>CAKJTW010000004.1:59302500-64302500 GCA_917880005.1 Nanger dama | reverse complement strand
ACAGCCTTGACATACTCCTTTTCCTATTTGAAACCAGTCTGTTGTTCCATGTCCAGTTCTAACTGTTGCTTCCTGACCTGCATATACGTTTCTCAAGATGCAGGTTAGGTGGTCTGGTATTCCCATCTCTTTCAGAATTTCCCACAGTTTATTGTGATCCCACAGTCAAAGGCTTTGACATAGTCAATAAAGCAGAAATAGATGTTTTTCTGGAACTCTCTTGCTTTTTCCATGATCCAGCAGATGTTGGCAATTTGATCTCTGGTTCCTCTGCCTTTTCTAAAACCAGCTTGAACATCTGGAAGTTCACGATTCATGTACTGCTGAAGCCTGGCTTGGAGAATTTTGAGCATTACTTTACTAGCATGAGAGATGAGTGCAATTGTGCAGTAGTCTGAGCATTCTTTGGCATTGCCTTTCTTTGGGACTGGAATGAAAACTGACCTTTTCTAGTCCTGTGGCCACTGCTGAGTTTTCCAAATTTGCTGGCATATTGAGTGCAGCACTTTCACAGCATCGTCTTTCAGGATTTGAAACAGCTCAACTGGAATTCTATCACCTCCACTAGCTTTGTCTGTAGTGATGCTTTCTTTCTTTCTTTTTTTTTTGTAGTGATGCTTTCTAAGGCCCACTTGACTTCACATTCCAGGATGTCTGGCTCTAGGTGAGTGATCACACCATTGTGATTATCTGGGTCATGAAGATCTTTTTGTAAAGTTCTTCTGTGTATTCTTGCTACCTCTTCTCAATATCCTCTGCTTCTGTTAGGTCCATACCATTTCTGTCCTTAGCAAGCCCATCTTTGCATGAAATGTTCCCTTGGTATCTCTAATTTTCTTGAAAAGATCTCTAGTTTTTCTGATTCTGTTGTTTTCCTCTATTTCTTTGTACTGATTGGTGAGGAAGGCTTTCTTATCTCTTTTTGCTATTCTTTGGAACTCTGCATTCAGATGCTTATATTTTTCCTTTTCTCCTTTTCTCCTTTGCTTTTTGCTTCTCTTCTTTTCACAGCTATTTGTAAGGCCTCCTCAGACAGCCATTTTGCTTTTTTGCTTTTCTTTTTCATGGAGATGGTCTTGATCCCTGTCTCCTGTACAATGTTATGAACCTCAGTCCATAGCTCATCAGGCAATGTATCTATCACATCTAGTCCCTTAAATCTATTTCTCATTTCCACTGTGTAATCATAAGAGATTTGATTTAGGTCATACCTGAATGGTCTAGTGGTTCTTTCTTCAATTTGAGTCTGAATTTGGCAATAAGGAGTTCATGATCTGAGCCACACTCGACTCCCGGTCTTGTTTTTGCTGACTGTATAGAGCTTCTCCATCTTTCAGCCAGAAAAAGGAAAGAAATGATGCCATTTGCAGTAGCATGGGACGACTTAGAGATTATCATACTAAATGAAGTCAGACAAAGGAAAACATAATATGGTATCCCTTATATGTGGAATCTAAAAAATTATACCAATAAACTTATTTACAAAACAGAAACAGACTCACAGGTATAGAAAACAAACTTATGATTACTGAAAGGGATAGTGGCAGGGAGATAAGTGAGGAGTTTGGAATTACCAAACACTAATACATAAAATGGAGAAAAAATAAGGTCTTACTGTATAGGATGGGAAATATATTTACTGTCCAATGATAAACCATAATGGGAAAAAATATGAAAAATAATGTATAAAAATATATAATTGAACCTCTTTGCTGTACAGCAGAAAATAACATAACACTGTATATCAGCTATATTTATTTATTTATTTTTAAATTTTATTTTTACTTTATTCTACGTTACAATACTGTATGGGTTTTGCCATACATTGACATGAATCAGCCACAGGTGTACACGAGCTCCCAATCCCGAAGCCCCCTCCCACCTCCCACCCTATATCATCTCTCTGGATCATCCCATGCACCAGCCCCAAGCATCCTGTATCCTGTATTGAACATAGACTGGTGCTTCATTTCTTACATGAGAGTATACATGTTTCAATGCCATTCTCCCAAATCATCCCACCCTCCCCCTCTCCCTCAGAGGCCAAAAGTCCGTTCTATACCTCTGTGTCTCTTTTGTTGTCTCACCTACGGGGTCATCATTACTATCTTTCTAAATTCCATATATATATGTGTCAGTATACTGTATTGGTGTTTCTTTCTGGCTTACTTCACTCTGTATAATCGGCTCCAATTTCATCCATCTCATTAGAATTGATTCAAATTTATTCTTTTTAAGGGCTGAGTAATACTCCATTGTGTATATGTACCACAGCTTTCTTATCCATTCATCTACTGATGGACATCTAGGTTGTTTCCATGTCCTGGCTATTATAAACAATGCTGCAATGAACATTGGGGTACATGTGTCTCTTTCAATTCTGGTTTCCTCGGTGTGTATGCCCAGCAGTGGAATTGCTGGGTCATAAGGCAGTTCTATTTGCAATTTTTAAGGAATCTCCACACTGTTTTCCAATGGAATCTCCACACTGTTCTCCATAGTGGCTGTACTAGTTTGCATTCCCACCAACAGTGTAAGAGGGTTCCCTTTTCTCCACATCCTCTCCAGCATTTATTGCTTGTAGACTTTTGGATCACAGCCATTCTGACTGGTGTGAAATGGTACCTCATTGTGGTCTTGATTTGCATTTCTCTGATGAGTGATGTTGAGCATTTTTTCATGTGTTTGTTAGCCATCCATATGTCTTCTTTGGAGAAATGCCTATTTAGTTCTTTGGCTCATTTTTTGATTGGATCGTTTATTTTTCTGGAGTTGAGCTGCATAAGTTGCTTGTATATTTTTGAGATTAGTTGTTTGTCAGTTGCTTCATTTGCTATTGTTTTCTCCCATTCAGAAGGCTGTCTTTTCACCTTACTTATAGTTTCTTTTGTTGTGCAGAAGCTTTTAATTTTAATTAGATCCCATTTGTTTATTTTTGCTTTTATTTCCAGTATACTGGGAGGTGGATCATAGAGGATCCTGCTGTGATTTATGTCGGAGAGTGTTTTGCCTATGTTCTCCTCTAGGAGTTTTATAGTTTCTAGTCTTACATTTAGATCTTTAATCCATTTTGAGTTTATTTTTGTGTGTGGTATTAGAAAGTGATCTAGTTTCATTCTTTTACAAGTGGTTGACCAGTTTTCCCAGCACCACTTGTTAAAGAGATTTAAAAAAGGAAAATAATTGGCAGGAAGGGCACCCCCACAACCTACCTAGACATACTTGATATTCCTTCCAAGCTTGAGCAACATCTCCTCCACGACATGCTTCCTCCCTACCTCTGGCCCCATCACCCCTCCCCTGGGCTGCCTGCACAGCCCTGGAGTCCATGGCAGTCCATGGAGCAGACAAACGTGGGTCGGAAGTCCAGCTCTGATTCTGACCCGCTGTGTGTCCTTGAGTAGATTATTCAGCTTCTCTGAGCTTCAGCCTCCTCATGGGCAATACAGAGACTTTAACAACTGCCTCAGAAAGTACACTGAGCATCAGGCAAGCTTACAAAATGTCAGAGAGGGAAAACTCTTCCTCTTTCCTCTGATGTTCAGTATTAGGGAGCCAGAGAATTAATTGAACAGAAAGATTAGCAGGAGAAAAGACAGGTTTTTATTCTCTCTTGTACACAGGAGTTCACAGAAAAATGTGACTCAAGGAGACAGAATTTGGGATTTATATGGGTGGCTCAGATCGTAAAGAATCTGCCTGCAATGAAGGAGACCTGGGTTCAATCCCTGGGTCAGGAAGATCCCCTGGAGATGGGAATGGTAACCCACCCCAGTATTCTTGCCTGGAGAATCCCATGGACACAGAAGCCTGGTGGGCTACCATCCATGGGGTCGTAAAGAGTCGGACACAACTGAGAGACTCCACTTATACCATCTTCATAGGGGAAGGGGCAGGAAAGAAGGGCCTTTGGGGAAAACAAATCATTTGTTTTCCTGAATGACAACTGGGCCCTGGGGAGAACTGGGAGAGTAAGGGAGGGGAATTTTGTAACAATGTTTGTTAGTTGATTTCTTATCTAGGTGAAGATGTCTGGATTTTTTCTCTCTGGTGACAGAAATCGGTCTTTCCTGGCTGTAAAATGCCCAGGGAGAGGATTTATGATGGCCGAATTCTTTCAGAAGACTCTGCTTTAGGCAGATAAGAAGAGTTAAAACAAAACAAAACAAAACACTTTCTGTGCTAGTGTATCCTGGCTCATTCTAAAGCCCTGTAAGACCCCTGGCCCACGGTGGGCACCTGACTTGGGGCTGCCTTCCCAGGCCCCTCCATGCAGATCCACCCAGTGTTCTTTTGCTCCATGCTTGGTTCTTGTCCCAATTCCTTACCCTCCCATTCAAAAATAGCCCTGTTCCCTGTGCTATGAGCTAATAGATAAACTAATGTGAAGTCCTGCCAAGGCGCACCAGCTGATGCCCTGCCCTCTATAGGCATTCCTTCCCTAAGGCCTCTACCTCCCACTCTAGCACTAGCCCACTACCATACTGCTATCATTTAGTCATTTACCCAACACTCCTGGAGAGGCTTCTCTCTGCCAGGACTCCAGAGTGGCAGTGATCAGGCAGACTACTCTCTGTCCTCTAGGAGCTCTGCCTGGTGAGAAGGGGAGACAGATACACGGACAGTTCAGTCTAAGCCCAGGAGCCCAGGGGTGCTCAGAGGAAGAGCAGGGCTAGCAAGCTCAGTGCCTTGTTAGTGCCAGGAGAGCTGGGTCCACAAAGGGATGGTTTTCTTTTAAGTCAATTTAGTCATATCTAACTCTGTGCGACCCCCATAGATGGCAGCCCACTAGGCTCCTCTGTCCCTGGGATTCTCCAGGCAAGAATACTGGAGTGGGTTGCCATTTCCTTCTCCAGTGCATGAAAGTGAAAAGTGAAAGTGAAGTTGCTCAGTCGTGCCTGACTCTTAGTGACCCCGTGGACTGCAGCCTACCAGGCTCCTCCGTCCATGGGATTTTCCAGGCAAGAGTACTGGAGTGGGCTGCCATTGCCTTCTCCAAAGGGATGGTTGGGAGGGAAAAAGGGAGGAAGGAGGAGAGAGAGGGAGGGAAGGAGGAAGGGGAGGGAGGGAAGAAGCAGGAGAGCTGGCTGATTTCCCTCCACCCACCTTTTCTTCCCTATGGGCTTTCCTGATGTTTCAGATGATAAAGAATCTGCCTGCAATGCAGGAGACCCAGGTTCAATCCCTGGGTCAGGAATATCTCCTGGAGAATGGCAATCTGCTCCAGTATTCTTGCCTGAGAAATTCCACGAACAGAGGAGTTTTGTGGGCTACAGTCCTTGACTAAGCGACTAATACACACCTTTCTCTTCTTTGGATGAGTTCAGGGTCCAGCTCCCCTCCCCCACTCATGTCAGCCTCTCAGATTATCAGATTTTCTAACAGCCACTCCTGCCTGATAAACTCACTCCAGATAACCCTTTTGCCTTCTCCGGAGTTTAAATATAAATCCACCCAAAGGCAACTGAACCTCCCTTTCAACAATGCTGAAACTTTATTTTCTTGGGCTCCAAAATCATGGCAGATGGTGACTGCAGCCATGAAATTAAAAGATGCAAGCTCCTTGGAAGAAAAGCTATGACTAACCTAGACAGCATATTAAAAAACAGAGACATTACTTTGCCTACTAAGGTCCATCTAGTCGAAGCTATGGTTTTTCCAGTAGTCATGTATGGATGTGAGAGTTGGACTACAAAGAAAGCTGAGCACAGAAGAATTGATGCTTTTGAACTATGGTGTTGGAGAGGACTTTTGAGGGTCCCTTGGGCTACAAGGAGATCCAACCAGTTGATCCTAAAGGAAATCAGTCCTGAATATTCATTGGAAGGACTGATGCTGAAGTTGAAGCTCCAATACTTTGGCCACCTGATGGGAAGAACTGACTCATTTGGAAAGACCCTGATGCTGGGAAAGATTGAAGGCAGGAGAAGAGAACGACTGAGGTTGAGATGGTTGGATGGCATCACCGACTTGATGGACTGAGTTTGAGCAAGCTCCGGGAGTTGGTGATGGACAGGGAGGCCTGGTGTGCTGCAGTCCATGGGGTCACAAAGATTCATACACGACTGAATGACTGAACTGAAATGAACCTCCCAGCTGCCAGCCTCCCTTCCCTGGAGTAGCCTGGGCAGCCATGGGGCATGGCCTTCTTGTGTTGGGGGCCCAAGAACCCTCTCCAAGGTGAACCCCAATGCCTGTGCCTACAGCATGGAAGCCCCAGCACCTGCCTTTCCCAATGTTCGGACCAGGTGAGGGCAGAAGACATGGGCAATTTGGGTCCTGCCCACTGCTCCCATCCAGGACACAAGGGGAGAAGCGCGTCCACTGGCTCCTTTGCCCAGCTAGGAGAACAGCTCTCCTTCAGGGGCTCTGCTCTGCTAGCCTGGAATGAATTCCCTCTGGCTCCATCGAGTTTGGTCCCTGTGAGTCAGCCCCTGTGGGCCCATCTGCTCTGACACACTCCTGGTGGAATTTCCAGCCCACAGGATGGAGGCCCAGGAGTGGCTCCTCTCCACCACTGATGACTTTCTCTGGTTTCCCACAGGGACAGCCACAACCAGTGATGTGGAACCGCTGTACCCAAGGACTCAGGAGAAGGGCTCAGTGTGGTTGCTGCACGTGCCAAACGGGAGTGGAGAGCTGGCAGCCTCTCCACCTGCAGCCAGAAGGACCCTGCCTCCCCCAGCAATCAGTCTTACAACCCAAATCAGCTTCCCCTAAAGTGAGGAGGGGGTTCCCCAGTGGTTCAGCGATAAAAAATCTGCCTGCAATGTGGGAGATGCGGGTTCGATCCCAGGGTCAGGAAGATTCCCCTGGAGGAGGCCATGGCAACCCACTTCAGTTCTCTAGCTTGGAGAAGCCCATGGACAGAGGAGCCTGGCAGGCTGCAGTCCATGGAGTCGAAAAGAGTCGGATACAACACGCACACCCACAAGGTGAGGACAGACGATCCCACCACGGTGACTGCAGACCTCAGGCTCTGACGACCTTTGTGTCTGCTGACCTAACGATCTCCAGTCCTCCTGTGCCACCACCCCACCCTTAGCTCACACTCAGGTCTACATCTTTCTTTCTTTTTTAAATTATTTATTTGGCTACATCAGGTCTTAGTTGTGGCATTCAGACTCTTCGATCTTGATTGTAGCATGCAGGGTCTTTAGTTGTGGCATGTGGGACTAGTTCCCTAACTAGGGATCAAACCCAGGCCCCCTGCATTGGGAGAGCAGGGTCTTAGCCACTGGACCATCAGGGAAGGCCCCAGATCCACATCTTGAGTGACTGGAGAGTGACTTCAAGAGGGCGCATGCCTCCAGGGCAGGGGTTCTCAAAGTGTGGCCCCCACCAGCAAACAGCACCCACTGGGAGAAATACAAAGTCTCACCCCACGTTTCTGAAGGAGAGACTCTGCAGATGGGGCCCAGCACTGTGTCTGGTGATCTCTTCCCTTTCCAGGGATTCTGAAGCTTAGGACACTGGTTCTCAGCAGGGGCTACAAAGTTGTTGTTCAATCACCCAATCATGTCTGACTTTTGTGACCCCATGCCATCCATGCAGACCAGGAACTGCAATGGGGCTTCTCTGGTAGTTCACCTGATAATCTGCCTGCAATGCAGGAGACCCTGGTTCAATTCCTGGGTTGGGAAGATTCCCTGAAGAAGGAAATGGCAACCCATTCCAGTACTCTCACCTGGACAATACCATGGGCAGAGAGGAGCCCTGTGGGCTACAGTTCATGGGGTCACAAAGAGTCAGACACGACTGAGCGACTGTGAGTGCGAGCAGTGTGCCAGGCTTCCCTGTGCTTTACTGTCTCCTGGAGTTTGCTCAGACTTGTCCATCGAGTCGATAATGTCATCCAACCATCTCATCCTCTGTCACCCCCTTCTCCTCCTGCCTTCAATCTTTCCCAGCATCAGGGTCTTTTCCAATGAGTCAAAGTTTTCCCTCCCCAAAGAATTACAAACCATGACTAAAAGGCTCTCACTCAGTTTACTGTAGGCTGCTGCTAAGTCACTTCAGTCGTGGTCAACTCTGTGCAACCCAATAGATGGCAGCCCACCAGGCTCCCCCATCCCTGGGATTCTCCAGGCAAGAACACTGGAGTGGGTTGCCATTTCCTTCTCCAATGCATGAAAGTGAAAAGTGAAAGTGAAGTTGCTCAGTCATGTCCGACTCTTAGCGACCCCATGGACTGCAGCCTACCAGGCTCCTCCATTCATGGGATTTTCCAGGCGAGAGTACTGGAATGGGGTGCCATTACTGTGGGCTAGGGTCATTCAAACTCTTTACAGAAATGAAATCCTAGGAATCAGGCATCATCAGTCCTCTTTTATGGATGAGGAAGGCAAGGCACAGAAGAGTTAAGTCCCCTCGCCCAGGTGATCAAGCTAATAGCTGACTCTGAACCAAGGCAGTGCCCCACTGTTTAAGAAGGTTCTCAAAGTGGTCCCCGGACCAGCGACATCAGCATTGCCTGGGAACTTTTTAAATTTTTTGGCCGCAGTGTGAGGCATGCAGGATCTTGTTTCCCTGACCAGAATAGAACCCACTCCCCCTGCAGTGGAAGCACAGGGTCTTAACCACTGGACCACCAGGGAAGTCCTATCTGGGAATGTTTTAGAAATACAAAATCTTAGGCTCTAGTTCAGATCTGCAGAGTCAGAAACCCTGGGCGCAGGGAGGCTGTTGAACGAGACCTCCAGGTGATTCTGATGCAATTTGAGGATCACAGCATCCCATCCTGCTGCCATAAATGGGGCGTCACAGGAGATTCATCCCTGGACATGCCCACATCATGGCCAAGGGAACGCTTGCTGGAAAGAGAGCATCTTGTACACTGCAAGGGCTCCCTCCACTCCTGCCCATATAGAAGGATCTGGGCAGGGCAATGTGCTGGTGGAGCTTGCCTGCCTGGGCCTGGCTGGCTCTCCTGTGGATTGCGGGAAGGTAGCTGCTGCTGGGCCCTGGGGTCAGGGTCAGGGGTCGGGGTTAGCTCTAGGCCCCAGTCACTGGGAGAGTCTACCCACAGTAAGCTGAGAGCACCCCTGGGGACACGCCACTCGGCTTGTTGTGTCCTTCTGCTCACATTTGAGTTCCCTGCTGGGGCAGAGGCCACCCGTGTGGTGGACAGCCAACAGCCAAGCCAGGCTCCAGCCCCCAGTGGCTCTGAAACCTCAATGAGCTCCTGAATTCAACTCTGAACTTTTGAACCCAGTCTTGTCTGACCCTTCTCAGTTTCAGGACCTCCATGACTGTGTCCCACCACCCCTCTAGAAAACAAATCAGAACTCCCTTCCTCTGCCCAGTGAGACCCCATATCAGTATTGTAAAAATGCAGGGCATATCCCACTGATGGGCTGGGAATCAGAATCTGCGTTGTTTTTTTTTAAAGCAATTTATTTATTTATTTTTGGCTGGAGAGTGTCTTAGTTGTGGCACTCGGGATCTCTGAACAGCACATGGGCTGCTTTCTCTTTGTGCAGTGCTGGCTCAGTAGTTGTGGCTTGTGGGCTCAGTCGCCCCATGGCAGGTGGGATCTTAATTCCCTGTCCAGGGACTGAAACCAAGGCCCCTACATTGCAAGGCAGATTCTTAACCACTGGACCACCAGAGGAGTCCCTGGACCAGCATTTCTAAAGAAAACATAAAATGGAATCATTCAAGTATTATTCGGTGAGACTCTTAATAGGTGAGTGTTTACTGGGTAACATTATTAATCCAAAGAATCACAGTGTTATCTGACCTGATCCCCAATCTCAATCTGTTTACTCTGACCCCCACCCCCAGTGTTGGGTTTCCCAGGTGGCACTAGCAGTAAAGAACCCACTAGCCAATGCAGGAGACATACGAGGCATGGGTTCTATCCCTGGGTCAGGAAGATCCTCTGGAGGAGGGCATGACAACCCACTCCAGTATTCTTGCTTGGAGAATCCCATGGACAGAGAAGCCTGGAGGGCTACAGCTCATAGGGTTGCAAAGATTCAAACATGACTGAAGCAACTTAGCACACACCTCATGGTGTCAGTCTTCTGGATCTTGGAACACATCAAGCTATCCTTGCCTTGGAGCATCCCCACCCCAGCTGCTCTTGCGTGTCCCTGGGAGCCTTGTCCTGCCCAGCCTTGTGCTAGGTCACACGTCCTCACATAGCATCCTTCGGCTAGGTAGTGAAAAGGGTCTGGGATGGTGGCTACTACAGATGTGCCCGCATTGGGCTTAACACAGCCCACCCACTGATCAAGCTTCGAAGACCCAAGGTCTCCTATTGAAATAGGAGAGAAGGGCGCAGGGCACAATTTTTGAATGCCACAGCTCGAGGACACAACATAAACCAATTAGAATCAAATGGGTCCAAGATGGCAGACAAGTCAACTTGATCTTCAATCAGCAAGTTAAACGACACACCCAGAGGTACTATGACAATCCCAAGGCACTGTCAAAAGACCAAAAGTGGGTGGTGGCCCAGTTCCTAAAAATCTCCACCCCTTCCCCAAAATAGTTGGAATAATCCTCCCTCTCATTAGCCTATGAAATTACCAAGCCCATAAAAGCTAAACAAACATTTCAGGGCTGCTGCACTCATCCTCTACCATGGCCCACACTCTGTGGAGTGTGTCTCTCTCTAGATAAATCCACTTCTTACCTATCACTTTGTCTCTCACTAAATTCTTTCTGTGATGAGACATCAAGAACCTGAGCTTCATTAGGTCCTGAAACCAGGTACCAGGTTTTGGCTGGGTTTGAGTTCCAGCACATGGGTTAAAGTCCTAATCAGAGGTAAGCAGTTTTACTATGAATATGGTACTAGCCCCCCAAAAACCCCATCCCTGTCTGGGGTGCCACAGGATGCAGGCAGCGACAGGCTCACACACTCCCTCCTGGGACAGGCTGGCCTGGCTGCCCAAACAGCCAGGTGTCGCAGCCCACAGCTAAGCAGTGCTGGCCCCTCCCGGCCTCACCCTGCCAGTTGTCCTGGACAGAACAGCAAAGCTACCTCTTAGAGACTCGCTACAAGCCAAAGTGAAAAAAGAAAAAAACTCTGTGACCCCCCATGGACTGCAGCCTGCCAGGCTCCTTTGTCCATGGAATTTTCCAGGCAAGAATACTGGAGTGGGTTGCCATTTCCTACTCCAGAGGAATCTTCCCAACCCAGGGATCGAACCCAAGTCTCTTGCATTATTTGCATTGGCAGATTCTTTATCACTGGCCACCTGGGAAGCCCCTGAGGACATTATGCCCTGTAAAGTCAGCCACTTACAAGAGGACAAAGACTGTATGACTTCACTTATAAGAGGCCCCCAGAGGAGTCACATTCACAGAGACATAAAAAGAAGGGTGGGTGCCAGGGGCTGCGGGAGCTGTTGTTTAATGCTGAAGATGGTAAATTTCCTGTCATACACATTTTACCACATCTGAAAAATATTAAAAGGCCAGAGGTCTGAGCCACACAGGTTTCTTACAAATGAGTTTTATTTGCATTCTGACCCAATCATGGAACCTATACGTAGATCTCTTGTCTTCACAATGGTACAGTAACAAGTGCAAATATGCTTTATTTCAGGTACAAAAACGTGGCAGTGTGACAACTTTTACTTTGATGCCCACTCCCCCTACAACCCCTCCCAATGTCATGCCCACCTGACCCATCAGAGGGTCACACCACCCTATCTGAGATGCCCACCACCTTAAGACAAGAGTCACCCCATCTGGAGAAAAGTGACGAAGTGACATTTCTAAAACAGAAATCACTTTCTATACAGGAGCATTAGTAATCACATTAACCAAGGTGTTGCCCTGCAAGGGGAGGGCTGGTGGGAGGCACAAAACAATGACCTTCTCTTTTGTCCCCCTGCTTACACCCCCTCCCCCAACCCCCATCGCAGGGCACAGAGCCCAGGGATGATGTCATCAGGAGAGTGAGCACTAGGGATGAAAGGACTCACCCATGCATCTGGGGCAAGAGTGCGAGGTCTAGATGCAGGATCGGGACCCTGGCTCAGCCAGCCCATTGATAGTCATAGGACCTGGGCCCCTCCCTATCTGCTTTCTCAGTCTTGATTTCCTCAACTAGAAATCAGCCTTCGGGGCCTCAGAGATGTGAGGAGGCTCAAATGGGACAAAGGCAAAGCACAGAGCCCGAAGTCTGACTCAGGCGAGGCCAGTCAGCATCATCAGCAGTTGGTGCTAATGGAGGGCTGGCTGCAGTGTCTGGCCATCTTCACTGGAAGCAAAGGAGCCAGGGCCCAGAATGGCCAGCCAAGCCACAGGGAGATGGGACCACCACAGCATGAGGTTGCCTATGGGCTGGCTTCTCCCAGGGGCAGAAGTGAGCACTGGGCCCAGGGAACCTTTGCAGAGGGCAGGGAAACCCTGCCCATCATCAAGCTGAAGCTGTCACAAGCCAGTCCCTCTGGTGGGGGAAGAGCTGCAGACATATGGAGGGGGCTTTGGGGGACCCCAGAGCAGCTGAGAGGTCCTCAAGGTGCCAGCAGAGGTGGAGGTTAGGCCGCACCTCCTGGGGTGGTAAAGTCCCAGTGACCTAAGTCAAGAGACCACCACCCACCAGGGCCCGGAGCTGGTACTGTATTCTCCCCACAGCCGGCTCTCAGACACAACCTCCCGCACCCTGCCCCGCGACCAAAGGCCCAGCAAGTCTCCAGGAAGTGGACAGCAGGAGGGAAGGGGCAAGAGCAAAGGACTATGATTCCTGAGCAGCTGGGGCAAAGACTGTCTGGGAGAGGGGGCACATGACTAACAGGCGGGGTGGGGGTCTGGTTTCAAAGACTGCTCAGCTGAATGATCCTCCTGCTTCGAAGCTCCAAACAAAATACTTTTTTATTAATTTTAAAAGCCCTTATTTTCAAGGATACTATTCAACATCATGTAGGGGGCATACAGAGTAACAGAGGTCTAGCTCAGCAGTGGGCAGTGTTTTTCTGTGAAGGCTGGATGAGACCTATTTTTGGCTTTAAGGGCTTCAAGGAGGCAAATAAGAGAAAATGAGTTTCTATAAGTTTCAGATGATGAAATTCAAACTATAATAACTAAGTACAGGTTTTGGTATACAAAATGGGAGTGGAATAGCAGAGGGGAGGACAGGATGACATTTCACTTCATTGAATTCAGTGTTCCCTGATATCAAACAGACTACAAAATGCAGCAAGAAGCTGCATTTGGCCTGTCCCTGATGAGCAGGTGTAGGGTGATCGTTGAGGAGGTGGAGTGATGGGTACCAGGGCTAATTATATTGGTCTGTCTTTCAAGAAGGATTGAAAATTTTTCATGATAAAAGGCTTCCTGGTCCCTGCTAGCCCCCTGCAGGCCACCACCCCTTAACCCATCCCTGTCTGGGGCTCCACAGGATGAAGGCAGGGACAGGCTCACACACTCCCTCCTGGGACAGGCTGGCCTGGCTGCTCAAACAGCCAGGTGTCTCAGCCCACAGCTAAGTAGTGCTGGCCCCTCCCGGCCTCACCTTGCCAGTTGCCCTGGACAGAACAGCAAAGCTACCTCTTAGAGATACTTCTCGGGGATGCTGCCACTAGAAAGGTGAGGTGAGGCCAGGTGAGGACCACACCCTCAGAACTCAGTCATTTCCTGCAGGAGGAGGAGGGAGGAAAGCCCAGCCTTTACAAGGTGCTCTGGGGAGCTGGGCAGAGGCTACATGGAGTTCTCAGGCCAGCCCCGGGGAAGGAGGTGGGGGTGGCTTGTCTTGTACTGCACTGCTCTGCCCCACAGAGTGGAGGGAAGGGGGCCAGGAGGTGATCAGAGAGGACGTACAAATACTTCCTACTGCCTGGCCTGACTGATGACATCACACACAGAATACGCAACCCAAGGGGACACAGGGAATGTGAGGTGGCTGCAAGTAAGACCAAGTCCGAGGACCTTGCTTGTGGGGTCTTGGTTAGATGTCAGCTCCCAGCATTGCTCTGCTCCCTAGGGCAGGACTGAGGATGGGCCTTTCCCCACAATTAGGGCAACAGTGTCCTAATCAGCTTTGGTCTAAAGGAAGCAGCAGTCATCATTCTGTCTAGATGAGCTGAAGACACTCAGGGCTGCCCTGCTCATGCCAGATACAGGGGCAGAGAAGGGGATTCAGGTACATCCATGAACATGCACACACACAGGCATGCACGCATGCATGTCTGTAACACAGACATAAAGCCAGCCAACAAGGAATCCAGCTTCAGGCTGCAGGGAATGGCTGGTGGCCACTCTTAAGAGCATGGATGGAATCAAGTCACCCTGGCTGCAAGCTAGGCTGGGTTCCTAAAGACATGGCTAAGATGCAGTGTCTCACACTGAAATGCATGCAACCTTGCAGAGCATGTACCAGTCCAAGCAGAATTGAGGTGCTGTGTACCACTAGGAAGCATGCATGTACACGCCACCCACCCACGGTGCAACTCTGATGAAGGGAAAAAGGAATGCCCCCTCAGACGCACTCATGCCTGAGTCAGTCACAGCCCCAGAAGCCTCCCAGAGAGGAGGTGAAACCCAGAGCGGCAGAAAAAGCACGCCAGGCAAGGGCGTAGGAGCCCAGGACCCTGGCTCTTGGTCACTTGCTTTTCTATCTTCTCTGAGCTCCTGGGGGCTGCCTCCCTCTGCTCCACTGACAACAACAAAAGAAGCTCTTCCATTTTTCTCGTTAACTCGTTAATGATTTTCAGACCTTAACTCATGCAGGCCAGCCCCGAGGCCGGTCTGGACTTGGAAACTTGTGACGCACTGCTCAGGCAGCTCCATTCTGCTCCCGGGAAAGTCCCTCTAGGTTCATGGCTCTTCCCAAGAAGCCCAAGGTGGCCGGGGAAGGAGGTCACCAGGACAGCATCTGACTTTTGCTTAGTACCTTACACTGAGATTTCCAACTCCCTGCCCATCCTGCTCTTTCCAAAGGCTTACCATGCCTTCCTCCATTCCAAAGCCCATGTCTTTATTATAAAGGGGTGACTCGCTAACCAGGAGAAGGTTTATCACAACCTTGCAGACAACTGCCCAGCAAAGAAATGCGAAGGACTGAGAAAAAAGCACTCCACTTCTGGTTTCTGGTTCAAGACAGTGGCTCTGGTGCACGGTACCTCTTCTGTCCCTCGGGGGATCCCTTTTAAAATTTGTTGCTGCCAAGGAGCAGCCACAGCTCAGAATACATGGGGGTGAAGGGGACTGTTCTGGGAGGGGCCACCCGGTCCAGCAGGCTCAGATGCTGGACTCAGAGCACACAGGAAAGACAGTGGACAGGAGTGAAAAGGGCACACCTTTTCTGTACTTTAATAAAATGAAAAAAAACCAAAAACCAAAAACACAAAATCCAAACACCTGCAGCTAGCTCCTCTGACCCCTGTGGAAGGAACAAACTGATGAATTGGGCAGCTAAAACATTTTGATACCAGATGACTGTGTATTCTTCTTTGGTATTTATTATTTTCTACTTTTGTGTAAGCTACAAAACTGAACTATAACCATTAGGAGAAGGTAAGCAGAGCTGATGCAGTGTGCATTCCAGATGAAAGACTCTACCTACAGCAAACTGAAGGTCACAGATCTTGACTGGACCCTTATTTTGAATGAAGAAATAAAAAAAAAATATTAGCCTACCACATTTTTAGAATTAAGATTTTAGCCTGTCATCACTTGGCCTGGGAGAAGTGGCATCTCTTCAGTCTAGTGAATTGTAGACATCTCAAAATGCCAGAAGTCACAAGACCAATAATCTAGTTCTGGTTCTGGGGGACCTTGGGCAAGTTTTTCTACTTCTGTGTGACTTGGTTTCCTCAAAACAGAAAACGATTGTTCCTGACCTTCCCCTAGGACTGATGTGTGGAGCCATGCACCCAGAAAGGCTGCAGATCATCAGAGAGTGATGTCACCCAGTATTGTTGAAACAGGGAAAGGAGGAGACAGAAAGAAAAGAAGAGAAAGTCATTTGTAAAACTGGTGGAGCCAAACATGGGCTGAAAAAAAAACAAAAAAAAGATGAGCATCCTAATGACAGTCCCATGTCACAGAGAAAAAGATCCAGTAAGAATTAGGGGCCATTATCAAGGGTATGAAGACAATTCTATGGGGACCCCAATAGTGTTTTCAACAGTTGGTGCTGGGACAGCTGAATATCTACATGCAAAAGAATGAAGTTGGACTCATACTTCATATCATAAATGCAAATTAATTCAAAATTAATCAAAGACTACTGGAGAGCTAAAACTATAAAAACTGTTGGAAGAAAACATAAATCTTGACCCTGGATTAGGCAACAGTTTCCTTAGATATGACAACAAAAGTACAAGCAACAAGAGAAAAACGGTATCTTAGAGATCATCAACATTAAAAACCTTTGTCCTTCAAAGGACATCATAAGAAAGTGAAGACAACCTCCAGAAGTGGAGAACAGTTTGACACCTCATATATCTGATAGAGGGCCTGCATCTAAACTATACACAGAACTCCTACAACTCAATAATAAAAAAGACAAATAAGCCAATTGCAAATAGGCAAAGGATACATTTCTCCAAAGAAGATATATAAATGGCCAGTAAGCACATGAAAAAATACTCAACATCATTAGCCATCAGGGAGATGCAAATTGAAACTCCAGTGAGATGCCACTTCTATCATCAAAGTGACACTGGGATGCTATCATCCCAATGACAGATACTAGCAAGCGTTGGTGAGGATAGAGGAAAACTGGAACCCTCATACACTGCTGATGGGAATGTAAAATGATGCAGCTGCTTTGGAAAATAGTCTGACAGTTCCTCAAAAAGTTCAACATGGAGTTACTAAATGACCCAGCACTTCCAGTCATATGTATATTCCTAAAAGAAAACATACCAAACTGTGTACAAATACTTCATAGCAGCATTATTCACAATAGCCCCGAGACAGAAACAAATATCCATCAAGTGATGGATGGATAAACAAAGGCAGTCCATCCATGGAATGAAATATTATTAAGCTATAAAAAGACCAAAGTACCAATACATGTTCAATATGGATGACCCTAGAAAACACTATGTTAAGTGAAAAAAAAAAAGACCACAAAAGACCACATATTGTATGGTTCCATATACATGATATGTCTTGGGTGATGAAAATGTTCTAAAATTGATTGTGGTGATTCTGTGAATTGACTAAAAAAAAATCACAGAACTGTACACTATAAATAGGTAAACTGTATAGTATGTGAATTATAGCTCAAGAAGACTGTTACATGCTCCCCATCCCCCCACCCCCAAAATGGAAAGGGAATGAGAAGCCTGTCCTTACAGAGCAGGACATCATACCTGTGGTCCAGGCATTATTATTACCAGAGCTCCTTTCACTCTCAGAAATGCCCTGGTTTGGACGACAAATCTATGTTATACCCTATCACTATGTGATATCAGGCAGGTGGCTTTGCCCCTCTAGGCTTCAGTTTCTCTGTCTGTAAAACAAGGTCTACCCAGTTATGATCATCTCTATATTCCCCCAAAGCATTCTACTCCCCAAAAGCTCCACTTGAAAGGCTGTCAGATCCTGCTCAGTTGGTCACCATGCTTTGTTAGATGCACCTACATTAGCAATATAGATCACAGGGTCCCAAGTAACAGAGACAGACACTGATTCCTGAGTCTACTGGTTATCTAAGAAAAGTGATCCAACCATTCCAACGCAGGAGAAATGCCCAAACAGCCTCTACAAATGAAAAGAAAAAAACCTTCAAAGGGGAGCCCTCTCCAGAAAATATGCTGTCCCGAGGGAGCTTGGGAAGGTTGGTGTTCTTTTCTAAATGGGATTTGGTGAGTCCATCCAAGAGGACTGGACATCAGGAGAGTCAAGGTCATGTGATCCTACAACAGGATGTTCACTTTCTAGTCCTCCTCTACCCACGACTGCTTAGGAAATAAACTTACACCCAAAAAAGACCAAGAGGAATCATTTGGTTCTCTTCCCTTTTATACTCATGAGAATGTGCCTAAAAATAGTCTTCTCAGCCTTGTCCTTTCCTCCTCAAGGGCCTTAGAACCAGGTGTGTGTGGCTCTGTAGTGTCTACCCTAGCAATGAAGAAAGGCAAGGGCCCCTCTGGGCTGTGAGCAGCAGCAGACACTTAGAATCAAGGTCAATGTGAAAAGAAGCAGAAGGCACAGAGTCAACCCAACACCCATCAAGCCATCCAGGAAGAGGAAGGACAGATGCTCACCAGGATCACCAAGACGGGAAACCGACACGGAGACAGCACAGTCTCAAACCACCCCCACGTAGTCAGCCGCCCAGGGACCCAGCCAGGTGGCAGAGAAGAGGGTGAAGGCCTGCGGGAGAGGCAGAGAATTCTCTGGAAGCAGGAGAATGGGCGCAAGGAGCCAGCACAGGTGGCACCCAGGTAACCTGGTGAACTAGCCTCCAACCAGGGGAGCAAGAGGTTTCAGAGCAGATGGCCCCCGATGGCCTTTTCAGATGGGAGGAATGGGAAAAAGAACAGGGAACTGCCCCAAAGCTGGGGGCTAAGAGGAGGAGAGAGGAGCTGCTGGCTTTCTGCCCTCCAGACCCACAGCCTCCGCGGGTCTGCGGCTTTCACGGGTTGGGCCAGGTCCCTCCTCGCCACAGCTTCCAGGGGTGTGATATCTCCATCCAAGGGGGTCCGTGGGGCTGGGGGTGGGAGGCAGCTGCCCACTCTGCATCTGCTCAGAGGCCGCATTTCAGGATGACATGGTAGCCGTCGTTGCTCTCGGCTGCAAGAGACAAACACTGAGGTGTTAAGGGAAGAAAGGCAGGCGTGGCGGTTTCTGGGAGCCATGGGATTAGGGTACCAGCAAACGCTCTACCATGGATGCTGGCAGAGGCCACCAAAGTAAGACTGCACAGAACAAAGATAACAGCAGAGATCCCAACACACACCTTCTCAGCTGCCTTGGTGAGCTTCTTTTTAATAGTGGGCTTTCTGCCACAGCCCAACACCCAGGGACTAAAGGGCCTGTGGGTAAGGAGGCCCTGGGTTTGATGGCTGCCAGGGTCTCTGAAGGCACTTGGTGGCTAGATCGAGAGAACAAGGGGAGGAGACTGTCCTTGTCACGGTCCAGGGTCTCTGGCCCAGTGAGTGGCTTTCATTCCTGTATAACTCCGCACACTCATCCGCCCCAGCCTACGGGGGGTTGGGGGAGGGGGTTACAGCTGGCCTCCCCTTTCTCCTGGTAGAGGAGTTCCTTCTCAGACCCCTTCCTCGGGTGGGACCTTCATGTCCCCCCCAACTCCACACACAGCCCCAGGTTCCCAATCCATGGGGCCTGGAGGCTCAAGTGCTACTGGGTTCCATACCTGCTCCTCCTGGAGACCCACACTTTTTTTTGGGGGGGCATGCAGCACGTGGGCTCTTCGTTCCCTGACTCTGGCCAGGGACTGAACCTATGCCCCTTGCATTGGAGGTGCAGAGTCTTAGCCACTGGATCATCAGGCAAGTCCCAGACTCATAATTTAGAGCAACTCAAATATGTCTTACTTCTCCTCAGCACTGGGTTCGTGGAGCACACAGTGAATGGCCAAGATTTCCCTTTCAAAGTGACCTTGGGGCCCACCTCTCCCATTCACACATTTCCGAGGCTGAGTTTCCTGGGAACTGTGTGTTTCTTTTCCCCGGAGGATGTTTCCAAGTGACACTCACTCAAGGACTCCCCATGCCAGCCCCACTTACTGGCCTGCTCTCCCTCACCAAGTTAACCCAGGGGTGAAGCCAACATCCTTTAATTAAATAAGAGAGGGCAGGGGAGGAGCAGGTTTTACCTTTTAAGGTACTGAGGATGAAACAGGATTCATCTTGGAAATTCTGCACCATCTGAAAGGCAAAAGAGAGACCACATCACTTCAACAATGAGTTCAGAGAATGAAAAGTCTCAGAGACGCAGAGCCCAGCCAACTCACAACCATCAGAAACGACAGGCGCTGCATTGACACACACACACAGGAAGACAGCTATATCTTACTTTCATGGAGGAAATATGATGCAGAGTCAATGGACAGAGCAATTATAGTTGTTTGCTTTTTAGATTTATTTGGCTGAGTGGGGTCTTACTTGCGGCATGCAGGATCTTTTTAGTTGCGGCATGCGAACTCGTGGCTGTGGCATGTGGGATCTAGTTCCCTGATCAGGGATTGAACCCAGACCCCCTGCACTGGGAGTGCAGAGTCTTAGCCACTGGACCACCAGGGCAAGTCCCACAATTACAGTTCTGAGTAACAAAAAACAGAACGTAAAGGACAGAAGAACCCTGGAAGGGAATTAAAATGTCAGTATTTCATACGAGTCTCAATTGTTACTGATTTTCTTTCATTTTTAGTTTTCTGAGTGATGGAGTCTTCCAATCCCTCTACAGGACACATTATAGGAGCAGATGTGTGTAAAACAGCATGAGAGCGTTGGAGCACTAGCACCATGGCGTCTGGTTGCAAGATTGGCCCGTCCATCCTCAACAGTGACCTGGCTAGTTTAGGGGCCGAGTGTCTCCGGATGCTGGACTCTGGGGCCGATTATCTGCACCTGGATGTAATGGACGGGCATTTTGTTCCCAACATCACCTTTGGTCACCCTGTGGTAGAAAGCCTCCGAAAGCAGCTAGGCCAGGACCCTTTCTTTGACATGCACATGATGGTGTCCAGGCCGGAACAGTGGGTAAAGCCAATGGCTGTAGCAGGAGCCAATCAATATACCTTTCATCTCGAGGCTACTGACAACCCAGGAGCTTTGATCAAAGACATTCGGGAGAATGGAATGAAGGTTGGCCTTGCTATCAAACCAGGAACTTCAGTTGAGTATTTGGCACCATGGGCTAATCAAATAGATATGGCCTTGGTTATGACAGTGGAACCTGGGTTTGGAGGGCAGAAATTCATGGAGGATATGATGCCAAAGGTTCATTGGTTGAGGACCCAGTTCCCATCTTTGGACATTGAGGTGGATGGTGGAGTAGGTCCTGACACTATCCATAAATGCGCAGAGGCAGGAGCTAACATGATTGTGTCTGGCAGTGCCATTATGAGGAGTGAAGACCCCAGATCTGTGATCAACCTGCTAAGAAACGTTTGCTCAGAAGCTGCTCAGAAACATTCTCTTGATCGATGAAACAACAAGGAGCCCAGTGTTTCTGCTTAGGAGATCTTTTACTGGAAAACAAGAATATTGACTACCAAATCATACCACAGTTGAGGCAGTGCTGCTTTTCTGAGCAATTACTCTGTCCAGTGACTAAAATCCATTATGCAGAATGTTCTAAGAAGTTAGAAATTGGTGTGTATAACTACATTTTTAGTGATGGAATTGAAAGATTAGTGTGATAAAATACCATTTTTACCGGGAGACTTGATTTTTATGAAAAGTAAAAATATGGCTGTATTAAGGTTACAAGCAGAAAAGTGTCTTAATGCCTAAGGAAGGCATGTTAGCTACTATGAAAAAAAATTTTTTTCTGACTTTCTAAAAAGAATTTTCTTTGGTTTCTTTACTGTTTTCTGAAAGCAAAGGAAGTTCTTCGGTTTTTCCTGTTTCATGTCATTTTTGATTTGTGTGTGCTAAGTTTGCATCTGATTAGGAATGGCATACTTAACTCTCCTAGCTTCAAAACATTTATTTTTACTTTGCACCTTATATTTGATATATTAAAAAAAAGTATATTATGAAGCCCAGGTATTTTCAAGTTGTTCTAAAATATGAGCACAAGTTTTATCAGGGTATTTTGTTAGCTGTCCTAGAAGGACAGATTATTTAATGATATCTCACAGCGACGCCCCCGACCCTCCCCACCTTTCCACTTTTTCTTAATTATATACACTATTCCTAAGGACATAAAATAATGTTTTTCTAGCTCTATGCTAAAAAAAGAAAAAAGGCCTCTATTTAGAAGTAATATTGAGTTGAATCCTGACCCTTCTATTTGTTTGATCTTAGCAAACCCAATCAGCCAACCTCTTTGAGCTTCTATTAACTGATTTATATACATTGAATGTAATTATGAGAGTGTGGTATTGTGTTGAGGATTAAAAGATTATTATATATAAAAAAAAATAAAACAGCATGAGATAAAAAACTAAAGTGCTTTACACAGGGCACTACATTCAATACCTTATAATAACCTACAATGGAAAGA
This sequence comes from Nanger dama, assembly GCA_917880005.1. Classification (NCBI taxonomy): domain Eukaryota; kingdom Metazoa; phylum Chordata; class Mammalia; order Artiodactyla; family Bovidae; genus Nanger; species Nanger dama. The sequence continues at coordinate 64,280,390 of CAKJTW010000004.1, read as the reverse complement.
ATCTGAAAAAGAGTATCTATTAATGTATGGAGGCTCAGCTGGTACAGAACCTGCCCACCAATGCAGGACACAAAAGAGATGCGGATTTGATCCCTGAGTTGGGAAGATCCTCTTGAGAAGGAAAGGCAAGCCACTCTAGTTTTCTTGCCGGCAAATTCCATGGACAAAGGAGACTGGTGGGCTACAGTCCATGGGGTTGCAAAGAGTCTGACACGACTGAGCACACACGTGTACACACACACACACACACACACAGATGTATAACAAATCACTGTGCTGTACACCCGAAACTAACACAACATCGTGTGTTCAGTTCCCTGTGGCAGGAACCGAACAATGATTCACCAGCCCCCTCTCTCTGGAACTTTAATTAATAGTCCAGTGACCTTGGACAAGAAAACTTCCGGTCTCCAGGCTCTGTCTGTCAAACGAGGCTGTTCTGATTAAAAAAAAAAAAAAAAATATATATATATATATATATATATAAAACCAGGATGCAGAGCAATAGGAGCTGGCATCTTCTCTGGTGGGGCATCCATCCAGACAGTTGCTTTCGTAGGAGCCAGCACAGAGGACCAAACATATCTCTCCTGCAGATGGGTGCCCCAGCCAACCTCCTGCACACACACACACAAAGCACACCTAAGGATATTGAGGACAGCACCGTGTGTGTGAGTGAAAGCTAGAAACAGCCCCCTGTCCCTTGGTAGTAGAAGCAGCACCAACAAACTGTGGCTTGATCACACCCGGGCACTCAGCAGGCCCGGCAACCCCCAGCAACACCCCTCAAAGTACATGAACCACAAACTTAAGTCCTGAAGAATACACTCCTATTCCACTTATAGGAAGTTTTAAAATAGGTGAAATTAATTATTGAGGAAGAACCAGGGAATACAGAATTCAAACCAATATGTGGAGGGGAATGTGGAATTAGTTCACAAAGGGGCTTCTAACAACACTGCACTAACCTGAGTGCAGGTATTGAGTATTTTATTCTCTAAACTCTACAAATGAGCTTCCTAGTCTGAGTGAACTCCGAGAGATGGTGATGGACAGGGAGGCCTGGTGTGTTGCGATTCATGGGGTCACAAAGAGTCGGACACGACTGAGTGGCTGAACTGAACTGAACTGATACTCTAAATATGTACGCTGTATTTCACAATACCCATTTAAAGAATATGAAAATACACATACCTACCTAAACAGACCACAGCACACACACTGGCCCACAGGACAGCAAAACCCCATTACCAATTGAAAAGTGTAACCTACATTTTGTTGCCTGCGCTGGCTGGTGGCCCCAAATCCTGCACATCCATCTACCTGCCGACCCCTGCCCCTCCCCCAGGCCTAATGACGCGTGAAGTACATTTACGCTATGCTGCCGCCGGTTCCTTTGGGGACTCTTGGCAGCCCCACCCCTGGAGCATGCCAAACCTGACGCAGGGCCCACACGGGCTTAATCAGTAACTGCCTTGTTTAATGAAGTGCCCTTGCACCCCAGGGGCCGGCTGTGCGACTGGCCGGGCTGCCTCCAGTGCTCCGGGCAATTAAGAACCAAAGGTTTCCAATTGATTCGAGGTTAAGAGGCAAGGGGACTTCGGAGGAATTAGAGTCACCTACTTAGGGAGGTGGTGTTGAGTTCTATTCTCTGCTTCACTGGCTTAACTGCCTGCTCCCGGGGGCACGGGGCAGGCTGGGGAAGGAACCCCCTTAAGGGACCGGTGACATTGCAAGGGTTCCATGAATTCTTGGCTTCTGTCTTCACGACAGAAACGCGTTATGAGATCAGACCACTGCCTGATGCTCAGGGCGCTTTAACCTTCCCGGCTATTCCAAAGTCCGTGCTCTGGGCTTCGTGTGCTTTATCTATGCGATGGGATGGGGGCCGCAGAGCAGCCACCCTAGAGTTGAATATGATGAAGCGAAAGCAATTTTGAGCTGATGACAAAAATAACAAATTACAGATCAAGTCCCTTGTTCAAATGGATCCTGGGTGTGTGTTTTAAAAACCTACACCTACACACATTCTGGCAAGCGACAGACACACACAGACACAAAATTATCCTCCATGATCACATCAAATCTAATCTCAACTCTTCAAGGAAAAGAGAGAGGGGAAGAAAAGGGCCTTTCACACTTGCCTTCTTCTGGTTTATGCTGCCTGATTTCTTACACAAATTGTGAATTACTTTCTAATTATAAAGGAACGAAAATACCACCTTGTCCACTCCCAGGATGAAACTCCCATGAAAGAGGGGACTCAGGACTCCTGTGTAGGGAGCTCGGGCAGTCATGATGACAACATTAGTAATGCTACTGATGATGACAGTTTATGCAGATCATTAAAAGCCTTACACGTTATATGTTATCAAATTTAAAGTTCTCTCTCCAACACTTTTTGCCCCCCAAAACAAATACTTAAGCTAACTTAGCATCTCCTGGTACCTGCCACTGTTTCTTCATTTTATCCTTACTACAACCTGCTCTTTGGGTATAATTATCCCCATTTTAGAGACATGGAAACGGAGGCTCAAAGACATTACATAGATTTGCCCAAGGTCACCTGGCTATGGAGCCAGTCTAGGTGGAGACTTCAGCTCGATTCCAAAGCATACCTTCTCCTTGCCTTCCTGACCACCGTTCCTGGACTGTTTCCTCCATCACCCTCAGTTGGTCAGTGGGTGGAGGGTCTGCTGCAGGCTGGGCTGGGGTTTCTTCCACTCCTGCTCCCATCAGCACAGCTCTGTGCAGAGGCCTCATTTCAGGAGTGGTCAGAGAGCCTGCCGTCTCGAAGCTTGAACTCTGCTGCTCTGGGCCACCTGTGTTTCTACCACAGCCTGAGCTCTTATGAGCTATCCACCCGGGGGCCATTATGCAACCTCTCTGTGCCTGCTTCCTATCTGTGAAATGGGCTCATGACAGCACCCGCCTCACAGGGAGGCTGGCAGGACTAAATGAGTCACTTAGAAGGCTGCACAAACATCGTGAGCACTGCCGAAATGCTAACACTTATCATCAACATTTTTACTAAGAGAAAGGGTCCAGCATAGGACAAACTCAAAAGCTTCTGTTTCTACAACACACAGGAATGCTGAACCACATCAGCAAACCCGTTTGAAGACCCCGCTGGAGCCAGCAGTGGAATCTGATCACTCTGGGGCACCACTGCAGCTGGGCTGTGCTCTGAACCTGTGTCCTCTTCTCAGGGGCTGCCTGTGCCCTGAAGAGGCTTGTGTGGCCAGGGACAGACCTCGGAAGCCTGTGGCAGGCACCTTCACCACTCAGCACAGGATGCCTCTGTTACCTAAGAGCCAGGTCATCTCATCAACCTAGCCCATCTCACATCCCCCAGGGCTGCCGCCCACCCCGATGAGCTCCTGTGTCCTCACTGCCCTGCCTGGCAGCACCCGAGGCAGCGGTCCAGTCTCTGCTCCCAGTTCGTGCAGGGCAGGACATAGGGTGGAGGGGAGACAGGAATGCCAAGCCTGGTCCTGGCCTCAGACCCCTCTTCTCCAGGCTCTCCCGACAAGACCCTACTGCTGAGAGCAGGTGGCAGGTGGATGAACCCCATTTTCAGGCTAAAGTCACCCCCAAACCCTGGTGGGCATGTTTCTTGCTCCTGCCCAGAGCCCCAGGTCAGTTCCATGGGGCGGGGCCACAGCACTCACCTCGTTGCTGACGACCACGTGGATGCCCGTGGGGCCCTGGCGGTACACCCGGTGGATGTGCTGCGGCGAGATGCTGTACAAGTTGGCGATCTTCTCAATCAGCTCCAAGGTGGTCAGCTCCTCCAGGAAGATGGCATGGTACACTGGAGGGCGGAGGACAGGTCCTTCTATAGAACAAGCGTCTGCTTTCAAAAGAGCCCACCTACCAAGTCTCCCCCGACCCCCTCGAACCAAGAACTAGCCCAGATGGACTCTCGGATCTGGCCATACTGGGTGCACCTCTGGAAGCCACAAGGCCTCTCCCTGCACGATTCTGCACCAGGTGAAAAGATGTCAAACTGTGTTCTTTATCCCTGTTTCAGTCTCTCCTGGGGAATTCGTGTAAAATGGAGAATCCTTGGATCCACTCTGGACCCCAAGATTCCTGACTCGTTTAGGGATGGAGGCTGGCTGAAACCTGCATATTTTAGAGATTTCCAGTGATTCTGAGGTGTGGCCTGCTGTGCACTCTACCATGGCCAGGTGGAGGAAATTCCGTGTCTGCCTTCCTTCCCTTCCATCAGCTAAAGGGGTTACTGGATGGCTCCAAGAGTGGCCAAGAGTGAGACTCAAGGATAACTGCTACCTGACAGCAGAAGAGAGAGGGGCTGGCTCTCGCCCTCCTCCAGGCACAAACAATACCCAGCTGGAGCACTGTGACCCAGAAGGGAGAACGAGGTGGCACCAGGAATGTCACCAGACAGCTGGGATCATAGTGACCATGAGGCTAGTAGCAAAGCCCAGACCACTTAGGGAGGAGCAAACCCCATGGGTGATGGAGGAAGAGGGGCAGACCTCAGCCCTCAGGGACCTCAAGTCCCTCAAAAACTAAAACACAACTGGATTCAACAAGAGGTGCCCAAACTCCCCCTCAACTAAAGGAAGAAACCCCTGGTTCAACAAATCTGATTGGCAGCTCCATATACTAAAAGGGCACGGACACGCACATGCTCACACACAGTGGCTCCCTTTGAGGGAAGGTACAGAAGCCACACACAGACTCGCCTTCCCAGGATTTCACACGCTGTTTACAGAATGTGGTCACTGGGCAATGTTCCTTCCTGAACTAACCAGGTAAGAATCCCAGAATCTCTGTTCTAAGATTCCTTTTTATAACAGAATTCTCATTGTACTTTTCCCCCACACCCCAACTTTTCAGAGCTAGTTCCACTTTTTCTTATTTTACTCCTCAAACAAGTTGGACTGCAGGCATCAAAGAACCAGAGGGATTCCAGTTTAGCCCTGTGGTTGTAACCTTTCATCTCTGGCCTTTCCTGCCGCTGGAGGAATGTGGAGGTGACCAGCACTGCTCTGAACAGCAGACAGTCAGCCATCCACTACTCAGAACTCCTCTCATCGTGTTTCTCGAGTGTGGCAACAAGAGGCCCTCGAGTGGGTCAGCCTAAGCGCAAAGCCCAAAGCTGCCATCCCTGAGAAGCCAGACCTCGGCCCTCTCCAGACCTCTGAGCCTTGGGGTGTGGGCTGGGACGCCTGCCTGCTTTTTCCACACGCATAAGAAACCGTGAGACTCAGGCTCTGTCTTTCCCAGACTGACTGCAGGCAGAGGGCTGGGCTCTTGCACACATGTCCTGAGGCAGCTGCCAGGGGCCAGATATTTGGATCCTGTCTCTGCCACTTGACACTGGCCTCTCAGGGCAGCCTCTGTGCCTCAGTTTCCCCTACAGCAAACCCTGTTGGGTCCCTTGCTGATCTGGAGGGGCACATGGCAGAGAGGGGTTGGGGGAGGGGGGCTCTCACTGCAGACAATGCAGAGTTCAGACCACGTGGGTGGAGCCGGGCAGCTTGTCAGACTCAGCGCTTAAAGATGCTCAGAAACAAGGTGCTGAAAACTGCTAGCCCCAAAGAACCATGTGCCCCAGCGGTGCTCTAAGACCCTCTTGGGCAGTAGCCAAACCATATGGCAAAGCCTCACCCAGCTGCGGGAACACAGGAGGACACACTCCTGGGAATACATTTGTCAGGTGGCACCTGTCACCAGCCAGGGAGCCAGAAAGCCCAACTCCCAGTTCTCCCTGGAGTAGCTCGGTAACATCAGGGGCCACGTCTCCTCTCTAGGCCTGTTTCCCCAGATGGGACATCAGTAAATGGGACAAGACCTTCTCAGAGATAACCTCCACCTTATATGTCTCAATCCCAGGATGAAGCACAGCAGAACCCCTCCTGCATGCAAGGCGGATCAGGGGAGACAGTCTCAGCCAGAGGACTCTCCCTGTTGCTTTGCTGCCCTCTCACTAGCCCGGGGAGGCTCCCCACAACTCACCACACAGGTTGGGGTCCCCACTGCCATCCCGCTTCTGCTGCAGGGGCACGCGGCTCTGCTCCAGCTCCTGGCAGACGTAAATGGTCATCTTTGGCCTCACGTTCCTGGCAGGAGGAAAGGAAGTTAAGGAGCAGGTATGGGGGACCGAGCTTTGTTGTTTCAGAATGTTCCAGAATACAGAGTGGAAAGAACAGTAGAAGGGACTTCGGGGAAAGAAAGAAGGTTGTGGAGATACAGAGTGCCTTCCTCCTCTGAGGAAGGAGCTGTCAGGGAGAGAATCCCATCCAGGTGAGCCCTGACAGCTTCGAGCAGACTTGCTGACCAGGGATGGGCGAACCCCCAACCCCACTCAGGACCTGCCACTTGCCCAGAGTGGACTCTGCCCGTAGCACCAATCTGAAGATATGAGGTTCTTCAGTGTGATAATCAGAGCAAATGCATTCTTCGGCTTACTCTGAGCTCACTACGTCCTTACACATCTATGGGGGAGCCAGGACCACTGGCCCTCATTGTACTGATGAGGAAATTGAGGTTCACGGGGGTTAAGGGCTTGGCCCAGTTGCCAAGTTCCTAAGAGGCAGATATGGCATTCAAACCCAGGCATACCCTCTCACTCTCAAAGCGGTGCTGTCCATGTGTGGCTATTTAGACCACTCCATCCACACCTGCCCCCTGCCCTCTGCACTGGGAGGACGGGACAGGCATCTCAGAACCCACAGCCAAAAGGCAGAGACTCAGAGACCAAGGTCCCCATCAAGCCAACAAGAGGGAAGGAGGGAGTGGGCCTCCAGGCAGGGTGGGTTGCCACCCAGGGCATCTCACCCTCTCCAACATGGGCTCTGGCCCCCACCCCGCTCCTAGCACCTCCTCCTGCACTCACCCCCAGAGGAGCCCAGATCCCACCTGCTAGCCCACCAGGTGTCCAAGGGGCTGAAAGATGCAGGCCACCAGCCATACCCTGCCTCCAGTGGGAACTAACACCTACCTGCCTTTAATGGCATTGAAGAGCCGGATCCCGTCTGCAGGGCCACAGATCTGGACCAAGTCGTCTCGGGACATCTTGAGCAGGTCAGCACCTGGGCAGGTAAATGGGGCCGACTTGTTACACGGTGACTGAGGCCTGAGGCTGTTACACGGCCGCCTCCCCAGGTACCTGCCAACCTGGGGCAGGGAAGAGCCAGCCTCCGCCTCAGGAGGCATGGGCACCCCACACAGAGAAATGGCAAGAGCTAAACAACATCAGATCATAGCCCAGGAGGTGTCAGAACTCGACAACAGGGTTCACAAACTCGGCAGAACTGACAGGCATTTGCTGGTTAGTCATCCTCTCTACCTGGGCCTGACCCTCCCTCTGGGCCTTTCATTAGCATCACTGTCCATGATATATCTTATCAGCACATGGCACTGATCATGTGTATAGCTGTCTGTAGGCAGAAACTCATGGCTCTCTGGAGGCTGCCAGGGAGCCTGGGCACCCAGACACCCCATGCACCTAGCACCCAGATCAAGAGGTAGGACATTCCCACCAGCTCACATGCCCCTCATGCCAGCTACTACCCCTCTCCCCATCTCTAGGAAACTGCTGTCCTGATTTCTTACACACAGAGGAGTTTCGCGCGGTTTTCCATTCACATGGCACTTACGTGAATGGAATTGGAAACTGCACCTTTCTAAGTCTGACTCTCCCTCCAAGTTTCATTTAAGTGTCATCTGTATTGCATGCAGTATGAATCATTCATGCCCACTTTTAGATAGTACTCATGACATGAATAAACCACAATGCCTGTACCCTCCCTCTGATGGGCATTGTGGGTGCTCCCAGTTTGGGGTGATCATAATCAGTGGACATGGTCCTTTCCTCAAAGACCAAGCAGCTCCCAAGAGCCTTGAGCTCACATAGACTCTCCAAGGTACAAGGATGACATCAGCCTTCTGTTAAAACCTGGCCAACAGCCACATGGTCCAGAGTTACAGCATCTACCCCCTTTCCCTGCCACAGTTAAGATAGTTTGGGGTATACTTCTGCAGTCAAACTGGCTTCCCTTTCATAGGAAATAAAAGCCACGCCCTCACACTGTTGCACCAAGATCCCTGGGCATCTCCCTCTCTGATCTCACCTCCTGTCTGACCCACTCAACCCCATCATCTGGGCCCTCGGCTCTGTGGCCACACCAGACAGGCCCCAACCTTACACTTGCCCTCTGCTTGGAAAGCTCATCACCCCCCAACACACACACACCCATTTGACTCACACTCCTTCCAGGATTTCCTCAAAGATACCTCCTCAACGAGGTCTACATTACACCTTGCTTAAGGTGGAAGCGCCCTCGGCCTGCCTCCCTCGCAGTCTTCCAAGTCCCTCCTCCAAGCCTGTGCATCACAGAAGGGTCACAGTGCGTTGAGATGGGCAGTTTACACCTCTGTGCCAACTCAGAGCTGCCTGAGGCTGGAGTCCCTGCCTGACTGCCCTCATCCCGTCCACCCCCAGCACAAAGGATGTGCTAAGAAGAACTGAGCTCAAAGATGACTGTTCGGGTGCTGTTTCCCTTCTGCTACCACAGATGTCCTTGGCGGCCACTCCTCTGGTTCCAGCCAACACTGACCCCCTGTCACTCTGGACTGCCAGGGGGCAAGGTTCATGACTTAGTTTCCCTGTCCCCCACTACCCCCAGCTCAGGGCTGCGGTCTGATGGGCTCATCAGCAAGGGCTTGAAAAGCCCTTACAGAAGAAGAGCCAGCTTTCCCTACTCACCTTGGCTGCACCACCACCTCCCACATTGCTTACCTGGAGACAGCGTGATGAGCAGCATTTGGGAGGAAGAGGCCAGGAGGCTTGCTGAGTACACCCTGGCCCTCCAGGAGGCACAGAGCCCACCCCACAGGCAAGGAGCAGCTTGAAAAGGCTCCCAGATGGCCCTCCCTTAAAGCCACGAGCAGGTGGACACCCCAGGGGCAGGCCCGCCCATTGAGCCCTGGGCCCAGGGCCAGCACACATGAGTGACCACATGCCTCTGTGTCCCCAGGACAGACCACAGCCCCTGGGTTCCCAGGGCGCCCAGAGCACGTGCTCAGTGTTCTGAGATCCCGGTAGGTTCTGTGCAGAGATGCTCACCCGAGAAGCTGGCGAAGAGCCGGCAGAACTGGGAGAATCTGTTGCGGTGGAGCCACTGCTGGGCATCCTGCATGGAGGCCGAGGGGAGCAGGTGCTGCAGGCAGAGAGGACAGGCTTTGAGGGGGTGCTCACTCACCCATGTGGGAACAGGTAGCCAGCACCCCACCGCAGTCACTTACATCACTGCCCACGGGTAGGGCCTCCACCGGGTGGGTTGGGGAGCTGTTGCTGCAAAGGAAGAGGAGAGGCGGTGAGCAGCCAGGATGCTCCTTGCTGGCCTGCCCTTCACGGCCCTCGGCTCTGGGGCTCGCTGGAAACAAAACGGGCCCTCGAGAAAAATACAAGCAGGAACCCTGCTCCATCCCTGGAAATTCTTAACAGAGCCTCTGGTATAGACAAGGGTTCTGATGAGCTACACATTCCCATAAGCTACACACCCCCACCCCTCTAAGGCTCCGGGCTTGTTTGGGGCAGATTTCATGGTCCCCACCCCGAGCCCCAGTCAGTGGGAAAGACAGACTGACCAAGGAGACTGGGCCTCGAGCCTCTCAGGGACTTGGTGCTAAGACGGCAAAGGGCCAGCCACACCCAGGAGAGGCAGAGAGATCCCTGGGGAACCATTATGCAGCAACAGCACCCACAGTTTGGCATCCATCGGGAGAAAATCTTTCTCATGGCTTTCCCCCAAAGGGAGGCAGAGACCTGAACATCTGGGCTTTTAAGCCAAGAGAAAGACAGTTGGAGATGACCCTCCCAGATGGACAGTGGTAATACTACAATGTGAGTGGACCTGCTGTCACTGACCTGGCCACTTAAATTTGTTCAAATGATAAAATTTAATTATGTATGTAAGTGTGTATGTGTATGTGTGCATACACTAAGTTGCTTCGTTGCTTCAGTCACATCCAACTCTGCGACCCTATGGACTGTAGCCCACCAGGCTCCTCTGTCCATGGGATTCTCCAGGCAAAAATACTGGAGTGGGTTGCCATGCCCTCCTCCAGGGGAATCTTTCTGACCCACAGATCAAACCCACGTCTCTTATGTCTCCTGCACTGGCAGGCAGGTTCTTTACCACTAGCTCCACCTGGAAAGCCCCCTTTAATAATAAGGAAAAAGAAAAGAGCTTTGCAGCAATGATTCCTAGGCCAGTCATCAGTGACTATAGATGCAGGTCATCTGGGTCTGGGGGTACCAGGACTCTACACATATTCCCCTGACCGAGTGTGGAATTCATACTCCCCTGGAAGTAGGGAAACTGAGGCTGCAGGAAGTGAGGGATTCTGCCCCCAGAAAGGTGGAGAGTTAAGAATCTGCCTGCAGTGCAGGAGACCCGGCTTTGACCCCTGGGTTGGGAAGATCCTCTGAAGAAGGGCATGGCAACCCACTTCAGTATTCTTGCCTGGAGAATCCCATGGACAGAGGAACCTGGTAGGCTATAGCCTATGTATGTGGTTACAAAAGTCAGGCATGACTGAGCGACTAACACTTTCATTTTTTTTCACTGCCTGAATACAGCAGACCTTTCTTGTGTCCCCTTCTCGGTAAGGACTGTCCTTACCTAGTAAATCAAGTTCTTGTCTGGCTTGCCCATCAGTAAAGTTCTCTGCCAAGCAGGGGCTCCAAACAACCCGCATGTTCTACATGCCCCTGTTAAACCCATCTGGCATCCTCCCTGCCCCCACCAACAGGGAGGGCAGTGTCGTCACAGTGACACCACAGGACAGGAGGGACAGCTGCCTGCTGATCCTTGCACACCTGTCACCTTGGAATCAGCACGGCCTGGGCCTTGGCAGAGCCGGTGTCCAGGGGTGAAGTCGCTTCTGTTCTGTGGGTCTGGACACCCAGAGGGGTGGGGAAGATCCTGCGCTGAGCCCCTCTGCCCAGTGACCATGCACAAGGGCTGCAGCAAGATCTAAGAAGCCCCTCTAGCCACTACGGGGCCCAGACGTCCACCTCCTGAGGCCCTAGCTGTCTAGGAGGTGGCCCAGGAGCTCACGGGCTGGCCCGCCTTAACTTGGGGAGGGAGTGGGTGCTGGGTGCTTAGTTACTCCACCAGTCGGCCTTTCTAGAAGTGTAATCAAGCATGAAAACCTGTACACATGATGCTAAAAATGGTCACGAACACCAGTCAATTGCCCCGAAACCCAATTGATGCCGGGCTACAAAAGCAGTGAAGACGCATAGAATGAGTCCGCATCTGTGGTCAGTTTACAGACCACAGAGGAGAGAAGGTGCACGTACCCTTCACCGAGGCCGAAGCTGTTTGGTGAGCCATTGTAGCTTGGGGATGAGGCACTATTCACCTGGTAAACCACATCGGGCCATGGGGAGCACTGTGGGGAGAGAGCACAGGGTGGCAGTGGTCCCCGAGGACCCAGACCTGCAGATGAGATGAGCCCAGCTTCCCTAGCCCTCCCACTTGGTGTGAAATCACGATCTTTCGACACCCAATCCACACTGACCTGGTACCCAGGGATGGGCAGGGTGCTCAGACCACACCGAAGAAATCAGATAGAGCCAAGAAGAGACCTCGTCATCAGTAGGTCATCCCCAGGGCAAGCAAAGCATGACACACGTCTGTCAGAGCTTCCGAGCAGCCAAAGCAAAGAGGGAAACCTCATCAGTGCAGGACAGGCCAGGTGCCCACAGGCAGGTCTTCCCCATACAGACAAATGGGTGTAAATGCAAGAAACAGGGAGCACTGGCCCACTTCCAAAAGAAAATCAGCAACGAAGCTCTGTATTACTAATAGCAGCTCCTGATGGGCCTCAGATGACAGGGACAGGCACCTCCCCACTGGCCTGTAGCAGCCTGTCCCCAGCACAACTCCACGGGTATTTATAACATTTGAGGCATCCTGCCCAGGAGCGGAGGGAGACACAGCAGCACAAACGATGCGACCCCTGAATGCCCGGAACTTCTCGTGCTGAAGCCTAGATGAACACGTAGGAGCCCCCGAAGCAAGCCGAGACACGCGGGTGCTGCCTGGGGTTTGGGGGACCAAGCATTCACCACTTCCTTTTTCTGTGATGACCCTGCTCTGGACACGGTCAGACGGAAGCATTCCTGAGACTTACGATCACCCACCTGACCACAGGGTGGGTCAATATTTAACTCTGTTCTGAGCGAGGGCTGGAATGTGTTGGTGCCGAATCCTGGAGCCCTCGGGGGTAGGAAAACTGATGAGCTGACAAGAGGGGAGCCGGTAGCTCCTAAAGTTACAGACTGGGTAGGGATTTCAATACTTGGTCGGGGAGAGGGGCTGGGACATAGCCTGGAGTACCCAGGGGACCTGTCCTCCAGCAGGGAAGTCAGGGGAGAGGCAGGCACCAGAGGCTGAGGCCCAGGCTGGAAAGAAAGGTGGCCACAGACAGGACTGGGGAGCAGGAAGGGTCCTCAGGGCATGTCACCAGCATATACCAAGCCCGGGAAGAGCTAAGTGTCTAGGCGCTGTCCCACACCATGTACTGCTGGCTCTGACCAGCTTCCAGGGGGCAGGGCTCCTCCTGTGCCGGGGCTCTCGGCCACCATCAGCCTCGATCCAACGAAAGGCCAGCATGCGTCTGTCTGCAAAATTAGTGTCCCTGCTCTCCTTTTGCAAATACTCCTCTGCAGATGGCTTGTGTGTGTCTCTCTCTCACACCCACAGACGCATCCTCACATACAGGCACAGCTCCTCAGACAGGACCTAGTCACCAGTCTCTGAGCCACCCTGTGTCTGAACCTCACCCTTCACACAGACTTAACCCCACCATGGTCAGCACTGGACCTCAGGCATCCATGGAGGGCCTCCCGAGTAAGTCACAATATTCATACAACACCTATTAGCTGGCCTGATCACAGAGCACAGTGGGGAAGAGTTGTTAAAATCAAAAACAGAGCCCAGTAAACGCGGCAGCAGCAGCAGGAAGGGCCCGTGACAGGAGGAAAAGGAGCCTGCGATAGCGTCTCAGATGGACCCTGGATGGAAGGACAGAGCAGGCTGGCGTCAGCACCTGGGTTATGAGGAAATGCACCCCAATATCCATCCCAACAGCCAGAGAGTGGATGTTACCCCCTTGGACCCAGCAACCCCGCTCCGAGAACAGAAGCTGCAGACATTCTCTCCTCGTGGAGAACATCACATGAGCAAGGTGTTCACGGTGCCCTGTGTGAAACAGCAGGAGCCTGAGAACAGTCCAGCGTCCGCCAGCAGGCTGTCCACACAGAGAAGGCTATAGAGCTGGATGGAGCACTGGAAAGCTCTTTACGAACAGATGAGAAACTCCAGGAAATAGAGACAGTCAATCTTAGAACAGTGACTGTGTGTGTATGTGTGTGTGTGTGTGTGTGTGCTGTTGGGGGAAAAAAGCATGCATGGGGCAAACTTGTTTGAGTTGGTTTCCTTCACAGAGAATGTGGGGCCCGATACAGAAGGACCCAGGGTCACCTACCACCCTGGGGAAGAGAAATCAAGGCTGGATAGTGCTGGGAGAGATATTTTCTAATGGAGATTCTTACATCTTTTGAATTTGGACCACATGAATATATTATACATTTAAAAAAAAACACCTAATTTTGAAATGTGCCTGGTGAAATGTGCCAATGGCAGCTGAGAGTTAGAAGGTATTTTTAAAAGTATTTTTAAAACGTGTTCCTGGACACCAGGCCTCAGATGCCAGCAGTTCCAGACACGGGAACACACCAGGACTGAACTGCGCTCTCAGAAGCACTCACCCTAAACGGGCACTTTTCCAAGGATCCAGGCTGACAGCCCCCCTGCCCACCCACAAGAGGAGGCCCCCAGCTCACCTCTGAGAGGATGGTGGTCTCATAGGACGGCTGGTACTTCTCCTTCTCTTGGGCCGTTCTTTTCTCCATCTTTTCCCGGTCGGTCTTCTGCTTCCGGTCAGCTCCCTTTGGCTGTAAGTGCAGAGCACAGGGGTCCAATGAGCTCAAAGCTGGCAGAGGCAGCTGTCTGGGGCAGATCCAGAGCTGAGGGGCGGCCCCTAAGGCTGGCACACTCCCCCCTTCACCCCAAGCAGGGTCTTGCAGACAGGAAAGACTTGTCTCTCACCTCCCAGGCATCCGACACATGATCCTCCTGCCTGGAACCCTTGCCCACCCCAAGGGAGCTCAGAGCCCACTCCTGGTCCTTCAGGGACTCTTACCGGGTCCGCTCAGCTGCTCTGGCAGGCATGCTTGGGGCAGAGCTTTACCAGTGGCCACTTGCTAATGGAAAGGACCCCTCAGGAGCCTTCCTTGGGTTCCCCATGGAGAGAGACAGGAAACGGACAGACTAGGGACTGCTAGCCAGGGCTCCATCTACACTAGCAGTCCATCTCTAAAGCCTCCTTGCCCCTAACATTTAGGACTCTGGGCACACTCCCAGCTTACAGTCTGCCTGCAGGGTAAAATCCATCCTGACATGGCCTGTCTTGGGCACCCAGCGCATCTGAGGAATTCACAGGTATCCAGGCCTCACAGGTACTACTATTGGCCTCAATTACAGATTAAGGAGACAGAAAGTCCAGTGACCCATCGAGACCGGAGAGGAACCACGTGCTGATCAAGTCAAGACTCCAGGTCAGAAGCCCAGCTGGGCACAGCCACCATGCTGGCTCCAGCAGGCCCAGCCGATGGGGGACCGTTCAGGCCACTAAGACTATCCCCTCCCGAGTTCACAGTCTGGTGGGCAGGGTCAGATCAAGACTCCGAAGGACCCTGAACTGAGTGTTTTACTCTGTATGGGGCAGGCCACACGAGGTGAGCAGTCAGGGAAGAAAATCCACCCTTCCGCTCCATGGTGCCTTTGGGATCATCCTGGCAGGCACTTTCCTCAGGCTGCAGCTGCTGACTTCCAACTCAGGGGGCATTAAGAGATAGCCTTTGAGGGCACACCCAGGCTGGAGGGAGGGAGCTTTGCTGGGGGTCCTATGGGAACATGAACGACGGATCTAGTGTCCAGTGGGAGAGCCAGGCGTGCGGTAGCTGGACCCCCATCATCTGGTTTCCCTGCTCCACTTCCATCCTGTCCCAGAAAGGAGGCCCTTCCTCCCGGCCCAGAAACATTACTGGCAGAACAAGGCTGAGCCTGCCTGTGGGGGACACAACTCAGCCCCAGGGAGACCCCTGCAAGGAGTTGGTAAGGTAGGGAGAGTCCTAAGACATCCCCACAGAGCCCCAGGGCAGTAACCCAAGAAGCCAGGGGCTTCCTAGTAACCAGGGTGACCTGAGATGGGAGAGTTATGGGCAGTTTGGTAGGGCTCTGCCTGGCCCTGGTGCACACCTATCTCAACTGCTCCTGTGGGTGGGTGGTTCTGAGGAGCTCATTTCAGGTGACAAAGCTTCCCTGGTGGCTCAGATGGTAAAAAATCTGCCTGAGATGCAAGAGACCCAGGTAGGATACCTGGGTCAGGAAGGTTCCCTGGAGAAATGAATGACTACCCACTCCAGCATTCTTGATTGGAGAATCCCATGGACAGAGGAGACTGGTGGGCTATGGTCCATGGGGTTGCAGAGAGTCGGACACAAACGACAGAGCGACTAACGCTTTTGCTTTCACTTTCATTTTGGGTGACAGATGCTCCTTCCCTCTTGCAAGAGATGCCAAAGCAGCTTCCAGCTCAGTTCCCCCAAGAACGCCTGGTGTGGTGTTGAGGAGCCAGGAAGGGCCCTCATTTCTGAGTGTCCGCCTTGAGGTGTAAGAGGGGAGCTGGCAGGGGCCATGGGGAGAACTGGGCATCCCTGGTACAGACTGCTCCTCCCTCCTACCACTTGGCCCAGGGCCTGATCCCAGGGCATCACACTGGATGCAACCCCACCTGGGGGGCAGAAGATGGGTGGTGGAATGTGGTCTGCACACAACCAAGAGGGGATGGGACTGCAGGACAGGCAGAGACCACCCACTGTGCCGCCTCAGAGCTGTCCAGGGTGAGCTAGAATCAAGAACCCAGGACCAGAGGCACCAGTGAACAGGATCTGCAGAATAATGTTCTCCAAAGATGGCCCCGTCCTAATTCCCAGAGCCTGGGAGAATGTTACCTTAGGGCACAAGAGGGCAAGGTTGCAAATGGAATTAGGATTGCCAACAGTGAGAGACTAAAATAGGAAGGTGAGCCTGGATCATCCCAGTGGGCCCAGTGTAATCATGGAGGCTTAAAGTGTGTTGTGGGGAGCATGGAGGGAAAGGGGTCATGCTGGCTTTGAGGATGGAGGAGGGGCCATGGGCCAAGGAATGCAGATGCCTTTAGAAGCTGGAGAAGGCAAGGAAAGAGATTCTCCCCTATGGCCTCCAGAAAAGAATTGAACCTTCCTGACGCCTGACCCTAGCCCAGTGAAACCTGTTTCAGACTTCAGCATTTAAAAGATAATGTAGTACTAAGCCACTCAACTTTGGTAATTTTTTTTTTTTTACATCAGGAGGGGGATATAAATATGAAGGAGAAATGTAACTTCCTTTGGAGGCCAGATTCAAGGCTTCATCATGCTGAAGTAGGTTTCTGGAGGTGCCACTGCTCTGGCAGCAGAGACAAACTCACCTCCAATCAACACATAGAGCCTGGCCAGGGCCTCAGAACCCTTGCCCACAGCCCTCAGATGGCCAGACACTATCAGGGGGATGAAGCTGGCTGCCCAGCTGTGTGGTCACCTAAGTGCAGACACGGGCAGCTTCAGGGCCTTCCCGTCCAGTTGGGAAACGGACCAGATGAGCCCTCTGCCACCAGGCTGATGGTTCTACCCCTGGGCGTTTATTTCCACATCCATCCCTAGCTCAGGAACAGCAACACTGACCCAGCTTCTTCTGGGACAGGCCCTCGTTTCTACAGCCTCTCCCTCTGGCATCTCCAGCTCCAGCAGCTGGAACTCTGTCAATAAGTCCCCAGGTCCTGATTGCAAAAGACGAGGAGGAGAGGGAAAGGCACCTGGGCTGGTCCTTAGGGGCCTGCTGGGATTCCCCAGGAAAGCGGGTCAGTCCCATCTGCTGGCTATGGTCCTGCTCAGGGCCGGTGCACCCACCAGAGTGACGTGGACTCTGCTGTCACCCCCCTCCCCCAGGGCCACCCTGGGCTGCACACTGGCAGTCATTTTTAGGAAATAATCTGTCCAGAGAGATGGGATGAGAACCAATGACAGGCAACTGCAGGGGGTAAGGCAAGAAAGGAAAAGGGAGCCGGTACCAGGAGGCCATTGCGGAGGGACAAGGGTCTTGGGGCCCTAAAGAACAGCATCCACTGGGATTAACAGATACACAGTAACATACGTAAAACAGATAACCAACTAGTACAGCACAGGGCACTATATGAAATATTCTGTAATAAGCTATGATGGAAAAGAATTGATACATATAACTGAATCACTGCGCTATATACCTGAAACTAACACAGCTTTGTAAATTAACTACACTGCTATAAAAACATTTTGAAAAATAACATCCATGGTCAGAACCTTCAAAGGAGGTCTCCTGACTTGTTGTTTTAGGAGAATCTAATGGGCAATCACGGAATCTGTGGCCAAAGTGCTTGGGAGGAAATAGAAGTCTCTAACTGTGCCAGTCCCAGCACTCTGGTCAGGCAGGGCTGAGCCCAGCTGCCTGTGAAGGTGAAAGAGCCCAGGCAGGAGCCCCAGGCCCTGGCCGCTGCCCTCGCTGCCGGACTCCGGGGCTTTGGCCTCCAGTCCCGGGCTGGGGCAGCGGTGGGCCATCCTACCTTGAACACCTTGATCTGGCAGCTGGCTGAGTGCAAGTGTTCCGTGTACTCTCCATTTTCGCTCTGCTTGAAGGTGTCGATCTGCACCCGGAAGGGCACACCCTTCTCACCCCCGTGCTTCCTCGGGGTGAACTCGGTGCTGATGCAGTGCACCTGCGGGGGGTGCGGCAGGCAGTTAGCCAGAGGCGGGCGAGGGCGGGGCCTGGACCCCAGGAGCTCCTCTCCCAGCAGATGTGTCCATCCCACACGGTCAGGCCCGCCTCCACCGCCCCCTGTCCCCCAGTGCTGGCCACTCCATCAGGCCACTGGCCACCCCTCACAGCCCCTCACTTCCATCCTTTGACCTTGGAGGCCCTGCCTGACCAGCTAAGTCCTTGCCATTACTCCAGGCCCACTGACCCCAGCAACTCCCTCTCACTCCTCCCTGAGACCTCTGCCTGGACAAACCCCAGAGACCACAGAGCAGGGGCCACGGCTTAGTCCCTAGGAGCCTAGTCAGGCCAGGCCAGAAGCTAGGACCATTTCTTTACTTCTGGTAAGTGCTGTGTACTGATTGCTATAATAATGTAATCACATTGTCATAATATTGGGTTGGCAAAAAGTTAGTTGCAGTTTTTTCCATAAGGTGGTATGAAAAACCCGAACAAACTTTATGGCCAACCCAATACAACTACATATTGTTGTAATAATAAACAATAACATTATAATAATTCTTTTGAGATGCAATTCGAGTATTATAACCATGCAAGGCAAAAAGGTTGCTTACTCTCACTGAGCGATCACTATGAACCAGGCCTGTGGTCATGGCTCTGTTTTCATTCTCTAATTTATAAGACAGAGAGGAAAAACCAAGACGCTCAAAAAGGGACCCACAGCAAGTGAGAGAGCCAGGGGAAGCCCAGAAGCACAGGGCCCTGGCCATGCCCTCGGCCACCTGGATCCGCTGCAGTGTTTAACATAAGGTCAGGTCCATAGCAGAAGCTCTTATGGGCTTCCCCGTTGGCTCAGATGGTAAAGAATCTGCCTGCAATGCAGGAGACCCGGGTTCGATCCCTGAGTTGGAAAGATTCCTGGGAGAAGGAAATGGCCAACCCACTCCAGCATTCTTGCCTGGAGAATCCTATGGACAGAGGAGCCTGTCGGGACATACAGTACATGGGGTTGCATAATTGAGCAACTAAGACTTTCACTTTCATACCAGGAGCTTCAGAATTAAACATTTAATAATAACAACAATTATGAAAAGAAAAATTGTACTTCAAATTATTTATGCTAGGACTCAGTTACTGTGTAAAAAGCTTACATATTGATAAGCAACACCCACACAGGAGTCTACAACATCCCATATCTTCTTCCTAGCCCCAGTGACCAACCAGTCTCATGGTTCTGGGCCCCATTCACCCTCCTTCTCAGCCTCCTTGCCTGTAGCCAAGGGCAAAAGCCCATCAAGGCCCCACGCAAGGATGGTTTTGAGAAACAACATGATGGACGCCAAAGTTCTGACTTCCCCACAAAGGGCAACCTCCTTCCTGCTCACCTGAATGAACGCAGACGCTCTCTTTGAAGGATCCCACAAAAACTCGACTGCATTCAGCTGGGTCGGGCTGGCCCTGGGGTCCAAGATACCAACAGACAGTGGAATATCTGTGCACACACACACACACACAAAAGTGCAACCGTCAGCCACTCCCAATATTTCGGGAAGGACTCCTATTACAGGTCCAAACTCCTTACACAATTTGAAATGCTAAGAGTTCTGAAAGCTAGGTTCTGCATGGCTCATTTGGCAGAATCCTGACTTGAAGCTCCATGAAGCTATTCCGAGCCTTCGCTCCATTGTGTGCCATCACTCTATATGACTACAAGAACATGGCCTGTTGGTGGTGTGACCCGACTGTGGGTCCACACACCCTACTATTATTCCAACTTCTGAATTCCAAAACCCATCTGGCCCCAAGTTTTGTGAATAAAAAGCCTGCGGACCACTGCCTGAGCCCTCAGTTCCATTTCCGTTGCCCCCTCTCTGATGCCCACCCTTCCCTCCATCAAGTCAGGATCCTTCTGTGAAGGTTTCCCTGCTTCTCACTTCCTGACGACAGGTCCTTATTTCTAAATGCCCCCCCATGTACCCCAAAAGGGGTATTCCCCGAGGGCAGGGCTCATGATGTGGTCACCTCCACCAGCTCCCATGGGGCTTCACACAAGGCAGAAGTGTGTGAGAGGCCCTGGACACTGCTGTGTCCGGATGGTGCCCAGGAAGAACCCCCATTCAGCCCAGAAACCCACCAATGTCCAGGATCCGGTCCCCAGGCCGGCTCCACCGCCAGCCCTCCAGCTGCTGGTGCTCCGTGTACTGCAGACGCCGATCATGAAACACCACGCGGATGATGCTCTGGGGGCCGGTGTCGGTGACGGGGGTGACGGGGGGAGGGTGGAGAACAGCTGAGTGTGGGGCCCAGAGGGACCCGCAAGGAACCACCCTGACCTTCCCCAAATCAGACAAACCTCTCTTCCTCCGAGGCCCTCTGCCTGGGGCCTTTCCCCCTAGCTCCTCATGTCGCCCCTCCCTCCTCGGAACCCCAACAATACGAACAACAGCACAAACAGCAAGGGATGCCCTACTCTCAAGGGGCTGCTACTTGCTTCGTACACATGGGTCATTTACAAACCTTCTGTGCAGGTGAGCAAACTGAGGCTCAGAAAACACTGGGAAGAGGCAAAGCCAGGCTGCAACCCAAGTCTGCGTGAGCTGGCCATCAGCTCCCAGCACTGCCGGCCTGACCAAGGCCCCTCAGACCACACACGCCAGGGACCGTGAGCCCACCTCTGCCCCTGGAGCTTTCCCCAAAGCTCCCAGGCACCCCTGAGCCCCAGAGCAAGCCCAGCTGTTAGGCCCCCAACCAAGCACCCCCAGGTGCCGCGGCAAGGTGCGGACTGGAGCCTTACCTTCACATATTTTGTGTTCAGATCCTGAAAATCTCCCAGTTTCCTGTTCTCCAGCAGTCGGATTTCATAAGACTGACCTGGAGGGAGTTAATGGTACATTTTCCACTTCTGTTTTCAAATTTGGAGCTTCGCCAAGCTAGAGGCCTTCTCAATGCCCACCCAGGCCTCACGGCTCTGCGACCAAAGCAGAGAAGAAAAGCCAAGGACAAGAAGAGTTCAGATCACACTATGGACAGGATTTGTCCATCTGACCTGGTAGGGACCTAGGGCCCCCAGGCCCTGTACATGACTGCAGGAGAGAGACAGCACCTCAACAGCTTTCAAAGACAGAATCCAAAACAAGACAGTTAGCATTACATTTACAGAGCGCAACTTCGTATTTCTTTATAAAGAATATCCCCCATACACTCAGATGGAGAACACAGATACTTAAATCTACATTCAATAACTGAACGGATGGAACCTTTCTGAGAGCAAGTTTAAAGGAATGAATAAAAACCTGTTAAACATTGTCTCTAACTGCAGAATGAAGAGCATTTTCTCAAGCTAAAAGAATTTCATGTATTTGAAAGGTGTGGGGATTCTGTTTGGGGACATGTAACCAGCAAGAGCCAGTTAAAGAATACAGATGGGGAAAAGATCCATCCATAAGAACAAACTTAAAACACCAAACTTTAAAGTATCTACGAGTTATCTGAAGCAAACTACACACATTTTACTGGAAAATAAAACATACCTTGAAAAAATATAATATAAAACATTCCTAGACAGAAAGACCACCTATTAAATGATGTCAACTTTTTCCAATCAAGTTCAGTGACAACTCTAAAACATCTTGCCACACATTGCAGCTTAACAATGGATGTGTTACAAATAAGAGAGAACAAACGATTTCATCATTGGTCTTGGGAAATCCAATCAAATTCTGTTAAAAAAATTTTTTTAATAATGATAGGTTCTCAAGAAGTTACAAAAATAGTACACAAAGGTCCTGAGTATCAGCCCTAGCTTCCTCCAGGGGTGGGATCTGAGTTCATATGGTACATTATCAAAACTGACCATGGCACAGTGCAATTAACCCCAGACCTCACTCAGATTTCCCTGGGTTTTGCAGACTTAATCTAAGTTACCACTAGATTAAAAAGTCAATTTCCTAAAGTTTTGTGTTAACACGAATGATTGCTTATCAGACACTCAATGGGAAAGGATTGAACTTAAATCAATGAAAGAAAAGTAAATCTAATATAGAGAAAGACACAGATACAGATATATATGCATCTAGGAGTGGCACAAGCCCAATGTTTAACAGTCTTACTATATCTAAAAAGCAATGATTAAACAAATATTAAGATTCCCTGGAGTGGGTTGAATTGTAGCCCCCAAAGATATGTCCATACCCTCATCTCCAGAACCTGAGAATATTATCTTTGCTTTGGAAAAAATTTTTGCAGATGCAATGAAGTTAAGGATATTGAGGTGAGGAGAGATGATCCTGGTTTGCCCTGGAGGTCCCTACATCCAATGACAAGTGCCCTTGTAAGAGGACACACAGAGAAAAGGAGCAGGGAACCATGCGAGCAGAGACTGGACTGATGAGGCCTCAAGCCAAGGAGTGCCTGGAGCCACCCGAAGCCAACAGACGCAAAGCACAAATTCCCTCCTAAAGCCCCCACGGCTGTGGCGGATTCCTGACTTCTGGCCTCTAGAACTGGGCTAGAATAAACCTCTGCTTTGTTTTAAGCCAACATGTTTGTAGTTCTTGTGTTAAATGTAACCCCATGAAACTACTATAGTTCTCCCCTCAATGAAAAACACAATGGACAGACACTCTGAAATCAATCATTCATTCCAAGTATTTGCTGAGCATTAACAACCACGTGCCGAATGCCATGTGAATCTTGGGAGATGAGCAGAGGGACCCAGTGGTGTGGTCATGGACACAATGCTGGCTGGGCTCAGAGATGCCCACTCAACGAAGCTCCCTTCTCCCTTCAGGAAGGCAGGGCTTGTCCAGCTGGCTTCCACCAGCCCTGGTCCCTCTCCATTCAGGCCAAGACCACGAAAACCGCTCGGTTGCCCTGCTGGGCACATCCTGTCAGAATGAAAAGCACAGACCCCAAACTCCTGCCCTGCCCTCATGCTGGTTCCGAAGGGTCTTGCTAATCTGAACCGACACTAGTACCTTTCTGAAAAAGCCAGATTTTTCACATAACATTTCCGGGCTCCTGAGCCAACACACTCTTGACAGCTACATGAAATGGAGCCTCCCACACCCTAACTGGTTTTTCCAGTGTCCTCCACCTTCCCTGAGGAAGAATGCAGCCCGCTCTGGCATGAAGCCCAAGGCCCAAATGGTCATTACTGTGAGTTTACAGGCGCCCTAGGGCCCCATTAACACTGACCCCAGGCTCTGCAGGGAAAGCTCAGCTCAGGCCTGGCAGGAGGTACCTCCCGTGCCACACAGAGTAGTTCCCAGGCCTGAGCATCACAGGCAGCCATTCAGGGATCAGAGCTACTAAGTGGAACTTCAGGTCCGGGGTCCCGGCCACTTCTACCAGCAGCAGAGACCTGCCCCCTACACTTCCCCATGGAGTCCCCCAGCCACTCTACACCCACCCTGCTCAGGCTTCGGACAGACACCTGGCTCCTTCTCCATTCAGACTGCCTCAACACCAATACGCCTCCCGGCCCCCTTCCACCCAGCCCAACACCAATACTTGGGCTGATGAGCAAGGTCAGGATGGCAGAATTGACCTGGGGCTGAAGTGACCTGGGGGATGAGGGCATCTCTCTGCTTGGCCAGCCTCATTTCTAGGCACCCGTGGGAGCCACAGAAAGTGGGCTCTGTCAAGGCCCAGGGCTGTGTGTGTTCTGCTCAACACTGTTCTGTGTGATGCAGAAGAGGGACTCAGGGATCTCTGCAAGGGTCCTCTGTGCTAAAACTATAGGGTTTGCAAGACACACTCCTGCCCTCAAAGGGATGGCAATCCTCTGGGGTACATCAAAACAGCACCAGCATAAGGCAAACCCTAGAGACTGTCATACTAAGTGAAAGAGATCAAACAGAGAAACACAAATACCATATGATATCACTTATATGTGGAATCTAAAATACAGCACAGATGAACTTATTTACAAAACAAACAGACTCACAGATTTAGAAGATGAACTTATGGTCACCAAAGGGGAAAATTGGAAAGGGATAAATTAGGAGTTTGGGATTGACATATACACTCTATTATGTACAAAATAACCAACTAGGACCTACTACAGCACAAGGAACTCTACTCAGTATTCTACAATAACCTATATGGGGAAAGAAGATGAAAAAAGAATAGATACATGTATATATAAATGAATCACTCTGCTACATACCTGAATCTAAAATGACATTGTAAATCAACTATGGTGGTAGTGGTGGTTTAGTCGCTCAGTCGTGTCTGACTCTTGGACCCCATGGAATATAGCCCGCCAGGCTTCTCTGTCCGTGGGATTTCCCAGGCAAGAATACTGGAGTGGGTTGCCATTTTACTCTACTATATAATAAAAATTCAATTAAAAATTAAAAAGAAAAAAATAAAAACAAGAATGCCTCTAAGAAACGATGGAGATCCAAAGCAGGTGATCCTCACCCAGAATGGGGAGGTGGGGGGAAGGGTTTGAACAAGGAGAGAACATTTGCCATGGACTTTAAAGAGTAGGCAAGGTTTCTACAGTTGAGGGGAAGAATGATCAAGAAAGTCACCCCCAAGCAAAGCAGTGGCCAGGAGGTGGGTGGGGAAAAACATGCCTTTAGGAAACACCTAACAGCTTCCATTTACTGGGTGCTGACTCAGCGTAAAAGTCTGCCCAGAGATTAACTCACCTGAATCAACAGCGAAGTTTAGATTAAGAGTCCCGCCTGACAGAAGGAAGCAGAGGCTCAGAGAGGTTACCTGACTTGAACAAACTCACACGGCTAGTCAGTGGCGGATGGAGCCAGGGGCAGAAACTTGAGCCCATCCAACCTGGTGGGTGTTGTCTGCAGGACAGAGGACTCTCTCTCACCTGCACCTTTCTGAAGGCATCTGGTTTCATTCTGTGTGCTGGTTAAAGTCTACCCACAGTATCTGGTGGCATATAAAGCACCTCAACAACCTCATCCCCAGGAAAGATGGTACTCTGTTCTCCTTCCTTCTCCACTTTAGGACTAGAAATAAAGGTAATTCCTAGGAGGGCCAACTCAACTTTTTCCATGACCCTAGATAAAACATTTCCTTGTCTGTAGAATTCTCTGCTTGCTACATGGTTTGATAGTAAAGACTGTTCTAATTTCAGAATTGTGAAATGTGGAAAAAGAAAAAAAAGTTGGTCTTAGAATGAAGGGATGGGTGTGATATGTGCATGTGCTCAGTCGTGTCGAACCCTTTGTGACCTCATAGACTGTAGCCCGCGCGGCTCCTGTGTTCATGGGATTTCCCAGGCAAGAATACTGGAGTGGGTTGCCATGCCCTCCTTCAGGGGATCTTCCCGACCCAGGGATCAAACCTGCGTCTCTTGCATCTCCTGCATTGGCAGGTGGGTTCTTTACCACTAGCATCACCTGGGAAGCCCTAGAATAATAAATAAACCACCATCATTTAACTGTCATCCAGCGATGAGTTGGGACATTGCTAAGCCCTTCTGAGCTTTATTTCATTTAGCCCTCTCAACCATCTTCGGAGAAGGCAATGGCAACCCACTCCAGTACTATTGCCTGGAAAATCCCATGGACAGAGGAGCCTGGTAGGCTACAGTCCATGGGGTCGCAAAGAGTTGGACATGACTGAGTGACTTCACTTTCACTTTTCACTTTCATGCACTGGAGAAGGAAATGGCAACCCACTCCAGTGTTCTTGCCTGGAGAATCCCGAGGACAGGGGAGCCTGATGGGCTGCCATCTATGGGGTTGCACAGAGTTGGACACAACTGAAGCAACTTAGCAGCAGCAGCAGCAACCATCTTATGAAGAAAACCCAGCATGGCTCCCACTGTATAGATGAGGAAATAAAGTCAGAGATTAAGTATTTTGTTGAAGATCAAACCCAGGTCTGTTGGACTCTGAAGACTGGTCACTTAGCCAAACTACTCTGCACAGTGTCTAGTGGCTTCCAATGCCCCCTTCTGGTTCTGATACTCAGGAAGCTCCTGAATTTCTTGATATTTATTTCATTTCATGACCCTGTTCCATCTACCAAAACCTTCCCCTTTCTTTCAAGGCTCAATTCCTAAGGCCCATGATCTCAGTTCTCTGAACCAAGATGGGTCTTAGAAGTCTGGTGGCTATGTGACCATTCTGTGGTATATCACTTGCGCATGATAAACTGGCTGTGCTATTCTAGTCTATTAGAATAGTCTAGACTATTCTAGTCTCCCTGAAAGACATAATACTACCCTATTTAAAATACTCTGTAGAGCACAGGGAACTACACTCAATATCCTGTGATAGATCATAATAGAAAAGACTATGAAAAAGAATGTGTGCATATAACTGGATCACTATGCTGTATAGCAGAAACTGACACAGAACTGTAAATCAACTATACTTCAATAAAATAAAAATTTTAATAATAATACAACAAAATACTCTGAACATATTATAAGGTTACAGTAGCTAAAACCAGGACACTTTTGGAATGAGGACAAACAGAACAATGGGAAAAAATAAAATGAAGAACCCAGAAACAGACTTTTCAGTTCAGTTCAGTTCAGTCGCTCAGTCGTGTCCGACTCTTTGCGACCCCATGAATTGCAGCACGCCAGGCCTCCCTGTCCATCACCAGCTCTGAGAGTTCACTCAAATTCATGTCCATTGAGTTGGTGATGCCATTCAGCCATCTCATCCTCTGTCATCCCCTTTTCCTCCTGCCCCCAATCCCTCCCAGCATCAGAGTCTCTTCCAATGAGTCAACTCTTCACATGAGGTGGCCAAAGTACTGGAGTTTCAGCTTTAGCATCAGTCCTTCCAAAGAAATCCCAGGGCTGATCTCCTTCGGAATGGACTGGTTGGATCTCCTTGCAGTCCAAGGGACTCTCAAGAGTTTTCTCCAGCACCACAGTTCAAAAGCATCAATTCTTCGGTGCTCAGCTTTCTTCACAGTCCAACTCTCACATCCATACATGACCACTGGAAAAACCATAGCCTTGACTAGACGGACCTTAGTCAGCAAAGTAATGTCTCTGCTTTTGAATATGCTATCTAGGTTGGTCATAACTTTTCCTCCAAGGAGTAAGCGTCTTTTAATTTCATGGCTGCAGTCACCATCTGCAGTGATCTTGGAGCCCCCAAAAATAGTCTGACACTGTTTCCATTGTTTCCCCATCTATTTCCCACAAAGTGATGGGACCAGATGCCATGATCTTCGTTTTCTGAATGTTGAGCTTTAAGCCAACTTTTTTACTCTCCTCTTTCACTTTTTTTCTGCCATAAGGGTGATGTCATCTGCATATCTGAGGTAATTGATATTTCTCCTGGCAATCTTGATTCCAGCTTGTGCTTCTTCCAGCCTAGTGTTTCTCATGATGTACTCTGCATATAAGTTAAATAAGCAGAGTGACAATATACAGCCTTGACATACTCCTTTTCCTATTTGGAACCAGTCTGTTGTTACATGTCTAGTTCTAACTGTTGCCTCCTGACCTGCATATAGGTTTCTCAAGAGGCAGGTCAGGTGGTCTGGTATTCCCATCTCTTTCAGAATTTTCCACAGTTTATTGTGATCCAACAGACTTTTAGATACATGGAAATTTGATCTATAACAGTGATTTTAAGAAACAGACTTGGGGACTTCCCTGGTGGCCCAGTGGTTAAGAATCTGCCTCTCAATGCAGGGGATGTAGATTTGATCCTTGGTCAGGGAACTAAGATCCCACATGCCATGGAGCAACTAAGTCCACGAGCCTCAATTATTGAGCTCACAAGCTCCAGAGCCCATGAGTTACAAACAAAAGACCCCACATGACACAAGTGAGACCTGAAGCAGCCAAATAAACAGATATTTTTTCAAAAATAAAAAGATAGGCTTTTCAAGACTGTGGGATAAGTTTAGGTTATCCATACAGGAAAAATATATCCATACCTCACAACACACATAATAAGTTAATTCTCGGTGATTAGAAACTACACGAAAAAAAGCAAAACTTTCTAAAACATTTCTAAAAAAATATGAGACTACTTTTTGACCATGGGATAGGAAAGAGTTTCTTTAAACTAGAAACAAATACACAAAGAAAAAACTATGCCCTTTACATCATGTAGGAAAAACTCTGTTAACATTTATAAAGAGACACTTTTGAAAATGCCAGAGGTGCTGTTAGTATTTACACAGTCTATATCAATGGGAAAAGACCTGGTGAACTGGGCCATACGGTCACCCCAGGAAAACATAAAAAGGTCAACAAACACACAGAAAGATGTGCCGGATGGTATAAGTAAACAGGGCAATGTAAAGTAAAATAAGACATCATCTAACATCTGTCAGAGAGGCAAGACGTGTCAGCTGAGCATGTGGAGTGGACTTTCAGGCACTGCTGAGGGACGTGTCATACAGATACAACCAATGGGACAAGAGTTCGGGGGAAGAAAGAAAGTCAGGCTAAGCACACAGAAGCCTTCTGTGAAGCACATCAATTTGAGAAACATCCTAAGGAAGATGCACACTGGGAGATTTAGACAAAAACTGCTCACTGCGGTATTGCTTGCTGTAGTGAGAAATTGTCACCAATCTATAACCAGTCACAGGAGAAAGACGATTTTATTATGGAACTTAAAAACGGAATAACACACAGAACTTAAAATGAGTCCTCTAGAGACACGCACCAACATGGAGAAGTCTCAGAAACATTCAAGAAAGGGCACAGGGATGTCTAGAAAACCACTTTATATAAAGTTTGGAGCCAGCAAAAATGGCACTGGTCATTTTTAATGGCAAAGTGTGCAAAGAGTAAAAATTTTAGAGTGCACAGTGAAAGTGAATGTGTTAGTCCCTCAGCTGTGTCCAACTCTTTTGAGACCTCATTGACTGTAGCCCTCCAGGCTCCTCTGTCTATGGGATTCTTCAGGCAAGAATACTGGAGTGGGTAGCTATGCCCTCCTCCAGGGGATCTTCCTGACCTGTGCACAGAGGTATAACCAACTTCACAACCATGATTATGCTTTTGGGAGGAATTATAAAGAGGTAAAAATCAGAAGCAAATTTGGCTGAAAACACCACGTTGGGCACATGAGTATTTGTTCTCTCATCTCTAGAGCATTCAGTCGATCTGAATTAAAATACAGTTGACTCTAGAACATTACAGGGGTCAGGGGCTCAGCGTGGCTGAAAACAGTCTCACAGACTGCCCTCCAGATGTGCGGTTCCTCCGCATCCCTGGGCTCCACCAACTTCAGATTGTGTATTTGTTATTGAAAATAATTTAATATTGTGTATCAGTGGACGTGTGCAGTTCAAACCCATGTTGTTCAAGTATTTCTCTCTCACACGAAAGAATTCAGTGGAGGAAGAACTCTTGGAGCTGGCATCACATTCTGCATCGCATTACGGTTGTGTGTTTCCAACTCCCCAGTCCTGCTATAGAGGGGGTTCTCTTGGGCCCCATTGCTGAGCCATCACTGCATACCCCACACACCACCCACTCTGTGCCAGGGACATGCTGGGGGCAAGGGCTGCATTGCTTTATTCAGTCACACTCCACCCCACAATTTTGCCACTGAAATTAAAAATTACCTGCAGTGTACCAGCCTATTGTTTTTAATTTATTGAACTATGTTGATTTACAAAGTTGTGTTAATTTCTGCTATATAGCAAAGTGACTCAGTGATATACACATATATTCTTTTTCATATTCTTTTCCATTAAGGTTTATCATAGGATAATGAATATAGTTCCCTAGGCTATACAATAGGACCTTCTTGTTTATCAATTCTACATATAGTAGTTTGCATCTACTAATCCCAAACTCCTAGTGCATCCCTCCCTTACCTCCCTATCCCTGCTGCTGCTGCTGCTGCTGCTGCTGCTAAGTCAATTCAGTCGTGTCCGACTCTGTGCGACCCCACAGACGGCAGCCCACCAGGCTCCCCTGTCCCTGGGATTCTCCAGGCAAGAACACTGGAGTAGGTTGCCATTTCCTTCTCCAATGCATGAAAGTAAAAAGTGAAAGTGAAGTCACTCAGTTGTGTCTAACTCCTAGCGACCCCATGGACTGCAGCCTACCAAGCTCCTCCATCCATGGGGTTTTCCAGGCATGAGTACTGGAGTGGGGTGCCATCGCCTTCTCCTTATCCCTGGGCAACCACAAATCTGTTTTCTGTGTCTGTGAGTCTGTTTCATAGATAAAATTATGTCATATTTTAGATTCCACACATAAGCGATAACATGATATTTGTCCTTCTCGGTCTCACTTCACTTAGTATGATAATCTCTAGGTGCGTCCATGTTGCTGCAAATGTGAGCCTGTGTTATTTAATCAGCTCACTTCAACTTAATTTTTTAAGTGTGTACCATGCCTGCATATAGAAAATCATAATCATATACTTTAATTAAACAGTCATTGTAAACATTACACAGCTATGCAGCTACCAGTGTTTTTCTGCAGTCCCTTATGATTATCTTGGGGATCTGGCTGGCACCCAGGTTTGGAGCCCAGACTCCCCTCTGGGCCCATCATTTTGGCTCCATGTGTAAGCCTCAGTTTCCACACCCCCAAAATGTGGATAATATTGCAGCTAGCACAGCAGGTTGATGCAGGTGGCTCAAAATCTCCCCTGCAATGAGGTCACTACAGCATGTCTTGGCTTTTCGAGGCAATTTCCTCCAATGACCCTGCCCCACCCTCCACTATGGAGCAGTTCAAGACCTTTTAAAGGAAAGCAGGGAAGAGCCGCAGGGCCAGGATTCAGCCTCTGCAGATGGCAGCCAGCCCTGTCCAGAGGAGCCATGGTGACAGGGCGTGGCAGGGCCGGAGGAGCAACGGCCACAGGCTCCATCCCCACCAGTAGGGGCCAGTGGAGCTCAGTGACCCCCTCCCACTTCAGGGTTCTGGTTTCAGCCTTTGGGGGTGGGGGGCGGCCCTCAGCTGCACTGGGGCTCCTAGGGAACTTAGTCACCACCTGGAATAATGGCCAAGACTTTGTCTAAAAGCCTTGATACCACTCACAAGGGGATGAAAGCCTTCCTCTCGCCCACCCTCCATCCCTCTCCCTTTCCTGCCTCCACCCCATGCAGGGAGGAGCAGAAATGGGGAAAGAGGGCAAGGAGCACAGGGGGAAGAAGAGGAAACACTGCCAAGGAAGTTTATATAAAACACACGGCACAGCCCTCTAAGTGGTGCCCAGCCCAGGCAAGGGCCCAGCAAACCGCGCTTCCTCCCTCCACCCTCATATAACCCCCAGTAACCAACATCTCCTAGCTCAGGCATCAGCAGACTTTCTCCAGGAAGGGCTGGGCCGTGACAGTTTTCAACCATGTGTCCATAAGATCCGTCACATCTCCCGCACTCAGCCGTTGTAACAAGGAAACAGCCACAGACAGCACAGGGATGAAAGGGCATGGTTGGATTCCAATTAAACATTCCATGGACCGTGAAAGTGGAATTTTCACATAATTTTCACTCCTCTTGCTGAGCTCTTCCTTCTTTGCAGCTTCTTACAGTGCTTTGCAACTTTGTTCCTTAGGCTACCAGCTGGCAAGAAGCTTCAAACCAGCTACCAATTTACCTGAACTAGATATGCACACGTGTGCACCCCACACACACACCCTAGCCCCTTGGACAGTACTGACGCGCTTTAGGTTTTTAACTAACGGTGGCAGAATCTGACACTGAATTCCCTAAAGCAATTAACAGAGCTGGAACTAGTCAGCCAAGCCAAGAACATGCAAGGATGGTCAACCTCTGTGGTCAAAGACAGGCCAAATGAAAATAATGCAATGCCAGTTTCATTTATCAGACTGGCCAACATTTAACAGATTGCTAACATCCCTCAAGGACAAAATGTGAAGAAATGAGCTTTTGATGGGATGTCCCAGCCTTTGGACAATATCCATCAAAGCTACAAACACACACAGCCTAGGATCCAACCACATCTCCTGCATTCTAGTCTACAGAACTGCTGGTACATATGAAATTAAAAATATTTTTCTGAGGCTATTCGATGCAGCAATACTGGTACAGCTAAAAACAAAATGAACTGAATGGTCAAAAATAAAAAGAACAAAGGCTTCCCTCGTGGTCCAGTGGTTAAGAATCCGCCTGCCAATGCAGGGGACGCGGGTTCAATCCCTGGTCTGGGAAGACCCCACATGCCTTGGAGCAACAAAGCCTGCTCACCACAACTAGAGAGCCTCTGAGCTGCAACTAAGATCCAATACGGCCAAAACTTTTTTAAAATAAAATAAAAGATTACATATGTAAAGGACCTACTGTAGAGCACAAGGAACTATATTCAATATTTTGAAATAATCTATAAGGGAAGAGAATCTGCAGAAGAATATATATATATATATATATATATATATACACACACACACACACACAAGAATGTATATATAAATGTATAACTGAATCACTGCTGTACACCTGAAACTAACATGATATTGTAAATCAACTATACTTCAATAAAAAGATTACATATGTATAAAGTAAGTCACAAGGATATATTATACAACACAGCCAATTTTTTATAATAACAATAAATGAAATATAGCCTTTAAAAACTGTGAATCACTATACTGTACACCTGTAACTTATATAATATTACACATAGACTATACTTTTAAAAAAGATAGTGGAAACCAAAAACTTATTTAAAAAACTAAACAGATCCAAAGCCACAACAGAAAAAAAAAAAAAGCCACCACACGCACACATACATATGAATGGGAAAAAACAAGCCACTGAATAATATGTACACAGTAATTATATTTATATTTTAAAGTGTTATATGTATATCTCTATACTTGTAAGCCAAAGATATGGAACTAATAATGCAAAGACCCTTCCCTCTCACATTATATATATTTGCAGCATTAACTTTTATAAAGAAATTAAGGTCATTACATGTAAATCTGAAAAAAATGCAGCACAAGAAAAGGAGGAGCACTGTCTCACACTCTCCCAGCCTGCCATAGCTGACCGCGGTGACAATGGCCAGCACTTTTCTTCTTCCAGCATCAGGATGGTGCCCAAAAGTTAATCAGACAGGTGGGCATCTGGGAAAAACAGTCTTTCTCTAATAAACAGACCACCAGACACACACAGATGAGGTCAGACCCTCGGGTCTCTCCGGGTGGCCACTCGGAGAACCTGCCTCACAAGATGACTGTGCCCATTTTGCGGATCAGGTCACCCAGGCCCAGGGAGCTGCTGATGCACCCCAGGCGACACCGCAAGGTAGTGGCAGCCTGTGGCCTGGCCCAGGACAAGCAGGGAGAGGGGAGCAGGGGCAGGGCAGGGGCAGGGCAGGGTCAGACCCTCCCGTGTTCTGGGCAGGTTCTCAGACCCCTCTGCCTCTTACTCTACATCTGCAAAGTGTTCTTTGCAAACTGTTGTGGGGATGAAATGAGATCATGCACCTGCAGCCTGGCAGGTAATAAGGACTCAGTAAACGCCCATCGTGACTAGCACCTCCAACCAACAAGCATACTGAGCCCCACCCATGCCCAGCCACTGTCCTGGGGATTGCACGCCCTCCCCGCCACTCCAGCCCTGAGCAGCCTGTCCGCCCAAGGCCATTCAAGGTCACCAAGTCTGAGGCAACCCAGCTGGAACAGGGCCCCAGGCTACCTGACTTTCTTCTGGGCTGTCTCAGGGAGGGAGAGCCACTGCTGCCGTCAGGGTGCTGCCCAGGGCAGACACACCCCTGCCTGCCCGCCCACCCACCCATCCCAGGGCCGTACCCACTGGGCACTCCTGCAGTGCAGCTCTGCCCAGCCAGTGGAACCCAGCACAGGGCCTCCAGCCCAGATCACCGTGTTCCCAAGAACATGAGGCAATTGCCTGGGCTGGCAAGATTTATAGGTTGTTTACTTTCCAGCAGTTACTGCTTTGGGTAATTAATGCCACATAAAACATAATGGAGGCCCTCGATAGCTCTCAGAGAATGGAGGGCCAGACGCCAGCAGTCCTGAAATAATAGCAGAGGGAAGAAGCATAAGGCCACAGAGTCTCCAGCAAGTATCTTGTCACTTGAATATGTGTGGCCTTGGGCAAGTGTGTGACACAGAGTGCTCACACATAAGGCATGCTTTACTACTGCAAGGCTTTACTACTATCACAGACTGGAGTCCTGATCTTGATGGCTCACCACCTGGGTGACCTTGAACCTTAACCTCCTCACAGCTACTTATGAATGCCAGGGACTAGGCTCTGTGTCTGGCATACAGTGCATTCCCCAAAATACTTGGAAGACAGTAAGTATGTGTGTGTTTATACAAAAGCAGAAGAGTAAACCACAGCCTAGAGACCTCTTTGAGAGGGGATTGCTTCCGGGGCAGGGGTCAGGGAAAACACAAGATGTTCAGCTTGTCTTAAGCATCTGGCAGTGCCAAAGTAAGAACATGCTCAAAAAAGGATGGAGGCGTGTCACAGCATCATGGGGGCCAATCTGAAGGAGCTCCCAATAGTCAAAACTGGAACAATTTCAGAAACAAAATAGGTAACAATAGTATTGAATTTCAGCAAAGAAAACAAATATCCACTTGTCTATACTGATACAATGGTGGTGGGTGGTTTAGTCACTAAGTCGTGTCCAACTCTTGCTACCCCATGGACAGTCTTGCAACCCCATGGACAGTAGTAGCCTGCCAGCCTCCTCTCTCCATAGGCTTCTCCAGGTAAGAATACTGGAGACTGATACAATAAATAAGTGAATAAATAAATTAGCAGTAGATAAGAAAAAGCTCTTACAATAATGTTTCAATTACTATATATAGAAAGTAATATCTTTTCCATTCCGAAATACTTATTAGTTACAAAGAGAGACATTGTAACTTCACAGTGGAGAAGACTGGCAGACACTCAATCATCAAGGTTAATACCATCAGCAATAAGACATTATCAGTCTCATGATTCCCCAGTATGGTGCCCTGGCAAGGGCATCACGTGGCATCATGTCGCTTCAACCCCAAAATGCAATAATCTCAATATCATCATTTAAAAACATCAGATAGGGACTTCCCAGGTGGTCCAGTGGTTAAGACTTCACCTTTCAATGCAAGGGGTGCAGGTTCGACCCCTGGTTGGGGAGCTATGCTCCCACATGCCTCAAGGCCAAAAAACCAAAACATAAAACAGAAGCAATACTATAACAAACTCAATAAAGACTTAAGAAATGGTCCATATTTAAAAAAAAAAAAACAAAAACAGGAAGTGGTCACAGATCAGAGGAGATAAAGGAAATATTTCAACATATGCCATGTGGGATCCCAGACTGGAACCCAGACAGAAGCAGGAGAGTAATGGAGGAACTAGTAAAATTCACATAAAGATGTGGTAGAGGGAACAGAATCAAGCCATGTAATTGCCTGCTTTCCATCACCATACCATGGTGACACAAGATGCTCATATTATGAGAAGTGGTAAACGGTAAGCAGGAAGGGCAACAGTACTAGTTCCGACATTCTGTGTCTAAATTAGCCTCTCCTCCCCCAGCCCCACCCAGAACTGGGGCTGATAGACCTGACTGCGACCGGCAATCACGCATGTTGGTGACCGATTCCAAATCAGGGGCCTCTAGATCCCTAGACAGGTGATTAGCACCTTAAAATTGCTCAGTTTGCTCTCAGTACTAGGAATGGTATGGCTTTTTCCTGTTTCATTTTACACTTGGTTGTTGCTGGTGCATAGGAAATTCACTACTTTCTACATGTTCAGCTTCTCGGTAGCCACTCTGCTGAACTGAATCCTTAATGTATGGAAATGAGCAACATGGAATGGCAGATGCGCAACCTGTTCTGATTTACAGAATGTTAACTGCATTCGGTCCAACCTAATACAAGGTTTCTTGCAGCCCAATGAACAAAGTGAAGTGAAGTCGCTCAGTCGTGTCCGATTCTTTGCGACCCCATGGCCTATACAGTCCATGGAATTCTCCAGGCCAGGATACTAGAGTGGGCAGCCTTTCCCTTCTCCAGGGGATCTTCCCAACCCAGGTATTGAACCCAGGACTCCCACATTGCAGGCGAATTCTTTACCAGCTGAGCCACAGGGGAAGCCCTTGAACAAAAGGGCAGGGAAAAATTGGCAACAAACTGCAAGCTTGTTTTTAAGTAAAAGGAAGGCAAAAGGCATCCAAACATCTGAGAAGATGGCTCAGTTTCACTCATAAGTTTATGGGAAGAAAGTAAGTGCGAAACAAAATCCAGACCAGGGCTTCCATGGTGGTCCAGTGGTTGGGAGTCCACCCGCCAACGCTGGGGACATGGGTTCCATTCCAGCTCCGGGAAGATTCCACATGCTGTGGGACAGCCAAGCCCCTTCACCACAGCTACTGAGCCCAAGAGCCCGAGAGCCTGCGCTCCGAAACTTGAGAAGCCACTGCAATGAGAAGTCCACGCTATACAACAGAGCAGCCCCCAACTGCCACAACTAAAGAAAGCTCACACAAAGCAACAAGGACCCAGTGCAGCCAAACATAAATATGTAAATAAATCTTAAAAAATAAAATAAAATTAGGAGCACATTTTCTGTGCACCTATTAGAAAAAAAGTCCAAAGGCTGATAGAGTCCAGACAAGGATGCGGCGAAACAGGTACCCTCCTACACAGGTGGGAGGGGTGCGAACAAGTAAGTTAACAGGACAAAGGACAGCAGAGGGTAGAAAACCAAATCTCTAAGATAAGGTCAGGACAGTGACCCCCTCAGGTATCTCCCTTCCAAGCCCAGCCCAGCAGGAACTGTGTCGCCAGCTAGGGTTCCTCACAAGCCTTTGATCTTGAAAGGGGGAGCCAGACCATCCTGGTTGATCATATTTCGACCATCACTGTCTGGCCCCTGGCAGCCTCATTTTTGTTTCATCCTCTGGTACATGAAGTACACCCTGGGGCAGTTACTGTCTGGGCAATCAGTGTTTATCAGGAAACCCAAAGCAACAGAAAAGCAGCCAAAGCGCCTCTTTTCCTTACCCCCAGGCCACCCGGGAGAGCAGGCATCTCAGGGAAGTGCTTCATTCTCAGCCTCTGATCAGAGTGGAGAAAGGCCAAGGGTGTGGGCAGCCACACTGACTCAGGGGCCAAGCTCAGGTAAGCACAGGATCTACCCTCGTAGAAATCAGGGGAGCAGTCCCGCTAGGCGTGTGTTCCCAGGAGCATCTGGTGGCTTCACTGTCTCCCCTCAGCCCATAGCGGCTGGGAAGCTGGTGCTCACAGACAGAATAAAACAGACGAATCCTCAGAGCATCCTCACAGTGTTGGAGCTTCTGGCTTCAGTTTGCTCCTGAGACCCAGAGGCAATCCCGCCTTGTGGTCACCTCCTCCATGGGATGCTGGTAAATGGCTGATGGTGGCCACCAGAAGAGGCTTCCATCACCCTACTTTTAATCCATCAAAATGATGGACAATAATAACTGCTAGATGTGGAGAAATTGAAATCCTTCTGTACTGCTGGTTCAACATAAGCTGGCAAAGCTGCTTTGGAAAATAGCCTGACAGGTCCTCAAAAAGTTAAACATACAGTTAGCAAGGAACTTCCCTGGGTGGCCCAGTGGTTAAGAATCTGCCTTCCTATGGAGGGGAAATGGGTTCCATCCTTTGTCGGAGAACTGAGATCCCACAGGCCTCAGAGCTGCTAAACCGAGCAACTACAGAGCCTGCACACTCTACAGCCCAAACTCTGCTGTCAGAGAAGCCCCCGCATGTGCAACAGAGAGCCTCAAATGTGGCAACTAAGACCCGATGTGGTCAAATAAAACTTTAACTGTTTAAAAAAAAATTACCATAGGACCCAGAAATTTCACTCCTAAGTGTATACACATGAGAAATGAAAACATGCTTCCACACAAAAACTTGGACATGAAGATTCACAGCAGCATATTTATAATAGCCAAAAAGTGGGAAAAAAAAAACTCAAATGTTCGTCAACTAAAGAATAAATGAGGTAGGTTCACACAGTGGAATATTATTCAGCAACAGAAAGGAATGAAGTTCCGATACTTGCTACATCATGGATAACCCTTGAAATTATTATCCTAAGTAAAAGAAGTCAGTCCCGTGAGAGCACCATTTGTATTATACCACTTATTCCAGAACAGACAACTTTATAGATAGAAGGCAGATTAGTGGTTACCA
This sequence comes from Nanger dama, assembly GCA_917880005.1. NCBI lineage: Eukaryota > Metazoa > Chordata > Mammalia > Artiodactyla > Bovidae > Nanger > Nanger dama. The sequence goes on along the minus strand of CAKJTW010000004.1, from coordinate 64,242,351 downwards.
AGGGCTTGGGGAGTAGAGGAACAGGGGCTAGGGAGGAAGGGACTGAACAGTGACTGCTTCTAGGTGCAGAGTTTCTTATAGCGACTTTTTAATTTATTTAATTGACTAAACTAAAAACAATGACACTTAAATGGGTATATGAATGTGAACACAGGCATGTGAACCGCATTCTAATTAAACTTAAAAAGAGAGCAAGATCAGACTGAAGTACAATTCTGTCAACTAGGGCAAGTCACACAGCCTCTATTGGTCTTCATGTACCACCACCAATACAAGAGGGTAGCATGAGGGTGAACAGGCTCGATCAGCGCCTCTCGAGCTTTTTTTTTAATATGTATATTTATTTATGGCTGTGCTGGGTCATCGTTGCTGTGCACCAGCTTTCTCTAGTTGCAGCAAGCTGGGGCCACTCTTCATTGTGGTGAGGAGGTTACTCATTGTGGTGGCTTCTCTTGTTGAGGAACACAGGCTCTAGGTACATGGGCTTCAGCTGCTGTGGTCCACAGGCTTAGCTGCCCCTCTACATGTGGGATCTTAGTTCCTGGACTAGGGATTGAACCCATGTCCCCTGCACTGACAGGTGGATTCTTAACCACTGGGCCACAAGGGAAAGCCCTCAAGCTTTAATACATTCATAAATTACCTGGTCACTTGCAGGGAAATGCAGGTTCTGATTCAGACATCCTGTAGCAGACCCTGGATTCTGCATTTCTAACCAGGTTTCAGGTGCCACGGGTCCATGGACATTCTCAGTAGGAGGGAGGAGGGATGGCATCTCAGGCCCTCTCCAGCCCTAATACTTCAGGAATCTCCTCTGGTCCACCTCTGTGAATTCCCAGAGCAGGTATGGGTTCTCCTTCCCACTGAGGACACATATCATTCCCTGACCATGAAAAATGGGAGCTTCCAGGACCTGGTCACTGGATGGAGACCATGTGTTCTCCCCATGAGAAGAATGTCAAGAAATTCCCAAGTCTGCTTGAGCACAGAACACCTGGCTGGGCACAGGAGAGTCCCAATCTGCAGAGCAGAGCCTTGAGTGGAGAGGGACTCAACTTGTCTTCAGAAGGTATAGGTTCCTTGGACTTCTCTGATGGTCCAGTGGCTAATGCTCCAAGCTTCCACTGCAGGGGTTGTGGGTTTGATCCCTGGAGGGGGAACTAAGATCTCACATGCCAAGTGGTGCAGCCAACAAATTTTAAAAATAATAATAATGAAAGAAAGCCTAGATCTCTCTTTCTAGAAGAAATGGAAAACAGCAATATTCTCAAGGCAGGGGCTCTCGAACCCTAGGATACATAAATATCACTCACAGGACACTACACAGATTCCTGCCCTTCCCAGCTCTAACCTGGCAGGAAACATACACTCCAGGTGACTCTGATGCTAGTGGTCCAAGGCCCAGACACTGCTCCAGAGCTGCTATGGAGAGAAGACAAGACTGCTCTCCAAGAGACTGCCAGGAACCCACGCCACATGCTGGCATGTCAGTTCCACCCTCCAGACCCCTCTTTCCCCATCAATCAAAGGGGTGGGATGAGATGCCTCTCATGGAATCAACAGGACATTCCTGCATAAAACAGGTAGAGTAGAAGGGAGCAAGGGAGGCCAGCTGTCTACCTCTGGCCTCCAACCAAGACTACATCAACCTAAACAATCGGTTTCTTTGCTGGAGGGCTTTGCAAGGAAGAGTATCCCAGGGGGAACTGCAAGAGGGACACAAGAGTCCAGAGAAGGAGAATGAGATGGGGGACACCAGCTCCTAATTACCTCAAAGAAGCATTTCTTCCCCTCCCTGTTCAGCCAGGGGCTCACGACTGACCCTGCCCTCAGTTAACTGCATGGCCCGGAAACACTCCATTTTTCCTTCGGGCTTTTTCCTTCTCTTGGGAAAGGAAAAGATTGGAAGGATCGTGGTACCTACTTGAGTACAGCAACTTCTTAAAAGCAAGACACAGGGACTTCCCCGGTGGTCCAGTGGCTAAGACTTCTTGCCCCGAATGTGGGGCCTGGGTTCAATCCCTGGTCAGGCAATTAGATCCCACAAGTGACTAAGAGTTCACAGAATACAACTAAAGATCCTGCATGCCACATCTAAGACCCAGTGCAGCCAAATAAGTAAATAAATTGTTGTTTTTTTAAAAAGAGAGTCACAAAAAGCTTTCCTCAATCAGAAAAGAGAACCCATATATATTCTTTTAAGTTGCAATATATTCATTTATAGAGTTGTGTGTTTGTTTCTGCTGTACAGCAAAGTGATCCAGTTATACATATATCTATGCTGCTGCTGCTAAGTCGCTTCAGTCGTGCCCGACTCTGTGCAACCCCATAGACGGCAGCCCACCAGGCTCCCCCCGTCTCTGGGATTCTCCAGGCAAGAACACTGGAGTGGGTTGCCACTTCCTTCTCCAGTGCACATATATCTGTATCATACATCTATTCTTTCTCAGATTCTTTCCCATTACAGTTTATTATAAGATACTGAGTATAGTTCCTTTGTTATTTATTTTATATACTGCAGTTTGTATCTGTTAATCTCAAACTCCTAGTTTATACCTCTGTTATTCCCCCTCACCTGGCCCCCACCTGTCTGCTTTGGTAATAATAAGTTTGTTTTCTACACACATTCTTCTGGGAACTCCCTGGTGGTGCAGAGGTTAGGATTCCACGGTTTCACTGCTGAGGGCCTGGGTTTTATCCCTGGTCAGAGAAGCCATGTGGCACCACTCCCCCTCCACCCTCTGCCAAAAAAAGAGATTATATACATTCTCCTAAGTTAGTAACTCTAACCATACTTCAGTGGTCCCTGAAAGCTAACTCAGGAGCCCATTTGCACAGAGCAAAGTGGGTCCATCTACTCCTGACCTTTTTTCCTGCTCCCCTTCCTCCAAACAGCCAAATTTAGTGGCCGAGGGAAATAATACTTACTGAGACCCACTTAAACATGACTATCCTTCCACAATGCTAAACAAATTATAAGGCTTCTGACCTGTGCAGTGACCAAAGTGAAGCCAATTAAACCTGGCGCCCCTCCCTGCCCCCTCCACCACTCCTCCTGCCCACTGAAGGTCTGTCCTGGTGGCCAGGCCCGTGTTTAGTTCCGGAGCAGGACTCTCAAGGCTTTAGGCAGACATATGTAGCCCCCAAGCCACTGACCAGGGGCAGAGCTGCTCTGATCAGAAGTATTCCAATGAGGATGTCTGAATTAAGGGCTTGAGGGGCTAGTCCCTTTGACCTTCTCCTGGAAACTTGGGGATGCACTGCTTTGACTGGTTTTACAGTAAAAAGCCAAGGTACTTTGGAGGGGGGAGAGTAAAATCAAGCTAGCCAAAAGCTTTTCTGCCCACGTTGAAGAATGTGTCAAGTCAATGAGCAGATAAGACTCATCACAGAAGCCTCAAGTCCACTGCAGTGGGGTGAGTCCTCAGACGTTACAAACTCCGCTGCTGAATGCTTGGCAGCACTTAATAAAGATGCAATTAGGTCCACCTTTGCATCTTGACTGAGAACTAAACGCAGGTCCCCAGAAATTCATTCCCTGGAGTGATGATGGCTCATCTGGAATGCCAGACACTGTCACTTGCAGAGGCATCAAAACAGTCCCAAGCGACTGAGGCCCCAAACATGGTAAAGACATCTCTGAAGAACGTAGAGCATATTCTGAAGAAAGAAAAGACGGGAGAGCGAAAGGAACACAGGAAGTGCTGGGGAACTTCACACCAAGGGGATGGGAGGGCAGTGATAAAAGGAGGCCGCGAAACTCGCTGAAGATGATCTGCTCACTTGCTCTCCTGAGAGATTTCAGGAATGATGGCAACTTGACATCAGCCAAAAAGAGGGAGTGAGAAGATGCAGACCAATATTGTCACTCAGAGGTCATTCTGAAGAAACTCAGTGGTTCTGTTAAATATTTCCTTTAAAAATCTACAGAGAGAAAAGCAGAGTATTTTTAAAGTGACGTGGAGAAAATCAAATGCGGTAGCATTTTCAGTTCAAATGCAAAGTCTCCAACCACAGTAGGCATCCCCTCAGTGTGAAAATCCAGAAGGAGACAGTAAGATTCCAAAATCCCAGCTGAAACTCAACAGTGCCTGAATTCCACCATAAACATGAAAGGTAACTTTGCAGAAAGCCAGTGGATGAGAGAATTCACTGTTTAGAAAGAGAAGCTTCTCAGAGTGTATGAACACATCAAAACCTGACTCCTACAGGAAGATGACCAAAGATCTGGAGAAATGAAAGATGGATCAGCTCCAGTGAGAAAAGAGCTCAGGAAAGTTTGCTGGAGAGTCACAGACATAGAAAACACACCTGTGGTTGCCAATGGAGAGGGCACTGGGGGAGAGACGGATGGGGAGTTTGGGGTGAACAGATGCAAACTGTTATACAGAGAACACATAAACAACAAGGTCCTACTGTAGAGCATAGGGACTATATTCAATATCCTATGGTAAACCATAATGGAACAGAATACCAAAAAGAATGTATACTGGCCCAGAGTATGCTTTACAAATGCAAGCCAACCAATCTAGAGTCCATATCCCAACCTCCTCCTCTTTTAGGCCTTCGGAACATCATGCTCCAGACACTCCAGGCCACTGGTCCCCTGCATCAGCTGCTCCAGAGACTGATGGGTTCCAGACACCTAGGGACAGCCTTCTTGCCACAGAGCCAATCCTAATCCTGCCTACTCTGCCTCGCCCACTCCTTCCCCTAGAAACCATACAAAGTGTCTTATTCTCCCTGTGTTCCCTCTGCATCCTGACCGACCTTGGTGCCTCTCCCTATAGCGCTCCACTCCAGAACCGTGAGTAAGGAACTGTCTTTTTCATGGTAATGTCTCCTTATCTTTTGGCTTCACAATGCCTGAAAAATAATAAAACCTCCACTGAAAAAGACCAGAACACCCCCCGCATTATCATGTCCCCAAGGGAGCATGAAGGGTGAGCTACAAGAGCTCAATGGCTCAGGGTGATGTGGAGGCTGGATTCAGATTTACAGCCAACCACAGACTTCCCTGGTGGCTCAGACGGTATAGCATCTGTCTACAATGAGGAAGACCTGGATTCGATCCCTGGGTCAGGAAGATTCCCTAGAGAAGCAAACGGCAAACCACTCCAGTATCCTTGTCTAGAAAATCCCATGGATGGAGGAGCTTGGTGGAGGCTACTGTCCATGGGGTCGCAAAGAGTCGGGCACAACTGAGCCACTTACCTTCTTCTGAACATGTACCAGCATGGCAGGACAGATGACGTCTCTCTTCTCTTAAATTAATCCTGATGGAGGCCAACTTCATTTCACGTGTTACTTCATGGATGCTGCATTTGTTCTCATATTGTAATTTCGGATATAGTGTTTCTAGATGTTAATGAAAAACTGTTGCCTGCCGTGTGTGTGTGTGTGTGTGTGTGTGTGTGTGTGTGTGTGTGTGTGTGTGTGTGGCACGCGTGCTCAGTCATGTCCAAGTCTTTGAAACCCATGGACTGTAGCCTGCCAGGTTCCTCTGTCCACAGAATTTTCCAGGCAAGAATACTCGAGTGGGTTGCCATTTCCTCCTCCAGAGGATCTTCCCAGTCCAGGGATCAAACTCAATGTCTCTTGCATCTCCTGCAGTGGCAGGAGGATTCTTTTCCCCTGAGCCACCTGGGAAGTTCTGCCATATCAGTAAACAAAGGAAGTTACTGTCCTCAAGTCCTCACACAGCAGCTGCCTCACCCTCCCCAGCGGTGCACCCCGAGGGGACTCAGGATGAGAAAGCACAGAATGCTGGCCCTAGATAGCTGAGGTGCACACCAAAGGAATGATCTCAGTGAGCCCAGACCCTTGCATCTTCCCGTACACAGAAGAGTGGTAAATTCCTTAACTTAGGATGCCTAATTTTCTTTAACCAACAGTAATTGTTTGATGTTCCCACTACCTGGTTTTTGTCGCAAAAACTCCTATATACACTGGTTCCTCCATTACCTCTTCAGAGCAGTCCCTCAGAACAATCTGAGAGACTGTGTAACAGGCTCACATCCTTAGAAAGTCTGCCAAATAAAACTCTCAGTTTTTAAGTTGTGCGTTTTTTTAGTCAACACAGAATATAGATTATTAATATATCATTCCCAGTTTCTTAGACTCTGTGGACTAGGCTGCCTAAGTATTCTAGCTTAACTAAATGGCCCACTATTGCTTAAAGCATGACTGATGCTTGACATGACCAAAAGAAGACATCTGAAATGTTAAAAATCATTTTCTACATGCTGAACTGTAAGAAATCTGTGCAAGGAACATTCTAGTTATTTCAGTAAATGTTGATTGGTTTTAAAAACAAAGAAATTCTAAAAACCCAATCAACAAAAACCGAAACCCCAGTTAACTTCTAAGTATATTTATTAACTGATGAATTTATAGATGAATTATGAGGAATTGACATTTGGGAAAACATTTGTTCCTTATTTTGTTGGGATTTTTCTAAGTTTTGTCATCTGGTTTATAATATTCTTTGCTGAGAAAACATTTCTAAACTTTATGGAGCCCAAATAAAGTATATTGGCACAGCAAAAAGAAAGCAAACATCAACAACAAATACCTCAGTTAATTCTCAAGACAACACCTTAAGTTGTTCTGTATTTTACAGAAAACACAGGTGACAATTTCAGTAATGCAAGAGGACAGAGAGCCAGGAATTGAACATGGGTATCAGTTCAGTTCAGTTACTCAGTCGTGTCCAACTCTTTGTGACTCCATGGATCGCAGCATGCCAGGCCTCCCTGTCCATCACCAACTCCCGGAGTTCACTCAGACTCAAGTCTATTGAGTCAGTGATGCCATCCAGCCATCTTAACCTCTGTTGTCCCCTTCTCCTCCTGCCTCCAATCTGCTGAAGAATTGATGCTTTTGAACTGTGGTGTTGGAGAAGACTCTTGAGAGTCCCTTGGACTGCAAGGAGATCCAACCAGTCCATTCTGAACTTTGGCCACCTCATGAGAAGAGTTAACTCACTGGAAAAGACTCTGATGCTGGGAGGAACATGGGTATCAGTTCAGTTCAGTTGCTCAGTCATGTCTGACTCTTTGTGACCCCATGAACTGCAGCACTCCAGGCCTCCCTGTCCATCACCAACTCCCAGAGTTCACTCAGACTCACGTCCATCAAGTCAGTGATGCCATCTAGCCATCTCATCCTCTGTCTTCCCCTTCTCCTCCTGCCCCCAATCCCTCCCAGCATCAGAGTCTTTTCCAATGAGTCAACTCTTCACATGAGGTGGCCAAAGTACTGCAGTTTCAGCTTTAGTATCATTCCTTCCAAAAAAATCCCAGGGCTGATCTCCTTCAGAATGGATTGGTTGGATCTCCTTGCAGTCCAAGGGACTCTCAAGAGTCTTCTCTAACACCACAGTTCAAAAGCATCAATTCTTTGGCACTCAGCCTTCTTCACAGTCCAACTCTCACATCCATACATGACCACAGGAAAAACCATAGCCTTGACTAGACAGACCTTAGTTGGTAAAGTAATGTCTCTGCTTTTGAATATGCTATCTAGGTTGGTCATATAGCCAGCTCCAAAACACCTAGCTTTCAATCTGCTACCAAGTTCCTAAGAATGGTTACTCAAGTGTTATCCAAACTAGTGTTAACAACAGAAACAAAGGTTTTTTTTCTTTTAATTTAATAGCACATGCTTAATATCCTTCAGGGATATACACAAGGAGAAACCTCATGCTTTTTATGGCTACATAGTCTACCAAATGAAAGTTTCATGTTCAGTAAGTTATTATGGGACATTTGATGGTTATTTGAAAAGTAACAGAGTTGGATTCACCTCATTCCTTTCATACGAAAATAACTTCCAAAGTATGAAATACTAGGGGAAATTTTTTCTAAAAAAACAGGTGAATTTAAAAAAACTTTTTATGTTTAGAAAAGGAATTTCCTGGTGGTCCAATAGCTAGCACGTGCTCCTTGGAATAAAAGTTATGACCAACCTAGAGAGCATATTAAAAAACAGAGACATTACTTTACCAACAAAGGTCCATCTAGTCAAAGCTATGGTTTTTTCAGTAGTCATGTATGGATGTGAGAGTTGGACTATAAAGAAAGCTAAGTGCTGAAGAACTGATGTTTTTGAACTGTAGTGTTGGCAAAGACTCTTGAGAGTCCCTTGGATGGCAAGGAGATCCAACCAGTCCATCCTAAAGGAGATCAGTCCTGAATATTCATTGGCAGGACTGATGCTGAAGCTGAAACTCCAATACTTTGGCCACCTGATGTGAGGAACTGACACATTTGAAAAGACCCTGATGCTGGGAAAGACTGAAGGTGGGAGGAAAAGGGGGTGACAGAGGATAAGGTGGTTGGATGGCATCATCAACTCAATGGGCATGAGTTTGAGTGAATTCCGGGAGTTGGTGATGGGCAGGGAGGCCTGGCGTGCTGCAGTCCACGGGGTCACAAAGAGTCAGACACAACTGAGCAACCGAACTGAACTGAACTGAACTGCAGGGAAGGAATGGAGACACAGATACAGAGGATGGACTTGTGGACCCAGCAGGAGAAGGAGAGAGTGGGACGAATGGAGGAAGCAGCATCAGCACATATACACTACCATGTGTAAAATCAATACCTCGTGAGATTTGCTGTACAACATGGGGAGCCCAGTCTGGCCTCTGTGATGGCCTAGAGGGGTGGGATGGGGGCGAGGAGAGCGGCGCTCAAGAGGGAGGTGATATACATATAATCATGGCTGGATTGTGTTGTATGGCAGAGAAAACGACATTGTAAAGCAATTTTTCTCCAACTAAAGAATGAATTTTTAAAAATTAAAATAAATTTTAAAAAATTAACAAAATTCACTCCATGCCAAAAAAATACCTTTTTCAGAAAAAAAAAGCAGGTGAATATTAAGATCTTAAAGTGGAGAAGGGCTTTTACCATGTAAAATAAAGAACAAGCAAATGAAAGCAAAATGAATAAAATATATGAAAGTGTGGGAAAATATGTCTAACACATTATCCCAAATAAGCAAAGAGCCCATCAGTTAGTTCAGTCACTCAGTTGTGTCCGACTCTTTTCGACTCTATGGACTGCAGCACGCCAGGACTCCTTGTCTATCACCAACTCCTGGAGTTTACACATGGACATCACCAGATGGTCAATACTGAAATCAGACTGATTATATTCTTTGCAGCCAAAGATGGAGAAGCTCTATAGACTCAGCAAAAGAACACCGGGATCTGACTGTGGCTCAGATCATGAACTTCTTATTGCCAAATTCAGACTTAAACTGAAGAAAGTAGGGAAAACTACTAGACCATTCAGGTAGGACCTAAATCAAATCCCTTACGATTATACAGTGGAAGTGACAAATAGATTCAAGGGATTAGATCTGATAGAGTGCCTGAAGAACTACGGATGGAGGTTCATGACATTGTACAGGAGACAGTGATCAAGACCATCCTCAAGATAAAGAAAGGCAAAATGGTTGTCTGAGGAGGCCTTACAAATAGCTATGAAAAGAAGAGAAGTGAAAGGCAAAGGAGAAAAGGAAAGATATACCCATTTGAATGCAGAGTTCCAAAGAATAGCAAGGAGAGATAAGAAAGCCTTCCTCAGGAATCAATGCAAAGGAATAGAAGAAAACAACAGAATGGGAAAGACCAGAGATCTCTTCAAGAATACCAAGGAAACATTTCATGCAAAAATGGGCACAATAAAGGACAGAAATGGTCTGGACCTAACAGAACCAGAAGATATTAAGAAGACGTGGCAAGATTACACAGAACTATACAAAAAGATCTTCACAACCCAGATAATCACAATGGTGTGATCACTCACCTAGAGCCTGGAATGCAAAGTCAAGTGGACCTTAGGAAGCATCACTACGAACAGAGCTAGTGGAGGTGATGGCATTCCAGTTGAGCTATTTCAAATCCTAAAAGATGATGCTGTGAAAGTGCTGCACTCAGTATCCCAGCAAATTTGGAAGACTCAGCAGTGGCCACAGGACTGGAAAAGGTCAGTTTTCATTCCAATCCCAAAGAACGGCAATGCCAAAGAATGCTCAAACTACCGCACAATAAATTGCACTCATCTCACACACTAGTAAAGTAATGCTCAAAATTCTCCAAGCCAGGCTTCAACAGTACGTGAACAGTGAACTTCCAGATGTTCAAGCTGGATTTAGAAAAGGCAGAGGAACCAGAGATCAAATTGCCAACATCTGTTGCATCATCGAAAAAGCAAGAAAGTTCCAGAAAAACATCTACTTCTGCATTACTGATTATGCGAAAGCCTTTGTGTGGGTCACAACAAACTGGAAAATTCTTCAAGAGATGGGAATACCAGACCACCTGACCGGCCTCCTGAGAAATCTGTATGCAGGTCAAGAAGCAACAGTTAGAACTGAACATGGAACACAGACTGGTTCCAAATCGGGAAAGGAGTACGTCAAAGAGCACATACAGATAAATAAAAAATGACTTTAAAAATCCCACTTTAAAAATGGGTATATCTGATGAAAGACAAAAAAGCATAGAAATAATAAAACCAAACATGAAAAAATATTCAACATCACTGAGGAAGTGAAAATTAAAACAAGAATACCTTATATTTTCCCCACTAATTATGTGTGTGTGTGCATGCTCAGTCACATATGACTCTTTGCAACCCCATGGACTGTAGCCCGCCAGGCTACTCTGTCCATGGAATTTTCCAGGCAAGAATACTGGAGCAGGTTGCCATTTCCTTCTCCAGGGGATCTTTCCTACCCAGGAATCAAAGCTATGTCTCTTGTGTCTCCTACATTGGCAGGCAGATTCTTTACTCCTGGGAAGCCCTCTACCAAAGGTTAAAAATTATTGGCAAAAGTACAGAAAAATAGACTTTCTTCATTCATTCAGAGTTCTGTGTGCCAGACACTGTATTAGTGAAAGAGATACCCAAGGTCTCTGCCTCAGGAAGTTTATGTCCCATATGTGTAGAGATGGAAAAGAGATGATAAAGGAGAAAGTAAACAATAATTCAGATAGTATCATTCATAAAACTACAAATGGAGCAACTCCACTGACTTCCCTGCATGGCAATAAAGCAGCATCTATCAAGATGTTGTGCCAGCTATTCTATTTCTAGATATTGATTCTACAGATATTCTCACTTCTTGTTTAAATATAAAGGTATGTGTACATGGATGATCAATGGAGTGCTGGGTGTAATTAGGAGAAAACGGGACCAATCCTAAAGTTCCTCAAGAGAACAAATTATGCAATATCCATACAATGGATCAGAAAGACCCAGGAGAAGATGAGCTTGTTTGTTTTTAATGTATCCACATGGAAAGATTTTGAGGATACATTGTTTGTGGGGGGGAGAGGGAGTTATCAATATAGTATACATAATATGATCTCTTACCAAAAAAAAGAGACAAACACATTCCTATAAGTGCATATGTACGTGTGCCTATATAATTAGATATACATTGATTAATGTATGACTATAAGATTAGGCATATACAGTTTAATCTATGACTAAGAAAAATCTGGGAAGTGGAATTATGAGGAGTTATTTACAGTACAAATTTCTGTACTGTTTGGCTGTTCTGTTTTATAAGAAATATGTGCTATTTTTATACTCAGCAAAGAGTAAGGGAGAAAGCATTAAAAAATAAAAAGTAATGTATTCAAGGATCATTTGGTTTCCTCAGTTTATATTCCCAAACTTCAGGCTAAAAATTAATCTGGGAAGAAAACTTCAGCTAAGGAAGAAGGATAACAAAGTAACTAATCATTTGCCTCATTCCTTAAATTTAAAGTTACAGATATAATTGGGGAGAGGGGGAAATCTGTGGCTTTCTATTTGCCAGACGTTAGTTCTTCGCTTAATTTTCAAGGCGACCTACAAAATGAAACCTGGCTCGATTCCACAGATGAGGAAACCGAGGGTCTTAGAGGCTAAGTGATACCCCTAGAGCAGAAGTTTCCTCACTTCTAGGATCCCAGAAAACAAGACTTCCTGCTGGGGGCTCTTATCTTCGGGCCATTCCCTCAGGTCAGGTGGCTGGAGAGCAGGAGGGATAAGGGTGGGGCAGGAGAAACTGATTATGGGGTTTTGATGCTGTTCCAGGAGGCATTTTTCTCCCAGCTCCATTACGGTTCCTTTGCTTCCTGCCCTTCTCCCCTATAAAGCTCATATTTCCTCCCTCAGAGCTGCATCTTGAGTTCCAGGTGGCAGACAGCTCCTAGAAGCACCAGCCTAGAATCCTGCCTGTGAAGGAGTCCCTAGAAAAAGCAAGTGCCTACCCCTTCAGAACTCCCTTCCAGATCACATCAATGCTCAGCCGCTCCCCAGGCTTGCCTGATTTTGCCACCTCTCTATAAAATGGGAACAATACATTTTAGGAGAATTACTCTAAAGGGAACACCAGGAAGTGCTTTGGGAATTTTAAAGCCTAGGGTCCCCACCTTGCAGTTAAAGTACCCCTAACACAACAGCTCACATCAAGGAGGAAGGAGCCCAGTATTTTCTGTAATCACAGTTTTAAAGACAGTGTTTTAACACTCTGAATAGGAATGTCCCCTGCGGGTTATGTCTATTATTTTGTTGTACAATGAATGAAGAACTAACAGAAAAGTTCAGCAGGGCTTCCTCCCGCCTTTAATCTACCCCAAAGCTACCATCTTTCAATTCTAAGGGGTACAATTCTTAGTTCTAGAACCAACCTTATGTTAATCTTTCAATTAGGAAAAGAAAGATTAAAACAGAAAAAAAAAAACCAAACAAACAAATTCAAAGTCCCAATGTGATGACCACAGTAGCTTTCAAATAGGATAGGGGAAACATATATTCACTTTATTATTAATAATGGTTAATATGCGAATGGTTACTATGTGCTTCCCAGATGGCACAGTGGTAAAGAATCCTCCTGTCAGTGCAGGAGATGAAGGAGACACACGTTCAATCCCTAGATCAGGAAGATCCTCTGGAGGAGGAAACGGCAACCCATTCCAGTATTCTTGCCTGGGATATCCCATGGACAGAGGAGTCTGGTGGGTTACAGTCTGGTGGGTCACAAAAGTCAGACATGACTGAGGACTCACACATGTGCCAGACACTGTTTTCAGTGTTCTTTCTGCATTAACTCATTTTACCTACATAGCAGATGTTTTATTTCCTTCATTTTATATGTGAAAAGTTAGAGGCATTGGGAGGTAAATGGCCGGCCCATGGGGGCTACCCAACAGCTCAACCTTAATAAGGAAGTTGGCGATCTTGGCCTTCTGGTCTACCTCTCCAGTCATTCACACTCCTCCTTGGGTTTCAAACTCTGCTGCTACTGCTAAGTCACTTCAGTTGTGTCCGACTCTGCACCAACCCATAGACGGCCTCCTACCAGGCTCCTCTGTCCCTGGGATTCTCCAGCCAAGAACACTAGAGTGGGTTGCCATTTCCTTCTCCACTGAATCTCTTAGGATTCTTTATAAATAGTACACATAATTGCAACCCACCCTGCCCATTCTTGCCTTTGGACGTGGTTTTTCTGTCACTGAACTATCCTCTCCTTCCAATGGACAGGAAGTTTTATTCCATGAATGAACATAAGACTCCTGGAAAAATCCATCACTGTATTTAAAATTTAAGAGTTGTTTTGGTAGGAAATACCAAAGCTTTCTTCATAACAAGCCATGCTTGCAAACTTGTTCTTATCTCAAAGCCAGAATTCCCTACACAGATTGCCTGAGGTTCTCTTTCTTCTGATCTTCCTGACTCCTCCCCCACCGCCTACTTCATCTTTTCCCTCTGGCTCCAGTCTTCAGGAAAGATGTCTCCACAGTGACCTTTGGCCACTGACAAAGAGGTTGGCCTGGAGTTTGTGGACTTCCCTTCAACTGCTATCTACTTCTCCTTAGGACTCCATTTCAGAGGAAGAGCACAAACTTTGCTCCTCAAATCATTTACACTGCATACAAAATTAGTCATTGGGGTTGATGACAGAACACTCACAGGAACACACCTTATCCAAGTCATGATGTAAGGCAATGGACTGACACTACACTGAGAAACGAGTATCCAATGGTTTCAATGACTTTGCAATTGACAGATCCAGCATCCTTCTTACATGAACAATGTAAAGAAACAGAAGAAAACAATAGAATGGGAAAGACTAGAGATTGCTTCAAGAAAACTAGAGCTATCAAGGAAACATTTCATGCAAAGATGGGCACAATAAGGGACAGAAATGGCAAGGACCTAACAGAAGCAGAAGTGAATAACAAGAGGTGGCAAGAGTATACAGAAGAAATATTAAAAAATGGTCTTAATGACCTGGATAACATGATGGTGTGGTCACTCACCTAGAGCCAGACATCCTGCAGTGTTCAGTCAAGTGGGCCTTAGGAAGCATCACTACGAACAAAGCTAGTGGAGGTGATGGAATTTCAGGTAATCTATTTAAAATCCTAAAAGGTGATGCTATTAGAGTGCTTCATTCATTATGCCAGCAAATTTGGAAAACTCAGTAGTGGCCACAGGACTGGAAAAGGTCAATTTTCATTCCAATCCCAAAGAAGTGCAATGCCAAAGAATGTTCAAACTACCTCAACAATTGCACTCATTTCACATGCTAGCAAGGTGATGCTCAAAATCCTTCAAGCTAGGATCAATAGTATGTGAACCAAGAACTTCCAGATATACAAGCTGGATTTAGAAAAGGCAGATGAACCAGAGATCAAATTGCCAGCATCTGTTGCATCATAGAAAAAGCAAGAGAATTCCAGAAAAACATCTACTTTTGCTTCATTGACTATGCTAAAGCCTTTCTGTGGATCACAACAAACTGGAAAATTCTTCAAGAGATGGGAATACCAGACCACCTTACCTGCCTCCTGAGAAATCTGTATGCAAGTCAAGAAGCAATAGTTAGAACTGGACATGGAACAATGACTGGTTCAAAATTGAGAAAAGAGTACATCAAGGCTGTATATTGTCATTCTGCTTATTTAACTTATTTGCAAAGTACATCATGCAAAATGCAAGGCTAGATGAATCACAAACTGGAATCAAGATTGCTGGGAGAAATATCAATAACCTCAGATATGCAGATGATACCACTTTAATGGCAGAAACCAAAGCAGAACTAAAGAGCCTCTTGATGAAGGTGAAAGAGGAGAGTGAAAAAGCTGGCTTAAAACTCAACAAATGAAGATCATGGCATCTGGTCCCATCACTTCATGACAAATAGATGGGTAGAAAATGGAAACAGTGGCAGATTTTATTTTCTTGGGCTCCAAAATCACTGTAGATGGTAACTATAGTCATGAAACTAAAAGATGCTAGCTCCTTGGAAGAAAGCTATGACAAACCTAGATAGAGTATTAAAAAGCAGAGACATCATTTTGCCGACAAAGAGGTCCATAGTCAAAGCTATGGTTTTTCCAGCAGTCATGTATGGATATGAGAGTTAGACAATAAAGAAGGCTGAGAGCCAAAGAACTGATGCTTTCAAAATGTGTCGCTGGAGAAGACTCTGGAGAGTCCCTTGGACAGGAGGAAGATCCAACTAGTCAATCCTAAAGGAAATCAACCCTGACTATTCATTCAAAGGACTGATGCTGAAGTTGAAACTCTAATATTTTGGCCACCTGATTCAAAGAGTGGACTCATTGGAAAAAAACCCCCTAGTGCGGGATAGATTTGAGGGCAGGAATAGAAGCAGGTGACAGAGGATGAAATGCTTGGATGGCATCATTGACTCAATGGTCATGAATCTGAACAAACTCCAGGAGACAGTAAAGGACAGGGAAGCCTGGTGTGTGGCAGTCCATGGGGTGACAAAGAGTTGGACATAACTTAGTGAGTGAATAACAGCAGCTTAGTAACTAAATTGGGTCAGACTCTTGGGACCCCACAGACTGTGACCCACTAGGCTCCTCTGTCCATGGAATTCTCCAGACAAGAATACTGGAGTGGGTTGCCATTTCCTTCTCCAAGAGATCATCTTGAACCAGGGATCGAACAGGGACTCCTACATTGCAGGCGGTTTCTTGCATTGCAGGCAGATTCTTTACCAATTGAGCCACCAGGGAGTTATGACAATAATCTGTCCCAAATAATAACAGAAAATAGTGAAATAATATGCAGACTTTTTTTTTTTTTAATTCCTTCAACTTTTGTTCTGTACTGGGTAGAATTCTAGCCTGGGAGAAGACAAAGAAAAAGGAAATGAAGCCCTTGATGAGCTCAGAAGCTAATGCGGAAGATGAAATTTATTAGATAATCATAATCCAGATGCAGACATTTTAAGTAGTGTTTGAGGTTATAATAGAAAATATTATAAGAAAAGTATTTAATAAAATCAAAAAACTACTTTATAAAGCATACACAATCTCATCAAAAAAATTTAAGTATAGAAGGAAGATTCAATGGCTATAAAAATTTATCTTAAGAATAAGTGATTAAAAATGTCTAAGAGCCATATTTTCAAGCTATAATTAGTGCAACTAAAAATGGGCAAAAATCAATGAATAGCAGGTGTACAGGACAAACATCTATACAAGGGTCTGTTTCTGGACTAGTACTTTAGAATATGGCTTTTCAAATGTTTCAAAGTGGCATTTAAACCAGTGAGACTAAGAGATAAACCAGGTGTCAACTAGTAGGTTAACTATTTAGAAAAATAAACTTAGACTGTTAGATCACATCACGAATTTCCAGTGCAACGTATGAAAGTATAAATCCCACTGGTAAGACTAAGGAAAAAAAGAAATAAATATATTTTATGCAGTAATAAGCCAAAGTATCACTAAATGACACTATTATTTCCAGAAGACTTCCAAGTGCATTGCAATGTAAAAATTTAGAAACATGAAATTTGAGAAACCACTAAGCTGATTTTGGGATAGGCAGGCATTCTAAACATAAAAGAAAACTTATTTTAGAAAATTGAAAAGGTTTGATAATATATACTGAAATTCAATATCTACACTGAAAAAAAACCCAAGATATATATCTCATACATAAATCTAATTATCACAAAATAAATATAATTATCACATAAATAGATCACAAAAAATATATGATATTCTTCATATAGGGTAGGCTGTTACAATCGGTAAAATAGAACCACCCCAGTAAAAAGTGTGTGAAGAACATGAACATAACTGATGGAGAAATTTAAAAGATCAATAAATATATTTTAGAATATTCAGCCACATTAGCAATGATATAAATGCTAGTTTAAGATTAAATCCTGTTTCACTAATGAGGTAAAAAGCAACAATATCCAATATAAGAGACAGTAAAACATACCCTACTGGCTCCCTTGTAAACTGGTACATTCAGCTGAGAAGTCAATTTGGTAAGAGGTAGCAAAAGCCTTACTTAACTCCTTTGAGCCAGTAAGTGTATCTCTGATTTATATTTATCTAAAATAATAATCATTTCACACAAAGACAGTTGAAACCTAAGTATTCATACTATGAGACTGGTCAAAGTTACTAGAACTCTGAAATACTATGCAACCATTACAAAAATGTAAGTTCTCAGAGCATTTTTAATAACACGAGAAAAGCTCATAAATACAGTAAACAAAGAAGACAGGGCATATATCTGCAGCACTGTAATAATTTTAATTTTAAATATGCAAATATGTAGAAATATGGTTAGCAACGGCTCTCAGGTGAAATTAGAGATTTCAATTTAATTTTTAACTGACTTCCTTGATTTATAACATTGTGTTAGTTTCCAGTGTATAGCAAAGTGAATCAGTTATACATATACCTATAGCCACTTTTTTTCTTTTAAGATTCCTTTCACATATAAGCCACTATAGAACAGTGAATAGAGTTCCCTGTGCTATATAGCAGGTTCTTATTAGTTACCTATTTGAGGAGCTTGTATTATTTTCAATAATCGGGAACATATAACTAAAAAGACCTAAAGTAAATACATCAAATTAACCCCTGGGCAGCTCTTTTTGCCTCTCTTTCAACTTATCTATATTGAGCAAAGGATAACTCCTATTTAAAAGAAGTAGAGTGTTGACTGTCAAGCATTGCCCAAAGATGACTGATTAAAGAAAGGAGGGAAGGAGTTGAGGGAAGGTGCGGGAGACAGTAAAGGCCTTAGAGACAGGGTGGGAAGCAGTGGGAGAGGTGGGCACACTAGACCAGCAGCAGGCCCAGCAGGGCCTCAGATCCCATGACAGGCCAGGAACAAGAACCACCCCAGACCCCTGTGCTCTGTAAACATCACCCAGCTTCTTCATGTGACACTTAGGCAAGAGAGCAGAGGCCCAGGGGAGGACAGCCGCTGCTTGAAGGAACATAAGTCGGTAGCATCTGACATTCCATGAAACAGAAAGGAAAATGGCCAAAGCCATTCCACCAACAAGCACAGACACACAGAGGCATTCTTCCACCAGCCAGGACACCTGCCATCAGGGGCCACCGGCCTCAGCAGATGCAACATTGATCTCAGGGCCCGAGCCAGGTGCCCGAGAGCTGCCTGAGCCTGGGCTGGGGACCCACTGAGGCCACTGAGCCACTCACAAGGATAAGCATGCCCATCCCCTGGCCACATCCAGAGGCAGGCACAGAGCCACCTGCTAATTCTGAGCTCATTCCTGGCCCAGAAGCGGGCAGGTTGAGCTGTCAGAGGTAAGCCTGATGGCAGGCTGGTCTTTCATCCTGCCCCCACCCCATCTGGACTTCCGTTCCCCAAATCGGGGAGTCAAAGTTCTACAGAAAGGAAGCTGCCCATGTAGGATGAATTGTAACCACACTGCTGTCCCCGCCACCGCCTCCTTCCAGAAAGCACTGCATCCCCCAGCTCCTTGGCTCCTCCCATTCGAAACGGAGGGGCAATGATTCCACTGGATGCCAGGGCCTCTGAGGTGATCCAGGAAGGAAGGACAATCAACGCAGACACACAACCACACAAAAACCACAAAGGTCATCGGTTAGGCCACTGGTCCATGTGTCCTGATAAAGAACATCAGAAATGGAAACTGCACTTCACACACCTTAACTCTCTCAAATGTCACAAAATAACACTTCTCATTTTGCACGTGAACACACTGAGGCTCCGAGGGAAAGTCACAGAGCTGGGAAGGGCTGGGATCGGAATGCAAAGTCCAAACCCCGTGCCATTTCTCCCAGGGCACAGTGAGCACGCTCATCCTCATCGCTACAAAGGGCTCCTGCCTGGCACATGTGGAATCCAGCCTCGAGGATGGGCCTTCCCATCACTGATAGGTGCAGTTCCAGAAAGTGTAGCTGACCCCATACACCAAAGGTGCTCAATCTATGTCCAGGAAAGGGCACCAGGTGTGGCCCCAGCAAACAGCAAGTGTAACTATGGCTGCCATTCACCGAGCATCATTCCACAGGAGGAATGTAAAACACTGTTTGGCCTCAGTGAGACAGAGCTGATGTGTCCACTTTGGGGGAAGAAAACACTGAGGCTGGGAAGTCTCATAGCTAGGAAACAGATGCCATCTGACACCAGAAACCCCTTCCCAAACCCCATCTCTCCCACCCTGAGGAGGAAACAGGCCCAAATGAGTCATTCAGGTCAACTCCCCACTGCTGGGTGATACCCTCAGCCCCCAGGCTACACCCTGGCCCGGCGCTCCAGCACTACCTTGGTTGAGGTAGGTCAAAGTCTCTTCGTGCAGCTTCACAGCTGGGGATGTGGCAGCACACAGCACATACTGCAGGGGCGGCAGGCGGGCCTCGTTCTCGGGGGACAGTTGGGGCTCCTCTTGCTTGAAGATGGGCAGAGCGAGGACGTCGCTGCAACACACAGGAGGGAGGGGTCAGGAGCAGGGCCCCCGGAGCCAATGTACAAAGGCAAGACTAAGTGGCCAACCTTGGGCAGCATCAATGGCAACACAGCCCAGCCTAGCGCAGCTAGCAGGTTCAGCTCCCTACACAACGTCACAAATACTCTAAAGTGCTTCCCAATGGAGGAGACCAACCCTGGATGATTCTACTTTCATTCTGTGACCTTTGAGAGATTTATTCAGATGTCACGTGGTTTCCACCCACAAGTGTCTGACTTTTATAAAAAGAACTCGAATGAAATATTTTTTTTTTTAAATAAACTCTTCTAGCTATTGGTCACATCTCAGACCAAGACAATCCTATTCTCTAGGCTCTGTAAACCATGTAAATACAGAAACTGTCTACTTTACTCATAAAAACTGAGAAATACTTCCACACTTCTAAAAAGAAAGGACAGCTGGCCCATAAACCCTATTTTAAGGATCATGTTAATATCTCTTAACTGCAAAACAAGAACAACCATGGTTTCAATTCAGTTTTCTCATCCAAAAGGAAAATACTGAGATGCTCAAAGATTCTTTTCCTCCGCCTCTAAACAAAAATTCCCATCAGATCCAAAAATCAGCTTCACGTCAGTCTAGGACTGGAGAACTTATTTCTAGATGTGCTTTTTAAGTGCATCCCCAAGGAAAAACAAAATCTTGGAGAACATGAATGACTTGCAAGCAAGAGGGACTTGGTTAAGCTCTCTGGATTATGAAGGGATTATAGCATGGACACTGGCGCCAAAAAAGGTCCTGTGCCCTTATCTTGATAAGCCTCCACCCTCCGAGCGTCCTGGGTGCTGAATCAGATTCACTGACCCCACTTCACTATGTAAACAGCAGAGTCACTGATACAATCTATTCCTCATACAATACCATACACTAGTGTCTAAAACACAAGCCAGGCACATACCCCAGCAAGTCAGACCAACTTTCAGAAGGAAAAGTCCAGCTGTGGCTCACCAAGAAACCTTCCGTATGGAGGGCCGCCCCTGCCACCACCCACTGCCCTGGGTCCCCCACCTCATGCCTTCCCTTGTCCAGATTGAGGCACATGCCCAATCTAAGTGGTTATCCAGGAATGGGGGATAAGCAAAGAGATCTGATTCCCGGGGACTGCATAATTTCATGTTTGCCCAGACCATGTTAAATTAATAATCCATGGGCTGCTGCCTTTAAATTTAAAAAAAAAAAAAAAGAAAGAAAGAAAAAAGGTGGGGGTAGCCAGGGTTGGGGGAAGAGCCATCACTCAACAGTAACTTATTTCAATCCTGGTATCCTTATCTGCTGAGGAATAAAAGTCACCAGAACATCAAACAGAAGTGGGGAAGAAAGGAGTACAGACCACTACCCCAGGAAGGTCAGACAACTTGAAGAAATGCTGCACAGTGACAAGATGACCAAAATTAAATGCACAAGCCAAGCAAAAGAACAAGATGTTCTTCACTCTAGGGGACCAGGGGCATGTTCATGGACCCTCCCCATGGCATCCATCAAGGTCAACTTCTCCAAGTGTGAAAGCCTTGGCTTCCAAGAAGTAATATAAAAAAGAGAGTGTGGACCAAATGAGTCTTTATCCATGGTCCCCATATGACCCCAGAGACCCACATGGCCTTATAGCACCTTTTACCCCAATTCCCAACCACCTCACCAGGATGAATGCAATACCAAACTCTTAAAGTAAGAGCACCTCTAGTTCAAGAGGAGAATTATTCCCTAAAGGGATGACATTTTCGGTGTCCAGGAAGTTTTACATACACTCACTTCTTCACTCAGGGTCACGTTCAAAGTCATTTATAAGGTATAGTAACAAACTGAATCACTACAAACTAAAACTGAGGCAAAATTACAACAACTAAAATTGCATCCTGCGATACAATAAAAATGTATTCCATTGTAGCATTTCGGGTAAGTGAATGGACACAATCTTCTGCCAGAGATTAACATCTGCCCAGTGGGGAATTCCCTGGAGGTACAGTGGTTAAGACTCCTGGTTTCCACTGCAGGGGACTCGAGTTCAATCCCTGGTCAGTGAACTAAAATTCCATATACCACACAATGCAGGGGAAAAAAAATCTGCCTGGTGGGCTTAACACCTCCCAGAACAGCCTGCCTCTGGTGGATTACCATGGTCTGCTGTGAGACATAAGTCCTTAGTTAAAACCCTAGGCTTATGCCATCTCCTACCTCTCTTGCCCATGAATAAAACACAGGAGACATATCACTTATTCCCAACCATTCCTTTGCCTGCTGGAATTGGGCTGTCTTCAGAGAAGACTACTGGACAAATATCTATCAAAGCTAGGATTTCCACATCACCTGTACTGGTAAATCTGAGTTGGAACTTTGGGGGGTCAAAAATAAAATAAAGCAGGCAGGACAGCTCTCTCTGTGAGGTGGTCTGGCCCACGGTTCACTTTCTCTGAGCTCACATCAAATGCCCTTTGGGTTAAATTAGGCACATTTCATAAACTGTGACTAGGATGGAAATAAAGACAGGCTAAAGCTGGTTCAGGCGAGTTCAGAAAGTGAAATGACTGCCCATTAGTACCCAGCCAGCTGCACAGCAGGGAAAAACAATCCTCCAGGAACTGAAGCTAACGGGGGCGCCACTTCCTTCAAGGGGACGGGAGAGAGAACTTTGCAAAACAGGCAGGACTTACTTTTCCCTCTGAAGAGCACTAGTCAAATCCCTGCAGAAGAAGAAAGATTTCCATCAAGGGCAATCAACGTGCGGGCCTCGGACCCACATACCAAGACCACCTAGTGGGAGAGGGCACCCGGTCCCTCCCGAGCCCCCGCCCGCCCCCGCTGCAGGTCCGCTAGGCGGAACGCAGGGCCGCGCTCGCCGCTCGCTCGCCCCTCGGGCGGACCAAGGACACTGGAGAGGACGCGAGGCTCGGAGAGGGACCCGGGCGGAGAGGGGCAAAGAGCAGGGGACTAGATTTCCCGGGACAGCTCCAGACCGACGAAGGAAGTTTCCTCTTCGACGCGAGCGGGGAGAGGAGAGATGGAGAGGTGGAAAGACCCCGGGGAGATTGCGACTCAGAGATGTGCGCTCCGCGCCCGCCCGGGGTCATCGGGGGCGTAGCCCCGCGAGCACTAGGGTCTGCAAACACACCTCCCGCGCTGGCCCGCAACTCCGAGCCTCGGGTCTCGCTAGGGTGGGTCTGTCTGTCCCAGGCGGGAGTCTGGGCAGATCTCCCACAGTCCCCAAAGGGCACAGAGTAAGGAGGCGGCGGGGGCGCTCGGGATCCCCAGCCGGGCCGCTCCTTTCCCAGCCCGCGGACGTCAGACGGCGCCCGGCCCGCGGACCCCGGCGCGAGCCCCTTACCGCAGGTAGCTGCCGGGATTGTGCTGGTTGTAGTGCTCGGGCTGCGTGTGCCAGAACAGCATGGCTGGGGCTCCGAGCCCGGCCCGACCCAGGCGCGCGGCGGACGGGACGCGGGGGAAACCAACCTCGAGGTCACCTGCCAGCAGCACTCCTTACAGCGGTGGCCGCCCGCCCTGCGCATTTATGGACGGCTCGGGGGCGGGGCCTCGTCCGGACCCGCCCCCAGGCCGCGCGGCCGTCTCACCTGGTGACCCGCACTAGCGCGCTCTTCCCGGGAGCGAGCGCGCCTCCAGGGCGGCGACCGCGAGCGTGCAGCGAGGCTGCGAGCGGGGATCTGGCCCGGCACTGCCCGTATCCCGCCCTCGAGGGTGGGGCCAGGTAACCGTCCCCGCAGCCCTGGTGTCTTCCCTCTCCCAGAGCCTCACCGTGGGCGGAGTGAGGAGGCTGTGAGCTTGGATGTCTGAGACCCGGACCCGGACACGCTGTCCCCTTAACTTGCTCTCGCTTTTTCACAGCACTCTCAGAAATCGTGTTTTGTTTCAATCTACACTTGAGTATTGATTTCTTTCCCAGTATAGTATAATCTCCAAGAGGACAAGGTTTGGACTCTCTAGCTCACTCTGTTATCCCTACCTCCTGGAAAAGTGCTTGGAACATGGTGCTGCTGTGCTGTGCTTAGTCGCTCAGTCATGTCCGACTCTGCGACCCCATGGACAAGAATACTGGAGTGGGTTGCTATGCTGTCCTCCAGGGGATCTTCCCCACCCAGGAATCGAACGCAGGTCTCCCTCGTTGCAGGGGAATTCTTTATCATATGAGCCACCAGGGAAGCCCAGAACATAGTGAGTGCTCCATAAATATTTGCTGACTAAATACGAAAAAGGAATGCCTCAAGTGAATAATCAGAGAAGGCTTCTTGGAGGAGGTGACATTGAGCTGAGGCCTTCTAAATTCACAGGAAGCGCTTCTGTGAACATCCAGAGGGAAAGTGGTTCCAGGCAGGGGCAGCAGTAATTGGCAAAGCTATGAGGCTGACCTACTTGGGCATGGCCTGGGGCTGGGTGACCCACAGGTGAACTCAGGAGGTGACGTGGGAGTGTGGGCGGGGCAGATCAAAGAGGGACCCCCAGGCCCTGGCAAAGAAGGAGTTGGGGTTTTAATCTATTTTGTGTTTTCAGCAGAGGAGTTGCATATCTGATTTGTTTTTGTAAAGATTAGTCCAGAAGGAGTGCAGACAGTGGGTCATAGGGGTGCAGCAATTAGGAGGGAGTGGAGGTGAAAGCACCATGACCTACATCCGATGAGAGCCACATCCGCACTACCACTGCCCTGCACAGATGAGCTGCATATTCACTCCCTGGGTGTTAACGGAATCAAGTGATGTCCCTTGGAAACAGGGATCCAGAACTCCAGCTCCCCCAAGCATGGAGGTGAGTCACATTCTCCCTCAGTCTGCTCTCCAGCTCCCCTTCTTCCAACCAAGGTGACAGCTGGCAGGCCACCCCCTCTGGGAAGCTCTTAGTGACCACCACCTCCCCACTGCTCTCCTGTCACTCAGGTCCCCCTTCAAGGATGGATTTGCTGCACCAACCACAGGAAAGCACAGCAGACAGTCATCAGCACTCCGCCCCCGCCCCCAAGGACTCTGTTGTAGAGTCGCCTTGCCCAAGGTAGCTCCCCTGTTGGGGTGGCCCCAATGATCACCCAGACAAAAGTATCAAAGTCTGGCCATCTCCGCTAATGGGCTGTTGCAGCCTCGGGATTCTGCGTGGGGCGACTCAGAGCTGTCAGGGGGCTTCCCTCACATACTCTTACTTCCTTTACACTCCTTCAGTTCAGTTCAGTTCAGTTCAGTTCAGTCGCTCAGTCGTGTCCAGCTCTTTGTGACCCCATGAATCACAGCACACCAGGCCTCCCTGTCCACCACCAGCTCCCGGAGTTCATGCAAACTCATGTGCATCGAGTCGGTGATGCCATCCAGCCATCTCATCCTCTGTCGTGCCCTTCCCCTCCTGCCTCCAATCCCTCCCAGCATCAGTCTTTTCCAATGAGTCAACTCTTTGCATGAGGTGGCCAAAGTATTGGAGTTTCAGCCTCAGCATCAGTCCTTCCAATGAACACCCAGGACTGATCTTCTTTAGGTTGGACTGGCTGGATTTCCTTGCAGTCCAAGGGATTCACAAGAGTCTTCTCCAACACCGCAGTTCAAAAGCACCAATTCTTCGGCACTCAGCTTTCTTCATAGTCCAACTCTCACATCCATACCTGACCACTGGAAAAACTATAGCCTTGACTAGACAGACCTTAGTCGGCAAAGTAATATCTCTGCTTTTGAATATGCTATCTAGGTTGGTCATAACTTTTCTTCCAAGGAGTAAGCATCTTTTAATTTCATGGCTGCAATCACCATCTGCAGTGATTTTGGAGCCCAAAAAGTGAAAGTGAAAGTGAAGTCACTCAGACGTGTTCAACTCTTTGCGATCCCATGCACTGTAACCCACCAGGTTCCTCTGTCCATGGGATTTCCCAGGCAAGAATAGTGGAGTGGGTTGCCATTTCCTTCTCCAGGGGATTTTCCCAACCCAGGGATCGAACCTGGGTTTCGGGTATTGCAGGCAGACGCTTTACCGTCTGAGCTACCAGGGAATCCCCCAAAAATGAAGTCTGACACTGTTTCCACTGTTTCCCTATCTATTTCCCATGAAGTGATGGGACCAGATGCCATGATCTTCGTTTTCTGAATGCTGAGCTTTAAGCCAACTTTTTCACTCTCCTCTTTCACTTTCATCAAGAGGCTTTTTAGTTCTTCTTCACTTTCTGCCATAAGGGGGTGTCATCTGCATATCTGAGGTTACTGATATTTCTCCAAGCAGTCTTGATTCCAGCTTGTGCTTCTTCCAGCCCAGCGTTTCTCATGACGTACTCTGCATAGAAGTTAAATAAGCAGGGTGACAATATACAGCCTTGACGTACTCCTTTTCCTATTTGGAACTAGTCTTTTGTTCCATGTCCAGTTCTAACTGTTGCTTCCTGACCTGCATTCCACCCCTTACATAGTTGTTAATTTCAAGGGAACTTTCAAATAGGCATCCTGAACACAGCTCTGTCTGAGGGTCCATGGCAAGCCCAGTATTGATACGGGAGGCACTCTGAGGCGATATAGAAAGAGCTCTTTCCTGGGTTCCTTCACTGGGCAAATACCTCCAGAGTACCTGCCATGTGCCCCTGGGTGCTAGGTGCAAGTTTACATACTTTTTATTTTTTTAACTGGAGTATAGTTGATTTTCAATGTTGTTAGTTTCAGGCATACAGCAAAGTGAGTCAGTTATACATACCTATATCTATGTACCTACTCTTTTTATAGATTCTTTTCCTATATAGGTCATTTTAGACTATTGAGTGGAGTTCCCTGTGATATACAGTAGCTCAGGTCCTTATTATCTATTTTATATATAGGAGTGTGTATATGTCAACCCCAATCTCCCAATCTTCCCCACTCCCTGATTACCCTCTGGTAACCATAAGGTTGTTTTCTATACTTGTGAATCTATTTCTGTTTTGTAAGTTCACTTGTACCTTTTTTTTTTTTAGATTCCACATATAAGCAATATCATATGACATTTGTCTTTCTCTGTCTGACTTACTTCACTCAGTATGACAATCTCTAGGTCTATCTGTGTTGCTGCAAATGGCATTATTTCACAAGCTTGCATTCTCACTGGAGAGGCAGGGGAGAGTGCTGGTAGTGAGCAGCAATCACAGTGCAGTGTGATCAAGAACATAGAGGGAGGCTACACTCCATGGTGTTGCAAAGAATCGGACAGGACTGGGTAATTAACACACACACACAGGTGGGCCTTGCTCTCCACCAGGGCAGACTGACTCCCGCAGGTGGTCCAGAGCTCCTGAAGAGTGGGAGAGAATACCAGGGAGGATTTTGGAGCTCAGGGAAAGTCTCCCAGGTAAAGTGATGTCTCTTCACGGATGGGTTTGGGGAAGTTAGGCCCATCTGTGAAGTCAGGGCTGGAGGAGAGTCTCCAGCTGAGCACACAGCCTATGCAAAAGCCTGGAGAAAGAACACCAAATGTGGGAAGGAGATCACGATGGCTCAGACCTGACTTTCCCACCTGGCTTTCTCAGGATGTGTGGCCCTGGGTGGGGTAAATAGACCCATGCTGCCTCTCTTATTGAAATGGTCCTAGGACTTGCTTTGATCACAGAACATAGGTTTTCCAGGACCAGCTGACCCTAAGAGGCCAGGCAGCTTCTGCCTCCATTCTTTCAGAGCTCTGGACCACCCAGGGGAGAGTCTATCTGCCCTGCTGGAGAGCAAGGCCCACCCGTGTGTTCGTCACTTAGTCCTGTCCCATTCTCTGCAATCCCATGGACTGTGGCCTGCCAGGCTCCTCTAGCCATGGAATTCTCCAGGCAAGAATACTGGAGTGGGTAGCCATTCCCATCTCCAGGGCATCTTCCTGACCCAGGGATCAAATTCGGGTCTCCTGTATTGCAGGCAGAACCTTTACCATCTGAACCACCGGAGAAGCCCTGGGGCCCACCTGAGCCCCAGCCATTTCAGCCACCAGCAGAGGCTGTCTTGGCTGAGCCAGTGGATCTGCTCCAGCAGATGCCACATGAAACAGAAATGAGCCACCCACTGAACCCTGCCCAGAATGCCTAGAAGAAAACACATGGATTGAGCTTTAATCCACAAAGAGGCAGCATGGTTTGTCTCATACCAATGGAGAGATGATGTACTGGGCCCTTTGAAGTTCAGCCTTGCCATTAGTGAATAGGAGTAATCAGGCTTAGTTTCAAGGTGGTGATGAGACTTAGGATCAGCAAGCATAGCCTCTCAGGAATGACCAGCACTCTCAGTCCCTTTAGGGGACTGCATACCTTCACTCCATTCCTAGAGTTTGACTTGTTTTTCTTTTTTTTTCTTTTTGGCTACACAGTGCAGTTTGCAGGATCTTAGTTTCCCGAGGGGTGGAACCCAGGCCCTGGCACCACTGGACTGACAGGGAATTCCCAGATTTTGATTCTCTTGAGAGTAGGATTGGCAGTGCCTTGAAGACTATATCAGAGTCCTACTGTGTGAAGTAGGATGCCCATCCCTGCCTTTGGGTTGTCAGTGTTGCAAGGCTCAATTAGGCCCAGCCTGGACCTGGGGGCTCCCAGACTAGTGTGTAGAAGACAGATGTGTAGGCGATGGCCTGTTGGTCCCTCTTCATTTTGTAAATATCCACAATTCACTAATGATGGACTACTGACTTTTACTCTGTGCCACGCCCGGCGCCATTCCCTGGAATTTGGGATAAGTAGGCTTATCACACCATCTCACAGATGAGGAAACTGAGGCTCAGGAAGCTGAATGCCACAGCTGGGTTTCGAGGTCAGAGCTGAGAATTCTTGCTCTTTGGGTACCTTCAGTTCCTGTCCTGAGGCCTTGTGTTTCTTTCTTCACAAGGAGGCTATGCAAGCATGCTGTGACCAGAGATGTGTCTGCTCCCAAGCAGCTGCCCAGGGTCCCATGGAACTCATGGGCAGGGATGTTTTCCTGGGTGATCCTCTTCCATGGGCCCTGTTATGCCCACAGGCTTGGGGACAGCGGGTTGTAAATACAGAGGGGGCAGTGCCCTTCAGGTGGAGGCTGGCCCGCCCTCACTGCTGTGCACACGGCCCAGGCAGGGGAACGGGATGGGCCCAGAGCTGGCAGGAGGGAGCCCTCCTGCACCTAGTCTCTGGCCTGCTGGGCCCTCTTGACAGTACCTTGAACCCTGACTCCCGCTGAGGGGGCAGAGCCCCAGGCAGGGAACAGGGAGGAAGCTCTCATCTGCTGAGCACTGACTCTTCGCAGGCATTAATTTCATGAACTCGCTGTCTCCACTACAACCCTTGCAAGGTTCACTGTGATTACTCCAGGAGGGGAAATCGAGACTCCAAACATTGGCACGACCTGCCCAAGGCAAGGTGGCTGAGATCCCAGATTTGAATCCAAGCCTCCTGACTCTGGACCTCTGGACTCAGCGCCCTATTCTGGTTCTGGCCTTCAGCCCCTGGCTGAAGTCAGGGTATGGGTGGGGCAGCTGTGCCCAGGGTTGTGGCCCAACACACCCAATGTGAGCCCGACATCTGGGGGAGGCTGGGATCTCTGAGGCCCTTGGGAGCTGACAGCCTTTGGGGGAGGCAGCAATCTTCCATGAGTCTGTGCCCCTACCAGACTCTGGACTCACCTAGGTAGGGGCCACATCCTCCTTGGAAATGTGTCCCCTGCACGTGGCATGGGATCATTACACAAAGGCTACTTAGCAGCTGCTCATCTGAGTTGACTGATGTGAACTGACATGAAACTGGGAGGGACTTCCCTGAAGGTCCAGTGGTTAAGTCCCCATGCTCCCACTCCTGGGACCGCAGTTCCATCCTTGATCTGGGAATTAAGATCCTGCAAGTTGCACAGCACAGACAAAAAACAAATAAACATAGGAGATGCTTCTAACAGGAGAATCACCAGTATAGTTGATTATGCAATTAACTAATCTTCTAGGAATAACGTAAAACTGTGCACAGCATTTCAAAGGGTCAGCCCCCTCCCCTCTGCCCCATCCTCCTCGTCAGTGTGACTCCCGGGGGCTCTTCCCCAGCTGTGGTGCCCATGGGCACACGTGTCTGCAGAAGGCACAGTAGGGGTGCCAGAACTGTCCCGAGATCTTAGAGCTGGGTAACCCAGGTGGGTTTTCTGGGGGAGGAGAGGAGGGCTAATTTGAGCTGGGTCTCAAGGGAGGTAGGATTTATTTAATTGAAAGAAAACAGCAGGGGGTTCTCAGGCATAAGGAAGAGCACCTGCAAAGGTGCAGAGCAAGGAGTGTGGTTCTCTAGGAGAATAATAAAGCAAGAGCCACAGGCTAGCCCCTGGTGTAGGAAAGGGCCAGGTGACCTCTGAATTCTGGGGAGTAGAGTGGCTGTGTTGCCTTCGGTAAGTCACTTAACCTCTCTGCTGCAGAGTTACAATGAATGTTTACTGAAGAGTGTTCTTTGAATCAGCAGCTTTCGAGGTGGGGGGTTAGGGTGGGAAGGAGTGGGTAGAGGGGTGAGTTAGGCTGTGAGTCCTCTGTGGATCCTATTTGAGCTGGAGGGTTGAAATGTATACTCACACTGATCAGTCATGGAGACACAGGTTGCTTCGGGGAGGGGAAGGGACTTGGGGAAAGTGATTCAGAGGGTGGCCAGTCCCGGAGAGGGATCCTGTCAGTGGTGTCGGTGCCTCGGCCTGGGAGAGGACACCTTGGCTGGACATGACTGCACCCGCCATGCTCTTAGAGCTGAGACTTCATTTATGGATGAACATGCCACTTGCCTCTTGGAACCATTGGTAGGACTCAGGGAGACAAGGATGCAGAGCCTCATCTCCCGGCTTCCTAAACACAGTCAGCTGTTCAATTGCCGATCACCAATCTGAGTGTTCACTACTTCTTGAACGTTCCAAAGTGTGCAGCGAGTCCAAAACTCCATGTCCTTGGATTTGGGTATCTGCAGGGATCCTGAAACAAAGCCTCTGGAGATACTGAGAGATGACTGCATTGAGTTAAATACACTTTATTATCAAAATTAATTTCACTTGTTCATTTTTACTTTTTAAAAATGTGACTACTATTAGAAATTTTAAGTTTAAATATGTGGCTTACATTATATTCCTATTGGAGAGACTAGACTGGTCCAGAGTAGTGGCTCTCAACCCAAGATGACTTGACCCCCCAGTGGACACATGGCAATCTCTAGAGACATTTTTGGTCATCATAACTCAGGGGGTGGGGTCACAGCCAGGGATGCTGGTGAATATCTTACAATGCACAGGACAGGGCCCCACAACAAAGAATTATCTGATACAAAATGTCAGCTGGGCTCAGGTTGTGAAACTCTGTTCTAGAGATAATTAGTGCCTTACATTCTACAGTGTCAAGAAACTAGCCTTCTTATACCTTGTTTCTCTGCCACATGTACCTTGCATTTGCAAGGTCACAACATAGTCTAAAATGGCTGCTGGAGCTCCAGCCATTTTGACAGCACTCCTGCCAACCAGAAAGAGGTACAGAAAAGGGAACTCCTTCTTTCTTCAAGGAAGATGTTCACACCTCTTCTTCTTACTTACAATGATTGGAACCTAATCATCTGGCCTCACCTTGCTGTATGGGAAACTGGGAAATATAGTTCTTAATGTATGGCCCAGGCCCAGCTAAAACTCAGGGGTTTCTTACCAAGGAAGATGGGAGAATGGATTCCAGGGGGAGATTGGTATCTGTCTTACCTTGACAGGGGCACTAGGCAAGAAATATTATTCACATTTTACAGATGAAGAAACAGAGGCACATGGGTGAGGGACTTGCCAAGACAGTGTGGAGGGCAACCTGAAGCATGAGCTGAGGTCTCCTGACTTCCCACGTCTCTTCATCACACCCTGCTTCCCCTTTGTCCTTGGAATCCCACCAGCCAGTTACACATGTTGTTGTCTCCTTCACATGGTGCCAGATCCTTTATCAAGACCTTCACTGGCTCTCAAAGATGCTCCTTCACATTCCCATAAAGTCTGGAGTTACTAGCAGCACGTCTACCTTCCTGAGACCCGCCAAGATGGAAATGGAAGGCTTTTTTTTTTTAAGTGAAAATGCACACAGCTCCTCTTCCAGAATGACTTTTCCCCCTATCTCAAGATGATGTATAGATGCTGCGGGGTGCTGTCCAGCCATTCCCTTGAGGTCCAAACACCTGCCCTGCTCTTGCCCACCCCCTGGGAATGCTGGCTACTGACATACAGCTAGGCACCTCTCTGGAACTTTCCCTCCACTGCCATGTCCCCTTTCTTGGGACAGCCTACACCCAAGGTCTGGTCAATGTAACATATAAAGGCCCAGGTCCTGTGCCCCAGCCAGGCTCTCCCAGGCTCAGAGCTGCCATGGGATTGGCTGAAGCTTTCCTTGCATCTGCCTTGCAGCTCAGCGCTCCCCCCCCCCCCACCCCCGCCCTTGCACTTCATTTACACATACACTGACATCTATGCTAACAGCATTCCCCATAAAACTTCCTACACCTGATCTCCACCTCAGAGTCTGCTCCTGGGAGGCCCTGTCCAAGGATGGCAGGTGAACGCACAGGGAAGAGAGAAAGTGGAGTCGCTCAGTTGTGTCCGACTCTTTGTGACCCCATGGACTGTAGCCTACCATGCTCCTCAGTCCATGGGATTTTCCAGGCAAAAGTACTGGAGTGGGTTGCCATTTCCTTCTCCAACAGGGAAGAGGGGAAGATGGCAAAACCCTCAGCCCTACCATTCACCAGGGGCTTCTCTGAATCTCACTGTCCTCATTCCGTCCCTGTCATCCATTAGCATATTCATTCATTCTATTCATTTAATGAGTATTTGTTGAGTTCTACTATGGGTTGGGCAACCACATAGATAGCCTTCATCCTCTCAGAGCTGAAGGTTTGGTACAGGGAGATAAGTGTGCAAGCGAACACGCAGTCCCATGGTGGAGTGTGGAATTGTGAGGAAGCAAAGATGCAGTGGGCATGGAAGGACTCCATAAGCTGCCAAGCCCTAGGAAGAAGCAGGATTCTTCGCCCTGGGGCTGCTCCCTAGATTTCTGCTTCCACCTGCAGGAGCATGGGGGTCCCGGGAAGCCATGCTTCCCTTCCAGGCCTTGGGTACACTTAGGAGGTATTTCTGGTCCATTGGCCAGAACACACACTCTGCCCTGTGTGGCCTGAGGAGTCCCGAGAGTTGACCCAGTGGAACCAGGCACACTGCCCACAGGTCCGGGGCCCCATGTTCACTAGCACGTGCCCTGCTCCTCCTGGGCTGCCCCCGGTGGTCAGGAGTGAGGAACAGTTCCTCACTGTTCTGTTCACCAACACAGACTTTGCCCTGGCTGCCTAGATTCTTTTGGCCCCTTCCCCATGCTTGACAGAATATTTCACTGCATCTAGGATGCCGTCAGTTAGGGTATTCTATTATTTTATGAACCAAGAAGAGAAAACACTGGGAATTAAACAATACAATGTTTTCTTATCACTTAGAGTTTGCATTTGGTTCTTCTTGAAAGATCTTTTTTGTGTGAGGTGTCTATCTCTCGTGCACACATAAAAATGGAGAACATAAGTAAGGGAGGTCATTTAACTTATTTCTAGATGTTCTCTATGTTTTCAGGTACGGCTCTTCTGGGTCCTGTTTTAAGAAGAGATGTTTTTTGTCGGTTCTGCATCCTGCATTCAGGGGCAGAGCATTGATGGTGCAGCATTTGGGAGCGCTGTTTATCCCTTTTTAAAAAAAAAAATTATTTTGAAGTATAGTTGATTTACAATGTTCTGTTAATTTCTGGTGTATACAAAGTGATTAATTTATATACATTCTTTTTTCATATTCTTTTCCATTATGGTTTATCACAGTATACTGAATATAGTTCCCTGTGCTCTACAGTAGGACTTTGCTGTTTATCCATTCTGTATATAATAGTTTGCATCTGCTAATCCCAAACTCCCAACCCATCCCTCCCCATACCCCCTCCCCTTGGCCACCACAAGTCTGTTCTCTATGTCTGTGAGTCTGTTTCTGTTTTGTAAATAAGTTCATTTACGTCATTTTTTAAGATTCCACATACAAGTGATATCACATGATATTTGTTTTTGTCTGACTTAATTCACTTAATGACAATCTCTAGGTCCATCCATTCTGCTGCACATGGTATTATTTCGTGTCTTTTTATGACTGAGTAGTGTTCCATTGTATATGTGCACCACATCTCCTGTATCCATTCATCTGTCTGTGGACATTTATGTTGTTTCCGTGTCTTGGCTATTGTGAATAGTCCTGCAGTGAACACTGGGATGCATATATCTTTTTAAATTAGTTTTGTCTGAACATCAGGAGTAGGATTGCAGGATCATATGGCATCATCTGCACCTTTCTGATAAAGATACTTTCACAGCATTATACTATAAGGAAGTACTAACATGTCTGTACAATGTGAACTCATCACAGAACTGCCAAATGGCCAAGAGCTATCACCAACAGTCAGAAGCATCCTGATGAAAATGTGAAGACGAAAAAAAAAAACCCACGTGTCTTAAAATCAGTGGTATATGTTGGTTTATCACAACTGTGAATCCCACATTCCTAAAGTCAAATTTTTAAACTACATTTCCCAGCCCCCGTTGCAGACCTATGACCTAGTTTCCACCAATAAGATGCACTCATCAAAGCTCTGACCTAGAAATGATATGAAGAAATAGGCTAGATAGAGGTCGCCATTTTGCTGGCGTGGGTGGTAGAAAAAGTGTTTCTGAGATTAATCAAACCGGTGAAGCAGGACTGTTTCTGGGAGCACTGCCTAGACTTGCTTCTTCAGTACTTCTAACAATTCTGTAGGAACAAAATTTTGTTCCGCCCCCAAGTAGTTAGAACTACCAATCTAAGATCTCTTCTTTCCTTCTTCTTTGTTAAGACGAAGAAGCAGAAGCTCTGATCTTGTTGGGGCTTAGCAATCTGTGCCCAGGTGAAAACCTACATTTCCCAGGCTGTTATTTTTGGTTAATGGAGAGATAACCACATGACTAAATTCTGACCAATGAGATGTGAGTAGAAGTTGGTAGGTGGAACTTTTGGGGAAATTCCTTAAAAGGTGAACTGACTTCAATGTGTTCCACAAAGTCATGATCCTAAGATAGGGTGATGTGGGTCAGCTCCCTGAAACTAAAGTTTCATCTTATTAATGGTTATTGTAATCATAGATCATATATTTAAGGGAAGTATCTTCAAAAACAAAATTACACCCTGAAATGCATTATTTGGAATTATGATAAAGCAAGAAACATATAGAACCTTATATTTTCCCATGATCTGTTGATTACCCCTTGACCGTGGAGAATGATTTGGTTCTGCATACACATTTGAATTTAGTGCCTGGACCCCAGTCAGCTGCAGAAGAAATCGCTGGGTACAAATTGGCACAGTGCTTCTGTACATAATATTCATGCAGGAAATATTTGACAAGCTAGACTCTGAGTTTATTGCCTTGCCTTTTTGCTGGTATATTTGAATTCCCTGGCCCCTGATTTAGGCTTTATTTTGTATTTGCAAGATTTGGATTTGAATCATTATGAATGTCCTTAACTAGGGGGAGTGATGAATGTGTGAATTATCTTGATCTTGGTACATTCCATAGTGTATTTGTGCCAAATCATCACATAGTACACTTTAATATATAAAATTATATTTCTCAATTATTCCTCAATAATTTCAAAGTTTGGGGAAATTAATGTATGTCTTATGGAAAACTCATATTTTACAACTCAGCAAATCCTAATTTTCCATCTTGTTTGCATTGCATCCCTTTTCATACCCTCAGAAGTTGA
This sequence comes from Nanger dama, assembly GCA_917880005.1. NCBI lineage: Eukaryota > Metazoa > Chordata > Mammalia > Artiodactyla > Bovidae > Nanger > Nanger dama. Next base: position 64,206,812 of record CAKJTW010000004.1, on the reverse strand, counting down.
TTTTAATTCCGGGTGGTCCTATATCTTAGAGTTTTCAACAGAAATAAGTCCTGCTGTTGAACCTTTAAGTTGTTATTATAAGTTTCTTTACAGAGTAAGTGTTCCTCCTTCTTTTAACAGTTGTATCACTGTGTCACTACTTACTCCACACAGTAGCATTCTTCAACATTATATTCTGTTGAATCTAGGGAAATCTGAATATCCTCTTTTTCACCTTTAAAAAAAACTGCTTAAACATTTTATATGGCAAAGAAACCTTGGGGAGAGCTGGATAAATTGATTGATATCCTTTTACCCTTGCCTTTTCCTGCTCCCGGTTGTCTTGAAGGCAGTTGTGAAGGCTGGAGCTCAGGCAGCCATCTTATGAAGGGTAAACGCCCATTCTAAAATTGAGCAGAAGTACAAAAGGAATTGTAACCCTTGAAGACATCATAAAGACATTATCTCAGCCCTGATTTGCCCACCAGATCTTAACTGATATTCAGTTCAGTTCAGTTCAGTCGCTCAGTCGTGTCTGACTCTTTGCCACCCCATGAATCACAGCACGCCAGGCCTCCCTGTACATCACCATCTCCCGGAGTTCACTCAGACTCACATCCATCGAGTCATTCATGCCATCCAGCCATCTCATCCTCTGTCGTCCCCTTCTCCTCCTGCCCCCAATCCCTCCCAGCATCAGAGTCTTTTCCAATGAGTCAACTCTTTGCATGAGGTGGTCAAAGTACTGGAGTTTCAGCTTTAGCATCATTCCTTTCAAAGAAATACCAGGGCTGATCTCCTTCAGAATGGACTGGTTGGATCTCCTTGCAGTCCAAGGGACTCTCAAGAGTCTTCTCCAACACCACAGTTCAAAAGCATCAATTCTTCGGCGCTCAGCCTTCTTCACAGTCCATCTCTCACATCCATACATGACCACTATAAAAACCATAGCCTTGACTAGACGGACCTTAGTCGGCAAAGTAATGTCTCTGCTTTTCAATATGCCATCTAGGTTGGTCATAACTTTTCTTCCAAGGAGTAAGCGTCTTTTAATTTCATGGCTGCAGTCACCATCCGCAGTGATTTTGGAGCCCCAAAATATAAAGTCTAACACTGTTTCCACTATTTCCCCATCTATTTGCCATGAAGTGATGGGACCGGATGCCATGATCTTCATTTTCTGAAGGTTGAGCTTTAAGCCAACTTTTTCGCTTTCCTCTTTCACTTTCATCAAGAAGCTTTTTAGTTCCTCTTCACTTTCTGCCATAAGGGTGGTGTCATCTGCATATATGAGGTGATTGATATTTCTCCCGGCAATCTTGATTCCAGCTTGTGTTTCTTCCAGTCCAGCGTTTCTCATGATGTACTCTGAATAGAAGTTAAATAAGCAGGGTGACAATATACAGCCTTGACGTACTCCTTTTCCTGTTTGGAACCAGTCTGTTGTTCCATGTCCAGTTCTGACTGTTGCTTCCTGGCCTGCATACAGATTTCTCAAGAGGCAGGTTAGGTGGTCTGGTATTTCCATCTCTTTCAGAATTTTCCACAGTTCATTGTGATCCACCCAGTCAAAGGCTTTGGCATAGTCAATAAAGCAGAAATAGATGTTTTTCTGGAACTCTCTTGCTTTTTCCATGATCCACCAGATGTTGGCAGTTTGATCTCTGGTTCCTCTGCCTTCTCTAAAACCAGCTTGAACATCATGGAGTTCACGGTTCATGTATTGCTGAAGCCTGGCTTGGAGAATTTCGAGCATTACTTTACTAGCATGTGAGATGAGTGCAATTGTGCAGTAGTTTGAGCATTCTTTGGCATTGCCTTTCTTTGAAATTGGAATGAAAACTGAGCTTTTCCAGTCCTGTGGCCACTGCTGAGTTTCCCAAATTTGCTGGCATATTGAGTGCAGCACTTTCACAGCATCATCTTTCAGGATTTGAAACAGCTCCACTGGAATTCCATCACCTCCACTAGCTTTGTTTGTAGTGATGCTTTCTAAGGCCCACTTGACTTCACATTCCAAGATGTCTGGCTCTAGATTAGTGATCACATCATCATGATTATCTGTGTCATGAGGATATTTTTTGTACAGTTCTTCCGTGTATTCTTGCCACGTCTTCTTAATATCTTCTGCTTCTGTTAGGTCCAGACCACTTCTGTCCTTTATCGAACCCATCTTTGCATAAAATGTTCCCTTGGTATCTCTAATTTTCTTGAAGAGATCTTTAGTCTTTCCCATTCTGTTCTTTTCCTCTATTTCTTTACATTGATTGCTAAAGAAGGCCTTCTTATCTCTTCTTGCTATTCTTTGGAACTCTCTGCATTCGGATGCCTATATCTTTCCTTTTCTCCTTGGCTTTTTGCCTCTCTTCTTTTCACAACTATTTGTAAGGCCTCCCCAGACAGCCATTTTGCTTTTTTGCATTTCTTTTCCATGAGGATGGTCTTGATCCCTGTCTCCTGTACAATGTCACGAACCTCATTCCATAGTTCATCAGGCACTCTATCTATCAGATCTAGGCCCTTAAATCTATTTCTCACTTCCACTGTATAATCATAAGGGATTTGATTTAGGTCATACCTGGATGGTCTAGCGGTTTTCCCTACTTTCTTCAATTTAAGTCTGAATTTGGTAATAAGGAGTTCATGATCTGAGCCACAGTCAGTTCCTGGTCTTGTTTTTGTTGACTGTATAGAGCTTCTCCATCTTTGGCTGCAAAGAATATAATCAATCTGATTTTGGTGTTGACCATCTGGTGATGTTCATGTGTAGAGTCTTCTCTTGTGTTGTTGGAAGAGGGTGTTTGCTATGACCAGTGCATTTTCTTGGGAAAACTCTATTAGTCTTTGCCCTGCTTCATTCCGCATTCCAAGGCCAAATTTGCCTGTTACTCCAGGTGTTTCTTGACTTCCTACTTTTGCATTCCTATCCCCTATGATGAAAACGACATCTTTTTTGGGTGTTAGTTCTAAAAGGTCTTGTAGGTCTTCATAAAACCCTTCAACTTCAGATTCTTCAGCATTACTGGTTGGGGCATAGACTTGGATAACTGTGATATTGAATGGTTTGCCTTGGAAATGAACAGAGATCATTCCATAGTTTTTGAGACTGCATCCAAGTATTGCATTTCAGACTCTTTTGTTGACCATGATGGCTCCTCCATTTCTTCTGAGGGATTCCTGCCTGCAGTAGTAGATATAATGGTCATCTGAGTTAAATTCACCCATTCCAGTCCATTTTAGTTCGCTGATTCCTAGAATGTTGACGTTCACCCTTGCTATCTCTTGTTTGACCACTTCCAATTTGCCTTGATTCATGGACCTGACATTCCAGGTTCCTATGCAATATTGCTCTTTACAGCATCGGATCTTGCTTCTATCACCGGTCACATCCACAACTGGGTATTGTTTTTGCTTTGGCTCCATCCCTTCATTCTTTCTGGAGTTATTTCTCCACTGACCTCCAGTAGCATATTGGGCACCTAATAACCTGAGGAGTTCCTCTTTTGGTATCCTGTCATTTTGACTTTTCATACTGTTCATCGGGTTCTCAAAGCAAGAATACTGAAGTGGCTTAATTGATCTTTATTTGGTACTCGGGGCTGCAATTACAAATCTAAAAACTTTAATTGGCTGAATGGAGAGGGTTGGGTTTGAGCCTATAAAAGTAAAGATGTGACAGGCTAGAAATGTGTTGCCTTTAGACATGTTGTAGTGAAACATTTGTCAAGTTGCCACCTGTGGTCTTTTAGAAGCTGGATTCTGTGCCAGTCAAGTCTATAGGTTAGTGCACATAGTGGAAAGGGGGCATTGGCATGTGTTGACTCAGCTTATTCCAGCTGCTTTGAGTCAAATCTAATAAGAAAAGGAAAATCCAGATGAGAGCCAACCAGTGAAGAAGGGAGAAAATGCCATTCTACCTACAGTCTGAATTCTAAGCTGTTTGAGGGCACTGGTTTGAAGTCTCGCAGAGTTCAAGAATTCTGCTGCTCCCACCATGCTGGGCAATGAATGTAAAGAAACAGTCTTAGCCAGAGATTTTTTAAAAATGACTTTTCATCCTTTTCACTCTAGTGAGACTTTTCTGCCAGATGAAGGGGGCAAACTCACCGGAAAGACTGGATTAAGGATATGATTAAGGGTGTTGCCTTTCCTATTTTTCAAGTGGCATCAAGGCAGGCACAGAGGGGGATGGGCCCAGGTGGATGGGCAAAAAGGGTGGGCCAAGGGGGTTTTGGGTAGACAGAGCATAGAGGTCTGCAGTTACAGGGCTCAAAGTTTGCAGACTAAAAAAGTCATCACAGAATAATTGTCATGGGATTAGTGTCCAGAATATATTAAGAATTTCCATAAATTAGTGAGAACAAGATAAAGCATTCAGTTGAATAAGGGCCAAAATAATTGAAGAGAAATTGCCTAGAATAGAAAACACAGATGGCCCATAAGCATATAAAACATTGTTCAACCTAACTAGTAGTCAGGAAAATACAAATTTAGGCCATGAGATAAAATTTCACAGCCTGGCAAAAATTTTAAGGTACAAAATACCAAGTGTTGGTCACTTGTACAACAGTGCTGAGGATGGCGTAAATTGGCAAGCCACTGTAGAAAATGTTAAATGTGCACATCCCAAGCCCTAGCAATTTTACCCCTGAGTATACTCCGTGGAGAAAGTCTTGAACTTGTGCATCAGGGGTCAGAGTAGATGTGTTCATTTTTTAAAAAGTAGCAGTGGACTTGCCTAGTGGTCCAGTGGTTAAGGATCCACCTGCCAATGCAGAGGACCCAGGTTCAATCCCTGGTCCAGGAAGATTCCACATGGCTTGAAATCTTCGAACCACAACTACTGAGCCCATGCACTCTAGAGCACATGCTCCCCAACAAGAGAAGCCACCACAATATGAAGCTGGCTCACCACAACTAGAGAAAGCCCATACATAGTAATGAAGAGCCAGCACAGTCAAAGAATAAGTAAATAAATATTTTTTAAAAAAGAACAAAAAATAATACAAGCAATAGCCATCTTTGACTGTGAAGGTGAAAGTGAAGTCACTCAGTCGTGTCCGACTCTTTGTGACCCCATGGACTGTAACCTACTAGGCCTCTCCATCCATGAGATTCTCCAGGCAAGAATACTGGAGTGGATTGTTTGGCTAAGTAAATTTAACACAGAAACACAGCAGTGAAAATGAAAAAAAAAACAGTCATCAACATGGTTAAATCTCAGAAACATAATGTTAAAAGGAAAAACTCAAGTTGCAAAATAATTGTTTTGTACTTATAAAAAGTATAAAAACAGGCAAACTAAATAATACATTGTAAGGAAATATATAACTATGTTAAAAAATTAATATTGTAAGTGTCACTGGAGGGAAATGGGTGGTGGTTTTAGTTTTTAAATGTCAATATATCATATATGCACTCTTATATGTATGATACACATATGAAACAAAGCAAAAACTTTACAATAAAAGAACAAAACAAAAAGTTGTGGGGAGGCAAATTATTGGACTATGATTACTCACACAGATTTGACCAAGACAACTCTAAGATAACACTTGGGGTCTTCAAAATCCCACTTTCAATAACAGCTGGAGCAACTAGACAGGAAGTAAACAAGGAAATAAAGGACCTGAACATTATTTTAGGCGAATGGGACCTAATAGACTTACATAGAACATCCACCCAACAACAGCACAATACACAATTTTCTCAGGTGTACACAAAATATTCTCCAAGATGGACAATTTGTTAAGCCACAAAGCAAGTCTTAATAAATTTAAAAAGTCAAAGTCATAAAAAGCAGTATTTTTTATAATAATGGAATGAAACCATTCCATTCATGGCAACCGAAGGAAAGCCACGAAATTCACAAATATGTGAAATTAAACAACACACTTTTTAACAACTAATAGGTGAAGAAAAAAATCAAAAAGAAAATTAGAAAATATCTTGAGATGAAAATGAAAACATGGCATATCAAACCTTACAGGAGGCAGCAAAGCAGTCTTAAGAGAGATTCTGTTGCTTACATTTTAAAAAAGAAGACTCTCAACACAGCAACTTAACTTCACACCTCAATGAACCAGACACAGAACAAACAAATCTAAAGCAGAAAGCAGTCAGAGGGAAGGAAATACTAAAAATTAGAAAAGAGATAAAATAGAGAATAGGAAAACAATCAAGAGAGTCAATGAAACCGAGTTTCATTCTTCAAAAGGATCAACAAATTTGACAAAACTTTAACTAGAATGACAAAAAAAAAAAAAAAGGAGAAGAGTCAAGTAACTAAAATCAGAAATGAAAGAGGAGACATTACTACCAATTTTACAGAAATAAAAAAGTTTACAAGAGAGTACAATGAACAATTGTATACCCTGCCCCCAAATGAATGGACAGACATGAAATGGACAATCCCTAGAAACATGCAACCAACAAGAATGAATCATGAAGAAACAGAAAATCTGAACAGACCTATAACTTATAAGGAGATTGAATCAAACATCAAACACTTCCCAACAAAGAAAAGCAAGCATAAGACAGATGATGTCACAGGTGAACACCACCAAACATTCAGAAAAGAACTAACATCAATCCTTCTTATATTCTTTCAAAAAACTAAAGAAGGAAAAATTCCTAACTCATTCTCTGAAGTCGGCATTACCATGACACCAAAGCCAGGCAAAGACATTGTAAGAAAAAACAGACCAATATCCTGTATGAATATTGAGGTAAAAACCCTCAACAAAATACTGGCAAACCAAATTCAACAGCTATTAAAGGAAATGTTCACCATGACCACATGAGATTTATTCCTGGAATGCAAGGATGGTTCAACATATGAAAATTAATCACTGGTATACTCCCCATTAACAGAATGAAGGACGAAAACTGCACAGTTATCTCATTTGACACAGAACTGCATTTGATAAATTTCAAACACTCTCTAATGACCAAAATACTCTGCAAACTAAGAATAGAAGGAAACTGCCTCAACATATGGAAAATTCACAGCTAACCTCATACTCAATGCTAAAAGGTTGAAAGCTTTTCCTCTAAGATGTGGAACAAGTGAAGAATGATTACTTTGACTACTTCTGTTCCACATTGTACTAAAAGTCCTAGCCACAGCAGTTAGGCATCAAAATGAAGTAAAAGGCATCAAAACTGGAAATGAATAAATAAAAGTATATTCAGAAACTCAGTGATAAAATCTATGGCTACCCTCTCATCAAGAACAATGGGAGCCAAAGACAATGGAATGTCATCTTTAAAGTGCTGACAAAAATCCAGAATGTTTTATTCAGTAAAAATATTATTAAACAGTGATGGGAAAAAAAAGAGATTTTCACTTAAACAAAAATTGAGATAATTCATTGCTACCAGATGTGCACTACATGATACGCAAACACCATCTTCCTACTGAAAAGGAGTAATATCAGAATTATTCAGGAAGAAAAGAAGAGCACAAGAAATAAAAAAGAAATATGTGGATAAATATAGTAGAATATTGTCCATCTTAGTCTTTAAAATCCATTTGATAGCCTAAAGCAAAAATCATAACATTGTTTATGTGGGATTTATAACACAGGTAGACGTATCACATGTGACAACTAGAATATAAAGCATGGACAAAGTACAGGCAGACCTCACTTTACTGCTCTTCACTTTATTGTGCTTCTTGGATACTGAGACTTTTAATAAAATGAAGGTTTGTGGTGACCCTGCATCAAGCAAGTCTATCAGTGCCATTCATCCAAGAGCATTTGCTCACTTCATGTCTCTGTGTCACATGTTGATAATCCTCACAATAGTTCAAACTTTTTCATTATTATTATATTTGTTACCATGATCTCTGACCAGTGATCTTTGATGCTACTATTGCAAAATTACTATGATTCAGTGAAGCCGTAATAAAGTATTTTTAAACTAAGATGTATGCATTAATTAAGGTGTGTACAGTATAGTGTAAACATAACTTTTATATGTACTGGGAAACCAAAAAATGTCTGTGACTCACTTTATTGCAATATTCACTTTATTGCAGTGGTCTGAAACCAAACCTGCAATATATCCAAAATATGCCCATAAATGTTTCTGTACAGTTTCAAGGTTCCTGAATTTTACATGAAGCAATATATTATTGACATTTGTTTCTGTGTAATTCCATTGTGGTCAGAGGACATATCATGCATAATTTCAGTTCTATTTTAAGGCTCAGCTTCTAGTTTATCATAGTGTAAACCCCTTGTTTTCCCCCTTAAATCAGGAATTAAATAAGGATGTCCACTCTCACAGCCTTCCTCAGTGATCAATGCAAAGAGATAGAGGAGAGCAATAGAATGGGAAAGACTAGAGATCTCTTCAAGAAAATCGGATACCAAGAGAACATTTCATGCAAAAATGGGCACAATAAAGGACAGAAATGGTATGGACTTAAAAGAAGCAGAAGATATTAAGAAGAGGTGGTAAGAATATACAGAAGAACTGCACAAAAAGATCTTCATGACCCAGATAATCATGATGGTGTGATCACTCACCTAGAGCCAGATATCCTACAAACAAAGCTAGTGGAGGTAATGGAATTCCGGTTGAGCTATTTCAAATCCTAGAGGATGATGCAGTGGAAGTGCTGAACTCAATATGTTGGCAAATTTGGAAAACTCAGCAGTGGCCACAGGACTGGAAAAGGTCAATTTTCATTCCAATCTCAAAGAAGGGCAATGCCAAAGAATGCTCAAACTACCGCACAACTGCACTCATCTCACACGCTAGCAAAGTAATGCTCAAAATTCTCCAAGACAGGCTTCAACAGTACATGAACTGTGAAGTTCCAGATGTTCAAGCTGGATTTAGAAAAGACAGAGAAACCAGAGATCAAATTGCCAACATCTGTTGGATCATCAAAAAAAAAGAAAGTTCCAGAAAAAACATCTATTTCTGCTTTATTGACTATGGCAAAGCCTTTGACTGTGGATCACAACAAACTGTGGAGAATTCTTCAAGAGATGGGGCATACCAGACCACCTGACCTGCCTCCTGAGAAATCTGTAGGCAGGTCAGGAAGCAACAGTTAGAACTGGACATGGAACAATAGATTGTTTCCAAATCGGCAAAGGAGTGCGTCAAGGCTGTGTATTGTCACCTTGCGTATTTAACTTATATGCAGAGTACATCATGAGAAACGCTGGGCTGGATGAAGCACAAGCTGGAGTCAAGATTTCCAGGAGAAATATTAATAAACTCAGATACGCAGGTGACACCCGAAAGTGAAAAGGAACTTAAGAGCCTTTTGATGAAAGTGAAAGAGGACAGTGAAAAAGTTGACTTAAAACTCAGCATTCAGAAAACTAAGATCATAGCTTTCGATTCCATCACTTCATGACACATAAATGGGGAAAAAATGGAAACAGTGACAGACTTCATTGTGGGGGCTCCAAAATCACTGCAGATGGTGACTGCAGCCATGAAATTAGGATGCTTGCCCCTTGGAAGAAAAGTTATGACCAACCTAGACAGCATATTAAAAAGCAGAGATATTACTTTGCCAACCTAGGTCCATCTAGTCATAGCTATGGTTTTCCAGTAGTCATGTATGGATGTGAGAGTTGGACTACAAAGAAAGCTGAGCAGCGAAAAATTGATGCTTTTGGAGAAGCATGTGTTGGAGAAGACTCTTGAGAGTCCCTTGGACTGCAAGGAGATCCAACTGGTCCATCCTAAAGGAAATCAGTCCTGAATATTCACTGGAAGGACTGATGCTGAAGCTGAAACTCCAATACTTTGGCCACCTGATGCGAAGAACTGACTCATTTGAAAAGACCCTGATGCTGGGACAGATTGAAGGTGGGAGGAGAAGGGGACAATAGAGGATGAGATGGTTGGATGGCATCACTGACTCAATGGACATGAGTCTGAGTAAACTCCAGGAGTTGGTGATGGACAAGGAGGCCTGGCATGCTGCAGTCCATGGGGTCACAACGAGTCGGATACCACTGAGCAACTGATCTGAAATAAACTGTCCATTCTCACTACTTGTTTTGCACTAGCCAGTGCCATAAGGCAAGTAAAAGAAATAAAAGGCATGTAGATCAGAAGGAGTCAAAACTATCTCTTTTCTCAAACAAACTGATTACTTTTCACATAGAAAATTCTTACCTAGATCTCTGCAAACAATGACAAATATTTAAAAGTTAATATAGCAAGATCACAGTAGAAGTCAGTGTGCGAACAGCTGAAATTAAATTACATTCCAAGTATACCATTAAAATGTATACAATACTTAGGAGAATTTAACCAAAGATGTGCAAGACCTGGATCAGTGGAGAGACATCAGTGTCATTATGGAAAGGCTCAATATTTTTAAAATTCCAGTTCTTTCCAAAGTTGTCTATAGATCCAGTATAGTCTCAGTCATAAACTCACTAGGCTTTTTATTTTCTAGAAATTGACAAACAGATTCTAAAGTCTATATGAAAATGCCAAGGATATCTTGAAAAAGAGGAACAAAGTGAATGGACTTCACACTGTGTGACCTCAAATTCACCATATGGTTTAGTAACCAGGTCAGTGAGGTACAGCATTAAGGATCAGATGTCACTGAGTCCAGACATAGACCCACATTCACTTGATTTCCAGTAAGAGGTAGCCTCTACTTTGAGCAACTGTTCCATTAGGAAACAGATTTTGCTCTGGTTAAGAGTGACTACCTATGGGGGACCAAACGACCATGACCAGGGACCTGAGCTGCCCAACGAGAGCCGGAGGTTGTCTGATCACCTCACCATCAAATCGGTGGGATTAGACTCATGCAAATCCTGGAGACATGTGGAAGGTACACAAATAGGGGGCTCGCCCATCCACCTACACTTCCTCCCTCAACCTACCCTATGGCCCGTTGAGGAAAGCACTGAAGCGCTGTTCAGATGGCTCTGAACAATATGCAGCAGCCAACGGAAGATGAATCACCATGGAGCAACTCAGTGGTGTGTTGAAGGATGGTGGAAATGGGAAATCCTCCCAAAGTCAAAACTTCAAGCAGTACACCATCACATGATCCTCCAGATGATATGAAGTAAGGACCACTTCTGATCTGTGGGTGGTAGCTAAGGTCAGTGGTCAGGAAGTTGAAAGTAGCTAGACTGAAAGAGTCATAACAAGCTTAGAGAAAGAACAGGCCAATCATGTGATAATATTTGTGTCTTGTGTGAATGCTTCCCATGAGGATACCTGTTGTAGTCCAGGTTTTTAATCATCCATCTCTTTCTGCAACCAGTACATACTCATTGACAAAGTGGAACAGTGATAGCAGGGATGGAGGTTGTATGTTGGCACAACAGCATAGAATTGATCACTCTAAAGCCGTTTTGGGACTTCTCTGGAGGTCCAGTGGCTAAGACTCCATACTCCCGATGCAGGGGGCCCAGGTTCAACCCCTGGTCAGGGAACTAGATCTGACATGCCACAACTAAAGATCCCTCGGGCTTCAGCTAAGTCCCAGTGCAGCAAAATAAGTTTTTTTTTTTTTTTTGGGGAAAATTGATTTGACTACCATCACTACAAAGTGCCTTCAATATGGTACCATACCACGGGGGAATAGTTGGCCCCCTGGTGGAGGTTGGTTGTGTTGGCTGTCCTCTGTCACAGAGGTGGCAGTGATTTTTCTTTATTGGGATAGACAGTATGTGAAGGGGTTTTCCTTCCTTATCTGTTTTGTTTCTGTTGGCAATATCATCTGTGGACTTACTGGTGCCCTCAATCACTCAACATTGCTGCCAGTCAAGTAGCTTATTTTGCATCATAAAGAAAAATAAGACAATTGACCAATAATATCCATGGGATTCATAGGTTTTTGCCATGTTCCTGCTCACTCCAAAGCAGCTGGCCTTCTTGAATAGTGGGATGGCCTATTAAAGACCCCATTACAGCACCAGATAAGAGACAATGCCTCAAAAAGGCATCGTGTCTATTCTACACTGTACAATCTAGTCCTGAATCAGCTATCAATACATGGTCGTGTTTCTTCCTCTTAGCATACATGGGTCCAGGAGTTGAAGAACTAATCACCTCCTTCATAATACAACTAATGACTAATCCACATGTTGTTTGTCTTGTAGTCCCACAATTTGGGGCTCTATTATTTAAGTAGTCTTGGTAACTCAAGGAATGAATGGATCTACCAGAAGAATTAAGTTAAATTAAATTAGAAGATGAGACCTTCACTTGACCATTTGGAAATCCTCATGTCACTGAACAAACAAGAGAAAAGAGAGTTAAAATGTTGACTAGTGAGATTGACATTAATTTTCAAGAGGAGATAGTGTTACACAGATACTGCTACACAATGGAGACAGGAAATCCTCAGGAACTGTCCCTGGTATGGCTATGTCCAAAGGTAAGATTAATGGATGACAGAATAATCCAACATAAACAAGATCACTAAGAACTCAGATCCCTCAGGAATAGTTTTGGGTCACGTCATTGTGTAAAGAACCTTTTGAGGGTGAGGACAAGAAGAAGACCTTGGGTAAATGGCCAGGTGTCTGCTTTGGGGTCCAGTAAGTAAATGAGTGAGTGTCTCCACTCCCCTCCACCAGCACATTTCCCACACCCAGCACTTACATTCTCTCTCATGCACCTACCTGCCCCTTAGCACAGCCAGGCCTTCTGTTCAAATCATACTTCTGAGGAAGCTTCCATCCTTGCTTCCTGAAGCCTCCTCACCCCCAAGTTGGATGATGTTTCTCTCCTCGGGGATCTGGGTTCCTCTGGCCTTGCACTCCCAATGCAGCATCATCATGTCCACACTCATCACCTCCTGGAGATGGAAGCTTCTGACCTATCTCTCATATCTAGTGCCTGCCCAGTGGCCAGCACTGCACAGGTGCTCAGGAGCCAGCTGAAACTGGAGCCCAGAAGGCAGAGGTGGGAGGTGGGCACTGGCCAAGGAGCATGGTGATCCCTGGGGAGGCTGTTGAGGACCCTGCCAGAGCTGCATCCTGGGGACTCCAGGAAGGCAGACTCCAGCCACATGATACTCTGATGCTACCAAACCCCCAATCCCTTGTAGAATAAACACAGATCCCATATCCAAATAGGGCTTCCCAGATGGCACCAGTGGTAAAGAACCCACTTGCCAATGCAAGAGACATAAGAGATGTGGGTTGGATCTCTGGGTTGGGAAGATACTCTGGAGAAGGAAATGCCCACCCACTCCAGTATTCTTGCCTGGAGAATCCCCTGGACAGAAGAGCCTGATGGGTTACAGTCCACAGGGTTGCACAGAGTCAGACACAACTGAAGTGATTTAGCACGCATCACTCACCAGGTTCAAATAGCAAAAGAGCTGATATCAGAGGCCAGGAGTCTGGTGGAAACAGCTCTGAATGGGGATAGGGTGGGAGGGAAGCAAGTCTCTCTGCTTAGAAGTGAAGTGAAGTTGCTCAATCGTGTCTGACTGTTTGTGACCCCATAGACTGTAGCCTAGCCGGCTCCTCTGTCCATGAGATTTTCCAGGTAATAGTACTGGAGTGGATTGCCATTTCCTTCTCCAGGGGATCTTCCCAACCCAGGGCTCAAACCCAGGTCTCCTGGAGTAATGACAGAGAAATATTGAATAATAACAATACAATTCCTTTGTTGAGTCTGCTGCCCAGAGCCATGCACTCGGTTGAAAAATTCATGTTTTGATTTTGAAAACAAGACAACAAAAACTCTGAGAATGCAAGCATCTTCCCCAAGAGGCACAGCTGCTCAGTGGCCTCACCACGTGTGATGAGCTGTATGCATCTCCACTGCCTGTGCTCTTTGCAACCGTGCCCTGCTGTTACTACATAACAGCAGGACAATATTAAGGGAAGAAATCCACATTTGGACTCTTTCATTAATGTTACAGGATGTACAAATTATTGCTGCATAACAAATTGCTCCAAAACTTTACAAATTCAAACAGCCAACATTTTTTTACTTCACACTCAGGTAGGTGGTGCTGCCTCAGGGGCGGTCTTGATCTTGCAGTCATGTTGTCAGTTTGGCTGTGGGCACTGAAGGCTTGGCCAAGGTTGGAGGAGCTGCTTCCAAGATGCAGCGCTCATTGTGCTGTTGGCTGCAGGCCTCAGCACCTCAGCTTGTGACCTCTCCATGAGGCTCTCAGACTGTCCTCTCAACAAGGCAGCCAGCCAATATACACATATTTACTTATTTCATTTTGGCTTCACTGCTTGGCATGTTGGATTTTAGTTCCCCCACCAGGGATTGAACCTGCCCCCCAGCATTGGCAGCATGGACTCTTAACCCTTGGACTTCCAGGAAGTCCCCAAGTCTTAGTGCTTTTTATGATCTAGTCTCTGAAGTCCCACTCTCACTGTATTCTATTCATTAAAATTACCTGTAGCATTTTGCATTACCACCAGCAACATAAGAGCATTCCTGTAGCTCCAGATGCTTGCTTGCATTTGGTGAGTCAGAGTTTGGGCCATTGTAATAGGTGTGTAGCAGTTTCTTGTTTGGAGAAGGCAATGGCACCCCCACTCCAGTACTCTTGCCTGGAGAATCCCATGGATGGAGGAGCCTGGTGGGCTGCAGTCCATGGGGTTGCGAAGAGTCAGGCACGACTGAGCCACTTCACTTTCACTTTTCACTTTCACTCATTAGAGAAGGAGATGGCAACCCACTCCAGTGTACTTGCCTGGAGAATCCCAGGGATGGAGGACCCTGGTGGGCTGCCGTCTATGGGGTCGCACAGAATCAGACACGACTGAAGCGACTTAGCAGCAGCAGCAGCATCAGTTTCTTGTTTTACTTTTTATTTCCCGGATGACATATGTTGTGGAGCATCTTTCAATATGCTTATTTTCCATTTGCATAACTTCTTTGATGAAGTGTCTGTTAAAGTCTTTGACCCACTTTTTAATTGATTGTTTCTTTCCTTATTGCTGAGTTTGTTTCTTTCCTTATTGCTGAGTTTTAAGAGTTTTTGTATATTTTGAAAACAGTCCTTTATCAGATATGTCTTTTGCCAAATGGTTTCTCCCAGCCTCGGTCTTTCTTCTCATTCCCTTGACATTGTCTTTCACAGAGCAGAACTTTTTTGTTTTGGTTTTTTGAGTAGAAGTTTTACATTTTAATGGAATCCACTGCCATTAAAAAGAATGAAAAACACCATTTGCAGCAACATGGATGGACCTAGAGAATGTCATACTGAGTGAAGGAAGTCAACAGAGAAGGAGAAATATCATATGACATTCCATATATGTGGAATCTAAAAAAAATAAACAACGATACAGATGAGCTTACTTACAAAACATAGAAGACTCACAGACTTTGAGAAAGAGTTTATGGTTGTTGAGGGGAAGAATAGGGAGAAGGCCTAGTTAGGCAGTTTGTGATGGACGTGTACCCACTGCTATTTAAAATGGATAACCAACAAGGACCTATTGTAACGTGCATGAAAATTTGTTTAACTGTTATGTGGCAGCCTGTCTGGAAGGGGAGTTTTGGGGAAAATGGATACATGTATAAGAGTCATTTTGCTGTTCACCTGAAACTATCACAATATTATTTGCTAATCAGTGTACCTCAATATAAAATAAAAAGTAAAAAAATTTTAATGGAGTCCAGCTTATCAATTATTTATTTCCTAGATTCTTCCTTTGGTGTTGTATTTAAAAAGTCATCACCATAGACAAGGTCATTTTAGGTTTTCTTCTATTTTATCTTCTGGGTGTTTCATACTTTCAAGTTTTACATTTATGTAAATTTACATAAATTAATTAATGATTTAATTTTTGTGAAAAGCATAAGGTCTGTGTCTGGATTCATATTTTTGCTTGTGGATATCCAGTTTTTCCAGCACCACTGGTTTAAAAGACTATCTTATTCCACTATATTGTCTTTGCACTTTCTCAAAGATTAGTTGATTATATTTATATGGGTCTGTTTCTGCGCAGTCAAAATCTATTTGTCTATTCTTTCACCAATATTATGTTGTATTGGTAACTGTAGTTTTATAGTAAGTCTTGAATTTGGGTAGCATAAGTCTTCCAACTCTGTTCTTCTCCTTCAATATTTTTTTGGCTATTCTAGGTCTCTTGCCTCTCCATATAAACTTTTGAATCTGTTTGTCAATATCTACAAGATAACTTACTGGGATTTTGATTGGAATCGCTTTGAACCTAAATGTCACACTGAGGAAAACCAGCATCTTGACAATATCGAGCCTTCCTAGCCATGAACATCAGAGTAGTTCTCTTCGATTTCCCCCTGGGATTACTATCTGTGCATGGTGTGAGGTAGGGGTCAAGTTTCTCTCCTTCCCCCTCACATTTATGTCTAAGTGACCTACTAGCACACTTATGGAAAATACTTTCTTTCTCCCACTGTTTTGCAATGTCACCTTCGTCATCAATCAAATGTTCAAATATGGATGGGTCTACTTCTGGGCTCTTTATTTGTTTTCATCAGATATTTGCAGTTTGTCTATTACTGCAGAATGCCAAATTACTGTGAGCTTTGTAAAAATTCTTGACTCCTGGTAGAACAAGTCTTCCCACCTTTTTTTTCTTCTTCAAGAGTTTCTTGTCTACTTTTATCCCTTTACAGTTTAAAATGAGCCTTTCATGCTGCAAAAAAAAAAAAAAAACATCTTTTCAGAGACTTCCCTGGAGGTTAAGGGCTGAAACACTCCGCGTGCAGGAGGCTCAGATTCAGTCCCTGGTCAGAGAACTAGATCTCGCATGCTCCAGCTAAGACTGTAGCCAGTGCAGCCAAATGAATAAATATTTTTAAAAGACATCTATTGAAACTTTTATCAGAATTGCATTAACTGCACAGATCACTTGGGAGAAAATCGATACCATTACCATGTCTTCTGTTGAATGTCTTTCCATTTAGTTAAATCTTTACTTTTCTCTCAAGAATGATCTGACAGTTTTCAATGAGGTGCTGCTCTTTTTGCTGTTGTTAGATGTATTTCTGGACTTCCCTGGTGGCTCAGATGGTAAAGTGTCTGTCTACAAGGCAGGAGACCTGGGTTTGATCCCTGGGTTGGGACGATTCCCTGGGGAAGGAAATGGCAACCGACTCCAGTACTCTTGCCTAGAAAATCCCATGGATGGAGGAGCCTGGTGCAGGCTACTGCTCATGGGGTTGCAAAGAGTCGGACATGACTGAGCGACTTCACTTTCACTTTCAGATGTATTTCTAGGTATTCAAACGTTTTATTCTGTTGTAAACAGTGCTTGTTTAAAATTTTCATCTTTTGTTTGTTGCTGACATATATATAGAAATAGTTTGTTTTTACTGGATTTTATCCAGCAATATTCGGAGAAGCCAATGGCACCCCACTCCAGTATTCTTTTGCCTGGAAAATCCCAGGACAGAGGAGCCTGCAGACTTCAGACCATGGGGTCGCTAAGAGTCGGACACAACTGAGCGACTTCACTTTCATGCATTGGAGAAGGAAATTTCAACCCACTCCAGTGTTCTTGCCTGGAGAGTCCCAGGGACGGGGGACCCTGGTGGACTGCCGTCTATGGGGTCGCACAGAGTTGGACACAACTGAAGCAACTTAGCAGCAGCAGCAGCATCCAGCAATACTGCTGAATTCATTATTCAGTCTAGTAATCTCTCAGTTCTTTCGATTTCCTATTTACATAGTCATTTCACTCACTACTTACAACAGTCTTATTCCTTCCTTCCCAGTCCTTATGACTTTTTTTTTGGCCATGCTGTATGGCATGCACGATCTTAGTTTCCTGACCAAGCATCAAACCTGTGCTTCCTGCAGTGAGAGTGTGGAGTCTTAACCACTGGGCCACCAGGGAAGTCCCCCCTTATGGCTTTAATGTCTATTTTTCCGGCCAGGGCCTGCAGCACAACATTCATTAGAGGTAGCTTGCTTTGCTCCAGCTCTCAAAGGGAAAGCTTTCAACATCTCATCATTAAGTATGGTATTTTCCCTAGTTTCTTTTTAATAGGTAATCTTTATCAGATTAAGAAACTTTTCTTCTGTTTTAAGTTTTCTGAAAGTATGTTTAAAATCATGAATGGATATTGACTTTTTATCAAATGCTATTTCTAGATCAATTAAGATGATCATGTTTTTTCCCTTATACTCTGTTCATGTGATTGATTTCATTAATTGACTTTCTAATGTTAAAACCAACCTTAGAATAAATATTACTTGACCTTATGTTACAAGATTCCTTTTGCTAGTGTTTTGTTTAGGATTTTTGCATCAATGTAATGAGTGAAATTGGCATGTAATTTGCCTTTCTCATAAGGTCTTATCAAGTTTGGTATCAAGGTTATGCTGACCTGATCAGGTGGAGTTTTCTCTTATTCTTATCTCTCTGGAGGAGTTTCTGTTGGTCTGATTTTTATTTTTCTTCCATAAGTATTTGGTAAAATGCAAGAGTGTATCCATCTGGGTTTGGAGTTTTGTGTGAAGTTTTAAAATTATGTATTCAATTTCATTAACAGCTATAAGACTATGAGACTATTAACAATTTTCTCTTGCATAAGTTTTGAATTGTTGGATTTTTTTCTACAGTTAGTCAGTTTAATCTAAATTTTACATTATTGTTATATTGTATATACTCAGCCTTATTGTTTATTTTTACTTAAATAAAATATATAATACAGTGGTTTTTGGTATATCCACAAAGTTGTACAATTGTCACTACTATCTAATTCCAGTTAGATATTTAATTCTAGTTAGAATATTTTAATTATCCCCAAGGAAATTTCATATCCATTAGCAGTGACTTCCCTCTTCTTCCCCTCAGCCTTTGACAAACACTAGTCTATTTTTTGTATCTACAGATTTGCCTGTTTCGGGCATTTCCTATAAATGGGGTTATATGGTATGCAGCCTTTTGTGACTGGGTTCTTTCATTTAGTGTAATGCTTTCTAGGTTTACCCATGTTGTAGTATTTATCAGCACATCATTCCTTTTCACAGCCAAATAATATTCATTGTAGAGATATACAGCTACATTTTGTTTATCTACTCATCAGCTGATGAACATTAATGAACACTAGTGTTTCCACTTTGGGGTTAATATGAATAATGTTGCTATAAACTTTATTTAATGAGTCTTTGAAAGGACAAATATTTTCAGTTCTCTTGGATAAATATCCAGGTTTGAACTTACTGGGTCATATAACTCTATGTTTAGTTTTTTTGAGGGACTGACAGACTTTTCCAGAGTCTGCACCATCTTACATTCCTACCAGCAACGTATAAGTATTCCAACTTCTTCACAACTTTCCCCAAACTATTGCTGTCTGCTTTCAAAAAAATCGGTTAATGAATTTATTTAATTTTCTTTTTGGCTGCATCTTCATTGGTGTGCAGGCTTTCCTGAGCGGCAGCAAGCAGGGGCTATTCTTTGTTGCAGCGCATGGACTTCTCGCAGGAAGCATGGGCTGTAGGGTGCACAGGCTCAGTAGTTGTGGCACATGAACTGCATGTGGGATCTTCCCAGGTCAGGTATCAAACCCATGTCCTCTGCATTGGCAGGCAGATTCTCAATCACTGAACCAGCAGCAAAGCCCCCTGTCTGCTTTTTTGACTCTATCCATTCTAGTGGGTGTGAAGTGGTATCTCATTGTGGTTTTGATTTGAATTTCTTTAATGACTAAAAGTGTTGATCATTTTTGTGTACTAGTTGGACTTTTTTAAGAAATGTGTATTCAGGTCTTTTGCCCATTTAAAAATTGAGCTATTTGTCTTTTATTGTTGACTTATAAGAGTTCTTTACATATTTTGGATATGTCTTTTATCAGATACATGATTTAAAAATATTTTTTCCCTTTTTGTGTGTTTTTTTTCACTTTCTTGTGTTCTGAAACACACACAAAAAAACATGTATTTTTAAAGTTTTTAACTTCAATGAAGTTCAATTTATTTATTTATTTTTTTGTTGCCTGTGCTTTTGTTGTCATATTGCCTAATAAAAGCTCATGAAGACTTAACATATCTTTACTTACAAGAATTTTATAGTTTTAGCTCTTACATTTGGACTTTGATACATTTTGAGTTAATTTTTGTATATGATGAGAGGTAGATTCAAATTCATTCTTTTGTATGTGTTTCTCAATTACTCCTCATTATCTTTTTAACACCTATAGGCTCTTTGATGATGTTCCTTTTTATTTTTGATATTAATAATTTGTGCCTTTTCTTTTTATCAGTTAATCTTGCCAAAGTTTCATCAATTTTGAAGTGTTAATTATATTAGTTTTTCTAAATAGTCAACTTTTTGCTTTATTGATCCTTCCTATTACATTTAATTGATTTCAGCATTATATTATTTTTCTCATTATTTTTCTATTCTTTTTCCAACATCTTGAGATAAATAACTTATACCTTTTCAGCTTTTCCTTTTTTTCTAACATGCATCCAAGACTAAAATTCTCCTCTGAGCTTGGCTTTGGCTGCATTTCAAAATGCATCATTTAGTTAAAATTTTTTTTTATCATTTAGTTAAAAATTTTTCTAATTTCTGCTATAACGTCTCTTCATCCATTGGGTATTTACATTTTAAGTATTATGCTTGCACAATATATCTTTTTCTAACCTGATTTTCAACTTACCTATGTACTCAAGTTTAGATCTATCTCTTGGAAAGAACATATACTTGTGGTTTTTTAAAATCCAGTCTAATATTTTTGTCATTTCATTGTTGTGTTCTGTACCATTTGTATTTAATGTAACTAGTAGGATATTGGCTTATATCATCTTACTATGTGCTTTCCATTTTTCCTATCTATTTCCTTTTCTATTAATTTGGATTTCTTTTGAATGAATTGTTTTTATTATAAAATCTCTTCCTTTATATTAGTTGGAAAGTTACACCTTGTTTCAACTTTACTTTTTAAAAAATTTATTATTATTACTTTTACAAACCCTTGTGTCGAGGGCTGACTTTCAAAGATCATCGCAGCGAGGAAGCTGCTCTGCTATGTAGGAAACCCCGACCCAGAAGCAGGTCGTCTACGAATGGTTTAGCACCAGGTTCCCCACGAACATGCGGTGCATGATGGGCGAGGGGCGGCCACCTTTCCGGCCACGCCCTGTGTCCGGGATGAAGGGCTCTCCGCACCAGACCCAGTCTCGACTAGCGGCATATGGCGCCATGTCACGCCCGGAGGGACGCGGGTGACGTCCCGCCGGCAGGGACGGAGGGAGACCTACTATCCGAGGCCACCGAGGCTGCTGCGGCGCTGCCGTATTGTTCCGCCTGGCGGCATTCTGACAGAGGCGTTCAGTCATATTCCCAGAGATGGTAGCTTCGCCCCATTGGCTCCTTAGCCAAGCACATACACCAAATGTCTGAGCCTGCGACTTTAAGTTTTTCTTAAAGTCTCAAGTCCATCCGTAACTTTCCACAACCAAATGTAATCAGTACTTTTATTTTCTTCTAAAGAACACTTAACCTCATTTGGATCCCTTTTAATTTTTGTGCCATTTTTATGGATTTTAAGTTCCATATACTAAAGAGCAATATTACATGGGAACCTGGAATGTCAGGTCCATGAATCAAGGCAAATTGGAAGAAGTCAAACGGGAGATGGCAAGAGTGAACATCGACTTTCTAGGAATCAGCGAACTAAAATGGACTGGAATGGGTGACTTTAACTCAGATGACCATTATATCTAATACTGCGGGCAGGAATCCCTCAGAAGAAATGGAGGAGCCATCATGGTCAACAGAAGAGTCAGAAATGCAGTACTTGGATGCAATCTCAAAAGCGACAGAATGATCTCTGTTCATTTCCAAGGCAAACCATTCAATATCACAGTTATCCAAGTCTATGCCCCAGCCAGTAATGCTGAAGAATCTGAAGTTGAACGGTTCTATGAAGACCTACAAGACCTTTTAGAACTAACACCCAAAAAAGATGTCCTTTTCATTATAGGGGACTGGAATGCAAAAGTAGGGAGTCAAGAAACACCTGGAGTAACAGGCAAATTTGGCCTTGGAATGCGGAATGAAGCAGGGCAAAGACTAATAACTTTTCCCAAGAAAATGCACTGGTCATAGCAAATACCCTCTTCCAACAACACAAGAGAAGACTCTACACATGGACATCACCAGATGGTCAACACCGAAATTAGATTGATTATATTCTCTGCAGCCAAAGATGGAGAAGTTCTATACAGTCAACAAAAACAAGAACAGGAGCTGACTGTGTCTCATCACGAACTCCTTATTACCAAATTCAGGCTGAAATTGAAGAAAGTAGGGGAAAACCACTAGGCCATTCAGGTATGACCTAAATCAAATCCCTTATGATTATACAGTGGAAGTGAGAAATAGATTTAAGGGCCTAGATCTGATAGATAGAGTGCCTGATGAACTATGGAATGAGGTTTGTGACATTGTACAGGAGACAGGGATCAAGACCATCCCCGTGGAAAAGAAATGCAAAAAAGCAAAATGGCTGTCTGGGGAGGCCTTACAAATAGCTGTGAAAAGAAGAGAGGCAAAAAGCCAAGGAGAAAAGGAAAGATATAAGCATCTGAATGCAGAGTTTCAAAAAATAGGAAGAAGAGATAAGAAGGCCTTCTTCAGCAATCATGCAAAGAAATAGAGGAAAAGAACAGAATGGGAAAGACTAGAGATCTCTTCAAGAAAATTAGAGATACCAAGAGTATCTAAAGATACCATCTTTCATGCAAAGATGGGTTCGATAAAGGACAGAAATTGTATGTACCTAACAGAAGCAGAAGATATTAAGAAGAGGTGGCAAGAATACACAGAAAAACTGTACAAAAAATATCTTCACGACCCGAATAATCACGATGATGTGATCACTCGTCTAGAGCCAGACATCCTGGAATGTGAAGTCAAGTGGGCCTTAGAAAGCATGACTACGAACAAAGCTAGTGGAGGTGATGGAATTCCAGTGGAGCTGTTTCAAATCCTGAAAGATGATGCTGCGAAAGTGCTGCACTCAATATGCCAGCAAATTTGGGAAACTCAGCAGTGGCCACAGGACTGGAAAAGGTCAGTTTTCATTCCAATCCCCCAAAAGGCAATGCTAAAGAATGCTCAAACTACCACACAATTGCACTCATCTCACATGTTAGTAAAGTAATGGTCAATATTCTCCAAGCCAGGCTTCAGCAATATGTGAACTTCCCGATGTTCAAGCTGGTTTTAGAAAAGGCAGAGGAACCAGAGATCAAACTACCAACATCCGGTGGATCATGGAAAAAGCAAGAGAGTTCCAGAAAAACATCTATTTCTGCTTTATTGACTATGCCAAAGCCTTTGACTGTGTGGATCACAATGAACTGTGGAAAATTCTGAAAGAGATGGGAATACCAGACCACCTGACCTGCCTCTTGAGAAATCTGTATGCAGGCCAGGAAGCAACAGTCAGAACTGGACATGGAACAACAGACTGGTTCCAAACAGGAAAAGGAGTACGTCAAGGCTGTATATTGTCACCTTGCTTATTTAACTTCTATGCAGAGTACATCATGAGAAATGCTGGACTGGAAGAAACACAAGCTAGAATCAAGATTGCTGGGAGAAATAGCAATCACCTCATATATGCAGATGACACCACCCTTATGGCAGAAAGTGAAGAAGAATTAAAAAGCCTCTTGATGAAAGTAAAAGAGGAGAGTGAAAATGTTGGCTTAAAGCTCAACATTCAGAAAACGAAGATCATGGCATCTGGTCCCATCACTCCATGGGAAATAGATGGGAAACAGTGGAAACAGTGTCAGACTTTATATTTTTGGGCTCCAAAATCACTGCAGATGGTGATTGCAGCCATGAAATTAAAAGACGCTTACTCCTTGGAAGAAAAGTTATGACCAACCTAGATAGCATATTGAAAAGCAGAGACATTACTTTGCTGACTAAGGTCCGTCTAGTCAATGCTATGGTTCTTCCAGTGGTCATGTATGGATGTGAGAGTTGGACTGTGAAGAAGGCTGAGCGCCGAAGAATTGATGCTTTTGAACTGTGGTGTTGGAGGAGACTCTTGAGAGTCCCTTGGACTGCAAGGAGATCCAACCAGTCCATTCTGAAGGAGATCAGCCCTGGGATTTCTTTGGATGGAACGATGCTAAAGCTGAAACTGCAGTACTTTGGCCACCTCATGCGAAGAGTTGACTCATTGGAAAAGACTCTGATGTTGGGAGTGATTGGGGGCAGGAGAAGGGGATGACCGAGGATGAGATGACTGGATGGCATCACTAACTCGATGGATTCGAGTCTGAGTGAACTCCGGGAGTTGGTTATAGACATGGAGGCCTAGGGTGTTGCGATGCATGGGGTCGCAAAAGTCCGACAGGACTGAGCGACTGAACTGAACTGATACATTTTAAACTCCATGAGGCTTTTTTTTTTTTTTTTGCACAGCTTGTGGGATCTTAGTTCCCCAACCAGTGATCAAACCTGTGCCCCCTGTAGTGAAAGCTTGTAATCCTAACCACTGGACTGCCAAGGAATTCCCCACAGGACATTATTTTTTTTTTTCCACACAGAATCTTTTAAATCATCCGCATAATTACCATTTCGATCAATCTATAGTCCTTTCTGTAACAAAACTCTAATATTTGAGATCATTTCTTTCTGCCTGGAGGAATCTTTTTAACATTTTCTAAAATACAGTTCTACCCATGAAGAATTTTATTGCTTTTTATTTGCATGAAATTTTATTTATTTCATTTTCTGCCAGACAGGATGTTTTTGTTGAAACAAAACAAAATTCTTCTTTGGGGAAGAATTCCATTTTTTCTGTTTTTCTATTGTTACTGCTGAAAAATCAGCTGATAGTGTCATTGCTTCTTTGAACATAATCTTTGTTTTTCTATAAGTGCTTTCAAGATTTTCCCTTTGTCTTGTTTTTATGAAGTTTTATTATGATGTACCTACATTTGCTTATTCTATTTGCCTTTACTGGAAGGATCAAAATTAGAGCAAGGCAATGAGATGCTTATAGCACAAAATTTAGGGATGAAGTCAATCACGAGGTCATGCAAGTGTACCTTCAACACAGTCCTGCTTAGTGGACTTCAGTCGAGTTTTTAATTTGCAGTTTGGGGTCTTTAGTTATTTTGAAAAATTCTTAGCTATTACCTTTTAACATATTGCTTCTGCTTAAACCTCTTCCTACTTCGCTCTAAGTTTCCCATTACATGGATATTACATCTCTTACTATTCCTTCTGTATTTTCCATTTTTAAATATCTCTGTGTTTCATTCTTGATGTTGTTTTCTAGTCTACCTTCCAGTTCATTAATCCTCTTTTCAGCTGTGTCTAATCTGCTGTGAAAGAGTTGTTTTGCCTTGTCTGTCTGTCTGTCTGTTTTTGGCCACACTGTGTAGCATGTGGGATCTTAGTTCTCCAGCCAACGACTGAAACTGTGCCCCCTGCAGTGGATGTGCAGAGTCTTAACCAGTGGGCCACCAGGGAAGTCCCTGCCTCTTAGAGTCAGTTAATTGCAGTTAATGTATTTTTCAATCCAAGAATTTAAAAACTTGTACCATATCCTTTTTATTTTTTTATTTTATTTTTATTTTTTTAATACTTTGTTATAGTAGCTTTTTAAAGTTTCCAGTTCTTCATAAATTCTGATTCTTGTCTTTTATCTCTTTAGACATGTTAAATAAGGATATTTTAAAGTCTGTGTTTGGTAACTCAACAGTTGAAGCCTTTGTGGCTATTTGTCTGTGTTAGTTGTCCAGTCATGTCCGACTCTTTGTGACCCCGTGGCCTGTAGCCTGCCAGGCTCCTCTGTCCATGGAATTCCACCGGAGTGGGTAGAATACCAGTGCCAAGAATGCTGGAGTGGGTTGCCATTTCCTTGGAGATCTTCCCAACCTAGGGATTGAACCTGGGTCTCCTGCAGTGCAGGCAGATTCTTTACTGTCTGGGCTATAAGAGAAGACCCTTGTTGGTATTTATCCCTTGTCTATTGTTTCTGTTGGTTTTGCCCCTTCATATAGCACTTTCCTATTTATTGTGTGCTGAATAGTATATTTGAAAAATTGTATAAGTATTTTTGTGGTCTAGATAATATCTTCCTCCAGAGAAGTGTTGTGTTTGTTTCTGCCAGGAACTTGGGGCATCAGCAGTGAATAGTGTTATTTCTGAGGGGTGAGGTCATCAGAAGCCTTGTCCAGCATCTCTGTTGTCTTGGTTTTCTCCTCTGGATCAGCAAACACTACCAGCCTATCTCTCCAGATTTATGTCATTTCTTGCTAGTTCCTTGTAATTTTTCACTACTTTGTTAAATCTCTGATGGCTTTAATCAAATTCTCAAGATACATTGTCCAGATTTTTTTAGTTACCTTCTGCAGAAGGGTTTACCCCAGTTTATCCATTACACCATTACCAGATAAGGGAATTCTCCCTCTCTTCCCGTCTTCCACTTTATTTGTGTGAGCACTTACTCCATGCCTTTAAGAGCCGTTTGTTTTCCCTTCGGCTGTGCTGGCTCTTTGTTGCAGTGTGTGGGCTTCTCTTACTGCAGTTCATGGGCTTTGCTGCCCCATGGCATGTGGGATCTCAATTTCCTGATCAGGGGTTGAAACTGAGTCCCCTACATCGGAAAGTTAATTCTTAACCACTGGACCATCGGGAACTCCTAAAAGTGTTTTAGACATATACTTTTACGTGGCTGGATAGTATTTCATCCAAAGGTTAAGCCAGTGTTTATTTAGTTTTTTGTCTTCAGCTGGACATTTAAGTTGTATGTCTTGCTATTAGGCAGGGTTCTCGATTACAAATGATGGTGTACCAGTTAGCTTAAGCAGATTTCTTAACAGAGTGGACATTATCTTTGCTAGAGCCAGGGGACCTGGTTGGGTGCCACTTAGCTAGGAGCAACGGTACACAAGGACAATTCCTTCCCAAGGGATGAACCTTGGTGGTGCAGCTGCTACTTGGTAGCTATGACAATGGAGATCATCTAGAACCTGTACCTGAGGAGCCCCACCCCCAATGTTGTGTCCATCCTCAACAAATGCTGCTTCCCTTCTCAGAGACACATCTTCTTGGCAGAGCTCAGGCACACATAGAACCCAGCACCAAAAGAGTTTGGCCCAGCCATAGAGGAAAGCATGCTAGAAGGAAGAGAGCTGTGAAGCATACCAGTCCTTCTCACACTCAGCATCTCTCCTCTGAAGCCTGATGTTTCCAGGAGGGACCATCACCCTATGGACATCTCTCTCCAGGTGTGTCCTTCTTGGAGTGTGTCTTACAAAGAATATGAAGCAACTCAGACTCAGCTGAAAAAGTAGGACCTTCTGTGATCCATCTCAACTTGGAGAACATTGAACCATGTCACCTTTTGGCCTTGATTAGGAGGTATACTCCTTCATGGATCACAGCCTTGTCATGACAAAGGGGCTTGCATAACTCAAGGAGATCAAACCAGTCAATCCTGAATATTCATTGGAAGGACTGATACTGAAACTGAAGATCCATTTCCAATACTTTGGCCACCTGATGCAAAGACATGACTCATTGGAAAAGACCCTGATGCTGGGAAAGATTGAAGGCAGGAGGAGAAGAGGGTGGTAGAGGATGAGATGGTTGGATGGCATCACCAACACAATGGACATAAACTTGAGCAAACTCTGGGAGATGGTGAAGGACAGGGAAGCCTGGTGTGAGGCAGTCATGGGGTTGTGAAGAGTCAGACACGACTAAGTGACTCAACAACAACAATAGGAGACATAACTGGGTGGGAGAGGAGTGAGCGAGGAGGAACAGGTGGCCACAGGGACAAAACTCCCCTAGTGTTTAGGGGCCCAAGGGGCTGTGAGAAACTGATGCTAAGAAGATCTTGCATGCTCATCCCTCCCCATTGTTCTGTGCAGAGCGTGTCCTCTAAAGGGTGGTAAGCTGTATCCAGAGCCTCTGCTCAGACACAGGTCTGTTAGGACCAAGATGGTCCCATGTGGCACAGAATTCCTTGAAGAATGCTCTCCAGATGTATTCTCAGAGAGCTGCAAATTACCTACAAGAGTTTAAAACTGGGGAGTTTCTATCTCTATGCTAATCCAAAGGATTAATAGACTCATCAAATCATCAAATAACTCATCAACTTAGCATGCTCACATATCTTTTTGTTTTTAAATTATGAAATATTTGATACTATGAGAGAAAATATATTACATAAAGGTTGGTTACAAGCTATGAAAATTAGCCTCCACAAGAATATACAATGGAGAAAAGACACTCTCTTTAAAAAGTGGTGCTGGGAAAACTGGTCAACCACTTGTAAAAGACTGAAACGAGAACACTTTCTAACACCATACACAAAAATAAACTCAAAATGGATTAAAGATCTAAATGTAAGACCAGAAACTATAAAACTCCTAGAGGAAAACATAGGCAAAACACTCTCTGACATAAATCACAGAAGGATCCTCTATGACCCACCTCCTAGAGTAATAGAAATAAAAGCCAAAATAAACAAATGGGACCTAATTAAACTTAAAAGCTTTTGCACAATGAAGGAAACTATTAAAAGGTGAAAAGACAGCCTTCAGAATGGGAGAAAATAATAGCAAACAAAGCAATTGACAAAGAATTAATCTCAAAATATAAAAGCAGCTCCTGCAGCTCAATTCCAGAAAAATAAACAACCCATTCAAATAATGGGCCAAAGAACTAAACAGATATTTCTCCGAAGAATACATACAAATGGCTAACAAACACATGAAAAGATGCTCAACATCACTCATTATCAGGGAAATGCAATCAAAACCACAATGAGGTACCATCTCATGCCAGTCAGAATGTCTGTGATCCGAAAGTCTACAAGCAATAAATGCTGGAGAGGGTATGGAGAAAAGGGAACCCTCTTACACTGTTGGTGGGAATGCAAACTAATACCGTCACTATGGAGAACAGTGTGGAGATTCCTTAAAAAACTGGAAATAGAACTGCCTTATGACCCAGCAATCCCACTGCTGGGCATACACACCAAGGAAACCAGAATTGAAAGAGACACATGTACCCCAGTGTTCATCGCAGCACTGTTTATAATAGCCATGGAAGCAACCTAGATGTCTATCAGCAGATGAATGGATAAGAAAGCTGTGGTACAACTACACAATGTAGTATTACTCAGCCATTAAAAGAATACATTTGAATCAGTTCTAATGAGGTGGATGAAACTGGAGCCTATTATACAGAGTGAAATAAGCCAGAAAGAAAGACACCGATACAGTATACTAATGCATATATACGCAATTTAAAAAGATGGTAATGATAACCCTGTATGAGAGACAGCAAAAGAGACACAGATGTATAGAACAGTCTTTTGGACTCTGGGAGAGGGCAAGGGTGGGGTGATTTGGGAGAATGGCATTGACACATATATAATATATGTGAAATGAATTTCCAGTCCAGGTTTGATGCAGGATACAGGATAGTGCTGGTGCACTGGGAGGACCCAGAGGGATGGGATGGGGAGGAAGGTGGGAGGGGGTTCAGGGTGGGGAAAACATGTACACCCGTGGTGGATTCATGTTGATGTGTGGCAAAACCAATACAATATTGTAAAGTAAGTAGCCTCCAATTAAAATAAATAAATATATAAAAGAATGGCTACCATCAAAAAGTCTGCAAAAATACATGCTGGAGAGGGTGCAGAGGAAAGGGAAGCCTCTTATACTGTTGGGAATGTAAACTAGTACAGCCACTATGGAGAACAGTGTGGAGAGTCTTTAAAAACTGAAAATAGAACTGCCATATACCCAGCAGTCCCACTGCTGGGCATACACACCGAGGAAACCAGAATTGAAAGAGCACATGTACCCCAGTGTTCATCACAGCACTGTTTGCAATAGCCAGGATGTGGAGGCAACCTAGATGTCCATTGGCAGATGAATGGATAAGAAAGCTGTGGTACATTTACACAATGGAATATTACTCAGCTATTAAAAAGAATGCACTTGAATCAGTTCTAATGAGGTGGATAAAACTGAAGTCTATTATATAGAGTGAAGTAAGTCAGAAAGAAAAACACCAATACAGTATATTAACGCATATATATGGAATTTAGAAAGATGGTAACAATGACCCTATATGTGAGACAGCAAAAGAGACACAGATGTAAATAACAGACTTTTGGACTCTGTGGGAGAAGGTGAATGCGGGATGATTTGAGAGAATAGAATTGAAACACGTATATTATCATAGGTGACATAGATCGCCAGTCCAAGTTCGATGCGTGAGACAGGGTGCTCAGGGCTGGTGCACTGGGATGACCCTGAGAGATGGGATGGGAAGGGAGGTGGGAGGGGAACACATGTAGACCCTTGGCTGTTTCATGTCAATGTATGGCAAAAATCACTACAATATTATAAAGTAATTAGCCTCCAATTATACTAAATTAATTAATTTAAAAAGCTAACCAGTAAAAAAAATTTAGCCTCCAATTATAATAAATAAATTGATTAAAAATAAACACTTGTGAATCCATCACCCAAATTATGATCCAAAACATCATCACCATGAGGCTCCTTGTTCTGTTCCCCTGTGTTCAAGCAAAGTTCAAAACAGAGATGAAACTGGAAAGTGCCCTGGGCAGACAGAACCTTGCAAGCCTAGCGCACCTAGCTTATTTCATAAACATAAGTGAAACAATGTTAACTTGTTTCTTGTAAATGCCTTTGACAGTCATAAAAGAAACTTAAGTCATCTTCCTAAAACAGTATAAGATAATCACTTTTAACCAATTCCCTGCCGTAGGAAAAGTCCCACTGTAATAACTGATCACCATAAAAGGTTAAACAACTTTCCTATTTTCATTTTATAAACCATCCTGAGACACAGCATTATCAGTTTGGGCTTTGAAATCTCCCAGTTTGCGAAATGCTCTTTTTGCACTATAAACTCCAAGTAGGATTTTATTGATCTGGTTTCTATGGTTACTGTTCAGGATTTTTTGACGCCTGCCTCCGCAATCACACAACACTCTTGGAAACTTGTTTCATATCTACATACTTTGTGGGGTTTTGTCACAGCCTATGTGTCTCTAAAACATACTTGGTTAGTTTGGGTTATTTTCACCTTTGAAAAATAAGACTACACATTGTTCTGTGATGCTTTTACTGCCCCTCAAACTGATTTTCCTGAGTTATCATGCTGATAAACCCACCAGCAGTTCACTTGTGTTCACTTCTGTGTTAGATTCCATGATGTAACCATCTCGCTAATTCTTGCACACCCTGCTCCCGGGGCCCATTGGGGCTATGCCCTGTTTGGCCTTTGAGAATCCTGTTACTGAGTTTTCAGAGACACTCACTGGCCTTGTTCAGGGCCTACCCCACAAGTGGGGCTGATAAGTTTTAAGGTATATGAATCTTCAATCTTATCAGAGAATGCCAAACTGTTTTCCATGTTGGCCATGCTGCCCCATGATGTTAGGGGCTGATAGAAGCTGAGAGATGCCCTTGAGATTAAATCAGCCCTCTGTCTCTGCAGGTTTCATATCCCTGGATACAGAGGGCCAACTACACAGAAATGGGGAAGACAGCATGGGAACCCATGCCAGCTCCAAGGTCACTCTCTCTCCCCTACTTAATTGGTCTAATTGACCACTGAATACAAAGTAATGGCTGATAAAAAACAAGGTCCTACTGTAGAGCACAGGGAACTATATTCAAAAATCCTGTGATAAACTGTAATGGAAAAGAGTATGAAAAAGAATATATATATATATATATATACACACACACATACATATATATGGGAATCACTTTGCTGTACAGCAAATGTTAGCACAACATTGTAAATCAACTGTACTTCAATTAAAAAATAATGACTTTGCAATCCAGGCAGTGTCCAGGGCACCTTTCTGAGTGATTTATGAATATTCTGTGAGAAAGGTACTGCTGCCATTAGCACTCTGTCCATTCAGAGGAAGAAGTAGAGGCAGGAAGAGGTTAGAAAACATGCCTGAGGTTAAATGAGCACCGGGAATTGAACCCAGATGGTACAGCAGTGGTGACTGCATCCTTTGGGACCAAGGATGCAGCCAAGCTAGCCATTCATTCATTCATTCAGCACCCACTGTGAGCCAGGTACATGAGCCAAGTGTTAGGACTACAGAGGGACATGAGACAGGCCTGGTTCTTGCCCACAGATCTAGGAAAATCAGACAAAAATCTGCACACAAAAAGTGTGTGATGAGTGTTAGGAGGGGAAAATAAAAGGACTAATTTATATACTTCTCTAAAGTAATGACCTGGCATTTAAGCCAAGATCTAAAATGTCCATAAAGTTAGCCAAAGGAAGTCCATGTATTGGGGTGTGTATGTGTGCATATGTGGGCACACAAAGGGGGCAAGGAAAGGGATCAGAGAAAGGGAGAAGAAATGCAAAGGCCCCGAGGCAGGAAAGTTATTGGGGTGCAGTGACCCAGAATGAGGTGAAAGAGCAAGTTGAGGGTCCAAGAACTTTCTGCTAATCTCCACGCCCGCCCCCCAAACACACACTGGACCCCTCTCAATTCCCTGCCACTAGGATTCTAGAGGAAGGAGCTAAGGTCATCCTAATCTGGAGTCATTCAGCAAAAGTCACAGACCCTGAAACAGAGTTGGATTCACAACCCAGACATCCTGCGCCCAGGTGAGCCTTCCCCTCCTTGTGAGGCCTGGGAGCTGGACCCCAGGAGGATTCCAGAAATGTTTACCATGAGTGTAATGTCAAACAGCTTAGCAGAACTCTGACCAGGGACCATTCCTCACTAACATGAGAGGTGTATGGAAACAGAAGCTTTAAAGAAGGGACAGAGACATAAGATGAGACTCTATCTAGTTCGGGCCAGAGGGGACGTCCTGGGTTTGAATCTCAGCTTTGCCTCTTGTGGGCTTCCCTGGTGGCTCAGAAGGTAAAGAATCTGCCTGCAATGTGGGAGACTTGGGTTCAATCCCTGGGTTGGGAGGATCCCCTGGAGAAGAAAAAGGCAAGCCACTCCAGTATTCCTGCCTGGAGAATGTCACAAACAGAACAGCCTGGCGGGCTACAGGCCATGGGGTCACAAGGAATCAGACACAACTGAGTGCTAACACTTTCACTTTACTTTGTTAGCTCTGTGATCTTAGGTAAGTTCCTCAACCTCTCTGTGCCTCTACTTCCCATCTGCAAAACAGGAGTAATCGTGGGACCGACCTCTCAAGTTTGTTAAGAGGGTTCACGCAGGTAAGTCAGCAAAGCCTTCCAAGTTTTCTAGGCAAAGCGGCCACTGGAGCCTGAACGTTGCTGGGAGAGGTGACGCTCAGGGCCCAGGTCTACAGCCCTTCCTGCCCCACCCCTCACCCCTTGTGGGACACCCAGGGGGGCAGGGGGATCCCAGAGCTGCTGGGAGTCTGCTCAGGAACTCAGCCCCTGTAGAGGGGCCCTGTGTCCCATGGAATCCACCTCCGGGGCCTCAGTACTGGCAGCAGGCCCGGTGTCTGCAGAGGGCACTGGTGTGGAAGCATTTTAATGTTTTTTAAATACATAATC
Organism: Nanger dama; assembly: GCA_917880005.1. NCBI lineage: Eukaryota > Metazoa > Chordata > Mammalia > Artiodactyla > Bovidae > Nanger > Nanger dama. The sequence continues at coordinate 64,173,339 of CAKJTW010000004.1, read as the reverse complement.
TGGGATTAGATGCCGATTCACATGACCTTTGTCCGTTCTTGCCTGGAGCCACTGCAGTAGGAGTTAATAAATACTGGAGGAAGTGGGAAGGCAGGCAGGGTCCGGGCTTAGGCTGGGTGGGAAGGAAGCTTTATGCCCCAGGGGGTCATACGTCCCCTGGAGACACTCCTGGTTTCCCTCTGCAGACAGAGGTCCTGGTCTAGATGCTCAGCTGGATACATCAGGGATGGTATGGCTGATGTTCCCGAAGTCCAGCGCTGTTTCCTGCAACAGCCTGTCTCAGAGTGTCCCCAATCTGGGGACCAAACCACCTGTCTTGTTTTCAGAAAAATGCTCCACGATGATTCTCCAACTGTGCTTGCAGTCCGTCAGCATCAGCACCACCGGGGAACTAGGGACAAATGCCCAGGCCCCAGGCCCTACAGAATCAGCACCCGGGTGGGACTCGGCCTTCTGCTTCAGCAGCTCCCCAGGGGACTCTGAGGTGCCCACAGGGAGGTCAGAGATGTATGAAGGGTGAGGAGGCAGGATGAGGCAGGAGCCTGCAGTCAGGCCCCCACTCCCCTCATCTCCACCCGGCTGGCACTGTGCGCGGGTCTCAGCTTGCCTATCTGGAGCGGCGACATGACAGAAAGTCCCTCACCTGCATCCCACGACTGGTCTAAGAAGCAGTAAGCTGCTACAGATGAGAACACTTCAGAAGTCTAAGTGCCTCATCCATGACATTAATTAACGCTGCCTGCCAGCCGCTGCTCCACTTCCCCACCTCCTCCACTCACGACCTGGGAAAGGCAAGAGCAGCGGTTTATAAATCACACGTTTTCCCCGTGGAACCCCTGGACAGCCTCAGGGGGTCCTGAAACCTACACTTGAGAACAGAACTGTGAGAGTGGAAAGGGGGCATTCCTCTGGAAAGAAGGTTGTTCAGTACCCAAGTCAAGCCCTGCTGATTACGGCGGGCATCTGTGCCCACCCCTCAGCCATGGCTGCTGAGCAGCCTTGGGGTAAAGAGGGGCTACAGGGGTTAGAAACCCAAATGTAGGGATGGCACATCTGTTCCTGAGGCCCCGGGGTGGGGGAGGGGGTGTTGAGGGGACCTCAGCTTCCTTTGTGTCCCTTTGGCCACAGCAAAGGGCTGGGCTGCAGCTTCACTTACGTCACTCATGGGCCCGCCCAACACCTCCATGAGGTCTGACTCAGGTTTATCCACGAGAACAGTGGCCTGAGGAGGCGAGGAGAGAGCAGAAATTTGAACCCAGCTCTTGATTTTTATACCAATCGTGAGCTCACGTCCAGTGGGCAGGAGGAGGTGGGCCAGAGGGGAGAAGGGGCTCACAGTCACCAGGCAGGGAAACTAAGATGCATCACAGAACTGAAGACTCAAAATCATTCTTAAAGTGAGATGCCAAAGAGGTGGGGCCAGCACCCCTTGGTTGTGCACCTGTTCCTCTGCAGGCTTGCAGCTGACAGGGCTCCCCCAAACCTTTCCCCGAGAGTTCCATTCTGCCTCTGGCCTGTTCTCAGCCCCTGGCCCCTAGGACACGGGTCTCCCCATGCATTCCCATCTACTGACCTCATGAGATCCCCAACATAGCCCCTCAATCCTTCAGAACTGTGGCCTTGTTCTGATGTCCCAGAGATGGGATATGCTACCTACAGGGCATGGTAACAAAAAGACCACTTGGACGTCAGAAACTGATTAAGTCTCATTTATTCTAGGGCAAACTCAAAAGGGTTTCTGTGTTTCCTTTTTTAGCAAATCCTAGCACATTATTAACAAAAAAGAAAATCTGTACATTTGCCATGATACACTTGAAAGTGAAACAAATAAGATATAAATACAGATATGGATGTAACATGAAAAAGCCCCCAAAAACCAAAACCAAAAAACAAAAACCCAACCTGGGGATGTGGGGGACCATGCGTGTGAACAGTGCCAACAAAACTATTTTGGTGGTGGATATTTTTCAGAGCGTTGTTCTCATTTTCAAATATCATCATTAGCAAAGTCCTGGTGAGGTTCTACAAAGTTCTTATTTGCTCTTCTTTAATGTGTAATATTATGCTTGATAAATAAAGGGCAGCGGGGAAAGAAAAAGATTTAGGAGACAAATCAGGCGCAGCTGCATTGCCTGCATGGCTGAGAAGCTAGTGGGGCTGTGGCAGGCGCCTGTGGCTACAGGGCCCCAGGAAGGCCGTGCCTCCCGCGGGCCACAATGGGAGGGGAAGCAGGAGCCGGCGACCTGGCCCCAGTGGTGGCATCAGCGGGCTTCTCGGAGCCCTGGACAGTCAGGCGAACAGGGGAGGCAGACAAGAGTTTTGGGTGCTTTGCTTGCTTGTGTTCTGTTGTTTCATCCAGACAGGAGGCCTGCAGGGAGGCGGCGGCCAGGCAGGGCAGTTGCAGCTGTCGGTTGGAGGGGTGGCCCCCTGAGGTTGTGGCTGCATGCGAGTCTCCTCCCAGGAGGCCCAGAGACCTGGGGGTGGCGGCTCCCTCTGCATTGGGAGACTGAGGTTAGGCAAGTGACATTCAAGGCGAGCCCTTTGTGAGTGCCAGGAGGACACGCGGCCATGCTCAAGGTCCTTCCTGACTTCAGGGTAGGGGGCCGCAGCAACCTGGGTGTCCACGAGCTGAAGGAGAAAGGCCTTTCTACACACACTAGGCAGGAAAAAACACAGTTTCTGCCCCAGAAGTCATTAGACACTTGGACTTGTTTGTAGGGGGTAAGAAAGAAACCCCAAAAGCGACATATGAACAAACGGTATTTATCAATGGAAGTAAGGCCTGGTCCTGCTACGTTGTGAGCCAAAAGTCAACGATGTTTGATCACTTAAAACACACCCCTGAAGTTCTCTCAACAGCAGCAGCAGGGCACCTCCTACACGTGCAGGATACCCCCTACACACACCCACACACACACACCCACACACATACAGTGAAGGCACCCCAGCCTCACTGCTCCTGGACCTCCATTTTCAGTGCCTATTTCCAAATAAAGTATTTAAAATAAATTCTGAATGAAAACAAGTTATGTTCTGCTACAGTGTCTTTCACGACTTCCAACGTCAAGCTAGAGCTCAGAGGTGGGAACCATACAACCTGGCAGTTGCCAAGATTCTGCACCTGAGCAGCAAGCACCTCATTAAAAATTAACATCAGAACAGGCATGGGAAAAAGAACTGAACGAATTTCCATAAGGAAATATGGAAAAACCAGTTCAGTTTAGAGAGTCTAAAATGTTTCCATGATTGCAAAAAGAATTTCCATTTGGTTTGAAGAATTTTACTTGAAACTTAAGTTACACAGACTTGAGATCTGTAGTTACTTTTACTGAAGCAATGTAAGCCTCAAGAAAACATTTTAAAGGGTAAGTTTCTCACTGAAGGAAAACAGACTCTAAACTGGTTCAAATCCTGTTTTTCTGCAATTTGCTGCACATCATAATTACTTTTTCCTTAAACCATGATTATTTCAATAGATGATCGAGGAAGTACTTCAGTTCACAAAATTTAAAAAATGATCCTGATAATCTGGTTTCTTTAGATTTTTCTTTGATCTCAATCCCAAATTAAACAAAGAAATCACAACTGAGATGGCAGAGTTGCCAATTATCTGACTGAAAGAACGCTGTGGAATCGTGCAGCTTGGGCAAAGGAGACAAGACGGCACTAGACCCCGAGCCTCCAGGGGCAGTGCTGTTCAGGAGTGCTTCCCAGGATCTCCGCAGTAAACTCAGCAGCTCCTCTTGGGTTTTCAATGCTGTGTAAAGTCCAACTTCAAGCACACACTAACTGAGGCTATTGTTTATCTTGATTTCTGTGTTTGGATCTCAACTGTCACAGATCTCTGCCCCGGCAGCTCTGGGGAAGGGGTGACATCAGTGGGGCTCTTTGGAGGAGCCGGGAGCCCATCCTGGAAGGAGGCAGTGAAGGGTGCCAGCCCGCAGGCTGCAGAGTGTAAGCAAAATATGACTTGTTTGTTAAAAGGCCATCTTAGGGCTTTTTCCCATTTCTTGCCAAGACTTGACTCATATTCTTGCTGCTGCTGCTGTCTCAAAATACAACCTAAAACATATAAAACCCTTTCGTGGTGTCAGTTGTGAAGGGCGTGGGCTGTGCCCCGACACAGGCCAGATCCAGAGGGAAGGGAGCCAGAATGAAAGAGAAACAAAACTCAATACAACCTCCTCAAACCTCTTGGTTATTAACTGAAGAGAATACGCTACTTTCTACCATGTATCAGCTAGAGAACTCTGACTTTTAACAACTGCACCCCCCCACACACGGTTTTACAACCTCAGCAGGCTGGATGAGATGGTTTGAGTATGGCTGTTCTCTTATTCCTTCTGTTCTGCAGGAAGATGAAATACAGGCCTTGCTTCCCTTAGATTCAATACCAGTATGATTCTACACAAAAGCTGGAAGGGATCAAAATACTGATTGTAATAAATATTTGCGGGCCTCCTGGTCTTGACTGAGCAGCCGATGGGGGTGGAGGGGAGTGGAGGGGGAGGTCTCTGAGGCACCACCGATTGCTTCCAGGGCTACACAGATTCTGGCGTTGCATTAGCTGTGGGTGGAGACATCAGAGGAGGAGCTGCTGTTGCTGTTCGTGGTCTGCGCCCTCTTTATGTATAAGTTGAGCAGCTTCATCTGCAGAGAAAAAATACAAATGGATGAGAAGGAAGAAAATCAGAAAGTAAGCAAGAAAGCCCAGGTGACCATAAGAAAACAGTACGTCCCTTAGTAAAGTCATTGCACAGACATTCCCTAAGTGCCTACCACTCGTCCAAACCACCTGCCTGGGGCCAGTGGGTGATCGGGAGGTCAGATTAGAGGAGGGGGCATGAGAGGTTATCAGGAAAAGAGGGACACCTGCTACCACGAGGTGGGCCTCAGGGCTGCCTGCAAAAGGCTCTCCAGAGGCAGACCCACACACTCGGGGGCAAGGCAGCCGGTGCAGCTCCACCCAAGCCAGCAGGAGGAGAGGGTGCAATGCCTACTCTATTAGGATAAAGAAACTAAGCCAAAGCCAGAGGTCAGGTTTTCTATCCTCACACCTTTGTAGAAGTTGCTTCTTCCCCATCACACACCTCATCTGCACCCACTTCTGTCCATGGGTATGATATCTGCTGATTTACACAGCATTTGAAGCCCACCTTCAGGCTGCCCTCATCTGCACCCTTGGTCCTCCTGCCCCTGGGACCCCACTCTGCCCACTGTGGCTCAGCACATGCCGCCTATGCTGGGGGCAGCAGTGGGCTGCATCTTTCCAACAAGACTCAGTCTCCCAGAGGTCAGATGCTGTGTCACTATACAATATACCTTCGTTGGGCACAGTGCTTCCCCACAACAGGCCTTCCACATCTCACATCTCATTTGGTTCTAACTTAAGCCCCCTGGACCCTAAAAACACCTAAAGCAGCATGTAACATACATAGTAGTGAAGTGAAACTCACTCAGTCATGTCTGACTCTTTGCGACCCCATGGACTATATAACAGTCCATGGAATTCTCCAGGCCAGAATACTGGAGTGGAAAGCCCTTCCCTTCTCCAGGGGATCTTCCCAACCCAGGTCTCCAGCATTGCAGGTGGATTATTTAGCAGCTGAGTCACAAGGGAAGCCCAAGAATACCGGAGTGGGTAGCCTATCTCTTCTCCAGCGGATCTTCCCAACCCAGGAATCAAACCAGGATCTCCTGCATTGTAGGCGGATTCTTTACCAACTGAGCTATCTATCAGGGAAAATTCTTAGAATATTTGTTGAATACCAATAACCTGATATCTATAGTGTTCCTGACCATATTAAGAATGCCAGCAACCAGCAGTGCTCCTCACAAGGCACAGTCTCCTGAGCCCCAGCAAGGAACATGGTCAAATAGACATGGAGCCCAAAATGTATAGCTGGTCTGAGAGCTCTGCCCTGAGCATCCTGGAGTTCTCTGGCTTCATGCAACAGCCCATCTTGGGTCTCCCTACGTCAGAACTTAGCTCTTTTCATCTGAAGGGGAGCGTGCCATGAATTCACACGACGTATCCCAGCTTGTCTTTCATTCCACACCTTTCAAAATCTTGGACCTTTCAATGTAATAGTCAGTGAGCTCATCAAGGTACTTTCACTTTACACAGGTTCTTAATGCTCTAAGGCTCAGGAGGATATGATCAGGGCCAGCCAGCTTCAAGAGAAACCCTGGTATATTCAACAAAATACTGGCCCAAGGCTCAGTAGATCCAGCAGAGTTCCAGAACCAACTCCAACACTAGTTCTGTGATCTCAGGTAAACGTTTCCTGAGCCTTGACCCAGCAAACAGAACCTGTCTCATGGTGTCCACTGGTCACTCCTGGACCTCTGTAAAGTCTCCCCATATGCCAGTCCTGATCCTCAGCTCTATTTGATGCTACTTCAGGGGAGAACAAGGTTTGGTGTTTCCCATATGCTGAATGCATCAGGTTCCTAATAGATACTTACTGAATCAAATATTTTTTAAAGAAGAAAAAAAGTGATCTAGAAAACATGATAGTTATATTCCTATGAAAGACAGGTTAAAACGAACTTCTAAACATTGTTGATAGTTATTTGCAACTCAGAACCCCTAGTAAGCCCTGAGTTTACAAGCTTTAATCATATTTGAACCTCAAACCAATCCTCTGAGGTAGGCAGAACAGGTTCTCCTATTTTACAAATGAAATGGCTGGGATTCAGAGAGCTTGCCCAGTGAGCTGGTATAAATTGAAATTACAGGATTATAACTTTAGGATGTCAAATGTAACCCACAAAGAAAACAGGTATAGAATATACACAAAGGGAAATGAGAAAAGAATGAAAACATTTCAGTATAAAAAGCAAACAAACACAAAAGAAAATGGTAATACAGAAAATGAGGGGCAAAAAGCTATTATGCATATAGAAATACCAAAATGATAGAAATCTCTTCCTTATCAGTAAATACTTTAAATATAAATGAGTTAAATTTTCCCAATCAAAAGACAGAGATCAGCAAAATGGATTTTTTTAAAAAGCATGATTCAACTATATTTTTTCCATTAGAGACTCACTTTAGATCCAAAGACACAAATAGTTCAAAGTGAAAGAATGGAAAAGGATATTTGATGCAAACAGTAACCAAGAGTACAAGGTAGCTATACTAACATTAGGCAAAATACAGCTTAAATCAAAAAGGTTATAAGAAACAGAAAGATTAATAAAAGATCCACAAAGCAGGAACTTACAATATTTGTAATTATACATCTAAGAATATGCCATCAAAACAGAGAAGCAAAAACTGACAGCACTGAAGGGAGAAACAGTTTTATAATAATAGTCGGGAGGCTTCAATATTCCACTAGAGAAGGTTGGAACAACACAATAAGCCAACTAAATATAAAAGAAATATGCAAGACACTAAGCCTAAGATGAGACCTTCCCAAGATAGACTATATGTTAGGCCACAAATTGAATCTCAATAAATTAAAAAGAGATGTCACAAAGAACCTTTTCTGACCACAACAGATGAAGTTAGATTAGTAAGATTAGTAGCAGAAAGAAAACTGAAGAATCCACAAGTTTGTGGAAACTGCTCACGTGTTATTCCAACAACCAATGGGTTAAAGGATAAATCACACAGGAAATTAGAAACTATCTTGAGACAGATGCAAATGAAAACACAAAAGGGATGAAAATACAAACACATGGGATGCAGCAAAAGCAGTGCAGTGAGGGGAACTCATAGCTATATGCGCTATATGGCTAATATTTAAAAAAGGAAGAAAGATATGTATCAACAACCTAACTTATCTAGGAAAAAAGAAATTGAACTTCAAGCTTGCAGAAGGGAGAACAGTAATAAATATTAGATAAATGAAACAAAAAACAGAGATAACAAAACCAAAAACTAGTTCTTTGAAAAAAAAGTCAGCAAAATTGACCTTTAACTAATGAAGAGAGAGAGAAGACTCAAATTATTGGTCAGAAACAAATGTGGGGACATTATGACTGATTCTATATAAATCAAAGATATGATAAAAATACTATGAGTAACTGTATAAGAACAAAGTAGATAATCAAGATGAAATAGACAAATTCCTAGAAACACAAAACTTACCAAGACTGAATCATGAAGAAAGAGAAAGTATGAATAGACCTGTAACTAGTAAAGAGATTGAATCAGTAATTGAAAATCTGAGAAAGAAAAGGCCCGGACCAGATGGCTTCACTGGTGATTTCTACCAACATTTAGAGAACTAACACAATCCTCAATTTTTTCTAGAAAATTTAAAGGAAAAAATACCTCTGAATTCATGCTATGAAGTCAGCATTGTCCTGATAGCAAAGTCAGATAAAGATAAGAAAACTACAGATCAATATTCCAACAGAGATCCAACATACAAAAATTAATAAATATAATATACCACATTAACAGAATGAAAGGGGAAAAAAAAAAAATCAAAGGATCATTTCAATTGACATAGAAAAAGTATTTGGCAAAATTCAACACTTTTTCAAAATAAAAATACCACACAAACTAGGAACAGAAGGAAAGTGCAGGCGTATTTTGTTTTGCCGTGCTTCACTTAATTGTACTTTGAAGATAGTCCTCCCCCACCTCAAATTGAAGGTCTGTGAACACGGCATCAAGCAAGTTCACGAGTGCCACTTTCCAACAGCACTGGCTGCCTACATGTCACTGTCCCATTTTGATAATTCCTACAATTATTTCAGACTTTTTCATCATTATTATACTCTTTATGGTGATCTGTAATCAGTGTTCTTTGATATTACGACTGCAGTTGTTTGGGGGTGCCATGAACCATGTTCATATGAAGACAGCAAACTTCATCCATAGATGTGTATGCTCTGACTGTTGCACCATCTCCCCGTCTCTCTCCCTGTACATGAGCCTTCCTATATTCCCCGAGACACAAGAGCACTGAAATTAGGCCAATTAAAAACCCTACCATGGCCTTAAGTGTTTAAGTGAACGAGCTGTACTTGTCTCGCTAGAAATGATTAAGCTATTTCTAAGAAATGCATATTGAAAGTTGAGACAGGCCAAAAGCTAGGCCTCTTGCATCAAACAGTTAGCCAAGCTGTGAATGCAAAGGAAAAGTTCTCAAAAGAAACAAAGTGCTACCCAGTGAACACATGAATGGTAAGAAAGCAAAAGCAAAATAGCCTTACTGCTGATACGGAGAAAGTGGTCTGGACAGAAGATCAGTCACAACATTCCCTTAAGCCAAAACCTAATAAGATCAAGACCCTCTCCTTCCATTCTAGGAAGGCTAAGAGAGATGAACGAGTTGCTGGAAAAAAGTCTGAACTTGGCAGAAGTTCATTCATGAGCTTTAAGAAAGATGCTGTTTCCCTAACATTAAAGTGTGAGGTGAAGCAGCAACTGCTGATGCAGAAGTTGTAGCAAGTTATCCAGAGGATTTAGCTAAGATAATTCATGAAGGTGGCTACATGAAACAACAGATTTTCACACAGGCAAATAGTCTTATATTGGAAGAAGATGCCATGTAGTACTTTGATAGCCAGAGAGGAGAAGTCAATGCCTGGCTTCAAAACTTCAGAGGCTGACTCTTATTAGGAGCTAATGCAGCTGGTGACTTTAAATACAGCCAGTGCTCATTTACCATTCTGAAAACCCAGGGCTCTTAAGAATTATGCTCAGTCTACTCTGCCTGTGCTCCATAAGTGGAACAACAAAGCCTGGATGACAGTGCATCTGTTCACACAGGACTGCCTGAATATTTTAAGCCCACTGTCGAGACCTACAGCTCAGAAAAAAAGATTCCTTTCAAAATACTACTGTTCACTGACAGTGTACCTGGTCACCCAAGAGCTCTGATGAAGATGTACAAAATTAAGGTTGATTTCACGCCTGTTAATAACCAGTAACATTGACGAAGCTGAAGTTGAATGGTTTTATGAAGACCTACAAGACCTTTTAGAACTAACACCCAAAAAGATGTCCTTTTCATTATAGGGGACTGGAATGCTAAAGGAGGAAGTCAAGAAACACCTGGAGTAACAGGCAAATTTGGCCTTGGAGTGTGGAATGAAGCAGGGCAAAGACTAATAGACTTTGGCCAAGAAAATGCACTGGTCATAGCAAACACCCTCTTCCAACAAACAAGAGAAGACTCTACACATGAACATCACCAGATGGTCAACATCGAAATCTGACTGATTATATTCTATGCAGCCAAAGATGGAGAAGCTCTATACAGTCAACAAAAACAAGACCAGGAGCTGACTGTGGCTCATCATGAACTCCTTATTACCAAATTCAGACTCAAATTGAAGAAAGTAGGGAAAACCGCTAGACCATCCAGGTATGACCTAAATCAAATCCCTTATGATTATACAGTGGAAGTGAGAAATAGATTTAAGGGCCTAGATCTGATAGAGTGCCTGATGAACTATGGAATGAGGTTCGTGACATTGTACAGGAGACAGGGATCAAGACCATCCCCAGGGAAAAGTAATGCAGAAAAGCAAAATGGCTGTCTGGGGAGGCCTTACAAATAGTTGTGAAAAGAAGAGAAGTGAAAAGCAAAGGAGAAAAGGAAAGATATAAGCATCTGAATGCAGAATTACAAAGAACAGCAAGAAGAGATAAGAAAACCTTCTTCAGTGATCAATGTAAAGAAATAGAGGAAAAGAAGAGAATGGGAAAGACTAAAGATTTCTTCAAGAAAATTAGAGATACCAAGGGAACATTTCATGCAAAGATGGACTCAATAAAGTATACAAATGGTCTGGACCTAACAGAAGCAGAAGATATTAAAAAGAGGTGGCAAGAATACACAGAAGAACTGCACAAAAAGATCTTCAAGACCCAGATAATCACCATGGTATGATCACTCACCTAGAGCCAGACATCCTGGAATGTGAAGTCAAGTGGGCCTTAGAAAGCATCACTACGAACAAAGCTAGTAGAGGTGATGGAATGCCAGTTGAGCTATTTCAAATCCCGAAACATGATGCTGTTAAAGTGCTGCACTCAGTATGCCAGCAAATTTGGAAAACTCAGCAGTGGCCACGGGACTGGAAAAGGTCAGTTTTCATTCCAATCCCAAAGAAAGGCAATGCCAAAGAATGCTCAAACTACCACACAATTGCACTCATCTCACACGCTAGTAAAGTGATGCTCAAAATTCTCCAAGCCAGGCTTCAGCAATACGTGAACCGTGAACTTCCAGATGTTCAAGCTGGTTTTAGAAAAGGCAGAGGAACCAGAGATAAATTGCCAACATCTGCTGGATCATGGAAAAAGCAAGAGAGTTCCAGAAAAACATCTATTTCTGCTTTATTGCCTATGCCAAAGCCTTTGACTGTGTGGATCACAATAAACTGTGGAAAATTCTGAAAGAGATGGGAATACCAGACCACCTGACCTGCCTCTTGAGAAACCTGTATGCAGGTCAGGAAGCAACAGTTAGAACTGGACATGGAAAAACAGACTGGTTCCAAATAGGAAAAGGAGTACGTCAAGGCTGTATATTGTCACCGGCTTACTTAACGTATATGCGGAGTACATTATGAGAAATGCTGGGCTGGAAGAAGCACAAGTTGGAATCAAGATTACTGGGAGAAATATCAATCACCTCAGATATGCAGGTGACACCACCCTTATGGCAGAAAGTGAAGAGGAACTCAAAAGCCTCTTGATGAAAGTGAAAGAGGAGAGTGAAAAAGTTGGCTTAAAGCTCAGCATTCAAAAACTAACATCATGGCGTCTGGTCCCATCATTTCATGGTAAATGGATGGGGAAACAGTGGCTGACTTTATTTTTCTAGGCTGCAAAATCATTGCAGATGGTGACTGCGGCCATGAAATAGAAGACAATTACTCCTTGGACGAAAAGTTATGACCAACCTAGATAGCATATTCAAAAGCAGAGACTTTACTTTGCTGACTAAGGTCCGTCTAGTCAAGGCTATGGTTTTTCCTGTGGTCATGTATGGATGTGAGAGTTGGACTGTGAAGAAGGCTGAGTGCCGAAGAATTGAAGCTTTTGAACTGTGGTGTTGGAGAAGACTCTTGAGAGTCCCTTGGACTGCAAGGAGATCCAACCAGTCCATTCTGAAGGAGATCAGCCCTGGGATTTCTTTGGAAGGAATGATGCTAAAGCTGAAACTCCAGTACTTCAGCCACCTCATGCGAAGAGTTGACTCATTGGAAAAGACACTGATGCTGGGAGGGACTGGGGGCAGGAGGAGAAGGGGATGACAGAGGATGAGATGGCTGGACAGCATCACGGACTTGATGGACGTGAGTCTGAGTGAACTCCGGGAGTTGGTGATGGACAGGGAGGCCTGGCATGCTGCGATTCATGGGGTCGCAGAAAGTCAGACACGACTAAGCGACTGAACTGCACTGAATAACTTAACACCCCTTCTGCAGCCCAAATATCAAGGACTAATTTTGACTTTCAAGTCTTACTGTTTAAGAAAAACATTTTGTAAGGCAATTGTTGCCGTTGTGACTCCTCTGGTGGATCTGGGCAGTCACCTGTAAACTTTCTAGAAAGGATTCAACATTCTAGATGCCATGAAGAACAAAGAAGTCAAAATATCAACTTTAACAGGACTTTGGAAGAAGTTGATTCCATCCGTCTTGGATGACTTTGAGGGGTTCCAGACTTCAGTGAAGGAAGGAACTTCAGATGTGATGGAAATACCAAGAGAACTAGAGTTAGAGGTGGGGTCTAAAGATGGGACTGAATGGCTCAGATGGTAAAGCGTCTGTCTACAATGTGGGAGACCTGGGTTTGATCCCTGAGTTGGGAAGATCCCCTGGAGAAGGAAATGACAATCCACTCCAGGACTACTGCCTGGAAAATCCCATGGACAGAGGATCCTGGTAGGCTACAGCCCAGGGGTCGCAAAGAGTCGGACACAACTGAGTGACTTCACTTTCACAGTAAAACTTTAATGGATAAGGAGCTGCTTCTTATGGATGAACAAAGTGGTTTCTTGAGATGGAATCTACTCTTGCTGAAGATGCTGTGAAGACTGCTGAAATGACAACAAAGGATTTAGAATATTACATAAACTTAGTTGATTAAACAGAGGCAGGTTTGAGAAGATTGACTTCAATTTTTTCTACTGTGTATTAAATGCTATCAAACAGTATTGCTGCTACAGAGTAACTGTTTGTGAAAGAAGAGTCCATCGATTCGGCAAACTTCATTGTTGTCTTAAAATAAGACACAGCCACTACAACCTTCAGCAACCACCACCCTGATTAATCAGCAGCCATCCACATAGAGGCCAGATCCTCCACAAGCAAAACGATTATGACTGAAAGCTCAGATGATGGCTAACATTCTGTTAAGATATTGATATTTTTAGACATAATGCTACTGAACTCTTAACAGACTATAGTATAGTACGCATATATCTTTTATACACCCTGGGAAACCAAAAAATTTATGCAAATCTGCTTTATTGCAATACTTGCTCTATTTCAACTGTCTGGAACCAAATCCATACCATCTCTATGCCTGCACCTCAACATATCATAAGCTGTATATGAAAGACCTACACAGTGAATATTATGCTTGATGGTAAAAGACCGACAACTTTAAGATGAGGAAGAAGGCAGAGGATGCTTGCTTTCACCATGTCTATTAACATAGTAAGTTCTAGCCAGAACAATTCGGCAGGAAAAGAAAAGAAAGGCATTCACATTGGAATGGAAGAAGCAAAACTATCTTTGTTCAAAGATGATATATAGTTGACCCTTGAGCAACACAGGTTTGAACAATGAAGATGCACTTTATACACGGAAGTTTTTCAATACACACAGCATGACACAGTCTGTGGTCAGGTGAAAAATCCCAGATGCAGAACTACAGGTATAGCACTTGAGCACGTGCAGAGTTTGCTATCTGTGACAGGTTCTGAAACCCATCCCTGTGGGATACCAAGAGATGAATGTAATCTCACATGTATAAAATCTCAAAGATTCCACAAAAAATTGTTGACTAATAAAGAAGTTTAGCAAACTAGCAGACTACAAAATCAGTGAGCAAAAATCAATTGCACTTCTGTACACGAAAAATGAAACTAAGAAAAACAATTCCATTTACAATATCAAAAAGAATAAAACACTTAGGAATTAACACAAGGAAGTGAAAGAACTATACAATAAAAACCACCAAATTTTATTGAAAGTAATTAAAAACACAAAAAGATATTCCATGTACTATATAGTATGGTGACTATAGTAAAAATACTGTACTGTATATGTGACAGTCACTAACAGAGTAGATCTTAAAATCTGTCATTGCAAGAAAAAAAATCGTGTAGCTATGTGTATGACAGCTGTTACCTAGACTTACTGGGTGATCATTCTGCAATATACATAAATATCAAATAATTATGGTGTACATCCAAAACTAATACAATTTCATATGTTCATTTTTATCTCAATTAAAAATTAAAAACAACTCATTACATATAGAGGTTAAAAAAGACATCCCATGTTCATGGGTTGGAAGACAACATTATGAAATCATAAGTACCCAAAGCTATCTATACATTCAATGGAATCCCTATCAAAATCCCAATGCGGTTTTCTGCAGAAACAGAAAGTCTTTTCAACAAACCGAACTAGGAAAGCTGAATATCCACACACAAAAGAATGAAGTTGGACTCTTACCTAATACCATATACAAAAATTAACTCAAAATGGATCAGAGACCTCCATTAAAAGCTAAAACTATAAAACGATTAGAAGAAAACAAAGGGCAAAAGCTTCACTATAGATTTGGCAATTGATTATTGAATATGACAGCAAAAGCACAGGCAAAAAAATAACAGACAAATTGGATTTCACTAAAATTTTAAAAGTTGTGCATCAAAGGTCAAGGGGTTAATATCCAGAATATAGATAGAACCTCTGTTAATTCAACAATAACATCAACAACAACAAAATCAAACAACATAATTTAAAAATGGGCAAAGGACTAGAATAAACATTTCTCTGAAGAAGATATGCAACTGGCCAAAAGCATATGAAAAGATACTCCATATCACGGATCATTAGGGAAACGCAAAGCAAAACTGCAATGAAACACTGCCTCACACAGCCATGAGGATGGCTACCAATGAGAAGAGAAGAGAACAAGTGGACGTGGAGAAACTAAAACCCTGTGCGCTGTCGGCGGGAATCTAAGATGGTGCAGGCTGGCAGTTATCATATGATCCTGCAATTCTACTAAAAAACCCAAAAGAATCAACAGCGGGGTCTCAAAGGACATCTGTACCCCCATGTTCACAAAAGCCAGAGCACGGAAACGATCCACAAGGACATTAACCAAGAAATGGGCAAGCCACATGCTATTATGTACATTCAGTGGACCATTATTCAGCCTTAAAAATGAAAGGAAATTCTGATACCTGCTACAACATGGATGAACCTAGAGAACATTATCCTCAGTGAAATAAACCAGTCACAAATAGACAAACACTGTAGGATTCCACTTACAAGTATTCACACCAAAGAACGTAGAATGGTGGTTGACAGGGACTGGGGAACTGGGGAATATTATTTAACAGATTTCAGTTTTCCAAGATGAAAAGTGCTCTGGAGATGGATGGTGGGGATGAATATGAATAATATGAATGTACTTGGTATCTGTGAACTGCACACTAACATGTGGTTAAGATAGTAAATTTCACGTTACACGTATTTCACCGAGAGAGAAGGGAAAGGAAAGGTTGCTCACAGTCATGCAGCTAGTAAGTGGGAGACCGAGACCAGAAGGCTGGTTTTCTGATCCTAAAGCTAGTATTGCCGCCATGGCAATGGGACACTTTCAAGATGCACCTCACCAGTGCCTCCACTCCAACCTTGCATCAGGCCTTCCTCTACAAAACCTGGTGTCACTTATCAGCCTCATTTAAGTAGTAGTAGAAGGGGTTCTGACGGGCCTGGTGACAGAAACAGGAAGCCACAGCTTGGCTGCTTCTAACTGAGCACCGCATGCTGCCAGCTACCCATTCTGGCTGCGTGTGGGAAGGGGGTGTTTGTTTTAGGACATGCGCACTGGAGTCTTACGAAGTTCCTGTTAACACATGGGAACTATCACATATAAAAACTGTAATGACTGGAAGCACTGTGCTGCTATTGCAGACAGCTGTCAGGTCAGCCTCCCTCAGCACTCCGAGCTGACTGATGTCATCAGTGGGGAGGTGGGGACACTGGCCCTGATCAGGACCGGGCTCCAGACCCTACGCCACCATCCCATGGGGCAGCAGGCCAACCACAGGACAGGGGTGAGAAGACACCTGCATTTTCTCAGCCCTTTGTTAGCAGGGTCAAGTGAAATGACAGGACAGCTCCCTTACTCCTGAGAGTAGAAAGCACCAGAAAACAGAGGTTTGGAAAACATTATTTTTGGATGAATGTTCCTTTTTAAAAATCTAATTCCCTTTGTGAAGACTGTCTGTGAGGGCCCCTGATGGCTGCAGAGGCAGGTGCTCCTGGCCTGTACACTGCTGGGCACTCTTGGCTCATTGTCCTGCAAGCTGTGGTCAGGGAGGGCTGGGCAAGCACCGCCGCAGGGGCAGTGACTGGAAGGAGAGCACGGGAAACGGATCCAGGTGAAGCAGCCCCCCACACCTGCTCTGCTCAGACCTTCCAGCCCAGTTGCTGATGTATCTTTTTCTGGACCAGTGGTTCTCTGCCAAGGCTGACTCTGTCCCAAAGGGACACCTGACTAGGTGTGGAGACATCAGGTGAGGGGGTGGGGTATGCTCCTGGGACCTCAGGGATAGTGCCCCCACCAGGAAGTGCTCCGAAATGTTGGCAGTGAGCCCTGCTCTGGACAAAGATGGGAGAGCCAGCTCTGCCCAAAACTCAGTGAGTGAGTGGAGACGCTCATCAACTGTGCCAAAGGAACAGGCCTACCTGAAAAGCCACGAGGCTTCACCTGCTGCTTCCTCCTTTGCTGAGGAGGAAGGCCAGATATTTCAGGC
This sequence comes from Nanger dama, assembly GCA_917880005.1. NCBI lineage: Eukaryota > Metazoa > Chordata > Mammalia > Artiodactyla > Bovidae > Nanger > Nanger dama. The sequence continues at coordinate 64,156,348 of CAKJTW010000004.1, read as the reverse complement.
TCCGTGCTTTTGCATTCATACCTGTGCCTGGGCCCTCTTTAACTTTACAGTGACACATTTTCCCCAGGCAGTCCCTGGGGCAGGTGCCTCACCATGGCCCAGCTCCTGGCCCCTACTGCCTGAGATCAAGTGTGGCTATCCTCTCTCCCCAGCAGGTTCATCAGATTTGAGCTTATTTTTAAACCAGCAAGCACTCTAGTCACTCTCATCTTCCATGAGCCAATAGTCCCTTTGTCGCATTTTCTGCCTGATTCTAGAAGGAACAAGAGGAAGTATGACCACCGTGGGCTCTCAGGTGGGTCACGTGCAGAATCAGCATCCTCACCCTGCAGAGATGCCATCATGAACATGGGACGCGCTGGGCACACAGTGAGAGGCAGCCATCATTACACTGACCCACTGGACCCAAAGCCCACCCAGACAGGTGTGAAGCCAGCAAGCAAATGCCCTTAGTGTTTCAGAGAGAGAAAACAAGCTGGTTTCGAAACAAAGTCATCTTCCATTTGGGGATAAAGTAGAAGTTCAAAACTATCATGTTAAAAACAGGAGTGACAGGAGATTGCGTCGTATCTCGGTGACTTCACTACACAGTTGTTCACTTTGTCTTTAGAGACATGACCCTAGAGAATAAGGCTCACACACGCTGAGAAAGCTTGTCTGGAGCCCAGAACTGCAGGGCAGTGGGTCTGGGACACACTTGTAGGCCCAGGTGTACGACCCACCCGTGTAACACTATACATACCTTGCTCCCTGTAAGCTGTGCCAGGTGAGGTTTCAACTCTTCTCCGATTACGGAATAAATTGCCACTAAGCAAAACACGCTGGCCTTGCGCACGCTGCTCTCGGTGTTGTCGTAACCCTACAGCCAGAGGGACATAGAGAGGAAAGTGAGATCAAAGCTTTGCCCGACTGATAGTATTTCATCAATGTTTCCACACTCTCACACTTCAACCTCAGCCTTGCTGGGAGCAGTCTGGATACCTCTGAGTTCTGCTGATGAATCCCGAGAGCTCTTGCCCCAAAGAGGCCACACGCAATAGTGTCAAGAGTAAGCTGGTTTTGGGGTGGGAGGCAGGAGGCTGGCAAACTGGTCTCCTCCACACAGAACGATGCTTTATCATGAGCTGCCAAAAAACGTTGGCAGCACCAGCCAAGAAACATTGTGAGAGAACAGAGTGAGAAAAGGAAATTAAGGGGGAAAATAAGTGGCTTCTTCTCACCATGGTAAAGCAAATCTCACATGTGCAAATCCCTTTAAAGAAATAAGAACTATGTCATTCACTCTGTGGATAAAACTCTCCACTGTCCATGGATTGTCCTGCAGTGGGTCAGACCTCCACATCCCTCTCCAGCTGGACCACAACCTGCCTCCTCCCTCCTCAAACCCAGATGGGACTGTCCGCTCCTCTCCAAGCAGCCTTTTGGGACCTTTCAGACTTTGTGCCTTTCCCTCTGCCTGGAATAATCCAGTCCTCGGCTGTGTGTGTTTGAATTCCTGAGCCCGGTGCTCAGCAAACAGCAGCGTCTATTAAGTGTAAAGCCAATGTCTGTCTACCTTCTCCACTGAAATCTCTCTCTAGGACCCAAGTCTAAACCACCTCTTAGCCCTTCAACCTAGAGATCAGCCTTTACCCAGATCTCAGAACTACCCACATCCACCCCAGCATGCAGCACCAGCGCTGACCTGCAGCTGTTGGTACAGGAGTACCAAGTCCCACAGAGGGCTGTCAACTCCTTGAGGTAGGGTCCCAACAGAAGAGGCACCTTGCCTTCAGGAGTCTATTTAACCCAATGTCTCACGCTTGTAAGGGATTCAACTACTATTTGTTGGACAGGTTAGGACAAGGACCATTGTTTGATGTTGGGTTCCATGGCTCACCCTGCCCAGGGCTGGGCCCATCAGCCGTGCAGTAAGGAATGAACAACAAAGATCAAAACATGGTCACAACAAACAGAAAGTTCATTCTGTAGGCCACAGGTCTGGGCCGCCAGGAAGAACTTCTTGTGCGTTCAGGGAGGGTGGGCCAAGGGACAAGATGTCGAGGGTCCTGTAGGGCGTGGCCCACCCCGCCCGCCCCTGTGCACTGAGCGGCCAGGCCGCCGCGAGAGGCCCACCTGCAGCAGGCCAGGGATGATGTCTGCGAGGAGCTGCAGCAAGGACTCCTTGGCAATCCTCTCGACGACTTTGGTCTGCATCTTGATGGCGGCCAGGTTGATGGGGTAGTCGGCTGTCTGGACAATGGGGCACAGCACTTTGATGCACTGTTCTGGGTGGATGGAACTGGCCAGCGTGGATGCGGCCTCCTCGGCAGCCCTCACCACCTGAAACATGGCCCCATGTGAGTGAGCTCCGCACCACAACACACACTTCAAAGGAGCTACAGGCACGCGGCACTTAGTGCTAGAAACCCCCCACCCCCACCCCAACCCCTGGCTACACTTTCACGCCAAAAGAGTCAGCCGGAGGAGCAGCTGCAGAGAGGTAACCTTACTCTAAGAGTCACATTCTGTGCTCCAGCTCATAAGATCCTTAGAAATTTTATAGCCTTGGTAATTTTTTTCCTACTATCCTTCCCCAACCTGTGTGCATTCATGAGTTCACGCATTCCTGGGTGGCAGCGGCCGAGCTGAGCACAGGACTCAGAGGCAAAGGTGGTGCTGGGCAACATGGATGGTCGCGCTGAGGGGCTGAGGATGCAAAGGTTCAGGAGGCAGCAGGTGAGGCCACAGGAGCAGGCGGGGTCCCAAGGGTGGGGTCTGCCACCTTGCAGTTGGCCAGGAGCAGATGGAAGAAACTGGGGCAAGCCGGAGCGCTGCTAGCCACTTGAGTGCCCAGTCTGCTCCCTTCACTTTTTCTCACTGGTGCTCACCTATGCTCGCCACTTGACCGGCAGGATGCACTCAACAGAACCCCCAGGTGCACCCTGACCACTGCACTTACATGCTTTGATGATACTGTCTCCCTGACTAGACTAAGGGCTCCTTGGAGGTCAGTTCCCATCTCAGCCACCTTCTGTTCACCATGCCCAACAGTGTCCATTATGCACTAAGTGCTTAATAAATGTTGGTCCAACTCATTTTCCCACAGCATGTGTGTGTGTGTGTATGTAAATGTTCATCACTGGCACAGTCCGCTCCAGGTGTGTGTGTGTGTGTGTGTAAATGTTCATCACTGGCACAGTCGGCTCCAGGGGTGTGTGTGTATGTAAATATTCATCACTGGCACAGTCCGCTCCAGGTGTGTGTGTGTGTAAATGTTCATCACTGGCACAGTCCGCTCCAGGTGTGTGTGTGTGTGTGTAAATGTTCATCACTGGCACAGTCCGCTCCAGCTGTGTGTGTGTATAAATGTTCATCACTGGCACAGTCCGCTCCAGGTGTGTGTGTGTGTGTAAATGTCCATCACTGGCACAGTCCGCTCCAGGTGTGTGTGTGTGTTTATGTACATAAATGTTCATCACTGGCACAGTCCACTCCAGGTGTGTGTGTGTGTGTGTGTGTGTAAATGTTCATCACTGGCACAGTCGGCTCCAGGGGTGTGTGTGTATGTAAATATTCATCACTGGCACAGTCCGCTCCAGGTGTGTGTGTGTGTAAATGTTCATCACTGGCACAGTCCGCTCCAGGTGTGTGTGTGTGTGTGTAAATGTTCATCACTGGCACAGTCGGCTCCAGGGGTGTGTGTGTATGTAAATATTCATCACTGGCACAGTCCGCTCCAGGTGTGTGTGTGTGTGTGTAAATGTTCATCACTGGCACAGTCCGCTCCAGCTGTGTGTGTGTGTGTATAAATGTTCATCACTGGCACAGTCCGCTCCAGGTGTGTGTGTGTGTGTGTAAATGTCCATCACTGGCACAGTCCGCTCCAGGTGTGTGTGTGTGTTTATGTACATAAATGTTCATCACTGGCACAGTCCGCTCCAGGTGTGTGTGTGTGAATTGTTCATCACTGGCACAGTCAGCTCCAGGTGTATGTGTGTGTGAATGTTCATCACTGGCACAGTCAGCTCCAGGTGTATGTGTGTATAAATGTTCATCACTGGCACAGTCAGCTTCAGGTGTGTGTATGTATGTAAATGTCCATCACTGGCACAGTCCGCTCCAGGTGTGTGTGTGTGAATGTTCATCACTGGCACAGTCCGCTCCAGGTGTATGTGTGTGTAAATGTCCATCACTGGCACAGTCCGCTCCAGGTGTGTGTGTGTGAATGTCCATCACTGGCACAGTCCCCTCCAGATGTGTGTGTGTGTGTATGTATGTAAATGTTCATCACTGGCACAGTCAGCTCCAGGTGTGTGTGTGTGTGTAAATGTTCATCACTGGCACAGTCCGCTCCAGGGCACGCCTCGCTGATCTGCATTTACACGTTCCAATGGAGGAGCTGGCCCAGAAAATGAGGAGGACGTCAAGACATCTTCAGAGGACCAAGTTGGGCTTTGGAGAAATCAACTGTACAAGGCCCAGAAGGTTCATTCTGGGTGACACAATGAGAGGGCAACAGATGTGTCCTTTGGAAAAGAGACTCGAGTTCAGGTTAGCTTTCGCCAGTGATCAGTTTGTTTGGAGAACAGTAGCGTATCATTAGAAGGGCCCCATCATGCAGCAATCACTAGTGAAGTGCTCTTCTTCTTCCTCAGCTCATGTGTGTCCTGAGGACTGTGATCCGTCCACAGCACACTTGGGAAAGCCAAGTGTTTGGCCTGTGATACACAGCTAGGCAGATGGTGGAAGACGGGTCTACCCCTTCTCTCACCTGGCCCTGCAGGGGGACACGGATGCCCTTCAACTATAAGAAATCACTGTTTATAGGTGTCACAACATACTGGTCAGAAAACTGAGTAATACTAACTGATGAAATCTGAGGTCTTAGTTTTTAAACATGGGGGAAAAAATGAAAGGGTCAGAAAATACTGGATGACTTCATTGATACTATCCCAACCTGGAAAACACTGATGTCGAGCAATTCAAGAGGCCACTAAGAGGAAGAGATAGCCGGGCGGCAGGAAGATGCAGGACTGGGGGAAGAGACTGGGAATGGAGTCCCAGCAGCTTCACTTAAGTCCTGACAGGAGTAAAGCAGAAACCTCCCGGCGCGCCTCAGGGATGCGAAGGGCACTGATCAGACAGGGAGATAAACGGCCAGGTTCACAGTGAGGCTCTCTCGCGAGGGTTTCCTTCTCCCCACCAACCTTTCCAGGCTTCACTCTCATCCAGGTCACAGGAGTTAACCTGCAGGGAGCTGCTGGTAAACAGACCAGCTTGGGTATGTGGAGCTGAAACCTGAACCCAAGGAGAACTTCCTCTGATAAAACTCCAGGAATTCTTGAAGTTGCTTGCAGGAAGCATTTAATCAAACATAGGTTTTCTGAAAATGCCTAAAGAGAAAATGCCAGAAGCTGCACTTCAAGGTCCATCTGAGGCCCCTCTTTCACTGAGGCTGGAGCAAGTTTCCCAAGGCAGACGCTGTTTTTGGCACAGGGGGTTGGTGCTCTTGACTTCCCTCTACATGCCTAACTCCTGGCTGCTGGCCGGCTACCTGACTCACGGTGAACTTTAAGTTTCGCCCCGTGTTCTATGTAACATAAGAAGCAAAGATTATAAATGTAAGCAAACAGAGAGCAAAGTAAACAGAGGCAACAGAGACAAAGGAGGATAGTACTCTTTGGTAGACACGGTGGCCAGAAGGGGCAAAGATGAGTTCTCAGAGAGGGTGAAGATGATGAGAGAGAGTGGGGTCAGGCAGACTTCTGGGTCATTACCAACCCTACATGACCAAAACGGTTCCAAATCTGCTGATTTTTCTGCAGTCTGGTAGAAACACAGGAATTCTTCTTTTTCAATGTCAGTGAATTAACAGCGTCTACCTCAGAGAAGCATAATTTCCTTACCTAACTTTCTAAAAAATGAGATCATTACTCAGAATATTGATGAATGTTTGCTTAAAGATAAGGTTTCTTTGAAAGCACAGAACCTGTCACAATTTGAACTGCATGCTTTAAGTTCACAAAGACTGCGCTCTGTCATAGTCACGGCAGTGTATAAACAAGCAAGCAAATGTTCAGAAACGATGACAAGCAGGTACACCTAGTTAGTAATAGTAGTTTGGTCACTAAGTCGTATCCGACTCTTGTGATTCTCCAGGCAAGAATACTGGAGTGGGTTGCCATTTCCTTCTCCAAGGTACACCTAGTTCAGTCCCAATCATTTAAAAGCTAAGGGAGACGCTGGCGCCACCTTCTGGGGAAAGCTGGGAAGACCTCACAAAACAGGCAAGATGATGGGGTTGTGCCCCCACCGTGGCGGGGAGGCTGTCTCTCTGGTAAAATGGTCACCACCAGGGACCTGAACCCAGCATGCAAGTCCCTGTCTGTCAGGCCTGGCCCCAGAGGCAGGGAGGGAAGGAAAAAGCTTCAGGGTCCAAGTTCGGGACCCAGCTCTGTCACCAATCAGTGAGGTGAACCTGAGGGATGCTGCTTTAACTGTCTGGGCCTGTTTCCCTCCTAAGTAAAATGAAGGGGGCGGGGTGACCTGAATCAAGTATGCTGATATCAGTTTGAATGGTGACACCTTATCTCCCTACCCTACCTCGTGAGTACTTTCTCTTGAAAATGCACATGCATGATTTCAAAAGGCAGCATCTGCATGAAACGGTCTCTGACCACACAGGTATCACTCCTCAAGGGGAAGATTAAGGACAACACCGGCTCAAGTGTGGTAAGGCTCCGAGGTGGAGACTTATTCTGCCCCACCTCAAGGAGTGGAATCACAGCCACCGGGGAACAACGCTGTGGAGTCGGAGGGGTGGACGCCCAGGAGGTGGCCATGTCTGCCACCCGGGAGGGTGCTAGGAGCGCTGGGCTGGCTGGTCCCCAGAGGAGTTAAGGAGGCGGAAGGTGGGCAGCATACAGAAGACTCCTCTGCGCCTCCCCAAACCTGTCAACTCCTGGTATTTCCTCAAATGCAGGAGGGGGATGGCCACTCCAGTGTGGACACCGAGAGATTCAGCCAGTATGGGAGCCCAGTTGGGAGCCCAATACACACAGCCCACAGTTAATTCTCCCAAATTTCAATAGCCTTCTGACATGTATTTCAAGAAATGCAGCGATTTCTGGTTTACATAAAACAGGAAAACCCCAACCACAATTCTATTCAGAACCGGTCTACCTACTTCAGTGGAAGAGGATTAAAAGGACTGTGTCTGCAGTTTTCAACAGCGTTAGCCTCCTCACTCCGTTGACATGAATGTCAGTCCTACAAGGGGCAGGCGTCCTGTAGCCCCGGTTCACCTCGAGTGCCAGCACTTCCGATGTCAGGGAGCTGAGACTCATCCCCAGCTACTCAGCTAACCAACTGGTCAGTGTAGAATGAGGACCCGAGTCTCCAGACCCCGAGGCTCTGATGTTAAACAGATCTTTCATCATCATCCTTTCACCTTTATTTGCCCTACACCAAACCACCTGACTGCTTTCTCCAGACAAGTTCTCTCTCTCAGTAGGACACTCTGAGGCTATGGAAGTAAAGGGCAGGTGTCACATCTGGTTCCTCGGAGGCAGATGCACCAGAGAGGAGGGGCCGTGTCTCCTTGCCCTGAGTAACTGTGGGGCAGCAGCTGCCGCCTCTCAGGGCTGGACACTGTGCCTGGCACATGCCTGGCATGTCCTCCCGCCCAAGGCCCGCACTCAGGCTCGCTGCTTGGCTCCCTGCTGTCCGCGCTCTCCCTGGATGCCCCTCCCGGTCTACCCCAAACTCCCAGCGCACTTCTCACTGGACCCCATGCGGAGTCCTTTGCTCTAACCTGAACTAAACCATAAGTTCCTTTCAGTCTGAAACACTCCCCCACCCCCCACCCCTGTGCCTCCAATAATAAAACATTTACCAGTTTGTGCTATGAGTGTCAGACTGGATCAGCAACCTTGACCTTTTAAGCGACTATATAGGTTTCTGGTTTTGTCTTTTTGTTACAAGGCTACAAGTTACAAAGGAAATAGGGCTTCTGGCCACAAGCCAAGACTGGGCCCAAAGAAAACTGGAGATTTGGAATCTCGGAAGGTTTAGGCTTGTTATTCAACAGCAGCTTCTATTATCTTGAGGCCAGATGATAGGCAGATAACTATGCAGTCCACTCCCTGGGCTAACAGATTAGGAAAACCAAGGTCCAGAGAGGTGAAGTAATCTCTCCACACTCACACAATGCACTGTTCACCAGAGCCCACTGACATGTGGCTGCTGCCCCAAGAAGCTTCTAAGGGCCATTCCTGAGCCAAGGCAGAGTGATTTTGACTGGGATTTGAAGCAGAACATCAGCTCATCACTCAAGTGTTTTCTCTCTGACACACCACTGCTTTGTGCAGGCCTATTTGCCAAGAGGTCCTGAAAAGTTCCATTTTAAAAATGTCATGTGGTTTAGCTTTTTTAATTCTCTACAATCTTAAAATATTAAATTAACTAGAAATAATTTCAAAATAAAACCCCGGAGACATAACAGTGGTTGTTTTATATTTATTTAAGAATCAAACTTCCCAAAAGAAGCCAAACCACCAGGCTGCATTCTGATGCCTTAAACACCAAGACTTCTGTGGGGCAAACAAGATCTGGTGACCCCACAATGAGGCTGATATTTTTCTCTTTTAACAGGCAAATGTAATTGCACATTCACTACTATGGCCGAGATCAGTGAAAGCAAAGCCTAATGGTCAAAGTATATTGTGTTGGCCAATATTACGGCCCCAAAAATATTTTCTTTTTTTTCAATATAAATTTATTTATTTTAATTGGAGGCTAATTACTTTACAATATTGTATTGGTTTTGCCATTCATCAACATGAGTCCGCCACGGGTGTACACATGTTCCCCACCCTGAAACCCCCTCCCTCTTCCCTCCCCATACCATCCCTCTGGGTCATCCCAGTGCACCAGCCCCGAGCATCCTGTATCCTGCATCGAGCCTGGTCTGGCAATTCGTTTCACATATGATATGATACATGTTTTAATGCCATTCTCCCAAATCATCCCACCCTTGCCCTCTCCCACAGAGTCCAAAAGACTGTTCTATACATCTGTGTCTCTTTGCGTCTCGCATACAGGGTTATCGTTACCATCTTTCTAAATCCCATATATATGCGTTAGTATACGTATTGGTGTTTTTCTTTCTGGCTTACTTCACTTTGTATAATAGGCTCCAGCTTCATCCACCTCATTAGAACTGATTTCAAAAGAATATTTTCAAAGAAACAAAATTGATGCTTCTCTAAAGTTCAAACAGAACACTGACCGAGGACCCCAACACTCTGGCTACTGTGTGTAAGCCACGGTGCCTGGGAGCAACAGCTTCTTACCTTAAATGTGTATAAAGTGATTAATAATTTGTACATCATCTGTCTGCCTCTGAGACGAAAACAGACGTCTGAAGACAGCTTTACGAAGCAAAGTTTGTACAGCATTTGACAGTGTTAAGACACGAGCTTTCATGTCCCTTATCTGATTCTGCGGCAGCCACGCTACACAGCTGGAGGCCGGATGCTGGATGGAAAACCTGGCTTTCCATCTCTATATTCGTGCTCCCACTGACCCCAGAATCGCATTCATAGTATCAATGCTCATATCAGATCTAAATCCTCTCTTAATCATTGATAGATTCCTAACCAGCCCTAAGAGACGGATTACAAGTTCTAAGATAAGAAGCACTGAAGTTAAAGGAGTCTTTTTGCAAAACGGAGTGGGCATACGATGTTAAAAAGATAGCTATCAAGGCTTTCGCCTGTAGATGTCTGCTAAAAGCTAACACTACTATAAACCACAGTAACTTCATTAATGAGCAGCTGAAACGCAACAGCAAATTTTATTTACTAAAAAGATAAAAACACAGAGTTAGATAATTTAAGAAATCTATGTATTCAAATAGGGAATATGAAAACATACTTAACCTGACAAACGCCAACTTTTTAAACAAAAACTCTAAATTGGTCCCCAAATCCTCTATCTTGCTTATTATAAAATGTCTATGTTACCTTAGGATGAGTCATGATGAGACAGATTAAGCGCCTGGCATATTTCAGTGTGATAGTATTTTGCACACATAGCTCCTACAAAAGACCCTGAGAACACAGCCCTCAGCTTCTCGGGAAAAAAACCAAGACAACTTAGCAGCCCTGCTTTAATCATCTTCCCTAGACATGACTAAGCGACTTCACTTTCACTTTTCACTTTCATGCATTGGAGAAGGCAATGGCAACCCACTCCAGTGTTCTTGCCTGGAGAATCCCAGGACAGCGGAGCCTGGTGGGCTGCCGTCTATGGAGTTGCACAGAGTCGGACATGACTGAAGCGACTTAGCAGCAGCAGCAGCAGCTAAAGGCTGTACGACACGTTTCAGCCTATTAGAAACCATATGTCAAGAAGCCCTTTATTGCTACAGCCCCACGGCTAGAACTAGTGTGCATCATGCCAGGGCCCTGCTGCAGCAGCCAAGGGAGGACATATCTGGTGACGAGGTCTCTCACAGCAGCTCCTTGTCAACCTGCTAGTCCATCGCCTTCATCTCCTGTGAACACAAAACTAGCTCCTTATGGAGGAGGTTCCAGGAGCTATAGCCCAGGATGAGCACACTTTGGAAGCGCCAACTGGACAGGAAGAGACTCGGGCTCTGTCTGACTAGTAACTGGGTCTAGAAACACCTTGGATCCTTTCCAATAAATATGAGAATGATGAATAAACATTTGACTGTACTGGTGAAAAAATATAACTAGAGAAATACTGTGTGTGATGTTAATTTCATATGCCAACAGAAACACACGGTGCCCAAGTTAGAAGTTTCTGGCAAAGTGACAGCATGGAGTTTCATAAGGGAAAGGACGTGGGCAGCAAGTCAAGGTGAGTCTGCAGGTATGCAAAGCAGGGAGGCCTGCCAGCAACGGCACTCCTTTCAGGACACAATGTCTCCTCCACCTGCCTTATCAGGAAATCAGTGACAGCTGCCTGGAGATCCTGGGTCACAAGAATTCCACCCAAGCAAGTGCTGCTAAATTTGCTTCAGGCAGCAGGTATTTTCTGCTTGTGTCCCTTAGGCAACCTAAAGGACTTCACAGCTGAGAACCTTCTCTCCTCTACCTCTTGTATTGCAGGGGAAAAAAACAAGAACCCCTCACGCAACCAGTAATGTATGCTTGTCAGGGTCCACTGTCCAGGTTCTGAAAGTTAACATCAGGACAGCCACTGTGAAGATAAGACAGCTCCCAAGGGATGGCCAGTGGCTGCCACACAGGGCAGAAGGGCTGCCACACAGGGCTTCACCTTAATGCCACATTCTCACTTACGTCTCCCCTCTGAAAACAACTGATATCATATGCATGTAAAAGATCACCACTTTATTTCATTTTTTGATCATGTATTCTCATTAAGGAGAGGCCATTATGGTTTAACACAAAAGTCAGCATGGGCATATTTGCCCCTTAAAAGACACAAGACCTAGTCTGCATCTTGGTTCTGCCAAAAGCTGACACATGTGCATCACCTGACAAAGGATGGGATCTCCTGGACCCTCTTCCTCACCTGGGAACAATTATGTTGACCACTGTCAGCTTATCTGGTCCTTGACAATTATGTTGACTGCCAGCAGCTAATCTGGTCTTTACACTGTTTCAAAAGAGTTATTTTAATTGCAAAGTGTTTTGTTCAACTATAAGTGATGATGGTCACCGTCAGGCCACTGAGCCAGACTTTGGAAGTGTACGTTAGTAGTTTGCACACACGCCTGTTGCTTATACCCCCTGTGTTTTGCTAGGACTGCTGGGAGGAGACACGCCTGGACAGGGCAGCAGCCTCAGCCTCGCTGAGCCTGCAGTCGTGCAGGAACCTGAGGAGGCCAGACCATCTGTGTTCACAAGCAGTCACATAACTGCTGAGCAGAAAAACACCACAATTCAGGGTCTGATTCTTGCTGTGACTATAAGAACTGTTCTAACCACAATACCTTTAATCCATGACTGTGCTCACGAAAGTCACACAGGAGCCAAGACTGAACTGACCACGTGGTTATGTCTCACTTAGGGGTCAAACTCACTGTATGTCATATCAAGTTTCATAAACCTCTAAATAAATGGTTGTTGTCCATAGTGAACTTTACTGGAAGGGTGGCACTGAAATCATTTTCATTTAGGACACCTCCACTCACCTCCCCACTCTCTGGTGGCCTCTCAATACTCAAAGGACTGGGAGTAACAGATACCAGGACAGTTCAACAAGTGACTGGAGAACACGTGGACTGTCCACCATCTACACACAAGTCCAAGCCCGGAAATGCGTGTTCTGGGACAGGCCTGAGGAGCGGGAACCCCAGCAGAGTGAGTTTCTCACGTCCAGGAGTTGGTGGAGCAGGCAGAGCTGCCACCAGGCCCCAGAGCCCACAGAGTGGAGCACACTGCCAGGGGAGGGGGACAACATGTGATGACAGGCACCGAGGAAAGCAGGGCTTTGAGGGTGAGAGGCTGGCCAAGGGGCCTTGGCTGGTCCTGACTGCAGAGGGAGGGCCCGGCCCGCTGGACAGCAGTGAGAGCCCAGCTGGGGAAGCTGCAGGCGAGCTGGCTCTGCACCACTGCTCAGACATCAGGACTGACGTAGGGGCATGCACCCCGGACCCGGCTCACCTCCTTGTGGGAGTCTTTGTGGGCTTCCAGTGTCTTCATGATCGTCAGCTCTGCGTAGTTTTTAAACCTCGCTGGCTGGTTTCTCAGGATTTCCCGCAACACTCTGAGAGCCAGTGCTCGGATGGAATGCTGGGGCGAGAGGAAAGAAGACATGAGCAAACAGCTCCGGTGCCTCCCCTGCGCACACGGTCAGCAGGGCCTGACACCAGGTCCCAGGCCTGGGCTTTCTTGGCACCTGAAGGCACTGAGATATGTATGCCAGACAGCCAGCTCCATGAGGGCAGGTGCTGTGCCCTGGGACCCAGCACCTAAGACAGACCCCAGGATGGCTTCCTGAATAAGCCAAGTTAGGCCCGCATGAGGATGATTAGGTTCATATCAATCTCCCAAGGGATTTCAGGGTTTCTGAGAGTTAAGTACATATTTGTAAAATACATAAAAGAACAGATGAAGAGGACCTACACATCTCATCAACCTGCCCTGGCAGACAGTGACTTTCCTACCAGAACAGTGGAGATCTGTCAATACTCCTGACCTTTGAGGTGAGCAGGTCATGGGGGAGGGGAACCTGTGCAGAGCTGCTTAAAGCTCGAGTCACGCGTCTGGAGGAAAGCCATTCCAAACAGACGCCTAATCTCAACAAAAGAGGATGGAGTTTACAGCAAATAGAGCCAAACGGTACATCCTGATTCTCTGTCACTCACCTGCACAATCCACATGCTCACACACCATCCCCTGCCCTTTCCATGACATCGCTGCTCTCCTGACAAAGCCCAACCAGTACAAGGACTCCAGGAGCCAATACGTACTTTGTTTTAAGAAAAACGAAGACAGATCTTTCATCACCGTCCTTCCACCTTTATTCTCCCTACGCCAAACCACTCAATCTAAGCAGCAGAGAGCCAGTGGAGTCATTATGACATTCGCCAGCCTCTGCTCACCTGTCTTCCATTAAAGTCACTATCAGTGTGACCCTGGCATGACCTCGACCCTCGGCCTTGGCCAACTTTCTTGAAATCTGCCTGGTCCTGTCCCTGAGTTGCTCACCACACTTAATGCACTTGTGTTTCTGCTGGCCTACACGAAGCCCAGAGCACAGAGATGGATTCTTGCTTCTAGAGGTTAATTCAGGGAAGTCTCAACAATCATTCCTGCCGCCACACAAGAGAGCAGCCACACAGGGTAGGGGGTGGGTTGGGAGGAGGCAGCCTCCGATCAGGGTGCTCACCCCTGGAAGGGCCATCTAAGAGGTACCAGGTGCAGATATGAACCAGGCCGGGTGCAAACGACTAGTTCCTCATGTTCAAATGTCACAGTGTGGAGACGGATTTCTATTTTAAAAATAACAGTAGGCGATAACAGGAAATAGTTGTAATCTCTCCTTTTGGAATCTGTTGCTGGAACCACTAACACAAGCAACGGTGAACCAAGAGGGAGCCCCGGGAAGGCGGCGTCCGGTGGGTCCCCCCTAAAGACCCGCTGCGCAAGGGCCATACAGAGAACGCCTAAGGAAAGAAGCCCACTCTCAAAGAAAATCACATGCTACATTAACAGAGTCTTAAGATGTTTTGTGAAAGTGACTGAAGCAGGAACAAGTTTCCCTCAACGACTACAAAGCCTATTACAGAAAACCCTGCCCTGAAGCCAAGACGGGGCTTGTCTCCAGTAAGAACACCACCTTACTGACCGAGGCTCAGAAAGCCTGAGGACTGTCTGGGTGTCAGCAGGAAGCATAGCACAGAGAGTGGAGGGCAGTCGGGGCCCCGGGACAGGAGGCGTGGCACAGAGTGGAGGGGAGCCAGATGGGAAGGCGGGTAGCTCACGTCCTTGTCCCCCGAGTGTCTCGAGCAGCAACAGCAGGATGGTCTTGAAGTGCTCCTCCCAGACGCCCAAGCTGTCCTCGCGCGTGATCTTGAGCAGCTCCAGCAGCGCGCCCTTCCGCTCCTCCACCCGCTCGTTGTGGTTGGACAGCTCCTTCAGGAGGTCTGCCACCAGGTCCGAGTGGTCAATGGGCACTTGGGGGACACAAGACAGAGATGCTCAGCCCTGTTTACAGGACCCCACCCTGCTCTCCAGCCTCTGGGAGGTCCCCACTGGCCCACACCACGCCCTGTGGCACTGGCCTCACTCCACCCCCTCAGCAGGTATCCTCACCAGCTCAACGGTGAAAACACGTGAAAAGAGGCATCCAGGACTCAGGGACCAATGGGCAGTGCCTCTACTTGGCTCGACTTTTTACCCTCCTATTTCAGACAAACAAGAACCCCCAAAACCCCTCCTGGACCGTCTTCTTCCCAGCTCCACTCCCTGCACCTGGCCTCAGCCAGGCCCCATCAGGGACACCCTCACTACCCTGAGCCCCTAAGCACAGTTTCCTCAAGGCCCTCCACCACATCATCTGATCCGTCAGTATTCATTCCCTGCTTCAGTGTTCAGAGCGTAAACACACGTGGATTACAGTGTCCAGGCAACCCACAGACCATCTATTCACAGACCACAAGGTGTGCCGACATCACACAGTGTAACGCCTGTGGGGACTTGACCATGGTCTGTACAGCAGAGGAACATATCCTTTCTCTTTCCATGTTCTTTTAAGAGACCGCAATACTTTTAAATACTCATTTTAAATAGAATGGATGAAACACAAAGACAAACCATTAGAAACCTAAATTTGTACTCTTCTTAAGCTTCTAACCTTCTAAGACTGAAGAACAAACACTAGGGAAGGTGATGTCTTAAAGAACCCTCTCGTTTCTCCCTTGCTATCCCACCTTTTCCTTTAAGCCTTTTAGTATACAGCTGGTGGATAACTATAGCCGACATCCTCATTTAAATAAGACTGACAACTGGGTAAGTTAAACACTGTATCAATTCTATGAGTAATGAGGGGAAACGGTCAGGCTCCCAGAAAGTGCAAATCCAAATAAGCCCTCCACTGTTAGCCTCCCGCCCAGAAGACAGCTGCGTAGACTGAGATGCTCCCCACCAGTGAGCAGCAATCCACAGGCAAGGGCCACACTCTCACGTCCCTGAAGATACCTGTGCTTTTGGACAGTATTCCCATCACTGCTTGGCACATGGACAGCACCGTTCTCTTCCCTTCCTGCTCCCCTCCCCCCAATTCAGCATCCACTGGTAACACAGCCGTCTCCTCTAAGTCTGCCACCACAATGAGTCGGTTTCCCCTTAAGGGAAAGGGGAAAGCCCTTAAGCTCTGGGGGCCAGGGGCTGTGTCTCATTTCTGTGTCCCTGGCAAGCCACACCCTTCTTGACACACAGGAGGCCTTTGCTGAATGCCAACTGCTTAGAATTCTGATTTAAGGTTCTAACTGAAGTCTTCATTCAAAATTGAAAAACAACATAAAACAACAGGCTTGGAAACAAAGTATACATATATAAAACTTTAAAAAACTAATTAAAATTAACTAAAAAATATGAACATGACAGTGAGGTGAAAAAAAGAAAAATAGGTTCCAAGTAAAATGACTATCCTACCAACACATACTCACTCACTTCGTCTTAACCCAAGAGTCAGAAAAATACCCAGAGCAGTTCTGTTCTGTATCAAGGATGGTCTACTTGGGGCAAGTAACTCTACCTTTCTGAACCTCAGTTTCCTACTTGGCACAATGGGAAGGATCCCTCTATCTCAGCAGCCAGCACACAACCAGCAGGGGGCCCAGGGCACATTAGATCCGCTCCCCAACCGCAGGACCAGTAATGTGAGAGACCAGCAGGCAGTCTCCTTGCAGGGCTCTGGGACGCCTGAACACAGCCCAGGATGGGGACATGCCCATCAGAAGCCCAACAGGCGGTGTCCCCATTGCCTATGCCCGTGCTCATCACCATCAGCTGGAGGCCTGATTCTTCACAAAGCCTTCCCCACAGGCCCTCCATGTGCCCCCCTGCTCCTGGGCACACGCCAGGACCTCAGACGAGCAGAGCAAGGTAGGCCTCTGCTCCATCCCACATGCTCTGTGTGCCTGGAGCTGCCCTGCCAGGGGCATTGAGCAGGACTCACCATCTCGCAGTTGCTCCATGTCATCGTCGAACACGGCCTCTTTCAGGGCTGTCTTGTCATAGGCGCTGATGGTGTCCGAGTAGGGGTAGGGGGCTGTAGTCCCGCGCCCGTGGCCCTGGGAAGGCGCGAGGGGGCTGGGTGTTGAGGAGGGAAGTCTTGTTGTCCAGAGCCATCCGGCCCTCCTTCCACCACCTCACTGCCACCCCCGGCCCTCGGTGGCAGGGGAGGCGATGCCACCATCACGGGACACCTGGGGCACAGCACACTGTCAGTTCCTTTGTCTAAATCTTCACAAGTATTAGCAGAGCCAGAGACGTCTCACTTGAAATCTGGCTGCTGATACAGTTGTTACTGTTTCCATTCGTAAAGATCTAACTCCTAAGTGGCCTCCTACTTACGTCTCCATCTAACCGTTCTAGTTCACAGAGAATGTCTGTTTTCCTTGGTACTGGATAACTAATTCAACAAATATGTTTGAGATTAGCGCCATGAACTTCTGAGGAGCCCCCGGAGAAGGCACGCTGTATACCTGAGACCCCCAGTTCTCAAAGAACCTCAGGTGCCAACACCCCAGCGGAATACTTTTACCACCAACAGGAAGGGTTTTCTCTCACTGACACTCTGACATGCCACTACGGAGGATGCTCCCCTGATGACCCTCTGGAGACTACAGTGGCTGTTAACAAAACGCAGGTCTGTGTGCCTGATGTACAGTGAGGCCAAACACCACCAAAATGTTAGGGTCTGGAGCAGAGAAAGGTTTACTGCAGGGCCAAGGAAGGAGACGGGTGGCTCCTGCCTTAAGAACCCCTAAAACTTCCCAAAGCTTTCAGCAAATCTCTTTTCTAGGAAAGATGAGGGAGGGGCGTGGTTAGTTATTGCACACTTGTTGGGGTCAAATCCTTTGTTCTTTAGATCAGGTCATGTAATGACGTTCCTGTAAATCTCCACCAAGTGAATGTTATTGGTTTTTTTGTTTTTTTTTAAATTTAATATTTATTTATTGGCTGCATTGGGTCCTTGTTGTGGCATGCAGGATCTTTAGTTGAAGCATTCTAACTCTTAGTTTCCTGTTCCCTTAGTTCCTTATTCTTTGTTCTGACAAAGAAGGGTGAGGTCCCAAGGCACAAGTTTCATCCTCTGAGGTCCAGGTCCTGCTAAGAGACAGAACTCAGCTGGTAGCTCCCTCAGGGCCAGGTCTTCACACTCTGTCCAGCTTTCATCACTGAGGGAGCCAGGTGCCGAGTACCCAACTGGTCCTCAAGCCCCTCAGGTCACCCAGATGATGGGGCCCAGGTCCTGCAGACTGAGTCCTGTACAGATGTCCACTGCCATCAGGTCACAGAGGTGGGGATGGGGAGAGGTTCATGGCTGACTCAAGCCAGTGGGTGGCCTTGGTGAGGGCTCTGGAGCCCTGCAGGACACAGTCCCCAGCATGTCCCCCGGGTGCCCCACTCCCTAGCTCACCTCAAGGCCGGGTGAGCTGGACGGCCCTGGAGGCGGAAGGCCGGAATCCACTCTCCACCTGCCCATTACCATTCCACTGACCACTGGCTGAATGGGCCACTGAAGGTCACTCACTGACAGTTCCTTGCTTGTGGGGGCCTACTGACCACTGGCTGAATGGGCCACTGAAGGTCACTCACTGACAGTTCCTTGCTTGTGGGGGGCCTACTGTAGCACTGACCAATGGCTCAGCAACCATTAGCAGCCTCGCAGTAAGTGCTGCCTGGTAACAGGATACAGGTAGCAGGGTATAGCAAACGGCTATGGGCTAGGGGCTGTGCATGAGCCCACTCTCATTACAGTTCCACCACCCACGAGTCCCCTGATATATTCCCCACAGTGATGAGATCTCTACCTAGAGAACTCAGCATCCCTCAGGCAGATAGCTCTTCCCTCATGTGTTTCTGACTCTCAGAGCTGGTTTTTATGCTGGTCAAAGAACAGGTCTTTAATATTTTCTGAAAATGTTTTCCTAATACATTCTGAGTTTTATCTAAAACTAATTAAACCTCTGGTCCCCTGGCCCTTGTGTCATGTTTCTGACTTCCTCCATTCTCAGGGGGTCCTTTCTTCTGAGTACCCTGGCCTATCTGGCACCCTTTACAGGTCAGCAGAGGAAGTGTGGCTGGTTGCAGAGCAAATGGCTGTTTGCGTCAACATTTCATTATGTTCCAAAGGGGTTTGCATGTACCTTTCCTCCACCCCCGATATTATCTCACTGAACTGCAGCAGCACGTCCTCAACAGTCCTTGCCAGAGACTCTGGGTCTGGCAAGAGCTACCCAACTCAACTTCCTCTGGAGTCATGTTCCATCTTAGGGTCTCAGCATACTTCTAAAATGTATGTGTGACCATGCCACTTCCTGGTTAAAAATCCTTCAGAGAGTCTTCAGTCAACTCCAGAGAAGCCTGTGCAGCTCCTTCTCCCCCAATCCAGGGCACGCCTGCCATGTCCACTGCCGCCACCCCCAGGGGCCATCCTCCTGTGTCCACCCCCCATCCTTCTGCCTCTTCACAGACTTCTCTAGGACTACGACCTCCTCCTTGACCTGACAAGCACCTCGCAACCTTCATGCTCGGAAGGTGACATCATCTCCTCTACAGATTCATCTGGAGCACCCAGACTGGCCCTGATCGTTCCCCCCGCCCAGGACAGTTTGCTGCCACTCTGCCTGCCTTTATAGGAGACTGCAGCTCCTGGAGCGCCACACTGGCGTCGGGTGTAGGCTCAGTTTTTATCACATCAGAGGAACATAAACATGTCCAGGATAATGGAAGCCAACTGAGAAAAAGGGCATTTAACATTCTTCACAAGATAGCTGAGGGCTACTGCAATTTCATAAAGTTGCCCTGGGCCTCTTAAAATCATACTATTCTAACTATGAGATAAAAATAATGTTGGGGTTCAGTAATCCCAGTGCTCAGTGTTCAGGATTATCCCTGGATGGACACAGAGGTCCCTACCACTCTGGGTGGCGACCACGCACAGCCCTCCCTCCATCAGCCTGCAGATACTCACAATATCGCAGTCCTTTCTGCCATCTCTTTTAATGGGCTCATTCAGATCCTCTTGGCTTCGAAAACTAAACTTTTCAATGGCTTCTGTCACTCCACGCAAAGAGCTATAGATTTCTTCAGAGTTCAGGTTTTCAGTATCATAGTCCAGCATGCTAAAGACCAAAAATATTTTATTCCTTAAGTTGAGGCACATGCATAAAATGGGGGTATGGGTAAAAATCACTTCTAATAATTTACAGAATAAGATTTTCTTTAGGTGATTTGGAATAATAAGGAGACATCTTTTGTTAGAGCACCACCACTGGACAACGTAATTACACATCTTCCTCATTAGATCTGGCCCCAAACACACGCCATCAGCACTCAACAAGAGCCAGTGCAGGGGGCAAACAGCAGCCATGAGAATGCCAGAACTCAGAGAGTGACAACCAGTGATGATGCATGAGGCGATGGAGGTGGAAAAGTGACTTTCATACCTTGACGATGGAAAAAGGAGTTTGGTTGTTACTGGTCTCAAATGTACAAATAAATGAAAAGAAAGCTAGTGTTACAGACAAATTTTAAAAGAGTGAAGCACATGACTGTACAAGGCTGGATTGTCTTACCAGTATCTGAAACCTGTAAAAATGAACCCCAGAGTAGAGAATGACTCAAAGTCAGATCCACCAATGCACTCCTGACACCCTTCCATCTAACCCAGGAATTTGCTTGCACAACCAAACCCTTCTAGATGCAGACTCTGGTAGTTTTACAACAAAGGCAGATCTTATAAAGATGAGTCACACTTCCAGATGAACATCTTAAAAGCACTTCAGAAAGTAAGAAATATCTGTCCCTTACAGAAAAATGACATCAGCTCTTGTCCATTGAGACATCTAGCACAGCAAAACACAGAATAAGGCAAAAATCCTCCTGGTACAACAGAGTGCCCTTTAGATGTCTGCAAAGTACACTGAGAGAGACGGAAGAGAACAAAACCATCACCTTCCCTCCCTGCGAATAATTTGGGGGAGCCAAGCTGAAAAACTGTTACTTAAATGTCACTTGTCCCGAGAAAGTATTCAAGAAAAGATCAGATGAGTTGGTCTAACTAAATTTGCAGAAAGTCTTGAGTTATAACTGAGAATTGCCAGGGACATTAAAAGAATCCTTGAAAGTGAAAGTTGCTCAGTCATGTCCAACTCTTTGCGACCCCATGGACTGTGTCCATAGAATTCACCAGGCCAAATTCCTGGAGTGGGCAGCCTTTCCCTTCTCCAGGGGATCCTTCCCAACCCAGGGATTGAACCCAGGCCTCCCGCATTGCAGGCGGATTCTTTACCAGATGAGCCACAAGGAATGTCCAAAGAGAATCCAAAGAGAGTCCAAAGAGAATTTATGTATATAAACAAACATTCAACGGCATTCATTATTAAGGACTAAAGAAAAGCAATTTCTCTGTTCTTCAGGAGAGAAATAACTGAAACCAGTCATCCACTGGTGGGAACCAGTCCTCCCCCAAGAGCAATACACCCAGACTTGCACATTCTGTTAGGAAGAAAGTTTCCTGTAACTTAAACACAAATCATATTTACCAACCTTCTCCTCAACACACACACTTTTTTGTTGTTGCTGTTGTCTAAGGTTTGGGCAGATGAACAATACTTGAACAGTTCTCACTTTGAATTAGCCAGACCTCTACTGGCTGGAAGTTGTAATGACCTGAGTGGTTTCTAAGACTGGATGGGTCCTGCGAGAGCACAAGATCTGAATTCACTCTCTGAGATGAATTTACTGTCTTTGCAACCTTCTGGCCCAGGCAGAACACATCCTTCTGATGAATGAAAGAAAACACCTTAACTGTACTTGGAGAGTTCACAAGAACCCATGCCAACTCAAAGACTGGCTCTGGCATCAAACAAAAAGAAATATGAACTTCAACACATTTACAGTTTAGACTCCATGTACACACTGACAGGAGGTGGAATCAAAAACTTGAACAGAATTCAAGATTTCAACCCCTTCTAAGTTCATAAGGTTATCTAAGGCAATACTGCTTTAATGTGAAGGGAGTATGACTGCAGAGCACAGGGGCTCCCTGACACCATCCACTCCTCCTTCTAAAACACCACAACACTAGCTTATGTGGGAGCACAGGCATTTATACATCTGGCCAGTACACTATGTTTTATAAATAAAGACTGAATATGACTTAAACAAAAAAATATGTATATAAGATGTCAAAAGATGCCTTAAAATACTTTTAACAACAACAATCAAAAAGAATAACACAGCCCATGCAAAAGGAACAAATATGGGAAGAATGCAGGGATGGACAGGAGGAAGTCTGGGGCACGTTCAGTGTTTAAAGGATGTCACAATATTATTCTCCATGTCGCTTCAGAAGATGCTGGCTTTCACGTAGTTCACCCCATTATTTTTAACCTGAACTTCCTTAAAAATAATTCATTTCAGTCATATAACTTTAGCATGATAGTAGCCTTTTTTAAAAATATGAAAATAAAGGATTCTGCCAGTTAATGGTCCTCGTTCTTACTTTCAATTAATAAACCAACTCAGACTTCCAATTTAGGAGAACCTGTGCACAGCCAAGTACAATCTGCGTTGACACTTCTTTTCAGACTCACTAGCTTGACCTTTGAAGTATCTCCTTGGTTTGAAGTGGAAACTGTGAGCTCCAGGTGAGAGACAGAATTATTTTCCTCTAAAGGGAAACAGATAAGGCTGCTTTCCTTGCCATTTCATGTTCTGGCAATTGTGTTTTTTTCAAGTCAATACCCACGAGCCCTTATTGCGTGGGGGAAGAAGGAACCCTCTGTGGATGCTGTCATCAGGGAATCACAGGTGATATGACCCCAAGTAGTACATCTAAGGGGACAGCAAGAGGGATGCAAGCAGCTTTACCTAGAAAACACTGGGGCGGTAACCCCCAGTCTGTCACCTGCCCCCACATTCTGTCTTGCTTTAGCCTGGAGGTATAATCCCTAGGTCAAAGGCCAGGTCTTAGTCATCTATAAACACTGTGATTAGACTCCAGAAAGATTTTCATAGGGTTCTTTAGATTAGGAAAAGTTGCTCAATCAGTCAGTATTCACTGATCTGAGGTCTGGCCAGGGCACTCAATACCTAGGCAGAATAAAGTTCTGGACTCACCCTGCTGAGAAGGATACAGAGCGTAGGTGGGGCGGGGCGCATGAGATTGTGTCGCCAAGAAAAGAGAAGCTGGGACAGAAGTGTGTCTTCTGAGACGTTCTTCTTTGTCATGTGTAGGAAAGAGATACTAGGTATGGAATAAGGATAACTGTGTTCATGACATCAGTAGGGTTTTGGCAAAGACAAAGATTTCCTTTCTTAGTTTTATGTAACAGATAGGTTTTCAAGTGTCAGTGTCTCTGGTCCACTGTCTCTCCCTCCAACATTAACAGAAGTTATAGGCATTTATGAAGCATTAGCTAAGGCACTGGGTACTTGTTTGTGTACCCAAGTGTGAAAGGTGATTCAGGAACAGATGTCCTCTGGAGGGCGGTCTTCATGGCTAGATGGGAAGATTGATTGCCTGGGGCTGAAGCTTGGTGCCCAGTAAGGCACACAGTCAGTATACTGGGAGACAGTCAATAAGCTGGTCTTATGCTTCGAGGCATGACCAACCTTTAACAAGCTGCAGTGACATGCTTTATCTGCACTGAGGAGGGCAGCCGCCTCCCTGTCCACATGCCCCTGCCCGCCCTGGTGCATCTATACGTCATCACAGGAGCACCTGCACACTTGAGGAGTTACTTTCAGAGCTGTGAGAGTTTCAAAAGGAAAATGTTGAAATATTTAGCTGACTTGTTTACTTGTTCACTATGCTGAGAATACAAAGGTAAGAATGTAAATCTTCTGTGCGATCTCCAAGGCTTTCGAAAGCAACACATCTCTTTTCTGTTTTGTCTTAACCCTGCCCTGTCACAGAGGCAAGACTCATCTCACACAGCATAGAGGGAGCAGGCTGCCCTATACTCTGCTCATGTATCAGGAGCCAACAGGGATGGGATTCTCTGATCTTCCGACCTTTATAAAAAGCACCTAAGAGACCCTCAAACAGGGAACTGCAGAAATACATGGACCCTCCCTCATACCATGGATTCCCCATCTGATCTGTTGCATTCCACTGGCAGCCTGTGGGGACCCCACGGCTCTCCTGCTTGGAGCAGCCCCTTTAATGAGCTGTAATAGGGAGAGACTTCTTGGGGCTGCCTTTCTGGATCTCAGTCTTCAGACTATTACCACATGCAGGACAGTAGGAAAGACATCAGCCCACACCTCTGAGAGCAGGACCAAGGCCCCAGGTGCAACGCGGGAAGGAGCAGGCCCATGCAGCTGGCTGGGGACACAGCGCACCGTTGGGTGGTGCAGGCACCTTTAGGAGGCTGAGCGCAGCCCTGGGCTGAGGGCTCACAAGTGAAGATGCTGATGAATATGGCCAGGTGATGCAACTGTTCTTGCCCTAGGGGCAAAGTAGGAGCCATCCTCAAGAGGTCTGACTGAGGTCACGCACCTGCTCACACTTCTCACCAAGGCTTTACCCTGCTGGTCTCGGCCGGAGGCGGCGGAGAGGCTTCCCCAGAGACCTGAGACGACCTTGGAAGTGCAATAATATTGTGACACCTCAGACAAGTGGGACAGGTGGCTTGTTACCTGGGAGAGTAAGAGCGCCTGAGAGTCTTGTGGGAGGGAGCGGTGGGGATGGAGTTAGGCTGAGGAAAGGGAGGTGGGTGCCTCGACAGCCCATCGGCACTGCAACCCCATAACCGACTGCAGTGATCAGAAGAGGAGAGTCAGAAAGAGACACAGAACAGGCAAAGGGGGCAGGGAGGCACTATACTCTACATGTCCTAGGGTCTCATCCCTTTTGGACAAGGTTCTACCCAAATTCACACTTCACCATTCAGAGGAAAAGGACCAACTTTATTTTACAATTTGGTCCTCAATCAAGACTGCTCATTCCTTCTTCACTCAGTCCTGTATTTACATTTTTAAATCACATGAGATTCCAAGTATATAGGAGTGTGTGTGTATATAAAGGAAACTGTAAGTGCTTACATGCAAAAAAACCCACAGATGTTTACTTTCAGATAATACAATCAATTATTTTAGAAGGAACCCAAAGAGGAATTATGGGCCTGAATCAAATGGGACCAAGGGAACCACAGCAGAAGTCTCAGGAAAGGTACCACCCACCAGAACACTCAGGCAGGGAACAACATGCTCCCCCACTGGGACCCTCAGATGGGGTCCAGAGGTGCCATGAGTAACTTCCTCCTGAGAGAATAGCAACAGGAGAGGATGGGGGGAGCACAACCCACTGGCTGGCTCAGACAGGAGGGATAGAAAACCTGAGCATCCTGCTCGTGTGACCTGATACAAAGTTTAAAGTGCATCTGAACACAGGCACTCCTCACTCAGCAAGTGAGCTGGGCATGCAGAGGCCCCGCCTGAGTTCTAGCATCTGCTGCAATTCAACAGACCCAGGAACATGGGAAAGGTGTAAGCTGAGCTGCCTGTAGGTGTGATAGGAGGCCGCGGGGCAGAGGCCACAGGACTAGGGCAGCATTCTCAGAGCAGCACACCCGCCCTGGCACTTATCACAGTTCAGGAGCAGTGGTCCAAGGCTTGTCTCCAGCTGAGGACCGAGGTGGCTCCACGTCATAACAAAACCAAGGTGTGGAGGGAGCGGCCACTGCAGCACAGAATCCCCACTTTGAGTTGGTGCACACTCCTGATCATCGGATGGAGTGAGTGTAAAATCTGCCTAAAATTTCCTTTTATTGCTGGCTACCAGATGTTACCTACTTAGCATACTAAGGCAAGTTCACTGAGAGCGCATAGCAGACTCAAGTGAGGACAGCCATGCGCTTTTTCTATCTTAAAGGGAACAGACTTCACGTAATTGCTGAAGCCCCTAGCAACTCTGTTTTTCATTTAACATCAATCTAAATTGAGCTAAAATGTAAACATATATTTAATTTATGGAACACTTCAGACCATAAGTCTTCTCTCCAAAGACCCAGGAGTGTCTGTTTGCTCACTGGGAATAAACAATAATTCTTCCTTCTCACAGAAAAGGATAACCGATGGATGGAATTTCCACAGAAGATGACCCGTTAGCTGTGGCTTCTCTAATGTTATCAGGTTGATAAAAATGACTTTCTCACTAGCAATTTAAAAAAAAAACACAACTCAAACGTGTCATCATGTTAGACTATCTACTTATTAGCATCATAATCTTAAGGTAGAACTTTTGGGCTTAAAAACTTCATTTTGATACTCAAAATTGGCTTAAAATGAAGAATTGACAAGAACTCTTCCTTTTAAGAACAAAAAACTAACATCAAATGATCAAGATAATTCAAAAGAATAGCAGAATAGAAAAATACATGTTTCAACAGCACTACTCAAAAAAATAACCAAGATTTATATTTGGTGGAATTTGTCCATCGCCTACTTACAATGTGGTGACCTAATACACTGTCCTAATTAGTGCAAGAATTCATTTCTTTCATAAATTTCCTGGTAGAAAGTATGCATCCTATTTGAATATTTCCTATGATATGATGACAGGAGGCAGCTTTTTCTACTTCTGGACAGTTTTAGCTGTGAGAAAATTATTTTTCCCATTGAGTTCAAGTTGGCTCAGGCCATTCTGGCTAGTTATACACCGACTGGGGCATATTCTGTTTAAAAAGAAAGAAAGAAACTACATAACTAAGTAATTTCTTACAGAACAATTTGTTGGTAAGAAAATATTTCAGCCTCACTTGGACTTTCTAATACTGAAAAAACCTTCTTATTTCTTACACTCACCTGGTAACCCTAACAGTAAAAATTTAGATCAGGCTAGTTAAGAATGAATGGTGACCTGGAAAAATAGAATTTCCAAATAATTTGGAGGTCCATGGAATTTAAAAATACCTAGCCAATTCTTAGCTCTCATGGCTTATACTAGCAGCCCCCGCTCCCCCGCAATCTTTCACTTAAACTATCAGCACATATAATAACAAAATACTTAATCTGAAATTTATCCTTTATTATGTAAAGAATGTGCAACCTTATTAGTGAAATAACTGAAAAATACGTATGAACTGAGTACTATGGAAGAACAGATTTGTCAGTGTTTCAGAAGTATCACTTCTAAACAAAAGCAACAATTTATAGAGAATACAAGTTTTCCATAAATTTTCTCCTACCAAGGAAAAGAATTCTATGATTTGACTGCCAACTCTGGGGTCATTTAAGACAAACCATTTATTTAGATACAGATAAAAAGTTGGCTGAGTCTCAGTTATACTTGGGAAAAGTCAGACATGTTTTCATTACTTTCTGGTCCCACCTGTTTAATTAGACTAGCCTGCTGAAATCATGACCACACAGACCAAATTTGGAAACACAATGTTACTTCAGTCTACCTAAATACAGTGCCAGGGGGACCTTAGGGAATATAAACACTGAGATACTGTAAGGATACAAAATATTTCCCTTCTCCAAGAGAAAAATACAAATCTGACATTTTCTAAAATATTTATATGATAACTTGAGAAACTGAACAGAGCTTCAGAAGTAAGGACAGCAGAGTTTGGAAGACTCTCAAGCATTTAAAAAAAAAAAAAATCTAAACTTACAGGCACTTCCATATTGTTATTTTCCAACTAAAGAGGTGACTCTTGCAGGGGGATGGTATACTTGAAAGATTTTCTCTAATTTTAAGATCCTGGCGTCAGCAACCCAAAGTCCTAATGTCTTGAAACACACACATGTGTGACCCTTCCACGATCAGGTACTGGCTCTTTCCTAAAGACTGCAGCCTACAAGGTCACCATGAATGAGACCATGAGAAATTTCAACACAGTCCAGGCGGTCACAAAGCCATCACACAGAGACTTCTAAAGTCTCTGGTCAGATGGAAATGTTATCTAAAGATCTTGAGGCAAAGTATCTTCTCAAGTCACTGCCTCAGACTCTGTAGGGCTGATATTCACATGGCCCCAATAGGAGTCTGAAAATGTTGGTCCATGTTTAGTTCTCAGGCTCTCAGTCCCTCCTCAGAGCAGCATTCTGCTTCAACCATGAGTCTGGAATGAAAGCAACCACGCTTGGAACGGCTACTTGGCTGGAAACTACCCCAGACTCTGTGTGGACAACTATAAAGGATTTTACTTAGATGGTCAAATACCTTCAGGTGCTGCTATTGCTCACACAACAGTTAAAGAGTTTCTATGTTAAACAGGACTAAATATAACTTTTGGTTTTAAAATTTTTAAGGTACTACAAAGTGTTTAGAGCTAGAAGAATTCTCAGAGACCATTCGGCAGAAACTGCTCATTTTGCCACAGAAGTTAACCGCTTTGCCCAAAATCACACAGTTCAGATTTGGGTGAAGACTAGGACCTGTGGGCTCCTGGTACCCACACACGTTTTGGTGTTAAGCTCAGTCTATAATCTGGAAATTAGAAGAGACATGGGGGTGCTTTAGTGTCTTCACTGCTGTTGAAATGGCTTTACCTTGGAGACAGGCCGCCATGGGAGCAGTTGGTGGGTGAGGTCAGGGGCTGGTCCGGCTGCTGGGGTGTCTGGAGGAGTCCGGCCAATGGTGTTGCTTGAGAGCCCTGGGTGAAGGCAGAAGAGCTCCATCACACAAGAGATAAATATAGATAGAACACAGTTCCACTTTGCCTCTGGCCTTGGAACCCACATGTAAATAAATGCGCAGATTTTGCATAATCAAGGTGATTTTTTTTGCAGAACTGTAAGTTCATTTTTAAGTACATATGAACCAAAAAATCGGTAACTGTCCTATAGGCAATCCCGAAGCTGAGTGACAGCTGTCAGCTGTGCCAGAGTAACAGACACAATTCAGCATTTGCATCTTTACAGAGTGAAAAAAACTAAGTTCCTCAATAACTGCCTCACAGACGTTTAACTAAACAACCTGACTTGACAGAAAGGCCATGTTTAAATACCAGATTCATTCACTGGGAATGAAGCAGGATCAGACATGGCCCCACACTCTGGATGCCCATGATCTGCTGCAAGAGAATAGGAAAAGTGGCTATTCCATTAGAGCAGGCTCTAGGTGAGGAGGAAGGGGCAGTCACCAATTGTGGCCAAAACACTCACCACACTGGTGTTACTGGAATTCTTGAGGTGGTTGTGCAGGAGTTTGGTGGCACCATCCTGGAATGTTTTTGGCAAGGC
The DNA here is from genome assembly GCA_917880005.1 of Nanger dama. NCBI lineage: Eukaryota > Metazoa > Chordata > Mammalia > Artiodactyla > Bovidae > Nanger > Nanger dama. The sequence continues at coordinate 64,127,432 of CAKJTW010000004.1, read as the reverse complement.
ACCAAGTAACATAGTAAATTCAGGAGTGTTCAATTCAAACAGAGAGATGAGCACAATTTGTGCTGCCTAGAAACAGAAGAGATGATTAATTTGTGTTACGTGCAATTGCCTATCTTGGTCAAAATGCTCATTAAAATTTGTTTATTTATTTTGGCCAAGCGACGTAACTTGCAGGATCTTATAATAGTTCCCCAACCAGGGACTGAATCCAGGTCCTTGGCAGTGAAAGCTCTGAGTCCTAACCACTGGATCACCAGGGAAGTTCTAAAATTATTTTTAAAAGAAAACTGCTTTGTGTGAGTAAATAATAACATTTGTGCCACACACATACAAAAAAGGCAAAAAGCACCTACAGAAAACACTATAATTGATGGTAACCAATTACAAATAGCCTAATTTTGATATGGAAAATAAGCCCTGGTTTCACTGAACACACTGGCCTCAGATTTCCACAGCATGTTAACAATAAACTCTTGCAACTTCTCTGTTTCCAGGACTAGGGTCAAACAATCAAAAAATCTGAAAAGGCTTAAGACTGTTCACTCTAGTAAGTCAGGATCAGATGAGGCTCCCAGTATACGCAAAGAACAAGTTTCTAAAGAAGCCTCCACTGCTTTGTCTTATAAAACCACTTTTCCCAGTGACTAAGAAAAACTAGAAAAAAGAGTTCCGGTACATCTGAAAAACTCCTACTTTTACATCTGTGCATTGAGGACAGAGACAGTCTTTGCAGAGCAAACCAGATTTACTCCTCTGCCTTTTGGAAACTGTTCTACTTTTCTTTACTAGAGAGACCACACATGCAGGATGACTCATGGTTGCTAGCAGCCATGTGGGGAAGAGCAAGCGGCTAGAGCAACAGCACTCAAGTGGAACCCTGGCTTCCCTACTAGGTTACGTGTCTGCTATTAGCTTAATGCCTGCGGAATTAGTCACAAGGGTTTTGACTTGGAAAACTATGCCAAAAGAAAACTAACTGGCGTTACATACAATTTTCTAAGAGTCTAAAGAAAGGAAAACACTTGATGAAAATATTTTAATAATTTATATTTCTAAAGATTGTAATATTTAGGATTGAAGCAATTATTCTAAATATTTTTCCACTATATAGAATATTACATAAAAACATGACTGCTGAGATTTTTTGCAAATAAACACCAAAAAAAAATTCTATGATTTTATAATGTTAAAATTAATTTTAGGTCCAATTAAGACAAAACTACTATTTTGTGTCTGGAGAAGGAAAAAAAAGTCCAAATGCCCATATGCATTTAACCAAAATTAAAAATTCAGTAGAATAACATTTTTTACACAACTGAAAATTTCCTTTTATAATGTCTTTAAGCACAGCATTGGGCAAAATCATCTTACTTCTCTTGACTTCTAAACATGGTCCTTTATATCCTTTCCATTAAAATTAAATTGTAAGGGCCAGTATCCTTTTATGACACAGGCAAAAAATATTATTATTGATTGAACTGAAATAAACATTTCTACATTATTAATACAGTTTTAAGAAACCATTATCTGAAGAACTCCATTTCACCATCAACTTAATGTACTGTTAATACGATTTGTACAAAAGCAAATTCTCCAAATCATGCAAAGTAACCTGTGTATGACTGTAGTAAATGTGCAAAGTAAAAAGTAGTACAAGTAAAAAAACGTGCAAGTAAAAAGTCTTACTGATGTTAGGAAAAAAAATGCATGCAGAAAACACCGCAACCTCAAAGAGAAGCAAAGAAGCAGACTTGAGTTTTGGCAGGGGAAAATCAAGATCATCAATTAAATTAAGAAAGCTTAGGCACTTTTTGGTTTACTGCAAATGGCATTAGAAAACTATAAAATGTATCATTACGTTTTTTAATAGTATGTTTTTACATGGAATGGGCCACTTTCTTTAGACCTAATTTCTCCCCAGAATGACAAGATAAAACTTACTTGGGGTTTTTCACAAAGCAAATTATGAAACTGTTAACAGTACAAATAATTCATTGGACAGATGATATATGGTTTTATAAACATAAAATGAATATAATTTATTTTTGCACTTTCCAAAATATAAATTGTAAATGATTTCATACAGCTTTCAAAAGCAACCTTTGGTTGAAAGCTGTTTTCAAAGTAAAATCTTTTTCTGGGATCCATGCTCCAGAAATGGATAGAAAGTATCATTTAAATATGCTATTTTAAAAGATTTCATATCAAAGTTTTAAAATAAATGAAGACTGTTATAATCCTAAAACATTTTACCTACAACTCTGTATCAGTGAGGAGTCATAATACCAGAATACTCAGGCAAGGATAAAAACTGGGTTATATTTATCATCACCATCAATATGCTCTTCATTGCAGGAATAATTCCAAACATGGCGATGGGTTGGAGAAATCTGGAGCTTCCCTGATAGCTCAGTTGGTAAAGAATCCTCCAGCAATGCAGGAGACCTGGGTTAGATCCCTGGGTTGGGAAGATCCCCTGGAGAAGGGAAAGGGTACCCACTCCAGTATTCTGGCCTGGAGAATTCCATGGAGAAATTCATTTTAAACAGCCTGGGCCAGAGCTATGATCAATAATGAGTCAAAAGCCAGAGGGCGTCATCGCTGTGCCTGTTCCATCTTGAGCCCTTGCCCCATGAGAGGAAGGGCCATTAAAAAGCCAGACCAGAAACTCTGCTGCTGCTGTTTTCTAACACATAACTAACTCTCGGGCCATGTGTCTTAAAGATCACATGATGACCTAACAGGAAATGGCTCCCCCAGGAGAACTTAGACGGTGAAGGTAAAAGGGTCTCAAATCCTACTGCTAGTTGTCTGAAAAGAACCTGCAGGCTTATCAACGGCCTGTACCGCACAGCAGAAAAGGATTCTTCCAGAGAAGAGATCAATACAACTTTGACAAATGCTTTGGTGTTGGCATTAATTAGGGAAATTTAAAATTTGAGAGGAAAGGGAGTTTTCTAATTAATTAAACATCTATTACTGTTCCCTTCAGAGTGCGATTAAAACTGCTTTAGAAAAATCACCAAAGAGAAGGTATTTCAAAACCTTCCGACATTTTAAATTAAGCATCGCTCCTTTGCTATTGTGTTAAACTATGGTAGAAGTCTGTCTGCAATATGGCTATTTCTTGGGAAGGCAATTAATTATAAAATACACCAAAACACAATACTTTTTTTTATACAGGCACGTGCACACATGCACGCACACACATACACTCTTTCTTACATAGTACTATGTTAACTTTAGGTTTTTCCAAAATCTTCTCAGTGTCTTCACAAGTGTAATCAAGATTAATAATCTAAATGCAAACAGTGATGTGTCTCTTTGCAAATTAGTATTCAGTTTCAAATCTACCTGTTTACAATTTTCTTCCAAGTTTCCTTCTCCAGGCCCAGAGCAGGTCGAGGCTGCCCTTATGGGTAAATCTTCCCCTACTCGACTACGCTGAAGCAGGATGGACAGACAGGAGAGGGGCAGGGTTTAATCAGAGACAAGAAGCACACACTTAAAACCACGGTTATTGATAAGCTTCCAAGTGTTTGGCTTAGTTTCTAAAGTCATGTGTGAGTATATATATACATATATGAAAGAGAGAGATTGTACAATCTAAAAGTTTATGAATAGTAATAGAACAGTAACGGGATTCTGAAGAATAATATCAGTAACTACCAGTTTTAAACCTCAATCATCCCCTAAATCCTTCATAATCACAACCACTCCTGGAAGTAAGGCTCTTGCAAAGAGATTAAAGTGAGACTTGAGCAAGGCAGTCACAATTAAGCTAAGATTCAAATCTCATTCAATGGTATTAAAACTCTGAACTTTTAGATTAGGACAGCTGCCTATCTATAATCAGAGATTTTTTTCAATTACCAATGCCAACTTTCTAAAGCTGTTTATATACTTCTCCCTCCAGGCAACAGCATCTTCATTATTTTTAGTATTCTGTGACATGCCATTATTCCCTGCATTTCTCAAAACAACCTTTGGGGGCCAAACTTGTTAGTTCATTTGACAAAGCCAGTGCTCAGTGTTAGAGAATCACATAAGGAAACACACAGGGATGCTGGGCCTGAAAATACATAAACACACCATTACAAATTCTACTGTCATTACTGCATTCCTTTTGACTTAAGGTGGGGGGGATCTCCCTAATGCTGGAAAAAACGTGAAGCAGCAGCAAACCAAAGCAACCCTCAGACACTAACAGCTTAAACTACAAAAACAGAGCGGTATTTATCTAGGTTTTTATATGCTCTATTGTAATTGGTCCTCCCAATAGTGCAATAGTGACTAAGGTCTGCCCTGCTGGCTCAGAGGTTAAAGCGTCTGCCCGCAATGCAGGAGACCTGGGTTTGATCCCTGGGTCCGGAAGATCCCCTGGAGAAGGAAGTAGCAGCCCACTCCAGTATTCTTGCCTGGAGAATCCCACGGACGAAGGAGCCTGGTGGGCTACAGTCCACGGGGTCGCAAAGAGTCGGACACAACTGAGCGACTTCACTTACTTACTTAGCAATAGTGACTAAATCAAGTATCACTATTCCTATTTTATTGATTTTAAACAAGAATTCGGAGGCTAAAAAGCCTCTAAAAAGCAGCAGAGGCAGAAGTTAATAGAGGTCAAACTCTAGAATCTACTTTCCTGTGAATATATTGTATAATCTTAACACAAACATGGTGCATTAAGAAAGGTCTAGTGTACCTCTGTATAGTTCGGTCAACACAACTAAAAGGATTCTCAGAGTTAAAAATGGAAACAGTTACTTCAGGAATAAAGCAGGCCAGTTAGAGTCTGGGTGGGATTTTCCCACCAAGTCGAAGTCAGTCTTGGCCAGGGAAGCACATCTCACTGGTGACAGGCTTGTGCTTCAGTTTTGCTTGTGCTTCTTCCCTTCTTAACATCTTAAACACTCATCTCTCTCCAATATGAAACACCCCAGAACACTGACATAAAAGGGAAAACAAAATATTAAAAACAGCAAAGCAGAGCTGTATCAGCTTAAACTGATTCTAATGTACTTTCCCGAATATGAGATATGGAGATTGACAAGTTACACCACCTGCAAACTTCCCAAGTACTGGTTGTATAAAATTAATATTATCTGATGATACAGCCAATATGAGAGTTTACTGCATTGATTTCAGACTGTAGGGTGCTTCTAGTATTTAGAAGGTAACACCTCATTCTACTCTTAGGAAATTAAATCAGAACACCAATAGGAGAATTTGGTTCATAATCAGAAAGTGCTTTTAAATCACCAAGATGTCTTCCTAGTACCTGATACATTCCATAAATGACAGGTGAATCAAAACATACTTCTACTTAAAAGAGATAAGTAAGTATATCTTTAGAGCAGTAAATTATCCAGATAAAAATGGTGCCTGTTTTCTTTTCTATAGCTTTAAAATAATAACGACAATTTTAATCTTAGCATAGAGTGATACATACCATATCACAATTTCTAAGTATTTTAACTTATTTAGGCATGACATTCATTTAGACAATCTTTCACATGCATCTCAAGTTCTTGGATAAGGCAGTTGGATCATTTACAATTGCATCTATACCTGTATGAAATATGCAGTGGATGAAACATTAAAACAGAGTATTTAAATAGAAGTAGCTCTAACTCCAGGAAGGATTAATCTGCAGTGCCTTAATGCAGTTTGTGAGAGGCAGCTATGGGGCAAAGGAACATACATTTGAATATTGTGCTTTGTCAAGCCTATTTAAATCATATAACAGTGCTTCATGGGGTCGCAAAGAGTCGGACACGACTGAGCGACTGAAGTGAACAGTGCTTTACTCACAAGGGCTGGATGGATACAACTTAAAGCCAAACAATCTAATCCACAGATATCTTGGATGATTAAAAACCAGAGATGCATCTGCTAAACTGAACCCCAACACAAATGTGTCATTAGGTAAAGAAGTGCCCTATTCTAGTAAGAGCTAAGGAATCACCAAATAACTAACCATGGAAGACTCGTGCCAGCTCACTGGAAAGGAGACCAAGCCTTGGGCGGCAGAGCACAAAGGTGGACCCCAAGATTCCAGCCTCCTGGTGAGTAAGCCCTGCACAATCCCCTCTCCTAAGGTGAGTGATGAACACCATTCCCACAATTACTTTACAAGGAAGAAGGGATTTTGCAGGTACAATTAGTCCTTCCCTAATCAGTTGATTTTTGGTTACAGGGCAGATTATCCTGGGTGGATCTGACCTAATCAGGTGAGCCACTGCAAGCAGTCACAGAGATTAACATGAGAATCTCCTGCTGGCTTCTTTGTAATTTATCTGTTGTTCTTAAAGAATAATTTTGTTGAACAGAGCATTCTTAGTTGACTTTTCTTTGCTTTCAGTACCATTAAAGTCAACAGGCTGCCTCCTTTCTCCAAGGTTTCAGCTGAGAAAGCAGCTGCTTGTCTTACTGAGGATCCAGGCTATGCTGAGCTTCTGTTTCATTTTCAGCAGTTTGATTATGTCTAGGTGTGAATCTTTTTTTTTCTTCTTTTTTTAAAAGTGTACTTGGATTTGGTTGAGCTTTTTAGACATGCAGATTAATGTTTTTCATAAAATTTAGGAAATCTTAGGACATTATGTTTTCTCCTGCTGGCTCTGCAGAAGCAAATTGCCAGGCCAGGTGTGGGGTGGCCTCCATGAGCTGTGACCGCCCCCTGCTGACAGCGGGCAAAAAAACAGGTACCATAGCCCTCACCAGTAATGAACTGACTTGGGCCAAGAACCAGGGAGTTGGAAGAGAATTCCGCATCTCAAGTGAGACTGAAGACCCAGGCAACATCTTGATTTCTGTCTGGGAAGACTAAGCAGAGAATCCAGAGAACATGTGCCAGACTTCTAACCCACAGAACTGTGAGATTATAAATTTTTGTAGTTTCAGTTGGCTAAGTCTGTGGTAATAGGTTATGCAATATGAAACTAATACAGAAGCCAAAAGAGGAGAACTTCCAAGCCTGTGGTGTTGAAAATGGTGACTTCAAAATGTTATTTGAAATTAGATCATTTCTCTTCAGGTACTTATTCATTAATTCGTTTAAAATACTTCTTAAAATGCTTACTTTGTTCCTATAGGTATCATTCTAGGTGTTGGGCATAAGTAGGGAGGTGGAGGAGGGGCAAGGAACAGCAAGACCAGGCCTGGTCCTAAAGATGAGGAGGACCTAGCTGGGGTCCTGTGAAACCAGCAGCAACAGGTCAAGACCACACCAGCGGTCTATAGGTCTGAGGGTCAATCTTAGGGGAAGTGGTCTAAAATAAGAGGCTGCTTATTAAAGTGTTACACTTATTAAATAAGTGTTAATTCTTATTAACACTGTGCATTAAAAATCAGCCATGCATGGAAGGAACTCCAATCAGACACAAAACAACATCTATACTCCACTTGGTGCCAATTAAGTCAAGTGACTGGGTAGAGCACAGGAACTGAGACTGGTCTGTATTGCAGCCAGGGCTGAGGACTACTGACAACAAAAGAAAGCTTTTCAACTTCCTGTGAAGCCCTGGATTACCGTCCCGGAGCCCAGGTTTGAGCCCAGCCTGCAGATGAGGTGTTTTAGCAGTCCTCACAACGGGGGAGGGGAAGATGGAGGAAGGGCAGACATGGAGGTGGGAGCGCCAGTGCAGAACAGGGTTTGCACAGTAGCACAGTATGATCCAAAATAACTGAAACTAAGTGTTGAAGATCAAACAGCAAATAAGTTAAGTGATCTCAGCCTTAAACATCCTAACCATAATTGACTTAAGCTAGCATTTTAAAGTGGGCTTCCCAGGTGGCAGTAGTGGTAAAGAACACGCCTCCCAATGCAGGAGATTTAAAGAGATGTGAGTTCAATTCCTGGGTTGGGAAGATTCCCACTCCAGTATTCTCGCTTGGAGAATCTCATGGACAGAGGAGCCTGATGTGCTATAGTTGATATGGTTGCAAAGAGTTGGACACAACTTGAGTGTTTCAATGTCCCGGGCTGGATAACTTTGAAACATTTCTCTAGTGTCCTGATTACAAAAGTTAGGACAATAAATCCTAGTTCAAATTTTTAATGTGCATATCCAGAGCAAGTAGACATCATGACCACAGTCAGCTGTTCCCATACAGGCCCTAATCATGATAACATGCAAGTATTAAACATCCTTCAGCCCCATAGGAGGGAATACTTGAGTAACACTCAATTATGAAACACAAACTCACATGGACACACAAATAGTACTTGCTATGACTAAATACAAGAAGGCTTTTGTATATATTAGTTGATCTGTGATTTTGAAAACCATAACAGAAATACTTTGACTTTCCAGTCAAACAAGTCGTTTTACCACCTCACACTGTACCCCTCTAATCCCAAAGAGGCTTAATAGTTAAACGTTGCCAGTGAAATGTTCTTTTGATAAATACTGAAAAATTTTATAAAAGGATCATAAATTTAAAATATTATTTAATATCAGAACAATAATTTTGAATGAGCGCATTAATAAAATTCATCCTTGTTTCTTTAACCTTGGAGAAATTCATTTATTATTAACACTATATAATGACTGGAGAATTATATGGGCTATAATTCTCCCAAAGAAACATTATGGGTGATTCTTTGATTCTCCTCCTTGGACTCCAGGAGGCAGGTGCTAAGTAGGTAGGTGTTCAGGTGAAAGCAACCTTGCTAACACTGCTTAGAATCATCTTTAACCCTGCCTTGACATTATTAAGTCTATCCCAAGGCCAAAGGACAATTTTGGCTATGGAGTTGGCTGTGAAGGAAGTATACTATGGGGGGGTGGGGGTGGGGGGTGCGAAATGCAAGGTTCATGATTATACACAAATAATCAAAATCAAATACTTTTAGTCTAAAAGTAGAACTGAGAAATCTGACTTAAAAGTAATTTTTAAAGGCTAGTTCGGCTAGTTAGTTTACATATAAAGTAAAAGAATGATTGTTGGGAGCCAGTGTGAGGAACTCCGCCCATGGCAAAGGTCATGAGGAAAAAGAAGCTTGGCATATGCAAAGGCGTGATCAAGCCTCAGGAGATCCCCTGTTCCCGAGCATCTACCCCAAAACCAGAGTACTTTACGGGGAGCTCTCCCCCATAACCATTTCTCTCAGAGAAGGAGTTAACTTGCAGCTCCAGTTAATAAAAATTCCTGGGTGTGATAAGAGTGTTTCAGCTTACAAACTCTGAAGGTTCTCTAGCCTGCCTGATCAGGTTGTCCAGCCACATGTGATTGTTTACAGCCTCCCAACTGTGAGAGGCATGGGATGCTTTAAAACTTTCTAAATACAGACTCTTTTGAGAAGTTAGAAGATTATTAGTATAGTATTAGTGGGTTGATTAGGAATTATATTGGTGAAAAGTTTTTTCATTTGTCATGCCAATAATTACTGCTAATTCTCTGCCTTGGGTGTGACAAGGGTGGCTCAGGTCAAACCTCTCTGCTTACAGACTAGCTTGTGTGACAACCTCTCAACCATAAACAGCACAGAGTTTGGAGTATTAGCATAGGGCTTTTCTCATTTGATTGCCCACAGGCTTTCATATCCTTAGGCACCTGAGAATATATTAAACAATGTATTTGGAATATAGAAAAGGAAATATAGTAGTTTTTGATGTTAGCAATATTAGACCTTTTGAGTTAATGAATTTTCTCTTTTGTTATAGACTACTGTACTCTGTTATAGATCACTGTGTCCTTGCAATGCAAAAATGTAACCTTATCACTACCTTAAGACTAGATTGTAAAGGGGACATTGGTGAAGGATTTTCATTTGTTGGACTGATGTTTGCTGCTAAGTCTTCATATTCCCTACCCTTATAATAAATATAACTAGCATATAGGAGAAATAAGTATTAACCTTTAAGCATATAAGAGAAATAAGTATTAACCTTTAAGACTAATCATGTTAAACCTTAGGTTAAGTAAATTCCTTTCTTGATTGTAACTCACTACACCCTCACCCTATAGGAATGCAACTTTATTTGGAGGGTGGTGCCTGAAAAATCACTCCTGGAAAAGTAAGCTTTCTGGTTAACTGACCAGTATCAGAAAGGGCCATAAAATGTCAGCAGACCTCATGGTCAGAAGATGATGTAAAAACTCATAAGACCTTTGTATAATTTTATATGAAACACCTGATTGTGACAAGGGTCAGGTCTGCTGACCCCCGCATGACTCTGTATTCATCCCTATGTGTAACAAAAGGTATATAAACAAACCCGAAAAATAAAGAAATCAGATCAGTTCCGGAAAGACTGATTCCCTCATGTCGTTCTTCTCTGCTCCCCAATTTTCTGGCTGAATTCCCATCTGGAGCGTGGGTGCCCGCCATTCAGATGGTGCAAATTCCTTGTCTGGAATTTTATTGGTACCCCACATAAGCCAAGTTATTCAGCCCCTTTCTCTCTCTCTCTTACTATTTTCTGGCAGAATTCCCATCTGGTGCATAGGACCCACCAAGCCTACTAATTCTGCCTGGGCTTCTAAGATCGGACCGGCGGGGGGCGCCTCAGTGCCTCCTCTCCTTCGGGAGAACAGGAAGACGCCTGCGGCCTTCGTAGGTGGTGATTGGTACCCTGTATTAACCAAGTTATTTGACCTCTTTTCCTCTGCTAAATTCCTAGTCTCTCTCTATCTGTAATTAAATAAGTTTTTCCTAGGACGCCTATTCCATCCCCCGCCTTCGAATCACCCTGGATCCACCGGGGCTGGACCCCAGCAAATGATGGCCATGTGTGAAACTCAAACATAGAACAGGACACTGACAGGAAGAGAACAGAAACAACAAACACAGTGATAACTCACACTTCCTGTGTGCTTATCATATGTCGGGAACTGACCACGTTTTCAACATATATGAATTCATCGTCATAGTAGTCCTGAGGCAGAATACTACCTAGGAATCGAAATGCCAACATCCTGTGCTCCCTTTAACTGTGTTACATGCCTCTCAATGTGCCATTTCAGAAGAAATGAGCAAGTATTTATCTCTAGCTGATTAAAAAAAAAGCAACAATACAACATTTTGGTATCAGGGTGTCTCCCACGACCCAAGATTTCAGATTTTCATTTTGATATGCAAAGACTGGAATGAAGTGGTACTGGACAGAGAAGATAGGGGCAGGAGCAAAGTCTTGGTTTCGCAGAAAAGGAGAGAGGTTTGTATGTAGGTATGGAGGTGGTCTAAACATTCCCATAAATTCCTCTCTCTAAGTCACACCTAAGAACAGGCTGTGATTAAAGCTGTGCCTGGTGCTTTGGGACATACCTTTCTCACGTCTGAACTCTTTGGTTCTGTTGTCCAGGTTATGATTCTAGAAACAGCAAGCCTTGTCTCACTGGAGTTTACGAAATCTGTTGGGTCCATCTGCCTGGCGAGAGACTCAATGTACTTCAGGATTGCAACTTTGACCTGAAAGAGCCAGTAATTACAAACAGTAAGTACACTTGACACATTTTTGAATAGAACTCTTATTGGTGCTCAGAGAAAAGTACTCACGACCTGGACTTATGTTCCTATACAGGGAGCCTGTAGCAGGGAAAAGCATGGATGACTGACCTGGAAGTATGGGACAGAAAGGGGTCCTGCAGAGAAGCAGGCCCTGATCCTCTGACACCCCAGGACACTTGCTGAGCAAGAGCCCACTCAGGGGGCCGAGGGACCCCCAGTTCTGCCACTGACACAGTGGGCAAAAACAACTCTGTATTTTGATTTTCAGCCACTCTAAGCCAGGTCTTGCAAGGCAGCACCGAAGGCAATCAGGGTGATGTTCAGCCCTAACTTCTCCATTGATATCTCACTTGGCTTTGACTTCAGGAGAAATAGGCTATTATTTATTGAAGGTGAAGGTGAAGTTATTCAGTCATGTCCAACTCTTTGCGACCCCATGGGCTGTAGTCTACCAGGCTCCTCTGTCCATGGGATTTTCCAGGCAAGAATACTGGAGTGGATTGCCATTTCCTTCTCCAGGAGATCTTCCCAACCCAGGGATTGAACCCAGGTCTCCGGCATTGTAGGCAGACGCTTTACTGTCTGAACCACCAGGGAAGTAGGTCTCTTCTAAAACCTTAACGGGAGAAGGAAATGGCAACCCGCCCCAGTATTCTTGCTTGGAGAATCCTGTGGACAGAGGAACCTGGAGGGCTGCTGTCCATAGGGTCACACAGAGTTGGACACGACTGAAGCGACTTAGCAGGCATGCACGCATTGGAGAAGGGAATGGCAACCCACTCCAGTATTCTTGCCTGGAGAATCCCAGGGACAGAGGAGCCTGGTGGGCTGCCGTCTATAGGGGCGCATAGAGTTGGACACGACTAAAGCAACTTAGCAGCAGCAGCAGCAGCAAAAAACCTTGACAGAAGCTGGTAATCAAAGAATGGACCGTGTACCCAATCTGATTCAAAGGAATACATCCTCCTTCAAATACTATCAGTCTTGTTCTTACATTTTTACATTACAAAACATCTAACAGCTAATTTACATGTGTTATAATGTTAATATTAAAAACGTTCTAATAAGATAGCTATTTCAATACATCAAAATTTTTAAACTGTGAAACAGTAATAACACGCAAATGTTGGTGAGGACGTGAAATAATTGGGAGTTCTCAGACACTGCTGGGCGGAATATAATATGGCACAACCATCTCAGCAGTCTGTAATAAAGTGAAGCACATCCTTACTGAGTAAACCAGCACTAGGCAATGAAGCAAGAGAAATGGGCACACCGTGCTCACAGCAGATATACTAATAACAGCCAAATATGAGTCATGTCTGAAAAAGTATAGTTTAAGCAAATTTGACTTCTAGAAGTTGAACTATAAGTTACTGACCTTGAGGTTAGGAGTTTGAGTCTGATCCACAATAAATCGCATCAAAATGTTAAATTGTTGATCAAATGGAAAGGAGTCCCTAGGTTTATAAAAAGAAGAAAGTATTTTAAAAGAAAGATTTCTTACAAAAAGTAATGTAAAATCATATAAGAAGCAAAAAAACAGATTAACACACAAAAACAGATTAACACATGTAAAAAGCAAGCCTGTTTACCTTTTTTAAACATTACTTTTCATTTTATATAATAAAATACTAAAGTAATACACACAACACAGAAAAGTTAGAAAAAGAGAAATCTTCTTAGAAGTCCCAAAACTCATAAACTAAGCAATGAACTAAGGAAGAAATGCGTACTTGCTTTCTCAGGATTTGTTTACCCTCTTCTCCAGGTACCTTCTGGAAAACTGCTCACATAAGAAAGAGCTCCAATGCCCAAGCCTACCTTTTATACCCTGACGAGGCTGCCTGCAATGTCTATCCCCTGAGGCCTTTGCTGGGTAATAGCCTGTGAGCAAACTGTGTGCGTCAGCACAGACGAGTGCCGGGGGACACTCACCAGACACACCCTTGCCAGCTACAGACATACACAGCAGCCCGTGGCCCTAAGAGTTTCACTCGAGCTCCACCTCCCACTTGGGACTGATTCTGTGTCTTGTCATCATCTTGTATTTGTGATCCAACTGAGTAGCCCTGAGGGCTCTTGGAGAATGAAAGTCAGCACTCCCTTCCTTAAAAATTACCCATATGATTTTAAAACTGCCTAAAGGATCCCTTGTCCCTGATGCAGATAGGCCTTCCATGGTGATAAGAAAGATAATGCAAGAGAAACACATATTATATTGAGGCTGAGTGTCTGTATTGCTCTCTTTAGACTCCCTTTAAGAGACTTTTCTCAGGGTACAAAAGTATAGTGAAAATAAAAGAGATGCAGGGTCACATCTATAAAATCACAGGACTGATCTGAAATTTAAATAAAATAATACAAGAAAAATACAAAGCGTATGGTATACACTAAGTCTCAGTAGTACCATCATTATACTGATTAATAAAAAGTAAACGATCCAATAGCACATCTTTTTCTCCCACAACTATCTGTATCCAGGAGGCTCCGAGGACCACTTCTGGAGGCAAAGCATACTTAGTATACGTGATTTAAGTGACTCACACTGGCTACACATCAAAGAAATAACACATAGAACACCTCCCCCTTTTCCACAGCAAACAGAGGGTGGACGTCTTAGGCATTCACCAAAACAATGCTAACTCAAAGAAGATGTAGGTATTTCATCTTATGGATTGTTGGGATATTTCAGTGCTAACGAGAGAATGTGGATATTAAGTAAGAAAGAAGATATTCAAGTGGGAGACAAAAACTACAGGTAACAGAGTGACAAGAAACCATCTACAAAGAGTCTCCAAATATCAAAATGGTCTAGTTCCCTCCTCCCCAACCAAATAGACGTTTTTCCAAAGATGATATACAAATAGCCAACAAGTACACAAAAAGTGCTCAATATCACTAATTATTAGAAAAATGCGAATAAAAACTACAGTGAGATATTGTCTCACACTTGTTAGAATGGCTATTATCAAAAAGATAGGAGATGATAAATGCTGGTGGAAATGTAAATTAGTGCAGCCCCTATGGAAAACAGTATGGATGTTTCTCAAAAAAACTAAAACTAGGGAGTTCCCTGGTAGCCTAATTGTTACGATTCCGGGCTTTCACTGCTCTGATCCATGTTCAATTTCCGATTAGGAAACAGATCCCACAAGCCACAGTGCGTGGCCAAAAACAAAAAAGGAGAGAGAGCCATCTGACCTCTGCTCCCTGCAGCACCATTCACAATCACCGAGACATGAAAACAACCTCAGTGTATTGATGGACGAATGGATAAAGAAAATGTGCTGTGTATATGAACAGAATATTATTTCATCATAAAAAGAAGGAAATTATGCCATTTGTGACAACATGGATGACACTTTAGGATATTATGCTATGTTTGAAATAAGTCAGAGAAAGACAAATACTGTATGATATCACTTATCTACAGAATTTAAAAAAAAAAAAAAGTCAAACCCATAGAAACAGAGAGCAGAATGGTGGTTGCCAGAGCCCAGGGGTGGAGAAGATGGGGAGATACTGGTCAAAGGGCACAAACTTCCAGTTACAGACTTGTTAAGAGAATGTGTCTTAAATGTTTTTACCACATATGCAGCAAAAATAGTAATTAAGTGAGGTGAAGGATATAAATATTAACACTGTACTAATCATTTAGCAATATATACACATGTATCAAATCCTCATGCTGTACACTTAAAACTTACACAATGCTGTATGTCAATTATATATCAAAAGCTGGGAGAACACGGTTTTGCCCCAAACACTTGCCTTGTGACATCAAGAGCCTTCTGAACTTTTGCTTGCACAGATCCAAGTAAATCCGCTCCCATTTTCTTTAGTAATTGTGTGAGAAGAACAAAAGCCAGTCTTGCAAGTCATCCTTATGAATTATTATAAAATCCACAAGGGTCTCCAAAAACATACTGAAAACCTAGACACAAAGGGAAACCAAGTATTTCACATGTTTAATTCATAATTTCCTCCCAAGTCTTCAAAACGTGAAAATGCCCAATTGGCCTTTGCCCAGACTCATAACTTGGGTGACAATGTTAACAACTGAACACGGTATAAAAGGCAATGTAGTACAGAAAAGAGATAAAGGAAATGGGGTTGAAACTTACTCTCTGTTGTGAATTCCACCGCAAACCAGGCCATGCAATGAAACAGATTCCATGTTAGTCCACAGTGAAGTCATATCATTTTCATGCAGTTTTTTAAAAGGCCTGAAAAGGCTATGAACTGACAAAATCCTCTCCCTTCCCTCTACATGCCTTTAAAATCCAGTACAAAGAAATTAACTTTGTTGAAAAGTATGAATCTAATCCTGGAGGCCAGCCTTCCTTCCTTTCTTCTCTATATTTATTTCATTATCTAGCATTCAACAGCTATTACTGTAGGATAAGGAAAAAAAAGTGCATACCTATTGCTTTTCATTTCCATCATCTATTTTGATGTGTGCCAATTCAGATATTACAAAGTGTAATCTCTATAAAAATATTATAAAAACTATACTAATATTTATAAAAGAGTACAGCTTAGAATAAAACAGACTGATGGCTGACATAATTCTCACAGCATGGTGCGATCATCACTGCTGCCTCCTGTGAGGCAGAGTTCACAGGGGCTTATCCCTGAACCAGTTTCAGAGAGGTAAATGGTAGCACTGTGTGCCTATTCGGTTAATGAGTTGTGTTCTGCTGGGACAAACCAGCTGTCATAGACTTACTCAGTTCTAGCGCAGGAACTATTAACCACCAGGGGTCTCTCGGGAGACAGCTCAGAGAGAAGCCAAAGAGTCCCAGTTGCAGGACTCCTGGCTTAGCACTAAGGCAGCTAGCAAATATTACTAAACTGAGACCTCCAAACTCACTGTACAAGAGCCTTCTGATGGAAACAAATTTCCTTCTTTATCCTCATGTTCTGAATCAGCAATCTAGAGGTGACAGGTAATAGAAATTTCATCAATATCCAATCCACCTAATATCCCTTATGCTATATATCTTATGAGTCTTATGCTTTAAATCTTACTGCTCTTAATATTATCTTACAGAAAATCTTGATAGTTTTATCTCTGAACATCTATGTCACTTTTAAAATCAATGCTTCTTGGATTTTATTAATATTGTGAATGTTAACCTTGTTGTAAAAGGGTCAAAATAGGAATTTGAAGACATGTTTCAAGACCAATACTGAGGAGAATTGTTGCCCCCCAGCAAAAAAAAATCCCTGCATTCACCCTCCTCTGCTCCTGTGAGCATCTCAGAAGCAAGGCAGGGGTATGATGTTTTCTGTACCCCTAGCCCAGAAAGGGTGCTCAGCAAGTGCTGAATGAGAGCATAGGCAGGTGGATGACTGACATTTCACAGACAATTTCTACAAGAAGGAAAGGGCAGGAAAAGAGGGAGATGATAACTGGCTAGGCTTCTGACCATGACAGGTTTCCTTCCCCAGGTAGGATTTAGAAGAGATGATTTTTACCAGGAAAACAATAGTGTAAGATAGTTAAAGCTTGCGCATCAAGTATTTTAAGATTTGCTTGTGTTGATTTTAGGTTTTCTCAGTTTCTATGGAAGTTGAACGGTTCTATGAAGACCTACAAGACCTTTTAGAACTAACGCCCAAAAAAGATGTCCTTTTCATTATAGGGGACTGGAATGCAAAAGTAGGAAGTCAAGAAACACCTGGAGCAACAAGCAAATTTTGTCTTGGAGTACAGAATGAAGCAGGGCAAAGGCTAATAGAGTTTTGCCAAGAGAACGCACTGGTCATAGCAAACACCCTCTTCCAACAACACAAGAGAAGACTCTACACATGGACATCACCAGATGCCCAATGCCAAAATCAGACTGATTATATTCTTTGCAGCCAAAGATGGAGAATCTCTATACAGTCAGCAAAAACAAGACCGGGAAGAGACTATGGCTCAGATCATGAACTCCGTATTGCCAAATTCAGACTTAAATTGAACAAAGTGGGGAAAACCACTAGACCATTCAGGCATGACCTAAATAAAATCTCCTATGATTATACAGTGGAAGTGACAAATAGATTTAAGGGACTAGATCTGATAGAGAGTGCCTGATGAACTATGGACAGAGGTTCGTGACATTGTATAGAAGACAGGGATCAAGACCATCCTCAAGAAAAGAAATACAAAAAAGCAAAATGGCTGTCTGAAGAGGACTTAAAATAGCTGTGAAAAGAAGAGAAGCAAAAAGCAAAGGAGAGAAGGAAAGATATACCCATTTGAATGCACAGTTCCAAACAAGAGCAAGGAGAGATAAGAAAGCCTTCCTCAGTGATCAGTGCAAAGAAATAGAGGAAAATAACAGAATGGGAAAGACTAGAGAGCTCTTCAAGATAATTAGAGATACCAAGGGAACATTTCATGCAAAGACGGGCTCAATAACGACAGAAACGGCACAGACCTAACAGAAGCTGAAGATATTATTAACAAGACGTGGCAAGCATACACAGAAGAACTGTACAAAAAAGATCGTCATGACCCAGATAATCATGATGGTGTGATCACTCATCTAGAGCCAGACATCCTGGAATGTGAAGTAAAGTGGGCCTTAGAAAGCATTACTACAAACAAAGCTAGTGGAGGCAATGGAATTCCAGTTGAGCTATTTCAAATCCTAAAAAGATGATGTTGTGAAAGTGCTGCACTCAATATGATGCCAGCAAATTTGGAAAACTCAGCAGTGGCCATAGGACTGGAAAAGGTTAGTTTTCATTCCAATCCCAAAGAAAGGAGGTGCCAAAGAATGCTCGAACTACCGCACAATTGCACTCATCTCACACGCTAGTAAAGTAATGCTCAAAATTCTCCAAGCCAGGCTTCAGCAATACGTGAACTGTGAACTTGATGTTCAAGCTGGTTTAGAAAAGGCAGAGGAACCGGGGATCAAATTGCCAACATCTGCTGGATCATGGAAAAAGCAAGAGAGTTCCAGAAAAACATCTATTTCTGCTTTATTGACTATGCCAAAACCTTTGACTGTGTGGATCACAATAAACTGTGGAGAATTCTTAAAGAGACGGGAATACCAGACCACCTGACCTGCCTCTTGGGAAATCTGTATGCAACAGTTAGAACTGGACATGGAACAACAGACTGGTTCCAAATCGGGAAAGGAATACATCAAGGCTGTATATTATCACCCTGCTTATTTAACTTATTATATGCCGACTACATCATGAGAAATGCTGGGCTGGATGAAGCAAAGCTGGAATCAAGACTGCCAGGAGAAATATCCATAACCTCAGATATGCAGATGACACCACCCTTATGGCAGAAAGCGAAGAAGAACTAAAGAGCCTCTTGGTGAAAGTGAAAGAGGAGAGTGAAAAAGTTGGCTTAAAGCTCAACATTCAGAAAACTAAGATCATGGCATCTGGTCCCATCACTTCATGGCAATTAGATGGGGAAACAGTGTCAGACTTTATTTTTGAGGGCTCCAAAATTACTGCAGATGGTGACTGCAACCATGAAATTAAAAGATGCTTACTCCTTGGAAGAAAAGTCATGGCCAACCTAGACAGCATTTTAAAGAGTGGAGACATTACTTTCCCAACAAAGGTCCGTCTAGTTAAGGCTACTGTTTTTCCAGTAGTCATGTATGGACTGAGAGTTGGACTATAAAGAAAGCTGAGCACCAAAGAATTGATGCTTTTGAACTGTGGTGTTGGAGAAGACTCTTGAGAGTCCCTTGGACTGCAAGGAGATCCAACCAGTCAATCCTAAAAGAGATCAGTACTGAGTATTCACTGGAAGGACTGATGTTGAAGCTGAAACTCCAATGCTTTGGCCACCTGATGCCAAGAGCTGACTCACTTGAAAAGACTCTGATGCTGGAAAAGATTGAGGGCAGGAGGAGAAGGGGACGACAGAGGATGAGATGATTGGATGGCATCACTGACTTGATGGACGTAAGTTTGGGTAAACCGGGAGTTGGTGATGGACAGGGAGGCCTGGCATGCTGTGGTATATGGGGTCGCAAAGAGTTGGACATGACTGAGCGACTGAACTGAACTGATGGTTGTTTTCATCCTTTATCCACCCTTTACCTTTCCTGATATCTTCACTCCTCGTTTTCTCTCTCTAAAACCATCTAACATCTTCAAAGTCTTCCTCCCAAACTCTGGTTTTTATTTAAAATCTAGACTCTGAGTAAACTTTTGTCAAGGGTCTTGCTCTCAGCTTCACTCCTAGAAAGGGCTTGTCTCTCACTCTGGGGTACTCAGCAGGGAGCTCTTGTCAACAGGCGGCCCTCAGGGCCCCCAGAGGCATGGGCATCAGCTGGGTGGCCACCATCTAGCAAATTCTTAGAAGTGGCAATCTATTTGGAGATATATTTGATGTGGCTTTTCAGTAAGTCCATTCTATAAATGCTATCATTTTTCTATCTTGTCCTATACAGACAAATTCTACATGGGTACCAAAAAAAATTTATATACTTGCTTATTTTCTTCACTACTATAACTTTCTAAAAAGGCATCATAATACACTGTTACATCCTAGCATCCAGCCTACATACTTCCATGAAGTATGCAAAACTGTTCGCTGAGTGAATAAAAGACTACATCTGATTCTCTCCAGGGTAACCCTTACTTGAAATGTACTTTATGACACTGTATGGACAAGAGTTTCTAAGAATTCTGTCTTCAAAAGATATAATATAAACTACTGTTAAAATAAGTCTAGAAGGGCTACACTGCATGGTGGGGCTGTTCTCCCACTCTGAAGTAGTGTATTATATAGAAAGACATGCAAAGAGGTTACAAGTGGGCAGGTTCTCAGACCTTACCTTGCTGTGAGGGTCAGCAAACATTCGAGTGAAAATCTCACACAATCTTTTCAATTCTACTCGACTAGGAAATAAAATGAAATAAATTTAATATTTAATAAGTCAACACTGAAAGTAGTTATAGCTTCTCTAAATCCTTTTATTTAACATGTTTTATATAATTTTTATGTAACACTTTTTTTCTACAAATGAATTATCTAAATTTTAATTTGATGAAATTACACAGGAATAAGAAATTACACCAATTCTGGTTTTGTTCTAAAATGAAACTGAATCTCAGAGTGTGATCACTTAAGTTTACACACATGCACATATGGCAAAGCCAGACGCCAAATCCTGCTCACTTCATTTCCACACGCGACAGATGAAAGGTAGTCGGATCAATTCAGAAAAGCATGTGCAGTGGGCTCAGACAGACCTGGATTTTAGTCTCAGTTCTGTTTTAGTCAAAGTACTGTGATATCTTTATACCCATTTCAGTACAACAAACCACTGCTAACTATCAACCTGCTACAGTGTCTGAGTCAAGCACACACTCACCTCACATCAGTGCCCCTGTGACATTTCTTACCCTGAACTGCACTACCGAATCCTGTCTGTATTTCAAAGTTTGATCAGAAAGTGTTATCTTCTTTCCCATAACATCCCCTCTCAGATCCAGTGGTCCTTTTAACATCGCTAACAATGAAATCCAGACCAGACCAATGTTAATCAATAGATTCCTAGACCTTATTCAATGGATACTTGGAGAACACTAAGAACCAAGAAACTGGGGCCACCAGAATTAAGGAGATTATTGGAGAATAAGGACATTTCATCGTTTTGTTTTCTGACAGATCACTAGACCACTAGAGGTGACCTACACTTCAGCAGGAATGTGCATGCACAGAATGGAATGAATAAAGGGGAGAGGGTAGTTTAGGTGGCAGGAAGGAATATGGCAGGGGTCACACTGACTACGGCCACACTTGAAGCCCAGTGACTCGTCAGTCCATGCTCACAGAGTTTTGCAGAGCCATCCATGAACAGAAACACGTAACTAGTCTCACAGCATTGCTTAAAAAAATTATCAAAAGAATGTAACAGACTATACTTCAAATATCTCTGTAACCATGAGATTTACCCTGCAATCAATAACATATCAGTACTGTCATGGTTTTATAAGAAACATTTCTTTCTTCTTAAATATAAAATAATGGTGTGTCAGTGGTAACTTAGATCTGATGAAATATGTTATAAACGTGTTTTTGGTAATATGTAACACATGCCTATTTTAGAAAATTTATGAACTACAGGAACAAAAACAAAAGCAAAAATAATGAATTCTAGAGATAATGCTGTACTACTTTGGAGTTCTCCTTTTGAGCGTCTCTTTACTCTGCACATTTATGAAAACATATTTATGTATACATATGCACATGCACATGAAAACATTTTAGACTGAGACTGGCATCGTTTTATCCATGCCTCTGAAGTGTAAATAAACTGTACTAACTTCAGAGTTGTTTTTATGTTTTACCTAAACCACAAACTGTTCTGAGTCTTCTCAAAACACCTACTAGACAAATCTGAGACACGGTGAACCAAATGTTTCCTAGACCTAATAAGCTATGGAGTGTCTGCCCAATATTTAAGTTCTCTGGAAGGCAAAGACCACATCTGAGCCATCCTGGCCTCTCTTGGGCCTGCCCCATAGATGACCATGCATCCGTGTCAGGGCCCCATGCGTGTAAAAAGGGGCTCAATCTGAAGGAACCTGACCTCCCACCCTACCTCAGCGTTCTCTGGCTCTTTAGCAGGTTCTGCAGACCCAGCAGCCCTTCCTTCCTCTCAGCCCAGTTGGAACTGGCACAGTGGTTGAGCACCTCAGCCACATCCTCAGTCTGGCGCAGGTAGTGGGGGATACCCCCATTCCGGGAGCCGTATGAGCGCTCCGAGCACACGCTGGAGGCGTCGCTGTTGGCGTCATCATCAGAATACATCCCGTAGGGCTCGTATCTCCTCCTCACAGGCTTCTTCTGCCAGGTTTAAGGAGGGGTTGGGGAAGAAATGGAAAGGCAACATGAGTCTTACCACACAAAATCAACAACGAAGAGTTAAATGTAGACACACACACACACACACACACACACACACACACACGGGCACATGCACCCACACCTTCCCTTTGCTTACAGATTAGGGGAATGAAAACAGAACAGCAGGCTTCTGGCAGGTAGAGAGAGTAGTAAGCAGAGCACCCGCAGCAGAGGAAGGAGCATGGTCTTTAGTGTGGTGTTTGGCCCTCTCAGTAACACGGACCCGCCACGTGACTTCAGAAAGTCTCCTAACCTTTCCTGAGATAATATTGATCACCCTTCTCACAGGCTTGTTGTCAGGATTAAGTGGAATTATATGCTAAGCAGCCTAGTCAGCATCTGACACACGCAGTCTGTGAGCCCACCACCCTCCCCCAGCCAAAAGCAACCTGTCTTGAGCATGGTCTGTAAGTAAATTTGTTTGAAAATTCATGCTCCCTTAAGAACATATGATACTGCAATGTCAGTGGTGTAGTGTCCTATATAAAAGGATTCTCGAAAGATCTATACCATTTTTATTACTAATGACTTACAGTTTTCCAACACTAATAGGCCTCCTTAGACTAGAATACCTACTTCATTCATGTCTCTTACCCTGAATATTAAACTATTAAGTTAAATCCCCAAATTATATAGCAAGAACAATTAAAACAGATAAAATTTAATTTCTCTAAGAGGAAAACAAGTAGCTACGGGCTTAAACTACACCAATGTAACTTCCTAGCAACGTGGCTTGTACACACATCACAACTTACCTGGGACAGCTCTGCCTTCCACCTACTGTCCCCACATAATTATTAATGGCACCCTCCCTCACACTCAAAAGTATCCTTGTTAGGATGATAATTATACGGCCATCTCACTTACACATGAACTAGATTCCTAAGATACGAAAAATGCTGAATACATCCACTCATGAAATAATAACAACATAAGAGACGAAACCTAGGTTAGTAAAATGAAACACTAGTAGGATAACGGGCAGAACTTGATGTTGGAAAACAATGCTCAAACACGTGTGAGACATGACTAGTTCTATCACTAGCAAAAGCACCACTAGTTTCCACAAAATCACAGTTCAGAACAGAACTTCTACACTAGGCTACATTTTTGTTGCTTTACCATCTCCTAAAGGAAATATACTCACAACAGAAGAAAAAAAAAAAAGTTATAAAACATAAGTTAAAGCACTGGTACCTTGCTCCTGGAGTCTCCTAACAGCTGTAGGCAGGAAAATATTGAAGGATGGGGAAAAAGCATAGAGAATTATGTCAGAAGCATATGTGGGGATTGTTCTTGCAACAAAAGTGTACAGCAAAACATATATTAGCAAACTAAAAATACAGGTTAGCAAGCAATTCATATCAAGCAAATAACAAAGAACGCTTTCACAATGGCATTTCCTAACCCTCTTGCACCTGTTATGAGACCTTCCAGTATCTGCTCTATAATTCTTTGCTGAAATTCTCCCCACACCACTGAGGCACATCCCAAATGTTGCTATTAACTCTGTCGTCTGCTCCTAGGAAAGCTTCTGTCTCGGGACTTCCTTTCTGTGAGGCAGGGATTGAGTACCATCCTGGCGCTGTCTTCTGAAGCAGGTCATGGGGAGAGACCAAGAGGTTTGGACAAAATGTTGTAAGGGCAGTGGGAGTGTAAGGAGAGCCAGAACTCAGAGAAAAGCCCAAGTCAGGCAAGGGCAAAGCCTAGACTCTTGAGTCCTGCTCTGCCTCCTGGCGCTTTGTGCCGTGTTCCTGGGGCAGATCTTTAAGGAACAAGGAGACATGGTCCTCACCCCTTCCCCCACTCCAACTGAAGTGCTATCTCACCAAGGGCTTTGCACATCCATCACTTCTCACCCCACTGGTTCCCACTTCTTAAAGTCCCATAATAGGTAAGAAACAAATTCTAAATGCTGCAACTTGGAAGGAAAACCACTTTATAAACTCTCCAACTTGTGACTCTTGAAGTCCTACTTAAAGCAATTTTCCTGAACTCCAGTACCTGCCAGAAAGAGTCCTTCCACACCCAAGGCTGATGAACAGACCTGGCGGGGCAGCCCTCATCAGGAAAACACTAGCAGACTGGAAGACTGCTTGCTCACAGATGTTTGTCAGAGAAAGCTGGCTGAGCAAGAATAAATGAGGGAGGGCCAGGAGGGATGAGAGGTAGAATCCCTGAAGCCACACACTATAAAGTTTTGATCAAATGAAAACAGGGCTGGATTTAAAACCTCAGGGTCTGAAAGCAGGGTATTATAATGCTTTTCTCTTGAAACAGTACAAGTAAGACCAGAGATCAGACAGTTCTTTAAAGCATGTCTATTTTAAATGCTGAGCACATAAACCAGAAGAAACAAGAGGCTGTGTTGCTACCAGCTGAAATGCATCTTTATAAGGCAAAGTGACCACAAGCTGATTCTACTGAGGAACTTTTTTCTAGAAGCATAATTTTAAGGAACTCTAATCACTTTATATTGCTTTTTAAAATATTACATTATAACAATGCAAGAAAAAACATACTCCACTAGTGTTTCATATCCTCAAAGAGTTCATCTTAAAATCTGGGAAAGTTTCTGTAAATAATGACTTAAGGACTCATTCAAACAAATAAAATCATACGGAACAACTAGTGATGGTAATGGAATAAATGCAAGAGTTTCAAACCACACAGACCTACTATTATACAATGATGTGCTTAGGCTATGCCATCAAAGCCCGTAAAGCAACAGAAGCAAAAGAAGGGGCAAAAAGGAGATGCCGGAAAAAAATGGATAAAAAGGAAAAGAAACCCAATGACATCAGAGAAGCCTGGTGTCATCCAACCTCCATGTTACTGAAGAGCAGAGAAGACACTCTTGATGTTAACGTGGCTCAAAGGCTAGTTTTCACTTACGTACAGAGTTAAAAGTTTAAGAAGAAAGGAATAATAATCTAAATTTACCCAATGTTTACACAATCTCAGAGAGTATCAAAGAAGACTTAGTGACCTGATTTGGAGGCTACTTCCTGTGAAGACAGAGAAAAATGTAGGTCAGTAATTCAAAGAGACTCCACACACATCAGGCCTCTTACCAAAGCATCAGCAACAGCAGCTTCCAGATCTGTACTGGTACTCAGAACCCGCATGGCATTCACAGAACCAGGAATTCTTCCTGCCTGGCCGAGCCCAAAGCGGTCTAGGTGAAAAACAGAAGCAAAAATATATGTCATTCAAATGTTTACATTTCTTTGCAATGGCCCTCGCCTCATCCCATACTGGACAGAAATACTGAAAAATCTCTGGCCAGTTTTTACTGCAGTTGGCTTGTAGTTTCAACTACACTTGACTTGTTTACCAGTGGCAGAGGTTACAATGTTCACATTTAATATGACTGCATCCTGACAATTGAAATGGTTCTTTAATGATATATTATTTTGGAAAAGTGCTGAGATACAGGCTGGAGAGGGGAACTTACAGAAGGGAACTGGGCCATGAGTTGAGCCTTTTCATCTATTTAGCATTCTCTCTAGCAGCAAAAGAAGCCCTGATATTTGGTCAAACTAATTAAAAAGCTCTATGGTTTGATAAATGAGTTCTAATGCAATATGTAATAAACAGGTAAAATTAAAATCCAATGTATTACACTGATCTCTGTGTAAATTTTCATTACTACTGTTTGTTATTAAGGTCATTTAATTTTAGATATCTGTTCATCATAATGCCTGTGTCACCAAATGTTATTTAAAAATCAATATATTAAAATTTTTTAATCTTCACCACAAAAAGCTAGTATCTTCACAGCAAAACAATAATCATTCAGATAATATAAATTTTTCCAAAGTCCCTCAAAGGATTTTTAAATGATAATCTTTATATGTGTAAACAAAATGGACAAAATGCAAAAAATTTTCCAATTTTAGTGGTTCAAACAACTATTATAAGCTTATTAACGATCATGGACAATAAAGACTTTTTTTTTTTGGCTGTTCCATGAGGCTTGCAGGATCTTAGTTCCCTGACCAGAGATGGAATCCGCACCTCTGGCAGTGAAAGCACTGAATCCACAAAGACTAACTTTTAGAAGTCCCTTTATATGAACTGTCCAGCCTTCCTTCAGAAAGGCTGAGATTAAAGGCAGGAGAAAGTCAGTGTAAATTACACTGGTAAGGGTATCCACTGGTAAAGGTTTTTTTCACTTCAGGACAGGGCTTTATTTGGACAGATTACTCGAAACTCACTGCCCTTGTGAGTCCCTGCTGCTCACCGCTGTGGCAGCTCAAGACAAAGCAGTCCAGTAAATGATTCTTGTTTAAAATGTTAAGATTAAAAACACTTTAACAAATAAGACACTATTTGGACAAGGAAAATCTCTGTATTTGCCATATTCTAATAATGAAGGCATTTGGTGGGGGGAGAGAGACAGAAAGCTAAAGTCTGTCTTACATAATTGATCTTTTGTATAAAATGATATATTTAAAATTTGGATAGGTAAACAAGACATCACCTACAACCTGGTGAACTCTAAAAGTTTATTTAGCTTTTTAAAATTGTCAGTTTTGAAACATATCTTCCACTGCCACAGCATGGGGGAAAAATTTAACTACTAATCAAAAGTTATACAATTATGAATTTTTATAGAAAAACAAAAATTGCATGTTATACTATCCCCTTTTTAATGCAGTTGTTGATTATACTGAATTTCATCATTATGTGTATGTTTAAAAGGTGATATGCTGTATAAAATCAATATCTCTATATAATATAAATTATCAGTTCAAATATGAAACAATTAAAAATTTGAGATTTATGATGAGCAGTTTTATAAATGATCATTGTTTAAGTCTTTCTCTTTTTCATTAAAAAGGGTAGATAGTAAGGGATTTATGAGTAACAGAATGAAAGTAATCCAGTTATAAGCCATTTAGAAACTACCCAGCATAAACTTAAATAAAACATAATCTTAAAAAAAAAAAAATAGATCTCATGCCAGCAAATCTTGCTCCAGGGATAAGAGTGATTCTTCAGACACAAAATTAAAACTGTAAGAACAAAGCAATTATTCTGTGCTTCTCAGATGTGTATAGCTTCACCACACATGGTGACTGTAGATATTTATCATAGATAACTGAATTTCAAATCTTAAGGGGAAATGTTTGGAGTGAAGAAAGTTTATAAGCCTTTTGTTTTCACCAGACCCAAATCTGCTCTATGTTCTCTCTGGTACCACTCAGTTTCCAAGAGATGGATTCATAAACTGTGCCCTCTGCCTGGCCCATAATCTTTAGGGGAAGTCCTAATCAAAGCACACATAATCAAATCATAGGTGGTTCATTTAGAAAAAAAAACAGCGACCCTAACGCAGTAAACTGGTCACAGTTGTCATCATCAGATTTAAGAGATGATGCCTCATACTCAGTTGATAAAAATGTAGTCATGAGGGATTATTAGTTTATCAAAATGATGCCAGTTAAATCTGGCAGATTGAGGATTACTGTATGCTTACTTTCTGCCCTAATGGTCAACCAGGGCATTTGGGTATTGTTAAAATGGGGTTGAGGCAGTGTTTGGGTCTGCAGGCTGCAAAGGATACCTTTGGCCTGACTTGATTATCATAATAATGACTTGTTTTTCCATAAAAGTTTCAGGGCAATCCACTTCCTTCAATCCATGTGAAATGGGGTATGCTATAGTTGAACATCTGGTCACTAGATAGTACCTCCAAGTAATGAAAACTGGACAGGAATAACTAGCATTCATGGATACCACTTTACTGGGAGCAAAGACTGAGAGACAAAAGCCTCTGTTGGATGAGGCCCATAACCCAATTCTCCTAGGGACACTTCAGGATACCTGTCTGGGGCTCCTGCTTCCCTGCAGGAGGGACTGAAAGCAAGGGCGGAAGTGCTTCCCCATCCTATTTTAACATAAATATGAACACTAGATAAATGATGTTGTCAAACAAACTACAAAGCATCTATAGCCTATTAACAGAACCATAAACATTCAACAACTTAAAAAAATAGAAGCACACTGAGTGGGGGGGAATATGAGGTGCATCCATGCCAATTGCTAGCGAATAAGATGGGAACAAATGTGACAATGAGCGTGAGACAGGCATGCATGAACACGTGTTCACCTGACTGCCCCACAGAGTCAGCCGTGGCGAGAGCACTAGTGGACCTGGAATGACGTCGAGAGGCTGCAGGTAAAAGGAACGGCAACACCCACAGGGTTAACACATGAGAACCTCAGACAGCAGCGGCCACAGGCCGGGGAGGGCACGAGGGCTGCTCCCCACACAGCCGTGCTTCCTCATGAAAAGATGGTGTTGGAGATGAATGGACAGCGAGCGCCCGATCCCGGCCTGTGCACCCAGCAGCCCACACCTCAGGTGCACATCCATGACAGGAGCCACTAAGGCCACCATGGACTATGCACAGGAAGGACGTCAGGGGCCACACCAGAGGGGCAGCAGCAGCATGGGTTATACCTCTCGTCGGTATGCAATGCACACGCAACCATGCACCATATACAAAAGCAGAGAAGTTCACAATGTTCTCTCAACAGAAACAGCATGAAGTCACAAGAAGGGGGCTTTTATATAGAAAATGGATAGACAACAAGCTCCTACTGTACAGCATAGGGAACTAGGTTCAATATCCTGCAATAAACCATCATGGAAAAGAATATGAACAAAGAATGTATATAAGTGTATAACTGAGACACTCTGCTGTATAGCAGTAATTAACACAACCCCGTAAATCAACTATATGTCATTAAAAAAATAACAAAATAATTTATGCTTCACAGAACAAAAATTCATTGATTTATAAAAAGGGGGAGGGTCAACAACTATAATTCCATTTTCCCTAGTCAACATGTTTGTTGTTCTGTTGCACAAATATCCTATTTATTTTACCTCATTGTTTAACTGTTGGAAAGTTAGCTGCAGTAAGTTTAGCAGCCTTTTTGGAGAGGCAGCTCAGGACTCCGGTTGTGAGCACCAGCTCTGTGACACATGGAGGGTGGGGAGAGGGCAAGGTCCCAGTCAGATCACAACTAGTTGTACGGGCCTTGGGCAAAGTACTAAACCTCTCTGTGTCTTAGTCCTCACCTGTAAAATGGGGCTAACAGTGGTACCCTCCTCTTGGGAGTTAAGAGAATTAAGAGAGCTTATACATCAAACACTTGAAACAGTGCCAGGCACAGAATAAACCGTGGTAGCAATGGAAGCATAGTGCTGGTGGCCACAGCAATGGTCAAGCATAAACTCTACACTGAGAGGTTAAATATTATTTTACTAGGAAGTACTCATAGTAATCACATCAATACATCAATCTGAGAAAATATATACCAAACTCCAGACTCGTGTGGGGGGACGACTTTTAGAAATTATTATGAAATACAGGCTTGGGTCCAAACCTGAATTTACTGACTGGAGTACCATACAACATAAGGCTTTTTCTTACCTCGGGGTGGGGGGGGAAGTAACACGCTTCTAATCATTACTCGGAAAGAACACAGTGACTGCAACACAGCAAGTTCACAGGTTTCCCAGAGTGACACTAAGCCGTGCTGCCTTCCACCCGCATAACCAGCACCCAGGAACCGCAAATGCTAACACAGTTACTCATGGAATGGTAAAGCCTCAGACTCGTCAATATAACTGTTTATTTAAGCTCATGTCACTTTATGAAACATGCATATCTGCAGGATAAGAGATACTAAACAGCAAAGGTCACCTGGTCAGTGAAGATAAATTTTTATCAGCATGCATAAGAAAAAGAAAATCCCTAATTTCTCAAGATGCACAAAAATAAGTCAGCAAGCTCTAGAACAGATATTACAAAATAATCACTTTCTTTAAATAAGGAAACTGACAAAATATTGTGTAAGACTGAAACAAACTACTCATTTCTTAAACAAGCACAATGGTATCATATCCTGATGGTTTAAACTGGAAACAGTGTTTAAGCAACACCTGATCTGAAAGTTCCTTATGAAGCTGTCCTTTGGTTCTCTTTCAACAGAATATTCTATGCAAATATGTCATGTAGTGAGTTCTTTGTCACGTACTCAAGTGAACATCCCACAATGGAATCCAAGTGGACCCACTTACGTAAAAGCCTCACTGACAGCAGAGTCCTAGAGCTCTTAATCTTCCCAAAAGTTGTTACCGTAACCATTTAAATATATATTAATATATATTAAGTATATATTAATATATATAAATGGTCCAAAACAAGTTTTTAAGAAAAATACAGGATGTCCGAATAGTCCAGTGGTCCAGAATTCACCTCCAGTGCAGGTGACACAGCTTTGATCCCCGGTCCAGGAAGACTTCACATGCCACAGGAGCCCACACGCAGTAACTACTGAGCATACACTCCAGAGCCCATGCTCTGCAACAAGAGAAGCCACTGCAATGAGAAGCCCGTAAAGCACAACTAGAGAGGAACCCCCACTCACTGCAACCAGAGAGCCTGCACAGCCACAAAGACCCAGCACAGCCAAAACTACAAAAAAACAACAACAACCCTACAGACTCAAACCCAATATGCAGTCACCAAAACAGTTACATCTATTCCTTTTCTTTTAAAAAGTGAAGGTTGGCTATATAAGTTGATTCAAAGGGGCACTAATACAAAATCTCACTGATTTATAAAGGGAGTACAAAATGAATATTAGAGTGAATGAGAATAAGGAGGAAACATCACAGGGGCACAGGAGGTTCTCTAAGGGGCAGCAATCTCTGGGATTTGCACATGAATTCTCAGGCACTCTGGTCAAGCCTGGAAACACAGCCAAGCAGAATGCTTTCTCCGTACCCTAGGCCTGGGGAGGCCTCAGAAAGCATTTAGCTCACTTTGGAGGAACAAGAGAAAGACGCCTCAGATGAGGTGGAGAACAGCCAAGCTGTGAAGTCAGAACTGTGTGATCTGGAGAAGGTAGACTCTTCTCCCAGTCTGGGTTTTGTCATTTGTAAAAGAGGGCGATGATACCTGTCCCAGAGGCTTAACAGGACCCACAAGGGTTATGTGCCCATAGACTGCTCAGAATGGTGCAGGGACATACAAGCACTACTGCTGTTCTGAGCTGGACAGAAATTTTATAAACAGATTTAAACTCCCCTGCTCCAAAAAAGGCACGGTCTAAAACTTGAGCTGAAAAGACGTTAACTCCTGCCCTGACCACACAGAAGACCATGCTGGTGGCTAGAGATGATCAGAAAGAGAAGCACCCACAGCCACATCTCCAGCTGTGGCAGCAGCAGTGACACCTATCACAACCTGGGCTGTCATCCAGAAAACACCGGAGTGGGAACCAGGAGCTGGGTCCTTCAGCTCCTCAGAGTCCAAGGAGGACCTCACGAGTCCGTACATCTTGCCTGGGCCACAGAGCACACGCTGGGGTCACAAAGGCTGCTTCCATGGGCAGTAACAAGCACAGCAGCGTCTGAGTGAAATGAAAACACTGAACTGCCTCTAAGAGACAAAATGACCAATAAACAGGCTGCAGGGCTCAATTCTAAGTTATCTGGAAGGTCAAACCATGAACAAGGATGCATGCACAGCCGTAATTTGAAAGGAAAAATAACCAGTTCTTACAAAAAAAAACCATTATTGTTGCCCCTGATTTTTTTTTTTTTTGAGGATTCTAACACTTCAGACTGCTGTGCAAGAGCTGGGAGGTTCCAGGTAACTCGTGCCCCTCTCAGGCCCTGTGCTCAGCAAGTAGGACACTCACACAGGTATGTCCTCACCGAGTCTGGTGGGCTGTCTAGAGGGCCCTGCATCTGTTTCCCTGCTCTTTCTGAGCACTCCACAAAGCACAGTGTTCACGAAGAAATAGATTTAGATTTTAACTGTTGATCTGGGGGAAAAGGTCTGGGGAAAGAAATGTATGACATCAGAAGGAGACAGGGGAGAATATTAAGACCTAGTGCTTTTGCTCCACCATCCATCTTCCACAGTGACATTTTTATATTTGGAAGACCTGCCTCATAATTAGAGTCAAAACAACAGACTGTTGAAGTTCACAGCTCCAGATAATAACTTAAGGCCTAGGCCCAAGCATTGTAAGATGATCGCTACCTTACTTGCCATGCTTATCAGGACAAAAATAGACAACGCACAGCCACGAAATATGCCAAACACTAGAACACAACCACTGAAGAACACAAAACATTTCTTTTTGTGAAAATATGTGTTGATAGTGCAAAGTGAAAAGGTACATGTCCATTTTAGAGAAATGCAGGACTGTTAAAACTAAATAGAAAAAGTAAATTCAGTATCTATAAAGGATACATGTTTCTCTTTTCATTTTGTTTATCCTAAATACTAGAAATTGTTAAAATACAAATTCTGGCTATAAGAAAAACTGAATGGGGTGTGTCAGACAGCTCCAACTGGCACCCAACTGGTGATCAGAAGTACTTATAATGTACCATGGCCAGCAAATATTGTGGTGGTTTTTTTTTGTCCTCAGGTGGCAATGGGTCACAAACATTAAAGAGCCTGTGGAGCCCAGGAAAAAGGAAAATTTCTTAATAATTAACAGTGAACATAGAGGTGTGCTATACATACACCTTGTCAGTTTATCCAAAAGCGATTTGGAGACTGCTCTAAAGAAAGTTTTGAATGGACTCATTCAACAGAAGGACAGCTGATATTCACACACTGTTTTTCTAATTAACGTTCCTACCCCCAAAGTGAACACGTTTACCTTTCTAAATGTTATCATGATTTTACTTTCTGTCCTTCTTTGAAGTGACTCACACATGGACTGATCCCTTGTAAGATGAAAAACAAGTTGTAGAAATTCAATGACTGCAGATACACCCTGAATTCACTCAAGTCTGAAGCACAGTGATCTCTGGCTGAGCTTCACCTCGCACTGGCAATGACCTCACAGGTGGGCTTACTCAGGAGCCAGCGGTCCCAAGTGACAACAGTACAGAGTGAGGTGGTGCTTTTTCCCTCTGATAAATAAAAAGTGGGAAAGCCAAAATCTGAGCATGCAGAGGGGTACAAGGAAGGGTGGCTCAGGAAGAGGATGGAGAGCAGAGGCTCACGGGACGGTGATGGAGGGTCAGAGGCTAGTGGCTGGGCCTGGCGGGGGTGGGGCGCTCGGGGTGCCCAGCTGGCGGGTACTCACCGAGCGGCGTGAAGCCCCGAGCAGGGCTCGTATCCCGGCTGCTCTCACGGCTGGCATCGCGGCTGCACCCTGACTCGTGCTGGGTCGAGGGATACGGCTGCTCCGTGCTAGCGTGCAGCATGAGGGGTTTCAGAGAAGGGGAACAAGTTTAATGAAGACAGAGAAACTCACACACGGTCAGTCACATTCCGTTTGCACGATCACGACATGGCCCATGTCTGGCTCTGCTTGGGCCTCACGGACAACAACAGGAGGGGTGTAGGCAAAACTCAACTTGCTCACTGCCTCACAAAACTGTGAACTGCAGCAGGAAGGTGAAAGAGCACCTAAAGGTGAGAAAGGCAAAGACAGCTCTCCAAAGAGCAAACTGGTATCAGAAAATACAACGGCAAAGTCTTCCAGAGATGATTGGTTTTTCTGGCTTTAACTTCTCCACAAGAGGATAATAAAAGGCCACAGTCGTTTTCATATGCAATGGGTCCTTAGAAAGATAATTTGGATTAAAAACCAGAATAAAGGCTCTGATCACTGAGCTTCATGAACTTACCTAATTAAGAGGGTTCACTGCTCCCAGCCTGGCCGTCTTTACAAACAGAAGTCACAAGGACTGACCCAGCTACAGAACCTGCCTACTTCAAACCAGTGTGTAGACGCTGCAAACAGAATTACTAAACCAACAAACATAAAGAATCAGGTCCGATAACCTCCATTCAGTGGCCTTGATGTTAATTCCTGCTTTTTCTATGGGAAGCCAGAAAGATCTGCCTGTCATCCCTCCCCAAGTGCCTCCACTTACCCGGCCTCACACCTAAGTCTACGGCAAGTGGCCTGATAACTTCAATACTCATGCTGAAGATCAGCCACTGGCTTAAAAAGAACTAATTACCTTCTCATGTCACAGGATGCTGACAGGACAGAATCCCATAAAGCCTAATGGCTAATATAACTTGGCCATAAATCTCAGAAAAGATCATGATGCCCTTATTTTTCAATTCACTTTGAGAAAACAGGAACGCAGTACTGGAAAAATACTCAGAAACAACTCTGCAAACTGAAAGCGTGTAGCCACTTACATGATAGCTGATGGGAACAATAAATACTTCCATCTTGAGAGGATCTACTAATTTTGGACTAGACAGAAATGACTTTGTCAGAAATATAAGAAAAAAATAACCTTGATTCACTCATGTGAAAATATCCATGTTTACTACATTACAATGAGCATAGCCTATGACTTCAGAGAAAAGGTAGATTTATGGCCAAACTATAACAAGAATGTCTTACAAACCAGAGTCATAAAACTGCCTGACTTAGAAGAATGTGGATGTGAAAAGCCAAATTAACTACCTATTGTGGTCTCTGCTTAGTGCCAGAGGTCAACTAGACACTAAGTGATGTCCAAAAGCTTGGGACTGTGCTGGTGAGCAAGACAAGGTCAAGTGTAGGATGCAAGCTGAGCTGTCAGTCAAAACAGGGCTTCATTTGGGATTCACCAGTCTTCCTTGGTGGCTTAGTCGGTAAAGAGTCTGTCCACAATGCGGGAGACCCAGGTTCAATCCCTGGGTTGGGAAGATCCCCTGGAGAAGGAAATGGCAACCCACTCTAGTGTTCTTGCCTGGAGAATTCCATGGATGGAGGAGCCTGGGGGGCTACAGTCCATGGGATCACAAAGAGTCAACTGAGTACTAACACTTTCACTTTCAGGAATTCCTAAACTTGTCTTTATTTTGCTATAGTGATGTGGAAGCCCTGGGGTTTTCACTCAAAGCAGCACTAATGACTGAATCAGCAATTTCTGATAACATTCTGAACAACTTTTACAATAACAGCCAAGGCAACAGGTGCTAAATGTTTAATTTAGCACCTTAAAAAACTAGAGAGTATCTACTGACCCCTTCAATAAATGACAAGTTGCTTAAAACCTGCAAGACATATTGCTTATCCTTGGGGACTAATCCCACTTCCAGTGCATAAATGCCCCCTCCAGCTCCATGCTAACTCAATGATCCAGCTACTCAGCCTCTCTGGGCCTCTGCCTCTGCTTAGGAAGGTGAGAGAGAGAGATTCCCCACCATTTAAATGAAAAGGGTACCGTGAACATAATGTAGGTACTTCTGCATTTCTTGCTGAAAGGCATATGTGAAACTCAAGTCCTATTCCACTGCCTACTCCAACACAATCAAAAAGTAGGAAGAGCAGTTCTGATAGTTTTTCACATATGTGCATGCTCAATTAATCATTTTCCTCTCGTTTTTGCCTGATCACATATGAATTTTTACACAGCTCTCACACCCTTAACATGTATACTACAGCAATGGGGTATTTCTGCTCTCCCTGTGGGCTGAACTTGCTTGTGAAGACAGTGAAGAGCATGAGAAGGAATAAGCAGACATGATCTGAAATAACAGCAACCATAATTCCTAACAAGGTTTACTGTCCTGGTGTTTGACCCAGAGAAGGGTCTTCCACCTATTTGTGCTGACTGGCTCCTTTAACATATGGCAGTAGTAGTATGGGAAAAAGAATGCTGCTTACAGTTCTGTTCATGATTCTGTGCCAAGCTTCATTAAAGTACACTTAGTGATGAAACCAACAGTTCAAATATTGGATAATTAAACACAAGAGGGAAAAAATTCCACTTGTAAACCACTTCCAAAGACTCATCTACAGGAGGATTTAAAATAAGTATGCAAAAGTTTTTCAGGCTATAATTAATTAGGTGGTCAAAGCTAAAACACAATATTCTGCATCACTCTTGTCTTTTCATTGAGTGCTCACACTGAACAAACATTCTACATAAGAATCTGTTATGGCAAAGGGGTGACAGAGGGGGAAGAGACAATAAAAACACATGTGCTGCCTGAACTTTCTAAAAGCACCATTCTTAGGGCGTCACGTCCTGTGCTTACAAGGAATGCTGAGAAGCCTGGAAAAAACCATCTGACTAGTTTTTGACTAGTTTTTATTTCTTGAGCGACACTCTATTTTTATAATGTTTCAAGGGAAACCCTGACTCTTGTCTTTCAAGGCACTATCCTATAAGAACTCCTACCAAAAGCTGAAGTACCAGAAGAATAACAAAAACTAACAAAACTAAAGACATGAAACATCTCTCTAGTCTAGACATTTTCATGTTCTGGTCTTACACACAGTAGTCTAATCTAACAACTAAAGTTGACTATTAAGTTTAATTTTTTTCAAAATATATTTAACCAGGAAGTCTGAGAACACTTTAAACATATATCCATGGAACATTTGGGGCAGAGGGTCCAATGTTTTATAGACTTTTCAATAGATGAGTTGGACAAAGAAGGGAACCAAAGGCAAACTTCCAAAATGTAACTACTATAGATATCAGCTATTCATGTCATAAGTAGAATAAAACAATTTACACATACACTCATCTTATTAGTTTATGAAGTAATAGACGTCAAGAAGGAAAAAGATGGCAGGGTTTGCCTCTTAAATTAACCAACAGGAATTACATTCTATTTTGCTTAAGAAACCTTAAATGCTAAAGTAGAAGAGTTCTGATATTTTCATCACAGATAAGAAAATTTAGTTAAAAAAATTATTTCAAACAAAAAAGCATAGATGAATCAATATAATTTGCAGACAACTAGAATCAATTCTCAATGCAAATTCCAAGCCCTAGTTTAGCTATGATTAAAACTATTAACTGGTTTGAGGATTACAGAAAAGTATTCTTAAAAGATATTCCTAACTTTTTTGGAGTATTTAAAGTTGCTATATAATGAGTCAAATGTTTATAGACACAAAGCATATACCCAGTATATATTGAATGAGAGAAGAAGCATACACTGTATTACAGAAATATGCTAATATGACACTCTATAAAATGAAATCTTTAAGTAGTAACAGAGGAAGAAGTGGAGATATACTTTACTTATACGTATTTTTATAATCTGTGCATATATACTCTCACAATGTGCAAATATTTACCTAAAATATCTTCTTTAACCAGAATTGCATGTACGACCTCAAAACTCCACCCAGAACTAATCCTCTTAATGAGCACAAAGGAAACAACTTTCTTCAAAATAATGTTTCAGATCAGAACTCTCTGGAAGGCAACAGGCTCCTATTTAGTTCTTTGTGATGGATGATGTTCCAAAGAAATTCTTTTACAGGCTTATGAAATGCTATCTTTTCAACTACCCACAATACACAGTGCACAATTCACAGTTAAGACCACAGACTACCAGGTCCTAGAGTTATGTTAGATAATCAAGGCTGGATTATTTCCCAATTTCAAGAAGGCAGTAAAAATGGCATCTTTAATAAAGAGTAAAATCTCCCCCAAAAAAGAATTTTTAAAAGTATGAAACAAATCTGGGTTGCCAAGAAACATTCTATAATCTTAAAAAATTAATTATGAAAAAGGACAGCTGAAACTTCACACCTAGATTTGAAATCAAATGTATTTCCCAAGCAAAACCAGATCTAAATACACCTATTTTATAGCAACAAATCTGAAATTTAGATATTCCAGTCATGGTATTTTCTATGGTTATAGCCCCATTACTAAAGCCAAATAGCTGTTCAGCTCAAGAACCATGTATGTAATGCCCACAGAAAGTGGGCACTGCATAGAATTAACAAAACCATGGCTTGATCACATTTCTTATTTGTTTCAGAAATGTTGGTTAAACCAAATCCTATTGGTGCTACTTCATAAATAACTGTTCCTGCCTTCCTGAAGCTCAGGCAGCCCTCGAGGACATTTGTGAGCTGGACCCTACCAGTTATCCTGCTCCCATCTCCACCTACCCTGTCAAACGTCCTCAGCTACCGTCAGAGCAACCACCAGAGGTCCCAGGGTGCACTATGCTCCCTCTTGTCTGACTGCTTCTGCACAGCCTCCTCTGTACCTGAGGATACCATGCTCCTCATCTCCCCGCCATACCTATCACCACCTTATACCTCATCGAAACACACCTTTCTCTGGGAAGCCTGCCTTGGAAGGAAATATGGGAGGAGTGGGGCAGACAAGGGCCCTAAGACATTCCTGTTCTATGGCCCAGAGCAATCGCCAGAATATCTGTCAAACAGTCTCACATTTTTGCCTCTAAAACCACAAACTCTTTGAAGTCACAAGTTGAATCTATTACATTTCTCTTCTAATTAAAAGGTCTCACAATGTTCCCAATACATCATAGTAAACATTCATATAAAAGTTGTTGACAAATGAATAAAGGAGACAGATAAGCCAACAGGACTAAAGAATATAGTGCTCTGATTTCACATTAGTAGGTTTTTACTCTTAGAAAGGAGGTGAAAACATGAGTCTGAAAAAGATTTTTCAAAAAATGTTACAAAAGACTTCTAACTTTTTTATTAAGAAGGTAGCATACAAGTTAGCTGTTAATAGAGTAAGAGGCTGTTAAGCTGCTGAGAGTCATTCATATACACCCGATTCTATACACTATTACAAAGAAATTAAATACTACAACACAAAATAGTTTTCCTCTTTTTGATGTTTATGTTTGAACAATATTATGGCAAAAGTAACTACACAATATGTAACTACACTACATATTCTTTGATGTTAAGTTTCACTAGTTAGGTTAGAGAAGATCAAAATCAAAATAAATGTGTACCCTGCATGCATGCATGTTCAGTCACTTCAGTTGTGACCAATTCCCTGCGACCCAATGGACTGTAGCCTGCTAGGCTCCTCTGTCCATGGGATTCTCCAGGCAAGGATACTGGAGTGGGTTGCCATGCCCTTCTCCAGAGGTGGATCCTACAAACTGCTTTTGAAAATTTACATAGATTAATGGCTACTTAGTGCTATTCAGTGAAGAAAAAGCAGCACTGCTCCTAACTGGGAAGAAAAAATCCTGCCCATTCTCCCAATCTTAAGGTTTTACAAAATGATTCTCAAACATAAAAGCCTAAAATGGTGTGATTCTTTCCCATGGCTTTGAAGGTAAACCCCACATATGTTTTATTCATAAATGAAAACTAAACATGCTGCATTCTGTAAAAGCACACACTGAAATGTCTTTTAACACAGACAAAATGATATCCTCATCAAAAATAGCTATTTCCTACAGGAAACTTACGACCAGGTTGGGAATGGTGTTTGAAGACCTTTGAGAATTCTTACCTAATCCTATGCGGTTTGGACTTGTTTCTCGACTACATCCCTGACTCCTGGGAATCTTGCTTCGTTTTTCTGAAGAGGGTGTCACAGGTGGGACTCTTGAGGAACCCCAGCAAGGCCACTATAACCACTTCCCAGCAATTTCCCTGGGGAACTGGATCGGCTGCCAGCTAAAAGTAAACCAAAACAAAATTGAATAATGAATGTAAATCAAGAAATAAGTTAAAGTAATTTCAAAGTCACTTTACACAGTAATTTTGATCAAATACCGAGAGAACTTTGTGTAAAATAGTTTTCTAGTTGATAATATCACTAATATTTTTAAAAATAAAGGAGCATAAAAGAACATCAAATTTTCATAAATATTTACACAGAAAAGCAAATGATGGAGTTCTACAAAAACGACTGCTAAATTTCTGATTCAAAAGAACAAGCTGAGGTTCAGAACAAAAAGTCTCCCTATTCTATAACAAATTTCTACCAATAATCACAAAGGTGTTTATTAAATAATTGTTTTGCTTCCTAAAGAAGTGGATATGTTAAAAACGGCTCAAAGAATAGAAATATAACAAAAATTTCTTAAACATTAACAGAGGAAAATGGATCTAAGACTCCACTAATGTAACAAATGGAAAAGGGGCAGAAATATGGTAAACAAAAATCACAAAATAAAATGGTAGTAATAATCTCAAATCATAATAAATGTGACCTGATTACATTTACTTATTAAAAGACAGAGATTCCTGGGTTAGTTTAAAAAAACTGAAATGAAATTCAACTGCATGTTGCTTATAAGAGACAACATACATAAAAGAAAACAACAAAATTGAATAAAACATTACACTTCAAAAAGAAAATAATTATCCTTAAAGCTATAATAATCATGAAACTTTATGCTACAAGTAACATAGCCCTGAGATATAAAATGATAAAAATAGAGAGAAATTGAAAAGACCATAATTATTTACATACCTCTCAGAAAGACTAATATCAATAAAAGATTAACATACTAGTCATAAAATGACAGAGCAGTCAAAACCATACGGATATGCATAAACATACCTCTCCATACATACAAACGTATAGCCCAACAAACAGATGTACATTCGCTTGTACATTTCCATAAAAACTATGTACTAAGTCTCAAAGGAAAGCTCAAAAAACCCTACAAAGGTAAAAATTATGCAGAATACATTCTGTGATGTGTATGCAGTAAAATGAGAAATCAAAAACATGGGGAAGGCGGCACCAGGAGGGATAAACTTGGAGAAATCGGGATTGACAAACACACACTACTATATATAAAATAGACAACTAAATTAGGACCTACTGTACTAGCACAGGGAACTCTACTCAGTATTCTGTAATGACCTATATGGGAAAAGATTCTAAAAAAAAACGTAGATATATGAATACATATAAGAGATCCCCCTTTCTGTACATCTGAAACTAACACAATGTTGTAAATCAACTATACTCCAATAAAAGTAAAAAAAAACAAAAACAAAAAATACACAACCATAATATATAGTTAGCAATTTTTATAAATGGCTAAGTGACTAAATACTTATACAACCATTTCTTGTAAAACAAAATTCCTTCTTAAAGCAAACAGCAAATCTTTAAGGATCAGACCAATATACCCAAATGGCAGTCATTAACTTAGGTAGATCATCCCCTTAAGTACAGAAGGCAACAAAATTCACAAATATCAAGCACACATTATTATGCAGAAGAATAGAATGATCCAGAGAATAGAAACCTCTGAAATAAAACTTACCTGGAAATTACGCACACACGCCCCTCCATAATTCAAATGATACACCAAGATAACCACTTACAAAAATTAGTACCTTTTAATGACTTAACTACAATTTAAGTGAAATTGATTATAAAAATTATCAATACACATTATCATGAAAAACCTATTTTAGGATCTATTAATTTGCCCATAAAATTGGAGCACACAAACTATTAGGCTGTATAAAAGGAGATAAGAAATCCATTTCAAACTCTAGAATTTGAACATACAGAAAAAATGGAGAAAGATTAAGCTCATAATAAAGAGAGAAATTAATATTGTGCGGGCGCATGGGGTGAGGGAAACGCAAAAAACAAACAAACAAAAAAACAGCAAGAAGAGAAATGTCTTACCACCAGCAGGATTAGCAGATCTGGATCCTGGGTTATGAGAGCAGACCAAAGGACAGGCAAAAAGTGGATTAAAAGACAATAACACAATACAGAGGTCAGCATGCAACATAGCACAAATGGGTCTGTTTACAAACACATTAGCAAAAGCTGTTTTTCCTAGGTCATGTTCCTCCTAGTTTACTTCTGTACTTGTTTTTATTTTACACATATCATACTGTATTCGCATTTATTTTGTATCTGTCCATGAAACATGAAAACACTTACGAACCTACCCTGCGCCAGGCACAGTGTGGGCAGATGAGATACAGGGAAGACTGAAGTAGTGCCAGGCCCTGTGGGGGCACCTGCTCTCTAGCTCTGAGCAGCCTAGCAGAAGTGATGGCATCTTTTTCTTTCTAACTTTTTTTTTTTGGCCGCCATGCACGGCATGCAGGATCTTAGTTCCCTGACCATGGCCCCTGAAGTAAGTATGGAACCACTGGAACACCAGGGAGGTTCCAGAAAGCGACTTACCATCTGTGTTCTATGCCACTGCACACGGTGCTCACCATAGGAAGGGCTCCATAAACACCAGCAACGTGAAAGAAACTGCTGCTAACTAGTTTCAAATTAACAATGTCTAATGCCAAATTCTTCAGCATTTAAATATTAATCCTCACACAGTTAAATCCTCAGCTATCTAAAATATGCTGCTGTCCTAAATCTAATATTAATGAAATCTACTTACTCTTAAACCTGAACTACGAATGCTAGTATATCTACATTTGTAAAATATACAGATGTGTTCATATTTACCTCCTAATAAATAATTTTTTAATAATATCTGATTTATATACATAAGTTTAAGGCCCAAGCTTGATCATTTGCTGGTGTTGTCTCTTTCCTGTGAGTGGAATTTGGGGAATAAAATAAAACTGAAGAGTTAAACTGGGTCCCCAATGCAAGGTGCAATATTTTTATAACACTGAAAAATTAAAGCTCTATCATCTCCCACTACA
The DNA here is from genome assembly GCA_917880005.1 of Nanger dama. Lineage (NCBI taxonomy): Eukaryota > Metazoa > Chordata > Mammalia > Artiodactyla > Bovidae > Nanger > Nanger dama. The sequence goes on along the minus strand of CAKJTW010000004.1, from coordinate 64,084,662 downwards.
GAAGGGACTTTATTTTTGACACCCCTTAACCAGCGAGGGGCAGGAACCCCTGCAGAGACCAATGCCAATGAACAGCAGACACAAAAAACCATAAAAACACTGTTAAACTCTTTCCATGAAAGAAAATAAACCTGTGCAGCTAAAGGGTTGACACATTTTTTTTAATTCAACTGAATTCAAACATATTGACCTATTCTCTGAGCCCTGAACATTTTCTGTCAAGAAAAATTTCCTTGTGGTAAGATATGAGTCCTGTGACCTGAGTATTATATCTGTCTGTGACTCCAGGCATCACAGAACAACCAGAGCCAGGATATTACTCCCTAAGCAGAAGTTTCTGGACTACACCTGCACAACTTATGTTGTATTGCATGGTGTAAGACACTAAAAGCATGGGCCTCTGTATCAGACAAGCCTGGGCTGTGCAGCCTCCCAATAGTATGACTGACTTTGCACTTTCTTTTCAGAAAGAAAATAAAAGCTTGTTTCAACATGAGGACTCTTAATTATCAAAGGGACCTGAGTAAGTACCTAAATTCAGGAGGAGCTGAGAAAGAGCTTCTAAGCATCTATGAGAGGAACTAAGGATTGGCTGCTGACTAGCCACTCTCTACACAAGCCAGGCAGACACCATCAGTGATGAGTGCAATGCTGAGGAAGGGGAGCCTTCCTCAGGCGTGGCTGCCCTGCCCGGGACCCTGACACCCGCCCCCACTCCATGTGCACAGACAGGGAAGCCTGTGGGGCCAGGAAGAGAGACATCAGGACTGGATCCTGGATGAGGATACGCTCATCTCATGCATGAGTGCTCTCACAGGTGATGCTAAGAATCAAGTGGCTTGACATATACATAGAAGCAATAATGGAAGCGAGGGCAGCTGAGCAAAAGCAAGAGCCCACACCGGCAGGAAGAGAGGAGCAGGGTGACGTGTTAGCACAGCGGGCTAGGGGGAGCTCTGAATGGATTTACTTCTTGCCACTGGAAAGAGACCTCAGCGTGAGCAGTCACCTCCTGGGTGCTGTTCTTAGATTACATCAGGAGTCCTCATCAACAGCAAAACGGGTCATAGCCCAAACACATTTCAACTTGAAAGGCTTGAGGGGAAGAGAAACTACATTTCACTGCTTACAAAATTTAAACAGAATGTAAGTCGCTTGGAAAGGAGACACAGGTAGGCACTGGAATACTCCATTCTATAAACTTATCCAACACACATAAAGATCATTCAGTGTCTTAGCGTCACCAAAATGTGTTTTTCTTCTAAAGTCGATAAAAAAAATACAAATTTCCAACTGCAGAAGTTGAATAAAACTGAGATAACAGACAGCATAAAATATACTTCTTACGCTGGGACTGCGAGACCACTTTGGCGCGACTGCGGCCCCGACTGTCAGAAGGTGTAGAGGCGACGTTGGTGGCACTCCCGGAGCTCTGTCGTCGTGTGCGGATCCGACCTGGGGGACACAGCAAACACAGTGCTTCCATAATGTTTCCAGTAAGTGCGACCCACTCAGAAAAGCACCCAGACTGCAAACAAGGGGCATGGGCTGAGTCACTCCAGGGGAGCAGGTCTCCCCATGTGTGGTCTTGACACGCACACGTGCACTGGTCTGTATACACAGATTCTACAGACATGTCAGAAACTCCCCAGAGGTACTCATGCACCTATCAGGTGCTTTTGTTTCAACTATTTCAGCATATTCTATGTTCACCGTCACTTGAATAATTTTTCCACAATTTTTAAAATTAAATTCTCTCTCCTGTTTATTGTCTACATAATCTGTCATATTTCCACAAGCAGAAAAGAATATTAGCTGTCATCTTCATAAAAATACTATAGGGGAAAAAAGAGTAAATGGGAAACAAACAAAAAATCTTCTTAACCAGGCAATCAACAAAAACTACAGCATCCTGGACAATAAATATTGTCTTGATAAATAGCATTAAACTTCTATTTTAAAGCATGTATGCCAGCAAGTTTCTAGGTTACAAAAGATGAAGTTTATTAAAAGAATCAATATTAGGAGTACCTAGAGAAATTACCTAAAAATAATGCAATGTCATAAGTATTTATGAAAAAAATTTGACACTGTAGGTAAAGCAATGTGTTAATGCCAATTATTAAAGCATGAAACAATATAAAAATGAATTCAGAAACAATCAATCATTGATGGTAAGAGTAGAATGATTAAAAATTAATTTTTAAATTCAGGGATTCTTTGTTTTCAAAGGGACACAAAATGCTCAACTTCCATAATTCAATCAGAATATCAAACTGATAGGGAAAACACAAAACAATTTGAACTCCCACTGGCTTCTTATGTTGTTCAAAAGCACATCTACTTCAACAATTGAGAAAACCGGCAGAAAGGCAATACAGGAAAACAAATTCAAAAGCTTGAAGAAGGTTCAAGAAATGAAGGTAAGAAGCAATAAAAGAAAGCATGGCACTTAATTGAAAAAAAAAGAAAAAAAGAAAGCTAGAAAGAACCAATGACTTTTAAGAGGAATTGAATGAAAGACCTAAAAATTCTAGAATCTATAATAAAATTAGTATCGATATGTCTGGTGGAGAAAGTAAACTTCGATGTTGTAAAGAACAATACTGCATAGGAACCTAGAATGCCAGGTCCATGAATCAAGGTAAATTGGACGTAGATAAGCAGGAGATGGCAGGACTGAACATCAACATCTTTATGAAATCAGTGAACTAAAATTAATAGGAATGGGTAAATTTAACTCTGATGACCATTACATCTACTACTGTGGGCAAGAATCCCTTAGAAGAAATAGAGTAGCCCTCAAAGTCAACAAAAGAGATCAAAATGCAGTACTTGGGTGCAGACTCAAAAACTACAGAATGATGTTGGTTTGTTTCCAAGGAAAACCATTCAGCGTCACAGTAATACAAGTCTATGCCCCAACCACTAATTCCAAAGAAGCTGAAGTCCAATGGTTCTATGAAGAGCTACAAGACCTTCTAGAACTAATACCCCCAAAATATGTTTTTTTCATCATAGTCGATTAGAATAGAAAAGTAGGACGTTCAGAGGTACTTGGAATAACAGGCACGTTTGGCCTTGGAGTACAAAATGAAGCAGGTCAGAGGCTAACAAGAGTTTTGCCAAGAGAATACACTGGTCATAGCAAACACCCTCTTCCAACACGAGAGATGACTCTACCATCACCAGATGGTCAATACAGAAATCAGATTGACCATATTCTTTGCAGTTGAATATGGAGAAGCTCTCTCTACACAGTCAGCAGAAACAAGACCTGGAGCTGACTGTGCCTAAGATTATGAGCTCCCTATTACAAATTTCAGGCTTAAATTGAAGAAAGTAGGAAAAACCACTAGACCATTCAGGTATGACCTAATCAAACTCCTTATGATTATACAGTGGGAGTGACAAATAGATTCAAGGAATTAGATCTGAAAGAGTGCCTGAAGAACTATGGACAGACGTTTATAATACTGTACAGGAATTACAGCATTACAGTTTTGTGGTGACCAAAACCATCCCAAAGAAAAAAAGAAATGCAAGAAGGCAAAATGGTCGTCTGACAAGGCCTTACACATAGCTGAGAAAAGAAGAGAAACAAGAAGCAAAAGAGTAAGGAGAAGATATCCCCTGGAGAAGGGAATGGCAACCCATTCCAGTATTCTTGCCTGGAGAATTCCATGGACAGAGGAGCATGGTGCGCTACAGTCCATGGGGTTGAGAGAGTTGGACATGACTGAGCAACTAACACAAGGGCAGGATATATCCAACTGAATGCAGAGTTCCAGAGAATAGCAAGGAGAAGTAAGAAAGCCTTCTTAACTGAACAATGCAAAGAAAGAGAGGAAAATAATAGAATCAGGAAGACTAGTGATCTTTTTAAGAAAATTAGAGATACAAAGGGAACATTTCATGCAAAGATGGGCACAATAAAGGACAGAAACAGAAGTAAAAGCGATTAAGAAGAGTGAGATGGCAGAAATACACAGAAGAGCTATACAAAAAGCTGTTAATAACCTGGATAACCATGATGGTGTGGTCACTCACTTAGAGCCAGACATCCTGCAGTGTGAAGTGGGCCTTAGGGAACATTACTAGGAACAAAGCTAGTGGAGGTGATGGAATTCCAGTTGAGCTATTTCAAATTCTAAAAGATGATGATGTTAAAGTGCTGCACTCAACATGCCAGCAAATTTGGAAAACTCAGCAATGTCCACAGGACTGGTTAAAAGGTCAGTTTTCATTCCAATCCCAAAGAAAGGCAATGCCAAAGAATGTTCAAACTACTACATAACAGCATTCAGTTCACGTGTTAGCAAGGTAATACTCAAAATTTTTAAGTTAGGCTTCAACACTACGTGAACTGATGTTCAAGCTGGATTTAGAAAAGGCAGAGGAACCAGAGATCAAATTGCCAACATCCACTGTATTATAGAAAAAGTGAAGGAATTCTAGAAAAACACCTACTTCTGCTTTATTGACTACATGAAAGCCTTTCATTGTATAGATCACAACAAACTGTAAAATTCTTAAAAGAGATGGGAATACCAGACCACCTTACCTGACTTCTGAGAAACCTGTATGCAGGTCAAGAAGCAATAGTTAGAACCAGACATGGAACAACAGACTGGTTCCGAACTGAGAAAGGAGCACATCAAGGGTGTATATTATCACCCTGCTCATTTAATTGATATGCAGAGTACATCATGCAAAATGCTGGGCTGGATGAAGCTCAAGCTGGAATCAAGACTGCCAGGAGAAATATTAATAACCTCAGATATGCAGATGGTACCACTCTAATGGCAAAAAGCAAAGAGGAACTAAAAAGCCTTTTAATAAGAGGAGAGAGAAAAAGCTGGCTTAAAATCCAACATTCAAAAAACAAAGACCATGGTATCTGATCCCATCACTTCATGGAAAAAAGATGGGAAAAAAGTGGAGGAAAGTGGCATATTTTATTTTCCTGGGCTCCAGACTCACTGTGGACATTGACTGCAGGCAGCCATGAAATTAAAACATGCTTGCTCCTTGGAAGAAAAGCTGCAACAAACCTAGACAGTGTATTAAAAAGCAGACATTATCACTTTGCCAAAGGTCCGTATAGTCAAAGCTATGATTTTTCAGTAGTCATGTATGGATATGAGATTTGATCCATAAAGAAGGTTGAGTGCCTAAGAACTGATGCCTTTCAAATTGTGGTGCTGGAGAAGACTCTTGAGAGTCCCTTGGATAGCAAGGAGATCAAACCAGTCAATCCTAAAGAAAATCAACACTGAGTATTCATGCTTACTCCTTGGAATGAAAGTTATGACAAACCTAGATAGCATATTCACAAGCAGAGACATTACTTTGCCAACTAAGGTCCGTTTAGTCAAGGCTATGGTTTTTCCAGTGGTCATATATGGATGTGAGAGTTGGACTGTGAAGAAGGCTAAGCGCTGAAGAATTGATGCTTTTGAATTGTGGTGTTGGAGAAGACTCTTGAGAGTCCCTTGGACTGCAAGGAGATCCAACCAAACAGTTCTGAAGGAGATCAACCCTGGGATTTCTTTGGAAGGAATGATGCTGAAGCTGAAACTCCAGTACTTTGGCCACCTCATAAGAACTGACTCATTGGAAAAGACTCTGATGCTGGGAGGGATTGGGGGCAGGAGAAGGGGACGACAGAGGATGAGACGGCTGGATGGCATCACGGACTCAATGGACGTTGAGTCTGAGTGAACTCCGGGAGATGGTGATGGACAGGGAGGCCTGGTGTGCTGTGATTCATGGAGTCGCAAAGAGTTGGACACGACTGAGCGACTGAACTGAACTGAACTGAACTGATGCTGAAGCTCCAATACTTTGGCCACCTGATGCGAAGAGCCGACTCACTGGAAAAGACCCAAAAGATTGAAGGCAGGAGGAGAGGGGACTGACAGATGATGAGATGGCTGGATGGTATCAACTGACTCAATGGACATGAGTCTGAGCAAATTCTGGGAGACAGTGAAGGACAGGGACACCTGGCATGCTGCAGTCCATGGGGTTGCAAAGAGTTGGACATGAGTTAGCAACTGAACAACAACATATCACTATGAACCACTTACATGTGAACTCAAAATCCTCACACCAGCATACAAACTAATTATTCCCACTTTACATAAGGAAACAGAGAAGCATGGGGATTAATTCCTTTATCCAGTGGTTTAGATTCCTCATGCATGGCTGGCTGGCTGACCTAAGAGTTAGTCTCCTAAGGAAGTCACCAAGCTATATCCAGGGAGTCACCAAAGCAAACTGAAGATGAAAAACAGCTGAATTTACTGTTTTGTTTAAATTTTTATAAAATACTTAGACCACAAAATATTTTTTAAATGAGTATCGACACTCATTCAGTTAAGAAAATAAAAATCTTCTGTACCCTTCGCCTCAACCTGCAACATTTTTGGTAACCTGAGCTGAAACCCAGTGTTCATCATTCCCTTACACTTATATTTTTAATATACATGGTTGTATAACCAAGAAATAGATGGCATTATTTTATGTATTTAAATGTAACTTTATCATAGGGTACATATTTTCCCAAAACTGACGGTTTGGCTCAACATTTGTGAGGTCACTTATGGAAGTGATTGTTCTTCCAATTAAAGGGAGATCCATTTCACTTTTTCTATATGGCTATGCAACCCCTTTCTCACTAACGTGAAAAGCCACCTATATCACTTATGAAGCGCTTGTATACACATATGGCTCCGTTTCTCCACTGTTGAGTCAGCCCCGTTAGTCCAGCTGTCCATTCTGTGCGACGTACACTGCTGCGAGCAGCTTTTCAAAACCACCTTCTAAACTGGTTGGGCAAATCAAGCCACTTTTCCCTACAGCCCTTTGCTATCTTGCATATGCATCTGAACATGTAATAAATAGACGGCGTGAAAATCTGACTACAATTGTGGAACCTGGGATTAATTTTTTGGGGAAAAGACAGCTTTATGATATCAATCTTTCCATTTGTTAGTTTTCTCTATATCACTTTCTTCAGTGTTTTCCTATAAAGTTTTATAATTTTTTCCAAAAGCTTTACCCAATTTTGTAGACTTCTTCAAAGGTGCCTTATTTTTATTATACAGAATATAGTTTACTGAATTATATTTCTTAACTTGTTCACAAACAAGAATACAACCACCGTATTTTGATCTTAACTGTATGAATCTTGCTAAACTTTTATTAATTCCATCCATTTACATGTAGATTATTTGGCATTATCTAAATAGAAAACGACCTTCAAATGAGACTTCTGTTTTCTCCCTTCAAACTCTACCCTTTGATTACTTTACCTGCTGTTTGGGAACACACAGTACAATGCTAAAAAGGAGTACAAAGTGAGTTTTGTTATCTTGAGCCACAGTTTTCTGTGTTTTTTTTTAAGTCTGTAATTTCATAAAAACTATATTTCAACAAGTTAAGAAAACTCATTCCCAATTGCTAAGAATTTGTCAAAAATGTTTGTTTTTTAACTGAATTTTTAAATGCTCTGTCTTCACCTTTTGATATAAAATTATTTTCCGGGATGTACTGAGCTGCTCAGTACATTCGACTGTTCAGTACATATATTTGAATGTTCAAAGCTATAACATTTGAAAGTTTTTTTTTTTTTAAGAAAGTATTTAGCCTGGGCTAAACATCCTACTACGTTGCTTGTCTTTCCAAGTTTCTATTTCTTTAAATATCCAGACAACAGAATGGTTTCTTTTCTTGGATCTCTATGGGAACTCTAAGATCTATGCTGAAGCTGAGTTCTTCTGATGAAGATCTATGTTTGCTTCTGCTAGTGTCCTATGGAGACCAGCAATACAGCCACTTTAAACTGACTTACCTATTTAGATTTTTCAGATAACAAAAGTAGCATAGATTCAGAGCAAAAATCTGCATGAAGACCCAATTTATGGCTGCAGATTTTCAGGAAAGATTATTTTCCCCGCTCCACCCAGTAACTGAGGTTCCAATGGGTAGATCCCCTCACCCTCTTCTATTTAGTAGAGTTAACCTCTTGTTACCAGTGATGACATAGGTCTTGGGTGGGTTTGGGCTTACTTTCTGTCATTCCATGCCCGAAGCACTCATAGCAATGCCCCGGTTCTCCAGGATTTAGTCAAAACCTCAAGATGCAAACCAGCTTTGGCTTTCATCTCCTAGGGTTTCTGCTCTTGCTAAAGTATGCAGATGTGTGGCTTCACTGCGATGAGTGATCTGTTCTCAGTTGGGAAGATCATTTAGACTTCTAAATTCTGCATACTGCTAAATATACAAGTTTCTTATTTCTTTTAATCATTTAAGTATAGCAACTTTATATTATATAAAAGACCCTTAAGTTTTAAAGAGATTAATTATGTTTTTATTCTTTTGCTTTGCTGTTTATCTCTCATCACAGATGTAATTTTGGACTATGAGCTCATACTCGGCATACTTTAATCTGTGAGAACCCTAAGAAACCAGATTTGAGAGTGGCTTTCTCTGTAGAAGTTCTGTGTTTGCTACTGTCAGGCATCCTTGGGAGCTGTAAATGCAGACCATTTTAATCCATCAGGTTGGAGTTTCCAGATAACACAGGTAAGATAAACTGAAAGCACAATTTGTGTGAGAAGAAAGTTTAATTACAAATTAGGGAAGACTGGTTTTTCCTTTGCCTGGGACAAAGTCAAGAGAGAGATCAGGTCAGTTTGAAGATAAAAGGTGTTTTCCCCCAAACCCACCTTTTCATGGATATATAGTACTGTTAAAATGCTGTCTTAGCAATAACTCTTAACTCTCACTGAGGTAATTACATGAGAAACTTCAGAGCACCCTTAAAATCTGTTTTTGGAAGTTTAAAGGGCCTTTGTTGTATTGTACTCAGATATATATATATATGAAACTATTCATGACATGTTTCAATAGCATCACCGACTCCATGGACATGAATTTGAGCAAACTCCAGAAGACATAGGACAGGGAAATCTGGTGTGCTGCAGTTCATGAGGTTGCAAAAAGTCGGACATGACTTAGCAACTTAACAATAACAACAATAAGTATATTTCCTTTACTGGAAGAGGTTTAGTTTCAGTAATTATATTAATTTGGCAATATTACTAAAAATGCCTACATATGTTTTAAACAGATGATATAAATACTCTATGGTCTTTAGGAAAAATAAAGTCTACTCAATAAACAGGAAAAATATACTTCAGTGAGACTGCAAAGGCCTTCATGTAAATCTCACTCTCAAGCTGGGGACCTCTAGGCCTACGAACTGCTTCACACTCACTGGCTGGGGCACAAAACACTCGAATGCACTCACACGTGGCATTTATGAAATAAAGTTGGAAAGTTGAGTACTTGTAAGTTTGCTACCTCTAAGTATCCCTCTACAAAAATAACTTTATCATATTTTTTGAAGATAAAAGAAGTTTAACACTTGTATTTCTATATATAGGCACATTTTTCATTGTGCAAAAAGGCTAATCACTTATTGCTTGGATAAATATACAGCAATACCAAATGTTTTATTTCTCAGTAAAATGGAACTAAAATCTAAGTTTCTTTTCCTAAAGAGCAGACAATGGTACAGAGTCTTTTTTCAATCATGTAATCTTAATGAAAATCACCAATAGTTAAGCATGGCCGTTGACCATTTAATAACATTTAATAACATATGATAACTTATTCTCTGAAACCATCAGTTAAGTCATCAGTATCCATAGGGCACTGAAGTTTTTAAGTACTTTAACTCTTCATTTTAAGTTATTTTGGAAAAAAATATGAATAATACATTTCGTGAACCCAGCAGTTAAATTTAAAAAAAAAAAAAAAGCAGGTGATAAAAAGATGAGAATCATTCATTTTCTTCACAAGCTGAGTATCTGCAGGGGCCTCTGTGCCTGCAGAGGCTGTTCCAGAGCCTGCTGGGGATGTGCTAGTTCACAGATGCTCAAGTCCCACAGCTGCCTCCACATCCGCAGATCAACTGAGTGCAGACCGTGCGAGAATGCATGCTTACTGGACACAATCCACCTACAAGTGGGCTCACACGCTGCAAACCCATGCTGTTCAAGGGTCAATGGTGATTGATTAAAACTCTCTCACAAATGGCAAAACAGATAATATCAATGTTTTCTTCTTCCAAATCCTCCAAGTCACTGAACATAACACACTGAAAGATGACCTGGAAATAAACTTTTGGTCAAAAGTTGAGCTTTTGAGTTCTTCACAAAAACATCTTTCTAATTAGTCGTATATGTCGGGATAGCTACTTCATGTGTGTGATAAGGAACCTCCAGAGAATATGTATTTTTCTCAGTCACTGCAACAAGGGAGTCACCAGGCTTCAAATGTTTTGTCCGAATTTTGAATTCAGAGCTTCCAACTACCGATTTAAATTTCTGCCTCCTGACACAAGTATCTGGTGCTTGTCCTAAGAGCTACTGTAATAGATAGCAATATAATCAACGCACATATTAACAAATTTTCAAAAGACTCAAAATGATCCTAAACATTCAGACAGGAAACTCTTGATAAGATGCTAAGTGATGTTCGCTGTGTATGCAGCTTTTCTAAGCAGCCTGCTAAATTTCACAGCTGAAACAGAGAGAAATGACAGTTGAAAGGGCTCCCAAGGCCTCTATTTTCCATCTCATCATCACACAATGCTGGAGGCTCTGACCCGATGTGACAGCCTGGATGGGATTCTGGCTAATTCTGAATTCTGTATGATTAATGGACCCACAAATCATCCTCCACTTTCCTACCAGAAGGAGAACCAGAAAGAGACTTCTTGTCCTCAGCTTCCAGCACAGTAACTGAGCAAGCTACCCTGTGAACTTACCCTGAACAGGTAAAAGAAAACCAAAGGTAAAAGACAGGTTAAAGAAAACTGAAGGAAAAAAATAAGTGTAAAATCTCCACCTCTGGGTGGAATAACAGGCTGACTTCCATTCTCTCATACAGGGATATGAAATCAACCAGGGCGCTCTGCAAAAAATGTGGAAATTCCCACATCGTTTCTCTAACTTTCCGTCTCATCTGCATTATTACTGTATCCTACTCTATTGCCTGTCCATCTAGGCTGAGGAAATACTTAAGATGCTTTCTTATAGAAAAAGAAATATAAAATGACTTGTTTCAACTAAAAAATGGAAGAAAACCACACCTAGCCTCAATCTTCTATCACAAATGGCAGGCTTAGCGTGACACAGGCCTTTTGTCCATTTTTCATTTTGGAAACGTCTCATTTCAAAAGCTTATCCAACTCCAAGAATCATCAGTGGAGCTTGTTGAAAATTCAGGTTCCTTGCTTGTTCTAAACTTAATGAAAATCTTCTAGGGGCAGCACCTAGAACTCTGCTCTTGTAAGCAAGATTCCAGGAGATTTTTATGATGAGATAAAATTGAAGAACACTGATCTTGAGGCTATATGTCTTTTAAAAATTTCATTCAAATTTTTCCTTTGTGAGTTTCTTAGAAAGCAGTATATGAATTAAAAGCACTGTGAGCTGCGCAACTTGAGATAAAACCCAATCTACTCTGCTGGCTGGCCTTTAGAGGGGCTAAATGTAACACAGGAACTTAACATAGCAGCTCCTCATGGTTAAATCACTATCCTGAGGGTTGCTGAGTCTAAGTCATTACCTTACGCAAATGAGATAACTCTATATTTCAATTATCTGAAACATCATACTTACTATCTAGAGACTTTGCAAAGCTGATCATGTCTATCATGTGCTAATCAAAGACCTGTACTGACAGGAAGAGCTCCATCCAAAATTTAAAAGAATCAAACAGCAGAAAGCGCCTCTTGAGATCAACACAAAGAGAAAACAACGTGGATGTGGGGATATGTATTTCTTCCACCAGTTATACTCCTGTGTGTCCCAGAGAACACAGCATAGAGAAGGCATTTAACCCAGGCTGATGAGTGGATGAATGAGAGGAACTGAACGAATGGGGCTGGCATCAGTGGGACAAACAGAAACAGTATTGTATAATTCAATAGCTTCAGGGGAGAGAAAAGAATTTTTTTTAACGTCTAAAAATTACCTACTGAAAAACCTTTACCAGCCTTTAACCTGCATTGCCAATTGACACTGAAACTTATGTTTTTAAGAGGAAAGGTCAATCCTGAAAGGCCCACAAAAGTACAAAGTCAAGAGGAGAATCAAGCGGAGGTGGTGCTTCCAGGAGTGACAAAACCTGAGATGAGTCACCTACGAGGTCACAGGGATGCTCCTCCCAGTGTGGGCTCAGAGTGACACGCTATGGATAGCACACTGGAGCCCAAATCCACAAGCACAAGGACAGAACAGGAAAGGAGGGGAGCGTTCAGGTAGAGGGAAGGCAAGACTCAGTGGAGACAGGAGGAGGAGGAGTTGGAGGGAAGCGCGTGCAACGTGTCATGCAGGGACCCCAGGGAGGGCAAGGGCACCAGGCAACACTCGTGGGGACACACCTCGTCACAGAGACAAACCGCTTACCCTCCGCTTTAGTGGCAGTACCATCTTTAAGCAAATTAAAAAAACAAGGGAAGGGATAACAGGGAACAGTTAGTAACATCAAAAAAATTAAAAAGCAGATGTTATTATTAGCTACCAAAAAAGCAAAAGTACAATTTAAAATAAAATTAAAAGGGAAACAAGTTCAACAGCAAAGCACAGTCTGAAGCAAGTAAGTGCACCTTCTATTGAAATCAGCTTAGGAGAATGTGAGTTCTGCCTTCAGAAAACACCACACGAAAGCACAACCCAGGGTCAGGCCTTGGCTGATGGACTGTGTTTTTGATTTGGCCAACCTCATCCTCCTTGGGCTTCCCTGGTGATTCAGCTGGTAAAGAATCCACCCGCAATGCCGGAGACCTGGATTCAATCCCTGGGTTGGGAAAATCCCCTGGAGAAGGGAAAGGCTACCCTCTCCAGTGTTCTGGCCTGGAGAATTCCACTGACTGTATAGTCCACGGGGTCACAAAGAGTTGGACACAGCTGAGTAATTTTCAGTTTCATTTTCTCTCATCCTCTGAAGAGTCCCTTTTTCTTGGAACAAAGTATTGTACTAGCAGAATAACAGGGGGAACTACGGACACCCAGAGGGCAGAGGCAGTGAGTCAGCAGCCCCGGAAGCTGGCATAGCAGCACCCAGCCCAGCCACACGGTCCAGCTCGGTACCTGAGTCGAGTCCTAGGGGCTCCGCATCTCCCCTCATGTGTCTGGACTCTAGAAGTTGGGAAAAGGATCATCAGCTTTTAACACTACACTCCTACACAGATGTGGTACATCCACCTCAGTAGGAGCTAACAGCTTCTCAGCAGGACTGTGTTATATTGGGGGGCTGATTTTGCTTGGTTTTTATGGATCTGGACATCAGGAAAGCTGAGGTCAAGCTCTCAGGCGATGGAGAGTGGGGAATACTCCAGTCTCATCATTTGGAAGACCCAGCGCTTTTACAAGCACCAAGTAGAGCGCACGAGGTCCATGTTAAAACAGCTTTAATATGAACAGAAAAACAAGGACTACTGTTTTCAAACAATGAAGCGAATACTAACTACAGATCCTTAAGGTGGATCAAACAGAACTAAAATGAACAGAAAGCCTTCACACAGGACAGACTTCTGACTTCTCTCTTGCTCAGTGATCACACATCAACACAAGAGCCTAAACACACCTACGTGATGGTGTAACAGTTAAATAAACAACATAAAAGGAGAGCTCTTATTGGATATGTTCCCAGTCTCAGTAAGATACTCTTGTAGAGAAGACAAGACTGATTTAACAACATTCCACACTATAAACCTTACCTTTTAAATTAATAACATTCCTTTCACAGCCACAGTTTCCTTCATCTTATAGGATAATAGTTTACCAGACTTCTATATAATTTCATTTGTCCCTACCACGTATGTTAATAGGTGGCTATTATTTAACAGCCATAATCAATTTATGGGAAGAGGAAACAGATTCAAAAGCTGCTTGGCTTGGTCAAGGTCACTCAGTGCCCAAGCCAGGCCACTAACTTTTGCTCGGTGTTCTCTCACTCTGCTCCCATGATCTTAGATATCAGCTATGGAACTGACTTTGGGATTAGTTTGTAAACCACAAGAGCAGTAAGTCTCGATGTTTCATGAAGTTTAAACCACATTTACTTCCTTAAATCTCAAATAAAACAAACCCTGCTAAGTCTCTAGACTTTGGCTTTGAACAACTCTGCTTTAACAAACATAAACTGAAATAAACTATAAGCCTTACAACAGGTGTTCAGTCTACACGCTATCAGACACTAATTCTTTTGAAAGTAATTTTTAAATCTTTTGTGACATATCATTAGAGTCTGTGCATGCTCCTCCCAGGTGGCACAGGGGGACAGACAACACCCTTTTGTGTGATACATCATGCTGGTCAGAAAGTCCACTCGCTCCTCTGGAGCCCCCTGTTACCCCCCTCCCCGTGCCCACTCCAGGCAAAGCCTCAGTGAACAGTCAAGCTCTGCACCCCACCCCAGGACAGGCGGGGAGGAAACCCACCTCTGGCCACAAGGGAGGAGGCTGGGATGCTGGAAGGGGCACATGACACAGAGGGGCGCACCACTGATGCCCCAGCAGAGAGGACACTCACCCAAGGGTGGCTGTAAACCAGCAGTCAGCACACAGGGTCACTTAACTCTGAAACATTAGCCCTGCAACCGTGAGACCTGCCTCAGTTACAGTTTCTGGTCATTTGCTCTGTAAACCAATCTAATCTGAGGTTAAGTGTCATCTCAAATGGCAGACCTCGGGGAAGGGTCTTGAGAGTCTGGTTACCTAAGGATGCATATGAGCCCGGAGGTAAGGCCGCCGCCCGAGCTGAAGGGCGCTGTGCTGGCAGCCGAGGAGATCTTGGATTTGGCGCTGGCAGCTGCGTTCACGTCAATGTCGCCGAGACCGCTGCAGGGACCCCGCGGTGGATGCGGACTTGGTGCTGACCGTGGAAGCTGCAGGGGAGGAGTGAGCTTTAGCAAGGACAGTAAGGGCTGCACTAGACCTTCAAAAGCACTGCTTCTCCTGAAAACAAACATCAAGTTTTCACAAAGGTTGGAGCACAGAGCACTGTCCAACAGTGGCTCCTGGTCACTTGACAGAGCTCAGCTGATGCTGAAGGGAATGACAAGTGACCGTAACTCCACACACCTTCATAACCAAACCATAAATCCCACAGAAATGGACCACAGTTCTGATCCACAAGAGTAATCAAACAATGAAAACTCATTTGCATCTGGCCAGTGTCCTCCTAAGGTGGCATGAAGGTGCCCTCCCACCCCCAGGCACACACCACCCCCCATCCTCGTTTCAGGGAACATCCCCCTTCCCACTCCCCAAAGTTGCAGGTCCCAGGTTGCTTGGAGCATCCCAGCCAGTGCTCAGAGCACAGAAGCATCACACACACACACATGCATCACACACATACACACCCACCCACCCCATGACAGCACCAAGTACAGGGGGTAGGGAGGGTGAGAAGGACAGGTCTGCCTGCCCGAGTCACTCTGACAAACTATCCTCGCTCTGCTGGGAACGTGGGAGTGCAAAACAGGGCAGACCCTCTGCAGACCTGGGAGCAGTAGCCGGCTTCTAGCCACTGCACAGCCCACCCCAGGCTCAGACATCGAAGCCTTCCCCGTGGCGCCCATCTTACCTCTGGAGGTGGTACTGCCAGTAGGACTTCTTTTGGCAGAGAGCGGCCGACTGAAAATAAAGGAACACATCTATTATCAAAAGTGCATTGTATCTGTATTAATACAGGTGAAATATACAATAGGCAATTATGATCACAAAGAATTATTTCAGACTTCTCAGAATTCTACTGGTAATCTGGACCATAATCTTAAAAAAAATCCCAGTTTCAGAAAAACTTTAGTACTGTACTCTGGACTACCTTTCAAACACATGGCAAGAAGTCTTAGAAAATAGAAATAAAGAATGAAGATAGTAGTACATTCAGTCCCAAAGTTTGAATGCCCTCCCTTTCCAAAGCTGTCTCCAAGTTAATGCTTATATTCTCTTAGAAGATACTTGGCGCAATTTGCTTGTGCTTGTGTTACTCCAAAACTGTGCCAGGACTGACATGCATATTTCACTACAAACCACCTGTGGAAGGGATCAGGGACCAAGGGCCATGGGACAGGCCACCTGTTTCTTATGATGCCCCACAGCATCTTCCCCAGCACTAGGATCCATCTGAATTAAGGGGGAAATGATAACAGGCACATATACATTCAAAAGGACGAGCTGCTCGTCCATGTGCTCAGGCAGCAAAATATTCATTGTAAGCTCCATACAGACGAAGAGCATAGCAGAAACACTTACTTGAGACTCTCCTGGGAGCTGGAGGATGAGCGGTCTGACTGTGGCAGTGACACCACGCTGTCCGAGCTCTTTAGGTGGGTCTGCAGGGCCTTCTGGTAGGAGGACTCCAGCGTGTGGTACAGGTGCTCTGCTTCCCTGCTGAAGTGACTGTGGAAACCCCAGTAACACCTGGAAAACACGGGACACTGTCAGGGACTGACCTCAGCTCCAGTGACCAGCAGCTGCAGTGGCGTAAGGGAGCGAGTGAAGTGAGGAGGACTGCTGCGACTCCTCACCCACAACCTACTGGCTCTGTGACTCTAGGCAAGTTATTCCATCTGTCTGACTCTCAGACTCCTTAAGAACATGGAAATCAAAGAGTCTAACCTGCAAGACTGGGAAGACTAGGGAAGACAGAGCTAAAACATCTAGAATTACACCTAGAATGTGAGGGGACTGGTTCATGGAAGCAAAATGCATGTGACACTCCCTGGCTGAAAGTATTTAAAACGGCTTTAGGTTAACGTATAAAAAAGAAAAACAGGATGATGCTCACAAACCACTTGAAAGGTATACTGTGTTATGATTAAAAAACTAGAAAAAAATGGGGGGGGCATGGAAATGTAAAATAAGGACAAAAAGAGCGTAAGTAGATCATTAACAACTCTATTCCTAATTAAGTCACTTATTCGGGTAGGAACTTCCCCAAATGAGGTTGAGGTTGTGCTTCAGGGTGAAGGATGAGGCCCTCCAAACACTCAGAACCAGGGAATTAGACCTTAACTGAGAGCAAAGAGCAGTGAGAGCCAGGTCAGGGTAGGTATATACAGCTGAATAATCCATAGTGCTTCAAGAGGTAAGCACTGGTGGAATCTGTGTTATCACAAGAGCCAGGGACTTTCCTGGTGGCCCAGTGTTAGGACTAGGGTTTCCACTGCAAGAGGGGCACATGTTCAGTCCCCCTTGGGGAACTAAGATCTCCCAAGCTGTGCAGCACAGCCAAAAAAAAATAGAAGAGCTAGCCAACCACAGAAGCACAGAGAAAAATAGCCCCAAAGCAATATGGGAAGTATGTATCTTTGTGCTGTCTGAGAGAAGACATCTGAGCATCAAACTTAAAACTGCTATTTTCAGTCAGGATGGCACGATGACTCCCTGAAAGGCATGGGATGTGGGGGCCACACCCTCTTGGCTGCATCACAGCCAGTCCTAGTGGTAAAATGACTCCAACCATGAGCAGGACAGTGAGCTGCGGACTGCAGTCAGCCTGAGCCACCCTCACCCACTTCCCAGGCACCCACCTGACCCTGGCAGAGATGTAGTCCCTGGCTAAGAATCCCCGTGATGAGGAGTTTTCACAGTAAATCAACAAGCCACTCCAGAAGAGATGGGTAAGAGAAGACATGGGACATGCAGACAAGTGCTTTTCTGGCTCATGTGATAATTTCTCATAAATTAAAAAAATGAGCCTTTTCTGCTGTCTACATCAGTCCTATTTATGTTCAAATAGCACCAATCAGGCTTTCAGGCCTGGGCACTCCACAACCTTTGAAACGAAAAATTAGAGAAGTATTTTGAAATGATCTTTTGGGTCACATTAACAAAGTCATGATTAACAAGCCATGTTTGTGTGACTTAACGAACTTTTATAAGGCAATCTGGACAGTGAACCTGAAATAGAAAAGCAATGACTTAAGAAAGTGGTGTTCAACAAACACTTACTTTCTGGCTTCTATCCTTGCTTCTGAATCAGCATCATGTATTCCCTTCTTTATCGTTTCAGCTAATACTGATATGTGTCTGTATAGTTAAAAATGAAAGCAGTACACCATTAATACACAGTGTTATGCAGATAAAAACAGGTGTGAGAAATAACTTCAAAATGGCAACGAGAAGGTAGAACCTTTGTGCCCACAGAGTTGACAAAACCGGCACATTTGCTAATTAACTTCTAATTCTGTCCCACCCCCTTCCCCATGAACAGACCCTCCTGGGATTCTTTTCTTTTAGTAATGACTGGTATTTTTCAGGCCATACTTACTTAGCTCAATTTTTATGAACTCAAACAAACAAACAAAAAAAATTCTACTTTTCCATGGGAAAAATTCTACTTTTCCATAGGTGTCTATGGGAATTATAATGAGATAATAAAAATCTTAACACTGAAAAGGCTTTCTGCATCACATCTCTATAATTAAAGAATGTTTTTCCACTATATGACATGAACTATTTTATGAAATGATGTAAACATTTTATATACAGGTGTTCTTTTCAGTTAGGTTCTATGCTAAGAAGATAGCATTAAAACTCTCTCATTGAATACTGAACAGTTTGAAGAAAAGGCCAGTAAGTGAATAACTTCACAGGACAAACAGTAGGTACCCATTTTACCAGCATCAGACTCTCTGCCTCATCCTGTCACTCTTTCAGTAAACACCTGGTGAGAACCTGCCTAGAGCCAAAGCTAAGCCACGAAATAAGTAAACACTGGAAGCCACAGCTGAGTGATTCATCATTTCCTGTCTTGCTCACCTGTCCCCACGTTCAATCCCTCATTCCATCTTCCCCTCTAAATCCCAATACTACCACCAGATCAAGAGGGTATAATACCCAAGAGACAAAAGAACAACAAAATACTTTTTAAAAGTGTGACTACCTTCTAGATCCAAAGTGAGGCCTGCAAGACTGAACTGGACTCCAGGGAGCTCTACGTGTTCAAGTCCACTACTCATAACATGTCTAAGATGCTGTAAAGTTCTTCAAGACTATGCAACACACCATTAAAAACTGAGTGGCACAGTATCATTGTCTGTCATCTGCAAACTTAACTCAGAAAAAAATACAGGTACATAAAATTGATAGGAACTAAAAATGGCTTGTCAAAATAGAGACAAGCTTCTTTATGAATTCGGGGGTAATCCTACATTTTATCATGAGGATGTGAAACTTACCACACACCAGCCTGAATAAAGAGAAAACTGCTGACTTTATGATACAAATGGATCAAAAGAAAACCTTTCAAATGAGTGAAGTCCCTTTAAGGATCTTCAAGTTACCCCTCACCTACCAAGAGCAGCTATACACATTTGCCTAGTTGGGACTGACAGGATGTCAGGGGGCAGATCAGAGTTAACACGGTAAGTCCTGGCTGTGCCGTGTCCCAGGGCACCCTGTCCACATGCCCAGGTTAACACGACAGTCAAAGGAACTCACTAAGAGCCTCTGCCAGTGGTTCGTGCCTCACATCAGGAGAAACACCACCAGCAACCATGCAAATAAATGCACTGATGCCTTCACTGCTTATAGAGAGTGGGCTGGATCGCTAGCTGAGACATTAAACTCAATTCAATTCAGAGGGAAAACCAGCAAATCAGATGTTTACCGTTCCAATGAATGTGTCTGCCATTCTTGTAAAAGCAGATCTAAAAATTCAAAGCAGCGCCTGAAAATTATGAAAAGAAAAATATGTCATTTGTCTGTTTATGAAAACAGCTTTTTCCTTAAGTGACCCAAGACTCCTTTTTATAATCAGCAAATTTCTTCTAATTTTCATGATTCAAAAAAATGGAACATAAAAATGGAATCAAAATTGCCTGAAAACCAAAGCAAATCAACACACAAAAAAATAATCACAGGGATACAGGGACAGGATACAAGAGTTCCCTTCAGATCAGAAACCTGAGCTTCAGAGCAACGCTACTGAACAGGTGTGTCATTGCCGTATGCTTTTTTATTCTACCTCAAATAATACATTAATATAGGAGCTACACGGGCACCAAAGATCAACATACATTACAAAATCAGGGAATTAGTCTTTGCACTAATTTCAAAGAATGTCTTCTACAAAGAAAGTAAAAAAATACCCTGGAAAACAAAAATGTTTACCAAATTTTCCTGCCAAGTATTTAAAACAGGTTTTTCTCTAGCTACTTGGCCAGTTTCCTCTCTTCAGTCTTTCAAGATTCTTTCTTTTCAAACCTTTCCACTTCTGTGATCTTTCTTGGCCTGAGTGTACACACAAAAAAACAATGCTGGACTAATCCCCCTTGGGTTATACCACCACTTCAGAGCCTACCTCTTCATCATTTCCTTTTCCTAAATTCCAGAATAATTCTTTGTAGGAATAAATATTATTAGACCTAAGGAACCCATTCAAGGAAACAAATCAGAAGGCAATCTTTCTCTTAATGATCAAACTTTCTTTCCCATGATCTTCCCAATTCAAAAATCTCGTAATGCATACAATTACTCAATATATCTTTAATAAACCCTTACCCTATGCTAAATGCTGGACACACAATGGTAACTGGAACACAATCCAGTGAGCAGGACAGACAAGAAACAGCTGCCATGTGCCCGGAGCACAAGGGCTCTGGGAGAGCTCTGGGGAGTCACTCAGCTCAGCCCCAGGGCTGCTAGCAGTGGGGGTGGGGGCTGTGAACAGACTTCCTCCAGGCAAGATGCTGACCTCTGCTCACACCCCCTTCTCAGCACACTGTCCCCACCCTCACCCAGGCCATGGTCACACCACCTTTGCCCTTTGCCCCATGTCATTTCCTGGTATGGATTTTTCTTCCCTTTAATGTGTGTATATATATGTTCATATTTATTAATATTTCTTAGTGGATACATGTATCTTTAGTGCTAATTCTTGTCTGTAATGAGTTTCAAAACAATCTAATCAAAAATATCCCCTGTAAGGGCTTCCCAGGTAGTGCTAGTGGCAAAGACCCTGCCTGCCAATGCAGGAGGCATAAGAGATGCAGGTTCAATCCCTGGGTTAGAAGATCCCCCTGAAGGAGGGCAGAGCTACCCAGTCTAGTATTCTTGCCTGGAAAATCCTGTGGACAGAGAAGACTGGCAAGGGTTGCAAAGGGTTGGACACAACTGAAGTGACTTAGCAGGCAGCATGCATGCATCCCCTGTAAATGAGGCCTTGTTTTCAACTTTTTAGACTAAAATCATATAGGGAAGAACATCAACACTGGCATTATTTAAATACTGCATTACTTAAGCACATCTGGTTAGATCTTGTCTCTTTTCTTCACCTACTACTACTCATCATTCAAAAAGCAACTCCTTTTAACTTGTCTATGAAGCTCCTTGGAAATGTATCAGCTAGTTTGTTTGTTTTAACAAGGTTGGCTTCATTTATTTTATACTTTTTGGCTGCACTGGATCTTTGCTGCTCTGTGTGGGCTTTCTCCAGCTGCGGTGAGCAGGGCTACTCTCCAGTTGCGATGCACAGGTTTCTTCTTGCAGTGGCTTCTCCTGTTGCAGAGCATGGGCTCCAGAGCATGCAGGGCTTCAGCAGTTGCGGCACGTGGGTTCAATACTTGTGGTGCACAGGCTTTGTTGTCCCAGGGCATGTAGAATCTTCCCGGACCAGGGACCCAGGGACTGAACCCATTCCCCTGCAGGAGCAGGTGGATTCCAGCCACTGGACCACCAAAGAAGTCCATCAGCTAGTTTGATCAGTGCTCTCTGAATGCCTAAGTCCATAAAATATGCATGCTGTAATTCACTCTTACACTGCTTTGCATTATTGTTTTTAATACCTCCAACTAAATTATAAACTTCTTAAAGGGAGGGAGAGTGGCAATTCATTTCTTACAAATTCTATGAAGCAAAGCTAGGTACTGGCTGAATACAAGACAGAAACCACTGCCTTTGTTACACTGCCTTCTTGCCCTCTTCCTTTCTGAGGGCATGGTCCCTAGTACTCTTTTCAGCGTTAAGACACATGGCTCTGATGAGACTCATTTTGACTACAGACAAAAATGCCAATCTGGGTGTGTGGCTAAGAAGCTGCTCAAGGGGGTGGCATTTCTATTGTCATAGTGATTGCATGCTGCTACTCACATCGAGCACCACAGGCTAGAATTTTTACATGTTAGGAACCAACGGGTCATCCCTGAACTCTCATATTGATGCCCTAAACTCCAGTATGATGGTATCTGAAGATGGGGCCCTCGGGTGGTCATGAGCTTCACATGGGGTCATGAAAGTGATGCTCTTAGGATTAAGGCCCCTGTAAGAAGAAACACTGACTTCCCTGGTGGCTCAGACAGTAAAGCATCTGCCTACAATGCGGGAGACCTGGGTTCAATCCCTGGGTTGGGAAGATCTCCTGGAGAAGGAAATGGCAGCCCACTCCAGTAATCTTGCCCGGAAAATCCCATGAATGGAGGAGCCTGGTAGGCTACAGCCCATGGGGTTGCAAAGAGTCAGACACGACTGAGCGACTTCACTTTCTTTCTTTCAAGAAGAAACACTAGAGCTCTCTCTCTTACACAAACACATTCTGCATCATGAAGACACAGCAAGAAAACAGCCATCTGCAAGCTACTCCCATTAGAACCCACCTATTGGCACACAGATCTCAGAATTCCAGCTTCCAGAACTGAGAAAATAAATTTCTGCTGTTTAGGCCCATTCCATGTATCGTATTTTTGTTATGTAGCCTAAGTCAACTAATACACTAAACATCCTATAATGTTTCCCACAAAGATCTGTGTCACCTCACTGCCTTTCACAAAGGAAATACTTTCCACACTGCTCCTGGAATCCTAAATCTGCAGTGACAATATAACAGCAGCAGCAGCAGCAGCAAATTCTCATGATGGTTACCATTCATTAAGCTTCCAAACACTGAGCCCCTTCTACCTAAGTTACTGTGAATCTGCAGAACTCTGTCCCCAAGTATGTGGGAAATTCACCAACAGCATCCACCTCGCCAGCTCCACACACTTGTCTCTGGGGAACTGGAGCTGCTCTGCCCTCTAGGGTGGCTGGACTGTGGGTCAGTGGTTGACCACACTCCTCAGCCAAGTCACTGAGCCACACTTTTGAAAATTAAGCCTTTTTGGTGGAAGAACATGTCTTTCTTCCTGACTTACACAGCCAGCTCATTCCCCTTCTCTTTTCTCTTGCCTTGCATGTGGCTGTTAATAAGATGGTGATGGGGGCTGCTTCATGCTCAGAAGGACCCCCGCACCTGAGAAATCCTGTGGGGGTCCAACGGGCCAGCCCAGGAAAGGAGAGAAACAGGCGGCAGCCATGAAGTGACAGGCCCTCCTGTTGGGCTAGATCAAAACCCAGAATTGCATGGATGGGGCCAGAAGGCTGCTGCCTAGGTCTGCCATTAATTTACCCCATAATGCCCTTGATCTGGGCATGAATTGTCCATGAATTGTCTGAAAATTCATATAAAACTTCTGTGTACTTACACTTCCCTGGGAAGACAGCCCATACATTTCACGATTTGAAGGATTCTGTGGAGTCACCCATCCAGACCCCATAGATCCCAGCCAGAAGCACAGAGCCCTGACATCACACACAGGTTGGGACCGCTCATGTGGACCTGACACAAAGCCCAGCTGGCTGCTCAGGCTGACCTTTGGGGTCTACCTCCCCCTCACTGTGCAGCACAGCAGGTGACTAGTCAGGCCTCAGAATCCCCAGAATCACATCAGAAGCTGCAAACAACATACACCTCCTCCTACCTATGTTAACATAAATAACTACCACTCATTTTTACAATGTCTTTTCCAGGCAGGCAGCTACTGCCTTCATTCAGGGAGTAGACCAATGACAGAGGCAGAGGGACCAGCACAGAAGAAAGTGTATGTGGGGACATGCCTCCATCCCACCTCTCCCAAATACCTCACATACACTTGCTCTCACACACACACAAAAATAACATAAACTGTCCAAATTCACTTTCCATATAATTTTGATCATGATCCTTCAAGACAAGGGCCTTTATTATAGCAATATTAAATAATACTAATTATTTCAAATATAAACTTTTTAGATAGAGGGAAATTTGAAATTTGTTTTGGTTTTAAAACAATTCAAAAATAATGAGAAAATTCATTAAAAGTTTACCTTCTAACTGCAACAGACTTGGAGGTACAGTTGCTTGTTATGACAGGTATTAGCCTAGGGATGTGTGTGTGCTGTAGAAAAGAGCAAAACACAGAGGTGAGCACTTGAAAATACAAAACTGAGATAATCACTTCCTTACTCACCTATGTAAAGCACCTAATACAATCAGATTAGAATTTCACTGAGTTTAAAAAGGAGAAAGAATTTCACTGGACGCTTACAAAGGGCATGACAAAGTTTACAAATAGGCAACATAATGATATGTGTTAAGTCAGTCTAAAATCAAAACAAATCACTGGTATGAAGCCTAAACTATCTGAGCAGTAGAGATCTAAGTGAGTAAAAAGCAGTCAGTAGACCAATGTATTTTAATACCATTTCAATGGATATGTCCAATAATGGCTTTTGGTTTAGTATCTGAAATGGGCACTGTAAACAGTAAGAACTAAAATAATGCAAAGAAAGTAACCCACAATAATCACAAATATTCTGGAAAGATTTTAATTAGCATCATCAAGCCCCAGTTTTGAGGGCTGCCTCTAGGGAAAAGGGACTCGACATGGGGAGAAGGTGATATGAAGAACTTGCACTTTAAGGCTCTGTGAGCTGTTAGGTTTTATTGAAAATTTGCATATACATTACTTGGCTAATTATTTAGATTAAATAAATTAGTGCTTTGAAAACTTAACTGAAGATAATCTTTTGTTTTTAGGCTTATGTACAATTATTTAAATAAAGATACTAGATGAATACAAAGCAACAAGCACAAATACCTAAAATGAACAGTTGGGGACTAAGGAGGGAAGAACAGGAGTAATACCTGGACACACACAGAACTCAGAAGCAGGTACAAGTGCTCAAATGCTTAAAACCAATGAGGAGAGGATGAGTAACAGGTCAGTAACTGTACACCACCCCTGTAATTCACTCCAGGGAACAGAAAAGGCTCACATGTGACAGTTGAGCAAGGGAAGGCGAGAGTGGGGCAATACTTTCAATACAGTGTGATTCCACATAATCACTCAAATGGGAAATGTCTCTGATAACTGCTTATCTACCACCAATATTTACCATTTACTTATTCTACAATACATACGGCTCCAAAACATACTCACCCGAATGATTAACCTAACAGCTACAACGCCAGAGGTGGCCATAATTTTGGCACTGTTTGGAATTAAATTAAAGATAGTTGGCATAATGGCTTCAGCTCCATGGTCAAACTTATTCCCCAGCACTGATGACAGATGCCTGCAATGAGAAATGAACACTGGACTGTAACCAAAGTTCTTAGAAATAGTGTAATATATAAATCTTTTAACATTTTAGAGTCTTTGTATAAAGTCATCTAAGGACAAAAACAAGTCTAAGTAAAATACAAATACTCCCCAAGCACATGCAGAGGACTTTACATATAGCCACTCACCAAGAAGAACTGGTTTTTAAAAATAAACAAATAAATCCTTTCCCAATAATTACTCTTCAAATAGCAAAAATCAAATACTAATAAAACATAAATATGACAAAGCACCCTCAGCCTCTATTTTTCTTTTGCTCTTTTATTTTCAGCATATAACATTCAGGCTTCAATATCTGAGGTCAAAACTTTGAATAGCTGCAAAGCCACTCTTCTACTGAATTCAATAGGAACAAACAAAAATGCTATTGATCATGCTATATTGTGCCAGCAAAATCAATGAAAAGGCTGAGAACAGAAGTTTATATGATTTCATTTTCCATATTATTAATAATTGTTTCAAGTTTAAAACAGAGGCTTCAGAGCTAAGTCACTGAGTAAAATTTAAAATTTGTCACACAACACATTATTGACCAGAGATGTACTGATGCCACAGGTGTTAATTTTCTGCAAAAATCCCCTCTGTCAATAACATATCTGGTCAGGAAACACTGTAAAAGTACTAACAGAGTATAAATGGAATCAGTCTTGGAGACCAGGCGACAGGCAAGTGGAAGCGCCCCAGTGGACATATTATTCAGTGACCCATCTCTGAAGCTCTGTGACATAGCTACTTTTATTATGTGAGAACCGGGAGGGTCGTAGTCCTTACCCCAGCGTGATACAAGCCTCCCGCACTACCTGAGACCGTAGATCCTTAGCGGACAGTTTAAAGGCTCCGTCCAAAAGCCGTAAGTGCTGGAAGAAGTTATCATACTCGGCAGCACCAGCCAAGAGTAAAGATCTAATCTTTTTAGCTAATGGGGTAGAAAAGTTAAGAGACAGACAAAACAATTCTTAGAACAGAAATACAAAATAATGGAAGCCAACAAATATTCAAGGATCAACAATAAAGTTAAATGATACAGTTTTCCAAGAAGAATTAGACCAACTAAATAATAGCTAACATACTGAAGAAATCTAGGTAACATAAATAAGAAAAAATAATTTTTAAAAATTAGTATCTGTGATAAATGCATTATAACTCTACAAAATGTATTTTTAATTGGACCATTTTAGTGTATTTACAAATGCTCTGATACTAAGGATAAAAATAACTGAAACCTCATTGTAGCCTGTAAAAAAGCTCCTTCCCTAAGTTCGCCCACACCCCATCCAACCACCATTTACTGAGTGAATCACAGGAAAGTAGCTCAGCTGGTAAAGAATCCGCCTACAATGCAGGAGACCTGGGTTTGATACTCGGGTTGGGAACGGGAAACAGGGATTCCCTTGGAGAAGGGAACGGCCACCCACTCCAGTATTCTGGCCTGAAGAATTCCATGGACTGTACAGTCCATGGGGTTGCAAACAGTCAGACTCGACTGAGCGACTTGCACTTCACAGGAAGAAGAGTCCCCACTGTCGGTCACAGTATCCACACTGTATCTGCTACTGAAGGGGCTGGAGGGCATCTGAAACAGACACAGCAGCCGCGTTCCTAACCTGCTTCCTGCTGGACAACCAGTGCACAATCACTTTCCTCAGAAAAGACATACTTTCACTAAATGCTGTTCACCTTAATGTTCGGACAACTTGTCATTAATGTACTTTAAAAACAGAAGGGACAGAAGTGCTATGAAGAAAGAAAGGGCAACAGGGACACTCACTGTAAGTCACTAAGAAGCTGCTTCCCTGGCCAAGGATAGCAAAATTAAACCTTTACTAAGGCGAGAGTAGTGGCCATGCCACAGGCAGGACTTTGTTAAAAGTATAAGATGCACAAAAGATAGAAGTAGGCATGTTTTAGAAACAGAAGTCAGGTAATCCATTAAAAGGAAAACTGAGAATATGGTACCTTATATTTAAAATACTGACTACTTAAAATTCATTACAGCTGAACCCCAATTTCATAATAAAGTACTTATAATATTTAAATATCTAATGCAAATATAATCACAAAGTTGGCAGCTTACAGCATTTACTCTTTGCTCCCAATCATGCTTGTCATCAGATAATATTTCCCTAATCTTGTTTATGGACTCCTCAAGGTCTCGGCTGGAATAAATCTGTAAGCAAAATTAATTTACAATCAATATGAGAAAATTTATACAGAATAAACAAAGAATGTTTCTTAATTAACTGAAGTCAAGAGCATCTGGTAAGTATAGTAAAAGAAACCATTTCATTTTTTCAGAAAAGGACCTCTAAGATAACATCTAGACAGGCTTGCCACTGAATGAGTTACCACCGTGAATGTAAACTCACCAGCTCTGATACCCGTATATGGATAACCTCACCTCAAATGCAGCTTTACCATAACAGATGATTTCATGCACAACCGAGAAAGAAGCCTACTGGGGGATGGGCGGAGAGGCACAAGTCACTGACTTGTTTTTTTTTAACGCCACACTACACTGGCAGACCCCAGAGACACTGCCAAGTCAGTTCTAGTGTCTTCACTGCACTGCAGGCACAATAAAGTGAGTATCACAATGAAGTGAGTCATAAAGATTTTCTTACACCGCAGTCTATTAACTGCCCAATTAAAGTATGCCCACTGTCTAAAAAGGCCATGTGCATAATTTAAAAATCCCTTATTGCTAAAAAAAAAAAAAAAAAAAAACAACGCTAACCATCATCTGAATCTTCAGAGAACTGTGATCTTTTGCTGATGGAGTTGAACTGTTGTGAGAATTACCAAAACATGACAGAGACACGAGGTGAGCAAATGCTGATGAGGAAGGGGCACCGTACGTGTGCTTGAGGCAAGGTGCCCATAGACATGAAACTGCAGCATTTACAAAGCACAACACAGTGAAGGGCAATACAGCAAGTGCTGTATGCTTGTAACCTTACAAGTGTCTATGCTTGTAACCTTAAACATTTTCAAACCTCTTTTCTCATTTATCTTTGTATCTTACTCCAAAGACAGTAAGGGGGAGGAAAAAATCCACCAAGAGTAAGGCATGATTGGAAGGCCAAGGACATAAGGATGAACCTGAACCTAAACACCTGCCATCTGCTTTGTATACACCTGACAACTAAGCAGTGGGTGCAAGGGACACACACAGATATCAAGTGCTGGAAGAATCCTGAGCACTGACATCCAATGGAGCACAAGCCCCGACCAACAAGAGACAATGCTGGGGCGCAAAGCAGTTTACAGTGAGTGGCTGAGCCCCGAGTTCTGCTTCACATGTCAGGTACTTAATCAAAGTATCACGATGGTATAAACTAAGGTTTATGAAAACATTTTTATACCTTTCAGTCATCTAAAATTTTTCAAATTTACAGACTTCTCTAAGGAAAATACCCGACATAAGCATGCTTCTTCATTCTCTCTTGGAATGGAGTCATTTATTTTCCCCTCTTCTGTGTGACCTGACCACAAACTCACTACTGGAGCAAGCCACTTCTCATCGGTTCTAACTGGAAGGTCATCCCGGGCCGTGACTTTCACTCTTCATTTCAGTTCTGAGAGGCCCTAACATTTCCTAGTCTGCAACCCTAGACCTCCTGTGGTCTTGATAGAATAACCGTATCTAGTAAGAAACTGTTTGTGTCACATGCTTGAAAAGTGAAATCTGAAGAATAAGCCCATCCTTTTTAATCAAACCAAACATCTTCACTCACCTGGACTACAGGCACATCATCAAATGCTTTAATAAAATCCTCTTCATCAACAGCACCAGCTCCTTCCTTTGCAGCTATAAAAAAACATCAATTTTTAAAATGTAAACAGTGTGCACTGGAGGACTCATACACAAAATCAAAATTATATTTTGGAAGGTTTGTAACTTTTTAAAGTCAATAAAAGTTTAGAGTTTTGTGGCACTGACAAGCATTATTGACTTTTAATATTAAGATAAAGTATAATAGTTTTACAGTATAACATATATTAGCTTAAAGTCATCTAAAGATAGTACTTGCTTAAGGAGGGCCAGTTGTATAGACTTTAAAGGACTTAGGTGATTTATATTGTATTAATCTATGTGTGTGCATCCAAGTCGCTTCAGCCATGTCCATCCCTTTGCGATCCTATAGACCACAGCCCACCAGACTCCTCTGTCTGTGAGATTCTCCAGGCCTGAATACTGGAGTGGGTTGCCATGCCCTCCTCCAGGGATCAAATCCACATCTCCTGTCTCTCCTGCAGTGGCAAGCAGGTTCTTTACCACTAGCACCGATTGGGAAGCCCCGTATTAATATATGTTTTTTCAAAGATTCCAAAAACATATAATAGAAATTTCAATTCTTCAGGGAATAAATAAAATATCATTGTTAGGAATCTAACATAACAAATTTGTGAAACATGCAAATAAGTTCTAAAGAATTTAACGATTTCACCTCAACTTCATATTAGTCTCAAAATATTTTCATTTCAAGGAAAAAATGTTCATTTCCTTAAAATCACAATAATTTGTCAATTTTTCATTTATATGCCAGTTGCAAACTGACCCCACAATTGCTATCATTCAGGAGAAAGCTTTTTCTTTCTGTTAATATGTCACTTCACACATGAAAATCAAGTGATATTTTACCAGATGTTTTTTCTTCATATTAAAGGTTTCTGAATGGCCATCTACAGTCATCCCTGCAACCGTCATTAATGATTTACATTGATTAGCCTGAGTGCTTTTCCAGAGCTTCCTACCTGACAACTTAGTTGGCATCTGGGGTCCTGATGGACCACCTAGACAGAAAAGGCTTTAAAGACAACTGATGCTCGTGGTACATACGTGTCATCATGCTTGAGGAGTATTTCTCTGCATTCACAAGTCAATTACAGACAGAAAATAGTAACACACTGTGAGTGGGGCTCTGTGTGCTTTCGGTTAGGCCTGGATCCCACCAAGCCAACAAGCACCGAGCGCCTTTCTGTGTGAAGCGGAGAGCCGCATGTCAAAGGGGGATTGGGGCCATACACAGGCCTGAGCCCATGGAGTCTGATGAGAAGTCAACAGGGAAATCACAACTACGGTGTTAAACAAAATGGAAAAAAGATGGGAGCAGGCCTGAGGGAAAGACAGGGTTGGTATCTCTGTACAATCTACACAGGTGGGATCTATGGAAGGGGAACAGGTAAGGAATGGCAACAAAAAGACATGGTCTGATCACACAGAAATTTTCTAAGCTTAGTTTGTAGAATAGATGCTTCTCAAAAACAGATTAAGAAAACAGATTAGAAAGGCTGTTCAGCCATTAAAAAAAAGTACTGATACAAGCTCCAGCAGAGATGAACTCCAAAAACATTATGCCAAGTGAAAGGAGCCAGACACAAGAGACAACATATTGGATGGCTCTGTTTCTCTGAAATTCCTAGAATAGCTGAAAGCACAGAGAAAGAACAGACTGGAGGGATCGCCAGAGCTGGGGAAGGAAGGAATGGGGAGAATTTTAACGGGGCCTGTTTTTGAGAGACCTTTAATGGGATCTAGTTTCAAAACTGCGTTGAAACTAGATAGAGGT
This sequence comes from Nanger dama, assembly GCA_917880005.1. Lineage (NCBI taxonomy): Eukaryota > Metazoa > Chordata > Mammalia > Artiodactyla > Bovidae > Nanger > Nanger dama. The sequence continues at coordinate 64,053,583 of CAKJTW010000004.1, read as the reverse complement.
GGTGGTTGCCCAACACTATGAATATAATAAATGCTAATGAATTGTTACTTTTTAAATGGTTGATTTTATGTTGTATGAATTTAAGCTCTTTAACAACTACAACAACAACAACAAAATGTATATTTTTTTAAATGAACCAAAAAATAAAAGATGACTGAGAGGTATGGGATGGCAAGGGGTGGCGTAGGGGGTGCTCAAGAGTAAAGGGATATAGTTATAATTATGACTGATTCACATTTTTGTATGGCAGAAGTCAACTCAACATTAAAAATTATCATCCAGTTAATAATAAATTATTATTATCCTCTGGTTAAAATAATTATAAATTATCCACCAGTTAAAATAAATTTGAAAAAAAATACATTTCAAAAAAACATAAAAGATTAAGAAGAACTAAGAACAGCAGCTCCCTCAACACAGAGACAGTAGGGCAGAGGCTGTGGGGGCACCAAGCCGACAAACTGGGACACCAACATCCAAGGCCTGTTCAGACAGCAAGAAAGAACAGCCCAAGGAAGCAGCATTCTGATGTTGGTCCTCACTCTAGCTTTAACTGATTAGTTCATCCAGCCAAGCTCAAAAGCCCAATGCTAACAGTAAGCATGGTTCAAAACTAAAAAGTAAGTAATTTTCACTACACTGTAAATCAACCATACTTCAATGAAAAAAAATTTTTTAAGTAGGTAATTTGTGTATAAACTTAAATGTGACAGCAAAATGAAAGCTATATATAACAAGGACCCAAAACAGTCTAAATTAGGGGATGGAAGAGGAGGATAAAGAGATTTATCCTTATAAATTTATTTTCAAAGCCTCAGGGAGCTAGCTAATCTTGACTGTTCACTAATTTGGTATCTTACAAGGTCTCATAGGAACAATCTTACTTGCAAGAACAAAATACAGTTTTTTTGTTTTGTTTTGTTTGTTTTTAATATAAATTTATTTATTTTAATTGGAGGCTAATTACTTTACAATATGTATTGTTTTTGTCATACATCATCATGAATCCGCCACAAACAATCTAACTTCTAGATAATCTCAGTCCTGAGACACAGAAATTGGCTGATACGCATGCAAGTATCATCAGGCATGGCAGGAGCCCAAGGCCATTAGGATACCATGAGCTCTGCTCCGTGGTGGATTCACATGCCCAAAGATTCTGCCTCAGCAAACATGCAACACAGCAGCTCAGACGTACATTCTACCAGCTTATCAGCATTCACAGATGAGAACCAATTTACTTAAGGAAGAGAAAGTGGACTCATACTGCCCACAGAATGACTGTGCCTCTAAAGGACACAGAAGGTGAGCAGCATGTGCATCTGCTTTAAGCACCTACACAGCAGACCACACAGCATTGTGCTTGGGCTTGGTCCTACCTGAAGACTTGGATCCAAGAGAGGAGGAGCCTAGCCTACGGGTGGTCCCCATTCCAACGTTTCTCCGTGAGCCTGCGGGAGCTTTGGACGACGTAGAGCTGGCGGAAGAAGGTCTATTACCATCCACAGAATCTTCATCATCAAAGTTTTTATCTGTAGAGTAAGCAAATAAATTTTTTCTTTTTTTTTTTAATTTTAAACTATTTTTTCATCTCAACTGAAAACAACAACTAGTTTTAATTAGAGATTAATGGTTTGCCTTCTCTTCTGGACTCTGAGATGCCCATCCAGGGTCTAGAAAACCCTTAGGTGAGTCAAGAATGCAGCTACGAACACCCTGCTTACTTTCACATATCAGGAATGCTTTCCAGCTCAATTTCAGAAAATAGAAAAAGCATAAAGAAGAAAGCAACCTCTCATGAAACTATCATGTAGGAACAGTTACTTTAACAGTCTGGTATATTTCTGGCCATTCTTTCATGTACTTTTTAATAGTTAATGTAAGACTATATTCCATTTTAGAAAATTGCTTATTTCAAATGTACATTTCACCACATGATGAAATATTCTTCATAAATGCCATTTTAATGGTTCCATGGTACTCTGCAATTGGAAAATGCTATAAATAAAAAACATTTTCATTGCTAAGACAGTTAGGGATATTCTAATATCTTATGTTCAGAAATAATACTGTAATAAACACCTTTCTACCTATATTTTTGTTTGAACATCTAATAACTTTAAGAAAAATAATTCCTAGAAGCAATATTACTAAGTCAAAATATAAAAGCTTTTGATGTATAGTACCTCAACTTATCTTCAGAAAATTCATATAAATACATACGTTTCCTGAAAATTCAGTTTCTTGCCACATTCTTGCCAACACTGAAAATACTACCATTTAAAAATTTCAAACAAAATTTGATAGGCTTCTCCCCAAAACAACCTCTTCTTCAATGTTGCATTTTAGTGAAATTAAGCATTTTTTTTTCATAAATTCATTAACTTCTAAATTTTCTACATAGCAGTAGTGGTGGTTTAGTCTCTAAGTCATGTCTGACTCCTGCAACCCCATGGACTATAGCCCACCAGGCTCCTCTGTCCATGGGATTCTCCAGGCAAGAATACTAGGCTGGGTTGCCATTTCTTTCTCCAAGGGATCTTCCCAACCCAGGAATCAAACCTGGGTCTCCTGCATTGCAGGAAGATTCTTTACTGACTGAGCTATAAGGGAATTCCTTAGACAGCAGTAGATCCCATCAATATTCCTCAAGTTGTATTTTAAAAATATATATATATATAAAGAAATCATCTTTGAGCATACTAACGAACAGCATTTTGATGACAAAAATTAAAGCTATCACAGTGCACTATACAGAACACCAAGGGCTTATATAGCATGTGTTGGTCAGTCAGGAGGATAAATAAAGAACTTAGGAGTTACTAAAAACAAACAAAAAAAGAAAATTAACATACATAGCTGGCGATATTCATGATTTCTGAAAAATGGCTTAGTTCTTTACCAGTAAGTCTAAAGTAAGTAACTGTTGACCAAAAACAGATAGAAATAATCTGTTTTTCTTGATCTAGTTGATTCTCAGCTGAACTATCCACAACCAAGTCTTGTGTCTACCCAAGACCCTAATGTTAAGTGAAAGTGAAAGTGAATGTTCCTTACAGCTCACCAACAATCCACTTCAAATCATAGGGCTCCTTTTATTCAACAGTAAGGGAGGAACCGGGCTTCTCAGGTGGCTCAGTGGTAAAGAATCCACCTGCCAAGCAGGAGATGTGAGTTCAATCCCTGGATTGAGAAGATCCCCTAGAGAAGGAAATGGCAACCTACTCCAATATTCTTGCTTGGGAAATCCCATAGACAGAGGAGCCTGGTGGGCTACAGCCCCTGGGGTCTAAATGAGTTGGATTCAACTTAGCGACTAATCAAGAAAACAACAACAAAGGAGGAATCACATCCTCACAAATGCAGAATCCTGTGCAGATTAGCTTCCCTCCACATGCCTTTACACTTCTGATCACCTGGCAAGCTGTGCTGTTTCACAGATGGCTCCTTCAGTCCATGCATCAATGTCTTACTGATTCAGATGTTTAGTGGTCTGTTAGCATAGACTTCCCATATGGACTCAAAAGTGATTATTAAACTGCAGAGCACACTAGTAAGGTCCCTCCAAGAGTAAAAAATGGGAAAAAAAAAAAAGTGAAGTCGGCTCAGTCATGTCCGACTCTGCGACCCCCACAGGGTGTAGCCTACTAGGCTCCTCCATCCATGGGATTTTCTAGGCAAGAGGACTGGAGTGTGTTGCCATTTCCTTCTCCAGGGGATCTTCCCAACCCAGGGGATCGAACCCGTGTCTCCCACACTGCAGACAGATGCTTCACCGTCTGAGCCACCAGGGAAGCCTGGATCCAAGAGTAAAACCTGGTCTTAAAATACATACGGAGGCCTCCCACTGAGCACTGACGGCAGAAGCAGCCTGTCTGTCCTCGGGGAGCCCCAAGAGCACATGGGCCCCAGCATTACTCAGCTGCTGCGGAACTGTGGCCATCACTCCTCGGAGATCAGTGACTGCCCCAGACTCTGGGGAAGGTGAATAATGAGGGACATGACCACAACCATGCTTCACTCAGAAACACATACAATTTGCCTTTAGTTTTCTTTCTAACACAGGTAGGCATGCTGTGTGGAACTGCGTGCAGTTACTGAGAATTATTTTCATGGGTCAATTTCACTGAATCCCTGGGGCTTCCACCTGCAACAATAATGGGCTAGCAAAGACCTAACCTCTTCCTAGAAGCCACACAGAATATATAAAACAACTACTTTCAGAAGACAACAGGCAGAAGGGAAACAAACAGGTGAACTCTTCAATCACTCCAACTTCCTGCCTGGAGAAAATTTCCAGGCCACCCCTTATGGGGAAGAGGAACCCAAAATGAACCTGGCAGTCTTGCGAAGTGGAGAAAATGAAGATCAGACTTCAGGGTGGCTGAGGTGGCTGGAAGTTGCAGAGTGAAGTGCTGAAAAAGAGGAAGCCCCACAGAAAGAGAGCTCTAGAAATGTCCTAAGTTCTGGGCCACATGTATGTGAGTGAAATTCCCTGAGAGAGGGCACAAAATGACCAGGAAACTGTAATTTGAACAACTCACAAAGTTTACACAAAGGGGAAGATTTTCGAGCACCAGAGTTGGGGTGTTTTCAGTGACTCACCAAATGCATTCAGTAGAGACCCCAGAGAAGAGTAGGCCTTAGTAGGGGGCTGAACTAATACACCAAATTGTCCTCTCAGAGCTTAAAAACAGGCCTTAAGGATATTAGATTTGCAAGTGACTTAACTGCCTTGCCAAACATTCTTTAAATAAACACAACCAACCATGGATCCTCAATAAGGTAGCAGTCACAATACATAACATCTAATCAAAATTTCCTAAACAGTTGAGAAGCAGAGAAATGTGGCCTATAATCAGGAGGGAAAACCATCAGAAAACAGTGACCCACTAAGAAATGACAGAGACAATGGAACTCTCAGATATGAACATGAAAGCTGCTATATCCATGTTCAAGAATTAAAGAAACTCACAGGTGTAATGAAAGAAAAGGAAGCTAGTTCAAAGAACCAAATGGAACTTCTAGAAATTAAGAATATACAGTAGCTGAAATGAAAATATAATTGAAATGGGATTCAAAGCAGGTTAGACACTGAAAATCAGAGAACTTACACATACATGGCAATAAAAAATTAATCAAAATTAAACGTAGATATCAAAAGGGAGGGTGGAGAAATAAGAGGAATAGTCTCAGAGACCTGTAGGATGATACTTGTCACCAAACTCAAGTGTCTGTGTGCCAAATAACAAAATGTCGGAGTGTGGAGCATAGAAGTGTTAACAGTTGCCTCCAGACCAAACCCGAAGTATGGTGGGCCCTTCCCTCCTCCCTCCCTGGTGCAGGGGCCACTCCATCACCACACCTCTCTGTGCCTAGCCCACTAGACCAGCCCATGTCCGCCACCAAGCAGGCAGGCAGGCGCTCCGCTCTGGGGACACCAGCTTATGGCCACCTCATCGGTCATGAGCTGACCAGTGAAGTCAGTGGCAGGCTGAGCCCACAGCACCTGCCACCTCGGTCACCAATCCCAGTAATGGTCATGTCAACCACCTCTGCTTGACCACCAAGGTCAAGGCCTTCACACCTAGCTCCACCAAGTACCAGAGGATGACGTTGCTAGAGCAACCTGGTACTTTTTCAGACCTGGCATAGGTCAGGAGTTGCACCTTTCTTCTCAGGATTAAACAGCAGCAAGGCAGGCACGAGCTGTAGCTGCCCTGCTCAGCCACTAGTAGGCGCCATAGTGGGCCCCTCTCCCAAGCAAGGGACCCTCAGTGAGCCAACTGTCAGCTGTCCTGCTCAGCCACTGCTCAGCACCACAGTGGGCTCTTTCCCCCACGCTCTTGTATATAAAAGGAGCCCTAATTTGGACGGAGGGAAGATGGTTTTCGAGATGCTCAAGTCTGCCATCTTCTCAGTCTGGTAGCTTCCTGATTAAAGTCATTATTCCTTGTTCCAACAACTTATCTCCCAATTTACTGGCCTGTCAGGTGGTGAGCAGAATGAGCTTGGGCTCTGTAACAAAAAGGTTTATTGCAGGGCCATACAAGTGAACTCTGGGAGTTGGTGATGGACAGGGAGGCCTGGCACGCTGTGATTCATGGGGTCGCAAAGAGTCGGACACGACTGAGCAACTGAACTGAACAAGGAGATGGGTGGCTCATGCCTTAAAAACCTCAGACTCTCTAAAAGCTTTCGGCAAAATCCTTTCCCAGGGAAGGTAAGGCAGGGGCGTGGTGAGTTGTTTGCTAACTTCTTGGTTTCATATCTTTTGTTCTTAAGTCAGGTCAAGGTCAGGTAATGATGTTCCTGTAAACCCCCACCAAACGATGTTATTCTCTGTTCTGACAAGAAAGGCTGAGGTCCCAAGGCACAACTTTCACCCTCTGAGGTCCAGGTCCTGCTAAGAGGAGGCAGAACTTAACTGGCGGCTCCCTCAGGGCCAGGTCCTCGGACCCCGCCCAGCTGTCATCAGTGAGGGAGCCAGACGCCCAGGACCCAACTGGCCCTCAGGCTCTTCCAGGCTGCCCAGACAGCGGGGTACGCGTCCTACAGACTGCATCCTATGCAGATGGCCGCTGCCATTAGGTCACAGAGTTGGGGATGGGGAGAGGTTCACAGCCACCTCAAGGCCTGGGCCCAGCCAGTGGGCAGCCATGGCCAGGGCTCTGGAGCCCTGCAGGACACAGCCCCGGCCTGTTCCCTGGGCCCCTCCAACTCAACCACTGAGATGAGGCTGAGTGAGTGCGAGGGCCCTGGGGACAAGGCCAGGATCCACCTCTTACCTCACTCTCTGCCTGAAGACCACCACCCCTCCCATCATTGGTTGAATGGGCCACTTAAGGTCATTCATGGACAGTCGCTTGCTGGGGAGAGAGGCACACTGTGGCACCGACCAGTGGCCGAGCAGGCGCACTGTGGCACCAACCAGTGGCTGAGCAGGACTCCACTAACGGTTCAGCAGTAACCAGTGCCTGGTAATAGGGTGCGCAGCACATGCCAAGGGACACCTGTGACGGACTGAGCATGGCTGCACTCTATTACCACATCCAGCAGTCTGACACAGTGAAACTACACCGTCAGCAGAAGCCAGAGGGAAAAATACACATTCTGCACAAAGGGACAAAATGACAACAGGCTTCATCAGAAGTCCTGTATGGCAGAAGACAACAGAATGGCAACTTTAAAATGGCAAAGAAAGGTATTAACCTAGCTATATCCAGCAAAAATACCTTTTAAGAATAGAGACTGAACGAAAGCAGAACTCATCGCCAGCAGACTCATTCCAGGAAATGCTGACACCCTCTAGGCAAAAGGAAAATGGTATGAAATGGAAACTTGGAATTGCACTAAGAAATGAAGGGCAGCAGTGAGAGAAAATGTGCAGGTAATGTAAGGCGTTCTTCTTATACTTGAATTACTGCAAAAGATAACTGTTTAAAGCAAAGATTAAAACACTCAACATTTGGTTTCTATCCTCCTCATATTCTCATGTTACAGGCAGAATATCCCATGGCCAGAGAAAGCATCCTTGCTGGCATGGGCACGGGGTGGGGGTGGGGCATTAGGACATATGTTGCTGGAGGAGGAGCCACACAGAAAATGGGGCAAGTATGAAGGGAATGGAAGCAGTTCAGAGTCTGTCCTCAAACAGCTTGTAGTTTTAACAGCTCATCACAAATTGTTCACACTCATTGCAGATGTTATGTTGCACACGCTGCACGAGACGGCAGCTGCCTTATCACCAGTACCCATGTGGAAATGGCTCCCAAGGAAGGGAAGGGGAACAGGCAGCCAGTGGAGGGATTTTAGAAACTGAGCTCCATTAGTTCCAACCTAGCTTCTTTACTTCTCCTACGAAAACAAATCTGATGGATGACTTACCTATATTTCTAACCAGGTCAGAAGTAAATAAATACAAAAATAGAAGGGGGGTCAGAACACAGGAGTTAAGCACAGTGATGGGAATGAGAAGTGATGGTTGAAAGCCCAACAGATAAACAGACATGATAAAAAGCAAACACGCATACAGAAAAATCCTTGAACCCGCAATGCCTAGAACACCAGTGCCAGCGCAGGGTCAAGTCACACGTCACAAGGCCACAAGCTAACAGCATGATTCCAAGCACTCATCACCATGACACTGTGATAGCAAGATTACATGGCTGTTCGTGTGACCCGTGCACCAACAAACAAAGTGATTCACTTTTTCTCTCTGAGTCAGAAATTCAGGGGAACAAGGAAAAGGAAATATTCATTTACGAGATTAACAGTTGGACACACTGCTTTAAGTTTAGAGATGCTTTGCCCAAAAGGTGTTTGGGGACAAAAGTCAATTGAACCTATTATTTGAAAACTAGTACACCATCTAAAAATAAGTATGCCCTATGGTTCCCAGCTTCTGGGACACCCAGAAATTAAAATCAATTACAGAAGGGGGTTAGGCCCTACAAAAGTATCCATCCAGTTTCAGTTAACTGGGGTTAAATTTCTCTGATGTAGAAGATGCCGTTCCTGACCTGGACAAATAAGCTGTGTTGGCTGCTGTGCTGTGCAGAGGGCGTCCACTATGGATCCAGTCCAGGATGAAGGGCCTCATGGTCTAAAACGTTTCAGTATCTTTCAACTAAATCAATCCATACTAAACTCTACAAGTCACTTAAATTCCCATTTTCTTTAGGCTTTTCAGCTAAGCAGACATTTGTTAGAATAGAGGCTTTTTCTAGAGCTTTAACTAAGGCAAACACATGTGTGAGAATGAGTATTTTTAGCTATGCGAGCTTGTGCTGTTAAATCAATTTAAAATTTTTCACACATCAAGACATCTGTTACATAGAAAATGTTCTCAGAGAAGGATCAGTTCTCTCTGAACCCAAAGAAATAATTAATTCTATCTCCAGACACCACTGCAAGGCTGTCATTCTGAAGGTCACTTCTCTCACGAGACAGCTCAGGATAAACTCTTGGATAAGCTCGGATAAGCTTATTGGCACCTTCAGTTCCTCTAATGTTTTAAAAATCACCCAAGTTCCACTCTCCCTTTTACAGAACTGGGACAAGACATTTAAAAATTACACATGAAATTTCTACAGTGTGACAGTGTACTTTTCATCCAACTCTCAATCACTCCTGGTAACCCAATTAACAGGCACAGGGAAATGAAAATAGCAGTAGAATAGCATGCCCAAAAGAACTGTAGATACAAAAGAGATTTTAAAACACAGGAGAGATGGGATCTTTTGAAAAACTTTAAGTACAGAGTAGTACAGTCATTTGTGGACTCCGCAGCAAAGCAGCATAATTCTCAAAACTGAGTAAGTTTGTGAACTTGCACTGAAGTCCTGAACAGTGGTCCACATGCTGGACAGACGCTGGTGATTAGCCATGAGCGTAGGCAAGGCAGAAGCAGCCTCTTCACCACCCTCCCAACTCAGATCTGAACCCCTAAGGAAGGCCCAGCAGAGCCCCAGCAGCCTCAGGCCTGAACTGCAATCCAGGCTGGATTGGGCCGACACAAAGCAACAAGCCACACACAGACTCTTTTGATAAGACCATTACACACCACTGTGACTACAGTTTCAGGTACCAAAGAGGCAGAGAACATACCAGTCTAAAGACTGACTTCGAGTTAGGTGGATAGAACTTGGAATTACAAGTTTTGACTCATACTGTCCACTTACAAATGTATACATGCAGCTGTGAGGACAAGCAAAATGTCACAGAAACTAAGAGATGGCTGTTCTCCATTATCCATCTGCCAGGGAGGCCAGAACCGAAACCACCAAGCTGTTCCTCTTTACTCCTGAGGCAGACTCTGACCCTCGGAAAGCCAACGGGGAGAACATGCCTCATTTCTACACAAAGACAACCAACTCTGTCTCCCTACATGAGGGTCACCCTGTGGAAGCTGATGTTACTAACAGGCTCTCAGTTTCACCCACTCCTTGTTACTGAAATTCTCCTCCAAGGGAATGAGAAATATGGCAGCCTAGTAACTGGAGTATAATTAGCCCTCCCAAGAGGGGGCTGCATGGAGCCACGATAACAAGCTCAAAGGCAGGCTGCTTTTTGTAAATCCCCAAGTTTCTTGTCTTGATCTGTCACAGCTCTAAGCCACTGCTGATGGCCCCATATGCCAAGTACACTCCTGTGTACTTGTGAGTGCACCATTCTCTGTGATCCTGCCCTGGTCTGCACAGCCATGCATGTGCCTTTACCCTGTCTCACCCTGTAATGATCTGTGTGCAGATCTGTTCTGTCTCTGTCCCTGGGGCAGAGACCAGCTGGTACTTCTCTGGTATTCCTAATACCCACAACGGAGCCTGGGCCAACAGACAGTAGGGCTATCAAATATTTAACTCTGGCAGTCCACAGGAAAGAAGTCAAAACTTCTGAATGAATGCAAACCATCCTTCATGTATCTTTTTCAGCTTTCATGACTTCTAAAAATGCGTAAGGCTTCATTAGATAATAAAGTCAAACAAAGTTATAAAAATGTCTGAGGAAGACAGTAAGGTAAAAACAACCTGGAAAAGTCAAAGTGTTAGTCGCTCAGTTGTGCCTGACTCTTTGCAATCCCCATGGGACTGCAGCCCACCAGGTTCCTCTCTCCATGGGATTTTTCAGGCAAGGATACCGCAGTAGTTTGCCATTTCCTTTTCCAGGGGATCCTCTTGACCCAGGGATCAAACTCGGGTCTCTTGCACTGCAGGTAGGTTCTTTAGCTACTGAGCTACCAGGGAAGCCCCCTAAATACAACCCTAAATGTTTTTTAACCTTCCTGATTTTCCACCAGTCAGAAATATCTTTTTTTTTTTTCCTGATAAAGCATAAACCTATTTAAAAATTAAAGTCAAAGTACAACCCCCAAATAAGACTATTCACAATGATATATGAGATATATACATGCATTTCTAGACTTCAGTGTATATACAAACCTATCAATATACACACATGTGCACAAAAACCATTCTGCCCACTACCAATATTTAGCATTTTTCTATATCAGTCTAATCCATTCTAAAGACTATTATTACACTGCTCACAGCTATAATATTTGATCAATCACTTATAATAGCTCGATTATTTCAAATCGTTCACCCTCAAAACACCACTGCAGTCATGTGTTTAAAGTGGCAACAGTGAACACTTACTTATGTCTATACATACCTGTGTGCCGGGCCCTGTGTTTGGGGCCCTCATGGAATCCTCCTGACAACCCCAAGAGAGAAGCACCATCATGACTCCACTTTAAAGATGGAAAATCTTAACACATCCAGACAGAAGTGCCTAAAGTCACACAACTAATATATAAGAGGCGTGAAGGAAGAGTTCAGGTCTATGTCTGTCTGACTCAAGATCCTAGGATCAGAGTCGAGATGATAAACGACCACAAAAAACAGCAACGCACATAAACTGGCCACTGTGTGATAGGCACCTCTGCTCAGATCTTTCTGTGTATCATTTTATTTAAATCTTGTAACAAATGCTTGCTTACCTAAGAAAATTACTTAAGATAATTTCCTAAACACAGAGCCATCAGTATCTCTTATGACTATAGACACAGAAATCCTCAACAAAATATTAGCTAACCAAAGCTAGCAACATATAAAAACTGTCGCTATGGCCAAGTAGGATTTAGCCCAAGAATGCAATATTGGTTTAATATATAAAACTTAATTTATTAATACATCATATTAATAGACTAAAAGACAAAAACACATGTTCAACAGAGGTACTAAAAAATACTTCCAATACTGGGGAGGAAAAAAGACCTTTCATGCTAAAAATACCACAAACAGGGACTAGAAGGGAACTCCCTTGACCTGATGGAGACCAGCTACAAAATACAAAAAGCACACTATTAAATCTTATTTAACAGGAACAGACTATATGCATTCCCCTTAAGATCAGGAACAAGACAAGAAGCCTGCTCTCACCACTTCTATTCAACAGTATACTCAACGTTCTAGCCAGGACAATTAGAATAGAAAAAAATCTGGATTAGATAAGAAGAAATAAAATTATCTTTCTTCACAGATGACATAATCTGCATATATAAAGTTCTAAGGAATTCACTAAAAAACTAGTAGGACAAATAAATTATTTCAGAGAGACTGCAGGATTAAAACCACAGAAAAACTCACTGTACTTCTATACATCAGCAGTGAACAACCCAAAAATGAAATTAAGAAAGTAATTCAATTAACAATATCATCAAGAAAAATAAAATACTTAGTAATTTTAACAAAAAGAATGTTTGCATGTTTGCTGAAAATTATGTAATGTTATTGAGAGAAATTAAAGACCTACTAAATGGAAAGACATTTCATGTTCATGATCAGAAGACTATGACACAGAACTAATTCAGATTATACAATGAAAAGAAATGTACAAACATTTTTTGAGAAACAGAAGAAGGCCTTAAACCACCTTCCCTACAGATGGTTCCAAAATGAAAGGATCTACCTGCCCCCTTGTCAAAAAGCCCTGGGATGGTCTCAATGACAATTTTCTCAGGATCACAGAAGAAATGCATCATTTACAAAGTAAAGAAAAAAAGCTACATTAGGTATCTGCTTCCCCCAAGAGGCATCAACTTTTAAATTCTTCCTAAACTCTCTGTGGCCTCCCTGTGACTTGGAAGTTCAAGTTCAGGGCACAGGGTCACCTGAGAGGTGATCTGGTCTCAGTATTCCCTTTGTTGCTTCTAAAATAAAACTGGATGGATGCCTGGGAGCAAGTCTCCTCCCTCTGAGGGGGGGTGGGGTCTGGGGAGGGGTGTTACTGTACAGAACACTAAGAGTACAGCACAGGCAGCTTCCTTCCCTCATCTCTTCAGCACCTATTTACCAAGTACACCTCTGCGCCAGGTACTCCGTAGGGAACTGGGAGGAAGGTAGAAAAGCGTGGCTTTTGTCCTGGAGTTCACGGTCCAGCGTGGGAAACAGACACACACAGCTCACAGCAGCCATGACTCAGTGTGAGGCTTTGCTCGAGGCACGCACAAGATGTGCCAAGTGAATACAGAAAAGGGGCACAGACAACAGAGAAGTAAACTCAGAAAGGATCCACTGTGCCCTCCCACCCACACTCCGACATGACTCATTCCATTGCTTGGGTCTGACAGTGGAGGACTTAACATGAACTGCGACTGTGAAACGCTCTAAATGGGCACACAGCCTACACAGTGCAGGCCCGTGGTAGACAGCCCCGCTGAGAGAGCACACAGGCAGGAGAATACATTCCAGAGACTTCTTGCGGACAAATGTAGGAGGGGCAAGGAACTTCTGACAGGGAAGTGAACAAACCAGCCAGGGGTCAAGGCACATAGATGTGTCCAGGAGCCCCACAGTTCTGAGACTGACCCCATCCTGGGCACCAGGGAACAAAGGACTGAAGGCAAAGTCTTCAAGTCATGTCCAGAAGTTTGAGTTATTCAAGTTGGCATCTCTTGACCTGTTTGGATGCCCACCTTAAACTAACCATGTTACTATGAAGCCTTCCCCAAAGAAAAGAACCCACAGCAACATAGCAACAGCAGGTATAGGAGATCAGTCTTGAAGAAGAGTATCTCCCTACACATCTCAAAGAGACTATAAATTTCTCCTTGGAACTAATCAAAACGGAGGGCACCGAGAGATGGCTACTTTATCATCCTATGTATCAAAGGGCTCTCGGGGAGCAGTAGGGAAGACCAGGATGGACCAGCCTTTCTGTCAGAAGTGCTGGCTATGGAGCTCCGGAAGACTTAAATGGTCTCTGTATTAACACGGGCTGGTGAGCCCCACGACCTCTGGCCAGATGGAAGACCTGCTTTACATTCTATCAGGGCTCTGGACACACAGGAAGAAAAACGCAGGAGGAGCCAGCCCAGGGGGCAGCTCTCCCTCTTATGCTCCCATCGGCCACGAGGGTCCCAGAGCGAGGACCTGGGACCACCCTGCTGCTCTTCCACCAGCCACCCAACCCCAGGCCAATCAGCCGGAGGAGGAAAAGGGACACAGGAGGCTTAACTCACTGGTCACCTAAGCCACGCTCTCTCTTCTAGATGCCACAGGTGCTCTGAGGTAGAAGACAATCCTCATACAACTTGGAATCCATCCTGCTTCGGCCCCTACACACAGTCTGGTACTGACTCATATTCACCAGGCATGAATTTTTAACTCCTTTCAAGGCTTTTCTTCTAGGAAACAGATTATCAAAAGGATTATCAAAAGATTACCCTAAATCCTATGAAACACAGATCAGTCAAGCTCAAGACAGTTCGAAGAGAGATTCCAAGAAAGAATTAACCACCATAGCAAACAAAACTCCACCATGTTTTTAAAGAATTTGGCGTTCTTTCCTAGAAAATATCTCTGAGTAAATGTTCAAGAGTTTGAGTCTGTTACATTTTCTAAAACTATTATTATGTCTTCTTTCTCTAGTGCAATTTTCATTCAAATCTGAATTCATATCTTACCATCTGAAAAGTTAAAATTCACATTATAGTTAGTTGATGGTTTTCTATAGTTTTTGGAAGAATACGGCCTTTGAATAACTATAACACACACAGACTTGAAAACCAATTTACTGCTGCTAGGTCGGGAAGCAACAGTTAGAACTGGACATGGAACAACAGACTGGTTCCAAATAGGAAAAGGAGTATGTCAAGGCTGTATACTGTCACCCTGCTTATTTAACTTATATGCCGAGTACATCATGAGAAACGCTGGGCTGGAAGAAGCACAAGCTGAAATCAAGACTGCCGGGAGAAATATCAATAACCTCAGATATGCCGATGACACCACCCTTATGGCAGAAAGTGAAGAGGAACTAAAAAGCCTCTACATGAAAAGTGAAAGAGGAGAGTGAAAAAGTTGGCTTAAAGCTCAACATTCAGAAAATGAAGATCATAGCATCTGGTCCCATCACTTCATGGGATATAGATGGGGAAACAGTGGAAACGGTGTCAGACTTTATTTTTGGGGGCTCCAAAATCACTGTAGATGGTGATTGCACTCATGAAACTGAAAGACACTTAATCCTTGGAAGAAAAGTTATGACCAACCTAGATAGCATATTGAAAAGCAGAGACATTATTTTGCCAACAAAAGTCCATCTAGTCAAGGCTATGGTTTTTCAGGGGTCATGTATGGATATGAGAGCTGGACTGTGAAGAAAGCTGAGCGCCGAAGAATTGATGCTTTTGAACTGTGTGTTGGAGAAGACTCCTGAGAGTCCCTTGGACTGCAAGGAGATCCAACCAGTCCATTCTGAAGGAGATCAGCCCTGGGATTTCTTTGGAGGGAATGATGCTAAAGCTGAAACTCCAGTACTTTGGCCACCTCATGTGAAGAGTTGACTCATTGGAAAAGACTCTGATGCTGGGAGGGATTGGGGGCAGGAGGAGAAGGGGATGACAGAGGATGAGATGGCTGGATGGCATCATTGACTCGATGGACGTGTGTCTGAGTGAACTCCAGGAGTTTGTGATGGACAGGGAGGCCTGGCAGGCTGCAATTCATGGGGTCGCAGAGTCAGACATGACTGAGCAACTGAACTGAACTGAAGGCCGTAGTATATTTTATTGAACTTATTCTCATAGCTACTTGGGAATTCACAATGCTGTTAATTATTTACATAATTACAAAGCGGTCAAAATGCTGCTGTGACTGCCTATCCTAGCTGCACTCAAACCTAATTCACACTTCTGTACAAAGAAATCCAAATAAACTAAAGGTACCAAACAAAAACTTTAGGATTAAAAAGAGGACATTTTGACTGTTTTCTTTTCCAATTTCATTTTTATAAAAATCAAATGCATACACTTACTCAGCCCTTGAACCTGGCTATAAGAGCTCATGAAGCCCATTCCAACTATTTACTATTTTTTCTGTCTTGCTCAGTCAGTTCTCTCAACTCCAAAGATTAGTGAGTAGGTCTGTTTTAAATATCTGGGCATCTGTGCCAGAGGTGGCTGTGTGCACAGGTGGTATACTCATGTGTGCCGCTGGGTGACAGCAGAGTCTAGACCCAGCCTCTGTGCACGTCCACCAGGAGGATGGGCCAGGGAGAGCCTTCGGAAACTCATAGTCAACGATTTCCTGCTGGATAAAGGTCTGGCATTTCTAACACAGCTAGTATGCGGTCACACTGAGAAAACCGAACAGTAACTGGAGTTCAATCTTCCCCATGTGACTCTAGCTTTGGGAGGCAGCAGGCAGAAAGGTAAAATGCACAGATTTCAGAGAGTTCTTCTCCAGACTTCAAAACCTGGCACCATTTCTTACTTAGTTTGGACAAGTTACTAAACTTCTCTATGCCTGTCTTTCATCTGTAGAATAACTATCACTCACACGCCCGTGATCTGTTTATTTAGAAGATGTTCACGTGTCCCTGAACCGGACGCTGACAGTTCAGAAGCACTTCCACTCTGAGTTGACAGCCACGGTGAGTCTTCAGAGGCCCAGGGAAGGGATCCTAAGAAGTCTCTGCAAGGTTGCGTCTGGAAACTGAGCAGATGTTAATTAAGCTGGGTGACAAGGAGCATGCACTCCAGTGGGATCCACGTGTGTGAAGCCCCTGGGCCGAGATAACCCAAGCGGCAGTCAGAACTGATCCCGAGGCGGCACAGGCACATGGACTGCTGCAGTTACTCATTATAGCAGCACTGTCTACATGGTAGTAAGTTACAGTAGGGCATTTAACTCGGTAGTAACTTCTCACAAATCCGCCAGCAATGCTGGAGACTGCGGTTCGATGCCTGGGTCAGGAAGATGCCCTGGAGAAGGGAATGGCAACCCACTCCAGTATTCTTGCCTGGAGAACCCCATGGACAGAGGAGCCTGGCAGGCTACAGTCTATGGGGTAGCAGAGTTGGACACAACTAAGCAACTTTCACTTCACTTCTCACAAAGTGCTCAAAAACTAACTACAGTGAAGATATTTATTTTCAGTGAACATATGTGGACATGTTTACTATTTCATAGGAAAAGGGGGACGTTTGAAGCACCGTGAATTGCTGTGAACAAAGTCTGCATACTGATGGCTGAAAACTGAACTTCCAGGAAGTGGCAACTAACCTTTCAACACCTCGGATAATCTCTGAATGTCATAGTGACAAAAATCGCAATGCACTGTTTCACTGATTCAACATTCTTTTCTCCTTTGTCTATACAACTTATGTTACCTTTGAACTTGCCCTAAAGGGGTACTGTGCTTAATTAATGTCAGAACCCAAACCCCACAAATATCAGACCTACATCTTGCATTCATCTGGAAATGTCATTTTAATTATCACTGTACCAACCCTGACCCAATTCTTCTCGACAACCACCACACAGGAGCAAAAGCAAGTCAGCTGGAAAAATCTAGAGCCAAATTTGGAAGAGGTTCCCGACCAGAACATTGTCTCATATTAAAGTGACTGCACCCAGAGCTGTCTGCCTCTCATGCAATAATCCTTCAAATCCTCCATCCCTGATTTAATGACTGCATTCTCAAGAACCCAAGAGAAGCAAATTATCACATTCCACTATAAAAGACAGAAAAATAAGATGACAACTGAAAAGAAACACCTACATTCTAATAAATTATAATCCTCTAATACTAGCCCCATCCCTACTCCAAGATACAGACCCACTTGGAATTCACACACAAATAGAATTCTAAGTTCTAGTGTCTAAAACTACAATCATTTCTTCACCCTCAAAACTGCTCATTCCCCAAGTACCCTGCTTCGGCCGGTGCCAGCACCACTGAGTCAAGCAGCCATCTCCCCTCACATCATTCTGAAATGTGGCCAGAGAGCTCCCCCTGGCTCTCCCCTTCACCACCACTCCCACCACTCTGAGGCTGCCTCACCTCTTACCTCGATTTCTGCTATTAAAATAGTGTCCAAACCAGTCTCTTTGCCTCCAATCTTTTTCAAAAATAACAGTGAAGTGAAGTGAAGTGAAGTCGCTCAGTCGTGTCCAACTCTTTGTGACCCCATGGGCTGTAGACTACCAGGCTCCTCTGTTCCACGGGATTTTCCAGGCAATAGTCCTGGAGTGGACTGCCATTTCCTTCTCTAGGGGATCTTCCCAACCCAGGGATCGAACCCGGTCTCCCGCATTGTAGACAGACGCTTTACCATCTGAGCTACCAGGGAAGTCCAAATGGTTAATGTTCTGTGTATAATGTTCAAATACACAGAACATTAACCATTAAGAGCACCTAATCTCATCACCCAGACAGCTTTGTGGTGCAGTGGTAAAGAATCTGCCTGCCAAAGCAGGAAATGTGGATTCGACCCCTCAGTTAGGAAGAGACTCTGGAGGAGGAAATGGTAACCCACTCCAGTATTTTTGCCTGGAAAATTCCATGGACAGAGGAGCCTGGAGCCTGGTGGACTACAGTCCTTGGGGTTACAAAGAGTCGGAATCGACTGAGCACACACTCAGAGTCAAAGAAGAGGTAAGATTCTGACAATACAATGAATTCCACCACCCAGACAAACTCTGCAACCTCTTTCAAAAGAACAAAATCAGCAAATGTATAAACATGGTTAAATAATTGAAATATTAGAAGAAAACAAAATGACATTAAAAAGCTTCTCTGCCCAACTCCCTTACTACTTTCCAGCATTTTGTTTTATTTTGTTTTGGCCATGGAAGCTTATGGAATCCCAGTTCCCCCAAACCCAGGGCCCCTGCAGTGGAAGTACGGAGTCCCAGCCACTGGAGCATTAGGGAATTCCTGGTTTGGGGTTTTAATGAAGATTCTGTTTTGGAATAGGATCCAAGTTACAGAAAAGTTGTGAAGACAGTACAGAGGGTTCCCTATCCCCCACACCCTGTCTCCCTGTTGTTAACATAAACAATAGTCTGGGGCATTGATTATAATTAATGAACCAATATTGATATGTCATTATTAACTCAAAGTCCATGAGCAGGTTTTCTCAGAGTTCCCTACTTTCCTCACCATCCTTTCTCTGTCCCAGGACCCTATCCAGGACACCACATGACATTTAATCACCACCACACTCCTCTAGGTTGTGACATTTCTCAGACTTCCTTGTTCTAGAAGACTCTGACAGTTCAAGGAATGCGGGTTGGGTAGTTTATAGAAAGTCCTTCAATTTGGGTTTGCCTGAGGTTCCCAAGTGTACATAGAGCTTATGGGTTGAGAAAGAAGATGCTCAGAGGTAAAATGCCATTCTCCTCACATCGTGTCCAGAGCACACGTGGCGGACAAGTCCACTGATGCTGGCCTCAGTCGCCTGGCTGAGGCGGTGTTTGTCAGGTTCCTCCTCTGGAAGGGCGCAGTTCCCCTTCCTACACCGTCCCCTGTGGAAGGCAACGCCATGCACAGCACACACAAAGCCAGGGATCACGCTCCCCTCCTTTGGGGGACTGGCCACAGAAATGATTTACGTTCATTCTGCATGGAGACTTGCTCATAGACTTAGGTTAACTCTTTTCCTTGTTTATATACTTAATCAGTCATTAATATGCATCATTACAGCCTCATCAACACCTGCGCTCTGGATTAAAATCCAGCACCACTTCATGGCTCAAACTGTTCTTGCTCTAGTCCGTGGTACTCTTCAGCTGCCGCCTGTGACCGCTGACAAACCATCACTTTTGTTTTGTCGGTGCACGTTCTTACTGTCTGGCTCTACAGGACACCCAGGCTTACTGCATACACTCCCTGTTCCAACTCTATGATCTGCAAACCCCACGGAGCCTGGTGGTGGTAGAAACCAAGACAGAGGCACAGAGTGGCAGCTTCTTTTAAGATACCTTAATCTACATCTGCTTTTGTATCTTGTTTCTCTGGAGGGAACGTTCACATCTAAACAAAAACATCAACCACATCATTTCAAAACCTAAATCCAACTTTCCCCTCCCGTTAGATTGTGTCCCCATAACAGGTTTGTGTGTACTTAGTCACTAAGGCATGTCCAATTCTTTGCAATGCCATGGACTGCAGCCCACCAGGCTCCTCTGTCCATGGGGTTTTTCCAGGCAAGAACACTGGAGTGGGTTGCCATTTCCTCCTCCAGGGAATCCTCCTAACCCAGGAACTGAACCTGAATCTCCTACGTTAGCAGGCAGACTCTCCACCATTGCACCCCAGTAACACACAAGAGAGTGTTTATGGGCCATGCCAACTGGTTACGTGCATCACCTCATTCACTCCTCGTAGTGGCACAGGAATCACTAACCTCCCCAACTTGGAACAAGAGGAAACCAGGGCTCACAGACCAGCCACCTGCCCAGGGCCCCCTACACAGACACACACACTCAGACAAAGGGATTCTGAAGTCCACACACCTACTCACACTTGTCCACTTATGATTCAGTCACCTAGACCCCAAACCTACTTACAGGACAGGTAACGGTTTTTGGATAATTTAACCAGTCTGTACCAAACTGAGAACTTTAAGGAAAAACTTGCAGATTTCTCAGAGGTAAATTTATTTCACTTAAAAGGCCAGCATTTATTCTAAATTATATCATTTAATTTTCTTTTTTGTAACTGGTGTTAGTGTCCCTTGTTTTCTGAAATAAGAGAGACAAAGGAGCTGTTTGGCTATTGTTATGTTACATGTGGTAACATTAAAGTTGGTCACCCTGCCTCAGTCTCTGCCCAGTTTTTTAAAGTTGAAATCTGAGACATGAGCAGCCTGCAACAAAAGACTCAGCTTGTTGGCATGGCTTAGAAGGCCCTTGCCATCTTCCCCTGCACTTCCCCTCCAAGAATACCACACTGCTTTCAAAAACAAACTCACCATGTTCGTACGATGATTTCCAATCCCAGAACACCCCACTCACCTCCTACCCATCCATCACTGAGTGAACAACTGATTAGGGATGGCATATTTTCAAAGCGTCTAAAACATTATTTGTCTAAACAGGCTAATGCCTATTTTAATAATATCTCTGAATGCTTCCAGTTTTTAATTATTCCCTAAGGCATCTATATTTAAAAATGACACAATTTCAGAATCAAAAAAATAAAGTCAGGATTTTATCACAACAGCTGGGTGACAGTTGCTGGCAGGAAGGTAGGTCTAAGATGGCCAAGTCCAGGGCCGCCAGCCCATCTAGAGAACTCAAACCTCCCATTCCCCCACCTACTCCTCATGGGGCTGCTGGGGAAATCTGAAAATAAAAACAAAAGACATTTGGAAAAACGCTTTGAAAATACTAAAATACACACCACCATAGTAGAAAATATTTTTCATTATATTTTGCAGACTGTTGTGGGCTCCTATTGAACATGGGCTGACAGAGGAAGATTCGAATATGCCCTGCTACAATAAACAGCATTTAACTGTTGTTTCCTACTGCATCTGCAGCTCCCTAGGGTAAAAGGCACCAGTGCCTTTAAAGCCTGCATTTCAGATAACAGTGACTATAGAGGTACGTCATTTGAAAGGAATTATCAAATAAGAGAATAGTCCTTATTTTAAACTCAGAGCCATAAGGTTTTCTCCATAGTCTTGAACACAACATGATCAACTAGATAATTATATTTCCCTGTTTAAAAAAAAATCTAAAATACAACATAAAACAAATGCTACTTCTAAGTAACACACTTCCAAATCCTCAAATGACGGGTTCTGAAAGAGGTCACTTTAGAACATGAATTATTTAGCTCTCCTGCCCGGGTATTGATTTCCTATAGCAACTTAACCTGATTACAGAATACTGCAATAAAGAGGGAAATAAAAATGAGCACTAGCAGCATATGCTTTCAATTCTCAATTTTAAAATATAATTAACAAGCATAATCCAGCTCTCCAGTATGACTATTTTCAGCAAACTCAACCAAACTAAGTTTCAGAAGACAGATACACACCTTCACCATCCACAACAAAAGAACACAGAGCAGATGAGCTGCAGGCATGCCAGCTTCCCCACAGGGAGACAAATGAACACTTGTTACTGTGCACAATTTACTCTGCTTAATACCTGCCTCAGCTGAAGGGTTTGGAAACATTGAGACAACAAATTAAAAGCCTGCCAGGAAACCCATCCCACAGGAAAGCAAGACATGGATACAGGTGACTCACATCACAGCCACAGCATTCTTCTTCCAACACAAACCTTGTTCACACGGAGCGCTTTCACATCCTCTCAATCTTCCCAAAACCTGGGCAAAACCTCCGTGGAAAGACCGAAGGCTAATCAATCAAGACCTGTGATATACAATACCTCTTTCATAGTTTTCCGGTTCCATTTTTACATTTAAAAATGCAAATCTTTAAAAAGGAAAAATTTTTTATACAATGATTCTCAAGACAGATGCAACCCCTCCACTACTCTGTTTATATGTGCTTTTTCTACCCTCTGTTGGGAAACCATAGAGATTTCCAACCAGTAGGTTCCTTTCAAGACAGCCTATACTTACTAACAAATGTCTTGTAATCACAAAAGAATTTACTTTCATGAGCCATTTACTGTGAATACAAGAGACAAGGAAAAAGTTAAAAAGCACATAAATACCCAGAGGCTCATGAAAACACAGCTAATTTCAGCTTCCTATGCCCAATTCCTCTTTCCTAGTCCTTGAGGGTCAACATTAACATTAACAGAGCCGCATGTTTCATAATTTTTCCCTGCCTCAATGCAAACAATCATAACAATTATTTGCCTGTTTCACCCATGATCTTTAGTTATCAAAGCAATGATAAAATACCTTAAATATCTTTTTTCTGAGTTAAATAGCACTAATTACAAACACTTTCCAGAATATATTAGAACAGCCTACCTTTCCCAGTGGTCATGACTGTCAGTGATGGAGGCACAAGTGAAAACACTCACTGCTCTGAAAGCTACACCTGCTCACAGCCACTGACGCCTCAGCAAACTCTCCACCCACAGGCTTCTCCAGTGTGATCCAAGCACCAAGGACAGCGGCCGCCCTATTCCAAAATAAAAGCCTACTCTATAAATAACAGTGATTTGTTTAAGAGGCAGGGGCCTTTCTCCATCTGACGTTACTCATGTCAGATAACCTCTTTAAAACTGGTATGGAAAAAAATTTTAACCAACTACTTGATCAACCTCGAACCCATGGAAAAGAGAATTTAACATAAACTTTAAATAAAAATAAGGTACAAAGGCTATCTTATTTCCACACGGAGGATGATAAAGTAAGCTGTCACCTGCAGCTTGAGCTACTGAAGCTGGCATCAGAAACAGTCTCTTCCAGGCTGTTCTAGGGGGTGGTCTCCCTAGGCAGCACAGCAAGCTTGCCAGTCTTGTGATATATCATCCCTACAGCCGTGACTATGGAAACACTTTTCTAAGACACTGAACCAGAATCCCAAGCCTTATAATATGTGGAGTCTAATAAACAAGTAGAGGGAGCCCATTATCAGCACTTGATCTACTTATTCACAATCTTTGTTCCAAAATACTACACAATAATGGTTTAGCTTCTTAATAAAGAAAAGACCATCAATTTACCTTTAAACTAATGCTTTATCCTAGCTACACTGGACAACAGTTCAGAGTTTACCTAAGAATTTACCATTGAGTCTGCTTTCACACTTGTATTTTTCATTTCCAACAACTTAGAAATGATATCTGACATTTTTCAAATAACAAATTATTTTAGTAAAACAAAGAATGCAGGCTGCATTTTATAGCAAACTGATATACATTCATGAGTAAGGGTCAATAATTTTATGATTATTACCTAGTTTATAGTTTGTCAGCAAATAAGTACTTTTCTTTAGCTACAGATTATAGAATTTTCATAGACTTAACCAGCATGATAGTTTCATTCTTTCCTCTTAAACATGTTAGCTTTCCTCAAGAAACTCAAAAGCATGCACATTTTAAACCAAATTAACATCTATGGGCCTCATTTCAATCAACTCCAATTAAAGATCATTAAGTGGCTGCAGATAAAGGACAATGACTAGTCTATAATTACTGGCTCTTTCATGCTGAAAATCCAATTCTCCCATGAGCATACGCACATCTGCATGATTTTAAAATGTACATAGAAAATAATTTGCTTTTTGAAACCCATAGAAGGAAAAACTGTAATTTTTGCTTCAAGGGGTTTGCTAATTACATGGAGATGGAAAAAGAAACATCTACAAAACAACATATTTTTAACTTTCATATTCCTGCCACTCAAAACTCAAAGGCCTTCAGGTAACCTAGCAACAAAAAAGAATCACACAAAGATGAAGTATTCCATTACAGCCAGGCCACTCACCCCCAACTGCTGCTCAGATGCTTTTTCACTGCTGTTTTCATCACAAGTCTAATACTTGTGAAAAACGAAGTCTTTGGCATTTATATAATCAATTGCACACCTTAAAACATAATTTTGAACATTTCAAGAGAATTACAACCCAGGACAAAACCCATTTCTTCCCTAAGTGTATTGCTATTACATTACTAGTTCCTTTCAACTAAGCTCAAATCCAGAGCTTTTATTTCTTACTCAAAGGAGCTTTATTGTTCACAAGCAACAAAAAAATAGATAAATTAGAATTCATCCAAATTAAAACCTTAGATGCCAAGAAAGTGAAAGACAACCAAAAACTGGAAAAAGAATATTTGTAAATCAAACATCTAGTAAGAGTCTTATTATCTAGTATATGAAAAGAACTCTTATAGCTCAACAATAAAAACACAAATAAACCAATTTAGAAATGGCAAGACTTGAATAGAGCTTTTCCAAATAAGATCGTTTGTAGAAACAACCAATAAGTACATGAAAATACACTCAACATCATTAGTCATGAGGGAAATGCAAATCAAGACAATGAGATACCACTTCACACCCACTATAATGACTAATTTTTTTTAAAAAGAAAAAAACAGTGTTATGTTTTGTCTTGCTGGAGACGATGTGGAGAAAATGGAACCCTCGCACATCGCTGGTGGAAATATAAAATGAGGAAACCGTGGTAGGAAACAGGTTGACAGGTCCTCCATAAGAGGAATAATTCTGCAAACACAAAACTGCCACAGGATCCAGCAATTCTGCTTCTAGGTATATATTCAAAAAGATTGAAAGCATATGCTCAACAAAAATTCGTAAACTATTCACCATACCAAAAGGAAGAAACCATCCAAATGTCTGCTGAACACAATAAACAAAATGTGGTCCAGCCAAGCAATGGAAGAGAGGTACTGATGCACTCCACAACATGCACAAGCTCTGAAGACATTCTGTCAAGTGAAACAAGCTACACAGAAATCAACACTTACTGTATGGTTCCATCTACCTGAAATGTCCAAAAAGACAAATTTATAAAGCAGATTAGCGATTGCCAGACGTGGGGGAAGGAGGAGAGGTTAGGGAGGTCTCTCCTCTGCAGCAACAAAATGTTCTGAAACTGACTGTGGTGATGGTTGTACATATCTGTACATACATCAAATACAACTGATGTAAATACTTGAAGTGAGTGATTGTATGGAATATGAATTATGCCTCAAAATACCATTTTTTAGAAGGGGATTACAGTTAAAGAAAATGTGCATTAAATTTTAAACATGTACAAAGCTATGGTTTTTCCAGTAGTAATATACAGATGTGAGAGTTGGATCAAAAAGAAGGCTGAGCACCGAAGAATTGATGTTTTTGAACTAGGGTGATGGAGAAGACTCTTGAGAGTCCCTTGGACTGCAAGGAAGATCAAACCAGTCAATCCTAAAGGAAATCAACTCTGAATACTGATTGGAAGGACTGATGCTAAAGCTGAAGCTCCAATATTCTGGCCACCTGATGCGAACAGCTAACTCACTGGAAATGACCCCAATGCTGGGAAAGACTGAGAGCAGGAGAAGCGGGCAAGAGAGGATGAGATGATTGGATGGTATCACTGGCTCAAAGGACATGAGTTTGAGCAAACTCCAGGAGATCGTTTAGGACAGGGAAGCCTGGAGTGCTGCAGTCCATGGGGTTGCAAAGAGTCAAACACAACTTAGCAACTGAACAACAACAACAACTCCAAAATAATCCAATACTCTACAAGAAACAGAAGTATGACAGTTATTCTCAAATGATATTCTTTATAATTTAAAAAATGAATATATCCAGGAAATGGAGCAAGAGAGGAGAAATCTATCACTTTGAGCACCAACCCCCTCCCAGGCACTGTTCTGGGAGATGTGACATCTGATCTCACTTATTCTGCACAACGAAAGGGCAAGCTAGCTCCCAGGAATTAAGCAATGTGTTCTCAGTCATACAGCTGAACTGGAAAGAGTGAGAAGTAGAGAACTAAGAGGAGACAGCAGAGTCCTGCACCAGGATCTTAAGAGGAAGGATAAAGAGGACAGACAGGGAACCACAGGTGGCCCCAAGGGGGTGGCCAGACTGAGATGAGGCTATAGGGTTAGACAGTGTGGCTGCAGCAGACTGGGAAGGATTTGGGTTATCTTGAGAGCAATGAATTGAAATAGTAAAAAGATTTTAAAAAGAAAAAAAGTAAGCAGTAAAGGCAGGAGGCAGAATCTGCCTGCAACACTGAAGTGTTCTGAAAGACTCTTCAACTAACCCCTTTACAGGACTGAAGCCCACCCTCTCCAGCTACCATCACCACAGAACTAACAAGGCATTATTAATGTCTTTTCCTTTCTCTTGAAACAGAGTAACCAATTGTAACTGTTTTCCTCTCTTCTTAGAAGCTAATGTTAGCAATGGGCTGGATATTTCCAGGAGATTAATACTTGCACAATTCCTAAAAAGAATATATCTAATCTAGATAGTATATTCAAAAGCAGAGACACTACTTTGCCAACTAAGGTCCGTCTAGTTAAGGCTATGGTTTTTCCTGCGGTCATGTATGGATGTGAGAGTTGGACTGTGAAGAAGGCTGAGTGCCGAAGAATTGATGCTTTTGAACTGTGGTGTTGGAAAAGACTCCTGAGAGTCCCTTGGACTGCAAGGAGATCCAACTAGTCCATTCTGAAGGAGATCAGCCCTGGGTGTTCTTTGGAGGGGATGATGCTAAAGCTGAAACTCCAGTACTTTGGCCACCTCATGGGAAGAGTTGACTCATTGGAAAAGACTCTGATGCTAGGAGGGATTGGGGGCAGGAGGAGAAGGGAATGACAGAGGTTGAGATGGCTGGATGGCATCACTGACTTGATGGGCATGAGTATGAGTGAACTCGGGAGTTGGTGACAGACAGAGAGGCCTGGTGTGCTGCAATTCATGGGGTCGCAAAGAGTCGGACACGACTGAGCGACTGAACATGAACATGAATCTGGAACTGATGCTTACTTTCTATTTTAATGTTTCTACTAAAATATACTCAATATAAAGGGCCATGCTCGCATCTTGAATCAGACTTGAATGGCATAATGTATTCTAGCTCCTCTTCACACAGCCCATTATTTCTGACAGATGGGAGATAAGACAAGCCATACGCTGACAACTGGTAAACTTGGCTGGTGGCCACATGGGAGTCCATTACTCTCATCTATCTATGTTAATGTACACTTAACATTTTCCAAACAAAGAAAAGGGAAGGGTGGTCAGAAGACCTCCTGCTCAGCAGCACCCACCCCACCGTGCATCCATAGAGTTTGGCTACAAACTGTCAGACCTCCAAGAAGTGCAGGTCTGATCTGCTCAGACTTCGGAAAAATGAATACCTCACAAATGAACATCAAAGTGACAGTGCAGGTAATATTTAAATGTTTTTAATACTGTCATGGGTGAAGGAAACAGTAGATCTTCTGTAGAAGATCTCAGTCTCTTCCACTACAAAATAGTTTTCATCAACAGAAAAAGGTTGGTTCTCCTTTTGGCATTGTCCTACAACAAACAGAACAGACTCGGGGGATGGGGGCGGGCAGGAGGAAGGCAGAAGGACAGAGAGCAGGTGGTTTTACATAGACGGGATCAGAGTGCTGGAGATGGTGAGAAGTGTCAACACCCACACGGACCAGTGATGACACACATAGGCAGGGAGGAAGATGAGGCCTTTGGGACAACAGGCAAGTTCTGACTTACATGCCTGGACAGACAGTGGAAGACGTACAGAGATCAAGGACAAGGTTGTGTGTAGGTGTTTGGGGTTTTGTCTTTGAAAAAGAGTAAGAATATGAATCTGGATTTAGATACATGTCTCCAATACAAGAAAAATGTCAGGCAGCTCCTTCACATCGATTAGTAACACTAACACTAAGATTAGTAACATTAAGGTGTGGGCAAGAGATGCATTATCTGGCTAGTCAATGATGTTCTGCTGCTAAGTCGCTTCAGTTGTGTCCACACTGTACGACCTCACAGACGGCAGCCCACCAGGCTCCCCCGTCCCTGGGATTCTCCAGGCAAGAACACTGGAGTGGGTTGCCATTTCCTCCTCCAATGCAACGTAGTTCCAGTCATACATAATTACCACCCAAAGGAGAGCACTGCCTGAGAAAGAAACAGGCCTAGGACTAAGCTTTCAGAATTTAAGTGGCAGACATTAAACAAAGGAAGGACATCTAGAAAGAAAAGCCCAACAACAGTACAAATCAGAATAAGGTGAGGCCAGAGGAGCCAAGGAGGAAGGACGCTTTAAGCAGAGGCAAGGTGAGTGACTTGGTAGGGTGCAGACTGGGAAACGTCAGCAGGGCAAGCAGCAGAGGTCACCCGGTGTGGTGCCGGCGGCTGCGTCAGTGACATGACAGAACCACGAGACTAGAGGGCCAAGGAAGGATTGCAGGCGAAGAGGCTGAGACACAGGATACAGATGTTAAAACATACACTAGGCCCCACCACCAGAGTGGAGCGCCTGCCTCCCCTAGACCTCAGTGTCCTGTGGTGGGTCAGGAATTTCCCGCCTGCATCAATGAGCTCATCTGTCTCAGAGGCGTCCTCCAGCCCCCCAGAGGAGGATGAGGTCACTGCCACACAGCCCCATCCCATCCCCCACAGGGGCATTACTTTAGCCTGAAATATTCTGTTTATGTCCTCCTTGTCTTGCCTTCAAAAATCTTTCCCTTTCACACTCACCAGATGGGATGCCGCCCAACTCAAGGCTCATTCAGTAAAGCTAACTAGATTGTTAAAATTTACTCAGCTGAATTTTTTTTTTTTTTTTTGACACAAACCACTCAGGGTAAGTGCTGTACAGGGGAAGAGAGAGGCAAAGCAATGAGCAAAACTAGATGGAGATATAGGTGTGCCTGGTTTTCCTAAAAGACACTCAAAATAGGCCAGACAAGTTGGGGGAGGAGAATGAGAAAAAGCGTGGTCCAACCTCTTTCATGAAGTCAGATGCAAAATTCCTCAACAACGTAACGACAAACTGAACTGAACACACAGAATTGTACACTATGACCAAGTGGGATTTATTAAGTATGAGAGAACAGTTCACCATTAAAAAAAAAAAAAAATCAAGCAATGTTACTCACAATATCATCAGGCTCAACAGAAGCCAAAGAAGCATTTTGGGGGACCCCAACAACTCTAAAAGGCATCCGGATTAGAAAGTAAAAACAATCTCTATTCGCAAATTAAATGGTCTTGTAAATAGAAAACCCTAAGGAAGCCACTGAAGAGGAAAATCAAGAGAATAAACAAGTTGAACAAGACTGCCAAATACAAGGTCAAATATAAAATTCTACTGTATTTCTATATACTGACATTAAACAATCCAAAAATAAAATGAAGAAACAATCTCATTTACAATACCATCAAAAAACAAAATACGCAGGAATAGAATGAAACACCCAGGAATAAATTTAACAAAATCAGTGCAAGACTTGTACACTGAAAACTACAAAACACTGTTGAAATAACTTCAAGACCTAAACAAACTGAAAGGTATCTTATGTTAATGGACTAGAAGGCTGAATGCTGTTAAGATGACCATATTCCTTAAAATGGTCTACAGGTCCAACACAGTCCCTATCAGAATCCTACAATCCATATGGAAGTGCAAGGAACCCAGAAGAGTCAAAAACAACCTCAAACCTCAACCCAAATGTCCTTCAACTGATGAGTGGATAAACAAAACATGGAATAATTATAGAAATAAATATTATTCAGCCATAAAAAGAAATGAAATACTGATATTATATATACCAGGCGGACGAACCTTGAAAACATTGTTAAGTGAAAGAAGCCATACACCATATGATTCCATTTATACAAAATGTCCAAAACAGGCAAATCTGCTGTTTTGCAGAAGATAGGCTGTCAGGGACCGGAAGGAAAGGGAAATAGTTAGTGCTAATGGGTACAAGGTTTCCTGGGGCTGATGACAATATTCTGGGATTAGATAGTGGTGATAAGTATAAGATTTTCTGAATATATGAAAAACCACTTTTAAAAGGTGAATTATTTTGGTATGAATTATATCTTAATATTCAAAATAGGCTGATGATTTCAGAAAAAATTCTAACACCTAGCTGTGATAAAAACTCAGATAAACAGGAATCAATGAGCACTATCAAAAACCTACAGTTAACATCAAACTTAGTCATGACAAACCTAGGACTGGGAACCAGGCAAGGAGCTCCATTCTCACCATTCTTACTTTAAGCTACCAGCCAGTGCACTTAGGCAAGAAAAGGAAAAGAATACACATCTGAAAGAGACAAAACTGTTCCTGCTTGTAGATGACAGTGAGTAAACATCTTACTGATCTCCCAAAGTTACTGAAGACAGACTTAAATTATTTGGGTTAGGAATTCTAAAGCCTTTATACATATACCTTAGATTATTCTATTCTGGCTCTAATAAGAAGATGAATCAACAGATATCTCTAATTTTACTGCATTTTGCAGACACTGCAATGGTTTTTCCTCCCTTCCCTCCTTCCTTCCTTCTTTTTTTTTTCACTTGAAGGGTTTGTGGCAAACTTGCAACATGCAAATCTACTGAAGCTATTTTCCCAAACAGCACTTGCTCACCTCCTTGCTCACCTCGTGTCTCTGTGTCACTTTTCCATTACTAGTACTATTTGTTATGGTGATCTGTCACCAGTGATCATTAAAGTTATATCTTAAAATGATTATGACTCACTGAACGGTCAAGGTAATGGTTAGTATCCTTTTAGCAATAAAGTATTGTTTAATTAAAGTACATACATTTCCTTCTTTTCAGATATAATGCTATCACACAGTAAAAACAACTAGTTTGGTGTAAATATAACCTTTATAAGTGCAGGGAAATGAAAAACTTCACATGACCCATTTTATTGCAATATTTGCTTCATTTTAGTGGTTGGGAACCAAACACACAGTATCTCCTAAGTATGCCTCTACAGTAAAAAGCTGAACAAGTCTCTAATAAATTTTGAATTAAGGCCTTCTTACAAACTGCCTTTTCTTAATATAGATGCATAACATAACTGTTTTCACCCTCAACCCTACCTCTATACCACATACATACACATACATGGACATCACACACATCCACATTCCACAAAAATAAGGAAACTAGGGGTAATATTCTTACTGAGACAATTCGATTAAAACATTGCTGAGAACTGCCCAAATCCACAGGATTCATATTGTTATATTCATTAAAACTCATAGAATAGGGACTTCCCTGGTGAACCAGGGGTTAAGACTCTGTGCTTTCAATGCAAGAGGCATGGGTTCAGTCCCTGGTGGGAGAACTAAAATCCCACATGCCATGTGCAGTGAGGCCAAAAATAAATAAATAAAAATAACTTAAAAAATCATAGAATATTCAAAGTATACATGAATCAACCCACCATGCTGTATGCCTTCAACTTATATTGTCCTTATACAATGTATGTCGATTATTTCTCAGTAAAACGGAGGAAAAAAATACTCATAAAGTATGTGTATATAGTTGTGTGTGTGTGTATTAATATGTGTATGTATAGGTATAGATCTATATACATAGAAGCCTGGTTAGGGGAGCTACAGTCTATAGTGTTGAAAAGAATTGAACACAAGTGAGCACTACCTTTACTTGATAGATATAAAATTTTCCAGGCAGGCCTCCAATGTGAATGTGATCTTTGTCCCCAGTGTCAGCATTATAATGAGATGTTGCCTCATATACAATAAAGTCAGGAAGCACAAACTCAGTTTCTGCCACCCCTCCTACCTCCTTGCCCAGTACTTTCTATCTTGGTGCCAGCAAGTTTTAAACTAGAAAACCACACAAACTACACAGACACACACAAAATATAAATTATGCCATGGATAAATATAAGTTATAGAATTACAGGAAAATTAATTAGAAAAGAAAAATAACTTTGTTGGTGATAGCTAAATCATAATTAATCTTTCTTTGAATGCTATGTTTTTACAAATGTACAAAAAAGAAATAAGAGGGTTAATGAAAGTGTTTTATAAGAAACAAGCTATTTAAAGACAATTCCTTACTGACAACAATGGGTATGCAAGCTGGAATATGAGTCACAAGACCTGGATTCTGTTCCTACTCTGCCTTTAGGTACGAGTCACTCTGGGAGAAATCACTCACACTTTTTAAACAACCTCAAAATGTAAAAACTATGCTATGATCTAAGATCCTCAGCAATTGTGAAATGGCTATGATACAATGAGGTATCCAAGACTAGAAAAGCTCTTGATGGCAACAGACTTTTTGATGATTCCCAAAAGGCACTAAGGATAAAGAAGAGAATAAACAAAGCTCCTACCCTCATGAACAAACAAAAAGATATTTTTGTAGTACTATACATTAAGAAGGAAAATCAAGCAGGGTGTGTGCAGAGTGTATTCCCTCACAACACTGGGTATGCTGTTCTTGACGTCTGTGTAATGAAGGGAGCCTGCAGCTGAGACCTGGATGGAGTAAGAAGGCAGCTCTAAATGACAGCCAGGACAAGTGCCTCAAGCAGAAGGAATCATAAGCACAGAGGCCCTGAAGCAGGACAAATGTGAAATGCTACAAATTAGCAAGGAGGCCAATGGGCTGGAGCCAAGAGAACTTTTGAGAAGAACAATACAAGATGATCTCAGAATGGGGGCTGCACCAGACCACACAGGGCCCACAGCACACAGTGAGCCCCTGGGCTGGGCAACCTTCAGAGGATTCTGAATGAACAAAGGACTGACATCACTTGCCCTGCAGTCTAAAAGGATCACTTTAGCTTTAGCTGCTGAGTGAAAAACAGGCTTTGGGTGTTGGGAGAGTAAAACCAAGTATCTTGGTTAGGAGCTGCCACAAGTGTGCAGGTAAAATGCCACAATGCCCTGAACCAGAAGAGTAGTGGTTACACTGGGAATCTTTGGGATTATGGATGCATTTTTAAAATAAGCCAATAAGATTATCTAATGGATTCAATGCAGGTTATGGAAGAAAGCCAATGACAAGATCATCGTTTTCAGCCTGGGAAGGTGGATAAATGGAGATTAAATGCTCACATCTAGAAACGTTTAGCACAATATCAAATCCAGCTGTTCAGAATCAGAATATAACATTCCTTGGGCTAAAAGCAAGCAAACCTGGAAAAGCACAAGTAGAATGGTTGCTTTTCTACTCACCGTTCGCAGATTGTATCATGTTTCCAGATTTTTGGACTTCATCAAATTTTGTAAAAATTACATTCAACCTGTATGAAAAAAAATATATATAAACTATTAACCATCACTGTTTACAATTATATTTTATACTAATGTGAAGTTGAGTCTTACTCATTGAGACCCATCTAATAACAACAGTAACTATGCCAACAAGAAATGAGCCATGCTTATTTTAAGCCAAGCACCGACGTAATGGCTCCAACTGAAAGATCTCCTTTAATTCTTGTAACAGCTGTATAAGAAATTATATATGATCATACCCATTTTACAGATGGAGAAATCTAGACCCCCTCACTTAAAGTGACACAGCTGGTTAGGCGGTTCTTACTCTTGGCCAGCCCCAAGAGTAAGAACCAGAGGCCAGGCTCTCAGACATTATATTAAACTGACTGATATCTCCCAACAAAATGCATGCATCATGAAAAATATTTGTTTCTCCTATTTCTAAGCACATACTGCTGATAACTTGGAGTACAGATTTTCAGAATGCATTGATACTACAATACAAAGCCTTTTCTGTGACTTCTGATTATTTTTTAAAAATGCTATAACTTCTCTAAGAGCAAATGTTGTGACTGGATAATCTTCAGCTTAAAAATCCACATGACACACATTTTCTATTATTGCATCACTTTTGACATTTTGAAAGCAGCAAAACTTACTAGTCCAAATATTCCATCCTAGTGACACCAAAAATGCGAGGAACTGGGATGGGTTGGAATCCTACCTTGTAGGAAAAGACAAGAAAAAAAGAGGCTTTTCCAAGCAAAATACAGATATATTGGAATAAGCATAAAGGCTGAGATTACAAAGTCATGCATTTTTGCATTCTAACTTGCGTCACCCATTTCAGGGACCAGACTAGAAATGTTACTACTTTCCTACAAACCAGCCTGTCATACAAGTTCTAATCACTTCAAACAGGTTTGATTTCCTTTCCAATCAGGATGGAAGCCGTTTGGGATTAGGGATGAGACCTGTATCATCTTTGGTATTCTGTGCACACCGAGCATCGTCATGCAAGTGGGCGACGTCACCACATAAGAGGGCTGGTACCTGCTGCTGCCCCCCACCCTAAAGGTGGAAAGCTAGGTGGTACACACACTCTAGTGTCAGCTCACATGTGCATTCACTGGGCCAGCAGTGAGCTAACTGGGTGCTGAGACTGGAAAGTCCCCACCATCTAAAGCGCCTATTTACCTCTACTTCTTCTAGTCTACTCACCCTGTGACATTCTAAGATACAGAGGACCCAAGATATCAGCAGTAAACAGAGGTAAAATGAAGGAGGTGAACCAGCCTGATGCACTGCCTCTCCTGCTTCCCATCTCATGACAGATAGTGATCTGTTCAACCCATCTCTCCAGGTAAGCCCAGAGCACCCTCAGAATCCTCCTCAGAACTGCTCCAGACAGCTATCACCAATGAATCACAATGGGCACCGAATTAAAGATCTATTTGTCATCCCTGGACCAGATGAGTAATACTACCACTCACTTTCTACTCCAGGTTTCACTGAAAATCTGGCAAGATGTCTTAGAATCAAGTTCTTATGATGTCCATCACCTTCCCTTTTCTAGTTACAAAGACTCCCAATGGCTTAACAAGCCCATAAATAATATCCCTATACAGGTTGCCGGGGCCTGCCCTGACCAAGTTACCACTTTGTTGAGTCACAACTATACTCTCTGATGTGAGCAGGCCTGCAAGTCTGCCTGGCAGGGACAAAGATCTCCAGCTGGTTTTCCCTGAAATCACTGGGAGGGGGTGAGTATTTCTTCTGTTCCTAGGAGGGTATTCACCATTATCCATGGCAATTGCGGAAGCATCTGCAAACTCTATGCAGACCTCAGGTGATGTCTACTCACTGTGGCCACATTACCCATAACCAGCTGGCCCAACAACCAGGCCTGAAAATGCTCAATGATTACCACTGTTGGCACCTGCACCTTAATTCAGAGCTACTTCATGCAGGCAGGCATGCCTCCCCCACTGCTTTCATGTTCCTGTCTCAACAGCTGCCTTGTTCTCTGCTCAGTAATGCCTAGACCACGGCTCCTATTAAGATGGTCGCCTCCAGGGAGCAGTAATCTGCCTTCATGACAGTTCAACACCAATAAATCTCCCTTAAGAATGGCTTTTGTCTACATGCTCTGAGCACAGCTATACAAAACACCTCTTTTGGAACCTATCAATCTGCACAAGTCTAACAGGTGAGTTTTATATGTTCAGAGACACTGAATATATAGCTAATGATTACCTGCCAATTTTCTTGCACTTTTCAATATTTAAATCTTTGGATCTGAAATATAAAATAAATTTCTTCACTAGCTTGACAAATAATCCAATACTATTTTTACCCTGGTTTTTCTGAATTTAAATTTTATATTCAACTCAATCCAATTAGTATTTATTTTACTGCAAAAGTGCAATCAAATTATTCCTTCTTAAAATAGTTTATAATTTTAAAATAATGTCCTAAAAGCAAATACTAGCAATCTCATGGTAAACAAACTCTACCTATACATTCAGCTTATAACTGGCTTTTCAGTCTGCTACTCTTTAATATGAGCAGGTAACCAAGGATTATGATACATCAGCAAAACTTCTGATATGAAAAAGAGAGAATAAACTGAAGACACAGATACCCCAAAACTTCAATTCAGAGAAGAGACTATACAGTCTATGGAATTCTCCAGGCCAGAATACTGGAGAGGGTAGCATTTCCCTTCTGCAGGGAATCTTCCCAACCCAGGAATCAAACCCAGGTCCTCCACATTGCTGGCTGATTCTTTACCAGCTGAGCTACTAGGGAAGCCCAAGCACACTGGAGTAGACAGCCTATCCCTTCTCCAGAGGATCTTCCCGACCCAGGAACTGAACCAGGGTCTCCCGCATTGCAGGCAGATTCTTTATCAACTTGAGCTATCAGGAAAGTGAAAGTGAAGTCAGTCATGTCCTACTCTTGGTGACCCCACAGGCTGTAGCCTACCAGGCTCCTCTGCCCATGGGATTTTCCAGGCACGAGTACTGGAGTGGGTTGCCATTTCCTTCTCCAGAGGATCTTCCCGACCCAGGGATTGAACCCAGGTCTCCCACATTGTAGGCAGACGCTTTACCATCTGAGCCACCAGGGAAGCCCCTCAATTTAGAGGGAGAATATGACCAGTTTTTTTAAATACATTATTTACATCTCCAAATAAATGAGAAAATATTACAGTCATAAAAGCAAACGGGAGGATCCTTTCAAAACAGTACCCTAAGAACCTTTGAAAATTTGGTCCTTCAAGGAAGCAAAGAAAACAACAGCAAAATCGGACAAAATCAAGTTTTCCAAAACTCTGGAAATTAAACAAAGGCTTGTAACAATCCAAGCATTTTTCAAGCAAAAAGGCTGAATCTTGATAAGAACAGCATGCTTTCCATTGCTTTGGAAGGGCCCTATTTTCATTTTCAACTCAAGCTGAAAACGAACAGCCTCACAATCATGGCAGTTTGAAAATCAGCAGACTCAAAACCACTAGAAATTATGAGTTGAACAAGTCTAAAGTGAAGTGAAGTTGCTCAGTCATGTCGGACTCTTTCTGACTCCCATAGACTGTAGCCTACCAGGCTCCTCCATCCATGGGATTTTCCAGGCAAGAGTGGGTTGCCATTTCCTTCTCCAGAGGATCTTCTCAACCCAGGGATTGGACCCGGGCCTCCCACACTGTAGGCAGACACTTTACCATCTGAGCCACCAGGGAAGCCTGAACAAGTCTGCTGCTGCTACTGCTAAGTCACTTCAGTCGTGTCCGACTCTATGTGACCCCATAGATGGCAGCCCACCAGGCTCCCCAGTCCCTGGGATTCTCCAGGCAAGAACACGGGAGTGTTCCAATGCATGGAAGTGAAAAGTGTAAGGAAGTCGCTCAGTCGTGTCCGACTCTTCGTGACCCCATGGACCGCAGCCTACCAGGCTCCTCTGTCCATGGGATTTGGAGACCCTTAAAAATCCCCATTCCCAGAGAACTGTCATTTTCTGATGATCTGTCTGGCATATTCCTGAACTCTCATTCACAGGGCTTGTCTTTACCTGACCTCACTCAGAGCAGGCTCAGTGAGAGATCTTTCTTCCTGAGGCCACAGTCAAAAAGAATTCACAACTGTTTAACATGGCAGCTTCCTGAGATGGCAATAACATTCCAGGTAAAGAAACTGTCAAAAAAACAAGGAAAAACTGGAAGAGGAGACGTTCTAAGGAACTCTGAAAAGCTCTGACAAATTCCTGGGAATGTACAAGATCACATATATGGGCAAGGCTGTGTGCATGCCCAAGAAGGCCTACGGCACTAATGTCTCACCTCTGGCTGACCTTAAGACTCTGCACAAGCAGCAGTAAAGAGGTCTAAAGGCAGAAATGTATAAACTGCCTGCCATAACACTGAATAGCTAGCTACTCTGGATCTCAAAGTATGAAAGTATGTTCCAACACAGAGAGCCTTCAGCAAATGCAATGAAAGGGAAACTTCTAATCATCAGCTGAACACTAACCCAGTCAAGAAGAGAAGACAACAGTAGCCACACACAAGCAAATATACAGACCTTATAGAATTATGAAGTCACTAAGTAACCAGTGAGCAACAAAAACGATACGCACCAACAACAGCAAGCCTGAGGAGAGGTGAAGAATGTGATTTTCAACATTGTCACAGTGCATAATCTTAAGTGTTCAGTTTCAACCAAAAACTTATGAGACACATAAAGAAACAAGTAAATATGGCCCATACACAGGAGGAAAAAATCAGTCACAGAAACTAACCTTAAACGACTAACTAGATGAATACTTGAAATCAACCACTATTAATATACTTAGGAAAATGTAAGAACCAAGCTCTCACCAAACAGAGAATATCAATGTAGAGATAGAAAACCCAAGAAAGAATCATGGAAATTCTCAAAATTCATAGACAACTGAAATTAAAAATTCACTATAGGCTCAACAGTGACTTGAGTGATCTCAGAGAACAAAGCAGCAGCAAACTTGAAGATGAGTCAATTGACACTATCATGTCTGAAAAACAGAAGAAAAATGAACAGGAAAAGGTAATAAAAAACAGAGCCTACGAGATTATCTTCTTATACCCACATACACTCAATGGGCCAGAAGGAGAGGGTAAAGGAAAAAGGACAAAAAATATGTGAAGAAATAATGACCAAAAATGTTCCAAATTCAGGAAGTTCAACAAGCTTGCAATAGTATAAACTTAAAGAGATTCTAACCCAGACACCTGAAAAGCAAAGTGCTAAAAAGAAAAGACCAAGAGAAGGACTTCTGTGGTGGTGGATGAAAATTCTAACTGCCAAAGCAGGGGCTACAGGTTCAATCTCTAGTCTGGGAAGATTCCACATCCTGCAGAGCAATGAAGCCTGTGACCCACAACTACTGATCCCTTGTACTACAACTACGAAAGCCTGTGCACCCAGAGCCTTGTGCTCTGCAACAAGAGAAGCCACTGCAATGGGAAGCTCAGTCACCACACCAAAGAGCAGCCCCACTTACTGCAACTAGAGAAAGCCCAAGTGCAGCAGTGAAGACCCAACACAATAAAAACTAAATGATTTTTTTTAAAAAGACCACGAGAATACTTTGAAAACAATTAAGAAGCCATCTGTCACAATACATGGGCTCCCCAACAAGATTAACAACTGATTTTTCATATAAAACAATGGAAACCAGACAGTTGTGGGAATATAAGTCCAAGACTAAAAATCTCAGCCAAGAATTCTATACCCAAGAAAATTACCCTTCAAAAAATGAAGCAGAGAAGTCCCTCCGGACCAAAGGTATTTCAGTCTTTACATGAAGCCATACTACCCATATAATAAAGTGCAGACCTGGGTAGTAGGAGAATATGAAGGAGAATTTCAGACATATCTCAATAAGCAAAAAATAAAATAATAGACTCCTTCAGCTTTAAACGAAAGAATACAATAGCCCAGATTCACATGAAGACATAAAGAACACCAGTAAAAGTTCCGCCAGCCTTCCATATCTACGGGTTCTACAACCAGGGAATCAACCGATGGTAGATCAAAAGATCTTTTTAAGTTTTAGACAGTTCCAAAACTAAACACCCTGACGCTGAGAAAGATTGAGGGCAGGAAGAGAAGGAGACAACAGAGGATTAGATGGTTGGATGGCACTGCTGACTCGATGGACATGAGTTTGGGTAAACTCTAGGAGTTGGTGACGGACCGGAGGCCTGGCATGCTGTGGTCCACGGGGTCGCAGAGTCGGACACGACTGCCGACTGAACTGAACTGAAAACGAAAACTTGAATTTTCCACATGCCAGCTACTATTTACGTAGAACTTACATTGTATTAGGTATTGTTATAAGTAATCTAGAGACGATTTAAAGTTATACACAAACACTACCCCAATTATATAACAGACTCACACATCAGTGGACTTCTGACATCCACAGTGGGTCCTGGAACCAATCCCCAACAGCTAACAAAAGGTGCCTAATACTACAAAGGTAAATATAAAACACGGGCTTCCCTGGTGGCTCAGTGGTAAAGTATCTGCCCGCCAATGCAGGAGACTTGGGTTCAAACCCTGGGTCGGGAAGATTCCCCAGGGAAAAAAATGACAACCAATATTCCAGTGTTCTTATCTGGGAAATCCCAAGAACAGAGAAGCCTGGCAGGCTACAGTCCATGGGGTCACAAAGAGTCAGACACAACTTAGTGACTCAACAACAACAAATACAAAACACAGGTAAATATAAAATACAGTACAAATTTTTTTTTTTTTTATTGTTAACTGTCCTCTGGTCCTATATGACTTAAAGGACACTTACACAAAGCAGTAATTAGAAAACTATATGCTGGATAGCTTATAATGTACAAAGATGGAATATGCATAAAAAGAACAGCAACAGAGGAGAAGAAAACAGAGCTATGTAAGAGTAAAGTTTTTAATTCTACAATTAATAATAATAATTCAAATTAGACTGCTATAATTTAAGATGTAAACTGAAATTCCCCAGAACACACACTAATAATTTCATTTAAAAGTAGCAGGAAAATTAAACTGGCACACTAGAAAGTATCTGCTTATTACAAAATGA
Source organism: Nanger dama (assembly GCA_917880005.1). Lineage (NCBI taxonomy): Eukaryota > Metazoa > Chordata > Mammalia > Artiodactyla > Bovidae > Nanger > Nanger dama. The sequence continues at coordinate 64,012,985 of CAKJTW010000004.1, read as the reverse complement.
GGCAGCACTGCAAAGAACAGAGAAATAAAAAGTCATGGCATATAAAACACAAAGAGCAACATAAGATAGCAGAAATAAAGTCTACCTTATCAGTAGTACATTAAATATGAATGGAATTAAATACTTCAATTAAATGACAAAGATTTTCAGGCTCAATAAACAATCAAGACCCAACTGTATGCTGTCTACAAGAGATTTCATTTCAGTCATAAAGACAAAAGGGCTGAAAGCAAAAGGATATAAAGATAATCCATGGAAAAAGTGTTCGAAAGAGACCTAGGCTGAATACTAATATAAGACAGTATAGACTTCAAGACAAAAAGTGCTATCAGGGACAAAGAAGGACATTTTACATTGACAGAAGGATCAATTTATCAAAAGACATAATCATAGGCATCTAAGAACAGAGCCCCCAAATATATGATACAAAAAGGTCCAGACCCTGGTTTGATTCCTGGGTCAGGAAGAGCCGCTGGATAAGGGATAGGCTACTCACTCCAGTATTCAAGGGCTTCCCTCATGGCTCAGCTGGTTAAGAATCTGCCTGCAATGTGGGAGACCTGGGTTCAATCCCTGAGTTGAGAAGATTCCCTGGAGAAGGGAATGCTACTCACTCCAGTATTCTGGCCTAGAGAATTCCATGGACTGTATAGCCCATAGGGTTGCAAAGAGCTGGACATGACTGAGCAACTTTCACTTTCAAGAACAGAGCCTCCAAATATACAACCCAAAAAGTGACAGAATTGAAGAGAGAAATAAGTAAGTCATCAGTATTAGGAGATGACTTCGATATTGCATGTTTCAATAACAACAGAATACAGATCCTTATCAAGTGCACCTGGAGCGTTCTCTAGGACAGACCACATACTGGGCCATAAAACAAGCTCCAATAAATTTCAAAGAACTGAAACCATGGAACACAGGAATTATGATTTATGTCTATAACAGGATAAAAGTGGAAATGAATAACAAATAGAAATAATGTTGGAATTTAATAGAACAGCCCTAATAACAAACAAGTCAGATGAAAATAAAAGGGAAATTAGATAATACTTTGAGATGAATGAAAATGAAAAGTACAACATATCAAATGAAATAAGCCAGTCAGAAAAAGACAAACATGATATGCTATCGCTTATGTGTGGAATAAAAATAAAACTAGTGATTAAAACAAACAAAAAACCAGACTCAGAGATATGGAACAAACTAGCAGTTACCAGTCGGAAGAGATAAGAGTGAGGGATAGTATGTACTTGGGGATTAAGAGGTACTCTCTACTGGTAATTGATATATCTTGTATTAAAACATCCCAAGAAATCCACAGTAAAACCATTAGAACCAGTGAGTTCAGCAAGGTTGATTCAAGATCAATATAAAAAAAAATTATAATCTATATACATTAATGATGAACCATCTGAAATTGAAAATAAGAAAAGAAATTCTACTTAGAATAGCACCAAGAGAAAACACAAGAAATAAATTTAACAAAAGAAGCGCAAGTCATGTCCTCTGGACACTACTGAGCAATCATTTAAAGTAATTAAAAACTTCTAAAAATGGAAAGGCATTCCATGTTCATGGATCGGAAGACAATGTTATTAAGATGGTAACACTGCCCAAACTCATTACAGATTCACTTCCTACCAAAATCCCAGGTGCCTTTTTCAGGCAGAAATTGACAAATACAACCTAAAATTCACAAGGACATGCAAGGCACCCAAAATTGCCAAAACAATCTTATAAAGAACAAACTTTGACTCAAAATTTACTAAGAAGTTACACTAACCAAGACAATGTACTACTCGTAGGACAGGCATATAGATCAATGGAATATAAGTGAACAGAAAGAAATCTTTACATTAATGGTCAGTTCATTTTCAACAAAGTTCCAACAAAAATTCTATGAGGATCAAAACCACAATGAGAAACCCATTAGAATGGCTATTTATCAAAATAAAACAGAAAATAACAATTTTTGGCAAGGATGTACGCTGCTGACAGAAATTCAAGCGGGTGCAACAGCTACAGAACAGAACGGCAGTTCCTCACACAAAGAACTACCACTTGTTCCAGCTTCTACAGACTATATACTCAAAGAACTGAAAGCAGGGAATCGAACAGATATTTACACACTCAATTTCACAGCAGCATTACTCACAGGGCAAAACTAAGAAGTTATAAATGGGAGAGAAAAATAAGAGGATCGGAGGATCAACTAGTCCAAGAGGTCATTACAAAGAAACCTGCCCAGAACCAGACGACATGAGGTTCCATTGTGAAAGGCCCTCCAAGTGCATAAGAAACTAGTCTCACATTAAGGTCCACGATCAAGCTTCAGATTAACAATGAGAACAAAGAGAAGCAAGTGACAACATATGACCAAAAAATCAGAATGACGACGGACTTCTCACTAGAAACACTGAAAGCTGGGATTCAATTAGGCAAGGGAGGCACATTAGCTTCCACATTTTGGATGAAAAAAGGACTTCTAGATTTCCAGACCCTGACAAACTATCAATATCAAGAGAGAATAAAGATATTCTCAGACTCAAAAACTATTCTTCTCCACATCTTTCCTCAGAAAGTTACTGGTGAGGGAGAAAACCAAGAAAGACGATGTCTCCAAGAATCAGTAGGCGCACCTGCCGAGAACGGTGCGTGCAGCCCCAGGAGGTGATAAAGCAAAAGGCAGAAGAGGTGGCTGGTGTGGACGGGAAGGCAGGCTCAAGGAGATGCACCTGACTTGGCAGTATGTAGACAGCCAAGCGCAGGAGATGCAAACAGACAACTACACAGGTGAAAGTCAGGCAAACCTCGGGAAACCACGGCGGGAGGCGGGGAGGGGGAAGCAAAGTCCTCGGGGCTCACCAAATACAAACAATGAGCAGTGAAAGTCCTCGTGGTTCACCACATATAAACAATGGGCTGTGAAAGTCATCATAGTTCACCAAATATAAACAATGAGCTGTGAACGGCACGCACAGTGACGGAAGAAAGCCAACAGTGTCCTAAGCAAAATGCAGACATGACTAGCTGTGGTGGATGTAGAGAGGGTAAGTATACCTGAGGGAGGGTAGGAGGAAAGAACTGAAACTCACCCTTCATAATGTGAAGTAAATTCTTAAGAGTGACAAAAACTGAGAAATAGCAGTACACGCACAGTACTCAGAGACAAAGCAACAGATACAAGAGAGACAGTAAAAACAGCTGAAGGGTTTTCCTCTGAGGAAAAGTGGCAGAAGAGAACAAATGTATCTTATATTTTCAATGTATTTTTTAATGTATTTTTTCAATGTATCTTGTAAATCTAGTCAACCCTCTCTGTATGAATGACTTACAGAAAATAAAATTTAGAAATGAGAGGGGTGGACTTCACTAGTGCTCTAGGGCTTAAGAATTCGCCTGCAAATGCAAGGAGCACGGGTTTGATCCCTGGTCCGGGAAGACCCCACATGCTGCAGAGCCAACAAGCCTGTGAGCCACAGCTACTGAGCCCATGTTCTAGAGCTCATGCTTTCCAACAAGAGAAATCACCACAATAAGAAGCCTGAGTGCTACAACTAGAGAGCAGTCCCATTCCCCACAACCAGAGAAAGGCTTCAAGTAGCAACAAAGACCCAGTGCAGCCAAAAAACAAATTTTCTTAAAAAGAAATGAGAGGGGTGTTACAGAGCACATTTCTCATCTGCTTTTGCCTTGGGCCCTCCCTGTTAACACCAGTTTTAGCAAGCAAATTAAAACCAAAAATAAGAAAGCTTCGATTCTCCCCTTAACAATACAATCATTAGATAATAATGTCTAGTGAATCTTTGCAAGATTTTTATAAACAAATACTATGAGAGCTATATTCAAAACTGCAGGCTGAAAAAGTTCACCAAAGAGTTAAAATGCATCCAACGACATGTTTTAGCTCTATCTAGAATGGCAACCCACTCCAATACTCTTGCCTGGAAAATCCCATGGACGGAGGAGCCTGGTAGGCTGCAGTCCATGGGGTTGCTAAGAGTCGGACACGACTCAGCAACTTCACTTTCACTTTTCACTTTCACGCGTTGGAGAAGGAAATGGCAACCCACTCCAGTGTTCTTGCCTGGAGAATCCCAGGGACGAGAGAGCCTGGTGGGCTGCCGTCTATGGGGTCACACAGAGTCGGACACGACTGAAGCGACTTAGCAGCAGCAGCAGCAGCACTTAAAACTATCATCAGATTTAAAGCAGCCGCTGTTTCAGGAGCTTGGTTCCCAAATGATGGTTCCAGAAGAAATTTCACACCAGCAATCATTTTACCAAAGCCTCACAAACTAAATCATACCGTATGGAATAGAAATATTTTCTGGCATACACAGTGGGGTGACAGTGAGTGTCCACGTGGGCAGACAGCATGTGTCTGTGAAGGGAAGCCTTGGAAAGTGATCTAGAGACATCTCAGAAATATCCTACTGCGATATGGCCTCTTAAAATGGACAGTGAGAAGTGAACCGTGTAGCACTCGGTTTCTGAACACATCATGCATGTGAATTGTGAAAACAATACGTGTAAAACAGAAAATGTCCAAACACTATGCTGACTGACGTTCGCAGCTCAGCTGTGCTGAGACCCCACACAGGGGACACCTTCTAAGATGGAGATTGGGCTGAATATCTCCTCTCTCTCCTCTGGATGAAAGTGACTTTAGCCAACAGATGACATACCCAAATAAGAATTGAACACGTGGCCCCAAAGGATGATTCCAGCTCCTTCAAAGTGAAGCTGAAGAATATGCAACTCTCCTTTGTGAAATGGGCAAAGAAAACTGCTGCCTAAATCAGATCACCCTTACTACATCAGTTAACTGACATGAGAAAGGCATCCTTTTTCATCATGTATTATATTTCCTAGAGACATAATTAATCTTCTTCTCAAATACAGTACTCACTCAATGAGTGAGTGCTTCTTATAAGATAACATTTTCTCTTTTTCTGCTGCATTGCACGGCATGTGGGACCCTAGTTCCCCAACCAGGTATCAAAGTTGTGTCCCTCAGGGGACACGTGGATGGACACGTGGATTCTTAACCACTGGACTGCCAAGGACAGCTGCTAGAGGACATTTTTTATTCCAGGACTAAAGGCAAGTTTTAGAGAACATTAAGCAAATTCCACACTATTTCGGTAGTGCTATGGAATCTTGCCAAGCTAAAGACTCTTCTATGCTCATGTAACAACAACAAAAAACCTGTAACGATGTAAAAGAAGTCTAGGATACTCAAAGTATTCTAGTCGGCCACTTGGAGCCACACAGAGCAGATACTGTGCTCTGCAAATGACGGAAGGAGATTCTTTCTATGACCTCTTCTATCTGGACTCTTCCCCATCAAAATCAAGGTGACAGTCAGAGCGTCTGACTCTCATAGTACAAGGTTTTATGTAACTGTCTTGTAATATAAAGATAAATGAAGTTTCCGATTCTTCCAGTCAAGTTTTATAAAGAACTAACAGCCTAGTTCTTCAAGCTCTGTGTTTGCCAGCTTTATGACAATGGCGGTAAAGCTGTGGGTCACTTCCTTAGGCTTACCCTCTCCTTTTGGTCCAGAATTTGAGGAAGGATTTCAGCTAACATGAGACAGTGGAAACTCTCATTCCTAACCACAGAGGCACTAACTCTTCTGTTACTTCTTTTTAATCTTTTTTTTTTTTTTTTGTTGTTTAAGGGAGTAGAGTTGACAGTGGGAAAAAAAACCATGACTGGGAGTCTGCAAAAGAAGGCTCTAGCCCCAGCTCCGGGACCTTACCTAACTCACTCTGTGGGGCCCCGAAGACCAATCCAGGTTTCACGACTCACTGGGAGGACTCAGGGCCTCGGCACAGAGTCGCACTGACAGCTGTGATTATTACCATATAAAAGGACAGAAAGGAAAATCAGCAAAGGGGTGAGGACCGCAGGAAACTAGACTCGAGATTCCTGGAGTTTCTCCTGGTGGGGTCACACAGGACATGCTCAATTCCCAGCCACAAGCCGGGGCAAGACGCATGGAATGCTGGCACTAGGCAAGCTCATTAAATCTGAGGGCCAGGGTTTGTGGGGCTGTTCACCCAGCACTGCCAAAGGCTCCACAAATGCCAGAGTCCCAACAGGAAGGCAGGTGGGCAGCCACACCAGGGCCAGACTCCCGACACCTCTGTGGACATAAAGGGCAGCCCCACATTCTAGTGTCCAGGTGGAGCCCAGGCCGACCCCACACGCAGGCCTATGTAAGGACACCTCGGTCTGCAATGTGACTCGCCCTCTGTGCCCACCTCGCCAGACCTCGGTTTCACCATGTCACGTGCCCAGCTGTCAGCTGCTGTAGCGAACGCTGAACGTGACACAGGAATCCCATGGGGAAGACAGGCCGGCCATGGCCTAGGCTCACCATGAGGCACTCAGCATGGTGACACCAGGCCTTGGGCAGGAGAGGTTCTCACGGCCCAAGACCCATTTCCCCAGCAATGATGGTGACATCATCACTAACTACCCCTGGTCCCCTGCAGTCTCCAAGTTTTCCCTAAGAGCCTGGTCAGTACTTTGTAGTTCTTCTCCCTCCCATGTGTTCTCACCATATATTCAGAGACTACAAGGTGGAGGTTCATAAAATACAGGAATTTAAAACCCCTGTTCTCACAGATTATCTTCATGTAAAAAACATGACAAGTAGTCCTGTTCTTGTCTGTGGACCCTGCCCACTGAAAGGCTTCAGTGTAAATGGCTGGTGTCCACCACACTAACTGCTGGCTCCTCCCCGGGGCTCATGGATCACGCTGTCTGCTGGTACAGAGTATCCCCAGCACCTTCTACTGTTCTGTAGTGCTTAAAAAAAAAAAAAAAAAAACAAAGGCCCAGGGACCATGATGAAAGCAACACTGGGGTCAGATGTGACACTCAGCAAGGAAGCCTGTCCCCCTCAAGTGGCACGGGCACCCTGACTGCGGGGCAGTCGCCCACTTCCATCACACCCAACTGAGGGACGTCGAGACAGACGGCTCCTGTGTATCTCAATATTCTGCCCCAGATGGGGATGCCCAATACTCTGCAAGCTCATTTGTGGAATGGATAGAGAAAATGAAGCACAGCATATCAGCTTGAGCCCTGACCTTCTAGCTGGGTCATGTCTCCAGTCACTTCCTGTCACTGGGCATCAGCTGTCTCCATGAGCACAATGACAGGTCCAGATAAATCACTTGGTGAGTCCCATTCAGGCCTAACTTCCCAGGGTTTTCATATCATTTTCTCCCAATTAGATAGTCAAAAGGTTTAAAATTCATTTGGTATAAAATTTCTACATCATAGTCAAAAATCATAGATAACTGATTTTTCATTATTTTTAAAAGTCTGACAACAGAAACATCGTGTGGACTCAAGGGGACTCTGGATATGGTAAGACAATAATCTCCTTGCACTGGAGACTTGGATGTTGAAACTGGCATTACTAGCCAGAAGGTTAACATCTCAAAGATGTCCAGAATTATCACTGATATATTTCTATCCAGATTTATCTGGGAAAGGCTTCATTCAAACAAATACATTCCAAGCCCCCAAGATACCAGGTTCCATGTACATACGAAATGTAGAACCACATGAACCCAGAGAATGCAAAATCTTTCAACACCAATGACTTTTAAATATGCTTCTAAAAACAGTCTGTGGCATGGGCCCAGGTTAGATGTCTGGGTGAGAAAAGTCTTACTTTTGAGCAAGTGGAATGAAAGGGGACCCCTGAGACATGATCTGGACAAGATCGCCATCCACCAATCTTCTCACCATATAGTCTTTCAAAAAAAATTACCCCTTAACAAAATAAGCAGTGCAAACCAAGATGTTAACTGAGAAAGTGGAGGGAAAGAACAAGAGAAGCAAAACGTCTGAACTCACCGGGACTGTGGCAATCCTTTCTTACTGAGATCTGCCCTCACACGTTCTCCTACATGTCTGTAAATTTCCACTAAGCTGTTTATTGCTGCATCTCGAACCTAGATGTAAAAGAAGAGATCTTACAGCTGCTCTGTGTCATTCCCCAGCACTTCCTGCTGCGGACACAACAGGCTATCCAACACCCCAAGTTCATCACCCACTCACCGACGTGGCTCTGAACACAACCCCTTAGAGACATGGGATGAGACAGAGCTGTACTTTGACAGCTCTGACTGCGGGCACAGCTCCAGAGAGTATGAGAAAAAAATTCAGATCACAACCCTGTGTCCATGTTAAAGTCTATACCCCTTAGTTCTTTTCATCGTTTAAGATGATGTCTGGAAACTAGAAATTTCAGACCAAAGTGGAAAACACTACAAATAAGTGAATTATTCTTAAAAAAAAAAAAAAAAACCACACACACACACCATGTTAAGCATTCTGGATGTAGGCCAATTAAACAAATACTTAGCAACAGAAAACTGTGGTAAAGGTTACACAGCACCTGTATTCAAGAAGTGCAAAGTTCTAAAAGGTAGATGGGAAAAAAGTCCATAAATTCTACATTTAATACAGGATAGGATGTAATAAATGTTATACAAAAGAGTACAGAGAGCTCACACAGTAGAGGGGAGTGAGCACACCAGAGGATACCAAGAAACAGTTTATGGAAGAGGAAGGAACCACTTAAAATGTGCTTCAAACAGCATTTCAGCAGGAAGAAATGGGATGAGACAGGCTCCAAACAAGGTAACCAGCCAGTGCAGAGGCATGAAGGCAGAGCAGCGCAGCATAAGCTTCAGGAAGCTTGAGGCAGCAGTCTGGCCAAACACAGATGGGGGAAAGGTCCAGATAAATAAGGCTCCAAAGACAGAATGAACTTTATTAAAAAAAAAAAAAAACAAAAAACACGGAAAATGGGGGAATTGAATATGGACTGTATGTATACCAAACATTAGGCTGGTGCAAAAGTAACTGGGATTTTGATTGTTGAACTTTGCCATTTGATATTGGAATACATTCTTAAATAAATGTGGTTGTGTTATACATCATTTTAATGCACATTTCTCATTTTGTTTTATTCCTAATGACTTATTACATATTGTTTATATTTATTTTAGACTATATAAATGATGTTACACGAAAAGTAAATCTGAGTGATTTATTTGAGTTCAACATGGGTTGTAAAACAGTGCAGACAACTTGCAACATCAACATCACAGTTGGCCCAGGAACTGCTAATGAACATACAGCGCAGTGGTGGTTCAAGAAGTTCTGCAAAGAAGACAAGAGCCTTGCAGATGAGGAGTGCAGTGGCCGGCCATTGGAAGCTAACAACTAACTGAGAGTAATCGTCAAAGCCGAGCCTCTTACAGCTACAGGAGAAGTTGCCAAAGAACTCAACATTGATAATTCTGATCATTCAGCATTTGAAGCAAATTGGAAAGGTGGAAAAGCTCGATAAGTAGGTGCCTCATGAGCTGACTGAAAATAAAAAAGAAAACTTATTTTGAATTGCTGTCTTCTCTCATTCTACGACAACAAACCACTTCTCAATTGAATTGTGATGTGAAATTAAACCCTGGAGAAGAAAATGGCAACCCACTCCAGTATTCTTGCCTAGAGAATTCTATGGACAGAGGAGCCTGGCAGGCAATTAAAAGTGGATTTTATACAACAACCGGCGATGACCAGCTCTGTGGTTGGACTGAGAAGCAGCTCCAAAGCACTTCTCAAAGCCAGACGTGCACCAAAAAAGGCCAGGGTCACTCTTTGGTGGTCTCCTGCCCATCTGATCCACTACAGCTTTCAGAATTCCAGTGAAACCATTACATCTGAGAAGTATGCTCAGCAGATGGAGGAAATGCACTGGAAACTGCAATGCCTGCAGCTAGAATGGGTCAGCAGAATGGGCCCAATTCTTCTCCACAACAACGCCTGATCACATGTTGCACAACCAAAGATTCAAAAGTTGAACAAATTGGGCTATGACGTTTTGCCTTATCTACCATGTTCACCTGACCTCTCACCAACCAACTACAACCTCTTCAAGCATCTCTACAACTTTTTGCAGGGAAAACATCTACAAACCAGAAGGAGGCAGGAAATGCTTTCCAAGAGCTCATCGAATCCCAAAGCATGGATTTTTATGCTACAGGAATAAACAAACTTACTTCTCGTTGGCAAAGTATGTTGATTACAACGGTTCCTATTCTGATTAATAAACATGTGTTTGAGCCTAGTTATAATGATTTAAAATCTATGGTCCAAAACTGCAATTACTTTTGTACTAACTTAATAGTTTATCAATGTTAAATTTCTCATGTGAAAACAACATAGTGATTATAGAAAAATACCTCTGTTATTACATAGGAGTAAAAAGATCATGTGTACTAGATACTTTCAAATGGTTCAAGAATAAAAAGTATTTCTCTGTGTATATGTGTGTACATGTGTGCAAAAGTATCCATGTTGAGTTATAAAACAAATGTGACAAAACGTTAAATGGTAAATATGGCTGTTCACTATACTACCCTTTCCATTTTTCTACAGGTCTAAAATTTTGCCAGTAAAAAGGTAAAAACAAAAAATTTTTAATCCAATGAATTCAAGGCCAGCCTGTGGGGGGTACCCAGGGGAGGAGAGCAGGCACAGACAGGAGAACAACAGGATTCCAGATCTGGTCTCAAGCAATGAAATCAAAGAAACAGAGAGTGAAGGAGAGAGAAAGGAAGTAGGAATACGAGCAATTTACAATCCTGAACACTGCAAGTCACCCTATGATCAACAGTAGTGCATGACAGGTAATTTTACTCAGATTTTTTTCCTTGTGATAGATAGGCAAATTCCAGGTTCTTGCTATCTTCTCACCTAAAACCTGATGTTATGTACCGAATTGTGTATGTGACACCTCCCCACTGCCAGCCCCTAAAAGTTCCTCTATTGAAGCCCAATGTGACTGCAGACAGAGACAGGGCCTGTGAAGAAGGGAATTCAGGTTAAATGAGGTCATAAGAGTAGGCCTGATATGACAGGAGGGCTGTCTTTGTAACAGAGACGCCAAGAGAGCTCTCTATGTCTGCAAAATGGGATGAGAACCCTCACCAGAGCCGGCCATGCTGGCACCCTGATCCAGGACTGCCAGAAACAAGTTTCACTTGTTCAATCCTCCAGTCTATGGTATTCTGCCATGGTAGCCTGAGCTTAATAACAGAGATTACCAGACTATTTCGGAAAGGAAAAAATTTCTGATGTCAGGAAACATTTTCATATTGAGACATGCACATCTTACAAAAGTAGTCAATGCCACTGTCTGAAATCAATGACAGGTGCATAACCACTGCTTACTTTCTAATCATGGTATCTGCTCAGAGCCAGAGCAGGTCACACTGGGGAAACTCTTTAAAGAGCAATCAATATCCTGTCTGCTACTTACAAGTCCGGGCTGTAAAGAGTTTAAGGGATTTAGTGGAAAAATGACTAGCCTTCTAAGTGGAATAAGTCAGACAGAGAAAAGCAAACACTGATATCACTTATATGTGGGATCTAAAAAACGTAACAAACTAGTGAATAAATCAAAAGGAATGTTCGGATAGAGAAAACACACTAGTGGTTAGCAGCAAGGAGAGGGAAGGGGGCAGGGGCAAGGCAGGGGTGAAAAGGGGTTATTATGGAACTACTCGGAGAAGGCAATGGCAACCCACTCCAGTACTCTTGCCTGGAAAATCCCATGGACGGAGGAGCCTGGTGGGCTGCAGTCCATGAGGTCACTAAGAGTCAGACACGACTGAGCGACTTCACTTTCACTTTTCACTTTCATGCAGTGTAGAAGGAAATGGCAACCCACTCCAGTGTTCTTCCCTGGAGAATCCCAGGGACGGGGAGCCTCGTGGGCTGCCGTCTATGGGGTCATACAGAGTCGGACACGACTGAAGCGACTTAGCAGCAGCAGCATGGGACTAGTATATGAAATTGTGTGTTTAACTTCAGAAAACTGTAAAGCACTATTGAATTCAAAGAATCACTCATTCATTCAATCAATCAACAAAATTACTAGCCTCAGAGTCAAAGTAGCCCTCAGGACCTACTTGGCCATTTAGAGACTATACAACTTTAGACAAAATATTTCAACTCTTTTAATCTCAATTTCCTCCTTTATAACTGGAAGGTTGCTTTGGGGTTAAAAAATAATGGATTCAATTCAACAAATATCTGATCGCCTATTAGGTGCCAAACTAGGGTGCCACATGGCCCAGGCAGGTAACACGATGGGCAGAACAGGGTGGGAGGATGAGGATCCAGGACCCCGGCAGGGGACCTCGAGGGCAGAGGACAGCGGAATGCGGCCTCAGGCAGGCAGCTGCCAGCATGCCATCAGCTCGTGGCCATGGGGGCACACATACTGGGGTGCTGCGAGTACAGCTCTGCCTCATCCTCACTCTTTGGAGAAAAATCAGAAATACACATCTCCCAAATGTAAAACTGTCCAAACTCCAAAAGTAAAAATCACCTTGCAGACACATGTATAGACACACACACATCTGTAGGCTGAAATTCAAGTTTAGGCCAGCTGTTTGTGCCCTGTGGTCCCTGAATATGAAGCACTCAACACAATGGCTCGTGAAGCAGGTATTATCTACATCTTTCAGACTAACAACCTTAGCCTTTAAATAATTACTCTTCAGGCTCAGAAAGCTACGGGGTCAGTTAAAGGACCCTCAATTGAAGAATCACAGAAGAGACTGTGTGTGGCACTACAGAGTACTGTAACCCAGCTGAGAAGACAAGTGTCCCTGAAGCAAGTCAATTGAGGCTGAAGGGATAAAGCAGTGTTCACCTCTACATGCAACGATGTAGGTCCTAGTCTGGCTTCTGGCCACCTGCAGGCTCTCCTTGCAAAGGAACCCCAACAGCTCAGACCACTCAGGGAGCAAAAGACAAGGGCCCCAGGACGTGCCCGCCACTTCACCTCATTACACTACACCAGATGTGAGCGGCAGGAAACAGGCTCCCTACACAGCCTGAAACTCAAAGGGAAACCTCACCCCCAGGGAAAAGGAGGGCCCCAGAAACTCCTGCAAGGCCAAAGTCACCCCATCCCCCATAGCCACCAACCCACCCACTTCTCAGGTGCTGGTCAAACCCTCACTAGGGACTTCATTCTCCCACCCGCCCGGCACCCAAGCACACGAGCCCAGCCCAGGGCCAACTGCAGAGAAAACTGAGATCAATGCTGGTCCTCAGGCACTGCAAGAGGCTTTGAAGATGCAGATCACACTCCTCAGGAAAACAGAGAGCAGACGTGGGGGGGTGGGGGGGCGGCTGGGGGAGGTGAGGGCAAGCAGACACAATACCTCACTGCCTGAGGCCAGCTGGGCAGCTAATGAACATATATCAGAGGTTTCCAGGCAGAAGTGGAGTTTCCCGATCCGGCAGAAAGTGAAAGTGAAGTCGCTCAGTCATGTCTGACTCTTTTTGACCCCATGGACTACAGCCTACCAGGGTCCTCTGTCCATGGGATTTTCCCAGGCAAGAATACTGGAGTGGGTTGCCATTTCCTTCTCTAATCTGGCAACGAACGCCCTATTGAGCAAGTGTCTCAAGACTGCTGGCTGACTTTGCCCTGTACTCCTAGGCAACAGACATAGGCCCTGTTCTGCAACCCACACCCCAAAGGGGGAAACCCTGACTTCAGCTAGGAAGGTAATATCTAGCTGTTTACATCGTGAGTGTAAAGCCATCCCATGCTCCTGTCCCTCCCCCAAGATATAACTCCCAGCCATGAGATACGACAGGAAACCTGAGGAAAGCTTCTGGAAAACATCTCTCCACTTGGGGAAAGAAACGCAGGGAACACTATACCACAGGAGACTCGCGGGGAAGAGTGCACGTGGACTGGGCATTTAATGACACACGGGAACGAGCCATTCTAAAGGGGCAGGAGGCAACAGTGGTGTTGAGATTAGGTGGGGAGGAGTCAAGAACTAAACCACCTGATGGCTAAGCTTTCCTTCAGAATCATCCATTCAATACATTCTGCTTCCAAATGATGGCGTAGGGGAGCAAAAGTGATGAAAGTAAACTGGCCTTGAGTGGTCCGCTGCTGAGGCTGCGTGATGGGGGTGCAGTACAACCCGCTCTCCACTTTATCTAAACGTGAACCTTTCAATATAAAAAAGCTGAAAACACGACAGGGACAGAGGAGCACCACATTTCCATCTGGCAGGAGGGCCGGACACACACACAGCCAAGCCTGTGAGCAGAGCTGCAGAGAAGAAAGCCCAGGGGGTGGGCAGCCCAGTAGAAGACGAGGCACACACAGGCCCAGGCACGTCACACAACTACTACACGCCCTGCAGCCTCCCTCCCTCAGGCCCCCTTCACAGGGAATAATACATTGTCCCTGCTGCTCTCGTGATTGAATTACTTTCAGCAACCTAAAGCATCCTAAGCCACACAGAGCCTGTGTGTGGGGTCCACTGAAGAGCTGGGTCACTGTACAATGAGACCACAATCAAAGGACTCACATCCTCTGGAGCAGGAGTGTCTACAGGGTTCACCTTAAAGGTAAATCCCACTGATGTGAGGAGCCACATGCAGGACCATGCAGAGCCCTCCACCAACCGCTCCCCCACCCCCCCACACACATACCACCACCACCAAAGAACTGAGAGCTGGATGGAAGCTGACCGTAATGCTGGGCACCCAGTGCAGTGACAGCACCAGGAAGACACAACTGTCCTCAAAAGCCTGAGACGCCCACAACTAAGAGGGAAAAGCCACGCAAACAGCTCTGGAGAATCCACTCAGTCCTAAGGCAATCCTGGGGTGATAAAGAGGGAGACAGGGTAGTCCGGACCTTGATGGTTCAGAGACTAGCAGGAAAGACGGACAAGAAAATGCGAGTAAAGTCAGGAGCACAAGCACATGGACAGACACCCCCAGGAGGAGGATGACCCAGGAGGAGGGATGACTGAGGGGGTTGGCGTCAGGGGAGCAGGTGGCATCCCCAGGGGTGGCGATAAGGCCCTCGGGCCTGTGTGTCTGCACACACTCGCTTACATGAAGAGAAACCCCCTCAGGTAGATGTGAACACACAGGCTCCGCGGATGCTCAGTGTGGGAAACTCTGGCTACAGATGCTGTCTACTCCAGATGGCCGATGACTGCCCACTGAACCGGGCTTCACTGACCCCTATTCTGCCTCCGGGGCCCAGCGTGAATATTCACATCACCTGTCAGACCAGAGTAAACACCTGTGCTGCGCTTAGTCGTGTCTGACTCCTTGCGACAACACGGACTATAGCCTGGCCAGGCTCCTCTGTTCATGGGGATTCTCCAGGCAAGATTATTGGAGTGGACTGCCATGCCCTCCTCCAGGGGATCTTCCAAACCCAGGGACTGAACCCAGGTCTCCCACATTGTGGCAGATTCTTTACTGTCTGCTGCTGCCGCCGCCACCAAGTCGCTTCGGTTGTATCCGACTCTATGCGACCCCCATAGGTAGCAGCCCACCAGGCTCTTCTGTCCCTGGGATTCTCCAGGCAAGAATACTGGAGTGGGTTGCCATTTCTGTCTTCAATGCATGCATGCATACTAAGTCGCTTCAGTGGTGTCCAACTCTGTGCAACCCCATGGACAGTGGCCCACCAGGCTCCTCTGTCCACAGGATTCTCTAGGCAAGAATACTGGAGTGGGCTGCCATTTCCTTCCCCCCTTTACCATCTGAGCCACCAGGTAAGCACTGAGTGAGGAACAAAGCGCCTCAGCCAGCCCAGCTGGCATTCCTGTCTAAGAAGAACAGGACACCATGCGGCAGCAGTCACAGCCTCAGAGTATGACCTGCATAAATTATTCTTTCCACAGAAAACAAAGTGGAGACAAGACATCAAGGGGGCGAAAAGTCAAAACAGTTCATGTGGTAAGTTAGAATATTTTTAAAAAGTAGATTCTGTTATTTTTAAATTAATGTTGCATAATAAAGCATGATTCAAAAAATAAAAATATCTGAAAACCATATTTCCAATGTCAAGTGTTCTCAATAAAGGTTGGGTAGAGGATGAATAGAAAGAAGAAAGTGGGTGCAGGCAAGAGAGACCAGCATAGCCCAGCATCGAGCAGGAATGGGCAGCACAGCAGAGCCCCAAAAAGGAGGGAGGAATGCAGCTGGGATGAAGGACAAAGACATGGAGGAGGAGAGGGCACAAAGTGTTCAGACCCCGGGCCCTCGGAGCTGAGCTGGGGGCAGCGAGAGGAATGCAGACTTGTCCATGGAGTGCTGTTCAGTTGCTGCCAGTCAAGGCCGAAACTGAGACGTTGTTCCCAGCGTACAGTCGACCCCTGGACAAGGCGGGGGTCAGGGCGCCAACCCTCCACACATGCGTGGTTCAGCCTCCTTGGATCCAGATTACCAGGGTCCACGCAGTACAGCAGTGTATCCTATGAACCTCTGCCTGAAGGGGGACCTGTGTGCTCAACCCATGTTGTTCAAGGGCCAAGTGTACACTTCTGTAAGGCACTGTCCCATGTTAAACCCCTTCATCTAAGCGGCTATGTGAGCTAAGGTGACAGCAAGGGCCCTTGGTGACAGTAGGAGTGACCTAGAGAGGAGTGGTGTTTCTGAGCTGGGCTCGCTGCTTGCCAATGCCACCCCACCTGCCCTGACGCCAGGGAAGTGACTCTTTGTTGTTTTTCAGGTTTGTTTTAATTTACATAAAACATCAATGGGGCACTGGTATGGCCACAACCCAAAGCAAAACACGGCACCTTTCTATCACCTCCAAGAAGTGCCCCCAGGCCCTGTACAGCCCACCTCTCCCTCTCTGGGAGGGGGGTCACTGCTCCCGCCCCCATGCCCACCTCTCTGGCTACACAGATGGTGACCACAGTGTCCTTCTCTTGGAGGCTGGCCTGGATGATGTCACTTTACAGGCTAATGGGGGCCCATCTCGACCTGGAGAGAAGAGCAGAGTGGCTCCCAGGTCTACCCAAGACACCAGATAGTGGGCTCTACTGGGCACTAACCCAACAATTGCAAACAATACCTAGAGCTCTCAGAGATGAATAAAGTCCCACCCACACATCATCAAAATGCACCTTCACTCTGTGAAACCAACAATTTTCCTTTCTTGCTAAATACACTCACCTGGCTGTTGGGATCTCCTAGTAGGTTACATATATGTGGCACGATCTTGCTTAGTGTTAACGTATGAGCTCCAGAGCTGAAAACAAAAGGAATGCTTTACTGGTGGTGAAAACAGAAGACAGAAGGCCACCTCCCCTACCCCTACCACTATCTCTCACCAAGGCTCACTCCCTTATCCTCCCTTATGGGTTCCAAAATAAACACAAGCCCAAAAGCCCTCTGCACAGAGTCCAAGACTGAGAGTGCATCTCACAAGTCTCCCCCTGCACTTGGCGTCCCTCCAAGCTGAAGCCCGAGCCTGGCTCAGCAGGGGGTTCCACCGTGCTGGCATCACTATTTGTCCCAAGATGGTTCCTAGTCTGCCTGACTCACTGTGTTACCAGGCAGGTCCCTGGACCCCTCCGCTAACCCACTCCCTCTCCCTGCAGCGTGTGCACTTCTCTGCTACAACAGACGTTCAGGTAACAACCGCCTGATGAAAACGCTGCAATGAACAGCTGAGAGGACACTGCCCTGTTGGAGAATAACTAAGCTACTGGCAACTGTTCACCACCATAAGCGCAGTCACAGACATGCTCTCTCAATACAATTCTCTTTGACTACCCTCGGATTACTCCCTTAGGATAAACAAGTTATCAAAGGCTAGAAACATTTTTTCAAAACTTCAGACATATGCCATAATTAATGACCCTGAAAAATCTAGCACATTAAGGGGAAAAAAATCTACCAAGTAATGTAAACATTACACTATCCATTTTGTTTTTTAAAAAAAATAAAACTCTAAAGTCTGGAACAAAATGCTACGTGTTAACAGTGGTTATCTGAAGTTAGCAGAATTATAGACAATGATCACTTTCTTCTTCATGCAGATTTTCTGTGACATATACAGTAATACTTTCATAATCAGGAAAGATGATCTGTAATTTTTAATTTTAAAACATCAACAGCCATTAAGGAAGCAAAACCACAATGATATAGACTACTTGCATATCAAAATGGTTAAAATTAAAGACAGTGATAGCATTTAACGCTAGTTTCTGAAGAGACTAAGTCATTCACCCACTGATAGTGGGAATGTGTAACAGTACAGACAACTATAGAAAATAGCTAAGAGTTTCTCTTAAAAACTAAAAACAAACTTGATAAATGACCCAGCAATTGCATTCTCGGACACTGACCCAAAATAATGATAACTTCTGTTTAGGCAGAAACTGGCACACGTATTTATAATAGTTTTATTTATAATAACCCAAAACTGGAAGTATTCAACAGGTGAATGGTTAAATATAGATGTATCATAATGTATCAGGGAATTCTACTTGGCAATAAAAAGCAATCAAATGTTTGGCCACAGCATATATGCAATCTGAAGGGAATTATGCTGTGAGGAAAACAAAATTTATCTCAAAGGGTCACATTCTGTGGGATTTCATTCATATAACATTCTTAATAAAATCTCAGAGTTAGAGAACAGGTGACTGGCTGGCAGAGGTTGGGGACTGGCTAGAACAGCAATGTGAGAGTACCTGGGGTGAGGCACAGGTCTGCCCGTGAACATGGCAGCGAGTTATCTGGAGCTGCACTTGTGACAGAGTTGGGTACACACAGAACACACGTGTGTCACTGGAGGAACCTGAACAAGCTCATATCAACAGCGACTTCCTGGTCTTGACCCTGCACTATAGACTCGCAAGACAGCGAGTGGGTGCGAGGCACCTCCCAGGACACTTCTCTACATCTTCCTATAAATATACGATGATTTCAAAATTAAAAATTACAAAAACAAAAGCCTGGCCAAGGAACTCAGGCCCCATCCAGACTTACCTGTTGAGGGTGGCCACGAGGCAGAGACACGTGCCTTCCCGGGTGCGAAAGTTCTTGTGCTTGAAGCCGCCCAGCATCCGGTCCCACACGTACTGCAGACAGTAGAGGTAAGGGGGTGCGGGGGAAAGAAGAGGAGGAGGCTACTGCAGCCCTTTCAAGCCAGGGGCCCCCAGGGCCTCAGGTGCCATATCCCTCCCCGCCTCCACTAGCCCTCTGGGGAGCTTTTTGGAAAATGGTAACATAGGTTTCTATACCAAGCTAAAACCTTTCAAAACACATTCTTTTATGTAATTGCATTTAATTTTCCGGACAACCCTGAAAAAGAGGTGGGACTGTCCTCAGTTACTAGGTGAGGAAAATGAAGCAGAAGAGGCTGGGTGACTTACCAAAGGTCACCTACTCATGCTGCTCTCTTGGCCTGAAGAGCTGTGCCCACCCCATCCTCTAGCCTGCTCTGCTTCCCAGACTAGTCTAGGGTTTTACCTTCCCTGGGAAAGTTTCTCCTCACACCATCTCACCCTGCCCTCCCCCAACAATAGTCAGCTGGACAGGTAAGACAGAGCTGTATCCCTGGCTGTCTGTCCCAGCAGCCCAGCTCACCAGCAGACATGGGCCAGGGCTGCAGCCAGGCTGCTGATGGCTCTGACAGCTGCATCTTTTCAGAGACACAAGGTCTAAGAAATTACACCAAGCCCTCCATACCCATGTTAAGTTCACTAATTTATTCAAAGGTATACCTTCTGTAAATATCCTATGGGGGAAAGTGGAGCCAGATGAAGTACCATAATTTTTTTTTCTCTCTGAAACCCATGGACACTTTGCAGGAACACCCCACTCTCACCTGAGGATTAGCAGCCTGATCCATGATCTTCAGCAGCAGGGCCTGGTCTTGCTCCCTCACAGAGTCTTTAGCATCTCCCAGTCTGTCTATTAAACTCGGCAGCACTGGAAATTAAAATGCAACTTGATCAAATGAAAACCTGCTCTGGTGGCCCAAAGTCACCAACTGTGGGTATTTCCATTAACAAGATATCTCAAAATCCTGACCTAAATGATGCACATCACTCTGTGATGCACATCAAGCACCAACCCCTATAAATCTCCTCCTGCTCAAATTCCTGGCAGCTACTATGAGAATTTGCAAAAATCCTATGCACGGACACACTATTTGTCTTCTTCCTTACGCCACCTTCCTCTGGGGAGTTCCCAATGTGTTTTTAAGCTGCTGGAATGTTATTAAAATGGATGTCGATGGAAGAGCTAGGCAGGAAAGAGTCAACACAAAAGGAAATCCAGGTAAGAGAGAGAGGCCTCAGGGCATCTGCTCCAGGTGGAAGAACAGACAGACTCGGTAAGATTCAGTCTGCTTTTCATTTTACATAACATCTCTGCATGCTCATCAGACAGAATGCAGCTCTCTGCCTGCACTTCCTCCCCACAGCTTGGGTGGGGTATCACTGCTGTTCCAAAGGCACTTGGATGTCAGAGGTCAACTCACTTTGCTTCTTCTAAAAGTCTATTAGAAATTTCTTTTACAGAAAATAATCCCGAACAATTCATCTAATTTGGTATTAAGTAATCAAATTAATAAAAGTAAGAGGGATTTTTATTTGCAGATACACGGTTTATGGCAGAGTGGGAAGAGCTCATGACTTTATCTAAACGTGCATATTGACCAGAAAGTTAACAGAAATGCACAGATATATGTGTACCTGTTGTAACGAGAAATGCTAAAAGAAAAGGGTTAGGGCTTGTTTTGTTATTATGAATGCCCAGAGGTTGGGAATAAAATCATCTCTTAACCTTTGAAATCTGACGTTATTTTTATTTAAATATTCTGACACTATTTTCCCTTCAAAATAAAAGTGATCATTTACCACAGTTGAAATGACACTGAAAACCAAAGTGAAAAAGGTCATAGTAACAATAAACTGTTTTAAAATACGGCTGCATCGGATCTGTAAGACTCTCAAAGAGAAAAGGCAATGCCTCTCCAAGAGATGGGTCAGAGGCAAACAGGGTTTGGTTGGCACCACAGCATGATGGCTAATTGGCATAAGAAATAAAAGTAATAGCTAGTACTAGAACAGGAAGATGGAAAAAAACAGCAGAAAGGTATGGAAAGGGGGTTAGGGGGATGCCAGCAGGTGCGCGGAGGCGGCAGATCCAGGCGTGCCCACGAGGGGAGCAAGGGCAGCGGTGCAGCATCTACACATGCAGGAGGAGGTGGGGGAGGGCCGGAGAGAGGGGGGCTAGAAAGAAAAGGCGGGGGCGCTGAACGAGGGCTGGCTATGGGATGGGCACAGCCAAATGCAGGGTTTGGGGAGACGCAGTGAAGGCCGAGATGAAAGAGGAAAGAGCTCACCTGTACCGATCTGCGCTTTGAACCGATCCTGCAGCCGGGTGACCAGCGCGGACAGGATGTCCATGCCCAGGAGAACCACCTGCAACGACAAACAGCGGGCTCTCGTCAGCGGCCCATGCGGGGCTTGGCGCCCTCGCCCGCCGGCTGCAGGCACGCCCCCGCATCTCTGGCTGAGACGCAGCCCGGGAGCCTGAGCGAGCGCCGACCCGAGGGTGAAGGTGGGTATCAGGAAGAGGGCCGCTCTCGTCCGAAAGGGCGGTTTACAGAGCTAACAGGAGAGAACCTTCAGCGAGACACTACTCAAACACCGACGCCACGAGCTGGCTCCAAGCGCCAGCCCAGGAGGGCGGGAGCTCCGCCGAGGCCCCGCCCCATAAGGGCGCGCGTATGCAAATAAGCTCGCAGCCGGCGCGTGGCCTTCTGGGTACCACTGAACGGCCTCTTTGCGACCTTCCGAGCCTCCGAAAATGAAGTTTTGGTGGCGAGCTTCAGAAGCCGTGATCAGCGGAGGTTCACTGGCTGCCGGGCGGCTGCGGCGGTACTGGTGAATTAGTCGCCACAACCCTACCCAGGGTTGGCGCCTGCTACTCGCGCCTCACTCGGAGGTTACACCAACCATCCTTTTCTTGGGGTTGCGCTACTGTCCGATGAACGTTTAGTGAGGGCAGTACTGCTAACGCCTATGCAACACACCCGCACCGGCTAAAGCTCTGCTTTATCACGGTGCAATTTTTGGAAAAAGAAAATCTCTTTTTCCACGATTTGTTTGTTGTAAGGATAGTTTAAAGTGTAAAATGCAATGCTGATAAAAACCCTTAGATGGCGCTTATGAACTGACAAAACAGAGTTATTAGTTTTCACAACCCACACGCTTTCTCAAGAAAAACTACGTAAGCCCCTACCGTTCATTTCTTTGTCTCCTTCTGGCGCCAGAATTGGAGAAAGGATAGCCTCCAGTACTCTTCACCTTGAGAATCCCGTGGACAAAAGAGCCTAGCAGACTACATACAGTCCGTGGAATTAGAGTCGGACACCACTGAGCAAAAGTAACACACTGCTAACACCCAATTGTGAAAGAACACAGGTACCCTACTGAGTACCTGAAACGGTAAAGCGGCTGCCTACAATGCGGGAGACACTGGTTCGACCCCTGGGTCAGGAAGAGCCTCTGGAGCAGGCCATGGCACGCCCTCCAGTACTCTTGCCTGGAAAATCCGGTGGACGGAGGAGCATGGCGTCGCAAAGAGTCGGACACGACTGAGCGACTTCACTTTCACTTTCACTTGTGTTCCTTTACAATTACACAGATAACGTGATTCTTAATTGCCCCCCACTCACCCTTGCCACCTCGCTCTATCATTAAAACGAGAACTGTGTGTGTGTAAGTCTCTCAGTAGGAAGCACTTTTGCATTGTGCAACTTTATTAAACATAGTTCAGAAATGATGTGGGGCACTATCTGGTGTTTATACAGAACCAACGAACAAAACTGCAGTAATTCTTATCCTGAAGATACGCCAGATAATGAATGATACAATGAGTCCTTGCATCTGCCTGCCCTTGCAAGGTTTTGCGACCAGTAAAAGTAAAAACAGCAGGCTTTTCTATTCAGCTTTAAAGTCACTGTTTAAAAACAAAGGAATCAACATTTGCCCAATAATAACCACAATACACATACTGTCCTTGTAAGGGATTGGTGACTTGAAGATATTAAAAGGGCATAATTTTTTTTAATTTTTGTATAAAGAGAGCATTGTTTTGTGACAGGTTTTTTAAAAGCCTATAGCAGTAAAAAAAAAAAATTAAATGACTTCATTTATGAGCTACAGAAGATGAGGAATCACACATTCATTTCCTTCCAAAGCCCTAAAGAGTAGGGAGAGTAATGGTACAATGGGAAAAGCTTGACAAAGGGTATTGGTACCTCAGCCAGATCATCAAGGTCAACATCAATAGCCATAAATCAGGCTGGAGGTGTGTATGCTTGGTGATAAACTGGGGCTTTAGGTCTGTGATCCTTAGCCTGAAGACCCACAAGCCCAGTCTAATAACAATATCAGATTCCCATAGAGGGACAGCCTACAAAATATCTTACCAATACATCTCAAAACCATCAAAGTCAGCAAAAGAAGGAAAGTCAAATTTCCTTCTTCCTTGTCAGTGCCAAGAGAAGCCTAGGAGACAATTAATTAAGAGTGTGAGCTTCCTAGGTCATGCCTGCCAATGCAAGAGATGCAGGTTAGATCTCTGGGTTGAAAAGATTCCCTGGAGGAGGAAATAGCAACCCACTTCAGTCTTCTTGCCTGGGAAATCCCATGGTGGGCTACAGCCCAGGGGTCTCAAAGAGTTGTACATGACTTAGTAACTAAAACAACAAATCCTAGATGGAAGCCTGGAATAGATAAAGGACATTAGATAAAATTTTAAAAGACCCGAATAAACTATGGACTTCAGTTAATCACAACCTATCAATACTGCTTTATTAATCTCAACAAATATACCATACTAGTGTTAGATAATGATATATGATGGGGAGGCTCGATGTGGGATAGGTACATTGGGGACTCTACTTACTACCTTTGCAATTTTTCTGTAAATCCAACACTGTCCTAAAATTTTAAGTTTATTTTTCAAAAAAGGAGCAAACTCTCAATTATTAGGAACTAGGTTTTCCCTGATGAAATCCTAAGCATGTGTCTGGGTGTACCACTGGTTGGAGGGGAGTGCTATTCACTACAGAAATATTAATAACAGGCTTCAGTTCTCACCACACCCCTTCAGGATTCTCACAAGACTGTGATGTAAGAGGGCTAATGGTCTTTTCAAATATGACAGCCCATGTCAGTTTACCCACTTGTGGAATTGGGTAAACAAACTTTAAACTTTTCCAGGATGGAGGTTTACTTGCCAGAGCAAGGTCTAACTAAATCCTAGGCAGCAACATTCCCCAAAATCCCCACCCAAACAAACTGGGGGCGTCCAGAGACTGCCCCGGAAGACAAGGCTGATGGATGCAGCAAGCCCCAGGGACCTGAGATGGAGAGGGCACAGCACAGTCCCAGGCACAAATCCCCCACACACACTTGTCTACTTCACCCTTAGTCACGGCTCCAGTGGGGGCAGGAAAGGAGAGGCAACCCACAAATGTTTATCTTCACAGTTCAGGCCCTTCTCCTACATTCCCATTTCCCTACTGAAGAAAGGGAGAAATGAATAAAGTCATTGCCCAGAAGACAACTCTGATTAGGAGCTGTGAATCCTCTCTGTGCCTCAGTTTTCTGACCTGTTAAATGGGGACACAGTAACAGCTACAGCGAAGGTCACTGTGTGTACATGAAGTGCTTGAAATAGTGCTTGGTGCATGGAAAGGGCCAGATGACCCACATGATAGCTGTTAGCCCCAAATCATGGTCACTGCCAGTGCAGGGGCCAAGTGTACTGATTCAGATCAGTGGAGGCCACGCCTAGGATTCCTGGGGAGAGGCCGTGGGCTGGCAGGGGAGGTTTTCAGGAGGGGTTACTCTGCACAAGGCTAATAAGCTGTGAAGAACTGGCCTCACACCAAAGGAAGAGAAAACCTCCCAGCAGAGAGAAGAGTGAGGTGTGAAGGTAGGAAGAGTGGAACAAATGGAGCCTGAGGACTTGGGAGGGGGCAGGGCAGGCAGCTCCAGAAGGGCCTCAGACATGTCTTAAATACAGTGCAGGAGCGAAAGAAGAGCTGCAGTGTACAGCAGGGGGTGCCAGGGCACTGTGCCCACCATAGGAAGATGGTCAGGCCAAAGAGGGGGTCAGCTCACACCCCTCACTCTATCCATAGTTTTCACTAAACTAGCAGTCCTGCATGACCCTTGTCTCCTCCCATATTCTATCTATCTAATTTTAAGTTTATGTTTGTGTCCCCAGCTAAATGTCCTTGAACGTAAGGAATACCATGCCTGGTATTTCCTTGAAACTTCCCTAATGCACAGCATGATACTGGATAAGTGATAATAACCCCTACTTCACTAAATAGTTTTTACTAATTAGTTTAGGACAGATGTGTTCAAGGGCTAACATATTTCCTTTATCCTATAACTTTTAAAAGGAGGTAATAATGGCTGACTAACTCAGGCCACCCCTCATGCTAAAAACAACTACAAATGCGGAATTTCACATAAAAGTACATCCACTTGGAAACACTGGCAAACTAAGAAGGCACAGAAAAAACTAGCAGGTCACAAAACATAAGAGAGCTAAAATCCAGAGAGAGAAGCCTGCAGTAAACGGCCTACCTTTGCTCCAGGGCCGTTTATACACTGGAAAGGGGCAACAAGACACTTGAGAACTACTTGTGATAACCACTTGGATCTAGAACATACATTCCAGAGACCTCAACAACCCCCTACACTTTGGGTTGGAAATTCAAATGCTATACATTTGGAGAGTGAACTGGAAATAAAACAGCCTCCAGATGTACTGCAGACCAATTTTCAAGAAACTGGGTGACCTAGAAAAATACCAATCCCTGACAGCAGATAGAAATGATTTTATTAGATTGCTGGTGCCCTAAAACCCCTGGAAGATAAAAGCACAAATCATTTCTGGATGGAGAGAACATAATTCTAGTTTAGTCCTCAATTTACTTCTATTAAAAATTCTCAAACACAATGTCCAAAGCACAACCAAAGATAATCAGGCACACAGGACAACCATAAATGAAAACTTGCAGAAGTGAAGATCCATGTGAGAATAATTAGGAGCAGAATAATTCTTATTATGTATAAGAAGACAAAATTCTTAAGATTCAAATTAGGGGAGAGGTGATTACTTTAGAAAAGTGACACAAATTTTTAAAAGAACCAAACAATGCAATGTCCAAAATTAAGTACCGAATGGATGGACTTAAAAACACACTAGATATAGATGAAGAGGGAATTAAACAGGAAAATAAGTCTGCAGAAAAATTCCAGAATGAAGCCCAGAGAAACAAAAGGATGGAAAATTCAAAACAGTAGGTAAGAGACTAAGCATAGAGAAAACAGAATTAACATAAGTTTCAATGGATTCAAAAGAAGAGGTCAGCACGAGGAGACCAGAAGCAAGAGCTGACATCCATCTGGGTCACTAGTATCTCCCAAAATACAGAAGCAAGAAACAGAAAACAAGAGTAGGTGAGGATGTGGGGAAACTGGGAGTCTGTGCATTCACTGTTGGTAGGAATGTACAGTTGGTACAGTCTCTGTGCAAAGTGGTATGGAAGCTCCCCCAAAATTAAACACAGAATTACCATGTGATCCAGCAATTCCACTTCTAGATATAAACCCCAAATAAATAAAAACAAGGATTCCAATAAATACTTGAACAGTCACATTCTGAGCATCATTATTCCCAACAGCTAAATGGTAGAAATAGCCAGATTTTAATCCATGGGTCAAACTGAACATCATAATTGATGAAATACTGAAAGAAAGCCTTTGCTTTGAGATGGGGAACAGGACAAAAAAGTCCATTCTGCATCTTCTTTTCAATACTGTATCTAAGGTCCTCGCTAAAGCTTTATGGCAAGGGAAAAAATGAAAGGTATAAAACTCACAGAGAAGAAGCAAAATTGTCAAATTATAAGTAGAAAATCAAGAAGATCTACAAGTATACTATAAGTGAATTTATCAAGACTGATTAATACAAAGTCAATATACCAAAAAGGAAAAAAAAAAAACAAACAAACTACTTTTCTATACTAACAATAAGTCAGAAAGGAAATTTTTCAAGTTTTCATTTTTAACTGCATAAAAATTAACACCTAAGAATAAATCTAGCCAAAATAATTCTCTACTCCCAAAGCTACAGAGTAATAAAAAAAAATTTTAATGACTAAAATAAATGCAGGGAGAAACTACAGGTTGGAATACTCAATACTGCAAAATAAGTTCATAAGCTGATTCCAAAATCTATGTGGAAATGCAAAGGGCAGGACACAAGATGGTAAAACTCACTCCCACGGAAAATCAAGATCTACTACAGAAAAGAAGACAGAAACAGACTTGGGCATAGATGGGCCCTTTCTTTATGACAAAGTAGGCGTTACACTGGGCTGAGAACCCAGGGTCAACTGAATATCCATCTGGAATAAAAAAAGCGACTGACTTCTATCTCAACCCACACATAAAAATGAACTCCTGGTTACAGATTTAAGTGTGGAAAACAACACAATAAAGCTTTCAAAAAGTGACATCAGAAAACAGCTTCATGATCCCCAGATGGGGAAATATCTGGACACAATAGACAACAGACCATTAAAAGAGCAACCATGCACAGGACCACATTAAAATCAGGGACCATGGCACACTGAAATATCCCAAGAAAGTAAAAGGCAGTCATGACGTACTGGAAAACAGTATTAATAACACAAATAAACAACAACAGGCTTGATTCTGGAATACATAGAGATCACCTACAAGCCCAATCAATAGACAACCCAGTAGAAAAATGGGCAAAATATTTGAAAAGGCCCTTCACAAAAGATATCGCTGTTCATAAACATATGAAAAGTTGTTCAACTTCGATTACTTGTCAGAGAAACACAAGTTACTGGACTGGCCAAAAAGTTCATTTTGGTTTTTCTGTAAGATCTTATGCAAAATCACAAATGAACTTTTTGGCCAACCAAATAAAATATAATGAGACTACTACATACTCCCTGCATGGCTAAAATTAAAGACCCACAGACCAAGTGTGGACAAGAACGTGTTACCATGGAACCTCTCACACGTGCTGGGAGGAATATAACCTGCTACAACCAACACTTCAGAAAACATCTTGGCGTGCTGCTGCTGCTGCTGCTGCTAAGTTGCTTCAGTCGTGTCCAACTGTGCGACCCCAGAGACGGCAGCCCACCAGGCTCCTCCGCCCTTGGGATTCTCCAGGCAACAGTACTAGAGTGGGGGTGCCATTGCCTTCTCCGACATCTTGGCATAGAGCTTCCAAATGCAAAGGTACATATGCAGCTACCCCACTGCTAGGCATCAGCTTGGTTCAGTCGCTCAGGCATGTCTGACCCTTTGCGACCCCATCGACTGCAGCACACCAGGCTTCCCTGCCCATCATCAACCTCCCGGAGTTTACTCAAACTCATGTCCATTGAGTCACTGATGCCATTCAAACATTTCATCCTCTGTCATCCCTTCTCCCCCTTCTGCCAGGCGTATGCCCAACAGAAATGCACGCACGGGTACAACAGGTGAAATGCACAAAAATACTCAGAGCAGCCCCATCCATACAGCCAAAAACTAGAAATCCAGATGCCCATCTACTGTAGAATGTGAAAGTTGTGGTTTTCATACTACGAAGAACAATAAAAATCAAAATAAATGGATCAAAGCTACCCTCAACAATACAGATATACCCAACACTGAGTGAAAAAGTCAGACGCCAAATGTGTACAAACATGAACTCTAACTTTAAGGTGCATATTTAGATGATAAAACTAAAAAGAAACGCAAGAGAGTGATGCCACAAATGTTAGGAGAGTGTTAACTTTGGGGCGTGCTGGCAATACTCTAATTCTTGTCCTGAGGAGCAATCAAACAGCTGTTAGCTTCAGGACAACTCATTAAGCTGTGCCTTTGTACACTGTGCACTTTCTATATATAGTTCCAATTATTTTTAAGCTTTTTAAAACTAGAAAAGTGGGAGTGACCTGGACCACTCGACCTACATGTCAGTCTGTGACAAGGGACCTCTTGTCCAAATACCTTACTTACTTACAAACTATAAGTCAAAGCCCCAAAATGCAATCTACCACAGTTCTCTCTCCACAATGACATCCACTTAATGATAGAGAAAGAAATACTTTCATTTTTTTTTCCCTCAAAAAAAAAAAAAATCTCCATAAGAAAAAGGAAGAACAGGTCACTTCCTGAGTCATGGAAGGCTGGATTAGCTGGAGTAACAGAGTTATATTGCACTCATATTGTACTTTATGGTTTTTAAGGTACTTTTGGATTAATCTGAATAATCTCAAAATAACCTGAGGTGTGGAACATATTACCCTTATTTTGAAAATAAGGAAAATTTTAAAAGAGGTAAAGAGACTCACCTAAGGTAATAAAGTCCACAGTAATTGAACTGAAAAAGAAAAAGCCTCCTGACTTGATCAAGGTCAATCTCACTACAGCATAATCACAATATCACAAAACCCCATTTTTCAGTCTTCTGTATCTTTCTCTAGCTAGCTGAAGACCTTAAGCAGGTCACATCTCTCCTCTGCCAATGCCAGAGATAGAGCTGGTCTCAGACCCAAACATGTCTGATGCTCTGATAATGGCCCAAACAGGAAAAAGTCCAAGGGCGTTGTGAGCACAGACCTGGGTGTGAATCCCTACTGTACCACATCTACTGTCCAACAGAGATGCTCAATCTCCAGACCTCACATGCTTCATTCATGAAGTCAGAATAATCACGTTTACCTCAAAGAGTGCACAGGAGGGTTAAAAGCTTTAGCTAAATGCTTGACATGCTGTAGGCACTCAATAAGTGTCTGTTCCCTTCTTTATGAGAGCAGCACATTTTTTTAAAATTTCTGGCTGTGCTGGGTCTTTGCAGGGGCCACTCTCGTTGCAGTGGCTTCTCCTGCTGTGCCGTGCAAGCTCTGGGGTGCAAGGGCTTCAACAAGTGTGGCCCGTGGGCTCAGCGGCTGTGACTCAGGGCTTTAGAGTGCAGGGCAGGCTCAGTAGCTGTGGTCCACAGGCTTAGTCCCTCCACGGTGTGTGGGATCTTTCCAGACCAGGAATCGAACCTGTCTTGCCTAAATTGGCAGGTGGATTTTTAACCACTGGACCACCAGGGAAGTCTCAAGAGAAACACTTCCAAAAAAGCAAAAACAACAAAGCACAGCCCTCTGAGGAAAGAGAGGAATAGTACCGGGGCGGGGGGTTGTATCCCCAAAGAAGAAAGTGAGGCACCTGAATGAATACACACTTCAACATGCTACCTGCTTAGGACATCTCGTCACCCAACTGTCAACAGTCCTCTTCTTCTTTTTCTTTTAGCCACACCATGAGGCATGCAGGACATTAAGTTCGACCAGGGATCAAACCCAAGGCCGCTACAGTGGAAGCACAGAGTCCTAACCACTGGACCACCAGGGCAGTCCCCCAAGTGCCAATATTCTGATGACTATCCCTCAAGACATCTTGCATGCACACAGATGCACGTGTGTGTACTATGAATTTTATATAGATGGGTTCACACGCCATGGAACTGGCCCCAAATCAATATATAGTGATCAACCCCACCTTCAGTGGCTGGACAATATCCTGTTGTATACAGCCATCAGGATCACTGGACCAACCGGCCAAGCCCCTACCAACAGTCATTATTTTAATCAGTAGTTCGATGAATACACACTTCAACACGATACCTCCTTAAGATGAGTTCTCCAACACTCACCGAGTGTACACTCGATGCCCACTTTTTTTTTTTTTTTTTTGCCACGCCATGTGGCTTGCAGGATCTTAGTTCCTCAACCAGGGATACAACCTGCGCCCCCTGCAGTGGAAGCAAGGTGACCTCATCACCGGACCATCAAGGAAGCCCCCAGCACTATTTTTACCTTGATGTGCTAGGTGCCCTAAGGGGCTACAGCATGCTCACTCTAGGCGTTTTGTTGTTGTTGTTATTTTAAGACTCTACACTGCAACCATATTAAATGAGGAGGAAATTAACAGAACTCTTACAATGTGATCATTTTCAATTCCAAGAATAAGAGCACAACACCTATACTCAAGAATAGAGTGATAAAAGTCAATGACCCTGTGTATTCATGTGACACTGGAGAATTATTCACCCAAACTTGCTGTCCTTCAAAGCACCACCCAGGGAGTCCTGGGACAGCCATGCCAACCAGATGCCACTGAGCAGCCTACAATTTAAGTCCCTCTTCTGTAATGGCCTCCAGAGACAGTGTTTGAGCACAAAATATAATTGATATTGGGTTAATGGGACTAATGAAGTGATAGGCTTGTTACTGTTGTTGCCCACATACTGGGGTCTTACCATTAGGCAGAAACTTCAGGGACCTCCCTAGTGGTGGAGTGGCTAGGACTCCACGCTGCCAGTGCAGGGGAGACAGCTTCAATCCCTGGTCAAGGAACTAGACCCACACGCTGCAACTAAGACTGGGTGCAGCCAAACAAACAAACAGTTTAAAAGAAAGAAGGAAATTTCAGATCATCCAAAAGCACTTCATTTTACACAAGAGCATTAACAGGCCCAGTGAGGCCAGGGGACCAGGGATGAACACAGTTCAAGGCAGTCAGAAACCTTTGTTTAAAAATCTGGACCAGCCCAATAAAACCTTCAGCAGTGAAAGGAATTTTCTGTCAAGATCTACACTGTCCAAATCAGTAGCCACCAACTATAGGAGGCTACTGAGCAAGTGACGTGTGAATGGGAAAAAGAATTTTAAATTTGGGGATCAAGACCATCCCCAAGAAAAGAAATGCTAAAAGGCAAAATGGTTATTTGAGGAGGCCTTACAAATAGCTGAGAAAAGAAGAGAAGCTAAAGGCAAAGGAGATAATACCCATTTGAATGCAGAGTTCCAAAGCATAGCAAGGAGAGATAAGAAAGCCTTCCTCAGCTATCAATGCAAAGAAATAGAGGAAACAATAGAATGGGAAAGACTAGAGATCTCTTCAAGAAAATTAGAGCTACCAAGGGAACATATCATGCAAAGATGGGCACAATAAAGGACAGAAATGATATGGACCTAATAGAAACAAAAGATATTAAGAAGAGGTGGCAAGAATACATACAAAAACTATACCAAAAAGATCTTCATGACCCAGATAACCACCATGGTGTGATCACTCGTCTAGAACCAGACGTCCTGGAATGTGAAGTCAAGTAGGCCTTAGGAAGCATCACTACGAACAAAGCTAGTAGAGGTGATGGAATGCCAGTTGAGCTATCTCAAATCCTAAAAGATGATGCTGTGAAAGTGCTGCACTCAATATGCCAGTAAATTTGGAAACTCAGCAGTGGCCACAGGACTGGAAAAGGTCAGTTTTCATTCCAATCCCAAAGAAGGGCAATGCGAAAGAATGCTCAGACTACCACACAATCGCACTCATCTCACACGGTAGTAAAGTAATGCTCAAAATTCTCCAAGCTAGGCTTCAGCAATACGTGAACCATGAACTTCCAGATGTTCAAGCTGGATTTAGAAAAGACAGAGGAACCAGAGATCAAATTGCCAACATCGATTAAATTCCAGAAAAAAACATCCAGCCTTTGACTGTGTAGATCACAACAAACTGTGGAAACTTCTTCAAGAGATGGGAATACCAGACCACCTGACTTGCCTCCTCAGAAATCTGTATGCAGGTCAAGAAGCAACAGGTAGAAACAGACATGGGACAACAGACTGGTTCCAAATCAGGAAAGGAGTACATCAAGGCTGTATACTGTCACCCTGCTTATTTAACTTATATACAGAGTACATCATGAGAAATGCCAGGCTGGATGAAGCACAAGCTGGAATCAAGATTGCCAGAAGAAATATCAATAATCTCAGATATGCAGATGACATCACCCTTATGGCAGAAATGAAGAGGAACTAAGAGCCTCTTGATGAAAGTGAAAGTGGAGAGTGAAAAAGCTGGCTTAAAGCTCAACATTCAGAAAACGAAGATCATGGCATCCAGTTCTATCACTTCATGGTAAATAGATGGGGAAACAGTGGAAACAGTGAAAGACTTTATCTTCTTGGGCTGCAAAATCACTGCAGATGGTGACTGCAGCCATGAAATTAAAAGACGCTTGCTCCTTGGAAGAAAAGCTATGACCAACCAAAACAGCATATTAAAAAGCAGAGACACTACTTTGCTGACAAAGGTCCATCTAATCAGAGGTATGGTTTTTCCAGTAGTCAAGTATGGATG
The DNA here is from genome assembly GCA_917880005.1 of Nanger dama. Lineage (NCBI taxonomy): Eukaryota > Metazoa > Chordata > Mammalia > Artiodactyla > Bovidae > Nanger > Nanger dama. The sequence goes on along the minus strand of CAKJTW010000004.1, from coordinate 63,979,806 downwards.
TGAGAACTGGACTATAATGAAAGCTGTTGCTGTTGCTGCTGCTGTTGCTGCTGCTGCTAAGTTGCTTCAGTTATGTCCAACTCTGTGTGACCCCATGGAATGCAGCCTACCAGGCTCCTCCATCCGTGGGATTTCCCAGGCAAGAGTACTGGAGTAGGTTGCCATTGCCTTCTCCTAATGAAAGCTGAGTGCCTTAGAGTTGATGCTTTTGAACTGTGGTGTTGGGAAAGATTCTTGAGAGTCCCTTGGACTGCAAGGAGATCCAACCAGTCCATCCTAAAGGAAATCAGTTCCAAATAGTCATTGGAAGGACTGATGCTGAAGCTGAAACTCCAATACTTTGGTCACCTGAAGCGAAGAACTGACTCACCAGAAAAGACCCTGATGCTGGGAAAGATTGAAAGTTGGAGGAGAAGGAGACGACAAGAGGATGAGATGGTTGGATGGCATCGCGGACTCAATGGACATGAGTCTGAGTAAGCTCTGGGAGTTGGTGATGGACAAGGAAGCCTGGCGTGCTGCAGTCCATGGGGTCGCAAAGAGTCGGACACGACTGAACGACTGAACTGAATTGTCTGAATGAATTTAAACAACTGGGAAATCCCCTCCCAAAAAAAACATTTCATGGGTCTAATCTGGCCAAAGACCCCTAAATCTGCAACCTCTCTCATCTATACCCACCCCATAAACATGAAATTAGGCACCAAAACGTTCATGGTTGCCCAAGGGAGTGCACACAGATCCAAGTGTTCCACACGGGCTTTACAATTCTCCCAGTATGCCCCTGAGCCGACCTCCATACCCAGCTCTTCAGCCAGCAAGGCCTACGGCTCTCCCAGTGGCCCAGACTCTCCTAGAAGCCTCCCTGCTCCCTTCCTCCAAGCTGAGGTCCTAATTCTTCTGAGAGACCCACCCAGCGAGCCTGGTCCAGCAGTTCACCTGGCCTCTGCTCCTCACCTGCACTCCACATCTCTCTCCAATAAGACCACTCACTCCTGAAAGCAGGGTGGTCCTCACATAGTCTCCCTCAGCCCTACCACATCCTCAGAGACAACATGAGTAGGGGAGGCAGGGTAATAGGGGGAGATTAACTATTTCCTTGCACATCTTCACTTCACTATCTTACTTAATCCTTACAATTCCCTGTGCTAAGCACTACTGCTGCTGCTGCTAAGTCACTTCAGTCGTGTCCGACTCTGTGTGACCCCATAGACGGCAGCCACCAGGCTCCTCCATCCCTGGGATCCTCCAGGCAAGACACTGGAGTGGGTTGCAATTTCCTTCTCCACTATACCTATAAATATCCTTACTTCACAGATAAGGAAACAGGCAATGGAAAGGTCACTTGGCTATTATCTGGCTCAAATAATATTCATTAATCCATCAGTCTTATGAAAGGGCAGAGGAAGAACATAAAGTTTATAAAGACGCTCCCAAAACCAAAATCATTCTCATGTGTACTCACTCCAGAGAACCATCTGCCTGCCTATGGCTGCACTTCTGGAAAAAAGCAGGTATTATTCTTAATAGCCAAAAGGTGGTAATAATCCAAATATCCATGGATTATGAATAAACAAACAAAATCTGGTAATCCATACAGTTAAATACCATTCACCATTCAACAACAAAGAAGAACAAATGTAATGATAGATGCTATGTTATACATGAACCTTGAAAAGAGGATGCTAAATAAAAGAAATCAGACATAAAGACTACATATTGTATGATTTCGTTTATATGAAAGGCTCAGAAAAGCTAAATCCCCAGAGACAGAAAATAAATGGTTGCCTACAGCCGGGGATGAGGATGACTATTGACTATAAATGGATACAAGGGACCTTTTAGAGTGATGGAGGAAAGTTCTAATGCTGGATTGTGGTGGTGGTGTACAAATCTGTAAACTTACTAAAAAATAATTGAGTTGTACACTTAGTAGATATATGTTATGTAAATTATATTTTAGTAAAGCTGAAAAAAAAATCAGTTACTAGATTTAAAAAAACTCAAAAAAACTCGACTCAGCTCTTTCTGGATCATGGAAGAAATCTTTCATTTCTTCTTCCATGAAGAAGAAATCGTCTTCCATGATGGGATCACCAAAGAATTCATTACATTTGCCAAAGGTGGGGGTGGTTCAGGCAGCAATGCAAGTGATGGGGAGTGGCGGGTGAGGCTTCACTCATTCGCGCCCTGCCGTGGGGCCTGGCTCCTAACAGGCTGCAGGTTGGCACTGGTCAGCAGCCCGGGGTTTGGGGACCCTGATGAAAGCAGCATGAACTGTGCACTCCAGTCAACAGCAAGACAGCAAAAAGCACTGTCACCTGACCCTGTGTGCATCCTCCCATCCTGGGCTCCTCTCCTTTACTCTCACCACACGACCAGAATGTCCATCTAAACGCTAACCAAGTCCTTCGCTGAGAACCCGCCAATGCCTCCCAGTGCTGCACAGGAACTCGTCTTTCCGACAGCCACTAGCTCCCTTCACCAGCCTCCTGGCTGCTCCTCCGTTGCCCCAGATGGGGGCCCCTCTCTGCACCAGATGCTCTCTCTACCTGAAATGCTATTCCCCAAGGCTGCCTCCCACCCCATCCCAGCACCCACTCACATCTCTGCCGCAAAGCCGTGTTCTCAGCCTGGCCCACTCTGACCACCCTACACAACATTGTGGCCATGTACACATGCCCTTGGCCCACGCAGGCTGTATTTTTCTAAAAACAGCACTTTCCATTTCCCAGGAGTCTATAAACTTCACTCAGTTGACTTGCTTATGGGTTCTTTCTCCCAAGTGAAACATGAGCTTCATGAAGAAGAGAATTTGTATCCAATTATTTAATGCTATAGCCCAGAATCTTATTTGTTGAATATCGGAGTGAATCCCATCAATCTGCTTTATTTCTCACTTGGAAAACTCACTTAGTGCAGTGCCAGGGCCTGCCCAGCACCCACTGTGAAGCCCAGTCATCCAAAAGGTGAGAGTGGCCTCAACCACGAGAAGCTTTCAGTTCAGTTCAGTTCAGTCGCTGAGTCGTGTCCGACTCTTTGCGACCCCCTGAACTGCAGCACGCCAGGCCTCCCTATCCATCACTAACTCCTGGAGTTCACTCAAATTCATGTCCATCGAGTCGATGATGCCATCCAGCCATCTTATCCTCTGTCGTCCCCTAGCTTCCCCAAATAGGAAAAGGAGTACATCAAGGCTGCATATTATCACCCTGCTTATTTAACTTCTATGCAGAGTACATCATGAGAAACGCTGGGCTGGAAGAAGCACAAGCTGGAATCAAGATTGCCGGGAGAAATATCAATAACCTCAGATATCCAGATAACACCACTCTTATGGCAGAAAGTGAAGAACTAAAAGCCTCTTGATGAAAGTGAAAGAGGAGCATGAAAAAGTTGGCTTAAAGCTCAGCATTCAAAAACTAACATCATGGCATCTGGTCCCATCATTTCATGGTAAATGGATGTGGAAACTGTCAGACTTTATTTTTCTCCAAAATCACTGCAGATGGTGATTGCAGCCATGAAATTAAAAGACGCTTACTCCTTGGAAGGAAAGTTATGACCAACCTAGATAGCATATTAAAAAGCAGAGACATCAGTCTGCCAACAAAGGTCCGTCTAGTCAAGGCTATGGTTTTTCCAGTGGTCATGTATCAATGTGAGAGTTGGACTGTGAAGAAAGCTGAGTGCTGTAGAATTGATGCTTTTGAAGTGTGGTGTTGGAGAAGACTCTTGAGAGTCCCTTGGACTGCAAGGAGATCCAACCAGTCCATTATAAAGGAGATCAGACCTGGGTGTTCATTAGAAGGAGTGATGTTGAAGCTGAAACTCCAATACTTTGACCACCTGATGCGAAGAGTAGACTCATTGGAAAAGACTCTGATGCTGGGAGGGGTTGGGGCGGGAGGAGAAGGGGGACAACAGAGGATGAGATGGCTGGATAGCATCACAGATTTGATGGATGTGAGTCTGAGTGAACTCCGGGAGTTGGTGATGGACAGGGAGGCCTGGTGTGCTGCGATTCATGGGGTCGCAAAGAGTTGGACACGACTGAGTGGCTGAACTGAACTGAATGGGAAATGAGGGAACAGTGGGACACAGAGAAACCTTCCAGGTTCCCATGGCTTAGGAAGCATCTTACTGCAACTAAGGGAATAGTGAAAGTTAAAATGACAGATTCCCAAATTCTTCAGATTCAAACTTCTGAAGCATTCAGAGCTAGCCAAATCCCACCACATTCTGCTCAGGATGCTTTGTAAGAATGATCTTGGGAATCGAAGCTTCCACTGTGCTACGTATCTGAAGAACATTTATGGAAAACCAACTCACTGAACTGTACCTATCAGCAAAACTACTACCCAGAATACCTGATGGCCACCCTGTGTCTAAACTCAAGGAGAAAGCTTTCAGGTCACTGTGACGGAGGTAGACAAGGCATGAACCACATGCAGTAAGATGTGCAAGCCACACAGTTCAAGACAAGCCCGGCAGAAATTCCCACCTTCAGAAACCCAGAATGGCATCGGTACGAAGCTAAGGTGGAGATCCAAGCGGCACACAGAGCATAAGTAGGCCTTGGAGTCGGACAAAACTGGGTTCAAAACATGGCACCACCATGGTTACTAGCCATGGGCCCGAAGAAAGTTACCATCTCAAACTCCATGAATGTATCTGTGATGTGCCTTCTGCAGGTGACTGGCAGAATCACTGACGCAACCAACTTCAACTGTAGGGCACAGGGAACCACACACAGTAAACACGCCCTCCCCTTCATTCTGAGATAAAACTCATGTTCAAGAGCACCTACAAACATTAAGACAAATGAAATACAGCAGACACAAAAGGACACATATTGTATGCTTCTGTGTATAGGAGGTGCCAAGAAATGGCACATTCTCAGAGACAGAAAGTAGAAATGTGCATGCCCGGGGTGGGGTGGGGGTGGGGGGGTGGGCAGTGGTAAAGAATCTGCTTGCCAAGGCAGGAAACGCAAGAGATACGGGTTCTTCCTGAGTCAAGAAGATCCACTGGAGTAGGAAACAGCAACCCACTCCGGTATCCTTGCCGGGAAAACCCCATGGACAGGAGCCTGGCAGGTTACAAGCCATGGGATCACATGACTGAGCCAACACACACACACACACACACACCCCCGATCACACGACTGAGCCAACACACACACACACACACCCCTGACACTAACATACTATTATGTATCAACAACAATTAAAGAAAAATAGAAAGAAAGTAAAGTAGTAGTTAGCAGAAGCTGATGGGAGGGGAAATGGAAAGTTATTGTTTAATGAATGCCTTTTGGGCTGATGAAAAAGTTCTGGAGATGGATAATGGTGATGGTTGAACATCACTGTGAACACACCTAAAGCCACTAAGCTGTATAATTAAAAGCAGTTAAGGGATTCCCTGGCAGTCTAGCAGCTGGGACTTGGCACTTTTTCTGCTGTGGCCCAGGTTCAATCCCATAAGCCCGACGGAGTGGCCCACTCCCAAAAAAGCAGTTAAAGTGGTAGGTTTTATGTTACGTATATTTTACCATAGTCCTTTTCCCCCTAATTTTAAGAGTACTTGCAGGACAAACCAAGGGACAAATCGAAACTGACAAAGGCCAAGGTTAGAAGGTCTGGAGGTGTGTGAGCTGCAAAAGGGTTTGTGTGGTCTGCAGTGCTTCATCTGTCCTCACGATTGTTTCTTCACTAGAGTGCTGGGCCCAAAATAGCGCTGTCCCTGTTGGTGACATCGCTGTGCTCATCATCATCACAGAGGCTTCCCTGATAGTTCACTAAGTGAAGAATCTACCTGCAATGCAGGAGACCCCAGTTTGATTCCTGGGTCAGGAAGATCCACTGGAGAAGAGATAGGCTATCCACTCCAGTATTCTTGGGCTTCCCTTGTGGCTCAGCTACTAAAGAATCTGCCTGCAATGTAGGAGAACTAGTTCAATCCCTGAGTTGGGGAGATCCCCTGGAGAAGGGAAAGGCTACCCACTCCAGCATTCCGGCCTAGAGAAGTCCATGGACTGTATAGTCCATGGGGTCGCAAAGAGTCATACATGACTGAGTGACTTTCACTTCACTGTCATCAAATCTGAAGAAAGCATTTTTCTTTTCCACCCTGTGAGAAGTTATATCTCCATGCATAAACCTGCTAGCATTGAGAGGTAGAAGAGTCCCAACTCACTCTAAAAGTTAGCAAAACTGTACTACAAAACTGGGCAAGAGTCACATGCAAAGTTTAGGAAACTCATCCAATCCCACTTATAAGAGAAAGAAATTCGAAATAGTAGCAAATCAAATCCAGCATCTTAGTCAATGAACACACTGACAGAGGTTATCCTAGGAATTAGGAAGTCTATATGACATCTCATGAGATGGTCTTTAAAAAGTTCAAAGCATTGTAAGAACTTAGGAATTTCATCCTAAAGCATTAGGGAATCGCTGAAAGATTTGAAAGTTTGGAAAAAGAAGGGGATGGGATGGAAGCAGGAAAGGGATAAGGACAGAGGAGTGTGAAATGATATATCTGCAGTTTTACATGCTCATCTTTGCAAAGACAGGGAGGATGAACTGGAGGCAGAGAGAGCTTTGGGCATAACGAGGGCAGAGATTGCAGGTTTCTGAGCTGAGCAGCAAAGCTGATGGTTATATCGTGAGGTCTGTGTGAGTGCAGAAGGAGCTGAATCGCTTCTGACATGCTGAGCTGCAGGGGCCTGATGGGCTATCAACACAGAAATATGCTGCAGGCACAGGTCTGCTAAGTGAAGCCCACGAGGGAGATTCAGGGTGCACAGATGGGTCTGGAACACCCACATGAAGAACTCCCATGCAGCATGCAGAGGGAAGACTGAGGTAGGTATCTTGATGAGCCCCCCATATCTGCAAGGACTGCAGGCAGAGGTATCTACCAAGTAGACGAAAAAGAGCTGCTAGAAGAAAAGAAGGACTCGGAACATTCCCGGTGGCTCAGTGGTTAAGACTCCGTGCTTCCACTGCAGGGGGCACAAGTCGGACCCCTGGTCAGGGAACTAGGGTTCAACATGCCTTGTGGTGCAGCCAAAAAGTAAAAACTTATAAAAGGAGAAAAGAACAGAGGTGGCAACAAAAGGCAGTGAAGAAGAGAGCTTCACCAATTAGGGCTTGATCACCTAAGAAGTCACATGAGAACAAGATGGTCTTGGCAATTCCTGCGTCCATCCACAAGTTCATGGAAGGAGAGGTCAGACACATGGAATGAAGAGTGATGGGGATGTCAGTCAAGACAGAATGTAGGAAACTCCCAGTGGCAAGACCCAGGCAAAACTCAGTAAGGCAGCCTGAAGACTCTGCTGGTCAAGTAAGATGGTGGTTGTTCCTTCCTAGAATGGTAGACACACACACACATTCTACAGACTGAAGGAGGAGATGAAGAACATAAGGGAACGTGTTTATAACTGACAGATGTTGCAGGGCACACCACGGAAAGGACGGCAGAGGAGAAGCTGGAGATGCTGGGAGAGATGCTAGAATGTGGCGGCCAAAGCCCGATGATCCCAGGCCTGCCCAGGCGTGACATGGCAGACAGAAACCCAGGGAACTAACTACAGTCAGAGTGTCAGACCAGCTTTGACGGAAAGCTCTTTTGACGGGCAGGTGTCAGGTGCTAGGGTATGCTGACAGCAGCCAACCCCCAGAAATCTTAGCACAACTGAAACACTCTAAATGTCCATTACAAAATTCAAGTGCCTTCCTTATCATAAACACCTGAAATATTTGTAAAATAAATAGTTGAGGCTGCCTTGGATTGTTCTGGGGAATGGGGAAGAGAAATTATGAACAATAAAGGTGTAGGTAGGAAAGGGCACTGAGAAGAGGGGAATCCCAGGGAAGAAAAATGAGATAACAAGGCCCAGCACCAGCATAAATTACCCAGTGGAAATGACGGAAAGGAAATAAAAACTTTACCTCTCATTTCTGCTTTTGATTATGACCATGATCTATTAGCGACTAATGAATTGGAGGAAACATCTTTCAACAAATCAAAGTATCCTATTAGAAACCAACAGCAGGACACCAGACTGAAAACACCAGGGGCATGCCCATGAGAGGTGGGGCTAGGGTGGAGATAAGAGACATTCCTATTACCAACCTGACAGGCCTGAGCGACACAAGACCAAAAAAGAAAGCACAGAGTAATCAAGAGGCTAGAAAACGATTATTGGTAACAACAATATTATTATTGCTACTTGCAAATAAAATTGTCTACTAAAAATATCCAAGAGGGTCAACTGGAAATTAGAACTGACAAGAGAGTAAGTGGCCAAATCCTCTAAAAATATAGAAAAATCTATGCCATTTTTATTGTATCAATTGGGATCAGGAAGACAGTTTAATGGAAAAATCAAATTCATAACTGCAACAAAAACCTAAGGTAATTAGGACTGAGTCATAGAACTTATGTGAAGAAAACTGTAAAACATTTTACTAATGAGCATTAAGAAGGCACAGATAAAGTGAAATGTCATATTCCTAAAAGAAAAATAAACAGAAGTAAAAAGAAACAACAAACTGGGCAGACTATATCTGTAAAATATATGGTAATGGATTATACCATGATACTTTTTAAAACCCACAAATAATTAAGAAAAAAGACAAAAATTTTGAATAGGCAAAAGACATCCAATAGACTTTCTATTAAAAAAAAAAGCAATAAACATTAAAAGGCACTCATCTTCTTTTAACCAAAGGATTGCAAATAAAAATAATGATACACCATTTATAACTTATCAGATCACAATACATTTTAACACCACTTTATTTCGGGGCTTTTGGGATATCAGTTTCCCAACCAGAGACTGAATCCAAGCCATGGCAGTGAAAGCCCAGAATCCCAACCATTAGGCTATGAAGGATCTCCCCAAATTTTACATTTTAAAAGATTCAATAACTCCGAGGTGTGGGGAGGGTTCCTGGAAATAGATACTAAAAAGTTGCTTGCAAGCTTGGTAACTGTAAGGATACAGCATTTTGGCACACAATTTGATACCTATCCATTTTTCTGAACAGTTTATTTTTTATTTGGCTTCACTGGGTGCTGCTCGCGGCACACGTGAGCTCTGCGGCACGTGTGGGCTCTTCACTGCAGTGCACGGACTCAGCAGTCACAGCACGTGGAGTCAGCTGTCCCCCGCATGCGGGGTCACAGTTCCCCAGTCAGGATTCAGACCCACACCCCCTGAATGGGAGGGCAGATTCTTAACCACCAGACCACCAGGGAGGCCCCATACATCAAATTTTCAACGTAAATAAATGTTGGCCTAGCAAGTCCATCCTTAGCAGTCAATTTCCAACACCTTAACACGGTATGGAAAATAGCATAGTGTAGACACAATGGCCACTGCAGCATTATTTTATGAAAGGAAAACTTTAAAAATAAGCCTAAATATTCATCAAGGCAACTAAGATAGATGAGTTACATATGGATGTGTTCTATTTTCATAATTAAAAACGATAATGAATACATCAGCAATGGACAAACCAAAAATGAAATTAAGAAAACAATTCCATTTAAAATAGCACAAATTTAACCCCCAAAGGGAAAGATTTGTACACTCAAAACTACAAATACACTGAAAGAAATTCAAGAAGACCTAAATAAATGGAAAGACATTTTTTGTTCATGGAATTGAAAACTTAATAATGTTAGGATGGCAACAGTCTCTAAATTGATCTACAGATTCAAGTTATTTGCTATCAAAATTCCAGCTGCCTTTCTTGGCAGAAACTGACAAGTCATGCTATGAAACAGAGTTAAACCAAAAAACAGCTGTAAAACATTATGTATATAAACCTTTTTTTCTTTAAGAACTCTACACACATCGTTTGTGTGCAGGTGTGGTTGTACGAGAGAAAACAAACCTTTCACCTTGTGCTTCCTCTCACAACAAACGCCTATAATTTTCTAGTTCAAGGCATGATACAAAAGTCTTTAATATTTTAAATGCTAAACAATAAACAAATATAAATCCCCTGAGACGCTGCCAGCCAGTGAAGAATGGAAGACTGTTTTCTGGTGGAGTTTTGTCTGCAAAGTGGAGGGGGACCAACATCCAAGGATATCGCTCTGCCTCCAGTATTTCCACCACCCCCAGCGGAGACTCACTTCTAGAACAGGCATTTTGAGAGCAGCAAGGGACGGGCAGCCACTGCAGCCAGATGATGGGTATGTGTGGACGCATTACAACAGCCTCCCTACTCTGAATGGGTTTGGAACTGTTCATAAAACCAAGTTAAAGAAAACTTTCACAGGTGCCTGTATCTTTGATTTTCAAAATCCATCTCTCCTGAATCAGGAGTAAGACGCGTGACTGAAGTCTCTGGGAAGAAGGTTCCCTGGCGGCAAAGCCCCTCCAAAGGCCCTCCTCCCTACCCTGCTCCCTGAGCCCAAACACTGCGGTGACTTACGAGTATCTGGAGGGGCACTGATCTTGTGCCACCAGCATCAAAGGAAAGCTCGGAGACGAAACGATACAGGAAGACGAGCACTGGGAGATGAGCAGAGGGCTAGTGAGTCCAGCTTCCTAAATGAAGGGTAATGCGGGGATAAGCGGGGGATTTCAAAAGCTGTAATTGTATGTTCACTGTTCTCGCCTGTGGAAAATCATCTGTTTCCTCCCATGACTGGCACATCCACTACGAGGGTCAGGGTTGCCACCTGGCCACCGGAGGCACAGCTACGCTAAAATCAGAGAAGTGGTTTTCATCAGGGAACCAGCGACTCCCGGTACAGGAGCTGGAGCTGCGTTTCTGTTAGGGCTTCACGTGAGAGAAAGTGTTCTCGTGTTCCAGGGTTTCGACCGTCTGCCCTCTGACTATGGTTCTAAGGTATTTCTAAGGGTTGCAACATAAAATAGATTTCTTTACTACGGACTCTAATGAAACAGCCTGACAAGCTGGTGGCTGCCTCTGTCTCCTTAGACCAAAACCCAGAGCCAGACAGTCCAGGAACTGGGCTGACTGTAACCACCTGCTCTTCTGTGCTGATGAACATTTGCAGGAGGAGAGGCTGCTCTGCCCAGGACTGGGGGAGCTGACTCAGAGGAAGTACTTATACTTAGCACATCTCTGTGAAACAGGCATAGTCACTAATTTGGTTCTCCCCACTACGTCCTTTTCTCATCCTTTTCCCTGTATTCTGCCTTTCAATGATTTATCTAGTCCCTCAGACAAAAACAGAAACTCCAAAGCCACAGTCAGGCTAGAACACGACAGGGTTACTACAACACTTAGTTCTTTTTTCCCTTGATGAAAACTCAACTGAGTGGAATACTGAACAGCTCTTTCAAACACTCTCTGATGGATGTAACTGAGAAACATTTCCATTTTGGAGCTATTCCAAATTCTTCAATTATTTATTGTGGGATCAAACAGGAGCACAGAAACACAACAGGCAAGCTTCACTTAAGCTGGGCTTTTGTCCTCTGGGGTTTCACTGCTGTTGGGGTTTTGTTTTGAAGCTCTAGCTCTCAGTGATGCAGCAGAGTGCAGGGAATCCACCCCGCCTTTGTTTGATTCTGTTCTTTCAGAATCTGTAAAGGGAGTCACCGGGCCCTCCTGGGTCTCAGGTCCTTCCTCTGCTGTAAGAGAACTGTCAGATGATTTGATGGCGGTGCCTACATCATCTTGAGAGTTGGGTAAAAGCCAGGTGATGTTATTAGAGGGCAAGTGACAGTGTGGAAAGTAAGGGGGTGGGGAAGAACCAGCAGAAGCCTGTGCTTGTGAGCTGAGTGCCTCCCCTTCCAGTCCACAAGTTCATTCATGCTTTCAAACACACAGAGCCAGCAGCCTTGCCAAAAGTAAAAAAATATACACGCCTGCACATTTAATGAATTCACTTATGAAAAATAAGCCAACTTGTTCTAGTGTAGAAAGCTTAAAGGCAGGACAGAGAAACCAAAATAAACGTGTTTCTCTAATTTCTTCTAACTTCCAGCCTTTAGGAAAACAGAAAGGCTCTGGGAACTAGGGGTGAATTCTCAGCTCTGGAGAAGCCAGTCTCTTCTGCACCACTTCCAAGTCATATCTGATTCCGAATTTCAAAAGTAGGCAGGACCACACTTCAGGGAAAATAAACTAGAAAGGGCAGGGATGAAAATGAAAAGTTCACAGTGGAATTATTTCAAATGAGGAATTTACTACCGGCTGGGAGGCAAGGAGGCAAAGCAAAACAGAAAAGCTAGCATTCACCCATTCTTCTACAAAGGCTCCTTTAGGATTCACATTCTAAGACTGTCAATTCATCTCTCTAGCCCAGCACTGGAGCATCTTTTGTCATGACCCTAAAGTGGTCTGACTTGTGCAATCAGGGCATCTCCCTAACTCAAAACCACTGCAGAGGAATTACTGAGGGTTTCAGGCAGAAGGGGCCTTGAAGACCATCCTGTGTTCTGCATCCCAATCTCAGCGACGGCGTCATGGCCGTCCTCATACCCAAGTCTGGGGGGCTCCACAGTGCAGCTCCTTTTACGGCGCCAGGTCTTCTTCCCAGGAAGTGGGGTCCAGCGGTAGGCCAAGCTGACGGCAGGAGTCTACACACCTGTGCCTCCACCTTTCCTCCTGACTGCCCATCAAAATGACAGCAGAGAAGCACAGAAGAGTCTTTCCAAAACAACGGGGGGGCCTCAAGGGGCTGTCAGGAAATGAAAATGTTCCCCAAAGATAATTCCGAAAGAAGAAAGGGGAGGCTGCACACCACAGTCTGTTCCAAGGGGACTCCAGCGGGGATGGGTGCTCCCCTGCCTGGACCCTGGGTAAGTTCTGGGCCCTGAGGGCAGCTATGAGGCCACAAAGGGTCAGAACAGTGGGAGGGCGGAGAGAGCAGGTACTTGAGGGGGTGCTGGGGGGAGGCAGCAGGCGTGGGGGGAGGGGCATGGGAAGGGGTCCACCAACCGGCCAGGCTGGGCCCCTCTGCACATCAGGCTCAATTCCATGGAAATTCTGTCATAAAATAATCACAGCACACTTGTCTCTCACCACTAGACTGGGAGGAAGGTAAACAAATAATGTACCACCCACACTGGGGTACAGTGGGTGTGGATGGTCGTGCTGTTAACAATGATACCGGGACAGCAGGCACGAACGGGGCCTGGCTCAGGGAAAAGGCGGGACGGGCTCCGAGGCAGGCGTCCGCCAGGCTGAGGCCAGGCCCTGTCCTGCTGCAGATGCCCCAAGCCAAGGGGCCCTCGGGAAACGCTGGCTGAGTACCAGAGCGACTGCCTGCCCTCTCCCCTCATTCGAAAGGTGTAGACCGCATGTGTGGACTGTTTCTGCCGGGCCGCTGTCGCAGGCTCCAGGGGGCACCGGCTCAGGCACCAGCGCCAGGCGCCCACTTGACAAAGGAGAAGGCGCACTTGTTCTTTAATTAAAAAGAAAAATCCTCTAAATTATCTTTGAAATGAAGCTCCTCCACACCACAGCCAACCGATGTCCTGCCCTCAAACTGTGTCCCCTGAGCTACCCATGACCTTCCCTGTCCCCTGTCCTGGCTGGGCAGGGCTGTCCCCGGGCCAAGCGCTGCCACAACAGCTGCTCCCACACACCAGCCCAGAGCACTCTCCCCACAGCGCCGCCCCACCAGCTGGCCTCCTGCTGAGCGATTCCAGCACAGCTCCGCAGTCCTGGCCTGGAGACCTGCCCGCTCCGCAATCCTGAGATCACGAAACACAGAGAGGAAGAATCTAAACCTTTTCTAAGTCCTTTCCCTTCCTCCTGGGAAAGCTCATCACAAGCCATCCACAGGGAAGGAATAAACAAGGGCCCTGGGATCTGTTTCTCATTTGAGGAAACGTCCAGAAAGCAGGAGTGAAGATGTCCTACCAGACTGCTCTTGGGAAGGCCAAGGGCAGAAACAAGCTTGCAGAAGAGTCGGCGCGGGGCCCCGGCCTCGGCTTCTCCGAGACTGACAGCTGTGAGTCCTATTAATGGATCTCCAGCACCCTTCTTAGATTTCACTGGTTTCATGCAAGTTACCAAGCAATTCTAATGAAACCAGCCCACAAACTACTCAGGTGCCAATTGTTTCAAGGTTCTGCCACAGTGAAGGCAGGGGAGGGGCAGGAACAGAGAGAAATGAGTGGAAATGGAGGCTCCAGCCCCACCTCAAAGGGCCTTGCATTTCTTCGGCCCTGTGATCAGATCGCACATTGGGACAGAATGTATGTCACTCTTATCAATCCTGGAATTACTTTATGAACACAGCTCCAGTATGTTGTACGGTGTTCTGTGCTGCACTATACTCTGTGTTACTAACTACCAGCTACAAATATGTAATGGAAATGACTCAGGCCTCTCTTTTTCTGAAAGGCTCTGATTTCAAGGGGGAGCTACAACAGAGAACTAAAACGGTATCATTCTGAGGCATAATACCTCAGATGTCTGCACACAGGACATCCTCAGTTCAGGGAAATTCAAGGTTCTAAAGAGTAGGCATTGTAGAGAAAATGAAACCCATTTATTATCTTAAGGACCTGTCATGTGCAAAGCACAAATTCAAGTTTAAATTACTCTCAGATGCCACCATGACTTTTGGTGATAACATCTACATTCCAATGCCAAGGACTCAAATTACTACACAGCTCCCCCCCGGCCCCGGGCACCCCAACAAGCCACTCCCAAACTCACTGCCACCCATCTCACTGAGCTATTTCCTAGTAACCTCCTATCGTTCCCAGGTCAGCTCAGATACCACCATAATTTTTTAACATTCCCAGGTGCAGCCTCAGATATGCTAGAAGCCTGCTCAAAACCCTTCACTGCTTCCTCATAACCTGAGAAAACCCAACTTTAAGCATTGGGGCATAAGTGCTTTCTCACCCTCTGAGGTCCAGCCCCCTCCCTGCCTATCCTTCTAAGTACTGTTTAGTAAAGCGTTTGAGTTCTGAAGCCAGTAGCCACGTGTCTGATGCCAGTTAACCTTTACCACTGAAGGGGGGATTACAACAAAACAAACAAGATGGTGTGAGGATGAAGTGAAATGACTTGCCTACGAGAGCTCAGCACTGGCCTGGGACAGAGAACTGTCCAGCAGACGTCAGCTTCTGCCATCATCCCCAGCCTCCTTCTTGCAGTGAACAAACACTGTGTGTTCGGTGCCTGGCTCTCAGAGGAACCCAGCCAAGACCCCTTGCAGCACCACGTGACTGGGAAGGGCAACATGTGACCTCACAGACCAAGCCCATCCAAGTGGAGTCCCAGCCTGCTTCAGCCACACCTGCCACTTCACTTCGGCCTGCCCAAACCCTGTGCATCTGTTAAGACCCAGCTCCCTGGCCACCATAGGAGAGGGGGCTTCCCCAGCCTCCTCCCACAGAAGGGAAGCCTCAGGCTATCTGCAGGCACCTCTCCTAACTGGTCAGCTGCACCATCAAACACAGGGTCCTTGGATGCAAACCATATTGACTGCTATAATCACTTGTTCAGAAGCCAGAATATAATTTTCTCTCCTCAACAACTGGCAAATATCTTCTCAAAACAAATCTGTGAAATGGGCAAATAAATCTGTAACCCAATTATCCATGCCATGACTAAACCAAGGAACCCAAAGAGAAATCTGGGTTATAAAGACGTATTTAGGAAGAAAAGAAACACCTACAGAGCTCCACATAACACCAAGGGCTCAATAATCTTTTCTGGCTAAGATGCTGCAATCTCTCTCCCTTTGTGTGACGACCTCTGTCTTCTAAGAGGTTGGGAGACTAGAAAAGTTTCAATAGACTGATGATCTTCTAAGAGTTGTATGCTTTTATACCAGTGAAACAAAAAAAAAAAGAGAGGAAAATTAAGGCCTTTCTTTTCTCACTATTAAATGTTTCCTGAATGCGAAGAGGGGGAAAGGCCCCGTACAGAAAGGTCCACACACTTGACAAAGAATTTCACCACTCTTACATTCATAGCTGCATAGTGACAGGAGGGGATCACGGAGCCCAGCCAGAAGGGTCAGGAGCCACCTCCGCCCGGTGGGGCTCGGAAGCCCCAGACTCCATCTCCCTTGTGGACCTTGGGGGACACTTTTGACCACGACACCAGAGGAGGCCTTAAGAGCCTCAAATCCCTCACACTGGGCCAGTCTAATCAGATTTTGCTAATGATCCTCAAAAACTCAAAGTGCCTTTGATGTCAGGTAAGGAACACATTGTGTTCTAGACAGGAGGAAGGAGAAATGCAAAAAGATTTCTTTAATGAGCACAGCCGTTTTAGCAAAGACGCCCAGTACTAAGCAAGTCACAGGCCCACATCCAAGAGAACAGGTGAGTCCACCAGGTGAGATTTCTCTAAGATAACTGAGGACTGATCTCAAATATCTGAACTTCCTATTTAGCTGATGGAAATCTCCCAAAATGTAGCAGACATGTCTATTACAGAGAATGTTCTGAACTGAGTTGTTTTTGATGTCTCAGGGTCACCATTACGGACACAGTCACTGTGCTGAGCTGAAGCTGAAGAGTTCCTTTCCAGGACCAGACGAGGCCCTGCATCATCACAAGAAGCCTTCTAGAACTGTCAGGTCCTGCCTTCACTTGCTGCTGACTCACTGGGAGAGATAAAACTATCTCCAAAAGTCTCAGTTTGGGAGGTGGCAGAGTTTGGAAGGACGAGGTGATAAGCAGCAGTCTTTCAGTGTCCTAAGCTGGTGGCATATATCCTCTAAGACAGGATTCTAAAATGTTGGTTCCCAGGCAGGGGGTGGAGTGGGGAAGGGAGGAATGGGTTGGGAGTTTGGGATTAGCAGGTGCAAACTATTAATATTATATACAGAATGGACAAACACAAGTCCTACTGTATAACACAGGGGGTGAGAAAATGACAGTGTTAGTTGCTGAAGTCATGTCCAACTCTGCAACCCCATGGACTGTAGCCCACCAGGCTCCTCTGTCCATGGGATTTTCCAGGTATGAACACTGGAGTGGGCTGCCATGCAGCCCACTTAGATCTGATCTAAGGATCAAACCCAGGTCTTCTGCATTGCAGGTGGATTCTTTACCAACCCACACAAAGGAACGATATTCAATATCTTGTGATAAACCATAAGGGAAAAGAATATGAAAAACAATGTGTATAAATATGTGTGTATGCGCATGTATACATAGAACTGAATCACTCTGCTGAACAGCAGAAATTAAGAAAACATTGTAAATTGATTATACTTCAATAAAATAAATTTTAAAAACTTTAAAATGAAAGGTTGGTTCCAAGAACCATGGTCAATCTTGTTTTTAAACTGACGTGACAATCCTGCACAGTGGTTAAGAATGCATACTTTGGACCTAGACTGTTCTACTTACTAGCTATGTAACGCTAGGTAAATTATTTCCTCTGAATGCCTCAGTTTCCTCCTCTGTAAAATGGAGGTAAGTGTGAATATTTCAAAGTTGGTGTTTTAGTTTCAACTTTACTAGGTGGCTCAGAGAGTAAAGCGTCTGCCTACAATGCGGGAGACCCGAATTCAATCCCTGGGTGGGGAAGATCCCCTAGAGAAGGAAATGGCAACCCACTCCAGTATTCTTGCCTGGAAAATCCCATTGACGGAGGAGCCTGGTGGGTACAGTCCATGGGGTCGCAAAGAGTTGGACACGACTGAGTGACTTCCCTTTCACTTTCACTTAGGGGTAAAGGGTGGGGGAGATACATAAGTATCTAAATACCACTAACAGTGAAGCCTATAGCATATGAGCTCTCTCCCTCCCTCCCTCTCTCTCTGGAAGGAAATGGACAGTTGATACTCTATTGTTCATAGAGTAAAAGCGTCCCTCCTTTACACTACTGGAAGCTACTACCATGGCAGGAGGAAGACAACCTGGGATTTAGTGTTCCACTCAGGAGGTCAGTGTTTCTTAAAGCTGAAGGCCATCTTCCCTTGGCTGCAAAAGGTTTCCTTTCTCTAAAGCAAAAATACTCTGTGTCCACAGTTATTCATGCTGAGCATTTATGCAACATGGTAGAGTATCACATGCATGACTGCTCGTTTTCTAACAGCTGCAGACAGAATCTAATGATCTTAATGATCCACGGGGCTCCCTGCCTGGCCAGGCCTCCTCCATCACAGAGCAGACACAATTCTGAGTACAATTAGGAAGCCCGGCTTCCCCTGCAAAAGGGGGTAGGGTGCGAATGAATCTATATTTCTTTCAAGTCAGAACCACACTTTGTGTATTTCTATATTTCCTTCCATGTGATCTTATGGGACACTCATGATTTTTCTAGTAGGAATTTTCTGGCAACACATAACAATACAAAATCAAGTTCTTCAATTACTAACAAAGGTTAGGATAGATGCCAAGGCAGTCATCCAACCAAAACTCATTTTATGGATTTATTAGATAGGAAGGAAACAAGGGCAGTTCCTGGCTGATTCCCAGGTGTCCCCTCCCACTGGCTACCCCACATCACTTCATACTCCTGAGAAATGAGTACCACCCATGGGATCTGAAGGCCCATCAAATTCCTCCTGCCTTGCAGGGACCACTTCTACACATTTATGCCACAGCTAGTCCTTCTCGTAATATTATACCGCATTAGGATATGACTACAGAAGCAAATGTTGTCTTAGTGATTTTTAAAAATGACAAGGCAGACCAAACAAAAAGTACGGAGAAAAAGAAAAAAAGCCATGGAAATACAGGCAAGCAGTTGCACATAATTACATTTAATAAGTAATTACTATATGATATGGAGGGTCCTTCTGTGCAAGCAAGTGGTTCAGAGATACAAAAACAAATAAAATATGGTCCTCAACCGCAAAACGTCGACAATATAGCTGAAACAAATATGCAGATAGCCACAGTTTAAGGTAAAAGCTGGCCTGGCAAATATGAACTGGGGTCTAAGCACTGTGGGAGCATCAAGCATTGCATAAAGTCACCTCAGCTGTGAAGAATCGGCACAGGCTCCACAGATACTGCAGCATTTAAGCTGAGCTTTCAACCGCCAAACTAAAGGTGTCTGACAAGAAGAGGCCATCAGCCCTCAGAGCTGAGCCTTCAACCTTCACACTACAGGGGCTTGACAAGGCCAAGAAGAGGCCATCCCTGCAGAGGAGAGAGAGTAAGAGGCAGGGGAAGGTACCAGGGGAGGAGGGGGAGGGGGACACTGAGGTATGGCTGAGGTGCATGGGGAACACGGTGGGAGAAATTAACGTGAGGCGGCTTTGAGAATCGGGAACAGGTGTCCAGGCTTTGTTCTGCAGTGGGCAGAGCTGCCAAGGCCTCCAGCAGGGATGGACATAACCTCCTGTGTTTTAGGAAGCTTAGTTGGCCTGGAGATGGAGACCTGTTCAAGAGCTACTGCAACAGGCCAGGGAGGGGGAAAAGGGGTGTCTGAGTCTTATGTCAGAGCAGGCTGGAATGAAAAGAAAGCAAAAAGCTTGGAAGTTAAGCAGAGGAGAAGTAACTGGTGAGATTTACATTTTCCTTATGCTTTTCCACTCTTTTCAAACAGGCGCATATTCTTTTATTTTTTATTGAAGTATAGTTGCTTAGGGCTTTCCCAGTGACTCAGTGGTAAAGAATTCACCTGCAATGCAGGAGACATGTCAGGAGTCGTGGGTTCAATCCCTGGGTAGGGAAGATCCCCTGGAAAAGAGAATGGCAACCTACTCCAGCATTCTTGCCTGGAGAATCCCATGGAGAGAGGAGCCTGGTGGGCTACAGTCCATGAAATTGCAAAAGAGTCAGACACAACTGAGTGACTAAACAACAATAGTTGATTTACAAAGTTATGTTAGTTTCAGGTACACAGAACAGTAATTCAGTTATACATATACACATGCATCTTTTCTTTTTCAGATTATTTTCCATTATATGTTATTACAAAATAATGAGTATAGCTCCCTGGGCTATACACTAAAACACTGTTCATTATTTTTCATATAGCAGTTATGTATATGTTGATTCCAAACTCCTAATTTAACCTACCCCTAGCCCCTTTCCTCTTTGATAACCACAAGCTCATTTTCTATATCTGTGGGTCTGAGTAGTTCAGTTTCAACTGCATGAATCTTTACTATCTCAATTTTTAAGCAGGGGATCCTTTAAAATTAAAGGGAAAAAAACACACACAAAGTAGACAGCTCTGTCCTATGAAACACAATTTACTTTGGCCACATCAGTTAGTTCAGTTCAGTTCAGTCGCTCAGTCGTGTCTGACTCTTTGCGACCCCATGAATCGCAGCACGCCAGGCCTCCCTGTCCATTACCAACTCCCGGAGTTCACTCAAACTCATGTCCATTGAGTCTGTGATGCCATACAGCCATCTCATTCTCTGTCGTCCCCTTCTCCTACTGCCCCCAATCCCTCCCAGCATCAGAGTCTTTTCCAATGAGTCAACTCTTTGCATCAAGTGGCCAAAGTACTGGAGCTTCAGCTTCAGCATCAGTACTTCCAATGAATACCCAGGACTGATCTCCTTCAGAATGGACTGGTTGGATCTCCTTGCAGTCCAAGGGACTCTCAAGAGTCTTCTCCAACACCACAGTTTAAAAGCATCAATTCTTCGGTGCTCGGCTTTCTTCACAGTCCAACTCTCACATCCATACCTGACCACTGGAAAAACCATAGCCTTGACTAGATGGACCTTTGTTGGCAAAGTAATGTCTCTGCTTTTGAATATACTATCTAGGTTGGTCATAACTTTTCTTCCAAGGAGTAATTGTCTTCTAATTTCATGGCTGCAGTCACCATCTGCAATGATTTTGCAGCCTAGAAAAATAAAGTCAGCCACTGTTTCCCCATCCATTTACCATGAAATGATGGGACCAGACGCCACGATGTTAGTTTTTGAATGCTGAGCTTTAAGCCAACTTTTTCACTCTCCTCTTTCACTTTCATCAAGAGGCTTTTGAGTTCCTCTTCACTTTCTGCCATAAGGGTGGTGTCACCTGCATATCTGAGGTGATTGATATTTCTCCCAGCAATCTTGATTCCAGCTTGTGCTTCTTCCAGCCCAGCATTTCTCATAATGTACTCCGCATATACGTTAAGTAAGCCGATGACAATATACAGCCTTGACGTACTCCTTTTCCTATTTGGAACCAGTCTGTTGTTCCATGTCCAGTTCTAACTGTTGCTTCCTGACCTGCATACAGGTTTCTCAAGAGGCAGGTCAGGTGGTCTGGTATTCCCATCTCATGAAGAATTTTCCACAGTTTATTGTGATCCACACAGTCAAAGGCTTTGGCATAGTCAATAAAGCAGAAATAGATGTTTTTCTGGAACTCTCTTGCTTTTTCCATGATCCAGCGGATGTTGGCAATTTATCCTCTGGTTCCTCTGCCTTTTCTAAAACCAGCTTGAACATCTGGAAGTTCACGGTTCACGTATTGCTGAAGCCTGGCTTGGAGAATTTTGAGCATCACTTTACTAGCGTGTGAGATGAGTGCAATTGTGTGGTAGTTTGAGCATTCTTTGGCATTGCCTTTCTTTGGGACTGGAATGAACACTGACCTTTTCCAGTCCCGTGGCCACTGCTGAGTTTTCCAAATTTGCTGGCATACTAAGTGCAGCACTTTCACAGCATCATCTTTCAGGATTTGAAACAGCTCAACTGGCATTCCATCACCTCTACTAGCTTTGTTGGTAGTGATGCTTTCCTAAGGCCCACTTGACTTCACATTCCAGGATGTCTGGCTCTAGATGAGTGATCACACCATCGTGATTATCTCGGTTGTGAAGATCTTTTGTACAATTCTCTGTGTACTCTTGCCACCTCTTCTTAATATCTTCTGCTTCTGTTAGGTCCAGACCATTTCTGTCCTTTATCGATCCCATCTTTGCATGAAATGTTCCCTTGGTATCTCCAATTTTCTTGAAGAGATCTCTAGTCTTTCCCATTCTGTTGTTTTCCTCTATTTTTTTGCATTGATAGCTGAGGAAGGCTTTCTTATCTCTCCTTGCTATTCTCAGAATGTAACCAAAAAAAAAGGGGGAGCTTTGGAGCTAAATATTTAAAGGTAAAAGCATAGTAACGTTAAGGATCCGAAATCTCGGTGACCACAAAGTAAAAAAGGAGAAAGTAAGAGGAAATGCGTGAACAACTTCTCCATCTCCAGCTTTACACACAATCCAGGGAGAAGGGAAGACCTGCATCATTGCTGGGTCTCCATTGCACAGAGAGAGAAGCAAGGCTCAGATAAAGCAACCTGCCTGAGTCCACACCCACGTGTTCACAATTCAGTGTAAACATTTGTTTGTCCCACCAAAGGTGGGTGGAAGGAGGAAGTACTAGGTTAAAAGCTCCTAAACTGATACCATTCAAGTAGCAGCATCTCGAGGGCACCAAGATAATAAACCAAGGGTCACAACCTACAGAACAGCTTCATGTTATGAACTCCAGAGGAGACACATTAAGACCTCCCCCAGCACCAAAAGGTGCAAGCTCCCTTCTGTGACTGCAAAATGAGTGATGTGATGGGAAGCATGACAGAGGCCAGGGCCAACCCATGACACCCTGACAGTCAGGTCTCTGTAATGTAAGGTATTATGCAACCTAGCTTCTCTTATATTCTTCTCATTTAACTACCAAAAAACCTCATCAAATACCACAAGCAGAAAAGATTAGGTGGGCATTGTTCATTTATCAGACAACTTTACTGAACAACTATATTCCAAGAAAGTTATACGTAAAATTACTTAATAATTCTCCTGACAATCTAGTGGTTAGGACTCCGCTTCCACTGCAGGAGACACGGCTTTGATCCCAGGTCAGGGAATTAAGATCCTATGCACGATGTGGTGCAGCCAAAAAAAAAAAAAAAAAAGACACAGAGAGAAATTATGACATTAATCATTATGACATTAATCAAATCATCACAAGATAAATTAAGCTATAATAAATGCTCTAAAGGAAAGCTTTGAAGTCATATAAAATAGTTTGCTCTAATCTGAAGGTTGAGAAATAAGTTTGAAGAGATTCAAATTTATGGACCATAACATATGCAATAAAGAAATTCAGCTCTGAAATAAAAAAAAAAAGAGCCATAAAATACAAGAGCATTAGTTCTAAGACACAAATAAAACTTCGACTACCCCCATGCAAGAGGGAAAAGGAGGGGAAGAGAAAAGAGCAGTGCTAGCCCCATTCTCAGAGAAGGCAATGGCACTCCACTCCAGTGTTCTTGCCTGGAGAATCCCAGGGATGGAGGAGCCTGGTAGGCTACCGTCTATGGGGTCGCACAGAGTCGGACATGACTGAAGTGACTTAGCAGCAGCAGCAGCAGCAGCCCCATACTATGCCTCCATTCTTAACCAACTGATGGCCCAGGGTCTGATTTGGGCCTACAGCCCACCTGATCCATAAAATCTGTGATCCAGGCCCAGTCAACTCCATGACTTTTCCATGTCCTTGCTGAAGGACATGGGAGAAAAGCCACAGGAAGACTGGACTCCAAGTCACCAGAGCCAGCTGTCAGGATGCCACCAACAGCTCCTGGAAGGCCACTAGGGAGACCACGGCAGTTGAGGAAATGGTGCCTTTCTCAGGTCCCAAGAGCACTTCTCAGCTGAGTCTTGTTTGGTTTCATGTTGGGAAGGGGGTTGGGGGTGGGATGCAGAACTTCCAGAGGGGAGTGCTCTGGGTTATGAAACTCGAAAAACAAAACACAGTCTGTCCCTGCTCTCTAGAAGCTCACCTCTAGTGGGGAGCCACACACAAATAGCTAAGTGCCATGGAGGGAAACCTGATTAGAAGTGCCTCAAGGCCGTTAAGTCTGACAAGATGTCAGACTTGCCCAAGATGTCAGGCTCACCTTGGGCAATTCTGCCTAGACCTGAAATCAAGCATTTCTCTAAGGCACTCCCAATTCATTTTACTGGAAAACAGCCCTTTCAAATTGGCTCTGTGCCCTTTTGACATGACTTTCAGGTTCTTCTGTGGCCAGATATGGGACCAAGAAGATGCTTGAATGTAATAGTCGAACACAATGGATATGTTTAAATTCATCAATTACACTGATACTAAAAAGACCCTCTTTGGACAACTTTGGAGGCTGGTAGGCACCAGCTCGCATTCTAAACATTGATAAACTGAAGGAAAGAATAAAGCAAACTGCCTTTTCCATATGGACTGTGTTTCAGAGTAACCAATTAGTTGATAAGGCAAGGTTCTTTATAGAAGAACCACAGTGAATAAATATTAATAACAGAATGAAAAGAAATGACACAATTGGAAAACTGTCCTATTGCCATCTAATGAAATAATCTAGGCAGCAATCATCAATTGCTACTAGAAACTACTAAAAGTGAGAAATCATAAAGCAGAGGAATCCATGAGAACGCCTGAACCCACGGATTAATCCCGGCACCAGCAGAAATGGATGACCAGCCAGTAAGGACCCACCAACATGACACAGATGGCTGAACACACCAGTACCGAGGAAGCAACAGTTAACTGAGAGAAACACTGAAGCTAATCAAGCCTCTAGAACAGGTCTCGCTTTCTTGCTTAGCCACACAGTCATGCCCAACACTTTGCAACTCTTTGGATTGTAGCCCGCCCAGCTCCTCTGTCCATGGCATTTTCCAGGCAAGAACACTAGAGTGGGTTACCACCTCCTCATCCAGGGGATCTTCCTGACACATTGATCAAGCCTGCATTTCCAGTGTCTCCTGCATTGCAGGCGGCTTCTTACCCACTGAGCCATTAGGGAAGCCCTAGAATCAGGTCTAATGATCAGCTTTCCAGAAAAAGAAGACTATGCTAAATGACACAATGACATAAAAATGCAATCAGTTAAATCCAGAATAAGGCAGCTTCTACAGGACAACTGATACAGTTTCTTCAACAAATAAACTCTATAGATAAAAGGTGGGCAGGGGAGAAACATCAATTTTAACAAAAATTTAAATGCAACATGTGACATCATTTGGATATGAATTTTTAAAAATCAACTACAAAAAGATAATTTTGAAACATGATAACTGAACCTACAGTAGATAAGATAATATTAAGGAATTAGACATTGCAGGTACTTTTTAAATTCAGAATCATGCATTGAAATGGAGAAGGAATCTGCAACCCACTCCAGTATTCTTGCTTGGAAAACCCCATGGACAGAGGAGCCTGGCAGGCTATAGTCGTCCACAGGGTCGCAAAGAGTCAGACATGACTGAAGGACTTAGCATGTAGCATGTATTGAAATATTTACAGGTAAAACACTAAGACTTGTGGAATGTGCTTTAAAACACTTTAAGGGGAGAAAGGTGGAGAAAGCATGGATGAAACAAGAATTATAGAACATTGACAGCTGTTGAAGCTGGATATATGGGATTCACTGTTTTAGTCTCATTACTTTCGTGCATATTGGGGGAAACTCATAACCAGAGGTTGGGGAAAAAATACACCCCTTATACAAGAATACTCATCACAGTGTTGTTTAAATGGTAAAAATGTGCAAACAACCTAAATCTCAGACTAATCAGGTAAATCATTATGCACATAAAAAGGAATAACATGAGACCATGCTGCTGCGAAGTCACGTCAGTCGTGTCCGACTCTGTGTGACCCCACAGACAGTGGCCCACCAGGCTCCCATCCCTGGGATTCTCCAGGCAAGAATACTGGTGTGGGTTGCCATTTCCTTCTCCAGTGCATGAAAGTGAAAAGTGAAAGTGAAGTTGAACATGAGACCATAGAAACAACCGTATTTTACTGCCCCCCAAATCCTACAACTTTTACACTGAGTAAAACAAAGCAACAAATAACAGACAGCAGAACAATCTACTGTAATTCTAAAGTGATACACGTACAGGAAAATGCCCAGAAGGACATTCACCAAGGTGTGTGGATCTCTGGGGAAATATACTGGGTGTCATTGCTCTTTGGGAACTTCTGACAGCATTCACTCATACAACTGCAGTTTTTTAAGGGAGTATGGGCAGTGAATATTTGACTTTTTTTGTGGTTTCCCAAATTTGAAATATGGTTGAAAATATGGTTGTTATGGTGCTTAAATGGAATAAAATATTGAAAGCGATTATCACAAAATTTGGCAAATAACCAGACATTCAAAAGTTGTTACAGGTCTTATTTTTTTCCCCACTTGACAACCACAATAAAGCAATTGTTGCTTTTAAAAAATATTTTAAAATACTCTCATTTTTTTTAAATGGTGGAGAGGGTGCAGAAAAAAAGGAACCCTTTTACACTGTTGGTTGGAATGTAAACTAGTACAGCCACTATGGAGAACAGGTTGGAGATTCCTTTAAAAACTGGAAACAGAACTGCCATACGACCCAGCAATCCCACTGGTGGGCATACACACCAAGGAAATCAGAACTGAAAGAGACACGTGTACCCCAATGTTTATTGCAGCACTGTTTATAAAAGCCAGGACATGCAAGCAACCCAGATGTCCATCGGCAGACAAATGGCTAGGTAAGATGTGGTACATATACACAATGGAGTATTACTCAGCTATTAAAAAGAATGCATTTGAACCAGTTCTAATGAGGTCGATGAAACTGGAGCAGAGTGAAGTTAGTCAGACAGAAAAACACCAATACAGTATATTAACGCATATATATGGAATTTAGAAAGATGGTAATGATGACACACATATGCGAGACACCAAAAGAGACACAGATGTAAAGAACAGATTTTTGGACTCAGTGGGAGAAGGCGAGGGTGGGATGATTTGAGAGCACAGCACTGAAACATGTATATTACCGTATGTGAAATAGATCGCCAGCCCAGGTTCGATGCATGAGACAGGGCGCTCAGGGCTGGTGCACTGGGATGACCCTGAGGAATAAGATAGGGAGGGAGGACGGAGTAGGGTTCAGGATGGGGAACACATGTACACCCGTGGCTGATTCATATCAATGCAGGGCAAAATCACTACAATAGTGTAAAGTAATTAGCCTCCAATTAAAAAACCCTCATTTTTAAAATCCAAAACCCACCTACTTCCTTTCTCTTCCTTCACTTAATTATATATTGACACCTAATACATGTTTGTTTCATTTTAAAGTTTAAAACAGAATGCAGTCTTCATTAATACATCCCCATAATGGTTCTCCTAAAACAGATCTTTGAAGTATGACGTTATCCACATCCTTAGATTGTCTTTCCATTGTAACATTTAGACAGGACTAATCATTTAAACACATGGGATTTTTTAAACTCTCATGTCAAATGTCTGTGAAAATCCAGTCTTCTCTCAGACTTCTCTGGGAGAACTAGGCTTCTCTGTAATTTACTATTAATACTAATAGGACTAAAAGAAGTTCATGGGACACATATGGGAATCCTTCACATATGGAATCCCTTCTCCTTCTCGTGTTCCTTTTTAAAAACTGAGACATCATTTGCATACCATAGAATTCATCCTTTTAACGTGTTCAGTTCAGTTCAGTTCAGTTGTTCAGTCGTGTCCGACTCTTTGTGACCCCATGAATCGCAGCACGCCAGGCCTCCCTATCCATCACCATCTCTCAGAGTTCACTCAGACTCATGTCCATCGAGTCCGTGATGCCATCCAGCCATCTCATCCTCCGTCGTCCCCTCCTCCTCCTGTTCAGTCTGATGATTTTCAGTATATGGCCATGGCTGCTCAGCCATCACCGCTATCTGATTCCAGAACATCTTCATCACCCAAAAGAGCCCCGGTACCTGTCAGCAACCACTCCACGCTTCCCCCTTCCCACCTCTTTCCTCAGACCCCGGCAATCGCTAATGCAATTATAATCGTTATCAAGGCTGATTTGTTAGGGAAGGGGACAGGAAGAGGCAATACATTCTTTCATGGCATAAGATCCCCATTCTGATGGCTTGAACTATATAAAGAATACGCTTCAGCTTCACCTGAATGCATCGGTGAAGATAAATCAGCACTTTCCTCTTGAATTAATCTTCCTTTTACTATAATGCAGGAAACAAATCACACAGACAGCACTGGCTTCCTCTGACTGCACTGCTGATCAACTCTGAACATGTGGTCATGGCGTATTTCATTCTTCCATCTCAAAATTCTGAGGCAACAGCAAAGTAAAATCGAGCAATTACCACAAAAGATAAACTAAATGTAAAAAAAAAAAAAAAGAAAGAAAGAGCAAGTCATCAAGATAAGCTAAATTCATACCAATGTTTGCTCTCTTAGTTGGCAAAACTTATCACAACATTTCTTGTGTTGAATGCATAACAGATTTTCTACAGATTTTTTTTTTCTTTTTAGAGTAATTAGATGAAAACTGATGGAGAAAAAGTAGGGCTGACGTAGTTGAATATGCTGAGTGGATTTGTGACCCTAACTGCAATACCGCTTGGGGATCAGTCATATTTCCATATAATACGAAATGTTACTTTATTGTTACCATAATTCCACAAGAGAAAAATTAAGGCATTGCTCTAAGTTACCAGTGATCCTCCTTAATTTCACACATGCAATTGTGCAACAAATCCAACTTTATTCATTTCCTCCTGCAGTAAACAATACAGATGATATATCATCCCTATTACTTCCTGACCAATATCTTCTCAAAAGCAGCTCAAGAAAATGTTTTAAGTCTCTGTTTATAAAAGTAACACATGCCTCTACCGTGAAAAATTTAGAAATTACAGAAACATAGGAAGAAAACTTAACATCTAGAATCTCCTTATATAGATTAATATCATCCAAATTTTCACAGAGCTCTTTCCAGACCATTCTTTCTACACATTTGTGCACAGTTGAGATCTTGCTGTATCTAAATTTTGCACCTGCCTTTTTCACTTTACATCATTCCATCAGCATTTCCCTACTGAAAAGTCTTTACAAACAGTCCTTGAGGGCAGTACACCATCTTCCTGATAAACAGATGTAAGTATTTACATACACACACATCTCATATTCTCCACATGCTATATATTTGAAATTTTTCCAATCTGAAGCAACTATTTCTAATTTAAAATTATTTTTTATTTGCCATGCACACATTTCTTTCACAGACACACATCGTGCACAGAGGCCACACATTTTCATTTTGGTTCCAAAGGACTTGGTTATTTCCAAGTCATTGTGATGCAGAGTCACTGCCAAAACCCACATTCCTGTCTGAGAAAAAAATATCACCCATATCATTAGGACTTTGGAATGAACAAACAATGGGCCATAAATTCTTTAAACCACTTAGAAATGAAAGGCCATGCCCTCAATCAGTCAAAAAGCACTCTCTCCTATCCTAAGCTTGCAATCAGAGCTGTCCCCTGACCTCTAGTACCAAGAATGTGGGGAGGGAAGATCCATTCTGTCTGACTGTGTCACTTTGGCAATGGCTGTCTTAGAGAGCCGACCTTGACTTTCACCTTTAGATGCTCTTCTCTGGCAGATCAGCATCTCACAAAGGTGACCCCAGAGCAGAGGGTACATTTCAGGAAGAAGGCTACTGCACCCCAAGCCGAACCTGCAGGCAGCAAGCCCTCCCGGACAGACGGCAGGTCGGAATGTAAATGAGAACCGAGACTCCAGGGCCCACTGTCAACTACTGACCCAGCCAAATAAATACAAGCAGGAACTTCCAATTCTTTATCTCAGTCCAAATGCATATTACTTTTTAAAATTAACATAAAACAAAACTTCCTTGCCAAAACCTCACAGAGTTCAAATCAAATATTAAAACAAAGCCAGTCAAAAAACATGAATTTGACCCTGGCAAGGGCCTTCATTTTTAAAAAATAAGGTTGCTTATTTACTTTACCTTATCTGCTGCTCCATTATTATTAAGCTATTTCCTTCTGACCTCAGAGGTACCATTAAATAGTACCTAAATAAACAACAAGGTCCTACTGTACAGCACAGGGAACTATGTTCAATATCCTGTGATAAACCATAATGGAAAACAACATAAAAAAGAATATATATGTATGTAGAACTGAATTACTTTGCTGTCCACCAGAAACTAATACAACACTGTAAACCAACTATATTTCAATAAAATAAAATTTTTTAAATAAATAAATAATACCTAGAATCATTTCTCTCCTTTCCAAAAGGCTCCTTTGTTCTTAGTAAGAAATAAATAACTGTTTTCTTCCTAATCTTGGTTCTAAGGTAATCAACATTATTCTTCTAGCTGTTGACAGAACGCTAGCCCACCTGAAGTCCTCACTTGGTGCTTTTCTCACTCACATGTAGACACCAGGCCATTACCCAGTCACTGTGATGAGACACTGTGATGCCTCTGTCTCATAAGCGGCTGCTCAACTTACCCCCTGAACAAGATGGATTCAGCCTCAATCTTCTTGAGGCTGAATGAGGGACCCAAAGGCCTTGCCACCCTATAAACATCCAGTAAAGTCCAGTCCTATGCACTGTGGCCTAGAGGACATCACCTAACCCTGAGGGGTCTCAGGACTAGCCAATTTCTAGGAAGTAGGGTAAGAACAAAGCATATTGAAACCTACTATTATTTCTGACACAGGGCAGGAGATCAAATATCTGGTGACTCTCTTCATGATATTCAGACAGCTCCTTTTCCACAATCTCCCTCACTAGTTATTCATTTTGCCAAAATGCGCAAATGCTTCTAATTCACTTTTAACTCCATTCAAGCAAAATCACCTTCCTCTTTTCATAGAACACCCAACAGGCCTACTGTCTCCCCAACCCAAGCCCTGTCCCACTCCCATTCACAGGTGTTCTCTTTTGTTCTTCACTGTGATCAGTTCTGTGCTCATCTGAGAAACGGAGGGAGAGGAGATCATTTTGCAATGTACAGAAACATCAAATTGCTCTGTTGTTCACCTGAAACTAACAGAGCTGTAGATCAATTATACTTAAGTAAACTAATTAAATTTTAAATAATAAAATAAACATTACATCCTGGGGATGTACTGGTTAGCATGGCCGCTACAGTTAACAACAATGTATTCTCTACCTGAAAGTTGCTAAGAGAGTATATTTGAAAAGTTATCATCACAAGAAAGAAATGTAACTATGTGAAGTGATGTTTGCTCCCTAGATTTCTTGTGGTGATCCTTTCACAACAAATCATTATGCTGCCTACTGTAAAGTAATACAATGTTATATGTCAATCATATCTCAGTGAAATGTGAGGGAGAGGGGGAGGGAGGAAATACCTCACTACCCACCTTAGTATATATGTTAATACATGGAGACACAGGGGCCAGTAAACTTGCATCCAGTGCCCTGCAGAGACACACTACCAAAGCTCCCTAAATGCACTTTCCCCAGACTTTCCGGAGATGAGGTTGCTTTGCAACCACAGGCTTCTTCCCCTGCGGCCTCTCTTTCTGCCACTGTTTGGTGGTTCTGGGACCATTTAAACTCTTTTGTTGTTACTCAGTTGCTTAGTTGTGTCCGACTCTTTGCAACCCCATGGACTGCAGCAGGCCAGGCTTCCCTGTCCTTCACTATCAAGAGTTTGGTCAAATTCATGTTCACTGAATCAATAATGTCATAACAGGTAACTGAAGGCAAGTGGTGATAGTGCTGGTCCAACCACAGAGAAATGAAGGATTATCACAGTAGCTACTGTAAAATAATTGTAAAACTAGCAAGCCTGCAATTACAGCACCGTGCAGCTGTCAAACACTGCCTGTTTATGGACTCTTTCACCCTCACCACAACCCTAAGATGGATTTCGTCCCCATTTTATAGATAAAAACTGAGGCCTTAGAGAGGTTAAGTAACTACTCAGCATCACAAAGCCAGTGAGTGGGAGAGTAAGGGAAGGAGCAGGCCCTCTAACCCTAGCAGTCTGGCCCCAGAATCCAAGCTCTTAACTTGTCCAAGAGAAATTATGTATTTTACAGAACCAGAGTCACCTTCAAACAAAAAAGGAGGAAAAAAAAAAAAGAGAGAGAGAATCAACTAGGAACTGACGAGTGGAAGTCCCAATATCACAAAGGGCTTCCTAAACATTTCCGCATCTTGGGAGCATTTGCCATCAATTGATAAGGAACAATAGCCAGAGTGGTCAGAGGCAGGACACAATTTCAAAAGATATGAAAGCGATCCTCAAAGTAAGATTCTAGATCAAGGCTCCACAGAGACAGAACACAGGAGCTCACCTGTGTTGGTGTTCCATTTCCATAGTGCACTCCTGCCCTAAACAAGGAGCACCTCGTTTGGGGGCTGGCTAAAGAAACAGTTCAATTTTTTTCTGCAGAAAGATATCAAGATCTCAGTCTATAAAAACAAATCCTAGCAGATACAAACTAGTGTATTGTATAGCATAGGGAACTATACTCAATATTCTGTGATAAACCATAAAGGAAAAGTACATAAAAAAAGAATGTATATATGTATATACTGAATCACCTTGCTGTACACTAGAAATTACAATGTTGAAAATCAACTATACTTGAATAAATTTTTAAAATGAAATGATTAACAATAGGCCTCAAAAACAAATCCTTCTCCCACGGCACTCAAGGTTTCTCTCCAAAGCATCTTCTAGACAGCTTCCTGTTCCTCCACCTTCAACCTGATCACTACACTTGCTCTGTTATTAATGAGAACAGTCCTAGGCAGAAACACATCTCTAATATGAATAAAGCTGATCTGTGGAAAGAACAATTTTGAGGGCCTAAATTCTTAAAAAGAAAAAGAATTTTTAATTGTCAAATGAAAGTCACTCAGTTGTGTCCAACTCTTTGCAAGGTGTTTTAATTGCCAAGGTGTTACCAAAAGAGAGCTCCAAGACCGAAAATACTTAATGAAGTAGTAATGTAAACATTCCTTTTTCCCTTAAATGCTCTCCTCCCCCCTTAAAAACACTCCATTAATAGTCTGGTGCATGCCATACCAGGCTTCTCCTTGGAGCTCTAGTACCAAAATGCCAGTGTTTTTGTGGCATCATGCCATTCTCTCTGTATTTGAAAATGTTAAGTCTAAATTATTTATGTACGGATGTACATGGAAAGTTAAAGCACAGATGTTAAAGCAACATATAACCCCCATCTGCATCAATGATGATATACATAGTTTAGTTTCTTGAACTAAATAAGCATTAAGAAACAGTTCAATAAGCATCTTAAAAAAAATCCCTGTGCCTCAGCTGTCCTCAGTGTGGGGGCGTCTCCCCATTGTGCCCACACCCCCTGCACTTTGTGGCTCTAGAAGTCTAAACCTCCTCATTCATTTTACGAAGCAACAGGGTCCCACACAGAGCCAGCTGGGAGTGGCCCCAGAGATGGGTTGGGAGCACATCTGGCACTGGCCCCAAGCATTACTCCCTGGGAAGCGAACTGCCTTTCACCCACCTGCTCTGAACACACTTCTCTCAAAGTAGCGTAACTGGGAAAGAAGGCTGATTCTGGCTAAAATAAGTAGTCCTGGGGGGGTGGCGGGGGAAGGTCTGGAGAAAGAGAGCAGGCCTGGAGCTGCAGGGAAGAAGAGCAGGAGTCTAGCCCCCTTACACAAAGAAGCCACCCAGACTCAGGGAGGCTGGAAAGCAGCTTGGAGTTATCCCCTTCCTGTCCCCGAGGCAATCTCCTCGGAATCAATCTCCAGAACATCACCGCTCCCTCCTAATTGTAAAATTACTCCATTTGGAGCTCTGACAGAAATGAAAGGCCCAAGCTGGCTTGCAGAAAAATGGAAGTGATGAATAAACATAAGAGGCTCAATTTCACTCATGTTAATTGCCATTTCCTTAGTTACAGCAAGACACGGAGGAATGGTTTTAACCAAACAGGCAAATGGTAAGCATGAGCACGTCTGAAAAGTTAAAAAGCAGCATGCGAATCTCTAAGTCCAGCAACATATATGTGATCCAGATTTCAGATGTTTAAACTACTGAAAGAGGGGCATTATATTCATAAAAACGCTAGCATTTTGGTACCAGAATTACAAAAACTGGTATAACAGACACTAAGGACAAGTTCTCAGTTTAAAGGGGCTGGGAAAGACGGGAAAGCTCTCACTGGATGTTAGAGCTAAAAGCCCACATAACATGGGGTCATCAGAGGAGAGAAGTGAGGCACAGAGATGGCAGGCAGCAGGGCAGCCCAGAAGTGACGGGCCCGCCTCACGATGCTGACTCCTAAGCACGAGGAGCAGAGGCCCCATCAACACGTACAAGAGCTGTGGTGTGAGCCCAGGGCCAATTTCTGGGCTGTCCATGGGGGCCCCTGCAGCCTCTCCAGGAAAAAGACACAAATTTCCCACGAAGCTCATCGTTCCCACAGTGGTCACGCTCAGGCCACTTGTCCCCAGCCAAGCCCTCTTTCTGCTAGGGGAACCCATCCGACTTCTTCCAGCCCTTGGCATAGAAGTTTTCTGAGCAAGGCCACCATTTCCTTGCAGCAGCACATCTCCCTGGCCACAGTGCCCACCCACCGGTGCTGTGTGAGTGCCCTGAAACCGGTCCGGGGTGTTATTTTCCTGAATGTTTTTTCTTTTTGCTGGGCAAGTGAAACGATGAGCCACAGTGAGTGGGCTGGGGGCTTGGAGAGGTGATTTACTCCAAGCTGGGAGAATAGAGACTCTTGCCCCTGGTGATGGGGCTACAAGATGTGAGACGGGGCCATGGTGGCCGAGCGCAATGCTGAACGGAGTGTCCCAGAAGCCATCAGCCAGACAGATCAAGACCCGTCACCGCCCCACCCCATGCTGTTGCCACAGTAATCCATCCCAACAACCCTCCCGGCCAGTGGTCTGCCCCAATAACGCCCTCTCTGGCTTGAACTTGTTTGAACTGAGTTACTACTCAAAGTCTACCTAACTTCCTCATCACAATCAGAAAGGTTAATATCAGTTCTTTTCTTTTCAAAGCTGTTAAAAAAAAAAAAACAACTCCTTGGGTTGGGCTAGAATTATACGAAGAACTGAACAGAATCACACACCTACCCTCACTGTCCAACAAAAACCAACTGACTTAGCTTTCTTCAGCATCTCCCATCTAAGCCCAGTGAGGATGAACTGATATTTAGGTTCTGGCAGATGTGAAAGTGCTTGGAAAAAGGAAGGAGCATTAAGAAGAAATGGATTACAGTTGTTTTTTCCTCACAACTCTCTTATTTGTGTTTAAAAAAAAGAAAAGAAAGAAAAGCTAATGGGAATAAATGACAACAGAGATCCCACTTCTTTAATCCACTTCAGGGTAGCCTTTGTAAAGGTATCCGGATGCCCTCCTCCTGACTAATGACGTCCCCTACCCTGTTAATGTCTTAAGATGGCCCAGACAGAACCTATTTGCATCAATCATTTAAGGGGGAAATGAGATTAACAAAAATAAAATTATTTATTTGATATCCTTATAAGACTTGCTTTTATCTGAAAGGTCAGAAGCAGTAGAAAGGTTCTCCAACACTGCTCCTGGCAACACAGAGACATCGTTTCACTTGCCCAGCAAAAAGGAAAAAACATTCAGGAAAATAACACCCCGGACTGGTTCCAGATCACTCACACAGCACCGGTGGGTGGGCAACGTGGCCCACTCCTACCCATCAATTCAACTCTTTAGAAGTTCCAGCACACACACACACACACAAAAAGGGCGAGAGCATGTGCGTGTTCAACGATGCTCAGTGCAGTGAGGCTTGTGAAAAAAAAACCAGAACGACCTAGAAGCTGACAACAATGGATAAAGAAATGATAGCTAAAAACTCATGGAAGAAAATCATGCATTAAAGCGACATCCATCAGCCTAGTCTACACCACCCACATCAGCACCCAGAGTTCCTGGTCCTTCAATGGCTTCGATTCCCCCTCAAGCTGGTTCCCAGGCCTCCTAAGGTGCCAGAGGCCAGGCACTCCCTACCTGGGGCTCTAGCTCCACCCCATGAGTGTAGCACATGCCACTTCTCTCAGATCTTCACCTCTACTACGGACACCCGTGACATGCTGCTTTGTGGAGTCACTGAGCTATCTCCCTTCGAGCTATCTCCCTTCTCTCATCCAAAAAAGGCCCAAAGCCCCTCTCTTCCACAAAGCCTTTAAGGATTATTAAACACAAATTTCGACCCACCACCAGGCCTCGCACCAAGCACTACCTACCCATCTATAACCCCAGCCATCTGGCCCACAACAGATAGCTGTCTTTGCCCCTACCCCAAATCCCTGCTGAAAGTCAGCTGTGGCCAGATAACTCCTCCAGGTCGATTCCCATGTCTATTCAAGCCAGTCTCATCCAGTTTCTCTGGATTCTTTGCTGTGGTCCTCGTCACAGACTCTTCCTCTACTCAACCTGTTAAGAAGATTAATTCAGTGGTGTCAGTCAGCTCTTGATTACCTATTCACCTTGGATGCCATCTGACAATTTCCCCCTTAGCCCAAAGCTCTAACTAGTGAGGGCTTCCCTGGGGGCTCAGCGGTGAAAAGAATCCACCTGCCAATGCAGGAGTCATGGGTTCAATCCCTGGGTCGGGAAGAGCCCCTGGAGAAGGAAATGGCAACCTACTCCAGTATTCTTGACTGGGAAATCCCATGGACAGAGGAGCCTGGTGGGCTACATACAGTCTAGGAGCTGAAAGGAGTCAGACACGACTGACTGAGGGGCTAACAACAAGCAACAGCTACTGCTGAGCTGTGTCTACAGGGACCTGCCTCCTTCAGCACCGTCTCCTGTTTCATGTGTTCTCCATACTCCTCTTTCTTTTCCTCATACAAAGTGTCCTTTAATATCCTGCTAAATCCAAGAAGACATTTCATTGTTATTTGCCTTTGTATATTCCTTCCACAGTTGTTTACAATATACAGATAGATAACCATCTCTCTGTTTTGTTTTTTTTTCTTCATCTCCTCAGTTTCTATTTTGCTTGCCAGGAAGCCCAGAGTCCAAAAGAAATTTGATCACATTAATTT
The DNA here is from genome assembly GCA_917880005.1 of Nanger dama. Classification (NCBI taxonomy): domain Eukaryota; kingdom Metazoa; phylum Chordata; class Mammalia; order Artiodactyla; family Bovidae; genus Nanger; species Nanger dama. Next base: position 63,943,019 of record CAKJTW010000004.1, on the reverse strand, counting down.
TATGTTCACAAAGGATTAGGTGGCCTTAAATTCTTTATGAATATAAATGTACCTACATAAGACTAATTTTAAACATTTTCTTCTTTCTTCACAGTAGTTCCTTTGGGGATAACTGTCAAAGTATACACTTAATTCCTGCTATACAAATAGACAAAGGATATACATTCCAAAAGTAAATGAAGCCAATTGATAAATGGAGAAGAAATGATGGAATCAGAAAATCACCGTTTAGCATCCAAATAATTATCTTAGGCAAGGATTATCAACAAATACTAAAGCAGGTGACAGCGTGATGCCAAGGTATTTACATAGTCTCAAAATATCTCCCCACAAGATACCTACTCATTACAAGAGGAAAAAACAACAACTTTCGGAAGTAACCTGGCACACATCTCTTTACCAACTAGGACAAAGATACCACATGCCTTCTGATATGACACAATGATTACTTCCATGGTTTGCCCACTGCAAAACATACAACCAATCAAACCGTGAGAAGCAGAAAAAAAGCTCAAACGGAAGGACTGTACAAATAAACAGCCTAGTATTACGTCAAGAAAGACAAGGACAGATGGGCAATGAACTGCTCCAGGTGAAAGGAGACCATACAGGAGACAATGAAATGCAGCCGGGAGTTTAACTGTAGACCACAAAGGTTTTCTTTCTTTTGCTATAAAGGACATTAGCAGGACAATAGGTGAAACATGCATAAGATCCCAGGGGTGGATCATGTGTGTGTGCTTAGGCGTGTCCCACTCTTTGCAACCCCATGGACTGTAGCCCTCCAGGCTCCTCTGGCCATGGGATTCTCCAGGCAAGAACACTGGAGCAGGCTGCCACTTCCTCCTCCAGGGCTTAGTACTCTTAGCAATCCTAATATAGTATTAGGGCCTGTATTAAGGTCCTAGACCTGCATTAAGACTACAGAATTGAATGCCTTTATCCTTAGGAAACATGAGTATTTAGGAGCGAGGAGCACAACATCTACCACTTCCTGTCCAACATTTCACATACAGAGAAGATAAACAAGTGGTAAAGTACTGCCACTGGGGTCTGGACGAAACACATGGAAACTCTGCACTGAAATGTTTGGGTTCGGGAAGGGTTTGAGGTATAACTGACATACAGCATTATGTTAGTTTCAGGAGGACAACATAATGATTCAGTATTTGTATACACTGTGAGGTATCTCTTCACGGCTGCTCCAGCAAAGCACAGCTGCTGCTCCTTACCTTGAACGAGGGAGGGGTATCTCCTTACCTCCACCGTTCCTGACCTTCAATGTGGGATAGCTCCTCTAGGCCCTCCTGCCCCAGGTCATTAGGGTGCCCAATATGCTACTGGAGATCAGTGGAGAAATGACTCCAGAAAGAATGAAGGGATGGAGGCAAAGCAAAAACAATACCCAGTTGTGCATGTGACTGGTGACAGAAGCAAGGTCCGATGCTATAAAGAGCAATATTGCATAGGAACCTGGAATGTCAGGTCCATGAATCAAGGCAAATTGGAAGTGGTCAAACAAGACATGGCAAGGGTGAACGTTGACATTCTAGGAATCAGTGAACTAAAATGGACTGGAATGGGTGAATTTAACTCAGATGACCATTATATCTACTACTGCAGGCAGGAATCCCTCAGAAGAAATGGAGTAGCCATCATGATCAACAGAAGAGTCCGAAATGCAGTACTTGGATGCAATCTCAAAAACGACAGAATGATCTCTGTTCGTTTCCAAGGCAAATCATTCAGTATCACAGTTATCCAAGTCTATGCCCCAACCAGTAATGCTGACGAAGCTGAAGTTGAATGGTTCTATGAAGACCTAAAAGACCTTTTAGAACTAACACCCAAAAAAGATGTCCTTTTCATTATAGGGGACTGGAACGCTAAAGGAGGAAGTAACAGGCAAATTTGGCCTTGGAATGCGGAATGAAGCAGGGCAAAGACTAACAGAGTTTTGCCAAGAAAATACACTGGTCGTAGCAAACATCCTCTTCCAACAACACGAGAGAAGACTCTACACATAGACATCACCAGATGGTCAACACTGAAATCAGATTGATTATATTCTATGCAGCCAAAGATGGAGAAGCTCTATACAGTCAACAAAAACAAGACAAGGAGCTGACTGTGGCTCAGATCATGAACTCCTTATTACCAAATTCAGACTTAAATTGAAGAAAGTAGGGAAAACCACTAGACCTTTCAGGTATGACCTAAATCAAATCCCTTATGATTATACAGTGGAAGTGATAAATAGATTTAAGGGCCTAGATTTGATAGATAGAGTGCCTGATGAACTATGGTATGGGAGACAGGGATCAAGACCGTCCCCATGGAAAAGAAATGCAAAAAAGCAAAATGGCTGTCTGGGGAGGCCTTACAAATAGCTGTGAAAAGAAGAGAGGCAAAAAGTGAAGGAGAAAAGGAAAGATATAAGCATCTGAATACAGAGTTCTAGAGAATAGCAAGAAGAGATAAGAAAGCCTTCTTCAGTGATCAATGCAAAGAAATAGAGAAAAACAACAGAATGGGAAAGACTAGAGATCTCTTCAAGAAAATGAGAGATACCAAGGGAACATTTCATGCAAAGATGGGCTCGATAAAGGACAGAAATGGTATGCACCTAACAGAAGCAGAAGATATTAAGAAGAGGTGGCAAGAATACACAGAAGAACTGTACAAAAAGATCTTCACGACCCAGATAATCATGATGATGTGATCACTCATCTAGAGCCAGACATCCTAGAATCTGAAGTCAAGTGGGCCTTATAAAGCATCACTACGAACAAAGCTAGTGGAGGTGATGGAATTCCAGTGGAGCTGTTTCAAATCCTGAAAGATGATGCTGTGAAAGTGCTGCACTCAATATGCCAGCAAATTTGGAAAACTCAGCAGTGGCCACAGGACTGGGAAAGGTCAGTTTTCATTCGAATTCCAAAGAAAGGCAATGCCAAAGAATGCTCAAACTACCAGACAATTGCACTCATCTCACATGCTAGTAGAGTAATGCTCAAAATTCTTCAAGCCAGGCTTCAGCAATAAGGGAACTGTGAACTCTCTGATGTTCAAGCTGGTTTTAGAAAAGGCAGAGGAACCAGAGAACAAATTGCCAACATCCGCTGGATCATGGAAAAGCAAGAGAGTTCCAGAAAAACATCTATTTCTGCTTTATTGCCTATGCCAAAGCCTTTGACTGGGTGGATCATAATAAACTGTGGAAAATTCTGAAAGAGATGGGAATACCAGACCACCTGACCTGCCTCTTGAGAAATCTGTATGCAGGTCAGGAAGCAACAGTTAGAACTGGACATGGAACAACAGACTGGTTCCAAATAGAAAAAGGAGTATGTCAAGGCTGTATATTGTCACCCTCCTTATTTAACTTATATGCAGAGTATATCATGAGAAACGCTGGACTAGAAGAAACACAAGCTGGAATCAAGATTGCTGGGAGAAATATCAATAACCTCAGATATGCAGATGATACCACCCTTATGGCAGAAAGTGAAGAGGAACTAAAGGGCCTCTTGATGAAGGTGAAAGCGGAGTGTGAAAAAGTTGGCTTAAAGCTCAACATTCAAAAACAAAGATCATGGCATCTGGTCCCATCACTTCATGGGAAACAGATGGGGAAACAGTGGAAACAGTGTCAGACTTTATTTTGGGGGCTCAAAAATCACTGCAGATGGTGACTGCAGCCATGAAATTAAAAGACGCTTACTCCTTAGAAGAAAAGTTATGACCAACCTAGATAGCATATTCAAAAGCAGAGACTTTACTTTGCTGACTAAGGTCCATCTAGTCAAGGCTATGGTTTTTCTTGTGGTCATGTATGGATGTGAGAGTTGGACTGTGAAGAAAGCTGAGCGCTGAAGAATTGATGCTTTTGAACTGTGGTGTTGGAGAAGACTCTTGAGAGTCCCTTGGACTGCAAGGAGATCCAACCAGTCCATTCTGAAGGGGATCAACCCTGGGATTTCTTTGGAAGGAATGATGCTAAAGCTGAAACTCCAGTACTTTGGCCACCTCATGTGAAGAGTTGACTCACTGGAAAAGACTCTGATGCTGGGAGGGATTGAGGGCAGGAGGAGAAGGGGACGACCGAGGATGAGATGGCTGGATGGCATCACAGACTCGATGGACGTGAGTCTGAGTAAACTCCGAGAGATGGTAATGAACAGGGAGGCCTGGCGTGCTGCGATTCACGGAGTCGCAGAGTTGGACGTGACTGAGCGACTGAACTGAACTGAGCTGATACACTGTGAATGATCACCACAGTAAATCTACTTAACATCCATCACTACACACATTTACAGAATTTTTTTCTCTTGTGATGAGAACTTTTAAGATCTATTATCTTATCAACTTTCAACTATGCAAGGCAGCATTCCTAACTTCACCACGCTGTGCCTTACACTACCAGGACTCAGTAATTCTGGAGTTAGACATCTGTACCTTTTGACTCCCTTCACCTATTTTGCCCAACCCTAACTATTGCCTCTGGCAGACATTCGTGAACTTGGTTTGTGTTTTGTTTAGATTCCACATATAAGTGAGATAATACAGAAAGTACTTGTCTTTTTCTGTTTTAGTTCACTTAGCATTATATCCTCAAGGTCCATCCAGGTCACAAATAACATTTCATTCTTTTTTATGCCTGAATAATATTCCACCATATTGAGTTGGTCAAAAAGTTCATTTGGATTTTTCTATAACATTTTACAGAAAAACCCTAACTTTTTGGCCAACCAATTCACCCATTAATGGACACTTAAGCTGCTTCCATATCTTGGCTATAGTAAACAAAGCTTTTTTCCAGTTTTGTGAAATTTCCCTGTAGGTTTGTGTATTTTCCAAAATAAAGAGTTTAAACAGTATATAAGGTCATGATTCCATTAGGACCAGTCAAAAAACTGTTTTAAATACACTTATCTTAAATTGTTTTGGTTTTTTATTAAAGTACAAAATGAGCTGCTTATCTGTCACTCAGGACCCAGTCTCCTAAAGTCATTACTGTTAGCTGTGGGGTACACCATAACACTCTTTTGCTCTGATAAATACACTATAAATATCGTCACAGCATTATAAATGAAGCAGTACTGCTCCGATACGGATGTGGGCTCCAAGGACAGACTACCCAGATTAAAATAACTTTCCAGTTCCATGACCCTGGGCAAGCTGCTTCTCTGCGCTTAAGCAGTTCCCAGCTGTTGAATGGGAGCAATCCCAGAGCTTATCAGGGGTGCTTGCCTCGTGGCTAAGCACAGCAATGAGCAAGAAGTGCTTCACGGATCCTGACACACAGTGAGTGCTTCAGAAAAGTGAGCTACTCGTAAACACGAAAATCACGGATTCATTAGCCTCACTGTCAGCTCTGTGCTCTCACTCTAGCTGTTTCTTCTTTTGCTCTGACATTCAATTTATGATTTCATTATATGTATCCTTATTTCAGTTTGAGCTTTCTGAAACACGGTGAAATATTAGTTAAAAATAAAAAGAACAAATGAAACCCTCTGAAAACAGGGATCCTCCATGAGCGGAGTGCCTTTGCCAATAGGCTTTAAACTCACTCTTAGAATTCCAGGCCAGCTGCTGCTCTGCTCAGGGCCTCTGTTATCAACGGTGCATGGTTTAAGGATTCAATCTTGTTACAAAGGATCCAAGGCCTCTGCTCCAAGGAACAGGCTGACCAGGGCTCAGGAAGGCACACAAACTCAGTCCCACATAAAGGTTCACTTTCTACAGATCCTGTTATCTTTGGGCCCAGTAACTGCATATCCTCATCATCTTCCTCTGACTGACCACACACTCACTCCAAGCAGCCCTGGCACCTTCGTATACAGGCTCCCTGCACCCTTATAACAATGCTTTGTGCCAGCTATCACCAGACTCATTTCACAGATGAGGAGACTCACTTGCTCCAAAGGCTAAATGGCAGAGCCAGGACGAGAATTCAGACTGCTCATCCTCCAATCTGAACTACTTCCAATGCACTTTGCTGCCCTTGCATATACCTAAACACATACTTGGGAAGAAATGCCATTAATCACAAACATAAAGGACACCATTTTTATTTGACAAGTCACATAAATTTTCTTAAAATAATTCTTCCTGTCTTATTTTTATTTTTTTGCTTTGCTTTTGTTTTTGTCGAGTACCATTTACTGCAGCTTTCGTACTTAGAAGAGAGGCACCTGTCTTTAAACTATACACAGAAAAAGTCAGCTTTTGCAACCGATGGGACAAGGCAGCAGGGAAAACCTGGGGAAAAGGAACAGCCTCTAAGAAGCCTCATCACTGTGGCAGCAGCAAGCAGAGAGCCAGAAACAGAAGTCACTTAATCTGAATCCAATCATCCTTTCTGGCTCTTCTCTCAAGGACACCAGGGAGAAAATTAAAACCTCAATTAAAGTCAAGGTTCTGGAGATAGGCGAGAGGCACAGAGGAGCCTCCCTTATCTGTTAGCACCTTCCCCTCAGGCCAGAAAGGGCACCTGAACCTGGGCAGTGGTCATACTGGGCTCCATAGAGCAGCCATGGAAGAGACGAAACTTTCTATAGTCTATACTGAGGCAGTGCTGCTAGACACGGAGGAACAAGAAGGAAGAGAAGTCTCTCTGACTTTGCAACTCACTCCTTTTGATCCTTCCTGGTCCCATTTAACCCCATCTTTCCATCAAGGCCTCTCCAACTTTATAGATTCCTTACAGTCCTACCTTTTAGACCACTAAGAACATTAAGGGGAGAGATTAAGGAAGCCCTCGGGTTAAAAGATCCTGCAGATTTCAAGTCAGCATGGCCTGGGCCTTGAGACAACAGTACCTTGGGCTGGAGTCCGCATGTATCAGATTTAGACAGAGTGAGACTGTCCAGCACTGGCCCAGCACTTCCACTGTGAGGAAGGGACCATGCCTGGCCTGTCTTTCCCCTAGGGATACCCAGCCCTCAGGGCACTACCGCACAGGATCAGTGCTTAATTCACTTCAGTCATTGCATGAACACTTAGGTTCAAGGCCCAGAAACCTTGATTACTAGTTCTGTCATCCTGATCAAGTTACCTGATTTATCTGCACATCAATGTCATCTGTTAAATGAATATAGCAAGATCCATCTCATCTGGTAATAATAAGTTAAAAATGAACACATATTTAGCATAACTTCTGGTACTGGTGGCTCAGGTGGTAAAGAATCTGCCTGCAACGCAGGAAACCCAGGTTTGATCCCTGGGTTGGGAAGAGCCCCTGGAGAAGGGAATGGCCGCCCACTCCAGTATTCTTGCCTGGAGAATCCCATGGACAGAGGAGCCTGGCAGGCTACAGTCTGTGGAGTTGGACACAACTGAGCGTACACACACACACAAGCTAGAAAAGAAGTCTCATAAACAAAGACTCCATCTCTTCCGTGTCTCCCACAGTCACTGTGACATCACAGAAGACTTACAAAGTCCACACAGTGACACCCCCGGATTGGGAATGGGGGTGAAAAGCACCACCACAGTGTAGTCCTGGGGAGTTCCACCTGTATGAGGACACTATTTAAATAACCAATTACTCATTGCCCAAGATGACCCAACAACATCCAAAGCCAATACCAAGCAGGACCCCATAGGGAGGGGCTCCTGGGCGCCATCAGGCTCCTGGATTTTCCCTGAGTTCCAAAGGGCAGATGGAACAGTTGCTAATCCAGGAAGGGAAGGGATGCGGAGACAAGGGAGGAACGGCCAAGAAACACAGTGCAGCCCTGAGGCAAGGTTCTGGTTCCACCTCAAGGCACACAAAGTTTTAGGGGGCAGAAGCCTGCTGTGCCTCTTTTGCCAAACAAAGCAACAATGCTATTCTTTTCTACTTCACCCAAAACTCTGTCTCCGAGATTCAATCTGGTACCAGTGCACACAGGCTGATTTCAGCAAAGTGAGCTCACAGTAATCAGTGACAGGTTAACAGAACATATACCAACGCTAAAATGAGTCTGCATGAAAGAGCCAAAAAGGCAAGCTTCCTAAAATATCATATAAGATGCTTCAAAAGCAAACTGAGTTCTATCAAAACGATGGCTTCCCTATTCCCAAATTAGGTACAAATTATAAGGCTCACTCTTCTCCCATATGAATCATGAACAGTTCTCACCAGTGAGGAAAGTATCTACACACCGCAGGCGCTCAGTGTCTGTTAGTGCCGGGCTTGTAAACTACGGTCCAGGGGCCACCGACCTCCATCTGTTTATGTAAAGTAAGTCTTGCTGGAACACAGCTATGGCCACTCAGGAACACATTATCTGGGGCTGCTTTTGCATTTATAATGGCCCAAACTAGTTAAATAGTTACAAGAAGACCACTGGGCCCACCAAGCCTAATATATTTACCACTTGATCTTTAAGAAAGTTTGCTGACCTCTATTCTAATGAAAGAAACACTGGCTAGGAAATCAGAGTCCTACATTTAAATCCCAGTTCCATGATCACAAAGAGAAATTATCTCGTTAATTCTCAGTAATTTCCATGACCTCATGTATAAAATTAGGATACCACCATCTACCTTGCAGGAATGTTATGAAGATTAAATGAGATATTAAATGCATATGGTAAATAAACAAGAATCAGTAGCTATTAAACCTTAATCAAAACCAGGTACAAACCTGTCTACCATATTAATACTCAAAGGTAAGTGATCCAGGCTCCAGCAAACTATTTTTAAAATAAGACACTGTGTTGGCATTCATCTACATTCTCTTACTAGGAAAAGGAATAACAATACCTAAGTGCTATCTTTTGTAAGGTCAAAAGTACTTCTCTTTTCCCCTTATCTTTTAGTCCTGAATTTAAAAAGAAAAACAAACGTCAAGAAGCCAAGCTTCAGAGAATTGCCTATTACAAAGTGAATCCCTTCAAATAAAACCTGAAGTGTACTTCAGGCTCTAAGTAATCTCAATCCATGATTAAGGAGGAAAAAAAACAGGTGTGGTTCCCTTAAAAATACACTTCCAGGTTTCAGTAAAGCAACCAGGAATATTTGCTGAGAGTGTCCCTAAATTCCTGAGTTCACGCAGGAAACTAGGATGTGTTGAGCACCTGCAATGTTTCAGGTTCTGGACTTCAGGTGTGAACAAGGCACATGGTCATCACACTTAAGAGGCCTTACAGACCAGACGGGTGCTCAGCACTGGGTAAGATCAGAACCACACGACATGGCCTTGACGCCAAAGCCATCAGTATGAAGTCAAACAAGCTATCAGAGCTTGAGGCCCCTGAGAGAAGACCCAGTCAAACACCTGCCCTGCACAGACAGGTAAAATGACTTGTCCATGACCACATGCAAATCAGCAGCAAACCCTGTTTTCCTTTCCTTCTCAGGGCTGTCTTTCTTGGAAATCACTTCACAAAGGTTCTCAAGTCTTAATCTTTCACTCCACTGTGACCCTACAATTCCTATTATGAAACAGCAACCCAGTCTTCAAAACCTCTGGGTCCCTCTAGACAGTGTTCCTACTCTCTTCTGTCTTCCCACCGATTCTGCACATCTTTATTACTGCCTCCCTGGTGGCTCAGCTGGTAAAGAACCCACTTGCAATGCAGGAGACCTGGGTTCGATCCCTGGGTTGGGAAGATCCCATGGAGAAGGAAACTGGCAAACCCCTCCAGTGTCCTTGCCTGGAAAATCCCATGAACAAAGGAGCCTGGGGGCTGCAGTCCATGGGTCGAAAAGAGTTGGGCACAACTGAGCAACTAACACTTTGTTTCACTTTATTACTGCACACGCAGCACTGACTGTAACCATTCACTTATATATCCTTACCCACCCCTCTCAGACTAGGAGTTTAGTGAAGACAGGACCCAAGTCTTGACACTGACTGTGAATGTCTGAAAGCTGATTATGTGGCTGGCATATAATAACTGCATGCATGTTAAGTCGCGTCAGTCGTGACCGACTCTGTGCAACCCCATGGCCAGCAGCCCACTAGGTTCCTCTGCCCACGGGATTCTCCAGGCAAGAATACCGGAGTGAGTTGCCATTTCCTTCTCCGTAATAACTGTATATTCCCTCTCATTTAGTGTATGTAGTAACTTTCCCACATTATGGATGAGGAAACTGAGGCCCAGGGAGGTTAAGAAAGCTCCTGCGGTACTCCAAACCTGTGGGTTCCTTATTTAACATTCATGCACCTCTGCCCCTTGCCTCGCCTCCTTCTTCCTAGCAGGAGTCTGGTACCCAACCCCTCCACACAGCCACAGGTTTGGCTCAGGGGAGGCTGAATTCCTTCACGAGACCAGGAGGTGAAGCGTGACAGCTGAAGGCCACTGTGGACACCTGTCCATTCAAAGTTATGCTGCAATGTAATGTAAAAAAGTCTGCTGGGGAGCTTCAGAGGTTTCCTCCCAAGTAAAAGACATAAGCAGTCACTCTTCTTGCCTAGCCATTCATTGCTTTAACTATGTGGACTTCTTAAGTTTTTAAAGGCAATCACTCAATCTCCTTACGCAAACCTGAAGTCAACTAAGTCAGCATTCAGTTACTCTCAGCCAGAAGCTCCCTAATTTGCACACAAGAAGGGTGACTTCACAGACCTCAAAGATGTCACTAGTCTACCTCACCCTTCCCTCTGCAACACTTCCACCACCCAGCACCAACACAGAGCAGGTAAGAGGTACTTATTAAGTTTAGCTAAATGAATAAATAGATGAATGAAACAGACAAAATTTAAGCTCAACTTTCAAAGTCAAGGAAGGTAAACTTTATGTCCAGTTCTAAGTGAAATATTAGGGACCGAGGTAAACACCCTTAATAAGTCTAAAGCCTACTGACTCTTAGATAAGATCAAGATTCAATGTAATTGGAAAGCAAAGTCTATATTAGAGCAAACAAAGAAATCCTGTAAGCACCCGTTATGAGTCCGTATGTGTCAGAAGACTAGTACAATGAAAAAAATTCACAAAAGCTCCTGTGTCTGGAAGCCCTTTTGTCTGTAGTCTATAGCATCTATTAGCAATCATGCAAACAGCCCGCTCTGTCTTCCATCTCAACCTAGATCCAAAGGGGCCAGCTTCTTAACACACTAAAGGCTGGGGAGGGGGATGAGGGGGAGAAATGACACCTCTTGAGCACTTCAAGTCCAGTCCAGTTTTCCTTCATGAAAACTCAGTCTTTGAATGGCTACAAGGTCCACCTTCACAACTCATTTGCGTCCTAGGACCCACCTGCTCCCTTCCCACCCACCAAGGGTACCTGAGGAGCCCTGACCTTTGGAACCTGAAGGATACCCTCCAGGCCATTACAAACAGGTCTCAGGAGAGTCCTTGGTAAACCGTAACTATTGCTGGCCAGGTACCTGGGCCAACTTCAAAATAGGAGCCTGAAGGCTCCTACTGCCAATCCCCACCCCCAACCCCAAGAAAATCAATGAGGCCACTTGTTATTCACAAAGAGCCCCTCACTGCAAGACATGATAGTCACTTTAACTTCAAGGCTTCAAATACTTAAACCTTCTCCACATAAAAGCCTCTCTTTATCTGGTCACAGGGCCTTCTTCTCTCAGTGCACTGAAGAATAAGGGTGTTTTGATCCCCAACAAAAATCAAAGAAAACTCTACTTGCTGTAGAATGAAATGTCCAAAAGCCACAACGTGACTGAGTGTCTTACTGGAAACCAAGGGATCAATCATGCTGATGGCTCTCAAAGGACTCTTCAAAGGACCCATTTTGAGCCCCTAGGTAGCCCAGCCACCTAGAAGAGCATCCTCTTGCACACGACTTACCTTATAATTGCTAGAGTTCACCCAAGAGGTAGCGAGTCCATCCACAAGTTTGTCTAACATGGTCTGGTCATGCTCGAGGTCGGCAGACTTCTGTTTGTCTGAGAAATAGTCTATCAGTTCTTGGCCAACCTGCAGTCGTTTCCCCACATCCTTCTGCAGCACCTGTGCCAGGCAGGCCTCCATGCGAGGCTCCATGGCGGAACTCCAATCCAGAGCCGCCAAAGCTAGAGGGCGGTGGGGGTGACGCCCTCCCGTGAGCGGCTCCCGGAGGCGGCCTCTTTGTTTGCTGAAGGTTACTAAGAGCTTGTGTGTCAAAGATGCAATCCGGGGAATGGCAGCAATGCACCATGTGTGGCTGAAGAGCAGCTGGGAGGATATTAAAAGTCCAATTTAAATAACTAGTAGAGGAGAAAGGAGTGAGTGGCAGAGTGACGCTCTCCTCCTGGGTCTGAAATACTTCATAATTCAGCAGTCCATTCTGAAAAGCAAGAGAAGAGAAGGACACATCAGCACAGATAACAAAACGCTCATATGTTGGGAAACATTTAATCAAAGACAAAGCATTCACACTGCAGCATCGTTTATAAGAACAAGTGGAGCGAGAAGCATGAACACTTGGCAACCATGTCAGAGTAACATAATTATTATTTATATCAGGAAGAACGTTGAAGCCCAAAGCAAAGACCCAATGAGCTTCAGAGTTGGTGGGTTGAGGTTTTCCACAACTTTCCAGCTTGTAAATGCACCAGTCAGGAGAGCAAGCTTTTGCTTCAGCTGGATAATTTATGGGTAGCTTAAATTCTGCTCCCAACCAAAAATCAAACTCCACCACGTCTGAGTCCCTGTATGTCTGCAGCCTGTTTCTCAGCTTCCTATAGTCCAAGTGCTGGAAGTGAGGCAGGCTCCATAGAAACACCACTGACAAACTGGCTGGCCCAGTAACAACAATTCAAAGTCAAAGGCGACACCTACACCTGCTCAGCAGCTTTACAAAGGGTGAGCAGGTATGGTCCCTGCCTCCTCCTCCAGAGAAGTGACCAACAGGTAGAAGGGGAGAGGCTCACACTCTGACCATGTTCTGGTGACACAGTATTCTCCACGGGCAGAAGTACCAACGGGGCCTAGTGTTTTGCTAGAGAATCAGGAGACCTCAAAACCACTCTTGGCATAGCTCAAAACACATGATGTGAGGAGGTACCAAAGTCATTTTCACTAGACAAGCTGAACGGGCAGACTATTTAATCTACAGCTCCTGGAACAATTGTACATATTTATTTTTTCAACGTCTTTTCTCAATTCCTAACCCAAGAAGATGCACAGAAAACCTATCTTCAAGATGCAGCAACTCTGACACTGTACTAGACAGAAATGCTCTTCATGCAGTCAATGTGAACTCTCAGGGGTTCAACAGGTAAATCTGACCTTATAAATCAAGAAAGACTGAAACTCAGGGCAGGGTAACTTTTCCAGTCTGAGCACAAGGTTTCTCCCCCTTCCTGTCACCCACCCCACCTCCACCTCATCCCTACTCTCAGCAAAAAAGCACAGTGCTCTTTCCAAGTCCTAGAGTGAGAGATGTGTCAAGTCATCCAATGAGGAAAACACTCCTGCAGTGTCCCTAGCCCCTAACTACCCATTTTCTGCTTTCCTTCCAATCAAGAAGCCTTGATGTCCCACGTGGCAGTCCTTCCTTAAGTGGAGGAGATACCGCTTTCCAGTCATGTCCATGCCACAGACCTTGTCCTTCCTTCACAGGAAAGGCCTTAGATATAGCAAAGCAGCCATTACCCTTCACTCCAATTTTCAGTCCAAACAAAATACCCCCACTTCCTTAATCAGCTCTCATGTCAGACTAACGAAGGTATCAGCGATACATAGAAACTGTAGAAACCAACAGAACCTTTTCTTTCTGGGCCCAATATTCACCAAGAAGCTAGTTAAGGTCAAGATTGGTAGATTAAAAATGGCTGCAGAGGCTTTGCTTCTCCTCCTCCACCGAGATGGAATCTCATCCTCCCCAGTGACCCTGGGATGAGTCCTGAGACTTGCTCTGGCCAGCTGGAAATCAGAGACAGCAGAAATGAACTGAGATTTGACCCTGGAGCGTGCGTGACTGCCATACTGTGAGGAAGCTGGTCTAGCCTCCTGAACACGAGAAGCCATTAGAGGAGAACCAACTCGCTCCAAACAGCAGCCCGCAGCAACCACCAGACATGGGAGTGAGTTCACGGGGACCACTCAGCCTTGCCAGTCACCATCTGACTGCAGATACACAAATACCTCTAAGGAGACAAAAATCACCTGGTCAAACCACAGAATGATGAGAAACTGTTCACTTATACTTTAAGCCATCCAATTTGTGGTGCTCTGTTACACACCAGCAGAAAACTGATCACTTCTTCTTCCTCTAAACATCTTTCATTCTCAGTGAAAAGAATTTCGTATCCCTTACTCCTTCAAAGGGCCCAAAATCAGCAGACACTAACCAGTAATGATGGTGACGATATCAGTTTTGAGCATCAACATGAGGGGTGAGGCTCTATGCCAAGATGATTTATACAGTTTATCTCGGATTCTCCAACCACTTCTATAATGTAGGTATTAACACATCCCTATTTTACAGATGGGGAAAATGAGGCAAAGTTAAGTGATTTTCCAAGGTTGCATGGCAGTAAGTTTCCCTTTCTCACCTTCAAATCCTTATTATTACAAATCTGGCCTAGTTCTGTCCCAACTCAGGGAAAGGAGGTCAGACTTCATGGTGAGCTGGGAAGCAACAGGCTAGACAGAAAAGTATCCACTCCCAGGAGAGGAAGGAATCCATGATTTAAGGCTCTTTCCCAGTATTTTTTAAAATACATATTATATAAAAACTTCCCATTCAGCTGGAATTCCATATGATTTCTAACAAGTAAGTATATGCTTCTTGACAGTAATTACGCAGTAATGTTTAGCACACTCAGAAGCAGGTCACAAACTCTTGTGTATGAAATCCACAGAATGACACTGGAAGCCCCAAAGCATTAAGCAAACTGGGTCCTCTTTGTTCTTTTTCTTTAAAAAAAAAAAAGTAATGGGTGATTCTCTCCCAAGACCTCTCCCCTACTCCTGTCCCCAGCCACATTTCCCTACCTAAAAGCAAAAGGTGTTGCTAACTCCTCATGCCTTCCTTCAGAGGCATTTTTAGCTACCCAACAAATAAGTACACGTGTTCTCCCTCAGCACCCCCAGGAAGAGTTTCGTAAGTATTTACAGTTACATCATAAGAAGCAGCACAATTCTGCTACAGACCAACAGGAAGAACTTAAACAATACCAGCTTCAACAAGAATGGAACACACAGCAGGACAGCCTGATGTAAGGGACACATGTCAGACAGCCTCCAGTCGTGACTCTGCACTTCCAGGGTGGCAATGGGGAGGTCAGTGGCTCCACATTCATTAAATAAGATTCCGGATGAGAAAAGCTGGCACAGGGCATTTTTTTTTTTTTTTTTTTTAATATAGCTCTTGTTCAATCCTCTTTCTTATAGCTACTATTCTGTGGCACTTAGGTCACCACCATAAAGGAGTGAAGACAATGGAGGGTGGGGCAGAGAACCACAATCAGCTGTGAGCTCTGAACTTCCAAGTCTACTACAGGCTTCTCCACAAGAGAAGTTAAAAAGGTAGGGCCATTTTCACTAGTGGCTTAGAACAGTAACAAGTTAACACTTCTTATAAGTCAATGATAGGCTGGGCTCAGCAAGAGGTTCTTCTGCTAATCTTACCTGGGATCACTCAGGTAGCTGCTGCTGTCTGCCAGCCTGACTGAGGCTGAAGAGTCTACAGTGGCATCACCTACATGTCTGAGGCAATGATGCTGGCTGTTGGCTGGACCTCTCAACACACGTGATCTGTAACAACCCAGTAATATAGTCTGTGGTTCAGTATACGTGGTTGGAGCATTCCAAGATGGCAAAGGGAAGATTGCCAGGCCTCACAAGGCCCAGGAGGCAGAACCTGCATATCACTTCTGCCATAGTCTATTGTCAAAGCAAGTCACAAGGCCAGCCCAAAATAAAAGTACGAGAAAATGGATTCTACCAGTTAACAGGAACCTCAAAATAGTGCAGCCATGTGTTTCAATCTTACAATGTGCACAGTCAGTAGACATTTGTACAACGAATACTTGAGTGAGGTAAATACATTTATCTTCTTTGGTTACCCATCATTTTGATTACTTTTATTTACTCAACAATTTATGATACATCATAGTAGAAACATCTACTTCTGCTTTATTGACTATGCTAAAGCCTTTGACCATGTTGATCACAACAAACTGTGGAGAATTCTTCAAGAGATGAGACTACCAGGCCACCTGACCTGCCTCCTGAGAAATCTGTATGCAGGTCAGGAAGCAACAGTTAGAACTGGACATGGAACAACAGACTGGGTCCAAATCAGGAAAGGAGTACATCAAAGCTGTATACTGTCACCCCGCTTACTTAACTTACATGCAGAGTACATCATGTGAAATGCTAGGCTGAAGCACAAGCTGGAATCAAGACTGCCAAAAGAAATATCAAAAACCTAAGATATGCAGATGAAATCACCCTTATGGCAGAAAATGAAGAGGAACTGAACAGCCTCTTGATGAAAGTAAAAGAGAATGAAAAAGCTGGCTTAAAACTCAACATTCAGGAAACGAAGATCATGGCATCCAGTCCCATGACTTCATGGCAAATAGATGGGGAAGCAATGGAAACAGTGACAGATTCTATTTGGGGGGCTCCAAAATCACTGCAGATGGTGACTACAGCCATGAAATTAAAAGATGCTTGCTCCTTGGAAGAAAAGTTATAACCAACCTAGACAGCATATTAAAAAGCAGAGACATTACTTTGCCAACAAAGGTCCACCTAGTTAGTCAAAGCTATGGTTTTTCCAGTGGTCATGTATGGATGTGAGAGTTGGACTATAAAGAAAGCTGAGTGCTGAAGAATTGATGCTTTTGAACTGTGGTGTTGGAAAAGACTCTTGAGAGTCCCTTGGACTGCAAGGAGATCCAACTAGTCCATCCTAAGGGAAATCAGTCCTGAATAGTCACTGGAAGGACTTATGCTGAAGCTGAATCTCCAATACTTTGACCACCTGATGAAAAGAGCTGACTCACTGGAAAAGACCCTGATGCTGGGAAAGACTGAAGGCGGGAGAAGAGGACGACAGAGGATGAGATGGTTGGAAGGCATCACCGACTCAACAGACATGAGTTTGAGTAAACTCTGGGAGATGGTGATGGACAGGGAGGCTTGGCATGCTGCAGTCCATGGGGTCGCAGAGTTGGACAAGACTAAGTGACTGAACTGAACTGAACCACAGAAGATACAAAAGAAATAACTATAATCTATGACTTGGCTTGAAAATGCTTCCAACTTACTTGGAAAGAACAAGATATACACACTCACAAAAAGCTTGTCAGTGTAAGAATTCAACACACACAGGACACATAGCAGACTTCACAGACAGAATGCCATACTGCCACATAAGGGCTATGAGTACTATAATCACTTAGGGAAGGGATAGATCAAGAAAGCCTGGAAGACCACATCAAAACCATTTAGACAAGGCTCAAATGGAGCTCTGTCTTGAAATGTGGACAGGATGTCACACATCAGTTAAGGCACTTGACCAAGGAAAAAGCATGAGCAAGTGAGGGAGGTGGGAGCCTGTGAGTGGCTGAGGGGAGAAGTGCAATGACAGAGACAGCGAGACACCTGTAGGCAATGGGCAGGCATTATTTCCCACTCTGAAGACAAAGAAATGAAGCTTAAGCAACTTCACTGTGGTCCAGTGGCTAAGCATCTGCTCTCCCAATGCAGGAGGGCCTGGGTTCAATCCCTGGTCAAGGAACAGGATCCCACATGCCACAGCCAAGCCCAAGCACTGCAACTACGGAGCCTACGTACTCTAGAGCCCATGTTCCTCAACAAAGACCCAGTGCAGCCAAAACAAACAACTTTTTTTTAAAAAAGAAAAGAGAAATGTAGCTTAGAGGGGAATTCTCTGGTGGTCCAGTGGTTAGGACTCTGAGCTTTCACTGCCAGGGCCCAAGTTCAATCCCTGGACAGGAAACTAAGGTCCTGTAAGCCACTGTGGCGCATGCAGCCAGCAACAACAACCACAAAAATACACCCAAAAAAACTCTGCCCAAGATTTAAAAGCTATTAACTATTAGGCAGTAACTAAACACCAGATCTGCCTGGCCCTAAAGTTAGTATTATTTTCATTATACTATGATACTATACTACTGCCTCACTAAAAGTCCACAGCACAGGTACTTAAGAACTTAAAATATGAAAATATTAGATAGTTATAGCATATGGAGCATGAGAAGTAGAGGATTAAGAAACAAGAAATCATATTACAAAGCACTCGGGAAGCTGTAATAAAATAATATCCCAAATCACAGCATCAAGAACTACAATGCAATATTTCCAGCACCAGTGAATCAATAAACACATCAAAAGTCTCCCTGGCAGAATCAGAGAAAGCAGATAGCGTACCTGACAAGCCAACTCCGAAAGCCAGAAACGAGCATAATTTATTCACACTCATCAAAAGCAGTTGTCTCCATCAATAAGACAACTTTTTGCACTATAACAATCTACAATTACAACATGGTGTGGACTTATACAGACGTCCCAGGCAAGCCAATCCGCACCCCACTTGTCAGCAGCCACAAGGTCGCTCAGTGAGCTGACATTCCCTCCAGACCTGCCAGGAGACACATGTACTAGGCTAACTCCAGAAAGCACAGAGTCAAGGCCCGCAAGGAGGTCATTGCCTCCAAGGACAAAGAGACAGAAATACAGATTATGGTGGCACGGTAAGGACAGCCCTAAATCAGCGGCTTGAAGAAGGTGCTGCGATGGCAGAGGAGGAGGAGACACCGCCTGAGGGAATCAACTGGGCGTTCCAGGACGGGACCTGCGCCGCACACCGGGCAGACGGGCAGCCACTCCCGGGCCCGGCTTCCACACCTGGGCCCACACAGATGCTCCTCACCCAGAGCACAGGAGCCTCTAGCGTCCCTGCCTCCTACCTCAGCTCCTCTCATTTCTGTAGTGGCTGCACCCTCCTAGGGCTGACACATCCCTCCTTCCAGCTCTCTGCTCTCTATAGAGGCACATCTTCCTGTCTCTCAGTCCCTCACTACGAGATCCTCCTTCCCCACCACAACTGCCCATCCCTCCAGCTCTTCTGTTCAAGGGCACTGCCTCAACCTTGTTAATCAGATAAACTTCTCAATCTCACTCCCCTTTGAGTCTGGATTAAATTCCAGTAGGCATTAATAGCATGGCACTACCCTCCACCGTCTCTCTCTCTGTAATAGTTGCCTAGTAATCCCAAACCTTGGGTGAATCGATGCTCTGAACCAGCTGCCTTCTCAGGCCTTCTGGGGTGACCATGTGCAAGAAAATACACACATATCCACCCAGTCTGGTTTTAAATTTATCATCTCAAAATTCAGAAAGGCCCTGACCACCAGCAACATTCCTACTCACATTCTCTGGGAGGCCTGTTTGCCTTTCTCTCTGCAAGCACCCATCTGCCCTATACCCTACCCTGCAGCTCTCTCCCAACAGCCTCACCTCCTGCTCCATTGGTAAAGTAGGCAGGACCAGACAACTGAGATCTTCACCAGCAAATCAGACAGCCACCAGCATCTCCACTCTGATCATGGGACAACGCTCCTGTTTTGCTTCCTCAACCTTTTCAGTTGCCTGCTCTCCAGCATCTGCAAGCTCTCCTCGATCGGCTCCCTCCCAGCAGCTGAGACTCTCTCTAAATCATCCGTCTTTAACAGGCCCTCTTGAGCTCACAGGCCTTCCATCAGGGACACCAGAAAGAGTGAAGCCCCTTTAAGCAGATTTCTATACCAGCGAGCTGCACAGAGGTACTTCCTGTTCACCCCTTGGCCCTCTCCTCGGGTTTCCCCTTGTCAGGATCACCAGTGACTGCCCAGCTGGCAGATCCCAGTAATACTTTCCTCTACTTCACTAACTCCACCTCTCAGAGGCATCCCAAAGCTGACCACTCCTTCCTTCTGAAAAATTTCCCATTTCCATGAAAACAAATGAGCGCTGCCTTGCTGTGACTCCTCTGGCTGAACACCTACTCAAGTTTCCGTAATCATCTTTGTCCCTCTCCCAGAGCTCTGGTGAGCAGCTCAGTCCAAAGCCTCTCTCCTTTTCACTTGGCTCACCCCAAAATAATGTGCATCCATTTCCATAAAGACTTTTAAAGCCTATGGAACTGATGACTCCCAAATTGGAATGCCTGGGTCAAATATCTCTGAACACCAGGCACAGGCACTGGCCTCTTTTCAGTTCCAAACTCTGCCACTTCAGAGCCTTCACTCTCTGTTTATGTGACGCACCGGGTCTTGGTTGTGGCATGCGGAGTGGG
This sequence comes from Nanger dama, assembly GCA_917880005.1. NCBI lineage: Eukaryota > Metazoa > Chordata > Mammalia > Artiodactyla > Bovidae > Nanger > Nanger dama. Next base: position 63,922,820 of record CAKJTW010000004.1, on the reverse strand, counting down.
ATCTTTATTTGTAGCATGCCAAACCTCAGTTGCAGCACTGGAACTCTTAGCTGTGGCATGTGGGATCTTTTTCCCTGGAACAGGGATCGAATCTGGTATCCCTGTATTGGGAAGCATTGGACCAGCAGGGAAGTTCCAGGGCCTTCGATCTTGCTGGTCCTTCTGCCTGAAACACAGTCCTGATGCCTACACTGCCCCCTCACCTCAGCTTCCATGTTACCTCCTCAGTAAGCCCTTTAAAGACCACTCTAGGGGGTCCCTTATCATTGCATCCTGTCCTCTTCCTTCAAAGCATTCACAACAAGATGAAATTTATCACATGTCTATTTACCTATTTGCTGGCTGATTTTCCCACAGGACTGTCAAGCCTTATAAATGAGGGGATCTTGTTTATTTTGTTAACCTAATGCCTACAACTATGCCTGGTACAAATACAGCACTCAAGAAGTAGTTGTTGAATGAATAAAGTCTGCTTGAGTAGAAAATCAAAAGAAAATACTCATTGGCAACCATTAACTGAATTCAGTTTCTTCTTGGGGAGTGGGAGGTGGGGGCTTGGGAAAATGCAAAAAACATTTCAGATAAAAGGAATGTGTAAATATATGTGGACAAAGCGCACACACACAAAAATGACAGACTGTGGCCTATTCAAAAGCAAAGAAGCAATTTGGAAAGGACAAAGCACTGGTTCCCAACCTGTAAACACTACTGACCCCACCCCTAAGGTGAGAGATGGAGTGACTAAAATGCTGTCTGAGATTTTAATTTAGTCCAGACACAAACCATGACTTATCCACTAGCTAAGTATTCCTAGCCATATTTTCAAACTTATGTACATGCAGTTATGAATCTTTAAATGCAAAGATAATGTAAAAGTATTTCTAAATTCTTGATTAAGCCTGATAATTTTTCTCAACTAACAGATACCAGAAATCCCACTTCCACAGAGCCCTGTCATGCTGGACACTGAAAAGAGTTCTTATTCTCAGAAAGCCTGGCGCTGAGCAGACGAGGCCCAGCAGCCAACTGGGCACCAAAGGCCAACAGTGCTGTGGCCTTCAGGGAGCTCTGCACATGTCATCTTGGAAATGCACCATCAGGAGACTCTGGGTGGGCATACATTTACTGGAAAGATCATTAAAATCTGGAATTACTCAAGTTATCACAAGAATACTCTGAGAAGAAAAAAAAATCTTGTTGAACTCCCTTCTCCCACCCTCCCTCCCTCTCTCACTCACCCCAGAGTGAACAATAATTAGCTACAGTGAAGTCGTGACAAAAGAACAACTCTAATATATGATGTAAATGCCCAAAAGTGAATAAAAGCATGAAGTTCACAGTATTAAAAGGGAAGGTCATATGAACAGAAATAAATCATTAATGTTGGCTACTTTCTGGTACTAGGATTTTTCTCTTTGTACTTTTCTGTATTTTCTAAATTTTTTCTATGAGGAATATAAAAAATAGATGCCACTTTTATAATTACAAAGAGAGAAGTATTATTCAAAAATGAGGCATTACCATTTGATACTAAAGGAAAATCTCCCTTTCAGTATTACTGTGTCTGACTCTTTGTGACCCTATGGACTACAGCCCGCCAGGCTCCTCTGTCTATGGGATCTTCCAGTCAAGGATACTAGAGTGGGTTGCCATTTCCTTCTCCAGTTCAGTATTACAGAATATAATATATAACTGTCAGTGAAGTGTAAAACAAGAAGTTTTAAATTCCCATGAAGATGGAACTGGTGGATTAGTTACTTCCACAAATTATGTGGTTACAAACTACATAATGGAAGAGACAAAAAGTACAGAAAAAAAAAAGCAGCTCCGCATTACCATATGCGCTGTGCTGTGCTGTGCTAAGTCGCTTGGCCGAGTCCAACTCTGCGACCCCACGGACTACGGCCCACCAGGCTCCTCTGTCCATGGGGATTCTCCAGGCAAGAGTACTGGAGTGGGTTGCCATGCCCTCTTCATATTACGGTATATATACCATTAAAAAAAATAAGAAAATAAACACTGCACAAGAATGATTACTACCTGCCTTCACTAGTATTTTAAGGAGGTAATTTTTTACAAATTTTTCAGATAGTTTAAATATTTTTTCTGTGAACTACAGAAGGAGAATATAGTTTTACTTTTTGTTTCTCCTTTGGTTGATAATGAGAAGAACTGCTTCTATTCTACCCCTCAAAACTTCCTCGAAGGTGAAACAAGATGGACATACACTGAGAATTGCTGAAGCATGTTGACAGGTACATGAGATTATGTTACACCATTCTCTCCACATGTTTGAAATTATCTGGAATTTTTAAAAATCCAAAATATTTTAATTTCTTCAAAAGAATTGTAAAGCTAAAGTCTATGGGATGAAAAAAAAAACCTGCATAAAAGTAGTAATTAAACAAGTTTAGGATATGAAACTGCATTTTATATATATAGTTATACATATAGCATATACAATGTACAATATGACATTTATTTACATATAGTATGATATAGCCTACGTGAGAAACAAATACAGGAAAAAAATAGATTATGTAAAGATTGACATGTAACCTCTGAGTAACAGGTTTACATGAGCTTATCTCCTACTTTTAGTAACTTCCTCTACTTTTCATATTTTCTATAAAGAAAAAGACAAACATTTTAAGAGTGTTAAACAGAAAAGCAGTTATTTCATAAATCCAGCTTATTCACTGAACAACTGTGAGCCCAAGAGTAATTAACTGATGAGAAAGATACCTCCCCACTGATTGCTGACTTCTCCCACAAGAAAGATGTCAACAACAGCATACCAAATTGTTACACTATAGAGACAGTTTCCCTGGGTAGGAGAGAACAGTGATACAGATCACAGATTCCCAAGGAAGGGTCTTACATGGAAACAAGAGACCTCGGCAGGGAACCACTTGCTCGAGAGACAAGACAAGCCTTATTACAGTGACGAATACATTGGCTCCTCCAGAAAGAGGGAATCTGTATTTCCACTCAGTCAAGCAGCGTTTACTTGTTCTTTTTGTCCACAACTTGTCTAAGATCCCACAACCATGTGGAATCTTAGATCCCTGACCACGGATCAAACCTGCGCCCCATGCATTAGAAGCACATGGTCTTAACCATTGGACCACCGAGGAAGTCCCACAACAGTCACGTCTATTTTATTTTTCAAAGAACTTATACAGTTTCATAGTAATGACCATCTTTGTTTCCCATTTGTTTAGTATACTAATGAAAAACAGATCACTAAACCTGAATGACTCCTTACAATGACTTTTAGTAAAAATGACTCCTTTACATGATTTTTGAACTATAAATCACAAACTATTAAACTGTACCCTTTAAAGTGTGTGTAATTTGGCACTTGTAAATAATTCACAAATTGTGCAACCATCACCATTACTATCATTCCAAAATGAAACTTCTATCATCCTTTAGCAGTCATTCTCCAACCCACTCTCCCAAACCCATGAAAACTGAAAATCCACTTTCTGATCAAATGGATCTACCTACTCTGGACACTTCATATAAACGGAGTCATAAAATATGTGTCTTCCACGTCTGACTTCTTTCACTTAGCATCCTATCTTGAAGGTTTATCCACCTCACTGCATGTATCAGTATTTCATTCCTTTTTGCGGCTGAATCATATTCCATCGAATAGCTGTACCAGAATTTGCTCCTGTAGTTATCTGCTGAAAAACATTAGGATTGCATCTACTTTTTGGCTATTTATGAATAACGGTATCAACACTCCTGAACAAGTATTATAAGGACAACTTTCCAATTTTGATATACAAATAGCAGCGTTAACTAGGCTACTAGATATGATAACCATGTTTAGAGTTTTGAAGAACTGCCAAACTGTTTTCCAAAGTGGCGACGCCATTTTACACTGCCACAGCAGCGGATGAGGGTTCCAGCTTCTCCACGTTTTCAGTAACCCTTATTGTCCATCTTTTTTGTCAAAGCCACCCTAAAGGGTATGAAGCAGCACCTCACTGTGGACTGGATGGGCATTTCCCTAACAACAAAGAATCTGGGCTTCTTTCAAGGGCTTGCTGGACATTTCAGCATCTTCTTTGCAGAAATGTCTAATCAAATTCTTTGCCTGTTTAATTGGGTTGTCTTTACTCTTGATTGTAAAATTTTTTATATACTCAGGATAAAAGTTTATCAGATAAATGATTCACAAATATTTTCTCTCATTCTATGGGGTGTGCTTTCACTTTCTTGATGGTATCATTTGAAACAAAGTTCTAAGTTTTTGTAAAGTCCAATTCACCTATTTTTTTCTTCTTTTGTTGTCTGTGCTTTAGATGTCATACTTAAGAAATCATCACCTATTCTACTACAATAAAAAGAAAAAAACAGAATCTACTGTCTAAGGTCATAAAGTCTTGTATCTACTCTTTCTTCTAAGAATTTTATAGTTTCAAGTGTTACATTCTGGTCTATGATTGAGTTCGTATATATATATATATATATATATGAGTGAACAAATGGTCCAAATTCATTCTTCTGCATGTGGATATCAACTTGTCCCAGCATCATTTGCTGAAAAAACTATTCTTTATTGAATTGCCTTTGCACTCTTGTTGAAAATCAATTGACTATAAATGTTAAGTATTTATTTCTGGACTTACATTCTATTCCACTGATCTGTATGTCGACCCTACCCTTTATGTCAGCAGCAGACTGGTTTGGTTACTATAGCTTTGTAGTAGGCTAAGTCCTCCAACTTTGTTCTTCATTTTCAAAATTGTTTTGACTATTCAGGGTCCCTTGTATTACCATATAAATAGGAAGATCAGCTAGCCAACTTCTCCAAACAGGCAGCTGATATTTTAATAGGGAGTGTGTCAAATCAATTTGGGGAACAGTGTCATATTAGGTCATTTGATCCATGAATATAGGACGTCTTTCCATTTATTTAGATCTTTAATTTCTTGCAATGATGTTTTCTCTCTTTCAAAATAAACATTTTATACTTTTTTGTTAAGTTTATTCTTTTTCATCCTTTTGATGCTTCTGTCAATTGAATTGTCTTCTTAGTTTCACTTTTGCATTATTCATTGAAAGTGTACAGAAATATAACTGATTTTTATATATTGATTTTGTATCCTACAACCTAACTGAATTCATTTATTAGTTTCAATTGCCTTATAGTGGATTCCTTACAAGATCATGTAATCTGCAAATAGATTTTTTTACTTCTTTTCCAACCTGGATGCCTTTTATTTCCTTGTCTAACTGCCCCAGTTAGAAGTTTCCGTACAATGTTGAACAGACATGGCATAAAATGACATCTTTTTCTTGTTTCTGATCTTGGAAAAAATTCAATTTTTATCACAAAGTATGGTATCAACTGAAGGTTTTCATGGGTATTCATCAGTGGCTTTTATCACACCAAGAAGCTCCCTTCTATTTCTAGTTTGCTAAGTGTTTTTATCAAGTAAAGGGGTAAGATTTTGTCAAATGCTTTTCCTGTACCTATTGTGATGATGTTCAAAATCCTTCAAGCTAGGCTTCAACAGTATGTTCCTGGAGAACTTCCAGATGCACAATCTGGATTCAGAAAAGGCAGAGGAACCAGAGAGTGAACTGTCAACATCCACTGGATCATAGAAAAAGCAAGGAAATTCCAGAAAAACATCTACTTCTGCTTCATTGACTACACTAAAGCCTTTGACTGTGTGGATCACAACAAACTATGGAAAATTCTTAAAGAGAAGGGAATACCAGACCACCTGACCTGCCTCCTGAGAACCTTTATGCAGGTCAAGAAGCAACAGTTAGAATCAGACATGCAACAATAGACTGGTTCAAAATTGGGAAACAAGTACATCAAGGCTGTATATTGTCACCCTATTTATTTAACTTATATACAAAGTACATCATGCGAAATGCCAAGCTGGAGAATCACAAGCTGGAATCAAGATTGTCAGGAGAAATATCAACAGCCTCAGACATGCAGATGATACCACTCTAAAGGTAGAAAGCGAAGAGGAACTAAAGAGCCTCTTGATGAAAGTGAAAGAGGAGAGTAAAAAGCTGGCTTAAAATTCAACATTCAAAAAAAAGTAAGATCATGGCATCTGGTTCCATCACTTCATGGCAAATAGATGGGGAAACAATGGAAATAGCAACAGACTTTATTTTCTTGGGCTTCAAAATCACTGCGGACAGTGACTGCAGCCATGAAATTAAAGCAACTGCTCCCTGGAAGAAAAGCTATGACAAAACTAGACAGTGTATTAAAAAGCAGAGACATCACTTTGCTGACAAAGGTCAATACCGTCAAAGCTATGGTTTTTCTAGTAGTCATATACAGATGTGAGAGTTGGACCAGCATCAAAGAATTGATGCTTTGGAACTCTGGTGCTGGAAAAGACTCTTGAGAGTCCCTTGGACAGCAAGGAGAATAAACCAGTCAATCCTAAAGGAAATCAACCCTGAATATTCAGTGGAAGGACTGATACTGAAACTGAAGCTCCAATACTTTGGCAACCTGATGCAAATAGCTGACTCATTGGAAAAGACCCTGATGCTGGCAAAGATTGAAGGCAGGAAGAGAAGGGGACAACAGAGGATGAGAGGGTTGGATGGCATCACCAACTCAATGGATGAAAGTTTGAGCAAACTCCAAGAGATGGTGAAGGACGGAAATCCTGGTGTGCTGCAGTCCATTGAGTTACAAGGAGTCGGACACAGCGACTGAGCAGCAACAACTGTGATGATAATGTAATTTTTGTCCTTTACTATTATGGTTACACTGATTTCCACATGTTAAACCAACCCTGCATTCCTGGGATAAATTCTAGTTGGCCATATAGTGTATAATCCTTCTGATATGATGCTGGATTCAGTTTGCCTCAATTTTGTTGAGAATTTTTTTTTTTTTTGCATCTATAGTCATAAAGGATACTGGTCTGTAATTTTCTTTTCCCATCATGTCTTTGTATGATTTTGTTAACAGAATAATAATATCCTCAAAAGATCAACTAGAGACATTCTATTTACTTCTTTATTTTGAAAGAGTTTGTGGAGAATTTGCATTTGGTAGATTTGACAGAATCGCCAAATATGAAGTCATCTGAGCTGGAGCTCTTTGTGAGATGTTTCCTGATTTTTAATTAAATATCTTTATTGCTATTGGACTATTCAGATTTTCTTTCTTTTTTTTTTTTGAGTCAATATCTAGGAATGCATACATTTTATTTGTGCTGTCTAACTTGTTGGCATGTAATTGTTCCTAGTATTCTCTCACATTCCTTTTTATTTCTGTAAGGTTGGTGTCCTCTCTTTCATTCCTGATTTTTTTAATTTGAGTCTTGTCTTTGTTTCTCTTGGCCAGACTAGCTTAAGGTTATCAATTTTGTAGATCTCTCCGATTCTTGGTCTGTTGATTTTTGCTTTTCTCTCTATTTCACTTATTTCTAATTTAGTATTCATTTTTTTCCTTCCTCTGCTTGCTTTTAATTAGTTTATTCTCTTACTAGTTTCTTAAGATGGACTTTGGATTACTGATTGAAGATATTTCTTCTTTTTAATAGAGCTGTTTATAGCTATAAATTCCCCTCTAAGGACTGCTTGCACTGCATCCCCAAAATTACGGTATGGTGCTTAATTTTGTGCACAGAGCATACTAAGTGCTAAATCAACATGCATTCTTCAACAATGAACTATGGCAGGGTTTTTAATTGTGGTAAACCTCATGTAACATTTACCACTTTAACTGCTTTCAAGTGCATAGCACAGCAGCAGTGCATTCACATTACTGTGCAACTAGTACTACATTTTACACGGTATTTTTGTTCTCAGACTAATTCCTAATTTTGTTTTCAGACTAATTCTTAATTTTCCTTGTGATTTCCTCTTTTATCCATTGGTGATTTAGGAATGTACTGTTTAATTTCCATATATTTGTGAATTTCCCAATTTCCCTCTGTTAGTGATACCTACTTTCATTCCACTGTAGTTCAGAGAACATACTTTAAATGACATCCATCCTTTTAAAGTTACTGAATCTTGTTTTACGGCACAACATATAATCTATCTGGGAGAATGTTTCACATGTACTTGAGAACAGTGTGTACTCATTGTGTTCTATAGGTGTCTGTCCCTTAATGATTCAAAAGAGTCTATCTGCAACTAGTTCACTTTAAAAAAACAATTGCCAGTCATCTAAATCTTAAATTTTTCAGGGAATTCCCTGGCAGTCGAGCGGTGAGGACTTGCACTTTCAACTCTGTGGCTTGGGCTCAATCCCTGGTTGGGGAACTAAGATTCTGCACACTGCATGGTGCAGCCAAAAAACAGGTAAAATAAATCTTAAAATTTTCATATTATCCCCCATTTTTATACTGACTAGTTACTCCATATATATATTTGTACATATATATATATATGGACTTCCCTAGTGGCTCACATGGTAAAGCGTCTGCTTACAATGCAGGAGACCTGGGTTCGATCCTTGGGTTGGGAAGATCCCCTGGAGAAGGAAATGGCACCCCACTCCAGTACTCTTGCCTGGAAAATCCCATGGATGGAGGAGCCTGGTAGGCTACAATCCACAGGGTCGAAAAAGAGTCGGACACGACTGAACAACTTCACTTCATTTCATATATGTATAGATGAGGTCTTCTCTTTAAAAATAGAAATCTCAGTTTTAAGTACCATATTAAGAGTTGGTTTTCTAAGAGTAAAACGTACCAAAAAGGTTAGCAGAAAAGAGCATATATACTCACACAAGAGACTTCCTAACAGGTTCTGAAACATTAAATCCCCAGGCTTAATAAAGAGGAGAGGAGAGCATTTGATACGTCATTTGATAGCATGACAGCTGACAAGGCCATCCCAAATTTCCCAAGGGAGCCGGGTTACACCCACAAGAGAAAAGAAAACCCTATTAAGTACTGGTTATTCAATGTAAAAACAGAAGGTGTAAGAGGGCTTGGGGTATAAAAAGCATGGGGAGTTTTTTTCTGCTACTGAATAAAGAAGTCAAGCTATAGAGAAGTAACACAGCAACAGTTTAAAATCTGGGTTTCATTTCAGCAATTCAAAATAAGCACAGATACTTCACATTTGAATAGCACTTTCCAATCCACTAAGTGATTATACAAACATTACCTTCTTTATTCCCCTACAAAACTTCTTTAAGACTATTACTGTTGTGCGTACTTACAGATTCAGAAGCAAGGAAACTTCCAGGGTCACACAGTATGAAACAGAATCAATATTTGAATCTAAGCTTTTAACTCCAAATCCAGGGCTGTTTCCACCAGGTCACAGCTACTGCTTTCTCATTAAGAATACACACAGCTCTCTACGTACTTTAGACCTGTGTACACATAACTTGGGCTTACCAGGTGGCTTAGTGAATAAAGAATCCACCTACAATTCAGGAGATACAGCTTAGATCCCTGGATCAGGAAGATTCCCAGGAGGAGGGCACACCAATCTACTCCACTATTCTTGCCTAGAGAATTCCATGAACAGAGGAGATTGGTGGGCTACAGTCCATGGGGACACATAGAGTCAGACACAACTGAAGTGACTTAGCACGCACGCACACATAACTTACAGAGGAAGCATACACACACCACACTTAATGGTCCCAAAGTAACAGCAGAATGGCCTCAGCAGGGAGCAGCAACTCGTCCTGGCACAGCGACACACACTAAGCAGGGGCTCCAGAAACAAAGAGCAAAGAGGAAGAACCACACGCACTCCCAGAAGTAAGCCTACCTGTCAGCAATCCTTAGCTCTGAGGGCTCAGTACTGCCCACAGATGCCTATGGCGAGCTAAAGGTATGGTCAAGAGTGGGAAAGAAAAAGAAAAAGGGTAACTCGAAACCACTGAGGAAAACTAGCTGAAGGGTGAACAGAAACACTCTTCTTACTATTTTTGCCACTTCCTGTGAATAATTCTTTCAAAATGAAAAGAGGAAAAAGCGAAAAAAATGCACGTAATGTGGACAGGCTTAAGTTCACTGAACACCTAACGTGCCAGCCAAATCTGCCAGATGCTGCTGTCAATGAGCTCCAGGTCCACTAGGGAGAGAGACAAGTGAACAATCTATTTCAACACAGTATACCGCAGTGCTTTCCTGGAAGATCAGCTACTTTTCTGAAGACTCCTCAGAAGACAAAGAAAAAAGAAGACTACAACCATGAAACCAATGTTAAGGGTGCCCCAGGGAAAGCTCTTACAGGTGCACTGCCATGAGAACACACGTTCTATTACTCTCACCCCCAAATCATTTTCTTTGCTTCTTATTCCTTGCTCCAGAAAGATTCAGAATGAAGACACAGAATCTGATGAACTGAGAAGAACTACAGTCAGAGAGCTTTCAATGATAAGGAATTCTGTGCATGCTAAAGATAAAAAAATTGAAATAAGGCTTTACAGATTTATTCAATCATTGAATCTTATTAGGGTTAGTTTCACATCTTTTCAGTGCAGTGTTAAGTGACCTGGCAGGGAAAAATAATTGGCAACATCAGCTAAGCGACAAGGACACTGAAACACAACTTCACATATGGCTTCCAACGCATCAACCAGATTTCAAGCACACAGACTTTAAATCTGTACTTTACTAAGCTTACACACAACAGGTAGGGAAATTTTGCTATATTTCTCAGATCAACTATAACAGAACACTGCTATTACTATAATAACATTTTTATATTCATATTTTCTGAATTTAGGGAAAAAATTTCCAAAAGAAAAGGACAAAAAGAGGTCTATGCCTTGCCTATGTTAGTATGTACTGAACTGTACATAAATATGCTCACTTTTCAAACTGAGTCGTGAGTGCCTCAATATTTTTCCAACATTGACTTACTCCTACTCATCACTAACACGGTTTTCTTTAAAATACAAAAAATAAACCTAACTCTAGTCCCACACTTAAACAAATCACTTAAGGGCTTCCCTGGTGGTTCAATGGTAAAGAATCTGCCTGACAGTGCAGAAGACATGGGTTCAATCCCTGATCTGGGAAGATCCCACATGCCTCGGAACAGCTAAGCCAGAGCACAACTATCGCACCTGTGCTCTAGAGCCCAGGAACCACAACTACTGAAGCCCACGCACCCAAGACCTGATGCTCTGCAACAAAAGAAGCTACCACAACGAGAAGCCAACGCATCGCAACTAGAGAGCAGCCCCTGCTCTCTGCACCTGGAGAGTAGTCCCGCTCTCCACAACTACAGAAAAGTCCGCACAGCAATAAAGACCCAGCAGAGTCAAAAAAAAAAAAGAGTAAATAAATAATTTTTTAAACATCACTTAAGAATGTAATTTAATATAATCAAATACACATTTTAACACAATGTTGATGAGAATAAAATTCATATCTATCTAGGACAATTTGGAAACATCTATCAATAAGCTTTCAATATTTGTCTTAATCCAAAAGGTCCAAAGCTAAGAATTCATCTAAGGAAATAATTTGTTAAGTACATTAAAATGTATAAAGTTGTTTATTGCAGCTGTTCATGAAAATTTGATGAAAATAAATGTTTCAGAAAAAGAAATTCTAAAAGACATTACAGTACATCCAAACAACAGCATACCATGAAGACACTGAAAACCAAAGTGAAAACACACACTTCTTGGCCTGGAAAAATATCTACAATCAATTAAGTGGGGGAAAAAGCAAACTAGAAAACTATACATTTATGATTTTTTTGTTACATAAAAAGTAGTCACTTACATTCTTGATGCACAGAAAAAGTATGGAAAGAAACACACCAAAGCATTCACACACTATTTTTCTACAATGAAAATGTACTATTTATGTAATTTTTTTAAAATATGTTAAACCCAGAAATAAATATACACACCTACAGTCAACTGACCTTCGACAAAGGAGGTGGAATACACAATAGAGAAAAGACAGTCTTTTCAGCAAGTGGTTGTTGGGAAAGCTGGACAGCTGCATGCAAATCAATGAAGTTAGAACACTCGCTCAAACCACACAAAAAATAAACTCAAAATGGCTTAAAGACTTACATACAAGACATGACATCATAAAATGTCTAGAAGAAAACATGGCCGAACTCTATGACCTAAGTCACAGCAAAGTTTCCTTAGGTCAGTCTCCCAAAAAGAAAAAAATAGGATCTAATCAAACTTGCAAGCCTTTGCACAGCAAAGGAAATAATAAACAAAATGAAAAGACAATGTTCCCAATGAGAGGAAAAATTTGCAAATACTACTGCCAAAAGGGGATTCAGTTCAGTTCAGCTGCTCAGTCGTGTCCGACTCTTTGCGACCCCATGAATCGCAACACACAAATATACAAATAGTTCTTACAACTCAATAACAAAAACAAAAACAACCTAAACAAAAAATAGGCAGAAGGCTTAAATAGACATTTCTCCAAAGAAGACATGCAAGTGGCCAACAGACACATGAAAAGCTGCTCGATACTGCCAACTATTAGAGAAATGCTAATCAAAACTACAACGAGATATCACCTCACACTGGTCAGGAAGACCAACAAAGTCTGTAAATAATAAATGCTGGAGAAGATCTGGAGAAGAGGGAACCCTCCTACACTGTTGGTGGGAATGTAAATTGGTATAGTCACTATGGAGAACAGTATGGAGTTTCCTTAAAAAACTAAAACTACAGTTACCATACAATCCAGGAATCCCACTCCTTGTCATATATCTGGAGAAAATTCCAATTTTAAAAGAGATGTTCACCCCAATGTTCACAGCAGCGCTATTCACAATAACCAAGGCAGAGAAACAAACTGAATGTCCACGGACAGATGAATGAAGATGTGGTACAGGGATGCCATGGAATACTACCCAGTCAGTAAGGAATCAAATAACGCCCTTTGCAGCAACATGGATGGACCTGGACATTTCCATACTAATTGAAGTCTGACAGAGAAAGACAAAGGACATCACTTGTATGTGGAATCTAAAATATGATTAAAATGAACTTATTTACAAAACAGACTCACAGACACAGAAAACAATTTATGTTTACCAAAAGGGAAAAGGGGTGGGGGAAGCACAAATTAGGAGTTTGGGATTAGCGGAGATATACTGCTGCTGCTGCTGCTGCTGCTGCTGCTGCCGCTGCTAAGTCACTTCAGTTGAGTCCGACTCTGTGCGACCCCATAGATGACAGCCCACCAGGCTCCCCTATCCCTGGGATTCTCCAGGCAAGAACACTGGAGTGGGTTGCCATTGCCTTCTCCAGAGATATGCTACTATATATAAAATACCACGGCCAACAAGGTCCTTCTGTATGGTACAAGGAACTATAATCAATATGCTGTAATAAATCATAATGAAAAGAATATAAGAAGATATATGGATAATGGTATCACTTTGCTGTACACCAGAAACTAATACAACATTGTAAATCAACATACATCAATTTAAAAATTTTAAAAGAAAAGAATATGCTAAAGTAACAGTGGGCCTGGGGAATTTCCTGGTGGTCCAATGGTTAAGAATTTCTCTTGCAACGTAGGGGATGTGGATTCAATCCCTGGTCAGGGAAGTAAAAACCCCACGTGCCACAGAGCAACTGAGCCTGCACACCACAAGTACCAAGCCTGTGAGCTCTGGAGTCTGTAATCTGCAACAAGAGAAGCTTGCATGCCATAACGAGACAAGAGCTTGTACACCACAGCAAGACCCAGCACACAAAAAAATTTTAATTAAATAAATAAATAACAGTGGTCATAACAGAACATCACTGCCAGCCTGCACTCACACAAGTTATCTGGAAGACCATTTAAGAAGCTAGCAACTGCAGCTGCCTCTGGGAATGGGATGTGGGAAGAATGATAAAAGGGTGGAGGAAGGCTTACATTTCACTCTCTATCCTGGTGCATCTTTTAAACTTTCTTACCATGTACATATAGTATCTAGTCAAAGGAAATACACATTTTAAACATTAAGAAGTATGTTAATATTCTTTCTAGTATAAGCATAACTGGGTCCAATAAATACCAGAAAGTTATTTGTAAAGTCATAACAAACTAGAATCTTGAAACCATAAGTATCGTCAGTTACTACAAAGAACTGAAAAACATTTTAAAAGCTAGTCATTCAGCAAGTTATCCATGTCCATCCCTACACTCATCTCTATAAGACAGCACTGCTACTGCTAAGTCGCTTCAGTCGTGTCTGACTCTGCGCGACCCACAGATGGCAGCCCACCAGGCTCCCACCATCCCTGGGATTCTCCAGGCAAGAACACTGGAGTGGGCTGCCCTTTCCTCCTCTAATGAAGATAGCACTGGTAACACCTATAGGGAAGCAAGGGCTTCCCAGGTGGCGCTAGTGGTCAAGAACCTGCCTGCCAGTGCAGGAGACCTAAGAGACACGTGTTTGATCCCTGGAGGAGGGCACGGCAACCCACTTCAGTATTCTTGCCTGGAGAATCCCATGGACAAGGAGACTGGAGGGCTACAGTCCACAGTGTTGTAAAAAGTGGGAAAAGACTAAAGTGGCTTAGTGTGCATGCAAAGGCAAGCAAGTGTATTTCCTAAGCTCTTTCAGTCTTGGAATTCTTGCAAAATCAAAAACTGGCAGCAACAACAACAATAAAATACTGGCCAAAAAAACAAAAAACAAAAAACGCCCACAAGTAACAAGAAAAAAAGTGCTCAATTCATTTTTGATCACTGAACTATAGCCATGTTTTAATTCAAAAATAACAAGATAGAGTCATGCATGTCTACAAAACTACTCTTAGGTCATATGCTTCTATATAATTAGTTTTAAGTGTATTAACTACAGGATTCTCTTACTGCCATCTAGGTTTTGTTAAAATCTCTTAAGATGGATCATCGACAATATCTCTCACAATATTAATGACACAATTTTCAGCCCAAAATGTCAACTTATAAGAATTTATTCATATATATGCAAAATAATTATAGGATTATTCTTCACAGCATAGTTTTCTAAATGCAAAAGACTAGAAAAAACTAAATGTTCCTTAATAGAGGGCTGAGTAAATTACGGTATGCTATACAACGGCGTACTATTCAACCATACTCTTCATTTTCAAAAAAACAAATGAAGAAGCCTTTAATGTACTGACATAGACTAATTTCCAAGATACATTAATGTAAAAAAAAAAATATCAAAATTCAAGAGTCAACATCTGTACAAAAAGGAGAGTGTAGCGAAGACATATATATGCACTATTTCATACACATAATGAATAACACTGGGGTCTCCAGGGGAGGGTGGATGGCAGACAGGAGAAGAGGAAACCTGAATTTTAAATTATGTGTATGTATTATCTGTTGAAAAAAATAAATATTTTATAATTTTAAAAATTTAATGCATTTAACTAGAAGGTCTCTCTTCTTTCTAGGTAATTCAAACAAATGAATGGAACTTTCATATACAAGATTTAAACTTGCTCATAAGGCCCACAAGAATGCCTCGGAGGTATGCTTTAAAAAATTTTTACAACCAATAATTCATGTAATAAGCTGCGACTACAGTAAAAATTATATAATTTTAATAATGCCATAACTATCCAGAAGCCATCTCAATAGCAACCAACTTTCCAAAAGCACAATGTCTAATCCCCACCCTCAAAGTTCTAGAACTGAAAGATTAGTTGGTGATTCAAGTAAAGACCTGAAAATAGAAGAGTCTGGATTTTATGAAAGCTCAGGGTTCTCTGTAAGTGGCTAGTTTCAGGCTTCTCTCAGCAAGGCTGCTTCCCTGGCCACTTCACATTAGACCATGGGGTTAACGTGGCTCCCTGTCCATTGTCACAAGCTCGGTCTCCAGCTAACATAGCTCTCTCATAAGTGGAAGGCAACAGACAGGCCCCAGAGAGCCCAACCGGGGAGTGTGTACCTGTTCAGGGCCTCAGATTCTTCAGATGAAAACAGGAAGGGTCACATCCTTCCCCCACTTCCAGATGAGCAGCCCTTCCTTCTTCAGTCCCTCATATGGATTCAACATACCCAACAGGGGACTCTAACCATCTCTTCAACTGGCCCCCTTCCTTGGAGTGGAGGAGAAGGCAATGGCACCCCACTCCAGTACTCTTGCTTGGTAAATTCCATGGACGGAGGAGCCTGGTAGGCTACAGTCCGTGGGGTCACGAAGAGTCGGACAACTGAGCGACTTCACTTTCACGCATTGGAGAAGGAAATGGCAACCCACTCCAGTGTTCTTGCCTGGAGAATCCCAGGGACGGGGGAGCCTGGTAGGCTGCCGTCTCTGGGGTCGCATAGAGTCGGACACAACTAGAGTGACTTAGCAGCTTGGAGTGGTGCCCTTTGGGAACAGGGCTGTCAGCCCCACTTTCTGTCCTCAGGCACAAACAGTGAAGTTTACTGAGGATTCTGATCAGGGTACATAGTCCATTCTCTACTAATTATCCAGATATACCCTAGAGTAACTCTCTTATTTTAACAGCAGTAGTTCTCATTAAGGGCTCTCTGTGTTTTAGGCCCATTCTCATGAACATCTATGTACACACTTTCTGCATCCCCTTCAGTCACCCATGCCACCCCAAAACAGATCTAGCAAGCAAATGATCACAATATATGTGTCTCATCTTCCAGGGCTTACTCACTCTTGCACGATTCCACAAAATAATCACTATACAATTCAGCTAAACACTGTTATCCTGTCTAAACAAATGCTTCTTTGGCAATTTCAGAAATCAATTCCAAATTCTGAAATGAATGAGAGGATAAAAAGATTTTTCCATCATGTTCACTTTATAAATGCACTCACAGGCCACTGGCATTCACCATCATTAGGTGAGCTCAATCAGCAACAGTCTAAAAATACCACCCTCATCAGCCAACATCAACTCCACAGGGAACAGCGGGGCACGAGCACATTTCTTTTTATAAAGGGCCACCGTCCTCTGAATGGGATCCCATGTCTGGACAGGGATCTATTAAATAATAAAAATACTTCATAAATCAGACTTTTTAGACAAAGATATAGCTTTAGATTAAGACACACACTAGGCCCAAAATCTCCATAAATAAGGCCAAAGGTAGCAAAAGAAAACAGCCAGCATCTCTCTTTCCCACTCTCCCTGGCATAAGCCATTATTCCTACTAAGGGAGGTCAAGCTCTAGCTGAATCACTCCATTGGTTGACAATTAGCTTGAAAGCATCTCAAGTACTGGGTTTGCTCTGGCCTCTCTGATGTTGTTACATAGTTCAGAACTAGAAAATACAAGAATAAAATAATTCCTTTCTTTGTTTTCACTGTTAATAATAAGGATCTGCTAAAATAAGCACTGGATGAATAACCAGGATCTCATGATAAAAGTGTTTATATAACAAGATGCTAAGAAATACCTACTTAGGAGTCAAAACCTACCAGAAAACAAAACAACGAAGGCCAATCTTTGAAACAAGCCTTCCCCTCCTGAGTATCTGGATGGCAGATTATAAAATGGACTCCCAAGGGAGGTCTGATCACTTAGGACAAGTAACATTAGACTTTTCGGAACACTGAAGAGTGTGAGGAAGGGAAATCTGATAATACAGACTCAGAGAGAAAGATCAGATACTTTTCCACCAGTTAACTTTTGGGATTTCTAGGCAAAAGAAGAATTTTATAATGATACTTAATTTTCCTGTTAGAAAGTGATATACACTCATCACACAAATTTAAAATAATTTTCGAAGTTAAGAGCATTTGTCAAAAATGAAAAGGCAAGATCTAGATATACAAAAATCACATCTAAAGTGAGTAAAATTCCCAATTTAAAACTCATCATAATCATAAATAACAAGTTACAAATGTTTCAATCATCCATGAAATGAACCCCACACTGTGCAGCCTGAGATTTATCAGTGTATCAAATGTCACATATAAAACAAATTCCTATGGCATTTGAAAGGTATCAATCCCCACATTTGGGAAGATGACTTAAAAGGACCTGAATTTTAAATCTTAAAGAACTTTATAATATATTGATCACTAATCTTTTAAGAATAATTTTCTGGAAATCCCATGGCAGTCCAGTGATTAAGAATTGGCACTTTCACTGCGGAGAGCCAGAGTTCAATCCCTGTTCAGGGAATTAAGATCCCTCAAGGTAAAGCCAGAAAAACAAAACAAAAACAAACAAACAAAAAAACCTACAAGTTGCAAAGTACAGCCAAAGAAAAGATTAATTTTCTGCAATTACCCAAATATATTTGCAAAGATCTAAGTTTAGCTTCACAATTCAGTCAATAAAACTTAAGCACATCTCTTACACAGTACTGAACTGACTGGGCATTAGAGTGAATAGGGGCGAAAAGAAGGTTAGAAATTGAAAAACAAAGAAATATACAGTTTATTCTGAAGGTCCTTATAATCTATCTCGGAAGAGACTAGACAAAATCTAAAGAAAGGGAACTCACATTTACTAAGTGTATCTTATGTGTCAGGCAGCAAAGCTATAATATACAACATCCATGAATTCTGTCACAAGGGAAGAAAACAGGGAGGGGCAGGAGGGTGCTGAAATTGAGGCGGGAGAGGTCAAAAACCCAAAGCACAACATACATGCCAAGTGGTAACAGGCTAAGTACAGTTTTCATTGTGCTGTGCTAACTCCCTTCAGTCTGTCTGACTCTTTGCGACCCCATGGACTGAAGCCCACCAAGCTCCCTCTGCCCATGGGATTCTCTAGGCAAGAATACTGGAGTGGGTTGCCATTTCCTATGCTAGAGGGTCTTCCCGACCCCCGGATCAAACCTGTATCTTTTGTGTCTCCTGCACTGACTGGCAGGCGGTTCTTTACCACTAGCGCCACCTGGGAAGACTGGTGCTGGGACAACTGGACAGTCGTGTACAAAACAACAAAGTTAGACCTGTACCTCAGAGTTTACACAAACTAACTCGAAATGGGTCACGAAGATGAATGAAGAGCTGGATCTATGAAACTCTAAGAAGAAAACATAAGAATAAATCTCCATGACCTTAGATTTGGCAATAGATCCTTAGATATGATATGAAAAGCATGAAAAAACTGATTAATTGGATTTCATCAAAATTACTAAGGACATTATCAAGAAAGTGAAAAGACAACCTACAGAATGAGTGGGAGAAAACATCTGCAAATCATATATCCGGTAAGAGCTTAACATTCAGAATATTCTGTTCAGTTCAGTTCAGTCATTCAGTCGTGTCTGACTCTTCGCGACCCCATGAATTGCAGCACGCCAGGCCTCCCTGTCCATCACCAACTCCTGGAGTTCACTCAAACTCATGTGCATCGAGTCGGTGATGCCATCCAGCCATCTCATCCTCTGTCGTCCCCTTCTCCTTCTGCCTCCAATAAGACCTCCTAAAACTCTAAACCAAAGACACGCATGTGCAGTCATGTCCGACTCTTTGCGACTCTGTGGAATGTAGCCCACCAGGCTCTTCTGGCCAAGGCATTCTCACAGTCCAATTTAAAAATAAGCAAAGGCCTGTACTACAACTATGGAAGCCTGTGAGCCTTAGAACCCCATACTCTACAGCAAGAGAAGCCACTGCAATGAGAAGCCCACACACCACAACTAGAGAGGACCCTCCTCTCACCACAACGGAGAAAGCCCACGTGCAGCAATGAAGACTCAGTGCCGCCAAAAATAGATAAATAAATAAATAAAAACGGACAAAGGAGAACAGCAAGGTCTGACTGTATAGCACAGGGAACTATATTCAATATCTTATAGTAAGCTATAATGGAAAAAATATGAAAATATTATACAGATGTATAACTGACACACTTTGTTGTATACCAGAAACACATTATAAATTAACTATACTTCAATTTTTTTTTAATGGGCAAAGGATTTGCATGTATATTTCTCCAAAGAAGATATACTAAGTGTCAATAAGCACTTAGTATAAGTGAAAAGATGCTCAACACCTTAGTCAGTAGGGAAATAAAAATCAAAACCACAATGAGTACTACTTCACACCTACTAAGATAGCTATAATTTTTAAAAAACAAACAGAGATAACAAGTGTTGACAAAGACATGGAGAAACTGAAACCCTTGTACAAAACTGCTGGAAATGTAAAAAGGCACAGCCACTGTGGAAAATTAGGCAGTTCCTCAAAAAGCTAAACATAGAACTCCTAGGTATACACTCAGAAGAATTAAAAACAGAGATTCAAACAAATTTGTGAACCAACATACATTACAGTCACAATAGTCAGAAAGTGGAAACCACCCAACTTCTAACAGCAGGTGAAGGGATAAATAAACTGGAGTGTCCATACAACTGAATATTATTACTGATTAAGAAGGAATAACATTCTGACACAGGTTACAATATAAATGAACCTTGAAAATATTATGTTAAGTGAAATAAACTAGTCACAAAAGGACATATAATTATTCCACTTTAATGAAATAGCCAGAATAGGCAAATTCATAGAGAACAGGGCCTGAGAAAGTAGGAAGAATGAGGATTTACTGCTTACAGAGTTTCTGTTTGGGGTGATGGAAAAGATTTGGAAATAGACTGTGATGACTGTTGCCCAAAGTAAATGTTATTAATGCCACTCACCTGTATACTTTAAAACGGTTACAATAGCATATTTTGCCAAAGTAAAAAGAAAAAAGAATTTATATAAAGTCTTAAGGAGTCTGGCCTGTCCAAGGGTGGATCTCAAATCAAGGACTCAAGTCCAAAAGGGACTGTAGGTTCCCGGATCCAACCAACCCTCTTGGAAACCCTCACGAGAAGGCTGCATCCCTACATCCTTCCTAACCAGAGAAGAGGCCTCTCCAGATGCTGCCGGATGCTAGCAGCAGACTTTCCCCCAAGACTGCCCACTGACCTTTCCTGCAGGAAAAATAACCTGTGCTGGAAAAAACAGAGATAAGTGGAGAGGAAACTGAAGAATGCAGGAGCCAAACTCTGCTACTCTGCAGCTGCATGATACTCAAGTGCTCTAACTAAGGCTCAACTTCCTCTCATTATAAAATGAAAATAGCATCTACCTTTAAATGCTGCCGTGAGACCTGCCAAAAGAGCACCCATGGCACCCAGCCTAGTGCCTGGCTCATGTTGGGTGTTCAGTCCATGATGGCTCTTACCACTAGGACAAGAGGTCTGTCTGCCACCCTTGAGCCAATCAAAGGCTTGGCAGGACATGGCTTGGGTCTGGAGAATTCTATGATTTTCAGAACTCAAATAAAACACAGATTTCAGAGAAGGAGCTGTTTCTATGCAGTTCAACGACTCTTGGAAAGACTGGCTTATTGTTTGCAGAATGAACCCAGCTACTCTGCATTAGGAAGGAAGCTGCTGGACAATTCACTCCTCTCTAGACAACAAGCCTCTGTTCACATCGAAGCCCTGCCTCGACCCACAGGAGAGACGTGCTCTGTGGAGGAACTGAGCAGAAAGTCGGTTAGAAGGTCATCCTGAGGCAGCTCTCAGGCTCTGGTGGCCTCAGCGTCACTTGAGGAATCTGTTAAAGACACAGATGTCTCACCCCTGCTACCAAACATTCCAGTCACTAGGTATTTCAGGAAAGGCCCTTGAGCACAACTGTTTAAAGAAACACTTGAAGGGAAGGTACAGAGATGTCCTAAGACTACATTCTGATGTTGACAAACAGACCAGTCTGCCTCACAAAGCAAGAGCTGTGTCTTCCTCCATGCCTATCGAAAAACACACTAGCTTTGGCAACACAGGACATGGAACCCGTGGAAGTGAAAGTGATCACCTACAGGTAATATCCAATTCAACCTATATGTTCTATACTTCTCACAGGAAACAAAAAAGTAAATTTTATTACCAGAACTTGGTAAAATTTTTGTCAAGCACTCTTAAATTGCTGGGCTAATTATTAACTGATACAAGCTGTTGGTCAGCATTCAGGCAATATGTATCAAAAGTCACCCAATATTCTCACTTCTTGGAACTGATCCAAAGAAAACAACACAAAAAAGCACACTACATGGCAAAAACAGCCACTGTTGTAATATAAAGTATTATATATCTTGATATATAATATATAAAAATATATATATATACCTGCATATCAAGGATCCTGGTTTACCAGGAATTTCCTGGCAGTACATACAGTGGTTGGGAGTCCACTCTCACTGTCAAGGGCCCAGGTTCAATCTCTGGTCAGAGAACTAAGACCCCACAAGTTGTGAGGCACAGCCAAAAAATAAGGATCCCAGTTTACCAAAATCTGCCATTATCAAAGCAAATATGACAAAGCTATTAAAAATAAAAATGATGCACACTATGTCATTACATTGGAGACGGAAATGGCACCCCACTCCAGTAATCTTGCCTGGAATATCTCACGGACAGAGGAACCTCAGGGGCTGCAGTCCATGGGGTCGCAAAGAGTCGGACATGACTGAGCGACTTCAGTTTCACTTTCATTTGTAAAACACAGAAGACCTAAAAAGATTTACTAAAAAACAAGGGCATATGGACAGGTCACTATGAAAAAACCTGGAAGTGGGGAGGGAGGCAGGGGGACAAATGGGTGAAAGGTATCAACAGGTACAAACTTCTAGTTATAAAACAAATGTATGGCATGATGACCATAGTTTAACAATACTGTACTGTACATTTGAAAGTTTCTAACAGATTAAAGTTCTCATCCAAGGAAAAAAAAATTCTGTAAGGTGATGGATCTTGACTTACTGTGATCACTTCACAATATACAAAAATACTGAATCACTATGCTACACACTTGAAAACCAACATATTATAACATGTCAATTTTACTTCAACACATACAAAAAAAGTATTTGGATTACAAAAAAAAGAAGAAGAAAAAACCCTGTGTTAGGATGGCTTGATATAGGTTTTCCCCTGTCTGGTCTCTCAACTCTCTGTATTACTGCCATATTATTGTAATAGGATTACAAATAAGTTTAACTCATTCTGCTTAGACAGTTAACTGGACAACCCTCCTAGAGGTAGAAGGCAGATTCACTGACCTCAGTCATGCTGAATGAAGATAAACGCACCCAATCATACCATGGTAGCAAGATGGGCACAGGCCAGTTCTAAATTTTCTTTCACCAAAAGATATATCTTAACATATTCATTAACTATCAAACCTTAAATTTACATTTTTTGAAAAGGAAGTATAAACACACTGAAGGAGAGAGGAAACATGGTCTGGCAGATTTCACATAGCAAAAATGATCAGGCGACTTCAGAAACACAACTTCAATGTAAGGTGTAAAGTTCCGTCACTAAGAAACAATTTACACAAAAAGAA
Source organism: Nanger dama (assembly GCA_917880005.1). Lineage (NCBI taxonomy): Eukaryota > Metazoa > Chordata > Mammalia > Artiodactyla > Bovidae > Nanger > Nanger dama. The sequence continues at coordinate 63,899,578 of CAKJTW010000004.1, read as the reverse complement.
CATCAGGCTGAGAAACAGAAGGCCCAATTCTCATCCTCGTTCCACCATGTACTGGGATTTAACTCCGAGGTCTTGGGTTCTCATTTGTAAATTGACAGGATAATTGTGGTATTTCCACTGCCTACCTCACGGGATTTTTGAAGGGAACAAAGAAGATTAAGAATGTATAAGTGTTTTGAAAATCCAGGGTTTGTTCCCTCCAATCTGGCTGTTAGGATTATAAAGATGTTCCTACAAACAAGGGTAACCATGTTTAGGAGACATATACTCCAAACTGATAATAAGAGGATGTATCGCCTCTCATGGGGCTCAGCAGGATCTGGGGCCGGACCTTCCCCCTTTACTTCCATGTTCAAATCTTTGAAGAGAATCTATGACTGTTACCTGGTAATTTTTTTAATTTGTAAAAGCAAATGCAATCACTAACAAAATTAACATAGAATGCAGGACTTTCAAACTGGATTTTCCAGATTTACCTTAGGATTGTTAAAAAATTGTGGCTGCCCAGGGTGCTGCAATTCATGGGAGTCGCAAAGAGTCGACAGGACTGAGCGACTGAACTGAACTGAGGCCCGACAAAGATTTAACTGACCAAAATTTCTGGGTGGCTAGCAATAATAAGACTAGGCCGTTTGTATTTTAAGACCCTCTCCAAATGATTCTGGCAACGTGATTATTGCTTTTTTTTTTTGGCCGCATCTTGTGGCATGCAGGATGTTAGTTCCCTGACCAGGGATCGAACCCATTATCCCTGCACTAGGAGCTCAGAGTCTTAACCACTGGACTCCAGGGAAGTCCCAGTTACTGCTATTATTATTACATTAATTCTTACCATGAATACATGACAGGAAGTCCATATACTTACTCAGTATACTCCAGTCACTATTCTCAGCATCTTACATATATTATCTCACTTCATCCTCACACAGCCCTAGAAGAAGATGCTGCTATTAACACTGCCTGCCCTTCACCCTCCTTTTGTAGATGAAATTATTAAAATACAAAGAGATGATCTAACTGGCCCATGGCCCAAAGCCACAGGGCTAGGAAGTGGCAGAACCAGAAAGCTCACATATCTGAAAATCCTTGATACAGTTTCCTAACCTAAGACAGTAACTATATATTCTGGTCAGGTCATATCAAATTCTGCTTTATTTCATATATTACATTTAAAAGACCATAACAAACAAGAGTTGTCTAAAGAGAGCCCAGTGATATCTAGTTTAGGTGATATCAGCTTAAACCACACAGGGACAAAGGGCCTAGGGCTGTTTACATACTTCAGCATCACAGGGACAGAATTTGTAACATTTTATCTGTCTCCTCCATTACACTGTGAGTGAGCCCTTGAACCGTGAGACCCATGTATGTCTTTTCAGCTATATCCTTGTGGTTCCTGAAAGTGAAAGTCGCTCAGTTGTGTCCAACTCTTTGTGACCCATGGACTACAGTCCATGGAATTCTCCAGGCCAGAATACTGGAGTGGGTAGCTGTTCCCTTCTCCTTGGGATCTTCCCAACAACAGGGATCAAACCCAGGTCTACCACATGGCAGGCGGATTCTTGACCAGCTGAGCCACCAGGGAACTAAAGAAAGAGTTTAATAAATTAATCAATAAATCTAGAAAAGGCTTGATGACTGTCCTGGGAAATGAAAGACTATTTCAAGGAAAAGAAACACATTTGATTCGTGTTGCTTCAGAGAGTTCTAAGATCAACAGGCAAAGGGGAGGGGCAGAGTGGAGACAGTCTAGAATATCTTTCCAGCAATCAAGACTTGTCCAGTGACAGGAAAGCAGGCTGTGGTTTGAGGCTCAAGACCAGAATACAGTAGACAAAAGGCAAGATGTTGGACTATGGGGCCTCTAAGAGCTCTTCCAAGGCTCCAATCCTTTTATTCTAAGTTAAGATACACTGGTTTATTCCCTCACACTTTCTACAGAAACTGGTTACACAAGGCCAGTAGTCCAAGCACAGAGGCTACTACAAAGTGTTCTACAAACTCCCAGGACCCTCAAGGACCTAGAGAAGAATAAATCACCAGAGGACTCTTCCCAGGAGGAAGGTAATGGACACAACAGCAATCAACAAGGAGTGAGGAGACTTCCAGGCAAGAAATAGGAGAAAAGTCAACAAAAGTATTACGGAAGAAATGCTGCCATTTGAACACACCTGAGCTACATCTTCAGGGATGCCTGTGGGAAAGTGGATTCTGTGGAGATGCCATAAGAATCTGAGGAGCAGGAGCATTCAGCCTGGCAGTACTGGTCTGAGCTCAAAGAGGTGGAGAAAGCCCTGCAGTGTGAAGACACAGCTAACACTCAAGAAATCATGGTGCTAAAAAGAAAAGGCCTTTAGAGGTTAGTTAACCACACACACACACACTTTATGGATGTGGACCTGGTTGCATTCAATAAAGAAAGGTTAGTTTACTTTCTTAAATTACATTTTACAAACCAAAGACTGAATCATCAGTGATTCTGTTTTCAAACATTATTTTCTGCTACTGTCTATTCTTTTCACTATCTGACTACCACACTTGCAATCATCAAAGTTGTTATCAAAACTCAGCTCTGAGCCTAATATGTTATCATCCCTTAAATGATTATAACATTTACCAATAATACTATGAAATAAAAGCATTATCCATCAATCTAAAAAGCTACAACTTTGTAAGTAGAAGATTGTTAAGAATAAATGGAGTCTGAAAAAATTAATTTATGTCTCAGGTACAAAAAACTATCTCATCCAACTTATAAACTGTGAGATTGAGCCATCTAAAAAAAAAGGCGGGGAGAAAATTAACAAAGGATTAAAGGGAAATAAATCTAAATCCCAAACCAGTGAACAAAACGTAACACATGTGAACAATAAACTTAATGGTCTTCTGGCCATTCATGTCTCAACATCCCTGTCAAACTATTTTAAGGATCTGAAATCTTGCTCTATAAAAAGCAAGTTCCCATCATCTGAACTACACTTAAGAGATTCTATGGCAGTAGTTAACTCAAGCATAAAAAACCAAGCTTCAGATTTGTGCTTCCTATTAGTACAAAAAAAAATGTCTACCTCTTTCAGGTAAAGTTGAGCCTGTGGCCAAAATCTTGGCACTCTAGGAGATTGAGGTTTTCAGTTCTAACACTAATTTAAGGTGCAAAAGCTTTTTCCCTATTCACTACCACTTAGATTGTAACATGGAGATAAAATATTTGACAACTCCACCACCAACAGTCTCTTCAAAGGATTTCTGACTTTGGTTAACCTTAGTTGGGAGAATACAAAACTACAGCTGAAAACTCCTCAACAAAAATTAAAACTTTAAAATCCTAAAACATCTACATGTTAGCTGATAAGCTATGAATTTCAGAAATAGCATTGAGTAACAGTTGCTAAAAAGGTCCAACTACACAATCTTACAAAGATGGATGAGCAACCAGCTCACCAAAATTTAAATCTTTCTTAGCAAATGGAAAAGATAAGTAATATCCAGTAACTCTGGGACACTGTGATGTTATTTTTCTTATCTATATTGTTTCTGCATCAATGTTACTATTCTCCACTCCCTTGACAAGCAAAAGGAGCCCACTGTCCAGGATTTCTCTGACCAAGAGAACAGTAAATGTCACAATAACAGTAATAAAAGAAACAATTTCTAAAGCCATCATTTATACCAGATTCTGGCACTCAAACAGGGTGCAAGGAACATGGCAGCAAGCAACTATTTCTCACTTCTGACTCTTCTGCATCACTGCCTCCCAAAGGACTACAGAATCTAGAGCTCTGGATGTCATATCTACAAATGAAAGTATCTTTAAAGAGCTCACAGGTTCTACAAATGGTCAACATTAATGAACGAACCTCACGACAGAGAAACTCACCCAGATGCTATAAAACATGTTTCAAAGCTCCACCTAATTTTTGTTTTTAATTTTAGGAATAAACACAAGTTGTTGTTGTTGTTGTTTTAAAATTATGTAATAAGTGAGACTCTGGAAAACCCCAGACTCATCCGAGGGGCTTGGAAAACGAGAAAGCAAAATGTGATGAGTTCCATTGTACCCAACCAGGCTAACGTGCAAGATCACACACTCCTCTCCGTCAGAGCGTCCCTGCCAATACCGAAGAACAACAAAGGCAAGTTGAGGAGGCTGCACAAGGCTTAACTCAGCACTTGTCCGCTTTCCCAGCCTCCGAAGCAGCTCGCTGCGGGCCCGGGGACCTCCGGCACCCTGCGCATCCCGGCCGGCCCGCGCTCGGCTTTGTCTGGCCCGGCAGGACCCCTTCCCTCCCGATCTTTCTCCACACCCACCACTCGCCCAGTAGTAGTTGTGGGGGTTTCTCCCTCTCGCCCCCCCCCTCGCAAGCCCCGGGTCTTTTCAAACGCGGCTTCTCCTACCAGGCCCGAGACTCGGGGTCGGGAAGGGGGCCCGGGGTGGGGTCCGGGAGAGAAAAGAGAGGGGGCACACAAAGCCAGGCTGACCCCAGAGCCACCCCCAGCTCCCTGCAAAGCAGCGTGGGATCAGCGATCTGCGGGCTGGATAAACAGTCCTCCCGCTCCCGTTCCCCGCCCAGCTCCAACCTAAGGGCCGCCCCCCTCCCCCAAAGTGCACCCAAGAGCGGATGACAGCGCTGGACCTAGCCCCACCCAGCCTCGGTGCCCACCACCGCGAGGGGGGGCAGGGGCCTGGGAGGCCTGGGGTCTACACACCCCTCGCCCTAACCGAGCACTTACGGCCGTATTATTCTCTCCCGTTGCCTCTGCGGACCAGACGGCCGCCGCCTTCTCCTCCACCCCAATGAGGTTAAGCGCTTGGTGCGGGGAATAAAAAAAAAAAAAAATTAGAAGCCCAAAGCGCCTGCGCAATGAGGTCTCCCTTTTTCCCCTTACCGCCACGACCCGGCTGGACCATAGAGTGTGTAAACCGAGAGCAGAGAGGCGCCTGCTTCTCTATGGTAACGCCCAGCGCAGGCGCCGCCCTGGCTGCGACGGGATTCGGGACCTGCCAGTCCCCAGAGCTCTTGCCTACTCGGAGAACGTCAATTGGCCCTGATGGGGACCCGTAGGGAAAGGTTCTTTAAGAAAAGGGCGGCCAGGCTGGAGTTAGACCCCGGCGAGTTGCGGCAAAACTCAGGCTAGGCAGAGAGGATTGAATCTAAACGGCCGTGGCAGTAGAGCACCAGAAAGCAGGGAGCATAGAGCTCAGGAGGAACCAGGAAAGCTTGGGTAAAAGGCGTCCAGCCAGAACTTCCTCCGGTGGGGGCGAGGAGGTCTACTACCTGAGGGAACTGGCCTTTCACTTCTGGGTTACGCGCTCGGCGCACCCTCTGGGCGTCCAGGGCGAAGGAAATTGTGCCTTGCGACTCTCCGTACCGAGGCTCCCCCTTCACTTTTCGGGTAGGCGCGGGCGCTGGAGCCGGAAGCACAACTTTTAACGGTTTTTTGCCCTCTTTGAAGCCGAGCCAGCCCTGGAGACGTCTTCTCCTGGAAGTCTCGGAAACCCTGGAGACTTTTCTTCCTTGAGTGCCTGCACAGAACAGGCGGCTTCCATCCCCTCTCTCGTCTTTCTCTTGGAAGAAGTGTGGGAGAGTGTCTGGGAGGTTTAAAAGCTGTGCAAATTACAGGGCTCCCCCTTTAAGGATCTCGAAGGGCACACAGTTTTTGCTGCGTCGGGCGTCTACCCTCACTTGTAATTTGACATTGAAAGCTTTCGTGAGATTGCACACTGCTCCGGGGAACCCACTCAGAGTATGAGTTGGCTTCCCTCCGTCTCGATTCTCATGTGCGGAGCTCCTGCTAGTGGGGTGTGTGGACACCCGTGAGATCTTACCTGTGAAGGTCCAGGACTTAGATGATGTGCTTGGAGAGACTCAGTTAAAACAAGACTTATGTAGACGCCTCTGTGGAGTGCAAGAAAGGGAGCGGACTGTGGGCTGGAAGGAGTAGCGATGGCAAGTAGGAGGTGACTCCTGTTTAGATCTAGAAAGGAGGACATCTTTTGAAGAAAGCACAAGCGACCTTTTGAAAACCGCTGGGTGGTGATAAAAGAGGCTTTCCAGAGAAGATAGCATGGGGCAAGGGCTCAGGAGGCAGTGGACGTTTCACTGAGTGCAATGAAGAGAGCAGCCTAACTGAATTGGGAAAACAAAACAAAAAAACAGACAAGTGGAAAGTAGTGCTGGTAACTAGGATGGGGAATGTTCAGTTTTTTAAATGTTTCTGGCCCCACCACGTGGCATGTGGGATTTTAGTTCCTCGGCCAGAGTAGAACCTGTGCCCCCTGCATTGAAGCTCATAGTTTTAACCACTGGACCGCCAGTTAGGTCCCAGGAATGTCTGATTTTTATGTGATAAAATACACATGACATAAAATTTACCATTTTTAAGTGTATAGTTATGTACATTTACACTGCTGTGCTACCGTCTTCAGAATTCAACTCTAGGAATCTGGAATTGTTTACCCTTTAAACAGCCCTGTCCCTATCCTGCCCCAGCCTCTGGGAACCACTCTTTTACTCTCTCTATAAATTTGACTGTTCAGGTTCCTCATGTAATTGGAATCATGTTCCTTTTGTGACTGACTTTTACACTATTTCACTGAGCATAATATCCTGATTTCATGTTGAAGCAGGTGTCAGAATTTCTCTGCCCCATCTTTTTTGCCACATTATTCATTGTAATAATCTATAAATTCTTTGGGGTTCTTTTTGACCACACCCCCACAGCACTCAGGATCTTAACCAACCAGGAATGGAACCTCCTACAGTGGAAGCACTGAGTTTCAACCACTGGACTGTCAGAGACATCCCAGAATTTCCTTGCTTTTTAAAATTAAGTAATATTCCATTGTATGTATGAGATATATATATATTCCCAAAATGAACCCTTGGGTTACTTATACCTTTTGGCTTCTGTGAACAAAAGTGTGCAAATATCTCTTTGAACTCTGCTTTCAATAGGATAGGGAATATTTTGAAATCAGGTAGAGAGATCTACATTGTTTTAGGTCCTCAACTAGGGGTAATAACATGAAGTACTGTTTTAGAAAGTGACCCTGAGTGTGGCAGCTCAATACAGTCTCCATTTATAGGAAGCACTTCGGAAGCTTTAATATATGCTAGGCATTGTACTACTGCTTTATGTAAATTATTGATATGTCATTGAATCCATAAAATAGCCAGTTATTAACATCATTTTACAAGTGAGGAAACCAAGGTTCTGGGATACAGATGAGCTGAGGGGAAGCTCACCAACCATACATACACACAAGTGATCAGAAAACAAACATCTACAGGAGCTGGGCACCCATGGGCAGTAACTATTCACTTCTTTGGACAAGAATGCTGAAAAACAATAGTTTACATGTGAGAGGGAGGTTTCACAGGAGAAAGAATAGGCTAACAGCAAGAACTTCCACTCTCAAATTACTGATGTGTAAAAAAGCTTAACACAGCAAACCTGCATCTTCCAAGTTTCCTAAAAGAACACTCAAATTTTAGTCCAGGCCTACACATTGCTCTTAAAAATTATAAAATTCCAGTTAAGTAGATCTTTGTCTATAATAGAGAAAATAATGAGACACACCATTTCCTATTCAACATTTCATCTTTAACTTTTGCTTTCTCAAAAATCCCGTGAGGTTATTTGAAGCAATGAGCTCCATTTAGCAGATGAGTAAACAGAAGACCAGAAAGAAGAAATGATTTGCCCAACACCTAATGGCTGATTGGTACTAAGGCTGCAACTGAAACCCGAACCTGTAGAATTCCCACTCTGTGCTTTGGGCGCTCTTACAGCAGTCTGAGTGGCCAGTCTGTTCAATTAGCTTCACCTTCCTCAGGGACATGGCCAAACTCCCAAGAAGCTAGTGTCAGTTAAACAAGGAGTCAGAGAACGTAAGTGCGTTATAAACAGCATTAACACACCAAAAATACTCTGTACTGATTGTGCGCCAACCACTGAGCAAAGTAGGAAAAAAATCTTTGTTTGGGGGAAGAGGAGATAGAAAGCAGAGTAGCAATAAATAAAATATGTACTGAGCCAGGTAGAATAAATATGGAAAAACTGAAGCAGGAAATTAATTAAGGATTGCTGAGGATAGGGAAAGGAATTTCTGTTTAGCACAAGGGGAGGGGCACTGAGAAGTATACAGCAAATGTGTGAAGGATCTGAGAGAGCAAGCAATGTCCTTTCCCTGGGAGAAGGGCATTCCAGGTAGAAGCCAGTGCAGCAATCCTTCTTGAGACAGACACCTACTATGTTCTAAGAACTGAAAGGCCAGAGTGGCAGAAGCAGTGTGTGCGAGGGGAAAGTAGGAAATGAGGTCAGAGGTAAGAGAATGCCAAATTGTGACATTCAGGGGCTTCAGTCCAAATTGTGGATTTCAAGGGCAATGTAAGAATTTTGGATTTAAGTAAGATGGGGAGCCACTGTCAGGTTTTTAAGCAGAAGAGAAACATGATTTGACTTCTATTTATTTATGTAATTGAAGTACAGTTGATTTACAATTGTGTTACTTTCTGCTGTGTAGCAAAGTAAATCAGTTATACATATATGTACATTCTTTCTCGTATTTACTATTATGATTTATCACAGGATATTGAATTAGTTCCCTGTGCTATACAACAGGACCTTGTTTATCGATTTCTGTTTTTATAGACTCACTTTAGCTTCTATTTTGAGGATAGATTGTAGGGGAGCAAGAGGGGGACAAGTTAGGAGACTAGTAAAATACTATAAGTGAGAGACAAAGTGACTTGGGAAAAGTACAAGCAGTGGAAGGGCGGGGTGTCTGTGTACACTCAGGCACATGGATTTGATGGCTCGGTTCTTGTAGGGAATGAGAGAGTCCAGAGTGACTCCCAAGATTTTTGACCTGAGCAGTTTGAAGTTGCTATTTATTGAAATGGGGAAACTTGTTGAAGCTGGGAATGAGAAGAGACAAGAAATTCAACTTTGGATGTGCATATCAAATTAACACATGGAAATATCAAGAAGAAAGTTAGGCATATGAATCTGGAATTCTAAAAAGGTGCAGGCTTTGGGCATGTCACGGGAGATGCCAGCATTTAGAGAATATTAGAGCTATGAGATCATCTAGATAAGTAGAAATTTGAAAAAATTAAGAACTGAGCCCTGGGGCACTGTAGCATTTAGGGATCAAGATGGTCATGAAACTAGGAAAGGAAATAGAAAGCAACAACTGAAATAAGAGGAAAAGCAACCAAGTCAGTTAAGTCACCCTTGGAGAGGGATTTGGTGCCAGGATCCCTCTGGATGCTCAAGTCTCTTATTTTAATAACAACATAGTATTTACATATAACCTATGTACATATCCTCCCATATACTTTAAACCATCTCTGGATGACTTATATTACCTAATGCAATGTAAATGCTATGTAAATAGTCACCAGAACATGGAAAAATCAGGTTTTGGTTTCTGAAACATTCTATAATTAAAAAAAAAAAAAATTTTAGAATTTTTTTTTTTAATTCGTTGAATCTGTGAATGCAAAACTTGAGAATACAAAAGGATATCTGTACTCACCAGCTGTAATTGACTGTTGGCTACAGCCCTGCAATGCTGAGGATGAAAGCCTGCTTGGAACTGGTTCAAAAGATAATTGTAGGGACAGAAGTGGGGATGGGGGTCAACAGGTAATTTGGAGAAGGAGTTTAAGGTGGGGGCAGAAAAACCGGGTGATAAAGTGATAGATAGGCTCAAAAGATTTGTTTCTAATTATTTACACCCACAAATATTTTAGTATTGTAAAAAGACAATTTTTTAATAAACATAACCTCAATGCCATTATCATGCTTGAAAAATTAACAGTATAGTACATCCCTCAGTGTCCATGGGAGATTGGTTCCAGAACCTGCAGCAGATAATAAAATCCATAGATGCTTAAGTCTCACAGTCGGCCCTCCAAATCCAGGGTTCCATATCCATGGATTTAACCAACCTCAGATCCATGCGTAAATGGACCCATGCAGTTCAACTGTAATAACTCATATTATCACTACCCTGTCAATCTTCAAATTTCCATAATTATCCCATAATTTTTCTTGCTACCATGTGTATTGACATATAATTCATATTACATATAATTCATCCACTTAAAGTACACAGTTCGATAGTCTTCAGTACATTTAAAGAGATGTATAATCATCACCCACCCCCGAAATCCCTATACTCATTGGCAGTCACTACCCAGTCATAGGCAACCACCAATCTACTTTCTATCCGTAGAATTGCCTATTCTGAACATTTTCTGTAAATGGAATTGTGCAATATATGACTGGCTTCTTCTACTTAGCATGTTTTGAAAATTCATCTATATTGTAACATGTCATATTGCCTCATTCCTTTTTATTGTCAAAATTCCATTATGTATGTATGCTACATTTTGCTTATCCATTCATTAGCTGATAGATATTAGGTTGTTTCAAACCACTTTTTGGTTATTATACATAATGGCATTCTGAACATTCTGTTACAAGATTTCATTTGGACATGATATAAATCGTAACAATGTTCTTAAGTCAGTATCCCAAGGCAACAGAAATAAAAGCAAAAATAAGCAAATGGAACTTGATCTAACTTAAAAGCTTTTGCACAGCAAAGGAAACTAGAAACAAAACGAAAAGGCAACCTACAGAAAGAGAAAAAATATTTGCAAACCATGTGACTGACAAGGGCTTAGTTTCCAAAACATACAAATAGCTTATACAAACTCAATAACAAACAACCCAATCATAAAATGAGCACAAGTCCTAAATAGACAATTCTCCAAAAGAGGCATATAGATGGCCAACATGCACATGTAAAGATGCTCAGGATTGCTAACTGTTACAGAAATACAAATCAAAGCTACAATGAGGTACCACCTCACACTGGTCAGAATGACCACCATTAAACAGTCTACAAATAAATGCTGGAGAGGGTATGGAGAAAAATGAAACTTTCTATGCTGTTGGTGGGAATGTAAGTTGGTACACTATGAAAAACAGTATTGAGAGCCCTCAAAAACTAAAAAGTGCTACCATATGATCCAACAATCCCACTCCTGAGAATATACCTGAAGAAAACTATAATTCAAAGAGATACATGCACCCCTATGTCCATAGAAGCACTGTCCACAATAGCCAAGACATGGGAACAATCTAAACATCCATCAGCTCAGTTCAGTCGCTCAGTCGTGTCCGACTCTTTGTGACCTCATGAACCGCAGCACTCCATGCCTCCCTGTCCATCACCAACTCCCAGAGTCCACCCAAAGTCATGTCCATAGAGTCGATGCTGCTGTCCAAAGATCTCAGCCTCTGTCGTCCCCTTCTCCTCCTGCCTTCAATATTTCCCAGCATCAGGGTCTTTTCCAATGAGTCAGCTGTTTGCATCAGGTGGCCAAAGTATTGGAGTTTCAGCTTCAACATCAGTCCTTCCAATGAACACCCAGGACTGATCTCCTTTAGGATGGACTGGTTGGATCTTCTCGAAGTCCAAGGGACTCTCAAGAGTCTTCTCCAACACCACAGTTCAAAAGCATCAGTTCTGTGGTGCTCAGCTTCCTTTATAGTCCAACTTTCATATCCATACGTGACCACAGGAAAAACCATAGCCTTGACTAGACGGACTTTTGTTGGCAAAGTAATGTCTCTGCTTTTCAATATGCTATCTAAGTTGGTCATAACTTTCCTTCCAAGGAGTAAGCGTCTTTTAATTTCATGGCTTCAGTCACCATTTGTAGTGAGTTTGGAGCCCAGAAAAATAAAGTCTGCCACTGTTTCCACTGTTTCCCCCATCTATCTGCCATGAGGTGATGGGACCAGATGCCATGATCTTAGTTTTCTGAATGTTGAGCTTTAAGCCAACTTTTTCACTCTCCTCTTTCACTTTCATCAAGAGGCTGTTTAGTTCTCCACTTTCTACCATAAGGGTGGTGTCATCTGCATATCTGAGGTGATTGATATTTCTCCCGGCAATCTTGATTCCAGCTTGTGCCCAGCGTTTCTCATGATGTACTCTGTGTATAAGTTAAATAAGCAGTGTGACAGCCTTGACGTACTCCTTTTTCTTATTTGGAACCAGTCTCTTGTTCCATGTCCAGTTCTAACTGTTGCTTCCTGACTTGCATATAGGTTTCTCAAGAGGCAGGTCAGGTGGTCTGGTATGCCCATCTCTTTTAGAATTTTCCACAGTTTATTGTGATCCACACAGTCAGAGGCTTTGGCATAGTCAATAAAGCAGAAATAGATGCTTTTCTGGAACTCTTGCTTTTTGATGATCCATTGGATGTTGGGAATTTGATCTCTGGTTCCTCTGCCATTTCTAAAGCCAGCTTGAACATCTGGAAGTTCACGGTTCACATATTGCTGAAGCCTGACTTGGAGAATTTTAAGCATTATTTTACTAGTGTGTGAGATGAGTGCAATTGTGCGGTATCCATTGACAGATAAATAGATAAAGATGTAGTGTATGTGTGTGTGTGTATATATATATGTATGTATATATATATATATATATATAATGGAATACCATTCAGCCATACAAAATAATGAAATAATGTGGGTGCAACTAGAGATTATTATCCTAAGTGAAGTCAGAAAGAGAAAGACAAATACCATCTGATATCACTTATATGTATAATCTAAAATATGGCACGGGGTGTCACTGGTGGCTAAGTAGTGAAGAATCTGCTTGACAACGCAGGAGACATCAGTTCGATCCTTGGTCTGGGGAGATGCTGTATGCCTCGGAGCAACTAAGCCTGAGTACAACTACTAAGTCTGTGCTCCAAAGGCTGGGAACTGCAACTGAGCCCACCCACTGCAACACTCAAGCTGAATCTCTCTAGAGCCCATGATCCACAACAAGGGAAGCCACCACAGTGAGAAGCCCATGCACCATAGCTAGAGGGTAGCCCCCAGTCACCACAACTATAGAAAATCCCACGCAGCAATGAAGACTCAGCATGGCCAAAAATTATATGTGGCACAAATGAACCTATTTATAAAACTGAAACAGACTCATAGCTGTAGAGAAGAGACTTGTGGTTGCCAAGAGGTTGGGAGAGAGGGATGGACTAGGAGTTTGAGGTTGGTAGATACAAACTATTACATTTTGAATGGATTAACAACAGGGTCCTAATATAAGAGAAGAATGTATACATGTGTATAACTGAGTCACTGCTGTATAACACAGACTGGCACAGCATTGTAAATCAACTATACTTCAATAAAAAGAAAACAATTGGCCATAAATATACGGGTTTATTTCTGAACTGCTAATTCTATTCCACTGATATGTGTTCTTATGTATGTGCCAGTACTATACCATTTTGATTACTGTAGGTTTGTATTAAGTTTTTGAAATCAAGCAATGTAAGTCCTTCAACTTTATTTTTCTTTTTGGATTGTTTTGGTATTTGGAGTTTCTTGAATTTCCATATAAATTTTGCTATCAGCCTGTCCATTTCTGCAAAAAGACAGTTGTAGTTTTGATAAGCATTGCTTTGGCTCTGTAGAGCAGTTTGGAGAGTTTTGCCACTTGATATTAAGTCTTCTGATTCATAAATGTGGAATATCTTTCCATTTATCTGAATTATCTTCCTTACTTTTAACAGTGTGTAGTTTTTATAGTATAACTTCTGCAATTCATTTGCATGATATCTATTCCTATGTCTTTTCTTTTTTGGTGCTATTATGAGTGGAGTTGTTTTCTTTTTATATGTAACGTTGTTTCTTACTTCTTTGGCTGCTCTGGATCTTCACTGCTTTTGTTGCGGGGGTGGGGGCAGGTGTGGAGCGTCGCCCTAGTTGCGGCGTGAGGGCTTCTGGCTGCAGTGGCTCCCTTTCCGCGGAGCACAGGCTCTCGGGCCCGCGGACTTCAGCAGTCGTGGCAAATGGCTCTGTAGCTGTGGCTCCCAGGCTCTGGAGCACAAGTCAGTACTTGCGGTGCATAGGCTTAGTTGCTCCTCGGCACGTGGGGTCTTCCCGGCCCAGGAACTGAGCTCATGTCTCCTCTGGGGCTGCTTTCTTGTACTATGGTGGGACCACGGGAGTGACATTTCCCAAATGGGATGCAGACAGCAGAGGCAAGCACTGCTTCAGCCCACCAGCAGCCGTGACTGCATCAGTGGCGGCAACGCCACGGAGGGAGGCTGCGTCTCGGGTTGTGGCTCAGCTCTGGGCCGCTGCCGATGTAGCCGCCTCCCTAGAATTGTTTTCTTAACTTCATTTTCAGAATGTTCATTGTGAGTGAACATAGAAATATAATTAATTTGTGCATATTAATCTGTATCCTGCAACCTTGCTGGACTCACTTATTAGATTCTTAGTGGCATCGTTGGCATTTTCTATATACAAAGTCATGTCATCTGCATATCGATTTCTTTTTTTTTTTTTTTTTTTGGTCATACTACACAGCCTCCAGGATCTCAGTTCCCTGACCAGGGACTGAACCAGGGCCACAGCAGTGAAAGCCCAGAATTCTAACCACTAGGCCACTAGGGAACTCTTAAGGAAACAGACATTCTTTTTCATTCTTCCTTTCCAATCTGGATCCCTTTTATTTCATTTTCTTATCTAATTTTCCCAACTAGGACCTCTGGTACAACATTGAATAGAAGTGTTGAGAATGGACGTCCTTGTCTTGTTCATGATCTTAGGGAGAGGACATTCAGTCTTTTACTGTTACATGATGTTAGCTGTGGGTTTTTCATGTGTGGCCGTTATCAGATTGAGGATAGTCTCTTCTTAGTTTGTCTAGAATTATATTAATATTGTGTATTACATGGATTTTAAAATGTCAGACCAAGCTTGGATAAATCTCACTTGGTCATGTATATAAACCTTTTAATATGTTGCTTAATTTTTTATTTGCTAGTATGTTGTTGAAGACTTTTGCATCTATATTCATAAGATATATTGGTCTCTAATTTTCTCAAGATGTCTTTGTTTTGGTACCAGAATAATAATAGCCATACAGAATGAGCTGAGCTGATTTGAAAAGTATTGCCTCCTCTCTTTTTCGGAAGAGTTTTTAAAATATTGCTATTTATTCTGTTTTAAATGTTTCAATTGTGTGCTGTACTGTACTTAGTCGTTCAGTCGTGTCCGACTTTACGACTGCATAGACCGTAGCCCGCCAGACTCCTCTGTCCATGGGATCCTGCGGCAAGAATACTGGAGTGGGTTTCCAATTCCTTCTCCAGATGTTTCAATTATTCAATCATTAAAAGGAATAAAATAATGTAATCTTCAGCAACATGGACAGACCTGGAGATTATTATGCTAAGTGAAGTCAGTCAGGCAGAAAAAGATAAATATCATATGATATTGCTTATATGTAGGATCTAACAAAAGAGTGATACAAAAATAAATGAAATCAATTTAAATAACAACAACAACAACAACAACAAGTTTCGGACTTCCCTTGTGGCTGAGTGGTTAAGATCTGCCTGTAAATGCAGGGAACACAGGTTCGATCCCTCATCCAGGAAGATTCCACATGCCATCTGGCAACTAAGCTCATGTATCACAACTGCTGAAGCCCACAGGTCCTAGACCCTGTGCTCTGCAGCGAGAGAAGCCACCAGAGTGAGAAGCCCGTGCACTGCAATGAAGAGTAGCCCTTGCTCACCGCGATTACAGCAAGCTTGCATGAAGCAAGGAAGACCCAGCACAGCCAAAAACAAAAATAAATAAGTAAAAGTTTCATAAAATTCACTAGTGAAACTGTCTGGACTTACCTTTTCTACATTGGCAGGTGGATTCTTTACCACTGAACCACTCTAGATTTGCTTTGTGGGTAGTTTTGTTTTGTTAGTTTATTACTAATTCAATCTCCTGTTATAAGTCTATTTGGATTTTCTATTTCCTCTTAAGTCAGTTTCAATACTTTGTACCGTTCTAGGAATGTATCCATTTCATCTAAATTATAAGATGTGTTGGCATTCAGTTGTTCATAAAGTTCTCTTATGATCTTTTTTACTCTGTAAGGTTGGTATTAATGTACCTCTTTTCTTTTTTTTTTTTAAGCAGTTTGTTCAAATCAGGATCTAAGCAATGCCAATACATGTCATTTGACTTACTTGTCTCGTAGATCTTTTTTAATGTGTATATTTCTACCCTCAATCTCATTTTCCTTCGTACTTATTTATTGAAGGAGCCAAGTCATTTGTCCTGTAGGTTTCCCATATTCTATATTTTTCTGATTATGTTCCTGGGAGCCTCTAACATATTCTTCTACCTCCTAGACACTTGATAGTTATGTATGCTTTATTCTGACTCAGATTTGAATTTTCTGGCAAAACTATTTCACATATCCATCAGGAGTCACATCACTGCCTATAGTCTCTTTTTGTGAAGTTGACAGTCATCACTGAGTACTGCCTAGATTCTTTATCACAACTGGAACTAGTCCAGTTGAAGGTAGACTAAGGAAGGCAAAGTAACTGGGAGACCATTGATCCATAGTACGTGAGATTTTTTTTTTTTAAGTTCTCTTTTGGTGATCATGACATCCTACATTATTTTTAGAGCCTTCAAGTCAGGAGATGAGATCTTCTCACAGTTCTGCCACGGACTGGCTGAGCATCCTTAGCAAATCATCTTCCATTTTGGGCCTCAGTTTTCCTATCCATATAATGGGGACATAAACTATGGAGGACTGCTTTTAGTGAACTTAACTTCTACCAAAAATCATTTGGCTGGGTTAAAAAGGATATACTTACAATATATTATCGTTCCCCTCACAGGTTCATTTCAAAGGCAGTTTATTGATCATTAAATCTTGTCCTGTATATAACAAAGTCAGTTAAAAAGCATTGTGAGAGCAGGGAGATCGTGCCAAAAGCCTTGGTTCCTGGATTCTAGTTCTGGTTGTGCTTCCTCTCCACTGGTCATACTCTCTCTCCAGATCCTGCTGCTGCAGCTGCTGCTGCTGCTGCTAAGTCGCTTCAGTCATGTCTGACTCTGTGCGACCCCATCGACGCAGCCCACCAGGCTCCCCCGTCCCTGGGATTCTCCAGGCAAGAACACTGGAGTGGGTTGCCATTTCCTCCTCCAGGGGATTTTCCCAACCCAGGGATCGAACCCTCTCATGCCTCCTGCATTGGCAAGCAGGTTCTTTATCACTACTGCCACCTGGGAAGCCCTGGTTTATAGTGTGTATATGTTGATCCCAACCTCTTAATTTATCCAGCCCCCGCTCCCCTTTCCCTTTGGGTAACCATGAGTTTGTTTTCTACGTCTCTGAGTCTCTTTCTATTTTGTATGTTAGTTCATTTGTATCAGTTTTTTAGATTCCACATATAAGCAATGTCATATATTTGCCTTTGTCTGGCTTAATTCACTCAGTGTGACAAGCTCTACATCCATTCATGTTGCCGCAGATGGCATTATTTCATTCTTTTTTATCAGCTCTACCTGTTTTTATCTGCTTTCTGTTTATGTTTTACTTAACAACTGGTTGGTGGGTACCTAGGCACCAGCTTACGTAGGCAGTTCAGCTTGGGCATAGAAAATGTTCTGGAAGCAAACACATCAAAATATCACTAACTGATTATGTCTTGGTGGTAAAATTATTTGCCATTTATTAAAAACAAATGTTGGTATTCTTCATTTTATTCTATTAACATATATTTTTGTAATTTTTTTATGTTATTCTTAAGGATTTGATAGCGTATGTCTGATAGCATGACCTAACAAACAGAAATCACTAAATGCTGAGTGGAAAGATTTCTTTGTCTTCCTATGACTCAGTTAGGCAGTATATTCCAGTCTAGGTTAACCTAAATACTTTGGTAATAGGTAGTTACTTCTAACTAGATAGCTTTTCTTAATCTTCTTCAGTAATCTCAGTGAAAAAGAAAACATTGTGTGCTTCCAGAAATTAAAATTCAGCAAGAACAGCAGCAATATATCCTTTGCACATTGGTGTCATAGCCCCTTGAAATCTGGATTTGTGTATCGAGGGAACAGTATTCTCTTTGCCACAGAAGTGCTGTGTGTTACAGAAATGTGTAGGCAAAGGTGGGGTGTGTCTTCTGCATGTGATGAAAACAGGAGATTGGGAACTCGTTTGCTTAATCATGTTGGTAACCACTCCCTGGAGAGGAATTACGCTTATTACTTGACTTTCCGGTAAGCGTCACCTCCCTGAGGAGACAATACAGGCCTGCCTCTCCTGGGTTTCCTCACCTGTCAAAGTGCTCTGCTGCCGGAGTGCCCCTCTCAGGACACCACAGTAGCAGTTACTGGAGCCCTGCCAGAGGAGGGGGTGCCCTCATAGCTGGCCACACGGACAAGCCGCTCAGTCCCAAGCACCAGAGTCACTTCACTTTTAATGGAGAGGACAGTTCTGGTTTCCAGTGCTGTCACAACGAGTGCAACTGATGTTACAAAACCCACTTCCCAGTAACAAAGCCTGTATAAAATTCAGTGTCCTTACCCTGAGAAGCTTGACAAATCCAGGTGGTTCGATGGGTAACTCTGATACAAAACAAATGATCAAATAATCCTTTGAAGCTTCCCTGTCATCCAGTGTGTCAAAATCTGGGTCTGCTCAGGCTTTTTGAAGGTCATTCCTCACACCTTCATAGGATTCAAATGGCATATTCCAAAACATAACCAGACATAGAATTTTAGTTTTAGGATTTCTTTTTGAACTTCCATCTGTGAGGTCTCTCGAGCAACACTGGGTCATGACAACTTATAGACGAACTCGTGCCACTGCCTGCTCTACCCACCCAAATGCAAAGAACTGTTTAGGGCATTCACTGTCAAGTGCAGGCAATCTGCTTGTATTTATGCATGCATGCGTTCTCAGTTGCTTCAGTCATATCTGATTCTTTGCCACCTAGTGGACTGTAGCCTGCTAGGCTCCTCTGTCCATGGGATTCTTCAGGCAAGAGTACTGTGGTGGGCTGTTGTGCCCTCCTCCAGGGGATCTTCCTGTCCCAAGAATTGAACCCATGTCTCTTGCATCTCCTGCATTGCAGGCAGATTCTTTATTGATGAGCCACTTTATCAAAGTCCACTTGCATTTATACATCATCCAATAGCCTCTCTTTAGATAGAAACCGATGTGCCCCTGGGTAAGCATAGCTGGAAAGACAGTTTTTACACTCAAGAAAATCAGTTTGGTATGGAAAACATCACTAGTCTATACAATTACTGTAATGATGGAACAGAAACCAGGGTTCTTCATGGGTGTGGGTTGGTCAGCAAAAGCTGAGGAGGGGTAAAAGACAATGTTCCTGAGCCTAAACCAAATAAACAAAACGCTATAAGCTTACCATTATGACATCAGATCCTCAGAACTAGAATGATGATTTAGACAGGTTCCTATTTTGGATAGGGTTTATTTATTCTCATACTTTTAAGCAACTCTAAATATTTTCATTTTAACAAGTCATTTGGATTTTTACATAATATTTTAAAATTGGGCACATTTTTCTAGATGGACCATCTCACCCAAACACACATAAATACACTTCACAGTCAGATAGCAGAGTGAGAAAAGAACACATTAGATAAATCAGAATGTATAAATGAAACTGCTCTACCATATTCACTTTGGTAAAAATAACCGACTTTTATCTTGTTCACATATATTAAGAATAAAATAATTCCAACTATCGGTTGTAAATTTCAGGTGGCATTCAGTGGGGAACTTTGACTTGAATGATACAACTGTGTTCCTTCTATTCTTGTTTTTGCCACCTTAATTATACCAAGTAGTACTTGAAAGAGAGGTGGAGTGTGTCACTCTGCCAACTTACAGTTTAAAAAGTTAAACAATGCCTTAAGAAATCAGCAACTTTTAAAATTATTTGTAAGGTTTGTATTGGTATTTCCTACTTAGTCTTATTTATTTAGAGTTCCCTATTCTTGGATGAAATTCTCTTGCCTTCAGGGGCCTGCAGTAACTCAAGTCCTTTCTCTTCTTTTCAAATAATCTACTTATATTCATGCCATATTTTTGTTTTCCTTATTACTTCATCTTTTTTGGGGGGCCATGCCCCACAGCTTGCAGGATCTTAATTCCCTAACCAAGAACTGAACCCAACCCCTAGCTGTGAAAGTGCTGTGTCCTAACCACTGGATCACAGGGGATTTCCCTTGCTTCATCTAATTTTTAAATAAATGATAGCATACACAATACTAGTCTGTTCACTGTCACTAACTGTCACTGATCCGCAAATGTGTTTTTATTTTCAAATTCTCTGAATTTGCCTTTGTTTGGCATGGTATAGCTACCTACCATCCCTAGCATCTCCTTCTCTCATGCATTTGGCTACCCTGCCTTTCTCTACAACATGTACCACGCTGTACTGTCATTTTGAGTCATCCGGAATTAGGCATCCTCCCTGCTTTTAACTATGTGACAAATAAACTCCACTTGCCCATCTCATTTCTTCTGAATTCAAACACCACGTGAATTCAACTGATCTCAGTTGCTTTCAACCTGTAATTCCTGATGGCAGCAGTTTGCTGCCAACTCTTGAAACTAACAGGTCTGACTAGAATCTGACAGTTCCATGAACCTAATATTTTACATTTATAACAGTCAAAGACAAGATGATACCTTTCTTAACAATGGTTCCTCTTGGTCCATTGATAACAAACACAGTATCTCAATGTAAACATGAAGTGTGTGTACTATACCTCAGAATATAAATTAGATTCCTTTTAGAGCCAGACAGGAAAGAAGCAGAAAATTTTTACTGGAAAGAGACTACCAACCACGTCAGGGGGTTTACCAGAAATTTGCTGGTGTATAAGTTACATACAGAAACAATGCTACTCCAAACCGAGGTGAACAGCCAAGACGTTTGTCTTGTGGCAGGTAGAATAACTTTTTTCCTCTTTGTACTTTCAGCTTGGATATATGAAAATACAGCATTCCCTAAATGTTGTCCAGAGATTGGCGAGCACCAGTATTTATCCAACCAGCCTGGTAGAAATGACAGAAGAGGGAAATTTCAGAGCCAAGGCATTTTTGACAGTGCCTCAGATTCTGCCTTAGACTCATGAAGAGTTGGTACTCAAGAAGGTACCTTAGGGATAATTTAATCTGCCACCCCTCTTTGTGAGAAAACTGAAGCCAAAGCAGTGAAGAGATTCACCTTAGGCCTTGCACAGATGGGTAGACAGAGGTTCAGAACCGGACTGGATGATCCTGACTCTGTTTCAGTCATGGTAAAGCTGGGCAGCATATACATTTGACAAGCCACACTCTGAACTGATGTTCATAAAGGTATCCTATATCCAGCACATTAATACCTGTTTCTCTGAGAATTAGGCAAACAAGTTGGAAAATTTTGAATGGAAGACAGTGGCTATAAAAGTGGGGAGAAATTCCTGTACAGACTTGCTCACTGGAAGCAAGCCCTTGGCTTCCCCAAGACAAAGGACAGTATTAGTCACGAGGTTAAAGTTAAAAACTGATTGTGCCACCTGGCTGAGAACAGACAACCTTTTGGGAAAGCTGTAGGCTGAAACGAATATTCCCTGGAAGGACTGATGCTAAAGCTGAAGCTCCAATATTTTGATCATCTGATGTGATAGACGACTCATTGGAAAAGTCCCTGCTGATGGGAAAGACTGAAGGCAGAAAGAAAAGAGAGTGTCAGAGGATGAGATTGCTGGTCAGCATCACCGATGCAATGAACATGAACTTGGGCAAATTTCGGGAGATAGTGAGAGACAGGGAAGCCTGCCATGCTTCAGTCCATGGGGACTCAAGGAGCTGGACACAATTTGGGTGACTGAACAGCAACAGGCTGAACTGAGAATGGAATAAAGGAGTTGGTGGAAAATTTATTTTGGGGCTGTCTCACAACACTGAGAGTTACTAGGTTTTGGTTTGCTGGCTTTGAGTGAAGTATTTCAGGCAGACAAAAAAGAAGAGAAACTGTGATGAACTCTGGGTAGCCCACCTGAATTGGTGCCTATATTTCCAAACCTGTTCTTGTGTTTATGCATACATTTATAAATGTATCTGTAAGTGATAGTATTTTTAAAATTTGTTCATATTTTAAGTTTTATATGAATGCTATCATATTGAATATATCTTTCTCCAACTTACTCTAATTTTTTTTCCACTCAGTACTGTATTTTTAAGATTTTTTTTCCCCGCGGATAAAGAGGATAGCTTCAGGTCATCTGTTTCCCATTTTTTTAAAGGTCAACGCTAGCATTCCTCTTTTAAATTATGTATTTATTTGGCTGCACTGGCGCTTCCTTGTGTCATGCTGGATCTTTCCTTGCGGTACGTAGATTCTCTGATTATGGTTCACAGGCTCAGTAGTTGTGGCACACAGGCTAAGCTGTTTTGCAGAATGTGGGATCTTAGTTCCCCAACCAGGGACTGAACCTCCATCCCCTGCATTGCAAGGCAGATTCTTAACCACTGGACCACCAGGAAAGTCCCCAGAATTCCTTTATTTTTTGATTTATTTTTGACCATGCTGCGGGGCATGTGGGATCTTTGTGCTCCCACTAGGGATGAACCTGGGCCCTCAGCAGTGAAATCACAGAGTTCCTAACTACTGGACCATCAGGCAATTCCCCTAGGTCATCTATTTAACTATTGTGTGGTATTCCATTGTATTAATGTTTTCGTATTTATCTAATCTCCTATTAACAGACAACAAGTGACTTTGGGGGCTTCCCCAGTAGCTCAGCTGGTAAAGAATCCTCCTGGAATGCAGGAGACCCCAGTTCGATTCCTGGGTCAGGAAGATTCCCTGGAGAAGGGATAGATTCAGTTCAGTCACTCAGTCGTGTCCGACTCTTTGCACCCCCATGGACTGCAGCACACTAGGCTTCCCTGTCCATCACCAACTCCTGGAGCTTACTCAAACTCATGTCCATTAAGTTGGTGATGCCATCCAAACATTTCATCCTCTGTCATCTCTTTCTCCTCCTGCCTTCAATCTTTCTCAGCATCAGGGTTTTTCTAATGAGTCAGTTCTTAGCGTTAGGTGGCCAAAGTATTGGAGCTTCAGCTTCAGCATCAGTACTTCCAGTGAATATGCAGGACTGATTTCCTTTAGGATGGACTGGTTGGATCTCCTCGCAATCCAAGGAACTCTCAAGAGTCTTCGTCAACACCACAGTTCAAAAGCATCAGTTTTTCAGCACTTAGCTTTCTTTATAGTCCAAGACTCACATCCATACATGACTCCTGGAAAAACCATAGCTTTGACTAGACAGGCCTTTGTGGGCAAAGTAATGTCTCTGCTTATTTAATATACTGTCTAGGTTGGCCATAGGATTCTTGCAAGGAGTAAGTGTCATTTAACTTCATGGCTGCAGTCACCATCTGCAGTGATTTTGGAGCCCAAGAAATAAAGTCTGTCACTGTTTCCACTGTTTCCCCATCTATTTGCCATGAAGTGATGGGATAAGATGCCATGATGTTAGTTTTTTTGGATGTTGAGTTTTAAGCCAGCTTTTTCACTCTTCTCTTTCACTTTCATGAAGAGGCTCTTTAGTTCCTCTTCACTTCTGCCGTAAGGGTGGTGTCATCTGCATATCTGAGGCTATTGATATTTCTCCTGGCAATCTTGATTCCAGCTTGTTCTTCATCCAGCACGGTATTTCACATGATGTACTCTGCACATAAGCTAAATACACAGGGTAACAATATACAGCCTTGATGTACTCCTTTCCCAATTTGGAACCAGTCCACTGTTCCATGACTGGTTCTAACTGTTGCTTTTTGACCTACCCACTCCAGTATTCTTGGGCATCCCTGGTAGCTCAGATGGTAAAGAATCTGACTGCAATGTGGGAGACCTGAGTTGGATCCTTGGGTTGGGGAGATCCCCTGGAGAAGGGCATGGCAACCCATTCCAGTATTCTTGCCTGTAGAATTTCCATGGACAGAGGAGCCTGGTGGGCTATAGTTCACGGGGTCACAAAGTGTCAGACATAAGCTCAGCACAGCACAGCACAGTGAGTTTTTAGGGGTTTAGTTTTGTTTGTGGTTGTTGTTTAACCTCACTACTGTAAACATTTTTATAAAACTCCCTTCTGATCCCTGAGTGCAAGTTTCCTAGTGATGTTTACAAAGCATTAGCGTGTGCACATTTTCAACTTGACAAGAAAAGCTCAAAGGTAACCAGCAGAATATCAGCATGTCCAGCACTAGCACTGTAAATTTTCACTAATCATTTTTTTCTTTTTACTGATCTGAAGAATGTAAATGGTATTTCTTCACGGTGTTAATTTGCATTTCCCTGGTTCCTGATACAGTTAAGTATCTTTCTATGTGACCACTGGCGATCTGGATCTCCTTTTCTGCCTGACTACTTTTTCAGATGTGCTACTTGTCTTTTTATTATTGATGTTTAGAAATTTTTTGTAGATATCAGTCCTTCATTTGTCATATACAGCCAGTATCTTCTCCCAGTCTGGAACTTGATTGATTTTTTTCACTTTTGTAACAGTGTTTTTCATGATCAGATTAATTAATCTTTTCTTTCTTAAAATGCTTATTGTTTCTTTTTAAATTTATTTTGTTTCATGGATTTTTTTTTTGGCTACACCATGTGGCATGTGAGATCTTAGCTTCCCGACATCCTAGCTCCCCGGCCAAAGATTGAACGCATGCCCTCTGTAGTGGAGCAGAGAGTCTTAAACACTGGGCCATGGGGAAATTTTCTGTTTTTTTTTTTTTTTTTTTTTTAATAACAAAAAAACCCCCACCTTTCCTGGATTTAATTTAGTGTCATAAAGATATTATGCAGTATTTCCCTCTAGCTTTTGTAAGCTTTTTTTTTTTTTTAACAAACTTTGTACCTAGAATTTACTTTTGTGTGATGTACCTAGAATTTACTTTTGTGTGCAGTGAGAACCGAAACTAATTTTTTTCCAAATAGATAACCAATTGCTCTATAACCTTTTCTTGAAAGTGCCATCCTTCTCCTGAAGGAGGATAATGCCACTTTTGACATACATTCTAGATTCTCTACTGGTTCTATGAGGTTATTCTTCCTTCCCTGTGCCTTGGTACACTACAATTATTATTTCTTATAGTAAGTTACAAGATCTGGAAAGCCAGCCTCTACCTGTCAACTTAACAGAGTGGGAGCTAAATGCATGTGAGCTATCACTCTTGAATCCTACCCAAACGGATGCACAGCGAAGGGAAGAAAACCCAGAAAGAGGGTATGGGGATGCCTCTAGGAGCTGAGTCGGAGCGAGGTTGGAACCGTTAAACTGGAGATCAGTATCCCACATCAAGGAATGTGCTCTGTGGAGACCTGTAGCTTCTTCAAGGAACTCACACGTGTCCCACAGAGATCCAGCTTTGGACACCTGCCTTCACAAGGCCGCTGTCATCACTCAGCCCCACTAAGTGAAAGAGCATCCATCAGGAGAGGTTTCCAACTGATCCCAGTGAAGCCAAAAGACATTTACTTTGAAAATGAAGAAAACAATTCCACTTTTTCTTTTTCTGCCAGTCTCAGGAGATGCAGGATCTCAGTTCCCTGACATGTTTAACTTCTATGCAGAGTACATCATGAGAAACACTGGGCTGGATGAAGCACACGCTGGAATCAAGATTGCCAGGAGAAATATCAGTAATCTCAGATATGCAGATGACACCACCCTTACAGCAGAAAGCAAAGAACTAAAGAGCCTCTTGATGAAAGTGAAAGAAGAGAGTGAAAAGTTGGCTTGAAACTCAACACTCAGAAAACTAAGGTCATGGCATCTGCTCCCATCACTTCGTGGCAAATAGATGGGGAAACAGTGGAAACAGTGACAGATTTAATTTCCTTGGGCTCCAAAATCACTGCAGATGGTGATTGCAGCCATGAAATTAAAAGATGCTTTCTCCTTGGAAGAAAAACTATGACCAACCTAGACAGCATATTAAAAAGCAGAGACATTACTTTGCAATAAAGGTCCATCTAGTCAAGGCTATGGTTTTTCCAGGAGTCATGTATGGATGTGAGAGTTGGACTATAAAGAAAGCTGAGTGCTGAAGAATTGATGCTTTTGAACTGTGGTGTTGGAGAAGACTCTTCAGAGTCCCTTGGACTATAAGGAGATCCAACCAGTCAATCATAAAGGAAATCAGTCCTGAATATTCATAGGAAGGACTTATGCTGAAGCTGAAACTCCAATACTTTGGCCACCTGATGCAAAGAACTGACTCATTTGAAAAGACCCTGATGCTTGGAAAGATTGAAGGCAGGAGAAGGGGATGACAGAGGATGAGATGATTGGATAGCATCACCAACTCAATGGACATGAGTTTAAGTTAACTCCAGGAGTTGACGATGGACAGGGAGGCCTGGCTTGCTGCAGTCCATGGGGTCACAAAGAATCAGACACAACTGAGCAACTGAACTGAACTGAACTGAGTTCCCTGACTAGGGATCAAACCCACACCCCCTGCAGGGAAACTCCAATTCCCAACCACTGGACCACTAGGGAAGTCCCAACAATTCACTTCTAATAGCACCAAGGTGAAGAATGAAACACTTAGGAATAGATTTAACAAAAGTAGGAAATCTGTACAATAAACATTGTTTAAAGAAATTAAAGAAGACTTAGATGGAAAGACATCGTGTATTCACAGACCAAAAGTCTTCCTATTGTTAGAAGACTCTCCAAACTGATGAATGGCGTTGAATGAATGGCAATGAATCCACAGATTCAACGCCTCATGAGTAAAGGCCACAGCCAAGGCTTGCCCTGCCCAGCAGGACAGCTCCCAGATGGCAGACTGGGTCAGAGGAACCAGTAAGAGCTGGAAGGTATCGGGCAGGCAACCAGGGACAGGAAATGGGCACACACAAGAGGGTGAATTGGGAGATCACTGCGTGGGGAGCATCATAGGGCCAGTAGGGAGGAAACATGCTCTCACTGCTCCCTCCTCTGGAATATGTGGGTTGTAAAACTTGGTATTGATTTCCTTTCCAAAAGCCCTATTAAAAATAGGCCAAGAAATGGATTTTTTTCAGTTTGGTATATAGATACCATGAAATATTATTCAGCCTTAAAAGGGGGGAAATCCTTAACACCAGCTACAAAATGGATGAACCTTGAGGACGTTATGCTCTGTGAAATCAACCAGTCCTAGATACTTCCACTTATGAGGCACCTAGAATAGTCAACATTCATAGAGACGGAAAGTAGAGGGTAGGAGCCAGGGGCTGGGAGGCGGGAGTGGAGGTTGGTGTTTAGTGGGGCCAGAGTTTCAGCTGGGGAAGACGGGGGACATTCTGGAGGCAGATGGTGGCAGTACAACAGTGTGAATGTGTTATACTTAATATTACTGTACATTGAAAAATGGTTAAAATGGCAACTTTTATGTTACGTATCATTTCCCACAGAAGGAAAATATAGACTAATAAAAAAAATGGACAAGAAAACTGCTTTGTCATTCAGTCTGAGTGACTAAGAGAGTGATGATGCTATTGACTGATAGAGGAAGTGGTGGGGCACGGGAAGCAGGTTTGTGGCGAAGAGGAAGCCAGCCCTGAGCATCCCTCTGTGTGCGTGTGTGTGAGCAGGACTCTGCACCCACGGTCACCCATCCTTACCAGGTGAGTGTTCTTCTGTTAGTTTCTTCACAGGGACATACTAGGCGTGGGACCAGGAGGTGACCCGAGGCCTGTCCCTCCCCCTGTGCCATGCTGGGGTTAGGGTAGTGGTGAGCCACCTCTGAGGGTACCACCAGCAGGCAGGGGGGTGGCATGGAGCTTGGAGGGTAGAAGTCAGAGGTGCCTGGGGAAACCATGGGCATGGCTAGGCCCCCAGGAGAGGTGGGGAAGAGGGACGAGGGAAGAGGACAGGGGGCAGCTCTGGAGGAAGACCTAGTTACGACACTCCCTCTTCAAGGGAACTGCTGGCACAGCATCCCCCACGTGCCCAGGATGAGACCTGGGCCTCGCTTAGCACCTACCCAACAGCTGCCTCTGGGGCCTCCACCAGCCACAGGAGAGGAACCAGCTCAGGGTGACCTTATTCTAAATCAGGCTGGCTCCAGGGACCCCTGTCAACACTCGGGCCTGCACTTGGCAGTGAGCAGCTAGCCTGGGGGAGAGGCACACTTTGCACTGCCCTGCAGAGAGCAGGGCATCTCAGCAGAAGCAAAGACGCCAGCAGGCTGAGCCAGCCAAGGATGACAGACAGTGGGCAAGGCCTCCTGGCGGACTGGGTTCGGTAGGATGGGCTGGTGAGGGGGCGCTGTGCAATTCCCAAGTCATGTTTAAAACTATATGGGTTTCAAGGAGACGACCACTTCTCAGCTCTAAATAATAGAAGCATCCAGAAGGAAGGAACCAGAGGCTTCTGCCAATTGATCTGGAGACTGGGAAAAAGTCCCACAGTTATTAATAAACACTGTGTTCTGGGAACTGATTTCATGCACCAGACAAAGGGATTAAAAGTTGCTGTTGAAGGCAAAGTGGTTTCAGCCAATGCTCCACTTTCTGTTCTCCCAATAAATGAGCATTTTTCTCCCCGGGAGCGCTGAGAGCTGATTGGCCTCTTGATAAATCTGGTGAGCAGGGAGCTGTGCCATTGATTGGCACCGGTATACTTCTGTGACCT
Source organism: Nanger dama (assembly GCA_917880005.1). Lineage (NCBI taxonomy): Eukaryota > Metazoa > Chordata > Mammalia > Artiodactyla > Bovidae > Nanger > Nanger dama. The sequence goes on along the minus strand of CAKJTW010000004.1, from coordinate 63,870,997 downwards.
CTTAATCTTCCTAGAGTCTCCCTGGGGGCGACACCACCTCAGTGGGCTCTGAGGGTGGGGAGTCAAATAGGTGCTTGGGTGGCTTCTGGGAACCAGAGCTGAGGATGTAGCCTCTCAGGGCCCAGGACCCTGGAATCCTGGCAGATAAACACTGTGTTAATTCATCTTGCAAAATTATGCAGTGAGCTTCACCTTGTCCAAGGGATGTCGCAGGAATGTTGGCTTCAGAGCTGTTTCCTTGGGCATGTCTAGGCCCAGGTTCGATCCCAGCAAGAGCTTACAAATAAACAGATAAGAGACCCAAGGAAACACTCGTAGAAACAATGGTCAGCTCCCTTCACTCAATTATTAACTTGTGAGGAAGTTCTTTTTTTTTGCTGCACCACGCAGTTTGCAGGGTAGGATCTCAGTTGCCCAGCCAGGGATTAACTGAGGGCCCCGGCAGTGAGGTGCCAAGTCCTAACCACTGGATCACCAGAGAACTTCCCTAACCTGTGAGCAACTCTCAGACAAGACACAGTGCCCATCAGTTCAGCCACTTTGAAAATGATTATCGAATGAATCGAGTGTTGTCGGAATTATTTCTAAAGATAACTAACCACTACTTACAACTCCCTTCATCATCTTAGCTGAGGACACAGAACTAGGCTTTTGCCTTGCACTCCTCTTCTACCACTGTCCCCAGTCCCCAGAGCAGGGTCAGCAGCAGGAGTCCACAGGACAGTCATTTCCTTCTGGCCCTGCCACTCACTCCCCTTCCAAGGCTGGTCAGGTTCACATTTCCTCTGTGAACTCAGTTTGCCTGGTACACTCAAAGGTTCTTCCTTTTTACGATTCTTTTCCCGCAGCCCCTGTGCCTGCTAATGAGAAAGTAGCCACAGTTTTTCTAATTCTCTCAAAGCCTCCCACCTATGCTTCTGCAAAAAGCCACCTAGGGGAGTCTTTATCCCTTCCGACTCATTTTCCTTCCTGCCAGAAGAGTGATTTTATAAAACACAATCTGAAATGGGTAAAAAAACCAAACAAACAGAAACTGATGTCAGAGGAAGACAAATATCATATGATATCACTTATGTGTGAAAAGAAAAATGATACAGGAAATTTCCTGGCAGTCTAATGATTAGGACTTAGCGCTTTCAACTACTGAGGGCCTGGATTCAATTCCTGGTCAGGAAACAAAGATTCTGCAAACCACATGGTGCAGCCAACAAACAAATAAAATATGATACAGATGAACTTACTTACAAAATAGAAACATACAGACATGGAGAATAAATGTTACAGTTACCCAAGGGAGGGTGGGGAGGGATAAATTTGGAATTAGGGATTGACGTATACACATTGTTCAGTCACTTAGTTTTGTCTGACTCTTTGCAGATGTAACATATATACAGTAGTGTAACATATATACATCATTGCACATAAAATTGGAGAAGGAAATGGCAACCCACTCCAGTACTCTTGCTTGTAGAATCCCATGGACAGAGGAGCCTGGTGGGCTGCTGTCCATAGGGTCGCACAGAGTCAGACATGAAGCGACTTAGCATGCATGCATGCGTTGGAGAAGGAAATGGCAACCCACTCCAGTATTCTTGCCTGGAGAATCCCAGGGACAGTGGAGCCAGGTGGGCTGCCATCTATGGGGTAACACAGAGTCGGACATGACTGAAACTATTTAGCAGCAGCAGCACATAAAATAGATAAACAAGATCCTGCTCTATAGGACAGGGAACTATATTCAATATCTTGTAATAACCCATAATGGAAAAGAATCTGTAAAAGAATAGATATATGCATATGCATAGATGAATCAGTTTGCTGTGCACTTGGAACTAACACATCTAGCACATTAGGACCTTGTCATTTATCCATTCTGTATGCAATCATCTGCATCTGCTAATCACAAACTCCCATCCCATCCCCTCGGCCTTGGCGATCACGTCTGTTGTCTATGTCTGTCTCCACATGTTCTGACTTGGGTCCATGGGAGCTACCTCCCCAGCTTCAGCCTTTGAATAAGACCACAGAACACATCCTGAGCTCTGAGCCACCTGCCTAGTTTCTCTGAGAAAACCAAGGGCGGCAATCAAAACTACAATAAGATCTCTCTAAATACCGACTAGAATGGCTAACCTTAATAAGATTCTACTAGGATTTCCCTGGTGGTCCAGTGATTAGGACTCCATGTTCTCACTGCCGAAGTCCTAGGTTCAATCCCTGGGCAGGTGTGTAGAATAAAAGTAAAACTAAAAAAAAAAAAAAAAAAAAGACTCTACCAAGTGTTGGCAAGGATGTGGAGCAACTGGAGACCTCATGCAGCACTGTTAGAAACTTAAACTTGCTTTGGATATAGTTTGGTGGGTTTCTACAAACTTGTAATGCATTTATCTCATAATCAAAGATTCTACTCCTGGGTATTTACCCAAGAGAAACAAACACCTATTTTCAAAGTCTTGTGCACAGATGTTTAGAGCAGCTTCACTGCTGACAGTAGAAGACTGGACATAGTCCACAGGCCCCTCAGCTGGTGAAGGGATAAACCGCTTCATTCAGGGTATCACGCAGAAAGAAGACAAAATACTGCTCCACAGATGATCACCAGAGCACTCTGTCCCGTGAAAGAAACAGACAAAAGTGAGTGCCTGCCCTACGATTCCACTGATACACACAGGCAAACTCCGGGGTCAGAAATGAGACCAGTGCTTGCTGGGAGGCGGGGTGCTGGGAGGGGGGTTGGCAGCAAAGGGGCAGGAGGGGCTTTGGGGTGAAGGAAGTGTGTGTTCTGGATCTTGAACACTGCTGCTCTCACTAGTGTATGCATTTCTGCAAACTCCTTCAACTGTACACTAAACATTAAAAAAATAAAATAAATAGCATTTCACCATATGTAAAATATCTCAGTAAAGCGGGTTTTTAAAATGGTGAAGAGACAGTAAGGAAGGAAAACTCAATTTACAGTTTTCACCCTTACTTAAATTTAAAATTTTCACAAGGATGGAGCTAGGGGTTATCATACTTGGTGAAGTAAGCCAGAAAGAGAAAGACAAATACCATATGATTTTACTTATAGGTGGAATCTAAAATATGACAAAAGTGAACTTATCTATAAAACAGAAATAACTCATGGACACAGAAAATTTATGGTTACCAAAGGGAAAAAGAAGAGGGATAAATTAGGAGTTTGGGATGAATACAGACACATTAATACATCACTTCATGGGAAATAGATGGTGAAACAATGGAAACAGTGTCAGACTTTATTTTGGGGGCTCCAAAATCACTGCAGATGATTACAGCCATGAAATTAAAAGACACTTACTCCTTGAAGGAAAGTTATGACCAATCTAGATAGCATATTAAAAAAGCAGAGATACTATTTTGCCAACAAAGGTCCATCTAGTAGAGGCTATAGTTTTTCCAGTGGACATGTATGGATGAGTTATTTCAAATCCTGAAAGATGATGATGTGAAAGTGCTGCACTCAATATGTCAGCAAATTTGGAAAACACAGCAGTGGCCACAGGACTGGAAAAGGTCAGTTTTCATTCCAATCCCAAAGAAAGGCAATGCCAAAGAATGCTCAAACTACCACACAATTGCACTCATCTCACATGCTAGTAAAGTAATGCTCAAAATTTTCCAAGGCAGGCTTCAGTAATACGTGAATCAAGCTGGTTTTAGAAAAGGCAGAGGAACAAATTACCAACATCCGCTGGATCATGGAAAAAGCAAGAGAGTTCCAGAAAATCATCTATTTCTGCTCTATTGACTATGCCAAAACCTTTGACTGGGTGGATCACAATAAACTGTGGAAAATTCTGAAAGAGATGGGAATACCAGACCACCTGATCTGCCTCTTGAGAAACTTATATGCAGGTCAGGAAGCAACAGTTAGAACTGGACATGGAACAACAGACTGGTTCCAAATAAGAAAAGGAGTACGTCAAGGCTGTATATTGTCACCCTGCTTATTTAAATTCTATGCGGAGTACATCATGAGAAACGCTGGGCTGGAAGAAGCACAAGCTGGAATCAAGACTGCCAGGAGAAATATCAATAACTTCAGATATGCAGGTGACACCACCCTTATGGCAGAAAGTGAAGGAGAACTAAACAGCCTCTTGACAAAAGTAAAAGAGGAGAGTGAAAAAGTTGGCTTAAAGTTCAACATTCAGAAAACGAAGATCATGGCATCCGGTCCCATCACTTCATGGGAAATAGATGGGGAAACAGTGGAAACAGTGTCAGACTTTATTTTGGGGGGCTCCAAAAATCACTGCAGATGGTGATTGCAGCCATGAAATTAAAAGACACTTACTCCTTGAAAGAAAAGTTATGACCAACCTAGATAGCATATTCAAAAGCCAACAAAGGTCTGTCTAGTCAAGGCTGTGGTTTTTCCAGTGGTCAGGTATGGATGTGAGAGATGGACTGTGAAGAAAGCTGAGCACCCAAGAATTGATGCTTTTGAACTGTGGTGTCGGAAAGGACTCTTGAGAGTCCCTTGGACTGCAAGGAGATCCAACCAGTCCATTTTGAAGAAGATCAGTTCTGGGATTTCTTTGGAAGGACTGATGCTAAAGCTGAAACTCCAGTACTTTGGCCACCTCTTGTGAAGAGTTGGCTCATTGGAAAAGACTCTGATGCTGGGAGGGACTGGGGGCAGGAGGAGAAGGGGACGACAGAGGATGAGATGGCTGGATGGCATCACTGACTCAATGGGTGTGAGTCTGAGTGAACTCCGGGAGTTGGTGATGGACAGGGACGCCTGGCGTGCTGCGATTCATGGGGTCGCAAAGAGTTGGACACCACTGAGACACTGAGCATACACACACATACAAGAAGAGTATGTTCAAAGCATCTCCCAGGACCTGGTATGTATTCCAAATAATGTCAACCTTCCCAGCAATAAGTACCATCAGTAAGGTATCATTAAAGTTTGTTTTCTTTCTGAGGGACATGTGAGAAGCTACCAAGCTTCCATCTATCACTGGACAGCAAAGCAAATTTTTAATTTTTTTTTCTGAAATCACAGTTTTTGGAAGGAAAAATGAATAACTTTGCCACTGGGCCCATGTTGCCTGCTTAAAGGACCTGCCTGCTGGATATGTGAGGTGCTTACCACATCAATTTCTAGACACATGGAGCCTCTGGGACGATCACTGAGCAGCGACCTCCACGCTCTGCACAAGTGACTTTCAGGGCCTCCCACCCCCAGGCTGTTAAAACGAAAGGTCAGCATCCTGCTGGTGAGCTAGTGAGGAATTCTTCACTGACACATACCTACTGGGTGATTTGTTGGCTTCTTTTTCCATCCAGCAGGCAGCTGTGGGTAATGTTTAACCAGAAAAAGAGGGGCTAAATTATTCAAGACATGTTTACAATGCAAACAGGGGAGGGGGGAGACTCCCCCATTGACCACACTAGGGGTGGCAAGAGTCTGTGTGGGCTTCCTTGCATTTTACTAGCAAAACAGGTGTCAGGGACCCTCACTCCACTCCTTGCAGGCTCCTAGAGCCCCCTTGCCCTCAGCTTGCTGAGACTTTTAGAAAGCCCTGTTTAAAGGCAGCAACACCTGCTTGCAGGAGGACCACAGGAGGAGTGGAGGGAGGGAAGGAATGTTCTTAACCCCTGTGACCCCTAAGCCTGACCACCTCAGCCCAGCAGGACCTGGAATGGCTGGGGACCCCTGTCTCTTTTCCAGCATGGTTCTCAGGCTCCCATCTGAGAGTATATTTTCCAATGCTGTTTGTTCTGATAAAACTTGACTTTTCAAAGCCTGTAGTTATTTCAAAACTGCCAGTTCTTCCACTTGAGGCAGGAGGCAGATGGGCCCCATTCCAGGGTAAAGCAATTGGAGATTCATTCTCTATTGACCAAAACTCTAAGACAAGAATAGCAGGGCAATTAAGAGAGGAGGCTGGACCCTGCACAGACCACATATTTCTCATTCCCAAAGTCAGGGGACTTCTTTTTCCACACATGCATAGGAAAGGCTCCTTAGAGGCCAAAGAGGAGTCATGTCAAGGTATGTTCTACCCATAGGCCTTTGCAGTAGAATCCGTCTTGGCTAAGAGATGCGTGTGAACACATGGGAGCATCCTGAGATACACCAAATACGGACTGTGAACCAGACAAGTCATAATGATTGGCCAAAGGAAACCTGGAAGAAATGAGGATGTGACTGACTCAGCAACTCAGGGCTTCTCCCTCTGAGTCTGCCCATGTGTCTATCCACACATACTGTACTCTTTTTCTTCCTAATAAATACTGGCTTCACTACTTTTCATCTTTGTGGAAATTCTTTTCTGCAAAGCCGAAATTCCAGGGCCTTGTCACTGACCACGGTCTGGTAGCTGAGATCTGGTGCTTTCACTGCCACGACCCAGCCTCAGTCTCTGGCTGGGAACCCAAGCCGGCTCCACGCCAGTGCAGGCCAAGGCCACCTGAGATCACAGGGCTTAAGACTCTGTGCTTCCCGTGCAGTGGGTGTGGGTTCTATCCCTGGTCAGGGAACTAAGATCCCACGTGCCATACGGTGTGGCAAAAAAAAGATGTTTTGTTAGCACATCTTTGGTTATCTGTCACAGAAGCTTAATTCAAACTGCTTTAAGGGGGGCAGAAAAGGAAATTACTGGCCCATCTACCTGGAAAGTTCAGGGGATGTTGGGCTTGGCTGGAGCAAGGGATTCCAGTGAGTGTGTCAGAAACCCAGTCGGCTTTCTTTGGAATTGGTTTTATTCTCAGGCTGGAGCTCCCTGCAGTGTTAAGATGCCCACTGGCAACCCAAGGCTTGTGTGCTGGGAGTCCAGAAGCCTATTCTCAGCTGCTCTAGCAGGAGTCCTAGGGAAGCCACTCAAAGCCTGTCCGTGTGGCCTGGGCAGGGTCACTCCATTCAAACCACAGGGATCGGCCACGGAGAGAGGTGGTCGATTCAAGACAACTGTGGGGGAGGCAGAAACCATGCAGACTGCCCTCACATTCTTTTTCTGTTGAGCAAATACCCAGCGTGCTGGCTGTCAGTGTGCTGAGTCTTAGGTCTTCCCAGAGCCAGAGTGGCATCAGATAGTCGCCTCCTTTGCTTTCCTCCTTCCCATTAAGCAGATCAGGCATTTCTCCCACTGATACTGTCTTAAGTCACTCATATACGGCCTACTCGCTCACTGGGCACTTCCTGGGCACTTGTTCTGTGCTGCTGATGGCTGGCTGTGAAAGAGGGGTTGGCTGGAGGAGGATAAAGACCCGGTCCCAGGGAGATAGGCAGTAGTCAGCACAGCGGGGGTATCCCTCGGCTCCTCACAGCTCACGCTCACCCCCAACCAGCAATCTGGGCGCCATACTGGCCTGCGGCGGGAGCCCACAGCAGTGGGGGCAGGGGGTGTAGTCATGGGGGGTCGTTTACTCTGCATCCTCAGGCCAGCCAGGTCTCAGATCTTTGCCAGCACCAGGCAGACTGAGGGCGAGAACTTCCTTTCCAGTGAATACGCATCCATGGTGGAATGCCAGTGAGGATCTCTAGAAGTGAGGGCCAAAGAGACCTCAGAGACGGCCGCCCTCAGTGCTTAATTTCTTGCCCTGATCCAAACACCTAGGCTCAGGGAGGCGAAGGGGCAGGGCTGAGGCAGCTGGTGAGCTCCCACAGGGCCAGGGAGGCCCAGGTCCCTGACTTCCTCCCCAGGTGTCCTGCTCCATCAGCACCCAGGCCCAGGCTTTACCCAAGTGTCCCAATCTCATTACCTGGGAGGAAAAAAAAATTAATCCAGTGTGAGAAGAACTAAAAGGCAATCAGAGTGACATTTCCAAGAAAGGAAGATGGGTTGCTGAGAAAAATTTCCATTGGGCCATTAAAAGAAATAAGAACATAACAAGTAGCTAATATCAATTGAAAAAAAAATAGTGTGTTGGGAGGTAAGAGAAGGAGATGATGAGAGAGCATGGTGCACACGGCCAGGGCACCTCCAGCTGCGTGCGTGTCTGGCACGAGGTCTGCATGCAGCTAGCACCACAGTTCACTGAAGTGGAGACACCTGTGTGTTGTCAGACACCCCGTTATCTCACGTAGCATTAAGAAATAAAGCACTTTGCCCATCAAACTCTGACACATTAGTGATCATGTCTGTAGTCAGATTCAAGGCATGTAGCTGGATCTCCCTGAGGGAGAGTACAAATCGTGAGGACCAAGCACACAGATCAAGGATGCCTGATCGAGGCAGGCTGAAGACTCACAGAGGAGGAATTTATGTTACATAAGTTTGGATGCCATTTATCCCAGAAGTTGGACAGAGGCTCCCTAATCATCAACAACAAAACTATGGTCTTCTCAAATTCATAATTATAGTTAGTAATTCAACACTCTTTGTTGATAATTGATAATTGGACAGAAATTAGTAAATATAAAAGCATGAGCAATAGTATCAACTAACTTGACCTAGTTGGAGATTATGGAACAATTCTCTTGACAGAAGAATGGATATTTTTGTCAAATGTACACAGATTATCTACCCATATATATATTATGAGTCATAAAACAGGCCTAAATAAATTTAAAATGATTAAAATCATACAAAGTATGTTATCTTTATACAATGGAATTAATTTAAAAATTAACAAGAATTAACAAAAACATGTGGAAAATTCTCAAATATTTGGAAACTTAATAGCATACTCTCAAACAATCCAGGTCAAAGAATAAAGCAGAAGGGAAGTTAAAAAATAGTTTGAATTGAATGAAAATGAAAAACATATAAACTTAATAAAACGTAAAAGTAACATATAATAAAACAACATACAAACTCCAATGCTATTAAAGCACTGCTTACATGAAAAAGAAACAAAACAAAACAAATTATGGTATTCTGTGAGCCTGGGTCCTAATTGCCTGGTTCCCTCCTATGGGACCCTCTGTCTTAGCCTTGTCCCTAAATGTCTCCAATATGTAATTCTTGATTAGAGGAATGATGCTTTTCAGACCAAGCAGCAGCACCAAAGTATTTGGAGGAAAATAAAAAGAACAACCTTAAGTAGGTGTCAAATTTTTCTGATTTGGAGCAGAAGATGGATGAGAAGACTGATTTGTAACTTCCAGAAGTTTCAGGACGTCTCTGGAAAGAAACATGTAATGAGGATAGAGACACTGAAACTAGGCTAAAGTGGGTTTGTATCCTGATTCCAATCTAAAAACTTGAGTCTCTAAGCAGAATTAACGTCCGAAGGAGTAATGGCGTTAGAGATTGGCTGGAAGAGGATTCCTTGCTTCCTGCCCTTGTTCTACAAGAAGCGGGGAGAGGGCGGGGACCGTGTTGAAAAAGGATTTGACTCTTGTTATTTGTTTAATTCAAAACAGACTAACTTGCATAAACCAAGTGTAAGTCACTCAGTTGTGTCCGACTCTGTGATCCACGGACTGTAGCCTGCCAGGTTTCTCTGTCCATGGGATTCTCCAGGCAAGAATACTGGAGCGGGTTGCCATTTCCTCCTCCAGGGGAATCTTCTCAACCCAGAGCTCAAACTCAAGTCTCCTGTGTTTCCTGCACTACAGGCGTATTCTTAACTGCTTGAGTCATCTGGGAAGACTGCATAAACCAAACGGATAGTCATAAAACTTCAGGGCTGGAAATGAACTTAGATGTCCCTTTGCAAGTCACTGCCACATTAATGGCACACCACTCCAGTACTCTTGCCTGGAAAATCCTGCGGAGCCTGAGAGCATTGGAGAAGGAAATGGCAGCCCACTCCAGTGTTCTTGCCTGGAGAATCCCAGGGACAGGGGAGCCTGGTGGGCTGCCATCTATGGGGTCGCACAGAGTTGGACACGATGAAGCAACTTAGCACCAGCAGCCACATTAATGAATCCAGCTGTCCATCCTAGGCTTCACCTTCCTTGACCTGTCCAGTGGCACGGTCTTCACTTGACCTCTGGGCCCTCTGTGTCCTGGTTATCCTCCCATCTTACTTCGATTCTCCTGCTTTGACTGGCTCCTGCCCCTCACCCTGACCTCCATGTACTAGAGTGCCCCAGATCCCTCACCACCTCCTCTAGGGCTCAGTAGGTCTTAGGAGTGTAACCTGAATCTTTGTCTTCAGCTCAGAGGTCTCCACTGAATATCAGACTGTATGTCCAATTGCTCCTGTCATCTCTGTAAGTGGCTTTTGGCAGGAAAGAGGTTCCTGCAGGAGGCCCCTTTGTCTTGTTTATTAACCTTAAACCAGGTGCCCCCAAGATCTACTCAGTTCTGGTTCTAGCACACCTTTCAGATCTTTTAATCACACAATACCTTGTCTAACGTATTGGTTCTTCCCAGTAGATCAAAGAAGAGAAATGAGGAACAAGTAATTAACAGATGATCAGATCTCTTCCCCAGCTTCCCCTTCAGTAATCCCAGGAATAAACTGTGTACACAGATAGCATCAGGAGCAGTCCTAGCAGCAGCCTATACACAGTAAAGGGTGGCAGCCACTCTGACCCCTCATCTGAGCGATTCACTGAGATTACTTCCCTCTTTCCCTTTAAAAACTTTCATGGCCAGACTTCCCTAGTGGCTCAGTGGTAAAAGATCTGCCTGCCAGCGCAGGAGACACGGGCTGGATCCTCCAGGAAGAGGCCATGTGCCTTGGAGCAGCTAAGCCCACGCACCACAATTATTGAGCCTGTGTTCTAGAGCCTGGGAGCTGCAGCTACTGAAGCCCCGTGTGCTCTGGAGGCTGTGCTCCGCAGCGAGAGGAGCCACGGGAACGAGACACCCTGGAACCACACCTAGAGAGCGGCCCCGGCTCACTGCGATGAGAAAAAAATCTTGCATAGCAACAAAGACCCAGCACAGCCAAAAATGAATAAATAAAATTATTAAAAAAAAATCCAACTTTCATGGCCGAGCAAAATCTTCAGAGGTGGTATATGGGGTAACACTGAGCCCACCATCTCTAGATTGCCTGCATTCTGATTAAAGGCAATTTTCCTTTCTACCTACATTTGTCTCTCTCTTAAACGTTTATTTATTCTTTTTATGGCTGCACAGCTTCGGGATCTTAGTTTCCTGAGCAGAGATTGAACCCATGCCCTCAGCAGCGAAAGGACAGAGTCCTAACCACTGATGCCCGGGGATTCGGTCATCGATTTTTGAGCAGCAGCAGCCGGACCTGAGTTCAGGAGCATCTTCAGGCAGTCGGATGGGCACCTCTGACTTCCACCTGGCATGTAGCTGCTGCTCCTGACCTTCCTTGAAGCACCTTCTCACAGATTTCCTCATCTCAGTCAGTGCAGCTCTTTTCTTCCAGATACTGTGGCCAAAACAGTTGGCGTTGAACTTGACTCCTTTTTTCCTTCTCACACCATGTCAACATCAGCAGATCTGTCCACCATCACACCATCTCCGAAAGTCGAGCGCCCTCGCCTCCTTCATTGTATCGCCCTGGTGCAGCCCACTGTGGATGCCTGCTGGATGAAGGCCTGAGCATCAGCTTCCTCTTACGGTGCGTTTTTGGTCTGTTCTCAGTATAGCAGGGATCCTTTGAAAATGTAAACCCACCAGGGACTCACTCGAAGTCCAGTGGTTAGGAGTCAGCACTTCTGCCTTGGCCAGGGTTCAGTCCCTGGTGTGGGGGCTAAGATCCTGCAAGCTGTGCCACACAGCCAGCCCCCACCCCCACCAAATGTAAATTCACCAGTGCTCTGAGGACCTGCCCATCTGGCATCACTTTCCTCCCCTCTCATTCCTCCCACTGCCCTCTTTTGTCAATTCCGTGCCAGCTACACTGGTCTCTCTTTAAAATTTAACTAGGGCTACACTGAGTCTTCATGCTTTGTGCAGGCTTTCTCTAGTTGTGACAGTGGGGGCTATCTTATAGAGTTAATGAAACAAATACGATGTACCAGCATTGTTTCAATCACTGGGCTATAAACCATTACTAGGACAAAGCTCCTACCCTCAGGAATACTGGTACTTGGGGATGGGCTGTTGAAGCTGAAGCTCCAGTACTTTGGTCACCTGATGCCAAGAGTTGACTCACTGGAAAGGATCCTGATGCTGGGAAAGATTGAGGGCAGGAGGAGGGGGCGACAGAGGATGAGGTGGTTGGATGGCATCACCAACTCTATGGACATGAGTTTGAGCAACCTCTGGGAGATGGTGAAGGACAGGGGAAGCCTGGAGCGCTACAGTCCATGGGGTTGCAAAGAAATGACTTAGCTACTAAACAACAACGAACAGACAATGAAGAGGAAACAAACAAGGCTTCTTTTTTTCCAGAAACTGGGCAGCTTCCTGGGGAGGCAGCACCCCAAGAGGACGAGGGGGGAGAACTTCTCCAGCTGAAGGATATGGCTGGTGGGGTGGAGCCCAGTAAGCAATTGAACAGGATGGGACAGATTGATGTTTCAGTCAGAATAATTCGAACTCTTGTACCTTTTGCATGTAGTACCTATTCAGGCAATAACGTAAATTGAAAAAAATAAAAGGAAAAAGTCATCAGAAAACCTTAATGAGCTAGGTAACATGTCTTTATATGGCTGATTCTACATTAACATTAAATCAGACAACTAGCTATGTATAAATATGCAAGGTAGGAAACACTTCTACAATTTGCATTTACTAAACAACTTGCTTGCATTTGTTATTGTACCAGACATGCATTGGCAGTCTTTATTTTTTTAAAGCTAATTAGAAAAAAGCCACAATATTTATCATCTAGCTAAGTGTTAAAGCAGAAATAGAAGAAAAATTGACACCTTCCTTCAGAAGAAAAAAATCATCAGTGATGATCCTGTATCCCTGCCAAAAACCATCTGAATAGTTTCTCTCTTGGACGGACAATTCAGATTGTTCCCTTGGTTTCTCGTGCAAAAGCTGTGCTTCTTTCCTCTGGTGCTCAAGACATAGGAGAACCTGTGAATGGAGCCACCAGAGATCAGCAGCGTCACTCAGGGCACATTTGCTGCGGAAACTATGTTTGGCAAGTATCGAATGTCTGAACTTCTTTTCCTGGGCAGCGTAGGGTTGACAGCCCTTATTCATAACAGGGGAAATTGTAAACTTGGCCACTTATGAGCACAAAAATGTAACTTCCATAACACAGAACACATTTCCTTCTGTCAGCACACACACAGAAGCAGAGTAGGCCACCCAGATACTTGGTGAGCAGTTTGTTTCTAAAACAGATTGCTTCCTGAGTTGGGAGAAATTTGTAGATAAGTATGTGAAATATTCTCCAGATCAATGGAGCAGAAACTGAAGCCCTGACTTCCCAAACAATTATGTTTTGTTTCTGTTTTTGTTCCTAAGAGGAAAATGGCCAGAAATATAACACCTAGATAGAACTTGAAAATAATTTCAACATGTTGAGATTTACTAATTGAAATAGAAAAATGTCCCAGGGAACTTCCTGGTGGTCCAGTGGTTAAGACTCTGAGCTTTCACTGCCAAGGGCCTGTAAAACAGGGTTCGATTCCTGTTTGAAAAACTAAGACCCTGTAAACTGCATGGTGTGAAAAAAAGAAAAAAAAAGCCCCAATCTGTTTATTTTGTGCTTTTAATTTGGGCCTCATGAATAAAAACCTAAATGAGCATAGAGTGTGGACAATAGGAAGTACTCTGAACAGAATGGGCTAAAGATTGTTTACAGTGATGACAACAGGAAAGCTAAGTTCTCTTGTATGAACTTTTCTTTTAAATACAGCCACCAAGTTCTAACGCACACTGGGGAACACCAAATTATAAAACCATTTTCCCATATTTATTGCCCAATGACCCTAAGCTATGCTTATTCATAACTACATGCAACTTCATAAGCTGGAAACTATCCTGGTTCATTTCATCAGTATGTTGTATTACTGGTTATCTGACATCCTTTGCAAGTATGTTTTTAACAATAACCAATTACCCAAAGAATGTTACTAAGCACCCAGTTGCTTAAGAGTCATTTAATGGTAGCAGTTTCTATCTTTAGTTGTCTAGAAATTGGTGCTGTGTGTGTGTGTCGGGGGGCAGGTGTGTAAAAAGATGCTTCTCAGGGAGGTCATTTCTTTTAAATTGAAATGTAGTTGATTTACAATGTTGTGTTAATTCCATCCATACAACAGTGACTCAGTTATACATATATATATATGTGTGTGTGTATATATATATATATACACACACACATATTAACATTAATTTCCATTAAGGTTTATCAGGATATTGAATACAGTTCCCAGTACTATTCAGTAGGACCTTGTTGTTAACCCATTCTATAGTTTTTAGAATAACAGTTTTTCTCAGGGAAGTCTTGTTTAAAAAACAATTAGAGTATAAATCCCTTTAATAATTTTGCATTTTGCTAGCTCCTTAAATGAATGGAGAGGACTGTAAATCTAAAGTGCCTGGGATCTACTGCCATCTAGTGTTAGGTTGCTGACAGCTACTTCAAAACTGAGCTCCAAAGAATGGAACTTTTCGCCTCCCACGCCTGCCCCAGTGCCCCACTTCTGCCTCCATTCCAGTCACCAGCTCATGTCAGTACAACGCTTTTCGTCTTTCCTTTTTCCACTGTCACTAACAATCTAGCTTTCATGCCCATCTTGTTGGAAGGACGTCAAAAGGAGGCAGTTGAATTGGCTCACCATATGCTATTTCTGGGAAAGTTCTTTAAGCTCTCTGGGCTTCAGTCTCCTCATCATTTAGACAGGAACAGAAGTGTATGACTTCATAGGTTGTCCTGATTAAAGGAGCTAATACACATGCAAGGATTTAATAAATGTTCATTATCATCACACATCTATCATGCACGAGTCCTTAGTGGAAACACAAGTACTGAAAATAGTCTGGGAATTCCCTGGAAGTTCCGGAGAAATATGCCACAGAGCTGAAAAAGGAAACAGATTGTATTACTTTTCATTTTATTATCAGAAGGCAGAAATTGGGTTCCATAAGACAATTCAGGCTGCTTGTTTTTCAGAGGTCTATTCTGGATAAAAAGTCCTTTGCAAATATTTGTACCCAGGCTATAGCTTCTCTTTTTTAAAAAATTGAAGTTACAAAGTTAGTTTCAGGTGTACAGCAAAGTGATTCAGTTTATGTATATTTATTTTCAGATTATTTTCCATTATGGGTTATTACAAGATATTGAGTACAACTTCCTATGCTATACAACAGGTTCTTGTTATGTTTCATATACAGCAGTGTGTATGTTCATCCCAAACTCCTAGATTATCTATCCTCACCCTTAACTGTTTTTTTTTAGCTGCATGGGCAGCTTGCAGGATCCCTACCAGGGAACTTCTTGAAACTCACTCCTCAATTTTTTTCAACTATTTAAAAATTAAAACAAAACCCTGCAGCGGGTTCGATTGGGCAGCAGGATAACTGGTCGCTTTGAGGGCCACAGGCTGACCCATGATGTAGTTAGGTTTGGGCCTTGTGATTTTTTCTGCCTATCAGTTCAGTTCAGTCGCTCAGTCGTGTTCGACTCTTTGCGACCCCATGAATTGCAACACGCCAGGCCTCCCTGTCCATCACCAACTCCCAGAGTTCACTCAGACTCAAGTCCATCGAGTCCGTGATGCCATCCAGCCATTTCATCCTCTGTCGTCCCCTTCTCCTCCTGCCCCCAATCCCTCCCAGCATCAGTCTTTTCCAATGAGTCAACTCTTCTTTGCATGAGGTGGCCAAAGTACTGGAGTTTCAGCTTTAGCATCATTCCTTCCAAAGAAATCCCAGCGCTGATCTCCTTCATAGCAAGCGCAAATTACTTGTACATACTCATCACACTTGTGGGCTGAGAGCAGCCACAGGCATCACCGCACAGGGGACAGAAGCCCTGCTGTGCTTACTTGTGTCAGTCTTTGAACAGCCTTTGCCATATTGCAGTGAGACAGACTCATGATCCATCAGCCACGGTTACAATTTCCAGACTCTTGATTTTTCTCTCTACAAAATCTGAGCATCAACCCCACACTACTTTGACAAATGCTCCTAATATAATCCCCAGGAAAATGTTAACTTCAATTCTATTTCTTTGCCATGATATATGCTAAAAATCACTCTCCCTATTCAGCTCCAGGGTACATCAAAAAACTCCTCACACATCAAGTGGTGATGATCAGTACCACGCTGCAAGAGGAGTGTCTGGGCAGTAGGTCAGGAAACAGAAATAACAAAGTCCCTATGCTGTGTGTTAAAACTGATTCACCTAGGTCAGTATTATCATCATCATATTTAACAAATATTATATGAAAAAATGTTTGGTGGTAATGAATCCTTTAATGAAATTGAATTAGCTGATCCCTTGTTGCTCAGCTGGTAATGAATCCACCTGCAATGCAGGAGACCTGGGTTTGATCCCTGGTTGGGAAGACCTCTTGGAGAAGGGAAAGGCCACCCATTCCAGTATTCTGTCCTGGAGAATTCCATGGACTGTATTGTATTAGTCCTTGGGGTCGCAGAGTCAGACACGACTCAAGAGACTTTTACTTCACTTTAAAAGGCAAAACCCAACAATTTTTATTTCAGGATATCCAAGTTCCCCTTGCATACCAAAAAAAAAAGGGAAAAGTTTATCTGGTGGTCACTACATGAATCTTGAAACCAAATTCCTGATTGATGATATTGATACAAGATGGTAGTTATAATATCCATGCCAGCCCACCACAAACTAATTTAACATTGGTAAAAATGATCGTATATACATAAATGAGTCTCTATTAGTACTGACACCTCCTTCTCATTCCCCATAGAATCTGACTTCTAGTTTCAGCCATTTGATGGGTTAAATGTGCTTGGTCTAACAGAGAACTATTTTGATGGTCAAGCAAGATTTTCTTTATTTGATGGTAACAAGAAGGGTTACAGTTTAATACTTAAATCAGCAGTTAATAGGGATTTTCTCTCCAGGCAGAGTAACTAAAAGCAGCTGTGAAAACTGCAAAGAAAACTAGAGACAGGACAAGAGGTAGTGGAAGCCTGGCTGCTGTAAACTGGTGTGCACCTCTGCATCTCAGGAAGGACAGGGAAGCCGGAGTCACTGACTGCTTTCCTCAGTGACTTGAATCGACAGTTTTTCCCAACTATCTTGTTACTGGTTGCATTCCATTATATCTAGTTAAATATACAGAATTAGTCTTCATAATAAAATCATCTTTTCAGAACTATACACAATACATTAAAAAAAAAATCACTGATTGTGTTTTCTTCGTCTTTTTTCTTTGAACTTGCAGGTGGTTGAGTCTCCTGTGTTTCTTCTTTTACACCAGATACGGGCTGTTTGAAAACTATTTCATTATCTTTATCATCATCATTCATTTTAGCCACTTCAGATTTTCGTTTCTCCAAAAATGTTGGTGTACAAACTGGTGTGGGACCCTGGGTTCAAGTGAAAGATTATAATATATAAATGTGGGAAGATATTAGGAATGACCCTCTCCCACCACCTCTCCTCTGTTTTCATAAGTTATGCATATTATTTTAGGCCTGTTTCCATCATTTGATGATATAGCTGCACATGATCAAGCGCTTAGATGCTTATCACACTTTGTAACAAGATTGAGCAAGCAAAGTGACAGTAGCAGCAACTGCTTTTCCTCCTTTAAACTGTACTACTGGATTCCCAGAATACTGAAGACAATCTTACCTGGCTATCCACAGCCTTCTCAGGAGTCTTAGGAGTGACTGAAGCGGCTTTCTTCTTCTTACGTAAAACCTTCAATAAATTTTAAGAGACTACCATCAATCTGCATGTTGACTAGACATAGTAGTCCTGAATGGACTTCCCCATTTATCTTTCTCTAATATCAAGTGGGTAATATGATAAACGAAAGTTTTACCTGGTGCTTTCTGGAATTTCGAGGACCAGTGTTTGAAGCATTTTCCTCAGTTTTATGTAATACCTTAACCTAAACAAGCATAAAGAAGTAATAGAAAAAGAAGCTGTAAAACTAGCAGTCTCACTTGTGTATATTTTAAAACTTAAGACAAGCCTACAATGATTGCAGTTGCAAAAATTCAGTCAAAACCTCGTGAGGGGGAGATACTGGGTTAGACATTTTATACAGAAGAATACTCACCAATGAAGGGAAATCATAATCAATCCCCTTTTTAGCCAATCTCTTTCTGAGTAATTTTTCCTTCTTTTTAAACCGCTCCTCCATCCGTAGCTTTTGAACAAGTGACCGATTCTGATTGTACCGTTTCACTGCTGGATATGATGGCCTTTTAAATGGCATATGCCACTCTCTAAAAGTTCTTCATGTACCTTTTCAGGTGGTATAAAATGACCTACAATTAAAAAAGAAAAAAAAAAGTTTTCAACCAAGTAGAAGGGAAAGGCTTTTAATGAGAACTTCAGACTCTCCCTTGTGTCACTTGTAGCATAATCAAATTGATGTGTCCCCCCCGTGCATGGAGCAGCCTGAAACAATAAAGCAGGTACCCAAGGGAAAGTCAGACAGCCCCAATTATCTACCACTCACTCACTGTGTGCCAAGAAGGATTCCAGGACTAGAGATACACGAGTGAACAAGACGAGTGCATAGAGGAGGGTTTGGAAATTAAGTCTTAGGGTTCCTGAAGCTAAAAGGACTCCCATTTTTAGACTGTGTGACTCATGGCAGCAGAAGCTCTTACCTTCCAGCTCATATCCTCCAGGCACCTGCCCAGGACTAAGGCAGCTCACTGCTTATCTGTATCTCTCTGCTTAGGGATGCACACTGGGCCCCTTATGCAGGGAAGCCAAAATCCCTGGGATCTACCCTCTGCCACTGATATATGGTACACAAATATCCCAGTTTCTGTGCTTGTCAGCTGGGATAATTCTCTGGCCAGCAAGAAGGAGCCCAAATGCCTAAATAACCTGCTTGCTAACATATCCTTTACTGACTTCCTTCCTCCCTGTCAAATCTCCACTCCTTACAAATTATTTCCCTGGGATCACCTCCAAGACAAACTACTCCCCTGAAAAAAAGAGGTGGGGATGTGGCTAACACCTCATAGAAGAGTTCTGTTTGTGCCATCCTTCAGAAGTCAGGTGGAGCACAGCAGGGATCTCATACATGTGGTCACCCAATCACCCACTTCGTCCTGGCAAGAGCCACATTTTTCATGTGCGAATAACACCCAGGATCTGAGGGGGCTCCTGGGACCCTCTCTCACAGCAACAGGAACTAAGATGGAGAGGTGTGACCTGGGTGCTGGCTCCGGATGGGCTGCTCTGGGGAGGCGGGTCGGTGGGAGCTCCACCTCCTGCAGGATGAACCTCTATCTGCTACCGTCACCCTTGCCCTTCCGATGGTTTCTCTGCAGAGGAGCTGCAGCCAAGGCCATGAAGACTGGCTGACATGTGACTCCTCACCCTGAACATCATCCTGTCTAGCACCATTAGTGGTTTCCACTATCCTCGGCATGTATTCTAAACTGCGCTTTACATGGCTTCTGGTAACCTGACCTTCATTCGTCTGTTTCTCCTCCCTCATCTCTCGTTATGCTCCTTGCAGGCAATGACGTTTGTCACTGGTTTGGCACTTGCTGTCCCCTCACCAAATTCTCAGTTCCACCCCTTCACCTGGCTGTTATTTAATCTTCAGGTTCCAACTTTAATGACTCTTCCTCAGGGAAGCCTCCCACATCCCACCAGGAAGCCCTTCCTATTTACTCCTCAAGGAAACTGTTTCAACTCCATCTCAGCATCAAACAGCTCTCACTCCGGAAATCTTAAAATTCCAGTTCAAACCTATCTTGAAAATGTACTTTAACTGTTGCACCACTGCTTAGGAGACTCATCGGGACGTCCAAGCAGCTAAGCAACCTCCCACCACAGCCACTGTCAGCAGGAGCATCCCTGAATCCCACAGGCTAAGAATCGGGTACTTACACTTCAAGAGTCTTTCACCAAAAAGGTAGTTGTTCATTGTTTCAGCAGCTATTTTGGCAACATCTTCAGATTCAAACTCCACAAAGCCATAGCCTTTGCTATTTCCAGTCTGCAATGACAAATCCACCACAAAAAGCAGAACAATTACATTCTAATGTGCCATTAAACTCCTAAAATGTCATTAAATAATGTACATTAGCTGTGTCTGACTCCTGCGACACCATGGACTGTAGCCTGCCAGGCTCCTCTGTTCATTGGATATTCCAGGCAGAATGCTAGAGCGGGTTGCCATTTCCTTCTTCAGGGGATCTTCCCAATCCAGGGATTGAACCTGGGTGTCCTGCACTGCAGGCAGATACCGAATGAGCTACCAGGGAACTCCCAGTAGGAATAGCGCCACTGCTGCTGCTGCTGCTGCTAAGTCACTTCAGTCGTGTCCGACTCTGTGCGACCCTATAGACAGCAGCCCACCAGGCTCCCCGTCCCTGGGAGTCTCCAGGCAAGAATGTTGGAGTCGGTTGCCATTTCCTTCTCCAATGCATGAAAGTGAAAAGTGAAAGTGAAGTTGCTCAGTCATGTCCAACTCTTAGCGACCCCATGGACTGCAGCCTACCAGGCTCCTCCATCCATGGGAGTTTCCAGGCAAGAGTACTGGGTGGGGTGCCAATGCCTTCTCCGAGGAACAGCATTAAGGAATTACATTAAGACACCTTTAATTTTCAACTTCAAATCACATAGTGTGCAGACTGTTACAGGGAAAGAAAAGATCCAAAATAGTCTAAATTTGCCAATGGTTTTGAAGATTTCCTGGGATTTTGATTACATATGATAAACGATTATAGTTGGAATTTATTCAGTAGCAACAGCCAACATAAAGGAATCTGGTAGGTCCCATAGTCCTTTACTCATGATCTCATATTATCATATTATCCATCTACTTGGGAGATGGAATAAATGCGTCACAAAAATACAGGCAATATAATTCCCATTTATATGAAAAAAATGAAAAGAAATTAAGTCAGTGTCTCTCAGCCCATCAATAAAACATCGCATTCATTGTCATGTTTAATAACGACTGATCATCGCCACAGCTGAGGGCACAGGACCAGGGGCCACTCTCTCAGAGACACACACGCTGGGTTCTGGCCTCCAACCCATAACAAGATGAGCTTGCTAACAAGAGTTCTAAAATCCAAATGCTCAGGTTTGGATCTGAGCTCTGACACTCAGATAAGGAATGTTTAAGCCTCAATTTTTCCTTCTATAAAATGAGGATAAAATAAACACTCTCATAGAGTTGCCATGAAAACACAAAATAACCTGCAAGTGCTCCACACTTCTGTCAAGTACTCAATACATGCTATTTTAGGGTGGCAGGATATGCCTACCCCACATCTGCTCCTTTGGCAAATAATTATTCTGACCTGAAAGTACTGAGAAATATAACAAGAAACTCTGCCCTCCCCTTATTTACCTAAAAACAGGACACAAATTTAGAAAGGTGTCCTCTCCCTTCTATCAGAAAGATGTTAGAGGAATCCACACAATAAACTTTACTAAGCAGATTTTATCACCAACATCCAAATCTGGGCATTTGGACTTTAGAATTCTTGTTAGCTTCCTGTATATTTGCCTCCCCACAACTTGCAACCATATAAACTCAAAGCACTGTGCCCTCATCTTGTCACTCCTCAAAGTTCTAACAACCCTTTGAGCATTCCCATGAGTAAGCATACATTTTAGTCTTTTTAATCTCTCAGTTTTCAGTCCAATTCATAGGGTCTCAGCCTAGGGCAGTAGAAAAAGAACTTTTCCTCCTCTACAGTTCCAATTCTTAGTGACAACAACTAGGAAAACTTTATAATCTTGCATTAAACAAATTATTTTCAGATATTGCTCAAAACTGGTCATGTGATCCTGGAAATTAGAAACCATTCACAGGCTACGTGGCTTAATAAGAGATGGAAGCCAGGAGGCTGACTCCTAGCTGTGCTAGTGACTCACAAACAGGACACAGCCACCACCTAGAGTCTCAGGTTAGTTATCTGCAACAGGATGATTCTGGTAAAACTAAATGTCTGACAATCCTCCTACCATCCCAACTCTCACTCAGGAGGCGAACAATGATGGGGTATAAGACACTATAATAAATCTTTTGAAATCTGATGTGAAATACATGTCAAGTGTCCCCAAAACCAAACACTCAAAAGCCAAAACCTTGACCTAGTAATCCAAGAAAGTTAGAAATACCAAGCAGATAGTCAAAACTGGGGTGGGTAGCTTTATAATATGCAACAAAGCTGGGAATGTTACATTTCAGTGCACTGCATCAAGGAGCAGACTTTCTAAGACAACCGGCCTCAATTCTTTAAAAGAGCCAATGTCAAGAAAAACCAAACAAGCAAAACAGGGATAGAGAGACTCTTCTACATATGGTGAAGAACTAAATGATCAAGGGCAACGCATAAACCCTAACCCAGAATGGCAGGGACTATTGGGGATATTTGAAGAGGGGTAGTAAATGAGATTATCATACTGTAATTATGTAGCACAATGTCCTTATTCTTAGATTTATGATGATGTATTTATATTAAGGTATTAAAACGGTCACTTTCTTCAAAAGGTTAAAAAACCCAAAAGGTATGTATGTTTTTATAGATATGGTAAGAGATGAAGCTAATGTGTTAGGATATTAACAATGAGTGAATTCAGGGGAGGATGTTCATTACACTTTCCTTTCTACTTCCCTGTCAACATTGTCAGAACATAAAGCTGGTGAACACAACTGCACTTCATTATGGAAAAACACTTACAAAATAACAACTCACAAAAGGCAGAAAAAAGTCTTTGAGGTGGATTCATGTTGATGTATGGCAGAACCAATACAGTATCGTGAAGTAATTAACCTCCAATTAAAATAAATATATATTAAAAAAATAATAAAACAGAAAGTTAACCTTAGTAAAAAATAAAGATATAATAAACCAAAAAAAGTCTTCGAAAAGACAACAATAACGGCAAAAACATGAATAAGCGTTTCCCCAGAACACCAAAGGCTGATAAGCAAATAATGATATTCAATCTCACTACTGCACCCATCTCACAGGCTAGTAATGTAATGCTTAAAATTCTCCAAGCCAGGCTTCAGCAATACATGAACCAAGAACTTCCAAATGTTCAAGCTGGTTTTAGAGAAGGCAGAGGAACCAGAGGTCAAATTACCAACATCCACTGGATCATCCAGAAAGCAAGAGAGTTCCAGAAAAACATCTATTTCTGCTTTATTGACTATGCCAAAGCCTTTGACTGTGTGGATCACAATAAACTGTGGAAAATTCTGAAAGAGATGGGGCTACGAGACCACCTGACCTGCCTCTTGAGAAACCTATATGGAGGTCAGGAAGCAACAGTTAGAACCGGACATGGAACAACAGACTGGTTCCCAATAGGAAAAGGAGTATATTGTTACCCTGCTTATTTAACTTATATGCAGAACACATCATGAGAAACGCTGGGCTGGAAGAAGCACAAGCTAGAATCAAGACTGCTGGGAGAAAGATCAATAACCTCGGATATGTAGATGACACCACCATTATGGCAGAAATTGAAGAACTAAAGAGCCTCTTGATGAAAGTGAAAGAGGAGAGTGAAAAAGTTGGCTTAAAGCTCAACATTCAGAAAACTAAGATCACGGCATCTGGTCCCATGACTTCATGCAAACAGATGGGGAAACAGTGGAAACAGTGGCTGACTTTATTTTTCTGGGCTCCAAACTCACTACAAATGGTGACTGAAGCCATGAAATTAAAAGGCACTCGCTTACTCCTTGGAAGGAAAGTTATGACCAACCTAGACAGCATATTGAAAAACAGAGACATTACTTTGTCAACAAAGGTCTGTCTAGTCAAGGCTATGGTTTTTCCAGTGGTCATAAATGGACATGAGAGTTGGAGTGTAAAGAAAGCTGAGCACCGAAGAATTGATGCTTTTGCACTATGGTGTTGGAGAAGACTCTTGAGAGTCCTTGGACTGCAAGGAGATCCAACCAGTCCATCGAAAGGAAATCAGTCCTAAATATTCACTGGAAGGACTGATACTGAAGCTGAAACTCCAATACTTTGGCCACTTGATGCGAAGAGCTGACTCATTTGAAAAGACCCTGATGCTGGGAAAGATTGAGGGCAGGAGAAGGGGGACGAAAGAGAATGAGATGGTTGGATGGCATCACTGACTCAATGGATATGGGTCTGGGTGGATTCTGGGAGTTGGTGATGGACAGGGAGGCCTGGCGTGCTGTGACTCATGGGGTCGCAAAAAGTTGGACACGACTTAAGTGACCGAATCTCACTAAAAATGAGGCAGATCATTCTATACTCATCCAGAGGATATGCTATAAAGTGCTATTTTTCAAACTCAGAGTTTGAAAAGTTTAAAAGTTGCCTTTTAAAGGGCAACAGAATCAATTTATTATGTCAGAAAAGTATTTTTAAATAAACTGAATGGGAAAGTTAAGTATCATCTTCCTAGACTTATTTCAGTTAATGTTTACGTACAGGTACATGTGTGCTGGCTTGTGCTGTAAAACTTACTTCTTATTGTGGATTCAAGGTCTGAAAAATACTATTCAAGAGAAAGTCACCTATACCTGCACAAAGAATGTTCCCAGCAGTTTCATCAACAAGACTGGAAAAAAGCTAAGGTTCAACCAGAGGGTGGATAAACAAACTGCAGCATATTCAGGCAGTGACAACAGAGCAGGGACAAAAAATAGTTAACTCTGTTCTGTTGTAACTTAAGGGGTAAAATGTGAACAAACTGTATCAAGAAAAAAAAAGAGATTCCAATAACAAGAATTCTGTGGTTACAACCAATAAGAAGTATGTGTATGTAGGAAAAAAAGTCAGCCACACCCTATTACTGAAATAAACCACACAAATCTTTATTAGGAGGTAGGTATGATACAGTGACATTTTTACAGTACTTTGTGTATCAGGCATTGTTCTAAGAATCTTATACTCATTACCTCATTTAAGTTTTGATTCAATACTCCTGAGAGGCTGGTGCAATTTTGGTCATATTTTACAAATCAGAAAACAAGCATGCACGTTATAGAATTTGCCCAAAGTCACACAACCAATAAGGTGTAGAATCCAGCCTCACACTTACGTTCATGAACCCCTGGCTTAGTAGTTACAGGATAAAAAGAACTCACTAGGACTGCCAATTTAATTTGAGGACTTGAGGCAATTACCTTAAAAAAAAAAAAAAAGTAAAATAACATTCACAGGAATACTAATTTTGTTCTCCGTCTGCTTCCGGTTCTAGACCTTATCCAATCTTTTTCTGGATAAGCAATAACATGCAAACATGCTCCAAAACCTGTCAACGATGATATGCTTTTGGAAAATAAAACAATCTAATTCAATGCAAAAACCTTACCTTTTACTCCTGGACAGTCTGAATCTTGTAACAGTGCCAAATTGGGAAAAATATGCTCGGATCTGGGTTTCATAAAGGGATGGTGGTAAGTGGCCCACATAGATTACTCCAGGAGTAGGTTTTCGTTTCTCCTGTTGCTGAAAACATAAAGACCAGGGAAATATATATACATATGTCTTTTTTAATTAAAAAAATCACACTGCAACAAAACTTGTGAAACTCTGCTCTTAGATTAAGACAAGAGATCAAGAACCTACCCTGTATTTCCACTTACCACAACAGAAACTATAAAGAATTAGCTGTTTAGATATAGTGAAGAGACTTATGGTTGCCAAGAGGGGAGCGGGGTGGGAGTTTGGGGTTAGCAGATGCAAACTATTATATAGAAAATGGATAAACAACAAGGTCCTACTGTATAGCACAGGGAACTATATTCAACACCCCAGGAGAGATTAACACAACACTGTAAATCAATTATACTTCAATGAAAAAAATAAAAGGGTGTCCCCACGAGGACAATCGCCAAGCAGTAGCCTGTCTTCTCAGCTTCCCTCTCCGAGCACGAATACTCAGTAACTACACGCTGAATTAACAGATAAAATCTTCTGGCTTAAGAACTCTAACAAACATACCCTTCAATATTGTTTGCAGATCACCGTTCACTCGCACCCAAGTAAAGAAACAATTTTAAGACGTCAGTAAACCTTGACGAAGCCTGCTAACCTTTCAGTATCTCTGCCCTCGAACCCCTGCCTTCGGTAATACAGACTTTTAAGCTTTCCCATGTACATTTTATGATAAATAAATATTACTGAACTTGATTATCAGGGCTCCCCAAACAGCAAACAGAACTTGGGTAATACTGTCTTTTACGAATTCCAAAACCACTAACCAGGCAAACAAACCTCTCCAGTTTGGGGGCCCAGACGAAAGACTGGAGCTGATCCGCCGGACGAGGGCCGACCCAACAGCCGGCTCTCCTCTCTTCGAGCATTCCTGCGATACCCACTCCTTACCTTACCTCCATAAGGACCCTAAAGCCCGCGCGGCCCAAAGCCGTCACATCTCGGTCCTCCCGAGGAAACCTCGGCCCGCAAGCTCTTGAGGTCGGGGTCCGAGCTGGGTGACGCCGGACGAAGCACAGGCTTGGTGAGGCCGAGGCGCGCGGGCGGGACCCCCAGAGCCGGTCCGCCACCTCCCCTCGCGGTCGGGTCCGCGCCGGCCGCTCACCTTGGTCGCACGCCGACGAACCTGAACCACCTCGTTTTTAAATTTGGCATCCTCCTGCGGGTTTAGGGACAGGAGCGGCTTTGCCGGGCCATCGAACGCCGCCATTCCGCCAACTCGTAAGCGGACCAGACGCACGCGGTACACCCGGAAACGCCAGACCCTCTGCTTCCCAAACCGGAAGGGAGGGGCGGGGCTTGTGGTACGGCTCCGGGGCGGAGCCTGGGTGGACGGCACGGGGGGCGGAGCCTGGGCGATAGCGTAGCTCCCGGGCGAGGCATAGGGCGCGGTGCAGCGCGGCGGAAGGGCTCAAGGGGCTTCTCGACTGGCAGGTGTCGTTTGGCACGTTCAGGGTTGCCTCTATTTGGAGGCGCTCATTCGCCTGGCTGCTCAGTATTTAGATATCCTGCCTGACAATGATTCTACCTGCCAACGAGGTCAGCTCTGTGTCCAGGAGCTCCCCTCGGGAGGGCTTTTCTAAGCTGATCTGATGCTTTAGCAAGGGCGTCGTCTTCTGTTGCCTACAGGAGATGGCTTTCACTCCTTGCATTGTTGCAGAGCTGGCCTCTTGGCTGCTCTCAAAATTAGATGTTTGATGTATGAGTCAGACACTGGTCTCGGATACAGAGCAGGTTCTACGGTTCCCTGAGGGTCCCTTCCGTGTGTGTGTGTGTGTGTGTGTGTGTGTGTGTGTGTGTGTGGAGAACAGCCCCCTCTATTCCTGACTTATCTCTTTAGTTCCTATGGGGAGGAAAAAGGAGGAGCAGAGACGGGAAGACGGCAAACTGACGGGTTTCTTCTGGGAGATCCCCTCTCAGATTTCCCCAACCCGCTGCAGGAATTCCTGGCCTCTAAAGGATCAGGTGGTGACCCAAGTCTTATTAAAATTGAGTGAGCATGTGGATTGCCAATTCTGATTCATAGGTGGGGGCAGGGCCTCAGGTTCTGTGTTTCTAACAAGCTCCCAGGTGAGGCTGATGCTCTGTGGATTACATTTGATTATCAGGAGTAGAGACATGGGGAACTGATCATTGAACTGGGTTGAGCTGCTGTCCCCTCAAAAGATATGTTTAAGTCTTCACCTCAACACCTGTGATGCAGACAGTATCTTTGCTGATATAATCACATTCAGATGAGGTTGTTATGGAATAAGGTAGGCCCTAATCCAATGATTAATGTCCTTATAATAAGGAAATTTGGACACACACGGAGAATGCTACTTGATGGAGGCAGAGATTGGAAAGATGTCATAAACTTAGGAACACCAGGAATTGCTGGAAGAGGTAAGGGACTCTTCTTCCCTAGAATATTCGAGAATGGCCCTGCCAAAATCTGGGACTTGGATTTTTAGCCTCCAGAACTGTGGGAGAAGACATTTCTGTTGTTTCCAGCCACCCAGTTTGTGGTCATTTGTAATGGCAGCCTTAGGAAACGAATACAGTTACCACTTTGGTGCAGCCTGAAATGATGTTCTGAGGAAAACACTTTGATTAATCTTGGGGCTGACTTGATACCTTACAGCAAGGTAGTGGAGGAACTCTTGGATGTTCACAGAAAGCTACCAGGACACCCTCCTTTTGGCCTTTACCTGATCATAGAAGTCTGCCCTTAACTGGGGACAGAGTCTCAGCCCTTGAATCCTCACTGCATCCCAGACGTGTTTCATTTTCCCCTTTCTGAGCTTGAGTCAGTCATAGCGCCTTCAATGACGTATGCTCTGGCCCTGCCAAGGACCATCTCATTCTCCTCTGCCTTTGCTGTCTAGAGCCCAGGGATCACTGGAGTTGTGCTCTTCTGGTCAGAGAATCCAGAAACCCACTAGACCCTTGGCCATGTGCCTGGGGGAAAATCCTCCTCCTCTCAGGTGGTACCTCAGTGTTCTCAGTCGTAAATAAGATTTTGGGTGAGATGATTGGTAAGTTTCCTGGGTGGAGGTGGGCAAGTCTGTACTGTTTAGTGGCAGCAGCAACAGTACTAATGGTCAGAATGGCAGCTGGCCTTCCACGTGCCCAGGTAATAGACTTGAGCTGCCTATATTTGTCTCTTCCTTCCTTCTCTCCTTCTTAACTTCTTTCCCTGTTTTCCTCCCTCCTGATTTACATGTAGAATGGGGAGGCTACTTGGGTGAGATGGTTCTTACTGAGTTGGACTGTCCCATACACACTGCCTTGGCACCTGTCCCCAGCACTCATTGCCAGTGCCACCTCACCCCAGTCACTTAACAGGTCACTTAACAACATATAACAAATGCCTCCCAGGCACTTCCCCAGACCAAGTGGACTGTTGAGTGAGCTCACTGCAGTTCTTCCCCATCTTTCTCCCCCTCTGTCTTCCCATGCCACCCCTCACTTGTGATAGAATAGGGGCACATCTTTCCGATGGTGCCACCATCATCACCTATGGGCTGGGGGCCCAGCACAGCGAGGGCTGCTTGCTGAGACTGATGGCAGGGGCTGGGGGTGGCGGGGGGATGGCAGAGTGGGACCACCTGCAGGGCAAGGCTGGATGTGCTGAGTATCTGGGGAGCTGGGCCATGGGAGGAGAGGGCTCTGTGGGGGTGGGGCTGAGGGCTGGAGGAGTGGAGACCAGGTGGGTACCAACAGGGTCCAAGGTGCCTGCCCAGCTCTGCCCACCTTCCTCTTCCCCTGTTCTCCCCTTACATCTCTCTGCCTGATCCCTGTGGGGTCATCCAACATGTCACTCTCAGGATGAGAGCCCAGCTATGTAAGCCCAGCTGCTGCCACTGAAGAGGGCAGACTCCCCCACCTCACCCTTGGCCCTGCCAGACTGCCCCTTGCTCAGTTACAGGGCTTCTCATGTGGGACTGAAAGGCACAGTTTTAGGGGTGGAAGTGGGGCGCGATTCTCATCTGTGTCACCAGCTTCAACTGTGCAGCCTCAATGCATGTCACCTGACAAACTAAACATTCAATCTGCAGATCACTTAGGGCCCCATGACCTGAGGCTGGAAGGGAAATTTTCTTTCTCTGTCCTGTGGATGTCTGTCACCTGGGGCACACCCTGCCCTATGCTGTGTTTAATGTCATGCACAGGACCCAAATCGGGTGGGCCTCTGAGAGATAGGGGTGGGAAGCATGGAGAGTGGGTGCTACCCAGAGGGTCCAGATTCCCTGGGAAAACCACTGGGCTGACTCACCAATGCCCTCTTTCATCCCAAGATCCTTTCCAGTCCTTCAATGAGGAACACCCAGGGTGTCCTGGGTCTTGAAGGGCCTGTAGTCCACATCCTGGTGCCCCCTTCCTAGCCTGTATTAATCATGTTTGTATTTTCTCTATTCCTATTTTGACACCTTAACAAGCTTGCTGGAAGTTTGGGTTAGCAGATGCAAACTATTATATATAGAATGGATAGACTACAAAGTCCTCCTGTTTAGCACAGGGAAGTATATTCAATATCCTGTGATAAACCATAACAGCAAATAAATATGAAAAAGAATATCTATATAACTGAGTCACTTTGCTGTGTTCCAGAAACGAACACAAGATGTTAAGTCAACTATATTTGATTACAAAATAAATTTAAAAAAATCCAAAAAGCCAGTTGGCTGTAGAGAGACTGTTTCTCCCAGGGCTAGCAAAGGCTCAGCCTGGAGCATCTCCTTACCTGAATCTCATGTACAAAGCCAATATTGGTTCCCTGCCCTAAGTCCTGCCAGGGCCAGGTATGAGGTGACTTGAGACCACTCCTATAGTCAGAAGCCCACCAGAAGCATTCAGAGTAATCACAGACACAGGCTCTGGCTTGGCTTTCCTTGCTCCTGCTTCTGCCTCCTGAGTAAACCTGGTGCTTCCCCATGTGGCCCTGCATGGTATGGTGTGCCCTGTCCTCTCAGGAAATATAAGTAATAAATTCTTATTTCAGGGGCACTGGCCTTTCCAGTTGTCACTATGTCACCTCTGTAAATTAAAACCTCATGGGGGCTTCCCTGGTGGCTCATTGGTAAAGAATCTGCCTGCCGATGCAGGAGACATGGGTTCAATCCCTGGTCTGGGCAGATCTCACATGCCACAGAGCAACAAAGTCCAGGTGCCACAACTATTGAGCCTGTGCTCTAGAGCCCAGGCGCAGCAACTACTGAGCCCTCTAGCAGCAGCTGCTGAAGCCTGCATGCCCTAGAGCCTGTGCACCACAAGAGAAGCTACTATACTGAGAAGCCCACACACTGCAACAAAAAGCAGCCCCTGCTCTTTGCAACCAGAGAAAAGCCCTTGTAGCACAGCCAAAAATAAATTGGAGAAACCCTCCAAACCCTCATGGGTACACAGCTCCAGGCTCATCTTGTTTTTCTCTCTTTGCACTGACTCCTTAACCCTTTCTCCTGTTCTCAGACTGCAGGCCACAGCTCCCAACCATGCTTTTTTCTGGCCTCTTTTGCCCTTCAAAGAAACTTGCAGATGTGTACCACCCATCACACTGTCCTCAGTACTATTAAAAGAGGTATAATTTCACCCTTAAATTAGCCCCGAATGTCTACAGTGTTAATATTCACATTGGGTAGAGTGCAGGCAAACTGGCTGCTTCAGGCCCTGG
Source organism: Nanger dama (assembly GCA_917880005.1). Taxonomy (NCBI): domain Eukaryota; kingdom Metazoa; phylum Chordata; class Mammalia; order Artiodactyla; family Bovidae; genus Nanger; species Nanger dama. The sequence continues at coordinate 63,839,947 of CAKJTW010000004.1, read as the reverse complement.
CCGGCAGGGGAATGGAAATTAGTTCAATGTCTTTGAAAAGTGATTTGACAAAATATGTCAAGAATTTTAAAAATAGGTCTTAAAAGAATGATCTTATTAAATTCTGACTTTCAGTTTTTTTATCAAAGTATAGTTGACATATTAATTACAAGTATATAATTTAGTAATTTGGTAATTTTATAGATATCATCCATATAAAGTTATTATAAAACATTGGCTTTTTTCGCTGTGCTATCTATTTTATAACTTGTAGTTTGTACCTCTTAAAATCCTGTCTCTTATTTGCCCCTCCCCTGCCTTTCAACTATCTTATCATTTACAAGATAAAAATAGTATCAAATTTGCATTAAGTATAATGAAGATAAAATATGATCCTTCATGTAAAGTTTTAGAATAACGTGGGACAAAGCAAACAATAAGTTATCATTTACTTGATATAAGTAATCATTTTAATTCATTTGGAGTGCACCCTACACACACGTATCTGTAGGGTTTTTGTTGTTTAGTTGCTAAGTCATGTTGTGTGACTCTTTGCAACCACATGGATCGTAGCCAGCCAGGCTCATCTGTTCATGGGATTCTCCAGGCAAGAATACTGGAGTGGGTTGCCATTTCCTGCTCCAGTCTGTAAGGTACATGTATGGAATTTGGTCAGACAAAAAGTCTTGCTTCAAGGAAGGAGAATGAAGGTGTTAGTTGAGACGAAGAAAAACTTCACACTTGAAACGCTTAAAAATTCATATAATCTTAAAAATGCAATACAATCCTACAGGGATGTTAAACTTTAAAAAAGTACATAGAGAAAATTTTTACTCTTAATCCATCCTATTATTCCAGTCCTGCATAACTTTTATTTTTCCTGGGTATTTTTTGCAGAGACGAATGTTTTTCCAAAGATTGTAATCTGCATACCCTTCAGGACTGAAGCATCTTCCTGCCAACTGCTGTGGGACAAAACACCTTGTACAGTCAGCCCTCTGAATCTGTGGTTCCACATGGCCAGATTTAACCAACTTAAGAGAGAAAATACTGAATTCCAGAGTTATGAAAAGTAAAACTTTTATTTTCTGTGTACTGGGAACCATTTACATATTATTTACAAACAACCATTTACATAACAATTTTATTAAATATTAGAAGTAACCTCAGTAACCTCAGATACAGCAGATGACACCACCCTTATGGCAGAAAGTGAAGAGGAACTGAAGAGCCTCTTGATGAAAGTGAAAGAGGAGAGTGAAAAAGCTGGCTTAAACTCAACATTCAAAAAATGAAGATCATGGCATCTGGTCCCATCACATCATGGCAAATAGGGGAAACAATGGAAACAGTGACAGACTTTATTTTCTTGGGCTCCAAAAATCACTGCAGATGGTGACTGCAGCCATGAAATTAAAAGATGCTTGCTCCTTGGAAGAAAACCTATGACCAACCTATACAGCATATTAAAAAGCAGAGACATTATTTTGCCAACAAAGTTCCGTCTAGTCAAAGCTATGTTTTTTCCAGTAGTCATGAATGGATGAGAGTTGGACCATAAAGAAAGCTGAGCGCTAAAGAATTGAAGCTTTTGAACTGTGGTGTTGGAGAAGACTCTTGAGAGTCCCTTGGACTGCAAGGAGATCAAATCAGTCAATCCTAAAGGAAATGAGTCCTGAATATTCATTGGAAGAACTCATGCTGAAGCTGAAACTCCAATACTTTGGCGACCTGATGCGAAGAACTGACTCCCTGGGAAAAGACCCTGATTGAAGGCAGGAGAAGGGGATGAGAGAGGATGATGGTCGGATGGCACTACCGACTGGCTGGACATGGCGTTTGAGCAACCTCCGGCAGTTGGTGATGTACAAGGAAGCCTGATGTGCTGCAGTCCACGGGGTGGCAGAGCCGGACACGACTGAACTTAACACGCTTTCATATAAGAGACCTCAGGTTTTAGTATCGTGCACAGCTCCTGGAACCAAATACCTAGTATGACACTGACGGAGGAAACAACCAGCTAACAGCAGGATGGTTCCACACCTCTTAGCCCAAGTCCCCACCTCTCTCGGGTCCACGTGCTCCGAGGACCCCTCCCGGGTGGTTTCCAGCGATGCCTGTCGAAGAGCCCCGCCCACCATGCTTTGCCTTCCGGCCAGCGTCTCAGGCATCGCGGCGGACAGCCCGGCTTCCTGGGCGCCGCGGGCCTGGGAGGACCCCAGCGACAAGCTCAGCGTAGGGCCCAGTGGACGCAGCGGCAGCGGCGGTAGCGGCGGGACGTTGCAACTGAAGGCGCCGGTTGTTTCCCGAACGCACTCTGCCGGCCACCCTCGCAGCCCTGGCTGACGGTCGTGCGGCCGGCGCCATGTCTGTGAGCGAGATCTTCGTGGAGCTGCAGGGCTTTTTGGCTGCCGAGCAGGACATCCGAGAGGCGAGTCCCCGTCTCCCCATATCCCTTCCCCGCTCCTTGCCTAGCTGGGCCGCGACTCCCGGCCCTCCTCCGTCGCTCTGATTCGAGCGGTGGGGAAGCCTCCGGAGGTGGGTTCCTACCCTTCACGTTTCGGCTTAGGGCACCTTCTTGACCCCGACCCCGATTCTGCTGCTCGGTCCTGGTTCCCTGTGTTCCGAGCTCGGCTCTTCGGCATCACCTACCTCATTTGGGTGTCAGTTTTTCTCATTTTTAGTTCATTTTTATGTCGAACCCTCAGCGCGTGGGACTCATACAACACGTGTTTCTTGTGTGGGTTATTGGTGTCTTAAAAGCACGTGTGGCCATTTCTCTTTAAAACTCTCCTATGGCTTCTCATTTTACGTAGGATAAAAATCCAGACCCAACTGTGGCCCACAGGTCTCTCCAGTCTCTTTGCTCCTGTTGTATGTTATGGTCACGCCGCCTCCCTTTTATTCCTCCAGTTCCCCAAATAGCGTCCTGCCTCGGGACTTTTGCAAGCACTGCTTGCTTTTGCTGGTATGCGTTTCATTTCCACTTTTTTTTTCTGGTCATCTTGACCTCACAATCAAAAGGATCGTTTTCCTGTTACGTTTACTTATAGTAGCGCATTAATTTGTGCGGTCGTTACTTTTTAAACGCCTCCCGCTTGACACAACTGCAGGAAAGAAGGGACCGTGTGCTTGGTTCCCTAGTAATACAAGAGCTCAGTGAATATTCGCGAAATGAATGAATGAAAGATACGCAGTCTTGTGTTGTGTTTCGTTTTTCTCTATGTCTGGGTACCTCATCTCCTTCAGTGTTCCAGTGTTTTATTCAGGGCGAGTGGGTGGCTCTTACCGTTTGAAATCTGTATGAGGAATCTCAGGTTTTTTAATGATTTCCTTAAGGTCTCATAGAGAAGGTAGAAAAGTCAGAATTCAGTTCTGAATAAATCTTGTGTACCATTTATGTCATTGTAAAGGTTGATAGTGTTTGAAACGTAAGTGAAGGTGTCATAGATTAAATATACTATCTAGTATATTTGGTTTGAGGCTATGATAATATACTTATGTTGAATTTATTTGATATTTTGATATATTTCTTTCTTTCTAGGAAATCCGAAAAGTTGTACAGAGTTTAGAACAAACAGCTCGAGAAATTTTAACTCTACTGCAAGGGGTCCATCAGGGTGCTGGGTTTCAGGACAGTAAGTTCTTTGTTTTGATTTGGAAGGTTTTATCCACTCTGTCAATCTTTCATCTAAAGAGTTAATTTACATTCAGAAGACATATCAAATCTGTAAGGTTTAACTATGAAAATTGTTCCTCATGTTTCTATGGTGAGTAAAAATTGGAGAAATAAGTGAGGTGATCATTTTATAGGTTTACAGAATTCTCTATATTTTTGTTGATTTTCTGCTTTCACATAGGTTGAATTAGGAATGTTTTCTCTAGTGGTGTAGTTCTACTGATGATAATTGTGGTAGTTCCACAGGTCTCTTGTGTATATAGCAACTTTTATTTGGCTTTTTCTTAACACCAATCTTTCAGTCATTGAATGTGATGTAATATGTACTTTTAGATAATAAAATGGCCACTGTAAAATGTTGTCAGTGTTTATAGTCAGTCTCTTGAATGGAGATACAGAGTATAAGAAGGTTAGAAATGGAATCTCTATTGTAAAAGATAACACAGTTAAAAGAAGTGAAATGTGTTTTCAGATTAAGAATTATATCATAACGTAGCTAATAGGTGTCAGGGCAAGTCATTTTTGTGAGAGATAGGGAGTGGTTCAGCCTGTTGAGAATAATTCTAAAGCTGTTAAATTTTTTTTTTTTTTTTAAATCTTTGATCACATCATGTGACATGTGGAATCTTAGTTCCCCAAACAGGGATTGAACTCTCGCACCCTGCAGTGGAAGCATAGAGTCTTAACCACTGAACTTGCAAAGAAGTCCTAAAGCTGCTTTTTGATCAAATATAAGTGCTAAGTGAAGTCGCTCAGTCATGTCCAACTTTTTGTGACCCCATGGACTGTAGCCTACCAGGCTCCTCCATCTATGGGATTTTCCAGGCAAGAATACTGGATTGGGTTTCCTTCTCCAGGAGATCTTCCCAACCCGGGGACTGAACCTGGGTCTCCCGTGTCGTAGGCAGCTGCTTTACCGTCTGAGCCATCAGGGAAGTCCTTGACCAAATATGAGAGCCTTCAAAATCCAATTTTAGGCATCCTTTGGGGACTGACTAGGAAAGGTGCTTAAAGATTAGTTAATTTATAACAGCTTGCCAGTGTGTTTCCTGACATACCCCCTTTTAGCAATTTTTGTTGTTTATTTTTCAGTAGGGAAACTTGATATGAAATTTTGAGAGCCAGGTTGATAGCAGAGATGCATGCTCTACATTTGCTCATGAGATTTAAAAAAACTGATTTATTTCCAGGTAGACTGCATAGATTGTTAAGCAAGAACTGTATTTGAAATTTGGTAAGTCTTTCATTATTTCATTTGACTATCTTTTTGTGATCAGTTCCAAAGAGGTGTTTGAAAGCTCGAGAACATTTTGGTACAGTAAAAACACATCTAACGTCTTTGAAGACCAAGTTTCCTGCTGAACAGTATTACAGGTTTGTAAGACAAGTAGCATCTTGTTTAACATTAAGTAAAAGAAGGCAAGAGAAAAATTTGTATGGACTAAATGATTGCTTAGATTTAGTTGACAATCCTTCTACTTAGAAGAAACAACAGAGAGGAAAAGGAACTGTTAATAGTGGTAGTATTTTAATGGTGACAAAATTGCTGACTTTTTTTCTCCCTTTTACTTTCATAATTTTCTTAAGGAACATGTGTAATTTTTGCAATGAGAAAGTAATTAAAAAGAAAATATGTATTATGTGAAGGTCAAATAGAGAATATTTTTTTAGTTTATTGAAATTACTTGTAAAGTTGGATGGACCGTATCTATGCTAGTAAGATTATGGAATTAAGTGTCAGTGTATGTGTATAAACTGATTATTGAATTTTGCTGCCAAGTAACATATGCAAGTAATATTTTATGCCATATTTTATTAAATCTACAGCACTATTAATTTTAAGAAACAATGTTATGTTTTGTGTCATTAGGGAAAAGATTGTTATGAATCATAATTATGAAACATGTAGATTGTTTAATACTTCCTGATTTCACAGGTGTTAAACTGGGAAAAACTGAGTGTTGATGAAATATGGTAAATAGGAACCTAAACTTTCTATTTAGACTTGCTTTCTCACTAGAGACAATGTTCTTTTAAGATATGTAGGGCAAGAAATACTTTAGACAGGTATGTGGGGAGTGGGTAGTGTAACCTCACAAGATTGTTGAAAGATAGGGGCTGGCAAATTACTGTGACCTTTTATATTTTATATAAATATATTTATATTTTAAATAGTTAACTAAGAAAAGAAAAAGAAAACAAATAAGAGTGTGACAGAGACTGAATGTGACCCAGAAAGCCTCAGTCTTAGAAAAGGTTTGCTGACCCCTGCTGTAAGGTTAATAACAGATGCTTAGAGATAGGACAGGAGAACTGGCAGGATCTTTAGAGAGCATGGAGTTTGGAGTTCACATATAGGCTGCCCTCTCGCTGATTTGGTCCTCAAAATGTTTGGTTTGACCTAGGTTGTGTTGAAAGATGTTTTTGAATTTGTTGCCACATTTGAAAATCAGGAGGCATAGCATAAACATCTAGGGGTTATAACATTTCTTTTTTCTTTTTAGTCTCCTAGCTCAATTTAACTACTGTATCCCAATGTTTTAAGGTCACTTGTTTAGTGACGGTAGTTCTTTCTCATGTGTGTGAAGCTGGAGTTTCTTGATACCCTGCATTCAGTTCAGAGTGTAGGACTGAGATGCTGAGGCTGATGTACATTGCAGTTCTCATCAATTTGCATTTGCTAGCATTTATTTTCTCAGAGCAGCATCACTGTTCACCGATTAAACTTCTAGAGCGCAGTTGCTCTTGCCTATAACATTTGGTTTTAAATTTTTGCATTCATCAGAATTGGACCATGCTTCTTACATATTAAAATTATAATAAATAATTGTTATAAATTTGGACTGGCAAAATTTACACTAAATCTATCTATATGTAATACTTAAATGTCATATTGTTCTTAACACATTTTATATTTTGGAGTTTCACATAAGGTTTTATTTGAAAAAGGGTCCCGTGCCGCACATGTTTGGCTGTGACTGTCCTGTGCCCATCTTTCTAACACCTGGTCCCTTGCACTCACTGCAGGTTTCACGAGCACTGGAGGTTTGTGCTGCAGCGCTTGGTCTTCTTGGCAGCGTTTGTTGTGTACTTGGAGTCCGAAACCCTAGTGACCCGAGAAGCTGTTACAGAGATCCTTGGCAGTGAGTGTCCTCAGTCGTGTCCATCCACACCATCAGTTTAATTTTTGGTGGGAGGGGCTTTCTGTTTATGGAAACAAATGAGAGCTAAGTGGAAAACTGGTTTCTTGGAGAGATGAAAACTAAAAATATGTAGGGGCTTGCTCTGTGTACTTGGGCGTTTCTTTTAGTTATTAAACATTTTAAGTCTACAGAAAAGTTGAAAGAGAACACCTTTTTACCCCCACTTAGATCCTCTGCTTGTTCACATTTTGCCCTGTCTGTGTCTTCTCCTCACTGTGTGTTGGGGGCATGTTTGAACTGTTTGGAAGTTAGGTGTAGATCCCATGGCTTCTCCTTAAATGTTTCAACGCATACTTTCTAAAAGCTATTCTCATGCATAACAGGATACTATTCTTGGTGGTATTACTTAAAGAAAAATGAAACGAAAGATTGAATTTTGCTTGAGAGCTCAAAAATTCCACAGTGAGGTCTGTTGCCAAGGATATATCCACATTCAAAAGATAGTTTTGAAAGACTCCTTTCTTTACTTTGAGAGAAATTGTACTTGTGTGTATGTGTGTGTGTTTAAAACAAATTTTAGGTGTAGGTTATGTTTCCATCGTGACTTTGTCTTTACTGTGTCACATGTTTCAGTTGAGCCTGATCGGGAGAAGGGATTTCACTTGGATGTGGAAGATTATCTCTCGGGAGTTCTCATTCTCGCTAGTGAACTGGTAAGAAACTTAGTGATTTGCCATTTGCTCTTTTGATCTTTCCACATCATTGTCAGTTTTTTAAATGGGTACAAAAATTTAGATGTCCCGTTCTTTTCTAAGCCATCTGTCAGTCACAGGGGAGTCATCGACTGGGTACTGTGTGTGTTAATGTTTTGTTGGGATGTCAGTTCAGACAATGAGGTGGCTTTGCACACTTGTTATTATGCAATTTAAAAAGATGAGAACACTTCTTCCTTTCAGAGCAGTGGCACAGTATATATTCCTGGTAACTGTTCCTTTATATAGTTGTTTTGGGGAACAATTAACTATAGAACTTTTACCAGTTGTTATTGTCTTTCTCCCCTTAATTTTTCTCCAAGAAATTGTCCTGTAAAAATAAATCAAAAGCAGGAGAAAGCTGTTATAAAGGAGTTCACTCTAACCCTATTTATATTTATGAGAAGTCGGGAGACCACAGAAACGCCACCAAAAGGGGAATGATTTCTTGTTTTAAGTAAGTAATACTGAGCAGATGTCAAAACTGTAATTATGAGGGATAGTGTGGACAAGTCATGTGGTGCACTGGCCTCGTGGCTGTGGCTTGGAGGAAGAGCCCTGCTGTGACGTTCCGCTTCTCTCCCACAGTCGAGGTTGTCTGTCAACAGCGTGACCGCCGGAGACTACTCCCGGCCCCTGCACATCTCCACCTTCATCAACGAGCTGGATTCTGGCTTCCGCCTCCTCAACCTCAAAAACGATTCCCTGAGGAAGCGCTATGATGGCCTGAAGTACGATGTGAAGAAAGTGGAGGAGGTAGTCTACGACCTCTCCATCCGGGGTTTCAACAAGGAGACGGCAGCAGCCTGCGTGGAGAAGTAGGGGCTCCCCCCAAGCCCTGCTGACTCCAGTGGTGCCCACCAGGCCCAGCCCAGCGCCTCCCATGGTAGTTAGGATGTCCCGTCGCTAAACACCGCGCTTCATTTTCTTAACCAGTTGTGTGGTGTATCAGAGTCGAAACACTTTTTAGGGGGTGACAGACTAGCCTTTACAAAGACAGGTTTTTCTTTGTTGTTTTCAGTGAATTTGCTCTGTAACTCAGTATACTTCAGTTTTGTCAGAAAACGTACATGTTGATCTCTTGGTAAAATTCTTTTCTTGCTTACCCTGATGCTGTCAATGTGCTGATTGAGAACTTCATTGTCTTGTTTGTGATTCTTCCAGGAGTGAGCCTTGGTGTTTTTTATTTCCATATTAGCCATCCATATCCAGGTGTGGCCTGGATACAGTATAAAAACAGATAATTAAACGGATGGTTGCCAAGTGAAGGACAACTTATTTTATGTTTTCCTTCCTTATTTTAAGCCTTGTGAGTAAATCAGGTGTTGAATTTTTTTACAAGGCAAGTATAGCCCCAGGGTTCTATCTCACTGCCATCAAAATGTCAGAGATTAAACTGCAAAGACAAATTCAACAGGTTATTTTGGGAGAATTTTGTAATAAGGATTGAGTAGCATCATCTGGCTTTGTTTACCAGGTGGGGAGTAGGGATAGGGTTCTAAAACACCCATTTTCTGATGTTGCCTTAACATTCTGCTCTTGTAGAATGTAACATCTTCTCCACATGCATCTTAAATATTTCATATGATGTATTTCTGAGCGTGAAACTTCTTAACTAATAGCCAGGTAGACCTGTAGGTCTGGGAGTGTGAAGCCAATCAGTCAGTTAATTCTCAACACCCTGACTGGTGATATTCTGAGAGAAGAATGCTGTGCTTTGTCTGGAAGGAAGAGAAAACCTTGAATTAAAAGGCAAAAAGTAGCTGACTTGGTCATATTTTTAAGAATAAACAATCTTCTCAGGTTGTTAATTATTCCAGTTTTGGTCAAGTCAGATATATCTTACTGGCACAGGGCCTGTCCCCTGCAACCCCCACCTTCCCCCATCCCCTATTTTCAGGTAGTACTTGCCATGTAACTTGCTATTGAGTTGAAATTATTAAAATGATCACTTAAACCACAGTATCTTGGAGCTCACTGAAAGGAAGGTGCCAGTGTGTCCAGAATAATAGGAACTACTTAGAAGTGTCACCCTCTCATGCCTAATACGAGTTTAGGCTTCCTGTTTGTAAGTAGGATTTTCAGCATGGGCATTGGAGCTGTTATCAGGCCGAGTTAAGGACTTACCAAATTTTCCATCATGAGGAAAGAAGTAGAAATGAGGCATATATTGCTGTGCATTGTTGGATTTTAGAACAATTTTCTTGACAGCTCTTTCTGCAAAGAATTTGTGGAAAGGAGAAAGTTGTTGGAGTCGTAAAGTACCTAGGATGGCCATCTAAAATGTGCAGTAATAGCACTGACTGGATTGAGCATAAAAGGTTCTGAATTATGCGATCAGACATATGCAGTAAGTTTGATACTAGTTTTCTTTGCTTCTTTAAGTATTGATTCTGCTTGAGAATAGTAAAGTTCTTGGGAGAAGTTTTGGATTTCAGTTTTCACAAATAGATTTTAAGTGGAGGAGCACATTCTGGTTTTATACACCATTGGGGATATCAAGTGTTATGTGTGATTATTGTGTTGTGTCTGTTGCTGGCTTGTTGTAAAGCAATAAAAACAGTTTCTTTTCTTTTTGGTCTTTCTGTCACTTAGTGTGTTGCTATGAGAACTCTTCTATGTGGGCAATAAGTTCTTAGTGTCTTTTTCTTTTTAAATTTATTTGCCATGCCGTTTGGCATATAGGAGCCCGTTCCCTGACCAGGGATAGAACCCACACCCCCTGAGATGGAAATGTGTAGTCTTAGCCACAGGATTACTACAGAAATCCCAAGTTCTAAATATTTTTGCAGCTGAAGAAGACTGAGGCAATGAGCACACTACCTTGTGATAGTTTGAGGCCAATAGCACTGAGCTGTGTACTGCAAAGTACAGGTAATGGTGATGTGCGCTCCCCTGGTTGGGAAATAACAGGTATTTTAACTGAAGATGTTGAGAAGCCTTGGCTGTGGTTTCAGGACACCAGGATTGCTTTTTCTAACTTTAGAAAATCAATCAGGTTAGAGAAAAGAGATTAGTGGATGTTTTCTTTACAGATTTATTAATTTATAAGGAGAAGAAAAGAGCTCCATAAATATTGACGGGATTTGCCCTGCCTTAAACAGTGAGTGATGCTTAGGCGAATATAATAAAAAACAAAAACTCCTTTGGCTGTATTTTGAGACCTTTTGGCTAAAGAGATGATTTGGATATGGTTCTTTTTGCATTGTTTCATGATTGTGCACTCAGAAGTTACAACTTTCTTCAACTTTCTTATTCTAGACTACACTGTTTGTCCCAGGTGGAGTATCACTGTCATGCCTCACACCAAGTAAGATTTTTCCCTGCACCTGAAATAATAATAATTTATTAAAAATAATTTATTTTCTTGGTACTCATTGTAATAAGCATTAGAGGGCATGTGGAGCTGAGGACAGAGCCCTGGTTGCCAGCAAGGGGAGGGACATGGAGGCAGAGGGAGTGGAGCCCACGAGAAGAGGAGATGGCCAGAGAGGTTGGCAGAGCAGGGAGAGTGGCTCATCACAGAAGCTAGGGGAGTAAAGTATCTTAGGTTTTTTTAGGTGAGAGATTGAAAATGTACACATTTCACAGCCTGAGCACCTTGTGACTTTGTCGGGCTTGTGACTTTCCTAAGCTTATCCTCCAGCTCTCCTGATTTATTTATGACACAACATGCTTAGGTTCCCCAAAGTGCTCTCCCCATTTCCCTCACAACATCTCAACTGGCTGCTCTGCAGGCACCACGAGTCCATGAGCCTTGTGACTTGGGCGAGGCTGGGTGATGCAGAGCACTACAGAGCACATGCATTTCCCACTCGGGCTCCCCGTCCATCACAGGTTAGCAGGGTGACCCACTCCATGCTGTCCTCACATAGCTTACTGACAGAGAGCTGCCAACTACCCCTTTTGCTAGTTCCTCCGGGAGAGTCTTGTCCAGACATGTGCTCTGGTTTGGAAGTGACATGTCATTTTCTCTCATTCACTGGTTAGAAGTGGATGTGCGGCCCTGCTCATGCCAAGGGGGCCAGGAAATGGAATCCCACCTTTGTAGGATAAGAGGTTGGAGAGGAAGACAAACTGTTGAAAACTGTGAGTGCTGTTCAGCTCCTCTTGTTAGATGATTAATAGTATTTCTGGTCACACATGCATTTCATTGGACTTAAGGGAGAAGAGATGACACAGGCCACTTGCTGCCTGGTGGGTGACAGACAAGGGTGGGTCATCCAGTCATCCCCTGTTGTTGAAGGTGTTTCCTGTGTGAAGAGATTCCTTTGGTGTGTGTGTGTTTGTGATTGGGTTTTTGTGTTTTAAATCAAGATTCAGTGAACTGTAACATGTTCCAAGCACCATGCTAAAAGTTTTATTCAGATCATCTCATTTCATCCTCTGAACAACCTTATGAGGTTGCTACCACATTGTCCCCCATTTACATGCATGTGTGCTAAGTCGCTTCAGTTGTGTCTGACTGTGTGACCCTATGGACTATAGACCATCAGGCCCCTCTGTCCATGGTATTCTGTAGGCAAGAATACTAGAGTGGATTGCCATTTCCTCCTCCAAGGGATCTTCCACACCCAGGGATTGAACCCGCATCTTTTGCATCTCCTGCACTGCCAGACAAGTTCTTTACCACTAGCACTACCTGGAATACCCTTTTCCTACTTTAGACCTGGAAATTGGGCTCACAGTGGGCAGTTCCCTGAGTTCACACCTAGAGGACCTGGGATTCAAATGCAGTTATTCTGCCAGTCCATGCACATGCGCCCTTTCTTCCTTGATGCTCTTGATGGTTACTGTCACCCCATAGCCTGACAAGGCAAAGTCATATCCACAAATCGTTGTGAACACAGTGTGTGTATTTCTTTGGATTATATGTAATTTGTATTAAAATTTCATATAATATGTGGGATATTTGGTCTTGCCCTCAAGATTAAGGTCTATTTCAGGGGAAAGAGTGGCTAGAAAATACATTAACAAGTAAGATTAATATTCAACTGAGTGTCTAATTAAAAAATTTTGACAGCTTTATTAAAATACATTTCATGTGTAAAATGGACTCATAAGTGAACTATTCAATGATTTGATTTACCAGGCAGTGCAAAATGATCATAAATCACTTTTAGAACATTTTTATCTCCCCAAGATATCCCTGTTCCCATTCTCAGCCCCAAGCAGCCGCTGGTATAATTTCTTTCTTTATAAATTTGCCTGTTCTGGATATCTTATTATACGTGGGATGGTAGAGTATATGGTCCCTCATGTCTTTTCACTTCATGTTAGTAGTTTGTTCCTTTTTATTCCTGAATAGTGTGGATATTCTGGGGCTTCTTAGGTGGCTCAGTGATAAAGTCTGCCTGCCAGTGCAGGAGACACTTGTTCGATCTCTGATCCGGAAGATCCCACAGGCCTCAGAGCACCTAAGCCTGTGTGCCTCAACTATGGAGCCTGAGCTCTGGAGCCTGGGAGCCAAAACTACTGAGCCCGCATGTGCAACTGTGGAAGCCCATGGGTTCTAGATCCTGTGCTCAGCAACAGGAGAAGCCACCACATAGTAAGCCTGTGCACTGCGACTAGAGAGTAACCCCCGCTCGCCATGCCTAGAGAAAAGCCTTTGCAGCAACAAAGACCCAGCACAGTAAAAAATAAATTTAAAAAAGTATTTAAAAAGTAAACTTACTGCTGATTGGAGCTATGGGCAGATAGATGCTGTGGACTGGATGCTTTATGTCTCCCCTCAAATTCATATGCAGAATCCTAACCCCCAGTTGAATGATACAGTAAGTCCCCCACATACAAATGGTATCTGTTCCGAGAGCATGTTTGTAAGTCCAACAAAGTTAGTCTGGGAACCCAGCCAACACAGTCAGCTATGTAGTACTGAACTGTAATAGGTTTATAATCATTTTTCACACAAATGCATAAAAAATAAAAATTTTTTAATCTTACAGTACAGTATCTTGAAAAGTATAACAGCTGGCATACAGGGGCTGGCATTGAATGAACAGGCCAGAAGAGTTACTGACTGGAGGAGGGAGAGTTGGGAGATGGTAGAGCTGATGGATCGTCAGCAGTAGGAGACGAGGACAAGCTGCAATTTCACTCATGCCTGATGTTGGCACAGATTCTGGGCCTGAAATAAAGATACTGCACCACTATACTATATCTATACAGTATGAAACAGTAAAGTACACAAAAACACATCCATGAGATAGCATGTGACAATGCATACCAGACACATGAACTATCATGATTGGATGTGTGAATGCAGTTTGAAATCTTTGAAAGTTCACAATTTGAAGGTTTGTATGTAGGAACTTAACTGTGGGGCCTGTGGGAAGTGATTAGGTCATGAGGGTGGAGCCCTCATGAATGTTATTAGTGCCTTTGTAAAAGGGACCCCAAGAGCCCTTTCACTCTCTGTTATGTAAGGACACAACCAGAAGACAACTGACTGAACCAGGATGAATTTGCTGGCACCTTGACCTTGGACTTCCTAGCCTCCAGAACTGCCTGGTGTCAATTTCTGTTTAAGCCACTCAGCCTGTGGTATTTTTGTTAACACATCCTGAATGGGCTAAGGCAAGGGAAGAGGAGGTGAAAGGAGTCAAAGGTTCCTGAGCTTCTAGAAGAAAAAACATGGGAATCTTGGAGACAGCTTCTGGGGGAAGATGTGAAGTTCAGTTTTGCAAGTGTTGAGTTGATTATGACGTGGACTGGTTGCACAGGGGGCTGTGCTTTTGGCTTAGAATTTAGGGCCCTGTAGATACAGTAGACGTTTGAATCCTCCTCTCTCTGGAGAAGCTATTGGAAGGGGGCTTCTGTGGTGGCTTAGATGGTAAAGAATCTGCCTGCGATGCAGAAGACCTGGCAGTCCCTGAGTCAAGAAGGTACCCTGGAAAAGGGAATGGATACCCACTCAAGTATTCTAGCCTGGAGAATCCCATGGACAGAGAAGCCTGGCAGGCTGCAGTCCATGGGCGCCAAGAGTTGGACACGACTGAGGAACTAACGCATTCACGCTTTTCACTTGGAAAGGGGGAGAGGTGTGGGGAGGTCTGCACTCGGAACTAGTCTGAGGAGCCAGCGTCTGAGGGAGCCAGTGCCTGAGCATAGAGGGCCCGTGTCCCTCCCTCTAGTTTGGGTCTATCCAGGCAGGAACAGGGACCAACAGAAATATGATATACATATATTGCTTCTTCCTGTTGCCATGGAAATCCTCTACTTACTATAAAGACTTTAAAGACTTTGACTGAAGGGAAACAAAACTGAAAATAAGAATCTGCAGACAAGAAAGTTGGGCATGTTAATTACTTCCTTTGTCACATTTCTTTTTGGCCTCACCATGTTGCAGTATCTTGGTTGCTCAACTAGGGATGGAAGCTTCACCCCTGCAGTGGAAGCGCAGAGTCCTAACTACTGGGCTGCCAGGGAAGTCCCTTCTTGGTCATTTCTCCTTATTTACCCTGCCCCTTCATGATTGCCTGGTGTCATTTAATGTTAATTAACATTTACCACAGAGACATTACTTTGCCAACAAAGGTCCGTCTAGTCAAGGCTATGGTTTTTCCAGTGGTCATGTATGGATGTGAGAGTGGGACTGTGAAGAAGGCTGAGTGCCGAAGAATTGATGCTTTTGAACTGTGGTGTTGGAGAAGACCCTTGAGAGTCCCTTGGACTGCAAGGATATCCAACCAGTCCATTCTGCAGGAGATCAGCCCTGGGATTCCTTTGGAAGGAATGATGCTGAAGCCGAAACTCCAGTACTTTGGACACCTCATGCGAAGAGTTGACTCATTGGAAAAGACTCTGATGCTGGGAGGGATTGGGGGCAGGAGAAGAAGGGGATGACAGGATGAGATGGCTGCATGGCATCACGGACTCGATGGACTCGAGTCTGAGTGAACTCCGGGGAGTTGGTGATGGACAGGGAGGCGTGGCGTGCTGCAATTCATGGGGTTGCAGTCGCACACAACTGAGCTACTGAACTGAACTGAACATTTACCTGTAGCCATCTGCTCTGGCTAGAGTCCTGCGTTCATCCATTTCAGCTGCGTGTTTTGGTGACAGAAGGCTGGCCTCACCACCATTTAGACATGCCAGCTGGACCAGCCAGCCAGCTTTGTTCAGGAGTCAGTAAAGACTCCTTAGCCTCCTCTGCCTCGTCCCTGTTGTCAAACCTTCCAGGGATGAACTTTCTGATCATCCTGACAATCAAAGTGAAGGCAGAGTATTTTTCATTCTCATATTTTGAGAAATAAAGAGAGCAGGGTGTTTGCTTTTGCTTTCTGGGGGATGACTGCAAGATTGTTTAAATCATTCAGGGGTTGGTTGGGGGAGCAGTCAGTGATTTGGGCCCTTCTATTATAATCAAAAGCTATTTAATTAGACCTAAAATTGACACAAGACAAAGACTCATAGTGTTAAAGATAACTAAGATCAATAAACTTTAAGGCTTCATAGGACTTACCTGGAAGTCCAGTGCTTAGGACACCATGCTGTCAGGGCCTGGGTTCAGTCCTTGGTTGGGCAACTAAGATTCCATAGACTGTGAGGTGTGGCCGAAAAAAAAGTTAACCTTCAAATTACTGAAAGGAATAAGAGGATCAGAGGGGTGGTGCCGGGGTCCAGCCCCCACAGGATCCAGGGGAACCTGAAGGAAAAACGGCGTCGGCGGATGATTTAGAGAGCGATAAGGAAAGAATATTGTAGATAAGAAAACAGAGGAGAAAAAGGCTGATATTCCTTGGTTTACATAAAAGCCAATAAAACTTTGAGACAAGAAGTTTGCCCTGTTCACGGAGGCCACAGGTGCCTTCCCGGTCCCCCGAGGGAGTGGAGATGGAGAACGTCTTCCCGTTCAGGTCTTAGAAACCCAGCAGATAAGTGAACGCAGGGAGCCTCTATGCTCCAAGGGATCAGCCTGAAAAAGAGAGGGAGGGAGAGAGAGAGGGAGGAAATGATTGACACAGGAGACCAAGCTACTTCAGTAAGCAAGGCCCATAGCTTTATTTTTAAAGGTACTTTTATACCTTGTCTTATACATAGAGGGAAATGAAAGATGCAAAGTCATACAGAGTCAGCCCAAACATTAGATCTGTTTTGTCTTTACTGAAACCAGGATTTTTTCTGCAAACCTTTCCCATAAACAATATTGTGTACATTATCTTCTGGCCTTGGAGGCCTGTGAACATTTTATGACCCTCTTTTGATAAAGGCTTCTCAACCAGAAAACTTATTTTCCCTTGAAATGTTTTTTCTTATATTTCTAATCTGTGTCAGCCTCAGAAAGTATTAAACAAGTTACATTTCTCACGGAGTAAAGGTGTAGTGAGTTACAAGAAAGAACCAATTAGTTCAAAAGTCTGATGTTAATTTCAAGGCTACACTTGTTTTTCTTATATTCCAACTATGTTAACTAATGCACTCCCAGGTGCACACTGGATAAGAGATATGAGAACTTAGCAACAAGCATTGGCCCAATAATGAAATCCTACATTAGCACTACTCTAATAACTTTTAACCCTTTGAAAGGCTCAATGTTTTAGGCTTTCCATGCCTCTCACAGTTGGGAGGCTATAAATAATCACATGCATAGCTGTAAGAGTCTGGATATACCTGCCAAGCAAGCTAGAATGCTAACAGAGGGGTTTTGATTGGTAATATTTCTCTCATGTCCAGGGGACTTATTAGCTATAGCCCTAAGTTGATTTTCTCCAGAGAAAGGTGGTCAGGAATAGCCTGTTAATGTCAGAAGAGTTGGTGAAAGTCCTGAAATAGTAAAACAGACAGATTCTGGTTTTGGGGTAGATGCTCGAGAAAGCCTAGGGAGCCCATTGAGTCCTGAAGCCTTGCTTAATAGTTCTCTTCCACATGACCTTGTCATGGGTGGGATCTCCTGTGGTGGCTGCTGGCAGGGTGGAGCCAGGCTCTCTTCAACTGTGCCAGCAGAGCTTGGCTATCAGCCTTCCCAGGACCAGTCCTGGAGGTGGGTGCCAGGAAGCAGCAGGAGTCCTAGCTGGGCAGCTTGTTAGGCCTGGTGAGCCTTTGGAGCCTTACCTGCAGCCCCCACCCCCCTCACAGACAAGGCCACGTCTTCATCTTCTTTAACAGAACTGGTTGCATGGGCTGTGGCCTGCCTTGTGTCATGAAGCAGCTTCAACCCTTCCTTCAACAGGAAACAGTCTGGAAAAATGAGTATTTCCCAGATACTCACCAAAGAAAAACAAAGAGAAGGGAAGAGGACTGGCAGAAACATTATCTGAGCTGACCCCAGAAGAACTTTGCCTTTAATCCTCGTATTTTTTATATACATTGGAAGGAGAGAATAGATCATACTGCCTGGCATTCAGTCAGAGCTGACTAGGATTATGCAAACACTTTGAGGAATATGTCAATGTGTAGACCATTGCTTTTTGATGTTTTATATATTTTGCCTTTTTTTGACTTGTGTTCCTACTGTGATTATAACAGAAATATGAAAAAAAGAAAAAATAAATGTATAATCAATTGTAGAAAATTGGAAAATTACAAAAAGTCTTAAAGATGCATATATATTTTTAAAATACTAAATGTATGACTGGCCTTAAAAAACCTGGGGATAAATCCAAACTTTATTATGGATTCTACTATTAACTTTTGATCAGAAGTATTATCCTTTATTTAGTTTTCGGTCATGCTATATGGAATGCAGGATTTTAGTTCCCTGATCATAGATTAAGCCTTTGCCTCCTGCAGTGGAAGCATGAAGTCTTAATCACTGGACTGCCAGGGAAGTCCTAGTATTATCTTTAGCTAATCAACATGTCTGTTTTTTTTCCTGAGTGCCTTCCACAAAGGTGCAGGAGATAAGGTGGTCTCCAGTGCTCACCAAACTCCATGGAAGGTTCTACATTTAAACTGCGTCTGTTCTTCAGTAGCACATTTTATCTCGTCCCTTTCATACAAATTATTGGAATTCCAGTTGGGATTATTGAAACAAATACATTGCAGTGGATATTCCTATGAAATAAAATAATTTGTGACATTCTGCTTTGTGAAAGTATTTTTACATTCATCTCATTGTCTGACATTTATGCTGTCCTGTGATACAGCCTCTGACCCTTCAGGAAACTGTGACCCAGAAAATGAAGAAGATTTTCCCAGGAGTTCTCTCTCTTGTCATTCACTTGCAAACTGGTCTGCTTTTCTCTAGCCTTGAATTCTGATTGCCGCTTTGACTCCTCAGCACCAAGGGTTCAGAATGATCTTGTGCTGCTTTGGAAAACAGTCTGGCAATTCTTCAAAGAGTTAAACATAGAGTTAACCATATGACCTAGCAATTCCACTCCTAGGTAAATACTTAGAAGTTGAAAATGTGTTTCTACAAAGGCTTATACATGGTTGCTATAGCATTAATCATAATAGTGAACGTGGAAATAATCTAACTGTCCATCAGCTAATGAAAGGATAACAAAATGTGTTATATTCCAACAATGGAATATTATTTGGCAATAAAAGGGAACAAAGTCCAGATACATGCTCCAGCATGGGTGAACCTTGAAAACATACAACATGAAAGAAGCCAGCAACAAAAGACCACATACTACATAATTCAATTTAGTAGCGGAAACTCTAGTAACAGAAGCAAGAGAGTTCCAGAAAAACATCTACTTCTGCTAGTTGATTATGCCAAAGCCTTTGACTGTGTAGATCACAACAAACTGTGGAAAATTCTGAAAGAGATGGGAATACCAGACCATCTTACCTGCCTCCTGAGAAATCTCTATACAGGTCAAGAAGCAAGAGTTAGAACTAGACATGGAACAATGGACTGGTTCCAAATTGGGAAGGCTGTATATTGTCACCCTACTTATTTAACTTATATGCAGAATACATCATGCAAAATGCCAGGCTGGATGAAGCACAGGCTGGAATCAAGATTGATGGGAGAAATATCAATAACCTCAGATACACAGATGATACCACCCTTATGGCAGAAAGTGAAGAGGAACTGAAGAGCCTCTTGATGAAAGTGAAAGATGAGAGTCAAAAAGCTGCCTTAAAACTCAACATTCAAAAAACGAAGATCATGGCATTCAGTCCCATCTCTTCATGGAAAATAGATGGGGAAACAATGGACACAGTGACAGACTTTTATCTTCTTGGGCTCCAAAATCAATGCCGATGGGGACGGCAGCCATTAAATTACAAGATGCTTGCTCCTTGGAAGAAAAGCCTTATTAAAACCTAGACAGCATATGAAAAAGCAGAGACATTAGTTTGCCAACAAAGGCCCGTCTATTCAAAGCTATGGTTTTCCCAGTGGTCATATATGGATGTGAGAGTTGGACTATAAAGAAAGCTAAACGCTGAAGAATGGATGCTTTTGAACTGTGGTGTTGGAGAAGACTTTGAGAGTCCCTTGGAAAACTAGGAGATCAAAGCAGTCAATCCTAAAGGAAATCAGTCCTGAATATTCACTGGAAGGACTGATGCTGAAGCTGAAACTCCAGTACGTTGGCCACCTGATATGAAGCGCCAACTACTAGAAAAGACCCTGATACCGTGAAAGATTGAAGGTAGGAGGAGAAGGGGACAACAGAGGATGAGATGGTTGCATGGCATCACTGACTTGAAGGACATGAGTTTGAGTAAGCTCTGGGCATTGGTGAGGGACAGGGAAGCCTGGTGTGCTGCAGTCCAAGGGGTCACAAAGAGTGGGACATGACTGAGCAACTGAACTGAACTGAGTGACAGAAGGGGGTTCATGGCTGCCGTGGGAGTGGGAGGAGAGAATGAGGAGTGGCTGTTAATGGGCATGGAGATTCTTTTGGGGGTGATGGGGTGTTCTAGAATTACATCGTGGTAATGTTTGTATAACTTTGTGAACTTACCAAAAAGCAGTGAACTTTGCGCTTTAAAAGGATGAATTTTCTTCCACCATGGCAGCCACTGAATAGCAGCCATAATTCTGTGCTACCCTATGGCCATGGGCCTCAACTAGGGCCACAAGGTGAACAGGAGCGTGAGCAAGCTAAGCACAGCCATCACCATGGGTACTCCCCCAGGCGCACCAAATCCGTGTGGGACCCGATCTGGGGGTGTGACCCCTTAGAAGCGGAGGGCCATGGAGCTGCTCAAGCTCTCCAGGGACAAATAGGCTGTCAAGTCCACCAAGAAAAGGATGAGACCACATCCCTGCAGAGAGGGAAAGAGAGGAGCTGAGCAATTTCATGGCCCCCATGAAGAAAGAGGCAGCCAAGGACTAAGCCCTGCCTTTCCAGGAAAAAAAAAAAGGGGGATGAATTTTATTGTATGCAGATTAGACCTTAACAAACAACCAAAGCTGATCTTGCCATTTACTCCCCAGTTTGCTCACATGGTTTCCCTGTCTTTGTCAGGGGCCCTGTGTGGAGAGGCACGAGTGCCTGCCAGGCTCTGTATGTAGGGGGGTACACACGGTGTTTCATCTTATCTCCATTTCTAGAGGAAGAAACAAGCATGGAGCACAGAGGCCCACATGACTGGCCCCCTGCCAGGCCACGGCTCAGACCCTGCTCAGCTGACTAGTGCCAGCCTTGCCAGTACTCCCAGTGCCTCAGTCTTGAGGCACCTTCTCCCCCAGGCCTCTCCACTCTCCACCTGTTCCCAGTAGATCTCCAGTCAACTCCACCACTTTACCCCATCAGAATGCCATCACTTGTTGCCAGGCTGGTCCCCAAAGCCTGCTGGTCCACTGCTTCCAAACTGTCATTCCTCTAATCTGCCAAGTATTCTTCCGCCCCAGTATCGTCCTCAAGTCTGATTCTGGTCCCTTGCCTGCTCTAAAGCACTCTGTGGCTGCTGGTGTCTGGATGGATTGAGCAGATGCTCCTCGGGCTGCATGGGAGACTCTGACAACAGAGTCTTCTTCCTCGAGCAGCCTCCCTGCATATCTCTGAGCACTGCTTTCTGGGCAACTAGGAGCTCGGCCATAGCAGGTTGGGGTTCACCAAAGGCTCTACTGATGACTCTGGTGAGAAGCAGACCTCTACACTCAAAGGGGGCACATTCAGAGGCCTCCAGAGCTCTTCAGATCTGTGAACAGCAAAGAGCAGTGATTTTTCAGCTGGGGGCGCAGAGGCTTCTGGGCAATGTCTGAAAACAGTTTTGGTTATCACAACAGTGGGAAGGAAGTGCCACTGGTGTCTAGTGGGTGGAAGCCAGGGATGCTGCTAAACTTCTTACGAGGCACAGGACAGCCTTCTCAATCAAGAAAAACCAATCTTACATGGTTACTGTGCCAAGGGCGAGAAACTGTGCAAAAGCAGAGAATTCTACTCTTGAAATGTAGAAAAGAAGAAATGAAGATACTGAGTGACTTCAGGTGGGTAATGAAAATTCCTGAAAATCAGTGATGAAAGCATCCAGGAAGGTCATCTTGAGGTGTGGGACTGAGCAGAGGATGAACTGAGACCCCAGCCAGCTAAGGGGTTCAAGCTGAAGGATCCTCGAGCAAGCTCACTTGCAGGCCCTGTCCCCAGCATCAGGGTTCTGTAAATGGCACTGTGTACACACAGCTCCTGTGACGCTGAGACTGCACTGTACTCGCCCCTCTGCTTGACTGCATTACCCCCCTTCATCTGACTGCCTTGTCGGCAGACTTGTGTCTTGCTCATCACTGAATGCCAGCCTCTTGCACTAGTGCCTGGCATGTAAAAGAGGCTCAACAGATATTTTAAATTGACGGAATACATGAAGTACCTCTGGGCTTCCCTGGTGTGCTCAGACATTAGAGAATCTGCCTGCAATGTGGGAGACCTGATTTCGATCCCTGGGCTGGAAAGATCCCCTGGAGGGAATGGCTACTCACTCCAGTTTTCTTGCCTGGAGAATTCCATGGACAGAGGAGCCTGACGGGTCCTACAGACCGTGGGGTCACAGAGAGTTTGATACGACTGAGCAACTTTCACTTTCATGAAGTACATCATTCAAATTTTATCTCAGCAAAGTGCGGAGTGTTTTTGGAGAACAGATAAAGTAGGATGCTAGCCCCTCAGATGTCAAAAACATTTCCAAAAGCACAGAGAATAGAGTCTGATACTCTAGAGCCTGGTCCACTGGGACTCCAATTTCTTGCCTCGTCCTTTCTTCTCAGCCTCTCATTACACTGCTGTTATAGCAACCTGTTGCCTCTGTAGGAAGCTGGATGGAAAAGGGCTACAGAGGAGACTCAAGGGAAGAACTGAAGAATCCTATATCCTCAGAAAAGATGGATGGCAGATCCGAGTTAGGTGATGTGGCCATTTAAGTGTCTAGATGGAGTCAGCTGTAGCCCAGGCCTGGGACACTGGGGAGAAGTCATTCATATGTATCAGGAGAGACTTGGAGAGATAAATGGAGGTGAGGCTTGGCTGATAAAAATCAGGTGGCTTATTTGTTTACTTTTAGTGTTTTATTAACCTAATATATAAAAAGTATTTCAGGTAAAAATCAAAATCAAAATTACTAATTAAATATTTTACATCTTTTCTTCATATTGCATCTCGGACTATTTTTTTTTTTAAAGTTACTTATTTATTTGACTGTGTTGGATCTTAGTTGCAGCATGCAGAATCTTAGTTGTGGCATATACAACCTAGTTCCCTGAGCAAGGATGGAGCCCAGGCTCCCTGCATTGAGAGAGCAGAGTCTTAGCCACTAGTTTAGTTCGGTTCAGTCGCTCAGTCGTGTCCGACTCTTTGCGACCCCATGAATTGTAGCACGCCAGGCCTCCCTGTCCTAGACCACCAGGTAAATCCCCAGACTACTTATTTATATTGGACAACTTGGAGTTCTCTTTGCTCCCATTCACTGGGAAGCTGATGAGTAAAATCTGGATACATTTTGTTTTAAGATTATGGACATCTTTGAGATTTTGGGGTGGCTTTCTTCCTGGTTATATCCTGCCAGTTGGGCATCTAGTAATAACTTAGGATTAGTTAGAAGCCTTTAGCTACAAGAATGATAACAAATAGCATATGATTTCATTCATATGTATAATATAAAAAACTAATAAGCAAACAAAACCTCTCAAATAAGTGAAGAAACCAGACCAAACAAAAACAAACACATAGATAAAGAGAACAGAGTTGTGATTGGGAGTGAGGATGGATGGAAACTAAATTTTTGGTGGTGAGCCCACTGTAGGGTATATAGAAGTAGAAATAATATTTCAGACATGAAACATATAATGTGATAAATGAATGTAGCTTTAGTTTAAAAATCTTAAAAAAGAATTTATTGGAAATATATAGAACAGCTCCCAGAAGCTATACTAAGGCTTACTGATAGCTTAGCGGTGAATGGTGAACAGTGCTGCCGGTTTGTGGTCTCCAAAGGAGAAGATTTAACTTCGGGACCAAAGACAATCTCAGTCACTCAGAGCTTTGTGTAGATTTTATTTAAAGTGAAAGTGATAGAAAAAGCTTCTGACATAGACATCAGAAGGGGATAGGACAGTACCCAGATCACTAGTTTAAGTGGGCCCTTATATACTCCTCAACAGGCTGCTGAGAATAGATAAAAGAATACCTCAGGGTTCTAAGAGTTCCACCAGACCCTTTCCCAAGGCATCCATCATAAGATAACTTTGGCACAAGATTAGCCAGAGAGAGCAGGTTCTGGGCAATGTCTCTGGGCAAGATATACTGTTGCTGTGTAATCAGGGGTACGAGGTCTTGAGAAACAGGTTCCCAGGCATGATTTGTTACAATTATAATCATTAACATAGAGCCTAAGAAAAGCATCTCCATGAGTAAAACATTGTGCTGTGTAATTATTAGTTCTCGATCTAAATAAAGGCCAGTTCTTGGGCAAGATGCATTGTTGTACAAGGCTTAAGGAAAGCATGAGTGAGAATGTTCACTTCCTCCTTAAAGCTCTGTAAACTTTGACTCTCTCATTATGAACTGCTCTTATTTTTACTTATCTGTATTAAACAAATATAGTTGATTTACAATGTTGTATTAATTTCTGATGCAGAGGTACAATTTAAATTAAAAAAATTCACCAGTTTTAAGCATACAATTTTGTTGAGGTTTGACTGTAATCATGTAATCACCACCACTATCAAGATGTAGGACAATTCTGCTGATCCCAAAGATTCTCTTGTATCTTCTTACTGTCAGCCCTCTTCCTGAACCCTGGCTCCTGGCAACAACTAATCTGCTTTGTCATCATATATAGTTTGGCCTTTTCTAGAATTTCATAGAAATGTATAGTACATAGCTTTTGTGTCTGACTTCTTTCGCTTAGTTTAATACTTTTGAGATTCATGTATCATTTTGCAGATCAGTAGTTTTTCCTTTCTTGTTGCTGAGTAGACTACTTTGTATGGATGTACCACAATGTATCCATTCACCAGTGGCTGGATGTTTGGGTATTATGAAGAGGGCTGCTGTCAACATTCCCATACAGGTCTCTGTGTGGCCATGTTTTTTTTTTTTTTTTTTTACTGTGCTATGTACAGAATCTTAGTTCCCCAACCAGGGGTTGAATCCAGGCTCCTGGCATTAGAAGCCTGGAGTCCTAACAACTGGACCACCAGGGAATTCCCATGTGTGGATATGTTTTTATTTCTCTTGGATAAAAATCTACTAATGAAATTGCTGAGTCATGTGATAAGTGTATATTTAACTTTATTAATTTATTTTCTGAAGTGGCCATACTATATTGATTCTTACTGATCAGTGAGTAGCATATGTTCTATATATGGCACAAATCTCAAGTACACAGCTAGATAAAAATGTAAGCATAGGGGTAGGGGTAAAAAAAATGTAAGCATATTCTTCAAAAAATTAAAAATAGAATCATTATATTTAGCAATTCCACTTCTGGGTACATATCCAAAAGGATTGAAAACAGGATCTCCAAGGGATATTTGCACACCTAAGTTCATAGTAGCACATTCACAATAGCCAAGAGGTGGAAGCAACTCCAGTGTCTGGGTGGGTGAATGGATAAAAAAGTACTGTATATACCTCCAATGGAATATTACTCAGCATTAAAAAGGAATGGAATTCTGACACATCCTACAGCATGGATGGATATTGAAGTCATTATGTTGAGTGAAATGAGCCAATCAGGAAAAGACAAATACCGAATATGTAAGATTCCTTGTATATGAGGTCCCTTGTGAAGAAAACTGAGTGCTAAAGAATTGATGCTTTTGAACTGTGGTTTTGGTGAAGAATCTTGAGAGTCCCTTGGACTGCAAGGAGATCCAACCAATCCATTCTAAAGGAGATCAGTCCTGGGTGTTCTTTGGAAGGACTGATGCTAAAGCTGAAGCTCCAATACTTTGGCCACCTCATGTGAAGAGTTGACTCATTGGAAAAGACCTTGATGCTGGGAGGGATTGGGGGCAGGAGGAAAAGGGGACGACCGAGGATGAGATGACTGAATGGCATCACTGACTCGATGCACATGAGTTTGAGTGAACTCCAGGACTTGGTGATGGACAGGGAGGCCTGGCGTGCTGCAAATCATGGGGTTGCAAAGAGTCGGACACGACTGAGCGACTGAACTGAATTGAACTGAGAGTAGTCAAACAGATAGAGACAGGAAATAGAAGGGTGGATGCCAGGGCCGGGAAAATGAGGCATGGGAAGTTAGTGTTTGATAAACACAGAGTTTCAGTTTTGCAAGATGAAACAGTTCTGGAGATGGATCGCATATAATGTGTATACCCTTAATGCTCCTGAGCTGTAAACGTTGTTGTTTAGTTGGTCAGTTGTGTCTGACTCTTTGTGACCTCATGGACTGCAGCACGCCAGGTTTCCCTGTCCTTCACTATCTCCTGGAATTTCCTCAAACTCATGTCCATTGAATAGGTGATGCCATCCAACCATCTCATCCTCTCCCATCTCCTTCTTCTCCTGCCATTAGTCTTTCCCAGCATCAGGGTCTTTTCCAGTGAGTCGGCTGTTTGAATCAGGTGACTGAAATTTTAGAGCTTTAGCTTCAGAATCAGTCCTTCCAATGAATATTCAGGGTTGATTTCCTTTAGGATTGACTGGTTTGATCTTGCTGTCCAGTTCAGTTCGGTTCAGTTGCTCAGTCGTGTTTGACTATTTGCGACCCCATGGACTGCAGCACTCCAGGCCTCCCTGTCCATCACCAACTCCTAGAGATAGCTCAAACTCATGTCCATTGAGTAAGTGATGCCATCCAACCATCTCATCTTCTGTCATCCCGTTCTCCTCCTGCCCTCAGTCTTTCCCAGCATCAGGGTCTTTTTCAATGAGTCCGGTGACCAAAGTATTGGAGTTTCAGCTTCAGCATGCGTCCTTCCAATGAATATTCCGGGCTGATCTCCTTTAAGATGGACTGGTTGGATTGCCTTGCAGTCCAGGGGACTCTCAAGAGTCTTCTCCAACACCACAGTTCGAAAGCATCAATTTTTCAGTGCTCAGCTTTCTTTATAGTCCAACTCTCACATCCATACATGACTACTGGAAAAACCATAGCTTTGACTAGACAGACCTTTGTTGGCAAAGTAATGTCTCTGCTTTTTAACATGCTATTTTGGTTGCTCATGGCTTTTCTTCCAAGGAGCAAGTGTCTTTTAATTTCATGGCTGCAGTCACCATCTGCAGTGATTCTGGAGCCCAAGAAAGTAAAGTCTGTCACTGTTTCCATTGTTTCCCCATCTATTTGCCATGAAGTGATGGGACCAGATGCCATGATCTTAGTTTTCTGAATGTTGAGTTTTATGTCAACTTCTTCACTCTTCTCTTTCACTTTCATCAAGAGGCTCTTTAGTTCTTCACTTTCTGCCATAAGGGTGGTGTCATCTGCATATATGAGGTTATTGATATTTCTCCCAGCCATCTTGATTCCAGCTTGTGCTTCATCCAGGCTGGCATTTTGCATGATATACTCTGCATATAAGTTAAATAAGCAGGGTAACAGTATACAGCCTTGACATATTCCTTTCCCAATTTGGAACCAGTCTGTTGTTCCATGTCTAGTTCTAACTGTTGCCTCTTGACCTGCACACAGATTTCTAAGGAGGCAGGTAAGATGATCTGATATTCCCATCTCTTTCAGAATTTTCCAAAGTTTATTGTGATCCACACAGTAAAAGGCTTTGGCAAAATCAATAAAGCAGAAGTAGATGTTTTTCTGGAATTCTCTTGCTTTTCGATGATCCAGTGGATACTGGCAATTTGATATCTGGTTCCTCTGCCTTTTCTAAATCCAGCTTGAACATCTAGAATTTCACAATTCAAATACTTTTGAAGCCTGGCTTGTAGAATTTTGAGCCTTCTACAAAAGGTTTCTCCATCACTGCAATTCAAAAACATCAATTCTCTGGTGTTCAGCCTTCTTTATGGTCCAACTCTTACACCTGTACATGACTACTGGAAAAATCAATAGCTTTGACTACATGGATTCTTGGCAACAAAGAGTAATGGTTAAAATGACTGATTTTATGCTATGCACTTTTACCACAATTGAAAAAAAAAGAAGTAAGTAAAACATATATATATATATATAGATATAGATATATATATAAGTACAGGTGTGTGACCACCTCCAGATTAAGGTATCAGAAACTTGACCCCTTGACCCCAGATGCTCTGCTCCATCCCCAGTCAGTACTCTGCCTATTCCTAAAGTAACCACCGTCTTGACTTGACAGTGGGCGTGTTTTGCCTCTTTATGAACTTAAATAGAACAATTTCTGTAACATTTTGATGCAGTTAGGAGTGTTTGAATGCTTTCTTATGTTCAAACCTAAGATACTCCAGACTCATTATTCAGTCTCCAGGGTATCTGGTTTTCTTTTAGAGAAATGGTGTTTAAAGACCCCAATATGGACACAAGGAGTTGCTGGTTGCTCCTGCTTATCACTGCTGTTGGACCTTTTGAGTAGACACTGCTAGGACATATTTTAAAAAACATTTATTTATTTATTATTGGCGTATAGTTGATTCGCAGTGCTGTGTTAGTTCTGGTGTACAGCAGAGTGACTCAGTTATATATATATGTGTTCTTTTTCATATTCTTTTCCCTTAAGCTTATGACAGAATATTGAATATACCCCCCATGTTGTACAGTAGGAAGGACCTTGTTTATCCAAGACATGTTTTTAAAATGGAAAAATAATTCACAAGTTTATTTTTATATTTCCAATTCAGTTTCTAGATTATCAGGTTTTAAATCTTTGAAATTTCTGCTTGTATCTCTTCTCTCTTACCCTAAACTTTTTGGGCCAGATGATATAATCATAGTTTCTTATAGCCCTTGTCCTACTGTCTGTGTCTCTATCCATTTCTCTCTCTGTAACAGTTTCACAATATTGATTCCAACGATGTTATTAAGTCTGCTGAATGTGGTTTAATATTTTTTATGTTTTTTTTGTCCTTGGGATTTTTAAAATAAAATCTTTTAAAATAAATGTCAACATCTACACACTGAAAAGTGAAAGTGTTAGTCGCTCAGTCGTGTCTGACTTTTTGCCACCCCATGCATTGTAGCCCGCCAGATTCCTCTGTCCATGGAATTCTCCACACAAGAACAGTGGGATGGGGAGTCATTCCCTTCTCCAGAACTTCCTGATCACGGGATCGAACCCGGGTCTCCTGCACTGCAGGCAGATACTTTACCATCTGAGCCACCAGGGAAGCCCATATACACACTGCTGCTGCTGCTGCTAAGTCGCCCCAGTCGTGTCCGACTCTGTGCGACCTCGTAGACGGCAGCCCACCAGGCTCTGCTGTCCCTGGGATTCTCCAGGCAAGAACACTGGAGTGGGTTGCCATTTCCTCCTCCAATGCATGAAAGTGAAAAGTGAAAGTGAAGTCGCTCAGTCATGTCTGACTCTTAGTGACCCCATGGACTGCAGCCCACCAGGCTCCTCTGTCCATGGGATTTTTCAGGCAAGAGTACTGGAGTGGGGTGCCATTGCCTTCTCCGATATACACACTACTATATATAAAATAAACAATATCAATAGATATCAATGTCAACAAGGTCCTACTGTATAGCATAGGAGTTCTACTCAATATTCTGTAATAACCTATATGGGAAAAGAATAAAGAATAGATACATCTGTATGTATAATTGAATCATTTTACTGTATACCTGATACTAACATAACATTGTAAATCAACTATACTCCAATATAAAATAAAAATTAAAAAAATTTTTTTATCATTTAGAATTTTTTGATTTGGCAATTAGAAATTTTAAATTACATATGTGGCTCACATAATATTTCTATTGGACAGTGGCTTAACACATTGTAAGCACTGTACAGAGTGTTAGTGATCACTGGTTTATTATGGCATATACTATACAGATAATGTTTACCTTACAAAATCACATAAGGATAAAATGAAATATGTAAAGCTCTTAGCACAGTGTTAGGCACATAATAAGGGCTCAGCAAATGATACCTATTGCAGGTAAGTAGAGCAGTCATCATTTCTTGCGGGATGACAGAACTGGAAGCCTGTGTAGGGTTGCCTATGCTGAAAGTTTTGAAAATCTAGCTGTGAAGATGGGGCTTAATTCTCTGTACAACCAAGAACCACTGAACCACACATGATCCAAGATGTGTGGTATTATATTTAATATATTTTATATAAATACACAGAAAAATAGAAAATATAAAATTTTAGGGATTGAAAGATAAAGGTGGAGGACTTGGTAAGAAGCCAGAACTGGAGAAGTCTGTTAAGGCCACCTTGACCTCCTCCTTTGGCTTCTTGCTTCTTCTTGGTTTTCCCCCTTTTGTGGCTTCTTTTTTTCTCTTCCTCATCTTTATCCTTCTCATCTTCTGTTTTGATTCTCAGCTTTTTGAAGTTGGAAGAGTTCTTGCAACTGCCTTCTCCCTCCTCATCAGAGTCAGAGAACTGTTCCTTACAGCCAGTTTGTCTGAGGAACACAGTGAGATTCGCTTGTCAGGGTCGTCTTTACCCTCATCACCACTCTCTTCTGGAATGGTTCCTCAGGAATGACCTGCCTTTGTACCCAGTACAAGCCTGCAAGAAAGGAAGGCAGTATGCAAATCCCCATGTTCTTGTCTGACCCAAACAATTTATTTTCAACATAGACATATCACCTCTATATGAATGTCTAGCTAAAGCAAGCACCACCACCAAGACCAAGGCAATATCTCCTCTTTGGAGGTTTAAGTTTTGCCCAGAAATTTCTATACAGGGAATATTCCATATTGAAAGTCATTGCTCCTACAACAAAGCCTGAGCCTGCCACATGCATGTGGGTCAGGTGAACAGACACTTTAGTATTTCCTTTGCTCTTCAATTTATATAATCCATATACAAATTGTGCCTCTCTAGCTTTTTGGATAAGTTTAGATCCCTGATCTTCATCATATGAAAAAGAGAAATGTCTATGTTGCTTGACACAGTGATTGAAGAATCTTCAGCAGCTACAGGACGTTTCAGGCTCCTACTGGCTTCTGACTTTTTGGTGATAGCCATCCCAGGGGTAGAAAGTGGCATCTCACTGTAGGTTTTTTTTTTTTTTTTCCTCTCACGGTAGTTTTGATCTGCATTTCCCTGATGACTAATGATGCTGAGCATCTTACCATACCTTTTTGGCCATTTTGTCTCTTCCTGCAAAAATGTCTATTCAAGCCTTTTGTTGAGTTAAAAATTTACCTATTTGTCTTATAATTGTGAATTATAAGAGTTTTTTTAAATAAATTCTGGACTTCCCAGGTGGCTCAGTGGCTAAGGAATCTGCCTGCGATCTAGAGACACAGGAGACGCGGGAGACGCAGGTTTGATCCCTGGGTTGGGAAGATCCTCTGGAAAAGGAAATGGTAACCCACTCCAGTATTCTCACCTGGAGCATCCCATGGACTGAGGGGCCTGTTGGGCTACAGTTCATGGGGTTGCAAAGAGTCAGACGTGACAAGCGACTAAACACATATATTCTAGATACAAGTGTCCTATCCGATATATGATTTGCTAATAATTATCTTCCATTCTGTTGTCTGTCTTTTCACTTCTCTGGTGCTGTATTTAAAAAAATTTTTTAGTTGGAGTATAGTTGCTTCACAATGCTGTGTTAGTTTCTACTGTAGGCAAAATGAACCAGCTATATATATACACATATATTCTTTTTTTTTTTTTTAAAGGATTTCCTTCCCATTTAGGTCACCACAGAGTGATGTTCCCTGTGCTATAAGTAGTTTCTCGTTAGTTATCTATTTTATATGTAGTATCAATAATGTGTATGTGTCAGTCCCAATCTCCTAACTCCTCCCATCCCACCCCTTTTCTCTTTGGTATCCATAGGTTTGTTTTCTATGTCTGTGTCTCTATTTCTGCTTTGTAAATAAGATTCTCTATACCAGTTTTTTCAGATTCTGCATACGTGCGTTGATATACAATATTTGTCATTTGGTTGATGTCCAGTACATTTATTTTTCTTTGCTTGCTTGTGCTTCCATGTTTCGTTTTGAAAATATAAGCAAATACAAATGAATGAATCTTCCACTTAGTCTTCTGCAAAATATAGTGTACTATTCATCTGTTTTGTACTTTGATCTTTCCTCCCTCCCTGCTTAGTTAAACCCTTAAGATGACTCCGTATCAGTTTTAGAGATAGTTCTCATTCCTTTTTCCAGCTGCAGAGTACTTCAGTGTCTCATAGTTGATCTAAATAATTTCCTGTTGATGGATATTTGGATTTTTCGGTCTTTTGCTATTGCAATAGTACTATGATTATAGCTTTGTGCAACAATCTTTTTTCTCCTTCATTTTTGTTGACATTTCTTTTAGATAGAAGTGGAGTTTCTGATACAAAAGGGAAATGCATATGTAATTTTACCAAATTCCCCTCTGCAGGGACTGTCCACAACTAGCTACGGAAAAGAAGTTTTGTTCCTCTATAACCTTATCATCAGAGCGTTTTGTTAAGTTTATAGATTTTTATTTATTTGGTATGTGATAAATGGTATTTCCCTGTGGGTTTAACATTAAAAGAAAAACTTGTAATACATTGTTTAAAGGTCACTTTCCATTTACAGTTACTACAAAATGTTGACTATATTTCCCACATTGTACAATACATCCTAGAGCCTATCTTTCACCCAGCCTATCTTGCAACACTATTTATAATAGCCAGGACATGGAAGCAACCTAAATGTCCATCAACAGAAGAATGCATGAATAAGATGTGGTCCATATATATGATGGAATATCACTCAGCCATAAAAGGAACAAAACAGTGCCATTTGCAGAGACACAGATGTACCTTGAGATTGTCATACAGAGTGATGTAAGTCAGAAAGAGAAAAACAAGTATTGTATAATATTGCTTATATGCAGAATCTAGAAAAATGGTAGAGACAAACATATTTGAAAGGCAGAAATAGAGACACAGATGTAGAGAACAAATTGAGAGGATGGGATGATTAGAAGACTGAGATTGACTTATATACACTACTATGTATAAACTAGATAAACTAGATCACTCAGTTCAGTTGCTCAGTCGTGTCCGACTCTTTGCGACCCCATAAATTGCAGCACGCCAGGCCTCCTTGTCTATCACCAACTCCCAGAGTTCACTCATACTCACGTTCATCAAGTCAGTGATGCCATCCAGCCATCTCATCCTCGGTCGTCCCCTTCTTCTGCCCCCAATCCTTCCCAGCATCAGAGTCTTTTCCAATGAGTCAACTCTTCGCATGAGGTGGCCAAAGTCCTGGAGTTTCAGCTTCAGCATCGTTCCTTCCAAAGAAATCCCAGGGCTGATCTCCTTCAGAATGGACTGGTTGGATCTGGACTGGTTGGATCTCCTTGCAGTCCAAGGGACTCTCAAGAGTCTCCTCCAACACCACAGTTCAAAAGCATCAATCTTCAGCGCTCAGCTTTCTTCACAGACCAACTCTCACATCCATACATGACCACAGGAAAAACCAGAGCCTTGACTAGACAGACCTTGTTGGCAAAGTAATGTCTCTGCTTTTCAATATGCTATCTAGGTTGATCATAACTTTTCTTCCAAGGAGTGAGCGTCTTTTAATTTCATGGCTGCAATCACCATCTGCAGTGATTTTGGAGCCCCCAAAATAAAGTCTGACACTGTTTCCCCATCTATTTCCCATGAAGTGATGGGACTAGATGCCATGATCTTTGTTTTCTGAATGTTGAGCTTTAAGCCGACTTTTTCAATCTCCTCTTTCACCTTCATCAAGAGGCTTTTTAGCTCCTCTTCCCTTTCTGCCATAAGGGTGGTGTCATCTGCATATCTGAGGTTATTGATATTTCTCCCAGAAATCTTGATTCCAGCTTGTGTTTCTTCCAGCCCAGCGTTTCTCATGATGTACTCTGCATAGAAGTTAAATAAGCAGGGTGACAATATACAGCCTTGATGTATTCCTTTTACCTATTGTATAGCACTGGGAACTCTACTCAGTGCTCTGTGGTGACCTCAATGGGAAGTAAATCTAAAAAGATAGGGTATATGTATAGGTATAACTGATTTACTTTGATGTACAGCAGAAACTAACACAATGTTGAAAGCAACTATATTCCAATAAATTAATAAAAAATTATAAAATTTTATTCAATGTTAAAGGTTAGTTTTCAATTACAGTTACTACAAAATATTGGCTCTGTGTTATTCAATACATACTCGAGCCTGTCTGACACCTGGTAGCTTGCACCTCCTATTCTCCTACCCCTAAATTGTCTCTCCTGTCTCCCAATTGGTAACCACTAGTTGCACTCGTCTCACACGCTAGTAAAGTAATGCTCAATATTCTCCAAGTGAGGCTTCAGTAATATGTGAACTGTGAACTTCCAGATGTTCAAGCTGGTTTTAGAAAAGGCAGAGGAACCAGAGATCAAATTGCCAACATCTGCTGGATCATGGAGAAAGCAAAAGAGTTCCAGAAAAACATCTATTTCTGCTTTATTGACTAGGCCAAAGCCTTTGACTGTGTGGATCACAATCAACTGTGGAAAATTCTGAAATAGATGGGAATACCAGACCACCTGACCTGCTTCTTGAGAAAGCTATATGCAGGTAAGGAAGCAACACTTAAAACTGGACATGGACCAACAGACTGGTTCCAAATAGGAAAATGAGAATGTCAAGGCTGTATATTGTCACCTTGCTTATTTAACTTATATGCAGAGTACATCATGAGAAATGCTGAGCTGGAGGAGGCACAAGCTGGAATCAAGATTGCTGAGAGCAATATCAATAACCTCAGATATGCAGATGACACCACCCTTATGGCACAAAGTGAAGAAGAACTAAAGAGCCTCTTGATGAAAATGAAAGAGGAGAGTGAAAAAGTCGGCTTAAAGCTCAACATTCAGAAAACGAAGATCATAGCATCTTGTTCCATCACTTCATGGGAAATAGATGGGGAAACAGTGTCAGACTTTATTTTGGGGGCTCCAAAATCACTGCAGATGGTGATTGAAGCCATGAAATTAAAAGACGCTTACTCCTTGGAAGGAAAGTTATGACCAACCTAAATAGCATATTGAAAAGCAGAGACATTACTTTGCTAACAAAGGTCCATCTAGTCAAGGCTCTGGTTTTTCCAGTAGTCATGTATGGATGTGAGAGTTGGACTGTGAAGAAAGCTGAGTACCAAAGAATCGATGCTTTTGAACTGTGGTGTTGGAGAAGACTCTTGAGAGTCCCTTGGACTGCAAGGAGATCCAACCAGTCCATTTTGAAGGAGATCAGTCCTGGGTATTCTTTGAAAGGAATGATGCTACAGCTGAAACTCCAGTACTTTGGCCACCTCATGAGAAGAGTTGACTCACTGTAAAGACTCTGATGCTGGGAGGTATTGGGGGCAGGAGGAGAAGCAGACGACAGAGGATGAGATGACTGAATGGCATCACTGACTCGATTGACATGAGTTGGAGTGAACTCCGGGAGTTTGTGATGGACAGGGAGGTCTGGCGTGCTGCAGTTCATGGGGATGCAAAGAGTCAGACACAACTGAGTGACTGAACTGAACTGAGTTTGTTCTCTGTATCTCTGAGTTTGCTTCTTTTTTGTTATATGCACTAGTTTGTTGTATTTTTTGGATTCCATATATAAGTGATATCATACAATGTTTATCTTTCTCTCTCTGACTTATTTCACTTAGCATAATACCTTCTGAGTCCATCCATGTTGCTGCAAATGGCAAAATTTCATTCTTCTTATGGCTGAGTAGTGTTCCATTGTATATATGTAGCACATCCTCTTTATCCATTCATCTGTTGATGGGCCCTTAGGTTCAATAAGTCTTCAAATAATAAATGTTGGCAAGGATGTGGAGAAAAGGGAACCTTTTACACTATTGGTGGGAATGTAAATTGGTGCAGCTGCTATAGAAAACAGTATGGAGTTTCCTCAAAAAACTAAAACTAGAATTCCCATATGCCCAGCAATTTCACTTCTGGGAATATACCTGGACAAATTCTAATTCAAAAGGATACATGCACCCCTATGTTCATAGAGGCATTATTTACAATTGCCCAGACATGGAAAGAACCTCCTTGTGGTTTTAATTTATATTTCCTTTATTGTGAGCCTGGTTGGGCATCTTTTCATATATTTAAGAGCCGTTTTACAACCTTAGAAAAATTAATTTCTAGGAGTCAGCTTGAATGCTCTTCCCTGGCCTCCTGTCCCTATCATAGAGGCTTGTGAAGTCTATAAAAAATTATCTCAAATCACTTCCTTTTCTCCACCTTGCCTGACACTACTTAAATCGCCCTGTCATGATCTCTTTTCTAATCTTCATACGGCAACTCTGTTAGAAATCCTGAACTGCATTTCCATTGCATTTAAAATAAAATAATTGCTGCGGCTCTAAGGCCCCATACAGGCCAGCCCTGCCACTCTGTCCCCAGCTTCAGCTTGGCCACTGTGCCCCCTTGTTTACTGAGCTTCTCCCCGGCAGCCTACGTTTTGTGTACCTTGGTGCCTCTCTACTTGCTCTGCTCTTGGGAAAGCTCACAGCCCAGCTTTCTCCTGTTTGTCCTCTGGTCTCAGGGTAAATGGTCCTTCCTCACAGAGAACTTCAGCCTCTTCATTGTGAATGAGGCTCACTCATAACCACCAGCATTTTCCCCTCAGAGTGGCCATCACCGCTGTTGTGATTTGCCTGCAAAAGGGACCACATTTGTTCTGTTCACATAGTAGATGCTCAATTAAGTGCTCATCGACTGAGTGATTGCTTACAGTGTGGGGGCTACACTAGACAGTGTAGGGAGGGCTGTTGCAAAACATGAGGGAAGAAGAGAAAGTGACCCGTGTTTGGGGATCAGATAGCCCTCCCTACTGTCAGATTTAGAGGTCATGATTCAGAAGCAACTGTCCACTCTGATCAGTGGGAAATTGACTACAGAAGAGAGCTCCTGAAAAAGCAGTTTTTCTGCTTGTGGACCTTTGCTCAACTGTCTTTGTCTTTTTCCTGCTTTCTGAACACAGTAGTTAGCATCAGGCAGAGAAAACTCACCAGAGCTCCAGTTGCTACGGGAACCTCTGTTTGTCACTGTTAGGTAAGAGGAGGTTCGAACAAGGTTTGGCTTCCCAGTGCTTTAGCCTCTGGTCATAGTTAGATTTCCCATCGGAAGATAGCTGATTGCTGTTCTGTTGCTTTTCCTTTGTTGCTAACTGCTGTCGTGATGACAGGTAAGTGAAAAAAGTGGACCACGGAGGTGAGAACAGAAAGAGGCTGCCCTTGTGTAGTGCCTCCGCTGGGTCTGCCTTCCATTCAGCCCCAGCCCCCGTGCAGGTTAGTGGGGGATGGCCCAGGCCCTCTGTCCTGGGAAAGACAGGAGAGAACGGGTCTGCGGGCTGCTGCAGTGCACACACTCTGTCTCTGGGGGCCTATGTTGCTGTAGACAGGTGGGCCCAGGTCTCCTGATTCTTGAGAGTGGCAGCCAAAATTTAAATATTGGCGATTACAAGGCGGGGGTGTGGGGTGGCAGAGGAAAAGTTTGCGAGTTTGGGATTAGCAGATGCAAACTATTATATATAGAATGAATAAGCAATAAGGTCTTAAGCGTACAACACAGGAAACTATACTCAATATCCTGTGAAAAAAATATGAAAAAGAATATGTGTGTGTGCGTGTATATATATATGTATAAAGAAATAAAAACTACAATGAAATATCACCTCCCATCAGCCAGAATGACTATCATCAAAAAATTCACAAACAATAAATGCTGGAGAGAGTGTGGAGAGAAGGGAACCCTCCTACACTGTTGTTGGTGGGAATGTAAATTGGTGTAGCCACTATAGAGAACAGTATGGAGGGTTCTTAAAAAACTAAAAATAGAAGTGCCATATGACCCTGCAATCCCCCTGCTATGCATATATCTGGAGAAGAACATTATTTGAGAAACTATATGCACCCCAAATTCATTGAAGCACTGTTTAGACTAGCCAAGACATGGAAGCAACCTAAATGTCCATTGACAGAGGAATGGATAAAGAAAATGTGGTCCATATACACAATGGAATGTTACTCAGCCATTAAAAAGAATGAAATAATGCCATTTGTGGCAACATGGATGGACTTAGAGAATGTCACACTGAGTGAAGTAAGGCAGAGAAGGAAAAATATATGACATCCCTTACAAGCAGGATTTAAAAAGAAATGATACAAGTGAAATTACTTACAAAACAGAAAGAGACTCACAGACTTAGAGAACAATCTTACTGTTGCAGGGTAGGAGGAAGAATGGGGGAAAGAATAGTTAGAGAGTTTGGATTGGACATGTATACACTGCTATATTTAAAATGGATAACCAACAAGGTCCTAGTGTATAGAATATAGAACTCTGCTCAATGTCACGTAGCAGCCTGGTTGGGAGGGGCGTCTGGGGGAGAATGGATACATGTATATGCATGGCTGAGTTCCTTCTCTGTTCACCTGAAACTATCACAATATTAACAGCTATAACACAATACAAAATAAGAACTCTAAAATATTTAAAAATATATATAATGTATATAGTATACACATATTGATCCTTCCCTGACCAGGGATTGAACCCATGTTTCCTGCTGGGCAGGCAGATTCTTACTGCTGAGCCACCAGGGTTGGGAAGACTCCCTGGAGAAAGAAATGGCAACACACTCCAATGTTCTTGCCTGGGAAATCTGATGGACAGAATAGCCTGGTAGGCTACAGTCCGTGGGGTCGCAAAAGAGTTGGACATGATTTAGAGGCTAAACAACAGCAATAAATCAACTATATTTTAATTAAAAAAGAGAGAGAGAGAGAACTTAAAATTGGCAGCTAATTCAAAGAAATCAAGCTAACCCTGCGGGGTAACACACAGCACTGTGTGGATCAGCAGGGGGAGCCACAGGCCAGTATGACCTGCCCTTCCTGCCCCCTGTTAGTTACAGAGATGATGCCAGTCCCTACTTCCCCATGTTCTGGATCTGCAGGAGCAGTTCCCCAGCTGTTTCAGCCTTTGTGAAGGGGCACTGTGGCCCCTGAGGAGCAGGTGGGCTTCTTACTTGAAAAGATGAGTGAATGTGGTTTTATATCCTGAGAGCATGGAGGCCACAGGCCAGGCCTGGGAGGCAGAGGAGCTGGATGATGACTTAAATAAATAACTCTGCATAAATAACAATAAGGGCTCAGTTTCAAGGTGCTAGTCGCAGAGAGGACCCTGAGAGGTAGAAACTTCTTAGAGTTTTAGAGAGGACTTTAAGGGGAGGACGGTTTGGGGGTTATAGGACACTCTACTCGGCATGATGTAATTGATTTCCAGATCCAGCATCTCTCTCCTGCACCCTCTCTGCTGGACCCTGTCTTCGGCCAGGTCTCTTCTCTATTTTCTTCCTCCACTTCCCCAGCCCCCTTGAGGTCCCTTCTGGTGGGGGGCCACTCAGCAAGACAAACTCCTGGCTGCCAGTGGAGCAATGATCATCCTGGATTCCCTCTTGGAGGGATAGATGTTGGGGGAGGTGATGGGACACGTCCACTGGTCTCTGCCTACATTCTCACAACTGTCCTGGGGTTGTATTTGTCTCCCTGAGTAAGTCTGTTTTGTCCCGAGGGCTCACAGGGTGGGCACCAGTGCAGGTCTGCTCAAGATGGTTTATTTAGTCAGGGCACTTTCTTGGAAGCATCAGGACTAGACACCGGCTAACCTGAGCAGAAAAGGTATTCCTTGGAAGGCCACTGAGTAACACTCAGAATTGACTGAGAAGTCAAGCTTGGACTCAGAAAAGAACTAGGCTTGGAAAATTAACATGAATAAAGGAATGT
Organism: Nanger dama; assembly: GCA_917880005.1. Classification (NCBI taxonomy): domain Eukaryota; kingdom Metazoa; phylum Chordata; class Mammalia; order Artiodactyla; family Bovidae; genus Nanger; species Nanger dama. The sequence goes on along the minus strand of CAKJTW010000004.1, from coordinate 63,800,155 downwards.
GGGTGCAGAAATTGTAGCCAAGATGACCATGTGCCAACAGCCTGGGTGGCAAGCAGCTTTGGACGCTGCATAGCCAAGAGAGGGCAGACATCTTATATTCATATTTTCTCCTTTGTACAGAGTTTTCAGCCAAAACTGTGAATTGCAAATTGGGGTCATTTGGAAATTGGTATATTGAGTGGCTTAAAAGTACAATACTTTTCATATAATTTTTCCCCTGGAATTATAGCCTAAGGAAATAATTCTAAATGTGGAAAATCTTTAATTACTAAGATGTTCACTGCACTGTCAAATAGATTGTGGTATATCCACAGAATGGAAAATTATAAAGTTTATGAGGATTAATAATGAGGTGGAAAATAATTTATCATATTATTTTGTATGAAGAAACAGGATAGACCATTACATACACTCTGATCCACTCTTAATGTTGCAGGTATTTCCCAGATGCCATCAGCCTGCGGGGTCAGTTGGAGACTGACTTGCAGCGCCTTCCTCCTATCTCCCAACTCATCCCCCACCAGCCTCATGGAAGGACCTCTGGTCCTGGAAAGATGCTGGCCTCAGAAATGGCTGTCTTTTCTATTCAACTAGGAGGGCTGTGGTTTGAAGATTGACCTGCCAGCCCATGTTTGCTTACCTCCGACAATCTCTCCCACGACAGAAGATTTCTACTTCCCTGTTTTCATTCCACTTCCTGGTCATCTGAGTTGGGGTAGCAACCAGTGAGCAGGATGCTCTTAGGGTGGAGAGCATCTGTCACAGGCTGGGCGGCCTGTCCAGGTCCTTCTCTGGGGCCCCTTCTCGATCCAGAGAGAGCAGCCCTCCCAAGAGCCTTGGTGTCTGGACAACACCCAGCTTCTCTCACCACCCCTGAGGTCATATACTATTTCTCCACCCTTTCAATCTGCTTTCTAAGCAACCAGCAGTAGAAACTCCCCAAGGTTACCCAAATTCTTTTTGGGGGAAGGGGAAGAAGGTGGGCCATTCTTACATATCTGAAAGAGTGAAACTTAGAGAAAGAAGACTGGCAAGTGTGTTAACAACGCTGGTACTTAGATAATAAGGTTAGAGGTGCTCTTTCTTTTTGTTTTTCTGCACTTTTCAATTTTTCTATAATGTGCATTTATTGCTTTTATAATTGGAGAGAAGAAAGAACAGGGCCTCAAAGAGGTTAGTTAATTAGCCCAAGGTTGCATCAGCTGCAGATAGGTGGTTGGGAGTCAGGAACGAGGGTCGTTTCCCTGAGTTCCCAGCACAGGGATAGGGGCTTCTCAGCAATGATTTTTTTTTTTAATTTTGAGATTTTTAAAAATTGAGATATAATTGACATATAACATTGTATTACTTTTGGGCATACAACATAATGATCTAATATGTGTATATATTCCAAAATGATTATAATAAGGTTAACTAATACCTATCACCACACATAGTTAACATTTGTTTTTTTCTTGTGATGAGAACTTTTAAGATCAACTCTCTTGGCAACTTTCAAATATACAATAGAGTATTGTTAACTGTCATCACCAGGCTTTATGTTACATCCCCAGGATTTATTTTACAACTGGAAGTTTGTACTTTTTGACCACCTGGGATTTTTTTCATGGTATAATCTGCTACATCTCCATGAAAATAGTCTCGATCCCCATTGATTTAGGGCACTGATTCCCCAGCTTTCCTGACGTATATCTGACTCACTTTTGAGCAGTGATTCTTACTGATCCCTTTGCTCTGTCTCCGCTGGGAGAGAGCTGTGGGGAGGTCCCTGTTGCTCTGGAATGAGTCTGTGTTCTGCCCACACTCAAGATGTGAGGGAGAGTTTTAAGCTTTGTTATTCCTTGCTATCTAGTTGAAGGTGACTATTTTATTGTATGAACTGTGGACAGAACTGGCTATATAATTTACAGGGCCCAGAGCAAAATGAAAATGGGTTTCCAGGATCCAAAACGACTAAGGCTTTCAAGATGATGGTGTTAGAACATTAAACCAAGCATGGAGGCTGGAGCCAAAGGGACTTCCCTGGTGGTCGGTCCAGTGGTTAAATCTTTGCCTTCCAATGCAGGGGTGTGGGTTTGATCCCTCATTAGGGAGCTAGGATCCCATAGGCCTTGTGGCCAAAAAACCAAAACATAAAACAGAAGCAATATTGTAACAAATTCAATAAAGACTTTTAAGATGGTCCACATTAAAAAAAAAAATCTTAAAGTAATCCAGCATGGGCGCTTCTACACTCTGGTCACACCCTCAGGAAGCTGGCCCTTCCTGTGGACACTTACACAAGACATGTGCCAGCCGTGCCCAGGGAGGGCTGCAAAAGGACATTCAGAAGGTGGGGACAGAGGGAGGCTTGGGCCTGAGAGGGGCAACAGAATCGGGAGATCGCCACTCCCTGCTGAATCTCTGTGGTGAGTCTAATACCCAAAGTCTGTCCCATTTGAGTTGCTGAGGATTCAGGAGGTTCATGATGTTTTCTTTTTTTTAACGTTTTGGTACTTATAAAGTTTATTGTATTGATTTATAATATTGTGTTATTTTCTGCTGTATGGAAAGGTGATTCGGTTAAATTTTCTTTTTCATATTCTATTCCATTAAGGTTCATCACAAGATATTGAATATAGTTCCCTGTGTTATCCAGTAGGACCTTGTTTGTATCCATTCTCTATATAATAGTTTACATCTGCTAACCCCAAACTCTTACTCCATCTCTTCTCTGCCTTGGCAACCAGACTTCTGTTCTCTATGTCTGTGAGTCTGTTTCTGTTTGGTAGGTATGTTCATTTATGTTATATTTTAGATTCCACATGTAAGTGGTGATATCATATGGTGCGTGTCTTTCTTACGGAGTATAATAATCTCTAAGTCCGTCTATGTTGCTGCAGATGGCATTATTTCACTCTTTCTTATGGTAGAGTAGTATTCCATTATACACCCCCCCCAACTTCTTTATAGGAGATTCAGTTTTATTCTTTGCTACTCATGTAAATAGAATGCATGACTTCCCTGAGTCTTGTTTCCTTATTCATACAATAGGAGCCGAGGGACTAGCGACCACAGAGCCTCAGCCAGCTCTAGTGCTGCTCGCGCTTAGGACTTTAGCACTTGTGTTGCCCATGGGCCGGTGGCTGTGTGGACCCTGAGAGCCCAGCAACTCCTTCCAAGATGCCCTCAAGTGAACTGAATGTGGACCAAACACGAAGTGGTGAAGAAGCTCCAGAAGAGCTTTCTCAGGGCCACATGACAACTGACAGAAGGACAGATTGGTGCAGACAACCCTTAACATGATTACAAATAGAATATTTGGTATGTAATTGACATTTTATATTATAACCTTGGCAGAGATTTTCTGGTAATTTCCAGCCAGAAACAATATGGGTCCAGATCAAAAGGAAGCTGCTTCCTTGTGTCAACGACTCGGTAAAAGGGCAGGAGGAGAGGCTCAGTTTTGTGTTTGCACTGGTTCCTCACGCGAAAAGCCTGAAAATTAATTCCAAGATCCTGCCATGTAGTTAGTTTGTATACGCTGATGCTCAGAACACAGTTCCGTGTGATGGTGAAGGTTCAACTGCTCATAACTCATTCTTCTGTTGAGTTCATGGGATCCTGCGCTAATGAGCTCTTCCAGGTATTGTGGATATATATTCAGAGCCCAGGACGAGATGCCGGCATACAGACAGCTACGGGTTATGGGTGTGAGACACGCTGTACCTACAAATCAAATTTATTTGGTGCTTTGATGACATTTTATGTGAAGATAAAAGAAAAAAAACAAGCAGTGGCACAGAGGTGCATGAGACAAGTGATTTACGTGAGTACATTTTGGAATTTTCAGGGAGCTTTTGGTTGGCTACATGAATAAGTTTATTTAACAATATTTGGAGTTTGTATAAAAGAATTTGTGTTTAAAACTCTTTAAAATTTTTCCTTTTTGAAAACAAAGATTTTCTTGTTTTTGTTGCACACATGGGCCATTAAAGGACCCTTTACAAGGAATGACCTTCTTCTTATCATCTGTGTGGGTCACTCATTTCCTCGCTCTCTCCTGTAACTTGTGTCCATTTGGGTTCAATAACCTAGTGCTCATATCTCTTTTCCTCAGATATGATGTAATTCCCCTTTCACTTGTCAGTCTTGGGCTTTCCTAGGGATATACTGAGAAAGGTGCCTCATATTTGACTCTTGACCCTTATTTTCCTTTCCATATGGTAGAAAAAGATGGGTGAGAAGAAGTGTTAGGAACAAATTCAGCCAAGTCTCTTGGTTCTGACCTCACTGCAGAAGTAAAAGATCACTAAATATAGTTTAAAATTTACGACTTGGTAGTGGAGAGGAGACAGATGTCCATCTAAAAAATTTTTGGCTGCATCATGTAGCTTGTGGGACCTTAGTTCCCTGACCAGGGGTTGAACCTGGGCCCTGGCAGTGAAAGTGCTGAGTCTTAGCCACTGGACCACCAGGGAATTCCCCCAAAGCATTTTTGATTGAAAGCATTTGTGAGGCAGTGGAAGCCACAGACTCTCACCTTTGGAAGGGAATTTTAAAAGGCTACCCTTTAACCCAGCTCCCTTTGGTCACGCAGACCCCAGTATCTCCACTTTACCAGCAAGAAAGTGGAGGCTGGCATAGGCGAGGTGACGAGCACACAGAGGCGGAGGGAGAAAGTAGGTCTCCTTTGTCAAGGGGTATGGGGCTGTGGCAGATGGAGAGCCAGTATGGCAGCAACAAGATGGCCATCTCTCCCATCAAGGGGGAAGTCTGCTTCCTTTTCCCTTGCGTCTGGGCTGGCCCTGTGGCTTTGATCAACGGAATGTAGTAGGTGGGACACAGTGGGACTCCTTGGCCGAGACCTTCAGAGGCCTCGCAGCTTTTGTGTGGGTCATCTTAAGATCTGGTTGTGGTGTCAAGAAGCTGAGCCCAGGGAACCCACAAGATCACAAGAAATAACAAATTGTTGTTTTAAGTAAGCAAACTGGGATAGTTTGAAGTCATAGAAAATGAGTGAAATAATACCATTTGCAGCAACATGGATGGACCAACAGATGATCATACTTAGTGAAGTAAGTCAGACAAAGACAAATACCGTATAAATCACTTATATGTGAAATCCAAAATGTGGCATAGATGAACTCATCTATGAAACAGAAACAGACAGACATAGAGAACAGACTTATGGTTGCCAAGGGGAAGGAAGGGTCGGGGAGGGATTGACTGGGAGCTTGGTGTTAGCAGATGCAAACTATTACATACAGGATGGGTAACCAACAAGGTCCTGCTGTATAGCACAGGGAACCGTATTCAACATCTTGTGATAAACCATAATGGAAAAAGATATAAAAAAGAATATATATGTGTGTGTGTTGGTGAGGGTGGGGGCTTTGCTGGTAGCTCAGCAGTAAAGAATCTGCCTGCAATGCAGGAGATGCTGGAGACTTGGGTTTGACCCCTGGGTTGGGAGGATCCCCTGGAGGAGGGCATGGTAACCCACTCCAGTATTCTTGCCTGGAGAATCCCATGGACAGAGGAGCCTGGCAGACTACAGTCCATGGGGTTGCAAAGAGTCAGACATGACTGAAACGACTGGGCATGCCTATATATACATATACATATGTGTGTGTATGTGTATATATATATATATATATGTGTGTGTGTATATATATATATATATATATATAAAAGAGTCACTTTGCTGTACAGCAGAAATTAACACACTGTAAATCAACTATACTTCCATAAAATAAGTTTTTTAAAATGGGGCCATTTGTTCTGTAGCCATTGATAACTGAAAGTCATGACCAACTATCATTTGGGAATATTTATACCTTCTTGGATAAATTCTTTAAGTAATCTTGCTTGAAGCTTCTGCAAAGTAATGGAATCTCTTCTAATAGTAGTCACAGTAATAATAATAATGATAAACATTATTATCATGACACAAAGATTTGTGACTAAAGATATATGGAGTGTGAAGTGGGATGGAAAATTTAAAAAGCAATGACAACACATTTTTGTCAACCGCAAATCCCACATAGATGTTATTCATTTCCATAGCTGTGAGACAAGTCAAGGGACTGGCCCATACTTTCCGGTAGAAGTGGGTATTGCGTCATTATTCACCTGTCTCCCCAATTACACAAGGGATTCTTACTCCAGGGATTCACAGGACTTGTGGGAAGAGCAGGGTGTAGGATGCAGGATGCATGGGGCTGATGCACAGGATGATTCAGGTAGAGGATGTGGGGTGGGAGGTGGGAGGGGGCTTCGGCATTGGGCGATTGTGTTCACCTATGGCTGATTCGTGTCAATGTATGGCAAAACAAATACAGTATTGTAATTAAAAAAAATAAATAAATTTAATTAAAAAAAATATGAAAAAAAAATAAAATAAATAAAAGTTACCAGTTCAACCGAAAAAAAAAAAAAAAAAAGAGCAGGGTAGGTGGCAGGCAGGGTTTCTGAGGTGGTGTGATTCTCCTTCTGTCTTTTTTGACCCCTTAGTTGCTGGAGAGTCTCAAAGCGACAGGACCCGGTCCCGGGCCTCCCTCCTCAGGAATGGGGTGGGGCCAGGGCGGCACTGAGGTGGTGGGCGAGGGAGTGGCCTGTCCAGTTCACTACTCAGTCAGCAGGATCTGAGGTTACTTCTTTGGTTGTCACCCCACTTTCTGGTGGCGACAGCCCCCAGCCCTAGGGAGACGAGGTGGCTGCATCCAGGGTTGATTTATTGCCCTTCTCCTATTCTTTATGGGGCCAGTTTTAATGAGTACCCGAGCAGAAAAGCCTTTGACTCCCGGACTGTGAATAACTGCCATTAATAAAGGGGCGAGCTGCTGGCCGCAGCACCCTGCATATTTCCATATTAATAACGCCATAAACTCCCCCAGAATGATGTCTTAGAACTCACAAGGTGGAGGCTGGCTGGCTGTAGGCTCAGGTCTGTGGAGGGGGCACGTGATCCCTGGAAGGAAAAGTGGCCTGGGACCTACTCAGCTGCCCACGCATCTCTGCCATGGGAGTTGCCTCTGGGGAGCAAGTTGCTGATTTCATGGGGTGTCTGGAGGTGGGACAGGAAGTTCTGTCTGCTTTCAAATTATCTCCCACAGCAATCAATTTGTCTGAGATCCCCTCACTTAAAGACAATTAATTTGAGTATTCAAGTTACTCTAAACTTCTGGATATCTATAAGTTAAAAGGCTAATGCCTTAGGGAATGACTTCATTAATTTCAGCTAATCTTGTCTAATCTTCTAGACTTGTCTAGAAAATTAATGTGACTGATTCATGTGACATGTTAACTGAACAGCTACTGTGTGCAAAGAACTAGGAATATGGGAGGGAAGGAAACAAGCAAAATCCTGCCGTTGCACAGCTTCTATTTGAATTGAAACAGTAAACAAATACATATGCAAGATAGTGTGCCAGATGATGATCAATACTACATAAACTACAGAGCACAGGAGGGAGATGGGGCATGTGTACTGGGGGGAGGGTTAGTACAACCACTTTGTTCCAGGTAAGTTGACTGAGAGCAGACTCTTCAAAGATTCTCTCCCAGGACAAACCGAGGTGACTTGGAAAGGAGAGATTTGGGGCCATCTCTCCATAGCTAGTGGCTTCCTCTTACCCAGCTCAGATATCAGCGGAAGAAAGAACTCAGAAAGAAGTCATGTCTTTTCCAGCCACTGTCTTTCCCTTCTGAGACCTGGACAATGGCTAGGGCCCTCAGACCCCTTGGTTCAGCCCTTTATCAGCCCCAGGTCTAGGAAAGCCCAATGTATGCACCTCAATTCTGTGGATTCCCAGAGACTCTAAATTTCCTGCGCTAAGCAGGAAACTGTGGGTAGTCTCTGTGGAGCCACAGCTGATCCTGACCTGAAAATCCATGCCTTTCCAGAGTGCCTCATCCCAGTTAAATGAGCAAAGTAGGCTTTGCCAAAGATTCAGGACGGGGAGGAGGAGGGGTTTACTTTTCACTGTCCACAGACATTGCTTACTTTCTGGGTATTTTGTTGTCCCAGGGGGTTAGGAGAGAGATATCCTGCCAGAGTTGCCAAACTTGTTACCTGAAAACTGGGTTGGCCTCTTGGTAAGTGTCGAGCCAATAGACACAACCAAACCAAAGCTCAGGAGAAGGAAGGATTCATTACTTGTGGAAAGCAAGGAGAACACCAGGGATCTTCCTCAAAGCAGTTTCTCCCCGAACATTTTTAAGCTAAGGGTACCTGCATATTCAGGAAGCGGACTTGAGCAGAGGAGAATTGAACTGGGGCCAAGGTCAACAGAGTCCAAGCTTTAGTTGATTGAAATCAGGAGGGTCATCACCATCATTCCATCCTCCACCTTGGTGGGGGCCTTAGTTCTTGCAGAACTCAAAGATAGGTTGTTATGTATATTCCTTGAGGAACCAGGATGGTGCCCCAAGACTCCTTTGTCTCAGCATCTCCTTCCTTCTCTGATTGGAAACTGCTTGAGTCTGCCCTTTGGAACTCTGGGAAGGTCAAAGAGGCTGAATAAAATCTATTTCCTACAAATAAGAAACAGGAGACACAGAAAGGATTTGCACCTGGGAGCCCCACAGAGTCCTGCTTAATTTCAGTCCCATCTTGGCCCTTCTACTACCAGGCTTTTCTTTAAATTTTCAGTTGTCCATCTTTCCCCCCTGATTTTCCAATCTCACTAACTTTTCTTTTCCTTTCTTGCTCCCCCAAGTCTATTTCTGGTTGCATTCCTCCATCCCTGTTGGCCTCTGGAAGCTCCAAGTACTTCCTCCTGATTACAGGGCACAGCTTCCCCTTCTTCTAACAGCTAGATGTTAACTGACACCAGAGTGTGGGGTTGGCTTCCTCCCAAAATAATTATCTCAATGTTTTGCTAGCAGCCCAGCACACTTCTCCTCAAGGACTTCTAGTGCCCACCAATAGAAAAATAGCATCTTCACTGCTTTACTTGTGGAAGGCACTGCTCGTTCTTACCCAATAGCATTCTCCTGTCTCCTTTACCAACAGAGTCTGGTGTTATCACAGAAACCATAAGCCCAGTGAAACACGCTTATCTCCCAAGACTCCCTTGCAGCTAGAGCTGACCATGTGACGTCATCCTGGCCATGAAGGTTGGAGTGGAGGAAAGTGCTGAAAAGGGGCATGGTGTAACTAGCATAACCTTTGGCCCTTTGCCTTCTGCAGCTTCCTGCTTGGAGTGAAAGTCTGACTTTGAGGCTGAAAACTAAATTAGGGCAGGAGGGTGGGAAGACAGGAGGAACAGAGTCCTTGCTCACATTTTTGAGTATCAGTCTTGAACAACTACTTCTAGACTTCTTGTTATATGAGACCCTATTGAAAGATAGGCTTTCTTGGTGGCTGTTATAGGCTAAACTATGTTCCCTCCAAATTTATATGCTGAAATTCTAATCCACAGTACCTCAGAATGTGACTATATTTGGAGACTGAGCCTTTAAAGATGTAACTATGGTTAACTGAAGTCCTATGGGTGGGCTCTAATCTAACCTGAGTGATGTCTGTATAAGAAGAGGAAATTTGGACACATGAAGAGACACTGGGGTGTACGCACATAGGAAAGATCACATGAGGACGCCGTGAGAAGGTGGCCTTCTTCAAGCCAAGCAGAGAGGCCTCAAGGGAAACCAGACCTGCCACCGCTTTGACCTTGGACTTCCAGCCTCCAGAACTGTGAGGAATAAATTTCTGTTGCGTAAGCACTGCCTGGTCTATGGTATTTGTTATGGCAGCCCTAGCAAATGAGTTCAGTGGCTCTCAGCTCCATGTCAGCCTGACTCCTACCCCGTAACACTGGGTCTGGTCATCTGTAGCTCAGTGGGCCAAGGATTAGATGTAGAGGTAGAAGAAGTCTCCAAGGTCTCCAAGGCTAATTGTGATTAGGTTCTAATTCAAGTATCCCCCTGAGGATGGTGCCAGCATCTTAGGTACCAGGTTCAAAATGTCCCATCTCCCTACTCGGGTGTTTTCACATTTCTCTCTCCCTTCCCCAGAGCTCTGATTGCAATGTACCTGCTCATCTGAACCTTCCTGTCTTCAAACATTCTCTTCTCAGCATCCAGGAGTGTCAGAACATTTATCCAGCAACCAGTCTGGGTGAATGTGGCAAGAGTAGTACCTGGTGTATAGTTGGCTCTCAGGAGACATTAATTGAATTCATGGATAGGAGATGACCATAGGAACCATTGCCAGGTAGCATACATATTTATTATGCATTTATTTATTCATAAATTTAAAATAAAGTTGATTTTCTCCCATTATAAAAAATAACATGAACTGGTCTTCAGTTGTGTACCAGATGCTATCTTAGGTGCCTTGCATTTGTTTATCTTCATAAGAATTCTGAAAGCTAGATACTGTGCCAGTTTTATAGGGCTTCCCTGGTGGCTCAGCAGTAAAGAATCTGCCTGCAGTGCAGGATACACAAGAGATGCAGGTTTGATCCCTTCGTGGGGGAAGATCCCTTGGAGGAGGGCGTGGTAACCCTCTCCAGTATTCTTGCCTGGATCCATGGACAGAGGAGCCTGTGTGCAACAGTCCATGGGGTCGCAAAGGATGCAGCTGAAGGAACTGGGTATGCATGCACATGCCACTTTTATAGAAGAGGAGGATGAAATTTAGAAACCAAAGCTGATTTATTGTTTCAGTTCAGTTCAGTTGCTCAGTTGTGTCTGACTCTTTGTGACCCTGTGGACTGCAGCACGCCAGGCCTCTCTGTCCATCAACAACTCCCAGAGTTTACTCAAATTCATGTCCATTGAGTTGGTGATGCTGTCCAACCATCTCATCCTCTGTTGTTCCCTTCTCCTCCCACCTTCAATCTTTACCAGTATCAGGGTCTTTTCAAATGAGTCAATTCTTTGCATGAGATGGCCAAAGTATTGGAGTTTCAGCTTCAGCATCAGCCCTTCCAATGAATATTCAGGACTGATTTCCTTTATGATTGACTGGTTTGATCTCCTTGCAGTCCAAGGGACTCTCAAGAGTCTTCGCCAACACCACAGTTCAAAAGCATCAGCTCTTTGGTGCTCAGCTTTCTTTATAGTCCAACTCTCACATCCATACATGACTACTGGAAAAACCATAGCTTTGATTAGACAGATCTTTGTTGGCAAGGTAATGTCTCTGCTTTTTAATATGCTGTGTAGGTTGGTCATAACTTTTCTTCCAAGGAGTAAGCATCTTTTAATTTCATGGCTGCAGTCACCATCTGCAGTGATTTTGGAGTCCCCCAAAATAAAGTTTGGAGCCCCAAACAATAAAGATTTATTATTTAAAAAAATAAAAAGCATGGTGGCTTTTATGTTTTTTTTTCTGTAACAAGGATGGCATCCTCAGTGATATAATCCTTCCACGCTATCTTGATGTTCTCTCTATCTGGGTTCTCTTCCATAGTCCTGACAATCTTTTCCATATAGTACTGGGTATAATGAGCCTTGAAATAGCTCAGCTGGAATTCCATCACCTCCACTAGCTTTGTTCGTAGTGATGCTTTCTAAGGCCCACTTGACTTCACATTCCAAGATGTCTGGCTCTAGATGAGTGATCACATCATCATGATTATCTGGGTCTTGAAGATCTTTTTGTACAGTTCTTCCATGTATTCTTGCCACCTCTTAATATCTTCTGCTTCTGTTAGGTCCAGACGATTTCTGTCCTTTATCGAGCGCATCTTTGCATGGAATGTTCCCTTGATATCTCTAATTTTCTTGAAGAGATCTCTAGTCTTTCCCATTCTGTTGTGTTCCTCTATTTCTTGGCATTGATTACTGAGGAAGGCTTTCTTATCTCTTCTTGCTATTCTTTGGAACTCTGCATTCAGATGCTTATATCTTTCCTTTTCTCCTTTGCTTTTCACCTCTCTTCTTTTCATAGCTATTTGTAAGGCCTCCCCAGACAGCCATTTTGCTTTTTGCATTTCTTTTCCATGGGGATGGTCTTGATCCCTGTCTCCTGTACAATGTCACGAACCTCATTCCATAGTTCATCAGGCACTCTATCTATCAGATCTAGGTCCTTAAATCTATTTCTCACTTCCACTGTATAATCATAAGGGATTTGATTTAGGTCATACCTGAATGGTCTAGCGGTTTTCCCTACTTTCTTCAATTTCAGTCTGAATTTGGCAATAAGGAGTTCATGATCTGAACCACAGTCAGCTCCTGGTCTTGTTTTTGTATAGAGCTTCTCCATCTTTGGCTGCATAGAATATAATCAATCTGATTTTGGTATTGACCAGATGCTGTGAAAGTGCTGCACTCAATATGCCAGCAAATTTGGAAAACTCAGCAGTGGTCACAGGACTGGAAAAGGTCAGTTTTCATTCCAATTCCAAAGAAAGGCAATGCCAAAGAATGCTCCAACTACCGCACAATTGCACTCATTTCACATTCTAGTAAAGTAATGCTCAAAATTCTCCAAGCCAGGCTTCAGCAATACGTGAACCGTGAACTTCCTGATGTTCAAGCTGGTTTTAGAAAAGGCAGAGGAACCAGAGATCAAATTGCCAACATCCGCTGGATCATCGAAAAAGCAAGAGAATTCCACAAAAACATCTATTTCTGCTTTATTGACTATGCCAAAGCTTTTGACTGTGTGGATCACAATAAACTTTGGAAAATTCTGAAAGAGATGGGAATACCAGACCACCTGACCTGCCTCTTGAGAAACCTCTATGCAGGTCAGGAAGCAACAGTTAGTACTGGGCATGGAACAACAGACTGGTTCCAAATAGGAAAAGGAGTACGTCAAGGCTGTATATTGCCACCCTGCTTATTTAACTTATATGCAGAGTACATCATGAGAAATGCTGGGCTGGAAGGAACACAAGCTGGAATCAAGATTGCCGGGAGAAATATCAATCACCTCAGATATGCAGATGACACCACCCTTCTGGCAGAAAGTGAAGAGGAGCTAAAGGGCCTCTTGATGAAGGTGAAAGAGGAGAGTGAAAAGTCGGCTTAAAGCTCGACATTCAGAAAACAAAGATCATGGCATCCGGTCCCATCACTTCATGGGAAATAGATGGGGAAACAGTGGAAACAGTGTCAGACTTTATTTTGGGGGCTCCAAAATCACTGCAGATGGTGACTGCAGCCGTGAAATTAAAAGACACTTGCTCCTTAGAAGAAAAGTTATGACCAACCTAGATAGCATATTCAAAAGCAGAGGCATTACTTTGCCGACTAAGGTCCGTCTAGTCAAGGCTATGGTTTTTCCTGTGGTCATGTATGGATGTGAGAGTTGGACTGTGAAGAAAGCTGAGGGCTGAAGAACTGATGCTTTTGAACTGTGGTGTTAGAGAAGACTCTTGAGAGTCCTTTGGACTGCAAGGAGATCCAACCAGTCCATTCTGAAGGAGATCAACCCTGGGATTTCTTTGGAAGGAATGATGCTAAAGCTGAAACTCCAGTACTTTGGCCATCTCATGTGAAGAGTTGACTCATTGGAAAAGACTTTGATGCTGGGAGGGATTGGGGGCAGGAGGAGAAGGGGACGACCGAGGATGAGATGGCTGGATAGCATCACGCACTCGATGGACGTGAGTCTGAGTGAACTCCGAGAGATGGTGATGAACAGGGAGGCCTGGCGTGCTGCGATTCATGGGGTCGCAAAGAGTCAGACACGACTGAGCGACTGAACTGTACTGAACTGTAATGAGCCTTAAAGGTCCTTGTGTCACCCTGATATAGAGGCTGAATTAGAGATGCTGTATATGTATACAAGCAGAGCACTTTGATGCCACTGGTGTTGAGCTTATGGGTTTCTGGGTGGCCAGGAGTATTGTCCAATATCAAAAGAACTTTTAAAAGGTAGTCCCTTACTGACAAGGTACTTACTGACTTCAAGGTCAAAGCGTCGATGAAATCAGTACAGAAAAAGTGCTCTCATTATCCAGACCTTCTTGCTCTCCAACCTAGAGACTGGCAGCTGGTGTTTTATCTTTTCCCTTGAAGGCTTTGGGGCGTCAGTGGCTTAACAGACAAGGTCAGTCCTGATCATAAACCCCACTGCATTTGCACAAAACAAGTTAGCTTATCACTTCCTGCCTTAAATCCTGGTGCCCACTTCTCTTCCTTACTGATAGATGTCCTTTGTGGCACTTCCCCTACCCCCAGAATAGGGCACTTTTGTCTGCATTAAAAATTCATTCAGGCAGATGTCCTTTCTTCTCAATGACCTTCTTCATGGCCTCTGGGTACTTGTCAGGTGCCTCTTGGTTGGCAGAAGCTGCTTCTCTTGTTTTCTTGACATTTTAAAAACCAAAATTATTTGGTTTTTAAATTGGTTTTAAAATTTGGTTTTTAAATTTGGTTCTAAAATTATTGGACCACCCTTTGCTGGCTTTAAATCTCCAGCTTTGAATCCTTCACTGTTTTTTTGCTTTAAGTTTTCCTGTAATGAGGGCTTCCTGGTGGCTCAGACGGTGAAGAATCCACCTGCAATGCAGGACACCTGGGTTCGATCCCTGGGTTGGGAAGATCCTCTGGAGGAGGGCATGGCAACCTATTCCAGTATTCTTGCCTGGAGAATCCCCATGCAAAGAGGAGCCTGGCGGGCTACACAGTCCATGGGATCTCAAAGAGTTGGACACGACTGAGTGACTAAGCACAGCACAGCACAGTCCCATAATGACTTTTTTTCTCCAGTCATACTAGAGTCTGTAGATTTGTCTTTCTTATAGCCATCCTATACCCCCATACATTTTCAATATGAGGTTTAAAAATATTTTGCCAAAAGTGGAAAGTTTTAATGCCTGATGGTGTAGCTATAGCGATGGTTTCACAACTTTCCTTTTGTTTTTTTTAATAATGATTCTTTTTTTTTTAATTTATTTATTTGGTTGCACCAGATCTTAGTTGCAGCATGTGGGATCTAGTTCCCTGACCAGGAACTGAACTCGGGGCCCCCTGCTTTGGGAGCACAGAGTCTTAGCCACTGGGCTACCAGGGAAGGCCCAATAATGATTATTATATTGGATTCATTTATCTTGAAATGGTGGTAACTATAGCTGCAGACCTCAGTCAATGGTCCATATCAAACAATCCAGCTTTCTCTTGTAACATCATGACTTTTCTCTGTTTCTTAGGGTCACTTCCAGCATCACTGGTGGCACTTTGTACAGGTCTCTTGGTGTTACTCAAGGTTTATGGTATTGTACTAAATGTGATGAAAAATACACAAGAACTGTGAGGCATCACTTTTTACTGTGGCATGTAATTTACTTGAGAGATTAACGTCTCACGTGGAGATGATTAGTGTCACATGGAGTTTCAAGTGGATACTCATAACACTTGAACTCACCCTCCAGAGCCACAGAATGTGACTATAAAAATGTTATACCAGTATAGTATGTACTTCAGTTAATTTTATGCAGTTATGATTTAATTCTGCATCTTTACATTTGTTTACATTTATCTTGGCTGCAAACGGTGTCATTTTTGGTAAGTGTTTATATAAGTTTTGATAAATCTTAACTTTTAATGATATATTTGTGCATATTTTATGATAGTAAATGATACAATAGACTAGTATTTATGTAAATCTCATGCATTCATGACATACATAATGCTTTCTTTTTTCTTTTGGTATTTCTAGGCTACATGGTTTGTTTGTGGGGTTTTTCAAACTGTTGCAAATCTACAAAAATCTTTCCAGTATGTTTATTGAAAAAAATCTGTATATAAGTGGACCTGTGCAGTTCAAACCCATGTTGATAAAGGGTGAGCTGTATTCTTTTTAAATTTATTTTTAGTTGGAGAATAATTGCTTTACAATGTGGTGTTGGTTTCTGCTATACAACAATGTAAATCAACCATAATTATATCATACATACATCACCTCCTTCTTGAGCCTTCCTCCTCTCCCCCACATCCCACTCCTCTATGTCATCACAGAGCACCAAGCTGGGCTCCCTGTGTTATATAGCAACTTCTCACCAGCTATCTATTTTACACATGGTAATGTATATGTTGATGCTACTTTCTCTGTTCATCCCACTCTTTCCTTCCCCTACAAGGGTGAACTATATTTTAAAATTGATTGTGATGAGGAATGCACAATTTTATGAATAAAAAGCATTAAATTTTATACTTTAGGCAAATTCTATGGCATGTGACATATATATATACACGTATATGGCTACATATATACTTAGTTAAACAGCTATATCTCAATATAGCTGTTTAAAAAAAAAAAAACTGAAAATACCAGTGAAACATCTGTGTTTTACAGGAATACTGACAGGAATACCACTTTGCCTCCTTCTACTGACAGCTTTTTAGGAAGGTCTTTAGGACACTTCTGGAGAAGGAAATGGCAACCCACTCCAGTATTCTTTCCTGGAGAATCTCATGGGTGGAGGAGCCTGGTAGGTTACAGTCCAAGAGGTCGCAGAGTTGGACACGACTGAGAGACTTCACTTTCACCTTCCCTTCAGGACACTCGGCGTGTGATAGTCCAGGTGTTCCTGGGTCTGTGCGGCCAGCAATCTGGAACTATCAACAGGCATATCCAGGAAAAACCCCATAGGAAGCCTGCTCACTCTAACCAAAGTCTGAGAAAAGGGCAGCCCAGCAGCTAGTACCCAGCCCACTGCAGCCAAATGCCAAGGGAAAAACTCCCTCTGAGCTTCTGCTGAATTCCCCCATTCCTGATGGTGCTGGTGGGGCTGAGCGGAGAGCTGGACTTCTGGCCCCATCTGGAGGAGGCGTGTTTCCATCATAACCTGGAGATAATGAAGTGGTGTGAGTCTGTGTTCTGCTTTTGCTGGGATGGTATCCATGGGGCCCAGGAGGGAACTTCTGCTCCATTTAGACCTGCATACCACACCTAAAAGGCTGGCTGTCTGTAAAAAAGAAGGTTAAGTAGAGTCCGTATTGTTATAGAATAACACCCCAAATGTACATACAATTAAAATCACTCCTCAAACCAAGAACCAAGAACATTTCAATCTGAATGAGAAAAGGCAATCAACAGACACCAATATGGAAATGATTAAGAATTTAGATTCTAAAGCAACCACTATGAAAATGCTTTAATAAGCAATAGCAAACATGTTTGAAACAAAGGAAAAAATAGTCTCATTAAAGAAATAGAAGATATAAAGAAAAACCAAGTGGAAATTTTAGAATTGAAAAATAGAAGAACTGAAATAAAAAAGTCATTGGATGTGCTTAATAGCAGAACAAATATAAAAGAGGGGGAAACATTAATAAACTTGAAGATAGAACAATACAAATTGCTGGATCTGAATAACACAGAGAAAATAAGCTAAAAAGACATGAAAAGAGTCTCAGGGACCTGTGGGGCAGTAACAAAGGATCTAACATTTGTATCATTAGAGTCCTAGAAGGAGAGGATAAAATGTGGGCCAAAAGATTTGGAAAAATGGTTGAAAACTTCCCAACGTTTGCAAAAGACATAGGCTTATTGATTCTAGAAACAGAGTGTATCCAAATAGGATAATACAAAGAAATGTATGCCAAGACATGTCAAAATCAAAAACTAAAAACAAAGAAAAAATACAAAGAAAAAAAATCTTGAAAGCCTATGGAAAGATGGGAGGCATTATATATAAACACAAAATGATTCAAGTGACAGAGGATTTCTCATAAGAAACCACGGAGGCCAGAAGGAAGACTCACACCATTTTTCAACTGACAGGCCAATTTCAAAATTTCTTTGCTCCTTCCTTAAATTCACACTAAGTCCCTTCTTTAAGCATTCTTTCTCAAGCATTACTCATAAAACACAGCCTCATCTCTCTAATGAAAATGTTAATTTTTTCCATTATAGACATATCTCCATAAGTAAAAAAATGTTATTGTGATTCAATGTTTTGACTTGTTTAATTAGTTATTACCATGCTATAGAAAATCCATTATTTTGAATATTTGGCTTTTAGCAACTTTGTTGAATTGTTACTAATTCTAATAATTTTAGAGCTTATTCTTTGTAATTTGTAGCTAAAACATCTGCCAACAACATGATTTTTCTCTGTGCCATTCTAAAAGTTCCAATTATTTCCATTTTCATGTGTTATAGTATTGGCTAAGAAAAAATAATCTAGAAAAAGCATATATAATAGTTGCCATAGGACTTCCCTGGTAGCACAGTGGATAGAAATCCACTTGCCAATGCAGGGGACACAGAGTCGACTTACAGTCTGAGATGAATCCACATGCTGTGGAGAAACAGACCCTGCACCACAATTACTGAGCCTGCATGCTGCAGCTACAAAAGCCTGTGTGCCCAGAGCCTGTGCCCTGCAGCACGAGAAGTCACTGCGGTGAGAAGCCCACGCACCAACATAAAGAGTAGCCCCTGCTCACCGCAACTACAGAAGCCGCGCAAAGCAATGAAGACCCAATGCAGCAAAGAAAAATAAGTAAATAAATAAAATTTAAATCAATTATTTAAAAAATGCAATGGATCCTAGTGTGTTCCATAGGATTCTGGGTTCTCAGGATGTTTTGGGTAATGCTTGGTAAAATTTTTAAAAAGTGTTTGTTTGTTTGCTTGTATTTTGCACAGCTTCTGGGTCTTAGGTATGACAGTTTTCATTGCATGTCTGAGAAGTAGGTGTTGGGGATCCCTTCTTTCTTTGTTTGGTAGCACCTTTCATGTACTGGTGCTCTAGGGACTCACTTTGGGAAATGCTGCTTTAGAATTTCACTGTAATAGATGCTATGGACAACTGGGTTGAAATAGCCATTCTTTGCAATGCTGAAGAATTATCTTCCTAGTCCTGAAATATTTACTGCAGTCTTCTTAGATGATGGGATTGAGTTTGAGTGGGGCAATGATGAAATAAAATTACTTTTTAGTCTCATGTTATCAAACTGTTTGTAATAAACATGTATTAGCTTTGTAATTAGATAAAACCTCATAAAATGCAAATACTTGCTCAGTAGTTTGATCAGAATTGCTCTCTTTGTGGGGAAGGCAGATGCCATATGAGAGTCCTCTAGGGTAGGGTGGAGCAGGGTAGAGGCCTGAGACAAGTCTCTGGAGGTGGGTGATGTCATCTGCTTCCTGATTGGCTGCCAGCTAGATGCCATCAGGGGCCTGAATGTTTTTCTGCCCATTTCACTTGTAGTCAGATTCACCATTAGTAAAGTTGACTGAAAATCTTCCAGGCCAGCTGCTGCCGTATTTGCAGGAGAAAGTAAAATATTCTAATCACTTTTCCTGACATTTAAACAAACTCAATTTTCATGTAAAATTACCTCCTAACCCTCCAGAAAGCTGTTTATTTTTCTCCTACGGAGAAGGCAATGGCATTCCACTCCAGTACTCTTGCCTGGAAAATCCCATAGATGGAGGAGCCTGGTAGGCTGCAGTCCACGGGGTCGTGAAAAGTCAAACATGACTGAGCGACTTCACTTTAACTTTTCACTTTCATGCATTGGGGAAGGACATGGCAAACCACTCCAGTGTTCTCGCCTGGAGAATACCAGGGATGGGGGAGCCTGGTGGGCTGCCGTCTGTGGAGTCGGACACGACTGAAGTGACTTAGCAGCAGCAGCAGCAGCAGCATCAAGGAGGTACAAGTTCAGTGCTCCTTTTCAAACGGATATAATTTCTCGAAAGCCAGAATTACAGCTCTTAATGGTATCTTTCTGCCATCGTGATTAAATCCCTTTGATGTTGGGTATTTGAATTTTCTTCCTCCCTAGTCTTAAGCTACCCTCCCTAGCTTCCTCTTTTTCTTCGTTCTTTCTTCCTAGAAGAAGGACATCAATTAGGACAGGAAACTTTGTCATCTGAAATGACATTTTCAAAATGCCTTTATTAAAATCACCGTTAAGTTAGGATATAGGAGATCCACCACCAAAAAAAAAAAAGATAATAATAGCAACATTGTATATAATGATAATGGTGCTTCCTAGGTAGGTAAAGAAACTGCCTGCAATGAAGGAGAAACAGGAGACGCTGGTTCGACCTTCAACTGGAGGAGCGCATGGCAACCCACTCCAGTATTCTTGCAGGGAAAATCCCATGGACAGAGGAGCCCATCGGGCTCCATGGGGTCGCAAAGAGTCATCATGACTGAAGTGACTGAGCATGCCCATGAATAATGATAATGATAGCAGTTAAGGGACTTCCTTGCTGGCCCAGCGGTTGAGACTTCATGCTCCCAGTGCAGGGGGCGCAGGTTTGATCCCTGGTTGAGAAAGTAAGATCCTGGATGCCACATGTTGTGGCCTAAAAATAAATTCTAATGAACTACTTTTAAATTTAAAAATGTCAGTCTTAATTAAGCGCTTGCTATGTGGGAGGCACTATTCTAAGTCCTTTTCTTTTCTTTAAGTCTCACAATATTCCTAAAAGGAGGAATGAATGATCTGTGTTTTAGGGTTGGGAAATCAGAGAGGTTAAATGATTTGCTCACAAGAACACAGCTGATAAATGACAGAGCCAGAACACAGATCCAGGTTCTTTCACTATCTGTTCAAATCAGATAAACTTGTGAAATTTAGAAATAATGAGTGTTTTTAAAAGTGTTTTCTTTTGGGGGAAGAAAAAAAGATGAAACTGTTGGTGCCCTTGAAGAAAAAGAGAGCAGGGGAAAGAGGAAGACATTTCAGAAGAACTGAATCGGTGAATGATCTGATATCAGATATCAGAAGGTGGGGGGCCTCAGCTCCTTCATTTTGTTGTTGTTAAGTCATTAAGTCATTAAGTCATGTTTAAATCTTTGTGACCCCAGGGACTGTTGCACTCCAGGCTTCCCTGTCCTTCACCTAGCTCCTGGAGTTTGTTCACATTCATGTCCAGAGTTGGTGAAGCCATTCAACCATCTCATCCTTCATTTTACCGCTAAGAAAACTGAGGCCCAGCCAGGAAAGAGAGGAGGGGGGAGGGGGGGAAGGGCCCATCCTGGTTTGCAGATGTTGGTACAGAGAATGGATGAGAGTCCAGGTTTGGTGGCTTCCAACCCAGTTCTCCTCTCCTTCTGTTTTAGCAGGCTGTCTTCCAAACAGTAAACCTTTTTTCAAGTGGTCACTCATTTTTTTTTAAAGAATGTCAAAACAATCAGAAATGCTAAGTGATGGGATAAAATTAATAAGAGCCTATTTGCTCTTTCAGATGGTAGGAGAAGCTCCCCAACTTGCTATTAAAGCTTGAGGGCATGACTTATGATTCTGTTTATGTTTATAGTTCTGCCTGGGGAAACATCTCGACTCTGATAAAAGCTTAGGAGCCCAGTTCCTTCCATAATTCAGAGATCATGCCTGGCATTTTGTGTTCTCTTCTTGGTCAAGGTCAAAACCAATAGACTTGTAAATCATAAACACTTCCTAATTAAGGAATCCAGATAGATGCTGCTGGGTCTGTTGCAGAACCAGGAAAGACTTTTTCCCCATCTGGGATTTTCCCCCTACTTGGGGCTTTTATAGTGCCTATGACATCTGGGCTTTTCTTTGTAATAGAATCAAATCTCAGCTATATGACATTTTATATGTGTGTATTTGTGACTTATTAATAACAGTAGCTAATCATGATGGTGTGATCACTCACCTAGAGCCAGACATCCTGGGATGTGAAGTAAAGTGGGCCTCAGGAAGTATCACTATGAACAAAGCTAGTGGAGGTGATGGAATTCCAGTTGAGCTATTTCAAATCCTGGAAGATGATGCTGTGAAAGTGCTGCACTCAATATGTCAGCAAATTTGGAAAACTCAGCAGTGGCCACAGGACTGGAAAAGGTCAGTTTTCATTCCAATCCCAAAGAAAGGCAATGCCAAAGAATGCTCAAACTACCGCACAATTGCACTCATCTCACACGCTAGTAAAGTAATGCTCAAAATTCTCCAAGCCAGGCGTCAGCAATATGTGAACTGTGAACTTCCTGATGTTCAAGCTGGTTTTAGAAAAGGCAGAGGAACCAGAGATCAAATTGCCAACATCCACTGGGTCATGGAAAAAGCAAGAGAATTTCAGAAAAGCATCCATTTCTGCTTTATTGACTTTATGCCTAAGACTTTGACTGTGTGGGTCACAATAAACTGTGGAAAATTCTGAAAGAGATGTGGCAGACCACCTGACCTGCCTCTTGAGAAACCTGTATGCAGGTCAGGAAGTAACAGTTAGAACTGTACATGGAACAACAGACTGGTTCCCAATAGGAAAAGGAGTACGTCAAGGCTGTATATTGGCACCTTGCATATTTAACGTCTATGTAGAGTACAGCATGAGAAACGCTGGGCTGGAAGAAACACAAGCTGGAATCAAGATTGCTGGGAGAAATATCAGTCACCTCAGATATGCAGATGACACCACCCTTATGGCAGAAAGTGAAGAAGAACTAAGAGCCTCTTGATGAAAGTAAAAGAGGAGAGTGAAAAAGTTGGCTTAAAGCTCAACATTCAGAAAACTAAGATCATGGCATCTGGTCCCATCACTTCATGGCAAATAGATGGGGAAACAGTGGAAAGAGTGTCAGACTATTTTTTTGGGCTCCAAAATCATTGCAGATGGCGACCGAAGCCATGAAATTAAAAGGCGCTTACTCCTTGGAAGGAAAGCTATGACCAACCTACACAGCATATTAAAAAGCAGAGACATCACTTTGTCAACAAAGGTCCATCCAGTCAAGGTTATGGTTTTTCCAGTGGTCATGTATGGATGTGAGAGGTGGACTATAAAGAAAGTTGAGTGCAGAAGAATTGAGGCTTTTGAACTGTGGTGTTGGAGAAGGCTCTTGAGAGTTCCTTGGACTGCAAGGAGATACAACCTGTCCATCCTAAAGGAGATCAGTCCTGGGTATTCATTGGAGGAACTGATGTTGAAGCTGAAACTCTAATATTTTGGCCACCTGATGCGAAGAGCTGACTCATTTGATAAGACCCTGATACTGGGAAAGATTGAAGGCAGGAGGAGAAAGGGATGACAGAGGATGAGATGGTTAGATGGCATCACCGACTCAATGGACATGAATTTGGGTAAACTCTGGGAGCTGGTGATGGACAAGAAGGCCTGGTGTGCTGCAGATCATGGGATCTCAAAGAGTCAGACACAATTGAGTGATTGAACTGAACTGAACTGAACTGAATAACAGTAGCTAAACCGTTTGCCATCCCTGGTAGCTCAGATGGTAAAGAATTTGCCTGCAATGCCAGATGACCTACGTTCAATTCCTGGGCCATGAAGATCCCCTGGAGAAGGGAATGGCAACCCACTCTAGTATTCTTGCCTGGAGAATTCTATGGACAGAGGAGTCTGGCAGTCTACAGTCCATGGAGTTGCAAAGAGTTGGACACAAGCAAGTGACTAACACTTTTGCTTTCATACACATATATAGCATTATACCAGATGGAGTATATATCATTACTGGTATATAGCATTATACCAGATGGAGTTCTCTAGTCCTCCCTTTATTTTATTTCATTTATGCTTATTACAACCTTCTTAGGCTAAATAATGCCCCCCACCCCAAGATGTTCACATACTAATTTCTGGAACCTGTGAGTATGTTCCCTTACCTGGTAAGAAACTTTGCAGACATGATGAAGGATCTGGAAGTGGAGAAGTTATCCTGGATGATCAGAGTGGGCTTGATGTGATCATGAGGGACAGAAATAGGAGATCAAGGAGAAGAGAAGATGGAGGAAGGGGGAAGAAGCAAGAAAGGTCAAAGAGGTGAGGCACAGATTTTTGCTGGAACCTCCAGCAGGAACCAGCCCTGTGGATGCCTTGATCTCAGCCCCATAGGAATCATTTTGGACTTCTGACCTTCAAAACTAAAACAGAAAAAATGTGTGTTGCTTTAAGCTAGTAAATTTGTGGTAATTTGTCAGAACAGCAATAGGAAACAAATATAGATAGGTGCTATTAATGTCTCTGTTTTAAATATGAAGAGACTGAGGCACACAGAGAGATTAAATACTTCATTCAAGGTCACACAACCGGAAGTGGCAGAACTGGGACTCAAATAGCCCCCGCTGACTTGACTACTATGATGTTTGACCTAAGACAAGGCACTTTACTTCCCCGATTCTCAGTTTTCTCATCTCTAAAAAGTAGCTAGTGATCCCTGTACACCAGTGTGTTAGGGGGATTAAGTGAGATAATGCTTAATATTCTCAGTGGGAAGATGGTGGTAATGGTGGTCGTGATGATGGTGATGACGATAGTGGTGATGATGATGATGGTGGTGGTGATTATGACACGGATGGTGAGAATTATGGTGAGAGTAAAAGATGCCCATTGTGAGATGCAGAAAGTCAGCAGTGGACCTTTGAGAGGGAGAGTGTAGAGTGGATGGGCCAAGAGAGTTCTGGAGGAGGAGGTTTTTGCTCTTGCTTCTGCTCTACTTTTGACTTTGTTCTTAGCCTTCGAATGTCTCTTATTCAAGCTACTGCCCAAACAGCCCTCCTCATCATGCCAACCCCTTGTCCCAGCTGCTCTCCTGCCCTGCCACATGGTCATAAGTGGCTTGACATTTTAACCAGCTCCTTTGTACTAATAACAAGGACCAGAGCAGAATCCAAAGAGGAGACTGCTGTCAGCCTAGAGAAACCATCAGAATCTCCCAAGTACTGTTCCTTGGTCCAGCTGTCAACTCAAACAAGAGTCAATGGAAATTCTCAGTGAGAACTGGGAAGGTGGATTTTGAGAGATCAAAGTAGATGCATGTGCATATATGGAATTTTTTTCTGAATATAGAAGGTCTATATAAGATTATTGTATAAAATAGAGGAATGGATAAAGAACAATATTCTTCTCTAATCTTACCACTGGAGAGAATTACCACTGTATTATTTTGTTTCTTACCACTGTGTATTTTCCACTGTATTTTCAGTGTATTTATATACACTGTATTTTCCACTGTGTATTTTCAGTGTATTTTCCACTCATCTTTTTTTCCTCTGTGTTGATAAATACTGTGGATAGATTTGTATCTTTTCTTTTAAAAATATTTTATTGGAGTACATTGTTGGGTTAGTGTATCTTTATGCTTTTCAGTTAATAATCTATTGTGATTTAAGGTATCATTAAATCTTGTTCAAAAGATGCTATTTTTATTATTTTGTAACATATTCTATTTGCATTCTATTTTCTTTCTAGCTAAAAATATTTGGCTGCGTTGGATCTTACTTGCGGCATGCAGGATATTTTGGTTGTGGCATGTGGGATCTGGTTCCCTGACTAGGGATCAAACCTGGGCCCCCTGCATTGGGAGCTGGGAGTCTTAGCCACTGGGCTAGGGAAGTTCCTCTATTCTCTTTATATCATATGTGTCTGAATGAATATGGAGGATGAATCTCATCAGCATTTTAAAGATTTTGAATAACTTCCTTGTTGACTTTTTGGGTCCATTTCTGGGTAAAGCCAGCCCAGCAGTGATGGTGGTCTTGTTTCAGGAGATCAGGAAAGGGAGGAAGATGATACAGTCTTTTTCAGAGGATGTGTGTGAGCCTGTGCTTTTCAGGGAGAAAAAGGGCTAGTCTTGAGGACCCAGAGGTCTTCCCATGTGTCATCATGGGGCTTCTTTGACTCTGCCTTGACATTCCAGAAGCTCCTCAGTTTTCAGCTAAATAAAACTGGCTCTTAGATGTGTGTCTTTTTTGTTTTTGGCCAAGTATTGCTCAAATGCAGTAAATGAGAAACAAGGTTTGCAATACTTCTGATGGGTTCCCTCATTTGTCCAGGTTTGAAATTTGCATAATATCTCTCCAACAAGCTTTTTCTTCTAAAGCATGAAAACATCCCTCTGAGGAAGAAGCTCTGGGACAGATATTCAGTGAGGGTCAAGATCTGGGCTTCAGTGACACTCGGGACTTGTCTTTATCTTAGCCTGGAGGGCCCATTCTCCAGACGTGGCCCCCTGATGAAGCCCACCTGCCAGTGTTCATGCCTTGCTCGGTCTCCCCTTGACTCTGGGTAGCCCCACGAGTTGCTTTCGACCAATGCAGCAGAAGAGACTTTGCCTAACTCCTGAGATTTTGTCACAAGAAGTCCATGGCTTCCGGGAGAAGCCATTTACCATCATGATGGCCATACTGTGAGGAAGCAAAATAGCCCAGTGGGGGCCTTACAGGGCCTTGGGTCAGCACCCAGCTGTGGAGCCAAATGTGTGAGTGAGGCACCATCTTCAATGTCCAGCCCAGTCGAGCCTTCAGATGACTCCGACTCCATTTACCATAAGTTTAGACTGCAACTACTTGAAAGATCCACAGTAAAAACCTCTCAGCAGATACACTTACCCCAGGAAACAGAAGGGAGGCGTGATAAACTACTGCTTGTTGCTGTTGTTTGTTTTACTGGTCATGACAGGTGCACTGTGGGATCTCAGTTCCTCAAACAGGGATTGAACCTGGGCTCTGAAAGTGAAAACACAGGGTCCTAGCCAATGGACCACCAAGGAATTCTCATAAATTATTGTTTTAAGACACTACATTTGTGATAATTTGTTTCACAGTAATAGATAATTCATATTTATTACCTGTAACATATTATAAACATTTCTTAACCTCAAGAAGCCAGGCACTCTTTGAAGGCAGAACCTGTATCTTAGCATTTTTGGTACTGCAAGCTAAAACCTGCAGCATAATTGAAACAAGCTGGGAGAGTTCAAACAGTGCTTTATGGAAAGCCCTGGAATAACAAAAGAAGAAACTACAGAGAACAGCATAAAATGTACAGTCTATCAAAAAATGTGTCATTCATTTTCTTATGAAAATGAATGGTCCACCATGGAATGCTTTCCTTCTAGCTCTTGTGAAAATTGCTTAGTTGTGTCCGACTCTTTGAGACCCCATGGAATATACTTTTCTAGAAATATTAGATTACATATATTATCTAGCTATCTATCTCTCCATCCATCCACACATACTCTTGTGTGTGCTGGCATACTATGTACTCTGTTTTCATATAAAATATATCTTGGAGATTTTTTCATTTTGTTCTTTTGTATGTCTTTTATTAAAAAGAATATATCTTATTATATAAGAATATGCATATATATGTTGGGCTTCCCAAGTGACTCAGTGGATAAAGAATCTGCTTGCCAATGCAGGAGACACAGGAGATGCTGGTTCTATCTCGGTCAGGAAGAGGGCAAAGCAACTCATTCCAGTACTCTTGCCTGGAGAATCCCATAGACAGAGAGGCCTAATAAGCCACAGTCCATAAGGTCGTAAAGAGTTGACATGACTGAGATGACTGAGCATGCATATACATGTTATGTTGCAATCCACAATTTATTTTATATTCTTTTGGGGAAAGGCATGTAGATTATTGATGAAAGTTAAAGTCAGTTGTGTACGACTCTTTGTGACCCCACGGACAATAGAGTCCACGGAATTCTCTAGGCCAGAATACTGGAGTGGGTAGACTTTCCCTTCTCCAGGGGATCTTCCCAACCCAGGGGTCAAGCCCGTCTCCTACATGGCAGGCAGATTCTTTACCAGCTGAGCCACAAGGGAAGCCCAAGAATACCAGAGTGGGTAGCCTATCCCTTCTTCAGTGGATCTTTCTGACCCAGGAATCGAACCGGGGTCTCCTTCATTGAAGGCAGATTCTTTACCAACTGAACTTTTCCAATCTGGAAGCCCAGATTATTGCTAATGTTTTGCTATTTAAAACAACACCACTATGACAACTTTATACAAATACTATTCCATACTTGTGTATTTCTCTGGAGGATATATCCCTAGAAGTGGCATTGCTAGGTCTGGCTGTCCAAGTTCGTGATTCCTGTGGGAGGAGGGTGTTTGCAGGAGAAACAGCATCTGGCCACTAAATGCAGAGATGGCACTGGCACCTGGACATGCTTGTTGCCACAGCAAGACTAGCTCTCCAAGGAGTGCATGGCCTTGGGGAGATATGATTTTTGCTCCGACAGCCCAAGGCATTAAGTGCTGGGTGTTGAGGGGTCTTGGGGACTGGTTTGGAGAGGTGGATCATTGAGCTTAGGAGCAAAACCCAGAGAGTTATTTTCACATGTAAAACTGATTTTATGCAGGTATTGGCTAAAATGAGGGTGAGCTACATGCTGAATCTTTAAGAACTATTTCAGAGATTCCTAGAACGGACCAAATCCTGGCTACAGTTCCTGCAAGCTACTGAAAGTTTTAAAATGTTGTTTCACTTAGAAATAATCTCTAGCTCAGACTTTGTTAAGTTTGAGTGGCCTTTTCCCTGAACTAGAAGTCGAGAGAAAGGCTTTTTATCAGCATTGCAGGCAAGTAGGCCCTTTAGTCGGAGAAGGCAATGGCACCCCACTCCAGTACTCTTGCCTGGAAAATCCCATGGATGGAGGAGCCTGGTAGGCTGCAGTCTACGGGTCGCTAAGAGTCGGACATGACTGAGCGACTTGACTTTCACTTTTCACTTTCATGCTTTGGAGAAGGAAATGGCAACCCACTCCAGTATTCTTGCCTGGAGAGTCCCAGAGACGGCGGAGCCTGGTGGGCTGCTGTCTCGGGGGTTGCACAGAGTCGGACACGACTGAAGCGACTTAGCAGCAGCAGCAGGCCCTTTAGTTCAGTCAGGGGCAATTCTCAGGTATGGCCAGAAGATGGCACTGGACACAAATGATTCCACCGGCAGTAAGCCTCTCAGAGATGCTTCGATGTCCAGATCCAGCCCGAGTTCCATGGCCTTTCCCTCAGCTTCTAAGCACATAATCCTTAGTAGAACATGATGTCAGTGAGGAAGCCAAAACCAGGAAAGGACACAGAACGAAAGCAAGCCAACAAACAAACAATACTGAGCAAAACAGCAAAATGAGTGTCAGAGAGTTGTCTGGTTCCCATGGGTACCAAACTGGCATTAGGGAAGCTGACTTTCCCTGCCCCCAGTTCAGTCCATGAGGCTCTTGTCCACACTTTGCAAAGTCTCAGCCCTGGAGGCGTCTTTGCTCGGCCTTTCCAGGGTCTTCTGTGGTTCTGCTCAGGGCCACAGCTTCATCTTCTGATCTTGTGTCCCCTGCTGCTTGCTATCCTTGATCTCAGGTGACCTCGACCTGCAGCAGCTTGAAGCAGGAATTTGGTTCTCAACCAGAGATTGAGGCTGGGCTGTGACGGAGGGCGCTGAATCTTAGTCACTAGGCCATGATGGCCAAGGGTCAGTGACAAGGCCCTGGTCGCATGACTGCAGAAAATGAATTTCTACAAAAAAATGGAAAGTAGCAAAACAAGAAAGTGTTTATTAGGAGAGAAAAAAAGAACACATGTGGATAGATTCATGGGTGAGTTCAGAGAGCAAGCTGTGCTTTCACATGTAGTATGAATCACTTATGTGGGACATTTCATCTGGGTTTCCTTTGGCCAATATTCCCGTTCTGCCTGATCCTGAGTCTGTATTTGATTTATCTCAGGGTCCTCCCATTGTGTGTGAAAGAGGCCTATGGGTAGATTGGCATCACCTACTATAGGGTGGC
Source organism: Nanger dama (assembly GCA_917880005.1). Lineage (NCBI taxonomy): Eukaryota > Metazoa > Chordata > Mammalia > Artiodactyla > Bovidae > Nanger > Nanger dama. Next base: position 63,770,756 of record CAKJTW010000004.1, on the reverse strand, counting down.
ACCTCTCCCTTTTTACCTCCAAGGAGCCTTACCTGTGTTTGTATAGTTGGAAAGGTCTCCCTGATGTCAAGAATGAGAAATATGTGGTCTTTTATCTGGGCAGGGCTCAGCTCCTTCTCTTTTTCATCTTGGAGTATTTGTCCAAGGGGACATTCTCCAGCTGTTCAGTCTGGGGGCCCATCTCTCTCCTGCCTCACCCTCACTCTCAGGCCCAGGGTCCCCTAACCATCTTCTGGAGGGCCAGCCAGCTTTGCTCCTGTCTGACTGTAGGGCTGGTGGGAATTGCACATGCCTCCTGTGGAATGTTTATACTCGCTTCCTAGCCCTTCTTTCTCGGCCTCCCTCCCTCTCTCCTGAGTGAAGTCTCCATGGCCTTGCAAAGGTTGGAAAAATCATGACTTCTGGGTGTGGACCAGGTTTCCTTCTCCTGAGTGTCGGGTAGGGGGACAGTATCTGGATGGGTCTCTTTGTGACCTGTGGCCCAAGATCTGTCTTTATAAAGATGGACTGGTGGGGCTGGGATGGGAGGACCTCCTGGCTAAATGGAAGTGATGGGGCACAGATGCTGATCTGATGATGCTGTCCACAGTGGCACTGTCCTCCTCTCTCAGGGAACCTCTTTCCCCCTGAGGACGGGGATGCTCCTGGAGAGAGCTGGGTCTAGACCAAGGTCAGAGGGTGGTAAAACTGGTTGATATCCAGAGTGGCAGCTGCACCCTCAACCTTGGCATGGCTGGGCCTGAAACCAGGCAAGACCCTGTGGGGCTCCTGGGCACAAAAGTCTTTCTGTGTTCCCTATTTCTTGATTACAGGAAACAGACTTTGTTCAGCCTCCATGACTGTCCCTGAGTTCCAAAGGGCAGGTTCAAACAGTTGCTGATCAGGGAAGAGAGGGGTGCAGAGACAAGGAGAAGCAGCCAAGAAACAGCAGTGCAGCCTTGGGGCAGCATTCTGGTTCTCCCTCAAGGGACACCCACAACAGTAACTTTGAGTTGTTTTGCAGGTACTGAAGCCCCCACCAGGTGGGAGAGGTTAACTGTTCCCTGCCCACCAGCAGGTAGACCCAGATCAGTTGGAATCAGAAGGCTGACGATGCTGACTTCTGATTACCTCACCACCAACTGTCCATGAGTTGATTACACCCTTCTCTTTGAACCATTGCTATAAAACTCCTCACCACCTGATCCAGGTGGGGACACACAATCTTGAAGGCATTAGCCCACTGAGGCCCCCTTTGCCTGGCAAAGCAATAAAGCTGTTCTTTCCTGCATCACTCAAAACTCTGTCTCTGAGATTGAATTCCGTGCTGGGGTACAGAGGCCAGATTCGGTTTCAGTTCTCACCTTGCCTACCCCTACCTGTATATGCTCCTGATTGCAGCTCTGGTCCTGCTGCTTCTGATTCTGCTCCTTGCTGTTGGAGTGACACCTGATGTAGGTTTGAGTGACACCCAGGTTATAACGTTCTGACACCCAGGTGCTCTGTGGAGGAGGTGAAGGCCAGCAAGGTTAATGAGTCTCGAGTCTTTAGACACGAAAAGAGGCACAGGATATGAAAAACAGAGAAGGAAGAAGCAAAGCAATAAAGAAAATGGAAATCTTGAAATCTTGAGTTGTTTGGGGAGTCTAGTCTCCAGAAGTGGACGAAGCCGTAGGAAATAAATTGGAGGATGGCACAAAGCCTGGCTTTCAAAGACCAGAAATTTCCTTGGGGCAAAGAAGGAGGCCAGAAAGGCAGAAAGGGCAGAGCTATCCTATAAAGCAAGCCTTTTCTTTTCTTTCTTTCTTTCCCTTTTTTTTTTTTTTTTTTTGGCAGATGCCTGCACTATGACTGGAGAAGGAAATGGCAACCCACTCCAGTATTCTTGCCTGGAGAATCCCATGGACAGAGGAGCCTGGCGGGCTACAGTCCATGGGTTTGCAAAGAGTTGGACACGACTGAAGTGACTGAGCACACATGCATACACTATGAGCCGAAGGGATGAGAAAATAGTCCAGCTTTGCCCACAGCTTCTCCAGGTGCCAGACCCGGTCCTATAGCCCTGCTGGATGACACAGGCACTGTGCAGACCTGTCGAGGATGAGGAGATGGACAGAGCTCTTCATCTCTCCCCTCATCAAGTAGATACTCGCCATCACATATTGACCCCTTAGTAAAAGCCCATTTCTATGCTAAGTTTTGTGTGTATACCTCTTCATTTAGAGGGCTTCCCTGAACGCTCAGTTGGTAAAGAATCAGCCTGCAATGCAGGAGACCTTGGTTGATTCCTGGGATGGGAAGATCGGCTGGAGAAGGGATAGGCTACCCATGCCAGTATTCTTAGGCTTCCCTTGTGGCTCAGCTGGTAAAGAATCTGCCAGCAATGCCAGAGACCTGGGTTGAATACCTGGGTTAGGAAGATCTCCTGGAGAAGGGAAGGGCTACCCACTCCAGTATTCTGGCCTGGAGAATTCCATGGTCTACAATACTTTGGCCACTTGATGTGAAGAACTGACTCTCTGGAAAAGATCCTGATGCTGGGAAAGACTAAAGACAGGAAGAAACGGTGATGACAGAGGATGAGATGGTTGGACGGCATCACCAACTCGATGGAGATAAGTTTGAGCGAACTCCAGGAATTGGTGATGGACAGTGAAGCCTGGGGTGCTGCAGTCCAAGGTGTCTCAAAGAGTTGGACACGACTGAGTGACTTTCACGTCCATATCCTTTTAATTTAGACCTTGCATCAACTCCCCAAACTAGGTCCTGCTGTCTGCTCCATTTTACAAATGAGGACTCTGAGGTGCTGTCAGTGTGTTACCTGCTGGAGCATCCTAACCATGGGTATGTGGGCCTGATGGGAAGCCTGCTTCCAGCTGCAGAAGCTCCACAGGATGATGCTCTCATCCTGAGTGGTGTGGTGTCTTGTTACTTGTGTTCCAACCCATTGGCACAAGGAGTCAGAGAAAACCATGCTCTCAGGTTTAGGGAAAGCAAGTCAGAAAAAGTGGACCACCGTCACTCCCAGCCCTCATCATTCTCCTTCTGGGCCTTTATCCTTTCTGCTCTGTCATGGGACCCTCTCCTGGGTCACCTAGCCACCACAGGGGAGAAGGGAAGAACATCTTGGATTGAGCAGAAGCATCACCAAGTGTCAGAGAGGTTTGGAAGTGGGGCGATGGGGCTTGGCTTTTAGCAGTCAAGGATGGGCAGTTTGCGGACTGGCAGTGCTGAGTTCCGAGCAGCATGTGAGATCTTAGTTCCCCAACCAGAGACTGAACCCACAGTCCCTGCAGTGGAAGCTTGAAGGCTTAACCACTGGACTACCAGGGAAGCCCCACATCTTCTTTCTGTTGTTCTGTTTTCTTCTCTCAAAGCCTTTACCCATCATTCCAAGTGAAGCTGGAGGCGGTTTCTGCATCGCTGAGTGGAGACTGCTCAATACAAACCCACTTTATTTGTCTTGTCAGGGATCCCTAAAAATCTGGCTAGGGTTTTTGTGCCCTGTTGGCTGTAATTGGAAAGCCTGGCCATTGTGAGACCAGGGCTGTGGCCTGGGTGGGAAAACGGTTCAGAGGCAGATACTGGGGAGCACCAAGAGGGAGGAAAAGGGAGCTGCAAGCAGAGTCATCAAAGTTATTATTCTCAGGCTTGGAATATTTTAAGATCTTGATACTGACCAGTGTTGTTGGTCTTCCTCAATCTGTAGAAATCGATCAAAGACCAGACAAAAAATTCAAGCAAAGCTTTATTTGGGCTAATCTGGCTGCATGAAGGAATTAAAACAGATATGTAATAGGTTCCTTTGAATGATCGCTCCCTGAGTGAGGGGTGAGATGGGTCCTTAGAGGGGGATGAGGGTAAGAGGTGAGTCTAGGGGTCCAGCTGGAGAGGTGGCTTAGGTGGTTTGCCTACCCTTTTGGTGGTGCTGTGTGGAGGGAGTCTGTGATGTACCCTGCTTTTCCTCCTGACCCCCCTGCTTTTGCTCCTGACCCCTCTGCTTTTGTTCTTGACTCTTCAGAAGTAGCAGTTGGGTTTTTGGTCTTTTGTATCTCCTTGCCCATAATTTTGCTCCACCTGTGAATGCACGCAAGAATTTTAGTCCCTTATAGTTTCTATTTTGTTGCTTGAGGAAATGTTTTTCCAGGTGCAAGCACTACAGCAAAGGATCCCAGTTCCCAGCCTATCTCAGTCTGAGTTTCTTCTTAAAGAACAAGAGACAAATGAGGCCACAAATATATTGATCTGGGTAAGGGAGAGCTTGTTTGGAGGAATGCTGCCTCTCCAGGGCTGGTTGATAAAGAGGATGCTGATGCAAAAGTCAAGGCCAGTGTAGTGGTGTGGACAGGGGTCATGCTGTCCCCTGATCTGGTTGACCCCACTCAGTTGGACTAATTCTGGGAACTGGGAGATCCAGGCTGGGTCCCACTGCCTCTAAGTAGAAACAGATGCCCTCTGTCTGCCTTCTTGCCTTCTGATGCAAGACCCTCTGGGCCTGCCCACCTGGCCAAGCTCCCTGGTTGGGTTGGGTGGTGTTGAGGGAGACCAATGGGCAGAAATCAAGGTTGTGGGGAATGAACCTCCAGTGTTTGGAGGTGGGGACTTTACCTTGTACCCAGCCAACTCCAGAGAATTCTGTCTAGGCAGACTCAGCTCTCAATTCCTGGGAAGCTGGAAGCATCTGGAGAAGAGTAGGCTGCACAGTTCACAACGGGAGGACATGCCAGGTTGTATTCAGTGCATTCTTTTCTGTGGCTCCATATTTACAGCCAATGCTGTGGCCTTGATCCTAGGGTTTTCTCCTTGGCAAAGAGACAAAACTTTCCCTTCTAGCCTGGTTGCACTGAGGCTGCCCTAAGGAGGGCAGAACATGTGCTAGAAGGGCTTTGGCTGGGCAGGAGCTGTTGACAGCCTTTCCTTCCACCTGTGAGAACAGTGGGGCTGGTGGGAAAGCTAGAGTCAGGCAGGCCAGCAGGCAGAGAGTTTCTCCCCTCTAAGCAGAGTCCTGGAATCCTGGTGTTTTGCCAAAAGTTTTACTTTCATTTTAGGTTCAAAAGGTTCATTAACAAAAGAAACCACTTATATATATAAATATAATATTCATATATTAATATATAAAATTTTTATATAACATATAACACAATATAATTATATAAATTATATAATATTTAATATATATTACAACATATACATTTTATATAATTCATATATATTATAATTCATATATATTTTATATATATATATATATATATATATATATATATATATATATAAATCAATTTGGGTAAAAGCCTATATCCAGACTTGAACAGCTCTGGGAAGTCCTGAATGACAGCCATCTGGAGTCCCTATTGGGAAAGGGTCCCTGATGGTGGATGGTGGATCCACCCCATGGATGAGACTTCAAATTGCAATTTTGGGGGCTCCTGCTTATAATCCCAGGATGCAAAGATATCGTCATCAGTTTGCATGCAAAATGCCACACTGGTTTCTCTTTAACTTTTACAATGCTGTTTGTTTCACCTTGTGAGTCATATGATTTCCTTAGACTGGAGGGAGCTGGCCAGGCTCCCAGGGGTTCAAGGAATTTCAAGACCTCCTCCTTTTCTTTTCTAAACTGCCACTTGGTTTGCTGATAATAATTGGTGTGCTTGCAGGCAGGAATGTAGTGCAGGCAGGGTCCAGGCAAGGTCAGAAGTCAGTCAGAGGCCTGCTCCCTACTTCTGAAGCCTGAACAAGACTACCTCCATATTAATTTCTCCAGCACCTGAGGATATTGAGGGCAGGGTAGGCAAGAGGTTGGTGGTTTGAGGAGTTTGTGTAGGTTTAGCATAGACCTCTTTGTGGTCTATGCTGTATCAACATGGGCGACTGCTTCAGATGACGAGGGCCTGATTGGCACTCCTGGGTCACAGAATTGTTATGATCTCATGTCCTGCATCCTAATGGGAGGGGACACTGAGCTGGGACCAGGGGAACTGCTGGCAGGGTGAGGGCCTGCACATTTGTCCCTCTGCCTCCCAGGCTGTGGACAGGGTGCAAAGCACATGTGCTTGGGAACTGGCATCTGCTCCTCCCACATCTGTGTCCTGCTGCCACAACAAGTGAGGTGGGCCTGGCTATATTTGGAGGACAGACTTTCCTTCCCTATTCTGAACTCACAATTTGTCAAGAGAGTCCCAGTCCCTCCTCTGGCAGGGCTCCCAGGTGGCTGTGAAGAGGGTGTGGCTGTTTTTCCAGAACATCAACCTCCAAGAGTCAGAGATGCTCCTTAACAATCTGCTATGGATTGACTGTGAATTTTTTTAAGCCTTCCCTGAACCTGTTTATGTTTCATTAAACTCTTTTATTGATCCTCTTAATTTTCTCTGCACTGATTTACTGTGGGCCCTGACTCTACACGCCTCTCCTTGGCTCTTGGCCACAGGAGTTTTCTCAAGCGCGTCTCTGCTTCAGGCCTTGGCCAAGGGGCAAAGCCCACAGAATAGTCTTGGTTCCCCCACTGTCTGTCACCACCCATTCCTGTTCCTCTATATCCAGGAGGTGCTCAGACCTCCCCCTCCTTGGCCCCTAATCTCTGTTTGTCTTTTGAATTCTTAACCCCAAATAGTGAGTCTTTGTTGGTGCAACTTTGGGCTGCCATTGGCTAGTGGTGGAGATATTTTGGGGTAGGAAGTCCTCCAAGTCCACTTCGTATGTGGCTCTCTATTTTGCTTTTGGAAACAGATAATAGAAATAATGCTCATTAAAGCTGCATTCTGTGGCAGGAAGAGATAGGCAGTTTGCAGAATGACTGCCAGGCCAGCCTGGGAAATTTACAGATGATCTGTCTCAGTCCACTGTCCCTTGCTCAACCACATTGATTTCTACTTCCATGTGGCCACTAAAAAGAAGTGGCCTCATTATGTGGGTGTGGTGACTGGAAAAGAAATGGGTGTCAACCGCCTACTTCCATTCACTGGTGGATTTTTAAAAGAAAATAATGACAACAGTTGTCTTTTATTTATTAATTTATTTCACCTTACCTTGGGGCACGCAGAATCTTAGTTCCCCAGCCAAGGATCGAGTCTGTGCTTCCTTCAGTGGCAGCTCAGAGTCCTAACTGCTGGACTACCAGGGAAGTTCCTGCTGGTGGATGTTTTTATCAGTGTTAGGTCGGGACCCAGCTCCTCTGCTCCTGTTCTTCTGGGCTGGTTACTTGTCTATCACTGGTTTATTTCCTCCCAAGTGTTATTTGGGACTTGGGTTTCTAACGACTATTTCATCTGACTTATAGGAAAAAGTAAAAATAATTTATTAAATTAGGAGATTGGGATTAACATATACATACTGCTGTTGCTGCTGCTGCTAAGTCGCTTCAGTCGTGTTCGACTCTGTGTGATCCCATAGACGGCAGCCCACCAGGCTCCCCATCCCTGGGACTCTCCAGGCAAGAATGCTGGAGTGGGTTGCCATTTCCTTCTCCAATGCATGAAAGTAAAAAGTGAAAGGGAAGTCACTCAGTTGTGTCCAACTCTTAGCGACCCCATGGACTGCAGCCTACCAGGCCCCTCTATCCATGAGATTTTCCAGGCAAGAGTACTAGAGTGGGGTGCCATTGCCTTCTCCAATGCATGAAAGTGGAAAGTGAAAAGTGAAAGTGAAGTTGCTCAGTCGTGTCCGACTCCTAGCGACCCCATGGACTGCAGCCTACTAGGCCCCTCTATCCATGGGATTTTCTAGGCAAGAGTACTGGAGTGGGGTGCCATCGCCTTCTCCAATATTCATACTACTATATATAAAATAGATAACTAATGAGGACCTACTGTATAGCATAGGCAACTCTACTCAGTATCCTATAATAACCTATAAGGGAAAAGAATCTGAAGAAGGACAAATATATGTATATGTGTAACTGATTCAGTTTGCTGTATACCTGAAACTAACCCAACATTATAAATCAAATTTTTGCCCAATGAAAATTCAAAAACTGCAGTTTTATGTACCGTGCAGATGCATGATAAAACTTGTGTGTCTGCATGCAGTGTGGGAGATACTATGGAAACTACTTTCTGTTCAATTTTTCTGTAAATCGAAATCATTCTAAAATAGTCTATTAATTAGTCTATTAAATAGTATTAATTCAGGCATAGCTGAATGAATTCCTAAAAATGCATTTTTGCATTTTTATTTCCTGTATCATCTATGTATTTGTGGTGGAAGGGTCATCTGTTAGCTTTCACCAGTTTTCCAGAACCAGGAATTCTCTGCTTCTGTTTTCCTAAGGAGAAACATTTATAAAATGGTCAGTGAGAAAATTCTGAACATGTTGGCTGACTCCTGCATTTCCTTTTTCTTTCTCTGTCAAAGTGACATAATCCAAATAGAACAATGCAGAATCTTCTATGAAGTGGCCTGATCCTTAGTCAGGGTTAAGAGACTGTCCTGACTGCTCTCTCTGTGGTCCCAGCTCAGTGGACATGGTCCCGGTTCAGTAGGCATGGTCCCACCTCAGTGGACATGGCCTCATGGGCCTGTTGGCTGCAGGGAAGGTTCAGTCCCTGAGGCCTTGACTTTGGCTTCCTGACCATGAAGCTCGCCCAGCAGCACCCACGGTATGCGGACTGTGCTTCACAGAGCGCACCTCCAGGGCTCTCTGGAAATGCAGGCGCTGCAGGGCTGCATAGTCACCATAACCATCTTTTAGCAGATGGCCGAAATGCATCATGTGTGAAACCTTTTCTGATTTGCTCTGAATCCCCTTTTGGAATATTACTCAAGTATTTCCTTTCTGTTAAAAAATTATTTTATTGAAATACAGTTGAGTTACAGTGTTGTGGTAATTTCTGCTATACAGCAAAGTTTATACATGTGTATATATATACATGTTCCCCCACATTACTTTCCATTATGGTTTATCCCAGGATGGTGAGTACACTTCCCTCTGCTATACAGAAGGACCTTGTTGTTTATATATTTGCCTGAGTTTCCATAGGCTTCTGGAAAGAGTCTTCAACATTCACCACTTTGCTAACTTAGTCTCCAAAATGTTCCAAGTATCTGGGAAAATAAACCCTGCATTTTTCCTCCCAAGGCTATTAGCACACGTCTAGGTCCTTACTGTTGCAGGAGGTAGCCTGCGCATGCCTTGTGACAGGGTGGGAAATAGGAAATTGTATCCAGAGATCCCTCAGGGCTAGTCCAGAGAACCTCACATTTCCCATATTCCCCAGCACCTCCTCTGTGTGAAGGTGCTCAAGGTCACGTGAGGATGCCTCTCTCATCTGGGGTAAGCACTTGAGCGCTGTTAGCCATTTGCACCCTAAGTGAGCACAGAGTGACAGCACCCACGCACCAGACATGTGGACACCTGTTCTGTATGGGCACCAAGCTTGGTGCTGGGATCAGAAGGAGGAGGGAAGACTGGTCTTGGCCTTCCAGGCCTTGAAGTCTGCCCAGGAGAAGGACAACAAACTGAGGTGATGGGCTGACAGACATCTTGCAGGGAGTGGCTGGAGGGGACAATTTTCTCTACGGGGAGGGGCAAGAGGGGCTGGGTGTCTGGATGGAGCCTTGAAGCTCTGCTGTGTTTGTGGTGTTTGTGGGGCAGGAGGAGATGCATGTGGTTTGAGGGAGCAGTGTGGGCAGAGGTGGGGGGCTTGGTTCACTGTGGAAGGGTTAGTCACCTTTGCAATGGGGAGAGCTTTGGACATAAAGGGTTGAGATAAGAGACGAGTCCTCAGAGAACTGGCTGGATCTCTCAGATAACTTGGCTTGGAATCCCCAGGCTCCTGAAACTTGATTCTGTCCCCAGGGCATGAGTTGGCTCATCCTGAGACTTGTATACTCAGTCTTGACTGCCAGAGTGGAGCCACTCCCTTCTTTTCTTGAGCTATGATTGTTTTCCCATGCTTGGCTGGGAGCTGTGCCCTGAAGGGGATGGGAAAGGACCCTTAGTTAACCCACCAGAGACAGAGGTGACCCTGAAATGACGCCACGATCTCTCTTTCCACGCCTCCTTCGAAGGCTGTGCAGCTGACCGGCACGGTGACCAACGTCTCTCAGAGAGCAAAGACATGCTGGAAACACTCATACTGCACCTCTGACCTCAGGCCTGGTTCCCCATGAGAATTCCCGGCGGCTCCCCTGAATCACTGTCTGAAATGATGTCGTTTGCGCTTCCCTGTGTGATGGATGCCATGTCTGGGACAGAGAGGAAGCTGTCTTCCCGATACTTTGGACCCCTGGGCTTCTGTGTCTGTCCTTGATATTTATGACTCAGTCAATTTCCCTGCCCCGTGAAAACACCCAGAGCAGTTGCACTGAACCTCAGCCGGGCTGTGAGCCACTTGGGAAGCCACCGATGTAATAGCCACAGGGTAAAAGGGATATCCATTCTGCTTTCCCGCTGTAGCCCCTTTGCCCAAATTTCTGTCCCTGTGTCACAGCAGAATTAATGACTGGAGACATTACACTTGGGATTGTTACCACCTGGGGACCAGTTCTGTTGGCATCCAGTGTTTAGAGGCCAGGGATGCTGCTAAATATTCCTGCAATGCACAAGACAGCCCCTGCCCTTCACAGAATTATCCAGTCCAAAGTATCAATAGTGCTGAGGTTGAGAAACTGCTCCAGAGCGCCTGGGGATCCCTCCTTCGAGAAGGCTTGGATAAAGTTCTCCTTTCAGTCGCCTCTGAGTCATCTCTTTAGTGGCTGGTATTCCCTTTCCTTGTAGAGGCCTGCCAATCACAGTTTGACTGGCAAACTCCTTTGCATCAATCAAAACTCATCTAAAGTATCACCGTCTCTAGGAAATCATTCCTGGCCTCCCAGAATCCTGACTATAAAAGTTAATTACTTCCCTCTCTGTCTTCCTTTTCATCTGTATGTATATCTTACATGTACACACATCTTACATGTATATGTGTGTGTGTGTATTTGGCTGTGCCACATGGCTTGTGGGAACTTAGTTCCCTGACCAGGACTGAACCCACTCCATCAGCCGTGGAAGTTCTGAGTCCTGAACACCAGGAACTGCCAGGAAATTCCCAACTTGCAGGCATTTTGAATGTTGCTACTTTTAACCTGCACAATAATTCATTTCTTTTTCCCCCTCTTTTTTCTTTTTTATTGAAGCACAGTTGACATACAATATTACATTGGATTCAGGTGTACAACATAGTGATTTGACATTTACATACGTTATGAAATGATCACCATGATGTCTGGTAACCATCTGTCACCACACAAAATTATCACTATGTTATTGACTATATTCCTTATGCTGTCTATTACATCCCCATGTCTTATTTGGCTTATAACTGGAAGTTTGAACCTCTTTAAAAATATTTCTCAGTGTGAGACCACTTTTTTTCTTCCTTCTTTCATTTTCAATTTGCTAATAGTCTATTTAACATTTTTATATTCATATTCAAGTGTAAGAGTATTCTGTAATTATTATTATTTTTTCTATTGAAGTATAGTTGACTTGCACTGTTGTGTTTCAGATGTACAGCAAAGTGATTCAGTTACATATATATATATGTATATATATATTCTTTCTCAGATTCTTTTCCATTATAGATTATTATAAGATATTCAATATAGTAACCTGTGCTATAGAGTAGGCTCTTATTTGCTATTTACTTTATAATAGTAGTGTGCACATGTTAATTCCAAATTCCTAATTTATCCCTCTCCCTAGTAATTAATTTTTATGTCTCTCCTATTCTCTCTGAGGAGAGGGAACCCCAGGTCCAAGGGCTTGAGAGAACAGCCTAAGGAGCTTATCACATTCAGGAGTCATAGTTTAAATAAATATTAATGAAAATCTTCTTGAATTGGATCGTATAAATCCCAGGCTTTTTAAACAGAAGCTCTTTCCTAGGTTTCTAGTTTCTAGCACAGGGCCTGACACAGTAATTATTCAATAAACATGTGTTCAAGTGACTTGATAATGAGGAGAGAGGATTTTACAAAATGGAGATGGTCAAAAAATGAAAAAAAAAAAAATTCCTGGAGAGCACTGGGGATTTTTTATTACTTCTTAAGGATTTGAAGTTTGGGCCCTTTGTTTTGGATTTATGACTTTTGGTCAAATGAAGACCTGTAGCTTTGGAAGCAGTGTGTGTGTGTGTGTGTGTGTGTGTGTGTGTGTGTGTGCATGCGCGTGTGTGTGTGCGTGCGTGTGTGTGTATGAAATGGTAAGTGGGGCCTAGTGCTCCTTTTTGGAAATGAATGACTCATTTCTCTTTCTTGATGCCAAGCAGGTGCAGAGAGTGTTTATCCTGAAGGAATGTGTAACCCTAAATATAGATTTGCTAATGAGGGGCACATCTTGCTAAGTAAAGAGAGCTATCTTTTCAGTTCCATAATTCCTGAAGCCGCGGCCCCCTCCTCCAGTTAAGGGCTTTGTAGGTACTGTCAGGCTTTTGAGGGGAAGGAAAAATATTTTTATTCCAAGTAACTGTTTCTAAGCCACAGCAGAGGTAAATTAATTCAACAAGCCTGGTAACTAGAGGAATGGCATCAGTAATACAGGAGGACGGATACTTTTTCTCAGTAAGGATTGAAGCCATCCAGGGGTGGCAAGGGGCAAGCTTTCCCGCAATGAAAGAGAAAGCCTTGGCAATATAAGAAGACATTAAGAAATAAAAGCCAAAAATTCTGCACAAGAGCTTCCTTTTGTGCAAATAAAGGCTTGTTTGGGGACTTTAAGAATCTATACTTAATATTACTTAGCCGTAAGAATGAAATAATTCCATTTGCAGCAACTTGGCTGGACTCAGAGATTATCAGGCTAAGTGAGATAAATCAGACAGAGAAAGACAAATAGCATATGATACCACTTATATGTGAAATCTAAAAAAATGATACAAATTAACTTATTTACAAAACAGAAATAGACTCATAGACACAGAAAACAACCCTATGGTTGACAAGGGGGAAAAAGTGGGGAGGGATAAATTAGGAGTTTGGGATTAACAGATATACATTAATCTGTGTCAGTCGCTCAGTAATAGCCGACTCTTTGTGACCTCATGCACTGTAGCCCACCAGGCTCCTCTGTCCGTGGGATTGTCAGGCAAGAATACTGGTGTAGGTTGCCATTCCCTTCTCCAGGGGATCTTCCCAACATAGGGGTTGAACCTGAATCTCCCTCATGGCAGGCAGATTCTTCACCATCTGAGCCACCAGGCAAGTCAACAGATACACATTACTATATATAAAAAGATAACCAATAAAGATATAGGTATCTATATTCAATATCTTATAATTACCTATAGTGGAAGAGAATCTGAAAGAATGTATATATATACCCCAATTACTTTGCTGTACTGTTGAAGCTAACACAACATTGTAAAATACACTTCAGTTAAAAAAAAAGAACCTACACTTTCCACACCTTTGAGCTGTCTGAAGAGGCTAAAAGCAGCTGCGCTGAAACTAGGAAGACGTTTCCCATTGTGTTCAAACATGATGGACAGGGCAGGCTGTGTCCTGGATCATGATTTAAATTCTGATGCAAAGACCTGCCTCTGGAGGAGGAAGCCAAGCTCCAGAGCTTAAAGGTCCAAGGGACGGGCTAGCTGGGGAACTAGGAGCACCCAGGCAGGGCACTGAGCCTGTGGGTGTTTTTAGCAGGCTGCTAGTTTTATTAGTGCAATAGTTACAATGCAAGGCCATTCTGCCCCGAACCCTGCTTTTCTAAAAAACACTGTTTAAAAAATTATAGTGTGTGATTTTGCAGAACCCAAGATTTTTCTAGAGTGTGTTCTAGCAAAAGTGCTAGGATGTGCACAGCTGTTATGTATCACTCCAGCTGCTTCTTCACAGCCCTGAGTGGGAGGTAGGGCATCTGCAGGGGGCAGGTGAGGGACCTACAGAGCATTAGGGAACATCCTGGTGGCTCAGGTGGGGAGTGGTTCAGCTTCTAGCTACTCCTCGGCCAGCTCAAATGGGGAAACATAGGTACTGAATTTGGACAATTTAGTTTTTAAATGAACTCAGCCCAGGTCATTTCCATCCCAGACCATTCAGTCTGATCCCATGATGTACCATGGTTGGTGCAGTGGGGCAGGATTGTACCAGCTCATGAGAGCAGGAATTTTGCAAGCCCATTGTTCAATTCAGCCATTATTGAATATTAAATCATATAAACATCAATAACATAAATGATACTTTAAAAAGGTAATGCATATTCAACACTGTCACTTTCTTATTTTATTATCTTTTGCTCTTTTTTATGCTCTGGAGGATATTTCCATTTATTGTAAGTGAAAGAAATACTGAATTATGAGACTTTCCTGGTTGTTCAGTGGTTAGACTCCGAGCTTCCACTGCGGGGTCTTGGGTTTCATCCCTGGTCTGGGAACTAAGATTTGCCAGCCTCATGGTGCAGCCAGGAAAAACAAAAAACAAAACAAAAAAACACACCATCACCACCACCAAACAAAAACTCTGAGTGATGTATGCATCTCTCTCCATTTTCATGTTATCCTGGGCCAACATGTTGGTAATTTGGGTTAAATGGGAGAATTTACATCACAGAAACTGGCAAACAGACACATCAGGGTTTTCTGTCTCCTCTCCAAAAGCTAGTTCTTGAAACTTCACCAGCACAGCACCAGAAAGAGCCATGGTACATTGGGGACTGAATGGCAAGGTGGGAGAGGGAAGCCTGAAGGCTCAGCACAAAGGAAAAGGACTCCTGAGAGCGACCTTTCAGGACAAAGTTAATAAAAGAAACGAAAAATATTTTCATGGAAATCTTTCTGGAGTGAGTGATTCCAGGATGCTCAGAGCATAAGGACACACTTTCAGGATGGTCCGGGGACCTTATCACAAACATCCATGCTTATGGCAAGCAGTGACTGCTTTAGGTTAAAGCGTCTGCCTGGAATGCGGGAGACTCGGGTTCGATCCCTGCATTGGGAAGATCCTCTGGAGAAGGATATGGCAACCCACTCCAGTACTCTTGCCTGGAGAATCCCATGGAAGGAGGAGCCTGGTAAGACTACGGTCCATGGGGCCGCAAAGAGTTGGACATGACTGAGTGAATTCACTTCACTTCACTTCACTTCAACCTAGACTTTATTTTTTTTGGCTCCAAAATCACTGCAGGTGGTGACCTCAGCCATGAAATTAAAAGATGCTTACTCCTTGGAAGAAAAGTTTGACCAACCTAGACAGCATATTCAAAAGCAGAGACATTACTTTGCCAACAAAGGTCCATCTAGTCAAGGCTATGGTTTTTCCAGTGGTCATGTATGGATGCGAGAGTTGGACTGTGAAGAAAGCTGAGCACCGAAGAATTGATGCTTTTGAACTGTGGTGTTGGAGGAGACTCTTTAGAGTCCCTTGCACTGCAAGGAGATCCAACCAGTCCAGATCCAACCAATCCATTCTGAAGGAGATCAGCCCTGGGATTTCTTTGGAAGGAACGATGCTAAAGCTGAAACTCCAGGACTTTGGCCACCTCATGCGAAGAGTTGACTCACTGGAAAAGACTCTGATGCTGGGAGGGACTGGGGGCCGGAGGGAGAAGGGGACGACCGAGGATGAGATGGCTGGATGGCATCACTGACTCGATGGATGTGAGTTTGAGTGAACTCCAGGAGATGGTGATGGACAGGGAGACCTGGCGTGCTGCGATTCATGGGGTCACAAAGAGTCGGACATGACTGAGCGACTGAACTGAACTGAGCTCAACCTAGGAGACAGAGCTCTGTGTGGTCATTGCTGCAAACTGGAGCCTACTCAGAGCCTGACACCTAGTAGGTGTTTCATGAACATTCGTTGAAAGAAGGAATCATGTTTAGGGCTATTTGTTGTTGTATCTCCATACAAAATGTCTCTGTGGTCTTTGACGAAAGCCTGGGCTGAAACTATGGCAGTTGGGATAAAGGAGGTAGATGAATGTGAGAGCAATTTAGTGAGTAAAATTAAACAGACAGGACTTAGATGATGGGTTAGCTAGGGAAGGTGAAAAAGAGGAAGGTATATATTAATTTCCTAATTTTTAATTAGGAGAATTTCAAACATCTAGTAATGAAGATGGTATAATGAAATCCATCACCTAAACTTTACAATCATTAACATTTTACCATATTTGCTTCATCTGCTTTATTGAAGTATTTAAAGTAAATTACACTCATCACGACATTTCAACTCTGAATAATTCAGCACACATCTCTAACAAATTTTCTAATATCACTAAAACCAGTTCATAGTAAAAACTTTCTAATTATTCCCAAAATGTACTTTACAGACTGTTTGTCAAACCAGGATTTTATCAAGGATCAAACGCTACCCAGGAAAGGTCAACATTTCTTTGAAAGAGACAGATAGTAACAATTTTAGGCTTTGCAGGTCAGGAGATGAAATCAAGTAAGCCAAAAGATTTTAAACCCCCAAATTAAAAAATCCCCAGCTCTTTCTTGCTCATGGGCTGCATAATAGGTGGTGAGCTGGCAGTGGCTTACCAGAGCCTGTTCTTGCCTGTGGGCCCCACAGGAAGTGATGGAGCAGGCTTGGCTGGCCTGGAACTCTGTAGCCAGGGGCGTTGTCATTAGAGGAGGGTGCAGAGGGCCCCATGGCTGGGGTTCAGCTGGAAGATGGGGTGCCTCCCACAGGGGGCTTCATGCCTCCTTGCTGTGGCATGTTAGGCTCCAGGAGAGGACTACAGCCTCCCCAGGCAGCCATGGGAGGGGCATCTGCCTCCCTTCATCCTCCCACCCCAACCCCAGAGGGCATGAGAAGAGGGTGGGTGAAGTCAGCACCTCCATCCTGACTCATCCTCCTACCTTCAAGGTCTGTGATCTTGGCTTCTGTTGGAGGAGTGGGTGGCTGTGCCTTGAATTGAAAATGAGACTGAAGTTCTAAGATGAATAGGACTGAGACTTAAAAGCCAGAATGCCTGTTACTTTAATTAACTGCAAATGACCACAATATTAGGGACTCCAACTAGGATGTCATTATGGGAGCTGCTCCCCAGCTGGAATTGGATGGGGAGGTTGTGAGTGAACTCAGCAGGTCAGGGGAAAATGAAAGCTTCCTATGTATATCCTCACACACTGAGATTCCTCCCTAAGCCACTGTCAAAGTGCTGGGAAGCATCTCACTCGAGCTTCTCAGCGGTATTCTTGATATTTTCATAGTGGAGAATAGGGCAGAGCCTTCAAGATAAGGTATGGTTGGCCTGACAGCAATCTGATCCATCACATGAGAGTCTAACTAATGTTGCCAGGTAATACTCAGGATGCCCAGTTGCCTTTGAATTGCAGATAAACAATGAATACTTTACAAAATACACATATGTCTCATGCAATACTTGAGATATAGTTACACTCAAAATTGCCATATATCTGAAGTTCAAAGGTAACTGGATATCTTGTGTATTTGATGGATCTGGCAACACTGTTTCAGGAACCTTGCAAAGCATCCATCCCCAAATTCCAATTGGTCCCTCAAGTTACTGGTCAGAGACTGGGTGATTGAATAAGAGACTGTAGACTGTATTCCAGGAGGGATGAAGGTAACAACTATAAATCCCACTCACCTCGCAGTACCACGTGCTAGCCACTGGGGTTGGCGTTTGGCTATCTTTGCACCCCCTTCCCAAGAGCCCTGGAAGACAGACAGTCCTAACACTATCTCTGTTGTTAAATCTCGAGTTAAATCTCGAAGACAGAGTTTGGGGTGAAGTAAAAAGAACAACTTTATTGCTTTGCCAGGCAAAGGGGGCCACAGCAGGCTAATGCTCTCAAAATTAAGTGTCTTAATCTGGAGGTAGTAGTGAGGAGCGTTTATAGTAAAGATTCAAAGAGGAGGGTGTGATCAGCTTGTGGACTTTCTTTGGATTGGTTGGTGGTGAGGTAGGTGGGAGTCTGCATCATCAGCCTTCAGGTTCCAGTCTGTCTGGGGGTCTACGTGCCTGTGGGCAGCACACAGTTAACTTCACCTGGTGGGGGTTTCAGTATCTCCAAACAGTTCAGAGATATTTTTGGGTATGTCCCTTGGTGAGGAGCCAGGATCTTGCCCCAGGGCTGCACTATTGTTACTTGGCTCTTCCTCCCCTTGTCTCTGCATCTCTTTCCTCCCTGATTAGCAACTGAACCTGCCCTCTGGAACTTGAGGAAGGTCATGGAGGCTGAATGAAGCCTATTTTCTGTAATCAAGAAACAGGGGACACAGAAAGGCTTCTGTACCCCACAGGGTCTTGCTCAGTTTCAATTGTACAGATGAAAAAGTTGAGGCTCAGGAACTCATCTCAGGGTTAAACCAACTCTGTCTGTCCTCAAAGCCTTGCTGTCCTTTTTGGGGTGCTGTTCCTTCTGCAGTTGGATATATGTAAGAATGAGCACCCAGGAAGACTGCCTGGGATGCAGAGAAAACATTCTGGGGGCCGGTAGCAGAGAAGGCTGAGAGCACAATGCCCCTGAGCCTCAGATCACGTAGCGTCACTTGGGTTATCTGTTTGGAAGGCTGTCAAGGGCTGGGGATCCAGGTATTACAGGAAGGGGGACCCCTTTGGGGGCCCGAGAGTGGGCTCTTGTCAAACACTCAGAAATGTACTGTCTGAGGAGACACGTGTGCTGACAAAGCAAGAGACTATTGAGAAGGAGCTCCTGGGGGAGAGCAGTAGGGTAAGGGAACTCAGGAGAACTGCTCTGCCATTTGGCTCACAATCTCAGGTTTTATGGTGATGGGGTTAGTTTCCAGGTTGTCTCTGGCCAATCATTCTGACTCAAGATCCTTGGTGGCATGCATCACCAGCCAAAGTTGATGCCAGCAATGAGGATTCTGGGAGGTTGGTAGGACACATGGCATCTTTCCCCTCCTTCTGACCTTTCCTGAATTCTTCTGGTTTGTGGTTCAGTTCAGTTCAGATCAGTCTCTCAGTCATATTAGACTCCTTTGAGAACCCATGGACTGCAACACGCCAGGCTTCCCTGTCCATCACCAACTCCCGTAGCTTACTCAGACTCGTGTCCATTGAGTCAGTGAAGCCATTCAACCATCTCATCCTCTGTCATTCCCTTCTCCACCTGCCTTAAATCTTTCCCAGCATCAGGGTATTTTCAATGAGTCAGTTATTCAAATCAGGTGGCCAAAGTACTGGCATTTCAGCTTCAGCATCAGTCCTTCCAGTGAATATTCAGGACTGATTTCCTTTAGGATTGACTGGTTTAATCTCCTTGCAGTCCAAAGGACTCTCAAGAGTCTTCTCCAACACCACAGTTCAAAAACATAAATTCTTTGGTGCTCAGCCGTTTTTATGGTCCAACTCTCACATCTATACATGACTACTGGAAAAACCATATCTTTGATGAGACGGACCTTTGTTGGCAAAGTAATATCTCTGCTTTTTAATATGCTGTCTAGATTGGTCATAGCTTTTCTTCCAAGGAGGAAGTGTCTTTTAATTCCATGGCTGCAGTCACCATCTGCAGTGAGTTTGGACTCCAGGAAAATAAAGTCTGTTACTGTTTCCATTGTTTCTCCATCTATTTGCCAAGAAGTGATGGGGCTGGATGCTATGATCTTAGTTCTTTGGATGTTGAATTTTAAGCCAGCCTTTTCACTCTCCTCTTTGACTTTCATCAAGGGGCTCTTTAGTTCTTCTTCACTTTCTGGCATAAGGGTGGTGTCATTTGCATATCTGAGGCTATTGATGTTTCTCCTGGCAATCTTGATTCCAGCTTGTGTTTCTTCCAGCCCAGCGTTTCTCATGATGTACTCTGCATAGAAGTTAGATAAGCAAGGTGACAATATACAGCCTTAAAGTACTCCTTTCCCAATTTGGAACCAGTCTGTTGTTCCATGGCAGGTTCTAACTGTTGCTTCTTGACCTGCATACAGATTTCTCAGGAAGCAGGTAAGGTGGTCCAGTGTTGCCATCTCTTTAAGAATTTTCCAGTTTGTTGTGATCTATACAGTCAAAGGCTTTGGCATAGTCAATGAAGCAGAAATAGTTGTATTTCTGGAATTCTCTTGCTCTTCTTAAGATTCAACAGATATTGGTGATTTGATCTCTGGTTCCTCTCCCTTTCTAAATTTAGCTTGAACATCTGGAAGTTCTTGGTTCACATACTGCTGAAGCCTAGCTTTAAGAATTTTGAACATTACTTTGCTAGCATGTGAAATGAGTGCAGTTGTGTGGTAGTTTGAACATTCTTTGGCAGTGCCTTTCTTTGGGATTGGAATAAAAACTGATCTTTTCCAGTCCTGTGGTCACTGCTGAGTTTTCCAAATTTGCTGGCATATTGAGTGCAGCATTTTCACAGCATCATATTTTAGGACTTGAAATATCTCAGTTGGAATTCCATCACCTCCACTAGCTTTGTTCATAGTGATGCTTCCTAAAACCCATTTGACTTCTCACTCCAGCTTGTCTTGCTCTAGGTGAGTGATCATATCATCATGGTTGTCTGGACCATTAAGATCTTTTTGCATATATCCAGGAGAAGGCAATGGAAACCCACTGCAGTACTCTTGCCTTGAAAATCCCATGGGCGGAGGAGCCTGATAGGCTGCAGTCCAGGGGGGTCGCGAAAAGTCGGACACAACTGTGACTTAACTTTCACTTTTCACTTTCATGCATTGGAGAAGGAAATGGCAACCCACTCCAGTATTCTTGCCGGAGAATCCCAGGGACGGGGGAGCCTGGTGGGCTGTCGTCTATGGGGTCGCACAGAGTCGGATATGACTGAAGTGACTTAGCAGCAGCAGCAGCAGTCAACAGATGGTAGAGTAGAAGGATGTGTGCTTGTCTTCTCTTGCGAAAACTCCAAAATTGCAACTCACTGAGCAACCATGGAGAGGAGAATGTTGAATCCCACCAAAAAAAGATACTCCACATCCAAGGACAAAGGAGAAGCCCCAACAAAATGGTAGGAGGGGCAAGATCACATTTAGAATCAAACCCCATACCTGCCAGAGACACTCGGAGGGCTCGAGCAAAACCTTGTGCACACCAGGACCCAGAGGCCCCACAGAGACTGAGCCAGACCTGCCTTTGAGTGTTTATGTGTCTCTTGCAGAGGCATGGGTCAGCAGTGGCCTGCTGTGGGGACAGGAGGGACTCTGGTGGCAGCAGACCTAGGAGGCATGGCATGTGGCATAAATCCTCTTGGAGGAGGTCATCGTTAGTTCTACCATAGAGCCACTGAGCAGATGACCCACAGACCGGAGAACAATTATATTGAAGAAGTTCTTGCACTATTGCAAAATTTCAGGGCCCACAACAGATTTCCCCAACCTGGGGACCTGGCAAAGGGACCGAGAACCCCCAGGGAGTTTGACCCTGAAGGCCAGTAGGATTTGATTACAGAACTTCACAGGACTGGGGAAACAGACTCTTGGAGGGCACAAACTAAACCTTGTGTACACCACGACCCAGGAGAAAGGAGCAGTGACCCCACAAGAGACTGAGCCAGACTTGCCTGCGAATGACAGGAGTTTCTGGCAGAGGTGTGTGTTGACAGTGGCCTACTGTGGGGTCAGGGGGCACTGAATACAACAGTCCTGGGAGCCACGCACTTGCTGGCATAAGTCCTTTTGAAGGAGGTCACCATTACCTGGTTGGTGGTAGCTTGTTATTACCAGGGCCTTATGTTTTTTTTCTTAATTTAAATTTATTTATTTTATTTTATTTTATTTTATTTATTTTTTTTCTTCTTTGAATTAAATTTATTTATTTTTTAAATTACAATACTGTATTTGTTTTGCCATACATTGACACGAATCAGTCATAGGTGCATAGGTGAACACAATCGCCCAATGCCGAAGCCCCTCCCACCTCCCACCCCACATCCTCTACCTGAATCATCCTGTGCATCAGCCCCATGCATCCTGCATCCTACACCAAACATAGATTAGCGCTTCGTTTCTTACAGGAAAATACACATGCTTCACTGCCATTCTCCCAAACCATCCCACCCTTTCCCTCTCCCTCAGAGTCCAAAAGTCCACTCTATACCTCTGTGTCTCTTGTTGTCTCACATATAGGGTCATCATTACTGTCTTCTAAATTCCATATATATGTGTCAGTATACTGTATTGGTGTTTTTCTTTCTGGCTTACTTCACTCTGTATAATCGGTTCCAATTTCATCCATCTCATTAGAACTGAGTCAAATTTATTCTTTTTAAGGGCTGAGTAGTATTCCATAGTGTATATGAACCACAGCTTTCTTATCCATTCATCTGCTGATGGACATCTAGGTTAGCTTCCATGTCCTGGCTATTATAAACAGCGCTGCAATGAACATTGGGGTACACGTGTCTCTTTCAATTCTGGTTTCCTCGGTGTGTATGCCCAGCAGTGGGATTGCTGGGTCATAAGGCAGTTCTATTTGCAATTTTTTAAGGAATCTCCACACTGTTTTCCATAATGGCTGTACTAGTTTGCATTCCCACCAGCAGTGTAAGAGGGTTCCCTTTTCTCCACACCCTCTCCAGCATTTATTGCTTGTAGACTTTTGGATCGCAGCCATTCTGACTGGTGTGAAATGATACCTCATTGTGGTCTTGATTTGCATTTCTCTGATAATGAGTGATGTTGAGCATCTTTTCATGTGTTTGTTAGCCATCCGTATGTCTTCTTTGGAGAAATGCCTATTTAGTTCTTTGGCCCATTTTTTTATTGGATCATTTATTTTTCTGGAGTTGAGCTGCATAAGTTGCTTATATGTCTTTGAGATTAGTTGTTTGTCAGTTGTTTCATTTGCTATTGTTTTCTCCCATTCAGAAGGCTGTCTTTTCACCTTGCTTATAGTTTCCTTTGTTGTGCAGAAGCTTTTAATTTTAATTAGATCCCATTTGTTTATCTTTGCTTTTATTTCCAGTATACTGGGAGATGGATCATAGAGGATCCTGCTGTGATTTATGTCGGAGAGTGTTTTGCCTATGTTCTCCTCTAGGAGTTTTATAGTTTCTGGTCTTACATTTAGATCTTTAATCCATTTTGAGTTTATTTTTGTGTATGGTGTTAGAGAGGGGTCTAATTTCATTCTTTTACAAGTGGTTGACCAGTTTTCTCAGCACCACCTGTTAAAGAGACTGTCTTTACTCCATTGTATATTCTTGCCTCCTTTGTCGAAGATAAGGTGTCCATAGGTATGTGGGTTAATCTCAGGGCTTTCGATTTTGTTCCACTGATCTATATTTCTGTCTTTGTGCCAGTACCATACTGTCTTAATGACTGTGGCTTTGTAGTAGAGCCTGAAGTCAGGCAAGTTGATTCCTCCAGTTCCATTTTTCTTTCTCAAGATTGCTTTGGCTATTCGAGGTTTTTGTATTTCCATACAAATCTTGAGATTATTTGATCTAGTTCTGAGAAAAATACTGCTGGTAGCTTGATGGGAATTGCATTGAATCTGTAGATTGCTTTGGGTAGTATACTCATTTTCACTATATTGATTCTTCCAACCCATGAGCATGGTATATTCCTCCATCTATTAGTGTCTTCTTTGATTTCTTTCATCAGTGTTTTATAGTTTTCAATATATAGGTCTTTAGTTTCTTTAGGTAGGAATATTCCTAAGTATTTTATTCTTTTCGTTGCAATGGTGAATGGAATTGTTTCCTTAACTTCTTTTTCTACTTTCTCATTATTAGTGTATAGGAATGCAAGGGATTTCTGGGTGTTGATTTTATATCCTGCAACTTTACTATATTCACTGATTAGCTCTAGTAGTTTTCTGGTCGAGTCTTTAGGATTTTCTATGTAGAGGATCATGTCATCTGCAAACAGTGAGAGTTTTACTTCTTCTTTTCCAATTTGGATTCCTTGTATTTCTTTTTCTGCTCTGATTGCTGTGGCCAAAACTTCCAGTACGATGTTGAAGAGTAGTGGTGAAAGTGGACACCCTTGTCTTGTTCCTGACTTTAGGGGAAATGGTTTCAATTTTTCACCATTGAGGATAATGTTAGCTGTGGGTTTGTCATATATAGCTTTTATTATGTTGAGGTATGGTCCTTCTATTCCTGCTTTCTGGAGAGTTTTTATCATAAATGGATGCTGAATTTTGTCAAAGGCTTTTTCTGCATCTATTGAGATAATCATATGATTTTTATTTCTCAGTTTGTTAATGTGATGAATTACATTGATTGACTTGCGGATATTGAAGAATCCTTGCATCCCTGGGATAAAGCCCACTTGGTCATGGTGTATGATCTTTTTAATGTGTTGCTGGATTCTGATTGCTAGGATTTTGTTGAGGATTTTTGCATCTATGTTCATCAGTGATATTGGCCTGTAGTTTTCTTTTTTTGTGGTGTCTTTGTCAGGTTTTGGTATTAGGGTGATGGTGGCCTCATAGAACGAGTTTGGCAGTTTACCTTCCTCTGCAATTTTCTGGAATAGTTTCAGTAAGATAGGTGTTAGCTCTTCTCGAAATTTTTGGTAGAATTCAGCTGTGAAGCCGTCTGGACCTGGGCTTTTATTTGCTGGAAGATTTCTGATTACAGTTTCAATTTCCATGCTTGTGATGGGTCTGTTAAGATTTTCTATTTCTTCCTGGTTCAGTTTTGGAAAATTGTACTTTTCTAAGAATTTGTCCATTTCTTCCAAGTTGTCCATTTTATTGGCATATAATTGCTGATAGTAGTCTCTTATGATTCTTTGTATTTCTGTGTTGTCTGTCGTGATCTCTCCATTTTCATTTCTAATTTTGTTGATTTGATTTTTTTCTCTTTGTTTCTTGATGAGTCTGGCTAATGGTTTGTCAATTTTATTTATCCTTTCAAAGAACCAGCTTTTTGTTTTGTTGATTTTTGCTATGGTCTCTTTTGTTTCTTTTGCATTTATTTCTGCCCTAATTTTTAGGATTTCTTTCCTTCTACTAACTCTGGGGTTCTCTATTTCTTCCTTCTCTAGTTGCTTTAAGTGTAGAGTTAGGTTATTTATTTGAACTTTCCTCTTAGGACTGCTATGAACTTTCCTCTTAGGACTGCTTTTATAGTGTCCCAAAGGTTCTGTGTAGTTGTGTTTTCATTTTCATTTGTTTCGATGCATATTTTGATTTCTTTTTGATTTCTTCTGTGATTTGTTGATTATTCAGTACGGTGTTGTTCAGCCTCCAAATGTTGGAATTTTTAATAGTTTTTCTCCTATAATTGAGATCTAACCTTAGTGCATTATGGTCAGAGAAGATGCTTGGAATAATTTCAATTTTTTTGAATTTATCAAGGTTAGATTTATGACCCAGAATGTGATCTATTCTGGAGAAGGTTCCGTGTGCACTTGAGTAAAAGGTGAAGTTCGTTGTTTTGGGGTGAAATGTCCTATAGATATCAATTAGGTCTAACTGGTCTATTGTATCGTTTAACGTTTGCGTTTCTTTGTTAATTTTCTGTTTAGTTGATCTGTCCATAGGTGTGAGTGGGGTATTAAAGTCTCCCACTATTATTGTGTTATTATTAATTTCCCCTTTCATGCTTGTTAGCAATTGTCTTACATATTGCGGTGCTCCTATGTTGGGTGCATATATATTTATAATTGTTATATCTTCTTCTTGGATCGATCCTTTAATCATTATGTAGTGGCCTTCTTTGTCCCTTTTCACAGCCTTTGTTTTAAAGTCTATTTTATCGGATATGAGTATTGCTACTCCTGCTTTCTTTTGGTCTTTATTTGCATGGAATATCTTTTTCCAGCCCTTCACTTTTAGTCTGTATGTGTCCGTTGTTTTGAGGTGGGTCTCTTGTAGGCAGCATATATAGGGATCTTGTTTTTGTATCCATTCAGCCAGTCTTTGCCTTTTTGGTTGGGGCATTCAACCCATTTACATTTAAGGTAATTATTGATAAGTATGCTCCTGTTGCCATTTACTTTATTGTTTTGGGTTCGGGTTTATACGTCCTTTTTGTGTTTCCTTTCTAAAGTCTATCCTTTAGTATTTGTTGGAGAGCTGGTTTGGTGATGCTGAATTCTCTCAGCTTTTGCTTGTCTGGAAAGCTTTTGATTTCTCCTTCGTATTTGAATGAGATCCTTGCTGGGTACAGTAGTCTTGGCTGAAGGTTATTATCTTTCATCACTTTAAGTATGTCTTGCCATTCCCTCCTGGCCTGAAGAGTTTCTATTGAAAGATCTGCAGTTATTCTTATGGGGATCCCCTTGTGTGTTATTTGTTGTTTTTCCCTTGCTGCTTTTAGTAATTGTTCTTTGTGTTTGGTCTTTGTTAGTTTGATTAAAATATGTCTTGGGGTGTTTCGCCTTGGGTTTATCCTGTTTGGCACTCTCTGGGTTTCTTGGACTTGGGTGATTATTTCCTTCCCCATTTTAGGGAAGTTTTCAACTATTATCTCCTCAAGTATTTTCTCATGGTCTTTCTTTTTGTCTTCTTCTTCTGGGACTCCTATAATTCGAATGTTGGAGCGTTTCATATTGTCTTGGAGGTCTCTGAGGTTGTCCTCATTTCTTTTAATTCGTCTTTCTTTTTCCTCGCTGATTCATTTATTTCTACCATTCTATCTTCTATTTCACTAATCCTATCTTCTGCCTCCGATATTCTACTATTTGTAGCCTCCAGAGTGTTTCTGATCTCATTTATTGCATTATTCATTATATGTTGACTCTTTTTATTTCTTCTAGGTCCTTGTTAAACCTTTCTTGCATCTTCTCAATCCTTGACCCCAGGCTATTTATCTGTGATTCCATTTTGATTTCAAGATTTTGGATCATTTTCACTATCATTATTCGGAATTCTTTCTCAGGTAGATTCCCTATCTCTTCCTCTTTTGTTTGGTTTGGTGGGCATGTCTCCTGTTCCTTTACCTGCTGGGAATTCCTCTGTCTCTTCATCCTGGTTATATTGCTGCGTTTGGGGTGGCTTTTCTATATTCTGGGAATTTGTGGAGTTCTCTTTATTATAGAGTTTCCTCTCTGTGTTTGGTGTTATATCACTGGTTTGTCAAAGTTTCTTGATCAGGGAGGCTTGTGTTGGAATTCTGGTGGGTGGATCTGGATTTCCTCTCTGGAGTGTTGTGACGTGTGAAGTAATGGGTTATGAGACGTCAATGGTTTTGGAGTATTTTGAGTTGCCTATGTATTGAAGCTCAGGGGCTTGTTCTTGTGTTGCTGGAGAATATGCGTGGTATGTCTTGCTCTGGAGCTTGTTGGCCCTTGGGCAGTGCTCAGTTTTAGTATAGGTATGAAGGCGTTTGATGAGCTCTAATTGGATAATGTTCCCTGTGTTCAGGAATTCTTTGTTGATCACAGGATTTGGAATTACGCCTCCTGATTCTGGTTTTCAGATTTATTTTTAGAATAGCCTCATGATTTCTCCATCTATTCAGCACTAATGTTAAAACATCTAGGTTAATGATGATAGGTTTCTCCACCTTGAGGGTCGTCCCTAGAGGATAGGTGGGTTGCTTGGAGGAGAGAAGAGGGAGGGAGTAGTTAGAGGTGAGTGGAATGGGATGAGGTGGAATCAAAAGAGGGAAAAGGAAGTTAGCCTGCAGCCACTTTCTTGTGTGTGCTCCGAAGTCTGGACCGCTCAGAGGTGGTCACAGAGTTATACTTGGAAGAGGAGAGGAAGGAAGTAGATAGAGGTGGTCAGGAGGATAAAAGAGGGAGATGGGAAGGAGGGATACAGATCCGGTCAGTGACCAGTTCCCTTAGAGTTCTCCTCCTTCTGGAAGGCACAGAGGTTCATAGGGTTGGGTAGAGAGGGTGAGGGTGAGGGAGGAGACAAAAGCCACCTGGTGGGGAAGAGAGAGATTCCAGAGGTGGAGAGAGTGGTTAAGCCAGTAGTCTTGCACTCATGTAAAACTGGGTATTGAGGATTAGGTTTTTAAAAGTACAAAATTGGCAACAAATACCAAAATGCCAAGATTAAAAAACTGGAGTATAGATTGGATTTTCAAAGATAGATTATTGAAGAGAAGAAGAATGAGGAGAGAGGCATTTTAAAAAAAATAGAGAAAAAAGAAAAAAAAGTAAAATATAATAAAAGATTCCAGAATTATTAAAAGACAACTTCCTTCACCATTAAGACTACATATGGCGTTTGCTTAAATGATAGGGTTTTTTTTTTTTTTTAAGTAATATTAGGTTATAAAAATAAAAACTAGAAATATAGAAGGCTTAAAATTTAAGGAAGTTTAGGGGAAAAAAGGATGAAAAAGAAAAGGATAAACAAATTTAAAAAGGAAAAAAATAATTTTTAAAGAAAGAAAAAAAAATTCTTAAAAGAAAAAAAAATCACGCTTCCACATCACTCCCCGCCAAAAAAAAAATTTTTTTTTGATCATAAAAGTAGAGACGGCGTATCTGTCGCTTTCTCTGTCGTTGAGGACTGTGTGGGGTCGCTACCAAGGCAGTTCCCTCTGTTTGCCTTCCTCTGTTTGCTGGTCTCTTCCGTGTCTGATTTCTGTCTTGCCACAGGGAGGGTGGTGGTGAACTCTGCACTGGGCTTGCCCCTTCCCAATCCAAGCGGGATAACTGTGTGGGGCCTGGCCTATGTTTCATGCAATTCCCTGGTTTTAGCCGCTCAGGATTGGCGCTCAGGAAGTCCCCTCCGGGTGCCGGGTTTGGTCCCAAGTCCGAGCGGCTAGGGAGTTTGGCGCAGACTATTGTTCCATCTTCTGGGCTTTGCGGGTCGCTCGATTTTCTGGGATCTCCGCCGGGGCTCTTTTTCAGGCAGATGATGACCACTCAGATACCCCCAGAAGTCTCATCAAAGAGGCCCGCTTGCAATTTGGTAGGTAATGACTCTCTTGAGCTGCGACTTCCCTCTTCCAGCGCTTCAGGCTCTGGCTCCCTGTCGCCGGTGGGGGATGGTCTGCAGCCGGCTATTTCCGATCCGTCCTTTGTTCTGTGCGCGGGCCTGTCAGTGCCTTATGTTCGGGTGTTTCGCGTGTTGGTTATCCCCCAGTCTCGTTTGCTAGTCCGGGATAATTCGTTCTATCCACGCGGACCCGATTCTGGCCCCCTTTACGCCCCGATTCTTGAGAAAAGCCCTGCAGCCTACGTCTCCCGCGGCCCAATTCTTAGAAAGCACTGTCGCGGGCGCGCTCCTCCCTGCCCAACCCCACTGCTGCCGGACGCAGGCGTTTGCGCTGCTTGTCCGCTGGGGGTTATACTGTTGAATTCGTAATCTGTTGGTTTTAATTATTTATTTATTCTTCCTTCCTGTTATGTTGCCCTCTGTGCTTCCAGGGCTCGCCCCATGCACAGCTGTGAGAAAGTTCCCCAATTTTAGGGAACCTCTCTCTTAAGAGTCTCTTCCTGGGACGGGATTCCCTTCCCCATGCCGGGATTCCCTCCCTACCTCCTTTGTCTATAACTTCGTTCTTTAAAATAAAATATTCCCTACCTGGCTTTGAAGCCAATGATCTGCTTTGCTGGATGCCTGATGTCCTCTGCCAGCAGTCAGAAGTTATTTTGTGGAATTTGCTCAGCGTTGAAATGTTCTTTTGATGAGGTAGAGAGGGAGAGAGTGTTCTCCCCATCCTATTCCTCCGCCATCTTTTTCTCTTCTCCCAAATTTATTTATTTTAATTGGAGGTTAATTAGTTTACAATATTGTATTGGTTTTGCCATACAGCAACATGAATCCGCCACAGGTGTACACGTGTTCCCCATTCTGAACCTCCCTCCCACCACCCTCCCCGTACCATCCCTCTGGGTCATCCCAGTGCACCAGCCCCAAGCATCCGTATCCTGCATCAAACCTGGACTGGCGATTCATTTCTTATATGTTTAAGATAACTCATGCAATTGGTTTCTATGGTTCTTGGCCAAGCAGGTGGTTTCAGTCCATGGTTCCCCTAACACAGGGGGAATATCCAGGGACTGACAGGGGTTGAGGTGAGAGATGTGAGGGTGAGGAGAGAGTTAGGCGGGTGAATAGGATGACTACTGAGCAGGACTGCAGAGGAAGGGCATGACCTAGCTAATGTGTGTGTGAGCTGTGTGTGTGTTTACATGTGCACCTGGGTCTCCTGGAGGCCCAGTCCTTGAACAGGAAGATATCTTCTTCTCTCCCCTGGGATGCTGGCTGCGACTACACTTGTTGCACTCAGACTCCCTGAGACCCTGGAATTTAGGAGCTTTCAGATTGTGCAAACTGAAGGTACTATGGGGCCGGGCGTGCTCAATACCTATTCATTTTCTTATCATCTGTGCTGCAGGGGGAACTGGTGGGTAGAGGAGGGCCTCCAGTCCTGGATGTGGGATCCAGGGGATGTGCCTTGCTAACAGTAGTTCTGCGACCACATCAGGTAAGTAGGCACAGGTTTCAGGAGGACGTTTCAGGAGTCTAAGAGGCTTGTGGAGCCCCTCTTCCCTGACCTTGGGCCTCCAGCCATTGGGCAGGAAACCACTCTGGGCAGGTGAGTGCCTCAGCCACTCCCTGGGCACACTATCCTTAAGGAAGAGGGGCAGCCCTGAGAACTCCCCCTCTCTGAATGCTCCCGTCAGGTGCTCTCTGCACTCTCTGCACTAAAGCCTAAAACTGTGACAGGTGTCAGTCTCAGGTGCCCCAAGAGCCTTCTTGCCCAGCCTTACACGCTGTCTGGCATCACCCCCACATGTGGGGACTCAAAAGTGGCTGTCTGTGGTCCGTGTGGCCCTGTGCATCTCTCTGAAATGCTAGGTGACCCAGGGCTCAGGCAGGGCTCAGAGGATGTGGATTCACTGACAGATGAAGGAGGGGGAATGGAATGGGGCATCTGTGCACGTGGCGCATGGATTTCTCCAAACCAGCCAGTCAGTGCTTGCTGGTATATCCTGAGATGTGGGGAGAAGGGCAGAGATGCTGTGGGGAAGATGGAGGTGAATGATGGAAGGTCTAGTGAGCACAGGTGCAGGAGGAAACAGGTGCAGTGAGAAGGTGACCCTCTCCTCCAAGAGGCCTGAAAATGATGGTTTCCACTGGCTCCATAGGACATGATGGTGCAGTTTAGAAACACAGAGGAGAGGAAGTGAAGAGTGAAGACCAACAATCATCTGTCATGCGGGGGCAGCTGCGGGACCCCTCTGCCCTAAGCCACTTTATTAATGACCCGGGAGAGACCAGTAGTGCTTCTGTTAAAGTCACAAACGATTCTGGACTGAGAAGCCTTGGGAACCACCGTAGGGAGGACTGACAAATTAATACCCAAATTAAAAGCTTGAAAATATATGGGCAGCAAATAAGAAGAAACTGCCCTGGAAAAAAGAAAATCCAGTAGAGATTTAATGACCAAGTCTGTTGCCTATTTAGGAGAAACAAATTCTCCTAGCTGATTTCGGTGCTTTAAAAAGTGTGTGGTTTTTAAATTAAATTATTCCTAACTTTCAAAAGAATTGATTTTTTGGCAAAAATCAATTGGGTGCCTTTCCCCCACTTATCTTAAGTCAGTGTGTATAGATACTCCACTCATCAAATACAATCCTAGGAAGCATTGCTACTGAAAATGACCTGAGTTCCAAGGCTTCATAAAATCACAGACTGGAACTAACTAACTCATTTTAGATATGAAGGGGCCTCAGAGATAATGGGTCTCAATTCTATATCATAAAAGTGAAGTGCGCAGAGCCTGGCCTGGTGTGACAGCGCCTGGCAGTGTCAAGCCAGGCCGTCTGTGCCCTGGCCTCTACCATACTGGCATGCCTTTGCCTTTGCTCTCTGTGGCGTGATTCCTGGTAGCCCATAAAAGGGAGTGACACCACTTCTTCTTCTTTTTTAAATATTTATTTAATTAATTTGGCTGTGCCAAGTCTTAGTGTAACACTTGGGATCTTAAGTCTTCACTGTGGCGCACAGGATCTTAAGCTGTGGCGTGTGAGGTCTACTTCTCTGACCAGGAATGGAACCCAGGCCTTCTGCATTGGGAGTGTGGCATCTTAGCCACTGGACAAGCAGGGAAGTCCCAGGAGTGGCACCACTTCTGACACCAAATGTATTTTTCCCGTGCTAATTCTGCCATTCTCCAACACCACGTGGGTGTCCAACCATGCATTTCAATCTTGACACTACATTCTGGAGGTGGCACAGACCTCACAAGTGAAGGACTCGGTTCCACAAGACTGCCTCAATTTCAGATGCCACCTGCATGTCCCAGAGACTACCTGTACTTCTGACTGGTCATACCTTGAGATGTTCCCACGCCTCCCTGCCAGGTTCAATCACTAGAAGAGGGGGTTGCTAGAGTGACTCGCAGAACTCAGGAAAACTTTGTACTTACCTTTACTGGTTTATTATAATGGATACCACACAGGAATAGTCAAATGAAAGAAAGGTGCAGGGTGAGATATGGGGGCACATACAGGGCTCCTGTGCCCATCACTCTCCCAGCACTCTACCTGCCACCAACCTGGAAGGTCTCTGAACTCCATTGTTTAGGTTTTTTTTTATGGAGCTTTCATATGTAGGCCTGATTGATAAAATCTTTGGCCATTGGCAACTGATGAACTCAATCTCCATATCCTCTCTCCTCCTCAGAGGTCTAGGAGGGGTGGAAAGTTCTAACCTTCTAATCACTGGTTGGTATTTTGGGGGCACCAGCCTCCATCCTGAAACTATTAAGCCCCTCTCCTCCATCCTATCCATCCCATTCACATCAAATCAGTAAATTCCAAAGGTTTTAGGAGCTCTGTGCCAGGAACTGGGACTAGAAACCACGTATTTATTTTTATTATACCACAGGCCCTCAAGGCAGCTGTAATCTGATAAGAGTCATAACAGAGAACTAAGGGTCCCAAGAGGGGCTTGGAGGGAGGGAAGGCTGATGACGGTGAGTGGGGAATGCTTCCAGGAAGAAGTGGTCCTGAAGCTGTGATTTGGGAGGGGAAGGGCTTAGTCATAAGGAAACAGAGGAGGGCATTTGTGATGGGTGGTCAATGCTATCAAGGGAGGAAGGAAGGAAAGGGAGTGTGCCAGAAATAGCTGGAGTGCAGGGTTGGGGAGGAGGGACAGGGGTTGGGTGTTAGGGTGGTTTGTTGGGGTCAAACTTCGGTAAGTCTAGAATATCAGGATTTTGGTATCAAGAGGGGGTTATTTAGGGAATTCCCTGGTGCTCCAGGGGTTAGGACTCTGCACTTTGCCAAAGTCGAGGTAGGCCAATGGGGTCATGTTAGTTGTGATGGAGGCCCCTGGGAAGCCATTTCTGTCTTGTATGGGAAAGAATAGAGAGATCAGGGTTTAGGGAGGGAGGAGAGGTCAGCATACAAAGGAAAATAGTCATGAGGCCCCTGACCCCAGAAAGGGAGAAACCCAAAACAGCGTTTTTCAGGGCTCTGAGCATTGCTCAGTTCTGGGGTCCATGTCCTCAACCTCTTGCTGTTGTGTCCTTTTATTTACTTTATGTTCTTATTAAGAATTACTGTTGTGTCGAAGTGTCTGTCAACTGAGGAGTGGATAAAGAAGATGCGGTATATATAAATATATAAACAATGGAATATTACTCAGTCATATAAAGGATGAAATAATGCCATTTGCAGCAACATGGTTGGACCTAGAGATTTTCATACTAACTGAATAATCAGAGAAAGGCAAGTATCACACAATATTGCTTACATGTGGAATCTAAAATATGACACACATAAACTTATTTAGAGAATAGAAACAGATTTATGGATATAGAGAACAGACTTGTGGTTGCCAAGGGGAAGGGGGTGGGGAGGGGAAGATTTGGGGTTAGCAAATGGGTACTATTATACATAGAAAGGATAAAAACAAGTTCTTACTGTATAACACAGGAAGCTATGTTCACTATTCTGTGATAAACCATAATACAAAAGAATATACAAAAAGGAATGAATCTATTTGTGTAACTGAATCACTTTGCTGTACAGCAGAAATATATAACAGTGTAAATCAACTATACATCAGTAAAAAATAAAGAATTAGAAAAATAAAGTCACACACACACACAGAATTGTTACTGTGTTGTTTGCTTGTTTTTAAGAAAGTGGTTCTCAAAAAACCTTTGGTCTCAGTATTCCTTTACTGAGGGGAATGAAGGACTTAGGTTAAAATTTAAGCCCGGAAGGCAGGCTGTGCCTCAAGGAAAATAGCTTACTCCTTAATCTGGTGACTCAGAGCCTCCTGACCGATTCTTAACAGATAACTTATGACCTGATTAAGGAAACCCCTCCCAAGAATGTATCTCTCTGTCGGACTTTTCTGGGTAAAAATTGACCAAATGCCGCAGGGTGATCAGCCAACCGTTTCAACTTAATTACCTGCAAACTTTTCCCACCAATCAAATGTCTCCACCTCACCTATGGCCCCTACTTCATTGTATCCCATACCCTGACCTCATCCCCACCTACCTGTGACTTTTTTGTATAAAAGTCCCTCACGACTGAGCGTTCGAGGTTCGCTCCTCCTAAGGAGATCGAACCCTGGCGCGCCGGCCTAATAAATCCTCTTGCTGATTGCATCGAATTCGAGTCACTGTGGTCTTTGGGGCGATGGTTCCCGAGAAAAGGCCGCGAGGTCTTACATTGTGGAGGATACCCCAAAATATTTGGTTTCTGAGGATTATAGTTATGGAGATTTACTGAATTTAGCATTTAAAATGGAGACAGTTAAAAAATATTCATTAATTCTCTGAGAAAACAGCAACAATAACCTTGTTTGCAAGTCTCTGTAATGGCAGGCTTCCTGGAAGATGGTGGATACTTCTCTGCTTCTACATTCAATCTGTTGTCTTGGCACATTCACACGGCCTTTGGAAAACTCCACCTTGCATGTGCGAGTGACCGAAAATGGTAAGGAAAATAAAATCATGGACTTAGATTCTTCTGAAGTAGGTTATTTGACTAACCAAAGGGTTTTTCTTTTGGATTAAAAAAATTGAAGTATAGTTATTTACCATGTTGTGTTAGTTTCAAGTGTATAGTAAAGTGATTCAGTTATCAGTTCAATTCAATCGCTTAGTCGTGCCTGACTCTTTGCAACCCCATGAAGTGCAGCACACCAGGCCTCCCTGTCCATCACCAACCCCCAGAGTTTAACCAAACTCATATCCATCGACTTGGTGATGCCATACAGCTATCTCATCCTCTGTCATCCCCTTCTCCTCCTGCTCCCAATCCCTCCTAGCATCAGGGTCTTTTCCAATGAGTCAACTCTTCCAATGCTTCCAATGAGATGGCTAAAGTACTGGAGTTTCAGCTTCAGCATCAGTCCTTTCAATGGACACCCAGGACTGATCTCCTTTAGGATGGACTGGTTGGATCTCCTTGCAGTCCAAGGGACTCTCAAGAGTCTTCTCCAACACCACAGTTCAAAAGCATCAATTTTTCGGTGCTCAGCTTTCCTCACAGTCCAACACTCACATCCATACATGACCACTGGAAAAACCATAGCCTTGACTAGATGGACCTTTGTGGAAAAAGTAATATCTCAGCTTTTGAATATGCTATCTAGGTTGGTCATAACTTTCCTTCCAAGGAGTAAGCATCTTTTAATTTCATGGCTGCAATCACTATCTGCAGTGATGTTGGAGCCCCCCAAAATAAAGTCTTTCCACTGTTTCTCCATCTATTTCCCATGAAGTGATGGGGCTGGATGCCATGATTTTAGTTTTCTGAATGTTGAGCTTTAAGCCAACTTTTTTCACTCTCCTCTTTCACTTTCGTCAAGAGGCTTTTAGTTCCTCTTCACTTTCTGCCATAAGAGAGGTGTCATCTGTATATCTGAGGTTATTGATGTTTCTCCCAGCAACTTGACTCCACCAATATGTGAACCGTGAACTTCAGGATGTTCAAGCTGGTTTTAGAAAAGGCAGAGGAACCAGAAATCAAATTGCCAACATCCGCTGGATCATTGAAAAAGCAAGAGAGTTCCAGAAAAACATCTATTTCTGCTTCATTGACTATGCCAAAGCCTTTGACTGTGTGGATCACAAGAAACTGTGGAAAATTCTGAAAGAGATGGGAATACCAGACCACCTGACCTGCCTCCTGAGAAACCTATATGCAGGTCAGGAAGCAACAGTTAGAACTGGACATGGAACAACAGACTGGTTCCAAATAGGAAAAGGAGAATGTCAAGGCTGTATATTGTCACCCTGCTTATTTAACTTATATGCAGAGTACATCATGAGAAACGCTGGGCTGGAAGAAGCACAAGCTGGAATAAAAATTCAGTTTTATATATATATATATAATATTTGTGTGCATATTCAAAAGCAGAGACATTACTTTGTCAACAAAGGTCCGTCTAGTCAAGGCTATGGTTTTTCCAGTGGTCATGTATGGATGTGAGTGTTGGACTGTGAGGAAAGCTGAGCACCGAAAAACTGATGCTTTTGAACTGTGGTGTTGGAGAAGACTCTTGAGAGTCCCTTGGGCTGCAAGGATCTCCAACCAGTCCATTCTTGGAAGGACTGATGCTGAAGCTGTAACTCCAATACTTTGGCCACCTTATGCGAAGAGTTGACTCATTGGAAAAGACTCTGATGCTGGGAGGGATTGAGGGCAGGAGAAAATGGAGATGACAGAAGATGAGATGGCTGGATAGCATCACTGACTAGATGAATGTGTGTTTGAGTGAACTCCAGGAGATGGTGATGGATAGGGGAGGCCTGGCATGCTGCAATTCATGGGGTCGCAAAGAGCTGGACATGACTGAGCAACTGAACTGAACTGAACTGATACACATGTATAGCATTGTTGTTGTTGTTTAGTAGCTAAGTCATGTCTGACTCTTTGTGACCCCTTGTACTGCAGCACGCTAGGGCTTCCCTGTCCTTCACCAACTCTGGAGTTTGCTCAAACTCATGTCCACTGAGTCGGTGATGCCATCCAACCATCTCGTCCTCGGTTGTTCCCTTCACCTCTTGCCTTCAATCTTTCCCAGCATCAGGGTCTTTTGCAGTGAGTCAGTTCTTTCAATCAGGTGGCCAAATTATTGGAACTTCAGCTTCAGCATCCATCCTTCCAATGAATACTCAGGGTTCATTTCTTTTAGGATTGACTGGTTTGAATATATATATATATATATACATATATACATACATACATATATATATATATATATATATATATATATATATGTATATATGGGCTTCCCTGGTCGCTCAGTGGTAAAGAATCTGACAACAATTCAGGGGATAGAAGAGTTGAGCATTTGATCCCTGGGTTGGGAAGATCCCCTGGAGGTGGATATGGTAACATATTCCGGTATTCTTGCCTGGAGAATCCCATGGACAAGGGAGCCTGGCAAGCTACAGACCACAGGGTCACAAAGAGTCAGACATGATTGAAGTGGCTGAGCACGCATGTATGAGTTTTATATATATTCTTTTTCAGATTCTTTTTCATTATAAGATATTGAGTATAGTTCCCTATACTATATGGGAAGTCCTTGTTGTTATTTGTTAATCCCAAGGGTCTTAACTAACACGGTGATTATCCTGTCAGCCTCAGGCATATGAATTTGACTTGCTAACAGTTCCTGATGAAATTATTTATGAATAAATGAATAATCTGATTAAGAATGTAGCTGTTACCTCAAACACCATCTGCTGATTTCCTGATGTTTAGAATACATCAAAGTTTTACTGAGTGCCAAAGACTTGATAGCTTTGAATTGTGACACTGGAGAAGACTTTTGAGAGTCCCTTGAGCTGCATGGAGATCAAACCAGCCAATCTTAAAGGAAATCAACCCTGAATATTCACTGAAAGGACTGATGCTGAAGCTAAAGCTCCAGTACTTTGGCGACCTGATGCAAAGAGCTGACTCACTGGAAAAGACCCTGATGCTGGGAAAGACTGAAGGCAAAAGGAGCAGAAGGTGACTGAGGATGAGATGGTTAGATAGCTTCACAGACTCAGTGGACTTGAACTTGAGCTAATTCTGGGAGATAGTGGAAGACAGATGAGCCTGGTACCTCTGTGCATGTAGTCTCAAAGAGTTGGACATGACTTAGCAACTGAACAGCAACAAGTGGACATTAGTCACTTAAGGAGGCAACATACACATATACAAAACATAGGAAGAGAAGATGAAGAAATGGCCAAGGTGGCCATGAATGCAGATGTAATGCCTTCTTTTAAAAATATTTCTCACCAAATAACTCATGCTTATTGTAGAGAAATTGGAAAATGCTAGTAAACAAAGACAAGATTACCCTTAATCCCACTATTATCAATATAAGGTCATCTCTGATAGTATCTTGGCTACAGCCTTCTGTATGCTTGTTTTAAAACAAAAGTAGAGACATGCTTCACATAATTTTTATAGGCTTGCTTTTTAATATTTTATAATACATTAAAAATATCTGGATGATTTGGGAGAATGGCATTGAAGTATGTATACTATCATGTAAGAAACGAAGCGCCAGTCTATGTTCAATACAGGATACAGGATGCTTGGGGCTGGTGCATGGGATGATCCAGGGAGATGGTATGGGGTGGGAGGTGGGAGGGGCTTCGGCATTGGGAGATCGTGTACACCTGTGGCTGATTCATGTCAATGTATGGCAAAACAAATACAGTACTGTAATGT
Source organism: Nanger dama (assembly GCA_917880005.1). Classification (NCBI taxonomy): domain Eukaryota; kingdom Metazoa; phylum Chordata; class Mammalia; order Artiodactyla; family Bovidae; genus Nanger; species Nanger dama. Next base: position 63,732,341 of record CAKJTW010000004.1, on the reverse strand, counting down.
AGAATAAAGTATTAAAAAAATAAAACACAGAATCAACACTTTGCTGACCAAAAAAAAAAAAAAATCTATCCTTGTAAGTAACGTATACCTGAATAAAAGTTTTTAAAAAGACTGCTTTATATATTCTCTATGATAACTGTATCATAACTTATTTAACAAACCTCTACTATTGCACATTTAGTTTTCATTCTGCTTTGCTATGAATATACATCTTTGTACCCATTAGTATTTCTGTTTTTAAACTTTAGTTTTAATTTTGTTTATTTTTAAAACTGAAAAATTTTTTTGTCTGCACCTTATGGCATTGGGTTCTTAATTCCCTGACCATGGAAGCACAGAGTTCTAAGCACTAGACCACTAGGGAATGCCCTAAAATGTTTTTTTAATGAAAGATTTCAAGCTAACACAAGAATAGAAAATAGAGTGGCAAACTCCCAATTACCCATCACCCAACCTTGGTAATTATATAAATGCCCAATTTTGTCTCCTCTCACTCCTACTGCATCTATTGAAAATTTAAACTCTTATAATTTCTTCCATAAATACTTCAGAATGTATCTCTAAGAGACCAGGTTTCTCTCTTGTTTTAGTTACATCTCCACAATTCCATTACCAAAATTAGGAATAATTTTTCTCAAAAGAATTGAATGCAGGGTCTCAGAGAGATATGTTCACAAAAGTATTACTCACAATAGTCAAAACATGGTAGCAACCCAAGTATTCATTGATGCATGGATGGATAAATATGTGGTGGAATACAATGGGGTACAATGGAATAGGTGATATTGTGACTTATAATAAGAACATTTATATGGTTCTATTTCTGGCACAGAGCTTCTAGAACTCTTGACATTTCCTAAGAGATGAGAGTGATAAAGGTATCTTCTCTTATGTTCATGGGATGACTTGGACCCATCCTCTGGATGGTAGCTGACTGCCAGGAGAACCAACCACACAACTTTACTATTGGAATTTTTAGCCTCACCCCACTGACTTACCAGGAGGAGAGAGGAGCTGGAAGTTGAATCAATTGCCAATGGCCAACGATTTATTCAATCCTGCTTATACTGTATAGGTCTTCCCAGGTGGCTCAGAGGTAAAGAATCTGCCTGCTAATTCAGGAGATGCAGTTTTGATCCATAGGTTGGGAAGATCCCCTGGAGGAGGAAATAGCAAGCCACTCGAGTATTCTTGCCTGGAGAATTCCATGGACAGAGGAGCCTGGTGGGTCTCAAATGGTCAGATGCTGTAGAGCATGCATGCACACACTCATCCCTATAATGTATAATGAAGCCTTCATTAAAGCAGGAAGGGACTGGGTTTGGGTTTATGAACACATGGAAACTCAGGGAGACGGCATCTAGAGAAAACATGAAGCTCAGTTCCTTTTCCCCACACCTTGCCATGTGAATTTCTTCCATCTGGTTCTTTCAGAGTTATATTCTTTTGTAGTAAACATTAGTCCAGTAAGTAAAAGGTTCCTCTGAGTTCTGTGAGTTGCTCTAGCAAATTAATTGAATCCAAAGGGGGAGGGGCTTATGGGAACCTCTGACTTAAAGCTTTCCCATTCTACTATTTTCCTCGATTTCTTTGCATTGATCACTGAGGAAGGCTTTCTTATCTCTCCTTGCTATTCTTTGGAACCCTGCATTCAGATGGGTATATCTTTCCTTTTCTCCTTTGCTTTTTGTTTCTCTTCTTTTCACAGCTATTTGTAAGGCCTCCTCAGACAGCCATTTTGCTTTTTGCATTTCTTTTATTGGGGATGGTCTTGCTTCCTGTATTCTGTACAATGTCACGAAGCTCTGTCCATAGTTCATCAGACACTCTGTCTATCAGAGCTAGTCCCTTAAATCTATTTCTCACTTCCACTGAATAATCGTTAGGGATTGATTTAGGTCATACTTGAATGGCTCAGAGATTAAAGCGTCTGCCTCCAATGTGGGAGACCCGGGTTTGATCCCTGGGTCGGGAAGATCCCCTGGAGAAGGAAATGGCAATCCACTCCAGTATTCTTGCCTGGAGAATTCCATGGACGGAGAGACCTAGTAGGTTACAGTCCATGGGGTCGCAAAGAGTCGGACATGACTGAGCAACTTCACCTTCACCTTTGAATGGTCTAATGGTTTCCCCTACTTTCTTCAATTTAAGTCTGAATTTGGCAATAAGGAGTTCATGATCTGAGCCAGAGTCAGCTCCTGGTCTTGTTTTTGCTGACTGTATAGAGCTTCCCCATCTTTGGCTGCAAAGAATATAGTCAATCTTATTTCAATGTTGACCATCTGGTGATGTCCATGTGTAGAGTCTTTCTTTGTGTTGCTCCAAAGAATAGCAAGGAGAGATAAGAAAGCCTTCCTCAGTGATCAATGCAAAGAAATAGAGAAAAACAAGAGAATGGGAAAGACTAGAGATCTCTTCAAGAAAATTATACCAAGGGAACATTTCATGCAAAGATGGGCTCAATAAAGGACAGAAATGGTATGGACCTAACAGAAGCAGAAGATATTAAGAAGAGGTGGCAAGAATACACTGAAGAACTGTACAAAAAGATCTTCATGACCCAAATAGTCATGATGGTGTGATCACTCACTTAGAGCTAGACATCCTAGAATGTGAAGTCAAGTGGGCCTTAGGAAGCAACACTATGAACAAAGCTAGTGGAGGTGATGAATTCCAGTTGAGCTATTTCAAATCTTAAAAGATGATGCTTGAAAGTGCTGCACTCAATATGCTAGTAAATTTGAAAAACTCAGCAGTGACCACAGGACTGGAAAAGGTCAATTTTCATCCCAATCGCAAAGAAAGGCAATGCCAAAGAATTCTCAAACTACTGCACAATTGTACTCATCTCACATGCTAGTAAAGTAATGCTCAAAATTCTCCAAACCAAGCTTCAGCAATACATGAACTGTGAGCTTCCAGATGTTCAAGCTGGTTTTAGAAAAGGCAGAGGAACCAGAAATCAAATTGCCCCACACTCACTGGATCATCAAAAAGCATGAGAGTTCCAGAAAAACATCTATTTCTGCTTCATTGACTATGCCAAAGCCTTTGACTGCGTGGGTCACAATAAACGGTGGAAAATTCTGAAAGAGATGGGAATACCAGACCACCTGACTTGCCTCTTGAGAAACCTGTATGCAGGTCAGGAGGCAACAGTTAGAACTGGACATGGAACAACAGACTGGCTCCAAATAGGAAAAGGAGAATGTCAAGGCTGTATATTGTCACCCTGCTTATTTAACTTATATGCAAAGTACATAATGAGAAATGCTGGATTGGATGAAGTAAAGGCTGGAATCAAGATTGCTGGGAGAAATATCAATAACTTCAGATATGCAGATGAGAATACCCTTCTGGCAGAAAGTGAAGAAGAACTAAAGAGCCTCTTGATGAAAGTGAAAGAGGAGAGTGAAAAAGTTGGCTTAAAGCTCAACATTCAGAAAACAAAGATCATGGCATCTGATCCCATCACTTCATGGGAAATAGATGGAGAAACAGTGGAAAGAGTGTCACACTTTATTTTTTTGGTTGCAAAATCACTGCAGATGGTGACTACAGCAGTGAATTAAAAGACACTTACTCCTTGGAAGAAAAGTAATGACCAACCTAGACAGCATATTAAACAACCTAGACAGCAGAGACATTACTTTGCCAATAAAGATCCATCTAGTCAAGGCTATGGTTTTTCCAATGGTCATGTATGGATGTGAGAGTTTGACTACAAAGAAAGTTGAGCACTGAAGAATTGATGCTTTTGAACTGTGGTGTTGGAGAAGACTTGAGAGTCCCTTGGACTGCAAGGAGATCCAACCAGTCCAACCTAACGGAAATCAGTCCTGAATAATCATTGGAAGGACTGAAGCTGAAGCTGAAACTCCAGTACTTTGGTCACCTGATGTGAAGAACTGACTCATTGGAAAAGACCCTGATGTGGGAAAGATTGGAGGCGGGAAGAGAAGGAGACAACAGAGAATGAGATGGTTGGATGGCATCACCGACTCAATGGACATGAGTTTGAGTAAACTCCAGGAGTTGGTGATGGACAGGGAGGCCTGGTGTGCTGCAGTCTATGGAGCTGGACATGACTGAGCGACTGAACTGAACTGACTTAAAGCTGGTTGGTCAGAACCACAGTGATAACCTGGGCTTGTGATTGGTTTCTAAAGTAGGAGGGAGAGCAGTTTTGTAGGACTGAGTCCTGGACCCATGGAATCTGAATCCATTACCAGGGAGGGTTGAACTGTAGTGTTGTAGGAAAAATGGGGCATAAGAGGATGGTCATGTCCTAGGTCTCAGGTAAGTCCCTGGCGTGGGCCACTAAGTGAGGGTCATTGACTTCTCACAGGGTGAATTCAAGAGTGAGCCACAGTAACGTGAAAGCAGTTTTATTTAAAGAGATGTACACTCCATAGATAGTGTGTGGGCTGTCTCAGAAGGTAAGAGGTGGCCCCAGGGCATGGGGTTGTCTCGGAAATTGAAAGCAGCTCTAAGATGTGGGAGTGGTTAGTTTTAATGGACTGGGTAAGTTCATAGGCTAATGGGCCGGAGGAATGTTAATCTTCCACCATCTTGGGTCTAGTAGGTTCTCACTTTTTTTGTGTGTGTCCTGTTCTTAATGGATGGGTGATTCTTTTAATGGCTGTGCCCTGCTCTCTTTCCTCAGTAGGACACATAGCTAGTGTCCTAAGAATGGCTTGTTGTTGGTGTGGAGGAAACCTCCATCCCACATTGAAATTGGGTCAAGGAATCCTAAATAGAATATAATTCAGCCTCAAAGAGCAAGGAAATTCTGACACATCCTATGATGTTGGTGAATCTTGAGACCATTATGCTCAGTGAAATAAGCCAGTCACAAGACAAACACTGTAAGATTCTCCTTAAAATAAGGCACCCAGAATAGTCACTATAAGGAGATCCAACCAGTCAATCATAAAGGAAATCAGTCCTGAATATTCATTGGAAGGACTAATGCAGAAGCTGACACTCCAATAATTTGGCCACCTGATGTGAAGAACTGACTCAACCTGATTCTGGAAAAGACTGAAGGCGGGAGGAGAAGGGGATGACAAAGTATGAGATGATTGGATGGCATCAATGATTCGATGGACATGAGTTTGAGTAAGCTATGGGAGTTGGTGATGGACAGGGAAGCCTGGCGTGCTTCAGTCCACGGGGTTGCAAAGAGTAGGACACGACTGAGAAACTGAACAGAACTGAATTGAGAATAGTCACATTTATAGTGACAGAAAGTAGAATGTGGTTGCCTGGAGGAGGGAATCAATGTTTAATGGGCCTAGAATTTCAGTTTGGCAAGATAAAAAGAGTTCTTGAGATTGATGGTGATGAAGGTTGCGTAGTAGTGTAATGTACTTAATGCCATTGAACTGTACACCTAGAAATGGTTAAGATGACACATTTTATGTTATGTGTATTTTACTACAGATAACAAGAACATAAATTAAAAGAATTAGGGATTTCCCTGGTGGTCCGGTGGTTAACACTCCGCCTGCCAATGCAGGGGTCATGGATTCAATCCCTGGTCTGGGAAGATCCCACACACTGCACAGCAACTAGGCCCATGCGTCACAGCTGGTGAATTTGCATGCCACAGCTAAAGAAGCCACTTCAGTGAGAAGCCAACACACCGTAACAAACAGTAGCTCCCTCTTGCTGCAACTAGAGAAAACCCAGGTTCCGCACTGAAGGCCCAGCACAGCCAAAAGAAAGAAAAAAAAAAAAAAAGAATTAAAAACCCTACAGCAATCTGAATAAAGTTTAGTTAATAAAACTAAACTTCATAGAATTTAGTTAATAAAAAATGAATAGTGATTTCTGAGTATTATTCAATATGCAGCCAGAAGTCAAACATCAAACTTTCTTGGTAGTCTTACAAATGTCTTTTTAGTTTGTCTGTCTGAAGCAGAAGTAAAGTCCTCACGTTGCATTTGGCATCACTATCTCTTTGGGATAAATTCTTGGAAATGAAATTGCTGGGTCAAAGTACATACATATTTTAAAAGATTTTGCTGCATACGGCAAAATTGCCCTTCATAAATTATGTATCGTTAAGTTCCTAATGTTCACTTTTATAAAAAGCTGAACTTTGGAATTATTTCTGGGGAGAGTGCCTCTAAGATGAACATTTGTTCTGAAAGTTGCTCTTCTTCTTGCCCACATTCAAGAGCACCTACATTTGCCTTCTTGACAATGACTCTCAGGTTCTCCCTGTCCTGTTATAACTCAAACAGGCCACATGGAGAATGTTCCCAGCTCACCATACCTCCTTTTTGTTCATTTTAAGGCTTACCCGCTGCTTGGCACCCTCTCCTTGGAACCTGAAGCAGGCACACCTTGGTGTGCTCAGCTCTGGGGAGACCTGAGGTGACAATCACTTGTTCAGGTAGACACTTCTGTACCTGGAATGCATTACTTCTATTTTGCAGCTTTGACTGCATAGCTGGGGGATGGAGGTAGGGCCATGAAAGGGATTGGGAGATAACTTTCACTGAGCGTTCATTAAGTGTGGGGATAGAACTGTTATCTTGCTTGATCAACTCAAAACCCTGTGAAGCTGACATCACTTTCTGGCTGATAACCTCAGGTAAGCCAGAAAGTAATGTAAGTAAGTAAGCCAGAAAGTAATGTAAGTAAGTAAGCCAGAAAGTAATGTAAGTAAGTAAGCCAGAAAGTAATGTTCAAGTAAGCCAGGTGGGCTAGTGGATCCAGGCTTGCCCTGGAACCTTCACTGCCTGTGCCCCAGAGGACATCTGCTTTCAGCCTGTGTTACCCACCTCAGGTTCATCAGCATGCAGCTCAAAAGCCAATAGTTGAGAGGTAAAAGTCAGTAGAAAGGAAAGTTGCTTTAATCAGCAAAGCCAGCAATCTGGGGAGAAGGTGGACTCGTGTGCCGAGACCAACTCCCAAGATTCTGCTCAGATGAGACAGTTTCTAAAGGAGAAAAGGGGGACTGGGGGAGAATCTCAGTGACTCATTGAGGCAGGAGGTTGGGTGTACATCCTTGTCCATTGCATGCAGACAGTCTGACTGCCTTCATGTGTTAATTGCTAAAGGGGCTATTGAAGATAGAGAGCTAGTCATTCTTTAAATACTCCATCCTCTATTCTTACTTCCTTTGATCTAGGAAAAGAACCAACAGGTTAGACCAGGCATGGTATACAAGTCGGAGTTAGGTTAAATTGCCTGGTGATCTCATTCCTATAATTAGGTTCTTTTAAGGTTAGAGGGGAACACAAATGGGCAAACAGGAAAGGGGCAGAAGAGCTGTTTGTGTGAGTGGAGTAGGCAGGTTGGGGTGAGGGGTGATGGGTTTGCTGGGGAGAACAAAGCCATCCAATGACTCAGTTTGCAAACCAAAAACATGGAAGAAAAAGAACGTCTTCAGTTCAATCAGTCAGTTCAGTTGCTCAGTCGTGTCTGACTCTGCGACCTCATGAATCACAGCATTCTGGGCCTCCTTGTCTATCACCAACTCCTGGAGTTCACTCAAACTCACGTCCATTGAGCCGGTGATGCCATCCAGCCATCTCATCCTCTGTCGTCCCCTTTTCCTCCTGCTCTCAATCCCTCCCAGCATCAGAGTCTTTTCCAATGAGTCAACTCTTTGCATCAGGTGGCCAAAGTATTGGAGTTTCAGCTTTAGCATCATTCCTTCCAAAGAACACCCAAGACCAGTCTCCTTTAGAATGGACTGGTTGGATCTCCTTGCAGTCCAAGGGACTCTCAAGAGTCTTCTCCAACACCACAGTTCAAAAGCATCAATTCTTCAGCACTCAGCTATCTCCACAGTCCAACTCTTACATCCATACATGACCACAGGAAAAACCATAGCCTTGACTAGATGGACCTTTGTTAGCAAAGTAATGTCTCTGCTTTTGAATATGCTATCTAGGTTGGTCATAACTTTCCTTCCAAGGAGTAAGTGTCTTTTAATTTCATGGCTGCAATCACCATCTGCAGTGATATTGGAGCCCCCAAAATAAAGTCTGACACTGTTTCCACCGTTTCCCCATCTATTTCCCATGAAGTGATGGGATCAGATGCCATGATCTTTGTTTTCTGAATGTTGAGCTTTAAGCCAACTTTTTCACTCTCATCTTTCACTTTTGCCAAGAGGCTTTTTAGTTCCTCTTCACTTTCTGCCATAAGGGTGGTCTCATCTGCATATCTGAAGATATTGATATTTCTCCCGGCAATCTTGATTCCAGCTTGTACTTCTTCCAGCCCAGCATTTCTCATGATGTACTCTGCGTATAAGTTAAATAAGCAGGGTGACAATATACAGCTTTGATGTACTCCTTTTCCTATTTGGAACCAGTCTGTTGTTCCATGTCCAGTTCTAACTGTTGCCTCCTGACCTGCATACAGGTTTCTCAAGAGGCAGGTCAGGTGGTCTGGTATTCCCATCTCTTTCAGAATTTTCCACAGTTTCTTGTGATCCACACAGTCAAAGGCTTTGGCATAGTCAATGAAGCAGAAATAGATGTTTTTCTGGAACTCTCTTGCTTTTTCAATGATCCAGCGGATGTTGGCAATTTGATTTCTGGTTCCTCTGCCTTTTCTAAAACCAGCTTGAACATCTGGAAGTTCATGGTTCATGTATTGCTGAAGCCTGGCTTGGAGAATTTTGAGCATGCTAACGTGTGAGATGAATGCAATTGTGCACTCTTTGGCATTGCCTTTCTTTGCGATTGGGATGAAAACTGACCTTTTCCAGTCCTGTGGCCATGCTGAGTTTTCCAAATTTGCTGGCATATTGAGTGCAGCACTTTCAAGCATCATCTTTTAAGATTTGAAATAGCTCAACTGGAATTCATCACCTCCACTAGCTTTGTCATAGTGATGCTTTCTAAGGCCCACTTGACTTCACATTCTAGGATGTCTGGCTCTAAGTGAGTGATCACACCATTGTGATTATCTAGGTCGTGAAGATCTTTTTTTACAGGTCTTCTGTGTATTCTTGCTACCTCTTCTTAATATCTTCTGCTTCTGTTAGGTCCATACCATTTCTGTCTTTTATTGAGCCCATCTTTTCATGAAACATTCCCTTGGTATCTCTAATTTTCTTGAAGAGATCTCTAGTCTTTCCCAATCTGTTGTTTTCCTCTATTTCTTTGCACTGATCACTGAGGAAGTCTTTCTTATCTCTCCTTGCTATTCTTTGGAACTGTGCATTCAGATGCTTATAGCTTTCCTTTTCTCCTTTGCTTTTCACTTCTCTTTTTTCACAGCTATTTGTAAGGCCTCCCTAGACTGAGGTTTGTGACATTGTACAGGAGACAGGAATCAAGACCATCCCCATGGAAAGAAATGCAAAAAAAAAAAAAGAGAGAGAGAGAAAGCCTTATATATGGTCAAAGAATTCACAAGCTCCTTGAACTATTCTGAACTTCACAAATTTTCCACCTGAAAATTCTTTTAGGAGGATAATCTTTAAAAAAATTAGGGAAAAGGGGGGAAAAAGTCAGCAAAATGGGAAAGAAAGATTTTCCCGTCTGGAGCCAAGAGTATGAAGAAGTGCTCCTCGGAAGGAAATATCTCCTGGCCTCTCTTTACTCACTTAGAGCCCAGAAGGGAGACCTGATTCAGGGATTAAGGAGGCAGCGTAGAGTCCCGGGGAGAGAAAGGAGGCCAGGATGAATCTCTTTTTCATTGGCGAGGTCTCCAGTGATCTAATTATAGCGGGCAGATATACCGGCGGCAGAACAGAGTCAGAGGCTGGCAGCCTGGCTGAGTGGCGGCGTTGTTATCTTTGCCACTGGGGTCTACCGGACCTGGTGAGGATTGACTCTAACTCCGTTCTAATGTGGCCGCGAGGGGGAGGAGGGCTGTTCACCTCCGCCACCTGGGGTGGGTTTGGGGTGAGGTGGGGGGCTTCCCTGGCCGAGCATGTGCTCACCGGACTGCTAATGTGGGTCTCTCCTGCTCTCATCCGAGGCTGTTCCTTCTCATCTCTGAAACTGATAAGGTCTGTAAAATTCAGCCCGAAAATGAAAACGATGGTGAGGAAGACAGCCCAAAGTCTGAGATCGGAGTTCAGGCTGTGAGCCCGATGCTGCTCTGGTTTCAGGAGATTGTGGCTGATGGTGCAGGGGAGGAGGGAGAGAGGGATGGGGAATTATACATTTGACTTTGTTTACAAAGATCTGGGGGCTAGACAGAGAGGGACCTTGAAGCTTGAAGCAGTGGAATTTTAGAATGAGAAACAAGAAGTTCTTTATACAACTGGTAAGAAATAGATGCATTTTTTTCATAACTAAAAGCATAAATAGGGAATACATTCATGGCCTGGTATTTCTGTTCCCTGAACTTGTAAGCAGGAGCCTATTTTTATTGGTACTGCTGATATTTAGGTTGTTGTTCAGTTGTTAAGTTGTGTCAACTTTTGCGACCCCTTGAACTGCAGCACGCCAGGCTTCCCTGTCCTTCACCATCTCTTGGAGTTTGCTTAAACTCAGGTGCATTGAGTCAATGAGCCATCCAACCATCTCATCCTTTGTTGTCCCCTTCTCTTCCTGCCTTCTATTTTTCCCAACATCTGGGTCTTTTCCAGTGAGTCGGCTCTTCACATGAGGTGGCCAAAGTACTGGAGTTTCAGCTTTAGCATCATTCCTTCCAAAGAAATCCCAGGGCTGATCTCCTTCAGAATGGACTGGTTGGATCTCCTTGCAGTCCAAGGGACTCTCAAGAGTCTTCTCCAACACCACAGTTCAAAAGCATCAATTCTTTGGCGCTCAGCCTTCTTTATGGTCCATTTCTTAGATCTATGCATTCAGGTAGGTCTGGGCTATTTCTCTGGGTCACAGATCCCAGAGAGGGATGAAACAGAGCCTAGGGAGATGGTAGCTGGTCTAAATACAAGGCAGTTGCTCCTGGGAGGGGCCCATACAGCCTTCCTTGCCCTTGTTCTGGATGTTTCATTTCTCCTCTGAAACCCTGCCCATTTGTCTAGGTTGCTTTAGGAAAGATATCACCCATCAGTAACTCAGGATCTTGTTTGAACCTCTATTGAAGAGATTCGTGAAGTTGTGTCATGAAGTTGCTCAGTCGTGTCCGACTCTTCGTGACCCCATGGACTATAGCCCACCAGGCTCCGCCATCCACGGAATTTTCTAGGCAAGAGTACTGGAGTGGGTTGCCATTTCCTTCTTCAATGTTGAAGAGATTATTACTTGGCAATTCAAGAAAATCACTCAGTAAATATTTATCAAGTGCCTTCTGGGACTAAGTGAACACAAGAGACCCAGTTCCTCAAGGAGTTGACAGTCCAGTGGGGGAAGATGGATGTTAAAATAAAAATAGAAGTTAGGTAAATAATGACAAAGATGATGCATATGTTTTTCTCATAAGACTGTGTGCTCTTCAGAGGGGAGGACTACCAGGTATTCATCGGTCTGTCTCAGCCCCTGGTATAGGAGCAATTGCTAGGAAATGATGGCAAAGAAATCCTTCATTGTGTGGCTGGCTGTTTCATGTTTGTTGAAGCCAAGGAAGGCTTAGGTGGGGAAGGGAGTAGCAATGCTCATTAAAAACAAACAAACAAACAAACAACTTTTTCTTTGTTTTGGAGATGCTCACCGATTCATGGGCAATAGTCGATGTCTTCAAGTGCTGATAAATAGCTGTGTGGCAGATATAGAAGGAACTCCCCCTGAATAGGGGCTGGAGAATCTGATGCCCCAGGTGCTGAGTTCTGTTTTAGACTGTCTGTGATGAACTTGGACATCCTGTCCCAGCCATGACAGCTCTGGTCAACTCTCTGCAACCCTGCTGTTGCTACCCTGTTAACAGACATAAGCTATATATAAGAGTCTACAAACTGCAGGTCAGGAATTTGAAGGGGACACTGCAAGAGCAGCTCGTCTCACCACAATGTCTTGGTTCTCAACTGGAAAGACTCGAATGACTGGGGTTTGAAGTCTTTCTCACCTGAGTCTGGATGAGGATGACCTGCATGCTGGCTCAGCTGGGGTTACTGCCTGAACCTCCTCCCAGCCTGGGGCCTTGGGGGAGGGTCCAGCTAACAAGGCGGAAGTCACACAGTGTCACTGCCAGCCTCCTCTGCTGGTAGATGCTATCAGAAAACTTCAAGGGGAAAGGGTATAGACCCCACCTCTCAATGGGAGAGACATCAAAGAATTTTCAGCCATCTTTTATTTATTTTTATTTTTTTCCTTTATCCAAAGCATGCTTTAAAGAAAATTACTTTATTGAAGTATAGTTGATTTACAATGTTGTGTTAATTTCAGGGGTATAGCAAAGTGACTTGATTTTGTATATGTAACATTTATATTTTTCAGATTCTTTTCAATTATAGGTTATTACAAGATATACTTCTCTATGCTATATGATATGTCCTTATTGTTTATTTTATGTGTAGTATTGTGTATCTGTTAATCCAAAACTGTTCATTTATCCCCCCTCCACCTCCACCATCCCTGGAGAAGGAAATGGCAACCCACTCCAGTATTCTTGCCTGTAGAATCCCATAGACGGAGGAGCTTGGTGGGCTACAGTCCACGGGTCGCAAAGAGTCGCACACGACTGAGTGACTTCACTTTCACTTTCCACCTCCTTTCCCCTTTGATAATCATAATATTAGATTGCTTTCTCTATCTGTGAGTCTGTTTTGTAAATAAGTTCACTTGTGTCATATTTTAGATTCCACATTTAAGTGATATCATATGATATTTGTCTTTTTCTGATTTATATTACCTTGTATGATAATCTCTAGGTCCATCCATGTTGCTGCAAATGTTCTGTCATGTTTTAAAACGGCCACCTTTGCCTCCAAATGTAACTTTTCATCTCATGCAAACTTAAAAAAATAATTTACGATGCCATAAAATTCACTCATTTTTTAGCAAATTTACTGAGTCGTGCAACCATTACCATAATCCGATTTTAGAAGTTTTCCATTCCTCCCAATGAGATCCCTTGTGGCTGTGAGTAGTTAATACTATTCTCTGCCCCAGGCAACCACTCAGCTACTTCCTGTCTGTCCAGATTTACCCTTTCTTACCACACAGACTTTTAAGGTGATAGGAGAGCTTGAGTTTTGGGAAGACTGTTCTCTGTGATGGCTCATCTTCCAGTGATGACCAGCCCTCATCTCTCCCATCTGTGGAGTTTCCTTTGTTTGAAAGTGAAGTCGCTCAGTCGTGTCCGATTCTTTGCGATCCTGTGGACTGTAGCCCACCCGGCTCCTCTGCGCATGGGATTCTCCAGGCAAGAATACTGGAGTGGGTTGCCATTTCCTTCTCCAGAGGATCTCTCCGACTCAGGGATCGAACCCAGGTCTCCAGCATTACAGGCAGATGCTTTAACCTCTGAGCCACCAGGGAATAATCCGGGCTCCGGGGACCCGTCTGGAGAGGAGTGACAGGGCTTCATATAAATCGATTTATTTCTGATAAAATAAACTCTAAGTGAAACATTTTGCTAGATGGCATATTGCAGTTGAGTCACCTTGCTTTTCCTGGTGCTGTAATTCCCAGCACAGTCTGTACAATCATGAACACTGAACTCTCATCAAGGGTGGGTGGTTAGGCCCTGCCCTGAGGGTCAGCTGGAGATGCTCACACACACCTCCTTTCAATCAGGGCCTTTCTTTTGTGCCTTTGCACTCAGATGCCATGAAAGAGGGGCAGCAGCGAACCAAATCCCTCATTGCCCTCCACAGACTGACCTCCTCTGAGAAAGATCCTTTTCTTTTCAGGGCTAATGAACAAACACTTTTTTGAGAAATGGAAGCTGGCTGTGGAGAGGGGGAGTGAGAAGAAGAAAAGGATATTCACACATGATGTTACTTACATGTGGGGTCTAACATGACACAATTGAACTTGTCTACAGAACAGAAACAGACTCACAGTCACAGACTGGTGGTTGCCCAAGGGCAGGGGTGTGGGAGAGGGATGGATTGGGGGTTTTAGGATTAGCAGATACAAACTATTATCATAGAATGGATAAGCAACAAGGTCCTACTGTATAGCACCATAATGGAAAAGAATGTAAGAAATAATGTATATATGTGTATAACTGAATCAAAACTTCTCTGTACTGCGGAAAATAACACATTGTAAATCAACTGTATTTCAATTTCAAAAAAGAGAAAAAGTAAAAAGAAAACAAAGAAAAGAAGTGTATTCAGCTTGGTTTGGGTAGCTGAATTTATACCACTCCAGCCTGCCTTTGATAACTGGGCTCCTGTACCAGATTTGCCAGTGATGGCGGCTTAAGATGTAACTTCTCAGTGTCTGGTACCCTACCTCCAAATGAAGACCATGAGGACTAGAGAGAAACATTCCCTGCTTGAGGAGTTGCTGTTCCCATGGCTACTATGCGTCCTGCATGAGCTGCTCCCCTCAGGCCTCGGCTCAGTCCCTGCCTCGTCTAGAAGGAGCCCTGAGCACCCTGAGAAGGCTGAGGCCAGGCCAGGCCCTCTTGCCCCCTCCCCTTGGCCTGATTTGTTTTCTCCAGGTTCTTATCACCATCTGTTAGTAACAGTCACATTTCTTGCTGGTGACTATTCACGGCTGTGTCCTCACTGCCAGATTAGTGCCCGGCACTTACGTTGGGCTTCATATATGTTTCTTGAATGAATGAACAAGTGAACAGCAAAACACGTCGGTTTCATTCGAGCTGAGATCTAAGGAAAGCTATCTTAATACTAGTGAGTGAGCTGGACCTTATTTAAAGATCTCTTTCTCCTTTTTTTCCAGTGGCTTTATTGAGAAATAATTCACCTACCACACAATTTACTCATTTAAAACATGCAAGTCAATGTTTTTTAGCATATTGGCTGAGTTGTGTAACCATCATCACAGTGAATTTTAGTCATTTTCATCACCTAAAAAGATCATTTTGGTGGGGAGAATGATAAATTGGGAGTTTGGGATTAACATATAAACACTGTTATATGTAAAATAGATAATCAACAAGGACCTACTGTATAGCACAGGGAATGATATTCAATATTTTGTAATAACTTGTATGGGAAAAGAATCTGAAAAAGGATGAATATATGTATATGTATAATGGAATCACTTTACACTTGAAACTAACATAACACTGTAAATCAAATATATTTTAATTAAGAAAGTAAAACTAAAAGATATTGTTCATTCTTCAGCCATCAACTTCCAACCTTCTCCTCATTCCCATTCCCTGGCAACCAGTGTGATACTGTATCTGTGTATATTTATTTATTTATTTTTGGCTGCACCGAGTCTTTGTTGCTTTCTTTTTCTTTTGCACAGGCTTTCTTTAGCTGTGATGACCGAGGGCTAATCTTTGTTGCGGTCTTCTCATTGCTGTGACTTCCCTTGTTGCAGAGCATGGGCTCTTGGCCTGTGGGCTTCAGTAGCTGCAGCATGAGGACTCTAGAGCACGGGCTCAGTAATTGCGGCACATGGGCTTAGTTGCCCCGCGGCATGTGGGATCTTCCCGACCAGGTATTGAACCAGTGTCCCCTGCACTGACAGGTGGATTCTTATCTACCACCAAGGAAGTCCATATCTGTAAATTTACCTATTCTGGACATTTCATATACATGAATCATATGATGTGTGCCTTTTGTGTCTTGCTTCTGTCAGCCTAATGCTTTCAAGGTTCATCCATGTTGTAATGTGTGTCAGAACTTCACCCCTTTTTGTGGTTAAATAATATCCCATTGTGTGGATAGATCACATTTTGTTTATTTGTTCATCATTTGCTGAGCATTTGAGCTCTTTCTCTTTTGACTCATAGGAATAACTCTATTGTGAACATTCAGTTATAAGTTTTTTTTGTGAATTTGTTTTAACTTCCTTTGGATATATAACCTAGGAGTGAGATTGCTAGGTTCTATGAGAGGAGAGTGAAAAAGTTGGCTTAAAGCTCAACATTCAGAAAATGAAGATCATGGCATCTGGTTCCATCACTTCATGGCAGATAGATGGGGAAACAGTGGAAACAGTGTCAGACTTTATTTTTTGGGGCTCCAAAATCACTGCAAATGGTGATCGCAGTCATGAAGTTAAAAGATGCTTACTCCTTGGAACGAAAGTTATGACCAACCTAGATAGCATATTCAAAAGCTGAGATATTACTTTGCTAACAAAGGTCCATCTAGTAAAGGCTATGGTTTTTCCAGTGGTCATGTATGGATGTGAGAGTTGGACTATGAAGAAAGCTGAGCGCTGAAGAATTGATGGTTTTGAACTGTGATGTTGGAGAAGATTCTTGAGAGTCCCTTGGACTGCAAGGAGATCCAACCAGTCCATCCTAAAGAAGATCAGTCCTGGGTGTCCACTGGAAGGACTGATGCTGAAGCTGAAACTCCAATACTTTGGCCACCTGATGCAAAGAGTTGACTCATTGGAAAAGACTCTGATGCTGGGAAGGATTGCGGGAAGGAGGAGAAGAGGATGACAGAGGATGAGATGGCAGGATGGCATCACCGACTCGATGGACATGAGTTTGAGTGAACTCCAGGAGTTGGTGATGGACAGGGAGGACTGGCGTGCTGCTATTCATGGGGTCGCAAAGAGTCGGACATGACTGAGCAACTGAATTGAACTGATGATGACTGTGTATTTAACCTTCAGAGGTGCTGTCAGACTACTTTTCAAAGTGCCATGCTTATGATTTCTTGTGACTGAACACTCTTTAAAATCTACCCTTTGCTAAATATGTGATTTTCTAAGATTAATATAACTTATAGCAGTCTCAATTGATCCTCTAAGATTAGGACTTTTTGAAGGGAATTTCATCAAAGCAGTTAAGTGGCCCACCCTTCAGTGCTGGTGCTCAGTCCTGTGGAATTAATTCAGCTGCCAGGTGTGTTGAACCCACATTCACTGGGAGGCTGAGTGGTGCCCTCAGTGAATCAGCCATATGTACACATGCATCCACTGTCTTCTAGACTCCATTCCCACATAGCTCATTAAAGAGCACCAAATAGAGTTCCCTGTGCTATACACAGGTTCTTATTAGTTATCTTTTATATATAGTAGTGTGTATGTGTCAATCCCAGTCTCCCAATTTATCCTACCACCTTTTCCCCCTTGCAGCCATCTATTTATTGATTCAAATGGACCATATGATAAAAACCGCAAAAGCACCACATATTCATGTATTTGTTGTAAATCTTATATCAACATAAACATAGGATGCAGAGTGGAAATTTCCTTCTTATTCCTTCCTGGGCCCATCTGTCCTCTCCGGTCCCCAGTTGAGTGCCCTACTGTGACCACGGTTAGCAGAGGAGTGTGCTTCCTGTTACACCCTTCCATGAACTTTCCCATCTGAAGGTCATTTTTTGTGCCTTGTACCTGGAGAGTGTCAGTTCAGTTCAGTTCAGTTGCTCAGTCGTGTCCAACTCTTTGCAGCCTCATGAACTGCAGCATGCCAGGCTTCCCTGTCCATCACCAACTCCTGGAGCTTGCTCAAACTCATGTCCATTGAGTTAGTGATGCCATCCAACAAGCTCATCCTCTGTCATCCCCCTTCTCCTCCTGCCTTCAATCTTCCCTGGCATCAGGGTCATTATTAATGAGTCAGTTCTTCAAATTAGGTGGCCAAAGTATTGGAGTTTCAGCTTCAACATCAGTCCTTCCAATGAATACTCAGGAATGATTTCCTGAGGTTATTGGTATTTCTTCGGCAATCTTGATTTCAGCTTGTGCTTCATCCAGGCCGGCATTTCACATTCTGTGCTCTGCATATAAGTTAAATAAGCAGGGTGACGATATACAGCCTTCATGTACTCTTTTCCCAGTTTGGAATCAGTCTGTTGTTCCATTTCAGGTTCTAACTGTTGCTTCTTGACCTGCATATAGGTTTTTCACGAAGCAAGTAAGGTGGTCTGGTGTTCCCATCTCTTTAAAAATTTTCCACAGTTTGTTGTGATCTACACGGTCAAAGGCTTTGGTGTAATCAATAAAGCAGAGGTAGATGTTTTTCTGAAATTCTCTTGCTTTTTCTATGATCCAATGGATGTTGGCAATTTGGTCTCTTGTTCCTCTGCCTTTTCTAAATCCAACTTGAACATCTGGAAGTTCATGGTTCATGTACTGTTGAAGCCTGGCTTGGAGAATTTTGAGCATTACTTTACTAGCATGTGAGTGTAACATGTTCTCACACACCTGGATGTTGTGCACGTAGGCTATTCCCTGAAGGGCCAGAGGACTGCTGTTAGCTGTTCGCTAACTTTCAAGTACAGAGGTTGATGCAAAATATTTCCTTGTTCTGATTCTGGTCTTTCAGCTCAGTGAGCGAGGAATCCCCACCCATCGTGTCCCCTGCCCTCAGTCAGGATGCTCCATTTTTGCTTCTCAGTCAGGATGCTTCATCTACTTCCAACTCTAAGTCCAAACCTGAGAGACCTGTCCCTGCCTTCATCCTTGCCTGACAATGGTGGGTGATGTCCTTCTGTCCATCAGAGAAGAGCACCTATATGTGAGGCAAATCTCTCCTGTGCTATCGATCACTTTTCATACAGAACTCTGATGTGTTTTTTAATTAAAAGACCCCTTTCCCATTTGGAGTGAGGATGGGGTTGAGCAAAGGGGACTGAGGGAGCAGAGAGCTTCTGTCTCATACATGCACACACACACACAGACACACACACATCTGTATACATTTTATGTGTTTTTAAAAACACATAAATGTAATTATGCTTGAAGTATTGTTTTGCAGCTAGCTTTTCTGCCACATAGTAATACGCCTTGGAGATCTTCCATGTGAGTCCTCATTCTCTGTCAGTACTGCTTAGTTGTCCATAGTTTGGTTGTTAATAATGTTTGTAATTGGTGTGTTGAACAAGAATGAATAGAAGCATATAACCAGGATGCAACTTCATTTTATTTTCATTTTATTACAAGGGCTTCCCTTGTAGCTCAGTCAGTGAAGAATTTGCCTGCAATGTACAGGACCCAGGTTTGATTCCTGGGTTGGGAAGATCCCCTGGAGAAGGAAATGGCAACCCACTCCAGTAGTCATGCTTGGAGAATCCCATGGACAGAGGAGCCTGGCACGCTGCAGTCCATGGGTTTGCAAGAGTCAAACACCACTTAGTGACTAAAACCAAAACCACCTTAAATTGTTCTCACTGAGGAGTTCCTCTCCACAGCTTGGATAAGAACTCAGGTGGTCCCATGACTATCTAATTGTTTGTAGGTGCCTCGAAGCAGCAAAGTACATCTTGATTCAGAAATGGGCATTAACTCTTGTTTTTTAAAAATTATTTTATTGAAGTATAGTTGATTTAAAACCTTGTGTTAATTCCTACTGTCTAGCAAAGTGATTTGGTTGTACATATATATACATTCATTTTTCATCTTCTTTTCCATTCTGTTTTATCACCAGATATTGAATATAGTTCCCTGTGCTATACAGTTCAGTTCAGTTCAGTTCAGTCACTCAGTCGTGTCCGACTCTTTGCGACCCCATGAATCACAGCACGCCAGGCCTCTCTGTTCATCACCATCTCTCGGAGTTCACTCAGACTCACGTCCATCGAGTCAGTGATGCCATCCAGCCATCATCCTCAGTCGTCCCCTTCTCCTCCTGCCCCCAATCCCTCCTAGCATCAGACTCTTTTAAAATGAGTCAACTCTTTGCATGAGGTGGCCAAAGTACTGGAGTTTCAGCTTTAGCATCATTCCTTCCAAAGAAATCTCAGGGTTGATCTCCTTCAGAATGGACTAGTTGGATCTCCTTGCAGTCCAGGGACTCTCAAGAGTCTCCTCCAACACCACAGTTCAAAAGCATCAATTCTTTGGGGCTCAGCCTTCTTCACAGTCCAACTCTCACATCCATACATGACCACAGGAAAAACCATAGCCTTGACTAGATGGACCTTAGTCGGCAAAGTAATGTTTCTGCTTTTGAACATACTATCTAGATTGGTAATAACTTTTTTTCCAAGGAGTAAGCGTCTTCTAATTTCATGGCTGCAGTCACCATCTGCAGTGATTTTTGGCTCCAAAATAAAGCCTGACACTGTTTCCACTGTTTCCCCATCTATTTCCCATGAAGTGATGGGACCAGATGCCATGATCTTTGTTTTCTGAATATTGAGCTTTAAGCCAACTTTTTCACTCTCCTCTTTCACTTTCATCAAGAGGCTTTTTAGCTCCTCTTCACTTTCTGCCATAAGGGTGGTGTCATCTGCATATCTGTAGGACCTTATCCATTTTCTATATAATAGTTAGCATCTTTCTTTCTAATCCTAAACTCCCAATTCATCCCTCTCACATTCCCCTTCCCCTTGGGACATAACAGGTCTGTTCTCTATGTCTGTGAGTCTTTTTCTGTTTGGTGAACACAGTTTGTGCTGTGCTGTGCTTAGTTGCTCAGTTGTGTCTGATTCTTTGTGACCCCATGGACTGTAGCCTGCCAGGCTCCTCTGTCCATGGGCGTTCTCCAGGCAAGAATACTGGAGTGGGTTTCCATGCCCTCTTCCAGGGAATCTTTCCAACCCAGTAATCAAACTCAGGTCTCCCTCATTACAGGTGGGGACTTGGTTTATCTGTGTCCTATTTTAGATTCCATATATAAGTGATATCATTTGGCATTTATCTTTCTCTTTCTGACTTACTTCCTTTAGTGTGATAATCTCTAGGTCCATCCATGTTGCTGCAAATGGCATGATTTCATTCTTTTTTTATGCCTGAGTGATATTTTACTGTGGGCTTCCCAGGTGGCTCAGTGGTCAACAATCCACCCACAATGTAGGAGATGCAGGTTTGAGCCCTGGGTGGGGCAGATCCCCTAAAGAAGGAAATGCCAACCTACTCAGTATTCTTGCCTGAGAAATCCCATGGACAGAGGAGCCTGGTGGGCTACAGTCCATGGGGTCACAAAAGAGTTGGACATGATTTAGCGTCTAAACAGCAAGTATTCCATTGTATATACATATACCACATCTTCTTTATCCATTCACTTGTTGATGGACATTTACTTTGCTTCCATGTCTTGGCTATTGTGAATAGTGCTGCTATATACATTTGGGTGCATGTATCTTTTGAATTATGTTTTTTTCCCAAATAAATGCCTAGGAGTGGGATTTCAGGATGATATAGTAACTCTTTTTTTAGTTTTTAAAGAAATATCCATACTGTTCTCCACAGTGGTTGCACCAATTTGCATTCCTACCTGCAGTGTAGAAGGGGAACCCATCTAATCTTGGTGTGTCATTCAAAAGAATCATACATCTGATAATCAGAAAATACTAACGCAGTAAAACATACATATATAATATGATCCAACCATTCTAATTCTAGATATCTACCCAAGAGAAGTGAAAACACATGTCCACACAAAGAGCTGGACATGAATGTTCACCGCAGCTTTGTGCATAAAGGCTAAAATCTGGAAGCACTTCAAATGTTCATCAGTGCGTGAATGCACGGTATACAAAACGTGGTCTCTCCACAGAATGAAAAGATTTAAAAAGATCATGTGAATGATCTACTGATACACACAGTGGCATGGATAAATCTCAGAGTGATTATGCTGAGTATAAGGAGCTGGAGAAAAGACTTCATTCGGGATTATCCCATTTATGTAAAGTAGAACCTAATTTATAGTGACAAGGAGCAGATCAGGGGTTGCCTGGGTATGGAGTTAGAGTGAGGAAAGTGCTAGTCACTCAGTCGTGTCCTTCTCCAGGGGCTCTTTCCTACTGAGGGATTGAACCTGGGTCTCCTGTACTGCAGGCAGATTCTTTACCATTTGAAGTGTGGACTACAAAAGGGCATGAAGACACTTTTAGGGCCTGACAGAAAGTGCTGTATCTTGATGGATTCAGAGCTGTAGACAACTGTCACAACTTATAGAATTATACTCTGTAGATGGAGGTAGTGTATTGGTTGTACATTATTGCTCAATACACTTGATAAGGACAAAATAAGTAAGATCTTTTCTGGAAGTCTCTTAGACTGACTACCCATCTACCTTGAGGTATAATTTAATTATATTTTAACTTGATATTAAAATTAAAGTTCACGCTATCTTAGGGAATGACATATGGAGTTGTGGTGTTGGAGATCATACTTAACCTCTAGAGAAGCATTTTTAACCTGTTGGATTGCTATCAATTAAGGTGTCATAAAATTTTATTTTTAAAGATCATAGGCTGAGTAGATCAGAAAGTATTATGGCATATATTGCCAATAAAAGCAAAAAGTAAAAGTAGCTATTATTTCAAGACATATACACACTACTGTATTTAAAATGGGCTTCCCAGATGGCGCTAGTGGTAAAGGCAGGGACTACTTACCCAAGCAAGAGATGTAAGAGATGCAAGTTTGATCTCTGGGTCAGGAAAATCCCCTGGAGGAAGGCATGGCAACCCACTCCAGTATTCTTGCCTGGAGAATCCCATGAACAGAGGACCTGGCAGGCTGCAGTCCATGGGGTCACAAAGAGTCAGTCACGACTGAAGCGACTTAGTATGTATGCATATTTAAAAGGATAACCAATAAGGACCCACTGTATAGCACAGGGAACTCTACTCAATAATCTGTAATAACCTAAATGGGAAAAGAATTTGAAAAAGAATAGATATATGTTTAACAGAAGCATTTTGCTATACACCTGAAACTAACACAACATTGTTAATCAACTATAGTCCAATACAAAATAAAAGTTAAAACAAAAATAGAAAGCAAAAGGCTTTGTCTGTGATTCGTGTATACATGGTCTCTGCATAAAAATGTGCAACACAATATGGGTTGCATTAAAATAAAATTAAGGACTTCCCCGGCAGTCCAGTGGTTAAGACTCCATGCTTCCAATGCAGGGGGGCTTGGGTTCGATCCCTGGGAACTAAGATCTCACATACTGCATGGTGAGGCCAAAAATAAGAAGCCACATCTGTAAAATGCCCACAACAATGACTGGTATGCAAAAACTCAGAACATGAGAGATGACAGGTATACTCACAAACTTGTCTTGTGTGTTTCCATGTACTATACACTTGTATTCCAAGCACCTCTAGTTTTCTGGCACATTGTTAAGTAAGTGCTTTTTGATGAATGGGAGAGATTTTAGGTCCCATCAGCCAAAACTTCAGTTTACACCTTGGTTAGTACCTGAAGTCTGGGAAGGAGGAGGTTAGGGGCTGAAGACAACCATGAGCAGTGGAAAACACTGAGAGCACTTCAAAGGCTGCCCCGATGTCCCTTGTGGAGGAGCATCTCTGCAGGTGCCTACATGTTCCCAGCCTGTGATCCTTTGATTCCAGGGCTCATAGGGAGACCTGGAGCAGTGTGAGGGTATCACCGGCCATGTGCTCCAGAGTTGCCTAGAGGAGGGAAGAGCTTCTCTGTATGCTACCTGGGCAGAGATAATGTGTCTGTGTAGCAACTTCATCTCCCAGCCATAGAATATTGATGGTCCTAGTGCTGGTCAGAGACCAGGAGATACTCTCTTGGAAGGTGCTGTTTGCCGGCTGCTGGTGAATGATTGATGACTGGGAAGTAAAATATTGATGTTTTGAGCAGCACACCAGGCCTCTTCCCACCCAGAGGGGCTTGTGTCTTGTGTTATTAAAGGCAAAAATTCAGAGACTGGGTTACTTTGCTTCTGCTTAGGACCCAACAGCTTTTGGCCAACTATGGCTTGGAGATATTGTAGAATTTTAAGACTAAAGTGCCTTTGGAAATGTGGGAGATGGATTCTTGGAAATAGCAAAAAGAAACCCTACTTTCCCGGGTGTGAAAAACTTGTAATAATAACTTTGTCAATGCATTCTTTTTCTTTAAAAAGTTATGTTTATTAAAGTTGTTCATACATAAAACTTAAAGAAACAAAAAGATAAAAATACAGCTCTTTTCTAAGACTCCCAGAGTCCCCACTATTTTATCCACTGCATATGTGAGTATGACTCATTGGAAAAGACCCTGATTTTGGGAAAGATTGAAGGTAAAAGAAGAGGGCGGCAGAGGATGAGATGGTTAGATAATATCACCAACTCACTGGACATGAATTTGAGCAAACTGGGAGACAATGAAGAACAAGGAAGCCTGGCGTGCTGCAGTCCATGGGGTTGCAGAGTCGGACATGACTTAATGACTGAAAAACATATGTGAGTACTTTCAACCTCTTTTTTTTTTTTTTTTAACCTTGCTGCATGGCATATGAGATCTTTATTCCCCAGCCAGGAATTGAATCTGTACCCCCTGCATTGGAAGTGTGGAGTTTTAACCACTGAACTGCCAAGAAAGTCCCAACCTCTTTTAACCAGTTTTTTTGGATTACTTCCATATCACCCAATCAGTTCAGTCCCTCGGTCATGTCTGACTTTTTGTGACCCCATAGACTGCAGTACACCAGGCTAACTTGTCCATCATTGACTCCTGGAGCTTGTTCAAACCCATGTCCATCCATTCAGTGATGCCATCCAACCATCTCATCCTCTGTCATCCCCTTCTCCTCCTGCCTTCATTCTTTCCCAGCATCAGGGTCTTTACCAATGAGTCAGTTCTCATCAAGAGGTCAAAGTATTAGAGCTTCAGCTTTAGCATCAGTCCTTCCAATGAATATTCAGGACTGATTTCCTTTATGATTGACTGGTTTGACTTTGCAGTCTAAGGGACTCTCAGGAGTTCTCCAACACCACAGTTCAAAAGCATCAATTCTTCAGTGCTCAGCTTTATTATTGTCCAACTCTCACATCTATACGTGACTGCTGGAAAAACCATAGTTTTGATTAGATGGACCTTTGTTGGTAAAATAATGTCTCTGCTTTTTAATATGCTGTCTAAGTTGGTCATAGCTTTTCTTTCAAGGAGAAAGTATCTTTTAATTTCATGGTTACAGTCACCATCTGCAATATCACCCAATAACCAGCTATTATTGTTACTTCTTGATTTAAAACAAAGTTTCTATTGAACCTCCTTTGTAGAAGATAAAGATTTGACTATTTCACCCCATCATATACACACCCTTCTCATGTCCTCCATCTTTCCAACATGATTGTGTCAGAATTTGAATTACATTGTTATTTGGCATTTCTACTACTATGGAAATATAAAGATAGCTGTGGTTGATCAAAAAGTACAGCAAGATAACATTTACTTCCTGTATTACTTTTGCTTTCCTTGTTAGGAAGGGTCTGGCTTTTGGTTTGTTGGCCTAATTTTCTATCTCTTCATTGTTTGTTTAATCTCAAAATGCTTTGCCAATTATCTAAATATCTTCCCAATATATTCAGATGCATTGGCCATCTGAACAGTTTTGTTTTTTAGAAAGACTGTCTCCTGGGGGCTGCTCATCTGCTCCTGGTGTCCTGGTTGCCCTTGGCACCTGGCATCCAGCATCATTGTGCAGTCTTTCAGTATCATCATCTAAGGGGTTCTCCCCTACCTCTTTCCTGTGCTGTCCCAAGCCTTTTCTGTGTGTTTACTACCTTTATTTGATGGAATACAGCCTCCAACAGACACCTGAAATAGTACAAAGGAGGTACAGCTTTTTGGGAGGGACATTGCATGTATTTATGGTAGCTGAGTGTGAAATTTCATTTAATTTTTGATTCTGTCATATTTCATTTATTTTTACTTTTTAAAATCATAACTGATCTATAGTATTGTTTTAGTTTCTGGTGAACAACACAATGATTCAGTTATACATATATATGTACATGTATGCATGTATATATCTTTTCAGATTCTTTTCCCTTATAGGTTATTATAAAATATTGACTATAGTTCCCTGTCCTATACAGTAGGTTCTTGTTGTTTGTCTCTCTCTATATAGCAGATTTAAACTACTATATATACACTATATATATATATCAGCTATATAAACTACTCTGTCTATATAGCAGATACATATATCTACTATTCTCTTGTGTGTTACTCACTCAGTCATGTCCGAGTCTTTGCAACCCCGTGGACTGTAGCCTACTAGGCTCCTCTGTCCATGGGATTTTCCAAGCAAGAATACTGGAGTGGGTTGGCATTTCCTCCTCCAGGGGATCTTTCCTACCAAAGAATTGAACATGGGTTTTCTGCATTGGCAGGCAGATTCTTTACCCTCTGAACCACCAAGCTACTATATATATATATATATATATATACACATAGCAGTTTATATCTACTAATCCTAGCACCTAATTTATCCCTCCCAGACCACCTTTCTGCTTTGGTAACTATAAGTTTGTTTCCTATGTCTATGAGTATCTTTCTACTTTGTAAATAAGTTCATTTATATTTTTTGTTTTTTAGATTCCACATATAAGTGATGTCATGTGATCCTTGTCTTTCTCTGTCTGTCTGGCTTACTTCACTTAGTATGATAATCTCCAGGTCCATCCATGTTGCCACATGAGTCTGAAGTTTTAAACTGAAAAAAGTTTTCTTTTATCATTTTGAGGGCAATACTTTATTATCTTCTAACTTTCAAAAGATTTAAAACTGTTTGACTTAAAAATTTTTTTTACTGTGACAAATGATTTTATTCTTTTTCTTTTTAAAGAATTTTATTTATTTACTTGGTTTTGCTAGGTCTTAGTTGCTGCGTGAGTGTTCTTCTGGTGTCAGGGAGCAGGGGCTCTTCTCTAGTCGCAGCACTCGGCTTCTCATTGCAGTGGCTCTTCTTGTTGCAAAGCACGGGTTCTAGATCACCCACAACTACTAGGGCTTCAGTAGTTGTGGCTCATAGGCTCAGTAGCCCTTGTGGTGCAAGGGCTCAACTTCCCCGCAGCATGTGGAATCTTCTAGAACCAAGGATCGAATCCATATCTCCTGCATTGGCAGGCAGATTCTTTACCACTGAGCTGCCAAGGAAGCCCTATTTGACTTTGAAAAATCTTTTTAAATTCAAGTTTTTATTCTATGAAAGCTTGTAGAATCTTCTCTTTGTATCCAAAGATTAAACTTCCCTGGTAAATATCTTTGTGTGGGTCTTAGTTCATCCACTAAAATAGATACGACTTGAGATCTCTTTTTAAAAAACATCAATTTTATTGAGGTTTAATTCACATACAACAAATGAAAACATTTTAAGTGAATAATTTCAAGAGTTTAGGTAAGTTTATTAAAAAAATAGGCCCTTTTTTCTTTTAAAAATTTTATCATTTTTAATTGGAGTATATAATCAATTTACAATGTGTTAATTTCTGCTGTACAGCAAAGTGATTCAGTTTTACATATATATACATTGTTTTTCATATTATTTTCTATTATGACTTATCACAGGATAGTGAATATAATTTAGATTCCACATATCAGTGATATAGGTTTCCCTGGTGGCTCAGTCAGTAAAAAAATATGCTTGCAATGCAGGAGACCACCTGCAGTGGAGGAGACCCTGGTCCAACCCCTAGGTTGGGAATATCCCCTAGGGAGGGAAATGGCAGCCCACTCCAGTATTCTTGCTTGAAAAATCCCATGGACTGAAAAGCCTGGCGGGCTACAGTCCACAGGGTTGCAAGAGTCAGACATGACTTAGTGACTAAGCTACTACTATAAGTGATGTAACTTGGTATTTGGCTTTCTTTTTCTGATTTACTTCACTTAGTATAATAATATCTAGGTAAAAAATGAACCCTTTTAATCCTTTAGTTTTGGGATATTTTCCTGAATTATTTCTTTGATGGTTTTCTCCTTAAGTTTTCTTTGTTCTTTTTTCTAAGATTACTATTAGTTGAACGTTGGACACTGGAAAGTTCTTCTAAATTTCTTATCTTTTCTCTCTCTAGTGCACTTTCTGGGTTATCTGATTCTAGAAAAGGTATCTCTTATTTTCTTTGAGTCATTTTGCAACTTCTTAAATTGTAGAAACCCATAATAATGGGTGATCTTTTCTGTAGAGATGCAAATAAATTTTGTCTGGTGTATATGCAGAATCCTCCCGTTCCTCAAGAAACCAGTTTTACATCTATTAACACATTTTCAGTATTCCTGACTATATATTTATGTGTCTGCTCTTTGGTTTCTCCATTAAACCATTTGTAACATTTTAGTTTTCTCACTAATTGATGAATTAAATAAAATCTTTGATATGTGGTTATTTTAACATCCTACCTTTTACATCTTTCATTCTCTATCCTTTTATTTATTTATTTATTTTTTTTTCAGTGTTAAAGCTCTATTTTATTTAGAAGATAGCAGGAGAATAGTAGAGAGAGAGAAAGAGCACCGCATTTGGGGTGGGGGGGAGAGCACACGCACGTGGGAGAGAAAGAGAGAGAGAGAGAGAGAGAGAGAGAGAGAGAGAGAGAGAGAGGCTTTGGCTCTTCCTTTTATGTGTTTTCTTCCACCTGGGCCTGCCCTATGCAAATTGAGCTTAGCCAGGAGTGCTGTTTGTTCTACCTGAAGTCTTCACTTTGGTCCTCGGACCTTCCTTATTTTTTTTTAGCCACCGCCATTTTGGACTCCATTTCCCTATTCTACCTACCTAACATTTCCCCCTCAAGAGATGGGAGGCCCTATTCTTTGGGAATAGGGGCGTCGAGGTCTTTCTGGCTACTTCCTGCTGAACTGGGGCGGTGAGGGGTATTGGGCCTCCCCCTCTTGCTAGTCTCAAGCCTCAGAGTCCTTATAGCGGTGTCCATCTTAGGGTGTGATATTTTTCATGGTCGGCTGGAGTTTTATATCTTTGTTGAACTGGCACTTCATGTTGTGGCTTGTTGACCTGGGCAGAGACAAAACAAGTTAGACAACTGACAGTACGTGGAATAATCATAAGCAACACAAGGACTAGTAGGGGTATTAGTCAATTTTAAATTCACATCGCCAGGATGGATCTAGTCCCTCCTTGTTCAGGAATCAGATCTATCTCCTGTCTGTTTTGGAGTACAATCTCTGTCAAGCTGTGTTGGCTGTGTAGAGCTATCCTGAGAAATCTTATTCCCAGAGGCCAGATTTTGGGGGTGTTCATCAGAATGGCACTCATTTGCAGTCCTGAATAGGTATCTGAGATCTCCCAGGGGCTCACAGGTGTACTGAGTGCCCTCTTCTGTCTTCTTCCATGGCTTGACTCGTGAGTAGTGAATCCAGGAGTCATATCCTGGTACCTTGACTGCTGTGGGGGTAGAAAGTATTACAGGGTAGAGGCCCTTCCATGTGGGCTGGAGTTGAGCATTTGGAGACCCATCTTTCCAGACTTTAATTAGGACTTGAGTCCCTGGAGCATACAGTGGTGACTCCTTAGAATCTTTTGGGTCCTGGTTTATACCCCACAAGCGTATATCCTGTTGGAATTGCCCAGTGGCCATGGTATAAGACTGGAGGGTCTGAGCCTCTGGATCTAGGAAGAGGTCATTGACATAAACAAAAGGTCTCCCATACAGCATCTCATAAGGACTAAGACCAAGCTGTTCCTTAGGGGCAATGCAGGTGCGGAGGAGAGCTATTGGTAAAGCCTCCTTCCATCCTAGGGAGGTCTCCTGGGTTATCTTTTTTATAGCTGATTTTAAGAATTGATTGGCTCTTTCTACTTTTCCCAAAGATTGAGGCCTCCAGGCACAATGGAGATAATAAGTAATGCCCAATGCTCTTGAGACCCCCTGGGTGACCTTGGAAGTAAATGATGTCCCATTGTCACTTTGTAATGACCTTGGCAGACCAAATCTTGGAATGATTTCATGGAGCGGTTTTTTACCACCTCCTCAACCTTTTCAGTGTGGGTGGGAAAGCCTTCAATCCATCCTGTGAATGTATCTATCTTGACTAATAGGTATTTATATCCTTGAGAAACTGGCATCTGGGTGAAGTCCATCTGCCAGTCCTCTCCTGGGTAGGTTCCACGTCGTTGGATGGGCTGGGCCAGCTGGGGTCTTTGAGCTCCTTGGGGGTTGTTTAATTGGCAAGTGGGACAAGAGGAGACCACCTGTCTTATAGTTGTTTTGAAGCCTGTTCCTCTGAAGGACCTTTCTAGTAGTCTTTGGAGGGCCTTTCCTCCTAAATGAGTAGTGGCATGTAAGGAGTTAACCAACTTCCATTGGAGGTTCCCAGGCAGAAAAAGGAGTCCCTCCTTTTGGAATCACCCCATATGATCTTCTTGAAAGCCCTCGCTCTTAGCTTTAAGAGTCTCACCTTCAGTATATGAAGGGGTTTCTGGCAAATTAGTCTGTGGAACTAAGGTGGCAATCCCTATTAGGTCATGGTTCTGTAATGCTGCTCTCCTAGCTGCCTGATCAGCTGCTTGGTTCCCTCGTGCCACTTTTGTGTCCCCTTTTGGTGTCCTTTACAGTGGGAGACTGAAACCTTGGTGGGCAGATGGACTGCCTCCAAGAGTCGAAGAATTTGATCACCATATTTGATTGGGGACCCTCGGGTGGTCAAGTGGCCCCTTTCTTTCCAAATAGCAGCATGTTCATGTAGCACCAGAAAGGCATACTTGGAGTCAGTGTAAATGGCTATTCTTTTCCCTTTTCCCAGCTCTAAAGCTCGAGTCAGGGCTATGAGCTCAGCTAATTGGGCTGAAGTACCTGGTGGCAGAGGCTTAGCCTCTGTGATCTCAAAATTGGAGACTACTGCATACCCAGCTCTTCTTTTTCCATCCAAGACAAAGCTGCTTCCATCAGTGTACCAGATTTCTCTATCCTTTTATTTCAGACCTTCTGTGGAGTTTCTCATATTTGTTTTCATATTTTTAATTTCCAAGAGCTTTTTTTTTGTTATCTGAAAGATAAGTTAAAAAAAAAACACCTCTGATTTCATGCATACATGGGTAATATCTGAGGATATTAATGATTGTTTGTTTTGATGTTATCTTCCCTTGTAGCTCAAATGGTAAAGCGTCTGCCTACAATGTGGGAGACCCAGGTTTGATCCCTGGGTCAGGAAGAGCCCCTGGAGAAGGAAATGGCAACCCACTCCAGTAGTCTTGCCTGGAAAATCCCACGGACTGAGGAGCCTGGTAGGCTACAGTCCATGGGGTCGCAAAGAGCCGGACACGACTGAGCGATTTCACTTCACTTCACTTCCCTTCATTTCCCTTGTATAGTATTCTAATTTGCGTTTCTCTGTTTTGGTGTCTGGTGTTCATGTTGGAAGCTTTCCTCTAATGTCTGGTAATCATTGTTCACATAAAATCCATACTGAGGCTGTTAAGACTGATAGGCAATTTGGACACTGTGGGTTGTTTTCAACATATGCTACTCTGGCTGGGCTGTTCCACTGGGGTACCCCCAAGGTCAGCATCTTTGGGAATTTTCCCCAGAGATCTCTCCAGTCTCTGGATTTGAATATTTGCATGTAGCTGATAGTGATCAGTGAGCCTCAGAATTCCATGTGCAAATGTACACTTGAACCACTTCTTTTAAAAATTGTTTCTCCAGCTTGAACTGTGCCTGGCATCTCTGGTCCAGACACTGTTTTATCCTCTCCAAAGAACAAGCTTCTGGTTTTCTGCTGGGTGAAGGGGGAGAAGTCCAAGGCTGTGTGGAATTTGGCTTTTATATGGACTTTCTGGGCTTCCCGTGTGGCTCATCTGGTAAAGAATTTGTCTGCAATGTGGGAGACCTGGGTTCGATCCCTGGGTTGGGAAGATCCCCTGGAGAAGGGAAAGGCTACCCACTTCTGTATTCTGGCCTGCAGAATTCCATGGACTGTATAGTCCATGGGGTTGCAAAGAGTTGGACACGACTGAGCAACTTCCATGGACAACCAGTCCATCTTCACGGAAATAAGTCCTGAATATTCGTTGGAAGAACTGATGTTGAAGCTGAAACTCCAATACTTTGGCCACCTGAAGTGAAGAGCTGAACCATTTGAAAAGACCCTGATGCGGGGAAAGATTGAAGTTGGGAGGAAAAAGGGATGACAGAGGATGAGATGGTTGGATGGCATCACCGACTCAATGAGCATGAGTTTGAATAAACTCTGGGAGTAGCTGATGGACAGGGAGGCCTGGCGTGCTGCAGTCCACGGGGTCGCAAAGAGTTGGACATGACTGAGTGACTGAACTGAACTGAACTGAATGACTTCCACTATAGGCTTTCTATTAATCCTATTTTCAGTCCAGAGATATTGGAGATCTAAATTCCTAAATCTTGTAAGCCTTGTGTGGGGGAAATTTGGCAGTAGCTCTCCCTACTGCCAGTGAAGGATTCTGTGTTCTTAAAGCTTCTAAATCAGTTCTCCCTCCTTCATCTGCTTTCCTGTTTCCAAAATTTTGATACAGAGACTTCATCCTTTGTTCTTTATCTCATGGTTTGACGTATTAAAAAAATTCTTTTTTTTTTTTTTGGTTTTCAGTGGGTTTCAGAGGGACCAAAAATGAAAGTATGTGTTTACTTTTCTATCTTTACTTAGACTTTCAATGCATTTTTATTTCGATTTTAATTTATTCCATTTACCTGTATGTCAAAAGGTGGTTTTAGGTTAAGAAAAGCCACAGTCAATGGCAGTGGCCAGTGATAAGGTAGACGTCTCCAGTCTCCCTCATGAGCTGTATGATACCAGTCAAATTACTCCCTATTCCTCACTTCAGTACTGCCATTTGTGAAGCAGTCTTTGGAAGCTAATAATACCGACTTTTGGGATTGTGTCATGGATTAAAGATGATGTGTATAACTTGCCTGATCCTCCAATTATGCTGTTTTCGACATATCCCTTCCTAATATTCCTGAGAACGTCAGACTTAAGACCAGCACTTCCCACAGACTTTTATTAATATATTTCATCTAGAACAGACAACGTGTATTTGGTGACTGGTATAGGAAAAGGAGTATGTCAAGTCTGTATATTGTCACCCTGCTTATTTAACTTCTATGTACATCATGAGAAACACTGGGCTGGAAGAAGCACAAGCTGGAATCAAGATTGCTGGGAGAAATATCAATAACCTCAGATATGCAGATGGCACCACCCTTATGGCAGAAAGTGAAGAGGAACTAAAAAGCTTCTTGACGAAAGTGAAAGAGGAGAGTGAAAAAGTTGGCTTAAAGCTCAACATTCAGAAAACTAAGATCATGGCATCTGGTCCCATCACTTCATGGGAAACAGATGGGGAAACAGCGGAAACTTTGGAAACAGTGGCTGACTTTATTTTTGGGGCTCCAAAATCACTACAGATGGTGATTGCAGCCATGAAATTAAAAGACACTTACTCTTTGGAAGGAAAGTTATGACCAACCTAGACAGCATATTGAAAAGCAGAGATATTACTTTGCCAACAAAGGTCTGTCTAGTCAAGGCTATGGTTTTTCTAGTGGTCATGTATGGATGTGAGAGTTGGACTGTGAAGAAAGCTGAGCACTAAAGAATTGATGCTTTTGAAGTGTGGTGTTGGAGAAGACTCTTGAGAGTCCCTTGGACTGCAAGGAGATCCAACCAGTCCATCCTAAAGGAGATCAGTCCTGGGTGTCCATTGGAAGGACTGATGCTGAAGCTGAAACTCCAATACTTTGGCCACCTCATGAAAAGAATTGACTCATTGGAAAAGTCTCTGATGCTGGGAAGGATTGGGGGCAGGAGGAGAAGGGGATGACAGAGGATGAGATGACTGGATGGCATCACCGACTCAATGGACATGAGTTTGAGTGAACTCCGGGAGTTGGTGATGGACAGGGAAGCCTGGTGTGCTGCGATTCACGGGGTCGCAAAGAGCTGGACACGACTGAGTGACTTAACTGAACTGAATGGAAACTCAGAAGACTCTATTACCTAAGCAGATGTGTTTATAGTCTGGTGGGCATCTGTCAGCTAACTAGAGTGTTTCAGTGTTGAAAGATTTTGGACTTTGACTCCCACTTTCCTGGTACTTCCTGGAGTGCATTTTTTCTGACCATTTGGACTGTGAAATCTGCAGGCGTCCCTTGGCTGCCATGTTGTTTTGCCTCTCATTTCTAAATTGAGTGTCTTGTGGAGCAAAACCCATCCTTATTCTATCAAGAGGAGGAAAAATCATTCACATTTGCTTGAAGTTTTCATGGGTTTCTTGTTTCTTTTCTGATTTTTTTCTCTTTGGCCAGATACCTCTGTCTTCTGGTGGAAGTTCCATCCAAGCATAAAACTTTTGTCTGCAGGGGTAACACAACCCAGAAATAAATGCAGTTACATGAAGCTGGGGTAAATCTTCCAAAGAGAGCAGATTCTCATGCTGAAGGGTTGAGGGAAATCAGGTCTCTGGGAATCACAAAAGTCCAGGAAGTTTCCATCCTGTCCTCAAACGAAGTTTTCTAACTCCAGTTAACCTATATTCTGTTTCTAAGACTCTTCAGAGTTTCATTCAGACATTGCTATGCCCTTTATTTTCTGGAATTGCCTTTACAACCCCTCGCCCTCACCCCATCCTCCATGCACACACACATACCACACCCACACACCCACACATGTAGTCTGTCTCTCTCTTGCTATATTCTCTTTGGGTGGATGCATGGGAAGATTTCTATCAGCTGTGAGCGCCAGAAAAAGCTAAGCTTCCCCTGAATATTTGGCTGATTTGAAAGCTTATAGGTATTTATGGATTAGGTACTCTTGGTTTCCTTCTTTCATTGATTTCCTGGAAGCTCAGAAAACATGTTTGACTTTATTCAAGCAAGTACTTAGAACCCAACAGTATGCACTTTGTACAGTATCATCATCCTCAACTTCATCTCATTTTTCCCACCTTTATTTTTCTCAACCTCGATTTTTTCACAGATTGATTTTTAAAACTTATTTTCTAGGCTTTTTTTTTGATTATGCTGCAGCACATTTTTATAGAATGGGGTGAGCTATAAACATACAAATAAAGAGACAAGCAGCATAAAACTTTTTGCCTGCAGGGGCGACACAGCCCAGAAATAACTGCAGTTACATGAGGCTAGGGTAAATCTGCCAAAGAGAGCAAATTCTCATGCTGGAGGGTTGAGAGTAATCAGGTCTTTGGGACATCTTATAGCTTCCTGCAGCCCTGGGTGTGCCTTCCAGACACTATGTCTTAATTGGAGGGATTTGTAAGTGATTCTGATGGACTTACAGTAGTTATCTTTCAGGATTTCCCATGGGTGATGAACTTTGGAGAGACATTGACCAGTTTTAAGTCGGAGCTCTGTGGTTTAGTACAATATTCTTAACCTAATAGAGACCTGGAAGCGACGTTAATTACTTACCGAACATCCAAGTGCTCCTGTACACATCCCTGTCTACCTCCTTGTATTTTAGTGGAAGTTATTTCTTCTGGGTGGAAGTGTAGAAGAACAGATGTGAGTTCACTGTGCTTGACTTTTGCTGCTGAATTATGAGGAAGGCTGAGTTCTAGATGGTTTATCTGTAAGATGGCAAAATCTCTATTAATCTGGGTCATTGAGTAGATATAGCAAAGTCCCTGCTGATGCCAGTTAGACATTAGTATGAGGAGCAACATGGATTTTGTGAAGCTACTGCGATTTGGGGTTGAGCCTCACCCAAACTCACTAATACAATCCTCTCTATCCATAGCAGTAAAATGGAAATAGTAATTAACTCCCTGACAAGTTTCTGTTTTGAAGTTTGACAATAATGCAAGTGCGATTTCTGGCATAGCATCTGGCTCACAACAAAATCACTGGTTTTATAATGATGATCATGTTTATTGATTTCTTCAGCAGAGACAGAAAATAAGGTCTGATGGACTGCAACTTGAGGCAGGGCAGTGTAATAAAATGGGAAGAGCAGGGTTCTGGGGCTCAGACAACCCCAGAGGCATAACCCAGCTGGTGAAATACTCTGTTTCTACCACTATAAAATGTGAATAATTTTACCTAACTTGAAGTCTTATCATGAAGATTAAAAAAGCATGTGCAGGTCCAAGCAGGTGGCTTGAGGCATAGATAATTCCTTTCCTTTCCTTCTCTGCATGTCTCCCTAATAGGCTGCTGCAGAGCCAGCCTCAGGCTCCCTGCTATGGGCATGGCTTCCTAGGGGCAATGATACTGGCTATCTGCAATGGACTAAGATAGTAGCTTGGCCTTCTAAGGTCAGGGCGCATTTCTCATTGCATCTTTCAGTGGGAATGAGGCAGTGAGGCTAGGTTTTACTGATCTCATAAAGACTGATGGGAATTTTCTGATGCAAATCCCTAGGAACTTGGGAAGTACAGTAGGAGGTCAAAGGGATGCTAGTTTGGCCATCCTATGGGAGGTGATGGATGAGGATGGGGAGGCAGCATCAAGCTTTAATGGGGGTGTGCTGGAACTCATATGAGTCCTTCTGCTCCCCATACCTTCCCCTCCCTGTCAAGAGGTGACAGGCTCACAGATGACCAGAGAATCCAGGCTGCAAAATAGACTCTGGGGTCTGTAAGAAGGAACTGAGACTGCAATGGGAAAGATGAGTTCAATTAAAAAGTATCAAATGGCAAAAATATTTCCAGGCCAGTCTACCTTTTTTTTTTATAAAGCAATATTCTTTCTAATTTTGTTATTCATTTTTCATGTTTCATAACATCTTTCCAAATGTTCCTCTTTCCCCCCTTCTGCCTCCTCTTTTTTAAAAACTGTTTTTTAAAAATTGAAGTTATAGTTGATTTACAATGTTGTGTTAGCTTCAGGTGCACAGCAAAATGATTCGGTTATACACAGACACATATTCTTCGTCAGATTAGTTTCCATTGTAGACTATCTCAAGACATTGAATATATTTCTGCGTGTCACATAGTAGGTCCTTGTTAATTATTTCATATATAGTAGTGTGGATATGTTAACCCCATACTTCTAATTTATCACCCCTTTTCTTTCCCCTTTGGTAACCATAAGTTTGTTTTCTGTGTCTATAAATCTACTGCCATTTAGTAAATAAGTTCTGTTGTATCATTTTTAAGATTTCACATATAAGTAATACTGTATGATGTTTTTCTTTTTCTAGGCCAGTCTTCTTAAGGCCTCTTGCAGTTTTCTTACTCAGATGGTCTTTTCTTTTTATGTAGGCTTCATCCTGCCCTATAATATTCTCTCCTGCCTCGGGACTCCACCAGCTCTGCAGCCACACAGTTCATTCAGTGATTAATCATGCCCTGCCTGGTGGCTGTCTTCTGCTGCTCTCCTGGAGTCTTTTTCTCTTGAATTTCTATTTAAATTTTCTAGTGTTTGGGTTTCACATTACAGTTCAGGTTGCAAGTGCCCACGCAGCAGGCAGGATGGCCTGGCGTTTCAAGGGTCCTGCCATGCCTTGAACAGTGCCTGGACTTGGGGAGGACTCAGGGAACATGGTTTACTGAACTGTATCTTGTTAAGCCTTGGTGCCCCTGGTTTCCATGATTCTGCTTCTCTCAATTTATATATTTCCATCAAAGAAGATGGCTGTCATTTTGGACACTTATGTCCTGAGAACTTTACCCTTCCTTACAGGAAGGACCACTGTTAAAGCATCTACTTAAAACAATTTTATTTTGATTGAAGGCTGGTTGATTTACAATGTTGTGTTAATTTCTGCTGTACAGCAGTGTCATTCAGTTATACATACATATACTCTTTTTTAATATAAATTTATTTATTTTAATTAGAGGTTAATTACTTTACAATATTGTATTGGTTTTGCCATACATCAACATGAATCCGCCACAGGTATACACGTGTTCCCCATCCTGAACGCCCCTCCCTCCTCCCCTCCCCGTACCATCCCTTTGGGTCATCTCAGTGCACCAGCCCCAAGCATCCAGTATCATGCATCGAACCTATTCTTTTCCATTATGGTTTATCACAGGATATTGAATATAATTCCCTGTGCTAGACATTAGGACCTTGTTGCTTATTCATCTTGTATCTGAGTGACTGAACTGAACTGACTGATATTACTTTGCATCTGCTAGTACCAGACTACTAATCCATCCATCCAGTATCCTTCACTCCCTTGGCAACCAGAAGTCTGTTC
Organism: Nanger dama; assembly: GCA_917880005.1. NCBI lineage: Eukaryota > Metazoa > Chordata > Mammalia > Artiodactyla > Bovidae > Nanger > Nanger dama. Next base: position 63,694,551 of record CAKJTW010000004.1, on the reverse strand, counting down.
TCTATGTCTGTGAGTTATTCCTGTTTCATATTTGTGATGCATTTTAGATTCCACATATAAATGATGTCATATGGTATTTTTCTTTCTCTTTCAGACTTACTTTTCCATTGTATGATAACCTCTAGGTCTATCCATGTATTGTTGTTCAGTTGCTCAGCTGGTTTCTGAATCTTTGCACCCCATGGACTGCAGCACACCAGGCCTCCCTGTCCATCACCAACTCTCGGAGCTTGCTCAAATTCATGTCCATTGAGTTGGTGATGCCATCAAACCATCTCATCCTGTCATCCCCTTCTTTTGCCTTCAAGCTTTCTCAACATCAGAGTCTTTTCCAATGAGTCAGTTTTTCTCATCAGGTGGCCAAAGTATTGGAGCTTCAGCATCAGTCCTTCCAATGAATATTAGGAACTGATTTCCTTTAGGATTGACTGATTTGAGCTCTTTATAGTCCAGGGGACTCTGAAGAGTCTCCAACACCACAACTCAAAAGCATCAATTCTTCGATACTCAGCCTTCTTTATGGTCCAACTCTCACATCCATACCTGACTATTGGAAAAACCATAGCTTTGACTAGACGGACCTTTGTCAGGAAAGTAATGTCTCTGCTTTTTTAAATGCTGTCTAAGCTGGTCATAGCTTTTCTTCCAAGAAGTAAGCATCTTTTAATTTCATGGCTGAAGTCACCATCTACAGTGATTTTGGAGTCCAAGAAAATAAATTCTGTCAATGTTTCTATTGTTTCCCTATCTATTTGCCATGAAGTGATGGGACTGGAAGCCATGATCTTCGTTTTTTGAATTTTGAGTTTTAAGCCCACTTTTCCACTCTCTTCTTTTACTTTCACCAAGAAGCTCTTTAGTTCTTCTTCACCCTCTGCCATAAGGGTAGTGTCATCTGCATATCTAAAGTTATTGATATTTCTCCTGATGATCTTGATTACAGCCTGTTTTTCATTCAGCCCTGCATTTTGCATGATGTACTCTCCATATAAGTTCAATAAGCAGGGTGACAATATACAGCCTTGACATAAACCTTTCCCAGTTTTGAACCAGGCTGTTGTTCCATGTGCACTTCTAACTGTTGCTTCTTGACCTGCATACAGGTTTCTTAGCAGGTAGGTAACGTGGTCTGGTATTCCCGTCTCTTTAAGAATTTTCCACAGTTTGTTGTGATCTACACAGTGAAAAACTTTTGCATCATCAACGAAGCAGAAGTAGATGTATTTCTGGAATCCTCTTACTTTCTCTATGATCCAGTGGATGTTGGCAATTTGATCTCTTGTTCCTCTGCCTTTGCTAAATCCAGCTTGAACTTCTGGGAGTTCTTGGTTCACGTACTGTTGAAGTCTAGTTTGGAGAATTTAGAGCATTAATTTGCTAGTATGTGAGATGAGTGCAATTGTGTGGTAGTTTGAACATTCTTTGGCTTTGCCTTTCTTTGAGGTTGGAATGAAAACTGACATTTTCCAGTCTTGTGGCCACTGCTGAGTTTTCTAAATTTGCTGGCATGTTGAGTGGGGGCACTTTCACAGCATTATCTTTCAGGCCTTGAAACAGCTCAGTTGGCATTCCATCACCTCCACTAGCTTTGTTTGTAATGATGCTTTCTTAAAGCCAATTTGACTGGCACTCCAAGATGTCTGGCTCTAGGTGATTGATCACAACATCATGGTTATCTGGGTCATTAAGATAATTTTTGTATAGTTCTTCTGTGTATTCTTGCCACCTTTTTCTTAATATCTTCTGTTTCTGTTAGATCCATACCATTTCTGTCCTTTATTGTGCCCACCTTTGCATGAAATATTCCCTTAGTATCTCTAATTTCTTTTGAAGGGATCTTTAGTCTCTCCCATTACATTGTTTTCCTCTATTTCTTTGCATTGTTCACTTAGGAAGACTTTCTTATCTCTTCTTGCCGTTCTTTGGAACTCTGCATTCACATGGGTGTATCTTTCCTTTTCTCCTTTGCCTTTCACTGCTCTTCTTTTTCTCAGCTATTTGTAAGGCCTCGTCCTCATAAAACCATTTTGCCTTTTTGCATTTCTTTTTCTTGGGGATAGTTTAGGATCTCTGCCTCCTATACAATGTTATAAACCTTCGTCCATAGTTCTTCAGGCACTGTATCAGATCTAAACCCTTGAATCTATTTGTCACTTCCATTGTATGATCATAAGGGATTAGATTTAGGTCATACCTGAATGGCCTAGTGTTTTTCCCTACTTTCATCAGTTTAAGTTTGGATTTTGCTTTAAGAAGTTCATGATCTGAGCCACAGTATACATACATTAAAAACACCTTTTTTTTGGGCTGCAATATGTGGGAACTTAATACCCTCACCATGAGTCTAATCTGTGCCTTCTGCATTGGAAAATGTGGAATATTAACCACTGGACCACTGGAGAAGTCACAGCATCTATTTTTTCATTAGCCCTTTTCACTTTTCTCTTCACTCTCCTCACCAGCAGACACAGTTGGCTGTCTTTTGGGTGTCATTTTTTTGCAAAGAAACAAGTGTTCATCACTTATAAAAATGATTGTGAATGTTACAATGAAGGAAGAAGACAGGGTCATTTTGGAGGAGGAGATATTGGCAGTCTGCTATGCTCACAAGCCCAGCAACTTCCTCCCTCAAGACAGCCTTGAGGATATGATGTTCCAATTTGTGACTCTAGAAACTGATAAGAGCTGCTATGTCAAGTATCTGTAAGGAGCAAAGCTGTAAAGGTAGGAGCCATGAAAGCCCAGAGTCTCTCATATGTTCTTAAGGTTTATTGTTTTTCCCTTTTGGCTGTGCTGCATGGCTTATGGGATCTTAGTTCCCCTAACCAGGGATGGAATCCAGGCCCTTGGCAGTGAGAGGGCTGAGTCCTAACCGTGGGACTGCAAGAAAATTCCCTTTGTTTAAGGTTTGCTTTAGCTAACTTGCTATAAAATACAGCTTCAAAACCATCTGCTTCTTCATTCTCCCTTTCCTATACTTTTTTTTCCTATTTTCAACTACTTTGTGTGTATATGTCCTGCCGCTTCAGTCATGTCAGACTCTTTGCAACCCCATGCACTGTCACCTGCCAGGCCTCTCTGTCCATGGGATTCTCCAGGCTAGAATACTGGAGTGGGTTGCCATACCCTCCTCCAGGGGATCTTCTAGACCCAAGGATTGAGCCAGCAAGATATCTCCTGCATTACAGGCAGATTCTTTACCACTGAGCCACTGGGATAGCCCTTCAACTACTTAACCAAAACATAATTCACCCATTTAAAGTGTAGACTTCAGTGACTTCTAGTAGATTTACAGAGCTGTGCAGCCATCACAGCAGTCGGCTATAGGACCATTTCACTACAAAATAAACACTCCCCATTAGTATTCAGTCCCCATTTTGGCCTAATTCTCTCAGCTTCAGGGAAACCACAGATCTATTTTTGTCTCTATAGATTTGCCAGTTCTAACACTTCATGAAAATGAAATCATATAATATGTGGTCTTTTGTGACTGGCTTCTCAATACAATGTTTTCAAGGTTTGTCCATGTTGTAGCACATATCAGTACTTCATTTTTGTGGCCAAGTAATATTCCATTGTATGGATCAAAATCATTATTTTATTTGTTCATTTATTAATTGATGGACAATTGGATGGGCTCCAGTTTTAAAATTAGACTATAGTTAATTTATAATGTTGCGTTAGTTTCATGTGTACAGCAAAGTGACTCAGTTTATATATATATATATATATATATATATATAAAAATTATATACATTTAGTTATTATACCTACACTCTTTTCCCTTATAGGTTATTACAAAATGTTGAGTATAGTTCAACCTACTGCTGTACAGTAGGTCCTTGTGGTTTGTTTTATATACAGTAGTGTGTATCCATTAATCTCAAACTCCTAATTTATTTCTCCCTTTTCCCCAATCCCCTTTGGTAACCATAAGTATGTTTTCTATACATGTTTTGTCCATTATAATTAATACTGCTATGAATGTTCTTGTGCGGCTTTTCTTGGGACCTGTGTTTTCATGTCTCTTAGGAATGGAATTGTTGCATTACACAGTAACTCCACGCTTGGTATTTGAGAAGCTGCCACAGCAGTTTCCACAGCAGCTGCACCACTTTACAATCTATCATTTCTCTGCGTCCTCCCAACACCTATTCTTGGTCTCTCTGCTTGGATACAGTTGCCTGTGTCTCAGGATTCTCTGATGTTCTGCTTCTTCCTGGCTTCTCCCTGAGATGGAGTGGGTGATCAGGGAATCATCTCCTGGGTTCCTGGGTGAGGTGTCCTCTGGCTGTTACAGGGATGTTTATGGGAGCACTCCTTCCAGAGCTCAACGTGGGGAGTCACGTGGAACTCCTCATGCCCTCAGGGCTCTTCCTGTGGGCTGACTACCCCACCCTGGACGGACAAGTCCGGAAGAACGCCCCTCAGCTTTGCTTTAGTCCCCCCTCCTCGATTCTTAGACTTTCAGACTGGAAAGGGGATGTGGCTTAATCCTGCTCCTCTCCCAAGGCTGCGACCTGCATGACCTGTCTGTCACGTTACAGGGACTGTCTTCCCTCATCTGGTGGACTGTGGCAGAGATTCCAAGTCACAGACTCCCTAGGCTTTGCCCTTGATACCCCATGTCAGAGCTAAAGGAGCTGGAAAGGCTTGCCTCTCTGACACACCCATCTTTCAAGCATATTGCTTTGCTACAAATCATATTTTGCATGCTAGGAACAGAATAATTACCTCATTCATTTCCTTTGCATTTTTTCTGTAACAAATAAGTATGAATGAATGCATCTGACTAACTAGAATGAAGACTATATAATCAGGAAGGCAAAAGAGAAAATAATTTTCAAAAACATTTGCAAAATATTATTGTTGTTACATTGCTATCATTTCTGCGTTTGCCAAATGAGTATAGTTCCTGTGCTGTACAATAGGTCCTTGTTGTTTATTTTATATACAGTAGTGTGTATCCATTAATGCCAAACTCCTAATTTATCTCTCCCCATTCCCCCATGACCCATTGCCTTAAAAGATTTTTTTAGTCCATGACCCATTGCCTTAAAAACTGTCTAGCTTCAATATATTTATTTATTATTAAATTAAAAAAATTAAATTTTAACTGCAATAATTTTAATTGAAGCATAATTGATTCACAATGTTGTGCTAGTTTCAGGTATACAGCAAAGTGATTCCAATATATATATGTGTATATATATTCTTTCTCTCTTATAGGCTATTACAGAATATTGAGCAGAGTGCCCTGTGCTATCCTATAGGTCCTGTTGGTTATCTATTATATATTTATAGTGTGTATATGTTAATCCCGATGTTCAGCTTTAATATTGTACTTGTCTTACAATTATAAAGTTTTTTCCAAACACAGGATTATGTGATACTACCAAAAATATCTTGAACTATGAAAATATTTCCTGAATATGTTATCATTGTAGGTAAAATTCCAATAAAGCTAAAGACCCTCTTAAACACCACCTTCAATTCTAAGACCCTCCAAGAGGTAACCATGCTTATCTCAGATGTGTATCTTTCCATATCTTCCTTATGCTTTCATATACTGTCACAACTATCTATAGAAATAAGTTGATCTGCTTTCTTTCTACATGAATACTATTATTCTTTGTGCATTGTTTTGCAGCTTGCTTGTTTTTGCTTCTAAAATGTCTTGAAGGTCATACTATGCCAATGGTGGTAGCTTTACCTTATTTGCTTGTAAACACTACATAGTATTCTGTAGCACAGAAATCTACAGGTTATTAAGACAGGTCCTTATTAATAAGCATGTAAATTGATTCTTATTTTTTATTGTTAAAATTATGATTCAAGGAATGTTCTGGTATATGCTGCTTCCCCCACACACAATAGTTTCTCTAGGGAGAGACTGAGAAGAGGAATTGTTGGGTCAAGGGGCATTTATATTTAACATTTTGATAGGCGCCACCCAACTGCCCTCTTGAAGTTCTGAACCTAGGTTAGGCTACGGAAGAGGCCTTTAAAGAATTGTAGCTGTCCTAAATCCTCTACCTCAGGAGAATGACATACTCTTCTGTTCCCCTGAGAATCATTGATTTATACTTCAGTATGAGTGCAATCATTGTGTTTTTCGACCAGAGAAATCTACATTTAAAGGCTTACTTCTAATTGTGGAATAAAGCATGTTGTTTTCTGTGGAAGTAATTTCAGGCATCAGTGAGCAGGTAAGGGAGGAATTTCGGGGTGTGCAAGCTTTTCTGTGCCCCTGAAATTATTCTATCTTGATTGCTGGCTACCCTGTGAGGTACACAGAAAATGCTGCTCTTCTTTTTTCCCACTTGCCGGGGGAGTTGGGTCCACACTCAAAGCTTGATCCAGAATGGGAATAGCTCAGAGAGACACCTTTGGGTCTGGATTCTGTTTCCTTTTTGCAGAAGGCCATAATGGATCTGGCAGAACAAAGCCCCCAAGACCTGCAGGGGACACAGTAGCAGAGGAGGGGCGGGGTCTGCCATCCCCCAGCGGGGAGGGGCAACATCAGGCGGAGGCCAGGAGACTGACCAAGGGATAGAGGCTCAGGCTTCCTGGAGACGAGGCGGGAAAGCAGAGAAGAGGCTGGCCGAGAAGGAAACCAGTCATGACCAAGATGGCAGCTTGGGCAGCATTATTCTTGCAGGGGACTGGATATGAGCTTCAGCTGGAGCTGACTCGCTCAGAGGGCTCTGGAATTGTGTGTAGGGGTGAGTGGAGGGGGTGGATCAAGGTTGTAGAATAAACCAGGATGCATAGAAGTCTCAGCAACTCTGGACTGGGTGTTAACATTGTCCCTTTTAGCAGATGAGAAAACATGCTCAGAGACACTGCAGAGGTCCAGCAGATGGAGGCATGGTTTGCATCTAGATTGATCTGACCTGGAGACCGAGCATGCCCAGCCCCAGGGAGAGAAGCTGTCCACTTCTGTCCTACTGAACTGACTGGGGTCTTTGGGGGCACACCATGGATACTCAGCATGTGTTTGGTGAGTGGATGACCCAAATGAATGAAGGACCTGAAGAGCTTCCCAGCCACAAGGTACAGCCAGCAAAGGTGACAGTGAAAGAGATCATCTTCACACTATTCTCTCAGGGACAGTACTGCTCAAGGGAAGCCCACTCAGGAAGCCCCCTCCCTCTCCTGCCAAGACTGAGGAGAGGAAGGGAGGAGTCTGTGCCCCCACCCCCACCAGGGGAAGAGAAGCCAGGCAGGAGAGACAGTGCAGGAAGTTCTGAGAACCCAGGATCTCATGTCTTGGGTTCTGAGAGGAAAGGGAGCCCTTCTGGGGAGCAGCCATCCTTAACTGATGGCGATGATGAAATATATCACCTGCGAGCACCTTGGCTGGACCTTGGCTCTTAATCAAATGTCAGCCTCATGCCCAATAACCTCAGGAATAATTGACAGCAGCAAAATGTCCATTATAAATTCCATAATGCATGCATTTGCTCCTAGACAAGATAACTTGCTATTGGCTCATGATGGGGTCCCAAAGATCAAAACTGGGAAGTTCCCTGCAAGAGATGATGACTCAGAACTCACCAGACCATTCCAGAAGGGCAAGACACTGGTTTTCAGCTGGTGGTTTGCTCCATCCTTTTCAGGCCTGAAGAGACAACACTTTCTTTTTATAGATGGTTTCTTCTAGGCTGGGTCTGCTATACACATATTTTACCTTACCTTGACCAAACACTGGTAGGGTATATACAATACTATTCATTTATACTATATTTATGCAGATCAGGAAGCAACAGTTAGAACTGGACATGGAACAACAGGCTGCTTCCAAATAGGAAAAGGAGTACGTCAAGGCTGTATATTGTCACCCTGCTTATTTAACTTATATGCAGAGTCAGTTCAGTTCAGTCACTCAGTCGTGTCCGACTCTTTGTGACCCTATGAATCGTGGCACGCCAGACCTCCTTGTTCATCACCATCACCTGGAGTTCACTCAGACTCACGTCCATTGAATCTGTGATGCCATCCAGCCATCTCATCCTCGGTCGTCCCCTTCTCCTCCTGCCCCCAATCCCTCCCAGCATCAGAGTCTTTTCCAATTGGTCAACTCTTTGCATGAGGTGGCCAAAGTACTGGAGTTTCAGCTTTAGTATCATTCCTCCCAAAGAAATCCCAAGGTTGATCTCCTTCAGAATGGACTGGTTGGATCTCCTTGCAGTCCAAGGGACTCTCAAGAGTCTCCTCCAACACCACAGTTCAAAAGCATCAATCGTTCAGCCTTCTTCACAGTCCAACTCTCACATCCATACATGACCACAGGAAAAACCATAGCCTTGACTAGATGGACCTTGGCAAAGTAATGTCTCTGCTTTTGAATATACTATCTAGGTTGGTCATAACTTTTCTTCTAAGGAGTAAGCGTCTTCTAATTTCACGGCTGCAGTCACCATCTGCAGTGATTTTGGAGCCCCCAAAAATAAAGTCAGCCACTGTTTCCACTGTTTCCCCATCTATTTCCCATGAAGTGATGGGACCGGATACCATGATCTTCGTTTTCTGAATGTTGAGCTTGAAGCCAACTTTTTTGTTCTCCTCTTTCACTTTCATCAAGAGGGTTTTTAGTTCCTCTTCACTTTCTGCCATAAGGGTGGTGTCATCTGCATACCTGAGGTTACTGATATTTCTCCCAGCAATCTTGATTCCAGCTTGTTTTTCTTCCAGTCCAGCATTTCTCATGATGTACTCTGCATATAAGTTAAATAAGCAGGGTGACAATATACAGCTTTGATGTACTCCTTTTCCTATTTGGAACCAATCTGTTGTTCCATGTCCAGTTCTAACTGTTGATTCCTGACCTGCATACAGATTTCTCAAGAGGCAAGTCAGATGGTCTGGTATTCCCATCTCTTTCAGAATTTTCCACAGTTTATTGTGATCCACACAGTCAAAGGCTTTGGCATAGTCAATAAGGCAGAAATAGATGTTTTTCTGGAACTCTCTTGCTTTTTCCATGATCCAGCAGATGTTGGCAATTTGATCTCTGGTTCCTCTGCCTTTTCTAAAACCAGCTTGAACATCATGGAGTTCACGATTCACATATTGCTGAAGCCTGGCTTGGAGAATTTTGAGCATTACTTTACTAGAATGTGAGATGATTGCAATTGTGTGGTAATTTGAGCATTCTTTGGCATTGCCTTTCTTTGGAATTGGAAAAAAACTGACCTTTTCCAGTCCTGTGGCCACTGCTGAGTTTTCCAGACTTGCTGGCATGTTGAGTGCAGCACTTTCACAGAATCATCTTTCAGGATGATGAAGCAGCTCAACTGGAATTCCATCACCTCCACTAGCTTTATTTGTAGTGATGCTTTCTAAGGCCCACTTGACTTCACATTCCAATATGCAGAATACATCATGAAAAACACTGGGCTGGAAGAAGCACAGCTGGAATCAAGATTGCTGGGAGAAATATCAATAACCTCAGATATGCAGATGATACCACCCTTATGGCAGAAAGTGAAGAGGAGCTAAAGGGCCTCTTGATGAAAGTGAAAGTGGAGAGTGAAAAAACTGGCTTAAAGCTCAACATTCAGAAAACTAAGATCGTGGCATCTGGTCCCATCACTTCATGGGAAATAGATGGGGAAACAGTGGAAACAATGTCAGACTTTATGGCTCCAAAATCACTGCAGATGGTGATTGCAGCCATGAAATTAAAAGACACTTACTCTTTGGAAGGAAAGTTATGACCAACCTAGATAGCATATTGAAAAGCAGAGACATTACTTTGCCAACAAAGGTCCATCTAGTCAAGGCTATGGTTTTTCCAGTGGTCATATATGGATGTGAGAGTTGGACTGTGAAGAAAGCTGAGCACCAAAGAATTGATGCTTTTGAATTGTGGTGTTGGAGAAGACTGTTGAGAGTCCCTTGGACTGCAAGGAGATCCAACCAGTCCATTCTAAAGTAGATCAGTCCTGGATGTTCTTTAGAAGGAATGATGCTAAAGCTTAAACTCCAGTACTTTGGCCACCTCATGAGAAGAGTTGACTCATTGGAAAAGACTCTGATGCTGGGAGGGATTCGGGGTGGGAGGAGAAGGGAACAACAGAGGATGAGGTGGCTGGATAGCATCACCGACTCAATGGACATGAGTTTGAGTGAACTCCGGCAGTTGGTGATGAACAAGGAGTCCTGGCACAGTGCAGTTCATGGGTGCAAAGGGTCAGACATGACTGAGTAACTGAACTGAACTGATACGTACTTCAATTCACACCTTCATTTTATACATGAGAACACGGAGCTTTAGAGAGGTATTATACAGCTAATCGGAGCAGAAGCCAGGATTTCACCAGGTCTATTTGGCTCTGTAATCTGAATTTTACCTATCAACATTTCAATCTTTCTCAAAGTGCTGCTGCTGCTTTAGCCTTTAAGAAAAGTTCAGGCTCTTTGTACAGGTCAGATATGTGGAACAAAGAGACTTCACATTTATGAATGTCCATTGCGTATTTTCCATATATTCTTAATTTTTCCTTGCAGGATCTATGAAATAGATGATAGACTTACTTCATTATAAAGCTACTTGCTTCAACAGGAAAAAGGGTTAGAAGTCAGGAAACTTTAGATTTTCAATCACAAAGTTATTTTTAAAAATGTTTCTTTCATGATGAAAGCTAGTTTTTAAAAATGATTTTATTGAAGTATAGTTGACTCAGAGTGTGTTAATTACTACAGTATAGCAAAGTAACTCAGTTATACATATATACATTCTTTTTCATGTTCTTTTCCACTATGGTTTTTCACAGGATATTGAATATAGTTTCCTGTGCTGTACAAGAGGATCTTGTTCATTCATTGTATAATAGTTTGCATCAGCTAACTCTGAACTCCCAATTCATCCCTTCCCCACCCCTTGGCAACCTCAGTTCTGTTCTTTATATCTATGTGTTTGTTTCTGTTTTTTTAGATAGGTTCATTTATGCCATATTTGAGGTTCCACATATAAGTGAGTATCATATAGTATCTGTCTTTTTCTGATTTAGTGAAACTTAGGTTTTTTTTTCTTTCAGATTTATTGAGCTATAATTGACAAACAACACTGTATAAATTTAAGATACACAACAGAATGTCTTGACGTATATGCATTATGAAATGATTATTACAATAAGTTTAGTGGACCCATCATCTCACAAATTTTTTTAAAAAAGAAAAACTTTTTCCTTGTGGTAAGACCCCTTAGGATTTACTCTTTAACAATTTGAATATATAACGTACAACAGTGTTAATTATATGCATTGTGTTGTACATTGTATCCCTGTATTCATTTTTTTTTTTTAAATTGGAGGATAATTGCTTTACAATATTATGTTGGCTTCTGCCATATAACAATGTGAATCAGCCATAAGTAAATGTAAGTCTCCTCTTGAACCTCCCTCCAAGGTTTCTTTTTTTTATCATGAACATCATTTATTATTTTAGTCTTTATAGCATGTGGAAACACAGCAGACAATTATTTGACATATGTGGAAATGTGGAGGTTGCTAAGTCATGTCTGACTCTTTTGTGACCCCATGGACTATAGCCTGCTAGTCTTCCCTGTCCATGGGATTTCCTAGGCAAGAATGCTGGAGTTGGTTGCCATTTCCTTCTCCAGGGCATCTTCCTGACCCAGGGATCAAACCCGTGTCTCCTGCATTGGCAGGCAGATTCTTCACCACTGAGCCACCAAGGAAGCCACATATTACATATATGGCATATATATTATACATATATATGTATACACACACACACACACACACACACAGACACACACACACACACACACATATATATATATATATATGCAGGCTGTGCCACAAGGCATGTGAGTCTTAGTTCCCTGACCAGGAATTGAACCTATGCCCTGCTTCAGTGGGAGTGTGGAGTCTTAAACACTGGACCACCAGGGAAGTCCGTGAAAGTGAGTTTTAATCTTAAGTATAAAAGCTATGAGTTGAAAGAAGCATTGCTAGGGGTCAATCCTGAGTGGCTTAAAACCAAATCTAAATGAAAGGGTTTCTAGAACATCAAATTGCAGCTTAGTTCACAACTTCTAACAGTAACAGAAACCCTTGACATCAGATGGGCCGCTGACTGCTTGGTGAACAATTCACTAGCTCGTAAACTGCACCCACAATTGATTTTCTCTTTTGTCATAGTGCTGGCTTCAGCCGTGAAGAATGATGACGATAGTCTTCAGGATGCAAACTGTGCTTCCTAATCAATGCATTTCCCATTATCCAGTCTCCTTGGGGAAAACTGGGACATCACATTGCTCTAGGGGCATCCTTTGGATGGCTTGATCTGAGGCTGACCACGGGTTTTTCCTGTAGGAACTTGCCAGAAAGCTCTGTCTCCCCAGAGCAAAGGGTCAGGGAAGCTCAGAAGGTAGCCTGCCCTTTCCTTTCCAGCCATAAACATGTGGTTAATTCCATTCCATTACCCTTTGTCTGAGTTGCAATTGAAAAAAAAAAAAAAAAACCTGAAGGAAAAAACCCCAAACTCTCTTGGCCTCTCTGCCCTCAAGATAATGTGATGAAATGGTGCAGAACTGTCCACCAGCTACACCAATAACATCTTGAAATTTCACTCTTAACCAATTAGGAAACACAATGTCTCCACCAAGAACGGCCTCATTTATCACAGCTCCCAGAATGTTCTCGCTGGACTGCATGGATGAGCAAGGCTCCCTGCTAGGAAGGACAGGATGAGGGAAGACCCAGTGTACCTGTGGAAATATAGATTATTTTTCCACTCAGCAATTAATCTTCCGCTCTGCTAAATTACAGCAGAGGCGGGCTGTCTCCGGAGTGAAAATCCGAGGTGGATGCCGGCCCTGGAACAGAACAGAGAACCGGCCTGATGACAGCTAAACTCCAGCAGCTCAGGGGTGGCAGCGAGCAGGGGCGTTTGAAGGACGGGGAGGAGATCCTATTTCCTGTCGACCATTTTTCCTTCTTCCTTCTGGGTAAAGAACATACACTGTTAACTTGTGGCCGGGGGCCCTTTTCTTCTTTGCTTTAATCTCTGTCTGTCTCCCCCATTTGCTACTTGTGCACCAACATGGCACATACACCCCAAGCTGGTTCCAACCCCAGGGCCTTTGTCCCTCCTGTTGCCTCTGCCTGAAAGTCTCCATACCCAGGTCATCCTTGTCATCCTAGTTGCAACTCAAATCATCTTCACAGAGACACCTCCTGGTCTTTTGCTTTTTTTTTTTTTTCCATTTCAGTCTTATTGAGGTATAATTGATGAATAAAATTGTATATATTTAAGGTGCAACACATTGTTTTGATATCTGTCTACACTGTGAAATAATCACCACAATCAAAGTTACTCACAAAGCCATCACTTCACATAGTTGTCTTTTCCTTTTTTCTTTTTCTTTTGGTGATGAGAACGTAAAAGATCAACTCTCTTAGCAAATTTCAAGTGTGTGGTACAGTATTATTCATTTTCCCCTAGTGAAAAACTTAAAAAATTGAAGTATATTTGATTTATGATATTGTGTTAACTTCAGGTATACTGCAAAGTGATTCAGTTACACGTGTGTGTGTATATATATATATATGAATGCATGTATCTATGTTCCTCTTCAAAGTCTTCTCCCTCATAGGTTATTAATGATAGTCACATTGCTGAAAATTAGGTCTCCAGAACTGATTCACCTTACATAACTTAATATTTGTACCCTGTGACCAACATCTCCCTTTTCCCCTCCAGCTTCTGGCAATCACCATTTTAAATTCTCCGCTTCTTTGAGTATGACTATTTTCAATTCTACGTGGAAGTGAATTAAGGCAATATTTGTTTTCTGTGACGGGATTGTTTCACTCAGCACAAAGTTCTCCTGGTTTATCCATGCTGTTGCAAATGGTAGCATCTTCTTCTTTTTAAAGGCTGAATAATATTCTATTGCATACATGTACCACATCTTCTGTATCCATCATCTATCAGTGGACATCTAAGTTGTTGTCTTGTTCACGCTTCTGCCCAGGCCAGTCACAACCATTGGCCTCCTGCTTGCCTGGGAGGCAGTGTAGATTTCTGCTTTCCGGGAACTCATGGTTTAGAGAGGAGGGGAGAGAGAAGTAAATTGAAAACTACCACTTAGAGGGCCAATTGTGACAACAGATCTAAGCTGGGGATCAGAATAGAGGGGCTCTTAAACTGAATCATGTGAGGAAGAGTCAGGAGGACTGCCTGGAGGAAGCGGCATTGGAGCAGAATTGCAAGGGATGGAAGACACCTCAAGGCAAAGAAAGTTGAGAATTTGTGTTTCAGGCAAAGCAGATAAAATGTGGGAAGAAATGGAAGTGAGAGAAAATGAGGCCCTAGAGAAATTCTTCAGTATGACTGGAATTAAAGGAAAGAGCAAAGCTGAGAGGGGCAGGATTTTGCTCTGAATGGGTTAGATAGCACATTGACTACAAGAAGACAATACAAAATAAGTCAATTATCAGAGACTGTTTGGGGAGTTTGCTGGTAAACAAGGCTGGAGAGCTTGGCAGGCATGAACTTGGAGGCTCTGAGTGCCTTGCTAAGAGGCAAGTAGCTCATTATGAAGGGCCTGTGGGAGGAGGGTGGTCCCTGAAGGGTTCCTAACAGTGAAATGATCCATCAGGAGCAGCCCACAGGAACTGTGTCTCCAGGTGTCAGCAGGTATAATAGCAAAACGGGGTTTCGAGGTTATACAAGTTTGGAAAAGGTAGACTAAAGAAGGTAATTTTTTTTTTTTGGGGGTAGGACTTTTCAGAGCCTTTAATATGCGAATGAGTCTTTTGAGATTCTAAGAACAGGATAGAATGACCAGGGTTTCTTAACTTGGCCATGCGGAATATTGTTCCTCTCCGACATAATTAATCTAGGGTCCAGGGATCTGCACTCATTTAAGGGTGTTGCTTGCTTTCTTTTTTATTTGTTAGTTCACTGTGCTAGTTTTCTACAACTGCTGTGAAAAATCACCACAAATGTAGTGGTGCAAGTCAAAACAGCTGTATTAAGATCTTTGGAAGGAGGACGTGGTGGTTGACTCCAGTGTTCTTGCCTGGAGAATTCAGTGGAGAGAGGAGCCTGGCAGGCTACAGTCCATGGGGTTGCAAAAGAGGTGAACGCGACTGAAGCGACTTAGTACGCACATATTATCTCAAGGTCTATGAGTCAGAAGTCTGACATGGCAATAAAGAGGAATATCATATGATATTCTTTATATTCGGACTCTATAAAGAAATGATACAGATGAACTTATTTACAAAAAGAAACAGACTCATGGACTTAGAGAACAGACTTATGGTCACTAGTGGGGAGGGATGAGGGGAAGGAATATTTAGGGAGTTTGAGGTCGTACAGACTCATGTACATATTGCTGTATTTAAAATGGATAACCAATAAGGACCCTCTGTATATCTCAGGGAACTCTGCTTAATGTTATGTGGCAGCCTGGATGGGAGTGGAGTTTGGGGGAGAATGGATAACTGTATATGTATGGCTGAGTCAGTTTGCTGTGCACTTGAAACCATCACAACATTGTTAACTGGCTATACTTCAATATAAAAAGTAAAAAAAAAAAGGAAGTCTGATATAGATCTAAAATCAAGAGTCTGCAGGATTGTCTTCCTTTCTGGTGGCTCTAGGGGAGGACCTGTTTCCTTGTTCTTTTGTGCTGTTGGCAGAATTTAGTTCTGTTGGTTGTAGAACTGAGATCTCTGTTTCTTTGTTGGCTGACAGCTGAGGGCAGGTCCTAGCTTCTGAGGTTCTTAAATTCCTGGAGTCTTCCCTCCATCTTCAAAACCAGGAATGACGGTCTAGTCCTTTTGACACTTTGAATCTCTTCTTCTTCCTCTCATCTCTCTGACAACAGCTGGGAAATGTTCTCCATTATTAAGGACAAATGCAATTATATCGCTCCCACCAGGTGATCCAGATTAATCTCCCCAACCATAGGTGTATTTTGTAAAGTCTCTTTTGCTGAAAGGTAACTTGATGAAAGTGAAAGAGGAGAGTGAAAAATTGGCTTAAAGCTCAACATTCAGGAAACTAAGATCATAGCATCTGGTCCCATCACTTCATGGGAAATAGATGGGGAAACAGTGTCAGACTTTATTTTTTTTTGTCTCCAAAATCACTGCAGATGGTGACTGCAGCCATGAAATTAAAAGACGCTTACTCCTTGGAAGGAAAGTTATGACCAACCTAGATAGCATATTCAAAAGCAGAGACATTACTTTGCCAACAGTCTGTCTAGTCATGACTATGGTTTTTTCAGTGGTCATGTATGGATGTGAGAGTTGGACTGTGAAGAAAGCTAAGCGCTGAAGAATTGATGCTTTTGAACTGTGGTGTTGGAGAAGACTCTTGAGATCCAACCAGTCCATTCTAAAGGAGATCAGTCCTGGGTGTTCTTTGGAAGGACTGATGCTAAAGCTGAAACTCCAGTACTTTGGCCACCTCATGCGAAGAGTTGACTCATTGGAAAAAACTCTGACACTGGGAGGGATTGGGGGCAGGAGGAGAAGGGGACGACAGAGGATGAGATGGCTGGATAGCATTACCGACTCGATGGACGTTAAGTTTGAGTGACTCCGGGAGTTGGTGATGGACAGGGAAGCCTGGCGTGCTGCAATTCATGGGGTCGCGAGGAGTCGGACACAACTGAGTGACTTAACTGAACTGAACATTCATAGATGCTGGAGATTGGGATGTGAGCATCTTTAGGGGGCAATACTCTGCCTGTCTCCGTCTTTGCCCTTGATTTTCAGTATAATCAAGTTTCAAAGTTGAAGACCATTTTCCCAGGGAGGGAAAATGAAAGCAAGGCTAAGTGTGTAGTATTCTGCTTCTTTTTATCATATAAATAACATCACTAAGCACTGGGACTTTTACCATTCATCTTTTTGTTCTAAACATAGGCAAGTGGGCCAACCTTGTTTCCTCTTGGGTCAGGGAGCCTAGTTGTTACCTGCCTCTTAGAGATGTGGCTGAACCTAACTGAATCCACCTTCTTTGATCCGTGATGATCCAGAGCTCTCTCTGGAACATCAGCAGGTTCCTATGACTTTTGTCTGTCTTAGCAACTCTGCACCTACAGGACACCCCTTCTATCTGGCCCTCAGCTCTCTGGATGTAGAACTCTGTTTCTTCTTGAGAAAGCCACTTACATCAAGCCTTTCATGACTTTTTGCAGATTTTTACCTACAGTTTGGGTCTTCCCTCATGGCTCAGACAATAAAGAATTTGCCTGGACTGAATCATGTCGATGTATGGCAAAAACCACTACAATGCTGTAAAGTAATTAGCCTCCAATCAAAGTAAATAAATTTAAAAAAAAAAAGGATCTGCCTGTAACATGGGAGACCTGGGTTCAATCCCTGGGTCAGGAAGATCCCTTGAAAAAGGGAATGGCAGCCCACTCCGGTACTCTTGCCTGGAGAATTCCACGAACAGAGGAGCCTGGCAAGTGATATAGTTCATGGGGTCCCAAAGAGTTAGACATGACTGAGTGGCTAACACACACACACACACACACACACACACACACACACACACACACACCCCACCCACAGAGTTTGGCTGGGGGCAAGGACTTGTTGCGGCATCCCCACACATCCACTCTGCCTGCTTCCTTCTTGTATGGTTACACACAGATACTTTTGGCCAACTTGGGAAGTCTCTTTTGGATATGTGCTAATTGGCTGAAAATCAGTTTCCGGATAATTCAAGTTCAGAATTATAAAGGAGCATGCAGGGTTTCTGCATAGTATTGGTGCAGGTGTGTGGGCGTGACATGTTGTATGTTTCGTGTCCTAGAGCTGACTCTCTTTAAAAATGATTTTATTGAAGTGTAGTTGATTTACAATGTTGTGTTAATTTCTGTTGTATAGCAAAGTAATTCAGTTTTACATATATATTCTTTTTCATGTACTTTTCCATTATGGTTTGTCACGGGATATCACTGTACTCTGCAGGAGAACCTTGTTGTTTATCCATTCTATATATAATAGTTTGCACCTGCTAATCCCACACTCCCAGTCCATCCCTCCCTCCCTTCCCACTCCCCCTTGGCAACAGGTCTATTTTCTATGTCTGTGAGTCTGTTTCATAGATAAGTTCCTTTGTGTTGTATTTTAGATTCCACATTCAAGTGATATCAGAGCCGATCTCAAGTCTAGTGGCTAATAGGTCAAATGGGAATGGGGTGGCTGACCCTTGGGGGCAGGGCACTGTCCCCTCTGGTTTGTGTATATCTAAATCGGCCTATACAGACTCTGTCTGCACTTACACAGCATCCTCACTTTTGTGGGCAGACTGAAATCACAGTTCATGAAATAGAGAAGCCCTGAACCAGCATAAAATGGTGAAAAAGCAGGGCATCCTTTCGTGTCTAGAGTGATAAGCAGTGCTGCCAAGCATGTGAACCGTGCTTAAAATATTCATTTGATGTAGCTGCTCTCTGATTTAAGTGATATGGAGAAGGCAGTGGAGTGAGTGAAAATAAGCTGAAAGACAGAAATCCAGTCCCTTGGACACAGGAGGAGGTGCTGCTCAATCGCTGAAATCAGAGTACACAAATGAGTCTCATCCTGAAAGGTCGTGAAACCAAACTGTGGGAAAAGCCACAATACACTTACCTGCGGCAGGATGTGTGGTGAAGCTGTGTAGCAAACTGATAAGGACCCATCTTACTGTGTTTGTCTGACAGTGTTTGTCAAAGTGGTCATTCAGTGAATTAAACATTCAACCACATGTGTTTTGGAGAATTAACTTTCTCCGAAATGGCTTTCGGCAAATTTGCTACAGTCCACAGCTTCTATCCCAAGTGACTTATTAAGAAATTTCTTCTGAACAAGTATGGTGCAATCCCTGGAAAGAATTCCTGTGAATACAAGTTTTATCTCTTTCTTTAAAAAGCCAGCTTTACTTCCCCTAATTTATTTTGGCAGTTCCTGGATCATCCTGGGTTTCAGTCTTCCTGATGAAATTATTTTGATGTCATCCCCTGGGGACATTTGCCTCCTGATCTCTGGGGATGCTCCTTGATGTTGATAAACCAGCATTCCTTTCTCTTCCCTAACAGGAGGCTTGAATTTTTAGAGGACTTACTTTTTTTTTTTTTGAAAAATATGAAGCTGGATTGCTCCCTTACTGTTTTTTGTAAATTTATTTTTATTGAAGCATTATTGGCTTACAGTGTTGTGTCAGTTTCAGGTGCACAGCAAAGTGATTCAGTTATACATATATATGTGTTCTTTTTCATATCCTTTTCCATTATGGTTTATCATGGGATGTTGAATGTTGTTCCCTGTGCAATACAGCAGGACCTTGTTGGTTATCCAGTCTCTATATAATGGTTGCTTTCCACTTGTTCTGAGCCTCAGGATCATCCTGATCTTTTCATGGAATAAAAATCTCTCTTAAAGTTTCAGCGGAGCTCTCCTGGACCAATTTTCCTGTCCTCCCGCTATCAGGGCTCCAGGACCATACTGTCACTTAAGGCTGCCACCAGTTGAATCACAGTCTGCTCTTCCTCGTTGGCAGGAATTGGTTGCCTCACCCCTTGTGGGTTCCTGTCTTCATCAACACGGCTTCTGTGGTCTTCCCAGGACAGTGCCAGCTCATCTTGGTCCCCTCCTGCCCTATCTGACCCTGAGCAGCTTAGGAGAACTGTGTTGGGAAAGCTTTTGTCGAGGGTTCAACCCAGGGGCCCTCCAACAAGGAGACGGCTTTGTCCTCCACCTTTGGTTGTCAGCCCACATTTCCATCCAGCTGCCTGTCTTTCAGAGTGCAGAGCTGCTCTGTCCCCACTTAACACCTGATCCTTTACGACAGCGCCCGGGCTTCCGCTGTGGCCCTCCCATTGGCAGCAGCGTGCCACCGAGTTTTACTGATGAACAGAGTGTCTTAAAAATATTCTCCCTATAAATCCCCTGCACTTAATTCAGTATTTATTGACTGTTTATTGTATTCCCAGTACCATGGTCCATGCTGTGAGACAGACCAGAAGAGGCTAAGCTGGATTCAAGTGGAGGTGGGATGGTGACCTTGGTGGGGACTTGAGATTAGTGCACGGAGGACTCTGAGGTGCTTGGAAAGGGAATCGATTAAAAGCCCCAGGCACAGGCAGAATTCATATTGAGGGGCTCAGAGAAAATACGGCAGGGCTGGTTGGAGGGAGCCTCGCGGCCTGGTTTGGAGACAGGGACTGAGTTTAAGCCTGGGTGGTTGGGTTTAACATATACACACACTCTATATAAGATAACCACCTAGGACCTACTATTAATATATAGCATAGGAACTACACTCAATATTCTATGATAACTTAAATAATTATTAAAGAAAATAATCTTAAATTAATAGATATTTGTATATGTATAGCTGAATCACATTGCTGTATACTTGAAACTAACATGACATTGTAAATCAATTATACATGAAAAAAAGAAATCCAAAAAGCAGAAAGATGACACTGGCCTTTAATGGTGGGAAGGATTGGAATAAACTGAAAAGGATGAAGGGGATTCAGTGGCAGAGAGGAGGATGGCGTGAGTCTTGAGAGGCAGAAATGAGGGCAGGGTACCCCCAGACTGAAAACTCTCATTTGGCTCAATTGGTCAGGTTGCTCCCTCACAGTGATGGTTTCATTAAAATTCATGTCATTTGAAGAGGGGACGTTTTGGTAATACTTGAACATAATTGAAGTGGTTTGCAAAAATGTGTGCAGCCTTGAGGATTTTTGGATAGTTTTTCAGAATTTCATTTTTCTTACATTCATCATTTAAAAAGTTAATTTTTAGCCATTTAATCCTCCTTCTATGCTTTTATAGAAGGGACACTTTGGATGGATTTGGATGGCTGTAAATGCCTAATGGGATTAGTTGGGACGACTTATTAGACAAAAATGGATGCACACATCTGCATGAGAAAGGGCCTAAAAGACACTCTCTAAGGTGTTTATTTATTGTCTTTGTGTGGATTACAGATATTCTTTATTTTTTTCTTTTTGCCTGTGTATATTTTCCCATTTCTTTAATAGGAATGGATTGCTTTTGTAAAAGGAAATCAACAACAACAACACTACATCAGCAAAGGAAATTGCAAAAGAAAATTATCAGGAAGTTTTCAGGGTTTTGGAGTTGCTTGTCTTAAAGTTCTGAATTCATTTAAAGCCTATTAAGTCTGCTCTGCTGCATTGGCCGTGCTTTCAGCTTTGTCCACTGTTTGAAGGATTTAAAATGTCCATTCTGGCTAGCATGCTTTCAGCCAAATTGTTTTCTGCCCAGTCACCAAGGTTTGTGATGGACAGCCTGAGCAGGCAGCCAGGCGTGGGCCAAACCAGTGGTCACCTCTGTGATGCCATTTGAAAGGTGCCAGCTTTTTCTGTTCAGTCATAGCAATAGTCAACCTGGCCGCACATCAAAATCCGCAAGGGAGCTTTCAAAATCCACAGCTGCCCAGAGATTCTGATCCATGAGGACTTTTAGGCATTAGTGTTTTTAAAATGCTTCCCAGAGGATTCCAATATGCAGCCAGGGATGAGACCCCCTGAGCTGAAATATTCCTTCCTGACCCACTGGTCACCCTCTCCATGGGATAAAGCCATCCTGCCTTCTCTAGGGTATAATCTTGAGATGTGGCACGGAGACCTCTGTGCAAAATCATCTGGAAGATGCTCTGCAAGCAGATTGCTGGGCCTCACTCCAGAACAATTGACAACGTCTCTGGGCATTAGATCCAAAAATCCATATTTAAATAAGCTCCTTGGCAATTCTCTGGTTCTGTATTTGAAAATTTGGGAGCTACTGTTGTGTCTCTGATGAGCTCTTCTTACTTTCCTTTCCATTTTTATCTTTTATATAATATATATATTTTTACTTAACTATAATGATTACCAACATTAGTTTCAGAAATACAACATAGTGATTTATATTTGTATACATTTTGAAACAGTCACCATGATAAGTCTAGTTATCACCTGTCACTATACAAAGATATTACATCATTATTGATTATATTCTCCACACTGTACATTTCATACCTGTGACTCATTTAGTTAAACTGGAAGTTCATATTTCTTAATATCCCTCACCAATTTCTCTCCTCCTCTCCCCTCCTCCTGCTGGCAGCCACCAGAATTTTCTCTGTCTCTATGAGTCTGTTTCTGTTTTGTTTTTCAGATTCCACATATAAATAAAATCACATGGTATTGGTCTTTCTCTGTCTGACTTCATTTAACATGGTGGTGGTTTAGTCATTAAGGTCAGGTCCAACTGTTACGGCTGCATGGACTGTCGCCTGCCAGGCTCCTCTGTTCATGGGATTCTCCAGGCAAGAATACTGGAGTGGGTTGCCATTTCCTTCTCCAGGGGATCTTCCTGATCCAGGGATCAAGTTCGGGTCTCCTGCATTGAGGCAGGTTCTTTACCAACTGAGCTACAAGGGATACCCAAGATCCATCCATGTTGTTGCAAATGAAAAGATTTTATTCTTTCTTAAATAGCTGAATAATATTCTATTGTGTATATACACTGCATCTCCTTTATCCATTCATTTATCCATGGTCACTTAGGTTCCTCCTTTGTCAAAGATAGAGGGGATCTTTCTTAGCTCTTTGCTGTGAGAACCTGGTAGGTTCCTGGAGGTAAAATCTACATGACTATGGGGTTCTCCTAAGATATGGCCTCAGGAGTCTCTCACTTCTAACCTCACTCACACTCCACCTTCAGCCATTCATCAAAGTCGCCATGGAAGTTCTCCTAGCACCTGAAGACTGCAGCAGCCTCTGCTCAAGGGAAGGTGATCTCAGCTGAGATGGTCTGGAGTCACCTGTCTCTCTAGGTTTAGGGGTGGCGATTTGCCCCATGACCTTAATTCTCTAATCGGTCTAAGAAAAGTCATTGGTTTTCAGTTTGTTAACTTTCTTCATTTTGTAAGGATGGGAATGGCAACTTCTAAGCTCCTTACACGTTCAAGTGGATACCAGATATCTCTGAAATACAATCTTCAGTATAAAAACAGAAAATGAAAAAGTTGCAGAAAGATGTGGCAACACTTTATTTTTTAAAAAAAAATACTTATTTGGCTGTGTTGGGTCTTAGTTGCGGCTTGTGGGCTTCCCTAATTGTGGTTCAAGGGCTTAGTTGCCCCATGGCATGTGGGATCTTAGTTGCTTAACCAGGAATCAAATCTGTGTCCCCTGCCTTGCAAGGCAGAATCTTAACACTGGCCCACTGGAAAAGTCCCAGCACTACTTTATTTTTGGAGAAAAAAATATATAGAACACATGTATGCATTTATATGTTTATACGTTTGTGGATAAAGATTGGAAAGGATGGGCACCATACTGTTATCAGCGGTTACCTCTGAGGACTGGGGAGACGAGGGATGGGCTTTCTCTTTTTATACTTCAGGATGAATGACTTGAAACAATAAACAGATATGACCTCAGTAAAGCCATAGACAAACAAACACATTTGGCAGCATGGAAAAAGCAAAGGCACATAAGCAGCAGAGATCAAATGGGATAGATTGGATTACTGACTGGAAGAACGGACGGTTACAAGTAAGACTGGGCAGTGAATAATGAACAGCATTTACTGACTGCTCCAGTAGGAATTTTTGTGTTCATTTTCAATTTAATCACTGCACTGATGTCCATTAGCCAATAGAGATCCTGAACCTCAAGCTGATGGAGGAACTTGTCCTGGGTCCCATAGCTGGAAGTTGGCTAAGGCAAGATGGGAACACATTTCTTAGCCCTCTGGAATCCCCTCCAAGGATAGCTGCCTGGTGATAAGCTTGGGAGAGGGAGGAGAAGGGAATGAAGGAAGATTGAGGCATCCAGTGATCTGGAGCAATTGGTGCCTTTACCACAGGGACTGAGATTTGCTGCCCTTAAAGAAAGGAGAATGTGCTCTGAAGAATGAGGTGGATTCCATCTGAGCACTAGTGGTAATATTAAGTCCTGGGATCCAGTGTAAGTACTTCTGTGTCTCTGCTGAGGTGGTGTGGCTTGTTGACTGATTTAGAGCTATATCAGGTGCAAACAGTTATATTATGTACAGACTGGATAAACAATAAGATCCTACAAAACATTGTGGTTATCTGGGTTGTGAAGATCTTTTCTGTATTCTTGCCACCTCTTCTTAATATCTTCTGCTTCTGTTAGATCCACACCATTTCTGCCCTTTATTGTGCCCATCTTTGCATGAAATGTTCCCCTGGTATTTCTATTTTCTTGAAGAGATCTCTAGTTTTTCCCATTCAACTATGTTACTCTATTTCTTTGCATTGATCACTGAGAAAGGCTTTTTATGTCTCCTTGCTATTCTTTGGAACTTTGTGTTCAGTTCAGTTCAGTCGCTCAGTCGTGTCTGACTCTGACCCCATGAATCGCAGCACTCCAGGCCTCCCTGTCCATCATCAACTCCCGGAGTTCACCCAAACTCATGTCCATCGAGTTGGTGATGCCATCCAGCCATCTCATCCTCTGTCGTCCCTGTGTTCAGATGAGTATATTTTTCCTTTTCTCCTTTGCCTTTCACTTCTATTCTTTTCTCAGCTATTTGTAAGGCCTCCTCAGACAACCATTTAGCAGTAACTAACACAACATTGTAAATCAATTATACTTCAATAAAATAAAAAAAAATTACAGCTATATAACACTGTTCTGCCAGTGAAAGCAAGGGTAGACATTAGTTAGATCCATTCAACTGTAACTTGTTTAATAAATAATAAACTGTTACCTGCCTTCTCTGATCAAGCATGCATTAATTGTTTTTACAAAACCTTGTGTGTCCTCCAAGTGCTATGTAGCTTAAACAATATGTTACAATACCTTTCACGACCCCTATAGAGAGCATCTCTGAGGTAGGAATTGTAAGATGTTAGCCCAAGTTGTTTTTCAGGAACTTGGAGTCAGCCATGTTCAGGTCAAGCTCAGGCAGGTTAAGACAGGTTAGAGTACTGTCCCTCCAACTGGGCCTGTGCACTCAAAAGTCTCCTTGAGTCTCTGTTCGGTGGGCTGTGTGTTGAACACATAAACCTGGCTCAGTAACCACAGTTGAGGGAGGAGTGAGGAGGCTGCTCCAGTGGGAAACCCAGAAGGATACACGGTGTGCAGGTTGGTACTTCTCAAAATGTGAGCCAGGGAATAGCAGCATGCTTGGAGAGTTCTGAGAAAGGAACATTTTAGGGTCCCACCGCAGGCCTGTCAAAGCAGAAACTCTGGGGGGTGGGGCCCAGTGATCTGTATTTTGATCGGCTTTCCAGGACACATTGATGCAGGCTCACATGTGAGAGTCACTGATGAAGATGATGGTCATGGGAAAGAATCAGTGTGAAGGCATCTTCAGACTTGGCAAGGGACACAGAAAGAGAAAAAGGCGAGACGCTGCTCTTGGTAGAAGATATGAGTATCAGTTTAATTGGTGTGGCAGAGAAAAGCCTTTGTCTTTGGTGTTTTCTCCATTTGAACTTCTTCCTCTAGCTTTGGCAGGATGTGAATCTTTCATGATATACATTAATATGCACATCTGTACATTTTGTATATCTGGTATTAATACATTAGGTATAGTATCAGTCATATTCTCAGACATGTCTGACACTTTGCGACCCTATGGGCTGTAACCTGCCAGGCCCCTCTGACCATAGGATTCTCCAAGCAAGAATATTGGAGTGGTTTGCCATTTCACATGCCAAAATATAGTATAGTTCTATAGGTATAATATGTAGTACATGTTAATATATTATGTATTATAGTACATTACATAATCCATACATATACTCATAACAGATTCATATCATACCAAAACTAAAGAAAAGGCAAAAGGTATACACGCACACACACATACATGTCTCCACTTCTTTCCAAGACAGATTAGTTTACGTTTTTGCCAGGAATGCAGTTTATTGTTCAACTCACCACATCTTCATCAACAATGGGCATTTTATGCTAAGTGTTTATGTCCCAAAGAAATTTTCTTCTGTTGTTTTAATTCATATTTATTTGATTCTCAATGAAGTTGAATATTTGCTCCTATGTTTACAGTTTACTATAGTTTCTCTTTCTAAATGGTTTGTGCTATGTGCTTTATCAGTTTGTATTAATTTTAGACATTAAAGTTTAACCAGGTGTATTTCACTTATGTGATGTGTTTATTTTCCTTTGTGGGTTCTATTTCTTTAAGTTTAGACTTTTTTTTTTTCTCTTTTGTATGTCTAAAATATACTCAATTCTGTTTTCTTTTAGCTTATTATTATTTAAATTTTTTAGTATTTACCATTTTAATCTGCTAATTTAATTTCCAGTTTCTCTATTTTTCTGGTTTTTGTTTTGACAAGAAAGTAATATCTTGGATACATGCAGCTAAAAAGTGTAAGAAGCATTTATTATTTAAGAAAATCCTCCAAAAATTAAGTATTTTTATAATGTAAATAATTTCTCCTAATTTGTGATTTTTCCAAGCTTGGCTATTTCTTAATGTGTTTTCATATGTAGAATAGATGTGAATGAGCAGGTAGCCTTAACAACCTCCTGGGCTCAAATGAGATGCTGGTGCTTTTGGCCTTGACCTCGGAGAGTTAAGATCTAAGACTGAATGTGACAGCACCTTAGTTTGTTTGCCCAGCCAGGTGTGGTCAACTGTGGGGTGAATGCCTAACTCCAAAACAGGAAGGTCCTGCCCTGAAGATATCAGAGTTATGCTGTCTCTGGCCCCCAACCCCAATCCACACACTGGTTAGGAAACACCACAATTTGGGAAAAATTTGGTTTATAACCATGCTGCTTTGGACGCAGTTGAGTACAGAGAACAAGTGCTGTGGGAATGGAGGTGGTGGCTGAAGTCTCCATTGACACATACTAGAGAGCTGATAGAGAATCTCTGCCTTTCCCACCCTCATCTGCCCTAATACACACTCACAAAACCAGCCTGCATCTTCAGGAAGAGGTCGTGGTTTTTCTCCTTTTAACCAATTGTTCTGAATGGAGCAAATTTGCTGAATTCTCAGAGAATTTTATACCATGCACTCATCCTCAGATGCTTGCAGACAAGGGAGCATCCTCTTAGTGATGGTGGAGAGAGGACCTCAACTGACATCTTCTCCTTGGCCAATGCCTGGCCCTGGGCCCCTTTGTGGGAGAAAAGGGCAGGCTCCACTCTATGAGAGGGGGGTTGCCCCTGCAGCTCCTTCCCAGCTGGAGATTCCTGGGAGAAGCTCAGTTGTTTAAATCCCTTTGGACTCCTCGTGGGGACCATAGAAGAACAATTCTGGGAAGACTGTGAACATTTCTGGTGGGTATGGCCAGGATTGTAGGGGAGCCAATCCAGGCCGGGACTGGGAGGTTAGCTGTCAGAATAATGGGGCACAGTTCTCTCCTTGGGGTTTATGATTCCACTCAGGGGAACCAAATAACATAGGGGAGACTGGGAGACAGCACAAATGAGAAGATGCGCAATGTGGAGTGCAGACTTCAAGGATTTGGGGATTCAGAGATAGTTAAGGAAGAGTTCATCTTTATTCACCGTAGTTTAATTCTTTCTGGAATTCTTTTTAATTCCCTTAGTGTGTTTTTCTTGATATAGGATGCCACTGGTGGTACAATCCAAAGCAGAGAGAGAGACAGTGAGCACACGTGAGTGTGAGAAAGAGAGAGAGTGTATCTTAGCAAAAGGGTGCTAAAATCTATGATCAGAGGAAGCTGAACCCTGCAGCATGAAGCTTTGATGGTTTGGGGGTAAACACAACTGGGGAGAGGACTGGTGAGGTCAGTTTTCTCTTCCTTTCCATCCAGTTGCAAAATCGGCATCTCCTCTGCCCCTCCATTCATGACCTACCTTGAATGGAACTTGATGGAACCAAAAACTGATACCCAAACAAAAGCTGGGGTGGTGGTCAGGGGAGCAAAAAGAGTAAAGGAGATTTAGGGCCATGGGGAGAGCCATTTGCACTTCCTACAACCGTGAATTCTGTGTTGGAGCATAAGGTTTGAATGTGAAGCCAAGAACAAGGCTTGGCCTCTGGCCTGGTGGTGATGCATGGCCAGCTAACTGTGGGACAGATTGGCAAAAGATGGAGAGAGAGACCGGCAGTGCCCGATGGCTGGAAGCTGGCCTGTACCACGGCTGGCCTGGTGCTCTCCTAAGGAGCAAGATCAGAGTCATGACAATGACAGTGGCCTCAGAGAAGCCCTCTCTGTGACCACGATGAGTCAAGGCAAAACCAGACCCTCTGTCATCACGTTTGCACTCAAACACAAGGATGCTCTCCGAACCACAGGAGTGGCACACACTCGACACTCTGGCTAATAAAAGTGACTGCTCCTTCCACATGTGATGCTAGATTTTTAGACAAGATTTAGTAAAGTACCCAGTCAGACCATCAGCCCTGCTTCCTGACAGCTTCAGTCCAGAGCGAAGCCCTTCCCCCAGTCACCCGAACATAAACCTCAGTCCTGGAAGGCGTTTCTAACACCCTGTGGATGAGATACCCCTTGTTCCCCATGGCCTGAGTTCTTCCCTGTTGCAGTCAGTCAAACCCAACATAGTCCCACTGCAAGGGAGCTCTTGGTGGCTTAGGCTGGAGGCACTGGCAGGAGGCACCAGATCTGTCTTTTTGAGGACTCAGCACTGGAGAGGCGGTGGGGTGTAGAGGGATAGGGAGTGGGGAGGGGGCTTGACTAATTACTCCTTTATTCACTCAGTTCTTTGCACCCAGTGTCTACCAGGCACTCTCAGGGGGACTGGACATGATGATCAGTAAGACATGATCCCTACTCTCAGTAATGAGGCTAGTCTGCAGAAATAAGCAAGCAGAGAGAAGTTTCTATATAGGACCACAGGGGCTTTGATAGCGTGAGCAAGAGGCGATGGGAGCCCAGGGAGGCTCCTCTGACTCAGTCTGGGTGAGTCTGAGTGCAGCAGTTTGAGCAACTGTGAGCTCAGGATGGGGTGGAGGGGGAGGAGGGAGGCTGGTTGAGGGAGAAGGATCTGTACAGGCTGAGCTGTGAGGCACAGGAGAGCTTTGCAATTTCAGGGTTTGTGGCCAACAGTGAGAACGGGGACTGGAGTGGGAGTAGGGTCAGACGGGGAAGGGCCTGGGGAGCCCAGGTGCAATAGGGGCTTTGTGCCACCCTGAGAGCCGCGGAAGCCATTCGTGCCATGAAAGGGGAAGGGCCCAGGTCAATCTTGCATCTTGGGAAGTTCATTCTGGCTGAGGGATGGAGGAGCTGTTGGAGGAGCAGCTGTGCCATCCAGGGTGATGGGGCCACTGGGCTGCACTGGTGGCGGCATTTGGGCTGCAGGGATGTGGCAATGAACTGAATGGAGCAGGTGAGAGAGAGGGATGAGTGAAGGGAGCAAGGGCCCAGGAGGCCACCTGACTTCGGGCTGTTAGGACTGGGTGAGGCTGAGCTTTCGTGGAGGAGCCCGAGATGATGTGTGAACACTTTCAGAAAGAAGGAAGGGCATATATTGGAGTGATTGGGACCTGGGGGTTTCTCTAAAGGCAGCCACCCAGAACAGGGAACTGATGGCCTCAAGCACAAGGCAATGGACTGAAAAGAGCAAAGCTGTTCAGAGAAGAGCCGGCCCAGCAGCAGCCAGCATGCAACTTCCCCCAGATATCTCAGTGGGCCTCAGTTTTCTCATCTTCAAGGTGGGAGTAATTTCTATGCTACAGGATGTGGTGAGTATTAAACAAGATCTTCTATGGAAATCATCTAGTGCATGGTGAGGCACCTACTAGGTGTTTATACACAGTCATTGCTATTTTTTTCATTCTGTTATTACACACAGGTCTAGACTTCCCTGGTAGCTCAGATGGTAAAGCTTCTGCCTGCAATGCAGAAGACCTGGGTTCAATCCCTGGGTTGGGAAGATCCCCTAGAGAAGGAAATGGCAACCCACTCCAGTACTTTTGCCTGGAAAATTTCATGGACAGAGGAGCCTTGTAGGCTACAGTCCATGGGGTCCCAAAGAGTCGGACATGGTTGGAGCGACTTCACTCAACTCATTCAGGCTTATTATTCGGAGAAGGCAATGGCAACCCACTCCTGTACTCTTGCCTAGAAGGTCCCATGGATGGAGGAGCCTGGTGGGCTGCAGTCCATGGGGTCACGAAGAGTTGGACACGACTGAGCGACTTCCCTTTCACTTTTCACTTTCATGCATTGGAGAAGGAAATGGCAACCCACTCCAGTGTTCTTGCCTAGAGAATCCCAGGGACGGTGGAGCCTGGTGGGCTGCCGTCTATGGGGTTGCACAGAGTCGGACACGACTGAAGTGCCTTAGCAGCAGCAGTAGCAGGCTTATTATTATAGTTATTACTCACTGTTGGTCCATTATTTTTGAATATTTGATGGCTTCCTTCCGTATTCCCCAATTCTCTGTTTGCATTTTGGGGATGAGAACAAAATCTCCTGTTTCCTTCACACCTGAGATACCACTGTCTCTCTTCATTAGGTTTGTCCAGCACTATCTGGAACCAGCAGAGCCCTACCCTGCTGTCTTGATTCAGCTGATCCAGAGCTTCTGTGGCCTCTAGGGACAGGTCCATCTGAGGTTGAGCATCTGCTTATTGGAGCACCCTGTTTGCTTTGTTTTGATCCTGCTGACATTTCTGTATAGAAACCCTACCAGGGCAGAAACAGGGCATGATTTAAACCTTCCCCTCCTCTGCCCCAGGGACCCCGACTTTGGTTCAGTTGCGAGTCTGCTCCTGCGACACTGAGCAGGTGGACCTAGGATTTCTCTTTCAAGGACAAGCCCTGCAGACTTAGTACTTGTCATCTTGCTTTTCCTCCAAGCCCCTGACCCCATTATGTTCAGGTGCTGGGACCCACATTCTTCCAGGTGGGTGTACCAGCAGGATAAGGGTGATGGCCAAAAGCAGACAGTCTATAAGCAGTGGAAGCATAGGTTGTCAAGGGTACCCTGCTGGGCAGTGTTGGCTGTCTTTATTTTTTATTTATTTATTTTTAAGTTCAAGTAGTTTATTTGGGAAGTTCAGGAAACATACTGCTAGGAGACTAACTCAGTAAGCAAGAGAAGGAACAGTTAGTGAAGAGTGTACTGTTAAACCAGTGGACACAGTGGGCACCTGGAACATCATCTTTGAGGGAGATTCTGAGAAATACTGCAAAATCTATTCTGAATTGCCCTATCACAGGGGCAAGGAGAGAGCCAGGGGCATTTATACACCACCTCCTAAGCTGAAAGTCTGCTCCTGGCAGCTGTTAAATTCCTGCTACTTCTGCCTTGCCTCCTGGGCAGAGTGGCCCTCTGTGTTTCTGGGGAAGCAATCCCTCAGGCCTAGAGATGCAGGCCGTAGTCATGTGTAAAGGGGCTGGAGACTGTTCACATCCATGGTCTTGGGGCTCAGTACTTTCCCACTTGCTCAAAGCCTCCGCGTCCTCCTCTACCCTTGCTTCTCTCCTCCTGATCTTAGAACACAAGGCCAGGCTCCGGGAGGCAGCACGCATTTTCTTGGTCCTCTCTCAGCTCTTTCTGCTTAGCCTGGTAATGCTCTGGTTGTATTGGTTTTATCAACACACAGGGAGTTTTTCTACTAATTCTCAATTCACACTTAAAAATAAATGACCCATTATTGATTAAGCATGGATTCCTTCTGAGAAAGCTGCATTGCTGCCAAAATCTAACGTTTCATAGGTAAAACTTGCTTCCTGGGGCACAAATTCCATCTGTGTGGGCTGTATGTATAATGGTGGGAACTGTGGAACTGTGCCAAGCTGGAGTTAGAAAGGGACTGTTAGGAAACCATGGAGTGCTCGGACTCAGCTTGAGGCAGGGGATGCATCGAAGGAGAGGAAGTCAGTCTTTGTATGTGTGGGATAATCTCTTCCCCCAAAGGACTTGAATGACAGGGAGTGATGAGGCCGAGGGAGAGCCTGGGTTTGGTGATAGAGAAAGTCCTGTGGGCCTCATCTGGACCCACAAGAGACTAAGTCTCCAGGGAAGGAAGGGAGAGATCCACCCCAGGGAGAGCTGAATCGTGGAGGAGCAAAGTGGACCCCAGCGCTGGGAAGTCTTCCTGAATGCCAGGCCCCCAGGGTCTCCTCTAGTCCAGTGACTTCCACCAAGTCATGGCCTGGAGCCCCACATCCTTGGATTGAGACCGGGATCAGAGCAGTTATTCATAAGGTTATGTTGAGGGGCTGCTCAGAGAATGCCTGTGAAAGCCCCTGGTACCTAGAAAATCTGTGGTTCCCCAAACTGTAGGGAGCGGGCATCAGAATCACCTGGAGCGCTGTGAGACACACAGGGCTGGGCCCCACCCACTTTCTGACTGGGCAGGTCTAGGGAGAAAGTTGCATTTCTTTCTTTTTTTTTTTTTCAGTTTATCTTAATTTTGTTAATTGAAGTATAGTTGATTTACAATATTGTGCTCCTTTACAGTGGACAACAAAGTGATTCAATTCAATTATATGTATATATCTATATGTATCCTTTTTCATATTCTTTTCTACTGTAGCTTATTACAGGATACTGAATATAGTTTCCTGTGCTATGCAGTAGGCCTTTCCAGGTGGCACAGTGGCAGAGAGCCCACCTGCCAATGCAGGAAACTCAGGTTCAGTCCCTGGGTCAGGAAGACCCCCCAGAGTAGGAAATGGCAACCCACTCCAATATTCTTGCCTGGAAAATTCCATGGACAGAGAAGCCTGGCAGGCTACAGTCCATGAAGTTGCAGAGTCAGACACGACTGCGTGACCAAGCAAGCATGCATGTGCGCTATACAGTACCCTGTTTATCCATTCTCTGTATGACTGTTTGCATCTGCTGGCCTCAGATTCCTAATTTATCCCTCCCTCTTTCTCCTTTGGTGACCAGAAGATTTTCTTCTATGTCTTTGAGTCTGTTTTGTAAATAAGTTCATTTGTATAATATTTTAGCTTGTTTTTTGCCTTCTTGGCCACACTGTGCAGTTTTACGAGATCTTTGTTCACTGACCAGACATCGAACTTGTGCCCCCTGCGTTAGAAGAACAAAGTCTTAACCAATGGCCACCAGGCAAGTCTTATATTTTATTAATAGATTCCATGTATAAGCGATATCCTATGATATTTGTCTTTGTCTGACATCACTTAGTATGATAATCTAGGTCCATCCATGTTGCTGCAAATGGCATTATTTCAGTCTTTTTATGACTGAGTAGTGTTCCATTTCGGGGGAAGATAACTCCCTGGTGGTCCACAGGGTAGAACTCTGCTCTTCTATAGTAGGAGGCACAGGTTTGATTCCTGGTTGAGACCTGCTGCTGCTGCTGCTGCTCTGCTCAGTCGCTTCAGTCGTGTCCGACTCTGTGTGACCCCATAGACGGCAGCCCGCCAGGCTCCCCCATCCCTGGGATTCTCCAGGCAAGGACACTGGAGTGGGTTGCCATTTCCTTCTCCAATGCATGAAAGTGAAAAGTCAAAGTGAAGTCACTCAGTCGTGTCCGACTCTTTGTGACCCCATGGACTGAAGCCCACCAGGCTCCTCTGTCCACGGGATTTTCCAGGCAAGAGTACTGGAGTGGGGTGCCATTGCCTTCTCCATGGTTGAGAACTAAGATCCCAAAAATGCACGTGGTGCAGCCAAAAAATCTCTTAAAAAATAAAGTAATATAGAAGGGAAGATTGGGAAGCTGGCAGGAGGAAGGCCAGTCTGGCCTTGAGATTGGAGAAGTCACATATTGTAAAAGCGTCTTTCCATCTCCCTTCTCTCTCCTCCTGCTCTGAAGAGCAACTTTTCCTTCTTGCCTCCCAGGCTATATCATGGCTTCCGACTCCTATCAACTCCTGCTTTACATCCTTTTGAGAGGTTAGAATCTGTTAACTCTAAATTTCTGGAAGAGAGATTCTGATTGGCTTAGCTTTGGTCATTTGTCCAATCTTGGCCCAGTCACCTGTCACCATGAGTGACATCACAGAGCATCACTCACGGGGCTCTCACAGCAAGGGGGCCCAGGGGCAAATAGAGGGAATAAGACTTGACAGATGCAGATGAAGAAATCTCTGGATTCCTATAGAGTACAGAACTAGGAGCAGGTGCTTTGTTAAATGTTAAGTAGACTGAATGAAGTTATTTCTCAAAAACTCCTGGAGCTATGTGTTGTGCACATATTTGGGGAAAGAACAGTGATTTAGCAACTGTCCTGAACAGATGCATAGATAGAAAGCTCGGAGAGGCAGGCTCTTGACGTTCTGCCTTTTTGCTTTATTTTGAGTTAATTAAGTGAATAGAAAGTCTATTTTAAAGTATTTTGTTTTATTCTTCAGAGCTGTTTGATTGATCAGTCAGCTCAGCCAAGTATAGGGTTAGTACCTATGGGTCTAGAACCCACATGTGCATTTATAAATGGGCTGCAGCCAGAGCACTCTTTATGAATCCTTTATCCCACTCTTTATGAATCCTTCGCCCTGATCCTTCCAAGCAGAGGGAAATTGTGCATGCAGCTCTGATTGGGGCAACTTGCAATTCCCAAAGGATGCTTTTGGGGGTGCTACAAATTGTGATTTAAAAGTGCATAGCAAAGTCCCTTGCTAAAAGTGACCTGAGAGCCCTATGTAATTATTTCTGTCTGAAAATAATTTCTTGCATTATGAAACTACCATATGTGTTTGGGTAAAAATGAAATGGGAACTGTAATCACCAACTTTTATTCAAAGTATTTTCTGGCTATTTAATAATTTGGCATTTTCATCATAATTAAATAAGCCATGTGGATTGCTAATGTGTTCTTCCTTGAGGGGCCTTCTTTTCAAAGGTGGCTGGCAGACTGAGGTCATGTGTTTTCTTCTTTGGTGCTGAAAGAGAAAATAAGGAAGAGAAACAGAGAATTCCCAAGAAGGCTTTTAAAAATACTAGTACATTAGTTCAGACCAGCAGAGGTTTGCTATACCTGAAGCTATAGGAAATCTATTAGCATCTTAAAGGATGAGGGTGAGGACAGGAGGTCCGGGGACTGGGTCAGCTAAGGCAGTGCCCACAGAGAGGGACAGCGCTCAGGATTAATAACTGGACTGTCACAGGGACATTGCTGGATGGGCCCGGCCTGGGATGGGGCTCGCCTTTAATCCAAGATCAGTGCTTCATTTTCCCTGGATTTTTTTGGTCCAAGGAAACTCCCTGGAGGTGACACCTCCCCAAGAACCCAAGCTGACTGGTGCAGAGGGAAGTGCCTGGGCTTGGGTTCCAGCAGGGCTGGGTTCTGCTCCTGGCACTGCCACTTGTCACAGTTGTGACACTTTGCGCAAATCACTCAGCTTCTCTGAGCCTCCCTTTCCTCATCCATACACTGGAAACAGTCACGTCTCTCATTGTTTGTTGTGAGACTGAATGAAAACATAGAGCATGGAGGAGATGCTGAAGGCCTGACAGCTGTATCAGGATGATTACTGGCAAGCCCATCCATCCGTCCTCATGAACACAGGGCTTTAGGCACCACTTGTACAGCAGGTGGACCTTTCCAAAGAGCTTTCCCATCTGCTCCCTCTTATGGTTCCCTTGATGTTCCATGAGGGATTGAGGTCTCCAGTTTGCAGCTGAGGAAGCTGAGAGGTCACCCTGCTCACAGTGGCAGAGGGGCTAGACCTAGGACCCTCTATGGAATTTGCAAGGCCCAGTACAGAATGAAAATGTGGGCTCCTGGTCAAAAATAATTATTGAGAATTTCATGGTGGTGATAGCAGAGCACGAAACCAATAGCCAGGTCCTTCTGAGCATGGGGTCTGGGATCTGCATGGATCACCCTCATATAGCTGGCTTGGCCAAACCAAGGGCATTGAGCCACGTCTCTCATCTTGACACCAAGTCCGCTGCCTCTTTGCCTGCTCCCAGAGTTGTGGGGAGCCTGGTCACTGTGATCACCATGGACTGATGGATCCTCTGCGTGGGAGGGTCGAGGGCTGCTCCCAGCCCCTTAGGCTGGGGAAGGCAGCATGCTGCCCGGAGGCCTTCTCCAGGGAGCTCTGATCACCATGGAAATGACGTGTCCCTGACTTGCCCTGAAATCTCCACCTTCAGTGACCAGCTCCCGGTGACTTGGAGAAAGCCATGCTCTGGTCTCTTCTGCAGCCATGTGAGTGTTTGAACATAACCCCCTGTCTCCCACTAGTATTTCTTCTGCAGGCCAATGAGCTCCAGATCTCTTTAGCCATATGGTGTCTGGGGCTGAATCTGGGCCTCTCAATGTGGTCAGAGTGGAAAAGAATTATTTCAGGACTCCTTCAAGTAACAACCTGCACTTGCTGTGCTCAGAACTCTATTCCAAGTGACAGGAGCACAGAGGTGAACACCAAACAGTCCTTGTCCTGCAGTCTGGGGCCTTGGGAAGACCTGGGTCCATGAGGCTTGTCACCCAGTGCAGGTGGGGCAGAGCGTGAGCAGAAAAGTTGAGGGGTTGGGAGAAGTGGAGCCCAGATGGCTTGGGGGCTGGCTTCTTCCAATGGGTGCTTGAGTGAGATCCCCAGGGAGGACAATGAGGAGTTCATGGGGGCAGAGCCTTCCAGGCAGTGAGCAGAGGGCAGAAACTCAGAGCCATCCCTGGGCACAGGGTGTGGCTGAAGCAATGGGATGTGAGCAGCTGGCCTGTGTGAGCTCCGAGAGGTGGACTGGGTGCTAGGACCCAGCTGTGTGAGCTCTGAGAGGTGGACTGGGTGCTAGGACCCAGCTGAGAGGGCTATCGCTCTAGAGCCTGATTAGCTGGGACTGCCCGGGAAAACTGAGGAATTTCCAGTGCCCATGCCCTGTCCCAGACCACTGAGACCAGAATCTTTGGGCGTACCATGCCAAGGATGGGGTTTGGAAAACTCCCCAGGTGTCTCTGATCTATGACCAAGGTGAGAAGGATGGGTGGAAGACAGCGGCACCAGCGTGCCTGGAACCTGGCCATAGTGGAAGTTCTCGGGACCCACCTCAGACTGGGGAGCAGAGACTCTGGGCTGGGTATCAGATCAGTCCTCTGGGTGGTTCTGATACCCTATGGGGTTTAAGGACTACTGTCCTAAGAGCTTAGACTTTTGGGACAAAGATCCACAAAGACTTGCTGTTTCCTCTTGTCTGCCCTGACGTGTCACTTCCCTGAGGCACCAAAGGACTTAATCAGCTACCTACTCTGAGGGTAGCAAGGAAAGGGGGAAAGGCAGGGAGAAGGTACTTCTGTCCACGATTATCTTGAAATGTTACCCAGCCACACACAAGCCTGAGGACCGGGCAAAAGTGGGCAAAGCAGCCCCTGAGGCTCTGAAGGGATTGAGGTCCCTGCCAGACCCTCGATGGGAAGGCCTGTGGCTGCCAGTCTGACAGGGGCTGGAGTGGGAATGAGGGTGGTTGCCCTCCAGCCCATCAGCCTCTTGGTGGTCTGCCTGCTCCTGGTGAGGCTGCTGGGCCCACAGTGTCTGTGGGGCAGGTGTCGCCAGGTTGGGTAGCCTCACTGTTCCTTGGAGGCTGGGACTCTGAGGGCAGGTCATACTTTTCAAAGGCTCTGGGGCCACAGGAAGGGAAGGGCACCATCCCTGAGATGGCCGGGAAGTGGGCACCATGGGCAGGTTGGGACACCCTGCATGGGGACTGGTTACATCAAACCCCTTCAGCCCGTCTGCCCATCCAACACTAACTGGTGCTGCTGAGAGATGGGCTGAGAGAGCTCCAGAGTTCAGGCCAGTGACCTACGATTCCCTCAGTGCCTGTCTGGAAATAGGGCCTGGGACAGTGACTGCCTCTCAGGGCCAAGAAGCTTCGTAAAGAGAATGTGAGAGAGTGTGCTGTAAACTCAAGTGGTAAATCCAGGCACATCAGCCCTCCTGTAAACCCTCTCTGACCCCACGGGCTGGGTTAGGTGTTTGCTCTGGGCCGCCATGGCCCCTGGGTGCCCTCTGAGAGGGCAGTGCTCACATGTACAGCCACTCTGCATTTAGTGCTGGTCTTCTCTGGACTCAGAGCTCTCGACACCAGAGATATCCTCTCTCTCTCTCCTTTTTATTCTTTTGTTTTTTGGCCACTCATGCCTGGTATGGAGAAGGAAATGGCAACCCACTCCAGTATTCTTGCCTGGAAAATCCCAGGGACTGAGGAGCCTGGTAGGCTACAGTCCATGGGGGTCGCAAAGAGTCGGACACGACTGAGTGACTTCACTTCATGCCTGGTAACAGGCAGGGCAGAGGGCATATTTTCGTTCCCTGATGGTCCTCAGGCCTCTCTTAGGGTGACCTTACTGAGCCTGAATGTCCCTCAGACCCCTCTGCTGTCTGTTCATGCAGATTGGTTAGGAAGGGAGTATTTTCAGGCTTCGACAACAGCCTGTTCATGACTCATCAGCAGGCTCTGTAAAGACGGGAACTTTGCTTGTGTTGCTAGCCTAGTGTGATGCAAGGATGAGAGCCAGCTTGTTTTGGAGGTTGTCTGAGAAGCGGTAATCAGGGGCCTGAAGAATGCAGTATCTGGGACATCAGAGTTCAGGATGAGTCATTAAGACTGGAGGGTGAGGGTCAGGGAGGCTTCCTGGAGGAGGAGGTGAAGATAGAGACTTCAAGGGTGGGAGGACTTGAGGACAAGCTCCGAGTGTAATTATGCTGGAGAAAGGTATAAATCCCCCAAGTAAAACGAAGTTAATTGAAATGTCAGCATCGTCACCTCTGATTTCACACAAAGCCGGGATAGTCCACGCCTCATAAGAGCCTCGCCAGAAACTATTGCCGAGAAATGTTTTCCTTAATTGGACAAGGCACTGATTTAGACAATGACTCTCTGGCAGGGATTAAAAAAAAAAAAGGTAAATGACTTAATCGTGGTGGCCTTGATGAAGCTAAGGTTTCTGAGGGGGCTGTTGGAAGAGATAGAATTTCTCTTCACCTCATTGGGCTCATCTAATAAAAAATCAAACTTCATCAAGCCTTAACCTACTGTAGCTGAGGTTCCAGCAAGCTCCCAGGAGCTCTATGTGGTCAGAAGACTTCTCTGACCTTCTAGAGAGGTCAAGGGAGAGGGCTGGAGAAATTGTCAGTTCTTTGTGGGAGCTGGGGCTGAATCTAAGTTCCGGGTCCCCCATCCTGATTGCCTGGACTTAGAGGCAGCTCTGAGACTCTGGGACACTTGCCCTCATCTGAGCAGAGCACGGACCTCTTAGCATCTCTAATGGGCTCATGCTGGCTTGGCATCTTGCCTCGGAGCCTGTTTCCTCACCTGGAAATTAATAACTATCACCCACGGGGCATCTGCTATCTGAGTGACATTTAACCTGTGTTATCACTTCTCACCACCACCCCACGAAGTAGCCAGGAATTATCCCTATGAATGGATGAGTAACTTGAGGTCTGGAAAAATGATGTCTTGACCAAAGTGAGGCCACCAGTAAGCAGTGGAGGCAGTGTGCCCTCAGGATCATTTGTCTTCCCAAAGGTAAGCTTCTTTCTGTTTGTGGGGTTAAACTGAATGATGTGTAAGGGCCTCTGGCAGATTGGCTGTCTGCCCCTGCATAGCTTTGGGGGCTTCTTGTGTACCCAGGCACTCACGATAACACCATGTCAAAAGGAATGCACATTTTCACTCCCCCAGTTCATCAGCTAACATACCATGACACCCTACCACATGCCTGGAAGGGCATTCACTTCCATTATCAGTGAACTTTAAAATCCACCTCTGAGACATATTGATTGTACTTTAGGATCGACTGAAACATTAGGATCCCAGACCTAGGGAATAGCATTTGTATGGCAGGAATGACTTAAAAGTCTTGATAACAATAATTAGACAATTTTATAAATCAAGCCCCATTTCCTACATTATTTTAGTACCATCAGGTTGGCTAAGAAACCTGTTGGAGGTGGAATTTACCTCCAAGACAGATGAGAATCATTTCAAAGTAGAGTCCCCTGGATCTGGTTGGCTTGTCTGGGTGTGACCTGTAAGGAGGCAGGCAGTAAATGTGGTTGGACACTTGCTTTGGATGTGCCCTGGGATGGACCTTACAGAGTTCATGGAGGGGAGGGGACAAGGGGTCGCTCAGGAAGAATTGGCTGCACTCCTCGGCCAGCGGCCCTGGGTTGTGGTGTCCTGGCTTGGGGGATGCTTCATAGAGGCATCCATTCAATCACCTTTGACTTAGCAGCACCAGACCCAAGGCCGTGTGCCTGGCACATGGTGCCCCACATCTCCCTTGAGGGCTCGCTCATCATGTCCACTCAGCCATCAGTCCACTCGTACATTCAGCAGAGGTCACTGATATTCACTGTGCACTAGACACTGCTCTAAGGTGGGGAGAGTGCGGTGATGAAGACCAATAGTCCCTTCTCTTATGGAACTGGCATCTCAAAAGAAGTCCTCCCCGAATTAGAAAGTTCTGAATTCTAGAATGTTCTTTTTAGGACAAGCAGCCTAACCTTCCTACGGCTCCCCCACAGGCCACCCTCTCTTCTCTGGTGGTGGACCACCATCCTCACCTCCTTTCTGGTCCAGGCTTCTGCAGCCCGACTCTGAGCCCCAGCCTCCCCTCCCTCCTTTCTGAGTCCCCCAGAAAGTATTCATGACTCTTCGGAGAGGTCCTGGCTGGGCAAGAGCAACCCCTGTGGATGTCACAACTACCCTAAGTTGACACACCACCTTTGGAAATGGTTCCCCCTGAAATGGTCAGAGTTTGAACCCACTATAAAAATTCCATTTAGAAAGAGCACTTTAGGATGAGGAAGATGGAGGGAAGGTGGAAGACGAGGTTATGGGGCAACAGGGAGACAGGAAGGGGTCAGATGCTCTGCTGTGAGCCTGGTGCAGGACATAGCCAGCCTCTCCACCCACATGAATATGTCACATTGGGAGGCGATCAAGCTTTTATGGAGGGAGTGCGAATGTAAAGTCCTCCACTGAATTTTCTATAAATGCTTTTTATTAGCTAGCACTTTACAATGTGAGCACTATTGAATTAAGCATCCATTAGCTTCTACTCCTTGGGAAGTGTGGATGGTTCTCTGAGTCCTACGTGCAGGTAGAGCCAGAAGAATGTGAAATCAGGTCCACAGGGAGGCCTGGTTATCAGGAGGGCATTGACAGCCCTCAGAGGACATCTTCCTCAGGAAGCAGGGTAATATAAGACACAAGCCCTGAGAGCAGAGCAGCTTCCCTCCTCAATATTAGTGCATTTAAAGTAGCGTCCAAACAGACTTGTGGTTGCCAAGGGGAGGGTCATGGGGGAGGGATGGATTGGGAGTTTGGGGTTAGCAGATGCAAACTATTATATATAAGATAGATAAACAGCGAGGTCCTACTGTAGAGCACAGGGAACTATATTCAATATCCTGTGATAAACCATAATAGAAAAGAATATGAAAAATAATATATGCATGTATAATTGAATCACTCTGCTATACTGCAGAAATTAGCACACCATTGTAAATCAACTATACTTCAACAAAACAAACTGGAAAAAAAAAAGCAGTCTCTGCTCTTTCTGCACACCCACCTCCTCTGCATTTGAAGGTCCTAGTTCCCTGACCTGGCCTCAATGTTCACAACCCCAAGAAGGTATAAAGCGAGACCAGCTTTCTTGTGGTTGGACAAGGCATCCTGCTGTGGCCAGCTCGGCAGCACTAGGTGTGACCCTGAAACTATGAGGAAGGATGAGGGACAGGCCTGTCTTTAAGGAGCCTGCCCTCCGATGAGGGTAACAGACAGGAGCAGGACAGGGAGGCGCAAGCTGGTCAAGGGAGTGGTCACGGTGTATGGAGGGTTGGGGGATATGGTTTGAAGGAGGGGCTCTGAGCACTGAGGGAGGCTGGGGCTTGTGTCCTTCCTGGGGGAGGAAGGTGGTCCAGATGGGGAGTGAGGACACTGGCCCCCAGGGCTTTCCCTGTCAGCAGGAGGGGACTGTCGGAAGTGTAAGGTGGATCAGATGCCTCCTAGTGTGGTTGGGCTTGGAAGTAAGATGTCCAAGTAGCAACTGGTTCTGTAACTCAGGTGGACAGCTGGCTCATACATCTCTCTGTGTGTGTAAGAGAGGTTCTTTCAATGACTGAAAGAAGCGGGAAGGCGCCAGGCTTCAGGGTGTAACTTTGGCATTAGCAGATGCAAAGCTAAGCAGGGGCCCTATGTGCAGTTGTGTGGCTTGTGCACTGCCCAAGGATGCCACCTCCTAGTGAGTACCATTCACATAATAGAAACCCTAGATTTATATGTCTGGTGTGCTAATTCTCAAAAAATGGGAGTAAAATGCCTCATTTTAATAAATATCAGAAAATGATGATGATTTTTTTCTATGAATGGCAAAGGACTAACTTAAGAAGGGGCATTTTTTTTTTTAACCTTAGGTTTTTCAGAAGGGGCATCTTTTTTGATTTGCACAAAGGTATCACGTAGGCTCCCATCATCCCTGAGGTTGGTCGTGTGGACTAGACCAACCCATGGTGGGCAGGAGAAAGAGGGGTTCCCTGGGCTCCTCTCTGGCACACCCATGTCTGGTCCACAGCCCAGCCCCACAAATCTGGCCTCCTTTAGAAATAATCTTCTTGAATTTTTCATTGAGTATTAGGGTGCCT
This sequence comes from Nanger dama, assembly GCA_917880005.1. NCBI lineage: Eukaryota > Metazoa > Chordata > Mammalia > Artiodactyla > Bovidae > Nanger > Nanger dama. Next base: position 63,652,019 of record CAKJTW010000004.1, on the reverse strand, counting down.
CCATCATGAGGACCTGCGGGCAACTAGGATGAGAAACAAAAGGGAGAGACTGGTGAAACAAATACCTTGTTGGAGGTACTGAAAATCGTTTAGGTGCGAGGTAGGAGCGGGGCAGCAGGGTGGAGGTGGGGCAGCAGGGTAGCATGGAGTCCAGAGCGTGGAAGGATGACTGGGGCCTGGGGAAGACAGGGGCTGGGCCGTGCGACTCTGTTGCATCGTGCTAGGTTGCTTCAGCTTTGTCTGCGTCTTTGCAACCCCACGGACTGTGGCCCACCAAGTTCCTCTGTCCATGGCCTTCTCCAGGCGAGAATACTGGAGTGGGTTGCCATTTCCTTCTCCAGGGAATCTTCTCAACCCAGGTTGAACCCTTGTCTCTTCTGTCTCCTGTATAGGCAGGAAGATTCCTTCCCACTAGCGCCACCTGAGAAGCTAGTCTGTTGCACTGAGCAGGTTTTAAAGCCCAGCGTGGCTCGAGAACACTGCCAGTTCCTTACTTTGAGGCATGTTGCAACTTCCAAACAGTTTTTCTGGAACATTGGTCCTGAAATACCTGTTGTGGATTTCTGGCATCACTTGAATTGGCTTTGTTTTTCTTCCGCAGATACAACATGTTATGAGACTGGGCTGTGGGAGGTTTAGAGAACTAGCTGCAAGACTGGGCACAGAATTACTTCTTCCAATGAAAGACCAGGAGGTCTTATGTTCTTAGGGTGACCCCCTTTCCAGGACGCTCCTCAGTTTCCCAGGACACAATTGTCTCCTGTTGCGTCAGCCCTTCAGCTTGGCCAACAAGCTGGTTTTACAGCCAGCTTGACTTCTGTCTCAGGAATAGCCTTTGTCTTCTAGGATAAAACACTGGGTTTGGCAGCTTCTGGTCAATTCACTGAAGGTGCATGTCCAGACAACCACCATGGCCCCAGACAGCCCTGTGATGAGCTTCTGCTTCAGAGGCTAAGAGAAAAGCTCATACTGGGGACATCTGAGACACTTCTTTAATTGTTTTTAAAAATTTTGTTTTATTACAGCATGGTTGATAAAAAATGTTGTGTTAGTTTTGGATGTACAGAAAAGTGACTCAGTTATACATGGATATATTCTTTTTCATATTCTTTTCCACTATGGTTTATCACAAGATATTGAATATAGTTCCCTGTGTTCTACACTAGGACCTTGCTGGTTATCTATTATCTATATAATATTTTAGGTCTGCTAATCCCAAACTCCCAGTCCATCGCTTCCCCTTGGCAACCACCAGGCTGGTCTCCTATGTTCAACCTTGTTCTTCTTAAGTTTGGGCCACACTTCTTCCACTCATTTTTTCCCTCCTAATATAGCACCCATATCCAGTCCACAGCCATCCCTGAATGCATACAGCCACTCCATGGGCAATATTCCTGCATTCTTATGTACTTATTTGTAGCACCTGAATCCCAGAATAGACATTTCCCCATTAAGAAACACAAATAATGGAAGAAGAAAAAAGACACCTACTTCCTGGAGCAGATTGCTTTGCCCAAAATAGCCCTATAACAAACGGGCTGCTGAACTACCTCGTGATGAAACCTATGAACATTTGTAGTATTTTACATTGAGCTGAATAATTTATTAATGTTTAATATTTCACAACAGTAAAGCAGAAAACCTGATGAAATTTTCATATCTGCTATTATAAGCTTAAATGGATTGAGATGCAGCTGGGTGGTGCTGAGTGCCTGCAAGCAGGTGTATACTCCCTCATGTGGCCGACCCACGTGGCCAGAGTAACTCTCCTCTGCCTGTTACCCCACAGATCCTGTGCACTTGGGAGAACTGAGTGCTTGAGGGTGTCTTCAGTTTGGTTGAACAGCAGCTCAACTTTCCCTATTTAAGAAGTGATTTCACTAGGGCCAAGCCTCTTCCTTATTCCTTTAATTTTCCTCACTGCTCTGTTTTGGATGCCTGAATTGTCCATCATTGGTACAGATTGCATTCTTTGCGAGATAATCAACATCCAAGGAAAACGTGACTGATGATTAACATATGATTAATAATCTGAAAAAGAGTATATATAGTGAAAGTGAAAGTCATTCAGTCATGTGCAACTCTTTGTGACCCCATGGACTATACAGTCCATGGAATTTCCAGGCCAGAATACTGGAGTGGGTAGCCTATCCCTTCTCCAGGGGATCTTCCCAATCCAGGGATCGAACCCAGGTTTCCTGCATTGCAGGCAGATTTTTTTTACCATCTGAGCCACCAGGGAAGCCTGACCAATAATCTGAAAAAGAATATATATATTCTTGAAATAATATGAATTATGAAATATAATACTATGAAATATATGAAATAACTGAAATAATATGGTGGTCTCACCTTGGGGAGAGTTGAAGGTACTTTTGGTATTTTAAAGGAAAATTGTATTATGTTAAGGCCTCCTTTAGGAGATTCAAATATGAGAAGAATAATGTGAGGGAATTTTGGGGAGCCAAAGGGATGCCCTGGAATAGACAGATTATTTTTGACCTACTACTCTCCAAATAGTCCACTTCCAGAAAACGAAGGGGGACAATTGCCATCTCTCCTGGCTTCCTGGCAACCAGGGTGCAGGCAGGTAACCCAGCCTGAGTCAGGTGGATGTTCCTGCCCAGGGCCCTGAAAGTTGCACCACAGGGTTGCTCAGGGTAGGAAGACATGGTTCTCTGTAGCCACGACAGACAAGAGCCCAGTGACAGTGCCACCAGCGACGGTGGGCCCAGAGGACTGTTTCCAGGGTCTGAGCTTCTCAAAGTCTTATTCCCCCTCATTTTCTTCTCTGTTCTGAAGCTGATTCTCCAGGCTTCATCGATTCTGTGAGCTAGCCAACGCACTGCAATTAAACTTCTTTTTGCTTCACTTTGCTGGTGGTGTTTTCTGTTATTTGCCTGGCACAACACAGATTATTAGAGCTTTCAATACACTATAAATTACTTTTTTGTCTGTATGTCTGTGTGTTAGAACTTAACTCAGTGCGTTAGAGAATTAGCAACTGGGACTTTCAAAAGCCTTCATAGGGAAAGAATTCACTCACAGACCTCATCCTAAGAAGGTTTGGAGCAGAAATCGTCAGTGGGATGAATGAGGTGATTCAGATCTGGGCTAACCCTTAACCCAAACTAGGATGTGGGAGAATTTTGCTTGACATGGTTTCCACCTTTCACACCCTACATTTGCTACCTGGTATTTATAGAGAGAGGAGGCTGAAGGAATCTTCACAGAGTGACTTGGAAGATTTTTAAACTAATTGAGAAGATGAATGATTTTGAATAGTGTTTCATTTATTGATTTCCCATTTACTGATGTATACAAATACCAAGTTCTTAGAATAGTGCCTGGCCCATAGCAAGAGAACAGAGTAACAGACACCAGGGGCAGGAGACTATCGGGTAAAATATACACCATCAATGACTTCATTTAACCTCCCTTTATAACCTGGTCTAAATCCCAGCTTGGAGGTTCAAAAAAACCACTGAAATGAGTGTGTCAGCATGAACATGGGTCGAGGACAATTTTTCTTGGAATTTTAGCCATAAGGATGCAGAGAAGCTGAGAGAAACGAAGTTTTATTTGGTGTGGTTTCAGGCTTCATGAACGCCAAATCAAAACCAAAATAAAAGTGGAAGACAGCCCATCACTCTCAACCAAATACAGAAAGTTTTTTTCTCATAAAACAACTCCGCTTTGGCATATTGGATTCCTGTTCCTTTTGCTCACTGAGTGACCTTTTGTGACCTGACTGGGATGGCTACAGGCTGGGAATTCTTGAACACAGTGTGAGTAACTACTGGCCCTTCACTCTCCCCACTTCTCCAAAAGTGCTATCGCCCTCACTCCCCACAGCCAGACCAGAGAGAACGCATGCAGGCCTGTTCTCTGCCAGTGCTCTCCTTCAAGGCCATGATGCTGAGGGCTGACCCCCAAATCTCACATCACATTCCTCCTGAATCAGGCAGCTCCCTTCCAAGGAGCGTTGCAGGGATCCAAGTTGCTTCCATCTTATGACTTTGCTGTCTTTTGCTTCTTGTGCTACAAAAAGGCCAGCCCGGGGTCACTCAGTGGGCAGGTAGGGGAAGAACGTGGAGACTTATGCACCTCATATTCAACCAGATCAGTCTGAAGTGACATGTATCACTTCCACCCACATTCCATCGGCAAGATATATGGTGCTATCCAAATACAAGGGGAGCTGGGAAATGTAGTCCCTGTGCTACCCAAACGCAGGGGGAGCTGGAAATGTTGGCTGGCTTCCAAGCAACAATGTGATGTTGTAGGCCCATGTTGGTCTGCCGCTATTTCTACTCTTCTATGTAGTACTGAAACCTTCCCCAACAGCCAGCCTTTGACTCAGCACCTTGGGGAGAGAAACTACATGAATGAATTTACTCTTTGCCATTAATATATGGTAACATTTTATTATTCCCAGAATAGTTAAAATTTTAAAAAGAACAGGAAGATAAAGCAGTGAATCTAAAGGTGGAGGAGGTATTTTGGAATGGGGGATATTCCTGCCATAATATCTTCTGTTAATTTGTAGAGGGACACACATGCACTTATGTGCTAGGGGGATTCACCTCCAAATCTCCAAGTCTGCCCATATCAGAGGAGGGACAGAAAACATCCCTTTCATAGGTTTTCAAACAGATTTCAGCCTAGCTGTGCCCTTATTGGCTCTGTAAGTCCAGAGGCAGAGCTGCTGGCATCTCCTTGGCGAACAGCTTGGTTGATGCTGCCCAGCTCCATTGGAGTGGGAGGGAGATTGATCAGAGCCTCATTCATTTTCCAGTGCTGATAGATTTCCTGATTCACTCACTTGGGCCAGACATGCATCTCTGGCTAGGCAGTAAAAATGTCAATAACCACTCTCTTTTTACTCTTCTTTCCAAGCTGGAGACAAGTTTCCATTAAATCCTTAACCCATGCTTTCTTGATTAAATCAAATTTACAGCCAGTGGAGAGGGACAGAATTTCAGCCACATTCACCTTGCCCTCTGTAAAGTACTCTTGACTTGGCTTTTCAACAACTCTCATATTTTATGCCTCATGTATCAGTTTCCAGGCAAGGCCAAGGGCAGGCTCTTGGCTACGCTTTGGATACGGTGAAGCTTTTTCACCTTCTCTGTGAGCCCTGTGTCCCCAAGACACAGGAAGGGGAGGGGGCACTGCAGTGAGGATGGCTCTTGGGGAGGGTGGGTGGCATCTGTCTGAGAGTGGGTGACATTGGAGAGAAAGCGGGTGACAACTGGGAGAGGCCAGATTCACTGACTTTTGGTCATTTAATTAAAGCCATCCATGTCTATGTTTCTGTGATCCTCTAAGAAACTGAGCTGATAGACAAATTTATACTTGAGTGTTAAGGACTAATCAGAGTTAATGTTACCAGTTACTTAACTCCATGTCAGTCACTACACTAACCAGTTTATACATGACCTCAGCTAATAGTTCCTATAAGCCTACAAAGAAAGTACTATGATTATCCTCATCTTACAGATGAGGAAATGGGACTCAAGAAGAGGATAAATAACCTTCCCAAGGACACACATCACTAAGTGCTGGAGCTAGGATGGGAATCCCTAAACCTGGCTCCAGAGCCCATTCTATTGTCTGCTGTCTTACTGTGCAATTGCAAGAGTTTCTTTGGAAAAGAATCTGTATCTCTTTCTCTCTCTCTCTCTCTATACACACACACACACACACACACACACACACACACACATGTATATGTATATATGTACATATATGTATATATGTACATATATATATATATATATATATATATATATATATGTATATCTCCAGGGGATCTTCCTGACCCAGGGATTGAACTAGCATCTCCTTCATTGCAGGCAGATTCTTTACCATCTGAGCCACCAGGGAGGCCATATATATAAAAATAACTTAGCTGTATACCTGAAATAACACAATACTGTAAATCAATTATACTTCAATAAAAAAGTGAACTGAAAAAGAAGAACTTCTATGTCATTGCTCCCAGAAATGGTTGTATTTTAAAAGGGTCAAGAAGGAAGCTAATGGAATAAAGCAATGCTGGTGGCCACTTGACAGGGAGGTGAGGAAGACATTTTGAGCTAGAAAGTCTTTACAACATGTCTTTCAAATCAGGCCAAGCTTTTGGTGCAGTTTGCTGTCTATTGATAAGCCCAGTCTGTGATCATGTCCGCGATGGAAAATGTTACACTAATTCTTTATTTTTTTAAATTGAAGGAGAGTTGATTTACAATGTCATATTAGTTTCAAGTATACATCAAAGTATTTCAGTTATCACACACACACACACACACACACACACAGATGGGCTTTCCAGGTGGCTCAGAGGTAAGAATCTGCCTGCCAATGCAGGAAACACAAGAGATGTGGGTTTAATTCCTAGGTCAGGAAGATACTCTAAAATAGGAAATGACAATCTGCTCCAGTATTATTGCTTGGAAAATCCCATGGACAGAGGAGCCTGGCTGGCTACAGTCAATGAGGTTGCAAAATGTAGGACACAACTGAGTGACTGAGCACACACTCACATGTACATACAGACATTCTTTTCCATTAGAAGTTATCACAAGATATTGAGCATAGTTCTCTGTGCTCTACAGTAGGTCCTTATTGGTTATTTATTTTGTATATAGTAGTGTGTATATGTTACATTACAAAGGTCTGTCTAGTCAAAGCTATAGTTTTTCCAGTAGTCACGTATGGATGTGACAGTTGGACTATAAAGAAAGTTGACCACAGAAGGAGTGATGCTTTTGAACTATGGTGTTGGAGAAGACTCTTGAGAGTCCCTTTCCATCCTAAAGGAAATCAGTCCTGGGTGTTCTTTTGAAGGACTGATGCTGAAGCTGAAATTTCAATACTTTGGCCACCTGATGTGAAGAACTGACTTATTTGGAAAGACCCTGATGTGGGACAGATTGAAGGCAGGAGGAGAAGGGGACAGCAGAGGATGAGATAGTTGGATGGCATCACCAATGCGATGGACATGAGTTTGAGTAGGCTCTGGGAGTTGGTGATTGACAGGGAAGCCTGGCATGCTGCAGTCCATGGGGTCACAAAGAGTTGGACACAACGGAGTGACTGAACTGAACTGAACTGAACTGAGTGTGTATAAGTTAATCCCAAACTCCTAATTTTTCACCCCTCCCCACCACTTTCCCTTTGGTAACCATAAGATTGTTCTCTATGTCTGTTAAGTCTGTTTCTGTTCTGTAATAAGTTCATTTATATCATTTAAAAAAGATTACTATGTAAGTGATATCATATGATATTTGTCTTTTTCTGACCTACTTCACTTAGTATGATAATCTCTATGTTCATCCATGTTGCTGCAAATGGCATTATTTAACGTTTTTTTAATGGCTGAGTAGTATCCCATTGCATATACGTGCTACATTTTTTTTCTGTGTGTGTGTGTAATAAAGTTTTATTAAAGTATAAAGGAGATAGAGAAAGCTTCTGACATAGACATCAGAAGGGGGCAGAAAGAATACTTGCCTGCCAGTCTTTAGCTGGATGTTATATAGTTACTAAGTAAAAGTAAAAGTAAAAAGTAGCTCAGTTGTGTCTGACTCTGCGACCACGTGGACTGTAGCCTACCAGGCTACTCCGTCCATGGGATTCTCCAGGCAAGGATACTGGAGTGGGTTGCCATTTCCTTCTCCGTTACATTTTCTTTAGCCATCTGTTGATGGACATTTAGTTTGCTTTTGTGTCTTGGTTATTGTGAATAGTGCTGCAGTGAATATCAGAGTGCATGTATATGCATATTTTTAAAATATAAATTTATTTATCTTAATTGGAGGTTAATTACTTTACAATATTGAATTGGTTTTGCCATATTTTGAATTATGATTTTCTCTGGATACATGACCAGAAGTAGGATTGTTGGATCATATGAGAAGTTTATTTTTAGTTTTATGAAGACCCTCTTTAATGTTCTCCCCAGTGGCTACACCAATTCACATTCCCACCAACAGTGTAGGAGGGTTCCTTTTTCCACACTCTCTCCAGCACTGGTTATTTGCATACTTTTGGATGATAAGGCAGACCATCCTCATTCTTTTTATTTTACTTTTAATTGGAGAATAATTACTTCACAATACTGTGTGTGGCTTCTGCCATACATCAATATGAATCAGCCATAGGCATACCCATGCTCCCAACCTCTTAAACCTCTCGCCTACCTCCTTCCCATTCCACCCTTCTAGGTTGTCACAGAGCACTGACTTTGGGTTCACTGTGTTATACAGCAAATTCCCACTGGAATCTACTTTACATATCTGTAATGTGTATGTTTCAATGCTACTCTCTCAAATAATCCCACCTCTCCTTCCCCCACTGTGTCCAAAAGTCTGTTCTCTATGTCTGCATCTCCACTGCTGCCCTGTAGGCAGGTTCACCAGTACCATCTTTCTAGGGTTCATATATAGCATCATCCTCATTCTTAATTCTCAGATGTGGAGTTGGAAGAGTCGAGATCAGTTTTGAGCTGGTCATGAATGGGTTGGAAGGAACGCAGAGAGACATAGAGGAGCCCAGTCACCACCCTTCAGTCTCTGAATTTGTGTTTTCCTCACACTAGTGTTGGTGCATTCTCACATTAAAAAAAAAAAAATCAGCCTTGAGTCAGATTCTTCACCCTATGATTATATGGATGTCCTTCCAAATGGATGTGACTACTAGAGTAAGAGTAGGATATTAGTTTTGCCTGAGTTGTCATTCTGGAAAAGCATTTAGAGCCCACACTTGTGCAGAGTACCTTGGGAGTGGGAGCCACTGGGGTGCTGAGGGTCAATGGCCTCGCCTCTTCCCAAACACCCTGGCAGCTTCTCAGGGAGAGCCTCTACCAGTAATAGTTATCAAACAGATAATATAAGAAGCTCCCTCTGAGGCGCTTCTGGGGACATTCAGGCATTTGCCCCTGCAGCCTTGTAGGGATGACAAAGGCCCAAGGAGTGAGAGTGGTCAGGGGAGGAGGTTAGGGGAGGACCCAGACTTAGCCTGGGCTGCTTTACTGGGCAGGTAGTGGGTGTGGAATGTTGCTGCCTATGGGATCAGGCTGCTGCTGGTGGGGGGACTTAGGGGAAGGAACCCAGGTGTTGACTGTCCCTGTGTCTTTGTGTGCTGCCATCTCCCCCTTGAAGTAGCCCTGGGCTGAGTCAAGGGTTTGGATTGGACCTTGCAGACAGCCATCTTTCTGAGTCTTGTCCTGACCTTTTCTCTGTGGAGTACACTCGTGGTATCTCCTCCTCTTCTGTAAAGACATGAGTCCTACTGGATTAGTACACCACACTTATGACCTGCATAGCCTTGTGCATAAGGACATCAGGCCAGGTAGCATGGTGACGGGGGCTCTGCTGACTTAGCCTAGCATCTGGTATGGAGCAGAGCCTGCACAGAGAAAAGGGCACACTTTTTCCAATTTTCCTACAAGTCGTGCGTCTTCACCTTGCTGTGTTCCTCCCCACCCCACCCCCAACCCCCTGCTGCAGCCTTGACTCAGAGGAGGGCCTTGATCTAATTTCCCCAAGGGTTCTACCTAGCCTGGATCTGCTCTGGGCTTGGGTATCCCAGACACCCTACATTTGGGATGGGATCCTGAGAAGTGGTGAGGGACAACCAAGAGGAGTGTCCACGGCTACTATTGGCCCCCAGATGGAATGGCCATTTCTGAAAAGAAAAAGACATGTGGAAGTGAATAAATGTGACTTGCCTGGGTCATAGTCTGATAGGGCTGTCATAACAGTTATACCACTCACTGGGGTACTTCACTGGCAGCAGTTAATTTTTTTAGAGTTCTGGAAGCTAGAAGTCCAAGCTCTGGGTGCTACAGGGTTGGTTTCTGGGGAGAGCTCTCCCTTCCCTGGCAGATGGCCATCTCTCTTTGTGTCATGACATGAACTTCCTTCTGTGTATGTACATTCTGGCATCCTTTCTTGTAAGGACATGGGTCCTACTGGATTAGGACCCCATTAACCTTGATGACCCTCTTAAAAGCCTGATCTCCAAATACAGTCACAGTGGGGCTAAGACTACAACATATGATCTGAGTGGGTGGGTGTGTGCATGCTAAGTCATTTCAATTATGTCCTACTCTTTGTGACCCTATGGACTATGTAGCCTGCCAGGCTCCTCTGTCCATGGGATTCTCCAGGCAAGAATGATGAAATGGGTTGCCATTTCCTACTCTAGGGGATCCTCCCGACTCAGGGATTGAACCTGTGTCTCTTATAGCCCTTGCTGCTGCTGCTGCTGCTAAGTCACTTCAGTCGTGTCTGACTCTGTGCGACCCCATAGATGTCAGCCACCAGGCTCCCCCCGTCCCTGGGATTCTCCAGGCAAGAACACTGGAGTGGGTTGCCATTTCCTTCTCCAATGCATGAAATGAAAAGTGAAAGTGAAGTCGCTCAGCCGTGTCTGACCCTCAGCAACCCCATGGACTGCAGCCTTCCAGGCATCTCCATCCATGGGATTTTCCAGGCAAGAGTATTGGAGTGGGATGCCATTGCCTTCTCCCATATCTCTTGCACTGGCAAGCATTATCTTTACCACTAACGCCACCTGGGAAGCCCCTAGGTGGGTGGGTGGAGGAGACAGTTCAGTCCATAACAGTAGGGAATGCTTGAGATTTTGTTAGTGCTTTTGTAGTATCAGCAAAGTGTGTGTGTGTGTGTGTGTGTGTGTGTGTGTGTGTGTGTGTGTGTGTGTGATTCCAACTAGTTTGCAATCTTCCAAAAGCAAGGCTGTGTTTGAAAAACCTTTTCTTAGCCACTGTCCTCATAGTCTCCCCAACCTTCCATCAGCAGGCCAAACACAGGAGGCACTGAATAAATATGTGTGAACCAACCCCCAGTGAAGCTTTCTGGTGGATACTGTTGCCAGAGATGACTCTCGACCACTCATCCATGGCTTTCTGTAGATGGGATCTGGGAGAACCTGGCTGGAGAGAATGCTCTGATTGGTTCACTCTTTGAAGGAAGGCATGAAATTTTCAGAAGGGAAATGAACTCTCATTTCAGTCAATTCACACTTGAATCTCACTTTGTTAAGCAACATTATTTATTCAGTAGCTGTTGGAATTCACATGCTTTGTATTTAATGGGCCCAATTATGCTCTTTATGGCATGTCTGTGAAAGGTGCCATTTTTACTATCTGAACATTGATTTGATGTGATCTCGTATGTTATCTTATTCTATGGGGGAGAGGCCCTTATAGTCCCCAGATTCCAGTAGTAAGAATGAGCAGAGAAAGCTTTTTTTCTATCTGCATAATCCTAGAATTGCCATCGACAAAGGTCCCGAAGGATACAGACCTTTCACTTATTCAAAGTGTTCATTTTTCATTTTATTAAATATGAAAGTAGCTTATTTTTCCGAATGATAAAAAACTGATACACCTTAAAAATGTAAACAAAGAAGAACAATATAAAAATTAGTGATGACTCATAACTCTGCACTTAGGGACAACCTTAGAGGTTTGAATGTGTTACCATTTGATTTTCTTCCTAAGATCATGCATAGGTATATGCGTGTCCACTCCCTGCCTTTTCATAATAAAGCATAATATATATGATCTAAATATTTCCTTCCCCTCATTAAAAAATATTTTTATCATGAAAAATTCCAAGTATGTACTAAAGCAGATTGCATAATATATTGCTTCTCTATTTGTGACTAATCTTAAAAAAACTTTTTAGATTTATCACAAAACATTGGCTATATTTCACTGTGCTGTACAATATATCGTTTTCTAAAATTTTGATTGCTTTATTTATGTATGGCTGCACTGAGTCTCCATCGCTGTGTGAGGGCTTTTCTCTAGCTGTGGTGCGGGGGGCTTCTCATCGTGGTGGCTTCTCTTGTGGCAGAGCACGGGCTCTCGGGTGGACGGGCTGCAGTGGTTTCGGCACATGGGCTTGGTAGCTGCGGCTCCTGATTCCAGAGCGCAGGCTCAGCCCCCTGTGGCACAGGGGCTCAGTTGTGCAATGGCATGTGGGATCTTCCTGGACCAGGGATTGAACCCATGTCTCCTGCACTGGCAGGCAGATTCTTTACCTCTGAGCCACAAGGGGGAGCCCCTGTACAATGTATTCTTCCTGCTTATCTGTTTTACACATAGTAGTTTGTATCTTTTAACCCTATACTCCTATCTTGCCCGCCCCCTTCTCAGTCCCCACTGGTAACCACTAGTTTGTTTTCTGTATCTGTAAGTCTGTTTCGCATATACATTTATTTGTATTATTTTTAGATTTCACATAAAAATGATACCATGTGGTATTTGTCTTCCTCTGTCTGACTTACTTTTCACTCACTTATCTATCACTAAGCATAATATTCTCTAGGTCCATCCTTGTTGCTGCAAATGGCACAATTTCATTCATTTTTATGGTTGCATAATGTTCATTTGTGGCTAATCTTGTTTTGTCTGTATTTTAATTTACCCCCTCCCCAGATTATTTTGAAGCAAATCCTAGCTATCATATCATTTATTCAGTAACTTTCTTCCTAAAAGATAGAGATACTTCAGAAATAATATTTTTCTCACACTTAAATTATTAAGAGCAATATCTTAGAAATTCTCAAATATCTAGTCACTGTTAAAATGTCTTGTCTTACAATGATTTGTTTGAATCAGGATCAAGTTTTATACTTGTAACTGACTGTTTGGTTATGTCTCTTCAATCTTTTTCATCCATAGTTTCCACCTTGATTTTTTTCTCCTTGCAGTTTACTTGTTGAAGAAACTTGTCATCTGTTCTATAGAATTTCTGTCTGAATTTTGCTGATTTCTTCCCTATGGCATCATTTATAATGTTCCCTTAAATTGCTAGTTCAATCTCAAACCTCGATCATATTCAGATTCCATCTTTATTAGTCAAGTCTACTTCATAAATGGTATTGTGAACATCCCTGGAGGCACATAAAGTCTGTTGCTCTCTCACTTTGAAATGTTACCTAGATCTATATTTTGCAGCTGAATTATTTTTCCCCTCCCATTCATATGTTCTAGTCCCAACCCACAGTACCTCAGAATGTAACTGTATTTGGAGGTAAGGTGGCGAAGTTGAAATGAAGTCATTAGGTTTTCTTATACAAACAAGGGGCTTCCCTGGTGTTCAGAAGTAAAGAATCCACCTGCCAGTGCAGCAGATGTGGGTTCGATCCCTGGCTTGGGAAGATCCTCTGGAGTAGGAAATGGCAACCACACCAGTATTCTTGCCTGGGAAATTCCATGGACAGAGGAGACTGAAGGGCTGCAGTCCATGGGGTTGCAAAAGAGTCAGACACAACTTAAGTGTACAACAACAGATACAAAGAGGAGGTGTGGACACAGACGCACACAGAGGGATGACCATGTGGGGACACAAGGAGAAGAAGGTGATCCACAAGCCAAGAAGGGACACTTCAGGCAAACTAGTGCTGCTGATGCCTCGATCACACCTCCAGCCACCAGAGCTGTGAAAAAATAAATTCCTGTCATTTAAGCACCCCTGCCCCCTGGTCTGTGGCACATTGTCAGGGCAGCCCTAGCAAACTGATACATCTATAAATTCATTAGGCAATATAAAATTGTTATATTCTAATCCTACCATATCTATTATTTATCAGCTAAATACTGCAAAGTTAAATTTTCCTTCAGTCACTATTTGGTCACCCATGGGGAAAATTAGCACAGGAAGAACAAGATAGATGCTTGATTCTTTTCCTTTATGTCCCAGTTTTCAAAATAACAGTTTGGTCTCTTCTTATCCCCCAAAGTGAATGACAGTTTTTTTTTAATATCAAATAGATTTTAAAATATTTGACGTGTTTCAATATACCTTTAATAGATCATAAACATCTTTGTATGTCAATATAATTCTAAATGATTAGCTTTAATGACTACATGGTTTTCCCGTATATGAATGCATTAGAATTTATATAACCATTTCTTACTGTTAGACATTTACATTACAACCCTTTTGATTTAGCATTTCCACTCAAGTTCAGTCTTGCTCTCACAAATAAATACATTTTTCCCTGAAGCAAGGTAGTACTTTCCCTAATTTATTTGAAAAGGTGAAATTAGTAGATTAATTTTTAATGATGACTATGGTATGAAAGGCAGTCTGGTTAGTTGAGTGGCCTTTTTATTGAAGCTTGAAAGATCTTTTCTAGTCTGTCTATTTAAAATATTCATACCATGGGTGAGGGAAAATCTCTCTTTTTTTCTATCAAGGTTTGAAGTTCTTCATCAAGGACAGAAGATAAGATAAGACTGGCAATTAAGCTCAAACAGTCATTAAGAGTGAAAAAATGATGGTGGCAAGTTACTTTTTGATATTTCCACATTTGCTTAATATTTTCATTTTTGAAAACCAATGTTCTTGCCTTGAAAGAAACCATTGCTACCTTCGCTAATCCTCTTAGTGGTAGGAACCAAGTCCATGGCCAACATTGTCCATCAGTGTGAGGACCAGAGCAGCTCTGGGTCAGGTGGCTGTCCGTCCTGATATGCCTGGATTGCTACAGTTTATGCCTGTTCTGAAGCAGCTCCTCATAATGTCCCCTTTCATTCTCAAAAGAGTCCTGGTATGGTCAAGAAATTATATAATCATCCTAGATATTAGGAAACAGTTTTGTTTCCTTCTACCTGTTCAGATTTCTTCATGTCCCAGCTTCCTCAAAGACAAGACAGTGCTATTGAAGAACAAAATTCTTCCTGTCCACCTCTCCCCACAATCACGTGGCTATAATTAGTTTCCCCCACTTTTGCTTAATTTTCATTTAAGCAAATTTCTGCCATCTCCCTCCTCATCCCCTATATATACGTATTTTTATCATAGTCCCTTCAATGGGGCACAAAGTTGTCAGAGTAAGGAGGAAATTGCTGTGGGGTTGGGTCCATGTGGAAAACTGAGGCTGGAAGGGTTATTGTCTGAGCCAAGGCAACACAACTAGGTAGTGAGAGCAGGACAAGGACCAGGGTCTCCCAATTTCTCTGCCAACTTATCTTGGCTAAGTCATCCTTTTAATAATTGCTGGCAAATTTGATGTTTTGAAGAAGATGGGACCCTACCTCCCTGCCCCTCACTTTTGCCATCAGGTGGTGAATTAGAATGAAAACATGTTTCCCATCTAGTTCTGCTATAGGTGCTTTATTTATTACCAAGATCATATTTACTAGAAGCAGGCACAGGAGAGTTCTACAACTTCTCTCTGTAAACTTTGTCAAGTCCACACCCAATTCTTAGGCTCTTTGACAAGCACCTTGCAAAAAATGTTCACTTAGAGGCAGAGGCAACAGTATTCTGATGGCAGAATCAGAAATTTCTGGTTGGGTCGGGTGACAGCATCTTATGTTGAGGGCAATGAGAGAATGCAGTCTAGACCTGGAGCCATGGGTAAAATCTGCTGAATGTGACCGATTATTTCTTGTAAGGACGTGAACTCCCATCTACCTTCCTAGCCAATTACAGTCCTTGAGTACCACGTACTGAACCAGTGAAGGTGTATTTCTCACAGTGGGGAAAGGACAGCTCACAGCAGCCCTTCAGCCTGGTCCCTTCCTTTGGGCAGGGTGCTGGAATGCCTCTGGGAAAGGAAGAAGGAAGGTAAAAGTTCTTGTAAACATGCTAATTTCAAGCCATGCAGATAACACTAATGGTAACTAACAGGGGAGTCCTTATCTGTGGAATGCTGTTAGGAGGATGTACCTGGTCTGTGTATGGTTTCTTATGATATGGAAACTTGGAATCTAGGGATTTGTGTTGCCTCTCAGAAGTTTTTATCTGTATGGATACCAGATGATACACTGTTTAGCCTAAGGAATGACAGAGAGCACAGTGTCAAATAAGGCTGTCAAGAATCAGAGATCTCACCCAATATAAAAAATTTTGACTCCCTGAAAAGTGTCCAGTAGGCTGTGTGACAATTTGAGTGTGAAAACAGAAATATTTCCTAATCTAAGCATATCCCTTTTGCGTGAGAGATGTGGCTACATGCCATACCTCAGAGTGTTGTTAATATAACAAAAAAGAATCTAGGAAGCTTATATGGGGAACAGGGGTGGGTCTAGACCCCTCCTTGTATCACTTCTGCTTCACAATTGCTTGTATTTTTGAAAGACAATGTATCAACATTTTTGATACTGGGTAAGATCTCTGATTCTTGAGAGCCTTATTTGACACTGTGCTCTCTCTCATTCCTTAGGCTAAATAGTGCATCCTCTGGTATCCATACAGATAAAAACTTCTGAAAGGCAACATCTTACTCTGTTCTGGAGTGTGGATTTATTTATTTACTCATTTATTTTATTGTGTATTTTTATTTTAAAAATTTATTTATTTTTAAATTGGAGGATAATTGCTTTACATAATTATGTCATTTTCTGTCAAACATCAGCATAAATCATCCTTTTTAAATAGTGATATCTGTTTACTAAAGTAAAGGAGAAGCAAAGGGGGAAAAAGTATCATTTCACATTCCCTATGAACCATTAATGGGAGAAGGCAATGGCACCCCACTCTAGTACTCTTGCCTGGAAAATCCCATGGATGGAGGAGCCTGGTAGGCTGCAGTCCATGGGGTTGCTGAGTTGGACATGATTGAGTGACTTCACTTTCACTTTTCACTTTTATGCATCGGAGAAGGAAATGACAACTCACTTCAGTGTTCTTGCCTGGAGAATCCCAGGGATGGAGGAGCCTGGTGGGCTGCTGTCTATGGGGTCGCAGAGTCGGACATGACTGAAGCGACTTAGCAGCAGCAGCAGCATCAGCATGAACCATTAATATTACCCAGTGAAAGTGAAAGTGTTAGTCACTCAGTCATGTCTGACACTTTGTGAATCCGAGGACTGTAGTCCACCAGGCTTCTCTATCCATGGCATTCTCCAGGCAAGAATACTACAGTGGATAGCTATTCCCTTCTCCAGGGAATCTTACCGACCCAGGGATCAAACCCGAGTCTCCTGCTTGGAGGCAGGTTCTTTACCATCTGAGCCACTAGGGAATATCAGTGATTAAATAAGACTCTTTCCACTTTGAGTAAATGAAAAAAAATTAACCCCTGTAAATAGCCCACTTTCAATTTTTGAAGTTTAAAAACCTTTTTATTTTATATTAGAGTATAGCAGATTAACAATATCGTGATAGTTTCAGGTCTAAGACAGAAAAGGGTCATAGCCATACACATTGTATGTATCCATTCTCCCCCAAACTCCCCTCACATCCAGGCTGCCACATAACATTGAGCAGAGTTTCCTGTGCTGTACAGTAGGTGCTATACAGTAGGGCCTTGTTTGTTATCCATTAAAAAAATTATTTATTTTTAATTGAAGGATAATCACTTTACAGAATTTTATTGTTTTCTGTCAAACCTCAACATGAATCAGCCATCAGTTCAGTTCAGTTCAGTTTAGTCACTCAATAATGTCTGACTCTTTGCAGTCCCATGAACTGCAGCATGCCAGGCCTCCCTGTCCATTACCAACTCCTGGAGTTTACTCAAACTCATGTCCATTGAGTTGGTGATTCCATCTAGTCATCTCATCCTCTGTCACCCCCTTTGCCTCCTGCCTTCAATCTTTCCCAGCATCAGGGTCTTTTCAAATGAGTCAGGTCTTCGCATCAGATGGCCAAAGTATTGGAGTTTCAGCTTCAGCATCAGTCCTTCCAATGAATATTCAAGACTCATTTCCTTTAGGATGAACTGTTTGGATCTCCTTGCATTCCAAGGGACTCTCAAGAGTCTTCTCCAACACCATAGTTCAAAAACATCAGTCTTCGGCACTCAGCTTTATAGTCCAACTCTCATACCCATACATGACTACTGGAAAAACATAGCCTTGACTAGATGGACCTTTGTCAGCAAAGTAATGTCTATGCTTTTTAATATGCTGTCTAGGTTAGTCCTAGTTCCTCTTCCAAGGAGCAAATGTCTTTTAATTTCATGGCTGCAGTTACCATCTGCAGTGATTTGGGAGCTCCCCAAAAGAAAGTCTGTCACTGTTTCCACTGTTTCCCCATCTATTTGTCATGAAGTGATGGGAACAGATGCCATGATCTTCATTTTCTGAATGTTGAGCTTTAAGCCAACTTTTTCACTCTCCTCTTTCACTTTCATCAAGAGGCTCTTTAGTTCTTCACTTTCTGTGGTAAAGGTGGTGAGTGAAAGTGAAGTCACTCAGTCGTGTCCAACTCTTTGCGACCCCATGGACTATAGCCTACCAGGCTCCTCCCTCCATGGGATTCTCCAGGAAAGAGTACTGGTGTGGGTTGCCATTTCCTTCTCTAGGGGATCTTCCCGACCCAGGGGCTGAACCCGGGCCTCCCACATTCCAGGCGGATGCTTTAACCTCTGAGCCACCAGGGAAGCATAAAGGTGGTATCATCTGCATATCTGAGGTTATTGATATTTCTCCCAGAAATCTTAAATCAGCCATAGGTATACATATATCCCTTCCCTTTTGAGACTCCCTTCCATCTCCCTCCCCATCCCACCCCTCTAGGTTGATACAGAGCCCCTGTTTGAGTTTCCTGAGCCATACAGCAAATTCCTGTTGGCTGTCTATTTTACATATGGTAATGTAAATTTCCATGTTACTCTTTTCATATGTCTCACCCTCTCCACTCCTTTCCCCATGTCCGTAAGTCTATTTTCTATGTCTATTTCTCTTTTGCTGCTCTGTAAATAAATTCTTCAGTACCATTTTTTCTAGATTCCATATACGTACATTAGAAAACTATTTCTCTTTCTCTTTCTGAATTACTTCACTCTGTATGATAGGTTCTAGGTTCCTCCACCTCATTAGAACTGACTCAAATGCATTCCTTTTTATGGCTGAGTAATATTCCATTGTGTATATGTACCACAACTTCCTTTTTATTCATCTGTTGATGGGCATCTAGGTTGCTTCCATGTTCTAGCTATTGTAAATAGTGCTGCAGTGAATGATGGGATACATGTGTTTTTTTCAATTTTGGCTTCCTCAGGGTATATGCCTAAGTGTAGGATTGCTGGGTCATATGATGGCTTTATTCCTCGTTTTTAAATGAATCTCCAATCATCTTCCATAGTGGCTGTATCAATTTACATTCCCACAAACAGTGGAAGAGCATTCCCTTTTTCCACATCCTCTCCAGCATTTATTGTTTGTAGACTCTTTGATGAGGGCCATTTTGACTGGTGTGAGGTGATATCTCATTGTAGTTTTGATTTGCCTTTCTCTAATCATGAGCATCTTTTCATGTGTTCGTTAGCCATCTGTATGTCTTCTTTGGAGAAATGTCTGTTTAGGTCTTTTCCCCCACTTTTTGATTGGGTTGCTTGCTTTTCTGGTATTGAGTTGTATGAGCTGCTTGTATATTTTGGAAATTAATCCTTTGTCAGTTGCTTCATTTGCTATTATTTTCTCCCATTCTGAGGTTGTCTTTTCATCTTGCTTATAGTTTTCTTTGCTGTGCAAAAGATTTTATGTTTAATCAGGTACCACTTGTATACTTTTGTTTTCATTTCTGTTACTCTAGGAGGTGGGTCATAGAAGATCTTTCTTTGATTTATGTAATGGAATGTTCTGCCTATGTTTTCCTCTAAGAGTTTTATAGTTTCTGATCTTAAATTTAGGTCTTTAATCCATATTGAGTTTACCTTTGTGTATGGTATTAAGAAGTGTTCTAATTTCATTCTTTTACATGTAGCTGTCCAGTTTTCCTGGCTCCATTTATTGAAGAGGCTATCTTTGCCCCATTGTATATTCTTGCCTCCTTTGTCAAAAATAAGGTATTCATATGTTCATGGGTTTATTTCTGGGCTTTCTACCTTGTTCTATTGGTCTATATTTCTGTTTTTGTGCCAGTACTATACTGTCTTGATGACTGTAGCTCTGCAGTATAATTGGAAGTTGGGAAGGTTGATTCCTGCAGCTCCATTATTCTTTCTCAAGACTGTTTTGGCTATTCAGGGTCTTTTGTGTTTCCATATGAATTTTGAAATTTTTTGTTCTAGTTCTGTGAAAAATGCCATTGTTAATTTGATAGGGATCATATTGAATCTGTAGATTGCATTTGGTAGTATAGTTCTTTTCACAATATTGATTCTTCCTACCCAGGAAGATGAAATATCTCTCCGTCTGTTTATGTCATCTTTGATTTCTTTCATTAGTGTCTTATAATTTTCTGTGTACAGTTCTTCTTTCTCTGTAAGTAAATTTATTCCTGGATGTTTAATTCTTTTTGTTGCAATGGTGAATGGGATTGACTTGTTAATTTTTCTTTCTGATTTTTCATTGTTAGTATATAGAAATGCAAGTGATTTCTGTGTATTGATTTTGTAACCTGCCATTTTGCTAAATTCATTGATTAGCTCTAGTAATTTTCTGACACTATGTTTAGAGTTTTCTGTGTACAGTATCATGTCATCTGCAAACAGTGAGAGTTTTACTTCTTTTCTGATCTGGATTCCTTTTATTTCCTTTTCTTTTCTGATTGCTGTAGCTAGGACTTCCAGAACTATGTTGAATAATAGTTGTGAAGGTGGACACCCTTGTTTTGTTCCTGATTTTAGGGGAATGCTTTCAGTTTTTCACCATTCAGAATACTTTTTGCTGTTGGCTCATCCTATATGGCCCTTGCTATGTTGATGTAGGTTCCTTCTATGCCCATTTTTTGAAGAGTTTTCATCATAAATAGGTGCTGAATTTTGTCAAAGGTTTTTTCTGCATCTATTGAGATTATCATATAGTTTTTATCTTTCTATTTGTTAATATGGTGTATCACATTGGTTGATTGCATGTACTGAAGAATCCTTGCATCCCTTGGAATAAACCCAACTTGATCATGGTGCATGAGCTTTTTGATGTGTTGGTGAATTCTGTTTGC
Source organism: Nanger dama (assembly GCA_917880005.1). Lineage (NCBI taxonomy): Eukaryota > Metazoa > Chordata > Mammalia > Artiodactyla > Bovidae > Nanger > Nanger dama. The sequence goes on along the minus strand of CAKJTW010000004.1, from coordinate 63,631,137 downwards.
TAAAGTTTTGTTGAGGATTTTTGCATCTATGTTCATCAGTGATATTGGCCTGTAGTTTTCTTTTTTGTGTGTTATCTTTGTCTGGTTTTGGTATCAGGGTGATGCTGGCCTTGTAGAATGAGCTTGTAAGTGTTCCTTCCTCTGCAGTTTTTTGAAAGAGTTTTAGGATAGGCATTAGCTCTTCTCAGCAGTGTGTACGTATCTATCCCAAACTCCCTAACTATCTCTTCCTCTCAGTCTTCTCCCTGTGCAACCATAAGTTTGTTCTCTAAGTCTGTGAATCTGTTTCTGTTCTGTAAATAAGTTAATTTGTATCTTTTATTTTTAGATTTTGCATATAAGGGATGTCATAGGCTATTTCTCCTTTTCTCTCTGACTTATTTCCCTCAGTACGATAATCTCTAGGTCCATCTATGTTGCTGTAAATGGCATTATTTCATTCTTTTTAATATCTAAGTAATATTCCATAGTATACATGTACCACATCTTCTTTATCTATTTCTGTTGATGGACATGTCTTGGTTATTGTAAACAGTGCTACAATGAACATTGGGGTGCATGTATCTATTCAGGCTGTGTTTTCTCTAGCCATATATCCAAGAGTGGGATTGCTGGGTCATATGGTAACTCTATTTTTAGAATCTCCATACTGCTTTTCATAGTGGCTGCACCAATGGAGAAAGTGTAGGAAGGTTCTCTTTTCTTGGAGTGTTGATTTATAATTAGGTGGTTCAAATGTTCTTTAATCATCCCTGGATAGAGATTATAGTCAACTTGTTTACATAAATACATGATGCTGTTCATACTGAGATACTTTAATTCATTTTACAGACAAAAGATAGCAGACAGGCTACCCTGGTGGCTCAGAGGGTAGAATCTGCTTCAGTGCAGGACACCTGGATTTGATCCCTGGATTGGGAAGATCCTTTGGAGAAGGGACTGGCAACCCACTCCAGAATCCTTGTCTGGAGAATTCCATGAAGAGATGAGCCTTGTGGACTAAGGTGCATACGGTCACAAACAGTCAGACATTACTGAGCAACTAACACAGACAACATAGCATTACCAATGCAGGATTATGTCTCTTATGATCACTAGTGATGGTGATGAACAGCAATGACAATCACATTAGTTTTGGCAGTTAAGTACATTTCTTTGTTATTGTTCTGTGCTGTGCATATTACATCTATTAGCTATAGTTCAATACACCTGCAAGGTCTCTGTTCTCATTTTACAGGTGAAAAAACCATATTTCAGAGAGATTATGTAACATACCCAAGGTCACATCAGTGTGACCTCAAGTCTGTTTTACCTAAAGCCTTTAGATCTGCTTCAGCTCTGAACTGCCACCCATGTTGACCTTAAGAATTGGGATGAATGGAAGCTTTGGTTTTGGTAGTTTTAGGTTTATAGTGGCTTTAAGGAAGTTAACTGTGCATTTCACTGAAGGCTCAATATGACAAATAATGGTTTCAAACCTGTAATTTGAAAGCTCAAAGTGATGCTTATATGCTTAGCAACATTATCTTGCCAAACCTATTGGGGCCATAGACCTATCTCCATGGAAATTTCATTCAAGATTTTGAAAGTTGATACCAGAGCTTTGAGATGCCGAAGCTAGAGCAGCTGCAACAGTAAGTGAGACAGTTCACAGAAATGTTCTCCTTCCTGGCACCTTTGATCTTTACAACTTCCTTTCCCATGCTTGGCTAAAAAGGAAGAAGGAACAAAGATGAAGTGCTCCCACAGTGCCTGCCAGGGAATGGTATCTGATACTATAATTCTGAGGGATTTGCTTTGCATGTAAATTCATAAACACATTGGCAGATATATCATTTGGATAGTTTCCAACCCCTTCATCGGAAGAAGGTTGGGAGTTTCTTACAGTCACTGCTGTTGTACCTCTGGTGCTCAGAATACAGCCTGTCTTGTGGCTGGTCACAGTAAATGCTTATTAAATGACTCATCTTCCACAGATAGGCATTTTGTTCCTGGCTGAATGTTCCCAAATCCATGTGTCAAAGCCCTCAGTCCCAATGTGACCATATTAAGAGTTGAGGCCTTTGAGAGGTAAGTTCAGACGGGGTCGTGAGGGTGGGGCTCCTCTGATGGTATTAGTGCCTTTATAAGAAGGGGGAAAGACATGAACATCTCTCTCCTCCATGCTCACATGCCAAGGAAAGGCCATACAAGGACATAGGGAGAAAGTGGCCACAGAGGTTCTCACTAGACGCCTGCTGGTACCTTTGTTTTCAACTTCTTACCTCTAGAATTGTGAGAGATAAGTGTTTGCTATTTAAGCCAACTGGTCTATGGAACTTGTATAAAGCCATCCAAGTGAGGGCACATTTTGAACATCAGAATGGTTCCACTTAACCCAGAAAAACCCTGTGGGGACTGAATTTCACTCAGCCACTTCAGGCATGTGTCAATCTTGTCTTCCAGCTTAGACAGCAGGTAGCTCAAGTGCAGGTTGCAGCCTTCTCCAGGATATCCCAGCTATGCCTGCATTTGAGCTACCCCTGACTCCCTGAGCACTTAGGGAATTTGTCCACTTGCCTGAGGGATATGTGACTGTGGGCACAGACCTAGGCAGGCTGGCAGAGTCGAGCTGCACCTGCAAGTACCAAGTTCCAGCTGCCTCAATGGCATCATTGGAGGAAAGCTCATTTGGGGTGGTGATGGGGTGACTTTTCTCCCAATAAATAGAAATTCTACTTCCCTTGCTCCGTCTCCTTCCTACTTAATTTACAGCCTGTGCAATGGAAAGAGAGGGCAGGGGACGTAAAACCATTAATAAATGTGCATTATTTCCTTGAGGTGTCAGGGGACACAATAGAAAAGGCTTCATCTTCAGCTCAGGGTCCATGCCAATGAGTTTGAAGCAGCACATAATTTCTGGCAAAGACCTTTCTGGCTCACAGATGACAAGTGAGGTCGACTGTATGTTTTGCACTTGTTTTTAAAGCTATGAAGGGCAGAGGGTTGGGAGGTGGGATGAAAGAGTAGTCCCATGTCTAAATTCTCTCTTTTGTTGTCAGTGACCTCAGGCTGTCTCTTTCTGGGTGGTGTGCCTTGCTGGGACCTGGGAGGTCTGAGTGACTGCTTTCGGATTCCAATACTGTGCTGTCACCAACTCTCATTTAGACTGGTGATAAAATGGTCACATGACACATTTTCCAAACATGGATACTTTTGAGAATCAGAGTATTAATTACATGGGACAAAAGGTGAAGCCAGGACTGTCCTGGGCAAACTGGAGTATAATGCGTACCTTAGCCAATGACCTCTAACATTTATCACTTGCAATGAAGTCTTCAGATCATGGGACTTCCCTGATAGTCTAGTGGCTAAGACTTCATGCTCCCAACGCAGGGGCCTGGGTTCAATCCTTGGTCAAGGAACAGATCTTGTGTGCTGCAACTAAAACTGAAGATACCATATGCCACAACTAAGACCCGGTGCAGCTGAATAGATAAATATTATTAAAAAACAAAGCTTCAGGCCAGCTCTCTACTTTCAGAAATTTCGCACTAACCACTGCAGCAAAGGAGAAAATCTTTCCTATAGGCTCACCTAGGCACTTTGTTCTTCTAACAGATATTGATTGAGGGTCTCCTCTGGGTACACAGTTGTAAAGAAGACAGTCATGGTTCTTGATTTTCTGTCACTTACAGTCTAATTCTAATTCAAGTGTGGTCTTTGATGGAAAAACAATGGCCACGGCATCGTTTCTTATCCACTGAGCCACCAGGCAAGTCCATTTGGTACATCCTTAAGTACACTGGGACTCTGGGGGCAAGGGGTTAGGTAAGAGTGTTAAGGAAGTTCTCAGAGTAAGACAGCCAAGCTTGGGAGAAACACATCGGTTCCAATTCTGACTGTCACACTTGACTTGGTGCCAAACAGCAAGATGCCTAGGCTCTCCAACAAACAGTAATAGCTACAGAGTGCCTGCTGCATGAGTCCTAGCTCGCTCATTATTTGTCCTCTGAAAGTGAAAGAAAATGAAAGTGTTAGTCACTCATTTGTGTCTGACTCTTTGCAACCTCATGACTATAGCGCACCTGGTTCTTTTCTGTCCATGGAATTCTCTAGGCAAGAATACTGAAGTGAGTAGCCATTCCCCTTTCCAGGGGTTCTCCCTGACCCAGGAGAACCCAGATCACCCACATTGCATTCAGATTCTTTACCATCTGAGCCATCAGGAAAGCTTGCTCGTTGCTCATCCTCTGAGCAACACTCAAATAGATAGTCTTATCTCTATTTTACAGTTGAGGTCTCAGAAAGAATTAGTGACCTGCTAATGATCCCACTGGAGGTAAAAAGCAAGTTTATATCAATATTTGAACCTAAGTTGCTATTGCAGGCTCCCTCACAGGAGCTGCAGGAGACATGGATTTGATACCTGGGTCAGGAAGATCCCCCGGAGGAGGGTATGGCAACCCATTCCAGTACTCTTGCCTGGAGAATCCCATGGACAGAGGAACCTGGTGGGTTACAGTCCACAGGGTTGCAAAGAGTTCCACACAACTGAAGAAACTTGGCACACACGCACTCTCCTCACAACTATTCCACTATTCCAGTGGTTCAGGCACCAGCAGAAGCAGCCTCACCTGGAACCTTGTTCAAAATGCAAATTCTTTTTTATACTTTATTCTTTTTATTTTAGTTAATTAATTAATTAAAATTTATTTTATTAAAGTTCAGCTGATTTGCCAAGTTGTATCAGTTTCTGCTGTACAGCAAAGTGAGTCAATTGTACATACATATACATTCTTTTACATATTCTTTTCCATCATGGTTTATCTCAGGGTATTGAATATAATTCCCTGTGCTATACAGCAGGACCTTGTTGTTTATCCATTCTATACAAATAGTTTGCATCTGCTAATGCCAAACTCTCAGTCCATCCCCCACCACTCCTGTCTCCCCTTGGCAACCACAGATCTGTTCTCTGTGTCTGTAAGTCTGTTTCTGTTTCATAGATGAGTTCATTTATATTGTATTTTGGATTCCACATCTAAGTGATATCATATGGTGTTTGTCTTTGTCTGACTTTCTTCACTTAGTATGGTCATCTCTAGTTCCATCCATGTTGCTGCAAATGGCATTATTTCATTTTTTTAAGACTGAATAGTATGTCATTGTGTATATGTGTACGAGTATATATGTATGTTTGTGTATCTCACATCTTCTTAATCCAGTTGTCTGTTGATGGACACTCAGGTTGTGTCTATGTCTTGGCTTGTCAATAGTCAGCCTGCTAAGTATTTGGAACATAGTAAATAGAAAGTTCAAGAGTGAGGAAAACCCTCTGTCTGGGTAGGGGAGGGCATTTGGATGACTGCACAACCGGCCGCTGCTGCTAGCAGGGTATGGAGCTGTCCTTCCACTGTCTTTAAATTTAAATTTCGTCCTTCTTTCCCGTCTGTAGGAGATGATCATGATCATTATTACTGGTGAGACACCTGTTCAGGGTAATGAACGCTCAGTTCACTGCAGTCAGCAACGAGCAGCTCCTTGTAATTGGCTCATAAGGATGACAAGGTGTTGAAAGCGCAGTTAAGGCCTTTCCAATTCACATGTGCCATTAGCAGGAGCTCATTAAAGGCATGAACGAAGAGAAAGTGTAAATAAAGAAGCCTGCTCTTTGTAATTACAGCTGTACATCTGACCGCCTCCTCCCAGGGCTCAGCTGAGAGGAGCTCCAGATGCCGGCACCTCCTGGCCCCTGTGTCTCTGCCTCTTTATTTATACCATTTCTCAGGATGTGCATCTCTGTGGAGCTGCAGGTGGGCTAGGATGCAACTTACAGAGTGGCAGTGATGCATGTACATGACCCAGCTAGGTAGTTCCAGCCAAGTCTGTGGGTGTCCCAATAGCACCCCTTTCCTGCTGCCTCCTGGGGGCACAGCCTGCAACCTCAGTGTGGGTGGAGTGACCTTGCAGGTCTTGTGATGTGGAGTTCTTTGGCTTGTCTTCCCTACTGTAAAAATAAAGGTAAGTGACAACCAAGATTACCAAAAAAACTGTGTCTACTATATATAAAGTAGATAACCAACAAGGACCTACTATATAGCACAGGCAACTACAGTCAATAGTTTGCAGTAACCTATAAGGGAAAAAAATCTTAAAAGAACACATATATCTATAACTGAATCACTTTGTTGTACACCTGAAACCAGCACAAATTATAAACCCACTATACTTCAATTAATAAAATGTGCTTAATGTATAGTCAAGAAACATCTGTTGAGTGATTCCTCTATGCCAGGCTCCATTTTGAGACATTCTGCTTTGATTTCAACATGTTTCTAACTAGAGGTGTTCCTGAAGCCAGCTGTCTACAAAGGCAACTCAGTAACCCCAGCTGCATGGTATGATTCAAGGTGCAGAGAAAGGCATCTTTTTCTATATTAAAAAAATCCTACCAAACAATCATTCTAAAGACAACAGAAATGTCTCAGTGTATTCTGAGGGGAAAGAGGATTTTTAAAGGAATCCCTCCACGTCCAAGGAGTGATGGTTGCATGGGCTGAGGAGGACCTAGAGGAGCTATTCCACGTTCAAGGTCAGGAGGGGCAGTGGTGAGGAGATACCCCTTGTCCAGGGTAGGGAGCAGCAGCTGTGCTTTGCTGGAGCAGCCGTGAAGAGATACCCCACGTACAAGGTAAGAGAAACCCAAGTAAGACGGTAGGTGTTGCATGAGGGCATCAGAGGGCAGACACACTGAAATCATAATCACAGAAAACTAGTCAATTTATACACACTAGGACAAGAGCCTTGTCTAACTCAATGAAACTAAGCAATGCCCGAGGGGCCACCCAAAACAGGCGGGTCATGGTGGAGAGGTCTGACAGAATGTGGTCCACTGGAGGAGGGAATGGTAAACCATTTCAGTACTCTTGCCTTGACAACCCCATGAACAGTATAAAAGGCAAAATGATAGTTTACTGAAAGAGGAACTCCCCAGGTCATTAGGTGCCCAATATGCTAATGGAGATGGGTGGAGAAATAACTCCAGAAAGAATGAAAGGATGGAGCCAAAGCAAAAACAATACCCAGCTGTGGATGCGACTGGTGATAGAAGCAAGGTCCGATGCTGTAAAGAGCAATATTGCATTCAGTTCAGTCACTCAGTCGTGTCCTACTCTTTGCGACACCATGAATAGCAGCACGCCAGGCCTCCCTGTTCATCACCATCTCTTGGAGTTCACTCAGACTCACGTTCATTGACTCAGTGATGCCATCCAGCCATCTCATCCTCTGTCGTCCCCTTCTCCTCCTGCCCCCAATCCCTCCCAGCATCAGAGTCTTTTCCAATGAGTCAACTCTTTGCATGAGGTGGCCAAAGTACTGGAGTTTCAGCCTTAGTATCATTCCCTCCAAAGAAATCCCAGGGCTGATTTCCTTCAGAATGGACTGGTTGGATCTCCTTGCAGTCCAAGGGACTCTCAAGAGTCTTCTCAACATCACAGTTCAAAACCATCAATTCTTCGGCGGTCAGCATTCTTCACAGTCCAACTCTCACATCCATATATGACCACAGGAAAAACCAGAGCCTTGACTAGACGGACCTTAGTCGGCAAAGTAATGTCTCTGTTTTTCAATATACTATCTAGGTTGGTCATAACTTTTCTTCCAAGGAGCAAGTGTCTTTTAATTTCATGGCTGCAGTCATCATCTGCAGTGATTTTGGAGCCCCCAAATAAAGTCTGACACTGTTTCCACTGTTTCCCCATCTATTTCCCATGAAGTGATGGGACCAGATGCCATGATCTTAGTTTTCTGAATGTTGAGCTTTAAGCCAACTTTTTCACTCTCCTCTTTCACCTTCATCAAGAGGCCCTTTAGCTCCTCTTCACTTTCTGCCATAAGGGTGATGTCATCTGCATATCTGAGGTTATTGATATTCCTCCAGGCAATCTTGATTCCAGCTTGTGTTTCTTCCAGCCCAGCGTTTCTCATGATGTACTCTGCATATAAGTTAAATAAGCAGGGTGACAATATACAGCCTTGAGGCACTCCCTTTCCTATTTGGAACCAGTCAAATGTTCCATGTCCAGTTCTAACTGTTGCTTCCTGACCTGCATACAGATTTCTCAAGAGGCAGGTTAGGTGGTCTGGTATTCCCATCTCTTTCAGAATTTTCCACAGTTTATTGTGATCCACACAGTCAAAGGCTATGGCATAGTTAATAAAGCAGAAATAGATGTTTTTCTGGAACTCTCTTGCTTTTTCCATGATCCAGCAGATGTTGGCAATTTGATCTCTGGTTCCTCTGCCTTTTCTAAAACCAGCTTGAACATCAGGAAGTTCACCGTTCACGTATTGCTGAAGCCTGGCTTGGAGAATTTTGAGCATTACTTTACTAGCATGTGAGATGAGTGCAATTGTGTGGTAGTTTGAGCATTCTTTGGCATTGCCTTTCTTTGGAACTGGAATGAAAACTGACCTTTTCCAGTCCCGTGGCCACTGCTGAGTTTTCCAAATTTGCTGGCATATTGAGTATGCATATTGGCAATATTGCATAGAAACTTGGAATGTTAGGTCCTGAATCAAGGCAAATTAGAAGTGGTCAAACAAGAGATGGCAAGAGTGAACATCAACATTCTAGGAATCAGTGAATTAAATGGGCTGGAATGGGTGAATTTATCTCAGATGACCATTATATCTACTACTGTGGGCAGGAATCCCTTAGAAGAAATGGAGTAGCCATTACGGTCAACAAAAGAGTCCAAAATGCAGTACTTGGATGCAATCTCAAAATGACAGAATGCTCTCTGTTCGTTTCCAAGGCAAACCATTTAATATTACAGTAATCCAAGTCTATGCCCCAACCAGTAACACTGAAGAAGCTGAAGTTGAACGCTTTTATGAAGACCTACAAAACTTTTAGAACTAACACCCCAAAAAAGATGTCCTTTTTATTATAGGGGACTGGAATGCAAAAGTAGGAAGTCAAGAAACACCTGGAGTAACAGGCAAATCTGGCCTTGGAATACAGAATGAAGCAGGGCAAAGGCTAATAGAGTTTTGCCAAGAGAACGCACTGGTCATAGCAAACACCCTCTTCCAATAACACAAGAGAAGACTCTACACATGGACATCACCAGATGGTCAACAATGAAATCAGATTGATTATATTCTTTGCAGCCAAAGATGGAGAAGCTCTATACAGTCAACAAAAACAAGACCAGGAGCTGACTGTGGCTCAGATCATGAACTCTTTATTACCAAATTCAGACTTAAATTGAAGAAAGTAGGGAAAAACCACTAGACCATTCAGGATGACCTAAATCAAATGATTTAGGTCATTTGATTATACAGTAAAAGTGAGAAAATAGATTTAAGGGACTAGATCTGATAGACAGAGTGTCTGATGAACTATGGACTGAGGTTCATGACATTGTACAGGAGACAGGGATCAAGACCATCCCCATGGAAAAGAAATGTAAAAAAGCAAAATGGCTGTCTGGAGAGGCCTTATAAATAGCTGTGAAAAGAAGAGAGGTGAAAAGCGAAGGAGAAAAGGAAAGATATAAGCATCTCAATGCAGAGCTCCAAAGAATAGCAAGGAGAGATAAGAAAGCCTTCCTCAGTGATCAATGCAAAGAAATAGAGGAAAATAACAGAATGGGAAAGACTAGAGATCTCTTCAAGAAAATTAGAGATACCAAGGGAACATTTCATGCAAAGATGGGCCCAATAAAGGACAGAAATGGTCTGGACCTAACAGAAGCAGAAGATATTAAGAAGAGGTGGCAAGAATACACAGGACTGTACAAAAAGATCTTCACGACCAAGATAATCACAATGGTGTGATCACTCACCTAAGCCAGACATCCGGGGATGTGGAGTCAAACGGGCCTTAGAAAGTATCACTATGAACAAAGTTAGTGGAGTAGATGGAATTCCAGTTGAGCTATTTCAAATCCTGGAAGATGATGCTGTGAAAGTGCTGCACTCAATATGCCAGCAAATTTGGAAAACTCAGCAGTGGCCACACGACTGCAAAAGGTCAGTTTTCATTCAAATTCCAAAGAAAGTCAATGCCAAAGAATGCTCCAACTACCACACAATTGCACTCATCTCACACGCTAGTAAAGTAATGCTCACAATTCTCCAAGCCAGGCCTCAGCAATACGTGAACTGTGAATTTCCAGATGTTCAAGCTGGTTTTAGAAAAGGCAGAGGAACCAGAAATCAAATTGCCAACATCTGCTAGATCATGGAAAAAGCAAGAGAGTTCCAGAAAAACATCTATTTCTGCTTTATTGACTATGCCAAAGCCTTTGACTGTGTGGATTGCAATAAACTGTAGAAAATTCTGAGAGAGATGGGAATACCAGACTACCTGACCTGCTTCTTGAGAAACCTATATGCAAGTCAAGAAGCAACAGTTAAAACTGGACATGGAACAAAGGACTGGTTCCAAATAGGGAAAGAAGTACGTCAAGGCTGTATATTGTCATCCTGCTTATTTAACTTATATGGAGAGTACATCATGAGAAATGCTGGGCTGGAAGAAACACAAGCTGGACTCAAGATTGCCAGGGGAAATATCAATAACCTCAGATATGCAGATGACACCACCCTTATGGAGAAGGTGAAGAAGAACTAAAAAGCCTCTTGGTGAAAGTGAAAGAGGAGAGTGAAAAAGTTGGCTTAAAGCTCAACATTCAGAAAACAAAGATCATGGCATCTGGTCCCATCACTTCATGGGAAGTAGATGGGGAAACAGTGGAAACAATGTCAGACTTTATTTTTTGGGCTCCAAAATCACTGCAGATGGTGACTGCAGCCATGAAATTAAAAGACGCTTACTCCTTGGAGGAAAAGTGATGACCAATCTAGATAGCATATTGAAAAGCAGAGACATTACTTTGCCAACTAACGTCCATCTAGTCAAGTCTCTGGTTTTTCCAGTGGTCATGTATGGATGTGAGAGTTGGACTGTGAAGAATGCTGAGCGCCGAAGAATTGATGGTTTTGAACTGTGGTGTTGGAGAAGACTCTTGAGAGTCCCTTGGACTGCAAGGAGATCCAACCAGTCCATTCTGAAGGAGAGTCAGCCCTGGGATTTCTTTGGAGGGAATGATACTAAGGCTGAAACTCCAGTACTTTGGCCACCTCATGCAAAGAGTTGACTCATTGGAAAAGACTCTGATGCTGGGAGGGATTGGGGGCAGGAGGAGAAGGGGACGACAGAGGATGAGATGGCTGTATGGCATCACTGAGTCAATGAACGTGAGTCTGAGTGAACTCTGGGAGTTGGTGATGGACAGGGAGGCCTGGCGTGCTGCAATTCATGGGGTCGCCAAAAGTTGGACACGACTGAGTGACTGAACTGAAGTGAACTGAGAGTGAGATGAGTTTTTGTGGGAACTCTGCCCTTTTGGCAGGGGCTCTGATGGGGGCCAATATGTCCAAGACAGTGGTTCTGCTCTGCAGTCTTGTGGTCCAGGGCTGATATTTTTTAAAAATATTCTTTCCCATTATGGTTTATCACAGGATACAGAACATAATTCCCTTTGCTATATAGTAGGACCTTCTTGTTTGTCCATCTTATATGTAATAATTTGTGTCTGGTAATCCCAAACTCTCAGTCCATCCCTTATCACTCCTACCCTTCTTTGGTACCCACAGACCTGTTCTTTATGTGAGTCTTTTTCTGTTTTGTAGATAAGTTCATTTTTGTTATATTTTCTGTTGTTGTTCAGTCACTAAGTCATGTCCAACTCTTGTGACCCCATGGGCTGCAGCTTACCAGGCTCCTCTCCCCTCTACTATCTCTGGGAGTTTCCTCAAATTTATGTCCATCGAATTGGTCATGCAATCCAACCATCTCATCCTTTGCCATCCCTTTCTCTTTCTGCCCTCAGTCTTCCCATGCATTAGTGTCTTTTCCAGTGAGTCAGATTTTTGCATCAGGTGGCCAAGTGTTGAAGCTTCAGTTTCAGCATCAGTCCTTCCAGTGAATATTCAGGGTTATTTCTTTTAGGATTGATTGGTTGGATCTCTTTGCAGTCCAAGGGACTCTCAAGAGTCTTCTCCAACACCACAGTTCAAAAACATCAATTCTTTGGTGCTTAGCCTTCCTTATAGTCCAACTCTCACATCTATACATGACTACTGGAAAACCGATAGCTTTGATTGTACAGACCTTTGTTGGCAAAGTAATATCTCTGCTTTTTAATATGCTGTCTAGGTTTGTCATAGCTTCTCTACCAAGGAGCAAGTGTCCTGTAATTTCATGGCAGCAGTAACTTTTCATAGTGATTTTGGAGCCCCCAAAATAAAGTCTGTCACTGTTTTCCATCTATTTGCCATGAAGTGATGGGACTAGATACCATGATCTTCATTTTTGAATGTTGAGTTTTAAGCCATTTTTTTCACTCCTTTCTTTGACCTTCATCAAGAGGCTCTTTAGTTCCTCTTTGCTTTCTGCAATAAGGGTATGTCATCTGCATATTTGAGGTTATTGATATTTCTCCCAGCAAACTTGATTCCAGCTTGTGCTTCATCCAGCCAAGCATTTCCCATGATGTAGTCTGAATATAAGTTAAATAAAGAGGGTGACAATATACAGTCTTGACATACTTCTTTCCCAATTTTGAACCACTCTGTTGTCCCATGTCCAGTTCTAACTGTTGCTTCTTGTCCTGTATACAGGTTTCTCAGAAGACAGGTAAGTGGTCTGGTATTCTTATCTCTTTAAGAATTTTCCACAGTTTTATTTTAGATTCCACAAACAAGTGATATCATATGCTATTTGTCTTTGTCTGACTTACCTGCCTCCTGAGAAATAGGTATGCAAGTCAAGAAGCAACAATTAGAACTGGACATGGAACAACAGACTGGTTTCAAGTAGGGAAAGGAATACATCAAGGCTGTGCATTGTCACCCTGCTTATTTACCTTATATGCAGAGTGCATCATGCGAAATGCTGGACTGGAGGAAGAACTCAAGAGACTCTTGATGAAAGTGAAAGAGGAGAGTGAAGAAGTTGGCTTAAAACTCAACATTCAGAAAACTGAGATCATGGCATCTGGTCCCATCACTTCATGGCAAATAGACGGGGAAACAATGGAAACACACACAGACTTTATATTTTGGGGTTCCAAAATCACTGCAGATGGTGACTGCAATGATGAAACTAAGACACTTGTTCCTTGGAAGAAAAGCTATGACCAACCTAGACAGCAATTAAAAAGCAGAGACATTACTTTGCTGACAAAGGTCCATCTAGTCAAAGCTATGGTTTTTCCAGTAGTCATGTATGGATATGAGAGTTGGACTATAAAGAAAGCTGAGTACTGAAGAATTGATGCTTTTGAACTGTGGTATTGGAGAAGACTCTTGAGAGTTTCTTGGGCAGCAAGGAGATCAAACCAGTCAATCCTAATGGAAATCAACCCTTAATATGCATTGGAAGAACTGATGCTGAAGATCCAATACTGTGTTCACTTCATTTGAAGAACTGACTCCTTAGAAAAGACCCTGATGCTGGGAAATTTGAAGACAGGAGGAGAAGGGGATGATAGAAGATGAAATGGTTGGATGGCATCAGTGACTCAGTGGGCATGAGGTTGAGTAAGCTCCAGGAGTTGGTGATGGACAGGGGAGGTGCCAGGGTCCAGCCCTGCTGGATCCTGGGTAATTTGAAGGGTGACTGAGTCAGCGAGGAGAAATTTATTTAATTAAAAATATAAGATTAGATTAGGAAAAACAATAGTGTAGTAGGAAAACGAGTGGAGAAAAGATGCTAATTAACTTGGTTTACGTGGAAAATCAATAAAATTCCAGACAAGGAACTTGCACCATCTACGCTGGGCCACAGGCACCCACTTGAATAGCAGAGGGTGCCCAGCCTTGGGCTCCCCTCTCGGGTGGGTCTCAGAAGCCCAGGCAAATAAGTAGACGCGGTGAGCCTGCACGTTCCAAGGGATCTGCCTGAAAAGGAGAGGGAGGGAGAGGGAGCAAGAGAAAGAGTCGACACGGGGGAGGCCAGGCTTGTGCAAAAACCCCTCTCTAACTTTATTATTTAAAAGGTGTTTATATACCCTAAAATTTACATAATGGAAGATACAAAGTCATGCAGGGGCAGCAGTCCTGACTCTTTTTGTATATCTTTTTGTATACAAAAGGTCTCAGGTGATTTACATTATCTTCTGGCCACGAGGCTTGTTAACACTTTTTGCTCTCCTTCTTAATGAATATTAATCTCATTTCCCCCAAGTGTTTTTTTTTTAATATGCATTTCCTTAAAGCACTAAAGTTACATCCCTATAGAACAAAGGTGCAGTGAGTTATAACAAAGAAGGTACTTAACTCAAAGCTCTAATGTTGCTACTTGTTTTTTCTATATATCAACTATATCAACAAATAAAAGATAGGAAAATTTGGCAGCAAGTATTGGCTCAACAATAAAATGCTTAATCAGTTTTATTGTAATGATCTCAACTCCTCGGAAGCCCCTGCATTCCTAGGATATTTTTAGCTTCCTGTGCCTCTGGGAGTCGGGAGGCCGCAAACAATTACCTGTGCAGCTGTAAGAGTCCTGCAGGCAGGCTAGAAAGCCATCAAAGGGGTTTTGATTGGAACACTTTATTAAGCCCAGGAGATTTATTATCTAAAAGCTTTAAATTAACCTTTCCTAGCAAAGGTGGTGGGGGAATAGCCCCCTATTAATGTCAGAAGAGTAGGTGGAAAGCATAACACCGTAAAGCAGGCAGACTCTGGTTTTTGGGGCTAGATGCTCAGGAACATGGGGTCTCCTGAGACTCGATCATGCCTTTGAGTATGCCAAGGCTCCTCATGACCTTTGCCATGGGCGGAGTTCCTCACTTTGGCTCCCGGCAGGGAGGCCTGGCATGCTGCAGTCCATGGGGTCGCAAAGAGTCGGACACAAATGAGAGACTGGACTGACTGACTTCACTTAGTATAATAATCTCTAGGTCCATCCGTGTTGCTGTAAATGACATCATTTCATTCTTTTTTATGACTGAGTAGTGTTCTGTTTTGTATATGTTCCACCTCTTCTTTGTTTAAATTCATCTGTCGATAGACATTTAGTTTGCTTCCATGTCTTAGCTGTTGTTAATAGTGCTACAATGAACACTGGAGTGAATTATCTTTTGAGATTATAGGTTGTCCGAATATACAGGGCATGACATGACCCTTTAATAGCATGGTATACTGTCTGTCTGTTCATATATTGTGTATTTGCTTGTGTTTTATATACAAAAAGAGTAAGATGTTTTTCACCTTCTTCAAACATCCCCACTGCAATGCAGACATGTAGATGGAAAGTGATGATGGCAAAGATAAAGACTCACAGAGGTATTAAGAGATGGCTGTAGCTGTCCCTGTGCAGCACTCACTCTGTGCTGGGTGTCATCCCAAGTACTTTAGACCCAGGGTCCCCACCCGTGGGCCTCGGGCTGGTATTGGGCTATGGCCTCTTAGGAACTGGGTTGCAGAGCAGAAAGTGAGTGGTGGGTGAGCAAGTGAAACTTCATCTGCTGTTCCCCATCTCGCATTAGCACCTGAACCATCCACCTGACTTCCCCAGTCCATGATAAAATTGTCTTCCAAGAAATCAGTTCCTGATGCCAAACAAGCTGGGGACTGTTGCTTTAGACAACGTATAGTTTGATCCCCACAGTGAAGTATTTAGTTGATGGGAAAACTGAGGCAGAGAGAAGTCAAGTGACTTGTCCACAGAAGTGTCCACGTTTGCAGTTGATAAAAAGTCTGGGACTTTGGTTGATCCTTCCATTTCTGCTGACCATGCCCAAGCATTTTGGATAGTGGGGTGTTTTCTCCTTAATGACTTGCAGGGAAGCACATTTTCTAGGTTATGTGCCCCACTACCCCAGCATGGACAGCACCAGCTTTATATCAGTGAAACTAGTGTCTGATGGGTACAGTGCAAGGTGGAAGAGAGGCAGTGTTGTCCCACTCCCGTAGCTCTGCCCTGGAAGCTGGGTGCTGAGACAGTGGGACTTCGGGTAGTTGGTTGAATTAAACTTTAGCCTCTACATACATGTTTGCAGCTGTGCATTCTAGAAGGACTACATCAAAAAGTGAAACTGTCCCAGGTCCAATAAAGTCCTCTTTTGGATGTGGAAAAAAGAACCCTTCTCTACTGTTGGGAATGTAAGTTGGTACAATCATGAAGAGCAGCATTGAGATTTCTTAAACCCTAAAAATAGAGCTGCCATATGATCCAGCAATCCCATTTCTGGGCATATATCTGGAAAAGATGAAAACACTAATTAAAAAAATATACCTGCAACCCACTGTTCATTGCAGCACTATTTACAATAGCCAGGATACGAAGCATCTTAAATGTTCATTGACAGATGAATGGATAAAGAGGATGTTTACTCAGCCATAAAAAGGAATGAAGTAATGCCATTTTCAACAACATAGATGGACCTAGGGACTATCATACTAAGTTCAGTCAGTCAGAGAAAGACAAATACCATATGATATTGCCTATATGTGAAATTAAAAAAAATCAATACAAGTGAATTTACATACAAAACAGAAATAGACTCACAGACATAGAAAACAATCTTATGGTTACTAAAGCGGGGAGGGGATGAGAGATAAGTCAAGAGTTCAGGATTAACATATACACACTACTATATGGCTCAGATGGTAAAGCGTCTGTCTACAATGCGGGAGACTCAGGTTCGATCCCTGGGTTGGGAGATCCCCTGGAGAAGGAAAAGGCAATCTACTCCAGGACTATTGCCTAGAAAATCCCATGGACAGAGGAGCCTGATAGGCTACAGTCCATGGGGTCACAAAGAGTCAGACACGATTGAGCGACTTCACTATATGTAAAATAGATAACCAATAAGCATAGGGAACTATACTTAGTATCTTATAATAACCTGTAATGGAAAAGAATAATCCACATATACATCAATAAAAAAATACAAAAACTATGCAGGTGATTAAGATGTATAGTTCACTGGTCTAGCTAAAGCTAGTCAACAGTTAAGACAAGTACAGTCCATATGTACCAAAATGATAACAAAAACTTTTGCCTTCCTCCATTATTTCATTGCTAGGAATTTATTCAAAGAGACAATCCCAGATGCACATGACATTATACCTACAGTGCTTATTAAATTTTACTTATAATTGGAAACCTGAGACTGAAAAACAATAGACTTTCAAATTACATTTCTTTTGATTCAGACATAATCAGATTTGCCAACAAATATTTATCTAGATCCCAAGGATACCTGCATAATGGTGAAAAGCTGGAAATATCTTAATTTTCACAATTAGGTTGGGTGAATAAAAATGTACTTAATCTACACATGATATATACCATACCATCATTAAATGATGATAAAGATGAATATTTAATGGTGGAGGAATAGTCTTTGCATTGTGTGAAGTGAATAAAAATACAATCTGAGTCAACAAATCTTTAATGGGTGCTTATTGCGTGTCACCAGGCCGTGCTCTAGGCCCTAGGAAGGCATTAGTGAACAAAAACAACAAAACCCCGAATTAATTGTGGAGATGACAGTCTAGTGTGGGGAGAGAGGTGATTTTACGGCATGTTAGGAGGTTAAAAGTGTGACAGCAAGTAGATCCGTCTAAGGGAGATAGAGGATGGTGAGGGTGTGTAGGGATGGTGAGTGGAGGGTTTTCAGTCTGAAAAGAGCCTCAGTCTGGACAGCCTCACTGAGAAGGTAGCACTTGGGTTAAGATTGAGGGAGTGAATAAACAACAAATTCCTACTGTGTAGCGCAGGGAACTGTACGATAAACCATAGTGGAAAAGAATGTATTGGGTTGGTCAAAAAGTTCATTTGGGGTTTTCCTTAAGATGGTAAGAAAAAACCCAAATGAACTTTTTGGCCAACCCAATATATGTATGTATAAGTGAATCACTTTGCTGTACAGAAGAAATGAACACAACATAGTAACTCAACTATATTCTAATAAAATAAACTTAAAAAAAGATTGAAGGGGGATGAAGGAGTGACTGTGGGATAGGAAAGTCCCCAGGTGAAGGGGACCTTGCAAGGGCCCTGGTGCCTGGCTCATCCAGGGACCACTGAGGGGCCCAGTGTGGCTGGAGTCAGGCACAGGAGGGGTGAGGCTTCAAAGGTGAGAGCAGGGTGATTCCAGAGGGTCCTGAGAGCCATTGCCAGGAATTCTACTTTTGCTTGAAGAGAAATGGGAGGGATGTTTTCTGTGTTTATAATATTCTATAGCTTCACTGTCCAGTACAATAACCTCTAACTCCTCGTCACTACTAAGAACCTGCATTGTGGCTACTTTGAACTGAGTGCATTCTAGTTGTAAAATACACACTGGGCTCAAAGGCCAAATTCAATACTGCTGCTGCTGTTCTTGCTAAGTTGCTTCATTTGTGACTGACTCTTTGCAACCCCATGGACTGTGACCTGCCAGGCTCCTCTGTCCATGGGATTTTCCAAGCAAGAATACTGGAGTGGGTTGCCATGCCCTCCTCCAGGGGATTTTCCCGACCCAGAGATCAAACCTGCATTTCCTGTGGCTCCTGCATTACAGGCAGATTCTTTGCTACTCAGCCACCGGGGGAAGCCCAAGTCTGTATTCTTTAGTACAAAAAATAATTTAAAATATCTTCATCATTTTTATATTTGATTACACATTGAAATATCAATATTTTAGATATATGGACTTTTTTACTTTGTAAAAATAATTTATTTATTTTTATCTGAAATGCAGTTTGTTTTTTTTTTGTGTTCTTTCTTGTCTATGGGCTATGAAGAAGACCAGGTTTAAACATGTGTAACTCATTCTGTCACCTCCTGCCCACTGTCTTCTGGTCAGCTGTTGATTAGCAGCATTTCTTTGTGACAGCAGCCAGCAACAGTAGGGGGCTTCTGGACTTTGTATTGTCAGACCCTTGTGCAACCTTGGATGGATCTGTGATTGTATCCTTTGCTGCTAAAGCAGTACAGCATCCACATGTTGGCAGTTTCTCTCCAATTGGCCTGATTAGAAAATCTTGGGCAAATTGTGAATTCTTCAAGATAGCTGCTGTTTCTTCATCCACTTCAACAGTTTCATCTTTCTTAAATTTACATCAAATATTGAGTCTTTTTCATGTCCTATGATTCCTCCATTATAAATAACTTGACATCTTTTGGTTGGTCCTGTCTTAGGGAATTTGAAGAGGCGAAATGTTGCAGAAACAAAACAGCAGTCACCAATCACGTTTTCTAGTTCCTTGTTTTGAGCTGTAATGAAATCAGCAGTGACCAAACGTGGAGGGTGGAAGCCAATTTTTGGGCAAGGATAGAAAGGTCTTTCCAGTCTTTTTACTAGCAAAGATGTCATTGAAATATAGCCTCCCACTATGCTTTAACATTCAATATATCTCCTGCAGCACTTGCTGTTTATTAGGTACAAGGTTAATGACATAATTGGATATCATAATATCATAACACTCATTCTTGATTCCAGCCTCTTCCAGTTTCTTTATGTAGTCATGAACAAAGGTCACATTGGGTGCCTGGAAGCCATATTTTTCCATGTGTTATTCAATGTACTTGTTATCCACTTGTACCTGACCTTCTGTCATGTCTATTCCAGTAACATGTCCCTTCTCACCAACCAACTAACAGCATAGCAATCTCAGTTAATTCCACTACCCAGGTCCAAAATTCAGCAGTTTTCTAGACAGTCAGAGATGACCAGACCACAGCCATAATACCTCAAGGATGCTTCCTTGTGTATCTCTTGCAGGGCTTCCCAGATGTTTTTGCAGACCAGCCTGCTGCAGTGACACAGGCATTGGTCTGCTGATATCTTCAGCACCTGTAGGTCTTTCTGGATCTCAGTGTTGCAGGGGATCACCATGTCTCCTCTGTTTCCAGGACTTGGGTACCCTGCAGATGGCTCTTGAGGCTAGATGCTGTGTGCTGTGCTTAGTTGCTTAGTTAAGTCTGACTCTTTGTGATCCCATGGACTGTACCCCACCTGGCTCCTCTGTCCATGGGATTCTCCAGGCAAAAAAACTGGAGTGGGTTGCCATGCCCTCCTCCAGGGGATCTTCCCAACCCAGGGGTCGAATTCAGGTCTTCTGAATTACAAGCAGATTCTTTACTGATGGAACCTCCAGGGAAGCTATATATATTGAATTAAATAAATATATTATTAAAGTTAATCAAGCTGCTTCATTCTCCCTTTATGGATATGGCTAGTAGAAAATGTAAGTTTACAGGTGTGATCCCCTCCTATTTCCACTGGACGATCCTGTTCCATAAACAACAGGATTGTTCAGTCACTCAGTCATGACTCTCTGTGACCCCATGGACTGCAGCACACAAAGCTTTCCTGTCCTTCACTATCTCCCTGATTTTGCTCAAACTCATGTTCATTGAGTCAGTGATGCCATTCAGTCATCTCATCCTCTGTCGCCCCCTTTTCCTCCTGCCCTCAATCTTTCCCAGCATCAAGGTCCCCAAAGTATTGGAGCTTCAGCTTCAGCGTCAGCCTTTCCAATGAATATTCAGGGTTGATATCCATTAGGATTGACTGGTTTGTTTTTCTTGCTGTCCAGATGACTTCAATTCTATAGATGAGAGTTGGAAGCAAATGGGACCCTCGTGATTGTGTCAGAGGTGAGCAGAAATGGTAGGAGATGGGATATAGAGTCACATTTATTTATTTTGGGGCTGTGCTGTGTGGCTTGTGGGATCATAGTTCCCCTACCAGGGACTGAACCCGTGCCTTCAGCAATGAAAGCTCAGAGTCCTAATCACTGGGCCACATGGGAATTTCTAGGATATACTTTGAACCATAAATGATATAGTTCTGGGGACAGACTGGATTGGAATGTGAGAGGATAACTCTAGGGTTTTTAACAAGGAAACTGAAAGGGTGGATCTGGGACTGATCAGGTCTCAGCATCAGGTATTAAATTTGAGGTGTCCACAGCACAGCCGAGTAGAGATGCTTGGTAGAGAGTTACAGAGGGGAGTCTGGAGTTGGGGGAGAGGGCAGGGCTGGGGAGTGAGCTTGGAGGGGCTGTTTCAAGCCCTGAGTCTAGATGAGGACCCCAGGGAAGAAAAGAGGACTGAGCCCCCGGTGCTCTAGCTCTGAGAGGCTGGAGGAAGAGGAGAAACTGCAAAGCAAGCCAAGAATGTATGGGGAATGGGGGACTGGAGGGCTGATATCCTATAAGCAGAGCAAAGAAAGAGCTTTCAGGAGGCAGGAGAGGGAGAGAGAGGCAAACACCAGAGAGAAGAGGGCTCTTTTGTGGAAGGCTGATGGGAATGTCTGAAGACAGACCTACCAGGGAAAAATTTGGAGGAAGTATTGCTGTAATTTTTTTCAAAGAAATTAGTGTAAAAATGAACAGAAAACTGGGAAGATAGCATTAAGATTAGGCTATGCATCCAAATGTGAACAGTTGCACCCTTGGGATGATGAATGTGCTTCTTAAAATTTTGTTGTGACTTAAGAAAATAATTCCTATAACAACCAGGTTAATTTTGAGCAGAAAAAGTTCTAAAATCAATGATGGAATTTGTACAATTTCTTAATAGCTAAACCCTCTAATCAGCTCAGTTCTTAAATACAGAATTGGAAGTTGGGAACTCCCTATGGATGTTTTCAAATTTCCCTTAAAAATGGAGTGGCATTATCTTTTTTTACTTGGGCTGAGACACAATATTGAATTTCTCCTTAAATTACTAGGAGCTGGCCTGTCTCTAGAACAGACCTGAACAAACTGATGTACCCTCTGTCAATGAAGGACTTTTAAAAGGATCTTCTTGCCTTTCAGCCTTCTTTAAACAAATATTTTTAATTGAAGGATAATTGATTTACAATATTGTCTTTGTTTCTGCCACACAGCAACATGAATCTGCCATAGGTACACATATGTCCCCTCCCTCTTGAACCTCCCTCCCACCTTCCACCCCATCCCAATCCTCTAGGTTGTCATAGAGCCCTGGTTTGAGTTCCCTGAGTCATACAGCAAATTCCCATTGGCTATTTATTTTACATATGGTAGCGTATGTATTTCCATGCTACTCTCTCCATTTGTCCCACCCTCTCCCCACTGACCCCCTCATCCTGTGTCCATAAGTTTGTTCCTTATGTCTGTATCTCCTTTGCTACCCTGCAAATAGGATCATCAGTATCATCTTTCTAGATCCAACACATATGTGTTAAAATATGATATTTATTTTTCTCTTCTGTACTTCTCTCTGTATAATGCGCTCTAGTTTCATCCATCTCATTAGCACTGACCAAATTTATTCCTTTTCCTTTTTATGCCTGAGTAATACTACACACACACACACACACACACACACACACACTATCTATGAAGTGAAAAGTCTCTCAGTCGTGTCCTACTCTTTGCGACTCCATGGACTGTAGTCTGACAGGCTCCTTTGTGCATGGGATTTTCCAGGCAAGAATACTGGAGTGGGTTTCCATTTCCTTCTCCAGTGGATCTTCCTGGCCCAGGGATTGAACCCGGGTCTCCTGTACCACAGGCAGACTCTTTACTGTCTGAGCTACCAGGGAAGGCCATATATATATACTACAGCTTCTTTATCCATTCATCTGTTGATAAACATCTATGTTGCTTCCATGTTCTAGCTATTGTAAATAGTGTTGCAATGAACATTGTGGTACATGTGTCTTTTTCAATTGTTTTTCTCAGTGCCATTCAGTCTTTTAGTGTGAAAGTCAAGGGGAAATTCCTTATGTCAGGATTATTCCCATGTGAATGGTACTTAGGCCAGTATTTGGTGCAGCCCTTGTTTTTACTTGAGAAGTGATTATTCACAGTAAAATAGTGATAGCCACTATTCACAGAGTGTTCAACACAGGCCAGATATGATGTTAAGAACTTTATCTACATTTATCGATACTAATATAATCAGCATACAAACCTATGAGTTAGATACTCTTATTACATCCTTTTGATGGCTAAGGTAGCTGAAACTCAGAGATCACATAGGTGGTAGGGCCAGATTTGCCTGATCGAAGTTCAAGTTCCAGTCTACTCTCAGGGGTGAACAAAACTGGGTGAAACCTTCCTTCCCCCTCCAGGCCCTACTACCTATGTGTAGGTAGGGAGGCAGTGCTGCGGGGATTCCATTGGGCAGCTTTTTGGAAATTTTCAGTCAAGATTTTTGAATAAACAAAAATATATTTTCTTACTGAAGGAAGAGTTTTTCTGCCTTCAGAGCTTAAAAACTAGTCAAGAAAAGTGCTCAGTACTGTCTGTAACCTTGGCCTATGATAGAGTTTTGGCAAATCCAGTCTCTGGTATCACTAAGAGGAGGTCAAGCCCCTCCATTCATCTCTGTATCAGAGGGAGTTGCATCTTAGCAATGGGAGAAAATGTCTTAAAACAAATTCCTTCAAGAAGACAAACAAAGGAACTGAAATAAATAAATAAAGGGAAAAAAATCCCAGAAACAAAAAGAAAACAAACTCTTTAGTTTGTGTATCCAAAAATTATTCCTGTGGTATTTTCATTCCCCAAATAAAAGACCCTCATACTGTTGAGTTCCATTAAAAAATGTCCTTTGTGAACCACACTGCTGGTGGAAATGGAAGTTGGTGCAGCCACTGTGGAAAACAGTATGGAGGTTCCTCAGAAAACTAAAACTAGAACTACCATATGATTCAGCAATTCTACTCCTGAGCGTATATCCAGACAAAACTCTCATCTAAAAGGATACAGCACCTTTATTTCCACAGCAGCAGTATTCACAGTAGCCAATACATGGAAATAACCTAAGTGTCCACTGACAGATGAGTGGATAAAGAAGATAGTACATGTATACAATGGAATACTACTCAGCTATAAAAAGAATGAAGCAATGTCATTTGTAGCAACATGGATGGACCTAGAGATTATCATACTAAGCGTAGTAAGTCAGATAGCGAAAGACAAATACCATATGACATCAGTTATATGTGGAATCTAAAATATGGCACAGATGAACCCAACGGCAAAACAGAAACAGACTTACAGACACAGAGAACAGACTGTGGCTGCCAAAGGGTGGGGGAGGGGGAGGGGGTGGATTAAGATTGGTGAATGCAAACTACTCTATAGAGAATGGATAAACAGCAAGGCCCTACGGTTCCCTACTGCACAGGGAACTATATTCAACAGCCTTATGAAAAACCATATGGAAAAGAAGATGAAAAGGAATGTGTGTATATATATATATAAAACTGAATCACTTTGCTGTACTGCAGACATAAACACAATATTGTAAATCAACTATGCTTCATTAAAAAAAGAAATAAAATGTCCCTTGTTATCACACAGATTTGATTGTTTCAGTGGCTAGTGACAACCCTATAGAGTGTAAAAATTTTCTACTGCAAGTTCAATAAGTAGAATAAACACTTCCACTGTTTCCTCTAGTCTCCCCTTTTGAAAGGGAGTAATAACATCCTTCACAGTCTGGAGCTAATGTAAGTGTTCAGCATGTTGGCCGCCCATAATAAAGTCTTGGTAAATGTTAGCTGACATTAATAATAAATTCATACTAGATGACTGATATAATTAGCATATCAAACACTGGCCTAAGCATCACACCCTACTTCTTGAGCTAAAATACCTTCTTTGTAGGTAAATTGTGTTTGGGAGACGTTTCATAGTTTTATTCTCTTAAATAGGTAAATATTTCTTTCATAATTTGATTTACTCTGTAAGATGAACCCAGTTAATTATTTGTCCCTCTGATGGAGGCATCAATTTTATATATCTAAATTTGTATGGATTCAACATTAGTGGAGAAAATCTGAATTGACCAAAGTGGCTGTAGGTTGCAGACTGCAAACATACTCAGGCGTCTAGAGAAAGTAGAGTTTCTTTATGCTGTCCATAAATGCAGTGTTCCTTTAAATTAACTTTAAGTCCGTCTAGGTTTAAAATAGTGTGGCCTGATTAATTTGTTATGTAACATATTAAAAAAAATTTGGGGTGCATTTCAAGCTTATTTTATTATTATCAGCAACATTTTTTGCTGCCCTATGGCGTGTGAGATACTAGTTCCCTGACCCAAGGTTGAATCCTAGCACCCTGAGGTGGAAGTGTGGAGTCCTACCCACTGGACCACCAGCGGAGTCCCAACATATTCAAACCTTTAAGGAACAAAATGTTAGCCTTTTAATTCCCACCTTTCTCCCCTCCGATCTCCTCTCCAAGGTGGCATCTGGTATCCTGGGGTGAAGGGAGTCGTGTTGGATTCCTGTCCCTCATCTGATACCCACTCTCCTTCTACTCCCATCACCCGCCAGAAGCCTCCTTTCCCCCAGATTCCCTGGGCCAGAAGTGGGGATTTTCCTTCCTTTTCTGATCAGATCTCCTACCCAGGCCTGGCTTCTAACGTACCAGATAGATTCTAAAGAAATGTACTCAGACATAAAAAAGAACAAAATAATGCCATTTGAATCAACAAGGATGGATTGTCATTGTGAGTAAAGTAAGTCAGAAAGACAAATATCACATGATATCACTTATAATTGAAA
This sequence comes from Nanger dama, assembly GCA_917880005.1. NCBI lineage: Eukaryota > Metazoa > Chordata > Mammalia > Artiodactyla > Bovidae > Nanger > Nanger dama. The sequence goes on along the minus strand of CAKJTW010000004.1, from coordinate 63,605,587 downwards.
TCTAAAAAAGCTATTTGTAAATAGGTAAAAATGAGCCTATTTACCAAACAGAAATAGACTCACAGATATAGAAATCAAACTTATGGTTATCAAGGGGGAAGCGGGTGTGAGATGAGTTGGGAGATAGGGATTGACATATACACATAACTATGTATAAAATAAGTAACTACTAAGGACCTACTGTATAACACAGGGAATCTTACTCAACACTCTGTGATGACCTATGTGGAAATAGAATCTAGACCCCACATATCTGTACACAGGAAACTAACTCAAGAATGTAAATCAACTTTCAGCTTAAAAAAAAATGAACAACTTGAGGGTTGTGAGTTAAACTTTATTTGGGGCAAAATGAGGACCTTTGCCCCAGAAACTACCTCAGCTAGCTCTGAGAACCTGATCCAAAGAGGCAGTGGGGGAAGGATATGTGATTTTGGTGAAGGGGGAATACGTGCAATCAAGTACATATTTTTCCAGAAGGTTTTTACCAATCTTGTGATGCTTATGTTAGTTACAAGGAACAGTCATTATCATGAATGATTTTAGTGTTTTTCTAGATATGGAGAGATACAAGAATTGGGCTCATGAAATTGGCTCCTGAAAATATCTAGCTAATATCTAACTATCTGGAGCCCTGTTCTGCCAGGTCCTTTCCCGCCCACTCCATTCCCCTGGAGCACAGAGTGCCTCACTTCTGCTCTCCACCCTCAATTCTTCTTAGAGGGTATTGAACATCAACAGCTACAGCCCCACATGTTTTAATCCTGTAGAGGTAGATGGCAAGTGCCAATTTGTAGCTGACACAACTATACTTCAATAAAATGTAATTGAGAAAAAGACATGCAGCAAATCCTTTCTTGTCTTTTTTTGTAATGCCTGACTTCTAAGCCTCTGGTTTTGTTAAAGAGTTTGTGGCCTGGCCACCTTCTGCCATGGAGCAGTGAGCCCCAGCCCTGGAAATGGAGGGTGGCAAATGGAAAAGGAGGAGATGGGGTTAAAAATGCCTTGATGGAATATTCACACGATGTCATCCCTACAACTGTGTCTTGGAAATGAGTGAGGAGCTGGCTATCCAAATGGCCACATTAACTTGGGTAATTGCCATCTGTAAGTAACATGTGAAAATGGAAGGATGTACCAGATGGTTCATAACTGCTGTGGCAATAGAATTAACAACGATTAGAAAGCTGACGGGTGGTACACCAAACACCAGGAGTTGCAGTGAGCAAACTCAGTCATCACTGGAAAAGGAAGAACACCAAGAGGGCTTGTCAAAGTCTGCGTTCACTGAAGTTCCCATATGGATCCAGGATTTCGCCTGTGACTTATACTTGCTTCAGGAAGACTATCTGCTTCCTCATACTAGCATCATTTAACATCCCAAGGACAGGGTGTCAGTCAAATTCAGAGAAAAATGAGTAGCTGGAATTAATAAAGGGAATGTTGATTTTTATTTATTAGTTTCCATTCTCCTTGTTATTCAAATAGACCCATGTACTCTAACCTCCCTACTCATCTTTGCCTGTTTAGCTCTGGTAGCTTTATCCCTCCCTCTCTTCCCCTTCCTCCCTCCCTCCCTCCCTCCCTCCCTCCAGTCCCCTGGCTAAAGCCCTTCAGGCACCAGGAAAACACCCCCTCAGAAACTTTGATTCTCCACCCTCAGCATAACAGTAGACCGTGTTGGAAGGTGATGCTGGTCTGTGGCCTGTGTCGTTGCATATTTTGGAGATGAACACTGTTTTGGGACACAAGGAGGGTTTGAGTTGCAGAAGCACTTGGTAAAGGAAAAGAAAAGTTAATTAAGCTGTCAAATTTTCCCTTGAAGAGAGAGTAATTAAATTGTCAAATTCTCTCTCTCAGAACACGTGAATACTATAGTCTTACAAAACAGTGTCATTTTCCAATAGTGTTGACACCCATTTTCTCTCTTCTTTTCGCGTTCCAATTAGAAGGACTCACCAATTAGTCCAGTGTTCACAAACATTGCATGTGATGGCTGATGACCATTTTGCAATATTGTATGCATGTCTAGATATAACACTGCAAAACATGATACTCTACTTTGGCATTTATATAGATAATGAATACCAGAATCACAAACAATTATATATATAAATGAATCATTAAAAATTTTTAATTAAATTTTGAAAAAATAAAAAAGCTTTAGGTACATTTGATTTTAAAATTTGGTATTTGTTACTTAGTACGTTGCCCTAGCTTCAGTAGATAATTTTACTTATTTTTGAAGAAAAAGAACTTCTTGGGAAATTTAGGAACAATAAGTTAAAATTTTCACTGACATGTTTGAAGAAAATAGATTCAAGTTTTGTGTACATTGAATACAATTCCATTTTAAAAACATTCTTTTTATCATTACTGATGATGGAAAACAAATGATGTGTAAACCTTTAACATATGATTTTAATAAAATAAAGAGAATTAGAAAAGTAGAAAGAGGCAGGATCGGGGTGAATGATGGGGGCTTTCCATGTTCAACCAGTCAGAGCTATTCACACAGTTATTTTTAAAATTGAAGTTTACTGGGACTTCCCTGGCAGTCCAGTGGTTAGGACTTTGCCTTCCGTTGCAGACGATGCGAGTCCAGTCCTGGGTTGGACAGCAAGGATCCCACATGCCTCATGACCAAAAAACGAAAACATAGAAAACATAAAACAGAAGCAATATTGCAACAAATTCAATAAAGATTTTAAAAATGGTTCACATCAAAAAATAACAGTAAAATAAATAAAATGGAAATATACTTGATATACAATATTATATTAATTTCAGGTGTACGACATAGTGATCTGACATTTGCACACATTATGGAGTGATCACCATAAGTCTAGTAATCACCTGTCTCCATGCAAAGTTATTAAACCATATTATGAACCGCATCCCTTACACTGTATGTTACATCCCTGCAGCTTATGTATTTTATTACTGGAGGTTTGTACCTGTTAATCTCCTTCACCTTTTTAACATACCTCTTTCTATTCATTTGTCCTTTGTACCTGTATATTTTTATTTTGTTTCATTTTGATTGTTTTATTTTTTAGATTCCACATAGAAGTGAGATCCTTCGTTGTTTGTCTGATTTCCTTCACTTAGCATAATACCCTTTAGAGTCACCCATGTTGTAGCAAATGGAAGGTTTCATTTTTAATGGCTAATATTCCATTGTAGACATATACCACAAATTCTTTACCAGGCAGACACTTAGGTTCTTTCTATATCTTGGCTTTGGCTCAGTGGTAAAGAATCAACCTGCCAGTGCAGGAGATGCAGGAGACTCCAATTTGATCCCTAGGTGGGGAAGATCCTCTGGAGGAGGAAATGGCAACCCATTCCAGTATTCTTGCCTGGGTAATCCCATGGACAGAGGAGCCTGGAGGGCTACAGCCCATAAGGTTTCAAAGAGTCGGACACAACTGTGCACACATGCATATCTTGGCTACTATTGTAAATAAGACTGCAATAAATATTGATATGCATATATATTTTTAAAATTAGTGTCTTTGTTTTCTTCATGTAAATACCCAAAAGTGAAATTGCTGGATCTTATGGTAGCTCTAGTTTTAATCTTTTGAAGAGCCTCCATACTATTTTCCATAATAGCTGGACTGATTTACATTCCTATCAGTAGTGCACGGTTCCATTTTCTCCATGTCCTCAACAACACTTGTTATTTCTTGCCTTTTTGATAATAGCCATTCTTTTTTTTTTAATCTGCATTTTGTTAATGATTAGTGATGTTGAACCAACTTTTCATATGTCTATTGACTATCTGACTGTCTTTGGAAAAATGTCTATTCAAGTCTTCTACCCATTTTAAAAATTGGGTTGGTTTTTAAAAATTGGGGTTTTTTGTTTGCTCAATATTGAGTTGTATGAATTTTTGTATATTCTGGTATCAGCCCGTTTTTGAATATATCATTTACAAATATCTTTTCCCTTTCAGTAAGCTGCTATTTCATTTTGGTGTGCAAAAGCTTTTAGATTGAGGTAGTCTTATTTGTTTACTTTTGCTTTTATTTCCCTTGCCCAAAGAGAAAGATCCAGAAAAATATTGCTAAGGCATATGTCAAAGCATGTAATGCTATGTTTCTTCTTCTAGGGATTTTATGGTTTCAGGTCATACATTTAAGTCTGATCCATTTTGAGTTTATTTTTGCATATGGTGAAAGTAGTTTGATTTGATTATTTTGCATGCAGCTCTTTAGCTTTTTCACATCATTTACTAAAGAGGCTGTCTTTTCCCTCTTGTATATTCTTGCCTCCTTTGTCATAGAATTGCTGACCATATAAGTGTGAGTTTATTTCTGGGCTCTATCTTGTTCCATTGATCAATGTGTCTCTTTGTGCCAAGACCATAGTGTTTTGATTACTGTAACTTTGTATAATACTTTGAAGTCAGGAAGTGTTATATTTCCAGCTTTGTTCTTTCTCAAGATGGAGATGACTTAGGGATGCAAGGATAGTTTAACATCTGCAAGTCAATCAATGTGATAGCACATTACAAATTGAAGAATAAAAATTACACAGTCTTCTCAACAGATGCAGAAAAGTCTGATGAAATTCAAATCCATTCATGATAAAAACTCTCAACAATGTTGGTACAGAGGGAGCATAACTTGACATTATAAAAGTCATATATGACCTACCCACAGCTAACATCATACTCTGGTAAAAGCTGAAAGCATTTCCTCTAAGAATTTTCACTGTATTCATCCATCCTTTCCCCAAGTTTGGTGAACATCTTTTTAATCATTACCCTGAACTCTTTAGATGGCTTATCTCTACTTTGTCTAATTCTTCTTCTAATAGTATATTTTATTTTACTTTAATTTTTATTTATTTATTTAGCTGCACTAGGTTTTGGTTGTGGCATACAGGATCTTCCATCTTCATTGGGGCATACTGGATCTTTAGTTGTGGCAAGTGGATCTGGATCCCTGACCAGAGATCAAACGATGACCCCCTGCATTAAGAACACAGAGTCTTAGCCACTGGACCATAGGGAAGTTCTTTTTTTTTTTTTTATTACTTTATTCTACATTATAATACTGTATTTGTTTTGCCATACATTGACATGAATCAGCCACAGGTGTCCACGATCTCCCAATGCCAAAGCCCCCTCTCACCTCCCACCCCACATCCTCTCCCTGAATCATCCCGTGCACCAGCCCCATGCGACCTGCATCCTGCATCGAACATAGACTGGCACTTCATTCTTACAAGATAGTATACATGTTTCAATGCCATTCTCCCAAATCATCCCACCCTCTCCCTCTCCCTCAGAGTCCAAAAGTCTGTTCTATACCTCTGAGTCTCTTTTGTTGTCTCACATAGAGGGTCTTCATTACTATCCTTCTAAATTCCATATATATGTGTCAGTATACTGTATTGGTGTTTTTCTTTCTGGCTTACTTCACTCTGTATAATCGGCTCCAATTTCATCCATCTCATTAGAACTGAGTTGAATTTATTCTTTTTAAGGGCTGAGTAGTACTCCATTGTGTATATGTACCACAGCTTTCTTATCCATTCATCTGCTGATGGACATCTAGGGTGTTTCCATGTCCTGGCTATTATAAACAGTGCTGCAGTGAGCATTGGGGTACATGTGTCTCTTTCAATTCTGGTTTCCTCTGTATGTATGCCCAGCAGTGGGATTGCTGGGTCATAAGGCAGTTCTATTTGCAATTTTTAAGGAATCTCCACACTGTTTTCCATAGTGGCTGTACTAGTTTGCATTCCCACCAGCAGTGTAAGAGGGTTCCCTTTTCTCCACATCCTCTCCAGCATTTATTGCTTGTAGACTTTTGGATCACAGCCATTCTGACTGGTGTGAAATGATACCTCATTGTGGTCTTGATTTGCATTTCTCTGATAATAAGTGATGTTGAGCATCTTTTCATGTGTTTGTTAGCCATCCGTACGTCTTCTTTGGAGAAATGCCTATTTAGTTCTTTGGCCCATTTTTTAATTGGTTCATTTATTTTTCTGGAGTTGAGCTGCATAAGTTGCTTGTATATCTTTGAGATTAGTTGTTTGTCAGTTGTTTCATTTGCTATTGTTTTCTCCCATTCAGAAGGCTGTCTTTTCACCTTGCTTATAGTTTCCTTTGTTGTGCAGAAGCTTTTAATTTTAATTAGATCCCATTTGTTTATTTTTGGTGGGAAAGTTCTGTTTAGTTCTTTTTTCTGAAGTTATGTCCCGTTTCTTTGTTTGGAACATATTCCTCCTGTCTCTACATTTTGTCCAACTCTGTGTTTATGTCTATGTGTTAGGTTAGTTATGTTTCCCAGTCTTGGAGAAGTGGCCTTTATAGCTGTCTGATGAGGCCCAGCAGTATGACCCTCTCTGGTCACCAGAGTATATGGTCTAGGGGTGCCTCTGTGTTGGCTGTGAGGATCCTTCTCTTGTGGCAGGCTGACTTCCGTGAATGTGTTGGTAGGCAGGGCTGGCTCCTGGCCTGGTTGTCTGTGAGATCATGCCTTGTGTAATGGCTGTGGGCCACTGGAGGGCAGGGTATGCTTCCTACATGGTTGGCTGTGTAGCTTAGGATGTCCTGGGGCTGGTGCTGGTCCACTGGAGGATAGAGCTGGGTCTGCAACATTAATAGGCTAAAGAAAAGCTTCCAAGATGGTGTTTGCCAGCGCTGGTGTTTCATGGTAGAGTTAATACCCCTAGATGGCTGTTGCCAACCTCAGTGTCCCTTGGGGTAAGTCTCAGTTGCCTCCTGCCTCTCCGGGAGGCTCTTCAAGATCAATAAGTGTCAGACTCAGGCTACTTTCAAACTGCCACTTCTGCACTGGGACTCAGAATGGGTGAGATTTTGCACACACCCTTTGTGAGCAGAGATTCTGTGTGTCCTGTTGTCCTCCAGTTCTCTTGAACATAAGCCCTGCTGGTTTTGAAAACTAGATGTTCTCGGGGCTCCTCTTTCTAGAGTAGGGCTGGGGAACCCCCGTGGGCTCAGAATTCTCACTCCTTGGGGAGCACCTCTGAGATTGTAATGTTTCTCATTATGCAGGTTGCTGACTCAAGGGTGTGAATCCAGATTATATCTCTGTTCCTCCCACACATCTTGTTGTGTCTTTAATTGTGGAAAATCTTTTTGCTAGTCATCAGCGTTGTTCTCATAGATAGTTGGTTTGTAAGTAGTATAATTTTGGTATACATCGATTGGTTGTGGTCTGAGTTAGTTGTAGGATCTTTTCAGTGGTGTGAATGTCTGGAGCAGAACTGCCCAACAGAAACAGAATGTGAGGCACATATATAATTGAAAATTTTATAGAAGTTACATTAAAAAAAGAGAACCATTCAATTCTAATAAAATATTTTATTTAACTTATCAAGTAATGACTAAACTTATTAATGTGCTAATTAATTTTTCATCTTTAGTCCTAGAAACCTGGCGTGTATTTCACACTGAGAGCGTCTCTTCACATGGGCCGACCACACTGTGAGTGCTCATGGACACAGGGCCACAGTGATCGTGGAGGACAGTGCAGGCCTGGAGCCTCATTTGGAATCCTGTCTGAGAAGCCTAAGAGACTTATGGCCCTCTGCAACCAGGATCCCATAAACGTCGCTCTCCCCGGCTTTCCTCCTGGGCTGCATGGTCAGTTAGCTCTCTTTCACTGCTGTCACAAAGTCAAATCCACAGGTTCTGAGTGACCACCCTGAATTTATTTCTCAGAGGATTTTCAGCTCCTACAAGGTAAAAGACCAGAGGAACTGGAGCCCCAACCACAGAGGAGATAAAGAAGTATCCAAAGACCCCTCAGACCACAGATTTTTGCCAACAGACAATTTTCCATATCCCAGTAATGGCGCCATGGAAGCCAAAAATTGGAAACACTTTGTTTTCACAATTGGGCTTCTTTGATGGCTCAGATGGTAAAGAATCTGCCTGCAACGTGGGAGACTTGGGCTCAATCCCTGGGTTGGGAAGATCCCCTGAAGAAAGGAATGGCTACTCACTCCAGTGTTCTTGCTGGAGAGTCCCATGGACAGAGAAGCCTGGTGGGCTACAGTTCATAGGGTTGCAAAGAGTTGTACTAACACTTTCAGTTTCATTTTATTTCATTTTATTTTCACAATGACGTTGATTATCTCAAAAAGATAACACCTGAATGAGTATCTTTACCATTCTCTTGAGATGGAAAAAACAGTGCCTTTGAAATGACATTCCAGTACGAATCCTCTGGTTCTGAAGAAAGTGAACCTTTTACAGTCAAAGAAGGTGCCAGGAATTTGAATTTTGAACTTGACTGCTGAGGAATAAAGATCAGAATTTCAACTTGGAATGTACTAAATCCACCAATGTCTCTCAGCATTTGCTGTGGCCACTTTCTTTTACATATTTAAATCTTCCTTCCCTAATTTTACCTGTGTTCTGCTGAAGGATCATATCTTGGAGCCTGACTTAGAAATAAATGTAATGGTTAACAACTGGCCTTTCAGTCAGTAGAATTTTTTTCTTCTTCTGTAGTGGGATGATCATGGCAGGATATTTCCTCATGGCCAGGAAATAGATAAACATGTTTCCCCATGTGTAAGGAGAGAAATAATCATAGTTCTTATTTCCTAAATTTTCATGAGGATTAAAAAAATAATATACATGATGCATTTAGCACAGTGACTGCCCATGTCAAGTAAAACAAATGTTGACTGCTATTAACATCTCTTGAGCACATGTGTCTAACTGGCTAACCACCTGTAGGTTGATGTAAATCTACTTCTTGATATATGGAACTGGTTGATTCCTAAGTAAAAATCTTGACATCCTGACAATTTGATTCTGTCTCATTTGTATGAGGTGGTTCACCAGGTTTTGCCACCTATTTATTTTTTTCTCCCTATTTTCTTTGTCCTCCTTTTTCTTCTCTTCACTATTATCTTCTCAGTTTCTCTCCTCTCCCCACTTTTAAACATTTTAAAACTTTTAATTTGTGTTAAAAAAATATGTGCATTGCAGTATTTAAAACATTGTAACAAAAAGGAAGTGGCACTCTAAACTGCACATCACGGCCCACAGGACATCTTGGACCAGCTTGCTTTTTACTCTAGAGTTCACACTCATCTTACCCAACTCCCTTCTTCACCAACAATTTTTTTTCCTTCCAGTCAGACAGGTAGATGAAAGAGGCAGGCTGTGGCCTACACATTGTTAGTAGTTCTCCTTTCTTTTATGTGTAAAAGGATGGCACAGTCATGTAAACTTGATCCGACCTCTTTGTCTCTTAACAAAGCTAAACAGCTAAAAGAAGTGAAATAAGAAGGCATTGCTTGTGGAATGTACAGCGCATACTGGCAGCGCATGCTTCATTATGACTTTCCTGCTTGCTTCTCCCATTCAATAGTTTCTTTTGAAGGCAGTGGATTTTTCTCTTGCGTTTCTGTTTTCTTCAGTTTCGATTTATTGGACTTCTCAATCTCAGCCATATCGGGTCTGTCAGACATGGTTGCAGAGGGAGCAGAGTGAGCTGCGAAGGAGAGAAATACGGTCTGCGATGGCTGATGAGTGCTCTCTTTCCCCCCTTTTCTTGGTTATTTTCAGCTATGACTTAGGGATATTGGTACCCTCAGTGGGCACTGCCTCACCTGCCAGGGCAAATGCTGCAGATGACTCTTAAACTCTGCCTTTGCATGTTGGTTTTTTTTTTTGGGGGGCTTGTTTCTTTTCTTGTAGATGATGGCCATGCGGTAATCCTGAGATGAGAGCTGAAACCTTCAATTGGCTCAGTGTGGGTTTTCCAGAAATAGTCTTGGATGATGTGCTAGATGATGATAATTGAAGGCAGGAATGCTCTACTTATAAATTCCTTGCAGGGCTCACCTACCCCTCATCCTGGCCTGGCCCCCAGCCTCTTTGTGAAGCTGTATAATACTCCTCCACAAGGACACCTGTTCAGATGTGAGGCTGTGACAGGACAATGGAGTGGCTGCTCAGGGAAGAAACACAGGGGAGGGGCCTTCCAGGAGTGCTGTCTCAGTGAGACCACAGGTAATTAGGAGGCTGGCAGGGGGCACAGGTAGCAGAACTGGGGATACTGAGGTCCAGTGGGGACTGAAAGATCAAAGCCAAGGATGCAGGTGAGACTCAAAGGCCAAATGTCAGGGTGCAACCAGGTGTGCGAGAGCCCTAGGAATCAGAGGTCAAGGGGAGCCAGTGGTCAAAAGTCAGGGGTGTAACTAGAGATCAACAGCTGATGAAGTTTCCGTAGACAGGTGGCCTCCATCATGTTTCCTGCTGGGCAAGATGCTGATCATGCATGTGACAGATCAGGGTATGGAGGTGGGTGGAGGTATCGGATTGAATGGCATGGGATCGAGTGAAGGCAGATTTGGGCGTTTTGTTGAAAGAACTGGTGTTAGATGTCGTTATAGGCTGAATGTTTGTGTCTCCCCAAAATTCATATGTTGAAGCCCTAAGCCCTTATTGTGATTACATTTGAAGATAAGGTCTTTATGGAGGTAATACATGTCCTTATAAGAAGAGAAAGACCTCTCCCTCTCTTTCTCCTCTTTGTCAGCATATAGCCCAGAGGCAGCCATCTACAAGTTAAGGACAGGACTCTCACCAGATCCCATCATGCTGATGTTCTGATCTCAGACTTCAGGGCTCCAGAGCCATGAGAAACACATTTTTTGCTGTTTATAAGTCATCCAGTCTATGATATTTTGTTATGAAAGCCATAGCCCTAGGCTAAAATAGATGTAAGGTTTGGTTTTGGGGGTGTGTAGAGAAGGGAAAGAGTGTGCCCTTGGAGACAGAGGCAGTGAGGGCCAGTTGTCATAGGATTCCAGTCAAGACTGGTATCTCCAGGGAAGGGATATAGAAAGCAAGATGGGGTCCCAGTGACAAAGATATTTGGGAGACCACCAAAGGCAAAACAAATACTTTCCCCAAAGCAAGTGAGTTTCCTTGGGACACAAGATCCAAATAGCAGGAAAACTTAGGCCAATTACTGAGGCTGGTCATATGTCTTTAAACTCGAACTGGAGAGCCTGAGTGGGAAGGGAAAGATGGGGAGGATAAAGTATACCCAGATACAGAGAAAGTAGAGTACAGATGTTGAGAGTGAGCAAGCACTGACAGCTAAAAATTTTTTCTATTGAAGAGTGAAGCATGTAGAAAGGATGTAAGAGAGAGAGAAGCCCAGATCTGTGGATGACTGCACCCTTCCCTTCATCCAGGTTTTGTTCAAATATCTGTTGATCATTGTTTGATAAAATATAATATCTGACTGTGTATATGTGTATCTATATATAATACATGCTGCTAAGTCACTTCAGTCGTGTCCAACTCTGCGCGGCCCCATAGATGGCAGCCCAACAGGCTCCCCCGTCCTTGGGATTCTCCAGGCAAGAACACAGGAATGGGTTGCCATTTCCTTCTCCAATGCATGAAAGTGAAAAGTGAAAATGAAGTCACTCAGTTGTATCTGACTCTTCGCGACCCCATGGACTGCAGCCTACAAGGCTCCTCCATCCATGGGATTTTTCCAGGCAAGAGTACTGGAGTGGGGGTGCCATTGCCTTCTCTGTATATAATACATATATATGTATATATACACACATAATGTACAGATGTATGTATGTGTAGATACACATGTAATATATATATACAGATTTATTGATTGATATGTGCATATGTATTTCCCCGTCAGGAGGCCCGTGGTCTGTGCTCAGGCAACAGTGTAGTCAGTGGATTAATCCCCATATGGAGGCAGAACCTGGCTAATAGTATCTTTTGGGATCTACGAGGCTGGAATCTGTTACTTCTTAAAGGACAGAGGACAGAACCCACAAGTTCCCTGGCTGCACTTCTGAAAGTCTGGGCTGGAGATGGTGTTGGGAGGGCCTGAATCTTCATGCAGAGGGCATCTGTGTGCACATGTATGGGACTCAGTGTTCACAGGCCACCCCAAGTCCATCTTTTCTCCCAGAGATTGAGTGGGATTCTTTGGTTTGGAATGTCTCTACCTGGTCATAGAGTGCCACCTTCTCTGGGATTCTCCTTTCTGTGTGTGTAGGCCACCCTTCCACTCTTGTTCCTTGTCCTATCTCTGATAATGCTGAAGCTGAGTAGGACCCTGTGGGGCTCCTGTGCATGGAAGCTTTTCAAGCAGTTGCTAATCAGGGAAAGGAGGGGATGTAGAGGATAGGGAGGAGCAGTCAAGATAAAATAGTACGGGCTTGGGGCAGGGTCCTAGTTCCATCTCAAGTGGTACATATAACAGTATCTTTGAGTTTTTAAATAGAACTAAAACCCTGACAAAAGGAATAGGTTAGCATTCTTCATTCCAGAGAAGGTTACAGTTTGATTAATTTGAGAACCACAGAAGGTCATCAGGGGACCACTTGAGGTCAGATTAAAGAGGTTCAGGCCCTGCAAACACCCTGATCCTTATTGGCAACCCTGCCCTTGAACCACCCTATAAAACTATAGGATACATGAACTGCCAGAGTCCAGCTGCAGCAGCCAGGGATTCAACCTGAAGGGAGGAACGGTGTCAGTGAGTAACGAGACAGCCTCTCAGTTTTCTTGGATTGCCTATTTATTTCAAGTTTAAGATTTTCTTTTATACTTTTACAAAAGCATTAGGTCAGAGGTTTGACATTTTCAGTTCCCCCTCACCCAGATTTATCATCTCCATAAATCATTGTTGCTCTTCAAACAGAGTTCTTGCTTCAGGGTTCCTCTCAGAATCAGCTTTACCATCTATTATCTACTTCTTCTTATGTGTCCTATAGTTAATTTGTGATTACATTGTAACTCATGCTACATTCTTCAGTTTATTTCTTATCTTTCTAAATCCTGTTTTCCCCTAACATCCTGAGCTCACTATCTCTTAAAAAGTCTAGTTATAGTATCTCTAAAATTCCTAACCTCCATAAGCTATAGTAAAGTAAGCTAACATTGCAACATTCCTTAAATCTTCAGCTTCTAACTATTTTAAATATTTCTAAGCCCTAAATTCAGTAAACTCCTTTGCCATAAACATTTTCCTCACAAATAGGCTTCAAATAGCAGTCCCTCCCATGGCCTCAAGCTGCGGCCTATGTGCTCATCGTGGAATACTCTTTGGAAAAAGTTCTTGAACAAATGTCAATGACTATGAATTATTTTCTGAGCACAGCTGCAGAAGGCTTTGTGCCTTCTCATGCTCCTCTCAAGAACAATAAGCACCTTAACATTCCTTTTCAGTCAGCTCAGCCGAGGAAAGAAAAAAACAAGTCAGAATCACAAGGCCTAACTCCTTCATCCCGGGTCCATGCCTGCAGGACAAAGAGAGGGGGTTGGGGCCGTGCCTCCATTTTGTCAGTAATGCCTAACGCAGCTCCTGACAACGAACTATAGGTTCATCTTATAAAACTCCTCACCAAATCTTCCTGGGTTAGGACACAGTTTTTAGGGAAGGAGCCTGCTGTGTTCCTCTTTGCCTGGCAAAGTAATAAAACTATTCTTTTCTACTTCACCCCAAACTCTGAGTTTTGACTGGCACCAGTGCAGAGAAGCTGATGTTTTGGCCTCAGTGCTTCAGAGCTGGTTTACTGTGAGCCTACCATGCACTGGCCACTGTTCTGAGCATGCTATGTGTATTGGAGTATTTAATCCTTATTGCTACTCAAGAGGCAGCATCTTTCCACTCAGCAGAACCCAGGGGCAGGGAGGTGCAATGCCTTGCTGGAGGTTGTGCAGGTAGCCCATCCCATGCTCTTGGGACAGGCAGGATGAAGAAGCAGCATGGACCACCACCCCTGTTACTCAGCCCTTCCTGCCACTTCTCATCTCTTCTTTGCTCTCTGCCTCAGTTTATAGGGACCAGGGATCTGCCTTTAACCCAAGTGGCTGCAGGGGTGATGATGAAGGGAGAAAAGCAGAGAACATCAAGTAGGATGATCTCTTGATGATCAAGTAGGATGATCCCTTGGCTTTGAAGGGAAGGAGAGAGATGAGGCCACACTAATTTCTTAATTTCTCTTGGAGTCATAAATAGGAACCACAAGGAAGCATTGTCTTATGGCTCAAGTTGGAAAAACCTTAGTTGACCTGTGTGTGTGTGTGTGTGTGTGTGTGTGTGTGTGTGTGTGTGTGCGCGCGCACATGCATTAATGCTTTCCACTAACAGGCCTGGGAGAGCCAGACTCTGCTAAACTGTGGAGGAGCTCATAGGCACTAGCATCAGCAAGGAACTTTTGTCCATTTTGGGAAATAGGATGTGAGTTTGAATCCAGCTTGACCCTGTACCTGTTGTGGGAATGTGGACAGTGACTTAAACACTCTAAAATGTCATTTTCTTATCTGGAAAATGACAATGGATACAACCTAGAGATGCTTGGAAGACCAGTTGATCTGTGGATGTAGAGCTTGGAGCTCTATACTAGTGGGTGGCAGGTGTTCACAGTAGGCATCTGTCATATCTGCCAGCCCAGCATCCATTCCCTTGTCTATCAGTTCAGTTCAGTTCAGTCACTCAGTTGTGTCCAACTCTTTGCAGCCCCATGAACTGCAGCATGCCAGGCCTCCCTGTCCATCACCAACTCCCAGAGTTTACCCAAACTCATGTCCATTGAGTTGGTGATGATCCAACTATCTCATCCTCTGTCATTCCCTTCTCCTACTGCAGTAAATCATTCCCACCATCAGGGTCTTTTCCAATGAGTCAACTCTTTGCATGAGGTGGCCAAAGTATTGGAGTTTCAGATTCCACATCAGTCCTTCCAATGAACACCCAGAACTGGTCTTCTTTAGGATGGACTGGTTGGATCTCTTTACAGTCCAAGCTACTCTCAAGAATCTTCTCCAACACCATAGTTCAAAAGAATCAATCCTTCAGTGTTCAGTTCTCTTGATAGTCCACTCTCACATCCATACATGACCACAGGAAAAACCATAGCCTTTACTAGATGGACATTTGTTGATAAAGTAAAGTCTCTGCTTTTTAATATGCTCTCTAGGTTGGTCATAACTTTTCTTCCAAGGAGTAGGCGTCTTTTTACTTCATGGCTGCAATCACCATCTGCAGTAATTTGAAGCCCCCAAAATAAAGTCTGACACTGTTTCCACTGTTTCCCCATCTATTTGCCATGAAGTGATGGGATCAGATGCTATGATCTTAATTTTCTGAATATTGAGCTTTAAGCCAACTTTTTCACTCTCCTCTTTCACTTTCATCAAGAGGCTCTTTAGTTGTTCTTCACTTTCTGCCATAAGGGTGGTGTCATCTGCATATCTGAGGATATTTCTCCCAGCAATCTTAATCCAGCTTGTGCTTTTTCCAGCCAGGCATTTCTCATGATATACTCTGCATATAAGTTAAATAAGCAGGGTGACAATATACAGCCTTGACGTACTCCTTTTCCTATTGGGAACCAGTCTGTTGTTCCATGTCCAGTTCTAACTGTTGCTTCCTGACCTGCATACAGATTTCTCAAGAGGCAGGTCAGGTGGTCTGGTATTCCCATTCTTTCAGAATTTTCCACAGTTTACTGTGATTCACACAGTCAAAGGCTTTGTCATAGTCAATAAAGCAGAAATAGATATTGTCCTGGAACTCTCTTGGTTTTTTGATGATCCAGCAGACGTTGGTAATTTGATCTCTGGTTCCTCTGTCTTTTTAAAATAACCTTGAACATCTGGAAGTTCACGGTTCATGTATTGCTGAAGCCTGTCTTGGAGAATTTTGAGCATTACTTTACTAGTGTGTGAGATGAGTGCAATTGTGCGGTAGTTTGAGCATTTTTGGCATTGCCTTTCTTTGGGATTGGAATGAAAACTGATCTTTTCCATTCCTGTGGCCACTGCTGATCTTTCCAAATTTGCTGTCATATTGAGTCTAGCACTTTCACAGCATTATCTTTTAGGATTTGAAACAGCTCAACTGGAATTCCATCATCTCCACTAGCTTTGTTCATAGTGATGCTTCCTAAGGCCCACTTGACTTCACATTCCAGAATGTCTGGCTATAGGTGAGTGTTCACATCATCGTGATTATCTGGGTCATGAAGACCTTTTTTGTACAGTTCTTCTGTGTATTCTTGCCCTTTCTTCTTAATATCTTCTGCTTCTGTTAGTTCCATACCATTTCTGTCCTTTATCGAGCCCATCTTTGCATGAAATGTTCGCTTGGTATCTCATTTTCTTGAAGAGATCTCTAGTCTTCCCCATTCTATTGTTTTCCTCGATTTCTTTGCACTGATCACTGAGGAAGGCTTTCTTATCTCTCCTTGCTATTCTTTGGAACTCAGCATTCAAATGGGTATATCTTTTCGTTTCTCCTTTGCTTTTCACTTCTTTTCTTTTCACAGATATTGTAAGGCCTCCTCAGACAGCTATTTTGTTTTTCTGCATTTCTTTTTCTTAGGGATGGTCTTGATCCCTGTCTCCTGTACAGTGTCACAAACCTCTGTCCATAGTTCATCAGGCACTCTATCAGATCTAGTCCCTTAAATCTATTTCTCCTTCCCACTGTATAATCATAAGGGATTTGCTTTAGGTCATACCTGAATGGTCTAGTCTTTTTCCCCACTTTCTTCAACTTAAGTCTGAATTTAGCAATAAAGGGTTCATGATCTGAGCCACAGTCAGCTTCTGGGTTTGTTTTTGCTGACTGTGTGGAGTTTGTCCATCTTTAGCTGCAAAGAATATAATCAATCTGATTTTGGTGATGTCCATGTGTAGAGTCTTCTCTTGCGTTGTTGGAAGAGGGTGTTTGCTATGACCAGTGCATTCTCTTGGCAAAATTCTATTAGCCTTTGCCCTATAAATTTGCCTGTTACTCCAGGTGTTTCTTGACTTCCTAATTTTGCATTCCAGTCCCTATAATGAAAAGGACATCTTTTTGGGTGTTAGTTTTAAAAGATTTTGTTGATCTTTGTAGAACCTTTCAACTTCAGCTTCTTTAGTGTTATTGGTCAGGGCATAGGCTTGAATTACCATGATACTGTATGGTTTGCCTTGGAAACGAACAGAGATCATTCTGTCATTTCAGAGACTGCATCCAAGTACAGCATTTCGGATTCTTTTGTTGACTACTATGGCTACTCCATTTCTTCTAAGGGATTCCTGCCCACAGTAGTAGATATAATGGTCATCTCAGTTGAATTCACTCATTCTAGTCCATTTTAATTTGCTGATTCCTAGAATGTTGACATTCACTCTTGCCATCTCCTGTTTGACCACTTCCAATATGCCTTGATTCATGGACCTAACATTCCAGGTTCCAATGCAATATTGCTCTTTACAGCATTGGACCTTGCTTCTGTCACCAGTCATATCCACAACTGGGTGTTGTTTTTGCTTTGGCTTCTTCCCTTCATTCTTTCTGGGGTTATTTCTTCACTGATCTCCAGTAGCAGATTGGGCACCTATCGACCTGGGGAGTTCATCTTTTTGCCTTTTCATACTGTTCATGGGGTTCTCAAGGCAAGAATACTGAAGTGGTTTGCCATTCCCTTCTCCAATGGACCACATTCTGTCAGACCTCTCCACCATGATCTGTCCATCTTGGGTGGCCCCACATGGCATGGCTTAATTTCATTGAGTTAGATAAGGCTGTGGTCCATGTGATCAGATTAGCTAGTTTTCTGTGATTGTGGTTTCAGTCTGTCTGCCCTCTGATGCCCTCTCTTAGCGCCTACGGTCTTACTTGGGTTTCACTTATGCTGGGTGTAGGGTATCTCTTCACAGCTGCTCCAGCAGAGCACAGTGCCACTCCTGACTTTGGACGTGGTGTATCCCCCACAGCTGCTGCTTCTAACCTTGAACGTGGGGTATCTCCTTGTGGCTGCTCCTGTGCCGCGCAGCCACTGCTCATCTATACTCCATCCAAATCCCCGTTTCAAATTCCTCTTCCTCGCCCTCTCACTCACAGGTGAGTGAGTGACCCTGGTCTCGACAATCAGGGTCACAGAATTTGGTCCAGGACTGGGTATGAGACACAATGCAGGACAAATAGAACTAAATTCTGAAACTTTTGTGGGAATGACTTGGACAGAGAAGACTTGGTTATGAGCTGCTGGTGGCTGTCTGAGGATAAAGCTGACATGTGAGAGAAGAGTATCCATCCAGAAAGAGACACAACTATATGGCATCCTCAGGCCCAGGATCCAGCTGTGCTGCAGTAAGATGTGCCCTTGCATTTCCCAGGAACATGAGCCAACAAACTCCCGTTTACTAGCTCAGCCACTCACAGCAAAAAGTGTGGCTGTGTTCAGAACTATTGAGGGGGAAAGGCGTGCTCAGAGGGTCCTTTCCCCACACCCTGCCCTCTGCATCTCTTCCATACGGCTATTCCTGAGTTATATCCTTTCATATAAACCAGTAATCTAGTAAATGAGATGTTCCTCTGAGTTCTGTGAGATGCTCTAGAAAATTAATTGAATCAAGGAGAGGATCTTTGGAACCTCTAACCTAAAACCTGCTGGTGAGAAGCACAGGTGACAGCCTGGACTTGTGATTGGTACCTGAGGTAGAGGGAAGAGTCTTGTAGGTATGTGCATACATGGATACTCAATTGTGTCCAACCAACTTCTTTGCAACCCCATGGACTGTAGCCCTCTATCCATGGGATTTTCCCAGTGAGAATACTGGAGTGGGTTACCATTTCTTCCTCCAGAGGATCTTCCCAACCCAGGAATCAAACCCATGTCTTCTGAGTCTCCTGCATAGGCAGGTGGATTTTTTTTTTTTTTTTTTTTACCCCTGTGCCACTTGGGCAGCCTCAGTCTTGTAGGACTGAGCATTTATTCTGTGGGATCTGATGCCAGCTCCAGGTATACCCTGTCAGAACTGAGTTGAATTGTAGGAGACCATGCTGGTGCTGGACTATTTCTTGTTGGAGTGAAAAAATCCATACACACATTTTGGAACTGGGTGCAGAACCCTTAGTAGCCAAGCTTGGTGTGTTAAATGAAGCATCTCAGTCCAGTCTTAGTGTAATGTGCTCAGTCACTCAGTCATGTATGACTCTGACACCATGGACTGTATAGCCTACCAGTCTCCTCTGTTCATGGAATTTTCCTAATAAGAATACTGAAGTGGGTTGCTATTTCCTTCTCCAGGGAGATTCCCCACCCAGGGATCAAACCTAGGTCTTCTGAATCTCCTGAATTGGCAGACAGATTCTCTACCACTGAGCCACCTGGGAAGCCTTGTCTTAGTGTAATAGGGAAGAACAAATTTTACTCCATATTACCTCTGTTTCTTTTACTTGAACCTTTGTATTCTTTTGCTTTTGCTGTGAATTATGAATGTTGCCTACAGCCCGAAATATACAAGATACCCCATTCTCAAGGCTCTGATTTTTAAAGGTATAACATTTTCCCATTCATATAGAGATAAAAAGTTGCAGAATGGAGAATAACACTTGTCTTATTGTAGGTTTATAGGAACATCGTGACATGACCTACCTAGATAGATGCTGGAACAAAGGATTCCTGAACCAAGAAGTTTGCAACAACCAACCACACTCCTTCATCTTGCTTTTAAAAATGCTTTGCTGAAACTCTTTGGGGAGTTTGGGATTTTTTTGTAAGTGTGTAATTCGGAGAAGGTGATGGCACCCCACTCCATTACTCTTGCTGGGAAAATCCCATGGACAGAGGAGCCTGGTGGGCTGCAGTCCATGGGGTCGCTAAGAGTGGGACACGACTGAGCGACTTCAATTTCACCTTTCACTTTCATGCATTAGAGAAGGAAATGGCAACCCACTCCAGTGTTCTTGCCTGGAGAATCTCAGGAACGGGAGAACCTGGTGGGCTGCCGTCTATGGAGTCGCACAGAGTGGGACACGACTGAAGCGACTTAGTAGCAGCAGCAAGCCTCCATTTTCCTTGTGCCCTTGCAATAAGGCTTTCTCTGCTCCAAACTCCATCATTTCTGTTTGTTTGGCCTCACTGAGCTTCAGGCACATGAACTTGTGTTAGGTAACAGTTTGTCCATCATCGACACCTGCTCCATCATTGATGATAGCCCTGGCCAACAGTTACTTTTTCTGGCCTCATTTTCCCATTTGTAAAAGAGGTGGTTGTTCTAGGAAAAATTTCCAGGGCATTTCAGGTGAAACATTCTTGCCTCATTCAGGGGAATTTATGGCCCCTGTTATTGGCAGTGGAAATTATTCTGGCAGCGCCTCTCAGGACCTCTTCCCTTGGGTTGAGTGTGTCCATCCCTCTATTTGTTAGTGTCTGCCTCACTCTTCTGCTTCTGTTTGCATGCTGCTGTGTGCGTAGCTAAGGGGGCCACCAGTGTTGAATGGGCAGGGCATAACAATTCCATTGCCCATCCATGATTAGCATGGCTATGCCCCTTAATCCAGACACCAGGCAGAGACTATGTTTGATGGCTGGCATGCCAGTAGGTTGATTGGAGCTGTGTCAGGGATGACCCCAGGAAAGTAGAATCCTCTGGCTCACTGCCTGCTCAGTGGGGATGAAGAACAGGAGGTGGAGGCCACCCAGATCTGGCAGATTAAGTGACTGGCACGTCCATTACAGTGCCAGGCTTTCATGCTGGAAAGACCTGCACAATGTTGTTGCTACTGTTTATTTGTTTGGCCCATGGAGACTGTGCAAACCTAACGGCATTGACACTTGAGTTGAGGGTACTCACGGGGATCGTGACAGCCATGGGAGGGAGTGAAGAGAAAACAATTCTGAGGACAGATGATTGAGACTGAGAAGGCTGTTTTCCTCCTCACTAATGACCCTAAAATTGACTCAATGATCCAGAAACTCCAAAAGTAAAGCCATTAGTCACAATGTCGTCAGAGCGAAAAAAAAAGAAGAAAGATGACATGCAGATCATTTTGGAGCTGATTCCACACAAATGCCCATTCTGCACGCCTGAGTGCCTGGGCCAAGCTGCCTGGTATAATTATTGTTTTCTCTGCAGGGGATTACGGCAGGCACATGACCAGCACATCTGAGTGTCAGCAAAGAGCCAGTGCCCAGCTAAGAAGTTTGGCTCTCATTTTCTCTGTGGGGAAGGACCAGGCTTCCTTTCAGTGGGCTGGTGACTGTCTTGTTGAGCCATCATCCCATCAGTTTGGAGGGCTGTGGAGTATAGTCACCAATGTTGAGGCAGAAAAGGCCCCAGAGGGTCACAGTGAGGACATCTCTAGGTTGAGAGGGAGAAGGAGAAGAAAATGATAAACAGGAGTGTTGGAGCTCCAGTCAAACCCCTTGCTTGGGGGTGGGGACCTACTGTCCTCTACTTGCCTGTCATTCCTCTGAGACTGTAAATTCACAGAGGCAAGGCTCTTGTCTTCCCTTTGCAATACCAGTAACAATAACAATAACAACAGTTCTTTTAAAATTTTTATTTTATTTAAGTATAGTTGATTTACAAAGTTGTGTTAACTTCTGCTGTACAGCAAAGTGATTCAGTCATAAATATATATTTCATATTCTTTTCTGTTATGGTTTATCACAGGATATTGAATATAGTTCACTATGCTATATAGTGAGATCCATTCTATATATAATAGTTTGCATCTGTTAAACCCAAACTCCTAGTCCCTCCCTCCCCATAGCCGCAAGTCTGTTCTCTATGTCTGTGAGTCTGTTTGGTAGATTAATTCATTTGTGTTATATTTTAGATTCCACATATAAGTGATTTGAATGAATCACTCTTTTGTGATAGCTCCTGGGAAGTGCTAGGCCCTGTATGTGTGTTAGTTCTGCAGAGCAGAAACCCATAAACATTCCTCTCGGTTCAGTGGGAGAGTGGATGTGTAAATCGATAATTAGCCAGGAGTACCTGCTAGAGCATAGGGGCTCAGAAGGCCAAACACAAGTCTACTTTAGTGGTATTCATAAGACTGAGCAGAATCTTTAGTCATTGACTGAAAAACTCTTCCTATGTGATTAAATTCAATTTGTAGGCTAACTGCCTATCTACTCACAAAGGCAGTTTTTGGAAAAAGAAGGTGAGAGGGTTTCTATGGGTGAGTGGGAGGTTTTGTTTATTAGGTACCTACAGTAGGGGGTCTCTTATAGTACAGATTTTAACAGTGAACAAGAGACTCAGTGAGGTTAAGTGACTTGCCCAAGGTCACACAGCCAGAAAGTGTGCCAGTCAGAATTTCAATCTAGGTTGGACTGACTTGAGAGCTGACTTTTGAAAGTATTAGTTTACTTTTAATTGGTGGATGGTTGCTTTACAATGTTGTATTAGTTTCTGCTGTTTAACAGTGTGAATCAACCATATGTATACATGTATTTCCTCCCTCTTGAGCCTCCCTCCCACCCCTCCACCCCATTCTAGCCCAGTAGGTCAACACAGAGCACCACTGACTCTTAAGATGCACTATGAAAGTGGGCCCCGTTGTAAATGTACACTGCCTCAGGCCACTGCTTCTAACCCCATATGGCATTGAGTGCTTGAACTGTGGCTACTATGATTGAACTAAAGTTTTACTTTTATAGAATTTTAAATAATTTAAATTAAAGATAAAAACCTATACTTTATTCAGTTACTGAACTTTTATGTACGTGTACAGTAACTTGGGTATGTGAATCTGTTCTTCCTTGTGTAAATTTGATAAATGCTAAATAGGGATCAAGTATTTCTTTTTAAAAAATATTTAGTGTCCATTTATTTATTTATTTTGAATTTATCTTAAAATTGAAGTATAGTTAATTTGCAATATGTGAGGATCAAGTATTTCTTTTTTAAACCAACACCCATTTATTTTAATGAAAAAAAAAGACCTCTGTATTCTATATGCTCCAAAAAGATTTACTATAGAAACAAATACACTATATGAACTCTATCTGCCTAATTTCACTACGATAAAGACAGTGTGTGATTTTTAGTTTCTACAGAAGGCAAACTGAAAAGCATAGGTACAAACAGACTGTATAAGAAAGCAAGAGCATATGAGCATGTGCACAAATGTGGTTAAAATCTTTAGCAAGCAACTGCATTAAAATTTTCTAAGATGTCTGACCCTAGGTTGTGGTGAGCTCTAAGAAAAAGACATGGGTTGTCACTTGTTTTATCTGCTAAAAATTTTTGCTTTGAGGATCAAGTATTTCTGATGCAAATTTAATGTCCCCATGATGGGGTCGCACAGAGTCAGACACAACTGAGCGCTTTCACTTTCCCCTTTTCACTTTCAAGCATTGGAGAAGGAAATGGCAACCCACTCCAGTGTTCTTGCATGGAGAATCCCAGGGACGGTGGAGCCTGGTGGGCTGCCGTCTATGGGGTAGCACAGAGTTGGACACGACTGAGGTGAATTAGCAGCAGCAGCATGGAGATGTCCCTTAAGTGTAAAATACATCCCAAATTTTGGAAACGTGCTGGTTACATGTTGAGATGATGGATATATAAAGGATTAAATAAAAACTGCTTTAAAGATACATGTCACCGCTTAAAGTGGCCATTAGAAATCTGAAAATGTGTCTTGAATTCTATTTCTCTTGGATAGTGTTGTTTTAAGCCAGAGTTTTAAATAAATAAGTGAACTTTGTTAACTTCTCAGGGTTCCTGTATGCAGAACAAGATAGCAACAAAAGACATTCCAAAAATGTTTCTATTTTCCTATCTTAGCTGACCTGGCTAGCACTTGAGTCATCAGAATTGTAGTGGCCTAAAGAATCCACCTGGAATGCAGAAGACGCAGGAGACATGGGTTCAACACTTGGGGTGGGAAGATCCCCTGGAGTAGGAAATGGCAACCCACTACAATATTCTTGCCTGGGAAATTCCATGGACAGAGGAACTTGGTGGGCTTCAGCCCATGAAGTTGCAGAGTCAGACATAACTGAACACACACACACAATTACAATGACTGTACTCAGACTAATAATACCAGTTCCCGTGGTGTTTTTCAGAGAGGCTAGTACAAGGCCAGAGGTCTATGGCACAAAACATAGAACAACTTAGGGGGATGACCAGATGAGGAGGGGGGGCAGGAAGTAAAAGAAATTGATGATGATTCTCATTGTGGTCTAAGAGATAGTTTTTAGCAGAAACTTTCAAAACCCAGATGATTCATGCCCACATACACATAAGAGCCCAATCAAAAGCTGTGAGGCTCCATATCACCTGAGAGCATAGCCGATTCCAGAAACAATTTAGGCTTCGCTATTCCAGCTGATTTGAGGGCTTTACTTTTGTCTGAGTCTATTATTACAAAGGTTTTCTGTCTGACTTTCCCATTACTACTCTATTTGTGAAGCTCAGATTCAATATTTAAAGCCTGAATTTTCCTTTCATAGCAAACTTCAGTGACAGAGTAATTCAGATGGATTTGAGGGGAGAGAGGGAAATGAAATGAGGTAAACTTCAAAGTTAATGAAGAAAACACCAGTGATATTGGGTGAGCGTTGGGTTATTTTGAAAATTTTGAAAAAAAAAAAAAAGAATTGTAGGTATTCTGATTTTCTTTTGAGGCTGTTTTTAGTACTTTTCTGAGGTGCTTGCCTCTATAGCATTATTAAAGCTGTTGCTCAGGATTTTAATGTCTGCACTTTAATGGTTTTCCTCCCCAAGGCTGTGGAGGGGGGAGGGAGGGAGAGAGAGACACACACACACACACACAGAGAGAAGAGAGAAAGGTAAATTAATCTTGGAGTAAGGATGACTTTAGACTCTTAGCATTGGCTGATTTCATATTTGTGATTTCAAATATTGATTTGCAAAGCACTCCAAAAGGACCTTTAATACACAGTGTTTGGTCATTTTCAGAAGCAAACTGTGAATAGAGAGTGGTATGAAGCTGACCTGGAGAAGCTTGTGAATGAGACCAGCCAAGCCCTTGTCAACACAGTTCCCTTTCATCTTGGTGTTTTGGGAAGACATAATAATCTTTGTTGAAAGTTTAGAGAGCCACATAGCATCACTAATTATTAGGGAAATGCAAGTCAAAACTACAGTGAGGTACCACCTTCACATGGGGCATCATTAAAAAGCTTACAATTAACAAATTCAGGTGAGGATGAGAAGAAAAGTGAAACCTCCCACACTACTGGTGGGAATGTAAATTGGTGCAACCACTATGGAGAACAGTATGGAGGTTCCTCAAAAAACTAAACATAGAATTACCATATGGCACAGCAATCTCACTCCTGGCCTTGTATCCTGAAAAAATTCTAATTTGAAAAGATGCATGCACCCCTATATTCATAGCAGCACTATTTACAGTAGCCAAGACATGGAAACAACCTAGATGTCCATTGTCAGATGAACGCATGAAGAAGATGTGGTACATATATTCAGTGACTATTACTCAGCCAGAAAAAGTATGAAATAATGCCATTGGCAGCAACATGGATGGACCTAGAGATTATCATCTTAAATGAAATAAATCAAAGACAAATACCATATGATATCACTTATATGTGAAATCTAAACTATGACACAAATGAATTTATCTATGCAACAGAAACACTCACAGAGACAGAGAACAGACTTGTGATTCTCAAGAGGGAAGGGGGTCAGGGAGGAATGGCTTGGGAGTTTGGGGGTTAGCAGATGAAAACTATTATATAGAAAATGGATAAACAACAAGATCCTACTGTATAGCACAGGGAAATACATTCAGTGTTCTGTGATAAACCATAATGGAAAAGGATTTATACATGTATATAACGGAATCACTTTGCTGCCAGCAGAAATTAACACAACATTATAAATCAGCTATGCTTCAGTAAATTTAAAAAGGCCACTTAAGTGTTTTAGCTATGCTTTGTGCATTTAGTGGAGATATCTTGTCCTGTGTATTCAGAAATTTGGGTATCACTAAATATCTGAAGAGACCCTTGTAAATGCCAATATCAGATGGAACTGGAAGCTTTGGGGGAACTCTGGACTGACAGTGTTGCTGAGACAATTCGTTATTTGTCTATCTATTTATCTATTTTCAGTACAGTTGATTTGGAATATTTATTAGTTTCAGAGATATAGCATAGTGATTCCATATTTTTATAGATTATGCTCCAATTGAAGTTATTGCAAAAGGATGGCTGTATTTCTCTGTGCTGTACAATATATCCTTCATTTCAGTTCAGTCTCTCAGTCATGTCCGACTCTTTGCGACCCCATGAATTGCAGCATGCCAGGCCTCCATGTCCATCACCAACTCCCAGAGTTCACTCAGACTCATGTTCATCGAGTCAGTGATGCCATCCAGCCATCTCATCCTCTGTTGTCCCCTTCTCCTCCTGCCCCCAATCCCTCCCAGCATCAGAGTCTTTTCCAATGAGTCAAGTCTTCGCGTGAGGTGGCCAAAGTACTGGAGTTTCAGCCTTAGCATCATTCCCTTCAAAGAAATCCCAGGGCTGATATCCTTCAGAATGGACTGGTTGGATCTCCTTGCAGTCCAAGGGACTCTCAAGAGTCTTCTCCAACACCACAGTTCAAAAGCATCAATTCTTCGGCACTCAGCTTTCTTCACAGTCCAACTCTCACATCCATACATGACCACAAGAAAAACCATAGCCTTGACTAGATGGACCTTAGTTGGCAAAGTAATGTCTCTGCTTTTCAAGATGCTATCTAGGTTGGTCATAACTTTTCTTCCAAGGAGTAAGCGTCTTTTAATTTCATGGCTGCAGTCACCATCTGCAGTGATTTTGGAGCCCCTCCAAAATAAAGTCTGACACTGTTTCCACTGTTTTCCCATCTATTTCCCATGAAGTGATGGGACCAGATGCCATGATCTTTGTTTTCTGAATGTTGAGCTTTAAGCCAACTTTTCCACTCTCCTCTTTCACTTTCATCAAGAGGCTTTTTAGTTCCTCTTCACTCTCTGCCATAAGGGTGGTGTCAACTTCATATCTGAGGTTATTTATGTTTCTCCCAGCAATCTTGGTTCCAGCTTATGCTTCTTCCAGTCCAGCATTTCTCATGATGTACTGTGCATATAAGTTAAATAAGCAGGGTGACAATATATAGCCTTGAGGTACCCCTTTTCCTATTTGGAACCAGTTTGTTGTTCCACGTCCAGTTCTAACTGTTGCTTCCTGACCTGCATATAGGTTTCTCAAGAGACACTGACCCTAAAACTGAGGGTCAGTTTCTGTCACTTATAACCAGGAACCATGGTTGACGGTCTCCTTCTGTGTGGAGAGGTTATGGTTGAATGGAAAGAAAATCAGTTTTTCTCATTTTTAAATGAATACTGCTTCACGAGACAATTAAGAAGGTTAGATGAGATCATATCTGGAAAGCTTGGAATATGACTGTTCTATAGGAATGAATGTATATTAACTATTATAAGTATTAAGTTCTGGTTCACTTTTATATTTAATCAACAAATATTCAAACAAGCCATTTAACATTTTTGGCCTCACATCTCTGCAAAATAGGAATAATACGTGCCCCATCTAATTCATGATGAATGTGGATGCCAAAAAATTATGACATGGGAAAAAGCTTTATAGAAGTATGCAATTCCATATGAATATAATACATTTCTATTACTTTTATTTAGCTCATCACCTGCTTTTTACTACCTACCCTGATCCCTGGAGACCCTCAGCTCATATTCATTTTATGTGATGGCTTACTTGTGCTGAGAGGGAGAGGCAGTCCAGGAAAATAATAGAAAAATTATAAGTCTTATGAACTTTAAAGTTTCACAAAAGCTTTACTGTTCCTGTGAGGCCAAAAGGAAATCTAATATCCTATCTTGAAATCCAGAGCTGCCTTGTTTTAAGTGTCAAAAGCTTTTAGAACATTTAAGTCCTTCCCCTACTCCAAGAGTGCCACGAGCTCTGGAAATAATCGTTCAGCTTTTCCTGTTGAGTTAGTTTCAAGATGTGCCCATGTGAGAAACTTACCTTCAGGTTCAGAGAGCACATTGGAAGGCAGCTGAGGCATCAGCAGAAGGCGGCTGAGCTGCTGAGTGGCCAGGCCATGAGGCGACATTTCAGTGAGTGGGGACGGCTTGAGCTGCATATGGAGGTGTGAAGGGGGCCTGACCTGGGAACAGAACTTAGTGACTGAGACTTGCCAGTGGTTAAATGGTAAGGAGGTGTGGGAAGGGGTAGCGAGGATGGTGGTAGAAGCAGAGCTCAGATAGTGCAAAGGGTGCACTTAATTTGAGGGTGACGGGGATTCAGGGGAGTGCTGTGGTCACTTCTTTATTCTAGAAAGAGTGACCTGCGGCATGGAGGATGTGCTAGAGGCGAGGACATGGGAGGCAGGAGGATTGGTAGGAGCCTTGTGCTCTCCTCCAGATTGCAGAGGGTAGAGAATGGCAGCTGGCGGTGGCAGGGGAGGCAAGGGTGGGTTAAAGGTGTATGTGAGGCACAGAGATAGCAGGCTTGTAGACTGACTAGGCGGGGGGGATCATATAGGGAGGAGCCCAGCATGGCTTTGTTGATTTGGACACTGGTGGTACCACCAACTAAAATGGGGCATGTAAGAGGGGCAGGTTTGTGGGCAAGTGGAAAGGATGACAAAGAGCAAAGGGGATTCTATTATACTGAAGTTGTCCTAAGCATAACTTGTAGTAAATTCTCAGTGTCTCTTGAAACACACTGTAGCTGTGACAGCCCAGGAAACTCATGGAAATTAACTCTGTTTTTCATTGAATTTTCCTTACCTGCTTAGCTTCATGGATCACATTCTCAAGGTGCAATAGTTGCTTGTTATATGGAATTTCTCAGCACAAATTTTGGATCTTTTTAGTTCAGCATTTCCTGAAGAGTGTTCTGAGGAACCCCAGGTCAGTGAGGTGAGATGCTGAGAAGCAGTTCCATGTTTGGATGAGTTTGGGATTTGCTGATATCCACAAAGTTAAACACATATCCTTTCCTGCAGGATTTCTCAGAGCATTGAGTATATTCACACATATCTGAATTCAAGATGGTATGATGGCTCAGATGGTAAAGTGTCTGCCTACAATGTGGGAGACCTGGGTTCCGTCTCTGGGTCAGGAAGATCTCCTGGAGAAGGGAATGGCAACCCACTCCAGAATCTTGCCTGGAAAATCTGGTAGGCTACAGTTCATGGGGTTGCAAAGAGTCGGACAGGACTGAGCGACTTCACTCACTTCCCAAACATAACTGATGATGGAATCTTTTTATCAGGGAGAACCACTCATACTAGCTTGCTGCACACACTGGGAATACTCTGGGGAAAGCTGATTAAGACTAACCCCTTCTTTAAGAATATCATCATAGCCATCCGTATGTCTTCTTTGGAGAAATGCCTATTTAGTTCTTTGGCCCATTTTTTGATTGGTTCGTTTATTTTTCTGGAGTTGAGCTGCATAAGTTGCT
This sequence comes from Nanger dama, assembly GCA_917880005.1. Lineage (NCBI taxonomy): Eukaryota > Metazoa > Chordata > Mammalia > Artiodactyla > Bovidae > Nanger > Nanger dama. Next base: position 63,576,328 of record CAKJTW010000004.1, on the reverse strand, counting down.
TGTATATCTTTGAGATTAGTTGTTTGTCAGTTGTTTCATTTGCTATTGTTTTCTCCCATTCAGAAGGCTGTCTTTTCACCTTGCTTATAGTTTCCTTTGTTGTGCAGAAGCTTTTAATTTTAATTAGATCCCATTTGTTTATTTTTGCTCAACATCACTTATTATCAGAGAAATGCAAATCAAGACCACAATGAGGTATCATTTCACACCAGTCAGAATGGCTGCGATCCAAAAGTCTACAAGCAATAAATGCTGGAGAGGATGTGGAGAAAAGGGAACCCTCTTACACTGCTGGTGGGAATGCAAACTAGTACAGCCACTATGGAAAACAGTGTGGAGATTCCTTAAAAAATTGCAAATAGAACTGCCTTATGACCCAGCAATCCCACTGCTGGGCATACACACTGAGGAAACCAGAATTGAAAGAGACACATGTACCCCAATGTTCATTGCAGCACTGTTTATAAAAGCCAGGACATGGAAACACCCTAGATGTCCATCAGCAGATGAATGGATAAGAAAGCTGTGGTTCATATACACAATGGAGTACTACTCAGCCCTTAAAAAGAATAAATTCGACTCAGTTCTAATGAGATGGATGAAATTGGAGCTGATTATACAGAGTGAAGTAAGCCAGAAAGAAAAACACCAATACAGTATACTGACACATATATATGGAATTTAGAAGAATAGTAATGAAGACCCTCTATGTGAGACAACAAAAGAGACTCAGAGGTATAGAACGGACTTTTGGACTCTGAGGGAGAGGGAGAGGGTGGGATGATTTGGGAGAATGGCATTGAAACATGTATACTATCTTGTAAGAATGAAGCGCCAGTCTATGTTCAATACAGGATGCAGGATGCATGGGGCAGGTGCACGGGATGATTCAGGGAGAGGATGTGGGGTGGGAGGTGGGAGGGGGCTTTGGCATTGGGAGATCGTGGACACCTGTGGCTGATTCATGTCAATGTATGGCAAAACAAATACAGTATTGTGGGGTGGGAGGTGGGAGGGGGCTTCGGCATTGGGAGATTGTGTTCACCTATGGCTGATTCATGTCAATGTATGGCAAAACAAATACAGTATTGTAATTTAAAAAATATATAAATTTAATAAAAAAAGAATATCATCATAGAAAATTTCAAAATATTCTGGAAAATATAGAGTTAAGATAGTGAATAAGTGTGTACCCATATCCCAGCTTTGATAAATTATAACATTATGCCCTGTTCATTCAGCTGTCTTTGAGATATAATTTGACAGATGGAGTTAATGCGTACCCTCCTTGATCCTATCTCTTCCTCTCTCACCCCAGATGTAAACCACATGCTATGCTGAACTTACATGCCATGCACATCTTATATACTTGCTAGATATCTATGTGTGGAAGACAACATATACCTTTGTTGTAAAACATTAATGTTTAACTGTTGTATACATGGTAGAACAGAACTGTATCCTTCTGCATCTTGCTCTTCTCCTTCAACCGTGTTGTTGGGCTTTCCATTATACTTGCTGTTGTTTAGCTGTTCAGTCAATCAGTCATGTCCAGCTCTTTGCAACCCCATGGACTGCAGCACGCCAAGCTTCCCTGTCCTTTGCCATCTCCAGGAGCTTGCACAAACTCATGTCTATCGAGTTGGTGATGCCATCCAATCTTCACATCCTATGTTGTCCCTTTCTCTTCCTACCCTCAATCTTTTCCAGCATCAGGGTCTTTTCTAATGAAGTGACCCTTTGCATCAGGTGACCACAGTATTGGAGCTTCATCATCAGTTCTTCCAATGAATATTCAGAGTTGACTTCCATTAGGATTGACTGGTTTGATCTCCTTGCTGTTCAAGGGACTCTCAAGAGTCTTCTCCAACACCGCAGTTCAAAAGCATCAGTTCTTCAGTGCTCAGCCTTCTTTATGGTCTGACATCCACACATGAATACTGGAAAAACCATAACTTTGACTAGATGGATCTTTGTTGGCAAAGTAATGTCTCTGCTTTGTAATAGGCTATCTAAGTTGGTCATAGCTGTTCTTCCAAGGAGCAAGCATCTTTTAATTTTATGGCTGCAGTCACCTTTCACAGTGATTTTTGACCCCAAGAAAATAGTCTGTCACTGTTTCCATTGTGTCCCTATCTATTTGCTATGAAGTAATGGGACCAGGTTCCATGATTTTCGTTTTTTGAACGTTGAGTTTTAAGCCAGCTTTTTCATGCTCCTCTTTCACTTTCATTAAGAGGCTTTTTAGGTCCTCTTCCCTTTCTGCCATAAGGATGGTGTCATCTGTATATCTGAGGTTATTGATATTTCTCCTTGCAGTCTTGATTCCAGCTTGTGCTTCATCCACTCTGGCATTTCACATGAAGTACTCTGCATATACATTAAATAAGCAGGGTGACAATATACAGCATTGACATACTCCTTTTCCAGTTTGGAACCTCTCCATTGTTCCATGTCCAGTTCTATTGATTCTTGAACTGTCTGCAGGTTTCTCAGGAGGCAGGTGAGATGGTCTGGTATTCCCATCTCTTTAAGAATTTTCCACAATTCATTGTGATCCACACAGTCAAAGGCTTTGGCATAGTCAATGAAGCAGATGTTTTTCTGCAATTCTCTCGCTTTTTTGTGGATCCAACAGATGTTGGCAGTTTGATCTCTGGTTCCTCTGCCTTTTCTATGTCAGCTTGAACATCTGGAAGTTCTTGGTTCATGTACTGTTGAAGCTTGGCTTGAAGAATTTCAAGCATTACTTCGCTAGAATGTGAAATGAGTGCAATTGGGTGGTAGTTTATGATCCACAATCCTGTAGAGAAACTGCTACTGTGTTTTCAAGGTTTTTTTTTTTTGTTATAAACAGAATTTCTGGTAACATTTTTGTCAACATGTCTCCCTGCACACAGAAGTGAGAACTTCTCTGGTGAGTATTCCTAGAAAGCAAGTTGCTGGAATCAGATTTTCAGGAAGCAATAGCTACTTGCTACATGGAGCTCCTATTTCTCCACTTTCTCACCAACACAAGTTATTATCATATTCCCCATTCCCCACCATCCTTTTTGTGAAATGACAGCTCTTGTTTACTTTGCATTTTCTCAGTATTTTGCGAGACTAAATATCTTTTCACGTGTTTACCAGCCCTTTGGTTTCTTCTTCTGTACTTGCCAGTGTTTTTCTTCTTTGCCTGCTTTTTCTTTATTGTGTCTTTTTAAAAAAAAATTATTTTTACTTTATTTTTCTTTACAATACCGTATTGGTTTTGCCATACATTGACATGAATCTGCCACGGGTTTTGTTTTTAAATGATTTTTTTCTCCCATCAGTCTTTATCCTGGCTTTTTATCTTGTTTATGATGGTGTTTGTGGTACAGAAAAAATTTAAAAGTTTTATGCAGTCAGGTTTATATGGTTCATGCATCTGTGGCTTCTTTTCATAAAGTTTTCCCTACCCAGGTGTTAAAGGATAGCTTGTATGTTTTTCAAAATCTTGTCATTTTGCTTTCCACATTTATGGCTTTAATTCTGGGTTTATTTTTAAGTATTTTGAGACAGAAATCAGATTTCACTTTTTTCCATTAAATTATCAAATGTTTCAGCACCACATATTGAGGGATCTGTCCTTTGCTTCTTGATTTGTAAAGGCTTCTCTGTCCTAGGTCAAGTGTCCACTTGCTTGCCTTTCACATCCACTGTGTTTCAGTTGAAGAAACCACGTCCTTGAGGAAGTCAGCAGGTTGCTCAATTCCAGAAAAGATGGTGGCAGAATGGAGCAACCCAGTTATATGGTCTGAAGTCCATGGATTTCCCAGCCACACCAGTGAGAAGGGCAAATTCACTCTGCTGATATTTTCTTATTTTTCTCTTGTTTCTTCCCTCTCCTCCTTCTCTCAACTTGTCTTCCCTCCTGCCTTCTTTCCTTCTCTTCTTTTTCTCCTGTATCTCAGTTAGGCTTATGTTTCAGCATTGAGATATATTTTAATGCATGACATAGACATCAGAGCACAGCTATTCTTCAAGCGAATGTTTTGTCAAAAATATGGCTAGGGAGATCACATTTCCTTTTCATGAGTTGGGGCTGGCAAGCCTGAGCTCTTTTTCATTTAGAAGAGATAGATGGTTGGGGCTATTAAAATCTACAGCACTTTGCCTTGGCTTCAAGTGATTCACGGCTACTAATCCCTGTGGATATATTTTTATTTTCTTGGATGTATTGGATGTGCAGGTGGTGTATATTGGAAAAGCCTGTTGTTTATTGGACACAAGCCCAGTAAAGACTCTGATTAATCTCAAAAATAAATAGAGAAAAGTGAAAGGTCACACTCTGGATCAAGAGCTCCGATTATAGCACTGATCCTTGAGTTATTTATTTCCAGTTGAGAGAAATCCTCCCAGCGGAGTCGTCAGGAGATGGATGGAGATTAACAGGTGAAGTGTGCATGGGACTCCTCTTGCTCTCTCTTCTCACCCATTACTGTCCCTGCTGCTCAAATGTGCCTTCTCTAACTCAGCATTTTGGGAGAAATTCAGCATTTTCTATGATGATTCTCTTGTTTGATAGACTGTTTTCAGTTCCTTGGATATATTTTGTCCTATACCCTTGAGGAACCCAGAGGTATACATTTTAGGCTTTTCCGATGTGTCTAGTAAGGCTCCTGTGATAGATTCAAGACTGTTTCCTGGGGTTGTTCAGAGTGGTGCCCAGAGGTCTCCCAGTCTCTGGTATAAGCAGGAGAATAGTACTGGCTGTGGGTTGGTGCTGTCTTACATGGGCTGAGAGTGCCTGGGAGAATGGTGTGATGGAGGGAACATGAGACAGGAAATTGAATTTTGAGATTAAATGCTGGGGGACATCTGTCACCCAAGTTGGATGCTCATTCCTCTTCCTCTCATGCTGGCATTCAGGCTCTGTTACCTCTGCCTCTTGGGTTCCTGATGCTCCTTTCTCCTCCTCCACTAGTGGAGCTTAGGACATGTGTTGGTTTAAAATTTATTTTTAATAAATTGAAGTATAAGTGATTTACAATGTTGTGTTCATTACAGGTGTACAGCAGAGTGATTCAGTTATACACATATATTCTTTTTTCAGATTCCTTTTCATTACAGGTTATTAAAAGATACTGATTATAGTTCCCTGTCCTTATTGTTTATTTTATACATAGTAATGTGTATGTGTTAATCCCAAATTTTAACACAATGCCTTAGTCTGGAGGATAGAAGGAAACTTCTTGCAAATTTCCCTGGCTCTCATCTCTCTTTTGACAATTCATCTGCCACACTGGCTGCCAGAGGAAACTTAAAAAAAAAAAAAGGCAGATAAATTGCATCACTTCTTTGGTTCAAACTCTTCCTGAAAAGGTGCTGGTCTCTTGAGTTGGCTATGACTGAGAAGTTCCACACATCACTCCCATTCATGTCCTTTGACCTGAACTTAGATCAGAGGGAAGCTGGGAAGCATGGTGCTTCCCAGTGCAGACGTATGCCAGCAACAGTGCTGCAGCTGGAGAAAGGTGTGATGCTTTTGGTGGTCTACTACCTGTCTCTGCCACACCACCAGACTCCTTGCCGCTCGGGGGAAGTCCCTTGTGTAGGCAGCCCTCCTCCCTTTTCCATCCATCTCACTATCACTTCCTCCACAATGCTTCCCTTGGCTCCTCTCAGAGGTCCAAGGCTCCTCCCCTTTGCACTCCAACTGCACCCTCACCTGAGCACAGATCCCCTGCACTCTAATTCTGTTTCCTCTCTTTTTCCCCCAGTACCCCATGAGTGCCCCTTGGAAGGCAACTCTGTCTTCTCCATCCTTATCTCTCCTGTGCATAGCCAAGGGTGAGGCACAAAATAGGGGATCAGTTAAGGAATTATGAGTAGATTGATCTTGCAAATATTTGGGGCTCCCCAGAGATACTCAAGACAAAATGTATAAAACACTTTTAAAAATGGCAGAGGAGGGACTTCCTGGTGGTCCAGTGGCTAAGACTCTGCTTCCAGTGCAGAGGTTCTGAGTTCAATCCCTGGTCAAGGAACTAGATTCTGAATCCTGCATGCCATGACTAAGACCTGGTGCAGCCAAATAAATAATTTTTAAAGATGGTAAAGGAAGGCTTAAAAATATAGTTTTTATGATGACTTCTTGCCTTTCCCTGGTGCAGGGCTTCTGGAACTTGGCTGTGCACCTGAATCACCCTGGAAAGTATGAGAACAACAGTTTATGGGGCCCAGACCCCAGACATTCTGATGAGGAGATGCAAGTGTGGGCCTGGGATGTCTGTTGGCAACAGAGATTCCTGTGGGATGGTGCTGCTGCCAGTCCTGGGGGAGAAAGACGTGAGGTTGCAGGAGCCCAAGAGAAGATGAATTATACTGGGATGCCCTGCTCCCTCCATCCAGAGATCAAGGTGGGGGTTAAATCATTGCCTGCCTGCCTTCCTCCCTCCCCACCTCCCTCCCTCTCTCCATCCCTCCTACTCTCTCCCCTCTCTTCTCCCTCCCCACTCCCCCAGAGATGATTTTCATTACACTCAGTAGCTCAGGGCTGGGGAAATTCTAATCAGAAATGTATCCACTTATCCCACAGCTTAACCTCATCTGGTCCCCATGGATACAGTCCGAGGTGATTACTTTTGATGAATTGCTAATGCCTTTGTGATCCCTGCTCCAGCAGCCTCTGTGGGATCTGAGGCAGCACCGATGCCCGAGCCCTCAGTCCTGAGGCTCTGGCACTGAGAACACTGTGGGTGGCTCTGAGCTGGGTGGAGAACTGAGTTTCCCTGGAGTCTTCTGAGGACCCATGAGAATGAGAACGCTGCAGTTGGGGCTCTTCTTTTTCCTGCACTTCAAAGCCACAGTGTGTGATCTTACCCAAAGCCATCCTTGGCGCCTCCAGGGGGAAATGGTTAATTTGACAAAATACATTTAGGAACTTATGGTAAAAATCCAGACGGCCAGAATGTAAAGTTGTTTTCCTGAACCCTAAGCAACCGGAAAGGGTCCTATACTCAAAGGCTGCAGTGAGCAGACAGGTAATGTATCTGAGTGGCCTGAAGACTCTGGGAGGCGCGGGGACTGTGACAAACTAACCAGTGTTACTGAATCAGGTCTGGCTGCTCGCTTGTTCAAAAATTAGTATGAGAGAGAAAGAAGTTGGTAGAAAGGAAAGGCGCCTTTAATCAGAATGCCAGTGAGAAACAGAATATTTCTTGCATATCAGTAAACAAGGATGTCACAGTCACCAGCAATTGCAGCCACCACTGATGGTAAGCTGGTGAGCCCTGAGGGAACTCAGAATGTTGTGAAAACACAGTAAACTGGCCTCAGAAAGGTGAAGCACATATCAAAGGAATGATTTCAGTTAGTGTAGACTCTTGTATCTTCCCATATATAGAAAAGCACTAAATTCCTTAGCTTGGGATATCCAGTTTTTTTTTTTTTTTTTTTAATTAACAAAAATTTTTTCATGTTTAGACTACTTGCCCTTTGTTGTAAAACTTCTATATAACCTGGCTCTGCCCCTCACCTCCTTGGAGCAGTTCTCTCAGGGTTACTTGAGATGCTGTCTCCTAGACCCAAAATCCTAAAATTCCCACTGAATAAAACATAACTCTTAATTTTGATGCAAGTGGTAAAGAACCTGCCTACCAATGCAAGAGATGCAAGAGACACAGGTTCGATCTCTGTGTCAGGAAGATCCCCTGGAGGAGAGAATGGCAACCCACTCCAGTATTCTTGCCTGGAGAAACCTATGGACAGAGGAGCCTGGCAAGCTACAGTCCATGGGGTTGCAAAGAGTCGGACAGGACTGAAGTAACTTAGCACGCGCATAGGCACTTAACTTTTACGTTGTGAATATTTTTTAAGTCGACACCAGCAGTCTGGATTCAGCATCCTCCCAAAACCACCTTCAAAGAGTCTGCTCAGATGTGAAAATTTTTAAAGAGAAACTGGGAAGTCATCTCAGTGAATCAGTGAGATGAAAGGTCAGAGTGGTTGCATCCCTCACCGTGTGCAGGCTTGTTGGTTTCTTGTGATATTTCTTTAGATGTAATCTTGTTCACACAGTGTATTTGGGAGATTACTGAAGGGGAAGCTAGGGAAGAGATCTAGTCATCTGTTAATTACTATTCTTCATTTCTCCTTCTTTGATCTATGGAAGGAACCCACACATTAGGCAAGGTATTATGCGATTAAAAGATTTAATCTGTGCTTAGGCCAGAGATGAGGGTATCTCATGGCTTGGGCCAGAGGTGGACTGTGGCCCACCAGGTTCCTCTATCCATGGGATTTCCCAGGCAAGAATACTGAAGTAGGTTTCCATTTCTTTCTCCAGGGGATCTTCCTGACCCAGGCATCGAATCCGTGTCTCCTGCATCAGCAGGGGGATTCTTTACCACAGAGACACTGGTATTTATGGGCTGTGACCTTGATCTGAGCTGTGACTTTTCATCCTCAGAACACCAAAATGAATGGCTCTATTTCTTCTTCCACATTACAGTTGGGGTCCATAACTCTTTTTAAATTAATTTTTTATTAGAGTATAGTTGCTTTACAATGTTGTGTTAGTTTCTGCTCTACAGCAAAATGAATGAGCTATACATAAACATATATCTCCTCTGTTTTGGACTTCCCTCCCATTTAGGACACCAAGGTATATTAGGTAGAGTTCCCTGTGCTATACAGTTCTTATTAGTTATCTATTTTCTACATGGTATCAATAATGTATATATGTCAGTCCCAATCTCCCAATTCCTCCCACGCTCGCTTTCCCCTTTGGTATCCATACATTTGTTCTCTATGTCTGTGTCTCTATTTCTGCTCTGCAAATGCAATCATCTATACTATTTGTCTAGATTCCACATACATGTGTTTATACATGATATTTGTTTTTAAAATATTGAATAGTGACAGTCAGCACTAACTTAGTGCCAGAAACTGCTTTCAGCACTGTATTTATATTTACCTATTTAGCCTTAAGCAATGGGTTTTTATTATTAGTAGTACCTCATCTTACACACGAAGACACTGAGACACAGGGACAATAAAAAGCTTGTCTCATATTACCCTCTTGGTAAGGGGATGATTTAGGATTTAAACCCAGACAGGCTGGCTCCCAAATTTGTGTTCATAAGTCCCATATTCCCTCCATAACTTGCCTGATATCATATTTGTAGTGAATGGTGGCTCCCTGGTGGCTTAGACGGTAAAGCGTCTGTCTACAATGCGGGAGACCTGGATTCGATCACTGGGTCGGGAAGATCCTCTGGAGAAGGAAATGGCAATCCACTCCAGTACTATTGCTTGGAAAATTCCATGGACAGAGGAACCTGGTAGGCTCCAGTCCATGGGGTCACAAAGAGTCGGACACGACTGAGCGACTTCACTTCACTTCACTGAATGGTGGAATGGGGATAATTTTCAGAACATGAACTGGGAGCTCCGGGTATATTTCAAACTGCACTCGCCCACCCAAAGGGAAGAGCTCAGCTAGAGTGTGAGAAGATGTCTTTTCTAAAAAAATTTCTATCCACATGTTTATTTATATAAACTTATACTTTTAAGAATTTACATAAATCATATGAGGAAATATACTGCAGAGATTTTTGCCATCAATTCTTGTTAGAGTACTTTAACACATTTTTGGCCCTGACATGTGATATGCAGGATCTTAGTTCCCTGATCAGGGATTGAACCTGTGCCGCTGCAAGTGGAAGCGTGAAGTTTTAATCACTGGATCACTAGGGAAGTCCTTACTTTTTAAAACTTTATTGAAGTATAATTGATTAACAATGTTGTGTTAGTTTCAGGTGTTCAGTAAAGTGATTCAGCTCTGTATATACATGGATCTATTCCTTTTCAAATTCTTTTCCCATTTAGGTTATTACAGAGTATTGAGCAGAGTTTTGATACAGTATGTACTTGTTTGTTATCTATTTTAAATGTAGCAATGTGTATATGTCAATCCCAAACTCCATAACTATCTCTCCACTCCACCCCTTGCCCCTGATAACTATAAATTCATTTTCTGTGTCTGTGAGTGTGTTTCTGTTTTATAAATAAGTCCATTTGTATCATTTTTTTTTAGATTCCACATATAAGCAGTATCATATGCTATTTGACTTTCTCTGTCTGACTTATTTCACTTAGTATAATAATCTCCAGGTCCATCCATGTTGCTGCAGATAGCATTATTTTATTGTTTTAAATGGCTCCACAATAGTCCTTTGTATATATGTACCACAAGAAGATCTCTTTTTAAAATAAGAAGTTTAGTTGTAAATGTTTGTCCAATGAAAACCAGGCAGCTAGCGCTGGACGGAGGAGCCTGGTGGGCTGCAGTCCATGGGTCGCGAAGAGTCAGACACGACTGAGGGACTTCACTTTCACTCTTCACTTTCATGCATTGGAGAAGGAAATGGCAACCCACTCCAGTGTTCTTGCCTGGAGGATCCCAGGGATGGGGGAGCCTGGTGGGCTGCCGTCTGTGGGGTCGCGAAGAGTCAGACACGACTGAAGCGACTTAGCAGCAGCAGCAGCAGCGCAGCTAATGCCTAGAAGAAATAAGACCGGCTCATGGCAAGTCAAATGTAAAGTGAGGGCTGTGCAACCCCTGGAAGAGCCAGGAGGTAGGGGTGGGCATAAATGAGGCAGGTGGCAGGAGCCTGTGAGGATTTGGAGAAATGCCAGAGTCAGACAATGGAATGCCACAGTTCATTTGAAAACAGGCATTTGCCTTGTAAGTCGATTACAGGCTGTTTTAAAATATAGGATACAGGATGCTTGGGGCTGGTGCATGGGATGATCCAGGGAGATGATATGGGGTGGGAGGTGGGAGGGGGCTTCGGCATTGAGAGATCGTGTACACCTGTGGCTGATTCATGTCAATGTATGGCAAAACAAATACAGTATTGTAATGTAGAATAAAGTATTAAAAAAATAAATAAATAAAATATAGTACATTAATAGAATTTAATATAGTATAGTAATAAAATATAGTGTAATATAAATTAATATGGTATATTAATAAAATATAGTATAGTACCTGAGGGGCAGTAAAGCCAGCAGATCAGGAGATGGCTGCCATTGAAAAGAGCTGTTACTCATGGTTCCTAGGAGGCCACACAGGGAAGCACCAGGGTTGGCCGGGAGGCAGAGGGAGGGGGGAAGAACCTGGGCAGGAGACTTCACTGTGGTTTCCACAGGAGGAAATGGGCAAGCAGGTTTAGCAGGCTATGGTTTGGCTAGTTTGAACAGTGTCAATGGGTTCTGAGGCAGCAGAGCTGTCCCTAGTGGGCTGGCACCAAGCTCTGGGGTATTCAGGCTAGCAAGACAGTGGCCTGAGTGTGCCAGTCCTGTGAGAACTCCATGCAGGAGGTGGTGGGCTCCAGCTTGGTTTGTTTGTATTTGAAAAAACACACTCACAGGTATTTTCTTTAGAAACTGGCCATCCTTAGGAAGGGCAGTCCCCCAGAGATGGCACAGCTCCAAATATTAAAGCATCAGAAAATAACAGATGTGGTTAATATCTGGGCCTGGTATGATTTCTTTTTTTAAAACAGTTTTAAAAATTGAAATATAGTTGATTTACAATGTTGTGTTAATTTCTGCTGTACAGATAAGTAATTCAGTTATAAATATATATAAATCTTTTCAGATTCTATTTCTTTCTGATTTATCACAGAATATTGAATATAATTTCCCCATCTATTCTCTATGATAGCTCACCTGCTAACCCCAGGTCCTAGCCCATTCCTCCCCTGACTCCATCTCCCTTAGCCACCACAAGTCTGTTCTCTTTGTCTGTAAATCTGGTTTCTGTCTCATGGATAAGTTCACTTGTGTCATATTTTAGATTTCGTGTATAAGTGATATCATATAGTATTTGTCTTTCTCTTTCTGACTTCCTTTGCATGGTATGATAATCTCCAGGTCCATCTATGTTGCTGCAAATGGCATTATTTCATCCTTTTCTATGGCTGAGTAGTATTTCATTGTGTTTATATATTATGCACACCATATTCTTCTGTACCCATTCATCTGCAGTCTGACTTCTCTCCAGTATATAGTATCATTGGAGTTTTGTGATCTCAACCTATTTAAAATTAACTTTTCCAGGTCTTTGTTTTGAAAAGGCTATTTCATAAGCATACTATGAGGACCAGTTCCCTCCACCACCCCCCACCCTCAGCCATGTAACTATTCTTGGACTCAGCAAGAATCTGGACATGTGGTAAGAGGATGCTTGCCTTTGCTGTGCTGATGGTCAGATGCCGTGCTGTGCACACTGACCCTCCTGGTGTCTGCAGTGCCTGTGTCTAGGGTCTGTCTTTTGGGATAAAGACAGGTTGTTATACTGTTGTGCAGGATGAGGACTGCACAATAGCTCCACACCTAAGTTGGTGCCATTCACTTGGTAGGTTTGTGTACTTATTATGAATTTCCAGCAGATGGCAGTAAAGTGTCTTACTCTAACAAAGTCTGTGCCTGCATGCTGCCAAGTTGCTTCAGTCTCATCTGACTCTTTGTGACCCCATGGACTGTAGCCCGCCAGTTTCCTCTGTCCATGGGATTCTCCAGGCAAGAATACTGGAGTGGGTTGCTATGCCCTCCTCCAAGGGATCTTCCCAACCCAGGGACTGAACCCACATCTCTATGTCTCCTGCACTGGCAGGTGGATTCTTCACTATTAGGGCTACCTGGAATGCTAGGATGATTTTTCTGATAAATAGAAATAAAGTGCCTCTAAGTCACACACAAGTGCTGAAAGGGTCCACTGCTCATCAGTCCTGGCCTCATAGGTCACCCTGCTATAATTACTCTCTGCAAGGGCTGAAATCGTGCCTCATCACCCGTCAATAGACAGGCTTCTCAGCTTAGCTCCCAGTGAAGCTCCTTGTAGTTCTAAAGCAGCCCAACTTTAAAAAATGCTAGAAAACAATTCTTTTCCATTATGGTTTATTACAAGATATTGAATATAGTCCCCTGTGCTATAAAGTAGGTCCTTGTTTATGTATTTTATATACAGTAGTGTGTATGTGTTAATCCCAAACTCTTAATTTATCCCTCCCTCCTTTCCCTTTGGGAACCATGAGATTGTTCTCTATGTCTGTGAGTCTGTTTTGTAAATAAGTTCATTTGTGTCGTATTTTAGATTTCACATATAAGCAGTATCATGTGCTCCCTGGTAGTCTGGTGGTTAGGATTCGGCGCTCTCTCCCACATATAAGCAATATTATATGATGTTTGTCTTTCTCTGTCTGACTTACTTCACTTAGTATGATTCTCTCTAGGTCCATCCATGTTGCTGCAAATGGCATTATCTCGTTCTTTTAATGGTTGACTAGTATTCCATCGTGTATATGTGTCACATCTTTATCTATTCATCTGTCGATAGATATATAGGTTGTTTCCAAGTCTTGGCTGTTGTGAATAGTGTTGCTATGAACAAACACATGCTAGAAGCATGTATTTTTCTGAATTAGAGTTTTCTTCAGGTATATGTCCTAGAGTGGGATTCCTGGATCATCTTGGAGGTCTAACTTTTAATTCTGCTACCAGAGCTCTAGGGAGAGGCGGGAGGTCTGGGAAGCTTGGAGAGGATACCACATAAGTCAAGGGGGTAGTACTTGTCGGGGGGTCCCGATAACCTGGGAGAGTGGGAGGGCTCTGGGACCCTAGGATGCAAGGTGGAAGGGGTTCATGGTCAGAGAGAAAGGCAGGGCTTGGGAGGATACACGCAAAAAACCTGTGGGATAATCCTTTAATAATGCATCCTGTCCTAGGGAGTGACCAGGATGCTAAAGATTAGGCTCAGTTCCTTGGGCACAGAATGCAAGGTGAGGCAAGCAAGGTGCAGTCTTGGCTTGTGCTCTTTCTCTTGGAAAGTCACTGGAATGGAGTAGGTGGGACAGATCCAGGCAGAGGGCCCTCCCAGCTCTTGGTGCCCTCAGTTCTAGTACAAGACCAGACCAGCAGTTATTTTAGCATCTGGCTTGTTTCTTTCTGGATAAGAACTGTCCTTGGGAAAAGGCTGTGAAAAACCATTGAAGAACGTGAGACCCTAAGGACATGGGTGACAGGGGGATCTCAAGTCACCAGCTGGGAATATGAACTACTCTGAGTGAGACAGTAAGAAGGACTTATTTTCTGTCCTTTGAAAGTGGAGGAAAGAAGTGGAGTGAGGCAGAAGGAGGAGGTGAGGGAAGCAGAAAGGCAGTGAAAACCTGAGTTTCCAGTGAGTGGGAGCAGTCAGGGCAGGTGCCCCAGGGATGGACTCCTTGGGAGGGCACAGGGATGTTTGACCTACCACTTGGACTTGGCATGTGATGTGCTGTGGAGGCTGCCACTTGAACACCACTCTCCCGTAGGCAGTGAACTATGCTGTACGCATCCATGTTTTGCATGAAAACTTTTGTGTTTGTGTGTGTGTTTAAGAGAGCATAGAAGGATCAATGGCTATGACCATGTATGCCCCTCAGGATTCTACAAAATCTCGGTGAAAGTTTGCAACTTCACAAACTGTGGGCTTTGGTGTTTTGTTTAGTATTCCTGGATGCCAAGAATTTGCATGTAGCAACATGGATGGACCTAGAGATATCATGCTAAGTGAAGAAAATCAGAAAGAGAAAGACAAGTACCGTATGATATCACTTACATGTGGAATCTAAAACACAACACAAATGAACTTATCTATGAAACAGAAACAGACTCTCAGACACAGAGAACAGACTTGTGGTTGCCAAAGAGGAGGAGTGGGGAGAGAAGATCGGGAGTTTGGGGTTAGCAGTTGCAAATTATACACACAGGATGAATAAACAAAAAGCTCCTACTCTATAGTACAGGGAATTATAGTCAGTATCCTGGGATAAACCACAATGGCAAAGAATATAAAAATGAATGTATACATATATATAATTGGGTCACTTTACAGTATACCTGAAACTAATACAACATTGTAAATCAACTATAGTTCAATAAAAAGATTTTTCCTCCATTTGTTTATCAGAAGAATTTTTCTGTCTCGCATCTTCACCTATGGCTATGCTGGGAAAAAGCATTCAATGGATATATTTTGTTCTTTAATAGATATATTTTTATTTTTTTTTAAAATTTAAATTTATTTATTTTAATTGGAGGCTAATTGCTTTACACTATTGTATTGGTTTTGCCATACATAAAGAAATGAATTTGGAATGGCTTTATATTTGTCCATCCATTTATTAATTCAGCCTCTATTTATTAGCTGTCTAAAGTATGCTGGGATGTGTCCTGGGCACTGGGGAGCCATGGAGAAGCTGGCTGCTTTAGCAGATTTCAGAATGTAAGAAGCATTGATCAGAGGCACAATAATATAGCAGTGCAGGGTTGCATTGTTTAGTAGCTACTTAAAAAATTGTTTTTATTGCAATATAGTTGATTTACAACATTACGTTAACTTCTGCTGGACAACAAAATGACTCAATTATACAAGAATTGATGCTTTTGAACTGTGGTGTTTGAGAAGACTCCTGAGAGTCCATTGGACTGCAAGTCCCATTTGGCCTCACCAGTCCGTCCTAAAGGAGATCAGTCCTGGGTGTTCTTTTGAAGGACTGATGCTATAGCTGAAACTCCAATACTTAGGCCATCTCATGCAAAGAGTTGACTCATTGGAAAAGACTCTGATGCTGGGAGGGATTGGGGGCAGGAGGAGAAGGGGACGACAGAGGATGAGATGGCTGGATGGCATCACTGACTCGATGGACATGAGTTTGGGTGAACTCCGGGGAGTTGGTGATGGGGTTGCAAAGAGTCGGACACAACTGAGCGACTGAACTGAACTGATACATTCTTTTCCGTATTCTTTTCTATTAGGGTTTATCACAGTATATTGAATGGACTTTCCTGTGCTATGCAGTAGGACCTTATTGTTTATCCATTCTCTATATAATAGTTTACATCTGCTAACCCTAAACTCCCACTCTCTCCACCACTCCTTTCCCCTTTGATGATCATCAGTCTATTCTCTATGTCCCTGATTCTATTTCTGTTTCATAGATAGGTTCATTTGTGTCATGTTTTAGATTCCACATATAAGTGATATCATATGGTATTTGTTGTTCTCTTTAGGCTCTTGCCTGGATAATCCCATGGACGGAGGAGCCTGGAGGGCTGCAGTCCATGGGGTCGCTGAGCGTCAGACACGACTGAGCAACTTCACTTTCACTTTTCACTTTCATACATTGGAGAAGGAAATGGAAACCCACTCTAGTACTCTCGCCTGGAGAATCCCAGGGACGGGGGAGCCTGGTGGGCTGTCGTCTATGGGATCGCACAGAGTCGGAAACGACTGAAGTGACTTAGCAGTTAGTAGCTACTTTAATTGCTTAACAAATGAATTTGCTCGACAAACTGCTGGGGAAATATCCCTCGGATAGAAATTAGTCTGTGCTGGAGAAAACACAGGCCTTGGTTCAAGTACTGGTCTGACACGAGAGTTTTTGTTGAGATCAGGGAAGGTAGGCAAAAGATCAGTGTGCACCTGACCTAGTCATTTTTGGTGAGGAGTGTCAGAGCCATTTGGCCTCACCTTCTCTGCTTTTCCATTACTGACATTATATGCAATCTTAGTCTCATGCTGGCTCTATAAAAGGAGGACAAAATTGTTCTGGAAACCAAAGATAAAATGGCTTTGGAGTGCTCTCATTTTGGTCTCCTGGTGAGTTGTAAGTAAACACATTCTTGGAAGCTGAGCCATGAAACCCTGTTTTAGGCCAGGCGGGCTACATAGCTGCCAAGCTCATGCTGCCCTGGGACCCCCACTGCCTGTGGGCCTATTGGAATGTCTTGTGTTGGGTGTTAAGGGCAGAGATGGGGAATCACATGTCCATCCAGGACATGGCTGGGGCTCAGAGCGTGCACAGTAAAGAAACAGAAAGGGGACTGGTACACAGTGTCAGACCCTGCCCACTCTTTTCCTCCTAGTGATGCATGTGTGTTTTCCCATTTTCAAACTTAAGTAAAAATCACCCATTTTATATAATTTTGAGAATCTTGAAAGCAGTATAGAGTTGAGTAATTATAATCAGAATATGAGATAATTCTGCAGTTCTCAAAGTTTCCTCATGTCTCAAGCTCCTGACAAACACTGACCTATTAGATGTCCCTATAGTTTTGTCTTTGCAAAAATGTCATGTATATGGAATTGTACAAGGAACTGACTGGAGGTCCAGTGGTTAGGACTCAGTACTTTCACTGGTTCAATCCCTCTTCTGGGAACTAAGATCCTGCAAGCTGCGTGGGATAGCCAAAATAAATAAATAAACAAACAGACTCATATTGTATGTAACCTCTGAAGCCTTCTTTCCATTAGCAGGATGCACTTGCCGCTCATCCATGTTGTATTATTAGTTGGTTCCTTTTTATTGCTGTGCATTTTTTCATCCTGTGGTTATAGCCAGTTGCTTCTCCACCAGTTGAGAAATGTTTGGGTTATTTTCCATTTTTGGCAGTTATTGAAAAGTTGCAATAAACCTTTGTGTACAGGATTTTGTGTGAACATAGGTTTTCATTTCACTTTGGTAAATACTGAACAGCAGAATTTCTGGCTTGTAGATAAGCATGTACTTAACTTCGTAAAAGACAGAAATTGTCAGAATGGATAGTAAAAACAATTACCATAGATAAAAGGACACACCATATAATAATAAAAGGTCAATTCACCAGAGAGACATAAGAATCCTAAATGAAAAAGTACCTAACAACAGAACTTCAAAATATGTGTCTTTTTATCTGTGGTTATTTTGTTTGCTCTAAAGTATGTCTTAATATTATTACAACCACTCCAGCCTTTTTAAAAAAAGTAGTACCTGCATGAAATACTTTCCTCCATATCTTTAATTTACCTATATCATTATATTTCAAGCCAGTTTCTTATAGAGAAAGTGTAGTTTGGTCACAATGTATTTATTATCTGGTTCTGATCATTTCTGTTTTTTATTTGTCATATTTAGACTAGAGGTTGGCAAACTATGACCTGTGGGACAAATCTGGCTTTCCTATGGGTTTGTGTATTGTTTATGGCTTTTTTTCACGTTACAATGGCTGAGTAGAGTGGTTGCACCAAAAAGATATGGTCCAAAAAGCTAAAAATATTTGTTTGCCCCTTTTACAAAAAAACTTTGTTAACCCTTGGTTAAAACCATATTCTAGTACAGGTAGCCTTGGAGAGAATACCAAATGGATCAGTGTGAGTGGCCACAGTACCTTGGTGTACATTCACAGAGAGACCTGCTCTGAGAATGGAGACGCCCCCGAGAAAGGGAGAGTCTGAGAACTCCAGCCCCTGTTTCCAGGGAGTCAGGCGCCAGAAAAGTGAGTCTGTGCTCCTGTACTGTTGTTGCCATCACCATTAGTTTCTCCTGCTTGGCTAAAACTTGGTTAACGTACTGACAGACTCACTGGGACATGAAGATGATGGCCAGGGAGAAGGGCACTCAGAACTCAAATTTTATTCCACATTAATGCTATAAAATGCACTCCAGTTTTCCTGGGCTTCCCTAAAAGAATCTGCTTGCAATGCAGGAGACCAGGTTTGGGTCCTCTCTCAATAGCCCATGTTGCCAAAACAAAAATCTGAGTGGAAACAAATTATTTCAGAATCTCATTTACTCCAGTCAAGAAGCTCAGAAGACAAAGTCCTGCCTTTACTGGTGAAAAGTGGAGGCAAAGGGTAGCAGTGAAAAGGTAAAATTTTACCTCTCATTCCCTTAAGTTCCCTATAAGCATAAACACAACGAATATCTTACAGTCTACTCTAAAAGCCAGAAAAACACACCTTGGCTCCAGAAGTAAGATGTGTAAGCCTGAGGACATCAGAGGACCTTCCACTGAAGTACAAGGCAGGTGCCCAAGTGAGCTGGTATCTAAGGTTGCTTGAGGGCAGCTACTGCGTGCAGTCTTATACAGTCTGAGTGGTGGTCACTGTATTTAAGAGTATTAACATTAAATACAAATGGAGTCTGGATTTGAGAATTTCCTGAACAGACAAGAACTTTTAAACTATGTAAAAAAACTAAATCTGGCTTATTTCATGAATGTAAGTGAAATTCAACCTAGGTTATTTTTTGTAAATGGCTCTGACAACCATAAAAGAAATATAGTCATTTTCCTAAAAATGGTATGAGAAACTTGCACTGTAATAAGCAATCATTGTAAAAATGAATAATAATGCCTTCAATTTTACTCTGTAAGTCATTCTGTAACTTCATGTCCCCAAGCTTCATATCAGTCTTTGAATTTGGAAGTTCCCTGTCTGTGAACTGTTTTTATATCCACAATAAACTCTTACTAAATATTAAAAAAGTATACATTTAATGTAATTATCAATAAGTTTAGACATAGGTATACTACTTTGTTATTTGTTTTCTGCTTGTTTCTTCTTTTTTTTCTTCCTCTGCATGTTCTTTTCTGCTTTCTTTTGGGTTATTTGAACATTTAAAAATATTCTAGTTTATCTATTAGGTTTTTGACTCTTTATATACATACATAGAAATATATAAAAAGGTGCTTGCTTCAGGGATTAAAATATGTTGTACAATATATACTTACCTTTTCAGAGTTTACTTAACATCACTGTTTTGCCACTTCAAATGGGATGCATTAATGTTACCACAATATGATGCCCTTTCCCCTTCCTCATTTGTGTTATAATTTTGCCTGTGTATTATATTTATTCATGCTGAAAACTCAACTGTTATTAAATTTTTCTTTAAACCCTGCAATATATTTTAAAGAATTCAAAAGGAAAGAATAGTCTACTATGTTCACCTGGATATTTTCCTTTTTTCTTTCTTTTTTCTTCATCCCTGGTTCTCTGAAGTTGACTTCTGGTAGGATTTCCCTCTTGTTTGAATAACTTCCATCATCAATTAAACAGTTTTAAATTTAGATGTAACTGATATGTAACATTATGTTAGATTCAGGTGAACAGCATCATGATTTATATATGTATTATGAAATGATCAGCATGATGTGTCTATATATATTATTACTTTTTTCTTCCTTGTGATGAGAATTTATAAGATCTATACTCTCAGTAGCTTTTAAAATATATAATACAGTATTGTTACTAACTTTATCCATCATGCCCATGACTTACTTATTTTATAACTGGAAGCTTGTAGCTTTTGACCATCTTCATCCATTTCCCCCACAAACCCCATCTCTGGCAACCATGAATATGTTCCTTGTATCTCTGAGTTCAATTTGTGTGGGTGTGCAGGGGGCTTCCCTAGTGATTCAGTGGTAAAGAATCCTCCTGCAGTGCAGAAGCTGCAGGAGAATCGGGTTCAGTCTGGAGAAGGGAATGGTAACCCACTCCAGTATTCTGCCTGGAGAATTTTATGGACAGAGGAGACTGGCAGGCTGCAGTCCATAGAGTTGCAAAAAGTTGGACACAACTTAAGTGACTTAGCATGTGTGCGTCTTAGACTCACATATAAGTGAGATCATGTGGTATGTCTCTGACTTATTTCACGTAATGTCCTCAAGGTTCATCCACATTATTGTAAATGGCAGGATTTCTCTCTTTATTATGGCTGAATCATAGCAGTTCTTTTAAAAAATATTTTTACCATGCATGTCTATTAGATTAAAAAGTATCTACAGTAGAATCATAATAGACAAAAGAAAGAGAAGACTTTTCTCACACTTCTCAAACACACAGCACAATATTACACAATAATAAACACACTTTATACAATCATAATATTTCAATGTATTTTCTTGATTTTATAGATATCTTAGCTTGTTTTACTAGTTTGGAGTTAGTATTCCTAGGGACTTTCTGTATTTATTTATAATTTGATTTATTTATTTTAGTTGGAGGCTAATTACTTTACAATATTGTGGTGGTTTTTGCCACGCCTTGACATGTATTAGCCATGGGTGCACGTGTGTCCCCCATCATGAGCCCCCCTCCCACCTCTCGCCTGACCCCATTCCTCTGGTTGTCCCAGAGCACCGGCTTTGAGTGCCCTGCTTCATGGATCGAACTTGCACTGATCATCTGTTCTACTTATGGTAATATGCATGTTTCAGTGCTGTTCTCTCAGATCCTCCCACCTTCGCCTTCTCCCACAGAGTCCCAAAGTCTGTTCTTTATAACTGCATCTCTTGCATATAGGGTGATTGTTACCGTCTTTCTAAATTCCATATATATGCATTAATATACTCTATTGGTGTTTCTGACTTACTTCTGTGTAATAGGCTCCAGTTTCATCCATCTCATTAGAACTGACTCAAATGTACTTTTTTTTTTAATAGCTGAGTAATATTCCATTGTGTATATGTACCACAACTTCCTGATCCATTTGTCTGCTCATGGACCTCTAGGTTGCTTCCAAGTCCTGGCTATTGTAAACAGTGCTTCAGTGAACACTGGGGTACATGTATCTCTTTCAATTCTGGTTTCCTTGGTGTTTATGCCCAGCAGTGGGATAGTTGGGTCATATGGCAGTTCTGTTTCCAGTATTTTAAGGAATCTCCACACTGTTCTCCATGTGGCTGTACTAGTTTGCATTCCCACTAACAGTGTAAGAGGGTTCCCTTTTCTCCACACCCTCCCCAGCATTTATTGTCTGTAGACTTTTTGATGGCAGCCATTCTGACTGGCATGAGATGGTACTTCATTGTGGTTTTGGTTTGCATTTTTTTGATAGTGAGTGATGTTGAGCATCTTTTCATGTTTGTTAGCCATCAGTATATCTTCTTTGGAGAAATGTCTGTTTAGTTCTTTGGCCCACTTTTTGATTGGGTTGCATAACAATTCTTTTAAAGAAGTTCTGTTGGGAATTGATTCTTTCAACTCCCCTTAATCTGAAGATGTCTTTATTTCAGCCTTATTCTTAAAGGATATTTTTATGTATACAGAGTTCTGGTTTGGCAGTTCCTGTACTTTTGCCTGTTAGAAGTGGCTCTCCATGCCTTTGGCCTTCAAGGATTCTGATAAGAAATTTGTGGTCATTTGAATATTATTCCCCCATAATTAGCACATCATTTTTCTCTAACTGCCTTCACTTTTTTCCCTTTAGTTTTCAAAAGTTTGATGATAATGTATTTGTGCATGGATTCTTTTAGTTTTACTGAGCTTCTTGAATCTGTGAATTTATGTCTTTTGCCAAATTTGTAAAGTTTTCAACCATTATTTCTTCACACATTTAACTATTATTTCTCTGAGCATTTTCCTAATAGCTGTTTTGAAATCTGTGTCATATAATTACAACATCTGTGTCATCTTGGTGCTGATGTCTGTTTGTCTTTCCCATGTAAACTGAGATTTTTACTGGTTCTTTATGTGCTGAGCAATTTTGGGTTCTGTCCTTAATGCTTTGAATATTATGTTACGAAACTCTGGGCCTTATTTAAATCCTATGGGGAATGTTGCTGGGAGAAAAAAACCTGACTGAGTTTAGGCTGCAAGTGCTACCAGGCTTCTCTGGGTTTCAATTGCAGGTTCATCTTCAGAGCCTTTGTGGTGCACTCACATCTGTCCCACATGTGTGTTATGTGCCTGGTGATCTGGGATGGGAGGGGTGGTCTACCTCTTAGTGCAGTTCCCCAAGTCTTTGCTGTTTAAGAACACATCCAGGTATGTGTAGCTTGATGGTGGGGCTTACCTTGAGCTTTTCTGGAGATTTCCCTCTCTGTGTGCATCATCTCTCTGGTCTATTCTGATTGCCTGGGCCTCTTCTTTGTGATCTTCTGGTCAGAAAGCTGTGGTTTTAATTACCTGCTCTGCTGTGTACTTCCTCTGACTGCCATTGCTCCTGGTGCCAAGGAGGAAGAATACAGAGAGTAAAAAGGCAAGGGCAATTTGCTCCCACTTTCTTGCGTTCATCACTCACCTGATCAGAGAAGAGGGTCCTCTTACTGGAGAGTTTTGGATTCCTGTGTAACCCCAGTGCTATGTCTGTGGCTGCCTCTGCTGTCACAAGACTTCCTTGAGCCTGGGATGTATGAGACTGGAGAAGGAAAAAGAGAAAAAAACCTGAGAGACTCACCCCAGTCTCTCTGAGCATTAGGACATCTCTCTCCTCTTTCACCCAGAAGCAGAGGATTTTGCCTGGCTCTTTCTCTGTCCAGGCCCCAGTGTCTACCACTGGATTTTTGAGTGTAGTGGGGGAAACTGGAGGAAACATGGGAAATTCACTGCCAATGTGATGGTACTTTGAATTCTGATCTATAATTCCCCTGCTACTATTTTTATTTTTATTTTTTTACAATCCTCACATAACTTCTTTGTGAGTTCTGTAAGATTTTATAGTTTCATTCAACTGGAGAGACATGGCAGAGTGGGTTTACTCCATCTTGCTCTGAAATGGGGGCTGTTGGTTTTAATACCCAACATTTAAGATGTATATGATTTGAAAGGATGAGGTAAGCCTTTCCATGATAACATGGAGAGGTCATGATATGTTGAAAAAGAAATAAAGCAGGTCACAAGGCACTTTATGTGCTATGTCCTCACTTCTCCATAGTTAAATAGATTTAGACATAGAAAATTTAGTGTTTTAACATGCTCGCAGTTGCCAGTAAGACAATACCCAAAAGTGCCTTGAACATTAAGGAAAATTTATTGTTGTGTAATGGAAAGTCTGAGCATTGTTGGTTCCAAGGTGGGTTAATTTACTGGTTCAAGAATGTCAGGGCTCTTAGTTTTCTACTCAGCAATTCTTTGGACTGTCTCTAAAGGTTACAAGATGACCACAGTACTCCAGTCTTCCTTTCCTTGGGTGGCAACGTCCAAAGTCAAGAAGAACCGTCTCTTCTTGTGTTTGTCTTGTATCAAGGAAGGAATGTTTTACTTAACTAGCCTAGCAAACTTCCCTTATGCTAATTGACAAAGATTAAATTGTACTTGATCTTAGCTAGCCTCTAGTACCTATAATGAAATTTCCCATTTGAACTGTACTAAATTTATCTCCTGAGCCTGGGAAGAGAATTCTGAAATCTACTGGGCTGCCAATGCTGAATCAAGGTCAAATTTATCTTCACAAGATGGAAAAAGGGAAAGGAAAGAAGGGACAAATAAATAGGATGATATCTCATGTTGGATTAAAAACTTAATATTGTTAAAATGCTCATATTACTCAGATGATGTAGAGAGTCAATGTAATCCCTTTTAATATCCCAGTGGCATTTTTACAAAAATGGAAAAAACTCCTAAAATTCATATGGGAACATAAAGGACCTTAAATAACCAAAATAATCTTGAGAAAGAAGAACAAATCTGAAGGAAGTCTTCAACTTCCTGGCTTAAAAACATATTACAATTAAGAAACAATTTAATTTACAACTGCTTCAAAAGAATAAAATACTTAGGAATAAATATTCCCAAGGAGATGAAAGACTTGTACAATGAAAACTATAATAAGTTGGTGAAAGTGTTAAAGAAGATATGAACAAATGTAAAGATCTCCAGTACTCATGGATTGGAAGCATTAATATTGTTAACAATGTCCATTCTACCCAAAGCAACCTACAGATTCAATACAATCCTTATTAAAATTTGAATGTCTTTTTTAAATTTTAATTTTTATTTTTTGGCTGTTGCATTTGTTTAATGTTCAAAAACTTCTTTTTCTCATGCTATCCAAAATTTTAGATGTCAGTTTCCATTGCTCTAGTTACAGAAATGGATATTTCTGTATTATTCAAGCAACTCTATTTATTCAGACATGAATGGCAGAGAAACTGTTATACTGAAAGTTCAGGTCAGTTTTTCCCAACATTTTTAAAAAAAATAATTTATTCTACATTACAATGCTGTATTTGTTTTGCCATACATTGACATGAATCAGCCACAGGTGTACATGATCTCCCAATGCCGAAGCCCCCTCCCACCTCCCACCCCATATCATCTCCCTGGATCATCCCGTGCACCAGCCCCAAGCATCCTGTATCCTGTATTGAACATAGACTGGCGCTTCGTTTCTTACATGATAGTATACATGTTTCAATGCCATTCTCCCAAATCATCCCACCCTCTCCTTCTCCCTCAGAGGCCAAAGATCCGTTCTATACCTCTGTGTCTCTTTTGTTGTCTCACCTACAGGGTCATCATTACTATCTTTCTAAATTCCATATATATGTGTCAGTATACTGTATTGGTGTTTTTCTTTCTGGCTTACTTCACTCTGTATAATCGGCTCCAGTTTCATCCATCTCATTAGAACTGAGTCAAATTTATTCTTTTTAAGGGCTGAGTAGTACTCCATTGTGTATATGTACCACAGCTTTCTTATCCATTCATCTGCTGATGGACATCTAGGTTGTTTCCATGTCCTGGCTATTATAAACAGTGCTGCAATGAACATTGGGGTACATGTGTCTCTTTCAATTCTGGTTTCCTTGGTGTGTATGCCCAGCAGTGGGATTGCTGGGTCATAAGGCAGTTCTATTTGCAGTTTTTAAGGAATCTCCACACTGTTCTCCATAGTGGCTGTACTAGTTTGCATTCCCACCAGCAGTGTAAGAGGGTTCCCCTTTTCTCCACATCCTCTCCAGAATTTATTGCTTGTAGACTTTTGGATCACAGCCATTCTGACTGGTGTGAAATGGTACCTCATTGCGGTCTTGATTTGCATTTCTCTGATAATGAGTGAGGTTGAGCATCTTTTCATGTGTTTGTTAGCCATCCGTACGTCTTCTTTGGAGAAATGCCTATTTAGTTCTTTGGCCCATTTTTTGATTGGTTCGTTTATTTTTCTGGAGTTGAGCTGCATAAGTTGCTTGTATATCTTTGAGATTAGTTGTTTGTCAGTTGTTTCATTTGCTACTGTTTTCTCCCATTCAGAAGGCTGTCTTTTCACCTTGCTTATAGTTTCCTTTGTTGTGCAGAAGCTTTTAATTTTAATTAGATCCCATTTGTTTATTTTTGCTTTTATTTCCAGTATACTGGGAGGTGGATCATAGAGGATCCTGCTGTGATTTATGTCAGAGAGTGTTTTGCCTATGTTTTCCTCTAGAAGTTTTATAGTTCTGGTCTTACATTTAAATCTTTAATCCATTTTGAGTTCATTTTTGTGTGTGGTGTTAGAAAGAGGTCTAGTTTCATTCTTTTACAAGTGGTTGACCAGTTTTCCCAGCACCACCTGTTAAAGAGACTGTCTTTATTCCATTGTATATTCTTGCCTCCTTTGTCAAAGATAAGGTTTCCATAGGTGTGTGGGTTTATCTTAGGGCTTTCTATTTTGTTCCATTGATCTATATTTCTGTCTTTGTGCCAGTACCATACTGTCTTAATGACTGTGGCTTTGTAGTGAAGCCTGAAGTCAGGCAAGTTGATTCCTCCAGTCCCATTCTTCTTTCTCAAGATTGCTTTTGCTATTCGAGGTTTTTTGTATTTCCATACAAATCTTGAGATTATTTGATCTAGTTCTGTGAAAAATACTGCTGGTAGCTTGATAGGAATTGCTTTGAATCTGTAGATTGCTTTGGGTAGTATACTCATTTTCACTATATTGATTCCTCCGACCCATGAGCATGGTATATTTCTCCATCTATTAGTGTCCTCTTTGATTTCTTTCATCAGTGTTTTATAATTTTCGATATATAGGTCTTTAGTTTCTTTAGGTAGGTATATTCCTAAGTATTTTATTCTTTTCGTTGCAATGGTGACTGGAATTGTTTCCTTAACCTCTTTTTCTACTTTCTCATTATTAGTGTATACGAATGCAAGGGATTTCTGAGTGTTGATTTTATATCCTGTAACTTTACTATATTCATTGATTAGCTCTAGTAGTTTTCTGGTTGAGTCTTTAGGATTTTCTATGTAGAGGATCATGTCGTCTGCAAACAGTCAGAGTTTTACTTCTTCTTTTCCAATCTGGATTCCTTTTATTTCTTTTTCTGCTCTGATTGCTGTGGCCAAAACTTCCAGAACTATATTGAATAGTAGTGGTGAAAGTGGGCACCCTTGTCTTGTTCCTGACTTTAGGGGAAATGGTTTCAATTTTTCACCATTGAGGATAATGTTAGCTGTGGGTTTGTCATATATAGCTTTTATTATGTTGAGGTACGTTCCTTCTATTCCTGCTTTCTGGAGAGTTTTTTTATCATAAATCGATGTTGAATTTTGTCAAAGGCTTTTTCTGCATCTATTGAGATAATCATATGATTTTTATTTCTCAGTTTGTTAATGTGATGAATTACATTGATTGACTTGCGGATATTGAAGAATCCTTGCATCCCTGGGATAAAGCCCACTTGGTCATGGTGTATAATCTTTTTAATGTGTTGCTGGATTCTGATTGCTAGGATTTTGTTGAGGATTTTTGCATCTATGTTCATCAGAGATATTGGCCTGTAGTTTTCTTTTTTTGTGGTGTCTTTGTCAGGTTTTGGTATTAGGGTGATGGTGGCCTCATAGAATGAGTTTGGATGTTTACCTTCCTCTGCAATTTTCTGGAATAGTTTCAGTAAGATAGGTGTTAGCTCTTCTCGGAATTTTTGGTAGAATTCAGCTGTGAAGCCATCTGGACCTGGGCTTTTGTTTGCTGGAAGATTTCTGATTACAGTTTCAATTTCCATGCTTGTGATGGGTCTGTTAAGATTTTCTATTTCTTCCTGGTTCAGTTTTGGAAAGTTGTACTTTTCTAAGAATTTGTCCATTTCTTCCAAGTTGTCCATTTTATTGACATATAATTGCTGATAGTAGTCTCTTATGATTCTTTGTATTTCTGTGTTGTCTGTCGTGATCTCTTCATTTTCATTTCTAATTTTATTGATTTGATTTTTTTCCCTTTGTTTCTTGATGAGTCTGGCTAAAGGTTTGTCAATTTGATTTATTCTTTCAAAGAACCAGCCTTTTGCTTTGTTGATTTTTGCTATGGTCTCTTTTGTTTCTTTTGCATTCATTTCTGCCCTAATTTTTAGGATTTCTTTCCTTCTACTAACTCTGGGGCTCTCTATTTCTTCCTTTTCTAGTTGCTTTAGGTGTAGAGTTAGGTCATTTATTTGACTTTTTTCTTGTTTCTTGAGGTATGCCTGTATTGCTATGAACTTTCCTTTTAGCACTACTTTTATAGTGTCCTACAGGTTCTGTGTAGTTGTGTTTTCATTTTCATTCATTTCGATGCATATTTTGATTTCTTTTTGATTTCTTCTGTGATTTGTTGATTATTCAGAAGGGTGTTGTTCAGCCTCTAAATGTTGGAATTTTTAATAGTTTTTCTCCTGTAATTGAGATCTAACCTTAGTGCATTATGGTCAGAGAAGATGCTTGGAATAATTTCGATTTTTTTTGACTTTATCAAGGTTAGATTCATGACCCAGGATGTGATCTATCCTGGAAAAGGTTCTGTGTACACTTGAGAAAAAGGTGAAATTCATTGTTTTGGAGTGAAATGTCCTATAGATATCAATTAGGTCTAACTGGTCTATTGTATCGTTTAAAGTTTGCGTTTCTTTGCTAATTTTCTGTTTAGTTGATCTGTCCATAGGTGTGAGTGGGGTATTAAAGTCTTCCACTATTATTGTGTTATTATTAATTTCCCCTTTCATGCTTGTTAGCATTTGTCTTTCATATTGCAGTGCTCCTATGTTGGGTGCATATATATTTATAATTGTTATATCTTCTTCTTGGACTGATCCTTTAATCGTTATGTAGTGGCCTTCTTTGTCGCTTTTCACAGCCTTTGTTTTAAAGTCTATTTTATCGGATATGGGTATTGCTACTCCTGCTTTCTTTTGGTCTTTATTTGCATGGAATATCCTTTTCCAGCCCTTCACTTTCAGTCTGTATGTGTCCGTTATTTTGAGGTGGGTCTCTTGTAAGCAGCATATATAGGGATCTTGTTTTTGTATCCATTCAGCCAGTCTTTGCCTTTTGGTTGGGGCATTCAACCCATTTACATTTAAGGTAATTATTGATAAGTATGCTCCTGTTGCCATTTACTTTATTGTTTTGGGTTTGGGTTTATATGCCCTTTTTGTGTTTCCTGTCTAAAGTCTATCCTTTAGTATTTGTTGGAGAGCTGGTTTGGTGGTGCTGAATTCTTTCAGCTTTTGCTTGTCTGTAAAGCTTTTGATTTCTCCTTCATATTTGAATGAGATCCTTGCTGGGTACAGTAGTCTTGGCTGAAGGTTATTATCTTTCATCACTTTAAGTATGTCTTGCCATTCCCTCCTGGCCTGAAGAGTTTCTATTGAAAGATCTGCAGTTATTCTTATGGGGATCCCCTTGTGTGTTATTTGCTGTTTTTCCCTTGCTGCTTGTAATATTTGTTCTTTGTTAATTTGATTAATATATGTCTTGGGGTGTTTTGCCTTGGGTTTATCCTGTTTGGCACTCTCTGGGTTTCTTGGACTTGGGTGATTATTTCCTTCCCCATTTTAGGGAAGTTTTCAGCTATTATCTCATCAAGTATTTTCTCATGGTCTTTCTTTTGTCTTCTTCTTCTGGGACTCCTATAATTCGAATGTTGGAACGTTTCATATTGTCTTGGAGGTCTCTGAGGTTGTTCTCATTTTTTAAATTCGTCTTTCTTTTTCCCTCGCTGATTCATTTATTTCTACCATTCTATCATGTATTTCACTAATCCTGTCTTCTGCCTCCGATATTCTACTATTTGTTGCCTCCAGAGTGTTTCTGATCTCATTTATTGCATTATTCATTATATTTTGACTCTTTTTTATTTCTTCTAGGTCCTTGTTAAATCTTTCTTGCATCTTCTCAGTCCTTGACCCCAGGCTATTTATCTGTGATTCCATTTTGATTTCAAGATTTTGGATCATTTTCACTATCAGTATTTGGAATTCTTTCTCAGGTAGATTCCCTATCTCTTGCTCTTTTGCTTGGTTTGGTGGGCATGTCTCCTGTTCCTTTACTTGCTGGGTATTCCTCTGTCTCTTCATCTTGGTTATATTGCTGCCTTTGGGGCGGCCTTTCTATATTCTGGGAATGTGTGGAATTCTCTTTATTATAGAGCTTCCTCTCTGTGTGTGGGGTTGTATCAGTGACTTATCAAAGTTTCTTGATTAGGGAGGCTTGTGTTGGAGTTCTGGTGGGTGGAGCTGGAATTTCTCTCTCTGGAGTGCTGTGTAGTGTCTAGTAATGGGTTATGAGGCGTCAATGGTTTTGGAGTATTTTGAGCTGCCTGTATATTGAAGCTCAGCGGCTTGTTCTCGTGTTGCTGGAGAATTTGCGTGTTATGTCTTGCTCTGGAACTTGTTGGCCCTTGGGTGGTGCTCAATTTCAGTATAGGTATGAAGGCGTTTGATGAGCTCCTATTGGATAATGTTCCCTGTATTCAGGAATTCTCTGATGATCTCAGGATTTGGACTTAAGCCTCCTGATTCTGGTTTTCAGATTTATTTTTACAATAGCCTCATGATTTCTCCATCTATACAGCACTAATGTTAAAACATCTGGGTTAAAGATGATAGGTTTCTCCACCTTGAGGGTTGCCCCTAAAGGATTGCTGAGTTACTTGGAGGAGAGAAGAGGGAGGGGGTAGTTAGAGGTGAGTGGAATGGGATGAGGTGGAATCAAAAGAAGAAAGAGCAAGCTAGCCCATAACCACTTTCTTGTGTGTGCTCCAAAGTCTGGATCTCTCAGAGGTGGTCACAGAGTTATACATGGAAGAGGAGAGGGAGGAAGTAGATAGAGGTGGCCAGGAGGATAAAAGAGGGAGATGCAAAGGAGGGATACAGATCTGGCCAGTAACCAGTTCCACTGGTAACCAGTAACCAGTTCCACCTTCTGGAACACACAGAGATTCATAGAGTTGGGTAGAGAAGAGGAGGGGGAGGGAGGAGACAGAAGCCACCTGGTGGAGAAAAAGAGAGTCCAAAGGAGGAGAGAGTGGTCAAGCCAGTAATCTTGCACTCATGTAAAATTAGGTACTGAAGATTAGGTTTTTAAAAGTACAAAATTGGCAACAAATACCAAAATGCCGAGATTAAAAATCTGGAGTAGAGACTGGATTTTCAAAGATAAAATATTAAAGAAAAGAAGAAGGAGGAGAAAAATTAAAAAAAAAAGAAAAAAAAAGAAAAAAAAAGACTCCAGAATTATTAAAAGACAACAACTTCCACCACCAAAAGGACTATATATGGTGTTTGCCTTAAAGATAGGGTTTTTTTTTTGAAAAGTAATATTAGGTTATAAAAATAATAAATAGAAATATAGAGGACTTAAAAATTTAAGCAAGTTTAGAAAAAAAAAGAAAAGAAAAGAAGAAAAATTTTTTTCAAAAAAAATTTAAAAGAAAAAATTCTTAAAAAAATAATGCTTCCACGTCACCTCCCCCCAAAAAAAATTTGATCATAAAAGTAGTAACGGTATGTCTGTCACTTTCTCTGTCATTGTGGGCTGTGTGGGGTCGCTACCAACGCAGTTCCCTCTGTTTGACTTCCTCTGTTTGCTGGTCTCTTCCGTGTCTGATTTCCATCTTGACACAGGGAGGGTGGTGGTGGACTCTGCACTGGGCTTGCCCCTTCTCGCGGCGCACACCGCTCAGGCTGTCTGTTGCTCTGCGGGATAACCGTCTGGGGTCGCCCAAGGCTTCATGCACCTCCCCGGTCTAAGCCACTCAGGTTTGGTGCTCAGGAAGCCCTCCGAGGCTCGGATTTGGTTGAGCCTGGGCTTTGTGCCCTTCCCAGCTCCGAGTAGCTAGGGAGTTTGGTGCGTGCAATTGCTGCGACTTCTGGCCTTTCCAGGTTGCTCAATTTTCTGGGGGTACCACTGGGGCTCCCTCTCAGGCAGAGGATGACTGTCCAGAGCCCCCAGAAGTCTTAATTAGCAAAGAAACCTGCCCGCAATTTGGTAGGTAATGTCTTTCTTGAGCTGCGATTGCCCCCTTCCAGCACCCAAGGCTCTGGCTGCCTGTCGCCGGAGGGGGATGGTCTGCAGCTGGCCGTTTCCGATCCATCCTTTGTTCTGTGCGTGGGCCTGTCAGTGTCTTATGTTCGAGCGTTTCGCGTGTTAGCTATCCCACAGTCTGGTTTGCTAGTCCAAGATAGTTCATTTTAGCCACGTGCGGACCTGATTCTGGCCCCTTTACGACCTGACTCTCGAGAGAAGCCCTGCAGCCTACGTCTCCCGCTGCCCAATTCTTAGAAAGCACTGTCGCTGGCGCCTCGCGCTCCTCCCTGCCCAACCCCCACTGCTACTGTCGGAAGCAGGCGTTTGCGCTGCTTATCTGCTGGGGGTTTTACTGTTGAATTCGTAATCTGTTGGTTTTAATTATTTACTTATTCTTTCTTCCTGTTATGCTGCCCTCTGTGCTTCCAGGGCTCACCCCAGACACGGCTGTGAGAATGTTTCCTGATGTTAGGAAACCTCTCTTTTAAGAGTCTCTTCCTGGGACGGGATTCCCTTCCCGGGATGGGGCTCCCCTCCCTACCTCCTTTGTCTCTATTTTTGTCTTTTATATTTATTCCTACTGGGTTTTGAAGCCAATGATCTGCTTTGCTGGATGCCTGATGTCCTCTGCCAGCAATCAGAAGTTGTTTTGTGGAATTTACTCAGCGTTGAAATGTTCTTTTGATGAAGTAGTGAGGGAGAAAGTGTTCTCCCCATCCTATTCTTCCGCCATCTTTTTCAAAGTCCGTCTTTTTTTTTTTTTTTAATAGAAATAGAACAAACAATCCTAAAATTTGCATGGAATTGCAAAAGACCTCAAATAAACAAAATATATATAAAAAGAATAATAAAGCTGGAGGCATCATGGTACCTGATTTTGAACCATGTTACAAGACTACAGTAATCAAAACAGTATAGTATTAGCATAAAAGCAGATTTAAAGTTCAGTGGAATAGAATAGACAGCCTATTAATAAACCCCTGCATGAAAGGTCAATTAATTTACAACGAAGGAGCCAAGATTTTACCATAGGAAAAGAATAGTTTTATCAATAAATTGTGCTGAGAAAATTGGACAGTTACATGCAATAAAATGAAAACAGATCACTTTCTTACATCATATGAAAAACTATTCAAAATGGATGAGTGCCTGAATATAAAACCTGATATAAAACTCCTAGAAGAAAATATAGGCAATAAACTCCTTGATGTTAATATTAAAAATGATTTTTTTTTGGACTTGACACCCAAAGCAAAGGCAACAAATGCAAAAATAAATAGGAGGGATACTTTCAACTAAAAAGCTTCTGATCAGCAATGGAAACAATCAACAAAATGAAAAGCAAGTGTAAGAAAATATTTGTAAATTATATATCTGATAAGGGGTTAATAGGCAAAATATATAATGATCTCATACTACTCAGTAGCAAAAAGTCCAAAATGGGCAGAGGAAATGAAGAGACATTTTTCCAAAGACATAGAGATGATCAACATATATATGAAAAGTTGCTCAGCATCACTAATCATCAGGAAAATGCAAATTAAAACCACTATGAGACACCTCACTCCTTTTAGGACAGTCATTATTTAAAAAAGAAAAAGAAATTAACAAGTGTTGGCAAAGTAGAGAAGTTGGAAACCTTGTGCACTGTTGATAAAGATGGAAAATGATGCAGCTGTTATGGAGAACAAAGTGAAATTTCCTCAAAAAATTAAAAGCAGAATTACAATATGATCCAACAATTCCACTGCTGAGTGTTTATCCAAAACAATTGAGATGAGTGTCTGGAAGAGATATCTACACCCCCATACTCACTGAAGCATTGTTCACAGTGGACAGGGTGTAGAAACAACCTAAATGTGAAATGGTGGATGAATGGAAGAACACAAGGTAACATATCCATACAAGGGTAGTTAGGCATAAAAAGTTAGCCATCCATAGTTAGCCATAAAAATGAAGACGATCCTACAATACGGATGAAACTTGAGAACATTATGATCAGTAAAAATACAGTCACAGAAGGGCAAATACTGGGCAAATACAGAAGTGCGTGATTCCACTTATGTGAGGTGAATGGTGGTTACTTGGGGCTGTAGCTGGGGCAGGGAAGAATGGGAGCTTTGGTTTAAGGATATCAAATTATAGTCATGAAAGATGATTAAGTTCTAGTGGTCTACTGTACAATATTGTGGTTATAGTTAATAATACTGTAATGTGCATGTATAATTTTTTTAAGAAACAGATTTTATGTTATGTGTTTTTATGCATATGTATATACACAGTGAATGTATACATATGCATATTATACTTTGTTGTGTAGCAGAAGCTAATACAATATTGCAAAGCAACTATACTCCAATTAAAAAAATGAAAAAAAAACGTGGAGTGGAAAATGGTTTGGTAGACAGTCAATCACCTGGCATGGATGTTTGTACCAATGCTGACCTACTAATATCTCTAGGGTGTGTTTATTGGAGGAAACTTTTGCTTTCTTGGTTTTGCTGCTTTCTACATCATTTTGTATAACTACATAAAAACACATGTTTCCATTTTGAGAAAAGATAAAAAAATTCCTTGCTTGTATTCATTTCTCTATAGAGTCTGCCCAGGCTCTCTCTGTCTGCTGCCTTCTCTGGATGGCTGGAAGCATTCAAAGTCAGTCTCATAGTTTAGGATTTCAGTCTAATCCATCTTGTATTTGCTGTTATGACCTCTGCTTTTATTTGTCTTCTACCCCCAACTAGGATGTAAGCTCTTTGAGGTCAGACATATTTCTTCTTCTTTCTCCAGGGCATCCAGGGCTGAGAACTTGGGTGGAGCACACAAAAATTACTTATTAAGTGATTCGTAGAGTAGTCTGTTTCTGGGCAAGCTGTTGGGAAAGGGGTTAATGTGTGGTCATTTGCTACCAATCCGTTTACGAAAAAATATGATCATTTGTATTTGGATCTTAGAAGATAAGGCGCAATTCAAAGGACTGAAATTTTGCCAGAAAGATCTAAGTGGGAAGCAAATGATAACAAAAACAAATCCTACTTAAGTCATTTAATAGTGCCTCCATTGAGCAAGCCTGCCTCTTAAGGGATTTTCATGTTAATGGACCAGGTACTTTGGTTCAGTGAATGAAGAATATCACATATCAGTAAACAGGATTTGTGGCCATCAAGCCAGCAGCCACTGTGGCCACCCTCAATTGTGCACCCCAGGGGGATTCAGGATGGAGAAATACAGCATACTGGACCTAGATAGCTAAGGTGCATATCAAAGGGCTGATTTCACTGAGCCAGACTCTTGCACCTTCCCGTACATACAAAAGTGCTAAATTCATTAACTTGAGATGTTGGATTTTCTCTAATTAATTATCTAATTATCTTTGATATTATGACTATCTGGTCTTTGTTGTAAAAACTCCTATATATCTAGTCTCCTCCCTTACCTTTTCGGAGCAGTCACTCAAAACGTTCTGAGAGGCTGTCTTTTGGCCTAAGTCCTTAGAAAGTCTGCCAAATAAAGTTTAACACTCAACTTTTAGGTTTTGCATTTTTTTCAGCTGACTGTTTTCAAATGTTTTACTTTAGACTCACATGTTCTTTTCTGGTGGTTTGCAGGATGTATATTCAATTTGTAACTCCTTAGTTACCCAGAATTTTCTTTAAATTTTCCAGTAACACACCTTAAAAAAATCAAATGATGTTGTATAGCTTAGTATATCTATTTTGGTTCAGTTCAGTTCAATTCAGTTGCTCAGTCGTGTCCAACTCTTTGCGACCCCATGGACTGCAGCAGGCCAGGCTTCCCTGTCCATCACCAACTCCTGGAGCCTGTTCAAACTCATGTCCATTGAGTCAGTAATGCCATCCAACCATCTCATCCTCTATCATCCCCTTTTTCTCTGGCCTTCAGTCTTTCCCAGCATCAAGGTCTTTTCAAATGAGTCAGCTCTTCGCATCAGGTAGCCAAAGTATTGGAATTTCAGCTTCAGCATCAATCCTTCCACTGAATATTCAGGATTGATTTCCTTTAGGATGGACTGGTTGGATCTCTTTGCAGTCCAAGGGACTCTCAAGAGTCTTCTCCAACACCACAGTTCAAAAGCATCAATTCTTCAGTGCTCAGCTTTCTTTATATAAGATAGGATATCTACTTCAGTTCCATTCAGTTCTGTTGCTCCGTCGTGTCCGACTCTTTGCGACCTCATGAATTGCAGAATGCCAGGCCTCCCTGTCCATCACCAACTCCCAGAGTTCACTCAGACTCACATCCATCGAGTCAGTGATGCCATCCAACCATCTCATCCTCTGTCGTCCCCTTCTCCTCCTGCCCCCAATCCCTCCCAGCATCAGAGTCTTTTCCAGTGAGTCAACTCTTCGCATGAGGTGGCCAAAGTACTGGAGTTTCAGCTTTAGCATCAGTACTTCCAAAGAACACCCAGGGCTGATCTCCTTTAGAATGGACTGGTTGGATCTCCTTGAAATCCAAGGGACTCTCAAGAGTCTTCTCCAACACCACACTTCAAAAGCATCAATTCTTTGGCGCTCAGCTTTCTTTACAGTTCAACTCTCACATCCATACATGACCACAGGAAAAACCATAGCCTTGACTAGACGGACCTTTGTTGGCAAAGTAATGTCTCTGCTTTTGAATATACTATCTAGGTTGGTCATAACTTTCCTTCCAAGGAGTAAGTGTCTTTTAATTTCATGGCTGCAATCATCATCTGCAGTGATGTTGGAGCCCCCAGAATAAAGTCTTTCCACTGTTTCCCCATCTATTTCCCATGAAGTGATGGGACCAGATGCCATGATCTTAGTTTTCTGAATGTTGAGCTTTAAGCCAACTTTTTCACTCTCCTCTTTCACTTTCATCAAGAGGCTTTTTAGTTCCTCTTCACTTTCTGCCATAAGGGTGGTCTCATCTGCATATCTGAGGTGACTGATATTTCTCCTGGCAATCTTGATTCCAGCTTGTGCTTCTTCCAGTGCAGCATTTCTCATGATGTACTCTGCATAGAAGTTAAATAAGCAGGGTGACAGTATACAGCCTTGACGTATTTCTTTTCCTATTTGGAACCAGTCTGTGGTTCCATGTTCAGTTCTAACTGTTGCTTCCTGACCTGCATATAGGTTTCTCCAGAGAGAGGTCAAGTGGTCTGGTATTCCCATCTCTTTCAGAATTTTCCACAGTTTATTGTGATCCACACAGTCAACGGCTTTGGCATAGTCAATAAAGCAGAAATAGATGTTTTCCTGGAACTCTCTTGCTTTTTCGATGATCCAGTGGATGTTGGCAATTTGATCTCTGGTTCCTCTGCCTTTTCTAAAACCAGCTTGAACATCTAGAAGTTCACGGTTCATGTATTGCTGAAACCTGGCTTGGAGAATATTGAGCATTACTTTACTAGCGTGTGAGATGAGTGCAATAGTGTGGTAGTTTGAGCATTCTTTGGCATCGCCCCTCTTTGGGATTGGAATGAAAACTGATCTTTTCCAGTCCTGTGGCCACTGCTGAGTTTTCTAAATTTGCTGTCATATTGAGTGCAGCACTTTCACAGTATCATCTTTCAAGATTTGAAATAACTCAACTGGAATTCCATCACCTCTACTAACTTTATTCCTAGTGATGCTTTCTAAGGCCCATGTGACTTCACATTCCAGGATGTCTGGCTCTAGGTGAGTGAACACACCATCGTGATTATCTGGGTCATGAAGATCTTTTTAGTATCTACTTACATAATGCTTTTTATCTCTGAAAGATGTTTTTTTTATTTCTTTACATTGCAGAATGTCCAAGTGAAAAGTACCTCTGATATGATTCTAATCCCTTTAGACAAGGAAACAGGCTTGAAGAGAGGAAATGCTTTTCCAAGGTGTTCAGTTAACTATTGACAGTTTTGAACTAGAATCCAGGAGGAATGATTCTTGACTGTATCCCTTTGCCAGGCTGCTTCAAAAATCTCATTTTCTTGAAGGGTTACTGCTTGTTTTGGCCACTCAGTAGAGTTGTCAGGGCAAACTAATTAAGCATGATTGCAAAACAAGTTAGAGTTAATGTGTATATATTTCACTGCAAATGAGTGTGCTACTTCTTTCTGCAAGAGATGCTAGAGAGTTCGAGGTGGTAGGCAGTTGAGTTTGAGATGTCAGAGGACAAATCAAGAGGATAAAGGTGCTGGGAAGATGAACAGGCAAAACTTAAGAGAAAATACCACTCACAGTGAGACTTCCCTGGTGGTTCAGTGATTAAGACTTCACCTGCTAAAAGCAGGGGATGTGGGTTTGATCCCTGGTCAGGAAGCTAAAATACTAAATGCTTTGGGGCCAAAAACTCAAAAACATGAGGCAGAAGCAATACTGTAACACATTCAATAAAAACTTTAAAACATGGCCCATATTAAAAAAATCTTTAAAAAATATCAACAACAGCTACAATCATGCTGCATAAAACAGATGTTGGAGGTGGGCACATTCCTGGTATTGTTGAGCTAAGACTTCCCTTTTGCATCTCCTGTCTTGCAGGAGGTCTAAAGCCTTCACCAAGGTTTTTGTGAATTCATTTTTACTCTTACTTCTAGTTACTTCTGGCTGGGATTCTGACTTTCCCAGATGAAAACTCAGCAGGACCCTGAGGGACCCTTCTGTGTACAAAAGACCCTCCATGTCCCCCGTTTATTATTTGTAGGAAAAAAAGGCTTATACAATCAAATGCTACTCAGCCATGAAAAAGGACAAAATAATGCCATTTGCAGCAACACAGACCTAGAAATGATTATAATTACTAAGTCAGAGAGAGAAAGACAAGTACTATATGATATCACTTATATCTGGAAACTAAAATATGACACAATTAATTTATCTATAAAACAGACTCACAGACAGAGAACAGACTTGTGGTTGCCAAATGAGAGGGAGGATGGGGAGGGATGAAGTAAGAGTTGGGGATTGGCAGATACAAACTGTCATATGTAGGATGGATAAACAAGAAGGTCTTACTGTTCAGCACAGGGAGCTATAGACCATATCCTATGGTAAACCATATGTAAAAGAATATGAAAAATAATATATATATGTATAACTGGATCATTTTCTGTAAAGTAGAAATCAACTATATTTCAATAAAATAAAAAGAAAAGAAAAACAGAAAGAAGAAAGAGAAAAAAGGCATTAGTCTCATGGGCCTTCCCCAAGTTCCAAAGAGAAGACTTGAGCAGTTATTGTTGAGGACATGAGGGTCACAGGACTCCTAGTTCCTCCTGGATGGATATGTACAACCATGTGCTGCCTATCTCTGAGTCTGTAGAACTAAGACCTCCACCCAGATGGAGGCTGGTGACGACATGCTGAACACAAGCAGGCAGGCCCCAGACTGATTGGAACTAGAAGATGGAGATTCCAGAAATATCACCCTGGCATCTTACCACCAACCAATCAGAAGGCCCATGAGCTGGTCATGCATGCTGGACTCTCTCCTCTTACACTGTCTTTAAAATCACTTGCCTGAAAACATTGGGGAGTTCAAGTCTTTTGAGCACAGTCACCTATTCTCCTTGCCGAGTTAAACTCTTTTCTGCTTCAAATTCTGATAATTTAGTTTGTTTGGCATCACCGGCCTCCAGGCACAGGAACTTGAGCTCAATAACAAAATTGTCATTTTCTGTTGTGCTTCTGGAAACTGCTCCATTATTCTTGCACTGGTCTTGATCCAAATGTGTGAAACAGATCTGTCTTATTTATTCATTTCCATTCAAGCAAACTCTCTAAGACTATTGGGCCATTTCAAAATGGCTCTTAACTGGTTAAATGTAGGACAATTACCCATCAATAAAAGTAATAACTGGAAAATACTGACACATTAAATATATTTAAATACACAAGTCCATAATGATGATTAATAATAATAACAATAAATCTCATTTATAACCTTTGGATTCTAGAACTACTTATTATTTTGAAACAGGTCAAATAAAGGGAAAGTAACAATTGTTTACTCTGTCCTTTTCTTATTAACTGAACCTCAGAATAATCAAATAGTTGACAAGGGGAGATTTCTCTATAAATAGGTACAGAAGGAACAATAAATTAGAGTGCCTCTGTTTTGAAAACTCTAATGAAATAATAATATAGGCATTGATCATCAATAATATTGGTATCATAAAATGAGAAACAGCTGGATATTATGTGAAGTTTTCCATGCCATTTATAAAGTAGTCTTGTCAAGAGACATAAAACTATCTAAAGGTTGCTTGAGTTACAATATTATTTTGTTTGGCAAGACTGCTTCATAAGTGGTGTTGAGTACTTCCATCAGGAAGAATTTGCTTTAGATTTCAAATATCCTAGGGAGGGAAAAAAATGGACAAAGGTGAAGATGAAATGAGACTGACCATGAGTTTGTAATTGTTAAATCAGAGAGATGGATACATAGGGCTTGGTTATTTTACCTCACAAATGTTGGAAAACTTCCCTAATTTATATATATTTCTCAATTGTCCTAGTGTAGAATAAACAAAACAAAACAAGCATACACATAGAGCAGCTCTTTATTGAACACTCAGCAGTAATAGTAGGGGAGGTCACACCAAGCCTCTTATCGTGGTGAATTTAATACTGAATATTAAACTTTTTGCATTAAAAATGCTCCTCAGCCTTTCCAACAACTCAAAATCTACTACTGTGTTTGGTTTCCCCTTTGCCTATGATGTGGAGAAGGCAAAGGCACCCCACTCCAGTACTCTTGCCTGGAAAATCCCATGGACGGAGGAGCCTGGTGGGCTGCAGTCCACGGGGTCATGAAGAATCGGACATGACTGAGCGACTTCACTTTCACTTTTCATTTTCGTGTATTGGAGAAGGAAATGGCAACCCACTCCAGTGTTCTTGCCTGGAAAATCCCAGGGACGGGGGATCCTGGTGGGCTGCCATCGATGGGGTCGCACAGAGTCAGACACGACTGAAGTGACTTAGCAGCAGCTGCCTATGATGACTCCCCATCTCCAGCAATGCCAGAAAAAAAAATCCTGCTGCTCTATTATGTAGAGATTTAGCAGGTCCTAACCAGGAATTCAGGCTTTCCAGGTAGCATCAGTGGTAAAGAACCCACCTGCCAATGCGGGAGACATAAAAGATGTGGGCTTGATCACTGGGTCAGGAAAACCTCCTGGAGGGGAGCATGGCAACCCACTCCAGAATCCCATGGGCAGAGGAGCCTGGTGGGCTACAGTGCACACAGTCGCGGAGCTGGACATGATTGGAGTGACTTAGCACACACACACTTAAGCTGGCACTCAAGTCTGAACCTTCCTTGGCAAATCCAATGTTTTGTTGATGTGCTAACCCCAGATTTCATAGCTCCCCTCTGGTCTTCGATAGGGTAAAGATGAACCTGCTACAACCAATGACGCTTTCAGGCAATGCTCTAAAAAGAGAAACATATTTCTCTCTCCCCACAGGGGGTATGGGGATGGATCATACAGTTCCACTGCATCATCTAACTCAGGGACCCAAGTTTCCTCCTGCTGGTGCCCCAGGTTTGGCCCAGGGATTTGTCTGGGACGACGAGAGGGGAGTGTGGAAGAGACCACAACCAGTGTCCACAGGAGCAGACCTGGAAGCCACACCCATCACTCCGGATCACAGTCATCCACAGAAGTCTGGTTACAGGATCCCACCAGCCACACACAACCTAGGGATGTAGCCTTTCTGAGACCTTGTGTCCAGCTATAGGTCTGCATCCGCACAGAGGGGAGAATGAATTTGGGGGAAGACAACTCTCTGTTCTCAGTCTCTGCAAGGAGCGCAGAAGTTTAGTCCCCATTAAGATTCTAACCAATATGTCTGTTGCCTAAATTCAGCCTCTGTACACTGTGTGTGTGTGTGCTTAGTTGCTAAGTCATGTCTGACTCTTGCGACCATGTGGACTGTAGCCCACAAGGCTCCTCTGTCCATAGGATTCTCCAGACAAGTGGATTGCCATTTTCTCCTCCAGGAGATCTTCCCAACCCAGGAATCTGACCTGAATCTCCTGTTTCCTACATTGCAGTTGGATCCTTTACTGCAGAGCCATCAGAGAAGCCTTCTGTACACTGGTGCCAAATTAAATCTCGGCAACAGAGTTTTGGGTAAAGTAGCTTTGTTGCTTTGCCAAGCAAAGGGGGCCACAGAGCCCTAATGCGCACCCTCAAGACTGTGTGTCCTGACTTGGCAGGGTGAGTGAGGAGTCCTGTTCAAGGAGCAGGGCATGATCAGCTCGTGGACATCTTTCTGATGTTGATGGTGAGGTAATAGGAAGTCAATATCATTCTGGTTCCAGCCTGGCTAGGGTCTACATGCTTGTGGGCCGTGTACAGTTAACTTCTTCCTCCTGGTGAGAGTTTCAGTTTCTGCAAAAAAGCTCAAAGGGCATGGCTCAGAATATTGTCTATAGTCCTTGAAGAACTAATATTGTCTATAGCCCTTGAGGAAGAACTAAAGGTCCTTGACTTTGTTTAATGGCTAAAGTATTATTATTTTCTTCCTGCATTTCCTCATTCCTCTGATTAAATTTATTCTTTGACTAAAGTTTTTCTATAGACCAAAGGCAGGTGGGGACTTGGGTGGAGATCTATTCTGGGAAGGCCTTGTAGGGTCCTGCTCTTACATGAGGAATGCATGCTGCTGGGACAAATGCAACTCTGACTTTGTCTCCTACTCCCCTTTAAAGGCTGCTCTGCTGCTGCTAAGTCGCTTCAGTCGTGTCCGACTCTGTGCGACCCCATAGACGGCAGCCCACCCGGCTCCCCCATCCCTGAGATTCTCCAGGCAAGAACACTGGAGTGCGTGGCCATTTCCTTCTCCAATGCATGAAAGTGAAAAGTGAAAATGAAGTCGCTCAGCTGTGTCTGACTCTCAGCGACCCCATGGACTGCAGCCCATTGGGCTCCTCCATCCATGGGATTTTCCAGGCAAGAGTACTGGAGTGGGGTGCCATTGCCAAGGCTGCTCAGTGGCGGTTATTTGGCCCTACTCTTTCAGAGCTGTGGCGTTTCTGTTCCCTCATGAGTATGAATGTTTCCCATCACTTCTATGAGAGTGTCCAATTCTAGACAATGACTCAGTTTGGTAGAGCATACTCTCCTCTCTTCCAGCTTGGCCGAGTCAGGGGACACCAGGGGTTTCTCTCCAATTTCTCCATCTCTCCAGATTCCAGTCCACTGCAGACCCTTAAAAGCAGGAACGTGGAGGTGTGGGTTGAGGGAGGGAGGGTGCTGGGAGCTTCCCAACCCAGGGCCCTGGCAGATGCAGAGATCTGACTCCCAGGGCCGGCATGGGCAAGGCTCTTCCGAGCTGCTCCAGTGGGTCCTTTATCTGATTGCTCTGAGTAGATCTTGCCTCTCTACTCTGGGTGGTGACTTGAGACATTGCAGTCCCAAAGAACGTCATCTTACATCCAATTTCTTGTTGCAGCCAGATCTCTCCAGCCCTCTGGGTGGTCTTACTGGCCCTAAGACATTCCACCAGCTTTTCTTCCATGAGGCCCATGTGGGTCCTTGGGAAGCACCCATATATCCCTAGCTCTCCGGGAGAGCATACTAATCTTATCTCAGCACTGCTCTTTGCCCAGCTGGACCTCTAGATTTCCCAGGTGGGAGTCAGAGCTCAGCCCACCCTCTGGTTCTTGGGGGCATATACTGAGTTCTCCATGAAGTTCTGTTCACCCCACTCCATCAGGTCTCTTTTTCCCCACCTCCACACCTCACTTTTGGGGTGGGAAGTGGGATTTACAGTACAGCTGGCTCCAAAAATGCCTTTCAGTATTCATGGGGTGCATGAGGGACTTCTCAGGTTGTGGACTGAGGTTCTCATCCGACCTTTATAAATTCTGCATTTGGCGATCTGTCTCCCAACAAGCTTGGTATTGAGCATCTACTGTCTTGGTGCTCAGTGGAAACTGAAGCAGGAAGAGTTCCATCCTATTATCCTAGGATATAAATGAATCATGCTGCCTGCAAAAGGCGAAAGCAGCCACTGTCAGTTTGGGTTTTAAATAATGCTCTTTATCTCTCCACTACAGACGGATGCCTGACTTGCATACAATCCTTTCTATAGAAAGGCGAACCTGAGAGGGAGGCTGGCATGAGTGTCCTGCCATTGGTCCCTTCCCCCAACCCTGTGCATGCCCCAGAAAGCATGAACGACATCTCTTTGAATAGAATTTTGATCCCCGGCTTTCCTCATGTGGGGTTGTCCATCAGGGGAGATCATATTTTCATATTGGTGTGGGCTGTTCATGTTTGCTTTAAACTCAGCAAAACAAAACCTTTGGATATTGTGCACTTTCCTGTGGCATCAGTTTCAGTGATTAGGTCAGTGGAGAGGTAGCAGCAGGGGGCTGCCCAAGGCTGTGCTTATTAGACCCAATTAGTGTAGACCTTGGATTAATATGGTTCCACCTTCACGCGTCCAAGCCCCTTTCAAGGCTGTGAGTCCAGTAGAAGGATTTATGGTGTGGGCAGTGGGCTGAGTCACGAGCCAGGCACCTGCAGAGAGCAGCTTGTTGATCAACACGTCCTTGAGCCTCAGGGCTGAAGGGACACTCCACACACCCTGGTTGGCTGCCTGCTGAGT
Source organism: Nanger dama (assembly GCA_917880005.1). Classification (NCBI taxonomy): domain Eukaryota; kingdom Metazoa; phylum Chordata; class Mammalia; order Artiodactyla; family Bovidae; genus Nanger; species Nanger dama. The sequence continues at coordinate 63,531,901 of CAKJTW010000004.1, read as the reverse complement.
ACCTGGCACTGAGGACCATGTGCACAGGATGCGGAAGACAGCCCCTGATTGCCAGGAGCTCAGAGGCATCACGCAGAGAGGATGTGAATAGAAACAGACCCGCAGTCAGTCATTCTGAAGTCTGGTCCATTCAGGCCCCAGGCAGAAGCATCTTTGTTTGGGGGCTGTTCCTCCAGGCTAGACTCACCCAGCACTGCCCATTTCTAGATTTACTCCCCTCTTCACCTTCCTACCTGGCCTTCAGAATTCATGCTGGCATCTTTTCTTCTGCTCTCCCACTGCCTGTCCATCTCAGGGTCCTGAACTCCCCTCATTTGAGGTCAATCTTTGCCTCTCATTATTGTTGAAGTTTTCTTGATTGATGATACAAACTGGCTTGGATTCACCAGCTTTGACCTCCTACTCTATCCAGGATATGATTTCCAGCATTCACCCTTCCATGACCATGGCATATTATCTCCTCATAACAGACATTCTTCTGGGAAATTCTCTGTAGTCTTGGTCCTCCTATGTTCTCTGGGGAAGAGGATGCAAACTAGGGATGCTAACCTCCAGCATCCCAAGAGGGGAATGGTCAGTTATGTAATGCCAAAAATAGTGAGTTTTATTTAAAGGAAGCCTCCTGCTTGATATCTGGTTATTTAGTTTATCATCTCACCTGGGTTTGAGATGCTTCTGATTAGAGAGTTTTGATCTTCCCCAGGGGACTGCATACACTCTAGGCTCCCCAGGACTACATACACATATACCTCAGGGCTGGCACACACCTCATTACTTCACATCAAATTGGAGGGCTCATTGATCGCCAAAGTCTCACAGATCTTACATCTCACTTGGGACCTGCTTTCTAGCTGTATCCCTGCCTGTGGTTCCCCAAGTATGCTGTGATTTCCCCACTACCAGCCCTTGGTTCAGCGCTTCCCTCTATCAGTAACAATGCTTGCCCTTGTTCAGCAGGTAAGCTTTTGTTGTCTTCTGAGGCTCAGCTCTAGGTTCTTCAAGGGTAAATCTGATTCTATTTTCCCTTATAGGATCTCTTATACATTATATTTTCATTCAGCCACAACTGTAATTTTATATTTTAATTTTTTGTAGAGCTCTTCCTTCCCCTGGAAATGTCATGGTCTGCCCTGTTCAGGGCATCAGTGTGATGAAAGTAAGAATGAAGGGAGAAGGAATAGGGATATGAGGGTGGTTGGGGTGTGGCTGGGTCAGGATCAGGGCTCTTTCTGAATGAGGGTCTGTATGCTGAATTTTTTCAAGATGGTGGGACATCATGGTGAGACAGAGGTCCAAATGCAAGCCTCTCTGCCTGGAGAGGATCTGAGTTAGGGAGTGTGTGACCGTGAGCTTGGGCTGCTGACAGTGCACATGTGGGGATAGGGAGGAAGGGGCCATGTGTGGGGCAGCCCAGGGCCTGGGCATCAGGGTCCTGAGAGTCACAGAGGGAATGTGCTGGAAACATCACCCCAGTGATGCCACTGGGTGGGGCTCCTGTGCATAGAAGCCAAGCAGAGATCTGTGGTCGTGCCCCTAGAACAAAGCTGTCCTCTCCTGCAATACCATCATTGTGGAAACATGACCAAGCCTGGATTAAAGTTCCTTCTTCCACTTAAAGAGGGACTCTTCTTGAGTCACTCCATATAAGCAAATTATCCATGGGAAGCATCAGATATACTGAGGGACCCAGAAAGGTGTCACCAAGGCAATGGACCAGACCTGTGTGATCAGGCCCACTGACTGCAAAGCCAGCTTTCCCATGTTGCCTATTGTTTATATGTTCTGATTGTTTCTTTTTAAAAATTGAGACATAATTGACATCTGACATTATATTAGTTTCAGATGTACAACATAATGATTCAATATTTTATATGTATTATGAAATGATCATCACAAGAAGTCTGGTTATCACACCTCACATGGTTACAAAAAATTGTCTTTCCTGTGATAACTTTAACATCTCCTCTCTTAGAAACGCTTGAATATGTGACTATAGTTATCGTGCTGTACATTACATCCCTTCCTGTGGTTTAGTTACCAAGTCGTGTCTGACTCTTTGCAACCCCATGGACTGTAGCACTCCAGGCCTTCCTGTTTCTCACCATCTTTAGGAATTTGCCCACGTTCATGTCCATTGACTGGGTGATGCCATCGAACCACATTAGACCCCTAGGGCTTATTTATTTTATAACTGGAAATTTGTACCTTTTGATCCCCTCCGCCCATTTCACCTGACCCAGCTCAAACCTGCCTCTGGAAAAACTAATTTGTTATCTATACTATGAGTTTCTTTTTTTTTGTTCCATATGTGAGTGGAAATCATGTAAGTGAGAGCATATGGTATTTGTCTTTCTCTGTATAACTTAATTTCACTTAGCATAGTGCCTTCAAGGCCTATTCATATTGGTGCAAATGGCAAAATTCTGTTCTTGCTTATGGCTGAATAATATGTATATATGTTTTCTCATCTATTCCTCTGTCAGTGGACTCTTAGGTTGCATCCATGTCTTGACTATTGTAAATAGTGCTGCCGGGGGTACCGATACCAAGTTAGTGTTGTCCTCTCCTTTAGACTGATACCCAGAAGTGGAATGCTGTATCATATGGTTGTTCTGATTTTAATTTTGAGGAATCGCCACACTGATCTTCATAGTTGCTGCATCAACTTACATTCCCACAAAGAGAGCCAAGTGTTCCTTTTGTCCATATCCTCCCCTAGTCCTTGCTATGTCTTATCTTTTTGATAAAAGCCATTCTGACAGGTGTGAGGTGATATCTCACTGTGGTTTTGATTTGCATTTCCCTGATGATTAGGTATGCTGAGCATCTTTTCATGAACTTTTTGGCCATCTGGAGTCTCAACTTGTTTATTCAGATCCTCTGTCCATTTTTTACTTGGATATTTTCTTTTTGCCCTTGAGTTGTATGAATTATTTATATATTTGCATATTAATCTCTTATCAAATATATGATTTGCATATATTGTCTCTTTATTCAGTAGGTTGCCTTTTCCTTTGGTTGACGTTTCCTTTTCTGTTCAGAAGCTTTTAGTTGGATGCTGTCTCTCTTCTTTATTTTTGCTTTTGTAACCTTTGTTTTGTGTGTCAAATCCAAAAATCATCAGCAAGACCTGTCAAGAAACTATAACCTGTGTTTTCTTCTAGGAGTTTTATGGTTTCAGGTCTTACATTCAAGTCCTTTATCCACTTTGAGTTGATTTTTGCATATATGTAAGATAGTGGTTCAGTTTCACTCTTTTGCACGTGATTTCCAGTTTTATCAGCACCATCTATTAAGTAGACTGCCCTTTAGCCGTTATATAGTCTTGATTTTGTTGTAAATTAATTGCCCATATATGTGGGAGTTTATTTATGGGCCCTCTATTCTGTTCCATTAATCTATGTCTGTTTTTAATGCTAGTACATACAGTTTTGATTAGTGTAGCTTTGTAATGTAGATTGAAATTAGGAAGCATGGTGCTTCCAGTTTTGCTTTTCTTTCTCAAGATTGCTTTGGCCATTTAGGATCTTTATGGTTTTAAACAAATTTTAGCATTGTTTATTCTACTTCTGTGAAAAACTCTAGCTGTTTCTTACACCTATATTTTTATATCTCCTTGTCTATCAGTTTGTGTTATTTCAGCTTCAGAAATGGGTTTAAGAGCAAGGAGTTCATTCAGAAGGGCAAGAAAATGATGCAAAAGATGCAAAAGAGAAACCTCAGAGTGATTCCTTCCCCAGGGTGAAGAATTTAGGATATTTGTGTTCCGTGTCCTGTTTACTATTGGTTGAGTCTTCCTCCCAGAGGTGTTGATTCCCAGATGCTTCTGATCTGCTGTGCAGATGAACAGAGTGGCCTTCCATATTTCCAGAAGAGGCTTCAGGTATAGAGGTGCAGATGCTGGCAGTTGGTAGCTATTTGGAGAATCTAAAATGATGTAGTTTGCAGAAAAGATACAGAGCTTTGACAGTACCTGCTACAATCCAAATAGCTGTGAATCCTGGATATCAGTTCTGATTCTGTCATGAATAAATTATTTGACTTTAGATAAGTTATGTGTCCCTTGTGCCTCAGTTTCCTCAGAAGCAGAGTGAGGGATTAATAATTTCATCTCTTCAACTAGGATACAGAATCCTTGGGAGCAGGGACTGTTCTTTGGACACCCTGTCCTTTAGACATGGGTCCAGTTCAGTTGGATGCCTCTTTTTGCTGCTTATTCTATCAGTTACTTTATCTAAGACCTTCAGGAGACTCAAAACATGGAGGATGTTTGTGTTTCCAGGAGCCACACTATTACCATGCGTGGGACTAGTTCTCCTTCATTAGCCCATCCTTTGATGCTGAACACAAACTCTGGAAGCAGGTAGAGAAAATGGTCCTTGAGCCATCTGATGGAGCAGAAAATAGGAACATAGGGCTTTGGATGGACTAGGTACTCAGAAATGCTTGCATAGCTAGGGACTGAAACATTTTCCAAATTTTGGCTGAACAGCAGGTGCTCCGTTACAGATTTCTATGTACATGTAACTTTGAGTGAACACATAATCTAAAATGTCACTCACAGCCATTAGGAATGCAGAGGCTCTCCTTGGTATGGGCCATTAACTACCGTTTATGAACTGGTTTAAATCCCATGAACGGTGCACCCAGGGATGACCTTGGTTCAGGTGTCAGTAAATTATGCTGCATAGCACTTTGTCTCATGCTACCATCACTGATCTGAAGGTAGCTAATTATTACCCAGGCAGTAGGCATGTCCTTTCCATATTCATGGGATTCCCACTTCTGGGTTGTCTGTTCATTTCCAAATACTTTCTGAATTAGCTCTGAATCTTTTCTGACTTCTTGAACATGTAAGGTTTAATTTCCATCAAGAGTCACCCATGTCTATAAATAATTTCCAAAGTGACTCTGGATGTTCAGCCTATGAAAAGTTATTTTTGAGGTGCTGAGGAGTTCTGAACAGGTTGCCTGGTGAAACTGTTTCAAAGTTTGAGGGTTTATTCCTTCTTTACTGTAGTTACCATTTTGTATAATACTAAGATTATATCATAAGACACATGATTTGAAAAGTAAGATAAATTCATGGGTAGGCTGGTAAATAGATGTTGATTCTCGAGTTTGGGGAAGGTATTAAAGGTTGGTACAAATTTGGTTCTGAACTTCCTAGCAGCCAAAGCAAAGAAACTCTATCCACAAAACCCATAGCATCATTAGAAAAATAAAATACAACAATTTAGTAAAACCTAAGCTTCCTTTTATTGATGCTTACGGATTTTCACAAAAGGGTGGAGTATCCCACAATTGGCAACATAACTGCAATAAAACCAACAGGTTTGTGCTAGGGAGCTGATCTTAGTCATGTGGCCACTGCATGTGTATGTGTTAGGATGGGGGCAGGCTTGAGGAGTTTCTAGAAAGCCAAGACTGTGTGGAGGTGAGTGGGTTCCCTCTCTTTAACTGGTTTTCCTGAGTAATTCAAATCTTGAAAGAGGACCTTGGACACCACCTTCTTGTCCAGCCAGATTGGACATCTGAGCAGACTTAGAAAAGGGGTCCTTGTCTACAGGGACTCCTTAGAGAGCATACTTGCCAGGACTAGGTATGAGCCCTATCTGTAAGATGGAACAACAAATCTGAATCCATTATTATATCTGTTTCTTTTACCTTTGTATTCTATTGCTTTTGCTTCCAGTTAAGAATGTTGCCAGGCTTCCCTGGTGGCTCAGTGGTGAAGAATCTGCCTGCCAATGCAGGAGATGTGGGTTTGATCTCTGATCCAAGAAGATCCCACATGCCATGGTGCAACTAAGCCCGTGTGCCACAGTTATTGAGCCTGTGCTCTAGAACCTGGGAGCTGCAACTCCTGAGCCCATATGCTGTAACTGCTGAAACCTGCATGTCATAGATAGAGCTCATGCTCTTCAACAAGGGAAGCTACCACAGTGAGAAGCCTGCATGCTGCAACTAGAGAGTAGCCTCCTGCTCACCACAAGTAGGGAAAGCCCACTCACAGCAATGAAGACCTAGCATGGTCAAAAACGAATAGATAAATAAATTAAAAAATATATAAAAGACTGTTGGCTATAGCCTGAAATATACAGGGTAGCTCATTCTCAGGACTCTGAACTTCAGAGGGATAACACTTCCATTCATGAATATGTGCTCAGTCATGTCAGCTTCTTTGTGACCCTACAGACTGTAGTCTTCCAGGCTCCTCTGTTGATGGGATTTTTCCCAGCAAGAATACTGAAGTGGGTTGCCATATTCTTTTCTATTTCCATTCGTATAGCTATAAAAATTTTCAGAATAGAGAAACATTTGTCTTGTTGGTCATTTACAGAAACACCATGACCTGACCCACATGGACAGCTGTGAGAACAAAGGATTCCAGCACCAAGAACTGTGCAAAAACCAATTATGCTTTCCCCTCACTATGCCTTTAGAAAGGTTTTGCTGAAACCCTTTGAGGAGTTTGCAGTTTTGGGGTTCATGTGCCATCCATCTCCTTACATGTCCTTGCAATAAAACTTTCTCTGCTCCGAGCTCCAACATTTGGTTTGTTTGCCCTCATGTGCATTGTGGTCACAAGAGCTTGTGTTTGGTAACATATCTTGGCTAGCAAAGCACACACCCGCCCCACCCCACCCTCTTCCCTTCCCCTGGTCTCTTGTTCTAGCCTTGAATGGCATGGAATAGCTGAGGACCTTCCCCTGTACTCAGATTTCCTAGGACAAGGGCATTCAGGGCATTCCTCACTGTGCGCAGCCTTGGACCCACTAGGTAAGGAGCAAAGCAGTTGCCAGCCACCTCAGGGAGACTGTGCTCTCCTAACACACAGGGTGCTGTTTTCACAGGACCAAATGTATCAATATGTTGATAAGATTTGTTCGGAGATGCATCCCGATTGTGAAATAGCCATGTGGATGGGGTTATCTTTTCAGTCAGAGAGAAGGATCCTGTATTTTGACAGTCACGCAGGATGCCCTAAACACCTTTGGCTCTTGGAGTCTGTGTGTGTGAAATTCTGTCCCCAAAGATGAGAGTGTCATGTGCGCTTCCTGATGGCCATCTCTCTACCACTGGTATCTGCCTTGCTCTGATGATTGACCTCAGATTATTTTCATTTCCAGGAGCCGTGCCTTGAGGTTACAGCTCAGTTCCCCACACTGCAGATAAGCCTCTTCTCCTGGGGCTGGGGAATTTTCACACGTGCATGAGTGGTGGGGAAACCCACGGCTCTGACTCGTGTGATTCCTGTGGTCTCAGTAGCTTTAAACAACAGCTGATATGGAAACTTCTGGTTCTAAGAGATATGTTCTGTTCAGAGATAATTTCTCTGCAGAAGTGATCAGGCCTTAAGATATGAAAAGTGTTCATTGGGCAGCTGCTGAGTACTTTCTGCTGCATGACATTACCTGGGGTGTGGAGAGTTTTTGAGTGTTTTTCCTCACTTAATACTCACCATGCCTCTGTGAAGAAGTACATCAGTTAGCATGTGTCTGGTTGCAACTGACATAAAATACTCCAACTGGCTTGATCTACAAAGGGGATTTAGTGGCTGGTTCACATAACTAATGTACTCAGAGGTGGTCGGTATTCAAGGAAGGCTGATCTGGGCTCAGAAGGGATCCCTGAGGGGTAGGGCCTCTTTCTGTTCCTGCTCTGCCTTCCTGGCCTAGGTTTACCGTCAAGTTTATACTGAAGGCTGCTGGCAGCTCAGGATACCATGCAGTGTCAAAACAGTTGGAGTTCTAACCCTTGCAACCTCTTATTGCATCACCCAGTTGTTGATTGAAAAAAAAATGCACAGCTTAGAAGTCGAGAATTATGTTTTATTCCATGGGCTTCCTGAGAAGCTAAACCTGGAAAATAGCTTTTCACATAACTCTGAGGGAATGCTCTGAAGAGGCAAAGGAGGAGACAGGATATTAGGGATTTTAGCAAAAAAAAAAAAAAAAAAAGAAGAAGAAGAAGAAGATAGTTGGAAGGTCAAAAGATGACTGTTAATTAGAGACATCTCAAGGTAAAAAGTTAGCACTTTTATGTATGGAAAGATGCAGGAGTCTTTGAAATCCTCCCTTTGATATGCATCTTAGCATACAGGGCCAGTACCCTATTTTTGTCCATCTGGATCCCCGGGAATGCCCCAGGGTGCATGGCCAGGGGTGGGTGCGGGGGCAGCTACGGTGGCTACTGGCTCTACAGCATCCTCTGTTTACTGATGTGGTGCGTGACAGTCTTCATTCACACAGTGGGAGAGAAAAGGTTTCCTATTCCAGATTTACAGAATAAGGAGAGATTTTTGACTTTCCCACAAGCCCCAGCTCCTTGCCTCTGACTAATTTATGTGTTCATCCTTGAACCCATTCTTGATGACCAGTGGCCATTTCATGACTGACTCAAGAACATTTTCTGGGATCTGGGATGGGTTTCAGCCTCATCAGGTTGATTTCTGAGAAACAGCAGTGAGTGGTCCTGAAAAAGATCTTAGATCCCTGCCAAGGAATTGAATTTGGGCAGCTAGTGGCACAGATGGTAAAGAAACTGCCTGCAATGCTAGAGACCTGGATTTGACCCCTGGGTCAGGAAGAGGCCCTGAAGAAGGGAAAGGTTATCCACTCCAGTATTCTTCCATGGAGAATTCCATAGACAGAAGAGCCTGGAGGGCTACAATCCATGGGGCAGCAAAGAGTTAGACACAACTAAGCACCTAACACTTTCACTTTTTCACTTTTAAGTTGGATGAAAACCAAGAGTCCTAACTTCTAGACCCCCAAGGGCTACCTTGACTTTTCCTTCCACCCCCGTTTGAAAGCAAGAATGTTTCAAGGAGGCAATAAAAACAGGTACTAAGTTAATTATTAGAGACACAACACGAGGTATGGGAGAGCACACACAGAAGCAATTAATTTATTTCAGTCAGAAGCAAGGCAAAAATGCATACCTGGAGAAGAGTGAAGGCATCCTGAGCTAGAAGGAGTGCAGTAAAGAGGTAATTTAAATCACTTATATAAGACAGTTCTTTCAGGTCCCCCCTCCCCTTCCCAATTTGGCCAATTATCTTGCTTCATTTTTCACACCTGATTTGTTCTAGAACCTTCTCCAACATACGCATGCAACTTTTGGCTAAGATGGATCCCACTGCAGAGGTCTGTGGATGCATGTCCACACTTATGGGGTGGGACTCACTCTGTTTTTGACCTCCAAGAATCCTTTCTGCTCGTGTAGTTGGAGAAGTTTTCCTTGACCTCAGAAGTGGTCATCTTACCTTTTTAGCATATTACCTCTGCCACTAGCTTTGTCCTTGGAGTGTCTAGGTGAGAACAAAGCTTCAGTTTTATTCCACTTGATGAACACCAGCTGTCCAGCCCAGGGGCCCATCTATCTCTATGAAACAAAGCCTTCTCTTCCTGAAAGGGGGGATTGGTGAAGCTTACAGCAGTCAATAGATGAGCATTTGGGGTTTTTCTAGGGTCAGATAGCAATGTGATGACACACATGAGGGCTATTTTCTCCTCTCTACCACTACTTGTGAGTTTATTGAGGGCCTGAGGCCATAGATTTTTTTTCCCGAGGACAATGCAGTGCCCTTAAAGCGTGCTTACTATTTGTTGAGGGTATTAGGGATGTGTGACTGGGCAGTGAGATTGGCTTGATGCAAGTGGAGGATTAAAATGGAGCCTAAGGAAATAAATCTGAACTAACTTTGAAATTCTATAAAGCAGTTGAAAGTCTGGGTTTGATCAACAGAGAGTGAGATATTCTATAGCAGAACATGGGGATAATTTCATGACCAGAGGGGGACAGAATATGAGCTGACCTGGCGAGAAGGCCAGGGAGGTGGTGGTGGGATGAGAGAGCCTGCACTGCCTCCCCATCATCTCCACCTGTAACTCAAGAGGATGCTGTTCAGCCTTCCTGGGACAGACCTGTCCCCAACATGGTCTGCTGTAGCTCTTCTCTAAAGTACCCAGATAGTAGTGTCTTAGGAATATTTCCCAAGTTTTTCAGATGCTAAAAACCGCCACCAAATGGAAGAAATTAACTATTTGATGATCTTGAGCCCATAGTCCCCAGAACTTCTAGTGTCTAAGGATTGATCACCATCAACCAGTCAGAGGATGGTGCATGTGTTCATCCCATACCCCATGACTCCCCTCCCTCATCTGGCCTTTAAACATGCATTGCTGTAACACGTTGAGGTTTTAGGGTTTTTTTTTTAGGGGAGAGAGAGGCATGAACCATCTGTTCTTCTTGTGTGGCCCTGAAAAAGCCTTTCTCTGCTCTAAACTCCTACATGTCGATATTGGTTGGCCTCACTATCCACTGGGCACACAAACTTGTATTTAGTAACACATTTATTCCAAGAAAGAAATGACTGCCTTGGAATTTAGGGCTCAACGGATAGAAAATATTGACAGCAGAGCCCGGCAATTCATTTTTCTCTCTTGTAGGGGTGGATGTATTTGAATCTAAATAGTGAAGCTTGGGTGGAACTTTGGGTCCTGAGTTTTAAACCAAGAATGTCTGTTGGCATTGACTTATTTGCCTGGAGTCAGGTGGGGAGATTTAGCCAAGAGGACTCCAATGGCTTTCCATAGGCCTGAACAGATGGCTAGGGGACCAAACATGAGGTGTGGCATTTAGCAAGAAATGTGACCTTTCTCAGGGTGCTTTGGGCCCTGGTCCTGTTGTGGGGCTCTGCAAGCTTCTTGGACCTGTCTGTGCCTCCCACAGTGTGAGGGGTGAGCAAGCTCCCTGGGCTTTCAGCCTCGTGGTGCTGGGTCTTCTAGACCTTCAATGGACTGTCCTGTCAAGGACACTTTGGCAACACTAGCAGGCCATATCTCTAGGCTTATTCTGTCTTTCTGATGCACCACATAATCACTCGCCTCCTCCATCAAGCTTAACTCAGCTGAGTCACAGAAAGAATATACCAGGCATGATTTACCAATTGATATCCTCCCACCGGGGAACACAGGACACTTGGGGTAACTATTCAGCCACAGACTGGGATATGTTAGGATGCAGCCCTCTTTTCCTTTTTTCCCCCTGCTTTTAAAGGATTCAAACTGATTTTGCAGGTGACACACATTCAGGAGGCCCAGTGATAAAGAATTTGCCTGCCAGTGCAAAAGACACAGGAGACACAGGTTGAATCCCTGGGTCAGAAAATGGCAACCCACTCCAGTATTCTTGCCTAGAAAATTCCATGGTCAGGGCAGCTTGGTGGGCTACAGTCCATGGGGTTGCAAAAAGGTCAGACGTGACTTAGTGACTGAGGATGGATGTGCACATTCTGTAGATTAGTGTAATAAAGATAACTTTAAACCTAGAATTCTGTCAGAGCTAAAAGGATATTAATTATCTCTGAGATCACATTGGTCATCTCTCAGCTGAGGCCCCAGAGGAAAGTTGCAGCCTGGCAAGCAGGTGGTCAAGGGCTCTCTTTTAGTTTCATAAGACTCTTTTACAAAAAAGGTCAGGCTCCTTTTATTTGTATTTACTTATGGCTGTGCTGAGTCTTTGCTGCCGCATGCAGGCTTTCACCACTCAGGCTTTCTCTAGTTGAGGTGAACCCGGGCTGCCCTTTAGTTGCGGTGCTTGGGCTTCTCTTGCGGTGGTTTCTCTTGCTGTGGAGCACAGGCTGCAGGGTGCTCAGGCTTCAGTAGTTGTTGCACATGGGCTCAATAGCTATAGCACGTGAGCTTAGTTGCTCTGTGGCATGTGGGATCCTTCTGGACCAGAGATTGAACTTGTATCTCCTGAATTGGCAGGTGGATTCTTATCCACTTTACTACCAAGGAAGTCCCATAAAACTCGTGATTATATAGCGCTGTGCACTTAATTGGAGAAGGCAATGTCAACCCACTCTAGTATTCTTGCCTGGAAAATCCCAGGGATGGAGGAGCCTGGTGGGCTGCCATCTCTGGGGTCACACAGAGTTCTACACAACTAAAGCAACTTAGCAGCAACAGCAGTGTGCTTAATTGCTCAGTCACACCTGACTCTTTTCAACCCCATGGACTGTAGCCCCCATGGACTGCAGTTCCTCTGTCCATGGAATTCTCCAGGCAAGATTACTGTAGTGGGTTGCCATTTCCTCCTCCAGGGGATCTTCTTGACCAGCGGTTGAATGCAAGTCTCCTGCATCTCCTGCATTGGCAGGTGAATTCTTTTACCACTGAGCTGCTTGGGAAGCTGAATTACATGGTTACTCTTTCTCCAAAGGCCAAGTGAAAGTGAAAGTGAAGTCGCTCAGTCATGTCCAACTCTTTGTGACTGCATAGACTGAAGCCCACAAGGCTCTCCCTCCATGGGATTCTCCAGGCAAGAATACTGGAGTGGGTTGCTATTTCCTTCTCCAGAGAATCTTCCCGACCCAAGGATTGAACCCAAGTCTCCTGCAAAGGCCAAGAGGCAATTAAAACAGAAACATGTAAAAGAAAAAAAATGTAATTATAACAATCTAGATTTAGGTGCCAGGAAAGGAAGAACAAGCAACAGGTATTCTGCCTGGAAAGGGAGGAAGAGCACCCAATGGCAGAGCCCTCGTTGTGGCTTTCAATCTGACTCTGATCTCCCTGGCAGCCAAAGTGAAGAAAGAGGCAGACCCTGTTATACTTTCCTCTTCAGAAAGGAAAGGGCAGCTAAGCATGTGATCTCAGTTAATCTTCATAACAGTTCAACAAATTTACATCCAGTTTATGGATGAAGAAATTAAGTCTTCTCGACTTTAAGGGAGCTCAGAATCACATAGTTGTTGAGTGGCAGGGAGGGGATTTGAATTCATATCTGTATTCTATGCTCTTGATCACAGGCTCCACATTTCTAAGGTGAAGGGGGCAAGCAGATAGTGATGTTGGTATTATCTGATACCCTTAAGGGACCCATTCTGACCCTCTGGCCTGGATGGATGGTCCTTGCACCTGGATCTTTAGAGGAGCCGCTAAAAAAACCTCAGTGACCTGTAGCCACAGGTAAGTCAGTGATGCTCATAGGACCACAGGGAACAGAGACCCTTCTTTCCCTTGCCCTCCACCCTTCCTGGGTTCCCAAGTTCTCATTCTACATTTTCATAGGACCCTTCTGAGGCAAATGCCCCGATGTTCATAATCCCACTGTCCTAGAGAGGACTTGGCTTGTTTTTCTTTGGGGAGGGGGTGGATGGAGTCATTAAGGTCATTAAGGTCATTAAGGTCTACCTATCTATAGGGCAAAGGACAGGTTCATCTGGATGAAAACTCCACTTGCTCAGTGAGTGAGCTAGTTAAAGTAAACCCAGAAGTCTCTATCAGTCTCTTACCATTTTTCTGTGTGCAGCAAAGAGTTTTCCCTCTGTGCAGGGGAAAGACTTAGCCAACTAAGGATGAGATCCTGGGACAGAGCCTCTCAAGGAGCTTTCAGAAAGAAAAGGGACTCATGGGGGCAGAAAGGGTCCAGAGGAGAGAGTGTTCTTGGGACAGTAGGCACACACTTGTTAGTAGCTGGACTGGGGAGGGGTCCCCTGCATCCAGGCTATGGTCTCTCTGGACCCTCCGCTCTGACCTACCAGAGGCAGTAAGAAGACACAGGGAGCTGGAGAGGAGCAGGTTTACCATCCTTCACTCTCTTGCTTCTGGTGGGGACTCACCAACTTAGTGTGTCCTTTGCTGTCTCCACATCCTCCTGTTTTGCATCAGAGCATGTTTGGACCAGCCATTAGGTCAGGTCCTGTCTAACCCAGGAAGTAAGCTCACCACTGCCTGCTGCAAGGACATGGACAGGAGGGCAAAGGCGATGAGGCAGAACCGGAAAAGGAAAGAGAGGTGGAAACATGTTCCAGGAATTATTCTAAATAGCCAGATCACTGCCAACTCAGTGTACACTATTTGAACAGCATGCAGGGGAAGCTATGAGCTGAAGGAGGCTCTGAGTTGTGTTAATGCTCCTTTTAGAGGTGCTATCAGCCAAACAGATGGTAGACGCCCAACAGAACTGGAAGAAATCAAGTATCCTTCATAGCTCACTTAAGGTGGCGTCGAGGGTGGTTTTATTATTTATAGAGTCATGGAAGCAAGGTCTACTACACCACAGTGTATTGTTATGTAATTCCTTTCTCCTCCTGAATGCAGCATTGGTACGCTCCATATGGTTATTACAGGTAGATTCATTTTACTTTGGGTATATATTTGTTTCTGGAGTAACTAGCTGTTGGCAACTCAAAGTGAAAATCAATTTGAAGCACTAAAGAGAGGTATGGGGAAGAAGTTCCATTTAGACCTACAATAGATTCCTTCAATTTGGATAGACTCTCCTTTGTGGAACATTCAAAGGGATGTGAAATTGTGGAAGGAATTTCCCAGGGAACCTCCATCTAGGTGTGCCTCAGTGTATGAAAATCCAGACAAAGAAACATTTACTGCTTGCTGGAATTTCAGAGGGATTTTTGCTTTATGAAAACATCCCTAGAAACTAAAACTTCCTTAGTGCTGAAAAGTCACCATGAATGTTGAAAATACACAAAGACAGCAGAGAAAATGAGGTTCAGGATTAGGAACCTCTGAACTTTAAGACAAAACAAGAAGAGAGATAATGGGAAAAAATGGGGCTCTGTAATAGGATGTTAATGAACTTGTTTTGGGATCCCTTAAATAATTATTTTTGAAAAATAACTACTTTGCAATATTAAAAATGTAATATATATTCATAATTCTATTCAGATTTTCTAGAAGGGTCTAAAGTGGAAAGTATGCTTCTTTCCACCCTGTCCCTGTGAAGTTACTGTGATGAACTGCTTATTGTTTATTTCTTATGCAGATGAAAGGATGTAGATTGTTATCATTAAAAGATCACTTATGGGATCATTTTGTATGGATCATTATGCAACTTACTTTTTCACTTTTTATTTTACCTTGAAGAACTTCCTATATCTGTGTAAAGATCAACATTGGTCTCTACAATGGCTGTACAATATTTCATTGTGTGGATGGGTTATGATTTTTTTAACTTGTTCTCTGATGACAAATATGTATACTGTTTCTTGGCTTTTTACCATTACCAAAAATGCTTCCAGCAACATTTTCTTTCATGTATCTTTGTTCATATCTATAAGTACAGTTAATAGTTATATCCATTCTACTAGGTATCATTTATGTTGACCTTGAACAACTTTTCTTGCTGGTAGTGTACAAGTATGTTTCATTCTCTCTGTATCTTTTAATATTTGCCAAAATCACAGGAAAGAAGAATTCTTTTATTTATTCAGCCAATGAAAAATATTTTTTTGAGCACCTACTATGTGTCAAGGATATGTATTAGGATATGGGAAGCATGGAGGGCAAAAGCAAAACGGCAGACCCTTTCCCAGTGGAGCTCCTGGTCCAGATGGGGAGACAAACATTCAGTAGTCACATTGGGTTAAGAGTAAATTATCCTCTTTTAAAGTGCAGTAAAAGAGAAACACATAATAGAAGAGCATGTAAAAGAGAGAGCTGATCTCATTAGCGGTTAGGCTGGGTGGCCAAGAGTAGCTTCCTCCAGGAAGGGACAAGTGACCTGCCAAATGAGTACAGGTTCACTGGGGGAAGAGGGAAGGAGAGAGAAAGCATTGCAGAGAGAGGGAATACAGTATAGATGAAGTTCCTGACCAGCTGTGGAGAAGTCAGAAGGAAGAGGGGTTCAGGGCCAGACCACACATAACTCACTCAGGGTTTACATCCTTTCCTAGGAGGAGGGGGAAAGCTTTGAAAAGGCTTAAACAGGGGAGATACATAATCAGATTTCTGTTTTGTAAAGATTGTTATGTTTGCTCTTTGAGGTAGACAATAGTAGAACATATCTCACACTACTGTAATTTGCACTTATGGTAAGTCTCCGATATACAAACAAGTTCGATTCTGAGAATACGTTCGTAAGTCAAATTTGTTCATAAGTCCAACAAAATTTGCCTAGGTCCCCAACTAACACAGTCTGCTATAGAGTGGTGGTGCTGGTGGTGGTTTAGTCGCTCAGTTGTGTCCGACTCTTTGTGACCCATGACTGTAGCCCACCAGGCTCCTCTGTCCATGGGATTTTCCAGGCAAGAGTACTGGAGTGGGGTGCCATTGCCTTCTCCAACTGTAATAGGTTTATAATACTTTTCATGCAAATAATGCATAAAAACAAACACAAAAAATAAAGCATTTTTAATCTTCCAGTACAGCACCTTCAGAAGTACGTTAGTATAGTACAACAGCTGGTATCCAGAGGCTGGCATCCAGTGAACAGGAAAGAAGAGATACTGACTTGAGGAGGGAGAGGAGGTGGAAGATGGTAGAAGCTGAAGGATTGTCAGCAGTAGGAGATGTAGCTACGTCACTGCTGCTTTTACACTTGCTTTCAGACATACTTGGCTTGAAATAATATGTTGTATTACTTTACTCTATGCAGGACTGAACAGCAGAGTACACAAAAGCACAAGCATTAGTAGAGGATACATACATGGGACAATGTAACCCAGACACATGAACTAACTTGACTGTACATGAAAAGCCGTGTTTGCATCTTTTAAAGTTCACAACTTGAAGATCCTTACGTAGGGGGCTTACTGTATTTAATTCTGAGTGAGGTTGATCATTTATTCTTATGTGATTGATGGTCAGTTGCGTGATTTTCTTTGAATTGCTTGCTAAAGACCTTGATAACATTGTTCTATTCATTTCCGCTTATGATTTATAGGAGCTCTTTGTATAAAAACATAAGCCTTTTATTTGCACAGATTTATAAATACTTTCCCAATTTTGTCTTTTGGCTATTTTACATGCTTTTTAATATTTATATGGTCAGATGTAGCAGTATTTCCTTTACAGTTTCTCAATTTTGTGTCATGTTTATAAAGACCTTCTCTCCTCTAAGACTATCAATATTTCTTATTTTTCTAGTGCTCATATGTTTTTCTTCTTACCTTTTAATTGATTTATCTGGGATTTCTTTTAGAAGAAAGTAGGGAAAACCACTAGTCCATTCAGGTATGACCTAAATCAGATCCCTTATGACTATACAGTGGAAGTGACAAATAGATTCAAGAGATTAGATCTGATAGATAGAGTGCCTGATGAACTATGGACAGAGATTCATAACACTGTACAGAAGACAGTGATCAAGACCATCCCCACGGAAAAGAAATGCAAAAAGGCAAAATGGTTGTCTGAGGAGGCCTTACAAACAGCTATGAACAAAAGAGAAGCAAAAGGAAAAGAAAAATAAAGATATATACCCATTTGAATGCAGAGTTCCAAAGAATAGCAAGGAGACATAAGAAAGACTTCCTCAGTGGTCACTGCAAAGAAATAGAAAAAAACAACAGAATGGGAAAGACTAGAGATCTCTTCAAGAATATTAGAGATAACAAGGGAACATTTCATTAAAGATGGGCACAATAAAGGACAGAAATAGTATGGACCTAACAGAAGCAGAAGATATTAAGAAGAGGTGGCAAGAATACACAGAAAAACTATATAAAAAAGATCTTCATGACCCAGATAACCATGATGGTGTGATCACTCATCTAGAGCCAGACATCCTGGAAAGTAAAGTCAAGTGGGCCTTAGGAAGCATCACTATGAACAAAGCTAGTGAAGTGAGATGGAATTCCAGTTGACCCATTTCAAATCTTGAAAGATGATGCCATGAACGTGCTGCATTCAACATGCCAGCAAATTTGGAAAACTCAACAATGGCCTTAAGACTGGAAAAGGTCAGTTTTCATTACAATCCCAAAGAAAGGCAATGCCAAAGAATGCTCAAACTACCGGACAATTACACTCATCTCACATGCTAGCAAAGCAGTGCTGAAAATTCTCCAAGCCAGGCTTCAACAGTACATGAACTGTGAACTTCCAGATGTTCAAGCTGGATTTAGAAAAGGTGGAAGAACCAAAGATCAACTTGCTGATATCCATTGGATCATTGAAAAAATGAGAGAGTTGCAGCAAACATCTATTTCTGCTTTATACACTATGCCAAAGCCTTTGACTGTGTGGATCACAATAAACTGTGGAGAATTCTTCAGGAGATGGGAATACCAGACCACCTGACCTGCTTTCTGAGAAATCTGTATGCAGGTCAAGAAGCAACAGTTGGAATTGGACATGGAAAGACAGACTGGTTCCAAGTTGGGAAAGGAGTACATCAAGGCTGTATATTGTTGCCCTGCTTATTTAACTTCTATGCAGAGTACATCATGAGAAATGCTGGGCTGGATGAAGCACAGGCTGGAATCAAGATTGCCAGGATAAACATCTATAACCTCAGATATGCAGATGACACCACCCTTATGGCAGAAAGCGAAGAAAAACTAAAGAGCCTCTTGATGAAAATGAAGAGGACAGTGAAAGAGTTAGCTTAAAACTCAGCATTTAGAAAACTAAGATAATGGCATCTGGTCTTATCATTTCATGGCAAATAGATTGGGAAACAGTGGAAACAGTGACAGACTTTACTTTTTTGGGCTCTAAGATCACTGCAGATTTTCACTGCAGCCATGAAATTAAAAGACCCTTGCTCCTTGGAAGAAAAGTTATGACCAACCTAGACGGCTTATTAAAAAGCAGAGACATTACTTTGCCAAAAAGGTCCATCTAGCCAAAGCTATGGTTTTCCAGTAGTCATGTTTGGATATGAGAGTTGGACTATAAAGAAAGCAGAGTGCCAAAGAACTGATGCTTTTGAACTGTGGTGTTGAAGAAGACTCTTGAGAGTCCCTTGGATGGCAAGGTGATCCAACCAGTCCATCCTAAAGGAAATGAGTTCTGAATATTCATTGGAAGGACTGATGCTGAAGCTGAAACTCCAATAATTTGGCTACCTGTTATGAAGAACTGACTCATCTGAAAAGACCCTAATGCTGGGAAAGATTGAAGGTGGGAGGAGAAGGGGACGACAGAGGATGAGATGGTTGATGGCATCCCCGACTTTATGGACTTGAGTTTGAGTAAACTCCGGGAGTTGGTGATGGACAGGGAGGCCTGGCGTGCTGCAGTCCATGGGGTTGCAAAGAGTCAGACATGACTGAGTGACTGAACTGTACTGAGGTAGGTTTATTTATTATTTTTGCTGATTGCTGGTCAGTGTGCATCACTATTTAATAAATCTCTTAATTTTTCTTGTCAATGTGAAATGCTACCTTTATCACATACAGATTTTCCATTTGTCATTTATACATTTAGATATAACTTTATTATATTTCTGTTTCATGTGCTTTATTCTTGTACAGGTCCATGAATCAAGGCAAATTGGAAGTGGTCAAACAGGAAATGGCAAGAGTGAACGTCGACATTCTAGGAATCAGCAAACTTAAATGGACTGGAATGGGTAAATTTAACTCAGATGACCATTATATCTACTACTGTAGACAGGAATCCCTTAGAAGAAATGGAGTAACCGTCATGATCAACAAAAGAGTCTGAAATGCAGTACTTGGATACAATCTCAAAAACGACAGAATGATCTCTGTTCGTTTCCAAGGCAAACCATTCAATATCACAGTAATCCAAGTGTATGCCCCAACCAGTAATGCTGAAGAAGCTGAAGTTGAACGGTTCTATGAAAACCTACAAGACCTTTTAGAACTAACACCCAAAAAAGATGTCCTTTTCATTATAGGGGACTGGAATGCTAAAGTAGGAAGTGAAGAAACACCTGGGGTAACAGGCAAATTTGGCCTTGGAATACGGAATGAAGCAGGGCAAAGGCTAATAGAGTTTTGCTAAGAGAATGCACTGATCATAGCAAACACTCTCTTCCAACAACGCAAGAGAAGACTCTACACATGGACATCACCAGATGGTCAACACTGAAATCAGATTGATTATATTCTTTGCAGCCAAAGATGGAGAAGCTTTATACAGTCAACAAAAACAAGACCAGGAGCTGACTGTGGCTCAGATCATGAACTCCTTATTGCCAAATTCAGATTTAAATTGGAGAAAGTAGGGAAAACCGCTAGACCATTCAGGTATGACCTAAATCAAATCCCTTATGATTATACAGTGGAAGTGAGAAATAGATTTAAGGAACTAGATCTGATAGATAAGAGTGCCTGATGAACTATGGACTGAGGTTCGTGACATTGTACAGGGGATAGGGATCAAGACCATTCCCATGGAAACGAAATGCAAAAAAGCAAAATGGCTGTCTGGGGAGGCCTTACAAATAGCTGTGAAAAGAGAGAGCAAAAACCAAAGGAGAAAAGGTAAGATATAAGCATCTGAAAGCAGAATTCCAATGAACAGCAAGAGGAGATAGGAAAGCCTTCCTCAGTGATAAATGCAAAGAAATAGAGGAAAAGAACAGAACAGGAAAGACTAGAGATCTTTTCAAGAAAATTAGAGATATCAAGGGAACATTTCATGCAAAGATGGGCTCGATAAAGGACAGAAATGGTATGGACCTAACAGAAGCAGAAGATATTAAGAAGAGATGCAAGAATACACAGAAGAACTGTACAAAAAGGATCTTCATGACCCAGATAATCACGATGGTGTGGTCACTCACCTAGAGCCAGACATCCTGGAATGTGAAGTCAAGGGGCCTTAGAAAGCATCACTATGAACAAAGCTAGTGGAGGTGATGGAATTCCAGTGGAGCTATTTCAAATGCTGAAAGATGATGCTGTGAAAGTGCTGCACTCAATATGTCAGCAAATTTGGAAAACTCAGCAGTGGCCACACGACTGGAAAAGGTCAGTTATCATTCCAATCCCCAAAAAAGGCGATGCCAAAGAATGCTCAAACTACTGCACTATTGCACTCATCTCATATGCTAGTAAAAGAATGTTCAAAATTCTCCAAGCCAGGCTTCGGTAACATGTGAACCGTGGACTTCCAGATGTTCAAGCTGGTTTTACAAAAGGCAGAGGAGCCAGAGATTAAAGCAAGAGAGTTTCAGAAAAACATTTATTTCTGCTTTATTGACTATGCCAAAGCCTTTGACTGTGTAGATCACAATAAACCGTGGAAAATTCTGAAAGACAATTGACTTGACCTGTCTCTTGAGAAACCTATATGCGGGTCAGGAAGATACAGAACTGGACACGGAACAACAGACTGGTTCCAAATTGGAAAAGGAGTACATCAAGGCTGTATATTGTCACCCTGCTTATTTAACTTCTATGCAGAGTACATCATGAGAAATACTGGTCTGGAAGAAGCACATGCTGAAATCAAGATTGCCAGGAGAAATATCAATAACCTCAGATATGCAGATGACACCACCCTTATGGCAGAAAGTGAAGAGAAACTAAAGAGTCTCTTGGTGAAGGTGAACGTGGAGAGTGAAAAAATTGGCTTGAAGCTCAACATTCAGAAAACGAAGATCATGGCATCTGGTCCCATCACTTTATGGGAAATAGTTGGGGAAACAGTGGAAACAGTGTCAGACTTTATTTTTGGGGGCTCCAAAATCACTGCAGATGGTGACTGCAGCCGTGAAAGTAAGACGCTTACTCCTTGGAAGGAAGGTCGTGACCAACCTAGATAGCATATTCAAAAGCAGAGACATTACTTTGCCAACAAAGGTCCGTCTAGTCAAAGCTATGGTTTTTCCTGTGGTCATATATCGATGTGAGAGTTGGACTGTGAAGAATGCTGAGCGCCAAAGAATTGATGCTTTTGAAGTGTGGTGTTGGAGAAGACTCTTGAGAGTCCCTTGGCCGGCAAGGAGATCCAACCAGTCCATCCTGAAGGAGATCAGCCCTAGGATTTCTTTGGAAGGAATGATGCTAAAGCTGAAACTCCAGTACTCTGGCCACCTCATGTGAAGAGTTGACTCATTGGAAAAGACTGATGCTGGGAGGGATTGGGGGCAGGAGGAGAAGGGGATGACAGAGGATGAGATGGCTGGAAGGCATCACGGACTCAATAGACGTGAGTTTGAGTGAACTCCGGGAGTTGGTGATGGACAGGGAGTCCTGGCGTGCTACAGTTCATGGGGTCCAAAGAGTCGGACATGACTGAGTGACTGAACTGAACTGAACTGATTCCTGTACAAATACTAAATTAAGAATTATAGTAGCTTTGGGATATATTTTAGTGTCTGCTAGTATTCAACTTCATTTCTCCTTCCCTCGCTGCCACACATGCTTTTCTTGGCAATACTGGCATGTTTCTTTGCAAGGCCTCACTGGGAGAAATGAGCAGCCAATGTGACCTCCATCACCAGTGTGAAGGGGCCTGTCATTCATGGTCTCATCCTCTGTGTGACATTCAATGACTGTAAGAACCTTCTCTTGTTTGTAGTGTGATCTGGTTCTCCCACTTCTTGGTATCAGAATGCCACAAGGTGCTACTACCCTGGTGATCCATTGCTTAAGAATCCACCTGCCTATGCAGGGACATGCATTAGATCCCTGATCCATGAGGATTCCACATCTTGCAGGGCATCTAAGCCCGTGTGTCACAGCTATTGCGCCTGCACTCTGGAGCCCAAGCTCTGTAACAAGAGAAGCCACTGCAACAAGAAGCCTGTGCACCACAGCTAGTGAGTGGCTTCCACTCGCCACAGTTAGAGAAAGGCTGCATACAGTGATGAAGACCCAGCACAGCCAAAAAAGTAAGCAAATATATAGTAAAAAGAGATGCCATTGGGTTCACAGTTCCTCCCATGTGTTTAATATTGGTGGAACAGTCAGATTAAATTCTGTCTCATCTGGAAAATGGGAAACACTGGCAAATCTGAACTCTTACCTAAAGAAGCAAATATCAGTAGTAGCAAAACTCCCACCATAGATCAAAGAGGAGAAAAATACCACCCAGATAAGCTGGATTGCAGACTGCTCTCCCCTCCTCTCGTGCCCAAGCCTGGTTTCTCTCAGCCTGGTCCAGAGCACCTGTTTTTAAGTCTCCTTCAACAGATAAGAGTATGGACTGAAGAGTCAGGTCCAGGGGCAAACTTATCCACTTGCTCTGTAACCTTGGACCTCTTAACTTCTTAGAACTCCAGATCCTTCTCAGGACAGAGGAGATTGTGACGTTTGCTTTGAAGAGTTGCTCTCAGCCAAAAAGAGATCGTGTCTGGATTGCACCTGGCACAGTGGAGCTGCTAATCAGAAACCATGTTTATTCAACACATCGCACGTTTGCTTTATAAAAAAAGCCTGTCCTCATCATACTCAATCCTTCTGAATGTTGATGCAAATCAGACACCAGACTGGAGTTTTCAAGGCCACTCCAGTCATTACTGGGTCTTTTGTAGGTAGTCTTTAATAAAAAGGTGGGGGAGGGGATTCTAAAATGTGAAAGCAGGCTGTGAAGAGTCATCTTCCAAATATCAAGTTTTACCCTTGGCTCCCATCCCCACACTCCCAAGGCTGTGCCAGGCAGGTGATAATGAAATAACATGCAGGCAGCCTGCAGCATCTCTCTTTAGTGGGGGGCTCAATTAGCATGCAGAATTGATGCAGCCTGTACCTCTGGAATGAACTTTTACCCACTTCCTTGTTTCGAAAGTTTAATTAGCCAAAACCAAGCCAGTGGTTTAGCATAGATGAAAATGCTTTCAGAATAAAAATATCAGTTACTCTGAAAGTTTTTATGATAAGTCAGGAAATGACGTGAACGAACAACAAAAAAAAGTGAACTAACAATAACAAAACAAAACCCAAAGTCCAAAGCCTATTCTCTTGGCCACTCTCCTTCTAAAAAAAAGAAATACAAAACAAAACAAAACAAAAAATATCAGGCCTGAGTCAAACGGAACTTCTTCCAAGTGATGGAGCTTTCCAGGTGGTTTGTGAAGTGTGTTCTCTAAGAAGCCCTCAGCACTTTCAAACATCAAGCCTGACGGAAGTTTTAATTACCATGGCATTTCATTAACAGAGAGGGTGACCAGGCAGTCAGGTCAAGGGTAGATAATGTAACTTTGACAGGAATATAGAAATGCAGGGTTGGCGTTAGTCAGATGGTCGCCCTTAGATCTGAGAGACTGAAAACCTTCATTAGGTGGTAAATACCAAGTGACGGGGGTTCATGATGGGGATATGGTGATATGGTTAGGGGGATAGCAGGTGGTGTGGCCTGGGGAAACCCAGTGCAGACTTGGAGGGCAGTGCCATCAGGGGAGACTTCAGGTGGAGGTCAGGCCAGGCTCTCCTTACTTCCCCACCACTCAGCTCAGTGATGGAGGGTGTAGATTCCAGGCCCACTGCAAGGAAGCAGCAGAATGGTGAGGGCGTGTGCAGCCCAGTGCCTCCCTGATCTTCCAGCATAAGAACCTTGGATGCAGGTCCAGGGCTCGGGAGCTGTGTCTCATCCTCCTCTGTATGGTCTGCCTCCTGGTCCCTTGGGTCCTCTGTGTCTGCCTCACCTGGTCCCTGCTCAACTTTCCAGCTTTGTCTCCCTGTCTCATACATTCATCCCCAGTGGCCTATCCCCAGTGATCCTCCTGGTTTACTCTTGCTTGTTCCTCAGAACTGAACTTAAGCAGCATTTTCTTCAGGAAGTTTCCCTGTATTTCTGCCTGGCTGGGTCTCTCAAGGCTGGGTGAGAGGCCTGGAATGGCCGTGTATCTTCCCTCACCATAGTTCTATCCCAGCACTGAAACTAGGGGCTGGTTTGTTGCATGTCTCCCTAGGTGTGAGCACCTGCTCTTGCACTGCTGTGATGCCACACCTGACATGGTGCCGAGCACTAGAAGGGGCTTCTTGTACAGTGGACTTCCCAGGAAGCAGACTCTGGATGGAATTTAGTGGTCAAAGAGGATTTTTAGGGAGGTGTCGTTGGGAAGTGCCTCTGTGTATGGAAGGGGGAAGGAAGCAGGAAGTGATCTGTTTTCACCAAAATTATAGAAACAGAAACCTGATTGAAATAAAAGGTGCTTTAAAAAATTAAACAGTTAATTAATTCTAAAATTAATTTCATTGAAATATAATTGATATACAGAGTTGTGTTAGTTTCAGGTTAGTTATATAGATCTAGTTACATATAAATCTATTCTTTTTCAGATTCTTTTTATTATTATTACAAGATATTAAATATAGTTCCCTGTACTATACAGTAGGACTTTGTCAGTTCTCTGTTTTATATATAGAAGTGGGTATATGTTGATGCCAAGCTCACAGTCCATTCCTCCCCAGCCCCTTGACAATCTTAAGTCTGTTCTCTACGTCTGTGAGTCTGTTTCTGTTTTATGGGTAAGTTCATTTGGGTCATATTTTAGGTCTCACATTTAAGTGATGTCATACAGTATTTGTCTTTGTCTGACTTACTTCACTTAATGTGATAATCTCTAGGTCCATTCATGTTGCTGCAAATGACGTTTGTTCTTTTTAATGACTGTTGTATTCCACTGTCTATATGTACCACACCTTCTTTACCATTCATCAGTCGATGGACACTTAGGTTGCTTCCATGTGTTGGCTATTGTAAACAGTGTTGCTATAAACATTGGGGTACATATACCTTTTCAAATTAGAGTTTAATAAAGGTGTTTATTTGGGATTTGTTAGGACTGTAGCCTGGAAGACACAGACTTAAGAAGGACTTGTGCTGTGTTTCAGGGGACTACAGCAGGAGGGAGGCTTATAAAGGCAAAACCTCCAGGTGACAGAGGTTACTTGAGTTGTTTATCACGAATTATAGTTGGAGCTGACAAGAAGTAAGGGAGTTTGTTAAGTAAGGACTGGTGGGTGTCTGAAATGGTGGCATAGTTACCAGGGGAGATTTTGAGACCATAAGTTTGCAGCTGGTGATGCTGTTCTGAATATGGCTGGTAGTGTCCTTGGACCTGGTATAGTTCAAAGAGAGTTCAAGTTATCAGTGGGTCAGAGACCTGTCTGAGATCACCTGAACTGCAATCCCTCCATTATAATTTTAATTTGTCATCAGCTGGGAGGCAGGCCTGACAACAGCCCTGCCTAGGAATGCTGGGGCTGAAATAAGCCCTTAGAGATGTGCCTCCTTGGCCTGACTTGGCTGGGCCACTCTGAGAAGGGGGTAACCTGAGATGAGGGGTCTGGGTGGTGAACCTGGAGGGGCAGAGAGCTGTTTGGCCTGCTGACAGCACCCCAGCAGCTGGAGGTCCCCAATGGAGCGGGGATCTGGTTGTCATGTCCCCCTGTTCACACAGAGCCTAAGAATATCAGGATGAATTAATGCACAGACAAGTCTGGCAAGCCAGCTATCTGGGGATCCTCAGCTAGACCCTCTCCTCTGCAGACATTCTCTGTGGTCTTTCTTTTTCATCCCACAAACATCCAGGCACCAATTAAGGTCAGGCCCTGCTTTCTGTACTGGGACCAGTGGGGAACTAGACAGACATAGTCTCTGCTGTTCAGGAGCCTGGGTTCTAGTGGGGAGACCAACAATAAACACATCAGTGTATACATATAGTAAGTCCCTTACATGCAAACCTTAAAGTTGTGAACTTTCAAAGATATGAATGTTCCCCTGTATGCTGGCTGTTATACTCTACTACTGTACTTTTCAAGGTATGAAGCTGTAAGATTAAAAATATTGTATTTATTTATTTATTTATTTTAATGTATTATTTGTGTGAAAAGTATTATAAGTCTCTTATGATACAGTACTATATAGCTGATTGTGTTACCTGGGTACCTAGGCTAACTTTGTCGGAAGTGTGTTAGTCACTCAGTCATGCCCAACTCTTTCCAATCCCATAGACTGCAGCCCTCCAGGCTCCTCTGTCCATGGGAGTTTTCCCAGCTAGAATACTGGTGTGGGTTGCCATTTTCTTCTCCAGGGGATCTTCCCGACTTGGATCAAACACAGGTCTCCTGCACTGCAGGCAGATTCTTTACCGACTGAGCTATGAGGGAACTTTGTTGGACTTATGAACAAATTGGACTCAAGAATGCACTGTTGGAATGAGCTCCTTCATATGTACAGGACTTACTCTAATGCAATTTCCCTGCTTCACTGAAGTTCAACAGAAAATAAAGAGGTGATATGAGCATGTCAGGGAGTAGGACGAGAGAGTTGACTCTTCTAGATGGGTGTTTGAAAAGTCACCCATGAGGAAGTGACATTTGACTTGCCACTTGAGGATGAGGAGGATTTGACCAGAAACATTTGCAACAGAGGCAGGAGCAAGTGCCAAGGCCCTGAGGAAGAAAGAAGGCTCATTAGTCTGGAGAGCAGAAGATGGGATCAGACAGGAAGGCAGACACCAGTCTTTGTTTCTATGGCAGAAAGAAGTTTTTAGAGTGTGTAAAGCAGGAAGTGTAAATTTACCTGATTTATATTTTGAATAGGTCATTTTCCTGTTATTAGAGTATGAATTAGAAGCACACAGATTGGTCAAGAGGGAACACTAGGCAAGAGGTGACTTGGGTCCCTGCAGGGGATGGAGAGTGGACAGAGGGGATGTGCGGAGGGCATCGGTTGGCCCGGCCCATGGACTGAATGCATCCTGTGAAGGGCATGGAGAAGATGGGGAACGTCTAGAGCTGGGTGTCAGCTGCTGGATGTTCAGGGGGCCACTTCCTGAAGTGATGTGGGTCTGTCTCTCCCTCCTTTTCCCTGTTGTTCTTTTTCTGTCATATATTCCATTTCCTCGCAGTTTTTTTTTACTGAGAAGATAAGCCAAGTTACTCATAGTAATTGTTACCTAATTCAGTCCATGTGCCTGATACACAGTGAGGCCAAACAACCCAAAATGTCAGAGTCTTGAGCAGAGAAAGAGTCATTGCAGGTCCATGGGAGGAAAACAGGTAGCTCATACCTCTAAACTCCCAAACTCCTTGAAGGGTTTCAGCAAAGCACTTTTAAAGGCAGGCTCAGGGAGAGGTATGGCTAGTTATTGCACACTTCTTTGTACAGGAATCCTTTATTCTTACAGCTGCTCGGGTAGGTCAGGTTACAATGCTGCTGTAACCCTCCAGCTATATAAACAGAAAGTTACTTTGCCAACTAAGGTCCGTCTAGTCAAGGCTATGGTTTTTCCTGTGGTCATGTATGGATGTGAGAGTTGGACTGTGAAGAAGGCTGAGTGCCGAAGAATTGATGCTTTTGAACTGTGGTGTTGGAGAAGACTCTTGAGAGTCCCTTGGACTGCAAGGAGATCCAACCAGTCCATTCTGAAGGAGATCAGCCCTGGGATTTCTTTGGAAGTACTGATGCTAAAGCTGAAACTCCAGTACTTTGGCCACTTCATGCGAAGAGTTAACTCATTGGAAAGGACTCTGATGCTAGGAGGGACTGGGGGCAGGAGAAGAAGGGGACGACAGAGGATGAGATGGTTGGATGGCATCATGGACTCAATGGACGTGAGTCTGAGTGAACTCCGGGAGTTGGTGATGGACAGGGAGGCCTGGCGTCCTGCAATTCATGGGGTCGCAAAGAGTCGGACGCGACTTAGCGACTGAACTGAAAGGCCAGAGACTTGAGATGGGCTATCCTGTATATTTCAGGCTGTAGGCAAGATTCTTTCTTTTAAAATGTCTATTTTAGTTTTGGCCATGCCACATGGCTTGGGAGATCTGAGTTCCCCAACCAGGAATTGAACCTGGACCCTTGGCAGTCAAAGTGCAGTGTCCTACCACTGGGCCACCAGGGAATTACCTGGGCAACATTTTAAACTTGAAGCAAAAGCGATGGAACACAAAAGTTAAAGTAAAAGAAATATATCTAATATGGAGTCAGATTTGTTTTTCCCTATTACATGTTTTGACTGACTGACAAGTGATTTCCCCTGAAACTCCATCTACAGTGGTGGAATTTGTGCAAAGCACTGATTTACCAGTCCTTTTTTTTTTTTTCTTTTTCTTTACAAGTTTGTGCTTTCACTACACTTTATCTTCTGTCTGTGTGGAAATAAAAGTAAAGCAGATAAATGCCTAAGGGATGGGAATCTAGAGTCAATTTCATGGAACATTCTTAATAGGTGAGCTGTAAAAGGAAGGTTGAATTCTTTTCAGGTAAAGAATATTTAGCATTTCATAGCCTCTCCAGTGATGGGGATGTTGGTAGATGCTATTTCTGAGTTTTCCAGTGGGGCTCATGTCGAAAAAGGATTAGCTGACAGATTAGTCTGGGGGCAGTCAGGAGGTCTGGTCATCTGTGGAGTTGGTAGAGATCACTGCTGGGGACCAGTGGATGTGTGGTTCCCCTGTCTGCCCTTCTGCCCCTCAATAGCCCAATGAGTTTCCTATCAGGGTAGGTGATGTATAATGTTTCTCAGGGCCATGGATGCTCCATGGGGCTAATTTCTAGAGCATCCAGGGTCTGGACTTGGGGGCCAGAACCAAGATATGGAGGAGTCAAGGGTATAACTACAGCAGTGCTGCTGAGAAATCTCACCCGAGGAGTGATTTGAGGATGAGCATGGAAGATGCATGTAGTTAAGATGTGGCTGGAACAAATGGACTGAGCCCCAGACAGGCTGGGAGTATCAGAGCTGAGAGTATGCTTGCAAAGTGTGTGACCCTGGGAGAGGTGGAAATGGGCTTTCAAGGAGAATGCAGACAGAACAGCAAAGAAAGCTCTAGGCCTTTCAACAAATAAAGAAGTGAGGCCAGATGGGCTGCCCTAGCTGTGGAATATTTAGGAAGAGCTCTGTGGGATGGAAGGTGGGCTTAAAGGTCTGAGAGATCCCAACAGGATCTCCCAGTGATATGACTGAGCTTCAGAAAGAGAGGATGGTGCATCTTATGGTGGGAGAGCCACCTTGCTTTCTGAGTCTGGGAGCCAGTGTGGAGCACCCCCACTCCCACCTGCTGCTGCAGAAGGCATGAGGTGTGGGTTCAACCTTCATTCTCAGGGCCTGAGACTGACTCAGCCTGTGGCTGGCATGAGCCTGTGGCTGGCATGAGCCTGTGGCTGAACAGTCCTGCAGTGAAAAAGAACCTTCTTTAAGTGGTCACTATAAGGAGGCCATTATTGTTGGCATGTATCAGTTAGTAGCGGCTACGGGATTAGAGCAGAGCTGACTTGCAAGAGCTGCTCAAACTTGGGCAAGACAAGGAATCTTGTGGAGCTTTTATTTCTTTGTCAGAAAAACAGGATAATGATTGCAACTTCCTTTCAGGTTGTTACATGGATTCAATGAGTTGATATTTGCTAAGCACTTAGAACAACTGACACATAAACACTCAGTAGATGTTATCTCTTATCATCATTGCCACTTATTGAGTATGGACCATGCCAAGAGCCATGCTAGGTGATAATACACACAGAATTATTTCAGCCTCACAATAATCCTGAATGTGATCATCCCATTTTATACAAGAGGAATCTGAATTGCAATTATGTAATGCTTATGAGAGTTGGACTGTGAAGAAAGCTGAGTGCTGAAGAATTGATGCTTTTGAACTGTGGTGTTGGAGAAGACTCTTTAGAGTTCCTTGGACTGCAAGGAGATCCAACCAGTCCATCCTAAAGGAGATCAGTCTTGGGTGTTCACTGGAAGGACTGATGCTGAAGCTGAAACTCCAATACTTTGACCACTTCATGCAAAGAACTGACTCATTGGAGAAGACCCTGATGCTGGGAGGGATTGGGGGCAGGAGGAGAAGGGGATGACAGAGGATGAGATGGCGGGATGGCATCACCGACTCGATGGACATTAGTTTGAGTGAACTCCGGGAGTTGGTGATGGACAGGGAGGCCTGGCATGCTACAATTCATGGGGTCGCAAAGAGTCAGACACAACTGAGCGACTGAACTGAACTGAACTGAATGCTTTGGGATCAGAAAGCTGTAAATAACAGTTACCCTGGTATCTGGTAACTGAAAGGGTGTGTAGAAAATAGAGTTAGTATCATTTGGAGTTCATAAGAATTATTATTTCAGGGTTTAATACTAGGCTCAGAAAATGTCTTTGATGCCTATTACTGGAGCAGGTGCCAACCGCAGGGTGACCTGGTCTTCAGGTGGTGGGCAGGTGGGGCACTTGCTGCTGGTGAGGGAATCTGTGGGACTGCAGGGAACAGCATGGAGTTGGAGCCAAAGACAGGTCTTGACCTCAGTGGGAGAAACGTGAGCTCAAGCCAACTCAGAAAATTAAGACTGCTGTTTTTCCGTCAAAGGATCTTTTAATTAAAAACACTATGGCAGCATTGAGAATTGGGGATGTGCTAAGTTTGTCCTGTAAAGGATAAACGGTGTAGCTCGGCTGGCTGCCAGGGTCCACCATGTGCTGCTTCCCAGGTCTGGGAGCCTTGGCAGGCTCACATGCAGGCTCTGCAAGGCTTGGCTCCAGACTTTGGCTGTCTCCCTGCTAACCAGGCTGTGCAGCTGCCACACATGAGGTTTTAGTTAAAGTGTAACTGGCGAGAAAGAAGTGGACTCAGCTCATAAACTTTTATTTAAAGGAGATTGAAGACTGCTCAGATGACTGTTTTGTAGCCCAGAAATCTGCATGTAGCATTGGAATGGTGCTTCCTGCAAACACAACCATTCACAGATTGCCCGCTACATCCTGTTTAATGCTAGGTGTTCTGTAGAAGCCGTCTCTGCTCCTTACCCAGGTGAGCAAGGTCAACTTCACTTGGGAGGACTTGAAGGCTCAGAGAGGCTCCGGAAGTTTGCCAAAACCCCACTGTAAGAAGCCGCCAGGCTGGAATGTCATCACCAGGACTCAAATTTGTCTAGACCCCCATCGTTTTCAAAGTTTACTGATAGCACATCTCTCATTCTGATCAAACTTGGTTCAGATGAGACTGGAATGTCCCTTTTGTGAAATTTCCAATCATAAAGTGGTCTGAACTGCAGCACAGAAGGATCCTTTTTGAAGAAATGACAGAGGAGATAGTGGGGGACAGAGGAGAGATACATTAGGAGCTTGGGATTAACATACACACATTACTATATATGGGCTTCCCCGGTGGCTCAGAGGTAAAGAATCCACCTGCAGTGCAGGAGATTCAAGAGATGTGAGTTCCATTCCAGGGTCAGAAAGATTCCCTGGAGAAGGGAATGGCTACTCACTCCAGTATTCTTGCCTGGAGAATCCCACGGACAGAGGAGCCTGGTGGGCTATAGTCCATAGGGTCACACAGATTTGGACACTACTGATGTGACTTAGCACACATACACTACTATGCATAAAACAGCTAATTAACAAGGACCTACTGTATAGCACAGGGAACTATGCTCAATATCTAGTGATAAACTATAATGAAAAAAATCTGAAAAAGAATATATATGTGCACATATGTATAACTGAATTACTTTACTGAAACTACATTGTAGATTAGCAATGCTTCAACTAGTAAAAGAGCAAAAATAAAGATATGACAGATCGCAGGTTTAAAACAGATGTTTACAAACTGGGAGATGGGTGGACTGGCCCTGTGAAACCTTCCATTGCATTTTCATTTAACATGCTCTGATGATTCACTATGATGTGGATTTGATGAACTGAGCTCCTTTTCTGAGAGAGAATCACTACATTTAGGCAACATTCCACAACTTCTTTCATCTGCTCCCTCTGTGATTCTAGCTTTAAGATGTTGCATTGGTCCAAGTTGTGTGTCCCTCACAAACTTATATGTTGAAAGCCCAGCCCTCACAGTGATGCTATTTGGAAGTGGGGCCCTTGGTAGAGAGCTTAGTAGATTAATGACCTTATAAAAATGGCTTGAAAAAGTTCCCTTTTTCTCTTGTCCACCATGAGTGGTTACAGAGAGAAGATGGCCAAATGTAAACCAGGAAGACTTCACTAAACATGAAATCTGCCAGAATCTTCCCAGCCTCTAGAACTATGAGAAAGAAATTCTCTTGTCTCTAAGCCATTCACTCTATGGTATTCTGTTTACAGTAGTTCAAACAGACTAAGACAGGTGCCCTAGCGGAACCCAGGCACTGGTGCATTCTGAACTTTTCTCACGTTGCCTTTCCCCATGAATTCGGGAACATCCTTCCCCTCGGATGTACTAGTTTATTGACACCCAACCTCCTAGCAGAAGCTTGACTTTCTTTCATCAGCCAGATAAATACAGGATGCTAGTTATATCTGAATTTCAGATAAACAATGAATACCTTTTTGAGTATAAATGTGTCCCAAACATTCTGTATCCTGTATTTTTAAAAATTAATTAATTAATTAATTTATTTTTTAAATACTTTATTCTACATTACAATACTGTATTTGTTTTGCCATACATTGACATGAATCAGCCACAGGTGTCCATGATCTCCCAATGCCAAAGCCCCCTCCCACCTCCCACCCCACATCCTCTCCCTGAATCATCCCGTGCACCAGCCCCATGCCACCTGCATCCTGTATTGAACATAGACTGGCACTTCATTCTTACAAGATGGTATACATGTTTCAATGCCATTCTCCCAAATCATCCCACCCTCTCCCTCTCCCTCAGAGTCCAAAAGTCCGTTCTATACCTTTGAGTCTCTTTTGTTGTCTCACATAGAGGGTCTTCATTACTATCCTTCTAAATTCCATATATATGTGTCAGTATACTGTATTGGTGTTTTTCTTTCTGGCTTACTTCATTCCGTATAATCGGCTCCAATTTCATCCATCTCATTAGAACTGAGTTGAATTTATTCTTTTTAAGGGCTGAGTAGTACTCCATTGTGTATATGTACCACAGCTTTCTTATCCATTCATCTGCTGATGGACATCTAGGTTGTTTCCATGTCCTGGCTATTATAAACAGCGCTGCAATGAACATTGGGGTACATGTGTCTCTTTCAATTCTGGTTTCCTCGGTGTGTATGCCCAGCAGTGGGATTGCTAGATCATAAGGCAGTTCTATTTGCAATTTTTTAAGGAATCTCCACACTGTTTTCCATAGTGGCTGTACTAGTTTGCATTCCCACCAGCAGTGTAAGAGGGTACCCTTTTCTCCACATCCTCTCCAGCATTTATTGCTTGTAGACTTTTGGATCATAGCCATTCTGACTGGTGTGAAATGATACCCCCATTGTGGTCTTGATTTGCATTTCTCTGATAATGAGTGATGTTGAGCATCTTTTCATGTGTTTGTTAGCCATCCGTATGTCTTCTTTGGAGAAATGCCTATTTAGTTCTTTGGCCCATTTTTTAATTGGTTCGTTTATTTTTCTGGAGTTGAGCTGCATAAGTTGCTTGTATATCTTTGAGATTAGTTGTTTGTCAGTTGTTTCATTTGCTATTGTTTTCTCCCATTCAGAAGGCTGTCTTTTCACCTTGCTTATAGTTTCCTTTGTTGTGCAGAGGCTTTTAATTTTAATTAGATCCCATTTGTTTATTTTTGCTTTTATTTCCAGTATATTGGGAGGTGGATCATAGAGGATCCTGCTGTGATTTATGTCGGAGAGTGTTTTGCCTATGTTCTCCTCTAGGAGTTTTATAGTTTCTGGTCTTACATTTAGATCTTTAATCCATTTTGAGTTTATTTTTGTGTGTGGTATTAGAAAAAGGTCTAGATTCATTCTTTTACAAGTGGTTGACCAGTTTTCCCAGCACCACCTGTTAAAGAGACTGTCTTTATTCCATTGTATATTCTTGCCTCCTTTGTCGAAGATAAGGTGTCCATAGGTGTGTGGGTTTATCTTAGGGCTTTCTATTTTGTTCCATTGATCTATATTTCTGTCTTTGTGCCAGTACCATAGGACATTTCACCCCAAAACAATGAATTTCACCTTTTACTCAAGTGCACATGGAACCTTTTCCAGGATAGATCACATCCTGGGTCATAAATCTAACCTTGATAAATTCAAAAAAATCAAAATTATTCCAAGCATCTTCTCTGACCATAATGCACTAAGGTTAGATCTCAATTACATGAGAAAAGCTATTAAAAATTCCAACATTTGGAGGCTGAACAACACCCTTCTGAATAATCAACAAATCACAGAAGAAATCAAAAAGAAATCAAATTAAGCATCGAAATGAATGAAAATGAAAACACAACTACACAGAACCTATGGGACACTATAAAAGCAGTGCTAAGAGGAAAGTTCATAACCATACAGGCATACCTCAAGAAACAAGAAAAAGTCAAATAAATAACCTAACTCTACACCTAAAGCAACTAGAAAAGGAAGAAATAGAGAACCCCAGAGTTAGTAGAAGGAAAGAAATCCTAAAAATTAGGGCAGAAATAAATGCAAAAGAAACAAAAGAGACCATAGCAAAAATCAACAAAGCAAAAAGCTGGTTCTTTGAAAGGATAAATAAAATTGACAAACCATTAGCCAGACTCATCAAGAAACAAAGAGAAAAAAATCAAATCAATAAAATTAGAAATGAAAATGGAGACATCACGACAGACAACACAGAAATACAAAGAATCATGAGACTACTATCAGCAATTATATGCCAATAAAATGGACAACTTGGAAGAAATGGACAAATTCTTAGAAAAGTACACTTTTCCAAAACTGAACCAGGAAGAAATAGAAAATCTTAACAGACCCATCACAAGCACGGAAATTGAAACTGTAATCAGAAATCTTCCAGCAAACAAAAGCCCAGGTCCAGATGGCTTCACAGCTGAATTCTACCAAAAATTTCGACAAGAGCTAACACCTATCTTACTGAAGCTATTCCAGAAAATTGCAGAGGAAGGTAAACTGCCAAACTCATTCTATGAGGCCACCATCACCCTAATACCAAACCTGACAAAGACACCACAAAAAAGAAAACTACAGGCCAATATCACTGATGAACATAGATGCAAAAATCCTCAACAAAATCCTAGCAATCAGAATCCAGTAACACATTAAAAAGATCATACACCATGACCAAGTGGGCTTTATCCCAGGGATGCAAGGATTCTTCAATATCCGCAAGTCAATCAATGTAATTCATCACGTTAACAAACTGAGAAATAAAAATCATATGATTATCTCAATAGATGCAGAAAAAGCCTTTGACAAAATTCAGCATCCATTTATGATAAAAACTCTCCAGAAAGCAGGAATAGAAGGAACATACCTCAACATAATAAAAGCTATATATGACAAACCCACAGCTAACATTATCCTCAATGGCAAAAATTGAAACCATTTCCCCTAAAGTCAGGAACAAGACAAGGGTGTCCACTTTCACCACTACTCTTCAACATCGTACTGGAAGTTTTGGCCACAGCAATCATAGCAGAAAAAGAAATACAAGGAATCCAAATTGGAAAAGAAGAAGTAAAACTCTCACTGTTTGCAAATGACATGATCCTCTACATAGAAAATCCTAAAGACTCGACCAGAAAACTACTAGAGCTAATCAGTGAATATAGTAAAGTTGCAGGATATAAAATCAACACTCAGAAATCCCTTGCATTCCTATACACTAATAATGAGAAAGTAGAAAAAGAAGTCAAGGAAACAATCCCATTCACCATTGCAACGAAAAGAATAAAATACTTAGGAATATACTTACCTAAAGAAACTAAAGACCTATATATCGAAAACTATAAAACACTGATGAAAGAAATCAAAGAGGACACTAATAGATGGAGAAATATACCATGCTCATGGGTTGGAAGAATCAATATAGTGAAAATGAGTATACTACCCAAAGCAATCTACAGATTCAATGCAATTCCTATCAAGTTACAAGCAGTATTTTTCACAGAACTAGATCAAATAATCTCAAGATTTGTATGGAAATACAAAAAACCTCGAATAGCCAAAGAAATCTTGAGAAAGAAGAATGGAACTCGAGGAATCAACTTGCCTGACTTCAGGCTCTACTACAGTTAATTTATTTTTAGTTGAAGTATAATTGCTTTACAGAATTTTTTTGTTTTCTTGAAAACCTCAACATGAATCAGCCATAGGTATACATATATCCCCTCTCTTTTGAACCTCCCTCCCATCTCCCTCCCCATTCCACCCTTTTAGGTTGATACAGAGTCCCTGTTTGAGTTTCCTGAGCCATACAACAAATTCCCATTGGCCATCTATTTTACATAGGGTAATGTAAGTTTCCATGTTACTCTTTCCATACATCTCACCCTCTCCTCCTCTCTCCCCCATGTCCATAACTCTATTCTCTATGTTTGTTTCTCCATTGCTGCACTGTAGATAAATTCTTCAGTACCAGTTTTCTAGATTCTAACACATAGATGAATATTTATCTTTCTCTTTCTGACTTACTTCACTCTGTATAATAGTCTCTAGGTTCATCCACCTCATTAGAACTGACTCAAATGCATTCTTTTTTATGGCTGAGTAATATTCCATTGTGTATGTGTACCACAACTTCTTTATCCATTCATCTGTTGATGGATATCTTGGTTGTTTCCACATTCTAGCTATTGTAAACAGTGCTGCAATGGACAGCGGGATACACGTGCCTTTTTCAATTTTGGTTTCCTCAGGGTATATGCCATTGCTGGGTCATATGGTGGTTTTATTCCTAGTTTTTAAAGGAATCTCCAAGCCGTCTTCCATTGTGGGTGTATCAATTTATGTTCCCACTAACAGTGAAAGAGTGTTTCCTTTCTCTTCATCCTCTCCAGCATTTATTGTTTGTAGACTTTTTGATGATGGCCATTCTGACTGGTGATTGTAGTTTTGATTTGCATTTCTCTAATGATGAGTGATGTTTAGCATCTTTTATGTGTCTGTTAGCCATTTGTATGTCTTCTTTGGAGAAATCTCTGTTTAAGTCTTTTCCCCATTTTTTGATTGGGTTGCTTGTTCTTCTGCTATTGAGTTGTATGAGCTGCTTGTATACTTTGGAAATTAATCTTTTATCAGTTGTTTCATTTGCTATTATTTTTTCCTATTCTGAGGGTTGTCTGTTCACTTTTGGAGCAGGAAATGGCAACCCACTCCAGTGTTCTTGCCCAGAGAGTCCTGTGGAGGGAGGAGCCTGGTGGGCTGCTATCCATGGGGTCGCATAGAGTCGGACACGACTGAAGCAACTTAGCATAGATGCATGCATTGGAGAAGGAAATGGCAACCCACTCCACTATTCTTGCCTGGAGAATCCCAGGGATGGAGGAACCTGGTAGGCTGCTGTCTATGGGATCACACAGAGATGGACACGACTGAAGTGACTTAGCAGCAGCAGCGGCTGTTCACCTTGCTTATAGTTTCTTTTGCTGTGCGAAAGCTTTTAAGTTTAATCAGGCCCACTTGTTTACTTTTGTTTTGTTTCCGTTACTCTAGGAGGTGGGTCAAAGAGGATCTTGTTTTGATTTATGTCATGGAGTGTTCTGCCTATGTTTTCCTCTAAGAGCTTTATAGTTTCTGGTGTTACGTTTAGGTCTTTAATCCATTTTGAGTTTATCTTTGTGTATGGTGTTAGGAAGTGTTCTAATTTCATTCTTTGACATGTGGTTGTCCAGTTTTCCCAGCATCGTTTACTGAAAGGCTATCCTGTGTTTTTGTTTGCTAAATGTGGTCACCTTGCTACGGGCCCTTCGGCTTCTTACTCTCAGAGCACTGAGCTGTCTGAAGGACTCTGTCATGTGCTGGGTTACTGTTTGTCCTTTCTCCCTCAGTAGGTCATCAGCATTCGGAGACTGGGAATGAGCTTCTGTGTGGGACTCTTCACAAGGTCTGGTGCACAATACATGCTCAGAAGATTTTAAAGGAGTGAAGCAGTCTCCTCATTGTTTCATACAGTTTAGACTGTAGCCTGAGTTGGACGGGAGGCTTCTGAGTTGGCATTTGCATCCTAAGGTTCGGGTGGTTGGGATGGGCACAGAGTGGAGCTTAGGAAATGCTCTGTTTACTTCTATTTTCAGGAACACACCACATATTCAATATCCATTCTTAAAATGCTGATTTTTGGAGAGGTTTGTATCACTCTCCTTTGCCCCCAACCCCGAAAACAAGACAAAGTAAAGCAAAGTCAAGCAAACAAACAAAAAAAATTACAAAACTAAAAATAAAAAGAAAATGAAACTAAACCAAACCAAACCAAAGTCAACATCTGGGAGGGCTCGGTACTGTTGGGTCCTGGCATGCTTTTGGCATGTGTTTGGGACAGCATGGTTCAGAAAGCCTGAGTTTAGTCTGTACCCACTTCTCTACTCAAGTTTATCATTCTGTAAAATGGGTAGAGGAAGGACAACCCACAGTATAGGATTTTTCAAGTTAGGGAAGGCTTATTTATTTAAAATTTTGAAACTCAGGACTGATCATCATTCCCCTCAACAGACAGGACCAAGGCTTATTGTATTGTTTTGAAGAAAACATTGTTAAACAGATTGAGTATAAACAAATTATAGTGGTATCCTTAATCTATTGAAAATTTTTTTTTTTGCATTTAATCAAATTTACACTACTAATGTGGAATGTGGTTTATTCAATAAAGCTGGGTCAGCCAATGTCTCTTTGGTAAGACAATGCCAGAGGCAAGGCCAGGAGGTAATGTGGGTGCATGGAGCAATTAAGCGCACTTTTACAAGATCAGCATGCAGGCCGACTTCTCCTCTTCAAAGACCGAACAGTGAGCATGGAGTGTCTTAGGCCTTTGGTGGGAGAAGTTGGAAGTTCATCCAGTTCCCCTTTGTGCAAGACTGGTCCATGCCAACATCTTGGACTGGTGTGGAGTACACCATTCTGCAGGTGACTGGTCCAAGGTGGGACAGCTCCCACGACAAGAAAGATCTGTTCTCTCCTGAGTTACAGTGCCCATCCAGGTGCTCTTTGTGGCTACACACCACACACAGCAAGTCTATACTCTCCGGCCAAGACAGCCCCTTGAAAGCTGTCAGCTGCTCTCACGGGCCATGTGAAAGCAGTAGCCGAGCCTGAGATGGTTCTGAGGTAGTGAAGTTTATAGAGAGAAGGGTTGTTCCATTTTTATTCTTCTTCATCTACACAGATGTAATGAAAGTAATGAGGGACTATTAGGCGGGAAGAGCTTCTTTTATGTGAATTTTTCCTGATCCAGTACCATTTGTGTTTGAAAGAGAGAA
Organism: Nanger dama; assembly: GCA_917880005.1. Lineage (NCBI taxonomy): Eukaryota > Metazoa > Chordata > Mammalia > Artiodactyla > Bovidae > Nanger > Nanger dama. The sequence goes on along the minus strand of CAKJTW010000004.1, from coordinate 63,492,102 downwards.
TTTCATAGGCTGTTTAAAGTAGAGATTGGGAGTAAGATGTGGTTAGTAACTAAAGATGGTTGATAAACTCTCTTTCATAAGGTTGAATTTGACCATAAAAAGCACACTTTAAAGTTGAGATTTATGTTTTATTTGGTACACTTAAGTCCAGGATAAAACCTCTCAGAGAGCTCTGAGGGACTGTTTCGAAGAAGTAAGGGAGGAGCCAGGGTACAGAGGAGTTTTTTGGGTTTTTTGCAGATAAAAGCCCGAGCAACTGAACATCAAAAGATTGTTGTTGTTGTTGTTCAGTCACTGTATCGCGTCTGACTCTTTGCAGCCCCATGGACTGCAGCATACCAGGCTCCTCTGTCCTCCACATTCTCCGAGTTTGCTCAAACTCAGGTCCATCGAGTTGTTGATGCTATCCAACCGTCTCATCCTCTGCCACCCCCTTATCTTTTGCCTTTGGTTTTACCCAGCATCAAGATCATTTCCAATGAGCTGGCTCTTCACATCATGTAACCAAAGTATTGGAGCTTTGGCAACAGTTCTTTCAATAAATATTCAGGGTGGATTTCCTTTAGGATTGACTTGTGTGATCTCCTTGCTTTCCAAGGGACTTTCAAGAGTCTTCTCCAGGACCACAATTCAAAAGCATCAGTTCTTTGGTGTTCAGCCTTCTTTATGGCCCAGCTCTCACATCCGTACATGACTATTGGAAAAACCATAGTTTTCACTAGATGGACCTTTGCTATCAAAGTGATCACGTTCTCTGCTTTTTAATATGCTGTCTAGGTTGGTCATAGCTTTTCTTCCAAGGAACAAGCATCTTTTAATTTCATAGCTTCAGTCACCATCTTGCAGTGATTTTAGAGCCCAAGAAAATAAAATATATCACTGCTTCCACTTTTTGCCTTTCCATTTGCCATGAAGTAATGGGATCAGATGCCATGATCTTAGTGTTTTGAATGTTGAGTTTTAAGCCGGCTTTTTCACTCTCCTCTTTCACCCATCAAGAGGCTCTTTAGTTCCTCTTGACTTTCTGCCATTAGAGTGATATCATCTGCCTATCTAAGGTTGTTGATATTTCTCCCAGCAGTCTTGATTCCTGCTTATGAATCATCCAGCCTGGCATTTTGCATGATGTACTGTTCATATAAGTTAAATAAGCAAGGTGACAATATACAGCCTTCAAATGGTTCCCAATTTGGAACCATTCAGTTGTTCCATGTCCAGTTTTAACAATGGCGTCTTGACCTTCATACAGGTTTCTTAGGAGACAGATATGATAGTTTGGTATTCCCATCTCTTGGAGACATTTCTATAGTTTGTTGTGATCCACACAGTCAAAGGCTTTTGCATAGTCAATGAAGCAGAAGTAGATTTTTATTTTGGAATTCCCTTGCTTTCTCCATGATCCAACAAATATTGGCAATTTGTCCTCTGGTTCCTCTACCTCTTCAAAACCCAGCTTGTACATATGTAATTTCTTGGTTCAGGTACTGTTGAAGCCTAGCTTGGTGTGCAGTCCATTAGGTCATAAAGAGTCTAACATGACTAAGGGACTGAACAACAACAAGGATTTGTTGAAGGATTTTGAGTATTACCTTGCTTCCATGTGAAATGAGTACAAATGTATGGTAATTTGAACCAGTTTTGACATTGCCCTTCTTTGGGACAGAAATGAAAACTGATCTTTTCCAGTCCTGTGGCCACTGTGAGTTTTCCAAATTTGCTGAAATATTGAATGCAGCACTTTAACAGCATCATCTTTCAGGACTTGAAATAGTTCAGCTGGAATTCCAACACTTCCACTAGTTTTGTTCATAGTAATGCTTCCTGGAGAAGGAAATGGCAATACACTCCAGTATTCTTGCCTGGAGAATCCCATGGATGGAGAAGCCTAGTAGGTTACAGTCCACGGGGTCGCAAAGAGTCAGACACGACTGAGCGACTTCACCTCATCCTCTTCACCTCAAGTTCCACTTAACTTTACACTCCAGGATGTCTGACTCTAGGTGAGTGACCATACCATTGTGGTTATCCAGGTCATTGAGAGCTTTTTTGTATAGTTCTGTGTATTCTTGCCATCTCTTCTTAATCTCTTCTGCTTCTGTTAGGTCCTTGCTGTTTATCATGTCCGTACTTGCATGAAATGTTCCCTTGGTGTCTCCAGTTTTCTTGAAGAGATAGCTGGTCTTTCCCAGTCTATTGTTTTTCTCTATTTCATTTAAGAAGGCCTTCTTATCTCTTCTTTGAGAGAAGAGGTCTATTCTCTGAAACTCTGCATTCAGTTAGTTAATCAATCATGTGTGATTCTTTGTGACCCCATGGAGTTGCTGCCAGTCTCCTTTGTCTACGGCATTCCCAGGCAAGAATACTGGGGTGGGTAGCCATTCCCTTATCCAGAGGTTCTTCCCAACCCAGGGATTGAACCTGGGTCTTCTGCATTGTAGGCAGATTCTTTACTGTCTGAGGGGTATATCTTCCCCTTTCTCTCTTGCCTTTCACTTCTCTTCTTTGCTCAATTATTTGTGAAGCCTCCTCATGCAACCACTTTGCCTTCTTGCATTTATTTTTCTTTGGGATGGTTTTGGTCACTGCCTCCTGTACAATATTACAAACTGCTCTCTATAGTTCTTTAGGTACTTTGTCCACCAGATCTAGTTCCATTGAGTTACACATGTCCTTTCCCCATACCAAGGCAGTGATCTATGAAAGGGATCAAAACATTACTGCTAATTAAAGAAAAAGAGACATCCAAGCTTGATGAATTTAGTGAAGGAAAAGGCAACCCACTCCAGTATTCTTGCCTGAAGAATTCCATGGACAGAGGAGCCTGGTAGGCTAAGTCCATGGTGTCTCAAAGAGTTGGACACAACTGATAGACATCACTTTTCTCACAGGAAAGAGCGACTTCTTTCTTGTGTATGGGAAGATGCAAGAGTCTGGGCTCATTGAAAACATTCTTTGATATGTATCTTAACTATCTAGGGCCCTTTTTTCTCCATCCTGAATCCCCTCAGGGTGCACCTTTGCCCGCGGTTGCAGTGGCTGATGGCTTGATGGATGTAATATCCTTTGTTTACTGATATTCCTTGACATTCATTGTGCACAGGATGCACACAGCCACAAGTACAGAGGAGGTGCTGGGAAGGGAGAATTCCTCTGAACAATACAGAGACAGGAGACTGAAATCCAGGAGGAAGGAGCCTGGGAAGGGGGATTCCTATGGGAGCAGACCAGCAGCTCCCTGGGGTGAGAACCCAAGAGGGACTCTGAGAACCAAAATGACAAAGGAAAAACTTAGAGCTATTTGCTGTTCAGGATGTCATGTAAAGTATACATAAGTAGCTAAGGAGCTGCTTTTGAATGAAGAGATACTTGGTGGGGAACATCTGGATTGTGATAGGATCAGCCCAAGAAAAGCAAATGTGGGTGAGTTGGGACAGGATATGGGGTTTAAAGAGAAAGAGTCCCTCAATCAATAACTCCAAATTGCCATAAAAAGTGAGTTTCAACTAATTGGCCCGAGGCAGTGGTGATCAGGGCTGATGATGAAAACAAAAGCTTCTGGCTGTTGTAATTAGTGTTGCAGTAAATATTGGGGTGCATACGTCTTTTGGAATTATGGTTTTCTTTTGTTATATGCCAAGGAGTGGGATTGCTGGGTCATATGCAGCAGAAAATAGCACAACATTATAAAGCCACTATATTCCAATTAAAAACAACAACAACAAAACACCCCCAAACAAAAGGTCTACTCATCAGCAACATGTGAGGCTACCACCAACTAGTAGGTGAATATTGAAATATCAGGGAGTTTGTTATCAGGGACCAGAAAGGTAGCATCCTGGTGGGGGAGTTACTTAGATGCTGAAATTCTGGTGAGTAGACCTGTTTCAGCCACCCCTCTCATAAGAACATCTGATCATTGTGTATTGCAAGAGTTCTAGTCCTGGTCTAGCTCTGTATTCCTGACCTGGAGATTAGCATGGCAGTCTGCACCACTGGTACTGCCTGGGAAGTTCCTCTCCTAAGCCTTGCTGCTTAGGAGATCCTTTAAGTGAAGTAAGGGAAGAGATATACTGGATTATATTGTACCCTCTTCAACAGATGTTGTAATCATCAAAGCTGTTATTGTTATGTCTTTTCATTCTCTTCCTTTGCCCTTTAATTTTGTGACCCTGGACAAAATTGCTTAACTTTTCTGTTTTGTTTATTTCCCCATCAGTTAGGAATGTTAATTCCTCTCTCTTAGGTTTGTGGAGAATATTAGGTAAAACTGGGACAAGGATGTCAAGAAGATACATTCAGCATCTGGTGCAAAATAGATGTTTAAGAACAGTGAGTCTTTTTTTTTTTTGCTTCTTCCTTAAAGGTTATGATGGGTTGATGGGTTCACTCCCTCCCTCTCATGAGTTTCATGTTTGTTTACAGCTTCCTTTTCTCCCCTGACTCAGGAAGGAGAGGATGGGAAGTTAGTCATCATGCTGTAGAAAAGACAGTCCTCAGAAAGGGAGACAATATTTTCAAATAAAGAAAATGACAAAGGGTTAATCTCCAAAATATAGGAGCAGCTCATGTACCTCAATATAATAAAACAAGCAAACAGCCCAATTAAAAAATGGGCAAAAGACCTTAACAGACATTTCTCCAAAGAAGACATACAAATGACTAACAAACATGTTAAAAAAAAAAATACTCAACATCACTCATTATTAAAGAAGTGCCAATCAAAACCACAATGAGGTATCACTTCACACCAGTCAGAATGGCCATCATCAAAAAGTCTACAAACAATAAATGCTGGAAGAGGGTGTGAAGAAAAGGGAACCCTCCTGCACCATTGGTGGCAATGTAAATTGATACAGCCACTATGGAGAAAAATGTGGAGATTTCTTAAAAAACTAGGAGCAAAATTACCATATGACCCAGCAATCCACTACTGGGCATATACCCTCCTGAGAAACCATAATTGAAAAAGACACATGTGCTCCAATGTTCATTGCAGCACTATTTACAATAGCAGGACATGGAAGCAACATAGATGTGCATCAACAGATGAATGAATAAGTTGTGGTAGGTATATACAATGGAATATTACTCAGCCAGAAAAAGGAATGTATTTGAGTCAGTTCTAGTGAGGTGGATGAACCTAGAGCCTGTTATACAGGGTGATATAAGTCAGAAAGAGAAAAAAAACCCCAAATATCATATGTTAATGTGTATACATGGAATCTAGAAAGATAGTACTGATGATTCTATCTGCAGGGAAAGAACAGAGATGCAGACATAAAGAACAGACTTTTGGACTTAACTTGGTAAGGAGAGGGTGGGGCGAATTGGAAGAGTAGCACTGAAAGATATACATTACCATATGTAAAATAGATAGCTAGTGGGAAGTTGCTGTTAATGTATAATACAGGGAGCTCAATCAGGTGCTCTGTGACAACCTAGAGGGTGGGATAGGGAGGAGTGGGAGGGAGGTTCAAGAGGGAGGGGACATATGTATGCTTATGGCTGATTCATGTTGTTGTATGGCAGAAACAAACACATTGTTATGCAATTATCTTCCAATTAAAAGTAATAGACAAAGATACATGAACCCCAGTGTTCATTGCAACCCTATTATACAGCTAAGACCTGGAAGCAGCCCAAATGTACACTGACAGGTTTCTAACTGCTTTAAAGCTGGGAGGTCCAACCTGGTAACTTGGTTCCCCTTCTTTGTGGGTGGCAAACTCCACCTGCTTAAAAACCCTGCTAGAAGCTGAGTCTTAGCAGATCTTGGTTCTTCAGCCCTTTTACTTCTTTGTCCTCCTGAAGGAGAACAGCTCTTGCTAAAGGATTCTGGCTGCCTTGCTTGGCATTTACTGCCCTCCTTGTTATTTTCAAAATCAAGCAATCTTTCAACTGTGAGCACGCATGCAGATCATTCTAAACAGAAGCCTGTCATATGCTTTATATTCATGGAAACTTCAGAGAAAATGTTTAAAAGCCAAGCCATCTTGGAGTAATTTGCATTTTAATTAATACTTCAAATAAGTTGCCCTTTAGAAAAGAATTTCTGTTTTTGGCTTTGGGAATCTTTAAGAGCAAAGACCAGGTATGAAAGTGCCTGGTCCAGCAGGCCTGTGGCTGCCTCAGGCCCCTGCTTTGTCTGCCTGGGACTATTCTGATGCTGGGAGAGAGCCATGAGATATGGAGAGGACCCTGAGATCTGGTGGTCTGCCAACTGCTCTTTTGCAGGAGCTGAAAATCCCTATTTAGTTCCTTTCTTAAAAGAATGATGTGTTAGAGTTGCTGTCTGACTGATTCATGTCAATGTATGGCAAAACAAATACAGTATTGTAATGTAGAATAAAGTATTAAAAAAATAAATAAAAAAAGAAAATAATTAGACTTGTCAAGGAGAATAGAGGTCATGAATAAAAGAAACAGCTATCAAAATTTCTCAAACTATTATTTAAAGGTGGCTTGATGATTTTATTACTTTTCATAATCCTTCAGGACTTTCTATAAATGCCTGTATACACGTAGTGAAGAACATATATAGATCTTTATGATTTTGTTTTTATATAAATGGGTGGATTTGTTTTCCAACTTGTGCATATTGATCTGGAATTTGCTTTTTTTTTTTTAAAACTCAGGTATTGGCAAACTATGGCCTCTGGGCCAAATCTGGCCCCAAGCTTGTTTTTATAAATAAAGTTTTATTGGAACATAAGCATGCTTTTTTTGTTTGCTATTGTTGTGGGCTGCTTTTGCACAACTGTGGCAGAATTGAATAGTCATAACAGAGACAGAATGGCCTGCAAAGACTAAAATATTTACATTCTGACCCTCTATAGAAAAGTTTGCTAATCCTTGTTTTAGAATAATTTGTTTTAAGGTCTTTCTCAGAACATCCAGATCATCATTTTCTTTAACTTCAGCACAGTGTGGCAAAATAATCTGGTCATTCTTCTAGGGATGGATATTGGGTGGCTCCTAGCTTTTTCTATTATAAATAATAAATGCCAGGAATGATTCTAAATACAACTTTTTGTGTACACATGCCATGATTTTCTGAGATAGACAGCTGGAGGGGGGTTGCCAGATGGAAAGATAGACCTACTGTATTTTAGACTTGGATTAATTGCCTTTCCCCAAAGCTGTTCTTATTTATACATTTTCCAGCAACTGTGGATGAAAAAGATGAATTTACCTGTATTAAAAACAGCTACCCTTTATGGAGAAAAGAGAACCTTTCCAAATTGTTGGAGGGAATAAAAATTGGTGCAGCCACTATAGAGAACAGTATGGAGGTTCCTTAAAAACTAAAAATACAGTTGCTATATGATGCTACAATCCCATTGCTGAGCATATATATGGATAAAACTACAATTCAAAAAGATACATGCTCCCCTGTTTATAGCAGCACTATTTACAATAGCCAAGACACGGAAACAACCTAAATGTCCATCAACAGATAAATGGATAAAGAAGATGTGGTACATATATAAAGTGGAATACTATTCAGCCACAAAAAGAATGAAATAATGTCATTAGCAGTAACATGGTTGGACCACATTGCAGAGATTAACATACTAAGTGAAATAAGTCAGATAAAGAAATATCATATGACATCAAATATGTGGAATCTAAAATATGACACTAATGAACTTATTTATAAAACAAAAATAGACTTAGAGACACAGAAAATAATCTTATGTTTTCCAAAGGGAAAGGGAAGAAAGGGATCTGGGATTAACATATACACACCACTATGTATAAAATAGATAAACAACAAGGTCCTGCTGTATAGCACGTAGAAATACATTCGGTATCCTGTGATAAACCATAATGGAAAAGAATACGAAAAGGAATGTATATATATGTATAACTGAACCACTTTGCTTTACAGCAAAAATAGGACATTGTAAATCAACTATACTTCAATAAAACAAAATTTTAAAAGTTACCCTTAACGTTAGGATTTTGGAAATGCTTTCCAACCACACCAAGTCTGGTGCAGCCTCTTCTTTGAAGATGGCCCTCCTCTCCAAATGCTCAGAGGAGAAGGAAAGGTGAAAATCAGTTGGGAAGTTAAGGCGATTCAGAAACACCAGTACCAGCATGATAGAAGCCTCCTAGGATTCAGAGACGAGAGCATGCCTATAGGTCCCTGTGGGCAGGGAAGTGTCAGAGGGGAGGCTGTGCTTGGTCTGGGGTGGAGGAAATTGTAGGGCTCAAAGAAGAAAGGACAGCCATGTGGGTGAGATGTGAACTGGCTTCTGTTTTCTCTGCAGCCTGTGGCCACCCACACACCCTGTGAGACAAGAGGAAGGTAAACAGTCTTCATAAGTAGTTCCCACACCAAATACTTCTTTCCATCACTCGCAGACCAGTTGGAGGTGAGGGCAGGCAGATGGATGAGAGAGTGAAGCCCTTGCTGCCTGTGGGGATGTTTAACATAGACAGGAAGTGTGGCCACAGGTATATTTCTGTTCAGTGGAGGAAAATCCATTCTTGGTGAAGAGGCCACTAAGAAGGCACGGTGCCCAGCAAGCCAGCAGGACCTCTCTTCTCACTGTGCTTGAGTGGGTGAGATGTATCACGCAGGGGAGGGAGAGGGGAAATGGTCCCTGTCCGACAAGGTAGCTTAGACACTTAGGTTGGAGCCAGTGCAGGGGCCCTCGGCATTCGTGGGAAGGGATGCTGCTCCTGGGGTAGGGTGTTTGCACAGACATGTCACAGAGCACTCGAGGGGATAAACTTCCTTTGGAATACTGTTCCACAGCAATAACAACAATAGCATTTCCTGAATACCTATCATGCACTAGCAATGCTCCAAGTATTTTGCTGTTAATTCATCCAGCCAGCCCCACAGCAGTTTTATTATTATTATTGTTCCTCTTTCTTAGATGATAGAAATGAGAATTAGAGCAGTTAAATAATTCCATCAGTTCAGTTCAGTCGCTCAGTCGTATCCAACTCTTTGTGACCCCATGACCGCAGCACGCCAGACTTTCCTTTCTATCACCGACTCCCGGAGCCTACTCAAACTCGTGCATTGCGTCAATGATGCCATCCAACCATCTCATTCTCATTCCCTTCTCCTCCCTCCTTCAGTCTTTCCCAGCATCAGGGTCTCTTCCAATGAGTCAGTTCTTTGCATCATGTGGCCAAGGTATTAGAGTTTCAGCTTCAGCATCAGTCCTTCCAATCAATATTCAGGACTGGTTTCCTTTAGGATGGACTGGTTGGATCACCTTGCCTTCCAAGGGACTTTAAAGATCTTCTCCAACACGACAGTTCAAAAGCACCAATTCTTTGGCACTCAGCCTTCTTTAGAGTCCAAGTCTCACATCCATACATGACTACTGAAAAACCATTAGTTTTGACTAGACAGACATTAGTTGGTAAAGTAATGTATCTGCTTTTTAATATGCTGTCTCGGTTGGTCATACCTTTTTTCCAAGGAGCAAGTGTCTTTTACTTTCATGGCTGCAGTCAAAATCTGCAGTGATTTTGGAGCCCCCAAATAAAGTCTGTCACTGTTTCCACTGTTTCCCCATCTATTTGCCATGAAATTATCGGACTGGATTCTATTATCTTCGTTTTCTGAAGGTTGAGTTTTAAGCTAACTTTTTCACTCTTCTCTTTCACTTTCATCAAGAGGCTTTTAGTTCCTCTTCACTTTCTGCCATAAGGGTGGTGTCATCTGCATATCTGAGGTTATTGATATTTCTCCTGGCAATCTTGATTCCAGCTTGGATGAAGCCCGGCATTTCACATGATGTACTCTGCATATAAGTTAAATAAGCAAGGTGACAATATGCAGCCTTGCTGCACTTCTTTCTCAATTTGGAACCAGTCTGTTGTTCCATGTCGTTTTAGCTGTTGCTTCCTGACCTGCATACAGATTTCTCAAGAGGCAGGTTAGGTGGTCTAGTATTCCCATCTCTTGAAGCATTTTCCACAGTTTGCTGTGATCCACACAGTCAAAGGCTTTGGCATAGTCAATAAAGCACAAGTAGATGTTTTTCTGGAACTCTTTTGCTTTTTGGGTAATTTAGGGATGTTGGTAATTTGATCTCTGGTTCCTCTGCTTTTTCTAAATCCAGCTTGAACATCTGGAAGTTCACAGTACACGTACTGTTGAAGCCTGGTTTGGAGAATTTTGAGCATTACTTTGCTAGCATGTGAGATGAAATAAATCCATAGAAAGAGTTAAAGTCAGTATTTGAACTCCAGTCACACTGATTACCAAACCGCACTCCTATGTCAACCTTTATATTGGCAATGACCAGCTATGTGTCCTTGGGCAAGTTTCTTAACCTCTCCTTACCCCCATTTGTTCATTACAAAACAAAATAGATGTGGCACTAGTCCCTCACAGGAATGTTGAATCTCAATGGTTATTATTATACCTCCTACTCTATCTACTTAAGTCTGAGTATTAAAGATGAAGAAACTGGGAATTTTATTTTGACTTATTCAATTCTCTCATTTTAAATTTGGGCTTCCCTGATTGGGGGCAGGAGGAGAAGGGGACAACAGAGGATGAGATGGCTGGATGGCATCACTGACTCGATGGACGTGAGTCTGAGTGAACTCTGGGAGAGGGTGATGGACAGGGAGGACTGGTGTGCTGCGATTCATGGGGTCGCAAAGAGTCGGACACGACTGAGCGACTGAACTGAACTGAACTGATGGCTCAGATGGTGAAGAATCTGACTACAATGCAGGAGACCTGGATTCCATCCCTGGGTTAGGAAGATCCCCTGGTGAAGGGAATGGAAACCCACTACAGTATTCTTGCCTGCAGAATTCCATGGACAGAGGATATCCTGGCGGCTACAGTCCATGGGGTGGCAAAGAGTCAGACAGGACTGAGCAACTAACACACAACAAACAACACATTTTTAATATACTTGCATCATTTTACCTAATGTGAGTTCCTCATACACAGCATATAATTATAAGCAATACAACAATTGTCCTATGTTCTTTATATATTAAAAAAAAATCTTTTAAAACATTTTTTAATTTTAAAATTTATTTATTTTCATACATCTGTGATTTTTTGCAGTACAGTTAATTTGTAATGTTGTGTTAGCTTCAAGTGTACAGCAAAGTGATTCAGTCATACACATACGTGTATTCTTTATCAGATTCTTTTCCCTTACAGGTTATTATGCATTTTTAAAAACTGAAGTAGAGTTGATTTATGGGGCTTCTCTCATGGCTCAGATGGTAAAGAATCTGCCTGCAATGCAGGAAACCAGGGTTCAGTCCCTGGTTTGGAAAGATCCCTTGGAGGAGAGTGTGACAATCCACTCCAACATTCTTTTCTGGAGAATCCCATGGACAGAGGAGCCAGGTAGGGTACAGTCCATTGGGTCACACAGAGTCAGACACAGCTGAAGAAACTTAGTACAGCACAGCAGAGTTGATTTGAAAAGTTTCAGGCATTTAGTGAAGTGATGAGACTGATGATTTTTCTATGTGGTAACAGGGGCTTGAACTGAGCAGACAGGCTTGGGAGATGATTAGGTGGGGAAAAGAGCTCCAGTAGAACTTGACAGTGATGGGAGACTTCCGTCTGACTGAGGACAGAGAGCAGACTCTTGGCAGACTGAGCTAAAGAGCTTTACTCTTTTCTGAAGAGGAAGAACCAGAGGGCCATCCAGGGACCCCTTGAGATGGCCATTTACAGAATGCTCTATTATTATGGTCAAATTAATGCTCTAGGTCCTCCTACTAGACCATGTGTGCCCAGCCATTTGCAACAAGCCCATTTACTATGGGACATCCCTTACCTCCAGATGGTTGCAGAGAGCTGACTGGATGGGAGGGACCTGCTTCCTGGGCGTTGACAAACTACACATGCTTGGTGTGAGTGAGAGGGAAATGGGAGCCCTGATTTAAATCAGAATCACCTGGGCACTTGTTACCTTGCTATCTAGGCCCCACCCATAGACTCTGGATTCTGTAGGTCTGGAGTCAGGGAGTGGTTGTGCATGATCAATGAGCTCAAGAGTGACCTGGGCTCATGGTTCTCACCCCCACCTTCTAGAAGATGGTAGGCAGGAAACCAACTCCATAAGGCAGGTTTTACTCTGCGTGCAACAAGGCACCAGAGCTGAAGTGTACATGGGTACACACATGCTTAGGTGCTTGTCAGTTTCATTTCCTTACAGAAACAGATGTGTTCCCAGGTTGGTCTCCCTGCTGGTTTCATTTCTAGTCTTGAAAAGAAGTTCTGTTGGAATGTTAAGACTTAAATATTTGTCTATATTGTTTTCATCAGCTGAATTGTCCTTGCAAATGTCTCTCTCTCAGAACCTCTCAAATGTCCTTTAAAAGAAGTTTGTGATTAACATATACACAATACTATATATCAGATAAATAACCAACAAGGACCCACGCCATAGCACAGGGAACTACACTCAGTATTTTGTAATAACCTATAAGGGAAAAGAATCCATAAAAGAGTGAATATGTGTATATTTATAATTGAATCACTATACTGTATACCTGAAACTAACAGGACAGTGTAAATCAACTACATTTAATTTAAAAAGAAATAGGTTGAGCCCACTCATTCTGTAGAACTCTCTAGGGGTGAATCCATGGGTTGGAGGAGTGGGTTCAGTTGTGACATGTCAGGGGCGAGTTATCTGAGGAATATGGGGGCATAGTTTTGACATTTTAAATACATATAACATTTAGAATCAAAGAGGGAGAACGACTTTTATTAATTACCCATGTCTCCTCCTGCCCGTCTGTCCTCCGCCCCCCACCAGCTGTTAAACATTTGAGAAAATGGTAAATGAACATGATTATAAGCAATTATGAGGTTTTCTTTTTAAGAGACAGATGGAATCAAGGTTTTTATTTGAAGAGGTTTTCAGATTTAGGTTGTGTCTACACAATGCCACATTATTACCAGGGAACCATATGTTTTCTTTCACTGCCACTGAAATTTCATTCTGGAATGGGCCTGAGCCAATGGTCAACAGTATGTATTGCTGCAAGTTCACAGATGCTTTTCTAATACAGACTAGTTCACAGCCATAATTCCCCTTTTCCCCACATTAATTTTTTAAATTTATCCATACATTTTCCTTTCAACAAGCATTAATTCTGGACCAGTTTTGTGCTGTGCTGTGAGGATATGGAGGTGAAAACAGTATGATGATCTGCCTTCAAAGAGCACCTTGTTAACTTCATATGGTAATTTGAGTCAGTTCAGTTCAGTCGCTTAGTCATATCTGACTTTTACAACCCCATGGACTGCAGCACGCCAGACTTCCCTGTACATCACCAGTTCATTTGCTCAAACTCATATCCATTGAGCCAATAATGCCATCCAACCATTTCATCCTCTGTCTTCCCCTTCTCCTGCCTTCAATCTTTCCCAGCATCAGAGTCTTTTCCAGTGAGTCAGTTCTTTGCCTCATGTAGCCAAAGTATTGGAGTTTCAGCCTTAGCATCAGTCCTTCCAATGAATATCCAAGACTGATTTTCTTTAGGACAAATTTCCTTTGGTTAATTTGAGTGGATTCAGCTTAATATGATAATACTTTCAAGTTTCATATATCTATACATAGAAAACACTGAAGAATTACTAATTAACTCATGTATTAAATTAAGTTTGTAGTAAATCATAGGCTTATCAACCCCTTTGAGAGAGTAATAGACAAATTAGCCCACAGAGGAATATGGCCTCTCTTCTAGGGGCATTTGTTTTGAGCCTTTGTGGTTGAATATTCAAGGTCCATTAGGGCATCTGGGTTAAATGTCTGATTCCTTAGATCAGTTCTCAAGCTTTATTGTGGATCCATGGGCCTATTTTTACATAAATTGCTGGATTCCTGTCCCAGATTTGTTCAATAGGTTTGTGATAAGCCCTGAAGATTTGAATTTCTAGAAAGTTCTAGGGTAAGAGGAGTTTTTTGATGGAGTCAAGGACCCTGCTTTAAGAAGCATTGCGTTGGAAATTTTAGAAGGTGTGTGGATTCTCCATTGACTTGAATACAAATGCTTTTCAGTAAATAAAAACATACCCCCTACGGAACACCTGTCAGGTGCTATCTCAGTTCTGGGCACTTTGTAGGTAAAAGGAGAGTCAGGGCAATGAAGGCAAAAAATAAGAAGTCCCATTCGTAAGGGAGACCCGCACGGCTCCGTGAAGAGGGCTGCACACAGTGTACAGTCCCAGCCGCGCCCTTCAAGCCTTCTGCCGCGTGGCTATGGGGGAAATGACACTGCTTCCCATACAATGGCTCTTCCAGTATGTGAGTCAGTGAGATTTTGTCATTGCACTTAGCACAGACAGGTACTTGGTAATTGATATAATCTCTATTTCTAGTCGGAGAATGCTATGTAGGACAGTTTAAATTTATGCTTTTGAGGATGAACACAAACTCTGGTGAATGAATGTGTTGTCAAGCAAGGGGGAAAAAGAGGTTAGATTTTCTATATCTCTTTAGTCTGTGGAATCCATGTGCTCTTTGCTCATCTTTTGAAACTCTCCCCCACCAAATACGTTTAAAAATATTTATTTATTTAGTTGGCTGTACCGGGTCTTAGTTGTGGCATATGGAATCTGTAGTTGTGGCATGTGGAATTTATTTCACTGACCAGGGATCAAACCTGGGCCCCCTGCATTGAGAGCGCTGGGTCTAAGCCACTTGACCACTAGGAGAGTCTCACCCATCTTTTAACCTATAGATTCCATGTTTTCTACAGGTGTGTCTTCCACATCGGGAGAGTCTTCTAGTTTTAGTCTGAAGAAAAAGGAAGTTATCACCAAGTTCACCTGATTTTGATATGAAAGGCCTGCCTGAAAATCAAACACCTAACTCTCTACCACCTTTCAGACGGTGACCCCTCTCAGCCTCCATCACCCATCGCTACTAGTAAGCTTCACCCCTTCCTTCATTGTGTTGCATTTTATGTACAAATTTTCAAGTTGCTGTTTATGACTTAAACTTATTTTCCACGTTCAGTGAATATGTTTGTCTATCTACAAAAACTGCAAACATTTCCCATTAAAATCAATGAAAAGATTTTTCCTATGACTTTTCTCTTTGCATTAGGGGTTTCAGGAATGAATGAGGTGGTGACACAGAGGAGGGATGTGTTTGTCACTGAGAAGATAAGAGAGGCACAGGAGAAGAACATGGCCAAATCCACCATCTGCCATGGATTGTTCCAGCTAAATATGTTACTCTTCAAAGTAAAAGATAAAACAGGAGGACAGAAGAAATCGGAAAAGTTACTTTACCTTCTTTAACCTTCTTCCTTAAGGGGCCAGCTGAAATGCTGTTCAAGGTCACCAGAGAAGAATGACGAAGCTCCTTCATGGTGATGGCAGGGAGAGCTTGAGGGATGAATATTAGCTCTTGTAGTTCATGGCAGTCATGGCTTAGGAAGCTGGCACCTTCATCTGTAAATGGCCTTGGAAATTTTGTTCCCATCAATCTTCATTCAATTAAGGCTCATTGCAGATAGGTCCTCAGGGGTATCTGGCTCATGGTGGGACAATACAGATGACATACTCATTTAACTTTGAGTCGGAGCAGCAGCCAACAATTGATGGCTCCTGGGACAGCAGTCACTTGAAGTGAGTTGGACCTACCTCTATGGCTGGCACCTGACTCTTGTCATTTTTTTTTCCATAGGCAGCTGTGTCTTCCAACCTGGCAGATGTCTAATGTCTTCAAATAAACCTTCATGAACTCCTAGCAGGTGCCACAGATGATTCTGACCCCAGTGAAGAGGACTGATGGTTATATGGTAAGGATTTAAAGACCATAAATAACAAACAAATATTTCTGGACTTTCCTTTGCAGGCTAGCTTGACTGTGGCCCAGGGTTCTTCTTGGTTGTGATATGGGGTAGCTGGGACAGGAGTTGTGCATACATATCTGCTCCACTGATGGCTGCTTTTTGCCCCATCCCTATCTGCTCCGTGCCTGGAAAAGTAACAACATTATTGCACAGAGCTTTGGCAAGTGTGGCTGTAACACTGTGGTTGTGTTTTGTATGCAGGTAGAAATCTGCCTAAGTGTAGCATTATTTTTCTAAGGTAATTGGGCTTTAAAAACTTTTTGAAACAAAGGTACCCTGGCTTTTTAAGCTAATGAGCTTGTTCCCTTTATCTTGTCCTGCTCCAAGTTTGACTGGATCTGTGTATGAAGTGCAGACTCTTAATTGCTATTCTTAAAAGGTCATCTTGCTAGGATGAGTCTGGATAAGGAATGGCTCTGTTCTTAATTACTAGTAAGCAAGGAGGCTGCTTGACCTCCCCCAGTGAGGCTGGGAGAAGGCTGACCTCTTTAGGACCCCATGCCAACTTTCAACGCTTCAAGAGCAGAAGGAAAGCACAGGTTTCATAATTGGACTAACATGGCAAGGAATCCTGTCTCCACCACTTAAGGGGTAGTGATGTTATCAAAAGTGGGGTCCAGCTGCTTGCCACTAGAAAGTCTATACTAGAGAAGCAAGGTTGGTAGAAAGGAAAGTTTGCTTTATTTTGGAGGCCAGTAACCAGTGGAGAGGGTGGACTCATGTCCAAAGGCTGACATGCCACTGACAATCAGTGGGCAAGAGCTTTTATAGGCTGAGGGAGGGGGCTACATGCAGAAATAGCAGTTCTGACAGTCATCTTGATTTTTTCATTAAAAAATACTTTATTGCTAAAAATGTTAACTTCATCTGAGCGTTCAGTTCTGTTCAGTTGCTCAGTCGTGTCCATCTCTTTGCGACCCCATGAATCGCAGCACACCAGGCCTCCCTGTCCATCACCAACTCCCAGAGTTCACTCAAACTCATGTCCATCGAGTCTGTGATGCCATCCTGCCATCTCATCCTCTGTCGTCCCCTTCTCCTCCTGCCCCCAATCCCTCCCAGAAACAGAGTCTTTTCCAATGAGTCAACTCTTCGCATGAGGTGGCCAAAGTACTGGAGTTTCAGCTTTAGCATGATTCCTTCCAAAGAACACCCAGGACTGGATTTCCTTTAGAATGGACTGGTTGGATCTCCTTGCAGTCCAAGGGACTCTCAAGAGTCTTCGCCAACACCACAGTTCAAAAGCATCAATTCTTTGGCACTCAGCTTTCTTCACAGTCCAACTCTCATATTCATACACTGGAAAAACCATAGCCTTGACTAGACAGACTTTGTTGGCAAAGTAATGTCTCTGCTTTTGAATATGCTATCTAGGTTGGTCATAACTTTCCTTCCAAGGAGTAAGCATCTTTTAATTTCATGGCTGCAATCACCATCTGCAGTGATTTTGGAGCCCCCAAAATAAAGTCTGACACTGTTTCCACTGTTTTCCCATCTATTTCCCATGAAGTTATGGGACCAGGTGCCATGATCTTAGCGTTCAGTGAGTCATAATATTTTTCTTGGTGGAGGGTCTTGCCTCCACGTTGATGGCTGCTAACTGATCAGGGTGGGTATTCCTGAAGGTTGTGGTGGCTATGGCAATTTCTTAAAATAAGAAAATAGTGAAGTTTGCACATCAATTGATCCTTCCATGAACAATTTCTCTGCAGCAAGCAATGCTGATTGATAGCATTTACCCACAGTAGAACTTCTTTCAAAATTGAAGTCAGTCCTCTCAAACCTGTCAGTATTTTATCAACACAGTTTATGTAATATTTTAAATCTTTTGTTGTCATTTCAACCATCTACATGGTATCTTCATCAGGAGTAAATTCTGTCTCAAGAACCACTTTCTTTGTTCATCTGGAAGAATCAATTCCCTATTCAAGTTTTATCATGAGATTGCTGCAATTTAGTGACATCTTTAGGCTCCAATTCCTTTTTTAAAAAGATTATTATTTATCTGGTTGCACTGGGTCTTAGTTGCAGTGGGTGGGATCTAGTTCCCTGACCAAGGATTGAACCCAGCCCCCTGCATTGGGAGCATGGAGTCTTAGCCACTAGACTACTATGGAAGTGCTTAGACTCCAATTCTAATTCTAGTTCTTTTGCTATTTCTACCACATCTGCATTTTAACAGTCATCTTGAAACTGGTAATGCAGTGATTGAATTAGTGTCCACTTTATTGCTTTATGTACAGTTAGTCTTCAGTTTCAGGGTTGGTTTGTTCCCATTTCCATGAGGCCAGTTCTTGGGACTGTGGCAGCTAATGTCAGGGCTACAAGTCTGGTCATCATGTAGTTAACTTCTTCTACCTTGTGGGTGTTTCAACATCCATAAGATAGTTCACAAGAGATGCTCAGAATATTATCTATAACCCTTGAGGAGGAAGTGAAAGTCATTGACTTTGCTTAATGACTAAACTCTTTATATTTTGTCCTATTTGCTTGCTTTCCTTTGCTTCTGCATTTTCTTACTTCTCTGATTAAACTTACTCTTTGGCTAAAGTTTTTCTACAGACTGGGTTCTGTTACATTTCAATAATGAGCAAGACACTCAACTTATGTCATTACTTCCTTATCTTTAAAATGGGAATGATAACTGACATCTCTCCTACTGAGTTGTTGCATGGAAGGGGCATGATGTTTGTAAAGCACCTGCATGGTATGGAGTATCTACAAGGATTTGGTAGATGGTGGCCATTACTAACTGGTTCGGCTCCCACAAGAGCCAGTTCCCAGGGAGGATGATACAGGTTCTAGGACATGCAACTGTGCACAAGGAATCATCATGGACACATTTGGGACTAGGTTGGGAATAGCATATGATGACTTAGTAGTAGGATGCAGTTCTCCATGATGTTCCTCCGTTTCTTGGACTATCTGTTCAAGCTTGCCTGAATAGTAGCCAGCCTTGGAAGCTCAAGCTGATGAAATGAAACTGCTTCCTTCTTTGGAAACATTCCAGGATGGTAAATTCTCTGGAAGAGAGTTGCTTACATTCCAAGTTTTTTTGTGTGTGTCTCTCTCTCTCTTCCACTTCTTTTGCTTGTAGGAGTTGGAGTTTAGGTAACTGACACAAGATTCTGCTCTTGCTGCATCTTTTGCCATGACAAGTAATTTGTCTTTGTCTCCACACCCGAGGTCTTGTGTCTTCCATTAGTATACATCGATAAACTGGGGGAAGCTTTCAAGGAGGGTGAAATCTCAGGCTCTCCACAGTTTATGATTTAACACTTTCACATTTGGTGCAGGGTCTTTGAAAAACAGAAAATTCTCTAAACCCAGAAGGGTTACATATGTATATGGTGGTGGTGGTGGTTTAGTTGCTAAGTCATATCTGACTCTTGCAACCCCATGGACTGTAGCCTGCCAGGCTCCTCTATCCATGGGAATTTTCCAGGCAAGAATACTGGAGTGGGTTGCCATTTCCTTCTCCAACATATGTATGCATAAGGTTTTATATATATATATATATATAGATAGATAGATAGATATAGATATAGTATCTAGCTATCTATCCATCATCTATCTGTCTAACTACCTATCTATCTACCTATCTATCTGTCTGTCTAGATGGATGAGTGAATGGACAGGGAGATAAACAGATGGATCTCCATCTAAGCATGATGTCTGGTACATACCTGGCTCTCAAAAAATGACTGTTTGATAGCCTGTTATTAGTGTATCCGCTGAGACTGCTGGGTGGCACTTGTACATGCAAATAGGGATGAGATGATGCTAAAAAGGGGAAAGATGATGGAGCAGCAAAGTGGGATGCAAGCCATGCCTAACAGTCCCCCCACTCCACTTGTGATTCAGGTTTGGTGGAGAGGAGCATCCTGGCATGGGGGTCTCCCCGATGAGGCCAACATTGTGCCTACGACAAAGATATAGGGCAGGACCAGGAAAGAAGAGCCCCTGGGTGAGGGGAGGGCTATGAGTCAAAAATGAGGTTGTCACATCTGGTAATCTGGACTATTCATTTTCAAAGAGAGTTTTCCCTTGACACCTAAATTGAACCTTATCTGAATATGTTGGCATGGTCTTCAACCACTCACTGCTTATATGAATTACTCTATTCCTCCATCGATTATGAACATCTCTTCACAAGTGTGATTCTTTGGCTAGATCATAAACTCCTTGAGAATGGGGACTACTTCTTTTTATCTCTTCATAGTCCAGTAAAAGTTTACTAGCTATAAGAATGGATGCTGGGTGATCTGGGGCTGCCCAATTCCCTCAGAGCACCTCATGCTCCACCTTTCCACAAGACCACATTTTAAGACATTTCACCTGTGTCTTGATTTCAGTTGAGTGGAACATTCTGTTGACAGAATGGGATTGCCCGTGGCAATTTCCTCAGTGCAGCATGCAGGATCACTTCAGGTTTTCCATTTTATCAGGTTCCCCTACTGCACCCCGCCTGCCCTCTAATATTGCTTCCCCATGGCTTTTGTTAATGGTCCTGTACCTTGATGTCAGAGAGAGAACCTTAATGGAAGAAAATAGAAGTGCAGAAGTTGGCTGTAAGTAAACTCCAAGAATGGGTATCTGTGTGTGGGGAAATGGCATGGTAGGAGTATTTTCCCTTAGTTTGATGTGGGTGTCGAAATATCAGGCTAGTTTCTTCCTTTCTTTCATATTTACTTATTTGGCTGCACCTGGTCTTACTTGTGGCCTGTGAACTCTTAGTTGGGCATGTGGGATTTAGTTCCCTAACCAGGGATTGAACCCAGGCCCCCTGCATTGAGAATGCAGATTCTTAGCCACTGGACCACTGGGGTAGTCCCTCAGGCAAGTTTCTTATACATTCACTGGGCCCTTAACATGAAATATAATCTTTTTAGCACCTCTGTTAAACACAAAATGTATAACCAAATTGTATATTAATTGATTCAAGGAATGTAAGAGTCTGTCTCCTCCACTAGTCTAAGAGCAAGTTAAGGGTGTGGTTTGATGTTTTATTTGTTTCCACTTTCCCAAGATTTCTTACTAAATATTTCCACGTTTCACTTTTCACTTTCATGCATTGGAAAAGGAAACGGAAACCCACTCCAGTGTTCTTGCCAGGAGAATCCCAGGGACAGGGGAGCCTGGTGGGCTGCCGTCTATGGGGTCGCACAGAGTCGGACATGACTGAAGCGACTTAGCAGCAGCAGCAGTAGGTACTCAATAAATGTTGATGACCTACTGCTGAATGAGGAAGTCTTTTCCACTTGGATTTCTGTTGTTCTGTGACATTAGGACCATAACAACAACCACATCTCCCTAGCAACAATGGAGGTAAAGGAGATGAATAATACAATAACTTGCAACTTCTAGGTCTCTGAAGAAGACTGTGACTGTTTGGAATCACAGTAACGAGGACAGCAGATGAAAGAAGAATGATGGAAGGCAGAATTAGCAGGAAGCCTTAGGTCGGTGCTTAATCTCCAAACAGCCCATCCACCCCCATTATCTTTGTAAATTAGGAACTCCGAATGTCAAGGGCTTTACTTCCCCCACAAAGGTCCACACCAGCAGTTGAACTCAATACAGCTTTTGAAATATTGGGAGCTACTATTAGAGTCACTCCAACCTTTTGTCACTTTGTATGGGCAGGCGTCTCATAGGCAGAGTGTTGTTTGATCTCCCAACTATCTTTAGCTCAATCTTGGTCTGAAGTCAGGATTTAAATAAAAGGAGTGGGTTGGGGGTTGTAAGAAACAGATGGCAGCCTTGCTGCTGTGATCTGCAGACATGGCATGCCTATGACAACTTCCTTTTCCCCAAGAGTTCCACTTTTGGGAGTGCAGAGCTGAGAACTCTCTTATTGATCTTGAAACTGAAAGACTTAGTTCCCAGTCACTGCAATTGACAAAGGCTTTGCAGCTCATTACCCGCCAGATTACGTGGCACAATTCATTAAAATTCTGTTTCATTGACTGCATTTGTAAATAGGCTTGGGGAACTTTATCACTTTTTGCCTCTTGCAGAGCTTTCCTTCAGTGAGTGCATTTTTCTTCTCCTTTTCCTGCTAGAAAAAGTCTGCAACAATTTGCCACAAGATGTGTTATCATTTAAATACAAATGCAAATGAAATACTAACTGGGAATCACAGGTTCCTAGATTCCCAGCCCCTCCTGCTTTCTATTTGCTGCTATCTGCTTAGGTGGGTTACTTTAATAAATACATTGGCTTTGAGCTCCTGTGACATTAATTTTGTATAATGGCCAGATTTTTTTAGCGGGCCTCTGCCCTGTCATTGCTGTTGTTTGAATACAAGCAGAAAGGGAAAGATTAAAGGTAATTTTTTTTTATTAATACCTAAGTGTTAGAGAAATGATTCTTTAGATAGTGCCCATCTTCAGATGAACCCAGAGCATTGGACAAAGGGCACGAGACCAGGTGACTGCTTCCCCTTCAGGTGTACTGTGAGGTGGTTGGCTCACCCTAGAGTAAGGTTTTCCTGTAAAGGAAAACACGGTGAACACTTGTGAACTAGATAGGTTCTGATGCAATGACTCAGCTTTGCCATTGTAATACAAAAGTGCCATACACAGCATGTAAGTCTACCTCTGTTTCAATAAACCTTTATCTGTGGACATTGAATGGAGAATTTCATACAGTGTTCAAGGGCCGTAAAATTCTTCCCCTCACCCTCTTCTGACTGCTAAAAAATGTAAAACCATTCATAGTTCATGGGCTGAATAAACACAGGTGGCAGGTGGGGTTCAACCCACTGGCAAGCTGTAGTTTGCTGACCCTTGCCCTAGATCAGTGGTTTTTCTTTTTTTTTTCCTCTTGGTCATGATGCATGCTGCATGTGGGATTTTAGTTGCCAGACCAGGGATGGAACCCATGCCCCCTGCAATGGAAGCGTGGAGTCTTAACTGCTGGACCATCAAGGCAGTCCCAGCAATGGTTTTCAATTGTGGTCCCTAGATGGACTTGTGGACTTGTGAGATGGGCTGATGGGTCTTTATCCAAGTTGGAAAGGGTATAACACCATGGTCTGTGGTTGGAGTAAGAATTTCTCCAGATATTGTCTTGTGTTCTTCTAACACTTCTAAGAAGATCGTCCACTGTCTGGGTTATCCTGACCATACCCAGGGGGCTGATGGGTAGAACTCTTCTGATAAGGACATTGCTGTGATAAGGAATGGCACTGTGGTATCAAAGGCCATCTGTTACTTGCCCATTTTCATCAGAGGCAGAGCAGATAGAGTCCTGATATTTTAGCATCTCCTGAGCATAACAAATAAGGTTGACATCTTTTTCAGGTCGAGTTCCCCAGGCTGTTCCCTGTCTCCCGGACAGAACATCAAATGAGAACTACCCCATCCTGCAACTTAGTATCGATGTCTCCTACCTCTGTCAATACCCAGTGAATCTTAGGATCAGTAGCCTGGATTGTCTAATTAAACATCCCTGCAGCTGAGCCCGGCCATCCCAGCTCTTAATAATGATGTGATCCTGATTCAACATGTGAACAATGACAACAATAACTCCTTATCGTCCTGGGATCTGCTAATGTTCCTGGAATTTCATATTTATTAACTCAGAGCCCTAAAGTGGGACTCTGGGAATGAAGGATGTATGTTAATATCCTAATCCCGGAAATGAAGACTCCAAAACTCGGAGTTTAAATTGGTTTGCTAAGCTCTCACAGTTGGAAAGTGACTGAGCCAATTTGTATGTTCAGATTCATCAGAATTAAAAGTTTCTGTTTTTTTTTCTTCTAGGCCTCTCTAGGTTGGAAACTGCCAACTTACTACATTTTCTAAAAACTAGGCATCAGGAAAAAAATAAGCTGCTTGAGGTATGAATCTGCTTATGAAATTTCCATTTCCTCTGGGAGCATCCCAGCAAGGGTTCTGTGGGCCCCAAGAGGTCCCCAGGGCAGGAATTTCCTCCCAACCCTGACTGTAATGAGCTGCCTCCAGGGTTCTTAAAGTTATGCAGAGCTGCCATGGAGGCAACTGACCACTCATGCTGGGCTCTGATTGCTGTATTTCTTAAGCATGACTGAGTCTGGAAAATAATTCATTGTTGGTTCCATTTCTGTGACTTTTCTGCATGCTTTGAGGGGCTATAATTGCACAACACTATTGGAGGTAATTTTTCCTTTCTTATAAAAGAGAAAATACGGCTTGTTTAAGGCATGACTACTAGAATTGTATTTGCAAAGGTTGAGATTCACTATTGGAATGAAAGATGGCCTTGCAATAGTTCTTTTCTCTTTTACAGGCATTAGTAAAGCTGCAGAGTCAGACCCTGCGAGGC
The DNA here is from genome assembly GCA_917880005.1 of Nanger dama. Taxonomy (NCBI): domain Eukaryota; kingdom Metazoa; phylum Chordata; class Mammalia; order Artiodactyla; family Bovidae; genus Nanger; species Nanger dama. Next base: position 63,467,961 of record CAKJTW010000004.1, on the reverse strand, counting down.
AGTGGTAGATGGTGCATCTGGAGCTGACTGTCCCTCCCATATCTTTTGCATTCAGATGCAGTGTGGGAATTAGCTTTTCTCCAAATCTACCTCCTCTCCCTTAGCCTTACTGCCAATAAGTCTAGACTTGGAGGCTGAGACTGATTGCCCAGGAAAGGGGGAAGTGGTTGTTGCCTGGAACAGAAATGCCGGTTTTCAGCTTGAGTGTTAAAGACTATAAAATCTTGAGAGCCAAGCTTGCTAAAGAGGAAAAAAAGGATTTGATTGGGTTTTCCTGAATTGTGTTTTTACATATGGTCCCTGATTGCTTTTTTTTTTCCCTTTCATAGTGATAGGATTCTTGCCTGGCACAGTACCACCCAGAATAAATCTACTTTACCCAGCCTCTCTTGCAGCTGGGAGAGGATGTCACAAACTCACAAAGCTGGACCAGTGGGATGCAGGTAGAAGTGTCATGTGGCAGCTGCTGGGAAGCTTCCTTAAAAATCTGGTCAGAGTGAACCCCATGCTGCCTCCTGGATCATGGTGGGGGAGGGCCCCTTTCAGGGGGTGGTGAGTGGTGCAGGAAGGAGTCTGATCCTAAGGATCAGGGCAGAACTCCCTCACCAGCATGGAAGGCAGAACTCTGGACCCATGACCTTGTCCCTGGTGTTATCCTATGAGTAGGTTACATTACATGGCAAAATGGACTTGGCAAATGTAGTTAAGGTTACTAATCAGTTGACCTTAAGCTGAAGAGTATCCTCAACTAATCAGGTGGACCAAATCTAAGTTGTGTGGGTCCTGCTAACGAGAGATCTTTCTCCAGCTGTCATGGGAAAGGGGAAATCAGAGATTCAAAGCAGGAGAAGATTCGACTTGTGGTTGTTGAAGGGGTCCAGCTGTCAAGGAAACAGGACTTCAGTCATATAGCTGCAGTGAACAGAGTTCCAGCAACAACCTGGGTGAACTTAGAAGTGGATTATTTCCCAGAGTATCCAGGGAAGAGCTCAGCACTGCCAACACCTGTGTTTTAGCTTTAAGAGGCTCTAAGCAGAGGACACAGCTGAGCCACACTGTGCCTGGATTTCTGATGCATCAACACTGTGAGGTAGTAACTTCTTGTCATTTAAAGCTGCTACATTTGTGGTAAATGGTTATGTGGCAGTAGAAAATGGATATACTAACCTTCATGTGCGGAAAAAAACCTCAATATTTGGATCTTTTATCAATTGCAGGCAAACCTAATTATGACTAATGCAAATACCAAGAATCCAAAGTTGAAATGCTGACCCTGGAGACAGTGTTGGAGCAGCAAAGAATGTTCTCGCATGAGGGGCTGAGCTAAATGAAGGTGAGCACGTGGATCAAGCATCCTTTATGTGCCCATCCTCTGGTGGGAGGAGGCAGATGAACAGAGGCTTCCAGAGAGGTTTGGGTGAGTCGTAGAGTGGGTGGTTTGTCCTGATTCTTTAGGCAGAGCCTGGAAAGACCATGCACCTCTCAGAAAAACAAACAAACAAACAAAAACCTGGGGGTTGCCACTTCTCCCCCTGCTACCAGAAGGCAAAGAAAAAATGCTTGCAGATGGGTGTGAGATGTGATTCTCAGGTTCTCAGGGTCTTGATCAAGCTCTCCCTAAAGGTAGGGACCTCACGGGAGTGATGTTGGCCTTGAGTTCTCCAAGGAATGGCAGCTCCAGTGAGAGGGCTGAGTCAACAGGAAGGACCACGGACACCCAGCTTCCTAGATGGTCCCATGGAGGAAGCAGCTCCTTTCCTGGAGCATCAGGACCCCTAACCTTTTCTGGCATTCATAAACCATTTATGGACTAGGAAGGAGAGATTCTTAAAGAGACTAAAGACATTCAGGAAGACTAATTGCCCAAATACTTTCTATTGACAAGATCGAGCTTTTACAGGCATCCTACAATCAATAAAGTTTCAAGAACAAGATAAGTTGATGAATAGAAAATAATGGTGGTGAGCAACTTTTTCCTTTTTTTAATGCTTTACTCGTAGCTTATAGTTTTCTAGCCTGTGACATATAAATTTATCCTCTCCACATTTTTGGTTCTTTCCCCCACCATTTTCACCCTTTATTTTAAAAGACTTTCCTTCTTATGAGAAACAAAACATAATTCTATGTCACCACTGTGCTGAGTGCTATTGAGTTAGTCTGCTTGTTTTCCTTTTTAAATTGTGCACTATATTGGCATACAGAATAGTCTTTGCAGTTTAAGAACTCAGAATAAATATCCATCCTGAATTTTGGTTGATTACATCTTTGTTTTTCTTTCTTTCTTTCTTTTTACCACATTTGTATACACTCTTCAATAATACACTATTCAGTTTTACCTGCTTTTTACTCTGTGTTGACTGAATCCTGTAGTTTTCCATGGGCTTCTTTCATTCACCTGATGCTTCGGTCCATCTATGTTTGTATATGCCTGTGATGGTTTTTATTGCTATTTTGTATTCTGTTGAATAAATATGTCAACATTGATTTATTCATTCTATTGAAGAGGGCCAATTAGGTCACTTCTAAGGTTTTGCTGCTGGGAAAGCACTGCTGTGAACACTCTCACAGTTTCCTGATGCACATTAGCAAACCTTGCTCTAGGGTGAAACTCAGGCAGGAATTGCTGGGTCATGGTTTACGTGCATGTCCGTCTCTGCCACATCACGCGGAAGGGTCTTCCAACAACGGGCAAGTATTTTCTCCTTCATGGGACTCACAGCACAGCTGGGGAGACAAGAGTAGACTTCAGGAATAAACTAGTGTCCATACTGGGTAATTAGAAGCTACAGGGTTCATTTAAGATATTAAAGAGAGAGCCCTATCACTCAGCCATAGAGAAGAATGAAATAATGCCATTTGCAACAACATGGATGGACATGGACATTATCATACAAAGCAAAATAAGTCAGAAAGAGAAAGACAAATACCATGTGATATAAATTATATGTGGAGTCTAAAATAGGACACAAATGAACTTATCTATGAAATAGAAATAGACTCACAGACATAAAGAACAGATTTGTGATTGCCAAGAGAAATGGGGAGTCGGAGAGGGAAGGACTTGGAATTTGGGATTAGCAAGTGCAAGCTACTATATATAGGATGAATAAACAATGAGGTCTTACTGTATGGCACAGGGATCTTTAGTCAATATCCTGTGTGATAAACCATAATGGAAAAGAATAATACACACACACACACGAATCATTTTGTGTACCTGACACCAGCACAACATTGTAAATCAACTCTATTTTAATTAAAAATAAAGAGAGCCCTGTGCATGTCTCATGATATTTCTTCAGAAAGTCAGCCCATGGTGGGGAAGTCTTCCTTGGGGACAAGAAGTGATTACTTGACACAGTGGAAGAAAGCTGGAAATAGCACAAGAAAGTTGGGAAGGAAGAGAAGACAACTATAAGAGTAATAAATATTCCTTTTGTGAAAATGGATGGAGGATATGGGCAGGAGTGAGCCTGTTGCCTCATTCCCTTGGACCCCTGGCCATGGACTGGCTGCACCCAAGCACATCCAGACCTTGTCGGGAGCTGCGGTTCCCTCTCTCTGTGGAGTCTGTTTGGCCTTGTCATCGTCTGGTGGCACTCCTTGGTCACATCCTCTTCCTGCTTCTCTGCATTACTGTACTCTATGGCTGGCTTGAGTGGGTCTGGGCCACCCATTTAAGATTCCCTTACTTTGCCACTGACTCTGTTTTAGTCCTCAGTATGTCTAGTGCATTCCTCCACTGAAGCCAGTGAGAGGCACAAAAGTAAGTGTATTTCCACATATGGGGATGTAAGCTTTAGAGTGTGGTGAGCAAGTATGCCAGAACAAAGGCATCACATTTAGGTATCGGATAAGACTGCTGAGGAAGGGACATTTTATACAAGAGCTTGAGAATGAACAGGAGAGAGCCAGAGGAAGGGGGTGGCAGGGGTAGGGTGGGGTAAAGAGCCTTCTAGCCTTGTGGAGTAGCATGTGCAGGGGCCCTGAAGCCAAATGGTTTGGCCAATGTGACTGGAGAATGTACGGGAAGGGCGGTGACCTCATATGGTGCTGGAAGCGTGTGAGATGAGGCAGCGGGGCTCATGAAGAGATTCTGTCCTAAGCATAAGGTGGAAGTGCTGAGGGCTTGGGCAGAGAGCGAGGCATCCTCGTGGTGGCACGTGGGATGTTGGGCAGGACAGCAGGGCTGTGGCTGCTAGGCTGCTGGGGACACTGCGGCAGTGGGCGGACTAGACTGGAGATCCTGGCTCCCCGTCCTCCTGTCTGCTCCTGGAGTCAGTGTCCCTTCAGCACCCACTGCTCTCTTTCCTCCTCCTTTTTGTTTGTTAGCTTCTGTTTAATCTTTTGGATCTCACTGTTTCAGTGATCATTGTAAGTTATTCCAGAGTCCCTGGACTTCTGTAGACGTCACCCTGGCAGTCAGAGGGCCCCTTCCGGTTGGGAAATTCACCACTACAGGGGTGTTTGGTATTTAAGTGTATTTTATTGATAATGAAAAGTTTTGTTTTTCTTATTGTAAAATCTTGAACTCCTTCTTTCTTTCTTTTGTGGCCACACTTCATGACATGCGATGGCATGCAGGATCTTAGCTCCTGGACCAGGGATGGAAGCCCTGCCTCCTGCAGTGGAAGGGCAGAGTTCTAACCATTAAACAACCCAGGAAGCCCCCTTCCTTCTGTCTTTTATTTAAATACATCTGTGCTCCTAACCCTAATCTTCATTCCCAGCATCTGATTAAATTTGGCCTGAGGGCTCCTCTTTAGAAAACAAGCAGGACTTGGGACATCCCTGCTTGTCCAGTTGTTAGGACCCTGTGCTTCCACTGCAGTGGGCAGGGTTTCCATCCCTGGTCTGGGAACTAAGATCCTGCATGTCATGTGGTTCAGCCAAAATAAATAAACAAAAACAAACTGTCATATTAAAAAAAAAACAACAAGTGGGACTTTGGATTTCCTTTGTGCCACTCAGTGGCCATGGCAGGGTGTGCCCATCGTGTATATAACGACAAGCATACATACTTGTCTTTGGCATTCCTGCCCCTTCCTGCCCGCCCCCCCGCCCCCTCACTGTGCCAACATCTCTATTTTCAAGTGGAGGTAACCACTGTAAGTAGACCCTAAAGTGAAGAAAGAAAAAAAATGTCAAATTCCAGATTTTCTCTCTGCAGGGGGTAAAAGCAGAGACCTAGGCATCAGAATTCCTTCCCTGATTACTTACTAAATACCACAGGAAACACAGTTCCTGCCAATCTCCCCTGCTGATGGAGAGAAGACACAGAAAGAAACAGGAGCCTGGTGGGCTACAAGTGGTAAGGAAGGGCCAAGGACAGAGTGGTCACCCCTTTTGGGGGGTCAGGAGGACTTTCTAGAGGAGATGGTGGCCTTTCAATAGCTCTCTTGTTGCAGTCCTTGGGAGCTTATCTAAGCTTGGAGAGCCTCCTTTTCTTAGCAGAAAGTAGAGGAAAACAGTGCCCTTGAAATCGTATGCAGTGAGTCCCCTACACGTGAACACATTCTGTTCTGAGAGTGTGTTCATAAGTCCAGCTGTGGTGCAGTGGTAAAGAACTCGCCTGCGTGCAGGAACGGCAGGAGACTCAAGTTCGATTCCTGGGCTGGTAAGACTCCCCTGGAGAAGGAAATGGCAACCTACTCCAGTATTCTTGCCTGGGATATTCCATGCACAGAGGAGCCTGGCAGGTCTACAGTTCATGGGGTGAGAAGAGTCGGGCATGACTGAGAACACCTTAAGCTTTCTCCAACAAAATTAGCCTAGGTACCCAACTAATACAACCAGATATATATCCGTATATATATAGTATGGATTGAAATACGGATTGATATAATATTGATTATACTCCAATTAAAAATGAAAAAATTAAAACAGTTAATTTTTAGGAATGTGAAGACGTAGGTAAAAAGAATAGCTGCTGGGCTGGGAAACTGGGAACAGTTCAGACTATAAACCAGCCACATGGCACAGCCACCAAACTCACAGTCCCTTGAAAATACAGATAAAGACATGACACACATTCCTAAGTAGTTATTACAGGTAGCAGACTTCCACCAGATGAAAACTGCTGACCACAAGCATCTAGATCCTAGACTGGATGAAACCAAAAGGCTGATGAAGCTTGAAAATTTTCCTTGATGCTAGCACATCTGAAAATTGTGCACAAGCTGATCACATACCCTGCAGCTCCCTCCCTCATGTACCTTTAAAAACTGGGGAGTCTGGATCTTTGAGCTTGTGCTGCCTGTTCTCACCTTGCAGCTGCAATAAACCCTGTACTCACCCCCCACCCCCCGCCCCCAGCCTCTGCTGCACCGCCCCGCAACCTGGTGTCTGTAGATTGGCTTTATTGTGCACAGGTGAGCAGACCCAAGACTCGTTCAGTAACACATTTGCCTATCACTTCCACAAAAGTGGAAGCCAAATCAAATAATGTATGTGAAATGCTTTGTTGTAATTTTTCAGATATAAAACTTTCATGGAGGTCACATACAGCTCTGGTCACTCTGCCCTTCTGCAGAAACTCTTGGCCTGTGGTTCTCGTCTATCATTTCAACGCCAAGCCTGCCAGATCCTGGGCAAGTTCCCTGTTCATACAGATGGCCCTTCCAATACAACGGTCACTCCCTCAGCTTCTGTAATTCTTTTCCTTGCTCCGCCTCAGGCCTCCCCCCAACCCCCACCAACTGATTACATAATAGAACTCACCAGAAGTCCAGAATTTTGCTAATTCCAGCTTCCTGCTGTCTGATCATGACTTTCCTCTGCTTGGTTCTTTAAGGATTCCCTCTACACTGGTTCTTCACTCTAATCAGACCCTCTGGGGCTCTGACTATCACACCCTCTGCCAATTTATCTGCTTGTTTCTTAAAGAGATTAGATTCCCATGCATATCTTTTTGATGCTTCCTTGGCAAAATTCTCCCTTCCATGAAAGTGGCTACTGTTTCTCACCCCACCTGCAAAAACATGGCAACATTGACATCACCAAAAATTTTTGACTATTGATCTCAGAGATTCACCAAGTTCCTCAGAACAATGTATTCTCCCCCAAACAGCCCTCTACCCTGGCCAGTTTGAGGAGAGCATCTTGCATCTTCACAGACAAAAGTGAATTCATCAGACTTTCCCATCATCTCACATCCACACCTGCTCACAGCATTCTTTCTCCCTGTCTTCTTGTTTCAAAAACACATTACTTTTTATTATTTATTTCATGTATTCTATGGAAGTACAGTTGATTTATAATGTTGGGTTAATTTCTGCTGTACAGGAAAGTGATTCAGTTATACATATATATGTACTACATTCTTTTTATGCATTCTTTTTCAGTATGGTTTATCACAGGATAATGAATATATTTTCCTGTGCTCTACAGAGGACCTAGTTGTGCATCTGTTCTATGTATTAAAGTTTGCATCTGCTAATTCCATTCTCCCATTCTAGCCCTCACTCATTATGTTTTTAAAAGTGTATTCTCATGGTACCTCATTCCTTTCCTTCAGGGCACTCAATTTGTCTGTAATTACTCATTCAATTGTGTGGCTCTCTCTTGGAAGCCTCCCTCCTACTGGACCTTGAGTGGTGGGCCAGGTTGCGTTTTGCCCAGCGTTTTGTTCACTGGATCTCCTGGTGCAGGAAATCTTGGTGAGTGATTGGCCAACTGATGCACATACCGCCCTGCTTCACCCCACCCACTCCATCACTCCATCTAGGCAACAGGGCACCAGGAGCTGACATGGGCTGAGACATCCTGAAGGAAAAAAACATCAGTGTGCTATTTACAGGGTGGAGACAAAAGACTACTAATTTCTAAAGAGTTGGGTTGTTTGTTTTGTTTTGAAATTATCTGCTGAGAGAATTGAGTAGCACACACCCTAAGGGGCAGTGATTATCTGCTAATTAACTTTGTTGATTAATGGCAAATGAGCGTTGGGTTGCAGTTACAAACTTGAGCGCCCACATTGACTTGCTTTGGGTGGTCAGCTCTGCTTTCAGGGAGATTCCCCTGATTTAAAGCTTGCTTTTGGTGACATGCTCTAGCCTGCAGGGCCAAATTGGGAGATGATGTCCCTTCTTCACAATGGTCCTGCTTACACATCTTGTACTTCCGGGGAATAACAGCCACGCAACCCTCCCTCTGTCACCAGCATTATGTATCTTTCTGTCCCCTCCCTTGCTTCCAGTGACACAGGGGCCTGGGATCCTTTGCTGCAGTGCTTGCACCTGGACAAACATAGAGCAGCAAAATACAAATAAATTATAAGGGACTAAAAATATCTGCTTGCATGTGCAGTTGTACAAAATTATGGACAGTAAGTAATTGTGGACAAAAAAGACTAAAAAGACCAATGGCCACTTCTGAGGAGCCAGGAGAAAAAGCAGGGTTTGGGAGGAAAAGCAGGGTACTGGGCATGCCCCCTGCGTACAGTGCCACCTAAGGGGGTGAGCAGCAAAGCCATCTCTCCAGCCCAGCCCCTGAACATAACCCTACCCTCACTCCATGTAGGGAACCAGCTCACCTCCCCTTGGGGAGCGACTGAGCGGGGAACCTGCCACTTGTTCTCACTGCCTCCTACCCTGCTGTAGCAGGGACCCCAGTAAAGTCTGGCCTGAATTTCTTCTCTGACCTCTGATCAGTTTCCATTGATTATAGAAGCCAAGGACCCTGGTCAGTAACACCAACTCTGGTTGAATGATCTGTTTATTTTTGAGAAAGTCAGAGGCATTAAGAAGTTCGAGCTAAAACTTGGAGACATGTCAAACAGATGACAGCTTATCTTTTCAACATCATGCTGGAGAGAAGGGCTTCCCAAACTGTGGGCTAGGGAATCCCTGGGGATCCTGAAACCCATGCAGGCTGTCTGTGAGCTCAAAACTATTTTTGTGATGACATGAAGATAGTATTTGCATTTTCCACTGGATTGACATTTGCAACTGGGACAAAAGCAACAGTGGGTAAAACTGCTTGTATACTAGCACAAATCATTGCCCTAGTCATTGCATACTTCTTGCCATATACTCACAGTAAAAAAAAAAAAAAGTTTCACTGACAAAATCGGTGGTGATATTAATGAATTTGTTGTTATAGCATAATGAAGTATGCCAGCATTTGGAAGATCTATAGAATTCACTGAATTAACATTTTCTAAATGACCAATCATGATTTCTCATGCATGGGTAAAATACCCATTGAAAATATAAGGCAGACCAAAGGACCTTACTGTAACAATATAAAAGTTTTCAATGTGATTTCAGAACAAAAGTGACTCATATTGTTCATTGCCACTTGCAAGGAGAAACGATCATTTGTTTAGTTTTAATAAAGTGTCAAAGAAAATGATCCAGAATGATCTAGAAGGGTTATTAAAATACTCCTCCTCCCTGTTATGACAGCGTATCTGGGTGAGGTTGGATTTCCTTTGACTACTCAACCAAAATGTCACACCAGATTGAGTGTAGAAGCAGATATGAGAATCCAGCTGTGTTCTATTAAGACAGACTTCAAAGAAAATTTACCAAGATGTAAAACATACCCACTTTTCTTACTAAAAATATTTTTTGTTGGAAAATATAGTTATTTTTTACAAAAGTATGCTATTTAAAATTTACATTAATCTATTGCAGCCATGACATTAAAAGACGCTTGCTCCTTGGAAGAAAAGTTATGACCAACCTAGATAGAATATTGAAAAACAGAGACATTACCTTGCCAACAAAGGTCCGTCTAGTCAAGGCTATGGTTTTTCCAGTAGTCATATATGGATGTGAGAGTTGGACTGTGAAGAAAGCTGAGCCCCAAAGAATTGATGCTTTTGAACTGTGGTGTTGGAGAAGACTCTTAAGAGTTCCTTGGACTGCAAGGAGATCCAACCAGTCCATTCTAAAGGAGATCAGTCCTTGTTCTTTAGAAGGAATGATGCTAAAGCTGAAACTCCAGTGCTTTGGCCACCTCATGCGAAGAGTTGACTCATTGGAAAAGACTCTGATGCTGGGAGGGATTGGGGGCAGGAGGATAAGGGACGACAGAGGATGAGATGGCTGGATGGCATCACTGACTCAATGGACATGAGTTTGAGTGAACTCCGGGAGTTGGTGATGGACAGAGAGGCCTGGCGTGCTGCAATTCATGGGGTCGCAAAGAGTCGGAAACGACTGAGCGACTGAACTGAGCTGAACTGAACTGAATAGTGGGTTTATTGGTTTCCCAGGTGGTTCAGTGGTAAAGAATCTTCCTGCCAGTTCAGGAGACACAGGAGACACGGGTTCAATTCCTGGGTTGGGAAGATCCCCTGGAGGAAGAAATGGCACCCGCTCCAGTATTCTTGCCTGAAAAATCCCATGGAGAAATAAACCTGGTGGGCTACAGTCCATGGGGTTGCAAAGAGGCAGACATGACTTAGCAACTGAGCATGAACACATAATGGGCTTATTATTATTGTAAAATGGTATTTTAAAAAACCTTAATTTTTATTGTATCAAGTATTACTAGATATAACTTACCTCCGCAAAGCTCTCTGGGGTGCCCTTCTGCTGGATTCTCTAATGATCAGTTTTGTTAAACTTTGATGTGTGCTCACATTTGACATGAAAATCATGTTTCTTAAACACATGATGAAAATTTCATTTTGATAAGGGACAAAGGCAAAAATGTTGGTAGAACTGTCCACCTCTCCTCACCTCACAGTTATGCACACTGGGAAAGACCAGCCCAGAGTCCCCCTGAATGCCCAGGACCCACCTCTCTAATTGTACCCTCATCTACCTTCCAGACTGAGATGTCTCACCTGGACACAGGGTTCCAAAATCCATCACACAGAGCTATGACACAGATAAAGTGACTGGCTCTTGTCTAGCTAAGGCTCAGCAATCTGGGTATATTAGTAAACATGGTATGCTACAAAAGAATAACACAGGCTTAAACAAAAATCACTTTTCTCACTGTTCTGAAGACTAGAAATCCAACATCAAAATGCTGCCATTTGGTTTCCTCTGAGGACCATCAAATTTAGACTTAAATTGAAGAAAGTAGGGGAAACCACTAGACCGTTTAGATATGACCTAAATAAAATCCCTTATGATTATACAGGGGACGTGACAAATAGATTTAAAGAATTAGACATGATAGAGTATCTGAAGAACTATGGATGGAGGTATGTAACATTGTACAGGAGGCAGGGATCAAGACTACCTCCAAGAAAAAGAAATGCAAAAAGAAAAATGGCTGTCTGAGGAGGCCTTACAAATAGCTGTGAAAAGAAGAGAAGCAAAAAGCAAAGGAGAAAAGGAAAGATATACCCATTTGAATGCAGAGATCCAGGGAATAGCAAGGAGACATATGAAAGCCTTCCTCAGTGGTCAGTGCAAAGAAATAGAAGAAAACAATAGAATGGGAAAAGACTAGAGATCTCTTCAAGAAAATGAGATACCAAGGGAACATTTCATGCAAAGATGGGCCCAATAAAGGACAGAAATGGTATGGACCTAACGGAAGCTGAAGATATTAAGAAGAGGTGGCAAGAATACACAGAACTATACAAAAAGATCTTCATGACCCAGATAACCACAATGGTGTAATCACCAACCTAGAGCCAGACATCCTGGAATGCAAAGTCAAGTGGGCCTTAGGAAGCATCACTATGAACAAAGCTAGTGGAAGTGATGGAATTCCAGTTGAGCTATTTCAAATCCTGAAAGATGATGTTGTGAAAGTGCTACACTCAATATGCCAGCAAATTTGGAAAACTCAGCAGTGGCCACAGGACTGGAAAAGGTCAGTTTTCATTCCAATCCCAAAGAAAGGCAATGCCAAAGAATGCTCAAACTACTGCACAATTGCACTCATGTCACACGCTAGTAAAGTAATTCTCAAAATTCTCCAAGACAGGCTTTTACAGTACGTGAACCATGAACTTCCAGATGTTCAAGCTGGATTTAGAAAAGGCAGAGGAACCAGAATCAAATTGCCAGCATCTGCTGGATCATGGAAAAAAGCAAGAGAGTTTTAGAAAAACATCTATTTCTGCTTTATTGACTATGCCAAAGCCTTTGACTGTGTGAATCACAACAAACTGGAAAATTCTGAGAGATGGAAATACCAGACCCCCTGACCTGCCTCTTGAAAAATCTGTATGCAGGTCAAGAAGCAACAGTTAAAACTGGACATTGGAACAACAGACTGGTTCCAAATAGGGAAAGGAGTACATCAAGGCTATATATTGTCATGCTGCTTAGTTAACTTATATGCAGAGTATATCATGAGAAACACTGGGCTGGATGAAGCACAGGCTGGAATCAAGATAGCCAGGATAAACATCTATAACCTCAGATATGCAGATGACACCACCTTTAGGCAGAAAGTGAAGAATAACTAAAGAGCCTTTTGATGAAAGTGGAAGAGGAGAGTGAAAAAGTTGGCTTAAAACTCAGCATTTAGAAAACTAAGATAATGGCATCTGGCCCCATCATTTCTTGGTAAATAGATGGGGAAACAGTGGCAGAATTTTTGGGGGGCTCCAAAATCACTGCAGGTGGTGACTGCAGCTAGAAAAGTTATGACCAACCTAGACAGCATATTAAAAAGCAGAGACACTACTTTGCCAACTAAGGTCCGTCTAGTCAAAGCTATGGTTTTTTGGTAGTCATGTATCGATGTGAGAGTTGGACTATAAAGAAAGCTGAGTGCTGAGGAATTGATGCTTTTGAACAGTGACATTGGAGAAGACTCTTGAGAGTCCCTTGGACAGCAAGGAGATCCAATCAGTCCATCCTAAAAGAAATGAGTCCTGAATATTTATTGGAAGGACTGATGCTGAAGCTGAAACTCCAGTACTTTGGTCACCTGATGGGAAGAACTGACTCACTGGAAAAGACCCTGATGCTGGGAAAGATGGAAGGTGGGAGAAAGGGATGACAGAGGATGCGTTGGTTGGATGGCATCACCGACTCAATGCACATGAGTTTGAGTAAGCTCTGGGAGTTGGTGATGGACAGGGAGACCTGGCGTGCTGCAGTCCATGGGGTTGTAAAGAGTTGGACACAACTGAGCGGCTGACTGGTCTGACTGACTGAACTGAGGACCATCATGGAAGCGCTGGCTCCAGGCCTCTCTCCTTGGTTTGTAGGTGGCCAGCTCCTCACTGTGTTCCCACGTCATTTTCTTCTGTGTATGTGAAGCCTTGGTGGCTTTTTGTATCCGTATTTCCTCTTAGAGGGAGATCAGTGACAGCAGATTAGGGCCCACTCTGAAGACCTTGTTATGACTTAATCATCTTTCTATAGGCCTTTTCTCCAAATATCATCACATTTTGAGATCCTGCGGGTCAGGGCTTCAACATATGAACTTGAGGTGGACACAACTCAGCCTGGGGATTTCCTGGTGGCTCAGTGGTAAAGAACTCATGTGCAATGCAGGAGATGTGGCTTTGATCTTGAAGTTGGGAAGATCCCCTGAAAAAGGAAATGGCAACTTGGTATTCTTGCCTAGGAAATCTCATGGACAGAAGAACCTGGCAGGTTCATGTGGTGACAAGACAGTGGGACACACCTTAGCAATTAAACAACAGCTCAGCCTGCAACACTGGGTCAGCTATCTATTACCTCTTGGGTGTAGCACAAACATAGAACAGCTCAATGGCACTCAACAGTAAATGGCTATTTAGCTCACTGGTTGGGCTTGCTCTTGCAGCAGGGGTCCGCTGCAGGCTGGCCAGGTGGCCCTGATGCTCACCCAAATTCCTAGGGGCTGGCTGGCTCTTGGCCTATCTAGAATCACCTTGGCTGCGACCATTCAGGTGGCCAGGCTCCACTCCCCTGTGTCTTCTCTTTGAGCAGGCTACCCCAACCATGTCCTTCTCAAGGTGATGGGAGATGGCAAAGCAGACCAAGCTCAGAGTGAAGACACCTTGACAGCCTCTGCTTGTGTCATGTACCCCTGTATCCCACTATTTTAAGATAGATGCTATAGACTGAATATTTGAGTCTCCCCAAATTTATCTGTTGAGACATAATGCCCAATGCAATGGTCTTAAGAGGTGGGCCCTTTGGGAGGTGATTAAATGAGGGTGAAGTCCTCATGAATTTGATTTGTATCTTTATAAAGAGACACCAGAGAGCTCCCTCACTCCATCTGCTCTGTGAGGAAACAAGGAAAAGACTGTGGTCTGTGAACCAGGAAGTAGACTCTCAGCTGTCACAGAACCTTCCAGTTTCTTGCCTTCATTCCTTAAGAACTGTGAGAGATGCATTCTTATTGTTTATAATCATTCTGTTACAGTAGCCCAAGCAGACTAAGACTTCAGTAATATGGCAAGCACTGAATTGGGGCAGGAGGATGCCATGAGGTCACAGAGCAAAGGGTGGGAATGAGGGGGTGGGAGGGTTAAAAGCTGGAGCCACTAATGGAGTCAGGCTCACAGACCCTTAGCTTAGCCCTGGCATTGTTCTTCTTGTTAAGCCCTTCTTGAGTCTAGTTGAATTTTCATTTGGTTCCACCTTATACAATGAGGAAATAGACATGTGTTTATCATGTATCAACTATTCTAGTCATTTTATCATACTGTCTCATTTAATTTTCCCAACAACCCTAAGAAGTAGGCACTATTATTATTTTTTAAATTTGTTTTGTGAAAGCATGGTTGATTTATAATGTCAATTTCTACTATATAGCAAAATGACATATATATATATATATGTATACATACATTCTTTTTCATATTTTTTCATTATATTTTTTCACAAGATATTGAATAGAGTTCCCTGTGCCATACAGTAGGCCCTCGTTTATCCATTCTTCAATAGTTTACATTTGCTAATCCAAACCATCTCACCTCATTTTCCCCTTTGGCAACCACAAGTCTGTTTTCTATATCTGTGAGTCTGTTTTGTAGATCAGTTCACTTGTATCATTTTTTAAAGATTCTACATAAAAGTGGTATAATAAGATATTTGTCTTTCTCTGTCTGACTTGACTTCACTTAGTATGATGCTGCAAATGGCATTATTTCATTTCTTTATAGCTGAGTAGTACTCCACCACACCAAGAAATAGGCATTATTATCCACATTTAACAGATGAGGAAACAGGCTTAGAAAAAGTTAAATAACTCATCCAAAATGACTCTGTAGGAAAAAACTTTTTATCTAGATCCTGAGAGCTTTCTCCCTTACCAGTACTTTTTAAACCTTTCCATCTGAATTATTCTATGTGTGGAGGAAAGTGAAATTGCACCCCTAGGGAGCCTGAGGGCTACTGCCCAAATTGCCCATAGGAGTCTGAAAATTCTTCAAAGTTCTACATTTTCTCTTAAAAATTAATATCTATTTGGCATTCTACCTCATCACATATCCTTTTAGCTGTAAAAACTGCTGATATCTTTAAGCAGAATAGATGCTCCTGTAAGAAATGCATGTTTATTGAGTATCCTGCAGACCCCTGGCCTGCAGCTGTGTTACTTGGGAGCGTGCCCAACTTAGTTTGTGAAGCATGGCATTGCACCAGGCAGCTTTCCTGGAACAATGAAATTGAATGGCAGGCCTTGTTTGGCTGTTAGTATGCTCCCTGGCAAAATGGAATATGACAGACTTTTGGCATCTCCCGTCACTTTTTCTTGACATTGTCAGACACTTCACTGGTCTTATGTTTAATTTGTCAATGGTACTTCCTTAAAGAAGTAAGAGCAGCCTAGCAAGAAAAGGGTAGCATGGATCCTGGACTTTTGAGGTCTGCTGCTAACATGCTCCTTTAGAACTGACCCATTTACTTTCAGAGCTCTATTAGGTATTGACATCAAAACTGGCTTGAAGTGTGCATTAGAGGTGAAAGATCCAGTTCAACATCCTGTTAGGATTTCTATGCCAATATTTCGATGCCTTCAAGGAGCTCAGAGTTTCTTTTTAACAGCACTCAAGATCACCTTGTGACCTCAAGGTAGAGTTGGGTACCACATGGTGGATTTTTACAGTTTTGACCAAGGCAACATGTAAATGAGTCTCTGGTTAGAACCTTGAATCTCTGGTTAGAATCTTGAGTCTGGTTAAAACCTTGAGTATCTGCCACCCATGGAGTAATGGATAAAGAAGACATGGTACATATATGTTAATACAGTGGACTATTACTCAGCCACAAAGCAGAACAGAATTGTGCCATTTGCAGAGATGTGGATGGACCTAGAGACTGTCATACAGAGAGAAGTCAGAAAGAGAAAAACAAGAATCATAAATTAACACATATATATGTGGAATCTAGAAAAATGGTACATATGAACTTATTTACATGCAGAAATAGAGATACAGACATGGAGAACAAATGTATGGATACCAAAAGAGAGAGGCAGAAGGTGGGATGAGTTGGGAGCTTGGGATTGACATATATACACTGCTATGTATAAAATAGATAACTACTGAGAACTTACCAATAGCATAAGGAACTCTACTCAGTGCTATGTGGTAACAAAAGGGAATATATGTATACATACAGCTGATTTATTTTGCTGTATAGCATAAACTAACACAATATTGTAAAGCAAATACACTCCAATTAAAAAAAAAAAAACCTGACTATCTGGTTAGAACCTTGAGTATCTGGTTAGATGGTTATGATAGAATTATGGGCTTTTAAGTCTTTCAGAAGCATCAGTCATTGTCACACACCTGTGATCCACATAGTATGCATTGGGATCAGCTCAAAATTCGCTGTCTGTGGTAAATGACTCTGTGATTTGCTCTGCATTCTCTTGATCTCACCTCTGAGTTCAGTCATAACTGGAGTGGACAGTTCTGTTCAGGCTTTGGTTCTCTTTCTGCTGATGGTATCTGGCCTTAAGGATATGCCGTCTGACTTGGCCTTCTGTCCTAGGGCTTTTTCGGTCATGCACAGGGTGTGTGCAGATATGCAAAGCAGTTGAAACTTTCAGGGACAATCCTTTACTACCCAGAAAAGGATGTGACCCGGACCAAGGCTCCTGTCTCATCTTTCTGGCAGATAATCCTGAGTGGCACTGTGTATACTGCTGAGGGGTCCTTTTGGACTAGGAACTCCCGTTGCCCATAGCAGTGACCTTGACAATGCCTTCTTTGTTTGACTTTTCATCCTTCCCTGTCTCAGTCTCCACAGACCTTGTTTCCTTGGATTCCCCCAGCACAGATGGCCTGCACCCAAGCCTTTGCTCTTCAGGGAACTGAAGCTAAGACACTGTCCTCTCTAGTTGGGTTCCTCTGGGCAAGGTGCTTTGCTTTTTTGGGTTTTCTCAGCTGCCTCAACCCTTTGAGGACTGGAAGTCCCTTCCAGCTTTGAAAGTCTATAATTCTCTTTGAATGTCTCTTCCCTCCTGGGGACTCTTTCTCTTCCCAGTTCATTCATCAGCCAAAACTTTGACATCCAGATTGGTTGGTTCTTCAGTTTCAGATGAGCCATTTCATACTCCTGGGTGTTCTGAAAGGATTCCAAGCATGGCCTCCTTGGAGACCTTTCCTTCTTCTCTGTGTAGGACTCTCATGGCATCCTATTTTAGAAACAAAATGCAGGTACTCTTTGAATTCTGGGCTTTAGTGCCAAGACACTGAGCCTCACTGTGAAGTTTATAGTCAGTTATTTCTCAGTTGACAATTTTTCTTCCTTTAGAAAAAACATCCGCCTCTTTATCATTTGATTTGACTAATGAAAGGCTTCCCATCTAGAAAAGCTTGCTTGCTGCCTGACATGGAGGCTTTGGTATCACTGATTGCACCAGATCACTCAGGATGGGAAATGGTGTAGAGTAATAGGCAACTTTGTGCTTCCATCTGCTGCTACCTGGCTCCGATTATGTCCTTGCAGGTCCTTCACTGTGAGCTTGTGCCTGTGTATGTGACGGGTGGAACTAGGGGACTGTAAGGTGCTGGGGAAAGACTCACCTCATTTCTGATTATTAATAAACATTTTCTGTGTTGTAGGAATTCACTCTACTTCCTGAATATGAATTCTTATATTGAACCCCTATCTAGAGTTCCAGCCTACAGCAACTGGGACCTCTTACCATTTGTGTTTGATGAGCCACATGCCATGTGCTTTACAATAACTCTGCAGATAGATATTATTGTCTTCATTTTGATTAGTGAGGAAAGAGCTAGTTTGATAGACTCTAGTCCTCTAGTTCTTTAAAATAATTTTTTTTAAAATTTGAAATGTAGATGGTTTACAACATGTTAATTTCTCCTATACAACAAGGAGAAGGAAATGGCAACCCACTCCAGGATTCTTGCCTGAAAATATCACATGTACAGAGGAGCCTGGCAGGGTACAATCCATGAGGCTGCAAGAATCAGACACAACTTAGCAACTAAACCACTCATCCACCATACAACAAAGTGATTCAATTATAAATATATATTATACTATATTATTTTTTCAGATTCTTTTCCATTTTGGGTTATTTCAAGACACTGAGTGCAGTTCCCTGTGCTATACAGTAGGATCTTGTTGTTTCTCTATTTTGAACATAGTAGTGTGTATCCATCTTTCACGCATTGGAGAAGGAAATGGCACCCCACTCCAGTGTTTTTGCCTGGAGAATCCCAGGAACGGGGAGCCTAGTGGGCTGCTGTCTATGGGGTCATACAGAGTCAGACATGACTGAAATGACTTAGCAGCAGCAGCAGCAGTGTGTATCCACAGTAGACCTGTCTATCTCCTAGTTTATCCCTCCACCTACTTACTCATCAGTTCAGTTCAGTTCAGTCGCTCAGTTGTGTCCAACTCTTTGTACCTCATAATCGCAGCATGCCAGGCCTCCCTGTTCATCACCAACTCCCGGAATTCATTCAGACTCATGTCCATCGAGTCAGTGATGCCATCCAGCCATCTCATCCTCTGTTGTCCCCTTCTCCTCCTGCCCCCAATCCCTCCCAGCATCAGAGTCTTTTCCAATGAGTCAACTCTTTGCATGAGGTGACCAAAGTACTGGAGTTTCAGCTCAGAATCATTCCCTCCAAAGAAATCCCAGGCCTGATCTGCTTCAGAATGGACTGGTTGGACCTCCTTACAGTCCAAGGGACTCTCAAGAGTCTTTTCCAACACCACAGTTTGAAAGCATCAATTCTTCGGCACTCAGCCTTCTTCACACTCCAACTCTCACATCCGTACATGACCACTGGAAAAAACATAGCCTTGACTAGACGGACCTTAGTCAACAAAGTAATGTCTCTGCTTTTGAATATGCTATCTAGGTTGGTCATAACTTTTCTTCCAAGGAGTAAGCACCTTTTAATTTCATGGCTGCAGTCACCATCTGCAGTGATCTTGGAGCCCCCAAAAATAAACTCTGAGACTGTTTCCACTGTTTCCCCATCTATTCCCCATGAAGTGATGGGACCAGATGCCATGATCTTTGTTTTCTGAATGTTGAGCTTTAAACCAACTTTTTCACTCTCCTCTTTCACTTTCTTCAAGAGGCTTTTTAGCTCCTCTTCACTTTCTGCCATAAGGGTGGTATCATCTGCATATCTGAGGTGATTGATATTTCTCCTGGCATTCTTGATTCCAGCTTGTGCTTCTTCCAGCCTGGCATTTCTCATGATGTACTCTGCATATAAGTTAAATAAGCAGGGTGACAATATACAGCCTTGAGGTACTCCTTTTCCTATTTGGAACCAGTCTGTGGTTCCATGTCCAGTTCTAACTGTTGCTTCTTGACCTGCATGCAGATTTCTCAAGAAGCAGGTCAGGTGGTCTGGTATTCCCTTCTCTTTCAGAATTTTTCACAGTTTATTGTGATCCACACAGTCAAAGGCTTTGGCATAGTCAATAAAGCAGAAATAGATGCATTTCTGGAACTCTTTTGCTTTTTCGATGATCCAGCGGATGTTGGCAATTTGATCTCTGGTTCCTTTGCCTTTTCTAAAACCAGCTTGAACATCTAGAAGTTCACGGTTCACATATTGCTGAAGCCTGTCTTGGAGAATTTTGAGCATTACTTTACTAGCGTATGAGATGAGTGCAATTGTGTGGTAGTTTG
Source organism: Nanger dama (assembly GCA_917880005.1). Classification (NCBI taxonomy): domain Eukaryota; kingdom Metazoa; phylum Chordata; class Mammalia; order Artiodactyla; family Bovidae; genus Nanger; species Nanger dama. The sequence continues at coordinate 63,447,960 of CAKJTW010000004.1, read as the reverse complement.
AGCATTCTTTGGCATTGCCTTTCTTTGGGATTGGAATGAAAACTGACCTTTTCCAGTCGTGTGGCCACTGCTGAGTTTTCCAAATTTGCTGACATATTGAGTGCAGCACTTTCACAGCATCATCTTTCAGGATTTGAAATAACTCTACTGGAATTCCATCACCTCCACTAGCTTTGTTCATAGTGATGCTTTCTAAGGCCCCTTGGCTTCACATTCCAGGATGTCTGGCTCTAGGTGAGTGATCACACCATCGTGATTATCTTGGTTGTGAAGATCTTTTTGTATAGTTCTTCTGAGTATTCTTGCTACCTCTTAATATCTTCTGCTTCTGTTATGTCCATACCATTTCTGCCCTTTATTGGACCCATCTTTGCATGAAATGTTCCCTTGGTATCTCTAATATTCTTGAAGAGATCTCTAGTCTTTCCCATTCTGTTGTTTTACTCTATTTCTTTGCATTGATCACTGAGGAAGGCTTTCTTATCTCTTCTTGCTATTCTTTGGAACTCTGCATTCAGATGCTTGTATCTTTCCTTTTCTCCTTTGTTTTTCATCTCTCTTCTTTTCACAGCTATTTGTAAGGCCTCCCCAGACAGTCATTTTGCTTTTTTGCATTTTTTATTCATGGGGATGGTCTTGATCCCTGTCTCCTGTACAATGTCACAAACCTCTGTCCATAGTTCATCAGGCACTCTATCTATCAGATCTAGTCTTTTAAATCTTTTTCTCACATCCACTGTATAATCATAAGGGATTTGATTTAGGTCATACCTGAATGGTCTAGTGGTTTTCCCTTTCTTCAATTTCAGTCTGAATTTGGCAATAAGGAGTTCATGATCTGAGCCACAGTCAGCTCCTGGTCTTGTTTTTGTTGACTGTATAGAGCCTCTCCATCTATGGCTGCAAAGAATATAATCAATCTGATTCCAGTGTTGACCATCTGGTGATGTCCATGTGTAGAGTCTTCTCTTGTGTTGTTGGAAGAAAGTGTTTACTATGACCAGTGCATTTCCTTGGCAAAACTCTATTAGTCTTTGCCCTGCTTCGTTCTGTATTCCAAGGCCAAATTTGCCTGTTACTCCAGGTGTTTCTTGACTTCCTACTTTTGCATTCCAGTCCCTACTTACTCATGCTGCTGCTGCTGCTAAGTCACTTCAGTCTTCTCTGACTCTGTGCGACCCGAGAGACGGCAGCCCACCAGGCTCCTCCCATCCCTGGGATTCTCCAGGCAAGAACACTGGAGTGGGTTGCCATTTCCTTCTCCATACTTACTCATAGTAGGTGCTTAATAAATATTTGCTGAATAAACCAGTGAGCAAATGTAACTCAGGAGTTATGAGTTTATCCTAGGTGACAGAGCTGGCTGGGATAAACCCATATCTGGCTGACACCTATGCCTACCCTTACTCCCCAGGGGATCCGTTACACTCCATCCAAGTGTCTACACTCTCCAGACATTTTACCATTGCTATCTGTGTACCCAACTCATTTATGAATCAACATCTTGGTTCTCCTTTCTCTACCAATCTACAATATCTCTCTCCTTTCCATTTATCCAGTTTCTTGCTTTCCTTGGAAGTCATATGTTGGTTAAACATACACATTAGGTGAGATTGTTTTGCACATATAATTTCACAACATTTCCTATTCAGTTCCAGTTATTAAAGACTCTGTAAATATGACACTTTAGAGCTGCCTGGGTGGGAAGGCAGGGTTCAAGTTGGCTCAATGGAATGCTGGTTAATAGCTAAAGGGCTCAGAGGTGAGAGAGCTGGTATCAGTCTAATATCGTATTCTTGCCTTAGGAAACTGACCTCCACACACTTTACTTTTTTTCACTTGTGAGGGAAGGGGACTGGCTGCCATGATTTCAGCTCTCTTGCACTCTAAATCACTTGATTTTGTGAAGCCAAGGCGAGCAAAATGAATGAACATCCATTTATAGAACATATTTTGCCCTAAAGATGTTTCCACTTCGGTCCTGCCTAGCTGATGTTCATTCACAGTTTCTGTGTCAGGAAGACAAGGCTGTGCTGACCTTGAGATCTGTACCTTTCTATCCCCTTCCGGGCATGGTATTGTCTCTTCTCTGTACGCTTATACCTCATGATGTCTGTTTTCAAGCGGGATGAAAATAACAGCTTCACCCCTGCTTGGTCCAACAGGGGCTGGGGTGGGGGAGGTGTCCAGGGGCAGGTACAATTCCAGTCCTGCACACCCACTGCCCACCCAGCAGTGGGCCAGTTACCCTGGGAGGCAATGCCTGACCACAGTCCCATGCATGGTCTCCCAGCATTCTTTCCACTGCAGGAATTTGTTACCACTTCCTTATAAACTGAAAGGAACTGAAAGTCTACTGTCCACTGCAGTATTAAGTGTCCCCAAGTACTTTAGCTAATGGGGTACTGAGCTATTGCTCACGTTTTCAAGTCCAAGAATTGCAGTCCACAACAATAACATCTTCCCAACATCTGATCAGCTGTCACCAGGTTGGTCCCCCTGGGATATTCTAATAAGTGGTAATTTCCTCCCAAATGAAACATTCTCATACTACAGTTGCCTTTTAATTAAACTATCATTGTCTCTAGAATTTAATGATCCTAATCTTCCAGAAAAGGAGGAAAAGACAAGTTTTTATCAGGTGGTGTTCCTGGGTTTACACAGACCTGTTGACTTAAATGAGTTCAGTTACTTTGAGTAAGTAAAGGATGTCAGTGAATGTGGATACTATTCCATGGATGTCTTAGGATTGTTTTCTCACTTTGTGTGAACAGTTAAAAGTGGTGGGTACATGCACAGGCTATGGACTTGTCTGCCTGGGTCCTAATAGTACTTACTTGCTATGTGATGTGGGCAAAGTAGTTACCAATTTTGTGTCTTAGGTTTCCTCATCTGAAAAATGGCAGTATTCCTGGTGCCTAATTTGGGAGGTTGTTGAGAGGACCATGTTAATTAGAGCTTCAAATGTTTAGAACAGTTCCTGGAATGTAGTGCTAACTAAGTGCTAAATATACTTATCTCAGTTTTCATCATCATATCATTATTATCATTAGGATCCCAGTTCCAGACTGCCTATATCAGGACCAGTCAAAGACCAAACACAAGCAAGGGTCTTTATTACTAATGGTTACTGTTAAGGTTATTGTATGGTTACTGTTCTGTTTTAATGGAAAGAGTTCTACGTGAAGTATAACCTTGACTTAAAAAAAATTTATTTAATTTTAATTGAAGGATAATTGCAATGCTATATTGGTTTCTGCCATATATCAACATGGGTCAATCATAGGTATACATATATCCCCCTCCATCTTTAGTCTCCCTCCCACCTCCCATCCCATCCCACCACTCTAGGTTGTTACAGAGTCCTGGTTTGAGTTCCCTGAGTCATACAACAAATACCCACCGGCTATCACTCCATTCATCCCATTCTCTTCTTCCTACCCCTTTACCTCCTGTCTATAAGTTCTGTTCTTTATGTTGGTGTCTCCACTGTTACCCTGCAAATAGGAACATTGGTAACATCTTTCTAGATTTCATGCTGCTTCTGCTGCTAAGTTGCTTCAGTCCTGTCTGACTCTGTGCGACCCCATAGACAGCAGCCCACCAGGCTCCCCCGGTCCCTGGGATTCTCCAGGCAAGAACACTGGAGTGGGTTGCCATTTCCTTCTCCAATGCATGAAAGTGAAAAGTGAAAGTGAAGTTGCTCAGTTGGGTCTGACTCTTAGTGACCCCATGGACTGCAGCCCACCAGGCTTCTCCGTCCATGGGATTTTCCAGGCAAGAGTACTGGAGTGGGGTGCCATTGCCTTCTCCCTAGATTCCATATGTATGCATTAATATATGATATTTGTTTTTCTCTTTCTGATTTACTTCACTCTGTGGTGGCTCAGACAACAAACAATCTGCTGTAATGCAGGAGACCCAGGTTTGATACCTGGGTTGTGAAGATCCCCCAGAGAAGGAAACGGCAACCCATTCCAATATTCTGCGTGCAGAATTCCATGGACAGAGGAGCCTGGTGGGCTATCCATGGGGTTGCAAAGAGTCAGGTATGAGTGAGCGACTAACACTTTCACTCACTCTGTATAATAGGCTTTAGGTTCACACATCTCATTAGCACTGATTCAAATCCTTTTTTGGCTAAATAATAATTCTGGTCCCATCACTTCATGGCAAATAGATGGGAAAAAAATGGAAACAGTGACAGATTTTATTTTCTTGGGCTCCAAAAACCCTGTGAACAGTGACTGGAGCCGTAAACTGAAAGATGCTTGTTCCTTGGAAGAAAAACTATGAAAAACTTACACAGCATATTAAATAGCAGAGCCATAATTTTTCCAGCAAAAGTCTGTGTAGTCAAAGCTATGGTTTTTCCAGTAGTCATGTATGGATGTGAGAGTTGGACCGTAAAGTAGACTGAGCACCAAGGAATTGATGCTTTTGAACTGTGGCATTGGAGAAGACTCTTGAGAGTCCCTTGGACTGCAAGGAGATCCAACCAGTCAATCCTATAGGAAATCAACCCTGAATATTCATTGGAAGGACTGTTCTTGAAATTCCAACACTTTGGCCACTTGATGCCAAGAGCTGACTCATTGGGAAGGACCCTCATCAAAAGATTGAGGGCAGGAAGAGAAGGGGGTGACAGAGGATAAGATGATTGGATGGCATCATCAACTCAATGGACATGAGTTTGAGCAAATGCTTGGATAATGAAGGACGTGGAAGACTGGGGTACTGTAGTCCATGGGGTCGCAAGGAGTTATACATGACTGAGTGACTGAACAACAACAATATTCCATTGTGAATATGTGCCACATTTTATCCATTCATCTGTCGATGGACATCTAGATTGCTTCCATGTCCTTGCTATTGTAAAGAGTGCTGCAATGAACATTGCAGTACATGTGTCTTTTTCAATTATGGTTTTCTCAGGGCATATGCCCCGTATTGAAATTGTTGGGTCATATGATAGTACTCTTGCCTGGAAAATCCCATGGACGGAGGAGCCTGGTAGGCTTCAGTCCATGAACAGTCAGACACGACTGAGTGACTTCACTTTCACGTTTCACTTTCATGCATTGGAGAAGGAAATGGCAACCCACTCCAGTGTTCTTGCCAGGAGAATCCCAGGGACAGGGGAGCCTGGTGGGCTCTGTCTATGGAGTCGCACAGAGTTGGACATGACTGATGTGACTTGCAGCAGCAGCAGCAGCAGCAGCATGATGGTTTTATTCCTAGTTTTTAAAAGACTCTCCATACTGACTTCCATAGTGACTGTATTAATTTACATTTACACAAAAAATGCAAGAGGATTCCCTTTTCTGCTCACCCTCTCCAACATTTATTGTTTGCATATTTTTTGATGATGGCCATTCTGACCAGTGTGAGGTGATATCTCATTGTAGTTTTGATTTGCATTTCTCTAATAATGAGCTGCGTTGAGCATCTTTTCATGTGTTTATTAGCTATCTGAATGTCTTCTTAGGAGAAATGTCTGTTTAGGTCATTGACCACTATTTTTTTTTTTTTTTTTGCCTTAAAATTTTTTTTTCTTAATTTTAATTTTTACTTTATTTTGCTTTACAATACTGTATTGGTTTTGCCATACATTGACATGAATCAGCCATGGGTGTACATGAATTCCCAATCCTGAACCCCCTTCCCACCCCATATCAACTCTCAGGATCATCCCCATGCACCAGCCCCAAGCATCCTGAACATAGACTGACGATTCGTTTCTTACCTGATAGTATACATGTTTCAGTGCCATGCTCCCAAATCATCCCATCCTCTCCCTCGCCCACAAAGTCTAAAAGTCCGTTCTATTCATCTATGTCTCTTTTGCTGTCTCACATAGAGGGTTATCATTATCATCTTTCTAAATTCCATATATCTGTGTTAGTATACTGTATTGGTGTTTTTCTTTCTGGCTTACTTCACTCTGTATAATCGGCTCCAGTTTCATCCACCTCAATAGAACTGATTCAAATGTATTCTTTTTAAGGGCTGAGTAGTACTCCATTGTGTATATGTACCACAGCTTTCTTATCCATTCATCTGTTGATGGACATCTAGGTTGTTTCCATGTCCTGGCTATTATAAACAGTGCTGCAATGAACATTAGGGTACATATGTCTCTTTCAATTCTGGTTTCCTTGGTGTGTATGCCCAGCAGTGGGATTGCTGGATCATAAGGTAGTTCTACTTTCAGTTTTTTTAAGGAATCCCCACACTGTTCTCCATAATGGCTGTATTAGTTTGCATTCCCACCAACAGGGTAAGAGTCCCTTTTCTCCACATCCTCTCCAGCATTTATTTCTTATAGACTTTTGCATTGCTGCCATTCTGACTGGTGTGAAATGATACCTCATTGTGGTTTTGATTTGCATTTCTCTGATAATGAGTGATGTTGAGCATCTTTTCATGTGTTTGTTAGCCATCCATATGTCTTCTTTGGAGAAACGTCTATTTAGTTCTTTGGCCCATTTTTTGATTGGGTCATTTATTTTCCTGTACTTGAAGTTGCTTGTATATTTTTGAGATTAGTTGTTTGTCAGTTGCTTCATTTGCTATTGTTTTCTCCCATTCAGAAGACTGTCTTTTCACCTTGCTTGTAGTTTCCTTTGTTGTGCAGTGTGGGGCCCTAAATGGGAAACCTTAAAAACAAAGGCGCTAGCTTTGCGGTCGAAAACCTAAAATGGCGCCTGGCGGAAGAGATGGGGGCATGGTCTATGTTGTCTGTCAAAGTTTTTGATTGGCTCTCTTGATGTCCATGCATGTAGACAGTGTGTGATCTCCATAGACTCCTGTTATAATGAAGTCGCATGATGATTTGACCTTTAACGTGATTGGTGCAACTATGGAAAGTCCCTCCTAAAATCCCCCTGCTTGTCTATATAAGCTGGGAGTTTGCAACGATAAAGTGGAACTGCTTCGACAGAACCACTGTCGTGTCTGATTGTCTTTCGCTCGACGAGGGGTTGGGTGGGGGGACAGCAGGCTCGCCTCTCCTCGGGAACCCCTCGGCTTTGCTGAGGGCAATCCACTGCCTCTACTCTTTCTGCGGCGGGCACCCCCCTCGCCCCCGCCCACAGTGCAGAAGCTTTTAATTTTAATTAGATCCCATTTGTTTATTTTTGCTTTTATTTCCAGTATTCTGAGAGGTGGATCATAGAGGATCCTGCTGTGATTTATGTCGGAGAGTGTTTTGCCTATGTTCTCCTCTAGGAGTTTTATAGTTTCTGGTCTTTCATTTAGATCTTTAATCCATTTTGAGTTTATTTTTGTGTGTGGTGTTAGAAAGTGATCTAGTTTCATTCTTTTAGAAGTGGTTGACCAGTTTTCCCAGCACCACTTGTTAAAGAGATTGTCTTTACGCCATTGTATATTCTTGCCTCCTTTGTCGAAGATAAGGTGTCCATAGGTGTGTGGATTTATCTCAGGGCTTTCTATTTTGTTCCATTGATCTATATTTCTGTCTTTGTGCCAGCACCATACTGTCTTAATGACTGTGGCTTTGTAGTACAGCCTGAAGTCAGGCGAGTTGATTCCTCCAGTTCCATTCTTCTTTCTCAAGACTGCTTTTGCTATTTGAGGTTTTTTTTATTTCCATACAAATCTTGAGATTATTTGTTCTAGCTCTGTGAAAAATACTACTTGTAGCTTGATAGGGATTGCATTGAATCTGTAGATTGCTTTGGGTAGTAAACTCATTTTCACTATATTGACTCTTCTGATCCATGAACATGGTATATTTCTACATCTATTAGTGTCCTCTTTGATTTCTTTCATCAGTGTCTTATAACTTTCTATATATAGGTCATTAGTTTCTCTAGGTAGGTATATTCCTAAGTATTTAACTCTTTTCATTGCAATGGTGAATGGAATTGTTTCCTTAATTTCTTTTTCTACTTTCTCATTATTAGTGTATAGGAATGCAAGGGATTTCTGAGTGTTGATTTTATATCCTGCAACTTTACTATATTCATTGATTAGCTCTAGTAATTTTCTGATGGAGTCTTTAGGATTTTCTATGTAGAGGATCATGTCATCTGCAAACAGTGAGTTTTACTTCTTCTTTTCCAATTTGGATTCCTTTATTTCTTTTTCTGCTCTGATTGCTGTGGCCAAAACTTCCAGAACTATATTGAATAGTAGTGGTGAAAGTCGGCACCCTTGTCTTCTTCCTGACTTTAGGGGAAATGCTTTCAATTTTTCACCATTCAGGATAATGTTTGCTGTGGGTTTCTAATACATAGCTTTTATTATGTTGAGGTACTTTCCTTCTATTCCTGCTTTCTGGAGAGTTTTTATCATAAATGGATGTTGAATTTTGTCAAAGGCCTTCTCTGCATCTATTGAGATAATCATATGATTTTTATTTTTCAATTTGTTAATGTGGTGAATTACATTGATTGATTTGCAGATATTGAAGAATCCTTGCATCCCTGGGATAATGCCCACTTGGTCATGGTGTATGATCTTTTAATGTGTTGTTGGATTCTGATTGCTAGAATTTTGTTAAGGATTTTTGCATCTATGTTCATCAGTGATATTGGCCTGAAGTTTTCTTTTTGGTGGCATCTTTGTCAGGTGTTGGTATTAGGGTGATGGTGGCCTCATAGAATGAGTTTGGAAGTTTACCTTCCTCTGCAATTTTCTGGAAGAGTTTCAGTAGGATAGGTGTCAGCTCTTCTCAAAATTTTTGGTAGAATTCAGCTATGAAGCCGTCTGGACCTGGGCTTTTGTTTGCTGGAAGGTTTCTGATTACAGTTTCAATTTCCATGCTTGTGATGGGTCTGTTAAGATTTCCTATTTCTTCTTGGTTCAGTTGTGGAAAGTTGTACTTTTCTAAGAATTTGTCCATTTCTTCCAAATTGTCCATTTTATTGGCATATAATTGCTGATAGTAGTCTCTTTTTAAATTTATTTTTATTTTTTAATACTTTAATCTACTTTACAATACTGTATTAGTTTTGCCATACACTGACATAAATCAGCCACAGGTGTACACGATCTCCCAATGTTGAAGCCCCTTCCCACCTCCCACCCTACACCATCTGCCCAGATCATCCCGTACACCAGCCCCAAGTGTCCTGTATCCTGTATTGAACATAGACTGGTGCTTCATTTTTTATATGATAGTGTGTATACATGTTTCAGTGCCAATCTCCCAAATCATCCCATCCTCTCCCTCTCCCTCAGAGGCCAAAAGTCCATTATATACCTCTGTGTCTCTTTTGTTGTCTCACCTACAGGGTCATCATTACTATCTTTCTAAATTCCATATATATGTGTCAGTATACTGTATTGGTGTTTTTCTTTCTGGCTTACTTCACTCTGTATAATCGGCTCCAGTTTCATCCATCTCATTAGAACTGAGTCAAATTTATTCTTTTTAAGGGCTGAGTAATACTCCATTGTGTATATGTACCACAGCTTTCTTATCCATTCATCTGCTGATGGACATCTAGGTTGTTCCCATGTCCTGGCAATTATAAACAGTGCTGCAATGAACATTGGGGTACCTGTGTCTCGTTTGATTCTGGTTTTCTTGCTGTGTATGCCCAGCAGTGGGATTGCTGGGTCATAAGGCAGTTCTATTTGCAGTTTTTTAAGGAATCTCCACACTGTTTTCCATAATGGCTATAGTAGTTTGCATTCCCACCAACAGTGTAAGAGGGTTCCCTTTTCTCCACACCCTCTCCAGCATTTATTGCTTGTAGACTTTTGGATCGCAGCCATTCTGACTGGTGTGAAATGGTACCTCATTGTGGTCTTGATTTGCATTTCTCTGCTAATGAGTGATGTTGAGCATCTTTTCATGTGTTTGTTAGGGATCCATATGTCTTCTTTGGAGAAATGCCTATTTAGTTCTTTGGCCCATTTTTTGATTGGAGCGTTTATTTTTCTGGAGTTGAGCTGCATAAGTTGCTTGTATATTTTGAGATTAGTTGTTTGTCAGTTGCTTCATTTGCTATTGTTTTCTCCCATTCAGAAGGCTGTCTTCTCACCTTACTTATAGTTTCCTTTGTTGTGCAGAAGCTTTTAATTTTAATTAGATCCCATTTGTTTATTTTTGCTTTTATTTCCAGTATACTGGGAGGTGGATCATAGAGGATCCTGCTGTGATTTATGTCGGAGAGTGTTTTGCCTATGTTCTCCTCTAGGAGTTTTATAGTTTCTGGTCTTATGTTTGGATCTTTAATCCATTTTGAGTTTATTTTTGTGTGTGGTGTTAGAAAGTGTCCTTAACAAAATTCTAGCAATCAGAATCCAACAACACATTAAAAAGATCATACACCATGACCAAGTGGGCTTTATCCCAGGGATGCAAGGATTCTTCAATATCTGCAAATCAATCAATGTAATTCACCACATTATCAAATTGAAAAATAAAAATCATATGATTATCTCAATAGATGCAGAGAAGGCCTTTGACAAAATTCAACATCCATTTATGATAAAAACTCTCCAGAAAGCAGGAATAGAAGGAACATACCTCAACATAATAAAAGCTATGTATTAGAAACCCACAGCAAACATTATCCTGAATGGTGAAAAATTGAAAGCATTTCCCCTAAAGTCAGGAAGAAGACAAGGGTGCCGACTTTCACCACTACTATTCAATATAGTTCTGGAAGTTTTGGCCACAGCAATTAGAGCAGAAAAAGAAATAAAGGAATCCAAACTGGAAAAGAAGAAGTAAAACTCTCACTGTTTGCAGATGACATGATCCTCTACATAGAAAATCCTAAAGACTCGACCAGAAAACTACTAGAGTTAATCAGTGAAAATAGTAAAGTTGCGGGATATAAAATCAACACTCAGAAATCCCTTGCATTCCTATACACTAATAATGAGAAAGTAGAAAAAGAAGTTAAGGAAACAATTCCATTCACCATTGCAATGAAAAGAATAAAATACTTAGGAATATACCTACCTAAAGAAACTAAAGACCTATATATCGAAAACTATAAAACACTGATGAAAGAAATCAAAGAGGACACTAATAGATGGAGAAATATACCATGTTCATGGATCAGAAGAGTCAATATAGTGAAAATGAGTTTACTACCCAAAGCAATCTACAGATTCAATGCAATCCCTATCAAGCTACAAGCAGCATTTTTCACAGAGCTAGAACAAATAATCTCAAGATTTGTATGGAAACACAAAACCTCGAATAGCAAAAGCAATCTTGAGAAAGAAGAATGGAACTGGAGGAATCAACTCGCCTGACTTCAGGCACTACTACAAAGTCATAGTCATCAAGACAGTATGGTGCTGGCACAAAGACAGAAATATAGATCAATGGAACAAAATAGAAAGCCCTGAGATTAACCCACACACCTATGGACACCTTATCTTCGACAAAGGAGGCAAGAATATACAATGGAGTAAAGATAATCTCTTTAACAAGTGGTGCTGGGAAAACTGGTCAACCACTTCTAAAAGAATGAAACTAGATCACTTTCTAACACCACACACAAAAATAAACTCAAAATGGATTAAAGATCTAAACATAAAACCAGAAACTAAATTCATTTAAATTGAGGTTTTCTGGGCCATCAGGTGGTGTGGTGCCAGACTGCTGTCCATAGAAGAGAGTTAGCATCCAGTTTAGTCTCAGTCCTGAGGTATAATGCTTTCTTGACCTTCCCAGTCCAAAGTGAAAAGTGGTTTACCTGGATCTCTTCCCATGATTTTGCCTCACTTGTACCACAAGGTTTCAAGGTACAGCTTAGCCTTTTGTCTGTCTCAGCTTGACCAGCAACTATTCCATGCCTAAAGTCATCTTAAATGCCAGGCTCAATACAGTTCTTAATATCTGTTAGTGGATCAATGCTTTCAAGAAAATTTTTCTTTTCTTTTTTTTTTTTTTTGTTCAGATTTTTAATGGTCTTTAAAGGAAAGATTGGTTTGAGTTATGTAGCTCACTCTTGTTAGAAATAGATATTCATGGTGTGCCTTTAAGCAGAAAGAATCTTTCTGAGCCTATTTTTTTCTGAGCCGTGTTTTCTACTATTATTATTTTTTAAAAGCTAGTGCTCTAGGTGGCAATTCTCATTCTCACTGTTATGGCAGTTTGCCACCTTATTCTTAGACCTCCACTATAACATGTTTCCAGAAATCAGTTTATGTTCCCTTATTGACTGGCAAATTTGGCATTAGCAACAGGTTATGAGGCCAATGCTAATGTGATGCACCATTGAAAATTTTGCAGAATATTCTCTTTTTAAAATGGAATCAAGAAAGTATATAATCATGTTTTTATTTTTCTTATTTTTCATTATGCTGCCAAAGATGTGCACAAGGGAATTTGTACAATGAGCATGTGTGGGAGATGACAGCTGTTGCTTAAGTCATTGAGGTGGAGATTGTTAGAAAATTACATTTGGCTGCTCCCCACACATGAGATGGGAACTCCAATATGAGTAGATGCCTATTAGTACAATGCATTTTGGGACTAATTAAAAAAATATGTTCATACAACATAATTGGTGCAGCCACTATGAAGAACAGTATGGCAATTCTTCATAAAACTGCAAATAGAACTGCTGTATGACCTAGCAATCACTCACCTGGGCATGTACCTGGACAAAAGATAATTCAAAAAGATACACATATCTCTATGTTCATATCAACACTATTTATAATAACCAAGACACATAAACACCCTAAATGTCCAACAACAGATGAATGGATAAAGAAGATGTGGTATGCATATACAATGAATATTACTCAGCTATAAAAAAGAATGAAATAATGCCATTTGTAGCTATGTAGATTTATCTACAGATGACCATACTAAATAAGTTAGAGAAAGACAAATACCATGTGATATCACTTATATGTGGAATCTAAAATATGACACAAATAAACTTATCTATAAAACAGAAACAGACTCAAACATAGCATACTTGTGGTTGCCAAGGGGGAGGTGGGATAAGCCAGGGATGGATTGGGAGTTTTGGATTAGCAGATACAAACTACTATATATAGAATAGATGAACAATAAGGTTTGTTGCTTATAGCACTTCATAGCACAGGGAACACTATTTAATATCCTGTGATAAGTAAGCCATAATGGGAAATAATATGAAAAAGGATGTATGCGTATGTATGACTTAATGACTTTGCTGCGCAGCAGAAATTAATTTTGTAAATCAACTACACTTCCATAAAATTAAGTGAAAAATACATTCACACAAATTAAAAGTTTAAATGTGAATAAGTTTTGAAATATAAGAAATCAAGTCCAGCTTGGTGTGAATAGTTTTCTTTAATTTTGATAATGGAAAAGATTGCAGCCATCCTTTTCTTTTCCTTGAATAGAAAATATAGGACAAAAAATAGTAATGCACTGTGGTTGTCAAACACTAGCTATGTGAGAGAGAACTTTTAAAAAGGCTTAACCAATGTAAGGTGAGGTGAAGTCGATCAGTTGTGTCCGACTCTTTGCAACCCCATGGACTGTAACCTACTAGGCTTCTCTGTCCATGGAATTCTCCAGGCAAGAATACTGGAGTGGATTGCCATTTCCTTTGCCAGGGGATCTTCCCAACCCAGGTATCGAACCCGGGTCTTCCGCATTGGAGGCAGACGCTTTAAACTCTGAGCCACCAGGAAATCCCAACCAATGTAAACTCTTGTTAAATGTTATTAAATCCATTTTCTAGATGAGCAAAGTGAAGCTCAGAGAAGTTGTCTTTGTACAGTTAGTGCATCAGAACCAAGGTGGAAGAACAGCAGCTTGAGCTCTTGTCTACTCTGCCATAGTGTTCATTTCTTCCTGATTTACTCTGTAATTCTGTTGGTCCAAGGGTTACCCTCCAGGGGCCTATGCCTACCTTCTGTGGAATCATTAGAGTAACACAAATAGGACCTATTTGAACACATAATCTGGTCACTTTTATTTACAACTTGTCCTGGCAGGTGGATGATTCTGAGGGTATGAGAATCTGATGTGTACCCATAGACCATCCCACTTTTCTGGGGTTACAGGAGCCCATAAATACCCTTCAGCTCCCTCCCTTGTAGTTGTATAGCCTTCACCAGTCCCAACCCTTTTCACCAGGCTGTGAAAGATCAACATTTTGTGCTTACTTATTGTTTTTCATCTTGGTGTGGTCAATTCTTGGAATTGCAGCAGTCTGAGCACATGCGATAGCTGCTCACTTGCCACTTGTCACCTCTTTCCTCCTTCACTGTCAGAGATCATAGATGTCATAACCTGACAGGGAAAATGAAGCAATAGGAGACTGATACAAGGTGCAAACTATTAACTGTTCTATTAATTCTTTCAAAAATTAATTTTAATATTGAACGGACGAGTCTTTAAATTGTATAATACTTTACAATTTTCAAAACTTTCTCACAGAGGACTTTATGTAATCCCACAATAATCCCTTCCCCCTTACCTCTACATACCCTCTCCCACCGTCCGTCTCCCCACTAGTAACCAATCACTGGCTTGTTCTCCATATCTGTGAGTCTGCTTAATTTTAGTTTTCTTTTTCTAGTCTATTGTATTTTTTAGATTCCACATATAAGTACTAACATAGTGTTTGTCTTTTTCTGCCTGACTTATTGCATTCAGCATAATGCCCTCCAAGTCCATCCATGTTGCTGCAAATGTCAACATTTCATTCTTTTTTTATGGCTGAGTAGTCACGTGTGGATGTCAGAGTTGGACTGTGGAGAAAGCTCAGTGCTGAAGAATTGATGCTTTTGAACTGTGGTGTTGGAGAAGACTCTTGAGAGTCCCTTGGACTGCAAGGAGATCCAACCAGTCCATCCTAAGGGAGATCAGTCCTGGTGTTCATTGGAAGGACTGATGTTGAAGCTGAAACTCCAGTACTTTGGCCACCTGATGCAAAGGGCCGACTCATTTGAAAAGACCCTTATGCTGGGAAAGATTGAAGGCAGGAGGAGAAGGGAACGGCAGAGGATGAGATGGTTGGATGGTATCACTGGCTCAATGGGCATGAGTTTGGGTGCACTCTGGGAGTTGGTGATGAACAGGGAGGCCTGGCATGCTGTGGTTCATGGGGTCTCAAAGAGTCGGCCATGACTGAGCGACTGAACTGAACTGAGTATTCCATTGCGCATATATATATATATATATCTCACATCTTTATCCATTCATCTGTTGATGGATACCTAGGTTGCTTCCATACCTTGGCAATTGTAAATAATGCTGCTATGAACTCTGGGGTGTATCTTTTTGAATTAGTTTTTGTTTCTTTCTGATTTATACCCAGGAATGGAATTATTGCATCATCACTTAGTTAGTTAGTTATTCAGCTCAGTCGCTCAGTCATGTCTGACTCTTTGCGACCCCATGAATCGCAGCACGCCAGGCCTCCCTATCCATCACCAACTCCTGGAGTTCACCCAGATTCACGTGATCGAGTCAGTGATGCCATCCAGCCATCTCATCCTCTGTCGTCCCCTTCTCCTCCTGCCCCCAGTCCCTCCTAGCATCAAGTCTTTCCAATGAGTCAACTCTTTTCCAGTGAGTCAACTCTTCGCATGAGGTGGCCAAAGTACTGGAGTTTCAGCTTTAGCATCATTCCTTCCAAAGAAATCCCAGGGCTGATCTGCTTCAGAATGGACTGGTTGGATCTCCTTACAGTCCAGGGACTCTCAAGAGTCTTCCCCAACACCACAGTTCAAAAGCATCAATTCTTTGGCACTCAGCCTTCTTCACAGTCCAACTCTCACATCCATACATGACCACAGGGAAAACCATAGCCTTGACTAGACGGACCTTAGTTGGCAAAGTAATGTCTCTGCTTTTGAATATACTGTAGTTCTATTTTTAGTTTAAGAAACTAAATACTGTTCTTCATAGTGGCTGTACCAAAGTATAATCCCACCAAAATAGGAGGAGTGTTCCTTTTTCTCCACATCATCACTAACATTTGTTATTTGTGTTCTTTTTGATGATATGTGCTATTGATTCTTACAGTCAATTGGTGTTAGCGGTTTGGGTGCCAGACCTGTGGGTGGTGCTTCTGAATGCCCTGAGGATGGTGGCTTGTTGGGGCTGAAGGGTCATATTTACTGGTGGGATGGTGAGCAGCTGGGTAGTAAAGCCTGCACTGTGAGAGGGAGCCTAGAGGCTTTGGGAAAGAGGCTGCAGTGGAGGATCTTCTGGGGAGGAGTGAGGCGCTCCACCAGCAGAAAAAGTTGCCCACCAGGAGGATGACATGTGGGGAAGAGCTGACACATGGAGTTGACCTGACCTCTGGCAAAGAGAATAGACTATGGCTTTGAAATATAAAGAGCTGTACTTTGGGTCTTGAATAGACCACTTACCAGCTATGTGGATCTGTGGATATCATTAATTTCTCTTGGCCTCAAGTTCAGCATACATCAGATGGAGATAAAGCACCCTTATTCTTGTTCTTTCTGAATATTGAGCTTTAAGCCAACTTTTTCACTCTCCTCTTTCACTTTCATCAAGAGGCTTTTTAGTTCCTCTTCGCTTTCTGCCATAAGGGTGGTGCCATCTGCATATCTGAGGTTATTGATATTTCTCCCAGCAATCTTGATTCCAGCTTGTGTTTCTTCGAGCTCAGCATTTCTCATGATGTACTCTGCATAAAAGTTAAATAAAAAAGGGTGACAATATACAGCCTTGACACACTCCTTTTCCTATCTGGAACCAGTCTGTGGTTCCATGTCCAGTTCTAACTGTTGCTTCCTGGCCTGCATATAGGTTTATCAGGAGGCAGATGAGGTGGTCTAGTATTCCCATCTCTTTCAGAATTTTCCACAGTTTCTTGTGATCCACACAGTCAAAGGCTTTGGCATAGTCAATAAAGCAGAAATAGATGTTTTTCTGGAACTCTCTTGCTTTTTCCATGATCCAGTGGATGTTGGCAATTTGATCTCTGGTTCCTCTGCCTTTTTTAAAACCAGCTTGAACATCTGGAAGTTCACGGTTCACGTATTGCTGAAGCCTGGCTTGGAGAATTTTGAGCATTACTTTACTAGCATGTGAGATGAGTACAATTGTGTGGTAGTTTGAGCATTCTTTGGCATTGTCTTTCTTTGGTATTGGAATGAAAACTGACCTTTTCCAGTCGTGTGGCCACTGCTGAGTTTTCCAAATTTGCTGACATATTGAGTGCAGCACTTTCACAGCATCATCTTTCAGTATTTGAAATAGCTCTACTGGAATTCCATCACCTCCACTAGCTTTGTTCATAGTGATGCTTTCTAAGGCCCACTTGACTTCACATTCCAGGATGTCTGGCTCTAGGTGAGTGATCACACCATCATGATTATCTTGGTCGTGAAGACCTTTTTGTGCAGTTCTTCTGTGTATTCTTGCCAGTAGATGGGGAAACAGTAGAAACAGTGTCAGACTTTATTTTTTTGGGCTCCAAAATCAGTGCAGATGGTGAATGCAGCCGTTAAATTAAAAGACACTTACTCCTTGAAAGAGAAGTTATGACCAACCTACATAGCATATTGAAAAGCAGAGACATTACTTTGACAACAGAGGTCTGTCTAGTCAAGGCTACGGTTTTTCCAGTAGTCACGTATGGATGTGAGAGTTGGACTGTGAAGAAAGCTGAGCGCCAAATAATTGATGCTTTTGAACTGTGGTGTTGGAAAAGACACTTGAGAGTCCCTTGGACTGCAAGGAAATCCAACCAGTCCATGCTAGAGGAGATCAGCCCTGAGTGTTCTTTGGAAGGAATGATGCTAAAGCTGAAACTCCAGTACTTTGGCCACCTCATGCGAAGAGCTGACTCATTGGAAAAGACCCTGATGCTGGGAGGGATTGGGGGCAGGAAGAGAAGGGGACGACAAAGGATGAGATGGCTGGATGGCATCACTGACTCGGTGGACGTGAGTTTGAGTGAACTTCGGGAGATGGTGATAGACAGGGTGGCCTGGCGTGCTGCGATTCATGGGGTCACAAAGAGTCGGACATGACTAAGTGACTGAACGGAACTGAACTGAAATGATTCTTATTTTTATTAGACCGTATGATGAGAAAAGCTCTGAGATTGTTCATGGCAATTTTTGGGGCTCAGGAAATGCTGACTGTAAGAGCACCAGGTTTGCTTTCTTTGCTCAGGGAAGTTGCCCTTCTGTAGTTTTGTTCTATCACAGTGAAGGTAAGGGAACAGTAGTTTTGCAAGAGGGAGTGGTCATAGCTCTTCTCTGGTTCAGGCTGCCCTCCTGATGCAGCCAGTGATTCACTGGCATATTTGGCAGCTGCAGCACCTCAGCTGAACATTGTCTCGGGAACAGCTTACTGAGACTTTCTTGTTCCCAGTCTGAGAATGTTGACAGCTCAGAGCCCATCACTTCAGAAAAATGGTATCATGGGTCCCTGGGCTTATTACTTAAAATTGTTTGAGCCTCAGTTTCCTCAACTGTGAAATAGTGATTAGAATACAAGATTCACAGACATATTATAGGAATAAGGTATCATAAACTTTGTTCATGTTAACATACTTGTTTCTTAGTTGAGCCTTGGCAAAATTAAGAG
Source organism: Nanger dama (assembly GCA_917880005.1). Taxonomy (NCBI): domain Eukaryota; kingdom Metazoa; phylum Chordata; class Mammalia; order Artiodactyla; family Bovidae; genus Nanger; species Nanger dama. The sequence goes on along the minus strand of CAKJTW010000004.1, from coordinate 63,429,437 downwards.
ATATAGAAATAGATAAATAAATAAAGAAAGAAATAATTGAATCTTTTGTCTATATATTTACTCAAGGACTTTAAAAAATTTATTGGAGTATAGTTGACTTATAGTGTTGTGTTATTTTCAGTATAGCAAAGTGAGTCTGTTTATATGTGTGTGTGTGTGTGTATTTATCTATCAGTCTTTGTTAGATTCTTTCCCAACATAGGCCTTTACAGAGTATCGAGTAAGCTTCCCTGTGTTATACAGTAGTGCCTTATTAGTTACCTATTTTATTATTCCAGAGTTTCTAGATGAATGAGTTATCACTTCTTTATGTTAGGAAGACAGATTTTTTGCCTGCTGCTCCCAAGTAGGTTATGCTGGATGGGCTCGTATAGCGCAAGTCTTATCACCAAGCACCCAGGAGCCAGGTTGCCTACTTTAAATCCTGGCCCGACTGCTCCCTGGCTGTGCGATACTGTGCAAGTTACTTACCCTTTCCACCTATGTGTGTGCATGCTCCGTTGCTTCATTGTGTGTGACTCCTTGCGACTCCATGGACTATAGCCTGCCAGGCTCCTCTGCTCACCAGGATTCTCTAGGCAAGAATACTGAAGTGGGTTTCCATGCCCTTGCCCAGTGGGTCTTCCTAACCCAGGGACTGGAACCCGTGTCTCTTACATCTTGCGTTGGCAGGTGGGTTCTTTATTACTAGTGCCTCTTGGGAAGCCCCCTACAAAATGAGGAAAACCATAGCTCCTTCATAGTGTGGTTGCATGGATTAAGCTCATGTTCAAATTTTGATAACAGCTTGTTAGTTTGCTTCCTTCCTCACCCTCACAGGATGTCCCCTAAATAGCAGACAGAGAAGTGGGACCAAATCTTCCAGGCAGATGGTTCCTTTCTTCTGTCTGAGCCCACCAAGAGGCTCCCATCAGCTGAGAAGAAATCTCCAGTCCCTACTGAGCCTATGAGGCCCTGCCAGTAATCTTCCTTGGTTCCCTGTTTGGCATCTTTCCCTGCTTTCCACAGACGATGCAAGCCCAGATTCCCTCCTGAATCCCCCCAGGTCCAGCCACCTCGTTCACATCCTCACTGTGGTGAAATCTCTGCTTCAAAGCTGCCTCATCAGAGAGACCTTGGCTACCTGTTCTGTGGAAATCAGCCAGTTCCTCTTTCTCCATCTCTGTAAATTGCATTTTATTTGTTTAATTGGAATATGATTGCTTAATAATGTGTTAGTTTCTGCTATACAGCAAAGTGACTCAGCTACACATATACATATATCCTCTCTTTTTGCAATTTCTTCCTATTTAGGTTAGTGCAGAACATTGAATTCCCTGGACATACATTCAGAGAAAACCATAATTCAAAGAGATGCATGCATACCAAAGTTCATAGCAGCAGTATTTACAATAGCCAGGACATAGAAGCAACCTGAATGTCCAAGAACAGAGGAATGGATAAAGAAAATGTGGTAAATATATACAATGGAATATTACTCAACCATGAAAAGGAATGAAATTGTGCCATTTGCAGAGATATGGATGGACCTAGAGATTGTCATACAGAGTGAAGTAAGTCAGAAAGAGAAAAACAAATACTGTATGTTAATGCATATATGTGGAATCTAGAAAAATGGTATAGATGAACGTATTTGCAAAGCAGAAATAGAGACACATACATAAAGAACAAATGTATGGATACTGAGGGGGACAGGGATGGGATGGATTGGGAGATCAGGATTGACATGTATATACCACATTCTTTTTAAATGGTACCTATCAGTACCAAATGTATTTTAGACTTTCTTATTTATTAGCTTATTTTTTTGCCTCTTCCCATTACAATGTAAATTCCATGAAGACAGGCCATCTCTCTCTTTCAGTAGAGAGAACCGTGCCTGGCATCTTGTAGAAATTAAAAATGTAATTGTGATGGTGAATAAATGAATTACCTGTAACTCAGCCAATTGCTGGTTGGCTGGTGTTAAATTGTTGTGCATGTGCTAGGCTCCTAGGCTCTCCGACAGTGTGTCACCTAGTGCATATGGATGCTTAGCAGGTAAGCCAGGCCCCTTAGAATCTCAGTGGGGCCTGTTATGAGCATTGGGGTACATATATTTTTGATAGTATAATTAGTTTTGTCCAGATATATACCCAGGAAGGGGATTGCTGGATCATACGGGAATCATGTTTTTAGTTTTCCGAGGAACCTCCATACTGTTTTCCATTGTGTTAAATTCTGCATTTTGATTTCTACAAACTGGGTTAAGTGTATTTATTCTTTCTCAGAAGAGTTGTTTCTCTATAAATTTTCTCTTGATGAATTTATCCATCCTCCCATTCATATAAATCATGGATATTTCACAAGCAGGTACTGAGCACAGAGCATCTCAGAGTGATGGTAAGAGCTGTTGCTTACTGGTGCCTGCTATGAGCTGGGCCTGCTGCCATCCTCTCCTAATAGTTGCAGCAATGTAAGGTAGGTATCCTAATCTCCTTTGCAAAAGGCAGAAACAGAGGTGCAAAGAAATTCATTTGCCCAAGATCATAGCTAGTAGACAGCAGTGTTGGAGTCTACCCCAGGCCTGTGACCTGGTGCTCTGTTCCCTGTCTCTCATATAACCCCTCTCTGGTGCTGTGCACATCTCACTTGGCCGGGTACCACTGACAAGGCCATGCCTGGGGCCCTGCTCCTCGTGAGCTGCCCATCTGCAGCTGGCAGGTCCTGGTGGTTCCAGTGCTGGCCACTCCTCATTCAAGATGAAGGGCTGGCCATGAGGAAAGCATGCCCATCCTATCAGTTTCCCTTCTTCACTTACAAGCCCCCATGCCTCTCCAACAGAAGCCTATCAGGGGCCTGGAAGAGAGAACTGACTTTCCAAAGAGTTCAAGAAACCGGAACACACTGTCGCATGAGGCTCCAAAGTCCAGCTCAACAATCAGCCATCTGCACTGCATGAAGCCTCCAGGTGAAGTTGGGCAGATCCAGGGCTTTCTATCACCTCCTGCCAGGTGGTGGACCAGGCATTTGGCACTGAGCTATTCCCGTGAGGTGCTCTAGGCAGATGCTGGCCGAAACGATGGGTCAGCTTGACCTATAAGCGTGGCTGCACATTGGCTCATGGTATCATGATGTTTTCAGAAGCAGAGTTTGCCCAGGACCCTGAGAGCCAGATGGGGATGTCTGGAGCAGCAGCAGGGCCCTGCTGCTCTCCCATCCCTCCCAGGAAGCTGATGTTGCTTTATGGCGATGCTCCTATTAGGCTGTGATGGAATGTCTGTGGCAAACGGCAGTATTTAAGAACAATTAACAGCATTCACTCCCGGTGAGCTGTCAGGGTACTGAGATGCAGACGATATGGTTCCTGTTCCCCAGGGCCTCACAGGTTAGAACCTGCAGATTTCTCTTCAGAGACAGACAACAGCATCTGCTGCTAAACACCAGATTCACATGCTTGTGCCGCAGTCATGGCCAAAGACTCTTCCTGGGAATAGCGTGCATCACTCCTTCATCTCAGGGACATGAGATGCAGAAGAATGAGTGCAGCCTTTGGCTCCTAAGAGGGCTCACCCTGCCTGTCAGAAATCCCTAAGCTCTGGCTCCTGCTGGAGATTCAGATTGAACTGGTCTGTCAAGGTCCCCACAGTAGCATTTTAAAAGCTCTCCAGATGAACCTGATGTGCCCACTTTTCTGAGTATCAGCACTGCCTGGGGAGCTTTCTAAACATCACAAATGCTTGCACTCATTCCAGACCCACTAAGTCACAGCCTCAATGGGATAGGGTTTGAACAGTTGTTCTTAAAAAGTCCTTCTGTTGCTCTCATGCAGAGCTGCGACTGATAACCATGAATTAGATTTAATTTTGTATCTTGCTCATGCAAATTACCTTTCTGAGATTCAGTCCACTTTCTGTGACATGGGCTGCTCTAGAGATGGGCTGCTCTAGAGGTGGGCTGCTGTTCAGTGGGATCATGTATGCTCTGTGCTTGGCACACATTCATGGATCTGGATGTTTTACAAACTGTCCTCTTGGTACTTTTGGTCCTCAAGTGGCCAACTGCTTCTGGCTGGTTTAAAGCAATGCATTTAATTCACTTGAATATGTTCTCCTTGTTTTATGCATGAAGTCTAAATGATGTGGAGCTTGCATCCCACTGCTAATAAAGTCATCTAAGACTATAAAACTTCTATTCTTTGAAAGAAAATCTATTCACTTTTCTGTCACTATCTTTGGGGTCCTTTATCTCACTTTTCACTCCAGGAAACACAGGTAAATGTTTGTTGTGGGTCAGACATGGCTCTGGGATGGAGACCCATCCAACTCTTCATGGGGCTCACCACTAATGAAAGGGGAGAGATATCTAAACAAGTAATAATGCTTAACATTGGGTGAAGTTTCTATAAGATCTATAGGGACAAAACATAAGAAGCACTTATCCTTTCCCCCTTTTAAACATTTTTTTTTCAAAAGCAAACCTGCAAAGTGTTTTGAAACAACAATGATGTGATCCCCAGGTGCCTCATAATCAGTTGCTGTTCCCGCCATACAGTTCCAAAATAAAGACATTTACATTATGTTCAAGAGAACTCTAGCTAACAAATGTGAGCCACTTACTGTTCTGAATGGGGCATCCTAGTGTGGGGGAGATGTTAGATTTTGTGGGTGGAGGGGGTGGTGGTAAAGGTAATGATCTATGCTCTGGCTGGGCCAGAAAAAAAAGTGATATTAAGAGATAAATATGTAACTGGAAGGACATTCTGAAGGGCAGTGCATTGATGAGGCAGGCCAAAGAGGCTGAGATACCTACTTTAAATATAATTAAATAGATTTTGTTTCTACAGCTGTTAACTGAATGTAGAATGTTGCTCCAGATATGGTCATGATTGCAAGCGTACACTACTATGTATACAATAGATAACTAATGAGGATCTACTGTATAGTGCAAGGAATTCTACTTAATGCTCTGTGATGACAAAGGGGATCGCTTTGCTGTATTGCAGAAACTAACAACATTGTAAAGCAACTATACTCAAATAAAAACAAAACAAAACTTGTCTACTTTGTCTGTATCTGGACCCAGGAACCACATCCCAGATCCTCCTTTCCTTAAACTCAGTGTTTTCAATACAAATATTTTAATAATAATTATACCCACACCAAGGAATATTCATTGAAAATGTATTTTTCAGATTAAACCCTATTATCCAATTTAATTTCTTGGTCAATTTTCTGTGAAGTGCAGTTAAACTGCCTCCAATTGTTTCCACATTTATTTCCCTGAAATTATTTTTATCTAAATCAATTCTTTATTTTTTTTCATATAATTTTCTTTGGTTCTGGAGATTTAATTTGTTTGCCAGCTTTATTATTAATAAAAAATTTTACTGAATATGAGTTCTGTCACTGTGAATTTTCTTTGTTGTCATTAATTCTACAAAGTCCAACTTTTCTGGGTCAGATTTTACCATGTGCAGTGTTAACTGTTGCCAGCTTTATTTAGAGCTGATTATTTCTACTACTGTTTCCACTGTTTCCCCATCTATTTCCCATGAAGTGATCAGACCAGATGCCATGATCTTCATTTTCTGAATGTTGAGCTTTAAGCCAGCTTTTTCACACTTCTCTTTCATTTTCATCAAGAGGCTTTTCAGTTCGTCTTCACTTTCTGCCATAAGGGTGGTGTCATCTGCATATCTGAGGTGATTGATATTTTTCCCGGCAGTCTTGATTCCAGCTTGTGCTTCTTCCAGCCCAGTGTTTCTCATGATGCACTCTGAATATAAGTTAAATAAACAGGGTGACAATATACAGCCTTGACGTACTCCTTTTCCTATTTGGAACCAGGTTATTGTTCCATGTCCAGTTCTAACTGTTGCTTCCTGACCTGCATATAGGTTTCTCAAGAGGCAGATCAGGTGGCCTGGTATTTCCATCTCTTGAAGAATTTTCCACAGTTCATTGTGATCCACACAGTCAAAGGCTTTGGCATAGTCAATAAAGCAGAAATAGATGTTTTTCCCCTGGAACTCTCTTGCTTTGGGGGAAACAGGGAAACAGCGTCAGACTTTATTTTTTTGGGCTCCAAGATCACTGCAGATGGTGATTACAGCCATGAAATTAAAGACACTTACTCCTTGGAAGGAAAGTTATGACCAACCTAGATAGCATATTCAAAAGCAGAGACATTATTTTGCCAACAAAGGTCTGTCTAGTCAAGGCTATGATTTTTCCAGTGGTCATGTATGGATGTGAGAGTTGGACTGTGAAGAAAGCTGAGCACCGAAGAATTGATGCTTTGAACTGTGGTATTGGAGAAGACTCTTGAGAGTCCCTTTGACTGTAAGGAAATCCAACCAATCCATCCTAAAGGAGATCAGTCCTGAGTATTCATTGGAAGGACTGATGCTGAGGCTGAAACTCCAATACTTTGGCCACCTCATGTGAAGAGTTGACTCACTGGCAAAGACCCTTGATGCTGGGAGGCACTGGGGTCAGGAGGAGAAGGGGATGACAGAGGATGAGATGGCTGGATGGTATCACCGACTCAAAGCACATGAGTTTGAGTGAACTCTGGGAGTTGGTGATGGACAGGGAGGCCTGGTGTGCTATGATTTATGGGGCCGCAAAGAGTTGGACATGACTGAGTGACCGAACTGAACTGAACTGACCTATTTCTACCACTATTACTTGCTATGAGTTGGATAAAGGACTTATTTTATTTATTTCTTCCCTAATCAGTGAGAAAATAAGAGCAGTTTTCTGCACACAATTCCAAGTATGTCCAACTAATCAGGATGTTCCATTACTGGCTAACCCAGATTTTTCATGTATTTCTATTTGTATCCTGTAAATTAATGTGTCCACACTGCTCTTGGTTGGATTGGTAAATAGATGCTGGGGTCAATGCAGCATATTTTTAGGCAATCTTGGCATATTGATGAGCTTTTCTAACTAGATGATGTTATTAATACTTGATCCCAGAAGAGAGACTGGTGCCTCTGGTCCTTCTTGTGCCTCAAGTCTTAAGACAGACTTGTTCCTCACTCAGACCCCAAAGTCTAGGTAAATACTGGACTGAGAGAGCTCTGGACTTCTAGTCCAACCCACTAGGCTCTTCTGTGCATGAAATTCTCCAGGCAAGACCACTGAAGTGGGTAGCCATTCCCTTCTCCAGGAGATCTTCCAGACACAAGGATCAAACCAAGGTCTTCTGCATTGCAGGCAGATTCTTTACTGTCTGCCATCATGGAAGCCACCTGGAAATAATACATTTTATCTAATGAGAGGTCAGAAAGCAGAGACAAGTGTATGCACCAGAACTCCATTCAGGAAGAACATTGTATTCACTTGGAAGAATTGTTTCCAAAAGTCTCTTGGGATAGACCTCATCCTCTACCACCAGAATGTAGTGGCTGAACTGACCAAAAAACAAGGTAGAAGGTGATAAGAGGTGATCCTAGAGGAAGAAAAACATGGAAGATGGAGAGATGAGGATGGAAGCTGTGTTAGTCTGCCTGGGCTGCTATAACAACTTACCACAGACTGGATGTTAAACAGCAGACATTTATTTTCTCACTGTTTTGGAGGCTAAGAATCCAAGACCAAGTTGCCAGGTAATTCACTTTCTGGTGAGGACCCACTTACTGATTTGTTGGAAGCTGCCATCTCACCCTGTGCCCTCATGAGAGGGTGGAGGCTGGGGGAGGGTTTCTCTGATGTTTCTTCTCATGAGGACACTAATCCTACCAACTCAGGGCCCCCACTCATGACTTTACTTAATTTTCTTTGGAAGCCTGGTTTCCAAATGCAGCCGCACTAGGGGCTGGGTTTCAACATACACATTTTGAGGGTATTACAAACATTCATCTCATAAGAGCATGTGAGTAGTGGGTTATCAACAACTCCCCATGGAAATTGACCCTTTAATATCAAGATCTTTGATAAAGTTGACTAAATTCACAAAAGCTTGGGGATATTGGATTTCCCATGGACGTCAGTGAGGGAGCTCACTGGAAGTTTTCTTAGACGTAGTGGAAATTAGAGACAGAGCTTTGAAATTATATAAACCATAGAATCAGGGATTTGGAACAAACTGAATTAGTTTTGTGAGAAGTATAAAATGAATCTGGACATTATAAAGTATATATATGCATACATGTATATGTATATATACTATTAACCTGTCTATCTATTTATACCTTATCCTCATCAATAGAATTGATGAGACTTACAGAAAAAATAAGAGAAAGTAAACAGGTGAGAAAATCAGGCAAAAATGACAATCAAGGTAGGAAAGTGAATTAATATTTATAAGTTCAGCATATAGAAACACAGAGGGCAATAAAAACTTCAAGTTTTATAGACTTTACATTGGTGCTAAGCTTCCTGGTAGCCAAGGAAAAGAGGGAATGATAGCTGATAAAACATTTTATAAACCTCTAAGTAATGCTCAAAATTCTCCAAGCCAGGCTTCAGCAATATGTGAACTTTGAACTTCCAGATGTTCAAGCTAGTTTTAGAAAAGGTAGAGAAACCAGAGATCAAACTGACAACATCTGCTAGATCATCGAAAAAGCAAGAGAGTTCCATAAAAACATCTATTCTGCTTTATAGACTATGCCAAAGCCTTTGACTGTGTGGATCACAATAAATTGTGGAAATTCTTCAAGAGATGGGAATACCAGGCCACCTGACCTGCCTCCTGAGAAACCCATATGCAGGTCAGGAAGCAACAGTTAGAGCTGGACATGGAAAAACAAACTGGTTCCAAATAGGAAAAGGAGTACATCAAGGCTGTATATTGTCACCCTTTTTATTTAACTTATATGCAGAATATATCATGAGAAACGCTGGGCTGGAAGAAGCACAAGCTGGAATCAAGACTGCCGGGAGAAATATCAGTCACCTCAGATATGCAGATGACACCACCCTTACGGCAGAAAGTGAAGACGAACTGAAAAGCCTCTTGATGAAAGTGAAAGAGGAGAGTGAAAAAGTTGGCTTAAAGCTCAACATTTAGAAAACTAAAGTCATGGCATGTGGACCCATTACTTCATGAGAAGTAGATGGGGAAACAGTGGAAGCGGTGATAGACTTTATTTTTGGGCTCCAAAATTACTACAGATGGTGATTGCAGCCATGAAATTGGAAGACACTTACTCCTTGGAAGAAAAGTTATGACCACCTAGATAACACAGTAAAAGCAGAGACATTACTTTGCCAACAAAGGTCTGTCTAGTCAAGGCTATGGTTTCTCCAGTGGTCATGTATGGATGTGAGAGTCGGACTGTGAAGAAAGCTGAGTGCCAAAGAATTGCTGCTTTTGAACTATGGTGTTGGAGAAGACTCTTGAGAGTCCCTTGGCCTACAAAGAGATCCAACTAGTCCATCTAAAGGAGATCAGTCCTGGGTATTCACTGGAAGGACTGATGATAAACTGAAACTCCAGTACTTTGGCCACGTTATGGGAAGAGTTGACTCACTGGAAAAGATTCTGATGCTGGGAGGGATTGGGGGCAGGAGGAGAAGGGGATGGCAGAGAATGAGATAGCTGGATGGCATCACCGACTCAATGGAGAGGAGTTTAAGTGAACTGTGGGAGTTGGTGATGGACAGGGAGGCCTGGTATGCTGCGATTCATGGGGTTGCAAAGAGTTAGACACAACTGAACGATTGAACTGAACTGAAGATATATATTATGCACAAATGGCCAGTGATCTTTATATGTATAAACAATATTTTAATAATGATTTTGCAGCATGAAGTCTCAATGCAGTTTGGTGAGAAGATCTAAAAATACATTTTTTACATACAGTGAATTAGTTTTAAGATGAGAAAATTTAAAATAGGTCTGTTAATAAAATGAAAGCATACTTTGATTCTACTCCCACAAAGACATTATTTTTTGTACTATTAATACAAGTGCAGCCAACCAGTGATCTTAATTTGTTTCATATTCTCCATAGTATTTGATGAGAGTAGATGGGGGAGCCTGATGGGCTATTGTCTATGGGGTCGCATAGAATCAGACGTGACTGAAGTGACTTAGCAGCAGCAGCAGCAGCAACAGCAGCAGCCGAATTTGGGTTTCCCTGGTATCTCAGTGGTTAAGAATCTGCCTGCCAATGTGCCCATGCAGGAGATATGGGTTCAATCCCTGGGTCAGGAAGACCCGTTGAAAAAGAAAATGACAACTCACTCCAGTATTCTTGCCTAGGAAATCCCATGCACAAAGAAGCCTGGTGGGCTATAGTCCACGGGGTTGCAAAGAGTCAGACACAACTTAGGGACTAAATAAAAACAACAGCCAACTGTAGCAGCAAAGGGGATGTTTTAAACCTGACATATACACACTAAAATTTTAACAACATTTCTATACTTTAAGTAGAGTTCCAAGATACAGACTTCAGCCACTGAAGAAATTCTAGAAACAGACACCTCCCAGTGGAATCCTCATTAATTTGGATTAATTCACCAAGCCTGTGCCACTGTGTTTTCTGACATAAACACACATAGGTAATGATGAACTACAGACATCTTTGTTTATTTTCCCCTTGTTCATCTTTTCCATAAATATTTGCCGGGCTTGCTCTGTGTCAAGAGTTGATCTGGATGCTAGAGGCTGAGAAGAACCAGGTCCATGGCCTCTTAGATCACAGCAGGCAGAAAGATGAGCAGATAGAGATATTGGCAGTGGGCAATGATCTGAGAAGGGTTAGATACTGGTTAGATCCTGTTAGATGTCTAGGGGCTGAGCGTGCACTCTACCTTGACTGGTGGCTGTGGGCCACACTGATCTTTCCCTTTTCCAATGACATTGGCTTCCTCCTCCAGACCTTACTCTTGAGGGATGCAAAAGTTCATCCAGATGTAGCTATGAGGGTTAAGCCCTGGCCTTGTGTCATGCTTACACTTAAAGCTATGTTGGGGGATCCATCCATTCCAGGAAATCCTGTGATTTTTCTGCTCAAACCTGTTTTCCTGATGTGGGCTCAGGGACTCCTCCTGGGTTTGGCCACAGAAGGAATGACCCAGCCCTGATATGGTTTCTGAGACAAAGAAATTACCGAAGGAGGGGCTTTTCTGACTGTCCAGTGGCTAAGACTCTGTGCTCCCAACACCCAAAGCAAGGGCCTGGGTCTGACCCCTGGCTAGGGAACTAGGTCCCACATGTCACAAATAAGACCTGGTACAGCCAAATATATAAATTAAAAAATATTAAAAAAAAAATTATTAAAGGAGGGAATTTCCTGGTGATCCAGTGGCTAAGACTGCATGCTCTCAATGCAGGGGGCCAGAGTTCCATCCCTGCAGGGAACTAGGTCCCACATGCTGCAACTGAGACCCAGTGCAGCCAAATATATAAATAAATACAAATAACTACTTAAAAAATAAATCACCAGAGGGCATTAATCCTCTCAACTGGGAGTTCCAGAAGGCCCTGGTCAGGTATGGTCAAAGGGACTAGGTCCCATCTTTGGTATCTACTTCATCCCCAACCCTACCCACTCATAACTTTCTATATCCTGGACCAACAGCCAAATGAACAGCCTGTTTTCTTCTCTGAAGATTAAGTAGGAAGCCAAGAACCCATTCCACTAAGTCAATCATTTTCTCCTGATCAAATGCCTTTTTCTTCCCTTACATCTATGTAATGACTAGTCCCCTCTCTGTTCATATCTGGGTCCACAGATAAAGGTAGTGCTTATATAACACTCACTGTTTACTCTATGTCATGCTTACAAACATCTCACACATCTCAGGGCATCTCATGATGTCTGTATGAGGAGGTGCTGAATGCTCTTCATGCCAGGCAGGGGAAGCTGAGCTATGGGGAAGGGGTGGGATGGGATGTGCGGTCTGGCTGTTGAGTTAGGGCTCCTCTGCACTCTGCTGCCTTTCAGGTAGCCAGAGCTTGAGAGATGTTCTGAAAGATTTATGGTCTATTGAACGACTTAGTTTTGGTTTCAGGTTTGGAGGATTCGCTGGCAAAATAATCACTCTACACTTTGGTAAGAAATAAAGAAGTTTATTATGTTTATAGTAAGTTACATATGAGGGTAAGTAACAGAATAATGATTACATATATGTTTATATATATAATTATAATCACTAAATTGGGGAAACAGTTCCCAATACACCAATAGTATCAGTTCAGTTCAGTGGCTCAGTAGTGTCCGACTCTTTGCGACTCCATGAATTGCAGCACGCCAGGCAACCCTGTCCATCACCAACTCCTGGAGTTCACTCAGACTCACGTCCATCGAGTTGGTGATGCCATCCAGCCATCTCATCCTCTGTCGTCCCCTTCTCTTCCTGCCCCCAATCCCTCCTAGCATCAGGGTCTTTTCCAATGAATCAGCTCGTCGCATGAGGTGGCCTAAGTACTGGAGTTTCAGCTGTAGCATCATTCCTTCCAAAGAAATCTCAGGGCTTATCTCCTTTAGAATGGACTGGTTGGATCTCCTTGCAGTCCAGGGGACTCTCAGGATTCTTCTCCAACACCACAGTTCAAAAGCAACCAATAGTATAGTAAGAAACAAATGTATGCATCTCCAAACTGGAGAAACATGTCTAGATCCAAACGGGAGTCCCCAGTCCCAGTTGATGGAATTCTCCAGGCTAGAATACTGGAGTGGATAGTCTTTCCCTTCTTCAGGGGAATCTTCCCAATCCAGGGATTGAACCCAGCTCTCCTGCATTGCAGGAGGCTTCTTTACCAACTGAGCCATAAGGGAAGCCCAAGAATAGTGGACAGTCTATCCCTTCTGGAGTGGGTAGTCTATCCGTTCCTCAGAGGATCTTCCTGACCCAGGAATCTCCTGCATTGCAGGAGGATTCTTTACCAACTGATTTATCAGGGAAGCCCCAAAGATATGCAAACAATATATTAACAAAATGAAGTCAAACACACATCAGCAAATTTGGGGAAACACTTAAATCCAGATTCAAGCAAAGTAGGAGTTCCCTCAAACAGCAAACTGGAGTCCCCAGCTGAAAGGTCTCAGATAGTGTGTCCACCTCAGGGTGAGACCTCAGAGCACCAACTGAAGGAGTCCCCAAAAGAAAAGTGGGATTCCTTATGGCTTAGCTGGTAATCATCAGCTTACATGCAAAGATGCAGTTCTGGCTATTACGTTAAATGCTTGCATTTCTAGTCATAAGTCTCAGAATGTTTGCTAATCCCCTGGGAACTGGCCAGATTCCCATGCCCAGAAAGCTTCATGAGTTATTCCCTTCCTTATCTGTTGGTTCCCAAGACCTGTTTTCAGTTTGTGCTGCTGGGCATGTAACTCCTTTCAGGGTGTCTGTTCAGTCAAAGGTCTAGTGTTGCCTCTGCAGTGTGAACAAGACTACTTTCCCCAGCAGAGGGCCTTGGCTGTCAGTTGGTGGATGAACAGAGACCTTTGGCTGCATGGTATCTCAGGGACCTTAGGCGGCCCAGATAGTACAATGTCTATCAGGTGCACGTGGTCAAAACTGTCTCAAACATCCAAGAGGGTTCTCTGGGCCACCATGCAGGTGGTGAGGTCACTATGGTTGGGTAGTAGGACATTTTACAAATGGACCTGTTGGAAGCACTCACATCCTTGAGTATGACTGTGTACATTTGTTGAAATTCATTGAACTCAATGAAAAAGAGATGCATTTCAGTGTGTGTAAGTTATGACTCGATGAACCCAAAGCCAGTGCTTGGTGACAAACTAGAGGTATGGGTTGGGGAGGGAGGGGCAATCAAAAGGAGGAGACACGTGTCTCCTTTGGCCTATGGCCGATTCATGTTGTTGATATATGGCAAAAATCATCACAATATTGTAATTATCCTCCAATTAAAAATAAATAAGAAAGTTGAAGTAAAAGCATATCCTGAACATTAAACAGCCAGAGTCCCACTCCCTGGGTTGCTCAGGCTGGTCGTCTCCAACCAAGCTACCCTCTTGACCTCTGGACTGATGCTGTTCTTGATTACCTTTTCTGGTAACAGGGAGCTGGTGTGTGATGGCTGAGGGAGAGTTATATGTGTTTAGTGATGACAGTGGAACTGGGAGTTCTTTGACAAGCTGTGCCCCTGTCTGTTTTATGACCTAAAGCTGCTACTGTGGTTGCCAGCTGAGCAGCCACAGAGCTGTCACTCAGGTGAGCTCAGATCCTGTGAGGGAGGCAGCCAGCTGAGCCTGACAGAAGCCACTGATGCTGCTAGAGCTGGAGCTGCAGATTTTACAGAGGCCTGATGTTTTCAGGAGAATTCCTCTCATCTTTCCTGCCATATGAAGCATGGAAAGATAATGCTTAAGACCTTGTTCTCTAAAATTCGGGTGCTGAGTGCTCATCTGAAGGGCAATGGCATCAGACTTTCATGAGCACTGGGTAGCCAAGACTTGGCACTATTCCTGACCAGCAGCAAACCTCGAGCAAGTCACTTCATTTCTCCAAGCCTCAGTCTCCCCATTGGTAAAATGGGTATGATAAGATCTGGCTCATGAAAGGGGCTGGATTTTGCTAACTCTCTCTGAATTACTTGTAGTTCAGGACTGGTTCCAGGACACTCTCCTCCTGGATGCATCTCAAGTCATATCACTGTCTCCCACCCTTTCCTATGAAGTTCACATCCCTGATGGCTTCAACTACGCTAAAGCGTGTTGCTGTGGACTCACCGGTGTTGAGTCAGGAGCTTTCCTCCATTAGAATGTAGCTCCCTGTGGGTGAGGACCAACTTTTATACCACCTTATCAATCACACTCTCCTTGGTGACTGCATCATTACCCGGTTGAATTTTTTCCATAACACTCACCATTATCTGAAATAATCTCTTTATTTATCACCTGTCTCTCCTGCTATACTGTAACCCTTTGTTTTCATTTGCATTTACCTCCCTATCTCCTAGTATCTAGAAAGGTGGATGCCACAGAAATCATAGGTTCTCAGTGACTATCTGGGAAAAGATGGATATACCACTTCAGCATCCCCCGACTCCCAGCGTAGAGCTGAGCATACCTTGGACTCAGCATGTACTTTCTGGTCTGTCGGCTGGTTGATTGAATTATATGTAGAGCCAGCCCCTGTCAACAGATGGTCAGGCATGGGATTATAAAGGTCTCAGGTGTCTGGCCTGAATGAGGGAAATGGCTGATTTTATGAGCTCATTTGTGGTTGCTGATTGTAGCAGTATCAACAGAAATGGCTTCGGTTACAAAGGACAGTATCATCTATCACTAAGGTCTCTCTTGTCAATCTGCTTTGAAAACCGATTTTAATGAAAGAGGATTTTAATGGGAATGCCAGGCTTGCGAAGTGAAAGTCAAAGATAAAGATGGAAGGATGCTCTTAAGGCCTTTGTGTACCTACGAGTAAAAAAAAAATTTTTTTAATTAAAGGCAAATTCTAAAGGGGGAATTGGCAGGTTTTATCCTTAGTTTTCAAATAACATAAATCTTGTTTCCTCAATAAGATTCTAGGTTAGACCATCAATTTCCTTTCTTTTTCTTTTTCATCATTGCTTATACCAGGATATTGAATACAGTTCCCTGTGCTATGCTGTGGCCTTGTTTGTCCATTCTCTGTACAATAGCTTGCGTCTACTAATCCCAAACTCCCAATCTATTCCTCTGCCACCCACTCCCCATCTTGGCAACCAAGGGTTCTCTGTGAGTTTGTTCTGTTTCATAGATAAGTTCATTTGTATCCTATTTTAGATGCCATATGTAAGTGATATATAATATTTGTCTTTCTCTGTCTGACATTTCATGTAGTATGATCATCTCTAGTTGCATCCATGTTGTTGCAAGTGGCTCAATTTTCTTGTAGGCAGAAATGCATTTTGTGGGAATGACCTTTATCCCAGCCTATGTGATAAGACAGGACGTTGCTGCAGTGCCATTGATGGTCAACAGGACCATGCCCAGTTCCTCCTTTAGGTCGCTGGGTCATTTTTGCACCCCCGCCGCCCCTTCCCGCCAAGGGTAGAAGTTTCCAGAATCAGTAAGCCTGCCTCTGGATCATGTCCTTCTCTTGGTATGTAGAACTTCTACTGCTTGACCCTGAATGATGTCAGTTCATATTCCTGAGACCACACAGCTGGTAAGTGATGGGGTGAATTTGGCCACTGGGCAGTTAGACAATGGACCCCATAGTAACCACCTATTATGCCATCCTGCCTCTCAGGAGAAAAGGAGTAGTGAGAGAACACCACAGTCTCTTGGACCCAGGCTGGACCCTTTCAGCCTAGGAAGTCTCTTCCATAGGAGCTATTACTTATCTGCACATGATGGCCTCTAACAGAAACCAAGTGAAACCCAGCAGGAACCAGAAACATCCTAGGGCATAGCTCCTGATTCCACCGGAACATGCAGGCAGGGTGTCTACAGAGCCAAGTGAACCTATTGGACAGAGCTTGTCACCTAGAGACAGAGATCTGTGAGTTGCAGAGGGAACTATAGACTTTCTGGAGGAGGCAGATGGATGGGTGGGGCTTCAGTGTCTAGAGAGGTTGGTGTCCTCATAAAGTGTCCCAGCTGTTAAATCTAAGTGCCCGGGTGGAGGCAGGTGTGAGCATGGGATGGGGGTGGGGAAGGAAAGAGGGAGATACATTTGAGTTCGTGTCCAGCCTTGGCCTCTCGCCTCCAGCTGGGTCCTGTGCTCTCTTGGCACTCCAGGACATCCAGCATCAAACTGTCTTCTGATCAGGGTCTGGAGCCAAAACCATGCATCCATCATCAGAAAAGTGTCTTTGGATGGAGGGTCCAGGGCAGAGACCATCAGGGAGGCATCAGCTGCATCTTTCTGCTCCTGCTCAGATCCTATTTCTTTCACAGGGAGATGCTCTCAGTTTTCAGCATGGCTATGGTCCCAGGACAAAACCAGGTATAGTCAGAGGACAGCGTGCCTGCCACGGGGCCTCTCTAGCTCTCTCCTACTGAACTTGTGATCCTGCCAAGATGGAGGTGATCACAGTCAGTTGTTTAAGATTTGAGATAAAATTCAACTTTGCTCCACTGGATTAGAGACTCTCCAAGAAAATTCACAGAAAGAAAGAGATTAAAATGAGAAGCATCCCCTCATTCTCAGCAAAGGCTGGTCCCTCCGGTCACAGTGTGTGAAGCGGAGACTGTCAGGGTGGACCCTCCGGCTCCATTTCCTATCCCTCCTCTCCTTTTAGCCATAAAAATACACTTTTAAATGGTTTTGCTCTTGAATGCTTTCCTCTCTATTGTTGAAAATAACAATGCTGAAAAACAAGGAGAAAAAAAATATACACCATATCCTGGAAAATTGTATAATTTGGTGTTGCAAAAACCTATATTTAGTGCTTTGCTGGAACTCTTGTGGTCCAGAGCCACAGTAATCAGTATAATTTTCCATAGGAGAAATATTTAAGAGAGATCTAAATGTTCTGTCTCTCTTTGGTGTTGCTGATGATGACAATAATATAAAAATACTAACTTTCTAGGCATGGTGCAAACCCATTTAATCCTTCCAACAACTTATGAGCTGCTACTATCCTTTTCTCTTCTTCCACACTGTGCACATGTAAGATCTTAGTTCCCTGACCAGGGATTGAATCCACACCCCTGCCTTGGAAACACAGAATCCAAACCACTGCACCAGAAGGGAAGTCCTTTTTCCCCCTTTTTTGGCTCTGCCTAGTAGCATACGGGATCTTAGTTTCCTGATCAGGGATTAAACCTGAGCCCCCTGCATTGGGAGTGTGCAGTCTTAACTGCTGGACCACCAGGAAAAGTGAAAAGCAGACACAGTTGTGTCCAACTCTTTGTGACCTCATGGACTGTAGCTACCAGGCTCCTCTGTCCTTGGAATTTTCCAGGCAAGAGTACTGGAGTGAGTTGCCATTTCCTTCTCCAGGGGATCTTCCTGAGCCAGGGATTGAACCCAGGTCTCCAGCATTGCAGGCAGATGCTTTACCTTCTGAGCTACCAGGGAAGTCCAGACCACCAGGGAAGTTCCCATCATTATTTTTCAAAAGAGACCACTCAGGTTCAGAGAGATTGGGCAGGCAATTAAGATTCCCCAAGTGGGCGATTTCACCTGACATTCACACCCAGGTTCACCTGATTCCAAGACCATGAATCTTTGCCATTACACTGCCAGCCATTGTCAAGCAGAATGGCTACTGCTTTAGCAAAGAATTCCCCACCTCTCTCCAACTTGGTGATGTTTTCAGAACATGATCTCAATAGCAATTAATTCATAAAGTCACCAGTCTCCTTCAGAAAATCCACTGATCAAGAATTATTACCTTGTAAGTGACACATTTTTATTTAATTACGAACGCTCTGGAGATGGCATGTAATTTCATGCTACATCTCCTTGGCTTGCTTACTGCTTTAAAGCAACTATATCACTGAAAGGATTTAAAAGAGAAATGGCTCCAGGGGATATAAAAATCCTTAAATGCGTGCATCTAAATAAACTGGTCACACCATTAAAGGATAGGAAAAAGAATATTATTAAGCAGTCTGTAATTAAAGTATTGATCCTTTCTGCATGAATTAAAAAGCAAAAAAATATTAATTAACAGTGAATATATGAGATTAGGCTAGGAAGATACTGAAGTGAAGCACTCAATTCAGTGCTGAGTAGTCTGTTGTTTTCCATTTAGAAGGTTTATATTTGAGGAAGAATTATAAAAAGACAAGTTAATGTTTCTACTCGAAGCTGGAATTGTTTTGCTTAAGAGTTGGGGGTCTTTTTTGGCAGTTCCTGAATTTCTGGAGCTGCTGGGTTGTGGAGGGGGAGGGGGAGCAGGAGAACGTGGTCGGTCACCACCCTTCTCTCTGCAGCAGACAGCCCGCATCCTGCCCCATCCTTGTGCAACACTGTGTTGCAGCCCTGCCAATGAGGCAGCAAGTTCTGCCTGCAGACACCCTTCTCCCTGCTCACCGTTCTGCCAGAGACTCGTCTGTCTTTACCAGGAATCTGTCCTTTGGGAATTCTTGTCTTCTTTGGGGCCCCTGGCTGACTTCTTTTGCTTGTTGTCTTTAAAAGTAGTTGTGTCTACCTGCAAATTGGTGCGAATGAATTCAGCAACATAATCAAGTGGTCATAAAAACTACAACCAATTTAACTTTATAAAACCAGCAGCTCTCTTTTCCCTGTGATGGTGGCTGCCCACGGGGCTTCACTGAATTTGTCATATTCCTGCTGGTCCCGCTGAGAAATAAAGGTTGTGCTTAAATGGAATTCATATGGCCGAGATATTCAATTGTATGTGGAAGGACTTTATTGAAGTATTGCTCGTTTACAATGTTTTGTTCATTTATGCTGTACAGCAAAATGTTTCAGTGATACCTATATATACATATTCTTTTTCATATTCTTTTCCATTAAGGTTTATTACAAGATATTGAATATAGCTCCTTGTGCTATACAGTAGGACTTTGTTGTTTATCTATTTTATTATTTTATTTAATTTATTTTAATTTATATATATAGGAGTATATTTAATTTACAATGTGCTAAGTTGAAGTGTATAGCAAAGTGTTGAGTTATACACATACATATATCTATCCGTTTTCCATTCAGTAATTATAGAATCGTGAATAGAGTTGCCTGCACTATACCATAGGTCCTTGGTTATCTATTTTAAGCATAGTGGTGCATATACATCAATCCCAAACTCCTAGTCTATCTCTCCCTCTGCTCTTCCCTGCTGGCAACCACACATATGTTCTCCAAGTCTGTGAGTTTCTGTTTTGTAAGTAAGTTTATTTGTAGCAATTTTTTTGGACTCTGCATGTAGATGGTATAGTCTGTCTTTGTCTGACTTATTTAACCTAGTATGATGATCTCTAGGTCCATCCATGTTGCTGCAAAGTGGCATTATTTCATTTCTTGTGGCTGAATAATATTCCACTGTATACAGCTACCACATCTTTATTCATTCATCTGTGGATGAACATTTAGGTTGTTTCCATGCCTTGGCTCTTGTGAATAATGCTGCTATGAACATAGGAGTGCTTGTATTTTTTTGAATTAGTTTTTTTTTTTTTGCTTTGTTACACAGCTTGTGGGATCTTAGTTCCCAATTCAGGGATCAAACCTGTGCTCACTGCAGTGGAAGTTTGAAATCTTAACTACTAGACTGCCAGGGAATTTCCTCAAATTAGAGTTTTGTCCGACATATGCCTAGGACTGAGATTGCAGGATCATATGGTAGCTCTGTTTTTTTTTTTTTTTAAAGGAACCTCCATACTGTTCTCCACAGTGGCTGCACCAACTTACATGCCCACCAACAGTGTTGGATGGGTCCCTTATCCCCCTCTATGTGGAAGCATTTAGTATCCTGCAGATTATCCAGTCCATTCACAAACTCTTAACCCAGTGTTGTAGAAAGATGCCTATATGATCAGAAAGAAAACAATAAGAAACATTCTGCAGGTAGAGTAGAGTTAGGTGGCTACTGTGGGGGAAGCCTATACCCCAAAGGTGCTGGGGCACCAGGTATAGTGTTTATTTCTAGTGGAAAAGCATCAGCCATGCATGCAAGAGGACTGGGAGAGTCATGTACGGTGGCTGCCATGGGGAAATGGCCCTTCAGCAGAATGATCCTGGGGCTACCTCTAAGTAAATAGGGGCTGAGGAGGTGCTGAAAAGAGATACATTTTCCTGTCAAGGGAACTTCAGATACACAATTCCTCTGAGGGGCAGAGACCTCTGAAGAATTCATGCATGATCCCTATCAGAGAGTTGTCTTTAAATCCTGGCCAAGCCCAGAGAGCCCTGATGCAGGGCATCAGAAGACGATGAATGGAACAAGGACCTCCCTGTCTCCTCCCATCTCCTTCCTCCCCCGACTCTAGTGCCTGAATGGGTAGATACCTTAAGTAGCAAAGGAGTCATAAAAGGGAAAGATGGAGACCCAGAGAAACCCACCTAACTCCTCACCTTCCTTTTTTGCCTCCAGTCCCTGGCCAGCAACATGCATGAGCTGGGCGAAAAGGAGCTTCCATTTTTATCGAGAATGAAGTTTATGACTATTACAGGGAATCTTGCATATTTCTTATTGAACAGAAAGTATATTCATGGCTTGAAGCTACGGGGCCACTGTCTTCCTGGGAATGTCCAGTGGGTTATGTGAGCACTGATTGGTTTGAACAAGCAGAGGGCTGGGGGAGGCAGTTTTATAATTTCATCCCAGAATCCTGTGTCTTCAGTAAACTGGTCTCACGAACAGGTTCTTTGGTCCCTGTTGTGTGCCAGGAGTTAAGCTGAGGGCATCAAGCATCTCTTCCTACTTCATCCTTCTCACGGGAGGCCTATGAGGTGGATATAGTCTATCAGTGAATACTCTGGCTCTCCAACACGCAGGGCCCTGGGCCTCAGCCAACCTGTAAGGATCCTTTGCTCCAAGCTTTAAACACAGTTGTACAATTGGATGCCATCACCCCACAAACCGAATGCATGAGCTTTCCTGGAAGAGCCTAGAAATGTTCTTATTTAGTGTGTGTGTGTGTGTGTGTGTGTGTGTGTGTGTGTTTTCATAAAGTATGAGAGGATGGATGAGTCTTCCTGGGATGCCCAGCTGCTTCTGTGCCATGGGGCTCAGCTGGGTTCTGAGCCACTGGAGCAATTGGTTTGCATGGCAGGGATTGTACTCTGCCTCTTTCTATTAAGTCCAGATTTAACTGGCTGGACAAAGTGGCTGGAGACTCTCTCCCCTCCTACCAGGCAGGATGCCATCCTGACAGGTGGGCACCATGGGGCAGATGCCAGGGAAATAGGAGGTCTGAGGAACAGGGTCCAGACAGCTGCCACTGAGCATCAGCAGAGCCCTTGGGGTTGAGCCCCTCCTATGTGATGGCAGCTGAGCAGTGAGGTCTGCAGGCCCTGAGGCATCACCTCCCACTCTCCCCCGCCTCCCCCATTGCATCTCCTATTCAAGTAGCTGCTGCTTCTGGCTCCTGGTGACATTTTGTGGTTGGATTTGTCTTTAGATTGGACTTACTGCTCATTAAGAAGATAGATCCTCTTATGGGAGGGGAGGGGTGCTAGGACCAGATGCTGGCAAGTCAGCTGTTGCTTCCTCCATGGCTGAGGAATCATGAGCCTCTTTTTGTGTGATCCAGAAATCCATGTTCATTCACTTGCCATTGAGAAAACCCTCACAACCCACACACTCATCATGCTTGCCCTCAGATGCACATTCTAAGATGAGTTTTCTCCCAACTGATGGATGAGGTAGACTCAGTTTGGACCAAGCAGTTCTTTTCCTCCACAGTGGTGACTATCATTTTGGTTTGCATGCTTGAAATGATTACTATAATATCCTCAGTGCTGTCATAGTATCAGACCCCATTTTTGTGGCTTCTTAAGAATTGCTCCTAATGAGATGAAGTTTGTGGTAATTGTAGAGAGGTCATCACAAGTACTTTTTGTTCCTCACTTAGTTCCAGTATAAGAAAATTTGGAGGAAGCATGTCTTTTGACCCAAGAATCTTAAAAACAAAAATCTTTGCTATGTCTTCAAACAACTTCTAAGATTTTCTCTGTTAGAAATGTAAATGGAATAATTCATACCCTATTCCTTCTTGCTTTGACTGCCAGGAAGCTCAGCACCATATCTGGAGACGAATTTTAATGACTGTATGGAGATAAAGTATCTTCCCTGGGTATTATATTCTGGTTATACCATTTTAACAATTTTTCTGATTCTGATTTTTAAAATTGTATTTCTATGCTAGTTGACTGAATCTGTATATATAGCAAGTTGCTGAAAATCCTTTATGGAAGTGATGGAGGAAATATATAAATATAAAGAGCAAGATACAAAGATGGATCTCTCTTGATATGAGTTCCTTTTTGAGGTTTTGTTCAGTCACTATCATGTCCGATTCTTTGCAACCCCATGGGCTGTAGCATGCCAGGCTCTGCCGTTCTTCACTGTCTCCTTGATATTGCTCAGATTTATGTCCATTGAGTCAGTGATGTTATCTAACCATCTCATTCTCTACTGTCCTCTTCTCCTTTTACCTTCAACCTTTCCCAGCATCAGGATCTTTTCCAGTGAGTCAGCTCTTTGCATCAGGTGGCCAAAGTATTGTACCTTCAGCTTCAGTATCAGTCCTTCCGGTGAATATTTGGGGTTGATTTCCTTTAAGATCGACTGGTTTGATTTCCTTGCAATCCAAGGGACTCTCAAGAGTCTTCTCCAACACCACAGTTTAGAAGTGTTAACTCTTCGATGCTCAGCATTTTTATGGTCCAACTCTCACATCTGTACATGACTACTTTACTGGAAAAATCATAGCTTTGACTAGACAGACCTTTGCCGGCAAAGGGCTGTCTCTGCTTCTTAATATACTGGCTTTTAAAGACACAATGGCAATAGATGACACATTCGACAAAAAGCACCTTGCACAATTTTAAAGTAGGTGGCCAAGAGCTGGCTATCTAATTTTTAAATATTTTTAAAAAATTTTTCATTAAGTTTAATTTTAACATCAGGTTCATTTCTTATTTTTAAAATTTTTTAAATAGAAGTATACTGGATTTAGGTGTACAAGAAAGTAAATTATATACATATTACAGATATATATTTTTCTTTTTCAGATTATTCTTTATTATAGATTATTATAAGATATTGAATATAGTTTCTTGTGCTATACAGTAGGACCTTGTTGTTTGTCTATTTTATATATAGTAGTATTTGTATGTTAACCTTAAATTTCCAATTTATCACTTCCCTTCTTTCCCCTTTGGTAACCATAAGTTTGTTTTTTATGTCTGTGACTGATTGTGGAACTCTGAACCCATATTAAGGATGTATAAAATGTTCTGAGAGTAGAGACAGAAATCTGGGGAGAGGGATGCGCTTGAGATGATTCCACTGCTCTTTGTCCCAATTGACAAAGAACCTTAACTTCCCACTTCATATCAGATCTGCAGCAGGGGGTGCTGTGACTCCCTCCTCATCCCTGTAGACTTGGCCATGGGTCCACTGTCCAGCTGCTGCATGAGAGCTAAGTAGGGCGGTTGCAGTCAGGCAATCTTGCCTTCCAGAACATTCAGCACACAGGCTGTGAGATTGTTTCTTATGGGCTAGAAGGAAGTGAGCTCTCTGAAAGGAGGGTTGGCCCAGAGCTGTTTAATATTCTGCCCCAGAGACCACCTTGGGAAATGGTGGATCACACCAGAGAGGGCCAATGTGGCAGGTCCATGGACGTCCAGAAGCAGGAGTGGGCTTGGCCAGACGGAGGATGAAGCACTGGCAAGACCACAGCACCTGCCAGGGAAGAAGTGAACTGCTGTTGTTGCTGCTGCTAAGTCGCTCAGTTGTGTCTGACTCTGTGTGACCCCATGGACTGCAGCCCACCAGGCTCCTCTGTCCCTGGGATTCTCCAGGCAAGAATACTGGAGTGGGTTGCCATTTCCTTCTCCAATGCATGCATGCATGCTAAGTTGCTTCAGTCATGTCTGACTCTGCAACTCTGTGGACAGTAGTCCACCAGGCTCCTCTGTCCCTGGGATTCTCCAGGCAAGAATACTGGAATGGGCTGCCATTTCTTTCTCCAAGAAGTCGTGAGTGCACTCATCAAAGAGCAGATAGCTATAGCCCTTTCCAGGCCAGAGAGGGAACCTCCACAATGTGACCAAATGGTGGTAGGAAGTCTTCCCTGTTCACTTTTTCTGTCTTTTCCTCCACAGTGAGGATGGGGAGGGGCCGCCCCATCCCGACTCCAATAGGAGAGCAGGATGGACTTTCAGGAAGGATAGGAAAGAATTCCCAGCCCCCTCTCGCTCGCCCCCCATTCTCCCCCTCCTCCGTCATCCTCCGTCCCTCGGCAACCCCCTCCTTCACCCTCAGCACATCCTCAGTGAGACAGGGAAGACTTAACATTCACCTAGGTGCCACATTCCTCTTACTTTATGGGCCTGGGCATTCTGATTTCTGCATTGTGACTGTGTGTGAGAATTTGCTGTCCTGGAACATTTTACTTCCTAAGAAGATTCACTACTTTATACTTCTCTCCAGGGGCAGGGAAAAAAAAACCCTTCAGCCCCACTCTTATCGTCCGGCCTTGACCCAAGTTCATCAATTTGACAAGAGATATCACAGGCAAAATAACGTATGCTTTCTGATGTATCCCATGGGTCCTGAGTGACCAGTGTGCTGGTTTTCACTGTGCCCCCATCCCCATATTTGCCACAGAAAAACCTGGATCAGGACCCAATCCATGCCTGTCCTCTTGTCTCACATCAGAGTGTTTGCTTTTAGAGCTGTGGTATCAAGGGCCAGCCTTAGGCAAAAAATGCTCTTTGGGTCCTTCCTTCCTCATCTCTTGTGACCTTTCCAATTTCTACTTTCCTCTCCTCCCCTCTCCTCATGTATCTTCCCTGCTGCTTGTCAAGATGCCCTTCGCACTGTGGAGGCCACTCGAGTCTTGGTCTGAGAATCTTGCTGTCTGACTCTGAGCCAGGCTGACACTCCTCGGTCTCCCAGCAAATGCAGGGTTCTCAGCTGCCCATTTCCTCCACATTCACACATCCTAAGGACTCAGCTCCTTCATGTTCTTTTTAAAAAAATTATTCAACTTTTTGCCATACGTCAACATGAATCCACCATGGGTGTACACGTGTTCCCCATCCTGAACCCACCTCCCATTTCCCTCCCCATACCATCTCTTTGGGTCATCCCAGTGCACCAGCCCCAAGCATCCTGTATCCTGCATGGAACCTAGACTGGCGATTTGTTTTTTATATGATATTATACATGTTTCAATGCCATTCTCTCAAATCATCCCACCCTCTTCCTCTCCCACAGAGTCCAAAAGACTGTTCTATACATCTGTGTTTCTTTTGCTGTCTGGCATGCAGGGTTATCATTACCATCTTTCTAAATTCCATATATATGCATTAGTATACTGTATTGGTGTTTTTCTTTCTGGTTTACTTCACTCTGTATAATCAGCTCCAGTTTCATCCACCTCATTAGAACTGATTCATATGTATTCTTTTTAATGGTTGAGTAATACTCCATTGTGTATATGTACCACAGCTTTCCTATCCAGTCACTCTCCAACATAAATCACAGCAGGATCCTCTATGACCCACCTCCCAGAATACTGGAAATAAAAGCAAAAATAAACAAATGGGACCTAATTAAAATTAAAGGCTTCTGCACAACAAAGAGGAGACACTATAAGCAAGGTGAAAAGATAGCCTTCGGAATGGAAGAAAATAATAGCAAATGAAGCAACTGACAAACAACTAATCTCAAAAATATACAAGCAACTCCTGCAGCTCAATTCCAGAAAAATAAATGACCCAATCAAAAAATGGGCCAAAGAACTAAATAGGCACTTCTCCAAAGAAGACATACAGATGGCTAACAAACACATGAAAAGATGCTCAACATCACTCATTATCAGAGAAATGCAAATCAAGACCACAATGAAGTACTATTTCACGCCAGTCAGAATGGCTGCGATCCAAAAGTCTACAAGCAATAAATGCAGGAGAGGGTGTGGAGAAAAGGGAACCCTCTTACACTGCTGGTGGGAATGCAAACTAGTACAGCCACTATGGAGAACAGTGTGGAGATTCCTTAAAAAACTTCACGTTCTTTTGTTTTGTTAGCTGCAAGATCTGAAGCATCTCCTGATTCAGGTCAGAACGGCATCCCCAGGAGCAAGCTTCATGCCAGGTCCTATAGGACCCTGCCATCAGAATCGTGTAGTGTTGAGAGAGTCAACTCCTAGGCAGATTGATAAGAAGTCCAGAGGTCCCCAAGGAGAGAGGGGTCTGGAATTCTCAAGGAGGAAAAAGGACAAACTTTTTTTTTCCCCCTCTACATTCCTTAAGATTATATAACAATAATGTATCTTGCTTGAGGACAGCTTCTGGAAAAAACCTTTTGGCTAATCCTATTATCTTAAATGTAAATTATGAAAGTAGGTCTAGTGAGGTCTTTACAACCTCAAGACATTCTTTTGATTCACTGTAATAACCAACTGGGGCTTCCCTGGTGGCTCAGAGGTTAAACCATCTGCTTGGAATGCTGGAGACCTGGGTTTGATCTCTGGGTTGGGAAGATCCCCTGGAGAAGGAAATGGCAACCTACTCCAGTACTGTTGCTTGGAGAATCCCATGGAGGGAGGAGCCTGGTAGATTATAGTCCATGGGGTTGCAAAGAGTCAGACACGACTGAGCGACTTCACTCACTCAGTAACTAATTAGAGAGTATATAACTCCATCGCTAACACTAGCAAGGGGATACTCTTTCTGCCCCCTTCTGACGCCTATGTCAGAAGCTTTCTCTATCTCCTTTATACTTTAATATAACTTTATTACACAAAAGCTCTGAGCAATCAAGCCTCTTCTCTGGCCCCGGATTGAATTCTTCTCCTCTGGAGACCAAGAATCCTGAGTCTTTTCATGGTTCAGCAACAACCTTTCAGTGTTCGAAGAGCTCACCAGACAGCCAGGGAGACTGATGCTCTATGCTGATGCAGCGTGTCCTGGGCCCCACAGCTAACAAGGATGGGAGCCAGGACTGGTACCCACTGCCAGTCTGAGGCCAACACTTCACTCTTCACACCACATAACTGCTTCCTCCAGACTTAAATGAAAGGCAGCAAGGAAAGGAGATGCTGGGGACACAGTTCTATTCTTCAGCTGGTCTTTGGGGAAGATGACTCCAAGGAACAGAGAGGATGGAGGCAGACTGAAGGTGGAGAGAAAGGAAGACTGAGTTCTTCAACAGGAAGCTGGGAGGGAAAGGGTCCATGGGCCTGGCCAGGGTGCCAGGGGTGGCTCTTTGTCGGCCATGCTACTCATTTCTGATGTTAGGACACTAGGAGGAGTGACGTGGGCCTCCCGCTGCTCACATGGTAGGATTTGTTTGTGCTCATCAGCGTCTCCTTTCACACTTGGCTGGACCTCAAGCATGTTCTGGGCCAGGGCTCACAGATTTGGAGGAAGAAGCATAGGGAGCTGGGGAGTGAGAACTGGATGCGCCAGAGTAGTGTCATCCAGTAGAAACTCAGTCTGGGAGGTATGTCATAGTCTGAAAGTTGTTAGTAGCCAAAGGAAAATAGTGAAAAGAAATAGGCAGAACTAAATATAAAGTATATTTAATATTAATGTACACTATATATTGTATATATATGCAATCTACATAATATATAAATATGTATATTTAATATACATGAATATTAGATGTTAATTATTAGTACAATGCTAACATTCCCTGATTTATTGCACTTTGCTTTCCTGTGTTTCCCAGATAGCACCTTTTTATAAATTGAGGGTTTGTGGCCACCCTTCTTTGAGCAAGTTTATCGGCACTATTTTTCCAACAGCATCTGCTCACTTTGTGTCTCTGTGTCACATTTTGGTAACTGTCACAATATTTCAAATGTTTTCAATATGATTGTATTTGTGATGAAATCTTTGTTGTAACTACTATGGCTTGCAGGTGATAGCTTTTTTATGGAATAAAATATGTGTGCTGTTTTAATTAAGGTATACACTTTTTTTAGACACAATGCTACTGAATGCTTAATAGACTACATACAGGGTATATATAGCTTTTATATGCAATGGGAAACAAAAAAATTCATGTGATTGGCTTTGTTGAAATATTTGCTTTATGGTGGTTAGCTGAACTGCTATATGGTGGTGGAACTGAACATGAAATATCTCCAAGGTATGTCTTTATATCAAAATTTTTTTCAGTATGTAATGAGATTACATTATAGTATATATTATGTTAATGAAATATTTTGCTATTTCTTTGGTACTAACTCTCAGAGTTGGTATGTATCTTATGCTTGCTTGGACCAGCCAGATTTCAAGTGCTCAAAGCCACATGTGGTCAGTGGTTATCATATTATTGGATGTAGCCATTCTAGAGAAAACCCAAGGCTAAGGTTGGTATAGCGGAATAAGAGGGTCTGGAGCCTCACAGGGGTCCCTGGGGTCAGGGATTGGTCCAGTGGGGAATGACCTTCAGTGGCCCAGGGATGAAGATGGAATACATTTCAGGGGGCACCAGAGGTCAACACTGATGAAGCCAAAGCAGCTGGAGACCCTGGGCATCCATCCCATTCCCAGCCCTAGCCTGTGGTCCTGCACCCACCTTCTCTGGGTGATGGCTGGTCCAGCTCAACTCTAGCCTCAGGACTGTGGCAGACACCCTGGAGGGGAAAAAGCAAACTACCCATTTCAAATCTTATCACAGGTCCTGCCTTCCGAGAGGTCATATCTAACCCTTCATTTCCTCACTGTGCAGGTTTTGACATCCTCTGTCATACCAGCCTGGGAGACAGTATTTGTGTGATTTCCTCTGCTTCAGCTGCCTTCCAGGTGTGTTCACCTAGGGAAATCCAGGTGGGCTGAGCCCACAGGGAACTGCGGCCCTGGGGAGGGTGTCTTAGAGGCAAGGTTCAGCTTCTGGCTTGCTGCGTGGCCTTGGTGTGTCTAATACCTTGGCTAGGAAGTGGGAGTCTGATGATGCTGGGAGAAGATAAATTCCCTTCTGGCTCTGACTTTATTAAGCTTCTGTGATCTCTCTCTTCCTCTCTTCTTCTCTCTCTCTCTCTTATACACACACACACACACACACACACACACACACACACACACACACACACGGCTCAGCTGTCCATGATGTTTGGGAGTCAGTGTGATATTTGTGAGCACCCCACCCCACCCTACCTCACACTTCCTTTTGGATTCTTTTCCATCTTTCAGCAGTTTCTCCACAACCTAGCACATCCTAGAGTTGCTATATCCCATGCAGGCAGAGAAAAAAACAACTCAGGCAAACCCATGCCTACTTAAAACCCAGATGAAGTCTAATAAATCATGGTTCCTCAACACAGTCTGGATTTTTATATCCAAGCAGAATCCCCAAAGTTCTCTCTCTGGATAGCATCGCTCACCTCATCTCCCATCCACTTCTGCCATCCTAAAAATACCCTAGCTGGTCTTCATTCTACTTTGAAGTTTCTCCCTCCCACAACTGAAAGAGCCAGTCATTGTCCACCCGGGGCTATTTCACATTAGGACTAACCACTCAGGCCACGCATTTGTGGACCAACTGATGGACGTACCTGTCTCCTCACTGATGAGGACCTTCTTTATTAATTTATTAATTTTTAAAATTTCATCCCCTCAGACCCAGAACTGGGCAGACTAGTATGTGTTTCAACTAGATGTTGGTGTTAGAGAAGTAATTTTATACCTTCTAAGATGATTTCATCTTAGGAAATGCAGGAGGAAACAATGCCTAATCCAAAGGTATGCCTTGCAGAAGACTGGACTTGAGGCACCTCCCAGGGAAAGCATATTTGAGAGACCTGGTGAATCCTGTGCGTTTCTAATTATAGATCATTAGGAGAATATATGCTTGATCCCTGGGTTGGAAAGAGCCCTGGAGGAGGGCATGGCAACCCACTCTGGTATGCTTGCTTGGAGAATCCCATGGACAGAGGAGACTGGTGGGCTACAGTCCGTAGGGTGACGACGAATCGAGTCGTACATGACTGAAGCAACATAGCATGCACACGCACGCACACATGGAGAATACGTAAAGAACTCTCTGCTTATTTGATGATGAAAAATTAAAAGGATGGAGATTTGTTAAGAATCTGCCTTGCAATGCAAGGGACATAGGTTCGATTCCTGGATGGGGAGCTAAGATCCCACCTGCTGTGTGGCAGCTAAGCCTGTGCCCTGCAACCACTGAGCCAGGCACTCTGGAGCCCGCATGCCACAACTAGAAAGAAGCTCACACACCACAGCCAAGACCTGATGTAGACAAATAAATAAACAAATGTTTTTTAAATAGGATATTCAGTTATATTTTTTCTAGGAAAAATATTCATGCAAGTTTGTATCATTGTAATAGGATTTAGAAGCAAACTACACTTTTTGTGCAGGCAGGGAACCAAAGAGGGATTTTTTTCCCCTAAGTTTTTCACAAATATGTAGAGGTAAACTCATTTAGGAGATTTGAAAACAATAGTATTTTCGGGGGCAATTTCTCAGTACAGTGGAGGTCTGGAGGAATTCTAGAAAGTGCAGGATCAGACTTCAAGTCATTACGAACTTGCTGAGGTGAACATCACTGAATTAACTGAGAGGTTTTCATGATCATGTCCCCATCATGAATTATACATGCATCTCATATTCAAAAGGATGCACTGCTCTTCTGTTTTATAAAATGGTTTTTCATTTTGCATTGACGTGTATATTGGTGAAAGCAAAATTTAGAATTCCTGGACTGCTAGAAAGTGACTGATGGTTCATATGACTCAAGAGTGGCTCATGATTGCTGCTGAATGTCAAGAAGGGAAGACACACATATTGATTTGTTCTCGTTCAGATGACTTCCTGAAATTTGAAATCAGCCAGCTCCTAGTAGGGTTACTGATGCTGTGATAGTTTTGTTCTGTGCTCCCTCCCACTTTAGGTGGTGTTTTCATTGTATGAGTGCCCCCAAGAAAAGGCAACAGAGAAAAAGGGGACTGGTGGCAAGAAATGCCTGTGGCATGTAACAGATGCAGTCTCAGCTTAGCACAACTGATGGGAGCGGGGAAGCCTGCTCCATCCCAACCTACTTGTGAATTTCCCATCATCCTCAGCACAGGGACCTGGACACCTGCCTCCCTGGATTCCAGCCTTCCAACAGGGTCTTGCTAAAACAGGAAGAATAACTGGAAACACACGGTTCTTCTTGTGTGGACTTAAGTAAGACTCAGTGTAGCCACTTCAGAGATGGAGGAGAGAGTTAATCCTTGAATTACATGCCGAAGAATGGTGTTCCTTCCCAAAGCCCAGAACAGATCCACTCTGGCTGAACAAAGCTATTAGATGGGTGAATTCATTGTTTTAGCCAAGTAGATAATTCTCTAGCACTGAAGGAATGATCACTTTGGGTTTATGTTCTATTTCACACAATGAGTAAGGGTTTATAAGTTAGAGTGTTAATTAAATTTTTATTACTTGATATAAATCGATGTTTCTAAGTGCCTACTGTAGATGTAAGACAGCCTTTTAAAGCAAATAACTCCATACTAGAAGCTGCCCAGATTGGCATCCAGCAGCATCTTGACCATCAACAGGTTGAAATTTCCTTTGGGAGGATTGGATGAGTCACATGCTGCTATTTGACTGACAGGTTCTCTCTAGGAAAAGTTGCAGCAGGGAGTGTAAGTGGGGGTGGGTGTTTGAGTCTGCATTTCCCCAGCCAAAATAGCTTCATATTTCCAGGGAATAAGTAGTAGCAAATATTGCAACTGCCTGACCAGCACTAGTCCAGGAGGGTACCACTCGGGTGCTGTGTGGCTGTCTCTTTTGGGGGTAAGACTACTGTTTCCACCCTCAGGGACTCCTGGGCCAATTCCTCCACATGATACATGTGGTTTCTTAGCCTGGAAACAGGCTACAGGGTCTGCTTGGATGATGTTTCTATATTCAGCTGTTTTTGTTTCAGCTGGGAAGTAAAGACAATGAATATGCTGGCAAAGAGCGTATTTTAATCTTTTTAGGGTAAAAACTAGATCCCCCGGTCCTTTATGCTTATAAAAGTACATGTTTCTGAAGTAGGAAAAGACCTACGACTAGCTCACCAGGAGCCAAACCAATCACCCACAGCTCCATTCAATTTGGCAACATTTATTTGTCATAATACCCTTGAGACTGATCTTCTTAATACTAAATATGTGTTTGCTCCTAATGTGTGGTTACTGTACTTTTTCCCAGGGCAAAGATCCCATTGTCAGCCTTTCTTTAGGGTCATAAGATAATTTAAAACAAGACAAAGTCTCACTTGGTTCACGAGTCCTAGGAGGTTTCATTCATATCTTAACTTCCATCTGGGCATTTCAGGTACAGAGCACCAATATCTCTTGACTAGCTCCAAAGTGCAATTCTGGACATGGCTCAGGCCCAGTCCCACTCACTTTCAGGCAACTTCTAACACCATCACCAACAGGGAGTCTGCCAATGTGTCTGAAGTCGGCCTGCCTGTGACTGGGACCTATCACTTGTCACACATTTACCCTGGGGACTTCCCTCCCATCTTCTTGTGAGCTCCTGGCATCTTGGGACATTTGCTATGGCATCCTGGAACTGAAGCAACTGATGCTATCTCAGACAAATCATCTGAATGATATAGATGACACATCAATTAAGTGTAAAGCAAAATATTCTGAGGCCAAGGGGCTTGTTATCATATGAGGCTTATTTAGTGATAAGAATTTGTAGAGAAAAATTTGGTAAACTTCCCTAGTCTTGGAGCAACTCTGACTCCACCTTTTCAGTTCTGGAGTACATGTCCAAGCACCTGATGGAGCTCCACTCTGCACTGTGGCCTTATTGCAGCTGTGCAGTTGGTCAGTTCACTGGGAGTGATATGTACCCATTTCTAGTGTGCATTAATATCTGTTTCCCTTCCTTTTGTGGCACGTGGACATAATGTTTCCTTGCTCGTTGCAGTTAGATTGTGACTACTTCTGAATCAAGAAATGAAGGTGGACAAGATGGATATTGATCTGAGCGGAGGCAATAACAGCCCATGTGATTCTCTGAATGTCTCTTGCCTGCTTCACTGAGCTTGGAAGACTCCTGTGGGTTTATGGAGCCATACAATCAAAGTAGCCCGAATCATCAAAGTCTTGGGTGCCACTCAGCCCTACACTGAGCAAGAAATTATCTTCTGTTATTAAAACCGTTGAGATCTGGAGGATGTTTGTTACCACAGTGGATGTGGGTCCTATCCTGATGACTGTCTTTAGAAAGTGCATTTTTACAGTGTGGTGCATATGTGTGGGTATCAGCATGGAGGTGTATGCCCAGTAGGGACCAGTGAGAGTGAGTCCTCAAAGAACTTTCCATGGTTGGATGAAGATGCTGAACTATGTTAGAAAGGGTTTGGTTTTTTGCTAGGACTAAGGGAAACCAGGATCTTCCCTAGCAGCTCAGCTGGTAAATAATCTGCCTTCTATGTAGGAGACTCTGGCTCAATTCCTGGGTCAGGAAGTTCCCCTGGAGAAGGGGTAGGCTACCCAATCCAGTATTCTTGCCTGAAGAATCTCCATGGACAGAGCAGCCTGGCAGGCTATAGTCCATGGGGACGCAGAGTTGGACACGACTGAACGACTAAGTACAAGGGAAACCATCCCTGAGAAATGAGTGCCTTAGAGCAGAAATCGAAACAGGAGGAGGGCTGTATGGAGATGTTCAAACCAGAAAAATGTGAAGCATATATGGCTCTTTCATATTTGGTTCATAAGAAATGGGACTAATTTTTATGTTTCAAAGTTATGTTAAATGCAGTTTGAGGAGCCACTTACCAAGGATGGTTCTTCAGACACATGTTCACATCCTCTTGAGACTTATCATTATAACGTATTTGGGCTTGACTTCAAACTGCCAGCACCTTTGCCAGAGGGCTTTCTTGAGTGACCAGAGAGAGTTCTGCCCACTGTCAGTGTTAGAATAACAACTCTGAGAGCATCTCTTAGCCAATGTGTGAGGAGAGGTGGCATGTAAATATGCTAGGTTAGCTGTGGTTTGTGCTTCCTAGAGTCCTAGTCACCCACAGAGGTGGCTTGTTGGAGAATGTACCTGTTAAGAGCTGTCCTCTTGACTTGCCTGACTTCTCTACTCCCCTGCTAGGGTATCCTGGAGTTACTACCCCAACAGACTCCTTGTACTTAAATATTTATTTCAGGCTGTGCTTCTGGGGGAATCCAAACCAAGACAGTTTTTGAGAATGACTGTTCACATCTGCTGAGTTAAAGAAAAATAAGGATGAGGGCTTTTGCACATTCTTGCATTGAAATGGGATAATAATCATGTAAATATCAGCTAATATTGGAGTTGTACTCCATAATTTGTGAGGTCCTTTCAAATATAATCAAGACAATTACCTTGAGAAGTAGATTCTATTTTCTTAATTTTTTAGAGCTGTTGGAGCATGTTCCCAGGTAGCACAGTCATAAAGAATCTGCATGCCAGTACAGGAAATACAAAGAGACACAGATTCGATTCCTGGGTCAGGAAGATGCTCTGGAGTAGGAAATGGCAATGTACTCCAGTATTCTTGCCTGGAAAATTCCATAGACAGAGGAGCCTGGTGAGGTAAAGTCCAATTTGGTTGCAGAGAGTAGGACATGACTAAGCAACTGTGCACACACACATAGAACTGTTGGAAGATCATATAAATTAAGTGCTTTAACCAAAGCTAAACAGGAGAGAAAGAATTTGTCACCTGTGTAGCTTTCAGTTTAATTCAGTTCAGTTGCTCAGTCATGTCTGACTCTTTGCAACCCCATGGACTGCAGCATGCCAGGCTTCCCTGTCTATCACCAACTCCCGGAGCCTACTCAAACTCATGTCCATTGCATTGGTGATGCCATTCGACTGTCTCATCCTCTGTCATCCCCCTTTTCCTCCCACATTCCATCTTTCCCAGCATCAGGGTCTTTTCAAATGAGTCGGTTCTTCACATCAGGTGACCAAAGTATTGGAGTTTCAGCTTAAGTATCAGTCCTTCCAATGAATATTCAGGACTCATTTCCTTTAGGATGGACTGGTTTGATCTCCTTGTCATCCAAGGGACTCTCAAGAGTTTTCTCCAACAACACAGCTCAAAAGCATCAATTCTTCAGCACTCGGCTTTCTTTATAGTCCAACTCTCACATCCATACATTACTACTGGAAAAACTGTAGCTTTGACTAGACAGATCTTTGTTGGTAAAGTAATGTCTCTGCATTTTAATATGCTGTCTAGGCTGGTCATAGCTTTTCTTCCAAGGAGCAAGTGCCTTTTAATTTCATGGCTGCAGTCACCATCTGCAATTATTTTTGAGCCCAACAAAATAAAGTCTCTCACTGTTTGCACTGTTTCCCCATCCATTTGCCATGAAGAGATGGGACCAGATGTCATGAAGAGATGGGACCAGATGCCATGATCTTCATTTTCTGAATGTTGAGTTTTAAGCCAAGTTTTTCACTGTCCTCTTTCACTTTCATCAAGAGGCTTTTTAGTTCCTCTTCACTTTCTGCCATAAGGGTGGTGTTATCTGCATATCTGAGGTTATTGATATTTCTCCTGGCAATCTTGATCCCAGCTTGTGCTTCATCCAGCCCAGTGTTTCTCATGATGTACTCTGCATATAAGTTAAATAAGCAGAGTGACAATATACAGCCTTGATGTACTCCTTTCCTGATTTGAAACCAGTCTGTCATTCCATGTCCAGTTCTAACTGTTGCTTCTTGACCTGCATACAGATTTCTCATGAGGCAGGTCAGGTGGTCTAGTATTCCCATCTCTTTAAGAATTTTCCACAGTTTGTTGTGATCCACACAGTAAAAAGCTTTGGCGTAGTCAATAAAGCAGGAATAGATGTTTGTTTGGAACTCTCTTGCTTTTTTTGATGATCCAACAGATGTTGGCAATTTGATCTCTGCTTCCTCTGCCTTTTATAAATCCAGCTTGAACATCTGGAAGTTCATGGTTCACGAACAGTTAAAACCTGGCTTGGAGAATTTTGAGCATTACTTTGCTAGCATGTGAGATGAGTGCAATTGTCCAGTAGTTTGAGCATTCTTTGGCAACGAAATGAAAGCTGACCTTTCCCAGTCCTGTGGCCACTGCTGAGTTTCCCAAATTTGCTGGCATATTGAGCTGAACTGAACTGATTGAGTTCAGCACTTTCACAGCATCATCTTTTAGGATTTGAAGTAGCTCAACTGGAATTCCATCACTTCCACTAGCTTTGTTCGTAGTGATGCTTCCTAAGGCCCACTTGACTTCACATTCCAGGATATCTGGCTCTAAGTGAGTGATCACACCATTGTGGTTATCTGGGTTGTGAAGATCTTTTTGTATAGTTCTTCTGTGTAGTCTTGCCGCCTCTTGTTAATATCTTCCTCTTTTGTTAGGGCCATATCATTTCTGTCCTTTATTGTGCCCTAGTTTTCCCATTCTATTGTTTTCTTCTATTTCTTTGCATTGATTGCAGAGGAAAGACTTTCTTATCTTTCCTTGCTATTCTTTGGAACTCTGCATTCAAATGGGTATATCTTGCCTTTTCTCCTTTGCCTTTAGCTTCTCTTCTTTTCACAACTATTTGCAAGGCCTCATCAGACAACCATTTTGCCTTTTTGCATTTCTTTTTCTTGGGGATGGTTTTGATCCCTGCCTCCTGTACAATGTCATGAACCTCTGTCCATAGTTCTTCAGGCACTCTGTCTATCAGATCTAATCTCTTGAATCTATTTGTCACTTCCACTGTATAATCATAAGGGATTTGATTTAGGTCATACGTGAATGATCTAGTGATTTTCCCTACTTTCTTCAATTTAGGTCTAATATTGGAAATGAGGAGTTCATGATCTGAGCCATAGTCAGCTCCCAGGCCAGAATACTGGAGTGGATAGCCATTCCCTTCTCCAGGGTTATCTTCCCAACTCAGGGATCAAACCCAGGTTTCCCACATTGCAGACAGACTCTTACCAGCTGAGCCACAAGAGAAGCCCTGTGTAGCTTTGGGGCTGGGCAATAGGATGTGAGGGATGAGGAACAGGAGTTGCAAGCAGTGGGAACTTTGTCACAGGTCATTTCTCTAACTCACTTCCAGAATGGAGGGAGTTCAGCTCAAATGTTCACTGAGCCTCAGGAATTAAGTTTGATGAGTGTTGGTTCAGCATAAAGGAAAAGCATCTTGCTTCCCCTTCCACACACCTAGATTCATGGGCTTCTGCAGGACTTTCCTCTACCTGGATTTACTTCACTTGGGTCCTGGATTTTAATTTGGAATATACAGTCTCTCTATAAGCTTGTTAGGGCTGCTGTAATAAAATATCATAGACTGGGTGGTTTAAATGACAGATATGTGCTTTCCCACAGTTTTGGAGTCTGGAAGTTGGGGATCAATGTGTGGTGGATTGTTTCTCTGGAGCTCTCTCTCTTTGGCTTGTGGACAGTCATCTCCTGTCGTGTTCTCAAGTGTCTCTGTCCTAATCTCCTTCCCTTATAAAGACACTAGTCATATTGCACTGGAGCTCACTCATATGACCTAATTTCACCTTAATTACCTCTTATAGGTCCTGTCTCCAAATATGGTCCTACTCTGAGGTACTGAGGTTAAGATCTCAACATAGAAATCTTAAGGAATACAATTCTGCCCACAAACAATCTATCAACAGATCAGGGACTTGGAATTTTAATTCTGTTTGGAAGTTGAACCTCACTTTTTCTACCAGCCCCGATGTGTTGGAAGCAACTTGATAGCATTGTTGCCTCAGTTTTTAAAATTTAGTAGATACTGATTATGCATCTCTTATGTGTCAGGTCCTACAAATGGAAGAAGAAACATAGCTGACAGAGGGTCATGATATAATGGTGATGCTGAAAAACAGCCTCTGTTCTTTGGTGCAGAATAGAGACATGAAGACAGAGTTTTGGAGGAGTAGGAGGGGGTAGTTTTATTACTTTGCCAGGCAAAGGGGGGTCACAGCAGGTTAATGCTCTCAAGGCTGTGCCCCTCATCCTGAGAGATAGGAAGGGTCTTATAGTTTCAGGGTGGAAAAATAGAGCTGTAGATAAGGATCTGGGGCTGATGTAATCTTGCATTCTTCTTTTCTCCTGGAGACATTGGAATCATTAGGGCTGGCATCAGGTGGTTCCAGAACAGGTTTGGGTGGTCCTGGAGATTATCATCCAATGACCTTCTTTCTGGAATGAAGAATGCTCACAAAAGAAAAAGTACTAGGGAGTGCTGTCTTGGAGAAGTAAACATCAGATGTGTAGTACAACTTTAGCTAGAGGGCAATCACTATCAGAGTGCAATTAAGAAAGAGGAGATAAAACATCCATAGAACATCTGCTGGATGGGTGGAAAGAATAAGGGCTGAATAAGGGCTAACCTAATGGTGGTGCCTCAGCTAGTTTCTGCTGTAGCAATGGGAGAGGGAAATGCAATGATGCAGGGTGATGGAGCTATACAGGGCTATGTTGAAAGATAAGCCACTTCTTTCCTCCTCTCTCTCCACCAAGTGCATAGGATGTCCTCCGTGCAGCTTTCCTCTAAGTGCTCTGGTCTCTGGCCCACCTGTATCCCTTCCTGCCATGCAGAATGTTTCAGCCCCTTTCCACCTGTGAGCCAAGATCAGCAGAAGTGAGGCTCTTGTGCTGCCAAAAGAAGTTAGAAGTTGGTGGAACTGCTGCCAGGGAGCTGCAGGCGAGGCCTGAGGCTAGCAGCCTAATGGGCTGAGAAAAGGACTGGGGGGCAGCACGATGTGACCTCAGCTTTCAGGGCCTGTGAAAGATGCCCAGACGGGTAGGATGAAAGCTACGGTGTTGCTCTGAAAATGGGTTCTGGGCATAAACAAAGGCTGTGAGACTTTCTATTGCAGAGTCTGCATCTTTGATTTCATGTTGGGGTCAGCTTTGTCCAGAGGATAGTCAGAGTTGAGCCTTTTATGGGGTCAAGAAAGCTGAATCAACACAAGATACTTTACGAAGGGAATTTAATGTAGAGAATTGCATACAATGGGTCTTGGAGGGCTTTAAAGGATCAGAAAGGAAACGCTGAGGTAGGACAGAGGTGAGTTTGTTAAAAGCACTGTCCACTGCTAAGAATGGGTGAACAAAGTAAGAGAATGGGGTTCCATACTCCACTGGGGGTTAGGGTTAGAGAAGACTCTGTGGAGCCAGGTGTACCCCAGCTGGAGCTGATGTCTTTGAACCTCAGAAGTTCAGAGGATAGTCTCTGGGAAGCTTAGACCTCTAAGGAGGAGCCACTGCCTGGTTGGCACCTGGAGGAGTCACAACAGGGTGGGTTCTCTATGTGCCTGAGTGAGCTGAGGGCTAGAACCACCTCTGCTGCGGAAATGTGGGCCCTTCCTGGGACAATCCTGGCAGGATTAGCCATCAGAGCACATTTCTGCCCCAGTGCCTGTCTTCTGGTCTCTCTGTAGTGGCCCCTGGGGGCAGAAGCCAGCTGACAAGGGAAAATGCAGATTTCAGAGTCCAGTCCTGGTGTCACAAGGTGGAGGGTAGAAGGCAGATTTGGAGCAGAGACCATTCCTAGTAACTGGCATAGTCCGGGACCAGTCCAGCCCTGGGTCTGTGCATCTTGACTTGTTACCAAGGCAGAGTCTCTGTTACTCAAGGACAAAGCCAGAGGAGACCAGAACTGCAACGTGAAGGTCAGCCTAGGAAAGAGTTTCCTGGCTTAGTGAGAGGAATATAGATTTAGGCATCACACTGTTGTGGCTCCCATGTGGGTTCCCAATGTCCATGTACAAAATGAAGTTGTACGTGGCATTCAATGCCTCTAAGCCCTCATTTCTTTATCTATAGACCGTGATCCTAATGCTCCTTTTAGAGATGTATGTGAAGTGCTAGGCAGAGTGTCTGGCCCTTGTCTTCTGTTTCCTTCTTTTCACATTTGTGTGGACAGGGAATGATGCTTGCTGTTCAGTTCCACAGGGATCAAGCCATCAGCCCTTGCAGCATGCCCTCCACACCCCAATGGTTCACCCTGAGGGGAATTCAGGATGGAAAACAACAGGACATATTCTGTGCTTTGGCTATTGGCCCTAGGTAATTAAGATGCGTATCTAAGGAATAATTCCACTGAGCCTAGACTCTTGTTATCTTCCCATACATGGAAAACTTTAAAATCTTTAATTCCAGTTACTTGTTTTTTGCAATTAGCAGTAATCTTTTGATGTTCTACTACATTTTCTTCTTTTTAGTGAAAAACTCTTATATTTTCTGGCTCCTTCCCTATCTCTTCAGAGTAATTCCAAAGAGCTATTAAGAGACAGTCTCCTGGGCTATAGTCCTCAGAAAGTTTCCTAAATATAAACTTAACCTGAAGCTTTCAGATTGTATTTTTCTTCATTTGACACTTGCAGTGCTATCCAATGCAAATTCAAATTCCGTTTGAGGTCAAGATGGCTTTAGGGTCACAGCCGTGAATTGTTGTCTTTACTGACCAAATGTAGGATTATTGAGCTGGTATCTGGGTTGACTTTTTCCGGGACAGAGTTTTCTCTCAGGAGTGACATAAGGGAGGTACAGAGGGACCAAAGGAAGGGCTGTTCTGTTGGGAGGCATCATATCCCCTCATTACAGATAGTGACATGAACCCTCAAACAGAATAAAGCCAGTCCCCAGAATCCCTTTGGCATGAAAGGCATGATTCCTCTTCCTGCTTAACTTGGCTTTTATCTGCTTCTAAATTAATTAGCTGTGAAAGGACAAAAAATAACCCCAAGATATTGTATTTTAATTCTGATTTTTAATGCATGGTTTGGGAGCCCAGCTGGCAGCATTTTTAGCCCTGGTGATATGATGGAGGAGCTGTGGTTCTTTCTGAGGGGGTTTGAATGCAGCCTTCTTTCCCTTCATTGAGGGGATCCTTTCCTTAACAGGAACCCATTTCACACACACCAATGTACACATATGGACATACTACACACATGTTAGCATACACAAAATTAACACATAAACTTGCAGAAGTATTTTTTTTTTTTTTTTGAAAGAGATCCGCAAAAAGAAATGAGATTTCCTAGCCAGGGCTGCTGCAGTACATGGGGTCGCAAAGTGTCGGACATGACTTAGTGACTGAACAACAAACCAGGGCTGCAGTGAGTACTTAAACACCTGAACTTCTCTCTCTCTCTCTCTGTTTCTCTCTGCCTCTTTAGGTTTTTATCAAATGGCTCCTTGGTGAGACAATTCTTGACAGAAATAACCTGTATCTTTAAAAAACTTAGAATAGCTTTTTGCCCATACTGCTCAGGGGTAACATTAGTTCCACAAGACTCTAAGTAAAGGAGAAAACTATGTGGAAAAGTAGCTCTGTTGCCAAATGAACTTATTTGTAACCCTGTTAAAGAGGACTGTAGGACTGTATGAACCTGTGTATGCTAACGTACCCTGCAGACCACCAGAGGGGACCACTGTCTGCAGTTCCTTTCTAAGGTCATTTGACACCTGCTTCTCCTACCCCCTTTTTCCCCCACAGAGTATCTTTCCATCCCAGTGTTCCAGAGGCACCAATCTGAGATCCTTGTTTCAGTGTCCTATCTTTTATAAGTAGAGTGCGGTTGGTTAGAATGGAAGTGTTCAGGGCTTATGACCTTGCTCTTGACTCTGGTCACAGGAGATCCGAAGGATGGATGTTAGTTCTGGGTGCTGGTTTCCCGGTGCATGTGTTCATCCCGAAGAGGAGACACTCCTGACTGGGAGCTTACCTCCTATTTCCAGTTCTGATACTGGCCCTGATTATGAAGAAATGTAGGTTGCTCTGAACCTCGGGATGAGGTGAGTTGAGCAAGACAGACTGTGTAGAGAGGAGCTTAAGGCTTTTGTACTTTTGTAAAAATTCACATTTTTGAGCTGGGTTGCACCAATGCAACTCTTATTTCATTCTGCTGGGAGGACTTGTGGGGCAGTTAATCTGTAATTTATTTTATTGACTGAGATTTTCCCCAACTCTGTGAGATAGAATTGATATCTAATGCTCTGTAAATTTAAGATAAACAATGTGATATATATATTTTTAAATTTGACTGTGCTGGGTCTTAATTGCGGCATAGGATTTAGTCAGTCAACCAGGGGTTGAACTCAGCACCCCCTGCTTGGGTCCAGTCTTAACCACTGGGCCACCAGGGGAGTCCTGTGATGGTTTGATCTATGTGTATATAGGGAAATGATCACCACAGCAAGGTTGACACACCCATCACCTCACAGAGTTTCCATTTTCTTACAGGGGAAGGGTGAGAACTTTAAGATCTACTCTCTCAGCGACTTTTAAAAGTACAATATAATTCAGTCTCATTGAATGTAGTCATCACACTTCACATTAAATTGCAAGAACTTATTCATCTTTTAGCTGAAAATTTGTGCTCTTTGAGCACCTACATCAGTTTCTCTTATACCCCCCATAACTCCCTTTCTCAGCAATATCAATCTGCCCTCTGTTTTTATGAATTTATTTATTTTTAAATTCCACAGGTAAGTAAGAGCATCCAATAATTGTCTTTTTCTCTGTCTGACTTTTTTCACTTAGCATAAGCCCTTAAGGTTTATCCATTTGGCATAAAATGGAAGGATTTTTTTTTTTTTATGACTGAGTAATATTGCATTATATATAAGTGCCTCATTCTGTTTCCATTCACTGAACACTTAGGTTGCTTCCATGTCTTAGTTATTATAAATAATGCTGCAATGGAGATCTAGGTGCAGATATCTTACAAAGATAGAAGCTTTCAGATATGCACCCAGAGGTGGAATTGCTGGATCATACAGCAGTTCTAATTTTA
This sequence comes from Nanger dama, assembly GCA_917880005.1. Taxonomy (NCBI): domain Eukaryota; kingdom Metazoa; phylum Chordata; class Mammalia; order Artiodactyla; family Bovidae; genus Nanger; species Nanger dama. Next base: position 63,386,142 of record CAKJTW010000004.1, on the reverse strand, counting down.
TTTGTAAAGAGATCTGTACTATTTTCCATAGTGGCTGCACCAATTTCATTCCCACTAGGAGTGTATAGTATTCTTATTATTCCACATCTTCACCAGCACTTGTTATCACCTGTTTTTTTTTTTAAATTTTATAATAGCCAGTCTAATAGATGTGAGGTGATATCTCATTGTGGTTTTGGTTTGCACTTCCCCAATGATTAGTGATGTTGAACAACTTTCCACATACCTGTTGGCCATTTATTTCTTTGGAAAAATGACTATTCAGGTCCTTTGCCCATTTTTAACTGGATAATTATATTGATTTGCTATTGAGTTGTTTGAGCTCCTTATATATTGGATTGGGCAAAAACTTTGTTCAGGTTTTTCTGTAACATCTCATGGAAAAATCCAGACAAACTTTTGGCAAATCCAGTATTTGGATATTAACCTCTTATCAAACATGGAGCTTGTAAATATTTCCACCATTCTTTAGATTAACTTTCAATTTTGTTGAAATTCATTATTTCTTTCACTATGTAGAAGTTTGATGTCGTCTCACTTGTTTATTTTTACTTTTAATGCTTGTGCCTTTGGGTATCAAATAAAAAATAATCCTTGCTAAGACTAAGGTCATTGCATTTCCCCCTATATTTTCTTCTAGGAATTTAAAACTTTCAAGTCTTAACTTTAAATCTTTAATCAATTTTGAGTTAATTTTTGTAAGTGGTGTAAGATAGGGGTCTGGTTTCATTCTTTTGTGTGTGATTATCAAATTTTCCAAATACCACAAGTTGAAAAGATTATCTTTTCTCCATTGAACATTCTAGTTCCCTTGTTAAATATTATTTGACCATATGTACGTGGGTTTTGGGCTTCCAAGGTGGCACAGTGATAAAGAATCTGCTTGTCAATGCAAGAGACATGGGTTTGATCCCAGGATTGGGAAGGTCCCCTGGATGAGGATATGGCAATCTGCTACAGTATTCTTGCATGGGAAATCCCATGGACAGAGGAGTGTGGTGGGCTACAGTCCATAAGGGTCACAGAGAATTGGACATGACTGAGCATACAAAAACTTATTTCTGGGCTCTTGATTCTTTTTCCATTGGTCCACGTGTCTGTTTTTATGCTGCTGCTGCTGCTACTGCTAAGTCACTTCAGTCTTGTCTGACTCTGTGCAACCCCATAGACGGCTCTCCCATCCCTGGGATTTTCCAGGCAACAACGCTGGAGTGGGTTGCCATTTCCTTCTCCGATGCATGAAAGTGAAAAGTGAAAGTGAAGTCGTTCAGTCGTGTCCGACGCTCAGTGACCCCATGGACTGCAGCCTTCCAGGCTCCTCCATCCATGGGATTTTCCAGGCAAGAGTACTGGAGTGGGGTGCCATTACTCTACTATTCTAATGACTATAGTGATTGCAGTATAGTCTGAAATCAGGTAGTGAGAAGGCTCCTCCTTTGTTGTGCTTTCTGAAGACTGCTTTGTCTATTTGGAGGATAGGAGTGTCTTTTGATGGACAGTTTTGCCTGGTATAGTATTCTTGGTTGACAGTTTTTCTTTCAGTATTTTAAATATATCATCTCACTTTTTCCTGGCTTTCAAATTTTCTGCTGAGAAATTTGCAGTCTTGTGTTTGCTCCCTTGTATGTGATGAGTCTTTTATCTTGCTGCTTTCAAAATTCTCTCTTTGTTTTTGAATTTTGACAGTTCATTTATAATGTGTCTTGATGTCACTCTTTTTGATTCAAACTTTTTGGGATATTTGGGCCTCACTTCTGGATTTCTAATTCTCTACCCAAATTTGGGAAATTTTCAGCTATTCTTTCTTTAAATGAATTTTCTATCCCTTTCTTTTTCTCTTCTTCTCATTCAGAGATTCATATAATGTAGATATAGTTTCTTTTGATGTTGTCTTATAAGCGCCATAGGACCTCTCAATTGTTTTTCATTCTTCTTTCTTTTTATTCCTCTGACTTGATAATTTCAAATGACCTGTCTTCAAGTTCACTGATTCTTTCTTCTGATTTGTCACACCTGCTGTTGAAGCTTCTATAGAATTCTTCAGTCATTGTAATTCTTTAACTTTAGAATTCCTGCTTGTTTATTTTTGATAGTTTCTATTTATTTGTTCAACAGTCTCATGCATTGTTTTCATGATTTATTTGGCTGTCTATCTTTGTATTCTTACAGTTCATTGAACTTTTTAGAGAATTATTCTAAATTATTTTAAAAGACAGTTATTCATGATGTCATGTTTTGCCAAATTCTTTGTAATCCTTGTATCTTTGTGTTTTTATTTGAGTAAGCACTCTTCTCTTCCAAGCTTTTAGGTTTTTTAGGCTTTATTTGGCCTAGAAAGACCTTCACGAGTCAGTTCAATTTGTAGTACTAGATGGGTCAGCTGTCAGCATCTGTGAGGAGGAAGGACTTTCTATCAGAGTCTCTTATTGCATGAGCTCACTGTGCTCTGAGGTCAGGGGAGGATGCTATTGGCTGGGCTCCATGTTTGAGTGGTTCTACTGGCTGAGCTCTGAGTTCAAGTGGGACCAATAGGTGGGCTGCCTGGTTGGGCAGGGTTGATGGCTGGGCTATGCCATCAAGCGTAACCATTAGCTGGGCTCTGCAATCACCTCTGGTTGAATGGGGTCTCAGTCTATGTGCTTGGCAGGTGGTGCCACTGGTTGCACTCTGCAGTTGGGTAGTTCTATGATTGGCCTCTGCAATCACTCCTGGTTGAGTGAGGTTTCAAGCTGTGGTTGGCAAGTGATTGTGCCACTGACTGTACTCTGCAGCTATCTGAGTTCTCAGACCAGGTTTCCTAGTTGAGTGAAATTGGAATTTGCTTTACTGTCCAAGCAGAATGTAGTGATTTCACAGGTGGTATGGTCCATTGGCTAAGGATCTATATTAGGCAGAACTACCCACTGAGCTTCCTGTCCAGACACTTATACCAAGCTTGGCTCTACAGATATGCTAAGTCACTGGCTGAAATTTCTGCTCTGATGCCAAAACTTGAGTGCTGGTGGCTCTCAAATGTTGCAGATGCCCTGCCTTCCTTCTCAGTCTCAATCTGATCCCAAGTGGTTGATACTTGCAGATTCCCCAGTGATCCCTATGAGGGCGACCCAAGTAGTCCTCCTAGGAAGTGTCACATGATGTTAGGAGAGCTGAATGTCCATTTCAGCCACTGAATGTCCACTGTCTTTTCCCACTGGAAAAATTGTAGGCCTGTGGGGGCCCTTTCACTGTGGTTTGTGCTCATCTGGAGGAGAAGTGATACAGTCAGAGTAAAACCACTCCTCTTACTCTTCTAATGGGGTCCTTCTTGGTCTTTGTGGCTTGAGGGGTGCTTCAACCTCACCTCTAGGTTCTGGGATTTTTATAATGGTGTTTCTATCATGAATAGCTCTTAGCTGGTCTTCTTGTGAGAGGCACTAAAGTTGAGAATGACATTTGTTACAATCTTGATGACATCACTCTTGAGATTTCTAAAAAAGGAAATACATATGGAAGCCAATGTCTGCAGCCTATAGCACTCATGAATAGCAGATGTGCCTCCCTCCCCTTGAGCTGAGTCTAATCTGTGATTTAAATGCCTTTGGCTCCTCACATTTTTTTTGAGACCACAAGAAACCAGGTTTATAAGAGTAGGTTTTTAGTAACACCATATCCTTTTGCCCTCCTTCATTATATCCACATAACTCATCATTCTGTGTACACCTGCAAGCATATGAACAGATGTACTCAAACCCAGAGTCAATGTCAGGACAGTCTTCTACTTTAGAAAAGTTCAGCATTTCCTCATCTGTTGTGTTGACCTGTTAGGACTTGGAAAACTAGGTAATAGCAGGAGCTTTTGAAATGCTGACAATAAAGCATTTAGTTTACTCTTCTGAAACGTTCTCTTGCTACATTAAGCCAGATATTTTCAACTTCCATTCTATTTTCCCCCAAATGCTCAGGGAGAGTCCATTTCTCCAAGGACACTGAGAAAACACAGAGAGTGAGAAAGAAGGAAGTTGACTTAATTTGTTTTTAAACAAGTGGTTGGAATGCAGGCACCAGAGACTGCACATGATTAGCAAAGTACAGAAGGAATCACGTTTGAGAAAGGACGAGAATGATAGTGTCACTTATCGTCCGTGGAGGAAGTGGTCACCTGAAAGCCCAAGTGGCAGTGGTTATCAGAAAGTCCAGTGGGTCTGCTTCTTAACCAAGAAATTATCAAACAAATGCTATGCACCACTCTCCAGGAGATGCGTGGCTAATCTGACAGTGCACACATTTGGGATGCATGAAGACAACTACTAGAAGGCTAGTGCTGATGAGTATAAAGAAGATGACTGCCATGCATCACGGAAACTGGGTTAATGTGGGTTTTAGAATCTGTTACACATCCTGGGTTCAAATCATGGCTTAGTCACTTACCAGTGGGATGAGGCACATTATTTCTTAGAGTCCAGTTATTTCATCTGTAAAATAAGGGCAAGGGTGCTCCCCTAGCGGGGTTGTTATGAAGTAGAAATAACATTACAGTGGGTGACTAAAAAATAGAAATGATTGTGAAGATGATGGGATATATCTATAACTGTACTGATTCTTGACTGGGGATGAATGATACCTGATGTGAGCTGGCAGAGATGACCTGAGAATTCATTTCTTTGTAGGGAGAGGGGAGAATGAGATGAGGTCACATACATTTCCCATGGAATAGCTTCCTGTGAGGGCCCAGATAAAGAAACTTTCTGTTCATTACAAAATATAAATATACTCACTGAAAGGCAGAAAGTTGGTAGATGAAATCAAATAGCCTAAAGGTAGCATAAAAGAAAGATAAAATATAAAACTAGATAAAAAGACACTATCTCATATCAAGTGAATCCATACAGTGATGCATCCACCATATTTTATGATTCCATTTCAGGGTTTATTGGAGCCTAGAGTATCAGTGAGTAGGATGACCAACTCTAGGGAAAGGAGGAAGGGTATCTCCTTTCTCCTCTTATCTTTCTGTGAAGGCCACAGGCACAAGCTAAACCTTTCAAAAATGAAAAAAATGGTACCATGATGTTTGTCTTTTTCTGACTTATTTGTGGAATATAAAAAATGATGCAAATGAACTTGTTTACAAAACAGAAACAGACTCACGGATGTAGAAAATAAACTTATGGTTAACAAAGGTGCAAAGGGGGATGAGAGGAGGGATAAATAAGGAGTTTGAGATTAACACATACACACTACTATATATATATACATATAAATAGATAACAAGGACCTACTGCATAGCTCAGGGAACTATACTCAATATTTTATAATAATTGAAAAGAATCTGATATATATATATATATATATATGAAAGTGAAAGTGAAGTCTCTCAGCCGTGTCCGACTCTTTGCAACCCCATGGACTATAGCCTACCAGACTCCTCTGTCCATGGGATTTTTCCAGGCAAGTATACTGGAGTGGTTGCCATTTCTTTTTCCAGGAAATCTTCCCAACCCTGGGATTGAACCTGAGTCTCCCGCATTGTAGGCAGACGCTTTACCATCTGAGCCACCAGGGAAGTCAATCACGGTATATATATATATATATATATATATATACACACACATATATAGGACTTCAGGTGGCTCCAGCAATAGGGGATCTGCTTGCAATGCAGGAAACCTGGGTTTGATCCGTGGGTCTGGAAGATTCACTGGAGAAAGGATCCCCTGGAATCCCACTCCAATATTCTTGCCTGGAGAATTTAATGGATGGAAGAACCTGGTGGACTATAGTCCATGGGGTTGCAAAGAGTTGGACATGATTAAGTGACTTTCACTCTATTTCATATATATCTAAGAATTTGAAATATATATATATGTGTATATATATACATATATATGTATACATATATATATACTTAAGTGACTTTCACTTTATTTCATATATATCTAAGAATTTGAAATATATATATATGTGTATATATATGTGTGTGTGTACATATGTATATATGTGTACATATATATACACATATATAAACTGAATCACTTTGCTGAACACCTGAAACTAATACAACATTGTAAATCAACTACGCCTCAGTAAAAAACTTAAAAAACTAAGAACGTCCCTGGCAGTCCAGTGGTTAAGACTTCACCCTCCAATGCAGGGAGTGTGAGTTCAATCCCTGGTTGGGGAGCTAAGATCCTGCATGCTTTGTAGCCAAAAATTCAAAGCATAAAACAGAAATGATATTGTAATAAATTTAATAAAGACTTTAAAAAGTGGCCCACATCAAACAAATCTTTAAAAAACCTGGGTGAGAACTGAAACTTAAGAGGCTAAAAGAATAACTGACTGGAGTCTTCATTCCTCAGCCTCTTTCAGAGCTGGTTCTATCCCTCATGCCTCTCTTCTCCCTCCTGGCTTGTTTTGGGATGATCATTTGCTGTGTTGACCATGCTGACCCTCCCAGGTTGTTGCCAGTCTATCAGCTTCTCTGAGCAGAGTCTGCTCCCTGATTTATAGTATATCACCTTCTCCCAGACATGTACCTGGATAGGCTTGTCCTGACATGTGACCACTCCAGAGAGAGGCCTGTGGGAGCTGACTTCCCTCTCTAGGCACTGGTCTTGGGAAGAGGCCTCCAGGAGTGCCTTGAATTCTGAATAGAGTCTCAATATTAAAAACGAGGAAAAAAAGAGAAATGAGGTTTGGGTAACCAAGTTCAGGCTGATGTCAGGCTGTGGCTTATACAAAATTATTTTAATGAAATATAGACATCTTCTAGATTGGTGATTCTCAAACTCTGGTCTGAGGATGACAACCAGGTCCCCAAGGCAGTACTACGGGATCCTTGAGGTGAAAACTATCTACTTTTGTAATGCTAAGATGTTACTTATTGTTCTCTTTTAAACTCCTTTTATCAATAGATTAAAAAAATGCTCTATGACACATGATGACATCATCTTTCTGCATGTTAGGTATTTTGTGATTTTAAAAATTTCTCAATTTGAATTTCTAATTTGGCAAATGTTGGCAAATATAACTCAGGTAAATAAGACCTCTTTGGAGAGTCTCAATAAATTTTAAGCGTAAGGGGGTCCCAAGATCAAAGTGTGTAAGAGCTTCCATCCTAGGTTATTCTAGGAATGGTTGTGCTGAGGTGCGTGGGGTTGGGAGAGAAATTCACCGGGGTGGAGATGATGAAGATTCTGTAGGTTTTGTACAAGGTTTGATGCAAAGACACTATTGACCATTGCACTAATGGATTTCATTGGCTCACTGCTTTGTTTATTCTACAATTTTTTTTTCTTTTTTAGTGTATTATTTAAGCAGACAGGCTCTTGTATCAAGCTGTTCGCATCCAGATCCTGGCTTAGCCACTTTAACTCTGTGACCTCGGGCAAGTTAATGAGATTCCCTGTGCCCCCCCCTTCCCTTTATGTTCTTGGTCTTTCTTTACCTTGCTCTGTGCCCTGGTAAGGTGGTGGCTGGCTAATTCTCATAGACACTTATGTTTAAATTTCTTTGTCCTCTGACTTCCCTTTGAGTTTGGCCAATGGGAGGCATCAGCAGGCGATGAGAGGAAGGAAGAGAGGAAAATAGGTGTATTTCTTCTACTTCTTCACTGCTTTGGTGTCAGTCTTTGCACTGGCTGGGTCTCCAGGTCTTACTATTTCCTCTCCTTCATTTCAGTCTGCTGCTGCTGCTGCTGCTGCTAAGTCGCTTCAGTCGTGTCCGACTCTGTGCGACCCCATAGATGGCAGCCCACCAGGCTCCCCCATCCCTGGGATTCTCATTTCAGTCTAGGCTGCTGCAAAGCCTTGGGCACAACCCCATCCTGATACCAAGCAGGACTCCGTGAGCTCCTGGACACAAAGACTTTCTATGTCCCCCATCTCTTTGATTATAGGAAATAGCCTTCATTTAGCCTCCATGACCTTTTCTGAGTTCCAACAGGCAGACTCATCTGCTGGTAATCAGGGAAGGGAGCGGATGTAGAGACAAGGCAGGAGCAGCCAAAAAATCATAGTGCAGGCTTGGTGAGGGTCCTGATTCCCATCAAGGGATACACTTAATATCTTTGTGCTGTTTTGTAGAATCTGAAACACCCTCTAGGAGGGAGAAGTTAATGATTAATGATGGTATGCTGCCCATAAGCATGTAGACACCAGACCAGTTGGAACCTGAATGTTGATGATGCTTACTCCTACTTATCTCACCACCAACCAATCAGAAGAATGTCCACAAACTGATCACTCCCTCTTTGACCGTTACTATGAAACTTCTCACTATCTTCTCTAAGGAGGGTCACAGAGTTTTTGAGGCAGGAGCCTGCTGTGTCCTCCTTAGGCTGGCAAAGTAATAAAGCTATCCTATTTCACTTCACCGCAAACTCTGAGATTTGATTCAGCACCAGTGTACAGAGGAACCGAGCTTTCGGCATTAATCCATTCTGTTTTCCTCACTCTTGCACACATGATAGTCTTTGTTAAGTTCTCTGCAGGATACCAGGGAGCTCACCATGTTCCCTGCAGGGGTCCTAGCTGACACACTAGCCAGTAGTAAGTTGTTAGAAGGTGTGATGACTGTGATCTCCTACATTTGCTGTTGCTTCTGGCTGCTACCACTGCTGCCAAGATTCCCCCTGTTCTCACTGCTAAGATAGATACAAAGTAGGTTTTGTCCTTAAGGAGATTGCAGACTAGTTAAAAGGGTTGTACATTTAGTGACCTAAAAGTCAAGCAGAAGTCTGAAGCCATAAATGCTGAGTGCTTACATGGCTAGTGCTGGAAATCAGTTCTTCAGGAATTTGGAGGAGGAAGAGCTGGGTTTTGAGAAATCGGTCACTTTTCAGTAGGATGGGAAGAGAGGAAGTGCTGCAGTGGGATGAATGCGACAGAGATGCTCCGAGAAGGGAGAGGGCATCTGGTTTCAGGGAATGGAGCTTGCCAGAGGGGTGAACAAGCAGGCTGGAGTCTCATCACCTAGGGCTGGGTGTGCCAGTTGCAGAGCTGGGCCTTATTCCCACCGGAGGTTTCTAAGTTCTGTCAGCAGGGCTGAAGTGATGGTGGTGGTGATGGATAAAATGTATAAGTGGTCCAGACGGAGGCCGGAGGAGGGAAATGTGGTATGACTACAGGAGGAAGACCTGGGGTTCTGGGTAGAAAGTGAGCAGGTGGTGGCAGGGAGAACTGTGAATCCTGGCCACTAGACCAGTGGTCACTGACGAAGTCCTGACCATGTGGCTTTGCAAAAATGAATTTCCCCTACCCATCCGCCCCCAAAAAAACCCAGAAAGTACTGATACAAATAAAGTATCACACCTCTGTAATGCATTCTTCTACAATACTGAAACTATTCTTTGCTTTTCTTTCTCTTTTATGGACGGGTGAGATCTGTGACAACAGAGTCTATGCCTCGTTCCCTTCTGACTCTCCAGTCATAGCACAGCACTGGGCCCAGAATGACTCTCACTACTCCAATACTGAACTACATTAAACCAATAGTAAGGGCATATCATGTTGTTGGAGGAAGACCAGCCAGGGCTCCTCTTAATGCAGTTGAACCCTCAGAAGCCCTACATGCAGCTATGAATTTCTAGCCTCCTGCATGATGGTGTCTTAAAACAGAAATGGTGTTTGAGCTGCTGTGGTGAGCATGCCTCTCTGTATTCCTTTCTGACAATTGCTCCCATTTAGTATTTGTGCCTAGATGCACCTGTTCCTGCTAGCAGCATTTAATAGCCCATTTGACATTTTCCATTTTTTGGATGGTTGTTCCTGTTAAACTGTTGTAATGGAATAATGAACACTATTTTTTTACACCTCCTCACAGTCTGTTTCTAAATGGACTGTGTCCCTGCATGATGGAGGTGGTGGCTTGAAAGAGCCAGTGTCAAAGTGGGCATCATATCTGGGCTTTGGAGAGGGTGTCTCCATCCCTTTCACTAGGAGGAGAGAAATCACTGCTGCATTCACACTGTTGGCAGCAGAGGTGACATTACTACCATCATTTATAAGTTTATTTAGTTTTAAATCATCAATAAAATTGTCATGGAAGACTTTAAACCACTGAAGTATGAAGATAAGAATAAAAAAATGAGTCCACATTTTTAGCGCCTGAGGCAATGATAATATTTTAGTGTTTTTACTGGTCGGTTTTTCACTTTTTTTCACTTCCTTTAATAAATATGTAAATCTAAAAGAAAAACATGAAGTATATAGACAAAGTGAAAAATCACTCGTAATTCAGTCTCCAGAGTTAAGTACTGTTAGCAATTTGAACTGTTGTCTTTGGAAATGCTTTTTTCTCTAATAAATAATAAAAGAAAAGGGCTTGTGCTATTCATCTTGTTTGACCTCTGGCTTTTTGTCCCTTAGCAATACATCATGAACATCTTTTGGAACCAAGAAGTACCCACAGTCTCAATTTTAAGGATTGGTTAACAGTCCATTGTATGGATATACCACAATTTTTAAAATCAAAATTGTTATTACTAGCCATCCAATCTATTTTTGGGCTTCCCTGGTGGCTCAGATGGTAAAGAATCTGCCTGCAATATGGGAGATCTAGGTTTGATCCCTGGGTCAGGAAGATCTCCTGGAGAAGGGAATGGCAGCCCACTCCGGTATTCTTGCCTGGAGAATCCCATGGACAGAGAAGCCAGGTGGGCTACAGTCCATGAGTTCGCAAAGAGTTGGACATGGCTGAGTGACTAAGCAGTAGTAGCAACTATTCCTAGTTTTTGCTATTATACATAATAGTTTGATAAATATCTTTGAAGAAGACACTTTTTTACTCTTGTTATTTTATTAGGATAAATTTGCATAAGGGTAACTTATAGGTCATGGCTTCCCTAGGGGTTCAGTGGTAAAGAATCCATTTGCCATGTAGGAGAGACGGATTTGATCCCTGGGTCAGGAAGAACCCTGGAGGAGAGTATGGCAACCCACTCCGGTATTCTTGCCTGGAGAGTACCATGGATGGAGGAACTTGGCTGGCCACAGTCCATAGGGTTGTAAAGAGTTGGACATGACTGAAGTGACTGAGCATGCATGCACCAACTTATAGGTCACTGTGTTCACATGTCTTATAAATCTTTGATGTGGTCCTCCAAATTGCACTGCAGAATATCAGGTTACTTCTTACAGAAGCATAGGGAAAGCCCACTACTCTACACTTTTTCTTACTCCATTCAAATTTTCCTATTTCATCAGTTTTGGTCAATACGTGTCTTTGAAAATCTACCACTGCTCTAAGATTTTAAAACTATTATACAAGTATACATAGTTTTCTCTTTTACTAAATGAATAACCATTTCATTCTTATGACCATAAGTCTTTTCTCATTCTTAATATGTGGAGAAGAGAATGCTTTGGGAAGATTTCAGAATGCTTCCTTCCCTCTCCCTCTGTTGTATGGAAATTCTTATCCAAATTCTTATCTTATTCTTATTGTTGTGTGAGCTTGGAAGGTAAGCTTTGCCCAGGGTTTGCTGGGAGAGCTCTTTGAGGTAAAGCTCACAGAAGTGTGGGACCCTCTTCAAATTAGCCCCCTGGTGTTTTTAATTCTCAAACTTGTCCACACTGAGCAGGAAGCCACTAGTATTTGTCAGTTGCAGTTGGTTTTCCCACCTAGTACTAGCTCCCATGGAGGTCTCTGCTCCACTAAGTTGAGACTCCCTGAATCCACTTTCTTGGAGCAGTAGTTTGTCCGTGATCTCTGTTCTTGATGAACCTGAGAAGAGCTTCTGCTTTTGAGTTTGTTCAGCTCTTTTCTCATTGTGAGGACAGGAGCAGCAACTCCCGAGCTCCCGATATGCAGGAAATCCTTCACTGTTAATGTTTGACATTTGTGGTTTTTTGTTGTTGTTGATTGGATGGTGAGATATTTGTCTATATTATGGATCTTTTTCACAAAGCAGGTTCTTTTATTGATGCTGCTTTTGGGAGTTGAAATAAATTATTTCCAGCTTTTAAATTTAACAATTCTCTCCTCTTTTTTTCTTTTGGTTTTATTTTGTCACTCTTCTTGCTTTTTGAAGAATAGCTAGTTTACTTTTACTCCATTATCTCTTGATTTTACTTTGATCCCTTTGTTCTGCTAACCTCCTTAGGGAGATGGATGATCTGTGTGTTGCTAGGCCACAAGCTTCTTCAGGGCAATGATTATGTGTGTTTTCTTCACCATTGTACTTCAGTTCAAAATACAGTATAAAGCACAAAGAAAGTGCATAATCGACAGTGGTTGAATAAATGAATGAATAAATAGATGAATGCTAGATTTAGGCTGCTTGTCTTTTTATCCATATATTTTCCCTGTTTAAATTTATTTGGCTGTTTCTTCAACATTAAATTTTCTGCTTTAAAAAAGCGTTGCTTCTTTGACCAAATTGTACCATAAATGCAATTTTATATCTTTGTAAAATTTAATCTGGTTATCATATTTTTAATAAAGCTTTAATAACATTATTATGGATTAATTTCTATTCACTGGATGTATCATATTTTACTTGACTATTAACCTATTGATGTAAATTTGAGATATTGCCAATTATTTTTGCTATTAAAAGAAATTATGGGAATATTTTTATGCCTGGAGTTTTTCTAAAGTATTGTAGAAATTTTCTTCACAATAAAACCTTGTAGGGAAGTCTATGGGTCAGAGACATGAATATTTGTTATATTTTAACACGTTGATTTCCCAAAGTAAGTTCAAAATTTGGCAGTTTTTGCTGTACAACAGAAACTAACACAACATTGTAAAGGAGCTATACTGCAAAAGGAAGAAAGATTAAATGAGATAATATAGAAATACCTTGTTGCACAGAAGTAATGCTTAATTAATGTTTAAAAGAATTGGCAGCCACCAGCAGATCATGAAGATAACCATTTCTCTGCAGCTTTGCTGATTTGGGGGCGCTGTTCATTTCTGTCTCTTATCTCTGGCTAAGTGCTTCTCGTCCTGCACTGCCACGACTTTTAATCTCTTTGGATCTTCAGAAACCTTCCCCAATTTCTCAAATGCTGAGAAGTTGAGAGCAAAAAAGATACAACTTTAAGATAATTCACTTCATTATTTACTTCATTTATTCTTCTATTAAAAAAATTAAGATTAATTAATGCTGTTAAAGTGCTGCACCCAATATGCCAACAAATTTGGAAAACTCAGCAGTGGCCGCAGGACTGGAAAATGTCAGTTTTCATTCCAATCCCAAAGAAAGGCAATGGCAAAAAATGCTCAAACTACCCCACAATTGCACTCATCTCACACACTAGTAAAGTGATGCTCAAAATTCTCCAAGCCAGGCTTCAGCTGGATGACTGGATCATGGATATAGGAAGAGAGTTCCAGAAAACCACCTATTTCTGCTTTATTGACTATGCCAATGCCTTTGACTGTGTGGATCACAATGAATTCTGGAAAATTCTTCAAAGGATGGGAATACCAGACCATCTGACCTGTCTCTTGAGAAACCTCTATGCAGCTCAGGGAGCAACAGTTAGAACTGGACATGGAACAACAGACTGGTTCCAAAAAGGAAAAGGAGTACATCAAGGCTATATATTGTCACTCTGCTTATTTAACTTATATGCAGAGTACATCATGAGAAATGCTGAGCTGGAAGAAGCACAAGCTAAAATCAAGATTGCTGGGAGAAATATCAATAATCTCAGATATGCAGATGACACCACCTTTATGGCAGAAAGTGAAGAGGAACTAAAGCCCCTTGATGAAAGTGAAAGAGGAGAGTGAAAAAGTTGGCTCAAAGGTCAATATTCAGAAAACTAAGATCAGAGCATCTGGTCCCATCACTTCACGAGAAATACATGGGGAAACAGTGGAAACAGTGTCAGACTTTATTTTTGGGCTCCAAAATCACCGCAGATGGTGAAAGCAGCCATGAAATTAAAAGACACTTATGCCTTGGAAGGAAAGTTATGACCAACGTAGACAGCATATTGAAAAGTGGAGACATTACTTTGCCAACAAAGCTCCGTCTAGTCAAGGCTCTGGTTTTTCAGTAGTCAGGTATGGATGTGAGAGTTGGACTGTGAAGAAAGCTGAGCACTGAAGAATTTATGCTTTTGAACTGTGGTGTTGGAAAAGACTCTTGAGAGTCCCTTGGCCTGCAAGGAGATCCAACCAGTCCATTCTGAAGGAGATCAACCCTGGGATTTCTTTGGAAGGAATGATGCTAAAGCTGAAACTCCAGTACTTTGGCCACCTCATGTGAAGAGTTGACTCACTGGAAAAGACTCTGATGCTGGGAGGGATTAGGGGCAGGAGGAGAAAGGGATGACAGAGGATGAGATGGCGGGATGGCATCACTGACTTGATGGACATGAGTTTGAGTGAACTCTGGGAGTTGGTGATGAACAGGGAGGCCTGGTGTGCTGCAGTTCATGGGGTTGCAAAGAGTCGGACATGACTGAGCAACTGAACTGAACTGAACTGACTGAAGATTGATTAAGCCTTTTAACGTTGCAGAAGTATGCAGGAGAAAATAAGCCCCCAAATGGTTCAATTATGATTGAATACATTTCATAGGTTGAAAAAAGTCAAACCGTGCAGAGTGGAAGGAAATGGAAAGTGAAAGCTCCTTTCCCATTCATTTTCTGTTCCTCTCCTTGGAGGTAGTTCTTCTAAATGTGTCTTTGATTCTTTTTAGAATGAATTTATATATATTTAGTAGGAAATGTAGAATATTTTATAGAATCGAAGGTGCTTTGTGCCAGTCAATTTTTTTTTTTTTTTCTGTCTTGCCAGAAATTGCCAATGGCTGTTCTTCACAGAAACCTTATGGCTGCTGTCTCTCTGGCACTGGTTGTGAGAGTTTCTAGACTATAAGAAGAGTGTAATTTTTTTTTAAGAAAGCATTAGCTTGTTCATCATAGAGTTGACGAAACAGGGTGTATTTATTTTTATATTTTAAAATCTATGTAATAGGATCATATTTTAAAGAGTGTTCTGTATCTTGTGTGGAAGCTAAAAAAATTATATCAGTTCACACATCTAGCAATTGGAGGAGCAGGATTTGAAACAGGTTCATCTGCTGTGAAAGCATATATTTTAAAAAAATCTCCTTCTTCTCATTCCCATTAATGTAACTGCTAGAAAACTTTATTTATTTTTGTAAAATTTATTTTATTGAGATAAAGTTGATTTACAAATGGACTTTCCAGGTGGAACAGTGGTACAGAGTCTGCCTGCAAATGCAGGACACACAAGAGACGAGGGTTTGATCCCTGGGTCAGCAAGATCCCCTGGGGTAGAAAATGGCAATCCACTCCAGTTTTATTTCTGGAAAATTCCATGGACAGAGGAGCTTGGTGGGCTACATACAGTCAATGGGGTTGCAAAGAATTGGGCATGATTGAGCATACACGCACACCTAGTTGATTTACAATGTTATATTAATTCCTGCTGTACAGCAAAGTGATTCAATTATACATCTGTGTGTGTGTATTCTTTTTTGTATTCTTACTACTGTGGTTTATCATGATATTGGATATAGTTCCAATCGTCGGGTTTGGGCAAGGGATTGCATGCCTAGTGAAGGAGTGAGCTGAAGATGTCACATTTTGGCAAACTGATCTTCAGTTCTGGGTGTTTAGAGCCAAAGAGTTTTCCCAGGACAAGCTCAGAGGTAGGTGAAGGACTTGGCAGTGGAGTGAGCTGTGGCTATGGCAGGAGGAAGACTATTGCATCAATTCTGGCCTTGACTCACTGGAAAACGTTGAGCCAATCGTTCCTTTGTGCCTCAGTCTCCTTATCTGCAAAAATGGGACAAACTGAACTTGAATACAAATGTACCTTCTAACTCAACAATGCTATGGCAGTTTCTTTGACCTATGGTTTTGTTGGGTAGGAAGAAAAATCTTAGGAATTGCTGTTCAGAGTTGAAGCCTTTTAAGTTTCTGCTAGATAGCACTGGAAAAGTTTCCTACTTAGAACTCTCCAATTGGGACTTTCCTGGTTCCAGAAGTTAAGACTCTGTACTTCCACTGCAGGGGGCATGGGGTCAATCCCTGGTTGAAGAACTAATATCTTGCATGCCAAAGTGCCTGATAAAAAACAAACAACAGAAACCAAACAAAACTCCCGCAAACTATCAAAAGGAAATATGTCGCCATTCTGCCTCATCTTTTCACTTTGAGCCACTGCCTCAAAGTGGCTGAAAGCAAGGAAAGTGAGCAAAGGTGGAGAGGTCTGAGATCAGAGTGGGCACATTTATAGCAGAAGTAATCATGCAGCCTGTCCCCTGGGCTCTGATGCTGGAGATTCTTGCTTGCAGATCAATCCCCTGGCAGGACACAGACCTGTTCTCCTGGGCTCCCATTCCACCAGTGCTGCCGTGTGTCAAGTCGCTTCAGTCGTGTCTGACTCTTTGCAACCCCATGGACTGTAGCCCACTAGTATCCTCTGTCCATGGGATTCTCCAGGCAAGAATACTGGAGTGGGTTGCCATGCCCTCCTCCAGGGGATCTTCTCAACCCAGGGATCTAAGCCATATCTCTTATTTCTCCTTCATTGGCAAGCAGGTTCTTTATGACTTAGCACCGCCTTGGAAGCCCCCACATTCCACCAGGGAGACAAATAAATATAAACCCACAGAACTTATGCCGTTATGTCAGGTAGTTATTCTACAAAGTTCTTGGGGAAGATGAGGCAGGTTGAAGGCCTAAAGTGACCAAGTTGAGGTTAGATTACTATTTTAGATAGGATGGTTGGGGAAGCCTCTCAGATGAGGTGACACTTGAGTGAAGGGCAGAGGAGTAACAAGAATAGAGACCCCAAGGGAGAAATGAGCTTGGCATGTTCAAGAAAGAGCAAGAAGACCCAATTTTCAGGGAAGAGATTAGTAGGTGTTGAACCCAGACCACTTGGGATGCCCAGGTCTCATAAGCCTTGCTGGTCACAGCAGGGAGTTCAAATTTTATCTTGATTTTATTTGGAAGCCATCAGAAGGTGTGAGAGGAAATGAAGCATGTTTTGATTTTTGTTTAAATTTGGCTTCCCCATGAAAAGTCAATTTTAGGGGCAAAGTTTGGGGCAGAGAGAGCCCCTAAGAGGATTCTGCAGAGTCTGGAAGAAATGGAGGCAGTTGAGCCTGAAAAAGTGGTGGTGAGATGCTGAGAGGTGGCGCAATTCTAGATGTGTTTTGAAAGAGGAGCCAAGGGTAATCATTACTATACTGAGTGGGAAGGGTGAGGGAAAGAGAAAGAAGAATGACACAGAGGCTTCAGACAGAGAAAGAAAAATGTATTGTGATATTGCTTATATGTGGGATCTAAAATAAAGATACAAATGAACTTATTTACAAAATAGAAATAGAGTTACAAATGTAGAAAACAAGCCTATGGTTAGCAGCAGGATAAGGGGTACAAACTGGGAGACTGAGATTGACATATACACACTACTATATATAAAATGAAGTGAAGTGAAGTGAAGTCGCTCAGTCATGTCCAACTCTTTGCGACCCTGTGGACTGTAGCCTACCAGGCTCCTCCCTCCATGGGATTCTCCAGGCAAGCGTACTGGAGTGGGTTGCCATTGCCTTCTCCAGGGGATCTTCCCAACCCAGGGATCGAACCCTGGTCTCCCACGTTCCAGGTGGATGCTTTAACCTCTGAGCCACCAGGAATGTGCCATATATAATTTCCCATAATGGGCATTACAGAGTACTGAGTAGCATTTTCTGTGCTATACAGTAAGTAGGTCCTTATTTGTTATCTATTTTATATATATAAAAAATAGATTAATAATAATAGAAAACTAATATTAATAGATAACTAATAATAATAATAGATAACTAATAAGGACCTACTTACTGTATAGCACAGAAAATGCTACTCAGTACTCTGTAATGCCCAATATGGGAAAATAAACTGAAAAAGAGTGGATATGCATATATGTATAACTGAGTCACTTTGCTATACACCTAATCCTAATACAACCAACATTGTAAACCAACTGTACTCCAGTTTAGAAAAATACTGACAGAGATTCTTTCCACTGCAACTGGGTGAATGGACATCCACCCACTGAAGCCTAGTTGGGGTGGAAGAGCAGGTCCATTTGGGACCTGCCTATTACATGTCCACAAGGAGATGGTGGGTGTGGCAACAGACATGTGAACTCAGAGCTTAGGGCCATGGTCTGGATGAGGGAATATTTGGAATATTGAGAAGTCAGCAGCACTGGGATATTGCTGTCATGAAGGCTGTGGGACCAGATGAGGTGTGAGGCATCCTTCAGCAACTTAGTTAGGAGGAGTGTCACATCCATGCCACACTTGGGGTGACACCAGGCTTGGAGAAGTTAAGAAAGGTCCCTGCTTTGACCTAAAGTCTCTGCTGAACCTCCATCCCAGTCTTTCCAGAGAGTTCTTAACTGGGCAAGGGTAACATTAATAAGGGGTTCCCAGGTGGCGCTAGTGGTAAAGAACCTGCCTCCCAATGCAGGAGACATAAGACATAGGTTCGATCCCTGGGTTGAGAAGATCTCCTGGAGGAGGGCATGGCAACTCACTCTCGTATTCTTACCTGAGGAATACCATGGACAGAGGAGCCTAGCAGGTTAGTCCATAGGGTTGCAAAGAGTCAGACACGACTGGAGTGATTTAACACACATGCATGCAACATCAATAAGGCAAATCCTTTCCTTTCAAGTCTTTGTTAAAGTCTATCACCTTCTGATTAGAACTAAAGGTAAAGAGAGAAGAGTAACAGCATTGCAGACTTCCACCACCCTGATTCCTCAACTGGAAACTCTCCTTGAAAATAAACTCAAGGTGTGCTGTGTGAGATGTAATACACCTAATACACCATGTTGGGAGAGCCTCCTCCTTCCTGTAACAGTCACACTTGGATTTCATAGACTCAGGCCATGCTGGTGGCAGGATTTAGGCCCCAGGGACATGCATTTCATGGAGACATTTAACCTGTTCAGGTGGCTTCTGGATGTACTGTGAATGCACCTGAGGTTGCAAGTACAGCTATGCAAAATAATTTGTAATCCACAAGTTACCTCCTTCACCCTGGTCCATGGTTCCACCTACACACATGTTGTCCATGCCACTGGCCAACACACTTCTGATTTTGGGAGGAATGACTAGACCTCTATCTGTCTATTGGGACCTCTTTGGGCCTCATTTCTCTCTGTTAGTCCTCCATCCTCAATAAAGGGCCTTCAGGATGAATGTGACAGTGAGAAGGGCCTAATAGGCATCCTTGGAAAATTTTTTGAATAAAGGAATGCTTAATAATCTTATAAGTGAGTCAAGACTGCATAGGCTTTGCTTTTCTGAATAAATGATAAATGTTTGAAAGAAAGTTCTAGCCTTCAACTTACCATTTCCTGGGACCAAGAATTTTGAAGGATTTGCCTATGATGCAATTTGTTGAATTCATTCAGTTTTTAAAAAAACAATATTTATTGATTCCCTATAGGTTAAGCACTCTTCTAGGTATAGAAATACAACAGTGGATAAGACAAGTCCTTGCCTTCCTAGCCACCCAGGTGGTGTAATGGTAAAGAATTTGCCTGCTGATGAAGGAGATACAAGAGGTGCAGGTTTGATCCCTAGGTTGGGCAGATCCCTTGGAGTAGGAAATGGAAACCCACTCTAGTATTCTTGCCTGGAAAATTCCATGGACAGAGAAGCCTGGAGGGTTATGGTCCATGGGGTCACAAAGAGTCAGACATGACTGAACACACACATGGATTGCCTTCCCAGAGTTTACATTCTGGTGAGAGTAGATAGACGGTAAATAGATAAGCAAATAAAAACATAACAGGTCAGGTAGTTATAATGCTGTAAGGAAAAAATAAAGCAGAGGGAACAAGGTCTGAAGAAGGTGGAGTTTTGGATGGCGTAGTCTAGGAAGGTCTTCTGCAGAGGCAATTTTTGGTCTGAGACCTGAATGAAATGAGGGATAATCACGCATGAGTAGAACTCACTGGAAGGAACTGCAGTGCAAAGGCCCTGAGGTGGGAACATGGTGTCCTTCCTAGGCAGCCAGTAAGGAGTGGCTGGAGCTGAGTGGGAACTGCCAAAGGACTTAAAAAGAGCTCAGATATTATTCCACAGAGCTGAGGGGCTGATGGTTTTTGAGTAGAGTGACTTCATCTGACTTAGGTTTTCAAAGGATCAGTCTTACTGCTGTGTGGATAGTGGATTGTAGAGGACAAGAGTGGGAATGAGGAGACCAGTCAGAAAACTTTGCAGTGAGAGATGGAGCTGAGTTAGGATGGGAGCAGAGGAGGAGATGAGAATGGTGAGACCTCAGATGTATTCTGAGCCTCTAGGATTTGTTGATGAATTCTACGTGGGATGGGTGAGAAAGAGATGAGTCAAGGGTATATCTGAGAGCTTAAGCGTGAGTCATTGGTTGCCCAAAATGAGAAGGAAATAGATGGGTGGGCAGTGGGCAGGGTACTGGGGAATGAACTGTATGGCTCAGAAGGTAAAGAATCCGCCTGCAGTGTGGGAGGCCTGGGTTCAAGCCCTGGGTTGAGAAGATCTCCTGGAGGAGGGCATGGCAACCAACTCCAGTATTCTTGCCTGGAGAATCCCTATGGACAAAGAAGCCTGGTAGGCTGTAATCCATGGGGTTGCAAAGAGTTGGACATTACTGAGCAACTAAGCACAAACAATACTTAAAGCCATGGATCTGGGTGAGTTCAAGATGGAAAAGAGTCAGTGATAGGGAGGCTGCCCAACTCCACACATGCACAAGGGGTTGGGCATGACATTGCTTTTCTTCTGTTTTGTCCTCCTAAAAGGGAAATGACTAGCTTAGAATTCCTTCTTAATTGGGGCTAAATAGTCACATGGCAAAACTGCTTTCCCCATCAAAGAGGGTAAGATGCCTCTGTTATCTCTGCAGACCAGACAGGACATTCAAAGAGCTACATATGACTCATATGTTGATCAGTAGCTTTTCTTACATAAAACTCTGCATGCCTGTCCTTTTGTCATTTCTTTCCCTCTTTTACCTTTTTAACTTGTGTTGGCAAAATATACAGTCAGGACATAATCAAAGTGCACAGAATTTTTGTTCTCCCAGCAAGAATGCTTGTCTTTATAGATCTGCTTTTGGAGGAGGATAAAGAAGAAAATGTCACTGTCCTCCCAGGCAGGTACCTAAACCTACATCGTGTGTTATTTCTGCTGTCCCGGAAGAGAGGCAGTGCTTCAGTGCTTCGGGGAAGCTCTGGGCTCCAGGCAAGTGTTTTTGGTCTGTCTGTTTTCTAACAGCAGATTAGAAAGACTCTGAGGACCTCCTTATAAAAGTTTGGTTATGGAAACCTGACGTTTACTGAAAGCTTATAATTCAAGGAGAAAGAACAAGAACTCTAAAGGCATGGTGCATCTACTACATGTCAAATACCCTCATGAGGTTCTCATGAAGATGTAGCATCTTACTGAAGTGTTTCTGGAGGGTGGGCTGTTGTTCCCTTGAAGAAATAGCTCCAGGGACTCGCTGAGTTCTCTTTTGGCAAGAAGATCAGTTCTATCCTGGGAGCCCTGAGTACCAAGCAGGATTCCTGGGTGGGCACAAATAACCTGAACTTAAGTATCCAGATGGTGGTGGACAGAGACCCAAAGAGTTCTACTGAGGTGTCTGTGGCATCATTTCTGCCATGTTTTATTTCCCAGATCCTTGCATTCTCCACAGCACCAGGGAATGTCAGTTTGTTTTGACTGAAGGTACGATGTGCGGCAAGCCTTATAAAGATTCCTTTTAAAAAATTTATTCATTTATTTATTTTTGGCTATGCTGGATCTTTGTTGCTACGTGGCCTTTTCTCTGCTTGCAGTGAGTGGAGGCTACTCTCTTGTTGTGGCCTGTGGGCTGCTCATTGCGGTGGCTTCTCTTGCTGTGAGCACGGGCTCTAGGGGGTGTGGACCTCAGTGGCTGTGGTTCCTGGGCTCTAGGGCACAAGCTCAATAGCTGTAGCGTACGGGCTTACTTGCTCCATGGCATGAAGATCTTCTTGGATCAGGGATCAAACCTGTGTCTTTTGTATTGGCAGGTAGATTCTTTACCACTGAGCCACCAAGCCCCGTATGAAGATTCTTAAAGTTCCAGGAGAATAAGCTGGGGTTTATTGACAGAGTTGGTCAATCTGTCTCTTACCTAGCTTCCCCACAATGATTTTTCAATGCTTTCTCCATCCAAAGAATGGAGGTAGTCATCAGTGGATATTTTTCCTTGCTTTAAAGCTGCATTGTCCAACATGGTAACTACCCATTAGCCACCCACTTGAAATGTGGCTAGTCAGAAATGAGCCATTTTGTAAGGGTAAAATATATACCAGATTTCATATTGGTGAAAAACGTAAAATAGCTCAGCAATAGTTTTATTTATTAATATTTTGATGACATATTGAAGTGATAATATTTGGAAATATTAAATAAAATAAATATTTTATTTTTGAAAAATTAAAATATGTTAATAACCAATCTCACTTTTTTTCTTGCTTTTTAAATAACATGACTACTAGAAAATTTAAAATTGCATGCATGGGTGGCATTATATTTATTATTTAGATAGTGCTGCTCTAAAGAAAAATGTCATTCCCTGGGAGCCCACAGATGACTTGACTTAGGGGATGAAGTTTCTAAGTTTCTAACTTAACCTGTTTCACTGGTTCCCATGTTAAAACTCAGTCTCCATAGCATGATGTCCAAGGCCTTCTGTGAGTTGGCATTTTCTGCCTTTTAGCTGCTATGGAGTGAAGGCTTGTGAGCCTCCAGAATTCACTGGCTGATGCCTCAGCCCCACAGTGGTGACATTTAGGGCTGGAACCTTCGGAAGGTTTAGATGATGTCATGAGAGTGGGGCCCTTATGGATGGGATTAGTGTCCTTATAAAAGAGAATTCCTAGAACTCCCTTGCCTTTTTGCCATGTGAAGACACTGAGAAGATGATTGTCTAGGATCAGGAAGCCCTTCAGTTCAGTTCAGTTCAGTTCAGTCACTCAGTCGTGTCCGACTCTTTGCGACACCATGAATCGCAGCATGCCAGGCCTCCCTGTCCATCACCAACTCCCAGAGTTTACCCAAACTCATGTCCATCGAGTCGGTGATGCCATTCAGCCATCTCATCCTCTGTCGTCCCCTTCTCTTCCTGCCCCTAATCCCTCCCAGCATCAGAGTCTTTTCCAATGAGTCGGTTCTTCACATGAGGTGGCCAAAGTATTGGAGTTTCAGCTTCAGCATCAGTCCTTCCAATGAACACCCAGGACTGATCTCCTTTAGGATGGACTGGTTGGATCTCCTTGCAGGCCAAGGGACTCTCAAGAGTCTTCTTCAACACCACAGTTCAAAAGCACCAGTTCTTCGGTGCTCAGCTTTCTTCACAGTCCAACTCTCACATCCATACATGACCACAGGAAAAACCATAGCCTTGACTAGATGGACCTCACCAGACATCAAATCTGCCGGTACTTTATCTTGGGTTTCCCAGTCTCCAGAAATGCAAGAAATCCGTGTCTAAAATTTTAAGCCACCTGGTCTGTAATGTTTTTGTTATAGCAGACCAAATGGACTAAGACACAAACTTCATCCCCTTCAACTGCCTTGTTTTTGTTTTTTAAAATTTTATTTCATTTTATTTCCATGTGGAAGCACTGACAGAACTGAAAAGAGGCAGCATGTTCCTCTTACTTTTCAGAAAGATCAAGTAACTAGATGAAGTCTTTCCCACCCAAAGCTGATTTAATAAACCTCACTCCAAACTCACCCTAAGCAAAAGATAAAAAAAGGTTTGTGATGATCACTTAAAAACAATTCCATGTGTGAGATGGTCTGTATTTAGATTTCTGTGACTTCTGTGCTTGTTGTTCACTTCCCATCTTTCCTTCGGCCACTGTCTTCAGGCCTTTCTTCTTTCAAATGAGATTTAACACACAAGTGTGCAAATGGAAATGGTAGTCAGTCTTGGTGCTGCAGGCTTAAAAGTGTTAGTCTCTCAGTCATGTCTGACTCTTTGCAATCCCAGGGACTGTAGCCCACCAGGCTCCTCTGTCCATGGAATTTTCCAGGCAAGAATACTGGAGTGGGTAGTCATCCCCTTCTCCAGGGGATCTTCCCAACCCAGTGATTGAACCTAGGTCTCCTGCATTGCAGACAGATTCTTTACCATCTGAACTATAAGGGAAGCCCATGCTTAGGTGGCTGCCAATTTCAGTGGATGGATGGACATCTCAGCTTTGTGATATTCCCTCTTGCATCATGGTCAGCCCATGGAGGAACACAGACTCTCAGGTTAAAACACAGACAAAACATGGGTATGTGCACATTTATGGGTCTAAAATATCAGAAAATAAATCCACTGCGGAGATTCACAAAATGAGGAAGAGGGAGTTGACAGTGAGGCTGTGGCTGTTTCACTTGGCAGTAACAGTGCTGAACAGATCCCCGGCTAGGAGAGGGAGGGAGGTGGGGCAGTCAGAGAGTAAGCAGACATAACGACAGAAATGGAACTCACCTGAAGCTGTGTCATTCGTTTCTTGTGGTTGTGTAAGGCGTTTTGAACTGCAAAATCTTTCCTTCACATTCTTCCAAATGTATTGGAATATAACTGGTGATTCTGGAATACGAATAAGACCCCTTTCATCTCCACCCCCAATCCCAAAGTCATTGTACACACCCACAGCCCACAAAGTGCAAGGTCCTGCACTGCCCACTGTAAACTCCATCCTTGTTGAATGGGAACGCAAACTGCCACGTACAGTAGATTCACAGGTCTGTGCCTTTGCCGCCTCCTACTGCTTCTTTCCCTGAATTTATCATCCATTCAGTGCTCCTTCTTTTCTGCCTGACCATGCACACTCCAAACAGAGAACTTTTCATTAAATGTGTGGAGTATCTCTTCCAGAATATCAAAGCAAGAGCAACAATGACAACTATCACCACAATAACGATGGCGACAGCCTGCTATTGCTTGTTTGTTCTTGGCATCCAAGACATCTTACATTCGAGTCTCCATTCTGAAGGCCATCCTTGGTTTTTAAAAAGTCTAAATGGCTTAACTCTTGAGTCTTCTCTCCTCAATATAAGGAAATAGGAACATTCTCCCAGGATTCTCTGGTGGAGAAGAAAGGGCTCAAATCCTTTGCTATGCAGTGGAATCAGATTAACACCCAAAGGAGCAAGCAAGGGAAGCAGCGCTTTGGGGTTCCCTCTCTATGCCATGTACTGCCTGGTTTTTCAGATTCATGTTTCATTAAATCCTGATAGCAGCCGCCTGGGCATGTATTACTACTCATCTTTTATAGAAAAGGAAACTGCCACCTTGTGAGGTTAAATGCCTTGATCAAGGGCCCTAAGGAAGTGGTTGGGTTGGGATTAAATGCATAGGTATCCTTAGAATTCTTATAGAAGTCATTTTAGGGAATTTTCTTTGCTTCTGTAATATTGCCAGCTGTCACTCCTGGCTGTTGGGATCATGGATAGCATTGTCAGCTTCATAATTTTCATTGGCAATTTGCTGCTTTTAATTTGTTCTAAGCAGGAACCCTACCTTCTTCCACTACTTTTCAAAGTGTGAGACAGACTGCCAGGGAGGCCTGGGGCTGTTGCCCTTGGTCTGCTCCATCACTGGGCCTTTAAAGAAATCCAGGATCCTCATCCACAGACACTGGGCAGTAAATACTCTTTACTCACTTGGTTCACCTAGCACTTCACTCCCACTTGGCACCTCCAACAATTAGTCCCTATTAGAGTCTGCCTGGTATTTTTATCCCTTGCCTTCATCTCTTGACTCTTGGAATCCCTTATAGGCTGAACTACTATTATTATTACTGTTACAACTTAACATGAAATCTATTCTCTTACCAACTTTTCAAGTTCAATACACTATTGTTAATTATAGATGCAATGTAGTACAGCAGACTTCTAGGACTTATTCATTTTGCATAACTGAAACTTTATACTTGTTGAATAGCAACCCCCATTCCCCTCCTCCTTCTGGCAACTGCCATTCCATCTTCTGCTTCTATGTGTTTCACTCTTCTGGGAAACTCTGACAAATGGAATTATGTAGCATTTGTCCTTCTGCGAATGACTTATTTCACTTATGTATCATGTATATCCATGTTGTCACATACAGCAGAATTTCCATCTTTTTAAGGTTGTATAATATTCCATTATGTCCGTACACATGCATATATACATACATATGTCATATTTGCTATCTATTCATCCATTGATGGACATAGGTTGTTTCTATATCTTGCTTACTGTGACTAATGCTCCAGTGGATGCTAGAGTGCAAATATCTCTTTGAGATCCTGATTTCAGCTCTTTTGGATAAATATCCAGAAATGGGATTGGGGGATCATATGGTAATTATATTTTTACCTTTCTGAGGCACCTTCTATGTTTTCCATAGTGGGTTTTCTAATTTACATTGCTACCAAGAGCACAAAAGGTCCTGATTTCTTCTTATCTTTACCAGCACTTGTTATCTTATGTTTTTTGGTAATAGCCATCCTAAGAGATGTCAGGTGATATATTGTTGAGGTTTTGATTTGCATTTCCCTGATGATCAGTGATACTGAACACCTTTTCATGTGCCTTTTGGCCATCTGTATGTCTTCTTGGGAGAAATAAACGTTGGGTTTGGTGATGTGTGCACCTGCTTTTCTGGCTTACTGTTTGCCTCTCAGCATGTAAATTCTCCAACACCACCTACCTCCAAAGCTTTGAAAAAGTAAGCATTTTGCTCCCCTCTCGCCACTCCTCCCAAGGCTCACAGGTCTCCTACTCAGTGGCCTGATCCTTAGATGTCCTGAGGTACACGGGGGCAATCAGGAAACATATCTAGCTTCTTCTCTTGGCTACTCAAGATCCAGGTGTTTTTTTTGTTGTTGTTGTTTTTTTTTTTTTTTTTGCCTCTTAACTCCATCTGAATTCTGGAGACTTAAAGTTCTGTGAAGTTTGAGGTATTACTGTGTATAACTGTGGTTAGTTTGGGAGATGTAAACTATGCATATTTGGTTGAACAATATAAGTACATTTGAAGCCTCAGAAGTATGTGCTCATGTGTGTTTATGTATATGAACACATTTTTGGTGTCCTTTTTCTTTAATAACTGAGATTCCACAGAATAAATACTCAGTTTCTTGCAGCTTCTCTCTTGATCTTGCCTGTGAACTAGATGATGGGACTCAGGAGCCTTGGCTGAACTTCTGGTTTTCTGTAACACCTGTCCTTCCTGGAGAGCAAGAGAGACTCATGAGGGTGATGGCAACTCGAGGTGGGGGAAGGGAGAAGAGTGTTCTGAGGGGACCAATAAAAATGGAAGCTGGAGAACTTGAACTTGTATTTAATTTACATTTTATTTTGCCCAGAGTGTAGGTAAAAATTACACCCTCTAGCATAATTCCTTCGTCAGGTGAAGCAAGCACAAATGGATTTAATTTCTATTTTTGAATGTCGCTCTGTCTTGGCAGCCCTTTTATCTGAATCCCTTGATCTTCCAGAATAGTTTGGCAGTGCTGTATTTCAGGACAAACTGAAGAGAAGAAGTGAGGTGAAAGTTGCTCAATCATGTCTGACTCTTTGGGACCCCATGGGCTATACAGTACACAGAATTCTCCAGGCCAGAATACTGGAGTCGGTAGCCTTTCCATTCTCCAGGGGATCTTCCCCACCCAAGGGATGGAACCCAGGTGTCCCACATTGCCGGCAGATTCTTTACCAGCTGAGTCACCAGGGACACCCAAGAACACTGGAATGGGTAGCCTATCCCTTCTCCAGTGGATCTTCCTGACCCAGGAATAGAACCGGAGTTTCCTGCCTTGCAGGTGGATCCTTTGCTAGCTGAGCTGCCAGGGAAGCTCCATGGCAATGCTTCAGAGTTATTCTCATGACTCCCCGGGAAGCTTCTGGGAAACCAAAGTCTTTGGGTTCCAGGGGGAGTGTGGTTGCAAAGCTGAAACTTAAAGGAATTGGTGGGAGGGCACCACCAGGAGTGGAGCCTGTGGCTTAATCTGATTCAACACGGGAAACCTCACCCGGCCCGGAAACAGACAGGACGAAGTGAGGAACAGATAAATAATTGATAAATAATAAGATTCTGGTCTGAAGAAATAGGTAGCTATTTTTCAGCTCTAGGAAGAGAGAAAGGCTGCAGTCAAATATTTGCATTACTTGATCCAAATAGGAGGATTTATTTTCACCATATGCTTTCTCCTTGAACCACTCCCAGTAACAGATAAAAGGAACCACAGAGCTCCCCAATTCGAGAGTAATGAGGCTCTCTTGAGTTGGTGCAAAGCAGAAAAACCATATGCAGAACCATTTAATTTTTGCTTTCCCTTTGCCAGGGAGAAAAATGAAAAGGGGGGTTGAATCAAAATCTCTTCAAAATCTGATTTGGCCTTTTCCAGTGGGATCATTGATCTCTATCTGGTTTTGCCAGTTAAACACTAATAATGCACTTTCTAAGGCATGATCTGTGAGTGCAATTTATTTCAAAATTCAAGCCTTCTTTCTTAAGACTATTTGCTATAATAGATATACTGGAATAATATTGAGGATTAAATAAAGGAGGCACTTCAGAGAAAACAAATACACCAGCGGAGACTCCTCTGGAGAAACAATTTTTACTTGTATCCTTGAACCCAAATTCAACAAATATTTTCTAGATGATTTCAGCTTCCAGAAATAAAAAGAACTAAAGGAAAAATAACTGACCCATCAGTTATGGCTACAGTTTATTGCATACCCCAGACACTGAACTAGGCTCATTACACTCATGATTACATTTAATGCTCATAATGACACCACTGACTGGCCATTATTATACCCATTGTACAGACTGAGAATTTGGTTCTGAAGACTTCGTGTTCACTTCTTCAAAGGACTTGGCTAAGCAACCTCAATTGTCAATGATTGGTTTTCTTCCTTTCTTATGATGGTTAATATCACTCCTCATGTTCCAATGACTGACTATCACTTTTTGTCAGTTGAACAACTGATTAATCAATAATAACTTCCTTTCTTCTCAGTCTAGGATTTCCTTGGAAAGCATGTTATAGAAGACAGCCCAGACTAGTAGGTAAGTGAGGTATCCCCTTGATAAGGGGTGTTCAGGTCACCAAAAGATGTGGATACACCTTTGCAGAGCAATGCTCAGCGATTCCTTGCAGCCTTTCCTGGCACAGTCCACTCATAAGGCACTGCAGGTTCATTTGGCACTTCTGCATGATGTTTGTGCCATTTATTTGATCACCATGGAATTATTCTTCATTTGTTTGGGGGCTACACTATTCTTCTCACCTATCCTGTTGCTTTTTTAGCTTTGTATACATTTCCTGGGGTTCTTAGCTCTCAAAAAGAACACTATGGTGATTCTTTATGCAACATTAAAAAAATTATTTATTCATTTGACTGCCCTGGGTCTTAGTTGTGGCACATGAGATCTTTGAACTTTGTTGCAGCATGCAGGATCTTTAGTTGTGGCACGTGAACGCTTAGTTGCACCATGTGGGATCTAGTCCCCTGACGAGGGATCAAATCCCAGGCCCCCTGCATTGAGAGCTAGGAGTCTTAGCCACTGAACCACCAGGGAAGTCCCTATTCAACATTGTTTTTAAGCTTGTTCTATGTGTGAGGCATGATAGGCAACAATGAAACTAAATACTCTCTGTCATCAATGAGCTCACACTTTAGTGCAGGAGATAAATGTCTAAATAGCCATTTAGATACAATATGGCTGTTCTAAAGATGAGAGAGTAATTCAGATGTGGAGCTGAACCTACTTGGCAGATTAGGGGAAGACTTCCTGGAGGAGATGCTTGGGCTGAATCTCAGTTCAGGTTAGGTAGGATTAACAAGATAACGGACTGTGAGCAGAAGGAATGACAAGCAAGAACAAGGTGTATGTGGATAACTGCAAGCTTGATGTGAATGAAAGTAAAAGTGTTAGTTACTGAATTTGTCCAACTCTTTGCAATCCCATGAACTGTAGCCTGCCAGGCTCCTCTGTCCATGGAATCCTCCAGGCAAGAATACTGGAGTTGGTAGCTATTCCCTTCTCCAAGTGATCTTCCCAACCCAGGGATCAAACCTGAGTCTCTTGCATTGCAGGTAGATTCTTTACCATCTGAGCCACTAGAAGTACACATTGAAAAGTAGGGGGTTTTGAGAGATGAGGCCAGTAAAAGAGCCATCATCTTAAAGGACTTGCACTGTGGTTATGGGGAAACTTTGAAGGGTTTTGAGCTGTAGACTTCAGTGTTCATGGGTGCAGTCAGATAGAAAGGCCAGTGGGTGAAAACTGATCATTTATTCCTGGTTTCTTATTTAACCTACAGACAAAGACTCTGCAAAAGATCAAAGAGAAGTGCAGTGTTGTTGCATGATCACTTTCCCAGCCACTCTTCCTCTCTAGCACTGGTCTTGTGAATTGATGGCTTCTTCTTTTTTTTTAAATTTTTAATTTTTTAAATTAATTTTATTTATTTTTTTAATTACAATACTGTATTTGTTTTGCCATACATTGACACGAATCAGCCATAGGTGAACACAATCTCCCAATGCCGAAGCCCCCTCCCAACTCCCACCCCCACCCCACAATACTGTATTTGTTTTGCCATACATTGACATGAATCAGCCACAGGTGTACACGATCTCCCAATGCCAAAGCCCCTCCCACCTCCCACCCCACATCCTCTCCCTGAATCATCCCGTGCACCTGCCCCATGCGTCCTGCATCCTGTATTGAACATAGACTGGCACTTCATTCTTACAAGATAGTATACATGTTTCAATGCCGTTCTCCCAAATCATCCCACCCTCTCCCTCTCCCTCAGAGTCCAAAAGTCTGTTCTATACCTCTGAATCTCTTTTGTTGTCTCACATAGAGGGTCTTCATTACTATCCTTCTAAATTCCATATATATGTGTCAGTATACTGTATTGGTGTTTTTTCTTTCTGGCTTACTTCACTCTGTATAATCGGCTCCAATTTCATCCATCTCATTAGAACTGAGTCAAATTTATTCTTTTTAAGGGCTGAGTAGTACTCCATTGTGTATATGTAGCACAGCTTTCTTATCCATTCATCTGCTGATGGACATCTAGGTTGTTTCCATGTCCTGGCTATTATAAACAGTGCTGCAATGAACATTGGGGTACATGTGTCTCTTTCAATTCTGGTTTCCTCGGTCTGTATGCCCAGCATTGGGATTGCTGGATCATAAGGCAGTTCTATTTGCAATTTTTAAAGGAATCTCCACACTGTTTTCCATAGTGGCTGTACTAGTTTGCATTCCCAGTAGCAGTGTAAGAGGGTTCCCTTTTCTCCACATCCTCTCCAGCATTTATTGCTTGCAGACTTTTGGATCGCAGCCATTCTGACTGGTGTGAAATGATACCTCATTGTGGTCTTGATTTGCATTTCTCTGGTAATAAGTGATGTTGAGCATCTTTTCATGTGTTTGTTAGCCATTCGTATGTCTTCTTTGGAGAAATGCCTATTTAGTTCTTTGGCCCATTTTTTTATTGGTTCGTTTATTTGTCTGGAGTTGAGCTGCCTCTCATTGTTTGCGGACGACATGATCCTCTATATAGAAAATCCTAAAGACTCGACCAGAAAACTACTAGAGCTAATCAACGAATATAGTAAAGTTGCAGGATATAAAATCAACACTCAGAAATCCCTTGCATTCCTATACACTAATAATGAGAAAGTAGAAAAAGAAGTCAAGGAAACAATCCCATTCACCATTGCAACGAAAAGAATAAAATACTTAGGAATATACCTACCTAAAGAAACTAAAGACCTATATATCGAAAACTATAAAACACTGATGAAAGAAATCAAAGAGGACACTAATAGATGGAGAAATATACCATGCTCATGGGTTGGAAGAATCAGTATAGTGAAAATGAGTATACTACCCAAACAATCTACAGATTCAATGCAATTCCTATCAAGTTACCAGCAGTATTTTTCACAGAACTAGATCAAATAATCTCAAGATTTATATGGAAATACAAAAAACCTCGAATAGCCAAAGCAATCTTGAGAAAGAAGAATGGAACTGGAGGAATCAACTTGCCTGACTTCAGGCTCTACTACAAAGCCACAGTCATTAAGACAGTATGGTACTGGCACAAAGACAGAAATATAGATCAATGAATTGATGGCTTCTTTCCTCACAAAGGAAGAGATGGGTCAGGATGTCGGAAGAAACAAAGAAAAGTAGGTGGCTTAAGAACTATTAAGAGGTTAAAACCAAGAGGCTTGATCATTTCTGGCTTGAGCAACAGAGTGGTTTCTGTGATGTAAGAACTGACTCTCTAAAGTTATGAAGATCAAGGATCATACTCCAGTTCCAACATTTAAGTTTAGGAAAGGTACCACCACCTCTCTGAGCCTCCATTTACCCTTTTGTTAGGACAGGTAATCATGTGCAACTGATAGAGCTTTGGTGAGGCTGCTCCCCGAAGAGTGACTGGCAATGGTAGGAGTTCAGTGAGTGTGAATTATTTCCCTCCATAGACATCAGATATTTCATTGGTCTCTGAACTAAAGAAGTTTCATTTTCTCCCAGTATTATGTGGGGTGGAGCAGGGAGTTAGCACTGGCAGTGATGCAGTTCAATGACTCCTAGCTCTGAGTATGTGTGAGGCTCTGTGCTAGGAGCTTATGCCCTCTAAACAAAGTTTGGTTCTTGTATTTACTCTGAACGCAGGTGCACACTTTTATAAATGAGGAAACTGGGCCCTCAGAGACTGGATGGCTTGCCTGTGATCCTGTGGATAGAAATGTTCAAATTCAAGATCTTATCAAAATTATCCTTTTCACTACTCCAAGCTCCTACTACATACCAAGAATTTTGCTGGGCACTGGGGAACTGCAGAGTTCAATAAGACATAGTGTCACTTCCTGAGAAGTTTATGGATTAATGCGATAAGGGCAACTGATGTTTGTAGGGTTCTTAGAAAATGGTGTGCATATACAGAGAGAGGTGTGCTCAGAATGCTACGGGAGCCAAGGGAGGAGGGGGCAACTAAGGGATGGGGGACCCTCTCTGAGACTTTGGTTTCCTTGGAGTCCATTGTCTATAGTCTGGAGACCAGATGCTAACCATTAGGTGAAGCCTCAGGGCCAATTCCATAGAATTGCTTCTGTGGCAGAAACATTGGCCCCATCTACAAAGATTTCCTCTCTGTGTCCTCCTGGTCTGCGGGTAAGCTTACTTTGGAAGATTTGTGCCTCGTTGAGAAAGGCATGGCTCTGCGTGGTTTCCATCCATCTGCTTGGTCTCCAAGATGAGTTTTCTTTTGAATGGGGAGAGGAGCCCATTTCCTTGCCACCTGTCAGTGTTTAGTGTGCCACTGTGGCTTATTACTGTCGCTGTCTGCTGCCAAAGAGAAGTGTGCACGCTTTGAGTAGCAGCTCATAAAAGTTAATATTCGGGGAAAGGAGGCCAAGCTGAGAATCGAAGTGGAAACATTTACTGTCAGTGCAATTACAATCCTTGTTTTCGAGCCTCATTCTCTGATGTCCAGCAGGGCTACCACCTCCCATCCACCCACATTCTTCATCCTCTTCTTCATGCCATATCTACTGGGCTTGAATTCTGCCTCACTGCAGCACTCACAATCATTGCTGAGCAGGGTTACCAGCTACTGAGGAACCACTGACAACATGTTGTCAACTGTTATCTCACGTATTGACCAGGTTGTAAGTAGGGGCCATCTGATGTTTAGGGAGATAACAGACAATCAATTTTCTGCTGTGAAAAAGGAAGGACTTCAGTCTGGTTTGCTTTAGTTTAGTTCATTCCCATGAGTCTTTCTTGAGTTCCACCAAAGACTACAAAGAAGAATGACATGGTCCCTGGCTCAAGGAACTAACAAGGGGTTCCATGTGTGTGTGTGTGTGTGCATGCGCACACGTGTGTCTGTGATGGACTGAGCAAATACAAATGAGATGGGACATGTCCTGTGTTGGTAAGAAGTGCAGGGTGATGAGGAGCCCAGGGGAGGGATACAGATGCTTCACTACTGGCATGAGGCTAGGGGTTGGAAAGGGGTAATGAGCATGGGATTCGCATTTAGGGGGAAAAATCACCCTGACTGCAGTGTGGAGGACTAGTCAGAACTGTTCTAAAATAGAAGGCTACTGTAGCAGTCCAAGGAAGAGATCGATCAGGATGTTGGTGCAGACAGAGAAAAGTAGGTGGTTCAAGAACTGTTGAGAGGTTAAAACTGGTAGGCTTGGTCACCCATTACTATGGCAAGTGAGGGTGAGGCAGGTGTCAAGTTCACACCAACATTTCTGGTTTGAGTGACAGGGTTGTGATGCTCCTGAATGAGATCTGATTCCTGGAAGAGATCAGTCTAGGGGGACTGGAGAGGAAGAGCAAAGTTCTGGTCTTTTGAGTGTCAGATGCTTTGGGATCATTCAAGGGAAGGTGCTAATTAGGAAGTTTTACACAAAAGTCTGGAACTGGAAAGACAGGTCTGGACTGGTTTTCTAAATGTGTGAGTCATCTTGGTTTTGGTGGTAACTGAAGCTGTGGGCATAGAAGACGGAGTTTTTTATTTTTAAAAAATGAAGTATAGTTAATTTACAATGTGTTAGTTTTAGGTGTGCAGGAAAGTGAATCAGTTTTTAATGTGTGTATGTTTATATATATATATATATATATATATAAAAACTTGTTGGCTATCTATTTTATATATAGTACTGTGTATATGTTAATCCCAACTCCTAATTAATCTCCCACCCCCTTTCCACTTTGGTAACAGTAAGTTTATTTCCTGTCTCTGTGAATCTATTTCTGTTTTGTAACTAAGTTCACTTGTATATATTTTTTTTAGATTTCACATATGTGTGTGCTCAGTCACTAAATCTGTCTGACTCTTTGCAACCCCACGGACTGTAGCACACCAGGCTCCTCTTCCATGGGATTTTCCAGGCAAGAATACTAGAGTGGGTTGCCATTTCCTCCTCCAGGGGATCTTCCTGACCCAAGGATTGAAACTACGTCTTCTGCATTGGCAGGTGGGCTCTTTACCACTGAGCCACTGGGGAAGCCTGTCACATATAAGTGATATCACGTAATGTCTTTATCTGACTTAATTCACTTAGTATGATAATTTCTAGGGCCATTCATGTTGCTGTAAATGATATTATTTCATTCTTTTTTATGGCTTAGCATTCTATTATATATATATATGTATATAATGGCATATGTGTATATACATATATACACACACACATATGTGTGTATATATATGTACCACATGCTATTCATCCATCATCTGTCAATGGGCATTTAGTGTATTTCCACATCTTATCTATTGTAAATGGTGCTACCATGATCATTGTGCTGTTATGTATCTTTTCAAACTATAGTTTTGTCCAGATATGGAATTGCTGGATCATATGGCAACATTGTTTTTAATTTTTGAGGAATCTCCACTGTTTTCCATGCCATCATATGGCAACATTGTTTTTAATTTTTGAGGAATCTCCACTGTTTTCCATACTGATTACACCAATAATCAGTATGGGAATTTATTCCCACCAACAGTGTAAGAAGGTTCCCTTTCACCATATCCTCTACAGCATTTGTTATTTGTAGACTTCAGACTGTTCAATCATGGCCATTCCAACTGGTGTGAGGTGGTATCTCATTGCAGTTTTGATTTCCATTTCCCTAATAATTAGAAGTGGAGAGGGCAATGACACCCCACTCCAGTACTCTTGCCTGGAGAACCCATGGATGGAGGAGCCTGGTGGGCTGTAGTCCATGGGGTCGTGAAGAGTCAGATGCGACTGAACGACTTCACTTTTGCTTTTCACTTTCAGGCATTGGAGAAGGAAATGGCAACCCACTCCAG
Organism: Nanger dama; assembly: GCA_917880005.1. NCBI lineage: Eukaryota > Metazoa > Chordata > Mammalia > Artiodactyla > Bovidae > Nanger > Nanger dama. The sequence continues at coordinate 63,350,289 of CAKJTW010000004.1, read as the reverse complement.
TGTTCTTGCCTGGAGAATCCCAGGGACGGGGGAGCCTGGTGGGCTACCATCTCTGGGGTCACACAGAGTCAGACACGACTGAAGCAACTTAGCAGCTGCAGCAGGAATAATTAGAAATATTGAGAATCTTTTCATTTGCCTGTTGGCCACCTACATGGAAGACAGTAAGAAGAGAATGACTGACTGGGACTAGGTTTTAAACAATTCTGTTACATACAGGCTGGAGGAAGAGGATAACCCACAAAAGAGATGGAGGTGGTATGGCTAGACAGGAAGAAATAGCAGCAACAGGTTGTTAGATCATAAAAACCCAAGGAAAAGTATTTTGTAAATAGAAGGGTTAACAGAGTCGAAGGCTATTGAAAAATCAATTGAGGTGAAACCTAGAACATAGGCACTGGATGTGGCTGCATGGACCTCACTGGAGATATCAGCCAGAGCTATTTGAGTGGAATATCAGCCTCAGATCCAGACCAGAGGGGCCATGGAGTGTGTGGCAGGGGGTGGAGAAGGGGCAGTGGTGAAGACACTTTAGTGTTTGAGAGGAGGGGATGAGTAGCAGCTGTACCTCGACAGCTGGTGACAGGCAAAAGCATCAAAGCAGAGAAGTACCAGAGAGGCTGCAAAAGTTGGAGAAAAAATATGATAGCAAAAGCTTCCACAGGTGGTAGGTGGCTGTGGGATCCAAAGATCAGATGGAGGAATGATTGTGTCAGCTTCTTTCCTTTCCTAGTGAAGGATGGTGGGGTGGATGCTCTTGCAGGAAGAAGATCTGTGTGCCTGGTTGTAAGACTCTCCTGTCTGATAGCATTTGTTTTCTCTTTGAAATAGGAGGTAACATCACCTGATGAGAGAAAAGAATGTGGGTATGTGACCAAGGCAGAGCTTCAGAAGAATGGATGGATTTTATAAACAAATACTATGGAGAGTGACAAGGAATGATGTAGAGTATAACACATGACAAGGATGATGCCGTACGTTTGCTTGGCAGGATGTGAGCTCACTTGAGGTTGGGGATCAAGACTGTGTAATGGATCTAAGATGCTCTGGTTGGCTTTTCCTGCTTAGACAGAGGCATGGAGATGGCACCCAGTTGGGTTTTTCCAGGCTTGGGTTTTGTTTAGATGGTGAGAACAAAGGGCAGCAGATGGGCCAGGTAGCCTAGGGCATGGGCAAAAATGTCACTGAAATTACAGACCATGGGGACAAAGTTATATCAATATGTGAAGAAAGGAGAGGCCTGATGACCTGGGGAGGAACCAGAATTCAAGAACTGCCAGAGTGAGTGTGGTCCAGTAAGTAAGATGAAAGGTGTATCAGATGGTGGCTGAAGGGGTGAGAAGGAGGGAAGGAAGACCACTGGAGATGAGTGGGTCAAAGGACTGATTTCTAAGAGGCCATCCGCAGTTTCATTCATGTGGATGTGGCCATCAGCAGATGGTGGCAGAGCCCGGGTGGAGACAATAACATGCACTAGCCTTCAATGGGTGAAGAGAAATGACTGACAGATAAGAGCAGCTAAAAGCGGGAGGAAGACAGACCCTTTGGTAGTAATTCAGAAAAACTTTCACTAAATGGCCCTAACCCTTCCTTCGGAGGGCATCAGTACATCATTCTAAGTATCCTGAAAGCATCTATTCACAAGTCCTTCAGCATCTACTGACTGTCAATCATTTAGCATTGTTGAGCATCCTTTCTTTGCCAGGCACATTGCTAGAAACTGGGGTGACAGGTAAATGAGACACATTTCCCAGGGATCAGACTCTTCAGTAGAAGACATGGGTATAAAGACAGGAAACTGCAATACCATGTATTGTGCTATTTCTAAAACAGAGGAACACTTTTCAGCATGGCCCAGAGGGAATGCGGAATGGATTCTTATTGGAGATGGTGAACAAGGTGTCCCAGAAGAGAGATTTGTTTAGACTGAAAGCTGGAAAGTCCAGAAGTCTAGTATCAAGGTAGTGAGTGCGTTGGTTCCCTCTGGGGACAGGGAGAATCCATTCCATGCCTTGCTCCTAGCTCCAGCTAACTTCTGCAATTCTTGGCTTTCCTTGGTTTGTGTGTGTGCAGAGTTGCTTCAGTCATGTTGGACTCCTGCAACCCCAAGGACTATTAGCCTGCCAGGCTCCTCTGGAGTGGATTGCTGTGCCCTCCTCCAGGGGATCTTCCTGACCCAGGGACTGAACCCTCATTTCCTCTGTCTCTTGCACTGGCAGGCGGGTCCTTTGCCACTAGCTTCACTTGGAAGCCCTTCCTTGGTTTATGGCTCCATAACTCTCATCTCTGCCTCTGCCTTCATGGGGCCTACTCTTTTCTATCACTCACCCTCAATCCAAGTCTAGAAATCTTCAATTTTATCTGCAAAAGCTCTTCTTCTAAATAAGATCAAACTTATAGGTCCACAGGCTAGGACTTGAATATAACTTTTTAAGGTTCACTATTCAACCTCCTATACCCTCCCTGTAACTGGCATAAGTTTATCCCCATGGTCTGACACCTGGATGTCTTTCCTTTTTTCTCAGTACCCAAGTCCTTCTGTATAACTTACCTGGTGTCCAGCTTATATGGTCCTGGGATCTGCCTTCCCCTCCTTTTATTTATTGTAATCTCCCCCGCAAAGTTTGAAAACCTGCTCCCGAGCCATGTGTTGCCCCATGACTGGCTGCCTTGACACTGTTCTCTGGCCACTGAAGATCTTCTGCCCTGAGGTTGCCCCTGGCCTGTGCCTGTCTCTCTCCATATGGTCAAAGGCACTCTGTCAAAGGTTCCAGCATCTTACCCTATACATCAGACCCCCTTCAGACTCCATTTTCTCTCATCACTCACAACCTGCTTACTGTGGCCTGGGGCTTATATTTGTCGTCTTGGGCCTAGGAACCTGGCTTCCTGCCTCTCTGACCAATCACTTCTCACTCTTCTCCCTCTTTGCGATGTCTTGGTTTTTGATTCTGGCTGTGACATTTGCATCCTGGCAGCAGCTCTAGCCTAATCCCATCCCAGTCCTGGATCCTAGAACCCTTCTGACCTGGCCCATTGTCTTGAATGTATATCTGTGTACAAATGAGATAGAACTTATCCCATACTTGCTGTGTTTTTCTTTCCCAGGTCTCAGGTCCTTCTGGTTCCCACTGTCTGGTCATGTCACCAAAAAGGCCTCGGGAGAATGAGGACAACACAGGTCTCACTTTCTGAAGATCTAACGAGGTGATTGCCTTGTCCTTGCAGAATTCACTAGGCCTGTGCTGTCCCATGTCAGTATGTGCAGATTTCAATTTCATTGTCCCTATTTACTAAATGGCCTTCCCAGGTGTTGCTAGTGGTAAAGAACTTGCTTGTCAATACAGGAGACATAAGAGACGTGGGTTTGATTCCTGGGCCAGGAAGATCTGCTGGAGGAGGGCATGGCAACCCATCCAGGATTCTTGCCTGGAGAATCCCATGGACAGAGGAGCCTGGTGGGCTACAGTCCATAGGATCACAAAGAGTTGGACATGACTAAAGTGACTTAGCACTCACATGCTTACTAGATGTCTGACCTTAGGAGGGTAAATTGTCTCTTCTGCTTCAGCCTCATCTGTAAAATGGGGACAATAATAGAACTTTCTCTATAGCTCTGTCTATATAGAACTGTCTCTATAGCAGAGATATTACTTTACCAATAAATGTTCATCTAGTCATGTATGGATGTGAGAGCTGGACCATAAGAAAAGCTGAGCACCAAAGAATTGATGCTTTGAACTGTGGTGTTGGAGAAGATTCTTGAGAGTCCCTTGGACTGCAAGGAGACCAAACCAGTCAATCCTAAAGGAAATCAACCCTGAATATTCACTGAAAGGACTGTTGCTGGAGTTGACACTCCAATACTTTGGCCACCTCATGTGAAGAACAGACTCTTTGGAAAAGACCCCGATGCCGGGAAAGATTGAAGGCGGGAGGAGAAGGCGATGACAGTGGATGAGATGGTTGGATGGTATCACTGATGCAAGGGATGTGAATCTGAATAGCCTCTGGGGTTAGTGATGTACAGGGAAGCTTGGCGTGCTGAAGTCCATGGGGTCACAAAGAGTTGGACACGACTGAGTGAATGAACTGAACTGATAGGTCTTTTGGTTTGAGGTTTGGCCTGATGAGGGTCAGGATAAGACATGACTCCAGGGAAGATTATAATTGTATGTTTTGCAGGGATGACGCCCCCTGAGGACATTAATTTGTATACCATATGGGGTCTCCTCAGTGTGGACTTCGGCAAGATTACCGTCAGACCACATAATTGGATAAACTGGCACTCACTTGTGAAAGTGATTTGTTCTCTATTAGTCACATCAGAAAACTTGAGACACTTCCTGTTCTTCTTTATACCGTGACTGCTTGGAAACTCAGAGCTAAATTTGGGCCCTCTCTCTAGCATGTGGATGGAGCCACGGGGTCTGTTTCCCCTGCACTCTTTCTGTGACTGTGTTACTTTCATTTTGGTAATAGATGTGTTTGGAATTGCAGCCCAGCTCACTAGCTTCTACCCTCACAGCTGGTGGTAGATTCCAGGTTGTTACAGTAGGTCCCCTATATGCAAATGAGTTCTGTTCTGAGAGTGCTGTCGTAAGTCCAATTTGTTTGTAAGTCCAACAGAGTTAGCCTAGGTACCCAACTAACACAATTGGCAATTAGTACTGTATTGTAATAGCTTTATAATACTTTCCACACAGATAATACAGAAAAAACATGCACACAAAAATAAAAAACATTTTTAATCTTATAGTACAGTACCTTGAAAATTACTGTAATACAGTGCAGCAGCTGGTGCTTCTTAGCAGTGCCAGCTACATCACTGGTGCTTTTATGCTGGCTTCCAGACATCCTGAGCTTGACAAAAGATATTGTATTATTGTGCAGTTGTGGGTTTTTTTTTACAAAAGGGTTATATAAATTTATTTTTTATATAACAATTAATTTCATCTCTCAGTTTTTTAAAAAATCACTAAAAGGACAAAAACAGAAAAATATAATCTTTATCTGTTCTAAAGTACACAAAAATCATTTGCAGGGGATGTACATGCGTGACAATGTCAGACATGTGAACTAGCTTACATGACTGGACATGCAAACTCATATTTGCATTTTTGTAGGGGACTTAGCGGAGAAGGCAATGGCACCCCACTCCAGTACTCTTGCCTGGAAAATCCCATGGACGGAGGAACCTGATGGGCTGCAGTCCATGGGGTCGCTAAGAGTTGGACACAACTGAGCGACTTCACTTTCACTTCTCACTTTCATGCATTGGAGAAGGAAGTGGCAACTCACTCCAGTGTTCTTGCCTGGAGAATCCCAGAGACGGGGGAGCCTGGTGGGCTACCATCTGTGGAGTCGCACAGAGTCAGACACGACTAAAGCGACTTAGCAGCAGCAGTAGCAGCAGGGTACTTAGAGTACTCTGAATAGCATTATTCACTGAATTGCTTGCCCTCATGCCACCTCCAATTCATATGTTTAATCTGTAACACCAGTGGGATGGTATTTGGAGATGGGGTCTTTGGGAGGTAATTCCATTTAGATGAGGTCATGAGATGTTCATGATGGGATTGATTCCCTTACAAGAAGGGACACCAGAAAGCTTGCTTCTCTTGGTCTCCCTACTCATAGGCAAGGAGGAAGGGCCACGCCAGACACGGTGAGAAGACACCTGTCTGCAGCCCAAGGAGAGAGAATGCAGGAGACCTGGGTTCGATCCCTGAGTGGGGGAAGATCTCCTGGAGAAGGAAATGGCAACCCATTCCAGTATTCTTGCCTGGAAAATCCCATGGACAGAGGAGCCCGGTAGGTTACAGTCCATGGGGTCGCAAAGAGTTGGACATGACTGAGCGACTTCACTCACTTCACTCAAAGGCCGTGCCAGACACGGTGAGAAGACACCTGTCTGAAGCCCAGGGAGAGAGGTCTCAGAGATGCTGACTGTGCTGGCAACTTGATCTTGGACTTTCAGTCTCCAGAACCATGAGAAAACAAAAGCCTATGGTTGAAGCCCCCCACTCTGTGGCTTTTTGTCATGACAGCCCAAGTTAACACATTAACACACTCTTCTGGATAAATGGAAGCCATCTCTTACAAACCGGGCTAAAGACAACTTCTACCGAGGAATCTGGGACCGGACCCAGAGAGAGTCAGCATCTCTCCAGGCAGCTTGACCCTTAAGAAGTAGACTCAGAGGCTGCAGATAGCTATGTGAATGGACAACAGGAAGGACAAACTGCTGAGAAAGCGAGAGAAACAGGTGCATGAAATAAATAGAGCTGAAGCACAGGCAGCTGATACTTCCTGGGATCCAGAAAGAAGCTTTGTTACTGGTACTTTCTTTCCTGTGACCCAGTTCCTTTCTTGCTCTTGGATTTCACAGATTAAATCTTAAGCTTTTTTAAAAATTTTAATTGCAACATTCCTTTTTTTCCCCCTAACAAAGCTATCTTGAATTCATTTCTGTTACTCTCAAACAAACAAAAACTCTCCAGTAAGCCTTTTGCTCTGGTCCCTCACCATATATCAGTGTTTACACTTTGGTGTTGCATCATTTTTCAGAAAGTGCCTTAGAATTCCTTTGTGAAGTTGGGATTGTGAATAACTGAAAAGAATTCAGATAGTCTTTTCTGAAGCTGGTTATGAAGTCTTCTGGATGTAACTGACAAGAAGACAGGGCCTGGGGGAAGTCCAGAACACACAGAGGTGGGTCGTTGACCTGGGGTGTCTTCAGTTATAGGATTATCTCTTCTGCCACGAAGAAAAATTATTTTGGCCTGCCTGACTTGTTTTGAAAGCATGTTAACTTTTCCCTGGTTTGCTCTTGCTTTGTCAGGAGTTGCAGATCAGTAAATTATTTGTCCTTATTTCTGGGAACTTACTCTGAATAGTCCCAAGTTATGACTCCAAACTAGGGTGATTGCTGTTATTGGAGATTTACAGAGGTGCTTATGTTTCTAAATATCCTTTGATATTCCATTTCTGTGGTAACCTAGATAGGCTAGTCAGTACACACAGGCACTTCTTTGGGAAAACCTGATAGAAGAAACCTGAATTTACAGAAGAGATAAAGAAGAGGTTGGCGATTCACCCGGGTCTATAGAAGATGCACAGAGAGCAGCTCCCCTGAAGCGTCCGGTGCCTTCTCTGCTCTCCACACACATCATGAACAATGTCTTCTACAGAATAGGCTATGAATGAGAATTTTGTTGACTGATTGATGAGCCACTTGGGAAGAAGAGAAATGTGAAGCCAGGGTGATGGTTTGCCACTGCCAGTTGGAGATAAATCGGAAAGGAATAGGAAGCATCCTGAGCAGAGAGCCAGAGTCAGTGGGGAAATGGGACCCCATTTTTAAAAACGTGATCTGCATACAGTTTGTAGGAACTGCTTGCTGTATAAACCAAGGTATACAGAGATTTTTCACATTGATTTGCTTGAGGCCTGAAGGATGGCCCCGCACCCTGGGTGCCAGTATTAATCAAAGGATGAGTGATGTCCCCACCACATGGCAGTGCCAGGACCTGGTGTTTTTGCAAAGAAGCTACTGTTCATTTTTCAAGTTTCAAGTCACCCTGGACGAGGAGCTACATTTTGCAAACCTGAGACTTTGAATAGCATGGCCAGCAGGGGTAGCCAGACTTGCCTTCCTCCTGGGGACCTGCATTGGTAAGGCTTCTTGGTAGCAAAGATGAGAGCAAAGAGCCCTGACCCATTGGAGCTGGGTGAACAAGAAGAGGAATTTAGAATGAAGAAACAGGACTGCTCCCTGGACTCCAAGGACAGGAATATAGCTGTGCCTCAGACCCAGGAGGTGAAAAGGTGTGAGGGATGCAGGCAGTTTCCTTGCTCCATCCTTATCTCTCGCAGCCTGGCTTTATCTGCCTCTGCAAGCACAAGGGGGACTCTGTGGAGTAGGAGGTCGCCAACAACCTACAGACCCTCCCTCTGAATGGGGTCAATTCCAACCCTGCTGGCAAGCCTTTAAGGTGCATCTTATAGCAACTAGTTAGCTCTGAGAAGTATAATTGAGTCAAGAGCTCCTAGTAGACACTTTTTTAAAAAGTGAGATATAGTTGCTTTACAATGTTATGTTAGTTTCTGCTATATAATGAAGTGAATCAACCATAGGTATACATATATCCACTCCCTCTTGAGCTCCCCTCCCAACCCACCCCCATCTCACCCCTCTAGGTTATCAGAGAGCATCGAGCTGAGCTTCCTGTGCTATACAGCAGGTTCCCACTAGCTGTCTATTTCACACATGGTAGTGTATATGTTGGAGGAAGGCAATGGCACCCCCACTCTAGTACTCTTGCCTGAAAACCCCATGGACAGAGGAGCCTGGTGGGCTGCAGTCCATGGGGTCACTAAGAGGTGGACATGACTGAGCGACTTCACTTTCACTTTTCATTTTCGTGCATTGCAGAAGCCAATGGCAACCCACTCCCGTGTTCTTGCCTGGAGAATCCCAGGGATGGGGGAGTCTGGTGGACTGCCATATATGGGGTCGCACAGAGTCAGACACGCCTGAAGCGACTTAGCAGCAGCAGCCGTGTATATGTGTTAATCCTAATCTCCCAGTTCATTTTACCCCCTCCCTGTGCCCACTTGTCTGTTCTCTTCATCTGTATCTCTATTCCTGTCCAGCAAATAGGTTCATTTGTACCATTTTTCTAGATTCTACATATGATATTTGTTTCTTACTTCACTCTAATGACAGCCTCTGGGTCCATCCACATATCTATAAATGACCCAGTTTTGTTCCTGTTTAAGACTGAGTAATATTCCACTGTATATATGTAACCTATTTTTTTTTTATGCATTTGTCTTTCAGTGGACCTTTAGGTTGCTCCCATGTCCTGAGTATTGTAAACAGTGCTGCAGTGAACACTGGGGTGAACATGTCTTTTTGAATTATGTTTTTTTTCAGGGTATATGCCCAGTAGTGAGATTGCTGGGTCATATGGTAGTTCTGTTTTAAGTTTTTTAAGGAACTTCCATACTGGTCTCCATAGTGGCTGAATCAATCTACATTGTCACCAAAAGTATAGCAGGGTTCCCTTTTCTCTACACTGTCTCCAGAATTTGTTTGTAGCTTTTTTTCAATGATGACTTTGATTCAACATGAATTCACCAAATATCCCTTGTGGGCCTGTCTCTGCAGGTGCTAGGCAGTAAATCATGCAAGAACTGGCCTAAGCCTCATTAGCTCATTGTCTGGCTTGGGAGATAGATAGGGAAAGAGGTATAGAATAGAAATTGCCAGGATGGGGACCATCACAGATTCTCAGTGGGAGTTCAAAGGAGGGATGTGTGCATTTGTTCATTCAACATTCATGAGTGCTTCCCATGGTGAGGAACAGCTCTGAGGGCCTGGGGGCCCAGTGGTGTTTATGGCAGACCTCTGCCCTCAGGGGAGGAAACTGGCAAGACATGAGCATAACCAAGATAACTCCAAGGTAGAGAGGAAGAAAAGAAGGAGCCCTCAAAATAAATAGGTCTGGAGATTGAGTAAAAGCCCATCATGGGGTCATCCATGTGAGTATCCATGTCAACCAGGATGATGGTAAAGCCTGGGGTAGAACAAACAACATGCGCCAGCCTCCAATGAATGATCAAGAGTCAAAGGGGGAGTGGGACACAAAGGCCAAAGAGGGGGCAGGGGCCAGATTGCAAGGCTCTTGAAGGGCCTTGTGGGTGGTGATGAGGACTGGGATTTTAAGCACAAATGGAAGATGCTGAGTCAGGCTGGTTATCCAGGGGGCGGGGAAGGCAGTGGGGAGGGTTGAGGAGGCATGGTGGCTGGGTTGGTTGGGGCTGGGAGAGAAGGACACAGACATGCAAGGAGAATCGGTGGGTCTTGAGAATGGGTTGGATGTAAGAAGATAAGAAAAGAGATAACCCAGGATGAATTCTTAGGATTTGAATTAAGCAACTAGGGAAATCATGGTGCCATGTACCAAGAAGTGGAAAACTAAGTGAGAAAAGAAACATTGGTGGGATCAAGAGCTCTGGCACATCCTAGTAAGTGTCAGGTTTCTCTTGGACATCCAAGTAGAGATGTGGGGCAGACAGAGGAAGTCTTGTGCTCCAGAGCAGCATCAGAGTGGAGGTGCAGCAGGCTATCAAGTGTGCATTTCAGGGCACTCTGAAATGGTCAGCTTGGGTAGATAAGGAAGAGCCGGCAGGTGAGACAGGGCGAGTGAGCAACTTGGCATGTGAGAAGGCAAAGAAGCTGAAACGGTGATTCCTGGGCTGTGGAAAGCTCCACCGGGAGCCCTGAAGTATGAGCCAGGGAAGAAGCAGGAGAGTGCTTCTGAGTGTTGGGGACAGCAGGAGCAAAGCAGGAGGAGGAGGGGCTGTGGAGGGGTCTAGAAGAGTGTGGACTTTTCTAGAGCTGGAGGAGGATGGGGAGCAGCACAGGTGTTGGAGCGTAGGGGTCTTCTGCCCGCACTGAGGACTGGGAGCCTCCTTCTCCGGGTCAGTGGTCTGGACCACATTTGCAACCACATATACCTCGCACTCTCTGGTCACTGGGGTCAATGTGCTGCAGTGTGCCCTAGACTGGACTAGGGCTAGTCTCTGCTTCATTTCCTCCTTGGGAACCCGTGCAGGAGAGGGTACAGTCTTGTAGGAGTCATTGCTCTATTTTATAAGCAAAATCTTCATTTCTTTTTAAAAACCTTTAAGAAATGTTTATTGAAGTATAGTTGATTTACAATGTGTTATTTTCAGGTATATAGTACAGTGATTTTATATATATATATATATATATACACACACACACATACATGTGTGTCTTTGTGTGTGTGTGTGTGTGTGTATTCAGATTCTTTTCCCTTATAGATTATTATAAAATATTGAGTATAGATCCCTGGGCTATATGGTAGGTCCTTGTTGCTTATCTATTTTATACAAAATAGTATGTATATGGTAATCCTAAATTCCTAATTTTTCCCTCTTTCTGCTTTGGTAACCATATGTTTGTTTTCCCTGTCTGTGGCCCTATTTCTGAAAAACTTCATTTCTGAATTTTCATTTCTATTAATAATGAATCTCTGGAGGCACACTGTATGGGTGATACAACGTATTGGGGTATCCCAAGGCAGCAGCTGAGACCTTCTACTGGGGACCATGGGAAGTCCCTGGAGGGTTTTAAGCTGAAGCTCCATATTTGCATTTGAATGCATGTCCTGGCAGCTCTGCAAAGGTGGGTCTCCACCTACTGACCGGGGACCCCTGTCTCTTATCCTCTACCTGCTTTCATCTTTCTGTTTCACTGTCCATAATGAGCTCAAAAGCTATGCCTTGTTCCATGGCCTGTGACTCCTGTGCAACCTTCTGTGCAACCAGGTTAGTAAACAACACCAAGTATGTCAAACACAAGACTTGCAGATCACACAGGGAGTCAGGGCAGGGTACGAACTGAACCAGGAGGCACGAGGTCAGCATCTCTCCTCCTAATCAGCCCTCAAAAGAAGAGACACTCCCCTGGTAGCCACGGCACCAGCACCTAGGTGAGACTTGGACGTGCAGGTAGTTTAGGGCCTGGGAGAGAGGCTGGGGAGGTGGTGTGGTTGTGGACACCATATTTGGTCTTCCCTGAAGAGGTCCACATCTCACTGCTGCCACTGTATCCGTAGGGTGTAGGCTGCTCAGCTGAAGACTGAGGTGTTGAGGTCGAGGTTGTGGGTTCCATCTCTATGCCTTTATACATTTATTCACTCCAGTAATAAATAGTTTGAGGGCTTACTCTACTGCACTCTTTATACAGTGGCTTAAAAAAAAAGAGTGTCCCTGCCCGTATTCAGTGTATGTAGAGTTGAATGGAGGAGGTGGATATTGTGCAAACATAGCAACACACAGATTATTTCAATTAATAAATTTTGTTTCATTTAAATTTTTAAAATTGAAGTTCAGTTGATTTACAATGTCATTTCAGGTATACAGGACAGTGATTCCATATTTTTGCAGATTCCATTCCATTCTATGTTATTACAAGATACTAGGTATAATTCCCAGTGCTATACAGTACATTCAGGTTCATTTCAGTAGTTTGTATCTGTTAATGCCAAACTGCTAATTTGTCCCTTCCCTCTCCCTCTCCTGTATCTGTAAGTTTGCTGACTGTGTCTGGGAGTCTTTCTGTCTCGCATACATTCACTTGTATTATTTTTTAATTAACGCCTTCAGTGCCCCCTTGGCCCCATGAGGAAGTTGGTGCTCCTGACTAGCTGATGCGCCCCCTGGTGGTCATCTCCCGCTGCTGCCCCTCGGAGCGCGCCTCCACCCTCCCGCTCCCGTGTTCACACAGCCTCCTGGCTCCTTTCTAACTCATTCTTACACTCAGATATTTTTTCTCCCCCATGGAGCTCTGCTTACCCACCCTGTTATCCACCCATCTCCCCATGTGCTAAATCCATATCTCACATGTAGTTCTCTTGCTGCACACAGCAGGCAGTACTCTGAATATTTCTTTATGTCTGTAAAAAGGACTCTGGTTGCAAGTATCTGAAATCTAATCAACCCAGCTTAAAATTTTAAAAAAGTGACTGTGATTATGGTGGGTGGTTGTTCTCTCGGGGCTCATGAAACAAGGAAAGTCAAGAAGTGAGCCTGGCTTCAGGTGCCACTGGGTCCAAGGGTGTGTCATCAAGAAGGTGACCCTTTGGCCTGTTGCTGGGCTGGATCCCCCCACCTCCCCTGTTAGGTCTTATTCTCAGGAAGCTGCCCTCACTGGGTGGTGAACACAGCTGCTGGCAGTTCCAAGCTCTGTTTCCAGGAGAAGGCATTTCTTTTCCAGCTGTTTCAGCAAAAGTCTGGACCAAGATACCTGTCTTTCCTTGAGCCAACCATGCAGTTACGGTTGTGGACACTCTTAACTGGCTAGATGCGGAGCTCGTGCCCTGGACATCAAGATGGCCACCTTTGGCTGGAACTTTGTGGACTCAGAAGTGGGCTTCCTCAGAGAAAACCCAGGCATGATGGTTGGAAGAAGGGATTCTGGACTGCTGCTAAGTCGCTTCAGTTGTGTCCGACTCTGTGTGACCCCATAGATGGCAGCCCACCAGGCTCCTCCGTCCCTGGGATTCTCCAGGCAAGAACACTGGAGTGGGTTGCCATTTCCTTCTCCAATGCATTAAAGTGAAAAGTGAAAGTGAAGTTGCTCAGTTGTGTCCGACTCTTAGCGACCCCATGGACTGCAGCCCATCAGGCTCCTCTGTCCATGGGATTTTCCAGGCACGAGTACTGGAGTGGGGGTGCCATTGCCTAGCAAATACCAAAAATGTCCACCTTGGTTTCAGCCAAAACCCCCTTAGTTAGTAAAACAAGGACCACAGCTGTGTGTTACTGCCTTTGATATCCTCACTGGCTCTTCCAGGACTGGAATGCAACATTCAGGACATATTTAGTGAGCAAGTGTGTGCAGAGGTGTAAAGGTGTCGGGACGGGGGAAGACACACACAGCTTTCCGTATGGAGTGGCCAGGATGTAAGGTGGGCGTTGACTAATGGGTGGAAATGCAAGGATGGATGAGAGAGGGATTTTGAGGCAGGACTTGGTGACAGATTATCATGAGAAGTTGTGCAGGAACAAAAGTCTAGGATTTCTGTTCTGAGTAACTGGGAACAAGAGGGACCACTGCCTGGGAAATAGGGATTTATCCTTGGATATCCTTCACCTTGGGTCATCCCAGTGGAGATGCTCAAGTGTTTATAAATCAGGGGCTGGAGCTCAAGAAAGAGGTCATCACTAGACCTAGAAGTCTGAGCATTTTCTGTTTCTTTATTTTTTTGCATTATGAAAGTATGGTAGCACATTTACAGTACTCTTAGAAAATATAGAACAAAGTTACATATAGTTCCAATGTAAGTGAGCATTTTCAAGGATAATCTGTGAATGTGCCTCTAAGAAACAGACTGGATGATGGCGGGTGGGGAATGGAACTTCTCTGGCAGTCCAGTGGTTAAGATTCCAGTGGTTAAGATCCACTGCAGGGGCTGTGAGTTCAATCCCTGGCCTGGGAACTAAGGTCCTGCATGATGAGTGGTATGGCCAAAAAATAAATAAAAATAAAGAAATCAAACAATGGTGGAGTGTGTGTGTGTGTGTGTGTGTGTGTGTGTATGTATATATATATATATATATATATATATATATATATTCAAAAAAGAAAGAGAGTGAGGGGAAAATAGAGCTCAGGCTGCAACATGGGACTGGCCCTGGGGAGGATGAGCTGGAGGAGCAGGCTGCAACTTGGGGATCAGCCCTTTATGGGAGGGTGAGTGGGAGGAGGAAGACCAGCTGATGACGATGACATGGCCAGATTGAAGGGGAATGGGTAGAAGCAATAACGTTACCCAACCCAGGGAAGGAAAACATCTCCGAAGAGGAGGGCAAAAATGTGAGTCGATCCAAATGATCAAATAGGACTGGCTCAAGAAAACATCTTGACCTGTAGCATTTAAAGGACCACAGGTGATCTTCAAGAAAGCAGTTTAGGGGTAACAGGGCAGGAGGAAGATTCCAGGGAGCTGAGAGATAAGACAGGGAGAAACCTGAACATGGATCAGCAGAGTCCTTTCCATAAAATACAGTGCTCCCAGTCCCGCAGGCCTGAAATAGAGTGAGTGGATAATAGGGCTTGAACAGAGTTGCTTGAACAATCATTTGGGGCCTCAGTTTCCCTCCTCCTAAAGTTTAGGTTGAAGTAGCTGCTCCTAACCTTAATATTAAATTTATAAGTGGCTTTGGTCTCAGAGCAAAGGGTAGGAAAATAAGATTTTTCCCCAGACATACGTCTCCTTTTGAAGATAATGGGTGAGGATGGAAATTCACATTTGAAATCGATATTTTAGAAGACTTAATGGCAGCATGACAATTGCACATTTGTGGCTCTCAAAAGGGCAGATCTGTTCAAATCAGAGAAGATCGAGCAAAATCGGTAATTTCACGTCTTGCTTGAGAAGGAGGATTCATAGAGAATTTTAAAAAGGAATAAGGTTACTGCAAGGGACTCCCTTTCATGTTAGTTTTTTTTTTTTTTTTTTAAAGACTCTTGGTAACAGATTCATGGCACAGCTGTTGAAAAGAAGGCTCATTAATTAAAAAGCTGCAGTGGCTTTCCTTGGTATATAGAAATGAACTCTCGTTTCTCACGGAGACATTCAAAGTCCTGTACAGTCTGAGCTCAACTTCATTTCATGTTTTCTTAGGTATAAAAATCCATTGCCCTTTGGACATTACTGGCCCTCATTGCTGGTCCTTTCCAACATTTATTCATCCCATGAATGTTAATGTGCCAGGCCCTGTTTTAGGTGCAGAGGTTTTGATGGTGAATAAACTCACACCTGGTGCTCTGTTCAGGCCATGCCACTGGGCTCAGACAGCAGGATTAGAATTTAGAGTCAGGCTGTGAGATTTTGGGGAAATCTTTTCTCTTCTCCAAGCCTCCATTTTCTCTTGTTTAAAGTGAGGTAATAACACTGATTTTTAGGTTTTATGCAGAGATGAATGAGAAAATAGATGCAATGAACTTGACAACAGAGATGGTTCCAGTTTACTTTAGCTTCATCATTGCTGGTAAAATCCTCTCTGCCCAGGTTGTCTGTCTTCATCAGACTTCTTGGCTGGCCTGTACACAGAACCACTGAACCATACATTGCCCCTGTGAGGATGCATTTTTTCCTGTTGGCTCCTGTGACAACTGGGGAGCTCTAGCTTTATTAGGCAGGGGGGGCATAAGACTTTGGAGCAAGTAAGAGAGAGTGTGATTGGAGCTGGGGTTCCAGCCACTGTAATAGCCACACGAGAAGTAGCCAGGAAGGATGAAGTAATGTAGATGTGAAAATCTAGAAGTGACCTTTGGTATGGACAGGGAGGAAGAGATGTTAAACTTAGAAGAGAAGCAACACTGGTGATTGGAAATGAGGTCTTTAAGAGAGGGAGTTGGTTTTAGGGGGAGGTGCATACGTGCTTTATCACTAAGTCGTGTCTGACTCTTTGTGACCCTGTGAACTGTAGCCCTCCAGGCTCTTCTGTCCATCGAATTTCCCAGCAAGAATACTGGAGTAGGTTGCCATTTCCTCCTCCAGGGAATCTTCCTGACCCAGAGATGGAACCTCAGTCTCCTTCATCTTCTGCACTGGCAGGCAGATTCTTTACCACTGAGCTGCCTGGGAAGCCCTTTAGGAGTAAGAGGTAGAGTTTAACTTTATTCAAGAATCTGAGACTGTTCTCTTGGTAATTTGGGACCATCAAGATATAGGGAATTTCAATCATGGTAGTGTTAATCACTCAGTCATCTTAGACTCTTTGTGACCTCACGGACTATCCAGACAAGAATACTGGAGTGGGTTGTCATTCATTATTATTCACAACAATAATGTCATTCACACATTATTACATGTGTCACTGTGAGGCACATGTAATAACACCTGGAATCACAACACCAGTGAGGCTGACAACTGCTGAACGGTGTGTGATGTAATTTTCACCTTTTTGTCAACATACTTGCTGCCCCAAAATACACAGGCACCATCTTCTCTTGGCTTCATTTCACAAAGCATGGTGATCACAAAGGACTCTGAAGTCTATGAGCAGCAAGATGGATACAGGTGATGGTGCTGGAATAAGGAAAGTGTCCAGCAGGTTGCTGAGAAAGGGGACCTGCAGTATAGGGTCGAGGCTGTGGCTCGTGGTCCAGCTGTGGAAAGAGTCATCCCAGCTGAAGGTAGGGGAGGAAGTGAGTTATTCAGAGGGAGCATGTGAAGGGCAGAGAAGCAAGGAAAAGAGCAGAACTGAGAAGGAAGGGAAGAAAAGAAGCAGGGCTTATGAGGAAACTTAACCTTAACCTTAACCTTGACACTGTTCTCGACGGCTGTGGAACCAGGGGTGTGAGATCAAGGATGATAAAAGCTTTCAGAACTCAAGACTGAAGAGCTGTGATCCTGAAGGGCTCAGAGAAGATCACAGGAGGCTCAGCTGAGAGCTGGTGATGAGGAGGTGCAGATGATGTCTTGGTAAGCAGCCTCAGAATGAGGCTTTTGTAAAATAGGTAATTAATAAGATAACCTACTGTATAGCACAGGTAACTCTACTCAGTGCTCTGTGGCTGCCTAAATGGAAAGGAAATGGAAAAATAGGGGATAAATGTATACATATAGCTGGCTCACTTTACTGTACAGCAAGAACTGACATAGCACTGTAAAGTAACTACATTTCAATAAAAATTAATTAAAAAAAAAAGAATTAGGTTCTCAGTTGGAGTTGGGCAGGATCAAGAGACCCTCAGAGAAGCAGAGCTGGACCCCTGGTAACTGCAGCTGGAATCCAGGGACTTCTGAACTTCTCGGTCTGTGGAGAAGCACTTGGTGACTATTTAAGCCCATTTGAATAAGGGGTTTTCTGTTTCCAGCAGCCGAACACATTTTAGTGGTTTCCATCTACTAGAATGTAAACTCCAGGAAGGCAAGGGTCTCACTAACTTGTTCATTCTTGAATAGCCAGGGCCCAGAATAGTGGCCAGTGTATGTGGATAAATATTTGTTGAATAGAATATCTTTAAGAAAGTGCTTCTAATAATATTACTAGTAAAGACTGTTGGGAATTTTTAGGCAAGACAACAGGTACATGTCTCTAGGGGCTTCTTCAATATTCCAGTTTTCCTGTAAGGGACCCAGGATAAGTGGGCCTGGTGCCAGCTGGTTGCAAAACAGCATCATCTACAAATACCATCTAGTGTTATCTTTCTTGAATCAAAAAGCTCAGAACAATAGTTCTTAACCAGAGGTGTACATGAAAATCTCTTGAGAGTTTTCCTAAACTGTACACATCTGCTTAAACTGCTTAACTGTAAACAGGGCATTTCTGGAGACAACCAAGGACATTTAATTACCGGTTAGGTCTATGGCATCCAATAGAAATATAATTTAAACCATGCAAGTAATTTAAAATTTTCTAGTAGTCACATTAAAAAAAAAAAAGGAAAAACAAACAGGTGAAATGAAATTTATTCATACTGTTTTACTTAAATACATCCAAAATGTTATCATTTCCATGTGTAATTCATGTAAGAAGCTATTAATGAAGTAATTCACATCCTTTCCATGGGTGAATGTGGCTGAACCATGAAATTTAAGTTCCCCAGGAAGCAGGTGTGATGGACCGCAGCCTCTGACTCCGACTTGACTACTATTGTGCTGTGTGTGAACTGGCAACTTATTTATCTCTCTGGACTTTTGTTGCTTCATCTACAAAAAGGCTCTATGCTTATAGTAACCTGAAAATAGGCATGTGAAGTAGGTATTATTCACCCATTTTACCTGTGAGGATGCTGAGGCTCAAAGAAGTTGAGGACCTTGCTGTGGTCTCTTGGCTCTGAAGGTGGGATCAATCTTGAACCCAGGTTTCCCTGAGCCTGTAGAAACCTTCTTTCTATTTTGTTACCCTTTCAGACCCCCTGTGTTTTCAACCAGAAACCTCCCAGGAAGTAACAGCATCTTTCCTCATCACTCTAGGATTCTGGTCAGGGTTGCAGCAAGGCTCTCCTTCCCAGCCCTACAGACAGAAGCCAGCAAAGATCTGGGAAAAGATACTTCTGGGGTATAGGAGAGGCCATTTGTTTTCTTCTAAACAAACATGCAATAATGCAGTGTCTAAACAGCCCTGCCTTAGAATGCAAAGGCATGATTTACTTTTGAAAACCAAGGGGGTTAGGTCTCTGCATGATATTTACAGTGAAGACTCTTCTCACTATGAGCTAGACTGTCCTCACCAGCATCCCCTCAACTTCTGGGCACTGGGAGTGATACTGAAATCCCATCAGTCTGGGTGTAGACCTTTCTGCTACACTTAACAGCAACACCAAAGGAAATTCAAAGGCGAAATTAGCTTGAGGGTTGCTGGTGCAAATACATTCTCAGTGGAGAGACTGAAGCATGGTAATTTAGCAGTTACCCGCCATTTCTCGATAATAACTGAAATAATTATTTATAATTAGATGAGATCTAATAAAGGATTACATTTAAACCGATGAAAAACATGGACCCCCTACCTTCACCCCTAACGCATTCTCACTGACTAATTCAAATATTTCTCATTTCTTTTTCTCCCACAAAAGGATGAAAAGAGCTGTTTTGCCTTCAAGTAAAAATAAATATAATTTTTCTTCTAGTGGGCTCACCAACAGTTCATGTTGACTTGCCACAAAGGCCAATTAAGAGACAGTCACCATTGTTGGCTAGTCTTGCATGCCTTTTGAGTGACTGCGAGTTTAAATGGAGTTGATCTGAGAGGGCTGGCTTCCCACAAGAAGCAAAGTGCCCACGTGGGGTGCGCTGGAGACCTGGTGCTAGTCCCTCATCAGCCCACTGGGTCCCTACTCTGTCCCCATTGCTCTGATGGAGACTTGAGAGGTGTGGCCGCTCAGGCTTTGAAGGTGACTAATTAAGCTCCTGCAGCCTGTGCCCGGAAGCCTCCTGGAGTGAGCCTCCGGATGAAGGAAATTCTTGTGGGTGGTGAGGCTCTGGAGCAGCAGGAGAGTGTGCACAAGCACTTAATGCTGCTTCTAATTTCTCAGACAATTGGAGGCACTGAAGGCAGAGCATCTTGGGAATTTATTCTCCACGTTAATGGGGATAATTTGAGAAAACCACTTTCAGCTGTCCATGCTCACGGCCCCTTATGCTTCGCACTGCCTACACCCAATTAACTAATCATTTTCATAGCGGGAGCAACTTAGCCTTAGAAGAGAACAAGCTGTGTGCTGAAACATAGGCAGAAGCAAGGATTCTGGGTTTCTCTGCTGTTCTAGTAAGAGAGGGAGAGTGAGGACAGTCCTGAGGGATCGCCTGGCTGACTCACACAGACCCACCATCTTCCAGGGAGAAGCTGGGGGCTGGGTTGGATCTGAGAGGAGCAGTGCGTGCTGCATCATCCAGGCAGAACCAATCGAATGTGGGGATGGAGAGGAGGGGACAGAGGTGAGACACCCACCCCCACCCCCCCTGCCAACTCCAGCCTGTCTCCCCAGAACAGCTGAATCTGTGTTCATCAATGTACACTAGTGGGAGGGTGTGCAGGGGAAAAGGATGGTTATTTCTGGTAACCAAGCTAAGAGATCACAGATCCAGGACAGGACTTAAGTGCAACCTCTTTAAGTCTCTATGGTTGAAATCAGCAGTGAATTCAAAAGTAGATTTTTTTAAAATTAATTCTTTTTGGAGTATAGTTGCTTCACAGTGTTGTTTAGTCTCTGCTGTGCAGCAAAGTGAATCAGTTATATGTTTACATATATCGCCTCTTTTGGGGATTTCCTTCCCATTTAGCTTACCACAGAGCACTGACTAGGATTCTCTGAGCTATACGGTAGGTGCTCACTAGTTATCTAGTGAGCAGAGAAGGAGGGGCTGCAAGCTGCAGCTGAGGGCTGGGGTGTTCAGTGGTTCCCTAAATTGGTGGAGGGCAAATGGACCAGGGGGTGGGGCAGGGCAGCAGCCATCATGAACTTGAAATGAGACCAGTGGGTGTGTTTTGTCCAGCTATATTCAGCCAGCTGCTGGGATATGGGGACAGAGATGTCAATGGAGGATTTACTGAGGGTCAGGTTTTGCTGGGCAAGAAGCAAGGAGGGAGAACATGGATGAGGAGTTTGAGGATGTGGCATGAGAGGGATTATAAAAAGGCACAAAGCACTGTCCAGGGACAGTGAGTGGATGCATCAGGTCAATGAATTCAAAATCCTACTGGTGCTGAAGCATTGTAGGAATAGAAAGGACACATTCAGAAAGTTTGAGAATATAGGGGATTTTGCTGAAAACTGGCCACAGATATAATAGAGGGGAATACTCGAGAGTGGCAGGGGGATGGTAGAGAGTAGGGGGTGGGTTCTGCTGAGAGCAGAAAGAACTGGATGGGCTTAGAGCCTGGGAACTAGCCCAGAACTGTAAGGTTGTCAGGAGACTCAGGCTACCCAGGGAGGTGATGGGTAGCCATTTCGTTCTTCAGGGGATCTTTCCCACTCAGGGACTGAACCCAGATCTCCTGCATTGCAGGCAGATTCTTTACCATTTGAGCCACCAGGGATGCCCAATTACATACTGGACATTTTTCTTGGAACATTCCATTAAATTCAGTATTATCTAATTCAAATCTATGTTGTCCCCATAGACCTTTCTTCCTTCCTTCTTTTCTTCCTGTCTTACAGTATAGTTGATTTCAGGTGTACAGCATGGTGACTCAGTTATATGTATATATGTATTTATTTATGTATCTACTCTTTTCCAGATTCCTTTGCATTATAGCAGAGGTCCCCAACAAGTTCATGGTCTGCTAGGAACCAGGCCACACAGTAGGAGGAGACCATCAGGTGAGCAAGAGAAGCTTCATCTGTATTTAAGACTGCTCCCCCACTGCTCACATTCCTTGCCTGAGCTCGACTTCCTGTCAGATCAGTGGTGGCATTAGATTTTTATAGGAGCATGAACTCTGCTGTGAACTGTGCATGCGAGGGATCTAGGCTGCACGATTGTTATGAGAATCTAATGCCTGATGATCTGATTTTGCATTATGGTGAGTTGTATAATTATTTCATTATATATCACAATGTAATAATGGTAGAGATAAACTGTACAATAAATGTTATGTGCTTGAATTGTCCTGAAACTATCTGCCCCCTACCTCAGTCCTTGGTGCCCAAAAGGTTGGGGACCATTGCATTATAGTTTATTATAGAATATTGAGTACAGTTTCCTGTGTTAAATAGTCAGTCCTTGTTGTTTCTCTGTTTTATATGTAGTAGTCTGTATATGTTAATCCCAACCTCCTAACTTTTCCCTCCCTTTTCCCTTCTTTCCTCTTTGGTAACTGTAAGTTTGTTTTCTATGTATAGACCTTTTTTCATACCATGATTTTTCATGGAAAATGCCCTACCATCAACCTGCTCTCAATAGGAAACCCAAATTCCCTCCTTGCCTGCTCTCTTTCCCCAAGCCACATTAAAGTCCTCAGCAAGCCATTTTGATGGGACTTCACCCAGGATCTGAATCTGCCAGCCTGTGCCCCTAGCCACACATGGCTGTGTTCCAGACCACCCTGTCTCTGACCTGGTGTCTGCCCACTGCTTTCCTCCATCCTCACTCTGCTATAGATGCTTCTTCCAGCTAGGTGAACATCTGAGAAGTAGCTTGGTTAAGAGTCCAGCACACCTGCTTGGACCCTTGCTGGGTTCCCAGAGCTGAGCACAGTGCTTGACCCCTGGAAAGAAATACATCAATACTTCCCACTCGATTGATTCCCAGCTACAGATACCACGGGCTCCTTCACTGGATGTGACAAGCCCAAATCACGCTAATGATAAAATCAGATAATTCACTGGCTCCTAGGCCTGAGTGGTCTAGAAATGGAATTTGACTATCTCTAGAAGGCAATGGCACCCCCACTCCAGTACTCTTGCCTGGGAAATCCCATGGACAAAGGAGCCTTGTAGGCTACAGTCCATGGGGTCTCTAAGAATTGGACATGATTAAGCGACTTCACCTTCACTTTTCATTTTCATGCATTGGAGAAGGAAATGGCAACCCACTCCAGTGTTCTTGCCTGGAGAATCCCAGGGACAGAGGAGCTTGGTGGGCTTCCATCTATGGGGTCACACAGAGTCAGACACGACTGACGCGACTTAGCAGTAGCAGCAGCAGCAGCAGCAGAGATACAATAGTTTATTTTCCTGAGTACGTAGGCTGGCTTCTTTCAGGCATGTCTTCTCAGCTTGCTGATCCCTGCAGAAAAGCAAAGACTTTTCTGGAAGCTCTAGGGGAAGGTGCCAGGGCCAGGCTTGTCCACCTTTGGAGGGTGGGCACCAGCCCTACCTACCAGGGAAGAGGGGTTCTGGAGGCTAGTGGGCTCTTCCCTCCCTGCTGGTCCCCTCCTCACTCCTACCTCATTTGGCAGTGGCAAAGAGAGAAGACAGGAAATCTGGGGAGAGGAGTTAATACCTAACAGAGATTCAGTCTGGAAGTTCTGTTTGCTTTGGATTGTTGAGTCCATGAAAGCAGATCTATGTCTTTACAGAGGAAGTAAGGGAACATTTGTCAGAGCATATTTGATAAATGTGAAAAGACAAGTGTAGGAGGGTGTGTTATTTTGATTGATGACAGCATACTCATATCAGTGTCAAAAACATATTAGGAAGAAACAAAACTCCATCATCTCTTAATAATAGAAATAAAATAGGTTCAATTAAAATGCTTGCTGCTCTTTTTCAAATGCAAGACCAAATGACATAAACCAAAGGTTCTTACGATCCTCAGAAAAGAAGAACAACAAATCTGTTAGAAAAACAATTTGCAAAATACTCATTAGTCCAAAAGCATCCCTGAGAATTCTGCCTCCAGGCCTCTAATGGGCCATGAAACTTGAATTCAATAAAAAATGATTTAACCGTCAAGCGAGTGAACTGGGTAGACGTCGGCTTCCTTGCTCTCTCATTATGGAGTTTATTTTTGGAGGCTGTTTGTGTAAATGCTATTTGTTTTACTGAAGTTCAAAGAAGCTTTGTGTGAAAATGGTATTTTGTTTCACGGAAGGTGCTGGTACTGGCTGAACTCCTGTCCATCTTTCCTGTTGTTCTCTGCCACCCTCCCTCCCCCGGGGGTCCCGGAAACCTCAGCCCCCAGTGCTGTGATTCCCGGGTGTGAGCAGTGAGTCAGCCAGTCTGGGGAATTCTGAGAGCTCGTACATTAGATTCTTGCTTTCCAATCCATTAATTTTGTTGTTTCTAGGCCTGTTGGGAGCCCTGTTGCTGCTTGTAAGAATAATATCTCTGCTGATGCTTTGGGCATCTGTTAGTCAGGCAGCTGTTTCCCAGACATTCTGTCTCCACAGCATCGCTGGTCTTTGTGTGTCTTTGTGTGGTGAACCCAGTTTTATACTGACTTCATAGGAGGGTGTGAGCATCTTCCTCAAGGGTGGGGCACCACTCACCTCTCTTCTGGGAACACTGAGCCCATCCTCTGACATGGGAGAATGTGGAAAATCCTTCCCAAGCATTTTACAAAGAATCTGAGGAATCTGTTCAGGACACAGTGGTTTGGGATTTTCTTCTGATGTTGTCATCTCATGCCTCCTATGAGACGCCATCTGGGAACCAGGGCCTGGGCAGTGGCTTGCTGACACACTGAAGGGCTTTGGAGTCTTGTGCCTGGTGGAGGCCGGGAGAGCAGCCGACTGGTTGGAGAGGGAGGTGGACAGATGGTTGGCCTGCATCGGCTCACCTTTGGTCCCAGGGGATTCAGGTGCTTGATCAGCCTGTGGAGGCCCAACTGCCATTTAATTGGCTATTGCTTGCTTCTCTCCTTCTGGGTCTGATGTCTTCCTGCAGGTGATCAGACAGTTCCAGGGGGGTGGAGGTCCACGTGACATGCAGAGAGGGTAAGAACTCTACCTTTAGAGAGGTAAGAGCTTTGGAATTCAGTCCTGCTTATCAGCTGGGTAATGTTTGAAATTTTACTTAACTTCTTTGACCCTCCATTTCATAACTTAAAAATGCAAATAAGACCTACCTCTTTACCCTGTGTTCATAGTGGCAATATTCACAATAGCCAAAACCTGGAAGCAACCTCGATGTCCACTGACAGATGAATGGGGGAAAAGTACATATTCCCAGGCGGCACTAGTAATAAAGAATCCACCTACCAACGCAGGAGACACAGAGATGTGGGGTCCATCCCTGGGCTGAGAAGATCCCTGGAGGAGGAAATGGCAACTGCTCCAGTAGTCTTGCCTGGAAAATTTCATGAACAGAGGGGCCCAGTGGGCTACAGTCCACAGGGCTGCAAAGAGTTGGACATGACTGAGTCCAACACACACACACACACACAATGGAATTGTACTTAACCATGAAAAAGAATGAAATAATACCATTTGAAGCAACATGGATGTACCTGGAGATTATCATACTAAGTGAGGTAAATCAGATAGAGAAAGACAAATGCCATATGTGAAATCTAAAATGTGACACAAATGAACTTATTGAACAGGCTTGTGGTTACCTAGCAGGGGAGGGTTGGGGGAAAGATGGATTAGGTATTTGGAACTAGCAAATGCAAACTAATGTATAGAGAACATATACACAGCAAGATAATATTGTATAGTACAGGGAACTATATTCAGTATCCTGTGATAATCCACAATGGGAAAGAATGAAAAAAAGAAGGCCCACCTGTTAATCTCAGGTATACAACAAAGTGATTCAGTTATGCATATGTATGCACACACACACACACACACACACATATATATATATGTACACACATATATATATCTGCCTATCTACATCTATACAAATCTATTTTTTCAGATTCTGTTCCCTTATAGGTTATTACAAAATATTAAATATAGTTCCTGGTGCTATACAGCAGGTGCTTGTTGTTTATCAGTTTATATATGGTTTTGTGTATACATTAATCACAACCTTCTATTTTTTCTCTTCCCCCTCTGCCCTTTGGTAACTATGGCTATGTCTGTGAGTCTATTTCTGTGTGTGTGTGTTTTATTTTATTATTATTATTATATTTTACAATATTGTATTGGTTTTGCCATACATCAAAATGAATCCGCCATGGGTGTATACATTTATATGTATTATTTTTTAAGACTCCACATATAAGTCATATCATATGGTATTAGTCTTTGTCTGACTTACTTCACTTAGTACGATAATCTCTAGGTCCATCCATGTCAAATGGCATGATGTCATTCCTTTTTATGGCTGAGTAATATTCCATTGTATATATGTATCACATGTTTGGGCTTCTCTGGTAGCTCAGCTGGTAAAGCATTTGCCTGTAGTGCAGGAGACCCTGTTCAGTTTCTGGGTTGGGAAGATCCCCTGGAGAAGGGATAGGCTACCCACTCCAGTATTCTTGGGCTTCCTTTGTGACTCAGCTGGTAAAGAATCCACCTGTAGTGCAGAAAACCTGGGTTCAATCTCTGAGTTGGGAAGATCCCCTGGAGAAGGGAAAGGTTACCCACTCTAGTATTCTGGCCTAGAGAATTCCATGGACTACATAATCCATAGGGTTGCAAACAGCTGGACACAACTGAGTGACTTTCACTTTCACTTTTTATCCATTCCTCTGTTGTAGGACATTTATGTTGCTTCAACGTCTTGGCTGTTAGTGGGACTGTAAACTGATGCTGCTACTTCATATGAGGAACAGTTAAGAAAGTTCTTTGAAAAACTAAAAATAGAGCTACCATATGATCCAACAATTCAACTTCTGGGTATATATCTAGATAAATGTTAATTCAAAAGATACAATCATACATGCTCATAGCAGCACTATTTATGATAGCCAAGACATGGCAGCAATTACTTATATGAACTACCCTTTGTTGAAATATGTAGTGCAATTTCTGTTTTTCTGGCTAAACCCGGACTCATATAGGATGATGTAAGATGTCAAGAGTTCCTTATTTCAGGAAACAGATCCTCAATGAGGAGACTTAGGAATTGGTTTGGTGGTATCCGTCAGCTTAAATACAATGCTGAGCTTCTAGCCACCAGCAGTCGGATACTGGAAAGACCTGGGATGCAGTGGCAAGGAGAGTCTCTGAACTGTCAAGTGATTCTCATGACATTTTATAAACCGAGTGTCTGAATCACATGGCTGCTGCAGGTGGCCATCTTGGTGAAAACAACAATCACAAGCAAGAACTGTGGGTGACATGGCTGCTTCTGAAAGCAGTGAGGCACTTAAGGAAAGAGAATGACAACTCAGTGCTCTGAATTCTGCTCAAGTCAGGATCAGAAAGCTGGAGAGCAACTATGACAACCTTATAATGATATCTTAGGAGGTGAAGTTACCATGCTCAAGAGATATCTGATCCCCATATTTATTGCAGAGTTACTGACAGCAACCAAGACATGGGAACAACTTAAGTGTCCATAGATGGATGAATGGGTAAAGCAGTTATGAGATTATACATAATCATATATATGCAGTCAAACGTATTTATTTGTTGTTATTTAGCTGCTCAGTTGTGTCTGGCTCTTTCACAGCGCTATCCTCTGTCTATGGGATTTCCCAGTTAAGAATACTGGAGTGGCCAGTAAGACTACTGCCATTTCCTCCTCCAGGGTATCTTACAGATCCAGGGATCAAATTTGTTTCTCCTGCATTGCAGGCAGATTCTTTACTACTGACCCACCAGGGAAGCTCAAATATATTTATACTCAGCCCTAAAAAGAAGAAAATCCTGGCATTTATGACTATGTGAATGGATCTTGAGGGCATTATGTGAAGTGAAATAAGTCAGATAGAGAGAGACAAATACTGTATGATCTCACTTCTATGTGCAATCTAAACAAAACCAAAAATCAAAACCCCCCAAACCCTCCCAACTCATAGGAAAAAAGATTAGATTTGTGGTTGCCAGAAATAGGGGATGGGGAGATGGGGTATTTGATGAAGATGGTCAAAAGGTACAACTGCTAGTTGTAAGATAAATAAGTCCTAGAGTAGAGAACCAACTTGTGGTTACCAAGCCAGGGTGGTTAGAGGAGGGATGGACCAGGAGTTTGGGGTTAGCAGGTGCAACCTGCTTGAGTGCAAACTATTACATTTAGAATATGGCAGAAACCAACACAATATTATAAAGCAATTATCCTCCAGTTAAAAATAAACAAACTTAAGTAATAATTAAAAAAAAGAATGGATAAACAACAAGGACCCTGTTGGAACTATATTCAATATCCTATGATAATAATTGAAAAGACTATGAAAAAGAATGTACATACATGTATAACTGAATCACTTTGTTGTATACCTAAAACTAACTCAACACTGTAAATCAACTGTATCTCAATTAAAAAAAAAAAAGGTAAGTCCTGGGAATGTAGCATACAGCTTGATAACTACAGTTAATACTGCTATAAGGTATATTTGAAAGTTGCTAAGGGTAGATCCTTAGTTCAGTTAGTCACTCAGTCATGTCCAACTCTTTGTGATCCCATGAGCCGCAGCATGCCAGGCCTCCTGTCCCTCACCAACCCCTGGAGTTTACTCAAACTCATGTCCATTGAGTTGGTGATGCCATGTAACCATTTCATCCTCTGTTGTCCCCTTCTTCTCCTGCCCTCAATCTTTCCCAACATCAGGATCTTTTCAAATGAGTCAGCCCTTCACATCAGGTGGCCAAAATATTGGAGTTTCAGCTTAAAAATCATTCCTTCCAATGAATACCCATGACTGATCTCCTTTAGGGTAGACTGGTAGGATCTCCTTGCAGTCCAAGGGACTCTCAAGAGTCTTCTCCAACACCACAGTTCAAAAGCATCAATTCTTCGGTGCTCAGCTTTCTTTAGTCCAACTCTCACATCCATATGTGACTACTGGAAAAACTATAGCTGCGGCTAGATGGACTTTTGTTGGCAAAGTAATGTCTCTGCTTTTGAATATGCTATCTAGGTTGGTCATAACTTTCCTTCCAAGGAGTAAGTGTCTTAGTTTCATGGCTGCAGTCACCATCTGCAGTGATTTTGGAGCCCCCAAAGAAAGTCTGCCACTGTTTCCACTGTTTGCCCATCTATTTGCCATGAAGTGATGGGACTGGATGCCATGATCTTAGTTTCCTGAATGTTGAGCTTTAAGCCAACTTTTTCACTCTCCTCTTCCTCTTTCATTAAGAGGCTCTTTAGTTCTTCTTCACTTTCTGCCAAAAGGGTGGTGTCATCTGCATCTCCTTAGAGGTCTCATCAAAAGAAAAAAATCTTCTTTTTGTCATCTTGTGGTAGTCATTTCACAATATATGTAAGTCAAATCATCATGCCATAATACCTTAGACTCATAGTGCTGTATGACAGCTATGTCTTAATAAAATGGAAAGAAAAAAATCGTATTTCTCATAATTGCAGGTCAATGCTGGTCTGGAAGAAACACAAGCTGGAATCAAGATTGCTGGGAGAAATATCAATAACCTCAGATATGCAGATGACACCACCCTTATGGCAGAAAGTGAAGAGGAGTTAAAAAACCTCTTGATGAAAGTGAAAGAGGAGAGTGAAAAAGTTGGCTTAAAGCTCAACATTCAGAAAACGAAGATCATGGCATCCAGTCCCATCACTTCATGGGAAATAAATGGGGAAACAGTGGAAACAGTGTCAGACTTCATTTTTTTGGGCTCCAGAATCATGGCAGATGGTGACTGCAGCCACGAAATTCAGTTCAGTTCAGTCACTCAGTAGCGTCTGACTCTTTGCGACCCCATGAATTGCAGCACGTCAGGCCTCCTGTTCATTACCATCTCTCAGAGTTCTCTCAGACTCATGTCCATCGAGTCCGTGATGCCATCCAGCCATCTCATCCTCTGTCGTCCCCTTCTCCTCCTGCCCCCAATCCCTCCCAGCATCAGAGTCTTTTCCAATGAGTCAACTCTTCTCATGAGGTGGCCAAAGTATTGGAGTTTCAGCTTTAGCAACATTCCTTCCAAAGAAATCCCAGGGCTGATCTCCTTCAGAATGGACTAGTTGGATCTCCTTGCAGTCCAATGGACTCTCAAGAGTCTTCTCCAACACCACAGTTCAAAAGCATCAATTCTTCAGCACTCAGCCTTCTTCACAGTCCAACTCTCACATCCATACATGACCACAGGAAAAACCATAGCCTTGACTAGACAGATCTTAGTCGGCAAAGTAATGTCTCTGCTTTTGAATATACTATCTAGGTTGGTCATAACTTTTCTTCCAAGGAGTAAGTGTCTTCTAATTTCATGGCTGCAGTCACCATCTGCACTGATTTTGGAGCCCCCAAAATAAAGTCTGGCACTGTTTCCACTGTTTCCCCATCTATTTCCCATGAAGTGATGGGACCAGATGCCATGATCTTCATTTTCTGAATGTTGAGCTTTAAGCCAATTTTTTCACTCTCCTCTTTCACTTTCATTAAGAGACTTTTTAGTTCCTCTTCACTTTCTGCCACAAGGGTGGTGTCATCTGCATATCTGAGGTGACTGATATTTCTCCCGGCAATCTTGATTCCAGCTTGTGTTTCTACCAGTCCAGTGTTTCTCATGATGTAGAGCATTTGCTGGCTTTTTTGCCTTACTGAACCATGGGTAGCACCAGGGAAGTGGAGGTGAGGGAAAGGGAATACTGTCACCGAGTGGACACCTGCTCCTGCGCCCCCTCGCCCACACCTGGGCTGCAGGCACTGCCTTGCCCTCTCCATCTGCCCCGCCAGCCATGAAATTAGAAGACGCTTATTCCTTGGAAGAAAAGTTATGAGTAACCTAGATAGTATATTCAAAAGCAGAGACATTACTTTGCCGACTAAGGTCTGTCTAATCAAGGCTATGGTTTTTCCTGTGGTCATGTATGGATGTGAGAGTTGGACTGTGAAGAAGGCTGAGTGCCGAAGAATTGATGCCTTTGAACTGTGGTGTTGGAGAAGACTCTTGAGAGTCCCTTGGACTGCAAGGAGATCCAACCAGTCCATTCTGAAGGAGATCAGCCCTGGGATTTCTTTGGAAGAAATGATGCTAAAGCTGAAACTCCAGTACTTTGGCCACCTAATGCAAAGAATTGACTAATTGGAAAAGATTCTGATGCTGGGAGAGATTGGCAGCAGGAGGAGAAGGGGATGACCGAGGATGAGATGGCTGTATGGCATCATGGACTCCATGGACGTGAGTCTGAGTGAACTCTGGGAGAATGTGATGAACAGGGAGGCCTGGCGTGCTGCAATTCATGGGGTTGTAAAGAGTCGGACACGACTGAGCAACTGAACTGAACTGAACTTGCTTGAGAGCCCAGAAAAAGCTGAGAATCTTGAACCTGCAGGTCCCTGAATCCCCCTTGCTGTCTTGACAGGATTGGCTTCCCTGTGTATGAAGACTTGCAATGACCTCTCCTGGGTAAGTCACCACCTACCCTGTTCCCTTCACATCCCAAACAGTGTCCACTGGCTTTGGCAGGAAGAATGGTGGTTCCCAAGGATGTCCACATCTTAATCTCCATGATTTTTGGGTATGTACCTTTATGTGGCAAAAGAAACTTTGCAAGTGTGATTCAGGTAAGGACTTTGAGATGGGGAGATGATCCTAGATTTTCTGGTCAAGGTTATCCTAATGTAAACATAGGGATACTTAATAATGGGAGAAAAAGGCAGAAGAAAATCAGGAAGAGATATGATTATTAAGATGGATCAGAGAGATCGGTGTTGCTGGCTGTGAGGAAAAAAAGATGCAGCTGAGAGCCAAGGACTGCAAGCAGCCTCCAGAAGCTTGGATTGTAAGGAAGTGATTCTCTTTCTAGAGACTCCGGTAAGAAATGCAGGCACACAGACACCTTCATTTTAGCTCAGTGAGACCCGTGTCATATTTCTGACCTACTCAACTGTAAGGTAATAGATCTGTGCTGTTTTGAGACACTGAGTTTGTGGTAACCTGTTATGGCAGCTATAGAAAACTAAGACCTGCAACCATAGCCTGATCTCAGCATGCTGCATGGGACGGACATAAAGTCTGTTCAAAGAGATAGTTTATATTCCAAAGTCGTTGCAAAAGCTGGCTAATTTATATCACTAGAGACTTGCATATGTTCTAAGTCTTTTCAATCATGTCCTGCTCTTTGCAACCCTATGGACTGTAGCCTATCAGGCTCATCTATCTCCAGGAAAGAATATTGGAGAGGGTTGCCATGCTCTCCTCCAGGGGATCTTCCTGATGCAGGGACTGAACCTGCAGCTCATGAAGCTCATGCATAGTGGGCAGATTCTTTACTGCTGAGCTAGCAGGGAAGTATACACACACACAAACACACATACACGTGCACATACACACATCCTTTTAAAATATTCTTTTCCGTTATGTTTTATCACAGGGTATTGACTATAGTTCCCTGTGCTATACAGTAGAACCTTGTGTATCCATTCTGTGTATAATAGTTTATGTCTGCTAATCCCAAACTCCCACTCCATCCTTCCCCCACACTTCCTCTCCACTGACAGCCATTAGTCTGTTCTCGATGTCTATGAATCTGTTTCTGTTTCATACACATGTTAATTTGTGTCATATTTTAGATTCCACATATAAGTGATATCATATGATATTTGTCTTTCTCTGTCTGACTTACTTCACTTAGTATGATGGTCTCTAGTTGCATCCACATTGCAGCAGATGGCATTATTTCATTCTTTTTAATGGTTGAGTAATATTCCATTGTGTATATATATATATATATATATATATATATTTATATATATATACACACACCCATATATATATAGTGTATATATATATATATATGGGTGTGTGTATATATAAACAAACAAACAAACAAACAAATAAATATATATATATATATACACACACACATGCACACACACACACATGCACACACACACATGGAGAAGGGAATAGCAACCCACTCCAGTGTTCTTGCCTGGAGAATCCCAGGGGCAGGGGAGCCTGGTAGGCTGCCATCTATGGGGTGGCACAGAGTTGGACACGACTAAAGCGACTTAGCAGCAGTAGCAGCAGCATACCATATATTCTCTTTCCATTCACTTGTCACTGGACATTTAGATTGCTTTCATGCCTTGGCTATTAGGAATAGTGCAGAGCCCTCGGTTTAAAGGTGGGGGGGCACCCTTGAGGAAGGACTTTGCTGCACTGCTACAAGTTCATCCTGTAAATCTTCCTCTAAGCTGTCCCCAAAGTGTCCTGGATCTGTTGATTAAGGTGACTGTGCTCATATCATTGGATGAGGGAAATGCCCAGACCTCTAGTGCATTACTCTGTTTTGGCTTTTTATGACTGTTAATTCCTGTGGAGCCCAAAGGGGTGTGGCCCACAGATCAGGCTCACGGGCTCACCTTGTGGTAATTTCCCATTTCTGAATGCGTGATCTGAATACACATCATAAGCAACAACTAGAATCTTCTCACTGGCCTTAGGCCCATGGAATGAGGGCAGTGATAGCAGACAGGGCATAATCGC
Source organism: Nanger dama (assembly GCA_917880005.1). Classification (NCBI taxonomy): domain Eukaryota; kingdom Metazoa; phylum Chordata; class Mammalia; order Artiodactyla; family Bovidae; genus Nanger; species Nanger dama. The sequence goes on along the minus strand of CAKJTW010000004.1, from coordinate 63,317,283 downwards.
TTGGGACATCCCTTCCTGACCTGAGTAGAAACTCAAAGCTATGCTCTGAACCAGGGACCAAGAGTAGAAGGGCCACATGTTCATGTGTCCACATGAGCTTATCCATTGTATGCCTTTTAACTAGACTGGATCATCAGGCACAGAGTCTCAAGGACAAGTTAGAGCTGACTGTGAAGTTGTAGGGTTGGAGTGGGTAGCCCTGTGCTTGTATCTCAAGACTACCACTGTTACAGGTGTGTGACCTTGGATGTGGACTCAGGTAGAACAAAGCCCTAATTTCTTCATGGAAAAGGCCAAGAGTCTGGAGAGTGAGAGATTCCTGGAATCCAACTTTCTAGACTCAACTGTGGGTCTTCTACTTATTTGGGAGTTGTGTGGCCTTTGAAGTTGTTTAACCTCTCTATGGTCTCTATGTTATGACCAACCTAGATAGCATATTCAAAAGCAGAGACATTACTTTGCCAACAAAGGTCCATCTAGTCAAGGCTATGTTTTTTTTCCAGTGGCCATGTATGGATGTGAGAGTTGGACTGTGAAGAAAGCTGAGTGCCAAAGAATTGATGCTTTTGAAGTGTAGTGTTGGAGAAGACTCTTGAGAGTCCCTGGACTGCAAGGAGATCCAACTAGTCCATTCTGAAGGAAATCAACCCTGGGATTTCTTTGGAAGAAATGATGCTAAAGCTGAAACTCCAGTACTTTGGCCACCTCGTGTGAAGAGTTGACTCACTGGAAAGACTCTGATGCTGGGAGGGATTGGGGGCAGGAGGAGAAGGGGACGACCGAGGATGAGATGGTTGAATGGTATCACTACTTGATGGACGTGAGTCTGAGTGAACTCTAAGAGTTGGTGATGGACAGGGAGGCCTGGTGTGCTGTGATTCATGGGGTCACAGAGAGTTGGACACGACTGAGCGACTGAACTGAACTGACTGAACCTCTCTATGCTTTAGTCTTCATCTCTCTAAGAAAATGTTATAATGTCTACTTATTAGCTTCTTGTGAGAATTTAGTGATATCATAGATACAGTACATTGGGACAAAACAAGTGCTAGACAATAAGCGATGCTAATTATTTAGAGAAGAAGCTCTTTGGTACATGATAGCTAAGGCTGATGTGAACAGAGATGTGAAGTGATGCGTTTTGTATCTAAGGCCTGACCAGTGAGGCCTCATACCCCAAACCAACTAACTAATCAACTGACTAACCCACAAGTGAACAGCAAAAATTCCATCCTATTTTTCAAATGATTATGCAGATTCAGTTCATTGTATGGTGCAGGGTGAGTGGATCGGAAGTGTGGGGAGTGTCTGGGGACAGAGGGTGGGTGATGAGAAGGGACTTTATGTCCCTTCTCTTAGACATGAACTGGTCCCTGGACTGACAGTCTTTTCTGGGTACCCATGATGGACCTTACATTTTCTACCAAGTTTAAACAAAAATATGGGGCTTCTATAGTATCTGTTTCAAGGAGGATATCTAGCATTTACTCAGCCCATCCTAGGTACCAGACATTAGATAAGCACCCTTACATATAGCTGGATTCTCATGACCAGAGTGGAAATGTTAATTTCACCCCCAAAATTGAATGCCAAAAACAGCAGCAGTGACAGCAATGGGCAGCCTCTGTTGAGGATTGCTATGTGCTGACACTGTACCAAGTATTTTACATGTAATGAATTACTTAATCCTGGCAGGGGACCCATGGGAGTGGCATTGTATTTATTTCCATTTTGTAAATGAGAAAACCAAGGTGTAGAGAAGTTATATAGACAGGCCCAGTAAGTGCTAAAACTGAGATGATCTGATTCTCAAGTCCATGCTTTCCTGTATTAATTTGATTTTACCCAACAGAGAAGAGTTCACATGGATCCCATCCATGCTGAGAAGTCAGCTGTGGTGGGGAGGTGATGAATTGTGGGCCTGTTATTTTTCCAAAGAGGAGAATGGAGAGAATTTATCTTCTCCCTAAAATTCAAGTTTACTTTGAACAAACAAAAGAGGATAAGATCCTGCTGTGTGCCTGGCCCTTGCCAGGTCCTAGTATGTCAGGGGTGACTGTGTCCTTATCCTTTTCCTCTGCATCCCTGTCCTCATTCTGACATCTCGAGGGACTGGATGTTTGAGCATCTTCTCTCCCACCACATCATCCTTCATATAGCAACAGTGTGGCTATTTCCTGCTGGTTTGGCAGCTAGACTGGGCAGGCACTGTCCTCAGCTACATACCAGCTCCCTCCACTCCATCAGCTCCAAAGTTGCTGTTATTCTCCCTGTTTATCAGTGAAGATGCTGCAGCATAAGTGAGCTGTCAGGGGTCTCTGAACTGGAAAGCTGATGCTTACTTCCATGCCCTTGGGCTTCGAAGATAGATTCTTTTTCTACTCTCCATAGCTTGTCCCTTTGGGGAATAGTTTGAAGGACTTTACCAAAATATACTGCCTGTAATTGACCCTTAAGCTCTTCTGTTAGAACTGGCAGGATTGTGTTGAGGTGACATGTTTCAGAAAGGACAGAAATTGTCTCAGTCATCATTCAGTTCCCAGGTGGACACTGAGCACAGAGAAAGCGCCAACAATGTTTAACCAGAGAGGACATTTCACGCATGTACTTTTACTCAGGAAGAGGCAAGGCATGTGCAGCTCCTTCCTTTGGGTAGGTTATGAGGTCTGGGAGAGATGAGGGCCTGGCTTCTGGTGTGGAGAACAAGGGAAAATGAAGACACAAAACAGGAAGGGGTTGTGCTTGGTTATTAGTTATGAAGCAATTTTGTTGTAGCCTAGTCTGCATGGTCAGCCAAGTCTGTGCCCCTGAGACCCCATAACTGATCCAGAAAGCTTTCTCTTATTCTCTCAGAGAAACACTCTCATTGCCCACCCACTGATGGTGATTGCATGTTACCTCGCATGACACCACCTTCTAGAACATTTTCCTTCTCTGCTTCCACCTCCAGGCATGACTCACCCCCTGATGATTGCAATTCCCAAGCTCGTTTTCTCTGTTGGCCTAAAAGAGTCAAGTCAATTCTCTGTCTGGGTGCATTTTTTAAAAATTGGCCATGGTGTTAGCTTATTTCTTCGCTTCCTTAACACAAATGGTTTCTAAAAAGAGGAGTTCAATTTTGCAGCCCACTGGTCCATTGCGTGCATCATGGTGGCCGCATAATACTGTCTCCTGGCAGTGCTGTCAGGAGACTAGGACTGCCATGCGGTGTCTGGAATGGGGGAGGGATGTGTCACGGAAGGAAAAGATTCCCACCACTGCTACATTTAAAATTATGACGATCGGTCACACACAACTGCTGGTTTACGCGCGCGTGGCTTTGTGTGTTTCTCTGTGGTCTGCTGGGATGAGGGTTAGACTTTGTGGAGGGAGACTTCCAGAGAAGATGGGTGTAACTTTGCAGCTGCTCTGCTGGTGGTCAGCCTTGTGACACAGGGCCTCAGTTTTCTCATGTGAAAAAGAGAGATTTTGATGAGATAGTATGTAAGATTTCTTCCCTTTCCAGTTAGCTTCAGTATAATTTTCTACATGCCAGGAACTCTGCATGAAGATGGTAAATAAAACACAGTCTTATTTTCAAAGATTATAGATTATACATACACATAAAAGTGTGATGGTGCCCTTAGAGTGATGTAAGCTCTGGGAACGTATCTGAAGGAATGATGCATTCAGCCTGGTAGGACAGTGTGTAGGATGGGACAGGGATAGGGGAGGGAAGATAGAGAGGCAACAGGAAAGTGAGGATGATGAAGCTGGGCATGGATATGTGGGGGAACATTTCTCAGACTGGTGAGGCTGGGGAAGAGGCTTGAGAAGCACCATGAAGCCTGTGGCACACAGATAAATACCTCCTGCCAAATGTCTAAGTACCTCATCAAGCTGAAAGCTTTGTGATTTGGGGAAACCTGAGGATTCCCCTGTAGACATCACCTAAGACCCTTTTCTTACTAGAAAGCCCAGTGCTCTAGGGCCACACTGGGTGCTGTCCTGGGACTTTCTAAAGAGCAGATAGTATTAGTATAGGCTTTGTGGGCCCTATGGTCTCTGTTGAAACTACTCTGCTCTGCCATTACTGTGCTAAAGGAATCATGAGCAGTATATCCATAATTGGATGTGGTTACTTGTCAATAAAGCTTTATTTACAAAAACAGGTGTGGGCCATACTTGACCCATGAACCAAAGTTTGCTACCCCTTGGAGGACACTGATGGGTAGAGCTGAGATATAATTTTAAAAATTCAATAGTTCTATTGTTGGTGCTGTTTTATGACACCTTTTCTTTTTAAAAAATTTTATTTTATAGAAATATAGTTGATTTGCAAGACTGGGTTAGTTTCTGGTGTATAGCAAAACAATTCAGTTACATATCTACATATTCTTTCTCAGTTCTTTTCTCTTATATGTCATTACAAGATATTGAGTGGATTTCCCTGTGCTATACACCAGCTTGTTGGTTATTGGTTATCTGTTGGTCCTTGTTGGTCCTTATTGGTTATCTATTTTAGATATAGTGGTATGTATCTGTTAACCCCAAACTCCTAATTTAGCCATTGATCCCTGCTTCCTCTTTAGTAACCATGAGTTTGTTTTCTATGTCTGTGAGTCTATTTCTCTTCTCTAAATAAGTTCATTTATGTCATTTTTAAGATTCCACATGTAAATTATATCATATGGTATTTTCCTTTGTCTAAGTGACTCACTCACTCATTATGACATTAATAATCTCTAGGTCCATCCATGTTGCTACAAATGGCATTATTTCATTCTTTTTTTTAATGGCTGAGTAATATCTCATTGTATAGATATACCACATATTCCTTATCCATTATAATATCCTTTCTTAAAACTGCACAGTGTGAAGCTTTATGTGTGTGTCCAGGCTTCAGTGGATGATTGGTGGTGCCTGGATAGGACTCTGCCACAGAAGAAGCTGTCTCAGGGGCAGCGAGGACCCTGATCTCTGTAAGTTCAAGTGATTGGCAAGACTTCCTGGTTTTCTTTGGAAACTCCTCATCCACCTCTGCTTTCCCCTGCAGCCCAACTACCTATCCGCATCCACCTCTGCACACTGTGGCCCCTTTCCATCTCCCTATGGGGGACTTGTGTCCTCCAGATCCCCAAATACTCCTTTTGCCTGAGTCCCACACCAAGCACTGAAATAAGGTTTTGTTGCTATTTGGTCACCAAGTCGTGTCTGAGTCATTGAGACCCTGTGGACTGTAGCCTGTCAGGCTCCTCTGTCTCTGGGATTTTCCAGGCAATAATACTGAAGTGGGTTGCCATTTCCTTCTCCAGGGGATCTTCCCGACCCAGGGATCGAACCTGGGTTGATTGCTGCTTGGCAGGTGGGTTCTCTACCACTGAGTCTATAAGACAAGGGCCATGCAATCGGGATTAGGCTTGGGCTTGGCTGTCTCCTGCTCACACTCAGGTTTGTGCTCTCCTCCCTAGGCTGTGGTACCAGAGTTGGAGGAGTCAGGAGACCTAAATTCAAATGCCGTCTCGATCACAAAATGACCATAGGACCTTTCACAAATCACTTCTCCTTTCCCAGTCTCTCATATGAAGAAGTTGTTCTTAGGGATGTCCAAGTTCATGGCCACTCTTGCATACTATGGCTGTGATGCCTAGCTAGTTATGCAAATGGAAGCTTCATAGATTATTACCAACTTTCCTACCAGGAAAAGATTACTGAAGAGTTAGAGCTTCAACCATAGCCAACTAGACCCATCCTCATCAGGCCCTCAGTTGATCTGGCTCAGGATGCTGTCTTGGGTGGTGGCTCTGAGCGGAGCTGGTGGGACGCTGCTCTGCTTGCTTGGACTGATATGTCTGCCATGTCCATCTCTCCCTCTGGATCTGAGCTCCCGGGGCAGGGATGAGATCTGTTTTTGGCATCATCTCCAGCAGTTTACACAGTCCTAGCACATAGTAGGTGATCAGTAAAGACGTTGGATTGAAAGTTTTATGGCAATATTTGATATTTGTTTGGAGGTTTAGAGGAGACCCTCAGGTAAGAAAGCCTACGTAAAAAAAAAAAGTATGTGGTGGTTTAGTTGTTAAGTTGCGTCTGACTCTCGCAACCACATGAACTGTAGCCTGCCAGACTCCTCCATGGTATTCTCCAGGCAAGAATACTGGAGTGGGTGCCATTTCCTCCTCCAGTGGATCTTCCCAACCCAGGGATTGAACCCTGGTCTCCTGCACAGTAGGCAGATCCTTTACTGACTGAGCGACGAGGGAAACTCTCATAGAAAAAATGTAGAGTTGATTTACAATGTTGTGTTAGTTTCAGGTGTACAGCAAAGTTATTCACTTTATATATGTATATTCTTTTCCAGATTCTTTTCCTTTATAGGTTATTACAGGATATTGGCTATAGTTCCCTGTGCTGTACAGTGGGTCCTTGTTGTTTATCTGTTTTTATAGTTTTGTTTCTGTCAATCTCAAGCTCATTATTTATCCCCCTTCCCCCGAGAAAGTCTGTTTTTGACAGGGAAATTATTTATTGGGCAATGATGAACTTTCACAAACACTTACTCTGCTGGGGCTTGGTTCTGATTCAGCTCTTAAAATACTACACATGATTTCTATTTTACAAATGACTATTTCAAATCAATAGGCCAAGCCAACCACTTTTATTGGTGAATATATTGATTGCATGTGACAGGTACTATGCTATCTTGTACATTTCTGTTTCCATATAATTCTAACTGTAACACTGGGCAGCTTATATTATTACTTCCATTTCACAGATGAGGAAGTTGAGCCCTGGCCTAATGTCACCTAGGTAGGAAGTGGCTCAGTCTGACTCCAAGGCCTATACACTTATGTGGCAGGTTTGACTTGGAGCTTTCTGGAAATCTTGGCCAAAATTTTGATGACTTACAGAGTTTCTGTTGTGAGAATCTGTCCTAGAAGGACCTGTCTTTAGGATAAAAAGCTGTATCGATAATAACCAACATCCTCAATGACACTTTCATCATGTAGGGAGGAGTCAGTTTAGATATGGCAGTTTGTGTAAAGGGTCCTTTTTTAAATTAAAAAAATTTTATTGGAGTATAGTTGATGTATAATATTATACAAGTTACAGATGTACAATATAGTGATTCACAATTTTTAAAGGTTATACTCCATTTATAGCTATTTTGTACTTGATAAGTTTTTCATTTTAAAGAATAATTTTTTTAATTTTATTTTAAAACTTTTATATTGGCATATAGTTGATTTATAATATTATGTTAGTTCAGGTGTACAACAAAGTGATTCAGTGATACATATCCATATATCCATTCTGTTTCAGTTGTATTTCTTAATCCCTCATCACTATCCTGCCCCTTCCTCCCTCCCTCTCCCACTGGTACCACTAGTTTGTCCTCTATATCTGTGAGTCTGCTTCTTCTTCGTTATCTTCATCAGTTTGTTGAATTTTTTAGATTCTACATATAAATGGTATCACTGATAAAGATATCAAGTCTCCTCATTATGGTCCTCAAATTATACTTTTAAAGGAGGATTGCTCAAGTCTGGTTGCAGATTTAGAATCACTTTTGTTAAAAAAAAAAAAATAGCTTGGGCAGATCCCAGGCTGAGTTAATGAGAATCGTTGAAGTATTGAAATCTCTTTCAATACTTCTGAACATTGAAATATTTTAAAAAGGCAAATAAAACCCCCGTAGCAAGCAGAGCTGGGTGGGGCGGATTCCTATGTACCTCCACTGATACTGTTCAGGAATAGAATTTCTGGTAGTCTAGCTTGTTACAAAGGCTGCAGAGGATGCTTTGAGGTGGCAGAGGATGGCCTGACCCTCACGTCTTCTTTCTCAAACATGATTTATCTCAGATGCACTTTTCATCAACCCCAGACACCAGAGCATGTCAAGTGGTTCTTGCTCGTGGAGCCGCAGGGCAGGTGTCTGCTTGAGGGGTCAAAAGTCCAGTTGGTCACCATCTTTCTTCTCAGTGACCTTTGTGAACTTTGTCCTCCATAGGTGCCCACACAAGTGGAAACTATGATTAGAAGCAGCATCTTCAGAGAAAAGCAATGATCAGTGACAACCAAGGAACAAAAACAAGTGACCCATGTAATTCATTGCATTTGCGGCATGCTTTACATTTTTCAAATACTTTCCACATCATCCATCTTATTTAACTGTGATGACTTTCTCCTTAGCATCCGTCAAGGGGATCCTTGTGACAGGACCCTTTGCTACTTTTCCAGCCGATTCTCCTGCCTTTCACCCCAGGCACCTGTGCTCCAGCCATCTGCAGCCATTTGTGGTCTTTCATGCCTCTGTGTTATTGTACATCCTGCCTTCTGTCTCTGTTTCTGGAGTTCTCTTTTCAACTCTGTGCACCCAGTAAATCCCTGCCATCCTTCAGGATCCAGGTGGAGGGTTTCCCACTCTATCAATCTTTCCCTGCATCCCTGAATTTTCTGAACCATCCCTCCCAGCTCCCTAGCTGTGATGTACTCAGGTGGTCCTCTCCCTAAACTGCCAGCCCCTCTAGGGTAAGCAGCCCTTTTGGTTCATGGTTTGCCATGCTGAGCACCATGTATGGAAAACTGTTCATGTTTAATCAATGTTTTCTGAGTTACTGAAGCCCTGTGAAAGGCATTTTGGAAGATCAGGGCAAGAGCAAGCAATGTGCTGTTTCTCCCACTCTTTACTCTATCCACTCCCTTTAAGACACACAGTATACTGACACATATATATGGAATTTATAAGACAGTAATGATGACCCTATATGTGAGACAACAAAGAGACACAGAGGTATAGAGTGGACTTTTGGACTCTGAGGGAGAGGGAAAGGGGGGATGGTTTGGGAGAATGGCAATGAAACATGTATATTTTCCTGTAAGAAACGAAGTGCCAATCTATGTTCAATGTAGGATGCAGGATGCATGGGGCTGATGCACAGGATGATTCAAGTAGAGGATGTGGGGTGGGAGGTGGGAGGGGATTCGGCATTGGGAGATTGTGTTCACCTATGGCTGATTCGTGCCAATGTATGGCAAAACAAATACAGTACTGTAATTTAAAAATAAATAAATACATAAATTTAAAAAAAATGAAAAAAAAAAAAAGACACAGTGTCCTGGAGAAGAGACTCTGGGAAAAATGGAACAATGTGGGCTCTTGGAAAGGAACAGGTGCCTGGGGGAGTGGAGGGAGACTTGCTTTCTCCTGGGTGCCCTTATTACATTTTGAACTTTACACCATATTACGTGTTTGACTCACTCAAAAGACAAAGTAAAACACAGTTTCTCTTATCTCCTGACGACAGTGTTTGGTGTGAGTGTTGGGCTGTGGAGTCAGACCCCTGTTCGATTCCTGACACTTTCTAGCTGCGTAAACCTGAGCAAATTTCTGAGCTCATCTAAGCCTCTTTTTCCCTGTTGTAATATAAACATAATGATAACAATGCTTGAAATAAAATTAGAAATAGAAAAAGCAGTCCCTGGGAGTGGGAACTGGCCGTGAACAGAAAAAATGCCCTGGGACACCAAGATCAGACAAGCCCACTCTGTGACCACGATGGAGCAGGAAACAAACAGATCACTCCATAACCACGTGTAAATACATACAAAAGAGCAACGTGGTCCAAATCGTAACAATGATAACACGCCCCCTAAGCAGGCTATTCTATGTGACTGCAGCTTGTTTAACAGTTATATCTCTTTGGCTTCAATTTGTGCTTTCCACATTATGGATGAGAATTATCAAGTTAGTCTTTGATAGAATTACCCCTCCCTCCTGAAAGATTCAAGTCCAGGGCTAAGTCTTCCATTCTGGGACCCTCTCCTAAATCTCCTAACAGGAATCCAGATCCTTTACACCTTCTTTCTTCCACCCTCTTCAGGAGATGCCTACTGCTCCAGTGGGGTGAGACCTCCCTACTGTCATGAGGCTATGAACTCAACTTTGTTCAACTACAAGTGTGTTTCTGGCAGTTTGGCTGCTGTAAGGAATCAATAGATTTTCATTATCATCATCATTAATACTGACCAACAAAAAGATCTTCACGACTCAGATAATCATGATGATGTGATCGCTAATCTAGAGCCAGACATCTCGGAATGTGAAGTCAAGTGGGCCTTAGAAAGCATTACTAGGAACAAAGCTAGTGGAGGTGATGGAATTCCAGTGGAGCTGTTTCAAATCCTGAAAGATGATGCTGTGAAAGTGCTGCACTCAATATGCCAGCAAATTTGGAAAACTCAGCAGTGGCCACAACTGGAAAAGGTCAGTTTTCATTCCAATCCCAAAGAAAGGCAATGCCAATGAATGCTCAAACTACCACACAATTGCACTCATCTCACATGCTAGTAAAGTAATGCTCAAAATTCTCCAAGCCAGGCTTCAGCAATACGTGAACTGTGAACTCCCTGATGTTCAAGCTGGTTTTAGAAAAGGCAGAGGAACCAGAGATCAAATTGCCAACATCTGCTGGATCATGGAAAAAGCAAGAGATTTCCAGAAAAACATCTATTTCTGCTTTATTGACTATGCCAAAGCCTTTGACTGTGTGGATCACAATATACTGTGGAAAATTCTGAAAGAGATGGGAATACCAGACCACCTAACCTGCCTCTTGAGAAATCTGTATGCAGGTCAGGAAGCAACAGTTAAACTGGACATGGAACAAGAGACTGGTTCCAAATAGGAAAAGGAGTACGTCAAGGCTGTATATTGTCACCCTGCTTATTTAACTTCTACACAGAGTAAGTACATCATGAGAAAAGCTGGACTGGAAGAAACACAAGCTGGAATCAAGATTGCCAGGAGAAATCTCAATAACCTCAGATATGCAGATGAGACCACCTTTATGGCAGAAAGTGAAGAGGAGCTAAAAGCCTCTTGATGAAAGTGAAAGAGGAGAGCGAAAAAGCTGGCTTAAAGCCCAACATTCAGAAAACGAAGATCATGGCATTCAGTCCCATCACTTCATGGGAAATAGATGGAGAAACAATGGAAACAGTGTCAGACTTTCTTTTTTGGGCTCCAAAATCACTGTAGATGGTGAATGCAGCCATGAAATTCAAAGACACTTGCTCCTTGGAAGAAAAGTTATGACCAACCTAAATAGTATATTCAAAAGCGGAGACATTAGTTTGCCGACTAAGTTCCGTCTAGTCAAGGCTATGGTTTTTCCTGTGGTCATGTATGGATGTGAGAGTTGGACTGTGAAGAAAGCTGAGTGCCAAAGAATTGATGCTTTGGAACTGTAGTGTTGGAGAAGACTCTTGAGAGTCCCTTGGACTGCAAGGAGATCCAACTAGTCCATTCTGAAGGAGATCAGCCCTGGGATTTCTTTGGAAGGAATGATGCTGAAGCTGAAACTCCAGTACTTTGACCACCTCATGAGAAGTGTTGACTCACTGGAAGAGACTCTGATGCTGGGAGGGATTGGGGGCAGGAGGAGAAGCGTACAACCGAGAATGAGATGGCAGGATGGCATTACAGACTCAATGGACGTGAATCTGAGTGAACTCTAGGAGATGGTGATGAACAGGGAGGCCTGACGTGCTGCGATTCATGGGGTCGCAAAGAGTCAGACACGACTGAGTGACTGAACTGAACAGAACACTTTTTATCTTCTCCCTCTCCTTTTTAGATTTACCTGGGATTAGACAACAGCAAGACAAGATTTGACTCATAACTTCTTTAGTCTTATCCCCACCATCTTTCAGCTGCTTTGTGGAAAATAATACTTTTGCACAATAGAAAAAAAAAATTATTTCCTGCAGAATCTCAGCTGCCATTGTTAATGTCAGATTTTGCTAAAAACATCCTGTGCAAACTAGAAGTATATTCTGAAAATATCATGGTGCTTTGTTGGTCTCTGCAGCTGAAAAAAGCTCATGCAAGCTCAAAGACTCAGAGCAAATCAATACAGATGCTTAAAGGATTATTTCCTGGGCCTGGAAGCCTCTGAGAAAGATACTTGTTCCACCCATTAAGAGTGGCAGGGGTGACCTTTAGGGGATGAAGGTCATCTCAGTGTAGAGATTACTCACACCAGGAAACTCTTCCTAGAGGTAGAGAAAGGGATTCACTGTCAAGACATTCTTTTCTAGGTTGCTTGAGCAACTTAGTACTTAGCTACTTTTGCTTGCTCCCATTTTGGGCTTGAAAATGAGAGAGCAATTATTGTTTGGGTTCAGAAATAATGAGGAGTTTCTATCTGGGGTAAATACTAATATTCTAAAATGGCATTGAAAACAGAGGATGTAAAATATACGTGCTTTATGATTGAAGCTAAGAATTATATGGAGATAATAGACTGGAAGGAAAGTACCAAAGTAGAATACTGATTGCCACTGTGTGGGAAAATGGTGGGCGATTGTCTTTTTCTGTATTTTCCAAATGACTTATGTAGATCGTGTGTTACCTTCATAATGGAAAAGGTGAACAATGATACCATGCAAAGATTCAGCAAAATTTCATCTCATGGTCAGAGGCAGTGGTGTCACAGACAGGCTAGACTCCTGGCGGTAGGAGATCAGAAACTTCCCAAGGACCCCTGTTCTTTCTAAAAGAAGGCACCAAGCTGCTGGATGTTTGCAAGTTTTATACATCATATTAAGCATCACATATAAGCATATTAATATCATATTAAGCATCACAAAGGCACTATTCCAATGGGGAATGGGCTGGAGGCCAAGTAGGGTGTAACTTTCCTCTGATGTCTGGCCTGTAGCCCAGGACTTTGCTTCCCAATCCTATTGAGTATCCTATTGCTAGCCTCTATAGGCTTCTCTGGTGGCTCAGAGGATAAAGTGTCTGCCTGCAATGCATGAGGCCGGGGTTCAATCCCTGGGTTGGGAAGATCCCCTGGAGAAGGAAATGGCAGCCCACTCCAGTATTCTTGCCTGGAGAATCCCATGGACAGAGGATCCTGGCGTGCTATCGTCCACAGTGTTGCAAAGAGTCAGACACGACTGAGCGACTTCACACTTCACATGGCCTCTGTAAGCCTCTGTTCAGGGAGATTTAGGAAGTTTGATTCAGTTCATCTGCAGTATCTAAAGCTTGGAGAAACGAGAGATCAGATTGGATGGAAAGAATTCAGAGCATAGAGAGCTATGGGGGCCACACAGGGGAGCCTGGTCTTGGGTACCTAGATCTGTGCTATTTAAACTGGCTGCCTCCTCCTTCTGGTGTGACATAATGTCATTTACAGTATCAACATGATGCATCTTCCTGGACATTCAGTTTGATTGGGTTTTTGGAGTGGTGTGGGGGCGTGTAGAGAAAGTCAAGTAATTTAAATGCTGAGTATTTTTTATTGTTATTTTTAAATTAAACAGACATACATTTGGTACTGAAATGTGAAATCTGCATGAATTATTAAGAGCAAAGAAATGTTGTGCCTGCAGCAGACCACCTCCTACCACATCTTTAAACCCTCAAGGACTCACTCTTGGACAATTTAACTTTTTTTTTTTCCTCACCAGAAACTGAATTTATAAAGCAAAGACTAGAAAACTGTCCAGGACAGTGAACTGGGAACCAGTCACCCAATAATTTTGATAAGATATGTTTTTAAAAATCAATTAGTGTGCATTTAAATTCTGAAAGAACCACAGTAGAACCAGAAAATGGTCTTTTTATCATTTTAAAAGGATGCGAAATGAATACCGTCCATGGGCTACGCAGGTGGAAGAATGACACATTTGTTACATCATCAAGCTTCATTTTGAGTAGATCACTCCTCTCAGTCTGAGGGATTTATTCCTTTTTTCTCCCTCTCCTTCTCTCTCTTTCTCTCTTCCTTCCTATCTCCCTCCCTTGCTGTCTTCCTCCCTCCTTCTCTCTCTCCCCCTCTTCTTCCTTCCTTTCTTTCATTCCACCAAGACTTATTGAGTTCCTAATGAATGGACATCTCTCTCTCAGAGAACAATTTCCTGCACTCCTAGGGCTTAGAGCTTCCAGACCCTGTGGAGGTAAACCCTGCAACAGAAGCATTCTTACAGTTACTGAAAAGTGTACCTTGAACTCTGTGCCAGTGAACTTGGATTCTTGTCCTGCTCAGTTAGTCTCACTGATTGGCCTTGGGCAAAACTTGAGTGAATATGCAAATATCTGTTTCCTCTGCTATAAAATATTGGCACTGCCTGTTTATCACTGCTGACTTCTCAGCATGGCCATTGTGTTTGTGAATACAAATTCAAAGGCTTCATCATCTGTGCCATGCTCTACTAGGTTAAGCTGATCATCTAAATAGTAAAAGAAGAATCCCAAAGTGCTATTGTTATAATCGTTATACCATTCTAATGAAGTTCCTCTCAGCCATCAAGCACATCAAATCAAGGTTAAGAGGTGCTTTTGAGACAGCAGACGGAAGCAAAAACTGGTATAAAGTGAGACGAAGGGAGGACAGGCAGTGCACTCAGCCTACACACAGCAGGCTGGGGGCCACAAAGCCAAGCAGCCTGCAGCCCCTCAGCGCTGTGTGCTCCTGGCACTGGTTTGCGAAGATGCAGAGAGGTCCAAGAACTGGGCCTGATTTCCATGTCACCTGGTGATTTGGACACAGAATCATCTCATGTTCCAAAGAAGCATCATTGCAAGGAGAGGGGACGCTATTCAGCATGACATGGTTCCTCACCATCCATCCTTCCTCCACAGAGCCGGGGCTTTGGTCCATCCCAAATGGGAGGAGTTGGGCTGCTTCTCCTTGGGGACAACACAATGGGATAACGCACTGCTGGCCCTTCTTTCACTCTGCTTTCACACCGAAGGGAAACTCTTAGAGGCCTGACTGTGTGCCAGGTCTTTACTCTGTGCCCTGGACCCTTGCTTCTGCTAAGTCGCTTCAGTCGTGTCTGACCCTGTGTGACCCCATAGACAGCAGCCCTCCAGGCTCTCCCATCCCTGGGTTCTCCAGGCAAGAACACTGGAGTGGGTTGCCATTTCCTTCTCCAATGCATGAAAGTGAAAAGTGAAAGTGAAGTCACTCAGTCGTGTTCAACTCTTAGCGACCCCATGGACTGCAGCCTACCAGACTCCTCTGTCCATGGGATTTTCCAGGCAAGAGTACTGGAGTAGGGTGCCATTGTCTTCTCCACCCTTACTAGCTCACTTAATCCTCACCAAAAAAATCCTCCTTTGCAATTTTTACAAAGAAAAATTTGAGCATCATGAGGCAAAGTAACATCCAGTCCTGTGTAGCTCATGAGTGGGAGTAAACGCAGAGCCTGCCCTTCTAACTGCAGCACATAGCACTGTGCGGCCTCTCAGTGTGTTTTTAGTTTTATATATATATATAATATATATATATATATATATATATATATATATATATATATATTTGAGAAATGTGTCTTTTTCTTGCATGTTTATGAGATGTTTTTTAAAATAAATATTTGTGCTGGGTTCCACTACCAATGGCAGGGACCATAGTTAATCAAACATTCTGTCTATTACCTCCTTATCTATCATTTATTTAGGGAATATTGAGAGAACAGACTCATGTCATATAGTGGAAAACCACAGGCTTTGGAATTAGAGACACCTGGATTTACAACCCAATTTCTAGAAGTGACCTAGAATAAGCCAGTCTCTGTGAAACAGAGTTTTCCAGTATGTGAAATGGGGATTATAATACCTGTTTTTACTGCAGGAATTAGAAATAATTCTTTCAACATATCTAGTACAGAGTGAATGCTGATAAATATGAATTCTTCTTTGAGGAGTAACAAGTCTATAACTTATTATTTGCTCTCACGACTCATTTGATACAACTTGCTATGTGCCCCATCTACTGAAGCATAGTGATGGGGCTGAATCATGTGATGTGTGAACTGATATTACAGAAGTCTGCGTAGCTCCTATATCAGAGGATGTGGAATGGCATCATGGGAACATCTTTGAGCTTTAAGATCCCAAGGAGAATGTCTCCCACTGGGGTCAGGTTAACCAGGCAAGGCCATGATGCAGTAACAAAAAGCGCTGAGTCTCAATGCTAAGCTTAATGCAATCAACTTAAAAATTTTACTTTATTGAAGTATATAGTTCATTTACAATGTTGTGTTAATTTCTGCTCTACAACAAAGTGATTCATCCTTATATATGTATTCTTTTTCACATTCTTTTCCTTTATGCTTTATTATAGAATATTGAATATAGTTCCCTGTGCTATACAGTAGAATTTTGTTGTTTATCCATTTGAGATTTAATAATTTACATCTGCTAATCCCAAATTCTCAGTCCATCCCTCCCTGACCCTGTCCCTTTGGTAACCAAAGTCTATTCTCTGTATCTGTGAGTCTATTCCCATTTCACAAATAGGTTTTTTGGTGTCATATTATATATTCCACATATAATTGGTATTGTATGATGTTTGTCTTTCTTTTTCAGGCTTACTTCACTCAGTGTGATAAACTCTGGGTCCATCCATGTTGCTGCAAATGCCATTATTTCATTCTTTTTTGTTGAGTATTATTCCATTGTATGTATATGTACCAAATTTTTCATCCATTCACCTGCTGATGGACATTGAGGTTGCTTCTCCATATCTTGGGTGTTGTGAATAGTGCTGCTATGAACATAGGTGTACACCCATGAGTGGGATTGCTGGATCATATAGCAGCTCTATTTTTAATTTTTAAAGGAACCTCCATACTGTTCTGCATAGTGGCTGCACCAGCCTACATTCCTACCACAGTGCAGAAAGGTTCCCTTTTCTCCACACCCTCCCCAACACATGTTATCTGCAGATTTTTAATGATGGCCATTTTGACTAGAGTGAGGTGGTACCTCACTGTAGTTGTGAATGTCATCAACTTTTCTTTATGCCTCATTCCACACATGCAGTGTCATGGATCCCTGCTGTCTGACACTGGTCAGGCTGATGGAGGCACCACCATCACACAGCTGTACCATCTGAGATGCACAGGCTCCTGATAGCTGGTGTAGGAAAGACACTGATGGGGGGTGTGCACTAGGGGTTGAATGATGCTCATCACCCTGGCTCACAGCCTGTGGGTCTGTCCAGATCCTGGCTAACTGCACAGGGCAGGAAATCCACCCTCATATTTGGACAGAGGGGATAAATTGATGTGAACAATCACTCCAAGACTTTCTGCAGGAAGAATCTTGTCTATGTGAAATCAGTCATTTCTCTGCAGCTCAGACTCCAATCTAAAAGGAACACCTTCCTGTGAAAAGACATTTAAACAGACATAGAGAATAGACTTACAGATATGGGGAGAGAGGGAAGAGAGGGAGAGATAATTAGAAAGAGTAACATAGAAACTTACATTACCATATGTAAAATAGATGGCCAATGGGAATTTGCTGTATGGCTCAGGAAACTCAAACAGGGGCTTTGGATCAACCTAGAGGGGTGGGGTGGGGGGAGATAGAAGGGAGGTTCAAAAGAGTGTACCTATGGCTGACTCATGTTGAGGTTTGACAGAAAACAGCAAAATTCTGTAAAGCAATTATCCTTCCATAAAAAATAAATTAATTAAAAAATTATTTTTTACTGGAAACATGCAGGGCACCCCAGTAGGTGTAGGACACAGTGCTTGACTCAAACTAGAGAAAGAAGTCTTGATTGGTGATGTCTCCAGATTCAGATGTTAAGAGAGGATCCAGCCAAGGGAGACGTCAGCCCGCCCTCTCACATAGTCCAGCTTTAACCAGGCTTCTCCAATACAAGGTTGTTGGTTTGTACAAAAATGGAGGTTAGGGTTTTAGAAGTTGAACAAAGAAGAGCTGGGTTGTGCCATGGTTCACCCTCATTGGTTGGATGGATTTGACATCTGACAGGGTTTTGGAGAATGAATAGCATTGTTAAAATCAGCTTCAAAAAGCAAAGAATGACCAAAAATTCTGCATTTTCTCTGATGGTTCACCATAGCTATCATTATACTACTACACCACTGTATCATTCTTGGGGATTTTTTGAAGTTTTTATTTTATTTTTTAAAATAAAAGTGTAGTTAATTTCAGCTTCCTGGGTGTTTCTAGTGGTAAAGAACTTGCCTGTCAATGCAGGAAACATAAGAGACATGGGTTTGGTCCCTGGGTCAGGAAGATCCTCTGGAGGAGAGCATGACAACCCATCCCAGTATTCTTGCCTAGAGAATCCCATGGACAGAGGAGCTTGGTGGGCTACAGTCCATAAGGTTGAAAAGAGTTGGATATGATTGAAGTAACTTAGTATGCATGTACATAGTTAATTTACAATGTTAGGTTCAAGTGTACAGCAAAGTGATTCAGTTATACATACTTATAATCTTTTCCATTAATGGTTATTATAAGATATTGAGTATAGTTCCAAGGTCCTATACAGCAGGACCTTGTTGATTATCTGTTTTATATATAGCACTGTGTCTATGTTGAAGGACACGGCAACCCACTCCAGTGTTCTTGCCTGGAGAATCCCAGGGACAGAGGAGCCTGGTAGGAGGCCATCTATGGGGTCGCACAGAGTCGGACAAGACTGAAGCAACTTAGCAGCAGCAGCAGCAGTGTCTGTGTTAATCTTTATTAGCTTATCCACCCCCTTTCCCCTTGGCAACCATAAATTTGTTCTCTATGTCTGTGATTCTGTTTCTGTTTTGTAAATAATTTAGATTCTACATATAAGTGATATCATATATTTGTCTTTGTCTGACTTACAGCACTTAGTGTGATAATCTCCAGGTCCATCCATGTTGGTGTAAATGGCATTATTTCAGTCCCTTTTATGGCTGACTAATATTCCATTGTATATATGTACATCTTCTTTATCCATTTATCAGTCAGTGGATACTAGGTTGCTTCCATGTCATGGCTACTGTGAATAGTGCTGCCATGAACACTGGGGTGCACGTGTCTTTTCTAGTTTTAGGGTTAGGGTTTTCTCCAGATATGTGGCCAGGGCATTCATAATAACTTAGAACCTTTGTTTTGAGCTATTCCTCCCCTAAATACCTGATGCTCTGATGGAAGAAGAAGCACGTGGGACCCTGAGCTCTCAATCATTAGCTGTTCGGATTTGGGCTCACTCTCTCTTAGCCTCAGTTTCCTCATCAATAATATGGGGACAGTGATAAACTGGCTGTGTGACTATCATGAGCATCAGATGAAATGAGATGTGAAATGAGGTGCCTCAACAGTCATGGTTGATAAAAAGCCAGTCACAAAGATGTTATTTGGTGTGTCCTATGTTTATTTACCCCCTGACTTGCTGGGGCTTAAATTTAAACTCCTGTATACTTTGGACAACTTGTTCTGGGATGCTGAGATTTTGATCACAAAGGATACTCTTTCAACCTGTATCTCCCTTCACCCAGGCTTCTTTCTGCACCAGGGAGACCCAATACCCTAGGTTGGTTCTCATCCAATAACTCCCCTATTGTCCCAGAAAAAAGCCTAATGAATTTTTCCTGTCAATATCATCAGGACCACTCAGACATCTGGCTGCCAACTGCATGATCAGCCAGGGCACTGGCGAGCTCCTCTTCCAGGATGAAGAGAATCTGTTGGAAGATGATAGTCATTGACCACAATTATGCCAAAGGAGAAAAATCAGGAAAGGAACAGGAAAGGGGGCAGCAAATACATTTTCACCAGGACTTAGATTTATTCTGGAGAAACATGAACTGATTTAGAAAAAGGATACCGCTGAAAGGCAGAAGCAAAACAGTGCTTTGCCGGAGACCAGTTTCTGGGTGGACGAGATAACACAGGTGTTTATCTGAAGCCCTTTATACACATGCACACACGACAACTTTTTCTAGCTAATTAGAAATTTCATTTTACTGATGGCATTCCCAAACTCTTATCAATCTCTGTGGCAGACAAATGCTTGATGAGGTGAATTTTCTAGTTTGGATGCTGTTGGGGTAATTCATGGGCCTCAAAAATAAAAAGTGATTGAGATGGAAAGGACCCTGACAACTCGTTTTGTTAGCATCTCGGCTCTGCCCCCAGGATTTCCTTTATGGCATGCATATTCCACATTGCAATGATGATGCCAGTCTTTCCATCCATCCATCTACTCAACAACAAAGTGCTGACTAATAGTAAAAATAAATAGGTGAGGTTTTATTGTTTTCACCTTTATGCCAGATACCATGCTATCACACTAATTTTCTCATTTTACAATGAGAATTCCCTGAGGATAGATTATTACTATTCCACTATTTAGATGTGATTTTGGAAGGTTGAGTATCTGACACCTAAGACAGAGCTGTTCAGGGACTTCCCTGGTGGTCCATTAGCTAAGATTCTATGCTCCCAATGCAGGGGCCTGGGTTTAATCTCTGGTCAGGCAACTAGATCTCACATGCCACAACTAAGTTCACATGCTGCAGCTAAAGATACCATATGCTGCAGCTAAGACCCAGCACAGCCAAGTAAATAAATACATATTAAAAAACAAAAACAAAAACAGAGCTGTGATGGAGACAGAGCCCTGCCTTCAAGGAGCTTATAGCTGGTGAGGACACACACCTCAAGTGCATACAGTATAATAAGCATGCATAGCACTGAGACTGT
Organism: Nanger dama; assembly: GCA_917880005.1. NCBI lineage: Eukaryota > Metazoa > Chordata > Mammalia > Artiodactyla > Bovidae > Nanger > Nanger dama. Next base: position 63,296,783 of record CAKJTW010000004.1, on the reverse strand, counting down.
TACTGAAGTCTGTGGAGGCCAGCTTAGCTCAGCATGAGGATGTCAAAGAAGGCTTCCTGGAGGAGGTGATATCTGGACTAGTAAACTGAGAAAAACGCAGAATGGAGCAGTCCTACCCCAAGGTCCTCATCAAATGTGATTTTAGCCAGGTTCTTCTGGTTTGTTTTATTATATCAGAAACAGTTTGTGCATAAAATTGGAGGTTAAGGCTTTTGAGATTAGGAAAAATAGGTTGACACCGAGACCATCTCTTAGGCCCAGTGCATGGATGAGTAGCCCTAGAGTTTGGCTTCTGAGTATGGTAGGAGCAAAGACCAGGAGGATGAAGCAGCATAGCAGTTGGCATAATGAACAGGGTGAGGGCATGTGGTTCAGTATGAGGGGCATGGGATGAAGCCAAGTGAAGAAAGATGAGGCTGGAGGGGTGCAGGGATCAAGGGCTGCAACTTCTTTTCTTTAACATTTATTTTATACAAGTATAGTTGATTTACAATGTTGTGTTAGTTTCAGATATATAGCAAAGTGATTCAATTATATGCATATTTACATTGTTTTTCATATATTTTTCCATTATGGTTTATTAAAGGTTATTGAAAGGTTGTTGTTGAATCACAATGCTGGGATTCTTGGCCCCCGGAGAAGAAGAATTCAATCCGGGGCCAGAGACAAGGCTTGATCACTCAGAGCTTTTGTGTAATAAAGTTTTATTAAAGTATAAAGGAGACAGAGAAAGCTTCTGACATAGGCATCAGAAGGGGGCAGAAAGAGTACCTCCCTGGTAGTCTTCAGCTGGATGTTATATAGTCAGTACCAGTCTGTTAATGAAAGAAAGTGAAAGTGAAGTCACTCGTGTCCAGCTCTTCAAGACCCCATGGACTGCAGCCTACCAGGCTCCTCCACCCATGGGATTTTCCAGGAAAGAGTACTGGAGTGGGTTGCCATTGCCTTCTCGGATAAATGCAGGCACTGTGCACTTTCACACCTCGGCTGATGGGGGAACCCCTGTGGTCCTTGCCTCTGGGAGAATTCTTGTCATCACAAGTGTGATCAATGCCAGGGATAGAAGGACGAGAAGTGGATGCGTGGTGGGAGCACCGAGGAAGGAAGGGGCTCGCCATGTGTGGTGGGGCAGGACTGCCATGTGAGGGGATGAGCCTCTTGCTCATCCCCTATGTCAGGGGCGGGCATGCTGGAACCTAGTGGACATGGACTGCCTGCCTCTCCAAGGCTTGACCTCAGAAACGTCAAAGTGCCAGGGGTGCCCCTGAGAGGTTGATGATATCCACTCTGCATGCACGCAGCAAGGGCACAGGGAGACCAGGCATGGTGATGCCAGATAGTTTATTAATTCACCCAGGGACGATGATAGGATGTAAAGTCCACTCTGTCAAGGGCAGGGAATGGAACTGTCATCTGGAGGCAGTGTGCCAGGCTTTGAGCTGCAGAAAAGACCCCTCCAGTGGAGGGTGGAGCAAGAGGGGCCTGAGGGAGGGCTCCTACGAGAGCATGAAAGAAAGGAATGTCTCAAAACTTAGAATGGCACCTGGCCCCTCACCCATAAGATGTATTTTGGGATAATCTTGGTACCAAATGGTTTATCTTGAGCCATAAAATAATTAACTTGAATCTTGAAAAAGGGCAGGTCACCATACAAATAGTTTCATTTACATAGATTAGAGGAACAATATCGGAGTATAACATACTGGTTTATCAAGTAGGTTCTGAGCCCAAAAAGGCGGAACTGACTTGAAGACAGAGTTTGGGGTAAATGCATAGTACATTAGCATAGCTTAGGTAAGCATTTCCATAAGAAAAGGCATTGGTTATCTCTAGGTTTGAGAATAGTTAACTTCAGGTGAAACCAGATGTCATGGCAACACAGAATTTTAAGAGGAACCTCCTTTTAAATTTGTATAGAGAAGGAAAAAATATCGATTGTTTCCTCCTGCCGCTTAAGAGAGATAAAAATGTCTGACACTTGCAGGCTATTTCCTCCATTTGGAGACTCTTGGTCTTCCTGCCTGTTACCCTCTCAATATCAAATACAGTTCCCTGTGCTATACAGCAGGACCTTGTTGTTTATCTATCCTGTATATAACAGTTTGCATCTGCTAATCCAAAACTCCCAATACATACCTTCCCACTGCCCTCTCCTCCCTCTCCCTTGGCAACCACAAGTCTTTTCTCTATGTCTGTGAGTTCTTTTCTGTTTCATAAATTTATTTTTGTCTTTCTCTGTCTGACTTACTTCACTACCCTGATAATCTCCAGGTCTATCCATGTTGCTGCAAGTGGCATCATTTCATTCTTTTTGGGGGCTGAGTAATATTCCATTACATACACGTACCATATCTTCTTTATCTATTCATCCATCAATGTGCATGCAGGTTGTTTCCATGTCTTGGCTGTTATACATAGTGCTGTTATGAACATAGGGGTGCATGTATCTTTTCAAATTAAGAGTTTTGCTTGATCCTCATTTAATGTAGGGTCACCATCTCTGCCAAAGTAGGGCCCCTACACATGGACACTTGCCCTCAGGGGAGGGGCTGTGTTCAGTCTCACTGTTCCCAGCTCCCGTCCTCATTGATTTTCCAGCTGCTGTGCTTGCTCCCACCAGAGACAAAGTGCAGGTGGAGAAGAGGGCCATGAATGGGGATATCCTTACTGGGTTGATGCTGCAGGGAGGTGGCTCTGCCCTCTGGCCTGGCAGGTGCTCTTGTGGGTACCTCTGTGAATTCTTTGGGGATTTCCTTATGGGTCCCTCTTTCTTGGGAGATGCTTATCTATCAAGAGGAATTCCCTGGTGGTCCAGTGGTTAAGACTTGATGCTTTCACTGCCATGGCTAGAGTTTGGTCCTTGGTCTGGGAACTAAAATCCTACAAGCTATGTGGGGGGGAAGAAATAAAAAGATGCACTCCTCACTCCTTAGTTTCTGCCTGTACATCCTTCTGTATCCACAATGAGGCCCCTCCTGAACCTCTATTTATGATCGATTTTCAGACAAGCTGTGGTCAACATTTCTATCATGAGTTCATCTCAACCTGCATGCGAGCTTCCCTCTCTTTGATCTGCTCTTTGATTTGCACTTACTTCCCAGATGCAGTCAGCCTTGGCTTTCCCAGACATGCACCTTCTGTGTTCCCATCAGCAGGGAATGTATGGCAAAGCCTGTCAGATGCTGGGGTGATTGGGTGGCCCCCTCCATCCTTTCCTGTGTTGGTGGATGACACTCCCAGTGACCTCCTCTAAAGGAATCTTTCTTCAATAAATAACATTGTGTGTGTGTGTTTGCGTGTGCGTGCATGCTCAGTCATGTCTAACTCTTTATTACCACAGGGACTGTCGCCCGCCAATCTCCTCTGGCCATGGAATTTTCTAGGTAAGAATGCTGGAGAGGGTTGCCATTTTCTTCTCCAGGGGATCTTCCTGACCCATGGATCAAGTACACATCTCTTGCGTCTCCTGCATTGGCAGATGGGTCCTTTGCCAGTGTCACCTGGGAAGCCCCTAACCTTATTTTCTAACTGGTATATAGTTGATTTACAGTGATGTGTTAGTTTCAGTGGTATAGCACAATGATTCAGTTATACATACGTATATGTGTGCATGCTAAGTCGCCTCAGTCACGTCTGACTCTGTGCAATCCTATGGACCATAGCCCACCATCTTCCTCGGTCCAAGGGATTCTCCAGGCAAGAATACCGGATTGGGCTGCCATGCTTTCCTCCAGGGGATCTTCACAATCAAGAGATCGAATTGGTGTCTCTTATATCTCCTGCACTGGCAGGCAGGTTCTTTACTGCTAGTGCCACCTGGAAGCCCAGACAGACAGACAGACAGACAGACAGACACACACACACACACACACACACACACACACACACACACACACACACACACCTATTCTTTTTCAGATTCTTTTCCTTTATAGGTTATTATGAGACACTGAATATATTTCCCTGTGCTACACAGGGAACTAGGTCCTTATGGTGCACCTATTTTATTTATAGTAGTATGTAAATCTTAATCTCAAATTCTTGTTTTGTCCCTCCCCGCTTTCCCCTTTGGTAACCATAAATTTGAAAAAAATAAATCACTTAATATTTATTCCTGATGCTTTTCTATCTTCATTGACAATTGGTTATTTAGCTAGTTCTCATCGCCAAGTTTGAAATGTCACATTGAGGTCTTTATTGTATCTCAATTTTGCAAGTTGATGTTTATTATATGTCAGTGTTGCCTTTGAAAGCTCCAGCTGAAGATTCTGTGGCATGATGCTTTCAATCTTGCCCATATGCCTAATGTATTTGAACCTTAGAGCTATACTTGGATAGGGAAGGTATTTTTGTCTCTATGTTTCAAATTTAGAAATTACTAACATGGTGAGTAAGAAAAATCCTGTGGGCCTGTGGACAGGACAAAGTCAGGAGGGTCAGGCTCAACTGGAAGCAGAAAGCAAAAGTCCTTGGTGATCTTCCTCCCTTCTTTCCTTTGTTTCTTTTACAATCAAAGGATAGTTGATACATAATGTTAGTTTCAGGTTTATAGCAAAGTGAGTCAGTTATACATTATATATATATATATATTTTTTTTTTTTCATTATAGGTTATTACAAGATAGTTCCCTGTCCTATAATGCAGGTCCTTGTTGGTTATTTATTTTATATACAATGGTGTGTATTTCTTAATCCATACTCAATTTATTTGATGATATTTTTAATTTCCTTACTCTTAGTACTTAGGGTCCTGGTTTGTTTTGGAAACAGCAAGAGAGCCAGGAGCTGGGGAGACTTCTGAGCCAGTCTCAGTGACAGGCAACCCCAGTGAGCAGAGAGTAGAGCAGTGACTGACCAAGGGAGGAAGCAGGCTGCATTTCTGGGCCCCAGTGAAGAGAAGACAGAGGTGCTCCGCCTGTGGCCTTGGGAAGAGGGAACCCGTGCAGGGCTGAGGTGTCAGGAGGCCCATGAGCAAGATGGCACTGCCCAGTCCTCTGTGGAGCTGTGGGCTGTGGAAGATGAGCTTCTGGCCCCGGGAGCATGCAGCAAAGATACCAAGGCCAGTCCAAACACCAGGGCATCTGTTTTCTTTGCTTGAGTTGAATCTCAGTGTAGTGACATTGTACAGGCTGAGGCAGAAGAACTGTTAGAAAAAGAAAATCTTTCTGTATTATAGGTTATGAGGTTGTTGTCCTCAGGCCTTATAATGCTGCTTTGTGCATTTATGTGTGCTTTAGAAAAAAATAGAGCAAAACCACGGAGACCATAAAATGATCAGTGGTTGCTGTTTTTATTTTTTATTTTTCATTTTATTTTTAGGGGAGGGATTGAGGGGATGACTAGGTGAAACACAGAGGATTTTAGGACAGTAAAAAAGTCTATGTGTTACTATAATAATAGATACATGTCACTGTGTTTTTGTCCAAACCTATGGAACAACAGACTGGTTCCAAATAGGAAAAGGAGTACGTCAAGGCTGTATATTGTCACCCTGCTTATTTAAGAAGCACAAGCTGGAATCAAGATTATCGGGAGAAATATCAATAACCTCAGATATGCAGGTGATACCACCCTTATGGCAGAAAGTGAAGAGGAACCAAAAGACTCTTGATGAAAGTGAAAGAGGAGAGTGAAAATGTTGGCTAAAAGCTCAACATTCAGAAAACGAAGATCATGGATCTGGTCCCATCATTTCATGGGAAGTAGATGGGGAAACAGTGTCAGACTTTATTTTTTTGGGCTCAAAAATCACTGCAGATGGTGATTGCAGCCATGAAATTAAAAGACGCTTACTCCTTGGAAGGAAAGTTATGACCAACTTAGATAGTATATTCAAAAGCAGAGACATTACTTTGCCGACTAAGGTCCATCTAGTCAAGGCTATGGTTTTTCCAGTGTTCATGTATGGGTGTGAAATTTGAACTGTGAAGAAAGCTGAGCACTGAAGAATTGATGCTTTTGAACTGTGGTGTTGGAGAAGACTCTTGAGAGTCCCTTGGACTGCAAGGATATCCAACCATTCCATCCTAAAGGAGATCAGTCCTGGGTGTTCTTTGGAAGGACTGATGCTAAAGCTGATGCTAAAGCCAATACTTAGGCTACCTCATGCGAAGAGTTGACTCATTGGAAGAGACTCTGATGTTGGGAGGGATTGGAGGCAGGAGGAGAAGGGGAAGACAGAGGATGAGATGGCTGGATGGCATCACTGACTTGATGGACATGAGTTTGGGTGAACTCCAGGAGTTGGTGATGGACAGGGAGGCCTGGCATACTGGGGTCCATGGGGTCCAAAGGGGTCGCAAGAGATGGACATGACTGAGTGACTGAACTGAGCCAATAGAATGTATAACACGAAGAGTGAACCCTAATGTAAACTCTGGACTTTTGGTGATTATAGTGTGTCAGCATAGGTTCACTCAGTGGAACAAATGACCCATTTGGTGGGGGCTGTTGATAAGAGGAGAGGCTGTGCATTTGTCCAGGGAAGAGTATATAGGAAGTCTCTGTCCCTGCAGTTCAACGTGTGCGTGTGAGCTAAGTCGCTTTAGTCATGTCTGACTCTTTGTGACCCTATGGAGTGTAGCCCTCTAGGCTCCTCTGTCAATGGTATTCTTTAGGCAAGAATACTGGAGTGGGTTGCCATGCCCTCCTCCAGGGGATCTTTCCAACCCAGGGATCAAACCTGCATCTTGTGCAGGTCCTGCACTGCAGGCAGACTCCTTACCACTGAGCCACCAGGGAATTTTGCTATGAATTTAAACTGGTCTGGAAAGTAAAGTCTTTATAAAAAATAGAATCTATTGTGTGTTTCACCACACTATCATTCCTGTCTAGGTAATGATTTTGCAAAGTGCCAACTACCTTTCTTTCCAGTCTTAGAGTCTCAGTGCTGTTGTGTTTACCATAACTGACTGGGTTTGAATTTTTCCCCAACAGTGTTTGCTGGTGTGCATGTGTGTGTACATTTATGCCCTTAGCATGAGATAACAGGCAGATGGGTAGATGGGAAGAAGCATCAGATGTGACAATCCCATATTCCACTTGTCTTTTCAATAATGTGTCCCATGTTTGTATGAGTGGAGTCCATTCTGCTCCCTATAGGGTGAAATTTACTTCCTGTGTACTGGGGTGTGTATGGGGCTTCTCTTAGGGAAGACTTTACCCTGAATATTGTGTCAAGGCTTTGTTTTTAGTAGCTTCTATGTCTGCTAAAGTGAATTGATTGATTAATGTCTCTGTAATTGGGCTCTCCAACCTGAGCATGTGTCTGAAACACCTGGAGAGCTTCAAACACAGATCACTGAGCCCCTAGGCCCATAGGGTCTAATTCAGCATGCCCGAGAGGCACCTGATTAATTTCCCAGGCAATGCTGGCGCTGCCAGTTCGAGGACCCAGTTGGAGAAACCCTGGTCCTGTGAGAATTCTAATACAATTTGATGTCATTTCTTCAAAGCACCTACACTAGAAACCAACTGTTTACTCCTAGGGCTCGAAGGGCTTCTTTGGTGGCTCAGACAGTAAAGAATCTGCTGCAACCGACTGAGTAACTAACCCTTTCACTTCCACTTTTCACTTTAGGGCTTTAAAGCATTAAATGTGTCTGCTAAGTCACTTCAGCGTGTCCAACTCTTCGTGACCCTATGGACTGTAGCCCATCAGACTCCTCTGTCCATGGGATTCTCCAGGCAAGAATACCAGAATGGGTTGCCATGCCCTCCTCCAGAGGATGCTCCTGACCCAGGGATCAAACCCAGGTCTTTTAGTCTCCTGTATTGACAGGTAGACTCTTTACCACTAGTGTCACCCAAAGAATTACATAGTCAAAAGGAAAGTTATGTGTAGCTCTATTAAACAGGACAAGTTCCAGAAACCCCAAAGCAAGCTCACGGCAGCCCTAGGTTGGGAAACAGAGTATAGGCTTCAGGTGAACGTGTGGTTTCCACACCTGAACCCAAATGCTTGCCTTCAGTAACTACTGAGAGTCAGAGCTGGAACTTGAATTCAGGCAGAGTTTGGCTCACTGGATAGAGATTGCTGTTGCCGTCGAATAGATGATGAAATGGAGTTTCAGAGAAGTTAAGTGATCTGCTTAGAGTTGCACAGTTGGTAAGCGAGGAGTCAGAATTTAAACCCAGCCCCATGGGCCACAGAGCTGGGGCTGCTTCCACTCCAGGTTCTGGCCTTTAGGACAGCTACAACGGATGAGGTCTATACATGGGTGCTTGTGATAATTTCATCCTTGGGATAAGAGTAGCACTTTCTCCAGTTCTCTTCTTGAGTGGCATGGCTCTGGCTTTGATGCATAATTTCCTGTTGAGTGTCAGAAAGCCTTTCATGTGATTTTGGTTTCATCTTACATATGAACTCAAACCTCCATTATGGATGAAGACAAAAAGTGAATGTTTGATTTGCTTAAAAATTGCCAAGACAGCTAGAGGTGGGTCTGGACTTAAACTCAGCATCCTCAACCCGGAGCCAGGCACTCATTGTTCAACCATCTTTGGGATGTGGTCAGGGCATCTGTTCTCCTTTCCACATTCTCAAATTGGGGGTGGAGGAGGGGAAATCTTATGGATACAATGGTAATATTTTCATGCTGTTTCTGCTAAAAGTCAAACCCGTGCTGCTACCATGGCTGTTTCTGGCATCTCTGTTGAGTTATTTATCCTATGTCCATATCATGCACACCATTTACACACGCAGAGATGCAATCTATGCATTTGAAGGATGGTTATGATCAGGGCTGCTCTATTACTTTACAAAAAGCTTCAGGAAATATGGTGTTTTTCTCAAAATGCCAATATAAAAGTTGATATAAAGATTGGTGATGTGTAAGCTTTGACATTACATAAAAATATATAGGCGTTGTAAAAGTTAACAACCGTTTTATTTATAATTATATTGCAGATTGGGATTTTTATATCCGCATTGTCAATAGTAACCTTTCCGCCTTCCCTTCCATCTTGGCCACAAATGTTTATGCTAGGTTATCATGTCTGTGTTTCCTTCTGTCCCATCAGGGCTCACGGTGTCTTTCCTGAGTCTCAGTCATATGCGTGTCACTCATCTGTTCCCCCAGGAAAAACAGTTCTTATTCCACTGCATCCATGATTCTCAGGATCCTACTGCAGTTTGCTATTTTGTGACTGCCATGTAAATACAGACCATACTTTTCTCATTCTCTGCATCCTCATATTAATAATAACCCTTTTGGATGGTCACATCTGTCTTGCAAGATAGAAAAGTTACATTCAGCTGAAATTTGAGTCCCTGGATTAAGAAATGTCCATTATCTGACTCTCACAGGTTTATAAGGATGAAGATTCAAACTCTCCTCTTCACATATGTATGAGGAAGATAATAGTACATCTTTATCCTTTGCTCAGTGCTGCTTTAAGGGATAAAATACCTCATCTTAAATATTTGTTCTTCGCTACGAAAGGTTCCCTATTGAACAGGGAGCTATTACTTTTAGCTGTCAGAAAACCACTTCAGAGGAGCATTTAAAGTGGGAAGAGAAAAGCAATAGCCATATAATATGTGAAACTATTGACCCTGGAATAATGCTACTTTCTTTTATCCAGTTTCTTTATAAATTGAAGTATAGTTAATTTACAGGGTTGTGTTAGCTTTCAAGAGTGCTGCAAAGTGATTCAGTTATACAAACACACGTGTATTTTCAAATTATCAAGGATTTTAAAGTTAATGGGTAGGAAAAGTAATCTTTTTGTGAGCTTCTGCCATGTGATGTTCCCCTTATTCAGACATCACGTATATTATCATATCATCTTTGTAAACCCTGCAAAAGCGTGGTCTCTGTTTATGGACAAAGAAGGAAAGCTCAGAGAAGTTGAACAATTTGTCTAAGTCAACACAGTGCTGGAAAGCAGTAGAGTAAAGATTGAAACCCTGAGTAGGTCTGAATCCAGAATCTGAACCAGGATTATCTCTTCTATCTTTTGGGTCTTAGAATCAGTGGGGAAATCCAGAGATCCCAGTTAATTCGAAGAAGTAAGAATGCTGTTTGGCAAAGCTTTGGCTCTGCTGGAGAGTCAGCAGGACACCTTTGAATTCAAATCTGAATGCAATTTGTAAGAGGGTTTCCAGCATGGGGCTGAGAGTTGTCACCTCCACTGCTGTTCTCTAGTCTCAGGAGTGTTACAGGGCTGAGGTTTATCTTTGAAAAAGAAAAGATCAGAGGCACATCCTCTAAAGTGCAAATATTGTTTCAGCAGCCTGCATTCCCCTCATTTCACTGCTGTCTGTGCACTTGTCTTCCTCTTAAAACAGAATATAGAAACTACTTGACCTTGGTGAAATGGTTGCCTATTTGGATGAGATCACGATGAGATGAAATTATCATGGCAGGCACTTGACAGTTGCTTTATTAATTAGGCTGCTTTATTTAGCAGACATTCTTCACATCATTCTCCTTTCTGCATGTGCAGAAGAGGCAGCTACTTGTGTGCTGTGAATTGGGGAGTGCTGGGAGGGGGGGGACCCTCATCCCAGAATAGCTATGGCTTGCTGCCTAGCATCACGAGACAGTATGACATCACATGTCACTAGTCCAGGAAAAGATAACAATTCAAAATTCAAAGTACCTGTGGATGGACCTAGAGAGTGTTATATGGAGTGAAGTCAGAAAGAGGAAAGCAAATACTGTGCGTTAACTCATATCTATGGAATCTGAAAAATGGTACAGATGATCTTATTTGCAAAGCAGAAATAGAGGCACAAGCATAGAGAACAAATGTATGGATATCAAGGAGGAAAGGGGCTGTGGGAGAAATTGGGAGATTGGGACTGACACATATACACTATTGATACTGCGTATAAAACAGATAACTGATGAGACCATACTGTATAGCAGAGGAGACGCCACCTGCTTCTCTGTGGTGACCTGAATGAAAGGGAGTCTGAAAGGGAGAAGATATACGTATTAATAAATGCATGGTTGATTCATTTTTCTGAGCAGTAGAATCCAGCACTGCAGCAGAATCTATGGTTGTAAAGCAAGTATACTCCAAGAAAACTTAATTATAATTAACCCCCCCCTCCACCCCCCGCAATTCAGAGTACCGTTTCTACCAAGTGCATAGTGAAAGTGAAAGTGAAAATCACTCATGTCCAACTCTTTGGGACCCCATGGACTATACAGTGCATGGAATTCTCTAGGCCAGAATACTGGAGTGGGTAGCCTTTCTCTTCTCCAGGGGATCTTCCCAACCCAGGGATCAAACCCAGGTCTCCCGCATTGTGGGTAGATTCTTTACCATCTGAGCCACAAGGGCAGCCCAAGAATACTGGAGTGGGTAGTCTATCCCTTCTCTAGGGGATCTTCCTAACCCAGGAATTGAACCAGAGTCTCCTGCACTGCAGGCGTATTCTTTACCCACTGAGCTATCAGGAAACCCTATCTTAAGTAGGGGACCATCTCTGCTCCCATTATTTAACAGCTGCTCTGTTTCTCCTTGTCCTGGTAGAGTCAGTACAGTAACCCTGGTCACTGCTTGTTGGTTGAGAAGAAGGAGGAGCTCAGAGTGGCTAGGTAAGCCATCTCAGTTTAAAGTTCAATGGGACAATTGTTCAGCCCTTCCAGTAAAGGCACTACTGCTTTGTCAACAGACCTCAAAACCAGCAGACTCCAGACTGATGGAGGTGTGAAGATAAATTCTGAAAGTTGGTTATAGGAATATCAGTAGAGCTGGCTAATCCTGCCTTCATGGCTTCCTTCTCCACCTTTACGCTTGACTGCCAGAGACAGAGTCCTTTGTTAACTGCTGTATTTTGTAGGATTGCTTCACAACTATGCACAGTGTTGTCTCTGAGCTGGTGCCACACTGAATTTTTAACAGACCACCACAATTTTCTAGAAGGTCATCTGTTCCTGCATAGTGGGGAAAATGGTATGAATGATAAATGCCAAGGACACAAGTCTATTGCCTTACTCATGCTGCTGAAATAAATTTTCTTTTTGTGAGAAGCAAAGTTATATAGAAGCAGTAGATTGGTGATAACAAAGGTATTCAGTAGGTTCAGAAATGAGAGCCTAGCTTCTGCCAGAGAAGGCATATCCAAGTCCAGAGTGTTTCTATTCTAGTGAGGGGAATTGCTGACCCTTCATGAGAAGGGTCCCGATATAATGTAACTGCCACCAGGGGTCTGGCTGGTTCTCTAGGGAATGATGCCACATTGTGAACATGGTTTCCAGTTCTGATTTGGGCAGGTGAGGCATTTGGCAATTGGAGCAGCCATCAGAGATCAGTATTGTTGAATTGACGCATAACTCAGTCTGTGTCCTGGCTGCATGATTCAGGAATCCATTGAGCAAGTCCTGGAATAGCTAGAGAAATAGGCTGCCTCATCTAGAATGGATCAACTTCTTTACCCAATGATGGAGACCAACCTCTACAACCAGTAGGTAGATAGAGACCAACCAGTAGGTACCTTCCGGTAAAGAGTTGTATGGAAAAAGATATCTCCATACTCTGCTCATTCTGACAAATTTACCCTACCTCCTCCTCAGAGCTCCCTACCACCATTTCTATGAATTTAACCCCTTTCCAACCTTCACCCCATAGCCAAGTTATTGGTTACTGGTCACAGTCAATGCAGGTCTATTCCTCTGACCAGCTCGCCTTCTAGGCCTTGTTTGATTCTGCAGATCATACTAGTAGAATTCAACCTTAGAGCCTAACCCTGTTTCTTATGAAAAAGCTGGAGCATTGATTAAGAAAGAGTAGAGATAATCTCTTGGACGGAGGAGCCTGGTAGGCTGCAGTCCATGGGGTCGCGAAGAGTTGGACATGACTGAGTGACTTCACTTTCACTTTTCACTTTCATGCATTGGAGAAAGAAATGACAACCCACTCCAGTGTTCGTGCCTGGAGAATCCCAGGGATGGCAGAGCCTTCTGTGGGGTCGCACAGAGTCGGACACGACTGAAGCAACGTAGCAGCAGAGATATCACCTCATAGCAGTCAGAATGGTCATCATAAAAAATCTATTAGCAGTACACTGTTGGTGGGAATGTAAATTGGTATAGCCACTATGGAAACCAATATGGAGATTCCGTTAAAAACTAAAACTAGAGCTACCATGTGATCCAACACTCTCACTCCTGGGCATATACTGGAGAAAACCAAGGTTCAGAAGCATATACGCACCCCAATGTTCTTTGCAGTAGTGTTTCCAAGAGCCAAGACTTAGAAGTAGCCTAAATGTCCACTGACAGATGAATGAATAAAGAAGATGAGGTACATATATACAATGGAATATTGTTGTTGTTGTTTAGTCACTATGTTGTATCCAAATATTTTTGGCACCACAGACTATAGCCCACCAGGCTCCTCTGTCCATGGAATTCTCCAGGCAAGAATACTGGAGTGGGTAGCCATTCCCTTCTCCAGGGATCTTCCCAACCCAGGAATCAAATCTACATCTCCTGCTTGGCAGGCAAATTCTTTATCGCTGAACCTCTTGGGAAGATCCCCACAATGGAATATTACTTAACCATAAAAAGAATGAAATCATGCCATTTGCAGCAACATGGATGCATCTGGAGATTATCATTCAAAGATAATCTGTGTGATTATCTTTCACACAGAGAAAGATAAATATCATAAGATATTGCTTATAAGTGGAATCTAAAAAAAGATAGAAATGAACTTATTTACAAAAGAAACAGACTTACAGTATTAGAGAACAAGCTTGCAGTTACTAAAAGGGAAGGGTAGGGGGAAGGAATAAGTTACGAGTTTGAGACTAACATATACACATTACTATGTTAAAAATAGATAATCAACAAGGATTTACTGTATAGTGTGGGAACTCTGCTCAATACTCTGTAATAACTTAAATGGGAAAAGATATATGTATAACTGAACTACTTTGTTGTACACTTGAAGCTAACACAACATTGTTAATCAATGATACTCCAATATAAGAGAAAAAGAAAAGAAAAGAAAGAGCAGAAACTGAGAATTGAAATGGGGACATTGCCTGAATTCTGCAGAAGCTGGTATTTCAAGCCTTCATTCTACACTGAGCCTCTCTCTTCTCTGGTGAGGTCAGTCTTCCCTTGTACATATACTCTGCAATGCCTCTACCTTGATTCATAAAGGAATGTGGATATTCTCAAGTTCCATCCTCACATCCTTGCTTTGCCTCCAGACTCAGGACCCTGGATAGATCTTTGGATAGATTCTGGGGCAATGAGCGTAAGCAATAGCTATTGATGGTCTCAGCCATTTGCCACTGAAGGCAGGATTCCTTAGAGAGGGTCTAGAAGCCACAGCAGAGCCTCTTGCTTACTGTCTGTCCAAGACCTCATGCCTGCCTGCCTGCTGCTGCAGTGGTAGCTTCTGCTTCTTTCCACCTTCCAAATATTTCAGGAGAGCTTCTCCTTGGATGATCAGAAAAGAAACCACCCTGGCAAAGAGTCTGGGAGATATGATTTCTAGCCTTCTGCCCCTGTGCCACATGAAAGAATATTGGTTAGTAGAGCTGGTGATGTCTCCCCCTTGAAGGATCTGCAAGGCATGCACTTGAGGAGAAAGTGAGTAGGTAACAGAGGAAAGAAGGAGCATTCCTGTAAATGAGCTATTTGGAAGGTTAGAAGGGAGATAAAGAAAGAGAAAAATTGGATGGAGAAAAATTCCTGTCATAAGAAATAGTTTCATTCTTGTTCTTGATTGAAAAGACAGTTCTCAAGGACAGATGAGTGATATAGTTGGCCCCATGCTGCTGCTGCTGCTAAGTCGCTTCAGTCGTGTCTGACTCTGTGTGACCCCATAGATGGCAGCCCACCACGCTCTGCCATCCCTGGGATTCTCCAGGCAAGAACACTGGAGTGGGTTGCCATTTCCTTCTCCAATGCATGAAAGTGAAAAGTGAGAGTGAAGTCACTCAGTAGTGTCCGACTCTTAGCGACCCCATGGACTGCAGCCCACCAGGCTCCTGTGTCCATGGGATTTTCCAGGCAAGAGTACTGGAGTGGGGTGCCATTGCCTTCTCCGTAGTTGGCCCATAGGAGTAGCTTATATCCTGGTGGAGCAGTTTCTAAAAATTAATAAATTGCCAAAGATTCCTTGAATGCTGTTAAGGGAAACAATTCTCTGTGGGATTTACTCAAGTTGGTTTTATTTATAGGAAGGCTGAAGTCTTTCTCTCCCTGATGGGTTCTCTCTTAGGCATGAAATGTGTTCTGGGAAAAGCCAGGAAAGCAAGAGAGCCAAGCAATGAGTGGGACACATGTGTTGTTAAGAGGTTTTGACAAAGCATCCGGGAGGGACATCTGTTATGAACAGTGGGAGCTAAATTGCACTGTTTTGTTTCTCTTGGTACATGCAGAGAAATGAGCCCACACATCTCCTTTGGTATGATCGTGGAGATATGAGCTCTCTGGAAAAGATGAAGGACTTCATGTTTGAAATATGTGTAGTTTCTTGGCATCCATACCCAGGACATTTGAGGATGAATAATGCATACATGATTATTCCTGATTAATATTTTAATCCTCAATATTGCACCAATTGGGAGAGCGTTGGCATGTTAACAGCTTCAACAATAACGGGGAACAAAGATTCTGCTTCAGCCATCAGAAGCAAACTCAGCTCTATAGGCAAAGAGAACTGATGTCCAGGGAGATCCCAATCTACCTTCATGTGCAGAAATCAAAGAAAGACCCTGAGATGAAGTAGAAAAAACACAGTGGACTTGTGTCAAGGTTTTTTTTAAGGAAGTAAGATAAAGTCAGTGGGAGCTTTTCACCAAAAAGATGATCCCACAGTGGCAAAGTTAGAGGGAGAGCCTAAATTACAGGGGAGGAGATGGTCTCAGGGAGCCACAGTGGTGGGCAGGATGATGGCACTGGGGATGGAAGAGAGTGGGAAGTGAAAGACGCAGGAAAGGTCCTAGCAGGATTAGGGTTAGGGTTAGGGCTGGGGCGATCAGTTTGTATCTACACTGTGGATAGTGGTGGAGTTCTGGGCTGGCATTTCCAAGTCATGTGTTTGGAGGCAGAGTTGGCAAATCAAAGCCACAATGCCAGGCTTGGGAGTCCCAGGAGAGCAGGTTGTATTCAGGAATTGCCCTACTGCGGGGCAGGACACCAATGAAAGCCCCCCACCTCTTCCCTGTGGCATGTCTTCTTTGTAACTGTCCTTGTAGGACCACTTTCTCTGGGGGCAACCTGTGTGAGTGAGGCTCCAACTTTGTGGACGTGGGAGTCCATGGTTCTGGTTGCCCACGAACATGCCTTTGTTCCCATCACCTGAAGCAGTTCTGCTGTTTTCTATTATCTTACTCCTGCTGGAGCCCATCACCCAAGAACTGCATCCTGTTGAAGGGTGTGATTATGTCAGTGAAGGCTGCTTCAGTTACAGGTGACAGAAAATTAACTCAAGCTGGCTTGAGTTGCTTTTTAAAAATGAATTTCATTGCCTTGTAGAACTGAAAAGTACAGAGATGGGTATAGATTCAAAAATGTTAGAATATGTTTTTTTGAACATGGGATTCTGGGTGGGTAGGCGAAATGGATGGGGGGTGATCAAAAGGTACAAACTCCTGGCTGTAAAATAAATAAGTCATTAGGATGTCATGTGCAACATGGTGACTATAGTTAATAAATACCTTATGGTATAACTGACAGTTGCAAAAATAAAAAGCCTAAACAAAGAAACAAAAAACTCCACACAGCAGAAGACAGAGAATCAAATGATGCCGTGAATCATGGGGATGCAAATGCCCAACCTCACTCATCTCTGATCATCTTTGACCTGATGTCATCCTTAGGCAGGTTTTCTCTCTATGGCTGTGAGCTTACAATTTCCTGAACTCAGGTCCAGAGGTAAAATAAGTTCCCCTTTTCTAAGGCCTGAGTTTGGGTCTTTCTGATGCATCCCTAGTCTAATTTCTGTGCCTGGGCTGGGGGAGGGGGTTGTGTCCAGTGTTTTGACTGCCCAGACCTAGCTCTTTTATTCACCTCCAGAAACAAGCAGGATTTATTACATTTGAACTACTTAAACTGGAAGGTTTAGAGGCTGGAGGATTTCTTGAAGTAAACTAGGGTTCCCTTCTATAAGAAGGGGGAGATAAAAGATCCATTGCATATGGGGAGCAGCAGAAGATGATTCATGAAGCATCTAGAATAACAGGAGCAAGTCTCAATTATGAATGTCATTTGATTGGAATGACTGCCTGAAACATGGTGTTGAGAAGGATGCTGAAGTTGCCTCAGTGTGCAGTAACTGATCAGCAATGTCTATCACAGATGCAGAAGCATGGGCTGGTGTTATAAGTGCCATGGATTAACCAGCTCTGATGGAGAAGATACTTTTATTTGGCCATGCCAATCACTAATGCCTTTAAAATGAGAAAGCTTTTTTCCTTCAAAAAACATGAGATGGGATAAAATTTTTTCCTGATGAAGATGAGCAATATAGTCAAGCATCGCTTGTTCTGATGAAAGGTCCCAGTGTATCGTTTCTTATCTTCCTTTTGTGAAAATTAAGGTAAAGCAGCTAGCTTGGCACGTATTGTTGAGATTTGCATACAGACTGTGGCTGAAAAGCCTGGGGAGTGTTTGAATGCTTCTGCTTTGGGCACAATTACATTGTGAATGAGCCAGTTGTGTGGAAGATGTAAAATGTTTCTGAGTGGATTTCTCATCTTGACAAACTCCTCCACTAACAGCCTGGGAGCACAGATCTCTTTAGCAGTGAAAGGGAATAGGCACTAACAGCGAGAGGTTGGGATGCTAACAGCCCAAGGCCCTCCGCCCTCTGCCCAGTACCATCAGCTTAATCTTCCGTGGCCAGAAGCTGCCCTCCCTCAACTCCAGGCCTCATTATACATGCTTCTTGGGCCCACTGTTCCTTGCTCCACAGCTCCTCCTCACGCATCTGACATAGCCTAATGAAGACACTTAGCTTCACTTCTCACATTCTGTTGCTCAGGCACAAGTCACTGTCCTCTGATGCCTGAGTGTCTGAGGGGCACAGCAGCATGTGGCCATCAGGACTGTGGCTCAGAGAGATAGTTCAGGGCTGCACTCTCTCTGGGACCCATCCAGCAACACCTTTGAATATCTTATCTAGGCATGAGGACACACAAACAAACATCACCACTCCCCATCCTCCAAGACCATCTAGTCTGTGACCAAAGACAGGTCCCTCAATGTGTAAGTCATAACACAGAATGCTGAGTTCCAAAGAAAGCAGTAGACTGAAGAGGCTGCTTGAAGACGCAATAATGAACGCAGGGTTGTATTATTTCCTGATGTTCATGCTCATTCTATTTTAATAGAACAAATCTGATGCCATATTAGATCTGTTTCTTTTACTTTAAGCTTTGCATTCTATTGCTTCCAGTTAAGAATGTTGCTTATAACCTAAAATATACAGGGTAGCCCATTCTCAAGGCTCTTATCTTTAAGAGCATAACATTTTTCCATTCATAAATAAAAATTTGCAGAACAGGGAGTAACATTTGCCTTGTTGGAAGTTTACATGAACACCATGACCTGGACCTACGTGGACAGCTGGAAGAACAAAGGATTCCTACACCAAGAAGTCTGCAATAACCAACCATGCCCCTCCCTCAATTTGCCTTTAAAGACACTGCTGAAACCCTTTGGGGAGCTCAGGGTTTTGGGAGGTATGAGCCACTTGTTCTCCTTAGATGGCCCTGCAATAAACATTTCTCAGCTCCAAACTCCAACGTTTGGTATCCTTTGGCCTTGCTGTGAGTTGGGCACATGAAGTTGAGTTAGATAGCACTATGAAATGGACAGGTCCTGTGTTTATTGCCCCCATTTTACAGATGGGGAAACAAAACTTTAGGTTACATAGCCATTCATTCATTCATTTACCTTTTTCTAGTACCTACTATGTATCATCACCTTGCTAAGTACTGGGGATACAGAGATGAGTCGTCCTTCCCACTCTTGATTGAGATGCTCGTGACTATCCCAAGAGACGCCACTCAGTGAGTGGATCTGGGAGACTGAATGCTTGTTCCTCTGTATGAGGTTATCTTCCCCCAAATACTTGGGATGGTGCATTCCATGCAGTGCAACCTCAAAGATATGGCATTCCTAAAACGATCTATTCCCCAAACAGTATTGATTTGCTGTAAGATGTTTCTCTAAGTTCTCTGAGTTTTTGCCAAGATGGAGAGGCAACTCCTGGTTATATAAATGCAGGTCCACCCTACAATGGGGACCATCTCTTGGGAACAATGAAAATGACTCCCTAGAATTTTCTCTGTTCAAATGGTTGTTGACATATCCTGGAAGAATTTTTCAAGAAAGCTCTATAAACACCGGACTTGAGAACTGTGTTTACAAAGCCATCTATTTTGTTGACTCAGAAGATCTGGAGGCAGAAATCTTTGGGCTCTGAGAGTACTGCATGAACCCAGTGGTGCCATCAGTGGGTGCTCGACAGGATGGCTCTAAGCTGCACCCCAGGGAACTCAGGAAAGCCATTGTCCTCTGCCACTTCCCCTTACCCTGGAATGAACACAGTGGAGTTGCTTTGACTCTTCTCCCAAATGGTGCAAGGCTATATTCAAATTATTTTTCTGAAATCACTTAATACCATTGTTAAACCAGTGATTGGGTTCAGGCACATTTGACCACTTTCCTGAATATCTGTGTATAAGGATATTTTTAAGCTGACAATGAAAACATTCTTATTTTGTTCCTTCAAATTTAAGCTGTCCTGGTGGAGAAGGCAATGGCACCCCCACTGCAGTACTCTTGCCTGGAAAATTCCATGAATGGAGGAGCCTGGAAGGCAGTAGTCCATGGGGTCACTGAGGGTCAGACATGACTAAGTGACTTCACTTTGTTTTCACTTTCATGCATTGGAGAAGGAAATGGCAACCCACTCCAGTGTTCTTGCCTGGAGAATCCCAGGGACGGGGGAGCCTGGTGGGCTGCCATCTATGGGGTCACAAAGAGTCAGACATGACTGAAGCGACTTAGCAGCAGCAGCAGTAGCTAGAGACAGGAGAGAGTGAGGGATCTTGTTAGTACCCTTTTGGATGAATTCTGCCTGTTCTACAGAACAGTATAAAGCCCCATCCCCCTGCCCACCTCCCTATCCCCCCTCATCCTCCCCCCCTCCCCCCCCCATCTCAGAGTGCTGAGAAGATCATCTGGCTGGACCATGAAAGGCTTTCTGGGATGCCCAAGACCTGTGACCAACAACAAATAGTCTGGGGAGGGTGGGATCGTGCATTCCTGGACTTGGCTGAAGCAGAAGGACCCTCCATGTTTCTAGCACGGTGTTTTGCCCTTTACTTGCACTTCTCCTCCCCCTGAAGGCTTGAGGGAGCTTGGGAAGGCAGAAAAATGAAGCATAGGGCCGAGTAGAGCTGGAACGGCATTATACCTCCTGTATTATCCTGTGCCTAATAAATCTACCTCAGGACTCAGTGAAAGCAAAGAACCTTTCCCACAAAGCTAAGTGATTCTTGCTTTCTCCTCTAGAACACACTATTTGGGCACATTTAGGGCCAGTTATGCCAAGCCCACTTAGATTTCTCTAAAAACCTTATTCAGCCTGTCCACTTGACCCCATACTAGCTTGAGAAAAGATGAGGAGGTATTGACTAATTTTATTCTATGGTCTTCAACTAATATACATTGAATCCAGTTTTAGACATAAAATTGGTATCTTGTAGACGTCGTGTTTTTGATTGAAGGTTCATTGTATCATCATACATTTTTTCTTCGGAAGAAGCTGTTTATTTCAGAGCCCCCTCCTGTGTAGTTGTTGTCAAGTTGCTCATTGGTATCTGACTGTTTGCAACCCCATGGACTGCAGCACACCAGACTTCCCCTGCCAGGGTCCAGCCCCAGTGGATCCAGGGTAATTCGAAGGGAGACAGCGTAGGCGTCCTAGGAAAAAACTTATTTAATTGCAGATATAGATAGAGATTAGAAACGGATAGTGTAGTAGGAAAATTAGTGAAGAAAAAGATGCTGAATAACTTGGTTTATGTGGAATACCAATCACCACCTACGTAGGCCACAGGCATCTTTCCGTTCTCCCGAAGGAGAGGAGGCACTGAGGCCTCCCTGGGCCGATCTTAGAAGCCCAGGCAAAATTAGCAGGCTTGGTGAGTACCCACATTCCAGATGGGAATTCAGCCAGAAGGGGAAAGAAAGAATGATGTGGGGAAATCAGTCTTTCCAGAAACTGATCCGATTTTTTTATTTTTCAGGTTTGCTTATATACTTTTTGTTATACATAGGGATGAATACAGAGTCACGCGGGGGGTCAGCAGACCTGACCCTTGTCACAATTAGGTGCTTGATATAAAATTATACAAAGGTCTTATGGGTTTTACATCATCTTCTAGCCATGAGGCCTGCTGACATTTATGGCCCTAGCTGATAACAGTCAACCAGAAAACTTATTTTTCCAGGGGTGATTTTTCTTAAACCAGGTGCCACCCTCCAAATAAAGTTGCATTCCTATAGGGTGAGGGTGCAGCGAGATACAACTAAGAAAGGAATTTATTTAACCTAAGGTTAACATGATTAATCTTAAAGGTTAATACTTATTTCTCTTATATGCTAATTATATTCATTATAAGGGCAGGGAATATGGAGATTTAGCAGCAAATATTGGCTCAACAAATGAAAACCCTTCACCAGTATTCCCCTTAAGATCTATTTAGTCTTAAGATAGTGATAAAGTTACATTTTTACATAGCAAGGACATAGTGATTTATAACAAAGTACAGTGATCTATAACAAAAGAGAAAATTCATTAACTCAAAAAGTCTAGTATTGTTAACATCAAAAACTACTATATTTCCTTTTCTATATTCCAAATACATTGATTAATATATTCCCAGGTGCCTAAGGATATGGAGGCCTGGCGGCAATCATTGACTCAACAATGAGAAAAGCCCTATGCTTATACTCCAAACTCTGTGCTGTTTCTGGTTGAGAGGTTGTCACACAAGTTAGTCTGTCAGCAGAGAGGTTTAACCTGAGACACCCTTGTCACATCCAGGGCAAGGAATTAGCAGTAATTATTGGCACAACAAATGAAAAAACCCTTCACCAATATAATTTCTAATCAACCCACTATACTACACTAATAATTTTCTAACTTCTCGAAAGAGTCTGTATTTAGAAAGTTTTAAAGCACCTCGTGCCTCTCACGGTTGGGAGGCTGCAAACAATCACATGTGGCTGGACGAACCCGCTCAGGCAGGCTAGAGAATCTTCAGAGGAGTCTGTAAGTTGAAACACTCTTGTCACGGCCAGGAATTTTTATTAACTGGAGCTGCAAATTAACTCCTTCTCCGAGAGAAATGGTGATGGGGGAGAGGCCCCCGTAAAGTCAGAGGTGTAGGTGAGAGCATAAAACAGACTCTGGTCTTGGGGGTAGATGCTCGGGAACAGGGGGTTTCCTGAGGCTTGATCACGCCTTTGCATATGTGAAACCTCCTTCCTCATGACCTTTGCCATGGGTGGAGTTCCTCACTCTGGCTCCCGGCACTTCCCTGTCTTTCACAGTCTCCCAGAGTTTGCTCAAACTGATGTCCACTGAATTGGTGATGCCACCCAACCACCTCATTCTCTGTCATCTCCTTTTCCTCCTGCCTTCAATCTTTCCCAGCATCAGGGTATTTTCCAATGAGTCACTTCCTCGAATCAGGTGGCCAAAGTATTGGAGTTTCAGCTTCAGCATCAGTCCTTCCAATGAATATTCAGGACTGATTTCCTTTGGGATTGACTGGTTGGATCTCCTTGCAGTCCAAGGCACCCCCAAGAGTCTTCTCCAACACCACAGTTCAAAAGCATCAATTCTTCAGTGCTCAGCCTTCTTTATGGTCCAATTCGCACATCCGTATCCGTCCTGAGCACTGGAAAAACCATAGTTTTGACTAGATGGACCTTTGTCAGAAACGTAATGTCTCTGCTTTTTAATATGCTGTCTAGGTGGATGAAACCTCCACCAGGTGGGAGAAATGAACTGAATGCTGCCCATAAGTGTGCAGACCCCAGACTAGTTGGAAACAGAAGGTTGATGATGGTGAGTCCCACTTATCTCACCACCAACGAATCAGAAAAATGTTCATGAGCTGATCACACCCTTTTTGAACCATTAGTATAAAAACTCCTCACTACTCCCCCTCCAGGTTGGGACATACAGTTTTGAGGGCCTGCTATGTCCTTTTCCTGGCAAGCAATAAAGCTATTCTCTTCTACTTCACCCAAAACTCTGTCTCTGAGATTTAATTTGATGTCAGGGTACAGAGGCCAGGTTTGACTTCCCTGTTGACTGACCTGCATAGCAATAGCTACTTTAGAGTTTCAGGGTCTCAAGAGCCTAGGAAGACAACAAAAGGAGTTCAGCACGAAGTATTCATTCACAAAAGCCATGGAAGTGCTGGACCTGTGGCCCAGATGTGTTTCTCCTTTCTCCTTTCTCCTGCTGGGTCCTGGTTTCTGTGATGTGCCTTTGAGTCCTTCACTACCTTTTCTGGATCAGTTCACTAAGAGGTGGCACTGAGAGTCGTTAGAAATGACATGGCAATTCCCTTTGTAAACTCAATAGACAGTGTCTGGGCTTTCTCTTTCCTGTGAGTGAGCTCTTTCTCCCCACTCCCTGATCTGGTCCTGAAAGTCAAGTTTTTTTTTTTTTTTTTTCCAGAGCATCATTAGCTACCACCATAACAGGGAAGAGCAAAATCTGACTCCCTATTGAATCTGTTTCTTTTACTTTAACCTTTGTTCTCCAATGCTTTTGCTATTATAATCACCAAAAGAATGCTGTCTATAGCTATAAGCATACACAATGGCCTGCCTTGGGGAACCTGCCCCTCTGCCTGAAAGTTAAACTACGATGGCTTTGTTCAGCTCACTGGGAAACACCCCGCCCCTGCCTACCAGTGAATGGTTGCAGGGAAGCATAAATGAGCACATCCCCCTCCCCCCACAAAGTTGACCAAGCCAGGAGATGCTTGGCAATATTTGTTTACTTTACTTCCTCCCCCCTCCCCATCTCTGTCCCATAAAAGAAACAGGCATCCAGTCTCTAATAACATGGTCCTCTAGGACATTAGTTCACCATCTTCTTGAATGTCCAGCTTTCTGAATAAAGTCTCTATTCCTCACCTCTATACCTTGTCTCCTGATTATTGGCCTGTCATGTGGCCAGCGGGCTGATCTTGAGTTCGGTAACATCACCTGGCTGAACTTTTCTGTTTCGGTCCCTTAGGCAAAGAGGTCACCTCTGCCTCTGACCTGAACCAAAAGTTGAATGTTTCTGTGCTCAGATAAGCCCCCTTTCTGGGGACTGAGCTTGCCCTGAATTGATAGAAAAGAGGACAGGAGAGATACCTGGGTTCGTTCCTTCCTGCTGAGGCACCCCGAGTGAGGCATTTAACTTCCCCCAGCTCTCCAAGGCTTCCAGCCAAACCCTGAGAAAATGAGGATGCTGCAAGTGCCCTTCTGTCCTGGAGGATGAGCTGCAGGGTCTCCTGAGCTGATGGGATGGCTCTGTGGAAAACTAAATGAACTGTGGTTTTTCCTTCGGTAGCCACTTCTTTGATATCATTTTTACAGAAGCTCTACTTTTTTGTAAAGTTGTCTTTTTCATGCTGCACTTTGTCTTGTGATTCTGCCTTATTATTTCTTCCTCCTGTTTTCAGTGCTGGCTTTCCACAGGTGTCCCTGGACCTCACTGTCATCCATCAGAGTAATTTCCTCTGAATCCATCCCCCACAGGAGCTCACTGGAGGTTCCCTTTTGGTCCTGATATGATGAGATGATTTAACAGCCACATTCCCACAGCTAATCCACATGGAGGAGATGGAACCTTCCAACTGATTCCCTTTTCCTTTCCTCAGTGCCATTACACCCTGCCTTTGATACGATCTGATTCGACACACACCACAAAATGTGAAGAGATCACAATGCCTCTTTCTTTGGAAAGTTAAGCAAGCAGTTTCCGATTTTTGATGCTCCTTTTCTTCCAGAAAAATTACCCACAGAGTAGTTGATTTTCTTCTCTTGGGGCAGCTCTAAAAGAGAGAGGAGATAAAATTGTTACATTGAGTGATGCCTGTGTCCTTGGCTTTATACCAACTGCACAAAGAACGGGGAACCTTGCCTTGCTAACTCTCAGCATAAAAGAAGATGGATCAAATAGTTCCAGAGGAGCTTGGAGAAGTGTCGGCCACGGCCTGCAGTGCTTTCTGCACCCGAGCACTTTGTAAATTGCCCCTTTTGAGTTATTCAAAGGCTCTGGAAATATCTTCTCTTTCTTCCCACTCATTTTTGGGGGCCCAAATTTCATCTATACTAACAAAATGCTAGTTTTGGTAACAATGAAATGGCTGCTAATAGTAGCTACCATTTGCAGGCATTGAGGTGCATTAAATAGGCTGCACATTGTGTTTAGTAATTACCATAGTCCTATGAGACCGAAGGGATGTCCAATGTGTAGTCAGGGAAAGCAGAGCTTGGAGCAATTAAACTACCCATCAGGAAGACTGAGATAGAAATAAATGCTATAGTGAAAATTTGAAACAGGGACGAACAGAATCAGGCTGTCTCTTCTACCTTAACTCTTGCTCTCCATTGCTTTTGCCACCATCGTCACGCAAAACATGCTGTCTATAGCTGTACTGTTGTTGTTTAGTTGCTAAGTGGTGTCCAAGGCTCCTCTGTCCATGGGGTTTCCCAGGCAAAAATATGGGAGTGGGCTGCCATTTCCTTCTCTAGGGGGTCTTCCCCACCCAGGGGTCAAACCTACATCTCCTGCTTGGCAGGTGGATTCTTTACCACCTGGGAAGCCCCAGGTGGCTGTAAGCATACATAGCAGCCTGCCTCAATCCTGCACCTCTGCCTGAATGTTAAGCTAAAGTACCTTTGCTTGACTCAAGGGTACTTTAGATTCTGACATTGCACACCTCTAAATGGCTGCCAAGAAGAAGAAATGAACATATCCCCTCCCCAGTGCTGGCTAAGCTAGGAGATATTTTACAAGACTTATGGCCATTTACTTTACTTCCTCATCTCCTTCCCCTCTCTTTTCTAAAAAAAAAAAAATTAGCATCCAGACCCCAATGAGGTGGTACTCTAGAACATTACTTCATTATTTTATTGGATGCCTGGCTTTCCGAAAAAAAGTTGCTGTTTGCCTCAACATGTCTCCCAATTGTTGGCCTCTCATGTGGCAGGTAGATGGAGCTTGGATTCGGTAACAAATTCATACCCAAGGCTTTTCCAACTTCAAATCCTGTGTCCTTTCCTGCATGTCAAACCCACTTTGAATTTCACTTTGACTGTTGGTCTTTTTCTTTCATCTCCCTTGTCAGAGTAGATAGTATTTTTTAAATTTTCATTACAAGCAATGGGTAAAGGGGTTTGAATAGCAAAATTCTCTGAGAGGAACCTGGGAAATTTGAGAACTTCCCTGCCCCCAACACACACGGATGGCACTGTTGTTTATTTTATTACAGAGAAGTTGTTTATTTTTAATTTAATTTTTTAAAACAATCTGTACAATTGGTTCTAATTCTTAGCTTGAGCTAAAAAACCATGATCTTCTCTATACTCAGATAAGAGATTGAAGTCATGGTGTGCCTACTGGCTTGCTGTGTGAGTCCAGATGGATCATAACTCTTTTTATTGATCCCTTATAACTAGAGGCTTCCCTGGTGCCTCATGGTACAGAATCTGCCTGCAGTACCAGAGGCCTGGGTTTGATCCCTAGGTTGGGAAGATCCCATGGAGAAGGGAATGACTACCCACTCCAGTATTCTTGCCTGGAAAATTCTGTGGACATAGCTGTAGTCCATGGGGTCACAAAGAGTTGGACATGACTGAGCAACTAACACTTTCACTTTCTTATAACTAGATGACTCTCTAACTCTCTCCCTCTCTTTTTCAATTTCCAATAAAAATTTTCATTTTTAAAGGTAAAACTGTAATAAATGACAGAAAGCAGAGAAGTGATTACCTAAGGTTAAGGGCAAATGTTGGATTGTCCACAAAGAAGCAAGAAGGAACTTTCAAAGTTAAGAAAATGTTTTATATCTTAATTTTCTTTATTGTTGTTTTATGTGTGGTTGATTTACAATGCTGTGTTAGTTTCTGATAGACTAGGTGATTCATACATACATATTCACATTCACATATACATGTATTCTTTTTCAGAGTCTTTTCCATTATAGGTTATTACAAACTATTGAATACTGTTCTTTTTCTGAGTGGGAAATAGGGCTGCCAGTAGTGTGGGAAGAGAAAGAATAGGATGGTGTGGAAGGCTCTGTGCATGTTACATGTTTATTCAATCCTTTGAAGTTTGGAATCTAGAATTTGCAAAGTTTGAATTATCAGTATTTCCAGGCAGTGGCACGATTTTCATTCTGAGATGCCTGGTGGTTCAGTGGCTAAGACTCCACACTCCCAATGCATGGGGCCCAGGTATCCCAGGTCTGGAAACTAGGCTTCACAGTCCATAGTGAAAAGGAGCCACATGCTGCAACTAAGACCCTGGTCCAGCTACTAAGTAAAAGAATGTGACTGCAGGGTCACACCCACAAGACCAGGAACTGGGTTCTTCCCTTAACAAATTCAATGAGAACCCAAAAGGAACATCTAGCTTTATGATTAGACTTTGACATTTGGATCCAGCCCTTCATGCAAAAGCATGGACCAAACGGGCCTAGTTCCTTGTAGGTATGGGATACATTCTCGCCTCCTTTTTCTTTTTACATAGAAGGTTTTTAGGGCAAAGTTGAAGCCTGTGGGGAGGGCATCACTGGAGATTTGCAACCCTTCCTCACTGAACTCCTTTCCTTTGTCTCTTCAAGGGGCCACAGTGACCCTCAGGCAAATGCTCAATTCTACCTGGACCCAAGGAGGGAGGAAGCCACTACTCAAAACACATAAACACCAGGAGTGCAGCAGCACTTTGGTCAAGTGGGGATGCCAGCTTTTCTGTCTGGATTCTATCAGGATTTATGCTGTGGCCCTTCAAGGAGACTTGCAAATGGTTGTAAGTGGTGCAAAGTATAGAAGTGACTCATGGACACTTAGGTCATTTAATCTGATTGCTGCCCTCAAAAGATGCCTAGCTGACTGAAGTGTAATAGTGACAGGTAAAGAGTGTCTGAGGAGGTTCCTTGACTTTGTCTGCCTGGCTGTTGATATGCATAAAACAACAAGGTATAAAAAGAAAGACCCGGGGTGGGGGTGTGGGGGCGGGGAACAACCCTGAAGCCTTCCATACAGCAGTTCCCTGCCTTCGAGTCACAATTGAAACTTTTCAAATTCCTCTCTCCCAGTTCAGCCTGTTGCCATCAATCAGTGGCTGTGGACGATGGGGCCCTTTACAGATCAGTCCATTTATCCTTGAGACTGCAGACAGGACTTCACCCTGAAAAATTCTCAGACAGATGGGCGACTCTCCTCCTTTTCAGAGCTTTCCTGAGAAATAAATCATCAGCATTCTCAGTAACCCACGTTGGTGCGGAGCGTCTGGTAAGAAAGTCTCAAATTAGCATAGCCTTCAAAGGGAGAGAGGAGTCCGGAGTCCAGCTCTGTGTTTGGTAACATGAATCATGCATTTTAGAATAAAGGAGGCATGGAAATCAAACACTTAATGTGTCAGGAACAACTGGCTCAACTCATCACCCTGTGACTGGGCCATTATTTCTGACAATACCAGCTAATGTTCCTGTAGCAAAGCGCCTCCACTTCTGGGATCTGCCTTTCTATTCTGTCAAATGATGCATTATGACTCAAGGTGGAAGTCAGGGATATTATTGGGACCTCATTCTAAGATATAGAAAAACATTTTTCCCCCGCCTTGTGCAAGGCCTTTAGTGTAGATCTCTCTTGCAGTGATTTCCTTGGATGTGATTTGAGGGGCCCCCTACTGGTTAACATTTTTATAGCCTGTGAAATGGAGCAGGACTCTATGGCCCTTCCCCCCATGTCCTCCACATGCCTTTTGTCTGTTAAAAACTTCAGTCAAAGGATAAGTTTAATCTGAGAAAATGTAGAAGCAAAAGAAAAGAGTCAAACAGGAAAAAAATAATTATAGTTTAGTCAGTAAGCAAAATCGAGGACCTTTGGTTCCTTCTCAAGGGCTATATAGACAATAGCCCTGAGCCATCTCCTGTGGGCTGTCTTACAGATACTGAAACCCCCAGCAGGTGGAAGAAATAAACTACATAATGATAAAACTGTAGCCATGATATAAACTGCTCCATCTTACACAATCCTGAGAACTGGCCTCAAGGAAATGGGAACAGACTGGCCTTGGAACTGAAAACTAACCGTACTTAAAGCAATCAAAATGACACTGGTCAGACACTACAGGACCAGGCCTGATAACCATCAGAGCTGCCTGTGCTGTTGCTTGTAGGCCCCTCCCTCAGTCTATAAAATTCTTGCCTACTGGTTGTCTTGGGGTTGGGGGAGTTGGCCTTTGGACAGCAGTCTGCCCCCACTGCCCCCTGTTACCAGCGTTCAAAATAAAGCAAACTTTCCTTTCCATCAATCTTGATTCATTTTGGCTTTTGAGTGGCAAACAGCCAGACCCCCACGTTCAATAACACCTGTACATTTTAAATTGCCCTAACATCCCCTTTCGCAACATACACATAGGTGATATTATTATGCTAGCATTTTTCCCTAAACAAGCTGTAAATATTTACCTAAGAGTTTTTAAAATTGCTGCTGTTTGGTGACTAAGGGGTCATTGACAACTAATGGCTCCAGGAATGTATGGCTTGGTAGAAGGAAGGGCTCTTACCTGTGTGGATGGCTGCTCACCCTCTGTCTCTGCTGCCCCCTAGGAGGACTTGGGCAGTTCTCTTGACCCGTGAGAATGTTCTGTCCTTGTGCCTGGGGGATTCCCTCTCTTAGACCAGACTGTCCCATAATGATAGACTCACGTTACTGATCCCATGGACTTAGGGAAAATTTATCTCCTCTGCTCCAGCGCCTACTGACCTCATGAGTTAAGGAGCTCTTGGCTGTAAGTAAGAGAAGACAGAGACCATATTGTGGCTATGATAAGGGCATCTGTTATTACATATAACAAGAGGTTCAGGTGGCTGCAGGCTTCCTACAATTAGAAGCTCAGTGATGACATCAAGGAAGTCTTCCCAGTCTGTTAATCTTTCGTGCAACTTTGCCCTCAGGATGTCTCTTTCTTGGTCATCTGATGACCACTGTTTTTCAGGTATTACATTCAGATGTAGGGATTTCCAGGGGCAGAGGATACCATCACTTCCAAAATCTCTTTCTTCAAATAGACAGTACTGTTTTCTCCAGGAACCTCCTGATGACCTCCTCTCATGTCTCATTGGCCAGCTGACCCACTGTCTACCTTCCAGCCATGACCAGGAAGGGGAAGGAGAGCTGGACCCACCTTCTTCTGAGGTGCCTAACCTGGACGAATCTTGTTAGAGAGGAGGATGAGGCCATCAAAAGTCATGGATGGACCTAAAGACTGTCATACAGAATGAAGAAAGTCAGAAAGAGAAAAGCAAATCTCATATATTAATGTATATATATGGAATCTAGAAAAACGGTACAGATGATCTTAAATTCAAAGCAGAAATAGAGACACAGACATACAGACACCAAGAGGGAAAGCGGGGGTGGGAGGAATTGGGAGACTGAGACTGACAGATAGACACTATTGATACTATGTATACAATAGACAACAAATGAGAATCTACAGTATAACTCAGGGAACTCAACTCAAAAGATGAGTTCTCAAATTAGCTCTGTGGTGACCTAAATGGGAATGCAATTCAAAAAGAGGGGATATACATACAGCCGACTAAGGTCTGTCTAGTCAAGGCTATGGTTTTTCCTGTGGTTATGTATGGATGTGAGAGTTGGACTGTGAAGAAGGCTGAGTGCTGAAGAATTGATGCTTTGGAACTGTGGTGTTGGAGAAGACTCTTGAGAGTCCCTTGGACTGCAAGGAGATCCAGCCAGTCCATTCTGAAGGAGATCAACCCTGGGATTCCTTTGGAAGGAATGATGCTGAAGCTGAAACTCCAGTACTTTGGCCACCTCATGTGAAGAGTTGACTCATTGGAAAAAACTCACATGCTGGGAGAGATTGGGGGCAGGAGGAGAAGGACGACCGAGGATGAGATGGCTGGATGGCACCACGGACTCGATGGATGTGAATCTGAGTTAACTCCGGGAGATGGTGATGAACAGGGAGGCCTGATGCTGCAATCCATAGGTTCGCAAAGAGTCGGACACGACTGAGCAACTGAACTGAACTGAACTGAACTGATACATACAGCTGATTCACTTTACTGTGCAGCAGAAACTAACACAACGTTGTAAAGCAATTATATGCCAATAAAAATTAATCTTTAAAAAGAGTCTCTACAAAATCCTCCGTCTTGGCCAGTGATTTTCTCTTTTCAGGAAGCAGTTGACATTGCACTGCCTACTTTGCCTGACTGGCAGCACTGACTGCTGAACTCATAAGATATACTAGGCTCCACCTGGTGCCAAGTTTAACTTTAATAGAGTCTATGAGACAGCTAATAAATAGCACAGCATATACATCAGTGGCATGACAGAGGTCATGACGGTCCCCAGGCTTCCAACTCTCCTCAGATTTCTGTATACGTGGTGCCTTTGTGGTCACAAAGCTGAGTGGGCGAGGACAGTGGTCAGTTCTGGGGACTGTGACTTCTGCATCTTGCTAGTCCTTGCTCAGGGGTAACTCACATTGTCAGAGCACTTGTAATTCATCAGTTGCCAATCACTCATTAGTTATAGGCTAATCAATAGATGACCTCAGGGAGGTATGGATTCTTGATATGTACATAACATTTGTCTTGGGTCAATGCTATGCATTATCTATGAATTCTTTAGGTTAATGTCACAAGAAGGATTTCACTGAAGATCAAATCTTATGTGTCCCTGAGGTTAGAGAAAAGACTAGAACCAGCTATTGGCCCTCTCCTTCCAAGTTTATTTATTTTTATTTAATTTTTAATTTTTATTGAAATATAGTTGATTTACAATGTATTAGTTTTAAGTATACAGCAAATTGACTCAAATATATATATATATATATATATGTACATTAAAAAATTCTTCTTTAGATCCTTATCCATTATAGGTGTATATATATATATATATATATATATATATATATACATTTAAAAAATTCTTCTTTAGATCCTTATCCATTATAAGTTAGTATAAGATAATAAGTATAGGTCCCTGAGCTATAGAGCAGGTCCTTGTTGGATGTGTTTCATATATAGTTGTGTGTATATTTAAATCTCAAACCCCCCTTTCCCATTTGGGCCCCATTCCTTCATGGGAAATAGATGGGGAAACAGTGGCAGACTTTCTTTTTTTGGGCTCCAAAATCACTGCAGATGGTGAATTCAGCCATGAAATTAAAAGACGCTTATTCCTTGGAAGGAAAGTTATGACCAACCTAGATAGCATATTCAAAAGCAGAGACATTACTTTGCCAACAAAGGTCTACCTAGTCAAAGCTATGGCTTTTCCAGTGGTCATGTATGGATGTGAGAGTTGGACTGTGAAGAAAGCTGAGTACCGAAGAATTAATGCTTTTGAACTGTGGTGTTGGAGAAGACTCTTAAGAGTTCCTTGGACTGCAAGGAGATCCAACCAGTCCATTCTAAAGGAGATCAGCCTTGGATGTTCTTTGGAAGGACTGATGCTAAAGCTGAAACTCCAGTACTCTGACCACCTCATGTGAAGAGCTGACTCATTGGAAAAGACTCTGATGCTGGGAGGGATTGAGGGCAGGAGGAGAAGGGGATGACAGAGGATGAGATGGCTAGATGGCATCCCCCGACTCGATGGACATGACTTTGACTGAACTCTGGAAGTTGGTGATGGACAGGGAGGCCTGGCATGCTGTGATTCATGTGGTCGCAAAGAGTTGGACACAACTGAGCGACTGAACTGAACTGAACCATAAATTTGTTTTCTATGTCTGTTGGTTTATTTTTGTTTTGGATATAAGTTCACTTTTATCATTTCTTTAGATACCACATATAAGTGATATCATAATGATATTTGTTTTTCTCTGTCTGGCCTACTTCACTTAGTACAATAATCTCTAGTTGCACCTATGTTGCTGCAAATGGCATGATTTCATTCTTTTTATGGCTGAGTAATATTCCACTGTGTGTATGTATATATATATATAAACATATTTATATTTACTGCATATTCTTTATTCATTCATCTGTCTATGGACATTTAGGACATGTCTTAGCTATTGTAACTAGTTCTGCTATGAACATAGGAGTACATGTGTGTTTTTAAATTAGTGTTTTGTCACAGGTATGTACCCAGGAGTGGACTGTTAGATCATATGATAGCTCTATTTGTAGTTTTTTAAGGAACTTTCATGCTGTTCTACATAATGGCTGCACCAACTTATGTATTTTAGCCTGGTTCTAGGAACATTATGTTAACAAAATAAATATAACCCTCCTTATCCCTTTCTTTCTTGAGATGTCACACCCGCAATGGTTTTTACCTTCTTCCCCTCTTTCATTCCCAGTTTCCAGGGAGATATTGTGTTCCACATTTTTGCACAATTTCTTGTTCAAATTTGGTTCCGTTAAGATCCTCCCTTGAGATACTGAGAAAGCCCTGTCAAGCTGAAAAATGATTATTGCATTTTATAAAGAAGAAATCTAGGCTGACACTAGATAACTTACTTGAGACAATATTCTCATTAGATTTGATGAAAAGATCCAGATGTCCCCAGTGCCAAAGTGAGTGCCCTTTCCACCTACTATGTTGCTTAATCACCAGGCGCAAGGAGCACAACTGCACTGAAGAGGGACCACACCATCGCTATGGGATCCTGGCCCCTGTTAGAGCTCTGTTTTTGTTGCCATCGTTGCTACAATTGTTGAGCATCTGACTGTTCTCAAGCCTTGTCACCACCTTGACTCTGGCAACCGTCATTGTTTCTCTTTGCCCAGTTTCATCACTGTTCTACTGCTCCAGAACTGACAGACTTGGCCCTGCCCTCCTTTTATAGACCACCTCCTGGAAAGAGCCTTGTCGCTGGAGCTCAATTAATTTTCTTTAACAAAGATATTTTTGATGGACCATTTATAAAGTCTTTATTGAATTTGTTACAATTGCTTTTACTTTTTATGGTTGGCTTTTTCAGCCGAAGGCATGGGGGATCTTAGCTCTCTTACCAGGGATTAAACTTGCAACCCCTGCATTGGAAGGCGAAGTTTCAACCACTGGATCACCATGAGTATCCCTGGGAAAATTCACTTTTTAAACCATTTTTGGAAATTGAAAATTAGTTTCAAGTATACAGCAAAGTGATTTAATTATACACACACACACACACACACACACACACACACACACACACACCATTCTTCTTGATTATTTTCTCTTCTAGGTTGTTATTAGTCTTTCCAGGTGGCACTCAGTTCAGTTCAGTTCAGTTGCTCAGTCATGTCCGACTCCTTGCAACCCCATGAATTGCAGCACGCTAAGCCTGGCTGTCCATCACCAACTCCTGGAGTTCACTCAAAGTCATGTCCATCTAATCGGTGATGCCATCCAGCCATCTCATCCTTTGTCATCCCCTTTTCCTCATGCCCCCAATCCCTCCCAACATCAGAGTCTTTTCCAATGAGTCAACTCTTCACATGAGGTGGCCAAGGTACTGGAGTTTCAGCTTTAGCATCAGTCCTTCCAAAGAACATGCAGGGCTGATCTCCTTTAGAATGGACTGGTTGGATCTTCTTGCAGTCCAATGGACTCTCAAGAGTCTTCTCCAGTTGAGCTGCATAAGTTGCTTATATATCTTTGAGATTAGTTGTTTGTCAGTTGTTTCATTTGCTATTGTTTTCTCCCATTCAGAAGGCTGTCTTTTCACCTTGCTTTTAGTTTCCTTTGTTGGGCAGAAGCTTTTAATTTTAATTAGATCCCATTTGTTTATCTTTGCTTTTATTTCTGGGAGTATACTGGGAGTTGGATCATAGAGGATCCTGCTGTGATTTATGTCAGAGAGAGTTTTGCCTATGTTCTCCTCTAGGAGTTTTATAGTTTCTGGTCTTACATTTAGATCTTTAATCCATTTTGAGTTTATTTTTGTGTATGGTGTTAGAAAGAGGTCTAGTTTCATTCTTTTACAAGTGGTTGACCAGTTTTCCCAGCACCACCTGTTAAAGAGACTGTCTTTACTCCATTGTATATTCTTGCCTCCTTTGTCGAAGATAAGGTGTCCATAGGTGTGTGGGTTAATCTCAAGGCTTTCTATTTTGTTCCATTGATCTATATTTCTGTCTTTGTGCCAGTACCATACTGTCTTAATGACTGTGGCTTTGTAGTAGAGCCTGAAGTCAGGCAAGTTGATTCCTTCAGTTCCCTTTTTCTTTCTCAAGATTGCTACTTAATCTCAAAGATATATAAGTAACTTATGCAGCTCAACTCCAGAAAAATAAATGATCCAATAAAAAATGGGCCAAAGAACTAAATAGGCATTTCTCCAAAGAAGACATACGGATGGCTAACAAACACATGAAAAGATGCTCAACATCACTCATTATCAGAGAAATGCAAATCAAGACCACAATGAGGTACCATTTCACACCAGTCAGAATGGCTGCGATCCAAAAGTCTACAAGCAATAAATGCTGGAGAGGATGTGGAGAAAAGGGAACCCTCTTACACTGCTGGTGGGAATACAAACTAGTACAGCCATTATGGAAAACAGTGTGGAG
The DNA here is from genome assembly GCA_917880005.1 of Nanger dama. Classification (NCBI taxonomy): domain Eukaryota; kingdom Metazoa; phylum Chordata; class Mammalia; order Artiodactyla; family Bovidae; genus Nanger; species Nanger dama. The sequence goes on along the minus strand of CAKJTW010000004.1, from coordinate 63,260,993 downwards.
ATTCCTTAAAAAATTGCAAATAGAACTGCATTATGACCCAGCAATCCCACTGCTGGGCATACACACCGAGGAAACCAGAATTGAAAGAGACACATGTACCCCAATGTTCATTGCAGCACTGTTTATAATAGCCAGGACATGGAAGCAACCTAGATGTCCATCAGCAGATGAATGGATAAGAAAGCTGTGGTACATATACACAATGGAATACTACTCAGCCCTTAAAAAGAATAAATTTGACTCAGTTCTAATGAGATGGATGAAATTGGAACCAATTATACAGAGTGAAGTAAGCCAGAAAGAAAAACACCAATACAGTATACTGACACATATATATGGAATTTAGAAGACAGTAATGATGACCCTGTATGTGAGACAACAAAGAGACACAGAGGTATAAAGTGGACTTTTGGACTCTGAGGGAGAGGGAAAGGGGTGGGATGGTTTGGGAGAATGGCAATGAAACATGTATATTTTCTTGTAAGAAACGAAGCGCCAATCTATGTTCAATGTAGGATGCAGGATGCATGGGGCTGATGCACAGGATGATTCAAGTAGAGGATGTGGGGTGGGAGGTGGGAGGGGGCTTCGGCATTGGCAGATTGTGTTCACCTATGGCTGATTCGTGTCAATGTATGGCAAAACAAATACAGTATTGTAATTAAAAAAATAAATTTAATAATAATAAAAAATAAGATGAAAAAGAAAAAAAAAAGAGTCTTCTCCAACACCACAGTTCCAAAGCATCAATTCTTCGGTGCTCAGCTTTCTTCACAGTCCGACTCCCACATCCATACATGACCACTGGAAAAGCCATAGCTTTGACTAGATGGACCTTTGTTGGCAAAGTAATGTCTCTGCTTTTGAATATACTATCTAGGTTGGTCATAACTTTCCTTCCAAGGAGTAAGCATCTTTTAATTTCGTGGCTGAAGCCACCATCTGCAGGGATTTTGGAGCCCCAAAAAAGAAAGTCTGCCACTGTTTCCACTGTTTCTCCATCTTTTTCCCATGAAGTGATGGGACCAGATGCCATGATCTTAGTTTTCTGAATGTTGAGCCTTAAGCCAACTTTTTTCACTCTCTTCTTTTACTTTCATCAATAGGCTTTTAATTCCTCTTCATTTTCTGCCATAAGGGTGGTGTCATCTGCAAATCTGAGGTTATTGATATTTCTCCCGGCAATCTTGATTCCAGCTTGTGCTTCTTCCAGCCCAGCATTTCTCATGATGTACTCTGCATATAAGTTAAATAAGCAAGGTGACAATATACAGCCTTGATGTACTTCTTTTCCTATTTGGAACCAGTCTGTTGTTCCATATCCAGTTCTAACTGTTGCTTCCTGACCTGTATATAGGTTTCTCAAGAGGCAGGTCAGGTGGTCTGGTATTCCCATCTCTTTCAGAATTTTCCACAGTTTCTTGTGATCCACACAGTCAAAGGTGGCACTAGTGGTGAAGAAAATGCCTGCCAATGCAGGAGATGTAAGAGACATGGGTTAGATTCCTGGATTGGGAAGATCCCCCAGAAGAGGGCATGGAAATCCACTCCAGTATTCTTGCCCGGAGCATCCCAGGGACAGAGGAGCCTGGCAGGCTATAGTCCATAGGGTTGCATAGAGTTGGACATGAGTGAAGTGACTTAGCATAAATGCATGCATAAGGTTATTATAAAATATTGACTTTAATTCCCTGTGCTATACAATGGGTCCTTCTTGTTTCTCTGTTTTATATGTAATAGGGTGTCTACATTATTCCCAACCTCCTAAATAATTTTTCCCAGCCCTCTATCTTCTTTGGTAACCATAAGTTTGTTTTCTAAGTCTATTCCTTTTTTAAAAAAAATTTGCCAGAAAAGAAAATTGGGAGACAATATTCAATTTGACAAACTATTTTTCAATTTTTAATTTAATTTAAATTTTTGCTAATTAAAAATGTTATTTTATATTAGAGTATAGTTGGTCAACACCACTGTGTTAATTTCAGGTGCAGAGCAAAGTGATTCATGAAATTAAAGGACGCTTAGTCCTTGGAAGAAAAGTTATGACCAACCTAGATAGTATATTCAAAAGCAGAGATATTACTTTGCCAAGGTCTGTCTAGTCAAGGCTATGGTTTTTCCTGTGGTCATGTATGGATGTGAGAGTTGGACTGTGAAGAAGGCTGAGCGCCGAAGAATTGATGCTTTTAAACTGTGGTGTTGGAGAAGACTTTGAGAGTCCATTGGACTGCAAGGAGATCCAATCAGTCCATTCTGAAGGAGATCAGCCCTGGGATTTCTTTGGAAGGAATGATGCTGAAGGTGAAACTCCAGTACTTTGGCCACCTCATGAGAAGAGTTGACTCACTGGAAAAGACTCTGATGCTGGGAAGGATTGGGGGCAGGAGGAGAAGGGGACGACCGAGGATGAGATGGCTGGATGGCATCACTGACTCGATGAACATGAGTCTGAGTGAACCCCGGGAGTTGGTGATGGACAGGGGAGGCCTGGCGTGCTGCGATTCATGGGGTCACGAAGAGTCAGACACAACTGAGCAACTAAACTGAACTGATGCATAGACTTGTACCTATTCTTTTTCAAATTCTTTTCCTTTTAGGTTATTTTCAAATATCGAGCAGAGTTCCCTGTGCTATATTTAAATAATACATCTATTCATTTTTAACACAGTTTCTCTGATGACTGTTTGGTGATCTAGGCTTCTCTTTGATCTTTGCTTTTGGACACCCAAGTGTCTTAACACTGGGGACCACTGCACTGGATCCCAGGAAGTGAATGCTAGTCAACTTTTCTAGAGCTATGCTGGGCAAAGTTTGAGAACAATAAAAATGGTCCCTGTCCTCAAAGCTTCACCATTTTAAGAAGTATGGAAGATGACATTATTGTTCAGCAACTATTCACTCTGCCATGGCCATGGGAGGATTTCACTCCTCTCTCCACTGGTGCTGGGCTTGGCTATGTGACTTCCTCTGGCATGGAAAATGTGTTTAGGAATGTCCAGTGCACCACTGTGAGACCAGGCCTTGCAAGGCCTGTGCATTTCTGCCTTTGACGCATTCTCTGCCATCACCGTGAAAGGACAGTGCTCCAGGAAGCCAGTGAGGATGACAGACATATGAGCAGACCTCAACTCAGCCTGTGGCCTGGCCAAACTAGCAGACCTGCACACACCAGTGATAAATAACGCCTACCTTATTTCACAGATGCCTGTTATATCCCTGAAATTTTGTTATTTTGCAGCAAAAATTGGTGCCTAGGGACACATGGTGATAATGAGCATAGAAGTATAACACATGGGAGCACGCAGGAGGAGGCGTGATGCATGGAGTCTGCATCCGGCTGCGGCTGCAGCTGTGTGGTGCCTGCCCCACATGCCTCACACTGGCCCCCTGCCGTGGTTAACTGGATTGTTCTCCAAAAGAGGTGAGAGGTGGGACTGTCCCGTCTATGTCCATTATTTCAATTTCCTCATGCACCCCCTGGCAGTTAGGGCTTCCCTAGCAACCTCCAGGCAACTCAGTTATCAGCACCAGTTCTGCTAGGAACCCAGCAATTATTCAGGGAGGCTGGCACTTGACTTTACATGTTATAATTATGTCAAAATATAAATGGCAACCTTTTGTCCTTTAGATAGTATTGTGGGAGATCTGGAGATCTTTTATACTTTCGTTTTCAACACAGTTAAATAGCTAATGACGCCTTTGTGCACGTGAGCATGCTAAGTCACTCTAGTCGTGTCCGACTCTTTGGACCCTATGGACTGTAGCCTGTCAGGCTCCTCTGTCCATAGGATTCTCCAGGCAAGAATTCTGGAGTAGGTTGCCATGCCCTCCTCCAGGGGATCTTCCCAATGGAGAGATGGAGCTACTGTCTCCTATGTTTCCTGCAGTGGCATGTGGGTTCTCTACCCACGGAGCCACCCGGGAAGCCCAATGATTCTTTTGCCTGATCTCAATTCTGAGATAACTATGTTAGTAAAACCACTGTAGTGATTAGAGAGAGCAAGACATCACAGGGCAGGGTTGCCTTCCAGACTGGTGATGTCCTAAAGACTCAAACCCAGAATGTGTGCATTTTTAAAATTGAAGTATAGTTGACTTACCCTGTAGCATCAATTTCAAGAGTACAGTAAAGTGATTCAGTTATGCATATACATATGTCTGTTCTTTTTTAGATTATTTTCTCTCACAGATTATTATAGACTATTGAGTAGAGTTTCTTGTGCTGTGCAGCAGGTCCTTGTTATTTATATTTTATATTATGTATCTGTTTTATATATTTTATATATGTATCTATTCATCCCAAACTCCTAAATTTTCCCTCCCTCTTTTCCCTAAGGGTGTATTTCTATTGCATTTGAAGTCCATGAAAGTGAAGGGACCTGTTTAAGGTCCCATAGCTATGTGGCTGGTGCTGGGAACCAAGATTGATGGAGTATCTACCATGAGGCTTTTCCTCTGCTCCAATTTTTTGTTAACACATTTTAATTCCTGCAACTTTCCTGTAAGTATTATTATCCTTCCTACTCTTCTACAGTTGGAGAAACTGAGGTACAAAGAAGAAAGCTGTCAAGCTCTCACCCTTATTATCCCCACCACTCTGCCAGCATGGAAGACCTCTAAGGCAATTTCATTAAGTTAAGGATTTCAAATATTGAGAGATATTTGATGGCTTTTCTGCACTGATTCTCATCCTATCTGTGAGTCTGCTTCTCCTTTGTTTTCTTCACTATTTTGTTGTCTATTTTAGAACCCACCTATTAGCGATATCAAACAAGATTTGTCCTTCTCTGTCTGACTTAGCTCACTTAATGTGATGCTTTCCAAATCCATCTATGTTGCTACAAGTAGCAAAATTTCTTTCTTTTTATAGCTGAGTAGTAGTCCATTGTGCATATGTGCCACATTTTCTTTATCCATTTCTCTGTTGAAGGACATTTGGGTTGTTTCCATGTCTTGGCTAACGTAAATAAGTCTGCTATGAACATTGGGATGTATTTTTTCAAATTAGTGTTTTTGTTTTTGGATATATATGCAGGAGAGGAATTGCTGGGTCATATGGTAGTTCTATTTTTAGTTTTTGGGAAACCACTATGCTATTTTCCATAGACTTAAATGAAGAAATCTTTATTGAATTCGTTACAATATTGTTTCTATTTTATGTTTTGCTTTTTGGCCACGTGGCATGTGAGATCTTAGTTCTCTGACCAGGGATCCAACCTGCACTTCCTGCATTGGCAGATGATGTCTTAACCACTGGACTGCCAGGCCAATCCCAGTGTCTGGCCTTACATGTAAGTCTTAACCCATTTATTCACACAGATTACTTCCAGAGAGTGGTTTATTCACTCTGTGATCAAGGCCACTAATAAAGAATGAAAATGATGAGGACAAGAACAATACTCAGTAATGTGCAGGGTCATGAGAGCCGTGGGTGGTCTCCTAAGAGCCTTCGGTTCTGGAGTGGAGGCCTTACTGATCCTGCAGGAAAAGCAAGCCTGATGTAGGGTGAGGAATCATAAAGGAACTTGGCTTTGATCTAAATGGAGAACAACCCTTTTTCTCATTTCTGTGTAGGTTTTTATCACATAAGTCTTCACAGAGCAAATTTATTGAACCACAGTCTTTGTGCTATACTGAGTGTATCTCTCAAGAGATGATTATAATGATCCTTCTTTCCTCCAAAACGCAATGACATGTCATGCATTCCTGAGGGTGAAATTTCATTCCACGAGCTCTAAGAAAAGAAACCAGTTTTCAAAATTTATTATGAAACTAAATTAAAAGGCATATAAAATAATTTTTTTCTCATATTGGGTCTTGGAGTATGACACATTGGGTTCTAATCTCAGATCTGCCAATTCCCAACTGCTTTTCTTTTTTTTTTTGCTGCATCCCATGGCTTGTGAAATCTTAGTTCCCCAACCAGGGACTGAACCCAGGCCACAGCAGTGAAAGTGCTGAGCCACCTAGCCACTGAACCACTGCCAGAGAACTTCCTCAGCTTCTGTTTTTATCTTAGCTTCTCCTTCTTTTGTCTCTTCCTTCCTCTCTTGTTCCCTCCCATCTGCCTTTCTTACTTCTACTAAATTGGTTAGTATTTATCTGAATAGTTAGGGGAAAAAGGTATATTTTCAAGAAGGATTTGAAGTGGTAAAGGCAATGACTTGTTAAGAACTAAATCTCTGGGAAGACATGGAGAATCTCATTCTAAGTGAAGTAGGAAAGAGCAAGACAAATACCAGATGATATTACTCATGTGTGGAATCTAAAATACAACACAAATGAACATATTTGTGAAACAGAAAGAGACTCACAGATATTGAGAGTAGACTTGTGGCTGCCAAGGGCGAGGGAGGTGAGGGAAGGATGGCTTGGGAGTTGGGTTAGCAGATGTAAACTATTATATAAAGAGTGGATAGATGAATGGTTCTGCTGCACAGCACAGGAAACTATATTCAGTATCCTGTGATAAATGATAATGGGAAAGAATGTGAAAGAGAATGTATATATATGTTTAACTGAATTACTGTTCTGTACAACAGAAACTAACAGAATGTTGTAAGTCAACTATACTTCAATAAAATAAAATTTAAAAAAGAGCTAAATCTTCAATGTATAGATCACACTTTTCAGCTCTTTTGACTCTATGTCAACCTTCTGGAGGAGATAGAGGTTCTACTACTATTTCTAGGATATAGGGAAAGTATTTAAATGCCTCTGTTAAGATCTAAGCCACTGAATGATGCTGAAGCACTTTTTCTCACAGCTCTGAACGGAAGGACTCATGTTCCTGCATCCTACCCAATTCATTTTGGGTTACCAAACTGCTTACAGCCTGGAAACCAACTTCCCACCATCATTTAAGAGCTGAACACAGTAGTAACAGGATTCTTTATATCCATTTACCTAAAGCTGATGGAACACTAGCTACTCCAACACCACATCCAATATCTTTTCCAGTATCCCTTTGACTATGGACGAATGATAACTTATGTAGTTATTATTTGCCTGGCTCTGTACTAGCCTTTTGTCCTTGAATTCTGGGTTTCAATCCTCATGAGAGGATTTAAGGATTGACACTGTTCCCCACTTTACAGCTGGAACCGTGAGATGAACAGGCGGATGAAGTCCACAGGTCTAGAATCCATACTGTTTAATTCAACCCAGTGAAAATACTTTAGTATCATTACTGGTTAATTTTTATATGTGTAGTTCTTAAAGACACACCACGGCTTTTAATTAGAATGCCTTATTGATGTTAATGCTTTCATGTTGATATAACAAAACTTTGACAGAAAAAAATATGTTTACCTGGCAGAGGAACAAAGCAGTCAGAAAGACTTGTGGAGAGGGACTAGTCACTCAGGAATGGAAGTAGATTTAAATTAGTGAAAATTGCAGCAAAAATCTTTAAGATTTTAATCATTTTAATTTTGCAAGGACTTATAACAGTTTCAGCAAGAAAGCTCAAACTGAAAAGAAGATGGATTACTCAAAATAGGTTTCCTAACAACAAACAAGGGGAAAAAACAAACACAAAAAAGGTTTCCTGTAGGTAACCTAAGGAAACAACAATATGGAAGAAGTATTTTCTCCAAGTAGTTGAAAAGTTGTAAAACTCTGTATGTTTCATGATAGAGCAATGGTTATATGGTACATATGATATTGTTACTCTCTGTAATAATAAGCATTAAAATGATAGTTAATAACAACAAAAGAAAAGAAGTAGATGAACCTGTTTGTCCCAGTCCCTTGGGTTATGCATGAAGTCAGAACTCAAAAGCCCAGGACTTTTGACTGTAAAGGTTCTGTTCTTTTTCCTCTTGCATTTCACTCTCTGTCCTGTTGCCCAGGCTCTGCAGGCGACTCCCTGTGCTGTGGTTCTGGGAAAGAGATGGGTGCCTGGGTGGCTTGGAGGAGGGGAGGAAGCAAGACCACTTGGTAGGACTAGTTACATACTCTTGATCCTCATCCTAGAGCATTTGTGTTCAGTCCATCTGTCTTCATTTGTCCAGGTTTTGCAAAAGAACTGGTGCTTTAACAAAACTGCAATTTGAAAAGCATTCAAGTCCTGCTAAAAAGAGGGTCCCCATTTCCTGCAGGCCCAGCAGACCCATGATCCTGGCAGATGTTCATCTCATGTATTTGACATAGCTGGGACTTAATAAGTCATGCTAAATGTCACAGCTTTGAGGGATGAAAACAGGAATGGAAACACTCATAATCAGCCAAGGATATCAGCCCAATCCTGGGGACTAATGAGCTGGGCTGATGCCAAGTTTATTATTATATTTAATAAAATGAAAAGTTAAAAAGATATCTTGTAAAGTGCTGTAAATAAATAAAATGCTAAGAAAAAAAAGATGGTGTTAGCCCCACATGCCTCAAATTATAACCCCTCCTCCCCCAACTACTCTACAAAGCTGCCTCGAAGAGGAAAAGAGGTGCAGTTTTGCTGACAAGAGGGCCCCATGGAGGGCTCAGGAATTTGCAGAGGAGGTGGGGGGGGTGTTCCTCATTTCCCTAGGAAGCTTTTCTCTGTGTATGATCAAGCATCTCTGTGTACAGTGCACAGAGGATGGAATCTGGTTTAGGGGTTATTTTGTATCCCACTTCTTTAATTTTAGCTGCATGACCCTGATAAAGTTATTTAACCTCTCTTAGTCTACTAATCTTTAAAGAGATCTCTTTCTGATCTTTAGAAAGGATTGGGGGGGGGCAGTAATACCCACAAGGCTGTGTTTGAGTTTAGAGTAAACAGGGTGTGCAGTGTAACTGGGACCATTCCTAGCATCTAGTACATACCGATGAGCCATAACACTGACTGCCAGGAAATTACAGTTTCAGCACTGAGATATACAGATGATGCAGGATGCAGTGTAACAGGTATTGGACCTGCATCAGAGCAGCTGGGTTCTCATTCTGCGTCAGTGGTTCATTAGCCCTGCAGATGTGGATGAGACTGAATCACTCTGAGCTTTAGTTTCTTCATCTGTAAAGTGGAAACTTAATCTTGATCCCTGTTCCTTGAACTCACCCCAGAGGATTGCTCTGAAGAACATGATGTCTGTGCAAGAGCTGTGTTTACAAAAGTGTCAGAGTTACACAAAGAGGGAAAAGATCTTGTCCCCAACTGAGAGGCAATTTTGATGTGGCAGGCGACATGACTAGGCACAGTTAGCTATGAAACTCTTAGGCAAAAGTTTGTATTGCACAAGGACCAAAATGATGCTACAGAGGACACTTGGGATTATGGCTGAATGCCTCCTGCAGGCATCAGGCTTATTCGGATTTGTTGGGTCCTCATTTCAGATGGAAGAAGTATGCTAAACTCTTGGGGAGATTTTTGCTTTCAGGAAATAAACACTGGAACTATAACAATGGACAAAATAGACACACTCTTCTGTTTTCATGGAGCATATTTTAGTGGGGAGAAGATAGACAATTTAACTGATCAAAACCCTACCAACTACACAGCTAACACATACAGTTTTCTGGATAAAGTGCCATGGAAAAAAATAAAACAAGAAAGAGGGTGAACACTAGTCAAAATAGTCATCTTTAGTAAGTCTACAAATAACAAATGCTGGAGAGGGAGTGGAGAAAAGGAAATTCTCCTGTACTGTTAGTAGGAATATAAATAGGTGCAGTTACAATGGAAAATGGTATGGAGGTTCCTTGGAAAAAAAAAAAAAAACAACAACTAAAACTAGGGCCTACCCTATGATCCAGTAATCCCACTCCTGGGCGTGTATCTGGAGAAAACCGTAATTTGAAAAGATACATGCAGTCCATTGTTTATAGCAGCACTGTTTGCAATAGCCAAAACACAGAAGCAACCTAGATGCCTATTGACAGACGAATGGAAAAAAAAAAGATTAGTACATATGCAATACTACTAAACCGTATAAAAAGAATGAAATAATGCCGTTTGCAGAAACATGGGTGAACCTAGAGATTATCATACTAAGTAAAGTAAGTCAAACAAAGACAAATAGATGATATCACTTATATGTGGAATCCTAAAAATAATACAAATTAACTTATTTGCAAAACATCAAAAGACTCACAGACATGGAAAACAAACTCAGAGTTACTAAAGGAGAAAGTTGGAGGTGGGAGATAAATTAGAAGTTTGGGATTAACATATATACATCACGGTATATAAAATAGATGAACAACAAGGACTTACTGTATAGCACGGGGAACTCTACTCAGTATCTTGTAATAACCTATAATGGAAGAGAATCTGGAAAAGAAGAAATGTATATCTTTAACTGAATCACTCTGTTGCACATCTAAAACAAACACAATATTGTAAATTAACTATACTTCAAATTTGAAAAGGTTAAAAAAAAAAGAAAGATGATGAAAGTGTCACTGGGGAAGGATCATGGGGAGAACTATGGGATAGGGTCACCGGGGGAGGGATTTACAGTTAATTTATTTATTTAGTTTTTGGCCATGCACTGCTGTATGCAGGATCTTAGTTCCCTGACCAGGGATCAAACCCTTCTGCCCTGCAACAGAAGTGTGAAGTCTTAACCACTGGATAGACAGGGAAGTCTCTACAGTTTTAAAAATGATGCTTGCAGACACCTTCACTGCAAAGAGTCCTCTGAATGACATCTGAAGGAGGTCAAGGACAGGGATGTAATGTAATGGGTGGTATGCTCTAGGAAGAGTGTTCCAGGTGGAGGGAATGACAGGTGCAAAGGCCCTGAAGTGAGGGTTATAGGTCTGTTTACAGGGTATGAGCAGGTTTGGCGCGGCCTGCATACAGGACTGGTGTGGCCTGAATGGGGCACTTGATGGGGAGCTCTGGAAAGACAGGAGTCATTCTGCCAAATTCACCTTTTATTTGGAATTAGATTGTCTTTTATTTGTAATCAGTTAAAGGAGGGCTTTGAACCAAGGAGGGTTGTGACCTGAGTTACATTTTTACAGGCTCCCTCTGGTTGCTTTGTAAGGAAAAACTAGGAGGAGGAGAGGCCAGAAGTTAGGAGGTTATCAGGAAAAAAAAATTTTTTAATTTCTTTACTTTTGTGTCTTTATGAGATAATGGATGTTCATTTAAACTTACTATGATAATCATTTCAGGATATATGTAAGTCAAATCATTGTGCTGTATACATACATTGTGCTGGATACCTTAAATGTATCCGGTACTGTCAATGATATCGCCATAAAACTGGAAGGAAAAAAAAGCAAAGGTAAGCTATTTCAGCCTGGCTTCCACCAGTATGAGACTGAAAAGAGAAAATTGAGAAGTTATTGCAAATAAATAAATAAATAAAATAAAATAATTACACAATTTGTGTATGTAAGCAAAAAAAAAAAAAAAAAGAAGTTATTGCAATAATGTAGGTAAGCAGGTTTGGTCCTAGGACTGCATCTGCCTAAGTTAATTTTGTATCCATTCTCCTTCCACCCCAGAGTGTTTGGTACATGGCAGCTGTCCCCTAAGCCTTTTAAAATGGAAAACGAGGATGTAGCATTCTCTGGTGATTACAGAGCATGCGCATCGCTACTGGGATTCCAGCCTCAGCATCCCTGCCGTGTGACCTGGGACATGTCACTTTCCCTCTCTGTGTTTCAGATCCCTGATCTGTAAATAGTTAATAACAGCCTCAACCCTGTAAGCTTCTTGTGAGGATGGCAAAGAATGATGTAGGCGAAGGGCTTGGAAGAGGGTTTCACAAATATCAGTAATTACCAAAGTAAGAGCAGACTTTATGTACCTTTGTTGAAGAAAGGGAAACGTTGAGAGAAAAATATTAGAAATATCACTGAATGATTTTGAAATGTGAGAAGTATTTCTTTTGCAATATTTGCATTCCAATAACACAATTTTTTTGTTGACCATCACTTTTCTTTGCTGGACTGAAATCAGATTTTGGTTTTGATGATGTTACTGATGGACTGGTGGTCTAATCGGGCAGGAATGGGGATGTGGGCTCTATCCTTGGCCCAGATTTCTCCATATGGAGCAGCCTTGTGTCCTTTCCTCATATCAAGCTTCATGGCAGCCACGTTGTGAGTTTATTGCTAATGTTATTAGTTTCTAATCAGGGCCTACTGAGATTATTACCTAATACTTATCGCACTGCACTTCTAACCAGATGTCAGAAATAATGAGCCAATAAAACTGCAATTAATTTAGTTCTGAATGACAAGTTTAGGCTCTAAGAGCTCAAGATGAGGGGCCTCATAAAAGCAGGGCACAAATAATTGGGGTGCTCAAAAGTAATAGCAAAAATGGTGAGAATATGAATGAATATGTAAGTGTTTCTAATTTAACAGCAAAACATGCAGCTCTGAATACTAACACATCTCATGCAGTTTCCTGGGATGAATGGAGCTGTCCGCAGGGATCCAGTCTGTCGGGTTTGGGCAGAATGGCCAGGGAAGTTTACTCTTTACAGGAAGAAATTATGGTGCTGCCATAGCCCTGTTTACCACTGTCCCGTTTGGTTCCAATGAGAGAATAGGGGTCGTAGGTCCCTGGAACAGAGGATTTCCCTGAGAACTCAGTGAAACGTGCTTATTTTGCTGCTAGGCGCTGGGGCATCCTGACTGACCCCTGGTTGCCTGCCCTGACCAGACACTCCATTTTTGAGAAATACCCTCTTTCTACCTGCGTCGTCTGTCATCCTGTATACAGGATGTGGGAGGCTCGTGTTCAAATCCTAACTGCACCACTCTGAGGAAGTGATGGAAACATCATTCTGAATCTCAGCTCTCTCATTTCCCAAAGGAGTGATGTGAATAGCCCCTTTGTTCAGAGGATAACAGTGCAGCATTCAGAGAAATAACAGATAAAAGGAGCTTAGTGAAGTGCCTGCGCCTCGATGAACTGGATCAAATGCTGCTGTCTCTTTAATGATGCAAACATGCTCTTCCTCCTTCGTCCTTACCCGTTCATTCCTTGTTTTCATTCCCTCATTTGGATGCTACTTGTCAGGTGCAGGAGAGGGTACCAGGAAAAGGCTCACTTCTTTTCTTCCCCATCAACTTATGTACAACTCTGCCCTCAGTGCCTTCACTTTGCTTCACCATTTTTGTTTTTATTATATTTTTGGAAGTTTAGTTGATTTGTGATATTGTGTTAATTTCTGCTGTACAGAAATGTGATTCAGTCTTTTTTTCTCTTATTTTTTTCTATTATGGTTTAATCACAGGATGTTGATTATAGTTCCCTGTGCTCTACAATAGGACCTTGTTTTGTATCTATTCTTTGTACAATAGCTTATATCTGCTAACCCCAAACTCCTAATCCACACCTCCCTTATCCCCTCCCCTTGGCAACCACAGGTCTATTCCCTATGCCCTGTGTCACTGTTTTCAAAGACACTTAAGCCTGTTCTGCACACACACTTGGCTCACTGGGGTGGTAGGGATTTGGGGCACAGAGGTGAAGCTTCAGTGGGTGATTTGATTCTTCTACTGTCTGTAATTGAAGAAAAAGATCCTTGCATGCCCTTGGGAGGACAGGAGGCAGGCGGTAGAAGCCTTGCTGTGGCTCCCTCCACGGCCAAGTCTTCCACCGGTAGACCGGGGGCATGGGGCTTGGCTCTGAAATGTCATGACAGATGCAGGCTAATTGTTCTCAGTGGTTGCTTATTCTCACTGGGCAGACAAGTCTACCCCATTTCTCAGTGAATGAGCTGTAGTCAGAGATGATGACCGGCAACCTTCCATCTCCTCCCATGCCTGGTCCATAAACCCTACCCCTAAGCTTCCAGGCATCTCTTCCTTTGCTGGCTGCTGTGGAAGATGCATCAGTGCACCTGGGACCCTGGGATGTCAAGCCAGTGGATGGAGGAGACATCTCTGAACCTCTGTCAACTTGCATTGAATGCTGAAGTGAGCACACAGATGTCACTGGGTGTAATAGGGAAATAGATCTCATCCTTATTAGATTTGTTTCTTTTGCTTTAATCTTTGTATTCTATTGTTTTTGCCTCCACTTAAGAATGTTGCCTAGAGACTGAGATATGCAGGATAGCTCATTTTCAAGCCTCTGACCTTTAAGAGTATAACACTTTCTCACTCATATAGAGATACAGTTTCAGAACAGAGAATAGCATTTGTCTTGAAGGTTTACAGGAACATTGTGACCTGACCTACATTGACACTTGCAAACACAAAGGATTCTGACACCAAGACTTGATAGTATAAAAGAAACCCCTTTTCAATATAAAAGAATCCTGAATTCTGACCAGCGTGATGGTTCTCTAGGACATTAGTCTGCCATCTTCTCTGCTGGCTTTCCAAATAAAATTGTTATTCCTTGCTTCAACAACTCATCTCACAATTTATTGGTCTATTGTGCAGCAAGCACAATGAGTTTTGAGTCAGTAATGATGGTGGGAGTTCTGATGGTTTGAGGGGTGTTTATTATAGCAGCTGACTGATAAAGATGAGCAGCACTTTGCCAGGTAGACAGGCAGGAAGAAGGCATTGCAGGCCACAAGTGTGGAGGAGCCAGAAGCCCCCAGGTGTGTGTTATGGGGACGGAGGTCAGCTGGGACTGCAAGATAACACAGTGGGAAGGCTGAGGGCAGGAAGGGTGCAGGAGCAGAGGCTTGCAGGCTCTGTTTGCCATTTAGGATCACAACATAAGCAATGGGCCATTGGGGAATGGTAAGCAAAAGCTCTCACTGTAATGATGCTTTAGGCATGTCCTTCTGCTGGCAGTTCTCCAAGGCAGGATGGATGAGGGTGACATGGGATTTGTCCCAAGCTGATGGATAAGGAGGCTTTCTGAACCATCCAGCACCCAGTAGACAGCTTGAACTAGGAATGTGACTGTGTTGGCAGGAGCTGGAGCTGACAGAGTAGTTATTTCAGAAGCAGAATTTTCAGGAATTGGTAATCATTTTGAGGCCAGCTAGGACTGGGGGAAAAGACCCTGAAGGCTTCCTTCTCTTTTTATAAACTTGCCTTCTTTCCTAATTTCTTTTAAGTGTGAATTGGTGACACACTGGCTGTCATAGAATGGTGAAAGTTGGTTCTTGTTTTCTGGGGGCATGCTTGCTTCTCACAGACATGCTGACCCACAAGGCTGCAGAGCAAACACTTAACTTGCTCATTGAGGAAACCACTCATGCCCTGGCTCTGCTGTCCCCCAGGATGCATGGAAGCAGTGGGCATCCAGGTGCATATTTTCTTAGCTCTCCCTCCCTTGCTGTGGCCCCTCCATGGTCAAGTCTCCCATCAGCAGACCTAGGGTATGGCACTCATAAGCCACCCACTCATATTGTGGGGATGGAATTTCCATTTCTTTCAATTGAATTCATTCATAAATATGTCCATGGCTGATTCATGTCAATGTATGGCAAAACCCACTACAATATTGTAAAGTAATTATCCTCCAATTAAAATAAATAAATTAAAAAAAATTCATAAGCAAAAAAAAAGAAGAAGAAGAAAAAGGAAACTCTTTTAAATGGATTTGAACAGAATTTTATCATGTTGGAGAAGGAAATGGCAACCCACTCCAGTACTCTTGCCTAGAAAATCCCATGGATGGAGGAGCCTGGTGTCCACGGGGTCACAAAGAGTCGGACACGACTGAGCGACTTCACTTTCACTTTTATCATGTTCAGCACAGCCAACTTTGCCTTTGGAGCTTGGGTTAAAATCAGATGTGTTAATTGAGTCTCTAGTTCAGTGGGATTATCTTTGCTGCTATTAAAGTAGAAATCAATATTAATATTTCCCCCTGTTAACCTTAACCATCTTTCTAGAACCAATATTTTTCTTCCTTTCGTGTCTCCCTCTATGACTCTGTTACCTTCACATTTCTAATTGTGTCTGGAATTTATGGAGTATCTTTTATTTCTAAAGAACACGAATAGTTGGTGAGGCTGCTGCATCTGCCTTCACATCTTGGATCAGCGTCTGTAATGGATTTGCTTTTATGCCCAGCTTCTGGACAGCCCTCTCATTATCTGATAAGAGAAGATTATCTTTGCTGGCCTTCTAGGTAATGAATCCTTTTCATTTGTTTTCCTATAAACAAGAAAGGAACTGGTGTGCAGTTTTGTCCAATGTATGTCTTGAGAGGCCTTAATGGACCCTCTGATACCCAGACAGCCTCTGGGTGGACCTGTGCACCTACCCGCCCCGTGGAAGCCAAGTTCATCATCTAACTAACTGAGGTGTGTGTGCTCACTTGGGTCCCTGGTATGCTCCCCACCATGTCCCAGGTACTGGTGTGCTCTAATCTGGGCGTATAATTGTTGCTTGTCCTGAGAGGCACTCTCATTCCTTTCTGTGTGCTCTACATTCAGTACTGCCCAGTGATTTTATGGCTCCCAGTACGAGTGGCTCCCAGTTTGTTAGAGGTAAGCTCTTTAGCCTGGCAAGCAAGGTCCCCTGTAATCTGTCCCTGTTTATCTCTTTGGCCTCATCTCTAGTTCCTGTAGCTGGAACCCAAACTGTGGTTATGCAAAGCTGTTTGCAAGCTCCTAAGCACAGCTTGCAAAAGGGCCTGTCCACACTATTCCATCTCCCTGGAAGGTCCTTCCCAGAGCTACACCTTGAGCCTGAGTTTGAACGGCCTGCTTCTGAGAAGCACCTTGGCCTTGCAGGAAGTTAGCTCTTCACTGTCTTTGATGACGTTATAGTCTGTCTCTCTTCCCCACTACACCCTGAGTTCCTTGAGGGTGGGCCACCTGTCATCCCATCTTTATCACTACCACCTCACATGGATCCTGGAGGAAAGATGTGCTTGGTGAAGGCTAGCTGAGTGGCATCTTTCCATGTATAACTGGGAACCCAGCCCTTGATGGAAGAGCTTCACATGCCATGTTTCATTCATCTGCAACACACCTCTGTGAGGCAAGTGCTCTTCTTTTCCTCTGTTTCACCGATGAGTCATTTGAGGCACAGAGAGGTTAGGTGACTTGTCTAAGATGGCTCAGCTTATGTGTAGAGGGTACTGGAATAAAACCCTGGCTTTTTGTGCTTCATGGTCTTAATGCTTTGACCCTGACACTTCCCCTCCTCTCTTTCTCTTGCCCCTGCATCTTGACAGGTCTTTGCCTTCTTCCACTTCTTTCCCACCTCTCTCAGAAGATACATATTGTTGTAAAAGGAGATGGCTATCTTTGTGAAGTCTAAAATCATTGTAAGTGTGCTGTGTGGGGTGGCCCTCTGTTTGTTACCCCTTCCCACGCTACCCTGTATAGTCTCCAGCTCCCTCTGCCCTGTGCTCCAGTTCAGTTCTGGCAGTTCTTCCCTTGCTCTCTGGCTTTTGTTTGGCCCATGGAGGCATCAGGATAGGGAATGGAGGCAAAGTGGTTCTTGAACCCTAACTGTGTTCTCCTAGAGCAGAGCTTGTGAACTCTATAAAGTGCCAGATGGTAAATATTTCAAGCTTTGTGTCACAAGAGATGAAGTTAAGGCTATGATTTAGGTAATTAAGACCCATTTAAAATGTAACCATTTGAAAATGTAAAGTCATTTCTAGCTCATGGGCTATAACAAAACAGGCAGCAGATCACGTCTGGTATAGCCATAGTCTATCAACCGCTGATCTGGAGTCCGGAGCAGAAGATGCCAAACTTTGAGGTGTACCAGCATCACTGGGAGGCTGCTCTAACACAGATAGCAGATCCCCAACCCCAGAGCTTCTGATAACTGGGTGATATTGATGCTGCTGGTCTGGGTACCACATCTAAGAACCATCAGAGAGGTGATGACACCTGTAAAGTCTTCCTTTGGGCTCAAAGATTCTTCTCTTTCTTCATTTTTTCAGGCCTGGGTGCTTCCCTATCTGTTGTGGATTCCATTAACACTGCCCTTTGTAAACTGTCCTTTCCTCTTCAGTTAAATTCATTTGCTTGCACCACCTTGGTTAGAATCTTCTGGATACTTGAAGTGTTTCCATTTTCCAGAAAGAGTCTGAGAACATTGTGCCTCTGTACTTTACAGGATTAATGCTTGGAGGAGAACGTTTCACCAGTGAAATATTCTTGTATTGATTGCACAAAGACTTTTGAAGGGTCATCTCTGTGTGTGGCTCTCTGGGAGCTGGCACCAGTTCAGAGGATGAATAGGACAGCAGAGTTCTTGTTGTCAGACAGGCATCTCTAGGATGCTACGGGTATGTCAAAGATGCCCAGCTCTGAGGAAGTGGTCACAGCAGGCTCTCCAGGGGAGGAAATGAGTTCAAAGGAAAGATAAACATCAGTCTACAAAGAACTGGAAATCTTGGGGAGTAGATAGTGTGTGAAGGGATCTGGGGAGCCACAGGAATAGTGTGTGTGTGTGTGTGTGTCTGGGAGAGGCAGGGTCTGAGAGCAGTTATACTGCTGGAGATGTGAGAAGAGGCCAGATCACAGGGCCCTCATTGAGGATCAGCATGAGAACAGCGGGGGTTTTTATCAGGGAATGACACCGGGAGACTTTCAAGAAGAAAGATCACCTCGATGGGGAGCTGCATGAATGGTGCACAGGAGAGGCTGGTGGCCAGGAGGGCCCCCCACAGGCTGCTGGGCTGGTTTCCCACTGATCTGGGTGGAGGACAGGCTGAGTCTGGAAGTGCTGGCTGCCAGCAAGCTTTAAGATAATCTCAGGTGAGTCTCCGCCATTTCACGTGTGCTGCCTGGGGAGTTGGAGAGAAGAAAACCTCTCCGGAGGCCTCACCTCTTCTTCTGGGAAGCAGGATTCCCACTGTGCTCAAGGCCACCCCCTAGACTCCACTGGATGGCTTAATTTCACAAATAAACAGTATGAACAAATTGAATCATTTCTAAGAGGGAAAGTATTAAGGAAACTGTAGCAGCACTTGTCCATGTTTCTTACGAGGCCATCACTTCTCTGCAACATTTACCCAACACCTCAGAGCTCCCACCAACTACGGGCTACCTTTATGGAAAGGTCAGACTTTTTAAAGGTTAATTGTTACCCTTAAGAAAATCACAAAAACAAACTGCAGGGCTGCATGTTTAATGAGAGTTTGGTTCAGCAGTTCCCAGAAGCAGGATTCCTGACAATTTGATTTAAGCAAATCAAGACTAGTCTGGAAACCAAGTGCCACTGGCGACTTCTGACTTAAAGTGTGCAGGCCGGCTGGGGTTTAAGGAGTATTACTGTGCTTCAGAAATGTCCTCTGGCCAAAACCCCCAGCCAGGCAGGAATTTGAGCACAGCTAAATCCTTGCATCTTTGCAGTGTG
This sequence comes from Nanger dama, assembly GCA_917880005.1. Lineage (NCBI taxonomy): Eukaryota > Metazoa > Chordata > Mammalia > Artiodactyla > Bovidae > Nanger > Nanger dama. The sequence continues at coordinate 63,241,805 of CAKJTW010000004.1, read as the reverse complement.
GTTGGTGGCTGAGCAAATGAGTACAGAGGGACTCCAAGATTTCACCCTATTCTCTTGTCAATATCCTCTTTCCCTCAGCAATCTGTCCCCCGCAGCACCTGGCCAGTCACCTCTCAGAGGATGGCTTTTCCATCTGGCTCCCTCTGCTTCCTCCGTTTGTTGCCTTGCAGCAAGCTCAATGCAGTTTGTCCAAATCAAATCACTGTTGCCCTTTCCCTCCATGCCGGGTTCTGCCCAAGATTGCTCCCTTCTAAAGCTCATCCCACCCCTGCTGAAATTCTCAAGTTATTGGTTACTTTTTCATTCCACATTGTTCTTCCAGGACCCTGTCCATCCAATTGCCAGATTGTATTGATTTCTTCCTCACAATTCATCTCAGTACTGTCTCTTTTCATTGCTGGGGCCGCCACTCTGCTCTGATCTGAGCCTCTCTCCTGGATGACTCCAGTCATTCCCACTGTCTTCATTGTGGGTCATCCATGTCACCCACTGACACAAGACAGATTTTCCTGAAGATCTGTTGTGATTCTGCAGATCCCTTGATACAAGATTTTTCTTAACAACTCTGGAATGAAACTCAGAATTTCAGTATTCCCTCCTTTGTCTTAATCTCTTACCCACCTCCCTCTTGCCTTTTATTTAAATTCAAATTATTTATTTATTTAATTAGATTATAGTTGATTTACAATGTTGTGTCCCCCTGCCTCACATACCTGGAATATTCCTTCCTCCTTCCTTCCTTCCCTCTTTCCTATATTTCTTCCCTCCCTCCATCTGTCCCGGTTTTTCTCCTTTTGAAGTGACCACCTACTCTGAACAGTGCTTTTGTGTTCAGTACCCACCGTGTGCCAGATACTCTGTTAGGACCTCAGTGCACTCATGGCATTCACTATTAACCCCAGATACCTGTTATGGAAGAATAAAACGGGTTCAAAAAGTGTAGCTGTGAGGCTAGAACGTAAATAAGTCACAGCCCAGCAGGGTTAACACCACATGGACACAAACAGCAGTTACCTCCTGCAGCCTAGGAGAAAGGACCCTTGAGCGACCAGGACAGGCTGTGGAGGACACAGGAAGGAAGGAGATGCCCCTCGCCGAAGGGCAGGGGCATCTCAGGCATGTGAAGGGCAAGTAAAGGCAAAGAGCAGGGACGTGAGCCTCCAGTTTAGACTGTAGACCATCCTCTTTGAGGTGATAAGGGTTTGTAACAGTGATGGGTTCTAGAGTGCCCATAGCTCACTGTACTATGTTGCGTCCTTGTAAATTGGATAAGAGGGTAAGTCCCTACAATGCTCTCATAGCTAAAAAGGCAGGGGACACAGCAGTGTAAACCAATTATACTTCAGTGTTGTTTAGTCACTAAGTTGTGTCTGACCCTTTGTGACCCCATGCACTGTAGCCCACCAGGCTCCTCTGTCTATGGTATTTTCCAGGCAAGAAGATGGGAGCGGGTTGTCCTTTCCTTCTGCAAGGGATCTTCCCAACCTAGGGATAGAATTCCATGTCTCCTCCATTGGCTGGTGGGTTCTTTACCATTGAACCCCCAGGGAAGCCCCTATACTTCAATAAAATAAATTAAATACAAATATTTTTAATTTAAAAAAAAGGCAAGGGGAGGGTAAGTGATTAAAAGATGGAGAATTCTGAGTTGCATTCCAGAGATGCTAAGAAAGACAGGATCACAACAGATTTTTAAGAAAATCTGTCCCGTGTCAGTGGGCAAGGTGGATGACTCACGATGAATACAGGAGAAAGTGATTGGAGTCATCCAGGAGAGAGGCTCAGCTCAGACCAGTGTTGTGATTGTGGCAGCAAAAAGAGAGTTCTGAAATGGATCATAAGGGAAAAATCAGTAAGACCTGGCAACTGGGTGGGCAGCGTCCTGGGAGTCAGAGGGTGGGAGCTAATTAGCTAGAACTTTCCTAACTGCTCCTCCCTGAGGTCAGAGTATAGTCTTCCTGCACCACCTATGGGTTAAGCTTAGTCCCATCTCTACACCTTTACCCATTCTCTGGATTTCTCCTAAAAGTGCTGGAGGGCCTGGACTGCACCAGGTTGCATCAGCTCCCAGTCCCACACATTCATTGCCTGAAGCCACTGCTTATGTGCCCTAAGAACTTGTTTCCCTTAAACTCTCTCTTAGTAGTTGAGTGCCACGCTTGGAAGGTTGTACAGGGTCATCAGCCACCAGTGCATTTCTGTTGCCCTTGCTCCATGGTTTTCACAGTCAGAGTTTCTTGCTCAGATGCTGCAAAGCTTCTGTTTTAGATGCCATTCCTCCAGGCAGCATGACTCATTAAGTGGAAGACAAGGAGGTGTCTTTGCCTTTGGACTAATGCTTATGCCAGAGGAGGCTGTCCTCGAGCCCCACCCTGTCTTTGCTGACTCAGTACCATGCTGTGCTGTGCTAAGTGGCTTCAGTCGTGTCTGACTCTGAGACTCCATGGACTGTAGCCTGCCGGGCTCTCCTGTCCATGGGATTCTCCAGGGAAGAATACCAGAGTGGGTTGTGCTATCTTCCTCTAGGGGATCTTCCCAGGACAGGGTCAAGCCCACATCTTTTATGTCTCCCGCATTGGCAGGCAGGTGCTTTACCACTAGCACAACCTGTAGTGTTGTGCGTTAGTCGCTCAGTTGTGTCCGACCCTCTGCAACCCCATGGACTGTAGCCCAGCAGGCTCCTCCACCCATGGAATTCTCCAGGCAAGAAAATGGGAGCGGGTTGCCATTTCCTTCTCCAGGGGATCTTCCCAACCCACGGATTGAACCTAGTGCCACCTAGTGTAGTCTAAATACACTGTAATTTAGGATAGACCTGTTTTCCTCTCTAGGTCCATCCAACTCACTGGGTGGGCCTCCTAGAAGGAAACCTACAGGTCCTCCCATCCTCTGGCTTAAGTTGTGTTGGGTCAGCAGGTCAATCAGGAGGAAAATAAATGGTGTGTTTCCTCTGGCTTTTCTCCTGCATGGTTCTCCTGAGTGTCTGTGGCCCACCCAAAGGCCAGTGCACCTAACATAGCTGTCTGTCCTCTTCTGGCTCAGGGGTCTCCCTCCCTCCCTCAGGGACTCCCTCAGGAATCCTGGTCATTACTGATTCCAGGGTGCTTGTGCATTCTCTAATCTCTCCCCCAACTTTGTAGCCAATTTATTTAACTCCCTTAACTTTTCCCAAGTGCAGTTTTCCTTCCTGACTAATACGCTCCATAAATGACTTGGGAACAAACCTTGAAATATTGTGTCCAGCCAAAGAAACCCTACAGGAAAGAATGCATGTGAAGTCTGAGAACAAACAAAACTCATCAGTGGTGACAGAGGTCCGGACTGTGGTTGATTGTTTTGGGGTTGGGGCTTGGGAAGAGGGAACTCTCTGAGGTTTTGGAAATGTTCTGCATTATGATTGGGGTGGTGGTTATATAGATATTTGCAACTGTCAAAAACCATTGATGTAAATCAAACTACAGTGAAGTACCTGTCAGAGTGGCCATCATTAAAAAGTCTAAAAATAATAAATGCTGCAGCAGGTGTGGAGAAAAGGAAATGTCCCGCGCTGTTGATTGTAATGTAAGTTGGTGCAGTCACTGTGGAAAGCAGTATGGAGAGTCCTTAAGAAACACTAAAAAGGAGTTACCATAGGATACTGCAGTCCCACTCCTGCGCACAACGTATGTGTGTGTGCTCAGTCACTAAGTCATGTCTGACTCTTTGTAACCCCATGGACTATAGCCCTTATAGCCCCATAGCCTGCTCTTTCTCATAGGATCACTGTGCGTGCTAAGTCACTTCAGTTTTGTCCAATACTCTTCAATCCCATGGACTGTAGACTGCCAGGCTCCTCTATCCATGGGATTATCCAGGCAAGAATACTGGAGTGAGTTGCCATTTCCTTCTCTAAGAGATCTTTCTGACCCAGGGATCACACCTGTGTCTCCTACATCTCCTGCACTGGCAGGCTGATTCTTTATCACTACAGCACCTGGGAAGTATTATTGTACCAAGGTATCCATACAGCTGGAAAACAAACAAGCAAACAAACAACAAAAAAACCCCCACCTCACATTGTTCTTGGAAAAAAAAAATCATCTTTGGCAAGAATTAAAAAAAAATCTGCCTGCAGGGTTAAGATATTGGCATACATTTTTCATATGTTTTTTAAAATTATTGGCAATTTGTATTTATTTTGTAAAATGTCTATTCAGATCTTTAAAAAAGACATTAAGAGGAAACTCACCTGTGGGATAACTCAGCCTGCATTTAATAGGCAGTAAAGGGTTATCTGCTTGAATAAATCAAGGAAAAAAGTCATTGAACTCATACACATATTTTATTATGTGTAAATTATACCCAATAAAAAGTAAGTATCTAGGAGTATAAGGGTAAGTAATTATATTGAAATATGTATAACAAAATGTTTAACACCAGTTTGTGGTATGAATAAAAACATCCTTCTTGTTTCTCAACAAATACATCGACATCCTATATATCCACTGTTTTGAACCTCTCACCTGGTGGCACCTAGGAGTGTAGCATCCTGTTTTCCTGTCTTGGCTCTCCTCGTGGGGCATCTACCGCACTTGTGTTAATTGCCATATGAGCAGGTGTTGCTGAGAGCAGGCCGTGCCTCTTAGATGCTTCAAAACAGGGATGTGGATCTTGGCACGGAGTGGATATCTAAAGTTTAAAACTGAAGCCACTGCTTCTTTAATAAATATTGAATGAATTTCTGTTCTGAACTAGGCAGTGTGTTCGTGACCAGGGAAACCTATTTTCCAGTTTTAAATGGAGTCTCATAAACTCAGAAGTTTTCTTGGCCCTTGGAGTTTTGCCCCAGATTAATGGCCTGTGAAAGGGCTGAGCTCACTCACCTTCCGTAGTTTTCTCCAGTGTTTTTCCTTGGTAGAGGCTCCCGTCTCTGCTCCTGTTGCTGTTCCTGTCACCTTCTCCCCAGTCTTGTGGGGACCTGGGTTGAGAGGCCTGCTGTTTGCATCGTGTGCAGGACGGAGGGTGTCACAGTGGAGACTCACCACTGAATATGACTATTGTCCTGCCTCTTTCCTGCTTTCCTGTCCTTGATCAGCAGATGTCCTTAACTAGGGTCTCAGAAGGAGAATTCCCACCCCGCACAGCCACTCTGGAGGCACAATCTATTCCTTCTCTCTTTCCCTACCTGTGTCATTTCCCTACTTCTTTTAAATTGTTTTTTAAGGACCAACCAAGCAGGTCATTTTTCATTTCATATAATTTCCTGAAATTCTAATAAACATATATTTTTCCATCTTATTATATCTGGTAGAAAAGTATTTCCATTTTTTGTGATCATCCAATGCAGATGATCTCTCTGGGGAATGAATGAGAAAAAGACAAGAAATAGCATGTAATTTGTCCTCTGGCCATCCTTACCCAATACTGCTTCTTCCTTAGGTGATGGGAAGTGCTCTTCTCTGGGACTGTGCTTGGGAGTCTCTTTCATGGCATAGCTTGGCTGTGGGATGCTTCTTTACTTCAAAAAATCTTGGGTACCACTTTGTATTGATATATTCTTAAATCTGTACCATAAATACCTGGACCCTGATGGGTGTGCTTGCCTGGGAGACCACACATGAACCTGGAGAGAAATGAGACTCTGAGTTGTTCTGAAGACCTGTCTGACCAGAAGTGAGGAACCGAAGAATGACCTTACCTGAGGACGCTGCCTGGTTGTGGGTTCAGCCTCCTGCATAAGCTTGGGTCTGGGAATCTGAGCTTAAGCTTCCAGATCTCTGTGAGGTTGGTTTCTAAGGCTAGCAGATGTCCTGTGGGAAACAGATGTCTATTTTCCTAAATTCACAAGAATTGGGAGCAGAAAGTCTCAGCCATTTTGTGCAGGTTTGGTTTCTTGAACAGCATCTCACCGTCACTCATTTTCTTTCCACTTTGCTCCAGCTGGACCTGATTTTCCAGATTAAAATCATGAAGGATTGGTATCCAGCTTACTGCCAAAGCCTGGGGAGGTTGAAGTCTTTTCTCCTTCCTGTCAGTGCATGTGCAGAAACCTGCCGTGCAGATCCATGCACCATCCACAGTCCTGCAGGCCTGTCTGAGTTCTGCCCTGGAAACAGAGAGATTCATGACTTTTGACTTTGTGTAATTTCTAATTCTGGACCAGGCAATTTTTCTATCCATCACCATTGCTTCTCCACATCTGAGGCCTGCCTCCTTGGAACATTTCAGTGGCACATTCTAACTTCAGCTAAAAATCTTCCTCTTTAATATGGCACTGTGGTGGTGGTGGTGAAGTCGCTCAGTCGTGTCCGACTCTTTGCGACCCCTGTGGACTGTAACCTACTAGGCTTCTCTGTCCATGGGATTCTCCAGGCAAGAATACTGGAGTGGATTGCCATTTCCTTCTCCAGGGGATCTTCCCGACCCAGGGGTCGAACCCGGGTCTCCCGCATTGGAGGCAGACGCTTTAACCTCTAAGCCACAGCCTTATCTGGGCTAGCATCTATGTGCTAGCATCCAGGAACCTGTGATCTGTGGACTCAAGGCTTGCTTGATAGTTACCCTTTAGGAGGATGCTGGGCTCTGGAGTGGTCTGTCCCAACAAACAAAGCAGGATGAAGACTCTTCTCAGGTATCTTGAGCTGGGTTTTCAAGATTCTCCTCTCCTCTCTCAGGACTGAGTGTCACTGGAAGCCATATTAACCACCAAGCTGTAGGGTTTCCTCTGATTGTCTAGCTGATGAGTTCATTTCTTGGCCTCCATTGCCCTGGCCAATGTATCAGTAAATGTTCTTTGTTTTCTGCTCTCTCTACCTGCCTGGAGGGGCCGTTGTTCCCTCACATTTTCATGTTGGTCTTGGGGCTATGTGACACTGTCCTCTGACCCAAACATCACTGTGATCCCTGTAATAATAGTCATCTTTCTTCCCAGAGCTGTATGTCCACTAGTTTGGCAATCAAGACAAGGGTACCCCTTGGCTCAGCTCTAGGGTAGTAATTTCATTCATGTTGCCATTGCACTAGAGTCCATTTCTCAGCTTTAAGATCCTAGGCCAGGGACTTCCCTGACGATCCAGTGGTTGGAACTCCATGCTTCCAATGAAGCGGGGTTGGGGGGTGCACGAATTTGATCCCTGGTCTGGGAACTAGGATTCCACATGCCGTGCAGCTAAATAACTAAGTGTTAAAAAAAAAAAAAAAAAAGATCCTAGACTAGTGCCCCAGTTTTGCTCTGATGTCATGTGAGGCGGCTTGCCCTCTGAATATTTATGTAAATATGACTCTAATCTTCAACATCGTGGACTGTGTTGGATCAGAGTTCTCCAAACAATTGCTGTAAATTCAAAACTCAAGCCCTCAAAACTTGGTTCCCTTGTGGACCTCTTTGCTGACCTGGATGTAGATTCCTGCCTGTTCACAGTTTTCCTCCAAAACTTTTACTCAAACCAAGCTGATGCTCTGCCATTTCTGCCTTTTTTGTTTGTTTGTTTCAGGTAGGGAAGAATTGCTATAGGCCAGTCAGCTCCGTTTAGTCTTCCTCCCCTAGTGGTGATGAATACAATTTTCTCTCTTTCCTTGGACAAGTGTTTTTGAGTTGGACTTGGCCACAGTCACCAATATTATTCCATTGTTCCATACACAGTTGCAGGCAATATTTCCAGCACAGAGTAGATCTGAGTCTATAAGCAAGAAGGTTTACAATGCTTATTTAACACTATGAGCCTTAACAGATGTTACCCAAATGTGGGTGAGTAGGGAAATGAGGATTAAACCCCCTTATTTTGACATTCACATGATATCGTGAAAAGCAGACTGGCTTTTTCCTATTCGTCAAAATTCTTTTATCCAAAGAATTACACTTTTATTATTAAGTGTCATGGTATTCATTTTGTAAACAAGATTTATAATATGCCTTAAATAGATAATATGCACTTTGTTGCAGTTGGTATTTGTCTCAGTTCAACTTTCCAGCTGTTTTTAATCACTACTTAATGCAACCCTGGCATTAACATTGAATGAATATATTTCATACAAATTTATTTTTCTAGGGGTCATACTGATTCTTAGACAATGCCCTTTCAGAGATTGTTTCCAGAAACCTACATGGTTCTTCATAGAAATTTCTGCTAAAAAGCCTTTTGATTAGAATTTAACCTGTATCATAGTAGAAGCCATCATTATCATTGAATTTGTGTCCTCAACTCTTTATGTGTCTTAGTATCAAACACCTATAGTGGCTTCTGTTCTTCTCCAAGTCAACCAAATATTCTCTCCATAGCCTTATGGTAAAAGAACATGTTCCAGGCAATTAGAAATCATAATCCACTCTTGTTTAATGGTATGTTACTGCCTTTTTCTCCATTTATCTATAAAAGCATTTTTAAAACATGAAATGTCCAAACCATTTTGTCTTCTTTTTCACTCAGTGCTAAAAACATTTCACTGTTTCTCCAGAGGGTTCATAAATGTAATTCTTAACACTGTAATCTATCATTTTATCTGCATCTTAACAGAACTTTACTTACCCTCTGACATCTACAAATGCATTTGCACAAAAAAGCTGCAGTTAGCCTAAGGTTTTGGATAAGACTGCCTGGGTCTGATGGTTAACTTGACCCAGCAGTGGCTCTCTGTCTTTGGGTAAGTTATCCTTGCCCTGCTTTTCTAATCAGCTGCTGCTGCTAAGTCACTCCAGTCATGCCCTACTCTGTGCGATGCCATAGACGGCAGCCCACCAGGCTCCTCCGTCCCTGGGATTCTCCAGGCAAGAACACTGGAGTGGGTTGCCATTTCCTTCTCCAATGCATGAAAGTGAAAAGTGAAAGTGAAGTTGCTCAGTCGGGTCCGACTCTTAGCGACCCCATGGACTGCAGCCTACCAGGCTCCTCCGTCCATGGGATTCTCCAGGCAAGAAAACTGGAGTGGGGTGCCACTGAGAAGCCTAATAACAACAGTGCCGCATCACAGGACTGTTGTGAAGATCAAGTATGTGTTATGTAAAAGCCTTTGGATCAGTGCCTGGCATGGAGTAAGCCGTTAATAAATGTTACCAACTATTTTTTTTTTTCATTTTAATTCTTTTTATTTTTATTTTTTGCAAACGTCTCCATTAGAAATTGCCATCCAGTCCTCTAGGCTACCTTTATGTCTGCTTGTGCTGTGCAATGCATACCCTTAATTCTTTTCATTCTTCACATTTTATGGAGAATCCCTTGGAAATTCTCTGCTCCTTGATTTAAGTGGATTTCCAGGAGACTAAAATAAAGTTATTTTTGTGTAGAGGTGAGCTGGTCCCCTTGCATTAATTACAGATGTAACAATGGTGTCCCCTAAGAAAGCAGGTGTTGCTTTTTGAAAATTTAGATGAAGAGTGCTTTGTGGAATATGCTTTGTTTGACAACCAAAAAAAATTATTTCTTCACAGGTAGATGCAAACCAAGAGGCAACCAAGAACTTAAAAGTGACACGAAGAGTTATGTAGAATCACAGTGACTCCCTTGACCCAGCTGAGTTTCTTTCTTTCTTTCTAAATGGATATTTTGGTTTTTTTTCTTTCATTTTTTTGGTAAATTAGTATAATTTCATATTGCTCCATTTGTAAATGTTATTTTTTATTGGAGTATAATTGCTTTACAATGTTGTGTTAGTTTCTGCTGTATGAGAAAGTGAATCAGCTATATGTATACATATATCCCCGCCCTCTTGGACCTCCCTCCCTCCCTCCCTCCCACTCCCCGGGGCACCCGCCTAGGCCACCACGGAGCCCTGGGCTGAGCTGTCTGTGCGATGCAGCAGCTTCCCACTAGCTGTTTCACACATGGTGGTGCATTCATGCCAGTGCTACTCTCCCAGTTCACCCCCCTTCCCCTTCTCCTCTGTGTCCACATGTCTATTTGCTATATCTGCATCTCCTCTCCTGACCTGCAAATAGCTTCATCCACACCCTTTTTATAGATTCCATGTTGTTGTTCAGTAGCAAGTCTTGTTAAACTCTTTGTGACCCCTGGACTGCATCTCACCAGGCTTCCCTCTCCTTTTCTATCTCCCAGAGTCTAGGCTCTGAATATATACATTAATATACAAGACTTGGTTTTCTGTTTCTGACAACTTCATTTTGTGTAGCAGACTATATATAGGTCCATTCACATCACTCCAAATGACTCAATTTCATTCCTTTTTATAGCTGAATACTATCTCCTTGTATATAGGTATCACATCTTCTTTATCTATTCATCTGTCAGTGAACATTTTGGTTGCTGCCAAGAGCTGGCTATTGTAAATAGTGCTGTAATGAACACTGGGGTGCATGTGTCTTTTCTGAATTATGGTTTTCTCAGGGCATGTACCCAGTAGTCATCCAGCTGAGTTTCTGAATGAATTGGTCTTTGACTAATTTATATTAACCAGTACCCCTATTCAGTGCAGTTCCTCAGTTGTGTCCAACTCTTTGTGATCCCATGGACTGCAGCATGCCAGGCTTCACTGTCCTTCACCAAGTCTTGGAGCTTGCCCAAACTCATGCCCATTGAGTCGGTGATGCATCCAAACCATCTCATCCTCTGTCGTCCACTTCTCCTCTTGCCTTCAATCTTTCCCCAAACCAGGGTCTTTTCTAATGAGTCAGTTCTTCGCATCAGGTGGCCAAAGTTTTGGAGTTTCAGCTTCAACATCAGTCCTTCCAATGAATATTCAGGACTGATTTCTTTTAGGACTGACTGGTTGGATCTCCTTGCAGTCCAAGGGACTCTCAAGAGTCTTCTCCAACACCACAGTTCAAAAGCATCAATTCTTCAGAGCTCAGCTTTCTTTACAGTCCAAATCTCACATCTATACATTACTACTGGAAAAACTATAGCTTTGACCAGATGGACATTTTTTGGCAAAGTAATGTCTCTGCTCTTTAATATGCTGTCTAGGTTGGTCATAACTTTCCTTCCAAGAAGCAAGCATCTTTTAATTTCATGGCTGCAGTCACCATCTGCAGTGATTTTGTAGACCAAGAAAATGAAGTCTGTCACTGTTACCATTGTTTCCCCATCGATTTGCCATAAAGTGATGGACCATATGCCATGACCTTTGTTTTTGGAATGTTGAGTTTTAAGTCAGTTTTTCCACTCGCCTCTTTCACTTTTATCCAGAGGCTCTTTAGTTTCTCTTCACTTTCTGCCATAAGAGTGGTGCCATCTATATATCTGAGGTTTTTTGATATTTGTCCCTGCAATCTGAGAAGGGGACAATAGAGGATGAGATGGTTGGATGGCAACACTGACTCAGTGGACATGAGTTTGAGCAAGCTTTGGGAGTTGGTGATGGACAGGGAAGCATGGCGTGCTGCAGTCCATGGGGTCACAAAGTTGAACACCACTGAGTGGCTGAAGTGAACTGTGCTTCATCCAACCTGACATTTCACACGATGTACTCTGCATAAAAGTTAAATAAGCAAGGTGACAGTATACAGCCTTAACGTACTCCTTTCCCAATTTGGAACAAGTCCATTGTTCCATGTCTGCTTCTAACTGTTGCTTCTTGACCTGCATACAGATTTCTTAGGAGGCAGATAAGGTGATCTGGTATTTCCATCTCTTGAAGAATTTTCCACAGTATATTGTGATCCACACAGTTAAAGGCTTTAGCATAGTCAGTAAAGCAGATGTAGATGTTTTTCTGGAATGTTTTTCTTGCCTTTTCTGTAATTCAACAGATGTTGGCAGTTTAATCTCTAGTTCTTCTGCTTTTGGGCTTCCCTTGTGGCTCAGCTGGTAAAGAATCTGCCTGCAATGCGAAGACCTGGGTTTGATCCCTAGATTGGGAAATCCTTTGGAGAAGGGAAATGCTTCCCACTCCATTATTCTGGCCTGAAGAATTCCACAGGCTATATAGTCCATGGGTTCACAAAGAATTGGACACAACTGTGTGACTTTCACTTTCACTTTCCTCTTCCTTTTCTAAATCCAGCTTGGATATCTGGAAGTTCTCAGTTCACGGACTGGTGAAGCCTAGCTTGAGAGTTTTGAGCATTACTTTGCAGTATGTGAGATGAGCATTTTATGGTAGTTTGAGCATTCTTTGGCATTGCTTTTCTTTGAGATTTGAATGAAAACTGACCTTTCCCAGTCCTGTGGCCACTGCTGAGTTTTCCAAATTTGCTGGCACTTTCACAGCATCATCTTTTAGGATTGGAAATAGCTCAGCTGGAATTCCATCACCTCTACTAGCTTTGCTCATAGTGAAGCTTCCTAAGGTCCACTTGACTTCACACTCCAGGATGTTGGGTCTAGGTGAGTGATCATACTATCGTGGTCATCTAGGTCATTGAGATCTTTTTATATAGTTCTGTGTATTCTTGCCACCTCTTATTAATATCTTCTGCTTCAGTTAGATCCATACTATTTCTGTCTTTATTGTGCCCATCTTTGCCTGAAATGTTCCCTTGAATCTCTAATTTTCTTGAAGAGATCTCTAGTCTTTCCCATTCTATTACTTCCCTCTATTTCTTTGCATTGATCACTGAGGAAGGCTTTCTTATCTCTCCTTGCTATTCTTTGGAACTCTGCATTCAGATGGACATATCTTTCCTTTTCTCCTTTGCCTTTCACTTCTCTTCTTTTATCAGCTATTTGTAAGTCCTCCTCAGACAAGCATTTTGCCTTTTTGCATTTCTTTTTCTTGGGGATGGTTTTGATCACTGCCTCCTGTATAAAGTTATGAACCTAAGTCCATAATTCTTCAGGCACTCTATCTGTCAGATCTAATCCCTTGAATCTGTTTGTGACTTCTACTGTATAATTGTAAGGTATTTGATTTAGTACTCCTATAGCTAACTATATTGCTTATTTGTCCCAGTTAAACCAGTTTGAAGCCTGGCAAGTTGAATTTTATTTCTCTGTCTCAATTTTTCATGCATCAGATGAAGAGGAAGAAACACAGGTGAACTTCACAGGAATATAAATTACTTTGAAATGTAAATATGACTATAGATGCATATGTAAAACAAACTGTGAACTGGTATGCAAATATCCTAGTAAAGCTATGTATTTTCTTTGAAATAAAATAAAGGTCCAAAGATTATTTTAATTCACATTTTTAGGAAGCCTATCTTTCAATTAATGTTAGGATTGACATTCTTTGTGAGGAAAATGCTACTCAGATGTACGTTTCATTGACATGATAGAGGACCCTTATTCATATCTCTATATAATTCAATGATGCCTTTTCAGAGATGGCTTTGGTTTTACTTTCCAAAGACCACCTGTGTAAGCAGGTGAGAAGAGCAAGATCACAGAACTTCTTTCACTGTGAGCTGATGATATTGTACTTTGGGTGAATTCCATTTTGAATCAGCAAAGACACAGTGGATTGAGTAATCTCAGCAAATCAATGAATCTCTCCCTTGTACCTTGTCCTTCAGTCTTTTTGCTGATTTCCTCTGAAACATTGTATGCCTGAATTATCGAGACACCTACCCACTTTAACTGTGAGTCTCACTGAATACAAACATAACCATCTGTAGTTATAACTATAAAAACTGTATACATAAGCTTAGTAACTAGATATATCTTTGTAGAATTCCTTGGAGTCACAGAAATAAATTTTGGTTCAAGTATCAGAGATAGTCAGGTCTCTAGTTTCTTTGCATATTAATTTAGTGCTAGGCTTTAATTAGAAAACATATTTATTTAGAAGTTTTCTTTCATGCACTTAGGTTATATTAACAACAAGAAATTATTCATTTAGGATATATTTAAAAAGTACAAAGCATATATGAAAAAACACTTTGTCATAAATAGAACTGTGTTCCCTAAATTTATATGTATTAATAGAAATCCTACCCCAATAGTACTTCAGAATGTGATCTTACTTGGAAATAGGATTGTTGCACATTTAATTAGTTAATATGATGCTAGCCTGGAGTAGAGTGGGTTCCTAATCAGATATGACTGGTGTCCTGATAAAAGAGACATTTTGGACACACGCCAGGAGAATGCCATGTGGAAATGAAGGCAGAGACATAGGTGCTGCTTCTATAAGTCTAGCAATGTCAAATATTGCCAGAAAACCACCAGAAGCTGGGAGAGAAGCATCAAACAGAGTCTCCTTCCCAGGTTCAGAAGGAACCAACCCTTTGAAACTTTGATCTCTGACTTCTAGTCTCCAGAAATGTGAGACAATGCATTTCTTTTGTATTAGCCACTCATTCTGCAGTAGTTTGTTAGGCAACTCTAGCAAATTACTAGACTGTAGTACCAGAAGTAGGATGCTCCTGTAGGGGTACTCAAAAATAAGACAGTGATTTTGGAATTTGTTGATAGATTCTTGAGGTGACTGATTTAAAAATAAAAAGCCTAGATTTCCTGGGAAAGGGATTTGAAAAAGAACAGTTAATTATATGGGCATAATTAAATCACTGCACACCAGTAACTAACACATCATTGTTAATCAACTATGTTGTTTTTGTTCAGCAGCTAAGTTGTGTCTGACTCTTTGCAACCCCATGGACTGCAGCATGCCAGGCCTCCCTGTGCCTCAGTCTCTCCTGGCATTTGCTCAAGTTCATGTTGATTGAATTGGTAATGCCATCCAACCATCTCATCCTCTGTCATCCTCCTTTCCTACCTTCAATCTTTCCTAGCATTATGATCTTTTTCAATGAGTTGGCTGTTGGCATCAGGTGGCCAAAGTACTGGGGCTTCAGCATCGGTTCTTCCAATGAATACTCAGGGTTGATTTCCTTTAGGGTTGATTGATTTGATCTCCTTGCTCTCCAAGAGCCCCTGAGGAGTCTTCTCCAGCACCACAATTCAAAAACGTAAAATTCTTCATCCTGAGCCTTCTTTATGGTCCAGCTCTCACATCCATACATGACTATTGGGAAAACCATGGATTTGACTATATGGACCTTCATCAGTGAAGTGGGTTTTCTGCATTTTAATATGTTGCCTAGGTTTGTCATAGCTTTTCTTCCAAGAAGCAAGTGTCTTTTAATTTCATGGCTGCAGTCATCATCCATAATTTTGGAGCCCCAGAAAATAAAGTCTGTCATTGTTTCCCTCCCCCACCCCTCATCTATTTGCTATGAAGTAATTAAACCAGATGCCATGTTCTTCATTTTTTGAATCCTGAGTTTTAAAAAATTTATTTAATTGGAGGCTAATTACCTTACAATATTGTGGTGGTTTTTGCCATACCTTACAATATTGTGGGGTTTTTGCCATACATTCACATGAATTAGCCATGGATGTACGTGTGCTCCCCATCCTGACCTTTCCTCCCACCTCCCTCCCCATCACATCTCTCAGGGTCATCCCAGTGCACCAGCCCTGAGCACTCTGCCTCATCCATTGAACCTGGACTGGTGATCTATTTCACATATGATAGTATATATGTTTCAGTGCTATTCTCAAATCATCCCACCCTCGCCTTCTCCCACGGAATCCAACAGTCTGTTCTTTACACCTGTGTCTCTCTGGCTATCTTGCACATAGGGTTATTGTTACCATCTTTCTAAATTCCATATATATGGGTTAATGTGCTGTATTGGTGTTTTTCTTTCTGACTTACTTCACTCTGTATAATAAGCTCCAGTTTCATCCACCTCATTAGAACTGATTCAAATGCATTCTTTTTAATAGCTGAATAATATTCCATTGTGTATATGTACCATAGCTTTCTTATCCTGAATGCTGAGTTTTAAGCCAGCTTTTTCACTTTTCTCTTTCACTTCATCAAGAGACTATTTAGTTCCTCTTTGCTTTCTGTCATATGGGTAGTATCATGTGCATTTCTGAGTTTATTGATATTTCTTCTGGCAACCTTGATTCCAGCTTGAGCTTCATCCAGCCTGGTGTTTCACCTTAATACTTCCCTAAATTTCCCTTGTGAGTCACATGACTATTCACTGCCACAGCATTCTGAATTCTGCTGATCTTTTGCCCCTACAAGAAGAAGTGGCATTTCATGACTGTCTCACCTCAGGGAACTTTCTGTACCTCACTCATATTTACTAGAGACTCTGACCTAATATTATTTGTGTGTGGGTCATTCCTCAAAGTTGAAACTGGCAGTTATCAGGAGAATATACTATTTCCAATAGCAGTTGTCCCTAGAACATAGTTCTTTATCTGAGGTAAAATCAACCCAGAATTGACAAGTGAGTGCAATAAGATTTGCACTTGTCAGTTAGCCAAAGAACAGACAGACAGCACTAAAGTTGTCCTTTAGTGTCTGTAGGGATTGATTTCGGGGCCCCCATTATATGCTCAAGTCTGTGTTAAAATGGCTAATGTGTGCATGCTCATTCTCTTCAGTTGTGTGCAACTCTTTGCGACCCTAGGGACTGTAGCCAACCAGGCTCGTCTGTGCATGAGATTCTCTAGGCAAGAATACTGGAGTGGGTTACCATGCCCTCCTCCAGGGGATCTTCCGGACCTGGTGATTGAACTCACATCTGCCTGCATTGCAGGGAGATTCTTTACCCATTGAGCCACCTCGAAAGCCCAAAATGGCATAGTTTTCCCATATATGTACATCTTCCCCATACACCTTAAATCATCTTTGAATTATTTATAGTACCTGATGTAATGTAAATGCTATGTAAATAGTTGTAAATACAATGTAAATGCTATGTAAATAGTTGCCAGCATGGGGCAAATCTAAGTTTTGCTTTTTGGAAAGTTCTGGAATTTTTTTATTTAATATTTTTGATCTGAGGTTAATTGAATCTATGGATGTGAAACTCATGAATATGGGCAGCTGATTGTGTACAGATATCAGGTATGATTTTGGAGTAGTATATGACTCTGAGACACTTTGGAGGAAAAGACCTTTTTGCCTGTTCTGAAGACACTATCAACAATGGTCAACAAGTTAAGAAACTTATAGTCCATGGGGTCTTAAAGAGTGGGACATGACTGAGTGACCTCCACTTTCACTTTCACTTAGATGCATTCCTACCTCTGGAAGAGGTGGCTATTTTAAAGGTTGAGGTCCATGAAAAGAGAGAGTATACAAGTTACAGGAAATGCTCTAGCAGATCATTGTGACAAAAACAGCTTTAACCAAGGTAATGATCTTAACTAAACTCTTGAGTATTTAAATAGGTCATTATAAAATGTCGATGGTTACTCCTTTGTTTAAGAAAGGAAGAAATGAAAAAAAGTCAGGTTTCACTCTTTGCTCATATAATCTCTGGCACTATCAAGATGGCCACTTGTTGATACCAGATTATTTCAAATAGATACTAGCTAAATTTCTCCATTAGATTATTTATTATGGTCCAAATGGGTTACACCTCAAATCAACATCTATGGAGAAACTTTCAAAAGACTGCTGAGTTTGTTTTGAGGTCACATGTCATCTCTCAAGAACATAATCCTAGAAAAATCATAAAGGGACACAGCCAGATCCTAAAACCTCAGGGTCCTTTGAACACTTTCAGATGAATTTGGTCAGATTATAGCCTCTATGGGATTTGCTTATATTTTAGTTATTGTATATTTATTTGCAGGGTGGGTTGAAGCTTCCCTTGTCAAAAAAATACAGACTTTACAGTAGTGAAACAACTGCTTGATTTTGTGTTTTAACCTGGGAATAGCAACTTTTATATTAAGTTACTGAAGCACATAGTTTCCGGGAACAATCACAGGAAAACTCTGTGAGCCTTTATCTGTTATTCAATAACTATACTACTCTTACCATGCGTGATGACCTGGAATGATTGAAAGAACTGTGGTTTCCTTAAACTAAAGTGAACAAAAATTTCAGGAGTCCTTGAGCTCCTTTGGCCAAAGCTCTTCTGAAATAGACCTTCTGGCCATAAAGTCCACTCCTCCTACAACACATTAGTCATCTCTCTATTAATCGGTAGATGGAAGTCCTGTGCACTTAAGATTTTACTTCCAATACTAGACTCTGCCATGCTGAACACAGATATAGCAAGACACTGTAAGAAATTCATCATGTACTATACCTGGGCTGTCACCGATAGGTTACCTTATCTTTCCACAGCATCTTCCTGGACAGTCTCTTCACAGTCTTTGACCGTGAGATTTCATATATTGGAAGGGACAACAGAGAAAAACTGTTCTTGAGTCATGTTGTAAAGAACCATATCATGTTCTGTGAACAACAAATACAGCAGTGCAACTACAGGGAGTCAACCTTTGGGTTCACATTTCATAGCTAAAGAAGCAAATCAGAACTCCACACAATTGGAAGGCTACTCCACTGTAGATTCTTAGAGACCCTCCATAAGGAGCTGATCTTTAGGAGTAGACAGCCAGTCTAAGATCTTTGGAACAAGTACATGACTTCAGATAGTGGAAAGCTTCACTCCATAATTTGGGTCAAGGTTTATCTTTAATTCCTGTATTGTTTTTCATCTGTTCACTTATAATCATCTTATTTTCTTTAGATCCCTGGTTGTTGCTGATCCATATTGGCCTCTTTTCTCTTTTCTTTCCTCTTTCTTATAACTGCTTAATCTGAACCTACTCATTTCAGATCAGTCACTCATTCATGTCTGACTCTTTGCAACCCCATGAATCGCAGCACGCCAGGCCTCCCTGTCCATCACCATCTCCCAGAGTTTACTCAACTCATGTCCATAGAGTCAGTGATGCCATCCAGCCATCTCATCCTCTGTCATCCCTTTCTCCTCCTGCCCCCAATCCCTCCAAGCATCAGGGTCTTTTCCAGTGAGTCAACTCTTCACATGAGGTGGCCAAAGTATTGGGGTTTCAGCTTTGGCATCAGTCCTTCCAATGAACACCTAAGACTGATCTCCTTCCGAATGGACTGGTTGGATCTCCTTGCAGTCCACAGGACTCTCAAGAGTCTTTTCCAACACCATTCTTAGATTATCCCAAATAGTAGTCACTGCCCTCAATCTTGCTCACTGCTGGATATATTGTCCATGATCAAATCTGGACTGTTGGATATGATCCCCATAATAAAAATGTCTGGGAAATACTGTTTTCATCAAATGAGACAATCAGAGCTATTGGCATTTCCACTTTCACCTATATGGACAATTGACCCTAAAAAAGTTAACTTATGACTTTGTTAGTGTTTGTCTCTCCCAGAAAAATAACTTTATTGCAATCAACTTATCAGACCCTAGGAAACTCTAAATTTGAATTCATCAAATTTTGTAGGAGGATAAGCCAAAGCCCACATTAAAGAGGCTAACAGAGGTCTCTATTAGTCAAATATAATCCAGCTAATGTAAAGCTTTGGTTCCAATCTCATGTCATAAAAACTCCTTTTCCCTTGATCTCCATGTGCTCCTACTGGATGCTATTTTTTATGGCCATAATGTTTTGTCCTGTTTGCTTCTGATTAGTACCTCATGCACTTTAGAAATAGCATTATTATACCTGTATGTACACAGAGGCCCTATTTCTATAAATCCTCAGGGCTCAAAATTCTGACTCAAGTGTGGGCTCCAAAATGAAGCCACCCTCCACACACTCTACCTGGAGGAATTGCTGTCTTGTTTCTGTGACTCATCAGAGCACTGTTCCCAGTGGGTGTTCTGCAGAGGTCATTAATGATACCACCTCTGCCTAGATGGAATACAGATTGGTCTCAACTCATTGATATGAGTGGTAGTGGACAGTTATATTGCTCTATAGGTTTTGTTGGCTAGTTGTGGTAGAGTCTCTCCCATTGCTGGTAGCTTGCCCTGTACTTGAACCAATGAAATGAACAGGGTGGAGCAGGCTCTACATTGCCTTAAGGAAAAAGCTACTTGGCTCCCTAAGGTTGATGTTCATGGCCCAGAGGACGTTTGTTCTTGGTCTGGGTTGGTTAATTTGGATTCCCAGTTCTGAAACATTTTACAAGTACTATCAATTGTTCTTACTTTTGTCTTGGTGCTGATTAGTTGCATTCTATCCGGAGTCATAAATGCATCTATGCAGCTATTCTCTTGTCAGAGGCTCATGATAATGACACAGCAAAAGGTCAAGAAGCTCTCACAATACAGTTGACTATGGAGAAAACTGTACATTCAATAAGTGGAGACGATCTGGTTCTCTAGACTGCTCTGCATTTGTCAACTTCTCACAGGTGAGAAATTGGCTAAAAGGGGGAACTGATAGGCTGAATATACAAGTAGACAATGTTTGACCATATATAGTAAACTGTGACACAGCAGCAGCAACCAGTCCCAGAAGCCCCACCACAACCTGGGTAACCATTGTCAGAACTTGGTCAATGACTGGCAGCTTCTCCATGTTTACTCCCACCCCTGACCTTTTTCCAATTCAGGACCAACTAGAGAAAGCCAAATATGCTCCTCAAATCACTTACGTAAGATCCCTCACTTCTGGTTATCCCACCTCTACTTCTCTGTGGCAACAGCCTCCAATCAGGGCATATCTGAAGTCTCCCTTTTTTTTCACTGCAAAACTTTCCTACTCCCATGTCTACCTTTGAGTCTCTGCCAAACAAGTGATAGTGACCGACTCCTCCTCTGTAGAAAGTTCTGAATAAACAGGCTGGTTGTTCTCAGTTGCATGGTCTTATTTATTGCCACACTTCTTAGCTCTAAGGAATAAAGGGCAACATCCCTAATTAAGAATAATGTGCCTATGGGTTGGGGGAGGAGAAAATTCTGGGTAGGAGAGAGAAGATAAGATTAGTCTGATTTAGTACCAGAGAGAAATAGAGAATATTTTCAGAGCTGTATTTTTCAACTGTCAAGTAATAACCTTTTTCAGGTCATTGTCTGACACATGGTAGACAATTATTAAATGTTTTTTGACTGAATGAGTCTATGGAAGCTTGTTCTCCTCCATCCCCACAGCAACATCCTCAGAGTTCCTACAGTTTTCAAGATATTATTGAGCTGGACAGTTGGCCTTGGGGTAGAACTGTGACTAGTGGAAACTGGTTTAATGCTTGTCCTTTCAACCTTTCTTTGGGCACTAAGGCTATGTTCTCTTTTATAGGACCCCTTGGTTAAAAATGTTGTTATTTATTATTAGATTTCTTTTATTCAGGAGAAAGATCCTGTATATTTTTGAAGGCAGAACTGTATTTTATTCCAAGGAGACTATGCAAGAAATATTTTCAAATTGCACAAGTCCTAGCATTGTGGTTTTGGAGGATAAAGATTTATTCCTATAGCAAACAATTATAAATATTTAAGAAGGTTTTAGTAAATTAGGCAAAGTAAAATGTTGGTGAAAGTTATGACTTTCTAATAGAATATCTTCATGGAGATGGCCCATCTGACTGGACCAACTGAGTCGTGGCTCTAGACAAGTGTGATGTGCACAAACTCATCTTGAACTTTCTGGAATTTTTTTCTCCCCCTGAGTTTTTCCTCTAATCATTCCTCACTCCTTTTTTATTGTGACAGTTTATAACTGACTTAAAAATATGCATGTCTACATATGCACACACAAAGGCACACACACACACTTTTCTCTAAATGGGGAACGTCTTCAACTTTCTTGACTTTGGTCTGCTCTCTCCGTGGCTTACTTTCATGGCAATGTGCAGCTACTTTTCTTTGCTATCATTTGTATCAGTTGCAATAGTGTACTTATTTTACTTAATATACTTATTTTATTATAATTTGATCAGTAGACTGGAAGAACTATGTTTTTGTTCATGGCTTGGATCAGTAAATATTAACTGAATTAAAGGAATAAAAATACTGAAATAATCTAATAACCTGTTTTCACATCTCTCTCATAATTAGTTAGGGTTGATTTCTTAGAACCCAGGGTTAAGGCTGACTCATGTTGGACCCTTAATAGAAAACTTTTGTTGAAATGGATTGGTTGTCCTGTGTCAGTGATCTGTCCTATATCATTATATCATTCCTGGAGGAACCAAACCAAGGACAATGTGCCTGACTGAGGAGAAGCAGATAAGAAATTACAAGGAGTACATGTGGCTGTATCAGCACAAACTGCTCTATTTCATGCAGAAGACGAGTGATTAAATCAAGGGTTAATTCACCTTTGGTGGCACTGGATTTGTTGTCCTTTTGGTTTCTTAGGCCATTTGATAGTTGGATTAGTCATTTAGTAAGGAAGTGAGAAGTTCTTATTGCAATGTAGGGAAAAAAAACTGATATAAGCATCAGAGACCTTGATTCTTCTATTTTCTCTTTAGCTAAAGATGGGCAAACATGTTTTACTCTCTCGGCTGCAGTTTTCTCAGCTTAAAATTAAGCTTTGGGAACAGAAATTCTCTTAAATTTCTAACACACAAATTCTGTGTTTTATGAAATAAGAGAGGATGTTATGTTTGAATTTTCATTTGTTTTGCTTATTTCAGCCACACATTTTTGCAAGTGTTTGTCTTATATTCTGAAAAAGCTGAGCACTCCTGAAAGAATATAAGGCAGAATAATGCTGATTTAAACTATGGCCAAGAAAACTTAAATGCAATAAAATCCTCTGTTTTTATATCCAACTGGTCCTCTCAGGCTAACTTATAAGAATGATTTTTACTTCTCATGAAGACATTTGTCAATAAATTGTACTCTGCCTTTGTGTCTTTAGTTATTTAAATCTGATATATCTCTTGTGTATATTATGAATTCTTTTTTCTAATCCATTAGGAACATATGGTGTAGTGTATGGGCTTGTGGGTCAGACAAGACTAGGTTCAATACTGGCTGTAGTACTGACTAGCTGACTTATCAGGACAGTTTATTTCTTGGCTCTTATCCCCATTACTTTCTCTAATAAAGGATGATGAAGATGACATCAATGTAAAGATATCATCAACCATTATGATGGCATCATATTGTAATCTTTGCAAGGATTAAATGCAATAATGTGGAGCATACTGAGTTCCCTCAATTACCATATGCACTCTCCTTTCTGCTGTGTTCAGGAGGCTTCTTGAATCAAACAACTTTTTCTTTTGTAAATACTACACCCCTATAATCAGCAATTTTTAGAGTAGGAGTTTAATATGGGCTGATGGTTGGGGGAATGACTGCTCAATACCTAGAAGGAACATGGCTCTGAAGAATGTTTTCTTAGCTATTAAAACAAACAAATTGAGAGATGATGGTGGCTTGGAACAAGGTTAGGTTTAGAGTTCGGGCACTGAAGGGAGTGAGAAGTAGTTGGAGATGTATGTTGGTAGGGCCAACAGAACTTTCAGATCAATTTTTTAAGGAGTACAAGAAAGAGAGAAGTCAAGGATGGTTCCAAGATTTTTGTTCCCCTAAGAAGAAGGAACAGAAATAAATAAACTGTGATGCATTCACTAGTTCAGGGGAACTAGAAGTGGGATCAAGCCAATGCAAGGTAAATGTCATGGAAACACACAGAAGACCGAAGACTTCTGTGAAGGGTAAAATACAATAGAGACTGCTCCCTAGGGAGAATGAAAAGCTATTATCCCATTAAAATGCCTCTCCTCTGGCTCATCTCTGCAAGGTGGGAAAACTAATAATGCACGTTATTTCCTGGTAAATCATGATGGAAATGTTGCAGATTTTTGTTCATGAGAACTGAAAGGATTCATCATGGTTTATTCCATGACAATTAACACCAAAGAGAGTAATAACAGTGCACTGTTTATTAGGTAGTATCCTCAACTTTTTCATATGGTAGACAGAATCCCCACCGGCTTGCTAAAGGTATATAGGCCATAAAACTTTTACACAATAATGTTTGACTGTATCTGTGCAGTATTCTATGGGTTGCATAAGAGGTCTGGTTCTTAAATCTTCTCTAAGACTATCAGATATGCAACCAAAGGCCTCTGGAAATATTGTTTTAAGAACAATGACCACCAATCAGCAAGTACTTATTCAGTTCAGTTCAGTTCAGTCACTCAGCTGTGTCCGACTCTTTCCAACCCCATGAACTGCAGCATAAGAGGCTTCCCTGTCCATCACCAACTCCCAGAGTCCACCCAAACCCATGTCCATTGAGTAAGTGATGACATCCAACCATCTCATCCTCTGTCATCCCCTTTTCCTCCTGCCCTTAATCTTTCCCAGCATCAGAGTTGTTTCAAATGAGTCAGCTGTTTGCATCAGCTGGTCAAAGTATTGGAGTTTCAGCTTCAACATCAGTCCTTCCAATGAACACCCAGGACTGATCTCCTTTAGGATGGACTGGTTGGATCTCCATGCAGTTCAAGGGTCTTCTCCAACACCACAGTTCAAAAGCATCAATTCTTCGGCACTCAGCTTTCTTTATAGTCCAACTCTCACATCCATACATGACCACTGGAAAAACCATAGCCTTTACTAGACGGACCTTTGTTGGCAAAGTAATGTCTCTGATGTTTATTTTTATTTTTTAATTTTATTATTATTATTTTTATTCTACATTACAATACTGTATTTGTTTTGCCATACATTGACATGAATCAGCCACAGGTGTACACGATTTCCCAATGCCAAAGCCCCTCCCACCTCCCACCCCATATCATCTCCCTGGATCCTCCCGTGCACCAGCCCCAAGCATCCTGTATCCTGTATTGATCATAGACTGGCACTTCGTTTCTTACATGATAGTATGCATGTTTCAATGCCATTCTCCCAAATCATCCCACCCTCTCCCTCTCCCTCAGAGTCCAAAAGTCCGTTCTATACCTCTGTGTCTCTTTTGTTGTCTCACATACAGGGTCATCATTACTATCTTTCTAAATTCCATATATATGTGTCAGTATACTATATTGGTGTTTTTCTTTCTGGCTTACTTCACTCTGTATAATCGGCTCCAGTTTCATCCATCTCATTAGAACTGAGTCAAATTTATTCTTTTAAGGGCTTAGTAGTACTCCATTGTGTATATGTACCACAGCTTTCTTATCCATTCATCTGCTGATGGACATCTAGGTTGTTTCCAAGTCCTGGCTATTATAAACAGTGCTGCAATGAACATTGGGGTACATGTGTCTCTTTCGATTCTGATTTCCTCGGTGTGTATGCCCAGCAGTGGGATTGCTGGGTCATAAGGCAGTTCTATTTGCAGTTTTTAAGGAATCTCTACACTGTTTTCCATAATGGCTGTACTAGTTTGCATTCCCACCAGCAGTGTAAGAGGGTTCCCTTTTCTCCACATCCTCTCCAGCATTTATTGCTTGTAGACTTTTGGATCGCAGCCATTCTGACTGTTGTGAAATGGTACCTCATTGTGGTCTTGATTTGCATTTCTCTGATAATAAGTGATGTTGAGCATCTTTTCTTGTGTTTGTTAGCCATCCGTATGTCTTCTTTGGAGAAATGCCTATTTAGTTCTTTGGCCCATTTTTTGATTGGTTCATTTATTTTTCTGGAGTTGAGCTGCATAAGTTGCTGGTATATCTTTGAGATTAGTTGTTTGTCAGTTGTTTCATTTGCTATTGTTTTTCCCATTCAGAAGGCTGTCTTTTCACCTTGCTTTTAGTTTCCTTTGTTGTGCAGAAGCTTTTAATTTTAATTAGATCCCATTTGTTTATTTTTGCTTTTATTTCCAGTATACTGGGAGGTGGATCATAGAGTATCCTGCTGTGATTTATGTCGGAGAGTGTTTTGCCTATGCTTTCCTCTAGGAGTTTTATAGTTTCTGGTCTTACATTTAGATCTTTAATCCATTTTGAGTTTATTTTTGTGTATGGTGTTAGAAAGAGATCTAGTTTCATTCTTTTACAAGTGGTTGACCAGTTTTCCCAGCACCACCTGTTAAAGAGACTGTCTTGTATATTCTTGCCTCCTTTGTCGAAGATAAGGTGTCCATATGTGTGTGGATTTATCTCAGGGCTTTCTATTTTGTTCCATTGATCTATATTTCTGTCTTTGTGCCAGTACCATACCATTTTAATGACTGTGGCTTTGTAGTAGAGCCTGAAGTCCGGCAAGTTGATTCCTCCAGTTCCATTCTTCTTTCTCAAGATTGCTTTTGCTATTCGAGGTTTTTGTATTTCCATACAACTCTTGAGATTATTTAATCTAGTTCTGTGAAAAATACTGCTTGTAGCTTGATAGGAATTGCATTGAATCTGTAGATTGCTTTGGGTAGTATACTCATTTTCACTATATTGACTCTTCAGACCCATGAGCATGGTATATTTCTCCATCTATTAGTGTCCTCTTTGATTTCTTTCATCAGTGTTTTATAGTTTTCAATATATAGGTCTCTGATTTTTAATATGCTGTCTAGGTTGGTCATAACTTTCCTTCCAAAGAGTGAGAATTTTTTAATTTCATGGCTGCAGTCACCATCTGCAGTGATTTTGGAGCCTCCCAAAATAAAGTCAGTCACGCTTTCCACTGTTTTTCCATCTATTTGCCATGAAGTGATGGGATCAGATGCCATGATATTAGTTTTCTGAATGTTGAGCTTTAAGCCAACTTTTTCACTCTCCTCTTTCACTTTCATCAAGAGGTTTTTAGTTTTTCTTAACATTCTGCCATAAGGGTGATGTCATCTGCATGTCTGAGGTTATTGATAATTCTCCCAGCAATCTTGATTCCAGCTTGTGCTTATTTCAGCCCAGCATTTCTCATTATATATTCTGCATATAAGTTAAATAAGCAGGGTGACAATATACAGCCTTGACGTACTCCTTTCCCAATTTGGAACCAGTCAGTTGTTCCATGTCCAGTTCTAACTGTTGCTTCCTGACCTGCATATAGGTTTCTCAAGAGGCAGGTCAGGTGGTCTGATATTCCCATCTCTTCCAGAATTTTCCACAGTTTATTGTGATCCAAGAGTCAAAGGCTTTGGCATAGTCAATAAAGCAGAAATAGATGTTTTTCTGGAACTCTCTTGCTTTTTCCATGATCCAGTGGATGTTGGCAATTTGATCTCTGGTTCCTCTGCCTTTTCTAAAACCAGCTTGAACATCTGGAAGTTCACGGTTCACAAATTGTTGAAGCCTGGCTTGGAGAATTTTGAGCATTACCTTACTAGCGTGTGAGATGAGTGCAATTGTGCAGTAGTTTGAGCATTCTTTGGCATTGCCTTTCTTTGGGATTGGAATGAAAACTGACCTTTTCCAGTCCTGTGGCCACTGCTGAGTTTTCCAAATTTGCTGCATATTGAGTGCAGCACTTTCACAGCATCATCTTCCAGGATTTGAAATAGCTCAACTGGAGTTCCATCACCTCCACTAGCTTTGTTGGTAGTGATGGTTCCTAAGGCCCACTTGACTTCATATTCCAGCATGTCTGACTCTAGGTGAGTGATCACACTATCATGACTATCTGGGTCATGAAGATCTTTTTTGTATATTTCTTCTGTGTATTCTTTCCACCTTTTCTTAGTATCTTCTGGTTCTGTTAGATCCATACCATTTCTGTCCTTTATTGAGCCCATTTTTGCATGAAATGTTACCTTGGTATCTCTAATCCCATTCTATTCTTTTCCTCTATTTCTTTGCATTGATCGCTGAGGAAGGTTTTCTTATCTCTCCTTGCTATTCTTTGAAACTCTGCATTCAGATGGTTATATCTTTGCTTTTCTCCTTTGCTTTTTGCCTCCCTTCTTTTCACAGCTATTTGTAAGGCCTCCTCATAGAGCCATTTTGCTTTTTGCATTTCTTTTTCTTGAGGATGGTCTTGATTCCTCTCTCCTGTACAATGTCACGAACCTCCGTCCGTAGTTCACCAGGCACTATCAGATCTAGTCCTTTAAATCTATTTTTCACTTCCAGTGTATAGTCATAAGGGATTTGATTTACTTGTTTACTTGAAATACTTGTTACTCATGTACATTTCATAAGACTTCATCCTGCACCTGTAAGAGTGGGTGTAGATGAAGTGCACCAGCTACTTCAAATTAACAAATGACACACAAAGTCAAGTTGGGACTAGGTATGCAAAAGGCCAAAATTCAAACTGAACTTCCTTTTTAGGCTTTATTTCATTTTACTTTAATTGGATCTCTAATGAAATTCACTATTTGGTTAACTCCTAAAGAACATGTATTAATTCACTGAAAATGAACAGAGAGAAATGTTAAAACATTTTCAACAATGAACCTGGTATGAACAACATTTTATTACATTTAAGGGACTTTCACTCATTTTCTTTCTCTCCTTCCTTCTCCCAGATTCATTCTTTCTCCTTCTCCCTTCTCTTTTGTCTTCACTTTTTCCTTTTCTCTAATGTGAGATCTGCTTTTTCCCGTGTCAAATCAATAGCTGTATCACAAAATACAGCAGCTCTTAGGCAGAAAGGAATTTCAGAATGTCACCAGATCTGAGATCATAGTTTCAGATCTGATTGCCCCTGAAGGACTCTTAGATAATTGCTTTTCTGGTTCTTAGATTGTACTCCCTCATTCTCAGCATAAACAGTAATGAGGGAGGTAAATTTCTAAAGGGAAAAAGCCTAAAAAAATGACCTTGCTTTAGGTTATATAGTAAGGCCCATTTCTGGAATTATAGAGGAAGATTTGATGCCCCACTATACATGCATGCATGAAGCAATAAGCACATATAATAGTCTCATGATTCCAAAGCTTAGGGTATAATACATGGAATGATTTATCCCATTATAAACCATAATTTACCCTCTCTTTTATTTCTTCCCAATTGCAAGAATAGTGAGCATTGGTAAAAGATGAGTATTTTATCCCATTTTAGCATCTCAGGCAGAGCAATGTAACGTAGACTATGATTCAAATTGAGTAGTTTCCATGTAAAAATGACACATATCTTACTATCACACCCCTGATACATTAAACTGTGTGTGTGTCAAATGAAAGATTCTGTCCTGGGTAATAAGAAGAATTTTCAGAGAACTTGGCTGAAGCTGTGGGCAAAGACTCAAAGAACTGCAAGTTTCCTTTTGGCCTATGGAATCTTGTTACACACCCACGATATTAAGTTTCTATAATGAGGATAACAAATTGATCAGGGGAAGGGAGGTATTTTGCTTACAAATAGGGGGCAAATGAGCACAGGCTTTGAAGCTGATCAGAGCAGGCTGAAAGCTTCCCCGCCACTGGAGGGCAGGCAAATCATTTACCCTTCTGAGCAACAGTTTCCATCCATATCTGTCAAAGGACCATGCTAATTTCTGTTGTTACACATAATGTAGGGAAGCATGGGACATAGTAGGTAATAATACCTTTGTTACAGTTATGAAAGTGGTGAATGTAGAGTATCAACTAAATTGCAGGGCAAGTTAAAACTGTATAAGATGCCTGTGTGATACCATTTATGTGCAATTGATTTGATCATTTAAGTAATATTTCACCCAATAAATAGAGCCTTTTCTCACAATAAGTAACTTCATAAGGCAAAGCTTAGCCAGACTCCATCTGCATGTTTTGAAAACATTCTGTAATTCTGAGCACTCTTAACAACTGCTTAAGACAAGGAGGTGGAATGCTGGAGGCCAGCTTCTTGGCTTCAGATCTTTTCTTATTCTTTTATCTTACAGATTATAATAAAATATTGAATATAGTGCCCTGTGCAAAGGAGTGGGTCCTCACTGATTACTGATTTTGTTTATAATGGTGTGTATATGATAATTCCAGTCTCTTAATTTCTCCCCCATCACCTTCTGCTTTGGTTATCATATTTATTTTCTATGTCTGTGAGATTCTTTTTGTTTGTATATAAGCTCATTTGTATCTTTTTCTTAGATTCCACATATAAACCATATCATAGAAGATGGGATGTATACACACACAATGAACTACTACTCAGCTATAGAAAATAATGAAATAATGCCATGCAGCAATTTTGATGGACCTAGAGACTATCATACGAAGTGAAGTAAGCTAGACAGAAAAAGACAATGTATTCCTTTCAATGTCAAAAGTAGTTGAGATATATCCATATCCAATGTCTCTAGCATTAGAAAAGATATTTTGGGTGCTTTATCAGATCATAAATAGTAAGATTTGTTTGGCAATGATTGGAGAGCTCAGAACTGATTGATTAGAAACATTAAACCTTCAGCTGCGTAAAATATTAAATTGGCTTCATATAGAAGGGAACACTTCAATGAGCCAAGTGTTAGGTATAGGGTGGGCTCTTGACTGCGTGACTTCACTTTCACTTTTCACTTTTATGCATTGGAGAAGGAAATGGCAACCCACTCCAGTGTTCTTGCCTGGAGAATCCCAGGGACGTGGGAGCCTGGTGGGCTGCCGTCTATGGGGTCACACAGAGTTGGACACGCAGCAGCAGCTTGATGCAGAGAACAGATGGAAAACAACAAATTCGAAGACTGTCAGCATCTTGCTGGTATTCTTGACTTGTATAAAGAGTCAGCAGTTGCTCACGTATATAAGACTATGTCCTTTGAGAGTTCAGACAGGAAGTGTTCTCATTAAAGCTAAAGATAAAAAGATCAGTACTTACTGGAGAGGACATTTTGTGGATATCCTCAACTAAATTTCAGTGGTTTATAACTATATATTTAATTTCCTTCCACAGAACCTAGTAAATAGCTATAATACCTTGGAGTCTCACAAGTATTTTATGACAAAAGCAGCTCATGAGATAAATTAAAAAAATATAAAGGCTATAGAGTAGACTACAATTTTACTAACATCTTTAATTTTTAGAAAAATTGGCTCAGTTCACACCCTTTAATGATCTAGAATTTCCAGTAAATCCTGGAGAAACTTGAGAATGTTAGGAGAACAAAAAATATTCAAGGAAAGAGACATTTCATATCACAGTAAAGATGCACATAAAGCCTTGATTGCTATGTGCATCCTTGGTCACCACCTCCTGCTGCCCCCAGACATGTTTTGTATTTTCCTGAGACTGACTTTGTCTGTATTACTTTGACCCCAGTTGTAGGTGTATTCTGAATCTCTGTATCTTCCATTAAGGCTTCTACTAACCATTCACCAGGAAAATACTGCCTGCCACCCCCCCAACAAAAAACAAACTATTTTTAGAATTCTCTTGTTTTCACAGATTAGACTCATTGTCCTTAAATTTAAGTCTGTTTTCTGCACTTATTCTCTGACCAGATGCCTTTTTAGTTGACCTACAGGTTCAACTGATGCTGAGTCTACTTAGATTGCAAGAACTTTTTCCCTTTGCTAGTGGTTATGGAAATGTATAATTGAAGTTTAATAAATCTCAATGATGAAAGAGCTACCTTGGTATTTTTCTGTAATGGGACTTATTCTTTTTCTTTAATTGAAAGATAATTACTTTACAATATTGTGATAGCTTTTGCCATACCTCAATATAAATCAGCTATAGGTATACATGGAATTTATCCTGATAACTTTGAAACTGAAGACCATATCCCCAAAATATAAAATGAATATTTGTGATTTGCAAAAAATAGCTATTCATGGGCACTGTATACACCTTTCTATTTTATTCTCCTCCCTTTTTACTTTATTTTCACATTTTCCTTTGGAACTATCAAATGGTAATTTTAAAAAATGGTATTGTTTTCTTAGAGATAATGAAATTTTAATTTGCTGTTATAAATAAATAAAGGAGAAAATCGATTCATGAAGTAAGGAGCTGCTAGCAACCCATTTTCCATGTGCTTTTGTTCCCTGTTACATGATGGAGAAGTTTGTATACACATGTACAAAAATGCTGTTATCTTAGAGATTATTATTTTGTCTCCATTTTCACAGGA
The DNA here is from genome assembly GCA_917880005.1 of Nanger dama. Lineage (NCBI taxonomy): Eukaryota > Metazoa > Chordata > Mammalia > Artiodactyla > Bovidae > Nanger > Nanger dama. Next base: position 63,210,283 of record CAKJTW010000004.1, on the reverse strand, counting down.
GAAAAAAATCCTTTTAGAAAATTTAATATTTGGTAGATAAATCTCTATAAATGATCAAATTGGTTGGACCTTGCTCTAAGGCTTCAAATAATTATGCATGAAAATAATTCCTAATGAGTGCATAATAAATATGTAGCCTCTCTCCCACCCCTGATCCTGGTCTCACTCACAAATAACCATGACCCCATGGAGTAGGTTCTTGTGAACATTTCTAGAAATGTTCTTTGCAGGGGTGCCCACAAGCATACATACACATATTTTATCCACCTCTTTTTAAGGATAAACACATTGTTCTAGATAGATTAATTGTTCTGATCTAGATTTTCTTAACCTATAGAAAATACAGATGTACTTCATGCTTCTTGAAAAATTATTACAAGATATCAGAGTATATTCGTTATGTACCCTATATACTAGGTAACAATGGCTAGAAAATTATGACAACGGACCCACTGCCTGTTTTTATAAAGAAAGTTTTCCTGGAACACAGACACATTCATTTACTTACATGTTATTGATGGCTGCTTTCTAATGGCAATGGCAGAGCTGAGTAGTTGTAACAAAGATTGCACGGCCCACAAGTCTTAAATATTTACCATCTGGCCCTTTAAAAGACTGTTTTCAACTGCTTCAGTAAGATTTAATATGCTCAGTTGCTAATTTGTGTCCAACTCTTTGTGACCCTATGGACTACGGACCACCAGGCTCTTCTTCCGTGGAATTTCCCAGGCAAGAATACTGCAGTGGATCTCATACTGCAGTTCATCTCAGCCATTTCCTTCTCTAGGATTTAATATAGCAGGTTATGATATAACATAGAATGACATGACACATAGAAAAGAACACATAAGTGTATGGTTTGACAAACTCTAAATAATAAAATAAACAAATCTATGTCATCAGCTTCCAGGCCAAGAAACAGAATATTGCCAGTACCTTCTCATGGCAGCCTGTGTCAACACCGGCGATAGTTCTTTATAACTGTCTTGTAATATTTCATTATTTGAGCCGACCTTAATTTGTTAAACATTTTCCTATTCATAGGCATATTGTTGCTATTGTTCAGTCATTAAGTGATGTCACACTGCTTGTGACCCCATGGACTGAAGCACCCCAGGCTTCCCTGTCCATTACCATCTTCCAGAGTTTGCTCAAACTCATGTCCATTGAGTTGGTGATGCCATCCAACCATCTCATCCACTCTGTTATCCCCCTCTCCTGCCTTCAGTCTTTCCCAGCATCAGGGTTTTTCCAATGAGTTGGCTCTTTGCATTAGGTGGCCAAAGTACACAATGTTTTTTTCTTATAATTACAACTTTATACATATTTGCTTGTACCTTGCAAGCCAAAAAATTGATGTTTTTGAACAGTGGTGCTGGAGAAGACTCTTGAGAGTCACTTCAATAGAAAAGAGATCAAACCAGTCAATTTGAAAAGAAATCAGTCTTGAATATGCATTGGAAGGACTGATGCTGAAACTGAAGATCCAGTACTTTGGAATGAACAGCTGACTCTGATATCTAGATCCAGAAGATACCCCCAAACAAACTTTCTCATCCATTAAGCAATCACTGCTCATCTTCCCCTCACCCAGCCCCTGGCAAGCACTCGTCTGCTTGTTGTCTCTATTGATTTGCCTATTCTGGACATTTATTATAAATGGAATCACACAATGTGGCCTTTTGTGTCTCGCTCCTTTTTCTTAACATACAATCCAGTGATTCTACTACTGGTTGTATACACAGGTGTTCAGAAAAACTTGTAACAAAAATTCATAACAGCATTATTATGCCCCACAGCCCAAAGGTGAAAACAACACCAATTTCTATTAACTGATGAAAGGACAAACAAAATGAGATATATACATGCAATGGAATATTATTCAGCCGTAAAAGGAAATGAAGTGCAGACACATGTTGCAAAATAGATGAACCTTGAAAACCATTATAGGTTATTTATTGTTATTTAAAAATATTTGCATATTAATAGAAATTGTATATCTCTACCTGAGAGACTTTGGCTTTTGTATTCCCAAAGCTGAAAGCATTAAAGGAAATGATTTAGAAAGCCAAGCAATGTGTCCCTCACTGTCATACCCTTTCCACACTGGAAACAATTTCCTCAAGAGTTGGAGTTGATGAGGCTGAGAGGAGTGAATGAGAGTCAAGAATTTGTGCAACCAGGGAAAGAGATTCTATGCCTGCTCCCTTGTTCTCATCTTGCCTGGGCAGACACAATACCCAGAGAGCTCTGGAGGAAGCAAAAACAGAAGGGATATTTCCCACAAAGAATGGAGGGCAGTGGCCACCTGCTGAGAGGATGAGTTTCATGCTGCTCAGTTCATCTCGGCCAGGGCCAGCCTGGACACAGCTCCTAGGACTCAGTGTGGCCCAGAAGCAGCAATGTGATGGTCACATCCTTCGGTCCCACCTGAAAGTATCAGAGAGAACTAGAAGGGAGTGAACAAATGGCCCAGGGGCTACATTATGGCAGCTACCTGTGTACAGTAATGGCTGAGCATCTTTGGAGCATGGAAGCAGCAATCTCTTTGTGAACATGTGAACTCAACTTCAAATAACTCCCTACTGCTTTCCCTGCTTTCATGACAGACAATAAGATAAAATATATCACATCTCTTTGGTATTTCACAAACCTCTAGAACTTCAACATGGTCTTGGGAGAAGTCTAAAGAAAACCAGCTTCAGTTGAGATGAATTTCTCACCATTTCATTGGATGGATTTTTGATCATTAGAGAAAAATAAAGAAAAAGATCATTTCTTTTCGACACCTTGGTTTTTGCAATTATACTTCACTTCTTTATACATGTGTCAAGAGGATTTCTTTCTTAAATTTCTATTTTCATTCTTTTGTTGTTTTCTATTGCTGTCAGAGAGGAAGCTGAAGTGAACTGAATCACTTTGCTGTGCACCTGAAACTAACACAGTGTTGTGAATTAACTGTGCATGCGTGTGTGCTCAGTCGTATCTGACTCTTTGAGACTCCATGGACAGTAGCCTGCCAGGATCTTTTGTCCATGGGATTTTCCATGCAAGAATACTGGAGTGGGTAGCCATTTTTACTCCAAGGGCTCTTCCTGACCCAGGGATCAAAACTTTGTCTCCTATATCTCCTGCACTGGCAGGTGTATTCTTTATCACTGTGTCACCTGAGAAGATAAATTAACTATATTTCATAAATATACATAAAACTATATTTCAATAAAAAGAGAGAAAGAACAAAATAAAATGAATTGATACAAAAGTTTTTGGTAAAAATAAAGAAAAAGTAATATTACTAATGTCAAGCTCTTGGATTGTCTAAGGAGTCTTTTTCATTTTTCTAAACTGTTACAGCAGACAGAATTCATTTGGGAAGAGATGGTTAGCTGCATAGGTAAGGACTCATCATGTGTGGTTTGCAAATGGAAAAGAAGAAAGCCAACACCGGGAGAGATGTCCTGTCTCACTACCTGTGTCTAGTGGTCCTAGATTGTCTTGAAGAGTTTGACTCTATCAATTGACTATATAAATTTAAAGAAAGAGCCCAGCAAAATGTCTTAATTAAAACTAAGCATACAAAGTCTGAGGATATACATGCAGCGATTAGGAAAGCTTAATTAGATAAACCAGAAGGAGAATGGATACATTGACTTCAAAGAAACAACTCCAAAGAAGCCGTGTTATATTTGAAGACAAAATACCCATCCAGGGTTCGTGCTGGGCAAACCCACATGATCTGGACAGACAGAGTTCAGTTTGGGTGTGGACAAATTGATGAGGTCCTTATCATCAAGACTGAACAAATGAAACAAAGATAACCATTCAGTTGGGCAAACCAGTGATTTTCTGAGCTGAGTCTGCAATCTGATTTGGAGATTGGCTTCGTCATTAGAATGTTCCACTGTGGAGTGGCCAGGACCATTTTTCTACTCTCTAGCTGTTTATTATTGTTAGACACCCTTTTTGTTTTAGATATAGAATTGCCTGACAAGATAAAATGAAGTGACGCTATCTTTCTAACGAATGTGTAATGGCCATGCTGATTTCAGCCACAGTGATTGAGCACCCCATGTCTGTGATCCAGAGAAATAAGTAGACATGCTTTGAATGAATCTCCCTTCTGGATGCCTTTGGGAAGGAACAGTGGTGGTATGATGTCACCAGGAGTGGGAATTAATATGTTTTCTGTTTTTCTTTCAAAGGCACCTCATTTACACTGTGAGAATTTTCTAAGACAGTGTCCTCTCCTCTTTCTTAAGACATTCTGAGATGTCCTAGGGAAGGATTGGTGTCCAGTAGTCAGTTGTTCAGCCCAAGAGGAGCAGCAAGTTCAGCAGCTGTTTTGATTCATGTGCACAATTGATGCTCCTAGAGGATTTCTAATGGGTCTATAACATTTACTCCGTCTCTGATGATACAGAAGAGATACCCGCGGCTCACATGGGAGGTGACTGGTGTGCCGTATTGTGTGAAATCTTGGAGACAAGCAGATCCATGTTCAAATCAAGTGTGCCAGGAATTATGATCTTTGTGGCCTGAATGAGTTTTGGAGCTGTTCTGAGCTCTAGATTTCTCCACTGAAATATAAATAATAATTCTATCCCAAATTCTTCACTGAAATCCACACATGCCAATCTACTATGTACCAGAGTCAATTTGGAGAGACAGATTTATTTTTACTCATTCAGAAATATTTGGTGAGAATGTATTATATTCTAGGCCACTAAGATGAATGCAAAAAAAAAAAAGCATTTCAGCAGTATGTGATAGATATGATGGATGGATGGAGATGATTTCAAGGTTTTGTGAGAGCATACAGAAGACTCTAAAGGACTGGTGAGATCAGGGAAAACTCAGAGGGGAGCTGCTGTTCCGTAGTGTTGAATGAGGAAGAGAAAGTTCCCAAGTGGGGAACAGACTAGATTTCTCTAGGTGAAAGAGACCCAGACCCCAATCCAGGAGCTTCTGACTCCTAATCTAGTGCTGTTTTTCACTGCCATATTTTGAATCTTCATTTGAACTTTCAAGGATAGATTCTAAATATGATAATAAAGGTGTTTGGAAAGATCATATTAAACCACCAATGAATCAACTATGAAGAACCATTTAAAATACAAATTTTCATCTGTCTCTTACAGCCAGGATTGACATTCTGATGCTTGCATAGAGGATAATGCCTAACTTAAAAAAAATTAATATCAAAGTCTAAATTATGAGGGATGGGGTGGAGAGAGTGCATTACATGGTAAGAATTATTAAAATCGTTGAGATAATAAAACCTTCATTCTTATAACAAGGATGAGATAATGAGATGAATCCTTCCAAGATTTAACAGATTTATTATTCTAATGAACCCTACCTGACAGTTTTGAACTGTATATAAAAACTTATTAATCTTTTGATAGACACTGAGATTTTTCTTCCTTCCTATCGAGGTGTACGATGAAAAAATTATGGCTGAAATTGCTCACTGAAATTTTCCTCATGGCAGAGTGTCATGCTGAGGATATGTCTCACTGCCATCCTGACTTTATTGAATTAAACTGGGGAAATAAAACTCTGTAAAGAAGAAATTAGAGGTGTAATGATGGAGGAGACTAACTGGCATGTGGGTCCAGTGGTAAACAAAATTAAACACAAATTAGAGTTTTATCTGCCAGCTCAGCAGGATTCTATCTTGTTAATTTAACAGTCTTTTTAACTTTACAAATACATTCTGAACATCTATTTTGTGCCAGGCACAGTGTTGGTGCTAGGGACACAAGGTTACTTAGGATATGGCTTCTGTCTTTGAGGGTCTCAGCTTGTAGGGAGCATGGACTCTCAGGCAGCAGAGAAGGAACTGATTACTGACATGGTCAAGGCATAAGAAAAGGAGCAGGATGAATGGACTGGAAGTCTTGAAGTGGTTAAAGAATTATTGGAGCTGGGATACTGGAGAGAAAGAACAAGTATTTAGAGAGTGGTGGTTAGGGAGTGACATGCTTAAAATAGAAACATAGGATGGGGTGCAATTATTGGTAATATTTCAGTTCAGTTTAGTCATTCAGTCATGTTCGACTCTTTGTGACCCCATGAATCACAGCACGCCAGGCCTCCCTGTCCATCACCAACTCCCAGAGTTCACCCAAACTCATGTCTATCTAGTCAATGATGCCATCCTCTGTGTCCCCTTCTCCTCCTGACCCCAATCCCTCCCAGCATCAAGGTCTTTTCCAATGAGTCAACTCTTCACATGAGGTGGTCAAAGTACTGGAGTTTAAGCTTTAGCATCAGTCCCTCCAATGAATACCCAGGACTGATCTCCTTTAGGATGGACTGGTTGGATCTCCTTGCAGTCCAATGGACTCTCATGAGTCTTCTCCAACACCAGAGTTCAAAAGCATCAATTCTTCAGTGTTCAGCTTTCTTTAGAGTCCAACTCTCACATCTATACATGAACACTGGAAAAACCATAGCCTTGACTAGACAGATCTTTGTTGGCAAAGTAATATCTATGCTTTTCAATATGCTATCTAGGTTGGTCATAACTTTCCTTTCAAGGAGTAAGCGTCTTTTAATCTCATGGCTGCAATCACCATCTGCAGTGATTTTGGAGCCCCCCAAAATCAAGTCTGACACTGTTTCCACTGTTTTCCCATCTATCTGCCATGAAGTGATGGGGTCAGATGCCATGATCTTCGTTTTCTGAATGTTGAGCTTTTAGCCAACTTTTTCACTCTTCTCTTTCACTTTCATCAAGAGGCTTTTTAGTTCCTCTTCACTTTCTGTCATAAGGGTGGTGTCATCTTCATATCTGAAGTTATTGATATTTCTCCTGGCAATCTTGATTCCATCTGTGCTTCTTCCAGCCCAGCGTTTCTCATGATGTACTCTGCATATAAGTTAAATAAGCAGAGTGACAATATACAGCCTTGACGTTCTCCTTTTCCTATTTTGAATCAAACTGTTGTTCCATGTCCAGTTCTAACTGTTGCTTCCTGAGCTGCATAGAGGTGTCTCAAGAGGCAGGTCAGGTGGTCTGTTATTCCCATCTCTTTTAGAATTTTCCATAGTTTATTGTGGTAATGTTTAAAGTTGTATTTTTTCACATTTTGATTATGATTCAACAGAAGTCAGAGATTTTTTTAAAATTGTTTTTATTGGACTATGGTTACTTTACATTGTTGTGTTCATTTCAGGAACACAGCAAAGTGAATCAGCTATACATATATCCTCTCTTTTTGGATTTCCTTCTCATTCAGGTCACTACAGAACACTGAATGCAGTTCCTTGTGCTACACAGTAGGTTCTCTTTACTTACCTATTTTTATATATAGTACCAATAGTATAGATACTCAATCCCATCTCTTATTCATCCTACTCCCCCTTCTTCCCTTGGTATCCATGTTTGTTAGAGAGATTTTGTACTTCTCTCTAGTACACATGTATATCATTGAAACAAAGTTTCATGAAACAATCAATATTCTTCCTGTTGGAAAGTCCCTCTGATATTTCCTGTTCCGCTTTGTTCTGTTTATGTAATTAAAAACTGAATTTTATGACATGAATACACAGTCACTCTGGCTTGAATTTCACCAGGAATGGATGGTTAACAGTAGCTAGAAGACAAACTCATTGGCAGCAAGAAGATAACAAAAATAAGAGACCAGAATATTGAATGGATTGTTCAAGTGTTTTGAAATCACCAAGCATCATGGTAGGGGTAATGGTGGAGAGAGAATGACAGTGGTCTAGGGGACAGAATCTTCAGTGAATTAGGGAAAGTGACCAGAAGACTTTGTTGTTGCTGTTCAATTACTCAGCCATGTCTGACTCTTTGCGACCCCATGAATTGAAGCAAGCTAATTACCAAATTCAGACTCAAATTGAAGAAAGTAGAGAAAACTGCTAGACCATTCAGGTATGACTTAAATCACATCCCTTATGATTATACAGTAGAAGTGAGAAATAGATTTAAGGGCCTAGATCTGATAGATAGAGTGCCTGATGAACTATGGATGGAGGTTCGTGACATTGTACAGGAGACAAGGATCAAGACTATCTCCATGGAAAAGAAATGCAAAAAAGCAAAATGGCTCTCTGGAGAGGCCTTACAAATAGCTGTGAAAAGAAGAGAGGTGAAAAGCAAAGGAGAAAAGGAAAGATATAAGCATCTGAATGCAGAGTTCCAAAGAATAGCAAGAAATGAGAAAGCCTTCTTCAGCGATCAACGCAGAGAAATAGAGGAAAAGAACAGAACGGGAAACACTAGAGATCAGTTCAAGGAAATCAGAGACACCAAGGGAACATTTCATGCAAAGATGGGCTTGATAAAGGACAGAAATGGTATGGACCTAGCAGAAGCAGAAGATATTAAGAAGAGGTGGCAAGAATACACAGAAGAACTGTACAAAAAGATCTTCATGACCCAGATAATCACGATGGTGTGATCACTCATCTAGAGCCAGATCTTGGAAAGTGAAGTTAAGTGGGACTTAGAAAGCATCACTACGAACAAAGCTAGTGGAGGTAATGGAATTCTAGTTGAGCTGTTTCAAATCCTGACAGATGATGTGCACTCAATATGCCAGCAAATTTGGAAAACTCAGCAGTGGCCACAACTGGAAAAAGGTCAGTTTTCATTCTAATCCCAAAGAAAGGCAATGCCAATGAATGCTCAAACTACCGCACAATTGCACTCATCTCACACGCTAGTAAAGTAATGCTCAAAATTCTCCAAGCCAGGCTTCAGCAATACATGAACTGTGAATTCCCTGATGTTCAAGCTGAGGCAGAGGAACCAGAGATCAAATTGCCAACATCTGCTGGATCATGGAAAAAGCAAGAGAGTTCCAGAAAAACATCTATTTCTGCTTTATTGACTATGCCAAAGTCTTTGACTGTGTGGATCACAAGAAACTGGAAAATTCTGAAAGAGATGGGAATACCAGACCACCTAACCTGCCTTTTGAGAAATCTGTATGCATGTCAGGAAGCAACAGTTAGAACTGGACATGGAACAACAGACTGGTTCCAAATAGGAAAAGAGTACATGAAGGCTGTATACTGTCACCCTGTTTATTAACTTATATGCAGAGTACATTATGAGAAATGCTGGACTAGAAGAAACACAAGCTAGAATCAAGACTGCCGGGAGAAATATCAATAACCTCAGATATGCAGATGATACCACCCTTATGGAAGAAAGTAAAGAGGAACTAAAAGCCTCTTGATGAAAGTGAAAGAGGAAAGCGAAAAAGTTGATTTAAAAGCTCAACATTCAGAAAACAAAGATCATGGCATCCAGTCCCATCACTTAATGGGGAAATAGATGGAGAAATAGTGGAAACAGTGTCAGACTTTATTTTTGGGGGCTCCAAAATCACTGTACATGGTGACTGCAGCCGTGAAATTAAAAGACGCTTAGTCCTTGGAAGAAAAGTTATGACCAACCTAGATAGCATATTGAAAAGCAGAGACATTACTTTGTCGACTAAGGTCCGTCTAGTCAATGCTATGGTTTTCCCTGTGGTCATGTATGGATGTGAGAGTTGGACTGTGAAGAAGGCTGAGTGCCGAAGAATTGATGTTTTTGAACTGTGGTGTTGGAGAAGACTCTTGATAGTCCCTTGATCTGCAAGGAGATCCAACCAGTCCATGGTAGAGGAGATCAGTCCTGGGATTTCTTTGGAAGGAATGATGCTAAAGCTGAAACTCCAGTACTTTGGCCACCTCACGCGAAGAGTTGACTCATTGGAAAAGACTCTGATGCTGGGAGGAATTGGGGGCAGGAGGAGAAGGGGACTGGCATCACAGCCTTGATGGACGTGAGTCTGAGTGAACTCTGGGAGATGATGATGGACAGGGAGGCCTGGCGTGCTGCGATTCATGGGGTCGCTAAGAGTCGCACACCAATGCACGACTGAACTGAACTGAAGGCTTTCCTGTCCTTCACCATCTCCTTGAATTTGCCCAAACTCATATCTATTGAGTCAGTAATGCCATCCAACCATCTTATCCTCTGTTGAACCCTTTCTCCTCCTATGTTCAATTTTTCCCAGCATCAGGGTCTTTTCTAATAAATCAGCTTTTGCATTAGCTGGTGAAAGTATTGGAGCTTCAGTATCACCTCTTCCAATGAATATTCAGGGTTGATTTCCTCTAGGATTGATTGGTTTGATCTACTTGGAGCCTGAAGGTCTCTCTAGAGTCTTTTCCAGCACCACAATTCAAAAACATCAATTCTTTGGTGCTCAGCCTTCTTTATGGTCCAACTCTCACATATGTACATGACTACTGGGAAAACCACAGCTTTGACTATATGGAACTTTGCCAGCAAGGTGATATCTCTGCTTTTTAATATGCTGCCTAGGTTGGTCATAGTTTTTCTTCCAAGGAGAAAGTGTCTTTTAATTTAATGGCTGCAGTCACTGTCTACAGTCATTTTGGAGCCTAAGTACATGAAGTCTGTCATTGTTTCTGTTGTTTCCCCATCTATTTGCTGGAAGTGATGGGACCAGATGCCATGATCTTCATTTTTTGAATGTTGAGTTTTAAGCTAGCTTTTCACTCTTCTCTTTTACCTTAATCAAGAGGCTCTTAAGTTCTTCTTTGTTTTCTGCCTGAAGGTGGTGTCATCTGCATATCTGAGGCAATCTTGATTCCAGCTTGTGCTTCATCCAGCCTGGCATTTTGCATGATGTACTCTGCATATAAGTTAAGTAAACAGGGTGACAATATACAGCCTTGACATACTCCTTTTCCAATTTTAAACCAGTACATTGTTTCATTTTTGGTTCTACTGCAAAAGAAGGAAGGGTGGTAGCTTCTAGTCTGACAGAAAGTGCTTTAGAAGGACCAGGAGTCTTAGAGAGATGGAAAGAACATGGTGTGGACACAACTATGTACGATGAGAAGGCATTTGTCCCATGAATGTGAAAGAAAGACAGTTGCCACTTAAAAGAATTGCAGAGGAAACAGGGTCGTCGGGGAAAGACAGTTTCTGATTAGAAGATAGAAGGACTATTTAGAGATAGAATGAAAGTGGAGAAGACTGCCCTCTGGAACTCATTGTCTGTCCTTGGGTTTGGAGGATGGAGGAAAGAAGGGAATTCGGGTTAGTTTATAAGATATGCCAAGCTTTGAGGGGCTAAGTCATATAGACACTTGGTTGTGACTGAATTTAAGAGCCTCTTGATGAAAGTGAAAGAGGAGAGTGAAAACTCAATATTCACAATCCTAAGATCATGACATCAAGTCACATCACTTCATGGCAAATACAAAGGGAAAGGGTGGAAGTAGTGACAGATTTTACTTTCTTGAGTTTCAAAATCGCTGTGGATGGTGACTGCAGCCATGAAATCAAAAGACACTTGGTCCTTGGAAGGAAAGCTATGAGAATCATAGACAGTATATTAAAAAGTAGAGACATCATTTTGCTGACAAAGTTGCATATAGTCAAAGTTATGGTTTTTCCAGTAGTCTTGTACTGAGAGTTGGACCATGAAGAAGGCTGAGGCCTGAAGAACTGATGCTTTCAGATTGCAGTGCTGGAGAAGACTCTTGAAAGTCCCTTGGACTGCAAGTAGAGCAAACCAGTCAATCCTAAAGGAAATCAACCCTGAACATTTAATGGACAGACTGATGCTAAAGCTGAAACTCCAATACTTTGGCCACATGATGCGAAGAGCCAACTCTTTGGAAAAGATCCTGATGCTGGGAAAGATTGAGAGCAGGAGGAGTAGAGGGTGGCAGAGGATGAGACGTTTCGAGGGCATCACTGACTCAATGGACATGAATTTGAGGAAAGTCCAGGAGACAGTGAAGGACAGGGAAACCTGGTGGTCTGCAGTCCATGGGGTCACAAAGAGTCGGACACAACTTAGCTATTGACCAAGAACAACATTGCACCATGGGCTTTGACATGGCTTCCACTGGGCACAAGGTTGATCACCCTTCATGACATTACCCCTCAGTAGCTTGCAGTATTGAGTCAGGGAGAATTTGGAGAAGTATATCTTATGTTTTCAGATGGTGGAAGGGAATATGAGATACCACCTGTATTCTCTATGTAAAAATTTAGAAGTTTGGTCAAACAGCACAGGGCTGCCAAATCATAATGTAACATGCAGGTGCCAATCGCTATTGAGAAAAATAGAATTAACTTAGAGGAATTGGGGGAGGGTTTTGCAGAGCAGATGAACCCTAAGTCCTCACCTGGTTACAAGTAGAGAACATCCATTCTACCATCAAAAGAAAATCCCCCTGGAGGAAGTAAGACCTGAGCTGGCTCTTGACACTGGTTTAGAACAAACTGTGGGTTACAAAGCTCTGGTTCATTTAAATTTAAGTAGTGGATCTGCCTTAGCATTTTTAAAAGTTTAGAACATACTAGAATAAAAAAATCATTTAGTGAAGGAAAATATAACTTCTGAAGATTTTACATGATAAACAGCTAGTGTAACTGTTCTCTATGGAGCATCATAACTCTTGGTATAAGACCAGTGGTCAGTTACAATCCTCACAAAGAGTGAACTCTGACACTGCCTCTTGAGATACTTAGGGCATCATTGTGTCTCTCTGGACCTCAGGTCCCTCATCTGTAAAGTGCTGGGGTGATATTTTTGTTTTCTCCCAGTTCTAAACTCTCTGATTTCTCTTATTCTCATATAGGAAGATGGCTACAAAGCTCATGGTAGACAGAATGTTAATGTTTACTATTTCAAAGTATATTTTATCTGAAGTTTTCCATCCCATGAGGTCACAGAATTAAACTTATTATCCTTATTGCTAATATAATAAAATGTGTTCAAAGCCAGAGATTTCATTTGGTTATCACTGACCATCAAGTGATAATTATGTGGTCAAATAATGAATTATATTATCAGCTACATAAATAATGAATTACAGAATCAGTTATTTAAAAGAGCTTTTAGAGTATAAGAAATTGACTTAATCTCCTAAATCAAGAAATATTCCATAGAGCTAAGTAAATTCTTCTTCTCTTTTTAAACTGATAAAACATACAGCCTGGCCAGAAGATAACTACAGAACTAGAAAATGGTCTGTCTTAGAGGTTTTTAAAGATTTGTATTAAGTTGCAGTCCTGTTCTACACAGTATGGTTGATTTTTATAAATCCATTTTTCTCTTTTGTTCTCGACAGCACATTTATCCATGTGCTTTTCAAGCTGAGTTTTCTAAGTGACCAGCCTTATTTACAATTTTCTAGAAAGAGGTAGAGTGCAACTTCTGATTTTTGAAAGGAAATTTTTTTGTGTGTAATAGAATGATTGAATGCAAGGTACTATTGTTACAGTTTCTAAGAACTTTCCAGAGATTAGAGAGAAAGCCATGCATAAAAAACATGGTTATCTCTCAGTTTTTAATGTTTATGCTTTAAATGAAAGATTAAAAAAAAACTAGGCTTGATATAGACTTAGACGTTGAGGACAGCGTGAGGGAAACTGATAACCTCACCTTTCTCTTATCTATTGGGTTTTATCATTGATGATCAGCTAATGGGTTTCAATACTTTTCTTTTTTACACTTGATCTTAGCCAAAAAGGCCAAGAGATAATACTTTTCTTTTTAAAAATAGGTTGGGGGCACATCTATGTATCTGATGAGAATAAAGTTTTTAATGTGATGTTGCAAATAGCCATAGTTGTTCTAAATGTTGAAAGATCATATAAAAGTAATAAAAGAAATCTACTGCAGAAAACAAGAGCCTACATTACACAGTTGTTATGAATATGAAAGAAAATAGGTCTAAAATTTGTGGTTCAGGGCACATGTGTGGTTTAGTTGCTGAGTGGTGGTTTAGTCACTAAATTGTGTCCAACTCTTGTAATCCCATAGCTGTAGCCTGCCAGGCTTCTCCGTCTATGGTGTTTTCTAGTCGAGAATACTGCGGTGGGTTGCTGTTTCCTTCTCCAGGGGATCTACCCCACCCAGGGACTGAATCTGGGTTTCCTGCATTACAGGCATTCTTGACTGCCTGAGCCACTAGGGAGGCCCCTAGTACCTCCCTAGTACCCAACAAGTAGCATAGTAACACAGCAAGTGGCAGCTATTATGATTCCTAGAGAATTTGTTAGAAAAAGGGTCTTTGAACAAAACAAAAATCACACTCCATGGATTTACGGATTCCTTTCTTTGTTTTTCTTGTAACTTATAATTTCAAACCAGAAAAGTAACTAGAATAAGAATAGTGCAAGGAATCTGCATATACTTCTTACTCAGTTCATCTACCATTGTTTGTACATGCTCATTCTGTTTGCTACCCCCACCCATATATCTTTCTCCCTGTATCAATAGAGAGTAAGTTGCATATATTATGATCCTTAAACCCAAAACACTCAAGTATTTCATAAGAATATGAATATTTTCATACATAAACAATATTTTCAAACATAAACTGCTTTGCAGTTGTCAATTTTAGCAAATTTAACACTAGTGCATGCTTTTATCTAATCTACCCTCCATATCTCAATTTTGTCTGTTGACCCAATATTTTTATGGCCTTTTCCACCTGTGAGTAACAGGACTGAGATAGGATCATGTATTACATTTGGTCATCATATCTGGGACATTCCCAGCCTTTCTTTGTCTTTTAAAACATGGACATTTCTAAAGAACATAGCTCCCTCCTTTCCTTAAGTAAGATGTTCCTCCTTTTGGGTTTGCATGTGTCTCCTTGGAGATCACTAGAATCAAAACCAAGACATGGAGACCTAGTAGTGTTCATCACTACTGGGTGATTTTTGCTTTCAGAAGGCAAATCTAGGTGTTCATGGATAGATATCCACATACTTCATGTACATGTCAAAATACAGAAACATTCATATTTGCTTGCATATCTACATATACATGCATGCACACAAATGTACACACACATATATGCATATGTATTCTAGAAATTATGAATTTATACCAAAATCTCTAAATCTAAACTGTCCCCAAAAGTTCTTTCTTACTCCCCTCCAACCATTTCATATTTGCATGTCCTTTTCCCCCAATAATTTCAGCATATTTTATAATTTGTTCAAGTCTATATGACATCTAAAATTATTTCAGAAATGCTTTGCCCATACTTTACAAGAAACAAATCAACTGAAAAAGAATTTCAGATTTTTGCAATTCTCCCATTCCATCTCATCTAAGACTGAGGGTTTATGGTCAAATGTCATCTTCATAAGCTATTTTGTTAAGTTTTCTTTCTTGTTTTCCTCTTTAATGTGTTACCTCTTTAATGGTTTTCATTTTAAATACATAAAACAGAGTTCCTTTTGTTTAGTTTTAGATTTCCGCATCACATCTAATTTGCTTCATTGACTACACAAAAGCCTTTGACTGTGTGGGTCATAGTTAACTGTGGAAATTTTTTTAATAGATGGGAATACCAGGCCCCTTTATCTGTCTACTGAGAAATCTGTATGCAGGTCAAGAGCAACAGTTAGAACTGAACATAGAACAAAGGACTGGTTCAAAATTAGGAAAGAAGAATGACAGGGCTGTATATTGTAACCCTGCTTGTTTAACTTATATGCAGAGGACATCATGTGAAATGTCAGGCTGGATGAATCACAAGCTGGAATCAAGATTGCCAGGAGAAATATCAACAACCTCACATATGCAGATGGCACCACCCTTATGGCAAAAAACTAAGAGAAACTAAAGAGCCCTCTGATGAAAGTGACAGAGAAGCGTGAAAAAGCTGGCTTAAAACTCAACAGTCAATAAACTAAGATCATGTCATCTGGTTCCATCATTTCATGGCAAATAGAAGGGGAAAAAGTGAAACCAGTGAGAGATTTTACTTTCTTGGGCTCCCCAATCACTGTGACGGTGACTGAAGCCATGAAATTAAAAGACACCTGCTCCTTGAAGAAAAGCTGTAACAAACCTAGACAACATATTAAAAACCAGAGACATCACTTTGCCAACAAAGGTCTGCATAGTCAAAGCTGTGGTTTTCCCAGTAGTCATGTATGGATGTGAGAGTTGGATCATAAAGAAGTCTAAGCACCAAAAAAACTGATGCTTTTGAATTGTGGTGCTGGAGAAGACTCTTGAGAGTCTTCTCAAGAGACCCTTGGACTGCAAGTAGATCAAAAATCAATTCTAAAGGAAGACAACCCTGAATATTCATTGGAAGGATGGTTGCTGAAGCTGAAGCACCAATATTTTGGCCACCTGATGGGAAAAGCCAACTCACTGGAAAAGACCCTGATGCTGGGAAAGACTGAGGGCAGGAGGAGAAGGGGGCAGAAGAGGATGAGATGGTCAGTTAGCATCACCAACTCAAAGTACATGAATTTGAGAAAACCCTGGGAGTTAGCAAAGGACATTGGAGGCTGGCATGCTGCAGTCCACGGGGTCACAAAGAGTGAGATGAGACTTAGTGACTAAGGAGCAGCAGGAACAACAAATAGCATCCTTACTGATTTAATACTTTGCAAATGCAGACCATTAAAAAGCTCCAAAATCTCCTAAAAATGACACAAGAAGGTGTACACACAGAAAATCACTCCCATACTAATGATACCTCACCACTACCAACCCCTTGTAGGTAGCCAACATTACTGTTTTATGGTTCATCTTTTCTGTATTCACACTGGTAAAGACAAGGAGATGTAGGCATGTTTTCTTATTTCTCTTTATTTTTTTTTTAACAAATAAGTAGCATATATATATATTATCCTTTTCATTTTACTTCTTTAGGAAAAAAGTTATAATATCTTCTGGAAATCACTCCATATTGGTTCATAGGAATCTTCATCATTCTTTTTCAGAGTTACATAGTATTCCAACATAGGTAGGTAGCATTGATTATTCTACTAGTCTGCCTATACTTGTACTTTTGGGTAGTTTCCAAATTGATGTTTTGAAAACTCAAAGAACACTGCAGCAAACAGCATGTTGTTTGAAATATATATTCAGGATAAGCACAATGTTGAAGTTCAGAGTGAAGCCATGTGTATATTTGTTCAGTATTGCCAAATTCTGTATGGGTTGTACAATTTGGCATTCTTAGCTGGAAGGACTATAGCATCTATAGTAATGTGCAACATCTGTGGGTGCCACTAAGTTTGGTGTGTATTAAATGGCAACCCACTCCAGTGTTCTTGCCTGGAGAATCCCAGGGACAGAGGAGCCTGGTGGGCTGCCATCTATGGAGTCACACAGAATCAGACACGACTGAAGTGACTTAGCAGTAGCAGCAGCATGGAGTGTTTAAAGGTCTTTCTGTCTCCAATGTAGCCCCACATCTTATCAATAATCAAACATCACAACTTTTCACCTCTTAATTTGAGGGAAAGCAGTACTGGCTGCATTGAGAATCTTTATCGCCACAGTTTTGCTTCTGATTGCATGGTAGAATTTCTGTCTTTGAGTAAGTAGGGTTTGATCTACTGAGAACCACCATGCTACCCCACCTTATGACTGGGACCACATGCTGAAATCAGAGAATGGAACAGAGCAGCAAGAACTGAGCTTGGAGGGAAAATTGTCAGGAAATGTAGACTGAATGATCAGAAACAAGAATTTGGAAGAAGAAGACTCTACACATGGACATCACCAGATGGGCAACACCGAAATCAGATTGATTATATTCTTTGCAGCCAAAGATGGAGAAGCTCTATACAGTCAACAAAAACAAGACCAGGAGCTGACTGTGGCTCAGATCATGAACTCCTTATTACCAAATTCAGACTTAAATTGAAGAAAGTAGGGAAAACCACTAGACTATTCAGGTATGACCTAAATCAAATACCTTATGATTATACAGTGGAAGTGAGAAATAGATTTAAGGGCCTAGATCTGATGGAGTGCCTGATGAACTATGGAATGAGGTTCATGACATTGTACAGGAGACAGGGATCAAGACCATCCCCATGGAAAAGAAATGCAAAAAAGCAAAATGGCCCTCTGGGGGAGGCTTACAAATAGCTGTGAAAAGAGAAGCAAAAAGCAAAGGAAAAAATGAAAGATATAAGCATCTAAAAGCAGAGTTCCAAAGAATAGCAAGAAGAGATAAGAAAGCCTTTTTCAGCAATCAATGCAAAGAAATAGAGGAAAAGAACAGAATGGGAAAGACTAGATATCTCTTTAAGAAAATTAGAGATACCAAGGGAACATTTCATGCAAAGATGGGCTCAATAAAAGACAGAAATGGTATGGACCTAACAGAAGCAGAAGATATTAAAAAGAGGTGGCAAGAATACATGGAAGAACTGTACAAAAAGATCTTCATGACCCAGATAATCACGATGGTGTGATCATTCATCTAGAGCCAGATCTTGGAATGTGAAGTCAACTGGGACTTAGAAAGCATCACTACAGACAAAATTAGTGGAGGTGAAGGAATTCCATTTGAGCTGTTTCAAATGCTGAAAGATGATGCTGTGAAAGTGCTACACTCAATATGCCAGCAAATTTGGAAAACTCAGCAGTGGCCACAGGACTGGAAAAGGTCAGTTTTCATTCTAATCCCAAAGAAAGGCAATGCCAAAGAATGCTCAAACTACTGCACAATTGCACTCATCTCACACGCTAGTAAAGTAATGCTCAAAATTCTCCAGGCCAGGCTTCAGCAATACGTGAACCATGAATTTCCTTATGTTCAAGCTGGTTTTAGAAAAGGCAGAGGAACCAGAGATCAAATTGCCAACATCCGTTGGATCATGGAAAAAGCAAGAGAGTTCCAGAAAAACATCTATTTCTGCTTTATTGACTATGGCAAAGCCTTTGACTGTGTGGATCACAATAAACTGCGGAAAATTCTGAAAGAGATAGGAATACCAGACCACCTGACCTGCCTCTAGAGAAATCTATATGCAGGCCAGGAAGCAACAGTTAGAACTGGACATGGAACAACAGACTGGTTCCAAATAGAAAGAGTACATGAAGGCTGTATTGTCACCCTGCTTATTTAACTTCTATGCAGAGTACATCATGAGAAACACTGGACTGGAAGAAACACAAGCTGGATTCAAGATTGCTGGGAGAAATATCAATAACCTCAGGTATGCAGATGATACCACCCTTATGGCAGAAAGTGAAGAAGAGCTAAATAGCCTCTTGATGAAAGTGAAAGAGGAGAGTGAAAAAGTTGGCTTAAAGCTCAACATTCAGAAAACAAAGATCATGGCATCCAGTCCCATCACTTCATGGGAAATAGATGGGGAAACAGTGTCAGACTTTCTTTTTCGGGCTCCAAAATCACTGCAGAAAGTGACTGCAGCCATGAAATTAAAAGACGCTTACTCCTTGGAAGAAAACTTATGACCAACCTAGATAGCATATTGAAAAGCAGAGACATTACTTTGCTGACTAAGGTCCGTCTAAACAAGGCTATGGTTTTCCAACAGACATGTTGGATGTGAGAGTTGGACTGTGAAGAAAGCTGAGTGCCGAAGAATTGATGCGAATTGTTGCTTTTGAACTGTGATGTTGGAGAAGACTCTTGAGAGTCCCTTGGACTGCAAGGAGATCCAACCAGTCCATTCTGAAGGAGATCAGCCCTGAGATTTCTTTGGAAGGAATTTTGCTAAAGCTGAAGCTCCAGTACTTTGGCCACTTCATGCAAAGAGTTGACTCATTGGAAAAGACTCTGATGCTGGGAGGGATTGGGGGCAGGAGGAAAAGGGGACGATCAAAGATGAGATGGCTGGATGGCATCACTGACTCCATGGATGCGAGTCTGAGTGAACTCTGTGAGATGGTGATGAACAGGGAGGCCTGTCATGCTGTGATTCATGGGGTCACAAAGAATCGGACATGACTGAGCAACTGAACTAAACTGAACTGATGGAGAGTTCTGACAAAGTATGATCCTTTGGAGGAGGGAATGGCAAACCACTCCAGTATAATTGCTGTGAGAAATCCACGGACTTCATAAAAAGGCAGAAAGATATGATACCAAAAGATGAGTGCTCCCAGGTTGGAAGGTGTCCAGCGTGCTACTGGGGCAGAGTGAGTACAACTACAAATAGCTCCAGGAAGAATGAAGCAGCTGGGCCAAAGCAGAAAGGACACTCTGTTGTGGATACGTCAGGTGATGGAAGTAAAATCTGATGCTGTAAAGAACAGTATTGCATGGGAACCTGGAATATTAGGTCCATGAATGAAGGTAAATTGGATGTGGTCAAGCAGGAGATGGCAAGAATAACATCAACATAATTGGAGTCAGTAAACTAAAACAGATGGGAATGGGTGAATTTAATTCAGATGACCATCATATTAACTATTGTGCCCTTGAATCCCATAGAAGAAATGGAGTAGCCCTCATAATAAACAAGAGTCTGAAATGTAGTACTTGGGTGTACCTCAAAAATGACAGAATGATCTTTGTTCATTTTCGAGGCAAATCATTCAACATCAGAATGACCTGAGTCTATGCCACAACCTCTGATGCCAAAGAAACTGAAGTCGATCAGTTCTGTGAAGATCTAGAAGATCTCCTAGAATTAACACCAATAAAAGGTGTCCTATTCATCATAGGGGATTGGAATGCAAAAGTAGGAAGTCAATTCTCAGAGGATGACACAGTGGGATGGCATCACCAATTCAATGAATATCAACTTGGGCAAACTCCAGAAGTTGGTGAGGGACAGGGAAGCCTGGTTTGTTGCAGTCTATGAGGTCTCAAAGAATCAGTCACGACTCAACAGCTGAACAACAACAACAACATCTGGGATCACTCAAGCCAGATAACTCAGATGGCAAGGAAGATCGGGTCAGAAGTGAGGCGTGAGCTTGATAATCATCTGAAATGTCAAGTGATGCATGGGACAACTGTTCATAGGAGCAGGAGGACAAGCTAGTAACCAAGACTATCAAGCATTTAGTATGTGTCTGGTATTGCGGTCAGTGTTTCAAATCTGTTGCCATTTTAGTTCATCCATGTTTGAGATGGAAGATGCCTCCAGCAGTGAACTTAGAATGTTTTCATTTTAGATATCTATTCATTTTTTTAGCTTTATTCAGCTCAATCAATAACCATTGAGTGCTTCTGGTAAATTAGGAGTGACGTACATTAAAGACAGCTTCTACCCAGCCTCTGCCTTCAAGGGTTTCTTGGCCACCACATTCTAAAGTGAGTGAGACTATTCAGACACAGGCAGTGCCAGTCCAGTTTGGGCAAGCTGAGACTAGAGTAATGGTGGGTATCCTGGGAGCCCTGAGGAGCCCCCAGATATTTCCAGAGGTGGTGCCTGCCTAGCTCAAAAGTATGTGGGTGAAAAAGCATGAGGCAACCAGAAGAAGAGCAGTGGGGTTTCAGGCAGAGAGAACACCTTCAAGTCTGCAGCCATGACCCAGAAGAATGAAACAGTAGGCCATGAGTGGGTGAAACTGTGGGCACTCGATACTGAATGGGGGAGGAGGGCATGGAGTGATGGGCTGCACTGGGGTCCCTTATCACCTCATGTGGACTGGGGAGGTATGCACAGTTCTTTTTGTCCTTAACTCTGGTACCTCAGTCAGTAAAGAATCTGCTTGGAGTGCAGGAGACCTGGATTTGATCCCTGCGTTGGGAAGATACCCTGAAGAAGGAAATGGCAAACCACTCCAGTGTTCTTGCTTGGAAAATCCCATGGACAGAGGACCCTAGAAGGCTACAGTCTATGGGATCATAGGAATCAGATGTTACTTAGCAACTAAACCACCGCAACTGCCTGCACACCTTTTCTAGCTGTTCAGAATCAGGAATAGTAATAGTAGTAATAATAATACTAACAATAGTAAAGCATCCTTTATTTGAAAGGTTATTGGGCAAATGAGACCTAGAAATTGTCTTCTGGTAAAATTCAGTGGCTGCGTCATCTTTGGCCAGAGGTCCAGGGTGAATGTTTGCCTGAGTTGAAGCTCAGTTGAATTGATTGTGTTCATGGTTTACTTTTGGAAATTGTCCCATGGAGACTAGAGGATCATAACAAGCATGAGTTCTCCACTGCAATAAGTGTGTGACATTTTCTACAGTGGGGCACAATAAAACTTGCCCTTGTTCCAGAAATATCAGAGTGATGGATATGTTGACAAAAAATGCACCTCAGAAAACCACTAAGAACACATTTTGTAGGTGATTGGTTGGCCTGACCAAGAGCTATTAATATGCTACTTAATTATGTTCATTTTATGTTGTTATTTAATATTGTTCCTAATAACCTTTGGGTCAAAATCTCTCCTTTATCCAATTACAGTGCTCTTTCCAGGTCTAAAAGCAAAAGAGTAACTTCCAAGTAGCTGAAGGTATAGGATCTGAGTTATCAACAAGATGATTTTCACTGAAGCACCAGCTTATGGTGTTTCTCAGAACAAGAATCTAACCTGGGTTGCTCATTAACTGCCACAGCTTCCCTTTTTAAAAAATTAACTTATTTTTAATTGGAGGATAATAGGTTTACAATATTGTGTTGGTTTCTGCCTTATCTCAACATGAATCAGTCATAGGTATCACAGCTTCCTTTTTAAAGATAAACATTTCTTCTTGCACCAAAAAGATGTTTTTAGTGTAATCTTTGCACATGGATTTTTACTCTTCCCTTTCCTGTCCTTTCTTTCCTGCAACATGTTTTTCTCCATCATTATCTACTGTTAAATCTCACTAGGTCATTGCTATATAACCTGTCAGTGGAGTGAGTTGATGGATTAACCTGATCTATTCACATTATTAAAACGTGCATGTTCCCTGTTATTCTTTTGTTATAATTGGTAGAGTTGACTAGAATTCTCAGCTCCCAGCTGAAGGGGGATTGTGTTTGCCTGGCTCATCTCCTGGATTAGGAAAATGGACTAATTTAATGTTTCAAAAACCACTATTGAATCATTTCTCCATTTTCTTGTTGTCTGAGACCAGTGTACTGATGAACTATTTGAACTACATTCTGCCTTATTTTGTGAGAAAGACCCAGCTTACTGGTCCTTCCTTCTCTACTTCTGAGGTTGTCTGACATACTTTGCAACTCCTTGGGTTTCTTCTTTCTTATTTAAAGGAATCAAAACAAGTGTCACTCTATCATTTAGAAGCAGATATATACTGAACAAAAGAAATAAGATATTCACATAAATGATCACTTGGGAAAATCAATAGCAATTGGATAATTGGATAGAACAGTTGTGTATTTCAAATAACTTTGTGTTTGTTTCATATTTACTTTCACCTAAAACTAGGAGTTAGCGTTCATATGAAAGTTTGTTGGTTTTTATAAGGTAATATCAAGTCTGTGTTGAACTCAATTAACTTTAATAATAGATCTATTGATTCTGGTATATTCCCTAACTAGATGATCACACTGTAAAAGAATGACAAAAATGTGATTTCCTTCCCTATAGCATTGGCTAGAACCAAGATTCAGTGTGAATCATATGATTGATAGTGGTTGCTTTCATTTTCACAAGAAATACAAAGTTGACCGCTGGGTTTTGAGTGATAAACATTTCAAGTTAAGAAAATTTTCTTTTAAACCTGGATAACTGTCTTTGTAAGAAAAGACACTGGAATGAAGGTTGAACTTTACCAAATATTTTTATCAGAATTTATTGAAATAATTTTTATCTCTTACTCCAGTGATCCCCAACCTTTTTGGCACCAGGGACCAGTTTCATGGAACATGATTTTTCCATGGGCGGAGTGAAGGAGATGGTTTCTGGATGACTCAGGCACATTACATTTATTACGCTGCCACTCATCTGATATGTATGTATGGGCCTTCATTCTGCACCATTTGGGCCCTCTCTGAGGTTTCGTGTCTTTTAAAATTCAAAGAAGTTTCTCCTTTTATTGACTTGTGTGTATTTCTCCTCAAAGGTTTCTACTTTGGGAATTACTATTAGACAGTTATTTGAACATGTGTAGGTGAGGGAGATTAAGATCTACAACTTTCTAGTTGCAAATAAATGAGTTATAGGTATGAAATGTACAATGTAGGGAATATAGTCAATAATTATGTACTATCATTGTATAGTGACAGATGGTTACTAGACTTATTTATCATTTTGAAATGTATAGGAATGTAAAATAACTATGCTGTGTAACAGGAACTAACATATTGTTGTAAGTCAATTACACTTAAAAAAAGAATATATGTATCTTACTTCCCTCTCTTTTAGCTTTCTACTATATTGTCTTTTTGTGGTATCCTCTTGAATTGTCAGTTCAACCTTCCATCTCACTTTTCTCCCTTTAAAATATTATATTTGTTGTGAAAAATTTTCAACATGTAAAAGGTATACACAAAATGATAAGTAATTATGTGCATAGAATCTTGCTTAAGGAATAAAATAATACCAAAATATTTGAAGTCCCTTATGTTTGCCTCCCTATCAGAACCTTTCTCTCTAACCAAAGGGAAGCATAATTTTGAATTTGGTATTTTATCATTTCCAATCATGTCTCTATATTTATGACAGGCATAGCATTGCTTCACTTTCTAAATATTGTACAAACAATACCATATTGTGTAAATCTTTTGTAGCCTTGCTTTTTAAAATACTCAGTGTTTTTTTATACTTACTCATGTTAATAGATATAGTTCTAGTTTATTCCTTCAAATTATTGTTTAAAATATCTGAACATACTTCAATTTTTTACCCATTTTCCTCTTGGCATGCACTGAAGTTTTCTTCAAATAGACATTTGCAATGAAAAGTAGCCTTACTGTGAACATCTTTGTCCATGTCTTTTTCTTACTGAACTGTAGATTATCTTACTTATCTCAGAAAGTAATATTTTGAGAGTCCAAATATGATCATCTCATTTTCTAATAGATTGACTTTGCACTACTCAAATGGTTTCTTCACATAGAGAAGAAACCTATGCATTTCTTCAGATAAAGAAATTCCCTATGTGAAGTCACGAAATATTCTTTACTGATTTACTCTGGTTTCAAGTTTTTATTTTTTCACATTGAAGTCTTTCCTCTGCCTACAATTCATTATTACTTATAGACTATGTAATTATGGTTATAAGTAATTTGAGAGATCCAATTTTATTTTAATTTACATCAGTTCAGTCCAGTTGCTCAGTTGTGTCTGACTCTTCGCGACCTCATGAATTGCAGCACGCCAGGCCTCCCTGTCCATCACCAACTCCTGGAATTCACCCAAACTCATGTCCATTGAGTCACTGATGCCATTCAGACATCTTATCCTCTGTCATCCCCTTCTCCTCCTGCCCCCAATCCCTCTCAGCATCAGGGTCTTTTCCAAAGAGTAAACTCTTCGCATCAGGTGGCCAAAATATTGGATTTCAGCTTCAGCATCAGTCCTTCCAATGAACACCCAGGACTGATCTCCTTTAGGGTGGACTGATTGGATCTCCTTGCAGTCCAAGGGACTCTCAAGAGTCTTCTCCAACAACTGACAAACAACTAATCTCAAAGATATATAAGCAACTTATACAGCTCAACTCCAGAAAAATAAATGATCCAATAAAAAAATGGGCCAAAGAACTAAATAGGCATTTCTCCAAAGAAGACATACGGCTGGCTAACAAACACATGAAAAGATGCTCAACATCACTCATTATCAGAGAAATGCAAATCAAGACCACAATGAGGTACCATTTCACACCAGTCAGAATAGCTGCGATCCAAAAGTCTACAAGCAATAAATGCTGGAGAGGGTGTGGAGAAAAGGGAACCCTCTTACACTGCTGGTGGGAATGCAAACTAGTACAGCCATTATGGAAAACAGTGTGGAGATTCCTTAAAAATTGCAACTAGAACTGCCTTATGATCCAGCAATCCCACTGCTGGGCATACACACCGAGGAAACCAGAATTGAAAGAGACACATGTACCCCAATGTTCATTGCAGCGCTGTTTATAATAGCCAGGACATGGAAGCAACCTAGATGTCCATCAGCAGATGAATGGATAAGAAAGCTGTGGTACATATACACTATGGAATACTACTCAGCCCTTGAAAAGAATAAATTTGACTCAGTTCTAATGAGATGGATGAAATTGGAACCAATTATACAGAGTGAAGTAAGCCAGAAAGAAAAACACCAATACAGTATACTGACACATATATATGGAATTTAGAAGACAGTAATGATGACCCTGTATGTGAGACAACCAAGAGACGCAGAGGTATAGAGTGGACTTTTGGACTCTGAGGGAGAGGGAAAGGGTGGGATGGTTTGGGAGAATGGCAATGAAACATGTATACTTTCGTGTAAGAAACGAAGCACCAATCTATGTTCAATGTAGGATGCAGGATGCATGGGGCTGATGCACAGGCTGATTCAAGTAGAGGATGTGGAGTGGGAGGTGGGAGGGGGCTTCAGCATTGGGAGATTGTGTTCACCTATGGCTGACTCGTGTCAATGTATACCACAGTTCAAAAGCATCAATTCTTCGGTGCTCAGCTTTCTTCACAGTCCAACTCTTACATCCATACATAACCACTGGAAAAACCATAGCCTTGACTAGACGGACCTTTGTTGGCAAAGTAATGTCCCTGCTTTTGAATATGCTGTCTAGGTTGGTCATAACTTTTCTTCCAAGGAGTAAGAATCTTTTAATTTCATGGCTGCAGTCATCATCTGCAGTGATTTTGGAGCCCCAAAAATAAAGTCAGCCACTGCTTCCACTGTTTCCCTATTTGCCATGAAGTGATGGGGCCAGATGCCATAATCTTCGTTTTCTGAATGTTGAGCTCTAAGCCAACTTTTTCACTCTCCTCTTTCACTTTCATCAAGAGGCTATTTAGCTCCTCTTCACTTTCTGCCACAAGGGTGGTGTCATCTGCATATCTGAAGTTATTGATATTTCTCCTGGAAATCTTGATTCCAGCTTGTGCTTCCTCCAGCCCAGCGTTTCTCATGATGTACTCTGTATATAAATTAAATAAGCAGGGTGACAATATACAACCTTAACGTACTCCTGTTTCTATTTGGATCCAGTCTGTCATTCCATGTCCTGCTCTAACTGTTGCTTCCTGAGCTGTTTCTCAGGAGGTTTCTCAAGAAGCTGGTCAGGTGGTCTGGTATTCCCACCTCTTCCAGAATTTTCCACAGTTTATTGTGATCCACACAGTCAGAGTCTTTGGCATAGTCAATAAAGCAGAAATAGATGTTTTTCTGGAACTCTCTTGCTTTTTTGATGATCCAGCAGATGTTGGCAATTTGATCTCTGGTTCCTCTGCCTTTTCTAAAACCAGCTTGAACATGTGGAAGTTCACAATTCATGTGTTGTTGAAGCCTGGCTTGGAGAATTTTGAGCATTACTTTACTAGCATATGAGATAAGTGCAATTGTGCAGCAGTTTGAGCATTCTTTGGCGTTGCCTTAAGGATACTCAAATATTCCAAAATAGTTGAATAATTATGTAAGTAAGAGCAAAACAGGATGAAAAATAGCTAATAGCTAGTTACTTATTATGACCATGAGTAATTTAAACTTGATGGGAATCTTCCAGACTTTGGAAAATCTTGACCTCTTAGAATTTAATTTGTCATAGAGGGATAATGTGAGCTTGAGATGCTCCTATAGTCTTGACCCAGAACACAATGACTAGAATACTCAGGGTCTCAATGTTGGACAGAAGCACAGGTAATTAGTCCTTCAGTCAAATGTCCTGGAAGACAGTAGGCAGTGAATCTTCTTGACCATTTGTTGTTTGATAAACTTTCATCATATGTCTCAGTAACCTGTGCCTGGGAGCAGCTTATATATTACATTATTTAAGTTGTTAAAGTCACAAGCTTCATATTCTGCAGGCTTTTTATTATGCAGGGTGTCATTAGAATGTTCTGTGCCACTGCTTTGTAACAGCTCTCTGATAGAAAGTAGAGGAAGCCCACCTCTCAAAGCCTGAAATAGTAAAAGTAAGGGTTTAATTAACTGTCATCTCTGTCAATAATCTCAAGCAGAGGAGGTGAGGCAGTGCCTACATTGACCCTGCGATGCTGTGTCTTCTTTTTGTCTGCTTTGCCATCTGGAGCCTGAGAAATTATTATGGGTAAAGCATGATGTTTATCTTATGATACACCCCAGCTAGAGAAATGAAAGGATTTTGTCAATAAACCTATCTTTACCTGTTGGGTCTAGCTTTTGAAGTTCAGAACCCTTTAAAAAATAATTTATTCATTCTCTTTTGACCTGGTAAGAGAAGAATCTTCCCTGAGTATTCATCAAAAATTCTCCTTAAATGACACAATATCTATATCATAGTTGTGTGAATTTTCCCCCAGCTGTCTCCTTTACCTGGCAACATATCCATCTTCTTTTAGCAACTAAGGGGCTTCCCTGGTGGCTCAGATGGTACAGAATCTGCCTGAAGTGCAGGAGACTCACTGGGTCAGGAAGATCTCCCTGAGAAAGGAATGGCAACCCACTCCAGTATTCTTGCCTGGAGAGTTCCATGGACTGAGGAGCCTGTTGGAGTATAGTCCATGGGGTCCCAAAGAGTCACACACAACTACATGACTTTTGCTTAGCAAATAAACTCCTTTTCACCCAAGTGAGCTAAGAGTGCTTCTTGGCCAGTGTCTCCACCATGGTGTCCAGCCTTTTCTGATCCACCATGAGCTCTTGGAGGACTTGGACTTGTCCTCCTTATATGTATATCCTCTCTTCATTGTACACACACACACACACACACACACGTGTGTGTGTGTACTTGGATATGTTTGGTATCCAAGTACATTTTTATTTATTTTAAAGGGGGCCCAGGGTTGCCTAGTGTAGTATAGGTCAGCTTTTCATCTTTTATTTTTAAATTGAAGTGTATTTGGTTTACTATGTTGTGTTAGTTTCAGGTGTACAGCAAAGTGATTGTTATATATATATATATATTTTTTTTTTTTCCTTCATTGACTACATTAAAGCTTTTGATTGTGTGGATCATAACAAACTGTGGAAAATTCTTAAAAGGTGGGAATCCCAGACCATCTTACTTGTCTCCTGAGAAACTTGTATGAAGATCAAGAAGTAACAATTAGAACTGGACATGGAACAACTGACTGGTTCCAAACTGGGAGAGGAGTACATCAAGGCTATATATTGTCACCCTGCTTATATACCTTTTATGTAGAGTACATTATGTGAAATGCCAGGCTGGATAAATCACAACCTGGAATCAAGATTGCTGGGAGAAATATCAATAACCTCAGATATGCAGATGTTACCACTCTAAAGGCAAAAGATGAAAAGGAACTAAGGAGCCTCTGGATGAGGATAAAAGAGGAGAGTGAAAAAGCTGGCTTGAAACTCAACGATCAAAAAATGAAAATCAAGACATCCCGTCCCATCACTTTATGGCAAATAGATGGGGACAAAGTGAAAGCAATGACAGATTTTATTTTCTTGAGCTCCAAAATCACTGCAGATGTTAACTGCAGCCACTAATTTAAAAGGTGCTTGCTCCTTGGAAGAAAAGCTATAACAAACGTAGATAGTGTATTACAAAGCAAAAGCATGACTGCCAACAAGGGTCTATATAGTCCAAGCTATGGTTTTTCTATAGCCATGTACAGATGTGAGAGTAAAAAGGCTGAGAATTTGATGCTTTTGAACTGCGGTGCTAAAGAAGACTCTTGAGAGTCCCTTGGATTGCAAAGAAATCAAACCAGTCAATCTAAAGGAAATCAACCATTAGTATTCAAAGGAAGGACTGATGCTGAAGCTGAAGCTCCAGTACTTTGACCACCTGATATGATGATCTGACTCATTGGAAAAGTCTCTAATGCTGGAAAAGACTGAGGGTAGGAGGAGAAAGGGGCAACGGAGGATGGATAGCATCACCGACTCAATGGACATGAGTTTGACCAAACTCAGAAATATAATGAAGGGCAGGGAAGCCTGATGCACTGCAGTCCCTGAGATTGCAAAAAGTCAGACACAAATTAGTGATGGAACAACAAAAATATATTTGTATATTCTGTCTAACTATTTCTCTTGAACTGAATTGAAATTAAAATATCATTAACTAATATCCACTGAAGAGATAAAAATGTTTAAAAGCTTTGGGATAAGACAGAACTGGGTTCAAATGCTATTTTGACCATTTATTGCTCAGATGCTTCTGGAAAAATTCATATCTGAGTCTTAGCTTGTTGTTTGATAAAATTAAAATCATAAGAGTTCTGTTAGATAACACCTACCTCGTGACTGTCACAAAGGAGGACTTATTTTTTGGTCTACTCTCCTTTTCTGTTTTCAAAGAAGAGTTGCTTTTAGATTATTTTCACTTTAAAAGAGGCCTATTGATGATTGTCCCTTGCATAAGCAAAGGAACAAATCATTGGTATTCCTCTCTTCTTGTTTATTATTTGCTATTTCCTTTGTGGGAAACAATACATAAATGAAAATTTGGCATCAGACTCTGGGAACCAGAAGCATCAGAGCCACTTGGGAACTGGTGTAAAATGCAGAATTCTAAAATGTATTTGATGAGGAAGGTGCATTTCAGGAAGAGCCTTAGAAGATTCAACTGCCTGTTCAATTGTGAAGAGAACTGAACCAGAGTGGATGCTGACCCCTGATTTGAGGAGTGGTGGGAAGTTAATATTAGCTTTTGTGCTATTGGTACGGAGATTTCTAAGGTAAGAGTGACCACTTGGGTAGAACTTATTTGTGGTGAAAGGAGGGCTGGGTTTTAACGGCTGTGATTGTCTGCATCTCCTGGTTGTATTTCATTTCATGGGTGTGCCAGCCTGGAGCTCTGGAACCTGTGTAACAGTTACCTCCCCCAGAGGAACCAGCTCGTGTGCCTATCCTGACATGGAAACAGTGGCTAGTGGTTTGATTTCATTTATCTGTTGATGACTGTTCCCTGTGGCCATGTCAGCAGACTGTAGTCTTGTGCCTCCCCAGGGATTCAGCAGACTGAAATAAAACTTTTCTTTTATCCTTTGTTGTCTTATTTAAAAAAACAACCAAAAACCTCTAAAGGAAGAAAGGCTTTAATATTATATATATATATATAAATATATATATAATATTATAAAATATATACAATATAATATATATTATATGTTAATATATATTATGTTGCATATGTATTATATTATATTATAATATATAATATAATATATAATATATTAATATATATTTAATTTAATATGTATTTAATCAATATATATTAATATATAATATATAATGTAATATAATATATATAATGTCTTATTATATATTATAATATATTATATATAATATGTCATATAATATATATATAATATATAATATATTATATTTTATATATATATTAAATACAATACAATACAATACAATGAAATAAATACATGAAATAAAATACAGCTGGGAGATGCAGGCAATCACAGCCATTAAAACCCAGCCAGCCCTCCTTTATATATATATATATATATATATATATATATATATTTGAAGTGTCCCATGTCTCATAGAAAACATATTATTACCCTCTGAAAGGATGACCTTCACTGACATTTCATTTCAAGGGTATTGGCTTGGTTGACTATCTTTCTCTTAAGTCTCCACACATTTATTTGAAACTTGCAGATGTTTTTGTACCAATTAAATGTGTATACTCTGAAGATGACCATTCATGAGCAATTCCAGAGTTTCATTGGTGACAGGTAGATTTAGATTTTCATGACCATTTAAGTGGATACTTTTTGCCCTATCCTGTGTGATAACCAAACAAACTTCACTTCTGAGTGTTGAATGACACCTTAAGAAGTGTTTTTCAGGAGGAAAGATGGCTTTACTATCTTCTAGCTTCTCTTTTAGGTATTGGCTCAACAAACATTTTAAACATATTTACAACCGAACATGTCCTTAGAGTAAAAAGACATGAGATATGTACAGAGTTTCTGCTTTCAAGAGGTCAAGACTTTGGTAGGCAGACAAGCAGTGCTTGATTAATTGCAAATAAAATGTGATGTAATTGCTTGACTCTAAATTAAATTAGGCAAAGATATGTATAAGTACAATTTTTGTCCCAGAGAGAACAAAGGGAATGTTTAGGTGAGGACTTGAAGTCCCAGAACAGGTAAATAACTCTGGATATGTGTAATTAAGAAGAGACCCCCATATGGACCATGGTGACAAAAGGACATTCCATGGGGATGTGCACCTACTCAGGCCTGGAGATATGAAACAGTATTGCATATTTGGAGAATTGAAAGTATCTGAATCTGTTTATAGTAGTGGCTCTTACCACTTGTCAAACATTTTCATTGTGACAAGTAGTGAAAAATATATTTTATATAGTGATGCAGTACCCAACACTTGTACACACAAATTTAACAGGAACAAAGGACAAAAACTTCACAAAATACTATTTGATAATATTTTATAAATAATATTTGCTGCTGCTGCTAAGTCACTTCAGTCGTGTCCGACTCTTTGTGACCCCATAGACAGCATCCCACCAGGCTCCTCTGTCCCTGGGATTCTCCAGGCAACAATACTGGAGTGGGTTGCCATTTCCTTCTCCAATGCATGCGTGCATGCTAAGTCGTTTCAGTTGTGTCTGACTCTGTGCGGCCCTATGGACAGCCGCCCAAAAGGCTCCTCTGTCCAGAGGATTCTCCAGACATTTAACAATAATTTAAATAATGTTTATCCTTGCTAAATACAATATGCTTTGATATTTTCTTTCCTCATCTCTGTGGTTCTGTTTCATTTAAAAATCCTGGTCATGACTTATTAAACTGATGACCATTTATTAGTGGGTCATTACTTACAGTTTGGAAAACAATGATATGTTCTGTAAGTACTCAGGGGGAGGAAACCAGACTGAAGAGTCATCAAGTATCAGATCATGCTAGAGGAAAACATAGGCAGAGAAATCTTTGATAAAAATTGCAGCAATGTTTTTGGATCTGTTTCTTACAATAATGGAAATGAAAGTAAAAATAAACAAATGGGACTTAACTAAACTTAAAAGCTTCTGCACAGCAAAAGAAATCACAAACAAAGCAAAAAGACGACCTATAGAATGGGAGCAAATATTTGCAAACAATATGACTGACAGGGGATTAATTTCCAAAATATAAAAAACAGATCATGCAACTCAGTAACAACAACAACAACAACAAAACCCCCAAACAACTCACTAAAAAACAGCAGAAGACTAAAATAGACTTTTCTCCAAAGAAGATGTAATGATGGCCAAGAGGCACATGAAAATATGCTCCACATCACTAATTATTACTAAAATGGAAATCAAAAGTAAAATTACATACTATCTCACACCAGTCAGAATGGCCATCATTTAAAAGCCTACAAATAATAAATGCTGGAGAGGGTTTGGAGAAAAGGGAACCTTCTTACACTACTGGTGGAAGTGTTAATTGGTGCAGCCACTATGGAGAACAGTATGGAGATTCCTTAAAACACTAAAATTAGAGTTACTATATGATCCAACAATTCCACTCATGGGCATATATCCAGAAAATACAAAATCTCTAATTCAAAACGATACATGTGCAACAATGTTCATAGCCACACTATGCACAATAGCTGAGACATGCAAGCAACCTAAATGTCCATCAACAGATTAATGAATAAAGAAGTTGAATATATATATATATATATGCATGCATTAGTATATATATACACGTGCGTAGAAACACAATGGAATATTACTCAGCCATAAAAAAGAATGAAAATTTTGTCATTTTTAGCCACATGGAAGGGCAACATGCAAGGTTACTAAGTGAAGTAAACTAGACAGAGAAAGACAAATATGATGCATTTACATGTAGAATTTTGAAAAAAAGGAAGGATATAAATGAACTTATATGCAAAAGAGAAATAGCACCACAGACATAGAAAACAAACTTCTAGTTACCAAAGGCAGAAGAGGTGGGGGAGGGATAAATTGGGAATTTTGGATTAATAGATACACACAGCTAAGCGGCTAGGTCACTTCAGTTGTGTCTGACTCTGTGCGACCCCATAGACGGCAGCCCACCAGGCTCCACCATTCCTGGGATTCTCCACACAAGAATACTGGAGTGGGCTGCCATTTCCTTCTCCAATGCATGAAAGAGAAAAGTGAAAGTGAAGTCACTCAGTCATGTCTGATTCTTAGCAACCCCATGGACTGCAGCCCACCAGGCTCCTTCATCCATGGATTTTTCCAGGCAAGAGTGCTGGAGTGGGGGTGCCATTGCCTTCTCTGAGATACACACTACTATGTATAAAATAGATAACAACAAAATAGAACAGGATGATATATTCAATATTTTCTAATGACATAAGGGAAACACATCTGAAAAGTATGTATATATGTACACACACACACATACATATAACTGAACCATATATACATATATATAAAACAATCTCTTTGCTGTGTACCTGAAACTAACATAACATTGCCAATCAACTACACTTTGATTAGAAAAATGATTCCTAGATTTTGACTTGAGCAACTGGATTGATGGTAGAATCACTTGTTGAGATGTAGTGGGCTCGTGTATGTTATTGTGCAGGACAAGAGTGCTTATCAAGAAATTTGTTTTGCTTGAGGTAAACTTGAGATGACTATTGATTTCCAAAAGAAGATGTCAAGTAGATAGTTGAATACATTAGTAAAGAGTTTAGTGAAGATGTCTGGAACTAGATCCATAAATGTGAGTGCCTTTGACATGTGGGTGGTATTTAAAATTGTGGATTAGTTAGGAATGAGATAGGGAGAAGAGGCAGATAGAGAAAAATAGCAAATTAGTTGTTAGTGAAATGGGTTCAAAAATTAAGAGATCTAGCTAAGGAAGGAAAGACAAAAATTACTGGAAGCTGGTGGTTAATGTGGTAGAAAGAAGCCTGGGTGGTTGTCCTTAAAATACCAGCAGGAATAAGAATTTTCTAAAGAAGAAAGCTTTTGATTGTGTCAAATGCTGAAGAGATGTCAAGTGTCAGGGAAGAAGTCATTGCATTTGGAAGGAGAATTGGAGTGGTGTTGGAAAGAAGAATTTTTGTAGAGTGGTGGCTTGGGAAGCAGTGATGGAAGGGCTGGAATGATGATTGAGGATGTGGAGGTTGGGACAGGTGTTGTGCCAGAGCCCAGGAGGCAGTGAGAATGCCTTTTTGTCTACTCCAAGTGCAATGGATGTTATTGAAAGGTTTTCAAAGAGTTTTGAAATATCTTGTGGATAGTGTATGGAGAGGCGACATAAGGCGGGTGTGTGTGGCTAGAGAGAGCGAGCAATTGTGAGGCTTTGCAGTGGTCTATGTGAAAAGGATGGCAGCTTATTCTAAGCATTTGGCTTTGTGAAGGAAGGAATTATGTCACAAACACAGAACGAAGAAGCGAGTTCAACAAGAGCAGTAAAAGTGTTTTATCTTTGGAAATGAGCATGATGTTGCATTTGACAATATTTCATGTTAATTTATTCTGTTGGCTAATTGTTCTTTGGAGAAATTGAACTCATTTGCCATTAGATTTGACATGTTAAATTAATCAGATCTCTTAAAAGGCTTCCAAATTCTGAGAGCATAAGACAGTTCAAAATTGCATCCACATTTATCCACACTGTTTTTGACATGATATGCAAAGAAAAATAGCCTCATTCATTCTTGTCTGTACACTGGCATGGGGGCATTTCCTGGGTTACAATTTTTCCCCCTTTTTCAAGATGAACTGACTGCCTTAAACCTGACTCTATTATTAATCCATTATTGATTAATATAAATCTTAAAAATATAGTTTTTAAAAATCAAAACATATCATAGATCATGTGAAATTCCTTTCATTTCTCATCACTTCATTTCTGGTTTTGATATTGCTTTTAAAATGTTTTTTTCTCCTTTATAATGAGACAGCATCTATAACACATTTCCTATTACATTGCCATTTTTGTTTAATGGAACTCAACTTGAAGCATCCATTTTTCACTTGGAGCAAAATGAAATTCTTTCTCTGAGCTGTTGCATTAACAGTCAATATTCTGTTGGTTCTAGCTCTTCAAAACCATGAATGATGTATACTTAATGGATCTTCTTCTCACATCTCACCCATTTTTCTACATTTCTCTCTGATCCTAAGTATTCTTTCCAAAATCTAACCTTTATCACTCTCTACTAAACTCTTCTCTTACATTTTAATGCCTCACTTAGATGTAGTTTATCATTGTCTGTACTTAAAAACGTGGGTTTAGGTTGAGGAGATGTGATTACCTAAAAGTAACTTTTGTAAAATTTTAAGATAGACTCAATTTTTAAGGGGAGCTTTTCAGTCTTGAACAAAGATTGAACTTCAGTTTAGTTCAGTCGCTCAGTTGTGTCTGACTCTTTGTGACCCCATGGACTGCGGCACACCAGGCCTCCCTGTCCATCGCCAAGTCCCGAAGTTTATTCAAACTCATATCTATTGAGTCGGTGATGCCATCCAACCATCTCATCCTCTGTCATCCCCTTCTCCTCTGGCCTTCAGTCTTTCCCAGCATCAGGGCCTTTTCCAGTGAGTCAGTTCCTTGCATCAGGTGGCCAAAGTATTGGAGCTTCAGCTTCAGCATCAGTCCTTCCAATGAATATTCAGGACTGATTTCCTTTAGGATGGATTGGTTGGATCTCCTTGTGGTCCAAGGGACTCTCAAAAGTCTTCCCCAACACCGCAGTTCAGAAGCATTAATTCTTCAGTGCTTAGCTTTCTTTATATTCCAACTCTCACATCTATACATGACTACTGGAAAAACCATAGCTTTGATTAGGCATACCTTTGTTGGCAAAGTAATGTCTCTGTTTTTAATATGCTGTCTAGGTTGCTCACAACTTTCCTTCCAAGGAATAAGCATCTTTTAATTTTATGGCTGCAGTTACCACCTGTAGTGATTTTGAAGCCCCCCAAAATCAAGTCTGTCACTATTTCCAGTTTCCCCATCTATTTGCCATGAAGCGGTGGGACCAGATGCCATGATCTTAGTTTTCTGAATGCTGATGAATGCAATTTGTAAAGTTTCAACTTGAATGAATGCTCTGTTGGTCTCAAGAATGTTTTTAAAATTATTTTTAACTTGAATTTAAACATTTTAATTCTATAACTATTTTTTTAGAAAGGTGGAACAGCAGAAGAATAAAAGTGAGGACAAAAGACTTTGGAATTTTCTCCATAGGATGTATGCAGAGCTGATTATATAATGAGTAAGATTTCATTACAATTAATTTTTCTAGATGAAGAACCTCAATAAATTCAAGTTTTCTTTGAATTTCTCTAATTTTCTTGAGGTCTTCAGCCATTCGAACTTGTTTAACAATAAACAATTTTGCTTTCTTCTGCACAATCTTCATCAAAATCTTCTAATACATCTTTAACATTTTTCTCCAATTATCCAACTTCAGTGTTTGTAGGTTGTTGCATTAGAGTATTTGCAGTGATAGCAAGAAGGCATAGTATTTGCCAAAATAGGACAACATCTTTACATCCCTACTCAGAATCTACAAAATGCTATTGCTGGTAATAGGAGAAGGCAATGGCACCCCACTCCAGAACTCTTGCCTGGAAAATCCCATGGACGGGGGAGCCTGGTGGGCTGCAGTCCATGGGGTCGCGGAGAGTCAGACATGACTGAGCGACTTCCCTTTCACTTTTCACTTTCATGCATTGGAGAAGGAAATGGCAACCCACTCCAGTGTTCTTGCCTGGAGAATCCCAGGGATGGGGGAGCCTGGTAGGCTGCCGTCTATGGGGTCGCACAGAGTTGGACACGACTGAAGCGACTTAGCAGCAGCATTACTGGTAATGAAAGTCTCTTCAACTTTGCAAAACTTTAAGATAGATTAAAATTTTAAGTGGAATTTTCAGTCTTGAACAAAGATGTAACTACATTTCTGTGAAATATATAAAGTCTCAACATAAACAAATGCTCAGTTGGTCTTCAGAATGTTGAAAAGATGTTTCACCTTGAGGGGAGTTGCATTTGTGCTCTAGTTTTCTCTCTGTCTCAGTCTGCCTATCTCTCTCTGTACATTTCTAAAGACACTTATCTGCCTTTCTCTGTCTTGTCTCACTTGCATCTTGTCACTGTTCCCCTCAGTTCAGTTCAGTGGCTTAGTCATGTCTGACTCTTTGCAATGCCATGGACTGCAACACGCCAGGCTTCCTTCTCAGTCACTAATTCCCAGAGCTTTCTCAAATTTATGTCCATGGATTCGGTAATGCCATCCAATCATCTCATCCTGTCATCCCCTTCTCCTCCTGCCTTCAGTCTTTCCCAGTATCAGGGTCTTTTTAATGAATCAGTTCTTCACATCAAGTAGCCAAAGTATTGGAGCTTCAGCTTCAGCGTCAGTCCTTCCAATGAACATTCAGGACTAATTTAATTTAGGATTGACTGGTTGGATCTCCTTGCAGTCCAAGGGACTCTTGAGCGTCTTCTCCAACACCACACTTCAAAAGCATCTGTTCTTCAGTGCTCAGCCTTTTTATGGTCCACTCTCATATGCATACATTACT
This sequence comes from Nanger dama, assembly GCA_917880005.1. Classification (NCBI taxonomy): domain Eukaryota; kingdom Metazoa; phylum Chordata; class Mammalia; order Artiodactyla; family Bovidae; genus Nanger; species Nanger dama. Next base: position 63,171,904 of record CAKJTW010000004.1, on the reverse strand, counting down.
GCTGGAAAAGCCATAAAATTTTAGCTTTGGCTATATGGACTTTTATCAGTAAAGTGAGAGTTGGACTGTGAAGAAGGCTGAGCACCGAAGAATTGATGCTTTTGAACTGTGGTGTTGGAGAAGACTCTTGAGAGTCCCTTGGACTGCAAGGAGATCCAATCAGTCCATTCTGAAGGAGATCAACCCTGGGATATCTTTGGAAGGAATGATGCTAAAGCTGAAACTCCAATACTTTGGCCACCTCATGCAAAGAGTTGACTCACTGGAAAAGATTCTGATGCTGGGAGGGAGTGGGGGCAGGAGGAGAAGGGGACAACTGAGGATGAGATGGCTGGATGGCATCACAGACTCAATGGACGTGAGTCTGAGTGAACTCCAGGAGATGGTGATGAACAGGGAGGCCTGGTGTGCTGCGATTCATGGGGTCGCAAAGAGTTGGACATGACTGAGTGACTGAACTGAACTGAACTGAATGTCTCTGCTTTTTAATATGCTGTCTAGGTTTTTCATAACTTTTCTTAAAGGAGCAAGCGTCTTTTAATTTCAAGGCTGCAGTCACCATCTGCAGTGATTTTGGAGCCTAAGAAAATAAAGTCTGTCAGTGTTTCCATTGTTTCCCCATCTATTTGCCATGAAGTGATGGGACCAGATGCCACAATCTTTGTTGTTTTGAATGTTGAGTTTTATGCCAGCTTTTAACTTTTCAGTGTTCTCCTGGTTCTTAATAAAAGACAGTTGTACCTTTATTCTCTACCAACCATTTTAATCCAGAGACTAGGTTCATTCTTCTCACCAACTCACTTGTTTTTCATTAGAGTTCTAATAGTTTTATAGTTTACTGTTTTACAGACTTACACATTGACTATGTTTTAAGTGTATTGGATTGTCGGGCATCACTCACCTATTCATTCATTCACTCCTCAGTTCAGTTAGTGAACAAACACTTATAGTGTCCACACTACATGTGTTATTTACTAGCAATGCAGACATGAATAAGACAGAATCTATATCCTCAAGGAACATCCATGAGAGGAGGACACACCTAAGCCTTGATTCAAAAGGAATACTCTCAGAAGACTTGCTGGAGATGGAATCTCCCCCACTAACAAGGACCAGAGTCAACAAAATTCTAAGGATTTTCTTTGGATTTTCTATGGCATCTGTAAGGGAATTTTGATTCTTAAGTACCTACTGGGATCTGGCATTATGTGGGCCTGTTATAATCATTAATCTCCAATGTCATCATGGGAGGGAAAACATTACCATCCCCAATTTATTGATAAGAAAATTAGAAATAAGAAAAGTTAGAGCTCATCCAGTATTATATGGTTAATAATTAATTTGCAAACGTGTTTTTCTTTAAGCTTTGTTAAAGTAAAATACAAAATAGAGACCAAACTTAAAAATACTCTGAACAAATAAAATGGAGCCATGAAAAGAGAACTAAATCTAGTTCATGAGCAGAAGTGAAATGATTTATTTCTTATACATGCCTCTGATAATCATAAAAGGAACATAAGTTACCTTCAAAAAATTATATGAAATAATCACTTAAAAAATTCTCCTGCTGTCTGAGCTGAGTAACAACTAATCATTTTCAAGCTTAAGTAACTTCCTCATTTTCTAAGATTTTTTTATTACTGAGGTAACATTAGTTAATTCCTAAACATTGGTTTATATCATGTTTCCTGTGTGGAGCACTATATTTCTATTTCTGTATACCCTACAGTATGCTCACCACCAAAAACTGAGTTTCCTGAGTTTCCATCTGTAATCATATGGCTGGTCTTCTTCACCCATTTCACCCTGCCCCTGCCCCTCTGGTAACCATTGCTCTGTTCTCTGTGTTTGTTTTTGTTTGGTTTGTTCATTTATTTATTTGTTTGCTTTTATATTCCCCATATGAATGAAACCGTATAATACTTGCCTTGTACCACTAAGCATAAAACCTTCAAAGCCCACCCAAAGTTGCAAATGTCAAAATTTCACTTTTTACGGCTGAGTAGTATTCCATGGTATATATATGTATCACATTTTTTTTTTTAATTGACGGGTACTGAGGTTGTTTCCCTATCTTGCCTCTTGTAAATAATGCTGTGATAAATGTCAGGGTGTATGTGTGTTCAGTCACTTGGTCGTGTCTGGCTCCTTGTGATCCATGGACTATAGCCCACCAGACTCCTCTGTCCGTGGGCTTTTCCAAGCAAGAATATTGGAGTTGGTTGCCATTCCTTTCTCCATTGTATCTTTACATCCTGAGTATTGAACCCGCCTCTCCCATGTCTCTTGCATTGGAAGGCAGATTCCTTACTTGTGAAACACCTGAGAAGCCCATGTATCTTTTCAAATTAGTGCCTTTTATTCTTGGATAAATACCCATAGTAAAATTAGTGTTTTCTTATTCTTAGATAAATACCCATAGATGGGATAGCTGGATCAGTTGGTAGTTCTATTCTCAAAATTTTGAGGAATTTCCATACTGTCTTCCATAGTGACTGCTCCAATCTACATTCCCACCAACAATACATGAGAGTTCCCTTTCACTACACTTTTACCAACAGTTATTTCTTGCCTTTTTGATAATAGCCAATTAATAGGTATGAGGTTATATTTCACTGGGATTTTGATTGCATAATAATTAGTGGCATTAAATATCTTTTCATGTATCTATTGGCCACCTGTATGTCTTTGGAAAAATATCTATTTAGCTCCTCTGCCATTTTTAAATTGAATTGGTATTTTGTTGTTGTTGTTGAGTTGTATAAGTCCTTTATACATTTTGGATATTAACTCCTTGTGGGATGTATCATTTACAGATATCTTTTCCTATTCAGTAGGTTATCTTTCCTTTTCCTTTGTGTGTGTGTGTGGTTTTCTTTGCTGTGCATAAGTTTTTTAGTTTGATGCAGTAACATTTGTTTATTTTTGCTTTTGTTTCCTTGTCTGAGGAGACATATCTAGAAATACATTGCTAAGATTACTGTCAAAGAGTGCACTGCCTATGTTTTCTTTCATGAGTTTTATGGTTTTAAGTCTTACATTCAAGTCTTCAATCCATTTTGAGCTAATTTTTGTGTATGTTTTTGTGTATGTTATGAGATAGTAATCTGGTTTCTTTCTTTCTTTTCTTTTTTTTTGCATGTTGCATTTTCCCAACACTATTTACTGAAGAAACTGTCCTTTCTCTATTATATATTTTTGCTCTTTTGTCATCAGTTAATTGCTTCTATTTATGTGGGTTTCTTTCTGGGCTCTGTCTTTTGTGCCATTGATCTATGTATCTGTTTTTCTGCCAGTACCTCACTGTTTTGATTACTATGGTTTTGTGATATAGTTTGAAATCGGGGAGTATGAACTTTTAGCTTTGTTCTCTCTTCTTATGATTGCTTTGGCTATTTGAGTTCTTTGTGATTCTATATAAGTTTTAGAAGTTTTTGTTCTATTTCTCTGAAAAATATCCTTGGGATTTTGATAGGGACAGCACTGAAACTTTAGGTTGCTGCTGCTGCTGCTGCTGCTAAGTTGCTTCAGTCATGTTTGACTCTGTGCGACCCCATAGACGGCAGCCCACCAGGCTCCCTGTCCCTGGGATTCTCCAGGCAAGAACACTGCAGTGGGTTGCCATTTCCTTCTCCAATGCATGAAAGTGAAAAGTGAAAGTGAAGTTTCTCGTTCGTGTCCGACTCTCCGCGACCCCATGGACTGCAGCCCACCAGGCTCCTCCATCCATGGAATTTTCCAGGTAAGAGTACTGGAGTGGGGTGCCATTGCCTTCTCTGGAAACTGTAGGTTACTTTAGGTAATATGGACATTTTAACAATGTTAATTCTTCGAATCCATGAGTGTGTAATTTCTTTCCATTTATCTGGGTCCTCTTAAATTTCTTTCAACAATGTCTTATTGTTTTCAATGTACAGGTATTTTACCTTCTCGAGTAAATTTATTCCTAGATATTTTATTCCTGTTTTGTGATTGTAAATGAAATTATTTTCTTAATTTTTCTCATTATCACTTTATAAGCCATCCTGTAACATCATGCCCCTGAGCTTCATAACAGTTTAGATTTTAAAGCTTCCAGTTTGTGAACTGTTCTTATATGCACATATGTGTGTGCTCAGTCACTTTAATCATGTCTGACTCTTTGCAACCTTATGGACTGTAGCCCTCCGCTCTCCTCAGTCCATGGAATTGTCTAGGCAAGAATACTGGAGTGGGTTGCTATGCTCTCCTCCAGGGGATCTTCCTGATCTATGGATCGAACCCACATCTCCTGCGAATCCTGCATTACAGATGGATTTATTTATTTATTTTTTTTTACTGCTGAACTGCTGGAGAAGCTCTCTTATATGCACAGTAAACGTGTATTACATTTTATTTATCCAGTGGTTTTAATTTTGTTCTTTCTCAATTTTTGACATCTTTACTATGAACACTTTCAGATTTGCGCCAAGAGCACTTAGCATCAATTTTTAATACCAAATACCACTATCACCAATGATTAGTATCAAATATCATTATCATCAGTTATCAATATCTTGCCATTCTTCTTTCATCCATCACCTCCATCTTTCTTTCTTGTTACTTTGTGTCTGTAATAGATATGAACTTAGAAATACACAAACAATATTATTAGTATGACAAATAAATTCCTTTATAATTGCTTAATATCATCTGACAACTCATGTTTGCTTTCTTTTGATTGTCACAAAATGTCTTTTGGAGTTACATTTTTAAAACAATTAATGTCTCAAATACAACAAAAGAGACAAAGAGGTATAGAACGGACTTTTTGGACTCTGAGGGAGAGGGAGAGGGTGGGATGATTTGGGAGAATGGCATTGAAATATGTATACTATCATGTAAGAAACGAAGCGCCAGTCTATGTTTGATACAGGATACAGGATGCTTGGGGCTGGAGCACAGGGATGATCCAGAGAGATGATATGGGGTGGGAGGTGGGAAGGGGTTTCAGGATTGGGAGCTTGTGTATACCTGTGGCTGATTCATGTCAATGTATTGCAAAACCAATACAGTATTGTAACATAGATAAAAGTAAAAATAAATAAAACAATTAATGTCTCAAATAGATTCATACATTGCATTTGATTAATATGCCTAATAAGGCTCTTTTCACTTTAAAATTTTTTTCTCCTCATTTTTTAATGTCACTTACTGAAGACATTCCCCCCCACCCTGTGAAATTTATCACTTTCTGGATTAGGCTGATTGTGTTCACTTGATTTTATTTAACATGTTCCTTTATGCCCCATATTTTCAGTAAATGGGTAGAACAATCTAGCGGTATCATTAGATTCAGATTAATGTGCTTTCTTTTGGAAAAATGTTTTCTTCATAACTGGTACTATGTCCATTCTATTGCATCACTTCAGGAAACACATGATGTCTGGTGTCTCCTTTCTGTCAATATTATAGTTGATAACTGGGTTCAGGAGTTATGGATCTGAGTCACACTTTGCAAAAGCCCACATGAATATTTCGCTTGTGTTTTCAAAGTCACCGGTGTTCATTGTCCAGGTTGATTATTTTATTAGAAGCTGTAAAATGATGATTTCTATAGTTCTGTCATTCCAGACACATTCGTTAGTTAGCAGTCTTCTAGAATAAGAGTTTATCCTTCATCAGTTATTTAGTTGCCCAGAAATACAGTTCACATTCAGGCTTCCCCAATGGCTTAGTGAGTAAAGAATTCTGCAATGCAGGAGACACAGGAAGCATTAGTTTCGTCCCTCGGTTGGCAAGATCCCTTGGATGAGAAAATGGCAACCCACTCCAGTATTCTTGCCTAGATAATCCCATGGATAAGGCAGCAAAGAGTCGGACATGACTGAGTGACTAAATAGACAGACTGATGGTTCATATCCAAAATACAGGCTGCATGCTTAATTCTAACCCTGTTTTCACCAAGTTTCACAATGAGTTGGTGCATTACAATACGATACTGGAACCCAGGATTATGTAACTCTGAGCCTTTATAATTTCTACCTAATTAAAGAGTTTAAAATGCTGTAAGAATATAAACAAAGTCTGAAAGTCCCAGTGCTTTTTGGCAGACAAGAGGTTAAAGAGCCCGGATTCCTTAGACATCTTTATTCTATTGTTTCTGGAGAAGTGTCAGAGGTCACTAAGTGCCACCTAGTCTCATTTTATAACAGTTATTACCAGTCTTCTCAGGTTGATTAACCATTGTAACCACTGTGGACTCTCAGCACACTGATGATCAACAGCTATTTTAACTAATACCTTCAGCCCCTCTCCTGTTCTTCTGGCTCTGGGCTGGAAGAACAGCAGAGAAGGTGTTGGCTGGGGTATTTTTCCATATTACTTCCTGAGGCAGCCTGACAACTTTGAAAAAGAGGGAAATTATGTGAGTAAATACAGTATTTCCTCCCCCAGCCCCAAGGGTATTGCCTTTGTCAGCATCAGCAAAAATCAGAGATTGGAAGTGACTCCCTGTTGCTCCTGAGCTTGCTCAGTACAGCAGCTGGAACCAAACACGTCTCTGTGTGCCCATGTGAATACCTGAAAATAATGTGTTTATTTCCGTACTTTAAAAATGAAAATTACTTTTCAAAAACACTCCAGGAGGCACCAAGGAAATTGTGGGAGGCTCAGTTAAATGTTCTTTTTCTGCCTACTGCTCTCCTGGTTTGGGGGCCTGAGAGGGTCATCTCCAGGCACCACTGTCGTAGGTTGCGTCTTTCTCCAGACATCCCTCTCTGCACACCATATTTGAAATGTTCTTACTAATCCTACATGGGAGATAGAGCCTGACTTTAGTCATCTCAAAGGGGTTGTGATGGATAACAGAAACAGTTAGAATTATGTATACAAGTCTCTTCCCTTCTCTCCATCCGTACTGGGAACCTTAAGTGAGTGAATGAAAGAAGCTCAGGCGTGTCTGACTCTTTGTGATCCCATGAACTATACAGTTTATGGAATTCTCCAAGCCAGAATACTGGAGTGAGTAGCCTTCCTTTCCTTTCTCTAGGGGATCTTCCCAATCTAGGAATCAAACCAGGATCTCCTGCATTGCAGGTAGATTCTTTACTAACTGAGCTATCAGGGAAGCCTGGGAACCTCAAAGCATAGAGATATATTAGTATTTTGGGGAGTGGAAGAAGGGAGGGTGAGAGTAGGTGGTATGCAAGGATACAGAGAGGAGGGCAGAGGGCTGGGGATACAGGAAGGACAGGGGGCCTAGAGAGAGCAGGGAGGTCCAGTGGGGCCAGGAGTCAGGTGAATTCCAAGAGGAGAGTCTTGGGGTCCTTTCTTGCTGTTCTCAAGTTCCTTGCACTTCCTCTTCTTTTCTCCCAGTGTCCTGGGGCACTGTTCTTGGGGCAGCTCTTGGCAGATGGTCCAGTATCAAGTCTTTGGGAGAGTCTGAGGCTGAGGAGTGACTGTGGTGAACAAGTACAGGGCTTGTTCGCATGTTCATTGTGTGAGCCTGGGGCATAGTCACCAGGGGCAGAAAGATCCTCCTTTTGAACAATGGTGTCACGATAGTGAAACAGAGCAGTTCCTTCCCCTCACCATGTCTTCCTCTTGCCTTTTATCTGTAGAAAAACTTTAGTCAAAGAGTACATTTAATCAGCAAAGTGAAAAATTAAAAACAGGACAAGATAATAATAGTTGAGTTATTAAGCATTGTTAATGACTTTTAGTTCCATCTCAAGGGCTATAGGTAATATTCTGAGCCATCTCCTGTGAGCTGTCATCTAGATATTGAAACCCTCACCAGGTGGAAAAAATTAATTACATGATGACCAGATTGAAGCTATGACATAAGCTGCCACAATCCTGAGAACTGCCCTTAAGGAAATGGGAACAAACTGCCCCTGGAACTGAGGACTAAAAACACTTGAAACAGTCAAGATGATGCTGGTCAGACACCACATGGCCAACTTCAGGATGACTGTTGGAGCTGACCGTGCTGTTTCTGTATGTAGCCCCTTCCTTCCACCTATACACTCCTGAAATTCCCCTTTAAAAGCTCTTTCTCAATTGGCTGTTAAACAGATGCCCGTTTTCTGATTTTGCTATATATTTTGGGAATTGTCCTAGCACTTTTACTGAGATCGTTCCTCCCTCCTCTCCCCATCTCCTGATAAGCCTTGAGAGTCATGGACTCCTGGATTTACCCAGGTGACATAGAGAAAACAAGGAGAAACATCTGGAACATCACTGACATCATGGGTCCAAGAAATGTGTTGTTTTAGTCCAGCTAAGGAACTAACACTCAAAGAGTTTTAAAGCCTTAATTTCCCTCTCAGTATCAATTATCAGACATGTTCAGCCACCTGTAGTAATAAGCTGCATTCAGCCATAAAAAGGGCCATTGTTGAAACGACCTGAGAAATATTTCTAATGAATCCTTTAGGGCTTCTATCTGGTGCACACTCATTCCCTCTTGAAGCCTCTTGGCAAGTTAAGGTATGTGGCCCAGGCTGGACAATCTGCTCAAACTTCCTAGTTGGTCCACTGCATTTTGGATATCATAGTGCTTCTTAAATCTACACGTGTCTGTCCCAACACCCAACATCCTTACATCAAAGTAAGGAGCATGCTGAAGTTTCACAAACAGCACTGAGAAACTGTAGAAAAGGTGGCGAATCTCATCCCTAATTATAGTGCATAGCGTTACATGAACCCCAAAATACAGGCATGGAGTTTAGATACCACCATGGCCTTGGGCAGAGAAAGGCAGGAAGAAAGAAGAAGCACAGAGCTGATAATCATATGTCAGGGAGAAGGAAATTACAAAGTCAGAGTGTAGACTCTGCCTAGCACCTGGTGCCTTGTAGATCCTGCTCCAACTGCATATGAATGTTTTCCCCAACACATCCCTTTGAAGTGGAAAATTTCAAGACTTGAAGGAGAAGCAAGGGTGACTTGCTACAAACTGAGAAGGTGCATGCCACATCCATGGCATTCATCACAACATCAATGACTAAGTTTAAAGAGAAGTGAATGTGGAATCTAAAGAGATGATACAAATGAACTTATCTACAAAACAGAAACAAGCTCACAGACTTACACAGTGAACTTATGGTTATGGGTGGGGGGCAGAGAGGGGAAGAGATAGTTAGCAGTTCTGGGATGGATGTGTTCACACTGCTATATTTAAAATGAATAACCAATAAGGACCTACTATATAGTACAGGGAACTCTACTCAATGTTATCTGGCAGCCTGGATGGGAGAGGAATTTGGGGCGAGAATAGGAACGTGTATATGTATAACTGAATCACATATGTATAACTGAAAACTAGCACAACATTGTTAATTGGCTGTACTCCAATATAAAATAAGGAGTTAAAAATAAGAGAAGTGAACATTATGTTCAAGAAATAAAATGCCTGCTGACTGCATTTTCTTCCCCAGTTACACCAAATGAACATTTTCCCATCTCACTCAGCTATGCTGAATTCCAAGCCCAGTGTTCTTTTTAAGATCCCCATTAGTCACCTGACAGGAGGAAGGCAGGGGGTGTGGGTGGGCAATGAGTTGATAGAAGAGTAGTAAGGAAATTGGCAAGGAAATACAAAATTACAACTGTGTGAGAGGCTTCTCAGAAAGCATAGGCAGTGTTTTCTGTCTACTCCATTCTGTTGAAAGGAAACAACAGGAAACCCAGCAATGGACCCAGGTGATCACATGCATTTAAAGCACTCTTAGCATCCCCCTGCTGAGTGTGTGTTGGCCATACAATTTGGGAGGCTGAAGCTGGAGAAAAACAGTTAAGAGTTTTAGTTTTCAAATTATGAAACAGTTACCTGGTTCTTGAAAGAGAAAGATGTGTGCCTGGCAGAAGCTGAGCGTACCTGGGTACTGCCCAGAGTCATTCCTCTTTGTATCATTTAGCATCTCAACATCACATGTCTGTAGGGACCAAGAGCATCTGGAAACATCCCACAAGTCCCCAAGCATGAAACTTCATTGGCTTCTCTCTCTTAAGACTTTCTTCCTTTGTCTTTCCCTGAAGAAAGAGGAAAGAAGAGATATGCATTCCAATTGCCTATTTAGGGAGACAAAAAGGCTGCTTTTGAATTTCAAGTTCAACATCTACTAACACAACTGTGTATTTTAGGAAGATTGTTTCCTTAAATGTAGTCATTTTTTTTCTTTCTCCTTTTGCAAACAGCATTAAGTGGGGACATATCATACTTTCTTAAGTTCCCTCTGTCTGATTTCAGTTGAACAAAATATTAGTTAGTCATCTACTTCGCCATTTAATAATGTTTTATTAGGTAATGATTATGTGCAAATCATTTTACTAGCCCCAGGAAATAAAGATGATGAAGGCATGGTTGTTGTCCTCAAGGAACTCCAAATATTGAAGGATCTCTGACAGTCACAAGAGAATTGAAACCATAGCCTATGATGCCTCCCCAATACACAATAAACCAAAACAGAAAAATTGGGACTTCCCTGGTGGGCCAATGGTTAAGGACTCTGTGCTTCAAATGCAGGGAGTGGGGTTTAATCCCTGCTTGGGGAACTGAGATCCCACATTCTGGACAGCCAAAAATAAATAAACAAAAAATGAAGCTGAGAAACTAATCTCTTTCAGGTCATTTGTCATGCTTAGCCATTCATTAATTAAGCTATTCATTAATACAACAAATATTTATTGAGCATGTACTAAGTGTCAGAAACTCTCATGAAAGTTGCATGTATGTCAGATAGTTAGGATGTAGGATGGTCACAATAAAGGACAGAAATGGTAAGGATCTAATAGAAGCAGGAGGTATTAAGAAGAGGTGGCAAGAATACACAGAACTACACAAAAATATCTTAATAACCTAGATAACCACTATGATGTGATCACTCCCCTGGAGCCAGACATCGTGGAGTGTAAAGTCAAGTGGACCTTAGGAAGCATTACTATGAGCAAAGCTAGTGGAGATGATAGAATTTCAGCTGAGCTATTTCAAATCCTAGAAGATGATGCTGTGAAAGTGCTGCACTCAGTATGCTAGCAAATTTGGAAAACTCAGCAAAGGTCAGTTTTCATTCCAGTCCCAAAGAAAGACAATGCCAAAGAATTGAATTTGGCATTGAATTTATCACACACACTAGCAAAGCAATGCTCAAAATTCTCCAAGTTAGGCTTCAACTGTACATGAACTGAGAACTTCCAGATATTCAAGCTGGATTTAGAAAAGGTAGAAGAGCCAGAGATCAAATTGCCAACATTTATTGGATCATATAAAAGAAAGAGAATTCCAGAAAAACATCAACTTCTGCTTTATTGACTATGCTAAAGCTTTTAACTGTGTGGATTACAACAAACTATGGAAAATTCTTCAAGAGATGGATATACCAGACCACCTTATCTGCCTCCTGAGAAATCTGTGTGCAGTTCAAAAAGAAACAGTTAGAAATGGACATGGAACTGGTTTCAAATTGGGAAAGGAGTATGTCAAGGCTATATATTGTCCCCTGTTTATTTACGTTATATGCAGAGTACCTCATGAAATGCCTGGCTGGATGAAGCACAAGCTGGAATTAGATTGCCAAAAGAAATATCAGTAACCGCAGATATGCAGATGACACCATCCTTATGGCAGAAAGTGATGAGGAACTAAAGAGCCTCTTGATGAAAATAAAAGAGGAGAGTGAATAACTGACTTAAAACTCAACATTCAAAAGACTAAGATCGTGACATCTGGTCCCATCACTTCATGACAAATAGATGGGGAAACAATGAAAACAGTGACAGACTTTATTTTCTTGGGCTCCAAAATCACTGCAAATGCTGACTTGAAGGTAAAAGTTGTTTGGTTCTTGGAAGAAAAGCTACAAACAACCTAGACAGCATATTAAAAAGCAGAGACGTTACTTTGCCAACAAAGGTCCATCTGGTCAAAGCTATGGTTTTCCCAGTAGTCATGTATGGATATGAGAGTTGAACAGTAAAGAAAGCTGAATGCAGAAGAATTGATGCTTTTGAACTGTTGAGTTGGAGAAGACTCTTGAGAGTCCCTTGGACTGCCAGGAGATCAAACCAGTCCATCCTAAAGAACTTTGCTGAAGCTGAAACTCCAATACTTTGGTCACCTGATGTGAAGAGCTGACTCATTAGAAAAGACTCTGATGCTGGGAAAGATTGAAAGCAGGAAGAGAAGGGGATGACAGAGGATGAGATGGTTGGATGGCATCACTCAATGAACATGAGTCTGAACATTCTTTGGGAGTTGGTGATGGACAGGGAAGCATGGCATGCTACAGTTACAGGGTCACAAAGAGTTGGATGCAACTGAGCAACTGAACTGAACTGAACTGAATGACACAGGCAATGTGTAATAAGGTCGGTAAAGGGGATAGAGAGATTACAGTTGGATATAGTGACAGTTGAACACAGAGTGAGGGAGCCTTGTAAATATCAGGTGTCTGCATGGCAGAGGGCCTGAGGAATGAATGAAGTTGATGTGCTCAGTGGGCAGCCAGGAAGCCAGCAAGGCTGAAGAAGAGGAAGAGGAAGTGAGGAAGTGAATGTTTCATGTGTATGGATACATGGTTGTGTAGGTCCTGGTAAATAACTGAGATTTTACAGAGTTGCTAAAAACAAACAAACAAACAAACCTGGAAACAGATAAATATATAGTGTCATTTAATATAATGTGACAGTACAATCAAATAATACTATTTCTGTTTCCAAATTTTATGGCCACCCTGAATAAGGAAAAATGTGGGCAGCTCCTGGTGGGTTTTGAGCAGAAGAGAGGCATGGAAAGAAGCCATTTGAAGGGCTTCATAGTATGCTGTCTCTCAAACATACCATACTGGCCTAATGACTATTTTGAGATCAAGATAATTGAGAAAAAGCACACACAAGCCAGCCCCCCTCTCTACCAGGAAGAACAAGACTGTTCTCATCCTTAATCACCTTGGAGATAAGTCTAGATGCTTCTTAGTCCAGAGATGGTCCCAGAAGAATCCATGTAGCAAATATTGCTAGAAATGCCCTTACTCTGCATCTGTTATTGTTGTCACTAGGTCATAGCCAATTCTTTGTGACTTCAAGGACTGCAGCATGTCAGGTTTCCCCATCCTTCACTATGTATCAGAGTTTTCTCAAACTCATGTCCATTGAATTGATGATGCTATCCAACCGTCGTATCCTCTGTCACCCCTTTCTCCTCCTGTCCTCAGTCTTTCCCAGATTCAGGGTCTTTTTCAATGAGTTGGCTCTTCGCATCTGGTGGCCAAAGTATTGGAGCTTCAGCTTCAGCATCAGTCCTTCCAATGAATAGTAAAGGTTGATTTCCTTTAGGATTGATTAGTTTGATCTTGCTGTCCAAGGGAATCTCTAAGGGTCTCCTCCAGCACCACAATTTGAAAGCATCAATTCTTTGGCACTCAGCCTTCTTTTGGTCCAACACTCACATTAGTTTCCTCCATATATTTACCGTCTCACAATTTGTTGTTCAAACTCAAAATCCTTTTCCTTTCTATCTTGTCCCTTCTCTATGAAGTTAATATTCTTTTGTTAAGATGCTATTTAAGTTCAACTGCTAATTGCCTCTTGGAGTCACCATCACTGATGTCTCCCATGTGTATGTGAATGCACACATGAATCAACTTCTAGTTGTTTCCCTCTTGTTTATCTTTTTGTCAGCCCAATTTGTAGAGCCCTATCTGGAGAACGCATGAGGGTGGAGGGGGGGAAAGAGTTAGGTTTTTCCTCTCCTACACTTTCCTTTGACCAAATCATTCCACCTGCTCTGTTGGGAATACCCTGGAGGGTTGCAAGGATGAAACATAAAAAGCACGTGCTGGGCTGTGTAAATGGTTTTGATGGACTATGTTGGGAGATTGGGCTTGAATAGTGATGGTAAGAAGGACAGATTCTAGATATGTGTCAAACACAGAGCTAAAAAGACTTGATGGTGGATTGTGATGCAGGATGAGAAATAAAATATAAGAAGGACAATTCCAGGCTTTTGTCTGAAGTGACTGGCAGCCAGGGAGTGATTGTCAAGATGAGAAAGACTAAGGAAAGAGCATGTTTGGGTTGGGGGCATCCCAGATGGAGATAATGAAGACTAGGTTTGGGTTTGTTGTATTTTAGAATAGAAAACAAGTGAAACTGATGAGTGGGCAGCTGGATGTAGGAGTCTGAGATTTAAGGTGTGGGGGCAGGGATGAATCTGGTCTGGAAATCATCAGAATTTGAGAGTCCTTGGTGTATGAGTGGACTCAGATCCCCTGGGGAATGAATAGAGAGTAGAGGGGTTAGCACTGAACCCTCCCAAAATTTAGACGTTGGAAAAATGAGGAGGAACCCGGGAAAGGGTTGGAGGACAGTGAACAGCAGGATCCAAGGAGCATCAGGAGAAAGTGAGCTCTGAATGCCAAGTGAAGGAGGTGGTTCAAGGGGCTAACTTTCAACTTTGAAAAAGGTGAAGGCATCACTTTCTTTTCTTATTTTTTCATCATCCCTAAATGTTGGCTTTGATGTCTGCATGTATTAATAACCAATAGTAGCTTGCTTTATTTTTATTTGTTATTTATTTGGCTGTGTGTGCAGTATTTAGGATCTTAGTTTCCTGGCCAGGGATTGAACACTTTTCCCCTGCAGGGGAAGTATGGAGCCCTAACTACTGGACCAACAGGGAAGTTCCCCAGGAAATAAAGAGATGAGTGTGTGTTGAGCTAAACTCCCTGGCTGTGAGTAAGGTTGTCTTCCTAGTTCTGTTGTTCTCTCAACACTTGTATTTCCCAGTTAGACCTCAACAAAAAGTCAACTTTCCATTCATCGTTGACCTTTGGGTCTGCTCACATGTAGTTGAAATCGCAAAAGTTAAACTCATAGATGCCAAGAGCCAACAGAGTTTGCAGAGGTGCGATAGAAGAACCTGTACAATTTGGGCACAAAAAATAGACATAGTCAATTTTGCTTTCTATGTGGCTTATTTGTTTATAACCTGCTTTGTTCCCAACTATAATCTTCCAGTTGGTAAAATCTGTCTAAAACCCTCATTGTTTGCAGAAACTTAGACTAAATGCCTGGGGTGTGAAAAAGAATTAAAGAGAAAATAGAGGCAGGAGTCTTCTAGTGACTCACTTTGGTCAGTGCATAGCTGCTGCAGACTTCTTAGGTTTTAGTTTTTCACCCACATTATCATTTAGACTACAAGCCCACAGGCTAAATCCAGGCAACAGACAAGTTTTGTTTGGTGAACATAATGTTGGCTTACATTTATGGAATCTAGAAAAATGATACAGATTAACCTATTTCCAGGGCAGGAACAGAGACACAGACGTAGAGAAGGGTCTTGTGGACACTGGGATTGGGAGGGGAGGCTGGAATGAATTAGGAGATGAGGACTGACATACATACACTATCCAGTATAAAACAGGTAACTAGTGGGAAGCTGCTGTATAGCACAGGGAGCTCAGCTCAGTGTTTTGTGATGAATTTGAGGGAGAGAAGTGAGAAGGAGGCTCAAGACAGAGAGGATGTATGTATACATATAGTTAATTCACAATCTTTTACAGCAGAAAATAATACTGTAAAGCAATTATACTCTAATTAAAAATGAAAACAAATAAGTAAATAAAAATGGGAGATTTCCCATTCTACATTTCTGGTTCTTTTTGAAAAACTGGCCTGATAATATTCTGAGCTGGATCACAACTACCCCAGCTAGACAGAGCATACCCCTCAGTCTTTAGCTTGCTAAAATTCACACATGGCCTACTTTATTTATTTAAATTACTTGAGTGACTCTTAGGGACAATGAAGTTTGCGATCATTGACCCATGAAGTTTAATTATCAGATAAATTGTTATAACTTAAATCTTCTTTCAACACAGCCCCATGTGGCTCACCCATAAACATTTTTCAGGAGGAGAAAATTGACTTCTTCTATGTGTTATATTGTTCCAGTTGCTCATTTGCATGGTATAAAATTTCACTTAAACTTATTTTTGATATGTCAAAACAAGATGCATATGGTTCTAGTCAAGTTAGTAGATATATATTGCCATAGCTTCCAAAGACAGAGTATTGTAAAAATCTGATTACTTGACTCACTTGGCAGTATATATCCACCATATTGGATTAGACATCTGAACCTACCATGCTACAGTCTCTGAAATGGCTTTCATTAGTTGGTTCATTTATTCATTTACCTACTCTGTTTTCATGCCTTTTATGTGTCAGAAGTGCTGGGAGATTGAGATTAGAAAGGAGTAAATTTGCTTCTCTGCCATTATGTTTCAGTAGGAAGTTAAATACAAAAGTAGAAAGTCAAAATCCAGTGGGATAAATTCTAGGAGAGTGTCAGCACAATGTGTGATGGGACTGCGGAACACAGCGTCTGGAAACCAACAAGACCTTGTGGGACCCAGCCAGGTATAAAATAACTGTCTCCAAATTCCCTACTTCCTGTCTGTACAAAAAGACTTCAGCCCCCTCAAGTTCCAAAGAGCAGGCCCAATAAGTTACTAATTAGGAAAAGGAGGGGATGCAGAAACAAAGAAGGCACAGTCAAGAAACATTTTTTTTTTGAGAAGGATGCAATTTCATATTAAATTAATCAATTAATTTTTAACATTTGCCGTACTGGATCTGTTTTTGTGGTGTGCAGGCTCTTCATTGTAGTGTGTGGGCTTAGTTGCCCCATGGCATGTGAGATCTTACTTCCTGGGCCAGGTATCGAACCTGCATCCTCTGCATTGGAAGGCAGATTCGTAACCATTAGACCACCACCACAAGGGAAGTTCCAAGAAACAATAATTTTGTGATAAAACAGAGTCCTAGTTTCTCCTCAATGGATAGCAATCTGATACATGTCTTTGAGTTGCTCTCTAGGAGCTAAAGCCTTCACCCAGACAGAGGAGGATAACTTCAGGCTGAGCAGACGATTCCTGTTACCTCATCACCAACCAATCAGAAGAAAGACATGCACCTTGCAGCTCTCACCCGAAATGTTGCCTTTAAAAAGTCTTCTCAGAAAGCCATTCAGAGAGTTTGGGGCTTTTGGACAGAGAATGCTCCTTTCTTAGCCCTATAATAAACCTCTGCTCCAAACTCTTATGTTTCTGTTTGTTTCAGTGTGCATTGGGCTCATGAACTTAAACTTGGGTTCAACAACAGGACCAACGATCTCATTAAATAAGGAGCTCCAGTGTGGGTAACTTCCGAGGTTCTTTGTTCTTAACGGTTGAATGAATATCAAGGATCTTTTGGAACAGTGCTACTGTTTTCTGTTGGTATGTGATGGGCCTGTGTCAGATTTCATTTGAAGATGTTCTCTCTGGTTTTCTCTTTCTCCTCTCAGTTTACTGTTAGACAGATGGAAGGAGGAGAATGGAAGAAAGAGATGGAGGAAAAGAGAGAGAGGGAGAGATTAAAAGGATTTATTTTAAGGTGGTTTCCAGAGATAGGTTTATATAACACTTTGCTACATAGCTTCCCTGGTAGCTCAGAGGTTAAAGCATCTACCTGCAATGTGGGAGACCCAGATTCGATCCCTGGGTCAGGAAGTTCCCCTGGAGAAGGAAATGGCAACCCACTCTAGTATTCTTGCCTGGAGAATCCCATGGACAGAGGAGCCTGGTAGGCTACAGTCCAAAGACGACTGAGCAATTTCACTTTCTTTCTTCTTCTTCTTTTTTTTTTTTTGCTACATAGCAAGGAAATTTTCTGTCTCACAAGAAGTTCTGAGTTCTGAGCTAGTCTTATTGTTCTCCATTTAACGGATGGGGAAACTCAGGGGAATTAGGTCACTCACCCAACCTCCAGGGCTTTGTAAGTGGCAGAAACAAGTTGCAAACCAACGTCTCTATAACCCTGGTGAAAATGAAAGTGAAGTCCCTCAGTCATGTCCGACTCTTTGCAGCCCTGTGGATGGTATCCTACCAAGCTCCTCTGTCCATAGGATTTTCCAGGAAAGAGTACTGGAGTGGGTTGTCATTTCCTTCTCCAATAACCTTGGTAACCTTACACTATGCAGGTCTCCATTGCGGGATACAGGAATTAGGCTGTGCTTCTCAGACAGGTGAAATAGAAAGAACCAAGCAAAGACTCCAGATTTGTCAAAGTATCACAAAGATGGCAAGCACAGTGAGAAGTAGGCTTAAGATTGGAGGATCCAAGTGGATCTTAAGTGAGGTTCAGGGGATATACTCCACATATCCTCCGAAGACACCTGAAGCTTAAGAAAAGACCCTCAGTTCCCACACCAGCAGCTCATGGCACCAAGTCTAAGGCCCGCCGTTACAGATTCAAACCTCTGTTTTTAGGATAGCTGGGGAGGGGCTGGTACTTTTGCTGCTTGTGGATCTATATGTTGGTTAGCCCTGTTCCTATTTTTGGTGATGAGCATTTCCTTGAAATATTATAGCCTCATCTGTACTCTGCATGCCTCCTCTAAGACCTATTTTAATATCTCCATGCAATTCTCCCCTCGTCCATTCAATCAATGGAATGATTCCTATAGAAAGTTTACATCATCCCTCGCAGCCCTTCCTGGTAACCTAAGGCTGCAAGGTCATGGGGCCCTGGCTCCCTCCCATGGGTGGGATGGCCCTGAACATGACTTACATTACTGATTGCCTCTGTAAGATGGGCTAAGGCTGTTTCCATAGAGTGTTTGAGCTCATACCTTTACTTGGCTCCTCCTTTTCTCTCTGTCTCTCTTCCACTAGATTCTCTTTAATGAATAATTTGCTCGTTATCCTTGCTTCAGGAATTTGCTCCTGGGGAAACTCACCTAAGACATGCAGTATTCATGCTTGTGTGTTACAGATTTATATATTCATATGTTTGAAACTCATGGAGAGGGATGTTTATGGAAAAATGGCATTGTGTTTGGAGCCAAATGAATCTTGTAAATTGAACCACTGATACTGAGGTTCTTAGGCAAGATACCCACCCTGTCCCCCACTCTTGCTTGTTTCACAGTGTGTGAAAACTCATCAATGCTGCTGAAATTGACAGAGTCTGAATTTAAAAAGGATAAACTATCTAAGTACCTGATACTCAATGTCCTACTTACTATAACCCGAAACAAAACTAAGTTTGAGACATCGACTCTAAGAACAGTCATGTAGAAACTGCATTTAAAATATAAATAATTTTCCTTGTATTATGTTTTTGCATAGATCTTGCTCATACAAAGAAAGAAATGAATTTGTACAGCCCCGGCCTTCACAGAGGTAGCTGATGCCCACTTGGAGTTCTATAGTGTTGCTGCCAATTTGTACCCACCCTCAGGAGGCACTGTGGTCTGTGGACAGAGAAATAAATATTTCTGTTTGTTTCTTCATTT
The DNA here is from genome assembly GCA_917880005.1 of Nanger dama. Classification (NCBI taxonomy): domain Eukaryota; kingdom Metazoa; phylum Chordata; class Mammalia; order Artiodactyla; family Bovidae; genus Nanger; species Nanger dama. Next base: position 63,152,601 of record CAKJTW010000004.1, on the reverse strand, counting down.
AGTATATGTCAGTCCTGCATTGATCTTGGCCGTTTCCCTCAAAGGGACGCATGAAGAAGCAGTTTTCACAGCACAGATAAATATTAAAGGCATATTTAGTTCCCTGCAGTGCACAAGACTGAGGAGACAAACAGTGCCAGAGCTGAAGGCAGATTAAGGGCTGGCCATCAAAGTGACCTGCATGGAGGCCTTACAAAGTGTGCTTTCCTAAAAAGCAAGAGCCTGACCTCATCTTTCAGGATTTGGAAGGATAGGTTGGATTGAAATATGTATCAGTTCTGTCTCTTAAGACCCAAAATGTTCTTCCCTGACTCAAGGTTAAGTATTCTAGTCACAGAAGCATGTGGGTTTGATTTTTCTTGTATTTTTAGAGAATTCAAACTTTTTTCTTGGTAGTGGCATGGGCTGTGGGTTGATACCCATCTGCCCCAAGAAGAAGCTGAGAAAGCCTTGAGCATATATTCCACAGGACCTCATCTTCAGATTGGGATAAAGGACTACTATTACTTTCAAGTTATTCCAGACACACCAGGGTGCCTTTTATTTCCTTGTCTTGCTCCCCACTATGTACTCTGCCTGGAGTTTCCATCTCCTCCTTTACCCTTCATCTGTCTCCTTTTACCTGGGGTTCAGTTACTTGTGCTCCAAGATTTAGTTTAGCAGCTCCCACTCTAACCAGCCTTTTCTCTCCCATCTAGTTAGTCTTGCCGTCATCTTCTGCGGCTCCTCTGCTCTGTTTAGACATCCACGGAAGCGGCTACAACCTGCTAGAAGAAGGAACTGTGATTCCCCAAGAGTAAGAATCACAACAGTCATTTCGGGTTCTGCAGTGTCAAGCCCTCAATGGATGCTGGCTAGAAAATGAACAGTCATGAAGTCAGAACTGTTTTAGACACCAGACAAAATGTTGAAGAAATAAAAAATATAATCTTATCTTTCAAAATTAGAAGCTCCCATAACTTTTCAGGGGCTTCCCCAGTTTCATGAGGAGGGGTGTTTTATGTTATTGACATTTAATTGATTTGCAGGTTGTATTGGTTTCAGGGATACAGCTAAGTGATTTAGTTATTCAGCTATCTATCTATCCTTCCTTTTAAGATTCTTTTCCTTTATAGGTTATTATAAATATTGAATACAGTTCCCAGTGTCATATAATAGGTCCTTGGTTATCTGTTACATACATAGTAGTATGTATATGTTAATTCCAAACATCTAATTTATTCCTTCCCCCTCTTCCTCCTTTAGTGACAGTAAATTTGCTTCTATGTCTGTGAGTCTACTTTTCTTTTGTAAATAAGTTCATTTGTAATCATTTTTTAAGATTCCACATATAAGTGATATCATATGGTGTTTGCCTTTCTCTGTCTGACTTGCTTCACTTATCATGATAATCTCTAGGTCCATCCATGTTGCTGGACATGAACCTAGAGAAGGAAAAAAAGGATAATGGCATTGTTTATTTCTTTTATGGCTGAGTAATATTCCATTGTATATATGTACCACATCTTCTTTATCCATTCATTTACTGATGGATATTTAGGTTGCTTCCATATCCTGGCTATCGTTAAGTAGTGCTGCAGTGAATATTGGGTGCGTGTATCTTTTCAAATTAGGGTTTTCTGGATATATGCCCAGGAGTGGGTCTGCTGTCTTATCAAGTAGTTCAACTTTTAGTTTTTTAGGGAACCACCCCAATGTTGTCCATAGTTGCTGCACCAATTCACATTCCTACCAACAGTGTAGTAAGAGCCCTTTTTCAAGAAGGGCGATTTTAGTCTGTATATTCACTATATTTTCACTCCCCTAGAACAATGCCTGATTCATAGCAGGTCCTTAATAAATACCTTATGAATGAGAGAATGCATTCCCCCTTGTAATAGTTACAGTTCTCTCAATGATGCGCCTGTTTAGCGTTATAACATGGGAAATGTACTGCTTCAACTTGCTAAATCAGGGATCCCTGTTTTTTTTTTTTTTTTTTAACATTCACTATAACACTGCTGGGCATACACACCGAGGGAATCCCTGTTATAATGCAAATATCTCTGGGGAAGACATGATGGAGATGTTTTAAATCTTTGTATAACCAAATGTAATCAAATTAAACCCTTGTTTAAATTTGTTTTTCAGAGGTTCTGGTTTGTTAGAATCTTACATGGTACCTGGAGGATAAGAGAAGAAGCTGGTTGCTTTCAAGCCCCAGCAGTTGCTGAAGGGAGTGAGATTACGTGCAGGGTCTCATCCATCCAGCCATTAGCAGCCACAGAAAATACATGTTCGGCTGTATATTGTTTTATCCAATTTAAGGAGTTAAGTAGAAAATGTCTTTCTGATTGGAAGTCATTTCTGCTCTTCCTGGGTTGTTAGGTACTTCATCACAAAGGTAGATTTTTGTCTCCTCTTTCTCTATATATTCTAGAGGGTTTACAACAGGGCAGTAAAACCTTTAGTAAATGGCTTAAACAACAGGCTGGGTTGTTGTAATCATTTCAAAAGATGTATGGCAGGCATCACTGTAGGGATTCCTGATGGCAAAGTATAGAATCCTATTTTGATGTCCTAGGACAGTTTTAAGTCTGAGATGGTTAAGGAATTGCAAGAGGTAATTCTATTTCAAGGCTACAGAATCTAACGAGAATAAAGTTAGCTGTGATTGAGAGCAGTTAAATAAAGGAAAAAGCATAACAAAATTTGTCAACATCGACCCCATATATTTTATCTTTGAATGTGCTATTTATTAGTGATACTCTGTTTAGTGTTTAGAGGTATCTGTTTAGGCTTCTAGTTGGGTAAATATCAGCATAGTATTCCGGTTCTTAGAAAAGAATACGCTTCTCAGTTCAGAAGATAGATATCTTCTAAAGGTAGATAAGGTATCTGTTCCACAGGGGCGATTTTCTGGAAGGAAAGGGGAAGTGACTCAGGAGAAGCCACTTGGCAAATGAGGCTGGAGAGGGGATGGGGAGGGCACCAGTATGGGAGGGAGCAGAGTAGAACTTGGAAACTCCTGAAGAACAGAAGCAGGCAGGCTTTAGCTGAGCACCTTCTGGCCAGTGGCTGCTATGTAACCTGCAGAGTCTTGGCCACTTCTCTTCTTGGCTTTTCTCTCTGTCAGAATGCCAGAAAGGTAAGTGTTTATGGAGGGTAGGGAGGACATGATGAGAACTGAAATGATGATATAGGAGTCTGGTGGAGTGGCTCAGAATGTCTAAATGACTGGTGAAAGTAGGGAAGTCCTTTACAAGCATTCTCAAGTGTCTTTTCTCCCTGACTATTCCCTACCCCACTACAGCCGGCTCTGCCAGCCAGGAGGTGTGGAGTTGCACCCACTAGGATTTCTACCCAGGAAGGCTATGCATCAGCGTGTGATCCTGGAATCAATGGCTTGCAGTTGAGCTGTCCCTGGGGGCTTTGCAGATTTAGCGATTCACCCTCCTAGAAAGTGTGACTCGATTAATATTGATGCCCCTGAGAGAAGGGTTATTGTAAAGGTGGGAATCCTGGAACAGTCACTTTTACTGCCTCAACCCATTTGCATCGATGCTTTAGAGGGTTGCATAGGTATTTTTACTTTTAGCATTGCTTATTTGTGTGCAAAGGAAAGCAAGTTATGTTCTTTGAAATGAGTTCTTGATTTTTCAAAGCAGAATCAATAGGCTGTCTCATTTTGGGGAAGAGAGAAGATGCTGTAATGGGTCTGGAATCTGTTAGTTAACAGTATAGTGAGCTCACCTGTATCTTTCATTCTGCCTGGTGCAAAAGGCAGTTGTGAGAAGGAAGTCTGACATCCTCTCCCTTGGATAAATCCTCATCCTCCACATCCTTGTTCAAACCACAAAGTGCTTGACTTCCCAGCCCCTCAGCAGGGCTTTCATCTGTTGTCTAAGATGACCTCCACGAAGTGGTGTTTTCCTCCTCATTTCACTTGATGACATGGGAACTCTTGACTTTCAGAGCTGGTGAATAGAGAAGCTAGGACTTGAATGTTGGCTTTTCTTCATCAAGAGCCTGTACATTTAGGAAGCAGGCTTTCTTGCCTGTTGTTAATAATTAATAATTGAACAATTCAGCCAATATTTCTGCTTCTCTATTGTACATTGAATCAGTTAGGACGTTGGATTAATCAGGGTTCTCCAGAGAAATAGAAGAGGAGATACAGGTGGCAATTTATTATAAGAATAATAGGCAACATAGTTTATACACTAATAGAATATTGATATTAATAACCCACAATTAATTATTGTATAATATATTATGTATAAATAGCATGTGTGGAAATATATATACAAAACAAATATATAATATTGCTTATATAATTAATTATATTATTGATTAATATTACTATAATTTAACATAAAATATGTTGTATATTGTTTCTATGATAAATTGCCATATGTATCTACCTACCAGTCTATCTATCTCATGTGATCTTGGAGTCTGAGAAGTCCCACCACCTGCCGTGTGCAAGCTAGAGAACCAGGAAAACTGATGGCATAATTCAGGGCAATTCTGATGGCTTAAGAATTAGGATTCTGGTGGTGTAGGTCCTTCTCTAAGTCTAAAGGCCCAAGAAACTCAAACTCCAATGTCAGGAGGCAGGAGAAGACAATATGTCCCAGCTCAAGCAAAGAGAGCACACTTGAACTTCTTAAGCCTTTTTGTTCTATTCAGGCCCTCAGTGGGTTGGAGGATGCGCCCACTCACTGATGTCAGTGGCTGGCTGTACATTATAGATGTGCAGCTTGTCCTGGTACCTTTCTTTTTCCCATTTCCTTCATCTATACTATTGATAAACCATTGATTATGCCCTTTCTTTGTTCATAGGTATTTAATTATAGTCAACAAGAGCTACTTGATGTTCCATCTTTCTACTTCTTCCTTGGGTGATTTCTTACTCAACTTCCTGATTCAAATGCTAATCTCTTCTACAAATACCATCATAGTTACATTCAGAAATAATGTTATATCAATCCCTTGAGTAGCCCTTAACCCAGACAAGACTGATACATAAAATGAGCCATCCTAGACCCAGTTGCTGGAGAAGGCACTGGCAACCCCCTCCAGTACTCTTGCCTGGAACTCCCATGGATGGAGGAACCTGGTAGGTTGCAGTTTACTTTCACTTTTCACTTTCATGAATTGGAGAGGGAAATGACAACCCACTCCAGTGTTCTTGCCTGGAGAATCCCAGGGATGGAGGAGCCTGGTGGGCTGCTATCTATGGGGTTGCACAGAGTTGGACATGACTTAGCAGAAGCAGCAGCAGACACAGTTGCAAACATTCGTCATTCTCATAGACAAGTTATCTATGGTGGAATGTGTTTTTTTAGAAGAGTGACCAAAGAGGGATGAGGTTGTGAACATGAGAAAGATGGCTAGCAGGTGTTTCTTCTGCAGACACTGTCTGTCCTTTCCTGGGACACCTATCTCTGTCCTTAAACTCCATGGATTCTCCATATGGGCATGGTGAGCACATGCCAGATTTAGTTGACAGAGTGGAAGGTGCTATTCTTTCTTATTGAAATGTAGTTGTTTCATCATCAAGTGTACCACCTCTTCTGTTTTAGGAGACAGATTTATGCAGTGGAAGGACAATGGCCTTGGGGTGGAGTTCTTGATCTGCTTTTGCAGTGGGATCAACTTGGGCAAGCCAAGGGGTAGCCAGTTACCCTGCAAAGGGTCACATGCTGCTTGCCTGTGTATGTTGGCTATTTCTTACAGTCAGCCCTCTGGATCCATGGGTTCTGGATCCACAGATTCAAGCAACCACAGATCAAAATTAATAATTTCTAAAAAACAGAAAATTTCAAAAGCAAAACTTGAATTTGCTGCTCCATGCTGGCAACTGTTTATACAGCTTTTACTTTGTATTGACTGCTATTTAGATAGCATTTACACTGGATGAGGTACTACAAGTAATCTATAGATGACTTTAAATAGGATGGTGTGCATAGGGTTATGTTCAAATACTGTGTCATTTTATACAAAGGACTGAGCATCCAGGGACCTTGGTATCCATGAGGAATTCTGGAAACTTAAGGATATTGAGGGATGACTGTGCTAGAAATATGACCCAGGCAGGTTCCTTACCTGCTCTGTGCCTCAGCTTCTTCATATGTAAAACGGGGATGAAAATATCTATTATATTTTATATAAACCCATGGGGATTATATGAAAGATAGGTGAGTTTATATATAAACTACTTTCAAGGATGCCTGGCACACAATAAACTCTAACTATGTGTCCACTGTTTCAGTTATTTCTTCTGTGGTAAAAGAATCATTGTACTGCCTTCCTTGTAGGCAGGGTTGAAACTAATTTGTATACCTTATACCTGTGAATTTCAACCAGGGCCAGTTCTTCCCCAGGGGATATTTGGCAATGTCTGAAACATTTTTGTTTGTTTAATGCTGGGGATGGGGTGGGGTGATGCTACTGGCATGTACTGGAGGTCAGGGAAGCTGTGAAACATTCTACAATGCCCATTGCAGACCCCAAAGCAAAGAGTTGTTGAGTCCAAATGCCAGAAGTGCTGAGTTTGGTATCCTGACTTAGAGTATGCTTGTAGCTCAGCCTTATGTACATTGCAGATGTGCAGTTTTTCCTGGTACCTTTCTTTTTCTCATCTTCCTTTATCTATACTATTGATAAACCATTGACTATCACCTTTCTTTCTTCATAGGTGTTTAGTTACAGTCAAAAAGATCTACTTGATGTTCCCTCTTTCTATTCCTTCCTTGAGGAATACATCAGATATCAGGCTTTTGTGGGGATGTTGAAATATTGAGCCAGAAGAAAATGGATGATAGAGAGCCAGTTCTGGCACTGAGCTTAGGTGCTAGAATTTGCAATCATTGAAACGTCATTGTCTCCATTTCTGAAATTCTGAGTGGACCAGGGCATATTTTCTGCCAATAATAGATTCCTGGGGGATATGGAGTGTGGAATCTCTGGGAAGAGACCTTGATCAATGATAGAGAAAGGGTGTTCATTTATCTCACCCCATCCCTTGATGAACATCTTAGCAACTGGGAATAAACTGGTGTCATGCTTGAGAAGAAGGAAATAATGGACATGCAGAGGATCATTTTTAGAAATTGCATTTGAGGCTTACCCGGGAGAGTAACTCAGGTGCCGGGCTGTGCTTAGTCCCTCAGTCGTGTCTGACTCTTTGTGACCCCACATACTGTAACCTGCCAGGCTCCTCTGTCCATGGGGATTCTCCAGCAAGAATACTGGAGTGGGTTGCCATTTCCTTCTCCAGGGGATCTTCCCATTCCAGGTCTCCCGCATTGTGGGTAGATTCTTTATCGGCCGAGCTACAAGGGAAGCCCAACTCAGGAAGCTACAGGTAAATTTATTGCTTGGAGAGACATAATTTATCTGAATTTTTATGATGACCATTTTGGCTTCCTGTAAACATTTCCCTAGGGGGCTTCCCAGGTGGTGCTAGTGGTAAAGAATCTACCTGCCAATGCATAAAATACACGGGTTCAGTCCCTGGGTTAGGAAGAGCTCCTGAAGGAGGGCATGGCAACCCATTCTAGTATTGTTGCCCAGAGAATTCCATGGTCAGAGGAGCCTGGCAAGCTGCAGTCCAAAGGGTTGCAGAGCTGGACATGACTGAGCAACTAAGCACTCACATGCACAAACATTTCCTAAAGCAGGAGGGTTCTGAGCACCACAAATTTTATGTTGAAAAATGAAAAAAAAAGATCTTGCATACTACGTATCATCCAAAACTTTCTCAGTAGATGTTCTAATAATTATATGTGACTTCAGGGAAAGCTTCATTGGAATCAAATATGCCATTAATAATTGCTGAACACAAATGATGCCTTGCATTTGTGTGATGTGTAGTATGGTATGAATCCTTATATCCATGTCTGACTGACCATTTTTCTATTTTCTCAAAGTTCTTAAACTGTCTTTCCTATTTAGAAACTGCCACGGTCCTCTCATAGATGACTTATAGTTTTAGAATGAGAAATATAAGCAGGAAGAAATTCTCCCTAAAAGTAATCCAGTGTTTTATTTCCAGGACTATAGAGTGTTATTGAATATCAACGCAATGTGCCTGTAACCTCTTGGCATCCACATTATATTAAAAAATGTGCATTTGATAAAGCCTCAAATATGAACCATGAGTCAGGGCAATTTTTCAAAGCCATTGTGCAGAGTTCTTATGACAGCAATAAATACCTAAGTATCAGTTTAATAATTGGATTCTGACAAGTTTGCAATCATGGCCACACATCACCAAAACTGTTTATTCAGCACCTCAGAAAAAATCAGAGGATGCATTTGTGCAAGATGTTTTCAAGTTAAAAAGAAAGCAAGAAAGAAATGGTGAGGAAGTTCTGAAAAGCACAGTGCTGAGTCTTTTGCCTAAGTTTTTGGCATTACTCTCATCTGAGGAGTAGAAGTTGAAGACCTCTTGTATTGTATAGGCAGTCCAAACTCGGTTGAGATTTTGGTTCCTTCTCTAAATTCCTCTGTGACCTTAGACACTTTATTTAACTTCTGGTTTTAAAACTCTGGCATATGTGGATATTGCAAAGATGAAATGAGATAGTCCATACAGATATCCCTCTACTGATTACCAGAACACTTGGTGCTTATGAAATTGAAATTTCAGTTTTCTCATTATTTCCTTTTTAAGAATCTGTGGAGTTGGGAGAAGTTAAAAAGTTGGACATGTGACAAATTTTTAATCACAACCAACTCAGGTGAAAAGACTGAGTCAAGACTCTCCCTCATCAGTAAGGAGGTCACAGCCAAGTTTTCAGGCACATTATGATCAGACAGAACTTTTGTGGACATCCCCCAAAACTGAAAAAAATGGCACCATTAGGGGGAAAAATCTGCTTACATGCTTGTTAGCTATTCTTGTCTCTTTTATTTTAATTTAAAAATTTTAATTGAAGCATAGTTGATTTATAATATTCCTATCTCTTAATTCAAATTCAAAAATGAAGAAGGAAAATTACACATGGCATTTCATTATCTTTCTTTGTATTGCTCTTCAAATTGAAAGAAAGGTCCAGTTTTCAAGTCCTCTGTCAGTTACTGCTGCTGCTGCTAAGTCGCTTCAGTCGTGTCCAACTCTGTGCGACCCCATAGACGGCAGCCCACCGTGCCTCCCCCGGTCCCTGGGATTCCCCAGGCAAGAACACTGGAGTGGGTTGCCATTTCCTTCTCCAATGCTTGAAAGTGAAACGTGAAAGTCAAGTCGCACAGTCATTTCCGACTGTTAGCGACCCCGTGGACTGCAGCCTACCAAGCTCCTCCATCCATGGGATTTTCCAGGCAAGAGTACTGGAGTGTCAGTTACAAGCTGTGTGATTTGGAGCAGTCTTTCTAAGCTTTGATTCTTCCATCCGTTCAGTGCAGTTCAGTTGCTCAGTCGCTCAGTCATGTCCGACTCTTTGTGACCCCATGAATCGCAGCAGGCCAGGCCTCCCTGTCCCTTACCAACTCCTGGAGTTCACTCACACTTACGTCCATCGAGTCAGTGATGCCATCCAGCCATCTCATCCTCTGTCGTCCCCTTCTCCTCCTGCCCCCAATCCCTCCCAGCATCAGAGTCTTTTCCAGTGAGTCAGCTTTTCACATGAGGTGGCCAAAGTACTGTAAAGTGGTACTAATCAGAGTACTTGTTTCAAATGCAGTCGTGAAGATTAAAAGAGATAATGCATATAAATTACTTAATAACTATTAGCTCTTACTGTCATTGTTAGTCTCCCAGAAGCTATTTTGCATTCACCCTGGCTCTTCTGGTCAAGTTCCCCAGGGAGGTATGGAGAGTTTAGATGGCTGGGGAGTTTGTGAGCCTCTAGTAGCTGCTGCTATAACATCTTAGGTTCAGGAATGCTGCCAGTTGTACTGATGACCTTGGAGATGGGTAGAAAATGAAAGTTCGGTATAGATAGAAGCTGAGGCATCTGTAATTAAGCATTTTGAACTCTTGATTGCATCTGTCTGTATACGTATCTGTACTTATATATTTAGTTAGAAAATAAGATTAAGTTAAATGTTTCTGGTGGTATTTTTAAACCTCTATGATGCAATTGTTTCTGGATCCAAACTTGGTTGTGATACTTTCCCTAAGGAATTTTTAAAATACAGGTGTATGTATTTTAACTATTGCTTTACATTAAAAAAAGTCTCACAATGGAAAATTCACTCTGATTTACCACAAAATGAAAACTTCAGGAATTATAGTTGCTTTCATCCTGGGATAACATTTGCTGTTTGCTGGGGATGAATATCAGCCATAAAAAAATAGATGGGAGCTGCTTATTTAGTGTTTTCATTTGTTGTAGCAAATCTATCTGTCAGGCGAATCTGACAACAAGATGAGCGCCCCTAGTTTGATTCATACAGGAGGAGAGGGAGGAAGTCTGCAGGGGTTGGACTTAAGCCTGGAGAATGAGAAAAATGCAGGTGAATAAGGAAATCCAGACAAACCACACAGCCAGTAAACTCACATGAGAAAGCCTTCAGCCACCTTATAGTGACACACATTTTAGAAGATGTCTGGTTTTAAACTGATAACATCAAGGGACTCATCTTCTAACCTGGAGTTTTAGATTACAAATCACTTTGATATCACTATGAATGCTTAGTCTCTTGATAGAGTTCTTACAGGCAAAGAGTAGTATGGTGCATACTATTTAATCTGTTGAATGTGGTGCATGTATGCTCAGTTGCTAAGTCATGTCTGACCCTTTGCAACACTGCAACCCCATGGACTGCCAAGCTCCTCTGTCCATGAGATTTCCCAGGCAAGAATGCTGGGGTGGGTGGCCATTTCCTTTTCCAAGGGATCTTCCCAGTCCAGGGATCAAACTGAAGTCTCCTGCATTGGCAGGTAGATTCTTTAACACTGAGCCACCAGGGAAGCCCAACATATTTAACAGACATCTTAAATAGCTACCACGTTCTAAGTAAATGCTGGTGACTGGGAATTGAATGAGATACTGTGTTTGCTCTGGGGACGGGTAGAGGGGGCTGGAAGTAGAGTAAACTCATCTACAAACAAACAAATGCAACAAAATTTAAGAGCATTCTGGAAGTCATAGTTTGTGAGCAAAGAACAGGGAGTTTTCATTTCCATTTGCGGGTGAGGATTGTCTATATCAGAAAAGATTTCAGAGAAAAGATGACTGATAGCATTAGCAGATGTTTGTCAGAAAAGATGGGACAGACATTTCAGAAAAAGGTACCATTTGAGCAAAACATGGTGGTGGGAAGCCCAGGAGCCAAATTTTGGCATTTAGATATTTTTTCTGTGAAATTCATCCAATTATTTTATTTTAAAAGATGATTCAATTACAAAAGTATAAACACAGATGAGAAATTTGTTAAAGAGTACTCAGTTGGACTAAAATAATACTTTAACAATATCTGTTCGGCTAGGGTGCCTCTGGTTTATTAGTATCACTGGTGATGCTGTGGGTTGGCTCATTAAACACCATTCCAACTTTCTTCTTCGTGTTCGTGCCTGACTGGAGAGTCCAGAGAGCTTAACAATGACTCTTCCTGTGGCACTCACATCTGATTTGATTTGAGCAGTCTGATCAACTCTGTTCTCAGCTCCTTCTATATCACTCAAGCACATGAGGCTTGAGGCCTTAATGTATAGAAACTAAACATTATAGACTGAATGTCCTTATCCCTAAAATTCAAATGTTGAAGTGCCAGGCCCCAGTGTGATGGTGTTTGGAGGTACAACTTTTGGAGTGCTATGAATTTGTCAAATTAGCAGTCGATTAAATGGAGCACAGGGTGCTGGGTGATGAGCTGTGCTTCAACAACAGATCACAAGGAAAACTGAAATAGAGAATTTTACTAATCACAGGTCTTGAAAGGAGTATCTGGAATGCCTCAAGAGGCCACCAAGTGAAGTCAAGGCAGAGTACAGACAGAGAGAGACAAGCCCTAGTAACATGCTTTGTGAGGGCCTCTGGGTGGAGCCCCTTGGAGCTGATTCTTAAACCAAGGCTGATTTGGTCAATTGAAAGCAAAATTTCCAGGTACTAGTAAGCTCCAAGAGGATTTTATGTAAGGAGTGTGTAAGGGGCAGGTCCTGGGAGGCAGAGGAGACTGGGGATCACAGGGGCTCCTGGGGAAGTCATATCAGTAACTTATATTTGCCTGTAACTTACATTTGACTCAGAGGGCTGCTCTCTAGAGACACAAGAGAGCATCTTTATCATGGGAGGCCACAGCAAGAAGGAAGGCATCAAATCACCTGGCAACTTGAGCAGCAAATAAAACTGTTTGCTGTTTAAGCCACCTAACCTATGATACATATTATAGCATCCAAGGCTAAGACTGACAGGTTTGAGATCTCATTTATATTGGGAATACCCTCCTCCTTGCAAATCCCCTAAGAGCTTGTGGATACAAGAACAGATCGGTGGTTGCCAGGGGTGGGGGTGAGGGGTGCGTGAAATGGTGAAGTGAGTCAAAAGGTATAAACTTCCAATTATGAAACAAATTAGCCATAGAGATGTAATATATAGTATAGTGGCTATAGTTAATAGTACTGTATTGCATATTTAGAAGTTGCTAAGACAGTGGACCTTGAGTTTGCATCACAAGGAAAAAAGTCACCACACTGTGTGTGGTGATGGATATTAATTAGACTTTTGTGATGATCACTTTGCAGTATAGAGAAATAGCGAATCTTTATGTTATACACATGAAACTGTTATATGTCATTATACCTCAAAAATAAAAACCAAGGAATTAAAAATACAAAAAAAAAAAAGACAGGGTTGATACAATCTCAGAAAGAACTTTGGGTGTAGTTAGAGCTGCATGGATCAATAGGAATTGAATAAATCAGAATCTAAATACATTTTTAAAGATAGTTTATTGTCAGCTAAATTACAATCTTGGAAAATATAAAAAATAAAAGAAAAAAGTACCCACTTCTCAATTGAAAAACCCTATGCCTGAACTTCCCTGGTGGTCCAGGGCCTAAGAATCCATTTGCCAATGCAGAGAACCTGGGTTCCGATTCCTGGTAGGTTTTTGTGTTGTCTTCTTGGGGAGAGGATGAATGGTTTTCATGGCAACCAGAAGAGTGGATCATGATTGGTATAGTGCTTGATGCTCACCAAGCCAGTGTCTGTTTCCTCCTGCTCATCCAGGAAAACCTGTCCCAGCCCCTTTCAACAAATACGTATTTCCTGAAGTTTGATGGTAGTTTGGGATTGAATTCTGGCAGCTGGAATGTGAGTGGAAGAAACTGGCTATTTGAAACTAGTCCTTCCACCTTCTCTCACAGAAACCTCTACAATTTCTCCCATTCTCATCTTCCCACTGGATTTTGATACCCAGGCCCACACTGGGGACTGTATTTTGAAAACAGTGAAGTTTCTGTAGTGAAACAAAGAGCCTCCCTCTCCAGCTCAGGGCTACATCATGAGTGAGTAACGAGCAGTGTTTGCTGAAGTCTTCTGAGATGTGGAGTGTTTATGTTATAGCAACTAGCCAGCTCTGGCAATTCTTGTATAACTCCTAATGGTAGCCTCAGCATTTAGCAAGATTGCTGGAATATAGTAGGTGCTCAGTATATATACTTGCTGCACTAAGGAATAAAGTTATCTATTGAATTTAGGATAAAATTTTTTATAGTTATTGTGAAATATTGGCTGTAGTTCCTGTGCTGTAAAATATATCCTTATAGCTTATTTATTTAAAAAATTATTTATTTATTTTTACTTAAAAATTCTGTTGAAGTATAGCTGATTTACAATGTGTTAATTTCTGCTATATACATCAAGGTAATTCAGCTATACATATACATTTTTCTTCATATTCTTTTCCATTATGGTTTATCACAGGATATTGAATATACTTCTCTGTACTGTATAGTAGGACCTTGTTGTTTATAAGAAAAAAATTTGGAGTATCTACTATGTGACAAGAATTGAGCAAAGAACTTCAGGGAAATGAGTAAGATATTGTTTAAGCCCTCAAATGGCTAAAAATATTTTTTTAAAAGTTACATTGTGCTTTATTCAAACACCTTGTCCTTAATGGTTTTGAAGCATCTTACATTAAAAGCAAATATAGTAGAATGAAATGTAATATCAGTAAAAATCAAGAATTAGGATCAAGAAAATAGAAGTTGTAATGGGCAGTCAAGATCAAGTAAGATCTTAATACTTGTAAGTAAGACTCACAGTACAAGCTGTAACTCCTGAGGTCGAATACCTTAGCATTGTGGAAGCTAAAGTGAAAAATATGCCTGACTAGAAACCTAGTTTTTATTGTAGGAGAGGAAAATCCAAAAGATACAAAGTTATACACACTGCAAAGGATAAGTAGCCTTTTTTTTCCCAATACTGAAAATTTCCTTTGAACTTGAAACCTTAGCAACTGGAGTCACTTATTAGAACTGGAAAAGCTATTAGCATTCAAAAATGTTTTTCAAGGTGAAGTTTTATTTAAAATGTAACAGAAATAGTTCTTTAACATGCTAGTAAAATACTATACATTTATGTTCACTTGAATTTAATGCAAAATATTAAGCTACTTACTCCATGCTGCATGCCTTAAGGGAAGGAAAGTGACTTTTGGTAAATACTCTCTAGTTCCTAGCACCTAGTAAGCACTGAATAAGTAAGTGCTGACATGCTGCATGAATATTGTATTCACAGTTATGTTAAATTTCAATTGAGTTAGAGTTGGTTATATTTTATAGATTGAACTTTATTAAAGTTTCTTTCAATAGGCGTTACATAACAGACCACATTGATTTTAATAAAATGTGCATTGATTATGGCAAAATGTCAGTTTTCTGCCCTGAACACAATCTCCACAGTCATTAAACAACATTACAATTTTATTAAATCAATTCTATTCATTCATTTTAATTAAGGACAGCTTTTAATTTGACCTTCTTTTACTTTGAAGACACTTGATCAAAATTCAGCAGAGTTAATCACTTCACTCAGATGCATTTTTCAGATTCTTAAACAAACAAACAAAAAAAGAAACTGTAATTATGTTATCTTGATGGTCTTATCCAATGACATAGATAAAATACATCAATCACCAAATTTAAATTTCAGTTTGGGGATCAGAAGACTGTTTTAAAAGTTACTTTTGGGGAATTCCCTGGAGATCCAGTGATTAAGACTTCAGTTCCCAGTGCAGGGGCCACGGGTTTGATCCTTGGTAGGGGAGTTAAGACTCACTCCAGTACTCTTGCCTGGAAAATCCCATGGACGGAGGAGCCCGGTAGGCTGCAGTCCATGGGGTCACAAAGAGTCGGACACAACTGAGCGACTTCACTTTCCACTTTCACGCACTGGAGAAGGAAATGTAACCCACTCCAGTGTTCTTGCCTGGAGAATCCCAGGGACAGAGGAGCCTGGTGGGCTGCCGTCTATGGACTCACACAGAGTTGGACACGACTGAAGCGACTTAGCAGTAGCAGCAGGGGAGTTAAGATCCCAAATACCGCACAGCACCACCAAAAAAAAAAAAAAAAAAAGTTACTATTCTGAAGCTAAATTCTTATTTTTTGATCTAGATTCAGGTTCTGAAATCAAAGTATGTAGCAGAATATGGTGGTCCGGTACTTGTCTGCTTCCCCCAGTTTTCTTCTCCTTATGCACACTTCCTTTCTCTTTTTGACATGACTCAATTTATTTATTTATATTTATTATTTGGTTGTGTTGGGTGTGTCAGTTGCAGCACTTGTGCTCAGTAGTTGCGGTGTTCCCTCTTAGTTGCCCTCAGGTATGTGAGATCTTAGTTCCCCAGCCAGGGATGGAACCTGAGACTCCTGCATTGCAAGGTGGATTCTTAAACGCTGGACTGCCAGGGAAATCTCCACTCAATTTAATTTTCACATTAGAAAATAGACATTAAAAAGTGTCTCCCAAAGTGCTAAGTAGTACAAACCAAGGAAATAACGACAAAAAACCCAGTCCTCACAACAATAGTTAAATGTGGAGTCCTATTTTAGCTTGGAATTTTTGATTTTTAGTGACCTTGATCATTATTTTTCTCTGTACAATTTCTGGGCCTTTGTATTTCCAGTTGTGTGACTGCTGCTACTGCTAAGTCACTTCAGTCGTGTCCGACTCTGTGCGACCCCATAGACGGCAGCCCACCAGGCTCCTGTGTGAATGTGCCTTTAAATTTTGGTTATGGGTTTTTCTTCTTACAGTAACCAAATACATTGATCTTTTTAAATGTGATTTCTCCCTTGTCTTTTCCCATTAAGCATTTTTCATCTGGAGATTTAATAAATATTCATTTTCCTTTGCACACACACACACACACAAAGTCTCCCAAGATGCTCATTATCCAGGGATTTTGGTATCTTAACAGAAGAAAATGCCCTGGTTCTTCAATCACAACCTCATTTCTACCTCTAGACTAGATATGACAGGCTGACCCACAGGCAAGGCATACCTGAGGCTCTGGTTTTAAAAGAAAAGCCTAACGAGGTGTACCTACAGTGAGTACAATAGTAGAGACTGACCCCTGCCTCCTGTCCCTGCTGTGTGACTGATAACACCAAGTCTCATGTCTGCAGGCTTGGCTCAAAGAGTAATTATAATCAAAGTGTATTGTAACTAATTATCTAATTTTGATGAGCTGTTTATAGTTAATTTTGTGAATATTCCATTATGAAAGGAATGACCTTATAAAGTGTTCCAGACAAAAGAGACATAGATAAGTATAAAATTTCCAGGTGCAGTTAACTTCTGTTTGAATTCTATCCAATTCTCTTATTCTCTGTATGAAGGTGAAAGTCACTCGGTCGTGTCTGACTTTGCAACCCAAAGAACTCTACAGTCCATGGACTTCTCCAGGCCAGAATACTGGAGTGGGTAGCCTTTCCCTCCTCCAGGAGATCCTCCCAAGCCAGGTCTCTCACATTGCAGGTCAGTTCTTTACCAACTGAGCTATCAGGGAAGCCATTCTCTGTATGGGCTAACTTTTTTTTTTTTTTAAGAAAAAGATTAGCAGTGTGTCTTGTACACTCATAAGTTCAGAGCTTGTGGCCACTACAGGTGGTGGAAAACAAAACAAATTACTATAATTGTATTTTCAGTTCAGTTCAGTTCAGTCACTCAGTCGTGTCTGACTCTTTGTGACCCATGAATCTCAGCATGCCAGGCCTCCCTGTCCATCACCAACTCCAGGAGTTTACTCACACTCACATCCATTGCGTCAGTGATGCCATCCAGCCGTCTCATCCTCAGTCATCCCCTTCTCCTCCTGCCCCCAAACCCTCCCAGCATCAGAGGCTTTTCCAATGAGTCAGCTCTTCGCATGAGGTGGCCAAAGTACTGGAGTTTCAGCTTTAGCATCATTTCTTCCAAAGAAATCCCAGGGCTGATCTCCTTCAGAATGGAATGGTTGGATCTCCTTGCAGTCCAAGGGACTCTCAAGAGTCTTCTCCAACACCACAGTTCAAAAGCATCAATTCTTTGGTGCTCAGCCTTCTTCACAGTCCAACTCTCACATCCATACATGACCACTGGAAAAACCACAGAGACCTTAGTCGGCAAAGTAATGTCTCTGCTTTTCAATATGCTATCTAAGTTGGTTATAACTTTTCTTCCAAGGAGTAAGTGTCTTTTAATTTCATGGCTGCAGTCATCATCTGCAGTGATTTGGGAGCCCTCCAAAATAAAGTCTGACACTGTTTCCACTGTTTCCCCATCTATTTCCCATGAAGTGATGGGACCGGATGCCATGATCTTCATTTTCTGAATGTTGAGCTGTAAGCCAACTTTTTCACTCTCTTCTTTCACTTTCATCAAGAGGCTTTTAGTTCCTCTTCACTTTCTGCCATAAGGGTGGTGTCTTCTGCATATCTGAGGTGATTGATATTTCTCCTGGCAATCTTGATTCCAGCTTGTGTTTCTTCCAGTCCAGCGTTTCTCATGATGTACTCTGCATAAAAGTTAAATAAGCAGAGTGACAATATACAACCTTGATGTGCTCCTTTTCCTATTTGGAACCAGTCTGTTGTTCCATTTTAACCCCAAACAATAAAAATTGAATGAATATCAGTCATTTCCCCCTTCCTCCCTGCCTCACCTTCAGTTGGCTTCCCTGTGTTTCTGTTTTGTTTTCTGATTCCTTTTTCTACAAGTAGCCTGTGAGCATTTTGAGAATAAGGCCAGTCTTTTATCTTTATCTCACTTGTGCTCATCACAGAGTCTAATTCATGTTAAGTACTCATTCATAATTATTGAATGAATGAATAAATAAATGAACAAAAATCACTCTTCTTTATGAAAATTTAAACAACCTTTTACCCTTGTGTGCTGCAAAAACGAAAAATCTCTAGAGGAAGTCATTATAATATAATAAAAATTGATTTAGGATTAATCTTTTGAAAAAAAAAACATGACTTCAGCATAGTTTGTTGAAGGATAAAAATTGTCATAATGAGTGAAACAAGTCAGAGAAGCAGAAACATTGTATGACATCCCTTATATGTGTAAGCTAAAAGACATGATACAAATGAACTTATTTACAAAACAGAAACAGACTCACAGATTTAGAGAAATGGATTTATGGTTACCAGGGGGAAGGATGGAGGGTAGGGGTAGTTAGGGAGTTTGGGATGGAAAGTACACACTGCATCTTTAAAACGGACAACCAGCAAGTACCTACTGTATAGCTCAGGGAACTCTGCTCAATGTCATGCGGCAGCCTGGATGGGAGGTAAGTTTGGGGGAGAATAGATATATGTATATGTATGGCTGAGTCTTCTTGCCGTCCACCTGAAGGTATCACATTGTTAATCGGCTATATTTCAAGTACAAAAAAGTTTAATAAAAAACAAATTAAAAAAAGAATGAATTGGTTAACGATAATAATATGAACATTGTATTTCATTTTACTAAAATATAACCTTTTTTATGCATTAAGATCGTTTTTGCTAAGCAGAATAAAAGTGCTTTACGAAAACAATTCTGTCTCAAAGAGAATCCAAGCCAAGTGAGCTCTCTATTTGCAAATATTCTCTCCATTACTACAATGGATGGAAGCCTTTAAAATTAATACAGTTGCATTTATTATTCTATGCTGCTGCTGCTGCTGCTAAGTCACTTCAGTTGTGTCTCACTCTGTGCAACCCCATAGATGGCAGCCCAACAGGTTCCGCTATCCCTGGGATTCTCCAGGCAAGAGTACTGGAGTGGGTTGCCATTTCCTTCTCCAATGCATGAAAGTGAAAACTGAAAATGAAGTCGCTCAATTGTGTCTGACTCTTAGTGACCCCATGGACTGCAGCCCACCAGGCTCCTCCATCCATGGGATTTTCCAGGCTAGAGTACTGGAGTGGGGTACCATTTCTTTCTCCATTATTATTCTATAGGGCTAACTAATAAAAATTTTGCTAATAAAGGTTTTTCAATTCCCCTTTCCCCTCCCTACAAAAATGAGACCTCTTACTTCTTTCAATAGTTGTTTTCCAGCTATTTATGGAATTCTTGCTAGACATTATGGAGTTAAGCAATGTGGATGATGGATGAAAATAAAACATTCCTGTCCACAAGTTGTTTGTAATCTGACTGAGAAAACAAAGCAATAGGTAACAATGGGTGAAAGCACCAAAGATTCTTAAGACTAAAAGAGCATGACAAGCCAGATACAAAGTTAAGGTGGACTGGATGAAGATTCAGGGAAGTTTCCTAAAAGGTAAGGCATCAAACTTTGTTTAAGCCTGGATGTTTCACGGACTCAATAGATAGAAGGAAGACAAGCATTGCAGGTGGGAAAGGCAGTGTATATGAAATCAGTTGTGGAAAAGGACATCTCATTATGATTAAAGTCAACAGTCTATATAGAACTGGGGTAGGTGGAATCAGGTTGGAAAGCTACATGGAAAGGTGTGTGGTCCAGATCATGGGCTTTGGAAGGTGATCATCTTGAGTAGGGTAATGCCTAGTTTGTGCAGGGCTCTGGGCAAATTTTTGTTGTTGTTTTTCACTTCAATATATAAATAATTTGATATAAAAAGGTCTTGTATTCCAGTCTATCATTAGAACACATCAGGCAAACCACAATGGAGGAAAATTATGCAAAGTACCTTACCAATCCTCCTCAAAGTGCCAAGGTCTTAAAAAACTAGGAAAGACTGAGAAATGGTCACAGAGAGGAAACAACTGAGGAGATATGAGAACAAAATGTATTGTGGGACCCTGGGTAGGACTAGAGCAGGTGGAAAGAACTGTAGTGGGAAAACTGGGGAAATTCAAATAAAGTAAGTAGATTAGTTAACAGTATTATACCAATGGTAATTTCTAAGTTTTGATGAATATGCCATGGCCATGTAAGATGTTAACATTAGGGGAAATGGGATGAAGACTATCTTCCTTAACTTCTCTATACATATAAAATTATTCCCAGTAGAAGTTTACCTAAAAAAACTACACACATTGTCAATGCAGTAAAACTACTCTGTATGATCCTGTAATGATGGATATATGTCCTTTTATATGTATTTGCCAAAACCTATAGCATATACAACACAAAGAGTGTACCCTGCTTGCCTGGGTTGATAATGATGTATCAGAGTTGGTTCACTGATTGCAATAAACATATCACACTGGTGTAGAATGTTGATGGAGGTGAGACTGTGTGGGCAGGGAGAGTGTTTTGGGGAACTCTATATTCTGTTCGCTTTGCTCTGAACCCAAAACTTCTTTAAAAAATAAAGTATAGTCTTTGGAGAATGTATATATGTATACGCATAACTGAATCACTTAGCTGTTCGCTTGAAACTAACACAACATTATAAACCAACTATATTCCAATGTAAAATACAAATAAAGTATATTTGTTTAAAACATATTGTAATATCACATGTATAAGAATGCCACATTTGTATGAAAACTCTGTTAATATACAGTGTTCTCCTCACCCTAGAAATTTTCATCCCTCCCCACTTTTGCATAACCTCTTGAGCTTTCAAAATCAAAAGTTTCAATAAAAATGTGACTATCAAAATGCATTACAAAAATCCATGGCGCTGTGTATGTTATCGTGATTTTTTTTTAAATTAAGAATCAAGGTTTTGAATAATAGATGGGGAAGAGGTATGTCTATGTTTGTTTGTTGCCAAGTTGGTGCACATGAAGATTCTGCAGCATATCTAGGCCCCACTTCACCTTCTTGGGGTCCAAACACACTATTTCTGCATAATTCTGAATCTTCCACCATTACTCACAATACTATGGTTTTCGGGAAATGATTTTATCATGAATTAATATTGATCTCAAGCTTCTCAGGTGACTCTTTGGTAAAGAATCTGCGTGTTAAGAAGGAGACGAGGATTTGATCCCTGGGGAAGAGCCCCTGTAGAAAGAAATGGCAACCCACTCCAGTATTCTTGCCTGGAAATCCCACAGACAGAGAACCCTGGTGGGCTGCAGTCCATGGGGTTGCAA
This sequence comes from Nanger dama, assembly GCA_917880005.1. Taxonomy (NCBI): domain Eukaryota; kingdom Metazoa; phylum Chordata; class Mammalia; order Artiodactyla; family Bovidae; genus Nanger; species Nanger dama. Next base: position 63,131,152 of record CAKJTW010000004.1, on the reverse strand, counting down.
AAGAGTCAGACATGATTTAGTGGCTAAACAACAAGAAATGTAGATCTCACGGTAGTAGTCTCTCAGGCCGTTCACTGAATGCTAGTGACATCATTGCTCCTGATGCTGGTCACTGGACTGCCCGGGGAACATCACTTCCTAGTAACCCTCTCTACAGTTGTTAACTGTGCTTTGTTGAAAATGAGCTCTTCTTTGAAGTCTTTGGGCTGTAATGACTATGTCACTAGGATGAAATGTCTTTCTTGGTACCTTCTACAAACCTGCCTGTTACAGGGAGCAGAGATGAGGGGCCTGTGGGCAGAGTATGAAGAGACGTCCCATTTATGCAAGGAACCTCTGTCCCCCATCCTGCACAACTTTTGACTCAGGTAGAAGGGCACGGCTTTACCACATGAGGTGTTTGTGATTGACTTGAAAAGGGTTTTGGAGATCTCTGTGACATCTGGTTGACCCCATGTGGGGGAGCTGTATGTCAGGCACATCTCTCCCAAAGAGAGATGGGATCAGAGCCCATGCAGGTCCAAATCCAGCCTAGAGTTATCTCCAGATGGCACTACCCACCCCAGCCAAACCAGAAACCAGAAAGAACTTAGAAATTCTTGAGAAAGGTAGCACTATAAAGTGTGGGGGTCCCTGTGGAGTGAGGCCTGGGGAGGACCCCACTTTCTTGCTTATGACTAAGGGTGATATTGTACATGGCTTTGGTCCCGTCTGCCTCCTATTAAACCTGAAATCCAGGCTAGTCTCAACCTCTGGACCTTGTTTTCTTCTTCTCTGAGATGAAGGTTCATTTCAGTCCAGTTCAGTCGCTCAGTCGTGTCCGACTCTTTTTGACCCCATGAATCGCAGCACGCCAGGCCTCCCTGTTCATTATCATCTCTCGGAGTTCACTCAGACTCACGTTCATCCAGTCTGTGATACCATCCAGCCATCTCATCCTCAGCTGTCCCCTTCTCCACCTGCCCCAAATCCCTCCCAGCATCAGAGTCTTTTCCAATGAGTCAACTCTTCGCATGAGGTGGCCAAAGTACTGGAGTTTCACCTTTAGCATCATTCCTTCCAAAGAAATCCCAGGGTTGATCTCCTTCAGAATGGACTGGTTGGAACTCTTTGCAGTCCAAGGGACTCTCAAGAGTCTTCTCCAACACCACAGTTAAAAAGCATCAGTTCTTTGGTGCTCAGCCTTCTTCACAGTCCAACTCTCACATCCATACATGACTACTGGAAAAACTGTAACCTTGACTAGACAGACCTTAGTTGGCAAAGTAATGTCTCTGCTTTTGAATATGCTATCTAGGTTGGTCATAACTTTTCTTCCAAGGAATAAGTGTCTTCTAATTTCATGGCTGCAGTCACTTTCTGCAGTGATTTTGGAGCTCCAAAAATAAAGTCTGACACTGTTTCCACTGTTTCCCCATCTATTTCCCATAAAGTGATGGGACCGGATGCCATGATCTTCATTTTCTGAATGCTGAGCTTTAAGCCAACTTTTTTCACTCTCCTCTTTCACTTTCATCAAGAGGCTTTTAGCTCCGCTTCACTTTCTGCCATAAGGGTGGTGTCATCTGCATATCTGAGGTGATTGATATTTCTCCCAGCAATCCTAATTCCAGCTTGTGCTTCTTCCAGTCCAGTGTTTCTCATGATGTACTCTGCATAGAAGTTAAATAAGCAGGATGACAATATACAGCCTTGATGTACTCCTTTTCCTATTTGGAACCAGTCTGTTGTTCCATGTCCAGTTCTAACTGTTGATTCCTGACCTGCATGCAGATTTCTCAAGAGGAAGGTCAGGTGGTCTAGTATTCTCAACTCTTTCAGAATTTTCCACAGTTTATTGTGATGCACACAGTCAAAGGCTTTGGCATAGTCAATAAAGCAGAAATAGATGTTTTTCTGGAACTCTCTTGCTTTTTCCATGATCCAGCAGATGTTGGCAATTTGATCTCTGGTTCCTCTGCCTTTTCTAAAACCAGCTTGAACATCAGGAAGTTCATGGTTCATGTGTTGCTGAAGCCCGACTTGGAGAATTTTGAGCATTACTTTACTAGCATGTGAGATGAGTGCAATTGTGCGGTAGTTTGAGCATTCTTTGGCATTGCCTTTCTTTGGAATTGGAATGAAAACTGACCTTTTCCAGTCCTATGGCTACTGCTGAGTTTTCCAAATTTGCTGGCATATTGAGTGCAGCACTTTCACAGCATCATCTTTCAGGATTTGAAACAGCTCAACTGGAATTCCATCACCTCCACTAGCTTTGTTCATAGTGCTTGTTTCTAAGGCCCATTTGACTTCACATTCCAAGATGTCTGGCTCTACATGAGTGATTACATCATCATGATTATCTGGTTTGTAAAGATCATTTTTGTACAGTTCTTCCGTGTATTCCTGCCACCTCTTCTTAATATCTTCTGCTTCTGTTAGGTCCATAGCATTTCTGTCCTTTATTGAGCCCATCTTTGCATGAAATGTTCCCTTGATATCTCTAATTTTCTTGAAGAAATCTCTAGTCTTTCGCATTCTGTTGTGTTCCTCTATTTCTTTGCATTGATCGCTGAAGAAGGCTTTCTTATCTCTTCTTGCTATTCTTTGGAACTCTGCATTCAGATGCTTATATCTTTCCTTTTCTCCTTGTCTTTTCACCTCTCTTCTTTTCACAGTATTTGTAAGGCCTCCCCAGACAGCCATTTTTTTTTTTTTGCATTTCTTTTCCATGAGGTTGGTCTTGATCCCTGTCTCCTGTACAATGTCATGAACCTCATTCCATAGCTCATCAGGCACTCTATCTATCAGATCTAGGCCCTTAAATTTATTTCTCACTTCCACTGTATAATCGTAAGGGATTTGATTTAGGTCATACCTGAATGGTCTAGCGGTTTTCCCTACTTTCTTCAATTTAAGTCTGAATTTGGTAATAAGGAGTTCATGATCTGAGCCACAGTCAGCTCCTGGTGTTGTTTTTGTTGGCAGTATAGAGCTTCTCCATCTTTGACTGCATAGAATATAGTCAATCTGATTTTTGGTGTTGCCCATCTGGTGATGTCCATGTGTAGAGTTTTCTCTTGTGAAGGTAATAACTTCAAATAATTGTTCTGGAGAGTGAATGAGATATTTATTGAGTTCCTGTGAAACGCACTGGGAAACAACAGTGATCAAGACACATAAAACTGCCCTCTTGAGTTGTTATAATCTTGTACTCTATGATGTCAAAACTGTGTTCAGCAAATAATGTACTCTTAATAAATGCTGGGTAGCATTACTGTTGGTTCAAACTCTAGAACTTCTCCCCAGGGTTTCCCAGGCCTGTCTGGATGCTTCAGTGAGGCCTCAATGTCTCTTGGGCTTTAAAGGGTGAGGGAGCAAGGACTGCATCATGTGAGAAGGGATTTTGCTTGTTGGTTTTAAACCAAGGGTTTCTTAGAGGATATCTAGACAAGAGAAACAAAAAGATCACAAGACCCTCAGGCAACACGTCCTAAATGTGTCTTTCTTCCAAGTGAGATTTTTCAAGGGTCAGGTAGCAATGAGTTCAAGACTACTTTGCTCTGAGTTCACTCCACTCTGGTTGGATACATAAAGATATCTCTGATTAAACTGTATCATGATGAGAGTGTTTGCTATAACAGTATGTGTACTAACTTTACATTCTGTGAAGATTCCTGCTGATGCCTTCAAAATAAATTCTATTAATATAAAAATCTCCTTGATGATTTTTCTACAATACGACAATTTCTAAAAAGCAGCGCAAAATGCCATTATTCCTTCAATTCTGTTTTCTGACTTTCCAACTTTTTTGGACCTGAAAAATATATTTTAAAATCCCTTTCCACATGTGCTTCTAAAGGCTATGTGAAGCCAAGAGATACTTTGCTTCTTTGAACAAGTGCTTACCGTACATCCACATGTGATGTATCAACAATTAAAGGATATCTCATTTGCAGTTGGGAGTTAGCTTTACTTTCTGCTCAGTAGGAATTCTGTCTGAAATTCACTTTCTTTTATGTTCAAATAATATCTCACATGCATTTTAGTTGAATAACAGGGAGAAAAGCCAATTATATTTGCTATGACTGTCTTTTCCTACAATAAAGCACTATCTCCAGGTAAAGGAGAGTAAAATTGATATGTGTATAATAAGTTTAAACCAAGGTTAGTTTTGATCAACATTCCAGAAAGAGTATACAGCTATTATCTGGACAAGTTTTCTTTACTTGAGCTCTTTGGAGCTCAGAGCACAGGTTGGTAATTGTTATAGGCTGTGTTTAACCTGTCCCGACTGCAGCCTTTCTGTGTTGAAGTTCTAACCTCCAGGATCTCATCATGTGACTGTATTCAGAAAGTCTTCCAAGAGGTAATAAAGTTAAAATGAAATCATTAGGGTGGGCCTTAATCAAATATGGCTGTTTCCCTGATAGGAAGAGACCCAGATATATACAGAGGGAAGGAACATGTGAAGCCACACTGTCTACAAGCCAAGAAGGGAGGTCACTGGAGGAACCAACTCTTCTGGCATTTTGGTCTTGGACTTCGAGTCTCCAGAACTGTAAGAAATAAATTTCTGTTGTTTAAGCCATCTATCCTGTAGCTCTAGCAACCTGAGACTGTGAAGCAACACTTTCTAGTCACACACCACCGAAAAAAACTTTGAGACATCAATAAACCTGGAGTTTTACTTCTTTGATATTTTAGTGGAATAATAAGAATGGTTCCTTTCTGAGTATATTTCTGCAGCATTAATCATTTTCATCACCACCATCACCATGGATATCACCATCATCATCGTCACCATCACCATCACTATCATCTTCCTCCTCCTCAACATCATTGACACCATCACCATCATCACCATCACCATCATCACCATCCTCCTCCTCCTCATCACCACCACCATCACCACTGTGACATCACTACTGCCACCACAGCACCACCATCATCATCCTCATCGTCATTTTATAACAGCAACCCCACCATCTACCAGCTAGTACACATTATGAGACAATGTGCTCTGGCCTTCCAAAGGAGATCAGCCCTCAGTGTTCTTTGGAAGGAATGATGCTAAAGCTGAAACTCCAGTACTTTGGCCACCTCATGTGAAGAGTTGACTCATTCGAAATGACTCTGATGCTGGGAGGGATTTGGGGCAGGAGGAGAAGGGGACGACCGAGGATGAGATGGCTGGATGGCATCACCGACTCGATGGATGTGAGTTTGAGTGAACTCCGGGAGTTGGTGATGGACAGGGAGACCTGGCGTGCTGTGATTTATGGGATTGCAAAGAGTCAGACACGACTGAGCAACTGAACTGAACTGAACTGAATAGGAATATCATCGATAGAATAGGAATATCATTGATAGTACAGCAATATCACAAAGCCTCTCAAACCATCAGTGACTCAACTCAATGTCTGTTTGTTTCTTGCTCATGAGTTGCCTAGGAGGCTTTCCTTAGGGGTTCCATTTTAGTAAGTGAATCAGGGACCCAGCAAGCTCCATCTTCTTTCTGCCTTTTCCTTTTAGAATTCACTCCACTGAGTCAGTAGGTGAAGAGAGAGAGAGACAGAGAAAGACAGAGAGAAGAGACATTGTGTTGTTAATAGGAGGATTTTTATGGGCAAAACTTGAAAGTAGAGTTTGTCACTGGCCCCCAATTCCACTACCCAGAACTAGGGATGTGGCTTCACACAGTGCAAGAAAGCCTAGGACATATAGGCCCAGGAGGGTACGTGAGCCAAATAGAGAATGGCAAGCCTTCCTCTGCCACAGTCTCTGAAAGTTTCTTTTCTCTCCAGGTTTTGTGCTGTAATAATGTAGATCTTATTTCCCTTTGCATGAAAATCAGGGTTAGAGAGGTGAAGTAATGTGTCCAAGGTCAAACAGATGGACCTGGGAATGAACTCAAGGCCCCAATACCTACAATATCTGTAATTTCTCATTATATTAGTGTTTAACAAAGTGAATTTCCTAAAGATGCTCTTTAAAAAGTTCTGTGGTGAAATACATTGAAAACAGCACATAGCATAGCACCCCAGGTGGAAATTCAGAATGGTCTTGGATATATTAAAGGATGGGAGAACTCTAGAACCCAGCCGAGAGCCACTCTAGCTCCTCCTCTGGCCTCTTTAGTCATCCTCATGAGACAGTAAGTAAAGGTTGCTGACAGAACCGTTGTGGCTTGCTCTAGCACTATGACTAGGGTCTATTCTGATTGCTCACTTAGCTTCCAGATTCCCCCACTTCCTGGGCATCATTGTTGACTAGTCAGATCATTATGTGCTGCTCAAATTCTGCCCATATTCCTGCTGCATTAATGGAGACACGGGTGGGCACCACCAGGACATAGCCCTTGCCTCAGCTGGGCTGCTGTTTGCCAGGCAATCCAATGGTGCCCCCAGTTAAAGCGCATTCCTCCCTGGTGAGAGAAGAGGCGCCCTTGGTGGCATCACCGGTGCCCCGGTGCTAAGCGTGCTCTGTCCGCCGGGCCACCTGCATTTATGGATACTCTCTACTGCCTACTGTTTCCAAATGTTCCTTCAACGTGGCCTTTTTTGGTTCAGCGATTTTAGTACCAAGACAAAGACTTTGGCTCTGAGAGAACCAAGGTTGGGCAAAGAGACAATTGAGTAGGCAGTCATAGAGGCCAGCGCAGACACCAGCTACATACATATCCTGTAACCTACCAGTGTCGGGAAGGGGATGCTCCTGGGTCAGGACAGAAAGTGTGGCTGTGCCCGGCGTATGATTTGGGATGAGGACACGCCAAAGCTTTGGGTTCTTCTTTTAAGCAATCCTTTTGAAGCTCATCTTCACTTTAGAGGAGAAATTCATTAAAACTAATAAATTCTGACTTAACATAAATATTAGAAATATTAAGTTTATTAATAAAATGAGAGTTAACACTTACATACCCTTGCTCTATATGGGACATGTACTTTCTAAATGAATAATTAGCTCAGCAGAGTATTAAAATTATCACCATTATCCCCTTTACAGGGGAAGGAACTGAAGAAGAAAAAAAGTTATTTTATCATAGAGCCAGAATTTGAGACCATAGATGATGATCTGAATTACCAAACAGCTCCACCACTTTCTGGTCAGAATATAAGATGTGATCTAGTTATCAATATCGATAACATTCCAATAAATAATTTTTGTGACTTAGTCAATAATAAAGATATTGAAAATATTAAACAAATATAAGACAACATTTTATTTCAAATTTTGGCCATTTCCTATATTGGGCTACTGCTTTGACCAACTATTATTGGTAGGAAACTGAGAGGATTCAGCAACAGTAGAATCAATATTGTTGATTTTAGAAGGAAATTGACTTCTTGTGACTATCGGTAATCTAATAACTACTGATTCAATGGAAAAGTCATTGGAATAGTTTGATGTTGTTTCCTGGGTCAAAATATGACTTTAACAACTAGCATTCATCATGTCAGAATGATCATGCCAACAATCATTTTGTACATTTTTAGAATGAATTGACAAATGATTTATGCTACAACTTATAAAAATTGATAATTATATGCTGAGATTAAAAGAATTAGGTGCTAATTTGCAATCTTGGGAACTACCTGTGTGTCATCTGAAACCAGCCTTTCACACGAAGGGCAGGGGGAGACAAAGGAAGGAGGCAGATCACTGCTGATTGGCAGGTGGCAGGTCTGATAAACAAGGAAACTTACTTACATGAGAGACTTGTCTTTGGATGCTGTAAGATGAGTGGGTCTCACATCCACCCACCAGAATCTTCAAGTTTATATAGAGGCTTTGGCTAGGTTCAGGCACATATACAGTCTAGATGGTCTCAGTGACATCCTATTCTCAACGCTGCATCATTGAAACAGCTCCTAGGGTGGAAAAGGTGGGCATATTCCAAGAACAGAGGAGGGGTGAGGAGCATCTCATTGGCCAGGTCCAGCTCATGGGTCAACTTTGTATTATCACTTCCAATATTAGGAAATAAAAATAGATACAATATTCACATATGAAAGTGTTAGCTGCTCATTCGTGTCCAACTCTTTGTGACTCCATGGACTGGAGCCTGTCAGGCTCCTCTGTCCATGGAATTCTCCAGGCAAGAATACTGGAAAGGGTTGCCATTCCCTTTTCCAAGGGATCTTCCCAACCCAGGAGTCAAACCCAAGTCTCTTGTATTGCAAGCAGATTCTTTACCATCCACAGAAGTCCAATGTACATATTTCCATTTGTTTAATATTTTGAATATATATCTGTGGGTACCAAATCTTACAAAAGTACTTCAGAGTGGTCCACACATTGTTATAGTCCCCTTCAAGATTCAGCGCAGGTATTACGTTTCCAAGTGAGTTTTCCCTGAATACCATCAAATATCTTAGTAAGCAAAGGAAATTTTGGTCTCTAATCTCACAGCTCCCAGATTTCTATCTTTGCATCCATCATCTGTTATGCTGTCTTCTAAAATATTCTTTATTATATATGTTACAAATTATTCTTCCCAACTGATTCCATATATATGATAAATATATATGATGGATATATACATGCATATAGTTGTTTTATTTTTTGGCCACGTGACATATGTGATCTTAGTTCCTTGAGCAGGATTGATCCTGTTTCCCCTGTATTGGCAGCACAGAGTCTTAACCACTAGACCTCCAGGAAGTCCCCAATATGCTGTTTCTTATTGATTTATCTGTAACCCATTTGAATGTGGAGGTGTGTTCTTTGTGCCTAATGTCATAGATTTTTACTTTACATTCCTTTAGACTTTGCCTTTGTTTTCTTAGGGATCTGTGTACTTATAAGATGCTTATAAGTACTAAATGCAATAATAGATCATGACCCTGGGGTCTTTGACCTGCAGCATCTTCAGAGTTGAAAACATATCAGAGACGGTTACAACATCTTTGTGAATTTTCCAGTATGTTTACACCTACTACTTTTATCAACGTTCTTTCTTAATTTTTCTCCATTGGAGTTTAGTTCTTCTTTCTTTATTTTAAATTGCAAGATCACTGCTAAAATTGCACTAAATTTTAAAAAAGTAACATATTTTTCTTTATTCCATTCTGGTTAAACCTCATACTTTCATGTTTATAAATTCTGGTTGCTGCAGAACCACACTTAATCTACATAAACTTTACTTACAATGTGACTATAATCTTGTTTTGTGAATGTCTATGGGTTTTTCCTACCCTTTATCTGGTAAGTCACCCTAACTCTGAGACGAAATGATGAGATAGAGGTAGACAAGAAAGATAGAGAAAACAGCAAATACAAAACACTTAAGATGAAAGAGAAATTCGCATGTTTGGGGAAAAGAATTATGGTGAGTGGAGAGTAAGAGAGAGAATTGAGAAAGTTGATGCTTAAGTCATGAAAGGGCTTTTAAGCTCTGATGAGGATGTTAGACTTTATTCTATGTGCAAAGCAACTAGACATTTCTGATTTATGACAGAAATGATTTCCGTGGGGAAGCTGGACGGGGAGGGGCCAGCGCAGAAGCAGTGAGAGCGGGCAGGAGGACAGCGCAGCCGTGGAAGCGGCAGTGGGGTGGCGGCTCAGACTGAACAGCGGCGGCAGAGATGGGAGGAAAGCGGAGGCTTCTCAGGACGCTTTCGAGTTGGACCTTGAGGATGAATTGGCTGAAGCGTGAGAGGGAAAGAGAGGGACCAATGTAATTATAGCATGAATATATCATTGGATGTTGGTAACACTTTCTATGATGGGAAAGAAGAGAGGTTAGAAGTAGCTTTGGTAGTGAGTGAGTCATAAGTTCTATTCTGAGCCTGCTGTGTGGGGGATGTTTATAAAATGAAGAATGCACAGCTTAACGAAAGAGGATGGATTCTGTGGGGAGACCGGAACTGGACAGAAATCTGAATGTTATCACCACATCAGTTCAGTTCAGTTCAGTTGCTCAGTTGGGTCCGACTGTTTGCGACCCCATGAATCGCAGCATCCCAGGCCTCCCTGTCCATCACCATCTCCCAGAGTTCACTCAGACTCATGTCCATTGACTCGGTGATGCCATCCAGCCATCTCATCCTCTGTCGTCCCCTTTTCCTCCTGCCCCCAATCCCTCCCAGCATCAGGGTCTTTTCCAATGAGTCGACTCTTCTCATGAGGTGGCCAAAGTACTGGAGTTTCAGATTTAGCATCATTCCTTCCAAAGAACACCCACATAGGTGTTATTTAAAGTCACAAAACTGGGTATTCCACCTAGAGACAGTGTGTATATAAAAGTAAGTAGTTGAGTCAAGAGCCTAGAGACCCTCTAGCATCTAAAGTGGGTTGATATGGACAAGTCAGAGTTAATACATCAAGAATATAATAACAGTCACAAATGTGTAGGCACTTAACAAAGCCCGCAATATGTATAAAGCAAAAACTGACAGAATTGAAGAGAAAAATAGAAAATTTGGCTAAAATAGTGGGAGACTTCAATACCCTGCTTTTAATAATGAAAAGATGGTTAGAAAGAGCATCAGTAAGAAAGTAAAAGGACTGAACAATTCTGTAAAACAACTGGATGTGACACATAGCTATAGAACTCTTCACCCCAAAACAGCAAAATGTCCATTCTTCTTAGTGCACATGGAGTATTTTGTAGGACAGACCATATGTTAGGCCATAAAACAAAGCTAAATAAATTTAGAAGGACTGCTATTATACAAAGTATGCTTGACAAATACTATGAAATATATTAGAAATCAATAACATAAGGAAATTTGAGAAATTCACATATATGTACAGATTAAACACACCCTTAAATAGCAAGTAAAATGATGGAGAAAAATCAAGAAACCAAAAGCTAGTTCTTGGAAAAGGTAAGAGACATTTATAAACCTTTAACTAGACTAACCAAGATAAATAAATTTCTATATACATGAATGAAAAAGTTCCAAAGAATAGCAAGGAGAGATAAAAAGCCTTCCTCAGCGATCAATGCAAAGAAATAGAGGAAAACAAGAGAATGGGAAAGACTAGAGATCTCTTCAAGAAAATTAGAGATACCAAGGGAACATTTCATACAAAGATGGGCTCGTTAAAGGACAGAAATGGTATGGACCTAACAAAAGCAGAAGCTGTTAAGAAGAGGTGGCAATAATACTCAGAAGAACTGTACAAGAAAGATCTTCACAACCAAGATAATCACGATGATGTGATCACTCACCTATAGCCAGACATTCTGGAATGTGAAGTCAAGTGGGCCTTAGAAAGTATCACTATGAACAAAGCTAGTGGAGGTGATGGAATCCCAGTTGAGCTATTTCAAATCCTAAAAGATGATGCTGTGAAAGTGCTGCACTCAATATACCAGCAAATTTGGAAAACTCAGCAGTGGCTACAGGATTGGAAAAGGTGAGTTTTCATTCCTCTCCCAAAGAAACGCAATGCCAAAGAATGCTCAAACTATCGCACAATTGCACTCATCTCACATGCTGGTAAAGTAATCCTCAAAATTCTCCAAGCCAGGCTTCAGTGATATGTGAACTATGAACTTCCAGATGTTCAAGCTGGTTTTAGAAAAGGCAGAGGAACCAGAGATAAAATTGCCAACATCCGTTGGATCATCAAAAAGCAAGAGAGTTCCAGAAAAACATCTATTTCTGCTTTATTGACTATGCCAAAGCCTTTGACTGTGTGCATCACAATAAACAGTGAAAAATTCTTCAAGAGTTGAGAATACCAGACCACCTGACCTGCCTCTTGAGAAATCTGTATGCAGGTCAGGAGGCAACAGTTAGAACTGGACATGGAACAACAGACTGGTTCCAAATAGGAAAAGGAGTATGTCAAGGCTGTATATTGTCACCCTGCTTATTTAACTTATATGCAGAGTACATCATGAGAAACGCTGGGCTGGAAGAAGCACAAGCTGGAATTAGGATTGCTGGGAGAAATATCAATCACCTCAGATATGCAGATGACACCACCCTTATGGCAGAAAGTGAAGCGGAGCTAAAAAGCCTCTTGATGAAAGTGAAAGAGGAGAGTGAAAAAATTGGCTTAAAGTTCAACATTCTGAAAACGAAGATCATGGCATCTGGTCCCATCACTTCATGGGAAATAGATGGGGAAATAGTGGAAATAGTGTCAGACTTTTCTTTTTTGGGGGCTCCAAAATCACCACAGATGGTGACTGCAGCCATGAAATTAAAAGACGCTTACTCCTTGGAAGGAAAGTTATGACCAACCTAGAGAGCATATTCAAAAGCAGAGACATTACTTTGCCAACAAAGGTCCATCTAGTCAAAACTATTGTTTTTCCAGTGGTCATGTATGGATGTGAGAGTTGGGCTGTGAGGAAAGCTGAATGCTTTTGAACTGTGGTGTTGGAGAAGACTCTTGAGAGTCCCTTGGACTGCAAGGAGATCCAACCATTCCATTCTAAAGGAGATCAGTCCTGGGTATTCTTTGGAAGGACTGATGCTAAAGCTGAAACTCCAATATTTTGGCCACCTCATGCAAAAAGTTGACTTATTGGGACTCTGATGCTGGGATGGATGAGGGCAGGAGGAGAAGGTGACAACAGAGGATGAGATGGCTGTATTGCATCACTGACTCAATGGACACTGGTTTGGGTGAACTCCAAGAGCTGGTGATGGACAGGGAGGCCTGGCGTGCTGTGATTCATGGGCTTGCAAGGAGTGGGACACAACTGAGTGACTAAACTAAACTAAATGAAAAAAAAAAACCCTCAAAATTACCAAAACTGAAACAAGATTATATATTGTTACAAAGTTTAAAGAAACAAAAAAGATAAGGAAACACTGTGAAAAACTGTATATCAACAAATTAGAAAAGCTAGTTAAAATGTATAGATTTCTAGAAAAAAACAAGTTATCAGAACTGACTCAGTGAGAGGGAGGCTCATGAGGGAAGGAATATATGTATACAGATTGCTGATTCACTTTGTTGTACAGCAGAAGCTAACACAGTATTGTAAAGCTTACACTCCAGGTTAAATAAAAAGACCCTGACTCAAACAGGTTTAGAAAAAATAGATATGTAACAAGTAAATAGACACATGACAAGTAAAGTGGTTGAATTAGTATCAGTAAAATTTCCACAAAGAGAAGTCCAAGACCAGATGACTCCTCCGTTGAATTCTACAAACTATTTAAAGAAACATGAACATCTATGCTTTATAAACTGTTCCAAAAATAAAAGTTGAGAACACACTTTCCAACTAATTTTATAAGGCCATTATTACCTTGATATCAAAACAAACAAATCACAAGAAAAGAATAATACAGACCAATATCCCTTACAAACATAGATAAAAATCCCTTAACAAAACCATAGTGAACTTTATCCAGCAACATATACAGAGAATTAGAAACCATAAGTTTCTGGAAATTTTTCCCAGAATGTATCTTTGTATTAATATATAAAAATCAATCAATGAAATATACCATATTAAGAAAACAAAGGACAAACCCCACAGACAATCTTAATTAATTCTGAAAACCATTTGACAAAATTCAATACCCTTTCATGATTGAAAACCCTAAACTAGGAATAGATGGAAACTTTGTCAACATGATAAAGAGCATCTGTGTAACACCCACAGCCAACACCTACTTATTCATGACAGATGGAAAGCTTTCTCAGTAAGTAAGGTACAAATCAAGGATGTCCATTCTTGCTACTTCAATTCAATGTTATTACAGAGATTTGAGCTCAGGAATTTAGTCAAGGAAAATTAAAAAATTCTTTCAGATTGAAACACAAGAAACAAAACTATTTGCAAATGATTTGATCTTGCACATAGAAAATCCTAAGGAAAAACAGCAACCTAAAAAACAAAAATATACCACTAGATCTAATATTAACAATTGAGTTCAGCAAGGTTGCGTGATGCAGAATCAATATATGAAAATCACTTGTTGGTTCACTCCTCCTAAGGAGATCGAACCTTGGCGCGCTGGCCTAAAAAAAAAAAAAAAAAAAAATCACTTGTAGATTCACAAATGAGGAGTGAATAATATGGAAATGAGCAAATTGCACTTGTAGTTACATTAAAAAGAATGAAATATATGAGAATAAATTTATCAGCACTATTATAAAGCTTGCATGCTGGTGAAAGGAAATATTGTTGGAATAAACTGAAGAGTTCCAAAATAAATGGAAAAACATCCCATGTTCATGGATTGAAATACTTCATATAGTTAAGATATTTTCCAAATTGATCTACAGATTCAATACAATCTTGTCAAGATCGTAGCGAACTCCCCCTCTTTTTTTTTTTTTTTTACAGAAACTGAGGGGCTAATTCTAAAATAGATGTGGAAAATGCGAGGAATCCAGAACAATGAAAACCATTTTGTGAAAGAACATATCAGTGAGATCACATCTCCTGATGTGAAAACACGCTGCAAAGCTATGTAATCAGGACTGTGTTATACTGGAATAATGAGTCATATAGATCAATGAGAATCCAAAATTGAGTTTAAAAATAAGTGCATTTAGTTATAGTCAATTGGTTTTTGACAAGGGTACTAACAATTCAACAGAGAATTTAGCAAATGATGCTGGACATTGAAATAAATAGGATTACTGGCTAATTTACAAAAATTAACTCAAATGGATCAAAGACAAACATGCCATACCATTTTTATAGTACTACTTCTTATGAAACTGTTAGAAAGCTCAAAAACTAAAGGAAAAAAAACAAAAGCAAATTGGACTTCATCAAAATTAAAAACTTCTGGGCATCAAGGGGTGTCATAGTCAAAATACCACCAAGATATTGGGAGTAAATATTTGCAGATTGTACGTCTGATATCAATAACGCCTGATATGCAGATGATACCACTCTAATGGCAGAAAGTGAAGAGGAACTAAAGAGCCTCTTGATGAGGGTGAAAGAGGAAAAAATTCACTCTTCACTGGCTTCAAATTCAACGTTAAAAAAAAACAAAACCAAGATCATGGTATTGGGTCCCACTACTTCATGGCAAATAGAAGGGGGAAAATGTGGAAGCAGTGACATATTTTATTTTCTTGGACTCCAAAATCACTGTGGATGGTGACTACAGCCATGAAATTAAAAGATGCTTCCTCATTGGAAGGAAAGCTATGACAAACCTAGACAGTATATTAAAAATCAGAGACAAAAAGGGTGTGTATAGTCAAAGCTATGTTTTTTTTTTTCCCCCAGAAGTCATGTATGAATGTGAGAGTTGGACCATCAAGAATGCTGGGTGCCGAAGAATTGATGCTTTCAAATTGTGGTGGTGGAGAAGACTCATGACAGTCCCTTGGACTTCAAGGAAATCAAAGCAGTCAATCCTAAAGGAAATCAGTCCTGAACATTCACTGGAAGGACAGATGCTGAAACTGAAACTCCAATACTTTGACCACCTGATGCGAAGAGCTGATTTCACAGGAAAAGACCTTTATGCCGGGAAAAATTGAACGCAAAAGGAGAAGACAGCAGAGAATGAGATGGATATGAATTTGAGCAAACTCCAGGTGATAGTAAAGGACAGGGAAACCTGCTGTGCTGCAGTTCATGGGGTCACAGAGTCAGACGCAACTTAGTGATTGAACAACAAAAACATCTGTTACATTCTAGTACCCAAAATAATGAAAAACTCCTACAATTTGCAGTAGGTAGACTAATGTCTACATTAGAATAATGTCACTTAATAATGTCCACATTCTAACTCCTGGAACTTGTGGGTATTTTACCTTATGTGGCAAATGATACTTTGCAATGTAATTAATCCAAGAATCTTAAAGGATGAAGATTACCCTGGATTATCTAAGTGGGTCTGATATAATCACAAGGGTTTTTATGAGAGGGAGAAAGGAAGGTCAGAGTCATAGATGCTGTGACAGTGGAAGTGGAGATAAGAGTTATGCACACATGAGTTAGGACTACGAGCAGCCTCAGTTCAGTTCAGTCGCTTGGTCATGTCCGATTCTTTGCAACTCCATGGTCTGCAGCACACCAGGCTTCCCTGTCCATCACCAACTTCCAGCGCTTGCTCAAACTCATGTCCATCGAGTTGTTCATGCCATTCAACCATCTCATTCTTTGCCATCCCCTTCTCCTCCTGCCTTCAGTCTTCCTCAGCATCAGAGTCTTTTCCAATGAGTCAGTTCTTTGCATCAGGTGGCCAAAGTATTGGAGTTTCAGCTTCAGCATCAGTCCTTCCAATGAATATTCAGGACTGATTTCCTTTAGGATGGACAGGTTGGATCTCCTTGCAGTCCAAGGGAATTTCAAGAGTCTTCTCCAACACCACAGTTCAAAAGCATCAGTTCTTCAGTGCTCAGCTTTCTTTATAGTCCAGTTCTCACATTCATACATGACTACTAGAAAAACCATAGCTTTGACTAGATGGACCTTTGTCAGCAAAGTCTCTGCTTTTTAACATGCTGCCTGGGTATATGGGCAGCCTCAAGAAGCAGGGAAAACAGTAGGGATAGATTCTTTCCTCAAGCCTCTAGAAGGAATACTGCTCTGTCAATATCTTGAGTTCAGCTTGGTAAGATCCATTTCAAACCTCTGATCTCCAAAACTGTAAGATAATAAATAGGTGTTGTTTTAATCCACTGTGTTTTTTAGTCATTTGTTATAGCACAATAGGAGACTAATACGGATTTTAGTACCTAGAAAGGGAGTGACTCTGATTACAAATACCTAAAATTTGGCAGTGGTTTTGGAAGTGGGCATCAGGCAGGGGCTGGAAAAAATTGAGAAACATGATAGAAAAAGCCTAGATTACCTTATTACTTTGGAAGGATTGTTAGTAAGAATTTAGATATTAAGGGTTCTGCAGATGAGAGCTCAGAAGAAGGTGAGGAGCATGGTAGATAAAACCTATATAATCCTACAGAATACTGAAGGCATCATAGACAGACTGTTGGTGAGGTGAGGTGAAGTTGTTCAGTCATGTCCGACTCTTTGCGACCCCGTGACTGTAACCTACTAGGCTTCTCTGTCCATGGGATTCTCCAGGCAAGAATACTGGAGTGGATTGCCATTTCCTTCTCCAAGGGATCCTCCCGACCCAGGGATCGAACCCGGTCTCTTGCATTGGAGGCAGACACTTTAACCTCTGAGAAATAGGAATACGGAGTGCTATTGGTGAGGTGTGAGAAGAAAATGAGGAACATTATTGAAAAAATGGATGAAAGGGGATCCTTGTTACATAGTGGCAGAAAATAGTAGAATTTTATCTTATAATTATGTGAAAGGCAGAATTTATAAGTAATGAACTGAATTGAACTAAGGAGATTTCCAAGCAAAGCGCTAAAAGTGTGGCCTGGTTTCTTCTTGTTGCTTGTAGTAAAATAAAAAGCACATAAATAAATTGAGAAAAAAAAATATTAAGCAGAAAAAAAAAAAAGAATGTGGTGATTGGGGACATTCTCAGCTTATGTAGATTGCAAGAGACACTAAGATTTGGAGATGTAGTCAAGGGTATGACAGAACAATCTTTTTCTAGTATCTGGGGAGGAAAAAAAAGGTCAAAATATTCAAATCAGACAGAAAAGCCTTTAAAGAGATTAAACATGTGATTCAGCCATTTCCCCAGAAGCAGGGATAGATAGAGATGAGATGGGATTATTTTGTGGAGGAGTCTCTAATTTATGAGAGTGAATCCCCAAACATACACAGAAGACCTACAGGGTTTGTAAGGATGTTACACCAGCAGAAATATTGTCTACTTGGACTTGAAAAAGAGGATAAAATAAAAGAAGGCTGTCCAACTCCTTAAATTCTACAGGCAGGCAACAAACTAATAAACAACTAAGCTACAAATATTTGCTACCCTCTGTGAAAAATGAAAGATTTCTCAGAGGGTGGAGCCTTGAGCCTGGAGATAAAATGGTTTTCAAGCATTGGTGGTAAAGAGTATATGGTTTTCTTTTAAGAGTTACAATGTAATATGTATGAAAACAAGGCTAGCAACAACAGTGTCATCAAGAGGTGTTATTCATTAAGTGTTCTCCCTGTTCTAGACAATCATTCTATAGATGTTTCTGTGATTATTCTAACAATACCATGAAATAGGTAATCTCATACCCATTTTCATACCCATTTTCAGTTCATTTGCTCAGTTGTGTCCAACTTTTTGCAACCCCATGAATCGCAGCATACCAGGCCTCCCTGTCCATCAACCAACTCCTGGAGTTCACTCAAACTCAAGTGCATCGAGTTGGTGATGCCATCCAGCCATCTCATCCTCGGTCGTCCCCTTCTCCTCCTGCCCCCAATCCCTCCCAGCATCAGAGTCTTTCCAATGAGTCAACTCTTCACATGATGTAGTCAAAGTATTGGAGTTTCAGCTTTAGCATCAGTCCTTCCAACGAACACCCAGGACTGATACCCATTTTAAAACATGTTAATTATGGTTTGGAGGTAACTTGCTCACGGTCACGGAGCAGGGGTGGAATGGGCTGCTTTCAGAGCCACCTTGCTACATTTCCTTCTCATCTTGTAATGGCTTAAGGAGACATAGTAAAAGTCACCTTAAACGTACTAACTCAAAAGGACCAAAGGGTTAGTTTTCAGGGACCTAAAATAGCTTACGGCCCTAATACATGAGAAGAAAAACAGATTATTGACTGGAAAGCAAATATCAGCATTTTCTCCTGTAAATATTCTAGTATGGAAGAAATTTTTACTACAAATGCAAAATACTTAAACTCTTTGGCCTTACTAACCTTGCAATAGGTGTACTTCCAGTTAGTCTAGTTCCTGGATACTCTGTAATTCAGAGTATCTAAATATTAGATTCAAAATATCAAATCCCATGCTCATCACAGAATCTATGATTTTAAGGAGTTTCCTGGTGTTCTAGTGGTTAGGATTCCACGCTTCTGAGCTTTTATTGCTGTGGCCTGGGTTTAACCCCTCCTTGGGGAACTGAGATCTCATGAACCATGGAGTATAGCCAAAGGAAAAATGAGGAACCTGTGATGTTAACATCTTCATGTAGTGTTAGTGTTAAGTGTTAGTTGCTCAGTTATGTTCAACTCTTTGTGACCCCATGTACTATAGCGCACCAGGCTCCTCTGTCCCTGAAATTCTTCAAGCAAGTATACTAGAGTGGGTAGCTATTTCCCCTCTCCAGGGGATCTTCCCGACCAGGAATTAAACCCGGGTCTCGTGTATTGCAGGGAGATTCTTACCATCTGAGCCACTGGGGAAGCCCCATGAAGATTAGCTCCAAGTAGAAAATGTAGAGAGGACATATGCTTAAGGAACTGGTCTACAGAATAATTATTCTTCCCATTGAAGTCATTAAAATGATAATCTTGAAAATATATAGTTAGGTAATGGAGTGTAGTGGTTAAAGCGTAGATTTCACAGGAGGATTGAACTAACTGGGTTACCACGAGCAAACTGCCTCATAGGGTGATAGTGAAGACAAATACAGTATTTCATGTGACCTCATTAGCACAGTAGCTTATACATATTAAGCCCTCTGTATAGTTTTCCTGTTGTTATTATGATTATAGGACTTCCCTGGTGACTTAGACGGCAAAGCATCTGTCTACAATGCGGGAGACCTGGGTTCAATTCCTGGGTTGGGAAGAGCCCCTGGGGAAGGAAATGGCAATCCACTCCAGTACTATTGCTTGGAAAATCCCATGGGCAGAGGAGCCTGGTAGGCTACAGTCCGTGGGGTAGCAAAGAGTCAGACACGACTGAGTGACTTCACTTATTATGATTATATCTTAGTCCATGGAACTGGTTAATATGATTCTTTTAGATGACAAATCAGGTCCCTGAGCCTATATGATAGAAGAGACGACCTGGGACTCCAGTAAAACTGTTCCAGGGACAAGGCATTCTGTTTAAATCCCATGGAATTTCAGGAAACAGAATAATTTCAGAAAATAATGGGAGATAGAGGAGACAAAGTAATTATTGGATAACTTGCATTTTCAAGTAAGATTGCTGAAATTAAACCATGCAAACAAAGCAAGCTACAAACAGAACAGACCCAACTGTCAATCACAAAAGAGTTTCTTCTTGAACAGATTATGCAGATGACACCACCCTTATGGCAGAAAGTGAAGAGGAACTAAAACGCCTCTTGATGAAAGTGAAAGAGGAGAGTGAAAAAGTTGGCTTAAAGCTCAACATTCAGAAAACGAAGATCATGGCATCCGGTCCCATCACTTCATGGCAAATAGTTGGGAAAACAGTTGAAACAGTGGCAGACTTTATCTTTTTTGGCTCCAAAATCACTGCAGATGGTGACTGCAGCCATGAAATTAAAAGACGCTTCCTCCTTGGAAGAAAAGTTATGACCAACCTTGATAGCATATTCAAAAGCAGAGACATTACTTTGCTGACTAAAGTCCGTCTAGTCAAGGCTATGATTTTTCCTGTGGTCATGTATGGATGTGAGAATTGGACTGTGAAGAAAACTGAGCACTGAAGAATTGATGCTTTTGAACTGTGGTGTTGGAGAAGACTCTTGAGAGTCCCTTGGACTGCAAGGAGATTCAACCAGTTCATTCTGGAAGGAGATCAGCCCTGGGATTTCTTTGGAAGGAATGATGCTAAAGCTGAAACTCCAGTCCTTGGGCCACCTCATAAGAAGATTTGACTCATTGGAAAAGACTTTGATGCTGGGAGGGATTGGGGGCAGGAGGAGAAGGGGACGACCGAGGATGAGATGGCTGAATGGCATCACTGACTTGATGGATGTGAGTCTGAGTGAACTCCGGGAGTTGGTGATGGACAAGGAGGCCTGGCGTGCTGCGACTCATGGGGTCACAAAGAGTCGAACACAACTGAGTGACTGAACTGAACTGAACACTTTTCCAGCTTATATCATTACATTCTAGATGCTATTTTAGGGTTTTATTAATATTATTTTGTCAGAGCTCCACAATATTATGTCTAGAGAATAGCAAGTAAAATTATTTACAGACAAGTTTTCCATGGTACACAGAGGTTTGATATCACAGGCTAGTAAGCAGTGAAGCTAAGATCCTATCTCAATTTGTGTCACTCCATAAACAGCTCAACTAGCATCCCTTCATCTACAGAGCTTGTCATTTGTGAGTAAAATGGACACATAAGTGGAGTATTTCAACAAAATAACATATGGTTAAGAAGCATAAATTACTCAGGAATACAAAGATTTAACCATTGGCCTATTCTGAGGTTCAGAAAGAGCTTCTTTAATGAGCTCGTGCTTGAATATAATCTTAAAGAATGAAAAAGATAAGGGCATTCCTGAGAGAGAAAATGGTTACCAGTAAAGGCATTGACAGATAAAAGCCATCTAGAGACTATGCAGCTTATGGAGAATTCCATGTAGTTCAAGACTAACAAGTATAAAGGACTTGAAGGAGGTTTTTAAAAATAACATTGATATGCATATGGAAGTCTACTTTTAAAAGTGGTATCTGAAATGGTAGCAAACTTTGTTCCCTCCACTATTTCCTCTAGGGGAATATCCATAAGCAGGAGTAAAGTGAAAGTCGCTCAGTTGTGCCCAACTCTTCGTGACCATATGGACTATACAGTCCATGGAATTCTCCAGGCCAGAATAGGGAGTGCGTAGCTGTTCCCTGCTTTGGAGGATCTTCCCAACCCAGGGATCACACCCAGGTCTTCTGCGCTGCAAGCGGATTCCTTACCAGTTGAGCCACCAGGGAATAAATAGGAGAATGGCTTTAAATGACCAGACGTCTATATCATATAGATTTTATCTATATATTATCTGATGTTAACATATCAATGTTATCATAACTGTATCTTTTCTCCTGGATTAATTAATTAAGTTTTTAACAAACCTAGCTTTAAACCTAAATGTGCCTAGATATGTGAAAGGTAAAAATTATATATATATATACTTCCTTGTATGTGGGGTATTTATAGTTAGGGTTTTCAAGGTTGGTCATGGAATTTCTTAGAGTATAGTTGTTTCCTGTCTGGAATATTAAAGGATGAGACTATGTCACTGGGAAAGATGGGTTTAGGAATATCTCAGTGCACAGGCTTGGATCTCTCCTGATGCAGCAACACCTCCTCCTATGGCACACCAATAAGTGTGTTTACACTGCTGGATTGTGAAGCATCTTGAAATTATTCAGATGGTTCTTGTGAAAATATGTTAATATTGAAGCTATAGTCAGACTTCAGTTCATTTCAGTTCAGTCGCTCAGTCGTGTCCGACTCTTTGCGACCCCATGAATCACAACACATCAGGCCTCCCTGTCCATCACCAACTCCGGGAGTTCACTCAGACTCACGTCCATCGAGTCACTGATGCCATCCAGCCAGCTCATCCTCTGTCGTGCCCTTCTCCTCCTGCCCCCAATCCCTCCCAGCATCAGAGGCTTTTCTAATGAGTCAACTCTTTGCATGAGGTGGCCCAAGTACTGGAGTTTCAGCTTTAGCATCATTCCTTCCAAAGAAATCCCAGGGCTGATCTCCTTCAGAGTGGACTGGTTGGATCTCCTTGCAGTCCAAGGGACTCTCAAGAGTCTTCTCCAACATCACAGTTCAAAAGCATCAATTCTTTGGTGTGATAATTTAAGGAGTACACAAATGTTAGGAATCACTGGTGGATTTTAAGGAATAGAGTCTAAAATGGTCAGACATGAAAGATTGTTTCCACATGACAGTGTGAAGGGTAAATTAAGGGATTAAAGACTAGAGGATAGCAGCTAGAAGACTATTTGTAATCATTGGATGATGGAAGACTATAGGCTATGGAGTCAGATAAACTAAGGTTCAAATTTTGGACCTACTACCTCCTGGATTTGGATGGCATCACCTACTCATGGGCATGAGTTTGAGCAAGCTTCAGGAGTTGGTGATGGATAGTGAAGTCTGGCGGGCTGCAGTCCATGGGGTCGCAAAGAGTCGGACACTACTAAGTGACTGAACTGAACTGAAGTTATTTCTATCTTTTTTAAGCCTCAGATTCCTCCACTAGGAGGAATGTAGGAGAGTGAGGGATGGTTGTAAGACTTAAGAGATCATTTGTGTAGCATGCCCCATTTAGCACTTCCCATAGTAAATAAATATCACATCTTATGACTTTCAGATACTCATCGCTTTTTTCCTTTTATATGCTAATACTGGACATTTCTTGAAAAGCTAACAGCAGCTTTCTTTTTGCAATTAAGTATAAAACTTAGAATGAAAGTCTCTCATGAAGAGACTTCATTGATTGCAATGAAATCTGATCAATATATAGATAGTTGACATAATGTCTTGATCTGAAACCAAGGAAAGTAAGTCACCAATGAGAGAAAAACGGGGCAATGAACAACCTGCAGAAACAAGAGGCTGGTTCGTGGTAGATGTATTGAGAGAAAAAAAGACAAACACTACCAAAAACGCTAGTCCTGCTAATTGGATACATCTGTAGCTTGGCTCAAGCTAAGCATGCTTGTCTTTTCTCCTTATCAACTAATCTGTTCCCAGATTTTATTCCCCTACCAAATAGCACTTTGTATCAAAATGAATTTCCTGAATGCAATTTAGGTTTGAGGTTATGTTATCACTGAATGATTCTTTAGCTTCATTTTTTTCCCCATATGGATAGTTTCAAAGTAGGCTCTTTCAGTCTTGCGGGTGGTTTGAAGAGGCTGTGTGGAGCTAGTAATAACTTGGCAGTTGACTGTATTTATTTGGTGGTGAAGCAATAGAGTCATCATCATCCAGAATGAGGGGTTTATTTGGAAGCCTAAGGTGTCTAATACTTGAACAGAAACACTGCTACGGCTGTATTCAGCAGTGGATTTAATAGCGTACATTTTGGTTAAAACTCTGGTAGAATGGTTTTGAGAGGGTGAAGCAGTTGCCTAAGTTGGACTGAACTTATGAGGTATGAGTTCGTTGATGTCTTTTGTGATCAAAATCAAAATTAGTTTTCCTCTATATTTTTGGACTGTGAAGCTTTCCTAAGCTACCAATTTCTTTTTCATTTTTCCAAGATAAAGTGAGCACAGAAAGATTTGCAGTGACAGTTACCCTCTGATAATAGATATAATTGAGATAAATATATTTAATATATTCTTTTTACAAATTGCAATTGGTTTCTTCTCATATTACATTTTTTATGAAAAATTTCTGCTATGATTTATAATGATGTGAAAAAAAAAAAGATTAGTTTGAACAAAGAGTCAAATGAAAAAGAGATCCAGTTATTCAAATATGACCTATTTCTCTACATCAGCACAATGGTTCCAAGATATGACAGGGTGGCTTAAACAATATTTCATTACAAAAAATTGATAAATGAGCATCAGTAGGGTAATACTTGATTATTTCTATTAAAGAATACTTTGTGCATAGATAAAATTGACAGCAGTTTAATTCACAGGAACATTGGAATGACTCTGAAAGGTCCTTTTGTCCTCAGGTTCCAGGTCACAGGATCTATCTGTTCACAGTTTCACTGGCCCCTCTTTTGGGAGAAAGCTTGATGATGTGGATCAATGCCTCTTCCACAAAATTTATTTCAAAAATACTGTCTTGTTATGGAGGTTCCTTAAAAATTAAAAATAGAGATACCAAGCACGTGTGCATACTTAGTAGCTCATTCATATCTGACTCTGCGATTCTTTGGACTGTGGCCCACTAGGTTCCTCAGTCCATGGGTTTCTCCAGGCAAGAATACTGGAGTGGGTTACCATACCTTCCTCCAGGAGATCTTCCTGACCCAGGAATCAAACTGTTTTCCTGGGTCTCCTGCATTGCAGGCAGTTTTTTACCTACTGTACCATTAGGGAAGCCCCAAAGCTACCATATGATCCTGCAATTCCACTCCTGAGCATATATATAGAGAAAAATATGGCCTGAAAGGATACAGGCACCTCAATGTTCACTGCATCACGATTTATAAGAGCCGAGACATGGAAGAACTCGAGATGGCCATTGACAGAGGAATGAATAAATATGTGGTACACAAATGAATATTCAGTTCAGTTCAGTTCAGTTGCTCAGCCATGTCCGACCCTTGCAACCCCTTTGGACACCATACACCCCAGCATGCCAGGCCTCCCTGTACATCACCAACTCCCAGAGTTTACCTAAACTCATGTCCATTGAGTCGGTGATGCCATCTAACCATCTCATCCTCTGTTGTCCCCTTCTCCTCCTGCCCCCAATCCCTCCCAGCATCAGAGTCTTTTCCAATGAGTCAACTCTTCACATGAGGTGGCCAAAGTACTGGAGTTTCAGCTTCAACGTCAGTCCCTCCAATGAACACCCAGGATTGATCTCCTTCAGAATGGACTTGTTGGATCTCCTTGCAGTCCAAGGGACTCTCAAGAATCTTCTTCAACACCACAGTTCAAAAGCATCAATTCTTCGGTGCTCAGCTTTCTTTATAGTCCAACTCTCACATTCATACATGACCACTGGAAAATCCATATCCTTGGCTAGGACCTTTGTTGGCAAAGTAATGTCTCTGCTTTTAATATGCTGTCTAGGTTGGTCGGAAATTTCCTTCCAAAGAGTAAGCATCTTTTAATGTCATGGCTGCAGTCACCATCTGCAGTGATTTTGGAGCCCCCAAAAATAAAGTCAGCCACTGTTTCCCCATATATTTGCCATGAAGTGATAGGACCAGATGCCATGATCTTAGTTTTCTGAAAGTTGAGCTTTAAATCAAGTTTTTCAGTCTCTTCTTTCACTTTCATCAGAGACTCTTTAGTTCTTTTTTGTTTTATGCCATAAGGGTGGTATCATCTGAATATCTGAGGTTATTAATATTTCTCCCAGCAATCTTGATTCCAGCTTGTGCTTCATCTAGCCCAGCATTTCTCATGATGTCCTCTGTATATGAGTTAAATAAGCAGGGTGACAATATACAGCCTTGACATACTCCTTTTCCTATTTGGAACCAGTTTGTTGTTCCATGTCCACTTCTAACTGTTGCCTCCTGACCTGCATACAGATTTTTCAAGAGGCAGGTCAGGTGGCTTGGTATTCGCATCTCTTTCAGAATTTTCCATAATTTATTGTGATCCACACAGTCAAAGTCTCTGGCATAGTCAATAAAACAGAAATAGATGTTTTTCTGGAACTCTCTTGCTTTTTTGATGATACAGCAAATGTTGGCAATATTATCTCATTCAATTGAGTTCATTTCAGTCATTCAGTCGTTTCCAACTCTTTGCAACTTCATGAATCACAGCACGCCAAGCCTCCTTTCCATAACCATCTCCCGGAGTTTACTCAAACTCATGTCCATCGAATCGGTGATGCCATTCAGCCATCTCATCCTCTGTCACCCACTTCTGCTCCTGCTTCCAATCCCTCCCAGCATCAGGGTCTTTTCTAGTGAGTCAACTCTTCGCATGAGGTGGCCAAAGTATTGAAGTTTCAGCTTTAGCATCAGTCCTTCCAATGAACACCCAGGACTGATCTCCTCTAGGATGGACTGGTTGGACGTACTCTCAAGAGTATTCTCCAGCACCACAGTTCAAAAGCATCAATTTTTCGGTGCTCAGCTTTCTTCACAGTCCAACTCTCACATCCATACATGACCACTGGAAAACCGTAGCCTTGACTAGACGGACCTTTGTTGGCAAAGTAATGTCTCTGCTTTTTAATATGCTATCTAGGTTGATCATAACTTTTCTTCCAAGGAGTCAGTGTCTTAATTTCATGGCTGCAATCACCATCTACAGTGATTTTGGAGCCCCCCAAAATAAAGTCTGACAGTTCCCCATCTATTTGCCATGAAGTGATGGGACCGGATGCCATGATATTAGTTTTCTGAGTGTTGAACTTTAAGCCAATTTTTTCACTCTCCTCTTTCACTATCATCAAGAGGCTTTTTAGTTCCTCTTCACTTTCTACCATAAGGGTGGTGTCATCTGCATGTCTGAGGTTATTGATATTTCTCCCGGCAATCTTGATTCACTACTCAGCCATAAAAAGAATGAAATAATGCCATTTGAAGCAACATGGATGTACCTATAGGTTATGGTAGTACCTGAAGTAAGTCAGAATGAGAAAGACAAAATCATATAACACTTACATGTGGAATCTAAAAATACAAATTAATTTATTGGCAAAACAGAAACAGAGTCACAGCATAGAAAACAATCTTATGGTTACTGGAGGAATGGTGGGGGAGGGGATAGTGAGGGAGTTTGAGGTCAACATGTACACACTATTGTAATAAAAATGGATTAACAACAAGAACCTACTGTATAGCATAGGGAATTCTTTTTTGTTATATGGCAGCCTGGATGGGAGTGGAGTTTGGGGAAGAATGAATACATGCATATGCATGACTTAATCACTTTACTGTGCATCTGAAACTATCACAATATTGTAAATTGCTTATGCTCTAATATAAAATAAAAAGTTTATGAAAAAAGAATATCTTTTTGGCATATAGGCAGACTTTGAAGCATATGTCTCTATTTATAATCCTACTGGTTACAGCTGAACCAAAACTGGACCAAAGCATACCAGAAATAAATGAACTATGAATTCTGGTTCAAATAGGTAAACTGTTTCCTGTGGTTTTGAGTCAAGAAATACTGAGACAGTGACCATTAGCAGGATGCCAGGAAGATCTGCTGAGATTGCGGCTCAAACTCCACATGCTGTTTGAGGAAACAGATGAAGTATTGAATAGAAGATGGATGAGGACATCTGTAAAGATGAAGGAGAAGGAGCAGATATGCAGAGAAGCCAGAGAGAGAGGCTGGGAAGGGAGAAAGTGAGGCTGGGAGAGGGACAGCTCCTCCTCCCCTGCCCCAGCTCCAGTTTTCGTTCAGCCCATGTATCTTCACGATAATCACACACTCTCTCTCTGGTATCTCGGGTTACCAGAGAGGTAAATCAGGTCTTTCTTTTTTCTCAACATAATAAGCAAAACACAAGAAAATATCCAAAGTTTTTCTGTTTGCAAATAAGTTCAGAAATACTGACATAATATTTTCTGAGTACCTGTTGCTTAATGAGGTTAAATAAATAACATAACTGAAGTGCTAGATAGTGAATAGGCCTGAGAGAATGGGCAGGAATTGAAAAGATCCTTTGGACAGTGGAATGTTGAGGGGATACTCTATATTCATTATTTTCCTGGATGAGCTTTGGGCTGGGAGTCTAGGGGGATGGAAAAAAGCATTGCAAAGAACACTATTTTCTCCTCAGTGAAATGAATTTCGCTTAGTTGTACTTTGGTATTATACCCTATACTTTCATTGAAGAAATAAGAAAAAGTGCTTTCTTAGGTTCACACTTACATATCGAATTGAGATATGGTAATTTTCACCACCCTCAACTTTGCTTGAATTCCTTTGAAGAAGTTTCATGTAAGAAATTTCTTTCGGAGCTAAGTGGTGGGTAAAATTTTGCCTCCTCTTATGAACTGTCATGATTTATCTCTATGGACACTGAGAAAGCACTCAAATGATTCTGTTACCATTTTTATTTTGGTTGTCAGGATGGTCAGAAGTAAAGTCCTGAGGACTTTTTGACTCATGTAGCTGTGTTGTCTCTCTCCTTCTTCTCTCTTTCTCTCTCTCTCTTTTTTTCTCCAGACTTTAGTTTCCTGGGTTTAATTCTATGTTTACTGATCTTAACATTTGTGTTGAAATTAATATTTTACTATTTTATTGTATAATTATTAAATAAGCAGTGCTAGAAAGATTTTCATTCTAAGAGCATAGTAAATGAAGGATCACAGAAAGAAGGTGATATTTGAGAGGACAAGAGGGAGGTAAGAGAGAGAGAAACATGGTGTGGAAATGTTTCCACATTTCCCAGGAAGGATCCAGGAGAAAAGAGAGCAAGCACAAAGGTTCTTGGAAGAGTGGAACACACAGGCTTGAAAAACAGAGAGCCAACTGGTATGCACCAGTGGAGGGTTTGAGATGGGAGTTATATGAAATCCAAGGACAAATTTGCTTGTTATTCCAAGTATCTCTTGAATTCCTACTTTTGCATTCCAGTTCCCTATAGTGAAAAAGACATCTTTTAAATTCTGGTTCTAGAAGGTCTCATAGAACTGTTCAACTTCAGCTTCTTCAGCGTTACTGGTCGGGACATAGACTTGGATTATTGTGATACTGAATGGTTTGGAAATGAACAGAGATGATTCTGTGGTTTTTGAGATTGCATCCAAGTACTGCATTTTGGACTCTTTTTGTTGACTATGAGGGCTAATCCGTTTCTTCTAAGGGATTCTTGCCCACAGTAGTATATATAATGGTCATCTGAGTTAAATTCACCCATTCCATTCCATTTTAGTTTGCTGATTCCTAAAATGTCAATGTTCACTCTTACCATCTCCTGTTTGACCACTCCAAATTTGCCTTGATTCATGGACCTAACATTCCAGGTTCCTATGTAATATTGTTCTTTACAGCATCGGACCTTGCTTCTATCACCAGTCACATCCACAACGGGGTGTTGTTTTTGCTTTTGCTCCATCTCTTCATTCTTTCTGGAGCTATTTCTCCACTGATCTCCAATAGCATATTGGACATCTACCAACCTGTGGAGTTCCTCTTTCAGTGTCTTATCTTTTTGCCTTTTCATACTGTTCATGGGGTTCTCAAGGCAAGAATACTGAAGTGGTTTGCCATTCCCTTCTCCAGAGTTTGGCTAACAGAGTTTTGCCAAGAGAATGCACTTGGCCAAGAGAACACCCTCTTCCAACAACACAAGAGAAGACTCTACACATGGACATCACCAGATGGTCAATAGTGAAATCAGATTGATTATACTTTTGAAATCAAAGATGGAGAAGCTCTAGACACTCAGCAAAAATAGGACTGGAAACTGACAGTGGCTCAGATCATGAAATCCTTACTGCCAAATTCAGACTTAAAGAAAGTAGGGAAAACCACTATACCATTCAAGTATGACCTAAATCAAATCCCTTATGACTATACAGTAGAAGTGACAAATAGACTCAAGGGATTAGATCTGATAGACAGAGTGCCTGAAGAACTATGGACAGATGTTTGTGACATTGTGCAGGGAGGCAGTGATTAAGACCATCCCCAAGAAAAATAGATATAAAAAGGCAAAATGGTTGTCCGAGGAGGCCTTACAAATAGCTGAGAAAAGAAAAGATGAGAAAGGCAAAGGAGAAAAGGAAAGAGATACCTATTTGAAAGCAGAGTTCCAAAGAATAACAAGGAGAAACAAGAAAGACTTCTTCAGGGATCAATGCAAATAAATAGAGGGAAGTAATAGAATGGGAAAGACTAGAGATCTCTTCAAGAAAATTAGAGATATGGAGGGAACATTTCATGCAAAGATGGGCACAATAAAGGACAGAAATTGTACAGACCTAACAGAAACAGAAGATATTAAGAAAAGGTGGCAAGAATACACAGAACTAAACAAAAAGAGATCTTCATGACCTAGGTAACCACAATGGTGTGATCACTCACCTAGAGCCAGATGTCCTGGAATGTGAAGTAAAGTAGGCCTTAGGAAGCACCACTACAAACAAAGCTAGTAGAGGTGATGGGATTCCAGTTAAGCTATTTCAAATCCTAAAAGATGATGCTTTGAAAGTGCTGCACTCAATATGCCAGCAAATTTGGAAAACTCACTAGTGGCCACAGGACCGGAAAAGGTCAGTTTTCAATACAATCCCAAAGAAAGGCAATTCCAAAGAATGCTCAAACTACTGCACAATTGCACTCATCTCACATGCCAGCAAAGTAATGCATATTAGATAACATACTAAAAAGCAGAGACATCACTTTGCTAACAAAGGTCCAACCAGTCAGAGCAATGGTTTTTCCAGTAGTCATGCATGAATGTGAGAGTTGGACTACAACGAAAGCTGAGTACTGAAAAATTGATGCTTTTGAATTCTTGAGAATCCCTTGGACTGTAAGGAAATCCAACCATTCCATCCCAAAAGAAATCAGTCCTGAATATTCACTGGAAGGACCGATTCTGAGGCAGAAACTCCAATACTTTGGCCAGCTAATGTGAAGAACTGACTCGTTTGAAAGGACCTTGATGCTGGGAAAGATTGAAGGCAGGAGAAGAAGGGGATGACAGAAGATGAGATGGTTGGATGGCATCACTGATTTGATAAACATGAGTTTGAGTAAACTCTGGGAGCTGGTGATGGACAGGGAGGCTTGGTGTGCTGCAATCCATGGGGTCGCAAAATGTCAGACACAACTGAGTGACTGAATTGAATCGAACCCTATGGAATGAGTGGGGCATGTCTAAATATTGTGTCTGACACTGTAGGCCATTGTAAGTGATTTTGGCTTTCACATAGAAAGTTACAGAAGGTGTATAAGAAAGAAAGTGATATGATATAACTGTATTTTAATGACACTAGCTCGATTTCAGTGTCAAGAATAAACTAAAAGATTGGGTAATAGGCATGAAAGAATTGACAAAGACAGAAACAAGAAGACAACTTGGAAGGCATTTCAATAATCCATGTCAGGGATGATATTGTCTTGTTACAGTTTGGCAGCAGTGGAGGTAATAAGATGTCAGATATATTTCAATGGCAGTATGGGCGCCTGATAGATTTGATGTGGAGTGTGAGAGTAACAGAGAAGTCATGGACAGCAGAAGCAACAGGAATACTGGAGGTTCCCACATGGAACTGGAGGAGTTGAGGAAGCGTTCTGCCTGGAACACATTCATTTTAGTGTATTGGTTAGACACTCGAGTATGGATGTTTAAGCAGACACCTGGAGACAGAAGTTCAGGTGAAGGATCCATGGCTGAGACTTATCATTTGGGGAGACATCAGTGTATTGATGGATTTTAATGTCATAAGATTGATGAGATCATGAAGGAAATGAATCTATTTAGAAGAGAGAAGGTGTCCAAGACTAAGTCAAGGAAATGTGGTGGATCCATAAGACAAGATCCAGAAGCAATGGGCAGTGTGATAGAAAGAAAAGGACAATATCATAGTCAAACAAGCAAAGACTATTAAAGAGGAGGGGGTGATCCACTGAGTCAAATGTGTATGGAAGAATCAGCAATCACATTTATTATAGCAACACCGGGCTCAATGGTACTCTTGATGGGAATATGTTTTACAAGAAGAAATGGAAGAAGTTAAAAGCCAAAGAAGTGGGACAGAGGTGCTTAGACAAAAAGAGGATGCCTAAGTATCAGAAGAGAAGGGCTCAGTACCATACCTGGAGGGTCTAGGTCAATATGAAGCCGCTGCCTCCAGATTTTGGAGTAGGTGGAAACAGAATCTTAGTTCACACAGGCTTACGGCAAGTAAAAATTTTCTGAGACATTACTTTGAGTGCAAACTGGTCTTTTCTGGCTCATATTTACAAGACAAGAACAGTAGTATTTGATTGTTTGAGGATGACTCATGAGATTAGGGAGCAAATGAACATAGATTTTTTTCCATTCAAGGTGTACAAGTAAATGTAAAGAAAAATATACTAAAATAATAATTGTGGGTATCTAATCCAAATTTTCTCAAGACGACATTTTTAAAAAGAAAAAGTGCTCAGATTAATTATACTGTGGCATTTAAAAACTGTCTTGGGTTGCTGTCATTTTATCTTTTTAAAAATATCCCTTTAGAGTGAACTAATTCTCTGTATTTACAGAAAGTCAATTTTATTCTTGGACTGCACATTAATATCATTTCCCAACATAACGAAATTCCACTGAACAATTTCATTATTCCTGTAAAGTGGTCATTTTGGATCAGAAAATTAGCATTAGGCTGAAAAACCAATATCTCCCATTACTTTGTCTTACCAAAAAAAAAAAAGAAGAGTTTTCTGGTTTTACTGCATCTAGTGATCATTTAGGTGAAAAAAATATTCCATTCCAAATTCTGTGCCAAATTTCATCACATTTCTTTCACTGCACAGCTTGTTAAATGCGAACAAGTGACTTTGATTTCAAGGCAGCGTTAAGATTCTCACGCAAATTACCTTGGAACTTGGTGGCCCCTAATTTACCCAGCCATCACTAGATATTTTGTGTGATATTGTTTATACAGAAAAACACACCTGTGCAGGAAGGTCTGGGAGTGTAGAGAAACAGGAAAAGGGCTTTTAAATATGGCCTTTAAAATATCTCAACAGGATGCCTAGAATAAAGTTGTTACGCTTGTTATTAAGGTTATTTTAAAGCACTTAAAAAGGAGGAATGTTTAAGGAGAGTGAAACACCCCGCTGACTTTGGAATTTGTTCTCAAAGAAAGTTGTTGCAAGAACTTGAGCACACAAATAGCATTATCAGTTCACTCTGGTGGTCCTTTGGAGGAAGATGAGGTTGCTGACAAGAAACTAAGAGGTTATTGAAATTGTCCAGATGAAAACAATGCAATGGACCAAGGATAGGGGAAAATGAAAATGGTGATGAAAAATTTCACTTGTGTTACTTTACATCTTGCTGTGTTGTGGAGTCTAGAAAATATAAGTACAGCCCAAGTCTCCTCTAGGGTTTCCTATTCTGATGTCTCTCCTCACTTTGTTTTTGTTTGATGCTGCAATGTCAAATGTATTTTCTACTTCTTTGAGTTGACGAAACTGGAGCTACTTCTTCCCCTTTAAAGAACGGGGGCTTAGGAACTCTAACAACTAACCATTCTTCTATGCAATTTGGTGATCCTAAAATCATGGACAGTCTTCACTCACTTTAGTAGACGTCCCAGGAGGCTCAGTGGGTAAAGAATGTATAAAGTGAGAAAAGTGTCTAAATCCATTTTTGTTTTACTAAATTCCAGAAATAAGAGGAGACACCAAACTCCTTCATGGTAGCTTAGTCACTAAGCTGTGTCTGACTCTTGGAATCCCTTGGACTCTAGCGCACCAGGTTCCTCTGTCTATTCTTTCAGGCAAGAATACTGAAGTGGGTTGCCATTTCCTTCTCCAGGGGATCTTCCTGACCCAAGTATCAAACCCAGGTCTCCTGCATTACAGGCAGATTCTTTACTAACTGAACCACCAGAGACATTCTAATAAGTGGCAAGTATGTGTCTGACTCCATGTTATGGTAAAATTTAGATGTTACCATTTTTATTTTGGAAATTGTTCTGGCATACAGTAGCAGGTGGTAGACAACCATTCCTGATCTACTATTGGCTGTGTATCGAAAGTAGATAGGGAAAATAGTTCTGCTCAGAAGAAGGTGTTATTGCTTGTGCAACTTTACCAGTAATTGTTTTAGGTAGAAATGAAAATTCTTATGAATTAAATTTTTGAAACTATATTAATCTTAAAAAGCACAGAACTAGTTTCCAGTTTATGGAAGCCTTGTTTCCTGTGCTGTGCTTTGCTTAATGTGCAAACAGACAACAGAAGCTAACCATTCCTCTGTACGTTCTCTCTGATTTGCCTCTTCTGGCCCTTCTCCATGCCTAAGCCCTAGGGTGTGTGCTCAGCTGTTTGTTGTGTCTGACTTTTGTGACTTTATGGACTATAGCCAGACAGGATCCTCTGTCCTGGGATTCTCCAGGCAAGAATATTGGAGTTGGTTATTGTGCCCTAGTCCAGGGGATCTTCCTGACCTAGAGACCAAACCTGCGTCTCCTGCATTGCAGGCAATTTCTTACCCACAGCCTCCTGGGAAGCCTTAGAAGACAACTAATAAATAAATGCTGAAACTGTATAAACTTAATAAAAGTCTAATTTGGCATATTAATACGTCATTTAAAAAGCTCTTACTGATAATTAGCATACTCAGCAAACCATTCATTTAGGAACAAAAAGTCGCACATGTACCTATTTACCATTTTCTGAGTTTCCACTGTGTGTGGCAAACATAATGACCACTGGGGTCTTCTGAAATGAGGACAGCACTGCTTTCATCCTCCAGGAAGTCACAGTTTGATGGAGGGGACAACCAGATGAATGATCACAAATCAGTTTGAAGTGTTACAGTAGATATATGAAAGACTTACTATGGTGTGCCAAGAAGGGACCTTTCAACCATGTTTCAACCTAGAAACACAAATCAGAATTATTTTTCTCTAGTTGGAGGCCATTTCCAAGGTCATGATGCAAACATTTAGTCTCTCTTCCTAGACAAGTTAAATAAAATCATTTTATTTTATTTTTTTATTAAATTTATTTATTTTTTAATTACAATACTGTATTTGTTTTGCCATACATTGACACGAATCAGCCATAGGTGAACACAATCTCCCAATGCTGAAGCCCCCTCCCACCTCCCACCCCACATCCTCTACTTGAATCATCCTGTGCATCAGCCCCATGCATCCTGCATCCTACATTGAACATAAAATGAGTCATAGGTAAATTGTTTGAACAAAGACATTGTCATTTACAAACTTAAATATCAGTGCTCAATAAATAATTATTGAAGACTTATTATGGCCCATGGACTTTCTAGGTGACTCAGTGGTAAAGAATTTGCCTGCCAGTGAAGAGATGTGGGTTTGATTCCTGGGTCGGGAAGATCCCCTGGAGGAGGAAATGGCAAACCACTCCAGTATTCTTGCACTAGTGGTCAAAAATCTGCCTATTAATGCAGGAGACATAAAAGACACTTGTTAGATCCCTAGGTCAGGAAGACCCCCTGGAGGAAGGCATGGCACCCCACTCTAGTGTTCTTGCCTGGAGAATCCCATGGACAGAGGAATCCAGCAGGGAATAGCTCATAGGGTCGCAAAGAATTGGACATGACTGAAGCGAATTAGCATGCATGCATTCAGTAAAATAGTAAGTCCACATAGATGGTTAAGATGTACATTGTAATTTCTAGTGAAACCAGTGAAAATTAATGTAAAGAGATTATGGCTAAAATATTAATGTGTGTGTGCTCAGTCACTCAGTAAGTTCTGCTCAGTCACTCAGTCCTGTCCGACTCTTTGTGACCCCATGGACTGCAGCACGCCAGGCTTCCCTGTTCATCACCAACTCCTGGAGTTTACTCAAACTCATGTCCATTGAGTCAGTGATGCCATCCAGCAATCTCATCCTCTGTTGTTCCCTTTTCCTCCAGCCTTCAATCCTTCCCAGCATCAGGGTCTTTTCCAGTGAGTTGGTTTTTCTTATTAGATGGCCAAAGTATTGGAGTTTCAGCTTCAGTATCAGTCCTTCCAATGAACACGCAGGACTGATTTCCTTTAGGATGGACTGTTTGGATCTCCTTGCAGCCCCAGGAGACTCTCAAGAGTCTTCTCCTACACCACAGTTCAAAAGCATCAATTTTTTAGCACTCAGCTTTCTTTATAGTCCAACTCTTACATCCATACATGACCACTGGAAAAACCATAGCTTTGACAAGACAGACCTTTGCTGGCAAAGTAATGTCTCTGCGTTTTAGTATGCTGTCTAGGTTGGTCATAACTTTTCTTCCAAGGAGTAAGAATCTTTTAATTTCATGGCTTCAACCACCCCCAGCAGTGAATATGGAGCCCAAAAGAATAAAGTCTTTCACTGTTTCCATTTTTCCCCCATCTATTTGCCATGAAGTGATGGGACCAGATGCCATGATCTTAGTTTTCTGAATGTTGAGGTTTAAGCCAGATTTTTCATTCTCTTCTTTCACTTGCATCAAGAGGCTCTTTAGTTCCTCTTTGTTTTCTGCCATAAGGGTGGTGTCATCTGCAAATCTGAGGTTATTGATATTTCTCCTGGCAGTTTTGATTCCAGCTTGTGGTTCATCCAGCCTGGTATTTTGCATGATGTACTCTGCATATTAGTTAAATAAGCAGGGTGATAATATACAGCCTTGAAGTATTCCTTTCCCAATTTGGAGCCAGTCTTTTGTTCCACGTCCAGTTCTAACTGTTCTTCTTGACCTGCATACAGATTTCTCAGTAGGCAAGTCAGGTGGTCTGGTATTCCCATCTCTTGAAGAATTTTCCACAGTTTATTGTGATCCACACAGTCAATGGCTTTGGTATAGTCAATAAAGCAGAAATAGATGTTTTTCTGGAACACTTGCTTTCTCCATGATCCAATGGATGTTGGCAATTTGATCTCTGCTTCCTCTGCCTTTTCTAAATCCAGTTTGAACATCTGGAGTTCACAGTTCATGTACTGTTGAAGCCTGGCTTGAAGAATTTTGAGCATTACTTTGCTAGCATGTGAGATGAGTGCAATTGTGTGGTAGTTTGAGCATTCTTTGGCATTGTCTTTCTTAGTGATTGGAATGAAAAGTGACCTTTCCCAGTCCTGTGGCCACTGCTGAGTTTTGCAAATTTGCTGGCATATTGAGTGCAGCACTTTCACAGCATCATCTTTTAGGATTTGAAATAGCTCAACTGGAATTCCATTACCTCCACTAGCTATGTCTGTAGTGATGCTTCCTAAGGCCCACTTGACTTCACATTCCAGGATGTTTGGCTCTAGATTAGTGACCACACTATTGCGGTTATCTGGGTCATGAAGATCTTTGTTGTATAGTTCTTCTGTGTATTCTTGCCACCTCTTCTTAATATCTTCTGCTTCTGTTAGGTCCACACCATTTCTGTCCTTTATTGTGCCTGTCTTTGCATAAAATGTTCCCTTGGTATCTCTAACTTTCTTGAAGAGATTTCTTTGCATTGATCGCTGAGGAAGGCTTTCTTATCTCTCCTTTCTATTCTTTAAAATTCTGCATTTAAATGGGTATATCTTTCCTTTTCTCCTTTTTCAGTCGCTCAGTCCTGTCCAACTCCTTGGGACCCCCATGGACTGTAGTCCACCAAGCTCCTCTGTTCACATAAGTTTCCAGGCAAAAATACTGGAGTGAGTTGTCATTTCCTCCTCCAGGGAAAACATAAATAGAGGAATCAAAGTGGAATAATAAAAATATTTGACTAACCTGAAGAGATATAAAATATGTATATTTGAAAAACAATAGCTGTAAGTCAATAAGAAATACATTTAAACCCCAGCACATGAAAAGAGCAAAAAGTATAAAGAAATAATCTACCACAAGAGAAAATAAAGTTGTCAGTAGAAATAGGAGAGAGGCAATTTATGAAGGAAAATTTCAACTGAACTTTTGAAATTACTAAAAGCCAAACTGCTGTTATTTGAAAAGATAATGGTAAAAAGTCTATGTTAGCTGTTTTTGAAGAAACTTTATCATAAGTACCTCTCTCAATGTAACATTTCCCACTACTTCTCTTCAGTATTAGCTACCATGTAAGTTAATGTGAACCAGTGGTCTACTCCATGCCTATCTCTGTGGTATGCCCTTTAAGTGATTTATCTTTAAATCTTTATCTTTAAATTCAGGTGATTTATCTTTAAATCTTCTATTTCGTGGATGAAAAATATGGAGGCCTTGAAAGCTTAAGTGACTTACACCAAATCACAGAGCCAGTAATTGGATGGGTGAATTGATCCTTGGGTCTCTGACATTAATGCCAACACATGTAATCACGGGTTGTGCTGGAGGAAGAGAGGTGAAAGCAGCATGGCACAAAGGAGGCTGAAAAGAGACAATAGCTGCCTCAGGACACAAGAGTTATGAATGGGAGGAATTGTTAGGTGTGAATGGAAAGGAAGATCACTGCACACTGGAGAAAACTGAAATATCTAGGCGATTGCTTTCTGATTTACAAGAAGAGTATGATTTATATAAGAGAATGATACAATTTTTAAAAAGTGGGCTACAAAAATTGAGGCAGGATCCAAATGTAATTGATGTATTTTTATTTGCTCTTACTCATACAAAAATCATGTAGGAATTCAAGTTTAAAAAGTCAGAAAACCCTAATATTTAGTTACCCTCTGTGTTTGTATAACAGAATCACATTGACCTCAATTGCTCTTTAGACTGCTTAATTTTACAGTATATACCATGAATACTTACTATTTTTATAAGCAGAAAACATACTTCTAAAGGGGAAAAAAAATGAAGTCACCACAATTTCAACCACTCCAGGAAGAAACGTAAAAGAATAAACATAATTTCATCAGGCTTTAAAGAGTATCTCTCATGGCAACTGCTTCTGAGAATCTGGTATCTTCTCTGAGGGAAACTGTTCATTAAACAATTTTCAATAATGTGGTGAAGAAATACAGCAAAGTTATTAAAAAGATGATGGCTCTCACAGGTATACCTACCACAGGGGCCAGAACCGCTCTTTAAATATATTTTCATTTGACTACTGCTCTGACAGACTAAAGCCATATTACTGTACTTAATTTTTAAAACTCTTTTTAAATGGAGGTCATTCTTCTTGCATTGAAATGGGTTCATTTTATTACTTTGGAACTTCTACGGAGCCTGATGATTTTACAGTCTTGATATTTGCATATGGTTTGGTTTTTGCTAAATCAAAGGATGTAGTAAAATTGTGATGACTTCAGG
The DNA here is from genome assembly GCA_917880005.1 of Nanger dama. Taxonomy (NCBI): domain Eukaryota; kingdom Metazoa; phylum Chordata; class Mammalia; order Artiodactyla; family Bovidae; genus Nanger; species Nanger dama. The sequence continues at coordinate 63,091,935 of CAKJTW010000004.1, read as the reverse complement.
GACTTTCTGATGCCTCACCTGTTCAGTGGTTCCTGAAATTATCTAAAAGTGTATACTTGTTAATTATACAAACAGAAAAGCTTTAGGATACAAAGAACCTAGAAGTCAGGTGTGGCGGTAAATCATATTGAAGTAGAAATAATCCATGTATCTACATGTCTATCTACCTATCATCTATCAATCTATAATTTTAAAGAATAAGAACAGGTCAGGATTTTAGGAGCCCCGGGTTCCTGAAATGAAGATATATTATGGTGAGGGAAATAATCAAACAATAGAGTTTTAGTATTCTTATTTCATTGAGTACTTACATGTCTATCAAACAGTTCTGCCTCAGTTTAACACTAATGGATGGAGTTTGTATGACTTGAAAGGCTGTGAAAAATGAAACAGACGTACCTGGCTTAAAATATGCTCTCTGTCTCCTCTTGCTACATGACTGAAGGCAAGGAATCCAGTCTCTCTCAAGCTTGAGTTTCTTTACCTATAAAATAAAGGTGATATGAGTTAATGGTCTCTCTACTCATTCTGAAGGAGATCAGTCCTGGGTGTTCATTGGAAGGAATGATGCTAAAGCTGAAACTCCAGTACTTTGGCCACCTCATGCGAAGAGTTGACTCATTGGAAAAGACTCTGATGATGGGAGGGATTGGGGGCAGGAGGAGAAGGGGACGACCGAGGATGAGATGGCTGGATGGGATCACGGACTCGGTGGACATGGGTTTGGGTGAACTCCGGGAGTTGGTGATGGACAGGGAGGCCTGGTGTGCTGTGATTCATGGGGTCGCAAAGAGTCGGACACTACAGAGCGACTGAACTGAACTAAACTACTCTTCTGAACACTATGATATGTATGCGTGTGACATGTGTTTTATCTTTCAACCTGGATTCACTCCCATTTCATGGATGAGATAACAGGGAAGCTTATTGATTTGTTATGAGGGTAAATTAAAGAAGGTTTCTAAAGTAAAGATATAAGGTTTCCTATCTCATAGACATTCAGCAAATATTTGTCCAACCCTGCAAAGCGCTTTGATGACTCCAATGTATCTCAAGAGAGCTAACTCTGACCACACATTAATGACTTTGACTTCTAAGAATCTATTTTCTCCTTGTAAAGATGTGCTTATTCTTCTCTCCCTGGTGAATTTCTATCCCATATTTCAGTTTTGTATTTTATCTGCTACATCAATCTTATATTTCACTCTATGAACAGTAATTTTTCTTTTCATCAGATTTCTATATCTAAGAATTTATGTCTCTTGGTCTGGCTCCAAACATCATTCAGCTGGAATTTTTATATATTCTGTAAACTTTTGAGTCCATGGTTTGTAGTCTAGTTTAATAATCTATTATGTGAAGATCCAAGGCAAGATATTGAATCTCTCTGTGTCCTCCTTCTCTATCTGCAAAAGAGAGAGTGCCTTTACTAAATGTACCTTGAGGACTACTGGAAGAATAAAATTAAATAACACTAGGTGGAAGCATCCATGGATGTACACAATGGATCATCCATACCTGCTAGATCCTGTCCCTAACTATTCCTAAGAACTCTAATATTTTTGAAACAAAGATGATTTCTTATTTTTTCTTTCTATGTCTCACATGTCCATTGCCATGAATTGCTTGGTCATACTGAACCATTTGCAGTTTGTGACATGCATCATTCTTTCTACCAGATGCATTCTCAAATTGTTGACCCGTAAAATTGTTGAAAGTGTTGGAATTGTTCAACACTTAGCTCAGGCTCACTTCCTCTTGGAAGACTCCTGGGGTCCTTGAAGCTGAGAGTTTTCCTCTCTCTTTGTGCCTATTACACTTTATTACCTATGTACATGTTTCCTCTTGAGGAGCAAGAGCCTCTTGGGAAGAGATTTATTTGTCCTTTTATCCATGGAACATAGTTCAGGCCATGAGGTATAGGTGCTCAATGAGTATTTGTTGAATGAATGAGGCGAAAGAATGACTACACGCAAGACTCTCAGGAACCAAATGTTGCCATTGGATAGAGCCTAAAGTTGAACTCTGGGGATATCTAATTGCCAGTGCATCCATTCAGCGTCAAATTACTCAACATGCTGTTGGCATTTTTGGTGATCCTTTTCTCCTTCAAACTCCCAGATACGGCAAAAGACACATGAAGAGTTGGCATCTTGGTCAGCCTTCAAGATGACCTTTGGATATATAGCCACAAGGGATAATTTGCCTTTTTCTGACAGTTGTTTTTGTAACTTACAGATACTTGTAATAGTTCAGATCTCACTTATTTGTATGCATGCCATGGCTGATCTATAAAACATATGGCATTTTGAAATATTGATCTTTTCAGTGCCAGCAAGTAAGAGATATTAGTGCAGCCTGGGATTCCATTTGTAACCATGGGATTAGAGTCAGAGGAGTGGAAAATTGGAATAGACCAAAATTCATGTGCAGTGGAAAGTACAGCTGGCGATGGTGCTAAAGAAGGAGAATAACAAATATGGGAAGCATTATTTTAAAAGCTGACTCAACCATCAAGTGGAAAAGGAGCAGTCAGCTTCCTGTGCCTCCAGGTTGGTTTTTCAGACTTAAATTTAGCACAACAGCTGGGAAAGGCAGAGTTGAATGATTTGGAAGCTGATAAAGGTGGCATCCCTCTGGGTTCCTGCCACTTTTACCAAGCAAGTAAATGGGAAGATGAATTGAAAAACAAGAAGTAACTGTGGTGAGGGAAGATTGAAAAAAATAATAGAACATTTTCCTAATGCTTGCAATTATATCTAAATTGGACCTTTCAAGTTTCTTCCAATGTCACTTGCATTACGAAACCCTTCTAAACCTTTCCTGGCATGTTCACTAAAGAATGAATCCTCTTCCTTCATCGCTAAACTATGGAAAGTGAAAGTAAAAGTGAAGTAGCTCAGTCTGGTCTGACTCTTTGCAACCCCATGGACTGTAGCCCACCAGGCTTCTCTGTCCATGGGATTCTCCAGGCAAGAATACTGGAGTGGGTTGCCATTTCCTTAAGATTCTGCACTTATGCCCCAGAGACTTAACTCCATGTGTTTCGCTGTGGCTTCTGTTTGTGCAGAACCCAGGTTTGATTTGATTTTGTGCATTCAGAGACAGAGGACTGAGCACATTGTGTGACACATAAAAGGTACTTCAAGGTGGACAAACTTAGAGACTATTACACAGAGTGAAGGAAGTCAGAAAGAGAAAAACAAATATTGTATACATATTTGTGTACAATATTTGTACACAATATTTGTATGCATATATATGGAATCTAATATTCATAATATTAGATTCCAAGCTTATGAAAGGTGTCTAAAGTTTATTGTACACCCCTTGAGTCCAGGTTCATGGAATTTAAAAAGCTTCTGTCATTTTTTTCTTTTTCATTTATTTTCTTATTGAAGGATAATTGCTATACAAATTTTTTTTTGTTTTCTGTTGAACTCTAACATGAATCAGCCATAGGTATACATATGTCTCCTCCCTTTTGCACCTCCCTCCCATCTCCCTCCCCATCTCACCCCTCTTGGTTGATTCAGAGCCCCTGTTTGAGTTTCCTGAGCCTACAGCAAATTCCCATTGGCTATCTATTTTATTGGAGAAGGAGATGGCAACCCACTCCAGTATTCTTGCCTGGAGAATCCCATGGATGGAGGAACCTGGTAGGCTACAGTCACAAAGAGTCGGACACGACTGAGTGACTTCACTCGTATGAAATATAGAAAGATGGTACTGATGAATCTATTTGCAGTGGAGATGCAGACACAGAGAACAGACTTGTGCACACAGTCAGGGGAAGGAGAGGGAGGAACAAGTTGAAAGAGTAACATTGAAATAAATACATTACCTTATGGAAACAGAGAGCCTGAAGGAATTTGCTGTATGATGCAGGGAGCTCAAATCGAGTGCTCTGTGACAAACTAAAGGAATGGGATGGGGTGGGAGGTAGGAGGGAGGTTCAAGAGGGAGGGGCCATATGTAGGCTTATGGCTGATTCATGTTGATATATGGCAGAAACTAACACAATATTGTAAAGCAATTATCCACCAATTAAAATTTTTTTAAAAGAAGTACTCCATACTACTTTATGACTGAAAGTCTGGATGAATAAATTTAGAAGAAATTTAAGAATATTTAGTAGATATTCTATCCACTAAACCATTAAAGAATCTTCATCCAAGGATGGGATTGACTCCTCTTTGATTTTAAGGAGAAAATTAAACTCCAAGGTCTTTGTCTTTAAAAGGAGGAGACGCGCTAAATAAGAGCTTTCCAGGTGGCACTAGTGATAAAGAACCACCTGCCAATACAGGAGACATGAGACATGGGTTCAGTCCTTGGGTCAGGAAGATTCTCTGGAAGTGGGCATGGCAACCCACTTCTATATTCTTGCCTGGAGAATCCCATAGATGGAAGAGCTTGGTGGGTGACAGTCCATAGTGCTGCAAAGAGTCGGACAGACTGAGGTGCCTTCGCATGCAGCACATAGGTACTAGAAAAACAGGAAAGAAGGGATAGAAAAGAAGCACTTTAGGTAATAGATGCAAGATGGAGGCATGGTTCCTTGTCAACAGTTCTTGTCTCCTTGGTTCTTCTTTCTCTAGGAGTCTTTTACAGATTAGGGTCTATCTACCATTTTCCTGAAATCAAGTCATACAGTACTATTTGAAGATGAAGGAAAGATTTTTACATTAATGGCAGAGAATATGTGTGTGTGCTTAGTTGCTCAGTCATGTCTGACTCTGTATGACCCCATAGACTGTAGCCTGCCAGGCTCCTCTGCCCATGGAATTCTCTAAGCAAGGGCACGGGAGTGGGTTGCCATTTCCTTCTCCAGGGTGGCAGAGAATAATATTCAGCAAATACTCAATTTTCTCTTCTATATTTCTCAGTCATATTGGAGAGAGCCACGTGGATATTTGGGTCAGCTTGAGGTCATTGGGAGGTGATATAGCACCATTACAGGCTGAGGCAGTTAGCTGGCCTTTTCCTCTTCCTGTTCTAGCAACAGTTATTGTTTTGTTGCTAAGTCGTGTCTGACTCTTTTGTGACCCCATGGACTGTAGCCCACCAGATTCCTCTGTCCGTGGGATTTCCCAAGCAAGAAAATGGAGTGGGTTGTCATATCCTTCTCCAGGGGATCTTCCCTACCCAGGAATTGAACTCGTGTCTCTGCATTGGCAGATGAATTCTTTACCACTTAGCCACATGGGAAGACCTGCAGGTACTGTAGTTGTAGCCCAATCAGCAGCCTCAGCAAGAGGAATTCTGCAAATTACTATCGATTCTAGCTGCAAAGATTTCATGGGTCCATGCCAAGCACTCTGCTGTCTGCATGTTATAAATGATATTCTTTCTGAAAAGGAATGGACCTCCCTGAGCCTGGATCCTCGAGTAATTTGTGTAATCGACCCTCTACCAATCCTCTGGTGATGTGTAACATAAGAGAGACTGAGGCTTGTGTGTCAAGTAAACACATTTTTGGAGTTGTTTTTGTGGCATCATAAGCAAGGCTCTCATGACTAGGACCCACTACTTATATGTTCAGCAATTTCTATTTGCTTGTCCTTTCAGCTATACTTCATCTGTCAAATTGATCTTGTCTTATCAATACTTATATGCTATAATGTGGATTTATTATTTTTGAAATATGATTTGTCATTTTATGGATTTATAGCAGGCAAGGTGTTGTGTGTGTATATATATATATATATATATATATATATATATACTCTATATATATCTGCTCAACCAGCAAATTCTACTGCAATAAAATTAGGAAGTCAAGAAACACCTGGAGTAACAGGCAAATTTGGCCTTGGAATGCAGAATGAACAGGGCAGAGACTAATAGAGTTTTGCCAAGATAATGCATTGGCCATAGCAAACACCCTCTTCCAGCAACACAAGAGAAGACTCTACACATGGACATCACCAGATGGTCAACACTGAAATCAGATTGATTATATTCTATGCAGTCAAAGATGGAGAAGCTCTACACTGTCAACAAAAACAAGGCCAGGAGCTGACTGTGGTTCAGATCATGAACTCCTTATTTCCCAATTCAGACTCAAATTGAAGAAAGTAGGGAAAACCGCTAGACCATTCAGGTATGACCTAAATCAAATCCCTTATGATTATACAGTGGAAGTGAGAAACAGATTTAAGGGCCTAGATCTGATAGATAGAGTGCCTGATGAACTATGGATGGAGGTTCGTGACATTGTACAGGAGACAGGGATCAAGACCATCCCCATGGAAAAGAAATGCAAAAAAAAGCAAAATGGCTGTCTGGGGAGGCCTTACAAATAGCTGTGAAAAAAAGAGAGGTGAAAAGCAAAGGAGAAAAGGAAAGATATAAACATCTGAATGCAGAGTCCCACAGAACAGCAAGAAGAGATAAGAAAGCCTTCTTCAGCAATCAGTGCAAAGAAATAGAGGAAAACAACAGAATGGGAAAGACAAGAGATCAGTTCAAGGAAATCAGAGACACCAAGGGAACATTTCATGCAGAGATGGGCTCAATAAAGGACAGAAATCGTCTGGACCTAACAGAAGCAGAAGATATTAAGAAGAAGTGGCAAGAATACACAGAAGAACTGTACAAAAAGATCTTCATGACCCAGATAATCACGATGGTGTGATCACTCATCTAGAGCCAGACATCTTGGAATGTGAAGTCAAGTGGGCCTTAGAAAGCATCACTACGAACAAAGCTAGTGGAGGTAATGGAATTCGAGTTGAGATGTTTCAAATCCTGAAAGATGATGCTGTGAAAGTGCTGTACGCAATATGCCATCAAATTTGGAAAACTCAGCAGTGGCCACAGGACTGGAAAAGGTCAGTTTTATTCCAATTCCAAAGAAAGGCAATGCCATACAATGCTCAAACTACTGCACAATTACACTCATCTCACACGCTAGTAAAGTAATGCTCAAAATTCTCCAAGCCAGACTTCAGCAATACGTGAACCGTGAACTTCCTGATGTTCAAGCTGGTTTTAGAAAAGGGAGAGGAACCAGAGATCAAATTGCCAACATCCGCTGGATCATGGAAAAAGCAAGAGAGTTCCAGAAAAACATCTATTTCTGCTTTATTGACTATGCCAAAGCCTTTGACTGTGTACAATCACAAGAGACTGTGGAAAATTCTGAAAGAGATGGGAATACCAGACCACTTAACCTGCCTCTTGAGAAATCTGTATGCAGGTCAAGAAGCAACAGTTAGAACTGGACATGGAACAACAGACTGGTTGCAAATAGGGAAAGGAGTACATCTAGGCTGTATACTGTCACCCTGTTTATTTAACTTATATGCAGAGTACATCATGAGAAACGCTGGACTGGAAGAAACACAAGCTGGAATCAAGATTGCTGGGAGAAATATCAATCACCTCAGATATGCAGATGACACCACCCTTATGGCAGTAAGTGAGGAGGAACTAAAAAGCCTCCTGATGAAAGTGAAACAGGAGAGTGAAAAAGTTGTCTTAAAGCTCAACATTCAGAAAATGAAGATCATGGCATCCAGTCCCATCACTTCATGGGAATAGATGGAGAAACAGTGGAAACAGTGGCAGACTTTATTTTTGGGGGCTCCAAAATCACTGCAGAAAAGGTGACTGCAGCCATGAAATCAAAAGATGCTTACTCTTTGGAAGAAAAGTTATGACCAACCTAGATAGTATATTCAAAAGCAGAGACATTACTTTGACGACTAAGGTCCTCCTAGTCAAGGCTATGGTTTTTCCTGTGGTCATGTATGGATGTGAGAGCTGGACTGTGATGAAGGCTGAGCACTGAAGAATTGATGCTTTTGTGCTGTGGTGTTGGCAAAGACTCTTGAGAGTCCCTTGGACTGTAAGGAGATCCAACCAGTCCATTCTGAAGATCAACCCTGGGACTTCTTTGGAAGGAATGATGCTGAGCTGAAACTCCAGTACTTTGTCCACCTCATGGGAAGAGTTGACTCATTGGAAAAGACTCTGATGCTGGGAGGGATAGGGGGCAGGAGGAGAAGGGGACGACCGAGAATGAGATGGCTGGTTGGCATCACTGACTCCATGAACGTGATTCTGGGTGAACTCCGGGAGATGGTGATGGACAGGGAGGCCTGGCGTGCTGAGATTCATGGGGTTGCAAGGAGTCAGACACGATTGAGCAACTGAACTGAGCTGAAAGATATACATGGAGATATATATATATATATATATATATAAATATATGGATATTAGCTTCCTAAGAGAAATGAAGCTGCTTGAGACACATTCCAATCATTTGAAGGAGATTTCATGATAAAATGACTGCTCTTCATATAATGTCATTTTGATTGATAAACACCTAATCCTGGGCTTGCTAGGTGCTATGGTAGGGAAGGGGGAGGGTGAATGAATTTTAACTCATGCTTGCTATTTTCCTTCCTCCCACATAACCTTTATAATTTTGAGAGGATGAAAAGTATTATGCAAGTGGAACTTTAATGTAAGAAAGCAGAAGAATATTGAATGATGTGGAGTCATCTTCTATTGAGGCTCAAACAAAGAGACAAAAGTGAATCTGCTTTGAAGTGAGTTATCTTTGACCATTTTATCTCTTCTAGCTTCCATGGTGATCTCTTGGACAATTGTTTTTGGAGACTCCCTCTTTTCCGTGTTTTCTCTGCAGTATTAATAATATGAGTCATAGTAGGCAAGATGGATTCTGGGAAGGAGTGTAATTTGAATTTGGCCTTGAGGGATGTGGTAAAAAGAAGCGGGGGCACATTCCAGACTTTAAAAAAAAAAAAAAAAAGACGATCAGAATAAAGGTATGGGAATGGCCACCTAGGTAAACCAGGGCTATATGTTGGAAAACAGTAGAAGTGATCCAGATATTGGTGAGTCTTCTTATTCTCCTATCAGAAACATGGTTCTTCTTTATTTAACTTTTAGTTCCTTAATCTTATGCATTCTCTACTGCCAATTTTGTAGTGATAACACAGTTGGTAAAGAATCAACCTGCAATGCAGGAGACTCTGGTTCAATTCCTGGGTTAGGAAGATCCCCTGGAGAAGGGAAAGGCTACTCACTCCGGTATTCTGGCCTGGAGAATTCCATGGACCATAGAGTCCATGGGATCACAAAGAGTCGGACATGACTGAACGACTTTCACTTCGCTTCATTTCACTTTATATGGTAAATACAATGTCGGAACATTTCAATTTTTACCAAGATATCTGGTTTTCAGTCATTTCTCTATCCATAGAAAGCTAAAAACTTATTTCCTAATCTCTCTTTATCATCATCTATCCTTTATTCTTTTTGCTAGGCCTCTTACTCTGACTCTTGACACCAGGTAGACACACAGGCTGATATGTAGTGACAAAATCTCTATGAGGATCAATCATCATCTGGATAGTACTGTGCCAGGATGTTTATCCCCGTATGTCATTTCCCCATTTATTCCAACATGTGTTAACTGAATGTCAGAGATTGTGCTAGATATTAGGGATATAAAGAACAGTTGTGGTCTCTGGCTTTACAGTCTTAGAAGGGAAATACCTCTGTAACATCCTATAACACAATGAGATAATTAGAATTACAGTTAAGAAACAGTAGATGACTTATCTTTTGAGAGGTGAAATTTGAAACTGGCCAGAATTGGGATGCAAAGATGCCTCAAAAGAGTTCTGGTGGTATTATTATCAAAACAAGAGGAAAGGTATATCAAAAGGCCCAAATTAGCAAATATCTACAACTTGTGGTGAACCTCATGATTATCTGGGTCATGAAGATCATTTTTGTACAGTTCTTCCGTGTATTCTTGCCACCTCTTCTTAATATCTTCTGCTTCTGTTGGGTCCAGACTATTTCTGTCCTTTATCAAGCCCATCTTTGCATGAAATGTTCCCTTGGTGTCTCTGATTTTCTTGAAGAGATCTCTAGTCTTTACCATTCTGTTGTTTTCCTCTATTTCTTTGCATTGATTGCTGAAGAAGGCTTTCTTATCTCTTCTTGCTGTTCTTTGGAACTCTGCATTCAGATGCTTATATCTTTCCTTTTCTCCTTTGCTTTCCACCTCTCTTCTTTTCACAGCTATTTGTAAGGCCTCCCCAGACAGCCATTTTGCTTTTTTGCATTTCTTTTCCATGGGGATGGTCTTGATCCCTGTCTCCTGTACAATGTCACGAACCTCCATCCATAGTTCATCAGGCACTCTATCTATCAGATCTAGGCCCTTAAATCTATTTCTCACTTCCACTGTATAATCATAAGGGATTTGATTTAGGTCATACCTGAATGGTCTAGCAGTTTTCCCTACTTTCTTCAATTTGAAGAAATTCGGAAATTCTGAATTCGGAAATAAGGAGTTCATGATCTGAACCACAGTCAGCTCCTGGTCTTGTTTTTGTTGACAGTGTAGAGCTTCTCCATCTTTGACTATATAGAATATAATCAATCTGATTTCAGTGTTGATCATCTGGTGATGTCCATGTGTAGAGTCTTCTCTTGTGTTGCTGGAAGAGAGTGTTTGCTATGACCAGTGCATTTTCTTGGCAAAACTCTATTAGTCTTTGCCTTGTTCATTCTGCATTCCAGGGCCAAATTTGCCTGTTACTCCAGGTGTTTCTTGACTTCCTACTTTAGCATTCCAGTCCCCTATAATGAAAATGACATATTTTTTGGGTGTTAGTTCTAAAAGGTCTTGTAGGTCTTCATAAAACCGTTCAACTTTGGCTTCTTCAGCATTACTGGTTGGGGTATAGACTTGGATGACCGTGATATTGAATGGTTTGCCTTGGAAACGAACAGAGATCATTCTGTCCTTTTGAGATTGCATCCAAGTAGTGCATTTCGGACTCTTTTGTTGACCATGATGGCTATTCCATTTCTTCTGAGGGAATCCTGCCCACAGTAGTAGATATAATGGTCATCTGAGTTAAATTCACCCATTCCAGTCCATTTTAGTTTGCTGATTCCTAGAATGTCGACGTTCACCCTTGCCATCTCTTGTTTGACCACTTCCAATTTGCCTTGATTCATGGACCTGACAGTTCCAAGTTTCTATCCAATATTGCTCTTTACAGCATCGGATCTTGCTTCTATCACCAGTCACCTGCCAATTGGGTATTGTTTTTGCTTTGGCTCCATCTCTTCATTCTTTCTAGAGTTATTTCTCCACTAATCTCCAGTAGTATATTTGGCAACTAATGACCTGGGGAGTTCCTCTTTGGTATCCAATCATTTTGCCTTTTGTACTGTTCATGGGATTCTCAAGGCAAGAATACTGAAGTGGCTTGCATTCCCTTCTCCAGTGGACCACGTTCTGTCAGCCCTCTCAACCATGACCTGCTCGTCTTGGGTTGCCCCACAGGCATGGCTTGGTTTCATTGAGTTAGACAAGGCTGTGGTCCTAATGTGATTAAATTGACTAGTTTTCTGTGAGTATGGTTTCAGTGTGTTTGCCCTCTGATGCCCTCTTGAAACACCTACCATCTTACTTGGATTTTCTTACCTTGAGCATGGGGTGTCTCTTCACGGCTGCTCCTTACCTTGGACGAGGGGTATCTCCTCACCACCACCGTTCCTGACCTTCAATGTGGGATAGCTCCTCTAGGCCCTAATCTAGAGCCAGACATCGTGGAATGTGAAGTCAAGTGTGCCTTAGAAAGCATCACTACGAACAAAGCTAGTGGAGGAGATGGAATTCCAGTGGAGCTATTTCAAATCCTGAAAGAAGATGCTGTGAAAGTGCTACACTCAATATGCCAGCAAATTTGGAAAACTCAGCAGTGGCCACAGGACTGGGAAAGGTCAGTTTTCATTTCAATTCCAAAGAAAGGCAATGCCAAAGAATGCTCAAATTACCGCACAATTGCACTCATCTCACATGCTAGTAAAGTAATGCTCAAAATTCTGCAAGCCAGGCTTCAGCAATATGTGAACCATGAACTCCTTGATGTTCAAGCTGGTTTTAGAAAAGGCAGAGGAACCAGAGATCAAATTGCCAACACCCACTGCATCATGGAAAAAGCAAGAGAGTTCCAGAAAAACATCTATTTCTGCTTTATTGACTATGTCAAAGCCTTTGACTGTGTGCATCAGAGTAAACTTTGGAAAATTCTGAAAGAGATGAGAATACCAGACCACCTGACTGCCTTCTTGAGAAATTTGTGTGCAGGTCAGGAAGCAACAGTTAGAACTGGACATGGAACAACAGACTGGTTCCAAATAGGAAAAGGAGTACGTCAAGGCTGTATATTGTCATCCTGCTTATTTAACTTCTATGCAGAGTACATCATGGGAAACAGTGGGCTGGAAGAAGCACAAACTGGAATCAAGATTGCCAGGAGAAATATCAATAACCTCAGATATCAATAACCTGCAGATGACACCACCCTTATGGCAGAAAGTGAGGAGGAACTAAAAAGCTTCTTGATGAAAGTGAAAGAAGAGAGTGAAAAGTTGGCTTAAAGCTCAATATTCAGAAAACGAAGATCATGCCATCTGGTCCCATCACTTCATGGCAAGTTGATGGGGAAACAGTGGAAATAGTGTCAGACTTATTTTTGGGGGCTCCAAAATCACTACAGATGGTGACTGCAGCCGTGAAATTAAAAGACGCTTACTCCTTGGAAGAAAAGTTATGACCAACCTAGATAGTATATTCAAAAGCAGAGACATTACTTTGCCAACAAAGGTTTGTCTAGTCAAGGCTATGGCTTTTCCTGTGGTCATGTATGGATATGAGAATTGGCTTGTGAAGAAAGCTGAGCACCAAAGAATTGATATTTTTGAACTATGGTGTTGGAGAAGACTCTTAAGAGTCCTTTGGACTGCAAGGAGATCCAGCCAGTCCATCGTGAAGGATATCAGCCCTGGGATTTCTTTGGAAGGAATGATGTTAAAGCTGAAACTCCAGTACTTTGGCCACCTCATGCGAAGAGTTGACTCATTGGAAAAGACTCTGATGCTGGGAGGGATTGGGGGCAGGAGGAGAAGAGGATGGCAGAGGATGAGATGGCTGGATGGCATCACCGACTTGATGGACTTGAGTCTGAGTGAACTCCAGGAGTTGGTGATGGACAGGGAGGGTTGGCGTGCTGCGATTCATGGGGTCGCAAGGAGTCAGACACGACTGAGCGACTGAACTGTACTGAACTGAAGCCCTGGTTTCCTTTTCTGTAGACTGGAAATAATGGTATTCACTATTATGTGCCAGCTAATCTTGTAACAGTTTATGGAAAGCAAAGTCTTGGCTCAAATGTGGTAATGACTTGTGAGCACGGCTAAGGGGATCCTTGGTCCATTCCGTTCATTTAGTTAGAGGTTTTGAGGCAAATTCTCTTGTCTTCCATGTGGAAGATGAGCGACTAAAAAAATGTTTGTTATACAAACAACCAACGAGTTATGAAGAAATCAAAAGGGAAATCTTGGATCAAATGAAATCTTGAATCTTGAAACAAATGAAAATGTAACTACAACACATTAAAACATATAGAATTCTGTAAAAGCAGGTCTAAGAGGGAATTTTGCAGTGATAAATTCCTATATTAACAAAGAAGAAAGATTAAAGAACAAATAAGTTCAAAGTTAGCAGAAAGAGGGGAAATAGCAAACATCAGAACAGATATGTATTTAATACACTTAACCTATATAATATCATGGCTTAGTCAGACCTACTTTAAACATGCTCAGAACACTTCTATTAGCATGCAGTTGCACAAAATAACCTACTAGAAAGCCTACTTATAATAAAATGTTGAATATCTAATGCAATTTATTGAATATTATGCATGCATGCATTCTCAGCTAATTTAGTTGTATCCGACTCTTTGTGACCCAGTGGACTGGAGCCCACCAGGGTCCTCTGTCCACAGGGCTCTCCAGGCAAGAATACTGGAGTCAGCTGCCATTCCCTCTTCCAGGGAATCTTCTTGACCCAGGGACCAAACCCAAGTCTTCTATATCTCCTACATTGCAAGTGGATTCTTTACTGTTGAGCCACCAGGGAAGCTCACTGAATATTATACTGAAAGTGAAAAGCAGGATGACTGGATTTGGAATGGCCATAAATGTGTTGGCTGTTTACCCTTGTGATTGTGTGGCTGATTGGTACATAAAGTTTGCTGATGCTGCACAGCATCACAAGAGAGTATATACTGCATGATGCTAATCTTGGGAAAAATTAAAAGTATAGTTTCTACTGAATGCATATTGCTTTTGCACCATTGTAAGAAATTGTAAGTAGGGCCATTAGTGCATCTTTAATGTTCTCACCACAAAAAGAAAGCATAATTATTGGATGGGATGGAGGTGTTAGCTAATACTATGGTGGTAATCATTTTGCAATATATAAGCAATAAAGTTAACACATTGTACACCTTAAATATATACAATATGTCAGTTATATCTCAATAAAGTCGAGGGAAAATGGAATACAATCTCAGAGCCCAACTAACAATCAGGCTGCCTTGATTCTGAGTGATTTCAATTAAGGAACCTAGATACATTAAATTCTTCCTGAAGAAGGGACAGAATTCTTCTCAGAGTAGTTAACTGAGTTACCAAGACGGAAGGTAAAATATTGCAATAGGGACTAGGACATGTTCTGTTATTATATTATCACGTGAATTATATTATAGGGCCAAAAGAGCAGACAAACAGACAAACTGATAAACAGCCTCATCTCTACAATTATTAGCAATGCTGAAGAGCATCAACAGTTTAGTAAGGCAGGCAGGTTTTTAGCATTGCTCTAATCTCAGTCAAGCCATCACAATCTTTAAACTACATACACCTCCATCAAAGTTCCTATGCTGTTTTCAACATTCCAAGTTGGCTTGTTGTTGGATAAGACATTTGAGTGACAATCCATGTAATGAATTCATTCAGAAATTTGACTTGTGACTTTTTGTATTTCTTTCAAGATTCCCCAGCTCCTCCAGAAAAATCAATGTTAATGAGATCGCATTAAGAGTTACTTTTTGTGAATGGTTTTATCGGAAAGGTCATCCCAGTAAGTATGATATCTAAGGGGCCTGAATAGGATTGAGAAAGTAAATTTGTGTACCAACAATATCAGTAATAGTTTTATATAATACAAATAATAGTAATATAATAAGAATAAAAAATTTTACCATGCATATGGTTTTAGATGGAGCTCAGCATTAAAATTTAACTGATGACAACCCAATTAGGATTCAAGTAGTTTGTCCCTCATTTAAGGTTACTTGTTTGAAGCATTCTGGCTCCATCTAGACTTTTGTATTGGCTCTGACCAGAATTGGTGTCATGGCTTACGGCTTACAGCTTACCATCATTTGCAATTTTATGGAAAATTACAATGCAGTAGAACATGCTTTCAAGGCATAATGATTATGTATTTGGAGAGTAAAGTGAATTATTAAATCACAGGCTTTGATTGTATGCCTAAAATTGATATGTTGGTAAGTCAGGTTGTCAAGCTTGGATAAAAGTTGTGATGGAAGTGTTGAGGTAAGATGAAAGGGGCAATAGACTGGCTATATCCTCATAGTCTCTACGGAATATTTAATCAAGTAGGCTAATAGGGCCTGAAAATGCAGATCAGGACATTTAATCATTGCTTGGTCTTTCATTCTGGAGGAAGGTATGCCATATGTGTGTGCGTGCTTGCTAAGTTGCTTCATTTGTGTCTGACTCTTTTTGACTCTATGGACTGTAGTCCCGCTCTCACCCCTGCCCCTGTCCATTCCACCACCATCCTGCAGGCTCCTCTGTCCATGGGATTGATTTCTCAGGCAAGAATACTGGAGTGGGTTGCCATGCCCTCTTCCAGGGGAATTTTCCTGACTCAGGAATTGAACCATGCCTTTATGTCTCCTGCACTGGCAGACAATTTCTCCACCACTAGCACCACCTCAGAAGCCCCCAGGAAGGTATAAGACCAGCATTAGCTATGACAAAGATACTAGCAGAGGGAATAGAGACAGGGCATGGTGAAAGCACATTTAGAAGGTGAAATCCAAGACAGCTAATTTGATTGATATAATGATCTTCTTCTTTGTAAATATGCCAAGTCATCCATCCCAATAGACAGGAGCTCTAAAATAACTGATTTTGAGGCCATTTCTTTTAGTTCTGTTAGTGCTTTAAATTTACCATGGCAAATAGATGGGGAAACAGTGGCTGACTTTATTTTTGGCTCCAAAATCACTGCAGATGGTGATTGCTGCCATGAAATTAAAAGAAGCTTACTCCTTGGAAGAAAAGTTATGACCAACCTAGATAGCATATTAAAAAGCAGAGACAATACTTTGCCAACAGAGGTCTGTCTGGTCAAGGCTATGGTTTCTCCAGTAGTCATATATGGATGTGAGAGTTGGACTATAAATAAAGCTGAGTGCCGAAGAACTGATGCTTTTGAACAGTGGTGTTGAAGAAGACTCTTGAGAGTCCCTTGGACTGCAAGGAGATCCAACCAGTCCATCCTAAAGGAGATCAGTCCTGGGTATTCATTGGAAGGACTGATGTTGAAGCTGCAACTCCAATACTTTGGCCACCTGATGCGAAGAGTTGACTCATTTAAAAAGACCCTGATGCTGGGAAAGATCGAGGGCAGGAGGAGAAGGGGATGACAGAGGATGAGATTGTTGGATGGCATCACTGACACAATGGATATGGGTTTGGGTGGACTCCAGAAGTTGGTGAAGGACAGAGAGGCCTGGTGTGCTGCGATTCATGGGGTTGCAAAGAGTTGGACACGACTGAGTGACTGAACTGAACTGAATGTGCAAATGCTGTTAAAAGCAGGAGAAACTTTTGACTTTTAAAGACAAAAAGAAAAACAAAATGAGACCTTTTAAACTGTTACATGTCCGATCAAGGGTCTCATGTATATCCTTCAGTTCCTGCAGTGTCCCTGTTTATTGCTGTCTTTGAGTTTACCAGGATGAACTGGAATCATCTGCTTGCTGCTCTGCATCATTCTTCATATTGATGTTTTCTGAAGGCAGAGCTCATTTTCTAGTTGAGTTCAGTTCAACTGGAGAGTTTGCTATACAGTCTCTGTAGGTGTTACCTGAAAGTTTGGCAATAAATATATATACAAGATGCAGTTATGGCCAGAGAGTTTGGTGGGGAAGTTTGCCATATTATCAATGCAGTAAGAGCTGGAGGGTGGTATTTATATTGCCAATGAAAGCACAGATAAGATACACTGTATCATGGTCACCTGAGAGAGGAAGGGATTTGGGCAGTCTTTCCACAGTGGTCACACCATCGTGATTATCTGGGTCATGAAGATCCTTCTTGTACAGTTCTTCCATATATTCTTGCCATCTCTTCTTAATATCTTCTGCTTCTGTTAGGTCCATACCTTTTCTGTCCTTTATCGGGGCCATCTTTGCATGAGATGTTCCCTTGGTATCTCTAATTTTCTTGAAGAGATCTCTAGTCTTTCCCATTCTGTTCTTTTCCTCTATTTCTTTGCATTGATCGCTGAAGAAAGCTTTCTTATCTCTTCTTGCTATTCTTTCAAACTCTGCATGCAGATGCTTATATCTTTCCTTTTCTCCTTGGCTTTTCGCTTCTCTTCTTTTCACAGCTATTTGTAAGGCTTCCCCAGACAGCCATTTTGCTTTTTGCATTCCTTTTCCATGGATCTTCATGACCCGGATAATCACGATGGTGTGATTACTCATCTAGAGCCAGACATCCTGGAGTGTGAAGTCAAGTAGGCCTTAGGAAGCATCACTATGAACAAAGCTAGTGGAGGTGATGGGATTCCAGTGGAGCTGTTTCAAATCCTGAAAGATGATGCTGTGAAAGTGCTACACCAGCAAATTTGGAAAACTCAGCAGTGGCCACAGGACTGGAAAAGGTCAGCTTTCATTCCAATTCCAAAGAAAGGCAATGCCAAAGAATGCTCAGACTACCACACAATTGCACTCATCTCACATGCTGGTAAAGTAATACTCAAAATTCTCCAAGGCAGGCTTCAGCAATATGTGAACTGTGAACTTTCAGATGTTCAAGCTGGTTTTAGAAAAGGCAGAGGAACCAGAGATCAAATTGCCAGCATCTGCTGGATCATGGAAAAAGCAAGGGATTTCCAGAAAAACATCTATTTCTGCTTTATTGACTATGCCAAAGCCTTTGACTGTGTGCATCACAAGAAACTGTGGAAAATTCTGAAAGAGATGAGAATACCAGAGCACCTAACCTGCCTCTTGAGAAATCTGTATGCAGGTCAGGAAGCAACAGTTAGAACTGGACATGGAACAACAGACTGGTTCCAAATAGGAAAAGGAGTATGTTAAGACTGTATATTGTCACCCTGCTTATTTAACTTCTATGCAGAGTACATCATGAGAAATGCTGAACTGGAAGAAACACAAGCTTTAATCAAGATTGCTGGGAGAAATATCAATCACCTCAGATATGCAGATGACACCACCCTTATGGCAGAAAGTGCGGAGGAACTAAAAGCCTCTTGATGAAAATGAAAGAAGAGAGTGAAAACGTTGGCTTAAAGCTCAGCATTCAGAAAATGAAGATCATGGCATCTGGTCCCATCACTCTATGGGAAATAGATGGAGAAGCAGTGGAAACAGTGTCAGACTTATTTTTGGGGGCTCCAGAATCACTGTAGATGGTGACTATAGCCACAAAATTAAAAGATGCTTACTCCTTGGAAGAAAAGTTATCGCCAACCTAGATAGTGTATTCAAAAGCAGAGGCATAATTTACCGACTAAGGTCCATCTAGTCAAGGCTATGGTTTTTCCTGTGGTCATGTATGGATGTGAGAGTTGGACTGTGAAGAAGGCTGAGCACTGAAGAATTGATGCTTTTTAACTGTGGTGTCGCAAAAGACTCTTGGAGTCCCTTGGACTGCAAGGAGATCCAACCAGTCCATTCTGAAGAAGATCAACCCCAGGATTTCTTTGGAAGGAATGATATTAAAGCTGAAACTCCAGTACTTTGTCCACCTCATGCAAAGAGTTGACTCGTTGGAAAAGACTTTGATCCTGGGAGGGATTGGGGGTAGGAGGAGAAGGGGACAACCGAGGTTGAGATGGCTGGATGGCATCACTGACTTGATGGACACAAGTCTGAGTGAACTCTGGGAGTTGGTGATGGACAGGGAGGCCTGGCGTGCTGAGATTCATGGGGTCGCAGAGAGTTGGACAGGACTGAGTGACTGAACTGAACTGAACTTCCATAGTGGATGATAATAGTGTTAAATGTTTTAAACTGTTTCATTGTTACCTATGTTAGGTGAGGCCAACAGATAAGAAGGTAGTTACCACTGAAATGATACTTTGTTACTCAGAATTCCGAAGAGAAGACCCCCCGCCTTCATTCCCCACAGGAAATCACCAGGGTCTGTCAGTAGGCAGAGGGAGCCAGGGGAAGTCATGGCGGAGTCTTTATTGTGGTTTCCACAGGAAGGAACTAGTGAAGCACGGTAAGTAGGTTTAAGATTGGCTAGTTTGAATAATTTCAACAGGCTCTGGGGCACAAGGGCTATCCCTTATTGTTATCCCAAGCCTTTCCCTTCTCCAGGTGATCTTCCTGACCCATGGAACAAACCTGGGTCTCCACATTACAGGTAGTTTCTTTACCACTAGGCCACCAGGGAAACCCCTAGGGATGTTTAGTATTGTGAAATAGTGGTTTGAAGTATGAGAGCTTGATAAAGGAGTAGCCTGGCTGTGGGCTGTGCATTTGTTGGTTTGCCAATGAAAGACACTCTTCCAGGTGAGCTGTTTACTCTCTCTGGGAATTGGCTAGCCTTCAAGGAGCTGTCTCTCCAGGGTCAGCAAGGATCAGAATGTCAAAGCTTTGAACATATGGAAAATTAAAAGGCATGAGTAATGAACTGGGTTCTAGGGTAAGGGGAAAGAATTATCCAAGCAAAGAGATAGTCAAGGGCACACCAAGGAGACAAAAAGCTTGAGTAGATAGGGTATGGAAAGCACATGACAGTGTGTGACTGTGAATATATATTTAAAGTTCACTAGAATTCAGATGATAAAGAATTCACCTGCAATGTGGGAGACCTGGGTTCCATCCCTGGGTTGGGAACAATCCTTGGAGGAGGGCATGGCAACCCACTGAACCCACTGCAGTATTCTTGAATGGAGAATCTCCATGGATAGAGGAGCCTGCTGGGCTACAGCCCATGGGGGTCACAAAAGGTGACTGAGCAACCAAGCACAGCACAGCATAGCATTGTGGTAGAATAGGGATGGTGAAAGATGAGACCAAAGGGAAAAACCAGAGGCAAAATCAGGAGGAGCTTGGATGTTTTCCTGGAGGGCAAGGATTCTGGAGAAAGGATGGTCAATTAATTAGCCATGGGAAAAAAAACTGCAAAAAGTAAAATGGACAGAAGGCTGTCATCCTCTATCCAAATGAGAAAAGATGAAGGCTTGAATTGAAGGTTGAAGGCAAGAAGTTATATCATTTATTTGACTCCTGAACTTATATTCTTAACACTATGTTATTTGGTTTATTGTTATTATAATCATTCTATTAGTATTATCACAAAAGTGTTACTAATTGTAGATGATTTGAGCAACAATATTGCAGGCAGGGATGAAAAACAAGGGTGTATTGTGGATGTAAAATAGACAGGATTTGTTAGGGATTCACTATCAAGATGGCATTA
Source organism: Nanger dama (assembly GCA_917880005.1). Classification (NCBI taxonomy): domain Eukaryota; kingdom Metazoa; phylum Chordata; class Mammalia; order Artiodactyla; family Bovidae; genus Nanger; species Nanger dama. The sequence continues at coordinate 63,071,304 of CAKJTW010000004.1, read as the reverse complement.
ATTTTGTATTGTATCTTCAGATCTTGGCATGTAACAGTAGGAAGCTGAGTACCAGTTTGTTAAATATACCAGTTTCTGGTTAAAAAGTACTTTTCTGTAAATTTTTATACAAGCTACTTTATTCATCAGAGATTATATTCCTGAAGTTTATAATAGAGCCTGCCTATTTCCTGAAATGGCTAAATCTCTTATAATCATTGTTACTAGGCTCTCTCAAGAGAATAAAAACAATTTAGTCTAATTATTCTAGGTTTCCTGAGTGGAACCATTATTACACATGCATAGCATCAAAGAAAACTCCCCATACTCCCTTATAGAGTCAGGGAGATGGTTTCCTAAGTTACATCATATCACTTCTGACAGTAAGAGAATTTTAGACTTTTCAGTTCATTAGTTTTATGGTGGCTATATACAATGAACATATCCTTTGCTAGTCTTTAGGCATTTAATTTTACCAGGTGTTTTAGAAACTAGACAGGCCATTGGAGAATCTAATGACTACCCTGTATCCAGGTAGGAAAAAGTTAAAACCTTGACTAAAATCACACCTGCCTACCACTGGCTTTACGGTCGCAAGCTTTATGATACCTCGGGCTGATGTACTCCTGCAGTGAGCATTTCTGTTTTGGTGTCCAACTTTCTATGCAGAGACACAGACATAAGATTTTTGAGTCAGAACATTGTTTTAGCTTACTTTTCATTGAGGCTTCTTCAATTTGGATAAAAATTTTACTTTATAAAAGAGTAGCATGATCATGTGAAGTAATTTACAGAGTTTATTTTATCTAACGTCAACTTTGGGAAGAAGGTATTCTGTAAGGAATTTGACAAAAGTAACAACAGTGCCTTATAAAGGTGATCTGACTCCTGAGCTCATGTTCTTTTCATGATGTTACTGGTATTATTATTATCATCATTTTATTATTATTGTTATTACAAAAGTGTTTATTACTAATTGTAGGCAATTTTTAAAAATAAGGAGAAAAAATACCTTACCCATAACCCATCTTAAGCATTTCAGTTTTCTTTAGGTTCCCCCTGCCCCAAACCAGTTTCTTCTATATTTACAAGGCTATGAATACACTGCATAGATTATTTTGTATTACTTGAAAGATTTTAAATTTTCTTTTGGGAGAAAGAAAAAAGAATTTAAATGATACAAAAGAAGCTGAAAATAGAAGGAAATATAAGCTTGAAGAAGTGGAAAGAAATATTAAGAAATAAGAGGTGTTGCAAGCCCAAGAACATGTCAATCATTATAATTTACTTAAAAATTTTTTTTTTTATTTAAAGAAACAGCATCCTGTCACTGCCAATATTCAAAAGACACATCTACCACTGTTCAGTAAAACCTCCAGAGTCCCAGTAAGTTTATATTATTTTTCCTACTTTCTATATCAGTCAAAGATTATATTAGCTAACTTTTGTGTCCTTTTCTCTGGATAAGAAAGCAATAATTTAAGAATGAAGTTGTATGGCCTATATTTGTGAGAATTTAGTTAATAATGAGATCTCATTAAATTCATCCTGTAATGGAACTATAATAATACTAGAAAAAAATTGATTCTATTCCACAAGATTTAGAAACTCCTTCTAAACTTTTGAGGTGGCAATCAAGAAGCAATGACTCCTTGGTAAATCTGAACTGAAGTTACATAATTATGTTCAAAGAGTTAATTTTTAAAATGAATTCATCAGCTTCATTGCTTCAAAAAGTGGAACACCTTATTTCAGCTATGCACTCTGGAATCCAACCCGGGAAGGTGTTAGAACTTGAGGGACTATAAGAAGCTCTAGTGCACTTTCTGCCATCCAGCTGCCTTTAGAAATGATTTTTTTTTTAAACTGGTGCACCTTCTTTTAGCTTATACAGAGTCTTGTGATGATTCAGCAACAGAATAAGGCAACCCCCCAAAATTGATCTATATTGTATCTACCAAGAATTATCAGAAGTGTGATTTGAAAGACATAAGACTAGTAACAGGAGTAAGCGCTTTGTCCAAAGCCATGCATGTCAGCAGTGGTATCAGTAATGTATGCTCAGTTAGAAAGGCATAAGTCACAATTGATGGGCAAAACCAAAGTAGGGAACCTAACTGTTGGCCAGATGTTGGAGGAAAAATCCAAATTTATATATTTGAGAGTGAAGAGGGCTCAAGAACAAAATATGGGCCATAGATCACAAGCAAGAATTGGCAAGAGATGGTCACCATATTGAAAAATGTCTTGTTATCTTATATATCTTTTTTTTTTTTTTTTTTAGCTCCAATAGAGTGAATTGTCACCCTTCGGTGGCCATATGGAGCTGTCTCCAACCAATGAGATAAACTTAGGTAACTGGATAAAGCCCAGATACCAAGGTTGATAAATGATTAATATATAAAGATAGGTGAATGACAAATATTTTAAATAATATATGTGATAGAAACATGACAAAAATCAAGCCACAATCACTGGGGTCCAGGAAGTGATAATAAAATATCTTGAAGCAGCCTTTGGACAGGTTAATAATTTTCTGCTCACTTGGACTAACCACTTTCCTTCCACCCATCTTCCACACAACCAGAAGCAATGTGTGTGTGTTTTTTTAAAACTGATTTCATTTTATCTTCTAGATATCACAGCAAAAAGTCTTTGAAACACTATAGGTTCCTCTACAGTTATATTTCATTCATCTTTTTAGATGATGCTATTTTGTGACATATATTCTATCATTGTAGGCATCTCTCTTATTTTAGACTCTTCTGTTTATATCCTATTTCCCTAAGTGATTATAGTCTTCCTGTGAATAGAGGTGGTGAATATGGTGAATATAGTCTTCCTGAGATGGTGGTCAATTGGAAGAGCATCAATAATTACCTTTAAATGGCTTCTTTTGATATATTGTCCTCACTACACTCTCATTTTCAGTATAAATTACCTTGACAGTTTTTGTTGTTGTTGTTCTTTTTTGAAGGAAGGGGACAAGATCTATATGCTCAGACAGAAATTAATGGACCTGTGGTTAATCCTGTGACCTATGAAACCATCTACTTCTTTATTTGATGATAAAGTAATTTGTGTGGAGACATTTTGTAAGCTATTAAGGCCCCTTAGAAACAATCATTTTTATTTGATTAAAATTCTGTGAGCTGATGATTGCTTTGTAGAATTAGTTTCAATACTATTATTATTTGTAAAATATTGTTTTTAAATTCAGATGAATATATTTTGATCTTTATACATAAGAACAGTCTAGGTTCCCAACAAAACAATGTTAGAATTGGAAGTTACTACAATAGTTGGCTAGAACTGCCATAACAAAGCACCATAGCTTGAGGGACTTGGACAGCAGATATAATTTTCTCACAGTCCCAGAGGTTGGGAGTCCAATAGCAAGGTGCAGGCAAGGCTGACTCCCTCTGCGTTGACAGATGACCACCATCTTGCTGTGTTCTCATATGGGCTTTTCTCTTCATGTCCTAATCCCTTTTGGGGGATTCTTTGGTGCCTCTTCCTTTTGTCGCAAGAGCACCAGTTCTACTGTATCAGGGCCCCAACCCTTATGACCTCATTTATTCTTACTTACTTCTTTCAAAGTCCTACATCCAAATATAGTCACATTGGGAGTTAAGGCTTCAAATATGAATTTTGAGGGGAAACAATTCAGTCCATAACAGTGAATTTATGGCTTATTCAAGTCCCCACATTTTGTAAATGAAGAAACTGAGGTCTGAAAATGGACAGTGCCCAAAAATCAAGGACAGAACCAGGGCAGAGCTGGTAGACCCAGCTCCAATCTAGCCATCTTTTGCCTTTCTTTGTTGTGTTTTTCTTTCTCCAGTTTCCATCCAGTTAGTACACAATCAAAACAGGACACTTCTATCCTCAGACCCTCAAGAATATAATTGTGGGGAAGTGGCTCAGATCATGAACTTCTTATTACAAAATTCAGACCCAAATTGAAGAAAGTAGGAAAACCGCTAGACCATTCAGGTATGACCTAAATCAGATCCCTTATGATTATACAGTGGAAGTGAGAAATAGATTTAAGGGCCTAGATCTGATAGATAGAGTGCCCGATGAACAATGGAATGAGGTTCATGACACTGTACAGGAGACAGGGATCAAGACCATCCCCATGGAAAAAAATGCAAAAACCCCACAAAATGGCTGTCTGGGGAGGCCTTACAAATAGCTGTGAAAAGAAGAGAGATGAAAAGCAAAGGAGAAAATGAAAGATATAAGCATCTGAATGCAGAGTTCCAAAGAATAGCAAGAAGAGATAAGAAAGCCTTCCTTCAGTGATCAATGCAAAGAAATAGAGGAAAAGAACAGAATGGGAAAGACAAAGATCTCCTCAAGGAAATTAGAGATACCAAGGGAACATTTCATGCAAAGATGGGCTCAATAAAGGACAGAAATGGTCTGGACCTAACAGAAGGAGAAGATATTAAGAAGAGGTGGCAAGAATACACAGAAGAACTATACTAAAAAGATCTTCAAGACCCAGATAATCATGATGATGTGATCACTCATCTAGAGCCAGACATCTTGGAATGTGAAGTCAAGTGGGCCATAGAAAGCATCACTATGAACAAAGCTAGTGGAGGTGATGGAATTCCAGTGGAGCTGTTTCAAATCCTGAAAGATGATGCTGTGAAAGTGCTACACTCAATATGCCAGCAAATTTGGAAAACTCAGCAGTGGCCACAGGACTGGAAAAGGTCAGTTTTCATTCTAATTCCAAAGAAAGGCAATGCCAAAGAATGCTCCAACTACCACACAATTGCACTCATCTCACATGCGAGTAAAGAAATGCTCAAAATTCTCCAAGCCAGGCTTCAGCAGTACATGAACCGTGAACTTCCTGATGTTCAAGCTGGTTTTAGAAAAGGCAGAGGAACCAGTGATCAAATTGCCAACATCTGCTGGATCATGGAAAAAGCAAGAGAGTTCCAGAAAAACATCTATTTCTGCTTTATTGACTATGCCAAAGCCTTTGACTGTGTGGATCACAATAAATTGTGGAAAATTCTGAAAGAGATGGGAATACTAGACCACCTAACCTGCCTCTTGAGAACTCTGTATGCAGGTCAGGAAGCAACAGTTAGAACTGGACATGGAACAACAGACTGGTTCCAAATAGGAAAAGGAGTACATCAAGGCTGTATACTGTCACCCTGTTTATTTAACTTATAAGCAGAGTTCATCATGAGCAATGCTGGACTAGAAGAAACACAAGCTGGAATCAAGATTACTGGGAGAAATATCAATCATCTCAGATATGCAGATGACACCACCCTTATGGCAGAAAGTGAAGAACTAAAGAGCCTCTTTATGAAAGTGAAAGAGGAAAGTGAAAAAGTTGGCTTAAAGCTCAACGTTCAGAAAACAAAGATCATGGCATCCGGTCCCATCACTTCATGGGAAATATATGGAGAAACAGTGGAAACAGTGGCAGACTTATTTTTTTGGCCCCAGAATCACTGCAGAAGGTGACAGCAGCCATGAAATTAAAAGACGCTTAGTCCTTGGAAGAAAAGTTATGACCAACCTTGATAGCATATTCAAAAGCAGAGACATTACTTTGCCGACTAAGATCTGTCTAGTCAAGGCTATGGTTTTTCCTGTGGTCATGTATGGATGTGAGAGTTGGACCGTGAAGAAGGCTCAGTGCCAAAGAATTGATGCTTTTGAACTGTGGTGTTGCAGAAGACTCTTGAGAGTCCCTTGGACTGCAAGGAGATCCAACCAGTCCATTCTGACAGAGATCAGTCCTGGGATTTCTTTGGAAGGAATGATGTTAAAGCTGAAACTCCAGTACTTTGGCCACCTCATGCGAAGTGTTGACTGATTGGAAAAGACTCTGATGCGGGAAAGGATTGGGGGCAGGAGGAGAAGGGGATGACAGAGGATGAGATGGCTGGATGGCATCACTGACTTGGTGAACGTGAGTCTGGGTGAACTCCGGGAGATGGTGATGGACAGGGAGGCCTGGCGTGCTGTGATTCATGGAGTCGCGAGGAGTCGGACACGACTGAGCGACTGAACTGAACTGAATTTAAGCATCATTGAGATTATACTAGTAAATATAGAATTCTGCTGATAAGACTAGTGTGTTAATGGTGTTAATGAGATTCTTTGTACTCTTTTTTGTGGCTTCTAAGGTGTAATGTGAATTTGTGTGTGTTTATATGATAAAAATATCAGATTTGGACATAACTATGTGTTTTGTTAGCCTTTTTTCAAATATTAAAAAGGACAGATGAACAAAAGAAAGACAGAAAAAATAATCGAGTATGTTCATGCAATTAAACACAGTTCACCTAAAAAGTAGACATGTACCTTCAAACACATATCCCTAGTTGACAAGACTGTTTAACATTTGGCTCAACATAGTTGTGGATGCTTGGTCTGGGATGTGATGAACACATGGGGGAATTGCTGGCCACTCCCTGCCCATACTTGTCCTCCTTCACTGAAATGCCCTCTTTTCACAGCCAAGCTGTCCTGCCCACTACCCTCAGCACTGCTGCAGGAATGGTGACCCAGTGACCCACCCTCCCTTGCAGCTTGACGTGGAAATGTGACTATGTTCTAGCAAAATTTCTTTTCCTTATCCTTTCCAATGTCTGGAATGCAGAACAAATGACTGGAACTCAAGCAATCGTATTGCACTATGAGAGAAAAGGCACATTCTGAGGATGACAGTCACCAAATGGAAGGAGCATGTACCTGTCATACTTACATGAATCTTTTCCATCTAGTTCTCTACCTCTGAGAAGGGGGGGGGAATCAACCTCTCACTTCCTGTTACTTAGGCTTTCTGACACATACAGACCAACCCAACCTAACATATTCAGCAGGCCTTTAACACGTAGAGTAGTTAACAAGCTCAGCAACAGACACTTTCTGTACTTTTCTGTGTGAGTGCAGAGTATTTTAATTGCTTTAGTGGGTTAGCCTGGGAGCAAAGCCACCACTTAATACATCATTCATTTACTAAAATTTCAAGTGACAAACTATTTCCCCCACCCATGGAACTTAATTTTCTTGTACAAAATTGTTTTGATACTTAGAAACTGAAAATCATTTCAAATATTCTCCAAAGAACAGGACAATGTCATGTATTTGTCTATTTGAGTGGACAAAATATATATTAGCTTAAAAAGGGCACAACATAAGGAGATTGTGGTCAAAGGTTCTTGGGGGAAGGAGACTTCTGATCACATATTTACTCCTTCTGGCAAATTGGAGTCATCTTTAATTTTGGCCAGGGCTTCTTTTAAAGATCACATCCCCATTTGTCTTTGGTTCACTTACTACAGTACTGAGCCTTTACTCAATGTTAAATTATTTAATGTTTATTGTACCTAGTGTTTTTAGATATTTAATTCTTCAGATTATTAGAAATAATCTTCAATGTGCCCTAGTGGCTCAGACGGTAAAAAATCTTCCTGCAATGCAAGAGGCACAGGTTTGATTCCTGGGTCAGAAAGATCTCTGGAGAAGGGAATAACAACCCACTCCAGTATTCTTGCCTGGATAATTCAATGAACAGAGCCTGGGGGCTACAATTCATGGGGTCGCAAAGAGTTGGACAAAGTGGAGTGATTAACATATTTACTTTCACTTTTTTGATGTGCTACAAACTTCCTTAAAATGGTCTGAATGCTTAGGCTCCAGTTATTCCATCTACATTCCCATCAGCAGGCAAAAAGAGGCAAAGGATGTCAAATTTCCCTTTAAAAATTACTGGAAATTGTGCACAATACTTTTATAGAAGAAAAGCACATGATAATATTTGATATTCAAATCATCCCTCATCAACGTTGAATATCATTATATAGCATATGCAATATTTCTTTGGTGAGTAACAGACATTTTCAAAAAATTTTTGGTATCTTCTTACCTAAAAGCATCATTTTTTCAAACTATGACACTGTACTATATAAAAATATTGTTTTTTCTCTTTTTGTAGTTGAATAAATTGTCAACATTGTTGGAATTTTGAGGACTAGTTAAAGTGGAGTTAGAACTTTGTATTTGAGTTTACAGTAAAGCCAGAGATTAGCTGAATCTACACCAGTAATGAAGGAAATACAAGGCACAGAAGAGATAATTAAAATAATTAGCATTTTTTTTCTGCATCCAGGTGTTGAACTTTGTTCTGTGAGTTTCTTTCTCCATAGGAGGAGTAGTCTGCTATAAGTAGTGGCAACAAGATGGCATCTCCCAAGGAGAGACACTTGTACTACTTAGAGGTTGGGAAGATGCTCTAACAAAGGTGGGCACTTCTGCTGTGAGCTGGTTTGTGCAGGTCTAAATATATCCCACATCTGCACAGACAGGAGAGATGCTTTGGCAGCACGTCTTAGCTTCAGTATTTGTAGGAATTTGTGTTGAGCATTTTATGAGACACCCTTGACATGAAGTTCAAAATCCATGTTGACTGTGCTTTACAAAAATAAAGCCTATGTTTAAATGAGGTTGGTTCATCTCATAAAATTAATACTTTTTTCTCCTTAAAACAAAAGCAAGGAGTGAAGTATAGTTTGGTAGATCCTGAGAGTCAAATTAGGAAACATTAACTTGGTTTGTTGGTCTCTGGGGTGTAATCATAGATTGTCAATACATAATAATTCAACAGAAGATGTAAGTGAGAAAGACTGGACTTGCAGTGGAGTTTAGGATAGGTTGCAGGTTGGATAAGGGACAATAAGTTCAGATAGAGCTAAAGAGAAGCCCCCATGAGCCTAGACTTGCACATCTCATTTTTATGACACATTTTGGGAAGAAGTTTCAGTGGAGTTGTGGATAGGGAGAATAGAAGATGAAAAAGCCCTTGAGGAATAGGTGTGATTTTGAATGTGTAAAGTGCTATAAGATACCCTTAAAGGTGTCCTAGAAAAGTCTGAGATTCAGGAGAAGTAGAGTAGAGAGAACCTGACTGAGGAATACCTAATGAGGTGGGAACTGGTGGGAATCCTAGGCTAAGAGGAAAGAGGACATCATTCTCAATAGAGGTTAGACTTCTCAGATAGAGGAATCAATAGTGAAAGAGAACCAAGGAAAATGGAATTAATGGGAAATCAGGGCTCAAGAAGCTTATTTGTGACTGATGGTAAGGAATCTACCAGGACTTTAAAAAGTGGAGCAACAATGGGGCAGTTGGCAGAGACGACAGTAATGCTAGGGAGCAGAAGGATTAGCCACAGGGCAGAACAGAGGGGCCTTCTTGAATAAAACATAGGTTGGGTAGGGAGGACTAGAAAATGCAGGCACCACATAAGGTCCAGAGGAGGGACGCTGACAGCACAGTGGGCTGGATAAGCAGTGCAAGGTGGGGTGAGGGTGCCAAGACAGCAACTTTATCAATGCAGTTTGCACTTTCCAAGAGATCAAGGTCAAGATTCCAAGGGAGATTAAGGTAGAGAGGAGAAAGCTCACATGGTGTCCTCAGCAATGGAAAAGTAGAAGATTCCATCATTTCCTGAGATTTAATAGGACGGTGAAGTGTGGATGCCCAGGACAACTGTGTGTGGGGGGCAGGTTTGAGATATCACAGTGATATAGGTGACAGCAGTCAAAGCAAAACCCCGAATACCAGAAAATGCAACTAAAACAAAACTCAGGCAAGCACAGTTTGTGATCCTTTTCTGTCACACTGGAAACCTGATGTAAAATGGGCAGGGGGATTACTCAGTTGGTGTAGAATTTGTTAGCCAGATTCATTCATTCATTTATTCAATGAATATTATTGAACATTTACTGTGTGCAAGGCATTTCCTCAAGCTCTGGATGTTTAACAGAACTCAGAAAACAGAACCCAGTCTTAAGTCTCAGGACTTCATATCCTAGAACTGGAGGGAGATTAAAAATAACAAATGACAAGCAGGTGCGATAAGGAGTCATGGGAACCTAAAGCATCTGATACCATCTGGAAGGGTAGGGTCAATGAAAGGAGTGCAGAGCATAAGGTGGAGCCTGAGAATGATGAACAGATCATACACAATAGAACCACAGAGTTCAGTTAAAGGGTCTGGAAGGGAACTGGAGAATACTGACTGAACTTAGAGGGTGGTGGAAGGGGGATAGAGAATGAGAAAATGGGGTACAGAGGGTGATTTGTCCCTATAAGAGGGAATGGCTGGGATAAGCTATAAAGGCAATAAGAAAAGGAAATTACTGTGGAGGCAGATATCAGATAAAGGAGAGAAGTAAAGAAATATAATTGGTATTCTGGTTCCTTTCAGCAAATGGGGACTAGGGCAAAGGAGGGGCAAGTCCTGTGTCTCCTCCCTGGCTCCCCAGGAAGTTGGCTTGTGTTGAAACAGAAAGAATCTATATCTTGGAATCATATGCAGACTTGAACCACAACTCTGCATCAAATTTCCTGAATCTCAAAGTACTCATCTTAAAGAACTTTGCACATTTTTGTAAGGACAAAATAAGATAATTTAAGAAAAAAAAAGTACTTTGTAAATTAACTTGTAAAATAAATTTTTTTTTGACATAAAGATGTTTCTTAGAGCATTTATGAGAAGAATACCTGTGTTCAGCCATCAACAAAACTCTTCATCACAACTTTTCTTTTTCCAAAGAGAGGGAAGAAGCATTAGCTTTGCAATTTTACATCTCAAACACAAACCAAGACATGGTTGACAAGCATTTGTTAGGCCAGCAGGAGGACACTGGGCATTTATGATCTGAAAAGAAACACTTTGGAGTGTACCATACTGTGGCAAGCCCAATCCAATATAAATTAGAATTTAATGATTTTTACAAGAGCATTCAGGAGTTTCATACAGTCATGGCATGTCCACTCTATAGTATTGCTTTTCTCTGGAATTTGCTTTTCTGTCTTTATTTCCCTAAACTCTTTATTTTCTCCCACCATCCACATACCTTACAACCCAAACTCAATTTCAATAGCACATCCAAAATTCTTCACAATAGGTAAAGTAGGTACTTCATTGTCTTAAGCAACTTGAGTGAGACTCAAAGCAAGATATTTCAAAATTCTTAGGCATTTGCTATGCCATATAAGAAATATGTTTTATTTATATCCAAATTAGGAACTTGACCATACATAGTTCTGACTTGCTTCAAGTTTTGCTTAGATCTATGATATGCTCTTTACTTTTTTTTTCCTCCTTACGTTTCTCATTTTTAGAAGTTAGGTCAAATTGGGCCTAATATCAGTTTGAGCTGATTCATCATGGATGGACCTAGAGATTGCCATACAGAATGAAGTAAGTCAGAAACAGAAAAATATCATATAATACCACTCATGTGGAATCTAGAAAAATGACACAGATGACCCTGTTTGCAAAGCTGAAATAAAGACATAGATGTAGAGAACAAACTTATGGAAACCAAGGCAGGAAGGGGGTGGAATTAATTGGGAGGTTGGGATGACAACTACGTAGAAAATGAATAACTAATGAGAACATACTGGATAGCACTGGGAACTCAGCTCACTGCTCTGCGGTGACCTAAATGGGAAGGAAATTCAAAATAGCTTATATATGTATATGTACAGATGATTCACTTTGTTGGGCAATAGAAACTAACAAAACATTGTAAAACAACTATACTCCAATAAAAAGTAGCAAATAAAATAAATAAAATCCTTTGCTTATTAACGTACAGGTTGGTTGAGACATTCATTCACTCACTCAGCAAATGTATATTCATGGAGCAAACACTTGTGCTAAATGCACATGGAGAGACATTCTAATACTCACCTGGACCTCAAAGACCTTGCAGCCCAGTGAAATGGGAGACTTGAAAGAGCCTAGGAGAAGAACAGCAATAGTGACTAACAGTTCTGGCACAAAGTAAAAATGTGTGGAGATGGTTGGGCTGAGATGAAGACAACTGAGGTCACAGTTGCTGATTCAGAAGAGGCAGGGTGGGACTTGTGACAGGCAGAGTCCACACTTCCGCAAAGTATTTAAGGTGAGAGTTTGGTTAGTGTGTAGAGGTTAGACCTCAGAGCTTTTGATTTAGAGGAGCACAGGGAACTATAGTCAATGTCCTGTGATAAATTATAATGGAAAACAATATAAAAAGAATGTACATACATATATGCACAAGTCATGTCCAACTCTTTGCAACTCTATGGACTGTAACCCATCAGGCTCCTTGTGGGTTATGTCCTTGTAAAATTCCTTGTCCATGTGATTTTCCAAGCAAGAGTAATGGAGTGGGTTGCTATTTCCTACTTCAGGGGATCTTCCTAACCCAGAGATCAAACCCATGTCTCTTTTGCATCTCCTGTATTGGCATGTGGATTCTTCACCACTGCATCACCTAGGAATCCTATACGCACATACACATACACATGCACACACACAAACACACAAGAAACAGTCACATTGCCATATAGCAGAAATGAACAAAACACTGTCAATCAATTGTATTTCAGAGAGAGAGAGAGAGAGAGAGAGAGAAGGATATACTTCCCGGAGAGTCCAACCTAAAACAGGTTGATAATTCAATAGGTTGAGTAAATCAATATTGAAACTAAATTATTTTTCTGTTCCAAAAAAAGAAGAATGGAACTGGGGGAACTGAAGTGGGAGCACCATTGGGAAGAAACTTCTGCTCTATGTTGAAGGGCTTGAATTTTTATTACCTAGGCAAAAATAAGTTGACATATTTTAAATAGTGATGTTACACCAGGAGATCTGTATTTTAGGATGTTCACTTCAGCAGAAATGGGAAGAAAACACAGGAATGGGGAGGGGAAATACATTATATTACTTAAGGAAATCATTTAATGGTTCATGAAATTAGTATGGTGAGTTCTAGCACTAGGGTTCAGTGGAATGCTGAGAGTTTCCTTCCCTGAATTTCTTACAATATTAAAATAAAAACAAAATGTTGTAGAGTTTTTAAAAAAACAAAGCAATATCTGCGATGACTTTCAGGTCTTTCTTTCATTCTAATCTTAGTGTAAATGTGTCCCATAGTTCTACTATTATCCCAAGCTTAGAAGAAACTGTGGCATAGTGAGAAGTTGAGTTTCAGCAGTGTGATAACATGAGTAGGATCATTTTAGAACTCGAGTCTTTGACAGAAGAGCATGTTGAATTCTGAACAGCAGAGGACAGGATGAAGGTTTGCCTGCCTAGAACACATGGAGTATCAAGGGTCCAGCCAGATCTAACTCACCCATGATTTCTCTGCAGACTTGACCATGCTTGTTGAAACAATCTGTTAGGGTGAATTTTACTATTCCTAGAAATTTCATTGCCATCCTCAGAAAGGCACACTACTGAAAGCTGAGGACCAGGAATTACAGCCTGGGGAGGTGTGCAGACAGCATTTTCTTCTCAGAGTCCTGAAAACCTACAGCAGCTAGGAAATAAAACTTTACTTGCTCTCTTCCTGAATTAAAACCTTCACTCAAGTAAAGTGAGCAAATGGACTTCTTTCACAATAGATGTTTCCCTATTGGCCACTATAATTATAAAGATCAGGTTTACCTGTAAATTCAAAGAAATTTAACAGTGCAGAAGAGTATGCACTGGATAATGTCCAAGCACCGGTCTTGCATGCATGATATGAGCAGGCTCACAAAGCATGTGAGCCAACACAGTCAACCAGTGCTTTTATACTCATCAACTCAAAGAATTAATGTGGATTATCTGAAGTGAAGTTGATGTACATTGTGAATTAACCAACTCACCAAATGACTTATAATGTGCATTCTTAGCAATTAATCAGTTCATTCAATTGATTAATTCATTTACACACTCATTCTGTAGATATTTACTGAACATTTTCTTTAAGTGCTTGGAATCAAGATATACTGATATATCTCCTGATTCTAAAAATTATTTTACATTTATTAATGTCTTCATTCCTTTGTTCAGCAATAATTTATCATCACCTACCTGATGAAGAATGAGAACATTCTTGGATCTTTCCATCAATAATGGAGAGTCAGACGAGGCATGACCAGGATGGTACTAAGATGAAGGAGCAAATGGGATCAGGTGAAGTGCTGCAGGGGTGCCAGTGATGAAAGCATTGATTCAGAGTGAGGAGATCAGGTTAGGATCTGCAGAGAGGTAACAGTTGTATTGAACTTTGAGGAATGTGGTGATTTTGACATTTATCAAAAAGGAAGAAGATTCTTAGAAGGAGATCAGTGTGGACAATAGCATGGAAATTGGAAAGCAGAGCTTGGATAAGGGAAACACCAAGTTGTTTCTTTATTAATGTTGTGGGCATAGCATGTAGGAAGACAAGTAATGAAAAATAAGTTTGGAAAAGTCTACTGCAGGAAAAACATGGAGACCTTGAATATTAGGCTGAAATATTTAGATTTTACACATTTTTCTCAATGAGAATTATTAATATTTGGCTAAAGCTATGCTTCATGAAGGACCTTCCAGGTGGCACTAGGGGTAATGAACCTGCCTGCCAATGCAAGAGACACAAGAGATGAAGATTTGATCCTTGGGTCAGGAAGATCACCTACAGGAGGGGGCACAACAACCCACATCAGCATTCTTGCCTGGAGAATCCCATGGACAGAAGAGCCTGGCAGGCTCAGACACGTGTGCACATGCACACAAGTGTAAACTTGCATGTGAGAACACACTCATGAGCGCACATGCACATAGATATAATCTAGATTAAAATGGAACCCACTGGATATTAGGAAGCCGGGTGGGAATGAGTGCAGCAGTTAGACCTTCATTAAGTGAGCTGTGTGTAGAGAGCAGGCACAGGAGGTAGAGGTGCAAGGCTGGCTGGGGCTGTTTTGGAGCTTTCACTATATTCTTAAGCTGTCCCAACCCTGATGGATGCAAGGTGGGGGAAGGCAGTGCTGTGTTAATGGTGATGGAGAAGAAGTAGCCCAACTTAGAACTCTGAGCTACTGGGGTCTAGCTCTGATTGGATCCAGGGTATCCGAAGCATGGGTGATGAGGTGAGAGAGGCATATAAATATAGATTTATAGACTTAGATATATATATAGAGAGATAAGAAAACAGTTAAGAAAATAGAGGAGAGAAAGAGGCTGATATTCCTTGGTTTACACAAAAAGCTAATAAACTCTCAAGACAAGAGACTTGCTCTGTTCACGTAGGCCACAGGTGCCCAATTGAACAGTGGAGGGTGCCCCGCCTGGGCTTCCACTCACATGGGTCTTAGAAACCCAGGCAGAAAAGTGAACGCAGAGAGCCTCTGTGTTCCAAGGGATCAGGGATCAGCCCGAAAAAGGAGCAAGGGAGAGGGAGAAAGAGAGAGAGAGAAAGAACTGACATGAGGGAGGCCAAGGTTGTGCAAAAACCCTGTAACTTTATTTTCAAAAGGTGCTTATATACCCTAAGTTTTACATAATGGAAAATGCAGAGTCATGCAGGGGCAGCAGTCCTGACCCTTATCGATTCCAGGCTTTCTTTTGCATATCTTTCCAGATATAAAAGGTCTCAGTTGATTTACATTATCTTCTGGCAAGGAGGCCTGTTAACATTTTACTGCTTTTTTCCTTGATAAATGTTAATCAACCAAAAAACTCATTTTCCCTGGAAGTGTTTTTCTTTAATCTGTATCACCCTCAAAGTAATAAATAAAGTTACATCCTTATAGAACAAAGGTGCAGTGGGTTAAAACAAAGAAAGAATTTAACTCAAAGATCTAATGTTGCTACTTGTTTTTTTCTGTATACCAACTATATTAATTAATGCACTCCCGGGTACACAACAAATAAGTTCAGTTCAGTCACTCAGTCGTGTCCGACTCTTTGAGACCCCATGAATCGCAGCACGCCAGGCCTCCCTGTCTATCACCAACTCCTGCAGTTCACTCAGACTCATGTCCATTGAGTAGGTGATGTCATCCAGCCATCTCATCCTTGGTCATCCCCTTCTCCTCCTGCCCTCAATCCCTCCCAGCATCAGAGTCTTTTCCAATGAGTCAACTCTTCTCATGAGGTGGCCAAAGTACTGGAGCATCATTCCTTCCAAAGAAATCTCAGGGTTGATCTCCTTCAGAATGGACTGGTTGGATCTTCTTGAAGTCCTAGGGACTCTTAAGAGGCTTCTCCAACACCACAGTTCAAAGCATCCATTCTTTGGTGCTCAGCTTTTCTTACAGTCCAACTCTCACATCCATTATGACCACAGGAAAAACCGTAGCCTTGACTAGAAGGACCTTAGTCAGCAAAGTAATGTCTCTGCTTTTGAATATACTATCAAGGTTGGTCATAACTTTTCTTCCAAGGAGTAAGCGTCTTTTAATTTCACGGCTGCAGTCACATTCTGCAGTGATTTTGGAGCCCCCAAAATAAAGTCTGCCACTGTTTCCACTGTTTCCCCAACTATTTCCCATGAAGTGATGGGACCGGATGCCATGATCTTCATTTTCTGAATGTTGAGCTTTAAGCCAACTTTTTCACTCTCCTCTTTCACTTTCATCAAGAGGTTTTTAGCTCTGCTTCACTTTCTGCCATAACGGTGGTGTCATCTGCATATCTGAGGTGATTGATATTTCTCCTGACAATCTTGATTCCAGCTTGTGCTTCTTCCAGTCCAGCGTTTCTCATGATGTATTCTGCATATAAGTTAAATAAACAGGGTGACAATATGCAGCCTTGATGTACTCCTTTTCCTATTTGGAACCAGTCTGTTCTATGTCCAATTTTAACTATTGCTTCCTGACCTGCATACAGATTTCTCAAGAGGCAGGTTAAGTGGTCTAGTATTTCCATCTCTTCCAGAATTTTCCACAGTTTATTGTGATCCACACAGTCAAAGGCTTTGGCATAGTCAATAAAGCAGAAATAGATGTTTTTCTGGAACTCTCTTGCTTTTTCCATGATCCAGTGGATGTTGGCAATTTGATCTCTGGTTCTTCTGCCTTTTCTAAAACCAGCTTGAACATCAGGGAGTTCACAGTTCATGTATTGCTGAAGCCTGTCTTGGAGAATTTTGAGCATTACTTTAAAGGATATGAAACCTTGGCAGCAAGTATTGGCTCAACAATGAAACCCTTAACCAATTTTATTCTAAGCATTTTTAACTCCTCAAAAGGCTCTATATTCCTAGAATTTTTAAGCTTTCTATGCCTCTCGTGGTTGTGAGGCTGTAAATAATCATATAGGTAGTTGTTAAACGTCCAGATAAACCTGTCAGGCAAGTTAGAAAGTTATCAGAGGGGTTTGAATTGAAACACTTCAATTACACCCACGTGACTTATTAACTAGAGCTCTAAGTTAATTTTTTTTAGAGAAAGGTGGTGGGGGATAGCCCTCCCTTAATGTCAGAAGAGTATAGTATAGCAAACAGTAAACAGACAGATTTTGGTTTCGGTGTAGATGCTTGAGCAGATCTAGGGTGTCCCTTTGAGTCCTGATCCCGCCTTTGCCTGTCAGGGCTCTTCCTCATGACCTTTGTCATGGGTGGGATCTCCCGTGCTGTCTCCTGGCACTGGGCAATGACCAGGGTGACCAAATCTGTTTCTTTGCCATTTGCCCTTTTGACTTGCTGGTCTTTTTGGCTGAAAGGGTGACAGAAATAATCAAGAGTTTGGGGAGAGTTTCAAAATGGACTAAAGGCCAACACGTACAACTGGATACTATAAAACTCCTAGAAGAAAACAGGGAAGACATTTTTAACATAAACTGTAGCAATATTTTTTTGAACTGTCTCCTAAAGCAAGGGAAACAAAAATGAAAATAAACAAATGCAACCTAAATAAACTTAAAAGCTTTTGCATAGCAAAAGAAGTCATCGGCAAAATGAAAAAAAAAAAAAACAGCCTATTGAATGGGAGAAAATGTTTGCAAATGATATGACTTACAAGGAGTTAATATCCAAAATATTTAAACAGTTCATGCAACTTAACACAGACCAAAAAAGGCTCAGTTAAAAAAATGAGCAGAGGAACTGAATAGACATTTTTCCAAAGAAGACATACATATGGTGAACAGGCACATGAAAAGAAGCTCCACATGGTTAATCATCAGAGAAATGAAAGTTAAAACCACCTCATACCTTTCAGAATAGCCATCATTAAAAAAGAACACAGAAAGCAAATTCTGGTGAGGAAGTGAAGAAAAAGAAATCTGTATACAGTCGGTGGGAATGTAAAGTGGTACAGCCACTATGGAATACAGTATGGAGTTTTCTCACAAAATTAAAACCAGAACTATCATATGATCCAGGATACATGTGAACAAAACACTAATTTGAAAAGATAACTCCACCCCAATATTCACATCAGTACCACTTACAATTGCCAAGATATAGAAGCTACCTAAGTGTCTATCACCAAATGACAGGTAAAGAAGATGTAATATATAGATATGTATGTGTGTATATATATATACACACACACACACACACACACACACATATGTAATGGAACATTACTCAACCATAAATAAATACAATTTCCATTTGCAACAGCCTGAATGAACTTGGAATGCATCATGCTAAGTAAAATGAGACAGAGAAAGACAAACATTGCATTGATATCACATATGTGGAATCTAAAAAATACAACAAACTCTTAAATATAACAAAAAGAAGCAGACTCAGAGATATTAGAACTAGTGGCTACCAGTGGGGAGATGGAGGGAATAAGGAGGGGCAAAATGGATTTAGAGATTTAAGAGGTACAAAGTACCACATTTAAAATAGAAGAGCTACAATCACATTTTGCAATACAAGGAATATAGCCAGACTTTTATAATTATAAATAGAATATAACCTTAAAAAATTGTGAATCATTATGTTAAGTAACTGAAACTTACATAATGCTACAGCTTAATTTAAAAAAAGAATTTGCGGAGAGTTTAATTTTACTACATTCTAGATCTTTGATTCCAGTAAACAACCAAAGTTCAAGATCTCTGAGCCTGTTTCCTTATCTGTTAAGTGGGGACAATGAAGTTGCTTTTATTATATAAGCTAGGGTATTATAAAGAGCCTAATATCATTTGTCTGTAAGAACTTGATAAATGGTAAGTGTTATTATCATTATTGTTATTATTACTACAAGTTTAAATGCCATAGACACATTACAGGACTTCCCAGGTAGTACTAGTGATAAAGAATCCGCCTGCTAATGTAGGAGATGGAAGAGACATTGGTTTGATCCCTGGGTTGGGACATTGATCCCTGGAGTAGGAAATGTCACCCTGCTCCAGTATTGTGACCTGGAAAATTCCATGGCAGTGGAGCCTGGTCGGTTACAATCCATGGAGCTGCAAAGAGTAGGACATGACTGAGAAACTGAGCACAGACACTTTATATCAAAAATATTCTATATAACAGGCAGCCTGGAATCATCAAGATGATTGACCAAGAATACTTATAAATTTATGCATTTATACTTCTATAATTTTTCTACATTTATCTTTATTGGATTTTTCTTGTCTGCATTTTTCAATTTGCTTGAATTCTTTCTGTGTAAAGTTTCTACCTTCTAAGAAGACCTTTATTTCATATTGCTAAAAATATAGTGTTTATCCCAAGTTTCTAGGTTATTAGCAAAACCTCACATCATACTAAGTGTCTCTCTGTGATTTTCCCCTGAGTGACATTGTCCCAAGCTAGTAGTCTTTTAAACATGTTTAAATTAATCTGTGAGCCTACCAAATTGATTTTAATAAAATCTTTTGTGAACATTTCTATTTCTAAATAATAGATTTCAAATATATGTGCCTATCAGGCTATGTGCAGTTATGTACAACATATACACGTGCAAACAGTCATAAACAGATGCACACATCATTTGTCCCTGCCCCAACTACTAGTCCTGCCATCTCATCAGAGAGCAATTAGATCTGTTTGGCATCAATTGACCAACACAATCCACTATTTTTGTTTTCCTTTGTACAGCTCAAGTGGAAAAAAATTGTTATTTTCTTGCACTTTTCCCCTCAACAAGCACATAGACTTTTGCATGTTAATTGCTATATTTGATTTGCCAGTGTTGATTTATAAGGTGATGAGCTTTTAAAGACATTTCCCACAGGACATTTGTTTTCTCTGACGTTGTTTTGCTGCTAGACTCTGAGTGTTTTTGTTACCCAAGGCTATGATCATTGCTGATTTTATTAATTGGATGATGCATAAGACTTTATTTTGAATAAATACTGCCAAGCTTATAGCATGTGTCTTTCTTTTAGGTCATTTTGTAGATTATCATGTTATCTGGTTTCTCCTAAGCAATTAAGATAAGAAAGTTTATTAAAATTAAACTTTGAACAAAATTTCAGAGTCATCAATACATAATAGGATATGCTTTTCAAAAGTGTCAAGGGATTGTTTTTAGGTCTTTCTGCAGAAGTATGTTTGTTATGACTTTGGAATTATCCTTAAAAACACTCTTATTTGCCATCCTTGGACTTCCTTGGTGGCTCAGACGGTAAAGTGTCTGTCTACAATGCAGGAGACCTGGGTTTAATCCCTGGGTCAGGAAGATCTCCTGGAGAAGGAAATGGCAACCCACTCTGGTACTTTTTCCTGGAAAATCCCATGGATGGAGGAGCCTGGTAGGCTACAGTCCATGGGGTAGCAAAGAGTTGGACACGACTGAGCGACTTCACTTCACTTCATACATTTCTAAGTACTTTGGTATAAGACAAGTTTTAGTTACTATTATTATTGTTATGAAAAAGGTTTGAGGTCCACATATGTGTATTTAATCCTGGCTTGATCACCTAAGAACTGGATGGACATACTAAGTTACTCAGCATCTGTGAGATTTGTATCCCTCCCCTGTAAAATGGAGATAGTAATGCCTCTTCATCCAGTGTGGAGAGTTCCAAATGTACGCGCATAGAAACAGCAACTGTGTCAGTTACTCAGGCTTCCATTTATGGTCACAACTGTTCAGTTGCTTCTATTTCAGAGCAGGAGTCTCCTGTTGGAAGAATTTGACCTTTCCAAAGTGATTCCTCAAAACTCCCTTTGCTGTTCCACTTCTATTCTCAATTTGGGACCTCGCTTCACACTTCAGTGGGGAAAGAAATATTCCAATCAGGAAGACTCAGCCTCTTCTCTGGTCAGTCTCTGACCATGCTTGCATACCTACCCACACCTCCCTCTCTGTGGAGTTTCCTGCTGTGATCTGAACCAAAAGCACCAACACCTTCATCACCATCCCCTGTAGCCTGGCTAAGTTCTTCCTCCACACTCGAGGTCTTTACTCCCTTAGATTCACTCTCTCTTCTGCATCTTTTGTTTCTTCTCTATGGGTCGTTGTCATTGGTGTAAAAACAAGTACCAGTATAGTCCAGTTGTAAATAAACCCTTCAGTGATCCAACGTCCTCCTTTACCTATTACATTTTTCTATTGTCCTTTTCAACAAATCTTTCCCAAGGAATTGATACACTTACTGCACTCTTTCTTCATTTAGCTTCTCACTTCTTTATTTCACGTGCTTTATAATCTCAAGTCTAATTTCTGGGTCAAATATCCTTAACTTCTCTCTGCCCAATTCCACTTTACATTTTATGCCCTTATCTTCCATTACCTATCAGTAGCATTTAATGTAATTAACCATCCCCTTTGGAAACACTCTGCTTTCTTTTTTTGAAAATTATTTATTTATTACCATTTTAGAGTTGACATACAGTTCATTTACAATGTTGTGTTAGTTTCAGGTGTATAGCAGTGATTCAGTTATTTATATATACATATATATTTATTTTTATTTTTTAGATTATGTTCCACTATAGGATATCACAAGATATTGCCTATAGATCTCTGTGCTCTACAGTATGTCCTTGTTGTTTATCTTACACATAGAGATGTATGTATGTTAATACCATAAAACAATTTATCCCTCCCCTTCACTCCTCACTATTCCTTTTGGTAAGCATAAGTTTGTTTTCATGTCTGGGTGTCTATTTCTCTTTTATAAATACGTTCATTTGTATCTTTTAAAGAGTCTACATGTAAGTAATATCACATGATAGTTGTCTTTCTCTGACTTATTTCATTTCATATGATGATCTCTAGGTCCATTCATGTTGCTGCAGATGAAATTATTTCATTCTTTTTTATGGCTAAGTAATATTCCATCATGTGTGTGTGAAGTCTTTTTATCCATCTGTCAATGGATATTTAGGTTGCTTCCATGTCTTGTCTATTGTAAACAGTGTATGAACATTGGGATGCACATATCTTTTAAAATTATGATTTTACCTGTCTATTTGCCCTAGAATGGGATAGCTAGATAATATGGTAACTCTATTTTCAGTTTTTCAGAGAACCTCTACACTGTTCTCCATAGCATTGTCACCCTCCTTATTTAACTTATATGCAGAGAACATCATGCAAAATGCCAGGCTGGATGAAGCACAAGCTGGAATCAAGATTCCTGGGGAAATATCAATAACCTCAGATATGCAGATAATACCACACTTATGGCAGAAAGTAAAGAACAACTAAAGAACCTTTTGATGAATATGAAAAAGGACATGAAAAAGCTGGCTTAAAATTCAGTATTCAAAAAATAAGATCATAGCATTTAGTCCCATCACTTCATGGCCAATGTATGGGGAAAAAATGGAAACATTGACAACCTTTATTTTCTTGGGCTCCAAAATCAGTGCAGATAGTGAATGTAGCTATGAAATTGAAAGATGCTTGCCCCTTGGAAGAAAAGCTATGACAGACCTAGATAGTGTATTCAAAAGCAGAGACATTACTTTGCTGACAAAAGTCTGTATAGTCAAATCTATGATTTTTCCAGTAGTCATGTACGTATATGACTGTTAATTGATGCTTTCAAACTGTGGTGTTCGAGAAGACTCTTGAGAGTCCTTTGGACTGCGCGGAGATCAAGCCAGTCAATTCTAAAAGAAATCATCCCTGAATGTTCATTGGAAAGACTAAAGCTGAAGCTCCAATACTTTGCCACCTGATATGAAGAATCTACTAATTAGAAAAGACCCTGATGCTAAGAAAGATTGAAGGAAAAAAAGAGAAGGGGGTTGCAGAGGGTGAGAGGTTATATAGCATCACCAATTCAATGGACATGAATTTGAGCAAACTGTGGGAGATAATGAAGGAGGAGATAGTGAAATGAGGAGCCTGGTGTGCTGCAGTCCATGGGGTCATAAAGAGTTAGCAATTGAACAACATCAAATGGTTCTTTTCTTTCTACAATGGAAGAGTACTTGTGAAAGGTACCATATGGACTGCAAAGTAGAAAATATTTGCTATCTAGTTATTTATCAAAAATTGTTTTAGCTGATGGACAAGTGATTATTTCAGTAGTTGTTTTTTAAAAATCATAATTTTCTTATTAATTAAAATGTAACATCTACAATATATCAATTTCTAATTACATGTTTTGTTTTTACCAGTTTTATTTGTTTTGTTCACTGTTGTATGTATTCTTGGGTCAATACCACTACTTTACCACCATTGTGTTGATTTAAAATGGTGAAAAACAAATTATCTGTCATTATTATCTTTCCAGTTTTCCTAGGGAATTCTCACACAAATATTTTTCCATATAAAACTCAAAAAATTTTTTTCCAGTTCATAAAACTGGAATTTTGATTGCCATTAGAATAAGATGACTTATCAGTTTGGATGGAATTGTCTTTTTTATGATATTGAATGTCTTCAAGCCCAGGAACATGCTATGCCTTTCGTTTTACTTATATTTTACTTTATGTCCTTTTATAAAATTTTATAGCTCTTTTCATATAGGCCCTGTAATTTGAAGTTAAATTTAACCTATATTTGTGGTTTTTACAACTTTTGATAACAGGATTTTCCTCTTTCATACCTATTATTAACATGGAATTGTTAGCATTAAAATCTATCTATTGAACATGTATTCAAACACCTTATGAAATTGTTTTATCATTTCAAATATGTTTTTGATAGTCTTTTGTATTTTCTAGAAAACCATCAAATAAGGATATTAGTGATATATTTCGTTAGTGACCACAGGAATAGCTGCTATTAATCATGACAACTTTCTTAGTTCACTCTTAACTGCTGTATTTCTTGTTGGATATTGTTAATTATACTTTGTGGTGTTTGGGGGAAATTCTATTCCTATTTTGCTAATAGTTTTTACTGTGAATGGCTTCTAAATTATGTTAGATGTTATTTTACCACATGGTAACATAATCATGTATTCTGTTTTTTCCTCTTCAATGTGTTGATAAAATTTTATGCTGACAAAATTGCTTAACACTAAATCAACAGTCATGGAACAAACTTTTCTTAGTTAAAATGTGGCATTTAAAAGTATGGTGCTATATTTAGTGTGAGTACAATTTTAATGTGATTATGATTTACCAGGATTTTCTACAATTTATAACAAAAATTTGCTCTAGTTTTGTGTGTTATCTTTGTCAAGGTATGACATCACAATCTATGAACTGGAGTCAGTTCAGGATGGTCACTCAGTTGTGTCTGACTTTTGTGACCCCACGACTGCAGCATGCTAGGTTTCCCTGTCCATCACCAACTCCCAGAGCCTACTCAAACTCATGTCCATCACATCAGTGATTCCATCCGACCATCTCTTCCTCTGTCGTCCCCTTCTGCTCCAGTCTTCAATCTTTCCCAGCATCAGGGTCTTTACAAATGAGTCAGCTCTTTGCATCAGGTGGCCATAGTAGGAGTTTCAGCTTCAGCATCAGTCCTTCCAATGAACATTGCCTTTAGGATAGACTGGTTGGATCGCCTTGCAGTTCAAGGGACTCTTCAAGAGTCTTCTCCAATACCACAGTTCAAAAGCATCAATTCTTTGGCACTCAGCTTTCTTTATAGTCCAACTCTCACATCCATACATGACTACTGGGAAAACCATAGCCTTGACTAGATGAATGTTTGGTGGTAAAGTAACGTCTCTGCTTTTGAATATGCTGTCTAGGTTGGTCATAGCTTTTTTCCAAGGAGCAAAGGTATTTTAATTTCACGGCTTCAGTCACCATTTGAAGTAATTTTGGAGCCCCTCAAAATAAAATCTGTCACTGTTTCCATTGTTTCCCCATCTATTTGCCATGAAGTGATGGGACCAGATGCCATGATCTTAGTTTTCTGAATGTTGAATTTTAAGCCAACTTTTTCAGTCTCTTGTTTCAATTTCATCAAGAGGCTTTTTAGTTCTTCTTTGCTTTCTGCCATAAGGATGGTGCCATCTGCATATTTGAAGTTATTGATATGTCTCCTGGCAATCTTGATTCCAGCTTGTGCTTCATCCAGCCTGACATTTCACATGATGTAATCTGCATATAAGTTAAATAAGAAGGGTGACAATATACAGCCTTGCCGTACTCATTTCCTGATTTGGAACCAGTCTCTTGTCCATGACCAGTTCTAACTGTTACCTCTTGACTTGCATATAGTAAAGATAATTAAAAGAAAATGTTGGTGATGGCAATGATAGTGATATTTAGAAAGTTACACAGAATTCAGCTCCAGAAAATTCTGTATTTTATACCTTTTTAAGTAATAGATTTTTACAATTTATGTTTACTTAAAATGGGTTAATCTTGTTGTTTTTGTTTTTAGTTGCTAAGAAATCGTGTCTGACTCTTGTGACCCCATGGACTGTAGCCCACCAACCTCCCCTGTGTATGGGATTTCCCAGGCATGAATACTGGAGTAGATTGTGGTTTCCATCTCTAGGTGATCTTCTCAACCCAGAGATAAAACCCACATCTCTCACATTTCCTGCATTGGCAGGCAGATTCTTTTACCACTTATCTACATGAGAAGCCCACGTGGATAAAATCTTATAAATTTATATTTTCCTGAGAAGAGCAGCTTTCTTTTATAGAGTTGAATGCATATTCTTTTATTACTATGAGCTTCATACACTTACAGGACTTTCTCATTCTTGGTATCTGTGTTGATCAGAATTGCCAGGAGGTTATTTATAGATTATTTTCTTTTTAAAAAAGGGCTAGGTGCAATGGAGAAGGAAATGGCAACCCATTCCAGTGTTCTTGCCTGGAGAATCTCAGGTACAGGGAAACCTGGTGGGCTGCCGTCTATGGGCTTGCACAGGGTCAGACACGACTGAAGCGACTTAGCTGCAGCAGCAGCAGCAGGTTTAATAAAATATTTCTTTTAAATACTATGTTTTATTAATTTCAAGTTGAATTATCTATTTTTATTTTATTTCTATATGTATTGCTATTATTTTATATGTATTATTAGTTTAGTATTTATTGTATAAATTTATTAGTTATCTAGTGGAATTTATCTCTATTATTATCCTTTTCCTAGATTATCTTATATAGCTATTCAATTATTTTTTTCCAGTTTTTCATCCTTCTCTTTATTATAGCTTGCCTATAAGTATAATAAATATTTTTAGGACTACAAATTGCCCTCTGATTACTATTTATCCCATAAAATGGGATAAACTAATTTCTTCTTTATAAATTTTCATTCCTGATTTGTCCCAATTCTGGTATTTCTGGTATACTTTTGGAGGACATGAATAAATGAATGGAAAAAATCTGTAATTTCACCTTAAATTTCTTTGAGTCTAGTTTTTAGAAGAATATTTCTTAATTTCCAAGTCATAGATTTATTTTGATAATTTTTTGTTGTTTTTGAGGATTTCTTGTTATATTTTGTGTAAAGAATGCAGCCTTTATAATTTCTTTTTCCTTTTAAATGCTCAATAAACTTATTTTTTTGCATTACTATTGATTCCTTCCATTATTATTGAATCTTTTCAGATAAGAGGCCAATCAGAGCATGGCAGGGTGGGGAGGACTCTTCTAGAATTCTCAGAGAGGGTCACATTCGCAACTCCGCATTATTTCCCATGAGTCATGTGCTATGAGCCCAGTGATGTAATCCTCTCAGTACTGTTGGTGTCACCTGCAGATATCTTTACTCTGAGGGCTCTGCATGAGCCTGTGGGTGTCCACCTGACCCTCTGGGCAGCTGAGATGTTCACCTGAGAGGCAAATGTCTCCTCCCTGAGATGCCGTGGATCCGTAGGCTCTTACCTAGACTCCAGCAGGCATCAAAGGGTAGAGACAGGCCAGTAGGGCAGCAGATGAAGGGATACCTGAGTATTTTGTGCTATCCTCTTTCTAAAGCAATTTAAATGGAGGATTTTCTCCTTGATGTACATCCCTCCCCCTTCCTCCTCCTCTTTCTTCTCCTGCTTTCCTCCTCCACTCCTCTTTCGCTTCCCCCTCCTCCACCACCTCCTCCTTCTCTCTCTCCTACTGCCCCCTTCCCCTCCTCCCCTCCTCTTTACACTTCTCCTCCTCCACCCCTTCCTCTTCTCCCTCCTCCACTTCCCTCTTCCTTCTTTTCTCCTCCTCTTTCTGTTTCCTCGCTTCCTCCTCCCTTCTTCTTCTGATATGCTATCCTGCCTGAAGTGATTGGTCTATCTTGCTGGTTAATCAGCCTGCTTGGGTTACACTGATAATCCATGTCACTTTGAGCCTCATATGTGAACTCTTCCAGGTGTCAGTGTCCCTTTCCCCACTTTTCCAGTCATGAGACATAGTGGTGATATTTACCACATGCCTAGCAGGGTTCATAATGGGCAGTTTCTATTGTCACTATTGCTATTAATTAGTCACTGCTTTTGGCAGTTTACTTTCAGTTGAGCTGTCTCTGCATTTGAGTTAACCCTAATAATAAAGGGATCGCTACCCTCCCTTGACCTTGGAGATGCTGTTCAATATTCCAGACTAAATGTGTTGATGTGTGGATGGGGGACCATCTGACCTCATCTTGGCTGCTGGCTCCAGTTCTTTGACAAAACAAAACACCCCCAAAAATCTGTCAGGAAAACTCTCTATAGAGGTCATTTGGAAATACAATGCTACAAACAATAACACAAAATGGATATTATTTAAATTCTGGCTTGGCTGGTGTTAGAATTTCAGTGTTATTTTAGCAATTTCAGGCAGACCTGGGAGTGCAAATAGTTGTAATTAAAGGCTTCCAGTAACAGCCCTGTCAAGTCCTTGTGTGTATCACATTTGGCACATGTTTCAAAGCCGAGAGTGATATTAAATAGACCATCTGTTGGTTTTCATTAGGTTTTCTCTCATCAACAGCACTATTAAATATAACTGAACCCATTAAAAAAAAATTTCCTGACATCTGTGCTTTCAATTGGAACATTGATCAATATTAATAACAATGCTGCTTCACCTGAATTTATTATTAATGAAAAGTTATATACAGCATAAATATCAATGTTTGCCCTACAATACCTTTAATAGTACTCAGCCAAACAAAGTCAGAGAAAGCATGCTGCTGTCTTATGAGTAGAGTTAATGAAAATGCCTGAATACAAGTATTCCACTGAATCCCACTGGTGGCCAGCATATTTGCAGCATCTGGGTTTGCACATTTCTCACCAAAAAGACTTGCCCTGAAATTTTTACCTGGTAAATTTCACTGTCCTTCAAGTACTGTCTTAGGCATGAGCTCCTCTTGGAAGTCTTCCTTGTCTTTATCAGTGTTGACTTACCCTTGCCTTTCTCCTCATCCAGTCCTTGAACAAAAGACTTTGATCAAACTTTACTTTCTTTCATGTTTGTCTCCCCAGGAAGAGCAGAATCATGTCTTATGTATTAAACCATGTGTATAATAGATGCTCAGTTGTAATGAACAAAACAAACAAATAAATGAACAACTGAAATGAAATTCTACCAGAAAGACGAGAGAAAACTTTGCTGAACTCAATAGTTGATGAAGACTATATTTTTCCCAGTGCACCAATAAGATGCATGGCAAAAGTAGAAAGATTTATACAATGAGTTCAGTACAGTTCAGTCACTCAGTCGTGTCTGAAACTTTGCGACTTCATGAATCACAGCATGCCAGGCCACGCTGTCCATCATCAACTCCTCGAGTTTACCCAAACTCATGTCCATCAAGTCGGTGATGCCATCCAGCCATGTCATCCTCTATCATCCCCTTCTCCTCCTGCCCCCAATCCCTCCCAGCGTCAGGGTCTTTGCCAATGAGTAAACTCTTCGCATGAGATGGCCAAGTACTGGAGTTTCAGCTTCAGCATCAGTCCTTCCAATTAACAACAAGGACTGTTCTCCTAGACGATGGACTGGTTGGATCTCCTTGCAGTCCAAGGGACTCTCAAGAGTCTTCTCCAACACCACAGTTCAAAAGCATCAATTCTTCAGTGCTCAGCTTTCTTTTACAGTTCAACTCTCACATCCATACATGACCACTGGAAAAACCATAGCCTTGACTAGATGGACCTTTGTTGGCAAAGTAATGCCTCTGCTTTTGAATATGCTGTCTAGTTTGGTCATAACTTTCTTACAAGGAGTAAGCGTCTTTTAATTTCATGGCTTCAACCACCATCTGCAGTGATTTTGGAGCCCCCAAAATAAAGTCTGACACTGTTTCCACTATTTCCCGATCTATTTCCCATGAAGTGATGGAACAAGATGCCATGATCTTCGTTTTCTGAAGGTTGAGCTTTAAGCCAACTTTTTCACTCTCCTCTTTCACTTTCATCAAGAGGCTTTTTAGCTTCTCTTCACTTTCTGCCATAAGGGTGGTGTCATCTGCATATCTGAGGTGATTGATATTTCTTCCAGCAATCTTGATTCCAGCTTGTGTTTCTTCCAGTCCAGCGTTTCTCATGATGTACTCTGCATAGAAGTTAAATAAGCAGGATGACAATATACAGCCTTGATGTACTCCTTTTCCTATTTGGAACCAATCTGTTGTTCCATGTCCAGTTCTAACTGTTGCTTCCTGACCTGCATACAGATTTCTCAAGAGGCAGGTTAGGTGGTCTGGTATTCCCATCTCTTTCAGAATTTTCCAGTTTATTGTGATCCACACAGTCAAAGGCTTTGGCATAGTCAATAAAGCAGAAATAGGTGTTTTCCGGAATTCTCTTGCTTTTTTCATGATCCAGCAGATGTTGGCAATTTGATCTCTGGTTCCCCTGCCTTTTCTAAAATCAGCTTGAACATCAGGGAGTTCACGGTTCATGTATTGCTGAAGCCTGATTTGGAGAATTTTGAGCATTACTTTACTAGCATGTGAGATGAGTGCAATTATGTGGTAGTCTGAGCATTCTTTGGCATTGCCTTTCTTTGGAATTGGAATGAAAACTGACCTTTTCCAGTCCTGTGGCCACTGCTGAGTTTTCCAAATTTGCTGGCATATTGAGTGTAGCACTTTCACAACATCATCTTTCAGCATTTGAAACAGCTCCACTGGAATTCCATCACCTCCACTAGTTTTGCTCATAGTGATGCTTTCTAAGGCCCACTTGACTTCACATTTCAAGATGTCTGGCTCTAGATTAGTGATCATATCATCATGATTATCTGGGTCTTGAAGATCTTTTTTGTACAGTTCTTCTGTGTATTCTTGCCACCTCTTCTTAATATCTTCTGCTTCTGATAGGTCCATAGCATTTCTGTCCTTTTTGAGGCTATCTTTTTATGAAATGTTCCCTTACTATCTCTAATTTTTGAAGAGATCTCTAGTCTCTTGCAATCTGTTGTGTTCCTCTAATTCTTTGCATTGATCGCTGAAGAAGGCTTTCTTATCTCTTCTTGCTATTCTTAGGAACTCTGCATTCAGATGCTTATATCTTTCCTTTTCTCCTTTGCTTTCACCTCTCTTCTTTTCACAGCTATTTGTAAGGCCTCCCTAGACAGCCATTTTACTTTTTGCATTTCTTTTCCATGGGGATGATCTTGATCCCTGTCTCCTGTACAATGTCACAAACCTCATTCCATTGTTCATCAGGCACTCTATCTATCAGATCTAATCCCTTAAATCTCTTTCTCAGTTCCAGTGTATAATCATAAGAGATTTGATTTAGGTCATACCTGAATGGTCTAGCAGTTTTCCCTACTTTCTTCAGTTTAAGTCAAATTTGGTAATTAGGTCTATGAATCAAGGCATATTGGAAGTGGTCAAACAGGAGATGACAAGAGTGAACATCGACATTCTAGGAATCAGTGAACTAAAATGGACTGGAATGGGTGAATGTAAATCAGCTGACCATTATATGTACTACTGTGGGCAGGAATCCCTTAGAAGAAATGGAGTAGCCATCATGGTCAACAAAGAGTCGGAAATGCAGTACTTGGATGCAATGTCCAAAATGACAGAACGATCTCTGTTCGTTTCCAAGGCAAAACAGTCAATATCACGGTAATCCAAGCCTATGCCCCAACCAGCAACACTGAAGAAGCTGAAGTTGAACAGTTCTATGAAGACATACAAGAAGTTTTAGAACTAACACCCCCAAAAGATGTCATTTTCATTATAGGGACTGGAATGCAAAAGTAGGAAGTCAAGAAACACCTGGAGTAACAGGCAGATTTGGCCTTGGAATACAGAATGAAGCAGGTCAAAGGTGAACAAAGTTTTTTCAAGAAAACTCACTGGTCATAGCAAACACCCTCTTCCAACAACGCAAGAGAAGACTCTACACATAGACATCATCAGATGGTCAACACTGAATTCAGATTGATTATTTTCTTTGCAGCCAAAGATGGAGAAGCTCTATACAGTCAACAAAAACAAGACCAGGAGCTAACTGTGGCTCAGATCATGATCTTCTTATTGCCAAATTCAGACTTAAATTGAAGAAAGTAGGGAAAGCCACTAGCCCATTTAGGCATGACCTAAATCAAATCCCTTATGATTATACAGTGGAAGTGAGAAACAGATTTAAGGGCCTAGATCTGATAGATAGAGTGCCTGATGAACTATGGATGGAGGTTCGTGACATTGTACAGGAGACAGGGATCAAGACCATTCCCATGGAAAAGAAATGCAAAAGAGCAAATGGCTGTCTAGGGAGGCCTTACAAATAGTTGTGAAAAGAAGAGAAGCTAAAAGCAATGAAGAAAAGGAAAAATATAAACATCTGAATGCAGAGTTCCAAACAATAGCAAGGAGAGATAAGAAAGCCTTCCTCAGCAATCAATGCAAAGAAATAGAGGAAAAGAACAGAATGGGAAAGACTAGAGATCTCTTCAAGAAAATTAGAGATAGCAAGGAAACATTTCATAAAAAGATAGGCTCAATAAAGGACAGAAATGGTATGGACCTAACAGAAGTACTAGATATTAAGAAGAGGTGGCAAGAATACACAGAAGAACTGCACAAAAAATACTTCACGACCCAGATAATCATGATGGTGTGATCACTCACCTAGAGCCAGACATCCTGGAATGTGAAGTCTAGTGGGCTTTAGAAAGCATCACTATGAACAAAGCTAGTGGATCTGATGGAATTCCAGTTGAGCTATTTCAAATCCTAAAAGATGATGCTGTGAAAGTGTTGCACTCAGTATACAATGAGACCAGATATTAACTCTGAACTGAAGAGACTACTTTGTTTCTTGTTTCTGTTCCTCCATCTTGCCTCGCAGCGCTAGACCAGTGGGCACTCCTGGCTGTCACATTGTTTCTCTTTCAATGGCTTGAAGACATTTTGTTTCAGTGGAGAAATTTTAGAGTGTGGGTGACTGCCTTGTATCAGCATCCTTATGCTCTTGTGTCAACTTCTCCCCCTGGTTTATCAGGCAGTTGAGGGTGGGGATTGGGTGTAATATACCACTGGACTCCTTGTGTCATGCAGTGTCTGGTTCAAGAAAATGTTGCAAAACCGACGACTTGAACCCTGCAGAGACAGATACCTGAGTTCAGGTATGTTTGACAGTCTAATAAGTCCTCCTTATCTCCTAATTCATGGTTTTATTATGTAGATTTTATGACAATGTAAGCATTTATTGTTATTATTATTCAGGTCTTATAGGGCCAACAGATGAAGAGATTATAGTCATTGAAAAGATAGCTTTCTACTCGAAGTTCCCGGAAGTAGGGGGCATGCTATATCAGTAGTGCCACTCAGGGAAACACCAGGGTTGGCCTGGAGACAGAGGGAGGACTAAATATGAGAAGCAGCAGTCACTGTGGCTCCTGCAGGAAAGAATGACTGAGGAAGTGTAAGTAGTTTTAGGACTGACTAGTCATAACCATTCCAAAAGCCTCTGGGGGTGTTGTGCCTGCCTAGTTGTCTGGTACCTTGGTACCTGGCTTTGGGTGATAAGGTGATCAAGTAGATAGCAACCTAGAATGAGAGCTTAATAAGGTCTTTGGGGTGAATGTGGAGCATAGATCTGCTGTTTTGCATATGTGAGTCACAGATTAGTTGTTTGCTGTCTCTAGGAAATGATTAGAGATAAGAGAGACAGTCTCTTCAGGGTCAATAAGACTCCAGATGCCAAAACATCAAAATCAAAAGACAGCTGAATACATTCATCTATTTGCTCAACAAGCATTTCCTGAATGATTTCTACCACCAGGCCATTGTGTTGGAGGCTCAATGTTGAATAAGTCACAAGCTCTCACATTGCATTGTTCACAGTCATGTAAGAAGATCTGGGGAAATAGTCACTATACAGAATGATGGAGCTGTGACAGAGAACGTAATAGGGTTGCCCAATGTGGACTAGAGGTTAAGAGTAGGGAAGGTTCCTGGAGGAACTGAAATGAATATTACAAGTAAGATTTTACCAAGTCAGGTTAGCTGGAAGGCAGCAGCAGTAGGGTTAGAGCTCATCCAAAAGCCAGCATTCCTTAATATCTTAAAGTTCCCTTAGGGACCAGGTGAATTTCTTCCTGGAACAGTTGTTTGGAGAAGAGACAGTTAGAGAAGGCCCTTTATATGAGAGGCAGCCTTTTCTCCTTAACCAGGTCTGATTGATTTGGAAGGTGTCATGAGAAGGTGCATGTCAGGGGATTTCAGCAACAGTTTATATTCATCTAGTGCTTTCTTCATGCTGCATGCTTCTTTTCTGTTCTTTCTCACAACTTATGACTGAAGAGGGGCACATATATTTATATTTCTGTACTATAGTTCATTGTAATTATATGTTTAAGAAAATGCATACACAACTAAGTTGGGCTCCTTGATGGAGCTGGTGAAACTTTGTTGTTTTCTTCATCTATTTAATTTCAGACTTGCCAGAGTCAATTTCAGACTCTGGCCATAAATATACACATCTATGAAGATGAAGAGAAAGAAGGAAGACGGGCCATTAGAGGAGGGAAGGTCAGGAAAAGGAAGTAGGGATTCTTTGAATCCAGAAACTTTCCATGACTTAGCATCTCATTAAACTGAGAGTGTCTTCTATGCAAAAATGTCTGTTATTGATTTGGAGGCTCCTTGCTAAGACAGTAGGAGGGGATAATATTTAAAGAGCACTTTGTGGTTATTAAATCAAATGACATATGCAACATACTTAGAAAAGTGTCTGGCATTTCATAAAAGTGAACGATAAAACGGTAATTGCCATTATTGTCAATATTGTCCTCACTATTTTTTCATATGTGAACACCTACTATGTACACAGAAATAGATTTGTTCAATTTTGGAGGGGATGAAGAGACATTGTAAAGATACAATACATTTAACTCTTTAATCTATTTTTGTGTGTGGTGTTAGGAGCTGTTCTAGTTTCATTTGTTTACATGTAGCTGTCCAGTTTTCCTAGCACCACTTATTGAAGAGGCAGTCTTTTCTCCATTTTATGTTCTTAATTCCTTTGTCAAAGGT
Organism: Nanger dama; assembly: GCA_917880005.1. Taxonomy (NCBI): domain Eukaryota; kingdom Metazoa; phylum Chordata; class Mammalia; order Artiodactyla; family Bovidae; genus Nanger; species Nanger dama. Next base: position 63,036,758 of record CAKJTW010000004.1, on the reverse strand, counting down.
GCCTATATGTGCTTGGGTTTATCTCTGGGCTTTCCATCTTGTTCCATTGGCCTATATTTCTGTTTTTGTGCTAGTAACGTGTTGTCTAAATGAATGAATAAAGAAGATGTGATACATATACACAATGGACTATTACTCAGCCTCAAAAAGAATGAATTAGAGTTCATTCTAGTGAGGCAGATGGACCTAGAACTTGTTATACAAAGTGAAGCAAGTCAGAAAGAGAAAAACAAATATCATATATTAACGTATATATATATATATATATATATATATATATATTTGGAATCTAGAAAAATGGTATTAGTGAACCTATTAATGGGAAAGAAATGAAGATACATATATAGAGAATAGACTTGTGGACACAGTCAGGGAAGGAAAAAGTAGGATGAACAGAGAAAGTAGCATCAACTTATATACACTACCATGTAAAATAGATAGCTAAAACAGGGAGTCCAGTTTTATACTCTGTGGTGACCTAGAAGGGTGGGATGGGAGAGGGGAGGGAGAATCAAGAGGGAGGAATTTAAGCCTTAGATTTTTGAAAGGCTGTTTAATGATGTTACATAGCATTCAATACCAGGTAAACCTAGACAGTATATTAAAAAACAGAGATATGATTTTGCTGACAACGGTTCACGTAGTTAAAACTATGGTTTTTCCAGTAGTCATGTACGGATGTGTGAGTTAGATTATAAAGAAGGCTGAGCATGAAGAATTGATGCTTTTGAACTTTGGTACTGAAGAAGACTTATGAGAGCCTCTTGGGCAGCAAGGAGATCAAATGAGCCAGTCCAAAAGGAAATCAACTCTGAATATTCATTGGAAGGACTGATGCTGAAGTGCCAATACTTTGACCACCTGATGTGAAGAGCCGACTCACTGGAAAAAACCCTGATGCTGGGAAAGACTGAAGGCATGAGAAGGGAATGACAGAGGGTAAGATGATTGGATGGTGTCACTGACTCAATGGATATGAGTTTGAGCAAACTCCAGGAGATAGTGATGGATGGGGAATCGTGGCATGCTGCAGTCCACTGGGTCACAGAGTCAGACACAACTGAGTGACTGAACAACAACAAAACCCAAGGAACATGTACCGAGTGATAGTTTCAGTGCAGAGGAGGACAGCTTACAGATGAGTGGTTAGGGGAAGACCTGGTGGGCTAGTGTATGCCCTGGCTTGCTTCACATGCTTTGTAGAAAAGATGCAAAGGAAGGAATAGAACGCACAATGTTCTAAAGAGATACGTCTGATTTGGTAATGAATATTAATTGGAAATTTTTAAACAAAATAATTTTTCTTTAAGATATCATATATTAATTTTTTTATTTTATTAATTCTTAACACAGCATTTCTTGTTTAGGGTGCAAGTCTTGATTTTCTACTTATTTGGTGTCTCAGATAATATCCTCACATTTGATGTTTTTCGGTACATGCATGCATGCTAAGTCATCTCAATCATGTTCAACTCTTCACAACCTTATGGACTATAGCCTGCCAGGTTCCTCTGTCCATGAGCATTCTCTAGGCAAAAATACTGGAGTGGGATTCCATGCCTTTCTCCAGGGGATCTTCTTGACCCAGGGATTGAACCACATCTTTTGTGTCTCCTGCATTGGCAGGCAGGCTCTTTACCACTAGCACAATCTGGGAGGCCAGTGATTTTCAGCAATATTTAAAAATGGTTCTTTGGAATGTTAAGAAAACAGAGACATCCTTAGAGTCAATGTGAAGTTCTCTTATGAGATTTAGAATTGATAAGAGGCAATGCCTAAGTGTTTTTAGTGAACTTCCTACAATTGGGCATACAACTGAAGAACACTTACCACGTTATAAAAAAGTATAAGTTGTGTGCTATCTAATAAACTTCTTCTCTAATGGAAAAATTGAGTTAAAGAAAAAAACTATTGAAGCATAAAGTTATTTTAGTGGCATCTATCTTATAAATAGCTGTGAAAAGAAGAGAGGTGAAAAGCAAAGGAGAAAAAGAAAGATATAAGCATCTGAATGCAGAGTTCCAAAGAAGAGATAAGAAAGCCTTCTTCAGAGATCAGTGCAAAGAAATAGAGGAAAACAACACAATGGGGAAGACTAGAGATCTCTTCAAGAAAATTAGAGATACCAAGGGAACATTTCATGCACAGATGGGCTCAATAAAGGACAGAAATGCTATGGACCTAACAGAAGAACTAGATATTAAGAAGAGCTGGCAAGAATACAAGGAAGAACTGTACAAAAAGATCTTCAAGACCCAGATAATCATGATGATGTGATCACTAATCTAGAGCCAGACATCTTGGAGTGTGAAGTCAAGTGGGCCTTAGAAAAGATCACTACAAACAAAGCTAGTGGAGGTGATGAAATTCCAGTTGAGCTCTTTCAAATCCTGAAAGATGATGCTGTGAAAGTGCTGCACTCAATATGCCAGTGAAAGGTTGTTGTTGAACTTTGACACCGGGATTCTTGGCCCCTGGTGGAGAAGAATTCAATCCGGGGCCAGAGACGAGGCTTGATCGCTCAGAGATTTTGTGTAACAAAGTTTTATTAAAGTATAAAGGAGACAGAGAAAGCTTCTGACATAGGCATCAAAAGGGGGCAGAAAGAGTACCCCCTGCTAGTCTTCAGCTGGATGTTATATAGTCACCAGCAGTCTGTTAATGAAAGAAGGGAATGTCTCAAAACTTAGAACGGCACCAGGCCCCTCACCCATAAGATGCATTTTGGGATAATCTTGGCTCCAAATGGTTTATCTTGGGGCATAAAATGATTAATTTGAATCTTGAAGAAGGGCAGATCACCATACAAATAGTTTCATTTACATAGATTAGAGGAACAATATCGGAGTATAACATACTCGTTTATCAAGTAAGTTCTGAGCCCAAAAGGCAGAACCGACTTGAAGACAGAGTTTGGGGTAAATGCATAGTACATTAGCATAGCTTAAGATAAACATTTCTATAAGAAAAAGGCATTGGTTAACCTCAGGTGAAACCAGGTATCATTATGACAACACAGAATTTTAAGAGAAACCTCCTTTTAAATTTGTACAGAGAAGGAAAATATATCGCTAGTTTGTTTCCTCCTGCCGCTTAAGAGAGATAAAATGCCTGACACCTGCAGGCTATTTCCTCCATTTGGAGACCCCTGGTCTTCCTGCCTGTTACCCTCTCACCAGCAAATTTGGAAAACTCAGCAGTGGCCACAGGACTGGAAAAGATCAGTTTTCATTCCAATTCCAAAGAAAGGCAATGCCAAAGAATGCTCCAACTACTGCACAATTGCACTCATCTCACATGCTAATAAAGTAAAGCTCAAAATTCTCCAAGCCAGGCTTCAGCAATACATGAACCGTGAACTCCCTGATGTTCAAGCTGGTTTTAGAAAAGGCAGAGGAACCAGAGATCAAATTGCCAACATCTGCTGGATCACTGAAAAAGCAAGAGAGTTCCAGAAAAACATCTATTTCTACTTTATTGACTATGTCAAAGCCTTTGACTGTGTGGATCACAAGAAACTGTGGAAAATTCTGAAAGAGATGGGAATACCAGACCACCTAACCTGCCTCTTGAGAAATCTGTATTCAGGTCAGGAAGCAACAGTTAGAACTGGACATGGAACAACAGACTGGTTCCAAATAGGAAGAGGAGTATGTCAAGGCTGTCTATTGTCAACCCTGCTTATTTAACTTACATGCAGAGAACATCATGAGAAACACTGGACCGGAAGAAACACAAGCTGGAATCAAGATTGCCAAAAGAAATATCAATCACCTCAGATATGCAGATGACACCACCGTTATGGCAGAAAGTGAAGAGGAGCTAAAAAGCCTCTTGATGAAAATGAAAGAGGATAGCGAAAAAGTTGGCTTAAAGCTCAACATTCAGAAAACGAAGATCATGGCATCTGGTCCCATCACTTCATGGGAAATAGATGGGGAAACAGTGTCAGACTTTATTTTTGGGGGCTCCAAAATCACTGCAGATGGTGACTGCAGCCATGAAATTAAAAGACGCTTAGTCCTTGGAAGAAAAGTTATGACCAATCTATATAGTATATTCAAAAACAGAGATTACTCTGCTGACTAAGGTTCGTCTAGTCAAGGCTATGTTTTTTCCTGTGGTCATGTATGGATGTGAGAGTTGGACTGTAAAGAAGGCTGAGCTCCAAAGAATTGATGCTTTTGAACTGTGGTGTTGGAGAAGACTCTTGAGAGTCCCTTGGACTGCAAGGAGATCCAACCAGTCCATTGTAAAGGAGATCAGCCCTGGGATTTCTTTGGAAGGAATGATGTTAAAGCTGAAACTCCAGTACTTTGGCCACCTCATGCAAAGAGTTGACTCATTGGAAAAGACTCTGATGCTGGGAGGGATTGGGGGCAGGAGGAGAAGGGCACGACCGAGGATGAGATGGCTGGGTGGCATCACGGACTCGATGAATATGAGTCTGAGTGAACTCCGGGAGATGGTGATGGACAGGGAAGCCTGGCGTGCTGCGATTCATGGGGTCGTGAAGAGTCGGACACAACTGAGCGACTGAACTGAACTGAACTGAAGATAATCATTTATGTACACTCATAGCATTATGTACCAGGTACTGAAAGTTCATGTTTTGTATCCAGTAATTCCAACCCTAGGAATCTATCCTGGGGAATCATCTGAAATACAACATCTATGTACTAAGGTATTTTCCAAAATGTTATTCATAACATTTTTAATTCATACCATTTCCTGTTATTCACAACAGGAAACAGATGTCCCTAGATGTTTTGGTAAATGAAGGCATGCTCTATGAGAAGATATCAAACAGCCACTAAAGTATTTATTAAAATATAGGATGTGAGATATCGCTCTTGACAGGGTCAGTAGGGAAAGAGAAAAGCAGAGCATGAGAAAGTGCCTTACATTGTTAACATGGACACACACACATACACACACACACAAATAAATTATTGGAAAAACTATGTCAACAAATGCCAAGGGAGGACTTTCTTCAAATTGGACATGGTGACTCAGCCATAGATCTCACCCCGATATTGCTTAAAGAAGCCAACTGTTACTCCTCTGTCTATAGTGAGTTCTTGTCATTACCATGATTTTGTTACTGAATTAAGTTGTATGAACTCTCTTCGAGTTCTTTTGCCTTTCAAGTTTATGTAGCTAAATCATGACTCCAAAGGTAAGATCCATGCTACGCAAGCTTTGTTCAATGACCAAAGAATGGAGAAGTGGGAACTAAATTCACAGATCAGCTTCTGGACCATAAGGCAAGAAAAGTTTGATTTTAAAGAATAAAGTTGAAAGGAGGAGGAATGAGGCTGTTAATCCATTTTTGTCCTTAATTTCTGGTTCTACTGCTAATATGCTAATGTAGTAAAACCTGTGTCTAATGAGACTCGGGGTCTGATGGAGGTCAGATTCCTCACCCTCTTGGTCCCAGGTGGTTCCATCTGTATTTTGTTTGTCTCTTCCTATAACTTCGTTTCTTATCTCTGGACCATTAAAGACTTAAAGATTTATACTGACTTCTGCTAAAAGTTAGTGTTGGGAATTTTGAGCAAGGAACTGGTATAGCAGCTCTAGCAACTATTCTTCAAAACACTGTTCTTCTCATTTATAGAAAGAAAATTACCTGTTTATCTTATAATATTAATATAATAGGTTTTGCTCTTGAAAAACTGTGCTTTTTAAGATGAAGAATATTTCTGCTTTACTCACTACCGTTTATTTGGAGGCTGACCCAGGTTGGCCCTGAAGCAGTGGGCACTCAATGAATTAGTATTTTCTATATCACATTAGCTGAAAGCATCTGTACTCTCCCTATATATGGGGCTTACTAGGTGGGGCTAGCGGTAAAGAACCCATCTACCGATGGGTTGGATCCAAGGGTGGGGAATATCCCCTGGAGGAGGAAGTGGCTACCCACTCCAGTATTCTTGCCTGGAGGGTCCCATGGACAGTGGAACCTGGTGGGCTACAATCCATAGGATTGCAAAGAGCTGTACATAACTGAAGCAACTTAGCACGCATATACATATTGGTTCAGTTCAGTTCAGTTCAGTTCGTGTCCAACTCTTTGCGACCCAATGAATTGCAGCACACCAGGCCTACATATATGTGCATGTAATTTTCCACTCAATTCCACAGTCTCTGGTATTCCATATTTGAAATTTGAGATTTGCCTTCATTGTTTTACTTTTCTTTACAGCTTAAAAAATATATACATTCTTCTGATAAATAGCAGATGGAGTAAGGTAGTACATGATGTATTAATAGTTACATATACCTTAGCTAGAAATAATTTCTCAATGTTTTTTTTTTTTCCTGTAAATGGTATCAGTCTATAAAAGAAAGGCCAGCTCTGATAATTCAGAGAAGGAGCCTTATTTTTTTGGACTTCAAGTTTGCCCTGATGGCCTCAGTCATGACTGGGCCCTGCCAAGGACATCCAAACAGCCCCAAGAAGTGTGAGCAGAAAGAAAGATGGAAGAGGTCAAAGCAGATATTTATTTTTTTAGCTTTGATTGAGAGCTAACCTTTTCTATGGATGTTTGTGAAAAGGAAGGAGAAAGGTGCATAGTGATTGGGAGTGGGGAAAATGTTAGAAAGTGGTGGGGATATAAACAGATAGAGATTATAATGGAAGCTCAACATTTCATCCTAAAAATTGTTCTGAAATAAGTACATCCGTGGTTGTTATTTCCACTTACCAAAAATATCCAATCTGACTAACATGCTAATTTATTTTTCTCAAGTTTATTTAAAATTTCTTTTCCATAATTTGGAATCTGACTCTAGAAAATATATCAGTTCAACTCAACAACACGTGAGCATTCTGATTTCCTTACAGAAGCCAAGGACTCAGAGTTCACTTTGGTTGGTTCCTAGCTCACTTTTTCTTAGGGAAACACAAGGATAAACAAACTGAGGTACATGGATGTGTCCGTCTCCTCCCTCCTCTCCTTCCTCACCTTCTTCCTTTCTCCCGCTTTCCTTCTCTCTCTGCCTTATTCTCTTTTTCTCCTTTCTACTCTCAGGTTGTAGCTAAGATTTAAGTTGAAGCAGATGAACAAAACAGATTGGAGACATTAACCTTAGGCTGTCTTTGCCTCTGAAATTAGCATCGGCTCTGGGTATGAATGACTGTGATTCCTATGTTAAAGAAAGCTGCAATTTCTCAAAAATTGGAAGGATATTATGAGCATCTTAAACCTGCAGGGAGCTTCATTAATTACAGTTCCTGGATAAATATTTCTTACAGTAAAATCGACACATGCAGAAATGCTGACTTTAAGTCTTCACTGGCATGCCAGTGTTGATGATTAATGTCTATTTTACTTTTTTAATGAGAGACCTCACATGTGAATTAGGCCGGATCATAGAGATGATTCATCTCTTCCCTCCTAGAAGGCAAGGCATGTTTTCTGCTAAAGAGGAAAGAGAAATTTGCTTTTACCTACTCCATACTCCTAGCAAAGCCTCTGGCATTTGGTTGTAACACATCCATCTCTTCCAACATGTTGCATCTCATCTAGTTTCTGCAATAATCTCCTAATGGTCTTCCTTCTCTCCAGTTCTCTGGTTTACTATGGACTGATTTATGCCTGTTATCCAAACATTATTATTAAAATTGTCTCCATTTATGCTCAGATGTGCCTTGGTTTGGATGATAATTGTAGAGTCACCCTATGATTTGAACTATATCCACTTTCCCAACCTCATCTTTCACTTCACGTCTTTGTGCTTGCTGTACTTTCTCTTGTTCCCTTGGATAATTTTATGCTTTCTGGGGCCTTTCAGTGTATGTTCTTTAGCCTGGCACAATGTCTTCTTCACCTCCCTATCTCAGCTCTGAAGTTACTTCCAAAACTTTTCTGACCTCACCAACCTAATTCAGGGCTCATCATTCAAAGGGTTTCTTAGCATTTACCAGAGTGGTAAGTCCACAATTATTAGTGTGATTACTTCACTGATGCTAATTCTCCCATTAGATTCTATCAGCCCCCAATTTTATTTCCTCTTTTAGAGGAGGGAAAATCTTTTAGGGAGATTTAAAAAATTGATGTATGATAACTGGGTGAGTATCTGAACCTCAGTTCTGCCTAACTCTGTCATTTCTATTTCCTGATAGAAGTCTTTAGCCAGAAGAGCTAAGGGTGAAGTGTCTGGTTGACAATGACCCTGTAATGCAATATCTTCTGTATCTCTTTGGCATTAGAAGCAATTCCCAATAAATATTTTCAAGTTCTGAAAAGCCTTAAGATTACTCAGCTGAAAAATTCACAGTTTCAGTGACATCACAATGCATCCCTTATTATCAGGGACTCTCTTTATCCTTTTTATCATTCCCCTATTGGTGGCTCACCAATAGCAATTGGTAACGCTGGCAATTGGTGAACTGGCAATGAGGTAGCTCATCTCATCCCCCACTAATGGGTCCTTGAAGAGGAGAACTTCTGGTGCTGGAAATAAGAAAGATTTGCCCTATAGACAAAACGTAGAGAGGAAGGGATATGTGGGGGAATTATATGGGTCTTTAATCACATGGACTCTTTGTGAAATATCATGTCCAGCAAATTCTACTTCCTGTCCCTCCTGGGAACCTGGTTAAGGTACATTTCCCAGCCTCCCTTCCAGTGAGGAGAAGCCTTGTGATTGACTTCTGACCAGGTAGAAATAGGGAGATGGGAGGTGAGTCATTTCTATGATATAAAATCCTACTTGCCATTTTCCATATTTCATGCACTGGAAAAGTAATGAAATTGACTGCATACTTTGATGAAATCCAGAATTCAAAATCCCAATTTCCTCTTGATTTGCCTGCATAAATAGTTAGAAGCACTGGTCAGCTCCTTTTACACCTGATTTTAATCATCCTTACTCCCAACCCTGGATTCTGCTGTTAGTAGAAGTGTAAAGTAATGTGACATTGTGGGAGATGCCTCCCTATGGGCTTCTTGTGTTTCTGTAAGTTTTGTAAGCAGAGACATTGATAGCTTCTGTTTCAAACAGTTTCTTCAAAGATACTTGTAAAGCAAACTGCCTTGTAAATATATAATGTTTTCCCCCTGGAGAAGATGCCAGATTAGTTTACTGTCTGGGATAATAAACCATTGTATCCTTCTGGCTCAAACACTGAGCAGGTTTGTTGTGGACCTTTTAGAACACAGAAGGTTTCCTAAGATCAAGGTTTCACTGCATGTGTAGAATTTACCTGGGCCACTGCATTGCCCTTGTGGGCTTTGTGTGTGTGTTTGTGTATGTTGGTGGGGGGAAGGTGATCAGCAGATCCAGCTTGAACATGAAGCCCATGCTGCCTGTTATGATGTGACTAATATGATGTGTCTTTCATCCAGGAGTCATGTTTTCTGGCATCTATGAAACTGGCAGGATGATCCATTATGAAGGTAAAATCTCAGTCTCTTTACAGTTCTTGACAGCATTTGTTGAGAGCAATTTGAATGTATCAGTTAATTTAAAATCCATTGATACTACAGTTTATCCTTAAAAATTTCTTGCAGAAAAATTTGTGTATTCAAATACAAATGCGAAGTCATTTATTTCAGGGCAGAGTCTGATACTAAGAAATTAAAAAGAGCCTGACCATTTTAGTATGAACATACCTAATTTAATGATAGGCATTCCTAATTTGACTACAATTCAGCAACTAGAATAAGGAAACTCTTTATGAGCTGACACAGGACTTTCCCCATGATTCATTTTTTCATGGGAAAAAGCAACTTATACCACAATACTGTGCATTTTGGACTCATTGTCTGTTCACTTTTTCACCGATCAAGCATTTATTGGGCATTTTCTATGTACCAGGATACATGCTGATATCTCACAGGCAACACTAACAACATCTCTGTGGGGAAACCAGAGAGTAAACAATGATAAGAGCAAAAATAAGGCAATCATTGGGCTATGAAAATATATTCAAATGATAGGAAGGCAAGGAGGCTACTTTAGGTGGGGTGGAAATGGAAATATATAGTTTCAGAGGGATTCTAAGGTATCATTTGAGATGATACCACAAGTTTGGAAATAAGCTAGCCAAGCAGAGATGGGGGAGAATATTAGAGTCAGAGACTCAGAGAAGAAAAAAGATTTCTTGTGTTTGAGGATGAAAAAAGATCCCATGATGGTCAGATGATTTTGGTCATGAGGAAAGATGGTAACACTGAAGGCCATCATAATAAATTTTGTTGCTCAGTTGCTAAGTCATGTCTGACTCTTTGCAACCCCATCGACTGCAGCACTCCATGTTTCCCTGTCCCTCACCATCTCCTGGAGTTCACCCAAGTTCATGTCCATTGAATCAGTGATGCTATCCAACCATCTCACCCTCTGCTGCCCTCTTCTCCTTTTGCCTTCAAACTTGCCTAGCATCAAGGTCTTTTCAAATAAGTCAGCTCTTCTCATCAGGTAGCCAAATTATTGCAGCTTCAGCTTTAGCATCAGTCCTTCCAATAGGTATTCAGGGTTGATTTCCCTTAGGATTGACTAGTTTGATCTCTTTGCTGTCCAAGGGAGTCTCAAGAGTCTTCAACAACACAACTGAAAAGTATCAAATTCTTTGGCACTCAGTCTCCATAGCTTTGAGTATATGGACCTTTGTCAGCATAGTGATGTTCTTGCTTTTTAATAAGCAGTCTAGGTTTGTCATAGCCGTCCATCTAAGAAGAAAGTATCTTGTAATTTCATGGCTTCAGTCATCATCTGCAGTGATTTTGGAGCCCAAGAAGAGAAAATCTGTCACTGCTTCCACTTTCTCCCCATCTATTTGGCATTAAGTGATGGGACCAGAGGCCATGATCTGAGTTTTTTGAATGTTGGTTTTTAAGCCAGCTTTCTCACTCTCCTGTTTCACCTTCATCAAGAGGTTCTTTAGTTCTTCGCTTTCTGCCATAAGGATGGTATCATCTTTGTATCTGAGGTTAGTTATATTTCTCCTGGCAATCTTGATTCCAGCTTGTAACTCATCCAGCCCAGCATCTCACATGATATTCTCTGCATATAAGTTAAATAAACAGGGTGACAATATACAGCCTTGAAGCACTCCTTTCCCAATTTTGAACCAGTCAGTTGTTCCATGTAAGGTTCTAACTGTTGCTTCCTGACCTGCATACACGTTTCTCAAGAGGGAGGTAAGCTCTTGAAGAACTTTCCACAGTTTGTTGTGATCCACATAGTCAAAGATTTTAGCATAGTCAATGAAACAGAAGTAGATATATTAATGGAATTTCCTTGCTTTCTCTATGATCCAATGAATGTTAACAATTTGATCTCTGGTTTTTCTGCCTTTTCTAAAACCAGGTTGTATATCTGGAAGTTCTGTTGAAGACTTGCTTGAAGGATTTTGAATATAACCTTATTAGCATAGAAAGTGATCACAATTGTATGGTAATTTGAACATTCTTTGGCATTGCCCTTCTTTGGTGTTGAGATGAAACTGACCTTCTCCAGTTCTGCGGCCACTGCTGAGTTTTCCAAATTTGCTGACATATTGAGTGCAGCACTTTTAGTATTTTAAATAGCTCGCTGGAATTCCATCACCTCCACTAGCTTTACTGGTAGGAATGCTTCCTAAGGCCTACTTGAACTCACACTCCAGGATGTCTGGCTCTAAGTGAGTGACCATACTATCATGATAATCAGGGTCATTAAGAGGGGTTGATGAAAGAAGTTTTTAGATATCATTTGAGATAAGATATTTTGAAGCAACCAAAAAAAAAAAAAAAGCATGTTAGGGCAGTGATAGGATCTGATTTTCTTATATAAATGATCATTCTGACTGCTATATGAAAAACAGAGTTTATGATAGTCTCTCTTTCTATAAATGTATATGTATATATGCATATAGCCCTTCCTGGTGCTCAGACACTAGACAGCAAAAAATCTGCCTGCAATGCAGGAGACCCAAGTTCGATCACTGGTTTGCAAAGATCCCCTGGGAAAGCATTTGGCTACCCACTCCAGTATTCTTTTTGGAGAATTCTATGGACAGAGGAGCCTGCTAGGCTACAGTGCATGGGGTCACAGATTCAGACATGACTGAGTAACTTTCCTTTTATTTTTCCATATGTATACACACATGCATATATACATATTTATATATAAACATACATGTCCTTATTTTATGTAGAAGTAACAGCTTATGGTTTTGGGGAATGAATTGGGAGAACCTTAATACTTACTGCTTCATAAAAAATAAGAAACACATTCTGAATATTAATAGGAAAAGATGGGGAAGGTAGAATTTCTGGAGCCAGGTTATATACAAAACCAAGATAGAATTTTCCTCCAACAGGTATTATTAAAAGCTCTTAAATTTTTTGATCTTATTTGTTTTTTTATCACCAGAGATGACAATATTAGCACTGCTTAGAAAATAATCTGTCTACACACATGTATGTGTTTACAAAAGCCATTGGTTTCTAGCATATGAATATTAATTGCCATCTTTGAAAAGAGATCAAAGGAAGAAAAAAGAGCCACAGAGAATATGGTCATGCAATCTTGTTTTGGCTGAGTTAATAAACTGGAAGCTGAAATAAAAACCTAGGCTGAAAATGACCTGGTCAAGGAAATACTTATGAGATCTTCTGATAAACTCCGACAAAGATGGTATTAAGAGAAAGATCCTTTACAATGAAAAGACTTTAACAGTTGTAAAATATAAATTAAATATTTTTCCTACTGTCAGTAAACAAATCAATATATATGTCTTCTTTCATAAATACATAATTCTAGCAGTTCAATGTTATGGCCATTTCTCACAAAGCCATGTTTTGATTCGATAACATAATTACAGTAAAACGAAAGCTCCTTGTTGATGCTGAGACCTCCTTTAAACATCTACAAGCTCCCTGTTTAGAATGAACCTTGTTCTTGACCTAAATACTTCAAGGTTATTGATATCTATCCTAGAAGTCTCACTAATCTATTTACTGAAATTTCATTATCCCAAACTGTCATAGTCACAATCACTCCCACTCGCATTCTTACTCCAAGTTAGTGACTCACATCTGGGAAAAAATGTCATGTTCTTCTTTTTAGGCCATGGAATAAAAAGAAAACTAACTAATATGGAAGTGAATTGGCTAATTGCTAATGTTTGAAAATGTTCAGCCGATATTGGGAGCTTTCAGCCAGTGCCGTGATGAGGGCACATCACTCTAGTAGCTCTCAGTGGTTTTGTGTTTTCCTCTGATGTTGAAGGTGGGGAGCCTGTTATCTCTAGGATGAAGTGGAAGTCTCTCAGTCATGTCCGACTCTTTGCAACTGCATGGACTGTAGCCTACCAGGCTCCTCCGTCCATGGAAATTTCCAGGCAAGAATACTGGAGTGGGTTGCCATTTCCTTCTCCAGGAGATCTTCCCGACCCAGGGACTGAACCCGGGTCTCCTGCTTTGTAGGCAGACACTTTACCATCTGAGCCATCAGGGAAGTCCTAGATCTAGAAGAGGCAGCAGTAATTGTCAGTCTTGGGATTTATTTATGGATTGATTAGAGAAACTATTGAATATCTTGTATGTTCCAGGTACTATACAGAATGAGTGAAATATGTTTTTGACTCTGCTCTGGTGTCTAATCATCTTTCATTTGGTTTTCCACCACGTTAGATATACCATGCTTACTTTTTCAAAATTTATATGTTCTCAAAAAGTAGCATGAAATTATATCTCCCTCCAAGGCTTCTGTTTGACTTTTGCTTGGTCATTTGGAATTCATAGAAATTGCTGTTGCATTTGAATAGCATATTTCCTATTATTTTAGGCAGAGTGATTTATAGCAGTGTGTAGGAAGATTCAATTTTTGACATGCTTAACACTGATAAATTAGGTCAAATATTTTTCAGTCACAGGTTTCTGGCCAAGCTTCTTCTGAAGTGAAGCCCAGGTTCTCTCTGAGGAGACTGGAGAGGAAAAAACAGGTGAATTAAATAGTGCCATCCTCAGACTAGAAAAGCTTCTACCTACCTCTTGGCTGTGTCATCTCTATGCTATTTTGCCTCAATGCACAACTGGTCCACATTTTTATCAGTTCATGAATAACTGTCCCTGGATTCTTGGAGTAGCTTAACAACTTCACTTACTTTTCCAGGGAAAGAAGACAACTATGGATCTTTCTCTTAAAGATTTTACTGGTTCTCTTCCCTCTCTGCCTCAGTATGGCTCGGAATAGTCCATGGTAATTTTGTCAACCTTCTAAGAGGGGACACATCCCCAGATTCTCTTGACCAAAGTCAAAGATGTTCCTTGAATTCATGTATCAGAAATCACATATTGAAGAGCTGCCAGTGGATCCTTTTACAGGAGGTGTAAAAGCCCTGTGATATCATAAAAATTTCCACTTTTCTCGTTTTCCACTACCGATCCTAGGAGGTTAGCCTTTTTTTTTTTTTAATTTTATTGGAGTATAATTGATTTACAATAGTTTCAAGTGTACAGCAGAATGAATCAATTATATATGTATATATCCATTCATTTCCAGATCCTTTTCTAATATAGCTTATTCAGTTCAGTTCAGTTCAGTCACTCAGTCGTGTCCAACTCTTTGTGACCCCATGAATCGCAGCACGCCAGGCCTCCTTGGCCATCACAAACTCCTGGAGTTCACTCAGACTCACGTCCATCGAGTCCATGATGCCATCCAGCCATCTCATCCTCTGTCGTCCCCTTCTCCTCCTGTCCCCAATCCCTCCCATCATCAGAGTCTTTTCCAATGAGTCAACTCTTCATATGAGGTGGCCAAAGTACTGGAGTTTCAGCTTTAGCATCATTCCTTCCAAAGAACACTCAAGACTGATCTCCTTTAGAATGGACTGGTTGGATCCCCTTTATTACAGAATATCAAACTATTTGATGTTTATATATGATATTTATATATGATAATATGTATATATTAATCCCAGTCTCCTAATTTATCCCCCTACTTTTACCCTATGGCAACTGTAGTTTTGATTTTGAGATCTGTGAGTCTATTTCTATTTTGTAAAAGCTTATTTGTATAATTTTTATTAGATTTCACATATAAGCAATATCATATGATGTTTGCCTTTGTCTGACTTCACTTAGTATGATAATATCTAGGTCCATCTATGTTGCTGCAAATGACATTAGTTCATCCTTTTTAATGGCTGTGTAATATTTAATTTTATGTATATACCACATCTTTTTATCCCTTCATTTTTTAATGGACATTTAGTTTACTTCCATGTCTTTGTGCTACTATGAACATTGGAGTGCATGTATCTTTTGAATTACAGTTTTATCCAGATATATGCTCAGGAGTGGGATTGCTGGATTATATGGTAGTTCTGTACTTCCTGACACACAACTCTCTTCTTCATGACCTCCTCAGCTCAGAGTTCCAGAAGCCCCATATTTACATAGATTCTTGTAGCAAATTAATGATAATTTCTATAAAGAAAAATTTGAGTGCTTTGGGATCACCTGGGGTGTCTTTTAAGAACTGAAGATTCTTATCATCTCTGGTGGATCATTCATTATCTCTGCTGGATCACTACCACCAGAGATAAAGATTCCATAAATCTGGGATAGATTCCATAAACTAATGTAGTAATAATGCTTGTTATGGTGTGTGTGGCCTTGAGTTCACCCTTGAGGAAGATTGCATTGCGGTGACAAACACTAACTTGTGAATTGACAAACCTGATTGGATTTCCAGCCCTACAACTTAGTAAGAGCATAACTTTGAATATGTTAATTTACTAACCAAAATTTGTAATCCAGCTTTCTTACTTCTCATTGATGTTTAATGTTATTTAATTTCACCAAGTCCCTGAGGACACACAGTATAGATACAGGAATCAGGTCATTCTAGGGAAACTTAAACGTGAAGCATCCACAAGAAGAGGCACACAGTTGCCCAGATTGCCTAACTTTCTGCAGATATATAGAGGGGCTGGAACTTAATGGACCCACTGTGGCTGGATTCCAGGGAAGGAGCCCCATGGTCTATTGCTCTCCCTTTAATGGGATGAGGGCCAGAAAGGCCTTGACAGTGAGTGGCATGCTGCTTTGTGAGCTCGCCTGGTATTGTATGTAAGTTACAAAGTAATAATAGCTTAGATGCCACTGTTTAGGCGAGTGATGGGAAATGTCACCTGCTTAAGACTTCAAGACCTAGGGTACACCTCTAGGAAAATGCAGCTTCTCCTTCTTGGGTGAGGGCAGTGTTTCGAGTTTCTTCTAACACATTTCTGGGCAATTCAGAGACAATTCTCAGGAAACTGCAGGTAGACACCACATTATCTCACAGGGCTTCTGAGAGCACTGGATGGGACAATATATGATGAAACAACTTAATTTGGTTATGATCCACAATAAAAATTGTTTATGCTTTATCCCTTTCCTGTATCCTACAGGGCCTGGGACACTTAAAAACTGCATGTTTTATATTCTTGTGTTCCAAATTGGCTAATTGGTTATATTATGATTGTTGTTGTTGATGATTTTGTTATTATTAATCCCATTAATCTGAGTTGAAACCTTATTATAGATTCTGTTTTTCTTCTCCTGAGGGAAGTTTAGTCTAAGCAAGAACAATTTTTTTCTTCCTCTGAAGCTTAGGTTGAAGTCCATTATAATCCTAACAATTTGCCATAGAGTTTTCCACATTCAAATTGTTAGAAGCATTATATGAGTAGCTGAATTGCTAAACTGCCTTCCTAAGGAAATAAAAGACTGAAATTCACAAATTTTGATTATTTAAAATATTGTTATTTGAAAGATTTGCTCTGAAATTATTTTAGTATAATCATGTATTCCATTAGTATGTGTAAAGCTTTATACATGAGGCTTTGTGAGCTCACATGGAATTATATAAAATGAATAATATTAAATACATACTGTTCATAATATTGTGAGTTCAAGTTTAAATAATATTGTAAACTATTATATACACACATATGAATGCACTGTATAAATGTATCTGCTGAGATATGGAATGTGTCACTTTGCCAGAGTATAACTTTGTACAAGTTATTATTTAAGCTGTATATCTCTCTTTTTTTAATTTTTTATTTTTTATTTAATTAATTTATTTTTTAATGTTTTGCCATACATTGACACGAATCAACCATAGGTGAACACAATCTCCCAATGCCGAAACCCCTCCCACCTCCCACCCCACAATACTGTATTTGTTTTGCCATACATTGACATGAATCAGCCACAGGTGTCCACGATCTCCCAATGCCAAAGCCCCCTCCCACCTCCCACCCCACATCCTCTCCCTGAATCATCCCGTGCACCCGCCCCATGCGTCCTGCATCCTGTATTGAACACAGACTGGCGCTTCATTCTTACAAGATAGTATACATGTTTCAATGCCGTTCTCCCAAATCATCCCACCCTCTCCCTCTCCCTCAGAGTCCAAAAGTCCGTTCTATACCTCTGAGTCTCTTTTGTTGTCTCACATAGAGGGTCTTCATTACTATCCTTCTAAATTCCATATATATGTGTCAGTATACTGTATTGGTGTTTTTCTTTCTGGCTTACTTCACTCTGTATAATCGGCTCCAATTTCATCCATCTCATTAGAACTGAGTCAAATTTATTCTTTTTAAGGGCTGAGTAGTACTCCATTGTGTATATGTACCACAGCTTTCTTATCCATTCATCTGCTGATGGACATCTAGCTGTATATCTCTTATTATTGAAAAAAATCTCAGCAAACATGTACTATCTCTCATTATATATATATATATATATACAAAAATGCTTCCTATAAACAGAAACTCAAAGTTTGTTAAATATGTAGATGATAACCATTGTTTGTGATTTGAACATTTTCATTATCTAGAAAGAATCTATGAGCAGGGAATGTTGAATAATTTAGTATCCACTGATAACGCTAGATGATTATAGCACAGGTCCTATATTAGAAGATGTTTTAATTTTGGCTCTTGAATATCTCCCTATTGTTTACAAGGCCATAGTCAAAATTCTCAAAACATTCTGAAAGCTCACCTATTTTGTCACAGAGAGAGGCTCATTCAACATTTTAGGGAATTACCAAGGGCTGCATTCATTTGAACCCATTGACCCATCTCAGAAAACACTAAATCCTGATAAAGGAAAAACAGGAACAGAAATGAAGGGAGAATTTCTGTACTGGGAAAGAGCATGATAGATCAACCCCTTCGTCTTCCACCATCATAAAGAATCAGGGTTCTGTTTATATCCTTTGCAAATAGAGAACAGGAGAATCTCAAGACATCAGACTCATTCCAATGGAATCATCCCAAAATGTAGTTCCAATGCTTCTACTATGTTATTTCTCCAATTTATCCCTTATTTGGTCACTAGTTTCCTAAAACACAAGTCTGACCATTTTTTTAAAAAATCGTAAACATTCCCTGCATTCTATTTTTTCCAGAATATAAACTTACATGAAACAGCATAGAATTCATTCCCTTCAACCCCAGTTTTTGCCACGACACTCCACATTCCTTCCACTCTGGTGCAAGGGAACCGCTTGTCCAAACACCTTACACACTTTCATACTTAGTGTCTTGTGTAGTGTTCTTTCAGCTCACAACTGAATCCTCAGTTCCTAACAGCACTAGCATGACTGGTACCATGTGTGTGTTCAGTTGCTAAGTTGTGTTTGACTCTGTGACCCCATGAACTGTAGCATGCCAGGATTCTCTGTCCTTCTCTATCTCCTGGAGTTTGGTCAAATTCCTGTCCATTGAGTTGGTGATGCTATCTAACCATCTCATCCTCTGCCACACCCTTTTCCTTTTGCCTTCAATCTTTCCCAGCATCAAAGGTTTTCCAGTGAGTCAGCCCTTTATATCAGGTGGTCAAAGCATTGAAGCTTCAGTTTTAGCATGAGTCCTTCCAATGAATATTCAGGGTTGATTTCCTTTACGATTGACTGTTTTGATTTCCTTGCTGTCTAGGGGCTACATAAAGAAGAAAAAAATGAGAACAAAGGAAAATGAGACAATAAAACAGGCAAGTCTATTATATAGATTTCATTCCTTAAAGAACCCAAGAGTGACACATTGCCCAGACTTTGAAGAGAAAAGTAGGCAAAATTTGAGAGAATATACACTACTGTCTTATTTGCTCACTTGTTTATGTAGGCTGCTTTCTGGGTCTAGTTCATTTTGAAAATGTGATGATTAAGCATTATTTTATTGATGTTCAGTAGGTATCACTATGTAGTGGAAAAAGCTTGAGTTCTAGAGTCAGCTCTACAGTCAACAGTCAGTAAACTGTTGGTTTTGGATTAAACTGTTAGTTTCTCTGTTAAACTGCTGTGTGACTTCAGAATCAATTTGAGTCTCAATTCCCTCATCTAACGTAAACATAGTGATAGCTACCTCAAGATTAGAATAATGCATAGCAAATATACATGAACCTCACCATTCTTTATTAGTAATAGTAATTATAGCAATATGAAGTTAACATACAATTTATTGAACACCCATAAATGTACTTAACTTTTGCAGTGTGTTTTTCTTAAAGTCTCTAACGAGCACTCTTCTCTTCCCTCCCTCCTCTCTTTCTCTCTCTCTTTCTCCACGCACACACACATAAATACCTGCCATATACAAAAACTCAATATTAAGTTTGTTAACTATCCAGAGTATCATTTGTGATTTAGACATTTTCAATATTCAGAAAGAATCAATGAGCAAGGAATGTTGAACAATTTAATCTCCACCTGCCACCTTTACCTCCCAGTAACCCTGTCTCCACACTGACCCTCAGTAGAGCCTTGAACATTTATATATCTCAAAATGCAATACAACACAACACAATGCAAGACAATGAGTACAATCATTATACCCAAGATCTAATCTATCTACCAAAGATTTTTCACATCACTTAAGGTGCTGATTGACATTTATGAGGATATTAATATAAGCTTGAATAAACTGATAATAAAATGCTACTATGACTAAAATTGTTTGGTGAGGAAATCTAGCTCACAGAAACATTTAAACCTTGGTAGCAACTGTAACTGAAACCTGTTAGGGAAACACCCTTTTTCTCATTTGACATTTTGAAACCCATTGGCCTTTATCTCCTTTGCAACGGTATCCTGGTTTTACATATTTTCTCATTCCATTTCCAGCTTGTTTTTCATCCCCCTAATCCTGGAGGACAGAAGACCCCTGTCCCAGTTTCCCTGTTTCTCCTTGTCATCTGTCTTGTCAGAGCAGCAGAAACATTGGTTTAGAGGCTGAGGGCAGGGTGTGAGCAGTTGGTGGTGTGCAGTCTTTGTAATGTTTGCGTATTTCCCTAAGAAGGAAAAAAACGGATGAAATTTTTGAGTGAGGAAAATGAGGGCAAGTCAGAATCTACATGAGAGAAGAAAGGTAGGAAGGACTGGGAGGGGTGGCTGAGACAGAGAATTGCCACCAAATGATCCCAAGAAAGGCCCCATGGTGATGAAAAGGGACTTTTAAACAAGCTTTCTATACCCTGAGCAGGCCTCTGGTGGCTCAGCAGTGAAGAATCCGCCTGCAATGCATGAGACTGTGGGTCCCATCCCTAGGATGGGAAGATCCCCTGAAGGAGAGCACGGCAACCCACTCCAATATTCTTGCCTGGAGAATCCCATGGACAGAGGAGCCTGGTGGGCTACAGTCCACAGAGTCACAAATGCATACAGTGAAGAGTCCAGCCCTTTGTATTTAAAAGCAAAAATGTAATTCCTGCCCATAGGAATAGACTCTTAATTTATGACCACAACACTTGCCTACAAAATCAGTAGCTACACACATGGTGTTGGAGCCTCAGTCCATGCAGTAGTAGTTTCTGGTTGTCAACAGGCCCCACCCTCCCTGACCCCAACTTTCCTCCCAAGTCTTTGGAGCACTTTGAAACTATGAAAAAAAAAATTAATTCCAATAAAAAGAAGCTACCTGGCAGAAAGCAGGCAGCACTCTGATCACTGTCCCCTTTCCTGTCTTGAACCCCCTAGTTTCTGGGGCCCAGAGTGAAGGCTGCTACCCTACAGGATGCTCCCGGTTCCTGTCATTCCTCCCCTGCCCTCACCATTACCCTCCTGGGTAAGAACCATCCTAACAGTGGCTATAGCCTAGACACTCACTGACTCATGAGCCTCCTCATCCTGTGATAGTTCCAATCTTTCCTTCCTCATCTACCTGGTCAATGACAGTCCTCTCATCCTACCAAGTCTTCCAGGATTCCACTGGGCAGCCCTCTCTGCCCTGTGAGAGCTGGTCTATCTGTCATGCTCTGCCTTGCTTGCTGTGCTTGGCAGTGACAGGCTGGAAGGCTTCCTTTCCTCCCCTGGCGCTCTGTTTCTCTGGATGAGGGGGCTTTCTCCAATCTCTCTCCCCACCAAGGAGGAGTAGGGATTTGCTCTTCTGACTAAAGAAGGTGGTGAGGGGCTGAAGATGGTCCATATTTCACCAGAAACTGTCTCAAAGAGGAAACATGTCCACTGTCCTCTTTTGCTGAAGGCATCTGGGTTTGGTGAGG
The DNA here is from genome assembly GCA_917880005.1 of Nanger dama. Lineage (NCBI taxonomy): Eukaryota > Metazoa > Chordata > Mammalia > Artiodactyla > Bovidae > Nanger > Nanger dama. The sequence continues at coordinate 63,015,258 of CAKJTW010000004.1, read as the reverse complement.
AAATCCAGATCACAGGGCAGAAAAAGCTGGCAGGGCCTGGGGCCAGCCTCCATCTCCTAGAGCAGACCATGAAGCCCACCTTCCTCCCCTTCGCTCTCCATTCTGCTGGTCCCTGATGTGTGCTGAGTGACTGAAACTGCTGCTCGAATAAGTATGCATTCACTAGTTGGAATTGTGGGTAGACCTTTTCAGAAAATAGTGCCCAAATCTGGACTTGGAAGCCAAAATAACAGAAAACCTCACTTTGCCTTCAGATCCAAATTCCCACTCAGCTTGACAAGAGAACCCTATAAAGTGGGACCCCAGCCAATCTTTTAAGATGGCTTTCGCTGAACATAAATCCTCATTGGCCCTTTTTGTCTATTTTCAGGTGGATAGTTCAGGTAAGTGGTTAACATCTGCAAATTCCAACATCCATAGCCTACTGCAGTAGTAGCTATAACCTTTTCATGCTTATACCTTTACCTCATAGCCCAAAAGTGACATGGTACACTTATCAAGTCAAATTGAAAGGCAAAAAGCATGATTCCTGGAGATACCTAGCAATTCAGCAAATATTTTTGACTAACCATTGACTGTCTGAAACAAAAAGAAATCATTACTCTTATTAATGATTTCCTAAGGTCTCAATGCATCTATCTATGTAACTGAGCAAGACTCTACAAGGCCTTCTGGAAACAGGCCAGGCCCCCTACCCAACCCTCTCATGTTCCCTGATAGCCTTCTGTCTATAGCAAAACTTTAGTCAAAGAGTACATTTAAACAGAGGAGTGAGAAAATGAAGAAAGGAAAAACAGTCAAGCAAGACATAATAATAGCTTAACTATTAAACTAAGTCAAGGACTTTTAGTTCCTCCTCAAAGGCTATAGATAATTTTTCTGAGCCACATTCTTTAGCTTTTTTGCAGATACTGAATCCCCTACCAGATGATAGAAGTTAACTGTATGCTTCCCATAAGCAATAGACCCCAGATGGTTTGGAACCAGGTTGATGACATTGACTCCCGATTACCTGAAGTGAAGTGAAGCGAAGTCGCTCAGTCATGTCCGACTCTTTGTGACCCCGTGGACTGTAGCCCGCCAGGCTCTTCTGTTCATGGGATTCTCGGGGCAAGAATACTGGAGTGGGTTACCATTTCCTTCTCCAGGGGATATTCCTAACCCAGGGATCGAACCCGGGCCTCCCGCATTGGAGGCAGACGCTTTAACCTCTGAGCCACCAGGGAAGCTGTACCTAGCCACCAACTAATCAGAAGAATGTCCATGAGCTGACCACACACCCTACCTCTCCCTTAGCCTACCTTTAAAAGTAATTACCTGAAAAACATCATGGAATGAAATTCAAGCCTTTTAAATACTAGGTCCTAGTTTCCCTACTTGGTGCTTGCAATAAACACTGCACTTTCCCTCACCACAACCAGTGTCGGTAGACTGGCTTTACTCTAAATGGTTGAGAAGACAAAGTTTGGTAATGTATGTGTAGTGCGTATGTGTGCTTCTATAGTCTGAGAGAAACAACGACTGAATCACAGACATTTTAAACTGTCTATATTAGTGTACATGCCTAGGTGAGCACTTCTTGTCTCCCTAGCTGGGGAAATGTGGTAGAAAGTGTAGGGTTCTTGGTGTTGGGTTCAGTCTGGATTTGGGCTCCACAGGGCAATACATGCCAGGCTTAGAGCACAGGCTCTGCATTTTCTGGGCTTAAATCCAGCTCTACTACTTACTAGCCGTGTAACATTGGGCAAGTTACTCACCTCATTAAAGGTTAAATTAGGTAAGACTGACAAAGTGCTTAGAATAATGCCTCCGTTCAGTTCAGTTCAGTCACTCAGTCATGTCCAACTCTTTGCGACCCCATGAATTGCAACACGCCAGGCCTCCCTGTCCATCACCAACTCCTGGAGTTCACTCAAACTCACGTCCATCGAGTCATTGATGCCATCCAGCCATCTCATCCTTGGTCATCCCTTTCTCCTCCTGCCCTCAATCCTTCCCAACATTAGAGTCTTTTCCAATGAGTCAACTCTTCACATGAAGTGGCCAGAGTACTGGAGTTTCAGCTTTAGCATCATTCCTTCCAAAGAACACCCAGGGTTGATCTCCTTTAGAATGGACTGGTTGGATCTCCTTGCAGTCCAAGGGACTCTCAAGACTCTTCTCTAAACAGCACAATTCAAAAGCATCAGTTCTTCGGTGCTCAGCTCTCTTCACAGTCCAGTGCTCACATTCATATATGACTACTGAAAAAACCATAGCCTTGACTAGATGGACCTTTGTTGGCAAAGTAATGTCTCTGTGTTTGAATATGCTGTCTAGGTTGGTCATAACTTTTCTTCCAAGGAGTAACCATCTTTTAATTTCATGGCTGCAGTCACCATCTGCAGTGATTTTGGAACCCCCAAAATAAAGTCTGCCACTGTTTCCACTGTTTCCCCATCTATTTGCCATGAAGTGATGGGACCGGATGCCATGATCTTCATTTTCTGAATGTTGAGCTTTAAGCCAACTTTTTCCTCCCCACTTTCACTTTCGTCAAGAGGCTTTTTAGTTCCTCTTCACTTTCTGCCTTCAATAAATGCCAGCTAATATTACCAAGAATGCCTTTGTCATTTTTAAAAAATTTGAATTTATAATGAGCTATATAGTTTTTTGATTTTTCATAATATATAATGTTTGGATTTTCTCATTGTCACTGTTAGTATAAAATTGGACTAGAAATGTAGGAAACAGTAATAAAAAACATTTCTGTAAGTGAGCTGATTCTATGAATCTCAAATGGTCTTTCATCAATGTACTTTCTTTAAATGTCTGGTCAAAAAAATATTGTCAATATCCTGCTGTTATTTATGCAAAGCTGTGGAAATGAGCTTCATCGTGGGGCTGAGTATTACTACTGTGGTAGATGTCAGAGAGAGGGCATTCTATTGAAGCTGATGGTCTTCACTGAGAGTAAAGATATGTGTCCCTGTTCCTGAAGGAAGACCTTCTGCAGTAGAACAGGAGCCATTCATCAGCTAAACCTTTCAGGTATCATTTGAGAAGTGGGAGAAATTAAATAATTCCAGGAAGGGCAATGAGAATTCCACTGAAGGTAGTGGGATGAAATGATTTAATTCAGAGCTATATGCAAATTGAGCTACACCAAGCTTCCACAACCTAGGCAAGGAGCACAGGGTTCTCTATGACTTTAGTAATTCTAAAGCATTAATTCGCCTTACTATGATGGGAAGGTGCTAATAGCAAGGAGATAATACTTAAAAGAAATGTTCTAGAGATTACATAGTGAAAAGGATTTATGACCAAATACCAGCTTCCCTGGTGACTCAGATGGTAAAGAATCTGCCTGTAATGCGAGTGACCCAAGTTCAATCCAGTGGGTCATGAAGATCCCCTGGAGAAGGGAATAGCTATCCACTCCAGTATTCTTGCCTGGAGATTTCCATGGACAGAAGAGCCAGGTGGGCTACAGTCCAAGTGGTTGGAAACAGACACAACTGAGTGACTAACACTTTTCACACTGTAGAATAAAGAACACCAAGTGGGAATGTGAAGAAGTATGGACTGGTTGTGATTCAGGATGAGGAACTTACTATTTCTGGACCTTAAATCCTCATGTAAAAATGAGGAATTTCTGCTTGAATGATAACTATTAAGGTGCATGTTTTATAGCTTAACCATGAAAAAAGAAAGTATATTGTTGCTGTTACATCCTTCAATGTTAACATTGATAAAGATAAGTAAATCCTTAATGTTTCTCATCTACAGATTAATAATATTTGTGATTATGAAGATTAGATGAGGCTGCACATGTAAAACATTTAACACAACACCAAATAGAATGATTGTTTGTTACTATTATTATGAGACTAAAAGAGAATGAGAATGCTCTTCCTTTCTAGAATGCTCTGGAAGAAGGAATTCTTGGAGGAGTGGAGCCATCTAGCCCTATGGATTGGCAGGAAAGCTGTGGGGAAAAATACTACTCAGTGTCGATGGAGCATTTCCTCTCAGCTAATCTGAGCAAAGAAAGTTGTTAGAGGTTGCTCAAACTTTACTCACAAAATACAAGCAATCTGAATTCAAAAATATATGAAAAGGATCATACCCCATGATCAAGTGGGATTTATTCCAGGGATGCAGGAACGATTCGATATTTGCAAGTCAATCAATGTGATATACCACATTATCAAAAGAAAGGATAGAAATAACATAACCATGTTAGTATATGCAGAAAAAGCACTTGACAAAATTCAGCATTTGTTCATGACGATAACTCTCATTAAAGTTAATATAGAAAAAACATATCTCAACATAATAAAGATCATTTATGACATACCCAGAGTAAATGGTAATGTGATAAAGCAGATTTTTAGGCTTGTGTGAAAAAGAAAATCAGGTAAAACTATGAGGAATAGATGTTGTATTGCTCTTTTTTCATCTTCTAATTATCTTCTTTTCATTTCCAGAATAGATATTTTTAGAACACACTTTAATTTTAGTTGGAAAAAACATCAGTTGTACATTTTTATTTGTGAAAAGACATGGTATAAAACTGAAAACTAAAATTTTAAAATGTATCATGCCACCACTGGGTCTAATTGGCTTAAGGATGAAACAGAAAGCTTTTCCTCTAAAATCAGGGACAAATCAAAGATGAATACTCTCTCCACTTTACAAATCCTAGTCACAGCAGTCAGACAAATAAATACATATATAAAGGATACTCAAACTGGAATTGAAAAAGTAAACTCTCCCCATTTGTTGATGACATGATACTATATATAGAAAACTCTAAAGTCTCCTTTAAAAATTATTAGAACTAATAAATGAATCAGCAAAGTTTTATGATGCAAGATTAATATATAGAAATCTGTTGCTTTTCTATGCACTAATAATGAACTATTGAAATAAAAATTAAGAAAGCAATACAATTTATAATCACATTAAAATGGAATCAAATACCTTAAACTTAACAAAGGTGAAAGACCTATACAGTGAAAAGTATAAAACAGTGATGAAGGAATTTGAAAATGATATAAGGAAATGGAAAATTATTTTATGTTCATGGACTAGAAGAATTAATGTTAAAATGTCCATCCTAACCTAATCAATCTAGAGATTTAATAAAATCCTTATCAAAACATTCATGACATTTTTCACAGAACTAGAATTTATATGGAACCAAACAAATACCTTGAATTGACAATCCAATCTTGAGAAAAGAGAACAAAGCTACAGTTATCACACTCCCTGACTTCAGACTATATTAAAAAGCCACAGTAATTTATAGTGCATGACATTGGCAAAAAATAGATACATACATCAATGGAACACAATAGTAAGTCCAGTATATAATTATGGTTAATTAATCTACATAAAGGAGGCAAGAATATACCATAGTGAAAAGACAGACTTCAGTAATTAGTGTTGGGAAAACTGGAAAGCTATAAGTAAAAGAATGTATATAGTATTTTGTACTATATACAAAAATAAACTCAAAATGGATTGTAGATCTAAATGTAAGACCTGAAGCCATTAAACTACTACTAGAGAACATAGGTAGAACACTCTGACAAATTATAGCAACATAAAAGGAAATAAAAGCAAAAATCAACATATGGGACCTAATTAAATTTAAAAGCTTTGCAAAGCAAAGAAAATCATTGACAAAATGAAAAGACCTGAACTGAATGGGAGAAAACATTTCTAAATAATAGTTGATGCAGTGGGAAAGAATAGCCTTGCCAGAGTAGGAGACACCAGAGCTGTTGGTTCAATCCCTGTGTTCGGAAGATCCCTTGGAGCAGGAAACGGCAACCTGCTCCATGGACAAAGGAGACTGGTGGGCTGCAGTCCATGGGGTTGCAAAGAGTTGAACGTGACTGAGCATGTATGTGTACATGTGAGCACGTGCACACACACACACACACACACACACACACACATAACCAAAAAGGAGATAATATCCAAAATATATAAATAGCTTATATAACTTAATAGCAAAAAATACAATTTTTTAATAAAAAGGCAGAAGGGGACTTCCCTAGTAGCCCAGTGGATAAGACTCCACTCCCAAGTCAGAAGACCAGAGTTCCATCCCTAGTTGGGGAACTAAGATGCTACATACCACAGTTTAGCCTGTGTGCCACAACAAACACCCAGCACAGTAAAAAAAAAAAAAAAAAAAAAAAGGCAGACTACATATTTTTCCAAAGAAGATATGTAGATGGCCAACAGGCACATGAAAAGATACTCAGCATTGCTAACAATTACAGAAATGCAAATCAAAATCACAATGAGATACTTCATACCTGTCATAATTAGTATTGTCAAAAACTGTACAAATAAAAATGTTGGTGAGAATGTAAAAAAAGAAACTTAGTACACTGTTGATGGGATTATAATTTGGTGCAACCACGCTGGAAAACAGTTATGGAGGTTCCTTAAAAACTGAAAATAGAACTACCTTGTGTGTGCTTAGTCACTCAGTCATGTCCATGTCCATGATTGCTTTGTGACGCCATGGACTGCAGCCTGCCAGGCTCATCTGTCCATGGGGATTCTCCAGGCAAGAATTCTCCAGGCCATGCCCTGCTCCAAGGGATATTTCCAACCCAGGGATCAAACCCAGGTCTCCCACATTGCAGGCAGATTCTTTACTGTCTGAGCCATCAGGGAAGCCCAGAACTATTATTATCTAGCAATTCTACTGCTTATATATTCAAAGAAAATGAAAATGCTAATACCTGCTTTCCAATGTTTGCAGCAGCTTTATTTACAATAGCCCAAATATGGAAGCAACCCCCAAGTGTCCATCAACAGAGGAACTGATAAAGAATATGTAGTACAAAGATTAGAGAAGGCAATGGCACCCCACTCCAGTGTTCTTGCCTGTAGAATCCCAGGGACGGGGGAGCTTGATGGGCTGCTGTCTATGGGGTCGCACAGAGTTGGACATGACTGAAGCAATTTAGCAGCGGCAGCAACAGCAGCAGTACAAATATACAATGTAATGTTACTAAGCCATGTAAAGAATGAAATTCTGCCATTTGCAATAACAAGGATGCACCTAGTGAGAATTATGCTGAGTGAAATGTCAGGCAGAGAAATATAAACGCTCTATCCTATCACTTATATGTGAAATCTAAAGGATAAAACAAATGAATGTATATGATAAAACAGAAACAGACTCACAGACATAGACAGCAAACTTGTTTACCAGCAAGGAGAAGAAAGGGGGAGGGGCTAGATAGAGGTATGGAATTAAGTGACAAAAATTGCTATGTACAGAATAAATAAATCCAGGGATATATTAAATAGCACAGGGAAATGTAGCCATCATTTTGTAATAACTTTAAATGGAGTATAGTCTATTAAAAAGTAAAATGAAATTAAAACACATGCACGCAGAAAACCTGCTATGATGTGACCTCCCACTTATCCCTTTAATTGACCCATAAATTAATTATTCAAATATTTATTGAGCATCCTACTCAATGATAGTTTTTTAGAAGTCACTGAGCATGCAGACATGAGCAATAAGAGAACATAGAATGTCTAATACAGAAGCCTATATAATTTACATCTAGCTGTACTGCAGGAAGGCCTGGTGTGCTGCGATTCACTGGGGTCTCAAAGAATTTGACACGACTGAGCAACTGAACTGAACTGAACTGTGCTGCACCGATTGTAGAGAGCTCTATCTTCTCTTCCTTGGAATATCTTTGATCAATTACTTTTGCTGTAATTCACATTCTCTGATCTGGACCAGGTCTATATCAAAATCTCTATCACAAAAAGACTCATCCTTTGTCTCATCTCTCTGCTCACTTCACGCTTCTTAGAACTCTTGTATTAATCATTCTTTGAGATGATTTGCTGACTGTATCATTGCATAGAAATGATTATCATTTTAAAAACTCGTTTTCTCAATCTTGAAGAAATCTAGTGGTAGAGAAATTTGGTAATTTTGGAATCCTTGTTACCAGAACCAAGCACAAAGGACTCAATTCTACTAACTTTGTCTCAGGGAAGATAACTTGTCACTTTTGAGACCCAATTCCTTCTATATCACCAGGAAAACTCTTTAAAAAACTCTTTTAAACAAAGTATGAGAAGAAAGAATGTAAGTAATTTAGTGAGAAACAAAGTAATTTATTGTCAGTGAAAGAACCTTTTCAGTTCACACTGAACTGAAATACATTTGAAGAATTTTAAAATATCTAATTTACTCAATAAAAGTTTTCAGAAATGATTAAAATTAATTTATTGCTGTCTAAATTAAAATAATTGGCAGTAGGCTAAATGGTTTTTGGAGATTTTAATCCAATCAATATAAAAAGAAAACTTGTAGAAGCCTGCAGGATAAAATGTCAATCTTTAACCCTGGAGAAATAATGAAAGCAAAAATAATTAAGTTGTTAAGATTAAAAAAAAAAATCCTGCTGTTCAGAACATGGTGTGCAGCTTCCCTTCATTTCAATGTTACTGATAATGATTGCCTTTTATAAATTGATGTGTTTGAAAACCTAACCTGTAAGAGGCAAATGTGGTATTAGGAAAGGGCTCATGAATTTCACATCTCAGCTTTTCAGAAGCAAGTTCTGATTCGTCTTTGTCTTTCCCCTTGGGTATCAGTCACATACTCTATGAGACTGTGTGTTGAAAAAATATCTTCTGATGTGGAGACCTGGCTCCTCTTGAAAAAACCCCATGGAGCTTGCTCTGAAAGCACTATGTTCTCCCACATTGAACCACCTAAGTCCTAAGGAAGGAGAAGAGAAGTTGTCCCCAACTGGTAAGAGGCCAGTCCGTTGGAAGAATTGTAAACAGGGGACTGAAGAATTAACTTCACTAACAGACCTGGCTTTCATCCTGTGCTATAAAATCTCCACTGCTAATTGTGGTGTTGGAATCCCTTTGAAATTCAACCTGGCTAACTTTCTTTATCTTCTGCTTCTCCCTTTGCTTTCCTGCCATGCAGGATACTCTATGCTTTAATTGCCATTTTGATTTTGATCATACTCTTCCCTTTATTTTGAATGCCATGACACAGCCATCAAAAGCTAACAGATTAACAATATTTGCAGATCCTTCAGTAAATCATCAGGTTCCACCCCTGGATCAAGACAATTCCCTGGAGAAGGAAACGGCTACCCATTCCAGTATTCTTGTCTGGAGAATTCTATGGACAGAAGAGCCTGATGGGCTACAGTCCATGAGGTCGCAAAGAGTTGGACACAACTGAATCACTAACACTTCACTTCACTTCAGCAAATCATAGGTCTGGGAAGTTGAAAGCTGGAATTCAGGACTTTCTAAAGTGAAGAGGCTCAGGCAAAATCTCCAGTTTTTAGGCCAGTATTCCTGAAGAGATATAACCAAGAGTAAAAGTAAAACAACAACAAAATAAACTGACTTCTACAATTTTAATCCTAAATCATGTCAATCCTTAATTGGATTAAAGAGGTCTTTCCCCTAACTAACATTCTCTTAGAGGTCTAAACATATTCTCTATGAGTAATTATAACTTCATCTGTCTTAAAGACACAGATTGTTAGGGTGAATTTTAAAATTTTTACTGTATTCTACTAGGAAGAGAGCCAACTTAAATATATGAATATTAAAACGTTGAATGTAAAAAAAAAAAAAAAGGATAAATCCAGCAAACACGAATCAAAAGAAAACATAACTATATCAATGTCAGGAAAAAAGAGACTTTATGAAATGAAGCATCGCTTGAAATTAATGGCTTCCCAGGTGACACAGTGGTAAAGAATCTGCCTGCAATGCAGGGGACAAGATACAGTTTTGATCCCTGGGTCAGGAAGATCCCCTGGAGAAGGAAATGGCACCCCACTGCAGTTTTTTGCCTGTAAAATTCCATGGACAGAGAAGCCTGGCAGGCTACAGTCCATGGGGTCATAAGAGTTGGAGATGACTGAACAACTGAACACACACACAGAGACTGAAAAGCATATTTAAATATTCACCACAATACACAAAAAGTTCTAAATTTGAATGTGCCTGATTAACAAACTCTCAGAGTACATAAAACAGAAACAGAAATAAAAAGAGAAATGGACACATCTACAATCACAGCAAAACATTTTAACACAAACCTCATTAGATGATAGAAAAAATAGACAATTTGAATGTATAGACAATTTGAACAACTGTGGAATATACATGGTCTCTATATATCCAGTGAACATTATTCAAAATTAAAGATGTGTTGGATCACAAAGCAATTTTAACAAATCTGACAACAGTGGAACTAAAACAGAAACTAAGCAAAAATCTAAAATATTCTCAGTTATGCAAATTAAGCCAGAAAAAATCTTTTAAAGAAGTCATGGATTCAAAAGAAATCAAATGGCAATTAAAACAATTTATAAAATGAATATATCAAAAGTTCTGCTTAAAGAGAAATTTATAGCCTTAAATAACAACAGATAAATTAAAAGTTTGAGAATTTATGGCATAACTATGCATAGATATTTTAAAAAAAAATAACAAAAAATTAAAACCAAAGAAAGCAGAAGGAAGGAAATAATACTAAAGATAAGAAATTAATTTTTAAAAAGAAACAAACATGCAGTAGAGAGAATGCAGAGAAACTGACAATGGTATCTCAAAAGATTAATATAATTTGTACAAAACTGGTAAAGACTATTCAAGAAGAATGTTTAAAAGGCACAAATTATAACATCCTGCACATATAATTCGGAGAAGGCAATGGCACCCCACTCCAGTACTCTTGTCTGGAAAATCCCATGGACGGAGGAGTCTGGTAGACTGTAGTCCATGGGGTTGCGAAGAGTTGGACACGACTGAACAACTTCACTTTCACTTTTCACTTTCATGCATTGGAGAAAGAAATGGCAACCCACTCCAGTATTCTTACCTGGAGAATCCCAGGGATGGGGGAGCCTGGTGGGCTGCCATCTCTGGAGTCGCACATAGTCGGACACGACTGAAGCAACTTAGCAGTAGCAGCACATATAATTAATATTAAAAATACACTAATGAATGACAATAGATTAAAAATGTAGTTGAAAGGGAAAAAATTCCTTGAAATCATAATAAAAAATATATATAAGAACTGAAAGGTCTAAAATTTTTAATAATTTAATCCATAATTTTAAGTCTAGATAATTTCACCATTTAATTTTTTTAAAATTCTTTAATAAAATAAGAGCAATAAAAGACAAACTTCATTATAGAAATGAAAACTTTAGAACTGAAAAGCATTCCAAATTCTTTTATCTGTTTTATATTACCAGCAAACAGAGACGGAAATTTTTTTTTAAAAGAATTACATTCACAATTTCATCAAATAATGTTCACTCATAGGACTAAATCTAACCAAAGGTGTATAAAATCTATATATGAGCAAGTTGTAAGGTATTATTTAAAGAAATTAAAAATCTCTAAATCAATGGAGTCAGATATGACTTAGCAACTAAACAATAACAACAATTATTATGTTTATGAATTACAAGATTAAATAAATATATAAATATTCCTTCTATTAATCTATAAATTTAAAACAACCTAAATTAAAATCCCAAGAATTATTTATGGTGAAATTGTCAAGCTATTTCTAAACTTTATAAGAGAGCAAACCTAATCAAATATATCCAAAGCAGTCTTAAAGAAGAACAAAATTAATGTCAAAAATCTTGCTATAAATCTACAATAATTAAAACTGTCTGGTATTAGACAAGGGGTAAGAGGCTGATCAGTTGAATAAAGCATGCAGGAAGAGACCCACATATACATAAAACACTGTTTTTTATGATAAAATGGCAATGCAGAAAACTGGAGAAATGAAATATGCAGTAAGTTGGATTACTTACTGAAGTACTTGGGTGCGATCTCAAAAATGACAGAATGATCTCTGTTCATTTCCAAGGCAAGACCTACAAAACCTTTTAGAACTAAATACCCAAAAAGATGTCCTCTTCATTATAGAGGACTGGAATACAAATGTATGAAGTCAAGAGATACCTGGAGTAACGAGCAAATTTGGCCTTAGCATATAAAATGAAGCAGGGCTAAGGCTAACAGAGTTTTGTCAAGAGAACACACTGGTTATAGCAAATACCCTCTTCCAACAACACAAGAGAAGACTCTACACATGGACATCACCAGATAGTCAATACCGAAATCAGGTTGATTATATTCTGAGTGGCAAAAGGTGGAGAAGCTCTATACAGTCAGAAAAAGCAAGACTGGAACTGACTGTGGCTCAGACAATGAATTCATTGCAAAATTCAGATTTAAATTGAAGAAAGTAGGGAAAACCACTGGACCATTCAGGTATGACCTAAATCATATCCCTTACAATTATACAGTGGAAATGATAAATAGATTCCAGGGGCTAGATCTGACAGACAGAGTGCCTGAAAAACTATGGATGGAGGTTAATGACATTGTACAGGAGGCAGTGATCAAGACCATCCCCAAGAAAAAGAAATGCAAAAAGGCAAAATGGTTATCTGAGGAGGCCTTACAAATACCAGAAAAGAGAAGCAAAAGGCAAAGGAGAAATGGAAAGATAAACCCATTTGAATGCAGATTTCCAAAGAATAACTGGGAGAGATAAGAAAGCCTTCCTCAGTGATCAGTGCAAACAAATAGAGGGAAACAATAGAATGGGAAAGACTAGAGATCTCTTCAAGAAACTTAGAGACACCAAGGGAATATTTCATACAAAGATGGGCACAATAAAGGACAGAAATGGTATGGACCTAACAGAAGCAGAAGCTATTAAGAAAAGGTGGCAAGAATACACAGAAGAACTATACAAAAAGATCTTCATGACCCAGATAATCACGATGGTGTGATCACTCACCTAGAGCCTGATATCCTGGAAAGCGAAGTCAAGTAGGCCTTAGGAAGCATCAGTATGAACAAAACTAGTGAAGGTGATGGAATTCCAGTTGAGCTTTTTCAAATCTTGAAAGATGATGCTGTGAAAGTGCTACACTCAATATGTAAGCAAATTTGGAAAACTCAGCAGTGACCACAAGACTGGAAAAAGTCAGTTTTCATTCCAATCCCAAAGAGCACTCAAACTTCCACACAATTGCACTCATCTTACACACTAGTAAAGTAATGCTCAAAATTCTCCAAGCCAGGCTTCAACAGTACTTGAATCATGAACTTCCAGATGTTCAAGATGGATTTAGAAAAGGCAGAGGAAACAGAGATCGAATTCTCAACATCTGCTGAATCATTAAAAAGCAAGAGAGTTTCAGAGACACATCTACATCTGCTTATTGACTATGCCAAAGCCTTTGACTGTGTGGACCATAGCAAACTGTGGAAAAATTTTCAGGAGATGGGTATAACAGATCACCTTTCCTGCCTCCTGAGACATCTATATGCAGGTCAAGAAGCAACAGTTAGAACTGGACATAGAACAGCTGACTTGTTCCAAATTGGAAAGCAAGTAAGTCAAGGGTGTATATTGTCACCGTGCGTATTTAACTTATATGCAGAGTACATCATGTGAAATGCCAGGCTGGATGAGGCACAAGTTGGAATCAGGGTTGCCAGGAGAAATATCAGTAACCTCAGATATGCAGATAATACCACCCTTATGGCAGAAAGAAAATCAGAACTAAAGAGTCTCTTGATGAAAGTGAAAGAAGAGAGTGGAAAAATTGGCTTAAAACTCAACATTCAGAAAATGGAAGATCATAGCATCTAGTCCCATCACTTCATGACAAATAGATAGGGAAACAGTGGAAACAGTGAGAAATTTTATTTTGGGGGCTCCAAAATAACTGTAGATGGTGACTGAAGCCATGAAATAAAGGATGCTTACTCCTTGGAAGAAAAGCTATGTCCAACCTAGACAGCATGATAAAGAGCAGAGACATAATTTTGCCAAAAAGGTCCGTCTAGTCAAAGCTATAGTTTTTCAGTAGTCATGCATGGATGTGAGAGTTGGACTCTAAAGAAAGCTGAGTGCAGAATAATTGATGCTTTTGAACTGTGGTGTTGGGGAAGACTCTTGAGAGTCCCTTGGTCTGCAAGGAGATCAAACCAACCAATACTAAAGGAAATCAGTCCTGAATATTCATTGGAAGGACTGATGCTGAAGCTGAAACTCCAATACTTTGGCCACCTGATGTGATAAACTGACTCATTGGTAATGACTCTGATGCTGGAAAAGATTGAAGGCAGGAGGAGAAGGGAATGACAGAGAATGAGATGGTTGGATGGCATCACTGTCTTGATGGACATGAGTTTGAGCAAGCTCCGGGAGTTGGTGATGGACAGGGAAACCTGGCGTGCTGCTGTCCATGGGGTTGTGAAGAGTCGGAGACGACTGAGTGACTGAACTATACTGAAGTTGGATTAATTGGATACTCATATGTTTAAAGAATGAACATTGGCTACTACCCTACTTCCTGCACAAAAACAATAGATTGATTGTAGATCTACCTTTAAAAAGAAGAATAACGAAGCTAAAAGATATTATCTTCATAAGATAGACAAAGCTTTATTAAATAGGATGCTAACAATAGAGCAGTGTATTTAGAAATTCACTGTATTAAAGTTACCAACTTCTTTGGATCAAGGATATCTTTAAAAGAGTGAAAACAGCAAACATCACAGTGGGAAAACATTAGCAATACCTATAACTAACACATAATTTCATTCAGAGTGTATACAAATCTCTTAAAAATCAACAAGAAAATTAAATGAAAAACTGTACAAATTTTGAAAAGACTCTAAAAACATATAATACTTCAGAATGGCAAAAATGTATGTAGATACACTCAACCTCTCTGGGAATAAGGAAAATGCAAAATAACAATGGAACAGAGCTATATACTAAGAGAAAGACTGATAATACTTTGTATTAGGACAACTGCAATGTTCAAATGGTGCTGGAGGGAGAGTGAAAGTAATACAAATCATTTGAAAAACTGACTGAACATATACATTCCCTAGAACCAAACAATTCCCCTCCTGAATATATATCCAAAATGAAACAAACACATGTATTTATCCAAAGACGTGTCCAGGAATGAGTATAGTACCTAACACATAATAGGCTACCAGGAAATAGAATATTTCATAATAGGATAAAACAAGGAAAAAACAAAAAACCAAGTGTTCATCACTAGTAAAGTGGAAAAAAATAAATTGTGGCTTCTTTAAACAAAAGAATACAGTCATTCACCAAGAAACCACAGCTCCATGCAAAAGCATGGATAAATCTCCCAAACATTTATTTTTGTACAAAATAATCTAGAAAAGAGGAAGTACTATTTGAGTCCACTTATACTAAAAGTCCCCAAACAGACAAAACTAAAATGTACTGTTAGAAGTCAGCAAAGTCTCCTGTACTTGGAGAGTGGTGGTGGTAATTGAAACACCAAGTACCCTTTTGAGATGCTTATTATGGCTATTTTCTTGATCTTGGGGCTAGTTACACAAATGAATTAACTTTGCATAAGTTGTTCAGACTGTTTCTGATTGTGTACTTTTCTATATGCACATTGTACTTCAAAATTATTTATTACAAATAATTGTATGGCTGATTCTTGTTGATGTATAACAGAAAACCACAAAATTCTGTCAAGCAAATATCCTTCAATTAAAAAAAATAAAGTGGCAAAAATAATTTTTCTAGGATTCCGAGCATGTGGCTCAAGTCAGGGATTACTCTGTTGAAGGCTGTGATTATATGCTGTGATTCCATCTGGATCAGCAGCCCCTTCCAAATTCTCTGAGTGAAGAATGAATCAAAGGCCATAGAACCACTACAATTTCTTCAAGTTGAGGGACCTCAATGGCAGTCCAGTGACTAAGACACTGGACTCCCAGTGCAGGGGTGACTGGGTTCCATCCTGGTGAAAGAACTAGATCTCTCATGCTGCAGCTAAAGATCCTGCATGCCACACTGAGACCCAGCACAGCCCAATAAGTCAATAAACAAATATTAAGAGACTTTTTCTCAAGTTGAGGAAGCCTATCAACCAATAGAAAGAAAAAGATCAGAGTCCCAATTGAAACTGTTTCTTTACTTCACTGGGAAACTGTTGAACATGTGGCTTATGTCACAGCACCTAAGAAATGAAGATCTAGGTGTGGTCTTGTTTGGAGAATATCACATGTTTACATCAGCCTTTGGTTTTATAATGTGAAATAATGATGTATTAGATAATAAGTCTCGCCACAGATCTCACCTGAAGGGCTCAATACTAATAGGGGAAAGAGAAAATTACGATAATAACAGCAATTATATAAATGCATAATGTAGGGTATACATATCCCACATGTATCGTGGGGTAATGTCAGTGAAAATGGCAGATTAAGGAACTTTGAAAATCTGTGCTTCCATAAAAGTGATGAAAAAACTAGCAAAAATGCTTAGAATCTTTTTTTTTTTTTAATTTTTGAAAATTAACCCAAGGCTTACAACAATCTGAACTGTCTGGTGGCTCCCTAGAAAACTACCTTGAAAGGCTTGTCTGATTCAGAACTTGCCCAGTGCTAAAGCAACCACCTAGGGAGTATTTGCTGAAAACATTTACAGGCAAATGTTTCAGCTGCTGCTGCCTGAGGCAATAGAAAATAGTTGGGACAAACAGATAATCAAAAAGTACATTGGGGGAAAACTGATGAATGAGATAGCCTGGGCTTCCCTGGTGGCTCAGCTGGTAAAGAATCTGCTTGCAGTGCAAGAGACCTGGGTTTGATCCCTGGGTTGGGAAGATCCCCTGGAGAAGAGATGGACATACAGACTTGAAAAGCTCTGACATATTCCTGGGAACCTGGAAGACCAGATGTATGTGTGGGGATGTGCACATGCTATGGAAAGTACTGAGACTCTCACCTCTTGTTTGCGTCTTTATGCAAACAGAAAGCAAAGGCTAAGCCACGGTTGTAACTCCCTGGCTAAGCAATCAAAGGATTGCCCAAATGTACACAGAACCCTCCAGAGAAAGACTGCGAGGTTTTTGGTTGCAAACAAATTTTCTCTCCAGTCATTAACTGACCACTAAGGCAACAGACAGAAAATTCAATGGCTCACTTGAAAAGAAATACAGACTTTAAAGAATTAATTTAGAAAAGACACTAAACAAACTACAAGTATAGTAAACATAACAGCAGCAAAACTGGGAAGGTGTGATCTGATTTCCGGAGATGTACATTATAGTACTGAAGATACCCACAGCTTTTAACAAATATTACAGAAATGCAAAAAAAAAAAAAAAAAAAAGGAAGAAGAAGAAGAGAGTATGAACCATATGAAAGTGAAAGTGACTCAGTTGTGTCTGGCTCTTTGCAACCCCATGGACTATACAGTCTATGGAATTCTCCGGGCCAGAATACTGGAGTGGGTATCACGTCCCTTTTTCAGGGGATCTTCCCAACCCAGGGATCAAATCCAGGTCTCCTGCATTGCAGGTGGATTTTATACCAGCTGAGCCAACAGGGAAGGCCCAATATATGTACATTCACAAACCCCAAAACAAAGCAGTGAATATAAACTGTCCCTGCAGAAAGCCTAGATATGGGACTTTTAAGACAAAGAGTTTAAATCAGCTATTTTAAATATATTCAAATAATAAAAGTGAACTTTCTTTAAAGAACTAAAGAAATAGTCAAGAACAATATCCATCAAATAGAGTATCTCAACAAAAATACAGAATATTTTTAAAATAGAAATTACAGAGTTGAAAATTACAATTGAAACAAAAATGAAAAATTTATTTTAGTAAATTTAATGATTCAACAGCACTCGCAAGCAAATGAAGGAGTTGGTGAACTTGAAGATACATCAGCTGAGATTATCAAGGCTAAGAATAAAAAGTCAAATATGAAGAAAAATGAACAGAGTCTCAGAAACCTATGGAATATCATCATATGTACCAACTATGTGTAGTGAAAGTCCCAAAGAAGAAAAGGAGGAAAAAGAAGTAGAAAGCATATTTGAAGAAATAATGGCCCAAACTTCCTAAATGTAAATCTGTACATACAAATTCAAAGAGCTGAAAGAACAAGTATACTTATCAACAAAGATTTCTGTATCTGGCAGAGCCATTCTTCAAAAATGAAAGATAAGTTCAGACATTCCAGATAACTAAGCACTGAAAGAATGTTAAAGTAGTAGAAATTTCATAGAAAAAAGTCCTTCAGGGTAAAATGAAAGGACACTCAACAGTAATTCACATACACATAGATACATAGAGAACAGCAGAGGAGGCACAGCCATAGGGATAAATACAGAAGATGGTGTGAACTTATTCTTTCTATTGTAATCCTTTCTCCCTATATGATTAGGTGCATGAATCAATAATTATAAACCCAAGTTGGTGGGCACACACTGTAAATACACTGAATACACATTCTCCCAAGTGAGTATGTAACATTCCACAGGATAGACCATATTTCAGGTTTATGTCTTAATAAATGTTAAATAATTGAAATAATAAAAGTATGTTCTCTGAGTACAGTGAAATGAATGAATGAGTTTGAATCAATGAATTAGTTTGAATAATTCACTAAATATGGATATTAAACAGTACATTCCTATTAATAAATAAGCAATGATTAAAGAAATTACAGGGGAAATTAGAAAGTGTTTTTGATTAATATAGCCAAACACAATATACCAATGTAATTGAATTGAGAGTCTAAAAATAAAACAATATATCTATGTTCAATCTTGCCAACAATGGTGGCAAGATTATAGAATATTATTGTCATGAAAAAGGAGTGATGCACTGATTCATACTACATCATGGATGGTCCTTAAAAACTTTTAATAAAAGAAAAAAAATGTAAGTAAAAGAATGCAGGCAAATCACCACATATTGAATAATCCCATTTATATGAAGTGTCCATACAGACAAATCTATAGAAGCAGAAAATAGATTATTGGTTGCCAGGGGATGAAGAGTGTGGAGAGTGACAGGTAACACTGAAAGTTTTCTTTTCAGGGTAATGGAAATATTTCGGAAATAGGTCATGGTGATGGCTGTACAACATTGTGAATATACTGAAATTCTCTGCATTATACAGTTTAAAATGGTGAATTTTGTGTGACTGACATCTCAATTAAAAATGCAAATATGTGCATATATATTTATATAGATCTCCAGTGCAAGTCTTTTACATGCATTAACTCTTTTTATCATAATAACAAACCAATATGGGAGAAAGTGAAGAGGAACTAAAAAGCCTCATGATGAAAGTGAAAGAGGAGAGTGAAAAAGTTGGCTTAAAGCTCAACATTCAGAAAACGAAGATCATGGCATCCGGTCCCATCACTTCATGAGAAATAGATTGGGGAAACAGTGGAAACTTTATTTTGAGGGGCTCCAAAATCACTGCAAATGGTGACTGCAGCCATGAAATTAAAAGATGCTTACTCCGGAAGAAAAGTTATGACCAACCTAGACAGCATATTCAAAAGCAGAGACATTACTTTGCCGACTAAGGTCTGTCTAGTCAAGGCTATGGTGTTTCCAGTGGTCATGTATGGATGTGAGAGTTGGACTGTGAAGAAGACTGAGCACCAAAGAATTGATGCTTTTGAACTGTGGTGTTGGAGAAGACTCTTGAGAGTCCCTTGGACTGCAAGGAGATCCAACCAGTCCATTCTGATGGAGATCAGCCCTGGGATTTCTTTGGAAGGCGTGATGCTGAAGCTGAAACTCCGGTACTCTGGCCACCTCATGCGAAGAACTGACTCATTGGAAAGGACTTTTGATGCTGGGAGGGATTGGGGGCAGGAGGAGAAGGGGACGACAGAGGATGAGGTGGCTGGATGGCATCACTGAGTCGATGGATGTGAATCTGAGTGAACTCTGGGAGTTGGTGATGGACAGGGAAGCCTGGCATGCTGTGATTCATGGGGTTGCAAAGAGTCGGACACGACTGAGCAACTGAACTGAACTGAAGATTACTCCATTTTCACCACACTCCTATTTCACTTATGGGGAAATTGAAGAGAAAGCACAGAGAAGTTAAGAAACTTGCCAAGGTTACATAATTAAGAATGGTACATAGGTTACACAGTGGTCCAGTTTCATGGTCCATTCTATTGATAGCTGTGGAAGCCCACTGTAGACAGCCACAGTGTTGCGTGCTTTATGGTATCCTATTCATTCCCAGCAAGAACTCAGGAGATAATTATACTTGCTTAGGAGATGAGAAAAGTAAGGTTAAATGGTGGTAATATTGTCTCTGGTCATACTCTAATTGAAATGCAGCAAAACCAATGTAACAAAGCCAAATGCATCAAATGACTAATATATGGGTATTATTAGAAAGTCTAGGGATTATCTGGAAGTCCAAATTCTTTCTGTTTTCTTGTACTGCAAGCTTTGTTGTATTTATGTCCCTATGAATTTGCCTGACTCTGGAAGGTCCATTTGCCTGCTAAACAAATTTACATTATCAAATAGGGCAGGGCGATGCTTACAAATGAAAGTAGTTTTGCAGCCTGCTGATAAGGAGGCTGACCACAAGAAGTGGTTTAATTTGTATTAAACCATTTAGTTTTATCTAAGTCAGGAAGGAAGGTGGTAGCAGCATCTCTAGGGGAGGAACCAATCAATCACTCAAATGTAATGTGTCAAAAGAAATTTCCTTTTAAGACAGTTCCCAACCTAACTGAGTCTGTCAATTAAACAGTGTGGTATATGACCTTAGATCTGTTCAAGAAGAGAAAGGCAATGCTGCTGCTGCTGCTAAGTCGCTTCAGTTGTGTCCGACTCTGTGTGACCCCATAGACGGAAGCCCACCAGGCTGGGATTCTCCAAGCAAGAACACTGGAGTGGGTGGCCATTTCCTTCTCCAATGCATGAAAGTGAAAAGTGAATGGGAAGTCACTCAGTAGTGTCCGATTCTTAGTGACCCCACGGACTGCAGCCTACCAAGCTCCTCCATCCATGGGATTTTCCAGGCAAGAGTACTGGAGTAGGGTGTCATTGCCTAAAAGGCAACAACAAGGTGCTTAATCAGAAATAACTGAGAGGCAAAGAGAGAAGTTTTTGATTTTTTTGAGGATAGAAGAATCTAAGTAAACACAGAGGGAAAGAATGGATGTCATTTTAAGAAACAAAGAAAATCAGAAGAGAAAAAAACTTAGATGGGCCCAGTCAGCCTCTTGCTGGGAAAGATTGAAAGCAAAAGGAGAAGGGGGCTGCAGAAGATGAGATGGTTAGATAGCATCACAAGTCAGTGGCCATGAATCTGAGCAAATTCTGGGAAATAGTGAAGGACACGGGAGCCTGGTATTCGTCAGTCCATAGCGTCGCAAAGGGTTGGACACAACTTAGTGACTGAACAACAAGAAGTCAGCCTCTTGTTCAGTCATATCTCTAGACCTCAGTGAAGTGAAAGAGGAAACACAGATGTCAAAAACAGGTAGACCTCTGCCTATCTCTAAGAACTTGAGCAAGTTACCTAAAATCTTGGATTCTTGGTTTCAGTTTCTGTAACATGGCAATAATAACGCTTGCTTCTCAGGGTTTTTATGGGGATTAATTAACATAATAGAAAACTTCTAGTGCAGTACATGGCCATGTGCCCCAGGTGCTTGCTAAGTGCAGTGTTTTTCCCCTTCTCACATACGTTCATGATTTTCTAAAGTCTGCACTCGCTATTTTGCATATGTTAAAACTTTCCCAATAATGAGCCACCTAGGTCTCCCCATATTCAGAACAGTACTGCTGTTGTTCAGTTGCTAAGTAGTGTCCGACTCTGTGCTACCCCATGGACTACAGCACCCTAGGCTCCCCTGTCCTTCACCATCTCCTGGAATTTTTACAAATTTATGTCCATTGAGACAGTGATACTTTTCAACCATCTCATCCTCTGTTGTCCCCTTCTCCTCCTGCCCTCAATCTTTCCTAGCATCAGGGTCTTTCCCAATGAATGGGTTTTTTGCATTAGGTGGCCAAAGTATTGGAACATCAGATTCAGCATCATTCCTTCCAATGAATATTCAGGGTTGATTTCCTTTAAGGTTGACTGATTTGATCACCTTGCTGTCCAAGGGACTCTCAGACATCTTCTCCAGGTAAATACTTGAGATATACATTCTTTTATTTTGACCTTCCAGCTAAGACAGAATGTGTTAGTGATCATTTTATTACTATTCAGCTATGGATAGACCAACTATCTTTACACTTGAAAAGAGGAGCGGTACACCAGGAGAGGTACATCACATTACTCCATGTCAGGGGGCAGAAGAAGTGAGAAGAAAATGTGGACAAGAGCCTTTGTTATAGTTATCAAATGAAGGACCTGACAAGGCAGGATAAGCAGGCTTAGACTGGCTAATTTGGGTAATTTCAGTGTGCTGGGGGCTGGAAGCTACCCTTAGTTGGCTGGTACCTGGTCCTGAGGTGATAAAGAGTAGGTGGATAGTTGTTTGAAGTGTGAGAAGTCAATAAAGAAAGTGACTGGGGTGAAGGCTCTGAAAGCAGTGGAGGGATTTGATCAGAGGAGGGGTGTGACCTGAGTTACCAGTGACTACATCACTTTTGTTGCTGTGTAATGAGCAGATGATGTTAAGTTTAAAGTGAAGTCTCTCAGCCTTGTCCAACTCTTTGTGACCCTATGGACTGTAATCTGCCAGGCTCCTCTGTCCCTGGGATTTCCCAGACAAGAATACTGGAGTGAGTTGCCATTTCCTTCCCCAGGGGATCTTCCAGATCCAAGGATTGAACCTTGGTATCCCTCATTGCAGGAAGGCTGTTTAACATCTGAGCCAACAGGGAAGCCTGATGTTAAGAACAAAAGTGAACTATTCTCAAGAGAAGTGGTGATAATCCAAGTAAGAATGGTTAGTGACTTGAATCACAGGATAGTGATGAAGAGCTGGATTCTGGACGAACTTTTCAAGGTACAGATGATAGGATTTGTCAGAACAGGTGAGGGGGTATTAGAGCCAGGAAGGGGAGGTTTCCAGGTGAGGCCAGTAGGAAAAACTCACCTGCCAGTGCAGGAGACATCAGAGACATGGGTTCGATCTCTGGTTTGGGAAGATCCCCTAGCGTAGGGCATGGCAATCCACTCTGGTATTCTTGCCTAATGAATCCTATGGACAGAGAAGCTTGGTTGGCTACAGTGCATAAGGTTGCAAAGAGTCAGACATGACTGAAGCAATTTAACACATACACATGCAGAGGCAGGGAGGAGTTAATGAAGATCCCAAGCGTTTTGACCTGATCAAGTGGAAGGGGACAGGCCATCAACTGAGATAACAGCCACTATATGAGGACAAGCTTGTGTGTGGGAAAAGCACTGGGGCAGGGGAAGAGCAGAGAGGGTTTTGGAAAATTGAATTGGAAGTGCCTATTAGGTATCAGAATGGAGATGCCCAGAGGCAAATGGATGTATGTTTCAGGAATCCATGGAGGAGCTCTAGACTGGAGTATAAATTTTAGAGTCATTTGCATATAAATTATATTTGAAGCCCTGAGACTTGATGAAATAATATAGGAGGTGAACATAGAAAATGTAAAATAATGGGTTGTGAGAACCCTCTGGGCGCAATCTTCAGTCCTGACCTGTAAATCAACTAACTGGCCATCAGTTCAGCAGGATTATCCTATTCATGCTGCTGCATCTTTTTCATAGAACCTATCTTCTCCTACTTCACTATTTTACATATTGGTCTGTGTATTTGTTGTTTATGGTCTCTCCCTTTCTCTTTTCTGCCCTCTCCTCCACTTGATTCAAGCTCCTTAAGAGGAGGGTGTCTTTGTGTGTCTGTTTAATAATCTATTCCAAGCACCTAAAATAGCACCTGATAGTAGGTACTCAATAAACTTAAACTTTTTGTTAATACAAGAAATATTTATTTTTATTTTTTTAAAATATAAATTTATTTATTTTAATTGGAGGTTAATTACTTTACAGTATTGTATTGGTTTTGCCATACATCACATGAATCTGCCACAGGTAAACATATGTTCCCCATCTTGAACCCCCTTCCCTCCTCCCTCCCCATACCATCCCTCTGGGTTGTCCCAGTGCACCAGCCCCAAGCATCCAGTATCATGCATTGAAACTGGACTGGCAATTTGTTTCATATATGATATTATACATGTTTCAATGTCATTCTCCCAAATCATCCCACCCTCTCCCTCTCCCACAAGTGGGAATGCAAACTAGTACAGCCACTATGGAGAACAGTGTGGACAAAACTGGAAATAGAACTGCTTTACGATCCAGCAACCCACTGCTGGGCATACACACCGAGGAAACCAGAATTGAAAGAGACACATGTACCCCAATGTTCATTGCAGCACTGTTTATAATAGCCAGGACATGGAAGCAACCTAGGTATCCATCAGCAGATGAAGGGATAAGAAAGCTGTGGTACATATACATAATGGAGTATTACTCAGCCATTAAAAAGAATACATTTGAATCAGTTCTAATGAGGTGGATAAAACTGGGGCCTAAACAGAGTGAAGTAAGCCAGAAAGAAAAGCACCAATACAGTATACTAATGCATATATATAGAATTTAGAAAGATGGTAACGATAACCTTGTATGCAAGACAGCAAGAGACACAGATGTATAGATCAGTCTTTTGGAAGAAATATTTATTAATGAAAGAAATGGTGATTTTATTAATTTCTTACTGAAGATCTTTTATTCTTTAAAATTTCAACTCTTAAAGGTTATAGTATCAGGAAAAGATAAAACTTAATCAGATATCACATTGAAAAGAAAGTTGCTCAGTCATGTCTGACTCTTTGCGACCCCATGGACTGTAGCCTGCCAGGCTCCTCTGTCCATGGAATTCTCCAGGCAAGAATACTGGAATGGGTAGTCATTCCTTTCTCCAGGGGATCTTCCCAACCCAGGGATAGAACCCAGGTCTCCTGCATTATGGGCGGATTCTTTACCATCTGAGTCAACATCTTTGATAACAGGTTTGAGAAAGATCTTGAAAGAAATGGAACTAGAGACATGCCCTGGTCAGGACTGAGTAGAGAGAGGAAAAAAAAAAAAAAATTAAGGGGGAATGAAGACAGTAGAGAAAACCTGGCTCTAGGACCCTGCTCTGATCTGTTAGGGAATAATGTGCATGCTAGGCAGCTTCAGTCCTGTCTGACATTTTGCGAATGTATGGATCATAGTCTGCCAGGCTCCACTGTCCTTGGGATTTCCCAGGTAAGAATACTGAAGTGGGTTACCCTGCCCTTCTATGGAATCAGTTCAGTTCAGTTACTCAGTCATGTCCAACTCTTTGCAACCCCATGGACTACAGTATGCCAGGCTTCCCTGTCCATCACCAACTTCCAGAGCCTGCTCAAACTTATGCCCATAGAGTCAGTGATGCCATCCAACCATCTCATCCTCTGTCATCCCCTTCTTCTCCTGCCTTCAATCTTTCCTAGCATTAGGGTCTTTACCAATTAGTCAGTTCTTTGAATCAGGTGGCCAAAGTATTGGAGTTTCAGTTTCAGCGTCAGTCCTTCCTATGAGTATTTAGGACTAATTTCCTTTAGGATGGACTGGTTGGATCTCCTTGCAGCCCAAGGGACTCTCAAGAGTCTTCTCCAACACCACGGTTCAAAACCATCAATTCTTCAGCGCTCAGCTTCTCACATCCATACATCACTACTGGAAAAACCACAGCTGACTAGATGGACCTTTTTTGGCAAAGTAATGCCTCTGTTTTTTAATATGCTGTCTAAGTTAGTCATAGCTTTTCTTCCAAGGAACATGCATCTTTTAATTTCATGGCTGCCGTCACCATCTGCAGTGATTTGGGAGCCCCCAAAATAGTCTGTCACTGTTTTCATTGCTTTCCAATCTATTTACCATGAAGCGATGGGACCAGATGCCATGATCTTTGTTTTCTGAATGTTGAGTTTTAAACCAACTTTTTGACTCTCCTCTTTCAATTTCATCAAAAGGCTCTTTAGTTCTTCTTTGCTTTCTGCCATAAGGGTGATGTTATCTGCATAGCTGAAGTTATTGATATTTCTCCCAGAAATCTTGATTCCAACTTGTGCTTCATCCAGTCCAGCATTTGTCATGATGTACTCCTCATATAAGTTAAATAAGCAGGGTGACAATATACCACCTTGATGTACTCCTTTCCCAATTTGGAACCAGTCTGTTGTTCCATGTCCAGTTCTAACTATTGCTTCCTGACCTGCATACAGATTACTCAGGAGGCAGGTCAGGTGGTCTTGCATTCCTATCTTTTTAAGAATTTTCCACAGTTTCTTGTGATCCACACAAAGTGTTTGGTATATGGAATGATATAACATATTATTATTATTTCTAAGATGTGGCTCATCCTAGGCCTCAACTTTGACAGGAATAATTTTGCTAACATTTTCAACATGATTTAATTCAGTGAAAATGTGGATATGTCATAAGTGCTTGTTAATGAATAGATATTCGTTTTGCCTTAGTTGTGTTCTAAGCAATGTGCTAGCTGTTGAGGGTAAAAGTATGAATAATGATAGTCAGTATTTAGTTGGGGGTATGATCAGTTAAATAATAAGAAACAAACACATACAGGGAGACCATAGGATAAGAGGCATAAGCTTGCTTGGTAGAGTTAGAAGATCTGTAAAGCAGGTATGGCTTGAAGTAAGACTTGAAAGGTGAGTAGCATGAGTTTGTCAATCATCACCCCTTTCTGGACATTTTTTGTTGTTGTTATGTGGATTCTGACAGTTCGTAATCCCATCTTCCTATAATGACCCAGAAAAGCTCCATACAACAATTCAGAAGATTCAAAAGTAACTCATATGTCCAGTCATTCTTTCACAAACAGTTATGGAGTGCTTCAGTTCAGTTCAGTTGCTCAGTCATGTCCGACTCTTTGCGACCCCATGAATCGCAGCACGCCAGGCTTCGCTGTCCGTCACCAACTCCTGGAGTTCACTCACACTCATGTCCATTGAGTCGGTGATGTCATCCAGGCATCTCATCCTCTGTTGTCCCCTTCTCCTCCTGCCCCCAATCTCTCCCAACATCAGAGTCTTTTCCAATGAGTCAACTCTTCGCATGAGGTGGCCAAAGTATTGGATTCAGCTTTAGCATCAGTCCTTCCAAAGAACACCCAGGACTAATTTCCTTTAGAATGGACTGGTTAGATCTCCTTGCAGTTGGAGTGCTTACTTTAGGTCAAACACTGGACACTAGAAATATCAACTTAAATAATTCATGAACACTGCCCTCAGAAGACTTATACTCTATAGCTATAATTTTCCAACTTTGAGGCACCTCAGAATCACCTGGAGTGCTTGGTAAAACACGAGTTCACTGGCCCCAGTTCAAGAGTTGCTGATTCACTAGTTCTGGGGTAGGGCTCAATAAGTTGCATTTAAAGCAAATTCTTGGGTAATGAGGTGTTACTAGACTGAAGACCACTTTGAAAACCATAGATTCTGGGAGAGTGGGTCAGTTACACAAATCAGTGTGATGGGTACATGAAGGAGCAGGTAAGATTTGGGAGTGCCCCATCTGGGATGTGGAAGTAAAAGTCACACTGCAGCAAACCATCTTTGCTCTACTTCCTTGGAACTGATTCTTTGCTGATGACCTGCAGGCTTCTTTGTGATATATCTTACACAGCAGTATCAAAACCACAACCCAACAGGTTCCCTTATCCAAGGAACATTTATGTTCGTTGACAATACTCAGAGTCATTACTATAACTAAGTACATCTGGATTTTGAATTATTTTACTGAAAGAAAAAAAAAAACATTTAATTCACAATGAATGAAGACAATTAAAATACAACATAAAACACTTTGTAAAATCTACAGATTACCAAGAATTTAAGTGGATAGTAGAGTTGGGAAGAATGACTCATTTATACCCCTACAGTGAATGAAAAGAATTCAAATAAGATCCTGCAACCAGTTAACCTTTAATGAATCAATGTTGTTCCGTGAGGTTCAAAACAGTCAGAAATGTTTCTTCAGCTACCTCTGTGTGTAGCATGGTATGATACAATGAAAAGAAAAACAGTTTGAGAGGTGGCCAATGGCCTCAAATAGATTGCAATATATAGTTAGACAAAAGGGTCAAGTTGCATCCATTCATGTATTTATTTTGCCTCTACTGTGTTATATTCTGGGAAAATGAAATTAAGCTGTAGAATTTAAAAGGTTTTATATTTCATATTTTAGTGAAGGAGGCAGTAATTTGTGAAAAAATAAAGATATGTTGAGTGAGGTGTAGTGATTGCTCAAGGATGAAATGGTAACAGTGACATAGATCAGCAAAAATCTGAGGATGGAATACGACATTCATTGGATCCTAATGGAAACTGGACAGATGGATGAATTTGCTGCATAAGCAGACATTCAGGGGAGAGGGACCTGTTTGCTCCTACAGAGTGGTATGACATAGCATGTGATGGTCAGGAGATATGAGTAGCTCAGTATAGAGAAGCAGGCGAGGGGCAGATGAACAAGGAATCTGAATGCTGTTTTTAATGCTTTAATTTTTGAAAATTGAGTTATGTTTGCCATACAACACTGTGCAAGTTCAAGTTTGTCATAATAAATGACAAATATTTATTATCTCACAGTTTCTGTGGGTTGAGAATCCAGGCACGGACTATCTCTTTGCCCCTGAACCTAGATCCTTCACAAGATTGCATGCATCAAGGTGCCAGCAGGCACTGTAGTCTCTTTGGAGGCTGGACCTGTGAAGAATCTACTTCCAAGCTTATTCACATAGTGTTGGAAGGATTCAGTTCCTCCTGTGCTTCTGGACTGAGGGCCTCAGTTCTCTGATGACCATTGGCCAGAGACCCTGTCCATTCCTTGCCATGTGAGCCTCTCCAAGGGCAGCTCATGCATGGCAGCTGGCTTCTATCAGAGCCAGCAAGAGAAACAGAGGGTGTCCTTAGCCTAAGCCATAGTGTTTTCGTAACCTGGACCTAGATTGAAATCCTATAACTTGTGCTGTATTTTATTAATTAACAGCAAGTCAGCAGGCCTAGTGCACAATCAAAGGAAGGGAAGAAGATGAGGATGTAAATTCCAGGATGTGAGGCCCACTGGGGCCACCTGAAGGTTACTCACAACAATATGGGATTCTTACCTTATTCACAAGATTTGCTACAATCTACTGGCCAAAACCCAAGGAGCTGTTTTGACAAATGTTCTGGATCTCTGTGAAAACTCATGGGAGGAGAGTTGAGGAGGTGGGGTCCCAGATACTCTTAGCCAGGCCCTCCACCCACTTGGCTGTCTACTGAAATAAACATGTCAGCAGGGAAGGAAATGAGCATCATGCATCTGAGGCACAGTGCCTGCTGAAGGATTCTAAAAGTCAGCTCCATCAGAGATTCACTGAGGTTCTATTAATCTTGCAGGAAAGCCGCAGGGTCTGGCTTTTAATAGAGGAAAAGGTGAGCCACAGCTGTCTTGCAAAGCAGAAGGATGTCTCCTCCCACTCTGCCTCCCTCATTGACATTCTGCATAAACTTGCATTAGTCACAGTGCATTAGTTTGTCTTAATTTTGCATTTGTGTTTTTCAGCTCCTACTAATTCCTGAAAGGATAAAGGAGACACAGAGTTAATATGAGGTCCTCTATTGAGAATTAAGTGGGTTTGCTGGGGCTTCTTAAGAAGTCTTTGTCAACCATGGTAACTGATTCTTTGGGGTTTCTGGACTCTAAGAGTCTGTCTAAGCTTTCAGTCTTAACCTGTTATATAGGGAGAAGGGACACAGTTCAGCAGGCAAAACTGAGGTGGCATTCAAGAGTACCTCCTAAACTCTTGGCAATCAGTATTCAAGGAGCACTTAGGATGTTATTTCAGTTAACTCCTGGAAACACTATGCATACGTGCATACATGCCAAGTTGCTTCACTCGTGTCCAATTCTTTGCACCCCCAGGACTATAGCCCACCAGGCTTCTCTGGCCATATGATTCTCCAGGCAAGAATACTGGAATGGGTTGCCATACCATCTTCCCAACCCAAAGATTGAACTCTGTCTCTTATGTCTCCTGCCTTGGCAAATGGATTATTTACCACTAGTGCCACTGAGAAGCCCCAAACACTAGGAATACCCAGAGTTATTACCATCAGTTGGCAAATGACAAAAGTGAAATTTGGGGAAGTTAGGTCACTGGCTCAAGGCTATTCTGGCCACAGGCATGATCCAAGGTCTGGTGAAGGCTTGCCTAACTGCAGAGCCCCCACTCCATGGCACATCTATGTTCTTCCTAGAGGAACATAATCACAAAAGCAACAAGGAAGCAACAAAAACAAAACACTTCATACCCTTGGAAGGCTTGTACTTAGAAAGCAGGCTCACACCTCTTCACTTCTCTTAATACTGGTATAAGTGCTGGTGCTGGTATAAATATTGGGACTGACACTATTAGTGATGTTCATTCAGTATGTCCAGGAAATTAAACCTAGGGCCTTGGACTGTGGCATGTGTGTGTGCATTAGTGTATGCTAGTAACTCAGTTGTGTCTGACTCTGTGACCCCATGGACAGTAGCCTGTCAGGCTACTCTGTCCATGGAATTCTCCAGGCAAGAACACTGGAGTGGGTAGTCATTTCCTTCTTCAAGGGTATCTTCCCAACCCAGGGAAAGAATCTAGGTCTCATGTATTGTGGATGAATTCTTTACTAGCTGAGTCACCAGGGAAGCCTAGAGCATGGCATCCGTTCAGTTCAGTTGCTCAGTCGTGTCCCACACTTTGCGACCCCATGGAATGCAGCACACCAAGCTTTCCTGTCCATCACCAGCTCCCGGAGTTTACTCAAACTCATGTCCATTGAGTTGGTGATGCCATCCAACCATCTCATCCTCCATCATCCCCATCTCCTCCCACCTTCAATCTTTCCCAGCATCAGGGTCTTTTCCAATTAGTCAGTTCCTCGCATGAGGTGGCCAAAAATATTGGAGCTTCAGCTTCAGCATTAGTCCTTCCAATGAATATTCAGGACTAATTTCCTTTAGGATTGATTGGTTTGATTTCCTTGAGTCCAAGAGATTCTCAAGAGTCTTATCCAGTACCACAGTTCAAAAACATCAATTCTTTGGCACTCAGCTTTCTTTATGGTCCAACTCTCACAACCATCCATGACTACTGGAAAAACCATAGCTTTAACTAGATTGACCTTTGTTGGCAAAGTTATGTCTGCTTTTAAATATGCTTTCTATGTTGGTCATAGCTTTTCTTCCAAGGAGCAAGCATCTTATAATTCCATGGCTTCAGTTACCATCTGCAATGATTTTGGAGCCCAAATAGACAAAGTCTCTCACTGTTTCCACTGTTTATCCATTTATTTCCCATGAAGTGATGGGACCAGATGCTATCTGTTGACTAGATGACTCGATATTTATGAATGTTGAGTTTTAAGCCAGCTTTTTCACTCTCTTCTTTCATATTCATCAAGATGCTCTAGTTCCACTTTGCTTTCTTCCGTAAGGGTGGTGTCATCTGTTTATCTGAGGTTATTGATATTTCTCCTGGCAGTCTTGATTCCAGCTTGTGCTTCATCCAGCCCAGCATTTCTCATGATGTACTCTGTTTATTAGCTAAATAAACAGGGTGACAATATACAGCCTTGACGTACTCCTTTCCTAATTTAGAACCAGTCTGTTGTTCCATGTCCAGTTCTAACTGTTGCTTCTTGACCTCTCAAGAGGCAGGTAAGGTGGTCTGGTATTCCCATCTCTTGAAGAATCTTTCAGTTTGTTGTGATCCACACAAAGGCTTTGGCATAGTCAATAAAGCATATGTAGATGTTTTTCTGGAAATCTCTTGCTTTTTTGATGATCCAGTGGATGTTAACAATTTGATCCCTGGTTCCTCTGACTTTTCTAAATCCAGCTTGAATATCTGAAAGTTCTTGGTTCACATACCATTGAAGCCGGGCTTGGAGAATTTTGGGCATTACTTTTCTAGTGTGTGAGAAGATGAGTGCAATTATGTAGTAGTTTGAACATTCTTTGGCATTGCCTTTCTTTGGGATTGCAATGAAAAGTGACCTTTTCAGTCCTGTGGCCACTGCTGAGTTTTCCAAATTTGCTGGCATATGGAGTGCGTGGTATGCCTGAGTTCAAATCCTGGCTCCTTTTTCTACTATTTGTGCGACCTTGGTGAAGTTACTAAAACTCTGTGAACCTCAGTTTATTCGTCTGTAAAATGGACCTAAAAGTGCCATTAATGTGTGGTTCCTAGGAAGAGCTGGTGTTTGACATGTAGAAGTTGCTTCCTTCTTTGGAATAAGGGACAGTTAAGCATTTAGTGCTCCTCTGAGGATTTGCCTGGATTCCTTCATCAAATGGAAGTTTACAAGCTATGTTCGTAAGTAGTCTTATATCTTTAATGGAAATAGTTACATTCAAGTTTAGCTGTTAAGGTTTGTCTTTTTGTGAAGCATCACTAAAATTAATTTTCACTGAAATGTGTTCCCCAGACTATTTTCCCCTAAAGATGGCTGGGCATTGATCAGGGATACCCTCATGGCCAAGGTGCCAGTGGCCCATAGTGAAAGGGAAGGGCCATTGAGTCAGAAGCGGATAATCTTGTTATAGCCCACTTGAGATGGCCTGATTCCCCAATGTTACTAAATGTACTGAATTAAACAAGCAACCACTGTCCCATTTTAAATACATCTTTCCTGCAGTTAAAATTCTAAGGAACATTTGAAAAAAAAAAGTAGTCATATGCAGACTGAAAAAAGAACACAAAATCTAGCTACATGGTACATCTTAAAGTAAGTGTTTCATGGACAGAAAAACTCAAATAACATCTAATACACAGATCCAACTAGGAGGAAACAGAGCATCCCTTAGGTCTGTGAGCTCATTGAATGGACATTGATGGATTTGTTTTCCTTTCAGATTAAATTGAACTTCTGATGTAAAAGTAGTTTACTGGCTTCTGATCTTGAAAGCAACATTTTTTTTCTCCCAATAATTAAATTTCTCTTGTTTAGGTGTTTTAGTTTTTTAGCAGCTTGAAAAGTGGCACATTGGAGTATCGGAAGATTCAGAAGAAATTATTTGCTTAAAAACGTTGAGAGAAACAGAATTTGGCTAACTTTACTTTCCCTCTGGTAAAGTGGTGTCTGGCAAATGGACTGTTCTAGGGACTTGAATATTTTCTCTTAGGCTCAAATGCCCAAAGATATGCAAAATAACATTTCAGCAATTTTTCATAGCTTGACAAGATAAATATTATCCGAACTGAATGTGAACGTTTGTGTAAATGAGGGCTGGCCTTTAACGATGGAGATAACGCATAGGAGTGTTAAGTAGATGTCAGTGTTGGCTGTTAATTAGATAATGTCTGTACTGAGAA
Organism: Nanger dama; assembly: GCA_917880005.1. Taxonomy (NCBI): domain Eukaryota; kingdom Metazoa; phylum Chordata; class Mammalia; order Artiodactyla; family Bovidae; genus Nanger; species Nanger dama. The sequence goes on along the minus strand of CAKJTW010000004.1, from coordinate 62,981,936 downwards.
CTCATTTTACCTTAGCATCTGTGGATGTAATCTAATCTTCAGGGTTAGCTGGTTTAGGAAAAGATATCTTATGCTAATTTATAGTTCAATAATTTTTAATTTCAGACATTGGCAGATTAAATATCTAGATATGGCAGAGACACCCACATGAATGTAGAATAAATGCTATTGTTTATGTCTGACTGCTAGCTTTCCCTGTCATCTTTGATTACATGTTACACTTGTCAAAAACTAAGTAATCAACATTGGTTCCTCACTGCTCCATAAATTTTAGACTTTATTTGGATTTCATTAGTTTTTTCATCAATGTCCTCTTGCTATTCCAAGATGAAGATCAGGTACCATGAAGTGTTTAAGTGTATATCTCCTGAGTTTCTTCTGTTTGTGGCAGTTTCTGAGTTATTACTTGCTCTTTGTGACTTTGGCAATATTACTGTGTGCTAGCCAAGTATCCTGTGGAATTTCTCCCAGCTTGGGTATGTCTGATGTTTTTCTCATGAATCGACTGAGGTGAAGGTCTTTCTGATCACACTATATGATGGGGTCACAACAGCCGCATGATATATCTGATGATGCTACTATTTCCCCCTTTTTCCTTTTTTTTACTAAAAGATACACTAAAACATGAAATACTAAAGAGTATATTAAATGACTTATTTTTGCATTCTAGGTAGGAGTGATTTGGAGTGAAAGGAGAGAGTTCCGTTAAAAATGCTCTGGATATACCTTAGCCCTTCTGCATATCTGAACTTAGAGTAAGTCAAACGAGAGAACATCTGGGTTTACCTTTTTTTTTTTTTTAAAAAAAAAGTAGTTTTCTTTTTGTTGTTATTGTTGTTGTTTTTATTTCATAATCATAAATTTAACTTTGCAATCCAGCTAAACTTGGAGGGGGATAAAGAAAATATGGAACCTGAAGAACTGTAGCAAAAGCACAAAGATTATAGGATATTTCAAGCAGATAAGGGTAAGGGGTGCTCTCCTGGACTACAGAAGGAATGGTCTGGTGGCTAGGTAAAACACAAGTCAAATTTATTAGATTTGTCCACAGTCAGAAATGGTGATCTTGCTGGCCTTGCCATTCCTGGATCCAAAGCACTCCATGGCTTCTACAACATTCATGCCCTCTTTCACCTTGCCAAAGGCCACATACTTGTCATCCAACCACGCAGTCTTGGCAGTGCAGATGAAAAACTGGGAACCCTTTGTGTTGGGGCCAGCATTTACCATGGACAAGTTGTCAGGACCTATATGCTTCAGGATGAAATTCTCATCATAAAATTTCTCGCCATAGATGGACTTGCCACCAGTACCATTATGGCATGTGAAGTCACCACCCCGGCACATAAATCCCGGAATTATTCTGTGAAAGCAGGAACCTTTACAACCAAATCCTTTCTCCCCAGCACTCTGAGCATGAAAGCTTTCTGCTGTCTTTGGAACTTTGTCTGCAAACAGCTCTAAAGAGACATGGTCCAAGGACTCGCTCTTGACACTGATGTCAAAGAAGATGAGGTTGACCATGGCTGGACAGCTCAAGAGACTCTGGGGTGGCAGCATCTGCAAGGCTTAAAATAGTTTTCTTTAGGAACTGTCAATGTGTTGTTGTTGAACTGTGTACTTGTAACTCTGCATGTACTATGGCCAGTCAATAATATGAACTTAAAAAGCTGCATTATTTCAAAATGAGTGTTTTATCCAGGTACTCATTCTTTTATTGTTATTTGCTTTTTAAACTTTGTTTTAGTCACTTAAAGAAAATCTTCCTAAGGCATAATTTTCCTCAAATCCATTCCAAGTTGTTTCAGTTCAGTTCAGTTCAGTCGCTCAGTCATGTCCGACTCTTTGCGACCCCATGAATCGCAGCACGCCAACCCTCCTTGTCCATCACCAACACCCGGAGTTCACTCAGACTCACGTCCATCAAATCAGTGACGCCATCCAGCCATCTCATCCTCTGTCGTCCCCTTCTCCTCCTGTCCCCAATCCCTCCCAGCATCAGAGTTTTTTCCAATGAGCCAACTATACACACGAGGTGGCCAAAGTACTGGAGTTTCAGCTTTAGCATCATTCTTTCCAAAGAAATCCCAGGGCTGATCTCCTTCAGAATGGACTGACTGGATCTCCTTGCAGTCCAAGGGACTCTCAAGAGTCTTCAACACCACAGTTCAAAAGCATCAATTCTTCGGCACTCAGCCTTCTTCACAGTCCAACTCTCACATCCATACATGACCACAGGAAAAGCCATAGCCTTGACTAGATGAACCTTAGTCGGCAAAGCAATGTCTCTGCTTTTGAATATGCTATCTAGGTTGGTCATAACTATTCTTCCAAGGAGTAAGCGTCTTCCAATTTCACGGCTGCAGTCACCATCTGCAATGATTTTGGAGCCCCCAAATCAAGTCTGACACTGTTTCCATTGTTTCCCCATCTATTTCCCATGAAGTGATGGGACTGGATGCCATGATCTTCGTTTTCTGGATGTTGAGCTTTAAGCCAACTTTTTCATTCTCCACTTAGTTAAGGAATGGATAAAGAAGATGTATTATATGTACATGTATACAATGGAATATTAGTCATTAAAAAAGAATGAAATAAGGCAATTTGCAGCAACATGGGTGGACCTAGAGAGTGCCATACTGAGTGAAGTAAATCAGACAGAGAAACAAATATCGTATGACTTCCTTTATATGTGTAATATAAAAGAAATGATAGAAATGAACTTATTACAAAACAGAAAGAGACTCACAGACTTAGAAAATGTACTCTTGTCTGCCAGGGGAAGGGATAGTTAAGGACTTTTGTAAGGTCATATACACACTGCTATGTTTAAAGTGGATAACCAGCAAAAAACTATTACATAGCACTTGGAACTCTGCTCAGTGTCATGTGCCATTGGATGGAAGAGGAGTTTAGGAGAGAATGGATACATGCAACTGTATGGCTGAGTCCCTTCACTGTTCACCTGAAACTATCACAACATTATTAATTGGTTACTCCCCAATACAAAATGTTTTTGGTATTAAAAAAATTAAAAAACAAAGGTAAAAAAATTACCATTAAGAAATAATAACAAAAATTAAAAAATAGTCATAATTTTAAGCGTGCACTTATGTGGATATGAACTAGAGAGATGATTGTCATTTTTTAAAAAAGTAAGATGAAATGAGGAAAATTTGGTAGAACCCAGTGGTTATCTTGAAGGAGAGGATCACAAATGATTTTAAAGTATTAAGCATGTACCAGGTGAACGACAATGTCAATGATAATTAAGTCCAGATACGAAGGTAAACTTGAATAATGACTCCATTTTACTTGGATTTCACTTTCAAAAGATATTATTGTTCTTACTTATGGGGCCATCAAAGAAACAGTTGAAAATGTGGGACTGAATGTCATAAAGAAGGTCAGCTTGAGGAGAAAGCCTGTTTGAAATGAAGTAGCATTAAATGGAAAAGTTATTTTAGAGATCTCCAAACATGGTCACTCCTTAATCTCTGCAATTTATTCAGTGGAACCAACTTTCCACGCCAGACACTTCTTTGGCTGTCCCCATTGCAGCCTCTCATTATGACTTTGGGATAAAAGCAAACCAAGGTCAAGTATCAGATCCCTGCAGGGAGATAACCTGAGCCCTTTGTCTGATGAAATCTCTGCACCTGTCAGCTCACTTCCTCTTCAGGGAAATCCAAAGCAGCTTCTTCCCTTAATGTTCAAAATTCAGCATTTTGAACTGAATCAGGTGCTTGCTGCTGCTCATCTCGTCTCATCTCCAGTGATCCAGCAAACTGAGCATTTGCTGGCAGCCCTGATTGACTCCTGGGATTTTAAGACCCTTGGCAGCTGGAGCTGTGTTTGATATTGCTCTTTATTTTTCAAAGTTCTTGACATAGAACAGGAAGTGTACCTCTCACATCACAGGAGGAAAACATGAGCTAGAGAGTCAGGTATCCTGGAGTTCAGAATCTTGCTCTGCCATTTACACTTGAGCACCTAGGGATGTAGCTTAATCCTGCGGAGCTGAAGATTCCTCCTCTGAAATTTTAGTATAATAGTGCATACTTCATAGAGAAGTTGTAAGCATTATGTGTGGCAACATATTAAAGCTCTTAGCACAGAGTCTGGACATAATATTCACTTGATAAAAGATAAGAGTAACAAACACATACCAATGTAGCATTTACCAAGGTTTGGGTATTACACTTAGTAAATCTAAGTTAACTCATCCATTTAATCCCCTATAACAACTTAATGAGCTCAGCAGATATTGTTACCCATTTCATTGGTGAGCAAACTGAAGATTGGTAAGCTGTCTTGTCTAAGGTCAAACAATTAGAGGTAGTAAAAGTAGACAGCTGGACTCTTAATCTTTGCTCTTAAACAATATGATATACCATTATTATGCATATAGCACACAATAATAATAGTGATACCTATTATCACTATTCATAAAGATTCTTTGTGTTACTATTTGGGTAGGGACAAGATGAGAATAGTTGCTATAAACACTCTTATTTAATACTGCTTTGGTTAGCCTAGTCACTAGGACAAGAAAAATAAAATATGCACACAATAGAAAATTATTTTTTTAGGTGTTGGCTCTCTGGCATGAAAACTCCAAATAATGCATCTAAATTGAAGAAAAGCTGGTTACTAAAAAGTTCAAAAGCTGTCCTAGGCACAAATTACATCAGGCAGCATTCACGAGCACTCCACAATGCCTCTCACACGTTTTAATAGTTGATGCTGGCTGCTGTCTGGGAGCTCAGCAGATACTGTCAACCAGAATCCAAGGAGCCTTTTCAGCTTTGCTCAGTTCAGTTCAGTCGCTCAGTCATGTCTGACTTTTTGCATCCCCGTGGACTGCAGCACACCAGGCTTCCTTGTCCATTATCAACTCCCGAAGAAGTTTCTCAAACTCATATCCATCAGGTTGGTGATGCCATCCAGCAGTCTCATCCTCTGTCCTCCCCTTTTCCTCCTGCCTTCAAACTTGTCCAGCACCACGGTCTTTTCCACTGGGTCAGTTCTTCACATCAGGTGGCCAAAGTATTGGAGTTTCAGCTTCAGCTTGGTAATGCTGGGTTAAGATACTATCAGCTTTCAATACCACATTCCCATCAGCCTTCACCAACAATGTTTTGAGTCGTGTGTTTCCACCCAGTCTCCGCAAGACCAGACCAGCTCTTAACACCAAATCCTAAAACCACACTACATGATTTTGGCTTAAGTTATAACACCACCCATTACTGTACCAAAATCTGTTCTACTATTTTTGGATAACAAAGTATCACAAATCTTAGTTGTATGCAAACACCATTTTAATTGTTTTTAATTTCAATTTTGTTGACAAAAACAGACAAATAAAATTGTAAGATATTTAAATTATACTTTATGGTGATTTGTTCAATGAACATATTGTGAAAGGACTCCCTAATCTAATTAATACATCCATCCCATCATATATTATTCTCTCTTAGAAGAACATTTCAGTTCTTCTGTCTTAGGAAATCTCATTTATACAATGTTGTTATCAACTATGTTCACCATATTTTACATTAGACTTTTTACCTTATTCAACTTATAGCTGAAAATTTGTACCCTTTAGTCATACTTTTCCTATTTTCCTCACATCTCTGCCCCTGGAAACCACTATTCTATTCTCTCTTTCCACAATTTTGACTTTTTAAGAGATAGCATGAAGTGTTTGACTTTTTCTGCCTGACATTTCTCTTTGAAAAATGCCTTCAGGTTCCATCTTTGTTGTCACAAATGGAAGGTTTTCTTTCATTCTCAGGGCTGAATAATATTCCATTTACTGTGTGCATATATAAATACACCCCATCTTCTTTATCTGTTCAACCGCCAATGAACATTTCAGTTATGTCCATGTCTTGGCTACTGTGAATTGTGGATAATGCTTCAAAAAGAACATGGACTGCAAATATCTTTTGAAATTCTGTTTTCATTTTCGTTGGGTATATCTATCCAGAAGTAGGATTGCTGGATAAAAATAAAATGATAATTCTTTTTTATTTTTAAAGGAAACTCCATACTGTTTCCTATAGTAATTGTACCATTTTACATTCCCATCAAGTGCACCAGGGTTCCCTTTTTCCCCACATGCCTGCTAATATTTGTTACCTCTTGTCTTTTTCATGATATACATTCTAAAATGTGTGAGGTGATAGCTTACTATGGTTTGACTTCCCTAATGATTAGTGATGTTGAATACCTTTTTATGTACTTGTAGGCAATTTGTCACCCTGCTTATTTAACTTATATGAAGAGTATATCATGAGAAATGCTGGGCTGGAAGAAGCAAAAGCTGGGAGAAATATTAATAACCTCAAATATGCAGATGGCACCACCCTTATGGGAGAAAGGGAAGAGGAACTAAAAGCCTCTTGATGAAAGTGAAAGAGGAGAGTGAAAAATTGGCTTAAAGCTCAACATTCAGAAAACAAAGATCATGGCATCTGGTCCCATCACTTCATGGGAAATAGATGGGTAAACAGTAGAAACATTGTCAAACTTTATTTCTGGGGGCTCCAAAATCACTGCAGGTGGTGATTGCAGCCATGAAATTAAAAGACGCTTACTCTTTGGAAGGAAAGTTACGTCCAACCTAGACAGCATATTAAAAAGCAGAGACATTACTTAGCCAACAAAGGTCTGTCTAGTCAAGGCTATGGTTTTGCCAGTGGTAATGTATGGATGTGAGAGTTGGACTGTGAAGAAAGCTGAGCGCCAAAAAATTGATGCTTTTGAACTGTAGTGTTGGAGAAGACTCTTGAGAGTCCCTTGGCCTGCAAGGAGATCCAACCAGTCCATTCTAAAGGAGATCAGTCCTTGTTCTTTGGAAAGAATGATGCTAAAGCTGAAACTCCAGTACTTTGGCCACCTCATGTGAAGAGTTGACTCACTGGAAAAGACCCTGATGCTGGGAGGGATTGGGAGCAGGAGGAGAAGGGAAATGACAGAGAGTGAGATGGCTGGATGGCATCACCGACTTGATGCACATGGGTTTAGGTAAACTCTGGGAGGTGGTGATGGATGGGGAGGCCTGGAGTGCTGTGATTCATGGAGTTGCAAAGAGTTGGACATGACTGAGCGACTGAACTGAACTGAACTGAGGCAATTTGAATATCTTCTTTGGGAAAAAAAAATTATATCTATTCAGTTCCTCTGCCTGTTTTTAACTGGATTGTTTGCTACTGAATTCTATGAGTTTTTTTTTAAATAGTATGGATATTAACCCCTTATCAGATATATTATTTGCAAATATTTTTTTCCAGTTTAGTGGGTTGCTTTTTATTTTGTTGATGGCTTCCTCTGCTGTGCAGAAGATTTAAAATTCCATGTAGTCCCACTAATTTATTTTTATTTTTGTTGCTTTTGCTTTTTTTTGTCAATTCCAAAATAATTATTGCCAACATTGATGTGAAGGGGCTTACCTTCTGTTTTCTTTCAGGAGTTGTATGACTTCAAGTCTTACATTCAAGTCTTTAATCCATTTTTACTTGACACTTATGACGGTGTAAAATAATGATTCACTCTTTTGCATGAGACGTCCAGCTTTCCAACACCATTTATTGACTATCTTTTCTCCAGTGTATCATCCTGACTGCTTCGTCCCATGTTAATTAACTATATATGCATAGGCTTAATTCTTGGCTCACTATTGTGTGGCATGGACTTTTGTGTCTGTTTTTATGTCAATTTCATCTTATTTTGAGTACTATAGCTTGCAAAGTAATTTGAAATTAAGAAATACTATGACTCCAGATTTATTCTTCTTTCTCAAGATTGCTTTGACTATTTAGGGTCTATTGTGGTTTCATACAATTTCAGAATAGTTCCAGTTCTTTGAAAAATGCTGTTGGAGTTTTGTTACTGTTGGATACTGTTGGAAATGGAACCAAATCTGTAGATTGCTTTGGGTCTTAAGAGTTAACAATGTTAATCTGCCAATCAGTGGACATGGAATATCTTTCCATTCATATGTATCATCTTCAATTTCTTTCATCAGTGTCTCAGTTTTCAGTGTATAGATCTTTACCTCGTTTGTCAAATTTATATCTAGGTACTAATATTTGATGCAGTTTTAAGTGGGATTGTTTTCTTAACTTCTCTCTCTGCTAGTTCCTTTTTAGTGTACAGAAACTAAACTGATTTTGGTATATTGATTTTGTATCTTGTGACTCTATCAAATTCATTTATTAGTTCTAATAGTATTTGGTGAAGTCTTTCAGGTTGTCTATATGTAATATTATGTCACCTAGAAACAGAGCCAGATTTTCGTCTTTTAAATTTTGGATAGTTTTGGATTTCTTTCTCTTGCCTAAATTGCTTTGGCTAGGACTTCCAGCACTATATTGAATAGTGAGTGGATACCCTTGTTTTATTCCTGATCTTAGAGGAAATAATTTCAGCTTTTCACTATTAAAATTGATGTCAGCTGTGGACTTGTCATATATACTTTATTATTTTGAAGTAGAGTCTGGCACGACTGAGTGACTTCACTTTCAATTTTCACTTTTGTGCATTGGAGAAAGAAATGGCAACCCACTCCAGTGTTCTTGCCTGGAGAATCCCAGGGACGAGGGAGCCTGGTGGGCTGCTGTCTATGGGGTCACACAGAGCCAGACACAACTGAAGTGACTTAGCAGCAGCAGTAGCAGTTTTGCTCTATATGCAGTTTGTTGAAAGTTTTTACCACAAGTGGATCCTGAATTTGTCAAAAGCTTTTCTTTATTGCATCTATTGAAATGATCATATGATCTTTGTCCTTCATTTTGTTAATTTGGTGTATCACATAGATTAATTGACATGTCAAACCGATATTGACATCCTTGGAATAAATATCACTTGATTATGGCATACAGTCCTTTGGCTGTATAATTGAATTTAGTTTGCTAATATTTTGTTGAGTATTTTTTTCATTTATGTTCATCATGATATTTACTTGTAATTTTCTTTTCTTATAGTGTCCTTGTCTGGCTTTGTTTCTGTTGGCTTTGTAAACAGAGTTTGGAATTGCTTCTTCCTCTTTAATTTTTTGAGAAATTTGAGAAGGATTGGTATCAATTCTTTAAATGGTTAGTAGAACTCAATTGTGAAGCTGTCTGATCCTTGACTTTTCTTTGTTAGGGGATTTTTGATTACTGATTCAATCTTCTTCCTAATAATTGGTCTATTCATATTTTCTATTTCTTCTTGATTCAGTATTGGTGGGTTTATATTTCAATGAATTTATCCATTTTTTGTAGGTTGCCTATTTTGGGGGCATTTAATTGCCCATAGTAGTCTTATGATCCTCTGTATTCCTTTATTATCAGTTGTAATATCTCCTATTTAATTTCTAATTTTATTTAAGTTCTCTCTCTTTGGTAATTCTAGCTAACATTTATCTCTATTTTGGGTTCAGATGGTAAAGAATCTGCTTGCAATGTAGGAGACTCCAGTTTGATACCTAAATAGGGATGGTCCCCCTGGAGAAGGGATTAACTATGCACTCTACTGTTCTTGCCTGGAGGATTCCATGGTTGGAGAAGCCTTGTGGACTCCAGTCCATGAGGCTGCAGAGTCAAACATGATTGAGTGACTGTTACTTTTATTTTATATTTGTTTAGTCTCTATTTTTAAAATTTCCTTTCTGATTATTGCTATTTCCTTTCTTCTAATAATTTTGGGCTCAGTTTGCTTTCTTTTTCTAATTCTTTGAGGTATAAAGTTAGGTCTTATTTTTTTAGTCTTTGTGACTGTCATTATGTACAACCCTCCTAGAACTACTTTTGATGCATCACATAAGTTTCAGTATGTTGTATTTTCATTTTCACTTGTCAATAGTTTATGATTTCCCTTTTGATTTCTTCTTGATTCATTCATGATCCAGGATCATGCTGTTTAATCCTCAAATATTTGTGAATTTTTTAGTTTTGTCCTTGTAACTGATTTCTATTTTTCATGTGCCTATTAGCCATCTGCACATCCTATTTGGAAAAATTTCTATTCAATTCTTCTGCCCATTTTCTATTCAGGTCATTTGTTGTTTTGAGTTCTATGAGCTACTTTTAAATATTGAATATAAATCCCTTATTGGTCATATTTGCAAATATTTTCTCCCATTGTTAGTTGTCTTTTCTTTTGTCTATGGTTTCCTTTGCTGTGCAAAACGTTTTAAGTTTAATTAGTTCTCATTTGTTTATTGTTGCTTTTTTCCTTTTTGTTTTAAGAGACAGATCCAAAAGATATTGCTGTGACTTGTGTCAAACAGTGTTCTGCCTACAATTTCCCCTAAGAGTTTTATGGTATCTGATCTTACATTTAACTCTTGAATGTATTTTATTTATTTTTTATGTTGTAAGAAAATGTTCTGATTTCATTCTTTACAGCTGTTCAGTTTTCCCAGCACCACTTTTTGAAAAGACTGTCTTTTAGTCTTATATAGTGCTGCCTCTTTTGTGTGTGGGCATATTCCTGGACTCCCACTCTGTTTCATTGATCTATTAATAACTATTTGTGTGTGTGTGTGTGTGTGCATGTATATGCACGCGTGTGTGCATGCACATGCACCAATACCATACTGTTTTGATTACTGTAGCTTTGTGGTATAGTCTGAAGTCAGAGAGTATGACACCTCCAGCTCTGTTGTTCTTTCTCATGATTATTTTGGCGATTTAGGTTCTTTTTGCTTCCAAACAGATTTTAAAATTATTTATTCCAGTTCTGTGAAAAATGTTATTTGTATTTTGATTGAGATTCCATTGAATCTGTAGATTACCTTTGGTAATATGCTCATTTACAAATTTTCAGTTCTTTCAGTCCAAGTACATGGTGTATCTTTTCATCTGTCCGTGTTGTCTTCAATTTCTTTCAGCAATGTCTTATAGTTTTCTGAGAATAGGTCTTTTACTTCCTCAGGTAAGTTTATTCCTAGGTATTATATCTTTTTAAGGTTACAATAAATGGAATTGTTTCCTTAGTTTCTCTTTCTGACAGTTTGTTGTTAGTATATAGAAATACAATGTACTTTTTTATACTAATTTTGTATCTTGCAATTTTACTGAATTCATTAATGAGCTCTAGTAGACTACTAGTGAAGAGGCTTAAGTTTTTAAGGCTTATTTTGTGGTCTAAAACATTGAGGAATTTTCTAGGTGCATTTGAGAAGGCTATATATTATCTGCTTGTTGGATGGAATATTCTGTAAACATTTGTTAAATCCATCTGGTGTGATGTTCCATTTAACTCCAATGTTTCCTCATTGATTTTTTTGTCTACATGACCTACCATGTTACAAGTGGGGTAGTAAAGTCCCATAATATTTTTGTATTGCTTTATCTCTCCTTTCAGATCTGTTAATTTTTGCATTACATATTTAGGTGCTCCTATGTTGGATGCAGGGCTTCCTGGTGCCTCAGACAGTAAAGAATCTTCCTGCAATGCAGGACACTGGGTTCAGTCCCTGGGTTGGGAAGACACCCTGGAGGAGGGCATGGCAACTCACTCCAGTATTCCTGCCTAGAGAATCTACAGACAGAGATGCATGGCAGGCTACAGACAAGTGTCCATGGGTCGCAAAGAGTCAGACCTGACTGAGTGAGTAAGCACAGCACAGCACATATTGGGTACATGACTTCCCAGGTGGCTCTAGCAGTGAAGATCCCACCTGCCACTGTAAGAGACATAAGAAATGTGGATCTGATCCCTGGGTTGGGAAGATCCCCTGGAGGAGGGCATGGTACCTTATTCCAGTATTCTTGCTTGGAGAATCCCATGGACAGAGGAGCCTGGTGGGCTACAGTCCATAGGGTTGCAGAGTCAGATAAAATTGAAGCAACTTAGCATGCATATACATGCATATTGGGTGCACAAATATTTATAAATGTTATATTCTCTTATTTAACTGACTTTTATTATTATATTATTATTTATTATATAATGCCTTTCACTTTTCTATTAACAGTTGTTGGCTTAAAATCTGTTTTATCTGGGATAAGTATAGCTATTCCTGTTTCTTTTATTTTCTATTTGGATGGAAACTCTTTTTTCCATCTCATTACTTTCTGTGTATGTATCCTTAAACCTGAAGTACATTTCTTGTAGTCAACATATAGTTGAGTCTCATTTAAAATAAAATATTCAGCCACATTATGTCTTTTGATTAGAGAACTTAGTCTATTTATAAATAAAGTATTTCTTTTAGGTAGGCACTTACTGTTGATATTTTTTTCTTTGTAATTCTTTGTTTTTTTCTGCTTTTGCTCTTTTCCTTAGTGACTTGATTTTTAAAATTTTTTAAAATTTGAAGTGGTGTGTTTAAATTCCTTTCTCTTTATATGTTTTGCTTATTTACTATAGGATTTTGCTTTGTAGTTCCCAGGAGACTTGCTTAAAATATTTTAGGTTTATAACTTCCTATTTTAAGCTGATAACAACTTAACTTCAAACACATACTAAAGCTCTATATTTATAAAGTACCCCCTTCCATTTTATATTTCTGATGTCATAATTTATATCTTATGTATAAAAATCTTATGTATCCATTAACAACTTATTAACAACTTATTACCATTAACAATCTTATGTATAAAAAAATCTTGTATATCCATTAACAACTAATTGTAGTTTTAAAGTTATTTTTACAACCATATAGTGTTATATTATTATAGTCCACAGGCTGGTATCAACATTGCCAGAAAAAAAATACCAATAACCTCAGATATGCAGATGATACCACCTTATGGCAGAAAGCAAAGAACTAAAGAGCCTCTTGATGAAAGTGAAAGGGAAGAGTGAAAAAGTGGGCTTAAAACCTAACATTCAGAAAACTAAGATCCTGGCATCTGGTCCCATCAGTTCAGCTCAGTTCAGTTGATCAGTTGTGTCTGACTCTTTGCAACCCCATGGACTGCAGCACCCCAGGCCTCCCTGTCTATCATCAACTCCCAGAGATACTCAAACTCACGTCCATTGAGTCAATAGTGCCATCCAACCAGCTCATCCTCTGTTGTTCCCCCTTCTCCAACCACCCTCAGTCTTTCCAGCACCAGGGTCTTTTCCAGTGAGTCAGTTCTTTGCATCAGATGGCCAAATATTGAAGTTTCAGCTTCAGCATCAGTCCTTCCAGTGAATATTCAGGACTGATTTCCTTTAGGATGGACTGGTTGGATCTCCTTCCAACCAAGGGACTCTCAAGAGTCTTCAACACCACAGTTCAAAAACATCAATTATTTGGCTCTCAGCTTTCTTTATAGTCCAACTGTCACATCCATACATGACTACTGGAAAATCTATAGCTTTGACCAGATGGATCTGTGTTGGCCAAGAAATGTCTCTGCTTTTTAATATGCTGTCTAGGTTGATTGTAACTTCCTTCCAAGGAACAAGCATCTTTTAATTTCATGGCTGCAGTCAAAATCTGCAGTGATTTGGGGGCTCCCCAAAATAAAGTCTGGGTCTTTTTCCATTGTTTCCCTATTTAATTGCTATAAAGAGATGGGACCAGATGCCATGATCTTTGTTTTCTGAATGGAGTTTTGAACTCTACTGAGTTTTAAGCCAACTATTTCATTCTCTTCTGTCAATTTCATCAAAGTCTCTTTAGTTCTTTTTTTTTTTTCTGCCGTAAGGGTGGTGTCATCTGCATATCTGAGGTTATTGATATCTCTCCCAGCAGTCTTGATACCTGCTTGTGCTTCATCCAGCCCAGTGTTTCTCATGATGTAAAAGTTAAATAAGCAAGGTGACAATATACAGCCTTGAAATACTCCTTTCCCAGTTTGGAACCAGTCAGTTGTTCAGTTCTTACTGTTGCTTCCTGGCCTGCATACAGATTTCTCAGGAGGCAAGTCAGGTGCTCTAGTATTCCCATCTCCTGAAGAATTTTTCATATTTTGTTGTGATCCACACAGTCAAAGGCTTTGGCACAGTCAATAAAGCAGAAGTAGATATTTTCTGGAACTTCTTTGCTTTTTGATGATCCAACAGATGTTGGCAATTTGATCTCTGGTTCCTCTGCCTTTTCTAAGTCCAGCTTGAATGTCTGGAAGTTCATGGTTTACGTACTGTTGAAGCCTGGCTTGGAGAATTTTGAGCATTACTTTACTAGCATGTGAGATGAGTGCAATTGTGTGGTAGTTTGAGCATTCTTTGGCATTGCCTTTCTTTGGGATTGGAATGAAAACTGACCTTTTCCAGTCTTGTGGTCACTGCTGAGTTTTCCAAATTTGCTGGCATATTGAGTGTAGCACTTTCACAGCATCATCTGTTAGGATTTGAAATAGCTCCACTGGAATTCCATCACCTCCACTAGCTTTGTTGGTAGTGATGCTTCCTAATGCCCACTTGATTCACATTCCAGGATTTCTGGCTCTAGGTGAGTGATCATACCATCGTGATTATCTGGGTCATGAAGATCTTTTTGTACAGTTCTTCTGCGTATTCTTGCCACCTCTTCTTAATATCTTCTGCTTCTGTTAGGTCCATACCATTTCTATCTTTTATGGATCCCATCTTTGCATGAAATTTTTCCTTGGTATCTCTAATTTTCTTGAAGAGATCTCTAGTCTTTCCCATTCTATTGTTTCCTCTATTTGTTTGCATTGATCACCGAGGAAGGCTTTCTTATCTCTCCCTGCTATTCTTTGGAAGTCTGCATTCAAATAGGTATATCTTTCCTTTTCTGTCTTGCCTTTTGCTTCTCTTCTCTTCACAGTATTTGTAAGGCCTCCTCAGACAACCGTTTTGTCTTTTGCAATTTTTTTTTCTTGGGGATGGTCTTGATCACTGCCTCCTTTACAACATCATGGACCTCTGTCCATAGTTCTTCAGGCACATTGTCTATCGGATCTAATACCTTTAATCTATTTGTCACTTTCACTTTATAATCATAAGGGATTTCATTTAGGTCATACTTGAATGGTCTAGTGGTTTTAAGTCTGAATCTGGCAATAAAGAGTTAATTATCTGAGCGACAGTCAGTTCACAGTCTTGTTTTTCCTGACTGCATACATCTTCTCCATCTTTGGCCATAACAAATATAATCAGTCTGATTTCACTATTGACCGTCTGGTGATGTCCATGTGTAGAACCTTCTCTTGTGTTGTTGGAAAAGGGTTGCTATGACCAGTGCGTTCTCTTGGCAAAACTATTAGCATTTTCCCTGCTTCATTCTGTACTCCAAGGCCAAAACTGCCTGTTAGTCCAGGTATTTCTTGACTTCCTACTTTTGCATTCCAGTCTCCTAAAATGAAAAGGACATCTTTTCGTCTGGTCCTATCACTTAATGGCAAGTAGATGGGAAAGCAATGCAAACAGTGACAGACTTTGTTTTATTGGGTTCCAAAATCACTGCAGACAGTGATTGCAGCCATGAATTAAAAGACGCTTGCTCTTTGAAGAGAAACTATGTCCAGTCTAGACAGCATGTTAAGAAGCAGAGGCATTACTTTGCCAAGAAAGATCCGTCTAGTAAAAATCTAT
Organism: Nanger dama; assembly: GCA_917880005.1. Classification (NCBI taxonomy): domain Eukaryota; kingdom Metazoa; phylum Chordata; class Mammalia; order Artiodactyla; family Bovidae; genus Nanger; species Nanger dama. The sequence continues at coordinate 62,966,447 of CAKJTW010000004.1, read as the reverse complement.
GGCTTTTCCTGTAGTCATTTGAATGCAAGAGTTGGACTATAAAGAAAGCTGAGTGCTGAAGAATTGATGCTTTTGAACTGCGGTGTTGGAAATGACTCTTGAGAATCTTGGCCTTCAAGAAGATTCAACCGATCCATCCTAAAGGAAATCTGTCCTGAATATTCATTGGTAGGACTGATGCTGAAGCTGAAATCCCAATATTTGGCAACCTGATGCAAAGAACTGACTCATTGGGAAAGACCCTGATGCTGGGAAAGAATGAAGGTTGCAAGAGAAGGGGATGAAAGAGGATCAGATTGTTGGATGGAATCACTGACTCAATGGAAATGAGTCTGAGCAAGCTCTGGGAGCTTGTGGTGGACAGGGAAGCCTGGCATGATTCCATGGGGTCACAAAGAGTTGGACACCACGAATAAACTGAAGTGAACTAATAGTTAATTTTAATACTTTGGTCTTTTACCCTTAATGCTAGATTTGTAAGTGATTCAGTTCAGTTCAGTCGCTCAATCCTGTCCAACTCTTTGTGACCCCATAAATTGCAGCATGCCAGGCCTCCCTGTCCATCACCAAATCCCAGAGTTCACTCGACTCATGGCCATCGAGTTGGTAATGCCATCCAGCCATCTCATCTTCTGTCGTGCCCTTCTCCTCCTATCCCCAATCCCTCCCAGCATCAGGGTCTTTTCCAATAAGTCAACTCTTTCCATGAGGTGCCCAAAGTACTGGAGTTTCAGCTTTAGCATCAGACCTTCCAAAGAACACTCAGGACTGATTTCTCTTAGAATGAACTGGTTGGATCTCTTTGCAGTCCAAGGGACTCTCAGAGTCTTCTCCAACACCACAGTTTAAAACTATCAATTCTTCAGTGCTCAGCTTTCTTCACAGTCCAACTCTCACATCCATACATGACCACTGGAAAAACCATAGCCTTTACTAAATCGACCTTTGTTGGCAAAGTAATGTCTCTGCTTTTGAATATGCTGTCTAGGTTGGTCATAACTTTTCTTCCAAGGAGTAAGTGTCTTTTAATTTCATGGCTTCAATCACCATCTGCAGTGAGTGTGGAGCCCAAAATAAAGTCTGACACTGTTTCCACTGTCTCTCCATTTATTTCCCATGAAGTGATGGGACCAGATGCCATGATCTTCGTTTTCTGAATGTTGAGCTTTAAGCCAACTTTTTCACTCTCCTCTTTCACTTTCATCATGAGGCTTTTCAGTTCCTCTTCACTTTCTGCCATAAGTATAGTGTTATCTGCATATCTGAGGTTATTGATATTTCTCCAGACAATCCTGATTCCAGCTTATGCTTCTTCCAGTCCAGCATTTCTCATGAGGTACTCTGCATATAGTTAAATAAACAGGGTGACAATATACAGCCTTGACGTACTCCTGTTCTTATTTGGAACCAGTCTGTTGTTCCATGTCCAGTTCTAACTGTTTGACCTGCATACAGATTTCTCAAGAGACAGGTCAGGTGGTCTATGGGTCCATTCTATTGGATTACCCCATGAACTCCACAATTCTCATTCTAATCCCAAAGAAAGGCAATACCAAAGAATGCTCAAACTACCGCACAATTGCACTCATCTCATATGCTAGTAAAGTAATGCTCAAATTTCTCCAAGCCAGGCTTCAGCAATACGTGAACCGTGAACTTCCTGACATTAAAGCTGGTTTTAGAAAAGGCAGAGGAACCAGAGAGCAAATTGCCAACATCTGCTGGATCATTGAAAGAACAAAAGAGTTCAAAAAAACATCTATTTCTGCTTTATTGACTATGCCAAAGCCTCTGACTGTGTGTATCACAATAAACTGTGGAAAATTCTGAAAGAGATGGGAATACCAGACCACCTGACCTGCCTCTTGAGAAATCTGTATGCAGGTCAGGAAGCAACAGTTAGAACTGGACATGGAACAACAGACTGGTTCCAGGTAGGAAAAGGAGTACATCAAGGCTGTGTATTGTCACCCTGCTTATTTAACTTCTATGCAGAGTACATCAAGAGAAACGTTGGGCTGGAAGAAAGACAAGCTGGAATCAAGATTGCCAGGAGAAATATCAATAACCTCATATATGCAGATGACACCATATTTATAGCAGAAAGTGAAGAGGAACTAGAAAGCCTCTTGATGAAAATGAAAGAGGAGAGTGAAAAAGTTGGCTTAAAGCTCAACATTCAGAAAACGAAGATCATGGCATCTGGTCCCATCACTTCATGGGAAATAGACGGGGAAGCAGTGGAAACAGTGTCAGACTTGATTTTGGGAGACTCCAAAATCACTGCAGATGGTGACTGCAGCCATTAAATTGGAAGACACTCACCCCTTGGAAGAAAAGTTATGAGCAACCTAGATAGCATATTGAAAAGCAGAGGTATTACTTTGTCGACTAAGGTCTGTCTAGTCAAGGATATGGCTTTTCCTGTGGTCATGTATGGATGTGAGAGTTGGACTGTGAAGAAGGCTGAGTGCTGAAGAATTGGTGCTTTTGAACTGTGGTGTTGGAGAAGACTCTTGAGAGTCCCTTAGCCTGCAAGGAGATCGAACCAGTCCATTGTGAAGGAGATCAGCCCTGGGATTTCTTTGGAAGGAATGATGCTGAAGTTGAAACTCCAATACTTTGGCCACCTCATGCTAAGAGTTGACTCATTGGAAAAGACTTTGATGCTGGGAGGCATTGGGGGCAGGAGGAGAAAGGGATGACAGAGGTTGAGATGGCTGGATGGCATCACTGACTTGATGACTGTGAGTCCGAGTGAACTCCAGCTGTCAGTGATGGACAGGAGACCTGACGTGCTGCGATTCATGGGGTCACAAAGAGTTGGACACGATTGAGCGACTGAACTGGACTTAACTGATTAACTCCACATGGCATCTTTTCCCACCATAGAAAAGTTCTTGATTGTAACTGTGAGTGACCATAACAGAGATTCCGTATTAGTGTATCCAGATTCCTCCACATTGGGCCACTCTTGGTACCATGTATCATATGTTGGATTTCTTGGTAAGCAGACTCTGAGATGGAGATTTGAAAACAGGGCATTTGTTTGGAGGAGTGCTTTCAGAACCAACACCTCTGGGATAATAAATGAGGCAGGACTGGGCTGAGTGATTATGGGGCAGAATGATATAGTAACAATAAAGTTAGTCAATCTCATCTGTAGTTATGGGAGTGAATTGTCCATTCAGAGTTGTGTGATGTTATAAAAGCAGGTTGCACATTTATATCTTTGCATTGTCCAGCCACTGGATGTAGGCTAAACCCAGGGAAAGGGGCAAAACTTGTACAAGGCAGCTTTCTTTAGCTGAAGTTTCAGTCTTGGACAATGAACATACCTTGGATCTGGAAGTGCCTTAGGGCTATAACTCTTTGGGAAGTGTTGAGCACCATTTAATTGTACATAGTGAAGTGAAGTCTCTCAGTCGTGTTCGACTCTTTGCAACCCCATGGACTGTAGCCTACCAGGCTCCTCCCTCCATGGGATTTTCCAGGCAAGAGTACTGGAGTGGGTTGCCATTTCCTTCTCCAAGGGACCTTCCCGACCCAGGGATCGAAGCCGGGTCTCCCACATTCCAGAAGGATGCTTTAACCTCTGAGCCACCAGGGAATTCCCAATTGTACATAGATACCTTGTAATTTAGATACCATGTAATTTGCTTGGTGGAAACAGAAATGAATGCTTGAGAAGGGTATGTGTATGTGCTTGTTGGTGAGGTTAAGGAAAATTCAAGACATTGGTTTTATGTTTTAGCAGTTTTCTTCCATTTACATTTCCCCTTCCTTTAAGGTACTCTCTCTCTCTTTTTTTTAATGTTCCAGTAACTCAATGAATCACAAAATCCCTCTCTATCATATTCACTATAGGATTGAAAGGTGATCTAAATATGGCCCATCATACTAATCAGTTTCTTGAATCTAAGGTTCATATATGATCTAATCAGAGCAGACTAACATTTTGTCCTGTGATTAACATCTGAACATTGGAAAACAGACTTCTTTTTAAACTGAGGTTGCTAAACTAAGAGAATATGAATATGGGATTAGAGGTTAGCTGTTTCCTTATCATAAGGGAAGACACTACATACAAGAGAGAAAGAATCAGACAAACCCAGAGAGGTGAGAACCAGAGCTTGAGAGAAAGCACGGGTTGTCATTTGGGCACGTGAGTCCAGGTGTACTTGAAATCACCTCCAAATTCAGTCCTCTTAGTTACATGGAGGCATAATTTTTCCTTCAGTGCAAGATAGTTTCAGGTAGTTTTCTGCCCCTGTGACCAAATAGATCATCAACGATCTACTTTCAAACAATCAATTATGTTTCATCAGCTCTCATTCTCCTTAAGCTCTTTTTGATATTTCCCAAAGAATATTAGTTCCTGGTTTCCTGAAGCCCTCTGTCTTAGTCCATTTGGTCTGTTGGAACAAAATGCAACAGACTGGGTAGCTAGTAAACAATAGAAAGGTACTGCTTACAGTTCTGAAGGATCAAGAAGCTAATATGGTCAGGTGAGTATTCTCTTCCAGGTCACAGACTTTTCATTTATCTTACTTGGATGAAAGGGCTAGTGAGCTCTGTGGGAATCTCTTTTTATAGAGCACTAACGTCATTTAGGAGACCTTCACCTTCAGGACCTAATCATCTCCAAAGACCTTACTTTTGGAGGACTAGGATTTCAAAAATGAGGTTTAGGAGAACACAAACATTTAGACCATCATACCTTCTCTTTACTTGACCTCTGCTATTCCCCTGCCTACCTCCCAACACACACTTTTCTATGACTATACAAGAAGCATGCACCTATCTTTTTTTTTAAATTATAATTAAAAAAATTTAATTGTAGGATAATTGCTTTACAAAATTTTTGGTTTTCTGACATACATCAAGAAGAATCAGCCATAGGTATACCCATGTCCCCTCCCTCCCAAACCTCACTCCCTTCTCCCTCCCCATCTCACCCTTCAAAACTGTCACAGAGCTCCTGCTTGAGCTATGGTACACTTATAAGTAAGTTTCTTCCCTTAGGTCTTTATCTCCTCATCTCCAAAATGAGGATGTTACACTAAAATTACTCCTAAAATACAGCATTCAGTTCTAAATTTCTGTGCTTTTATAACAGGAGGAAGTAGGGAGAAATAACTGTGCAGTTAGAAGTTGCATAAACTTTAACATGTGCTTGATTCAGATGCACTTAGGTGGAATAATTTTTTAATTTCCCTTTTAACTGTTGGGTAAGGTCATGATGCTCTATAATATGTGCATGTTTTCCCAGAAGAAGGAAGACCTTTTGAAAAAAGCTATAAAGGATTTGACAATGCCCAGTGTTATTGTTGCTCGAATCCAATTACTGGGGAAGCATTCTGCAAATCTTTACACATCACATTTCAACATGTCATCTCCTCTAAGTGGAACCGATTGCATTAAAGTCGTTATGAAACTACAGTCATCCTCCTCCCTTCAGTAAAAAATGTAATCATAAAAATTTTAAATGCACATATTCATTTTCCTCCCCTTCAGCCAAGCAAGTATACCTTGTCAGTATTCTCTGCAAAAGTGATTATCAGATCTCTGTTTATGAAAATCTTAATGGAAAAATTAGATACACAACAGATTCCTGCTAAACTAAACATCTGAGTCCTTTACTTGGAAAACTAGCTGGTATTCATTTTTACATCTGCCATGAAAAATCTTTTAAGTTTGCTATTTTTCCTCCTCTCTTTTTTCCCCTTTATCATGTATGTGTGAATTAAGAGAAAAGAGAAATTAAACATTTTCCAAATTCTCAAGATAATACTGCACTAAATGTTTAAAGTGCAGATTTTCAAGATTATATGTTCTCACTGAAAAGGTTTTAATTTACTTATATCCAAGAATCTTTCATTTACTTTATTTCTTCCAAATCAAATTAAATCTCACTCTAGTTCCTTATTTGTCAAAGTAGTTTTAAAAGAATGTAATGTCTTTTTGTTTTGAAGAATTCTTATCCTTTTGGGAATTATTTCAGAACACTTAGGGCCTGCCACGTTTCACAATATTTGGTTTAGACTTTCTGGTCTATCCATAATGGTCAGCAGGAATGTACTATATCTGGACCTATGTGATTCCTTGAAGTTGACAGCATTTCACACTTTGGTCAGTGTACAAACTTGCACAAGGAGACTCTTCATGAGGCTAGGAACTATTTTCCTCCTCATTCCAGTCCTTCTGCCATGAAATCTTGCTCTCAAAAGTTCTACCATCTTTTCAAGGTGCTGAATTAGGGGCAGAGTAATTGACCTTTTCACCTAAAGGATTTTCCTCCATTTCCACACTGCCTTCTGAGCTAGTGCAGAAGTTTAAAAAATGTCCAACTATTATCTATCTACCTACCCACCTACAATCTACTATCTTTATCTACAACCTATCTACAATTTATCTTATAGTCTATTTACTATGTATCTACAGCCTATCTACAGTCTATCTACCTACCTATCTATATTTACCTACCACCACTTTTCTCTCTATAATCCATCCATCTATCTAGATAGCTATCTTCTGTCTTCAATCTATGTATGTGTATACGTATGTATCTAACTGTAGTATATTACCTATGTACATCTTTTTCCTTTTTTCTTCCTTCCTTCCTCCTTATCAATCTACAATCTATTTTCTTCCTATCTACCTATCTATAAAGTAGCTATCAGTTCAGTTCAGTTCAGTCGCTTGATCGTGTCTGACTCTTTACGACCCCATGAATTGGAGCACGCCAACCCTCCCTGTTCATCACCATCTCTCGGAGTTCACTCAGACTCACTTCCATAGACTCCATGATGCCATCCAGCCATCTCATCCTTGGTCATCCCCTTCTCCTCCTGCCCCCAGTCCCTCCCAGCATCAATGTCTTTTCCAATGAGTCAACTCTTCGCATGAGGTGGCCAAAGTACTGGAGTTTCAGCTTTATTTTTTTATTTATTATTATTATTTTTTTATGATACAATTTTTTTCTCTTTATTTTTTTATTTTTAAAATTTATATATTTTTTAAATTACAATACTGTATTTGTTTTGCCATACATTGACATGAATCAGCCACAGGTGTCCACGATCTCCCAATGCCAAAGCCCCCTCCCACCTCCCACCCCACATCCTCTCCCTGAATCATCCCGTGCACCAGCCCCATGCGTCCTGCATCCTGTATTGAACATAGACTGGTGCTTCATTCTACAAGATAGTATACATGTTTCAATGCCATTCTCCCAAATCATCCCACCCTCTCCCTCTCCCTCAGAGTCCAAAAGTCCGTTCTATACCTCTGAGTCTCTTTGTTGTCTCACATAGAGGGTCTTCATTACTATCCTTCTTAATTCCATATATATGTGTCAGTATACTGTATTGATGTTTTTCTTTCTGACTTACTTCACTCTGTATAATCGGCTCCAATTTTATCCATCTCAATAGAACTGAGTCGAATTTATTCTTTTTAAGGAATGAGTAGTACTCCATTGTGTATATGTACCACAGCTTTCTTATCCATTCATCTGCTGATGGACATCTAGGTTGTTTCCATGTCCTGGCTATTATAAACAGTGCTGCAATGAACAATGGGGTACATGTGACTCTTTCAATTCTGGTTTCCTCGGTGTGTATGCCCAGCAGTGGGATTGCTGGATCATAAGGAAGTTCTATTTGCAATTTTTTAAGGAATTTCCACACTGTTTTCCATAGTGACTGTACAAGTTTGCATTCCCACCAGCAGTGTAAGAGGGTTCCCTTTTCTCCACATCCTCTCCAGCATTTATTGCTTGTAGACTTTTGGATCGCAGCCAGTCTGACTGGTGTGAAATGATACCTCATTGTGGTCTTGATTTGCATTTCTCTGATAATAAGTGATGTTGAGCATCTTTTCATGTGTTTGTTAGCCATCTGTATGTCTTCTTCGGAGAAATGCCTGTTTAGTTCTTTGGCCCATTTTTTTATTGGTTCATTTATTTTTCTGGAGTTGAGCTGCAAAAGTTGCTTGTATATCTTTGAGATTAGTTGTTTGTCAGTTGTTTCATTTGCTATTGTTTTCTCCCATTCAGAAGGCTGTCTTTTCACCTTGCTTATAGTTTCCTTTGTTGTGCAGAAGCTTTTAATTTTAATTAGATCCCATTTGTTTATTTTTGCTTTTCTTTCCAGTATATTGGGAGGTGGATCATAGAGGATCCTGCTGTGATTTATGTCGGAGAGTGTTTTGCCTATGTTTTCCTCTAGGAGTTTTATAGTTTCTGGTCTTACATTTAGATCTTTAATCCATTTTGAGTTTATTTTTGTGTATGGTGTTAGAAAGAGATCTAGTTTCATTCTTTTACAAGTGGTTGACCAGTTTTCCCAGCACCATCTGTTAAAGAGACTGTCTTTACTCCATTGTATATTCTTGCCTCCTTTGTCAAAGATAAGGTGTCCATAGGTGTGTGGGTTTATCTCAGGGCTTTCTATTTTGTTCCCTTGATCTATATTTCTGTCTTTGTGCCAGTACCGTACTGTCTTAATGACTGTGGCTTTGTAGTAGAGCCTGAAGTCAGGCAAGTTGATTCCTCCAGTTCCATTCTTCTTTCTCAAGATTGCTTTGGCTATTCGAGGTTTTTTGTATTTCCATACAAATCTTGAGATTATTTGATCTAGTTCTGTGAAAAATGCTGCTGGTAGCTTGATGGGAATTGCATTGAATCTGTAGATTGCTTTGGGTAGTATACTCATTTTCACTATATTGATTCTTCCAATCCATAAGCATGGTATATTTCTCCATCTATTAGTGTCCTCTTTGATTTCTTTCATCAATGTTTTATAGTTTTTGATATATAGGTCTTTAGTTTCTTTAGGTAGGTATATTCCTAAGTATTTTATTCTTTTCGTTGCAATGGTGAATGGGATTGTTTCCTTGACTTCTTTTTCTACTTTCTCATTATTAGTGTATAGGAATGCAAGGGATTTCTGAGTGTTGCTTTTATATCCTGCAACTTTACTATATTCACTGATTAGCTCTAGTAGTTTTCTGGTCGAGTCTTTAGGATTTTCTATGTAGAGGATCATGTCATCTGCAAACAGTGAGAGTTTTACTTCTTCTTTTCCAATTTGGATTCCTTGTATTTCTTTTTCTGCTCTGATTGCTGTGGCCAAAACTTCCAGTACGATGTTGAAGAGTAGTGGTGAAAGTGGACACCCTTGTCTTGTTCCTGACTTTAGGGGAAATGGTTTCAATTTTTCGCCATTGAGGATAATGTGAGCTGTGGGTTTGTCATATATAGCTTTTATTATGTTGAGGTACGTTTTTTTCTATTCCTGCTTTCTGGAGAGTTTTTATCATAAATGGATGTTGAATTTTGTCAAAGGCTTTTTCTGCATCTATTGAAATAATCATATGATTTTTATTTTTCAGTTTGTTAATGTGATGAATTACATTGATTGACTTGCGGATATTGAAGAATCCTTGCATCCCTGGGATAAAGCCCACTTGGTCATGGTGTATGATCTTTTTAATGTGTTGCTGGATTCTGATTGCTAGGATTTTGTTAAGGATTTTTGCATCTATATTCATCAGTGATATTGGCCTGTAGTTTTCTTTTTTTGTGGTGTCTTTGTCAGGTTTTGGTATTAGGGTGAAGGTGGCCTCATAGAATGAGTTTGGAAGTTTACCTTTCTCTGCAATTTTCTGGAATAGCTTCAGTAAGATAGATGTTAAGTCTTCTCGAAATTTTTGGTAGAATTCAGCTGTGAAGCCGTCTGGACCTGGGCTTTTGTTTGCTGGAAGATTTCTGATTACAGTTTCAATTTCCATGCTTGTGATGGGTCTGTTAAGATTTTCTATTTTTTCCTGGTTCAGTTTTGGAAAGTTGTACTTTTCTAAGAATTTGTCCATTTCTTCCAAGTTGTCCATTTTATTGGCATATAATTGCTGATAGTAGTCTCTTATGATTCTTTGTATTTCTGTTTTGTCTGTCGTGATCTCTCCATTTTCATTTCTAATTTTATTGATTTGATTTTTTTCTCTTTGTTTCTTGATGAGTCTGGCTAAAGGTTTGTCAATTTTATTTATCCTTTCAAAGAACCAGCTTTTTGCTTTGTTGATTTTTGCTATGGCCTCTTTTGTTTCTTTTGCATTTATTTCTGCCCTAATTTTTAGGATTTCTTTCCTTCTACTAACTCTGGGGTTCTCTATTTCTTCCTTTTCTAGTTACTTTAGATGTAGAGTTAGGTTATTTATTTAGCTTCTTTCTTGTTTCTTGAGGTATGCCTGTATGGCTATGAACTTTCTTCTTAGGACTGCTTTTATAGTGTCCCATAGGTTCTGTGTAGTTGTGTTTTCATTTTCATTCATTTCGATGCATAATTTGATTTCTTTTTGATTTCTTCTGTGATTTGTTGATTATTCAGAAGGGTGTTGTTCAGCCTCCAAATGTTGGAATTTTTAATAGCTTTTCTCCTGTAATTGAGATCTAACCTTAGTGCATTATGGTCAGAGAAGATGCTTGGAATAATTTAGATGTTTTTGACTTTATCAAGGTTAGATTTATGACCCAGGATGTGATCTATCCTGGAAAAGGTTCCGTGTGCACTTGAATAAAAGGTGAAATTCATTGTTTTGGGGTGAAATGTCCTATAGATATCAATTAGGTCTAACTGGTCTATTGTATCGTTTAACGTTTGCGTTTCTTTGTTAATTTTCTGTTTAGTTGATCTGTCCCTAGGTGTGAGTGGGGTATTAAAGTCTCCCACTATTATCGTGTTATTATTAATTTCCCCTTTCATGCTTGTTAGCAATTGTCTTACATATTGCGGTGCTCCTATGTTGGGTGCATATATATTTATAATTGTTATATCTTCTTCTTGGATTGATCCTTTAATCATTATGTAGTGGCCTTCTTTGTCCCTTTTCACAGCCTTTGTTTTAAAGTCTATTTTATTGGATATGAGTCTTGCTACTCCTGCTTTCTTTTTGTCTTTATTTGCATGGAATATCTTTTCCAGCCCTTCACTTTCAGTCTGTATGTGTCCGTTGTTTTGAGGTGGGTCTCTTGTAAGCAGCATATATAGGGATCTTGTTTTTGTATCCATTCAGCCAGTCTTTGCCTTTTGGTTGGGGCATTCAACCCATTTATATTTAAGGTAATTATTGATAAGTATGCACCTGTTGCCATTTACTTTAATGTTTTGGGTTCAGGTTTATACGTCCTTTTGTGTTTCCTGTCTAAAGTCTATCCTTTAGTATTTGTTGGAGAGCTGGTTTGGTGGTGCTGAATTCTCTCAGCTTTTGCTTGTCTGTAAAGCTTTTGATTTCTCCTTCATATTTGAATGAGATTCTTGCTGGGTACAGTAGTCTTGGTTGAATGTTATTATCTTTCATCACTTTAAGTATGTCTTGCCATTCCCTCCTAGCCTGAAGAGTTTCTATTGAAAGATCTGCAGTTATTCTTATGGGGATCCCCTTGTGTGTTATTTGTTGTTTTTCCCTTGCTGCCTTTAATATTGTTCTTTGTGTTTGGTCTTTGCTAGTTTGATTAAAATATGTCTTGGGGTGTTCCGCCTTGGGCTTATCCTGTTTGGCACTCTCTGGGTTTCTTGGACTTGGGTGATTATTTCCTTCCCCATTTTAGGGAAGTTTTCAACTATTATCTCCTCAAGTATTTTCTCATGGTCTTTCTTTTTGTCTTCTTCTTCTGGGACTTCTATAATTCGAATGTTGGAGCGTTTCATATTGTCTTGGAGGTCTCTGAAGTTGTCCTCATTTCTTTTAATTCGTCTTTTTCCCTCGCTGATTCATTTATTTCTACCATTTAATCTTCTATTTCACTAATCCTATCTTCTGCCTCTGATATTCTACTATTTGTAGCCTCCAGAGTGTTTCTGATCTCATTTATTGCATTATTCATTATATGTTGACTCTTTTTTATTTCTTCTAGGTCCTTGTTAAACCTTTCTTGCATCTTCTCAATCCTTGACCCCAGGCTATTTATCTGTCATTCCATTTTGATTTCAAGATTTTGGATCATTTTCACTATGAGTATTTGGAATTCTTTCTCAGGTAGATTCCCTATCTCTTCCTCTTTTGTTTGGTTTGGTGGGCATGTCTCCTGTTCCTTTACCTGCTGGGTATTCCTCTGTCTCTTCATCCTGGTTATATTGCTGCGTTTGGGGTGGCTTTTCTATATTCTGGGAATTTGTGGAATTCTCTTTATTATAGAGTTTCCTCTCTGTGTTTGGGGTTATATCAGTGGCTTGTCAAAGTTTCTTGATTAGAGAGGCTTGTGTTGAGGCTCTGGTGGGTGGAGTTGGATTTCCTCTCTCTGGAGTGCTGTGAAGTGTCAAGTAATGGGTTATGGGACGTCAATGATTTTGGAGTATTTTGAGCTGCCTGTGTATTGAAGCTCAGGGGCTTGTTCTTGTGTTGCTGGAGAATTTGCATGGTATGTCTTGCTCTGGAGCTTGTTGGCCCTTGGGTGGTGCTCAATTTCAGTATAGATATGAAGACGTTTGATGAGCTCTTATTGGATAATGTTCCCTGTATTCAGGAATTCTTTGATGATCTCAGGATTTGGACTTATGCCTCCTGATTCTGGTTTTCAGATTTATTTTTACAATAACCTCATGATTTCTCCATCTATTCAGCACTATTGTTAAAACATCTGGGTTAATGATGATAGGTTTCTCCACTGTGAGGGTCATCCCTAGAGGATCGCTGAGTTACTTGGAGGAGAGAAGAGGGAGGGGGTAGTTAGAGGTGAGTGGAATGGGATGAGGTGGAATCAAAAGAGGAAAAAGCAAACTAGCCCATAACCACTTTCTTGCATGCGCTCCAAAGTCTGGACCTCTCAGAGGTGGTCACAGAGTTATACATGGAAGAGGAGAGGGAGGAAGTAAATAGAGGTGGTCAGGAGGATGAAAGAGGGAGATGCAAAGGAGGGATACAGATCTGGCCAGTGACCAGTTCCCTGAGAATTCTCCACCTTCAGGAGCACACAGAGATTCATAGAGTTGGGTAGAGAAGAGGAGGGGGAGGGATGAGAGAAAAGCCACCTGGTGGAGAAAAGAGAGATTCCAAAGGGGGAGAGAGTGGTCAAGCCAGTAGTCTCGCACTCATGTAAGATTGGGTACTGAAGATTAGGTTTTTAAAAGTACAAAATTGGCAACAAATACCAAAATGTTGAGATTAAAAATCTGGAGTAGAGATTGGATTTTCAAAGATAAAATATTAAAGATAAGAAAAAGAAGGAGAGAAAATTTAAAAAAAATTGAGAAAAAATAATAAAAATAGAATAAAATAAAGATTCCAGAATTATTAAAAGACAACTTCCACCACCAATAGGACTATATACAGCGTTTGCTTTAAAGATAGGGTTTTTTTTTTTTTTTTTAAAGTAATAATAGGTTATAAAGATAATAAATAGAAATATAGAAGACAAATTTTTAAGCAAGTTTAGAAAAAAAAACGAAAAAGAAAAGAAGAGAAAACAAATTTAAAAAGAAAAAAATTTTAAAGAAAGGAAAAAAAATTCTTAAAAATAAAAAAATCACGCTTCCAAATCATCCCCCACACCCCCCAAAAAAATTGATCATAAAAGTATTAACTGTATATCTGGCACTTTCTCTGTCGTTGTAGACTGTGTGGGGTCACTACCAAGGCAATTCCCTCTGTTTGACTTCCTCTGTTTGCTGGTCTCTTCCGTGTCTGATTTCCATCTTGACACACGGAGGGTGGTGGTGGACTCTGCACTGGGCTTGCCCCTTCTTGCTCCTTGGGATAACCTTGTGGGGCCTGCCCTATGCTTCATGCACGTCCCTGTTCTTTGGCGCTCAGGATTGGCAGTCAGGAATCCCTCCGAGACTTGAATTTGGTTGAACAGGGGCTTTGTTCCCTTCCCAGGTCCGAGTGGCTTGGGAGTTTGGCATTGGCTATTGCGACTTCTGGGCTTCTGGGTCGCTCAATTTTCTGGGAGCTCCGCCGGGGCTCTTTCTTAGACTGACGATGACTGTTCAGAGCCCCCCAGCAGTTTCAATAGCAAAGAAACCAGTTTGCAATTTGGTAGGTAACGTCACTCTTGAGCTGCGATTGCCCCCTTCCAGCACTTAAGGCTCTGGCTGCCTGTCGCCAGAGGGGGACGGTCTGCAGCCGGCTATTGCCTATCCGTCCTTATGTTCGAGCGTTCCCGCGTGTTGGCTATCCCACAGTCTGGTTTGCTAGACCAAGATAGTTCTTTCTAGCCACGAGCGGACCCGATTCTGGCCCGGTTACGCCCCAATTCTCGAGAAAAGCCCTGTAGCCTACATCTCCCACGGCCCAGTTCTTAGAAAGCTCTGTCGAGGGCGCGCTCCTCCCTGCCCAACACCCACTGCTGTCGGAAGCAGGCGTTTGCACTGCTTATCCGCTGGGGGTTATACTGTTGAATTCGTAATCTGGTTTTTTTGTTTGTTTGTTTTTGTTTTTGTTTTTTTTGTTTGTTTGTTTGTTTTTTAATTTTATTTTTTTTTTTTTTAATTAAATTTATTTATTTTTAAAATTACAATACTGTATTTGTTTTGCCATACATTGACACGAATCAGCCATAGGTGAACACAATCTCCCAATGCCGAATCCCCCTCCCACCTCCCACCCCCATCCTCTACTTGAATCATCCTGTGCATCAGCCCCATGCATACTGCATCCTACATTGAACATAGATTAGCGTTTCGTTTCTTACGGGAAAATATACATGTTTCATTGCCATTCTCCCATACCATCCCACCCTTTCCCTCTCCCTCAGAGTCCAAAAGTCCACTCTATACCTCTGTGTCTCTTGTTGTCTCACATGTAGGGTCATCATTACTGTCTTCTAAATTCCATATATATGTGTCAGTATACTGTATTGGTGTTTTTCTTTCTGGCTTACTTCACTCTGTATAATCGGTTCCAATTCCATCCATCTCATTAGAACTGAGTCAAATTTATTCTTTTTAAGGGCTGAGTAGTATTCCATAGTGTATATGAACCACAGCTTTCTTATCCATTCATCTGCTGATGGACATCTAGGTTGCTTCCATGTCCTGGCTATTATAAACAGCGCTGCAATGAACATTGGGGTACATGTGTCTCTTTCACTTCTGGTTTCCTCAGTGTGTATGCCCAGCAGTGGGATTGCTGGGTCATAAGGCAGTTCTATTTGCAATTTTTTAGGAATCTCCACACTGTTTTCCATAATGGCTGTACTAGTTTGCATTCCCACCAGCAGTGTAAGAGGGTTCCCTTTTCTCCACACCCTCTCCAGCATTTATTGCTTGTAGACTTTTGGATCGCAGCCATTCTGACTGGTGTGAAATGGTACCTCATTGTGGTCTTGATTTGCATTTCTCTGATAATGAGTGATGTTGAACATCTTTTCATGTGTTTGTTAGCCATCCGTATGTCTTCTTTGGAGAAATGCCTATTTAGTTCTTTGGCCCATTTTTTTATTGGATCATTTATTTTTCTGGAGTTGAGCTGCATAAGTTGCTTATATATCTTTGAGATTAGTTGTCTGTCAGTTGTTTCATTTGCTATTGTTTTCTCCCATTCAGAAGGCTGTCTTTTCACCTTGCTTATAGTTTCCTTTGTTGTGCAGAAGCTTTTAATTTTAATTAGATCCCATTTGTTTATCTTTGCTTTTATTTCCAGTATACTGGGAGTTGGATCATAGAGGATCCTGCTGTGATTTATGTCGGAGAGTGTTTTGCCTATGTTCTCCTCTAGGAGTTTTATAGTTTCTGGTCTTACAATTAGATCTTTAATCCATTTTGAGTTTATTTTTGTGTATGGTGTTAGAGAGGGGTCTAGTTTCATTCTTTTACAAGTGGTTGACCAGTTTTCCCAGCACCACCTGTTAAAGAGACTATCTTTACTCCATTGTATATTCTTGCCTCCTTTGTCGAAGATAAGGTGTCCATAGGTATGTGGGTTAATCTCAGGGCTTTCTATTTTGTTCCATTGATCTATATTTCTGTCTTTGTGCCAGTACCATACCGTCTTAATGACTGTGGCTTTGTAGTAGAGCCTGAAGTCAGGCAAGTTGATTCCTCCAGTTCCATTTTTCTTTCTCAAGATTGCTTTGGCTATTCGAGGTTTTTTGTATTTCCATACAAATCTTGAGATTATTTGATCTAGTTCTGAGAAAAATGCTGCTGGTAGCTTGATGGGAATTGCATTGAATCTGTAGATTGCTTTGGGTAGTATACTCATTTTCACTATATTGATTCCTCCAAGCCATGAGCATGGTATATTCCTCCATCTATTAGTGTCCTCTTTGATTTCTTTCATCAGTGTTTTATAGTTTTCGATATATAGGTCTTTAGTTTCTTTAGGTAGGAATATTCCTAAGTATTTTATTCTTTTCGTTGCAATGGTGAATGGGATTGTTTCCTTAACTTCTTTTTCTACTTTCTCATTATTAGTGTATAGGAATGCAAGGGATTTCTGAGTGTTGATTTTATATCCTGCAACTTTACTATATTCACTGATTAGCTCTAGTAGTTTTCTGGTCGAGTCTTTAGGATTTTCTATGTAGAGGATCATGTCATCTGCAAACAGTGAGAGTTTTACTTCTTCTTTTCCAATTTGGATTCCTTGTATTTCTTTTTCTGCTCTGATTGCTGTGGCCAAAACTTCCAGTGCGATGTTGAAGAGTAGTGGTGAAAGTGGACACCCTTGTCTTGTTCCTGACTTTAGGGGAAATGGTTTCAATTTTTCGCCATTGAGGATAATGTGAGCTGTGGGTTTGTCATATATAGCTTTTATTATGTTGAGGTATGTTCCTTCCAGTCCTGCTTTCTGGAGAGTTTTTATCATAAATGGATGCTGAATTTTGTCAAAGGCTTTTTCTGCATCTATTGAGATAATCATATGATTTTTATTTCTCAGTTTGTTAATGTGATGAATTACATTGATTGACTTGCGGATATTGAAGAATCCTTGCATCCCTGGGATAAAGCCCACTTGGTCATGGTGTATGATCTTTTTAATGTGTTGCTGGATTCTGATTGCTAGGATTTTGTTGAGGATTTTTGCATCTATGTTCATCAGTGATATTGGCCTGTAGTTTTCTTTTTTGTGGTGTCTTTGAAGCCGATGATCTGCTTTGCTGGATGCCTGATGTCCTCTGCCCGCAGTCAGAAGTTGTTTTGTGGAATTTACTCAGCTTTGAAATGCTCTTTTGATGAAGTAGTGAGGGAGAAAGTGTTCTCCCCATCCTATTCCTCCGCCATCTTTTTTCATCCTCCCTGGAGTTTCAGCTTCAGCATCATTCCTTCCAAAGAAATCCCAGGGCTGATTTCCTTCAGGATGGACTGGTTGGATCTCCTTGCAGTCCAAAGGAGTCTCAAGAGTCTTCTCCAACACCACAGTTCAAAAGCTTCAATTCTTTGGCACTCAGCCTTCTTCACAGTCCAACTCTCATATCCATACATGACCACAGGAAAAACCATAGCCTTGACTAGATGGACCTTAGTCAGCGAAGTAATGTCTCTGCTTTTCAATATGCTATCTAGGTTGCTCATAACTTTTCTTCCAAAGGAGTAAGCGTCTTCCAGTTTCATGGCTGCAGTCACCATCTGCAGTGATTTTGGACCCCCAAAAGTAAAGTCTGACACTATTTCCACTGTTTCCCCATTTATTTACCATGAAGTGATGGGACCAGATGCCATGATCTTCATTTTTTGAATGTTGAGATTTAAGCCAACTTTTTCACTCTTCTCTTTCATTTTCATCAGGAGGCTTTTTAGTTTCTTTGCACTTACTGCCATAAAGGTGGTGTCATCTGCATATCTGAGGTTATTGATATTTCTCCTAGCAATCTTGATTCCAACTTGTGTGTCTTCCAGTCCAGTGTTTTTCATGATGTACTCTGCATAGAGTTAAATAAGCAGGGTAACAATATACAGCCTTGACGTACTCCTTTTCCTATTTGGAACCAGTCTGTTGTTCCATGTCCAGTTCTAACTGTTACTTCCTGACCTGCATACAGATTTCTCAAGAGGCAGGTCAGGTGGTCTGGTACTCCCATCTCTTCCAGAATTTTCCACAGTTTCTTGTGATGCACACAGTCAAAGGTTTTGGCATAGTCAATAAAGCAGAAATAGATGTTTTTCTGGAACTCCCTTGCCTTTTCCATGATCCAAAGGATGTTGGCAATTTGATCTCTGGTTTCTCTGCCTTTTCTAAAACCGGTGTGAACATCAGAGAGTTCATGGTTCACGTATTGCTGAAGCCTGGCTTGGAGAATTTTGAGCATTACTTTACTAGCATGTGAGATGAGTGCAATTGTGCGGTAGTTTGAGCATTGTTTGGCATTTCCTTTCTTTGGAATTGGAATGAAAACTGACCTTTTCCAGTCCTGTGGCCACTGCTGAGTTCTCCAAATTTGCTGGCATATTGAGTGCAGCACTTTCACAGCATCATCTTTCAGGATTTGAAACAGCTCCACTGGAATTCCATCACCTCCACTGGCTTTGTTCGTATTGATGCTTTCTAAGGCCCACTTGACTTCACATTCCAAGATGTCTGGCTCTAGATGAGTGATCACATCATCATGATTATCTGGGTCTTGAAGATCTTTTTCATACAGTTCTTCTGTGTATTCTTTGCACTTCTTCTTGTTAGGTCCAGACCGTTTCTGTCGTTTATTGAGCCCATCTTTCTTTGCATGAAATGTTCCCTTGGTATCTCTAATTTTCTTGAAGAGATCTCTAGTCTTTCCCATTCTGTTGTTTCCCTCTATTTCTTTGCATTGATCGCTGAAGAAGGCTTTCTTATCTCTCCTTGCTATTCTTGGAACTCTGCATTCAGATGCTTGTATCTTTCCTTTTCTCTTTTGCTTTTTGCCTCTCTTCTTTTCACAGCTATTTGTAAGGCCTCCCCAGACAGCCATTTTGCTTTTTTGCATTTTTTTCCCCTGGGGATGGTCTTGATCCCTGTCTCCTGTACAATATCATGAACCTCATCCCATAGTTCATCAGGCACTCTATTTATCAGATCTAGGCCCTTAAATCTATTTCTCATGTCCACTGTATAATCATAATGGCTTTGATGTAGGTCATACCTTAATGGTCTAACGGTTTTCCCGACTTTCTTCAATTTCAGTCTGAATTTGGCAATAAGGAGTTCATGATCTGAACCACAGTCAGCTCCTGGTCTTGTTTTTGTTGATTTTATAGAGCTTCTCCATCTTTGGCTGCATAGAATATAATCAGTCTGATTTCAGTGTTGACCATCTGGTGATGTCCATGTGTAGAGTCTTCTCTTGTGTTGTTGGAAGAGGGTGTTTGCTATGACCAGTGCATTTTCTTGGCAAAACTCTATTAGTCTTTGCCCTGGTTCATTCTGCTTTCCAAGGCCAAATTTGCCTGGTACTCTAGGTGTCTTGACTTCCTACTTTAGCATTCCAGTCCCCTATAATGAAAATGACATCTTTTTTGGGTGTTAGTTCTAAAAGGTCTTGTAGGTCTTCATAAAACCGTTCAACTTCAGCTTCTTCAGCATTACTGGTTGGGGTATAGACTTGGATGACTGTGATATTGAATGGTTTGCCTTGGAGACGAACAGATCATTCTGTTGTTTTTGAGATTGCATCCAAGTAGTGCATTTCGGACTCTTTTGTTGACCATGATGGCTACTCCATTTCTTCTGAGGGATTCCTGCCTGCAATAGTAGATACAATGGTCATCTGAGTTAAATTCACCCATTCCATTCCATTTTAGTTTGCTGATTCCTAAAATGTCAATGTTCAAGCTTGCCATCTCCTGTTTGACTTCTTCCAATTTGCTTTGATTCATGGACCTGACATTTCCAGGTTCCTATGCAATATTGCTCTTTACAGTATCGGATCTTGCTTCTATATCAGTCACATGCACAACTGGGTATTGTTTTTGCTTTGACTGCATCCCTTCATTCTTTCTGGAGTTCTTTCTCCACTGATCTCCTGTAGCATATTGGGCACCTACTGACCTGGGGAGTTCCTCTTTCAGTATCCTCTCATTTTGCCTTTTCATGCTATTCATGGGGTTCTCAAGGCAAGAATACTGAAGTGGCTTGCCATTCCCTTCTCCAGTGGACCACATTCTTTCAGACCTCTCCACCATGACCCGCCTGTCTTGGATTCCCCCACAGGCATAGCTTAGTTTCTTTGAGTTAGACAAGGCTGTGGTCCTAGTGTGATTAGATTGACTAGTTTTCTGTGAGTATGGTTTCAGTGTGTCTGCCCTCTGACAAAGGAAATAAATTTCCTTCAGGAGTCAAGAGTCAAGAGTTAACATTTTTTTTTTAACTTTCTGCTAAAAGATTCACAGACATCATTTAATACATACAACCACCTTCTAAGTAGGTACTAATAACTACATTTTCCAGATGATGCAACTAAATCTGAGAGGTTACATGACCCAAGGTATAGTTGATAAGATCAAGATTTGAACCTTTGAATCTAAAGAATGTGTTTCTATATTCAATATTAGATGTTGAGGGTTATTGAGTTACAAAAAAAGGCAAGCTTAGAGTGTGACTAATAATAAAAAACATTTACATAGTGCTCACGGGTAGTCTGACACCTTTCTAATAATAACTTATCTAACATTCATATCAACTCCATAAATTAGGTACTAATATGCTTCTCTATCTATTATCCATCTATTTATGTCTGAGTTCTTCACACATAAGCAAGGTTCTGGGTCCCCCACAGGGGAAAGTTGGTGTCCCCGCCTTTTCCTGGGGAGTCTGGTATGTCCTAGTACAACACATGCACTCTTGTATCCTGAAGTCTAAGGGATCAGGTGTATATGTAGCTTTCGAGGTTTTGAAAACAAAGGCCAGAGAGGATTATCAGAAGTTTGGGTACTTCTGCTTTGAGACAAGACAGATGAACGTAATCAATTATCCACACAATCAAAGGCCTAGCCACGTTTTGGAGAAAAGAGGAGTGAATATTACTAGCATATTTTAATATATTATAGTGGGCAAAAGAAGCACTACCTTCATCTGGGTTCAAATCTCCACTCCATATAGTTGTGAGACACTGGGTTAATTACTTAAACTCTCTGTACACTCATTACCTTATTTGTATTAGTACCTAATTTATGGAGTTGATATGAATGTTAGATAAGTTATTATTAGAAAGGTGTCAGATTACCCGTGAGCACTATGTAAATGTTTTTTATTATTAGTCACACTCTAAGCTTGCCTTTTTTTTGAACTCAATAACCCTCAACATCTAATATTGAATATAGAAACAGATTTTGATTCAAAGGTTCAAATCTTGATCTTATCAACTATACCTTGGGTCATGTAACCTCTCAGATTTAGTTTCATCATCTGGAAAATGTAATTATTAGTACCTACTTAGAAGGTGGTTGTATGTATTAAATGATGTCTGTGAATCTTTTAGCAGAAAGATTAAAAATTCTTAACTCTTGACTCCTGAAGGAAATTTATTTCCTGATCCAATTACATGCTGCTCACCTCTAATACCATGTTTCGTCAAAGAGTGCCTTATGTCTTCTTCCATTTTCCTGACCACAGGGCTAGAAACAAGGTAGGCACACAACTACATATAAATCCTTGAGTTTAGTTAACCCAACTACTGCAGAAATAGGTTAAGTTATCTTTACATTGGCTGTCACCCATCATCAGCAGTGTACCATCTGTTGTCCAGATCTGACTGAAGGACTCAGCCCCCTAGCTACATTCATTTTTCATGAAGTGGAGTCACACTGAGAGAGTGCTCATTCTTGCCATGGATGCCCTGCCTTGTGCCAAGCAGCCAGGCTGCCTGAATGGAAGCTGATGCAGATTGCCTGGCCTGGAGGAGCCATCAGAAGGACCCCCAGGTTGCCTGGGAGGATGCATCTGGTACCCATGTTAGGCCAAGTCTAACACATGGACTGTTAGCAATATTAATGACTGTCCTCAAGTGGGCCCAGCCAAATGTCATTTCTTTTCAGTAGTTTTCCAACTCACTGTGTGTGGCAAGGCTGAGTGGGAGGATTAAGCTATGTGCTCTTGATGGCAGTAGCATCTATTCTTTGAGGGACAAAGAGGGGCTCAGCTCACATCCATTAGTTTGTTGTTGCTTTTGTTTGTTTTTCTTCAATCAGTGAACTGTCAGAAACTTATGGTTCTTCTGTTGTATGCCCATCTTTAGCCTAGGCACTTTGTGGAACTCCTTAATACCTGTTTTAAGCCTCTGAGAAACTTACTATCTAATTGAGAAGAAACAAGCTATATTTATTAACTCAGTGGGGAATTAAAATATTGAGCTCTGACATATTGATTTAACAAGAATCCATTCATGGGTCACATAATTACTAAAGAGTGACCATCGGTGGTATGGCAGTGCACTCAGCTATAGGTGAAGAAAGTAGAACCAACAATGTATCCAGAAACAGTCACCGGACATTTCACAGGGGAGAGAGAGTGAGATTGAGCATTGATTAAAGGAAGGGACAGACTGGTAGTCTGATGTCTTTCCTGCTTTGGCCCCTTTAAGTAAATCCAGCCCACTGGTAATACCATCAGAGGGATAATGCAAAGAGTTCTCTGTGTCTCAATACTTTTCATGCTGCTTTCCAGTCCTGTTGGAGCTGAGACTCGAGTGTATGAATGTCTATTTCCCAAATCTAAGTTAATGTCCAGAGGTTGTGGTAAGCATTAAAGCTGGTTAGTAGTTAGTGGTATGCTGTATTCTTGTTTCCTTCCTGCTGGGAATATGGTAGAGTTGGGTTTTCTTCTCTTTTTGATGCTGTGTGTGCCCATGAGACTAATCCTGGCAAGTGAAGTTTGAATGGGAATGGACTATTACTTCCAAATGGAGGCTGAGACTCCATGTGTGACTCTCCATGACTCTTCTCTCCTACAACCATACAAGCACGTGCCAAAATGGAACTGCCTCAGTCTTTCTCCCTAGTGGCCTAAGCTACTGGCCAATCTGTACTGGTCATTTGTGCGAGGGAGAAATACATTTTTTAGAGGGGAAGCTGCACCACATGGCTTGTGGGATCCTAGCTGCTTGACCAGGAATTGAACCTGTGCCCTCTGCAGTGGAACGGCAAATTCCTAACCACTGGACCATCAGGGAATTCCTGAGAAATGCATTTCTGATGTGTTAAGATTTTTGTGAGATTTTGGGGCTGTTTGTTATTGAGGCATAACCTGGATCATTCTACCAGAATTGGAATCATAGGACAAATGCCAGTTATAATAGAGATGAGGCTAATGAAGGGCAGAGAGGATGTCTATTTAACCACAGGATGAGGGAATCTCAGAATCTCCTCAATAAAAAAAATTGATTTTCCCTACCATGTGGGAAATCCCCACTTCTTGTATCTCCTTTAAGTTATGGCAAAAATCTTCCTGTTAGAATGCAAATGCAATTCCCCACAGCTGCTAATTAGACAGCCACACAGATCAAGTTTGCCAGCTGTGTTTCTTTCTAGCCCAGTGGTTTTCATCTTCTGCTTTTGTGTAAGCCTAGTGGTCCAAAGCTACAGTGAAAGATAGATACTTTTTCCCTCTCAACTTTCAACGTGAAAAACTTAATGAAGATAATTTTTCTTAATTAAAAAATTATTTTATGAATTGCATTAAAATCTCTTTTACATGCAATTGTTTCTTGCTAGTAAAAATGTAGTCCTGAAATCCACATATAATTATTTCAGATACAAATATTTATATTTGACATTCCTCATGCTGTCATGGAAAGAACAGAGAGGTATTTAGGTTTTCTGTGACCTAAATCATCTTGAGAAACATTGAATTATTACTCATTTATTTTCCTAGGTTTAGGGATTCACAACTCTGCCTGTATCTTTCCCAGAAAAGTATGTTAAAATGATGGGTTTTAGGAGGAAACAAAAGCTCCCCAGGGGATTATGCTACTGAAGAAGACAGAGGGTTGTCAAGGGAACCGGTACTTGACTTGGTATCAGCGGAGAGGGGAGACAGCCTGTGTCCATAGAGTCTCACCATCAGGAAGAAGACTGCAGACTCCTGCGTCCACACAATTTAATTCTCCCAGGAAATTCTCACTTGGAACAATAAGTGTGTAAACTAATAAATAAAGTTGCTGTTGCTTCAGGAAATTTCTGCAAACCAATCTGTCTGGGTGAATGGTTTGCTCACTAGTTCATAGATCCTACATAGTTTATTTCTCAGGCTCACTTCAAGACCCCACCTCATCGTGCTACCCATCCTAAGTTTTTGTCTCATGAACCAAATCCAGTCAAAATTGACTCCTTGCCTGGGAAGATCTGCTTTATAACACCAGAGTGAAAACCCCCGAATTCTGTAAATATCCTCCTAGTCTCCTCCTTATGAGACAGTATTAAGGTTCTGCCAAGGTAGTGATTCCCCTATCACACTAAGGTTTGATGAAATATGGAGATTAGGATCATATGTTCATCCAGGTCATATATCACCTTCTCCTTGTTTGTGTGTGCGTGTTAGTCACTCAGTTGTGTCTGACTCTTTGCAACCCCATGGACTATAGCCTGTCAGGCTCCTCTGTCCATGGAATTCTCCAGGCAAGAATACTGGAGTGGGTAGCCATTTCCTTCTCCATATCCTTGTTTAGAAATGGAGCATTTTCTACTGTGGAGCATAGGGAACTCTTCTTAATGTTATGTGGCAGCCTGGGTGGGAGGGGAGTTTGGAGAATGAATATATGTATATACATGGTTGAATCACTTTCCTGTTCACCTGAAACTATCACAACATTGTTAATTGGCTATACTCCAACATAAAATAAAAAAAAAAAGTTTAAAAAATACAATAAAAAATAAATGGAATATTTGAATATTTGCCCTCAAATGCAGAACACATTCTAAACAGCAAATTTATTTTTAAATCACATAGTTGTTTATTCTTGTAAGTGACTAGTCCAGTACCAACTGCCTAGGGTATTCTAGCTATGTTGATGATACATTTAAAAGAAATTAAATTAAAAAGAAACAAATGTACATGTTTTGGCCAAGGAGCCCAAATTTCAAAGTGAGTCGACATTGCATCTATCCCCCAAAGGAAATTCAAACAACTTTGCAAAGAGAAGTATAGCAGTAGAAATGGAAGCTTCTATAACCCAATGGACTGGTGCTTTCTGTGTAAATGATCATGTCCAGTTTCACCAGTGCCAAAAATTAGATACTTTTTACTATAAATAATGATCCTAGCCTCACACATTATGAAGATGGATTTGGTGTATTTGGACTTTTCTTTGTCAAAGCTTTAGCTGTAACACTATTTTGTTTGCAAACAAAGAGTGCATTTTGGTTTTCATCCATTCTAAAATTAATTAGCCCTTTCATACTTAAAACTGGTGTATCTCACACTCCAGCAGACAGCAAGGCCACATTTCTACTAACTTCCCACCTTGCCATGATTTTTGCAAATCAGATCTGTCTCCAAGAGACTGGGCACCAGCTTTATCATTTTGCTGTCTAAACCGAAGAGAACTATCCCTCCCAACCATCTAGCACTCACTAAGCATCAACCCTGTGTGGAGACTGTGCTATGAATTTACTTGTCTTGAGTCAAGAATCCTCAAGATAGCCTGATGAATTAGCACTGTTATCAGCCTCATTTTAAGATGAGAACATGTAAGCAGAGATAATTCAAGTCAACCAGTGATAGCAGCTAGGATACAGGGAACTGGGATGTGATCTCTACTGGCTATTTCCACAAGCTATGCACTTAACAAACTCCACCCTATGACCCAGAATTAACACACATCATAATTTGTCTTACTAAACAAGTCTAAGATATCTGCATCAAGATTGCTTCACCATTTTTCTTAAGAGATGGGAAAAGGAATGGCTCTTCATTTTACATTGTGTAGGCAAAAGGTGGCTTCTTCCAAATAAAGGGGTCGTCTATCTACAGGTAAATGCAAGCTTCTACTTTCAGTGACTGAAATATATTCCAGGCTCCATGAATGCTTGTAACAAAGTTGAGCTCCACTTGCTAAGAGGGCTGCCCTCATTGTCTTAGGTTCCCAAATCACTTGGACCAGAAACTCCTTCAGTCTTTCTCTTACCTTTGTTCTTATCAGGGCTGGATATCAGCTGACCCTGACTAGCCTTTCTCGTGATTCCTTTCATATTCCCAAGTGCCTGTCCTTTGCTGCATCCTGGAAACTTTTCTTCCTATATACCTCATTTCCCTATTTACCTCATTTCCCTATTAAGGAGGTGTTCTATCTCATTCACTATTTCCAAAATAGTGTGCCTAGCAGTTTTATACACACAGTTCAATTTTTTTCCTTCATGTAGTATAAGATTAATCTATTCTTTTTACTTTTATTAGATTTTGTCCACTGAAACAGTGAAAGTGAAAGAAAGATGAGATTGAATTAACTTTACAAGTGAGATTGTAGTGAAGTCTGAAAATCTTTAAGAAGAAAACTGAAAAGTTTCTTGTTTTTCATATAACTGGGAATGTTTTCCAAGTGGCTTATAAAAGATGCTCTATAAAAGAAGGGGAAGTTGTTCTCCTTTGAGCTTACACCTGTTGAGGCTAATAAATCACTATACTGCACACTTTGATTCTTATCCTCCCCATACACCCCAACCTCATTTGCCAAATGCAAAGATGCATGCTTCATCTGTGGGTGAATGAGTCTGTTTAATTGGCAAGTTGTCACGATTTCTCGTAATTATGGTTTTTTAACTATGTGAAAAAAGACAAATGGTAAATTATAGTAACATCATTTGTCATCTGATGTAACAATGATCTCTGAATTATAAGTGCTGTGTGCACTATTGCATCTGTTATTTCTCTGTGACAAATAGTATGATCAAAACCTTTAATATATTGTACTCTTTTCTCCTGACAGGTTTATTTATCCTTTTTTTTCTGTGTTTACAAAATCCCTTCCCACTCTTCATCTTCTACTTGCACCCAATGCAAAGACATAGAACCAGGAGTTAGAGGAAACCAAGCTTTTTCTGCAAAGCAGAATAAAATAAAACTACCATCCTGACTGGTGTATGGGGTGTTTTTGCAGGCAGCTTAAAGAAGAAACTTGGAAAACTGAAGCCACTGCTTATGTCACACCAGTTCTTTGCTAGGTATGCATTGCTATTCTGGTTATTTTCAGGAATCATTCAGGAGCATTCTTTCACTCCTCCTTCAGAAGGGCCCTTCCTCTGCTGGCTCTAGCCTCATTCTCTCAGTTATTCAGTGAGGCATCTTTGCTCCTTCTTAGAAGTTTCACACACCACTGTAAATTCCATCTGCTGTGCACACTACATAGGGTGACCCAAATATCACCAAACTGCTTTCTGATGGCAGTGGGAGAGCTGAACAGGTGGTTTCTCTCGTGACTGTCATCTTATCTCTAATGTCACCTTTTTATTATTTCTTCCTGTCTTCTTTAGAGATTCATAATTAACAGTCTTTAAACTGGGCACACATGTCCTTGTGGACATAGAAATTTTTCTAGGGAGTAAGTATGTTGTGTGCCATGCTTAGTTGGTCAGTTGTGTCCAGCTCTGTGACCCTTTTGACTGTAGCCTGCCATGCTCTTCTGTCCATGGGATTCTCCAGGCAAGAATTCTGGACTGGGTTGCCATTTCCTCCTGCAGGAGATCTTCCTGACACAGGGATTGAATACCACATCTCCCAGGGCTCCTGCATTGTAG
Source organism: Nanger dama (assembly GCA_917880005.1). Taxonomy (NCBI): domain Eukaryota; kingdom Metazoa; phylum Chordata; class Mammalia; order Artiodactyla; family Bovidae; genus Nanger; species Nanger dama. Next base: position 62,938,809 of record CAKJTW010000004.1, on the reverse strand, counting down.
GTGATTCTTTACGTAGATGTAAGAAAATAAATTTATGGATTCTCAACTTTCATTTGTACCCTTCTCTAAGATTATTCTGCATAAAACCCATCTATCAGTTCTTTTCTTAATTTCTGTTTATGAATTTCTTTTTCTAATTTCCAAGGGAAAAAAAAGGAAGCATCTCTCTCAGCTATCTGGAATCTATTAAAGTGCTGTGATCCAGGCTGTAAGAACTTCCTGGGCACTCAACAGAAGGACAGCTCGAGACTGTTTTCCTTTCAAAGAAGGGAGCTTTATTCCAGCCAGGAAACACTCATGCAAGAGAACATCCACTGCTAGCTAGTTAGCATCTTAGCATTAAAACTCAGCTGTGAGAATTTCATGAAGGGGGTATGCATTAACAAGTTTATTAAATTAAAAAAAAAAATGAACTTAGGCTTTTTCTTAGAATTTAACCTCTTTGGCTGATTGGTGTGACAGTGAGGACTAGGATGAATGGACTAAATCTGCAGATTTTAATCAAAAAATATTTAAAGCAGTATAAAACATGTAATACCTCGGAAAACATTCTCTGATAATTATTAGAATTGTGATAAAGTTTTTCAGGTATCATATTAAAAATATGTCAGGGGTCCAGCCATGTCACATGAGAACAAAATAGCACTGACTGTTTAGTCTCTTATCCCAATTCAGTCACTCCTCTTTCTCTTCTCGTATTTCCTCCATCCATCTCAAAGTATGGAGAGCAGCAGTTTCTTAAAGCTTGCACAGGAGATAGAAATAAAATTATTTTTGAAAAAGATCTGAGTTCTTAGAATACAGGAGTGGACTTGTTCATTTGAAATGTGATGCACGTTCTTTACACAGATGGATTAAAGTTGATTTCATGGCTCTTTTTCACATCCTGGCATGATTTACTTTTATAGACATTATAGTTAAGGTAGTCAATGTATGTTTTGAAGGAATTAAAGCTTTGGGGAATTAAGTGGTTGCATAAACTAGTAAATTATTAAGGAGCCTGAAGCTCAGTGGAAAGATAAAGAGAGAGACCCAGTTTAGGGCAAGAGCCCAAAAGACAGAGGCATCCGTTTAGCCCTTAAGTCTTAAACAAAAGGCTTTCCTAAAATGCTTCTGGATGAAAGCTAATCCAGAGTCAAGTCAGTTTTCAGAAATATCAGGGCTTAAAGGAAAGTTCTTTTTAACATATTCTTTGTAATATTTATACCCAAGTGTCAAAGGGAGAGTTTGGGTATTAATTCAGTCATAAACTTGAGATGAAACAGCCCCCAGGAATGTACTTGTCTGTTGAGATCTATCAAAGCTTGGTAGCAGGGGGCACACCTTCCCTTGCGGCTGGCAACATGACAAATGATCTCCTGAGATCAGAAAACTTGCCGGGATGGGACATGAGGCATGGTATAATTACATATTTTCCCCTTCTTTGGACTTTGGAACTAGATGTGCACAAAGGAAAGTTACCTTACTATGTGAAAAAAAGGAGCTTATGAGCAAGATGAAGACATTGAAATAGCATGTGAGCAGACAACACTCTTGCCCAGATGGAAGTCATTTTGGTATGAGGTGAAATGGAGCCCTTGAGGATCATGGAATGTGCTCAGAGAAGCAAAGGCATAAGAAAGACCTGAGGAGGGAGAGACAGAGAATAAGGGAAAGATAGATGGAAGGGAGAGAGAAAGAATAGTTGATTTAGAATGCCAAAAATATGAGTACAGATATGTTCAGGGCATGAATACAAATGTGATGGCATAAAGGTATAGGGGATTAGAATCTACAAAGTTTAAAGAGGTTTGCTAAAGGAGAAAGCAAACGTTTTGAAGTCACCACAATAACAGCATAGTCCAGTGAGGGGGTCAGTAAACAATGGCCATGGGTCATTCTGCCCCATTGCCTGTTTTTGTATGATTCAGGAGCTGTGAATGGTCTTCGTATTTTTAGATGACAGAAAATACAAGAAAAAATATTTCACATTGGTACTAATTTGTGATTTTCAAATTCCAGTGTCCAGCTGAAACTAATTAGAACATAGTCATACTCTTTGTGACTCCATAGCCTGAGTCCACCAGGCTCTTCTGTCTAGGAAATTCTCCAGAAAAGAATACTAGAGTTGGTGGCCATTCTCTTCTCCCAGGGATTGAACCTGGATCTCCTGCATTGCAGGTAGATTCGTTACCATCTGAGTCACCACAGAATACTTCATATTTATTTGTGTATGCTTAAATAAAATAATTGAATAGTTGTGATAAGGCCATATAACCTGCAAAACCTAAAATATTTACTCTCTGACCCTTTACAGAAAAATATTTTCAACTCTTTGCCTAGAGAATGTATACTGGGCTTTTAGCAAGAAACATATTTTGTTTTCCTCCGTGTGTCACCTGGGTTGGTTAGTTAGACGTTATTGGATTTGGTTTCATCATCAGTAAAACTGACAATATATTTTGGTGGGTTTATGGTTTAACTGGGAAGAGTCTCAAAATGTGTTCATTAACCTGGCAGAAATTGTTTAAAGTCACTATTTAACATAACAATGAGTAATTCTCCTAAGTCAGATTGACTATTTCTTCTTGAATTAGTTTCAGTAGTTGGTCTATTTGGAATTGGTCAATTTCATCTTAGTTATCCGATTAATAGGCATACAATTGAATATAACATTCCTTGAGAATCTCTTTCATTTCTGTAAAGTTGTTATTAATGTCCCTATCTCATTTTTTATTCTAGTTATCTGACTTATTGAAGTTTTTTCCTTGGTCAGTTCAGCTAAAGATTTGTCAGTTTTGTTGATCTTTTGGTTTTATTACTTCTGTCATTTTTCTATTCTCTATTTTATTACTTTCTGCTAATTTTTATTCTTTTCTTTTTTGTTTGTTTTAGACTTAATTTTCTCTTTCTTTTCTCTGTCTTAAGGTAGAAAGTTAGATTATTGATTGAGGTCTTTCTCTTTTTTCTTTTCTTCTTTTTAAGGTCTTACTTATTTTTTAGTATAGACATTTAGAACTTTCCATTTCCCTGTCAGTACTGTTTTGACTATATCACATCAGTTTTGGGATATTGTGTTTTTATTATCATTTCATTTCAAAATATTTTCTCATTTTCCACTTAATTTCTTCTTTGACTAGTTGAATATTTGAGGTGTTTTTTGACTATATCACATCAGTTTTGGGATATTGTGTTTTTATTATCATTTCATTTCAAAATATTTTCTCATTTTCCACTTAATTTCTTCTTTGACTAATTGAATGTTTGAGGTGTTTTGTTCAGTTTCTGCATATTTGTTAGTTTCTCAAATTTCCTTTTGTTATTGATCAGTTTGTTCCATTGCAATAGGACAACAGATTTCATCAAATTTTATCTTTTTAAATTTATTGAAATATGTTTTATGGATTAGCATATGGTCTGTCCTGGAGAATGCTCCATTCTGCTTAAAGAATGTATAATATCCCACTCTTTGTTGGATGATTCTATAAGGTATCTGTTAAGGTTAATTTGTGTATAGTGTTATTTAATACACATATTTCATTTTTGTCCTTCTACCTAATTGTTCAGTTCATTAATTGAAGGTGTGGTGTTGAAGTCTATAACTATTATTGTTGAATTGTCTATTTTTGTTTCTAAATTTTTGCTATTGTTAGGTGCATTTTGTTGTTTTTCAGTTGCTCAGTCATGTCCAACTCTTTGTAATCCCATGGACTACAGCATGCCAGGCTTCCCTGTCCTTCACTATCTCCTGGAATTTGCTCAGACTCATGTTCACTGAGTCAATGATGCCATCCAACTGTCTTTAAGTCTTCTTTATGGTTCAACTTTCACATATCTACATGGCTACTGGAAAAACCGTAGCTTTGACTATATGGACCTGTTTCTGCAACTTGATGGCTCTGCTTTTTAATATGCTGTCTAGGTTTGTCCTAGCTTTTTTTTTTTTTTTTTTTACAAGGATCAAGCATCTTTTGATTTCATGGTGGCAGTCACTGTCTGGTGATTTTGGAGCCCCCAAAATAAAGTCTGTCACTTTTCAATTATTTCCTCATTATTTGCCAGGAAGTGATGGGACCAGATTCCATGATCTTAATATTTTGAATGTTGAGTTTTAAGCCAGCTTTTTCACTTCTCTTTCACTTTCATCAAGAGGCTGTTTAGTTTCTATTCTCTTTCTGCCATAAGGGTGGTGTCATCTACAAATCTGAGGTTGTTGATATTTCTCCCAGCTATCCTGATTCCAGGTTGAGCTTCATCCAGCCTGGCATTTCACATGATATGCTATGACCAATCTAGATAGCATATTTAAAAGCAGAGTCATTACTTTGCCAACAAAGGCCTGTCTAGTCAAAGCTATGTTTTTTCCCATAGTCATGGATGGTTGTGAGAGTTGGACCATAAAGAAAGTTGTGTGCTAAAAATTGTTGCTTTTGAACTGTGGTGTTGGAGAAGACTTTTGAGAGTCCCTTGGATTGCAAGGAGATCAAACCAGTCAATCCTAAAGGAAATTGGTCTTGACTATTCATTGGAAGGACTGATGTTGAAGCTGAAACTCTCACCTGATGCAAATAACTGATGCATTGGAAAAGACCCTGATGCTGGGAAAGACTGAAGGCAGGAGGAGAAGGGGATGACAAGATGAGATGGTTGGATGTCATCACCAACTGGATGGGCATGAATCTGAGCAAGCTGTAGGAGTTGGTGATGGACAGGGGAAGCCTGGCGGGCCTCATGAAATTGTAAAGAGTCAGATATGACTGAGTTATTGAACTGAATTGACTCTGCATACGAGTTAAATAAGCAGAGTGAAAATATACAGCCTTGATGTACTCCTTTCCCAATTTTAAACCAATCCTTTGTTCCATGTCCAGTTCTAACTGTTGCTTTTTGACCTGCATATAGGTTTCTCAAGAAACAGGTAAACTGGTCTGGTATTCCTATCTCTTGAAGAATTTTCCGCACAATTTTGTTTTGATCTACAGAGTTTAAGGCTTTGTGTAGTCAGTGAAGCAGCTTTTGTGAAATAGTGTTTTTTGGATTTCCCTTGCTTTTTCTATGATCCAACACATGTTGGCAATTTGATCTCTAGTTCCTCTGCCTTTTCCAAATCCAGCTTATACTTCTGGAAGCTCTTGGTCATGTACTGTGGAAGTCTAGCTTGAAGGATTTGGAGAATTAACTTACTAGCAAGTGAAATGAGTGCAATTGTATGGTAGTCTGAACATTCTTTGGCACTGCCCTTCTTTGGGACTGGAATGAAGACTGACCTTTTTCCAGTCCTGTGACTGCTGCTGAGTTTTCCAAATTTGCTGATAGATTGAGTACAGCACTTTAACAGCATCATCTTTTAGGATTTGAAATAGATCAGCTTGGTTTGTAGTAGTGGTTCCTAAGGCCCACTTGACTTCACACTCCAGGATGTCTGGCTCTAGGTGAGTGATCACATCATATTGGTTATTTGGGTCATTATAACCTTTTTTGTACCATTCTTCTGTGTATTCTTGCCACCTCTTCTTAATATCTAGTGCTTCTGTTAGGTCCATACCATTTCTGTCCTTTATTGTGCCTATCTTTGCATGAAATGTTCCCTTTGTGTCTCTCATTTTCTTGAAGAGATTTCTAGTCTTTCTCATTTTATTGTTTTCCTCTTTATTCTTTGCATTGTTCACCTTACATGGTTTACTTTTATAATTATTATATCTTGGTGAATTGACCTTTTTGTTCGTATAAAATGTCCCTATTTACCTCTGGTAACATTTTGTTTTGTTTTAAAGTGTATTTCTTCTGAAATTATGTAAGTAATCCAGCTTTTTTCTGTTTGTATTTTCATGATATATTTTTCCATATTTTTAATCTTGTACCTCAGAATCTATATTTGTCTCTCCTGTAGATAGTGTATAGTTGAACCACCCATTGGTGAGCTGGCATGAGCTCCAGAACCCTGCTTGGCAGTAGGCCAACTCCAGCTATCACACACCAGTGAGCCAACACCAGTTCTGGGACCATTGGGCCTTGGTGCCAGAAACTACAGAAAACATTATGGAGATTCCACAAAAAAATGAATACTAGAACTACCACATGACCCAGCAATTTCACTCTTGGGTGTTTATCTGAATAAAAGGAAAACACTAATTTGAAAAGCTACATACACCCCTATGTTCATTGCAACATTGTTTATAATGGTCAAGATATTGAAGCAACCTAACTGCCCACCAGTAGATGAATAGACACAGAAGATGTACTATGTGGCATGTGTGTGTGTGTGTGTGTGTGTGTGTATAATTTTTAAATATATAAAAATATAAAATCAATATGCTATGTAACATGAATTACACAGAATTGTAGGTCATTTATATTCAAAAGTCAACCAATCAACCAACTCATAAAAAAAGAGATCAGTCTAGTGGTTACCAGAGGAGGGGTTGGAAAGGGGAGGAATTGGATGAAGGTGGTCAAAAGTATAATTTTCAGTTATAAGATAAATAAGTACTAGGATGTTATATAAAACATAATAAATATGATCAGCACTGCTGTATCTTATGTATGGAAGTTGTTAAAAGAGTAAGTCTTAAGAATTCTTATCATAAGGAAAATTTCTGTTTTCTAGATCTTTAATTTTGTATCTATATGAAAGAGTGGATGTTCATTAACTTTATTATGGTAATCATTTCATAATGTATGTAAATCAAATCATTGTGCTGTACACCTTAAACTTATACAGTGTTGTATATCAATTGTAGTTCAATAAAACTGGAAAGAGAAAGCAAGTTCACATGTACACATCTGTATGTTTTAAGTTTTTTTTTTTTGTCTTTTTTCATTTTTGTGTCAAAATTGTATTGTTTAAATTATCATGGCCTAAAACTGTCAGACTGCTTGATAGCGTCCATGTGATTAAACTTCTGTTTTATTTTCAATTATTCCATATATATGTGAAATTTAAGTTTCTAATTACAATGTATCCCATTGGAAGAACATTAAGTTTATAGATTTAAGTTGAAATAGAGTTGACATCTTTAAAAAATTAATCCTTCTGGTATACAAGCATGATGTAATCTTTCTAATTATTCAGGTTTTTGTTTATGTTAATAGATTTAAACTTCTTTATAGAGTTTCTATCCGCTCTTTCTCTCTCTCTCTCTTTTTTTTCCTCTTTTCTTAGAGTTTCTATCCACTCTTTTTTTTTTTTTTTAAGTTTTAGGTTAATTCCTCAACCAATTATTTTGCTGTTGGTATTGTACATCATATTCTGTTATAGTTTTCCTTTAAAAAATTATTGATGTTGAAAAATACTCCTAAGTTGTATATGTTGTTCTGCACTTTGTGCTCAGTTGCTTCAGTCGTGTCTGACTCTTTGTGACCCTATGAACTATAGCCCACCAGAAACCTCTGTCCATGGGATTTCTCAGGCAGGAATACTGGAGTGGGTTAACATTTCTTACTGCAGAGGACTTTCTTAACCCAGGGCTGAATCCATGTCTCCTGCATTGCAGGCAGTTTCTTTATCACTGAACCTCCAGGGGAGCCCCTATACATTGTTTTATTACAATAGCAGTTTAGCTGAACTTAGTTTGCTAGCTTTAATATCTTCTCAGTTTTGCTTTCTTGTAAGTTATATCATCTGCACATATAAAACTTTATTTCTTCTCTTTTGTTCTTAATAATTATTTTCTCTTATTGTAGGTATACTTGTCTTATTATTAACTTAAAAACACCTCTTCAGTTTCTATATTAAGCTTAATTTTTATGTGGAGTTTTTGTAAATACCATTTGTTAGATTAGGGAAATTTTTATATTCGTTTACCTATAGGTATCTTACATTTGTTAGTATATATTAACTTGCTAAATGCCTACTGCCTGCTATGCTGTGATTTTGTTTTTCTCTTTAAACTGTTAATTTGGTGAAACAAAATGAAAGACCTGTAATTATATCTTTGGTTTTACATCCCTGTGATAAATCTATATGAATTGGAAATTATGTTTTGCTTAATGTACTCTTGGGTTGAATTAACTATAATATATTATTTAAGACTTTTAGATCTATGCTCAAAAGGAAAATGAGTCCACATTTTTTTGATCTCTTTGAATTTCATTATCTGACATGTCAATTACATATTAATTTCATTTAAAATCTGAGAAGTTTCCCCCTTTCTCTAATCTTGGGAATGACTTATTTGTGAGTGTGATTTTGTCTTTTGACATGTGGGAAAATCCACCAGTAAGTCATTTAGGTTTAGAAATGTGGAGAATTGGGAGACAATTTATTAAATAGTTATTTGAATATTTAATTTTTCTATCCATGTGCTAATTTTGACAGTTACTGTGACTTTGATCTTATATATTTGTCCATGTTAAATAGATTTTTGATTGATGGCTTATTCTTTTCCAAAATGTTCTTCAAAGATTTTTAATCTCTTCTATATTGTGGTTGTTTCTCTCCCTCCTTTCTTGTTTTGGTAACTGCACCCTCTCTCTGTTGTAAATGCTTGCTTGTTGTGTTTTATTGATCTGTCTTTTCAGAAGTTTATCATATTGTACATTCATAATAATTCTTTTGTTGTTCTTTTTCTGTCTTGTGGATTTGTGATATTTTTTCTGATTCCTTATTTCAAGTTTATGTTTATAATTTATTTAATTTCCTGAGGCTGATACTTAAGCTCATTCATTTTCTTATATTTTTCTGAAAAACTTAAAATTATTATTCTGTTTAATTAAACATTTTGATATTTTTAAATTTAACTGCTATTTAGCACTAAGTACTTCAGATATGTTTCATCATTTCATATTTAAACCATTGGTTAATGGGAGTAAACTATTTTTAGTTATGTATACTATGTATGCAAAGTTTCAGTTGTGTCCAATTCTGACACAATTGAATCTGACAGACCATATGTATGGACCATACGTCCAGATCATACATATGGACTGTAGCTGGCCAGGATCCTCTGCCCATGGAATTCTTCAGGCAAGAATATTGGAGGGGCTTGCTATTTCCTTTTGCAGGGCATCTTCCCAACCCAGGGAGCGAACTTGTGTCTCTTGTGTCTCCTGCATTGGCAGGTGGGTTCTTTATCACTACTGCTATCTGGGAAGCCATTTTCAAATTTATTGGATTGCGGTCAGAGAAAATATTTGGATGCTGAAATGTACTGAGACTTCATCTATGTCTTATTTTATTATTCCACATGCTTTTTAAGAGGAATCTAGAGTCCTAATGAATGGTACAGAAAATGGAAACACTTCAATTAAAGTGTACTTGTTATGCATGTGAGTCAAGTTCTCTATAACCTAGGATAATTTTGAGAATACTATGTTTTGAATGATGTGTGGGTGTATGAATTCTAATTACATTTATAAATTACATTTTTCCTACTACTTTTTCATATGATATATTACACAGTTCAAGGCTACATATTTATGTGATGTATGATTCTAATTATTGTACTCACTTGATAGAAGTTTTTCCTTTAACCAGTAAGCTGTGTTCCTTTTTGTCACACTTTCATTTTTATTTGAATGCTTCTTTGTTATATTGAAATGACTAGTCTGAATGATTTTAATATTTGTTAGCTATTCCATTGTTTCTGATCTGTTTCTATCAAACTTCTTGTGATATTTGTCTTTATCTTTTAAACACACATATTAGTTTTGTTTTATTAAAATTTATTCTTTTAATAAATAAATCCATTTATGTATATCATAATGACATATAAAAGTGAGCTTACTTTGCCATTTCTTTCATATTTTATAATTATCATGATTTTTTTGGTTTTGATCTTTTTGTTTAATTATTGTTGCATAGATGATTTTTTTTTCTTTTTCCATTGTTGATTTGTAATCTATACATTTTAGTTTTGGGTAGCAACACCTAATTTTAAATATAAATTCATCATTTCCCTAAATATCGAAGATTATCAGTACCTATACAGTCTTTTATGGAAAACAGCAATTATTTTTATCACGCTTTTATTACTCACCTATCTTTAACTTTCCAAGCCATCATGCTGACTTTATCTGAAGTTTTAATCTTAGATTGTTTCAGGTACTCTTTGTGAGTTTGCTATCTTGTCAAAAATCAATCTTACAATTGTATTTCACCAGTCCTAAGAGAAATTGTGGAAAACAGCATTTAATTCAAAAAATATTCATCTGAATATCAGTATTATAGAAAAACATTTCATAACTTAATCTTTTTATTTCTTCACAGTGCATAAAGTAATGGTGAATCATTTTATCTTTGGTTTAATTAAATATGGAGATTCGTCAACTTGGATTCCTATTCTTCTTGTTTTTTATATGGTCATTGAATACATTGTGAAATATTTCCCCTCAAAGTTATCAGATATGATTTTTCTCTAATACTCTTTCTGGGTCCTTATATGACTTCAAAGGAGAAAAGCTTGGTATTCTATAAACCCTTTCAATAGAAATCTAGTATCATTTAAAAATAGATATATTGACTTAAAGAATACTTTGTTTTTCCTTTGTCCCTATTTCCCATCTTCTTTAGGCAGGTTGGCTTTTTCGTTTTCACATTTCTTAGCTTATCACTTATAATTTTCATTCTCTATCTCTTGATTTTGCTTTTAAAAAGACCTCCTTCATCCTACTTTTCAGTTTACTAATTTGCTCTCTGAATCTAATTTATTCTATAACTTAACTCATTATGTTATTATATATAACTCATTATTTTAATAATAATGACATTATTATACAGATAATAATGAGCACCTTATTTGCAAATAGAAGAAAATTCAGTTTCCAGTTTCATCTTAAAGATGAAAAGGAATTTAATAGCATATGTAACAAAAATTTAACAGTCTACAGCTATAGTAGGAAGAGAGATCCAAGCTCTGATCTTTATGTATAGAACCAATGCTCAGACTCACCTGCATTAAGAAAGAAAAATGACTTTAGGAGTCACACCACATCAACCAGAGCAATATAGAAGCATCTGTGTCTTACAACTTTCCAGTGAAATCCTGACAGTCACTTGAATTTGACCACTTTAGGTTACATGACAGCACACATATCAGTCAGTGTGTCCAGGAGGCAACACGTACTGTTTAGTTTTTCAGGCCACATGCTCTCTGAGAACCACACATGTCTTGGTGGAAATCATGGGCCACTGGAAATGAAGATGGTGATGCTGGTAGAACAACCAGTTGGTGCCATGAATATTTTTGAAAATATTATTTTTAAGGCAATATCTCCAATAACTTCTCATGCACATATCTTGTTCTTATTTTATGTTTACAAATGCCTTTTAACATTTTCGGAAATACTAACAATACTTGCTGTAAATCTCTCCTCAAATTGCCACATTGTACTTGTCTCTTCTGTTATAGATAGGTTTTTTTCTATTGCCTTTCTTAATGTTTGTGATATAGATACACACTTGGCTTCAATGTTGAGGAAGCTATGGCTTCCCTCATAACTTAGTTGGTAGAGAATCTGCCTGAAATGAAGGAGACTCAGGTTTGATTTCTGGGTTGGGAATAGCCACTGGAGAAAGGATAGGCTACAAATTCCAGTATTCCTGGGCTTCCCCTGTGGCTCAGTTGGTAGAGAATCTGCCTGCAATGCTGGAGACCTGGGTTCAATCCCTGGGTTGGGAAGACCCCTGGAGAAGGGAAAGGCTACTCACTCCAGTATTCTGGCCTGGAGAATTTCACGGACTGTAGAGTCCATGGAGTCTAAAAAGAGTTAGACATGACTGAGAGATTTTCACTTTCACTCAGTGTTTTACCTTCATCAATACCTTGACTGTTTAGCTTCAAGCTCAGGTCTAGGATTATCATCTTTTTGTTAAAATGTGTGGTTAGAAAGCTGTAATGTGGAGTCAAACATCTCATTTTTCTCATGACCATTTTTTGTACTCAGCTCAACTTTCTCTCATATCTAAAGGTGCCACTTTTGCCTGATGAACACAACCTTAGTTTTAATTGCCTCCTCCAAAAGGAGGTGATATAGATACACACTTGCTGGTACATGTTCTTGGTATGATTTTGGCATTGCCCCTTGCCTTCAGAGGGCGTTACCGCTCTCTCATAAGAGACTGGGACAAAGTGGACCTTCAGCCGATGGCACACTCATGTGCCTGTTTGTAGGACTCTCTATTCTGAGTATTGCCCTGGCCAGCAATACCAATCAATGTTCTTCCATGCCTTAAAAGGGGCTCTAATCAGCTCTTGCCCAGAGTGCTCTGTCAGAGGCAAAAGATGTTGCTCCAAATTTTTATAGGTGCCCTGCTTCAGCTGGGCTCAGGTCTCTGTCTCTGTTCCTCTTCCAGCCACCATTCTTCCTTACAATGACCCAACCATCTATGTCTTCCAAGTATTCCTCAAGGTTTGTCCCAACAGGCATGCATTCTGATGCCCTGTGTTTTCTCTAGTGTCTCCAGGCTTGGTGTCTATGTATTCTGATGGTTCAGTTGTGTCCAACTCTACAACCCTATGGACTGTAGCCCATAGAATTCTCCAGGCCAGAATACTGGAGTGATAGCTGCCAGAAGCCAGCATGGGGAATCCTGCCCGTGGCAAAGGTCATGAGGAAGGGAGCCTGACAAACACAAAGGCAGGATCAGGCCTCAAGGGTCCCCCTGGATTTTCTTGAGCATCTACCCACAAAACCAGAGTCTGCCTGCTTTACTGTGTTATGCTTTCCACCTACTCTTCTAACATTAACAGGGGGCTGTCTCCCCACCACCTTTTTCTGGAAAAAGTTAATTTAGAGCTTTTAAATAATAAGTATCTTGGACATAATAAGAGTGTTTCAATCCAAAAACCACTCTGATGGCTTTCTAGCCTGCCTGACAGGTTTGTCCTGACTCTTACAGCTGCGCATGTAATTGTTTGTGGTCTCCCGACCATGAGAGGCACAGGAAGCTTAAAACATCCTAGGAATGTAGAGGCTTCTGAGGAGTCAAAATCATTAGAATAAGACTGATTAAGGGTTTCATTGTTGAGTCAATACTTGCTGCCAAGTTTTCATGTATTTTATTTGTTGATATAGTTGATGTGTAGAAAAAATAGGTGGTAGCCCTGGCATTAGCAACATTAGATCTTTGAGTTAAGTACTTTCTTTGTTAAAACCCACTGCACCTTTGTTCTACATGAATATAATTTTATTTAGTACTTTGAGGGCGATGCAGATTAAAGAAAAAAACACTTCAAGGGAAAATGAGTTTTCTGGTTGATAGACATTTATCTAGAAAAAGACCCATAAAAATGTTAACAGGCCCCCTGGCCAGAAGATGTTGTCAAACCACCTAAGACCTTTTGTATACAGGGAGGTATGCAAAAGGAAAGCCTGGTCTCAATAAGGGTCAGGACTGCTGTCTCTGCATAACTCTGCATATTCCATTATTTCTTTATGTACAACTTGGGGTATATAAGCTGCCTTTGAAAATAAAGTTGCGGGTCTTGCACTGATGCTTGGCTCCACCATGTCGTTCTTTTCTCCATTTTCAGTCTGAATTCCCTTATGGAGCACAGAGGCTCTCTGTGTCTACTTATTTGCCCTGGCTTCTAAGACCCACGTGAGAGGGAGCCCAAGGCAAGCACCCTCCACTATTCAAGCAGGCGCCGGTGGCCTACCTAGACAGTGCAAGCCCCTGTCTTGGAGCTTTATTGGTCTCCTCTGTAAACCAAGGAATACAACCTCTTTTTTTCCTCTATTTTTCTCTCCTCTCTCTCACTACACTATTCTTCCCTAATCTCTCTTTATATCTCTAAATAAATAAATCTCTCTTCCCCAATTCCATCCCAGCTTCAAATTACCTTGGATACACAGGGGCTGGACCCTGGCAGGTAGCTTTCCCTTCTCCAGGGGATCTTCCCAACTCCGGGATGGAACCCAGATCTACCACACTGCAGGCAGATTCTTTACCAACTGAGCTATCAGGGAAGACCAGGCTTGGTATGAGGGGCTATGTGAGAAAGCAGAGAATCATTTATCTAGACTCAAATTGGAAGATTTTCTTTATTCTTCTATGATAGACTTGAATCTATGCTATCATTTATACCAATTCCACCAATTGAAAAGATGGATGATGAGTTTTATTCCTTATTACTCCATGGGAGGTGTGAGTTTTAAAGAGATGTCATTACTCAGAGAGAGGGAAAAATGATGGAAAATATCAGGCACAAAAAGACAGTGAGATATATTTTTTATTATGGGATAAATGTGGTTCCTAAAGCTCACACTAGAGGAGAATACCTAACCTAGTCTTATTTGTAAGACTGTCCTTCTACAGCATGTGATAGCATTTGTTGTCATTTATTCACTAAGCTGTGTCTGACTCTGCAACCTCATAGACCCTAGCTACCAGGCTTCTTTGTCCACGGGATTTCCTAAGCAAGAATACTGAAATGAGTTATCATTTCCTTCTCCAGGGGATCTTCCCAACTCACGGGCTGAACCCACATCTCCTGTATATCCTACATTGGCAAGCAAATTATTTACCTCTGAGTCACCAGGGAAGCCCAGGTAAGAATTGCCCTTGGGACTTCCTGGTGGTCTAGCAGTTAGGACTCTAGTGCAATGGGAGCAAGTTTGAACCCTGGTCAGTGAAATGGGATTCCATATGCTAGAGGGCATGCCCAAAAACTTTTTAAAATTAAAAAAAAAGAGAGGGAATTACCCTTGTTCCATACATTGAACACTTATAAATAAATAAAAGTAAGAATATATTCTTAGAAACCTTGAAGGACGTTTGACAAAGGCAGAGATCATCAAACCACTTTTGTTATAAGGATGAACTGAAATATAGTCAGAAAAAGTTAATATGCTACTCATACATTACCAGAAAAAGTTACACCAATAAGAAAATGTGTTGCTATTCCTATTCTCATTGTTGATTTGCTTTGAAAAATTTATTCTCCTCATTGCTGATATTTAAAATCAGTTCTTTAAGTAAATTATTAAAATGAATGTGATATAGAAATGAATTCAATGACTTCAGTTTTAGCAAATCAAGTTCTGTTTGATTTCAAGTTTTACATTAGGTTGAAGATGTAAGTAGCATTAGTAAACTTAATAAGACAAAATTTTCAGGACTTTTAAAATGCAAACATTTTATCAAAGTTTTTGTGGTTTTTCCTTCTCTTTCTCTTTCAAAAATGTGTACACATACTTAGGATATTATATCAAGCAGAAGTAAGTCCAATGTTAACAATAAAACTTTAAATATAAACTTTCCAATCAAAGACAGAGATTGTCAGAATGAATAAAAAATATACTTGAACCAATTTTATACTGTCTATAAGGGACTCAAATTAGAACATATAAATAGGTTGAAAGTGAAATGATAGAAAATATGTTCCATGCAAACAGTAACCAAAAGACAGCAGAGGTAGCTATGCTGGTATCAGACAAAATAAACTTTAAATAAAAAATTCATAAGTGACAAAATAGAGCAATATATTGTAATGAAAGATTCAATATAGCAAGAAGATACAGAAATTATAAACATTTACTCACCTTGTAACAGATCCTCAAAATATAGGAAGCAAAACCTGACAGAACTGAAGGAATAAATAGATGCTTCTTCAATAATAGTTGAGGATTTCAATATTCCACTCTCAATAATGGACAGAGCAACCAGCCAAAGTAAGTGAGGAAATAAGGACTTAAAGAACACAAAAAACCAACCAAATATAAAAGATATAGACAGAGCATAGTAACATTAATTGTACACTTAAAAATGATTGAGATATCAAATTTTATGTTATGTATATTTTATCACAACACAAAATTTTAAAAATAATAATATAAATATGAGGAACTATGGTTTAATGGATACAGTGTTTCAGTTTTGCAAGATGTAAATAGTTCTGGTGATGGATAGTGGGAATGTACTTAAAAATACTGAATTGTACACTTTAAAATGGTTAGGATAAAAAATTTGTGTGTATTTTTCCACAATTAAAAAAAAAGTTTAAAAAATCATCATAAAAAACCTTCATGTGAAAGACCAGGCTTCAAAACATGTGTCTGGCATAACTCCTACAGTCATGTTAAGATAGACATTTTCCTTACACCAAATTCAAGACTAGTAGCAACCACAAACAGTGTGGAATGCTCTGCAGTATGAACTTCACCTCTGTTTCCCAGTATAAAATATGTGGGGTGAGAGGAAAACATAGGCAAAACACTCTCCGACATAAATCACAGCAGGATCCTCTATGATCCACCTCCCAATATACTGGAAATAAAGGCAAAAATAAACAAATGGGATCTAATTAAAATTAAAAGCTTCTGCACAACAAAGGAAACTATAAGCAAGGTGAAAAGACAGCCTTCTGAATGGGAGAAAACAATAGCAAATGAAACAACTGACAAACAACTAATCTCAAAGATATACAAGCAACTTATGCAGCTCAACTCCAGAAAAATAAACGAACCAATAAAAAAATGGGCCAAAGAACTAAACAGGCATTTCTCCAAAGAAGACATACGGATGGCTAACAAACACATGAAAAGATGCTCAACATCACTCATTATCAGAGAAATGCAAATCAAGACCACAATGAGGTATCATTTCACACCAGTCAGAATGGCTGCGATCCAGAAGTCTACAAGCAATAAATGCTGGAGAGGATGTGGAGAAAAGGGAACCCTCTTACACTGCTGGTGGGAATGCAAACTAGTACAGCCACTATGGAAAACAGTGTGGAGAGTCCTTAAAAATTGCAAATAGAACTTCCTTATGATCCAGCAATCCCACTGCTGGGCATACACACCGAGGAAACCAGAACTGAAAGAGACACATGTACCCCAATGTTCATTGCAGCACTGTTTATAATAGCCAGGAGATGGAAACAACTTAGATGTCCATCAGCAGATGAATGGATAAGAAAGCTGTGGTACATATACACAATGGAGTACTACTCAGCCCTTAAAAAGAATAAATTCGACTCAGTTCTAATGAGATGGATGAAATTGGAGCTGATTATATAGAGTGAGGTAAGCCAGAAAGAAAAACACCAATACAGTATACTGACACATATATATGGAATTTAGAAGGATAGTAATGAAGACCCTTTATGTGAGACAACAAAAGAGACTCAGAGGTATAGAACGGACTTTTGGACTCTGAGGGAGAGGGAGAGGGTGGGATGATTTGGGAGAACGGCATTGAAACATGTATACTATCCTGTAAGAATGAAGCGCCAGTCTATGTTCAATACAGGATGCAGGACGCATGGGGCTGGTGCACGGGATGATTCAGGGAGAGGATGTGGGGTGGGAGGTGGGAGGGGGCTTTGGCATTGGGAGATCGTGGACACCTGTGGCTGATTCATGTCAATGTATGGCAAAACAAATACAGTATTGTAATGTAGAATAAAGTATTAAAAAAATAAATATGTGGGGTGAGACGATTTGGATGGTGCCACACATTTTAGCCTTTCCAAAAACAGCGTTCATCACTCTGTCTTGCACAAAATACGTGGGAAGTGTGTTCCCTTTTGCAGAGTATAACATGGGAAACCTTGTGAATTCTGAAGCCGAGAATTTTGCAAAAGCTTTGGAGGCTGTTGGCTGTGACGACGTGCAGAGCTCGGGCGGCTGCGATGATGCACAGAGGGCGAGCGAGAGGAGCTACCCCACATCCGAGGTGACGGGCAGAAGTCAGGACCCTAAGCCCGAGGGGGCGGCAGCCGATAGGAGCTACCTTGCGTCTGAGATCAAGGGCAGCAGTCCAGAATGCCAGGCTGCTACAGCGCAGGAGCAGCCTAGAGAAGTTACCCCTGCCCGAGGCCAGGGGCAGTGGCCCAGAGGTGCCGCACACCCGAGGCCGGGGCGGCAGCCAGGAGGAGCGACCCCACGTCCAAGGAGCACTACCTGCACAGGCGCCAGAGCGTCTAGAGGAGTTATTCCATGTTCAAGTTTGGGAGGGGTGGCGGTGAGGAGATACCTCTCGTCCAAGATAAGGAGCAGTGGCTGCGTTTTGCTGGAGCAGCCGTGAAGAGATACTCCACGTCCAAGGTAAGAGAAACCCAAGTAAGATGGTAGGTGTTGCAAGAGGGCAGACACTCTGAAACCATAATCACAGAAAACTAGTTAATCTAATCACACTAGACCTCAGCCTTGTCTAACTCAATGAAACTAAGCCATGCCCTATGGGGCCACCCAAGACAGTCAGGCATGGTGGAGACGTCTGACACAATGTGATCCACTGGAGAAGGGAAGGGCAAACATGTATTCTTGCTTTGAGAACCCCATTAACAGTATGAAAAGGCAAAGTGATAAGATACTGAAAGAGGAACTCCCCAGGTTAGTAGGTGGCCAATATGCTAATGGAGATCAGTGGAGAAATAACTCCGGAAAGAATGAAGGGATGGAACCAAAGCAAAAATAATACCCAGCTGTGGATGTGACTGGTGACAGAAGCAAGGTCCAATGCTGTAAGAGCAATATTGCATAGGAACCTGGAATGTCAGGTCCATGAATCAAGGCAAATTAGAAGTGGTCAAACAAGAGGTGGCAAGGGTGAACGTCGACATTCTAGGAATCAGTGAACTAAAATGGACTGGAATGGGTGAATTTAACTCAGACGACCATTATATCTACTATTGCAGGCAGGAATCCCTCAGAAGAAATACAGTAGCCATGATGGTCAACAAAAGAGTCCAAAATGCAGTACATGGATACAATCTCAAAACGACAGAATGATCTCTGTTCATTTCCAAGGCAAACCATTCGATATCACGGTAATTCCAGTCTATGCCCCAACCAGTAATGCTGAAGAAGCTGAAGTTGAATGGTTCTATGAAGACCTACAAGACCTTTTAGAACTAACACCCACAAAAAATGTCCTTTTCATTATAGAGGACTGGAATGTAAAACTAGGAAGTCAAGAAACACCTGGAGTAACATGCAAATTTGACCTTGGAATGTGGAATAAAGCAGGGCAAAGACTAATAGAGTTTTGTCAAGAAAATTCACTGGTCATAGCAAACACCATCTTCCAACAACACAAGAGAAGGCTCTACATATGGACATCACCAGATGGTCAACACCGAAATCAGATTGATTATATTCTTTGCAGCCAAAGATGGAGAAGCTCTATACAGTCAGCAAAAACAAATCTCGGAGCTGACTGTGGCTCAGATCATGAACTCCTTATTGCCAAATTCAGACTTAAATTGAAGAAAGTAGGGAACACCACTAGATCATTCAGGTATGACCTAAATCAATTCCCTTATGATTATACAATGGAAGTGAGAAATAGATTTAAGGGTCTAGATGTGATAGATAAAATGCCTGATGAACTATGGGCGGAGCTTCATGACACTGTACAGGAGACAGGGATCAAGACGATCCCCATGGAAAAGAAATGCAAAAGGAAAAATGGCTGTCTGAGGAGGCCTTACAAATAGCTGTGAAAAGAAGAGAAGCAAAAAGCCAAGGAGAAAAGGAAAGATACAAGCATCTGAATGCAGAGTTCCGAAGAATAGCAAGGAGGTAAGAAAGCCTTCCTCGCCATCAATGCAAAGAAATAGAGGAAAACAACACAATGGGAAAGACTAGAGATCTCTTCAGAAAATAAGAGACACCACGGGAAAATTTCATGCACAGATGGGCTCAATAAAGGACAGAAATGGTATGGACCTAACAGAAGCAGAAGATATTAATAAGAAGTGGCAAGAATACACGGAAGAACTGTACAAGAAAGATCTTCACGACCAAGATAATCATGATGGTGTAATCACTTACCTAGAGGCAGACATCGTGGAAGGTGAAGTCAAGTGGGCCTTAGAAAGCATCACTGCAAACAAAGCTAGTAGAGGTGATGGAATTCCAATTGAACTATTTCAAATCCTGAAAGATGATGCTATGAAAGTGTTGCACTCAATATGCCAGCAAATTTGGAAAACTCAGCAGTGGCCACAGGACTGGAAAAAGCCACTTTTCATCCAATCCCAAAGAAAGGCAATGCCAAGGAATGCTCAGACTACCACATAATTGGACTCATCTCACATGCTAGTAAAGTAATGCTCAAAATTCTCCAAGCCAATACATTAACTTCAATACATGGCTTCAGCAATACTTGAACCATGAACTCCCTGATGTTCAAGCTTGTTTTAGAAAAGGCAGAATAACCAGAGATCAAATTGCCAACTTCTGCTGGATCATGGAAAAAGCAAGAGTTCCAGAAAAACATCTATTTCTGCTTTATTGACTATGCCAAAGCCTCTGACTGTGTGTATCACAATAAACTGTGGCAAATTCTGAGAGAGATGGGAAAAGCAGACCACCTGACCTGCCTCTTGAGAAATCTGTATGCAGGTCAGGAAGCAACAGTTAGAACTGGACATGGAACAACAGACTGGTTCCAAATAGGAAAAGGAGTACGTCAAGGCTGTATATTGTCACCCTGCTTATTTAACTTCTATGCAGAGTACATCATGAGAAACGCTGTACTGGAAGAAGCACAAGCTGGAATCAAGATTGCCAGGAGAAATATCAATCACCTCAGATATGCAGATGACACCACCCTTATGGCAAAAAGTGAAGAGGAACTAGAACGCCTCTTGATGAAAGTGAAAGAGGTGAGCGAAAAAGTTGGCTTAAAGCTCAACATTCAGAAAACGCAGATCATGGCATCCAGTCCCGTCACTTCATGGGAAATAGATGGGGAAACAGTGGAAACAGTGTCAGCCTTTATTTTTTGGGCTCCAAAATCACTGCAGATGGTGACTGCAGCCATGAAATTAAAAGACGCTTACTCCTTGGAAGGATAGTTATGACCAACCTAGATAGCATATTCAAAAGCAGAGACATTACTTTGCTGACTAAGATTTCATCTAGCCAAGGTTATGGTTTATCTTGTGGTCATCTATGGGTGTGTGAGTTGAACTGTGAAGAAAGCTGAGCACCGAAGAACTGATGCTTTTGAACTGTGATGTTGGAGAAGACTCTTGAGAATCCTGTGGCCTGCAAGGAGATCCAACCAGTCTGTTCTGAAGGAGATCAGCCCTGGAATTTCTTTGGAAGGAATGATGCTAAAGCTGAAACTCCAGTACTTTGGCCACTTCATGCAAAGAGCTGACTCATTGGAAAAGACTCTAATGATGGGAGGGATTGGGGGCAGGAGGAGAAGGGGATGACAGAGGATGAGATGGCTGGATGGCATCACAGACTCCATGGATGTGAGTCTGAGTGAACTCCAGGAGTTGGTGATGGACATGGAGGCCTGACGTACTGTGATTCATGGGGTCACAAAGAGTCAGACACGACTGACCGACTGAACTGAACTTAACTTGGAGGCTTTTAAAATACCTTACTGAGAATATGAGACTCCTAAAAACAAATCCTTGGAACCAAATAAACCTAAAGAAAATCACAGTGGAGATACACAAAATAAAAGTATTTCAAATTCAGTAGGACTCTAGAAAATTTCAAGATTATTTAAAAATTCATTAAACAAATTAGGAAAAATCATCTAAACATGTACACATATTTTCATGGCTCTACACTTCTTTTCAGGAACATTTCTCTCCATTTTTGAGAAGTCTTAAGTATACTATAAAATGTGAAATTGTTTATGTTCTTTTTACTTAATAAAATAACTTTCTCACACATATTTACATCTGTGACTGTGTCATGTATGTGTTTAAATTTTTTAATTAAGAAATTATCAAACACCTATGTTTGATTCCACTTATACAAGGTACCTAGGATGGTCAAATTCATGTAGTCATGAATTAAACTGGTCCAGAGGCTGGGGAGTGGGAGGATGGAGAATAATGATCAGAACTTAGTGTTTAACGGACAGTTCAGCTTAAGAATGTGAAAAATTGGGGAGTTGTACAACAATGTGAATGAACTTAGAGCTACTGAATTGTTTAGGTAATCCTAAGGCTGCTCAAACTACTGCACACTTACACTTATCTCACAGTCTAGTAAAGAAATGCATAAAATTCTCCAAATCAGGCTTCAAAAATACATGAATCCAGATGTTCTAGCTGGTTTTAGAAAAGGCAGAGGAACCAGAGATCATATTGCCAACTTCCGTTGGATCATCGAAAAAGCAAAAGAGTTCCAGAAAAAAAAAAATCTATCTGCTTTATTGACTATGCCAAAGCCTTTGACTGTGTGGATCATCACAAACTATGGAAAATTCTAAAAGACATGGGAATACCAGACCACCTGACTTGCCTTTTGAGAAATGTGTATGCAGGTCAGAAAGCCACAGTTAGAACTGGACATAGAACAGACTAGTTCCAAATAGGAAAAGGAGTACGTCAAGGCTGTATATTGTCACCCTGCTTATTTAACTTCTATGCTGAGTACATCATGAGAAACGCTGGGCTGGAGGAAGCACAAGCTGGAATCAAGATTGCCAGGAGAAATATCAATCACCTCAGATATGCAGATGACACCACCCTTATGGCAGAAAATGAAGAGGCACTAAAAAGCCTCTTGATGAAAGTGAAAGAGGAGAGTGAAAAAGTTGGCTTAAAGCTCAACATTCAGAAAACGAAGATCATAGTATCTGGTCCCATCACTTCATGGGAAATAGATGGGGAAACAGTGGAAACAAGTGTCAGACTTTATTTTTGGGGGGCTCCAAAATCACTGTAAATGGTGATTGCAGCCATGAAATTAAAAGATGCTTACTCCTTGGAAGAAAAGCTATGACCAACATAGACAGCATATTTAAAAGCAGAGGCATTACTTTGTCAGCAAAGGTCTATCTAGTCAAGGCTATGGTTTTTCTAGTAGTCAGGTATGGATGTGAGAGTTGGCTATAAAGAAAGCTGAGTGCTGAAGAACTGATGCTTTGAACTGTGGTGTTGGAGAAGACTCTTGAGAGTCCCTTGGACTGCAAGGAGATCCAACCAGCCCATCCTAAAGGAAATCAGTTCTGAATATTCATTGGAAGGACTGATGCTGAAGCTGAAACTCCAATACTTTCACCACCTCATGTGAAGAACTGACTCATTGGAAAAGACTCTGATGCTGGGAAAGATTGAAGGTGAGAGGAGAAGGGAACAACAGAGAATGAGATGGTTGGATGGCATCACCGACTCAATGGACTTGAGTTTGAGTAAACTCAGGGAGTTGGTGATGGACAGGGAGGCCTGGCGTGCTGCAATCCATGGGGTCGCAGAGTGGGACATGACTGAGTGACTGAATTGAACTGAACTGAAGTCCCTTCAGTCACGTCTCTTTGTGACCCCCTGGACTATAGTCTGCCACACTCCTCTGTCCATGGGATTCTCCAGGCATGAATAGTGGAGTGGGTTGGCATTTCCTTCTGCAGGAATCGTATAGTCAAATATTGTGAAAATAGTGTGTTTTATAATTTGTGAATTTTACCATAATGAAGGGCATTAAAGCATAAATTCAAAAAGAAATTATTAAGCACCTGGAGTGTTCCAAATCAATCTACATGCTGAAAAATATACACGAAAATGGAAGTCAAGAAATTTAGAGTCCTGAATACACAAAGAAGATGAGCAGCTGAAGGTACAAATTCCAGGAGAGATTCCTGAAGGTAACACCTTTAATATCCCCCCACTCAGGGTTAATCAGTCCCTCCCACTGGACTTTCTAATGCAGATCTTCATTCTCTCACTTTCAAGTCTAATGTCTCCCCAGAGCTCTTGCCTGACTTGGTGGCTAAACCCAAGGCAAATTGAGCTCATGTGGGAGCCAACATGATCTGAACAGTTGTAAGTCTACTTTTAGTCTTTAGCATATTTTGTATCAGTTCAGTTCAGTTGCTCAGTTGTGTCCGACTCTTTGCAACCCCATGATTCACAGCACTCCAGGCCTCCCTGTCCACCACCAGCTCCCAGAGTTCACTCAGACTCACAGCCATAGAGTCAGTGATGCCATCCAGCCATCTCATCCTCTGTTGTCTCCTTCTCCTCCTGCCTCCAATCTCTCCCAGCATCAGAGTCATTTCCCAGTGAGTCAACTCTTCACATGAGGTGGCCAAAGTACTGGAGTGGAGTTTCAACTTTAGCATCATTCCTTCCAAAGAAATCCCAGGGCTGGTCTCCTTCAGAATGGACTGGTTGGATTTCCTTGCAGTCCAAGGGACTCTCAATTGTCTTCTCCAATACCACAGTTCAAAAGCATCAATTCTTCATTGAAGAATTGTCAGTGTGTTTGCTTATTGAGCATTGCCTTAGACAAAGGGCATGATACATTTTATGTCATATGGTGCTAGTGGTAAAGAACTCACTTCTCAGAGCAGAGAGACAGATGTGTGTTTGATCCCTGTGTTAGGAATATCCTCTGGAGAAGGGAATGTCTACCTACTCCAGTATTCTTTCCTGAAAAAATCCCAGGGACAGAGGAGACTGGTGGGCTACAGTCCATAGGTTCACAAAGAGTGGGATATGACTGAAGTGACTTAGTACATAGAACAAACACTGTATTTCTACTTTTCCTTAAAATGGAAAAGTTCTAGATTACAAAACAAGTCTGATGTGAATGTTTCAGGTATATTATGGGCCTGCACTTATTTCTGTTAAGGAACTGCAAAACTTATATGTAATCCTTGTAGACTCTGAGCTTCTTTCTGGAAAGTAGATTTATTTACCGTTTGAATTCCCAATACCTTGTCCAAAATAGGTGGTGCTCAGTTAATGATCTTTTGTGGTCTGCTGTACATGACAAAGGAATTAGAGCATGCTCTGGGGCCTGAATAACACATGTAAGAAGATGAACTACAGTGCCCCATTTTTGAGACTAGATGCCCAAGGACAATGCCTAGATGAATTTCAGGGCATGTCCATCATTACCTTATACATATTTGACTCCTTTAGAGGTCGAACCCCAGCTAAGCTTTAGATTTTTAATGTTACACAGAAACAGTGCTGAAGGATATGAAATCCTCAAACACCTTCATAATTTACCAGGTCTGACAAACATTGTATCTTGGAATTTGCTTTTTACTGTGTCTTGAATCCATAACATCAAGTTAGGGACTTGTGTTTGGATAGTCTTTTATCTTTTTGCTCAGGGTCACACAGTGGCAGACTTTATTTTCAGGGCTCCAAAATCACTACAGATGGTGATTGCAGCCATGAAATTAAAAGACACTTACTCCTTGGAAGAAAAGTTATGACCAACCTAGACAGCACATTAAAAAGCAGAGACATTACTTTGCCAACAAAGAAAAGGAGTATTCTTTTTAAATATCAACCTGAGCTGGTTCCCCACCACAACAAAAATATGTCTCCTTTGATTAAAGTCACAAATTACCTTTAATTTATTTCCAATTATCTCCCAAATTTCAGCTGCTTTATTTACTTCCTTCTGTGTATTGGCAAACCACTTTCCCCAAAGTTTTAGCTCCTTCAGTCTCCTCATTCCATTGTTCAGCAACATGTCCTATACGTGTAGATGCCCAGAATTTTTGGGAAAAAGTTTTAAAAGTATTGCCACTGTTCTTTTACCTGTATTTAAGCAATGGGAATAAGCCAGGGCAGGTAAAATACTCATGATCAGGAGGGTCTCAGATCCCACTTATCTCCACTTTGCTCATGGACCACATGGAGAGGAAGTGAGTTAAGTGATGAGCAGAATCAAGTGCAAAGCTGAGATCTGGTGCCATCTGTTTTCTTCTTATTTTGGTCTTCCCTCAGATTAAGTAAAAAATTATAATAAGCCCTAGATGTGTCCCTTGTACAGAACAGTTCAGCTCAGGCACTCAGTCATGTCCGACTCTGCAAACCCATGAACTGCAGCAGGCAAGGTCTCCCTGTCTATCATGTACTCCCAGAGTTTACTCAAATGTATGTCCATTGAGTCAGTGATGCCATCCAACCATCTCATCCTCTGTCATTCCCTTTGCCCTTGCCTTCAATCTTTCCCAGCATCAGGATCTTCTCAAATGAGTCAGCTCTTCTCATCAGGTGGCCAAAGTATTAGAGTTTCAGCTTCAACATCAGTCCTTCCAATGAACACCCAGGACTGATCTCCTTTAGGATGGACAGGTTGGATCTCCTTGCAGCCCAAGGGACTCTCAAGAGTCTTTTCCAATACCACAGTTCAAAAGGATCAATTCATTGGTGCTCAGCTTTCTTTATAGTCCAACTCTCACACCCATACATGACTACTAGAAAAACCATAGCCTTGACTAGATGGAATCTTTTGGCAAAGTAATGTTTCTGCTTTTTAATATGCTGTCTATGTTGGTCATAACTTTCCTTCCAAGGAGTAAGTGTTTTTAATTTCATGCCTGCAATCATCATCTGCAGTGATTTTGGAGCCCCCAAAATAAAGTATGCCAGTGTTTCCACTGTTTCCCCATCTATTTCCCATGAAGTGATGGGACTGGATGCCATGATCTTCGTTTTCTGAATGTTGAGCTTTAAGCCAACTTTTTCAGTCTCCTCTTTCACTTTCATCAAGAAGCTCTTTAGTTTCTCTTCACTTTCTTCCATAAGGGTGGTGTCATCTGCATATCTGAGGTTATTGATATTTCTCCTGGCAATCTTGATCCAGCTTGTGCTTCATCAGCCCAGCATTTCATACAATGTGCTCTGCATATAAGTTAAATAATCAGGGTGACAATATACAGCCTTGACGTACTCCTTTTACTATTTGGAACCAGTCTGTTGTTCCATGTCCAGTTCTAACTGTTGCTTTATGACCTGCATGCAGATTCCTCAAGAGGCAGGTCAGGTGGTCTGGTAGTCCCATCTCTTTCAGAATTTTCCATAGTTTATTGTGATCCACACAGTCAAAGGCTTTGGCATAGTCAATAAAGCAGAAATAGATGTTTTTCTGGAACTCTTGCTTTTTCCATTATCCAGCAGATGCTCACAATTGATCTCTGGTTCTTCTGCCTTTTCTAAAACCAGCTTGAACAACTGGAAGTTCACGATTCATGTATTATTGAAGCCTGAATTGGAGAATTTTGAGCATTACTTTACTAGTATGTGAGATGAGTGCAATTGTGCTGTAGTTTGAGCATTCTTTGGCATTGCCTTTCTTTGGAACTGGAATGAAAACTGACCTTTTCCAGTCCAGTGGCCACTGCTGAGTTTTCCAAATTTGCTGGGATATTGAGTGCAGCACTTTCACAGCATCATCTTTTAGGATTTAAAATATGTCAAGTGGAATTCCATCACCTCCACTAGCTTTATTGGTATTGATGCTTTGTAAGGCCCTCTTGACTTCGCATTCCAGGATGTCTGGCTCTAAGTGAGTGATCACACCATCATGATTATCTGGGTCGTGAAGATATTTTTTGTACTGTTCTTCTGTGTATTCTTGCCACTTCTTAGTATGTTCTGCTTCTGTTAGGACAGAACAGGCACTCATATTACATCTGTTGATTGAATGGAATATTGTGAAAATAGAACAGATCACTAATATTAATGAAAAAAATTTCCCAGGTTGACAGGAAAGACATACTGAAATAAAAATCTTGAAATTGAAAGGTTGTTGCTGAACCACGAATAGACTCCGAGATTCTTGGCCTCCAGAGAAGAAGTCAAGCTGGGGCCAGAGATGAGGCTTGATCACTCAGAGCTTTTGTATAATAAAGTTTTATTAAAGTATAAAGGAGATAGAGAAAGCTTCTGACATAGGCATCAGAAGGGGACAGAAAGAGTACCCCCCTGCTAGTCTTCAGCTGGATGTTATATAGCATTAGAAGTTTGTTAATGAAAGAAAGGAATATCTTAAAACTCAGACTGGCACCAGGCCCCTCATCCATAAGATGTATTTTGGGGTAATCTTGGCACCAGAGGAGTCATCCTGGCCCATAAACCGATTGACTCGAATCTTGTAGAAGGGCAGATTACCATGCAAATAATTTCACCTACATAGATTAGGGGGAACAATGTCTGATTATAACATAATGGTTTGTCAAATAGGTTCTGAGCCATTAGGAGGAATAGACTTGAAGACAGAGTCTGGGGAAAATGTGTAGTACATTAACATAGCTTAAGACAAATATTCCATAAGAAAAATGCATTGGTTAACTAAAGGTTTGAGAATAATTAACTTCAGGTGGAACCAGGTGTCATTATGGCAACACAGTATTTTAAGGGAAACTTTATAAAATTTGTATACAGAAAGGAAAAGAAAACAAAATAAAACATGAAATCATCACTGTATCTCTCGAAATAATGAACCATGCTTTGACAACCAGTTTGGGTTTCATTTTGACTTCTAAAAATGGTTAATTTTTACTCTTCACCTTTTAGAATCTGAGTGGGGTGAAAGAAAAGGCCACATTTGGTATTGAATGAACTGGAAGTTAAAGCAAGACATCAGGGATCTCAGGAGAAAAGAGTGAAGAGTCAATCTTATAGCTGTTTTTATACATACTGTATAATTTCATTTGGATGATTTTAAGTTTTTTTCATTTATTACAAATTTTCAACAACTGCTTATGATATGTCTTTGTGTAGTTTTCATCATGTTTCTTTTACTTTGAGTTCATCGAGTTTCTTGAATCTATGGGCTTATAGTTTGCATTGAATTTGGTACATTTTTTGCCATTGTTGTTCTCAGTATTTTTCTTCTGTCCCTCTTTCTCCTCTTCTTTGGGGACTTCAATTATATCCGGCTGTTTGACACTGTCCCACAGTTCATCAATTCTATATCCCTTTTATCTGTCTTTCTTTCCCTTTTTCCCTCTCTCCCTTCCTTCCCCCATTCCTACTCTGAGTTTTATTCTGGATAGCTTATATTGCCATCTTCAGGATTACTAGTGTTTCTTTCACAATGTCTAATCTGCTGTTGATCCTCTCCCAGTGTATTTTTAACTTCAGACATTGTGGTTTTCACTTCTATAAGTTTACTTTTGAACTTGAAAATATCTACTTGTCTTTTATCTATTTAATCTTTCCTCTAGCTTCTTGAGCATAAGTAACATAGCTATAATAATGTTACTGTTCTTGTCTACTAATTCTATCATCTATGTCATTCTGGTTTAATTTCAACTGGTTGATTTTTCTCATAATTTTGGGTCTTTTTCCTAATTCTGTACATGACTTGATTTTTGTTGATACCTTGTTTGATGATGAATATTTTATTTTTCTATGATTATTCTTCAGCTCTCTTCTGGGATGCAATTATTTTACTTTGGAACAATTTTATACTTTAATATCATAAAGTTTTATTTGGCAAGACCAGAACAGTGTTTAGCTGAAGAATAATTTTCCCACTACTAAGGTAAAAACTTCTGAGTACTATACCCTCTGCCCCTTGAATTATGAAGTTTTCTATTCTGTTTGCTGGGAACATAGATTTTTCCCAGTTGTGGGTGAACTCCAGGTATTCTGTACTCCAGTTCTCTGGAGAGTGGTTATTGTCTTGACCTTGTAACTTCTCCACTTAATTGCCCTGATCAGTATACAGCTGAAGACCTGAGTGGGGCCCTCTGTACGTTTCTGAAACACTCTCTGAGTGCAGCTCTCTCCTTTCTGTTACTCTGCCTGTGAGCTCTAGCTGCCCTGACTTGTCTGACTTCCCAGCTGCTGCTGCTAAGTTGCTTCAGTCGTGTCCAACTCTGTGCAACCCCATAGACGGCAGCCCACTGGGCTCCCCCATCCCTGGGATTCTCTGGGCAAGAATACTGAAATGGGTTGCAATTTCCTTCTCCAATGCATGAAAGTGAGAAGTCAAAGTGAAGTCGTTCAGTCGTGTCTGATTCTTAGTGACCCCATGGACTGCAGTCTACCAGGCTCCCCTGTCCATGGGATTTTCCAGGTAAGAGTACTGGAGTGGGGTGCCATTGCCTTCTCTGACTTCCCAGCTACATCTCCTCAATTCAGGGATTCTTCTAGGCTGCACCTGTGTCCTCCATCCCTGTCTGTGATCTTTACATTCTCTCCAGGTAGTAAATTGGTGTAAGTGTTGGCCTACCTCACTTGTTTTCTAGCTCTCAGAAAAATCATTATCTTTCATTGGCTGATGTTCAAAACCATTATTTCTCATTCTG
This sequence comes from Nanger dama, assembly GCA_917880005.1. Lineage (NCBI taxonomy): Eukaryota > Metazoa > Chordata > Mammalia > Artiodactyla > Bovidae > Nanger > Nanger dama. Next base: position 62,908,901 of record CAKJTW010000004.1, on the reverse strand, counting down.
TGTTTAGTATTTTAGTTTTTTTTTTTTTTTTTGGCAGGAGAGTAAATAGGAACTCTATTATTCCATCTTTTCCAGAAGTGGATATCTAAACGGAATATTTAGAAGAAATCAAAATATTGATTTGTTTGGGTCATAAAGAATATGAAGAAAAGCAGCTGAACTGAGATATACTGTGAGAAAGATATGATGGAACAAGTTTTCAAACAGCCCCAAAGCGATCAGTAAAAGGCAATGTTTTATTTGGAAAGTCAGAGAAAGTGCTGCTTATGTAAGTGAACATAACCGCTGGTATGTTCTGGTAGAAGATTAAACTTCCAGTAAGCAGTGATCCAGGGAGACTGAGCTGCAGAGTCCCACAAACCACACAAGCCCCTAAGACACGGGACATGATCCAGATAGTGTCTATAGAGATCCTAAATGGAAGTGAGAGAGGAATGTGGGAGAGGAATCAAGAGAGGGAGCTAAGAGCAGAATTAGGGATGGCAGCACAGGAAGACCTGGACCTACCTCCTCCCACGGACACAATCTACAGCGGCCTATAGAAGGCCTTTTCTCTGATAAAGGACCTGAGAACTAGAACAGCTCCTTCACAACAAAAGACTAAATAAATGCATTGAGAAGGATTCACGAGATGGAGACATGGCCTTGCCCAGGACCTCACCCCAGCCGTGGTGACCCCACAGCTGGGAGGGATCCCCCAAATCTGGGACTCTCCCTTGAGGAGTGAAGGGATTGTATCACACATCAGGCATCCTAACTCTGAGGGACAGCACTGGAAATATGGGCCCCTTCCAAGTGTCTGGTTTTGACAAAGGGCACCAGATGAGGAGAATCACAGAAATGTAGGAAACAAAGATTCCACTTCTAAAGGGCTGGCTTGCAAAGTTATTCTCTCTGAGACCTAGTGCTAATGCAATAAATTGAAAATCTACTAGAGCATAATTGAGGGGCATTCACTAATTTTAAAACAGCTGCTACAGGGACTGTATTCAGAGTTGGGAGCACTGCCAGTCACCATTTGTTCAATTTCATCCTAACTTGCTGGAGGTGGAGTCAACAGACATCGTTTTAGATGCCCTCCCTCCAGCCTGCTAGTGCTAGAGGGTATGTTTTGCAGAGCTTGGGTTGCAGTCAGGCTGAGAAAATGCTCCACACCCCATCCACCTTGTGCAGAACTGAAACCACAACTTCGCTGGGCAATTACGCCAGGTGCTGCCCTTTCTGTGCAGCAGCCAAGCCACACCTGCACCATGCTCTTCCCAGGCAGCAACTGAACCACAGTTGGCCCTGAGTGGGTCCCCTGAGCCCTGCCTGGCATGAACAGAGACCAATTTTCAGTTGGGATGGTTAAGTGACTCAAATCTCACCCTTATCATGCAGGAGTTGTGGCCTTACCACAAATGGTAGGCACATAAAGTCTATATGAGGGATGCCCATAGATTGCCTGGCCCTGGTGGCCTGGGGATATTGTACTCCAGGCCACACAGAACAGTTTATACACATGACCATTCCTTCAGTACTGAAGGAGGTAGCCATTTCACCTAAATACATATAGACAAACACATAGAAACAGGATAAATGAGGAGATAGAGGAATAGGTTCCAAACTAAAGAACAAGGCAAATTCCCAGAAAAAGATCCTTATTAAATGAAATAAAGTGATAAGCAAAGAACCTGATTAATAATTCAATTGAATGATCATAAAGATGCTACCAATCTCAGAGAAGAAAGGATGAATGCAATGAGAAATTCAAACAGAAAAATAGAAAATATAAGAAAGTACCAAACAGAAGTTATAACTGAACTGAAAAGTACACTAGAGGGGTTCAATATCACAGTGGATAAAATAGAAAAAAAAATCAGTGAGCTAAGAGACAGGGCAATGGAAAACAAACAAAACACAAAATGGAAAAGAAATTAAAAGAAGTAAGAATACCTTCAGGGACCTCTACAGTGACAGTGACAGTCAGTCATGTCCGACTCTTTGTGGCCCCATGAACTGTAGTCCTTGGAATTCTTCAGGCCAGAATACTGGAATGGTTCAGTTCAGTTCAGTTCAGTCACTCAGTCATGTCCGACTCTTTGCAACCCCAAGAATTGCAGCATGCCAGGCCTCCCTGTCCATCATCAACTCCCAGAGTTCACTCAGACTCACTTCCATTGAGTCAGTGATGCCATCCAGCCATCTCATCCTCTGCTGTCCCCTTCTCCTCCTGCCCCCAATCCCTCACAGCATCAGTCTTTTCCAATGAGTCAACTCTTCTCATGAAGTGGCCAAAGGACTGGAGTTTCAGCTTTAGCATCAATCCTTCCAAACAAATCCCAGGGTTGATCTTCAGAATGGACTGGTTGGATCTCCGGGCAGTCCAAGGGACTCTCAAGAGTCTTTTCCAACACCACAGTTCAAAAGCATCAATTCTTTGGTGCTCAGCCTTCTTCACAGTCCAACTCTCACATCCATACATGACCACAGGAAAAACCATAGCTTTGACTAGATGGACCTTTGTTGGCAAAATAATATCTCTGCTTTTGAATATGCTATCTAGGTTGGTCATAACTTTTCTTCCAAGTTCCCATCTCCAGGGGATCCTCCTAACCCAGGGATTGAACCCAGGTCTTATGCACTGCAGGCAGATTCTTTACAAGCTGAGCCACAAAGAAAGCCCTCAGGGACCTCTAGGACAACATCAGATGAAATAACTTTTACCTTACAGGGGGAAAAGAGAAAGAGAAAGGGCCAAAAAAATTATTTGAAGAAATAATGGATGAAAACATTCCTAATCTGGGGATAGAAGCAGACATCCAGGTCCAGGAAGCCCAAAGAGCTTCAGATAAGATGAATCCAAAGAGACGTGCACTGAGACATACTATAACTGAAATGACAAAAGTTGAGAATTTTAAAAGCAGCAAGAGAAAAACTACATATTGTATACAAGGGAAACTCCAAAATCTATAAGCCGATTTTCAGTAGAAATTTTACTTCCCAGAAGGAAGACTGTGACATATTCAAAGTACAGAAAAGACAAAAAAAAAAAAAAATACAAACAAGAATTCTACCTTGCAAAGTTTTATTTTAGAGGGAAAATTGAGTTTTCTAGACAAGCAAAAGTTAACGGAATTCATCACTAAACTAGCTTTACAAGAAATGTGAAAGAAACTTCTAAGCTAAAAAGAAAAAAAGTGATAATTAATAATAAGAAGCATATAAAAGTGAAAATCTTACCAGAAAGGCCAGCCAATAACAAAAAGTAGTGTTCAACAACCATTCATGATTAAAATAAAAGCTCAACAATGTAGGTATAGAAGAAACATACTTCAACAAAATAAAGACCACAGCTAAGATCATACTCAACAGTGAAATCTAAGAACATTTTAAGATTAAAAAAAAAAAAGGATGCTCACTTTTACCACAATTGTTCAAAATAGTATTGCAAGTCCTACCTATAACAATGAGATAAGAAAAATAAAGAGAATCTGAAGTGCAAAAGAAGTAAAACTATCACTGTTTGCAGCTGACATGATGCTATACACAGAAAATCCTAAAGATGCCACCAAAAAAACAACTAAAACTCATTAAGTAATACAGTAAAATGTGGGATGCAAAATCAATATACAAAATCCTGCTGTATTTCCATACAGTAGCAAACAGAGAAATTAAGAAAAAAATTTGATTTACAATCCCATCAAAAAGAGCAAAATACCTAGGAAAGAATTTGGCTAAAGGTAAAAAGCCTGTACTCAGAAAACTACAGGACACTTCTGAAAGAAATTGAAGATGATACAAACAAATGGAAAGGTATACTATGCTCATGGGTTAGAAGAATTAATATTGTTAAGATGACCACAAAACCAAAGGCAATCTCAAACTCAATGCAATCCTTATCACAATACTAATAGCATTTTTCACAGAACTTAAGCAAATAACCCTGAAATGTGTACAGAAATACAAAAGACAATGAATGGCAAAAACAATCTTAAGAAAGAAGACTATAGCTGGAGGTATCACAGTCCCTGATTTCAAACTACTACCAAGTTATGGTCATCAAAACAGTATGGTACTGGCAAAGGAAGAGATGAATAGATCAATAGAATCAAATAGAGAGTCCAGGAAAAACCCACACTTACCTGGTCAATTAATCTATGACAAATGAGGCAATGGGGAAAAGACAATCTCTTTAATAATAATCTCTTTAATAGTTAAACTGTGTTGGGAAAAGTAGATACATGCCAAAGAATCAAATTGGATTACATTTTTACACTGTATTCAAAATGTAAAGTTAAAATTGATCAGAGAATTAAATGTAAGAGCTGAAACCATAAACTCCTAGAATATTCCCTTCTGGGAAGTAAAATTTCTACTGAAAATCAGCTTATAGATTTTGGAGTTTCCCTTGTATACAATATGTAGCTTTTCTCTTGCTGCTTTTAAAATTCTCAACTTTTGTTATTTCAGTTATAGTATGTCTCAGTGCACGTCTCTTTGGATTCATCTTATCTGAAGCTCTTTGGGCTTCCTGGACCTGGATGTCTGCTTCTATCCGCAGAGGCAGCATGCTTTGACATAATTTTTGTGTCTATCTCCTCAGGCAAGGGAAACAAAAGCAAAAATAAACAAATGGGATTACCACAAAGTAAAAAGGTTTTGCAGTGCAAAAAAACCATCAATGAAATGAAAAGGCAGCCTACTGAAGGGGAGAAGATATTTGAAAACAATGAATCTGAAAACAATGAATCTGATAAAGTTTTAATATCCAGAAATATACAGAGAACTCATAAAACTCAACATAAATAACAAGGTTAAAAATGGGCAAAGGACCTGAACCGACAGTTTTTCCAAGGAAGACACACAGGTGACCAATAGGCACATGAAAAGATACTCATCATCACTAATCATCTGGGAAATGCAAATGAAAACCACGGAGAGATATCACCTCACACTTGCCAGAATGGCTGTCATCAAACAGACAACAAATGATAAGTACTGGCAAAGATGTGGAGAAAAGGGGACACTTCTATAACTGTTGGTGGGACTTTAAATCAGCCACTATAGAAAATAATATGGCACTTTCTTTAAAAATAGAACTACTATACCATCCAGCAATTCCACATCTGAGTTTTTACCTGAAGAAAATGAAAACACTAATTTGAAAATATATTTGTACCCCTATGTTCATTGTAGTGTTTTTTACAATAGCCAAGGTATGGAAGCAACCTGTTTCCTTTTATAGATAAAGAGAGAAACAAATTTTTGTATATATACCATGGAATGTTAATTAGCCATAAAAATAAAAAGAATGAAATCTTGCAGTTTTCAACAGCATGGTGGGACCTAGATGATATTATGCTAAGTGAAATGTCAGACAGAGAAAGACAAGCACCAGAAGATTTCACTTACATGCAGAATCTAAAAAAAATTAAAGAAAGGGAAAAAAATACAAACCTGAAACAGACTCAGATGCAGAGAACAGGCTGGTGATGCAGAGAACAGACTGGTGGTTGCCAGAAGGAAAGGGTGGGGAATGGGTGACATAAGTGAAGGGGGTAGAAGGTACAAACTTCCAGTTATAAAATACGTAAGTCAAGAGATGTTTTGTCAGCATAGGTGATAGAATCCATAATGTGATAATTTTGTATGGTGACAGATGGTAACTATATCACTGTGGTGATCATTTCCTAATTGTAAAAGAAGAAACCACTATGTTGTACACCTGAAAATAATATAATATTGTATTTCAATTATACTTAAATAAAAAGAATTTCCAAATTAAAAGAGGAAGAGAGACAGGGCTAGACCACCCAAAGCTTGGCTGGAATGAGGAAGAGACTGGAGGCAGAGTGACTCTGATACCTAAACTGAACATGACTGACTGGGAGGAAAATATGCAGTTGATGAAAATCAGTTATGCAGGATGAAGACTAGGTTGTGAGAAGAAACGTGATATTCATATAGGACTTAACTTTAATTATTTAAGGGTTTGAGACCACATACAATCAAATGACTTATCCAAAGACACACTTTCCTCTGGTGAAGCAAGGCATAACTTCCTTTCAATGTCACAGTACTTTCCACTTGACAACTTTCTCTTTAGTGTTTATTCTGGTTAACAAGTGTTTAAACTTCCTTCTTATAACTTGAAATTTTTAAAGTAAACCAATGTTTTTATTTTATTTTGTTCTTCCCTTAACATGCAGATGGAACATTTATTTACTGTATTATTTTCCTTGGGTTCAGTTCAGTTCTGTTCAGTCACTCAGTCGTGTCCAACTCCTTGTGACCCTATGAATCGGAGCATGCCAGGCCTCCCGGTACATCACCAAGTCCCGGAGTTCACCCAAACCCATGTCCATTGAGTCGGTGATGCCATCCAGCCATCTGATCCTCTGTCGTCCCCCTTCTCCTCCTGCCCCCAATCCCTCCCAGCATCAGGGTATTTTCCAATGAGTCAACTCTTCCCATGAGGTGGCCAGAGTACTGGAGTTTCAGCTTTAGCATCAGTCCTTTCAGTGAACACCCAGGACTGATCTCCTTTAGAACGGACTGGCTGGATCTTCTTGCAGTCCAAGGGACTCTCAAGAGCCTTCTCCAACAGCACAGTTCAAAAGCATCAATTCTTCAGTGCTCAGCTTTCTTCACAGTCCATACATTACCACTGGAGAAAACATAGCCTTGACTAGATGGACCTTTGTTAGCACAGTAATGTTTCTGCTTTTTAATATGCTATCTAGGTTGGTCATAATTTTCCTTCCAAGGAGTAAGCGTCTTTTACTTTCATGGCTGCAATCACCATCTGCAGTGATTTTGGAGCCCCCCAAAATAAAGACTGACACTGTTTCCACTGTTTCCCCATCTATTTCCCATGAAGTGATGGGACCAGATGCCATGATCTTCATTTTCTGAATGTTGAGCTTTAAGCCAACTTTTTAACTCTCCTCTTTCACTTTCATCAAGAGGCTTTCTAGTTCCTCTTCACTTTCTGCCATAAGGGTGGTATCATCTGCATATCTGAGATTATTGATATTTCTCCCGGCAATCTTGATTCCTTGGGTAAAACAGTCTCATTTATTTTGATCTTTTTCTGTGCATAGTATCTAGCTGAAACTAGCTTGAATTAACTACGCCTTTACCATTAGTGAGGGCCATTATTTCATTTGAAGTTTCATTTCAAAATGAAATGCCTACAAATTGATTTGCTCTAGTTTCAGTGAGTTATTCCTGATGAATCTGTGAACATAATGCCAATTACTGTTACCTTATGTGATTGGCATTGAAGTAGTAACCAAGTGCAGCTGGAGGTAGACATGAGAACTCTGTCTTCTCAATTTGGCTGCTCCATCCCTCCCATATCCTATCTCAAAAGCATGTCTATTATATCTAGGCTCAAATTTATTTTTGGCTTCAGGACTAATGGATGAGGTTTCCACATGATTTGTGAACTTATATAGAATGCACATTATTTTTCAATCACTCTCACATAATTACATTCAGAAACTACGATAAGAAAAAACAATATTGCTCTCATGTTGGAAACAGGAAATGAGTCTAAGAACATACCAACAACTCTTCAGAGGTGACACCATAAGTAGTGAAAGAAAAAAAAATTAATCTATGTAATTAGACTCTCGGTTTCTGTTTCGATGCTAAGTCATGTCCAACTCTTTTGTGATCCCCTTGACTGTAGCCTGCCAGGCTCCTCTGTCCATGGGATTTCCCAAGTAAGAATACTGGAGTAGGTTGCCATTTCCTTCTCTAGGGGATCTTCCTGACCCAGATATCAAACCTGAGTCCCCTGCATCTTCTGCATTGACAGGCAGACTCTTTACCACCGAGTGACCAGGGGAGCCTCTAGACTCTAGTCCAAGGCTTTCCCCACCCTCCATACATCACTAAATGCTGACTCCAGAGTCATTTCACCTTAGGTTAATCAATCATCTGCATCTCTTTTTAAAATTTCCCAAAGTCTCTACAGTTGTCCACATCAAATATAGAATGTAGTGACAAAACCAGGGACTCCTATGTCTATTTTGCTTCCACTTTTCCATGCAAGCATTTTGTTGGGGGCATATGCAAATATGTGAATGTGTGTGTGGGGGGGTGCTGAAAGTGAGTGTGTTAGTATATAAATCACTTAATGGCAAATAAAAGGGGAAAAACTGGAAAGAGTGACAGACTATTTTATTGGGCTCTAAAGTTACTGTTCAAGCTGGTTTTAGAAAAGACAGAGGAACCAGAGATCAAATTGTCAACATCTGCTGGATAATTGAAAAAGCAAGAGAGGTCCAGAAAAATATCTATCTCTGCTTTGTTGAGTATGCCAAAGCCTTTGAATGTGTGGATCACGATAAACTTTGGAAAACTCTGAAAGAGATGGGAATACCAGACCAACTGACCTGCCTCTTGAGAAACCTCTATGCAGATCAGGAAGCAACAGTTAGAACTGGACATGGAACAACAGACTAGTTCCAAATAGGAAAAGCAGTACATCAAGGCTGTATATTGTCACCCTGCTTACTTAACTTATATGTAGAGTACATTATGAGAAATGCTGGGCTGGAAGAAGCACAAGCTGGAATCAAGATTGCCAGGAGAAATATCAATAACCTCACATATGCAGATGACACCACCCTTATGGCAGAAAGTGAAGAAGAACTAAAAAGCCTCTTGATGAAAGTGAAAGTGGAGAGTGAAAAAGTTGGCTTAAAGCTCAACATTCAGAAAACTAAGATCATGGCATCTAGTTCCATGACTTCATGAGAAATAGATGGGGGAACAGGGAAACAGGGGAAACAGTGTCAGACTTTACTTTTTGTGCTCCAAAATCTTGATTCCAGCTTGTGCTTCATCTAGCCCAGCATTTCTCATGAGTATGCTGCATATAAGTTAAATAAGCAGGGTGACAATATACAGCCTTGACATATTCTTTTTTCTATTTGGAACCAGTCTGTTGTTGCATGTCCAGTTCTAACTGTTGCTTCTTGACCTGCATAGAGGTTTCTCAAGAGGCAGTTCAGGTGGTCTGGTATTCATTCCCATCTCTTTCAGAATTTTCCACAGTTTATTGTGATCCACACAGTCAAAGGCTTTGGCATAGTCAATAAAGCAGAAATAGGTGTTTTTCTGGAACTTTCTTGCTTTTTCAGTGATCCATCAGATGTTGATAATTTGATCTCTGCCTTTTCTAAAGGTTCCTCTGTCTTTTCTAAAACCAGCTTTGAACATCAGGCAGTTCACATTTATGTATTGCTGAAGCCTGCCTTGGAGAATTTTAAGCATCACTTTACTAACATGTGAGATCAGTGCAATTGTGCAGTAGTCTGAGCATTCTTTGGTGTTGCCTTTCTTTGGAATTGGAATGAAAACTGACATTTTCCAGTCCTGTGGCTAGTGCTGAGTTTTCCAAATTTGCTGGCATATTGAGTGCAGCACTTTCACAGCATCATCTTTCAGAACTTGAAATAGCTCAACTGGGATTCCATCACCTCCACTAGCTTTTTTCATAGTGATGCTTCCCAAGGCCCACTTGACTTCACATTCCAGGATGTCTGGCTCTAGGTGAGTGATCACACCATCATGATTATCTGGGTTGTGAAGATCTTTTTGTACAGTTCTTCCATGTATTCTTGACACCTCTTCTTAATATCTTCTGCTTCTGTTAGGTCCCTACTATCTCTGTCCTTTATTGAGCCCATCTTTGCATGAAAAGTTCCTTTGGTATCTCTAATTTTTGAAGTGACATCTAGTCTTTTCCATTCTATTGTTTTCCTTTATCTCTTTGCATTGATCGCTGAGGAAGGCTTTCTTATCTCTTCTTGCTATTCTTCGAAACTGTGCATTCAAATGGGTGTATCTTTCCTTTTCTCCTTTGCTTCCTTTCTTTTTGCAACTCTTTTAAGGCCTCCTCAGACAGCCATTTTGCTTTTTGCATTTATTTTTCTTGAGTATGGTCTTGATTCCTGTCGTTTGTGCAATGTCAGGAACCTCTGTCCATAGTTCATCAGGCACTCTGTGTATCAGATCTAGTCCCTTAAATCTATTTCTCAGTTCCATTGTATAGTCATAAGGGATTTGATTTAGGTCATACCTGAATGGTCTAGTGGTTTTCCCTACTTTCTTCAATTTAAGTCAGAATTTGGCAGGAGTTCATGATCTGAGCCACAGTCAGCTCCTGGTCTTGTTTTTGCTGAGTTTATAGAGCTTCTCTATCTTTGGCTGCAAAGAATATAATCAGTCTCATTTCAGTATTGACCATCTGGTGATGTCCATATGTAGAGACTTCTCTTGTGTTGTTGGAAGAGGGTGTTTACTACGACTAGTGCATTCTCTTGGCAGACCTCTATTAGCCTTTGCCCTGCTTCATTCTGTACTCCAAGGCCAAATTTGCCTGTTATTCCAGGTGTTTCTTGGCTTCCTACTTTTGCATTCCAGTCCCCTGTAATGAAAAAGACATCTTTTGGGGTGTTAATTCTAGGACATAATCAATAATTAAACTTTCATTTGGTTCAGCCATTGTGGTTTATGGAGAGTTGTTCTTGTAGTATCTAGAGCTGATTACTCCCAACCAATGTAATTATTTTTTCTAGTTAAATTATTTTCCACTTTACTTACCTAGAGTCAGTTTCCTTTTCTTGTACCCAAAGAACCCAGATTGGTAATACACTATCCATTACACACCAAAATTAAAGCACACATATGACTCTTTGCTTATGAGTTTACTTCCTTTGCAGGGGCTTCTCTGGTGGCTCAGATGGTAAAGAATCTGCCTGCAATGCAGGAGACCAGGTTTGATCTGTGAGTCGGAAGGTCCCCTTGAGAAGGCAATAGCAACCAATTCCGATATTCTTGACTAGAGAATTTCATGGACAGAATAGCCTAGCAGGCCACAGTCCATGGGGTCACAAAGAGTTGGACATGATCGAGCAACTAAAAGAAAAAAAAAAATAAAGTTGTTTGGTTTTTTTTTTTGCTTCCTTTGCTAGGCTTTGAGCGATTTCAACCCAGGGACTATGTTTGTTCTTTTGTACTGCTAGTGACTGGAATATTGCTCGATACAAAAACAGTCTTCATTTAGGCTTGCTAAAATAATATATTCTTTTGTCCTGCTGTATTTAATTTGATTTTCATTTGTCTTGATAAAAATAGTGTTTTGATCCTTTGGAATAAAACCCAGGTGAGTTTGCTTTCCAACTCAGATAGTGGTAGAGTTTCATCAAGTTAATTAAATTTTCTGATCTTCCAGTTCCTTATCTATAAAATGAAGGCAAAAATATGAACAACACTGCAGAGTTATTGGTAAAATAAAATAAAAGGTGCAAAATACGTAGCGCAGTACCTGATACACAGTGAAAACTGAGTAAACAACAGCTATTATTTATTATCACTGTGGTATAAGGATCATGAGCCTTTATTTTAATCCACTTTTGTTTTCTCAAGGCATCAATACCAACACAACCTAGTGGACCAAAGAATCCCACGGACTTTCTCCTTAACCTTCTTGTCTGTACCTAATCATTACCTTTTCCTAAGACAAAATAAGTTCCCTCATCCCATCTCCTTTCCTTCTGTTTTGTTGGTACATTCTTCTGAGATGCCTTCTTTGTTGATATAAAAGTAATTAGCAATGCCTCAGGACCTTTTTTCACCCCAAATAAGAATTCTTCTTATCCTTTGAATGAAATCTTTGCTATAAGTAGCATAGAGATGTAGGTTTTGTAAATGAGAAAAAATATATTTTCAATATTAGAAGATAAGTGGAGTCTATTTTTCCACAGATCAGTTTCCCAGCAGCTCACCTGTTGGCAACTCTCACTCTTGACTGGGTCAGATTCAGCGATGTGACCAGAAGTAATGACTCCAATTCAGTGGAGCCCAGAAATGATCAGAAGTTATGATTACTTGGCAGCTGCTTGATTCTCAATATAGAGCTGCTTCAGCAAATCTCTCCTCTCTTCAGCAAACCTCTCCTCTCCTGGTTCTTGCATCAGATTCCATAGAGCATGAAAAAAATAAAACATAATAAATAAATATTCCCCACCTCTTACCTGTCATCCTATTACCCGCCCTAAGTGGAAGCCACAAAGGAAGGGATTTAACTTAAGGAGGAGGGCATGAGCTGTGAGACCTGACTGAACTCTCTTCGGTCAGAGGTGCTGTGCACTTATACACTTAAGGGAGCCTGTTCTTGTAAAGTACCTGTGCCATAAATTACCCTGGAAGAAATCACTTCATTATTTATGACTTTAACATCCCTGTTTCAAAATGGTGATCTATGTCATGTATTGTTGCATTACCAGTTCAATTATTCTTTTGTCATGCCAACTCCCTGAGCTGTGACAAGGGGTGGGGGCGGGCTCCTTGCAGCGTGCTAGCTGTAAGGCTGTTCAGAGAAGCTTTCTTCCAGTGGAAGGGAAGGGGAGAATTTATGACAGAAGAATCTCTCACAGAAGATGTCTGCCAATGATGGGAAATTGATGATCAGTCTCTAAACATTTAGCAGCCCTTCATCAGTTATAATGTGGCTATCTTTAACCTGCCTTTCTTAACTGATAATATTTCACACTTTGGGGATGAATCTGGAAGGATGAGAAAGTCTGTCCCACAGAATCTATCACAATAAAATTCATTTTCTTGCTGCTTTCTGTTTTCTTAAGGTTATGAAATCAATTTTGCAGGAAAAGATATTCCAGTGTTTTTGAGAAGGTCTTTTTTTTGCTGATAATAGAAAGGATGGAGTTGAGGTTGATATGATGGCAAAACAAATATGTGAGAGGACAGAATGTCAGCCATTCATGTGATTGCTTTGGCTTCATGATGGCAAGCTTGGATTTTGTGTAAAGTAAAAGTAAAAGTGAAAGTGTTAGTCGCTGTCCTGTGCGACACTATGAACTGAAAACTGTCAGGCTCCTCTGTCCATGGGATTCTCTAAGCAAGAATACTGGAGTGGGTTGCCATTTCTTTCTCCAGGGGATTCTCCAGACCCAGCGATTGAATCTCGGTCTCCTGCATTGCAGGCAGATTCTTTTACCATCTGAGCCACCAGGGGAACTGGATTTTGTGTAATAATGATATAGCAAATGTCTTCCCTGGTGGCAGTGGTGGTAAACTTCCTGCTAATGCAGGAAGTTACAAGTGACATGGGTTTGATCCCTGGGTCAGGTAAAGCCCCTGGAGGAGGGCATGACAACCCGCTCCAGTATTCTTGTCTGGAGAATCCATGGACAGAGGAGCCTGGTGGGCTACAGTCCAAAGGATGGCAAAGAGGAGGACATGACTGAAGCGACTGACAATGCACACATAGCAAATGTCTGCTTTTTCTACTGAACTGATTAAAATGGTGTTGGTGTCACTGGTTGCAGACTATGGAACATTTGTAATTTCAGGCATTACAGTATGTCTTCATACCTGTATGTCAGAGAATTATAAAAATTTCCTGATGCCTTCATATTAGCAGAGAAAGAGTGCTGGTTTTGAGCTTTGTGGACAGAAATTAAGGGAGAAAATGTGATTCATGTTCCTTTGGTTTCCTTTTTTTCCCCCTTTTCTTCCCTCTTTCCCTCCCTTCCTTCCTCCCTACCTCTCTCCTTCCTTCCCTACCTTCTCTGTCTTTCTCTCTTCCTTTCTTTTTTCTTTCACTCAGTTCTCTTTTCTATGCTGTGGTCTTTAACAGAAGGAGGCTGAGGAATAGTGAATCAACTCAGTCCTACATGGGATCTATTTCCAGCCTGAGGTTGGGAGAGAAATGTTGACATTTAGTCATGTTTGTGGGAGGTTACATTTCACCCTCAAAATGACCCCATGAGTTACTATTTCTATTTTTTAGTTAAGGGAATAGATTTTCAGAGACATTAATGACTTGCTCAAGATCCACAAGGTCGAACTCTTTCCCCACAAATCTCCTCTTTACTATATATCCAAACAACTCCCTACTTGTTGGGACTTTCAAATACACAGAAGGCAAAATCTTTAAAACTTAATATGGCCAGTTAATCTATACTTAGTACAAAGATGGATCTAGTTTTTGCAATACCTGAAGCTTGCTCAAATCTCGGGCCTCCTTTTTATGAAAATAATACAAAAATCATAAAATCATGATTAGGTTTAAAACCTTAAATGAAGCCCATCAGGTGATGGACCCTGAAGATTAAGCTTGTTAGTTTCCTAGCAAAACTACCTCTGAATAAGTGTCATAAAAAGAAATATTATTGCCATGTGTGTTCCAAGTAATCTAGGACTCCTTGAGATAAAGCAGTAAAATTACAGGTGATTCCAACTGTGTGTTTTCAGTCGAGCAGTCACTCTAATCAGCATGCCTTTTCATGGGCAAATGCTTGCTATATAATGTGTCATTAAAGCAGAAGAATGTTGTCTGCTTTCAGAATGAGCCAATGTTCCTTGCTGAAGGGACCAGTATTTCCAGTGGAAAAATATGAACCCTTTTGGAAGTGCTAATCATCTAGTTACACTTTTATCCAATGTTTTATGACAGATTTTCAAAAGAGCTCCAACGCCTAAAATTCCACATCCAACTCCATCACTATAAACAAGTAACTTCAAATTATTCAAAACCTTCTGCTCTTTATTAATTAAGCCCTTCTGAAGAAGAGTGGCTTTCAAACTTATTGATAAACACATCAAAGGAATGAATACATTTTAGATCATGCATATATATATATATATATATATAAAATATATATATAGCTGAATCACATTTATGTACCCCAAGATAACATGACCACTGTAAACCAACTATGAAAAGTGAAAGTGAAAATGTTCAGTCCTGTCTGACTCTTTGCAACCCCATGGAGTGTAGCCTACCAGGCTTCTCTGTCCATGGAATTCTCAAGCAAGAATACTGTAGTGGGTAGCCATTTCCTTCTCCAAGGGATCTTCCTGACTCAGGGATCAAACCTGGTTCTCTCATATTGCAGGCAGATTGTTTACTCTCTGAACCACCAAGGAATATATATATTCATATATATATATAAAGGTGAGCATGCATGTAATTCATAAAATACATACTTAGTGCACACACTGAACTTTAATAACTTCAAATCTGTTTTATTTTATTCTACTGTCATTTGAATGAAACATAATCTGACTCTTAGAAATGTTAAATGTAATCTTCATGGTCCTTCTCCAAGAAAGACATGACAGTTAAATGCAGGTTTACTCTACAACCAGAGCTAAAATTGTTGACTCTATACAGTAAAGGATATATAATATTTTGTCCTCCAACTATGGCTAGGAAACAAAAATCTCTCTCATACATGAACTAATACAATGTTTTCATTCAAGCTAAGTGAATAACTGCAAATTTAAAAGTTTATTAAATTGGACCCCCAAATAAAGTATCTTTTGAAACTTATTTCTTCCTTCAGTTATGCACTTTGAATTTGAAGTATTGGCAAAAGTTTACTCCTTGGAAGGAAAGTTATGACCAATCTAGACAGCGTATTGAAAAGCAGAGACATTACTTTGCCAACAAAGTCTGTCTAGTCAAGGCTATGGTTTTTCCAGTAGTCATGTATGGATGTGAGAGTTGGACTATAAAGAAGGCTGCTGCTGCTGCTGCTAAGTTGCTTCAGTCGTGTCCGACTCTTTGTAACCTCAGAGACGGCAGCTCACCAGGCTTTCCCATCCCTGGGATTCTTCAGGCATGGAGTAGGTTACCATTTCCTTCTCCAATCATGAAAGTGAAAAGTGAAAGTGAAGTAGCTCAGTCGTGTCCGACTCCTAGTGACCCCATGGACTGCAGCCTACCAGGCTCCTCCATCCATGGGATTTGCCAGGCAAGAGTACTGGAGTGGGTTGCCATTGTCTTCTCCATAAAGAAGGCTGGGCACCTAAGAATTGATGCTTTTGAACTGTGGTGTTGGAGAAGACTCTTGAGAGTCCTTTGGACTGCAAGGAGATTCAACCAGTCCATTCTAAAGGAGATCAGTCCTGAGTATTCACTGGAAGGACTGATGTTGAAGCTAGAACTCCAATACTTTGGCCACCTGATGCAAAGAGGTGACTTATTTGAAAAGACCTTGATGCTGGGAGGGGTTGAAGGCAGGAGGAGAAGGGGATGACAGAGGATGAGATGGTTGGATGGTATCATCAACTCAATGGACATGGATTTGGGTGGACTTTGGGAGTTGGTGATGGACAGGGAGGCCTGGCGTGCTGTGGTTCATGGATTCACAAAGAGCTGGACGTGACTGAGTGACTGAACTGACTAACCACAAGCTTACATCTCTTATAAACCTTATTCACTTTTATTTTTCACTCCTCTTTTAGCTAACTTATAAGTCATTCTATAGTAGACCTCAGTGGCTTTATGCTTGTTCTTAGATTTGTTATAGGGTGTCATTATGGTTTTCAAATTTAGGTTATTTAAGTATCCCTAGTCCAAAACCTGAAATATATACAAAGATGTTTTCTAAATGAATACGGACATTAGCAGTTTGGAATTGCATTTGCAAGAGTGAAGATTCACTCCTCCATTCCTCTAGCTCCATACCATCCGCCTTAGTGATAGAAAGGAATTCAGCAGAGGTAGTTTACCACCTGCAAACGGGTTGGTTGATACAGCCCAAGAAGCTGTGTACGACTGTTACTCATTTTGTCAAGTGAGTCACTTCCATATGGACCTCTACAAGCATGAAATATTATCCAGGATTATAACTAAAAATGCTTTAGAAGTGGCCAAAATATGGACAAAAATGAGATTGGTTCAGGATGTATTTAAAACTTGTGATAGAGTTGAAATAAAATTTCAGTTCTTTTTCATTTGGAAAAGAAGCACATCTCTTCATATGCAACAGCCATTTAAATGTGCAGGTTAATTGGATTTTGCAAAATGCCATTTTCTTCTATCAAAAATAATTCACTTAATTTTAAGCACCTAGAACTTTTGTAATAATAATATAAATGTTTGGCCTAGAAGATTAAAGAGGAATAAAACAAAGAGGCAGCCCCAAATCAGGAAGGAAAGTAAATAAAGAAAGAAACTTGAAGATTAAAAAAATTTAGGTACATTTGAATCAGTGAAAGGATCAAGTCATTGATGAAAAACAAATAATGGATAAATACTACGTTTAACCTTATAAGTTAGAAAGGTCAAAGAAGAGAATAAGTATACATGTAGCAGGGAAAAATAGGTGAAAAGTTCTATTTTATATATTCATTAAACAATAATTTAACAAATGCTCATAAGCTGCCAAGTGCTCTGCTAGTCATTGACAATAATTAATTGGAATTGTTGGTCTAGGATCTCAAGAATTTTGTAATCTATTGATAATAAGGAGGCATATGCATAAAGAAACTACTAAAATGCAATATGTTAAATCCTTTTAAAAGATATATGTAAAATTTAATACAACATTATTCCAGTTATCAGTTACATCAGCTGTACAATCAAGACCTTATAATGAGCTATTTGGAGAGACAATTCTCATCAGATTTCTCATGTTCTGGCATGGTTGAGCCCTTTTGAACAAAAGACATGTCTGAATAGTAAACAGCCTTGGAAGCTAGAGATAATGTATCCTTCCTGAGAGTTGCAGAGATTCTCAGAGCATGGAAAAGCCCTAGGGTTGTGAAGATAAAGTCCTCTTCTTCCTCTCTCTCCAAAGACACCAGCTTATATTCCAGGATAAGAAGCCTAGAAATGTTTTCCCTTCTCACTGAAAGGAGGATTGTTTATATTTCAGGATAATTAGCAGATCTTTCTCCAGAGGGTAGGATGGGCAAATGAGAAAGGAGAACCATCATAGTTGAGAGTCTCCTAATGTTATGATTGTTTTCCTGAGTTGTATGCACATGCAGCCAAAATTCTACCTTTATTATGTCACCGTGAGGAGATAAGGACATGGGGGCAGCACAATGATGCTCTGGCTATTGTCTTCCATGTGAATAATAAACCATGTGTTTCAGGGTACCTCTGATCTAGGAGACTTGTGTTCTTACACACATACACACACATACATACACACATGTGTGTGTATGTGTGTAAGAACACACACACACATATATATATGTATGTATGTATGTATGTATGCATGCATATCATCCACTAATCACATACTTTATTTTTACTCATTGTTAAGAGAAGTTTATCATGGATTGAATTGTGTCCTCAAAAATATTCATATATTGAAGTCCTAATCCCAAGTACTTCAGAATGTGACTTTATTTGGCAAGAGTTAGTCCAGATACAATTGGAGAAGGAAATGGCAACCCACTCCGTTGTTCTTGCCTGGGGAATACCAGGGATGGGGAAGCCTCGTGCGCTGCTGTCTATGGGGTCGCACAGAGTCAGACACGACTGAAGTGACTTAGCAGCAGCAGCAGCAGTGCAGATACAATTAATTAAATGTATCTAGCATGGATGCTAATCCAATACATCTGATATCCTTCCATAAAAAGGGACAGTTTGGACAGAGGAAGACACACATGGAGAACATCATGTGAAGATAAAGACAGAAATCAGAATGATGCTTCTACATGCCAAGAAACATCAAAGGCTATCAGCAAACTACTAGAAGCTAGGGGAGAGAGATATGGACGAGATTCTTCAAGTCTTTAGAAGAAAACAACCCCACTCTTCATCTAGAACTGTGAGCTAAGATATTTCTGTTGTTTAAACTATGTAGTTTTTGGTACTTTTTCAGGACGGCCCTGTTGTCTAGTTGCTAAGTTGTGTTTGACTGTTTGTGACCCCATGGGTTGTAGCCCACCAGGCTTCTCTGTCCATGTGATTTCTCCAGCAAGAATGTTGGAATGGATTGCATTTCCTTCTACAGGGAGTCTTTCTTTCCAACCCAGGGATCCAACCTATGTCTTCTGCATTGACAGGCAGATTCTTTACCTCTGAGCCTAGGACAGTCCAAAAACACTGATACATTTATCAATATCTAGTTTACGCGGTTGTTTTGAGCATATGTAAACCATGTTTCCAAAGGGAATAATAAGTTCACTAAAGAATAATAATTCCTCCTCCCACCACAAATGGTGAACATACCTCATTCCATCTTCCCCTGTCCTCAGTTCTCAGTATCTCAAAATCCTACCATCTCAGGCTTCTGGCTCTTTCCCTATGTGGCAGATTTGTGGTTGAAAGGCATCTGAGGACACCTGTTCTTCCTGTAATGTAGGTCCTAGAGTGTCCAAACTACTATGTGTTTAATGTATATCTACTTTGCCTGCCTGTCTGTCTCTCCTTTTCCCTCCTAGGGAACTCAGAATTAATTCACTATTGCAGACAAAGTAGTGAATTGTAGTAGAATTTTGGGGTAGTATAGAAAAAGATCCAGACCAAGAGTTATAAGCTTGAATTCCAGTTTATCTACTCTGTTACTATGGGGTTCAAATCACTTAGCATATCTAAGTATCCCTGTCTGTGTAAAACTGATTCAACAATAATTATTCTAGCCATTTCTAACAGCCATCAGGAGGCTCAAAAGAGAAAAAAATCTCATGAAAAAATATGCTACACAAACACTGATAATTTTTTTAAAAAGCTGATTCTCATTTTCAATATTTTTAAAATTAAAAAGAAATGATTCTTAACCTTTTAAAATTTCTTATAGCATTTCCTATTGTCAGCCTTTACTGTTTCATGAAACATTCTCTTCTCTGGTTTCCTCCTCCTTCTTCCTCTTCTTCTTTTTTTTTTTCTTTTTGATTACTGCTCTTAGCCACTGCCACAGGTTCATCCTTTCCTATGTGGACATTGATATTAAAGGCTGAAGTTTTTCCTATAGGCTACCCATATACACAAATCATCTCCTTTGCCCAGATAACTTATAAATGGATACCTCAACTCAAGATCTTGGAAGACACCTAAAATTCAAAATATTCAAAGATAAACTTATGATATTCCCAATTAAACCTTACATCTTCAGAGTTAACATATCTATTGAGATTTCTATATCCCACACTGCCACCCAGAAATCTAAATGTTCTTCACTCCTCCGTCTATTCCATTATATTCCTATAGATTTTAAATTTTGTATCACTTCAGATGCTTTAGCTACACATAACAAAAAAGTCAATATAAATTACTTTTAAATTAATGTTTTTAAAATGTCAGATAATAATAAGCCTTGGCGTAAGAGTACTCAGGGTTGGTTAAGTCAGAGATAATTCATCGAGTACGAGTGTTTTTCTTCACTTTTCTCTCTGCTATCATTAGCATGTCTGCCTTGTCCTCAGACAATTTCTATTATAGTTGCAAGAGTGCTAAAGCACATCTCAGTTCCACATATAAATTCAACAATGCCCAGTGGGAAAAAAGGCCATCTCATCTTAAGTACCTCTTTTTAAGTATGCAGAAACATTTTCCCAGAAGCCTCCACTGGCTTCTCCCATACACATCATTTGCTTGAATTATATTATATGCCTATGCCTAAATCAATTACTGGCAAGGGATCTGGAACCAGCTTACCCTGAAGCATGCAAGAGGGAAGTTACCTGAACAAAACCTGGTCTTCGCTGGCAAAGAAGATGATGCAAAATAGATTCTGGGAGAGAACAGCTGTATTTGCCTCACTTCCTAAATATCTCTCAGAACTGCTCCTTCTTTTCATCTTAATTTCAAAAACTTGAGGTAGATGTCAGAGCTGCTTACCAAAGGCTTGGATACTAGTGCAATGTGCCCTCTCCAAAAGCAAGCAGTGGCCCTGAGTCTGGACTGATAACCATACGTGTGAGATACAGTAGGCTTTCCCCTGCACAAAATATACACTGCATTTAGAAGGGATATAAGGCAGGAAAAATACAGTGTATATGATAAGAGTGTAGTAATCCAGTGGTCACGTACAGATGTGAGAGTTGGACCATAAAGAAGGCTGAGCACTGAAGAATTGATGCTTTTGAACTGTTGTGCTGGAAAAGACTCCTGTGAGTCCCTTGGACAGCAAGGCTATCAAAGAAGTCGGTCCTAAAGAAAATCAAGTCTGAATGTTCATTGAAAGGACTTATAGTGAAGCTGAACCTCCATTATTTTGGCCACCTGATACAAAAAGCCAACTCAGAAAAGACCCAGAGGCTGGAAAAGATTAGAGCAGGAGGAGAAGGGGGCAACAGAGGATGAGATGGATGGCATCATAGACTCAATGGATATGAGTATGAGCAAACTCCAGGAGATAGTGAAGGACAGGGAAGCCTGTCATGTTGCAGTCCATGGGGTCGTAAAGAGTCAGATATGACTTAGCAACTGAATAACAACAACAAGAGATCATAACTACCAGAAAGTTTCCTATTTCTCCATGATGCTTCATACTTAGCATGAGTATTTCATGAGGGATTGTACTGTGAAGTATGGACACCCTCATCTCAGGGAAACCATCAACATGGCATTTTTAACATTTTATCCCTTGCAAAGTATCTAGCCCTGTCCAGAATAAGTGACCAGCACCAATCACCCAGTGTAGCTGCATCTCCTTAATACAGGCTCCTCCTGAACAACCTGAGATATAGATGCTTGCTTTAGTACTTAGCAAGTTTTTCAGGGTATCACATATTTTTATATATTCCTTGAGTTAGAATTGAAAGGAGGATACAACCACACATTACATTTTTACTTATCCATAATGCTAGAGTAGGGTTTCTCAGTCTTAGCACTACTGGATATTTGGCCAAATTATTCTCTATTGTGGGCCTTCCAGGTGGTGGAGTTGTTAAAGGATCTGCTTGCCAATGCAGGAAACCCAAGAGATGTGGATTCAGTCCCTGGGTTGGGAAGATCCCCCGGAGGAGGAAATGGCAACCGACTCCAGTATTTTTGCATGGAAAATTCCATGGGTAGAGGAGCCTAGAGGGCTACAGTCCATGGGGTTGGGCAGACTGAGACAAGACTGAATGCGTGCTCGCAAACAGACACACACACACTCTGTTGTAGGGGGCTGTTCTTTGTATTGTAGGATGTTTAGCAACATCTTTGTTCTCCACCCACTAGATGTCAGTAGCAACTATTCAGTTGTAAAACTCAAACTGTTTCTAGACATAGCAAAATGTCCCCTTGAGGGCAAAATCACACTCCGTTGAGCACCACTGGGTTGGTGGAAAAGCTACAGACTGGCTGCTAACTTTTTCTTGCTGCATGTAGCATTCCTTACCTACTCAACTTGAGGCATAGTGCAAAGGACTTATATGTTCTTCTACTGAAATGTGAGCAGGAGTTACATGGTCACTTCCTTGAGGAAGTATTTAAAAGTCAGTGTACAGTCTTCCAGGCTCTCTCTTCTGTCCAGGATTTGTGGAAGCACTGGTATTTGCCATGAGGTCAAAGCAGCCTGAAGTATTGTGCTTGGGGCGGTAGACCTGGGCAATCATCTGGTCCATGTGTGTGCTCAGTCACGCAATCGTGTCTGACTCTGACTCTGTATACCCATGGACTGTAGCTTGCCAGGCTTTGCTGTCCATGGAATTTTCCAGTCAAGAATACTGGAGTGGTTTGCTAGCTCCTATTCCCGGGATTCTTCCTGACTGAGGGATCGAACCCATGTTTCCTGTGTCTCCTGCATTGGTGGGCAGATTCTCTACCATTGTGCTGCCTGGGAGCCCTATCTGTTCCATGGAAGACACTAAATAAATGACAGATTAACTTTGTATAGCCCCCTACTCCAAGTAAATACCATCGTCTTAGGTGCAGACAGCTGCAAAAGTGAAGGAGCGTTCCCGGTGGCTCAGATGGTAAATAATTCACCTACAGAGCAGGAGACCTGAGTTCAGTCCCTGAGTAAGGAAGATCCTCTAGAGAAGGGAATGGCTACCCACCCCAGTATTCTTGCCTGGAGAATTCCATAAACAGGGGAGTCTGGTGGGTTAGAGTTCATGGAGTCACCATCATCTTAGGTCCAGACAGTCACAACAGTCTCCAAATTGGTTTTCCACACACACACTGGTTCTCTTCTAAACTATAAGTCATCTCATCAGAAATATACTTTTAAAAATGCAAATCTGATCATACCATCCCTCAGAGTATAACAGTTTACTGACTGACCCCATTGACTTTCAATTATGTGTAGGATAAAGACCAAGTTCCTAGTATAAACACAAAGTTCTTTTTTTTTTTTTTAATTACAATACTGTATTTGTTTTGCCATACATTGACACGAATCAGCCATAGGTGAACACAATCGCCCAATGCCGAAGCCCCCTCCCACCTCCCACCCCCCGTCCTCTACTTGAATCATCCTGTGCATCAGCCCCATGCCTCCTGCATCCTACACTGAACATAGATTAGCGTTTCGTTTCTTACAGGAAAATATACATGTTTCATTGCCATTCTCCCATACCATCCCACCCTTTCCCTCTCCCTCAGAGTCCAAAAGTCCACTCTATACCTCTGTGTCTCTTGTTGTCTCACATATAGAGTCATCATTACTGTCTTCTAAATTCCATATATATGTGTCAGTATACTGTATTGGTGTTTTTCTTTCTGGCTTACTTCATTCTGTACAAAGTTCTGCATAATCTGGTCTCCTGCTTTGTCTCAGGCTTCATTTTACACATTAGTCTTTCTCACTTAATTTCCTTATTCCAGACATACTAACTTTTGCTTCCTGGGAATTTTTAGACCCACCTCCCTTATCTGTTACCTGAGCTTAGTATACATTCTTCGCATCCCACCCCTCTTCTATATTTAGTTCACCCTAAGAAGAGCTGGCAAAAATACACAGAAGAACTGTACAAAAAGATCTTCACGACCCAGATAATCACAATGGTGTGAAACCCATCTAGAGCCAGACATCCTGGAATGTGACGTCAAGTAGGCCTTAGAAAGCATCACTACGAACAAAGCTAGTGGAGGTGATGGCATTCCCATTGAGCTATTTCAAATCCTGAAAGATGATGCTGTGAAAGTGTTATACTCAATATGCCAGCAAATTTGGAAAACTCAGGAATGGAAAAGGTCAGTTTTCATTCCAATCCCAAAGAAAGGCAATGCCAAAGAATGCTCAAACTGTCACACAATTGAACTCATCTCACATGCTAGTAAAGTAATGCTCAAAATTCTCCAAGCCAGGCTTCAGCAATACGTGAACCATGAACTCTCTGATGTTCAAGCTGGTTTTAGAAAAGGCAGAGGAACCAGAGATCAAATTGCCAACATCTGCTGGATCATGGAAAAAGCAAGAGAGTTCCAGAAAAACATCTATTTCTGCTTTATTGACTATGCCAAAGCCTTAGACTGTGTGGATCACAATAAACTGTGGAAAATTTTGAAAGAGATGGGAATACCAGACCAACTGACCTGCCTCTTGAGAAATCTGTATGCAGGTCAGGAAGCAACAGTTAGAACTGGACATGGAACAACAGACTGGTTCCAAATAAGAAAAGGAGTATGTCAAGGCTGTATATTGTCACCCTGCTTATTTAACTTATATGCAGAGTACATCATGAGAAACGCTGAACTGGAAGAAACACAAGCTGGAATCAAGATTGCCAGGAGAAATATCAATAACCTCAGATATGCAGATGACACCACCCTTATGGCAGAAAGTGAAGAGGAACTAAAAAGCCTCTTGATGAAAGTGAAAGTGGAGAGCAAAAAGCTGGCTTAAAGCTCGACATTCAGAAAACGAAGATCATGGCATCTGGTCCCATCACTTCATGGGAAATAGATGGGGAAACAGTGGAAACAGTGTCAGACTTTATTTTGGGGGCTCCAAAATCACTGCAGATGGTGACTGCAGCCATGAAATTAAAAGACGCTTACTCCTTGGTAGAAAAGTTATGACCAATCTAGATAGCATATTCAAAAGCAGAGACATTACTTTGCCGACTAAGGTCTGTCTAGTCAAGGCTATGGTTTTTCCTGTGGTCATGTATGGATGTGAGAGTTGGACTGTGAAGAAGACTGAGCGCCAAAGAATTGATGCTTTTGAGCTGTGGTGTTGGAGAAGATTCTTGAGAGTCCCTTGAACTGCAAGGAGATCCAGCCAGTCCATTCTGAAGGAGATCAGCCCTGGGATTTCTTTGGAAGGAATGATGCTAAAGCTGAAACTCCAGTACTTTGGCCACCTCATGCGAAGAGTTGACTCATTGGAAAAGCCTCTGATGCTGGGAGGGACTGGGGGCAGGAGGAGAAGGGGACGACAGAGGTTGAGATGGCTGGATGGTATCACTGACTCGATGGACGTGAGTCTGAGTGAACTCCGGGAGTTGGTGATGTATGGGAGGCCTGGAGTGCTGTGATTCATGGGGTTGCAAAGAGTTGGACACGTCTGAGCGACTGAACTGAACTGAACCCTTTCTTCAGAGCTTGAATCATCAGTGTCACTTCTTCAGAGATGGAATCCTTGGCCCTCCCATCTGAGTCAAATCTTGCAATTAAGTGGTCTTTCTCTTAATACTGCATACCTGTCACTGTAGCAAAAGTTCTACTGTAAATTTTAGTCTTATTGGTAAAAATACAAAATTCACATTTGTATTGTCTGCAAAATCATAAGCCCTATGAGGTTAGGGAGCACTTTTTGTTCATTATTATTTGCCCTAGCAAGTGTTCCAAGGTGTGACAGAGTAGAATCCCATCTACATTTGATGATTACGTGCTTTTAAATAACTGACAGTCCCACTGGAGGAAAGAAATGCTCAATCCTTAATGTTTTATTTAACCTTTCATATAGTTTCTAATTATTCAAATGCGGCTACTTTTAAAGTGATAAATCTGTCACATTTCTTCAGGTCCAAATGGACTTGTGGTCCTACAGACAGCTAATGGAGTACTCACCTGAAATAATAACTGGAATCATGAATTCCATTTATTTACAAGAACAAGTAAGTGATGACCTTATTTTTATTGTACACTCTATTATACTGAAGTAAAGAATATAACAATTCTGGTTGTTGAATTATTAATAACGATTATACAGAGCTGGATAACAGAAGTTAAAAGTATATGACCCTCTCCTTTGTCTCTGACCATTTATTTTGCTTAAGAACAGCACCTCAAATTAATATAATTTTTTTAAATTGTAGAATTACTTTCATTTCATCTGATCCTCATTATAACTCTGGCTGAGTTAGGGAAGGGAATATGTCTCCACTGTGTAAAAGAAAAACTATGGCACAGAGATTAGGTGATTCCAATAGTTCAAAAATCTAAGTAAATAGTAGAGTCAGTAAATAGCTGATTTTCCCATGCTCCCCACCCTCAGATTCTTTGATGAACCTGTGGCTATTTGTTGGAGGAGAAATTTTTGATGGACAATATAGGGATAAAAGGGGGAAACTGGAAATGAAGCAATGAAAGCCCTGGACTTTACATTATTTTCCATTTACTAAAACAAATCTATAACAATAGTGTGTTAAAGTGAAATGACATCATAGTTCAACAGATATGCATTTATCTATGAAATATTTCCATCTAATAAGCATTCAAGTATTTGCTTAGTTACTAGTATTATCATTGTTTATCAAAACTTAATTCCAAGATACACTTCAAATTTATCTCTGCTGATGTTCCAATCATTGTCTCGTATAATAATTTCTGCATT
Organism: Nanger dama; assembly: GCA_917880005.1. Classification (NCBI taxonomy): domain Eukaryota; kingdom Metazoa; phylum Chordata; class Mammalia; order Artiodactyla; family Bovidae; genus Nanger; species Nanger dama. The sequence goes on along the minus strand of CAKJTW010000004.1, from coordinate 62,882,418 downwards.
GACTATTTGAAAGAAGAATGCAAAATAATCATAAAAGACCTCTGGTAGTTAGCTGTGACCAAGTAAACTGGCCAACTCCTGCTGCTTTGTAGATGAGAAAGGCCTTGAGTTTACTTTCTCTTAGGGGACAACCAGTCAACTAAGAAAGTTGCCTTCTAAATGAAATTTTAGGGTGGTTTGTGACATGCACAAATAATGTTGAGTTCCAGTGTGGGGAAAAGTTAACTGAAAGTAAACCAGTGTGGCAGAATTCTAGTAAGGGACTCTTGGTGCTGAGACTGGGTGACTAGACTGTATTAATTTTCCCATGGAGAACACAGCCTAATAGAATAGAGCAGAAGTTTTGAGCCATAGTGATCTGAATTTGACATCTGCTGCTGCCATTAGTGTTATATTCAGACAAATCCTCTGAGCTCTCTAAACTTTAGAGATCTCATCTCTAAATGGAACAACACTGGGGTCAAGTACGATGGAAATGATGCAATGCCTGGCACATATTAACTGTAACTCTTATTACCAACCCATGTGGTTGCATTATCCTTGTTGGCAACTAAAGCATCTTTTATCTTCTGTAACACTGGTCACCCTTGTGCTTCATCCATGCCTATGCTGAAGCAATGGGCAAAGGCCTACTTCATTCTCTGTGGAGGAGACACCTAATGGCCTTGACTGCACATCACATGAAGCCCAGGTCTGAACACAGGCCCTGTGAATGAGCTAAAGGGCAGATAGGACTATGCAGGCTTGGTGTCTAGACTTCCCTTTGTGGTTGTTTCCTGTGGCATATAAAGATTTATTCTTCCCCTTTGTTCAACCATTTATGCTTTATAACCTACTCATTTCTGCCCAAAGAACTCTCTCTCTCCTAGAGGGGTCTCAATGGACTTCCAACTATGTGAGCTACATGAAAACTGGAAAATATACTTACATTTGGATATATGTAGGATAAGTGTAGAAGGCATTTCTATCAAACAATAACTAGCATTTTCAAGACATGTTTTGTACAGGAAGAGTTCAAACCTCTGAGGAGGCATCATCTGTGAATAGGAGGAACACCATTCCAACATAGGCCAGATGGATGAACTGAATTATAGAAATAACTTACCTATTAACTAAGGTCATAAAAAAATCCACATCCCAAGAAAGCAATCAAGGAAGGGAAAGGAAACAGTAATTTTAATCGTGCTCTTTCCTTGCACTTGACCCTTTGTCAGAATCTTCGTATATCTTGTGCTTAGTCGTTCAGTCGTGTCGGACTCTGTGTGACCCCATGGATGATTTATCCTACTCAGTAAGCATCTCAACAGTGTCACATAGGCTGCAGCTTATTTTTTCTTTTACAGTAAACTGAGGGTCCAACTAAGAATGTGGTATCATGCAGATTCAGCTTGGTGAGTATTTTTATTTTAATTTAGTTGTTATTATATGTTACTTGGGCTTCCCTGGTAGCTCAGTGGTAAAGAATCCACCTGCAATGCAGGAGACCCTGGTTCAGTTTCTGGGTTGGGAAGATCCCCTGGAGAAGGGAACGGCTACCCACGCCAGTATTCTGGCCTGGAGAATTCCATGGACTGTATAGTCCCCCAGAGAGTGGGACATGGCTGACTTTCACTTTTACAATATTCAAGTCAGTCATTTAATAAAAGATGGAGTTTGGTCCTAATTCCAGCTTGTGTGCTGTGCTGTGCTTAGTTGCTCAGTAGTGTTCGACACTTTGTGACCCCACGGACGGTAATCTGCCAGGCCCCTCTGTTCATGGGGATTCTCTATGCAGGAATACTGGAGTGGGTTGTCATACGCTCCTCCAGGGGATAGTTCCAACCTAGGGTCTCCAGGTCTCCTTCATTGGAGGTAGATTCTTTACCACCTGAGCCACCAGGGATGCCCAAGAACGCTGGAGTGGGTAGAATATCCCTTGTCCAGGGGAATTTCCTGACCCAGGAATCAAACCAGGGCTTCCTACATTGCAGGATGATCCTTTAACTTGAAATGGACCATAAATCTAAATGGAAAACTATAAAACTTCTGAAGAAAACATCAATGGGAAGTTTTGTAAGCTGATATTAGGCAGAGTTCTTAGATATGACACCAAAACATGATCCACAAAAGAAAATTCTATAAACAATTTCATTAAAATTTAAATTCTTTTTTCTGAAAGACTGTTGATATTTAGTTTATCTACAATGTGTGTGTTTAACACTGAATATTTTAAATAATTGAATAAAACATACATATTAAGGTTTGGTTGTAGTTCAGCAAATTGGAGCATTTAAATTTCTATTTCATATTTCTATTTGATTTCAAGACACCTTGAAATATAAAAGAATATTTGTGCATTAAAATAGACCATACCTGTCATCTAGTGAAGACTTCCTTTTAATGTGTTGCTGGATTCTGATTGCTAGGATTTTGTTAAGGATTTTTGCATCTATGTTCATCAGTGATATTGGCCTGTAGTTTTCTTTTTTTGTGGTGTCTTTGTCAGGTTTTGGTATTAGGGTGATGGTGGCCTCATAGAATGAGTTTGGAAGTTTACCTTCCTCTGCAATTTTCTGGAAGAGTTTAAGTAAGATAGGTATTAGCTCTTCTCGAAAATTTTGGTAGAATTCAGCTGTGAAGCCGTCTGGACCTGGGCAATCCCCCGCTGGGCATACACACCGAGGAAACCAGAATTGAAAGAGACACATGTACCCCAATGTTCATTGCAGCACTGTTTATAATAGCCAGGACATGGAAACAACCTAGATGTCCATCAACAGATGAATGGATAAGAAAGCTGTGGTACATATACACAATGGAGTATTACTCAGCCCTTAAAAAGAATAAATTTGACTCAGTTCTAATGAGATGGATGAAACTGGAGCCGATTATACAGAGTGAAGTAAGCCAGAAAGAAAAACATCAATACAGTATACTGACACATGTATATGGAATTTAGAAAGAGAGTAATGATGACCCTGTAGGTGAGACAACAAAAGAGACTCAGAGGTATAGAACGGACTTTTGGACTCTGAGGGAGAGGGAGAGGGTGGGATGATTTGCGAGAATGGCATTGAAACATGTATACTATCATGTAAGAAACGAGGCACCAGTCTATGTTCAATACAGGATATAGGATGCTTGGGGCTGGTGCACAGGATGATCCAAGGAGAAGATATGGGGTGGGAGGTGGGAGGGGGCTTTGGCATTGGGAGATTGTGTACACCTGTGGCTGATTCATGTCAATGTATGGCAAAACAAATACAGTATTGTAATGTAAAATAAAGTATTAAAAAAAAAAAAAGACTTCCATACACGGAAATTCCCTCCACGGTATTCCTGACAAGCAGTGCTCAGGCTCTGCCTGATCCCTTCTGGTGACTGGAAGCGTCTCATTGTAAAGAAGGCCCAGAGCATTTGCCCATTGATCTACTGGTTGATCTGATTTCTGTCTTCTGAACAGGTGCAGAGACTTCCTCTTTCAACACATAATATAGCTGTGAGTGAGAACTCCCTCCTTTATCTCAGTGAATGTGTTAGCTGAAAAGTCAGCAGTATTGTGACATACCTTACAAGATCACCTGTTTCATCTGAGAGTGATTTTCAAGGGAGAGGTCTTGGGTGGGAACAGAGGAGAGTTTAAATATAAAGGCTTAGAAAATTAATGGAGAGGTGGACCATGATCCAAGTATTTAGGTTGAATCTTTCTTTCTTTTTTTTTTAATTGATTTCAGAATGATCCTCTTATTTCCTTCTGTTTTGCTTAATTTTCCTGCACTCTTCTTTTTATGATTTTACTGAATTTGAATTTTCAGTGGAAAATAGTCATTTGTGCACAGTGGAGTTGGATGCCTGGGGCAGGAAGTTGGGGTAAACCTAGAATGCAATCAGCAAAGCTACTTCATTAGGGAGAATGAGATGTAGAAATTCCCCGAATTCCTGTTATTCTTAAGAAAGAAAATAATCAGAAAAATAAAGGTCAAATCTCTAAACTGGCTCCAGAAACTGATCTTTAGAGAAATTCTGACCAATATAGCAAGAATTAAAATGCAAACTGAGAAAACTAGCAAAAGCAGCAGTAATCCTCAGAGAGAAGGCAGAGCAGGGCTGCAAATCAAAGAGTAATATTAGAAAAAGCTACAATAATAAGAAAGAAACATAGCAAGACAGTGGAAAAGAGCTGGGGGACTGTAGGTTTTTCCTTTTGTTGGACACACAAGCCAAGAGTTCCTGCTTTGTAAACTCCCCAAGAGATGAAACAAGAAATTATAGCCTGAGGAGGGAGTAGCTGGGATGCAAGGAAGGCTGAGATGAGCAACAGGGTCTCTTTGAGACCTAGGTCTCAGCTGGAACCTCATCCTATCCTGAATTGAAGAGCATGACCCTTCTCCTGAAGTGTCAGGGCAACTAATACACTTGCCTGCATCTCTAGAGAGGGTACACTCCCTTGCCCTAACATACGCTACTTTTGTACCTTTTGGAGGGTGATGCTGGCAACAAAAAAAAAAAAAAAAAAAAAAAAAAAGGATGAACCTCATCAAGCCAGAAGCCTAGCACAGCAGGCAATGAATACTCTTCAAAGGAAAGAGACATCTTAACCATGGCCTTATGTCTTTCTGCATTCCAGTTTCTCTTGACATTCTTTCCCACTTATTGGAGTGGCATGGACAATTACAGAAATCAACTAAGGGGAAAGTTGAGTCAGAAACACATTTAGTTTGGTATAACTATTCAGCTATCACTTTAATAAACAGCATAGAAACAGCTTCTGGGAGTAGCCCAGTCACTTGCCATACTAGATCAATCGGCAAAGTAAAAAAGGCACAGGACCCAAGGAATGTCACAAAACAGATGTGTTTTTCAGTGCCATAAAAGAAGTATGCATGCAGTTAAGTGAGAATAAGCTTTGATACAAAAGGAACTAAAAGCCAGTCTAGGGAAGTTCTCCCAAATCTTGTTCAGATAACAAACAAACTTGGTGTATTTTTCCCTAAACTTGAAAGCAACACTAAAAATTTATGTGGTATTACCAATAACAACTTGGTAGATGAAAGAAAGATAAAAGAAATGTTCAAACTATCAAAGAAATGATCAAAAAATGAGAAAAATAACGTGGATAAAGCTGCTAGAAGAAATATTAAATTGTCTTTCTGTTCTCTTAATAATGTTACAAAATTGATGTCAAATAAAAAGACAATCAAAATATTTAAAACTATAAATATAAATAAAAATATGTATTATAGAGATATGTCAGTTAATTAAAGCTATACTAGTTTCTAGATTTTATGGGTTTTGTGACATTTGTTCATCTTTAAAATAGTTTGTATTTGAAATTTTTGTCATTGACATTCAAAGTTAATTTTGTATTTGAAGTTTTGTATTCTTCTTGGAGAGTAAATTCCAAATTGTTAAGTTTCTGATCCCATAAAACCTCCATCTGGTTTTACTTCTTTCATTGTATTTACTACACTGTATGATCTTTTACTTGATTATGTTTCTCTGTTGCCTCCTGGGTGGTAAGGAATAAATCTAATTATTCTTAATATTCCCAGCACCTAATGTAATAAGATCTGGCAGTCGTTCAATACATTTTTGTTGACTGAAAATCTAATTGATGGCTATTGGAAAGAAGGTGGAGTTCCCACATAGTTATACTTCAGATAGGAAAAATAATCCAACACCAAATCTGGAAGTGGTGTCAAAAGCTGAAGGGGAAGCTACGGGTACTGCAGGATGCTGAATAAAAGGTGAGAGGATGAAGTCCCCACAGGAAAAAATAACTAGATTATAGTAAGAAATGGAATATTTTCTGCCGTATCAGTAAACAAACGATGTCACAGTCATCAGAGATTGCAGCCACAGCAGATGGTGAGCTGGCGAGCCCTGAGGGAACTTGGGAAAGAAAGAAGACCTGCCATCTAGCAGCCATCAGTGGAGAAGGCAATGGCACCCCACTCCAGTATGACTCTCTCTAAATAAATCAACTTCTTACCTGTCACTTTGACTCCAAATTCTTTCCCAGTGAAGCAAGAACCTCAAATTCACCAGGAGCAAGACTACCTGTCCTTTGTTGCAAAACTCCTATGTATCTTAGGTAGCCCCCTCACCTCCTTAGAGTAATTCTCTCAGAGTTTACTTGAGACACTGCCTCCCAGGCTTGAAGTCCTAAATATTCCAACTGAATAAAACATAACTCTAAACTTGTGGGCTGTGAATATTTTTTAAGTCGACAATAGAAAAGACTACTAGAGGGTGCATTTGGGAATACATGGTAGAAATATATGAAGTTTAAAATGAATAGCTTTCTTTCTCTAGGATAAAGATAAGGAGGTATATAAATTTCTTTCTGGAATTAAATGTGATTGCATATACTTCATTTACCATAATATCAGTCACATAGTAGGTGATCAACAGACACAACTGTCCCTCTCCTCACTAACTTTCAAGAACACAACTTTGGTCCCAGAATCTAGACAGAGATAGAAATCAACAACACATTAGTACAATGGTCTGGAGTTTAAAATCTGTTCCAGGTACACTCACATGTAGCTTTCCCCCATAAGGAGGTTGAGCTGAGAGAGCTGGAACTGAATGTACTGGACTGAAGAAGGTGAAATGGAAAAAGGAGCCCTAAAGGAAATGAGACAGAAGCCAGCCCAGAACCTCGCTCTCCTCTCTCTGCAACCCCCTCTAGAAGTAATCCTTCCTACCCATCCTGAGACAAGATAGAGGGCTTGGCTTGGTGCCCTAAGAGGCTCATTTTCCAGGGTGGGGGTGGGAGTGGGGAGCTCTTTACAGAATAAACCTTAATTGCAATGTGCCTTAATGGGTTTGCGTTTAGTCAGGCATGTCCTCTCACCTGTAATTCCTTCACCTCAACGTGGCAGCTCCTCCGCTTACCAACATTATGGCAATTTTCCCTTCACTAGAAATCTCCCCTAAGTGTCTGCTTAGGAAGCTCTTTGTTTGATGTCCTTGACATGTTAATAGGAACAGCTCTGGGTTTTCCGCAGTTGTGAATACTGAAGAAAATTTGAGAGAAGCTGGCAGGGACATACCACATTCCAAGTTGCACTGTTGAATGCTAAGTGGAAAACAAAAGGATTCAAAGTAATAATTAAGAAATTTTGAACACAAAGTTTGATACAAGTTAGAATTTGAAGAGGCCAGATCAACCATTTGTTCTAAGTAAGTGATTGAGCTGCACAGGAACAGCTGGCCCATATTTAAGTCTTCCTGGGCTTTTGTACAAAATCTATAATTAGCAGTTTGGTCATTTTCACATTTACACTGAGGTTGAAGTCCATTAATTAATGTTGATTAATGATGAATCACTATTCTTGAACAAGAGATTTTGAGGGATAAGTGAAGTGTAGTCCTTAATGTAAGGGAGTTTACAGTTAAATACAGAGAAAAATTTTGGACACAAATAAATAGATGATGAATGTAACAAAGGTCACAGCTGGAACAATGAACGACTAGTAGTGTTCTTATGAAAGCTGGGCTAATTTGTGCCAGGATGGTCCAGAGAGAGTGCCATGGCCAGTGACAATCCCAGGCCCCCTAATGATTGTAGAGAGACATTTGTCTATGTTCTGTAATAATAGATTGGCCCATTTTCCAGTTATATCCTTCCGGATTATCAATGAAAATGGATGATTGCTTGCCACATCCTGCTTCAAGGAGGGGGATGTTGTTTCTGTGGAATTTCCCCCAGGGATGTGGTTGAATTGAGCAGCGGTGAACCCTCAGAGTTGCCAGCTACATTCAAGCATGGGAAATCCAGCACAACGTTTGTGTTGAGGTCACATTTCTTATGTGTCAATGTGGGATTGAATTAAAGGTGTTTCAAAAAGTCTTCCATAAAGAAGACCAAATATCTCCCATCCTCCAAGCCATGTAAAGCCCTTTGCTGATGCTGATGGGATAGTTTTCTACAGTGCCTTTTTTTTTTTTTTTCCTTTTAGGGAATCTATTTAACTTCAAAAGGCAGAGACACACAAAGGACAAGGATGGCAATAAACTTTTCAAAAACTTCCATGGTTGGTTCCATGTGGGGATAAACAGGGTCAAAAATGGTAACAGAACTTGGTGTCAATCTTCATTCATGCTGTAGCATCTTGAGCTCCTATATAGTTGCAGACACCCCCAAGGGGTGTCTATCACATGTGTGTTTGTGTGGTTCTCTCAACCGTGCAATTCTCATGTTTGTCCTATTTTATTCTGGCAGCTACTCTGAAGTCTTACACTGCAACCTTCCCTGTCTTGCCCATGCCAGAGTACTCAAATGCCAGGTATCTTCAGCCATTGATGCATGAACTAGGTTTCTAAGCCTATTCTGTATGTCAACATACTTGTAAACCTCGATTTGTGGAAAAAGCTTGTTATCTCCACTAAGGGTACAATTTTATTTTATATGTAATACAAATATATGTTCTTTTCTTTATTGAAACATTGTTGCTTTACAATGCTGTGTTAGCTTTAAGGGTACAACAAAGTGATTCAGTTATATACACATATACATATAAGCCTTCAAGCTGGGAACTTTCAAAGATGCGAACATGCATTTGCATGTCCATGTATTTGGCATAACTTGTCATGTGCACATATCCTCTAAAAGCAGCTATACTTTTCTGTACTTTACTGTACAGTACTATCTACAGTACAGTAGTACAGTATCCTTATTTCAAGCCCAGGATGTCAAAAAGCAAGCATAAAAGCAGTGGTGATGCAGCTGGTACTGCTTAGAAGCTCCAAGCAATAACAGTGGAAACAAAAGTGAAAATAATTGAAGGAGTAGAATGAGGCAAAAGGATGGTAGATATTGCTTGTTCTTATAACATTGAACTCCTTCCTATGCAATAGGAGGAGCTTACTGATGAAGACTTGACAGGACTGGAGGCCCAGAGAAAGGACAAAGAGAGGCAAGAGGAAGAAGGAACTGAAGAACTGAAGATTTACAATGCAGGAGATGGCAAGGGGAGTTTCTTTACTTGAGGAGGCATTGTTAGTTTTTGTTGCAGAAGACCTGAATGGTATACAGAAATTGCAATAACCATTCAGAATGCAATCCAGTGCTACCAGGTCATCTATGAGACCTGATGAGAAAGAAAGACCTACCACCAGATATTACTATATATTTTTAAGAGAATTGAATCCAGCAAGGAACCAGAACCTCTGCCATCAATGTCAGGCATGAAAGAAATTCCTGCCTGCCCTCTGTCTTCTATTGCTGATGATCCTTCAGCGCTACCATCTCCCACCATCTTCCCTCTTCTTAGTAACTCTTCTTACCTATTAACTTTATGCCAGCTGTTGTACTGAATGACTGTACTTTTCAAGGTATTGTACTCTAAGATTAAAAATAGTTTTTTTTAATTTTTTCTATTTGCTTTTTCTGTATTATTTATATGTAAATTATTATAAACCTATTACAGCACTATAAGGCCAATTTCATTAATTTTGTACCTAAGCTAACTTTACCGGACCACCTGACCTGCCTCTTGAGAAATCTGTATGCAGGTCAGGAAGTAACAGTTAGAAGTGGACATGGAACAACAGACTGGTTCCAAATAGGAAAAGGAGTGCATCAAGGCTGTATATTGTCACCCTGCTTATTTAACTTCTATGCAGAGTACATCATGAGAAACGCTGGACTGGAAGAAACACAAGCTGGAATCAAGATTGCCGGGAGAAATATCAATCACCTCAGATATGCAGATGACACCACCCATATGGCAGAAAGTAAAGAGGAACTAAAAAGCTTCTAAATGAAAGTGAAAGTGGAGAGCAAAAACGTTGGCTTAAAGCTCAACACTCAGAAAACGAAGATCATGGCATCCAGTCCCATCACTTCATGGGAAATAGATGGGGAAACAGTGTCAGACTTTAATTTGGGGGCTCCAAAATCACTGCAGATGGTGACTGCAGCCATGAAATTAAAAGATGCTTACTACTTGGAAGAAAAGTTATGACCAACCTAGACAGCATATTGAAAAGCAGAGACATTACTTTGCCGACTAAGATTCGTCTAGTCAAGGATATAATTTCTCCTGTGGTCATGTATGGATTTGAGTTGAACTGTGAAGAAGGCTGAGGGCCAAAGAATTGATGCTTTTGAACTGTGGTGTTGGAGAAGACTCTTGAAAGTCTCTTGGACTGCAAGGAGATCCAGTCAGTCCATTCTGAAGGAGATCAACCCTGGGATTTCTTTGGGAGGAATGATGTTAAAGCTGAAACTCCAGTACTTTGGCCACCTCATGCGAAGAGTTGACTCATTGGAAAAGCCTCTGATGCTGGGAGGGATTGGGGGCAGGAGGAGAAAGGGACAACAGAGGATGAAATGGCCGGATGGCATCACTGACTCGATGAAAGTGAGTCTGAGTGAAGTCTAGGAGTTGGTGATGGACAGGGAGGCCTGGCGTGCTGCGATTCATGGATTAGCAAAGAGTTGGACATGACTGAGCGACTGAATTGAACTGTACTGAAGCTAACTTTGTTGAACTTATGAACAAATTGGACTTATAAACATGCCCTCAGAATAGAACTTGGTCATATGTAGGGGACCTACTATATGTCATCTATTTTCTTAATTTTTTCAGTTTCTTTTCCCTTATAGGTTATATGTTCTCAGAGCTTTATAAAGTTTTGCAAAAAAGGCCTTTACACTTATCACAGAGCTTCACTGTGTTCCTCTCTCTATAGGGCTCTGAACTCTGGTAGTGATCTGTAGAAGCTGGGACTGAGTCAGTCTATTCAAGAGGTATTGTATTGTGCATTAAGTTTCCCCACTAATCCAACCCATAGTCAGGTCTATATTCCCATGGGCCCATGCATGGGCTGAGTTATTTTCCAAGTGAGTTTTGTTTTCTCATGCAAATAGGTTTCTGATGGCTTGCCCCGCTGCCTTTTAGACATACTAGAAATTTTAAAATTTGAAATTAGATCAGCTGAGATCAGATATTGGATATTAGAACAGCTTAGACCAGACATTTGGAAACAATCTATTAGAATGATTTACTGTTTGTAATTTGTTTCCAAATGAGTGACAGGCAAAGAGAAAGATACTTTTGATTTATCTAATCCATAGGTTCAGTTCAGTACAGACGCTCAGTTGTGTCCAACTCTTTGCGATCCCATGAATCACAGCATGCCAACACTCCCTGTCCATCACCAACTCCCAGAGTTCAATCAGACACACGTCCATCGGGTCAGTGATGCCATCTAGCCATCTCATCCTCGGTCATCCCCTTCTCCTTCTGCGGCCATCTCCCCCAGCATCAGAGTCTTTTCTAATGAGTCAACTCTTCACATGAGGTGGCCAAAGTACTGGAGTTTCAGCTTTAGCATCATTCCTTCCAAAGAAATCCCAGGGCTGATCTCCTTCAGAATGGACTGGTTGGATCTCATTGCAGTCCAAGGGACTCTCAAGAGTCTTCTCCAACACCACAGTTCAAAAGCATCAATTCTTTGGCGCTCAGCCTTCTTCACAGTCCAACTCTCACATCCATACATGACCACAGGAGAAATCATATCCTTGACTAGACGAATCTTAGTCAGCGAAGTAATGTCTCTGCTTTTGAATATGCTATCTAGGTTAGTCATAACTTTTCTTCCAAGGAGTTAAACATCTTTTAATTTCATGGCTGCAATCATCATCTGCAGTGATTTTAGAGCCCCCCAAAATAAAGGCTGACACTGTTTCCACTGTTTCCCCATTTATTTCCCATGAAATGATGGAACCGGATGCCATGATCTTCGTTTTCTGAATGTTGAGCTTTAAGCCAACTTTTTCACTCTCCCTATCACTTTCATCAAGAGGCTTTTAGTTCCTCTTCACTTTCTGCCATAAAGGTGGTGTCATCTGCATATCTGAGGTGATTGATATTTCTCCCGGCAATCTTGATTCCAGCTTGAGTTTCTTCCAGTCCAGTGTTTCTCATGATGTACTCTGCATAGAAGTTAAATAAGCAGGGTGACAATATACAGACTTGACGTACTCCTTTTCCTATTTGGAACCAGTCTGTTGTTCCATGTCCACTTCTAACTGTTACTTCCTGACCTGCATACAGATTTCTCAAGAGGCAGGTCAGGTGGTCTGCTTTTCCCATCTCTCTCAGAATTTTCCACAGTTTATTGTTACCCACAGAGTCAAAGGCTTTGGCATACTCAATAAAGCAGAAATAGATGATTTTCTGAAACTCTCTTGCTTTTTCCATTTTTCCAGCGGATGTTGTCAGTTTGATCTCTGGTTCCTCTGCCTTTTCTAAAATCAGCTTGAACATCAGAAAGTTCATGGTTCACGTATTGCTGAAGCCTGGCTTGGAGAATTTTGAGCATTACTTTACTAGCATGTGAGGTGAGTGCCTTTCTTTGGAATTGGAATTGAAACAGATCTTTTCCAGTCCTTGGCCACTGCTGAGTTTTTCAAATTTGCTGGCATATTGAGTGCAACACTTTCACAGAATCATCTTTCAGGATTTGAAAGAGCTCAACTGGAATGCCATCACCTCCACTAGCTTTGTTCATAGTGATGCTTTCTAAGTCCCACTTGACTTAAAATTCCAGAATGTCTGGCTCTGGGTGTGTGATCACACCATCGTGATTATCTGGGTTGTGAAGATTTTTTTGTACAGTTCTGTGTATTCTTGTCACCTCTTCTTAATATCTTCTGCTTCTGTTAGGTCTACACCATTTCTGCCTTTTATCGAGCCCATCTTTGCATGAAGTATTCCCCTGATATCTCTAATTTTCTTGAAGAGAGCTATAGTCTTTCCCATTCTGTTCTTTTCCTCTATTTCTTTGCATTGATTGCTGAAGAAGGCTTTCTTATCTCTTCTTGCTATTCTTTGGAACTCTGCATTAAGATGCTTGTATCTTTCCTTTTCTCCTTTGCTTTTCACCTCTCTTCTTTTCAGAGCTATTTGTAAGGCCTCCCCAGACAGCCATTTTGCTTTTTTACATTTCTTTTCCATGGGGATGGTCTTGATCTCTGTTTCTTGTACAATGTCACGAACCTCATTCCATAGTTCATCAGGCACTCTATCTATCAGATCTAGGCCCTTAAATCTATTTCTCACTTCCATTGTATAATCATAAGGGATATGATCTGGGTCATACCTGAATGATTTAGTGGTTTTCCCTACTTTCTTCAATTTAAGTCTGATATTGGTAATAAGGAGTTCATGATCTGAGCCACAGTCAGCTCTCAGTCTTGTTTTTGTTTACTGTATAGAGCTTCTCCATCTTTGGCTGCAAAGAATATAATCAATCTGATTTCGATGTTGACCATCTGGTGATGTCCATGTGAAGAGTCTTCTCTTGTGTTGTTGGAAGAGGGTATTTGCTATGACCAGTGCATTTTCTTGGCAAAACTCTATTACTTTGACCTGCTTCATTCCGCATTCCAAGGCCAAATTTGCCTGTTACGCCAGGTGTTTCTTGACTTCCTACCTTTGCATTCCAGTCCCCTATAATGAAAAGGACATCTTTTGTGGGTGTTAGTTCTAAAAGGTCTTGTAGGTCTTCATAGAACCATTCAACTTCAGCTTCTTCAGCATTACTGGTTGGGGCATAGACTGGAATTACTATGATATTGAATGGTTTGCCTTGGAAATGAACAGAGATCATTCAGTTGTTTTTGAGATTGCATCCAAGTACTGCATTTCAGACTCTCTCGTTGACCATGATGGCTAGTCCATTTCTTCTGGGAGATTCCTGCCCGCAGTAGTAGATATAATGATCATCTGAGTTAAATTCACCCATTCCAGTCCATTTTAGTTCACTGATTTCTCGAATGTCAATGTTCACCCTTGCCATCTCTTGTTTGACCACTTCCAATTTGCCTTGATTCATGGACCTGACATTCCAGGTTCCTATGCAGTATTGCTCTTTACAGCATCGGACCTTGCTTCTATCACCAGTCACATCCACAGCTGGATATTGTTTTTACTTTGGCTCCATCGCTTCATTCTTTCTGGAGTTATTTCTCCATTGATCTCCAGTAGCATATTGGGCACCTACTGACCCGGGGAGTACCTCTTTCAGTATCCTATCATTTTGCCTTATTATACTGTTCATGGGGTTCTCAAGGCAAGAATACTGAAGTGGTTTGCCATTCCCTTCTCCAGTGGACCACATTCTGTCAGACCTCTCCACTATGACCCACTCATGGGATGACCCACGGGCATGGCTTAGTTTCACTGAGTTAGACAAGGCTGTGGTCCTAGTGTGATTAAATTGACTAGTTTTCTGTGAGTATGGTTTCAGTGTGTCTGCCCTCTGATGCCCTCTTGCAACACCTACCATCTTACTTGGGTTTCTCTTACCTTGGTTGTGGGGTATCTCTTCACGGCTGCTCCAGCAAAACAAAGCTGCTGCTCCTTACCTTGGATGAGGGGTATCCTCTTACCACTGCCCTTCCTGACCTTCAACTTGGGATAGCTCCTCTAGGCCCTCCTGCACCAGCACAGCCACCACTCCTTGGACATGAGGTTGCTCCTCCTAGCTGCTGCCCTGAAATAGGAAAAAAATATATGATTCTGAAACATGGAAAGAGCAATGAGAAACACCAGGAGAGAAAAGCAAATCAAGGAGAGAAAAGCAAATCAAGCTTTTGTTGGCCCATTTGCTGGGAGCTCTAAAGTTTGTGTAAGATTCTGCCATGAAATTTAGTCACAAAGAGAGGGAAAACTAACATTTAGAGTAGTAAAATGCATTAAATTAATTGTTATTACTTTTTAAATATAATTGCTGAGAATTCTTATTGTTACTTTTATTATTTTTTAATTTTAAATGCATTTATTTTTTAACTGAAGGATAATTTATTTAGAGAATTGTGTTGGTTTATTTTTAGGTTGCACTGAACAATCTGTGGGATATTAGTTCCCCAACCAGGGACTGAACCCACACTCCTGCATTGGAGGGCAGAGTCTTAACCACTGGATGACCGGGGAATTAATTTTTAGGGAACACATTTTATGTAGTATTCTTTTTTGTACATGAGAAAACTCAAGTTCATAGCAAATGACAAGGTCACAAACCTAGGCCTGTCTCATTATTATTATTGTCCCATTATTGTTTTCTATAATGAGATAATGGTTATAGTTTCTATAATATCCTATAATACAAGTTTAGTGATTTAAAATCTCTGAACAGAGACCCAAAGATATTAAGGTCATCAAAATATGTTTTGGTTATTAGGTCACAAAAATTAAATACAGAGAAAATGGGGAGATGTGTTTTAAAAGCCAGTATTTTAAAACTGTTGTCTAATCCAAGACCTCCTTTAAGGCTCTGTCTTATGGATGCAAACCAGGCCATCTGGCTCTATAAGCTATGAAGTTAAATGTAAAGCCATTAATGAAACTTTCAAAGAGTATTTCTATTAACTTATTAGAACCTCTCTCCTTTTAAAGGAGGGCTAAGGATGGAAAATCCAGAATTACAGACAGACTTCTAAGAGTAAATATGGAAACTCTCTTGGTGGCTCTGCAACATGCTTTATGTGATTTTTGCACATGCTTAGTCCTCCTTTGTGTTGGGCAGATGGTTATACATCACATCATCAGGACAGATGTGAGCTGCCTGAGAGCAATCACCACTGAACGGAGTGTGAACCTGAAATCAGTCTGAGTAGAATCAGAAGACCAGGAGAGAAAAGCAAATCAAGTTAACTTTGTTGATTAGAGAGAACATGGAGTGGGTTGTTAGACAGACTTAATTTCAGGTCTTAGATCTGTAAATTTGCTATGTATGAGCAAGTTGCTTAACCTTTTGGCACATTAGTTTCATCAAAGGTAATGGAGTATTAACATCTAATTCATAATGTTGCTCTAGAATTATATAATGATGCTGTCACAGGAAGCCATGGATAAAATTTGGTTCTGTGTATCATGAAACCTCAGTGGACTGAGTATGGAAAAGTCGCTGACTATAACTACAAGCAGTCTCATTTTCATGGAGACAGAGTTTTCAACATTCATCTTGATATTTTGCTGTAGGAGACCCACAGAAAGTACCCTTTAGGTAGAAAAAGAAGTAAAATACTACTATATTCAAAGAAAACTCAAAAGTCACTATTCCAAATGTAGATACTCTGATAATAATTGTAGGATGCAGTTTAATCAAGAGTGTACAAAAAAAAAGTGTACACGCTCAGACTTGTTTTTTTGTGTGTTTTTGACATATTTTGAGGAAGGATTTTCTTTTCTCTTTTGCTTATGTTATTTAGTGTTTGTACATGTTTGTTTCTTGTTGTTGGCTTATGCATGGTGTATTGTGGATAATGAAGAAAACAGAACAGCAGACAGAATTCAATAATACAAGGCCAGAGCAGACAGTATTATTCCTTATTCTATATTTCAGATCTTATTCTATTTAATTATTTTTATAAAGTTTATTTCCAGCTTAAAGCCCTACTTGGAAAGTTTTTTTAATTCACTGTATGATGCTTTTATCTAGACTGAGTTTGTCATTTATTTTTGTATCCTATGTTCCTTTCAGCTTCCCTGGTGGCTCAGACTGCAAAGAATCTGCCTACAATGTTGAAGAATGATACTTTCAAACTGTGGTGCTAGAAAAGACTCTTTAGAGTCTTTTGGATAGCAAAGAGATCAACCAGTCAATCCTAAAGGAAATCAACCCTGAATATTCATTGGAACGATTGATGCTAAAGCTGAAGCTCCAATACTTTGGCCACCTCATGTGAAGAGTTCACTCATTGGAAAAGACCCTGATGCTGGGAAAGATTGAGGGAGGGCAGGGGGAAAAGTGGGTGACAGAGGATGAGATGGTTGGATGGCATCACCAACTCAATGGACATGAGTTTGAGCAAACTCTGGGAGATAGTGAAAGACAGGAAAACCTGGCGTGCTGAAGTCCATGGGGCTGCAAACAGTTGGACACAACAGAGGAACTGGACAACACATGTTCCTTTCATTCTCCTTTTGAATTTCATGCATTTGTTTTCATTCTGAGCTATAATTCATATTCATCCCATGCATTTTTATTATAAATACACTAGGTGGTTGCAGTACAGGCAGGAGAGGGCTAACACAGCTATGATTTAATCCTCATTCATTGGTTAACTGGGTTTTTGTTCATCTAAGTTTCACTAAATGTCTACACCAAGATACCATATACCTGTGAGTGTGCATGCATATGTATGAGTGAGTGTGTGTGAATCTATGTGTGTGTGCAGTAAAATTATGACCTGGGCTTTGCTAGTTTCCCTCAGCCCAGTAAGGGGCTCTAGGGAAAAGAAAAAAAAGAAAATCTCATTTTCCCTACTTTTGATTTGATGCTAAGCCAATTAGAATGCCTAATGTCTAAAGAATGTCTCTCATATACTGTCTAGGTTGGTCATTGCTTTTCTGCCAGGAGCAAGTGTCTTTTAATTTCATGCCTGCAGTCACCATCTGAAGTGATTTTGGAGCCCCCCCCCCCCCAGAGTAAAGTCTCTCACTGTTTCCGTTGTTTCCCCATGGTGTTAAGAAAAACAATTTTCTCTGATTTTTTTTTAACCTCTTCAGTCTATTCCTTTCCAAATTGATAGTCATAGTTCTCAGGATTTGTCAGAAATTTCTTCTTTCCATGGTGATCTTCCAGAAGTGGAGGTGGTACCAAGATCTTACTAAGCTCTGCTCTCACCTTTGTCTCTTCTTTGTTTAAAAAATTTCAAAGTTCAAAAATATTTTTGCAAACTTTTTCCTAGTAAATGTTTTCAGGTTACCTTTTAGTAAAATTTATTTTATAATGGGAAGAGTTTCTGCAATAGTTTCATATGAATTGCAGTTTTATGTATGTAAGTGAGTAAGTAAATTAATAGATAGATAGATAAAGCAACTTAAGTATTCCATGAAAAGGAAATTAATTGTAATATAGCTGTATTATTAAATGTCATACAATTATAAGAACATATTTATGGAGATTTTTATAAATAGCAATAGGAAATGCTTAAGTTAAAACATGAAATGGTGAAAAGTACATACAGAAAATAATGTTAACTGTATAAAAATACAGCTTATGGCTCAAGAAGCCTGACTAAACATATGTGTTTACCTCTCCCTCATCCAAAAATCCCCTTGAAATGATGAAATGAATATAATAATAGCAATAAATCACAAGCATTGTGGCAGTGATATATAGCTGGGAAGAGACTTTAGCATAACAAACTAGCATAAAAGTTTAAAAAAATTTAAAAACATGTGAAGTTAGATGACTCTAAAATCCAACAGTTGCTGAATGACTATCTATCATCACCAGAATAATTGTGCAAATGCAGTTTTTCATCCTATAACTTCCTTTTAAAGAATTTATACTAGTTCCCTATATATTCTTCCATACAATATTAGCCACTCTGTCTGATGTTCAGACTCTTCTTGGATATGGTCCAACCTCCATTCAATTCTGTCATCATTGTCTTCTAGATTTGAAAATCCTTTATCTGCTGAGTTTTCTCATGTTATTTTCTCAATCTGAAATGCAAAATGTATTCTTATAATTCACCATTACACAAATCTTTTCTATGTTTAAGTTTAAAGAATCATTTTCCTCTGACTTCTGGGACCCCTAGTAATTAATACCCATCTGTAAATTCATATTGTTTGGGTCACATTTGTTGATTAAAAGTCTCATCTATTTTTTGTTTTTAAGAATTCAGTTCGGTTTAGTTCAGTCGTGTCTGACTCTTTACACTATGGACTGCAGCACACCAGGATTCCCTGTCCACCACCAACCCAAAGAGCTTGCTCAGACCCATGTCCATTGAGTCGGTGATGCCATCTAACCATCTCACCCTCTGTCGTCTCCTTCCCTTCCCACTTTCAATCTTTCCCAGCATCAGAGTCTTTTCAAATCAGTCAGCTCTTCACATCAGGTCCAACATATTGGAGTTTCAGCTTCAACATCAGTCCTTCCAATGAACACCCAGGACTGATCTCCTTTGGGATGGACTTGTTGGATCTCCTTGCAGTCCAAGGGACTCTCAAGAGTCTGCTCCAACACCAGAGTTCAAAAACATCAATTCTTTGGTGCTCAGCTTTCTTTATAGTCCTATTCTCACATCCATACATGACTACTGGAAAAACCATAGCCTTGACTAGACAAGCCTTTGTTAGCAAAGTAATGTTTCTGCTTTATAATATGCTATCAAGGTTAGTCACAACTTTCTTTCCAAGGAGTAAGCATCTTTTAATCCTCAGTGCTCAGCTTTCTTTATAGTCCAACTCTACATCTATACCTGACTACTGGAAAAAAATAGCTTTGACTATACGGACCTTTTTGGAAAAGGAATGTCTCTAATATGCTGTCTAGGTTGGTCATTGCTTTTCTGCCAAGAGCAAGTATCTTTTAATTTCATGCTGCAGTCACCATCTGAAGTGATTTTGGAGCCCCCCTCCCCCAAAATAAAGTTTCTCACTCTTTCCATTGTTTCCCCATCTATTTGCCATTAAGTGATGGGACCAGATGCCATGATCTTAGTTTTCTGAATATTGAGTTTTAAGCCAACTTTTTCACTCTCCTCTTTCACTTTCATCAAGAGGCTGTTTAATTCATCCTTGCTTTCTACCATAAGGGTGGTGTGATTTGCATATCTGTGGTTGTAGTTATTTCTCCTGGCAATCTTGATTTCAGCTTGTGCTTCATCCAGCCCAGCATTTCCCATGACATAATTTAACAAATTACTTGACATTTAAATTTGAAGCCACTTGAGGCCTTCATTTTCTTGTACATTTCATAATATGTAACTTTCTTGCCTGGAATTATTCTCTTGCCTTCATTTTCTTAATAAAATGCCATCTTTCTTTATGGAGGCATCTTCTTGGCTTTCAGTGAACGTCTGTGCTACCTCTGTACTATAATTATTTTTCTTAAATACAGCCAAGATCACACTCTAATTATTTGTTTCTCTCTCTCTTCCCCTGGAATGTGTATGTTGGACAGAATTCTGAAATGGCTACCAAGATTACTGTCTCCTGGTATATACCTTCTTTTTTTGAACATGGATGAGATCTGAGACTATAATGGCTGTTGCTCTCAGTGATCAGGTTACAGTAAGATGATTTTGGGTTAATTAAGAAGAAGATTTTTGGATGGGTTTGACTTCATCAGGGAAGTCTTTAAAAGGACTAAAACCTTTCTGAAGTCAGAGATTCTAAGTGATAAAATGAGAGGACTGATGGAGAAGGCCATGGGACAATAGGTTTTTATAAGCTGATGGATAGCTAGCAAGACAGAGGAACCTTGCAACCACAGGGAAATGAACTCTGGTGGCAACCTGAGAAAGTTTGTAAATGTATATCCTCCCTAGAAAAGCCTCCAGATGAGGATATGAGGTCAACACTTTGATTGATATCAGCCTTAGAAAACCCTGAGTGGAGGACCAAGCTGACATATGCTAGACTTTTATTGTGCAGAAGAGTATTGATTTGCCTTGTTTTGAGCTGTTTATATTTGTGGTGATTTGCTACAGAGCAATAGAAAAATGAATATAGTATAAATCTGCCAGTTTGGGTTTCTTGGGAGCTTGAGACTAGGCAGATTCTCAAATGAAGATTAGGATGCAGAAAGCTTGTTGGGGAAGCTTTTAGCGTGCACACCATGGGAAGAGTACAGGGAGCAAGACTGAGTAGAGGGAAGAGTTGAGCTTTGCTGGGCCGCAATGAGGAGCTCAATCCCTTTCATCAGGATCTTGGGCACTGGGATGATCCTTCATAGTTGACCTGAGATGGACAAGGAGACCTAGGTTTTATAGTCCTTCCTTAATGAGTCATGGAATGCAGGCTTTCCCTAGGAAGTATACATGGCCTTGGACAAGGCTACTTCCTTCAAGGATATGTTATTCTTAGATTAGCTGAGGGCAACAGAGAACACCTTCCTGGTTGTGCAGCCCAGGGTACTCCACCATGAAGTTTTTAAGTGCAAGAATTGCATCTTTTCATTTCCATATTCCCTCCAGTAGCATCATGCCTACTGCAAAGAGAGTTTGAAATACAAGTTTTGGAAAATTCACCTAGTTGAAACATCCTTAGTTTTTTAATAATCAGTTCAATATATACTGTAAGTATGTTTCATAGTTCCACTTAGTAGACTTTTTAATTTTTTTATTATTGACCACTAATTATATACCTGACTCTCTTTTAGATAGTTAGAATGGTACAGTATATAAAACAAGCAGACTCCCACTTTCATAGAAGAAAACAGAAATGTACATGTGTATATATATATACACTAAAGATAAATATAACATATATAACTATGTGTTCATACATACATATATGTGTATGAGTGTGAATATGTATACACATATAAATTATATACATATATTTTAGTAAAAATACTTTATTTCCTCTTTTGTTAGCGTTACAGCTTGTTTCACAAAGTTAGGAGTGCATATATGCAAAGAGAAAATGAAACTGTAGAGCTGAATGAAAAGTATCAGATTTTGAGGGTAGAACCTGGGGGCTGGTTGCAATTTTAAAATATAACAGTCAAGCTATATCTCATGGAAAAGTGGCATTTGAGCAATAACCTGGAAAAGATGTGAGGAAGAGTCACTCCAAGGAAGGGACAACTAATGTAAAATCATAAGGGAGAGTTGTGCTAGTGAGATGTTTCAGAACAGCAGAGAGTCCAATGTGTGGTAGAAACAGCAAGTAAGGGGATGGTGAGAAAAAAGAGGTTGGATAAAGCAAAAGGAGACCAAGTCATGTAAGGCCTTATAGACACTGGGGACTTTAGGTTTGAATGTTAATGCTATACTGTGAAGTGTGTTGAACACTTTATCTGTGTTCATGTGGTTTTAAATCCTCACAAAAACTGTTTATATAGGTAGTTCATTAGTGAGCACACTTGGTTTTAAAGAAGTTGACCAACTCACCCAAGGTCAAGTAGATGGTAAGTTATGAGGACCCCTATATACTGAACCATAGCATCATCCTGATTCCCAACTGAATGGCTTCTGTTTGGTTTTGTAGCATCAAACTGTATGAAAAGATCTGCACACACAATTTAAACTCCCATTGCTATCTAAGGGTAAACTGATAAAATGTCTTAAGTTTATCAGCTAATAGAAAGTACATTTATATTCAACTGAGAAAATTCTGTCATTGTTTGCCATATTTTTACCATCCCATGAACATTTGTGCTTCCATGTTGTAAACTGGATTTTTGGAAAGGCCTTTGAGAATAGATACTGTGAGAAGTAGCGGAGTGAAAGGAGTGTAGCCAGAAGGGAAGTCAGTCCCAAGGCAGCCCCTGTGACAGTCTTTACTGACCTTCCAGAAAGTCAGGAAGCTTGAATGGCTCTGCAGACTTGGCCAAGATGGTAAGGCCTTTGTTCTCCTATATCAACAACCCATCATTGGCTGTGAGTTTTGAAAGAGGGGAAGGAGGAGAGCTCAACACCTTACAAGTTCACCACAATCCACTGTGTACAAAAAAAAAAATCTTTGAGTTTTCCTAGTTGCTACAGGAGAAATACCAGAAGATTTCTAAGCATGGTCTTGATGATGCTGGAGATGTGACTTCATCCTCATGGGAAAAGAAACAACAGGAAAACACAAATCTACTGGCATTTCCCTATATTACTTGAGCAGAGACACAGTGGGTCTGTATCTGTGAATTTAAACCTAATGAGATTTTTTATTGTTGCTATTGTTTTTAATCTGAAAAGACTCACAAATATTCTTTTGAGATAAGAAAAACCTAGAATTGTGAAGTCTCACATACTGGAGTGGTTTTTGCTTTTTTTTTTTGTTTGTTTGGATAGGAGTAGAGACTAGGAAATGTGACATAAGAGAATATAACACTGTCCCCCATTTTTCCCTCCCCATTCACACTTGCCTCACCTTTTCCTTTCATGGTTGCTGAGACTCTACTTAGTAATTTGCTGTAGGAAGGGCAAAGATCCCAGGGTCAAAGGGCATTATCTCTCTGCTGCCGGGTGAATGATGATGAGATATTACTGTTCCCACCAGCTTTGATGAGCAAAAAGAGGGCTCATCTTAGTCATTTTCATCCCCAGAATTTTCTTTCTTTCTCTCCTACAGAGACAAGAGTGGGATCTTTTGCATTTTATGGCTTTATCTTTTAATATTCCCAAGTAAGCCAAACTCAAAGGACAGTCAAAGTCCTTTTTTTTTTTTTTTTTGTAATTTGTAAGGAAATTAGAGTGTGTCTCACCATGATTTTATCAATCTCTTCACCCAGGAAAGTCACTAATGGAATTCCCACTGAGTTCATAATAAAAGAATGCCACAGTTTCATCTATTAATTAGCATATTAGTATGGATGATCATGTACACCTGAAAATAAGGGTGCTATTTTGCATTATCTTATTTTCTGAGAAAGCAGTGACTTGTATTTTTATATAGACTCTGTGTAATTTTTAGCCACATTTAGAAAAATTAAACAATTGTGTTTTCCAGATTCTGAAATCTGTTAAACCACATACCCTACTGTTACACAGCCTTCCTTATCTCAGAACTGCCCACTCAAAAATGCTACAGGATGCATCCTATCAATCTCTGAATATGCAGAAAAAAGCCTAACTCTTAGCTGTATTAATGACTTGAAAATTATACTTTCTTGTAATTGTCATTGAAATGTAAATCTTATAAGGTATTTGAAACAAGATATTCTATTTAACTTTCTCCAATATTTAACATAGTAGGAGACAACATAGATTATCCAATTTCTGAGATTATTAGGAAATAAGGACTTCCTGAACTTAACTGAACATAGAATCAAAGATTGTATTCAGCTAAGATGCACAGGAGTATGTCAAGGCTGCATATTGTCAGCCTGCTTATTTAACTGATATGCAGAGTACACTATGTGAAATGCTGGGCTGAATTAAGCACAAGCTGGAGTCAAGATTGCCAGGAGAAATATCAATAACCTCAGATATGCAGATTACACCACCCATATGGCAGAAAGTGAAGAAGAACTAAAGAGCCTCTTTTTAAATTTTGTTCTTAATTTTTTTTATTGAAGGATAATTGCTTTACAGAATTGTTTTTCTATCAAACCTCAACATGAATCAGCCATAGGTATACATATGTCCCCTCCCTTTAGAACCTCCCTCCCATCTTCCTCCCCATCCCACACCTCTAGGTTGATATAGAGCCCTTTGTCTGAGTTTCCTGAGCCATACAACAAATTTCTGTTGGCTATCTCTTTTACATATGGTAATGTAAGTTTCCATGTTACTTTTTCCATACATCTCACCCTCTCCTCCCTTCTCCCCAGGTCCATAAGTCTGTTCTCTATGTCTGTCTCTCCATTGTTTCCCCATAAATAAATTCTTCAGAACCATTTTTCTAGATTCTAAATATGTGCATTAAAATATAATATTTACCTTCTCTTTTGAACTGTGGTGTTGGAGAAGACTTTTGAGAGTCCCTGTACTGCAAAGAGATCCAACCAGTCCATCCTAAAGGAGATCAGTCCTGGGTGTTCATTGGTAGGACTGATGATGAAGCTGAAACTCCAATACTTTGGCCACCTGATGCAAAGAACTGACTGATTTGAAAAGACTTGATGCTGGGAAAGATTGAGGGCAGGAGGAGAAGGGATGACAGGATGAGATGGTTGGGTGGCATCACCGACTCAATGGACATGGGTTTGGGTGGACTCTGGCAGTTGGTGATGGACAGGGAGACCTGGCATGCTGCGGTTCATGGCGTTGCAGACTCGGACATAACTGAACGACTGAACTGAACTGAACTTTCTGATTCACTTCACTCTATATAATAGGTTCTAAGTTTATCCATCTCATTAGAACTGACTCATATGTGTCCCTTTTTATGACTGGAGTAATATTCCATTGTGTATTTGTACCACAACTTCTTCATCCATTCATCTGTTGATGGACACTGAGGTTGCTTCCATGTTCTAGCTATTGTAAATAGTGCTGCAATGAGCAATGGGATACATGTGTCTTTTCAACCCTGGTTTCCTCAGGGTATTTGCCTATGAGTGGGATTGCTAGGTCATATGGTGGTTTTATTCCTACTTTTTAAAGAAATCTCCATACTGTCTTCCACAGTGGCTGTATCAATTTACATTCCCATCAATAGTGCAAGAGTGTTCCCTTTTCTCCACACCCTTTCCAGCATTTATTGTTTGTAAATGTTTTGATGGCCATTCTGACCAGTGTGAGGTGATATCTCATTGTGGTTTTGATTTGCATTTCTCTAATAATGAGCAATGTTGAGCATCTTTTCAAAAATAGGCTTAAAACTCAACATTCAGAAAACTAAGATCATGGCATCTGGTCCCATCACTTCATGGCAAGAAGATGGAGACTGGCAAAGTTTTCATTAAGTGCCTGAGAATCTGCCTGCAATGCAGGAAGTGCTGGTTATATCTTGGGTGGGGAAGATGTCCTGGAGGAAGAAATGGCAACCCAACCCATTATTCTTGCTTGTAGGATCCTATGGAGAGAGGTTTCTGATGGGCTACAGTTCAAAGGTTCTCAGACAGTCAGACACAACTGAGCAATGTCAGCTCCCAGGAAACCAGGAAATCACTAAGATAAACAAAATCTCTGCATGATTCACAGCTAACTAGAAAAATTTATATGAATATATGGAGATATTACATACCTTGGGAAGAGTTTATTATGTTCATTTGCCTGTTGATTGAAACATTTATTCATTTACTCAATAGTCAAACATCAATCAAATATCTATTAGGATCCATGTATTAAAGATACAGATATTAAAAACTCAGACCCTGTCTTGGCCACAGGAATATACAGAAAAGGAAACAAATATATAACACAATAATCTAAGGGCTTCCTTGCAAGTGCACCCGAAGAAATATGAAAGGATAAGGGCCGGAGACCAAGCTCAGACTAGCAGCTATGGAAGATTTTTTTGGCAAGAATTCCATGTGACCTCAAGCTTGAAGTATAGTATAAATAAGCCAGAAGGCTCAGAAATAATCTGAAGGTGGAAGGGGATGTGCATCAGGGTTGGACAATGGAAAGAAAACACAGTACATGAAGAGGTACCAGGCGGCTGGATTGGAAAACCATAATAAATTCAAGATGATGGCAGGAGAAATGATGGGGCTGGAACCAGTAAGAGGTGATCTGGAGAAGGAAGGCAAAGCCTTCATCATCATAGTCTTACACCCTACCTGGAATTTTGGACTTTATTTTGAAGAAAAAAAAAGCAGGGGAAGTTGTATGAACATTTCTGCTTTACAGTTGGAGACTATACACAGGGGTTTCAGATCGATGAGGATCATGAAATTCAATGAAATGTCCCAGACTACCAAGTTATTTTAGTGAAACAGAATCAAATAGAATGGAAAAGAAAGCTTTAAAATGCAGTGCAAGTTGTATAAGTAAGTATTGCTTTGTGAAATGTGGGTATTATAATAGATCACAAAGTAAGTTTTTCTTAAAGAGGGCTGTGGTCAAAATAATTAGGGAAGCAGTGTTTTAGAAAGATAATTTCAGCAGCTGAAGGCAGTGAGACCAGCCAGATAAGAGACTGTTATTATAACCAATAATAAATGTGGAAAAAAGATGGGCTATTTGGAATCTGTAAGACCATGGAAAGGACAGGCATTTCACTTCTCTGACATTTCTGAAAGCCACCAGACTTTCTATTTTACTCACCTGAAATTAGAACAGCTTCCTCTTTGTATCCAACACTGCTTTTGCCATTTTTCTCCATTTGAGATGATATCATCCCCTGTTTCTACATGAAAAATTCATTATTCAAAGGACAGTTAAAATAGAACTTTTTCCATGAAATATTCCAAGTCTCCCCATCTAGACATAAACCCAGGATCAATCCTTTCTCTTTTATCACAGTCACTGAGGAAACATGTAGCATGAATCACTTTTTATCACTTTCCAGCCTGTTATCTGTTCTGCACTATAATCAATGCTATTTGGAAATGGCTTGTTTTATTGTTGGCCTTTTTATTTTGTCTTCATCTTCTCTCTTATAGAATGTTAGATGCTTGAGGGCAGGGTGGAGACTTCCTGCTCACTGTCTACAGGACTAGAAGAGAGGCTGACAGTGGTGAAGGACTGAATAAAAAGTTCTTGAATGAAGTAGTGAGTGAACTAGTCTCTTACTAACCTGAAAGAGCTTGAGGCAGAATTGATGTGTGATGGGCACCTGATTCCACAACATTTACTTCATCATCAAACCCCAGTATCCTCATTCTGGTTCCTGTAGTTTCCACTCCACCAAATTGTTTCTTTAAATAGAAAAGACAAAATGAGTGAAAATCAATGTTAATAGTAAGTAGATTCCATTTTGGAAATCTTATTTGGTTTAAAAATAAACTGTGGTCATATTCTTACTCCCTGCTAAATGATTACATATATAATACATATCTCACCTCTATTATATTTACAGAGCAGCAGTGTCTTTTATTCTGTGACTTTGGGAAATTTTCCCAATCTGAATTCAGTGAGTCAATGCGGGGAAGAAGGGCCCATATGTTTTAGAGCTTCCCAAAGGGACAATGCTGTTGATGGTTTCAAGATTTCTGTCTCAGTAGTTTCTGGGAAGGTCTTCAACCCCTTAGTCACTTTTTCTTTTTCTTGTTTATTTTTAAGAAGCAAGCCAACAGAAGAACATGTTGAGTGGAGAACATTTAATTATAGGCTGTGGCTTTTTTGAATTAAAATAATCAGTATTTTACCAAACATTTCACAATGCTCTTGTTTTTAAGGCTGACAACACTTCCTAATTTAAAAGTCAAACAAAGCTAGCTTTTTTTCAGTGAATAAATAAGTTTGCTACTTAACCCTTTGTGCTCCATCTGTTGAGAGTTTTTAGAAACCTGGCTTAAGGAGTAGGCCTTCCCTGGTGGCTCAATCAGTAAAGAATCTGCCTGCAGTGCAGGAGACCTGGGTCTGATCCCTGGGTTAGACAGATCACCTGGAGAAGGGCATGGCAACCCACTCCATTATTCTTGCCTGGAGAATCTCATGGACACAGGCGCCTGGTGGGCTACAGTCTATGGTGTCAAAAGATTTGGATATGGCTGAGCAACTGACACACATACGCACATTCAACAGAATATTCAGCAAAACAGTGGGATCCCTAAAAAGCCAACTGCAGGCTAAAATCAGAGGCTTTTCAGCACTGAGACACAGGTACACTAAATCTAGAGTCCATGCTAATGACTGATGGAAAAATTTAAATGACTGTGTAAGCTGACCATATATAATGATCGAGATTTCCCTTTTGGTTGATCACTACTATATGATATCATAATGAGGTTTAGAAGGGAAAACAATTATTAAAATCCAAAGATCTGAACTCTAGTTGCTTTTACTATAAATTAGTTTTACAATAACTAGAGGACTCTAACCAAACCAAAATATAAAAAAATATTATCTGAATTAGAGGATGTTGCTGCTGCTGCTGCTAAGTCGCTTCAGTCATGTCCAACTCTGTGCGACCCCATAGATGGCAACCCACCAGGCTCCCCGGTCCCTGGGATTCTCCAGGCAAGAACTCTGGAGTAGGTTGCCATTTCCTTCCAAATGCATGAAAGTGAAAAGTGAAAGTGAAGTCGCTCAGTCATGCCTGACTCTTAGCGACTCCATGGACTGCAGCCTACCAGGCTCCTCTATCCATGGGATTTTCCAGGCAAGAGTACTAGAGTGGGGGTGTCATTGCCTAGGGAAGTAAAATAATTATCCCCATACCCTTCTAGGTCTGTGACTGAGACATCATCTGTAATTAAAGACCGATTGTCAGAAAAACAAATTTAATAACACGTGTACCTCGTATATACATTGGAGATACCCAGGAAAACTGAGTAATCCCTGATGGCCCAGGTCACCATCTCCAGCAAAAGACAGAAGAAGGTGTTGGAAGGTAACCAGGCAAAGCAGAATAAACAAGGGTGAGGCTGTTTTTGCAGATTTAAGTACTAGCCTTCTCCTTGATAAGAATTTCTGGAAGTTGAGAGTCATTCTGTTAATGGTATAGAAAAGAAGAAAGAAAGTGAAGTCGCTCAGTTGTGTCTGACTCTTTGCAACCCCGTGGGCTGTAACCTACCAGACTCCTCGGTCCACGGGATTCTCCAGGCGAGAATACTGGAGTGGGTTGCCATTTCCTTCTCCAGGGGATCTTCCTGATGTAGGGATAGAACATGAGTCTCCCACATTACAGGCAGATACTTTAATCTCTGAGCCACCAGGGAAGCTTAGAAAAGAAGACACCCTTACAAATGGAGACTTCCTTTATAAATGCAAATGTTTCTTGAAAATGATACCTTGGATCCCTTTACAGAACTTTCCAAAAATAATCAGTGGGAAGGGAAAGAATTGGGAGTCTGTGATTAGTAGATGCAAACTATTATATATAGAATAGATAAACAACAAGGTCCTACTGTATAGTGAGAGGAACTATATTCAGTATCCTTTAATAATGGTAAAGAATATGAAATAGAATGTATGTACATTTATAAATGGATTACTTTGCTACACAGCAGAAAATCACACAACACTGTAAATCATATGCACTGTTTTCAATAAAATTTTAAAAAAATCAGTCTAAAATAATCTTTATGCCAAAGAGGCATATTTTGCTGTAACTGATTCCAAAATCTTGGCTCTCTATGTACCATTTCCAAACATAAATACAGAGAGAGAGTTATGGAGGAGAAAGAGTGGCTTTATTACTTTGCCAGGCAAAGGGGAATGCAGTAGTCTAGCACCTCAAGAACTGTGCATACCTCCTTGGTAAATGTTGTTGTTCAGTCACTAAGTAATGTCTGACTTTTGTGAGCACATGGACTGCAGCATGCCAGCCTCCTCTGTCCTCTACTATTTCCTGGAGTTCATTCAAATTCATGTCCACTGAGTCGGTGATGTTATCAACTCATCTCATCCTCTGTCATCCTCTTCTCCTCCTGCCTTCAGTCTTTCCCAGAATCAGAGTCTTCTCCAAATGAATTGGCTCTTCCCATCAGGTAGCCAAAGTATTGGAGTTTCTTCAGCTTCAGCATCAGTCCTTCCAACGAATATGCATGGTTGATTTCCTTTAGGATTGACTGGTTTGATCTCCTTGCAGTTCCAGGGACTTTAAAGAGTTTTCTCCAACACCATAATTTGAAAGCATCAATTCTGCAGCATTGAGCTGGAAAAGCCATCGTTTTGACAATACAGATCTTTGTCAGCAAAGTGGTGTCTCTGGATTTTAATGAGCTGTCTTGATTTGCATAGCTTTCCTCCCAAGGAACACACATCTTTTAATGTCATGGCTACAGTCACCAGCCACAGTGATTTCGGAGTCAAAGAAAAAAAAAATATCACTATTTCTACTTACTTTTCTCCCTTTTCTTTGCCATGAAGTGATGGCATGGGATGCCGTGATCTTAGTTTTTTAATGTTGAGTTTCAAGTCAGCTTTTTCACTCTCCTCTTTCACCTTCATCAAGGTGCTCTTTAGTTCCTCTTTACTTTCTGCTATTAGAGGGGTGTCATCTGCATATCTGAGGATTTTTATATTTCTCCTGGCAATATCAGGATTACAGCTTGTGATTCATCCATCTCAGCATTTTGCATGATATACTCTGCATATAAGTTAAATAAGCAGGGTGACAATATACAAACTTGTACCCCTTTCCCAAGTTTGAGCCAGTCTATTGTTCCATGTCCATTTCTAACTGTTGCTTCTTGACTTGCATACAAGCTTCTCAGGAGCTAGACAAGGTGATCTGGTGCATGCAGCCATGCTTAGTTTCTCAGTCATGTCTAACTCTTTTCAACCCTATGGGCCGTGGCCTGCCAGGCGCCTCTGTCCATGGGATTCTCCAGGGAAGAATACTGCAATGTGTCCCCTTTCCTACTTCAATGGATATTCCTGAACCAGGCATTGAACTGGAGTCTCCTGTACCCCCTGCACTAGCCAGCTGATTCTTTTACCACTGCGCCACTTAGGTAGCCATTCCCTGGTGAATAGGAAGAGGTTATATATTCAAGCAGGGTTTTTGATAAGGATCAAGGCCTGTGACAATCATTCTTCTTTCTGCAAAGTTTCAAAAGAGTGAAGTTGCTGAAAAGATTAGTTGGTCTTCCCATATTGATGAGTCTCTCTGGTCCCTTTAATCTTGCCCCAGGTGGTTTGTTACTGCTCCTCCCTTGATTACCAAATGTACTACCCTTTGGAACTATGAAAAGGTCATGGAAGCTGGAGTTTTGCCTACAAGAAATAGAGGACAAAAAGCCTTCTTGCCCAGGAACCCCACAGGGCTCTGCTCAGCATCACAATCAATCCTGCTCCCCTTCAAGAAACTAAAGACAAATTTGAGATTAAATCTTATGTCTGCTGCTTGAAGTGAAGTCACACAGTCATGTCCAACTCTTTGTGACCCCATAGACTGCAGCCTGCCAGGCTCCTCTGTCCATGGGATTTTCCAGGCAATAGTACTGGAGTGGATTGCCATTTCCTTCTCCAGGGTTCTTCCCAACCCAGGACTCGAACCCGGGTCTCCCACATTGTAGACAGATGCTTTACCATCTGAGCCACCAGGGAACTTATCATCCTTGTAATCCAATTTTCTGCTGATGGGTAGGGCTGTGTTACCTCCTTGTATTTTGTCCAGAGGCCAAACTGGCTTCCCTGGTAGCTCAGAGGATAAAGGGTCTGCCTGCAATTCAGGAGACCCAGGTTTGATCCCTGGGTTGGGAAGATCCCCTGAGAAGGAAATGGCAACCCACTCTAGTATTCTTGCCTGGAGAATCCCATGGACAGAGGAAGGATACAGCCCATAGGGTTGCAAAGAGCAGCTGAGCGACTTCACTTTCACTTTTAATGATGAAGTCTTCCTCCAGAAAGACTTATACCAGCATGCCATGCCTCCCAGGACTGCTGCAGTCAGTGTCCCTGACCCTGTGGCTGGCCACTGTCAACCCATGCCTCCCCTGGAGACTTGTGAATACTCACAGGCAAGTCTGACTCAGTCTCCTATGCAGCCACTACTCCTTTATCCTGGGTCCTGGTGCACACAAAGTTTTATGTGCCCTCCAAGAGTCTCTATTTCCCTAGTACTGAGGAAGACCTGTAATCAAATATCACTGGATTTCAAATTTCATACAAAGACAGGCACAATAAAGATCATACATGGTATAGACCTAAAAGAAGGACAAGATATTAAGAAGAGCTGGCAAGAATACATAGAAGAGCTATACAGAAAAGATTTTAATGACCCAGATAACCAGGAGGTGTGATCACTCTAGGGCCAGATATCCTGGAATGTGAAGTCAAGTTGGTCTTAGGAAGCATCACTATGAACAAAGCTAGTGAATAAAGCTATATGGTGAAATTACAGCCAAGCTACTTCAAATCCTAAAAGATTTAGGATTTGTGTGAAAAAAGTGCTGCACTCAACATGCCAGCAAATTTGAAAAACTCAGCAGTGGCCACAACTGGAAAAGGTCAGTTTTCATGCCAATTCTGAAGAAGGACAAGGACAAAGGATGTTCAAACTACTGCCCAATTGCACTCATTTCACTTGCAAGGTAATGCTCAAAATCCTTCAATATAGGCTTCAACAGTATGTGAACTGAGAACTTCCGGATTTTCAAGCTTGATTTGGAAAAGACACAGAAACCAGAGATCAAATTGGCAGCATCCTTTGGATCATAGAAAAGGCAAGAGAATTCCAGAAAAACATCTACTGTTTTATTGACTATGCTAAAGCCTTTGACTATGTGGAATACAACAAACTGTGGGAGATTCTGAAAGAGATGGGAATACCAGACCACCGTACCTGCCTCCTGAAACACCTGTATGCAGGTCAAGAAGCAACAGTTAGAACTGGACATGGAACAACAGACTGGTTCAAAATTGAGAAATAAATACATCAAGGTTGTATATTGACATGCTGCTTATTTAACTTCTATGCAGAGTACATCATGCAAAATGCAGGAGTGGATGAAAGCACAGGCTAGAATCAAGATTGCAGAGAGAAATATCAATAACCTCAGTTATGCAGATGACATCACCCTTACGGCAGAAAGTGAAGAGAAACCAGAGGCTCTTGACAAAAGTGAAAGAGAAGAGTGAAAAAGTTGGCCTAAAACTCAACCTCAACATTCAAAAAATGAAGATCATGGCATCTTGTCCCATCACTTCATGGCAAATAGTTGGAGAAACAATGGAAATTGTGACATTTAATTTTCTTGGGCTCCAAAATCACTGTGGATGGTGATTGCAGCCATGAAATTAAAAGATATTTGCTCCTTGGAAGAAAAACTATCACAAATCTAGACAGTGTATTAAAAAGCAAACACATTGCTTTGCCAGCTAAAGTCCATATAGTCAAGGCTATGTCTTTTCCAGTAGTCAGGTATGTATACGAGAGCTAGACCATAAAGAAGGCTGAGCACTGAAGAATCGATGCTTTTGAACTGTGGTGTTGGAGACTTTTTTTTTTTCAAACTCTATCCAGCTTTATTAAAGATACTTTTCATAAACAATCATGGTATTTCAGGCAGGACATGGGCAGACAATTGTTAACAGTACACAACTTTCAAACTCTCTTTTTCAGTGGACTACCAAAATCAGAAAGCCACTATAAAACCCAATGAAATCTTCATGTGATAATCTGAACAGGGAAAGTTTAGAGTGAGGGTTGACATTTCACATTTAGCATGTTGTTTAACAACTTTTCACAAGCCGACCCTGACTTTCAGGAAATGGAAATGAAAATGGCAGAAGTATCACTCTGAGGAGCCACAGTCTAAAAAAAGGAACCGCTGCTCTTTGAAAGATGCCATCTCAATGGTGACACTATAAAGTCCAGATTGCCTGACACACTGGTCATCAATTTTGGGGGACACAGTGTTCAGGTTCCAACAGGTCTCTGGGTTTAGGGGAGTCAAGTCTGTGCTGAGGTGGAGAGGGAGAAGAGGACATAAAAGCTAAATTTTAGTTTTCTCACACCACAAGGCATTTGTGCCAAGGTGGCTAACGTGTGTCAACATCAAGGAATCCCTCCTTCCTTGGAACCAAGAGGAAGTCTCTCAGAACTAGACGGGAAAGGTATTTTTCCCCCATGTCAATTCAGCTTCGGAGATATTCTGTTAGTGACGTGCCCTTCCTCCAAAAAACAACAATGAAGTGTTCTGTGTGCTAACAACATAGCTTAAAAAAAAAGTAAAACAAAATTCTGCATTTTTATAAAACTTGATAAAAAATAGTATTTCAAACTGTACAGTCACCAGAAGTACACAGTTATCAAAAATGCACACACTTCACCTGGCATCTCCAACACCTTCAGCTTTCTGTGCCTGGTCTGTTTTGGCATCTCCATTTTCTGCAGGGTTATTCCCATCCTCGCCAGCATCAGCTTTCCTCTTTTCCCCTTTGGGTACCTTCTCTCCCTTCTTTGCAGGGGCCTTTTTAGGCTTGGGCTTTAGGCTTGGGCTCTAGCTTTGGAGGAGCAGGTTTAGCACATAACCTTGCAGATCTTCTCTGTGGTTCATCCCTTTCCCTTGGCTTTGTCTCCTTTAGCATCCCTTCAGCCATTCTCTTGGGCATCGTGGTTGTGGCGGCGGGATGTAGGCGCTGGACATGGGGATGCAGTGGCGTGCGGGCTTTAAGTTAATCCAGGGGTTTCTCTCTCCTCTTCTTCACACTGCTCCTGGAAAAGACTTTTGAGAGTCCCTTGGACTGCAAGGAGATCCAACAAGTCCATCCTAAAGGAAATGAACCCTGAATGTTCAGTGGAAAGACTGATGCTGAAGCTGAAGCTCCAATACTTTGGCCACCTGATGCAAAGAGCCAACTCATTGGTAACGACCCTGGTGCTGGGAAAGACAGGGCAGGAGAAGGGGGCCACAGAGAATGAGATAGTTAGATAGCATCATTGACTCAATGGACATGAGTTTGAGCAAACTCAAGGAGATGGTGGAGGACAGGGAAGCCTGGAGTTCTGCAGTCCATTGGGTCGCAAAGAGTCAGACACAACTGAGTGAGTGAACAACAGCAACAGCAGTCTTTAATTCTGCAAGATCCTGGTGCTTCAGTCATTTATCTCATCTGTTGAGACAGGATGACATGCTGGTTCAGGATGGTGTGAGAATTCACTAAATAGGGTTATGTGGAACACCTGTGAAACATACTAAGTGCCCTTTTTTTTTTTTTTTCCTGCAAATGAACACTGGTAACTTGAAACATTACTGGGCCTAACTGAGAAAAGTTGACTGAGATCCAAAAGGGATGGAGAAAGAACACTTGGAGAAACTGGGAAGATTTACCATGGGGAAGTAACAGCAACATGTTGGAAAAATAAGTGGATTGGGAGTTGGGAATACAATTTACTCACTCAGCACTGACACCAAATATGGGGGCTAGAGGAATGTCCTCTTTGGACCTAATTTACTTTGATTTACAAAATCAGGGAGTGGAGATATTCTTTGAGGTTGCTGTTGGTGGTTTGCTTTTTTTAAAAAGTAGACATAGAAATAAAACCAATGCTATAAAGCAATAAAAGTATTTTGGGGGATTGGTTAGAAACAGCAATTCAGGAGACTCAGATTCATGTTGAAACTCAAATGTGCTCTGAGGAGAATTGAAAACCAAAGGATTTTTAAAGGAAAAGGAGAAAGTTTTCACAAACTTCTAGAATTCTAATTCTTGTCTGTACATGACTGTTCATTGCAGCTGCTGCTGCTGCTAAGTCACTTCAGTCGTGTCCGACCCTGTGCAACCCCACAGATGGCAGCCCACCAGGCTCCCCCATCCCTGAGATTCTCCAGGCAAGAATGCTGGAGTGGGTTGCCATTTCCTTCTCCAACGTATGAAAGTGAAAAGTGAAAGTGAAATCGCTCATTCATTGTGGCTACTACTATGCAAGAGTTTGCTGGGTAAGCCATCTTTCAGAATGCTTTTGTGGTTTTGCCCAGTTCATGGTGCACATTCCATACAAGTGGAAATGTGCATGGACCCCACTTCCCCAGCAGCCACCTGGCTCCATTTTTGCGCTCTGGTGACATTATGAACTCCATTTTATTCATTCTTAACAACTTTAACAATTATCCAAATTTAAGAATAAACTGAGTAGCTACTGGTGGATGTTTACAAAGACCCCCTTAAAGATTATAATTATTTAAAAGGAGAAAAAATAGATCAGAATTATTAAGTCTTTTTATTTTCTCAAATATTATTCCTTTTGTTCACAATACTCTTCCTCTCATTTTTGTCCCCTAGCTAATCCATATTGAGACCAACTAACATATCACCTCTTTGGAGAAAATTTTCCAGGATCTCTCCATCTAGTAAAGTCACCCTGTTTCTGCTTTCCCTCAGGATTTTGTGCTTATGTCTATCATTGTGGCCAGTCCTGGGGCAAAAATGTAATTAGAACATAACTTGTCATGATAAGAAAATTGAAACCTCTCCACAAATGGGGAATTGAAAAATCATGGGTTATCCATCTGATGAGATATTTCAGAGTCATTTAAAATTTTGTCCTTGAGGTTTTTTTTTTTTCCTTTAAGATGTAAAATTGCTTTTTATAATGTTACCTGGAAAAAGAAGGTATAAAATTGTACATATAAATGTATTTAAATTGATCAGTTTTATCAAGATATAACTGACACACAGTCCTGTATAATTTTAAAGTGTATAGCATAATGATTTGACTTACATACGTCATGAAGTAATTATCATAATAATTTTAGTAAGCATCCACATCCATCATCTTATACATACAATTAAAAAAAAAAAAGCAG
Organism: Nanger dama; assembly: GCA_917880005.1. NCBI lineage: Eukaryota > Metazoa > Chordata > Mammalia > Artiodactyla > Bovidae > Nanger > Nanger dama. The sequence continues at coordinate 62,845,707 of CAKJTW010000004.1, read as the reverse complement.
AAAAGTTTTTCTTATGAGAGCTCTTGGGATTTGTTCCCTTAGCAACTTTCATACATAATATGTGCTTAGTCACTTAGTCGTGTCCGACTCTTTTTGACCCCATGAACAGTAGCCCACTTGGCTCCTCTGTCCTTGGGATTCTCCAGGCAAGGATACTGGAGTGGCTTGCCATTTCCTTCTCTACATATGTAACACAGAGCAGTGCTAATTGTACTTTCATGGTATGCATTACATCCCTAGTACTTTATCTGTAACTGGAAGTTTGTACTGTTTGACTACCTTCATCTGACTCTCCCTTACTTGACTCCCCCACCTCTGGTAACCACATGCCTGAGATCTTTTTCTATAATTTCATTTGTTTGTTCTTTGAAGTATAATTGACTTGCAACTCTATATTAGTTCCTAGTGCACAACATATAAATATTATATTTAAACTGTTTTAAATATGTTTATGAAGACTTGAAAAGAAGTATATACGTTAAAATAACAGTTCATTTCAAAGTGAGTAAATATGGGTAAATGTTTACTTTTTATCTCTATTGTTCCATGCATCCATATTTTCTAGAATGAACATTTTTATTTTTGTAATGAAAAAAATTATTCAAAATGGAAAGTGAATACAAAAATAAATTCATTTTTCTCATTCATGATACAATAGTGTATTTGTAATAGTTGATACTTATGCTACTCTGCATATCTAGAATGTTACCAAGTTCCTGAAATTTGTGCTGTTGGTAGGCATAAAAAGTGTCACATATGATTTCTGATGAACAGTTTTTCTTTTTGGAAGCTTCTGCTCTTCATTCTCGTTCAGTATCTGGTACCACAGTCCACCCACAGGAAGACTGAACCCAGCAGACCATAAAATCACAGAATGAGCTCAGAGAATGCAGTCTGCCTAAATAAAGAGGTTGGGATTAAAAAAAAAAAAAAAAAAAAACACCTAAAACACATACCTTACTAATGTTCTTCTCATTTCCTTATATTACTTCCCCTGACTCTGGCTAAAATGCTGACTATATTATTGGGCTTGCAGATTTGGATTCCAGCTTCTCTCTCATTTCTTTCAGTCTCAATTCTGCCCTGGCCTCAGCTCATGAGCCGGTTCTTCCTGAGGTCCTATTTTGAGAGGAATGAGGGTTCTGTTATTATAACATAACAAAGCTCTGACTAGATATTAGAAAGAGAAAGAACCATTTCATTTCAGGGTGGAGGCGTTGCACACGGCTTGGGTCATGTGCTTGGAACAGGCTAGAAAACATCAACGGTGTGACAGTGGGACTCAAGCTATTTGTTCAGTGTCCCCTCCTTCAATCATCATGGCACCTCACTCCAGTACTCTTGCCTGGAGAATCCCATGGATGGAGGAGTCTGGTGGGTTGTGGTCCATGGGGTCGCTAGGGGTCAGATATGACTGAGCAACTTCCCTTTCACTTTTCACTTTCATGCATTGGAGAGGGAAATGGCAACTCACTCCAGTGTTCTTGCCTGGAGAATCCCAGCGGAACCTGGTGGGCTTCTGTCTGTGGGGTTGCACAAAGTCGGACATGACTGAAGTGACTTTGCAGCAGCAACAGCCTTCAATTATCAAACACTGAAAAATATTTCACACTAGCCCAGGCTTACTACTAGGTGTTCAAACAAAGAGCAATAACCCTCAAAAGGCTCATCAGGGTGTCAGCAGGCAGAGGTGGGAAGAATTAATCACAATATTGAGTAATATGCATAGTAGTATAGTTATATGCTAGTTGGACTGAAATGTATATATGAATTTGCCTTGAAATGTAAGCAGATATAAAAAATTGAGTTTTAAGAGTGGTGAGAATTTATCTCCCAGACATGGGAAAAGGGAAGAAGAGGTAGATAAAGGGGTAGATGAAAGTACTTGTGTGGTGCTTCAGATGTACAGATAGGTGTATGTGGTGGGAGACTGTCATTCAATTGGTTAATACTTAGTGAGAATCTAGGTGTGATAGGACCTCTACTGGACACTCCTTTAGGCAATGGAAATCAGCATCTCAAGTTGGGCATGTATTATAGGAGGGAGAGAGAAAAACATTAAAAGATATAATACCTGCTCTGCTCTCAAGGAGGTAAAGCCTAAATTTCCACTCCTTTAGTGTGGACTCTACATAATAATTTAAAAGAGTAAAATATGGAAAAGGGTGGGGAGAGAATAACTTTACAGTGGTGGAGCCTGACAAACATTACCTCAGCCTCATGGTCAAAGTCAGCATCAACAGTGATGTTGTGCTGACAGTATATATCCTTGATGTGATGGGATGAAAATTGCACTTTATCTCTGCTGTCTTTTCCTCAAAACATGCAATCCCAGGCTAAAAATGAGGGGGGGAAAAAAGAACAAGCCAGAAATTTCAACAAAAAGACTTGTCACACGATACATTGCAGTACACTTGAAAACTTTAGAAGACATCCAAAGCAAGCAATACATAAGAAATTATCAAAGCTAAGAGGAGCCTATGGAGACAAAACAAATAAATGTACTCTGATACTCCAGATAGGATCCTGGACAATTAAGTGAAAACTAAGGAAATCTGAATAGAACATGGACTTTCATAGTGAACTAGTATTGTTTTACTCATTCTGACAAGTGTACCAAGTTAAGATGTTAATAATGGGAGAACCTGGATGTGTAGAATATAGAGACTTCCTATAGCATCTTTGTAATGTTTCTATAAATCTAAAATTGTTCTTAAAAATATAAGATCAATGGATGATATGTGCTGTGAAACAAAGTAAAGCAAGGAATGAGGTGAAAGAAATTTGGGAGTGAGAAGTATTTTGGAGGGGATTGTAAGAGACTCTACTATGAGCAGGTGATAATTGTAAAAAATGCTGGAATGAAGAGGGAAGAGCATGTCAGTTTCTGTGGGAAGAGCCTGCCAACAGACGGCATGTTTCAAACGCCTTGAGGTATTCTGATCTATGCTTGGTTGGTTTTAAGAACAGAGAACAAGCAAGTTTGGACAGAGTGCTGAGAACTGGTAGGAAGGTTGCAAGATGAGGTAGAAGAGAACATTGAAGCTAGATTATGAAAAAGTTTAGAGGTCATAGTGAAGGATTTGAATTTGACTTGAAGTGAAATAAAACAATGTTATAAGATTTCCCTCAAGTATTTTCCAGATTTCATTGTTTGCATGGAGAGTTGAAAGTAGAGGGCAGAGCAGAAGTGTAACATTCAGGGCACTTATTACAAGGGAGTAGATCAATGGTGATGGGTTACCAGAGCCAGATGGCAGTGGTGGCATTGATAAGAAGTAGTTAGGGTCTGGATGTATTTGGAAGAAACCTGCCATGCCAATGTGTCAGACATAGTTAGGAAAGAGAAAAAAAAAAGAAAGAATGCTTGTAAAATCTTTCAGGCACTTTAATAGGTGGTGGTACCATTTACAAAACTGAGGGAGACCTGAGGAGCAGCAGGTCTGAGAGGTAAACCAGGAATTTGAATTTTGGATGTGTGACATTTGAGAAGCACATTATGTCTCCAACCAGAGATTCATATAAGTAGTTAAGTAGATGACTTTAGAGTGCAAGTGTGAGATGAGAACTGAAATAAACATTTAGGAGTCATCAGTTTATATGAATGGTGCTTCAAGCATGAATGGTGAATTTATATAGGGAGTGGTTGTAAGTAAAAGATGTTTGAAGACTGAGCCCTGTGGAACTCCAACATTTAGGGGTTGAAAGGAAGAGAATTTAACAAATGAATCTTCTAGGAAAGTAGAAGTAAAAGCAGGAATGATTGTATTTCAGAAACCAAGTACAGGAATTGTTTCCAAAAAAATGGAGAAGTCTACAGTGTCAAATGCTGTGAAGGGTTAATTAAGTAAGATCAAGACTGGGGATTGACAACTGAATTAGCTCCTTGGACAAAAGTAGTATAAGGGAATGATGGGAATAAAGACATAATTGAATAAGTTCAAGAGAGATTGCAGAATAATAAAGTGAAAATCATTAGTATAATCAACAACATTTGCTGTCAGTTTTGACAAAAGAGGAAGCAAAAAGTATGGTAACTGGAGAATATGATGAAAAAGCAAGGTAAAATATATTATTTTTGACTTGACATATATTAAGCATGATTTCAAGTTTAGAAAAACTATCCAATAGCAAAAGAACAATTGATTACCTAAAAGGAAACAGGGACAATTGTAGGCACAAAATAATTTAGAGAAAAGAATAAATGGTATTCAGATGTTACCAAGTCCAAGCTTACTCTGCTCACTGCAAAATAGGCCAATAAATCTTGGAGACAAGGTGTTGAGGCAAGCAATATAACTTTATTCAGAAATCTGGCTGACAAAAAGATGGCAGACTAATGTCTCAAAGTAACCATCTTGTTGGGGTATGGGTGCCAGGTTCTTTCATGGGTCAGAGATGGGGGAGGAGAGGAAAAAAAGTAAAAAGACCATTTAGTTCTTGCAAATATCTCCTGGAATGGCAAAACTCAGGCAGGGATATGTGTTAATTTCTTTCTTCCTATAGTCTACAGGTGTACAGGGTTATGAACAAAGTTACTTTAGTTTAACAATCAGGCAAAGGGGGTCTGTGTTCCCTAATGTAGGCCTTTATATGTGCTTATAAAAAGCAGCAAAAAAGGGTTAAAGTAAGAGGATGGATTCAGCATGGAGTCAAAATTGACTTTTTCTGGTTACAGGATGTAGGTAGAGGGATCTACTAATATAGGGGCCTGAGTAGTTAATTCACTCTATGAGAAAAATGGTTGGATGTAAGAGTGCAGATGAGGTTAATTAACTTGGTGTAATGAGACTGAAAATAGTCTTTTTCATCTGGTTTCTCAGAAAAATGAGAATTAAAGCCACCACCTGAAAATGAGATAAAGGAAAGCATTTGGTATTTTAAAGAGTGAAGTTAATGTGAGAAGTAGTAGTTTTGGAGAGTGGGAGAGAGAATTGCCTGGTTTGGTCAGGAAGCAACAGTTAGAACTGGACATGGAACAACAGACTTGTTCCAAATAGAAAAAGGAGTACATCAAGGCTATATATTGTCACTCTGCTTATTTAGCTTATTTAACTTCTATGCAGAGTACATCATGAGAAAAACTGAGCTGGAGGAAGCACAACCTAGAATCAAGATTGCTGAGAGAAATATCAATAACCTCAGATATGCAGATGACATCACCCTTATGGCAGAAAGTGAAGAGGAACTAAAAATCTTCTTGATGAAAGTGAAAGAAGAGAGTGAAAAAGTTGGCTTAAAGCTCAACATTCAGAAAATGAAGATCATGGCATCTGGTCCCATCACTTCATGGGAAATAGATGGAGAAACAGTGGAAACAGTGTCAGACTTTATTTTGGGGGACTCCAAAATCATAGCAGATAGTGTTTGCAGCCATGAAATTAAAAGACACTGACTCCTTGGAAGGGAAAGTTATGACTGACCTAGATAGCATATTGAAAAGCAGAGACATTACTTTGCCGACTAAGTTCCGTCTAGTCAAGGCTATGGTTTTTCCTGTGGTCATGTATGGATTTGACAGTTGGACTGTGAAGAAAACTGAGCAATGAAGAATTGATGCCTTTGAACTGTGGTCCTTTGGACTGCAAGGAGATCCAAATAGTCCATCCTAAAGGAGATCAGTCCTGCGTGTTCATTGGAAGGACAGATACTAAGGTTGAAACTCTAATACTTTGACAACCTCATGTGAACAGTTGACTCATTGGAAAATATTCTGATGCTGGGATGGATTAGGGGCAGGAAGAGAAAGGGACAACAGAGGATGAGATGGCTGGAAGGCATCACCGAATCAATGCACATGAGTTTGGATGAACTCTGGGAGTTGGTGATGTACAGGGAGGCCTGGTGTACTGTGATTCATGGAGTTGCCAAGAGTCGGACATGACTGAGTGACTGAACTGAACTGAAGCTGACTTTAGATCATAAATGTAAAGTATGGCTAGCTGGCAGTGCTGTGACTTCTCCAGCATCAATCATATGTATAGGTGCAGAAGAGAACAGAAAAAGGTTGAGTGTAGACCAGGGTTGGGATATTTAAAGGATTATGATAGACTGATGGGCAAGGAAGAGAATGGCAGATGCAAAGGGTGAGAATAATAACAACAGACCAGAGACTCTGAACTAGATAAGAAAAGAAGTGAAGGAATAAACCAGCTAGAATTTGGAGTTATTAATAGATGTGATGTCCTTGAATGGAAGAGCAGGTATCGTTACCCAAAGATGAGATGCTTTAGTTACTGGTAAGAAAAAAATGTCTAAGAAAAGAAAAATATAGGAAATGAGAATAGGTAAAGGAAGAAAGGTAGGATGTCATCTAAGATGACTGGATGAGGAGAATAAGATATTGCAAAGTAAAATATTAGATAATCCTAAAATATGATGCTGTGAAAGTGCTGCACTCAATATGTCAGCAAATGTGGGAAACTCAGCAGTGGCCACAGGACTGGAAAAGGTCAGTATTCATTCCAATCCCAAAGAAAGGCAATGCCAAAGAATGCTCAAACTACTGAACAGTTGAACTCATCTCACAGGCTAGTAAAGTAATGCTCAAAATTCTCAGCCAATCTTCAACAATACATGAACCATGAACTTCCAGATGTTCAAGCTGGTTTTAGAAAAGGCAAAGGAACCAGAGATCAAATTGCCAACGTCCACTGGGTCATGGAAAAAGCAAGAGAGTTCCAGAAAAACATATATTTCTGCTTTATTGACTATGCCAAAGCCTTTGACTGTGTGGATCACAATAAACTGTGGAAAATTCTGAAAGAGATGGGGATACCAGACCACCTGACCTGCCTCTTGAGAAATCTGTATGCAGGTCAGGAAGCGACAGTTAGAACTGGACATGGAACAACAGACTGGTTCCAAATAGAAAAAGGAGTACATCAAGGCTGTATATTTTCACCCTGCTTATTTAACTTCTATGCAGAGTACATCATGAGAAATGCTGGGCTGGAGGAAGCACAAGCTGGAATCAAGATTGCCGGGAGAAATATCAGTAACCTCAGATATGCAGATGACACAACCCTTATGGCAGAAAGTGAAGAGGAACTAAAAAGCCTCTTGATGAAAGTGAAAGAGAAGAGTGAAAAAGTTGGCTTAAAGCTCAACATTCAGAAAACTAAGCTCATGGCATCTGGTCCCATCACTTCATGTCAAATAGATGGGGAAACAGTGACTGACTCTTTGGGGGCTCCGAAATCAGTGTAGATAGTGATAGAAGCCATAAGGAGTTGGACACGACTGAGCAACTGAACTGACTGACTGACTGACTCCTTGAAGGAAAGTTGTGACCTGCCTAGACAACAGTGTATAAAGCAGAGACATTACTTTGTCAACAAAGGTCTGTCTAGTCAAGGCTATGGTTTTTCCTGTGGTCATGTATGGATTTGAGAGTCGGACTGTGAAGAAGGCTGAGGGCCGAAGAATTGATGCTTTTGAACTGTGGTGTTGGAGAAGACTCTTGAGAGTCCCTTGGACTGCAAGGAGATCCAACCGGTCCATTCTAAAGGAGATCAGCCCTGGGTGTTCTTTGGAGGGAATGATGCTAAAGCTGAAACTCCAGTACTTTGGCCACTTCATGCGAAGAGTTGACTCACTGGAAAAGACTCTGATACTGGGAGGGATTAGGAGCAGGGGGAAAAAGGGGTGACAGAGGATGAGATGGCTGGATGGCATCACTGACTCAATGGACATGAGTTTGAGTGAACTTCTGGAGTTGGTGATGGACAGCGAGGCCTGGCATGCTGCAATTCATGGGGTCACAAAGAGTTGGACACTACTGAATGACTGAACTGAACTGAACTGAAAGAGCTTTAATTCCAGAAGAAGTATTTTGAAAAGTCTGGTAGGAATTAGAGCTTGAATACAATTAGGGATTTACAGCCTAGTAGATGGAAGAACGTTTCTTAAACTTACCTCAGAAAGAGAGACTGCAACGAAGTACACTGACGATCTTTGAAGTAGGGGCAGGTATCAGTTCAATGATCATTTCCTTCTTGGAGAAGGTCACTTGGGTCATTTGCAGTGGTACAGTAGGCAGGGATGAAAGGAGGAAGGGTGACTCTGTGTGCTTCCCATAAGCCAGCTGTGAACATTGTTGACACCAGGAAATGAGACTGGGACAGCAAACTGAAGTCATGGAAAGAGGTTTAGACTTATCCTCCCCAAATTATATGTCCAGGCCCTAATCACAGAGCCTGTTTGGGGGGTTCTTTACAGGTGTCTTTAAGTTGAAGAACTTAAGTTGAGATCATTCTATATGTGTGGGCCTTAAGTCTAATAAGTCTGTATAGGAGAAGGGAAAATAAACACACAGAAGATTTTGTGAAGACAAGCAGAGAGTGGAGTGATTCATCTTCAGACTAAGGAACAGCAAGGACTGCCAGCAGTCGCCAAAAGTTAGGAGAAAGTCATGAAACGGATTCTCTGGCAAAGTCTCTAGGGAGAACCAACCATCATTATTTGATATTCAACCTCCAGATGGTAAAAGAATAAACTTCTGTTGCTTTAAGACACCAAATTTCTGCTAATTTGTTATAAAAGTCCTAGGAAACAAATACAAGTGCCTAAGTAAAGGACAATAGGATGACATACATGAACACACATGACTTTTTAGACTTTTAAATTAACTAATCCTCAAAGAGATTGTCAGTAGCTTGGGATCTCTTCAGCCTAGAAGTGTTTTAGCTGATATAAAAAGACCTTAAGTGTAATACTGAGTGTCATTACAATACAGTACAGTGTTAGAAATTATTTTATCTTAATTAATGAGGAAAGAGACTAGAATGGATGAGTTAAACAAGGGAGGACAACAGTGTGTGAAAGAGAACATGCCAACTCTTTCACTAGAAGATCTAACTCAAGGACAGGTCTTTAGTGGTGTGGACTCTTCCAGCATGAGATCAGCAAGATGTCTGAGATGTCTTGAGGTGTTGAGGGACAAGGCATTTTCGTCTGACCTGACTTTGTGCCTTGATCTAGAACAGCTCCCCTGAAATATCACAGAGGACAAAATAATGGAAGTCTGCAGAAATCCACCTAGATTCTTTTTGTTCTTTTAATAATCATTCTGGTAGTTTCCAGTGTTTTCCTCTAGGACACAAGAAGCTTCCTTAATTTTGATCCTCTAAGGGAGATGTCATTGCTCTCTGGATCTACGTTTCTGCTCCATCTGGTGTAGCATAAGTGTCAGCCTGGTCTTGCCCACCTGGCAGATACTTCCTCTGGCTTCTCCATGCTGGGTATGGAGAGCTGCATTACTCATCTGTATAGTCTTTTGACAAATATTGCACCTCTTACTCTAGATATAGAAAATACTTCAGAAAAGGTATAGTCAGTGGATGAGAAAGACCGACAGGACATTTTCGTGTCAAGATGTGAAGAGCATGTGAATACATGAATGTAATTTTAGAAAACAAAGTTACCTAGGGAAAGAGACAAAATGTTGAGTGCTGTTTCAATAGGGTAGTCAGGGACAAATTCTGAATGGGTGACATTAGGAGAATAGACATACATTACAATGCATGTGGTGGAGAATATATTAGACAGAAATAAGAGCAGATGAAAATCCCTTAGACAGAATGAACTTGGGATGTCTGAGTGACAACAGGAAGATTAAGGAAGATTTTGTTTACTGAACCAGGAACAGAGATGATATTAGTGAGACAGGATTTTATTAAGTTGTATGGTTTTACATGGGGATAGAATAGTGAGTAAGGCCACATAAACTGACTTCTGTTTTCAAAGTTTCACAATGGTTTAGGGTAGAGAAGAGACAATAGGAAGACATGAGTGAATTCTGCGAAACAACTTGAGAGGGTTTCTCAGTATTTGAGATAAGACATGAGAGAGTCTGGGATGATAATGAAGAAAGTGCTAGAAAACAAATGGATTAAGATATGTTTGAAAGTAGAGTCAACAGGATGTGTTGGTGAATTAAAAAGTGGGATGCCAAAAAAGAAGAATAAGAAATGAAGGTAATCTCCAAGGCTTTTGATTGAACAATTGGGAGTACATTGATGAAAATTTATTGAGATAAGGAAGACTAGAAAATTGAGAAAGAAGGTGGGAAACAAAGAGTTCTGTTTTTAGATATTTAAATTTGCAATCTGTCTCAGATGCTTAGGTGACATTCAATGTTTAGGACAGAGATTGAAGCTGGAATTTGGTGTTTATAAACATAAATTAGAATGAGCTAAACTAGGCAGTGAGTGAAAGATGAAATATCCATCCTGACATGTAGGGATGACAAAGGGGGCTGAAAAGTCTTCAAATATATAAAATAAAAATGTGCTTCTGCAACACAAAGTATCCTTCCTTGCAAAAAGGGATGGACACCTGTAAGATCGTATCAAAAGCCAATAAAAACTTTATCAATATTAACTTCTTTTTCTACTTTCTCATTATTAGTGTATAGGAATGCAAGGGATTTCTGAGTGTTGATTTTATATCCTGCAACTTTACTATATTCACTGATTAGCTCTAGTAGTTTTCTGGTCTAGTCTTTAGGATTTTCTATGTAGAGGATCATGTCATCTGCAAACAGTGAGAGTTTTACTTCTTCTTTTCCAATTTGGATTCCTTGTATTTCTTTTTCTGCTCTGATTGCTGTGGCCAAAACTTCCAGTACGATGTTGAAGAGTAGTGGTGAAAGTGGACACCCTTGTCTTGTTCCTGACTTTAGGGGAAATGGTTTCAATTTTTCGCCATTGAGGATAATGTTAGCTGTGGGTTTGTCATATATAGCTTTTATTATGTTGAGGTATGTTCCTTCTATTCCTGCTTTCTGGAGAGTTTTTATCATAAATGGATGTTGAATTTTGTCAAAGGCTTTTTCTGCATCTATTGAGATAACCATATGATTTTTATTTCTCAGTTTGTTAATGTGATGAATTACATTGATTGACTTGCGGATATTGAAGAATCCTTGCATCCCTGGGATAAAGCCCACTTGGTCATGGTGTGTGATCTTTTTAATGTGTTGCTGGATTCTGATTGCTAGGATTTTGTTAAGGATTTTTGCATCTATGTTCATCAGTGATATTGGCCTGTAGTTTTCTTTTTTTGGGTGTCTTTGTCAGGTTTTGGTATTAGGGTGATGGTGGCCTCATAGAATGAGTTTGGCAGTTTACCTTCCTCTGCAATTTTCTGGAATAGTTTCAGTAAGATAGGTGTTAGCTCTTCTCGAAATTTTTGGTAGAATTCAGCTGTGAAGCCATCTGGACCTGGGCTCTTGTTTGCTGGAAGATTTCTGATTACAGTTTCAATTTCCGTGCTTGTGATGCAACGAAAAGAATAAAATACTTAGGAATATTCCTACCTAAAGAAACTAAAGACCTATATATTGAAAACTATAAAACACTGATGAAAGAAATCAAAGAAGACACTAATAGATGGAGGAATATACCATGCTCATGGGTTGGAAGAATCAATATAGTGAAAATGAGTATACTACCCAAAGCAATCTACAGATTCAATGCAATTCCCATCAAGCTACCAGCAGTATTTTTCTCAGAACTAGATCAAATAATCTCAAGATTTGTATGGAAATACAAAAAACCTCGAATAGCCAAAGCAATCTTGAGAAAGAAAAATGGAACTGGAGGAATCAACTTGCCTGACTTCAGGCTCTACTACAAAGCCACAGTCATTAAGACAGTATGGTACTGGCACAAAGACAGAAATACAGATCAATGGAACAAAATCGAAAGCCCTGAGATTAACCCACACACCTATGGACACCTTATCTTCAACAAAGGAGGCAAGAATATACAATGGAGTAAAGACAGTCTCTTTAACAGGTGGTGCTGGGAAAACTGGTCAACCACTTGTAAAAGAATGAAATTAGACCCCTCTCTAACACCATACACAAAAATAAACTCAAAATGGATTAAAGATCTAAATGTAAGACCAGAAACTATAAAACTCCTAGAGGAAAACATAGGCAAAACACTCTCCGACATAAATCACAGCAGGATCCTCTATGATCCATCTCCCAGTATACTGGAAATAAAAGCAAAGATAAACAAATGGGATCTAATTAAAATTAAAAGCTTCTGCACAACAAAGGAAACTATAAGCAAGGTGAAAAGACAGCCTTCTGAATGGGAGAAAACAATAGCAAATGAAACAATTGACAAACAACTAATCTCAAAGATATATAAGCAACTTATGCAGCTCAATTCCAGAAAAATAAATGATCCAATAAAAAAATGGGCCAAAGAACTAAATAGGCATTTCTCCAAAGAAGACATGCGGATGGCTAACAAACACATGAAAAGATGCTCAGCCTCACTCATTATCAGAGAAATGCAAATCAAGACCACAATGAGGTATCATTTCACACCAGTCAGAATGGCTGCAATCCAAAAGTCTACAAGCAATAAATGCTGGAGAGGGTGTGGAGAAAAGGGAACCCTCTTACACTGCTGGTGGGAATGCAAACTAGTACAGCCATTATGGAAAACAGTGTGGAGATTCCTTAAAAAATTGCAAATAGAACTGCCTTATGACCCAGCAATCCCACTGCTGGGCATACACACTGAGGAAACCAGAATTGAAAGAGACACATGTACCCCAATGTTCATTGCAGCGCTGTTTATAATAGCCAGGACATGGAAGCAACCTAGATGTCCATCAGCAGATGAATGGATAAGAAAGCTGTGGTACATATACACTATGGAATACTACTCAGCCCTTAAAAAGAATAAATTTGACTCAGTTCTAATGAGATGGATGAAATTGGAACCGATTATACAGAGTGAAGTAAGCCAGAAAGAAAAACACCAATACAGTATACTGACACATATATATGGAATTTAGAAGACAATAATGATGACCCTATATGTGAGACAACAAGAGACACAGAGGTATAGAGTGGACTTTTGGACTCTGAAGGAGAGGGAAAGGGTGGGATGGTTTGGGAGAATGGCAGTGAAGCATGTGTATTTTCCTGTAAGAAACGAAGCGCTAATCTATGTTTGGTGTAGGATGCAGGATGCATGGGGCTGATGGACAGGATGATTCAAGTAGAGGATGTGGGGTGGGAGGTGGGAGGGGGCTTCGGCATTGGGCGATTGTGTTCACCTATGGCTGATTCGTGTCAATGTATGGCAAAACAAATACAGTATTGTAATTAAAAAAATAAATAAATTTAATTATAAGGAAAAAAATAATAAAAAAAACTTTATCAGTATTAAATTGAAACTGTCTTTTGGTTCTCTTCCAATCACATTGGGACATTGGGTCAACTTACTACTCTTTAGTGACTTGTGGGGTGTGTGTGTGTGTGTCTATGTACAGGAACTATCTGGATATGGATGACGATTTTTTTTATTAAGAATTGCATTTAAAACAGGTATTTTTTTCTCATTGTAAAGTAGTCTTCCTGAAATTCTCTGCTAAAAACATTGTGGCCACAAGTCTTTCAAAGAAATCTTGAGGCTATTGTGTCCTGGCATTAGGTCAGTATCTAAGATCAGTTTAGGTTGGTATGACAGAAGATCACCTTAATGGGAAAATTTTTTTAAACTTTGAGAAGAGGAGTCAAACTTTAAGAATAAAATCAGGACTGGAAATATGAATTCATGTCTCTTACATATATACTGAGCTTTAAAACCATGAGAGTGGTCATGTTCCCCAAGAGAGAAACATGTCCACAGCAGAGAGAGTCAGACACAAAGTTGGATTCTCTATAAAGTAAATTCCTTCTTATGTAACTGTGAAAAGGATAGATATAGAGAAATGTTTCAGTAGAATTAATGTCTGTCACATGGCAGGTCTCCATAAATCTTTTAACCAGTTAATTAAAGAATGGAATAAATGAAGATATAGTTGAGAGGAAGAGAGACACACCTGAACAGAAATCTGAAAGAAACAGTTATTGGGGTAGAACCAAGATGGAGCAGCATCAAGGAAGCCAAAGAATAGAGAATTCTTAAGCATTTAGAAATTGTTTACTACATCAAATGAGGAAGAGGAGTTCAGTTCACAAGGAATCAATATCCCTGGTTCATTGCTGACCCTGATGAGAACAATTTTAATATCAATAGCATATATTAGAATGCTAGGGAATACAGAGGAGCAGGCTTCCTGGAAGAAGTGATATTAGGCTTGAATCTTAAATAACCAGTAAGGGTTTTCCTGAAAAGTAAGAGAGGATTCAACATATTAGTTAATATTTTTTAAGCACTTTGTATCTTGTTCCTCAACTAATCCTTGACAATTCTACGCCCTGTGAACCTCATAAATAGTACCTTACTTTAGTCAAGTGCTGATAATGAAAAGACAACTTTTTGAACATGTAAATGTGTCGGATCCTTTGTAAAGTACTACAGTTCACACAAAGGTGCTAGAAATACAGTCTAGTCTTCAGGATCCTTATCATGTATTTGCACGTGGAAAATAAATCAAGTTGACTTAAAAATTATGTGTCAGGCCCTATATTCTGCTTTAAGGGTCCAGAGATAAAACCCACAAAGCACGTTTGGGGAATTAACAGTTTCATGGTGCTTAACACACAGGTTATTAGACAATTACAGTTTCATATGATAAATGGTATGAGTGCAAAGGGCTCTGGGTACAAAGAGGAAAGATACCTAACCTAGATCAAGAAGAGGTCATGGAAAGCACAGAAGCACTAGTAAACTTTGAACTCAGTCTTATAGAAGACACTACACATAAACTCATCTGAGTAAAGTATAATGTCCTACAAGAGTTAATGCACACATTTGAAGGAGGAAGTTGCATTTGAGTATTTAGAATAAATGCCTGAAAAGTAAGACAGGAGGGTGAAAGCAATGAGAAAAAAAGCCTAGAAAGGGTAAATTTTGGCTGGAAATTGATGGCATTATATTATTCAGAAGACTATGACTTCCTAACCTTTCAATGATGCCATATTTCTTAGTGAGCCTTCAAATAACATCATCTTTATTAACAGCTTCTACAAACCTACTAGTACGTTGTAGTTCTGCTTCAGCACTTCTGGATCCCAAAAGGTCATCATCAGTCATTTCAAAGCCTTAGCTTATTTTATTTATGACTTGCTCCAATAAACACGGTATTCCTACGTGGAATTTAATGTGAACTTCTGTCAGTGATTACTATTCAACATGTGGCCTCTAATCTCCTCTGCACCCCACGGTACTTAATGAGCACTCATTCAACCAGAATTTATTGAGCACTTGCACATGAGCATTGAGCACAGGAATGGAACTGGGCCAGGTGCTTTAGAGCAGTGTTTCTGAACTTATATTTTCTTTGACTGAATATTAATATCATCCTTCCTTTAATATCAATTGAAATTTCAAAATTTTCTTAAAAACAATGGCATACAGAGCAAGTTAATTTTGATCTAGAAAGGCATGAGGGCCTATCTTGGCTCATATAATGACTACAGAAAGACCAGAATGAATCTGCTTGCTTGTGAAAAGTTTTACCCTAAAATTAGGTATTCATTCAACATATATTTATCCAACCTCAAGTACATGCTGAGTACTGACCATATTTGGGATTATCATTTAGAGCAACATGTTAAAAAGAAAAACAAAACTGACATAGAGTTTTTGTTCCAGGAGGTTCAGACAGATAGTATACACATGTATCATAACTAAATGTATAATATATTTTAAGGTGAGAAGTACTATGGTAAAGAGTTAAGAGCTATGGGAGGGTTGGGTGGGCATTGCTGTTTTAAAGACGGAGTTAAAGACCAGCTTTACTGAGGAGGTTACATTTGAGCAAAGAGTTGAAAGGATTCAAGGAGATACCTATGGAGGTATCAAGGGAGGAGCACTCCAAGTACAGAACACGGCCAACATGAAAGCCTTACAGGAGGAGTGGGCTAAGTGAGCAGAGGAACAGCAAGATGGCCTGACACCCTGAAGAGAGTGGGGTGAGTGTCAGCCAGAGTGGAAGAGGTGATGATCAGAGAAGATGTTGGGGGTGGGGAGAGATTCCATGTGTGTGTATGAGAGAGAAAGAGACAGGAATCTTTAGTAAGTTACCTAAACAAAGATTACTTTTCTGATGAAGTCTATGGTACACTTATTAGTGCAAATAATGGCCTCAAAAACACATTTGGAAGGATGCAGGACAATGGAATCAAATCTTTCACAATGCTTCCCTTGAGTTCTTTTGCCACAGACCATGCAATGGTTAATTCCAGAGATGGATATAGAGGGCCCTGGAGGGAGGCTACCTTTGTTCAAGCCTTGGCTCCATCACTTCTAGGCTAAGTTCTTTCCAGCCAGTTCCCTAAACTTTCTGTGTCTCATTTCCTCATGGAAAAAGGAACACTAGTCTTTCCACCATACTGATGCTGTGGGAATAAAGTGAGATAATATAGGTAAGACACTTGGAGGTTTTGAAGCTCGAGGTGGTTGACGGCAAAAACCCCTGTCAGACACATACTAAATTCTCAGTCGATATCATCTATTATTGTAGATGAGAAGAGGGTTTCCTTCATGTGTTTGGCAAAACTTTTTCGCTCTGATGTCAGGAAAATATCCTCTGTGGACACAATTGATGAGATTTGGTATTTTCCTTCAAATCATTTTAAAGATCTGTGTCCTTGAGAGTCTCAGTCTGAGAAGATGAAGAGATTTTTTACTACCAATTCTCAATGTTCATAGATATATTTTGGCTATAAATGGTTGAAGTATATAATGATGAACAAAAGTATCAGCATTTGTCCCCAAGGTTTTTATGTTCAGTGTATTCAAAGCTTCAAAAATATGCTTTTATTTGCTGAACATAGCTACAAAATATAATTCCAAGTAGTTAGAGCAAATGATTAAGTTTGCCTGAAATAGTTCAGTTCCCATTGACCACTAATTGCCATATAATAGAGAAACTTTGGAATTGGTTTTCAAATTTGCACAGAGGAGGGCAAACCTTTTTATCTTTATTTGTTTTCAGTGTCATTGAATGACAGCTGTCACAGCAAGGCTGAAGGCCTCTTTTCAATTAGCAGGCAGAGTTTTGGTTGGCACCATGGGGTACAGAATAATGGGGGGACTTTTAAAAATTGAAGTACACCTGTAACTACACATTAATGTGTATTTTTTTTCTTCTTTTAATCTTTCTTTTCCTTTTCTTTTGGAAATTCTCACCCCCTAGTAGGCAAGATTGGCTCACGGTCAGAACGTGAACTATTCATTAATTTCGAACTCAACTTGTTCACTCCAGGACATTTGACACAACATTAAAGAAAAAAAAATCAGCTTTTATAAAAGTAGCATCTTAGGTTACAGAAAGCATCAATTCTGCATACTGTTGAGCACAATTCCTGTTATCAGTGGAGGTATTATATCTGAAAAACAAAATAAAGTGATAGTCATATGTTTGAAAAATGTTGTTGATCTCTTTAGCTATATTACAAATTTGGCACTTAACTAAAATACCTTTTAAAATCTGTAATCTAAGCATTATTTTCCAAAGCAGTTAGTCTGTGAATTTTATAAGTTTGCCAGTGTTAAGGATTTAAATTTTTAAAATAGTCTTTTTTATAAAAACTATCTTAGCTTTGAAAGTGAAAGTCACTCAGTAGTGCCCAACTCTTTGCAACCCCATGGACTGTAGTCCACAGAATTCTCCAGGCCAGAATATTAGAGTGGGTAGCCTTTTCCTTCTCTCCAGGGAATCTTCCCAAATCAGGGGATGGAACCCAGGTCTCCCACACTGCAGGCAGATTCTTTACCAGCTAAGCCGCAAGGGAAGCCCAAGAATAACGGAGTGGGTAGCCTATCACTTCTCCAGCAGATCTTCCCGACCCAGGAATCAAACCAGGGTATCCTGTATTGCAGGTGGATTTTTACCAACTGAGCTATCAGCAAAGCCCAAACTTGAAACTGAACTGCCTTAAGCCAGTGCTCGATATTATTTAGTTCAGTATTGCCTTCCTTCATGTGCAAGAAAAATGCTTTGTAAAAAATGAATCAATCTACAAAATAAAAAAAATATTTAAAATATATAATATGTACACATTTTTATTCAAATAAGTCAAGAGCACTTTGGTCAGGTTTAAGATATACAACACAGAAGAAGTTTTACATTATCTCTTGTAATGTATATAATACAAACTAAGAATATACTGAAGTTTGACATTGATCTTGATATTTTACCAAAATCAGGTATTTCAATTCTATTTTTGTCTTCAAAAGGCTGACCATCTACTTCAATGTAATTTTGATTCTATAGTCAGATATATTACCATCAATCTAAACACAATAAAGTCTTCAGTGCCATAAACAACATATATCATTTGGATTTGTTAATACCTAAATATTCTTTTTCAGATATAGGATTCTACAGATAAGTTGAAGTGAACAACTTTCTGCCTAGTTTACCTACAAAAATTTTTCACCCAGTTGAAGTATACATGTGTATTATCATTACAAGTTGATAAATTTAAATTTATGTTAAAAACCAATTAAACCTCTTAAATTTATGTTACAAACCAATAAGGAATGCATTAGTGAGAACATTTTGTCCTGGGCATTTTTGGATTACAGATTCAATCTCCTTATGCATTACTAGTTTCTGTTCATATATTATATTTATTCTTGATTCATTCTTGATAGCTTGTTTCCAAGAATTTATCCATTTCTCTTTATTATCCAGTAAACTGGTATATAATTGCTCACAGTTGTCTCTTGCAATAATATTTTTATGGTATCATTTATAGTCTTTCATTTCTAGTTTTGAATCTTTTTGTTTTTCTCTTAGTTAATTTACCTTGATTTTGTTAATTTATCTTTTCAGAAAAGCAACTTAATTTTGTCGATTTTTTTAATGTTGTTTTTCTAGTCTATGCTCTATTTCCTTCCTTCTGCTAACTTCAGGTTTAGTTTTGTTTTTGTTTTTTTAACCCCTTCCTTTTTTGAGGTATAAAATTTAGTATTTATTTAAGATCTTCTTTTTTTAATACTGGCATTTATAGCTGCAAACCTCCCTCTTAGTACTGCTTTTGCTGAATCGTATAAGTTTTAATGGGGCTTCCCTGGTGGCTCAGTGATAAAGAATCTGTCTGCCAATGCAGGAGATGTGGGTTTGATCCCCAAGTTGGGAAGATCCCTTGGAGAAGGAAATGGCAACCCACTCCAGTATTATCACCTGGGAAATCTCATGGACAGAGGACTCTGGTGAGCTATTCTCCATAGGGTCACAGGACTTGGACATGACTTAGCAACTAAACAACAACACATAAATTTTGATATGTTGTGTTTTGATTTTCATTTGTCTCAAAGAAATTTCTAATTTCCCTATGATTTCCTTTTGACCTATTTGTTCTTCAGAAGCCAGTTATTTAATTTTGACACATTCATGAATTTTCCAGTTTCCCTATTATTGATTTCTAGATTAATATTAATATCATTGTGATTGGAAAAAATACTTGGTATTATTTTTTATTACTTGATATTAATGTTTTAAATTTTTATGAATTATTTTGTGAACTAAAATGTCATCTACCCTAGAAAATGTACCATAGGCTCTTGAGAAAAATCTGTTTTCTGTTGTTGGGTAGGTAAAATACTCTGTATATCTGTAAATCCATTTGGTCTGTATGTTATTCAAGAAGAATGAACACTAAACCTTTTCCAAAAATTTAAGGAAAAGGAACATTTTCAAGTTTATTTTGTGAGACCTGCTACTATCCTGATGCCAAAGCCAGACTAAGATCATACAAGAAAAGAAAACTACAGGCTAATATCCCTGATGAACACAAATGCAAAAATCTTCAATAAGATACCAGTAAACTGAATTCAACATCATTTTTAATAGATCACACATAATTATCATGTAGAATTTATCCCTATGCAAAGATAGTTCAAGATATACAAATCAATTAATGTGATACATCTCAGAATGAAAGATGAAAGTCAGATCAGATGACCATCTTAATTGATGTAGAAAAAGCATTTGACAAAAGTTAACATTCTTTAAGTATAAAAATACTCAGTAAATTATGTATATGAGAAATTTACCTCAACATAATGAAAGCCTTTTATGAAAATCCCACAGCTATCATCATAAAGTTTGTTAAAACCTTTTCCTCTAGGATCAAGGATGACTACTCTTAACCTCTCCAGTTAAACATAGTACTATTAATTTTACCCAGAGCAATTAGGCAAGAAAGAAGTAAAAGGTGTCCAAATCAGAAAAGAAGATGTAACATTATCTTTGTTTGGAGATGAAATGATCTTATTGCAGAAAATTCTAATCGCTGCACAAAAAATGTGAGACTAACAAATACATTCAGTAAAACAGTTGAACACAAAATTAACATATGAAAATCAGTTGCATTTGTATACATTAAGGTCACATTAGCCAAAAAGAAAATCAAAAAGACAATCTTATTTACAGTTAAAGTGAAAGTCACTCAGTCATGCCTGACTCTTTGTGACCCCATGGACTGTATAGTCTATGGAATTCTCCAGGCCAGAATACTAGAGTGGGTAGCCTTTCCCTTCTCCAGTGGATCTTCCCAACATAGGGATCGAACTCAGGTCTCCCACATTGCAGGCAGATTCTTTACTAGTGGAGCCACAGGGGAAGCCCAACAATACAGGTGTGGGTAGCCTATCCCTTCTCCAGCAGATCTTCCCAACCTAGGAATCGAACCAGGGTCTCCTGCATTGCAGGAGTATTCTTTACCAACTGAGCTATCAGGGTAGCCCTTATTTACAGTAACATAAAAATAAAATACTTAAGAATAAACTCAACTAAAGTGATAAAAATTTGTACACTGAAAACTACCGTCAACTGGTGAACAAAGTTAAAGACACAAATATTAGGTTAGTGCAAACATAATTGTGATTTTTGAACCATGAATTCTAAATGATTATATTAATAATTAGGCTCAAATACATCTTTATTAATCAAAATAGGAATCATTACAAGCAACATAATTTTGCACTGAGAAAATAGTTCGTTTATTCCTGTAGCATGTAAATCTGTGCTTTGGGATTCAAAGAACTCTTGGAAAGCATTTTCTGCCTCCTGCTGGTTGTGGAAGCGTTTTCCCTGCAAAAAGTTGTTGAGATGCTTGAAGAAGTGGTAGTTGGTTGGTAAGAGGCCAGGTGAATATGGTGGATGAGGCAAAACTTCCATAGTCCACTTCCTTCAGGTTTTGAAGTATTGGTTGTGCAACCTGTGGTTGGACAATAGTATTGTGGAGAATAGTTAGACCTTTTCTATTGACCAATGCCAGCTGTAGGCATTGAGGTTTTCAGTGCTTCTCATCTATTTGCTGCATCTTGGCCTGGAGAACCCTGTTTACAAAGGAGCCTTGTGGGTTACAGTTCATGGGGTTTCAAAGAGTTGGACAGGAATTCACGACTAACACTTTCACTTTCATCGAGTTGCTGAGCATGCTTCTCAGATATAATGGTTTCGCCCGGGATTCAGAGAGCTGTAGTGGTCAAGAGCAGATCACCAAACAGTGACCATGATCTTTTTCGGGTGAAAATTTGGCTTTGGGAAGTGCTTTGGAGCTTCTTCACAGTCCAACCACTAAGCTTGTCCCCAGTTGTTGCATGATATATACGTTTTGTCACAAGTCACAATCCAATCATGAAATGGTTCATTGTTGTTGCACAGGATAAGAGAAGACAACATTTCAAACTGATGATTTCGTTTTGATTTATTTTTAAATATTTGGTCAGCTCATGAGGCACCCACTGATTGAGATTTTTCACCTTTCCAATGTGCTTCAAATGCTGATTGGCCATAAAATGGTCGACACTGAGTTCTCCAGCAATCTCTTGTATAGTTATAAGAGAGCAGCTTCAGTTACTTCTCTCAATTAGCTGACCACTACACTCTTCAAGGTTCTCGTCTCTTTTGCAAAATTTCTTGAAACACCACTGCACTGTATCTTTGTTAGCAGTTCCTGGGCCCAATGTGTTGTTGTCTCCTCTGCTTTATGATCCATTTTGAACTCAAATAGGAAAACTGTTCAAATTTGTTTTTTGCCTAACATCGTAGTATAAAATAAATATAGTATAAAATATCAAATAAATATAAAATACACAGCAAGTAATAAGTCATTAGCAAAATACCATAAGGCCAGAAATCTGCATTAAAATGCATTAAAATGATGTATAACATAACCATATTTATTTGAGGATCTATTTCAATATCAAATGGCAAGTTCAACAATGCAAAATCACAATTACAATTACATTTGCACCAACCTAATACTAGGAAAGACACCCCTTGTTAATGGATTGGAAGACTTAATAAATAAAATGTGCACACCACCAAGAGTGACCTAGATTGAAAGCAATTCCTTCAAAAATCTGAATGACATCTTTTAATAGAAATAGAAAAATCCATCCTAAAGTTCACATGAAATCACAAAAGTCCCTGATAACCAAAGCAATCTTAAAAATGAACAAAGATAGAAGCATTGCACTTTCTAATTTCAAAGTATATATTAGTCCACAGTAATTAAAACAGTATGATGCAGGGATAAAACTGAACAAATAGAGTAATACTATAGAAAGACCAGAAATAAGCCCATACACATATGGTCAACTAATTTTGACAAGGATGCTTAGAATACAAAAGGAAGTAATTTCTTCAGCAATGGTGTTCAGAAACCAGTTATCCACATGCAAAAAATAAAACTGGACCCTTATCTTATACCATGCAAGAAATTAAATCAAAATAGACTAGAAATTTAAGCATAAGACTTAAAACTGTAAAACTCTTAGAAGAAAACATAGAGGAAAAATCTTCATGACACTAGTCTAGGAATGACTAATTGAATATGATACCAAAACCCAAGCAACAAAAGTTGAATTAGGTAAGTGGGTTTATAGTAAGCTAAAAACCATGGGCACAGAAAAGGAAATAATCATCAGAGTAGAAAGGCAACTTATGGGTGAAAATATTTGCAAACCATGTATCTGATAAATGGTTGAAAATCCATAATATAAAAGGCACTTCAACTCCACAACAACAAAATAATTCATTCAATTAAAAAATGAGCAAAGAAATTTATAGGTCATTAAAAAAAAAAAAAAGAATGGCTAACAGGTTCATGAAAAGATGTTTTACATCACTAATCCTCAGAGAAATGCAAGTCAAATCAAAATAAGATATCACCTCACACCTATTAGAATGACAATTGTAATTTTTTTAAAATAAGAAGTACTGGTGATAATATGGAGAAATTGGAACTCTTAGGTACTGTTGGTTATGTGAGATGGTGCAACCACTATGGAAAATAGCATGAAGTATACCCTATGGAATATTATTCAACAATGACAAGGGAGGAAATCTTGCCATTCCTAACAACATAGACATACCTTGAGGGCATTGTGCTAAGTGAAGTAAGTCAGTTTGAGAAGGAGAAATGCTCTCTGGGAAGGAGAAATGCTCTATTATTTAACTTATATGATGTATATAAAAGAGTCAAATTTGAGATTTTGAAGATTGAAACATTATTAAAATGTGCTATACAATATGTTAATAATACTTTTAAAAAGTTCCAAATTATCCTGTCTCAGAAAATAATATACTGAGGTGAAATTCATACAACATAAAATTGACTCTTTTAAAGTGAAAAATGGCCACCTCATGTGAAGAACTGACTCATTAGAAAAAGACCCTGATGCTGGGAAAGACTGAAGGCAGGAGGAGAAGGGGATGACAGAGAATAAGATGGTTGTATGGCATCACCGACGTGACGGACATGAGTTTGAGCAAGCTCCTGCGGGTTGGTGATGGACAGGGAAGCCTGGTGTGTTGCAGTCCATGGGGTTGCAAAGACATGACTGAGCAAATGAACTGAACTGAAAGTGAAAAATTCAGTGATATTGATACATATACAAAATGTTTTACAGACTTCACCTTTATGAAGTTCCAAAACATTTCCATTATGCTTATGCCAAAATCGAACTCACTAACATTATAGTTTTCCCCTATTCCCTCCTCCCCTCTGACCCTGGAAACCACCAACTTGCTTTTCTGTCTCTACAGATTTAACTATCCTTGATATTTCATATACATGCAGTTCTATGATTTGTGAGGCCTTCTCAGGTGGCACTAGTGGTAATGAACCAACCTGCCAATGCAGGAGACATAAGAGACATGGGTTCTATCCCTAGGTTGGGAAGATCCCCTGGAGGAGGGCATGGCAACCCACCCCAGTATCCTTGCTTAGAGAAGCTCATGGGCAAAGGAGCATAGCAGGCTATATAGTCCATGGGGTTGCAAAGAATCAGACAGGACTGAAGTGACTTATCACAGATGCATGATATATGTAACCTTTTATATCTGGCTTCTTTCACTTAGCATATGTTTTTGAAGTTTATTCACTTTGTAACATGCCTCAGTACTTCCTTTACTTTGACGACTGAATAATAGTCCATTGAACAATTTGCTGATGCATTCATTTTTGATGGACATTTGGTCAGTTTCCATCTTTTAGCTATTGTGAATATAACTGCCATAAACATACAGGTAGGTGTATTTGTTCGGGTACCTGTGGATATATAATAGTGTAATTATGGGTTCATGTGGTCTTTGGATGTTTAACTTCTTGAGGAACTGCCAAAATGTTTTCCACAATGTTGAACAATTTTACAGGACTGCCTTCACTACGTGAAGATTCTATGTTCCCACATCCCTGCCAAACTTACTATTTTCTGATCTTCTGGTTTTTAGTCATCCTAGTGTGACTGAAGCAGTATTTCTTTGTGATTTTTATTTGCATTTTTGTAATAGTGAATAGCTTTTACTATTTTCTTTTCCTTGAGAACACTGCCCTTCCTCTGGCACCAGTGACATCATACTTATAGCACTGCTGCTGCTGCTACTAAGTTGCTTCAGTCGTGTCCGACTCTGTGCGACCCCATAGACGGCAGCGCATCAGGCTCCCCTGTCCCTGGGACTCTCCAGGCAAGAACACTGGAGTGCACTAGGATCTCCCAGTTCACTCCATCATGGAAGTGCTCCTGTGCCTCCCCTTAGGATGGTGTCCTCTGACCTGGAATCCATGGAAGCCACAGGGCCTGCCTTTGTCTGTTTGTCCAGGTTTGTCTTGGGTGCCTGATGTCCCCCACTGCCCTCAAATGGTATCACGTGACTCCAGACTTCACTCACAGGCCCCTCTGCTATCAGGTGGATGGTGAAGTTCTCATTTGCCTCTTTCTGATTCCCTACAAATTGAACTTTCCAGGAGTCTCTATCCTTATAAACCTGGCTGGTGTATGTGACTTCCTCCCTGATTTGCAATGTCTGCACCCAGAAGCACCTGGTGCCCCCAAGCAGGCTCCAAGCCACCTCAGCCTACCAGCCTGAGGAAAGTCACCACTGCCGCCATCTTGCAGGCTGACCTTTGACCTTGCATACTGACACTTGGAGCATTCCAAGCTCCTATTTATGCTCACTGTGTTTTTTCATTGTGCTTTTCAGGCATTCCCATATCTCCTTTGGACAAATATATGCTCAAGTCTCTTTCTTCTTAAACTGAGTAGTTTGTCTTTTTGTTGTTGACTAGTAAGATTTCTTTCTATGTTCTAGATACTGAAACCTTATCAGAAACGTAATTGGTATATAATTTTCTCCAGTTCTCTGTTTTCTTCCATCTTCTTGATAATGTCTTTTAACACATTAAGTTTTTAATGTTTTATTTCTGTATTCTTTTGTTGCTTGGGCTTTCTTTGTCATTTCTAAAAATTCAGTACCGAGTCTGATGTCTTGAAGATTTTCATCTATATTTTCTCCTGTGTTTTATGGTTTTAGCTGTTGTATCTAGCTCATTTATCCATTCTGAGATTATTTTTTTGTATGGTAAGATGTTGGGTCTAATTTTATTCTTTTTAATATTTGTATCCAGTTTTCCCAACACCATTGGTAAAAGAGACTCTTCTTTCCCATATAGTCATCTTGGACCACATCAGAAATCAACAGAGAGAATGGCAGCCCACTCTGGTGTTCTTGCCTGGAAAATCTCACGCACAGAGGAGTCTGGTGGGCTACCGTCCGTGGGGTCTCAAAGAGTCAGACATGCCTGAGCAGCTGTCGCTTTTACTTTCATAGATGGACAGATTTACTTACGCATTCTCAATTCCAGTCCATTGATCTGTATGTTTATGTGTACCATTGCCACACTATTTTGGTTACTATAGCTTTGTAGAAAGTTTTGAGGTTGGGAAATTTTAAACCTCTGACTTTGTTCTCTGTTTTCAAGATTGTTGGCTACTTAGAGCCCTGTTAAATTTCATATAACTTTAAGCACTGGATTTTTCAGTTTTTCAAAAAAGGCCATTAGTGTTTGGACAAGGATTTCAATAAATCTGGAGATCATTTTGATATCTTAACAATAGTAAGTCTTCCAATCTATGAAAAGGGGGTATCAGACTACTTATTTAAATCTTCTTTAATTTGTCTCAGCAGCATTTCAAAATGTTTAATATGTATATCTTATACCTCCTTGGTTAAAATATTTCTTAGGTATTTTATTTTTTCTTAAATTATGACAAAATATACATAACATTTTAACCATATTTAACATACAATTTAGTGGCATTAAATATAGACAATAACCACCATTGTCCATCTTCTGAATTTTTCATAACCTCAGTCATATACTCTATACCATTAAACAATGATTCTCCAGTAGGCCATCCTCTCCTCACTGAATGGTCTTGGCACTTGAAGCATTTTGCTCGGATTGCCATCCATTGTGAGGTCACTTTCCTTGACATTTTGATAGCCTTTTCTCCCTGTGTCTTCATATGGTTTTCTCTCTGAAACTGTGTCCAAATTATCTTTTCTCATAAAAACACCACTCATAGAAGGTTAGGGCCCACTCTAATGATCTAATATTAATTTAATTACCCTTCCATTATGTTTGCTATCTAACACACTGGGGGTTAGGAGTTCAGCTTTTGAATTCTGGGAAGATATAATTGGACCCATAAGTTGCAACCTAATCAAAAATCATTTGATGACAAATGCAAATGTTTATTTGTTATTGTTTTTCAGTTGCTGCTGCTGCTGCTACTGTTAAGTCGCTTCAGTTGTGTCTGGCTCTGTGCGACCCCATAGATGGCAGCCCACCAGGCTCCAGTCATGTCAACTCTGTGACCCCATGGACTGTAGCATGTCAGGCTTACCTATCCTTCACTATCACCTGGAGTTTGCTCAAACTCATGTCCATTGAGTCAGTAATGTTATCTAACCATCTCTTCCTCTGCTGCCTCCTCCTTTGCCCTCAATCTTTTCTTGCATCAGGACAGAGCCTTTTCCAATGAATCAGTTCTTCACATCAGGTGGCCAAAGTATTGGAGCTTCAGTATCAATCATTTCAATGAATATTCAGGTTTGATTTCCTTTAGGATTGACTGATTTGATCTCCTTGCAGTCCAAGGGACTTTCAAAAGTCTTCGCCAGCTCCATAATTTGAAAGTGTCAGTTCTTTAGTGCTGTCTTCTTTATGGACCAACTCTCACATCTGTACATGACAACTGGAAGAACCATAGCTTTGACTATACAGAATTTTGTCAACAAAGCGATGTCTCTGCTTTTTAATACAATGTCTAAGTTTGTCTCTATTTTCTACCATTGTTCTACTTATCTGTTTTCATGTCAGAACCATATTGTTTTATTTACTGTATTTGTGTTAGAAGTTTTGAAATCAGGAAATGTGGATTTTCCAAATTCTTCTCTGATTCTGGCTACTCAAGATCCCCTGATATTTTGTATGAACTTTAGAATGAATTTTTCTACTTCTGGAAAAAACCCCACATTGTTAGGATTTTGATAGAAATTGTATTGAATCTGTAGATCACTTTGAGCAATATTGCCATCTTAAAATATTAAATTTTGCAGTCTATGAATATCTTTATTTTTGTCTCCATTTTTTTTCTTCAGTGCTTTGAGATTTCAGTGTACAAGTCTCACTTCTTTGGTTGGATTTATTCCAAGGTATTTTATTATTTGGATGCTATTTTAAATGAAATAATTTTAATAATTTAGATTTTAATAATTTCTTTTTCAGATTGCTTATTGTTAGTTGCTTTTTAAATAATTGATTTTGGCATGTGGATTGTGAATGCTGCAACTTTGCTGAATAAGTTATTAGCTCTAACAGTTGCTTTTAAAAATTGTTACTGAATCTTTTGTGTTTTCTACATATAAGACTATTACTATTTTTGCAGAGATAATTTTACTTCTTTCTTTACAATTTGGATGGCTTTTGGGGGCTTCCCTGGTAGCTCAGTTGGTAAAGAATCTACCTGCAATGCTGGAGACCTTGGTTAGATTCCTGGGTCAGGGACATTTGCTGGAGAAGGGATAGGCTATCCATTTCAGTATTCTTGGAGTTCCCTTGTGGCTCAGCTGGTAAAGAATCCACCTGCAGTGTGGGAGACCTGGGTTTGATTCCTGGGTTAGGAGGATCCCCTGGTAGAAGGGAAGGCTAACCACTTCAGTATGCTGGCCTGGAGAATTGCAAGGAGGTGCCAAAGAGTTGGACAGGGCTGAGTGAATTTCACTTTCACTTGATTACCTTTGTAGCATAATTATTCTGGGTAAGGCTTCCAAGGTGTTGAATAGAAGTGGCAAAAGCAGGCGTCCTTGCTTGTTCCGATCTTAGGGAAAAAAAGCTTTCTGTTTTTCACCTTTAAGTATTATATTAGCTTGTCTTACTCATTTATTTTTTTACCATATAGTCTTTATTAAGTTAATGAAGTTTCTATCTATCTCAGGTATGTAGAATGTATTATGATGAATGGATATTAGGTTTTTATCAAGTGTTTTTCCTATATCAATTGAGGTCATCAGATTATTTCCTCCTTCATTTTACTGTTTTATTTCATTGTGTATAATAAATGTACATTACGTTGGTTGATTTTCATGTATTGAACCTTCCTTACATTCCAAGAATAAATCTCACCTGGACATACTATATAATATTTGCAATATCCCTTTTGCTTGTATTTTGTTGAATTGTTTTTCATATATATTTATGAGATATTGTTCTGGAATTGCTTTTCTTGTGCTGTCTTTAACAAGTTTTGATGTAAGGGTAATGCTGGCCTCATGGAATGATTTAGGAAGTGTTTTTGCCTTTCCTATTTTTGAAAGAGTTTGAAAAGTAATAGTGTGTGTTTGTGTGTGTGTGTGTGTGTGTTTTATTGGAATGTAATTGCTTTACAATGTTGTTTTGGTTTCTGTTCTACAACAGTGTGACTCAGTCATAAGTATACATATATCCCCTCCTTCTTGAGCCTCTCTCCCACCCCTGCCTTTCCACCCCTCGAATTATCAAAGAGCACCAGGCTGAGTTTCTTGTGTTATACAGCAAGAGAAGTATTAGTTTTAATTCCTTTTAAAATTATGTTAAATGTCATCAATGCTGCCATTGGGTCAGTGTATTTCTTTGGAGGCTTTTGATTATTGACTTAATCTCTTTGTTTGTTAAAAGTTTATTTAGATTTTCTATTTGTTCTTAAGTCAGTTTTGGTGTTTTATATATTTCTACAAACTTTCCCATTTAATATATGTTTTTAACTTGTTGGTATATAATTATTCATAGTATTCTCTAGTAATCCTTTTAATTTCTGTAAAGTTGGTAGTAATGTACCAGTTTTCACATCTGACTTTAAGTGTTTGTATCTTCTAATTTTTCTTAGTCTGTGTAGGTAATGGTTGGTTATTATTGTTGATCTTCCCAAAGGACCAACTTTTGATTTCAGTGACTATTGTTTTTATATTCTTTAGTTTGAACATAACTTTCTAAATGTAGCAATATACACAGATAATTTTGCATACCCTATTTTCCCGAATAAACTTCTAGACTTTCTTCCCAGAGTATTGGTAATCGCCAGACTTAATTAGGACAGACAAACTCAGTAATTTAAAAATAAAGTTTATTCAAGTCCATCTGGAATCAAGAAACCGAGATCCCACATTGGAGATTTCAAGATAGCATCTTCAAGACCACTATCAAGCTGAGGAAGGTGGCTATGGGCAAGTGAAAACACCACAAAACTTTCCTATTATTTTTAATTTTTCTTCTTGATTCAGCATTCACTTGATTGCTATAAACGTTTATTTTCCAGAGTTCTGACCAAGTAGATTCTGATTATTACTTATTTTTAATCTTTTGTGAAGGAACAAGAGTTTGGAGCTTCCTTCTCCATCAGTTTTCTGAGCTCATACTTCCAGATTTAGCTTTAATCTTGGAAGCTAATTCTATGAGAGTAATAACCAGTTTTGGCTTCAATGTTCAGCTAGTTTCAAAACTAGCTTTTTTTTTCAACATTTGGCAAAAATATGTATTCACTATACCTTAATATGAACATTGTAAGCTGTTCATTATTGCCATAGACTTTATTTATCCTTATTTTTCTGAAACATAAATATGAGAAGTATTAATAAAGTTATGTAGCTTACCTTTTGGAGAAATTAATGTTATTGTTCTTGACTATCTGCAATGTTTAGTCATTTCTGAACCCTGAGAAGCAAACTTTCTTAAAAGTTTTATAACCAGGATCTGCCATTTAGCACACAGATCAATTTAGTGATGTCCAAAGTCAGATTAAAATGCCCTTAATTTGACAATGTACTCATTTCCAGGATAGAGATTTTAAGAAGAATGTTTTAAAATGGAAAATGTTATAAAAATAATCTCTTTGAGTTCAAACCCAATATAGCTACTAAGACCTACAAGCAAGAAAGAGTCTGTTTTTTAACTTAGTTATACTTACAGACAAAAAACCCCACCTTATTTGAATTTATAATATATAGCAGCATTCTAAAATTAAACTGTAGCAGAACGCCCATTCTTCAGAGTTAACAGACAGGTCCTGCCTCTTATTAAGTTGATCTGGACTTGAATAATTCCTTACTCATCTCTTTTATTTCTTCAGTATCTTGCATGCATTTACATCAAGCAATAAGTATTTTTTTTATACAAGCATATATTTCAGTGATACCCAAATACATTTCATTACAATATAGAGTATACTTGTTTCAATTGAAAATACCTTCTCCATCAAATAAACCAGATAGGTTTCTAGGCCACTGTACTGCTCCTCTTTCCCATCTGCCACCATAGAAAAGCCTTGACTCTATAGGATGGGAACAAAACATTACTACATCTCTTTCTACTTCAAAGACAACTTATATGCTTTCAAGATCCTGAAACTATAAAATATTAGTGCCCCTAATCTCTTAGGAAATGAATGATTATTTGCAACACCTTAACTTAAAGACTAAGAAACTGAGGATCTGTGAGGTGTGTTGACTTTTCCAGGGTCACATAATGAGTCAGTATAATGAGAATATGAGGATTAAATGCTGAAATGAATACTGTAGATAACAGTTACACAAAAGGCAGAAATGGAAAGGATTTGAATTATTTGAAGGCTAGTGAATATTACATAGTACTTAAACTTTCACAGCACAGAAAAATATAGGAAAGCATTTAAAATAGGGACGCCACAGTCCATAAAAAGGTATCAGTAGCTTGTTTTCAACCAAGACCTACTTGGCCTAGAAAGTATGTCTTGGGAAAGGTAAGGAATTAACACCCATTAGTATACAAATCTCTGTTTTGTACGACATCTGTTTTCTCATTGTTAAAATCAATCCAAGAATCTAGTG
The DNA here is from genome assembly GCA_917880005.1 of Nanger dama. NCBI lineage: Eukaryota > Metazoa > Chordata > Mammalia > Artiodactyla > Bovidae > Nanger > Nanger dama. The sequence goes on along the minus strand of CAKJTW010000004.1, from coordinate 62,814,081 downwards.
CCATTAAGTCTGGCTAACTCTGATCTCCATGTGACTTCCACCATTGCACACTGCTTTCCAAGAAGCCGAGAAACAGAGTTATTAAATCAACCTATATTTGGGGAGGGGGATTCAAAGACAGTGTCCAGCAGGCAATTTTAATGCTGAGGTCAGTGATAATCTGTTCAGGACAACCATGCCATGGTTAACTTCTATGACATTTAAAAATTTTTGCTTTCATTATAAATAATTTCAGTCATATAAAAAAGGGCAGTGAAAGTGTTAGTGAAAGTGAAAGTGTTAGTCGCTCAGTTGTGTCCGACACTTTGCAACCCCATGGACTGTAGCCCACCAGGCTCCTCTGACCATGGAATTCTCCAGGCAAGAATACTAGAGTGGATAGCTATTTCCTTCTTCAGAGGATCTTTCCAACCCAGGGATTGAACCCACATCTCTTGCACTGCAGACAGATTGTTTTACCATCTTCGTCGCGTAGAATACTCTGAGTAGGACTTCCAGTACTATGTTGAATAGAAGTGGCAAAAGCAGGCATCCTTGCTTGTTCCCACTCTTAGGGAAAAGAAACTTTCTGTTTTTCACCTTTAAGTATGATATTAGCTTTTTTTTCTTAAACTGTATGATCTTTATTAAGTTTAGGAAGTTTCCATCTACTTCAGGCATGTCCATCCATAATGAATACATTCATGCTCATAGTAAGCACATTCACATTCATAATTAAAAAAAAGACAGAGATTAATATAAAAATAACTCAAGTTCACCACTCTGACTTAGAAATGTTAATGTTTATCTGTATTTGTTTCACGTTATTATTGTTGGTAGAAATAGAAGTTTCAAGTGTGGTTGAAGCTGTTCTTCCTTCCATTTCTCCAGAAGTAACCATTTTACTGAGGTTGGTGTGTGCCCTTCTGTACCTGTTTTATTCTTTGCAACATATATTTATGTCTATAAAAATGTCTGTCCTCAGTGTGGGACACCTGGATTCTATCTCTGGGTTGAGAAGATCCCTTGGAGAAGGGAAGGGCTATCCATTCCAGTATTCTGGCCTAGAGAATTCCATGAACAGAGGGGGGCTATGGTCTCTTGTATTGGACTGGTGGGCTACAGTCCATGGGGTTGCAGAGTTGGACATGACTGAGAGACTTTCACTTTTGTTTATTTTTTTAAAACCTAGTTCATTTTATGTGCTTTTTAAATGTTCTTGACTGACATTGTACAATATGCCCTTTTGCAGCTTTTCAAAGTGTTATGTTTGTGACATATCAATGTTGATATACTTATATATAATTTATTTATCTGTGGTTCATTTAACTTGTTATTTTAAACTGATGGGTTGAGAGAATAGCAACAGCTTAATTATTTTCCTCCACTGGTAGACACTTTAATTTCCTATAATTATTTCCTATTATCAAGAGTTCTAAAAAGAACACTGTGCTACATGTCTCCTTGTGCAAATGTTTGAGAATCTAAGGTAGCTAACAGTGACATTATTGAATTATAAGCTGCTGCTGCTGCTAAGTCGAGTCAGTCGTGTCTACTCTGTGTGACCCCATAGACGGCAGCCCAACAGGATCCGCTGTCCCTGGGATTCTCCAGGCAAGAATACTGGAGTGGGTTGCCATTTCCTTCTCCAATGCATGAAAGTGAAAAGTGAAAGTGAAGTTGCTCAGTTGTGTCTGACTCTTAGCCACCTCCTGGGCTGTAGCTTACCAGGCTCCTCCGTCCATTGGATTCTCCAGACAAGAGTACTGGGGTGGGGTGCCATTGCCTTCTCTGTGGATTATAAGGTATGTACTTGAAATTTATGAGATATCGTTTCAAGTCTCTTCAAAATGGTTGTGCCTTTTGAGTGCCATGCTAAACAAGTATTCTTATGTACTTGTCATATTTGCCAGCTACTTGCATTCCAGATCATCTTTCAGAGCCTGGCAGAAGACAAGTCACATTTTCCAACTGGAAAGGATACTGTGTTCTCTGCCATCCGTGGTTTTTCCCTGTCTGATCAGTGCAACTACTTAAGTCAAAGCACTCTTTTGTTGTCGCTGTTCAGTAACATAGTCATGTCCAACTCTTCATGACCCCATGGACTACAGCATGTCAGGCTTGCCTGTCCCTCCCTATCTCCCAGAGTTTGCCCAAGTTCATGTCCATTGCATCAGTGATGTCATCCAACCATCTCATCCTCTGCTGCTCTCTTCTCCTTCTGCCTTCAGTCTTTCCCTTTCCTTCAGCATCAGAGTCTTTTCCAATGAGTCGGCTGTTTTAATCAGGTAGCCAAAGTATTGGAGCTTCACCTTCAGCATCAGTCCTTCCAATGAGCTTTCAGGGTTGATTTCCTCCAAAAGTGACTGGTTTGATCTTCTTGCTTTCCAAGGGACTTTCAAGAGTCTTCTCCAGCACCACCATTTGAAAACATCAATTCTTTGTTGCTCTACCTTCTTCATGGTCCAGCTCTTACAACTCTATGTGACTACTGGAAAGACCACAGCCTTGACTATACTGAGCTTTGTCAGTGATGTCTTTGATTTTTAACAAACTGTCTATGTTTGTCATGGCTTTCCTGCCAAGAACTAATTGTTTTCTAATTTCAAGTCTATAGTCACCATTTGCAGTGATTTTAGAACCCAAGAAGAAGAAATTTGTCACTGCTACCACCTTTCCCCCTTCTTTTGCCATGAAGTGATGGGGTTGGATGCCACGATCTTAGTTTTTATTTAGTTCTAAGCCAGCTTTTTATTCCCCTCCTTCATCCTCATCAAGAGGTTTCTTAGTTCTTCTTCACTTTCTGCCTTTAGAGTGGCATCATTCACACATCTAAGACTGCTGATACTTCTCCTGGCAGTCTGGATTCCAGCTTGTAACTCATCTGACCCAGCATTTCTTATAATGTGCTCTGCGTATATGTCAAATGAACAGGGTGACAATAAACAGTCTGACAATAAACAGTCTGTCTATTGTTCCTATTTGAATTTCTTCGCTTTTCTTGTACCTCAAATAAGGGAACATGCTGTGTTCCTTGAATAATTGCTACATATAGGTCCCATGAACACTTGTGATAATCTGCAGTCAAATATTTAAATGTTTTTGAAAGACTGATAAAGATTATTGGGCTAAAGCCCTACTGTTTGAATTGACCAACAGGCAAAATGTAGGGGCCATTTGAGTGGACTGCTGCTGCTGCTGCTAAGTCGCTTCCAGTCATGTCTGACTCTGCGACTCCATAGGTGGCAGCCCAGGGTCCTCGTCCCTGGGATTCTCCAGGCAAGAACACTGGAGTGGGTTGCCATTTCCTTCTCCAATTGAGTGGGCTAATTGGTATCAATTTACGTACTAAGAGACTAAAATATGTGAATTGCACAAATATGCCAAGAGTCCTTTAGGCATTGGAGGTTCACTAACCAGAGGGCAAAATCCATTCTAGCATCAAATATCAGTGTCTCATTTCCCCAACTTTATCCTAGACAGAAGATGCAAAATGGGTCCTACTGATGGCTATTAGAGACAAACTTTATCACAACTAGTTAATTCTGATTGCATTCCTGCTCAATAAATCATATCTTTATTCTTTCAACCAACTAAGCTCTTGCCTATTAAAGGAAATTGAATTGTGTTTGAGCCACATAATCTGGAAGAAGTAAACCTTCTCCATTCCTGATCCATCAACTCTTACTAGGTAATATGATAATTGAAGACATACAGTTGTGGTCACTCTCAGGAGAGCTAGAATCAGGCTCTGCCACACACAGCCACTTATGTCAGTAAGAAGAATGAGTCTCCCAGGGGGCTGCAACAATGTTCAGGGTGAATGATTTAGTGAAAAGAACCTGGTCTGAGTTTGGCCCTTTTATTCCCTTATCAGGATAGTCCATTGCAGTGAACTCCCTGTCTGGCTATCAGCTGCCACTCTGATAACAGGTGGTTCCCTTGATTACTGTGTTATTCCAGAGATGGCTTTGGGAAGGAATGGGGAGCTAAGAACTCAGATTTCCAATTTAGAACACTCTCCATTATGTCTGTATCTTTCCTATAGGTACTTTTAATCTACAGCAGATTAACATGCAAATAAAGTAACTGTATGTCCTATTTTATTTGGTTGTTTTGTATCACTTCCATCTTTCTTTTGTCATACTGGATCTTTGCTGTGGTGTATGGACTTTCTCTTGGCTCTGGAACACTTGCTCTCTAGTGTGGCTCATAGGCTTAGATGCTGCACAGGATGTGGGATCTTAGTTCCCCGACCAGGATTGAACCAGAGTCTGCTGCACTGGAAGGTGAACTCTTAACCACTGGACCACCAGGGAAGTCCTCCTCAGTTCCATTTTTGAAAAAGTCATTATAGTTTACTAAGTGCAAATTTTTGCTGCCTATTTCATTGAATCATAGATATTCATCATAAGGCCTACAAGTACTCTGTTTCTAAGACACTTATTTCCAATGGTTTTGTCTTGGCACATAATGCTCCAGTAAATATTTCATGCATAAACCTTGGCCTTCTTTTCAGATTGCTTCTTCATTCATTATGTGTATATTGTATCTATTATGTGCCAGAGACTGTTCTTAGTGCTTTCAATATATTGGTAACGAGTATTGAAAGGGGACGCTAGGATTTCAGAAATCCTAAGTGTTTTAGTGTTCTTCATGAATATTGACAAATGTGTACCTATAGTGTAAAGTTACAGATGATCTTCAAGCAACACATTTTGAGGGTTGGTCTTTGATCTGTGGGAAATTGAGATACCAAGCCTCATCGTTTCTTTGCCCCAGAGTTCAAAATATTAGAAGATACTTAAAAAACAAAAACAAAAAACCTGATGGCCAAATAAAGTGTAGCAATATCGGCTTTACTGACATAAAATGACTGCAGAGCGTAACTGTGACCTGAGGCTCACACTGCCTGTGTCTAGTCCCAACCCATTGAAAGAACATGCCCGAGAAGAGGCTTCTGCGAGGGATCAGAAAGCAGGGATCCCTCCCTAGCCTAAGGATAGGCCAGAAGGCAAGACGGATCATGGCAGTTCCACTTACTCAAGAAACAGGCAACAGAAGACGGGGAGCAACTTGTGCACAGAAATCCTGTGTATTCTTAAGCAGGGTCCTGGGCATGTCAGGCTCTCCCCGCCAGATTTCCTATACTCCTTTCCAACTTCCTCCCTGCAGAGAAAGAGACTAAATGGACTTATCTTCTAAAAGACATGTGGTAGTGAGAATTTAATGGTACTTCTTTGGTGAATATTCTATGAGAGCTATAGAGAGCAGTATGTTTTCTCAGGAAGAGCAGGATATAGAAAGCTTTGATTCTTGGTCACTTACTGACTACGTAACATTAGACATTAGAGATTTAGACATTAGAGGTTTAGACATTATCTAAACCTCAAAGAGTGAGGACAGAATACCATCTCATAGTGTTATTGTATAAATTAAAGGAAATATTATTGCTGAGTAACTTTTCTTCCCTATGGAGTTGTTAATTCACTGACAGGGAAATATGTCAAACAGTTGTTTAATATAATATACTACCTCATTGACTATTACAGCTATAGAGGTCATAGCGGTGAAATTAGAAGAAATTCTGTATAGACATTCTCATTATTAAGCCAGAATTTATTGAACATACGACTCTTCCAATCCCAATTTACATAAATCAGCCATACATAACTGTGCACGTATGCTCACTAATATGAACTTGCTTATTTTATTTATAAGTCAGATTAACAGATTTCTTACGTGGTAGGGTTTGGAGGTGAGTTTTAGCTGTTGACTTCAGTAGTTGTATCTGTTCTGGTATGCACGATCTTACATACCCATCAGCAAGAAACAGAGGTTCTCATCCTTGACAATACTTGTTTTCCTTTGTTCTGACTCTGGCCATTCTTTGTCATGGTTTTGATTTGTACTCACCTAAAAACTAAAAATTTTGAGACATTAGCACAACTTCTTTGGGAAAATGTCTGTCTCAGTCTTTTGCCAATTTTAAAATTTGCTTATCATTTTTTGGTTGTTGTTGCGTGCTAGGTATTCTTTATATCTTCTGGATACTAGTCTCTTTATGAAATATATGACTTGCAAACACATTCTCCCACAGTTTTGGTTGTCTTTTCAGTCTCCTATTAGTTTTTTCTGATGCAAAAAAATTTTGAGTTTTTATGAGGCATAATTTATTTTTTCTATTGTTTATACTTTTGATGTCATATCTAAGAAATCACTGTCAAATTGAAGGTTATAAATCTTTATAGATTCAGCTTTTATATTTAGCTCTCTACTCAAATTTTTGCATATGATGTGAAGTAAGGGCCCAACTTTATTCTTTTTCAAGTGGATATCCAGTTATCTAAATATCATTTGTTGAAGAGGCTGTTCTTTACTGATTGTATCACTTTGGCACCCTCATTAAAAATAAATAATAAATGGTAGTACAGTTGAGCCTTGAACAACTTAGTGAGTAGACACTGGTCCTCTGCATAGCAGAAAATTTGCTTATAACTTTACAATTGGCCCCAAGTATCTGTGGTTTCACAACTGGGAATTCAAACAATCTCAGATTATGAAGAACCATAGTAAATATTTATTGACAAGAACCCATGTGTAACTGGACTAACACAGTTCAAATCCATATTAACAACTGTATATAGAAGGGTAAATTGGAAATTTCATTCCATTTCATTGGTCTATTCTTATGCCACTACTACACTGTTTGACTATTGTACTTTAGTAGTAAGTTTAGAAATTAGGTAGTGTGAGTCCCCTGATGTAGTTCTTATTTTCTGATAATGTTTTGACTGTTCAGATCAGAACCCCTTGGAATTTCATATAAATTCTAGGATTGGGTTTCACAGTTTTACAAAAGGCGTCATTGGAATTTTGATAGGAATTGCATTGACTTTATAAATTGCTTTGGGAAATACTGAATCATAACAATCTTCTGTCTTCCAGTTCATAAACATGGGATACATTTGTATTTGTTTTTATTTATTTATTTTAGCAATGTTTGTAGTTTTCAGTGTACAAATCTTGACCTTCTTGTTTGAATTTATTCCTGGCATTTATTCTTTATGATGCCATCACAAATGAAATTGCTTTATCAATTTCCTTATTGGATTATTTATTTCTAGCATATAGTGACACAGTTCATTTTTAAGTGTTGATCTTATACCCTGCACTTTTCTGAATTCATTTACTAACCCTATCTTTTTGTGTGTATGTGTGAATTTTGGGCCATTTTATTTATAAAAGACCATGTTGTCTACAAATAGAATTTTTTCTTATTCCTTTCCAATGTGGATAGCTTTTATTTCTTCTACTTGTTTAATTGCTGTATTTTCAATAGAACATTGAATAGAATGGCAAAACAGATATTATTTTATTTTCCTTGATTTTAGGAAAAAAGTTTTCACTTTTCCACCATTGAGCATGAAAGAAGCTATGTGTATTTGTAAATGCCCTTTATCATGTTGAGGAAGTTAACTTCTATTTTTCTTCATTTTTTAAATCATAAAAAGTAATGGAATTTGTCCAATGCATTGTATGCATTAATAAAAATTATCATGTGTTTTTTTTTTATTCATTTCAGCAGTTGGGTATGTAACATTGATTCATTTTCATATGTTGAAACCTTCTTTTATTCTTAGGATTAATCTTACTTGATCATGATATAATCCTTTTAATATGCTTCTAGACTCTGTTTGCTAGTATCTTTAAAGTATTTTATTGTCTATTTGCAAAAGGGACACTGGACTGTAATTTTGTTTTGTTATGATGCATTCAAGGCATCTTATCTGTACAACTGTGATTCCCAAACCAAGTGAGGATAAGTCCCCCATCACATAAAAATTTTCTGTCAAAGCCTTTTCCAACCTTTTCCTGAAGAGAGACTCAGGAATGTCTTTGGCCCTTCCTGCTGCTACAGATGTCTTCAGAGAACTTGAGATGAGCAATGACTTTTACCATGCTATTCTCCCCCAAACTGCAGAGAAGGCTAAAGTGTTTTCAAGCCACATACTGCCTCTCCTTTTGTCACCTCTCAAACACACACAATATTTCTTGTACCTTTGGTTTTGTTTTATCTTGAACTATTATTCACTCATTCATGACTGACTCTTTGTGACCCCATGAATTGTAGCCTGCCAGGCTTCTCTGTCCATGGAATTCTCCAGACAAGAATTCTGGAGTGGGTTGCCATTCCATTCTCCAGGGAATCTTCCTGACCCAAGGGTTAAATCTGGCTCTCCTGCATCACAGGCAGATTCTTTACCATCTGAGCCACCAGAGAAGCCTGATTTGTCCTAACTATTCTACTAACATCATAAAAATTCTCTTTCCATCTTAAAATTTCATGCTACAGTAGAATTTTCATTTGAGGCCCCTCAACACTGGCTGAGAGAATAGATATGGGGGTAACCATGTTGCAGTGAAAAGAAAAAAAGAAAAGAGGAATGAGTTTTTTTCTTTCCCTTTCCTGAGAACAAAGAAGATAAAGAGAATAGTGAGCAGGCCTGAGCATTCCTAGTTTTCCTTAACTGCTGCTAACTCTGAATATCTGTCACTAAGTTTGCTTTTCTGCCCCCTAATTGTGCAGGAGCTACAGTTCACACCTATCTTCCTTTGACTTTGTGCTAAATACATCCTGTGTCTAGTGTTTACCCTTATAGTACCCACCCTTCCCCTTGTAGTTACATATCAGAAAGTAGGCTGCAGAGCCATGGAGCTGCCAGTGTCAACTGCTGGGTTACTTAGCCCAGCCTATGATTGTCTTTGAAACATAGCAAGAGGAAGAAATCAAGATCCTAGCCCCTCTGTTCCTCATCACCAACTCTTGACCAATAGCTTTCATCTTGTATATGCCCCTAGACTCCTCCCAGAGTGGGGACACGATTCTTGAGACATGAGCCTACTGCATTCCCTTCTCTGCCAGCTAAGAATTAAAGTCACCTTACTATTTCCTCCAGACTCTGTCTCTATTTTTTATTCACCCTCCGTGGGCAGAGAAAGCCACAATTTTGGCTGGCAACAGCCACATGTTTACTCCAAAGCTTCGTCCTTTCGATTTGAGCCCCTACTTTGGCTTCTGCACATGAGGCTCTAAGATATAAATAATTGCCTTGACCAACCAAAGTCTCCAACAGCATCTTTCCTGTCTCCCCACCAAATGCCTCTTCAAGCCAAGGCTAGAACATAGCTTGCTTTGTTTAGGATCATAAATAAGACTTTCTCTCACCCATAGGTCAATTCTCTTTGTTACTGACAGTGCTAGTTAGAGCCACATTTGATAACTCAAACCATCAGTGAAAGATCAGACCAAATGATCCTGGAACCTGGTGCCTGAGCTCCCTGATTCTTTTCAACTTGAGATTGAATACAGCTTTTCTAGAATTGTCATCTCCCTTTCTTTCTCTTCCTGGTCCCTTTGGCTTGGTAATAAGTGGATTCAGTATTTTTCTTGGCCTTGACTGGCTCTCTCCATAGACACAAAGGCAGAAGGGCAAGCTCTGCTTAGGGCTTAAATATAGATTAACTCAATCTTAGCATTTTATCAGAGTTCTTCATAAAATTGTATAGGTATTAATATTTTAGTAAAAATTTTTATATTTCTTTTGATAGCTTCAAAATTGTAGAAGAATGTATAGGTATTTTTTGAATGTATGAGCCATAAGTGCTTTCCCTGTGGCTCAGCTGGTAAAGAATCTGCCTGCAATGCAGGATACCTGGGTTCAGTCCCTGGGTTGGGAAGATCCCCTGGAGAAGGGAAAGGCTACCCACTTCGGTATTGTGACCTGGAAAATTCCATGGACTACAGTCCATAGGGTTGCAAAGAGTCAGACATGACTGAGCAACTTTCACGGGTAGTTTTAGGTTAGATTTGGGGAAATTATTGGTTATCTGCCTATAATATCATTGTAATATTCCTCAAATTAAGGGTTTTTAGATTTTCAGTGGAAATATTTTACAAGCCATTATTGGTGTTTTTGGCCTAGAGAAAATTGAAAAACAAAAATAAAGACAAAACAAAAACAGGCTTGATCAAGCATGATAATTATAGTGCAAAAATATAAAAATGTGTATATATAAATATAGGTGTGTATCTGTGGATTTTAAATTTAATTCTGTTAAAGAAACCAATTCTCTAGAGATAGTCTTAATATTTATAAGAGATATGATAGGAATTTAGCAAAAAGCAATCACCATGGAGGACATTTTTATCAGATGCCCAAAATATGACCTTGAAGCTTCCCTAAAATATGCTCAAAGAAATCTGATGAATAAGGAGTATAAAGATGTTCCTTTGGGAAATAAAAATGAAGATTACATATGACTGAAGAAGGCAGAGTCAGCTACTATGGAAGCACCAAAGAAAGGGACACTGATCTAAAGAGAAGGCAATTTGGAGACAGTGGGGTTGTCATCATCTCCTGTGGAGGTAAACCCCAGTTAGGAGCAATGATCTGAGAGGAGCAAAATAAACCAGAGTCAACAAATATGTAAGAACAAATATTGTAGCTTGGTAAAACAAAATGCATTTTTAATTGAAATATAATTATTTTATAATGCTGTGTTATAATGTTTCTGCTGTGCCTGCATGTGCATGCTAAGTCGCTTCAGTTGTGTCTGACTCTTGTGACCCTGTGGACTGTAGCCTGCTAGGCTCCTCTGTCCATGGGATTTTCCCAGGCAAGAATACTGGAGGGGGTTGTTATGCCCTCCTCCAGAGGATCTTCCAGACCCAGAGATCAAATCTGGTTCTTCTGCATTGACAGGCAGATTCTTGACCACTATAGCCACCTAAGAAGCCATTTCTGCTGTACAAAGAAGTAAATCAGCCATGTGCATATATATATATATCCCTTCCCTCTTGAGCCACCCTCCTACCCACCTTCCCAACCCCTCTAGGTCATCCCAGAGAACTGAGTGAGCTTCCTGTGCTTTATAGCAGCTCTTCCATTAACTATCTGTCTTTTACATGGTAGTGTATATATGTCAATCCCAATCTCCCAATTCGCCCCACTCTCATCTTCCCTCTATGTTCACATATCCATTCTCTAGTTTTGTGGCTCTATTCCTTCTTTGGAAATAGTTCATCTGTACCATTTTTCTAGATTTTAAATATATGCATCAATACATGCTTTTTCTTTTTCTGATTTACTTCACTCTGTATGACAGTATCCAGGTCTGTCTCTGTCTTTGCAAATGGCACAGTTCTGTTCCTTTCTATGCTGAGTAATTTTTCATTGTATATATGTACCACATCTTCTTTATCCATTTATCTTTTGGACATTCAGTTTGATTCTGTGTCCTGGATATTGTAAATAGTGTTGCAGTGAACATTAGGGGTAAAGAAATCACAAACAAGATGAAAAGACAATCCTCAGAATAGGAGAAAATATTTGTAAATGAAGCAACTGACAAGAAATTAACTGGAAAAATATATAAATAGTCCAAGGAGCTCAATAACAACAACAAAAAGGAAAATAATGAAAAATGGGCAGAAGATCTTAAGAGACATCTCTCCACAGAAGACATACAGGAGGCACATGAAAAGATGATCAACATCACTATTTACTAGGAAACTGAAAATCAAAGCTACAATGAAGTATTACCCCAAACCAGTCAGAAGGGCCATCATCAAAAAAGTCTACAAACAATATATGCTGAAGAGGGTATAAGAACCCTCTTGCCCTGTTAGTATGAATGTAAATTGATACAACCACTGTGGAGAACAGTGTAGAGATACCTTAAAAACTAACTATAAAACTACTGAATGACCCAGAAGTCCTGCCCTGGGGCATATACCCAGAGAAAACCATAATGCAAAATGACAAGTTGCATTTTTAAAGTACAGTATATTTGTGAAAACAAATGTTGTAATGTTAATAACATTCTTGCCTTTTTTCCTCTTGTGTTGTCAAAATGTTTATGTTTCAAAGGAGGATAACTTTTGACAATAGGGTAGGGGTGAAAGTCAGAAAGAATGTACCCAGATCTAGAGGACAAGGCTTGACATCTCTGGCTTTATTGAGGGGCCAGACTCCAGGGTAGCTGACCAGCAGTTCTGTAAAGAGTATTATTCAAAGGCTGATGGTTGGTTTTGTTGTGATGCATGACCTTTTCATATATCAGTTCAGTTCAGTTCAGTTCAGTTCAGTTCAGTCGCTCAGTCGTGTCCGACTCTTTGCGACCCCATGAATCGCAGCACACCAGGCCTCCCTGTCCATCACCAACTCCCGCAGATCACTCAGACTCACGTCCTTCGAGTCAGTGATGCCATCCAGCCATCTCATCCTCGGTCGTCCTCTTTTCCTCCTGCCCCCATTCCCTCCCAGAATCAAAGTCTTTTCCAATGAGTCAACTCTTCTCATGAGGTGACCAAAGTACTGGAGTTTCAGTTTTAGTATTATTCCTTCCAAATAAATCCCAGGGCTGATCTTCAGAATGGGCTGGCTGGATCTCCTTGCAGTCCAAAGGACTCTCAAGAGTCTTCAACACCACAGCTCAAAATCATCTATACTTCAGTGCTCACCCTTCTTCACAGTCCAACTTTCACATCCATACATGACTACTGGAAAAATCATAGCCTTGACTAGACGGAACTTAGTCAGCAAAGTAATGTCTCTGCTTTAGAATATGCTATCTAGATTAGTCATAACTTTCTTCCAAGGAGTAAGCATCTTTTAATTTCATGGCTGCAGTCACCATCTGCAGTGATTTTGGATCCCAAAAAATCAAGTCTGCCACTGTTTCCACTGTTTCCCCATCTATTTCCCATGGAGTGATGGGACAGCTTTAAGCCAGCTTTTTCACTCACCTCTTTCACTTTCATCAAGAGGCTTTTTAGTTCCTTTTCACTTTCTGCCATAAGGGTGGTGTCATCTGCATATCTGAGGTTATCGATATTTCTCCCGGCAATCTGGATTCCAACTTGTGCTTCTTCCAGTCCAGCGTTTCTCATGATGTACTCTGCATAGAAGTTAAATAAGCAGGGTGACAATATACAGGCTTGATGTACTCCTTTTCCTATTTGGAACCAGACTCTTATTCCATGTCCAGTTCTAACTGTTGCTTCCTGGCCTGCATACAAATTTCTCATGACGCAGGTCAGGTGGTCTAGTATTCCCATCTGTTTCAGAATCTTCCACAGTTTATTGTGATCCACACAGTCAAAGGCTTTGGTATAGTCAATAAAGCAGAAATAGATGTTTTTCTGGAACTCCCTTGCTTTTTCCATGATCCAGCGGATGTTGGCAATTTGATCTCTGGTTCTTCTGCCTTTTCTAAAACCAGCTTGAATATCAGGGAGTTCATGGTTCACATATTGCTGAAGCCTGGCTTGGAAAATTTTGAGCATTACTTTACTAGTGTGTGAGATGAGTGCAATTGTGTGGTAGCTTGAGCATTCTTTGGCATTGCCTTTCTTTGGGATTGGAATAAAAACTGACCTTTTCCAGTCCTGTGGCTACTGCTGAGTTTTCCAAATTTGCTGGCATATTGAGTGCAACACTTTAGCATCATCTTTCAGGATTTGAAATAGCTCAACTGGAATTCCATCACCTCCATTAGCTTTGTTCGTAGTGATGCTTTCTAAGGCCCACTTGACTTCACATTCCAGAATGTCTGGCTCTAGATGAGTGATCACACCAACGTGATTATCTGGGTCTTGAAGATCCTTTTGTACAGCTCTTCAGTGTATTCTTGTCACCTTTTCTTAATATCTTCTGCTTCTGTTAGGTCCATATCGTTTCTGTCCTTTATTGAGCCCATCTTTGCATGAAATCTTCCCTTACTATCTCTAATTTTCTTGAAGAAATCTCTAACCTTTTCCATTCTGTTGTTTTCCCCATTTCTTTGCATTGATCACTCAAGAAGGCTTTCTTATTTCTTCTTGCTATTCTTTGGAACGCTGCATTCAGATGCTTATATCTTTCCTTTTCTCCTTGGCTTTTTGCTTCTCTTCTTTTCACAGCTATTTGTTAGGCTTCCCCAGACAGCCATTTTGCTTGTTTGCATTTCTTTTCCATGGGGATGGTCTTGACCCTGTCTCCTGTACAATGTCATGAACCTCATTCCATAGTTCATCAGACACTCTATCTATCATCAAATCTAGTCCTTTAAATCTATTTCTCACTTCCACTGTATAATCATAAGGGATTTGATTTAGGTTATACCTGAATGGTCTAGTGGTTTTCCCTACTTTCTTCAATTTAAGTCTGGTATTGGTAATAAGGAGTTCATGATCTGAGCCACAGTCAGCTCCCCAGTCTTGCTTCTGTTGACTGTATAGAGCTTCTCCATCTTTGGCTGCAGAGAATATAATCAATCTGATTTTGGTGTTGAAATCATGTCCATGTGTAGAGTCTTCTCTTGTGTTGTTGGAAGAGGGTGTTTGCTATGACCAGTGCATTTTCTTGGCAAAACTCTATTAGTCTTTGCCCTGCTTCATTCCGCATTCCAAGGCCAAATTTGTCTGTTACTCCAGGTGTTTCTTGACTTCCTGCTTTAGCATTCCAGTCTCCTATAATGAAAAGGACATCTTTTTGGGTGTTAGTTCTAAAAGGTCTTGTAGGTCTTCATAGAACCATTTGGCCTCTTCAGTGTTACTGGTTGGGGCCTATACTTGGATTACTGTGATATTGAATGGTTTTCCTTGGAAACGAACAGAGATCATTCTGTCGTGTTTTGAGATTGCATCCAAGTACTGCATTTCGGACTCTTTTGTTGACCATGATGGCTACTCCATTTCTTCTGAGGGATTCCTGCCCACAGTAGTAGATATAATGGTCATCTGAATTAAATTCACCCATTCCAGTCCATTTTAGTTCACTGATTCCTAGAATGTCGAAGTTCAGTCTTGCCATCTCTTGTTTCACTACTTCCAATTTGCCTTGATTCATGAACCTGACATTCCAGGTTCCTACGCAATATTGCTATTTACAGCATCAGACCTTGCTTCTATCACCAGTCACATGCACAACTGGGTATTGTTTTTGCTTTAGCTCCAGCCCTTCATTCTTTCTGGAGTTATTTCTCCACTGATCTCCAGTAGCATATTGGGCACCTACTGACCTAGGGAGTACCTATTTCAGTATCATATCATTTTGCCTTTTCATACTGTTTATGGGGTTTTTAAGGCAAGAATACTGAAGTGATTTGCCATTTCCTTCTCCAGTGGAGTACATTCTGTCAGACCTTTCCACCATGACCCTGCTGTCTTGGGTTGCCCCGTGTGCATGGTTTAGTTTCATTGAGTTAGACAAGGCTGTGGTCCTAGTGTGATTAGATTGACTAGATTTCTGTGAGTATGGTTTCAGTGTGTCTGCTCTCTGATGCCCTCTTGCAACACCTACCATATTACTTGGGTTTCTCTTACCTTTGCGTGGGGTATATCTTCACAGCTGCTCCAACAAAGCAAAGCTGCTGCTCCTTACCTTGGATGAGGAGGTATCTTCTCCCGCCACCCTTCCTGACCTTCAATTTGGTATGGCTCCTCTAGACCCTCCTGTGCCCACACTGTCCATCACCAACTCCCGGAGTTCACTCAGACTCACAGCCATCGAGTCAGTGATGCCATCCAGCCATCTCATCCTCGATCATCCTCTTCTCCTCCTGCCCCCAATCCCTCCCAGCATCAGGGTCTTTTCCAATGAGTCAACTCTTCGCATGAGGTGGCCAAAGTACTGGAGCTTCAGTTTTAGCATCATTCCTTCCAAAGAAATCCCATGGCTGATCTCCTTCAGAATGGACAGGTTGGATCTCCATGCAGTCCAAGGGACTCTCAAGAGTCTTCTCCAACACCACAGTTCAAAAGCATCAATTCTTCAGCACTCAGCCTTCTTCACAGTCCAACTCTCACATCCATACATGACCACAGGAAAACCATAGCCTAGACTAGATGGACCTTAGTCAGCAAAGTAATGTCTCTGCTTTTGAATATGCTATCTAGGCTGGTCATAACTTTTCTTTCAAGGAGTAAGTGTCTTTTAATTTCATGGCTGAAGTCACCATCTGCAGTGATTTTGGAGCCCAACAAAATAAAGTCTGACACTGTTCCCACTGTTTCCCCATCTATTTCCCATGAAGTGATGGGACCAGATGCCATGATCTTCATTTTCTGAATGTTGAGCTTTAAGCCAACTTTTTCACTCTCCTCTTTCACCTTCATCAAGAGGCCCTTTAGCTCCTCTTCACTTTCTGCCATAAGGGTATCTGCATATCTGATGTGATTGATATTTCTCCTGGCAATCTTAATTCCAGCTTGTATTTCTTCCAGTCCAGCGTTTCTCATGATTTACTCTGCATATAAGCGTGCCTTTAATTTCATGGCTGCAATAGGAGCTTCAAATCTATAGCCGACTCAGCATAAGAATAGTATGCACCTGGGCTTCCCAGGTGGCACTAGTGGTAAAGAATCTGCCTGCTAATTCAGGAGAAACAGAGATGTAGGTTGAATCCCTAGTTTGGGGGTAAGATCCCCAGGAGTAGGAAATGGCAACCCACTTCAACCATTATTCTTGCCTGGAAAATCCCTTGGACAGAGGAGCCTGGCAGGTTACAGTCCATAGGGGTGCAAAGAATCAGACATGACTGAAGTGACAAAGCATGCACTTTCACCATATAACCATAATTCGTGTAAGTCAGGAGTGGGGCATCTCTGGTGGTAAGTACATCCCAGAATGTACTGAAACATGTTCTAGGCATTTGAAAGGATACTTTGTTAGAATATGGCTTCCTGGTGGCTCAGAGGGTAAAGCGTCTACCTACATGCAGGAGACCTGGGTTTGATCCCTGGGTCAGGAAGATCCCCTGGAGAAGGAAATGGCAACCCACTCCAGTACTCTTGCCTGGAAAATCCTATGGACGGAGGAGCCTGGTAGGCTACAGCCCATGGAGTCGCAAAGAGTCAGACATGACTAAATGACTTCACTGTCACTTTATTAGATTTAGAAAGATGGGATTGGCCAACTATCTATTCCAGAAAGAATCTGAAACCAGTAGGAGTGGATAAGTAGAAATCTGAAGCTTAAACCAAGGTTTACAGATTTGGTCATATGGCAGAGTGTAATAAAAAGATCTATGATTCATGGGCATATGTGTGTCCAGAGCTCCCTCTAACCACAAGAGATAGTCTGTTCCACAGCCAATTTGAATAAAAAATGTTGCCTGCCAAATCGGTAAACAAAGGATGTTGCATTATAGCCTCTACATATATGAGCTCTGAGAGAATTCAGGCTAGAACCAGGATGCCTGTCATCAGGCCATCAGCCACTGAAGCCCCACCCCAAAGAAGCACCCTGAAGAGACTCAGGATGAGAAAGTACAAGACACTGGCCCCAGAGAGCTGAGATGCATAGCAATTTCAGAGAGCCCAAACTCTTGCATCTTTCCATATATAGAAAAGTTCTAAATTCATTAACTTGAGATATCTGATTTTCTTTAATTAACAGTAATTGTTTGATGTTACAACTATCTGGTCTTTGTTTCAAAACTGCTATATATCCTGGCTCCTCCCTTGTCTCTTCAGAGCCATTCCTTATAGCTATCTGAGAGGCTGTGGCCTGGGCTTAAGTCCTTGGTTTGGTTGCTGAATAAAACATAATTCTCAACTTTTAGGCTGGGCATTTTTGCAGTCAACACACAGTATCTACTCAGTTTTTTCATGGGCACCCAGCAAATTTCTGAACTGACCAAAAATCAGACAGATTTGAGCTTTGCAGTTAATTTAGTACATCTTTAGGGCCAGGTTTTCTAAACTGATTTCCTAAGTTAAGTTCGTATGGTCAAGCAAATTTAAAAATGATATATGCAAAATTTCCATCTGATGGATTTGTTAAATATCTATAAGTTAAACAAACAAACAAACATGCTTTGTTTATCCCAGCATTTAAAAAACTTTCTTAAGAAAGGACTCCTTGTTACGGACTATGAAAAATCCTGCTTTCATCATCACAAGAGACAAGAAATCTAACCCAGAGGGTTTCCAACCCCTCACACTCCTTGCTGAAAGCATTCACCACACTCTGCCTCCCTATTCAGCCTCTGCACTTGGCCCCAAGAACCTGTACACCAAGACTGTGGAAGTATCTTCTTTCCCAGGGGAGTAGATGTCTACATTCATTTATCTCTTGTTGACCATTGCATATATCATTCTCTCAGTCATCATTTACTACCAGATTAACTCCTACTCTTTGTCTTTCTTTTTTATAAAGACATCATTACCTCTCAGGAAACTTCACATCTCCTTGCCACCCATTCACTAGTAAATCTGCATGCAGTGTCCCTAATAGGTGCTCCCTAGTTCTCTTTTGTTAAGTAGGTATTTACTGAATATCTATTTTGTGCTGGGTTCTTGGGTTACATCAGTGATCAAAGCAAAACATCTACCTTAGCATCTATCTCCTTAGATACCAAGCCATACACTTGAATAATTAGATTGTAAATTATCTACTTTCTTTATCTATCTCTCATTCTTACTCTAGCTATGTAGGAACAAGATTCATCCAATTTCTTCAGTTTTGTTCCCAAACCCAGCATGACTTTTATGATGTTGTAGTCATTTGATGCTTGTTAATGGCTATGAAAAATAATCATATCATTTCTTATTCATTTTTCCTTTTGTTTGCTATAGTTTCAAATTTCAAAATCTTATCTGCAAAGATATCTCTAGGAAGTCAAAATAATTTACAGTGTGAATTTCTTTGTCAGATCTCAGCAATAATGGAGCAAAACTTCTAGACTTTGCCAACCTCCCGTTGGCCACCCTCTGGTTTTTGGCAGTAAAACCCTCACCATTTCATACTCACATTTCCAAGAGTTAGGAGGTTGCAGTTTTATTAGCTTTTCTAACAACTTTCTGCGTAATGTATAATTTTAGTGACTTACATGAATGAATTTCTATTGAGGTTTGTGTTGAACATGTTCAAGTAGCCACTGTCAGCTTAAGCTGTCAGTCACCTTCGGCTGGCACAGAATAAAGCAAGAACAGAATCCAGATTTAGGCCAATTTGAATTAAACCCTCCAGTTGTCCACTGGTAGTGTGACTTTGGGATGCTCACTTAATATTCTTGAGCCTTACTATCCTCATTTGCAAAACAGGAATAACTAAGACCCTTGCTGACCTCATAGAATTATGTGAATGTTCAAGGAGTTAAGGTAACAGACCTCACATAGTACTCTTTGACATGTAGTAGAAATTCTGTAAATGTTGATTTCTTTTTCCTCCCAAGAGAGTGACTTTCCTTTTATGAATGGGATGAGGGAAAGAAATATGAGAATGCCAAATTTTGGTGAGAATGTTAAATGGAGGCAACTTCTTGTGAGGATATTAGGTCTCCCTTAGTTCAGCCTTAATTATTCAAAGGACTGAGCTGAAGGAACCGGAGGTAAATTCATCATTTTAAAAATTACCTGCTTAATCTACAGAGGCTTTTTCACTTGCTCCAGGCCTGTAATTAAGACTTGTCTGAATAAGCACCAGTATTTTAATCGAGGTATAAGAGGAAGAAGACGAAATGAAGGGAAAATGGAGCTTCCAGCTTTCTTTTGAGTGAAAGATTGCTCACTTTGGAGAACAGAGTGAGCCTTCAAAAGTGCTTACCAGGGGGAAATTTTAACATTTCCTTTTAACTACACAAGTGACATCAATGTGCTAATTATTCTAAAATGAGCTCAGAATTTGCTGTATGGTTACACTTTATGAAATACTTGAGCTCCATTACACTAAGAAATAAAATGCTACAAATTCATTTCTGTTAATTCATGCATAATTGAAGCAGGGGTTGGTGTGAAACCTCTAGAATATGCACATTTTGGTTTCTTTGTTCTTACTGCATTTATAGTTAAAGGTTTACAACAATGAAAAGGGGTAAGTACATTGGACTCATAACTTTTATGAACTGTTTAAGTGCATAATGAATATGATTCATAAACATCTCTAATTGTATAAGCACATCACTAAATATGGATTGCAAAATATCTTGTTTACTTTTATATAAACCCACCATAGATAAAAGAATATTGCAAGCATAGCATGCATTTTGTGTAGAATGGAGATTGCATCCAATTTTTAGAGAAGAGTGGCCCTATGTCACTGGGACCTTTTTTTTCTTCCATTGTTTTTTTCATCAAAATTGGAAAAATCATTCTGTTAACATCTTGGTAGATATAAGTGAAGGCTTCAGTTGGCTGAATTTCTCAATGAAAGCTTTAGGCTGCTACTGCTGCTGCTAAGTTGCTTCAGTCACGTCCAACTCTGTGCAACCCCATAGATGGCAGCCCACTAGGCTCCCCCATCCATCCCTGGGATTCTCCAGGCAAGAATACTGGAGTGGGTTGCCATTTCCTTCTCCAATGCATTAAAGTGAAAAATGAAACTGAAGTTGCTCAGTGTATCCGACTCCTAGTGACTCCATGGACTGTGGCCTACCAAGCTCCTCTGTCCATGGGATTTTCCAGGCAGGAGTACTGGAGTGGGGTGCCGTTGCCTTCTGTGCACCATGTTAAAAATATCCTCTTTAAAATTTGCTAAAGTATTTAAATGAAGCCTCCATAACGCCACTGCCCTGCCTCATGGAGAAATGAAACAAAGCCCTTATTACTAGATCTTTATTTGTCTCGCTAAGAATTATCTTTGATATGAAGGAAGTCATAGTAGCCATTATCTAATGATCAGTTGCTATATGCCAAATATATTTGTAGTTGTTTGTCCACCCCTTCTACCTCCCTTTGCTCAGCTACCAGTAATCCAGTAATGAACTTCTGGAAGCATGTGCCAGGCACCTAGGAGACACTCAGAATTAACTGAATGATTTTGTGAAGTCATTTGTCAATGAATGTTACCAAATTCAGGTTCAACAGCTCACTCTCAAAAGTCAGTAATTCTGGAGGCAAGTGTTAATGGAAAGATGGTTTAATCAGAAAAGATGGAAATGTGGGGAGAAGGTGGACTCATGTCCTGAGACCAACTCCAAAGATTCTGCTCAGCCATGCCAGTTTTTTAAGAGAAAAAGGGAGGGGGAAATCTCAGTAAAAACTTCAAGACAGGAGATTGGGTTATGTCTGCATCATTCTTCACTGTGTGCAGATTAGCTAACTCTCCCTTCAGATGTTATCTTGTCCCTGTGATCTACCTGCAGGATTGCTAAGGAGGCTGGGGAGATAGAGAGCTAGTTACTCTCTAACTACTTCATTCGTCATTCCTACTTGTTTTTATCTAGGAAAAGAATCAAAAATTAGACAATGCATGGTATGGTCAGGAGAGCATAAGTTAGGAGATATGTTATAATGCCTCTTGATCTCCTTCCTATAATTAGGCTCTTTCAAGGCTAGAGGGGAACAGAAATGGGCAAATGGGAAAAGAGACAAAGGAGCTTCTTTCCATATATTGTGTGAGGATTTTACAGTAAACATTTCCAACCCTCTGGCCACTGTTGGTGGCAGCATTAATGATTACTATATTTTACAGGTGAACAATTGAGCCCCCAAGAACCTAAGTCATTTAGACCTTGTAATACAGAGACAAAATAAGGAAATGTGGTGCCAAGACATGTTTAAAATAATTCCAACCTGGGTTTGTTTCCAGTTCTCAAACCAGGATTCAGCTCCATCTGCCAGTACAGTCTCACTGGCCCAGACTGCAGGAAATTCAAGAACTATAGGGGATTTCACAGGTTTGGGTCAATCTCTAAAAGGTGTGGCTGTTTCCACATTAGAATAACCTTTGTCTGCTTCTAAATTGTTTTTTAGCAAATACTTTATGTTATAATTAGTTGTGTTCTCATTCACTGGCATGACTTAAAAAATAGTCACAACCTAAAGTGGAAAGTTATGTTTTATTCAGTGGGAAATTTTAGGATTTCACGCCTGAGAGATAACATCTCAAGCAACACTGAGAGAACTGCTCTGAGGAGGTGGAGGTAGGGAGGAGAAGTCAGGTTATACAGAAGTTTGCAACAAAGGGCAGGTAGTTTGAACATTAAATGATTATTGTTAGTTAAGGAAAAATCAAATATCTCAGGTTAAGGAATTTAGAGCTTTTCTATGTATGGGAAGATGTGAGAGTCTGGGTGAACTGAAATCATTCCTTTCATATGCATCTGAGCTGTCTGGGGCCAGTATCCTGTGTTTCTCACATCCCCTCTTCTCCTTATTGCTCATAGTAGGGAGTGACTGCAGGCTGATAGCTACCAGATAACAGGTATTATTCTTCCCAGATGTCCTCCTGGCTCAGAAATTCACATTTGGAGGGCCAGAATCTCTGATGGCTGTGACATCCTTGTTTACTATGTGGCAAGAAATGCTCCATTTCCCATTGATGTTTTCCCCAACAACAGCAGCTGAGAGTTCAGATTCTATGGGTCAGGTTTGGAAACTCTAGGGCTTATATAGTTACGTTGAAAGCAGCTCTTTTGCCTCTTTCTTGTTTGCCTATTTCTATTCTCTCTAACCTTAAGAGAACCTAATTATAGGAATGAGATCTCTAGGCAATTTAACTTAACTCCTGACTTATGCTCTCCTGAATGCATACCATGCTTTGTCTAACCTGTTGATCCTTTTCTTAGATTAAAAGAAGTCAAGAATGAAGAATGAAGTACTTAAAGAATGACCAGCTCTTTACCCCATGGCCCCCTGAGCAATCCTGTAGACAGCTCATGTCAGCAAGATCAGCACAGGAAGAGAGTCAGTCAGTCTGCACATAATGGAGAAGGATGCAGACCCTAACCTCTGCCTCAGTGATTCACTGAGATTCTTCCCCTTTTTTTCTCTTGAAAAACTGTTATGGCTGAGCAGAATCTTGGGAATTGGGCTCTGGACATGAGTTCACTTTCTCCCCAGACTGCTGAACTTTCTGGTTAAAAGAACTTTCCTTTCTACTGACACTTGCCTCTTGAATTATTGGCTTTCGAGCAGTGAGTAGGTGAACCTAAGTTTGGTAGCAAACCAATGTGAAAAACACCCCAGCCTAAGACAACTGGGGCAGGTGCTACCTAATTAGTAGCCACAGAGATGACTGAAATTAAAATAGGGGATTCTAAAAGAAATGCCTGGTGAGTGAAAAGGCAAATTCACTTACTCTCTTCACTAAATCCTAATGCTTTGGAAAGCAACAAGTTCCAGGGGAAATATATGGGTTTTGGAGTCAGACAAACTTTGATTCTAATCCTGATTCTTATGAACTGTGTGACTTTGAGTCATTTGATCTGTCTTAGCATCAACTTCCTCCTCTATAATTGAGAACACAAATCTAACTTCTCTTGTCAGGATAAGGAATGGAAATAACACATATGAAGTACCTAGATATGGGACTTTGTCTCTGAACTCTGCCTTTTGTCCATATCGTCTGATTCTTGGTTGAAGTGAAGAATTATCATTTGATATTATAGTCATTATCAGTATCTGTTCAGTCACTCAGTCGTGTCCGACTCCTTGCGACCCCATGAATCGCAGCACACCAGGCCTCCCTGTCCATCACCAACTCCCGGAGTTCACTCAGACTCACGGCCATCGGGTCAATGATACCATCCAGCCATCTCATCCTCAGTCATCCCCTTCTCCTCCTGCCCCCATTCCCTCCCAGCATCAGAGTCTTTTCCAGTGAGTCAACTCTTCGCATGAGGTGGCCAAAATACTGGAGTTTCAATTTTAGCATCATTCCTTCCAAAGAAATCCTAGGGTTGATCTCCTTCAGAATGAACAGGTTGGATCTCCTTGCAGTCCAAGGGACTCTCAGGAATCTTCTCCAACACCACAGTTCAAAAGCATCAATACTTTGGTGCTCAGCCTTCCTCACAGTCCAACTCTCACATCCATACATGACCACAGGAAAAACCACAGCCTTGACTAGATGGACCTTAGTCCGCAAAGTAATGTCTCTGCTTTTGAATATACTATCCAGGTTGGTCATAATTCTTCTTCCAAGGAATAAGCATCTTTTAATTTCATGGCTGCAGTCACCATCTGCAGTGATTTTGGAGCCCCCTAAAATAAAGTCTGACACTGTTTCCATTGTTTCCCCATCTATTTCCAAACTTTACATTGACTAAATGTGATTTATTTGGAGAAACCATGCATGATCTAAAGATTTGTAGTTTGCATTACTAGGGCAGTTGCCAAGACTGTGAGAGATGAAGAGATATATTAAGATATATTTCCATGTTTTGGCTCCTGGACCAGCTAATAAGCCCCCGGAGGGAATGCCGAATGGGATTGATTTTCTCCCACCTCTGGAGTTATGGCTGAGCCTAAGTCACAGCTGCAGAAATAGGGAAACTGGGAACAGGGGCCAGCATTCTGGTGTGCTATTCCTAGGTTCTCTTTTCTGGAAGATGGGAGGTGGTAGCACATTGCTTTAGACCACACTTGCATTAAAAAGAGGATATACAATATTCCAATGCCAGAAGTACCTTATTATTCAATTTTTAAAATAAAATATCCCTTATTTTAAATCAATGAATGAATTGATTTATTTGGAAATATTAAAGACATACATATATAATAAGAAATCTCCAGAAACATTTCCTCTATGTTTTCATAGGCTTTCAGCATATCAGGAGATTTGTAAATGAGCCTTCATTGCCTCTCTCTACTTCAAAACTGCACTAAAGTAATGCTTACAGTTTATATGTATGTGAATAAATATATACACACACATATACAGTGAGATGTCATTTTAGAAATATTGTTGTCACTTGAGTTTTGCTTAATAACACATGGGGACAAACTAGTACATAAAGAACTGTTTGTTCTTTTTATTGGTTGCATAGGATTCTTCCATGGAAACGTTATGACACGTATGATAAGTCACTTCAGTCGTGTTCGTTGACACCCCATGGACTGTAGCCCACCAGGTTCCTCTGTCCATGGGGTTTTCCAGGCAAGAATCCTGGAGTTGGTTGCCATGCCCTCCTCCAGGGGATCTTCCTGACCCAGGGATTGAACCTGCATCTCTTATGTCTCCTGCATTGGCAGATGGGTTCTTTACCACTTGTGCCACCTGGGAAGCCTGTGGGTACATTATGGATTATTAAAACATTATTATATTGATGTATATGTAGATTTATTTGTGTTTTGGGGCTATGTCCAATTACCCTGCAATAGATATTTTTTGTAGATAGATTTTTATGCATTTCACATGAGAAGTTTTGCAGGAACAATTCTTTGGAGCAGTTATTGGTTGGAGCGTGCACAAATTGCCTTCCGCACAGCATTCTCAACAATAGCATGTGAAAGTGCAGTCTCCTTTCATCCTTGTCAGCTCTGGGTGTTTTTGTTTGTTTAGTTTTTGTTTTGTCATTTAATTTTCAGTCTTACAAGTAAAAATGGCATCTTATTTGGTTAAGATTTATATTTTGTCAATCACTAATGAGATTGAATATATTTTTAATACTTTTCTGGCTAGGACATGAACCTATTACAGAGTGAACTTTTCTCTAAACATCCCCACACTTCTGATTTCAGCTGGACATGTGAAAATAGCCAGTATCTCTAATCACAGGGAACCAAGGGGTCATGTGCAAGGTCAGGTTTGTATGTGTGTGTGTTGTAACACCCGCTGTGGACCAGCAAGGCATGCACACATCTTCTTGATGTTTGCTCTGGTATTCATTTCTGCAAAAACACACATTTGCCTAAATTAAGTTAATCCTAGGTATTATTTTCTTTTACTACTTAAGCAACTTTTATTTGAGAATTTCTAAAAATATCTAAATTTAGAGACACTCTCAAGAATATCGGAAAAGGGTTATGATAAAATAAGAGCTTCGAGTCTCTGTTTTAGAGAATTTTTTTCATAAGAAATCATATATAGTTCTGAATTCCTAAAATAGTCCAAGATCAATTGGTATTCAGTGCAGAGTCATTAAACAGTTGTGACATGCCATAACTAGGCTGGTATTGGGATATAGAAATGAAAGTTTCATTCCCTACTTTCCAGGAGCTTACAGTCCACAGGACGAGGAGGAGGTGAAAAGGAAAGATACAAACATCATACAGTGAGGTAAATATTTTAGAACCAGTAAATATTGAGTGCAGTGGGGATCCAGGGATTAGAATGTTTGGAGTCTCTCCGCATAAGAGCTATGAAAACTCCCTGGAAAGAAATTTACTGTGTGTATGTGTGTGTGTGTGTGGGTTATGTGCTCCTATGCACACTTGCAGGGATGCATACTCTATGTATGCCTTTATTGAATTCACTGGTCTACAAAATACAGGGACAACTCCTGCCCAACGATTTTAATACAATTGCATGCAATTACATGCTGAAAACCAGAGAATGAAGAGACAGATTTTAGGCCAGGCTGTAATTCAATTACAGAACAACAGAAAAAGGAGAGAACTAATAAAGGCTGAAGCTGCATGTTTACAAATGAGTCGATACAACTGATAAAAATATTCAGGCTCTTTCAGATGCCAGTGCCCACAGAGGTGAAGGTGCAGGAAACAGCATGGAGGGTTAGAACCAAAGCTAAAAAGCAGACCCGAGGACAGAATGAATCATCAAAGCTGATAACACTTGAAGCCGTTGCTTCAATTCCAATGATTCCTGGCTTGGTTGAAAATAGTTGACATAGTATTCTCCTATTATATTTGTGTTTTCATGTGCCTTTGCTTTTTCAATCACAGGGAGTACAGGATACAAACAGAAAAAGGAAAAGTGCCTTTTTGCAGCATTTTGCAAAAGCTATGATGTGAAAAGGGCTGGAAATTTTGCAAAATTTTGTCCTTGATCAGTTTTGCAAACCCAAGGGTTACATATGATTTGAGTAAACAAAGAGAACAATTTTTGCTAGATTTTTCTAGTTCCTCTATTACCCCTTCTGGTCACATCCTGGCCCTTGCATTCCTGCAAATCTTACCTGAAAACTACTGCTTATTGTTCTTACTGAGCTAATCTACTGGTTTATAAACTTCTTAAAGCAGCTTTGTACCCTTTAAAGGACTATCCAGTGCATCTCAGGGGTAGCATGTGGACTAAATTGACTCCTGAAGATGGTTTTTGAAGAAAAAAAAATGTTTGGAGAAGTAGATTGGGGTCTAGTATGAGGGCCTTGGATATTTGGCTATGAAGTTTGAAGATCATAGAATAAGCCCTGGGGCTCCATTTGAAAAACATGACTTTGTATGGATTAATGATGTCAATCCAGAGGGTGAATGGTGGAGAAGGGCAGGAAGATATACTAAAAGCAGAAAGAGCATTACAGAAATATAACTGTGAGGTGTAAACTCATATGTGAACCAAGACTGTTGACATGAAAGATTAGGTACATATATAGATTTATCCTTCATTCAGTCACCATGTTTTTGTTGGACACTGTGTTGGATGCTTTATGAAGATCCAAAGATGTATCAGGCATATTTTATACCCTCACAGCTTCAACAGCTAACTATTCCTGTTATTTTTAAGGATCATTTCAAGCTTGACCTGTTCAAGGATGTCTTCTTTGATCCCATCTGGCTTTCAGATCATTGCCCATGTCCATGGTTTCAAGATTAAGTGCTCTTCATACTGTTGAGATTATCTTTTTACATGCACATCATCCACTTTAAACTGTGAGACCCTTGAAGTCTCATGCAGCTTGGTGATGCCCAGAAAGCAGTGCAGTGCCTGCCACAGAGAAAGTATCAGCATGGGCCGATCATTGTTGCCAAACTCAGGTTTGGCTGTTTGCTGAACTCTGAAGATGCTACTCAGCCATAAAAGTTATTAAAAAGAAAAATGGAGGAAGGAAGAATCTCAGTGAATCATCAAAGCAGGTGGTTGGGTTCTGCTTTCTTTTCCATTATGTGCAGCCTGGCTGACTGTCTTCAGATGCAATCTTGCCCATGTGATTAGCCTGTAGGATTGCTAAGGGGGCTGGTAGGAATAGAGAGCTAATCATTCTTTAACTATTTCATCCTTTATTCCTACTTCTTTTTATCTGGGAAAGGAATCAACATGTTAGACAGTGTGTTCCCTCAAGTGTGTTCAGGAGAGCATAAGTCAGGAGTTATATTGAATTGCCTAGTGATCTCCTTCTTACAATTAGGCTCTTTTAAGGTTCCAGGGGAATGGACATGGGCAAAGAGGAAAGGGTTAAAAGAAATGCTTTTAACATTTTGTGCATGAGGCATATTTTGGCGTCTAGAAGAGATATGAAGAATGTAGAGGCACAGTGCAATTGAGGAGAGAAAGCAATACTCAGATTTTAAAAAGGCAGAGAAGCTTTATATCTGAATAGAGAAGATAGGCCACAAATGAGGGATTGAAAGAGTAATATTCAAAATCAAAGAGCTTGAAAATACGTAGGAAGTTAAATATAAATTGGGCTATACCATTCAGTCTGAAGAGGAAAGACAATCTGAGAGTTCTGGAGGCCAATTTACATGTGGTGTTGGCGCTATAGTGTGGGACAGTCAGGGCATAGGACATCAGATAGAGCAGTGTGGAAAGAAGCTTGAGATGTACATTTGCTCTCCAGTAAGTGGTCCTGAATAGATCTACAGATGCTTTCTGTTTACGCATTCATTGATGCAACACTGCTGAATGTTCAATAAGTAACTATCAACATGTGATAAAGTGAGTTGGTCCTCAGTAAATGTTTGCTGAACCAATGCTAGATGTGTTGAGTATTGCTAAACTAAGACAGGTGTACTACAACAATTCTAATACTAAATTAGAATAGGAGCACTTAGAGAGGATTAGGTAGAACCCCATTGGAACAGGCATCTGTTGATTTTTGCCTGGAAAACTGATAATGCACACAGAGAAGTGGAAATGTGGGGGAGGAATCTAGATGTTAGGAAAAGCAGAAATAGACATTTCCCCACCCCACCCGTGGCCTTTATTTTTTTTTTTTAATTTTAATTAAATTTATTTATTTTTTTAATTACAATATTGTATTTGTTTTGCCATACATTGACACGAATCAGCCATAGGTGAACACAATCTCCCAATGCCGAATCCCCCCCACCTCCTACCCCACAAAATCAGGAGACACAGCTAGGAAAATATTAGCAGCCCCATTTGGTAGAAGAGTAGGGATTGTGTGTAGCTACCGTTAAAATGAAGAGTCTGCTGGTGAGATGCTTACATCACATATAGAAGAAAAGGTAGATGTCATCCAAAACTGCTCATATGTATGAAATTATGAAGCCTCAGTTCCTATTAATGAGACCATGCAGGAAGTTTTTTTCTGAAAATATTCCCAAAGAATTTTCTCTTTACCATAGCTCATCATCTCCTCATCATGCTGCTGCTGCTCACCTATTTTTTTTTTTTCCCACAAAGATCATGGTAATAAACCACCAGAAAATAAAGCTGGATAATAAAGCCAACCAGGAGCCAGTCAGGCTTTATGGGCTGCTTAACAATCTGATTTTGGGTGAATTGCTTCCCTTTTGAGTTTAAGTTTCTCTGTATGTTCTAAACAATGTTGAGCTCAATGGTATTTCAAAAATTCTTTCTGACTTTGAGAGCTTTAGGGTCATTTCTTTCTCATGTTTACACTAAGTCAAAACACAGTGTGAGAGAGAGAGTACATGATCTGGCCAGGGAAATAGCATCTGATGATTTAAATGACTACATAGTGGATGTTTTAAAAACTGAAATAAATCATTCACATTGTTGTACACTGAACAATGAACCAGTAATAAGCTTCCTAACACAGAACTATGGTAGGAGCTCCTCTCCTTGGAAAATTAAATCAACTCAAGTCATCAGATCTTCTATTTCTATTTTAAACTGAGAAAATACACAAGCAATTATCTAAAACTATAATTGCAAGGGGAAATGAATAAAGCAGTGTGTGTATGTGTGTGTGTCTCAAATGATCCTTTTCAAAATAAGCATTTCTGCAGAATGTGTTTTTCTACCATTGTAGAACTTTTCTCAAATATATTCAAATTTAGGTGAAAATAAGTGAATAAAAACACATGTCTCAGTGCAAAGTAATTGACAGTCAGAGGGAAAGATAGATTTGAATCATAATGCCCCTTGGATGCACATGCTAGTCAGAGAATGGAGATGCCTTCAGTTGTACTGTTATTGGTCATTATTTTAACTGAAAGCATAGACTAGCTATTTTTTAAACCATGGATTTGAAAGTGCAGCCATGCCTTCTGTTACTATTCAAAAATCACATAAAGTTCTCATTAATGATGTTGACCAGTGGGGAAGCAAGTTGATAGGTGCCTTTCTACTGTTGGGAGAGAGGCAAGGCTCACCTAATATCTCTGCTTGGATATGTGGGCAAACATGTAGCAGGTGATGGCTGCTGTGGGCACTGTTGTATCATGCTGTGAAAAAACAGGCTGCATAGCCATAACTCAGCTTCTTTTGAAGACACCTTCTTGCATAGTGTGTGCAAAACAAAAGCAATGAATTTGTTGCAGCATCCTGTGTGCTCCTGCACTTCCCCATCATGTGGATTAGGGAAAAAGAAAAAGAAAGACAATGTTAAGGTGGTCCAGTGACTAAGATTTTGAACTTCCATTACAGGGGGCACAGGTTCTATCCCTTGTTGGGAAAGCTCCACATACCATGTAGTGCAGCCAAAAAATAATAAATAATTTTTTTTTGAAAGAGGGCATGACAAATTATTTAAGAGAAATCTGTTCCTTTCTCTCTTGAGCATTGACAGTCAAAGCTACAACACTGTATATCAGAAATGTGGGGAACTTCTATAAGATTTGCCTTGAGGTTTCTGTTAGACCCACAGAGGGAAGAAGATTGAGGGGGAGAGCTGGAGGGATTACCAGGTGGAGGATGTTGGTATTTCCCTCAGGCATTTTGAGCTTCCAGTGTGATTCTGCAAGACAGCCTTAGCAATGTCAAATTCTTACATGTTTCTGGGATGTTTTAATGCAGACAGCCAGGAAACTATTTAAAATATATAGATTACACAGTTTATGAGAAATTTCTCTTTGGGTATAAATATAACAGTTACAGAAATGTTTAACACAAATTATATGCATCCCAATATTCAAATAACAAATATTCATTCATTCACTCTTTCATTCTACAAGTATTTATTGAACACATGGTACAATAAAAATATCAACTCATAACATCCTGCTTTCATGAAGTTTATATTCTAATATATCCTAATCATTTTAGCATTTTATAATTTTAATATTTATAAAGAGTTATATGCCTATAGATACTGCAGAGTTTCAAAGAATAATGAGGAGATATAAGAAAGCCTTCATCAGTGATCAATGCAAAGAAATAGAGGAAAACAATAGAATAAGAAAGACTACAGATCTCCTCAAGAAAATTAGAGATACCATGGGAAAATGTCATGCAAAGATAGGCACTATAAAGGACAGAAATAGTATGGTCTAACAGAAGCAGAAGATGTTACGAAAAGGTGACAAGAATACACAGAACTATATAAAAAGATCTTCATGACCCAAATAATCATGATTGTGTGATCATTCACCTAGAGCCAGACATCCTGGAATGTGAGGTCAAGTGGGCCTTAGGAAACATCTCTATGAACAGAGCTAGTGAAGGAGATGGAATTCCAGTTGAGCTATTTCAAATCCTAAAAGATGATGCTGTTAAAATATTGCACTCAATATGCCGGCAAATTTGGAGAACTCAGCAGTGGCCACAAGACTGGAAAAGATCAGTTTTTATTCCAATCCCAAAGAAAGGTAATGCCAAAGAATGTTCAGACTACCGTACAATTTGACTCATCACAAACAGTAGCAAAGTACTGCTCAATATTTTCCAAGCGACTCTTCAACAGTATATGAATGGGGAACTTCCAGATGTTCAAGCTGGATTTAGAAAAGGCAGAGGAACCAGAGATCAAATTGCCAACATTTGTTGGATCATAGAGAAAGCAAGAGAATTCTAGAAAAATATCTACTTCTCTATTAACTGTGCAAAGCCTTTGACTGGGCAGATCGCAACAAAGTGTACAAAATTCTTAAAGAGATGAGAATATCAGACCACCTTAACGTGTCTCCTAAGAAAATTGTATGCAGGTCAAGAAGCAACAGTTAGAAATTGACAAGGAACAATGGATTGGTTCCAAATTGGGGCAGGAATACATCAAGACTGTATATTGTCACCTTGCTTATTTAACTAATTATAGAGTACATCATGTGAAATGCTGGACTGGATGATGCACAAGCCAAAATCAAGATTGCCTTGAGAAACACCAATAACCTCAGATACGCAAGGTGATACCACCCCTTATGGAAGAAAAAGAAGAGAAACTAAGAATTTCTTTATGAAAGTGAAAGAGGAGAGTGAAAAAGCTGGCTTAAAACTCAACATTCAAAAATGAAAATCATGGCATCCAGTCCCATTACTTCGTGGCAAATAGATGGGGAAACAATGGAAACAGTGAGAGACTTTATTTTCTTGTGTTCCAAAATCACTGTAGATGGTGACTGCAGCCATGAATTAAAATATACTTTCTCCTTGGAAGAAAAGCTATGACCAGCCTCAGTTCAGTTCAGTTCAGTTGCTCAATTGTGTCTAACTCTTTGCAACCCCATGAACCGCAGCATGCCATGCCTCCCTGTCCGTCACCAACTCCCAGAGTCCACCTAAACCCATGTCCATTGAGTCAGTGATGCCAACTCAACCATCTCATCCTCTGTTGTCTCCTTCTCCTCCTGCCCTCAATCTTTCCCATAATCAGGGTCTTTTCCAATGAGTCAGCTCTTTGCATCAGGTGGCCAAAGTATTGGACTCTCAGCTTCAACATCAGTCCTTCCAATGAACACCCAGGACTGATCTCCTTTAGAATGGACTGGCTGGATCTCCTTGAAGTCCAAGGGACTCTCAAGAGTCTTCTGCAACACCACAGTTCAAAAGCATCAATTCTTCTGTGGTCAGCTTTCTTCACAGTCCAACTCCCACATCCGTACATGACCATTGGAAAAACCATAGCCCGCTTGACTAGATGGACCTTTGTTGACAAAGTAATGTCTCTGCTTTTTGATATGCTGTCTAGGTTGGTCATAACTTTCCTTCCAAGGAGTTGGCACCTTTAATTTCATGACCAGCCTAGAATGATTATTAAAAAGCAGAAGCATTACTTTGCCAACAGTGGTCTGTATAGTCAAAGCTATGGTTTTTCCAGTAATCATGTATGGATGTGAGAATTGGATCATAAAGAAAGATCATAAAGAGCACTGAAGAACTGATCCTTTTTAATTATGGTTTGGAGAAGACTCTTCAGAGTCCCTTGGACAGCAAGGAAATCAAAGCAGTCAATCCTAAAGGAAATCAGTCCTAAATATTCACTGGAATCACCCTGGAATCACTGATGTTGAAGCTCCAATACTTTAGACACCTGATGGGAAGAAGTGACTCATTGAGAAAGACCCTGATGCTGGGAAAGATTAAAGGCAGGAGGAGAGGGGGATGACAGACGACAAGTTTGTTGGATGACATCACCAGCTCAATGAACATGAGCTTGAGCAAGCTTGGAGTGTTGGTGATCGACAAGGAATCCTGGCATGCTGCAGTCCATGGGGAGGTGGACATGACTGAGTGACTAAAGTGAACCTATAGATGCACACATATTCACACATATAGAATACTTCATAGAAAGAAATAAAAGCAAACAATAGCAGAAACTGTCTACAGTTTGTTTAATCTGCAAATAAGTTGTTGAAACTATAGAAATGTTAATTAGCCAGACTTAGAGGCTGTTTAGTTGCTAAATCATGTCTGACTCTTGTGACGCTATGGAGTGTAGCCCACCAGGCTCCTCTGTCCATGAGATTTCCCAGGCAAGAATACTGGAGTGAGTTGCCATTTCCTTCTCCAAGAGATCTTAGATAAAAGGCAGGAAAAGAGAATAAGGTCAACAGACACCACAGAAGCAGCATGGCAGGGATGTGGCATAGCACCATGGACTCAAAGGACATGGATTTTAGCAAACTCCAAGAGACAGTGGAGGACAGAGGAACCTGGCATGCTACAGTTCATGGGGTTGCAAAGAAGCTGACATAACTTAGAGACTGAAAAACAGCAACAAATAGTGAGCAAAGCCTGTCAGAGCTTTCAGACCTGGAAACTGCAGTAAACCATGTATGGAGTGATAGCAGCTTGGTTCACAGTGGCAAAAAGTGAGCAGATTCTGGATATGTTTTGAAGGTAAAGATGAACAGATTTGAAAATAGATCAAGTGTAAGATGTGGCTTCCCTGGAAGCTCCATTGGTAAAGAATCCCCCTGCAATGTAGGAGGCCAGGGTTTGATTCCTGGATCAGGAAGATCCCTTGGAGAAGAAACAGGCTACCCTTTCAAGTATTCTTGGGTTTCCCTGGTGGTTCAGACAGTAAAGAATCTGCCTGTAATGCGGACAACCTGGGTTTTATCCCTGGGTTGGGAAGATCCCCTGGAGAAGGGCATGGTAACCCACTTCAGTATTCTTGCCTGGACAGAGGAGTCTGATGGGCTACAGTCCATGGTGTCACAAAGAGTCAAACACGGCTGAGCAACTAAGTGTCCACGAGCACACACACACACACACACACACACACACACACACACACACAGATGTGGGCTATGAGGGAAAAAAGAGTCTAGGGTGATCCTGAAGTTTTGGGCATGAGACAAGAAAGGCTTGCTGCCAACAACTGAAGTGGTAAATATCATCATCCATATATTTAGGAAATCTGGTTCTTGTTGCTGGTGATAGTGACCTCTTTTCCCTCGATCTTCCATGCTGAGAAACCTTTATGAAAACAGAGCAATTACTAGAATAAAATGATCATTTAGGTTTTTATATGTTCTACTTAAACCAAACCACTGTATCATATCAGCTAGAATGATGTCCACATTGACTTTTATTGTACTTTGAATTTTAAAGTCATGGAAGAACGATCCTAGAAATAAATAATTCATGGCAACTGAATTATGAAGTTAATTCTAACCAATAGTGTGCCATTAAAATATGAATGTGCAAATAGTTCAATTTTATTTTTTAATTAACTTTTCAGAAGTAATAGCTGACAATTGTCCTTGATCAGATCTAATGCTGTACTTAAATGCTTGACAGCTTTTAAGTCGTTAATGGAAATCAATGGAAACAACTTTCTGAAAAGTGTTATTTACCTTTATCATCCTACTCTATTTTTAATAAGGACCAGGATTGAAATGTAACTTCCAAAAATCTCTCTGGATAAAGTTGTCTATTCTTTCCCAAATAAATTCACAGCAGGTACTTACCCCTCTGGTATTAATATCTTCCACAAAATATCCAATCTCTGTTCATCAATACCCTTGCTATCTATGCACCACCCTATCTTTCAAGGGTCAACATAAATTCTACTTCTACTTACACTGCCTAGAGCCCACACTGACCTATGACTTCACATACTTCAATGTGATATTTTATATTTTTAACATAGTAAGAAAATATGCTTTGAAAGTTATCATTTGTAAGCAAGCATTCTAAGAAAATAAGGATTTAGTTTTTGCATATTGTTTTTTCTCATTTGTCCCTTCTTTCCAGGGATTCTTTAAATTAGCATCCTAGAGTGGAAACATGAAAAGTTCATGATTCTAGTGGGCCCTTGTTAGTCACTTGCTGGAATATTTAGAACCACTAGATCATCCAAATGCCTGATCCTGAAGTGCAGAGAAAAGGTGGAGTTGGAAAGAAAGCTGTAAGAGTTGGGTGCACAACTGGTATAGGCCTTGTGTGCTTAGGAAGGAATAGGGTTTGAGGCCAGAGCTATTTTGCTGGTGTCTATGGGATCATTTTCTGCATGAAACTAACAACAAGAAGTTGAGGTATGTGTGGGGAGATGTTAGATCTTTGCTAATGGACTAACACAGAGAGGACAATAAAGACAAATGTATGAACCCCATGAGACAGTCAGCACTGTTGCAGAAAGGGAGAGGAGTTTGCCAACACCACTGGCAAAGAATAAGGATCTTTCTGCTCTTTCTGCCTGTCTCTGCTCTGTACCAGGATGCTGGGGGATGAGGAGAAGGAGGAGAGGTGAGGAAAACAGATCCTGCCTCCCTCCATATCAAGTTGCTAGAGCTACTGGTATGTAGTATCTGAGGATTTTGAATGGGAAATGAGATGGAAGTTTGTAAGTGAACAACAGTGAGCCTTAAGAAGCAACAACTTTGCTAATAATTGAAAAACGCCCTAACTTTGTGAACTCTGAATGAAGCTTTGCTAGGGAACACTGCTACCTATGATGATGACAGAAGATTGGCAAAAAGCAGTTAATAGTATTTATTGCGGAAAATAAAAACATTTCATGCTTAGAGCCCAGTAATTTCCTCATTAAACTGGTGTTCCTTTCCTTCTTCAGAAATGGAAATAAGATTACCAACTTTCAGTACTAAGAGCCAGAGGCTATTGGTAGTGATCAGAAAAAGCTGAATCCCTATATCTGGCAGCTTTAAGAACAAATGTGAGCAATGGTAAAAGTAGGATTTTCTCTCTCTGTATGTTTATAATGTACAAATGTTTAATAAGTAAATATTATTCCATGGTTTGTCTTTTCCCATAGGTGGTGCTAGTGGTAAAGAATCTACCTGCCAATGCAGGAGACGTAAAAGACATAAAAGATATGGTTTCATACCCGGGTCTGAAAGATCCCTTAGAGGAGGGCATGGCAAACCACTCCAGTATTCTTGCCTAGAAAATTCTATGGACAGAGGAGTCTGACAGGTTACAGTCACAAAGAGTCACAAAGAGGGTCAAGACATGAATGAAATGATTTAGCGTGCACGCGTGCGCGCACACACACACACACACTCCTATAAACTACCCCTATCCCACGAGGGTCCTACACTTGGTCTGATGTTAAAGGAAAATTGTACTTTGATCTTTTCATTTATATTATTTGTTTTGAATTGTAAACATATCATATCTCTGACTTCTATGACCTATGCTTCCAACTTCCTAAATCATTATTCTTTCTCAAATTTCTGTCCTTGATCTTTTTCATCCTTCCACACTGATTTCCAGCATAAGGCTATGGCTTTTCAAAGGATAAAATAATGACATTTGCAGCAACATGGATGGATTTAGAGAAAATCATACTAAGTGAAGTAAGTCAGACAGAGACAAATATCATGCGACAGTGCCTATATGTGGAATCTTATGAAAAAATACAAAATGACTTATGGAGTTAAACAGAAATGGAGTTACAGATGTTAAAAATAAACTTGTGGCTATCAAGGAATAAGGGGAGGGGGATAAATTGGGAGATTGGGTTTGACATATATCCACTACTATGTATAAAATATGTAATTAATAAGGAGCCACTGTATAATACAGGGAACTATACTCAATACTTTATAGTGGTCTATATGAGGAAAGAATCTGGAAAAGAGAGGCTACATGTGTATGGGTAACTGATTCACTTTGCTATGCACTTGAAACTAATACAACATTGTAAATCAGCTATACTCTAATATCCCCGTCCTATACATGTATACAGAGAAAACAATAATTCAGAAAGATACATGCATGCTAGTATTCATTCATTCAACACTATTCACAAAGTCCAGGATATGGAAGGAACCTAAATGTTCATCAATAGAATGGATAAAGAAGATGTGATATACAATGGAATATTACTTAGACATCAGAAGGGAGAAGGGAATGGCAAACCACTTCAGTATTCTTGCCTTGAGAACCCCATGTATGGTATGAAAAGGCAAAAGATAGGACACTGAGAGATGAACTCCCCAGGTCAGTAGGTACCCAATAGGATACTGGAGAAGAGTGGAGAAACAGCTCCAGAAAGAATGGAGAGACTGAGGCAAAATGAAAACAACACCTAGTTGTGGATGGGCCTGGTGATGGAAGTAAGTCTGATGCTGTATAAAAACAATATTGCATATGAACCTGGACTGTTAGGTCCATGAATCAAGGTAAATTGGAAATGGTCAAACAGGAGATGGCAAGATTGAACATCGACATTTTAGGAATCAGTGAACTAAAATGGACCAGAATGGATGAATTTAACTCAGATGACCATTATATCTACTACTGTGGGAAAGATTCCTTGGAAGAAATGGAGCAGCAATCATAGTCAATGAGAGTCCAAAATGCAGTACTTGGGTGCAATCTCAGAAATGACAGAATGACCTCTGTTCATTTCCCAAGACAAACCATTCAATATCATGCTAATGCAATCTATGCTCAATCAGTAATGCCGAAGAAGCTGAAGTTGAATGATTCTATGAAAACCTATGAGACCTTCTAGAACTAACACCAAAAAAGATGTCCTTTTTCACAGGGGACTGGAATGCAAAAGTAGGAAGTCAAGAGATACCTGGAGTAACAGGCAAGTTTGGCCATGGAGTACAAAATGAAGCAAGAAAAATGCAAGTAGAGTTTTGCCAAGAGAATGCACTGGTCATAACAAACACCCTCTTCCAACAATACAAGAGAAAACTCTACACAAGGTCATCACCAGATGGTCAATACCAAAATCAGATTGATTATATTCCTTGCAGCCAAAGATGGAGAAGCTCTATACAGTAGGCAAAAGTAAGACCATGAGCTGACTGTGGCCCAGATCATGAACTGCTTATTACATAATTCAGACTTAAATTGAATAAAGTAGGGAAAACCACTAGACCATTCAGGTATGACCTAAATCAAATCCTTTATGATTATACCATGGAAATGACAAATAGATTCAAGGGATTAGATCTGATAGAAAGAGTGCCTGAAGAACTATCGATGGAGGTTCATTATACCATACAGCAGGCAGTGATCAAAACCATCATCAAGAAGAAGAAATGCAAAGAGGGAAAATGGTTGTGTGAGGAGGCCTTAAAAATAGCTGAGAAAAGAAGAGAAGTGAAAGGCAAAGGAGAAAAGGAAAGATATATCCACCTGAATGCAGAGTTCCAAAAACAGCACAGAGAGATAAGAAAGCCTTCTTCAGTGATCAATGCAAAGAACTAGAGACAAACAATAGAATGGGAAAGACTAGATATCTCTTCAAGAAAATTAGAGATATCAAGAGACATCATGCAAAGATGGGTACAAAAAGGACAGAAATGGTATGGATCTAACAGAAGCAGAAGATATTAAGAAGATGTGGCAATGACCTGCAGAAGAACCATACAGAAGGGATCTTTGTGACCCAGAAAACCATGATGGTGTGTTCACTCACCTAAAAAAGATATCCCGGAATGTGAAGTCAAGTGGGCCTTAGGAAACATCACTATGAACAAAGCTAGTGGAGGTGATGGAATTCCAGCTGAGCTATTTCAAATCCTAAAAGATGATGCTATGATAGTGCTGCACTCAATATGCCAACAAATTTGGAAAATTCAGCAGTGGCCACAGGACCGGGAAAAGTCAGTTTTCATTCCAATCCCAAAGAAAGGCAATGCCAAAGAATGTTCAAACTACCACACAGTTGTACGTATTTCACACACTAGCCAAGTAGTGCTCAAATTTCTCCAAGTTGACTTCAATAGTACATAAACCAAAACTTCCAAATGTTCAAGCTAGATTTAGAACAGGCAGAGGAATCAGAGATCAAATGGTCAACTTCACTTCAATCGTAGAAAAAGCAAGATAATTCTAGAAAAATATCTACTTCTGCTTCATTGACTATGCTAAAGTCAATGACTTTGACTCTGTAGATCACAACAAACTGTGGAAAATTCTTCAAAAGAAGGAAATGCCAGACCACCTTACCTGCCTCCTGAGAAATCTGTATGCAGGTCAAGAAGCAACAGTTAGAACTGGACATGGAACAATGGACTGGTTCCAAATTGGGAAAGGTGTACATCAAGTCTATATATTGTCCCCTTGCTTATTTAAATTATATGCAGAATGAGTGAAAGTCTTCAGGAGTGTCTGTATCCTACAGACTATACAATCCATGGAATGCTCCAGGCCAGAATATTGGAGTGGGTTGCTGTTTCCTTCTCCAGGGTATTTTTCCAACCCAGGGATTTAACCCAGGTTTCCGGCATTGCAGGCAAATTCTTTACCATCTGAGGCACCAGGGTAGCTGTATGCAGAGTACATCATGTGAAATGCCAGAATGGATGAAGCACAAGCTGGTATCAAGACTGCAGGGAGGCAACGCTCATCACAACACTGTTAACAATAGCTAGGACATGAAAGCAACTTAAATGTCCATTGGTAGATGAATGGCTAAGAAGGTTGTGTACATATACACAATGGAATACTACTCAGCTATT
This sequence comes from Nanger dama, assembly GCA_917880005.1. Taxonomy (NCBI): domain Eukaryota; kingdom Metazoa; phylum Chordata; class Mammalia; order Artiodactyla; family Bovidae; genus Nanger; species Nanger dama. Next base: position 62,773,952 of record CAKJTW010000004.1, on the reverse strand, counting down.
AAAATGAACACATATGACTCAGTTCTGATGTGGTAGATTTAACTGGTAACTGGAGCTTATTATACAGAGTGAAGTAAGTCAGAAATAAAAACACCAGTACAGTATATTAATGCATATATATGAGATTTTGAAAGATGGTAATGATGATCCTATATGCAAGATAGCCAAAGAGACACAGATATAGAGAACAAACTTTTGGACTCTGTGAGAGAAGGTAGGATGACTTGAGAGAACAGCATTGAAACATTTATTACCATATGTGAAATAGATGACTAGTCCAAGTTCAATGCATGAAACAGGGCACTAAAAGCGGTGCAATGGGACAACACAGAGGGATGGGATGGGGAAGAAGGTGGGAGGGGGTTTGGGTGGGGGGACACACAAACACCTGTGGCTGACTCATGTCAATGTATGACAAAAACCTCCACAATATTGTAAAGTAATTAGCCTTCAATGAAAATAAATAAATAAAATTTAATAAAAAAGACTGCAGGGAGAAATATCAGTAACCTCAGATATGCAGATGACACCACCATTATGGCAGAAAGCAAAGAGGAACTATAGATTCTCTTGGTGAAAGTGAAAGAGGAGAGTGAAAAGCTGGGTTAAAACTCAACATTCAAAAAAAAAACCTAACGTCATAACATCTGGTTCCATCACTTCATGCACATAGATGGGGAAACAATGGAAGAAGTGACAGATTTTATTTTCTTGGGCTCCAAAATCACTGCAGATGGTGGCTGAAGTCATGAAATTAAAAGACACTTGCTTCTTGGAAGAAAAGCTATGACCAAGCTAGGCAGCATATCAAAAGCAGAGGCATTACTTTTACCAACAAAGGTCTGTTTAGTCAAAGCTATGGTGCTTCCAGTAGTCATATATGGATGTGAGAGTTGGACTTTAAAGAAAGCTGAGTGCTGAAGAATTGATGTTTTAGAACTGTGATGTTGGAGAAGACTCTTGAGAATCCCTTGGATTGCAAGGATACCAAAGCAGTCAATCCTAAAGCAAATCAGCCCTGAATATTCATTGGAAGGACTGATGCTGAAGGTTAAGCTCTAATACTATGGCCATCTGATGCAAAATAATAATAATAATAATAATAATAACTCTTTAGAAAATCCTTAATGCTGGAAAAGACTGAAGGCAGGAGGAGAAGGGGATTATAGAGGATGAGATAGTTGGATGGCATCACTGACTCAATGGACATGAGTTTGAGCAAGCTCTTGGAGCTGGTGATAGACAGGGAATCCTGGTGTGCTGCAGTCCATGAGGTCCCAAAGAGTCAGACATGATTGCATGACCTAATTGAGACTATTTACTTGTCATAGAAAAGAACAAAATTGTGCAATTTTCAGAGACATGGATAAACCTAGAGTGCCATACACAACTCTGTCATCCAGAGTGAAGTAAGTCAGAGAAAAACAAATATCATATAGTATTGCTTGTATGTTAAACCTAGAAAAATAATAGACATGAACTTATTTGTAAAGCTGAAATATAGACACAGATGTGAGAAGAAACCTATGGATATCAAGGGGGAAAGAAAGGTGGGACAAATTGTGATATTGGAATTGACACATATATTGTTGTTCAGTCACTCAGTCGTGTCCAACTCTTTGTGACCCCATGGACATCAGCATGCCAGGCTTCTGTGTCCTTCACCATCTCCCAGCACTTGTTGATACTCATGTCCATCAAGTGAGTGATATCATCCAACTATCTTTCCTCTGTTGTTCCCTTCTCCTCCTGCCTTCAATCTGTCCCAGCATGAGGGTCTTCTCTAATGAATCAGCTCGTCCCATCAGGTGGCCAAAGTATTGAAGTTTCAGCTTCAGCATCAGTCCGTCCAATGAATATTCAGGACTGATTTCTTTTAGAATTAACTAGTTTGATCTCCTTGCAGTCCAAGAAACTCTTAAGAGTTTTCTCCAACACCACAGTTAAAAAGTATCAGTTCTTTGGCTCTCAGTTTTCTTTATGGTCCAACTCTCACATTCATACATGACTATTGGAAAAATCATAGCTTTGACTAGAAGGAACTTTGTTGGCAAAGTAATGTCTCTGCTTTTTAATATCTTTCTAGGTTTATCATAGCTTTTCTTCCAAAGGGAAACATGTTTTATTTTCATGACTGTAGTCACCATCTACAGTGATTTTGGAGCCAAAGAAAATAGTCTCTTTTATATAGTTCTTCTGTGTATTCTTGCCATCTCTTCTTACTATCTTCTACTTATGGTAGGTAGATACTGTTTCTGTCCTTCTTTTGTGCTCAATATTGAATGAAATGTTCCCTTGGAATCTCTAATTTTCCTTTTTTTAAAGTATTTATTTTTATTTTTTATTTCAAAGCTTTTATTTTTTAATTTAAATTTATTTATTTTAATTGGAGGCTAATTACTTTACAATACTGTATTGGTTCTGCCAATATATATACAATATTGTATTGGTTCTGCCAATATATATACTGCTGCTGCTGCTGCTGCTAAGTCGCTTCAGTCGTGTCTGACTCTGTGCAACCCCATAGACGGCAGCCCACCAGGCTCCCCGGTCCCTGGGATTCTCCAGGCAAGAACACTGGAGTGGGTTGCCATTTCCTTCTCCAATGCATGAAAGTAAAAGTGAAAGTGAAGTCGTTCAGTTGTGTCTGACTCAGCGACTCCATGGACTGCAGCCTACCAGGCTCCTCTGTCCATGGGAGTTTCCAGGCAAGAGTACTGGAGTGGGAAGCCATTGCCTTCTCTGATATATATACTATATATATATATATATATATATATATAATAAAATAGGTAGCTAATTAAGAACATAATGTATAATAGGGATCTCTGTGCTCTGTGTTTACCTAAATGAGAAGGAAATCTGAAAAGATGAGATACATGTAGACATGTAACTGATTCACTTTGCTGTAGCAGAAATTAACACAACATTTTAAAATATCTATACCCCAGTAATTTTTTTTTTAAAGGGGGAAAAAAACACCTTGGCTCTTCTTCAATCAGCACATAGGCTTTCTGAGTCTCAGATGGTCTTGTGTTCAGCCTTGTTCTGTTCAAATCAGGAAGGTACTTCTTTATGTCTGCTCAGGCTTGACAGAATTTTAATGCTTACAAATGAATTTTCTATATGTTTATCAGTGCCAGATTCTCTCCTAACCATTGTTGAGAAAAGACTATAGTCTCAACACCAAAGGTGAAGGTTGCTCACTACTTCTTATCCACTTTTGATTATGTTCAGAAACTTTCATACAGATTTTAAACATGTTAACATAAGGAGTAACACCGATTTTCTAACACTATTAATAGAATAAAGAAGTAAGACATTCATTCTTGTCATAACAAATAAAAAAAATAAGAAAAGCATTGTCTTTATAATTTTTATAATTAGCAATGACCACTGATTATTTTAATCTAAGTGGATTTTATCTCTGTCTTTCTCTTGTTTTAAGTGGTTATTTTTTGGTATGAACATCAGGATTCATTAAGCAATTTATCATCTGATCATTCATTGATGGCTGTAACCATAAACCAAAATTATTAAATGTGGGTGCTCTGAATATATACTTTGACTATTGCTTTTTCAATTTCGCCTTCTGAAAAAAACTTTTATACTTACATTTATTTTGTTCCACTATTTTAGTTAAGAATCTTATAAATAAAAAAGTATTTAATGGAGATAAAATGTAGTTCATTTGGCAGAGGGACATTACTCATATAAATCAATAGAAAGAAATCTAATCAGAATTTACAAACAACATTGTTTTGGTTGATTCTCTGAGATTATTTCACCCACAAGGCTAGCAAATAAATTTCTTTTTGTCTTCTACCTGATATTAGATTAATACTTGTCTCAGTGTGGAATGAGGTAGATAAGACATGCTTAAGATGTTTTCAGAGGCAGCATGGCTAGCCAAAACTTGCAGTCTTTGGTGTTGGCAAAATCTGCATTTAATTTCATATTTTATCAGTTCACAGTTGAATGTTTTTCTGGCACATATTACTGGACCTCTCTGAGTCTGTTTCCTGTTGTTCAAATGGAGCTAATAATGACTACTCTTCAATAGACATTGTCTGCTAAGTGACTAGCCTAGGGTATTTATATGGCGTGGAATCCTTTAGGAAAAATTTTCAAGTATATTATTGAGTAAACATATTGGATATATCATATTTTGTATTTACCATTTTGCAGGAGCTGACTTGACAGGAGATGTTTCAATGCAACTGAAATAAACCAGCCATTAATCATTAACCCTGATGGATGAGGTAACTAAAACTTAGAGAGGTAACTGACTTGGTCAAGGTCAATACTAGCAGGACAAATGTGAGGCCTGCCATTTGGTCTCCTAGGCTAATATTTTCTTTATCTTGATCTAAATGACCTTTAGTATAAGCTATGCTAAACATAATACAGAATTTAGGGAGTAGTAAGTCTTGGTTATGGTGGATGTTTGATTATGTGGATCAGCTCTTTGCATTGGATAAAGCTAATGACTATCTTTCCAAAATAAAACATTGAAAAACAGAGTCAGGAAACCAAGTTGTGTGAGTAGAGTGGAGTTTATGATTATACTCACAACCTATGTATTATATTTTATATTTTATTTAATCTTTAATACATATAAAGTGAAAGAAGTAATTAAATTGATTTTGGATCTACTGGTAAAGAACCTACCTGCTAATGCAGGAGATGCAAGAGACATGTGTTCCATCCCAGGGTCAGGAAGATCCCCGGAGAAGGAAACGGCAACCCACTCCAGTATTCTTGCCTGGAAACTTCCGTGGACAGAGGATCCTGATGGGCTATAGTCCAAGGGGCTGCAAAGACTCAAAAAAGACTGAGTACACATAAATATATACCTCTATAAACACATAGCTATTTCTTTAGCAGGTCATTTTTCCTAAATGTAAAAGAAAAGTTTTGGCTATTTTATCTCTAACTTTGCTTTTAAGTTTGTCCCTCATGATCAAAATATGTTAGGGAGGAAAACCTATCTATTATTGACTGCCCAATTATGTCCTTCTTTAAGCAATTTTTTTTACCTCATATATTCTTGGAAGCTTTCTATATCTGCATCATATAAACTCAGTTCATTGGTCATGATTTCTTTCCTGAGGATAGAAGCCTCACAGAAAGTGAAAATATCCCATAGCAGGCCCTGAGTCTTTTAAACAACCTTTTTAGGAAGTTGAATTGGATCTATTCATTGGATGGCAACATCATATAGAAACAAAGATACAGTTGACACGAATTAAGGGTGCCAATATAGGTAGGCTCAGGAGGGTGGCTCTGAGACTTGGGAAGCATCCTTCTGAGGAATTGAGATTGAGCAGATGCGACAAGTAATGTGCAAGTCAGGAAGAAACTTGTACCTCTAGAGAGGAAAGAGTGATGTAGAAAGGGAGAGAGGCAGGAAGCTTCCAATTCTTACTAGACACAACTGAAATTTCTGCCCCATATTATCTTGACATTTCAGTAAATCTTTTATTGTATCGAGGATATATTGTATCCTCACTTGTAGGTAAATCTGAATTGCTTTTGGTCTTTGCTAGTAAAGGATCATGATGCTCAGAGAGCCTTTTGGTTGACAAACTTATGGTTTTTTTGTAGATTCAGTGATGCAGAGAAAGTGCCACGTACTTGTAGAAGTTCCTCCATTTTTGTCATAGAACCTTGAACTCAATATATTCCCAACAAATATTTGATGTGAATCTTCAACATTGTGAAAAAAATCTGTTCTTTATTTGTTAATAGGTATTTATTTATTTATCATTTGACTGTGCTGCACAACATGTGGGATCTTAATTCCCCAACCAGGGATTGAACACATGCCCCCTGCATTGGAAGTTTGGAGGCTAAAACCACTAGACCATCAAGGGAGTCCCATGAAATGATTTAGACTAAACTTTAATGTAGCAGCCATCTTTCCAAATCAATTTCTTTGTGATACACATTGAAGCTATTTTCCAATTACATCAGTTCATAAAAATCATTATCACTGTTGGGAAAGAAAAGGTACAGTCAGAGGAAGATGAGGTTTTGTTTGTTTTGAGCAAGAGTAGTTTAATAAGAAAAGTGTTTAAAAAATCTTTTTTTAAATTTGAAAAATGTCTAGTAGACACTAAAACATCTGGTTAAAAACTGAAATCTTCAGTGACACATCTGGATGTTTGCTCCATATGATGTCAAATATGAGGATAATTAAAAATATAGAGCTAAATTACTTAAATGTTAAGCTTTCATCCAGATGTTTTATGCTATATTAGACAAAAGTAAAATCTTTATGTCAGACATTAAAGTAATTGGGAATATCTAAATGTCACCATGAATAAAATAACATTTCTAATATGTTTCACTGGAGAGAAAGTATTAACTGATAATTAGAGACTATACAAGAAGTTTGTTAAATGCTTTTATAATCTGATCAGTAGTAGCTAGTAAAATGTGGGAATGTGGAATGAACATTTCTGGATGAAAATTGTCCATACTGACTGACGAATAAACAAGTGTATTTTGATTTCCAAGCTGTTTTGTTTTGTTCATTTTTTGTTTTTATACATAGAAGTATCTATGAGCTAGTGTTTTGTATTATTTATTAAAGAACACATTATTTTTGCTAATGCATTAGAAAAATGGGGCAAACTTTTGAATTGAAATTCCTTGGCAGTGTTTATTTGTGAGAAATAGTCTAAGTAGGTATAACTTGAAGCTCTAATTCAGCTTCAAAGAGTACCAGATGACATAGACAGGGTTGGCTCACAAATTGTATCCTATGATAATATGGGAAGAGTAAGACCTGGAGAGTTGAGGATAGCAGAAGACATTTGGCTGACCCAGTTGGCTTAGACAAACAAAGTGTTAAATCTAGGCAGGAGAATAAATGCAGAGAAGGAAGGACTGTACTTTTTGTGGTACAGGCAGGAAACAAGGTTTACCATCTAGGGAATCAAAGGAGGTTAACGGTGCTGCCAAGTCATGCTAGTGGATGGAATCAAATACTCCTCATGGGAAAATACATTTATATATATATATATATATATATATATATATATATATATATAATGTGCATTCATGCATGCTGCCTCAGTTGTTTCCGACTTTGAGACCCAGTGAACTGTGGCCTGCCAGGTTCCTCTGTCCATGGGATTCTCCAGGCAAGAATACTGGAGTGAGTTGCTGGGCCCTCCTCCAGGGGATCTTCCCAACCCAGGGATTGAACCCAGGTCTCTTACATCTCCTGTATTGGCAGACGTGTTCTTTACCACTGGCACCACCTGATAATGCGTATAAACGAAGTCTGGAAAACTGGTACTGATGAACCTATTTCCAGGGCGAAAACAGAAATGTAGACGTAGGAAACTGATATGTGGATAGACCCGAGGTGTGGGGGTGAAGAGGACAGTAGGACAGATTGGGAGATTAGGACTGACATATAAATTCTACAGTGTGTAAAATACACGACTATTGGAAGCTGCTGTATGGCACAGGGAGCTCAGCTCGGTTCTCTGTGATGACCTCAATGGGTGGGATGGGGATGGGTGGGAGGGAGGTCCATGAGGAATGGGTTATATGTACACATAAGCTGATTCATGTCAGTGTTCAGCAGAAACTAACACAATATTGTGCAGCAATTATACTACAATAAAAATTATATTATAAACATATAATGTAAACATATCTGAATACTTTTAATAGTTTTCATATTTAATAGCTAAAAATAAACAAAACCTCCATGTTCACTGATCAGTTTTTTAAATTGGCTTTATTTATTTAGGTTGAATTAAAATGTCTCCCATCAAAAATGGCTCATCAAAATCTTGGTAAGAAATCATAATATATCCATGTCAGTGTTTACCCACAATGAAGAATAAACATTTTAAATCCCATTTACATGAGAGAAAACAAGCTCAGAGAAGCCCAGTGACATTCAAGGAGACACTCAATTATGAAGTAGCAGACTATAACCACAAATCCAGATTTGGCATCTCCAAAGACCACATTTCCCCCACTTATACTGTCTTTGAAGACATCAAAACTTTTTATGCACTGAGGTGAGAACTGCTACACTGAACCATTTTATATACTAACATGGATATACAGACTAAAGAGGTGTATCACAGACTAACTTGAGAAACAAATCTGATTATGGAAAAGATTGGACATTTTCTACAAACTAGTGTATGTATGAAACATCAAAAGTGTAGAACAGTGAAAAGATGGTATACTTTATGGTCAGATGGGTAAAACTTTGAGTTTCCATTTGCCATCCAATTTTGAGTGGAAAACATAAACAATGACTTGATATAAATGTAAAAATGAAGGTAACACTAAAGCAACTTTTTCTCTAAATTGTCATCCAGTTAAAATAAAGCTTCTCAAACATATAACGTCATAAACCTGATTCAATGTTTGGTGCACAGATCACATTAAATATGGAAAGAAAACACTTAAGGGAGTTACTTTCATATCTGTGCCTATAGATTCATGGATCTGTGTCCTTGCCAATTTTTATCAATGTTTCTCTCAAAGGTCAGGACCATGTATAGTATATTAGGATCCACATATGTCTTTTCAGTCAGGAAATAATTTCAGACTTAGGTAAAGAGCTTAACATCTTGCCAGACAAAGCATGGTTTTGCTCATTCTAGACTCTCCTTCTGAAATCTTTGAGAGGTGTCCAGACAGTGGCCTTAGAGGCCTGAATCAAGGGCATTAAGGTCAAGAGCAAGTGTGTGTGTGTGTGTGCTCACTTATTCGCTTATGACTCTGTGACCCCATGGATTATAGCCTGCCAGGCTCCTCTGTCCATGGAACTTTCCAGGCAAGAATACTGGATTGGGTTGCCATGTCCTCCTTCAAAGGATCTTCCCAACCCAGGGACTGAACTCATTTCTCCTGTGTCCCCTGCATTGCAGGAAGATTCTTTACCACCTGAGCCATCAGGGGAACCTGGTCAAGAGCATAAAGTTTAAATTATGTCTAGGTGGGTCAGATTCAAGACAGCATAACCCCGATGACTTCTGGAATCTCTCAGCCCTTGAAAGCATGATTAAAATATTTTAATATTCAATAGTCATTGATATTTCCCTTGTTTTGTGTTCCTATTCCATGTTTTTTTCATAGCAACTAAGCTATGTGTGGTGAGAGGAGAGGTATGGGAGGTGAAGAGGGAAGGGAATTGTGTTTTTATGGTGAACTTTGTATCAGAATCTGGCTTCTGTAAAGTTTAGTTCATTGATTGACTTTTCCCTCTTTTGTGGTGCCTGAGTTTTTTGCTAGTAAATTGAGATGCAAAATTCAGGTTTTTAAAAACTATTGGCAAAAGCTTTGTATTCACAGGTGTTTGTATTTTGCCCCTTTTACAGAAATATGGTCAGAAGAAAGAATGAAAGAGGTGGTGTTCTCACAGAAGATAACCGAAACCCCTTTAATTTGCTGATAGACCCTGTTCTCTAGAGTTCCAGTGACCATCCCACGGGGGAAACTTTTGCATGTCATTTTATCTACAGTTTCAGAATACGTCCTGGACCCTGCTTTCTTCCTTTTTCCTTCTTCATCCCTCATTTTAAAAATATTTTACTTTCTTATTTATTTAGCGGCATCTGGTGTTAGTTACAATGTGCGGTATCTTCACGGCATTGTGAGGGATCTTTCCTCCTGGTGTGGTGCCCAGACTCTCTAGTTGTGGCCCACGGTCTCAGTGGTTGTGGCACATGGCCTTTAGGTGCTCTGCAGCATGTGGAATCTTAGTTCCCCAACCAGGGATCCAACCCAGGTCCCCTGCATTGCAAGGGAGATTTTTAACCACTGGGCCACCAGAGAAATCCCTCCATCCCTCTTTCTCTTTTATTTTTCTGTTCTCATTTTCTCATGCAGCATTATTTATCCAGCTATTGTCTTCTCTAGGTTGTCATTTGGTTGATTTTTAACTTCTCATGCAAGGTGAGAATCATTGTCTTAAAGAAAGATCTTTCAGATGGACTTTTGGTAAAGCTATTATTTAGTTATTTTGTCTCTGTTTCAATGTAAACTATCTCTTGCTTGATATTCACCTAGGTAATTTTCAAATATTTAACACATCAAACCAGCGACTTTTTAAAATACTCTTATTTATTTATTTGGCTGCACCAGGTCTTGGTTGTGGCACATAGGATCTTTGATCTTTTTGCACCCTGTAAGATCTTTAGTTGTGGCATGCGAACTCTTAGTTGCAGCATGTGGAATCTAGTTACCTGATGAGGGGTCCAACCTGGGTCCCACGCAATGGGAGTGTGAAGTCTTAGCCACTGAATCACCAGGGAATTCCCCCAACCCAGTGACTTTTAGATTATTTCAAGTGGTTTAATATGTACTGATACAATCTGAATACTTAATAACACCTAGACTACATGGTTTCAGTAAAGGCAGTATAGTGATTTGTGTCATTCCATTATAAACTTATTCTATTTCTAATGGTTAAATATTCTCATAAAAGAAGTTACCTATGGATGAGCATGCTGCTTTCTTTTCATTCTTGTTTGAAGTAAAATTGTTAAAGTCCCAGCTAGATTCAGTAATTGGCTGTCATGCTTTTTTCAATCCTGCTTTGAAGAGACTGCTTCTTTTTCTACAGTTCTCTGTTTGCACCACAAAATATTCAAAATGGATAGATCAAAGTGGAATGTTTATTTTTATTGCTCTTCTCATTTCTGGTACATATTCCAATTTTCTTTGGAGTGAAGACCAAAGATTTGGGTCAAAATAGAACTTGAACAGAGATGGATTGGATCTGTTAGTTGACCAGGAGATGCAAACAAAGGAGAGTCAAAGCTGGAATCCTTGTAAATACTTGCAAAACCTGTAACATTGTCTTCATATAGATGAAAGCATGAGTTTATCATATGAGAGAAGGAAGCATGAGGTTGAGGAAGGGAAAAGAAGAGAAAGAGAGTCTTCTAACTTTGTTTCCTGAGTGTTTGGTGAAGTCATTGATTACACGCCTACTGTCAAAATGGAATTCCACCTGTAAGAGATTGCCTTCACTTGACTGCTGTACACAACTGTCTCTTGAAGATGGGAAAGCATTTGTAAAGAGATTAGATTTACTTTGCAGGTGCCAGAAAGGATTTGTTTACATCATATTTATTCTCCTTGAGTTAACATTTCAAACACACACTTATTTAAAGATTAGCTCACTTTGTATGGCAGAAATAAGGCTTTGTTATGGCCACTCTCATGGAACAGGAATGCTTGGTAGAAAGTCTCATTTTCTCTGTCTCTGTCTCTCTGTCACTTTCTGCCTCTCTCTTTCTCTCCATCCTGGCCCTCTTCTCTCTTAATACAATTTCCCATTCTGCAGGAACATCTTTACCTGTATCTTCCTTCAAAATGGCTTAACATAAATACATACTTTGTCTTTCTTCTTTATTTAACACCATGGATGTAGCTAATATTTCTTCTCCCTAATGTGTGACTCCCAGTTGGCCCTGCTAGCAGGGGTTGGACTCTGAATCACATTTTCTGAACTGACATCTCTTTTGTCTTAAATGGAATCATCGTTAACACATCTGGTACATCTCTTGGAACATATAGCTCACTTGAAGTATCAGGAGGCTCCAGCAATAAGACAGCTTTCAGACTTCTGAGCTGACTGGGCTAGAGGCCCATCTGATGATATTCAAGGTTATCAGAGTTGTCAAATCTGACAGGCTAGAATCAGATTCTACTTCTTACTTTAGGAATGAATGTTTCGTGAATTGAGATGCCAGGACGGAAATTATGTGGAGAATATTTTTGAGCAATTGTCTGGTGAAGGGGCAGCTGTCTCCAACTGTTCTTTTGATTCCTCTCTTTCCACTTGTTAACCTTCAAAGTTCTGCACTATGTACCAATCTAGTCTGATGCAAGAATTAACTTGATTGCCCCATTCAGGTTGGTCCAAGGAAGAATCAGATGAAATGGGTCTGGAAATGTTCATCTCACATTTCATATGTGGGTCCCAGGGGACCTGTATAATCATGACCTGGTTATATGGATGTCCCCATTCTCACCTTGATCTCAGTCTTGCCTGTTCACCCCTGGGCCCTCACTGACACCATAATTTCTGATATCAAGATTCTTAATACTTATGTATTGCATGAATGGAAAATAGCACATATATAGCAAATAATAAATAGGTTTCAGACTCTGTTCTGTGCTTTGGATATTCAATAACATATATCACAAACTTGCTTCAAAAGATAATTTGTACTGTAAGAGCTATGTTGTTTGGTACACAGATGGTACTGGTGGTACCTAAGGGGCCTACTGAATGTTTGGAAGTCAGGGACCTTCTTTCTGAAATCACGAAGGTGCTGTGCAGTCTATTCTCTAATAGAAAGAGTGGAATCTAGTGGCATCCAGAGACAATAACATAGAAGTGATTAGAAAGCATTACACCAATCTGGAAGAGGAGAGAAACTTACATCTCATTTAATTTTTTTAAAATAAAGATCATGAAATCTGAATACGAAATCTGAAATGTGAATTCAATCAGTTGTGCCACCCACCTCCCAAAGGGAGTCAGGCCTGGGACTTGTGCTAATTGATAAGTCTCCTGGCCACCACATTTACCAACTTCTCCTCTCTCAGTGAGTTTGATGTGGCATGGCATTGCTATACTTAGGGACTCAGACCGTAACTTCAAATGACAACCTGAAAAAATTGATATGGAATATTGTTTATTGTGTGCTTCTCCATTGATGGGCATGAATGAACATTTAAATATTCTGAATATCTCCAATACCTCCTTGGGGGCTAAGCTTATACCTTCATAAAATAATGAGAAGATGTTCCTGCAAAGACACGAGAATTTACTAATAAAAAAATGAGTTAATTAAAGTCCAACATGAATTTAGATGAAATATGTAACCTAGCAAATTCAGATTCCCTGTCTAGACAGTAGGGAAAGAAAATATACAGAACTGTTGATAAGATTACATAAGATAATGTGTAAAATTTTAATATATTGTATAAAAGTTTAATAAATATTTGTCCTCCTAAATTTCTATTTTTTTTTTTTTTTTTAAATTAAATTTATTTATTTTAAAATTACAATCTGGTTTTTTTTTCCATCATTGACACGAACAGCCAGGGGGGCCATCCCCTCCCAATGCCGAACCCCTCCCCCTATCTTCTTTCATTATATAACTGTGTATAAGACCATGCCAGAGTACCTTTATAGATATACAGCACTGGAATAATCAGAATAATTTGAAGTACTAGAAAAAAATGATTGTTTCCTTATCTCCCTTTACTAGCTGCATCTATTTCTGCTGGTGCACATTATTTAAAGCATTTCTGAGAAAACATTCTGCAAAAAGTCACATGAGCAAAGCTGAATATGATGGATAAAAATGAAGATATTGAGGGTATATTAGTTGTTCTCAGAAATTAGTGTACTCTTGAATCATTGTGGAAGTTTGCTATAATTTTATTTATGCAAATCTTTGGATTCCACTTTCCCAAAATTCACAGTCAGTGGGTTCCAGTGACAGAGCTTGAAAAACCCAGCTTTCAAGATTAACAGGTAAAAAGAAAATTATGTGCACCTTAAAACTGTGAATTGAATGGTAGAAGCTTATAGTTTGAGAACATACTGTGAAATAGATTTCTTGTAGGTGAAGAGTGTTCTGGAGAGACTTATATAAATGTACAGACTACTAGGTCACTGAAAACCCAAGAATGGCATTTGCTAGTTGCATAGAATTGCCTTTTTTAAGGTTGTAAAAATATAAATATTTATTAACAGTATTCTGAAGAATTACTCTTAACTCTTTCAAAATTAATTAGATTTTTGAAGGAAAGAGATGGGATAGATTTGAGTGATGTACTACATCTTATAACATTGATATTAAAATCTTTTAAAAGATAAATGCTCCAAAGTAAAATGTTTCAGCAGATCAATGTAAATCTTCTCCTTAGAAATATAATTCTTGTTCTTCTAATACTGCAGACATGAAATGAAAAGATGCTTGCTCTTTGAAGAAAAGCTATGACAAATCTAGACAGTGTATTAAAAAGCAGAGATACCACTTTATTGACAAAGGTCCATATAGTCAAAGTTATGGTTTTTTCACTAATCATGCATGGATGTAAGAGTTGGGCCAAAAAGAAGGTTAAAAGAAAGTGAGAGTGTTATCATTCAGTTGTGTCTGACTCTTTGTGATCCCACTGACTGTAGCCCATCAGACTCCTCTGTCCAGGGTATTCTCCAGGCAAGAGTACGGGAGTGGGTTGCCATGCCGTTCTCCAGATGATCTTCCTGACCCAGGGATCGAGCCCAGGTTTCCTATATTGTAGGCAGATTCTTTACCATCTGAGCCACCAGGGAAGTCCCCTAAAGAAGGCTGAGCACCAAAGGATTGATGCTTTCGAACTGTGGTGCTGGAGAAGACTCTTGAGAATCTCTTGGACAGCAAGGAGATCAAACCAGTCAATCCTAAAGGAAATCAGTCCTAAATATTAATTGGAAGGACTGATGCTGAAGCTAGAACTTCAATATCTTGGCCAAATGTTATGAAGTGCTGATTCACTGGAAAAGACCTTGATGCTGGGAAAGATCGAAGGCAAGAAGAGAAGGGGGTGGCACAGGATGGGATGGTTGGATTGGCATCACTGACTCAATGGACATGAGATTGAGCAAACTCAAAGAGATAGTGAAGGACAGGGAAGCCTGGCATATTGCAGTCCATGGATTCACAGTCAGACACAACTTGGCAACTGAACAACAGCAAATGCTGCTGAATAAGAAGAAAGTGGGTTGTCTTTCCTCTTCCAGTTTTCTTTTCTCCTTCATTTCCTCCAGTTTCTTCTTCATGATAATGCATCTGTTTATAGCTTGTAGACCATTACTGATGCATTTTTAATCTTTGATGGGCCACAGCAAACTCAGAGATGAGTAGAAATTTCGAAAGAACAGTTTTTCATAAACTTCACTGAAGTACCATTTTTCCTCTTTATCATTTGTTTTCTTTGGCAAACAAAATTTCTCACTCCTCTTTGCTACCTCCTTCCAATGTGCTCTTGCTCTGTGTCATTAGCCAACAGTCAGCTGCGTAAATGTTGGCTCACATCCAAGGTGATGATTGCTTCTCATATACACTGTCTTTTCTGTTGGCTCTCAGACTAATAGCTTCTGTTTTTAATAGATGAAATTTAACATGATTAACTCTCAGGTGATTAATAGAGGGTATTTTTGAGAGCTAAATAATAAAGAAGCAATTAAATAAATATGATATGGTGTCTTGACCACAAATCAAGTCACACATTTTCTTACTGCTCCTTGGATTGTGGTTTGGAGGTCAGAAGGCTGCAATAAATCAGGGAGGAGAGCCCTTGGCAACAGTTCTGGGAAAAATAAGAACTGGAAACATGGTAGGGCACAATTCAGCACCACTCACCTGAGCTTGAGCTCTTATAGTGTGGTATTTATAAAACAGGCAAGTTATTTAATTCAAGAGCTCCAGCTTCTTCATCTCCAAAGCAGGAAAGATTAATACATAATTTGTAGGTTTAAATGAAGATTAATGAAGATTAAATGACATAATTTATGCAAAACATCTTGCAAAGTGCCAGGTACATAGTGTTCAGTGAATATGTTAGTTTTAAATCCTTTTTTTTTCTCCCAGTCTTAACTCTCAACATTTTCCTGGGAGTGTTAGAAGGGATTGTGTATAGGATTGTAGTCTGTTCTGATTTTCAGTAATCTAGAAAAGAAAGAAATTGATTCCCCATCTCCTTACCCCTCAATATAAAAAAAATGTCATTTACAGCTATGGTCACTCATAAGTTATTATTTTTTAAAAAAGCATAAGCCTTTGGATGTCATATTTCCAGTTTCTAATATCAATTTCCACACTTCCTGACACTTGGCCTCCCCTGTGTAGAATTTTATAGTTTCTCTAGAAAGAATAATATAGTACACAGAAAGTTTAAAAGAGAAACATTATAGATGATTGATAGGTTTTGTACTTTAAACATTTACAGATGATGAGATCTAAAAATGGCAGAAATAGGAAGACAATTTGCCTTAGAACAAAGAAGACTTGATTGGTTTATTAATGACCTTCTCCTCAGTTATGCCTTGCTGCTGCTGCTGCTGCTAAGTCCCTTCAGTAGTGTCAGACTCTGTGGGACCCCACAGATGGCAGCCCATGAGGCTCCCCTGTCCCTGGGATTCTCCAGGAAAGAACACTGGAGTGGGCTGCCATTTCCTTCTCCAATGCATGAAAGTGAAAGGGAAGTCGCTCAGGCGTGCCCGACCCAACTCTGTGCGACCCCATGGACTGCAGCCTACCAAGCTCCTCCGCCTGTGGGATTTTCCAGGCAAGAGTACTGGAGTGGGGTGGCATTGCCTTCTCCACGGTTATGCCTTAGGAGCAAACAATTTCAAGATATCATTGGTTTACAACATTAAAGATTGATTCTTGCTCATATCATAATGCAGCTCAAAGTAGTGTTCTATTTTATTTTTTATCATTTGGAGATAAGAAATAATTGCACTTATCAACAATATTATAAAATTAGCTAATTCTTATCCAAATATCTTTTGTATTCATTTTCATTGCGATATAATTTACATATATTATAATGAATATTTAGTGTTTAGGTTAATGAATTTTTACAACAGCATACCATGTTACTACCACCTAAAATTATATCAAGAATGTTTCCCATTATCCCCAGACATGAGTATGGCTTTTTGTCTCTTTCCAGTCAGTCCCCTCCAGAAAAACCCTTCTATCAGTTAATTTTGCCTAGTTTAGAATCCATTTTAAAATAAGATTATAAAATATGAGCTTTCATGTGTTGGCCTCTTTTC
The DNA here is from genome assembly GCA_917880005.1 of Nanger dama. Classification (NCBI taxonomy): domain Eukaryota; kingdom Metazoa; phylum Chordata; class Mammalia; order Artiodactyla; family Bovidae; genus Nanger; species Nanger dama. The sequence goes on along the minus strand of CAKJTW010000004.1, from coordinate 62,757,115 downwards.
AATCAGCATAATATCTGCATCTTGTATATTCATGTTTTTGCATGTATCATTAACTAAGAACTTTTAATTGTTAAATGGTTTCCATCTAATGACTATGTAATAGCTCAATGCATTGGCTTGTTCCCCTGTTATGAATACTGGGGTCATTTCCAGTTTGGGCTACTATGCATAAAGAAGAAGTCTTTGTGGATATATGTTTTCAGTTCCTTCGGAAAAACACCTAGGAGTAGAAAGACTGAGTCTAAGGTTAGGTATATGTTTGACTCTATGAATAACTGCCAAACTGTTGTCCAAAGTAATTTTTCAGTTCAGTTCAGTTCAGTTGCTCAGTCGTGTCCAACTCTTTGCGACCCCATGAATTGCAACACGCCAGGCCTCCCCTTTCCATTACCATCTCCCAGAGTTCACTCAGACTCATGTTCATCAAGTCAGTGATGCCATCCAGCCATCTCAACCTCTGTCGTCCCCTTCTCCTCCTGCCCACAATCCCTCCCAGCATCAGAGTCTTTTCCAATGAGTCAACTCTTCGCATGAGCTGGCCAAAGTACTAGAGTTTCAGCTTTAACATCATTCCTTCCAAAGAAATCCCAGGGCTGATCTCCTTCAGAATGAACTGGTTGGATCTCCGTGCAGTCCAAGGGACTCTCAACAGTCTTCTCCAACACCACAGTTGAAAAGCATCAAATCTTTGGCATGCAGCCTTCTTCACAGTCCAACTCTTACATCCAACATCTATACATGGCCTCTGGAAAAACCATAGCCTTGACTAGATGGACCTTAGTCGGCAAAGTAATGTCTCTGCTTTTGAATATACTATCTAGGTTGGTAATAACTTTTCTTCCAAGGACTAAGCGTCTTTTAATTTCATGGCTGCAGCCACCATCTGCAGTGATTTTGGAGCCCCCAAAATAAAGTCTGACACTGTTTCCACTGTTTCTCCATTTCCCATGAAGTGATGGGACCGGATGCCATGATCTTTGTTTTCTAAATGTTGAGCTTTAAACCAACAAAGTGGTTCTTACCATTTCTAATTTTTACCAACCATGTCATAGAGTTCTGGTTGCTGCACACTCTCACTGGCATTTGGGTTGGTTGCTGCTGCTGCTAAGTTGCTTCAGTCATGGCTGACTCTGTGCGACCCCATGGACTGCAGCCTACCAGGCTCCTCCGTCCATGGAATTTTCCAGGCAAGAGTCCTGGTATGGGTTGCCATTGCCTTCTCCGATTCGGGTTGGTAAATAATCTTCTTATGAAGAGGAAGGATGATGCCAGAAGATACGAAATGGCATCTCACTGGAGTTATAATTTGCATTTCTTTGGTAATTACTGATATTCTGGACCTTTTTATGTACTTATTGTCTATTCATTTATCTTCTTTTGTGAGATGTTCAAGTATTTTTGGTTACTTTTATTGGGATGTGCATCATTTTATTGTGTATAAGGATGACTTTGTATATTCTAGATATTAATGATTTTGAAGATATATGTACTTGAAACTATTTTCTATGTATGTGTATCATTATCTTAATGGTTGCTTTTGATAAGCAGAAGGGTCTATGAAAATCATTTACCTTTTCTTAAAAGGTTTGTGGCTTTCTGATATTTCTAGATATAAGTTCTTTATCTGCTATATGGTTAATATTGTAAACCAGGATTTAAGTCATCTTTTCATTATCTCATCTATCTTTCAAAAGTGTAAGTTTTTAACTTTGATAAATTCCAGTTTATCAATTTTTTCTTTTCTGGATTAAGCTTTTGGTATCATATGTAAAAAATTTTGCTTAACTCAAGTCCACAAATATTTTTTTTCTCAAATTTTCTTCTAGTGGCTTTTTATTTTGAAAAGATCTATGATGAACTTTGAATTAATTTTTATATTTGGTACAAAGAATGGATGAGATTTATTTTATTATTTTTTTGCTTTTTGATCATGTTTTCTTTTGCATGTTAGTTAATTGCTCCGTTGCATCTAACTCTTTGCAACCCCATGGACTATAGCCAACCAGTCTCCTCTGTCCATGGAATTCTCCAAGCAAGAATATTGGGATGGGTTGCCATTTCCTTCACCAGGGATTTTCTTGACCCAGGGATTGAACTTGGGTCTCCTGCATTGCAGGCATGATCTTTACCATCTGAATCATCTGGGCTATTTGTGCTGTGGTTATTTATATTTGAATTCTACAATTACATATCACATATTACATTGTTATTGTTTTTGTATGTACAGTCCCATATATAGTCATCAGTCTTTAAATCTCTCACTGTTTGTCACTAAAATCATTAATTTTTTTTTATGTTTACACACTTTTTAAAAACTGGTGCTCTTTATTCTACATTACAAGTGTAAGAATTCTTTCTAAAAATCTCTCACCTCTATTTTAATGAACATATCTTTATTTTACTTATGTTTTGAAGAATATTCATGTTGGGTATAAAATTCTATACTTTTCCTCTCTCTCATATCATTTTAAAAACATCATCATATTGTCTTTTGGCCTCCATTTTTACAGTTGCAAGTCGTCTGTAATTATTATATATGTTTTCTTGCATGAATTGAGCCCCTTCTCCTGTATCCTTTAATGCTTGTTTTTTATCCTAGGTATTGGTAACTTTATTAAAATGTACCTAAACTTGGGAATCTTTTTTTTATTCTGTTTAGAATTCACATAATTTCCTGTTGCTTTGGGCTTCCCTGGTGTCTCAGAAAGTAAAGAATCTGACACGACTGAAGTGACTTAGCAGGAGCAGCAGCAGCAGGTTTTGACCCTTGGGTTAGAAAGATCCCTTGGGGAAGGGAATGGCAACACACTCCATTATTTTTGCCTGGAGAATGCCATGGGCAGAGAAACCTGGCAGGCTACAGTCTGTGGGGTGGCAAAGAGTGGGACACGACTGAGCAAATCTCTGTCTCTGTCTTGTTGATTTAGACTGATACTCTTCATCAATTTTGGAAAATTCCTGAGTTTTTTTTTTTAGATGAGGGGGAGCTAAAATATCATCTTTACTGTTTTTAAATTCAAAATTATACAAGTTTAAAGGTTACTCGCCATTTACACTTTTTACAAAATATAGATTATTTTATCCTTGTTGTGCAATACATCCTGAGACTATCTAACACTCAATAGCCTTTGTATCTTCCACATATATTGCCCCTCCACCCTCCCTATTGGTAGCCACTAGTTTGTTCTCTCAGAGAAGGCAATGGCACCCCACTCCAGTACTCTTGCCTGGAAAATCCCATGGACGGAGGAGCCTGGTAGGCTGCTGTCTATGGAGTCACACAGTGTTGGAAACGACTGAAGTGACTTAGCAACTTAGCAGCAGTTTGTTCTCTGTATCTCTGTCTGCTTCTTTTTGTTATATTCACTAGTTTGTTGGGTTTTTTTTTTTTTTGGTTCCACATTGAAGTGACAGCATACAGCATTTGTCTTTCTCTATCTGACTTATTTCACTTGGCATAATGCCCTTCAAGTCCATCCATGTTTTTGCAAATGGAAAAATTTCATTCTTTTTTTTTAACAGTTGAGTAGTATTTCATTGTGAAAATGGAGATAGATATGCTACATCTTTATCTATTCATCCAGTGATGGATACTTAGGTTGCTTCCAAATCTTGGTAGTCATAAATAATGCTACTATGAACACTGATGTGTATGTATCTTTTCAAATTAGTGGGTTTTTTAATTTAAGTTATATACTTGGGAATAGAATTGCTCAGTCATATGGTAGTTTCACTTTTTGAGAGGAAATGCAGAAGGCGAATAGGCATATGAAAAGATGTTAAACATCACCAATCATTGTGGAAATGGAAAACGAAACAAAATCATGAGAAGATGACCTAACACTTGTAAGAACTGCTATGATCAAAAAGACAAGAAATAACAATGTTAGTGAAGTTGTGGAGAAAAAGGAACACTCATACACTGTTGGTGGACATGTAATTGATGCAGCCACTATAGAGAAAAGTATATAGGTTTTTCATCTTTATTCTTCATAAAGTTGAAGGTAAAGCATGCAGGAATAAAGGAAGACAGTAGAATGGGAAAGACTAGAGTTCTCAAGAAAATTAGAAATACCAAAGGAACATTTCATGCAAAGATGGGCACAATAAAAGGCAGAACCAGTATGGACCTAACAGAAGCAAAAAATATTTAGAAGTGGTAGTGAGAATACACAGAAGAATTACACAAAAGAGATTTTCATGACCCAGATAGCCATGATGATGTGATTACTAACCTAGAACCAGACATCCTGGAATGAGAAGTCAAGTAGGCCTTAGGAAGCATCACTACAAACAAAGCTAGTGGAGGTGATGGAATTCCAGTTGAGCTGTTTCAAATCCTAAATGATGATGCTGTGAAAGTGCTGCACTCAATATACCAGCAAATTCGGAAAAGTCAGCCATGGCCACAGGACCAGAAAATGTCCGTTTTCATTCCAATCCCAAAGAAGGGCAATGCCAAAGAATGTTCAAACTACCATACAGTTTAACTCATCTCACATGCTAGCAAAGTAATGCTCAAAATTCTCCAAGCCAGGCTTCAACTGTACGTGAACTATGAACTTCCAGATGTTCAAGCTAGATTTAGAAAAGGCAGAGGAACCAGAGATCAAATTGCCAACATCCCTTGGATCATAGAAAAATCAAGAGAATTCAGGAAAAACATCTACTTCTGCTTTATTGATTATGCCAAAGACCTTGACTGTTTGGATCACAGTGAACCATGGAAAATTCTTAACGAGATGGTAATACCAGACCACCTTACCTGCTTCCTGAGAAATCCATATGTAGGTCAGGAAGTGGCAGTTAGAAATGGACATGGAACAACAGACTAGTTCAAAGTTGGGAAAAGAGTATGGCAAGGCTGTATATTGTCACCCTGCTTATTTAACTTATATGCAGAGTACATCATGAGAAATGCTGGGCTAGATGAAGCACAAGCTGGAATCAAGATTGCCAGGAGAAATATCAGTAACCTCAGATATGCAGATGACACGACTCTTATGGCAGAAAGTGAAGAGGAACTAACAAGCCTCTTGATGAAAGTGAAAGAGGAGAGTGAAAAAGCTGGGTTAAAACTCAACATTGAAAAAACGTAGATCATGGCATCCAGTCCCATCACTTCATGGCAAATAGATGGGGAAATAGTGGAAACAGTGACAGACTTTATTTTTCTGGGCTCCAAAATCACTGCAGATGGTGACTGAAGCTAAGTAATTTAAAGAAACTTGCTCCTTGAAAGAAAAGCTATGACCAATCTATACAGCATATTAAAAGCAGAGACTTTAGTTTGCCAACAAAGATCTGTCTAGTCAAAACTTTGGAAGACAGAGGATAAGACTGTTGGATGACATCACCGACTCGATGGACATGAGTTTGAGCAGTCTCTGGATGTTAGTGATGATCAGGGAAGCCTGAAGTGCTGCAGTCTATGGGGTTGCAAAGAGGTGGACATGACTGAGCTACTGAACTGAACTGAAGAGGATGCAGCATGAGGCTAGATGAAATAGGGCGGCTAGGTGAATTAATTTAGCAGCCACTTCCTTCTTCCATACTGGGCAATACCAGTTAGAAAAATGGGTGGAAAGATTGCTGGGATAGACCTTCTCAGGCATGGTCTCTACCTTACTCCTTTAGTCACACCAACATTGAGCAGAAAAAAACTGGAGGCGCCTGCTTCCCAAAGGAAAAATGAAGTGGCCAATTGAGCAATCCCAGTTTACTTTTTATTACTAACATGGATGGCACTTTTTTTCTTAATTGTGGTAAATATATATAATCCAAAGTTGGCTATTCTAAACATTTTTTTCCATGCATATTTCTCAGCCATTAATTACTTCATAATTTTGTATATGGTATTCACTATTTGTTTCCAAAACTCTTCATCCCCTTATATGGGAACTTGGTAAGCATGAAACAATATCCCTTTTCCCCTCAATTTTTCCAAGTCTTAAGTCCTTGGTCACCTTTAATCTACTTTCTACCCCTATAAATTTGGTAATTCTTAGGTTTCACATAAGTGAAGTCATACAATATCTGTCCTTTTGTGTGTGGCTTTTTCATTTAGCATGTTTTCAAGTTTCATCTGTGTTTTAACATGTGTCAGAATCTCATTACTTTTTATAGCTGAAAAATATTTTATTGTGTATACATATCACATTTTGTTTATCCATTCATTTGTTGATTCTTGAGTTGTTTCTCCCTTTGGGCTGCAATGAATGCTGGCATACAGTATTTGTGCCCTTGCTTTTAATCCATTAGGTTATATCACTAGGACCACAATTGCCGTCATTTGATAATTCTACACTTGTCATTTTGAGGAACCACTGAACTTTTTTTCACAATGGCTGCACTATTTTACATTCTCACCAGCAATGCACAAGTGTCCCAGTTTATCTACATCTTTGCCAACACTTCTTATTTTCAGTTCTTTCCTTTTTTCTTTCAATTACAATCATCCTAGTATACGTAAACTAACATCTCATTGTGCTTTTGATTTGCATTTCCATAAAAATTAATGACAGGCTTCCCTGATGTCTCAGATGCTAAAGAATCAGCCTGCAATGCAGGAGACCTAAGTTCGATCCCTGGAAGGAGGAAATGGTAACCCACTCCACTATTCTTGCCAGGAAAATCTCATGAACTGAGGAGCTCTGTGGGCTCCAGTCCCTGAAGTCACAAAGAGTCACACATGACTGAAGCAACTGAGCAGCAGCAGCAGCATGTGTTTATAAGCCATTTGTATAACATCTTCAGAGAAACAGTTATTCAAGTACTATTCCTGTTTTTATTTGGATTCATTGTCTTTTTGTTGTTGACCTTATAGGACATTTTTTATATTCTGGATATTTATTTGTTATAGATACATAATTTTCAAATATTTTCTTGTATTCTATTCAACTTCCATAGGTTGTCTTTTCTATTTTCTTGATAATATCCTTTGAAACATAATGAAAAATTATGATAATGCTCAATTTATCTATATTTTATTTTTTCATTGCTCATACTTTGATGTCATATCTAAGAAGCTATTGCCAAACCCAAACCCATGACAATTTAGCCCTATGTCTTCTAAGATTTTCATAGTTTTAGCTCTTATGTTTGGGTCATTGATCAAATCTGAGTTAAATTTATGTACAGTTTGAGGAAAGGGGACTACTTCATTCTTTTAATTTTTTTCATGTGCAGGCACTGTTTATTGAAGAGACTTTTCTTGTTGAATGAACTTGATAACTTTGTTAAAGTAATTAATTGGCCTTAGATACATGGGTTTATTTCTGCACTATAAATTCTATTTTGTAGGTCTACATGTCCATCCTTATGTCAGTACTATACTCTTTTGAGTACTGGAGACATAGTGATTTTGAGATTGGAAAGGGTGGACCTCAAATTTTGTTCTTTTACAAAATTGTTTTAGCTATTTCAGGGCCTCTTGTAATTCCCCTTGCAAATAAATTTGAGGATTAAGTATGTCCCTGCTTTTTAATATGCTGTCTAGGTTTGTCATAGGTTTTCTTCCAAGAAGCAAGTGTCTTTTAATTTTATGGTTGCAGTTATCATCTGCAGTGGTTTAGGAGCCCAAGAAAATAAATTCTATTACTGTTTCCATTGTTTTCCCATCTATTTGCCTTGAAGTGATAGAACCAGATGCCATGATCTTAGTTTTTTGAATGTTAAGTTTTAAGTCAACTTTTTCATTCTTCTTTTTCACCTTCATCAAGAGGCTCTTCAGCTCCTCTTCACTTTCTGCCACTAGAGTGGTGTTAGCTGCATAGTTGAGGTTATTAATATTTCTCCTGGAAATGTGCACTTTGGATAGTATTAATATCTCAACAATGGTTAACTTTCTTATTTACCTTTTAACTTTTCTTATTTATCTTTCTTTTTTTAGCTAATTTTAAATTATAGCAATATTTTTAAAGCTTTTAGTGTATATATCTTTCATCTCCTTGATTAAATTTATTCTTAGCTATTTTTACTGCTATTATAAATAAAAGGGCTTTCTTAAATTTTTTTTAAATGTCAGATTGCTCATTGTAGATATGTAGATACACCACTGAATTCTGTGTGTTTATCTTATACCTTGCAAGTTTTCTTAACTTTTTAACTATAGTCGCTTCCTGGCTAGAACTTGTTGTACTATATTGAATAGCAGTGATGAAAGTGTGAATCCTTGTCTTATTCCTCATATTAGGGGGAAAGTTTTGTGTCTTTAACTACTGAATATGATGTTAGCTGTGTTTTTTCATAAATACCCTTTATCAAGTGAGGGATTTACCTTCTATTCATGCATTTCTAAATGTTTTTGTTATGAAAGGTTTGGATTTTTTCAAATGTGTTTTCTGTATAAATTAAAATAATAATATGGGGTTTTTCTTTGTACTATTAATATGGAGTATTGAACTGACTGAATTTATTATGTTGAACCATTGCTGCTTTTCTGAGATGAATCTCACTTGGTTTTTTAATATGCTGTTGGATTCAAGTTGCTAGTATTTTGCTGAGAATTTTTGCATTTATATTCATAAAGGACGGACTATAATTTTCTTGCCATATCTTTATCTGGCTTTGTTATCAGTTTGTTTCATAGAAGAATGCCACTGCTGCTGCTGCTAAGTTGCTTCAAAGGTGTCCGACTCTGTGCGACCCCATAGATGGCAGCCCACCAGGCTCCCCCATCCCTGGGATTATCCAAGCAAGAACACTGGAGTGGGTTGCCATAAAGATGAGTTATCCCCTTTTTTTATGAATTAGAAGAGGATTTTTGTTAATTATTCTTTAAATATTTGATAAAACTTAATAGTGAAGCCACCTACTCCCAGACTTTCTTAGTTGGGAGATTTTGAGTTACTGATTCAGTCTCTTTATTTGAGATTTTCAACTTTTTCTTGAGACAGTTTAGCACTTCCATGTGTTTACAGAAATTTGTCCATTATATTTATGTTATAAAATCCATTGGTATACAATTTTTCACATCACTTATTTATTATCTTTTTATTTCTTTGAGGTTAGTAATAATGTCCCTACTTTTATTTCTGATTTTAGTTATTGTGTCTTCTCTCCTTTTCTCTTTGTAAAATTTGCCAACTTTTTAAATCTTTTCAAAAAATTTATTTATGGTTCTAAAAGATTCTAAAAGAACAAAAATAAAAAAGCAAGCAGATGAACAAGCAAAACAGCAAAAATAAAATGAGAAAGAGATAGATAGAAAACCAGTCTTTCCAAGTCTGAAGACTGACTTTACACTGGTGCTCTCCTGAGCACTTAGTCAGGTTTGTACTGACTCCAGGCATCGGTGCCAGGTGAAAGCTCACACTTCTCAGCCTGCCTGCATCTTTCCCTGGGCATACATGTAGCTTTCTAAATTCCCAGCATACATTGCTACTTCTGAAGGTCTTAGTTCTCTGAAAAACTCTCCTGGACTTTTTCTCTGAACTTCATGCAATCTAGTTTATTCTTTGACTGCAGTCTTTTGTCACAGATGTCTCAAAGACGGTTAGTTTGCTTTGCAATATTTTCAACCAAAGTTCATTGCTTTTCTAGCATGAGTTCTGAGTTAATGAAACAAAGATGATCACTTTGCATTCGTTTTTCAGGTAACACCAGACAGGTTGGAACTGATTTACATGATATATGTCAATCATATCTTCTCTTCTCCCTCCAGAGGTATAGAAAGAGTGCCATATTGTGATTCTGGCCACCATTGCTTCAAGAACAAGTCCATTTCTACATGAGAGGTTGGTGGTTGTGAAGAAGGAATTCACAGGGCCTGGACTCCATCTGAGGCCTGTTCATGCTGATCATGCTTGGCCACCTTTCCAACGGACTCTGAATTCTGTGTTTAGTGCCTACAAAAACAATCACAGAAGGCTAAGACCCCCTCCAGACAAGGAAACCTTGAAGATCGTATCTAGGTTACTCATCGCCTAAGAGAAAACATACACTAATCCCCCCTTTCTCCAGACAGGCCATAAATTTTTCTGTTATCAATCGGAGTGTAACCTCGGGTTTTTTGATTATTGGCTAATTGTTTGACTGTTTGAGCATATGAGCCACATGGCATGTGAATGATGGGGTTATTGGGACTGTATTTTCCTCGGTTTATCTAAGTCTCAAGGAATTTGAAGTGGTGGGTTCAGACACGTACACATGGGGTATAACAGATTTTCACAAATGCTGGTCGGGGTCCTTGGCTAAGAAGAGACTCTGCCTTGGGCTCGCTGGTGTAATAACCTGCACTCCACTATCTGCATTGTCCTTCTGAGTGAGTTTGTTTCCCGGAATGCATGGCTACAACAGTCGGGAGGGGTGCAGTGGGGATGTAAAGGCAAATAAAATTATCACAAAACATACTACCCTTTTGAAGCAGCGTCCTCATAATTATTTGTTTGGTTAGTGACAACTTTCACTGTTTTTCAGGATTCTGACAGTTTCTACTTTTTCTTCAGTGTTTTGGTAGGGAGTTGAGAGGTTGGAGCTACCTGGTTTACCATCTTGATCATGTTTATATAAGAAAGTTCTTGGTTATTATCTCTTCAAATGTTTGTTCTGCCTTATTCTCCCCTCTTCCTCCTTATGAAACTCCAATGACACATATATTTCATATTTGACATTATATCTCAGATCTCCAATAGCATGTCTATTGTTTCACTCTTTTATCCTTGTGTTTTAGTTTTGATTGTTTCTATAGATGTGTTTTCAAGTTCATGGATCTTTTTCCCTGCTCTGTTTAGTCTTCTGCTTACTCCAGCAAATGGATTCTTCAGTAACTATATTTTTCACTTCTAATATTTTCATCTGTCCTTTTTTTTAAAAAATTATTATTATTGTTTCCATCTCTCTGCTGAAATTCCCTATTTCTTTCATTATGCTTTCCATACTTCTTATCAGCCCTTTAGTATTTTCATTATAACTGTTTCATTATAGTGATTTCTGATGGAATGTTTTTCCTCTAGATTTACATCTGCTCTTTGACTTTGATGACTGAACTTTGTTTCCCTGATTTTGATCTCTGGTGTTCTAACACTTGGTTTTAACTTGCTGTTAGGCTTTTGGCTTCAGGTTGCTTTTCATGGCTGCTAGATTAGTGTTCCCAAGTTTGGGCCTGAGACCCATGCTTAGTCAGTGATATTCTTTTTGTGCAGCATTAGAGATGAGCACAGTAAACCCTTCTGGTTTATATCTCCACCCACCTTCCAGCCAATAAACACACTCTCTTTTATTGGTTGGTATAGTTTTTCCCACATAGTAAGACACTGAATTATGATGTTGCTCGACTGAAACATCACAGCTAAGACTATAAACTGAAGAAAAGATGCACTGATTTTTTAATCTCATTTTCACACTTTCCAAGGTGTTTGATTTGGGCAAAATCACTTCATATTTTCAAGTCTCAGTTTCTTCATTTGTAGTGTAGACATAAGATAATCCACCTTGTAGAATATTTGTAAAAAGTTAAAGAATAAAGGAACACAGTGCCTGGATATTTATTAAGCAATTATTAAACTGTACTTCTTAAATTTATTTTGTGACTATAACCTCACTGAGTTTTAATTTCTTTATCTGAAAAATGAGTATTATATTGTATAATAATACCACTACATCATGTGCTTTTCCATATGAAATAACATGATAATTTTAACAACTGAAATTCATAGCACAATTTACAAATTATAAGTTATCTTACACAGATAGCATTCCCATAGAAAGCTGAAAGCTGGCTATATATACATATTTTTATTTTTAATTGTAGCACTTTTTTTCAGTGTGCTGAGCCTTCATTGCAGTGCATAGGTTTCTCTAGTTGCAGAGTGTGAGCTTAGTTGCCCTGCATCATGTGGGACCTTAGTTCCCTGATCAGGGAACAAACCAGGGTCCCCTGAATAGGAAGACAGATTCTTAACCACTGGATCACCAGGCAAGTCCCTGAAAGGTGAGTATAGTTTTCCTATTCTATAGATGAGGAAACCTCTGCCTGGAGAGAAATGTCATTATTCACAAGTGATCAAAGACAGGTCATAAGCCAGCACCTATGTCTCTTTAATCATGGTCCCACACACTTTATACTGTAAGTATTTATACTAAATACTATAAGAGTCGGCTTAGAAGAACTCAACCATCTCTATTCTTTGGACCAAAATGCACAAATGGTCTCATGATTTCCTTTCATTTCCTTAATGCATTATAAAAATTGCTGATTTGCTGTTTTATGTTCTTTTGGTAGAGTTTCTGAGCATTTTTTCATGCTGCATTTCATTTCATCATCTCTTGCTTCTGTTTCCAAATGTTGCTATTTGTTCAGCTAGGTTTTGCTCTGTGAGGCGTTATTTACAATACATACTAATTTAATCCTTGTTCAGGGAAAAATGAAGACCAATTTGCATACTTTTACAGATCATTGAAAATCAAGCTTGGAAGAACACACCTAGGACTAGAATCCTTTTTATTTAATCAGTGACATGTATATATGTAGTGCTTGACCATAATACAAAAATGGGTAAATATCATTTACAAAACTGTGATTGATTGCAAGCATTATCTATCACCCATCTACCATAAAACATATTTCCTACACACAGATTTTGAATACAAACTCAGAAACCGATAATGTGTAAAACATAGGATTTGAGAATGCTTAAGTTGAAAGGGAAATCATCCGTCATCCCAAGCAGATGAAACCAACACGAGTGACTGCAGAGTCATTCAAAACAGATGAAACCAACACAGGGGACCACAGAGCCACACAACACACAGAGCACATGGAGCCAAGTGTCTATTCCACTAGTCCCCACACCTTCCAGGATAGCAACCTTGTTGTAGTTCGTAACTTCATTCCATTATTATTTACTTACCTGGGTCTCCATCTCTGTGGAATCAACATCTTTATTAAAGAGAAACCCACTCTCAATATTAAATTTAACTATTTTCTCAGTTTATAATACATCCTTTAGATACATTTTCCTTTAACAGAAACTCTGAATTGAAGAAGTATCTCAATTAGGTCTTGGGATTTAGCATTTAGTTCAAATACATATTTAATTACAAATAACATACATTTATAGGAAGATTCTAGCCTTTAGAAGAGTTTTTAATTTCTGATTCCTAGTGTGGCCTACTATTGATACTAAATATTTCAGCAGTTGCCACCATCTCTCTCAATATCAGGCCCTCTGCTAAAAATTCTATATGAATTAAATCAGTGAATTGTCACAACAAACCTATAACTTGTTTTAGAAAAGACATCTTATAGATCTTATATATCTCTGCTCTCAGTTGCCTCCTCAGAAAAGTATGGATATTAATGCTTGCCTTTAGTAGACACTGGTGAGGAGAAAATGAAATTATTTCTGTACAAGACAATTAAATGATGTTTGAATATTCAGATATTGACTTTTTCCCTTTTTTTTACTTCCATTATTTATTGACTATTTACCATTAACTGACAAGTTAATTTAGTATATACTGTTCATTTTATAAGTTCTCCACTTTGCATAACTTTGATCATGTTAGATTTTCCACCAAGAATATTCATCTACTTTACTCTCCAGATGTCTCTAAATCTATTCAGTGCTTCAAAGCCCAATTCAATGCCCTCTGTTCCTGAAGATTTTCTGATTTTCTAAACAAGATAATTTCTTTCTCCTCTGAACATTCAGTTTTTTAATCTCTGCTGTGTTGATTGTTTTCTATTAATACTTCAATTGTGCTCTTTATGTGTCTCTTCTCTTTGTCTCTTTATGTGTCTCTTCTCTTTGTTCTTGTATCCTGTGAGCCCTCAAGGCCTGAACCTCTGCCATGTGATTAGAAAACTGTATATTAAGGTTCTCAGTAAATGCTGAATTAATTTCAGCTCTAACTAGTATTAGTTACAGTTACAGAACAGCAAGGGTTACTGGTTTTGAGACAAAATGAAATGGATGAGGAGCTCATTACGACTATATCTGATGTTTGTTGAAGCTCTGTCATTGGCGGCTGCCTAGGGGACACAGTGGTATTTGTCTTTGGAATGTATCTTCCCTCGGTCCAGAAAAAAGGCCACATTAAGGAGTTACTTTGGTTATGCAAATGCATGAGAAAAACTACTTGAAACCAAGAGGTTAAGTATGTTTATTAGTCATGCAAATTGGGGGTATTAGCAACATGGTATCCCTGCAGGGTCAGGTAAATTTATTGTGTGTATTTTGTGTTCTTACTTAAATGTGGATTTTCAGTTCAAAACTGCTTTTGCTTCTTTTGGGAAAATGTTTCTCCTCTGTTCAAAAATTATTCAAGTCAGTTACAGAGCAAAATTTTGAAAGATGGCAGATGTAAACTCATTTTTGCTTTAGACTCTGAGTTAAGCATACTATTCCCACCCTGATTTGGTCTGCCAGTAACCCAAATGTGATACTTTTCTGTGAAAAACCCTTGACTATGAGATAGGAAACAAACAAAAACCTAAAAAAAAAAAAACAAAAAAAACCCACACAAATATTCTGTTTTCCTTATTTGTGCCAGAAGGGCCTGCCAGGGTAGCACTTGTCTCCTGGGGTGAGAAATTGACTATTTCCTTAGCTGTTCATTGAAAAGAAGCATTTTCCCTGCAGACAGAGGCATCTGGGTGGAGGAAAATGACAGCAAGAACTTAAACTTAAGGCTTTCCTGCAAAGTGAGTGCAGAGAAAAAGAAAGTGAGCCAGGAAGTCAGTCAAGAAAAGGGACATTTATTAGAGGGAAAAGAGAAGGTAACTTGCCCTTAAGGAGAACCAGCGCCCTCTGTTTCTGACAGAGTCCTATAGAGTCCTTCATGTACCCCACCAGTGAAAAATTCTCTGAAGGGATGGTCATGTAGCTGGAGGTCTGGAATCTGGTGGTCTTGCAGCTTTGAAAAATAGGCGCCCGTGAGATAACAGGATGCCACTTGGGCAATTTGGTCAGTCTCAAGGATCACTGTGATTTAATTCTTTGTTTTTGAGGTTGACATAATTAGCTAGCCATCTTATCAGTGAGACCCCATGTGGACACTTTCATTTCCCAGAGAGTAAATAAACAGAACATCAAATCCTTTAAAGCAAGGGACAGATATATTAAAGGACCAGAGAACTTAGGAATTTTCTAAGAATGGAAAAACCAATCTTTGAAATATTAATGTCCTTGGGCAATTTGGGAAATCAGCAGAGCAGGTTGGGTTTCGATGTATGGCTGATGTTTTCTCCACTGGAATCCTGGGAGGATGGTGCCCACAGGACAGGCTAGAAAAGCCAGAGAGCAGAATTCCAGAAAATGTGTGGCTTCCAGCAGCTGGCAACCAGAGCCATGGCTGCCAGTGTCTTTGGATATTTTCTCTTGCAACAATAGTTATATAGTTTCTGTTACTGTGATTCTTATTTGTTTCAAGAGTTCCTCAGCAGAGCCTAAAATGCAAGTCAAAGTGAGTGAAGTGTTAAATCTTATTATTTTCGGATAGATAAACCTTTATAAGGCTTCCCTCATAGCTCAGTTGGTAAAGAATCCGCCTGCAATGCAGGAGACCCTGGGTCAATTCCTGAGTCAGGAATAGGGAGAAGGGATAGGATACCCACTCCAGTGTTATTTGGTTTCCCTTATGATTCAGCTGGTAAAGGATCCACCTGCAATGTGGGGAGACCTGGGTTCGATCTCTGGGTTGGGAAGATCTCCTGGAGAAGGGAAAGGCTACCTGCTCTAGCGGGTGAATTCCATGGACTGTGGTGTTGGAGAAGACTCTTGAGAGTCCCTTGGCCTGCACGGAGATCCAGCCAGTCCATTCTGAAGATCAACCCTGGGATTTCTTTGGAAGGAATGATGCTAAAGCTGAAACTCCAGTACTTTGGCCACCTCATGAGAAGAGTTGACTCATTGGAAAAGACTCTGATGCTGGGAGGGATTGGGGGCAGGAGGAGAAGGGGACGACAGAGGATGAGATGGCTGGATGGCATCACAGACTCGACGGATGTGAGTTTGAGTGAACTCCAAGAGATGGTGATGAACAGGGAGGCCTGGTGTGCTGCAATTCACGGGGTTGCAAAGAGTCGGACATGACTGAGTGACTGAACTGAACTAATACAGTCCATGGGTTTGCAAAGAGTTGGACATGACTGAGCAACTTTCACTCACACTGACTCAAACCTTCTATAGAGCAGAACAAAACAAACCGGAAAACCCCAATAAGCAAATAAACAAAAAACCCTTCACCACCACCAAAAAAGGAAAGAGAAATCCACCACAAAGACCATGATCTTATGAGGAAAAATTAGCTGTTTTTCATATTCATGCTAAATGTCTGTATTAAGATTTATCCTCTACTCAGCTTTTGTTAAATATCTACTGTTTTAAAAAACCTATCATTTTTTTCTGGAAAAATGCTGGACCACATTCTCTCTTATGCTAATCCTATCACTTGTGGAATGAGTATTATCTTCCAGAAAAGAGATCAAATTTCTAGCCCCATCTCTGCTATTGTGCCAAGCACTTTATATCCTGTGAAGCAACAGTCCTATGAGGTTGGTGGTGGTAGTTTGATTTTATGTTTGAGACAATTGAAGCTTAACTTCATTAGGTTAAGTCCACCAGTGACTGAGCTGGGCCCTTCATCAGAGAAAGTTCATCAGTGAGTGACCCAAGACCAAGCCAAGCCTATTGGCTTGTAGAGTGAATATTCTTTACCACCTATGTTAGTACCGTCTATGCAGGATTGCCTCAAGTAACACTCTCTGTGGTTCTCAGTCATGAGAATGTCAAGGCACTGAAGGATTTTCTGCTCTTGACCCAAACTGTGTTTCATGTTCTTGGATCTTTCTTTAATCAGTTATGAATGTCTTGATTGATAAAAATAACTCATCCTCTTGGCTTTCTTTTTTTAGAACAAATTTGTATTTTGGGTAGATACTTCTTGAGATCAATGAATGTTACCTGACTAGATCTAAGAAATTAAAATATCTGTCTTTGTAATCTTTAAAAAGTATAGAGCTATCTCCAGGAGACTGAACTCATGTGTTTGGGAAAATTCACATGCATCATTAAAGTTTTACTTTATATCCAGATATTTATTATCATGCAAACTTTGTTTTTCCATAATTATATGAGAAGTAACTTTGAGAAATTTAATAGTGTTTGGAACAAACAGTATTTTGACCAAAAGGCATTAATCCAAGTTTCTCATTATTTACCTAATGTACCAAAAAAAAGAAATCCACTTTTAAAATCTCTGCCAGATTTTTTAAGATATAAGTGCGTATCCAACACACACTTTGTAGTGTTTAATGATAAAAATAGAATAATAACAATCAAGTAATAATAATAATGGCAATAAACATTTTTGAAGGCTTCTGTCAAGCTTTATATTAAATGTTTGCATTATTTAATTTCATTTTATAGTATCTCCAAGAGATAAGAGCTATTAGAACATTTTACAGTTAGACAAAATTTTGAAAGATTATTAACCTGTCCAAATTCACACAGCTTTTAAATTAACAATTCTGGTCTCCACCAGACCGCCAAATTTTAGCCACTAAGTTTATTGCCTTCTAGAGAGAAAGTGAAAACATTGTCAAAGGATTGTGTTATACCTTGTGATTCAGCTGCTATCTTAAAATTCTAAATAAAATCTTTGCACTTGGACATATTTTCGTTATTTAAAATACATGTGAAACAAATAGGAAATGTGTTACCCTCATTGGTCATATATTGAGAATCATAAATATTTATCAATTAAATTATGAGAAAAATGGGAAAGAACTTTTTCTGTCATTTTGAAAAGTGAAGCAAAAAGGATAAAAGAAGGAAGGACAAGGATAGAGAGAGAAAATATGTTTTCTTTACATTATATATTGTGTGCAATGACATCCATATATCTATATTCCATTTTACAAGGTTTACATTTCATCCTTGGTTTATACTGTATTGTGATCATGTTAAATGGTTATTTATGTTACTTGAAATTAATACATAAATCATGCCCTCCTAAGTTGACATCAACTAAAGAAATGGTAGTGGTGGTGGTTTAGTTGCTAAGTCATATCTGACTCTTGTGACCCCATGGACTGTAGCCAGCCAGTCTCCTCTGTCCATGGGTTCTCTAGGCAAGAATACTGGAGTAGGTTGCCATTTCCTGTAACTGGTAGGAAATAATAATTTTCTGGTTATTATTTGCTACCTTGCAAACATCATTTCCAGTGGTTCCAACTCTTTGCAGGGAGCTGTACCTGTTTTCCAGAGAAGACAATGGTACCCCACTTCAGTACTCTTGCCTGGAAAATGTCATGGATGGAGGAGCCTGGTAGGCTGCAGTCCCAAGGGGCCCCTAGGTGTCAGACACACCTGAGCGAACTTCACTTTCATTTTTCATTTTCATGCATTGGAGAAGGAAATGGCAACCCACTCCAGTGTTCTTGCCTGGAGAACCTCAGGGACAGGGGAGCCTGGTGGGCTGCCGTCTATGGGGTCGCACAGAGTCGGATACAGCTGAAGCAACTTAGCAGCAGCAGCAGCAGTACCTGTTTTCAGATGAAGTTTAGTGTTTTGCAGAAGTACTCAGCACAACTGTAGCAGCACTGAACTAAGACTGAACATAGCTCTAAGGTAAGCCTAGCCTCACTTTATGGCACAATGCCCCTTCCAGGGGAAAGACTAGCGTCACCCCTAGGAAGGGAAAGAAATCTGAGAGCTCTGCTGGGAGGGCGCTGAAATCTTCTGGGAGCTCTTTTGGAGAGTGGTGTCAATAGTCCAGCAATTCATACTCTATAAAATTGTCAGACTCTACTTGGAAGCTCTCAAAGCTTTCAGAAGGGGGAAAGCCATGGCTGCCTGCTCTTTGCTGCTGATTCCAGAGCTTCAGCCTCCTGGGCTCAGTTCATCCATGGATGCGTCAGGCTCCTGCCCACCCTGGGCCAGTAGGCAGCCTGCCAGCCAATTGCCACCACTCTGTGTTTATCAGCTTTCCTACTGGATCCCACACTGAGATCCCCCTTATGTTTTTGAAATTTTGATGAAGAGGATGATCATTTTTAGTACAACAAAATGTGTAGAATTGGCATTCTTTTGGAAAGTTTTAAAAAATCTCATTTTTAAAAATCCCTCAAAGAAAATGACCCTTTGAGAGAGGCAAGGAGCTTCTTTCACTGCTTAGACTTTAAGATGACCACAAGTGGGGGGGGCGAGGAACAATACCAATCAAATTCTGGGAAATCCAGGCATATATTCAATACATATTTATTATGTGCCAAGCATTAAGTGCTAGAAGCATAAAGACTAATAAAGCAGATGGAATCTTGATCTCTATGGAGAGTGATCTAATGAGAGACAAGTACAATAAACACATAAGTAAATAAAGTCACAACCTAATGTCAGATACCAGTAAGAACTGTGAAGTAAAATGTGTTAGTGTTAAGTGGATAGAGAGTGATGGCTGATTGTTATGTAGCATATACTTTTTTTTTTTTTTTGATTGGCTGCTTTAGCAATCAAGAACTATATTTCAATGCCTGTTTTCCAAATGTTAGGGTAAGTCTAATATAAAATGAGAGAAGAGAGAATATTCACATTTTGTGAACATCTTCATTTTTGACACGATTCTATGGGCCTTGCCTCATCAGTACCCAACCTGTCTTCCTACTGCTTCAACCAGAAGAGCTTGAGTTTGCTCCACGTATAGTGCTTTCCTATAAATTTTCTTCAGAGATTGGGGGTTCATGTCTAAATAGGTTTCCTTAGATCAAACATGCATTTAACACAGTCAGAAAGTGATACCAAAGGGGAGACGTAAGTTGGTCAAGGATGCCTGTGCTCCTTAGTGGCCAAGGAAGACCCCGGCTCGTTCTTCACTATCTGTGGTGGAACCCCTGGTCCGGGTAGGACCCCGGCCCTGAAATGGCACAGTGCACCGGAAAAGTGATCTAGCTTTTCCTGACTGGGTAAGGCTGAGCCCCCAGTCTCAGTCAAAATTAGACAGCAGTTTCAGCAAAACTTTCATCTCAGGGACTTAGAATTCTGTTCACCCCTGGCTGCAGTTCAGACAGAAACTTTGCACCTCCAGCTGGAACAGAAGCACCAGCTCCACAAATGTCTAAACAGAACGAAGCCAAGGTCCAAGGAAAACAAGCTTGGGGTCTGGTGGACTTTTCATTTCTCTAATTCTGCAAAGTGCTTAGGCTGGTCCCACGCTGCACACAAAGCATTGCTTCTCAAAGAGGCAAGGGAAGGACCGGATGCTGGCTGTGCTGGGGGGTCAGGCAGTCTCTGCAGGGTGAATTGCTCTTCATCCCTTCTTTTTGTGGCAGCTGTTATATTGTCACTGCCTTGCTATTTGGTTGAATTGTCAGTGAATTCCTTCCTGATTCCTTTTCTCCTTCTGAAGACAGAAGAAAGAAAGGGGGTAGTGGGAGACTCCACTAGGCATCCTTCCGTCCCCCTCCCTCCCAGGGAGACTGCCTGCATCTCACAGCCAGAGCCAAGATTCGTTAGTGCCTACAATAGGCAAGCAATGAATGATTTTCTTAACAAGGAGCCCTGGAGAATAAGTAAAGAAAATGAAGGCGATAGTAACAGGCATTCAAAGCTGCAGGCAGGAGCAGGAGTTTTCCCGGCTCTTCTGCCACTTTCTGTTTCCAATCATCTTTTCTGTTTCCCCAGTGAGCATGCTAATAAGGGTGAATCCCTGGGTGTTGAGAGAGAAGAATCAGTGGAGATTTCTTTAAAAGGAAATGTAACCTGGGGTGAAAAATAGCTTTTCTTTCACCGGCTTGTGTGTGTGTGTCTCTCTCTGTGTGTGTGTCTCTGTGCATGTATGTGATGCTTTGCCATCTGTATAGGGCAGTATATTATCCTGTATATCCAAGCTCAGGATAAACACTGAGTTTGGAAAACAATCGATTTGATAAAAAAATCTTGCCTGAGCCACTAGCTTCGTGTGTGAGTCATGAGTAATTCAGCACCATCCTGGGGGCTTTGGGTCATTCTTTATAAAATAAAGGCCTTTGCTATTATCTCTAGGATGCTTACAGTCTTATAATCCCACTATCAATTATTCTTATGAAAAAGCACATTTCAAGATAATAGCCAGAAAGTTACTCATAGTAATGTGGTGTGATTTGAAAAACACTGAAATCATTTCATTCTTCAATATGTATTTATATCTACATGTGCATACACATGTGCATACACAAATATACACACACACTCAGTCATTTTCAATCATCTAGAATTCTATCATTAAAGCTGATTGTGAATCCCAATTTTAGTAGCTTTAATTGTTGCCTTCTTGCTATTGTCTATCCCTGCAAAACTTTATTTTTCTTTCCTTTCTTCTTCTTCATAAGGGGAATAAATATTATCTAATTTATAACTTTATTATGAGATTTAAATGAGAAAAAGTATATAATGCTTGATCTTCTAGCCTGAAGGATAAGACCACATGGGTGTCATCATCCAATCTCAAAATCATTGGAATTTGAGAATAAACAGTGTGATGGGTAATTATGCTATTTCCCCAAAGCCATTAGAAACTTGAAGTTATTTTTTAACTTCTCACACACCTGTGTTGGCTATATCACAGCTATGGGCTCATCCTCACAGAGAATGTAATATATGTCACCGTTTTTCAATGCTTTTTAGATGACTTCAACCACCTTGCAAATGTAGGTAATTTCCTAGCCTGAAAGGGCCACCACAATGGACCCATTGACTTGATATTTTCTGGAAAATCTTTCTTCTACAGTGGACTTCCAACCTTATTGAAACTTACAGATGTCAATCTGGGATGTAGGGCTTCCCAGTTGGTGCTAGTGATAAAGAACCTGCCTGTCAATGCTAGAGACATAAGAGATGCAGGTTTGATCCTTGGGTCAGGAAGATCCCCTGGAGGAGGGCATGGCAACCCATTCCAGTGTTCTTGCCTGGAGAGTCCCATTGGACAGAGGAGCCTGGTGGGGTCCATAGAGGGGCATAGAATCCAACATGATGGAAGGGACTTAGCATGCACACACAGCGGGATGTGATTGATGACCGTATATACACCTGGAAAAAATGCAGGCTTTTGTTTGTTTCTTCAAAATTAATTTTTAAATTGAAAATCAGCAACTCGAGTGTTTTGACTTTCAAGAATTCAGAGGGCAGGAAGAATTTCAGGTCTCCATCACAGGTGGGAATTTTATCCAATCTTTCTAATGCAGTCTTCAATGTCTTACTATATGTCTTAATTCATAACTATTAATAATCAGCCTTTAATTTTCAGACAAATGCCTCAGAGCAGAGGTGCTGTGGGCTGTCAGTTCTTAACAAGATGGAGCTAGTAATAGGAACATATGGATTCATGTTGGAAAGAATATAGGCTGTGAAGTTAAGTGCCCTTGACTCTATTCCTATCGTTTCCTTTCTGTATAACTACTAACCAGTTGGATAATCAACCTCACACTGAGTTTTTCTTGTGTTGTCTAGAGATAATATTAATAATATTTACTTCATATTGTTATTGTATTAAAAATAGTGCAGCAATGAACACGGGGGTGCATGGATCTTTTCAAATTTTGATTTTCTTTGGATGTATGCCCAGGAGTGGGATTGCTAGATTGTATGGTAGCTCTAGCTTTAGTTTTTAAGGAAATTCTATACTATTCTCCATAGTGGCTGTGCCAATTTATGTTCCCACCAACAGTACAGGAGGGTTTTCTATTCTCCACACCCTCTCCAGCATTTACTGTTTTTAGATGTTTCTACGATGGTCACTTGGATGGGTTATACACACTATCATACATAAAATGCTTCCCAAGTGGCTCTCAGGGCTTCCCTGGTGGCTCACATGGTGAAGAAAGTGAAGTTGCTCAGTTGTGTCTGACTCTTTGTGACCCCATGGACTGTAGCCTACCAGGCTTCTCTGACCATGGGATTTCCAGGAAAGAGTACTGGAGTGGGTTGCCATTTCCTTCTCCAGGGGATCTTCCTGACCTAGGGATTGAACCCAGATCTCCCGCATTGTAGGCAGAGGCTTTACCCTCTGAGCCACCAGGGAAGCCTTAGATGGTAAAGAATCTGCCTGTAATGCAGGAGATCTGGGTTCAGTCTTGGAGTCAGGAAGATCCCCTGATAAAGGGAATGGCTACCTGCTCCACTATTCTTGCCTGGAGAATCCCATGGGCAGAGGAGCCTGGCAGGCTACAGTCCACAACTGAGCGACTAACACTTTCACTTTTCCCAGGTGGCAAAGTGTTAAAGAATCTGCCTGCCAATTCAGGAGACACAGAAGATGACAAGTTTGATCCCAGGTTGGGAAAATCCATCCCTTGGAGGAGGAAATGGTAATCTATGACAATACTCTTGCCTGGAGAATCCCATGGACAGAAGAGCCTGACCAGCTACAGTCCATACGGTTGCAAGGAGTCAGACACAACTTAGGGACTGAGTAAACACACACACGCATATAAAAAAATAGATAACTAAAAAGGACATACTCTATAGCACCGGGAACTATACTCAGTACTCTGTAATGGCTTATATAGGAAAAGAATCTTTAAAAAGTGGAATATTATATGTATAACTAGCTCACTGTGTTGTATACCTGAACCTAACACAACATTGTAAATGAACTAAAACTCCAATGAACTTTTATTTAAATTTAAAAAATAACATACCTGGCACAGTGTCAGTATGATAAGTGTGAGTTGCCTACTTTCAGGGCACCCACTGCTTTCTCGTGAATGAAACATAACCACACATCAGAATGTAATGTCTATCAAAGTACTCGAATCTTCCCTGTAGTTTAGAAATCAGAGTGAAGGAAAATGAACACTGTAGCATTTTTTTTTCTTTTTCCTTCTTTCTTTTGAGGAAGACACCATTTGTACATGGTTCAGTTGCAGTAATGGTGTGGGTCATGCTGTCTTGCTGTCTAACCTCTAAGATCTTATCTGAAAAGAGAAAAAAAATCAGTTAAACAAGTGTTTTTATTGACCAGATCAGCCAAAATTGAAACAGGAAAAGTTGTCTTTCTCCTAATGAACTGTTCTCTGGACATGAGCAGTGTCATAGAAGTTCCAAGAATGTTTGTTGTCTGCAGCAACTCTAGGAGTTTCCCTCTTTGTTAAACTCACCCTCGTGCTCAGGGGGAGACTGCTGCTGCTAAGTCGCTTCAGTCATGTCCAACTTTGTGCGACTCCATGGACTGCAGCTTACCAGGCTCCTCTGTCCATGGGATTTTTCAGGCAAGAGTACTGGAGTGGGCTGCCATTGCCTTCTCCGCAGGGGGAGGCTGGTGAGTCATCAATTCACTGTGATGATTTGTCCTCATTATTCTAATTAGCGCCTTGTCTCTGCAGACCAGCTGTTAGCAGACCAGCCTGAAAGCAGAGGTTGAGTCGCCAGTCATGAAGTCTGCAATGGTACAGAATCCTGGGCACCAGACCTGCAAGATTCACAGATGAGGTGTCAGCAGGTCCTCATTCTGTTGCCGCTGGTCCTGACTCTGTGCTGCTGCCATGGCCCAGGCAGAGTTTCCAGGGACCTATGCATCCTTTCCCACTGTGATTCTTCTAAGTTCTGGGGAAGATCCCTGATAAATGGCCCTCTTCCGTCTTCTCAGGTTGCTGTCCTGCTAGCTCCAAGTCACATCTGTTGTGTATTCTTTGTACTTCCTCTTGTTCACCTACCCTGCCTGAATGGCTCCTAATCTTGCCCTGGTCTTTCAAAAACTGTTGATAATAAATAGATCTATTACTTACTGCATGCTGCCAAGTGCCAACCTGGGTGCTGCCCGCCTTACCTATATTGCCTGTAAGGGTCCCAGGGATCCATTAGCTTGGAACTGGAAGAGTTATAGTGTGGCTGTAATCACACGCACACATCATGGGTATTCCCAGTTTCCCTATTTTGATCATGTTTGGTTGAACTGGCTTGTCAGGTTGAGCAGAGAACTAGAGCCTGATTTGTATATCTAAAGACTTTTGGTAGCACCTGGACTGTTTATATTTTGAAGATGTTAGGAGACTCACTTCATGGCAAAGAGATGGGGAAACAGTAGAAACAACGTCAGACTTTATTTTTGGGGGCTCCAAAATCACTGCAGATGGTGATTGTAGCCATGAAATTAAAAGACACTTACTTCTTGGAAGGAAAGTTATGACCAACCTAGACAGAATATTCAAAAGCAGAGATATTACTTTGCCAACAAAGGTCCATCTAGTCAAGGCTATGATTTTTCCTGTGGTCATGTATGGATGTGAGAGTTGGACTGTGAAGAAAGCTGAGTGCCAAAGAATTGATGCTTTTGAACTGTGATGTTGGAGAAGACTTGAGGGTCCCTTGGACTGCAAGGAGATCCAACCAGTCCATTCTAAAGGAGATCAGTCCTGGGTGTTCATTGGAAGGACTGATGCTGAGGCTGAAACTCCAGTACTTTGGCTACCTGATGTGAAGAGTTGACTCACTGGAAAAGACTCTGATGCTGGGAGGGATTGGGGGCAGGAGGTGAAGGGGACAACAGAGGATGAGATGGCTGGATGGCATCACCAACTTGATGGACATGAGTTTGGGTGAACTCTGGGAGTTGGTGATGGACAGGGAGGCCTGGCGTGCTGTGATTCATGGGGTCACAAAGAATCAGACGTGACTGAGCACACACACACACATACACAAGAGACTCAAACAAGCACAAAGTGCATGAAGAGCTAGTCCAAATGTAAGAAGTTGTGTATTTAGTTATACTTCAGTTTGCTGACTGAACCATTTCTCATGGTCACTGTTTGCTATGTACATCCAAGAACCTGATGTGAATAAGACCCACGATCTCCTGTGCAACTTGTAACCTTCCTCCTGGACCAATCCACATGCTGTTTTGTGCTCACAAGGAACAGATGGTCTCAATTTAAATCCAAATTTTAAAAGAAACACAAGACAAAAGGAAACTCTTTGAGTGCTTGATAAAAAAGATATTTATTAATAATGAAGCAAAACAATGAAATTCATTTGAACTCTTAAACTGCACAGCTATAAAAATTAATGTCAGTTCTTTGATCTTTTTATATCATTACAGTGATGATTCAGACCTTACTGGATGGTAGTTTTGGGGAGAAATACTGATAGAAAAAATAAAACAAACTTCAGGACATCACTCAGCGTGATGTCTGAGAAAGTAATACTTTGGTAGCAATTTGAAGCTTTGTAAGCCCAGAGGTGGCAGTAACCACTCCTGGCGGTTCTCCTCTCTCTGCTCTGCAGCAGCGGATGTGGTTCTGGCTGAGGCTCCTAATTTCTTGAAGGAGCAGACATATCTAAGCCCAGCTGGGTGCAGCAGAATAGGCATGAGACAGTGACTCAAGGGATTGCTTTCTTGCTAGGGTGACTGTGGAATAAATCCAATTCACTTTGGAGATGATAGAGATTGTTCCATGATTATTCTGAGTCCACGTGTGTTAACTGGAACTCTTTGGAAGATCAAAACCCTAGCTGTAGCTCAAAGCCTGTCACTGCATAATTCTCTGATCTCATAAACGTCTCCCAGCCTTTCTGGGTCTCAGTTTCCTCATCTGTTCCAATCCCTTGTGTAGGAGCCCTTCAGTGTTTTGTGAGAATCCAGTGAGATACTAGACATAGAAAACAGATTTGTGTGTGCCACGAGGAGGTCAAGGAGGGATAGACTGGGAGTTTGGGGTTAGTGGATGCAAAGTATCATATATATAATGGGTAAAAAAGTTTCCGGTGTATAGCACAAGGAACTGTATTCAATATCTTATGATAAGCCATAACTGAAATAATATTGAAAAAGAATGTATATGCATGTATAACTGAATCACTTTGCTGTACAGCAGAAATTAACGCAACACTGTAAGTCAACTATACTTCAATAAAATAAATTTAAAAAAAGAATCAGTGAGACACAGTGTCTGGAGAAATTTGAAATAGCAGATAATAGTATTTGGTAGCACTGCCTTTTGATGTGGATAGAGGTAGCTCTCTTATACATCACTTATTTTTTTCTCTATTGATGAGAAGGAGAAGTAATTGAAATACAAATTGAAATGATTAAGTTTAACCTATAGGTTCAGGTCAGTAGTTTATATTTTAGCATGGAGTTTCCTCTTTATTATTTCCTTTGTAGGATTTTCACTATGTAGGCATAGTGACAGTTTTCAAACATAGGACAATTTTATTTATCAAAGCACATATGACTGCTAGCCCTGAACTTCTGGTTTTAATTGAAATATTGGTGGGAACACCTTTAGTACCTGTAATTCTGGGTGAATGGAAAGACAACTAATTAACTTATATAGTATTATTTAGTGACAAATTCTTTGGGGTTATTGCTGAATACTGAGAAGAGACCAAAGAATCTCTCCCCACCCTCAAATAAACATATATTAGGGTCTTCTCTCTTGTTTTCCCCAAGGGCCACATGTGAGGGCTGGCTCCCATACTTTGTGACCCACTAAACCTCAGAGCCAGCTGTTGGAGGCATCTGTTCTCAGGGAAAATCTTTGCCGCATCCAAAGTCAAAGAGCCACCAAAGAAAGGAGCAGAGATGTGAACCTTCTATTCTTTATTCAGTCACTAAACCTCATTTCCACGGAGAAGGCAATGGCATCCCACTCCAGTACTCTTGTCTGGAAACTCCCATGGATGGAGGAGCCTGGTAGGGTGCAGTCCATGGGGTTGCTGAGTCAGACACGACTAAGCGACTTCACTTTCACTTTCCACTTTCATGCATTGGAGAAGGAAATGGCAACCCACTCCAGTGTTCTTGCCTGGAGAATCCCAGGGATGGTGGAGCCCAGTGGGCTGCCATCTGTGGGGTTGCACAGAGTCGGACACGAACGACTGAAGTGACTTAGCAGCAGCAGCAGCAAACTCCATTTCCATCAGGAATCTCAGAATAAGATCAATGATCAAAAACTCTTAAAATTGATGTGAGACAGGAGTCTTCTAAAATGTTAAGATACTGTGAAAAAGTATTGAAAACTTATAAACACTTAATATGCTGAAGTGTGCTTGAAATCAGAACAAAATGCAGCTGGGAGGCAAGAAAATCACTTTCATCAAAGGATTGATTGACTATTAGAATGTTAGCAGTAAAACCTGCTGTCTGCATTTTAGCCAGACTCCTCCAAATTGGTTTAGTTTAAAAAATTAAATAGCTGAACCTGTCTTTTTGTTTTAATCATCTTGACTTTAAAATAAAACATATTCAATATATTCCAGTATATTGTCTGACTTTGAACAGGTTTCACATGCTGAGTGTATCTCAATTATGAATATATAAGTAACAGATATTCCATTTGAGAATACACACCAAAGAGAAAAATATTAATATTATATTTCAAGTCATATTCTTTTCACTTTAAAATATGATCCTCACTATCAGTTTAAAGCTGAAATGAGCCAATTCATCTCATATATGCAAATCACAGAATGAGTAAGCATGAAGCTTCAACTTGAAAATGACTATGAGGATAGTCATCACCTAGCAAAGTCCCAAAAGCATAGAAGAACCTGGCTGGTCTTGCCTGGAGTGAAGATACTTGGTGGGAGGATACATCTGTCCTTCTGTCACTAGAAAAACAGTTTGTCCATCCAGGAGGAATGAAAGGAAACATATGTTAGCAGATTGAGACAAAAGCACTCTGCCTCAAAAAGGGGGCATCAGCCAAAACTAGGTTGTCCACAGGTAGTGACCAGCACACTGCCAGGAAGAGGCTTGTGAGGGAGACAGAGCAAAGGTCGAGATGCTTCAAGTACCATACAGTAATGGTAGGGAACAGGGAGGGCTTGCTGAGGACTTGCTAAAAACCCTGCACTGAGATCTTTCCTATATTTCTTCATGTACTCTTTACTATAACAATGGAGGGGCTTCTCTGGTGGCTCAGAGGTTAAAGAGTCTGCCCCCAATGTGGGAGACCTGGGTTTGATCCCTGGGTCAGGGAAGATCCCCTGGAGAAGGAAATGGCAACCCACTCCAATATTCTTGCTTGGAGAATCCCATGGACGGAGAATCCCATGGACAGAGAATCACATGGACAGAGGAGACTGGTGGGCTACAGTTCATGGGGTCACAAAGAGTCGGACACGACTGAGCGACTTAACTAACTAACTATGCATTATTTTATAAATGAGGAATTCACACATTCCTGAAATAGTGTGATTATATTTTTCACCCAAGATTACAGTTATAAGTGATAAAGGCAAGATTTATCCTCTAGCATATATGACTACAGGGCTTTCCACGTGGCACTAGCTCTAAAGAATCTGCCTGTCAAGATTCTTTGCCAAGATTATTTGGCAGGAGAAGGACACATCGGTTCCCTCCCAGAGTCAGGGAAGATAGATCCCCTGGAGGAGGGCATGACAACCCACTCCAGAATTCTTGCCTGGAGAATGCCATGGACAGAGGAGTCTGGTGGGCTACAGTACATGAGGTCACAAAGAGTCAGACATGATTGAGCAACTGAGCATGCATGCA
This sequence comes from Nanger dama, assembly GCA_917880005.1. Lineage (NCBI taxonomy): Eukaryota > Metazoa > Chordata > Mammalia > Artiodactyla > Bovidae > Nanger > Nanger dama. Next base: position 62,727,682 of record CAKJTW010000004.1, on the reverse strand, counting down.
CATATATGCATATTCTGAACTTTTAACTACTAAAAGATAAGTTGCCTACAACTTAGATGATTTGGAGAATGTAATAGTTCTTAGGAATAAGAAAGGAAGATGGGGAAGTAGGGGAAGCATTTTTGAGCACTCATTATATTCTGGGGAAATTTTTAAATCTTCTTAGTACTCTTGCCTGGAAAATCCCATGGATGGAGGAGCCTGGTAGGCTGCAGTCCATGGGGTCGCTAAGAGTCGGACACGACTGAGCGACTTCACTTTGACTTTTCACTTTCATGCATTGGAGAAGGCAATGGCACCCCACTCCAGTGTTCTTGCCTGGAAAATTCCAAGGATGGGGGAGGCTGGTGGGCTGCTGTCTATGGGGTCGCACAGAGTCGGACACGACTAAAGTGACTTAGCAGCAGCAGCAGCAGCAGTTCATTTAATCAATGGCTACATGTTTTCTGAAATAATGACACAGAGGCTCAGAAATATGAAACAACTTTTCAGTATCTTTCAGCTGATATAGTGATGAAAGGAATTTTGTCTCTCTTATTGCCGAGTTGATATCCTTTACATTACTTCATGTTCTCAAGGTATGGCACTCTGCAAATAATAGAGAAGAAATGCTGATCCCATATCCTCCTTGAAGTGTTTAGGGTACTGGCTGGTACATCACCCACTTTCCATCCTGCTTCTTTGAATACTAACTCCAAGGACCCTTGTTTCAATATTCCTCTGGTTTCTTTTCTAAAGAGCCTTTGAATCGACTCTTCCCTTGACCGTCAAAATGTATTCATGCTAGACTTACGTGACTTGTTACCTAACATTATAGACACATTAATTTAATATGATGTGTGCATCTGGGGGAAATTGGATTTAAATGTTGCCTCCATGAGATTCAACGAATTATGTATTCAAAATATTGCTTGATATGTCAGACAATGTGTACTGTATGTGTGAGCATTTCAGATACTGTGGGCATTCAGTGGAACATTCAGGGTGAAGTTTCCCATTCCAATATTTGAGAAGATGGATGAGATAGTTCTTTTTGACACAGAATCATCTCTCTTTACTTCATAATTTACCAGTCAGGTTCCCCCAGTCCACCTTATTGATTTATGATTCTTGCCTTTGAAGGATATTGGGGAAAGGAAGTCTGGTTCCACTAAAGAGCCTAAGATCACTTCCAAAAATCCTTTGACTTATAGTTTCTTCATTAATAGAACATATTTAAAGTGTCTACATTTCTGTGTTCTTAAGGTTTCCATGAAGATTAAAGACAGTAGATGAGAAAGCACTATACATACAGAAAGGTATTGCAACATTTTTAGCATTATTGTTTAATGGAATAAATCAATTAATCATTCCCGAAAACTGTTTTAGAACCTACATATCTGTCAGAGCTGTTTAATGTATGTAGGGTCAGAAATATACCATTTCCTCCAGATAATAAATAGACAAGAGAATAAATATCTTGTTGATGACGTTTTTGCCCCAGAATGTAAACTGGTCCTGGTAGCCAACTTCCTGCTCATCTATCTTTTTACATCTGAATTTTCAGTAATCAATAAGGAAAGTCCAGTAATGGTACAACTGGTGTGGCAGAGAAATTATTGTAGCAAAACTTGCAGGATGAAGCTAATGAGAGCATGTGAGAAAGGGAAGAGGACTGCATTGATGGTGAAACTAATTATGTTTAGCACTAGACATAAATTGCAGTGTAATGGGATTAATCATTTAAAATGGATTGTTCACTTAGAAGTTATAAAAATACCAACATACCACTCTATACTGTTTCTTCCTCATTGCTGAATCAATTTGATTTTAAAGGATTTGTTTGCATTTAAAGTATAAAGAGAACCAGAGAGCTCACATATCTCTGCTTGGGAACAGGAATGAGACACAAGAACTGACTGACTGGTGCAGGAGGATGTCAATAAATGAAAAGACTGAGCATATGTTTTAAGGGGTAGTCAATGATTTTTACCTGGAGCAAGTAAATATAGCAGGATAAATGCCTTTTTTTTTTTTTTTTTTTTGTCACCCAGCTTGTGAAATCATAGTATGCAGGGGTCTTAGTTCCCTGACCAAGGATTAAACTGCTGTATAAGTATAGAAGTTTAACCACTGGACTGCCAGGGAAATCCCCATTGTCTTAAAAAAGTCACCTAAAGACTTAATCCATTCAGAGCCAAGCTGAAAGCTGTGATTGTTAATCCTGGATATATATATATAAATATATATTTTTTTTTTGTATATATATAAAATGACCTGAAATACCAATAACTGGAACTCATCCTAATTTAATTAAGTCAGAATTGTTAGGAACTAGTGCTATACAGTGACTATGATACCACTTTATTTTATAAACTCAGATGTGGTTTAAGCAAAAGTGTGTTAATCAAAGGAATAAATATTTATATGTTCCCTGAGCTGCATAAAGTCATGAGTTAGGAACTATGGATTGAATGAGGACAAGATTCTCTTAAACAAGGCAATTGTTATGTGATTGGGGATATAAAAATATATGCATGGACTTTGAGGCATTAATTGTCAATTAGCTAATCAAGGCTATGGTTTTTCCAGTAGTCATGTATGGATGTGAGAGTTGGACTATAAAGAACACTGAGCACCAAAGAATTGATGCTTTTGAACTGTGGTGTTGGAGAAGACTCTTGAGAGTCCCTTGGACTGCAAGGAGATACAACCAGTCAATCCTAAAGAAAATTAATCTTGAATACTCATTGAAAGGACTGATGTTGAAGTTGAATCTCCAATACTTTGGCCACCTGATGCAAAGAGCTGACTCATTTGAAAAGACCCTGATGCTGTGAAAGATTGAAGGTGGGAGGAGAAGGGGTCGACAGAGGATAAGATGGTTGGATGGCAATACTGACTCAATGGACATGAGTTTGAGGTAAACTCTAGGAGTTGGTGACAGACAGGGAGGCCTGGCATGCTGCAGTCCGTGGGGTCGCAAAGAGTCAGACAGGACTGAGCGACTGAACTGCAAACTGAGTGGAGGAAATGTTGTATGCCACAGACATTCAGAAGAAGATAAAATTATTTTAGACCAGGAGAATTAGGGAACTTGCAGGGAATCAGTAGGAAATGGACCAGAGTTTAAAATACAGATGTATCAGTAAGCTATTGTATAACAAATGGTTTCAGTCTTAAAGACATAGCAACAGGTGTTTATTATATTTTTAAGAATTTAAATCCTCATTGCTAGCATTACTTTTCTAGGTTGATCTTGATTGGTCTTGGCTTAGGTTCTGTTGCTAATGATCACAAATAGCTGTGGTCAACTATCTAGTTTAAAAAAAAATGAAAAGATACTCAAAAATACCTGTACAAGTGTGACACAAAGTCATTTCGCAAATGTTACACTACTACATTGAGTATCAAAGAGTTTTTCAGTGGCTTTGACTACATGAAATATTTATGAGGAAACGAGTTTCTTATATGTACATTTTTACAAACAATAAAGCTAGTTCAGAGCAGTTAAATGACTCCACCTGAGATACTGTTTGTTCCATTTAAGACTCAAACTCAGGATAGTTGGATTCAAGTCGAGTAAGTACTCCTTCTCCTTTGCAATTACAGATGGTTTTTGAAAAAGTCTTCCTGTACTATCCTTTTCATATAGAAAATTAAATTTAATTAACCTCAAATGCAGGAAGAAGTTATTTCCAGGACAGAAGAGGTCAGAGAACCAATATCTCTTAAGAACTCCCTAGGTGTCAGCTAATTATATATCATTAACTTTTAAATCTTCAAAAACTCTTTTAAGTAAATATCTAACCATGTTACACACAAAGAAACTGAATCAGAGAAATGAATCCATCAATGCAGGATCATACAGGGTGGTGACAGAATTGACATTGGAGTCTGCATCTCTGTTCTTCCTAATCTATGCTCTTGTACACTGTGACTTCAAAATGGGATATGTTATATCTGATTTACTTTTAACCAAAAAGAATAAGTGACTGATAGGTGGGAGATCAATGTTGATGTTTAGAAGCTCTAAGATCAAGCTACAGCATTTTGCTGGTTGATAAATGAGATGTTACCCTTCTTTGAATTAATCTAAATCTCTTTCCAGTAATAATATTAAATAAATTTCAAAGCATAATCATTGTATCTATGCCTCCTAGAGTTTATAGAGGAATATATATGTGTTAAAAATATAAAAGGCTGAGCACTGGACCTGGGATACAGTAAGTGCTCAGTAAATTTCAACCACTATTAAAGTGTACATTAGTGTTCTTGGTAGCACATGATGAGTGGCACACCATGAGAATCTAAGTAACACCCTATAATGGTTCATCCTAATTTATTTTCTACTGGAAGCTCAGAATCCATCCCAGTTTATTTGAGAAACAATGAAAACAAAGTGATATACCAAGAAGTTCCCTTACAGTTGTGTGGAAATGTGATTTTATTTTATTTTATTTTTGAGGTGAAGCAGTAAAGCCTTGCAGGTAGCATTTGTGCCTTTGACAAATGAGGGGCTGACAACACCTAGATATGGTTGACAAGCACAAACTAGCATTCAGTAGGCAGACACCAGAAGGGAAAAACAGCATTTTCATCTGTGTTGAGGCAGATTTTCAAGGACTGAAAAACTCTCTGTATAAGAATTAAGAACATGAAGATCTTTCAGTAAAATCTGTTATTCTTTCCAAGATAGATTGTCTTCTAAAGCTTTTTCTTTTTGCCCACTGTGTAAAGATTGTATTGGAAAGATATTCCTGGAAAACATAATTCAGCAGATTTTGATGGAAAATATTTCCCTTCAGTTATAAACACCTAAATAATCTTTTGTGAACATCAGAAGTTATTGAAATCTCCAATGTGGCTGTAATATATTCTATCCTGTTAGAATATAGGCATGTTTTCTGAAGCTTTATTGAAAAATGAAAGTCCCATATAAAATGTATTTCAGATCATTTAACTTTTCTATCTTCTTTTATGATCCAATGAATTTTATTCATTTTAGCAACTCTTGCTGAACCTAAGTATTTTAGGATTAAGATTAAGATACTGAATATATGAATTGGGGTTAATAAAAATCCAATATATTTTTGCTTATGCAACTACTGTTACTTAAATGAAGTGACACAGCTTAGAGGTAGAGTTTGAGTAAACAAGCTGATTTTCTTTTTAATTTAATGTCCACAGAAATCAGCCCCAGATGTTTCTATTGTTTAAATTAAGTTTGATCAAAGTGACATTGCTCTCTAGGGAAACTCTTCTCCAAACATTAAATCAAGTGTCCATAATTGCATTACTCCTGTTCTATCCTTGGGTATAAAAGACTAGTCTCTAGACAATACCAAATATCTCTAAAATATATTTCAACTTCCATTGGTGGGATTAGCTACAGAATATAAATACAAAGATGAAATATCTCTGAAATGAGCTATGAACAATTTACCTCAATTGTAATGAAATTCCACAAACAGTGTAGATGCAATCCAAAGGAAAATTCAGGGTATTTGTCAAACTAACTATGCTATCCAAATGAAGGCACTGCGTGGATACAGATATGAATATAAATCCTGCATGTGCCCCAGGGGAACTCCTCTGTTTGTCTCCAGCAGATAATGAAATCACATGGAAGGAATACTGTGATTTGTGCCACTGCTCCTCATAGCTTTAAGATTGGGAACAGCTTGGATAAACACAGCATGGTTTGAAAAGTAACCCTGAGGTCAGAGAGAAGAAGCAATAAGGAGAAGACCAAAGGTAGAGAGGCTGCTAGGGGAGTGTAAAAGAATGAAATTAGACCCCTCTCTAACACCATACACAAAAATAAACTCAAAATGGATTAAAGATCTAAATGTAAGACCAGAAACTATAAAACTCCTAGAGGAGAACATAGGCAAAACACTCTCCGACATAAATCACAGCAGGATCCTCTATGATCCATCTCCCAGTGTACTGGAAATAAAAGCAAAGATAAACAAATGGGATCTAATTAAAATTAAAAGCTTCTGCACAACAAAGGAAACTATAAGCAAGGTGAAAAGACAGCCTTCTGAATGGGAGAAAACAATAGCAAATGAAACAACTGACAAACAACTAATCTCAAAGACATATAAGCAACTTATACAGCTCAACTCCAGAAAAATAAATGATCCAATAAAAAAATGGGCCAAAGAACTAAATAGGCATTTCTCCAAAGAAGACATACGGATGGCTAACAAACACATGAAAAGATGCTCAACATCACTCATTATCAGAGAAATGCAAATCAAGACCACAATGAGGTATCATTTCACACCAGTCAGAATGGCTGTGATCCAAAAGTCTACAAGCAATAAATGCTGGAGAGGGTGTGGAGAAAAGGGAACCCTCTTACACTGCTGGTGGGAATGCAAACTAGTACAGCCATTATGGAAAACAGTGTGGAGATTCCTTAAAAATTGCAAATAGAACTGCCTTATGACCCAGCAATCCCACTGCTGGGCATACACACCGAGGAAACCAGAATTGAAAGAGACACATGTACCCCAATGTTCATTGCAGCGCTGTTTATAATAGCCAGGACATGGAAGCAACCTAGATGTCCATCAGCAGATGAATGGATAAGAAAGCTGTGGTTCATATACACTATGGAATACTACTCAGCCCTTAAAAAGAATAAACTTGACTCAGTTCTAATGAGATGGATGAAATTGGAACCGATTATACAGAGTGAAGTAAGCCAGAAAGAAAAACACCAATACAGTATACTGACACATATATATGGAATTTAGAAGACAGTAATGATGACCCTATATGTGAGACAACAAGAGACACAGAGGTATAGAGTGGACTTTTGGACTCTGAGGGAGAGGGAAAGGGTGGGATGGTTTGGGAGAATGGCAGTGAAGCATGTGTATTTTCCTGTAAGAAACGAAGCGCTAATCTATGTTTGGTGTAGGATGCAGGACGCATGGGGCTGATGCACAGGATGATTCAGGTAGAGGATGTGGGGTGGGAGGTGGGAGGGGGCTTCGGCATTGGGCGATTGTGTTCACCTATGGCTGATTCGTGTCAATGTATGGCAAAACAAATACAGTATTGTAATTAAAAAAATAAATAAATTTAATAAAAAAAAATAATCTAGCAAGAGAAAAATCTATTATCTTTGTCTGTATGTTTTACTTCTCTTGGTGTGATAATTTCTAGGTCCATTCATGTTGTTGCAAATAGCAATATTTCATTCTTTTTATGGTTGAGTAAGATTCCATTGTCTGTCACATGATATCACCTATATGTAGAATCTAAAGGAAAAATACAAGAGTATTTATTTATGACAGACATAAAGTTTCCAAGTGGTGCAGTGGTGAAGAATCTGCCTGCCAATGCAGGAGATGCAAGAGATTCAGTTTTAATCTCTGAATTGGGAAGATTCCCTAGAGAAGGAAATGACAACTCACTTCAGTATCCTTGCCTGGAAAATCCCATGGCTACAGTCCATGAGATCACAGAGTTGGACACCATTAAGCACTACTCCTCAGTACTATACAATATATATAGACCCAAAGTCATAAAAAGAAACCTATTTGTGGTGACCAAAGAGGAAAGCTATGGGAAGGATAAATCAGGAGCTGGGATTAACAGGTCCACACCACTATATATAAAATAGATAACCAACAAAGTCCTACTGTATAGCACATGAAACTCTGCTCAATATTCTGTAATAACCTAAATTGGAAAAGAATTTGAGAAAGAATAGGTACATATATATGTATAACAGAATTTCTTTTCTATAAACCTGAAACATAACATTGTTTATCAACTATACTCCAATATAAAACAAAATTTAAAAAAGAATCCGAAAAGGGTAAAGATAAAGAAAAATGTGTAACTGAATTAGATTACTGTGTACCTGAAACTAATGTAACATTGTAAATCAACTGCTAAGTCACTTCAGTCGTGTCCGACTCTGTGTGACCCCATAGACGGCAGCCCACCAGGCTCTGCTGTCCCTGGGATTCTCTAGGCAAGAACACTGGAGTGGGCTGCCATTTCCTTCTCCAATGCATGAAAGTGAAAAGTGAAAATGAAGTCACTCAGTCGTGTCTGACTCTTAGCGACCTCATGGACTGCAGCCTACCAGGGTCTTCCGTCTATGTGATTTTCCAAGCAAGAGTTCTCTAAAAAAGAAAGAAGTTTCAATAGTTGGGCTATAATAGTCACATCTGAAGTGGAGAGAAGTGAAGAAAGTTGATTAAGGATCTAAATGTAAGACCAGAAACTATAAAACTCCTAGAGGAGAACATAGGCAAAACACTCTCCGACATAAATCACAGTAGGATCCTCTATGATCCAACTCCCAGTATACTGGAAATAAAAGCAAAGATAAACAAATGGGATCTAATTAAAATTAAAAGCTTCTGCACAACAAAGGAAACTACAAGCAAGGTGAAAAGACAGCCTTCTGAATGGGAGAAAACAATAGCAAATGAAACAACTGACAAACAACTAATCTCAAAGTTATATAAGCAACTTATACAGCTCAACTCCAGAAAAATAAATGATCCAATAAAAAAATGGGCCAAAGAACTAAACAGGCATTTCTCCAAAGAAGACATACGGATGGCTAACAAACACATGAAAAGATGCTCAACATCACTCATTATCAGAGAAATGCAAATCAAGACCACAATGAGGTACCATTTCACACCAGTCAGAATGGCTGCGATCCAAAAGTCTACAAGCAATAAATGCTGGAGAGGATGTGGAGAAAAGGGAACCCTCTTACATTGCTGGTGGGAATGCAAACTAGTACAGCCATTATGGAAAACAGTGTGGAGATTCCTTAAAAATTGCAAATAGAACTGCATTATGACCCAGCAATCCCACTCCTGGGCATACACACCGAGGAAACCAGAATTGAAAGAGACACGTGTACCCCAATGTTCATTGCAGCGCTGTTTATAATAGCCAGGACATGGAAGCAACCTAGATGTCCATCAGCAGATGAATGGATAAGAAAGCTGTGGTACATATACACTAAGGAATACTACTCAGCCCTTAAAAAGAATAAATTTGACTCAGTTCTAATGAGATGGATGAAACTGGAACCAATTATACAGAGTGAAGTAAGCCAGAAAGAAAAACACCAATACAGTATACTGACACATATATATGGAATTTAGAAGACAGTAATGATGACCCTGTATGTGAGACAACCAAGAGACACAGAGGTATAGAGTGGACTTTTGGACTCTGAGGGAGAGGGAAAGGGTGGGATGGTTTGGGAGAATGGCAATGAAACATGTATATTTTCGTGTAAGAAACGAAGCGCCAATCTATGTTCAATGTAGGATGCAGGATGCATGGGGCTGATGCACAGGATGATTCAAGTAGAGGATGTGGGGTGGGAGGTGGGAGGGGGCTTCGGCATTGGGAGATTGTGTCACCTATGGCTGATTCGTGTCAATGTATGGCAAAACAAATACAGTATTGTAATTTAAAATAAATAAATAAATAAATAACAACAACAACAACAACAAAAAATAAATGCTGGTTAATTAAAGAGGTTGAACAACTCTGATGATACTCAAGTGTAGACAACTGAGAGCATATATTGTAAACCTGCCAACCCCTCAGTGACATGATATTCACTAAAGTATCAGTTTCTAACCAAATAATTGGCATCTGCCTCTTTGTAGTCACAACCTGTCTCCCATCTAGCAGTAATTCTGGATTCCCCATTCTGGCTCACTCTACAGGCTGTCTGATTTAAGGGATGCTCCTGTTTGTGTGACCCTCAACCTTCCCATGTCTCTCTCATCGATACACTCTACCACACATGTTATACTCCCAAATTGATGGCCCTGCAGACTTGAAAAAGCAAAACCAATCCTCAGCTTCTTATGTGAGCTTCCTTAACGTGAGGACAGAGCAGATTATACCTCTTGCAAATCCCTAACTCACTTCACCCCCAAATCACATCTCACTTATTCAAAACAAGGCTTCTCAGTCATACTAAAGTAAATTCACTCACAATGACACAAATATATGAAAAGAGTCAGGAAACAATGTACTAGATTCACAGCACTGGGGAGATGAAGTAGAGAAATAAGCAAATTAGTAAATGAGCCCTGGGACCATCATTGACTAATAAGGAAGGGGGAAAAATCTTATATGGGGGAAAAATTTCTTTTAAAAAATGCTTATAATAAAAACTGTTAATTAATAAGAGGATAAAGTATAGATATAAATTAGAAACACTTCTTTAAAATTATCTGACACATTACAAAATTATGTACAACTACCTAGTACTGTACACAACATATAATACTGTACTATATATCTGAAAACTGCTAAGAGAGTAAATCTTAAAGGTTCTCATCACAAGAAAAAGAAATCTATAACTGTATGGTGATGAAAGTTAAATTTATTGTGGTATTCATTTTGTAATATATACATAAATCAACATGTTGTACACCTAAAACCAAATGTTGTATGTCAATTATATCTTAATAAAAAGTTAAAAAACAATGTATGAAAAGTATATTAAAAAAAAAAAGAAAAAAGAAAGTTGAGAAGCATCAGGGAAGTGGATTTCCTGGTGATTAGCCAAGGAGAGAGAGGGTGGAATTCAAAGATTCTGTGTGACCAGTTCTTTCAACATGAGGAAGACAGAAGGAAAAAGGGTGATGAGAAGGACCATAACCTCAGCTTTTCATCAGCTGGACATGAGTACCTGTAAGACATACTACTCATAAATCCCAGCTGATTTGGGATATGGATTTCAGTGTTGATACTTGTAGATAATCAGATTTTGGAGGTTAGAGAAATGATAGGAGAGGCAATAGATTGGATGTGAGACACATGTGTGCAAAATCTACCTTATTTGTAATTTGAGATGGTTCTAAGCATTAACTGTTTAGAGCTGAGAAACACACAACGTGATACAGAAGGGAAGCACAATGGTGTCCTGGGCTGAGGGCTGATTCTGCAGGAATTTGGTGATCTTGTTGGTAGACACAGCTAGTATTAGATATTGAGTTATATACATTTAAAATTAAGCAAACTGTATTAAAAATAAAGGTAAATGACCTTAAAATTACTTTCTACAATTTACTAATATCTATGTTTTTGAGAGTAGTTATAGCTATTGTGACTATAATTATGGAACAGCTACGATGGTGTGCTGCTGTGTAACTCCTTCCAACTCTGCTTTGAATTGTATCCCACTGGTAGTCAAAATGATACTGAGGGGATCAGCCAGCACTACTACAAAACAGGGCTTTCTTGTCCAGAGATCTGGCTGTTAATCATTTACTAGCACACCACTGATTAAGTAGGACATTTCAGGGCCAAGGAATGAGCAGTGGAATAAACGTGTTCCACTGACTGTTGCTAAATAAATACATCATCCCAAAACTTAGTGGCTTAAAGCAACAACTATGATTTTATAACTCAAATTTCTGTTAGTAAAGAGTTTCAGGAGTTTATGGTGAAGAGTTCCTGCTAAGGGTCTCTCAGTCAATTGTAGCTGGATGATGGCTACAGCCAGGGTGGTGATAGGCTGTGATGGCAGGGCAGGCATGCTTCTCTTTTTCATTTCTCCAGGTGTTCTTCCTGTATCAACTCATTTGCACTTCCTTACAAGGTGGTCTCCTGGAGATGTTCTTCTTACATGGTGTCTCAGGGCTTCAAATGTAAGAGTCTTAGGGGAAAAGGTAGAAATAACATCACCTTGTATTTCCTTGTCTCAAAAGCATAGAGTCACTCCCATTCTGTTCCACTGATTACAAATAAGTCACAAGTCTTCCCAGACCCAAGTGCAGATCTATCTCAATAAAGACAGGGCTAATTTTAAAAACATATGAACTGGAAGATATCTGGGGACCATCTTTAGACAGTACAATCTGCCACGGAGCCCAGTCCACAAACAAGTTGGAGAAAAACAACTATAAGCAGCTATTCCTGTGGTACATACTCTGGAAGACACTTGAGAATTGTTGCTTTCATCAATTTGAGACAAAATTTACACACAGGAGTTAGGATGCCATTTTCAAGTAACACATGAAAATGTTTAAAGCTCTGTAGTTGACTTCAACATGTGGTCAAATTTGAGAACCACTGTCCTAGAAGATCTCAATGGTAAAGATATGTCTGTCAACTCAGATGTAATTTGCTGCTGCTGGTGCTGCTAAGTCACTTCAGTTGTGTCCAATTCTGTGCGACCCCATAGACAGCAGCCCACCAGGCTCCCTCATCCCTGAGATTCTCCAGACAAGAACACTGGAGTGGGTGGCCATTGCCTTCTTCACAGATGCAATTTAAATATGGAGAAATTCTTAACAGAGAGTGCAAACATCAATAGCTTCAGGTGGTAAGCAGGTAAAATGATGAGGGAAGTAGATCCAGGTGAACTGGCCAGAGCACGATCCTCTGCTTCCTAGAATAGAAGCCACATGGAATGAAGGACCAGTTTGCTCCATGAACCTCTGCTTCAGAAGAAGTCAGAAATATGGATTGCATTATTGTGTGAATCTGTCAATTTTTAAAATTTGGCAACTAATTCACTTTATTTAAAATTTTAAATAAGCTGAAGAAAACTTGTCTGTGAGCTGAATTCAGCCCAAAGTTTGGCTCATTTGTGACTTCTTTTAAATTTTTATTTAATTTTTATTGGAAGATACTTGCTTTATAATGAGTTTTTACTATACCCTAAAGTGAATCAGCTATATATATACATATATTTCCTCCTTTTTGGATTTTCTTCCATTTAGGTCACCAAAGAGCACTAAGTAGAGTTCCCTATTCTTTATTATGGGTGACTTTTCTTTTAGAAAGGGGTCCTTCACTTGGGTATATTATGTTCTTTTCCAGCTTTTCTGTTTTTTTTTTTTTTCCCTCAGTAGCTGCTTTTTAAATTTGCTCCCGTGAAAATATGCCAAAACTGTATCCCAGTCACTTATAAACAATTGAAAGAACTTTTCCTTGTATTCTGAATTATTATGCCCAGCACGAATACAAAGGCTAGTATCAGTAGTCATTCCACCTCTATATCAACACATGAAGGGATGAGCATTAATTCATTAATACTATAGACAAAACACCCAAACCAGATTTTATAGTACTTGTGGATTCATGATGAGATAATTAGCAATTTCTTTACTTACCTCTGAGCAGGATGAGTTGAGGATTTGCTTCTCTCAATAGATTGTGCATTAAAGAGAAAAATGTCAAATAGCTAAGTAAAATAGGATGCTAAGTCTTCCAACACAAGCATGTATAGAGCACTAATGAGACAGCTTTCCTGTCACATTCACAACTAGAAGGAGCTGGCCTAAGAATAAGTCAGATTAGCTTTCTATTGGAGAAATGTTATTTTAACTCTAACTGTATAGTAAAAAAAAAAAAAAATAAAGTCAACTGGTACTTACAGAAGCTAGTTTAGTTCAACTTGAGACAGTTAACTGAATTTGGAAATATACTTTAGAAAGCTGGTCTCCCTCATTTTGCATGAAAATTAAACAAAAATCTTAATTTGAAATAAACTTTTTTTTAATTGGAGAAATCTGTTTTTGCTGTCCTCACTCCAGTTATCATCTCCAAGTTGTGAGGCCTTTGCTCCATGACCTCAACTACTTTTTCACTGACTATGAAACTATGACAGCTTTTCCTCTCTTTTTGTCCCACTTATAGCTAACATCCTGTTTGGAATCAGACATTTGCAGAAGCAGGGAGGAAGCAGCTGGGAGTGGTCAGTGTACTGTCCTATGCTTTATAGGGCGGGCTCACTGCTTTGCAGGCTCACTCTAGATGGCTGTGCCAGAAGAGAGTAAGAAGTGTGAAGGGATGAATCTGTGCATAATTGCTGTTTCCTGGTTCCTATTGATCAAGATCTATTAAAGGGAAGCCCCCTCTTTCCCTCTTCATGGATCTGGACTGCATTACTTGGCTACACTCAGAGTCATCCATATAACCAGATCATGTACAGTGTGGATCTTCATTCAGGTCTACTGATGGCAGGAGGAACCAGGACTTCTGGGGCCCCATGCTCTCCATGACTACTGAGAGCTAGTCAAGCAACAAGAAGACCAGGCATTGAAACAGAAGAGTTCAAATCCAGAAGGATCTGAGGGAGGTAGGTAAGAAGCGATGTTTGATGTACAGGGGGTAAAGAGTCATTTTAAGAAAGTGTATAGATGCATGATGTTAGAAATGAAGAAAATACTTGACATTCAGTTCCTGTTATGATGCCATAATCCTATAGATAGTCAGTCGTGAATAAAAACAATAACATTTGCTTGTGCTAGTGTAATGGACTTAGGGCAACTGTTTCCTTTTTCATGATAGCTTTCTTGACTGCAATAACATAGAACAATCTTTTTTTCAGTAAGTTATTTTCAATGGTCTGCACAATTCAGTTCATTACTATACTTTTTATCTCAGAACTCTTGATACTTGCTTTCTGCAGCAGGCTTCACAATGAAATGGGAGATGTTTCAAAAGACAAGTGTAATATTCTAGGCTACTATGCTCAACAGGAATAAAATTTGAACAAAAATGTCAAAGTCACTTACAAACTTAAAAATTTTTATTAGCCATGTTAAGAAAAGTCAAAGGTGAAATAGTAAAATGAATTTTAATATCTTTTATTTAATTCAGTATATCAAAACTTAATCATTCTTTTTTAAAAATCATTTAAATATGTAATCAAGATGAATAAATATTATTGATTAAGACAATAAGAAGACAGGTTACAGACCTGGGAAAATATTTGCATAAGAAATCTGTTACAGGACTGTTAACCAAAATATAAAATAATTCATAAAGCTCAACAATAAGAAAATGAACAACCTGGTTAAAAGTAGACTAAAGAGCTGAGAGACACTGCAACCAAAGAAGGCAATTAAGCATATGAAAAGATGCTCCGCATTTTATGTCACTAGAGAACTGCAAATTAAAACAACAGTGAGATAGCACTTAGACTACCCCAAATCCCAAACACTAACAACATCAAATCCTGGTGAGGATGTGGAGTAACAGGAGCTCTCATTCATTGTGAGTTGAAGTGAAAAATGGTACAGCTACTTTGGAAGACAGTATGACAGTTCCTTTCAAAATTTAAGACACTCTTGCCATGTGAGTACACACATGCTCAGTTATGTCCAACTCTTTTGCAACCCCATGGACTATAATTCACCAGACTTTTCTGTCCATGAAATTTTCCAGGCAAGCATATTGGAGTGGGTTGCCATTTCCTTCTCCAGGGATTCAACCTGCATCTCTTTCATCTCCTGCATTGCTCAATTGTGTCTGTGTCTTTGCAACCCTAGGGACAATAGCCCACCAGGTTGCTCTGTCCATGGGATTCTTCAGGTAAGAATTCTGGAGTGGGTAGTTATTCCTCTTCCAGTGGATCTTCCTATCCCAGGGATTAAACCCATGCCTCCTGTATCTTCTGCATTTGCAGGTGAATTATTTACCATCTGAGCCACCAGGGAAGCCCAAGAATACTAGAGTGGGTAGCCTATCCCTTCTGTAGGGGCTCTTCTTAACCCAGAAATTGAACTGCAGTCTCTTGCATTCCAGGCAGATTCTTTGCCAGCTGAGCTACCAGAAATCACAGTCCTTAGTATTTACCCAATGGACTGAAAACTTTGTCTAAACAAAAGTCTGCACATGGATGTTTATGGCACCCTTATAGATAATTGCCAAAACTTCGAAGCAACTAATATATCCCTCAGTAGCTGAATGGGTAAATAAACTGTGTCTAGACAAAGGAATGCTATTCAGCACTAAAAAGAAGTGCACTATCAAACCATGAAAACACATGGAGAAATCATTAATGCATATTCTAAGCGAAAAAGTCAGGCTGGAAAGACAACCTACTCTATGATTCTAATTTATAGACATTCTGGAAAAGACAAAACTATGGAGATAGTAAAAAGATCAGTGGTTGCCAGCAGTTAGAGGGGAGGAAAGAACAACAAAGTAGAGTACAGAGGACTTTTAAGACAGTGGGATTATTTTCTATGACATTGTCATGGTGGATAAATGTCATTTTACACTGGTTCAATTCCATAGAATGGATAACACCAAAAGCCGACCTAAGGTACCCTGTGAATTGTGGATGATAATAATGTGTCGGTACAGGTTAATCACTTTTAACACAGGGATGATATGAAGGGTGGATATATGTAAGGGCAGGGATGTTGTGAACCCAAAACTTCTTTAAACAATAACGTTTACTCAGGGAGAGAGTGAAGGACAAGGAAGCCTGGTGTGCTGCAGTTCATGAAGTTGTAAAGAGTAGGACATGACTTAGCGATTGAGCAGCAACTAATCAAAACATACTATTTAAATATTTTACATTTTTTAACAAAGTCTTTATTAGAAATTCATACTGTTTTTACCCTTATAGCACATTTCAGTTTGGACTAGTTACATTTTGCATGACTGACAGCCATACTCACTGCTAACTACCAGGTGGGACTGTGCAACTCTAGGGAATATGAACAAGCTTGCAGCCAATCTGAGAGGAGAACTTTGTTTAGTTTTAGCTTAATTTTATAATTTTGTAAACATTTTATTGGAGAATAGTTGATTTACAGTGCTGTGCTAGTTTCAGGTGTACAGCAAAGTGAATCAGTTATGCATACACACATATCCACTCTAAAAGATTCTTTTCCTATATAAGCCTTTATAGAATATGGAGTAGAATGTCCTGTTCTATACAGTAGATCCTTTTAGTTATCTATTTTATATATAGTAGGGTGTATATGTCAGTTCCAATTTATCCTCCCCTTTACACACTGGTAACCATAAACATCCCAATGTTCATTTGCAGTGCTATGCCCTATGCAGCAAGGACATAAAAACAGTCAAATTGTCCATGAACAGAGGAAGGGTAATGAAGACGTGGTACATATGTACAATGGAATATTAACCATAAAAATAATAAAATAATGCCTTCTGCATCAACATAGATGGACCTAGAAATATCATAGTGAGTGAAGTAAGTCAAACAGAGAAAGACAAATATGTGATAGCATTTATATGTGGAATATAGAAAAAGGGCACAGATGAACTTATATACAAAATGGAAAGAGAGTTATACATATATAGAAAACAAACTGAGGAGTGTGCTTTGGATAGAAATTATGATTCCCAAACTTGAGTATGCTTCAGAATCACTTGCAAAACTTATTAAAATACAGATTACTGGACCTTACACCAAGAGGTTCAGATTCCAATAGGTCTAGAGCGAGAACCCAAATTTCTGTTTCTAACAATGTTCCCGGGTGGTGCTGGTACTGCAAGTCTGGAAACCACTCTGGGAGTCACTGGTGAAGATGACGCTTTGGGAAACCAGCTTTGTAGTTTTTAAATGATGGAAGGGACAACAGTTCTAAATATGATGCAGATCCTCTATACCAATAGCTTCAGTCCTATCTATAGCACGAAAGACAGGTCATCAAATTGTGCTTAAGATTACAATTATATTCCTCAGTGAAATGTCACAGAATAATCCTTTTGGTCTTGTTAAACATTTGTAAGTGAAGTTGCAGGTATTTAGATCTTATATACACAAATGTGACATATTTAATTTATATAATTAGTAGTCTTGGATGGATGTGAGAGTTGGACTATAAAGAAAGCTGAGCATCAAAGAATTGATGCCTTTGAACTGTGGTGTTGGAGAAGAATCTTGAGAATCCATTGGACTGCAAGGAGATCAAACCAGTCAATCCTAAAGGAAATCAGTCCTGAATATTTATTGAAAGGACAAATGCTGAAGCTGAAACTCCAGTACTTTGGCCACCTGATGCGAAGAACTGACTCATTTGAAAAGACCCTGATGCTGGAAAAGATTGAAGGAGGAGAAGGGGATAACAGAAGATGAGATGGCTGATGGCATCACTGACGCAATGGACATGAGTTTGAGTAGGCTCCAGGAGTTGGTGATGGACAAGGAGGCCTGGCGTGCTGCAGTCCATAGGGTCGCAAAGAGTTGGACATGACTGAGCGACTGAACTGAACTAAATTAGTGCATCACAGCCAGAATGGAGTCTTGTTTGCATTTCCATTCACTAAAGGAAACATCCAGGAGAAGGAAATGGCAACCCACTCCAGTATTCTTGCCTGGGAAATCCCATGGGCAAAGGGCTGGAGGGCTACAGTCCATGGGGTCGCAAGAGTCCGACGTGACTTAGCTACTAAACAAGGTATTCCTTCCCCGAATTCCTGCTATGAATCACTCTCATAATAAACAGTTCCTCGTGTGCATTAGGGGAAAAAAAAAAAAAAAAAGAAACATCCAGACATAGTTTGAATAAACAGTAATTTTGAGAATAGAAAATGATACCATAAGCACAATTCAATTCCTTTTACCTTGACTGTAAACCTACGCTGGGCTTCCTAGGTGGTTCAGGACATAAAGTATCTGCCTGCCAATGCAGGAGACACAAGTTTGATCCTTGGGTTGGGAAGATTCCCCCAGGGAAGGAAATGGCAATGCACTTCAATATTCCTACCTGGAAAATCCCATGGACAGAAAAGCTTGGCAGGCTATGATCAATGGGGTCACAAAAGAGTCAGATACAACTTAGTGACTAAACAACAACAAAACTCCCGTTAGTCTGATAGTTCCTCTGAAGGAGAAATATTTCTCATATTTACTGTTGTATTCCCAGTTTTTAAAAATTTTTGTATACAGTTGGTATCTAATAAATGGATGAGTGAATTGTTTTATTTGTTTCATATATTTTTGGAAATCTGGGTTTTAACTCTTCTGAATTTTCAAATATAAAGCAACATTGTGAAGGTCAGGAGGATGAGTGTGACGCAAAGATAGACAACTCTCTTAATCCTATGTTCATTTCTGTAAGTACTAGGGAATACATTATAGTTCAAAGTGGAAATACAAGTGCCAACAAACTGTTTGTCACCTTGTCATTCTGGATGGCCTGATTATAAATAGTCCATTTCCAGACTTCCTCTCACTCCATAGGAGCCTAGAACTGAATTACAAATTACCTGATGCTTTAGATTCACATTTCACAGTGTGATATCATAACATATTGTAAGAAGGGCTGCTTCACATGAATCTTTAAATGATAAAAATATATATCTCTAGTGATGCAAAAAGAAACTTATGAATCTAACATTTTCTCACAATTGGGCTTACAAATAGAGATCAAAAAACTTTAGTCAAGTGGAAATAAATTAAGAGTTGTTACTGCCTAACATCTGTGCATTTTTTCAAGTAATCTTATGTTCTTGCTAACACTAGATTCTAGGATTCTAACTTTTGTAAGTCAACTGTGGAATTAACTGGATTATTATGTCATCTATGCAATTAATCCGCATGGGATAGTTTCATAATATTGTTGTTTGGAGGATGGCATTAAGAATGCTCATATCGACTGAAATGCAAATCTGTGACAGGCACTATTTATTTATTTTTCTAGCTTTATTAAAATATAACTGACATTTAATATTGTATAAATTTAAGATATGTATGTTGATTTGATAGGCTTATATGTTACAAAATTATTACCCCCACAGAATTAGACAAAACCTGAATCACTTCATGGCATTACTATTTAATTTTTGCGGTGAGAACATTCACTGTCTACTCTTTTAGCAACTTTCAAGTATATAATATGGTATTGTCAGCTATAGACAACATACAGAACATTAGATTCCCAGAACTTAACTCATTTTGTAAATGGAAGCTTGTACTCTTTGATCAATATCTCTTCATTTCTCTCAGTTACCAGCTCCTGGTAACTACCACTCTACTATGTTTCTATATTTGACCTTTGTCTGGAGTCCACATAAAAGTAATATTATAGGAGTGCAGTTACCTTTTCAAGATCCTGTTTTCATTTTCTTTAGACTTATACTCAGAAGTGAAATTTCTGGATCATATAGTAATCCTGTTTTTAATTTTTGAAGACCCTCCGTACTGTTTTCCATAGTGACTGTGCTACTTTACATTCCCACCAATACAGAATTGTCTTTTTCTTTTTTCCTTTTGAATTTATTTTTTAACTAATTTTTATTGCAATGTAATTGCTAACAATGTTGTTAGCTTATACTACACAGCAAAATTAATCAGTCATACATATACATATAACCCCTCCCTTTTGGATTTCTCTTCCATTTAGGACACCACGGGGCATTAAGTACAGTTCCCTGTACTGTACAGTATATTCCCATCAGCTGTCAATTCTGTACATAGTATCAATAGTGTATTTATACCAATTCCAATCTCTCAATTCCTCTCACCCTACCCCTTCACCTCTTGGTATCCATACATTTATTCTGTTCATGTGTATCTCTACATCTCTACCATTTTTCTAAATACCACAGTTCAGTTCAGTTCAGCTCAGTCACTCAGTCGTGTCCAACTCTTTGCGACCCCATGAATCGTAGCACAGCAGGCCTCCCTGTCCATCACCAACTCCTGGTGTTCACTCAAACTCACATCCATCGAGTCGGTGATGCCATCCAGCCATCTCATCCTCTGTCACATTAATATGTCATATTTGTTTTTCTCTCTCTGACTTCTTTCACTCTGTATGACACTCTCTAGGTCCATCTACATCTCTACAAAAGTCCTTATTTCATTCCTTTTTATGACTGAGCAGTATTCTATTAGGGCTTTCCTGGTGTCTCAGCTGGTAATGAATCAGTCTGCAATGCAGGAGACCCCAGTTTTATTTCTAGGTTGGGAAGATCCCCTGGAGAAAAGCATGGCAACTCACTCTAGTTTTCTTGCCTGGAGAATCCTTACAGACAGAGGGGCCTGGCAGGCTATAGTCCATGGGGTCGCAAAGAGTCTGACACGACTGAGCAACTAAGCACACATACAGTATTCCATTGTGTATATGTATCAAATTTCTCCATTCTTTATCCATTCTTTTTATCCATTCATCAGTTGATAGATATTCAGGTTTCTTAATAAACAAAAAATAAATCTACTGTATTACCCAGCAATTCCACTACTAAGCATCTACTCAGAGAAAGTAATAGTTCAAAAAGATACATGCGGTTCTTGCTGACAGTTTCAGGCCACTTGCAGGGCTACTCTGATGATGTACCAAGGTAGGCTGGGTTCATGGTTCTATTTATCACCTTCCTCACTCTTCTATCTTACCAGGAGTTGGACCAGAGCCCTCCCCAGATCCCTGGAAAATGAAACTTAAATGTCACCCTGTTGTGATCCTTCTTTTCTTTCAAAGTACTGATAGCTTTCTCCAAGGCCATGTATGTGTTGTGGTTGTAAAACCAGTTTGTGTTGATAAATGAGGCTGGGTTTGTGGAAGTTTTGATAAATAAATTCATTAAAGGCACCCCAAGTGTTGTCTTTTTCCATATGTGTGACAACACTTATCTCTTTTCTTTTTCATGACAGCCATTCCAACAGATGTCTCCTTGTAGCTTTCATTTGTGTTTCTCTGGTAACTGGTAATGTACCTGTTGCCATTTGTATGTCTTATTTATTTATTCATTTATTTTTAATTATTGGCCACACCCATTGGCATGTGGAACATAAGCACCTAGGGGATTGAACTAATACCCTCTGCATTGGAAGATGTAGTCTTAACCGCTGGACTGCCAGGGAGGTCTCTGTATGCCCTTTTAAAAAGAATGTCTATTCAATTCCACATCAATTTTTTTTTTTTTTTTATATCTGTGAAAGACTTTATTCCCCCTCTTTTTTGTAATACTTTACTCTACGTTACAATACTGTATTTGTTTTGCCATACATTGACACGAATCAGCCACAGGTGTACACGATCTCCCAGTGTCAAAGCCCCCTCCCACCTCCCACCCCATATCATCTCCCTGGATCATCCCGTGCATCAGCCCCAAGCATCCTGCATCCTGCATTGAACATAGACTGGCGCTTCATTTCTTACATGATAGTATACATGTTTCAATGCCATTCTCCCAAATCATCCCACCCTCTCCCTCTCCCTCAGAGGCCAAAAGTCCATTCTATACCTCTGTGTCTTTTGTTGTCTCACATACAGGGTCATCATTACTATCTTTCTAAATTCCATACATATCCACATTGATTTTTAAAGCAGATTGTTTTCATGTTTTGTATCTTTGTTTTTGCTATTGATTTGTATGAATTTATATATATATATTTTATGTTAACCACCTGATGCAAAGAACTGACTCATTGGAAAAGACCCTGATGCTGGGAAAGATTGAAAGCAGGAGGAGAAGGGTATGGCAGAGGATGAGATGGTTGGATGGCATCACTGACTTGATGCACAGGAGTTTGAGCAAGCTCTGGGATTTGGTGATGGGCAGGGAAGCCCTGGTGTGCTGCAGTCCATGAGGTCACAAAATGTCAGACACGAATGAGTGACTGAATTAAATGTATACAACTAAACGGACCCTAAAATGAGCAAAACTTTAACAACAGCAGCACAACACTTTTCTTCCCTTAACCTTTCTTCTTCATTTAAGTGAGAAGAATATTTTCATTTTTTATCTTTAAACATACTAGAAATAAGTATTAACACAGGAATGGGATTTAAACCCAAGTGTGCTAGTCTTTGGCTTGTGCTCCTTCCAGGGTTCCACTGCCACTGGAAGCAAACTAAATGTCCATCAACAGATGAGTGCATAAAGATGTGGTACATATATACAATGGAAGATTACTCAGCCATTAAAAAGAATGAAATGATGCCATGTGCAGCAACATGGATAGACCTGGAGACTATTATCCAAAGTGAAGTAAGTCAGACAGAGAAAGACAAATATATAATGTCTCTTATATGTAAAATCTGAAAAATGATGCAGACTTATTTGCAAATTGGAAACAGATTCACAGACTTAGAAAACAAACTTACGGTTACCAAATGGGAAAGGTGGGAAAGGGTAAACTAGGGATTTGGAATTGACATGTGCACACTAATATATAAAAAACAGATAACCAACAAGATCCTACTGTATAGCACAGGGAACTCTACTCCATATTCTGTAATAACCTAAATGGAGAAAGAATTTGAAAAAGAATAGATATTATATGTATAACCGAACCACCTTGATGTCTGTACACCTGAAACTAACACAGCATTGTAAATCAACTATGCTGTGCTGTGTTTCATTGCTCAGTTGTGTCCAACACTGTGATCCCATGGACTGTAGCCTGCCAGGCTCCTCTGTCCATAGGGATTCTCCAGGCAAGAATACCGGAGTGGGTTCTCATGCCTTCCTCCAGGGGATCATCCCAACTTGGGGTTCAAACCCAGGTCTCCTGCATTGCAGGCAGATTCTTTACCATCTGAACCACCAAGGAAGCCCAAGAAAACTGAAGTAGGTAGCCTATCTCTTCCCCAGGGCATCTTCCTTACCCAGGAATCAAACCGGGGTCTCCTACATTGCAGGTGGATTCTTCATCAGCTGAGCTATAAGGAAAGCCCAAATCAACTATAATCCAGTATAAAATTTAAAAATAAATAAATAAATAATTACAGTGGGGCTTTGAGAGATGGATCCATCCTGAACAAGCTGACACATCAGAGATTTGTGCTGACAGAGGTGAATTCAGTGCTTGCAACATTTAGATGTTCATAGTGGCTTAACAGCCAATTCTTTCAAAAATATCTATTGGAAGTGATTTTTATGACAATGCTTATTATTCTAGAGAATGAAGAATCTTAGTTTCTCTCACTCTACAGTTTTGGGAATAAGAGCACAATCTTTCCTTTCTTCATCTTAAGGCTCTGGAAAGGGATTTATCATGAGTGTTAAAACACTAGGCTGAAAGAAGCACAAGCTGGAATCAAGATTGTCAGAAGAAATACTAATATCCTTACATATGCAGATGACACCACCCTTATGGCAAAAAGTGAAGAGGAAGTAAAAAGCCTCTTGATGAAAGTGAAAGAAGAGAGTAAAAATATTGGCTTAAAGCTCAACATTCAGAAAACTAAGATCATGACATCTCATCCCATCACTTCATGGCAAATAGATGGGGAAATGACGGAAACAGTGTCAGACTTTATTTTTCTGGGCTCCAAAATCACTTCAGATGATGATTGCAGCCATGAAATTAAAAGATGCTTACTCCTTGGAAAGAAAGTTATGACCAACTTTGACAGCATATTCAAAAGCAGAGACATTACTTTGTCAACAAAGGTCTGTCTAGTCAAGGCTATGGTTTTTTCAGTAGTCATGTATGGATGTGAGAGTTGGACCATAAAGAAAGATGAGCACTGAAGAATTAATGCTTTTGAACTGTGGTGTTGGAGAAGACTCTTGAGGGTCCCTTGAACTGCAGGGAGATCCAACCAGTCCATTCTAAAGGAGATCAGTCCTGGGTGTTCATTGGAAGGACTGATGTTGAAGCTGAAACTCCAATACTTTGGTCACCTGATGTGAAGACCTGACTCATTTGAAAAGACCTTGATGCTGGGAAAGATTGAGGGCAAGAGGAGAAGGAGATGACAGAGGATGAGATGGTTGCATGGCATCACTGACTCAATGGACATGAGTTTGGGTAAACTCCAGGAGTTGGTGATGGACAGGGAGGCCTGGTGTGCTGCAGTTCATGGGGTCACAAAGAGTCAGACATGACTAAGTGACTGAACTGAACTGAACTGAATGAATTACATCAGTTAGTTTATCTTTGTTCAGATACGATAAAAGACAAAGGCATATAAATATATCCCAAGGGAATTAAGTTACTATTTTTCCTTTCCTGCCTTTGAAATGAAACCTACACAATGATCTTTGCCCAGGATAAAACACTCTCAAAGCATATGTTCTATAGCTTTTGGGCTCCACGGAGCAGCGGCTACTCCTTGCATCATTAAATGCTTATTATTTCTTCATCTAAAAACCACAGCTAGCTTTTTTGAGATGTTATCACCAGTGAACTATATTTCTTAAAAACATTCGCCAAACTTCCCTGAGAAAATCATTTATTCAGCTTAGAAGTTATGCATCAAGATGTTGCCAAGCCCATATCTGGTTAATCTCTGACATTAAGACAAGTTTCATACAGGCTTGATGTCAGGTCACAGATTTATGAAGCCAACTGAGATATGGCTCACAAACCTGGACTTTATTTTCCTTGGTGAGAAGGTGATATGAAACCATGTTAAGCTGAAATGTTTTGAACACTAAGGGACTCATTTGAAATCATCATCTATAGAGAACTTAAAAGAGATCATGAGACATTTCCACCCAATTGTTTAATTTGCACTCTTGGTCAAGTTGAGAGTTTGACATTATCTTTCCTTTGTACTTAGTAAAGCAAGCTCATGCTCAGAATGAGATTAAAAGCTAAAGGAGTTGCACTCCTACAATTCTTGTCTTTTTGTGCTATTATTATGGAAATTAATGAAAACCACTTTCTTCACTCTGAGGCTCCAGGAGAGGCATTAGGTTAAAACAAATGCAAAGCATTACATCAATATAATTTGAAGATTGATATGGATGGCCAATGACACCTACAGTTTCAAATTGCTTCAGAGAATTTTACTGTAATAACTATATTGAAATTTTGATAAGGTATAGGAAAATGTCAAAAGTTCATGCCTGATAGAAATATTTTTATAAGTTAAATTATTTTATTCAACACAATCTTAGTAATTAACAATGTAATTTGGTCATAATACAAAAGTCCATTTATTAATTTATCCTCTCTATATTATTTATGGAACACTGTATAAAGTACTAGAAAATTTAATTTATTCAAAGCATAACTGTTGAGTGCTTTCTGTACAGGATACAGTTTTGGAGCTGGAGAAATAGCAGTAAAACACATCTAAAATTTCTCTTCTCATGGAACTTACATTCTAATGGATAAGAAGCAAAGTGATTAGGATAAATAAATATACAATATGCTTAAGGGAGCCAAGTACTAAAGAGAAAGGAGACCAGTCCTGGGTGTTCATTGGAAGGACTGATGTTGAAGCTGAAACTCCAGTACTTTGGCCACCTGATGTGAAGACCTGACTCATCTGAAAAGACCCTGATGCTGGGAAAGATTGAGGGCAAGAGGAGAAGGAGATGACAGAGGATGAGATGGTTGCATGGCATCACCGACTCAATGGACGTGGGTTTGGTTAGACTCTGGTAGTTGGTGATGGACAGGAAGGCCTGGCATGCTGCAATTCATGGGGACACAAAGAGTTGGACATGAATGAGCGACTGAATGAACTAAAGAGAAAAAATATTAAAAGGGACATAGGATAGATACTATTGGGTTGGGATGCTGAGGGGGGGGTAACATTTCAGACCAATTAATAGGAAGAACTCTCAGAAAAGGTGACATTTGAATGAAGACTAAGAAGGAGCCAAAAAGTTAAGTAAAAAGATGTCTAGGGGGAGATAACACAACATCTATTTCTGCTTTATTGACTATGCCAAAGCCTTTGACTGTGTGGATCACAATAAACTGTGGAAAATTCTGAAAGAGATGGGAATACCAGACCACCTGACCTGCCTCTTGAGAAATCTGTATGCAGGTCAGGAAGCAACAGTTAGAACTGGACATGGAACAACAGACTGGTTCCAAATAGGAAAAAGAGTATGTCAAGGCTGTCTATTGTCACCCTGCTTACTTAAATTATATGCAGAATACATCATGTGAAACGCTAGACTGAAAGACACACAAGCTGGAATCAAGATTGCTGGGAGAAATATCAATAACTTCAGATATGCAGATGACACCACCCTTATGGCAGAAAGTGAAGAGGAACAAAAAGCCTCGTTTTGAAAGTGAAAGAGGAGAGCGAAAAAGTTGGCTTAAAGCTCAACACTCAGAAAATGAAGATCATGGCATCCGGTCCCATCACTTCATGGGAAATAGATGGGAAAACAGTGAAAACAGTGTCAGACTTTATTTTTATGGGCTCCAAAATCACTGCAGATGGCAACTACAGCCATGAAATTAAAAGAAGCTTACTCCTTGGAAGAAAAGTTATGAACAACCTAGATAGCGTATTGAAAAGCAGAGACATGACTTTGCCAACTAAGATCCGTCTAGTCAAGGCTATGGTTTTTCCAGTGGTCATGTATGGATGTGAGAGTCGGACTGTAAAGAAGGCTGACTGCCGAAGAATTGATGCTTTTGAACTGTGGTGTTGGAGAAGACTCTTGAGAGTCCCTTGGACTGCAAAGAAATCCAACCAGTCCATTCTGAAGGAGATCAGCCCTGGGATTTCTTTGGAAGGAATGATGCTAAAGCTGAAACTCCAGTACTTTGGCCACCTCATGCAAAGAGTTGGCTCATTGGAAAAGACTCTGATTCTGGGTGGGATTGGGGGCAGGAGGAGAAGGGGACGACAGAGGATGAGATGACTGGATGGCATCACTGACTTGATGGACATGAATCTGAGTGAACTCTGGGAGTTGGTGATGGACAGGGAGGCCTGGCGTGCTGCAATTCATGGGGTCGGACATGACTGAGTGACTGAACTGGACTGAACTGAGTCTTTTTCTCTTTACCTCAGTAATATTCATCACACATGTGGCTTCAAATAAGAATTGTTTACAAATTTATTTCTTCACCCTGGTATGCTTTGCTATATAACACACTCCTATCAGTAGACTGCTTGACACTCTCAAATGGGTGTTTCAAATTATACTTCAAATTGTTATGGCCCAAGGGGAACTCCAGGACTTCCCTTAATACTTGATCCTCTTTCAGTGTTCCTTAGCTAATGGATGCCACTTCTACCCATCTTACACTGCAAGCCAGAAACGTTTGATTCCTCAACTTCAGGACCCTCAAATCCAATCCATTATCCAATCCACTGACTTGTTTCCCCAAGCCATCACCTTAGTCCAACATACCTTCATCTCCTGTATTTTCTTCTTCCAGAAATCCTATTCTGTACCACCACAGGGAAAGAAAACCTTCAAAATGCTAACTGAATCCTGTCACCAACTGTGTACCTATCTAAAATACTGTAAAGAATTTCCATTTTTCCTTGAAAAAAAATCTTAAAATTTTCAGATGTTCTAAATTAAAAGGTGCTTACTCGTTGGAAGGAAAGTTATGACCAACCTAGATAGCATATTCAAAAGCAGAGACATTACTTTGTCAACAAAGGTCCGTCTAGTCAAGGCTATGGTTTTTCCAGTGGTCATGTATGGATGAGAGAGTTGGACTGTGAAGAAAGCTGAGTGCAGAAGAACCTTTATCTACCTCTGCAAGCTCATTTTGCTCTGATGTTCCCTTTTCCCACTTTGAACTCAAGCTGCAACTGGCTTTTAAAAATTTATTTGAACAGGAGGGGAGAACAAGATGATGGAGGTGTAGGTGGACATGGAGTATATCTCTCTCCACACATATATCAGGAATACACCTTCAGACACAGAAGTGTGTGGAGAACACCAGCTGAGAGCAGACAGGAAGGAGTACTTGACCAGAAGAATAGAATATATGGAACCATGCAAAGCTCAGTAGGATGAAGGAACTGGAGGGGAAACAGGAGTGTTAGTAGGACTGGACTTGCCCTCAGTGGGTGAGGGAACTGAAGCAGGGGTCCAATCCCTACATCCCGGCAGTTGTCTGAGTCAGAGGAGAAACATTTAAGGCTGAGAGTGAAACAGCTGATCTGTGGTAGCCTAAATGGAATCAGAATCAGACAGTCCTTGCTGCAGTCATACATACCCTGGACAGGGACACAGGTCCCCTGGAAGGCACAGTGGCTGGGGGCTGGAGTTTAGGGATTGTGGAGCAATCCCAGTGCAAGGGATGCTGCTGACTGCAGGGGAACGGATTGAGGGGATGTGAGGGAAGAGACTGTACTGGGAAATGCCTGTGGAGGAAAGCCAGGTAGCCATGAGAGCAAGGTGATACTGCTGAGTCATGCATAGGGGGTGGAGCCATCATCATAGCCTCTTTCACCCCACACGCCAGCATCTGCAGCTGAACGATAGAGAGGCTGGTCCACCAAAGGCCTGATGAAGAGAACTACTGAGTAGGACCCCACCCAGGGTGCTCCTTTAAGAGACTGATGCACCTATCTACAGAGTAAACCCCAGCCAGAGGGGCCCCTCTGTGTGCCTGACGTGCAGAACAACAGAGAAAGACCCCAGGCAAGGGAGCCCTCTAACTACCTGAATGGGCAGAGATACAGAAAAAGACTGGCCGAAGAGGCATTTTGATTGCCAGCCTCAAGAGGTTCGAAAAAGACTGAGAGGGTCATAACTCCTGTGGGGGAGGCAATCTGTGTCCCTACACACTTGGCATCTCCAGGGTCCCCACAAGCCAAGCAGCTGTGCCACTTTCATGCTTAACTGTCACAGGGGCAGAGCTGCCACAGGCAAAAGACTGTGCATCTATGCGTGCAGGGTCGTTTTGGTCATGTCCAACTTTTTGTGACCTGTAGAGTGTGGCTTGCCAGGCTTCTCTGTCAGGGGGTTCTCCCAAGAATACTGGAACGTATTGGCCAATACTGGTTGCCATACCCTTCTGGAGCACTATAATCCCTGCTGCTCTAGCTGCCAACTCCCCTGAGTATCTGGTGCTACCAGAACCCCTGAAACCCAAGCAGCTGCACCACCTCCACACATGGCCCTCAAAGGGGCAAACCCCAGTCCTCCAGGGTACTCTCAGGAGCATACCCCAGTGGACGACCCACATGTGGAGGTGGAAATAAAACCACAGTTGAAACCCAGCAGCTGAGTGGCTAAGGAAGAAGACCCAAAAGTTCCCACCATTTGTACAAGCTGCAGGTTAAAGCCACATGATCAACTAGGCAGATTCTATGTCTATGGAGTATATAAAAAGACATTGAGAGTGCCCAGAAAAACAAACAAACAAACAAACAAACAAAAACTAGTTCTGACAGCCATGGACATTGGAGGCAAAAACACACAGGATTAGAACCAGATTAGAATCAACTGCTCCCACAACAGGTCCAGAGATCACTGGAAGGCATCCTAGGGAGGTGAGGTGGACTGTGACTTTCAGTGAGGGAAAGGACTCTGAAAGCAGTGACTCAAGAAAAACATCTGTTATTCTTATGTTTGACTTGTTCTGTAGATTCTTTTGGATTTTTCCCCTTTTTGTCCCCCTCTGTTGTCTATTTTATTGCCACTATGAAATATAATTAAGCTTTTGAGCTTTTTTTGTTTTCCCCCAGTCACATTTTGTATTGTTGTTATAAACTTCTGCCTCTACATGGGGCTTTTGCTGTTCTGTGGCATTTGCCTTTTTTTCTTTTCTCAATTTTAATTTTTAAACCTACTATTATTTTCTCTATATTCATTCGTTTGCCTTTCCTACTTTTCCCCTTGCAGTTAATCTTTAATGTATATAAATCTTCATCTACCTCTATTTAACTTTTTATATCTATTCCTTCTTGCTTTTCTTTCCACTCAACATATTTGTTAGTTTCATTTTCATTGCTTTATTCCTCAGTTGGCACCTTGCTTTAGTTTGTTTTCCAGTTTGTGTTTTAGTTAGTTTTATTCCTAACTGGTAGATATAATTTTTGTTTGTTTGTTTTTTTGCCAGGTCAGTCTATTATACTTTATTTTTGTTGGACTGTTTTAATTTTGCTTATGGGTGTATACATATATATGTATATTCAGTCACACCTTTTATTGTTGATATGAACTTCTGCCTCTACATTGGGCTTTGGCAGTTCTGTGGAATTTTCCATTTTTGTTTTCTTTTCTCTTTTAATTTTTTAAACCTATTATTTTTTCTTACATTCATTCCTTTGTTGGCTTTTCCTACTGTTCTTTTCCCCTTGCAGTTAGTCTCTAATGTATTTAAATCTTCTTTATCTGCTTCTATTTAACTTTACATATCTATTCTTTCTTTCTTTTCCTCTCAGCTTATTCATTAGTCTTATTTTCATTGCTTTATTCCCCAGTTGGCACCTTGTTTTAGCTTTGTTTTCCAGTTTGTGCTTTAGCTAGTTTTGCTCTTAACTGGTATATATGATTTCTGGTTTCCTTTGTTCACCAGGTCAATTTACTGAACCTTATTTTTGCTGGACAGTTTGATTTTGCTTTTGGGTATATGTGTATATGTGTATATTCAGCACTCTTTTCACTGTTGTTATAAACCTCTGCCTCTATGTTGGGCTATTGCAGTTCTGTGGAGTTTTCCTTTCTCTCTTTTTCCTTCCTTTTTCCTTCTTTATAATATTTTTAATATTTTAAAATCTATTATAGTTTTTCTGTTTATTTTTCGTTTGTCTTTCCTACTGTTTTTTTATCTTGTGTAATCTTTAATGTATATAAATCTTCATCTACCTCTGTTTAAGTTTGCATATCTATTCTTTCTTTCCTTTCTTCTCAACATATTTGTTAGTATTGTTTTCAGTTATTTATTCCCCACTTGGCACCTTGATTTAGTTTTGTTTTCCACTTTGTGCTATAGTTAGTTTTGTTCTTAACTGGTAGATATAATTTTTATTTTCTTTGTTTGCTGGGTCAATCTACTGTACTTTATTTTAGTTGGAATATTTTGCCTTTGCTTATGGAAGTAAACGTATATGTGTATATTCTATTAATTTAATTATTATCTACCTGATTTTGTAATTGTTATTTGTCTTGGATTCATCTTTGGTTTCTCATTTTTGGGTAATTGTTTTAAGCTTATTTAATGGTATAACAAACCACTTGTGGAATCTTCATTCCTGACCAGAGTTCAAGCCCTGAGCCTTTGTAGTGGGAGTACTGAATCCAAAACCCTAGACTACCAGAGAACTAACCTTAGAGATTATCAAATAGTGAGAACTTACACAAGGGAACCACTGAAATATAAGACCCAGCATTAACCAATCAGCAGTAGCACCCTGTGCAGGATGCCTCATCTAAACAACAAACAAAACAAAAATACAAACCAAATCATCAGCAGACAGGATTACCACCTCACTCAGCCTTGTTCATCAGGGTAAAAATAAACAAACAAACAAACAAAAAATACTCAACACAAATCTCATGCTATATGAAGCTTACACAAACCACTGGACCAACCTTAGAGGGCAGAAACCAAAAGGAAGAAAGAATTCAACCTTGAAGCCTGGGAAAAGGAGACATAAAATACAATAAGTTAAAAAAATAAAGCCAGAGAGGTACTACATGAATGGAGGAACAAACTAGCAACACTGAAGTCCAAATAAATGAAGAGGAAGTAGGAAAACTATCTGAAAAAGAATTCAAAATCATGATAGTAAAGATGATAAAAACCTTGAAAGCAAATGCAGAAAATGCAAGACTCAGTTAAAAAGACCTAGAAGAATTAGAGAATAAACATAGAGGGACACACAACACAATTACTGACATTAAAAATGCTCTAGAAGGAATCGATAGCAGAATATCTGAAGCAGAAGAATGAATCAGTGAGCTGGAAGATAAAATGGTGGAAATAACTTCTGAAGAGCAAAATAAAGTAAAAGCATGAAAAGAACTGAGGATAGTCTCAGAGACCCCTGGGACAATATCAAATGCACCTGCATTTGAATTATAGGGGTCCCAGAAGAAGAAGAAGAGAAAGGGTATGAGAAAAATTTTGAAAGATTTTAGCTGAAAATTTCCCCAACATGGAAAAAAGAAATAGTCAATCAAGTCCCAAAAGCACAATGAGTCCCATACAGGATAAACCCAAGGAGAAATGTGCCAAGACACATACTAATCACACTAACAAAGACTAAACACAAGGAAAGAATATTAAAAGCAGCAAGGGGGAAGCAACAAGTAACATACAAGGGAAACCCTGTACAATTAACAGCTGATCTTTCAGGAGAAACTCTGCAGGCCAGAAGGAAATGGCAGGATATATTTAAACTATTGAAAGGGAAAAATCTACAACCAAGATTACAGTACTGAGCAAGGATCTCATTGAAA
Organism: Nanger dama; assembly: GCA_917880005.1. Taxonomy (NCBI): domain Eukaryota; kingdom Metazoa; phylum Chordata; class Mammalia; order Artiodactyla; family Bovidae; genus Nanger; species Nanger dama. Next base: position 62,694,874 of record CAKJTW010000004.1, on the reverse strand, counting down.
ATTTATGGAGAAATAAAAAGCTTTTCAGACAAGCAAAAGTTAAGAGAATTCAGTGCCACCAAACCAGCTTTAAAACAAATGTTAAAGGGACTTATATAGTCAAGAAATACAAGAGACAAAAAATCAAACCCAAACAAGAAAATGGCAATAGGAATATATGTATCAATAATTACATTAAATGTAAATGGATTAAATGCCCCAACCAAAAGACACAGACTAGCTGAATGGATACAAAAACAATACCCATATATATGCTGTCTACAAGAAACCCACTTCAGACCTAAAGACACATATAGACTAAAAGTGAGAGGATGAAAAATATATTCCATGTAAATGGAAGCAAAAGAAGGCTGGAGTAGCAATCCTCATAGCAAATAAAATAGACCTTAAAATAAACAAGATTATGAAAGATAAGGAAGGACATTACATAATGATCAAGGGATCAATCCAAGAGGAAGACAATTCTAAATATCTATGCACCCAACATAGGAGCACCTCAATACATAAGACAAACACTAACAGACATAAAAGGAGAAGTTGACACTAACACAGTAATAGTAGGAGACTGTAACACCCCACTCACACCAATGGACAGAACATCAAAACAAAAAATTAATAAGGAAACATGTCTTAAATAATACATTAGATGAGATGGATCTCATTGATCTCTTCAGGACATTCCATCCAAATGCAGAAGAATACACCTTCTCCTCAAGTGCACATGGAGCATTCTCCAGGATAGACCACATCTTGGGTCACAAATCAAATATCAGTAGATTTAAGAAAATTGAAATCGTACCAAGTGTCTTCTTTGACAACAAAGCTATGAGACTAGATATTAATTACAAGAAAAAAACATAAGAAACACAAACACATGGAGATTAAGCAACATATTTCTAAATAAGTAAGAGGTTACTGAAGAAATCAAAAGGGAAGTAAGAAAATTTCAAGAAACAAATGACAATGAAAACATGACAACTCAAAATGTATAGGATGCAGCAAAAGCAGTTTTAAGAAGAAAGTTTATAGCAATAGAATCCTACCTCAAGAAACAAGAAAACACATCAAATGGATACCTAATTTTATACCTAAAACAACTGGAAAAATAAGAACAAAAAAACCAAAATTAGTAGAAGGAAAGAAATCATAAAGATTCAAGCAGAAATAAATGAATAGAAATGAAATAAACAGTAGTAAATATTAATAAAACTAATAGCTGGTTCTTTGAGGAGATAAACAAAATTGAAAAGCCTTTAGCCAGACTCATCAAGAAAAAAAGAGAGAAGAATCAAACAAAAAAATTAGAAATGAAAAGGGAGAGGTTACAACAGACTATGCAGAAATATAAAGGATTATAAGAGACTTATGAACAACTATTTGACAATAAAATGGATAACATGGAAGAAATGGACAGGTGTTTAGAAAATGAAATCTTCCAAAATAACCAGGAAGAAATAGAAATTATAAATTTACAAGCACTGAAATTGAAGCTGTCATCACAAATCTCCCCCAAAACAAAAGCCCAGGACCAGATGGCTTCATAGAATTATATTATACATTTAGAGAAGAGCTAATGCTTATCCTTCTAAAACTCTATCAAAAAATTACAGAGATAGGAATACTTCCAAACTCACTTTACTAGGCCACCATCACCCTGAACCAAAATTACATAAAGACAAGACAGAAAAGAAAACTACAGTCCAATATCACTGATGAACATAGATGCAAAAGTTCTCAACAAAATTTTAGCAAACAGAATTCACCAACACATCAAAACTCACACACCACGATCAAGTTGGGTTTATTCTAGGAATGCAAGGATTCTTCAACATATGCAAATCAATCAATGTGATATACTATATTAACATATTGAAAGATAAATACCATTTGATAAACTCAATAGATGCAGGTAAAAACGTTTGACAAAATTCAGCACCCATTTATGATTAAAACTCTTCAAAAAATGGGCAGAGAAGGAACCTACCTTAATATAGTAAAGGCCATATATGATAAGCCTATGGCAAACATTATTCTCAATGGTGAGAAATTGAAAGCATTTCCCTAAGATCAGGAAGAAGACAAGGGTGCCCACTTTCACCACTATTATTCAACATAGTTCTGGAAATCCTAGCTACAGCAATCAGAGAAGAAAAAGAAATAAAAGGAATACATATCGGAGAAGAATTCATAAAGCTCTCACTGTTTGCAGATGACATGATACTGTATATAGAAAACCCTAACTATAGTATCAGAAAATTACTAGAGCTAATCAGTGAATTAAGAAAACTTGAAGGACACAAAATCAACACATAGAAATCACCTGCAATTTCTATATACTAACAATGAAAAATTAGAAAGAGAAATTAAGGAATCAATCCCATTCACCACTGCAACAAAAAGAATTAAATATCTAGGCATATACTTACTTAAGGAGACAAAAGAACTGTACACAGAAAATTATGACACTGAAGAAAGAAATTAAAGATGACATAAACAAATGGAGAGATATTCCATGTTCCTGGGTTGGAAGAATCAATATTGTGAAAAAGACTATACTACCAAATGCAATCTATGATTCAATACAATCTACAGATTCAATGCGATCCCCATCAAATTACCAATGACATTTTTCACAGAACTACAGCAAAAATGTTCACAATTCATATGGAAACACAAAAGACCACGAATAGCCAAAGCAGTCTTGAGAAAGAAGAATGGAGTTGGAGGAATCAACCTTCCTGACTTCAAACTATACTACAAAGCTACAGTCATCAAGACAGTATGGTACTGGCACAAAACCATAAATATAGACCAATGGAACAAGATAGAAAGTCCATAAACAAACTCAGGTACCTATGAATATCTTATTTTTGACATAGGAGGCAATAATATACAATGGGGAAAGACAGCCTTTTCAATAAATGGTCCTTTGAAAACTTGACAGCTACATGTAAAAGAATGGAATTAGAACACTTTCTAATACTGTACACAAAAATAAATTCAAAATGAATTAAAGTCTTAAATGTAAGATCAGAAGCTATAAAATTCTTAGAGGAAAATTTAGGCAGAACACTCCATGACATAAATCAAAGCAAGATCCTCTATGACCAACCTCTGAATAATAGAAATAAAAACAAATGTAAACAAGTGGTATCTGATTAAACTTAAAAGCTTTTGCACAGCAAAGGAAACTATTAGCAAGGTGAAAAGACAACTCTCAGAATGGGAGAAAATAATAGCAAATGAAACAACTGACAAAGGATGAATACAAGCAGCTCATACAACTCAATGCTAGAAAAACAAACAACCCAATCAAATAGTGGGGAAAAGACCTAAACAGACATTTCTCCAAAGAAGAGGTACAGATGGCTAAAAAAACACAGGAAGAGATGCTCAATATCACTCACTTATTATTAGAGAAATGCAAATCAAAACAACAATGAAATATCATATCACACCTGTCAGAATGGTCATCATCAAAAAGTTTATAAACAATAAATGCTGGAGAGAGTGTGGAGAAAAGGGAACGCTCTTGCACTGTTGGTGGGAATGTAAATTGATACAGCCACTATGGAAGATGGTATGGAGATAAGACCTAGAAATCCCACTCATAGGCATAAACCCTTAGGAAACCAGGGTTGAAAAAGACACATGTATCCCACTGTTCATTGCAGCATTATTTACAATAACTAGAACATGGAAGCAACCTAGATGTTTGACAGATGAATGGATAAAGAAGTGTGGTATGTATACACAATGAAATGTTACTCAGCCATAAAAAGGAACATATTTGAGTCTGTTTTGATGACGTGGATGAACCTAGAACTTATTATACAGAGTGAAGTGAGTCAGAAAGAGAAAGATAAATATCATTTCTAATGCATATTATGGAAAACAGCCTTGTCTAACTCAATGAAACTCAAAGAAGCCATACTGTGTGGGGCCACCCAAGATGGCTGGGTCATGGTGGAGAGGTCTGACAGAATGTGGTCCACTGGAGAAGGGAATGGCAAACCACTTCAGTATTTTTGCTTTGAGAATCCCATGAACAGTATGAAAAGGTAAAAAGACAGGACACTGAAAGAGGAACTCCTCAAGTCTGCAGGTGCCCAGTATGCTACTGGAGATCAGTGGAGAAATAACTCCAGAAAGAATTAAGGGATGGAGTAAAAGCAAAACCAGTACCCAATTGTGAATGGGACTGGTGATGGAAGCAGGGATTGATACTGTAAAAAGCAATATTGCATAGGAACCTGGAATGTCAGGTCCATGCATCAAGGCAAATTGGAAGTGATCAAACAGGAGATGGCAAGAGTGAACCCTGACATTCTAGGAATCAGTGAACTAAGATGGACTGGAATGGGTGAATTTAACTCAGATGACCATTATATCTACTACTGTGGGCAGGAATCCCTTAGAAGAAATGGGGTAGCCATCATAATCAACAAAAGAGTCCAAACGCAGTACTTGGATGTAATCTCAAAAACGACAGAATGATCTTTGTTCATTTCCAAGGCAAACCATTCAATATCATGGTAATCCAAATCTATGCCCCAACCAGTAACACTGAAGACGCTGAAGTTGAATGGTTCTATGAAGACCTACAAGACCTTTTAGAACTAACACCCCAAAAAGATGTCCTTGTCATTATAGGGGACTGGAATGCAAAAGTAGGAAGTCAAGAAACAACTGGAGTAAAAGGCAAATTTGGCCTTGGAATACAGAATGAATCAGGGCAAAGGTTAATAGACTTTTGCCAAGAGAAAGCCCTGGTCATAGCAAACACTCTCTTCCAACAACACAAGAGAAGACTCTACATATGACATCACCAGATGGTCGAAACTGAAATCAGATTGATTATATTCTTTTCAGCCAGATGGAGAAGCTCTATACAGTCAGCAAAAACAAGACTGGGAGCTGACTATAGCTTGGATCACTCCTTATTGCCAAATTCAGACTGAAATTGAAGAAAGTGGAGAAACCACTGGACCATTCAGGTATGACTTAAATCAAATCCCTTATGACTATACAGTGAAAGTGAGAAATTGATTTAAGGGACTAGATCTGATAGACAGAGTGCCTGATGAACTATGGATGGAGGTTCGTGACATTGTACAGTAGACAGGAATCAAAACCATTGCCAAGAAAAAGAAATGCAAAAAGCAAAATGGCTGTTTGAAGAGGCCTTACAAATAGCTGTGAAAAGAAGGGAAGCGAAAAGCAAAGGAGAAAAGGAAAGATATACCCATTTGAATGCAGAGTTCCAAAGAATAGCAAGGAGAGATAAGAAATCCTTCCTCATTATTCAATGCAAAGAAATAGAGGGAAACAGTAGAATGGGAAAGAGATCTCTTCAAGAAAGTTAGAGATACCAAGGGAACATTTCATGCAATGTTGGGCTCGATAAATGACAGAAATGGTGTGGAAAAATGGTACTGAAGAATTTATTTACAGTGCAACAGTGGAGAAACAGACTTAGGGAATAGACTTATGGACATGAGGAGAGGCAAGGAGAGGGTGAGATGTATTGAAAGAGTAATATGGAAACTTACATTACCATATGTAAAATAGATAGCCTATAGGAATTGGCTATCTACACTTGCTCTGTATCAACCTAGAGGGGTGAGATGAGGAGGGAGATGGGAGGCAGGTTCAATAGGAAGGGGATATATGTGTACTTATGGCTGATTCATGTTGAGGTTTGACAGAAAACAACAAAATTCTGTAAACCAATTATCCTTCAGATAAAAAAAATTATTTAAACAGATGAGTTACACACATGAGCCTCTTTCTCTAAGATGCTGCAGGAGATGTCATTCCTCCCTTACACATTTTTCTACAACAAATAATCACTGAAACACACCAGTTATCTAGAAAGATATGGATATTGGCATTTCAGGCAAATATGTTATTACATAGAGTTTATTTGGAGTATTCAAAATTTTAATCGGATTTGAAAATGTTATAGAACAAAAATTAGAATTTGATCCTTTTAGGGAATTGTATGGAATGTCTATGAGTTTCCCAGGTGGTGGCAGTGGTAAAGAACCCACCTGCCAATGCAGGAGATGCAAGAGACATGGATTTGATTCCTGGATTGGGAAGATCCCCTGCAGGAGGGCACAGCAGCCCACTCCAGTATTCTTGCCTGAAGAATCCCGTTGACAGAGGAGTCTGGCGGGCTACAGTTCATAGGGTTGCAAACTGAATCAACTTAGCACACACACACCCATGGAATGTCTATAAAAATTGCTTGGGTTCTATTTCAGAATGGCCATATTCTAAGTGTCTGATTCTGGACAACTCACATTAGTTCTCTGTGCTTCATCTCCTTCTGTAAAGAAAGTTTCAGTGAACATTAATAAATGAAAATAAGTAGATAAATAACCGACATCTATCAGGTTAGCTGTCATAGCTGTAGTTCTTGAGTCCTAAAATTGATTTAAATTCTCTTTCATCTTATTTCCTCCCTGGTTAATAGAGTGTTTCTTGGTTTTAGGTGTGGGATAATATTTTTTTGTGTGTGCCTGTGTCTGTAAAACCTTTTTTTCTGCCTGAATCTGATGAGCTTAAATTAAAGAAGCCCATGACATCAATCAAATAGAAATAACTAGATGAGATTCTCCTTCCTAATGATGAAGTAAGGAAGCATAACACCATCACTTGCAATTAGGAGTGTTGTCTGAGCTATTATGAGGCATTTCGGAACCTACCACAACATTTTGGCATCTGTAGGAATACCTTACTGTAAATGAAAGGTTAATCGCTGTGCTTTTCCAGCTGTTTCACATGGACCAGATGTCTGAGTTGCCCAAACTACTTAGCTGCATATTAGTGCCACATAAACTACTGGCTGCTGCTTGTGGGAGAGCTGTTAATTTCTGCAGAATGCTGCACTGAATGTCATTAAGGTTTGAATTAAAATAAATTTGCAAGCGGGTTGTATGTAAATGCTGGTACAAGAATTAGTTTAGCGGAAGCAAACATTCTGCACAGTTTCAGTGACACCCTTAGGCTTAGTCACGCCACCCTCTCTCCAGGATCTGTATTTCCTTTGTGGCTTTCACAGTTTCTATAACTTGCCAGACAGATGCATTATGTATAGCCAATCCATTCTATCAAACCTGAATCTTCATGCTGTATACCTGAAACTTATATAATACAGTACATCAACTAAACTTCAATTAAACAAAAAACTGAACCTTATATAAGAAAAAAATTCTTGTAAAACATAGGTATTGAGAATATTATTATGATAATGCACAATTATAGTGCTCTACATATAAATAATTGCATTATTTTTTTTGTATATACATAGCATAGTGTTATAAATAATAGCATTCAATGCACATACTTAATTTGGACTGTTTCAGGTTTAGTGCTCAGTTCAGTTCAGTTTAGTCACTCAGTCACGTCCAACTCTTTGTGACCCCATGGACTGCAGCAAACCAGGCTTCCCTGTCCATCACCAGCTCCCTAAGTTTGCTCAGACTCATGTCCATTGAGTCAGTGATGCCATCCAACCATCTCATCCTCTGTCATCCCCTTTTCCTCCTGCCTTCAATCTTTCCCAGAATCAGGACTTTTCCAATGAGTTGGCTCTTTGCATCAGGTAGCCAAAGTACTGGACTTTCAGCTACAGGATCAGTCCTTCCAATGAATATTCAAAGCTGATTTCCTTTAGGATTGACTGGTTTGATTTCCTTGCAGTCCAAGGGACTCTCATGAGTCTTTTTCAACACCACAGTTCAAAAGCATCATTTCTTTGGCACTCAGCTTTATGGTCCAACTCATATCCATACATGACCACTGGAAAAACCATAGCTTTGACTAGACCAACTTCTGTTGGCAAAGTAATGTCTCTGTCTTTTATTATGCTGTCTAGGCTGATCATAGATTTTCTTCCAAGGAGCAAGAGTCTTTTAATTTAATGGTTGCAGTTACCGTCTGCAGTGATTTTAGTTTAGGGTCTGCATGCTTTATCTGTACCACATTTGACATGTGGTTCATTTTTATAAACCATAATTATTGCAAAAGACAATATTTCTGTATTCATTTTCTATCTTCATTTTCTTGAAACAGAAATTAAGATTTAGGTAGATTGTGAGTTTACTGGTTGACAGTGACACTAGGATTTTAACTGCAAGGCTATAACTCTACAGGTCATGATTTTTGTATTGTTTCTTTTTGAATTAGTACAGATTGTTTTCTCTGTGGCAGCTACTGACACTAGGCAACTACATATATGATTATTTTGGTGATGGAGTTGGCAAAGAGAAAGGAAGTATTTCAAAGTTCAGAGTCCAGCTGAGTGAGATCATCTCGAGACCTGAAGAAGCAGCTGGATTTGAGGATTTGATCATTTGAAGATGATCAGCATCTTCTCCTTTTCCAATGTGCTTTCATTTTTCTATAGTAAGCAGTTTCTGTCATTTTGACCTAAGATAGCTTTGAACTAGCCTCAGAAGCTATCAGTATGTATTGATGCTATACATTTAGTCACTCTTAAAAAGAGAAAGATACAAAACATATAATTCTGAAACAAAATTATTTTTAGTGCCATATCATTTGTTTTTAAAAAGAAAATTTGCATTTTTCTCAAGAAAGGGAAAACTATCATGTGTGTATTTGCATACACCTGTACATAGAAATTCTGCTAAATACATAAAACTATTTTTATTTGTTTACTTCATTCATTTATCAAAATAATCTTGTATCATTTTGGTAGAAAGATATAGGCATTATCTATATTTTACAGAAAATTCAGACAAATACCACCATTTTTTTCTTCGTCTTCTCCATTTTCTCCTTAAAAGATAGCAAGATAACATCATCTTCTTTCTTAAGATTCATTTGTGAAATAAAATAAGCTAAGGACTCTGCTTCTGTCTACATAATTTAAAGAAATGTACTAAAATGGTTAGACAGAAGTTTAACACATATTTTAGCTGGAAATTGAGGTATTCAGAGCCTTTAGAAAAAGTGGTAAAGAGGAAAAATAAGATTAGGACACAAAAGATATACTAAGACCTTTGAAACAATGCAAATGAGGTAATTACCAGTCCTAAGAAAGCACAAATTTATTAAAATTAACAATATATGTTGTAATTATGTGTCATATCTTAAGAAGTCTTACCACAGCTATTCCATTTCTCATTTAAATATCTGTAAACCTCTTCTAGGTCCATATGACTGAGGGAAAAGAAATAAAACCTTTCTTATCTCTTCCAAACAAAAATGAAGGATAGATAAAATGTATTTTATTTTAAATAAAAATACATAGACTTGCTTTTAAAAAGGAAAGGGTGAATCTTCACTAATTAAAGAATAAATAGAAAATTATTTTCAATGTCTACCAGAGGGAGAAGGCAAATTTTTGCAGAGTAATAGTTGTTAGATTGACAACAGACTTTTCATCATGGAAAATAGACAAGGTTAATAAACCATTATCTTTAAAGTATTCAACTTAGAATGCTTACACTAGTTTAAATATTACACTAATGATGAGTGTCAGAGTAAAGATGTTTAAGAAATATAAAGACTTACTGCTTTATGAAAGCTTGCTATTCATCACCAAGAAAGACTAACCTAGAAAAAAAATGTATAATGCACATCACTCATATCAGAACTCACATACATGAAAACTTAGTAAAATGATATCACAAACAACTCTATGTGAATCAATTTGAAAAAAATATGGAAACAATTCGAGAAAAATGGTATTTAATAAAATACAATTAAGGAAAAATAGAAATTTTGAATAGTCCTATACCTGTTAAAGAAATTGGATTCAGAATTAATGGGAGAAAATTATTCAGTTCCTCTTGTGAGGCCAGACTAATCTTGAAATCTCAAACTATTATAAGAAAGAGTAATTAACATCCAATTCTTCTTATGAGTCTGCAAACATTTCTGCACATGGTATTAGCAGTTTAAATTCAGAGGTATATTAATAGGATAATAGGGTAATGAATCATAAATACAGTTTTTATTCCAGTCATAAAAGTTTCTTCAACATTTGAAGAAATCAAGCAATGTAATTCATCATATTAACAACATAAATGAAAACATTTGCTTGATCACCTCAATAGTTACAGAAAGTTTATCTGATGTAATTTAGCAACCATTCATGGTTTAAATTAGAAAATCCAAAAGAATCTACAGGTAAATTTTTTTAAATTATTGAGTTAATTTAGTAAGATTGTTGGATCATGGTCAAAAAGAGAAATAGTTTTTATATGTATATTGCCACAAATAATTAGAAGATAAAATTTTGAAAAAGGAATATCACTTATAATACTGCAAAATAAATCTAGAAACAAATTTAGAAAAGATTTTCAAAGGACTGACACAGAGAACTGCAAAATATTGTTCAGGTAAAATATAGAGGATCTACATAAAAGGACTGATATTTTTCATTAAGCAATGAAAGAGTCAATGAAATAAATTTGTCAGTGCTTCTTACATCAATCTGCTGATTCATTATGATCTCAACTAAAATCTAAACTACTTTTTATTTCTTTTGGTGAAATATTTTACATTTATTTAGAAATGAATATGGAAACGCAAAAGCCCTAAGTTAGCCAAATTAATCTTCAAAAAGAAAGAGTTAGTTAATTTACATTTGTAAGCATCAAAATCTATTGTAATACTATAGTAAGGAAGACAGTGTGTTAGTAATGTACAAAGACACAAATAAAACATAGCAAAGAAAATAGATTTAATAAGTATGCTGTATCAAATATCTAAATAGAAAGAAATGAATCCTAATCTCTATTCCCCATCATACATAGAAATCAAAGTGGATAGATTATAGGTTGACTGTGAATAGTAAAACAATAAATTTATGAAAGTGAAAGTGTGAGTCACTCAGTTGTGTCGGATCCTTTGTGAACCCCTGGACTGTAACCCATCAGCTCCTCTGTCCATAGAATTCTCCAGGCAAGAATATTGGAGTGGGTAGCCATTCCCTTCTCCAAGGGATCTTCCAGACCCAGGAACTGAACCCGAGTCTCCCACTTTTACAGGCAAATTTTTTTTACCATCTGAGCCACTAGAGAAGATCAACAAAGTTTATAGAAGATTATATGACAATAATTTTATAATCTTGGGGTAGGCAAAAAATTTTAAACAGGGCATAAAAAGTCCTAATAAAGAAAATAATTGAAAAAAAAACTCAGAAATAAATACTTCATTAATCAGCAAAATAAAAGAAAGAAAGAAAGAAAGAAAAATATTTGGTAGATTGGATTACACTAAAATTAAGACTTTCTATTCAACATATTATTATGTATGTCAGAATGAAAACACTGTAGAGGGACTTTTGAATTTTTAACAATTACTAAGAAAAAGGTAGAAAACAAAGTTTTAAAACTGAGGAAGAAATTTAAAATGTACATTATTAAAGCTGTATCAGAATAATAGAGTTCTAAATAATAGACAATAAATATGAAAATATGCTTTACATGATTATTACAAAAAAATGAAAATTATAGTACTACTTCTCAGAATGACTAGAACTGAAAACAAAAGCAAAACAATAATAATTCTTTAATACTAAGATTCTCATACACAACTAAAGTGAGATGTTATATGCTCAGTTGTATCCAACTCTTTCTGGCCTGATGGACTGTAGCCCAACTCCTGTTTGTGGAATTCTCCAGGAAATAATACTGGAGTGGATAGCCATTCCCTTCTCCAGGGGATCTTCCCAACCCAGGGATAAAACTTGGATCTCTTGCATTGCAGGAAGGATCTTTACCATCTGAGCCATCAGGAAGCTGGAAGTGTACATTAAGTCAGTGATGCCATCCACCCATCTCATCCTCTGTCACCCCCTTTCCTCTTGCCTTCAACCTTTCCCAGCATCAGGGTCTTTTCAAATGAGTCAGCTCTTCACATAAGGTGGCCAAAGTATTGGAGTCTCAGCTTCAATATCAGTCCTACCAATGAACACCCAGGACTGATATCCTTTAGGATGGACTGGTTGGATCTCCTGGCAGTCCAAGGGACTCTCAAGAGTCTTCTCCAATACCACAGTTCAAAGCATCAGTTCTTTTGCACTCAGCTTTCTTTATAGTCCAACTCTCACATCCATGCATGACTAGTGGAAAAACCATAGCCTTGACTAGACGGACTTTTGTTGACAAAGTAATGTCTCTGTCTTTTAATATGATGTGTCGGCTGGTCATAACTTTCCTTCCAAGGAGTAAGAGTCTTTTAATTTCATGCAATGCTATACTGTAATTCAGACTTAAATTGAAGAAAGTGGGGAAACCACTAGAACATTCAGGTATAACCTAAATCAAATTTCTTGTGATATACAGTGGAAGTGAGAAATAGATTTAAGGCACTAGATCTGATAGACAGAGTGCCTGATGAACTATGGATGGAGGGTTCATGAGATTTTACAGGAGACAGGAGAAGACCATCCTCAAGAAAAAGAAATGCAAAAAGCAAAATGGCTGTCTGAGGAGGCCTTATAAATAGCTGTGAAAAGAAGAGAAGTGAAAGGCAAAGGAAAAAGGGAAAAATATAAGCATCTGCATGCAGAGTTCCAAAGAATAGCAAGGAGAGATAAGAAAGCCTTCCTCACTGATCAATGCAAAGAAATAGAGGAAAACAACAAAATGGGAAAGACTAGAGATCTCTTCAAGAAAATTAGAGATACCAAGAAAACATTTCATGCAAAGATGGGCTCAAAAAATGACAAACATTGTATGGACCCAACAGAAACAGAAGATATTAAGAAGAGGTGGCAAGAATACAAAGAACTATACAAAAAGATCTTCACAACCCAAATAATCATGAAGGTGTGGCCACTCACACTCACTTAGAGCTGGGCATCCTGGAATGTGAAGTCAGGTGGGCCTTAGGAAGCATCACTATGAACAAAGCTAGTGGAGCCGATGGAATTCCAGTTGAGCTATTTTAAATCCTAAAAGATGATGCTGTGAAAGGGCTGGAACTCAATATGCCAGCAAATTTGGAAAACTCAGCAGTGGACACAGCACTGGAAAAGATCCGTTTTCATTCCAATTCCAAAAGAAAGACAATGCCAAAGAATGCTCAAACTACCATACAATTGCATTCATCTCACACGCTAGTAAAGTAATGCTCAAAATTCTCCAAGCCAGGCTTCAGCAGTACATGAACCGTGAACTTCCAGATGTTCAAGCTGGTTTTAGAAAAGGCAGAGGAACCAGAGATCAAATTGCCAACATCTGCTGGATCACTGAAAAAGCAAGAGAGTTCAAAAAAAAATCCCATGTATTTCTGCTTTATTGACTATGCCAAAGCCTTTGACTGTGGATCACAATAAACCATGGAAAATTCTGAGAGAGATGGGAATACTAGACCACCTGACCTGCCTCTTGAGAAACATGTATGCAGGTCAGGAAGCAACAGTTAGAACTGGACATGGAACAACAGACTGAAAATAGGAAAAGGAGGATGTCAAGGCTGTATATTGTCATCCTGCTTAGTTAACTTCTATGCAGAGTACATCATGCAAAATGCTGGGCTGGAGGAAGCACAAGTTAAATTAAATTGCCAGGAGAAATATCAATAACCTCAGATATGCAGATGATACCACCCTTATGGCAGAAAATACAGAATAACTAAAGAGCCTCTAGATGAAGGTGAAAGAAGAGAGTGAAAAACTTGGCTTAAAGCTCAATATTCAGAAAACTAACATTATGGTATCTGGTCCCATCACTTCACGGCAAACAGATGGGGAAACAGTGGAAATAGTGGCTGGCTTTATTTTTCTGGGCTCCAAAATTACTGCAGTTGGTGACTGCAGCCATGAAATTAAAAGATGCTTACTCCTTGGAAGGAAAGTTATGACCAACTTAGACAGCATATTAAAAAGCAGAGACATTACTTTGCCAACAAAGGTCCGTTGAGTCAAGGCTCTGGTTTCCCCAGTAGTCATGCATGGATGTGAGAGTTGGACTATAAAGAAAGCTGAGGCCTGAAGAACTGATGCTTTTGAACTGTGGTGTTGGGAGAAGACTCTTGAGAGTCCCTTGGACTGCAAGGAGATTCAACCAGTCCATCCTAAAGGAGATCAGTCCCAAGTGTTCATTGGAAAGACTTATGTTGAAGCTGACACTCCAATACTTTGGCCACCTCATGCAAAGAGCTTGCTGACTCATTTGAAAAGACCCTGATGTTGGGAAAGATTGGGGGCAGGAGGAGAAAGGGACGACAGAGGATGAGATGGTTGGATGGCCTCACCGACACAATGAATGTGGGTTTGGGTGGACACCGGTAGTTGGTGATGGACAGGGAGGCCTGGCGTGCTGTAGTTCATGGGGTTGCAAAGAGTATGACATGACTGAGCAACTGAACTGAACCTAACTAAACTGAATGCAATAAAAATACTCATGCATCGCTCTATCCAAAAGCATAAACAAAAGAAGGCATACATGAATGAATAATACTGCATGACACCATTTATAAAAACTTTGTATTAAATATAGTTAACTAGTGTTTCAATAATTTATGTTTTTATAAATTCTATTTCTTATATACACATTATTAAATCAGTTTCATTTTGATTAGAATATACCTGATTTTTCTTTTTAATAACCTTTCATGCTATTTATTATCTTCAGTATATGTAATTAAAGTATCATACAGCTAAACATTTTATTTTGTTTTTCACAATCTGAGAATATTTCTAATAATCATGCTTGGCTTATATAATGAACTATGATTATAGGTATATTTAGTGTTAAGAAGTGTTTACTTTGGGGTATAATCATTTTGAGAATTTTTAATGAAGACCTCTGTATGTCTATACTCTTCTATTTCTTTATTGGAGTGGTGGTAAAAAAATGATCAAACTGTACACTTAACATTATATACCTTTTGGAACACATATATCAAGAAAATGTTTATTTAAAAAAAAATATATGAAGTAAATGTGATTTAATGAGGATTCAAGGAATTAAGGACATTTTCCCCATACATATATGACGTGTAACAGATGTGATATTATAATTTTAAATGAAAATATTTACTCAATATGTACCATAAGGAGAAAATTAAAGATGTATTTAAAAGCAAAATATAAGAAGGAGGATTTAAAATTATTGGAATGGTTAAAAATACATATATTTATGGCATTAGTATAAGGAATATATTCCTGAAGAACAAAGGAAGCAAAAAAAGAAAATTCTAATCAAAGTTAAAAAAAAATAGTATAATTTTACTTCATTTAAAATATCAGCTATATTTAAGTGTCAGCTGTATTTAAGCAGGAAAATGGCAACAAAAACAATAAGCAAAGTTACAGGATATTTAGTCAATCATGAAAATAAATTTAGAATATATATAATAATGTTTAGAAATTTGGTGAGTATGTAAATTAGAAGATTGAGTGCAAGAGGAGAAGGGAGCGACAGAGAATGAGATGGTTAGATAGCATCACTGACTCAGTGCACATGGGTTTGAACAAATTCAGGGAGATAGCAGAAGACATGGAGGGCTGGCGTGCTGCAGTCCATGAGGTCTCAAAGACTTGGACACGACTTAGGGACTGAACAACAACAATGCAAATTAGTATACAACATGAAGAACAAAAGTTTAAATCTATTAAAATAGAAAATGAACCAGCAAAGAATGTAAAATAAAAATATAAATACATATATGTAAAGAATATAAGGACATTGGCTTCCCTGGTGGCTCAGACGGTAAAGCATCTGTGTACAATGTGGGAGACCCGGGATCGAGCCTGGGTTGGGGAGATCCCCTGGAGAAGGAAATGGCAACCCACTCCAGGCCTATTGCCTGGAAGATCCCATGAACAGAGGTCCACGGGGTCACAAAGTCGGACACGACTGAGCGACTTCACTTTCACTTTCATACATATATATGAGATTTCTAGGTGATTCAGAGGTGAATAATCTACTTGCAATGTAGGAGATGGGGTTTGATCTCTGCATCAAGAAGATCCCTTGGAGTAGGGCACATCAACCCACTCTAATATTCTTGCCTGGAGAATCCCATAGACGGAGGAGCCTGGCAGGCTACATTCCAAAGGATCTCAGGGTAGGAGAAAACTGAAGCGACTGAGCATGCAGGTATGCATGCATACATACATACATACATATATGTGTGTATAAGTATATATGTGTATATATAAGTAAATTTTGTATTATTTTCAGTCTGGAAATGCTTAGATAGCTTTCTATCATCCATAAAATGAGGGATAGTTTAAAGGACTCAAGCTTATCCTGACTTTCAGCCTTTATGCTAACAGTTCTACAGGACCATCTCTGCATCAGTAGGACAAGATAATTTCAGTGAATCGTATGTCTGCTCTTCCATGAAGCAGTGTGCGGTTCCCTTCCATCTTCCCATAAGCCTCATCTTTCCTGCTGCTGCTGCTGCTGCTGCTGTGTCACTTAAAAATCCATATATATATACATTTTTTTATACATAAACTCTGGCACAGGTGCTCTGGAATGTTAATTGTTCATCTATCTTATTTCAGCATATGATTTGTGGGAGTGGAGCTGAGAGGGGGGGGTCCATGATAATCATCCTTTTGTTGATTTGTTTACACTTCTTAAAGTATTACTGTCAGTTCACACGTGGAAGTTTCATCCTGTCTCAGTAAATGTCACAAGTCCTCTAGTGATAAATGCAAATTGCTACTATAGCACAGAAAAAAACAAAAACAAAACAACAACAAAACTCTACTTGTGGAAACTGGAGAAGATCTCACATTTTAGAGTGTTCTAGGAAAGATGAGGGAGAAGGCAATGGCACCCCACTCCAGTACTCTTGCCTGGAAAATCCCATGGGCAGAGGAGCCTGGTAGGCTGCAGTCCATGGGGTGGGTCGCTAAGAGTCGGACACGACTGAGCAACTTCGCTTTCACTTTTCACTTTCGTGCACTGGAGAAGGAAATGGCAACCCACTCCAGTGTTCTTGCCTGGAGAATCCCAGGGACGGAGGAGCCTGGTGGGCTGCCGTGTGTGGGGGTAGCACAGAGTCGAACACAACTGAAGTGACGCAGCAGCAGCAGCAGCAGCAGGAAAGATGAGGCTTATGGGAAGATGAAAGGGAACTGCACACTGCTTCATGGAAGAGCAGACATACGATTCACTGAAATTATCTTGTCCTACTGATGCAGAGATGGTCCTGTAGAACTGTTAGCATAAAGGCTGAAAGTCAGGATAAGCTTGAGTCCTTTAAACTATCTCTCATTTTATGGATGATAGAAAGCTATCTAAGCATTTCCAGACTGAAAATAAGACAAAAATTTACTGTTTTGAAAACAGAATCCAGTTAGCTGGACAGAGGAAATTCTCAAAGAAAGAGAGACCAGGGACAGAAAGTTAAATTAAGCTACTAAAGATAAACAGAGATCCATAAGGTAGATGCAGTGAGGATGGAAAAAGGGGAGAATTTAAAAATGGAAGTAATGTAGTATGGCACTCTGTGATGGCTATTTGTAGATGAGAAGCAGGGAGTGGAGAGGTGTCATAATGACTGACTTATCAGAGCTTCAAATGAACACTTGTGGGTCATTCAATGATGTCCAGTTGGCAGGTGAAAATAAGAAAAATAATTATGAGTCTTTCATTTACTAATTTTAGGAAGCTTATATTAAGATTGATTTCCCTTTCCTTTGAGAATCCCATTTGAACTAATAAGCTTTATAACCACAACTTACTTCATGTCCTGGCTTTGGCTGTGAAGGGAAAATAATTTATTGAATCAGAAGTTATTCTCCCAAAGTGTAGTCACTCCTGGTGCATATCTGAGAAAGAAACTTCTTCTTTTGACAGCATGTCAAGGAAATGAAAATTTCCACAGAAAACAGGGAGAAATATTAACGTATGAAGACGAAGAATACTGCTCGTGTTACTGAGTGATCTGATTCAAATGAATTCTTAATACATTTGAATGGACAGTCTCAAAAATAATCACCTTCTCTACTCAGTATCATGATACTAAAATATTCCATGATCATTCAGATGGCAATCATTTGAATACTGAAGTTTTTAAAAAGGAAAAAGAAAACCTGAACTTTGGCTACTGGACAGGATTACAAATAGTGGAGAGAATTATCAATTTAAGTTGGAAAAAATAATGGAAAGTAGGTGCTGAATCACAAATCTCTTCCATTTTGGGAAATCAGAAGGTCTCACTGCATATCTTTGGTAATTTATTCTTGTCAAGAATTAGTTACTTTCTCCCAAAGTGAAAGTGTTCGAAGAGACTTTGACAAAATCTGGATGTTTTGAAAACAGTAGTAATTATGATCTCAGAAGTGCTTTAATACATATTCATTGGTCATGTTCTTACTCAGAGCCAGGGCATAGATTTTAGACAATAAAATCAAAATACCAATTTAAAAAATGCACCTGCAAGTTCTTAAACTGCCAATTAAATTGATAACTCCTTAGTTATGCTTTCCCTAGGAAAAAAAGAACTCTCATTTCCTGAATCCCCATGACATTTTATTTATCCACTTGTTAAGATCCCTTATTTTGAAGAACACAATGTGAACTTAGATATCAGTCTATTTAATAATGGCTCACAAGGCTAGGTCACTTTGCTCTGGGTGAGGATGGAATTAATAATAGGAAATGAATATTTCCAGTGTCAATCATTATAAAAAGAAATTTTACTTAAGAGCAAAATTGAAGGATGGTAGAGTAGCCATGCTTAGAAGGAGTCCAAACAGAAGGACTCATGGATAATCTCCATCTCTGCCAAACTCACTGACTTAATCCTGATGCCATTGTGCCAGCACTGGACAGGTGCCCAATGTCAGAGGCTACTTGATGTCAACCAGCTAAGAAATTTTGTCACTTAGTTGTTTAGTGCCTTTGCATATGATGCTCCTTGTTGGGCATTAACATGTGATACAAAAATCTTCAAAATTTGTGCTCACTTTCTTGTGTCTCCATCTTAGAACTCTTGTCTACAGGTTTCCAACTTCCCTCTTTTCAGGTCGTTGGCCAGATGACAAGTCAGTCCATTGGCCACTGTTCACGAATTCACATATAGGATCATTCCAGGCAACTCTCTTTTCACTCGGGATGTATGGCCAGTTATACTACTTGAGGCTCTGTCCATTGAGAGGACTTTCTTTTAACTTTATGTTGAGGTCATCCTTGAGTGAAACCATAATACAATTGCACTCTATTTTTATCTGGCACTCACATACTTAATCAAACAATCCGTAGATCAAGCTGTTGTATCCCCTTCTCTGTTCTTTGGTTATAAAGACTCTCTCATAAGGCCAGTTGTGCTGGTGCAACAGTGGTGAATGGCATGTGGAGATGCTTCCTTGTGCCCTCCCATCTCGCTCATGCTTAGCTACTGATATATTACATTCATCATGCATCATGTGCTGCGCCTCATCTGCTCCATTTAGTACTCAGTCTATACAAAATCCAGATCATGATGGTTCCAGATTCATGATCACTTGATGTCCCATGGCTAGGTTCTCAGTGTCCACCAAGTTCCAATAGCACAAAAGAAGTATTTTTCAAAAAGTACGTGATTTTCCACTGACTGTAATATGGTCTTTCTCCAGAAGACCAGAGGCTTGAATCGTGATTCTCCAATGGCTGTGTGACAGAAAGTTTGTACAGAGTCTTACATAACCAGCCACGTCTTAAGGACCAAGTGGCAGGATCTCTTGTGCCCACTGCAGACTGCTGCAGGGCTCTTTTCCATTCTGGGCCAGTCTCAAACCTGGGAGCCTTTTGTGTGACCTGGTTCTAGCTGAGAGCAATGTTCTAAGGTGTGAAAAATACATCCTCCAGATCCTTGAGAGGCTCATTAGATATGTTTATGAAATAAAAATACTTGTGATTACCTCCCCACCCGTCTCTCTCCACCCCCTACCCCCCAACTCAGTTCGTTTGTTGAAACTCTGACCACCATCATGGTGGTATTTGGAGATTGGGACATTTGGAAGTTGATCAGGGTTAGATGAGGTCATGAGGGTGGGACCATCATGAGACCACTGTAAGATAAGAGATGCTTTTGCCTCTCTCTCCCTCCTTCTTCCCCTCTGGCTACCTCTCTGTCTTTCCCTCCCCTTCCTCTGCCTCACCCCCAACCTCCCTCTCTCTCTTCTTGCAGACACAGAAAGAGATCTTGTGAACATATGGCAAAAAAGTGGCCACATGCTACCCAGGTGGAGAACCCTCACCAGAAACTGACCACACTGATGCCTTAATCTCAGATTTCTAGCCTTCAGATTTATGAAAAATAAATTTCTGTTGTTTCAGCCATTCAAGTCTATGGCTTTTGTTCAGGCAGCCTGAGCAAACTGGAGACAGGTATTGTTATTCCTTCTCCATGGCAGTAGGAGGAGATGCCATAACTAGTCTTTCACGTTGGATAAGATGTCCCAGCATGTCTCCAGCTTCTGAACCCCTAAAAAGTTTACCAGTATGAAAGGTCCTTAAATCTTTGTGGGATTTTTCTCCCACATACTGCGAAAGAAACATTATGCTAAGGTTTCTGATATGCTAACTGTTTCTTCCTCAGTCTTGATAATTCACATGATGCCATTAATGTTGGGGGTCATGTGATGTTGAATGGGATGTATCGATGATCCAGAACTCTTTGGAGCACCTTACAACAGAAATTAGAATAGTGAATACAGTGAATACAGTCCTATTACAAAGCTTGAAACTTTACCAATGCTTATTCCTTGCCGGTATAAATTGTGTTTGAACTTCTTTTCTATGTTGACTAAAAAATTATTCATAGCCTAAAGGTTGAGAGTCATGTTCAATTCAGCAGGAAATTTTAGGACTCCAAGTATAGATAACAACATCTCAAGTAACCTTGAGAGAAATGCTTCAAGGAGGCAAGGGGGAGCTAGGGTATATAGAAGTTTTGCAACCAATGGCAGATATTAGTATTACTGTTAATTAAAGAAAACCAGAAATCTCAAGTTAAGGAATTTAGTGCTTTTCTTCGTATGGGAAGATCGAAAAATCTGGGCTCATTTTTTTCCTTTGAAGTGTACCTCTGATATCTCGGGCCAGTATCCTGTGATTTCATATCCTGAGCTTCCTCAGCACTTCTTCTTGGCAATCTTTGTTATGCTGTGACATACTTTGTTATGCTGATATGGCAGGCAATATTCCATTTATCCAAAAACAATAAAAAGAAGCATATGACCAAATTAATGGACATATATATTTACCTGAAACCATGCTAATATGCTCTTGCAAAGATGAACATTTGGCATTGTGGCTGTAACTGGGGCTATTACTTGCTTGAGTTTGTAGTTTAGTTTGTAGTGATAGCTTAATGTGTTTCTATGGGATCTGTCAGGTTTCTACAGAAACTAAACTGAAAAAATCAAATGGTGTTTGTTGGGACTACCAGTTTAGAGAGCTTTAAGGTGCTACTTTCAAGCCACTCAAAACGACTTCCACCTCTACCCCCAATGCAATGTTATTTTATCATCCAGGTGATGTATCTTTATGACCATCACACAAGGCTTGTACTAATAATCAACATTTTTGCTTTTGTCTTTTCTCAATCCATTATCAACCATTTTAGCCAAAATAAAAGGCCTTTTAAATCTTTTTTTGTTTGTTTGTGTGGTTAAGTATACATATTTTAACCACTTTTAGAGGTAGTTTCTGTGGTAATTTACACATTCATGTTTTTCTCTAACTATCACTGCCATCCAGCTCTAGAGTTTTTCAGCATCTGAAGTTGAAACTCCCAATTTCTCAATTCCCTAGACCTTGACAATAAAAGTTTGATTTTCTGTTTGTATAAATGTCACTGTACTACACTCTTCATATAAGTGTATAGAATTATATAGTATTTGTAGAATACTACACTCTTCATATCAGTTCAGTTGCTCAGTCATGTCTGACTCTTTGCAACCTCATGAATTGCAGCACGCCAGGCCTCCTTGTCCATCAGCATCTCCCGGAGTTCACTCAAACTTACATCCATAGAGTCAGTGATGCCATCAAGCCATCTCATCCTCTGTCACGCCCCCTTTCTTCCTGCCCCCAATCCCTCCCAGCATCAGAGTCTTTTAGTGAGTCAATACTTCACATGAGGTGGCCAAAGTACTGGAGTTTCAGCTTCAGCATCATTCCTTCCAAAGAAATCCCAGGGCTGATCTCCTTTAGAATGGACTGGCTGGATCTCCTTGCAGTTCAAGGGACTCTCAAGAGTCTTCTCCATCACCACAGTTCAAAAGCATCAATTCTTCAGTGCTCAGATTTCTTCACAGTCCAACTCTCACATCCATACATGACCACTGGAAAACAATAGCCTTGACTAGACGGACCTTTGTTGGCAAAGTAATGTCTCTGTTTTCAATATGCTATCTAGGTTGGTCTTAACTTTTCCTCCAAGGAGTAAGCATCTTTTAATTTCATGGCTGCAGTCATCATCTGCAGTGATTTTGGAGCCTCAAAATAGAAAGTCTGATACTGTTTCCACTGTTTATCCATTTATTTCCAATGAAGTGATGGGACCAGATGCCATGATCTTCGTTTTCTGAATGTTGAGCTTTAAGCCAACCTTTTTATTCTCCTGTTTCACTTTCATCAAGAGGCTTTTTAGTTTCTCTTTACTTTCTGCCATAAGAGTGGTGTCACCTGCATATCTGAGGTTATTGACATTTCTCTTGGCAATCTTGATTCCAGCATGTGCTTCTTCCAGCCCAGCATTTCTCCTGATGTATGAAAAAGCAAAAATGATAGGATACTGAAAGAAGACCTCCCAAGATCAGTTAAGTGTCCAATATGCTATCGAAGATCAGTGGAGAAATAACTCCAGAAAGAATAAAGGGACAGAGCCAAAGCAAAACCAGTACCCAGTTGTGGATATGACTGGTGATAAAAGCAAGGTCCAATGCTGTAAAGAGCAATATTGCATAGGAACCTGGAATGTTAGGTCCATGAATCAAGGCAAATTGGAAGTGATCAAACAGGAGATGGCAAGAGTGAATGTCAACATTCTAGGAATCAGTGAACTAAGATGGACTGGAATGGGTGAATTTAACTCAGATGACCATTATATCTACTACTGCAGGCAGGAATCTGTTAGAAGAAATGGAGTAGCCATCATGGTCAACAAAAGAGTCTGAAATGCAGTACTTGGATGCAATCTCAAAAACAACAGAATGATCTCTGTTCATTTCCGAGGCAAACCATTCAATATCACAGTAATCCAAGTCTATGCCCCAACCAGTAATGCTGAAGAAGCTGAAGGGTTCTATGAAAACCTACAAGACCTTTTAGAACTAACACCCAAAAAAGATGTCCTTGTCATTATAGGGGACTGGAATGCAAAAGTAGGAAGTCAAGAAACACCTGGAGTAACAGGCAAATTTGGCCTTGGAATACGGAATGGAACAGGACAAAGGCTAATAGAGTATTGCCAAGAGAACGCACCGGTCATAGCAAACACTCTCTTCCAACAACACAAGAGAAGACTCTACACATGGACATCACCAGATGGGCAACACCGAAATCAGACTGATTATATTCTTTGCAGCCAAAGATGGAGAAGCTCTATACAGTCAGCAAAAACAAGACCAGGAGCTGACTTTGGCTCAGATCATGAACTCCTTATTGCCAAATTCAGACTTAAATTGATGAAAGTAGGGAAAACCACTAGACCATTCAACTATGACCTAAATCAAATCCTTATGATTATACAGTGAAAGTGAGAAATAAATTTAAGGGCCTAGATCTGCTAGACAGAGTGCTTGATGAACTATGGACTGAGGTTCGTGACATCGTACAGGAGACAAGGATCAAGACCATCCGCATAGAAAAGAAATGCAAAAAAGCAAAATGGCTGTCTGAGGAAGCCTTACAAACAGCTGAGAAAAGAAGAGAGGCGAAAAGCAAAGGAGAAGAGGAAAGATATAAGCATCTGAATGCAGAGTTCCGGAGAATAGCAAGAGATAAGAAAGCCTTCCTCAGTGATCAATGCAAAGAAATAGAGGAAAACAACAGAATGGGGAATACTAGAGATCTCTTCAAGAAAATTAGAGATACCAAGGGAACATTTCATGCACAGATGGGCTCAATAAAGGACAGAAATGGTATGAACCTAAGAGAAGCAGAAGATATTAAGAAGAGGTGGCAAGAATACAGAGAAGAACTGTACAAAAAGATCTTCATGACCAAGATAATCACGATGGTGTGATCACTCATCTAGAGCCAGACATCCTGGAATACAAAGTCAAGTAGGCCTTAGAAAGCATCACTGCAAACAAAGCTAGTGGAGGTGATGGAATTCCAGTTGAGCTGTTTCAAATCCTAAAAGATGATGCTGTGAAAGTGCTGCCCTCAATATGCCAGCAAATTTGGAAAACTCAGCAGTGGCCACAGGACTGGAAAAGGTCAGTTTTCATTCCAATTCCAAAGAAAGGCAATGCCAAAGAATGCTCAAACTACCACACAATTGTTCTCATCACACACGCTAGTAAAGTAATGCTCAAAATTCTCCAAGCCAGGCTTCAGCAATACGTGAACTGTGAACTTCCAAATGTTCAAGGTGATTTTAGAAAAGGCAGAGGTACCAGAGATCAAATTTCCAGCATGTGCTAGATCACTGAAAAAGCAAGAGAGTTCCAGAAAAAAATCTATTTCTATTTTATTGACTATGCCAAAGCCTTTGACTGTATGGATCACAATAAACTGTGGAAAATTCTGAAAGAGATGGGAATACCAGACCACTTGACCTGCCTCTTGAACAATCTGTATGTACATCAGGAAGCAACAGTTAGAACTGGACATGGAACAACAGACTGGTTTCAAATAGGAAAAGCTGTATACTGTCACCCTGCTTATTTAACTTATATGCAGAGTGCAGAGTACACTCTTCATATAAGTGTATGGAATTATGTAATATTTGTGTTTTTGTGATGGGGTTGTTTCACTTTACATAGTATCATCACAGTTATTCATTTTGTACCATGTATCAGGGAGAAGGCAATGGCAACCCATTCCAGTACTCTTGCCTGGCAAATCCCATGGATGGAGAAGCCTGGCAGGCTGCAGTCCATGGTGTCAATAGGAGTCAGACACAACTGAGAAATTTCACTTTCACTTTTCACTTTCATGCATTGGAGAAGGAAATGGTAACCCATTCCAGTGTTCTTGCCTGGAGAATCCCAGTGACAGGGGAGCCTGGTGGGCTGCCCTCTCTGGGGTGGCACAGAGTTGGATGCGACTGATGCAACTTAGCAGCAACAGTGTTTCAGAACTTCCTTCCTTATTAAGGCTGAGTAATATTCCATTGTAAGTATATGCCACATTTTGCTTATCCATACGTTGGGATTTGAGTTGCTTCTATCTTTTGGCTATTGTAAATAATATTACTGTGCATATGGGAGTACAGATATATCTGAAACCGTGCTTTTAATTCTTTTGGGAATAAGGTTAGAAATATAATTGCTGAATTACATAATTCTGTTTTGACTTTTCTCAGGAAATATTGTTCTGTTTTTTTACAGTGGCTGTACCATTTTACACCCCCACTGACAGTGTACAGGATTCTACTTTTGCTCATCCCTTGTTCAGTTCAGTCAGTTCAGTCACTCAGTCGTGTCCAACTCTTTGAGACCGCATGATCTTCAGCACTCCAGGCCTCCCTGTCCATCACCAACTCCCAGAGTTTACCCAAACTTATGTCCATTGACTCGGTGATGACATCAAACCATCTCATTCTCTGTCGTCCCCTTCTCCTCCTGCCCTCAATTTTTCCTAGCATCAGGGTCTTTTCAAATGAATCAGCTCTTTGCATCAGATGGCCAAAGTACTGAAGTTTCAGCTTCAACATCAGTCCTACTAATGAACATCCAGGGCTGATCTCCTTCAGAATGGACTAGTTGGATCTCCTTGCAGTCCAAGGGACTCTCAAGAGTCTTCTCCAACACCGTAGTTCAAAAGTATCAATTCTTCATCGCTCAGCTTTCTTTATAGTTCAACTCTCACATCCATACTAGAAAAAACATAGCCTTGACTAGATAGACCTTTGTTGACAAAGTAATGCCTCTGCTTTCTAATATGTTGTCTACGTTGGTCATGGACTTCCCCTGATGGCTCAGACGGTAAAGTATCTGTCTACAACGCAGGAGACCCGGGTTCGATCCCGGGGTTGGGATGATCCACTGGAGAAGGAAATGGCAATCCACTCCAGTACTATTGCCTGGAAAATCCCATGAACAGGGGAGCTTGGTAGGCTACAGTCCATGGGGTCGCAAAGAGTTGGACACAACTGAGCAACTTCACTTCAGGTTGGTCATAACTTTTCTTCCAAGGAGTAAATGTTTTTAATTTCATGGCTTCAATCACCATCTGCAGTGATTTTGGAGCCCCCAAAACCAAGTTAGCCACTGTTTCCACTATTTCTCCATCTATTTGCCATGAATGGATGGGACCACATACCATGATCTTAGTTTTCTGAATGTTGAGCTTTAAGCCAACTTTTTCACTCTCCTCTTTCACTTTCATCCAGAGGCTATTTAGTTTTTCTTCACTTTCTGCCATAAGAGTGATGTCATCTGCATAGCTGAGGTTATTGTTAACCTGTATGTTTTCCATTTTTTAATGGTGGTCATTTTTCCAGTCATTCAGTTATTTTATTACAAGGAGAAAGAATGACTGCAAATATCATTGCAACATGACACAGCTCCTATAATCAAAATTTAAAAAATCCGAAGTAATGTTACTTGAAAATCTAGTAGCTAAGGCTAAGATTCCTTCTACCTTATTCAGACTGTGATAGTACTACACCAAAAGCATATCACTAAGTAGATGAGATAAATTAATGGTAATGAAATAAATTAATGGATTTGAGATGATATCTCATTGTACTTTGTATTTGCATTCCCCTACTGTTAGTGATGTTGAACACCTTCCCATTGTGCCCATATATACATATATCATCTTTGGAAAAATACCTATTAAAATTCTTTTCTCATCATTCATTATTCAGTTTTTATGTTTTGTTTTGTTATTGAGTTTTAGAAGCACTATGTTCTGAATATTAATCCTTTATCAAAAATGCATTTTCAAACATGATTTTCAAATAACCATTCAGTGGTGCTTTTTTTCCTCTTATTATGACCTTTGATGTACAAAAGTTTAAATTTTGACATAACTCTATTTATATTTTTCTTTGTTGCCTGAGATTTTGGTGTCATATTAAAGAAATCATTGCCAAATCCAAAGTCATGAAGTTTTCCCCTGTGTTCTCTTCTAAGCATTTTATAGTTTTAGCTCCTCCATTTATCTCTTTAATCCATTTTAAGGTATTTTTGGTGTATGTTGTGCTGATCTTAGTTGCTCAGTTGTGTCTGACTCTTTGCAACCCCATGGGCTGCATCCCACCAGGCTCCTCTGTCCATGGAATTCTCCAGGCAAGAATCCTGGAGAGAGTTGCGATTTCCTTCTGGGGATCTTCCTGACTTAGGGATTGAATCTGGGTCCCCTACATTGCAGTCAGTCTTCTGCAGTAAAGGTAGATTCTTTACAACTGAGCCACCTAATTGGCGATGTGCTTTGCTTAGTCTCTCAGTCATGTCCGATTTTTTTTCAGTCCAATGGACTGCACCCCATCAAGCTTCTCTGTCCATAGGGATTATCCAGGCAAGACTACTGGAATGGGTTGCCATGCTCTCCTCCAGGGGATCTTCCCAACCCAGGGAAGGAACCCAGGTCTCCCACATTGCAGGTTGATTCTTTACTGACTGAGCCACCAGGGAATCAACTTCATTTTTCTGCATGTGGAGATCCAGTTTTCCAGCACTATTTGTTGAAAAGGCTATCTTGTTGTCATTGAATGATCCTAGCACCCATGTTGAAAATCATTTGACTACATATGTGGGGGGTTTATTTCAGGGTGCTCTATTATCTTCCAGTTATTCAGATGTCTATCTTGATGCCACCACAGTACTATTTTAATTTCTATTTTGTAATAAGTTTTGAAGACTCTTGAGAGTCCCTAAGACTGCAAGGAGATCCAACCTGTCCGTTCTGAAGGAGATCCACCCTGGGATTTCTTTGAAAGAAATGATGCTAACGCTGAAACTCCAGTACTTTGGCCACCTCGTGTGAAGTGTTGACTCATTGGAAAAGACCCTGATGCTGGGAGGGATTGGGGGCAGGAGGAGAAGGGGACGACAGAGGATGAAATGGCCGGATGGCATCACGGACTCGATGGACATGAGTCTGAGTGAACTCTGGGAGTTGGTGATGGACAGGGAGGCCTGGTGTGCTGTCATTCATGGGGTTGCAAAGAGTCGGACACGACTGAGCGACTGAACTGAACTGAATAAGTTTTGAAATCAGGAACTGTAAGACCACATTTGCTCTTCTTTCCCAAGATTGCTTTCACTATTTAATGTCTATATTAATCTAAGGGTAGATTTTTCGATTAAAAAATAGCAACATCATTTTTATTTTGATAGGGATTGTGTTAAATCTGTAGATCATTTGGGGGTAATATTAGCATCTTAAGTCTTTCATTCCATGAATACATGAGGTCGTTCCATTTATTTATGTCTTCTTTAGTTTCCCTCAGCAACATGTTGTAATAATAGTACCAAAGTCTTTACTTCCTTAAGTTTATTCCTAAATATTTTATCTCTTTATCTCTTTATAATATTATAATTGTTTTATTAATTTCCTTTTCAGATTTTTCATTGTTAATATATAGAAAGGCAACTGATTTTTATGTTGATTTTTCACCCTGTTAATTTGCTATGTCACTTACTGGATTTAGCAGTTTTTTTGTTGTGAAATCTTTAGGGTTTTTATACATATAAAATAATGTAATCTGCAATCAGATAATTTTTTTCTTTCTAAATTGAATAACATTTTTTTACAGCTTAATTACTCTGGCTGGAATTTTTAATACTGTGTTAAACAGAAGTGAAAAAAGCGAGCACCCTTTTCTTTTTTTAATCTTCAGTTCAGTTCAGTTCAGTTCATTTCAGTCGCTCAGTTGTGTCCAACTCTCCGCGACCCCATGAATCGCAGCATGCCAGGCCTCCCTGTCCATCACCAACTCCCGGAGGTCACTCAGACTCACATCCATCGAGTCAGTGATGCCTATTTCAAGAAAATTTCAAGAAAATTAGAGATACCAAGGGAACATTTCATGCACAGATGGGCTCGATAAAGGACAGAAATGGTATGGACCTAACAGAAGCAGAAGGTATTATGAAGAGATGGCTAGAATACACAGAAGAAGTGTACAAAAAGGATCTTTATGACCTGGATAATTACGATGGTGTGATCACTCATCTAGAGCCAGACATCCTGGAATGTGAAGTCAAGTGGGCCTTAGAAAGCATCACTACAAACAAAGCTAATGGAGGTGATGGCGTTCCAGTAGAGCTATTTCAAATCTTGAAAGATGATGCTGTGAAAGTGCTGCCCTCAATATGCCAGCAAATTTGGAAAACTCAGCAGTGGCCACAGGACTGGAAAAGGTCAGTTTTCATTCCAATTCCAAAGAAAGGCAATGCCAAAGAATATTCAAACTACCGCACAATTGCACTCATCTCACACACTAGTAAAGTAATGCTCAAAATTCTCCAAGCCAAGCTTCAGCAATACGTGAACCGTGAACTTCCTGATGTTCAAGCTGGTTTTAGAAAAGGCAGAGGAACCAGAGATCAAATTGCCAACATCCACTGGATCATGGAAAAAGCAAGAGAGTTCCAGAAAAACATCTATTTCTGCTTTATTGAATATGCCAAAGCCTTTGACTGTGTGGATCACAAGAAACTGTGGAAAATTCTGAAAGAGATGGGAATACCAGACCACCTAACCTGCCTCTCGAGAAATCTGTATGCAGGCCAGGAAGCAACAGTTAGAACTGGACATGGAACAACAGACTGGTTCCAAATAGGAAAAGGGGTATGTCAAGGCTGAATATTTCCAATCTTAGATAACACATTTTCAGTCCTTTATTATGATTATGACATTCATTGACAGTTTTTCATATTTGGCTTTTATTATGTCAAAGTCGGAGAAGGCAATGGCACCCACTCCAGTACTCTTGCCTGGAAAATCCCGTGGACGGAGGAGCCTGATAGGCTTTAGACCATGGGGTCGCTAGGAGTCGGACATGACTGAGTGACTTCACTTTCACTTTTCACTTTCATGCATTGGAGAAGGAAATGGCAACTCACTCCAGTGTTCTTCCCTGGAGAATCCTAGGGACCAGGAAGCTTGGTGGGCTGCAGTCTATGGGGTTGCAGAGAGTCAGACACTACTGAAGCGACTTAGCAGCAGTAGCAGCATGTCAAAGTAGTTTCCTTCTGTTCCTTGTTTCTTGGATATTTTTATCATGAAAGTATGTTGAATTTTATCAAATAGTTTGTCTTTATAAATTGAGATCATCTTGTGTTTTTCCCTCTTCATTCTCTTAAAATGATGTATTACACTTTTCCATTTTTATTTGTTGAACCATTTGTATTCCAAGAATAAATCCCACTTTATAGATCATTTTAATATGCTGCTGAATTTGGTTTGGCATATTTTGCAAGGATTTTTGCATCAATACTCATCAGGGATATTGTCCTATATTATTCTTTTTATATACTAGTTTTGGCTTTGTGTCATGTTAATGCTGGTTTCATAGAATGAGTTTGAAATATTTCCTCTTGAATATTTGGAAATGTTTTAGGAGGATTAGCATTAATTCTTATTTAAATGTTTGGTAGAATTTATGTGTGAAGCCATCTGGTCCTGAGCTTTTCCTTTTTGAGAAGCTTTTGATCACCAATTCAATCTCTTTACTAGTCATACATATGTTCAGATTTTCTATTTGTTCATGATTCAGTCTTGGTAGGTTTTATATTTCTAGGAATTTTTCCATTCTGTCAAGTTATTCAATTTGTTAATGTACAATTGTTCATAGTGTCTCAATCTTTTCATTTATGTAAAATTGTAGTAATGACTCCCCTTCCCACCGCATTCCCCACTTAATTTCTGATTTTCGTTATTTGGATTTCTCTCTCTTATTCTTATCAATCTAGCTATGGTTTGTCATCTTTTTTGTTGTTGTCTTCTCACAGAATCTACTCTTGGCTTTGTTGATCTTCTCTTCATTTTTAAGTTTCATTTATATCTGCTGTAATATTACTTCTTTCTGCTAGTTTTGGGGTTAGTTTTTCATCCTTTTCCAGCTCTATAACATATAAAATCAATTGATTGCTTATAAGCCTTTCTTCTTCTTTAATGTAAGAGTTTATATGTATAAAAATTGCCTCTTTGCCTTGCTTTAGTGAAAGCAAAGCAAAGCATCTCATAAATTTATAAATGTTGTGTCTTTGTTTTTAATTTCCTTCAAGATATTTTAAATTTTTATCTTGATTTCTTACCTGAGTCACTAGTTGTTTAAGAGTGTTTTGTTTAATTTCTGCATGTTTTTGAATTTTTGAATTTTTCATTTGGTTTTGACTTCTAGTTTAAAAATTATATTCAGAAGAAATTATATTATGTACAATTTTGATATTTAAAACTTATTAAGTCTTGTTTTGTGGCTGACATATGATCTGTCCTGGAAAATGATCCATGGTTACTTGAGAAAAGGCCTAATTGCTATCTTTTGTAGCGTGTTCAGTTTGTGTCTCTTAGCTCCAATTGGTCTATAGTGTTGTTCATGTCGTCTCTTTCCCATCTTTTACTCTAGTGGAGTATTTCAGGCTGATTACTACTAGTATTATAAAGCTATCTATTTGTTCTTCAATCTTGTAAAAGTTTGTTTCAGTCTTATAAAAAGTTTTATGATTTTTGAGCACTGATGTTTGGTACAAAGTATCTATAATTATTATACCTTCCTGGTAAATTAACATTTTTATCACTTCAAAATGTTATTCTTTGTCTATCAGCAGTTTCTGACTTACATCTATTTTGGCTGATATTATTAAAATTGTTCCTGCTTTATTTTGGTTAGTAATTATCTTTTATCCACTCTTGCTTTTTCAGTTTATGTGTGTCCTTAGATGTAAAATGAGTCACTTGTACACAGGATATAGTTGGATCTTGTTTGGTTTATTTTTTAGTTCATTCTGCTATTCTGTGACTTTTGATTGAAGAGTACAGTTCATTAACATTTAAAGCATTAGCTAATATAAAACATTTGCTACTTTCATTTTTGTTAATTGTTTCCCCCATGCCTTGAAACATTTTTGTTTCTAATTTTCTTCTCTAATGTTTTCTTTTTGCTTAGTTGACATTTTTATGGTGACTTAAAAAAAATTTATCATTTCCTTTTGTGTAGTCTGTAGATATTTTCTTTGTGGTTACAATGGTGATAACATTAAGCATCTTATAGCTGCAATAATCTATTTTAAACTCTTAACAATGTACTTCAGTCACATACAAAACCTCTAATCCTTTTCAGCCTTACCTCCTATTTCTGGTATTGCTGTCATAAATTGCTTATTAAATATGATTTAGCTATTAACTTAGATGTATAGTTATTTTTACATTTTTTTAATCTAGAAAATAATTAAAAGTGGAGTTACAGACCAAAATAAAATGATACTTATTTATATCTGTCCATGTGTTTACCTGTATTAGAGAAGTTTATTTTTTCATATGGCTTTGAGCTACAGTCTTTTTTTTTTCTTTCCTTTTTTTTTTTTTTTTATTTGAAGGAATTCCTTTGGCATTTATTGTGGAAAAGTCTGGTAGTAATGAACTTCTTCTACTTTTGTTTGTTTGAAAATGTCTTAATTTTTTACCTTGTTTCTGAAAGGTAGTTTGCCAGGTACAGTATTCTCTGTTGACAGATATTTTTATCAGCACCTTAAATAGGTCATCCCACTGCCCTATGGCATATATTTCATGGTTTAAGCTAAAAATTCACTCATAATCTTATTGAGAATCTCTTTTATATGAAGAGTCAACTTCGCTGTTTTTAAAATTCTCTTTGTCTTCACCCACTGTTTGTTTATAATGTGTATGGTGTTGATCTTTTTGAATTTACCAAAATTTTAGTTAT
The DNA here is from genome assembly GCA_917880005.1 of Nanger dama. Taxonomy (NCBI): domain Eukaryota; kingdom Metazoa; phylum Chordata; class Mammalia; order Artiodactyla; family Bovidae; genus Nanger; species Nanger dama. Next base: position 62,661,865 of record CAKJTW010000004.1, on the reverse strand, counting down.
TGAGCTGCTTGGATTTGTATATCCACATAGTCCCTAACACTTGGGGAGTTTTCAACCATTATTTCTTTAAATAAGCTCTCTGATTCTTTCTTCTCCTCTGAGACTCCGAGAATGTGCATATTGATCTTAAAGCCATTCCTTAGGTTTTGTTCATGTTCCATCATTATTTCTTTTTGCTTCTCAGATTTATGATTTTAAACAATGTCTTCAAATTTGTTGATTATTTCTACCTGTTAAATTATGCTGTTGAACCCCTCTAGTAAAATTTTCAGTTCAGTTAATATGTTTTTTTGTCTCCAAAATTTTTGGATCTTTTTCACAGCTTCTCTTTGTTGATGTTCTTTTTGTTGTTGATATGACATTTTCCTTGATTTCTTTAATTTCTTTTTCTGTTTTGCTTGGCTTTTAAGTGTACTGAGGCGATTGCTTTAAAAATGTTGTTTTAAATATTAAACCCATTTTCATGAATGCATGTGTTCCTTCAGGAACGGTTTCAGGAGATTAATTTTTTTCTTTGAGTGGGCCATATTTCCCTTTTCTTTTTATGACTTGTCATTTACTGAAAATTGAACAATTGAAAAAAATCAGCTACTTCATAAAATGGAGTAGAAGATGACTAAAAATAAGCTAAGATAGTCTTTGATTTTTTTCTGGGCATGTATCCTGTCTGGGTCTATGTGTGTGCTGTTTTGTTTCTTTGTTTCTTTTGTTTTATTTTGTTTTTGATACAAGTTTATTTTCACACATTTAGCTCATGTACTGAGCTAAAACAAAGCCAAGAAACTTAAGTTTTCCTAAAATACAGAGACATAGCGGAACAGAGATGAATATTAGGCTTTCCTGTTATTCCTTGTCTCTCTATTTTACTTTCCAGCTTTTCTTAATAAATATCTACTAATATTCCCCAGTCTGCATAATTTTATTAGTACTATACTTTGCATATTATTACAGTTTGTATAAGCCATTATTTTTATTTTTTTCTCTTATTTCCACAAATACATATATTTTAATTATTTTTTATAGAAGTGTAGATATTTTATTTTATTTCTCTTTTGTGTGTTTTTAAAAAATAATTTCTTAAATAGATTAAAGCAAACATCTTGTTTGGATTATTTTAAGTAATAAAATTGATTTATTAAAATAAGTAAATTTAAGAAATTTCTATAGGGTATATTGTCATTGCTTTCTCTAAATTTGTATTTAAAAGAAATATATTATTACTATAATTGCTTTACAACACAAAATGAGCTCAATGAGAACAGAAAAAACATTTAATTGAGACATAATTAACATACAACATTAATTTGAGGTGTACAACATAATTATTCATTATCTGTATATATTGAAAAATGGTCATCATAGTAAGTCTAGTAAGTATATGCCACCATTCAGTTACAGCTATTTTCTTGTAATAAGAACCTTGAAGATCTCCTATTTTTAACTAGTGTTATTCATTATAGTCACCATGCTGTACATTAAATTCCCATGATCTATTTATTTTATAACTGTAAGTTCTCTGTATGTCCTACCATATATATAGCTGTTGGTAAATGTCTTATTTTTCCAAAGAATCTCACCCCAGCCTTTTCTTGGAGACCATAGAGGTTCTATTATATTTATCTGTCCATAGTCTCTTGCTACCATGTATCTATAGGTTTACGGTCTTCCTGCAGTGTTCATTAACCAGGATACCTTCTTCATCTTCCACAATTTGCACTGTTTTCTATCTGGCTTCCAAGACAGGTAAGACAGAAACCAGTAACCCAGGCATCCCACATGGAGACTGCTTGTGGGTCCTAAGTCACTTCAATATTATCTGACTCTTTGCGATCTCACAGACTATATATAGCCTCTGTCCAAGGCTGCTCTGTCCATGGGATTCTCCAGGCAAGAATACTGGGGTGGGTTGCCATGCTCTCCTTCTGCGGATCTTCCCTACCCAGGGATAAAGCCTGCATCTCTTATGTCTCCTGCATTGGCAAGTGGGTTCTTTAGTGCCACCTGGGAAGCTCACAGAGAGGTGAGAGCATTATAAAAAAGTTTCATTCTGCTCCTTTCATCCCGCGGGAGGGAATCAAGAATTGAACCATTTCTTCCTGAACAGAAAGAGGATTCAACAAGGTAGGTAAAATCATCTATATTTCTACCATTTTTAATGTGTTGTTCTCTTGATTATTAACAATAGAATGGGAAAGATTAGAGATACCAAGGGAGAAATTCATGCAAAGATGGGCTCAATAAAGGACAGAAAAGTTAGGACCTGATAGAAGCAGAAGATATTAAGAAGAGGTGGCAAGAACACAGGGAAAAACTGTACAAAAAGATCTTCATGACCCAGATAATCACAATGGTGTGATCACTCATCTAGAGCTAGACATCCTGTAATGTGAAGTCAAGTGGGCCTTAGAAAGCATCACTACGAACAAAGCTAGTGGAGGTGATGGAATTCCAGTTGAGCTATTTCAAATCCTGAAAGATGATGCTGTGAAAGTGCTGCACTCAATATGTCAGCAAATTTGGAAAACTCAGCAGTGGCCACAGGACTGGAAACGGTCAGTTTTCATTCCAATCCCAAAGAAAGACAATGCCAAAGAATGCTCAGACTACTGCACAATTGTTCTTATCTCATACGCTAGTAAAGTAATGCTGAAAATTCTGCAAGCCAGGCCTCAGCAATATGTGAACCATGAACTTCCAGATGTTCAAGCTGGTTTTAGAAAAGACAGAGGAACCAGAGATAAAATTGTCAACATCTGCTGGATCATCAAAAAAGGAGTTTCAAAGTAACACATCTATTTCTGTTTTATTGACTATGCCAAAGCCTTTGACTGTATGGATCACCATAAACCGGAAAATTCTGAGAGCGATGGAAATACCGAGACCACCTGACCTGCCTCTTGAGAAATCTGTATGCAGGTCAGGAAGCAACAGTTAGAACTGGACATGGAACAACAGACTGGTTCCAAATAGGAAAAGGAGTACGTCAAGGCTGTATATTGTCACCCTGCTTATTTAACTTCTATGCAGAGTACATCATGAGAAACGCTGGACTGGAAGAAACACAAGCTGGAATCAAGATTGCTGGGAGAAATATCAATAACCTCAGATATGCAGATGACACCACCCTTATGGCAGAAAGTGAAGAGGAACTAGAAAGCCTCTTGATGAAAGTGAAAGAGGAGAGTTAAAAAGTAGGCTTGAAGCTCAACATTCAGGAGGAGAAGGGGATGACAGAGGATGAAATGGTTGGATGGCATCATCGACTCAATGGACATGTGTTCGAGTTAAACTCCTGGAGCTGGTTGGTGATGAACAGGGAGGCCTGGTGTGCTGAGGTTCATGGGGTAGCAAAGAGTCAGACATGACTGAGTGACTGAACGAAACTGAACTGACTGATGCAATCTTTGGTATAAACTTATTTCAGTCTTTCCATAGTTTATTTCATATTTCTTATGGAGAGACAAAAGCCTGAAACTTTCTATCCTATCATCTTCCAAGGTGAAGTGAAGTCACTCAGTTGTGTCCGACTCTTTGTGACCCCGTGGACTATAGCCTACTAGGCTCCTCTGTCCATGGGATTTTCCAGGCAATAGTACTGGAGTGGATTGCCATTTCCTTCTCCAGAGGATCTTCCCAAACCAGGGATCTAACCCAGGTTTCCCCGCATTGTAGACAGATGCTTTACCATCTCAGCCACCAGGGAAGTATCTTCCAAAGGGAGGCTTTTAAATCGCAACTTAGGTTACTTAATGCCTCTTTTAAATTCCTCAAGGTTTCCTATTGTCCTTAAAATAATATCAACATTTATGATAAAGAGCTACCATTTCCAAGATGATTTTAATGCTATTGGGAGTTTTGAACTCAGTATACAATCATCCACATTTTTCAAAACTTCTAAGTCATATGCGTCTTCTTTTGCTTCCTGACAATCTCAGCTCCTCTCTTATCCTTATCCTTGCCTTTCTCTCTGCCAAAACACTTTCCCCAAAATGTTGAAAAACTACTTATCCCTCATCTTTTAGTTTTCAACTCAAATGACCTTCACAAGCTCTTTCCTGACCACTGCAATTAAAGTAGCTGTCATTTTTTAATTTCCTTCAGGTATCTTATCTTCTTACCCAATGGTCTTTTCTTTGTTTGTTTGTTTTAAATCTCTCTTTTACTAGAATACTAGGGGAACAACAGCAGCTCTTAGCAGTGGATGCTCCAACTCAACAGTGCTCATCTAAATTTAAGTCTACTTGAAATTGACAGAACAGTAGATAGACTGGCATTAATTTGCACAGATGGGATTTGGGATTGTATATTCTGGAAACAGAGAAGTCAAGGAGGTTATTTTTATCCTATATGGGTTTAATACTTTTTGGTATGTATCATTTTATTTAAAATTAAATTAGATGTTAATTATTTAAAATTAAATTGATTTGAAATAATGAAATATGCTTGACAAGCACCTGCCAACTAGAATTACATGTTATATCTATAGTTTCCAAATTTTCTTATACAACCCTTTACATATTTATTGACTTTTAAAGGAAAGTATTTCAGGAAGCTCTTTTTTGATCCATCTCCTAGAGTAATAAAAAAATAATCATCTAATGGGACTTAATTCAACTTAAATTTTTTGCACAGTAAAGGAAACCATGAACAGAGTGAAAATACAGTACATAGAATGGGAGAAAATATTTGCCAGTAATGCAGTCAACAAGAGATTTATTTCCATAGTACACAGACAGCTCATGCAACACAATACCAAAACAAAACAAAACAAGCAACCCAATCTATTGACAGAGAAATGGATAAAAAAGATATGCTACATATATACAATGGAATGTTACTCAGCCATAAAAAGAACAAGAAAATGCCATTTACAGAAACATGCATGAACCTAGAGATTGTCATACTGACCAAGGTAAGTCAGACAGAGAAAACAATATGTGATATCACTTATATGTGGCAACAAAAAAAAGGTACAAATGAACCTATTTACAAAACAGAAATATAGTCACAGATGAAGAAAACAAGGGCATGGTTACTAAGCGGGAAACATGGGGAGGGATAAAATGAGAGATTGGGATTGACACAAAATAGATACCTAATGAAAACCACTGTATAGCACAGGGATACTATTCAATACTCTGTGATGCTCTGTATTGGAATAAAATCTAAAAAGAGTGGATATACGTACTTCTATAAGTGATCAGGATTCCCTAGTGGCGTTAGTGGTAAAGAACCCTCCTGCCAGTGCCAGAGATGCAAAACATTTGAGTTTGATCCCAGAGTGGGGAAGATCCCCCTGGAGAAGGGCATGGCAACCCACTCCAGTATTCTTGCCTAGAGAATCCCATGGACAGAGGAGCCTGGTGGATTACAGTTTACAGGGTCACAAAGAGTCAGACGCAAGTGAAGCAACTTAGCACCCACACATAACTGATTCACTTTGCTGTACAACAGAAACTAACACAACATTGTGTATCAACTATACCATAATAAAAATTAATTAAAAAAACAAATAATTACAGGCATATTTAGAATTACTCTTTCTTATGTCTCACAGCTCCCTTCTTCCCTATACTCAGTGGCTATCATAGCTATATACATTCCATAGATCAGCGTTTTTCTGTTTTTACTGTGTATGTGAATTCACTTCTTGCCATGTGGCTTTCTTCTTCAGAGTCAGCAACAGAACATCTTTTTCATGCTGGATTCATCCTGTGCTTCACATTTTTCCCTTGAAAATCCTGTCCATATTAAGGACTCCCCTGATTGTGTTAAGTTTATTGGAGGATAATCTCTATATCTTAAAGTCAACTGGTTTGGGTTGTGCAAAGTTCCTTATAGCACCTGGATTAGTGTTCAGTTTGATAACCAAGAAAACGTATATATACATCACGGGCCAGGAATTTGGGATAGTCACTTAGAATTCTGCTTAACACACCTTCTTAGTCAAGGGCAAATTCTCAGTTAAAGTGGAAATCAGCACAACATAAGAAATTTCTCTACACTAAAATTAGGAGCTGCCTACACAAGTACAATTGCCAGGTATTTGCATTTAGTCTTTAGTTCACCAAATGGTTATGGTCCACATTATATTTGCTAAGTACAATCCTATTCATGAGACACAATGAGCTGAATAAGATAATTAAATTCTAAAACTTCAGAGAGTTTAGTCTTTAGTGAATAGCAAGAGTATAAGATTAGTAGCCTCATGGAATGCACATTTTAATAAGGCTGACATGATTAAAGAAATATCTATCAATATCTTGACATCTTTTCATCCCTCTTAGCATTAATTTAATTACATATTTAATTTATATACATACCTATATCATATATATTTGTATATCACTTAAAAGGGCTATGAAGAGAAAGAAAGATACAGAAAAGACTAATGGGTAAGTTGTTTAAAGAAAACCTCTTGAGGAGGCAATATCAGAGCAGGGACCTAAAAGAAGTAAGGGAATAGAGCAGAAATTGATCCCAATACTTATAAAGCCCAAGGCTATAACAAACTTTGTCTTTTGGAAGACAAGGAGGTCAATGCAAATGGCATAAATGAGTAAAAGGTGAGTACTGTGAAATGATAGAAGAGAGGGAGGGTCAGATGTAGAGGGAGGGAGATGTAGGAAAGTACATCTCAGTGTGACCTGCAGCATCACATTACTTGGATGCTTAGACAGAATCCAGAATTTCAGGCCCCACCTCAGACATGCTCAGTTAGAATCAGTGGTTTAACAATGTCCTCAGGTTCTGTTTCGGTGATTCAATTAACACTTTGAAGTTTCAGAAACTTGAGTACAGATAAAAAACATTGTAAGGCACTTGATTTTTGTTGTCATCAATGAAAAGCCATTGGTTTGGTAAAGGCTAAGTTTTTAAAAGTGTTCTGGCTGTATGTAGAATGGACCATGAAAAGGTGTACAGAGTTAAGAGGTTACTGCTGTGGTGCAGGTGAGAGATGATGATAATTTCATGATGCTCTTAGTCTTACCTGGAATATTGGGGTAGGTATATTATTATTTGGAATCTGTATATGAAGATGAATTATGTGGAACAGAAGCTGTGGACCCCAGCCTTCAAATCAAGTCATGGCTATCTTTCTTCAGCTCACAAATTAACTGATGAACATTTATTCTTTATGTTAAAAAATTTGGCACCTGATCTTCTGTGCTAATTAGAATTTTAATATTGAGAGAGCCACTAATGGCACGTTCAGGAAGATAAAAGAAAGTGATGGAATCATTTCAAAATGACTTTAAAATGGTATTTATGAAATTTTCAAATAGTAAGAAAGAAATAATATCTGCAAATATAATTAAGAAATCATGAGAGATGGAGATAAAGAAGATCTAACTGGAAATTCTAATAATAAAGAAGTACTGAAATTAGAAAGACTTCAGTAGATGGAACAAACTCTTGACTAGACAGAAATAGCAAACTAGGGAGCTGGACAATGGTAGTGAAAGTTAATCTGGAATACATCACAGCTGATAAAAACATGACATTAATCAAAGAGAAGGTAAGGGCCATGGAGTATCCATTTCAAAGGACTAGTACATACCTGGAGAAAAAGAGATTCTGCTACACTCTTGGTGGGAAAAAAATTGGTACAGCTACTGTAGAGAAGAGTATGGAGGTTCCTTAAAAACTAAAAATAGAGCTACCATATGATCCAGCAGTCTCATTTCTGGGCATTTATCTAGAGGAAATATAATTCAAATATAATTCAAAAGAGTACATTCACCCCAATGTTCACTGCAGCACTATTTACAATAATCAAGATATGAAAGCAACCTAAATGTCCATTGGCAGATAAGTGGATAAAGATGATGTGGTTACATATATGCAATGGAGTATTACTCAGCCATAAAAAATAATGAAATAATGCCATTTTCAGCAACATGGATAGACCGAGAGATTAGCATACTAAGTGAAGTAAGTCAGATAAAAACAAATATCATATGATTTTGCATATACATGGAATCTAAAATATGATCAAATGATCTTATTTACAAAACGGAAATAGACATATAAGACAAGATATGGTTACCAATGGGGAAAGGGGCAGAGGAGGGATAAATTAGGCTGTTGAGATTAACATGTAACATTACTAGGTATAAAATAGATAACCAACAGGGACCTACTATATAGCACAGGGAACTATATTCATTTTGTAATAACCTATAATGGAAAAGAATCTAAAAAGAAAAATTATAACTGAATCACTTTGTTGTACACCTGAAACTAATACAGCATTATAAATCAATTATACCTCAATTAAAAATAAATAATGGAAAAATACACATGTGACGTAAGTTCCAGAGGGAAAGAGTGAATAGCACACAGGCAGTATTCAAATTGGTAGTAACCAAGACTTTCCTAAAATTGAAAGACAAGTATCTGCAGATGGAAACCGCTCTCTGAGTGCTAAACAATATGAAAAAATATTTTCCCTCACTTATGCATATTACAGAAAAACTTATGAACATTAAAAGTAAAAAGAGCATTACAGATATAAACTTATTTCTCATCAATGGAAAGAACTAGGGCAACAAAATGCGGATGGGAAATTTTCCTTTGGTTTACCTTGGTGTGGCAGTACCAGTTGTCAGATGTTAAAGTACCACTAACCAGTTGGTAAACTGCTCCAACTTGAGCCTCAGGTTATCTTTACCAGTACCTTTTGTGACTTGCCAGCTTCTCCTTCAGAACACATTGAATCTCCCTATAACATAAGCACCAAGAGAGGATCCCACACAGAAGCCTGAGACTCCAGCATTGGAGCTGCTGAGCATTCTCACTTCTATTGCCTGGGACATAAGCAAAGAAACATGAAAATATTACCTAAGAGGGCTTACGAAGCATCACTATCAATGGATGCTCAGTCATGACTCAAGCAGAATAAAGATATTTCCAAATATTCATAAATAAAGATAATTTATCAGTAACTTCTGAACCTTACTAAAAATACTAACAAACACAGTTACTTCAATGAGAATAAAAATGAATCCAAAGATAAGAAGCAAAGATGAATGAAGAATATGGTAAACTTTAATAAAAATGATGAGAAAAATTAAAGAAGCATAGTTATTTAGGGGAATAAAATATTTAAACTAAAACAGACAAAACTGACAGAGAAGATTTTATTAAAAAAAAAAAAAAGAAACTATAATGTTATTTAAACTCTGCTATGTTCTTCCTCTCATTTAGGAGAAAATCAAGATATGTAATAAATTTAGACATTATTAGAATAAATTAGAGGCATATGTGTATAAATGAAATATGGTAACTATCCTAGAAAGAAAACCTGGACAAAAGCTGCGTGTTTCACAGAAGCATGAGCAGTAAAGACACAGGTAAAACTCCACCCTCTCTTTCGTTATTATTGTTGTTCAGCTTCTCAGCCGCATCTTACTCTCTGTGATCACATGGCTGCAGCACATTAGGCTTCCCCTTCCTTCTCTATCTCCTGGAGCTTGCTCAAACTCTACTGAATCAGTGATGCCATCCCACCATCTCATCCTCTGTCGCCCCCTTCTCCTTCATTAGCTGGGTGATACAAACCAAGACCACAATGAGAAGCATTTTTATGCCCACCAAAAGGGCAACATTTAAGAATTCTGACTAATGGGAATTTTAATATTTTAATAACTCTCCTTATGTTTTTTAGCATGAGAAAAATTAACATGTTGCTGAACATGTGGCACAGATTCACACAATGTTTTACTGTATTAGTCTTCCAAAAGTGAACATAAATACTCATACATAACATCATTTCCAGTCTCCAGACAAACTTATTCGAATATGAGCCAGGATATATGTTTAAGGACTATTTGTAGCACCATTGTTTATGATCGCAAAGAGTGGGAAACAGCTTGAATGCCCATCACAGGTAATGGATAAATAACTTCTATATGCTAATGTAATGGAATACTTTTTGTTGTTGTTTAGTCAATAAATCATGTCTGACTCTGAGCAACAGGTTCCTTCATCCTCCACTTTCTACTGGAATTTATTCAAATTCATGTCCATTGAGTCTGTGATGCCACCTAACCATCTCATCCTCTGCTGCCCCCTTTTCCTTTTGCTTTCAATCTTTCCCAGAATCAGGGCCTTTCCTGATTCTTTGCATCAGGTGGGCAAAGTATTGGAGCTTCAGCTTCAGCAACAGTCCTTCCAATGAATATTCATGGTTGATTTCATTTAGGATTGACTGGTTTAATCTCCTTACAGTCTAAGGAACTCTCAAGAGTCTTCTCCAGCACAGTTCATAAACATCAATTTGTTGGTGCTCAGCCCTCTTTATGATCTAGCTCTCATATATGTATATGACTACTGATAAAAGCATAGCTTGACTATATGGATCTTTGTAAAGCTATGTCTCTGATTTATAATATGCTGTCTAGATTTGTCATAGCTTTCTTAACAAGGAACAAGCGTCTTTTACTTTCATGGCTGCAGTGACCATCTGCAGTGATTTTGGAGCTCAAGAAAATAAAGTCTATGACTGATTCCACTTTTTCTCCTACTTGCAATGAAGTGATGAGAACAGATACTGTGATGTTGACTTTCAACATGTTGAAACATATTGAGTTTCAACCCAGCTTTTTCACTGCTCTTTCATCCTCATCAATAGATTCTTTAGTTCCTCTTCACTTTCTGCCATTAAAGCAGTATCATCTGCATATATGAGGTTGTTGATATTTCAGCCTGCAATCTTGATTCCAGCTTGTGATTCATCCAGTCTGGCATTTCTCATGATATGCTTTGCAAAGAAGTTGAATAAGTAGGTTGACAATATACAGCCTTGTTGTACTCCTTCCTCAGTTTTGAAGCAGTATTTTGTTCCATGTCTGGTTCTGTTACTTCTTTCCTGCATATAGGCTGCTCAGAAAATAGGTAAAGTGGTCTGTATTCCCATAATTTAAGAATTTTCCACAATTTGTTTTAATTCACACAAAGTTTCTAGCATAATCAATGAAGCAGAAGTAGACATTTTTCTGGAACTTCCTTGCTTTCTCCACGATCCAGTGAATATTGGCAATTTGATCTCTGCTTCCTCTGCCTCTCAGACGACCAGCCTAAATGGGGAAGTTCTCAGTTCACTTACTGCTGAAGTCTTGCTTGAAGGATTTTGAGATAACCTCAATAGCATATGAAATGAGCACAACTGTATGGAATTTTGAATATTCATTGGCATTGTCCTTCTTTTGAATTGGAATGAAACTGATCATTTTCAGTCCTGTGGCCACTGCTGGATTTTTCAAATTTGCTCACATACTGAGTGATGCACTTTAACAGCATCATCTTTTAGGATTTTAAATAACAGCTAGAACTCTGTCATCTCCATTAGCTTTGCTTTGTTTGTATAGTAATGCTTCTTAAGGTCCACTTGACTTCACACTGCAAGATGTCTGACTCTACGTGTGTGACCACATCATACTGGTTATCTGGGTCATTAAGTTTTTTTTTTTTTTGTATAGTTCTTCTATGTATTCTTGCCACCTCTTACCTCTTATGCTTCTGTTAGGTCCTTACTGTTTCTGTCCTTTCTCATGCTCATCCTTGCATAAAATGTTTCCTTGGTATCTTCAATTTTCTTGAAGAAATCTTTAGTCTTTCCCATTCTAATGTTTTCCTCTATTTCTTTGCACTGTTCATTTAAGAAGGCCTTCCTATCTCCTTCCTATTGTCTGCAACTCTGAATTCAGTTGGGTATATTTTTCTATTTCTTCATTGCCTTTCACTTCTCTCCTTTCCTCAGTTATTTGTAAAGCTTCCCCAGAAAACCACTTTGCCTTATTCCACCTCTTTTTCTTGGGGATGGTTTTGGTCACTCTCTCCTGTACAATATTATGAACTGCTGTCCATAGTTCTTCAGGCAATCTGTCTAACAGATCTAATCCCTCACATCTATTCATTACCTCCATTGTATAATCCTAAGTGATTTTATTTAAGTACTATCCATGTGATTTTCTAGGAAAGAATACTGAAGTGCGTTGCTATTCCTCCTCCAGTGGTCCATGTTTTGTTAGAGCTTTTCATTATGACTTTCCATCTTGATCATCCTTCTAGACGGGCTCATAGCTTCACTGAGTTATGCAAGGCCCTTTGCCACAACAAAGCTGTGATCCGTGAAGTGAAATGGAATACTATACATGCGTAAAAATGAATAAAATATAGCTTTGTCAGTCAACATGGCTCATTTTTAGAAATATAAATAAGATCTGGATGTCTGTAAACCAAAGTATAACATTTGTATACATTACAGAAAGAAGCAAAACAACATGCTGTATGCTTTGAAATGCAAAGCATAAGCAGTACATAAGCAGCATAGTTTGAGGATAGTAAAAACAAAAAAGCGGGAGAAGAAACAACAAGTTTTCAGCAATAGGGAACTGACTAAATGTGGACTGTGATACATCAATGAGATATATTTTAAGATGTGGTTGATGTATTGATAAGATATAGAATTGCAGTCAAAGAGGTGAAGATATTTCAATATAATAAACAAGTTGCTAAAATGAAATTTTGAGTGAATAACCATGTGCACATAAAATAATACACTGCATGATGCCATTTATGTAAACTTTATTCAAAAGTCAGTTCATGTAGTTTATTGACTTACATGAATGTAGTAAAAACATGTATCTGTGTGCTCAGTCATGTCTAACTCTTTGGTACCCCATGGGCTGTAGCCCACCAGGCTCCTCTGTCCATTGAATTTTCCAAGCACAAATACTAGAGTGGGTTGCCATTTCCTACTCTAGGGCATCTTCCTGGCTCAAGGATCCAAAGCACGTCTCTTGCATCTCCTGCATTGGCAGGCAGATTCTTTACCACTGTGCCACCTGGGAAATCCTACAAAATGTACTCAACACACACCTACATTCTTGATAACAGCTATATCTGGAGAAGAAAATAGCACAGGAAAAGGACTGGAAACACAGGATGGTGCATACATATGTGTTTTTATATTCTCCTTGTACTTTTCTGATTTTTTAATAGGCAAAACTATGAATATATAACAGAATTAAGAGTATAAGTCTGAAGGTCTGGAGGATCTATTCTCAGTTCAAGTGCTGGGCTAAGTTTCTTTGGACCATTTCTTCACTGCTGCAGCATTCAAAACTTGTACTTGTAAATACAACTTGTGAAACAATTTCTTAAGGTTTCTTCTGCCTCTTACAGCCTGTAGTCCTATGCAGTCCTGTAGTCCAATGACTTATAATTTCACTATTTTGGGGACAGTGCTCTTGGCCAGTTTGTTCTAGTAAATTGTCCATTAGACCAGATAATCCTTAAGAAACTCTAAGATTTTTTTTTTTTTCAGTTTGACATGCTAAGACTATTCTCTACCTTTTACTGACCTTGAGTAACCCTTGGTACAGATTTTCACTTATCAGGTTACTGCTTAGGTTCATAAGAGGGAGATGTGGAAGAAAGGAAATGGCACCTGTGGTTGAGAAAAGGAATCTTCATTTTGTATAGTTTCCCTCAGGTGATAGCGAAATGCCAAGAGGGTCAAAAATCAAAATGTCAAAGCTGTGAGCAGAGAGTTATTGATTCTGGTTCAATTCTCAGCACATGAGGGAAGAACTCTGCAGCTATCTGCCAAGCAAAAGGAATTTCAGATGTGGATAAGCCTGGATTTAAACTCTCTGCACTGTACAGCTTGTAGATGTGTGATTAGGAGTACATTACTTCACCTCTTTAAGCCTCAGCATCCAATCTCTTAGGGTTACTGAGAGAAAGGAATGCAGTAAGATGAGGCAGATAGAATATCTAATCTCCTGACACATAAAATATCAGTAGATGATAGCTAATATTATTTTAACTGTGTTCTCATTTAAATCACTAGCAAAATTTTATTAGTAATAATTCCTAATTTTTAGTAGTTTATGTGTGCATTCATGGAGAAGGCAATGGCACCCCCACTCCAGTACTCTTGCCTGGAAAAATCCCATGGGTGGAGGAGCCTGGTAGGCTGCAGTCCATGGGGTCGCTAGGATTTGGACACAAGTGACTCCACTTTCACTTTTCACTTTCATGCATCAGAAAAGGAAATGGCAACCCAGTCCAGTGTTCTTGCCTGGAAAATCCCAGGAACCAGGGAGCCTGATGGGCTGCCATCTATGGGGTCACACAGTTGGACATGACTGAAGCAACTTAGCAGCAGCAGCAGCAGCAGCATAAGCATTAATTTACCACATAGTCACAAATCTAGGTGAATATGCAGTTGTGTTATTCTTGAAACAAAGGCAGATGACTGCACCACTTTATCAACAGCAAGAGTTTTCTAAAAATTAAACATAGTATAAATCATGCACATAGGCCTTGAATATTTTGTGTAAAAAACTTCAAAGCAATCAGCTTTGAAGTGCTCATACCTCATAGCCCTCCTCAAAATGAGAGATCCATTTTATTTTCTTTCACTAGCAATATAAATTTGAGATCATTGTGTAGATAAAAATATTCTTTAAACAAAGACCATTAGACCTTAAAAAGAATAATAATGCCTTATATTTTAATAGAGTTATAAACTTTCCAAAATATTTTTAGACATATTCTTTCTCCAGGTAAAGGGAATCTAAACCAAAGCGTCATAAAAGGAAGAAAACCTCATGCAGAATGTTCTGTTTTTCTATAAATGTCTTAGAAAAGATAGAACTGCAAGATTCCTTCTTCAGTAGTATCCTATGATGTTTATAATTTGTAGGAAATCAGGCTAATATCTTTGAAGGTATTGGTCAGGGAGTTTGCCAAACTTGAGTTTGGTATGACTTTGGACAAGCTATTAGCTTCTTTTTTAAAATTAATTTTTATTGGTATACAGTTGCTTTACAATTGAGAGGGTAACAGGCAGGAAGGCCAGGGGTCTCCAAACAGAGGAAATAGCCTGCAAGTGTCAGACATTTTATCTCTCTTAAGCGGCAGGAGGAAACAAACTAGCGATATTTTTTCCTTCTCTATACAAATTTAAAAGGAGGTTTCTCTTAAAATTCTGTGTTGCCATAATGACACCTAGTTTCACTTAAAGTTAACCATTGCCTTTTTCTTATGGAAATGTTCATCTTAAGCTATGCTAATATACTATGTATTTACCCCAAGCTCTGTCTTCAAGTCGGTTAGCCTTTTGGGCTCAGACCTACTTGATAAACCAATATGTTATACTCCGATATTGTTCCTCTAATCTATGTAAATGAAACTATTTGTATGGTGATCTGCCCTTCTTCAAGATTCAAGTTAATCATTTTATGGCTCAAGATAAACCATTTGGAGCCAAGGTTATCCCAAAATACATCTTATGGGTGAGGGGCCTGGTGCCATTCTAAGTTTTGAGACATTCCTTTCTTTCATTAACAGACTGCTGGTGACTATATAACACCCAGCTGAAGATTAGCAGGGGGTACTCTTTCTGCCCCCTTCTGATGCCTGTTTCAGAAGCTTTCTCTGTCTCCTTTATACTTTAATAAAACTTTGTTACACAAAAGCTCTGAGCGATCCAGTCTTGTCTCTGGCCCGGGATTGAATTCTTCTCCTCCGGGGGCCAAGAATCCTGGGGTCGTGATTCAACAACAACCTTTCACAATGTTGTGTTAATTTCTACTGTACAGTAAAGTGAATCAGCTATACATATACATACACCCCTTCTTTTTTAGATTTCCTTCCCATTCAGGTCATCACAATGCATTAAGCATTGTTCCCTGTGCCATACAGTATGCTCTCATTATTTATTTATTTTATGCATAGTATCAAGAGTGTATATGTCAGTCCCAGTCTCCAAATTCTGCTCAACCTCAGTATCTATATATTGTTTCTCTACTTCTCTGTCTTTATTTCTACTTTGCAACTAAGATCATCTATATCATTTTTCTAGATTCCATATATGTGCATTAATATACAATACTTATTTTCCTCTTTCTGGCTTACTTCATTCTGTATGACAGTCCCTAGGTCCATCCATGTCTCTACAAATAACCCAGTCTTGTTCCTTTTTGTGGCTGAGTAATATTCCATTGCATATATGTACTACATCTTTATCCATTCATCTGTTGATGGACACTGAGGTTGCTTCCATTTTCTGGCTATAGGATTTAATTAAACTTGAGTTTGATGTTACTTTGGACAAAATATTAACTTCCTATAGTTTCCCATCTTTTTAATGGGGGATAATGATACCTATTCTTCAGGTATTAAAACAGAATAAATTGCCTCTCTATGGAACCATGCCCATACCTGGTATATTATATAAATGTTGAATAAGTGGTAAATACTTATTTTATTTTAATTTCTCATCTCCTTACTAGATTGGAGTTCTATAATATAGAGGATCTGGGGGAAGGTGCCTGTGAACTGTGGAGGCAGCATGGGGTGAGGCAGAGGGGTACCAAATAAGACCATGACCGCTCTTGCTCTTGGCAGTGGAATAAATTATTCTCTGAGTAGAAGGTGATGCACAATAGCTGTGTCAGTTTTCATAAATAGTCCTTACCTGATATCAGTTATCTGTAGGGACTTAGGATGAAAGATCTACCTATGCTAGGGTAAAACATGATGTGGAGAAAGTGGTGTCCCATCTCTAATTTGTAGAGTAGTGGCAACTGTGTGGTCCTCACTGGGGGAGAGTTCTGTCCAGTGAAGTATTGCTAGGGCCATCAGCTAGAAAGCCAGTACTACGGTGGTAGTGCAGACAGAAGGGAGTGGGCATGAAACCGTGTACAAGTCCTTGTGTCCTAGCCTTTTGAAGTGAAGTGCTGACTCAAGAATTAATGATGGGGGCATGTGAAGATGTAGGAACAAAGAATAGTTGTTGAGTCAGGAAACTGGTAACAATTTAGATTATAAATCTACTAAATAGCTGAATCACCAAACCCGTAGTTCCCTGAAAATACCAATAAAGGCCACATTCTTGGGTTATTTTTACAGGAAGCTGACCCCCACCAGATGAAAACTGCTGACCACAAGAACATAGACCCTAGACTAGTTGAAATCAGGTTGAAGCTTGAAACTTCATCTTGTTGCCAACCAATCTGAGAACAGTCAATAAACTGCTCATGCCCTGCTTATTGAACACTAAAAATCCTCACTACCCTCTCCAGGTGGGTCAGACGGTCTTGAGGGCATTAGCTTTCTGTGGTCCCCTTTGCCTGCCAAAGCAATAAAAGCTCCTCTTTTCTACTTCACCCAAAACTCTACCTTTGTGTTTCTGTTCAACACTGGGAAACAGAAGCTGAGTTTTGGCAACAGAGTTACTGTGAGACTGTTCCCTCCAGAAATTTCAGGAAAAGGTGGGAACACTTTCAAGGGAAAACCAATTGCTAAAAATAACATCAAACACTTGCACCAACCTAGCTGAGTTAAAATGTGAGGTGACTGACAAAAGGCCTGGCACGTAGAATGCTCCATGTCACATTTTCCTCCTCTTCTTTTTACAGCAATATGTTCACCCAAATAAGAAGATGAACAGATAGGTCATGTCCAAGTTTGTATCCGGTATTCAGCTATAAACTCTACTTTTGACTGGTCTATTAGATTGATGACATGACTTGAGTATAGCTATAGAGTATTATTCATAAAGAATAAATTATCCAGGATAGAGAACTGTGGGACTGTGGGCTGGTGGTTTGCTGACTTATTGTTCTACAAACCAATGAAAAGTCTGTTTTGTTATCCAAATACTTATTAAAATGCCTTACAAAGAGAAGGCTCACTGCCACTTGAATCACAAAGTTTTTTTGAAATAATTCCCCTTGCTTTCAAATAAGTATGTTTTCCTCCAGACTGAAAGGCACAAGAATAAAAAGACAAAAAACCTACAAAAATTAATCAACATCCCAGGAAGTTTTTTTTTTTTTTTTTAACTTTGCCATCAATGACTGAAGAAAATGACAATTCTGGGAGTATTTCTCATTTGACTAGCTTATATTTTATCACTCAGCACTCTTTAACAGGCAAGTATGTGGTGATTAAAATGAAATGTTTCGCATTGTTTAAAGATCTTTTGTTTAAGGCATTACATTGAAAAGCACTTACTTGCAAAAGAGAGTTAATATTCTGTTAGTAGTGGAGAGTGGGACTAATTTCCATTTGCTCTGTGTGTGTCACTAGAAAGATTCTAAATTATAAACAGCTCAGGGTCCATTTATGAGGTTTACAAATGCAATTTCAGAATCAGTTGTCTTAGTAAATGGAACTCAAGGTTATCCTTACACTTGTTCAACACCTTTTCTTATCTCCATCAAGTAGGAGGGAACCTTTGGGAATGAAAATATCTTCTAAGAGTGCTATTTCACTGGAAAAAATATGAAGTGATTTTCCAACTCGAGAGTTTGTAAAAGCAAGATGAATTTTTTTCATTGGCTGAGCAAATAGTATTTCTAAAAATGATCCCTATATATTACATATTGCACAATATAAATATCCAGGGAAAGACCACGAGATTTATAGAGAGATCTAACAGTGCTTTCTCCTTCTCTGCTGCTTACCGGCTAGTAATGTAGAATAAATTAATTTAACTCTGAACTAAGTTTCTTCATATGTAAATGAAAATATTTTTCCTTAGTTCTGCTTCCAGAGACTGTGACACACTAAGCTGAAAGCTGAGACACATGATGCAAAGGGAAAAATAAAAAGAGATGAAAGAAAGAAATTAAAATCTCTGAGGAAATATTATGGAGACAGAAGGTGACTGAGTGTCAGTGAGGGAACAGTAGCAGCTTTGAGTGAAAAAAGATCCAGATGCATGGTCATAGATTGTGTTGGGGTACCTTTCAATTGTGAGGATACCCCATTTCTCCCCAGTGTTTCCCAGAATTGACTATTGCTCATTCCTTGACACAACATGGTTGGTCAGGAATGGAAGGACTGTCCACATGCTGTTCAGAGATGCTGGGGATATCAATAAAGAAGCGCTTGAGAATAGATGATGAAAAAAGTAATTTGTAGTGAGTTTAGGTAAGATTGCTGGTAGAGGAGAAATCCCTTGCTTACCCACCTATGACATAGCTCCAAGGGATAGGTGATCACACACACAAAAAAAAATTACAAACCAGGAAAGAGAGATAAGTAAGTCCCTCAAGGGCTAGTGTTGCTGGGGGAATGTGGCAAACAATTAGTAGGTCTGCACCTTGCTGTCACTGATCAGCTGTCAAGTCAGGTCCCACTACTTGTGACCTCATGGACTGCTTATCTGTCCTTCACTATCTCCCAGAGTTTGCTCAGATTCATGTACATTGAGTCGATGATGCCATCCAACCATCTCATCCTTTGTCACCCACTTCTGCTCCTGCCCTCAATCTTTCTCATCATCAGGGTCTTTTCCAATGAGTTGGCTATTCACACCAAGGTGGCCCAATACAGACATACTCCCTCTGTCCCAGCCATTCTCACCCTCCAAATATAGCATATTCTGAAGCTTAACGGTTTGCATTTTCTCCCTAAGAATATAGGAATATATACATAAATATATATAAAGTAGCTGAAAGCCTCAATAAATTATGAGACTACAGCAGAAAATAACAAGACACTTAAGGATTACAACACTTGAAAAGAAAGAGAATAAACTAAATAATCTCTATACAACGAGCTGTTGAGAATGAGAATTTAAAATGGTATTCAAAGATAGAGGGGTAATATTGGTAGTGAGTAAAAAGAAAGCACAATAGTTACATCAAAATAATTAAATTAAAATATTGAATATGAATATTTTAATAGTTGAAATAAGATAATTGATATGGGGTGAATAATAAACTTAAAAAGAAAAAGTGATTTGGAAAGCCATTTCTGAGAAGGTATCAGATATAACTATAAAAGATAAGCTAATAAATAGAAGAAGGAAAAAACTGAGTAATGAAGTAATAGGTTCAGAAGAAAACTAAAAGAAATGGAGGAAAAAAGTAAATACTTCAATATATTATGTGGAAAGATTTCTCATAATTAATGAAAGGTAATAACTTCAAATTGATGGTGCTCACAGTAACCGCAAGGGAAACAGAAAAATTCCTTGACATAATAGTGAAACTTAGGTCATTCAAATGACAAAGGAGGATTCTGAAAGGGTATTGGAGGTAAAAATTAAATTTATGTCAGCTATCTCAAGAGCAGCAATGGCTGAAAGATGACGACTGAGTATTGTTTTCAACATATTATACCCAGATAATTTTAAAAAATTTTTATCAGTAAAGATAGAAACAAAGTCTAGAAACATCATAAGAAGACATAATGAGGGAAAAAGGATCAAGAAGGTATGGCAGTCATGAATATACACAAGCTTATATTTATAAATTTGAAATGTATGAAGCAATAACTGACAATGTTGAGGAACATTGATAATGTTGATAATAGATAAGCTAATAATTATAGTTGGATAATTTAACATACTTCTTTCAAAAACAGGTCAAGCAAACTTACAGAAAATATACATAACCCAACCAATGAATTATAAATATATATAATGCATGTGTAGACAAGTGGATACTGTCAAAAATAAATATTTTGAATTCATAAGTAAAACTGACAAGTATAACCATATGCAGGCCATAAATGATGCTGAATAAATTTAAAAATATAAACTCATGTAGACAAGTCTTCAGTGAGACTGTAATGTAATTGGAAATCAATAATAAAAGGGCCACTTCAAAATTCTAGTTTGGAAATTAAATAAGACACCAAAGGGATTTTGAAATTATTGAGAATGTTGCTGTGCTATGCTTAGTTACGTAGTCGTGTCTGACTTTTTGTGACCTCATGAATTGTAGCCCGCCAGGCTCCTCTGTGCATGGGGATTCTCCAGGCAAGAATACTGGAATGGGTTGCCATGCCCTCTTCCAGGGGATCTTCCCAACCCAGGGATCCAATCAGGTTCTCCTGCATTACAGGCAGATTCTTTACCAGCTGAGCCACCAGAGAAGTCTCAATAAGAATGTTATGAGCTATTATACACTAATAAATTTGCAAACCTAGATGAAAGGGTACATTTCTACAAAAACATGAAATGTGAAAAATTGTCAGTGAAATAGAGAGTATGAGCCACTTGATAAGTGTTAAAGCAATTCAACTGGTCAGCAAAGGATTAACCAATAAAGTCTACAAATTTTCAAGGAACCTTTATTTATTAACTTAAATATATTTTTATGGGAAGTAAAATAAAACTGTCTGAGCTCATTTTATAAAGCTAGAAGTAATCTTTATTCAAATATATACAGAGTTTCTAAAAATCTATCAAGGGTGTGTGTGGCCAATATACTGCTGACTCAAAATTGAGAGTTTAGGATTAAAAGTTCCGAACCAAACATGTATTTATGGCCAATGTGATATATGACAAAACAGGCATGCCAGAATAATAGGAAAATGTTAAGGATATAAGCCCACTAAATTGAAAAAAAGTGGAGTTGGATCCTTGTCATTAAATATATAAATGTGAAACTCAGAGAGCTTATAATCTTAAATACTATAAAACTAAAGGAAGAAAATCTAGGAGAATTACCCAGAGGCCTTGCAAAAAGACAGTGGAGGAAAATATATCTCAGATCCTCAAACCAAAAACTGTAAGGAAGAAAGAGTTAATGGATTTGATTACATCCATTACATCCAATAAGAATTCAGAAATCTATTAAAGAAGAAAATATAGATAATTAGAAACCCTATGACTGATTGGAAGGAGATATTTTCAACAACTGAAACCAGTTAAGAACTAGTATCTTGAATATAGAAGGACTTCTATGGATCAGCAAGAACAATGCAGGGAAACCTAGAAAAAGAAAAATATATAGAAGTATATGAAAAGGTCCTGGAGAAGGGAATGGCAACTCACTCCGGTATTCTTGCCAGGAGAATTCCATGGACAGAGGAGCTTGGAGAGCTACAGTCCATGGGGTCACAAAGAGTGAGACACCACTGAGCAACTAACACTTTCACTTTAATATGGAAAGGTATTCAACTTGAGCAATAACAAATTGGTATATAATTTTACTATTATTAGTATATATCTTTTAGAAAATAATTGAAGTTTCCATCAGAATAATTGTTGATGAGGGTGGAGATATGTGTGGATGCAGGCAATGTGGAAAATATGCAAAGAAAGATAGAATAAATTAGTCTATATTTATAATTTAAAAGATATATAGTAACCTTGTGGCAAACAGCCTGTAAAGAATCTAAAAGTAGTGTCTATCCTAGAACAATTCTCCAGAGAAATACTGATCCAAAGATTTGTCTTATAACAAATTCCCTTAGAGTTCCATCTTCTGAAATTATACCAAGGACAAAAATTGAAATGCTGTAACTATACATTTAGTGACATGTACGTGCATGTATATACTCAGTTGCTCAGTTATGTCTGCCTCTTTGCCGCCCTGGAGATTGTATCCTGCCAGGGCTCTCTGGCCATGGAATTTTCCAGGCAAGAATACTGGTGTGGATTGCCATTTCCTACTCCAGGTAGTGACCTAGTTACCTGGTTTTTAACAACAGCATAGGACATAATTAGCAGTTTATTCTTGAAAAAACAGGTCAAAGATTTTTTTTCTGGATATTTAAGAGTTTTAGTGCTTAAGAATCAAAATAATTATAGCATAAAGTTTTCAGTGTGTGAAGTTTTAAAAACTGAATCTACTGACTTGTCCTCAAAGACATTTGCATAAGCAGAATAATAAATCCAACATCATTTTAACCTTTCAAAAATGTCTGTGTGGTTGGTATGGAGGGCAACTGGCAGTAGTTGTGTAGTACATATGATTCCTATTACCCAGGAACCCTATTCAAAGACGTTCACAAAGAACACGATGATGCTAACTCTTTTCAACATTGTTTGTGGTAGCTATTGTTTGCAGCTATCTTATGTGTTCATCTCTAAATAAATAAAATTGGATGAATACATTCACTGCAACAAGCATTTAGAAACACTGAATTAGGCATACATAAAAATAGCACGAAGAAGACAAGCTACAACATTATACACAAACAGTCTCTATAGCACACAATACCATTTACATAACCTAAAAAGGACCACTGTATTTTGATAAGGTTATATATATCTAAGGAAATGTAATACACACACATTAGACTGAGTGTCTATGTGAGAATACAGAATAGGGTCAGGAATAGTGAAAAAGTAAACCTGAACAAGATCTTCCATAAACTGATGAGAATGGCCTGCCAAACCTGAGGCCAAAGAAAAAGAAGAAAAGGCCCAGGAACCAGAAGGCGTTTCAGTCAACAATGCTTAATATATTTGTGTCTCCATGCAGCTTAGAACGTTGGACTTCTAAAAGGATTGGTTAATTCCATATTTCTTATGCTCTTCGTTTGGTCACTATAGCCATTCCTCCTCAAGCAGAAGAATTTATTCCTTAACGTGAATTCTTTATGTAATCTTTGGACAAAATCTTCAAGTGGTTTAATATTTATGCAATTTTTATTTACTATTCAAATAATGTTGTTTTGTTAGCATTTTGTGTTCAGTTCCATGTTCTATCTAGCAGACACCACAGTAAAAGTATGATCTTTAGTTGATGCAAGGATATAAGTATGATACAAAATGCATACTTATAACAGAAACTGATCACACATTGGCTTGTGAAGCATTCTCTACACACTCTCTTGCTGTCATGTGCTAATAGACAGATACCAGTCTAAATGAGTCAGAGTAAAGCAACCCAGAAGAAACCTATGTGGTCAGTTAAGTGATAGAAACAGCTTTATTTTATTTATTTTTTTAACACTTTATTCTACATTACAGTACTGTATTTGTTTTGCCATACATTGACATGAATCAGCCACAGGTGTACATGATCTCCCAGTGCCAAAGCCCCCTCCCACCTCCCACCCCATATCATCTCCCTGGATCATCCCATGCACCAGCCCCAAGCATCCTGTATCCTGTGTTGAACATAGACTAGCGCTTCATTTCTTACATGATAGTATACATGTTTCAATGCCATTCCCCCAAATCATCCCACCCTCTCCCTCTCCCTCAGAGGCCAAAAGTCCATTCTATACCTCTGTGTCTCTTTTGTTGTCTCACATAGAAGGTCATCATTACTATCTTTCTAAATTCCATATATATGTGTCAGTATACTGTATTGGTGTTTTTCTTTCTGGCTTACTTCACTCTGTATAATCGGCTCCAGCTTCATCCATCTCACTAGAACTGAGTCAAATTTATTCTTTTTAAGGGCTGAATAATACTCCATTGTGTATATGTACCACAGCTTTCTTATCCATTCATCTGCTGATGGACATCTAGATTGTTTCCATGTCCTGGCTATTATAAACAGTGCTGCAATGAACATTGGGGTACATGTGTCTCTTTCAATTCTGGTTTCCTCTGTGTGTATGCCCAGCAGGGGGATTGCTGGGTCATAAGGCAGTTCTATTTGCAATTCTTTAAGGAATCTCCACATTGTTCTCCATAGTGGCTGTACTAGTTTGCATTCCCACAGCAGTGTAAGAGGGTTCCCTTTTCTCCACATCCTCTCCAGCATTTATTGCTTGTAGACTTTTGGATCGCAGCCATTCTGACTGGTGTGAAATGGTACCTCATTGCGGTCTTGATTTGCATTTCTCTGATAATGAGTGATGTTGAGCATTTTTCATGTGTTTATTAGCCATCCGTATGTCTTCTTTGGAGAAATGCCTGTTTAGTTCTTTGGCCCATTTTTTGATTGGTTCGTTTATTTTTCTGGAGTTGAGCTGCATGAGAAAAAAATCAAATCAATAAAATTAGAAATGAAAATGGAGAGATCACGACAGACAACACAGAAATACAAAGAATCATAAGAGACTACTATCAGCAATTATATGCCAATAAAATGGACAACTTGGAAGAAATGGACAAATTCTTAGAAAAGTACAACTTTCCAAAACTGAACCAGGAAGAAATAGAAACAGCTTTAATGATGGAGAATATAAATAGTATGAATGGAAAGAGCACCAAGACGACAAAGTTCCATGGACAGTTTTTGCAATAAAAATATGTTTGAAAGAAAATGTGAAACACTTAATAGTGATTTGTGTGTGTGTGTGTGAGAGGAAAACTGGCCTTGGCTATAACATACACAACACCCCCACCTCCACAACCCTCCAACCATTCAGAATGCTCTGACAAATTTCAATGGCCAGTATCTGAACCTTTGTGCCTTAGGACTGTTCTCTTGGAAGAGTGGCAAGTTGCCCTGTTGATGTGTCCATATACCAAGGAATTGATACGTCCTGGGGAGTGGTGGAGGGGGTTAGTTCCCTAACAAATACACTTAAGAATTGGTGTATAACACCAACAGGAAAAACAATGCAACATGAACATTGCTTTATGACAAATTAATCTCATTGGCATAACGGCTGCTAATCTGAAAATGATGTCTATAATAAAACTTTCTGACTTCCTTGGACTCTACTTATAATAATAATAATAATAATAATAATAATCAGTGTGTGCTAATCACTTTCTTTATAGCCTTGTGAGAAAAAAAAATAGATGAAAAAAATCTACCTTCCCACTTAAAAGAGGAAAAATAGAAGCTCTGAAAAAGACTACATTTTTGTAAGAGCATTGCTGATGTAAGTCTTGGACTGATCAAATACCTAGGGCCAAGAGGTTAAGCCAAGATGAATTTAAGGTATATTCAATTTTATTTTGCTCTTCCATTTATTAAATAGTTTAGCATTCTAACTTCTTGTGTTTATAACTATTATGCTAAAGAGGCAAGTCAGCTTTTGTCTCCATAGAAAAGTTGTGCTTACAGACTAACTGATCTTAAACAATACTTGATATTCTTTCAAGTGAGCTTCATCTAAACAAACTGAAAATAGCCCTACCCTTTCCCATCCAAAGATTTAGGATGCCTGTTAAAGAAGACTCTGAATCTCCTGTAAGCTCATTTCTTGATGTATGCCAGGATAATCTTGCTGGCTGCCACACGAAAACTACCAAACTTGTCTCTCTCAAACACATAGCTAAATAATTTAAAGTCAAATATTTCTCTTTAAAAAATAATTGCTAAGTCGTTTTCATAATAAATCTTAACAAACCACGTCACATTAAAACAAATACACGTACACATGCTTGTGCTCACACAGGCAAACATGGATAAAACAAAAGAAATATGTGTTGAATCTAAGACAACATCTTTTAATTCGTTCCATTAAAAACAGTCACTCCACTGAATACGAAAAAAATCCATCACAGTTTAATATTTCAGTTAAAGGAAATTCTAATCAAAATGTTTTGCTGGTCTAAAAGTGATTCTCAAATGTATCTATAAGAAAAATATATTAGAATAGCTGATATCTTTCCTTTTTATAGAAGCAGGGGATTAGCTTTGCCTTGCATGGAATGGACCCAAGTACTTCAGAACATAGTGGGTGCCCTGCCTCCTGTGCCCAAGCCAAAGGAGGATTTCTTCCAGTTCCCTGAATAGGAACATTCAGCCAATCCTAGGACTTTTAAACAGGGTATTACATTTTCTCTAAATTATCTTTCTGCCCACATACCCATGCAAAGTTTGCTCTATTTAATCTTTATCTAGTCTCCAAACTGAGGCTGTTCTCCATGGTTTATTATAAATATTTTAATAAGAGTTTGTTCAATACTTGTTTCCCTTACTGCAATATAAGCTCTATGAGAAAAGTAATTTTGTCCTTTTTTTTTTTTTCATTATTGTGTTCTCAGTGCCTGGCTATAGGGATGTTCAATGAAGAATCTCAATTCTGTACACACATACACGCAAAATGAAATAAATACTTTATGATGGAATAATGAGTTAATTAAAAAAAAAAATTAACTGGGGCATGCTACCTTACACAACTCCAAAATAATGCCATATGTCCTAAGAATTTGAATGTAAATTACAAGATTACAAAATATTTTGACAATATAGCTATAATTTGGGTGTCTGGAGAAAACATTAAAAAACTAAAACCAGAATAGAAACCATGAGGAGAAATATTCATAGTTTTAATTGCATAAAATTTAAATGAGTTTGAATAAAGCAAAAAATGATTTAAAATGTTAAAAATCAATGCTGAGAAATATATGTAAACATTATTATCAACAGATTAAACAAAGAAAACATTTCATTAAAATTTATCATAAGAAAACACTTTAAAAATAATTAATATGATTTATGATGTCAGTTCAGTCTCAGTCACGTCCTACTCTCTGCAACCCCATGGACTGCAGCCTGCCAGGCTTCCCTGTCCATCACCAACTCCCAGAGCTTGCTCAAACTCAGGTCCATCAAGTCAGTGATGCCATCCAACCATCTCATTCTCTGTTGGCCCTGTCTCCTCCTGCCTTCAATCTTTTCCAACATCAGGATCTCTTCCAACAATTTAGCTCTTCGCATTAGTTGGTCAAATTATTGGAGTTTCCACTTCAGTATCACTCCTTTCAATGGGTATTCAGGACTGATTTCCTTTCAGATGGACTGGCTTGATCTCCTCACAGTCCAAGAGACTCTCAAGAGTCTTCTCCAACACCACAGATCAAAAGCATCAATTCTTCAGTGCTCAGCTTTCTTTATTGTCTAACTCTCACATCCATACATGACTATGGAAAAACCATAGCTTTGGCTAGATGGACCTTTGTTGGCAAAGTAATATCTCCATTTTTTAAATATGTTATCTAGTTTGATCATGGCTTTTCTTCCAAGAAGCAGGCATCTTTTAATTTCATGGTTGCAGTGACCATCTGCAGTGACTTTGGAGCCCAAGATAATAAAGTCTGTCACTGTTTCCATGGTTTCTCAATCTACTTGCCATGAAGTGATGGATCCAGATGCCATGATCTTAGTTTTTGAATGTTGAGTTTTAAGCCAGCTTTTTCACTCTCCTCTTTCAGTTTCATCAAGAAGCTCTTTACTTTCTGCCATAAGGGTGGTGTCATTTGCATATCTGAGGTTATTGATATTTCTCCTGGCAGTATTGATTTCAGCTTGTGCTTCATCCTACCCGGCCTTTCACATGATATACTCTGCATATAAGTTAAATAAGCAGGATGAAAATATACACCTTTGATGTACACCTTTCCCAATTTGGAACAAGTCCTTTTTCCATGTCCAGATCTAACTGTTGCTTCTTGACCTGCATGCAGATCTTTCAGGAGGAAGGTATGGTGGTCTGGTATTCCTATCTCTTTCAGAATTTTCCACAGTTTATTGTTATCCACACAGTCAAAGGCTTTGGCATAGTCAATAAAGCAGAAATAGATGTTTTTCTGGAGCTCTTGCTTTTTCGGTGATCCAACAGATTTGGTAATTCAGTCTCTGTTTCCTCTGCCTTTTTAAATCCATCTTGAACATCTGGAAGTTCTTGGTTCACATACGTTGAAGCCTACCTTTGAGAATTTTGATTATTACTTTGCTAGCATGTGAGATGAGTGCAATTGTGCAGTAGTTTGAACATTCTTTGGCATTGCCTTTCTTTGGGATTGGAATGAAAACTGACCTTTTCCAGTTCTGTGGCCACTGCTGAGTTTTCCAAATTTGCTGACATATTGAGTGAAGCACTTTCACAGCATCATCTTTAGGACTTGAAATAGCTCAGCTGGAATTCCATCACCTCCACTAGCTTTGTTCATAGTGATGCTTCCTAAAGCCCACTTGACTTCACACTCCAGGATGTCTGGCTCTAGGTGAGCGATCACACCACTGTGTTTATCTGGATCATGAAGATCATTTTTGTCTATTCTTCTGTGTATTCTTGCGACCTCTTCTTAATATCTTTTGCTTCTATTAGGTCCCTACCATTTCTGCCCTTATTGAGCCCATCTTTGCCTGAAATGTTCCCTTGATATCTCTAATTTTCTTGAAGAGATCCTTAGTCTTTCCCATTCTATTGTTTTCCTCTATTTCTTTGCATTGATCACTTAGCAGGGCTTTCTCATCTCTCTTTGCTATTTGGAACTCTGCACTCAGATAAGTATGACTTTACTTTTCTCCTTTGATTTATGGTTTACAAAGATATAAAATGATAATTCATATTTGAAAATAAATAACTATATCATATAGCATTGATATACCACTTTTTTCCTGTCAGATGCATAAATAAAACATAATAGAAGTACTCAGTGTTTCTAAGTATGCAAAAATAAATGCTCATCTATACTTTGGCACACAAGGAAAGTTTTAAATAAAATAATTTGAAATATGCATACTTATTGGTGTGTTCATTATAACATTTATAATAGTAAATTAGAAAAAATTATGTACAACAATCAAGATTTGGAAAATGCATCTTAGTGCATCCAAGAAAAAAATGAGCCATGAATGATGGTGCTACAAAGCATTGTTATTAATGGGGAAATATATAAGTATTTCTATACATATAAGAGTGATGTCACAAAAACACTGAAAAACTTTGTTTTGGGAATAAACTTAGTGGCAGTTGTAAGTTCTTTAGAAATGATTTATTTTTATTTTTCTATTGTTTTCTCAATACACAATGAAGAGACATTTGGAATAAGTTAAAAAATGTATTCTTGGGTATCCAGGCAAAACTTGAGATTCAATGAGATTTATAACATGAGAGAGATGAAACCAAAAACATTAAAAACATTTTTTTTTCTTATTTCTCTGCTTCAACCTGGTTTGTCCTACCTTTAGTTTCTTGCAAATCAGAATTATCTCACTTCTAATCCTTTGGAGGTTTTTTTTTTTCCTTTTGTTTTTTATTATAAAGAGGACTTCTCTTGTGACTCAGATGGTAAATAATCTGCCTGCAATGCAGGAGACCTGGGTTCAATCCCCATGTTTTAAGTATCTCACTTCTAATCCTTCAATTTTTTTATTATTATAAAGAAAACAGAGGGTGGTTTGTCTATTCTTATGCAAACTCTATTTCTCAGAAGAATTTATATGCATTATATTTATGTCTTCACACATGATAATTTCATGATTTATGAATACACTTTTCTTTTGCTGTATGTTGATTAATTTAATTGTCACCTCCAGTGCTGAAACTAAGTATGTGTTTGTACATGAAGTGAAGTGAATTTTGTTCAGTCATGTCCAAGTCTTTGCAATCTTATGGGTATAGTCAATGGAATAGGTTAGGCCAGAATACTGGAGAGGGTAGCCTTTCCCTTCTCCAGGGGATCTTCCCAACCCAGGGGTCCAACCCAGGTTTCCCACATTGCAGGCAGATTTACCAGCTGAACCACAAGAGGAGCCCAAGAATACTGGAGTGGGTAGCCTATCCCTTCTCCAGTGGATCTTCCTCATCAGGAATCAAACTGGGGTCCCTTACATTTGCAGGCGATGGATTCTTTACCAACTGAGCTATCAGGGAAGCTACATATGAAAAGAAAGTGAAAGACACAGTGAAGTCGCTCAGTCATGTCTGACTCTTTGCGACCCCATGGACTAGTAGCCTACCAGGCTCCTCCCTTCATGAGATTCTCCAGGCAACAGTACTGAAGTAGGTTGCCATTTCCTTCTCCAGGGGATCTTTCCGACTAAGGGATCGAACCTGGGTCTCCCACATTCCAGGCAGATGCTTTAACCTCTGAGCCACCAGGGAAAGTATCTTAGATTATTAATATATTTGAGGCAATAAATGAACATTTCTTTTAAAAAACATTTAAAATTTTATTTAAATGCATTTATTTCATATTAGAAGATAACTGTTTTATGATATTGTGTTGGTATCTGCCATATATCAGCATGAATCAGCCATAGGTATATGTGCATCTGCTCCCTCTTGAGCCTCTCTCCCACCTCCCACCTCAGAGTAGTGTTGAAACATATACATCACTTTGTGTCAAATTAGATAGCCAGTGGAAATTTGCAGTATAATTCAGGAAACACAAATCCTGTGCTCTGTGAACTTTTTCTTTTCCTACATTTTTTTCATTTAATATGGAGCCTGAAATGTGTTTCTCTTTTTGAGTGTATATATTCTTTCATTTAAGTTATCTTCTTTCTCTGTTAGAGCCACTTTCAGATGTTTGTGTGTGTGTGTGTGTGTGTGTGTGTGTGTGTGTTTAGAGAATATATCTTCAGTGGCTAAGATATACAGTGAGTGAAAGTCACTCAATAAGGTCTGATTCTTTGCAACCCTATGGACTGTATGTAGCCTGCCAGGCTCCTTTGTCCATGGAATTCTCCAGGCAAGAAGACTGGAGTGGGTTGCCATTTCTTTCATTAAGGGATCTTCCTGACTCAGCGATCAAAACATACTCCCAGATTCTGGCAAAGGGACATCTTTTCTCTTGTCTTCAGTCTCTTCCTGAGTCCTTAGAAAAAGAAATACGAAGAAGAACTCCCTGCCCCATTATTTACTCTCTTAACCATCTCACCCAAAGAAAGTAAGAACTACTAGTCTGAATAAGCAGAGTCTGAGACACTAGGCAATTGTTTAACAGTCTGGGCTTCCCTGATAGCTCAGTTGGTAAAAAATCCACCACAGTGCAGGAGACCCCGGTTCGATTCCTGGGTTGTGAGGATCCGCAGGAGAAGGGATAGGCTACCCATTCCAGTATTCTTGGGGTCCCCTTGTGGCTCAGCTGGTAAAGAATCTGCCTGCAATGCAACAGACCTGGGTTTGATCCCTGGGTTGGGAAGATAACCTGGAGAAGGTAAAGTTGTTTTTATTTTTATTTTTTTAATTTTTCCAGTTTAATTTGGCTATCATGTGTATATTGTGTCTGAGGAAATCTAGTTTTCTCCCTATGAAGTCGGAAGAGAATGAGTTGGTAGGAGAATTTGTGCACCAAAACCCTTGCCTTATACTCTTAACATTGACCTTGTACTGTCAGCTCCTTCCTGTATTAGGCTTGTACTGAGAGGCATTCACTTAGCTGATTCATGTGGAAAGAAGCATTAGGCAGCCTCGTAGAAATTTCTGAGCTTAAAATAACCAAAAGGCAAATCTTCATGGAAGGTAAAGACCTGGCCCTGCCTCCTTCTTAAAACACATGTTCACAGCTTAGGTTCTATCCAGAATGCCCTCTGCCCTACCCGCCTGCCCCCTCCCCCCACACACACAACTTTATTCTGTCCCCTTGCCATGGCGCCATGTCCTTCTTGCCCCCATGCTTCGATGCAGTGTGTTCCCTCAGACTGGACAGCAGAAATATTCCCTCTATAAAGTCCTTACTCCTGGCTTCCGCATTCATTTGTTAACTGTCTCTCACTGCATTTTGTTTTGTCTCACTGCATTGCACTTTATGTTGGGACAATCAATTTTGAGCCTGTTTTTGAAAGCTGGAGGTGAACAGCTTACTTGGGAAAATAGGAGTGAAAATGAGACAGGTTGGGGACTGGGACCTCGGACACTTTGCTACATTGCTCATCAAGCAGCAGATAGAAAGAAACAATCAGTTCAGTTCAGTTCAGTCGCTCAGTCGTGTCCGACTCTTTGCGACCCCATGAATCGCAGCAGGCCAAGCCTCCCTGTCCATCACCAACTCCTGGAGTTCACTCAGACTCGCGTCCATTGAGTCCGTAATGCCATCCAGCCATCTCACCCTCTGTTGTCCCCTTCTCCTCCTGCCCCCAATCCCTCCCAGCATCAGAGTCTTTTCCAATGAGTCAACTCTTCTCATGAGGTGGCCAAAGTACTGGAGTTTCAGCTTTAGCATCATTCCTTCCAAAGAAATCCCAGGGCTGATCTCCTTCAGAATGGACTGGTTGGATCTCCTTGCAGTCCAAGGGATTCTTGAGAGTCTTCTCCAACACCACAGTTCAAAAGCATCAGTTCTTTGGCGCTCAGCCTTCTTCACAGTCCAACTCTCACATCCATACATGACCACTGGAAAAACCATAGCCTTGACTAGACAGACCTTTGTTGGCAAAGTAATGTCTCTGCTTTTGAATATGCTATCTAGGTTGGTCATAACTTTTCTTCCAAGGAGTAAGCGTCTTCTAATTTCATGGCTGCAGTCACCATCTGTGGTGATTTTGGAGCCCAAAAACAAAGTCTGACACTGTTTCCACTGTTTCCCCATCTATTTCCCATGAAGTGATGGGACTGGACGCCATGATCTTCGTTTTCTGAATGTTGAGCTTAAGCCAACTTTTTCACTCTCCACTTTCACTTTCATCAAGAGGCTTTTAGTTCCTCTTCACTTTCTGCCATAAGGGTGGTGTCATCTGCATATCTGAGGATATTGATATTTCTCCCAGCAATCTTGATTCCAGCTTCTGCTTCTTCCAGACCAGCGTTTTTCATGGTGTACTCTGTGTATAAGGTAAATAAACAGGGTGATAGTATACAGCCTTGACATACTCCTTTTCCTGTTTGGAACCAGTCTGTTGTTCCATATCCAGTTCTAACTGTTGCTTCCTGGTCTGCATATAGGTTTCTCAGGAGGCAGGTCGGGTGGTCTGGTATTCCCATCTTTCAGAATTTTCCACAGTTTCTTGTGATCCACATAGTCAAAGGCTTTGGCATAGTCAATAAAGCAGAAATAGCTGTTTTTCTGGAACTCTCTTGCTTTTTCCATGATCCAGTGGATGTTGGCAATTTTATCTCTGGTTCCTCTGCCTTTTCTAAATCCAGCTTGAACATCTGGAAGTTCATGGTTCACATATTACTGAAGCCTGGCTTGGAGAATTTTGAGCATTACTTTACTAGCATGTGAGATGAGTGCAATTGTGTGGTAGTCTGAACATTCTTTGGCATTGCCTTTCTTTGGAATTGGAATGAAAACTGACCTTTTCCAGTCCTGTGGCCACTGCTGAGTTTTCCAAATTGCTGGCATATTGAGTGCAGCACTTTCAAAGCATCATCTTTCAGGATTTGAAATAGCTCCACTGGAATTCCATCACGCCCACTAGCTTTGTTCATAGTGATGCTTTCTAAGGCCCACTTGACTTCACATTCCAAGATGTCTGGCTCTAGGTGAGTGATCACACCATCGTGATTATCTGGGTCATGAAGATCTTTTTTGTATAGTTCTTCTGTGTGTTTTTGCCCCCTCTTCTCAATATCATCTGCTTCTGTTAGGTCCATACCATTCTGTCCTTTATCGAGCCCATCTTTGCATGAAATGTTTCCTTGGTGTCTCTAATTTCTTAAAGAGATCTCTAGTCTGGACTAACAATAACTAGATGGGCAGTGGGGCAAATTATGAAAACAAAACACACACACAGACACACACACAAAAAGAAAACACTCCAACTGCCACTTTTGAAGATCTGAGAACAAAAGCAATGTACTCTGCATGACCTCTGCACTGGACACCACCAAAAGGGTGGGCAGACCACTTAAGCCATCCCTCAAGCCCAACCCCTGAACCTTCTCCTATCCTCACTCCCTGTAAGGAACCAGCTCGCTCCACTCTGGGGAGTAAGAGAAGGAATCTGCACCAGGGGTCCCAATGAGGTCTTGCCTGAATTTCTTGTCTGGCTTCTTAACAATTTCTATTGATTAAGGAGGCCAAGAACCCTGGTTGGTAATGAAGATAAGGGGAGAGAAACCTTCCCCTACACTGGGTGAAAATGAGCCCACGGTAAACCTGAGTTCCTTTATCAAGTTCATGAGTGATCTCTGTCCAAAACTATTCTCTTGCTTGTCTCCTCTACCTTTAATCCTGTATTAACTGAACACTAGTCAACCAGAATCAGGTGACTAAGACTTCTTTTTATCAAAAACAGCTTTAACATGCTAAAATTGCTCATATATACAGTAACATTAACACACAGTTTTTTGTTTGTTTGTTTGTTTTTCTCCACGGCAAGATAAGCTCACAGATTCTGGGCCATAGATCACCCAGTCAGAGAATTATAGACCAGAGTTATGCTGGCTCCTCAAAATATGATTAAGAAATGTCACAGTAATGTCACAAGACAAGGATTAACCTCAGCCTTCTCGTGCTCCCCTGTTAAAAAATTGACAACTCAAAGACCAAGTTGGAGTGGATCTGAGACTTCTCCCCCACTCCCTTGCTGGGCTCCCTGCAAATACACACTTACTTGGCTGCAAACACCCACTTCATGGTTTGGCTTTCTGTGCCGGGGGTGAAAAGCCCTTGCTCAGTTATAAGGGTGGGATACTCAGAGAGACTGTCATATTGCATTCTGCTTACTCTGTCACCTCTGTCTATGCTATTAAGGTGTGACTTCCTTGACTATCTTTTCCTTTATTCCTTTGACATGTATTATTTTAAGCTTGTCCCCAAGACTAGCTCCCAAGGTAACAAGAAACGAAACAAAGAAATAGATAAGATCCAGGTACAGTCACTTGCCCATAGGTCACTCACAATAACCTAGACAGGTAAACATGCACTCTAGTGACAGTTTGAAGGCTTGGCTAATGCCTGTGATTCCTCGAAAGAGATGCACTTCATCTGGCTGAGAGATGAGGACTTCAGCTCTGGCTGAAGCTGTGATGTGTGCTTAGTTGCTCAGTTGTATCCAACTCTTTGCAACCCCATGGACTGTAGCCCGCCAGGCTCCTCATCCATGGGGATTCTCCAGGCAGGAATACTGGAGTGGGTTCCAATGCCTTCTTCCAGGGGGTCTTCCCAACCCAGGGACTGAAACCAGATCTCTAGTGCTGCAGATGGATTCTTTACCATATGAGCTACGAGGCTGAAGTAGACAATTTTAAATAGAACCCTGAAAGATTAGCAATCACTCAAGGCAACAAGCATAGCTGGGGGTGAGGGACAAGGACCTTTCAGGCACTGCAGATGAAGCGGTGGCTGTGCAGTCTTCCTAGCAAAAACATAGGTGGGCTCAGGAAATTGGGTTGTTCAGTGCAGCTGGGGAGGAGGTGAGAAGAGGTGTGGATTGGACAGAGGCTTGAAGGCAATTATTCATCATTGCATTAATCTATGACTCCACAAAGAGTGAGTGCCTGGGTAGCTTAGTTGGTAGAGCTTCAGACGTTTAATCTGAGGGTCCAGGGTTCAAGTTACACATGGTCTAGTGGTTAGGATTCCTGGTTTTCATCCAGGCAGCCTGGGTTTGACTCCCTTTGGGCTTCCATGGTGGCTCAGACGAAAAAAAAAATCCGCCTGCAATGCAAGAGACCTGTATCTGATCCCTAGGTTGGGAAGATTCCCTGGAGGAGGTCATGGCAACACATTCCAGTATTCTTGCCTGGAGAATCCCCATGGACGAAGGAGCCTGGCATGTGGTCTCAAAGAGTCAGACACGACTGAGCGACTTAGCACATACCACAAAGAGTAGACACTATGTGTCTGTTTCTCTCTTAATTCTGTCTCTGTGCTCTCATTTAATTTTTAAAAATTTTGCTGAATAATAGCTGAGTTTAAATGCAGTATTAATTTCTGCTCTATAGCAAAGTGATTCAGTGATGTATATGTATGCATGTGTGCATGTGTGTGTGTGTATATATATATATATACTTCAAATTTTTCTTTTCCATTATGATTTATAACATTATATTGAATATAGTTCCCTGAGCTATATATTAGGATCTTGCTCTTTATCCATTCCCTATACAATAGTTTGCTTCCACTAATTCCAGATTCCCAATCCATCCCTCCTCCCCCATATCCCCCTTGGCAACAACAAGTCTGTTCTCTGTGTCTGTGAGTCTGTTTCTGTTTCATAAATATGTTCATTTGTGCCATATTTTACATTTCACGTATAAGTGATATCATATGGTATTTGGCTTTCTCTGCTCTCATTTTCTAATGAATAAATGAAGGAAGAACAAAGCAGACATCCCAAGGCTATCTCCCAAATGTTATATAAATATGTATGACTCATGGCTGTTGAAATCTCCTGAAAAAAAAAGAACATTACTATTTAAGTCTAATTATTCCTTAAGTGCCTGTTTATGTGTTTGCTTAATTACTTTAAATGGAAACATACCTTAGAATTGCTGTGATTTCTCCTGAGGAAGAAATAAGCTATAGGGTACAGGAAAAACTCCAAATGTAGACCACAAATTGCCTTTTTATCATGTGAAGGTATTCATATCAACCTTGTTTATTGATTATTTGGGGGATTTATTTTCATTTGACCCACTTCACCACACATATTTTAGTCCCAGCTGACAGCCCCAGGAAGGCACACCTGTCTGGGCCATGTGGTATGATGCCCTGTTCTCTGAACTCACAAGCACAGAAAAGATTGTTGAGAAACTGGGAAGCAGCAAGGTGAGGCTGCACACAGGGTAGAGGGTGTGCAATAGAACAAGAACAGCTGAGAAGCATTTGAGTGTGTTTGCCATTGAGTGAATCAAGGTTTTATATGAATTACATCACATAGTCAAAATGGAACAAAAAGATTAGGGGAGAACCTACCCTGTTCTCAGGCTTGGTTAAACAAAGACATCTTTAGATCAAAGAATGGTTCCTGGAATTGGAGATCTGTATTATGTATTATGTATTAAATTGCTATTCATTTTTTCACACATCCTAATGATTCTCAGGGAGAAAACAATGTTTTTCAGTGAAAATAAATGAACTATGGTTAGATGGGGAGGAAGTAGAATTCTATGAACAGTTGGTATTCCTTTCCCAGACAGCTGAGTAGAAAGACTATGGGATTTGTAGTTAGCCTCTTTGTGTGTATTTCTGGATCAGTAACTGAATAATACAAAATGGGGAGAATGATGCATAATTTTGATGGTTGCCGCTAATATTAACTAGATAATGCATGCAAAGTGACAGGCAAATTGTAGCTACTGTTATTTCAACCAATATAGCCGTTATTATTATTATTACTATGATTATCATGATTATTTTTAATTTTATTCATGCCTCATAATGAAGAAAGAGAAAAGAGTTCTTGCAAAAGGTCACATAGTAACTAGTGAGAGATCTAGAGTCACTTCCTCTGATTCATAATCAAACTCTTTTATAAGTGAGCTCAGTTCATCCTCTTAGATTCCTTTTACCTCATCACTAGGTGGGAAAATCTCATTGCTTGAATACGAAAAGAAAAGCCCCAACCCTTAGTGGAATGATTTGAAGTGTCTAGGAAAGGTTACCTCCCTAAACATGTTCACTAGTGATGACTGAAATCTCACCACTGATAATTCCATGCTCTTTTTATTTGGAGCTGGAGACAGATACTCAATTTTATTTTTTTATACCTGTTATTCTCAAATAAGGTATCTATTTCTGTTTTGCTGGGTTTTGTTGCATGTGGATTCAGAGTTGCATGTAATGAAACATCAGACTTTCCCTTGTTTTCCAAATCAATATTGTGTTTAAAATTTAATCCATATTCTGTTTAAATATTAATTTTTCCTCTGTATCTTCAAAGTTGCCACCAGCCATCCATAGGAGCATTAGTGACTTCATCAACACTTTGAAGCAATGACTCTTGAATCTGTTCAAGTGTAATTGAGCCATTGGTAGTATGGCTGTATCCCTGTGGAGGGATACTTGGGTATTTTCACAGGTTTACCTAAAAAGTCAGTAAATAGACCAGACTATTTCAGGTGCAAGTGTGGAAAAAATTTTCACTGAAAGGAACAATAGGAAAATGACTTCTCCCAACTTTTCACATGTAGATCTAGCTCAGGCAGTTACAAGGCTGAGTTTATCACCATGCTCCTCCCTTCCAGAACAGGTATGATAGGAATACCTAATGACCTTACTGAGATAAAAATTAAAAGGGGAGGTATTGGCACATGGTAATAGTTATTGATTGAAAAAATATCAGTAACAAATGTGACTTAAGTAACTTTGAGTTAGTGACTCAGATCTCAGGTTAAGGCCATGGAGTCACACATAACTTTCATTCAAATGATAGTATAGCATTCTGTGGGAGGCTGTGAAAGTCCCTTACTCCTCAGGGCTTCCCGATTTCTTTATCTGAAAAACAGAAATAATATCTGCCTCTTGGGCTGCTATTAGGATTAAATTAGTTACAGATACCACTCCTAGGCACTTACACAGAGAAAAATTAATTCAAGAAGATACATGCACCCTAATGTTAATAGAAACACTATTTACAATAGCCATGACATGGGACCAACCTAACTGTCCATAAAAAGAGGAATGGATAAAGATGATATGCTATATATTTATAATGGAATATTACTCAGCCATGAAAAGGAGTGAAATTGAGTCATTTGCAGAGAAGTGGATGGACCTAGAGACTGTCATACAGAGTGAAGTAAGTCATAAAGAGAAAAACAAATATTATATATTATCACACATATGTGGAATCTAGAAAAAAATGGTATAGATGATCTAACTTGCAAAGCAGAAATAAATTAGATAAAGAGCCTTTTGTTATGTCTAGGGGCTTTCCTGGTGACCCAGATGATAAAGAATCTGCCTGCAATGCAGTAGACCCATGTTCAGTCCCTGGATTGGGAAGATCCCCTGTAGAAGGGAATGGTAACCCACTCCAGGATTCTTGCCTGGAGAATTCCACAGACAGAGGAGCCTGGTGGGCTACAAAGAGTCAGACATGACTGCACAACTAAGACTTTAACTTTCAAAGTAGCTTTTTAGAAGATGATAGCGTCTAAAGATTTATATAAAGCAGATTTAATTTCTACCTTATGAGAAGCATTTTATTGCCTTAATGGATTGGCTTATAACTCTGCCCTAATGTTTAGGATGACTCGACCCTCACTGCCAACTTAAGATGTTCAAGGAAGCCCAATATTCCAGCCATACCAGGGGAGGTGGGCCAATGGTGGTATTGTATTTGCATAGTATTTCTTTAAGTTAAAATCACCCCACAACATTTTTAAATAATTTGATTTCATATGAAAAGCCAAGATGGTGTGGCTCTCTTGAAAAGCTGGAAAAGTCTAAAAACTAGGCTTCCTGCTGGTGAGGCAAAGGTGAGCCAATCAACTGCTTCTTCAGTAAGGGCTGTTCCAGCTCACACCCTGCTCCTCATTCATTTATCTGGTTGATCTCTCAGTTCAACTCAGAAATGAAGTAGTTCTCCAAAGTTGTCTGTCTTTATTGACTCATATTTAAATTATTTCTTTCCTTCGAATTGAGTCATTGTTATTTGATGTAGATATTCTTTCAGTCTTAGAGCCGCCTTATAGCTTTCATCCTGTATCTTGAAATTTTCTGTTCAATAGTCAAGACTGGCAACTATCTAGAAGCATTTGGTGTTCCAAAGTCCACTGTTGCAGAGGGAGGAAGAGAGGTGGGGCTGTCAGGTCTGAGAGTGATGACTGAGCTACCTCAGCTTTATCATCTTCATCCCAGATTAAGAAAAAGATGAATCAACTTGTCCTCTGAATCTCTCTCCAAAAAAATTTTTTTTTTCCCTACTAAGGTAGTAACCTGGCTGAAGTTTGAGGCGTCATCTTTTTGACAGGACAGAAAAGCACAGACCTTTGGCATGTACTGTGTGTCCCATAGTTGGGAGTGAGCAACAGAAGCTGGGAGAAAGCGGGGCCAGGAAGGTCCAGAAATCCTTCAGCACCATTGCTCCAGGCCCAGAGACACTGGCTGGTATAAGCAGGGGAGACTGTGGAGTGATGAGGTCAGTATTGTGGAAACACAACTGTATTTCAGGTCAGGACAGAGGATAATGGCAAAGGCAAGACAGAGAAGAATCAAGTAAGTGCTCACAAGCTGAAGGAAGGGGTGAGTCAGTAAGATCATTTGCAGTCAGTTCAGCTCAGTTCAGTTCATTAGCTCAGTTGTGTCTGACTCTTTGTGATCCCATGAACTGCAGCACGCCAAAAGTGAATATCATCCTGTTGCATGCTAATGTTAATCAGTTAAATCCAAATGTGTCAGAAAGATATGCCCACTTTTAATATGAAACCCCAAACTTCATGGGTGGCTGTTACAAATATTTGGTTTCCTTTCTCACCAAATAATATCAGAAAGAAAGTGTTGGAGCCATTCTGTTGTGTCTGACTCTTTGTAGCCCCATGCACTGTAGCCCATCAGGCTCCTCTGTCCATGCGATTCCTTAGGTAAAAATACTGGAGTGGGATGCCATTTCCTACTCCAGG
This sequence comes from Nanger dama, assembly GCA_917880005.1. Taxonomy (NCBI): domain Eukaryota; kingdom Metazoa; phylum Chordata; class Mammalia; order Artiodactyla; family Bovidae; genus Nanger; species Nanger dama. Next base: position 62,620,996 of record CAKJTW010000004.1, on the reverse strand, counting down.
GGATCTTCCTGATCCTTGGATCGAACTCGGGTATCCTGCATTGCAGGTGGATTCTTTACCATCTGAGTCACCAGGGAAACTATGCTAATTCCCTGGGAAGGTTGATGGATGTTAGGAAGGTTGTTGATTAGGAATAGGGAGGGCTAGAAATGTGCTTCCATTGGAGCACTTTTGCTAAAAACTAAGATCACAGCATCCAGTCCCATCATTTCATGGCAAATAGATGGGGAAACAATGGAAACAGCGACAGACTTTATTTTCTTGGGCTCCAAAATCACTGCAGATGGTGACTGCAGCCATGAAATTAAAAGATGCTTGCTCCTTTGAAGAAAAGCTATGACCAATTCAGACAGAGTATTAAAAAGCAAAGACATCACTTTACTAACAAAGATCCTTATACTCAAGGCTATCATTTTTCCAGCGGTCACATATGGATATGAGAGTTGGACCTTAAGAACACTGAGCACTGAAGAATTGATGCTAGAAACTGATGCTTTTGAACTTTGGTGCTAGAGAAGATTCTTGAGAATCCTTTGGATTCAGTCCTAAAAGAAATTAAGCCTGAATATTCATTGGAAGGACTGATGGTGAAGTTGAACCTCCAATACCTGATGTGAAGAGCTGACTGATTGGAAAAGAACTTGATGCTGGGAAGGATTGAGGGCATGAGGAAAAGGGGATGAAAGAGGATGAGATGGTTGGATGGCATCATCAGCTCAGTGAACATGAGTAGGAGCAAACTCTGGGAAATAGTGAAGGACAAGAAAAGCTGGCATGCTTCAGTCCACAAGACTGTAAAGAATTGGACATGATGGGACTCCTGAACAATGACAACAGGCAGATAAGGTAAAAGAATTTGAAAACAATTTCTGCTGTTTAAGGTACAAGGCATTAAAATCTAGTGTCTCTTTCACTGTATACCCTTATACACTGTATATCATTATAAGATAACTTGGAAGGTTTATTCATAAATGAGCTAGCGCCTTGCTGCTAGTTTAGAAGAGTGTTGGTCATAATGTAGAGGAGATGATTCACTGAAATATGCAACTGGAATATTGTATCATTTGTTTTCAAAGACCCTTCCTTGTAAGATACTTTCAGAGCCTCAAGAGTGGTGTTTCATTGAGGATAAATGATTGCTTATCTTTTTATATGTGACAGAATTTGGTATGGGACTTGATTTCATAATCTTTTAGTAGGTGGGTTATGGGGAAGGGCTAATTCTTACTTATATCCCATTAGTGAGGTCATCAGAAGGTACCTAGTAACTTATTCATGGCCACCATGCTTTGTAAGATGGAAAAGAATGTGAATGACCCAAGGATTAAAAAGAGAAACAGCATATGATATCACTTATATGTAGAATCTAAAAATTTATATAAATGAATTTATTTACAAAACAGAAATAGACACACAGACATAGAAGACAAACTTGTGGTTATCAAAGGGAAACATGGAGGGAAAGATAAATTATGAGTTTGGGATGTAGAGAAAGATAAATTATGAGTTTGGGATTAACAGATGCACACTTCTATATATAAAACAGATAGTCAACAAGTACTTACTGTATAGCACAGGGAACCATATTTAATATCTTGTAATAATATTTAGTCTAAAAGAATCTGAAAATTATTACATATATAAATATATACATAATGTATATGCATAACTGAGCAACTTTGTTGTACACCTGAAACACAACATTATAAATCAACTACATCTCAATAACTTTTAAAAAAATTATTGAAGTATGAAATTATTGAGATATAGTTGGTTTACAATGGTGTGTTAGTTTTATGTGTATGGTAAAGTTATTTAGTTAAACATATATATATAAATATGTTAATATCCTCTTCTATTTTATGTTATTACCATATATTGAATATATTCCCTGTACTATACAGTAGGCCCTTGCTGGTTATCTATTTTATTTTTTATTTTTTTATTATAGTTGTGTGTATGTCTTAGTGAGCCTTTTATTTGTGTTTTTGAATGTGCTATATTTCAGTCCTACTTGAAAATTATACAGATAATAGAAAAAATAATCTCAATGGCCAAGGTGAAAATAAATACCTTCACTCAGTCAATCAGTTCAGTTGCTCAGTTGTGTCCAACTCTTTGCGACCCCATGAATCACAGCACGCCAGGCCTCCCTGTCCATCACCAACTCCCGGAGTTCACTCAGACTCATGACCATTGAGACAGTGATCCCATCCAGCCACCTCATCCTCTGTCATCCCCTTCTCCTCCTGCCCACAATCCCTCCCAGCATCAGAGTCTTTTCCAATGAGTCAACTCTTCGCATGAGGTGGCCAAAGTACTGGAGTTTCAGCTTTAGCATCATTCTTTCCAAAGAAATCCCAAGGCTGATCTCCTTCAGAATGAACTGGTTGGATCTCCTTGTAGTCCAAGGGACTCTCAAGAGTCTTCTCCAACACCACAGTTCAAAAGCATCAATTCTTCAGCACTCAGCCTTCTTCACAGTCCAACTCTCACATCCATACATGACTACTGGAAAAACCATAGCCTTGACTAAACGGACCTTAGTCTGCAAAGTAATGTCTCTGCTTTTGAATATACTATATAGGTTGGTCATAACTTTTCTTCCAAGGAGTAAGTGTCTTTTAATTTCATGGCTGAAGTCACCATCTGCAGTGATTTTGGAGCCCCCCAAAACAAAGTCTGACGCTGTTTCCCCATCTATTTCCCATGAAGTGATGGGACCAGATGCCATGATCTTCGTTTTCTGAATGTTGAGCTTTAAGCCAACTTTTTCACTTTCTTCTTTCACTTTTATTAAGAGGCTTTTAGTTCCTCTTCACTTACTGCCTTAAGGGTGGAGTCATCTGCCTATCTGAGGTTATTGATATTTCTCCCAGCAAACTTGATTCCAGCTTCTGCTTCTTCCAGCCCAGCGTTTCTCATGATGAACTCTGCATAGAAGTTAAATAAGCAGGATGACAATATACAGCCTTGACATACTCCTCTTCCTATTTGGAACCAGTCTGTTGTTCCATGTCCAGTTCTAACTGTTGCTTCCTGACCTGCATACAGATTTCTCAAGAGGCAGGTTAGGTGGTCTGGTATTCCCATCTCTTTCAGAATTTTCCACAGTTTATTGTGATCCACCCAGTCAAAGGCTTTGGCATAGTCAATAAAGGAGAAATAGATGCTTTTTTGGAACTCTCTTGCTTTTCTGATGTTCCAGTGGATATTGCCAATTTGATCTCTGGTTCCTCTGTCTTTTCTAAAACCAGCTTGAACATCAGGGAGTTCATGGTTCATGTATTGCTGAAGCCTGGCTTGGAGAATTTTGAGCATTACTTTACTAGCATGTGAGATGAGTGCAATTGTGCAGTACTTTGAGCATTCTTTGGCATTGCCTTTCTTTGGGATTGGAATGAAAACTGACCTTTTCCAGTCCTGTGGCCACTGCTGAGTTTTCCAAATTTGCTGGCATATTGAGTGCAGCACTTTCACAGCATCATCTTTCAGGATTTGAAATAGCTCCACTGGAATTCCATCACCTCCACTAGCTTTGTTTGTAGTGACGCTTTCTAAGGCCCACTTGACTTTACACTCCAGGATGTCTGGCTCTAGGTGAGTGATCACACCATCGTGATCGTGAAGATCTTTTGTACAGTTCTGTATATTCTTGCCACCTCTCCTTAATATCTTCTGCTTCTGTTAGGTCCATACCATTTCTGTCCTTTATCGAGCCCATCTTTGCATGAAATGTTCCCTTGGTATCTCTAATTTTCTTGAAGAGATCTCTAGTCTTTCCCATTCTGTTCTTTTCCTCAATGTATTTAAGACCTCTAAGTTTTTAAGTCTCTGTTGTTATTTTGAGAGAGCTAATTCTTAGGTAGGTTGATAAGGAATCTGGGGCCCTCAAGGAGGAAGGGATCCAGGGCTCCCAAGAAGGAGAAATAGGTCCAAGGCTCTGGAGGAGAAAAAGACAGCTTTTTTTTTTCCCACATTCCTTGTCTTCGTCACATAAAATGTTTTTTTTCTTTAAGCCCAGAGCTAAAGGCTCAAGGGTATGTTTTTCCTTAAGCTCTGTATTACATAATAACAGTGTAGCTTGCTTGAAGATGTATTTCTCCTTCTTAATAGGAACCTTCTGATTAATCCTGTTATCTTAAAATGTATTTTGTGGGAATGGATCTGGCAAGACCTTTCTGTTGTTTGTTCTAATCTTGATAATTTAAGATGTATGTTGTGGAAGTGGGTCTGGTTAAAGTATATAAGGGCTGGATAAGAAGGGGAGGCTCTCCATCTCCCCTTCTGATGTCTATGTCAGAGGTTTTCTCTGTCCCTTTTTATATTTGAATGAAACTCTGCTACACAAAGCTCTTGAGTGATCAAACCTGGTCCCTGGTCCCAAAGCTAAATCTTCAGAGATCACAAATCCGACATCGTTCACTGTAAGCTATCAGTTTAGTCACTCAGTCGTGTCTAACTCTTTGCGACCCCATAGACTATAGCCTGCCAGGCTCCTCTGTCTATGCACTTTCCCAGGCAAGAATACTGGAATGGGTTGTCATTCTTTCTCTAAAGGAAAGAAACATAGGACAAAGAAAGTTAGAGATGGAAAGGAAAAATCTTCACATGTGTTTTGTATCTTATTTCTGCACTATTTTAGGAGATGTCACGGTCCCATTTAGGCTCCATGAAGCCTTGATTACCATGAAATCAACCATCACCCCAGGTATAAGCTACTGTTTCTTCTCTTCAGCTTTTCTCTAGGACTCTTACTCTCTGTCTTGGATATATATTTAGCCCTGCACGATAGGCCCATAGCATAAAAGCTAAGACATTAAAACCTTTTGAGTTAAATAGTGTTAGGAGATTATTTTCACAGGAGTCCTTAAAAATAGATGTATCCAATTACTGTAATTCTAATTTTTCAAATGTTAGTACTTTTGACGAGTTTCAGCTCTGTTTACCTGTTCTTGTAGGAGCCTCATGATTTCCCCCAAAGAGCAGCATGGAACTGGAATTTTCAGTTTATCAAAGAAAATTGCATGCATTTTCCAGAAGTAAATTGCAGACCAAAGGCATTTGTAGATGAATAGAAAACTATGTGAAAAAGAACATTCTGCTCTGTTTGCCTGCTTGTGACTTCAATCCAAATTACCTTTTGAAACACTCTTTGGAAATCTAAAAATTTTCAAAAGGCACATCAATGGGTGTGTTATCTAAAAAATTTTCAAAAAGCACATTAATGGGTATGTTGAAAATAGAACCCAACTTTCTCTACTCCAGACCCAGATCTATTCAACAGCTTAACCTTAGTGGAATCTTTTCCCTGTTTCCTGGAGTATGCCCAAGCATCAGTTCATAAAGTTCACAGGCTCGCAACACACCAAATGTACATTGTACTTTCTGATCACTCATATGGCCATTAGGTAGTCCTGGCTTCATACCATGTCCTGTTCCAAAGAAATATGGCTTATTGCAACTCTTGCCACATATATCTGAACACACTCTTTTATTAAAAAAAAAAAAAAAAAAAGGTCAGTAAAACGACTTTCCAAGTGGTCCAGTGGCTAAGGCTCTGTGTTCTTAAATGCAGGTAGCCTGGGTTGAATCCCCAGCCAGGGAACCAGATCCAACATGCTGCAACAAAGACCCAACACAAAGAAATAGATAAGAAAAGGGATATGTGTATGTATATGTATATATACATATATATATATATATATATATAAAGTGTTAGTGGCTCAGTCTTGCCCAACTCTTTATAGCCCCATGGACTGCAGTGCACCAGGCTCCTCTGTCCATGGGATTTTCCAGGCAAGGATACTGGAATGGGTTGCCATTTCCTTCTTCAAGAGATCTTCCTGACCCAGGGTTAGAACCCTGGTCTCCTGCACTGCAGACAGATTCTTTACCAACTGAGCTATGAGGGAAGCCCCCAAATGAAAGTTACTCAGTTGTGTCCAACTCTTTGCAACCTAGAATTCTTCAGGCCAGAATACTGGAGTGGGCAGCATTTCTCTTCTCCAGGGGGATTGTCCCAATCCAGGGATCAAACCCAGGACTCTTGCATTGCAGGCAGATTCTTTACCAGCTGAGCCATGAGGGAAGCCCTATAATTACATATATATATATATATATATATATATATATAATATAATTTGATGGATTCAAGCTGTTGTACAGCAGAATCAACACATTGTAAAGCAATTATCCTCCAATTAAAAAATATAAATAATTAATTTTTTAAAGGTCAGTAAACTCATAGAAAACAAAAATTTTGTTTTCCTTGGGCAAGAATAGGGGCTTTCCAGGTGGCTCAAATGGTAAAGAATCAGCCTGCAATGCGGGAGACCTGAGCTTGATCCCTGGGTTGGGGAGATTCTCTGGAGAAAGGAATGGCAAGAATAAGGAGAAGAGATAGTAAGGGAATTTGGAATAGACAAGTACACACTGATATACTTAAAATGGACAACCAATAAGGGCCTACTGTATAACATATGGAGCTCTTCTCAATGTTATGTGGCAATCTGGATGGGAGGGGAGTTTGGGGCAGAATAGATACATATATATGTATGGCTGAGTCCTTTTGCTGTTCACTTGAAACTATCACAACATTGTTAACTGGATATGAGTACATGCTTAGTTGTTTTTTTATTTCCAACCCTTTGTGACTGTATAGTACTCTTGCCTGGAAAGTCCCATGGACAGAGAAGCCTGGTAGGCTGTAGTCCATGGAGTCGCTAAGAGTTGGACATGGCTGAGCGACTTCATTTTTACTTTTTACTTTCATGCATTGGAGAAGGAAATGGCAACCCACTCCAGTGTTCTTGCTTGGAGAATCCCATGGATTGGGGAGCTTGGTGGGCTGCCGTCTACGGGACTGCACAGAGTCAGACACGACTGAAGCGACTTAGCAGCAGCAGCAGACTGTAGCCCACCAGTTTCCTCTGTCCAAAGGATTCTTCAGGCAGGAACACTGAAGTGATCTGCCATGTCCTCCTCCAGGGGATCTTCTTGATCCAGAAACGAAACCCACATCTCCTGTGTCTCCTGCATCTCCTTCATTGCAGGCAGTTTCTTTACCCACAGAGCCACATGGGAAGACCATTAATCAGTTATGCCCTGGTACAAAACAAAAAGCTAAAAAAATAGATAGGTCAGCAAAAATAGTGCTGATATTGAGGCACTGAGGGTTTAAGAGACAGTTTCAAAGGGTCTCAGAAAACTAAGGGCAGACTTGGGACATGAATTCAGGTTTTAACTTACCTTTCATCATGAAAATGCTGCTGTAAGGGTAACTTAGGTTCTCTTCATAATATTTAATTACATAAAGACATCATCCCTGTGGTGATGCTTTCTCAGCATTGACTTTCTATTTCCATTCTCCAACTCACTCTTTCCTGTTCTGTATCTCCTGGAGGCTGATGCAGGAGATATCAAATGGGTGCCCTTGCTCTTCTGCTTCAGTTCTACAAGGCTAATAGAAACCATGGGAAAGAGATGAGAGGGTGGGAAATAGGATACCAGAGCACTTAGCCCTCCCATGTTGTCCTTGCTTAGGTTCAGGCCTGGCAATGTCTGTAGCACTAGGATTATAGCTAGTTGCCTACACACAAACAAATTCCATTCTGAGAGTGTGTTCATAAATCCAGTTTATTTGTAAGTCCAACATATTAGGTACTCAACTGATATGATCAGCTATATAATGCTATACAATAATAGGTTTATAATACTTTTCACACAAATTATACACACACAAAAAAATAAATAAAGAAAACATTTTTAAACTTACAGTGCAGTACTTTGAAAAGTAGCAGCACTGTATAACATTTGAGGCTTCTTAGTAACAACTACATCACCAGCTCCTTTTACACTTGCTTCCAGACATCCTGAGCTTGAAATGAAGATACTGTACTACTGTACTCTATGTAATGTAATACTGTTCAGTAAATTACACAAAAATCATAACCACTTGTAGAAGATGCCTGCATGTTGACCACATGCACCAGACATGTGAACTAACTTATGTGATTGGACATGTGAATACATGTTCACATCTTTAAAAGTTTTCAACTTGAAAGTTCATATGTAAGGGACTTACTGTATAGCAATGAGGGCAGATGTTAACCAGGCTCCCATAACACTATTTCCTTTCTCTGTTCCATCAGGTCTAGGTGTGGAAAAGCTTCTCGTTACTGCTGGTCTTCAGTTAGGGTCTTGTGGGTTTCCTAACTCTGCCCACAACTTGGGAAATAGTCACCTCATTAAGACGTTTCTTTGACAGATCCCTTCTTAAGGTAGCATGTTTAAAGCTGGAGTCCTGGCAAGTCATGACACTTTATGTACATAATTTTTTAAAAGCGTATTTCACTATCTGTTCCTTCCTACAATTATAGAGTGTATCCTGCCTCTGGGTAGAGATAAGCAAATTTTGCCACCCAAAGGCAGGTGTATACTGAATTTTTGCATAAGTAGAAATGTTCTTTTAGCAAGAGCTCCTTATCATGTGGATATCCCTCTCTGCTATGGTTTTCATGTCATGTTCAAGGGTTTTAGTTACCTCACTCATAATATCTCCCATGGAAAATTTCCAGGAAGGCCAATGTTCAAAGAAAGACAGCTGACAATGCAAACCCCATTTTGTTCCTGACTGCATAAGGGGAGTTTTGGTATCTACAAAAGAAGATAATTCTTTATTTTTGTTCTTGGGATATATTTTGCATTTCTTAACTAATATGGATGTGAAATGTCCTGAGAACTCTGAACATGTATTTAAGGATTTAATTTATTATGTGCAATTCCCTTCTGCTCCTTCAGCCTAACTTTGTTGAGTCATGATGCTCTTGAGCAATGCAGGGTTTAGGGGGTGCTGTTTCCCCTCAGTTGAAAATCTGCATATGAGTTTACATTCTGCCCTCTGGATCCAAAGTTCTGCATCTTGGAATTCAACCAACCTCATATCATGTGGTTCTACAGTATGTATTTCATGAAAAATAATCTATGTACAAGTGGACTATTACAGTTCAAACTTATACTATTCATGGGACAACTGCATTCTACTCTGTTCTGGAAATGGCCAGCTTTCTGCAAGAGTAACACTTGCATCATGTCAAAATATAGCTGCTTCTTACATGCACCCTCTCAATTTTATTTCTACCATTTGAATTACTTTTTTTTTTTTTACTTTATTTACTGGCTCATTAAATCAGACTCAATTTACTATTTTGCTTTTGAGATTTTCCCTTAAAATGTAAGCCACATTCCATAGAATACATGAGAGAGAAGAAAATTTTAGAGGAATAAACAATAATTTGAACTTGAGCTTATTGATAATAAACAAACAACTGAAACTGTTTCCTAGGAGGTTTTTTATTTATAAATTACTATACTAAGCTCAAAATAATAATAAAAATAAGCTTTGAAATGAAAGCATGCAAAGATTGTCAGTAAAATTCTAACTATGGAGCCTTGGGGTAATTGATGACTGCCTATACTTATATGCTTTGTCATCCATCAATTATTTGCTTACTCAACAAATACTTTCTACAGCTCCTCTAGCGTACAAAGCAATTTGTATTAATATCAAAACAAAATCTTTTGTTTACTCTAAAAAACTGAAAATTGATTTTGGAAGAAAACACTGATATTTATAAATGAAATACAAAGATAGTGGCAAACAAGCATTTCAAGCTTACTTGTGTGAAGCAATGCAATGGCGCCTCTCTTCTGAGGTGGAGACTGGGGTCTGTTGTCTCAGCTGAATCAATAACAAATATCATTGACAGGAATCATGAACCCTAGACAACTAAGTGACTGTATATACTTCTATTTACTGATTAAAGTCTCAAAAAGATGAGATAAATGTAGGCTAATTGAAGAAAGGATTGTGTGTGTATGTTAGAATATGTCAGTGTTTTGCTTTGTGAACACAGATTGAGAATACTTTCATCCCTCCCTTCAGTAAAGAAAGATGAAACCTTAGAGACGGCAGAAAAGTGAGGAAATAGACCTGCTAATCAATTTGATGGGTTAAAGTGAGGTTGCAAGTCTAAAGGAAATAGCATGAAACTGATAAAATAAAATTCTAGGTTTTCTGTCAGCTGCTAAGCAGTTACTAACAGGTGGTTGGTAATTCAACAGGTGGCACATTCAGTCAGGCTAAGGTACAAATAGGTTGAAGCATGACCAAAAGAGAGTCCTGTGAAAAGATTAAGACATAAAAGATTGTTCAGAGACTTCCATATAATAGTGCTAGATTGGAAGACATCAAGATTTCCCCTCTACCTTTATGCGCCTTCAATAGAGTGGACCTCTAGGAGACTGGGTCAGGTCATGAGAGAGATATCCAGGAAAGCATCAACCAAGAGTCTTCATGCATGTTTGTCTTGGTTGGAAAGGTAAAGAGAAAGTTCTGGAGAGCAATGGCAAGTGTTAGAAAAAGCATAGAATATGGGCTGCCATTTGATGCTGTGATAGCAGGGAAATCATAAAGGCCAGAATCCTGTCCTAAATCATAACCACCCCTTTTCCAGGTGAGACATCTATAGAAGACACACACAGGATCCACGCTGCTGATCTCAGGTAAACTATTCTAAAGCATGCAGGGAGGCCACAGGTCTACTGTGTCCAGTCTCACAAACCTATAAGAGCCCATTGCCAAACTCTGCCACAGCTGAAATATATTTTACTATGGAAGGGACAGAGACAAAAACAGAGACAGAGAGGAAGAAATAAGCAAAAGGAAAAGAGCTGGGCTTTGATATGCATTTCTCTGATAATTAGTGATATTGGGCATCTTTTCATGTGTCTTTTGGCCAAACGATACTGAAGTATCCCCTACGCTGGTGAGAATCGCCAGCATCAAACAACCTACAAATGATAAATCCTGGGGAGGAAGTGGAGTAAAGGGAACCTCTTACACTATTGGTGGAAATGCAAATTGGTTCAACTGCTATGGAGGATACTAAGGAGGTTCCTTAGAAAACTAAAAATTGGGCAACCATATGATCCAGCAATTCCACTCCTGGGTGTGTAACTGGAGCAAACTATAATTTGAATAGATGCATGCACCCCTATGTTTACTATAGCACTATTTTCAATAGCCAGTTATGGAAGCAACCCAAATGTCCATTGACAGGTGAATGGATCAAAAAAAAAGTGTGCATATATTATACAATGAAATGTTACTCAGCCATAAAAAATAATCAGATAACTCCATTTGTAGCAACATGGATGGGCCTAGAGATTATCATACCATGTTAACTTAAAAACAGAAAGACAAATACCATAAGATCTCACTTACCTATGGAATCTAAGATATGATACAAATGAACTTATTTACAGAACTTTTGCAAACCCATGGACTATCCAGTCCATGGAATTCTCCAGGTCATCATACTGAAGTGAGTAGCCTTTCCCTTCTCCATGGGATCTTTTCAACCCAGGCATCAAACTGGAGTCTCCTGTATTGCAGGCAGATTCTTTACCAACTGAACTATCAGGCAAACCCATTATTTACAGAACAGACAGACTTATTACTATAGAGAACTGACTTATTACCAAAGAGAAACATGTAGAGAGAAATAAAATAGGACTTAGGGATGAACACATACACACTACTATCTATAAACAAAGACCTCTGAATACCACAGGGAATGATACTCAATATTCTATAGACATATATGGGAAAGGAATCTGAAAAAGAATGAATGTATGTACATGCAAACTCAATCACTATGTTGTATACTTGAAACTAAACTTACATTGTAAATCAGCTATGGTCCAATAAAGCTAATTTTTTAAGAAATGAAAAAGCTGGGCTTACTCTGAAAGTAGGATTGTCAGGTAAAATAAATGTTAAGATACCCACTTAAATTTTGCTAGTGTGACATCAGATATCCAACAAGAGATCTGTCATTTATCACATTTTATTAAAAATTTGTAAGAGTGAAGACAAGGGAAACTTTTTCTCTCTCCCTTTATTTCTTCTATTTTGCTTCACTTTTTGATTCCGTAAGTGCATCTATGGCCAGCACAGGTTGTGAACAGCCCCTCTAGACAGCCATCTACACAGTATTAGTAACTAACTAGCCCCTTAATGTGGCCACTTTCTTTTTTTAACCCCTTGACACAGTGTGATGTTTATATTAGTCCCTGGATATTACTCTCAACAGTTCAGTGTCATTGTCATCCATAAGGAAATTCTATCTTGAAATAATTTTATCTCCATATTTAGAAATTTTATTAGCAGCCCTATTATAGGGGTTATGAAAATTACAAGCATACTTTTCAGCAGCTTAAATGATTTCACCAGGGAGATACATTTACTTGTAACAGCTCCTCCTGTCACACATGTGCACACACACACACACACACACACACACACACACACACATATACACAATAGATGTTTCATGCGAGAACTGATGACTATCACATATACTTTTTTTATTATTAGGATATAATTGATTTACAACTTTGTGTTGGTTTCATTTATGCTTTAGATATAATTGGAGAAAAAGAGGAACATTTATGGAGTATTTTTCCAAATAAGTTCAGTTCAGTTCAGTCGTTCCGTTGAGTCCGACTCTGCGACCCCATGAATTGCAGCACGCCAGGCCTCCCTGTCCATCACCAACTTCTGGAGTTCATTCAGACTCATGTCCATCGAGTCCGTGATGCCATCCAGCCATCTCATCTTCTGTCGTCGCTTCTCCTCCTGCCCACAATCCCTCCCAGCATCAGAGTCTTTTCTAATGAGTCAGCTCTTCGCATGAGGTGGCCAAAGTACTGGAGTTTCAGCTTTAGCACCATTCCTTCCAAAGAAATCCCAGGGTTGATCTTCAGAATGGACTGGTTGGATCTCCTTGCAGTTGAAGGCACTCTCAAGGGTCTTCAAAAGCATCAATTCTTTGGCGTTCAGCCTTCTTTACAGTCCAACTCTCACATCCATACATGACCACAAGAAAAACCATAGCCTTGACTAGATGGACCTTAGTCTGCAAAGTAATGTCTCTGCTTTTGAATATGTTATCTAGGTTGCTCATAATTTTTCTTCCAAGGAGTAAGTGTCTTATAATTTCATGGCTGCAGTCACCATCTACAGTGATTTTGGAGCCCAGAAAAATAAAGTCTGACACTGTTTCCACTGTTTCCCCATCTATTTCCCATGAAGTGATGGGACCGGATGCCATGATCTTCGTTTTCTGAATGTTGAGCTTAAGCCAACTTTTTCACTCTCCACTTTCACTTTCATCAAGAGGCTTTTTATTTCCTCTTCACTTTCTGCCATAAGAGTGGTGTCATCTGCCTATCTGAGGTGATTGATATTTCTCCCAGCAATCTTGATTCCAGCTTGTGCTTCTTCCATCCAGCGTTTCTCATGATGTACTCTGCATAGAAGTTATAAGAGCAGGGTGACAATATACAGCCTTGACGTAGCCCTTTTCCTATTTGGAACCAGTCTGTTGTTCCATGTCCAGTTCTAACTGTTGCTTCCTGACATGCATACAGATTTCTCAAGAGGCAGGTCAGGTGGTCTGGTATTCCCATCTCTTTCAGAATTTTCCACAGTTTCTTGTGATCCACACAGTCATAGGCTTTGGCATAGTCAATAAAGCAGAGATAGATGTTTTTCTGGAACTCTCTTGCTTTTCCATGATCCAGCGGTTGCTGGCAATTTGATCTCTGGTACCTCTGCCGTTTCTAAAACCAGCTTGAACATCAGGGAGTTCATGGTTCACATATTGTTGAAGCCTGACTTGGAGAATTTTGACCATTACTTTGCTAGCATGTGAGATGAGTGCAATTGTGTAGTAGTTTGAGCATTCTTTGGCATTGCCTTTCTTTGGGATTGGAATGAAAACTGACCTTTTCCAATCCTGTGGCCCCTGCTGAGTTTTCCAAATTTGCTGGCATATTGAGTGCAGCAGTTTCACAGCATCATCTTTCAGGATTTGAAACAGCTCAACCGGAATTCCATCATGTCCAGTAGCTTTGTTTGTAGTGATGCTTTCTAAGGCCCACTTGACTTCACATTCCAGGATGTCTGGCTCTAGATTAATGATCACATCATCATGATTATCTGGTTCGTGAAGATCTTTTTTGTACAGTTCTTCTTTGTATTCCTGCCACTTCTTCTTAATATCTTCTGCTTCTGTTAGGTCTGTACCATTTCTGTCCTTTATCAAGCCCATCTTTGCATGAAATGTTCCCTTGGTATCTCTAATTTTCTTGAAGAGATCTCTAGTCTTTCCCATTCTGTTCTTTTCCTCTATTTCTCAGAATTGATCGTTGAAGAAGAACAGTATAAAAAGGCAAAATGATAGGATACCAAAAGAGGAACTCCCCAGGTCATTAGGTGCCCAATATGCTACTGGAGATCAGTGGAGAAATAACTCCAGAAAGAATGAAGGGATGGAGCCAAAGCAAAAACAATACCAAGCTGTGCATGTGACTGGTGATAGAAGCAAGATCCGATGCTGAAAAGAGCAATATTGCATAGGAACCTGGAATGTCAGGTCCATGAATCAAGGCAAATTGGAAGTGGTCAAACAAGAGATGGCAAGGGTGAACGCTGACATTCTAGGAATCAGCGAATTAGGACTGGAATGGGTGAATTTAACTCAGATGACCATTATATCTACTACTGTGGGCAGGAATCCCTCAGAAAAAATGGAGCAGCCATCATGGTCAACAAAAGAGTCTGAAATGCAGTACTTGGATGCAGTCTCAAGAATGACAGAAAGATCTCTGTTCGTCTCCAAGGCAAACCATTCAACATCACAGTTATCCAAGTCTATGCCCCAACTAGTAACACTGAAGAAGCTGAAGCTGAACATTTCTATAAAGACCTACAAGACCTTTTAGAACTAACACCCAAAAAGGATGTCCTTCTCATTATAGGAGACTGGAATGCAAAAGTAGGAAGTCAAGAAATACCTGGAGTAACAGGTAAATTTGGCCTTGAAATGCAGAATGAAGCAGGGCAAATAGAGTTTTGCCAAGAAAATGCACTGGTCATAGCAAACACCCTCTTCCAACAACACAAGAGAAGACTCTACACATGGACATCACCAGATGGTCAACACCGAAATCAGATTGATTATATTCTATGCAGCCAAAGATGGAGAAGCCCTATACAGTCAACAAAAACAAGACCAGGAGCTGACTGTGGCTCAGATCATGAACTCCTTATTACCAAATTCAGACTTAAATTGAAGAAAGTAGGGAAAACCGCTGGACCATTCAGGGGTGACCTAAATCAAATCCATTTCCAAATAAAGTTTATAACAAAATCTGATTTTATGTTTTCACTATTACAAATATTATTTTGTTCTCTCTTCTTGCCCATAGGTCATTTGTCCTTTATCATCTATTTCAAGGGCCTGTTCCCTTCTTGCCCTGTTCAGAAATGATTAACTCCCCAAACCAAACCTGCTGCTCCATCTTTCCCTGAAAAATTACATATCAACACCTTCAATCAAAAAGCCTGACCAAGTAATGAATGAATCCTCCCATGCCAGTATGTAAAGAAATAGTAAAAACAAAACAAAACAAAACAAAACACAACTTTGTTAATATTTCTATTAGCCTCGAGGAGAAATGCACGATTTGAATGGAAGCATTTAATTGTCATTATCTGCAACAACTGCTTCAGTCAAACTTCTCTTTTATTTAAAATAAACAACCCAATGCTCAAATTTCTTCTTGAGACATTTTTAGCAATAACTGTCGGTTGTCACTGACAACAATCATATTTAATTGTTCCTCTTGTGATGTTCCAGCTCTTATTAAACACAGATTACTCTAGATTGAATAAATGAATAGCAAAGATGATGGCCAAGAGTGGTAATGGTGAGTTACATTACTCTCATGAAAATACAGCCCAGGATGTTGTTAACACTTCCAGGTCATCTAATTCTATCTGAATTTTCAAAGTCAAGTGAATTATCGATTTTATCTTGTGACAGTGAAGAATATGAAAGTCAGATTTCTTGATTGGATGTGATTTAGCTATTTTAGTATATCAACCAAAGTCATATTTCAAGAAGAGAATGAAATATATTTTATTCCTTATATTAATTTTAAAAGGTATACAGTTTTATTAGCTAAATTTTAGTTCCATTTATATTTTATTTTAATATTATATTATTATTATTTTATCAAGGCAATAACAAATTATTATCTTTTCACTAGTTATTATAGCATTTTTGTGATATAAATGGAATTACCTCAACGAATGTCAGAACAAAATGATAGCATCCTCTTTTCATTCACACACAGTTTTATAAACATGCCTTTCCTTTGGTTCAATCCAATCTTGAATTCTTCTGAAAATTCTGAAAAGAATAAACGACTTTTCTGACTATTTTAAAATCATTTTTAGGTTACAGTATAACTATTTTCCCTGTAAACAATGAAGATAAAAACTGTGAATGAAAATTAAACCGTGACTATTTAATTAGTCACATCACTGAACCCAGATATATAGGGATAACCTTGGTGCTTTGTAGCATATCACAAGTCCAGGTATCATGCTCTGATATTGTGTTAAGCACTAGTTACAAAATCATTACACAGAATTATTATTATTACTATCTTATGACAGATAGATGTTAACATCTGAGTATGTTGTCTAAAAAAATCCACTCTTTTTAAAAAACATGTGCCATGAATATTTTCTCTGCACATAATAAATGATTTCATTTTCTATAAAATGGTCCATTTAATGACACTAACCTCTCATCACTTATTCAATAATTATTTTGTTAGTTATTTCATTTTCATGGTTTTGATATTTTAAAACTGCCTATGTAAGCACCCTGGTATATCTCTATGCACAGGAAAAGCAGAGAATGGACAGACTTTGTGTGGTATTTCCAAACTGTTCTTTAGAAAGTTTATTATAATGCATGTGGTCTAATAACAGACAAGGGTATCTTTCTATTGATCATACTGAATATTTTGTGGCAAAATTATCAGAAATGTATCTGATTATTTAATTTTTATTAAAAACAAAATATATTTTTACATTTTTCTTGAATATTTGAAGTTCTATTATAAATTTCTTAGCCTTTAGTCTTAATTAGACTTTGTGTGCTATTCATGTTGCAAATATTTTTTGGTTGATTATTTCCTTTTTAATTATATTTGATATGAAAATTCAATGTAATTATTATGGTGAGAAAGCAAACTGTCTCTAGCACCAGAATAACAATGCATACAAATATAGAATAAACATGGTGTGGTTTTAAAGTCCATACTTTGGATGGAGACTGAGGGAAAATCTGTCTTCACTATTAGAGCAGTTTTATGAAGGCTGCTCCTCTCAGCCTTGCCTAATTTTATCTAGATTTTTGAGGATGTCAGAAATTTTGTCTCCAGAAAGTTGGGTGTTGTTCCATAGTGCCTTTTTTTTTTTTTTTGCTATTTTAGATTGCAAAAACTGTTTCTTGAAAATTACATGATGAGAGTTGGTTTCCTTTCATGTTGCTTTGACTTAGATGGGGGTTTTGTTTTCACACACATTATGGTCTATAATCCTACATAATGATCCACTGACAACAATTAACCAAATAGTCTGAAATGTCAGCCTGAGAATTTTAAACATAGTTTTTGTAGAAAATAAGAGCAAGCTTGTCCTACTGATATTGACTGCCCTGGAGGGCACTGTACTTTGATAAAGCTAATAAAATGTCTTTTTACTGAGTCATTATTTTCTTATAGTTGATGTTCATTGACTATTCTGTATCAAGTCCTGTATTCAATGCTTGTGGATTAAAGATTATCTATCTATCAATCGACCCACCTATATCAACTTATCTATTATCTGTCTGCCTATATAGTGGTCTATCTATGTATCTGGGCTTCCCTGGTGGCTCAGTGGTAAAGAAGTCATCTGCCAGTGCGAGAGATACTGGTTTGATGCCTGGGTCAAGAAGATCTCCTAGAGAAGAAATGGCAACCCAATCCAGTATTTTTGCCTCGGAGGAGTCTGGTGGGCCACAGTCCATAGGGGGTCACAAACTAGTTGGACACAGCTAAGTGACTAAACAAAATTTATATATTATATATATATATATATATGAAAGTGAAAGTGAAATCGCTCAGTCGTGTCCGACTATTTGCGACTCGTGCCCACCAAGCTCCTCCGTCCATGGGATTCTCCAGGAAAGAATACTGGCATGGGTTGCCATTTCCTTCTCCAGGGGATCTTCCCAACCCAGGGATCGAACCCAGGTCTCCCACATTGCAGGCAGACGCTTTAACCTCTGCATAATATGTGCATATATACATTCACCAAGTCTTTGTATTTGGACTATTCTCCTATATCCACACACTGGGCTCTAACTATGACCTGTATTCTGATGACCCTAATTTATATCTCTAGCATGAAATTTTCCGCTTAATTCTCAACTCAACAACTATTCAACAGATCCATTTAGATGTGTTACCTGATACCTCTCACACAATCAACAAATTCTTATAACACTACCAGTGATGTATATTTTATATATATCTATAACACACACATACACACAACAAATGGCTATTTAGACTTTCAAACATTATTCCTTACTTTCCACCAAATTTGTCACAATGTTGGTTTCCACTTCTTAATCTGTTTTTGTTCAGACAACACTAACTATTGTACTGTATATTTAGTGTATAGTCACTCAGTCATGTCCGACCTTTTGCGATCCCTGGACTGTAGCCCACCAGGCTCCTCTGTCCCTGGGATTCTTCAGACAAGAATATAGGAATGGGTTGCCAGTCCCTTAGTTATAAAGTTTACCTTTATGGTTTATTATTATGAGAAGCAATTTGAAACTCTGTGCCTCAGAGCTACTTATTAAATTGTGGGAGAACTATTCACTTGCAAAGTGATTGGCTCACATTCATGGGCATGTTTTAACTAACACAATTTATACATAGTGTTACCTATTGGAGAGAAACAAGGGAAAACTAGAGGAAAAAATTACATGATATTAATGGTCCATATTCTATTGCAAGTGCTTCTATACAAATAAGCAAGTATAAAAGTGATGGTGTAATGCTTCCTTACTCTTGTGTAATGGCATATTGTGAAATAGCATGTCTCAATTCCCAGTCTAAGTAGTTATCTCAAATATTATTTCATCAAAATTACATGTATATGAAAAACTTAGGTCTCATCCCATGTTTCTTGATATTTGTGTTTGAGGTGGAAACCACACCTCATCATGTCTGTAATTTGTGTATGACTAGTACAATACAACCTGAGCTAGAAAAATTAAAAAAGAACTTACAGGGGATACAGAATCATCTGAGATTGCCCAAAGCTGAGATGTAGCAGTCTCAGAAATGAACTTGAAGCAAGTGCTAGATACCAAACAGATTCGTCTGACTTCACTCATCTCTGTTTTGATCCACAAATCTTAATTCTTCTCTATGTCGCATTCTGCTTTCTTCTAATTCTTTTTTTCTTTTCTTTTTTTTTTTACTTTTTTTTAAATTTAATTTATTTATTTTTTAAATTACAATACTGTATTTGTTTTGCCATACATTGACACGGATCAGCCATAGGTGAACACAATCTGGCAATGCCGAAGCCCCCTCCCACCTCCCACCCCACATCCTCTACTTGAATCATCCTTCTTGGGCATATATGTTGCTATTTCCATCATGAGGCATAATAACTTTCTCCTAGTATCAGTGTCTAATTCTTATGGAAAACTCTTTATCTGATGTTATCAAATATTCCCAAAGAAATGATATTCTGCTCCACTGAATACTTCATTGTCCTTAGTTGTAGATTGAGGGAGTGGGAAGTTAATGGAAATGATCTTAAGAAATTCCAAAATATTCTATTATAGTACATTTAATGATTTAAATCATACGATGCTGTTTTCTCTTTTTGGTTAAACACTCAGCAAACAAACCAACCAAAAGTCATATCCTAGACATATGAGGCCTTGAATTTGTGAAAAAAAAAAAAATTTTTTAAATAATGAGAAATGGAAAGAAAGAGAAACCCCAGTCACAAATCCCATCAGACTTTGCTAACAGAACCACATTAAGCAAACTTTATTTGCCAAAACTTGCTACTCAACACGTTCCTTCTGTGGAGGGTATCTTGGCTTCCACACTCACTCCCACCCTTTTGAATTAATCAAACTATATATATATAGATAGATAGATAGATAGATAGATAGATTTAATCCCTGAGATGCCCTCTCTCTGGCTTTCTTTTACCCACTCTTCAAGGCTCTCTCCCAGTCTGTTTTTATTAAACTTTTGTTATTTTGATGCACAATATCCAGCATTCAAAACTTGCAAGAATAATAAGATTAATTTTCAGTTTCAAGGGATTTACAGTATACTAATTGAGGAGGTAGACTTTAAGGAAATGCTACAGTCTTATACATGCAAAACTTGAAAGTGACTAGGTATCTAGAGATTTGAAGAGAGGAATAATTAGCTATTTTGGAGGAAGGGAACGTAGGAGATGGAGAAGTGGAGTTTAGAGGAATTCATGGAACTCCAATGAGCTTCCCTTGTGCTTGTGTCGGCCCTATAGTGGATGTCAGGAATGTCATGTCCATTGGATGGACCACTTCCTCTGTGTAAAATCTCTGATGAGATTGTAACTTCATGCGAGGAGAGGACATGAGTTACCTGTCTTCATTTCACAAAGCACTCTGCAGGATCCTCATTGTGCTGCTGTCTTTCAATAAAGAGTTACTAATTATCTTTCACTTTTCTAAGTTCTATCATTTTCTGAAAGCCAGGGAATTTGCAGTCATTAATTTCCATCAATAGCAAAAAAAAAAAAAAAGATGATGCTGGGTAGGAAATACATATTATCAGCCAAAGTGTTCTTCCTCTAAAGCACTAGAAAATAATGAAGAATGAATTTGCTCAGTCATGTCCTACTCTTTGAGACCCCTGCCAGGCTTCTCGATCCATGGGATTTTCTAGGCAAGAATACTGGAATGGATTGCTATTTCCTTCTCCACAGTATCTTCCAAGCCTAGGTATCAGAACATTGGTCTACTGCACTGCAGGCAGACTCTTTACTATGTGAGGAAATGATAAGGACAGAGAGTACTCTTAAAAATATGTATAAGGTGATTGTGTGTCATTGGAACGACCTGTCTCATTTTTACTTCAAATAAAGCTAAACTCCTCTTTGTGTTTTCCATGTAACAGATTCTATAACACCATCTTTCTTCTATTTGTTAATAAAAAATTTCCCAGTCATATTTCTTAAACTATAAGTGATATTAAAATTAAAAACTTTATTATGTATGCTATTTTTAAAGCAATTTCAATCTTGTTGAGCCATTTGCTTTGAGTGTGTTTTGTAAATGACATATTCCCAATTCTGTTTTCTATTATATTACAAAATATGACAGTTTCTATATTACAGAGTGGAGGACAGGGTTTTAACTGAGTCACTTTTATTGTGATTATAGCATATTTGGATTTATTCTAGATACCTTATCACATGATTTATATGCAATTGACTTTAAAATTTATGCCATTTATTTTTCTTTTGCAGTCTTTTCTTCTTCTCCTGACATTTATTAGGGTGATAACATTATGCTTTGTTTCATTTTCATCTTTATCAATTTTTGCAACTATTTTGCTCTAATTTTTTAAAGTCAATTTTTAGAGCAGTTTTAGGTTTACAACAGAATCAAGAGGAAGAAAAAAGATTGCTCATATACCACCAGCTCCACACATTCTTAGCCTTCTGTATTATCAACATCACTTACCAGATTGATTTTTTTTTTTAACCAAGGATACAACTATATTGACACAGCATAATTACCCTAATTCTATTGTTTACCTTAGGGTTCATTTTTGGTATTGTAGATTCTATGGATTTGACAAATGAATAATGACATGTATCTATCATTATAATATTATAGAGTATTTTCACTGATCTAAAAATTCTCTGTGCTTTGCTTATTTATCTTTCCCACCCACTCATGTCAACAACTGATATTTTAATTGCCTCCATAGTTTTGTATTTTCCAGAATGTGATATATTTAGAATCATCCAATATGTAGCCTTTGAATTGGCCTCTTTCACTTAATAATGTGCATTTAAGATTCTTCCATGTCTTTTTAAGGCTTGAAATCTCAATGAATAACATTTTATTGTCTAGATGTACCACTATTTACTTATGCATTCACTTACTGAAGTACATCTTGGTTGCTTCTAAATTTTGAAAGTTAGGAAGAAAGCTTCTATGAATATCTGTGTGCAAGTTTTTGTGTAAGCATACATTTTCAAATGCTTTGGTTAAAAAACAAGGAGCGTGATTGATTCATTTTATGATGTGTTTAGTTTTGTAAGAAAACTCCTAAGTGCTTGGTTGAAAAGGATTTACCATTCTGTGTACCTAGCAACAAATTATGAGTTTCTGTTGTTCCACATCATCACCAGAATTTGGTGTCATTGTGTATGTAGGAGTATTACATGTGGAGTGTATGGACGGAATGCTGTTTCCCTCCCTCTCCCCCTCTCTGAAGGTAATTAAGGTTAAATGAAGTCATAATGGGACTTCCCAGGTGGCCATAGTGGTAAAGAACCCGCCTATCAACGCAGGAGATGTAAGAGTCCTGGATTCGATCCCTGGGTCAGGAAGATCCCCTGGAGGAGGACAGGGCAACCCCTTCCAGTATTCTTGCTTGGAGAATCTCATGGGCAGAGAAGTCTAGGGGGCTACACTACAGTCCATGGGGTCGCAAAGAGTCAGTCGGACATGACTGAGCACACACATGCATGCAAACACATACACACACACACACACACATAGATACACAGACATTAATAATGATGGGGAAATTAACATGGTAAAATACAAGGATTACTTCAGAAACAGTTACTTACACAATAGTAAATTGACATAAAGGAAATAATGAGTTCAAAGACCAGTGAATCACAACACATATAAGATATCTTCCTTTATATACATGCATTAGCAAAATTGAGATTATTCAGTATATAAATTTTTATGTACAGGTTTTACTTCAGTTAAAAAAATCAGGTCATAAAATAATTTTCAAAAACATGACTTTTTATGATTGCATAATTTTACATACTTGATATGTACTATAATTTATTTACCCATTCCTGTATTTTTGGATATTTATATTATTTTCCCAATTTTGCTATTATAAATAATACTGAGATGACTATCATAGCATATAAATCTTAATGTGTATTTCTGATTATTTGCTGGGAATAAATCTGTAGAAGT
Source organism: Nanger dama (assembly GCA_917880005.1). NCBI lineage: Eukaryota > Metazoa > Chordata > Mammalia > Artiodactyla > Bovidae > Nanger > Nanger dama. Next base: position 62,597,756 of record CAKJTW010000004.1, on the reverse strand, counting down.
GGGATTCCCAAGTTAAAAGGAAGACTATTTTGATAGCTTTTTGATATATATTGCAGAACTGTGATTCATAAGTGTAAAATATGCATTCCTTCCAAGCTTTCAATCAGTGTGTGTTTACTGAGTCATACAATAAAATGGGAACTTTTTATTAGATGTTAAGCAGAAAAGTCAGATAGGGTCTTATTCTCAGGTTTCATATATTTTAGTGGGAAAACAATAACTAGTAGCAAAAAAAAAAAAAAAAAGGATATCAGATGGTGATCAGCCCTATGAAGGAAAGAAAGCAGTGTGGGAGAGAGAGGGCAAACACTGGTTAGGCAGTCAGAGGACTCTAAGAGGAAGTGACCTTGAAAGTTCTAAATGATGCCTGAGAGCTAGTTATGCAAGGAAATCAGTGCCTGACTTCTCATAGCACTATCAAACAGTACTCATTAAAAAAAAACAAAAAACAGTTCTGAGGACTTCCTTAGTAGTTCAGTGTTCAAGAATCCACCTTGCAATGCAGGGACATGGGTTCGATCCTTTGTTGGGGAAATGAGATCCCACATGCCATGGAACAACTAAGTCTGCACACCATACCTAGTGCACACTGTACCTGCACACCATACCTTTCATTGCATCACAATGAAAGATCCCATGTGCTGCAACTAAGACCTTATACAGCCAAATGAATAAATAAATCATTAAAAAATATGCCTTTTTAGGTAGAAATGAAATCCAAGTATTATTTTTAATTTTATTTTTTCATTATTTCAGATAACTCTGTGTCAAATTCTATGGATCATTCCATTGCTTGCCTTGTGATTATCCTATCCTGTCATTTGTCAATTTATTGCTCAGAGTAGTAATGGTTTTCTTATAATTTTCAAGGCTCTTCATGTGTTGAAAATAATGTCTTCAAATGTCAGTATTGCCTACAAATATTCACTCCCAGTTTTCCATTTGCCCTTTACTTTTGTTTTGACTGTGCCTACAGAACATTTTTTCTCCTCAAATTTTTACATAGTCAAATATGTTCACTTTTACTTTTGTGATTCTCCTTTTTCAAAATAGCTTTACTTTCAAATGATCACTTTTGTCATTTAGAAATGAAAGTTTTCCTAGATTTTGAATTTGAATCTAGATAGCTCCGATTCCCCAAAGCCTCTTTTCCTTTCACAGTACTTTTAACAGGAATTAGAAACTATAAATGAACCCTGTGATTTTAGGTTTTGAACAAATATTTTCTATCTAGCCAGCTAGGCAAAAATCTTGCCAATATCCAGAATAAATAGAATACAAGACAAAATGAGCTCTAGTGTCTTGAGCTTGTGAAATCTGGGGCAAGACCTTGTTTAGCCACAATTAGTATAACCCAAGTCAGGAGAGCCACAGTAGAAGAAAGAAAGTGACTTATCTTCAGAATGGTATCAAATGTCAAGTTCCAGCGTTAGGAAACAAAGAGATAGAATGTTATGATGCAAACAGCAGACTCATTGGAAAAGACCCTGATGCTGGGAAAGATTGAAGGCAGAAGGAGAAGAGGGTGATGGAGGATGAGATGGTTGGATAGGATCACCAATTCAACGGACATGAACTTGGGCAAGCTACAGGAAATGGTGAGGGATGGGGAAGCCTGGTGTGCTGCTGTCCACAGGGTCACGAAAAGTCAGACATGACTTGATGACTGGACATCAAAGAAGATCTGGTGCATATATATAATGGAATGCTATTTAGTCACAAAAAGAATAATGCCATTTGCAGCAACATAGATGGACCTAGAGGTTATCATAGTAAGTAAAGTCAAATAGAGAAAGGTTATATAATATTACCTATATATAGAATCTAAAATGTGACACAAATGAGCTTAGCTACAAAACAGAAACAGACTCACAGACATAGAAAACAGATGGGTTGTTACCAAGGGTGAGAAGCCCAAGAGTGTGATGCCTCCCTGTCGGGGAATTGAATCCCAGTCTCCCGCATGATAGACAGGTATAGTCAACACTATACTGACAAAGATGGTAGAGTCTATAGAATTTAAAATATGACACAAATGAACCTATCTACAAAACAGAAACAGTCTCGTGGACATAGAGAACATGTGGGTGGATACCAAAGGGGAAGGAATGGGGGAGAGGTGGAGTGAGAGTTTGTGATTAACAGATGTAAGCTAGTACACAGGGAATGGACACACAAGGTGCTACAAAAGTTCAGAAAACTGTATTTATTATCCTATGATAATCTATAATAGAAAAAATGTGGAAAAGAATATATTTATAACTGAATCACTTTGCTATGCAGCAGAAATTAACACAACATTGTAAATCAACTATACTTCAGCAAAAAATTTAAAAAGAAAAGCTATCAAGAAATAGAGCTAAATACATATGTAGAGGATGGATTAGAGCTGAAACTTCAAGAAATGTGATTTGGTGCTTGATTTTTGCTGAATCATGGTGGAGGCTAGGAAGAGGGATTTGATGGAGTCTGTGTCAGGGTGGAAAGAGACCCTACAGTGAGTGGTCTGTGGAGTCCTTTCATTCGATGGAATTAAAGAATATGCACACTACAATGCGGGATTCTCAGGTGGCTCAGTGGTAAAGAATATGCCTGCCAGGCAGGAGACATGTGTTCAATCTCTGTATTGGGAAGATCTCCTGGAGAAGGAAGTGGCAACCCACACCAGTATCCTTGCCTGGGAAATCCTGTGGACAGAATAGCTTGGTAGGCTACAGTTCATGGGGTTGCAAGGAGTCAGAAACAGCTTAGTAAACAGCAGCAAACAATAACCCTACAATATAATACAACACAATATACTAATATATATATATATATAGCTATGTGCAATTTTATATATGAATCTTCATTAGATTAGCAGTTGTATCAGGCAGTATTTAAAGTATTTTCATGTCCACTTTTTGGTATGCCCCAAACAAACAAATTTAAGAGACGATGTCTCATTTTCTTGGAAAGTAAAGACAGTATATTTGTTGTAAGCATTTTCCTTTCCTCTGATGAAAGCACAGAAGATGTGCTGTTGTTGACCTTTCTTCCCTGTTTTTAAAGTTACTTTTTATTTTACATTCTGCAGTAATACTTCGTAGACTTCACTATCAGTTTATATCCAACTACATCTCAAACTTCAAATCCTTACACTTCCTCCAGAATCTTCTCACAAATCCCTTTCCTGTTCTTGTAATTTATATGTACTCTTCAGGTTTTCACCTCATAAAAGGGTAAAGAAAAAGAAACACCTTTGTTTTTACAGTGTAGGGAGCTGAGCTCCAGGCATTCTTCTGCCAGCAGAGCTGTTGATGAATGCTGGCAGCCCTTATAAAACAAGACACAAAAAGAATCAAGATTCTCCTGCAAATATTGTATGTGATTCCTCTCTTAATTTGTACCCAAGAAAGGGCATCATTGTACCAGTAACTTCTACCATCAATGCTATTGTTACCATCAATACATTGGCATCCCTGCCATCACTGAGTGCTCTGGGTCATCCTCCCTGTGAATAATGACATGTAAAGTGATCTACTTTTTCTATAAAGCCTGGAACACTATACCTGAGGCTCATACCATAGGAGTAAAATCCAAATGTCCCTCTTTCCTGATACTCCCATTTTCATGGGGCAGTAAAGGAAAAGGAAGGAATGAAGATGCATACAAAAGCATAACAGTGATGCCAATTTATGAGAAAATCTGTCATTTACAGGCAGGTGGACTATAAATGGTGTAAGTTTTGTATACTTTCAACCCTGAATAAAACCCCAGCTCTGCAAATAAGTTGCTGTGACAGTTTATTTGACCTCTCTGACTTCTGTTTTCTCCTCTGTAAAATACACACAAGATTTTTGTGAAATTAATTTATATTATGCATATGCCACTTCTAGATTAATGCCTAGCCTATGGTAGTTGTTCATTAAAAAGTTACAACGATATTGAAATCTATTTAGATTTCCTATTTAGTAAGTAGCTTGTAAGTAAAACTACTTTGATTTTTATGGCAATTACATTTTTTCTCTGTAAAAAGAATCTGAAAAAATTGCTAGTATTCCAGTATATTCTTCTTATTCCTACTCATGACCCTTTGGAATATGAGTGGTCAATATTCTCTAGGAAGAATCTGAGTTTTTGTCAATTTGACAACGATACATTTTGTGGGCAGGCTGCATGTCAATAGTGTTTTCTAAAATAAGTAGTTAGTAATGGTGTTAGCTGTATTATAGGTACACACTTCCATATAGCATTTTGTTACTGTATTTTTCCAGACACAGAGTAAAGGATTAAAAATTACTCAATTAAAACATGTGACCCTGTATAGCTAATTAAAATACTCTAAATCAAAAGTTAGTTTCTGCCTCTTTTTCAGAAGTTATAACTAAAATCCCAAACTGAATGGCAAGCATCCCATCAAGACAAAGAGCTGGAGCCAGTTAGTGGAAGTAAGCTAATCTGATGAAGGTTGAAGAGACCTGGGCCCCAGTTTAGATTCTGTCTACTTGAAACCTTAGGAAAACATGTTAAACTTTTTTAGATCTCACTGTCCTTGCTTGTCAAGTTCAGATGACAATGATCTTCCCAATGCACAGCACTATTATGAGGGTGAACTTGTACCATGGGTAGAAGTCTGCTGTCACAAAAGACTTAAATGATGTATAGAATCAGGCTCTCCTACAGAAGCTGCTGCCACTGAAGACTTTTGCTGAATCTCTGAATCCAAGGTGAAGGTCTAGGGTTCTAATCACTGCATAGAGGGACTATCTGGGAACTACAAAGTGGAGAAAAGGCAGGTATAAGGGGAAAAAAATAGATGAAAAGCTGAATAATATTCCATTGTATATATGTACCACATCTCCTTTATTCCTTCAAGTGTCAATGGGCATTTTTAGGTTGCCTCCAGGTCTTGGATCTTGAAAATAGTGCTGCTGTGAATATAGGAGTGCATCTATCTTTTCAAACTAGAGTTTTGTCTGGATCTTTCCTCAGAGTATGATTGCAGGATCTTATGATAATTCTGTTTTGAATTTTAAGCAATCTCCATACTATTTTCCATAGTTGCTGCACCAATTTATATTACCACCAACAGTGTAGGAGTGTTCCTCATAAAAAAAAAGAATGGAATAATGCTTTTTGCAGGAACATAGATGGACCTAGAGATTACCATATTTAGTGAGATAAGTCAGACAGAGAAAGATATCCATATTGCTTATATGTGAAATCTAAAAAAAGATACAAATGAATTTATTAAAAAATAGAAATAGATCCACAAATACAGAAAACAAGCTTATGGTTACCAAAGGACAAAGGGGAGGATAAATTCAGAGTTTCGGGTTAAATTATACACACTGCTATGTATAAAATAGATAACTAAAAAGGACTTACTCTATAGCACAGAGAACTAACTTTATATAATATTTTATAATAACTTATAAGGAAAAATAATCTGGAAAATGATGTATATATTCATGTATATATATATGTATATATTTGTGTATATATATATATATACACATATATATGTGTATATATATATAGCTCAATCACTTAGCTGTATGCTTGAAACTAACATAACTATATATCAAAAAAATGAGAAGCAAGAAAAAGTCTGTAGTAAGAAAATATAAATATTAAGTAGAGAGCGAGTCTAAGGCTCTGACTGAAGTAAGCATTGCTGAGCATGCAGTTTTCAAAGGTCCACTGTGTTAACAGTGTGAAGGGTGGGCAAAAGTAGCTGGACTGGTCTCTCTGAAGCCATCATTCATGGACTCTCTTCTCATCATTGTCACTTTTTCTCCAGATGCCCAGCCTTGGCACTTCAGAAGGGTGTAAGTGCATGTGCCCATGACTTACCTCTTTGACATATGGCAGAATAGTGCTTGACTTCCAAAAAATAAGGTATATTTGAGTATTTGGGGGAAGGTTGGAAAAGTCCCTGATGCTGGGAAAGACTGAGGACAAAAAGGAGAAGAGGGTGACAGAGAATGAGATGGCTGGATGGCATCACCGATGCAATAGACATGAACTTGGGCAAACCTTGGGTGATGGTGTGGGACAGGGAGGCCTGGCACACTGCAGTCCATGGGGTCACAAAGAATCAGACACGACTGGACAACTGAACGACAGCAGCAACAACAACATGAGAAAGTAAGAAAGTATGTGTTTATTTCTGAGGTTGATATAATTTGAGGCATTAGATGGCATCCAAGAAAGAAAGATCAAAGATAACATCTACAACTATTAGACCCATCATTTGGCTCTTTGGGAAAATATCCTAAATGTTCTAAATTTCATCTCTACATTTAAAATATGGATACTTTAAATCAGAGTTCCCTAGAGAGGGAAAAGATGAGAGAGACAAATAGAAACAAATACACAGACACAGACTGATTTTAAAGAATTGGCTAACAAGATTATGAGAGCTGATAAATCTGTAATGCATAGGTAGAAATTTAGATTAGGGTTGATGTAGTTTTGAGTCTGAAGTTTGTAGGGCAGACCAACAGGCTGGAAATTCAGATCAGATTCCTATTTTATTGTCTTTAGGCAGACTTACTTCTTGCAGAAGCCTCAGTCTTTACTCTTAAGTCTTTGCTGTACTGATTGGATAAGACACACACATTTATTTCACTTAAAGTCAACTGATTGGAAATGCTAATGACATCCACAAATACCTTAATAGGTCATATCTATACTGTTTTACGAAACAACTGGGTACCAAATTGACTTCAAAAAATTAACTGTCACAGATCCTTACCACACAGGGTAGATGTAATAACATACACAACATTTAATAAGGAGGCTGAAACAATTTCCATTATCAGCATAGTAAGGCTTATTGAGGCCATACTTTTCAAATATATCAGTACAGTTCAGTTCAGCTCAGTCACTCAGTCATGTCCGACTCTTTGCGACCCCATGAACCACAGCACTCCAGGCCTCCCTCTCAATCACCAACTCCTGGAGTCCCCCAAACCCATGTCCATTGAGTTGGTGATGCTATCCAACTATCGCATCCTCTGTTGTCCCCTTCTCCTACTGCCCTCAATCTTTCCCAGCATCAGGGTCTTTTCAAATGAGTCAGCTCTCTGCATCAGGTGGCCAAAGTATTGGAGTTTCAGATTCACCATCAGTCCTTCCAATGAACACCCAGGACTGATCTCCTTTAGGATGGAATGGTTGGATCTCCTTGCAGTCCAAGGGACTCTCAAGAGTCTTCTCCAACACCACCATTCAAAAGTAGCAATTCTTTGGCACTCAGCTTTCTTTATAGTCCAACTCTCACATCCAGACATGACTACTGGAAAAACCATAGCCTAACAGTGGCTGATTTTATTTTTTCTGGGCTCCAAAATCACTGCAGATGGTGATTGCAGCCATGAAATTAAAAGACGCTTGCTCCTTGGAAAGAAAGTTATGACCAACCTAGACAGCATATTCGGAGAAGGCGAATCCACTCCAATGCTCTTGCCTGGAAAATCCCATGGATGGAGGTGCCTGGTAGGCTGCAGTCCATGGGGTCATGAAGAGTCGGACATGACTGAGTGACTTCACTTTCACTTTCATGCACTGGAGAAGGAAATGGTAACCCATTCCAGTGTTCTTGCCTGGAGAATCCCGGGCAAGGATGGGGCAGCCTGGTGGGCTGCTGTCTATGCGGTTGCACAGAGTCGGACACGACTGAAGTGACTTAGCAGCAGCAGACAACATATTAAAAAGCAGAGACATTACTTTGCCAACAGAGGTCCATCTAGTCAAGGCTATGGTTTTTCCATTAGTCATGTATGGATGTGAGAGTTGGACTATAAAGAAAGCTGAGCACAGAAAAACTGATACTTTTGAACTGTGGTGTTGGAGAAGACTCTTGAGAGTCCCTTGGACTGCAAAGAGATCCAACCATTCTATCCTAAAGGAGATTAGTCCTGGGTGTTCATTAGAGGGACTGATGCTGAAGCTGAAACTCCAATACTTTGGCCACCTGATGCAGAGAGCTGACTCATTTGAAAAGACCCTGATGCTGGGAAAGATTGAGTGCAAGAGGAGAAGGGGACAACAGAAGATGCCATGGTTGGGTGGCATCAAAGACACAGTGGATATGCGTTTGGGTTGACTCTGGGAGTTGATGATGGACAGGGAGGCCTGGCATGCTGCGGTTCATAGGGATGCAAAGAGTTGGACATGACTGAGCAACTGAAGTGAACTGAACTGACTAGACAGACTTTGTTGACAATGTAATGTCTCTACTTTTTAATATGCAGTTGAGGTTGATCATAACTTTCCTTCCAAGGAACTGAACCTAAAACCATTTCCAGTTGGCTGTATGCTTTATCTTAATATTTTTATGTTAAAGAAATCAATGTGGCTTGTGTCAAAGAAACCAGAGTAATACATTGCATTGTATTGAACAAAGCACAGGATTTGAGAGTGTCAGTACCAAATTTGAATCTAAATTATGCTCTCTGTCACTTTGGGCAAGGTGTTCTCATCCTCAGTTTCTTTATCTGCAGAATTGGTGTAATAATGCCATTTTTTAGGGTTTGGGGGATATGTGGAACAGAACATGGAGGTTTGCAGAAAATACAGTCTAATACATAAATTTTTTCTTCTCAGTTCACTGTTTTCAACTAGCTAAATAAAAGCTCATTTTCCCATCTCAAGATGCAATTATACAATTTCATATTTTTTTGCTTATTTATGATTATTAAACAGTCCAGATTAGTTTATAAATCCAATCTCATTGAGAATTTCAAGTCTTTGTTTCCTTCATCATTGACTTGAACTGAGGATGAAAAAATATTTCAGTGAAAATTGAGCACGGCTTGTTTTATCACTTGTAGCCATTCCTCTTCTGGATCTTGTGTGAAGAGCTGTGATGAATCAGTTACAGTCATAGGTACTGGGGTGTGGTAGGTGCTGGAATGATGCAGAATGGCTCCTGGTCATCCCCTGATGTGTGGGGCATTTGAAGACATAGCAATATGTATATGAAATGTCTGATTTTCTTGGAGAGATATCCAGATTTCTCCAGCCTGTGTTTCACTGAAGGCCACTTTTTGAGGTGTAATTGATATACAACATTATACTAGTTTTATTTGTTCAACATGATTAGTTGATATTTATACATACAGCAAAATGATCACCACAATAAATCTTGTTGGCATCTATCACTAACAGGTGATTAGGGCTTTCCAGGTGGAGCCAGGGATAAAGAACTCATCTGCCAATGCAGGAGACAAGAAACATGGGTTCGATCCCTGGTTTGGGAAGATCCCCTGGAACTGGAAATGGCAACCCACTCCAGTGTTCTTGCCTGGAGAATCCCATGGACAGAGGAGCCTGGCAGGCTACAGTTCAGAGGGTCCCAGAGAGTCAGATACCAATGAAGCAATTTAGCATACATCAGCAAACATAGCTACAGATTTTTTTTCTTGTGATAAGAGTTTTACAAATCTACTCTTAGCAACTTTCAAATATGCAAAGCAGTGTCATTACTGTAGAACCATGCTGTACTTGGGCTTATTTATCTTATAACTGATAGTTTGTATCTTTTTATTTCCTCAACCATTTCACTCATCCCTTCAGTTCAGTTCAGTTCAGTCGCTCAGTCATGTCCGACTTTTTGCGACCCCATGAATCATAGCACGCCAGGCCTCCCTGTCCATCACCATCTCTCGGAGTTCACTCAGACTCATGTCTATCGAGTCAGTGATGTCATCCAGCCATCTCATCCTCTGTCATCCCCTTCTCCTCCTGCCCACAATCCCTCCCAGCATCAGAGTCTTTTCCAATGAGTCAACTCTCACATGAGATGGCCAAAGTACTGGAGTTTCAGCTTTAGCATCATTCCTTCCAAAGAACATCCAGGGCTGATCTCCTTCAGAATGGACTGGTTGGATCTCCTTGCAGCCCAAGGAACTCTCAAGAGTCTTCTCCAACAACACAGTTCAAAAGCATCAATTCTTCGGCGCTCACCCTTCTTCACAGTCCAACTCTCACATCCATACATGACCACAGGAAAAACCATAGCCTTGACTAGATGGACCTTCACTGGCAAAGTAATATCTCTGCTTTTGAATATACTATATAGGTTGGTCATAACTTTTCTTCCAAGGAGTAAGCGTCTTCTAATTTCATGGCTGCAGTCACCATCTACAGTGATTTTGGAGCCCAGAAAAATAAAGTCTGACACTGTTTCCACTGTTTCTCCATCTATTTCCAATGAAGTGATGGGACCGGATGCCATGATCTTCGTTTTCTGAATGTTGAGCTTTAAGCCAACTTTTTCACTTTCTTCTTTCACTTTCATCAAGAGGCTTTTTAGTTCCTCTTCACTTTCTGCCATAAGGGTTGTGTCATCTGCATATCTGAGGTGATTGATATTTCTCCTGGCAATATTGATTCCAGCTTTTGTTTCTTCCAGTCCAGCGTTTCTCATGATGTACTCTGCACAGAAGTTAAATAAGCAGGGTGACAATATACAGCCTTGATATACTCCTTTTCCTATTTGAAACCAGTCTGTTTTTCCATGTCCAGTTCTAACTGTTGCTTCCTGACCTGCATACGGATTTCTCAAGGGGCAGCTTAGGTGGTCTGCAATTCCCATCTCTTTCAAAATTTTCCACAGTTTATTGTGATCCACACAAAGGCTTTGGCATAGTCAATAAAGCAGAAATAGATGGTTTTTGGAACTCTCTTGCTTTTTCCATGATCCAACGGATGTTGGTAATTTGATCTCTGGTTCCTCTGCCTTTTCTAAAACCAGCTTGAACATCAGGGATTTCACGGTTCACGTATTGCTGAAGCCTGGCTTGGAGAATTTTGAGCATTACTTTACTAGCATGTGAAATGAGTGCAATTGTGCAGTAGTTTGAGCATTCTTTGGTATTGCCTTTCTTTGGGATTGGAATGAAAACTGACCTTTTCCAGTCCTGTGGCCACCGCTGAGTTTTCCAAATTTGCTGGCATATTGAGTGCAGCACTTTCACAGCATCATCTTTCAGGATTTGAAACAGCTCAACTGGAATTCTATCACCTCCACTAGCTTTGTTCGTAATGATGCTTTCTAAGGCCCACTTGACTTCCCATTCCAAGATGTCTGGCTCTAGATGAGTGATCACACCACTGTGATTATCTTGGTCGTGAAGCTCTTTTTGTACAGTTCTTCTGTGTATTCTTGCCACCTCTTCTTAATATCTTCTGGTTCTGTTAGGTCCAGATCATTTCTGTCCTTTATCGAGCCCATCTTTGCATGAAATGTTCCCTTGGTATCTCTAATTTTCTTGAAGAGATCTCTAGTCTTTCCCAGTCTGTTGTTTTCCTCTATTTCTTTGCATTGATTGCTAAAGAAGCCTTTCTCATCTCTTCTTGATATTCTTTGGAACTCTGCATTCAGATGCTTATGTCTTTCCTCTTCTCCTTTGCTTTTTGCCTCTCTTCTTTTCACAGCTATTTGTAAGGTCTCCCCAGACAGACATTTAGCTTTTTGCATTTCTTTTCCATGAGGATGGTCTTGATCCCTGTCTCCCGTACAATGTCACGAACCTCATTCCATAGTTCATCAGGCACTCTATCTATCAGATCTAGGCCCTTAAATCTATTTCTCACTTCCACTGTATAATCATAAGGGATTTGATTTAGGTTATACCTGAATCGTCTAGTGGTTTTCCCTACTTTCTTCAGTTTAAGTCTGAATTTGGCAATAAGGAGTTCATGATCTGAGCCACAGTCAACTCCTGGTCTTGTTTTTGTTGACAGTATAGAGCTTCACCATCTTTGGCTGCATAGAATATAATCAATCTGATTTCGGTGTTGACCATCTGGTCAGTCATCCCTTAGCCTTTGCCAATGGAAGTCTGGAAGTCACCAATCACTTCTTTGTATCTATGAGCTTGTTTTTTTTTTTTTTTTTATTCACCGTATAAGTGTTTGTCTTTCTCTATGTGATTTATTTCACTTAGCATAAATGCCCTCAAGGTCTATCTTTGTTGAAAAAGGCAAGATTTCATTTTTATGACTTAGTAATGCATATATATATATATATATATAATTTATCACATTACATATCTATCTCACGTTTTATATCAATATATCACATTCTTTTTATCCATTCATCAGTTAATGGGCACTTAGGTTGTTTTTGTATATTAGTTATTATAAATAATGCTACAATAAATATGTGAGTGCATATATATATATTTTTCTATAACAATTTTGAATCTTTACATTGTATTCTTTTAATGAGTCAGGTGACACAGTTGGAAACAAAAGAGTCAATTACCTAACCAGTAGTCAATCATCTTACTTCACAATTCCAGCTTCAGTCAATACTATTGTCAGAATAAAGAGAAAGCACAGCCAAGTCAAGAGAGATGGATGGTTCTTGGGTAGATGCAGATCTGTTGAAGGTGGTTCAGTTCAGTTCAGTCACTCAGTCATGTCTGATTCTTTGCAACCCCATGGACTGCAGCCTGCTAGGCTTCCCTGTCCACCAACTCTCAGAGCTTGCTCAAACTCATGTCCATTGACTTAGTGATGCCATCCAACCATCACATCCTCTTTTGTCCCCTTCTCCTTCTGCCTTCAACTTTCCCAGCAACAGGGGCTTTTCCAATGAGTCAGTTCTTCACATCAGGTCAGCAAATTATTGGAGTTTCACCTTCAACATCAGTCCTTCCAATGAATATTCAGGACTGATTTCCTTTAGGATTCACTGGTTTGATCCTTGTAGTCCAAGGGACTCTCAAGAGTCTCTCCAATAGCATAGTTCAAAAGCATCAGTTCTTCAGTGCTTAGCCTTCTTTATAGTCCCACTCTCACATCTGTACATGACAACTGGAAAACCCATAGCTTTGATTAGACAGAACTTTGTCAGCAAAGTAATGTCTAGGTTAGTCATAGTTTTTCTTCCAAGGAGCACGTGTCTTTTAATTTCATGGCTGCAGTGATTTTGAAGACCAAGAAAATAAAGTCTGTCACTGTTTCCATTGTTTCCCCCTCTATTTGCTATGAAGTCATGGGATTGGATGCAATGATCTTAGTTTTTTGAATGATGTGGTGTTTCATTCTCCTCTTTCACTTTCATCAAGAGGCTCTTTAGTTCCTCTTCACTTTCTGCCATAAGGGTGGTATCATCTACATTGATATTTCTCCTAGCAATCTTGATTCCATCTTGAGCTTCATCCAGCCCAGCATGTACTCTGCATAGAAGTTAAATAAGCAGGGTGACAATATACAACCTTGACGTACTCCTTTTCCTATTTGGAACCAGTCTGTTGTTCCGTGTCCAGTTCTAACTCTTGCTTTTTGACCTGTATACAGATTTTTCAGGAAGCAGGTAAGGCGTTATGGTATTCCCATCTCTTGAAGAATTTTCCACAATTTGCTGTGATCCACACAGTCAAAGATTTTGACCTAATCTATAAAGCAGAAGTAGCTCTTTTCCTGGATTTCTCTTGCTTTTTCTATGATCCAACGGATGTTGGCAATTTGATCTCTGGTTCCTCTGCCTTTTCTAAATCCAGTTTGAACATCTGGAAGCTCACAGTTGACATACTGTTGAAGCCTGGCTTGGAGAATTTTGTGCATTACTTTGCTAGAGTGTGAGATTAGTACAATTGTGTAGTAGTTTGAATATTCTTTGACATTGCCCATCTTTGAGATTGGAATGAAAATTGACCTTTACCAGTCCTGTGGCCACTGCTGAGTTTTCCAAAGTTGCTGGTATATTGAGTGCAGCACTTTCACAGCATCATCTTTTAGGATTTGAAATAGCTCTAGTGGAATTCCATCACCTCCACTAGCTTTGTTCGTAGCGATGTTTCCTAAGGCCCACTTGACTTCACATTCTCGGATGTCTGGTGTGAGTGATCACACCATCATGGTTATCTGGGTCAAGAAGATCTTTTTGTATAGTTCTTCTGTGTATTCTTGCCACCTCTACTTAATATTTTCTGCTTCTGTTAGGTCTATACCATTTCTGTCCTTTACTGAGCCCATCTTTGCATGAAATGTTCCTTTGGTTTCTCTGATTCTTGAAGAGATCTCTATTCTTTCCCATTCTGTTCTTTTCCTCTATATCTTTGCATTGATCACTGAGGAAGGCTTTCTTATCTCTCCTTTCTATTCTTTGGAACTCTGCATTCAAAAGGGTATATCTTTCCTTTCTCCTTTGCCTTTTGCTTCTCTTCTTCTCTCAGCTATTTGTAAGGCTTCTTCAGACAACCATTTCACTTTTTTGCATTTCTTTTAAATTAGGGATGGTCTTGATCACTGCCACCTGGTCAATGTTACACTGTCCATTGAGGGTGGTGGTCAGCAGCAATTCCAACACCACCAGAGCTGCCATTGGAAGTCAGCCCGCACGAATGTGGCACAATTTCTTCCTCCATTTCTTGATAACAGTGGTGTAAGAGCTAGAGCAGCTGGTATGCTATCCACCAGAGATTTGAACCAAACTCCTCCTTTCCTTCTCAGCAGAATTGACTCCCCTGAAATCAAGCCTTCATAAATACAGGTCTTTTGCAAGTCCCTGTTTTTCTCAAGCTTTGCCTCTACAGATATACTCCATGCCCTGAAATCACCAGACTTATCATGCAGACCAGAGACTTGTGAAAATAACCGACATCATCTTCCATATAGCTTGTTGAGTTAGTGCTCTTGTTTTCCTTGGATAAATAAATACCCAGAAGTGGAATATAGTAGTTTTCTGGGGAATATAGTAGTTCTGTTTTGTTGAGGAGCCTCCATACTGTGTTTCACTGTGGCTGCATCGATTTACATTCTTACCAACAGTGTACAAGGTTTCCCTTTCTCTATATTCATCCCAAAACTATTTTTTTGATCATTATATATATATATATATATATATATATATATATAGCCATTTTAACAGATATGGGGTAATATTTCATTGTGGCTTTGATTTACATCTCCCTGATGAGTAGTGATGCTGAGTATATTTTCATGTACCTGTTAGTCATCTGAATAACTTCTTTGAAAAAAATTTATGTTTCGATCTTCTGCTCATTTAAAAGATCAATTTCTTTTCTATTGAGTTGTCTAAGTTCTTTATACATTTTGGATATTAGCTCTCTATCACTTGTATGATTTGCAAACACTTTCTACCATTCAGTTAGCTACCTTATCACTTTGTTGAGGATCTTCTTTGCTATGCAGAAGTTTTTTAATTTGAAGACCACTTTTAGAAGGGCATAAATGTCCCTTCAGACTTCCCTGCTGGCTCAGATGGTCAAGAATCTGTAGGAGACCCAAGTTCAATCCCTGGGTTGGGAAGATCCCCTGGAGAAGAGAATGGCTACCCACTCCAGTATTCTTGCCTGGAAAATTCCATGGACAGAGAAACCTGGTGGGCTAGGAGAAGACTATAGTCCATGGGGTCACAAAGAGTTGGACATGGCTGAGTGACACACATTTCCCTTCATTTGTTGCCACCATCAAGAACCCTCACCTTCACATTCTTGCTTCAAAAGGAGCTACTAGAACTACTGGGTTCCATATCCTTCTGTGTCTTCTGGGGTCCTTTAGGATCTGGGATAGAGAATGGCATACTTTTTCCTGTTTAGAGTTACTCTTGTAAAACTTCTGTGTTCAAATATCATCTTGCCTGGCAATAGTTAAATAAACGGCTCTGTTTATATTCCCAAAGGCACGCATGTCAAGCTCCTCAGAACTCTCTCACAATGCACTATTCTCAGGACTAAGACAGTGCTACAGATTTTTAGTGCTGTGAATATCAGCTGATGAGTGAAATGCCAATCACTCTTTCCTGCAGACATACCCAACCCCTGAGGGTGATTTGCTTGAAGGTCCTCTATCCACCATTTCTCAGTTCTGGGAAGGGAATCACAGGGCAAGTGGAGAGTGTTTTATTCTCTGAAGAAGAAGTATTTTTAGAAATGACCCTCTGGGTTTCTCCACAGCTCCCCTTCAGTCATACATTGCATATCCTGAGTTGACGAGTTATCCAATGTTGTTTCAGAAAAATTTCAATTCCATCTTTGTAAGCCCGAGGTGAGGGGGGATCTGTACCTGACTGCTTTTGTTGATCACTCTCTTTTGAATATAGACCTTAATTGCCAATTAGAGGGCAACTGGAAAATTTCACTCTGTATTCTGTTATAGCAGCTATTATTATTATCAGCAGGAACAGTGGCTGCTTTGTTCACACCAAACAGGTAGCTTTCTGTTTTCCTCCTTTATGGCCATTGTATAATGTATAGTTTCTGGATGGTGGCATTTGGGGGCATAAATGCTATAACTTTCTCCTACACAGATTTCCAATTGAGGCTCCTTTACAATCATTTTATGGTTTTAAAAATAGCTCCATATCTTCAAGTTCTTGTTTCCTATTTCAGAAAGAGTTATTGGTCTTCCTCAAGCTGAGAAAAATACATCTGAAGAGCAGAATAGAGCCTGTTCCTCAGAGGCTTGTTCTCTATAGGATTACCATGTGGGAGACCAACCAAAGCTTGTGCCATTTTTCTGCAAATCCTGGTCATGTCTCTCTTTAGATTCCATCTTCTAATAGTTACTCTCTAATTCTCAGCTTAGTGAATTATTTTATAGGAAAACCCAAAGCCAACAAAGTCCTCAGTAAGCTGGAAAAGCTTCATTTTTAGGAGGTGAAATGTCATGCTGTATTGCCCTGGGGTGCTGTTTTAATCATGGCTCATACCATTCTGTTTTAGTTAAACACAGCTGTGGGCATCTCTTAATTAGCACATGGAAAGGACTGACAGTGACGTCTTTTGAATAGGTCTCTGGTAAGTAAGCGGCTTCCCAGATGATGAGCCTGCCAATGCAGAGGACATGAAAGTTGCAGGTTTGATCCGAGTCAGGAAGATGCCCTGGGGAGGGCGTGGCAACCCACTCCATTATTCTTCCCTGGATAACCTCATGGACAGAGGAGCTTGGAGGGCTAAATTCCATAGGGTAATAAAGAGTTGGACACGACTTAAAGCAACTTAGCACACACACACACACACACACACACACACACACACACACACACCGTGCGCACGCACAAACATACAGGTAAATAAACTAAGTTGAATCTGCCTGAGGCCAAGCAGAACATTAAGATGCTCTTGGTAAGCTCATATCTGCTCCCCTTTAACTCAACATTCTATTAAATTCAAAACAGAGATAAACTAAATTTTAAATAAATTGAACTTGAATACCTTATTACTTATGTTTATTATTCACATATAAGAAGCCCTCTCTTCATAATTTTCAGACTTCCCCCAAAACTGCACTTGTCTAGGAAATTAGGAGAAAAGTAGAATTTACTGAAGATTCTGTAAGTGAGGTGGAAGTGAGTTCCTATGGCCCAGCATTGAGCTCTGGAATAGTATCCATTCCCCACTGCATCAGCAGCTATGTCTCTGTTTTCTGTCTCCTGCTAAGGTGTTCTAGCTCTTGACTACTTTTCTGACATCTCTTTCTGATTTCTTCCCACAGGCTTTTGGGTTTCTCTGCCAGTCATTTCATTCTGCCCCAGCTATGTTATTTTCTGTTCCTCATCTGTTCCTTAAAACTGTTTCCAAGAGTAGCAAATACATTTGTTTTTGAGATTATCATGTATACCCACTAAAAGAAAGGTTACTAAGATGCTTCCTCCCCAGCAGCAATAGTTTATAACAAATGGTTAATAATTTCTTCCTGTTCTATGCAAATGTTCAAAACAAGAGCTTTATTATATCTACTGAATGCAAGATAAACCAATTTATAATTTCCTATTTGTTTGAATTATGTGAAGAAACCCATATTAACTGGCTCCATATTTTCTATTTATTTCACTGATAGTTTAGCATCTCTTATAGATCAATATATCCACAGATGGCCAGACGGCTGGCCCATTAACAGGTGTCCAAGTGACTCTGATCCTGGGCTCTACCAAGCCTATCCATCCATACACAATATTAAAAGCAAATAAAACTAAACTGAGAATTAAGTTCTACAGGATTTTTTTTGGTTTCAACTTTCTGTTTTAAAATATATAACATAAGATTTGCAATTTTAAACATTATTATAGTTCAGTGGTATTAAATACATGCATAATATTGTGAAACCATTGCCAGCATCCATCTTCAGAAATCTCTTCATCTTGAAAAACTGAGGCTCTGTATCCCCTAAACAGTAACTCACTTTCCCCCCTGATTCCAACTTAATAGCCACAATTATAATTTTAATCTCTATAATTTTGACTACTTTAAGTGCCTCATATATATGGAATCATACAATATTTGTTTTTTGTGACTACTTATTTCACTTAACAAAATATTGTTTCATGCATGTTGTAATATATTGCAGAATTTCTTTATCACTTAAAGCTGAATAAGATTCCATTGTATGTATACACATTTTGTTTATCCATTCAGCTGTCCATGGGTACTTGGGGAGCCTCCACATTTTAGCTATTGTGAATAATGTTACTATGAAAGTGGGCATACAATTTTTCTTTTATGATCTTCCTTTCAATTACTTAGGGTATATGCCAGTAGTGGATTTGCTGGATTATATAGAAATTCTATTTTTAGGAATTACCATAGTTTTCCATAGCAATTTTCACTAGTACACAAGGATCCTAAAGTCTCCAAATTCTCACCAACACTTGTTTTCTTTTCTTTACTTGAATAGTAGCCTCCTAATGACTGTGAGCTGGTATCTCATTGTAGCTTTGATTTGCATCACTTATGATTACTGATATTGAGTATCTTTTCATGTGAATATTGGACATTTGCATGCACTGTGTGGAGAAATATCCTCTCAAGTCCTTTGCATATTTTTAATTAAGTACTCTATATTTTTGTTGTTGAGTTTTAGGATTTCTGTATATATTCTGGGTGTATATATCAGACACAAATTTTTCAAATATTTTCTCCAATACTGTGGGTTACTTTTATGCTAATGATAGTGTTGCTGGTATACACATGTGTTAATATAATGAAGTCCAATATGTTTATTTTTTTATTGTGTTACCTACATCTTTGGAGTCTTATCCAATAAATTATTGCCAAATTCAATGACATGAAGTTTTTGTCTTAGGTTTCCTTCTGAGAGATTTGTGATTTTAGATGTTATATGTAGACCTTTCATCCATTTGAATTAATTTTTGCATATAATGTTAGTAAGAGTCCTGCTTCATCATTTTGCATATGGTTATCCAGTTGTCCCAAGATAATTCATTGAAAAGACTGTCTTCTCATTGAATGGCTTTTGTCCATTCACTGATGCACATTTACTGTCAGTCCACTGACTGATCTTGTCAAGCTTGTCAAAAACATTTAGCTGCATTTATGTCGGTTTCCTTATGAGCCTTCTTTTCCATTTCACTGGTCTGTATGTCTGGGTTGTTTTGTTTGCTTGCTTTCTGTTTGTTTCAACTGTAACGCACTGTCTTGATTCAGTTCAGTTCAGTCGCTCAGTCGTGTCCGACTTTTTGCAACTCCATGAATTGTAGCATGCCAGGCCTCCCTGTCCATCATCAACTTCCGGAGTTCACTCAGACTCACATCCACTGAGTCAGTGATGCCATCCAGCCATCTCATCCTCTATCGTTCCCTTCTCCTCCTGCGCCCAATCCTTCTCAGCATCAGAGTTTTTCCAGTGAGTCAACTCTTCGCATGAGGTGGCCGAAGTACTGGAGTTTCAGCTTTAGCATCATTCCTTCCAAAGAAATCCCAGGGCTGATCTCCTTCAGAATGGACTGGTTGAATCTCCTTGCAGTCCAAGGGACTCTCAAGAGTCTTCTCCAACACCACAGTTCAAAAGCATCAATTCTTCGGCGCTCAGCCTTTTTCACAGTCCAACTCTCACATCCATACATGACCACAGGAAAAACCATAGCCTTGACTAGACGGACCTTAGTCTGCAAAGTAACGTCTCTGCTTTTGAATATGCTGTCTAGGTTGGTCATAACTTTTCTTCCAAGGAGTAAGCGTCTTTTAATTTCATGGCTGCTGTCACCATCTTCAGTGATTACTATAGGTTTATTGTAAGGCATGAAATCAGAAATTGAGTCCTGCATGTTTGTTATTTCTCAAAATTGCTTTGGTTATTCAAGGTTCCTTGAGATTCCATATGAATTTTAGGATGGATTTTTCTATTTATGCAAACAACATCACTGGGATTTTGACAGAGTTAGCAGTGAGTCTGTAAATTGCTTTGAAATGTATGGACATTTCAACAACATTGTCTTCCAGTCTATGAACATGGGATGTGTTTCTTTATGACTCCCTTCATTTCCTTAGAGAATGTATTAAATTTTTGATTGTTCAAGTCTTTCACTTTCTGTTAATGCCTAAGTATTTTATTATTTTTGAGGATACTGTAATTTTATTTTTTTAGCTGGGAATCCCTCTTCACTTTTGAAAGATAGTTTTGCCAGACATATAATTCTTCTTGACAGCTCTTTTCTATTTTTAACCCTTTGAATATTCAGGCACACTATCTTCTGGCTTTCAGTGTCCCTGATGAGAAATCTGATGATTTTCTTTTTGGGCATCACTTGTATGCTTTGACTCACTCCTTTCTTGTTGCTTTCAAGCTCCTGTCTTTTGCTTTTGAAAGTTTGATTATAACGTAATTTGTTGTGGTCTCTGACCTCATTCCACTTGGAATTTGCTAAGCATTTTGGATGTTAAAGTTCATGTAGTTCATCATCTTTGTATTCATGTATGTTATCATATTCATTTGGGAAGTGTTCAGCTATTATTTTTAAAATATCTTCTCTACCATTTTTTTTTGTTGTTGTTGTTGTTTCATTTTGGACCACCACAAGGTCTATAATTGTCCATTTGATTGAGTCCCACAACTGAGAGGAAAGGTAAATAATTTAAAAAAAAAGGTTAAAATTTACTAGAGCCTTAGGGCAACAGGCCCTCTAGTTAATCTTAAGACAGACCTTTATCTCAAGAATGTGTAAGGAGCTCATCTCTCAGGAATGCAGCCTCTGGGAGGCTTTCCAGCTGGAGATGTTTACCTCGAAAACCATTCAGCCGTTTTGGCCTGATAACAAATGGACCTATCCCTGAAAATATCAAAGACCTGTACACCAATCAGGCCGCTCCACCCTAGCTGTACCTGTTTGTGATTTTAGTGCTTAAAAACTACTCTGTAACGAATGTTCAGGGTTCGTTCTTCCCTAGTGGTGTTTGAACCCCGGCATGCCGGCCTAATAAATCCTCTTGCAGTTTGCATCGAGTCCGTGTCTTGGCGATCTCTTGGGCAACTGATCTCTGGAAAAGGCCGTGAGGTCTAACATTTTGGGGGCTCGTCCGGGATCCCTTGCCCATCTCAGATCTCCCTGATGCCCAGATTCGGAGGTATGCTCGAGCTCTGTTGTGTGTTCCTTGTGTGTGTTCCTGTCGTGCTGGCTCTGTTTTCGCTCAGAATTAAGGTACCGCTCGCACGTCTGCCCGACTCTGGTTTTCTGAATTTTCTGAAATCTGCCTGGGAGGCAGATCCGTGACGATCCTTGGGGACGCCCAAGACGTCAGTCTGGAAAGAGGGTTAAATTTGACCCCCCTTCGTCCGAATCAGGCGGAGCCTCTGATGGGGCTCCCATCTGTAGTTTCTTCTGTTTTCGGTCAGACACACGGCGGCCTCTCTTTTTTTTTTTTTTTATCTTGGCTTTGTTTGTCTCTCTCCTAACTTGTCTTTTCTGTGGCATCCCCAGACGACTTGACGATGGGACAGACCGTGACTACCCCTTTGTCATTAACAACAAGTCATTGGACTGAAGTTAAGACCAGGGCACATAACCTTTCAGTAAGGGTTAAGAAGGGAAAGTGGCAGACCCTGTGCTCAGCAGAATGGCCCAGTTTTCAGACAGGGTGGCCACCCGAAGGTTCTTTCTCCTCAGAACAGGTCAGCCTAGTCAAGGCTGTAGTTTTTACCCCTGGGCCCCACGGACACCCGGACCAGGTGCCCTATATTATGGTATGGGAGGACCTGGTCCTCTCCCCCCGGTGTGGGTCCGGCCCTTTGTTCTTTACACAAGAATGGCGTTGGGACCCGCTGTGGGGATTTTCGCCTTGAAACCAGCAGAGAAAAAAAAAGAAAAAGCGAAAGCTCCTGCCAAGAAGATATACCCAGATACCCAGACCGATCTCCTGCTCCTGGACACTCCCCCACCCTACCCGCCAGCATTAGTCCCCTCGCCGGACCCACGCCCCATGGCCCCGGCAACTCAGCCAACTGCACCGTCCGAGCCCGCCCTGGACGAGGGGGAGTTGGGCCCAGCAGCGGGGACGCGAAGCCACTGAGCAGCCACCCCAGAATCCTCTGCCGTCCTTCCCTTCCAGGAGTACAGCCCCCCAATAACCATGGAAATCGGCCACTCCAGTATTGGCCATTTTCCGCCTCAGACCTCTATAATTGGAAGACTCATAACCCTTCATTCTCCGATAATCCACAAGCGCTAACTTCTCTAATAGAATCCCTTGTTTTCTCACACCAGCCCACTTGGGATGACTGCCAACAATTGTTACAGACTCTCCTCACAACCAAGGAGAGGCAGCGGGTATTGCTGGAAGCCCGGAAAAATGTGCCCGGAGACGACGGGCGCCCCACGGCACTACCCAATGAGATAGATGCTGGTTTTCCACTGACGAGACCCAACTGGGACTACAATTCCCCGGAAGGTAGGGAGCACCTGAGGGTCTATCACCAGGCTCTGGTGGCAGGTCTCCGAGGGGCTGCAAGATGCCCCACGAATCTGGCCAAGGTAAGAGAAGTGACTCAGGGATCCACTGAGTCACCAACTGTGTTTTTAGATAGACTAATGGAGGCATTCAGACGATTTACTCCCTATGACCCCACGTCTGAGGAGCATAGAGCAACTATAGCAATGGCTTTTATTGACCAGTCAGCCTCAGACACCAGAAAGAAATTACAGAGACTAGATGGGTTACAAGGATTCTCCCTTCAGGATCTGGTTAGAGAAGCAGACAAAGTGTTCAATAAGAGGGAGACAGAAGAAGAAAAAGAGGAGAGAAAAAGAAAAGAACAGGATGAATGAGAGCTAGAGAGAGAAAAGAGACAAGAGAGAAACTTAACTAAGATTTAGGCCACGGTAATTAGAGAGGGAAAAGGGAGAGATAGGGCTGAAGATAAAGACCGCAGGGGGAGTAAAGCAGGAACTAGGCCACCTCTAGATAAAGACCAGTGTGCATACTGCAAAGAAAAGAGACATTGGCTCAGAGACTGCCCCAAAAGAAGAGGGGAAGGCCCTCCACTCCCAACAAGATCCTAGCTCTGGAGGAAGAAGATTAGGGAGATGGGGCTTGGACCCCCTCCCCAAGCCTAGGGTAACTATCAAGGTGGAGGGGAAGCCTGTGCAGTTCCTGGTAGACACTGGAGCCCAACACTCGGTCCTGTTACAGTCAGAAGGGACGTTGCCTACAAAGAAGGCTTGGGTACAGGGCGCTACAGGGTACCAGCAGTACCCATGGACTACCCGAAGAACAGTGGACCTCGGTGTGGGCCGGGTATCCCACTCGTTCCTTGTGATTCCCGAATGCCCTTACCCCCTTGTTAGGACGGGACTTGCTCACAAAAGTGGGGGCCCACATCCATTTTCACACCGAAGGTGCCACCATGGTGACAGACGGGAAGGGGAGGCCACTACAGGTTCTGACTTTAAAACTAGAAGATGAACACAGGCTGTTTGAAGGCCCCTCCCCGGAGGCCACTGATATGCAGGAATGACTGATTAAAACTCCTCTAGCCTGGGCTGAAGTTTCAGGCATGGGGATGGCGGTCCGGCAGCCCCCAGTGGTGGTGGAAATCAAGGCCTCCTCTATGCCCGTATCTGTCCGTCAGTACCCGATGAGCAGAGAGGCCAGAGACGGGATTCGCCCTCACATTCAGCGGCTCCTCAAATTAGGCATGCTAATAAAATGCCAGTCAGCCTGGAACACCCCCTGCTCCCAGTTCGCAAACCCGGAACAGGCAACTACCGGCCTGTACAGGACCTGAGAAAAGTCAACAAGCGGGTGACCGACCTACACCCAACGCTGCCTAACCCCTACAACCTGCTGAGTACACTTCCCCCTAGCCGGAAGTGGTATACTGTCTTAGACTTAAAAGATGCCTTCTTCTGCCTATGACTTAGCCCCATTAGCCAGCCTATTTTCGCTTTTGAGTGGAAAGACCCCCTTACAGGACTCTCTGGACAGCTGACGTGGACTAGGCTGCCGCAAGGATTCAAAAACTCACCAACAATCTTTGACGAAGCCCTCCACCAGGACCTCGCGCATTTCCGTGCCACAAACCCCCAGGTAACTTTGTTCCAATATGTAGATGACTTGCTCCTGGCTGCTGATACTGCAGAAGAATGCAGAAAGGGGACTGAGACCTTGCTGACCGAGCTCGGCACCCTCGGTTACCGTGCCCAGATCTGCCGGCAAGAAGGCCCAGATCTGCCGGCAACAGGTCAGTTACCTGGGGTTCCAACTCAGAGACGGGAGGCGATGGCTCTCGGAGGCCAGAAAAGAGGCGGTGGCCAGAATACCAGCCCCCGGGAACCCTCGGCAAGTCAGGGAGTTCCTGGGTACTGCAGGGTTCTGCAGGCTCTGGATTCCAGGGTTCGCGGAGATGGCCACTCCCTTGTACCCCCTGACAAAGGTCAGTACACCCTTCGTCTGGGGAGAAAGCGAGCAAAAGGCTTTTGACAACATTAAGCGCGCCTTGTTGTCAGCTCCTGCCCTGGGACTCCCAGATGTGAACAAGCCGTTTCATCTCTATGTGGCTGAAAATAATGGCATTGCCAAAGGGGTCCTCACTCAAAAGCTGGGGCCATGGAACCGGCCTGTGGCATATCTGTCAAAGAAACTGGACCCTGTGGCTGCCGGCTGGCCAAATTGCTTACGTATAGTGGCGGCCGTGGCAGTTCTAGTGAAGGACGCAGACAAGCTGACTCTGGGGCAGAACTTGATCGTCACCGTGCCCCACGCCCTAGAAAGTGTGATTCGACAGCCCCCTGAGAGATGGCTGACCAACGCCAGAGTGACCCACTACCAGGCTTTGCTCTTGAACTCTGAGCGAATCAGATTCACACCAGCGACGGGGCTCAATCCTGCCACGCTGTTACCGGACCCCAGCCAAACCGAGGTGACACATAACTGCCAAGAAGTGCTGGCTGACGTCCACGGAACCCGCAAAGATCTTTCCGACCAGCCTCTTCGGGATGCTGAGGTGACGTGGTACACGGACGGAAGCAGCTTCCTCGAAGAAGGTAAGTGACGGGCTGGTGCCGCGGTGGTAGATGGGACTAGTGTGGTTTGGGCGACTGCCCTCCCACAAGGAACATCAGCCCAAAGAGCCGAGCTAATAACCCTCACAAAGGCTCTACAACTGGCAGAAGGAAAACGGGTTAACATCTACACTGACAGTAGATACGCCTTTGCTACTGCGCATGTGCATGGAGCCATATATCAGCAAAGGGGCTCCTTACATCGGCTGGTAAAGAAATTAAAAATAAAGACGAGATCCTAGAGTTGCTAGTGGCCCTTATGCTACCCAAGAAGGTCAGTATAATCCATTGCCCTGGGCATCAGAAAAATCAGTCCCCAGTGACAAAGGGAAACAACATGGCAGATCGGGTCATGCGAGAAGTGGCAACAGGGGACGAGATTTCAGAACTGCTAGTCACTCACTCCGAGAGCAGCCTCTCCCTGCAACCAAAAAAGAAAACAAGTTATGGAGGCAAAGAGGCCAAAGAAATGTTAGAACAAATGCACCAATGGACTCATTTAGGAACTAAAAGCTGGTCTCCCTTTTAAACAAGACAAGGTATGAGGTGCCGGGGCTTGTCAAACTGGCTGAACAGATAGTCCAGAACTGCAAACCTTGCCAAGAAGTAAATGTTAGTCAGAACAAAGCAGGCCAAGGTAAGCGGCTGCGTGGAGACAGACCGTGAGTTTACTGGGAAGTGGACTTCACCGAAGTACGACCTGCGAGGTATGCAACAAATATGTATTGGTCTTTGTAGATGCCTTCTCAGGGTGGGTAGAGGCTTTCCCCACCAGAAACGAAAATGCACTCACAGTGGCCAACAAAATTTTAGAAGAGATCTTCCCGCGTTTTGGGGCTCTGAAGGTGATAGGGTCAGATAATGGGCCAGCCTTCACCGCCCAAGTAAGCCAGGAAGTGGCTAGGTTTCTGGGGACAAATTGGAAATTACATTGTGCATACAGACCCCAGAGTTCAGGACAGGTAGAGAGGATGAATAGAACTCTAGAAGAGACCCTAACTAAATTGTCCTTGGAGACTGGCGGTACTGACTGGACGGTGCTCCTTCCCTTCTCCCTGTTCAGGGTGAGAAACACCCCTTCCCACTTCAGCTTAACACCTTTCGAGATCCTGTATGGGTCGCCTCCCCCATCCTCTCCATTAGAGAAAAAAATTGATCCTGCTAAATTTAATAACAAGAGTTTATGTGCTAGGCTCATAGGTCTCCAGTTGGTCCAGAGAGCAGTGTGGACCCAGCTCGTGGAGGCTTACCAGCCCGGAACCCCAGGAGAGGCCCATCCATTCCAAGTAGGGGACTCGGTTTATGTCTGTTGACACCAGCAACAGAACCTAGAGCCTCAGTGGAAGGGGGCCCTACATCGTCCTGCTCACCACCCCCACTGCCGTTAAGGTCGACGGAATCTCCTCCTGGATCCACGCCTCCCACATCAAAGCTGCTCCAGAACCGTCATCTAAATGGAGAGTGTGCCGTACTTCCCACCCCTTAAAGCTCAAGCTCTGCCGATCTTTGGACTCGCAGCCCTCTTCCTGATCCTCCCAGCTGTGAGTGCGTCAAATCCCCACCAGCCTCAACAACTGACTTGGCAAGTAGTTTCACAGGCGGGGAGGGTCGTGTGGTCTAATACTCATATTGCCCCACCGACCACCTGGTGGCCCAACCTATACCCAAACCTCTGTCAACTGGCGATAGGGGCGCCTAACGGCTGGGACCTTAAAGGGCACTCTGACCTCCACGAAGCTCCCCGGATGTCCACCCCTGATGTAGATGAGTTTGATGATCTCAGTGGCGGCTGCTCAAACTGTGGGGGGTGGTTGTGCCAATCTAATCAGAAGGAGTGTGCTAAGAACTTATACTCTGTATGTATGCCTGGGGCCTCATAGAGAATGAGCCTTAAGCAATTGTGGGGACGTAGATGATTTCTATTGTCGACACTGGGGTTGTGAGACTACAGGTGATGTTTACTGGAGGCCGTCTTCTAGTTGGGACCTTATTACAGTCAAGGCCAATTATATGCATCATCAAGATGCGTATACATGCAAGTCATGGTGCAATCCACTCCATATTCAGTTTTCTGATAGGGCAAAACAGAGGCAAACTACAGAATGGATCAGGGGTTTTCGTGGGGCCTACGGCTATATAAAAGCCATTACCATGGCCTCATATTCTCCATTAGATTAAAAGTGGACTCTCCACCCCCTCATCCCGTTGGTCTCAACTTAGTTCTGAACCCCCGAGAACCAGCTCCCTCTAAAGAAGGTCAAAAACCAAAAACAGCAGAAGGAACCACAATAGTCCCTCCCCAGGTGGCTCCCTACAACATATCCTCAAGTCAGGACAGAATGCTGACCCTTGTAGACAGTGCTTTCAGAGTCTTAAATGCCACCAACCTGGAAGCCACTAAGTCTTGTTGGCTCTGCTATACAGCTCCCCCACCTTATTACGAAGCCTCAGGGATGATTGGGACGGTAAACAGCTCTCCTTCCCCCAGCCATTGTAGGTGGCAGCAACAGGGAACAGTCAGACTCACCCTTTTAGCTGTGACGGGCCAGGGATTATGTATAGGCTCACCTGCTCCTCACCAATCTCACCTTTGTAAAAGCATTGATAAAACCCTCAGCTATACGGGATATCTCATTCCCCCAGAGATGGTTGGTGGGTGTGTAAGACAGGTCTCACACCCTGTGTGTCTATGGCAATATTTAATAGATCAACTGACTTCTGTGTTCTGGTGTGGCTGGTGCCCCAACTCCTCTATCACTCCGACGAGTCCTTTTGGAGGCTTATGAGGGCGGCCACCGAGCTAAGAGAGAGCTGGTGACTCTCACCCTGGCAGCCCTCTTGGGCCTCGGAGTGGCGGCTGGGGTTGGAACCGGCACGGCAGCCCTCATTCAACAGCCCCAGTATTATGCCAGCTTACAGCAGGCCATAGATGCAGACCTACGAGTCCTAGAAGATTCTATTACTAAACTAAAAGAATCTCTGACCTCTCTATCTGAGGTAGTGATGCAGAATCGGAGAGGCCTGGACCTTCTGTTCTTAAAAGAAGGAGGCTTGTGTGCTGCCCTCAGAGAGGAATGCTGTTTTTATGTAGACCACTCTGGAGTCATCACTGACTCCATGAATAAATTGAGAGAAAGATTGGCAAACAGACAAAAAGAAAGAGAGAGTGCCCAAGGGTGGTTTGAGTCCTGGTTCAACCACACCCCATGGTTTGCCACCCTAATTTCTACTCTAGTGGGGCCATTAATTATTTTACTCCTCCTCCTCACTATAGGGCCTTGTATTCTCAACCGGTTAATTTCATTCATCCGAGATTGGATAAGTGCTGTACAGGTGCTTATGTTAAGACAACAGTATGCAGCGCTACCTCAGGGGACCTTGGCCCATGATTTCAGGATTGAAATCCAGACCTAAAGAAGAGGGGAATGAGAGGAAAGGTTAAAAAAAAAAATGGTTAAAATTTACTAGAGCCTTAGGGCAACAGGCCCTCTAGTTAATCTTAAGACAGACCTTTATCTCAAGAATGTGTAAGGAGCTCATCTCTCAGGAATGCAGCCTCAGGGAGGCTTTCCAGCTGGAGATGTTTACCTCGAAAACCATTCAGCCGTTTTGGCCTGATAACAAATGGACCTATCTCTGAAAATATCAAAGACCTGTACACCAATCAGGCTGCTCCACCCTAGCTGTACCTGTTTGTGGTTTTAGTGCTTAAAAACTACTCTGTAACGAATGTTCAGGGTTCGTTCTTCCCTAGTGGTGTTCGAACCCCGGCGCACCGGCCTAATAAATCCTCTTGCAGTTTGCATCGAGTCCGTGTCTTGGCGATCTCTTGGCCAACTGATCTCTGGAAAAGGCCATGAGGTCTAACACAACTTCCTTATGAAAGGTTGCTGCTATGAGCTGTGAATGACACCAGGATTTGTGACCTCTAGAGGAGAGGAATTTGATCTGGGGCCAGAGACAAGGCTTGATCACTCAGAACTTTTTGTGTAGCAAAGTTTTATTAAAGTATAAAAGAGATAGTGAAAGCTTTTTATATGGACATCAGAAGGGGACAAAGAGTCCCCCTTGCTAGCTTTTATCAAGGAGTTATATACCTGCTGATGTTAAGCTGCTAAGTTGCTTCAGTCGTGTTCAACTCTATGTGATCCCATAGATGGCAGCACACCAGGCTCCCCCGTCCCTGGGATTCTCAAGGCAAGAACGCTGGAGTGGGTTGCCATTTCCTTCTCCAATTACCTGCTAGCAAGCTGCTAATTAGAGAACAGAAATGCCTCAAAACTGAGAGAGAGTTGCACTAGGCCCCTAGGCCCCTTACCCACAACATGCATTTTGAGATAGCATTGGAGCAAGGTGCTCCATCTTCAGCCAGAAAACAATTTACATGAATAGTGAAAGGAGGATTTCCAAGCAAATACATAGTTCATTAACATATCTTAAGAAATATATTTCCATGAGAAAAACACATTGTTATCTCAAGGTTTGAGGTAAAGTTAAGTTCAGGCAGAACTAGGTGTAGCCACGACAACACAGGATTAGAAGAGAAAAGAAAAAAAGGCATTTGCCACTTGCAGTTTATTTCCTCCTGCCCCTTGGGGATCTCTGACCTCCCTACTGAGGCTGTTCGCACTCTCACTTATGCCTTGTTTACTTTTCTCAATTTTTGTTCACTGTTCTTTACAGTTGATATTTTCCATTAGCTTATTTTCTCGTTTACTGTTTCTCCTGTCTGCTCAAATCTGCCTTTGAATTCCTTTAAACTTTTCATTTCTGTTACTGTACTTTTCAGTTTCAAAATTTATTTTTTGTTTCTTTTTAGGGTTTCTATGTCTTAATAGATATTTTTGTTTTGTTTATACATTATTGTCTTGACTTCATTCACATTTTCTTTAGTTCTTTGAGTACCTTTGTTTTCATCTTTGTCTACTATATGTTCCATAAGATTCACTCCGACCCCCCACCCACCAGGGAATGTTTCTTTTGACTTAATTTTTTTTTTTTTGAATAGTCTGTCTGTACTTTCCTGTTTCTTTGTAAACTTCATGATTTTTGTTGTTTTGTTGTTGAAAGTTAGACATTTGAACCTAATAATGTGGTAACTCTTAAAATCAGATTTTCCCCTTCCTGGGGTTTACTGGATTTTGTGATTGCTTTGCTTATTTTAAAAATTATTTCAGGCTATTTCTTGCTGAGGATAAGCCTGAGATTCGACTTAAGATCTTCTCAGGTCTTTACTAGAGCTTTCCCTGGGCACACATGGTTTATATTTCCCCACACATACAGTTGTTTTTAAATGTCCTAGCCTTTAATTGTTTTTTATTTTTTTTCCCCCACAAAGGGGAAAAAGAGAAAACTGAAAGGTGATAAAAGAGTACCAGTCCTTTAAATTCCTTGGAAGTGACTTTAGTCTGAGGAAGAGGATTTTGCAACATTGGAGTCTATGCAAATACAGTGACTGTCCACCTCTGGTCTGCACCTCTGTGATCAGAAGCAGGAACCAGCAATCAGAGGACAGATGCCCAGTATTTGTAGGACAGCATCCTTTTGCCCATCCTTTTGGCTTCTGCTTCAGGGATACTTGCATGGATGTTTGACACATGGTTGGGGTATCAGATGGGTTGCTGCTAGTAAACTAGGAGACAAAATTGTCAGAATTAAACCACAACTTGCTGTCTAAGTCTTCATCTGGAAGTTGCAAGCTTTCCATAAACTCTAAAGTTCCAAAATGTTTACATCAGACAGATTTTCCATTGCAACTTTTATCCAGGTGAAGAGATGTATCTTAGTGTTTTTACTTCCCTATCAATCTGTGACTCTAAGAACTACAGAATTTTTTAGAACAGTATTCAAGCATGGTGTTTGGTTTAAGCCTTTTATATTTACCACATTTACTTGGTTTTTAGCCTTGATATAATATCACTGAATCCCAAAGTTGCTCTTCAGATTTCAGGAAATAATTTAGAATCCTGGTTTGGGTCTTCACAATTCCCTAAGACATTCAGTATAGAATGGTAATGAAGTTCATGAGGGCAGAAATCCTAGACTGGAATCATAGGGCAGCCACCTTCCAACTTTGTGATGTTGATAGATTCATCTGACATATCAGTTTTATTTTTCTCATTCATAAAAGTGAGTTAGCTTACAGAGGTTTGTTGTAAAGATTAAATTAGAAAAGCAGTTAAATGGCTTTAGCCTAGGATAACAAACATGAAAAACTTCATTGCATACTATTTGAAAGTATAAATTCATCAGTTGCATTGTATGACAATGTCTGACTATTTTCATCTCTAGCAAGTGCCTAAACTTTCCCAGTACTGAGAAGACACTCACTGAGGCATCAGCACTGCTAGAATCACATATGAGGACTCATCATCTCATATGACAATGTGCACACTCAACAGTTAACTCCCAGTATATGATCACTTGTAGACTCAAGGCATTATTCTCCTCCTCATTAAAATAAGATCCAATAAGATCCAATCTATGTTCGATACAGGATACAGGATGCTTGGGGCTGGTGCATGGGGATGATCCAGAGAGATGATATGGGGTGGGAGGTGGGAGGGGGATTCAGGATTGGGAGCTCGTATACACCTGTGGTGGATTCATGTCAATGTACGGCAAAACCAATGCAGTATTGTAAAGTAGAATAAAGTAAAAATAAAACTAAAAAAATTAAAAAAAAATAAAATAAGATCAGATTGATGTCTGTTGTTACTAGCCTTAAATTTCCACTTAACACAGAATTCACTATATCAAGGTAAAATTATGTTTGAAAGAATTGACTTCATTTAAGGAAAATCAGGTGTCTTTCTTCTACCAGTAACTCTTGAATTTGGCCCTATTAACAATAACAAAAATGAGCTAAAGGCATAGTTTTCATAAACAATACACTCTTTAGAATGTTTTTATGAGAACATATGTATTTGAAGAAGAAAAAGCAGTCCTTTTTCATTTCTGACATGATGTAAATATGTCACTCTCAACTTGTGCACTTGGATCCAATTTCTGAGAAGCGTTTTGTTCTTTTGTATTGGTTACATAAAAATGAAGGACTTTTGTTTATGCCTAGTTTAAATAAAGAGAACATGAAGGACAGAATGTTTTTGGAGGAGATGGTACTTAACAGTGAGGAGCTGACCAAGAGAGGCAGGTGCCACCATGGAGAGCGAACCACAAGCTCAGTTCTAAGTGGTTCACTTTTTATCTGAATAAAAATAAAAATGTCATGTTGTCAGGGACTCTCTGGGCTCTGAGCATTGGGAGTAAGATGAGCTTGGATGCAACTTACCAAGTGCCCTTGAAGCCTCTCTTTACTGTAGTGCTTTGGGCACACACAACTCTCTTTTGACTTAGAGCCTTGATCTTTCAGCTGAGTCCTCTGTCTCCTTTTCCCTCCAGTATAACCTTTATGCTTCTCATTGCTGTATGTGACTGCTGAAATAATGTCAGAGCCAATGTGCTTCTTTTCTTCTTCTTCTTTTTTTTTTTTTTTCAGGCAAGGCTTTATCAGGGCTCCTGCTGCAGCAGGAGAGAGTGAGAATAAGTATTAGGTTCCCTTACTTGCTTTCTCCTCAAGGGGATGCAAGGTGGTTCTTCATATGAGTTGAGGGTAGGGCTATGTCCAAGGCTTGGATCAGAGGACTGGTTTAGGTGTTTTGCCTACCCCTTTGTGCTTCTGTGTGCAGGGGGCATGCACAGTACCCTCCTTTTGCTCCCAACCCAATGCTTTTGCTCCAGGTGGTTCAGAAATGGGAGCAGGATTTTTAGTCTCTTTGTGTCTTTTGTCCAGATTCTCAATTATCCTATTTCTAAACTGTATAAACTTGGATGAGTCAACACTCTAAGCTTAAGTTTGCTACATCAGTAAAATGGGCATAATAATAATGACCAGTTCATGTTAAAATACTTTAAAGTATTTTACCTCTCTTTCTTTACTATATTCAGGTCTAGTAAGGACCTGAGAAGACCTGAAGTTTACTCAGAGTCAGTGCATTAAAGTACTTACAAGCTTCATTCATTGAAGTCATTGAACTAACGATATTTCTGATGACAAACACTATGACACTTGCCACAGTCCAAGTGCAGAGTAAAACCCTCTGCTGAGTACTGTGCTGTTGGGAAAAATTACACAAACACTCTCAGTGGCTTCACTTCAAAGCTGTAGTACAAGTCAAATGGGCACTCAGTACTATCACTGATACCCTCTCTGTTTTTCTAGAAGAATCATTTTCACCTCAGGAATAAGTTTCATATAACACCTATCCCCATAATATTTCCAGCCCATTCCTTCTACCTCCTGTTTCAAGTATGAGGTTGCTCAAATGACACTGGGATAAAAATAAATCAGTAAAGACAAACTACATCATTTTCCTGTCATCAAGTGGTAGTCTCACTCTATTCAGCTTTACATTCTTAATCTGAATACAAAGGAAGAGTTGTTCCTTCCCCTGCTGCTGCTGCTGCTGCATCGCTTCAGTCGTGTCCGACTCTGTGCGACCCCATAGACGGCAGCCCACCAGGCTCCGCCGTCCCTGGGATTCTCCAGGCAAGAACACTGGAGTGGGTTGCCATTGCCTTCTCCAATGCATGAAAGTGAAAAGTGAAAGTGAAGTCGCTCAGTCGTGTCCAACTCCTAGCGACCCCATGGGCTGCAGGCTACCAGGCTCCTCCATCCATGGGATTTTCCAGGCAAGAGTGCTGGAGTGGGGTGCCATTGCCTTCTCCAGTTCCTTCCCCTACCAAAGGTCAATTTCCACACATCTGGGGCCAGTGTCTCATCCCCTCTATTTGGATATATTGCTCCTCCTGAAGCATGAGCATCCATATTTCCATAGAATCATTTCCATTAGCACATAGAAATATGCTGGCAAACTCCATATTTAAAATGAAAAATAAAGAATTCTCTCTTTTCTTCATTTCTGTTTGGCTATTTATATAAGTGTCTGCCTCAAATTCACAGAAATAGTCTCAAGTGTGATTTGTATTTGTACTCTCCATTTCCTATTCAACCCACTCTAGTAGGTTTCTTCCTCTACCATTCCATACATTCATTTAAGTGATAAATATATAGGACAAATCTACACTAGGCTTGGGAGTTGCAACAGTGAGTCAGAGAGGCAGTAATTCCCTCTTCACAGCTCCTATATTATGTGGCATTGCTGCTGCTGCTAAGTCGCCCCAGTCATGTCCGGACTCTGTGTGACCCCAGAGATGGCAGCCCACCAGGCTCCCTGGTCTCTGGGATTATGTAGCATTGAAAAGGATAAAAAACAAGTAACCATGGTAATTATAGAAGATACTAATGGGAAAGAAACAGATAATCAATATAGGTAATTGAGGTTCATCTGAGACTCTTGGGTTAGAGTTCTAAGTGTTCTTGGAAGGTGCAGATAGAACAGACACTAGATAGTGTGGGTCTTTCCAAGAGTAGAGGATATTCATTTCACAGTTTAATGATGAATAGGACTTGATCAAAAACTGAGGAAAGAGCATTCAAGTTAGAGCAAAGGAGCATACGTTAACGTCTGGTGCAGGAAAGAGTGTGAGCTTTTCCAGAACTGGAAGAAAATCTGTAAGCATGGAGTGTGGTGAACAAGGTGGGGAAGGACCTAAGCTGGGCATGGAGGTGTTAAGCACCAGAACATGAAAAATCCAGAAGGCCACTGTCAGTAGTTTGGAAATTTATCCCTTACACAAGGATAGTGAATAAAGGCTATGTAGTAATTAATGGCATTTTGTTGATTTTGGAGACAATCTTAAAAGACTACATATGTGAAAAAGAGGAGGCCAACTAGCAGATTATTCTGCTGGGCCTGGAGGAGGACAGTGATGGTCTAGCTAGTAATTAATCTTCTCTAGAAATTATAATCTTAGCTAGCTGGGCACCTTATGGGCCTCATCCCAAATAGCATACTTTGGTGCCTGAGATTTTCTAATAATAAAAACAAAAGCCCAAGTCTATTGTTCTATTATTATTGGATTTTGTGGCCCTTAAGATTGTGAGTTTTACTAATTTTATTGAATTTCCAAAATATTTAGTTATGGTACCAGCTGTTTTTAGTTATAATTTCACAAATGAAACTTCCAATAACTTCATGGATTTGGAGGCCCTGAAAGCCTATTGACTTGTCCAACATCTCATATTCATTATTAGATCTTATATTTTACTTTAAAAATTATTTTTTATTATTATTATTTTTGCTACACCAGGCATCACATACAAGATCTTTCAGTTGTGGCAATGTTTAGTTGTAGCATGTGAGGTCTATTTCCCTGACCAGGGATTGAACCTGGGTCCCCTGCATTAGGAGTACAGAGACATAGCCACTGGACCATCAGGGAAGAACCAAGATCCTATCTTTTTAGAAAAGTTCTCTCTAACTTTTGGGTAATGAGGAAGTGGTAGACTAGCCTTAAAATAAAGATGTTACTTGAGTATCACACGATGTAATGGTTTTTCTCACTGTATTCAAGTTTGCTTCTCTTTTCACCTTCAGAGGACCTCTAATCTTGAAGCAGGTGAGAGGATTCATGTTTGGAATATCATATCATTGACTTCCCTTCCTAACTTCTTCCTATTCTATTGGAAGAAATAAGAAAGATAAAGTAATGGAATAAGATGATTTAGTATTTTATATGTGTGATTGTGTGTGTGTGTGTGTGTGTGTGTGCGCACCTGAGCACCTGCAGTCCACCAGGCTCCTCCATTCATGGAATTTTCCAGGCAAGAATACTAGAGAAGGTTGCCATTTCCAGTTCCAGGGGACCTCCCAACCCACGGGTCAAACCTACATCTCTGGTCTCTGGTGTCTCCTTGTTTGGCAGGTGAATTCTTTACCACTGTGTCACCTGGGATGTTACCTATGTGTATACATACATATATATTATAACCTCTGGACAATTTTAGGAAATTGAAACATTGGGCTTATGGCCTGTGGCTGATTCATGTCAATGTATGGCAAAACAAATACAGTATTGTAATTTAAAAAAAAAAAAAAATTAAAAAAAAAAAGAACAAGATACAGTATTTGGATGGTGAAGTGAATCAAGATGATTCTGTAGAAAGTGACAGTTGAAAACTCAAATTTTACCAAATCAAATCTTTCCTTCATGATGGCAAATGGATAAGTTCCACCTCAAATTTCTCTCTACTGTCCCCCAAAACAACATAGTCTTTCTATTGCCTAAAATGAAAGAATTCACTCTAGGGAAGCTTCCAATGCTTTTAAATAAATAATCCTTTACATGTTTAGCATTATATTCCTCCCTGGTAGGAAAAGGAGTGCGCTCTCAGTGTGATGAAGGCTGTGGGAAACAGGTCATGCTACTCCAAGATTTCTGAAGGAGAGAGGTTGGAAGTGTTAGTGTCGTCAGAGTATGTTCTATTGTTATAAAGTGGAATTCACACAAAGAGATAGGTGACTGATTGACTTATAAACATGTGGGTAATTTTATTAGATTATGAAAATAAGAGTCACAGGCCAACTCGCTGTATCGTTTTTCATAACAGTGAAACTGCCAAAGGAGGAGGGGATAGGAAGATTTAACAAAAGCTGTTTCTACAATGAAGGGGATGTTAAAATTAAGCCAATCTGGGCTGTATCTTAAACCGACTGTTTTGTCTATATCTGCCTCATTCTCTGCATGTGCTGTAGAATGCCTGTTGTCTATACCTAATAACCTGGGAAACTTTGCTCAACATGTGGTATTTATCCTAGAAATCCAAGAAAATCCAAGTTCCTTCATATACCAGTATTCTGAAAACTGAAACTCAAAGAAGGGACTTGACATGCTCAGAGCATCATTTTCCTCACCCAGAGCATTCATTCCCAAAGTTGTCATAAAAATTGCCACAAACTGAGTATTTTAACAGGAATTATTCTCAGTTTTGGAGGTTAGGAGCTTAAAATTGAGATATGGGCAGGGCCACCTTCAGAAAATTCCAGCAAAGATTTCTTCCTGGATTGTTTCAGCTTCTGGCATCTCCTGACACTCCTTGGCTTGTAGCATACTTATAATCTCTGCCTCTGTCTTCTGTGAAATGAAAATATTCCCTGCCATTTTAATAAAAAGAAATGTCACAGCCATCAGCGATTTCTGGCCTCCAGCTGTGAATGAGAACTCTCAAACAGTGATCCTGCTGCTACCCTCTGTAATGATTACAGAGGAGCTGAGGGAGTGCAGAGTGAGGTGACCTGGGAAACAAGATTGACCCCAGATAGCTGTGGTACATATGAATGAAATGAATTCAGTAAGCCCAGGGGCTTGCATCTTCCCACATATAAAATGCTAAATTCCTTAGTGTGATACTTGATCTTTGTTGTTCAGACTCCCTGCTCCCTTCGTTTCAAACTTTTATATAGTCTGACTTCCACTCCTGCCTTCTTGAAGCAGTTTTCTCAGAGCTACTGAGATGTTGTCTTTCAGGCTTGGAGTTCTAAACATACCCATCAAATAAAATAACTCTCCAGTTCCAGTTGTGAATATACTTCTTAGTCCACACTTCACATGGCCTTCTTACCTGTATCTCTGTGTTTACTTCACTTCGTATAAGGATACACTTCT
The DNA here is from genome assembly GCA_917880005.1 of Nanger dama. Classification (NCBI taxonomy): domain Eukaryota; kingdom Metazoa; phylum Chordata; class Mammalia; order Artiodactyla; family Bovidae; genus Nanger; species Nanger dama. The sequence continues at coordinate 62,559,931 of CAKJTW010000004.1, read as the reverse complement.
TTGGGCTTACCTGATGGCTTAGGCAGTAAAGAATCTGCCTGCAATGCAGGAGATTTGGGTTCAGTCCCTGAGTAAAGAAGATCCCTTGGAGAAGGGAATGGCTATCCACTTCAGTATTCTGGCCTGGAGAACTCACGGACAGAGGAGCCTTGTGTGCTACAGTCCATGGGATCTCAAAGAGTAAAACACTACTAATGCTTTCTTTTTCTTTATTTTTCATTGGATTTTAAGGGCTATCCTAAATCAAAAGTGAATTCATCACAAGATACTTAACTAGTTCATCTGCAAAGAGCCTATTTCCAAATAAGGTCATATTCTTACATTCTGAACATGCATTTTGCTGGGAATATTATTTAAAGTGCAATATCTATAAATGGAACTGTCAATGTCTAACTTGAATCATTATCATGACTGAATAACTCTCATGCAAAATATTTGGTACATTTTAGGTGATAAATTTTCTTTTGTTTGTTTGTTTTTAGTGATAATGTTGTAGCCACACGTTCTGGGAAACAAACTTATTCAGAATGACAATACAGATAGTGGAGTGCTGTTTATTACACTAGCCGGCCCAAGGCAGAGTCTCCTCTTAGCTAAGGACCCCAACCAGTTTTTGTGAAAACCTTATATACCCTAAATTTACGTGCCCAAACCCACCTCCCCAAAGTCCCTGAAACTAGTCTGAACAATGGAAAAGAAAGATATAGTCAAAGATAACCAGTGATTCATATTCCTTAGGCCTAGGTAGTTAGCAGTGGACAATTATCAATAGGCCTGTGGTCATGCCCCAATAAGCATAATAGAATTTATGATTCTATTCAGTTACACAGATAATTAGTTTATTCTTTTAAGTGATGGAGAGTCTAGGTATAAGCCCTGGGGCTCTTCCATGGGGCAAGGGTGGGGGGGTGGGGGGGTGGGGGAAGGGTCTGGATTTCCAGTAGGTATGTTGTTCCCATAGATATGGGGCATATAGATCAAAGTCCATAGTCCAGCCCAAGATAGAGTCCTCCTTTCAAGACGGAGCCTGTTCTGTCTGTTTCCTCCTTCAATGCCAGAATAATTATCTTTATTCCTGACCAAGACTGGTCTGAATATTCTCATTTTCTTTCTTTTCAATTAATTTTTATTGAGTATGGTTGCTTTACAATGTTGTGTAAGTTTCTACTGTATAGCAAAATGAATCAACTGTACATACACATATATCTCCTTCCTTTTGGACTTTCTTTCCATTCAGGTTACCATGATCATTAAACAGAGTTCCCTGTGCTATACAGTATGTTCTCACTCGTTATCTATTTTACACATAGTAACAATCATATATATGTATCAATTCTAATTTCTTAATTGCTCCCACCAGCTCCTTTCCCCCTTGGTATTCATACAGTTATTTTCTACATTTGTGTCTTCATTTCTGCTTTGCAATTAAGCTCATCTACGCAAAGTAATGCTTAAAATTCTCCAAGCCAGGCTTCAGCAATACGGGAACCATGAACTTCCAGATGTTCAGGCTGGTTTTACAAAAGGCAGAGGAACCAGAGATCAAATTGCCAATATCTGCTGGATCATCAAAAAAGCAAGAGAGTTCCAGAAAAACATCTACTTCTGCTTTATTGAATATGCCAAAGCCTTTGAATGTGTGGATTGAAATAAACTGTGGAAAACTCTGAAAGAGATGGGAATACCAAACCACCTGACCTACCTCTTGAGAAACTTGTATGCAGGTCAGGAAGCAACAGTTAGAACTGGACATGGAACAACAGACTGGTTCCAAATAGGCAAAGAAGTATGTCAGGCTGTATATTGTCACCCTGCTTATTTAACTTAGATGCAGAGTGCATCATGAGAAACACTGAGCTGGATGAAGCACAAGCTGGAATCAAGATTTCCGGGAGAAATACCTATAACCTCAGATATGCAGATAACACTACCCTTGTGGCAGAAAGCAAAGAGGAAATAAAAAGCCTCTTGATGAAAATGAAAGAGAAGAGTGAAAAAGTTGACTTAAAGCTCAATATTCAGAAAACCAAGATCATGGCATCTGGTCCCATCACTTCATGGGAAATACATGGGGAAACAGTGTCAGACTTTACTTTTTGGGCTCCAAAATCACTGCAGATGGTGATTGAGCCATGAAATTAAAAGATGCTTATTCCTAGAAAGGAAAGTTATGGCCAACCTAGATAGCATATTAAAAAGTAGAGACATTAATTTGCCAAAATATTAGTCTAGTCAAGGCTATGGTTTTTCCAGTGGTCATGTATGGATGTGAGAGTTGGACTGTGAAGAAAGCTGAGTGCTTAAGAATTGATGCTTTTGAACTGTGGTGTCATAGATGGAGAAATATACCATGCTCATGGGTCGGAAGAGTCAATATAGTGAAAATGAGTATACTACCTAAAGCAATCTACAGATTCAATGCAATTCCCATCAAGCTACCAGCATTATTTTTCACAGAACTAGATCAAATAATCTCAAGATTTGTATGGAAATACAATAAAACCTCAAATAGCCAAAGCAATCTTGAGAAAGAAAAATGGAACTGGAGGAATCAACTTGCCTGACTTCAGGCTCTACTACAAAGCCACAGTCATTAAGACAGTATGGTACTGGCACAAAGACAGAAATATAGATCAGTGGAACAAAATAGAAAGCCCTGAGGTTAACCCACACACCTATGGACACCTTATCTTCGACAAAGGAGGCAAGAATATACAATGGAGTAAAGACAGTCTCTTTAACAGGTGGTGCTGGGAAAACTGGTCAACCACTTGTAAAAGAATGAAACTAGACCCTTTTCTAACACCATACAGAAAAATAAACTCAAACTGGATTAAAGATCTAAATGTAAGACCAGAAACTTTAAAACTCCTAGAGGAGAACATAGGCAAAACACTCTCCAACATAAATCACAGCAGGATCCTCTATGATCCAACTCCCAGTATACTGGAAATAAAAGCAAAGATAAACAAAAGGGATCTAATTAAAATTAAAAGCTTCTGCAGAACAAAGGAAACTATAAGCAAGGTGAAAAGACAGCCTTCTGAATGGGAGAAAACAATTGCAAATGAAACAACTGACAAACAACTAATCTCAAAGATATATAAGCAACTTATGCAGCTCAACTCCAGAAAAATAAACGATCCAATAAAAAAATGGGCCAAAGAACTAAATAGGCATTTCTCCAAAGAAGACATACAGATGGCTAACAAATACATGAAAAGATGTTCGACATCACTCATTATCAGAGAAATGCAAATCAAGACCACAATGAGGTACCATTTCACACCAGTCAGAATGGCTGCGATCCAAAAGTCTACAAGCAATAAATGCTGGAGAGGATGTGGAGAAAAGGGAACCCTCTTACACTGCTGGTGGGAATGCAAACTAGTACAGCCATTATGGAAAACAGTGTGGAGATTCCTTAAAAAATTGCAAATAGAACTGCCTTATGACCCAGCAATCCCACTGCTGGGCATACACACTCGAGGAAACCAGAATTGAAAGAGACACATGTACCCCAATGTTCATTGCAGCACTGTTTATAATAGCCAGGACATGGAAGCAACCTAGATGTCCATCAGCAGATGATTGGATAAGAAAGCCGTGGTACATATACACAATGGAATACTACTCAGCCCTTAAAAAGAATAAATTCGACTCAGTTCTAATGAGATGGATGAAATTGGAGCCGATTATACAGAGTGAAGTAAGCCAGAAAGAAAAACACCAACACAGTATACTGACACATATATATGGAATTTAAAAGACAGTAATGATGACCCTATATGTGAGACAACAAAGAGACACAGAGGTATAGAGTGGACTTTTGGACTCTGAGGGAGAGCGAAAGGGTGGGATGGTTTGGGAGAATGGCAATGAAACATGTATATTTTCGTGTAAGAAACGAAGCGCCAATCTATGTTCAATGTAGGATGCAGGATGCATGGGGCTGATGCACAGGATGATTCAAGTAGAGGATGTGGGGTGGGAGGTGGGAGGGGGCTTCGGCATTGGGAGATTGGGTTCATCTATGGCTGATTTGTGTCAATGTATGGCAAAACAAATACAGTATTGTAATTAAAAAGTAAATAAATTTAATAATTGAACTGTGGTGTTGGAGAAGACTCTTGAGAGTCCCTTGGACTGCCAGGAGATCCAACAGTCCTTTCTAACGGAGATCAGTCCTGGGTGTTCTTTGGAAGGACTGATGCTAAAGCTGAAACTTCAGTACTTTGGCCACCTAATGAAAAGAGTTGACTCATTGAAAAAGACTCTGATGCTGGGAGGGATTGGGAGCAGGAGGAGAAGGGAAAGACAGAGGATGAGATGACTGGATGACATCACTGACTCGATGGACATGAGTCTGAGTGAACTCTGGGAGTTGGTGTTGGACAGAGAGGCCTGGTGTGCTGTGATTCATGGGGTTGCAAAGAATTGGACATGACTGAGCGACTTCACTTTCACTTTTCACTTTCATGCATTGGAAAAGGAAATGGCAACCCACTCCAGTATTTTTGCCTAGAGAATCCCAGGGACAGAGAAGCCTAGTGGGCTGCCGTCTATGGGGTCGCACAGAGTCGGACATGACTGAAGTGACTTAGCAGCAGCAGCAGAGTGAACTGAACTAAACTGATGGCTTTTTCTAGATTCCAGTTATATACACTAATATACAATATTTATTTTTCTCTTTCGCTGACTTAACTCTATATGACACTTTCTAGGTCCATCCATATCTTAACAAATGACCCAATTTTGTTCCTTAAATATATTTTCAAGGTCTACTCTGTTTCAGGATTTGAGTATACAAGGAAGTTGCAATATACAAATAGGAACGATTATTATCCTATTTTGTAGGCTGTATGTTATAAACACTTCCCTGAAGCATGGGCACTGTGCAGAAGAGGGAGTGGTAGCTTTTGGAAGAATGCAGTTGATAACTTTCCCACAAGCTTTTGGGAAGGATCCCATGGTATTTTAAGTAAGCGGCGAACTGAACTAGAAAGCAGCTCTGGGATGGATTTAATTGGCTCCAAGGTGAGGTTCTTATCAACCATGCTATTCTCTCTCCAACATTAAAAAGATAATGGGAAATAAACTTATTCTTTGAAGTGAAATCCCTGATAGCTCAATTGGTAAAGAATCCACCTGCAATGCAGGAGACCTGGGTTCAATCCTGGGTTGGGCAGATCCACTGGAGAAGGGAAAGTCTACCCACTCCAGTATTCTAGCCTGGAGAATTCATGGACTGTATAGTGCATGGGGTCGCAAAGAGTCGGACACAAATGAGCAACTTTCACTTCCACTTTGAAATGAGTACAGGTTAAATAAAATGTGCACTCCATGAAAACAAAATTTTAAAGAATTTTGAGCATCCTACCTGTCTCATGACAGTAATACATACTCATTGGAAATCAGTTTAAAATTATATAATCAAGAAATATTTAAGAGCTTGTATTTTTAACCAGTTAACTCCTTACTTGAGGATAATCTAACTGTGGAAATTATACTTGATTTTTAAACCTTTTTACATGAAGATATTCATGTATTCATTCTGGCAATGTTTTTAATATTGAAATGGGGAAACAATGTAATGCACAACAGTGGAACATTAGTAAAAATATCATATACCCTTCAGTTGAATACTGTGTGGTCATTATAATGTGTATTTCAAAATAGTGCAATTAAAAAAAAAAAAAAACCTTTGATAATATGTATCAGATTGAATTTTCCTGGAAATAAACTCGGAGTTAAGGATTTGTCCAAGTTGTTTGTCTGAGAAATGATTATAGGAAATACAGTAAAAGGAGCAAAGAAATGAAATACATAGACAAGGAGTAAGCCACTAAAAAAATATATATATAGTTTGTAAACAGCTTGTCACTATAGGAAACTGGGATTCAGTCCTACTGGAGACTTCATGAGACACACAAGGTAATCTTCAGTGTTGTTCCACCCAAGGGGCCAGGAAACTGGTGTCTTTATCTGCCCTTGGCTCTGTCATTGGTGAAAGACTATTCATAGAGACAGTATCTCTATAGCACTTATGGCTCACTGGGTGCATGACTTATGTTCTAGAGGTTATAGACAGACCCAGGACATAACAATTACAGATGTCTTCAATGGAAAGTTTCTGGGCTTGGTGTGCACAAAACAATGATGACTGACAGCATCTTCTACATTATATGAAAAAAAAATGTGCTCAAATTCTAATAAGACTTTAAAAAAAATGTCAATAGTAACATAACTTTTCTTGTACCAGAACACTTAAATATAAGAATATTTATGTGAACATGTCTTAAAAATAACTATAATAATGATAATTATTATAATAATGTGATAATGATAATGTAATGAGTGTGGTTATTCATTATGCACTTACTATCCAGGAATTACTATAATTTCTGTTTGGTAATAGCAGAGCCACTCTTCAATGTTAAGCAACCTGGAATCCAGAAGGTAATTTTAACAAGCGTGTTATACTAGATAATCCTTCTATCATGTATGTAATACACATTTCCACAAATTAAAAAATAAGAAAGAGAAGCAACAAGTGTGAAGCTCAATGAATGATATCCATACAATGAAATAATAAAAGAAATATGTTATAAAATACAAAACTTGTTTGTGTGGTGGAAGTTATCGAGACTTTGCTTCCTTTCTTCCTTTCTGATTAATTAAAAGGTCATCTGTTTGTTTATGGAAAAAGGTAGACTTTAAAAAGTTTGATGAGGAGTCATGACATAATTCTTGAGGATCTGAAAATACTGAGTTCTGATTCTGTTGTTGAGAAACACTTGCAGTGTTTAGACTTTATCAATTGTCAAAAGACAGAGAAAGACAAGAGAAATGTTGGAGTTTCTGGGTGCTCTCTTTTTGAGCTCATTTGCCTTTATAAGAAAGATTGATTCTGGCTCACAGGCAGTTATAATCACACTGTCTGATATCAAAAGAGTCCTTCCTTCCTGCTCTACCCTCAGCACCCCATTGATCCTGGACCTCTCTGGGTGGTCTTAGACTCCTCCCAGCATCTGCTCAGCTTCTGAGCCACTCCAGTCCTCACTTTGCTTCCATGGGCCACATTAAATCAAATTAAGAATTCCTTAAGGCAGAACTTTTGAAAGAGTTGAAGCCAAAATAAAAGTTAATGAATTCCAGCAAAGGCAAAAGACCTCTAGATAGATGTTTTGCCCTTTTTGTTCATTGAACTCATGCAGTTTTTATTTTCTCAATTTTCTCTCTGTAAAACTCTCTTCTACCAATGTTTTCAAAATTAATTTTGACCTTCCAGCAACATTTTAATTTCACATGCCCCAGTAGATTCTCTTTGTTCAACAACTTATTCCATATATTCATTATTCTTTTCAGAAAATAGCATTATCTTGCTCAACATAAGTATTCATTATATGCCTAATTGCACTGAAAGCTATACATAGAGGCATTAACAAGGTAGAAGGAAAGCAGTGCTGGTCTCTAGGGGAACAGACTGGGCTCAGGAACGACCCTGTTATTTTGCACTGCCTCACTCCAGTGTGGGACTGATCCAGCTGGAGTTCTGCACTCACCAGAAGCTTGGTGAGTCGCCTGCCTGAGTCTCATTTTCATGGATCTATAAGATGATAGTGACTTCTAGGACTGTGTGAGGATTTGGGAATGGTATCATTAGGGTATATAAAAGGTGATGATCCAGAATATATAATGAGTAGTTATTATTATTATTGATGACGGGATTTCCTTGACACAAAAAATAAAACATTCCTCCCTATTCAGAATCATTCATGTGCTCTGTCTTCAAGAATGTTTAAGACTAGAAGAGGCAATGACTTTTCTTCACCTTCAGGAACAAAATCCAAACTCCTCTCCAGAGTTAAGGCACTGGGCAATTTGGCTCCTGGGCAGTTTTCTGGCTTGCTCCCATTCCTTGTGGGCTGAACTTCCGTCTCCCTGACCTGAATACTATTCTGTACATAGCAAACCTTTCCATACTTCTCTGATTGTCCACTGGCTTTTCACTCACTTTGGGCAGCTCCACATATTCCAATGTCCCTATCATTGTATGTCAGACACCTTCCTAACTTCCCTGTGTCACCTCTACCCTTGCTCCCTGTGACAGCTTTTTTTCTGATAAGACTATTGAGATGTCCCTTCATTTCTGGGCACCTTGTTTCACAATGTCATGATCTATTTATAGCACTTGTCTCTATCTGAAATTCCTTTTCCAATTATTTTTTGATTTTTTTCCTCTTTCTTCCAACTAGAATAAAAGTTCCACAAAGGCATTAATCTTCCTGGACTTCCTTTCCACTATACCTGCAACTTCTGTAAAAAGTATATTGCTTAATCATAATGGAATGGATGTGAATTGGATAAGAATGAATGGAAAAATGTAATTGATTCTGGTTTAAATAAACAAGTTTTATTTTTTTCCCCTATATAAGTGGTAAGTATAAAGAATGGCTTCTAGAAGAAATAATTTTTGAGCTGGGATTTGATGGATAAATGATTGGAGAAAAGAAAAAGATGGAAGATAGGGAATTGGGTAGACAGAATATGAGCCCTGAGGACAAAGGACTCCCTTACAAGGATGCCTTATGATTGTCAAAATCTCAGTGTATCCAAGCTGTTCCTTCTGCAGCCTCTTCTAACTCAGCAGATGCATGCTCTAATTCTCAAGCTGAATAACTTAGAGTCATGCTTTCTCTTCTTCTGACAGCCCATGTCCAGTTTATCAGGGATCCAATTGGCTCTACCCAAAAATACTTTCAGACCAAACCACCCCAGACATCATTGACTTTGATTGCTGCAATAGTCTTTTAAAAAATCTGATTCTAACCTTACCTCTTTTACAGTCTATTCTTAACAGGAAAGCTGGATGGAGACTTTTCATGTTTTAAAATTTTTATTTTATAATATTCATTTCAGTTCAGTCACTCAGTCCTGCCTGACTCTTTGTGAACCCATGGACTGCAGCACACTAGGCCTCCCTGTCTATTGCCAACTCCTGGAGTTTACTCAAACTCATGTCCATTGAGTCAGTGATGCCATCCAACCATCTCATCCTCTGTTATCCCCTTCTCCTCCTGCCTTCAATCTTTCCCAGCATCAAGGTCTTTTCAAATGAGTCAGTTCTTTGCATCTACTGGCTATTTATTTGATTGAAAATGTTGTGTTAATTTCCAGAGAAGGCAATGGCACCCCACTCCAGTAATCTTGCCTGGAGAATCCCAGGGACAAAGGAGCCCGGTGGGAGGCCGTCTATGGGGTCGCACAGAGTGGGACACGACTGAAGACTGAAGCAATTTAGCAGCAGCAGCAGCAGTTGTAGAGCAAAGTGACTGAGTTACACATGCACATGTATCTACTCTTTTTCAAATTATTTTCCCATTTAGATTATTACAGAGTATTAAGCAAAATTCCCTGTGCTATATAGTCATAGAAAAGAATGAAATAATGCCACTTTCAGCAGCATGGATGGACCTGAACATGATCATACCAAGTGAAGAAAGAGAAACACAAATATCATATGATATCACTTATATGTGTAATCAAAAAAATGGTACATATTAACTTAATTATAAAACAGGAAAAGAATCACAGACTTGGAGAGTAGCTTGGTTACCATGAGGAAGGGAAGGGGAAGGATAGATTGGGAATTTGGGATTAACAAGAATTGAGCCATTAAAACCAAAGTCATTTTTTTTAATGTATTCACAGATAAGTTTTATTCCAATATTTACATAAAAATGAGTTGATGTTGAACAGGAAAGGTTTTTACAAAGGGTTAAAATCTATCAAAGAACAGAACTTGGTCCTTCCCTTTAGTTTGAATTCAGTTGGCTGATGCATCATTATTACTCTCTGCCCTCTCTAATCATTTTCATCACATGCAATAAAAAAACAAACAAACAGCAAAATCATATCTTGTACTCCATCTACCACCCCCTCCTCTGGCTCTCCATTCACTCAGAGTAGAAACCAAGACCACAAGCTCCCTCTTGGTCTGGCTGGTGTCTCTGATGTCCTTCCAATCTTTTTTCTTTGCTTCACTCTGCTCATGCCAGCTGGTCTTGTACCTTGCACAAATCATTTACACATCAACCTTACCTGTAGATCTTTCTTCAACCTGGAAAATTTCTTCCCTCAAAACCTGCTTGGTGATTCCCTTGCTTCTAAAACTTTTATTCCAATTGCATCCTCTCAATGAGGTGACATTATTTAATTCCATCATCTGTCCCTTGCAAGTCCAGTTTCCCTACTCTGAGGTATACTCCTGAATTTTCTTTTTTTTTGGTCTGGCATACATAGAACCTTCTGGAGCATCATACATTTCAGTTATTTATAAATTTTACTATGTATTTTATATCTTCCATCACTGGAATGTCAAGTCCTTGTGGGCTAAGATGACTGTCTGTTACTTGATGTGTGATAGATATTCAAATTATGAATGAGAGGTGATAATTAGTTTTATTTGGCCCACACACAGGAAAAACAGGTAAAAAACGTGATAGGCTTGGCCAGAAGTTAGCTTGGGGTCAACTGAAAGCCTTCCAACTCTAGATGAGCACTTTTGTCCTTTATTCTCTGTACACCAGGGAGTAAGAACAATCTTTTATAAAGGAATTTGCATTGCCGAGAGCCTTCTTTAAGATGTGGTAGTAATTTTCTCCTGTACTTTTAACTTTCTTCATCTTTGAAATTTCATTGATTTAACACTTGCATCATCCAGAGTAAAGGAATTGTTTTGATCAGGAGTAGATGGTGATTGTGTTTTTAGTACATGGCACACTTGTACCATGCAAGCACTCTGCTTGGTCAGTTCCCCTTTCTTCCATTTCTTCCCCATAGCAAAATATTCTAATTAGCTTTTATATGCTCATGGGAAATCTATAAAGTAGAAACATGTGTAGTTACATAAGTGGCATTGGGCTTTAACCTCATTTGGTTAATTTTGCACTTCTCCTTCAATGAGGGCACGTGGATTGGTCCCCCATTTCCCCAGTAATGGTACTACAGACTTGAATGGAAAGCCCTCTTTCCTCAAGAAATTGTATCTATGGAGACACCCACCTTTTCTCACTACTTCTCCTGGAGTTAGCTCAGGTCCAGTCTTTAATCTCTTTAGTTCACTGTTGTTTAAGGGTCTCATGTGCATATACTTAGAAAGATAAGATCTACTCACCCTCACTTACTCAAGCAACAGCAACAAGTGCAACAACAGCAATCTGATATAAATTCATGTTGGCTTTTAGGCGTACACATTTTTTCTTAATTCTTGTCATTTGAACTTGACTTGATGTACATAATTGCAAGAAATCCATTTTTCATATATAATTATTATCTAACACCTCCAGATCCTGGAAAAGATTGCAAATATTAAGAGTTTAGTAAAAATAATGCTCAAAATTCTCAAAGCAAGACTTCAAATGTATGTGAACTGTGAATTTCCGGATGTTCAAGCTGGGTTTAGAAAAGGCAGAAGAACCAGAGATCAAATTGCCAGCATCCATTGGATCATAGAAAATGCAAGAGATTTCCAGAAAAATATCTACCTCTGCTTTATTGACTATGCCAAAGCCTTTGACTGTCTGGATCACAACAAAGTGTGGGAAATTCTTCAAGAGAGGGGAAAATAGCAGACCACTTTATCTGCCTCCTGAGAAATCTGTATGCAGATTAAGAGGCAACAGTTAGAACTGGGCATGGAACAACAGGCTGGTTCCAAACTGGGAAAGGAATATGTCAAGGCTGTATAGTGTCACCTGACTTATTTAACTTATATGCAGAGTATATCATGGTAATTGCCAGACTGGATGATGCAAAAGCTGGAATCAAGATTTCCAGGAGAAATATCAATAACCTCAGATATGCAGATGACACCACCCTTATGGCTGAAAGTGAAGAGGAACTGAAGAGCCTTTTGATGAATGTGAAAGAGGAAAATGAAAAAGCTGGCTTAAAACTCAACATTCATGAAACGAAGATCATGGCATCTGGTCCCATCACTTCATGGCAAATAGATGGGGAAACAATGGAAACAGTGACAGACTTTATTTTTGGGGGCTCCAAGATCACTGCAGGTAGTGATTGCACCCATGAAATTAAAAGATGCTTACTCCTTGGAAGAGACTGCTGCTAAATCACTTCAGTTGTGTCCAACTCTTTGCGACACCATAGACGACAGCCCACTAGGCTCCCGTCCCTGGGATTCTCCAGGCAAGAACACTGGAGTGGGTTGCCATTTCCTTCTCCAATGTATGAAAGTGAAAGGGAAGTTGCTCAGTCGTGCCCGACTCTTCGCGACCCCATGGACTGCAGCCTACCAGGCTCCTCGGTCCATGGGATTTTCTGTGACTAATCTAGACAGCATATTAAAAAGCAGAGACATTACTTTGCCAATAAAGATCCCTCTAGTCAAAGTCGTGGTTTTTCCGGTAGTCATATATGAACGTGACACCTGGATCATAAAGAAGGCTGAGCAATGATGAATTGATGCTTTTGAACTGTGGTGGTGGAGAAGACTCTTGAGAGTCCCTTGGACTTCAAGCAGATCCCACCAGTGAATCCTAAAGGAAATCAGTCCTGAATATTCATTGGGAGGACTGATGCTGAAGCTTCAATACTGTGGCCACCAGATACGAAGAGCTGAATCATTGGAAAAGACCCTGATGCTGGGAAAGATTGAAGGCAGGAGGAGAAGGGACGGACAGAAAATGAGATGGTATGGTTGGATGGCATCACCAACTTAATGGACCTGAATTTGAGCAAGCTCTGGGAGTTGGTGATGGACAGGGAAGCCTGGTATGCTGCAGTCCATGGGGTCACAAAGAATCAGACATTACTGAGTTACCGAGCTGAACTGAACTGACGAATATTAAAATATTCAATTGATTACCTTGTATGAATCGCATGAATGAATTAATCTCAGATTTTTAGTCATTTTTTAGCATGTATCTTATCTGTGCATAATCAGAATTAAATATTTATTTTGTTGCTGTGTGCTGAGTGCTATAGATGTGCAATGAACAAGGCATATGTGTAATAACAACCTGCACCTTACCTATCATTGATTAATCCCTAGAGGTGCAAGGGTGTATGTATTATTTTCCCTGTTCCTTCTCTCTGACAGGACCCCTGTTCCATTAAATGCTTCATGATCTTTTGCAGAATTCCTTGTAGCTACAGCTTGGCCTGCCACCCAGTCCTAGCTAGTGAGTCTTGAGAGGTAGTCAACATATTGAGCTTCTGAGTAAAAGGATTCTCTGTCAGTGTTGAACTTAACCTCATCTTGAGATCCTAAAAACTGTGATGGTTAGAGAAATCCCTCATATATTCTGGGACACAACTCACTGAAAATACCCACCCTTCCCCATATGACAGGTGACTCAGAATGTCCCCCTGTCTACCCATAACAAAGTGAGACACAGGCTTCCCAAATTCCCCTTCCTTGCCTGCCAAATATTTAGCTAAGCAGCTGCTTCAGTCCACTGACCAACTGGGCAATCTCACTGAATTCCTTACCTTTTCCCATTTGTTTACCCTTTCCTATAAAAGAAAACCCTTTCTTGGCCTGACCCTTACGATACTTGCACATCTTACAGTATAAATGTCTGCCCTATGGCAGTATTCTCCTCTCCTTAGTGCTGGCATCTTTTTGAACATAGTCTCCGGTTACCTAGGTCCAGATTTGTTTCTTATTTTTCATCTCCTTAAGTAAAAAACAGATGTATTAAAGAAGAGCCTCCTTTCCTTTTTGCTGGATTCTGTGTTTCTATGCAGGAGGTCTAGAATTTGCTTTGGTCATTTTGACCCATGAATAAACCCTGCAACTTTATTTCCTCTGAACTTCTTGTTATAATAAATAATAACCTCTTTATGACTTAAGAGCAGGGAACTGCAAGCTATCCTCATGAGTACCTGTAACCAAGCGGCTGAGTCATGGTTTCAACACTCCAGCTGAGGGGAATTTTGAACGTTGGGTTTATTTCTGGGGTTGCTTTAGAGATATTATAGGGATGAAGAAAGATATTTTAATGACTTGTTGAGTATGTAAAGCAAAAGATAGAAGCAGAATCATTTTAGGGGATTGTGAATATCCTATAATATAGCAGAACAGGTTATTGTTTTATTTTTTGTCTTCTCTAAGTTTATGACTTTTGACAAGCAAGTTCCCTATAATCAGTGAGAATCTAATACAAGTCTTTGGGGTCATATGACATGATACTTGGTTCTGGAGATGCAGAGGCAGCACAGTCTTTACCCTCAAGTGGCTCATGGTTTATTAGGAGAGTTAAAATTCATAAACAAATAATAATAAATCAATGTGAAAAGTGCATTAGCAAATGTGCACAATTGCACAATTTATTGGGGGACTAATTAACTCTGTCATTTCATAATAAATCCTTGTAATAATGAGGTGCATGAAAAACACCAATAGTTTTCCAGGCAGATGAGGATGAGATGGCCATTCCCCAAAACAGAAATAACATCTACCAAATTCATGGGTTACAAGTGTGAGAGGATTGACCTGGCCAAATGATACAGTCCTTGTGAGTCTCACTCATAGTCTGTATCTCAGACTGCAGTTGGTGGTTGTTAAACGGGGCCCCTGGGAACTCCAGTGATTCTGTGAGTTTCTCAGGCATCACCCTGTGAGGCCTGGGACTTATGGGACCTGCGGGGCTTCTGGTGAACAAACAAAATCCAGTTCTCCCATTTTATTAGCTTTGTGACATTGGGTAAGTATTCTAACCTCTCTGTGGCTCAGTTTCTACACATGTATACTGAGGAAAATGATAGTAAATCTATCTTTGGGTTGTTGTAAAAATAATAAACTGCATAATATATATAAAGTTCTTAGAACAAACCCTAGCATATAGTGCCATGCTATAGTGCCATCTGCTAATATTATGAGGAAAACATTTTAACCACAAGGTCACAATTTTGCCAGATTTTTAATCTACCTGTATTTGTAACAGCAAGATGATGCCATGTCCCTGGAAATGTTTTCCTTTTTATTTTTAAAAATTTATTTTATTGAAATATGATTGATTTATGACATTGTATTAATTTCTGCAGTACAGCAAATGATTTAGTTATACATGCATACATACATGTATATATATACATTCTTTTTCATAACCTTTTCCATTATAGTTTATCACAGGATATTGAATGTAATTCACCCCTGAATCTTGTTTATAGAAAAACTTCAGCCTTCCCCAAGTTCCAAAGAACAAACTTAATCAAAGAAGTGAGAAAGTATAGAAACAAAGGAAAACAGTCAAGCAAGACAAAATAACAGCTTAGCCAAAATACAAAAGTCCAAGGCCTTTACTTCCTCTTCAAGTTATGCATGCGTGCTCCATCATGTCTAACTATTTGCACCTCCATGAGTGTAACTCTCCATGCTGCTCATTCAGGGGATTTTCCAGGCAAGAATACTGGAGTGGGTTGCCCTTTACTTCTCCAAGAGATCTTCCTGATCCAGGAAGTGAACCCTTGTCTCTCGCATTGGCAAGTGGATTCTTTACCACTGAGCCACCTGGGTTTCACCTTTCCTCCTCAAGGACTATAGATGATAGTCATATCCTTTGAATTGTTTTGCATACACTGAAACCCTCACCAGGTGGAAGAAGTTGCCTGCAAGCTGACCAGAAGCATGTAGACGCTAGCTGGCTTATAACCAGAAAGCTGCTCATACTGACTCCTAATACCTCATAAGCAACCAGTCAGAAGAATGTCCCTGAGCTTATCACATACCTCCCCCTCCCCAACCTTCTGTGCCACTTTATCTTGTAAAGGCTTTCACTGAAAGCCATCAGGAAGTTCGGTCTTTTGAGCATTAGTCGCCTGCATGTCTTGCTTGGCATCCTGTAACACAGGCTTCACTTTCCACTGCCAAAACCAGTGTCAGTATATTTGCTTTAGTATGCCCAGGTGAGCAGATCCAAGTTTGACTTGATAATAATAGCTTCAGATTGTGTTTAATATATCTTTTGAAGAAATATTTGCATAAATTTTTTTTTTAGCATTTGGAGATAACTCTAGATTAATTCTTGCAACAATTGTTTGTGAAGTGTTGTTAGTCACTCAGTCTTGTCTGACTCTTTGTGACCCCGTGGACTATAGCCTGCCAGGCTCCTCTGCCCACGGGATTCTCCAGGCAAGAATACTGGAGTGAGTTGCCATTTTCCCCTCTAGGGGATCTTCCCCTCTCAGGAATCAAACCCACAGCTCGTGCATTGGCAGGCCTGTTCTTTACCATCTGAGCCTCCAGGGTAGCCCATGGTGAAAGTCTACTGTGGCCCAGACACAATGCTCAGGATGGAATAGCAACAAAACTAGCAAATAACTCTGCCTTCATGGACTTCCATTTGAAAAGAAAAACTCAAAAATTAAAAATATATGTAAGAATAAAATAAATTATATTAAACACTCTGATAAAACTAATTATGCAAGACATTGGAAAAGAAATATTGTGAGCAACAGTTTAATGCCAAATAGAATTGATAGGCAAGGTCTTGATGAGCAGGTGATACCTAGGAAAAATGTAAAGCAGGCAAAAGAGTGAATTAGCAGATTGCTGGGGGATAGACACTGCCTACCTGAGGAGCTGAGAGGGAACCAAGGAATTAAAAGAGGAATGAGCAAGAAGCAAAGAATCAAGAAGAGTCTTTTGCCCCAAGGTGAGGAACTGGACTGATTGGAGTATTGTTGGCAATTTGAATTTGAAATCATGGGAGGGTGGGCTTCCCTAGTGGCTCAGATGGTAAAGAATCCACCAGAAATGCAGGAGACCCAGATTTGATCCCTGGGTCAGGAAGATCCCCTGGAGAAGGAAATGTCTATCTACCCCAGTATTCTTGCCTGGAAAATCCCATGGACAGAGGAGACTGGTGGGCTACCCTTTCATGGGGATACAGAGAGTTGTACACGACTGAGCAAGTAACAGTTTCCCTTTGTATCAGTGATGAGACCACCAGTCTACGAGTGTGGAAGGTTGCACCCACAAAGGCCAAGATGAAAGTTACTCAATAATCTATGGGGAACATAATGGTGGTTCATATTGGAGTGGCAGCAGAAATGGTAGGCTTTCGAATAAACTTGCAAAGGGTTACATGGAAAGAGAGGCTGTGATAGTGTGTATCCAATTAAATCATTTGTAATTAATGTCTTTGGCAATCCCATTACTGAGAAATTATTTTGTGGGTTCCTGAGTGTCTGGGCAAGAAAGTGTTACAAGTACAGAAGGTGGCTCTGGCTCTTATTCCAAACACAGGTGCATCCAATGGTTTTCTTGTCTTTAGACAGTAATACTTGGTTATTCCTTCCCTTAAATTGTTCCCTTGTCTCTATCATAAAATAGAATCTGACCCTGAGTAATGTGACTTAGTAAAGGCAGTTTAACTGCACATTCAAAGAACCACTAAATATATGTTTATTTTATATTTAGCCTCAGCCATTATGCATGATTATACTTAAAAGAGCACTGGATGGATAAGTCATAAGCCACAACAGGTATGACTGGAGAAACACACAAAAGGCACATAAAATTTAAGAGAGAGTGCAGACTATATAAACTTTCCACTAAAGTAGGGGGATATAAGGCATGTTTGAACATTGAGACCAATCAGTGTGCAAGCAGTAATTGCTGACAGCCTAGAGTAAGATGGGAGATCCTGGGAACATGAACCAAGGGGCTCTCTCATAACACTCATCTTCAAGGTGCCCTTGGTTACCTTGCCTCACTTAAAAGAGGAAATTATGGAGTTGCAATCAGCGCAGCTCCTATGGAATTGTATCAACAGCTGAGAGACCATGGAAAAAATAAGCTACACTGCCCATGATTAAAGCAGATTAACTAAAGATTTAGCTCTTCTCCATTAAGTTCCTGTTAAACCTCCTATAGGTATTATCTTATTAACATGCCCACACCTCAGTGGCACACTCTTCATTAAGAGGTGATAGCAGGAGGGAAAAAATGGCTATAAAATTCTTAAAAATTCTCACAGGCTTCTCACAAGCAGTTTAGTGAAAAACTAATGTTCAACACTTCCTTCTTATCAGGGATTTGCATGCATTAATGCATTATTCATTCACTTCTCATGTCAATTCTGTTTATTCGGAAGAGGCACGGAGGTAGCCTTAGTGATTTTCTCAAAAGTTTTGCTATCTTCTAGAATCAAAATTGCCCCAGCAAATAGCAAATCTCATATTATTTCCATTGTATCATTTGTCCTTCAAGGGGTGAACTATGACACCCAATGTCACATGATGTTTTGGTTGTAAAACTGTCCTAGTACCCCAGTCTTCTGTGTTTTTCATGGTAGCCTCATGCTGACTTCTGAGCTGCTAGCCAACACAGTCAATGCCTGGAGAAGTCTTATTAGGGTATAAGTTTATCCATACCTTCATCCTTTATGGAAGTGGTGAAAGGGCAAAGTGGGAGCATGAAGCTGACTTCTCTGTATATTTCATTTATTGTTTTGTAGTACAAGCTGTAGACACTGGAAATGACTGAATATTTCTTTCTTAGTATGAAGAAAGCTTGTTTTCTTCCAGGTCATCTTTTCTTATCCATTAGATTACTTTGGTCTCTGGCATCAAACGTCCTTCAGGGATGGCCTTAGGCGAAGGTGTGAAATCCATCCTCTGTTCTGGGAAATTCTCATCATCTACCCTCTCCATCACTGAAGAACTCCCATTCTCCTATGGGGCTTGTGAAAGTTGCCTTCTAGAAGCTCAAACAAGTATTATATGTATGAAAATATGCCTATTTTTGTACTTCGAAGGACAGGCTATAATTATTTTTTCCTCTTATGCTGGGGATCCCAATGAAAAATAAATGGCTCAGATCCCAACAGATGGCTCAAACTGATGCATACCCAGGTTCTAAAGTAAATGGAAAACAAGTTGTCAGCCTTTAAAAGTGTGTTGCCCTTTGCCATGGCTTCCTTTAACATCGTCCAGTTATGTCTCAATTCCCAAGTCACCATATTAAAAAAAAATTAACTATTTCATATTGAAGTATAATTGATTAACAATGTGTTAGTTTCAAGCATACAGCAACGTGATTCAGTTATACATGTAGCTATTCTTTTTCAAGTTCTTTTCCCATTTAGGTTATTACATTGAGCAGAGTCCCCTGTGCTATACAAGTAGATCCTATTGGTTATCCATTTTTAATATAGCAGTGTGTACATGTCTGTCCCAAACTCCCTAACTCCTCCCCTCTACCTTTCCCCCTGGTAATCATAAGTTTATTCTCTCAGTCTGTGAGTCTGTTTCTGGTTTGTAAATAAGTTCATTTATATTTTTTTCTTAGATTCCACATGTAAGCAATAGCATATGATATTTTTGTTTCTCTGACTTACTGTATTCAGTAAGACAACCTCTAGGTCCCACATATTTTTGAAACATCCTTTAAAGCAAGTGTAACAAACATATGGTTCCATGGCTGAAACAAGTTTAAAAGGCTTTTAATTGAATGTTGCTTTATGGACCCAATCAAAGAAGTGTTAATTAGTTACTAATCTAGTAAGAATTCCCTCAGGAGGACCAATAGGAACAAAGAAACAAATTCTATGATTCAGAGTCAAGGTATAATAAGCTACCTAATGATCCCTCCAAAGATGTTCGCATTCTAATATTAGGAATCTGTGAATATATTATCCTACATGTCAAAAGAGACTTTGCAGATGAGATTAAGTTAATGAGTTTGAGATGGAAAGAAAATCAGGGTTTATCTGAGTGAGACTGATGTAATCACAAGGGTCTTTGTAACAGGGAGGCAGAGCTGGAGTCTAAGAAAATGTATGGAGACAGAAGTAGATAAAAGAGTGACAGAGAGATATGAGGATGCCATATTGATGGTTTTGAAGATGGAGACGGGTCTACAGACTAAGGAAAGTGGGCCACCACTAGCAGCTGGAATAGGCTAGAAAAATGGATCTTTCTCTAGACTGGCAAAGTGGAAAGTGATTCTGCTGAAACCTTGATGCTAAGATTTCCAGCCTCTGGAATTATAAGAGAATGAATTTGTGTTATTTTAAGCCACTAAATATGTAGTCATTTTGTTACAGCAGCAACAAAACAAAACAAAACTAATGCCAAATTTGTATGACACACTGACAGTTAATCTTTGATACAGTAAGTCTTTGTAGAGCCACAGCTATTTCAGTGGAATACTGGAATATTGTGTTAGAAAATGCTTCAGGATAACAAGGTAAATATGTCCATGGTGTGCCAACAGGCCCTCAAGACTTTTAAAATGGAAGTGGTAACAGTAAACAAACTGTGTTTCCTAAATATTGGTGTTAATGTTCTTTGGAAGGACTGATGCTAAAGCTGAAACTCCAATACTTTGGCCACCTCATGTGAAGAGTTGACTCATTGAAAAAGACCCTGATTTGGGGAAGGATTGGGGGCAAGAGGAGAAGGGGATGACAGAGGGTGAGATGGCTGGATGGCATCACCTACTCGATGGACATGAGTTTGGGTGAACTCCGGGAGTTGGTGATGGACAGGGAGGCCTGGTGTGCTGCAATTCATGGGATCGCAAAAAGTCAGACACGACTGAGTGACTGAACTGAACTAAACTGAACTGAAATATCCTGTTAAGATTGTAAATTGCTCATGTCACTATGTTCATCTTTTCCTATCTTTTTGAAATTTCATCCAAAGGAGCTTCAAACAGTGATGCTTAAAGCCAAGACTGACTTGGCTGGTCTTGATATGAATAGTTATTATTATTGTTTTTTGCATGTCAATCATCACTAATCAAAAGGTAAGCATCAACCTGGATCAAAATAAATACTGACATGAGAGAGAGAGAGAATTTTCTGGAGCGTCTAAAATTTTTCATCTACAGAACTTCATCAGGCTTGTGAAAAGAAAAATAAGGTTGTATTATATATTAAAAGTAATATATAAATTTGGTTTCATTAATATAGATGTATCTTTTAAATGTCTTTAAAGGCATCGATTTAAAGCACAAAAGTTTTTTTGTACCTAGGGTTACTGAACGTGAATAAGTTTATATTGTTTCTATTATAAAATTTGTCAACAGGCAAATCAGCTGTATGAGAAACATTTGAGTAAATTAAATGTAAGTGACATAAAATAGTGACATAAGTTGTTTCAGTTCAGTCGTTCAGTTGCTCAGTCGTGTCAGACTCTAATGCCCTGGTTGGTTTGTGCCCTGATTATAATTGTTGTTTTCCCTTCTACCCTTGAGAAGTTGAGAGAGCCTATCTCAATTTCTTCTCTCTGCACAAAGAAGTATTTAACAGCTCTTTCTAATAGTTCTTTTAGGTCTATTGTAAATGCAATCCAGATTTAAATTCAGTGAAGATAAGTAGCTTGAGTGATCCAAAGTTGTATGTTCTGTAGAGAAAATATTCCCTAAAAATGTGTTTTATAAATAATAAAAGATATTCCTATTTCAAAAACAGCAATGGTAATTCAAAACTCCTAATTTATCTCTTCTTCAGTATATGCACACTCAGTTCAGTTTAGGGTAGTCAGTCGTGTCTGACTGTGTGCGACCCCATGAATCGCAGCATGCCAGGCCTTCCTGTCCATCATCAACTCCTGGAGTTCACCCAGACTCATGTCCATCTAGTCAGTGATGCCATCCAGCCATCTCATCCTCTGTCGTCCCTTTCTCCTCCTGCCCCCAATCCCTCCCAGCATCAGAGTCTTTTCCAGTGAGTCAACTCTTCTCATGAGGTGGCAAAAGTACTGGAGTTTCAGCTTCAGCATCATTCCTTCCAAAGAAATCCCAGGGCTGATCTTCTTCAGAATTGACTGGCTGGATCTCCTTGCAGTCCAAGGGACTCTCAAGAGTCTTCTCCAACACCACAGTTCAAAAGCATCAGTTCTTTGGTGCTCAGCTTTTCTTCACAGTCCAACTCTCACATCCATACATGACCACAGGAAAAAACATTGCCTTGACTAAATGGACCTTTGTTGGCAAAGTAATGTCTCTGCTTTTCAATATGCTATCTAGGTTGGTCATAACTTTTCTTCCAAGGAGTAAGTGTCTTCTAATTTCATGCCTGCAGTCACCATCTGCATTGATTTTGAAGTCTAAAAAAAATAGTTTGACAGTTTCCCCATCTATTTGCCATGAAGTGATGGGACCGGATGCCATGATCTTCATTTTCTGAATGTTGAGCTTTAAGCCAACTTTTTCAGTCTCCAGTTTCACTTTCATCAAAAAGCTTTTTAGTTCCTTTTCACTTTCTGCCTTAAGGATGGTGTGATCTGCATATCTGAGGTTATTGATATTTCTCCCAGCAATCTTGATTCCAGCTTGTGTTTCATCCAGTCCAGCGTTTCTCATGATGTACTCTGCATATAAGTTAAATAAGCAGGGTGACAATATACAGCCTTGACATACTCCTTTTCCTATTTGGAACCAGTCTGTTGTTCCATGTCCAGTTCTAACTGTTGCTTCCTGATCTGCAGATAGGTTTCTCAAGAGGCAGACACTACTATATATGAAATACATAGCCAAAAATGACCTAACATATTGCACAGGGAAATATACTCAATATCGTGTAATAACTGACAAGGGAAAAGAATGTGAAAAAGACTATGTGTTGTGCTTAGTTGTTCAGTTGTGTCCGACTCTTTGCAACACCATGGACTGTAGTCCACCAGACTCCTCTGTCCATGGGGATTCTCCAAGCAAGAATATATGTGCGTGTGTGCTAAGCTGCTTCAAATATGTGTGTGTGTGTGTATAACTTAATCATTTTGCTGTACACTTGAAACTAACACAACACTGTAAATCAATTATGCCTCAAAAAATACGCACAGATACATACATGCACATACACACACACACAAATATATATGTATATACACACAAAAAAATACAAAGAGAGCCATGGTCTAATAATTTTGGGGAAATAAATATGTCCCTTCTGTTGGAGACAGTTCAGTAGTGTTCTGGGTCCCCTTTATCAAACTTTTTGTACACACCCTCCTGATTTGCCACCTACACAGGTTCTATCAGAAGTCCTACATGACCATCTGCCTAGGATGCTACACCAGAAGCAATACAAGGTGCCATGACTCTTAGGGAATACCTTGCTGCAAGTCATTCTCATTTATTATCAACATCCAATCTAAATATTAATAGTTCCATGTGGCTAGTAGCTATTGTATTGTGTAGCAGAGATCTAAACAAACATCTGTGTTGAATCTTCTTTGGTTAGTTACTGGTTTGAGGGAGACAAGGAGGACCCTTCTCCTATTTCCATGGATTGACATGCTTTTAAGAATGAGGCTCATGGAGGAGGAGGAACCGTTGACCTTCCATCCTTTCTTTCCTATAGCAGTGATATCATGGTAGAAATGCACAGTTTCATAAAGAATAAAACGCGAGTCCAAATCCACCTGGACTTTCATTATATGCTTGTTGATGGGCATATTTTTCTGACTCCATAAATACAGAAGAGCACAGGGTACTATAGCTGTGCTTATGACCTGAGTTTTGGGGAAAGGTTAGATGAGATCTCTGTTACCTGTGAGCAACTTGCATTCCTCCTTCTTACTATGGTTTTTGCTGCACATTATATATTGATTGTCAATTAGACAAACTCCATTAAAGTAAAAATAATCAGATCAATTGTAGTTATGACATGAACACTTACTTGGGGTCACCATAATCTTAAAGAGTCAAATAACCATAGAAAAAAAAGGGACCATTGTGTACTGAGTTCCATCAACCACCCCATTTTACAGTTAGGGAAGAAAAGTAAAAAAGAATGAATTACTTGTCCAAGTTCACACAATATAATATGTGTCCACCAGAGTGTTCTGGAATCAAGCAAAATAAACGAGCTCTGAAGACTGTCTCTCTCTCTCCCTCATCCTCTTCCTATCTCTCATTTCTCCTCCCTCCATAGAAGTGCTTTCTCCAACAATCTGAAAAAAACATGGGGCATACTTTTGATATTTTGATGAAATATGAAGTGCATGATAGTTTCTTGTCATCTTCAAAATAAACATTTTTATGCCTTCTGCTGACCCACTGAACAAATGCTACCCCTCCTCCATCCTACTACTATGTTAAAAGGATGGAGGGAATATAGAAATTATTGACAATTATAACTACTATCATTTTCACTATTGCTTAGTGAGAAATCCTTTTATAAAGTATATTATTTAACTCTCTCAACAACACTGTGACATAAGTCTTGTTATCCCCAGTAAGGAAACAAAGAGGAAGGTTAAGCAGTTTACTCAAGTCCCTACAACTGGTAAGTTGTTATGTTGGATTTGATAGATAACTATTTCCGAAGTCTGTTGTTTTCCCATAGTATGTGGTATATTTGAGTATCTGAGAATACGCTCCCTTCAGATCTTTCCCTTTTCTTCCAACCTCTTTCAAAGTTCGCAAAATGTTAGTCTATCTTCAGAAATGTGGGAAAACTGTGCTGTGCTGTGCTTAGTCTCTCAGTCATGTCCAACTCTTTGCGACTGTAGCCTCCCAGGCTCCTCTGTCCATGGGGATTCTCCGGGCAAGAATACTGGAGTGGGTTAACATGCCTTCCTCCAGGGGTGGAAAAACTAGTACTTCTTAATATTTTAATACCAAAACTAAGAAAATGTATTTCCAATTTCAAATGAGGAATTGAATACAATTTCATTATGAATAATGGAGTAAAAAGAGCATCAGAATAAAAGAAATGACCTGCATTTCACTTCCAGCTTTGTTCCTAACTCAAATCACAAAGCAGCAACTAATTATTTTTGCTATAAAATCTCAGAATTTGGCATTCGGCAGGATCTGTGACCTCAGTTGCGTATGAAAGCAGAATTTGGCACACAGTTATCAAAATCACCTGAGAATGCTTTTTTTTCCTTTTTCAGTATATTAAACTTACATGATTTCATTCTGTAAGCCTCAGGTTATGACAGAATACCAGGGGTGGTAGTGTGGAAACTGACATGCACACTTTAAGACCAGTCCCTAAAGGATTTTAATTTATCCTCTTTCTCTTTGGAAGAGATGATCGCTGAGGTCCATAAGACATAGGTTAAGTGATTTCTGTGGGTCTTCCAAGTTGTAAGACAGAGGACAAAGGCAAATATGAAATCAGTGAGACTTTTTACCAAGTTTCCTTTTAACAAGTTACCATTCACTTTACCAAACTACTCTGCTGATATATTCACTGTATAATCCATCACACATTCATGTATTAACTCCTCTCTGACCACTAATATGTGCTGGATGCCCGGAGATACTTCTCTGCACTCAGAGGTTATATTTGAAGTCCAGGAAGTGCTTGATGTAATTCTGAAATGTTCTCAAGGCACCTGTAAAACCTTTCCTTTTTCCTTAAAGCAAAGATTATTGGAAAAGGTCACTTAACCATTTTCTTGTAGAGGAGGCATACATAAACCCAGTCTCCAAGGAAATTAATGTCTTTCCTGTTATATTGGAAAGACATGAAATTGGGTTGAAGTCCAAGGTGCACCTTGAATTCAGCCTTTATATTTAAAGTGAAAATCTGCATTCAAAATAAAAACATTAGAATAAAATATGTGTTTCTTCATGAGGATGTAAATGTTGTATAAAGAATAATAAAAATAAAAAGCAGGGAAGGTCTTAAAGTTTATGACATAGTTTATAATGAAAAATTGGATACAAATTAAATGTAAAAGAGAAGATAAATAATTTTGGTTATATTCTACTAGATGGAATATAATATGTTCATAAAATTATAGTTATTAGATATATAATGTGTAATAATACCTTATATATAATGACTAATGTATAATAATACATTTAAAAATCTTATAACAGTACATAGAAAAGCAGGACATAAAATTTTATTTACCATTTGAATAAAATTAGTTTGAAATATACATATGAAAATTATGTAAATATATGGCTAATTGTCAGTTTATTAAATGTGAACTTAAGCCTGGAACTGTACCTTACATTTATTATCTCATTTAAATTTCAAAATAAGACTTAATAAGTATTATTTTTTTCATGTTGAATGAGAAAATTCACTTAAAATGACTCATTTATTTTCATGTCTGTTAGGTGGTTGATTTTATGTGCCAACTTGGCTGGGTTATGGTACTCAGATATTTAGTCAAATACTATTTTAGATGTTTCTATGGAGATATACTTTTGGAGAAGTGAACATTTAAATCAGTGGATTTTAAGTAAAGCCCTTCATAATGTGAACTGACCTTATTCAATTAATGAAGGTCTTAAAACAGATTGACCTCGCATGAAGAAGAGGAAATTCTTGCAGCAGATAGCATCTGAACTCAAACTGCAAGCTTTCCCTTGGTCTCCAGCTTACCAATCTACCCTACATGTTTTGGATTTGCCAACCTCTTCATCAGTGAGCCAATTTCTTACATGAAATTGTTGTAGGAAGAGGGCATCCCCTCCAGGGCCCAAGAGTGGGCTCTTGTCTAACACGGAGAATTGTCCAAGGACACACATGCTGACAAAGCAAGAGACTTTATTGGAAGAGGGCACCCAGGCAGAGAGCAGCGGAGTAAGGGAACCCAGGAGAACTGTTCTGCCATGTGGCTCGTGGTCTCAGGTTTTATGTTGATAGGATTAGTTTCTGGGTTGTCTTTGGCCAATCATTCTGACTCAGAGTCCTTCCTGGTGGCACACACATCACTCAGCCAAGATAGATGCTAGCGAGAAGGATTCTGGGAGGTGGACGGACATGCACTGTCTCCTTTTGACCTTTCCCAAACTCTTTCAGTTGGTGGTGGCTTATTAATTCCATATTCCTTACCAGGACCTCCTTGTCATAAAACAGCTCATGTAAATGGTTACTATGGTGCCTGGCCAGGGTGGGTGGTTTTAGTCAGTGTGCTTCCACTAACAATATATATATATATATATATATATATATATATATATATTTAGATAGAGGATATAGAAAGATAAAGTGAAAGTGAAGTGAAGTTGCTCAGTTGTGTCCGACTCTTTGTGACTCCGTTGACTGCAGCCTACCAGGCTTCTCTGTCCATGGGATTCTCCAGGCAAGAATACTGGAGTGGGTTACCATTTCCTTCTCCAGGGGATCTTCCCAACCCAGGGATCGAACCCAGGTTTCACGCATTGGCAGCAGATGCTTTAACCTCTGAGCCACAGGGAAGCTCCTATAGAAAGATAAAGACATACATATAATATCTATATTTGCATATACATACAGATACATGTGTGTTATATACTCTCAACCTATTGTGTTTCTCTGGGAAACTCTGACTAAAACAGACTTTGATCCAGAGAGTGTTCTTGGGAAATATAGTCTTAAGAACAAATTTTCTAAATTGATTCTAGTTTTTTGGAATTGTTTTTCTAACTTGATGACATTTACAGGCACTAACAGCTCTATTTCCAGTAGTAAAGAGGATACTTATAGTTTGTAATGTGATGTGACAGTAGAGCTAAGCAAGATATCACCATAATATTCACAAACACTTATAAAAGGCAAAGTTATGTGTTGTTGTGCACATGATACCTTTGAACATTTTTGTTGAAATAATGAGCATAATGAAATTGACTAGCTGCTCCTATACCACTGGAAAAAATAGGGGTAGGGAGTATGAACTCAAGAATTCAGTTCCCAGTGAAATGCTATATAAATGACCTTAAAGTTTCTGTCTGCCCTGAAAGAGATCCTTATCTACTATAGCTGCAGAGCTATCTGAAAAACCAAAATCAGAAAGTCATCCCATGAGTGACTGAATTACAACACAAAGTGAATTCCCAATTTCATGGTACGTCTACTGTTAAAATGAGGCCATTGATCAGGGAAGAATGGGATCCTGGAAGCTGGCATAGGGGTGTATGGGAAGATTCTGATGAAACTGTAGACACTAAACCCCCAAATTCTGATGAATCTGTTTTGCCAGTAGAAGTAGCTGATCTATCCCATCTGAGGAAATGAACCTTGCTTCACCTGAGGAAACAGTAATGGCCTCCCCTGAAATAATACCTGTCAAGAGATCACAAGTTCTCCTCAGGAATCACCCTCATCACCCCTTTTGCTTTTAGTCCTATAACTAGACTCAAGCCCCAGCAGGCTTTGAAAGAGAGGTAAAAATTATGGCCCATGAGGATAATGGTAGAAGGAACATAAAGTTGTATCAGGCTGAATTTATGAATATGGGCACCCTAAGCAGAAATTCTGGATTTAATGTTGCAGCTCAGGGTGTTAGAAAAGGCTCTAACAGTTTTGGTTGGATGTTAAAACATGAATCAAAGGTGGCCTGAGTTAAATAAATTTGAAATGCTAGGTATACTGTGAGAGGAAGGCATTCAACAGTTTAGAGAGATTGAAATGTCAGAGTGAATTTGTCACATAAGTCTTGCTCACGCAATTGGAAGATTCCAGTGGACCTATATGGGTTCCAGGGGACATATATGCTACCAGTACTATAAGGACTAAATTTGTGAGGGGAGCCCCAGAATATTTGCAAGAGCTGTGAGGTCACTCTTTTCTACAGACATAAAATTGAATTGAGAATTGTTACCTCTAAATGAGTGGAAAACTTAATGCAATGAATACAATCAGATAGTGGGGTAGCAGGGCCAAATGGTGGTACTGACTGTCCAAGTCATGATGGACAGAGTTATACCACAGAGGATGGCAGAGCAATGATCAAAATAGTCTGGCTTACAAAGACCTATGGTATTGGCTAGGTGATTATGGTGTTCCTAGAAGCGAAATAGATGTGAGACCTACTAAGTTCTTTAGCTGCATCAGTGAAGGAATTCCAGGTCAAGTGAACAAAACTCTAATTTGAATCATCTAGAGTCATGTCCCCTCAAGTCAATTTCTGAACTTGATCCAGTTTACAGACCCATAGCCCCTTGTATGAAGGGAAAATGGAGTCCCCTAGAGAAGAACCCTGTACCCTGTCAGAAACTTATACTCTCCATCTTTCTTTCAGTGTTACCCAAAGGGAGCTATGGGTTTTTAAAAACTTTTTATTTTATACTGGAGTGTAGTTGACTAGCAATGCTGTGTTAGTCTCATGTGCACAACAAAATGACTCAGCCACATGTGCACATGCATCCATTTCCCTTCAAACTCTCTCTTACCTTGAATGCTACGTAATATTGAGCAAAGTTCCCTGTCCTATACAGTCTTTTATCATGGTGACTCAGTATTGGGATAAAGATATATCAGGTCTTTCAGGGATTATCAAATACTGACTCTGAACTAATTTCAGGGAATCCAAAATAGCACTCTAGCACACTCAGAGGGGGATTTGTAGACGTCAGGTGATCAAAGAAATTTTAGCTTAAGTCCATCTTAAAATACATTCAGTGTGTTCATTAATTCATAAGCACAGTTCTGTAATATTTACTTTGAATAGACACAATTAGCAATTTACAGAAACTCTACAGTGGTTCTCTGACCTGTGGAGTGAAAGCTAGTATGGTGGGAAAGACCAAGTAAAACCATTAGAAACCCTCTCCCTTGGAAAATTATAAATCAAAGGCAGCATCTCACTCATGAGAGGCTACAGATTAGTGCCACCACCAAGGACTTAAAGGATGTAAAGACGGTAATTCCCACAATATCCCCCATTCAACTTGTCTATTTGTATAGAGAATATATGGATCTCAGATAACGAGAGAAGAATGATGGTGGTGGTGGTTCAGTCTCTAAGTCAGGTTTGACTCTTGTGACCCCATGGACAGTAGCCCCAAACATCTGTCCATAGGATTTCCTAGGTAAGAATACTGGAGTGGGTAGCTATTTCCTTCTCCAGGGGATCGTCTCAACCTAGAAACTGAACTCTGGTCTCCTGCATGGCAGATGGTCTCCTGCATTGCCGGTAGATTCTTTACTGACTGAGCCACCAGGGAAATCCAAGAACAGATTATCCTTAGTTAAATGAGATGGTGATTCCAGTTACTGTACCAGATGTGGTTTCTTTACCAGGTCAAATTAACATGTCTCTTGGTACCCGGTATCTGGCTATCCATCTGGCAAATGTCTTTTTCTCCATACCTATTAGAAAAGACTATCCCAAATAGTGTTCTTTCAGCTGACAAGGCAATCAATACACTTTTACTCTAATCTCAGGGATACATCAACTTTTTAGCCAACTGTGTTATAGTTTAGTTCTTGAAGATCTTGATTGCCTTTCCCTTGCACAAGATATGACATGGATTCATTACACTGATATGCTGGTTGGACATAGTGAGAAAAAAAAAAAAAAAAAGTGGTTCCAGACTCATTGGTAATGCATTTGCATGTCAGAAGATGGGAAATGAGCCTGACAAAAATTCAGGGAGCTTCCACCTAGTGAAATATCTAGAGGTTCAGTGAGTTGAGAAAGTTAATAGCCTTTTAAGATAAGAGATAAATTGTTGAATCTGGCTCCCCCGCACAAATGAAAAAGTGGCAGAGTACTCAGCCTTTTTGGGACATTTGAGCCAACATATTCCTCATTTGAGTGTGTTACTCTGGCTCATTTATCAAGTACCTGAAAAGCTGCTGGTTTTGATTTGATCTCAAAACAAGAGAAAGTTCTATCACTGGTTCAAGTTACTGTACAAGCTGCTTGGCCAAGAGGCCATATGATACAGCAGATCCAATGGGCTTGAAGTGTAGTAGCAAATACAGATGCTGTTGAAAAGCTCTGCCAATCCCTTAAAGCTGATTCACAGCAAAGGCCCCCAGGATTTTGGAGCAAAGCCCTGTCATGTTCTGTAGATAACTACTCTTCCTTTGAGAGAATGAAAAAAAGAAAAGCTCTTGGTTTTTGAAATTGTGTTTTTAAACTGACAGCTATTTTCTGAAATGGATCTTGGCCTGTTACTGAGACTTACTAGAGGCTGAATGATGCAAAGCCTACTAAACCAAGTGACAGTGGTCCACCAAGTTCCCAACCTGATTGGCTTGTCATGGACTGGATGTGTGTGATCCACCAAACTATAAAGCTGGGTGTTCATGTTACAACTTTGTCATCAAATGATTAGGTATATGTGTAAACCGGCCCAACCAGAGCCTGAAGGTACAGGTAGGTTACACGACGAAGTGGCTCAAATGTCATGGTCTTCATTTCTGCTACCTTACCTTCTCTCTCCCAGCCTGCACTAATGGCCTCATGAGGAGTTTCCTAAGATCTGCTGGTAGAAGAAGAAAACATACATGTGTTGTTTATAGATGGGTCTACATAATAATATGCAGGCACCGCCCATGAGTGGACAGCTGCAAAACTGTAGCATCTGTCTGGGACATACAGAAGGACTGTGACAAATGGGAATCTTCCTAGTGGGCAGGGCACCTGATGCACCTGGCTGTTCACTCATCTTGGAAGGCCAAACATGCAATTATGTACCAATTATAGGGCTATGGTCCATGGCTGAATGGTCAGGGGCTTGTAAGTTGCATGATTGGAAAATTGGGGGCCAGGAGATATAGGTAAGAGGTGTATGGATAGACCTCTCTGAGTGAGAAAAAATAGGAATAAATTTACGTCCTGTGTGAGTGCTTATCAAAGAGTTCCTTCAGCAGAGGGGATCCACTCAGGCTTTCCCCCGGATATCCTTGTCATTACACAAAGAGCACATGGTGAAGTAACCACAGTTGCAGGGATAGAGGTTATGCATGGTGCTCAGTTGCTCAGTCATGTCTGATTCTTTTGCGACGCCCTGGACTGTAGCCTGCCAGGCTACTCTGTCCATGGAATTTTCCAGGTAAGAATACTGGAGTTGGTTGCCACTTCTTCCTCCAGGGGATCTTCCCAACACAGGAATGGATTCAGATGAAAAGAGTTTCACACATAAAGGCCAAACTGGCCTGAGTGGCCTGAGTGCCCATCTGCCAGCAGCAGAAACTAACATTATGCCTGTGACATGGCACCTTTCTCTAGGATAACTGTTCAGCTATCTGGTAGTAAGTGGATTATATTGGGCCACTTCTATATCAGAAAGGAGGCTGTCTTGTTTTATAGTAATAGATACTTAAGATACAGACTTAACTTTCCTGTATGCAGTGTTTGTTTGTAGTGATCAAGGGATTACTACTGTTCATTTTATTCCCCAAGCAAAGAAAGTAAGGTGCAGAGTGAATAACTGAATTGTCCTTTGCTACCTGGATGCTCTCAGCAAAATTTAGCTTTCTTGTCAACTTTCCAGTGTCTCTCATTTGTCTGTCTCTGCATATAAGAATCACACTCTTTACTCTTTTGAAGTTGTATATTATGTTTACTATCAACTGGGGCTAATCGTCTCTCATTATCTTACTTTTTCAGAATTTTCAAGCCATTTTTGTAAAGAATTTATAAGGATTTTGAAAACAGAGCTTTACTTCAAAAACACATTTGTCATTTTATTAATTAGCATTAAATTAATATATTAGCAGAAATTATTTACATGGTTATTTTTCTTTAAATATAGTAAGGCTTCCTATTTGCTAATGTCCTTGTATTTCTCTATTTATGGCTCTCATTGTCATTTTCAATTGTGGCATTTATTATCAATAAGGTCTTACCTTGATATAGACTTGCTACCTACCAAGTTAGGTCTAGCTCCCTATCACATCTTTCTACAGTTAATTTTATTGTAAATGTGCTTTTTGCCCCTTCCATTATTGCTTCCAAGCAGTTCAGTTCAGTTCAGTTACTCAGTCGTGTCTGACTTTTTACGACCCTATGAATTGCAGCATGCCAGGTCTCCCTGTCCCCAATCAGCTCCCGGAGTTCACTCAAATTCACATCCATTGAGCTGGTGATGCCATCCAGCCATCTCATCCTCTGTCGTCCCCTTCTCCTCCTGCCCCCAATCCCTCCCAGCATCAGAGTCTTTTCCAATGAGTCAACTCTTCGCATGAGGTGGCCAGAGTACTGGAGTTTCAGCTTTAGCATCATTCCTTCCAAAGAAATCCCAGGGCTGATCTCCTCTAGAATGGACTGGTTGGATTTCCTTGCAGTCCAAGAGACTCTCAGGAGTCTTAGGAAGCATTTATTCCCATATATTAAATTTACAGCAATAGTTTTGCTTATCTTGATAATTTGAGCATTTACATTAGTTTTTCAATAGAATCTCAAAGATATTACATGTGTAAGGTTAAAATTCTGCAAATGATTTTACCAATTTTCCCCCTAAATTTTAATGTTTTTCTTCTGTAGTTGTATTTACTCACAATGGCAGAATCTGGTGAAATAACAGTGGTGCTTATGGAAACCATGTCTTCTTCCTGCATTTAATAATAAGACATTTAATATCTCTCTGTTAAACCCATAGAGGAGCTTTTGAGTTAATGTAGTAAGTATGATTATATAGTCATGTGCATATGTGAATAAAGAAAAGACAGTAATATCTACCTCATAGAGTGTTTTGAGAATTCAAAGAGATAAGGTATGTGAAGCACTTAGAACAGTTCTCGGCTCATAGTGAACTCTTTGCAATGAAGTAATTATATGGTTATACTTAGGAGATACCCAGTTGTTTATCCTTCTGTAAAATTGTGGCCATAAATGATAAAGTGCGTTAATATACACCAAGTACTTGAAATGGAGCCGAGCATATAGTATGAGCTCAGTAAGTATGCATCACTAATATATGGCATTATTGAGGCATTTTACCAAGAAATGATGTTGATTTGTATCAAAAGCTATTGCTGAGTTTTTGAAGACTATTTTCACTTTTGATCTATAAATCAAATGAAATAGACTGACATTTTCTAATATAAGCATGCTGCTTTCACGGAATCAAGCCTTCTTGGATTTATTATGCTGTTTTTAAGTGAACTGCCAGAGTTTGAAATGATTTTGTTTAGGGATTTCTAAAAATCAATATTTAAATAAGAGATAGATCTTAAGTTTCCTTTTGATGTCATCCTTGTTGAGTTTTGGCTGGAATATTTAGCTAACTTCATAAGAATTATTTGAATAATTTTTTCTTTTTCTATACCACAGAAGAGTGTAAACAAATCAAAGTATTTTGTTTATTTTTATTGTTTCTTAAATATTAAGTGAAAAGCTCCTGTGAAATAGTCTGAGTATTTTTATCTTTTTTTTTTTTGGTAGAGGAGACTTTTCATAACTTTCTCCATATTTTAATTGTTTACTTGATTTGTTTTCTATCTCATATAATATCCTTCTTCCCTGGTAACCACTTATTTGATTTCTTTATCTATGAATCTATTCCTTTTTATGTTTGCTCATTTGTTTTCACTTTTAGATTTTACATATATGTGAACTGGGACAGTATGTCTTTCTCTCTCTGACTTACTTCACTTGGCATAATTCCCTCTAGGTTCATCCATTTTGTGGTAAATGGCAAGATTTCATTCTTTTATGGCTACCTCTCTTGGAGGCTCTCCAGAATCACAGACAGGTCTGGACTTCTTGAGAAGCTGGGACTGTCTCAAATGGTTGCTTCTGCACTCAGCCTCAGTGCCTGTGGAATTTTGTATGTGTCCTTTAAGAGTAGAGTCTGTTTGCTCCAGCCTCTGTCTCTCCCATATGCAAACTCCACTGGCATCCAGTGCCAGATATTCGGGGGCTTCCTTCTGGGGCAGGATCCCTGGGCTGGTTCAGACCCTTTGCTCCTTTGGGGGAACCTCTTCAGTTGTGATTATCCTCCTTTATGTGGGTCACCTGTCCGGTGGTTGAGCCCTGATTAAACCGCATCTCTGACCCTATTATCCATCTCTGTGGTTCCTTCTTTACTTCATTATGTATTTTTAGCTAGTTTTTAACTTAGTAACAATGGTCATATATACATTGTATATCTCTTTCATTAATCATTTTCTATATTTCCTTTTCATATAATAGGAAAAAATGTACACTTTGCTTCTACCACTATCTTCATCTCCAAATTCTAGGTGATTATAGCATGTGTGTGTGTGGGTTTGTGTGTTAAGGCTTATGCATTTAAATACTCTCAATTATTTTATATCCTTCAAGTAATTTTTTTCACCCTTGTTTAAAAAATATCTGGAAATTTCATACTTATCCTAGTATATATCTTCTTACCCTCATCAACTTGTTAGTTATAGAATTTCTATGGCACCAGCATGTTTAATATTCAAATTTTTTATTAAAGTCATAATTCTACATTTGTTTTAGTTTTTGTTCTATAACCAAATGGAGTCAATGCTCAGCATTAACCCTTAAATATGATTTATCCGCCCACCTTTGTTTGACTCAAAAGTTCATTCCATCATATTTCCCTTAAGTCTCCACTGGATATCTTTATTCTGTTCTTGGAAACTCTAAACAATATATGTTTATTGCTTTTATTCCTAAATCTCTTTATACTTAATATAAAATTTTGGGGACATTTGTGTTCATATAAGAATTAGGAATTGCTCTGCAACCCACTCCAGTACTCTTGCTTGGAAAATCCTCTGGATGGAGGAGCCTGGTAGGCTGCAGTCCATGGGGTTGGGAAGAGTCGGACATGACTGAAGGACTTCACTTTCACTTTTCACTTTCATGAATTAGAGAAGGAAATGGCAACCACTACAGCATTCTTGCGTGGAGAATCCCAGGGACAGAGGAGCCTGGTGGGCTGCCGTCATGGGGTCGCACAGAGTTGTACACGACTGAACGACTTAGAAGCAGCAGCTGCTCTTTTCTACCAGTGCTAGAAATGCTAGCTTAAAAGACTCTTTATTTAATTTACTATTCAATAATTTTATTAGGATATGTTTCAGGGTTAATTATTATGTGTCAGTTTCCTCCAGTACTCAATGTACTCTTTAATATCTAAAATCGAGTTTTCTTTTATATCTGGTAAAATGTTAAATTATACCTTTACTCTTTTGTTTCTTTTGTTTTCTTCAGAAATAACTATTTTTCTTCAGAAACACATACTTATTTTAAGACTCTGGCTTCTATAACTATTATTATTACTTCAATTCCATATAGTATTATCATTTCATTACTTTTAAACTCTTTTAATCTTTGCTTATTTCTCTTAATCTTGTGTTGTATAAAAGCCTCTGGTTTTTCTGCAATATTGTAATATTTTTTGTAATATTTTATTGTAATATCCATCCATTCCCTTATTAT
This sequence comes from Nanger dama, assembly GCA_917880005.1. Classification (NCBI taxonomy): domain Eukaryota; kingdom Metazoa; phylum Chordata; class Mammalia; order Artiodactyla; family Bovidae; genus Nanger; species Nanger dama. The sequence goes on along the minus strand of CAKJTW010000004.1, from coordinate 62,523,886 downwards.
AAACTACTTTCAAAATGTATATTTTTGTATCTGTTTTACCTTTTCATTTCACTTTTTAAGGTTAAGTTTACAGTTCAGTTTAGTCACTCAGTCGTGTCTGACTTTTGGGACCCCATGAATCACAGCACACCAGGCCTACCTGTCCATTACCAACTCCCAGAGTTCACACTCATGTCCATCGAGTCAGTGATGCCATCCAGCCATCTCATCCTTTGTTGTCCCCTTCTCCTCCTGCCCCCAATCCCTCCCAGCATTACAGTCTTTTCCAATAAGTCAGCTCTTCTCATGAGGTGGCCAAAGTACTGGAGTTTCAGCTTTAGTATCATTCCTTCCAAAGAAATCCCAGGGCTGATCTCCTTCAGAATGGACTGGTTGGATCTCCTTGAAGTCCAAGTGACACTCAAGAGTCTTCTCCAACACCACAGTTCAAACCATCAGTTCTTTGGTGTTAAGCTTTCTTCACAGTCCAGCTCTCACATCCATACATGACCACTGGAAAAACTATAATCTTGACTAGATGGACTTTGGTTGGCAAAGTAATGTCTCTGCTTTTCAATATGCTATCTACGTTGGTCATAACTTTCCTTCCAAGGAATAAGCATCTTTTAAATTCATGGCTGCAGTCACCATCTGCAGTGATTTTGAAGCCCCCCAAAATAAAGTTTGACACTGTTTCCACTGTTTCCCCATCTATTTCCCATGAAGTGATGGGACCAGAGGCCATGATCTTAGTTTTCTTTTTTTTTTTAATTAAATTTATTTATTTTTTTAATTACAATACTGTATTTGTTTTGCCATACATTGACACGAATCAGCCATAGGTGAACACAATCGCCCAATGCCGAAGCCCCCTCCCACCTCCCACCCCACATCCTCTACCTGAATCATCCTGTGCATCAGCCCCATGCATCCTGCATCCTACACCAAACATAGATTAGCGCTTCGTTTCTTACAGGAAAATACAGATGCTTCACTGCCATTCTCCCAAACCATCCCACCCTTTCCCTCTCCCTCAGAGTCCAAAAGTCCACTCTATACCTCTGTGTCTCTTGTTGTCTCACATACAGGGTCATCATTACTGTCTTCTAAATTCCATATATATGTGTCAGTATACTGTATTGGTGTTTTTCTTTCTGGCTTACTTCACTCTGTATAATCGGTTCCAATTTCATCCATCTCATTAGAACTGAGTCAAATTTATTCTTTTTAAGGGCTGAGTAATACTCCATTGTGTATATGTACCACAGCTTTCTTATCCATTCATCTGCTGATGGACATCTAGGTTGCTTCCATGTCCTGGCTATTATAAACAGTGCTGCAATGAACATTGGGGTACATGTGTCTCTTTCAATTCTGGTTTCCTCAGTGTGTATGCCCAGCAGTGGGATTGCTGGGTCATAAGGCAGTTCTATTTGCAATTTTTTAAGGAATCTCCACACTGTTTTCCATAATGGCTGTACTAGTTTGCATTCCCACCAGCAGTGTAAGAGGGATGCAATTCCCATCAAGCTACCAGCAGTATTTTTCTCAGAACTAGATCAAATAATCTCAAGATTTGTATGGAAATACAAAAACCTCGAATAGCCAAAGCAATCTTGAGAAAGAAAAATGGAACTGGAGGAATCAACTTGCCTGACTTCAGGCTCTACTACAAAGCCACAGTCATTAAGACAGTATGGTACTGGCACAAAGACAGAAATATAGATCAATGGAACAAAATCGAAAGCCCTGAGATTAACCCACATACCTATGGACACCTTATCTTCGACAAAGGAGGCAAGAATATACAATGGAGTAAAGACAGTCTCTTTAACAGGTGGTGCTGGGAAAACTGGTCAACCACTTGTAAAAGAATGAAACTAGACCCCTCTCTAACACCATACACAAAAATAAACTCAAAATGGATTAAAGATCTAAATGTAAGACCAGAAACTATAAAACTCCTAGAGAAGAACATAGGCAAAACACTCTCCGACATAAATCACAGCAGGATCCTCTATGATCCATCTCCCAGTACACTGGAAATAAAAGCAAAGATAAACAAATAGGATCTAATTAAAATTAAAAGCTTCTGCACAACAAAGGAAACTATAAGCAAGGTGAAAAGACAGCCTTCTGAATGGGAGAAAACAATAGCAAATGAAGCAACTGACAAACAACTAATCTCAAAGATATATAAGCAACTTATGCAGCTCAACTCCAGAAAAATAAATGATCCAATAAAAAAAAATGGGCCAAAGAACTAAATAGGCATTTCTCCAAAGAAGACATACAGATGGCTAACAAACACATGAAAAGATGATCTTAGTTTTCTGAATGTTCCACTTTAAGCTAACTTTTTCCACTCTCTTCTTTCACTTTCATCAAGAAGATTTTTAGTTCCTCTTTACTTTCTACTATATAGGTGGTGTCATCTGCATATCTGAGGTTATTGATATTTCTCCTGGAAATCTTGATTCCAGCTTGTGCTTCTTGCAGCCCAGCGTGTCTCATGAGGTACTCTGCATATAAATTAAATAAGCAGGGTGACAATAAACAGCAATCTTGATTCCAGCTTGTGATTCTTCCAGTCCAGCATTTCTCATATGTACTCTGCATAGAAGTTAAATAAGCAGGGTGACTATATACAGTCTTGACATACTCCTTTTCCTATTTGGAACAAGTCTGTTGTTCCATGTCCAATTCTAACTGTTGCTTCCTGTCCTGCATACAGATTTCTCAAGAGGCAGGTTAGGTGGTCTGGTATTCACATCAGAATTTTCCACAGTTTCTTGTGATCCACATTCAAAGGCTTTGGCATAGTCAATAAAGCAGAAGTAGATGTTTTTCTGGAACTCTCTTGCTTTCTCCATGATCCAACAGATGTTGGCAATTTGATCTCTGCTTCCTCTGCCTTTTCTAATACCAGCTTGAACATCTGGAAATTCACGGGTCACATACTGCTGAAACCTGGCTTGGAGAATTTTGAGCATTACTTTACTACCATGTGAGATGAGTGCAATTGTGCGGTAGTTTGAGCATTCTTTGCCATTGCCTTTCTTTGGAACTGGAGTGAAAACTGACCTTTCCCAGTCATGTGGCCACTGCTGAGTTTTCCAAATTTGCTGACACATTGAGTGCAGCACTTTCATACCATCATCTTTCAAGAGTTGAAAGAGCTCATCTGGAATTCCATCACCTCCACTAGCTTTGTTTGTAGTGATGCTTTCTAAGGCCCACTTGACTTCACATTCCAAGATGTCTGGCTCTAGATTAGTGATCACACCACTGTGATTATCTGGGTCGTGAAGTTTTTGTACAGTTCTTTTGTGTATTCTTGCCACTTTTTCTTAATATCTTCTGCTTCTGTTATGTCCATACCATTTCTGTCCTTTATCAAGCCCATCTTTGCATGAAATGTTCCCTTGGTATCTTTAATTTTTCTTGAAGACATCTCTAGTGTTTCCCATTTTGTTGTTTTCCTCTATTTCTTTGCATTGTTCGCTGAGGTAGTCTGTCTTACCTCTCCTTGCTGTTCTTTGGAAATCTGCATTCAGATGGTTATATCTTTTTTTTCCTTTGCTTTTCTCTTCTCTTCTTTTCACAGCTATTTGTACGGCCTCCTCAGACAGCCATTTTGCTTTTTTTCCATGGGGATGTTCTTCATCCCTGTCTCCCGTACAATGTCACAAACCTCCGTCCATAGTTCATCAGGCACTCTATCTATCAGATCTAGTTCCTTAAATCTATTTCTAACTTCTCACTTCCACTGCATAATCATAAGGGATTTGATTTAGGTCATACCTGAATGGTCTAGTAATTTTTCCTACTCTCTTCAATTTTAGTCTGAATTTGGCAATAAGGAGTTCATGATCAGAGTCACAGTTAGCTCCTGGTCTTTTTTTTGCTGACTGGATAAAGCTTCTCCATCTTTGGCTGCGAAGAATATAATCAATCTGATTTCAGTGTTGTCCATCTGGTATTGTCCATGTGTAGAGTCTTCTCTTGTGTTGTTGGAAGAGGGTGTTTGCTATGACCAGTTTATTCACTCGGCAAAACTCTTTTACCCTTTCCCCTGCTTCATTCCATATTCCAAGTCCAAATTAGCCTGTTACTCCAGGTGTTTCTTAGGTACTCTCAAAAATGACCAGGCTAGTTTATCTTAAATATTTTGAAGGTGTCATGAAAGAGTAGGTATTTGAAGTGGGTATTAAATGCTGAGCATGAGGCAGTTTTGTGAAGATTTGGAGACAGTACCCTCTAGAAATAAGGCAGAGCAGTTCCTATGTTGTAAAGTGTGACAGACTAGGGTGCTGGGTGATATCACCTGGTGGCAGGTGGAGTTTAAAGGCTAAGGTAAGAGCCTGGATTCACTAAAGTGCACTACGTGCATACGTGTGTGCATGCATACGTGCTAAGTCTTTTCAGTCATGTTTGACTCTTTGCAACCCTATGGACTGTAGCCCACCAGGTTTCTCTACCCATGGGCTTCTTCCCGTAAGGATACTGGATGGGTTGCCATGACCTTCTCCAGGGCATCTTCACAACTCACGAACCCACGTCTCTTAAGTCTCCTGCATGGGCAGGTAGATTCTTTACCACTAACACCACCTGGTAAGCCTCAAAATGCACTATTGTGGATGGGATTTTCTGAGGTATAATTGACATATAATATTATATTAGTTTCAGGTATACAACATAGTCATTAAATATTTGTATATATTTTTAAATGATCTCCCCATAAATCCAGTTAATATCTGTTAGCAAACATAGTTACAGAATTTTTTCTTGTGATGTGAACTTTTAAGACCTACTTTTTAAAAGCAAATTTCCAATATACAATACAGTATTATTAACTATAGTCACCATGCTATATATCCCCATAAAGTACCTGTTTTATAACTGAAAGTTTTTACTCCCTTCACCAATTGATAAAGAAAAAACTACTTTTTTAAGTGAAATCAAATATCTTTGGCTCATATTCCCCTTTCAAATGGTATTATGTGCCCAGCTAGCTCAGTGGGTAGAGCATGAAACTCAGTCTCTAAAGGGTTGAGGTGTTCTATGCATGAAAATACAAATCCTCTTCATTTTTCAGATACTGGTAAAATGTTCCCTCACATATAGACATTTGAAATTTGAGATACAATTAAAAGCATATGGCTATATATGATATTTGCTTTTCTCTTTTGCCTTACTTCACTCTGTACAACAGTCTCTAGCTCCACCCACATCTCTACAAGTGGCATAATTTCATTCCTTTTTACAGCTGAGTAATATTCCATTGTGTATGTGTCTACGTCTTCTTTATTCATTTTTCTGTCAATGGACATTAGGTTGCTTCCATGTCCTGGTTATTACAAATAGTGCTGCAATAAACATTGGGATGCATGGATGTTATGGAATTATGGTTTTCTCTCAATATATGCCAGAAATGGGATTGCTGGATCATACAGTAGTTTTATCTTTAGCTTTTAAGAAACCTCTACACTGTTCTCTATAGTTAAGGAAATCCAAAAGGTGGGGATATACGTATACATGGGATTCTCTGGTGACTCAGAGGTAAAAATCCACTTACAATGCAGGAGTGGCAGGAGATGCAGGTTTGATCCCTGGATAGGGAAGATACCTTGGCGGAGGGCATGGCAACCCACTTCAGTATCCTTCCCTAGAGAATCCCATGGAGAGAGGAGCCTATAGGTATATAGCCCATAGGGTCTCAAAGATACACAACTGCAGCAACTTGGAACATACACGCATGTTAATATGCAACTTGGAACATACACGCCTGTTAATATTTGACTGATTCATTTTGCTGTACAGCAGAAAATAACACAGTATTGTAAAGCAACTATAATCTAATAATTTCTTTTTAAAGTGTGGATGCTTCTGATCTTAAGTATTGTTCCACCTAGGAGATTTTAAATTGTAAATGAGGAATCAAAAAACTCAAAAGATGATGACCTAAACAAATTATCATTCATGAAAGCCTAGGAACATTGTCAAAGGGAGACACTCTGGTGGTTTAATTGCTAAATCATGTACAACTCTTGTGACCCCATAGACTATATAGCCTGCCAGATTCCTCTGTCCATGGGATTTTCCAGGCAAGGGTATTGGAGGAGGTTGTCATTTCCTTCTCCAAAGCCTGATGGGTTGCTTCCCTCAGGAAGATTTTCACAAAGAGTGGCTGATATAATTTTCACAACAACATATTTGAAATAGTTATAAGTTGCTTCTATTTTCCACTTAGAGAAACACATATTCAAGGTTTAAAGAGTTTGTCTGAGTTTACACAGCTAAGAAATGGCAGAGCTCAACCAAACAGGACTCTGATCACCTAGGCTGGATTCTCCCACTAAGGATGCCACCAGCAAGGCTGGAGGTAGGGAAAGCTGGGGGGAGGAAGTACCATTCTGACTTTGGCAAATCACTCCCTTATTAGTAGTTCTCTCTGACAACTATGCAAGAAGCATCTTGAATTGGACCATTTATCTCTATCAGAGAGCAGGCTCCTTTTCCCCATAGCTGTGCAGCCTCAGCAGTCAGGATTGATGACAGCTGCTGGACACCTGAGCTGTTTTATTTTTGCTAGGAGATAACAGAGTGAATGCCTTGTAGCAGCTTCAGAACCCTGATGAGTTCAAAGCTCAGAGTCGAGATTGTGCAGGGTAATTTCCAGATAATTCAAGGAGAAGGGAAAGCTAGACAAACTCCTGTTTCACTCTGAAGTGCTATGAGGAATGTGTTTAGAAATCTGAGGAGAAAAATTGTCTCATGGAGAGTGCTTCAAAGAATTTTTTATCTTCTTTTCCCTTCATTCTTTGAGGATTGAACTCCAACCCAGCTCATTTTTAAAACTGGAATTTCTGTTTCATATAAAGCTAGATTTAAGTCAAGATAAAATTTGATGATTCCTTCAAAGCCACCAAGTGTCTTAGACAGAGGCCAGGGAATCTGTTGCAGGATACTCTTGTGCTATGAATTTCATTCTTCCTTTTTGCCTCTTTGGTAAATTGACGGCAGAAATATAGGAGTTTTAGACCACTGAAATATGCTGTTTCCTTTATTTCAAAATGCTGAACCTATTGGCCCTTCTGCAAGGGAGAAAAAGACCATGCAGTGGATGCCTCAGTTTAGGCTGAAAACTTACTGTAAAGACATTTAATTCAACATGAACTTAGTGTGTCTCACAGGTCAGACCATCTGGTAGGACCTGAAAGGCAGAGATGCTCAGATCCTGGTCCTTCCCTGAGCATCTTAGCTTCTTCTTGAGAGCTGGCGAACGCATGTGGAACTATGTCCAGTGTGTGTTGGGCAAGGCTCCTCATATTTCCTTGAAATTTGAGATCTGCCTGTTTCTTCATCATTCTTCCACCTCCTTAGGAAGGAGCCATAGATGAAGACTGTGGCTACACATCAGAGAGGAAACTTGGATGTACAGAGATTTATGTAACATTATTAAGGGGTTCTTTGTGGGCCCAGGCTTGAGACTGACCTGGACTTAAATGTGAACTCTCTTATGTCATCTCCCTGTCTCCTTGTATGTTGTTCCTGTCTGACTCCTCAGGCAGGTGGGGAGAGGCAGGAGGGAAGAACCCAGTCACAGTGATATGTTTGCTGTGGTGGCGGCTAGGACTCTTGGATATGTGGTGGTCTGGAAGTGGCTTCACTCTCACCAGGTCCTTCCATGACTTCCTCAGTGATTCCACACAGGGAAATTTCCACTGCGAGTCTTCTGATGTGGGTGATGTCAGTTTCCAGAGGTTCACAGAATGATTCTGTAGTTCACCCACCCAGTGCATTCTGAGGCAGCCCCATTCCACTCTTCCTCGACCTCAAGGGGGCCCTGTCAGGAAACGTCCCTTTAGAGGTACATCCAGCTGGATCTTTCCCACATAACTCAAATCAAGTTCATCCTTTTCACTGCTGTTTATGGAAGTGGATGGTGGTCCCAATCCAGCTCCTTAGCTCTTTCCTACACCATCTTCTGTCAGTAGCTACTACCTGCAATGTGAGAGACCTGGATTTGATCCCTGGGTTGGGAAGATCTCCTGGAGAAGGAAATGGCAACCCACTCCAGTACTCTTGCCTGGAAAATCCCACGGATGGAGAAGCCTGGTAGGCTACAGTCCATGGGGTCACAAAGAGTCGGACATGACTGAGCGACTTCACTTTAGATTACTCAAGTTTTAGCTCATTGGAGAAAAAAAATCAGGTCTCGGGTGAAAGGAGTCTAGTCATTATAAACATGAGCAAGTTCACACAATCAGACAACAATAGTAACAATAATGCTAGATTTCAATTTTTATTCCAAGGACAAAGGAGAGTGCATATTTATCATTCTTGTCCCTGATTTACAGTTCTCCAGAAATAGAACAAAATCATATTCAAAATGGTAACATTTTTTCCTGGAATGGAGGAAGAACCAGATCTAATAATGCAAGAATAATATTGTGCCCAAAGGGTGCTAGCATAGATATCTCCCTTTTCTGCAAATATTGGGCTGTATCACTAAGCTTGCTACTGAAAATTACCATAAACAACTGGATAAAAGAATTTTAAAAAACCATTTAAAAATCTAAAAATATAGTGAGGCAATGCTAGAACAAATTTTGTTTTATTTCTGCTTTATTGACTATGTCAAAGCCTTTGAATGTGTGGATCACAGTAAACTGTGGAAAATTCTGGAAGAGATGGGAATACCAGACCACCTGGCCGGCCTCTTGAGAAATCTGTATGCAGGTCAGGAAGCAACAGTTAGAACTGGACATGGAACAACAGACTGGTTCCAAATAGGAAAAGGAGTATGTTAAGGCTGTATATTGTCACCCTGCTTATTTAACTTCTATGCAGAGTACATCATGAGAAACGCTGGACTGGAAGAAACACAAGCTGGAATCAAGACTGCTGGGAGAAATATCAATCACCTCAGATATGCAGATGACACAACCCTTATGGCAGAAAGTGAAGAGGAACTAAAAAGCCTCTTGATGAAAGTGAGAAGAGGAGAGCAAAAAAGTTGGCTTAAAGCTCAACACTCAAAAAATGAAGATCATGGCATCCGGTCCCATCACTTCATGGGAAATAGATGGGGAAACAGTGGAAACAGTGTCAGACTTTATTTTTGGGGGCTCCAAAATCACTGCATATGGTGTTTGCAGCCATGAAATTAGAAGGCGTTTACTCCTTGGAAGAAAAGTTATGACCAACCTAGATAGTATATTCAAAAGCAGAGACATTAATTTGCCGACTAAGGTCCATCTAGTCAAGGCTATGGTTTTTCCTGTGGTCATGTATGGATGTCAGAGTTGGACTGTGAAGAAGGCTGAGTGCCGAAGAATTGATGCTTTTGAACTCTGGTGTTGGAGAAGTCTCTTGAGAGTCCCTTGGACTGCAAGGAGATCCAACCAGTCCATTCTGAAGGAGATCAGCCCTGGGATTGTTTTGGAAGGAATGATGCTGAAGCTGAACCTCCAGTACTTTGGGCCACCTCATGCGAAGAGTTGACTCATTGGAGAAGACTCTGATGCTGGGCAGGATTAGGGGTAAGAGGAGAAGGGGACGACCGAGATGGCTGGATGGCATCACTGACTCGATGGACGTGAGTCTGAGTGAACTCCAGGAGTTGGTGATGGACAGGGAGGCCTGACGTGCTGTGATTCATGGGGTCGCAGAGTTGGACATGACTGAGCAACTGAGCTGAACTGAACTGAACCAAGGGCATGTGCAGTGGTACCTTCTGGTGTAAAAGGGAGGGTTTATATTTTATTTTTAACATAGGTAATGATTAGACATGATCACACACTAAGGTAGGTTTTTGTATCATTGACACAGACCTGGAAGCACTGCTATGATCATTTCCCTAAGGATCCAGTTTTACAAATGTCTGAATGATGTCTTGGACACTGAACTAGTCCCCCAGGACACCATATCTGAGACCTCTAAAATTCTACTGGGTCTCTGATAAGTCAAGGGAAGAACCTCCGATAATATCAGATTAAATTATTTTGGTTCCTAATAATGCCATTTTCTCATCTCATGGCTATTGAGAGTCTGCAGCAGCAGGAGACATTCGCAGATGTAGATGAGTCAAGGGAAGAAGCAAAAACATTATTTACTCTGAAAAAAACCAGAATGGTGCTGTATCTGCTTAAAATTATTATTATTATTATTTCTTCACATGTCAAGTAGCTTATCACTGTGACTGAAAATCCTTTCTCTTTTCATTACGGCACACTGCAGTCTCATTTGGAGAGAAGACTTAGGCCAGAGACCTGGTAATGCTCCTAGAATGTAGCATGAGCCTAATTAATGACCGTTATTTTCTCACCTCAAACAAATATATTGCATTTCATATTTTGGGAAGAGACAAAGACTTACCTTACACGCAAATCTTGATGGACTTAAAATACTTCTCCCAAATGTATACTCAACTTCTATCTCTTCAATAAGACTAAATCTCTTTAAAGAAGATAAAAAGCATGGGGATATTTTGTAGAAAAGAATGAGATTGGAGGTAAAGGGAAAAAAATGCCAAGTAAATCTTCTGTGGATTCTTTGCCTCCCGCAAGAATGCTAAGATATAGCTTTTCCTATGATTATATTTAATGTACATTCTATCATTAATTGTGTGGCCATTCACTGAATTCATTCAACCTTTTCACCAGGCAGTTGGGTGGGTAAAATAAAAGAAACACCAAAGTATAGTTATTTATTCAAAGAACTTAAGGAATAAACAAACAGACAATTAAAAAAAAATAAAATTAAACTAAGTTTGAGTAGATGAGCACAAAGGAAGAGTTCTAACAAATTTCCAGATCACAGAGACTATAAAATTTTCCAGAGTTACATAGTAAAGGAGACCTGAAGGATGAGTAAGAGTGATCTGCAAGCAAAGCAGGAAAAATTCATCCAAACAGAGGACTGGCATGTGCAAAACCCAACAATAAGAGTATAGTGTAGTCTTCCAGGATTTCTTGATGGAAATGTACAAAGACAAGTAAACTTCTTGTTTCCTCAAAAGGTAGCAACGTATGCATACCATTCTCACCTTTCCGTTGTTAAATTAACAATATATCCTGGACATCTGCCTGTACAGTGTGATTAATTTCCAGCTTCTTAGGAGCCCACTGTGTGGCTACAGCTGAATCTAAGTAGCTAACTACCCCGATTGATCACTTGTATGATTTCTGATTTTTGCTATTGCAAAGATGTTGCTCTGAGTAAAATAACAATGCTCTCCCAGTTCCTCACTATCTTTACATGTTTTTTCAAGACCATACATAAAATTGTTCCTTTACATTTAGCCAAATTATAATTTTCTGGCTTGAGATACCTTGTATGTTATCTTGTATGTAAAATTTTCATAAATATTTGGGTCTCTTTGTGGACTTTCTATCTTGTTTCCTTACTTTGGTTTTCAATTCATTTGCCAGGACTACATTTTAAAATTGTTGAGTCTTTATAGTATATTAATATCTCTTAAATTGTATGTCCTTCTTTCCTTTTACTTCCAGTGGTATTAAAGGCATACTTACTTATTCATATATTATATAAGATTTAGAATTATCTTACTCTGGAAATAAGTCTTGGCATTTTCACCGACAATGTTAGTTTATAAATTATTTAGAATTGATATCTTTATGAGATTGAGTCATTCTATTATGAACATGTTTTATTTTTATAATTCTATTCATCAGGTCTACTTTTGAGTTCTTAGAAATGTTTTTAAGTTTCTGCATATAGTTGTTTTTGCACTCTTCTTGTTATATTTATTCCTAGGTTTTTTTTTTCTGCTATTAAAGGTGAAGTCTTTTTTCTATCTTATCAGTTACATATATGATATGAAGGATACTGACCTTTGAATATTGACTCAATAACCTGCTATCCATTGAGTTAATTTATGCGGCTTAGTAGTTTTTTTTTTTTTTTTCCTGTAGACTCTTTGGAGGGGGTTTGTTTTACAGTCATATCATATATAGGTAGTGTGTGCAGCGGATGCTGATGGTATGGATGGTGTGTGTTTTTTTTTTTTTTTTCCCAGTACCAACAAGACTTTATACATTGTGTTTTCTCAAGGAAAAGAAGGGGAAGGGAAAAGGGTCAGCATGTGTGTTACAAAATGATAGCAAATGGGAAGGAAGTGTCCTGCACAGCAAAATCAGCCATCAAATAAACGCTGCCAAGATGGGGCCGTCAGAGCCCAAGGGGCCATGTTTTCTGCAGTTCAGGAATGAGAAGAATGAATGAGGGAAAGCACAGACCGCTACCCGTTTTTCCATTCTTTCCTCGCACCCCATAAACTCAAGAGTTCACACAAGCTTTGGTTTCTAGCAGTAAACATGGAGTTACATTCATCCATTTCCTATTAAACAATCTTGTGGTCACTTGGACATAAGTTTCTTGCACTTACATTTTAAAAGTTCCTGCTGCTGCTGCTGCTAAGTCACTCCAGTCATATCTGACTCTATGCGACCCCACAGACGGCAGCCTACCAGGCTCTGCTGTCCCTGGGATTCTCCATGCAAGAAAACTGGAGTGGGTTGCCATTCCTTTCTCCAGTGCATGAAAGTGAAAAGTGAAATTGAAGTTGCTCAGTCGTGTCCAACTCTTTGTGACCCCATAGATTGCAGCCTACCAGGCTCCTCTGTCCATGGGATTTTCCAGGCAAGAGTACTGGAGTGGGTTGCCCATTGCCTTCTCCGTTAAAAGTTCCTGAGTGACTTGAACATACATTCATTTTTCCCTTTGTGGTCTCCCAACCCCATTTTCTATGCAAGTTCCCCTCATTACTCCTTTCTACTCTAGAATTAGAATTAGGTTTTAATCCATCCAAAGACTGTTTGACAGGAATCACATCAGGGAATGGTCATGACTCAGGAGACTGGGAATAAGAGACGGAGAGTTCTTAGCTCTTTCAGGATTTTTGCATGAATCATTTCATTGCAGGCACCCGCAAATTAAACATACAAGTGTATGGGCTATTTGGGGCTCATGAAGTTGGGAAGAAGAGGGAGTAGGAATCTAGTATTAAGGACAGAAGATTTTATTCAGAATAGGAAATAGGGGAAGAAGAACACATCTGCCAATTGACGCCTGCTCCTCGAAACTTCCTAATCACAAAAACGATATCCACCCCCCAGCTGCGGCTCAGTCCTGGGCCTCTGGGAGCATGGTGGCAGGGCTATGGATCTCTACTTCTTCCTCCTAAAATAGGCTGGCTTTCCCTTTGATCTGGGAGCTTGCTGGCCTTCAGCAGATCCAAGGCTACCTTATGGTAGATGCTCTGGCAGAAGTGGCACTTTCATGCTGCGGTGCCAGTGTGCATTCCTTGGCATTATACTCTAGACCTCCACAGCTGTAGCACCTGTCTCCCTTTAAAAAAATTAAAAAAAAAAATCATACACACACATCTCAAATCCAGCTTAATGAAAGGACAGACTCAGATGACATTATCACTTTTTAAAGTTAAGAATAAGACACTGAAACCCATTGTCTCCTAACTTCCAAAATTATTATTTAACTTTTAACTGAAGGCATTATCAGACAAGCAAAAGACATTACAGAACTCAAAGTGCTAGGGAGAAAGTTAAAACAGACATACCTGGCCCCTGTTTCTGGACTTCTCTGGGGCTAGCAGCCATTTGACCACGGGTCCACAGACTTTGCGATCTCTGGAATTCTCCAGGCCTGAATACTGGGTGAGTAGCTGTTCCCTTCTCCAGGGATCTTCTCAGCCCAGGGATTGAACCCAGGTCTCCCACATTTCAGGCAGATTCTTTACCAGCTGAGCCATCAGGGAAGCCCAAGAATACTAGAGTGGGTAACCTATCCCTTCTCCAGGAGAACTTCCTGACCCAGGAATGGAACTGGGGTCTTCTGCATTGTAGGTGGATTCTTTACCAGCTGAGCTACCAGGGAAGCCCTTAAAATTTTTATTTATGTATTATTTAGCTTCATGAGTCTTACTTGTTGTACAGAGGATCTAGTTCCCTGACCAGGAATCCAAATGGAAGGAGCTCGGGAGACCTGTTTTGGGACCCCAGAGTCTTAGCCACTGGACTGCCAACGAAGACCTCACTTCCCTCCCTTTTATCTGTTTCAGCATGTTCTTCACTTTGAGCCTCGTTTCTGTATTTCACTGTAAATACAGAACACCCCTCCAGGTCCAGTGACGGGATACATTCCTTAGCAGAATTCTTAAAGGTGAACTTCACAGCCTCATTTTCTTTCAGGCTCTGGAAGCAGCACAGAAACATCCACAGGGTTGAGGGGGTGGAGGTGAGCTCAACTTCGGTGCAGGCAGTCTTGGACAGTAGGCCTAACTCTGTGCACACTTTGAACCACTTACAGATGCAGGCAGTGGGTGGCAGCTCCCCATGCCCTTTAGCTCAGCCACCTGCAAGCTTCTAGTTTACGACAGCCCATTGTCATCAGCTGTGTCCATGGACCAGTGGTCAGGCGGCTGCTGGCCCCAGAGAAATCCAGAGGCAGGGGGCAGGTGCCTGTTTTAACTTTCTCCCTACCACTTTGAGTTTTGTAATGTCTTTTGCTTGTCTGAAAATGCCTTCAATTAAAAGTTAAATAATAATTTTAGAAGTTAGGAGACAGTAGGCATCTGTGTCTTGTTCTTGACTTTAATAAGTGATAATGTCATCCAAGTCTGTCCTTTCATTAAGCTGGATTTGAGATGTATATGTGTGTGTTTATGTACATCATATTTAAACAGGTAATTATCAATTTCTACCATGTTACAGTTGTGGATTATTTCTCAAGACTATAGTTGAAAACTATAATTTCTTTCACTTTCTCTGGAGAGGTTTATATAAACTCTGTAATTAAAGAAAATTATTATAGCAATTGCATTAGCATATTTCTTAGTAGTGAACCATCCTTGAATTTCTGAAATTGGATTTTGTTCTGTCTTTTTTTGGTGCTATCATCTTTATATTTTGAATCGATTTTTTTTTCATTAAAGTAATTTACTAATGACTTTTATACCCTCTATAACCTGAAATAGTTTATTATTAGAATTATGTGTTTGTTTGGTATAATTCTGCTTTGCAGCTATGTGTTTTTGACATTCTTTTAGAAGTGTACTGTAGTCAAAGCTTTCTATGTAATTGAAGTAAATCAATCTATTTAGTTTCTTCTCTCATGAAGACATTTAGATAAATATTTTATCCAGATTCTTTTTTTTTTCTGTAAATTATTTATTTTAATTGGAGGCTAATTACTTTACAAAATTGTAGTGATTTTTCTCATACACTGACATGAATCAGCCATGGGTGTACATGTGTCCCCCATCCTGAACACCCCTCCCATCTCCCTTCCCATCCCATCCCTCAGGGATGACCCAGTGCACCAGCCCTGAGCACCTTGCCTCATCCAGATTCTGTGAATTTGCTTTGATCTTGCAAAAAAAAAAAAAAAAGACTCTTTTTTTATTCTACTCTTCCTGTTTTAGTGATTATGTGTGTTTATTTTGTATTTTATCTTTTCATCAGGAAAAGTATTATTAATTTTATATTGTTATGAGAGTAAATTATTTATTTATTAGTGGTTTCTTATTAGTTTCTTTCCCAGATAATTTATATTTTATCTTCAATTATGTCTTCTCTTCTTCAGTTTAATTTCTCTGTTATTTTCACATTTTCCCCTAAATTTCAATAAAATGCTTAATTATTCACTTTATTATTTCTTATCTATTTATATGAGTGTTTAAAACAATATTTCCTCTGATCATTTTTTTGTTACACTTTGGTTATGAAAGGTAGTGTTCCCATTATCACTTTTTATCTAGAAAATTTGCAATTTGGATTTATCTACTTTTTGATATAAGATTTGCTTGTGAGAGACTTAACATATTCATGAATATCAATTTTTTTGTTTATAAATATAATGTAAATTTATTGTTTTAAACACATGAGAAAATCTACTGTCTGCGCAGGGGACAATGGGTTAGCAGGAAATAGGCTCTAAAGATCTCTTTATATTTGAAGTTTCTTATGTTCAAAGACAAATTTTAGGTTGCCCGAAACTGAGTGATTACCTGTTCTAAACCAAGATGATTGTGATATGGAAACCAGCACATAGATGTGAGGCATAAAACGTGACTATGATAAAAATTTTCATATGGATTCATTATCAGTGCTACCTGAGGCTGAGAAAAGACTTAAGGCTGTTGATATAAGATGAGGGATAGGCAATGGCCTGGGTGGAGGTTACTCACTGAGGCAGGAACTGGTAGATGAAGCACAAATTTGCAGGGAAAGACAAGGAGAGGCCTGAACTCTTAGATTTAAGTGTCTCAGAAATATACGGAAAGCAATGTTCTTGAGACAATTGAGTCTATAACAGAACTGAGTGTGGAGACAAATTTTAGAAGCATTTTTATTGAGTTGGTAACCTGATATGTGGAAATAACGAAGGAAGGGTATTTAAAATGAGAAGGCAGTAGATGGTGTATAGAATGTGATAGAGGCAGAGAAGAAGGAGCCAGTCTCTCTTGCCACTTAATGGTGAGAGCCTTGAAGCAGGCATAGAATCTGCAATGTGGGAAGTAGATGAAAAAGTGTTCATTAAAAAGAGCAGATGAGTGAGTGTATGAGCAAAGCAATTTTCCGAAAGTGAGACATTTCCATTGTATGTGTATGCCGTATTTTACTTGTCCATTCATCTGTCAGTTGACTTTTGCCTTGCTTCCACATTTTGGCTATTGTGAATAATGCTCTTATGAACATAAGTATATAAATATTTCTTAAATTTTTTTCCAAAACCAAGACCAATTGTAAACACTATTATGCTCATTTAATCGATGAGGAAATTGAAATAAGTGGTGCTTAAGCTGATACCTCCAGGGAAGGACAAACTGCTATAGAACTCATGGTTCAGTTGTTGCTGGAGTCCTTACCTAGCAGTAAAATACAGTCTCTTTCAACCACTCTTGCTGTGCTCTAACATCCAGCCAGCGCAATCATTTTGACAGCAAGTTAACAAGTTATCAGCAAGCATGTAATAGCCCTTTAGTTCAATCAAAATAGTCAAATGAGTTGTACATGTAGACACAGCCTTTCTTTGCAAGATTGATGTCATGGACAGGGATGAGTTAGAAAACAGAACAATAGCACCCTGTATATGAAAGATGTGGCATCTGTGTAAAGTGAAAAAATACTATTTATTGAGTGGGAATTATCACTGAAGCTTGGAATAGCTTTAAAAGAAAACCAAACTATGCTAATTTTATTCCAGAGATTGAAACATACGATTTTGGAAGCTTTTATGGAAAAGAAGGGAAAAAAATGTTAAGACCTTTAAAAGAGATGTGTGAGTCAGCTCATATACAAACACCATTGCCTTGACCTTGATTTAGACTTTACTACTGTTTTATTTCATGTAGGAAAATAGTTTCAATGGCACTTCAAAAAATAATCCAAATTTTTTTCAAATAAGGTAACAAAAAGCCATCTGGGCAAAATTGTACAACATTGCATTCTTAATGAAAACCAAAATACATGTTTTAAAAATGTTTTATATCCATGACCCTGTGTTCTTACTTAGAAATGCAATATCCTTCTCTCTGTCAAATAAAGGAACAAGCAAACACCCTACGCATTAGACGAAGCTGCTTGATAAATTCCTGCCTGAGGGACTATTGCTCCTTTGAAATACTGGTTGAGCCTCATACTCTTGATCATTTGTGTGACATTTTACCATTTTGCTTAATGCAATGTATAATATTGTACTGTGATTTTTTTCCCCTAAGTTTTAGCTATCATGTTGTTTGCTGTTGTTTTCCAGCAACCCTTGATTACCTCAGAAGTTTGTTCTCTGTATGAACATGGACTGCTCTTGCACATTCAGTTATTTGTTGGATGAATAACTTGCTTTCTTCCTTTCCTCCTTCTCACTTCCTTCCTGACCTCCTTTTGACCAGATTTTTTCACTCATCCCTTTGTGTCAGTTACTTCTGAGGGAATTGGCTATTCAGATCTCAGTCACTCCACCCCAAGTTTTCCAGTTAAGTCTGCTACTCTCTTCTTTGGGCTTCCCAGGTGGGACTAGTGATAAAGAAGCCATCTGCCAATGCCGGAGACCCAGGAGATGTAGGTTCAATCCCGGGGTCAAGAAGATCCCCTGTAGGAGGAAATGGCAACCCACTCCAGTATGCTGCCTAGAGGATCCTATGGACAGAGGATCCTGGTGGACTACAGTATATAGGCTTGCAAAAAGTCAGACATGACTGAAATGACAGCACCCTCTTCTTCTGTGCTCCTCAGAATTGTTATCAATTAAGCAAAATGCAGAACCAGTCCATGCTGGGCTGCTTAGTTTACTGATGTGGTAAATTCAATCTCAAAGTACAGTTCCAGTTTTAATTGCTAATATTAAGTGATGTTTGAATTCCTAATGAAATGCCTAATTAGAGCAGATGTTTTCCTCTAACAAGGAATTATAGCATTCCAAACACATTTACTCTAATTAAACAAAGCAGTTTGACTAATTACAATGGCAAGGCAGGACACACAGTGTATGTTTCCTTGAAGTTTCTTCCCTCAGAAATTTTCTTTTAGGAAAAGAAATATTCTTGCAGACATTGTCCAGGTACCAGTCACACGATGGGTGTGGTCTCTCTGGAGATTCAGTGCATGCTCTGTATGATAGAGGTGTCTCTGCGGTATTCTCCTCAACTTCCTTTGTCCCTGTTGAAAGGGAACAAATAATTCCAGAGCACATGGGGTAATTCCCTGAGTCAACTGTTGGACTTTACAGACATCTTCAGATTAAATTTTTATTTATATACATTTTGTATTAGACACTATTAACAAATTATTTTTAATTTTAATAATACTAAAAAAACCAGTCTGCCCCAACTTTTGGCACTCCAAGAGATAATCCACACTCTTCTGGGTCTTCTTGAGCCCCTGGCACAACAGTGTGGACCCATATGCTTGTGATTGGGGGCCAGCATCTATAGTGTCTGAATGCAATGTCATTAAGATCTTTTTGTATACTTCTGTGTTTTCTTGCCACCTCTTCTTAATATCTTCTGCTTCTGTTAGCTCCATAACATTTCTGTCCTTTATTATGCCCATCTTTGCATGAAATGTTCCCCTGCTATCTCTAATTTTCTTGAAGAGATCTCTAGTCTTTCCCATTCTATTATTTTCCTTAATTTCTTTGCATTGATCACTGAGGAAGGCTTTCTTATCTCTCCTTGCTATTCTTTGGAACTCTGCATTCAAATGGGTACATCTTTCTTTCTCTCCTTTGCCTGTAGCTTCTTTTTTCTCAGCTATTTGTAAGGCCTCCTCACACAACCATTTTGCCTTTTTGCATTTCTTTTTGGAGATGGCCTTAATTACTGCCTCCTGTACAATATCATGAACCTCTGTCCATAGTTCTTCAGGCACTCTGTCTATCAGATCTAATTTCTTGAATCTAGTTCTTACTTCCATTGTATAATCATAAGGGACTTGATTTAGGTCATACCTGAATGGTCTAGCGGTTTTCCCTACTTTCTTCAATTTAAGACTGAATTTTGTAATAAGGACCACAATCAGCTCCCAGTCTTGCTTTTTGAACTGTGGTGTCTCAGAAGACTCTTAAAAGAGTCTTTGGACCCAGGAAGATCAAACCAGTCAATCCTAAAGGAAATCCATCCTAAATATTCATTGAAAGGACTGATGCTGAAGCTCAAGCTCCAATGCTTTGGCCACCTGATGCAAAGAAGTGACTCATTAGAAAAGACCCTGATGCTAGGAAAGATTGAAGGCAGAAGGAAAAGGGGATAACAGAGGATGAGATGGTTGGATGGCATCACTGATTCGATGGGCATGAGTTTGAGCAAGCTCTGGGAGTTGGTGATAGCCAGGGAAGCCTGGCGTGCTGCAGTCCATGGGGCTGCAAAAAATCTGACATGAATGAGTGACTGAACTGAACTGAACTGGTTGCAAGGTCCTATACTTAATGGTATAGGTCTCATGTGAATCAGCATTGAAGATGGCTAAACTTCAGTCTCCTCTTGGAGCTCTTATATATTGAACTGCTACTGAAATTTGAAATTCTATCCTAAAATGTTACTGCTGGTCTATCTATGCCTTATCCAGCAGAATTACTGAGGAAACAGATAATTAGATATTTCCTATTTATCTCTGAACCAAGCTGCCCTGGTATCCCTACTAAAGAGTTCCTGGAAGGGAAATTCACACATAACCCTTCAAGGATGTCAATCACATGTACAGGCATCATGTGAATCCCAAACAATGATGAAAGTGGCTATATGTGGGGTTTTTTGACTTCTTTTTTGTTTGTTTGTTTGTTTGCTTTTGGCTGCACTAAGTCTTCATCACAGTGCATGTACTCCTCACGGTGGTGCATGGGCTTCTTTAACTGTGGCACAGGGTGTTGCTCCACAGCATGTGGATCTTAATTTCCCCACCAGGGATAGAACTCGTGTCTCCTGCATTGGAAAGCAGATTCTTAACCACTGGACCACTAGAGAAGTCCTTAGGTATATTGTTAATACTCATGTTATATAAAAATTTATTCTGGAGATATATGATTGCAAGAAGATAAGCATGAAATGCAGTCATGGGGGAATGCTCCTGGAAAAAAATGGATGTCATTCAATCTATGAGGATAGGCTTATAATTTGGCAAGAAAGAGAGTGAAATATACCTAAAAGGAGATTTAGAAGAATTAACAAATTAACACAGAAGGAAAAGAGAGGAACTGACTATGGCATATGAGACCAACAAATAGGGAGAATGAAGTTGTGCACGTGGATAGAGAGGCCAAGAGAGAGCCCAGATCTCAGTTTTTGAGACTGTGCATGGCGTGCCTGTGTTCTACTGTGCTGCTTAACCAACACCCACTGGTGTAGTCAATGAGTATTTAACCTCTTTTCTCAGATGCCAAGTGTGAATATGACATGTCCATAAACTGATGTGATGGGAAGGAAGTGATCTGTCCCATGAGACAGAAGCAGATACATGCTGTGGGGGTTCAGAGACCACAGGATGGCCTTGCCAATTTTCTGTCCTGCTCAGTTCTGTCTTGTGACTCTGCTCAGAGCATATTCATACAGATTGTCATTCCTTCCCTTTTTTTCTAAAACCTTCATCACCTTCTCAGACTGGTAGAAGTTTATTCTAATGAAACAGAAAAATGTTTGACACTGTTCTAAGGACTTTGCAGGTATTAACTAATTCAATTTGACCAGCTAGTGTCTTACGGAGTCAGTATCTGACCTACAGAGTCTGATCTTATAGCCTGTATACTTAAAATATACACCATCATGTCTCTTTGATGCTTTGTTATCATAAATTATCCCCAATTTGGGGCTTCTCTGGTAACTCAGCATGTAAAGAATCTGTCTACAATGCAGGAGACTGCAGTTTGATTCCTGCGTTGGGAAAATCCTTTGGAGAAGGGATAGGCTACCCATTTTGGCATTCTTGGGCTTCCCTGGTGGCTCATTCAGTAAAGAAGTCACATGCAATGCAGGAGACCTGAGTCTGATCCCCTGGGTTAGGAAGATTCCTGAAGGAGGGTATGGCAACTCACTCCAATATTCTTGCCTGGAGAATCCCCATGAACAGAGGTGCATGGTGGGCTACAGCTCATGGGGTTGCAAAAGAGTAGGACACGACTGAGCATCTAAGCACAGCACAACACAGCATCTCCAATTTGTCCATATAGAAGGTTCTGCATTTCCTCTGAATTCACTGAGCATTCTGTGTTCATCAAATACTTATTCATCATCATTTTATATTGAGGGTTCTTGACACATGAGTCATGGGTGTTTTATATTTCGAGTAAATCATTATATATTTTTAAAAGAATAAGTGATCCTGTATCCAACAGAGAAAGCTCCTAAATAGTCCTAGATTCCTGTTTTATTTATTTATTTTTTTCATTTTCTTGGTTTTGGAAATGACAGGAATATGTCTTTGTCTAGTCTTGTTTTGACAGCAAAACTGCAGAATGCCTACTTGAATGTTTTGTGATTCACTTATCTTAGTATATCTTTCTTCATATAGACATGGATTAGGCAAATTTTTGAAGTTTTTCATTTGTCCCCTTCTTATTTCTCTTTTATGGTCCTCTCCTATATCCTGGAATTTGCTATCTATACCTTGCAATGACCTTCATCCTAGAATCTGATCCGTATCTCTGTTTATTAAAAAGTCCTGTGCTTACTTCCATTTGAAAATCCAACTTTTGGGTTTTCTTAGTAATTTAGCAGAATAGATTAATTTATACTAAAGTATTAATAAATGTCCACTGATGTTTCCTATTATATTTGCTTTGAAATTACTGTCTTAAAGAGACATCTGTTAAAATATTTGAACTTTTGAAAAGAATATGTTTTTGCTGCAGTCTAATGTTTCTCCTCCATGCTCCAAATATCTTGTAAAATTCAAAAGGAATCCGGTAACTGAAACTTCCCTTTAATCAATGCAAAGATTATTTACTTAACGTACTCATGAATACTTTTCATAGATTCTAACTCAGAGGAACCTGCCTAATGCTCATTAAAACTTTAGCCTCTGTTTAGGTGGCCTGTTAGCTATGATGGCTTATAATGGTTTTGTCCTCCAAGCTCTAAAGTTAGACCATTAATCTTATGTAATCAAGTTTTGAAGGATAGGCTTACAAAAAGTAAACCAAAGAGAATTATTCTCCTACAGATTCCCTTTGCCTCCTGATATGATACCATTTGCTTAGCAGAGTTCAGTTCCCTGCCTGATGGAATAAATTAGAATGTTAACTAGACAAATGTTAAAGCAAATAAAAGATATGGATTGTAAGGTTTAGATTTCAAGTAGAGAATCCAGATAAGCTCTAACCACTGCCTGCATTAAAATCAGGAACAGAAAAATAACATTTACTTTAAAGCTTATTTTTTTCCCCTGAGGGCAAAAATTTCAACTCATCCAAACTCTGACATCCTGAAACTTGTTAAACCATCTTAGGAGAACTAAATACTACAATCATCTTAGGCAAGATTCATTCCACTCTCTGTGCATCAGTTTTCCACACCATGAAGTGATGATCCTGATCTGTGAATCTCTAAGATACTTTGCAATTCTGCACATTGTTAATTTCAAGTGAGATTTTTTTCAGTTAGCATGAAGTCAAATGCTACATTTTAATTTGCTTTCTGATTTCTCATTTTTTTCATTTAATAAGAAAGAGTTCATGAATCTTTTCCTATCTGTTTGATAGTGGGAAATTATGAGCACTTGGAACTAATTTTAAATTTAAATTGTATTTATCTTTCTCTCTTACTCCACCAGGGACATACACATGTAAAAATGTTTGCCTTTTTCCATCTATGCCCTGCTGACTCATTAGGAAAAATCAGAAGTGAGAGGCTCCTTCTCCTCTGTTAATAACAGCAGAGGAATTGACCATACATAGAAGTAATTGAAAGTCTTCAAAGAATTTTTGCATGTAGTATTTGATATTTATTTTCCCAGATGGCACTTGTGGTAAAGAACTCACCTGCCAATGCAGGCAACATAAGAAGCACAGGTTTGATCCCTGAATCATGAAGATCCCCTGGAGGGAAAGCACGGCAGTCCACTCCAGGATTCTCGCCTGGAGAATCCTGTGGACAGAGGAGCCTTATACGCTGTCCATAGGGTTGCAAAGAGTCAGACATGACTGAGGTGACTTAGCACAATTAGCACACACACACATTACGATGTAGTGAGCATCAATGCCCATTTTGCAAATGAGGAAATATGTTACAGAATAGGAGACTGAACTACTCTACAAAACCCACAGGTGTTGTTATGGGTACAAGAGTCATTGTTCTATGCTTCGTCTCATAATCACTCACCCTGCCAGTGCACATGAACACAGTAACACATATACCTCACAGACATACAGAGTGAAGAGTCAAGCAATAAAATCTCTCTATTTACGTAAGTCATCATCTTTGTCTAGAATAATTATAAGAATTACAACATTATGTAAAGCAGGAAGACAGTAAAAGCTTAACAAAGGCAATTGTTTTTATTAATTTTGCCTCCTTTCTCATCTATGAATTCTGATAGGTCCTACTGAAACAGAAGAACAAACTTGTTTCCATACAGGATCTATGGACTTTCAATGACAGCTGCAAGGAAAAAGGAATCAATACAGCACTAAGAAGTTTGCAACAACCAATTATACCCCTCCACTTGTAATAAAAACAAAGTCTGAGTTCTAAATCCAGGAAGATGGTCCTTTAGACAATAGTCCATCATTTCCTTGGTCCTCTGGCTTTCCAAATAAAGTCATTATTCCTTGCCCTAAGTTGTCTTTCAGTTTATTGGCCTGTCATGTGTTGAGTAGTACAAGCTTGGATTTAGTATCACTACCTCAATGTGGTTGGAAGAACTCTAAATATAAGAGTGATTAATGCTTGATGCTCAACTCATTCTTTGGGAATGTTGATGTATTCTTCTTTTATATAGTTTCAGGGTCTCAGATCTGGATAATTCCTCTATCAAATAAACAAGTTCTTGATATTCCACTAGTCATTTTGCTTAGACTCAATTGCACTATAATAATAATAATGATAAAAAAATTCAGTGGCTTAAAACAGCAAAGGTTGACTTGTTGCCCTCCTGTACATACTGAGATAATATTACATATCTCTTACATCCTAGAGTCAGACTGAAGACAAAGCCCCTATCTGGGATATACTGGTCTCAGGGAACAAGGGGAAAAGAGAGATTAGGGAAATCTGAGACTTCACATTTCTGCTCAAGAACTGGAAATATTACTTCTGCTCAATTTTATTGGGCAAAGCATGTCATTTGAATTAGCCTCATGTCAAGGGGTTGGGGAAGTATAATCATCATACAGGTAGAGATGGTCAATATTTTAAAATAGTACTCTATCTACATGTACCTCAGTGTTCATTGCAGCACTATTTACTATAGCCAGGACATGGAAGCAACCTAAATGTTCATCAACAAAGAAATGAATAAAGAAAATGTGGTGCATACATAAGATGGCATAGTACTCAGCCATAAAAAGAATGAAATGCTATTTGTAGTAACATGGATGGACCTAGTGGTGATTCTACTAAGTGAAATAAATCAAGCAAAGAGAAATATCATATGATATTGTCTATAGGCAGAATACAAAAAGAAGTGATATAAACCAGCTTGTTTACAAAACAGAAACAGACTCACAGATTTTGGAAAATAAACTTAAGGTTACCATGAAATGGGGTGGAGGGATAAATTGGGATGTTGGAATTGGCATGTAAACATTGCTGCTGTTGTGGCTGCGGCTAAGTAGCTTCAGTCGTGTCCCACTCTGTGTGACCCCATAGACGGCAGCCCACCAGGCTCCCTGTCCCTGGAATTCTCAAGGCAAGAACACTGGAGTGGGTTGCCATTTCCTTCTCCAATACATGAAAGTGAAAAGTCAAAGTGAGGTCGTTCAGTTGTGTCCAACTCTTAGCAACCTCATGGACTGCAGCCTACCAGGCTCCTCTGTCCATGGGATTTTCCAGGCAAGAGTACTGGAGTGGGGTGCCATTGCCTTCTCCAATATAAGCACTACTGTATATAAAAAGATAACTAATAATAATCTGCTGTATTGCACAGAGAATACTATTCAATACTTTGTAATGGTCTAGCTATATGGGAAAATAATCTAAAAAAGAGTGTATACATGTATATATATAACTGACTCACTTTGCTCTGTGCTTGAAACTAACACGCTATTGTAAATCAATATGCTACAATAAAAACTTAAAACAAACGAAAAATAAAAGTAGAAATGAGGAACAAGAAAAGAAACATTGAATGTATTGCTTTTTCTTTGCTGTTAACCAACTTCTTTACTCCTATCTTCTCTCATTTGTAGATAGAACACGAAAGTATTTTAAGTAATCACAATATAATTTATCAGATATAACCAAAATAAAGGAAATTTCCAAGCTAAAATAGTAATCTATCACAAAGTAGCATATTTCTAAGCTATTTAAAAATTTTCCCATCTATGTGGGTGGCTGCAAAATTGAGTTCATCAATTGCTCATTTTTTATTTATATATTACTCCTCAGGTGCCCATAGAAGTTGTTCAAGATATCATGCTATGGCTTGTGAGTGGCAAAGAGAGAAATAAAATATCATCTACATGTAGCAAGAAAATTTCGGATAGAAAAAGAAAAAAATATTTACTCTATTAAGGGGACATCTTTGTGTGTGTGTGTGTGTGTGTGTTTGCATGTCTTTGAAAGCTGGACATGTTGTCAAACACACACACACATGCACACTCAAACACTTCTAAAAGCGGTGGGCTTTCATGTTTAGCCTTTTGAAGACTGCAAGGGGTAGAGAAAAAAACAGCATGAACAAAGCCACATGGACCTCAAATGTACTCTGTGTTCAGGGAATGTAAACTTAGTCGTAGCAGAGGGCATGTCTTATACGGTTCAATTCTCTACGTATACTCAGCAATTGTTTCTTGAAAAGGACAAGTGATCTAATATGTGGATGCACAGAGTGAGGTTAGAAGTAGTGAATGTTCGGTAACAAACATAAGACATCTGTAGGAAAACTGCTACCAAATCATGACACCAACAACTGCTCCAAGTCTCCAGAGCATCAGAGGCCATGTTCTAGCATGAAGATAAAGTGTCTTTGGAAATCTAAAGATACTCTCTTTCTCCCTCTGTAAGATCAACTAGAAGGTCAGAGAGAGCTTCATGTTGAGATGGTGCTGACTGGGATCCAGTTCCTGCCAGCCAGAGGGCTGGGAGCTTCTGATCCAGAAATAAAAAAGGCAGCATATGCCAATTCAGCTTATGTGTTGGCAAAGCCGATGGTTATTGAAAACTTAAAACTTCACTGGGAATTTTCAGCTTCTACAGTCAGGCTATGCATTTATGTTGTTTAATGTCCTTATTTGGAGAAGGCAATGGCAGCCCACTCCAGTGCTCTTGCCTGGAAAATCCCACGGATAGAGGAGCCTGGTAGGCTGCAGTTCATGGGATCACTAAGAGTCGGACACGACTGAGTGACTTCACTTTCACTTTTCATTTTCGTGCATTGGAGAAGGAAATGGCAACCCACTCCAGTGTTCTTGCCTGGAGAATCCCAGGGACGGGGAGCCTGGTGGGCTACCGTCTATGGGGTCACACAGAGTCGGACACGACTGAAGTGACTTAGCAAGCAAGCAAGTAAGTAATGTCCTTATTAATGTGTTATACTCATTAATTTTGGGGTTTCCCTTGTAGCTCAGTTGATAAAGAATCTGCCTGCAGTGCAGGAGACCTGAGCTCGATCCCTGAGTTGAGAAGATCCTCTGGAGAAGGAAATGGCAACCCACTCCAGTATTCTTGTCTGGAAAATCTCATGGACAGAGAAGACTGGTGGGCTGCAGTTCATGGGGTTGCGCAGAGTCGGCCATGACTGAGCAACTAATACACATCTCATTAATTTAGTTTTCCCCCATGATTGTGTACTACAAGCTTGTAAGAAATGAGATACTGTGGACACAACTGTCTGGTAGAAGAAATTCAGTATCCCTACTGTAATATGACTGCAACCAGCCTACTAGGTTTGAAGATTCTTGAGGAAAGGGATGTCTTTGTATTGCCAAAAATGAGCTAAGTGTCGTCCATATATTAGCTACTTGGCAAAAGCTTTATAAATAGATACACGAATGAATGACAGTGGTCCTTACTGACAGTTTTCCCTTGCAATTTTTCATTCTGTCACTTGAGTCTACAGGATGCCTATTCACTGTAATGAGCCCACAGTCTTTGGCACAGTGAAGTTAAAATGGATAAATAGAAATTAAGGAGCTTTCTAGAGTATGATAAAATAGGTTTCTTGCTTTGCAAGCTCAATTCTGTTCTATTTCACTAAATTCAGCAAGTTAAGTATTGAATCTTCTCTATGTGTCAGAAACTGAGGTTCTGTGGTTTCAGTGATGATGGACGCTTGATCCACACTTTCAAAGATCTCACTGTCAAGTGAAGAAATAGATCATCTTATTTTTTTTTAATGTGCAAATGGTACTTTAATAATTGCGCCTTTACAGAGTCAATAAAGAAGGTGTGATTCTCCCTGAAAGGTTCAAATGAAAGGTTTTGAGGGATGTACTGTTGACCCAAACTCCAGGTGTAAAGTGAGATTAGCAAGGCAGTCAAAACTGAGAATGAAATCTACTTTCCAGGTGTTGATAAGAAATGAGTCTCTTTCACCATGAGAAGCAAAGATCAAGGAACAGATACATAGGTTAGAACTGGAGAAAATACAGAGAATTGTATTGAATCTATGTTTTCCTAGGGAGATTTTCTTTTCTTTAATTAATTCACAACAAAGAATTTGATTTTATAATTTTATTCTGTGCTTTTAAGTGAAAGAAAGGAGTGAATTCTCCAACACTGCATTTTTATACTAAACCATCAATTTACATAGCTGCAACAAAAACAGCCTCAAATGATAACTCTAAAATATCAAGAACAAAACACTATCTATTTTTTGTTATTGACTTGTTCCAGAATTATTATGTAGACTTCATATATTTGTTGTTCAGTATTATATTATTTCTCAGGCAATTACATTTTTACTGACAATTTGGAGGATTTACTTGATATAATCATTGAATACAAGCACAGTACTAAGTATTTAAATGAAAATGTTATCAAATGAGTCTAATTTTTCTTGTCCTGTTATAACCAGATTATTTTTAATATGTAGGATTTATTAAACCATATTCTCAATTATACTGGGAAATTTAAATCAAGCAAGCATTTCACACATAATATTGCCTTCTGATAAGGTTGACATTTACAAGATGGTGAGTAACATTTTGTATGCTTATTTCTTAAGTACTTTTGATTTTGTCAATGCAAGATGCATTAGCTAAGATCAGGCAAATTATGTTTAGGTATTTGGATTAATCAGATGCTCCATCTTGTCTGAAATATTGATAGGGATGTTTAGCAACTGTACCAAGTAGACTGAGGGGCCAAAATGAATACAGATTTTGCTATAAATTGCAAATAAGTGAAAAATTAATCTGGTTGAGTTAATCAGAATACTGAATAACATTTGCATCTCAAGTAATTTTATTTTGATTTGTAGAATTCACTGGCAATGTAAAATGGCAATTTTATAAATCTTCACTTAGGAATAATGACAAAGAGAATTTATATTCCAGATTAATATTTATGTTGCATAAGCTTATTTCAGACATTGCCTATTTGGTGAAAATGCTTAGGAAAAAAATGAAAATTGGGAGATTAGATTGATGTATACACAGTATTATATATAAAATAGATAACTAATAAAACCCAACTGTATAGCATAGGGAACTCAGTACTCTGAAATGGCCTATATGGGAAAAGCATCTAAAAATTGGATATATATATATATATGACGCAATTTGCTATACACTTGAAACTTACATAACATTGTAAATCAACTGTACTCTACTAATTTTTTTAGAAAAATAAAGATTAAAAAATAATAAAAAAATAAAAATAATGGTTTGTCATCACAGGTGGGTTTTAAGACATATTTCTTGATTGAACTACTAATACAAATTCAAACACTGGATGGCAAATTAAAGTGTTTTATGTGTGACTTCTACATGTGCCACTGGGTCCAGTTCTTTCTGGTCTATACAACCATTACCCCCATAAACCTTCTCCTAGTATTTTGAGTTGAAATTCCCTACAATCAGTGTCAGTGACTATAGATTAAAACTTTGTGAAAAAGCACATTCAGAGCCAGGATTAAGCATTCACATTTCTTTTTCCCTTTTAACTTTCTTTGTAAATAAACATGCAGTTTTCATTTATTCCAGTATTCTGAATTATTTTTCTAATTAGTGACTATTATTGAGCATATTTAGAATTAATCAATTTATGAACATGTTTGTAAGGAAGGATGAATTTAGTCATTTTCCCATTTTCACACTTCAGAATTATCCAAGATTCTTACTCACTTTTATGATGGAACAGTAACTAATCTCAGTCCTACTTACTTGAGAGAATACACATGAAGGTAAATGTACTTTGAGAAAGCTAACTCAGTGTATAGTAGGATATATTCTTCTGTCCCAATCCAGGCCTAGGAAGAGAAATCTATGAGAACTCTGAGAGAGACAGTCATTTTCTAAAATATCTGTATCAACAGTATCAAGGAATGTGCTTAATATGTTATAGACACTTGACTCAGGCATTTAACAATATGTAGCTGGACTACCTTGGGCTTCTGTTAGAGCAGATAATTTTTTTTTTTTAATTATCAGTCCTTAGAGAAGGAAAATGGCAACCCACTCCAGTACTCTTGCCTGGAGAATCCCATGGAGGGAGGAGCCTGGTAGGCTACAGTCCACGGTGTCACAAACAGTCGGACATGACTGAGCGACTTCACTATATAATATTTCAGATGGTGATAAGTATTGCAGAAAAGATAAATTCTGGGGAAGGTGATCCATGTTCAATGTGAAGATTGCTGTTTCATATAGGAAGAAAATAAAGGCCTTAACTTTGACATTTAAGTGGATACCAGAGAAATGACTCTGTTTTGGAAAAGAACATCCAATACAGAAAACAATAACAAGTACTAAGGATTGTGCTTAGCTAGTTTTAGGAAGAACAAAGAGACATCACAAAAGGGAAGAAAGCTAGTGAGAGACAGCAGAGAGAGTCTCATAGACAATGTTAAAGGATTTGATCCCTCCTCTCAGTGGGAAGGGACACCAAGTGAGGACTGTGAGAAGAGGAATGGGGTGAAGCCACCAAAATATTCAAAGGCTGATATTTTGAGAGTAGATGCTGGAGCATGAGGGCAGTGTCTGGGAGCTCACTAAAGATCTTGCAATAATCCAGACAAGAGATCGCAAAAGAAGTTTTCAGTTTTGAGAATACTTTACAGAGTCAAATGTTTGGATGTGTTCTGTTGATTGGGAAGAAAAGAGAAAGCAAGGATTCTTCAAGAGACTTACTGTTTGTTTTGCTGAAAGTTTTACTTTCATTTTAAGTTCAAAGAATTTGTTAACCAAAGAAACTATTCATTATACACATATATACAATTTCACTTTTTGTAGATTGTTTGATTTCAATATGCAGTCATTAAAAGAAAAGAAATAGAAGCAATAGAAAGAAGTAGCAGTGTGTGTGCATGCATGCTAAGTTGCTTCACTCGTGTCTGACTCTTTGTGATCCCACGGACTACAGCCCACCAGGTTCCGCTGTCTGTGGGATCCTCCAGGCAAGAATACTGGAGTGGGTTGCCATGCTCTCCTCCAGGGATCTTCCTGATCCAGGGATTGAACTGTCATCTCTTATGACTCCTGCATTAGCAGGCCAGTTCTTTACCACTAGTGCCACCTGGGAAGCCCTAATTAATAGCACATACCCCAAGTTGGTGATGTGTACATCCAGACTTGAACAGCTCTGGGAATTCTTGAATGACTGCAATCTGGAGTCGCAACTGGGAAAGAGTCCCAGACCATGCATCCACCCAGTGGGTGAGACTTCACACTGCAGCTTGGGGACTCCTGCTTATAATCTCAGGCTACAAACTGATATCATCATCAATTTGCAAGCAAAAACTCTGTTCTGGTTTTCTTTAATTTTTACAGTGCTATTTGTTTCACCTCATTAGTCATAAAACTTCTTAGACCCTGGGGGCTGGCCAGGCCCTGTGGAGCTTAAAAATTCCAAGACCCACTACCTTTCCTATCTATGGTGCTGCTTGACTTGCTGGTAACAATTGGTGTGCTTGTAGGCAGGCATGTAGTCCAGGCAGGGCTTAGGCAAAGTCAGAAGTCAGTCGGAGGCCTGCTCCCCTACTTCTGAAGCCTGAACAAGACTACCTCCATTTTAATTTATTTAACACTGTTCTATGGCTGATACGTGTCAATGTATGGCAAAACAAATACAGTATTGTAATTAAAAAAATAAATAAATTTAATTAAAAAAATAAAAATAAAAACTGGGAATGAAAATACAGTTGTTTACTAAAAAGAAAGAACGTGAGGTCGCTCTGTCATATCTGACTTTTTGAGACCCCATGGACTGTAGCCTACCAGGTTCATCCATCGATGGAATTTTCCAGGCAAGAGTACTGGAGCGAGTTGCCATTTCCTTCTCCAGAGGATCTTCCTGACCCAAGGATCAAACCTGGATCTCCCACATTGAAGGCAGATACTTTATTGTCTGAGCCAACAAGGAAGACCCTGTTGTTTACTAAGGGAGGGAACAATTCGGGACATGGATAGGGATCTGGACTTGGAAAATTTGAGGTGACTGCTGAGATCCAAATGGAGGCAGGGACATTTGACTAACTCTATACATGAATGTTGAGTAGAGGGGAGGCAAGCAGAGAGGAAGAATGCACAGGAAGAAAGGATGTACCAACAAAAGTAGTAGCAAAAAAGTGTGAAATTTAAATATAACTGAAAGTCAAGACATACTTTCTCAGTGAATAATTTTAGTTCTCTGTGGGCTAAAGCTAATTAGTAATGTAAGAATTAAATGAACAGAAGTGGAAACTGTTTCCCCATCAGTGACACCTGGATTTTTAAAAGCTATTTTGGCAGATCCATGGCACTCTCCAAATCTAGCAAATGGCTGAAATTCTGTATTTTAGTTAGTGTTCTTATGTTTTTTTCATTAATGCCTTATATATATTTGCAAAGAGAGAAAAATCACATTAATTAGAATACATTTTTAAAGGAAAACAATTTTGAAATGATTACATATTTGAAAATACAGAATAATGTTTAGTAATTATGTCATGTCTAACTATTGAAAGTACTTCCATGTGGATTACTAACCAGTGGACAATCATCCACTGAGTATACACTATGTATATTGCATTGTTGTAAAGAAGTAATAATCACAATGTTAAACAATTCTTGGTTATGCAAAGTGATTAGGTTGGAAGAGTCCCCAGGGAAAAGTGCACTTGACCAGAGGATGGAGGTAAACACTGAGGGGCTTGGAGTTATGAATATTTACCAGCAACTTTAGTCATATTATTATTCTTATTTTCTATTGTGTTTTGGCTGATAAGAAGGGTATCTCATTACATTCTCACAATAATCTTGAGGTTGTGCTTCTTTGAAAGTAGTTGAAATTCATGCCCAGAAAAGTCATAATTTTCCAAAGATCATACAACTTTCTGCTTCCAGTTTAAAAATCACATGAAAATGGACTTGATTAAGGGAAAGGATAGATGTTTTTAGGATTCTTAAGAGTTGTTGATCCTCAAATCTTCCTTCTCAACTAAATCTTATAATCTTTGTTATCACCTCTTTAATCTAGTCTAGAAGCATTTTATACTCTCATAGCCTAAATATAAAACTTTATCATCATTTTGTACTTTTATTATGCAATAATATAAAATAAAACAACCTCAAAGTGAAGTACTGAAGAGCCTCTTGATGAAAGTGAAAGAGGAGAGTGAAAAAAGTTGGCTTAAAGCTCAACATTCAGAAAACAAAGATCATGGCATCTGGTCCCATCACTTCATGGGAAATAGATGGGGAAACAGTGCAAACAGTCGCTGGCTGACTTTTATTTTTCTGGGCTCCAAAATAGCTGTGGATGGTGACTGCAGCCATGAAATTAAAAGACACTTACTCTTTGGATGGGAAGTTATGACCAACCTAGACAGCAGATTAAAAAGAAGAGACATTATTTTGTCAACAAAGATCCATCTAGTCAAGGCTATGGTTTTTCCAGTAGTCATGTATGGATGTGAGAGTTTGACTGTGAAGAAAGCTGAGTGCCAAATAATTGATGTTTTTGAACTGTGGTGTTGGAGAAGACTCTTGAGAGTCTTTTGGGTGGCAGGGAAATCCAATCAGTCCATCCTAAAGGAGATCAGTCCTGGGTGTTCATTGGAAGGACTGATTTTGAAGCTAAAGCTCCAATACTTTGGCCACCTCATTGAAAGAGCTGACTCATTGGAAAAGACCCTGACACTGGGAAAAGACTGAGGGCAGGAGGAGAAGGGAAAGACTGAGGGCAGGAGGAGAAGGGGACAGAGGATGGGATAGTTGCATGGTATCACTGACTCAATGGACATGAGTTTGGGTAAATTCTGGGATTTGGTGATGGGCAGGGAGGTCTGGTGTGCTGCAGTTCATGGGGTCGCAAAGAGTTGGACATGACTGAGGGAGTGAACTGAACTGAAGCTATATTGTAAAGGGATTTTCTAATTTATTAACCTTTCTTGTCAAAATGGAACAGTTTCAATTGATTCATAGGTTTTATGTATCTTAGCTATGGGGAACAACTCTGATGATATTTTTAGGTAAGAAGCAGAAAGATATACAACTGTGCTGAAAATACAATATGAAAAAAGTGAGAAATTAACTCGGCATGAAATCAACATGATGTAGGGTCAATGTGACCGCTAAATAGGTGAGAGTTGCCAGGTCAACCTTTCACATGCTCCAAGCAATGTAGTGGTTTGTTTTCCTGTTGTTGAACATGATATCTTGCCTTTGGCTAAAATCCAATTAAAGAAATATTTATCTCATTCTCACTATGTGTCTAGCATCTCATATAATTTTTTTCCTGATGCCATTCATGTATATATTTAGAAACTAAGACCTATATGAAATTAACTGGCTTAGAGTCTGAGTGAACTCCAGAGATGGTGATGGACAGGGAGGCCTGGCATCCTGTGATTCATGGGGTTGCAAAGAGTCAGACATGACTGAGTGACTGAACTGAACTGACTTTGTCCACATGATCAGAAAATTGACTCTTTCTATAACAATGACCAGTTCTACCTGCCAAGATATCTCCCAAACTTTTGAGTCAATGATTTGTTAGAAAATGTTGACACTAG
Organism: Nanger dama; assembly: GCA_917880005.1. Taxonomy (NCBI): domain Eukaryota; kingdom Metazoa; phylum Chordata; class Mammalia; order Artiodactyla; family Bovidae; genus Nanger; species Nanger dama. The sequence goes on along the minus strand of CAKJTW010000004.1, from coordinate 62,489,060 downwards.
CCTTAACTCAATCTATAGTATAGTTTGTGTAAATTTTTGACTAATTAACAATAATAACATTATAGAAAAATATACAACACTTGTAAGTGTAAGCCTATAGTAAGAGTCAGAATACTCTAATACCTCAGTATGGTGTTGTGTTAACTATTTCACTATAAAAAGGTTAAAAAAGTATAAAATACTATAAAATACTATACTATAAATATAAAAATACTATAAAATACTATTTTATAAATATAAAATACTATAAAATATAAAAAATTATAAAGTATAAAATCTGTAATAATTATTAATTGAGACGCAGCATAAAGAAATGTCAACCATGACATCAGAAACAAAAGAGAAGAATAAAATAGTGAAGTTTTTAGATGTAAATCATGTTAAAGTTTATTAGCATAAATAGACTGTTATAACTTTAATAACTTTTAGGTAAGCCTCATTGTAACCACAAACTAAAAGCCTATAGTAATTCATAAAAGATAAATAGAAGAAAATCAAAAGACCCTACTAAGGGAAAAAATAATCAATTCACAAATGAAAGCAGCAAGAGAGAAAGAAAGGAATAGTGGAAATGAAAATCCCCAGAAAGTAGTTAGTAAGACAGTATTAGTAAGTCTTTGCCTACTGATAATTACTCTAGATGTAAATGCATTGCATTTTCCAATTAAGAGACATGAAGTGGTTGAATGAATTAAAAAAAAAGAAAAAAAAAAACAAGACTGTGTACTATGTGTTGACACCAAGAGACTTATTTCAGCTTTAAAAATACAAATAGGCTCAAAGTGAAGGGATTAAAAAAATTCATGAGAGGAGAAACCAAAAGAGAGTAGGAATGGGTATATCTATATCAGACAAAATAGACTTTAAGCCAAAAACAGTACAAGACAAAAAATGCTATTATATAATGATAAGATTGTCAATTCATTAAGAAAATATAACAAATGTAAATTATGTACTCAACATTGGAGTACCTAAATATAAGTTAAATAAATACTAATATATCTGAAAGGAGAAATAAACCACAGTACTAGCTGAGGAGTTCAATATTATACTTTCAATAATGGATAGATCAATCAGACAGAAAATCAATAAGGAAACATTAGATTTGAACCATACTTTATACCAAATGAACCTAACAGACATACAGAACACTTCCATCCAACAGGATCAGAATACACATTTTTTTTTTTTTTCCCTCAAGCACACACAGACTAAGCTCCATGATAGATCATATGATAGGTCAAAATACAAGTCTTAGCAAATTTAAGAACACTGGAAACATATAAAGTATCTTTTCTTGTCACAGTAATATGAAACTCAAAATCAGCAACAAGAGGAAACTGGAAAATTCACAAATGAGTGAAAATAAACAACACATTCCTGACTAGCCAATGAGTCAAGAAGAAATTGAAAGGAAAATAAGAGATATATTGAAACAAAATAAAATGGAAACAAAGCATATCAAAACCTATGGGATAATTCATAAACAGCTCTGAAACTGAAATTCAATAGAATAAATACCAATATTAAGAAAAAGAAAGATTTCAAATGAAAAACTTCAATAAACTGGAAAAAGAAAATAAATTAAGCCCAAAGTTAGCACAGAGAAGGAACTGGCAGAGATCAAAGGAGAAATAATTAAATAGAGATCAGCAAAACAATAGAAACTATTAATAAAACTAAAGGCTATTTTTTAAGATTAACAAATTTGAAAAACTTTAGCTTGACTAAGAAAAGAAGAGGGAAGACTCAAATAAAACCAGAAATGAAAGAAGAAATATTACAAATGATATCTTTGAATTACAAAGGATAATGAAAGACTATTATAAACAATTATATACCAACAAACCTTATAACCTAGAAGAAATGGATGGATTCCTAAAAACATACAAGCTACCAAAACTAAATCACTGAAGAGAGAGAAAATTTGAACAGATCAATTACAATTGAATTAGTAATCAAAAACTTTCTAATAGATAAAAGTCTAAGACCCAATGTTAATAATGATAGATCCTATCAAACATTCAGAGAAGAAATAATGCCAGTCTTTCTCAGCCCATGTGCAGATGGGGACAAACACTGCATGAAGGTAAAAAGTGAAAACTGTAATTTAAAAAAGTGAGGTCACTGTGAAAAATGACTGAAAAGCTTTCCCAGTTAGACCATCTTTAGGACATGAATTTGAGCAAACTTCAGGAGATAGTAGAGGACAGAGAAGCCTGGCATGCTACAGATCATGGGGTTGCAGAGTTGAACACAACTTAGAGACTGAACAATATTTTATTTAAAAAGTAAATTTTGTACAACTTTTCTGAAAAAAGCATGTATATGACTGAGATTCAAGATATTTGGATTCTCAGCTCTAGCCTATTTAAGTCATCTAACCAATTATAAATTTCTGGACTTCAGATGCCTTTTAGCTCTAAAAATGTGTTTGGAGTTGGAAATAGGTTATTTCCTATTCCAATTACTTCCACCTCAAAAAATTCTGTTGGATAGTTTGTCTGGGATGGAGGGCACAGTTCTGTACTTGTAAACTTTTAAGTACTGTTTTAATTTTTATGTACTTTAATAGTTTATAAGTACATAAAAGTTAAAGCAGTAATGAAAATTAAAAGTTTTACTTTATAGTTATAAAAGTCAGATTTTTTTTTCTTAAGGAGTTTGTTTTCTATTGCTGATGGAAACTATTTTGGAATCTCTCTAGGTGCTTTTACACCTTTTTTTTTTAAGTAAAATGCTATACGAATGGGATGTTCTTATATCTTTCTACATAGTCTCTAGTCTCTGTTCATTAAGGCTTTCTTTTTTTATTTCCATGGCCTTTATAACTGATTAAATCTACTCTTTACTGCATTATCTTGTCCTTTTTATATTCTTGCTAGAAAGCTCATGCAACCATCCTAATCCTCACACTGAGAAGGAGATTAATTATTTTTAACCCAAAAGACACTTGCTTAACTAGAAATGCTAAGTGTGTCAGCTGCAGACAAGGCCCAGCTGCCTGGTTGGCCATTTGGACATCCTCAGTGTCTTTCTACTGATGTACAGATGTCTGAGGCCTTGCAGGTGAACCTCAGTGCGCTTGCACTTAGGGAAGGGTGTTGTGAACTGGTGGTCAGCCAGTGAGGTGGCATATGGCATCATGTGTCTTTTTAACAACTTCATCAGTTTCTTTTTAGAGGTGAAGTCTGTTGGTCTGCAGAATGAAAGGCTGATATTCAGTCTAGTGCTGTCAGTTATTTCCTTCCCATTCAAACTCCAGCCTTTGTACAATGGTGGATTGGATAAGTTTCACAGGGGTTTTGACAATTCCTATTAAGGCAAAGGAAGATCCAGTGATTAGCCTGCATTTAGCCAGTGGTAAAATTCCAAATCAGATGTTGCTCCTATTGCTGAAACTACAGTTAGCATCGTAGATGAGCACGAAAATCTGGGTATCTGCGGGCTTTAGAGATACCTACATACAGGACAAACATGTCATAGTTTTCTGTGCAGAGATGCACCACTTCATAAATTTTTCTGTGCAGGGTGCTTGTGTGTATTTTAAGTATTTAGAAGAGAAAAGCTCTTATGTACATGCAGGTATGCATGTGTGTGTGTTTGTGTAATATACTCTCAAAACAGACTTGTTTTGTTATTACAAAACTCAAGACAAAATTTAAAAATAACATAGGGAAGCCTGGATCACTGCAGTCCATGATGTCGCAAAGAGTTGGACATATCCTAGTTACTGAAAAACACCAGAAGTTCAATATCAGGCAAATAACAACGATCCTTCAACTTATGAAGCCATTTAGTTGATATTATAAAGGTTATACAGCAATGCATAAACAGTTATTAATTAATGTTAAATGGAAAATATAAACTATCTGTACTCTGATCATATCTAAAACTGAATGTATACAGAAAAAATGAAAAAGAACACATTAAATTGTTGATATGATAGGAAGATTTTTCTTCCTATTTTAGAGCTTAATTTTATTAAAAGGTAATCTATAAAGAATATATCAAAGTATATATTTATTAGGTTTCAATATAAGTAAAATGAAATAAAGTGCACTGTCATGTGCTAAGTCTATTGTATATTTGATAGTCACAGTTATGTTGTGAGGCAGGCATTATGCCCATTTTACAAGTTAACAGACCAAGGCCAATTAACCAAGGCTGAATTAATTTCCAAAGGTTACCAGAGCAATAAGTGCAAAGTAAAATTTAATGTTCTTTCAATTGTATTAGAATCTTACAGTGCAAATGATTGAAATGAGGTGCATAAAAAATCTGTTAGCTTACTATAAGTACATGTATCTGAGAAGAAAGAGAACAAAAATCTTAAGATTAAAAAATAATCTTTTTAGAACTAGTTTACCCGTCAGTTCAGTTCAGCTCAGTCGCTCAGTCGTGTCCAACTCTTCACGATGCCATGATTCACAGCATGCCAGGCCTCCTTCTCCATCACCAACTCCGGGAGTTCACCCAAAGTCATGTGCATCGAGTCAATGATGCCATCCAGCCATTTCATCCTCTATTGTCCCCTTCTCCTCCTGCCCCCAATCCCTCCATCATCAGGGTCTTTTCCAATGAGTCAGCTCTTCGCATTAGGTGGCCAATGTATTGGAGTTTCAGTTTCAGCATCACTCCTTCCAATGAACACCCAAGACTGATCTCCTTCAGAACGGACTGGTTGGCTCTCCTTGCAGTCCAAGGGACTCTCAAGAGTTCTTCAGCATGGAAGCAACCTAGATGTCCATTGACAGATGAATGGATAAAGAAGCTATGGTACATATATACAATAGAATATTACTTAGCTATAAAAGGAACTCATTTGAGTAAGTTCTAATGTGGTGGATGAACCTAGAGCCTATTATAGACAGTGCAGTAAGTCAGAAAGATAAAAACAAATATCATATATTAGCACCTATATATGGAATCTAGAAAGATGGTACTGATGAACCAATTTGCAGGGCAGTCATGGAGATGCAGAAACAGAAAACAGATTTGTGGACTCTGACCTGATAGGGGAGGATGGGAGAAAGTAGAGAGTAATAAGGAAATATACATTACCATATGTAAAATAGATAACCAATGGGAATTTGCTGTATGACTCAGGGAGCTGAAACCAGGCCTCTGTAACAACCTAGAGGAGTGGGATGGGATGTGAGATGAGAGAGGGTTCAAAAGGGAGGGGACATATATATACTTATAACTGACCCATGTTGATGTATGGTAGAAAGCAACACAATATTGTAAAGCAGTTATCCATCAAATAAATAAATTAAAACAAACAAAAAAGCCTATAACCTTTACCTTTTAAATTGAATAATGAATGTACAGTAGTTTAAGTGAATCACACATCATTTTTATGGTATATGTGCATGTGCTGTGCATGTTTATGCATAACTGTGAAGACATGTTCACATACACATGTTTTTATTTGGACATGTACATAAGAAGTACAAAGTATGATATATAACAGCACTATATGTCATACAGGCTTCCCTGGTAGCTCAGACGGTAAAGCATCTGCCTACAATGTGAGAGACCTGAGTTCGATCCCTGGGTTGGGAAGATCCCCTGGAGAAGGCAATGGTAACCCACTCCAGTGTTCATGCCTGAAAAATCCCATGGACCAAGGAGCCTGGTCGGCTTCATACAGCCCATGGGGTCACAAAGAGTCGGACACGACTGAACAACTTCACCTCTTCACTTCACTTCATGTTATATGGATTTCTAGATGGTGCTAGTGTAAAGAATTTGCTTGCCAGTGCAGAAGATGAAAGAGACATGGGTTCGATCCCTGGGATTAGAAGATCCCCTGGAGGAGGAAATAGCAAGCCATGCCATTATTCTTCCTGGAAAATTATATGAACAGAGAAGCCTGGTGGGCTATAGTCCATGGGGTTGCAAACAGACAAGACAGCACACACACACACACACACACACACACACACACAATATGTTATATATTTATAATATTTACACATATACTTAGATGCACATATTTTACACACATACTTTATTTACACACACACACACATAACTTTTAATTAAAAGTCTTATGAACAGCCATGTACACTTTTGTGAGTGACACTGGCAGAACATATTTTAAAAGATTTTGTTGCAAAATATCCCACTCTAAAAATTTTTAATTGAAGTATAGCCGATTTACAATACTTGTTAATTTCAGTTGTACAACAAAGTGATTCAGTTATATGTATATATATATTCATACATATATATATTTACACATACATATCAGATTATTTTTTCATTACTGGTTATTGCAAGATATTGAATATAGTTCCCTGTGCTATACTCCTTGTTTCCTGTCTATTTTATGTGTAGTGGTTTGTATATAACTATAAACTTCTAAATGTCCCTCTATCAATTTTTTAAAAAATTGTAATGAATATCAAACACAATACTAAAGAAAAATGAAGACCTCAGAAAATTAAGATAGATTAATTATCTTTACCAAATTGGAATATTTTGAAATTGAGGGAAAAAAAAGCAATTTTTAGTACCATGATGTGCTGTGTGTATGTTAAGTAGCTTCAGTCGTGTCTGACTCTATGGGACCCTATAGACTCGAGTCCACCATGCTCCTCTGTCCATGGGATTCTCCAGACAAGAACACTGAAGTGGGTTGCCATGCCCTTCTCCAGGGGTCATCTTAACGCAGGGATCAAACCTGCATCTCTTATATCTCTTGCACTGTTAGGTGGGTTCTGTACCAGTAGCGCCATCTGGGAAGTCCTAAGAGGCATCAAATGGAACTGTTACACACAAAGCAACAAGAATGACAGACCCACTAAAATCAGGCTCTATGATCCTATTGTGGAAGAACATACAGAGCTAACCCACTCCTGTCGTTTGGTGCTGGTAGGGGTTTGGACAGGGGTTTAGGCTCTGCCAGCACCTGCCGCTGGAGTGCATCCTTCTCTCCAAGTGACTCTCCTTTAGGCACCGAGTCACTGCTCAGTCAACACCTGCTCAACACCTTAATCCTGCTGCCAGCTTTTTTCACTCCATTATTCCCTCCTCTCCCGACATTTAAATGACAACCTGGTCCCAAACTGCAATAAGTTAAAAGAGGAAAAGAAATGACTTCACTAGAATTTATCTTGTGACCAAAACAAGTTTCTCATGATTGACCAACATTTAAATGCACATATATAATGAAGTACTTTCTAAGGAAAGAAGATTAATCTAGATGTTTTCTTCTCTGTATGGTAGATAAAGGCCTGTCATTTTTGATGTGTTTTCCTTTGTACATTTTCATTCTGAAAGTCTTCCATCTTTAGTCAGTATTACACATCCTGAAGTTACTCTCTGGAGAAAGATGTCTTTTCTGATCATATTTTCATTTCTCAGAAAAAATTTTATGTTTTAATACCTCAGTCCCAGCACTATTCTCATATATACTTACTTATTTGAGGAAGATATGAGTGACAGGAAGTTAGTATTTCCTTTTATATGGGCAAAAATTGCAAAGGTAATTTTAATATTAGAATTTATTTTAGGTTAGTATATTCAGCGGAATGCATATAGTATACTTTCTAGTCTCCCCAAACTCCTTCGAAAAGAGAGATGCCATGATTGTTCAACCTAACTCAAGAGCTAGTCAATTTAGTTCAATTCAGTCACTCAGTCGTGTCCGACTGTTTGCGACTCCATGAATCGCAGCATGCTAGGCCTCCCTGCCCATCACCAACTCCCAGAGTTTACTCAGATTCACGTTCATCGAGTCAGTGATACGATCCACCCATCTCACCTTCGGTCGTCCCTTTCTCCTCCTGCCCCCAATCCTTCCCAGCATCAAAGTCTTTTCCAGTGAGTCAGCTCTTCTCATGAGGTGGCAAAAGTTTCAGCTTCAGCATCATTCCTTCCAAAGAAATCCCAGGGCTGATCTCCTTCAGAATGGACTGGCTGGATCTCCTTGCAGTCCAAGGGACTCTCAAGAGTCTTCTCCAACACCACAGTTCAAAAGCATCAATTCTTCAGCACTCAGCTTTCTTCACAGTCCAACTCACACATACATACATGATCACAGGAAAAACCATAGCCTTGACTAGATGGACCTTAGTCGGCAAAGTAATGCCTCTGCTTTTGAATATGCTATCTAGGTTGGTCATAACTATTCTTCCAAGGAGTAAGCGTCTTTTAATTTCATGGCTGTAGTCACCATCTGCTGTGATTTTGGAGCCCCCAAAATAAAGTTCTGACACTGTTTCCACTGTTTCCCCATCTATTTCCCATGAAGTGATGGGACCGGATGCCATAATCTTCATTTTCTGAATGTTGAGTTTTAAGCCAACTTTTTCGCTTTCCTCTTTCACTTTCATCAAGAGGCTTTTTAGTTCCTCTTCACTTTCTGCCATAAGGGTGGTGTCATTTGAATATCTGAGGTTAATGATATTTTTCCCAGCAATCTTCCAGCTTGTGTTTCTTCCAGTCCAGAGTTTCTCATGATGTATTCTGCATATAAGTTAAATAAGCAGGGTGACAATATACAATCTTGATGTGCTCCTTTTCCTATTTGGAACCAGTCTGTTGTTCCATGTCCAGTTCTAATTGTTGCTTCCTGACCTGCATACAGATTTCTCAAGAGGCAGGTTAGGTGGTCTGGTATTCGCATCTCTCTCAGAATTTTCCACAGTTTCTTGTGATCCACACAGTCAAAGGCTTTGGCATAGTCAATAAAGCAGAAATAGATGTTTCTCTGGAACTCTCTTGCTTTTTCCATGATCCAGTGTATCTTGGCAATTTGATCTCTGGTTCCTCTGCCTTTTCTAAAACCAGCTTGAACATCTGAAAGTTCACGGTTCACGTATTGCTGAGGCCTGGCTTGGAAAATTTTGAGCATTACTTTATTAGCATGTGAGATGAGTGCAATTATGTGGTAGTCCTAGCATTCATTGGCATTGCCTTTCTTTGGGATTGGAATGAAAACTGACCTTTTCCAGTCCTGTGGCCACTGCTGAGTTTTCCAAATTTGCTGGCATATCGAGTGCAGCACTTTCACAGCATCATCTTTCAGGATTTGAAACAGCTCAAGTGGAATTCCATCACCTCCACTAGCTTTGTTTGTGGTGATGCTTCCTAAGGCCCACTTGACTTCACATTCCAGGATGTCTGGCTCTAGTGATCACACCATTGTGATTATCTGGGTCATGGGGATGTATTTTGTACAGTTCTTCAGTGTATTCTTGCCACCTCTTCTTAATATCTTCTGCTTCTGTTACATCCATAGCATTTCTGTCCTTTATCAAGCCCATCTTTGCATGAAATGTTCCCTTGGTTTCTCTGATTTTCTTGAAGAGATCTCTAGTCTTTCCCATTCTGTTCTTTTCCTCTATATCTTTGCATTTATCATTGAAGAAGGCTTTCTTATCTCTTCTTGCTATTCTTTGGAACTCTGCATTCAGATGCTTATATATTTCCTTTTTCTTCTTTGCTTTTCACTTCTCTTCTTTTCACAGCTATTTGTAAGGCCTCCCCAGACAGACATGTTGCTTTTTGCATTTCTTTTCCATGGGGCTGGTCTTGATCCCTGTTTCCTGTACAATGTCATAAACCTTATTCCATAGTTCATCAGGCAGTTTCTTTTTATCTCATCACAAGTTTTAGATTCTGTATATCATATTTCATATAAGTAAGACCCTTTGTTTCAGCTGCCTGCTCAAACTTTCTATTGTCAAGAAACTGCTCAATGACCTCCAAAATCTTTCCTTGTAATTGCATGATTGGATGAACTAAAAGAAAATAGTGACTTTTAATGAACCACAAATAAGGTCAATAAACTATCAAAAATTGTATCCCAAGATAGTGCCTCATCAATTGTATTTTATTCTCCATCTCCCTCAATAAAAATGTGGATTGAAGCTATCCACCTTCTAATGAATGTCTAGGCTTTACCTAAAGTATTATATCTGATTAGCAACACAATAACCAATATTTCCAGAATGGCATTTGATTTCACAGATGTAAAAGTTGGGATATAAAGTTGATTCTGTATTCTTAAGGAAGAATATCATCTTATTGAAGCAGTCTAATGAGAGCGATCTGTCCAAATTGTATGGTGGTTGAAAACTGACCCAGTCAACAGGAAGTTCTAGGCTCCAGGGACATCCAGAGTTTTTGGAATTATTTACCTGGATGAGTCTACTTCATTGCCTGTCTACCTTGTTCCTCATGTTCTTCATCATTCGCTGTGGGTGACATACTGTTTCTGTGTCCTTCCTCACCCCTTCATACTGACTCCACTTTGTCTCAGTCTTGAATATCCTCCAATCTTTTCTTCAGGTCTCAGGGAACTTTTGAACAACTCTCAAAGTAACATTGGTAAGTGGATTCTTGATAACTAGAGCCACTTGAGGTTTGATCTCTGGGTTGGGAAGATCCCCTGGAGTAGTAAATGGCAATCCTTTCCAGTATTCTTGCCTGGAAAAAATTCCACAGACAGAGAATCCTAGCAAGCTACAGTCTATGGGGTCCCAAAGGGTTGGATATGACTAAGCACACACACTAACCACCACACAGAGTAATGTATTTCTTTGTTTCCAGTGAGCATTTGAAACTTTTTCTACACTACAAAAATAAAAAATGTGTGGTCATGGTCATGATCCAACACATTATCACACATTGTTCATTTATACAATGCTTGAAGAAGATTTCAATTTAAGTTATTTGGAGTCTGGTACCTACACAATTCCATTTCCATAGGCCAGATTATTCGATACTGTGCTAAGTGTTTCTTTGCCTGAATTACCCCTTGTATAATCTTTGTTCTCGAAACTCAGAAATTTCAAACATAAACAAAAGTAGAGTAGAATAACATTATGTTATAAAACCCAGTGTATTTATTATCTATATTCAAAAATTCATAATATATAAGTATTTCTGTTAACTTTATGCCCCCACCCCTACTGTCTTCAATGGATTATTTTGAGCCTAATTCCAGGCAATATATAATTTTATATGTGAATAGTTCATAGTTATAAAAATGTAAGGGATTTTTTTCTTTAAAAATCACACCTACAAGACCATTGACACACCACATGCAAAAAAATTAAACTGGTTAATGGAATCAAGTGTCAAGTGTCCAAATATCCACAGTTGTCTTACTCATAGCTTCTCTCTATCTCTTCCACTCTCTGTGAAACTATTGTGCTTAATTTGACTGATTAAAATTAGAACCTAAATAAAGTTGACTAATATAATTTTGTTGTTGTTGCCAAAGTCTCTTATAGTCTGTCAATTTCTCCTTTTTTCAGACTTGCAATTTATTCTCGGAGACTTTGAGTTCATCCCCTTTGCCTCCATATCCAGCACCCATTACCTTATTACACTGAGTTCACTGGCAGGACTTAAGTTCATCTTACGTATAGGCAGGTATCCCATTGCCTCAGTGAGAGACTGGAGTTTCACAAAGAAGACCATTTTGCCCAAGGACATATTTCCTAAAACTGGTAAGGGTGTGGCACTGCTTGAAGTAGAGCTTCATTTCTTGTGATCCCAAAAAAGTCTGAGGCAAAGTGGTTTTTATTTAGGAAGGAGGGTACCAAGAAAATGTCAATCATAGAGGAAAGTGGGCTTTAGTTGCATCATCATGAAGGTGCAAATGTTTCTGTTTCACAGAGACTTCAGGGGGCTGAGTCCTGCAGCAAATGTGAGAAGAGCTTGCTGGTAGACCTTAGGCCAAACACTTGCATAAACAGGAGCCCAGGTCTTCAGCTCTTCCACAAACCTCCTCTGTGATGCCAGTGTGGACCCTGGGGGAATTTTGGAATGCCCCAGAAGGACCTGGAGGACCTGGAATAGTTGAGCTGAGCCATCTGTGTCATTTTGCAATAAGGGCCCATGACATCCGTGGTGGAATTCAAGTCGATCTTTGAAGAGCGACATCACAACAAAGATGCAGATATAAAGGCAATGATGAGCAATGTGGCAAGAGGGCATAACCATAAAAAAGGAGGAAGAGGTAGGAAACATGGACCAAGGGAACAGGACACAGTAGAGACAGCAGACACAAGGAATCTGAGAGCATATCTATTATACTTGTTGACTACTGTATCCTCAGTGCCTGGCACAAGCACAGTAAACACTTAAGAGACATTAAATACATGCATGAATGAATTATTGAAGGGAAAACAAACCCCTCCAACCAATTAAAAGTATAAATCTTGACAGATTGAGACAATATTACAGATATATTACCAAACAGGGTGGAGAAATGGGAGGATGCAAGGAGTTGTCAGGTTGCTCTATTCTCTTGAAATATTTATTTATTTATGTTTGGCTGTGCCAGGTCTTAGTTGTGGCACTCAGGATCTTCATGCAGCATGAGGGATCTCTAGTTGCAGGATGTGGGTTCTTATTTCTGGCATGTGGGATCTAGTTCCCTGGTAAGAATATGAACCTGGGCCCCCAAACTGGGAGCATGGAAACTTAGCCACTGGACTGCCAAGGAAGTCCCCAGATTGCTCTATTCTTGAAATATTTCCAACAAGATTTTAAAAATCAATTACTTAATTTCATTATCATATTTTCATGAATGTCTAGGCATAAAATATCTAGCCCCTTGGTCCTAATATTCAAAGATCCTGGGATTTGATTCATGAAACAAACAGCATACAGAGAGGATTTACCATAGCTAAGGGGTATCTTGAGAAGAGAAGCACAATTGATAAAGTCAAGATGATGGAAGTGAATCTCATATTGTGAAGAGAAACCACGCACATGTACTTAGTTTGTGTATACAAGGAAGGATGTTGTCCTCACTGTATTTTCAGGGTAAAAAGTTAAAAATGAAATAATCAGCTTTCTCGAGCCAAGTCAGAATATTTTATTTAAAATAAACACTTAATGTCTTAGTTTCAGCTGCCACAACAAATTACCATAGACTGGCTACATTATAAAGAACACAAACTTATTTCTCACAGTTCTAGAGGCTGAAAGTCTGAGACCAGGTTTCAGCATGGTCAGGTTCTTGTGAGAGCCTGAGGAAGCACAGTAAGGGGGACATTTTGGGGTCTCTTATAAGAACCCCAATTCAAAGACCCAACCCTAATATCATCACATTAGGAGTTAGGATTTTAACACTTCTTAGAGCGACACAAGCGTCCAGTTCTTTGCACTTAGCTTTCATAAGAAGTAAAGTGGGAACATGATTATGAAGTCATCGATTTGTGACCAGATTCCTTCCTTAGGGAAACCAACTTTGTTTACATTCAGGATGAAACTGAGTAAAACTCTCTGATTCTAGTTAATATACTTTGTGAGCCTCAGCTTCTTATTATAAAAACAAAGAGCGGCAACCTATTTTAAATAACAGAAAAGCAGCCTGGCTTTGATGCACTGCTTCTTCCAGGCTAGAGGAGACTGGGAAAAGAGAGCTGTGATAGTTTTGACAAAGCACAGCATCACCTTTGGCTGCTAAATTAATAGACTATCACTGCTTTGCTTTTAAACTTTTCCCACTTCTTTTATTTAGAAGTTTGCAGAGAAGATCTCTTCTTGGTAATTAATACGTTTCCACTTTCAGAAATGACAGGCTAAAGATCTACTTACCCAGATGGGAGCAAACTGCTTTTTGGCTTTTCTTCCTGAGCAGCAGCCAGTGCCACCATGGGTTTCTGGGTGAAATCCCAATGCAGCGACTCCCAGATCTCTGGCTTGTAAGCACAGCACTCAATGTCTACCCACTTTGTGCCAATCAGAAAAAATAATTAAGAAATATAAAAGTATATAACTACATCTTCAAACATTTCCAGATTAGTTCAGAGAGGTTATTTGATAGAGGATTTTTATTTTTAATTGTAAAAAATTATTATTACAAAAATTTTGCTGTATTAAATAGACCTTGCTTTTCTCACACACACAAAAATTATGAGTTACTATGTGTGTATGTTTGTGTGTATATCAGGTTGTTAGGTGTATCACTGAGTAATAAGATCAAGCAAATCTGAGTGGCGAGAAAGGAAAATCTCTCAATCTCTGCTTAGTTACAAAGAAATTCAATAATTAGTGATAGCTTGAGAATAATGTAAACAGTATCTTTTGCATAAAACTTCATGTTTGTCTTAAGCTGCATAGAGGGTAGAATTTGATTTAAGAGGAACATGGGCATATATATTTTTTTCTCAAAACTGGAAAATATGATTCTGGTCAAGTCGATGCATCTAAGAGAAACTTCAGAATGCAGAAATCACTTCAACATTGTGTTCTTTCATGAAGAGAACTCACTTCTTCCTAGTTGAGGAGAATCTTTTGGCAGAAGGGAGAAAAGTGGCAAGGAGGGGAAGTAATGGGCTACTTCCTGGTAGTGGGAATCACTCTGTGTCATTATAAAACGTAAGTCACCTTGAAACACTAATTTATGGTTCATTTGAACAGCAAAAAGTAGAAGCTAGAAAAAGTATATCTGAGAATAATTAGGAAGCAACTTACAGATGAACCAAGAATCAGGACTAGCATTGAAGGAATGAAGGAATGATGTGCTGAATAGAAAAAAATTCATCATGTCTGAAAGCCTCCTTCAATCCTTTTAAAATATTTATGAGGACAAAAATGCTCTGCTTTTTCTCTACATATTGAAGGGTGAAAATAGGTATGTTTACCAGGATCTACAGTGTTTTAAGTAAGTCTTGAATAAATTAATGACCACGTGTCTTTAAGTGTTTAGATTACAATTTACTTTTTAAAAACATATATCTAAATAGCATTGGTCTTTGTGTATCTATGTGCACAAGATGCATTAATAGCTATGTGCTTAGTTGCTCAGTTGTATCTGACTCTTTGCAACCCCATGGACAGTAGCCCACCAAGCACCTCTGTCCATGGGGATTCTCCAGGCAGTAATGCAGAAATGAGTTGCCATGCCCTCCTCCAGGGGATCCTCCCAACTCAGGGATTGAACCCAAGTCTCACATATTGTAGGCAGATTCCTTACTGTTTGAGCCACCAGGGAAGCCCCATTAATAGCTAAAGATAATATTTTCACCAAATATGGGTATGATAGAGATGGTAGTTCATTGACTTTTCCTCTAGCAATTCCCAATATTCATTTTTTTAAACCTTAAAATTTTAGGAAATTGTTCTCTTGAGACAAGTTCAGCTATGCTGTCAGACCAGCCTTACTGAAAATTCTGGTATTAGAACAAAACAAGCAACAAAACCCCCAAAATGTTTTTTAAGAAAATGGTGCATTTTCAAGGACTCATGAATGTATATTATCATTAACTTTATTGTTATCATTATATATTTAGATATTTCTAAGGAGATAAGTTCATGTCCTTGGAAACTTTCTTGGAAGTCCAGACCCAAACAAGGAAACCCAGTATAGAAGTTTAACTGAGAAGATAAGCTCTAGAGTCAATGTCAAGATTAATAAGAGGAGACAGTGGAGTTGGAAGTTAGGGTTAATGAGCACATCACAGACACAAGAACTAGAGGCACTGAAAGAATTGGGACTAAGCAGGTGGAGGTCAAAAGCAGAAGAACTGGCAGAATACACCTTTGTGAAAATAGGGTTCTAAGGTTCAAAAGGAAAGCCCTGTTAAGCTAACTGTAGTCTTGAGAGGAGAAGGCAATGGCGACCCACTCCAGTACTCTTGCCTGGAAAAGCCCATGGGTGGAGGAGCCTGATAGGCTGCAGTCCATAAGGTCGCTAAGAGTCGGACACAACTGAGTGACTTGACTTTCAATCTTCACTTTCATGCATTGCAGAAGGACATGGCAACCCACTCCAGTGTTCTTGCCTGGAGAATCCCAGGGACAGGGGAGCCTGGTGGGCTGCCGTCTATGGGGGTTGCACACGACTGAAGTGACTTAGCAGCAGCAGAGTCTTGAGAAGACTGAAGCTGATGAAATCACAGTTGAGGTCAACTCTGAGTGAAGCTTGATCATTCTCTTTCCCACATATGAATCTTTTTAAGACTCTCTACTAAAGACATGTTTCTATTTCAAAACTTAGCAACATATTGTCTGGCTCAGACTCTCCTTCTAATTCCTGTCCTTCTAAATCATTTCTGAGAGCTAATTAGGTTGAGTGCCATTTTCAACTGCTACTTTGGAAGATAAGGTACATGCCTACATATTGTTCACTTACTGCTGTGCACATCTGTGCTCTATATTCATCTGCAGGGATTTGGAAAATTAACATCTCTTTAAAGGCAAAACAGGATTATAATCAAAGGGATGCATTTCTAATTGATTTTTGGTCTTTGTTCTTGAGGATACAACCTGAACTGCAATTGAAAATGTATTAAAACAATAGTCAGGCTTTAAAAATTTTTTGGAGGTACTCTTCTCCTAGAAAAACATAATTGGAAAATCTATATATATCTTAAAAAAAAATGAGTGTTAAAAATAATAAACACTTTTTGAAAACTTTGCCATGTCAATATAAAATGGAAATCCATTTATAATGTCAAGGAAATGGGTTTTTGCAATTTTATATCAATTTTAAGATGCTTGATATGGGGAGATTAAAAACAAAGAATAATCATTAAATCTTATCGGAATTATGATCTCTGAAGGCTTTAAGGTAGAAAAAGATCCAACTATTCTTTCCCTATTAGAAACACAATTTTTCCCCTATTACTTTCTATTTTATATTCTAGGTCTTAGTCCTTGGATTCAGAACATTTGTGCCTAGGAAAAAGAGAATAAGTTAAAGAAACATGTATTTGTGACTCTTTATTTAAGTTTTACTTTATTCTTTATAAAGAATATTTTAATTAATTAATTAACTTTTATTTATCAAAGTTTAGTTTATTTATAATGTTATATGTCATGTTAGTTTCAGGTGCTATACAGCAGGTCCTTGTTAGTTATTTATTTAATATTGATGCTGTTGTTCAGTCACTAAAACATGTCAGACCCTCCTGATGGACTGCATCATCCAGTCTTCCCTGTCCTCACTATCTCCCTATGTTTTGTCTATAGTAGTGTGTATATGTTAATTGCAAATTCCTAATTTGTCCCTTCCCATTTCATCTTTGGTAGCCATAAGCTTGTTTTCTATGTCTATATATATATATATATATATATATATATTCCCTTTTTTCTTTTGTTCTGTAAATAAGCTCACGTATGAATGGCGAACCACTCCAGTATTCTTGCCTGGAAATCCCATGGACAGAGGAGCAGGGCTGGCTACAGTCTGTGGAGTTGCAAAGAGTTAGACACGACTGAGGAACTGACACACTGTATATATATTCAGATTCCACATGTAAGTGATATCATATGATATTTGTCATTCTCTAGATCCATCCATGTTGCTGCATATAGTATTATTTCCTCCTTTTTTATGGTTGAATAATATGTTATTGTGTATATATACCACATCTTCTTTATCTGTTCATTTGTAAGTAGACACTAAGATTGCTTTCACATCTTAGCTATTTAAATGCTGCTGCCATGAACACCAGGGTGCATATATCTTTTTGAATTATGGTTTTCTATTTCTAAATGCCTAGGATTGTGATCACAGGATCGTATGGCAGCTTTATTTTTAGATTTTTAAGGAATCTCGATACTGTTCTTAAAAGTTTCCTCTCCTTATTATGAGAATGCGTATTATAGCCCCTTGAATAAGAAGAGAAAAGTCTTATATTGTTTTTCATAGTCACTGTACCAATTTACATTCCCACAAATAGTGTAAAAGTTTCCACTTTTCTCCACACCCTCTCTGACATTATCTACTTATGGCAGAAAGTGAAAAAGAACTAAAGAGCCTCTTGATGAAAGTGAAAGAGGAGAGTGAAAAAGTTGGCTTAAAGCTCAACATTCAGAAACCTAAGATCATGGCATCCTGTCTCATCACTTCATGGCAAATAGATGGGGAAACAGAGGCTGACTTCATTTTTCAGGCTCACTGCAGATGGTGATTGCAGCCATAAAATTAAAAGATGCTTGCTCCTTGGAAGAAAAGTTATGGCCAACCTAGACAGCATATTGAAAAGCAGAGACATTACTTTGCAACCAAAGTCTGTCTAGTAAAAGAAAGAAAGAAAGTGAAGTCGCTCAGTAGTGTCCAACTCTTTGTGACCCTATCAACACCAGGTTCTTCTGTCCATGGGATTTTCTAGACAAGAATACTGAAGTGGGTTGCCATTTCCTTCTCCAGGGAATCTTCCCAAACCAGGGATTGAACCCAGGCCTCCCACACTGTAGACAGATGCTTTACCGTCTGAGCCACCAGGGAAGTCTATGGTTTTTCCCTTAGTCATGTATGGATGTGAGAGTTGGACTATAAAGAAAGCTGAGCACCTAAGAATTGATGCTTTTGAACTGTGGTGTTGGAGAAGACTCTTAATAGTCCCTTGGATAGCAGGGAACTCTAACCAGTCCATCCTAAAGGAAATCAGTCCTGGATATTCACTGGAAGGACTGATGCTGAAGCTGAAGCTCCAATACTTTGGCCACCTGATGGGAAGAGCTGACCCATTTGAAAAGACCCTGATGTTGGGAAAGATTGAGGGCAGGAGGAGAAGGGGACAACAGAGGATGAGATGGTTGGATGGCATCAGTGACTCAATGGACATGAGTTTGGATAGGCTCTGGGAGTTGCTGGTGGACAGGGAGGCCTGGCGTGCTGCAGTTCCTGGGGTCATAAAGAGTCGGACACTACTGAGTGACTAAACTGAACTGATTCTGACTGGTGCTTCATTCTAGCTTTAATCACAGTACACATGATACAACTCTTTCCCCAGGAAAAAAAGATTCAGTAACATATAGTGGTAACATGGAGAGATGAAGGAATTGACAGGTTTGATGACTTCTTGAAATGGATCTTTAACCCTTTTAAGATAGAAATAAAAGGAGCAAGATTGGTAGCTAGCAATACCTGGAGGATCAAGCCAAGTTAGTTTTACAGTGTATTTTGAATTCTCTGGTGCTGTAGTAGGCACAAGGAGAAGGGAAGGTGAGTGATATAAGAACAGAAACCTACACATCTAGAGGGTCCTGTTTGTTCCATGATTTATAAATTCAATTTATTACAAGTATAATAAAACATAGTATAGGCAGAAATCAAAGCAATAAGATGTATGGGTGAATGAAAAATAAGGTAATACAAAAGAATAAGGAAAACAAAACAGCCTGTGGCCCTACTAGATTTGAGACTTTTGGATAGTTTGTCAAACCCTTTCTGCAAAGGGATGGATAGTAAATATCATAGCTTTAGCAACTACTTGATTTTGACATTGTAGTACAACTGTTACAGATAATATGTCAAAAAAATGAGCATTACTGTGTTCCAATAAACACTTTGTATGGAAACTTAAGTTTGAATTTTATATAATTTTCTTATGTCACCAAATAAGCTGCTTCTTTATTTTCAAACCATTAAAATATATAAACTATTTTGAACCCATGGACCCTACAAAATCAGGCGCCAGGATGGATTTCTCCCTCGGACCTTTGTCTCTGATTCCTACTTTAAAGCTTTGTGCTTACACATGACTTTATTTCATATGGGCATAGAGGAAGCACATTGCAAAACCCTCATGCTGTCTCTGACCACTGCGCTGTTTAAAATGCACTCCCTTTGAGTTATTTATTTTCTTGAAGATATAAACACCCAATTTAGAAATATAGACTTTAGAAGATGTGGCAAATGAAAGAGAATTGTGGATTACTTTTCCATTGAATGTTTTAAAAATAAATAAAAACAAGTTTGATTGGCATCACTGAGCACACCAAAGCTTATTTCTGCAGATTAAAAAGCCAAGTGCTATCTCATACAAAACAGAGACTGACATATATGTCAGACTCATTTGGCATTTCTAATATGAAAAAAACAACAGAAAACAAAGACTTCAATAAGACCAATTAATTTATTTCTCTTTAGCACTGAGACAAGTCATCTCACTCATCTCTCTGTGTGCAAGGAAATATGTTTTCCATTGTTCTGCGCTGGGTTGCTATTAAACACCAGTGCTTTTTCAGTTACTTTTTATTACACTGACAGGAAAACAAAGTAACAGGAAAGCTAAATAAAAGCCATTTTCACAAGATCAGTTTGAAATAGTGGTTCATTTACAGTTTAGTGGCCTTGAAAATAAAGGAATGTTTTGTATTTTTCATCCAGCTTGTTATGGATACTTTTGTTCAGTGTTAGTTACAAATGTACTATCTATATAAGAATGATTGTAGTCATATAATGTTTACTCAGGCAGGCTGAACAATGAGAAATATTGTCT
Organism: Nanger dama; assembly: GCA_917880005.1. Lineage (NCBI taxonomy): Eukaryota > Metazoa > Chordata > Mammalia > Artiodactyla > Bovidae > Nanger > Nanger dama. The sequence goes on along the minus strand of CAKJTW010000004.1, from coordinate 62,468,850 downwards.
CCTATAATATTCTTCAAATAAAAAGATGAGTAATGAGTAGTTCCACCTTGAAAGTACACTGATTCCAAACATTGGGTTGGATTAGAAATTCTAATACCTACATCTCCATCTGTGGATGTTAGGGAAGCCACCTTCCCATCACATCATTTCATGGACCTACTTTATTCAACTGTTACTTTATTTCTCAGACTTTATTTTCCAATAAATCCCAGGGTTTCTTGAGGGTGCCCATAAGCAGAAAGAGGGGCAAGCAGAAACGCACAGGGTCTGTCACCTCTGCCTCAAAAAGATAGTTTTGATATGAATGCTTCATATCTATTAAACTTCTACACAGCATTTTATTTGCAAGCATATTTCTGTGGTTTAAGTCATGTGAAAGTCAGAATGACAAAGAGTTTTCAGTAGATTGCTTCCAAATTACTTGCTAACTAATAATCACATTGATTTCCCATCAGGTTCTCTCTTGAATGTTAACATGTAGGAATACCTGTACTCAAATCATAGTTAATAATAAAAACACTGAATGAGACCAGTGGTGTTGATGAAAATATTCAGTAAACAATCTATAATATGGATAGAAAAGAGTTTTACATGAGCCAAACTGAGGACTATACCCTGGAAGACAGCTTCTCAGATAACTCTGAGGAACTACCCTGGAGAAGAAGCATGGTTGTCAATACAGTTTTCTGTCTTTTCAGAACAAAGAACATCAAAACAAGGAAGGGATACATTCCTTAAAGATTAAAAAAAAAAGAAGAAGAAGCAGCTCAGCATGTGCACAGTGAGTCAGTGTGGCTTTGGCAACTTGGGAAGGGTGTCTGATCAACAGTAGAGACCCCAGCATTTACTCTTCATTTAGCATGGACTTTCTTTACTTTTGGCCAATGTACCCTTTTCTTTAATAAAGTAAATGTGCAATGTTTATTTACTAAGCCACGAACAGGTATAAAATTCACGTTAACTCATGTAAAAACCAGAATGACTTCTCTGTATCTCAGTATGTGAACCTTTCTTTATTAGTGGGAATGGTGGACCAAGGACCTCTAAAAATCCGTTTATCCTTAAAAGCGATGAGAACATTATCGAAAGCTGTCAGAATTAACTCTTTCTAGAGGAGCCTGTAAATTAGTCAAAGGCTTGAAAAATCATGGAACATTTATTCAAGAAAGAGAGCTGAATCTTAGCAATAATGAAAGTCTTTATGGCATTTTACTTGCCCTTCCCTCACATCCATGGTAGCCTTGAAACCCAATATTCTCACAGCCACACTGAAAGCCAGCAACCTAGCATGCACCAGTGAAGACAGAATGGCTTTAGATCTTCCTAAAAGCAATGTTCAAAAGAATTGTTGTTATTTGATTGTTTGTATCAGTAAATGGTTACATTAAAAATAAAAATCTCAAATGAATTAATGAACTTCTCTGCCTTAAAAATCTAGCAAAATAAGGGTGGGATGGTTTGGGAGAATGGCAGTGAAGCATGTGTATTTTCCTGTAAGAAACGAAGCGCTAATCTATGTTTGGTGTAGGATGCAGGATGCATGGGGCTGATGCACAGGATGATTCAGGTAGAGGATGTGGGGTGGGAGGTGGGAGGTGGGAGGGGGCTTCGGCATTGGGCGATTGTGTTCACCTATGGCTGATTCGTGTCAATGTATGGCAAAACAAATACAGTATTGTAATTAAAAAAATAAATAAATTTAATTAAAAAAATAAAAAAAGCAACCTTCAAAAAAAAAAAGAGTTAATAAACCCAAATAAAACAGAAAAAAAAATAAGTTTAGGGTGAAAATAAAACAAAGAGAGAATAAAAAAATAATATAAATGTCACAAAATCACAGCTGGTTGTTTCAAGAGTTCAACAAAATTGATAAACAGTTAGCTAAAATGCCCCAGAAAAAAGAAAGAAAACTTGGTTTATGAAAATCAAGAATTAAAAGGGGACCTTATTATTGACATTACAAATTTCTTAATTAAAAAATACTATAAGAAATTGCATACCAACAATCTAATAATCTAGATGAAATGGACAAATCCCTAGAAAGGCACAAACTAGTGAAAGTGACTCAAGAAAAATAAAAGTAAGAATAGATTTATACTAAGTCAATGGATGGAATAAGTAATTATGAAACTCCCACAAGAAATAGGACAGGCTCAGATGCATCAGTGGCCAATGTAAAGAAAAAATTATTTGAAGAAACCTCTAAAGAATTATACTCATATTTTGCAAACTCTTCCAAAAATAGGAGCTTTGAAAAGGACATTTTCTAACTGATTCTATGAAGCCAGAAATACCTTGACAACAAAATCAAAGCAAGACATGAGAAAAGAAAATTAGAGCCCCATATTATTAATGAACATAGATGGAATAATTCTCAACAAAATAAAAAGTGAATCTAGCAATGAACAGAAAGGACAGTATTGGAAATTATATGTCTCATAGAGAATTGATATCCAATACACACAAGCAATTAATACAACTTAATAGCAAAAAAAAAAAAAAAAAGCACTCAGTTTATAATGTTATTGCAAATACTCTTTCCTGAACATTTATCAGTAAAATATAGCTCTGTACTCTCATTTTCCATGTGTTTTCTTGGCTTTTCATTCTCTTTCTCTTCTGCTGCTTTCTTTTCTCTTTGACACATCAAGTTAGGATGGTCAAGAGCTCAGACTGTAGACCTATGTGCTCCCCACATCCTCTCCTTTTATTCTGACTGAAATTGTTGTTCTCTACACCAGACCACTCCTCTTACCTTTGTGGTTGTACATCCAACAGCATCCTGAACATCTTTTCTTGTGTCATTACTAAACCCAACTGCATCTGCTTTTTGCTATCTCAGTTAATTGTTGAGGTGTTCTGGCCAAGACCCTGAAGAAATTCTTGCACAGTTATTCTCTCTAACCTGACATCAAATCCATTAACAAATCACGTTGGAGTTTACTTCCAAATATGTCCAGACTATGACTACTTCTCATCACTGGACCTGCTACTGCTCATGGCCAAGCCATCATCTTGCCTCATCTGACATCCTGTTCAAACCTCCTGACTCAACTTCCTGCTTTTGTTTTTGCCTTCATTCATTCAATGCACAGTTTACACCAACATATCCAAACTTACACCAAAGTAGCCAAAGTTTCCTTATTAAAATATAAAATAAATTAATTCTCTGATAAAAATTCTATAATATCTCCCAATCTTAAACAACATTCAAAGTTTTTATAATGACCTACAAAGCTGTATGGTCTTTCCTGGTGGCTCAGTCAGTAAATAATCTGTCTGAAATGCAGGAAATGTGGGTGCAATCTCTGGATCAGGAAGGATCCCCTGGAGAAGGGCATGGTGACCCATTCCAGTATTCCCATCTGCAGAAACCCATAGACTGAGGACCTTAGCAGGCTATAGTCCATAAGGTCACAAAACATATGTGCACCTACAAGGCCATATATAAACTGGTCCTATTATTTCTCTGACCTTGCCTTTTAATATGCCTTTGTTGACTTTACTCCAGGCCCCCACTTTGTACTGATTTCCTTCTCTTCCTTGTTTCAAACTCCCACACATTGACTAGTATTTCCTGGAATCACTTTCTAAATAAACTAATTGCACTACCATCCAGTGAAAACCTAAACCAAAATTTTTGGCACTAGAAGTATTTCTAAGAAGAAAATCTTAGGAATTCTTTCTAACACTGGATCACCTACTATCCGAATGGCAATGATGACCTTATTGTTGGTGTAAGATCAAGGTTGATAACACCTGACATGTGAGAACATTAAGAAGTTTAAGACTCTGTCTATGGTTGATTGAGTTGAGAGAGAGGTAGAAATGGCTGCAGTGGTCTATGCAGTAACCCTAGCACTTTAAGGTATAGGAAGTAAATGATAGTTAAAAGAAGGTGGCTTGGTTGACTATAGTTAAGTGTCATTTAAATTCTGGCAGAAGAAAATTACTGGTTCAGGTTAGTCAACTCTCAATTTAATGTCTCCATCAAAGTTTAAATTTAAAGGTTTTAATTTCCTGAAACTGGTTGAAATAGTTGCAGACTTACAAAGATAGTCTCTCTTGCTAAAGTCAGGATGCAGATAGGAAGAAATGGAGTCTCGAGGTCTGGGATGGGCATATCTGGCAGTTGGGCTTGAGAACCAGAAGCATCTAGGTTCCTCTGAGTCACTTTGAAGGTAATGATCCTTACTTCTCCTTGCTAAAGATTAGCAGAGGTCTGGGTGCAGTATCGGAGAAGGCAATGGCGACCCACTTCAGTATTCTTGCCTGGAAAATCCCATGGACGGAGAAGCTTGGTGGGCCCCAGTCCATGGGGTCACTAAGAGTCGGACACGACTGAGAGACTTCATTTTCACTCTTCACTTTCATGCATTGGAGAAGGACATGGCAACCCACTTCAGTGTTCTTGCCTGGAGAATCCCAGGGATGGAGGAGCCTGGTGGGCTGCCGTCTATGGGGTCGCACAGAGTCAGACACGACTGAAGCGACTTAGCAGCAGCAGCAGCAGCAGTCTCATTATGCCTTCCTGCTCCTGACAGAGGAAGAAAGACATTATTTACAGAAGTACTGAAGGAACTGTCTAATAAGGATGAGCAGAACTAGGATAACAATTCAGAAATTATTTTGGAGTTTGTGAACACTGGTGATGGAGAAATGATAAAGACTGGGAATGGAAATTTGATTGATATGGGGGTATATTTCTGTAACTCGAGGTTTATGGTCCTGACAAGGATAGCTGAGCAAGCCTCAGTACACTGCTGGAACAGGTCTTTAAAAGGAATAATGGCATATTGAAAATGAGGTGGAAGTGACAGAACTGCAGTAGAGTATTGATAAATGGATAAAATGCCTCAAATAACTGTGTTAAAGTTCATCTATTACAGAACAACAGAGAATCTGGCCCTAAACTGTTAGCAACCGAGTGAACCTAAATGGTGTCAAGCGCCAAAAATATATTGATTCACAGGGACCAGGTCACTGCTAGAAATTCAAAGAGCAGCTATTGGTGAGACAGCTTTACAAAAGAACCAAGAGATCAAGAGCAGAGGAAGAGACTGCAGATATTAATACTACCAAGGAAAAGCATGGGTGTGGCTGGGTTTCCGTATTTGAATTAGTTCTTAGATCCAGAGGCATTTTTGAAGGCCACAGCAAACCTCTCTGATAGAAATTCTAGAAGATATACTTAAAGAAAATACAGTTATATGCCAGTATCATTGATCACTGGGGAAAGAGTATACACATACCCCACACTCAAGATGACAGATCAGAAGCATGTGTGAGATGGCAGATAAGGGATATCCTCAATGGCTAAGTAGTGAAGAGTTGTTGTCCCCAGCATGTCCACATTTCAGCTTTTAGCTTAATGTCTGCAAAACACAGAAGGGACATGTCTCAGCTTATTGAGAGGAGCATGGAGGCAGCAACATTGGAATTTCAGAGATCCAAAGTTCTTTAGGCCAACGGCTATTAAGTTTGTAGATTTTTGAAACTTGTATCAATATCCACGAAAGATCACCTCTCAAGGCACAAATCAACAAGATGAACAATATATTTTGTCCAGAGGAGATAAACCATCTTCCAGCTTGCTCACCTTGTTGACAGAAGAAAGTCGAGTGATTCATAATGGACTATGAAGAAAGCTGTACTAGTTAGAATAGAGAGGATACGTGGGTCCAAGTATATGAGTTCCCATTAACCAAAGGAAGTATGGCTGCTACTGAGGCTGAGCCATCAACCTTTTAGAAGCAGAGATGAATGCTGAGCCCTCAGGATGCTTCTGCCTCTTCAAAAGACCAGCAAGCTACTTGGTGGTAAATAAATTACATCCTTCTCCTTTGAATACCTAATGCCATGATCATTGCCTGGTCAGCTTGGAATCTTCATGCTGTGGAATCTGTGGGCAAAGGAAGGAGTTACTACCCTATAAAAGCTGTAATCCTTACCATGTGATCTCTTTTACTATGAAGAGAGAGAATTTGATAGAGACAGGGTTTAGATCAAACACTCAGGAACAAAGGTCTGAGTTACTTCACTTGGATCAGAAACCTTGCCAGCAGAAATAGTAGTCCAAGATGTTAGGAATACAGAATGAGAAGTGGAGGATGGACAGAAAGAAAATCCTATTGCCAAAAAAAAAAAAAAAAGAAAATCTTATTGCCCTACTTTTGTATTCCTTGGTTCAATCTGCTGTTGGTTGAACCAGTGATTAGTGAAACATGGAAAAGCAGAACCTGTGAATATAAAGGACTGGCTGTACAGGACTTGAGCATCCCTGGATTTTGGTATCCACAGTGAGTTCTGGAATCAGACAGTGACTTGTGGATGCCAAGGAGAGCTGTACAGATTTGGGAAAATATGCACCATCAAGGACTATAGCTAGTCCCATTGATACTCATAGAACATATTTTGTTAAGCATTTGTGATTGACTACTAATCAAAAATAAGTGACCTGACGGAATGAACTTGCAAGTAATGAAATATAGGTGATACTTCAGTGCCTTTCTCTTTTTCCTTGAGCATATATAACTCTATAAGCTGAAGGTTGCCTAAGTAGAAATATCTGAGTCTGCTCCTTGGGGCATTTTGTCTGGCTATGGGGGCATGCGGGGTCTTTGCACAGGGCAGGTATGCCAGAGTATTAACTATGCCAGTCACAGTCCTGGATCATTGAAGAGCAGGAGTTTATGTATAACCATCTGGCCTTCAAGTCAGCCCTCAGTGGACTAAACTCCAATGCCCACAGTAGTGACTGACTTGATCACAAACCAAACTCTTCCTGGCTTGCTTCTATTTTGGGTCTCAAGACTGAACTTCTTTACTGGTATTTCTTGAGCTTATTCCCCAAGTAAACTATTGCAATTAAAATCCCTTTTTAAAAATTTTAATTGCTTATTTATTTTAATTGCAGGTTAATTATTTACAATATTCTGATAGCTTTTGCCATACATCTATATGAATTGGCCATAGGTAAACATGTGTCCCCTCCATCCTGAATCCCTCCCACCACCTTCCCCACCCTATCTCTCCAGGTTTCACAGATCGCCTGCATCATACCTCAAATTTGCACTGCTTGCCTATTTTACATGTTGTAATGTATATGTTTCAATGTTATATGCTCAAATCATCTGACTTTCTCCCTTTTCAGAGTCTATTCCTGTAGAAACTCACACTAAGACAATGATCTGTTGAGACGTGGCTTTGGCTTGCATTTTGAGGGAACTATTGCACTTAAGAGATAGAGAATTTCAGAAGGTTATAGTTGATGAGATTCTAGAACCCTTTAAATATGCAATTCTAAATGCAATATATGCATTTTCTATTGCATATTCTATATGCATTATAATCAGTCTCCCATTCATTATATATAGGTAAAACAAGCTAGAGTCCACATAAATTAGTGGCTTAGCATAAAATTTTCTTCTAATTTTTAGTTAGTTCCATTAACTTGTCCATGTACCTCTCAGTTTTAATTCACTGAGGCCTCTAAGGCAACTACCAAATATCTAAAGAAGCCACAATTACTCCCAATAGGACAGAAAAGAGATAACTAAAGTTCCCATAATTTTGATGAATTATATATTATAGGAAATTATTCAGAGATTGTTGGAACATGAAATTTTGCTCATTAATGTTTATAAATACATTCATTACAACAGTCTATGATATATTTACCAGTAAGCGTAATAGCAGAAATAAAAATCTTACCTCTCTACTAAATTATGTCTCTTGATCTCAGAGATTTTACAGTCATCTCTTTTCCAATAACTACCTATTTTATTTGTTTGCTCTAAGGCTCTCAGTTTTCCCCAACAGCAATATATAGTCTTTACAAAGAATATTTAAGAATAGAAATATAAGCTTAAAGTGCATACTTTTTCCCTCTAAACTTTGGCTTCCTTTTTTCTTGAAACAACTATTGTTCCCAGTTCCTTGAATATCTTTCTTGATATTTTCCTGCATGTGTGCACATACAAAAGTTTGACACACATGTACAACCACATAATCACATCAGGCACATGGAAATGCATATATTTATATATTTACATAAATGAGATCATATTACTCATAGCACTTAATAACTTGCATTATTGATGTAATGGATCTTCGAGATGATTTGTAGCAAGGTGTTAAACTCACCCATTTTTTATTTATTATTTTCATTTTATTGGCTCATATGGGTATACTCCAATTTTTAACTATGTCTATATTGATAGCTTTTAAATTTCTTCTGATTTATATCCTATGACAAACCATAACACTGTAATTAACTTTCTTAGATGCTTATCTTGCAATATTTGAGAGGACAGATTTTTAGAAGTGGAATTTTGGAGTTTAACAGCTAAGACACTTTAAATTATAAAGATAATGAGAAATTGCTTTCCTTAAATTTATTATAACATTTTATAAATACCACTTATATTACTTTTTGAATTTGCTTGTTTTATTATATTAAGCAAAAATGGTATCACTTGTAATGCTGATGATCTATTTAAGATACTTATTGGTTGTTTGTGCTTCTTCTACCATGAATTGTTTCTTTAGATATTTTGTTCTTTTTCTACTGCATTGTTATATATTTAAATTTGTGACTTATAAGAGCATTCATGTATTACAAATACTAATTTTAATTTAAATATTGCACATATTTTCCTAGCGTTTCTTTTAAACACTTTGTTAATATTTTCTTCTCTGATAGACTGTCCCATTTTCATGTATTCAAATCACTCACAATAAAAATCAAATCACACATATTTGGAGCATTTACTTATTAACTAAATTCAAGTTTTGTTTGTCAAGTTTCTTTGATTATAATTATATGAATTTTGGGAGGCAAACAGCATTTCAAATTATACTCACTTTCTTAAGTTATTCCCAAACTCATTCAGCCAGTTCACAGATATTTACCATATTTCTGTCATTGACAATATAGCTATGAACAACAAATTGACAGCTTATTCTTTTCTGTGGGTGATATTTTAACACTTAAAGATCATTGTATATACAAAATAATCTCACCATCCAAAAGCAGTGAAAGTAAACGTGAAAGTGAAGTCGTTCAGTTGTGTCTGACTCTTGGCAACCCTGTGGACTGTAGCCTACCAGGCTCTTCTGTCCATAGGCTTCTCCAGGCAAGAACATCGGAGTGGGTTGCCATTTCCTTCTCCAAGGGATCTTCCTGATCCAGGGATCGAACTAGGGTCTCCCACATTGTAGGCAGATGTTTTACCATCTGAACCACCAGGGAAGTCATTTCTCCAAAAGAAGTCATTCGTCTTATATCTCTGATTCCTATTACTAACTCTTATAACATTTTCAATTATTTGGATGCACATTCATACAGCTGTCTCTTCTAATTTCCCTTTCCTTTCCCCCATCATGACATAAGTATTCTGTCGATACTTCCTTGACCTGCATGTACAGGTTTCCCTTTTATCTTTCCTCTCATGCATTTTTATACCATCATGTTGGTTCATGAGTAAGGCAATCTTTATTTCCCCTCATTTCCCTGTTCTCTGTGTTTACTGCTGCCAAATACAAGATCCTAACACACAGTTTTGATCATATCAAATCTCAGATCAAGTCCTTCGAACTCTTTTCTTCAAACTTTCAAGAATACAAACTTGGCCTGGCATTCAAAGGGGTCTGACACCGAAAAATCTGGCACAGTGAGAAATGTGATTTGCTTCTGAAAATTAATAGAATCCTTATTTTCAGAAGTAGGGAATGCATGTGTTAGAGAGGAGTGTGGCATCAGCAGATAATGGACAAAAGTAAAGTAGATGGAATAGGAAAGATTAACAGAATGAACACGAGTTGTGTGTGTGCTTTGTTTCTTGTTACTTTGAGCACGTTTTGTCACTTTCACATTCACAGTATGGATTGTATTGTCCTCAGTATTTAACGAATGTCCAAGGCAGAGAAACAGAGGTTGATATAGATGATTTGTTTGGGAGTTGCCTTCCTATTTGAGTAAGGGTCAAGAGGGCTTCCCAGGTGGCACAGTGGTAAAGAATCTGCCTGCCAATGTAGGAGATACAAGAAACGTGGGTTTGATCCCTGAATGGGGAAGATACCATAGAGTAGGAAATGGCAACCCACTCCAGTATTCTTTCCTGAAGGATTCCATGGACAGAGAAGCCTGGCGCCCTACAGTCCATAGGATTGCAAAGACTTGGGCACAGCTGAGCAACTGAGCAAGCACACGTGTTGATCATGATGGCTCAGGAGAAACCATTTTTGGAACATAATTTGGTAGTAGTTTGTCAATGCTTACCAGGTACTAGGTATTGCCTAATGCTTTACATTCCTTATATTAGTTAATCCCTGAACATTCATATGATATAATTTTATCATTTCTATTCATTTTAAAGATAAAGTAACTGAGGCTTAAAGTGTCTAATTAATCCCCTGGAGAAGGAAATGGCTACCCACTCCAGTATTCTTGTCTGGAGAATTCCATGGACAGAGGAACCTGGCACATTCCAGTCCGTGGGTCACAAAGAGATGAACACGACTGAGTGACTAACACTTTCACTTTTTCAGTATATCAGATGCTAAAGCTAAATGCATGATAGAAACAGAATTTGAACCTACAGAGACATGCACAAATTTTATTACATAGAACAGGACCTAAAGTATGTTAGTTTTACAAAATAAGTAAAGAAAATGATAATATGAAGTAGAAAACCTAAATACATAAGAAGCATATATTTTAAGTTTTTAAAATGTTAAAAAATTAAAAATCAATTCCTTAATATACTATGGTGAATTTTTTCAGATTTTTAATGTTGACACATTCTAACGCTAAAAAGTGTTTCATGAAAATAATAAATCTTGGAAAGTTTCATATTTAATTTTTCAAAGTTAATTATTTTTCTGAAAAAAAGAATGAATATACATAAGTATAGATGTAATAATCTTACATAAATTGACATATGTATAATCAAATAGTATGTAAAACTTATAATTTACTTTGCCCAAACAGACTTTTGGGTTAATTTAGTATTAAGAAATCTGTTTCTATAATTGTTTCATTATATTTCTATATTGTTTCATTATATGTAGAAAAAAATATGTCATAATTTAGAGAATAAGTAGGCACTATAAAATGCATAGCAACTATGTCTGGTAAAACCTGAAAACTGGTACCATAAGGATATGCTTTTGCATAATAAAGATTGTTTTTCTTGAACCAACAGTTCATCTCATAATTGAAAGCAAAGCCCCAAAGAAGTTCCCATCACATTTAGGATATGTCAAGAATGTGATTATTCCAAAAGTATTTAGCATTATTCTGAAAGCTGGAATTAATGGAGAAAAGACTAAGAAAACTAGTTTTATTTTTGTTTGATATGTTTATTATGTTAGTATATGGAGTGGGAGAGAGTTCTTTTAAAAGACATATGTATACCTATGACATTGAGGTTTGACAAAAACAAAATTCTGTAAAGCAATTATCTTTCAGTTAAAAAATAAATAAATAATTTTTTAAAAAGACAAACTATATGGAAGACTGAATTTATATATGATTCTTCAATTTATTTTGAAAAAAATCAGTGGTCAAGTAAAAGGGTCTCACGGAGGAAAGGTGAAGAAAATCTTTCTAGTTTAGTGAAACTAGCACCTTGCTATGGTTGTTTTATCAGTAGACCCTTTTACTAAAATCTGTAAAGTTCCATCCCAAGGTGTATACTCATTACCATTTATATGTCTTGGAATGTGGCCAGTGTCTATTGTGCATATTTTTCTAGACTCTACCTCTAATATTGGCCTCTGGATAAAATTGAGACCTAGGTTTTGACATAACAACATCATCAAGCTATTAACCAATGGAATTAAACCACATGGCAGTAATTTGTAGCATGTTGTACCTATCTCATTTCAGGCTCATATGAAACCTGAGCTTGCTTCTAATTCCTTCACTGCCATGAAGATGAATTAGAAAATAGGAAGGAGGTATGTGGGAATCTTGGGGGTTTATCCCTTATTTTGATATTCCAGGGTTTGGGGAACTTTAGAAGAATTAGTTTGAGTTCAAGCATCTCTGTGCATCTCAGCCTTTTTACAGCAGTTTCGTATTCTAAATCTTCAATATTTCCACATTTCCAATTCCATACATCAAAATTCTAAAATAATGTTCTTTAAATACTGAAGTGCAAATCATAGGAGAAGTGATTCTAAAAGTAACAAATGTAGATATGCAAACATTTATGGTGAAGTATTAAGCTGGGGAAAATGGTAACTTTAGTAGAGTTTAGACTCTTTAAATTCAAGTATTGAAAAACTATGCCTTGTTTTGAATGAACATTTTGTTTTCCATGAAGGTAACACAAAAAGAAACAGCCCTGAATTGATATCACCCATATCTAGCTACAAACTAAACCTCCAAATCTCAAATCAACTAAGATACTATTAGATTTCCCCTTTCATGCTTGTTAGCAATTGTCTTACATATTGCGGTGCTCCTATGTTGGGTGCATATATATTTATAATTGTTATATCTTCTTCTTGGATCGATCCTTTAATCATTATGTAGTGGCCTTCTTTGTCCCTTTTCACAGCCTTTGTTTTAAAGTCTATTTTATCGGATATGAGTATTGCTACTCCTGCTTTCTTTTGGTCTTTATTTGCATGGAATATCTTTTTCCAGCCCTTCACTTTTAGTCTGTATGTGTCCGTTGTTTTGAGGTGGGTCTCTTGTAGGCAGCATATATAGGGATCTTGTTTTTGTATCCATTCAGCCAGTCTTTGCCTTTTGGTTGGGGCATTCAACCCATTTACATTTAAGGTAATTATTGATAAGTATGCTCCTGTTGCCATTTACTTTATTGTTTTGGGTTCGGGTTTATACGTCCTTTTTGTTTTCCTGTCTAAAGTCTATCCTTTAGTATTTGTTGGAGAGCTGGTTTGGTGGTGCTGAATTCTCTCAGCTTTTGCTTGTCTGGAAAGCTTTTGATTTCTCCTTCGTATTTGAATGAGATCCTTGCTGGGTACAGTAGTCTTGGCTGAAGGTTATTATCTTTCATCACTTTAAGTATGTCTTGCCATTCCCTCCTGGCCTGAAGAGTTTCTATTGAAAGATCTGCAGTTATTCTTATGGGGATCCCCTTGTGTGTTATTTGTTGTTTTTCCCTTGCTGCTTTTAGTAATTTTTCTTTGTGTTTGGTCTTTGTTAGTTTGATTAAAATATGTCTTGGGGTGTTTCGCCTTGGGTTTATCCTGTTTGGCACTCTCTGGGTTTCTTGGACTTGGGTGATTATTTCCTTCCCCATTTTAGGGAAGTTTTCAACTATTATCTCTTCAAGTATTTTCTCATGGTCTTTCTTTTTGTCTTCTTCTTCTGGGACTCCTATAATTCGAATGTTGGAGCGTTTCATATTGTCTTGGAGGTCTCTGAGGTTGTCCGATACAGTATACTGACACATATATATGGAATTTAGAAGACAATAATGATGACCCTGTATGTGAGACAACAAGAGACACAGAGGTATAGAGTGGACTTTTGGACTCTGAGGGAGAGGGAAAGGGTGGGATGGTTTGGGAGAATGGCAGTGAAGCATGTGTATTTTCCTGTAGGAAGTGAAGCGCTAGTCTATGTTTGGTATAGGATGCAGGATGCGTGGGGCTGATGCACAGGATGATTCAGGTGGAGGGTGTGGGGTGGGAGGTGGGAGGGGGCTTCGGCATTGGGCGATTGTGTTCACCTATGGCTGATTTGCGTCGATGTGTGGCAAAACAAATACAGTATTGTAATTAAAAAAATAAATAAACTTAATTAAATAAAAAAAAGATACTATTAGAAACAAGTGCAGCAATATAGACAGTTGAAAAATTAGAAACAAAAACAAAATGATTTCCTGTGAATTATTTTCATGAAATTAGTATGCACTTAGGTATAAAAATTTGTATGCAGACTACATAGTCTGGGTAAATTAGCTTGTGGAGTAACCATTACCTGATGAGAACAATTATGAAACTTGGATAAAGTACCAAAAATATCTATTTGAAGTCATGGAAGAACTATCAAGAGTGAGTGACAAAACTTGAGGAGCCAAGCTTTTATGAAGAAATAATGGAAGATACTTTTAAACTGAAATAAGAACCGTCTTTTACACTGTTTCAGAAGCAGCTCAAGGCAAGATATAGAGAACCCAAGGACAAACTGAAGGCTAAAATGTCCAGACTGGTGGGCTTTTGGTAGTCTCACAGTGCTAGGAAAATGAAAACTGGACATTAGGGCCAACCGAGAAAGAAGAAACCTAGTATACATCTCAGGAGTCAGGAAGAAAAAGAAATTGCTCAGTCCATTTGAAGTCTGATACATTTTGTTTACTAACTCAAGCCCTAATTAGGTTAATACAATATACACTTTATTCAAACTATCTGCCAGAAGCTAAGGAGGTTTTGGTACCCCTACAATTTTTCAGTCCAAAAGTCCAGTTTCACTAGACAGTTAACCAATCAAAACCAATCAAATAACACTATTAGAAGGAAAACAGACAACAGACACAGTCACAAGTGATCTAAACAGTGGAGTTATTCTGTGTAACTTTAAAATAACTACAATTGATATGCGAAAATACAGGGGATAATTGACATCTTAAACAAGCAATTGTAATCTATACAAAGAGAACGAGTGAAAATCCAAGGATTAAATAAATTTGTGAAATTTCCTGGTGGTCCAGTGGTTAGCACTTTATGCTGTCAGTACTGAGAGGTAAATTCAATCCTTGGTTGAGAAACTAAGATCCCACAAGCTGTGTGGTATAACAAAATTAATAAATAAATAAAACACGTCAGTACTTTCAGACTGTACTAGATGTGTACAATAGCAAAGTGGACACAATGGAATAGAGGATTAATAAGCAAAATATAGATTCACAGGATATTATCAAGATTGAAATACTGACAGAAAATGGAAAATGACTCTGTGAGAGGGTAGAAAAAATGTTTAAAGGATGTAACTGAATTCTCAAAAAGAGAGGAGCTAGAAAGAAAAATGAAGGCAGAAACGTTTGAAGAAGTAACAGCTAAGAATTTTCAAAAACTGATAAAAGATACAAAGATATTTGCTACCAAGCAAAGTAGGATAAAAAAAAAAAAAACAGAGAAAGTGCATATATAGGCATATTTAAAAAAAAAAAAAAGACTTGAGCGTTTCCCTAGTGGCTCAGTGGTAAAGAATCCGCCCCCAAGCAGGAGACGCAGGTTTGATCCCTTCATCAGGAAGATCCCTGGGAAGGAATGGCAGCCCACCTCAATATTCTTGCCAGGGAAATCCCATAAGCAGAGGAGCCTGGTGGGCTATAGTCTATGGGGTCCCACAGACTCAGACACAACTTAGCAACAACAACAGTAAAGCTGAAGAAACCATTGAGAAAGTGAACATCTTAAAAGAGTCTGGATTAAAAAACAAACAAACAAAAAAAACTGCCTTGTTTTAAATATCAACAATGAAATGACAACTAACTTCTCAGAAGAAAAGATGGAAGCTTTAAGATGATGGAATGGCATTTAAAATGTTTGGTTTCTCCACATTTTGAGGATTTTCTTTAAAAATTGTCTTCCCCCAAAGCTAGCTGTATAGTAATTAGATAATAATTATCTTACAAATGAGTGATTTATATTGATAGAGGTCATCAGGCTAGTCCCTAAAATTTTATAGACTTCTTAGAAAATAAACTGAAGAACAGACACTGCTTGAATTGAGACAATGATTGCTAGAAAGGAGAGAAATGTCTGAAGTACCAGACTGGATCTAGAGAAAACATTTAATGTGAAACAATCCCATGTAGAATAAATACATATTAACATACCTTAAAAAAAATGGTGTATAGCTACTTAAAAATGTTGTATTGGTTTCTCCTGTATATCCAAGTGAATCAACTGTACGCATACATACATCCCCTCCCTTTTAGGTTTCCCATCCGCCCCCCACCCTTGATTCCACTCACCTAGGTCATCATAGAGAACCAAGCTGATCTCCCTGTGCTAAACAGTAGGTTCCCACCAACTATCTGTTTCACACATGAAGGCAATGGCACCCCACTCCAGTACTCTTGCCTGGAAAATCCCATGGACAAAGGAGCCTGGTAGGCTGCACTCCATGGGGTCGCTATGAGTCGGACATGACTGAGCGACTTCACTTTCACTTTTCACCTTCATGCATTGGAGGAGGAAATGGCAACCCACTCCAGTGTTCTTGCCTGGAGAATCCCAGGGACGGGGGAACCTGGTGGGCTGCCGTCTATGGGGTCGCACAGAGCTGGACGCGACTGAAACGACTGAGCAGCAGCAGCAGCGTATGTCATTCCTAATCTTCCAATTCATCCCACCCACTTCTTCACACCCTGGGTCCACATGTTCATTCTGTCCTCTGTGTTGGTGTCTCTATTCCTGCCCTGTAAGTAGGTTCATCTGTATCATTTTTCTAGGTTCTACGTATATACATTAATATATATTTGCTTTTCTCTTTCTGACTTACTCTGTATTACAGACTCAGTGTCCATCGACATCTCTACAAATGACCCAACTTTATTCCTTTTTGGCTGTGTAATATTTCATTGTGACATCTTCTTTATCTATTCACCTGTTGGTGGATGTTTACGTTGCTTCCATGTCCTGTCTATTGTAAATAGTGATGCAATGAACATTGGGGTGAACAGCTTTTTGAATTATGGTTTTCTCAGGGTGTATGCCCAGTAATGGGATTACGTCTACTTATGATAGTTCTATTTTAGATAGTTTTATAGTTTAAAGGAACCACCATGCTGTTCTCCATAGTGGCTACACCAGTTTACATTCCCACTTGCAGCACAGGAGTGTTCCCTTTACACACCCTTTCAGCATTTTAAAGGCGCATTGTTTACATGCTCTGGCCATTTTATATGTTCATTTATTTTTTCTTAGCCTTTACTGTTTGTAACCACAAGGTCTTAGTTTTCATCATGTGCAGTGTCTGAACAATGAATCTTATCAGACTTTTTACTGCATATTTGTTTTTCTCACATGTGCTCTGCAAAATGTGAATTTCCTGTTCTTTGGTCAATGTTAATAAATCTCTTCCTCATTCTCTCTTCCATCACATGCCTGTGTCTTTGTTCTCTTTGTGCACTGAGCTCTAAGTGGGTCGATAAACCGTGTGA
The DNA here is from genome assembly GCA_917880005.1 of Nanger dama. Lineage (NCBI taxonomy): Eukaryota > Metazoa > Chordata > Mammalia > Artiodactyla > Bovidae > Nanger > Nanger dama. The sequence goes on along the minus strand of CAKJTW010000004.1, from coordinate 62,451,697 downwards.
GATGTGGTGGGCAGGTGGCACTTTTAACCTCTTTCATTGGATGAGTCCCTTGTGTGTCCAGTTCTGAGCCAAAAATAGATCTCCCCTCTTCTGGCTACTTCCTGGGTCAAACATCAAACACTGCCCTGGCAGCAATACTTAAGATCATTGTTATCTAACCACTCTCTACTGTATCAGACTTCAAGGTGGGAAGGAGTGGTGAAGAAAGGAAGGAAGTAAAAGTGTGGGATGGGTGGTGAGGTCATAATAACAAGTGAAGAGCAGGGGGTTATAACCCTATCTCATGGAGCACAGTCCATTATGAATTTTATTGACTATCTATGACAGCCATCCCAAACCTTTTGGCACCAGGGACTATTACATGGAAGACAAGTTTTCTATGAACCAGAGGGGAGGGATGGCACATTATATTCCATTTATTACACATGGAATGTACATTCAAGTACATTACAGTTATTGTGTACTTTATTTCTATTATTATTACTTTGTGATAAATAATGAAATAAGTATAAAATTCACCAAAATGCAGAATCAGTAGGAGCCCTGAGTTTGTTTTCCTTCAACTAGATGATCCTTTCTGGGGGTGATGGAAGACAGTGGCACACAAAGTGGGTTGCTTATGTCCAGTCTACTCTGTAATCTCATTGTGCTTGTCACTGTAGAAAACCCTGCTTCACGAAGATCAGATGTTGGGAACAGAAGTAGGCTTTTCAGTGCTTTCTATGGCAATCTCAGGGTATTCTGCTTTGACTTTAATAAGGCCACCATCATTTGTGATCTCAAGCAGTTAATCCTCTTCTAGCAGGGCCAAAGTTGATTCACTTGGCTTATCCACAAATGTGTTGCAGATCGTCCTTCCCAGGTCTGGGGTATTTTGTGCTTAGAAATTAATGTTTAAACTCTTTTGAAAGCTGAGATAGGTGATTATGCACCCACTGGGAGATAGAAAGCCTTGACTCAGTCTCTTTCAAAATCTCTGCTAATGTTTGAAGCATTTCAAAAACCCCTACATTCTCTCATCACTCCCATAATTCCAGTTCAGCTATGAATGCAGCCACTTCATCTGTGAACTTGGACACAATTGTCAGTTGCCCTTCTCTACTGAAGTGACAGCTTGAGTTCATTGAGCATGTTGAACATGTCACATAAATAAGCACGTTTTGCAACCCATTCTGTGTCCCTGAAATAAGAGTCCAATGGTGACTGTTTTTCTAAAAGAAATCTCAGGAGCAGCCCTTGTAAAGCAAAATCTCTGGCCAGTGATCTACCTTTAGAAATCCATCTTCTTTCTGTGTATAAGAGAAGATATGTGCTCTGCGTCCATTTCCTTATAGAGCCATGTGAATAGACGAGTTAAGGACATGTACTTCAGTGTGGTTGATGATTTTAATCATATCCGTCAAAATGTTAAGATCAGGTGACATTTTTTGGCTAGCCAGCATTTCACTGTGGATGACACAGTATGTAGCCTCACATTCAGAACTGACCTTTTGGTCCTAAGTAGTGAAACCAGAAACCTCTCTAGTCATAGCAGCCACTCTGGCCCTGCATACACCAACACAAAATGACCAGTTCAATTTTCCTGATATGTAATCATTCAAGGACTTGAATAGTTCTGAAGCCTTGGTGTTGGTTGGCAACAGAGGTACACATAACATATCTTCATGCACATCCTCCTGAAAAATATATGACATCAAGACAAGCTTGGTTGCCTTGTTGTCAACATTGGTAGACTTGTCAAACCAGACTGAGTACCACAGTTACTCATTAATCCTATCTAACAATTGTGCTTCAGTGTCCTCTGTTATTTCATCAATCTGTGTAGATATGGTGCTAGTCAAATGAAGAACATGTGCTACCTTTTGAATTTCAGCCTCTCCTGAAAGTTCATGACAAAGTCCTTAGCATCAGGCTTTCAAAAACAGTAAAGGGCTTCTTAGCTTTAGCCATGTGGTTAGCCACTAAGAATGATGTTCTCATTGCAGACAGATCTGATGAAGTGGTGGCCTTTATTAATTGCTCCTCTTCTTCAAGTTCATGCTTTTTCTTTTGAAAAACTCCAAAAGCTTGCCTTTTACTGCAGGGTGCTTGGTCTCCATGAGGCAAAGCAGTTTCCAAGGTTTCATGGATTCATTGGATAGCCAGTCATCACATATATACAAAGAGGAGAATTACGTGTTGCAACGAACACTTAAGTAGGATGCTTGGTATTTTCTTTGAAACACAACATTCTTTGTGTTGGCAGTCTTAGAGTATTCTGGTGTTCCATCATTGGCTCTTTCCCCTCTTTTGAAAGAACTCCAGCAACATTTTTTTAACTCATTTTAGACAGGGTTAGTTTGTGGTCTTACCAAAACTGTGACTGACAAAAGTGCACAGTGACAGAAAGAGGCACAGATGGAAGTGGTAAATAAAATAATGGGCAGACCATGTGTGGAATAAAATAAGTGTCAGATTCCAACTCAAAACCTGCCACCAGATGCATCTTAATTGTCACTTGCCACTCACTGATAGGGTTTTTATATGAGCCTGCAAACAATTAATTTACTGTGATCTCTGTGCAGTCAAACCTCTCTGATAATGATCATCTGTATTTGCAGCTGCTCCCCAGTGCTAGCACCTTAGATCATCCTGTGTTAGATTCTCATGAGAAGCGTGCTACCTAGATCTCTCACATGCCCAGGTAACAGTAGGACCCACACTTCTATGAGAATCTAAAGCCATCGAGGCACTTACAGGAGGCAGAGCTTAGGTGGTAAAGTAAGTGATGGGGAGTGATTGTAAATACAGATAAAACTTCACTCAGCTGTCTGCATGCAGCTCATATCTTCCTGTGCAGACTGGTTCCTAACAGGATATGAACTGATAATTCTCTGTGACTCAGAGATTGGAGGCCACTGGTCTACAGAATACTGTCCTTTTTAATATTTTGATTTCATATATAGTTTATTATAATTTGTATTAATTTCTAATGTACAGTAAAGTGATTCAGTTATATGAATCTATATGTGTGTGCATATGTATGTGTGTATATATGTATATCAGCTCAGTTTAGTTCAGTCGCTCAGTCATTTCCAACTTTGTGACCCCATGGTCTCGATGTGCCAGGCTTCCCTGTCCATAACAAATACCCACAGCTTGCTTAAATTCATGTCAATTGAGTTGGTGATGCCATCCAACCATCTCATCCTCTGTTGTCCCTTTCTCCTCTAGCCTTCAATCTTTCCCAGCATTGGAGTCTCTTTCAGTGATTCAATACTTCACATCACGTTGGAGTTTCAGCTTCAACATCAGTCCTTCCAGTTAATATTCAGGACTGATTTCCCTTAAGATGGACTGGTTGGATCTCCTTGCAGTCCAAGGGAGTCTCAAGAGTTTTCTCCAACACCACAATTCAAAAGAATCAATTCTTTGCTGCTCAGCTTTCTTTATGGTCCAACCGTCACATACACACATGACTACTGGAAAAAATCACAGCTTTGACTAGATGGATATTTGTCAGCAAAATAATGTCTGTGCTTTTGAATATGTTGTATAGGTTGGTCATAGCTTTTCTTCCAAGGAGCAAGCATCTTTTAATTTCATGGCTGCAGTCACCATCTGCAATGATTTTGGAGCCCACGAAAATAAAGTCTGTCACTGTTTCCATTGTTTTCCCATCTATTTGCCATTTAGTGATGGGACCAGATGCCATGATCTTTGTTTTTTGAATGTTGAGTTTTAAGCCAGCTTTTTTCGCTTTCCTCTTTCACTTTCATCAAGAGGCTCCTCAGTTCCTCTTTGATTTCTGCCATAGAGGTAGTGTCATCTGCATATCTGAGGTTATTGATATTTCTCCCGGCAATCTTGATTCCAGCTTGTACTTCATCCAGCCTTTCATTTTGCATGATGTACTCTGGATAAGTTAAATAAACTGGGTGACTATATACAGCCTTGACACACTCCTTTCCCAATTAGAAACCAGTCTGTTGTTTTATGTCCAGTTCTAACTGTTGCTTCTTGACCTTCATACAGATTTCTCAGGAGGCAGGTAAGGTGATCTGGTATTTCCTTCTCTTTAAGAATTTTCCACAGTTTGTTGTGATCCACACAGTTAAGGATTTGGCATAGTCAATAAAGCAGAAGTAGATATTTTCTGGAACTCTCTTGCTTTTTCTTTGATCCAACAGATGTTGGCAATTTGATATCTGGTTCCTCTGCCTTTTCAAAATACAACTTTCTACACAAGGACATCACCAGATGGTCAATACTGAAATCAGACTGATTATATTCTTTGCAGTCAAAAGTGAAGACGCTCTATGCAGCCAGCAAAAACAAGACTGAAGCTGACTGGCTCAGATCATGAACTCCTTATTGCAAGATGCAGACTTAAATTGCAGAAAGTAAGGAAAACCACTAGATTATTCAAATATGACCTAAATTAAATCCCTTACGATTATACAGTGGAAGTGACAAATAGATTCAAGGGATTAAATCTGATAGCGTGCTGAAGAACTGTGGATGAAGGTTTGTGACATTGTACAGGAGGGAGTGATCAAGACCATCCTAAAGAAAAAGAAATGGAAAAAGGCAAAATGGTTGTATGAGGAGGCTTTAAAAATACCTGAGAAAAGTAGTGAAGTGAAAAGCAAAGGACAAAAAGAAAGATACACCCACCTGAATGCAAAGTTTAAAGATTAGCAGGGAGAGGTGAGAAAGCCTTTCTCAGTCATCAATGCAAAGAAATAGAGTGGGAAAGACTAGAGAATGGGAAAGACTAGAGATCTCTTCAAGAAAATTAGAGATACCAAGGGAAAATTTCATTCAAAGATGACCACAATAAAAGACAGAAATGGTAAAGACCTAATAGAAGCAGAAGATATTAAGAAGAGGTGGCAAGAATACACAGAAGAACTACACAAAAAAGATCTTTATGCCCCAGATAATCACGATTGTGTGATCACTCACCTGGAGCCAGACATCCTGAAGTCCAAAGTCAAGTGGGGCTTATAAAGCATCACTACAAATAAAGCTAGTGGAGATGATGAAATTCCAGCTAAGCTATATTAAATCCTAAAAGATGATGCTGTGAATGCGCTGCACTCATATTGAATGCCAGCAAATTTGGAAAACTCAGCAGTGGCCACAGGACTGGAAAAGGTCAGTTTTCATTCCAATCCCAAAGAAAGGCAACGCCAAAGAATGTTTAAACTACCGCACAATTGCACTCGTCTCACACGCTAGCAAATTTCTCCAAGTGAGGCTTCAACAGTGTGTGTATTTATACACACATACACACACGCGTGCACACACACAGAGACATACATATCATTTTTCAGACTCTTTTCTATGACAGGTATCATAAGATATTAAGTGTAATTCCCTGTGCTCTACAGTAGGGCCTTGTTGTTTATTTTATACATAGTAGTATGTATATGTTTCTTAAAATTTACTGCTTTACAGTGTTGTGTTAGTTTCTACTGTGTGTGTGCTCAGTCGCTCACTCAGTCATGGTTGACTCTTTGTGACCACATAGATTGTAGCCCACCAGGCTCCACTATTCATGAATTTATTTTTTTTTCAAGCAAGAATACTGGAGAGGGTTGCCATTTCCTCCTCCAGGGGATCTTCCTGACACAAGGATTGAACTCCCCTGTCCTGTGTCTCCTGCGTTGGAAGGTATATTTTCTATCATTGAGCCATTTAATTTCTACTGTACAGCAATGTGTATCATCAATATTATGTAAATATCCCCTCTTTTTGGATTTCCTTCACATTTAGTCACACAGAGTACTGAGTAGGGTTCCCTGAGCTATACAATAGGTTCTTACTAGTTAGTTATCTATTTTATACATGCTATAAATAGTGTATATATGTCAATCTCAATCCCAATCTCCCCCAACAAATGTTTGGTTCCCAAAGGGGAAGGGGAGAAGGGATAAATTAGTAGTGTGTGCATAGCTTAATCCCAACCTCCTAATTCATCCCTTTCCCCTTTCAACTTTGTTAACTATTAGGTTTTTTTTTCCTATTTTTGTTTCTGTTTTGTAAATAATAATCTGTTTCTAGTTTGTAAATAAATTCATTTCTTTCTTTCTTTCTTTTAGATCCCACCTGCTGCTACTGCTAAGTCACTTCAGTCGTGTCCAACTCTGTGTGACTCCATAGATGGCAGCACACCAGGCTCCGCCATCCCTGGGATTCTCCAGGCAAGAACACTGGAGTGGGTTGCCATTTCCTTCTCCAATGCATGCAAGTGAAAAGTGAAAGTGAAGTCGCTCAGTCGTGTCGGACCGTCAGCGACCCCATGGACTGCAGCCTTCCAGGCTCCTCCGCCCATGGAATTTTCCAGGCAAGAGTACTGGAGTGGGGTGCCATTGCCTTATAGATTCCACCTATAAATGATATATTTGTCATTCTCAGTCTGGCTTACTTCACTTAGTATGGTAATCTCTGGGTCCTTGCATAAATATATGCAAGATATTTGTAAAGTAGGAATTTACATTTGATTTCTCACTGTCTTACCCAATTAGTGAGTGGATTTGCTGGAATCCAAACACAGGATTATTTGAACATAAAAGATTTTGCTCTAAAATCAAAATGATTCTTATGTTGAATTATAGTAGGTGCTCATCTTTTAGTTTTAAGTCATCCATGGTCACACAATAGTTAGATCATGATTTTATTTCTTCCCATTCCAGAAAACTATTTTCAAGACAGCTATATATCCCAAGGTTGGGATTTTGCAATTATATTTGTCCCACTAGCCATGTATTTCACTATATTTTGTAGAGATTTTCAATATTCTATCCTTTTTGGGGGACATATTAAATGTTTCTCAACCCAATACAGTACTTAATTTCTTTTTTTTATATATATCACTAAATGCAGCTTGGTGAGGGTAAATTCTGGCCTTCCATGGCCAATTATTGTCTAGTACATAGAAAGTATTTAGAAAATAATATTTATTACTTTAAGTATGTTTCCTTTATTTACTAATCTGAATAACTTGTACTTACTCAAATTGTTTATTGGGCAAAATCCTTGCCAAATTAAGAAATCAAGGGTAATTTTATGACAGAAGGGATTTCAGCAGGAGGATAGGTACATAGCTATTGGCCTTTGTCCTTTACAAAATGATATCAAGAGCAATCAGAAAACACTTACACTAAATTCAGCCTTCTCTTGACCTGTTCTAGCCTTTTGCTTTGTGAGGGCTTTTGTTTTGTTTCCCCAAAGTCTGAGCAGTTCTCAACTCCCAGTTGTGGAGAGAAACAAAGGCAGAAGCTTTTTCTTCTATATTGGAAAAAATGCTTCAAGGGGAAAAGGTTATTTCAATCCATTTTATAACCTATCTTTGGGCAGAAGTAGTCAGTTTGTTGAATTCTACTCAAAACTACAAGTCATTTGTGATACATTGAGAGACAAGGTTCTCATTCATCCTCATAGCTTAAGGAAACACTGAGCAAATATTGAAGCAAGTTTTTTTTTTTTTTTTTAAATAGGAACTCTGCAACTCTTGCATGTTTCATGTATTAAAAAAATTATAACGTTTCATGAAGAATTTCATTTTCCAAAGAGAGAAACAGAGATATATCTCAGTACAACTTTTTAACAGGCTTAGTTTACCTTTTTCAACTTTTTTTTTTTTTTGAGTAAAAAAATAAGTATTGCTTATAGAGTGAGCATCAGGAGACTTGTACAGGGCATAATAACCAAGTGTCATTTAGAACAATTTGTCAGTGAACCAATTTTGAACTAAGTGAATTTGTCATAATTACTACAGATAAAATGGTAAACTAGACAGTTATCACCACCAGTGTGGAATTTGTAGTTAAGTGGAGACAGCTAAATATTAACATGTTTGTTTTGAAAATAAGTACAAGAGCATAATGCATTGATGAAGACTGTTAGTGGAAATTGTCTGGAGTTCAGGGACATATGGATATGAAAAGACCTTTATGGAAGTTGAAGAATGTGTCATAGCCCTGTCTAGATTCCTGCTGCCTGATGAAGTACTTTTGTTCTTCACAGTACATCTCTGATGAAGTCTTACTAGCATATTGACCACCATGCTCTCCTGCACAGACACTTCTGATTACATATGCTTATTGTGCTGAATGACAGCTCTAGGTTATCATGAAATATCATTTTCCATGTGCACTTGTGCTAGATTGCAAGCTCCCTGAGAACAGGGGGTTGCCTGGGTTGCCCAGCATAGAGCCTGCCAGAGAAAACACCCTTAAAATATATGTATTGAATTGAATGGTAACAGTGTATCCACAAGAGAAGTGTCAGACTTGTTAACTTCTGATTTTTCTAATCTCTGAGGCTGTTGTACATTAGTATGTACATAGAAACAAGGTTTAATGAGTGTCAGAGGGCAAATAAAGATGTTAGCTGAAAGCAGGGAGTAAATATTAAACATTAGGAAGCATGGCCCCCCAACAGAGATAAAAATAGTTTATTTGTATGGAAAGGTTGCTTGGTCTCTTATGCTTCTCCAGTGCCTGTTTTCATTAGCAATGGTCTCAGGTGTTTTCTTCCAACTTATTACTAATTTTTTTTCCTCAGCTCTCTTTTCCTTGAGCTTCTGAAATATTAGCTTGCTCTTCTAATGGGCATTGGCATTACCAGCTTTATCAAGTGTGACATCTCCTCCTAGTTTCTGATAGTCCTCACAGATGGTGTTTCTCAACGTGAACTACTTTGTCAAACATGACATTTACTTACAAGATTTCTAAGGGGTGTATTGGAGGCCTCCTCATAATTTTGACTGCTATAGGTCATTTTCTCATAATTCCCGCTGATAACTTATTAGTTACACTACTTTGCTTCTCCAAAGGTCCATTGTAAAGGAGTTTAAAATTTACATTTCACAGATTAGTTAAAATAAACCACCTCTGCTTCAATTCCATTTTGCACTACTATCTAGAAAGGTATTTTTCTGACAATTCCTAAAATCAAGCAAAAGGGCCAATTTTTGCTAGCCTGTGTATATGTAAATGTACATGTGTGTGTGTGGCTACATATATGTTTAATTAAATACTTCAAGTATTAAGTGATCAATGTGTGTGATTTGTATACTGAGCACCAAAGTGTTTGTTTATGAGAATTGAAAAGCTAGAAAAATGTAGAACACAAGAAGACTGTATGAATGCTGTGTGTGTGTCTGTGTGTATTAAAAAAAAAAGGACAAAACAGAACATAGAAAAATAATTTTGTCTGTATGTTGTTAACTATACATTTATTTGGACATATCAATTTAAAAGATTAATTTTTAAACAGATATTCAATGCCAGGTGGAGACAGCTTCTGCCAATGTTAATTTTCAATTGGACTCTGTGGTTATAGTAATTTCTTTTCTGCCCTAAATTCTGACATAATATGGGAGAGGTTCTTCTGGGTTATGGTTTTAGTTATGTCTGCTTTCTTTTTGTTTCTCATAGCTACGTACATAGATCCCAGCCCCTGGTTGATAATTCCCTCTCCCCACAGCCTTGGTTTTACAAACTTCCTCTCATCATCTGAAAGGGGAACAAAAACTGCCTCCAGTCCCTTCCTTGAGTCCCTGAAAAGTGAGCTGACCCACTGTTCTTGAGATATTAAGACCCCATTGAGTCACACATGGCTACATTATCATTTTAGAAAATAGTACTTGGAGAGAAAAAGTAATTGCAAGGATAGAAAAGAAATAAAAGGCTTCTTGGACACCCAATGAACCTTTACACATTGGCGATTAAGATGCAGTGCATACTTTGACTGTCTCTGTAAATCTACAGAGAAGGAGAAAATGTACCCAGCAAAATGGGACATGGAATATCAAGGGTTCAGAACACTATGAAATAAACTCATTAAACATCTAATGCACTAAGTTCATGAGCCCTTTCCAAAACCAGAGAACATTTGTTCATAAAAAGAAAAGTATGAGAAACAGATTGCAAGTGTATTGATAATTTAAACTTAGGCCACACAAAAAGAAAATATCATCACAATTTTAGAAATTTAATTAGTCAGTTAATTGTGATTTCAAACACTCATGCTAACTACGGTGTGAGAAGTTAGGCATTAACAATACTTTGTTGCAAATGGAATTTATATGATTAGCCAAAATGGGCCAATTCCAGAGCTGGATGTTAACTGTTTCAATCATTTACATTTCCCATCACGTTCTTAAATATCATCTTTATTCTTCTCACTATCAGGAAACTAGAGTGTGTCTCTTTATGGAAAAAAATAGCTAAAAATCACGTTCTTTCTTTCTTGGTTCTGTATATTTGTTCTGGCAGTCAGCTGACATATAAATAAACTTTGTATTTCAAGTAAAGTTGAATTATCTGAACTTTATAGTGTGGGGGTCCCAAATCCCCAGCCATGGACCAGTGCTAGTGTACCAGGCCACACAGCAGGAGGTGAGCGGCAGGGGTAACCCAAAGCATCTCCCTTCCCCAGTCCACGGAAAAAACTGTCAGCCCTCCCCAGTCCATGAAACTGGACCCTGGTTCCACAAGGTTGGGGACCACTGCTATAGTGTCAGTGAATACAGATAGAAGATACTTATTCTTTTACTGAGCCTCAGCATCATCATTGGGCTAGTGAGAACAAAGAGGAGAACATCACATCACATTTGTTGAGATATCATTTTCTCAGTCATCAGGTATACACACCACTGTATATAAAATGGGCACCCTAGGTGGTGCTAGTGGTGAAGAACCCACCTGTCAATGCAGGAGACATAAAGATGTGGGTTCATCCCTGGGTCAGGAAGTTCCCCTGGAGGAGGGCATGGCAACTCACTCTAGTATTCTTGCCTGGGGAATCCCATGGATAGAGGAGCCTGCTGAGTTACAGCGCATGGGGTCACAAAGAGTCAGACACCACTAAAGGGATTTAGGGCACACATGTATATCAAATATATAAACAACAAGTACCTCCTGTATAGCATAGGGAACTCTACTCAATATCCTATAATAAACCAGAAGGGAAACGAAAAAGAATATATATGTAAAACTGAATCACTTCACTGTACATTTGAAAGTAACACATCATAAATCAACTTTAATTCAATAAAAAAGTTAAAAAAATAAAAATTAATTAAAAATTAAAAAAAAATCATCATGAACTCCAGGGTTCTTTGTCCTCCACAATCATGAAACTTTAAACCCATTAGGAAATGAAATGTAGGAGGGATGGTTAAAGCATTGACTGAATTAATTTATCATTTATTCAATCAAGAAATACTTTTAACTCAATGTTTTTATATTCCTTTTAAAAATATTCATGATTGTGGAGATTATTCTAACTAATCATCCATTTACTACTGGAATTGTCTTTTAACTTTCAATTTCCCTAAATTATAATCTCTCTTATACAAAAATCCAGACTACATTCTTTCATCAAATTATCTTGCCATAGATTTCATGAAGATTACCTGTTTTCTTAAAACAAACAAACAAGCAAAAAACAAAACAAAACAAAAAATCCACAACTTTGGTTATTTCTCTACTGTCTATTAAATAAATTTGTGGTCAATAGTATATCATTGAGTCCTCTACAAAGCCAGGCCTCAACTTACCTTTTTAACCTTGTTTCCAAATACTTTCCTTTGGAAAGATATTTCTCCAAAATGGGTTAGTAGACTTTCAAGCTACAAATTTACATTTGAGACTGCATGGTTAGTTACAAGGTGATCTGTATAGAAGAAATAAATAGAAAAAGTGTGATCTGTTTTCAGAGTGTCTAAGGTATAAAAACCAAATTCTAAGAAACAAAAAGTAATTTATATGCATAAAGAATATATTAAGGGTTGAAGGAAGCTGTACCAAAAGTGGATGTTAGGAATTAAGCTCCTAGACTCCTGCTATGAATGATATAAGAAAATCCTTTGAGCTAAGTCATGTCTAGAGGAAGGTAGAGCCCCAAGAAATTCAGATCCTTGAGGTCTGGATGTTGATGGATGGTCATCTTCAAGTTAGACCCACTATTTACTCATTCTTGCATCATCCAGTTTCTGACACATGTGTGTGCTCAGTCACTCAGTCATGTCTGACTCTTTGAGACCCCATGGACTGTAGCACACTAAGCCCCTTTGTCCATGGGATTTCCCAGGCAAGAATACTGGAGTGGGTTGCCATTTCCTCTTCTAGGGGATTTTCCCAATCCAGGGATCAGACCTCCACCTCTGGTGACTCCTGCATTGGCAGTGGGATTCTTTACTATTGAGCCACCTGGCAAGTCCTTCTGATACATAATACTCATTAAGTACAGATAAAATGAATGACTTAATATATCATAATGTGCATGTTCTTTATAATTCCTGAAACATTGGGTTGGGTTTCTTGGATATTCAAGATATCCAGGAGCCACAAAGTAATGATTATTTAGGAAATAATCATAAGTTTGGTAACTCTGGGCAGTATAGTCAGGAGACACTACTTCCTAAGGCCTAAAAAGAAATGCCTGAAAGTTAGGCATTGTTTTTAATGTAATGTTTTTAATGTAATCTAAAAGCAAATATAAGTCACTAGAAAGAGGAAGGGTTATGAATAAATAGAAATATATAGAGAATAGATATGTGGTTTCCAAGGGGGAGACAAGAGGCAGAGGATAAGTTTGGGATTAGCAGATGCAAACTGTAATGCAAAGAATAAATAACAAATAAGACCCTGCTGCTGCTGCTGCTGCTGCTGCTGCTGGTGAGTCACTTCAGTCGTGTCCGACTCTGTGCGACCTACTTACTAACAAATAAGGCCCCACAGGTGCACTTAGCATGGGCGGCTGCGACCAGCACACTTAGCACACGCACTTAGCGCGGCATAGAGGAGCTACCCCATGTTCGAGGTCAGGGGCAGAAGCTGGGAGGACCCCATGCTATAGGGGCAGCGGCCAGGAGGAGCAACCCCAAGTTCAAGGAGTGGTGGCTGTGCAGGCACACAGGAAGGCCTAGAGGAGCTATTCCACGTTCAAGGTCAGGAGGGGCAGTGGTGAGGAGGTACCCCTCATCCAAGGTAAAGAGCAGTGGTTGTGCTTTGCTGGAGAAGTCACACCCAAGGTAAGAGAAACCCAAGTAAAATGGAGTAAAATGGTAGGTGTTGTAAGAGGGCATCAGAGGGCAGACACACTGAAACCATACTCACAGAAAACTAGTCAATCTAATCACACTAGGACCACAGCCTTGTCTAAATCAATGAAACTAAGATATGCCCATGAGGCCACCTAAGACAGGTGGATCATGGTGGAGATGTCCAACAGAACGTGGTCCCCTGGAGAAGGGAATGGCAAACCACTTCAGTATTCTTGCCTTGAGAACCCCATGAACAGTATGAAAAGGCAAAATGATAGGATACTGAAAAAGGAACTTCCCAGGTCAGTAGGTGCCCATTATGTTACTGGAGATCACTGGAGAAATAACTCCAGAAAGAATGAAGGGATGGAGCCAAAGCAAAAACAATACCCAGTTGTGGATGTGACTGGTGATAGAAGCAAGGTCTGATGCTGTAAAGAGCAATATTGCATAGGAACCTGGAATGGCAGGTCCATGAATCAAGGCAAATTGAAAGTGGTCAAATAGTAGAGCCTGAAGTCAGGCAAGTTGATTCCTCCAGTTCCATTTTTCTTTCTCAAGATTGCTTTGGCTATTCAAGGTTTTTGTATTTCCATACAAATCTTCAGGCTCTACTACAAAGCCACAGTCATTAAGACAGTATGGTACTGGCACAAAGACAGAAATATAGATCAATGGAACAACATAGAAAGCCCTGAGATAAACCCACACACCTATGGACACCTTATCTTCGACAAAGGAGGCAAGAATATACAATGGAGTAAAGACAGTCTCTTTAACAGGTGGTGCTGGGAAAACTGGTCAACCACTTGTAAAAGAATGAAACTAGACCCCTTTCTAACACCATACACAAAAATAAACTCAAAATGGATTAAAGATCTAAATGTAAGCCCAGAAACTATAAAACTCCTAGAGGAGAACATAGGCAAAATACTCTCTGACATAAATCACAGCAGGATCCTCTACGATCCAACTCCCAGTATACTGGAAATAAAAGCAAAGATAAATAAATGTGATCTAATTAAAATTAAAAGCTTTTGCACAACAAAGGAAACTATAAGCAAGGTGAAAAGACAGCCTTCTGAATGGGAGAAAACAATAGCAAATGAAACAACTGACAAACAACTAATCTCAAAGATATATAAGCAACCTATGCAGCTCAACTCCAGAAAACTAAATGATCCAATAAAAAAAATGGGCCAAAGAACTAAATAGGCATTTCTCCAAAGAAGACATACGGATGGCTAACAAACACATGAAAAGATGTTCAACATCACTCATTATCAGAGAAATGCAAATCAAGACCACAATGAGGTACCATTTCACACCAGTCAGAATAGCTGACATCCAAAAGTCTACAAGCAATAAATGCTGGAGAGGATGTGGAGAAAAGGGAACCCTCTTACACTGCTGGTGGGAATGCAAACTAGTACAGCTATTATGGAAAACAGTGTGGAGATTCCTTAAAAATTGCAAATAGAACTGCCTTATGACCCAGCAATCCCACTCCTGGGCATACACACCGAGGAAACCAGAATTGAAAGAGACACATGTACCCCAATGTTCATTGCAGCGCTGTTTATAATAGCCAGGACATGGAAGCAACCTAGATGTCCATCAGCAGATGAATGGATAAGAAAGCCGTGTACATATACACAATGGAATACTACTCAGCCCTTAAAAAGAATAAATTTGACTCAGTTCTAATGAGATGGATGAAATTGGAACCAATTATACAGAGTGAAGTAAGCCAGAAAGAAAAACACCAATACAGTATACTGACACATATATATGGAATTTAGAAGACAGTAATGATGACCCGATATGTGAGACAACAAAGAGACACAGAGGTATAGAGTGGACTTTAGGACTCTGAGGGAGAGGGAAAGGGTGGGATGGTTTGGGAGAATGGCAATGAAACATGTATATTTTCCTGTAAGAATTGAAGCGCCAATCTATGTTCAATGTAGGATGCAGGATGCATGGGGCGGATGCACAGGATGATTCAAGTAGAGGATGTGGGGTGGGAGGTGGGAGGGGGCTTCGGCATTGGGAGATTGTGTTCACCTATGGCTGATTCGTGTCAATGTATGGCAAAACAAATACAGTATTGTAATTAAAAAAAAATAAATTTAATAAAAATAAAAAAAAAGAAAGAGAAGTAAACAAAGTCTCTAAAGTAAAAAAAAAAAAAAAAAAAGAAAAGAAAGAAAGTGGTCAAATAGGAGATGGCAAGAGTGAATGTCAACATTCTAAGAATCAGTGAACTAAAATGGCCTGGAATGGGTGAATTTAACTCAGATGACTACTACTGAGGGCAGGAATCCCTCAGAAGAAATGAAGTAGCCATCATGGTCATCATGGTCTGAAATGCAGTACTTAGATGAAATCTCAAAAATGACAGAATGATCTCTGTTCATCTCCAAGGCAAACCATTCAATATCAAAGTTATCCAAGTCTATGCTCCAACCTGTAATGCTGAATAAGCCAAAGTTGAACAGTTCTATGAAGACCTATTAGACCTTTTAGAACTAATACTCAAAAAAGATATCCTTTTAATTATAGGGGTCAGGAATGCAAAAATAGGAAGTCAAGAAAAACCTGGAGTAACAGGCAAATTTGGCCTTGGAATATGGAATGAAGCAGGGCAAGGACTAATAAAGACTTTTGCCAAGAAAATGCACTGGTCATAGCAAACACCCTCTTCCAACAACACAAGAGAAGGCTCTACACATGGACATCGCCAGATGGTCAACACCAAAATCAGATTGATTATATTCTTTGCAGCCAAAGATGGAGACACTCTATACAGTCAACAAAAATAAGACTGGAGGCTGACTGTAGCTCAGATCATGAACTCCTTATTATCACATTCAGACTCAAATTGAAGAAAGTAGGGAAAACCGCTAGACCATTCAGGTATAACCTAAATCAAATCCCTTATGATTATACAGTGGAAGTGAGAAATAGATTTAAGGGACTAGATCTGATAGATAGAGTTCCTGATAACTATGGATGGAGGTTCCTGACATTGTAAAGGAGAAGGGATCAAGACCATCTCCCAAAAATAAATGCAAAAAGCAAAATGTCTGTCTGGGGAGGCCTTACAAATAGCTGTGAAAAGAAGTGAAAGGCAAAGGAGAAAAGGAAATATATAAGCATCTGTATGCAGACTTCCAAAGAATAGCAAGGAGAGATAAGACAGCCTTCCTCAGTGATCAATGCAAAGAAATAGAGGAAAAGAATAGAATGGGAAAGACTAGAGATCTCTTCAAGAAAATTAGATACCAAGGGAACATTTCATGCAAAGATGGGCACAATAAAGGACAGAAATGGTATGGATCTAACAGAAGCAGAAGATATTAAGAAGAGGTGGCAAGAATACACAGAAGAACTGTACAAACAAGACTTTCATGACCAAGATAATCAAGATAGTGTGATCTCTCATCTAGAGCCAGACATCCTGGAATGTGAAGTTAAGTGGGCCTTAGGAAGCATCACTACCAACAAAGCTAGTGGAGGTGATGTAATTCTAGTTGAGATGTCTCAAATCCTGAAAGATGATGCTGTGAAAGTGCTGCACACAATATGCTAGCAAATTTGGTAAACTCGGCACTGGCCACAGAATTGGAAAAGGGCAGTTTTCATTTTAATCCCAAAGAAAGGCAATGCCAAAGAATGCTCAAATTACCAGACAATTGCACTCATCTCACATGCTAGTAAAGTAATGCTCAAAATTCCCCAAGCCAGGCTTCAGCAATACTGAACCGTGAATTTCCTGATGTTCAAGCTGGTTTTAGAAATGGCAGAGGAACTAGAGATCAGATTGTCAACATCGTCTAAATCATGGAAAAAGCAAGAGAGTTCTAGAAAAACATCTATTTCTGCTTTATTGACTATGCCAAAGCCTTTCATTGTGTGGATCACAATAAACTGTGGAAAATTCTGAAAGAGATGGGAATACCAGACCACCTGACCTGCCTCTTAGAAACCTATATGCAGGTCAGGAAGCAACAGTTAGAATTGGACATGGAACAACAGACTGGTTCCAAATAGGAAAAGGAGTATGTCAAGGCTGTATATTGTCACCTTGCTTATTTAAATTATAGACAGAGTACATCATGAGAAATGCTGGGCTGGGAGAAGCACAAGCTGGAATCAAGACTGCTGGGAGAAATATCAATAACCTCAGATATGCAGATGACACCAGAAAGTGAAGAGGAACTAAATGGGATGCATTTAGTGGCAGAAAGTGAAGAGGAACTAAAGAGCCTCTTGATGAAAGTGAAAGAGGAGAGTGAAAAAGCTGGCTTAAAGCTCAACATTCGGAAAACGAAGATCACGGCATCTGGTCCCATCACTAAACAGTGGAAACAGTGTTAGACTTTATTTTGGGGGGCTCCAAAATCACTGCAGATTGTGATTGCATCCATGAAATTAAAAGACGCTTACTCATTGGAAGAATAGTTATGACCAACCTAGATAGCATATTCAAAAGCAGAGACATTACTTTGCCAGCAAAGTTCTGTCTAGTCAAGGCTATGGTTTTTCCAGTGGTCATGTATGGATGTGAGAGTTGGACTGTGAAGGAGGCTGAGCACCAAAGAATTGATGCTTTTGAACTGTGGTGTTGCATAAGACTCTTGAGAGTCCCTTGGACTGCAAGGAGATCCAACCAGTCCATTCTGAAGGAGATCAGCCCTGGGATTTCTTTGGAAGAAATGATGCTGAAGCTGAACCTCCAGTACTTTAGCCACCTGATGCGAAGAGTTGACTCAGTGGAAAAGACTGTGATGCTGGGAGTGATTGGGTGCAGGAGGAGAAGGGGATGACAGAATATGAGATGGCTGGATGACATCACTGAATAGATGGATGTGAGTCTGAGTGAACTCCGGGAATTGGTGATGGACAGGGAGGCCTGGCATGTTGTGATTCATGGGGTCTCAAAGATTCGGACACGACTGAGCAACCAAGTTGACTGAACTGAACTGAAGGCCCTACTGTATTGTACTGAAGGCCTTATTGAACTATATTCAATATCCTGTGATAGCCATCCGTTCAGTTCAGTTCAGTCACTCAGTTATGTACAACTCTTTGCGACCTCATGGACTGCAGCACACCAGGCTTCCCTGTCCATCACCAACTCCCAGAGCTTACTCAAACTCATGTCCATCGAGTCAGTGATGCCATCCAACCTTCTCATTCTCTGTTGTCCCCTTCTCCTCCTGCCTTCAATCTTTCCCAGCATCAGTGTCTTTTCAAATGAGTCAGCTCTTCCCATCAGGTGGCCAAAGCATTGGAGTTTCAGCTTCAGCATCAGTCCTTCCAGTGACTATTCAGAACTGATTTCCTTTAGGATGGCCTGGTTTGATCTCCTTGCATTCAAAGGTATTCTCAAGAATCTTCTCCAACACCACAGTTCAAAATCATCAATTCTTTGGCACTCAGCTTTATTTATAGTCCAAGTCTCATGTGCATACATGACTACTGGAAAACCATAGCTTTGACTTGATGGACATTTGTTGTCAAAGTAATGTCTCTGCCTTTTATGCTGTCTAGGTTGGTCATAATTTTTCTTCCAAGGAGCAAGCATCTTTTAATTTCATGACTGTAATCACTATCTGCAGTGATTTTGGAGCCCCCCAAAAGTAAGGTCTCTCACTGTTTCCATTGTTTCCCCATCTATTTGCCATGAAGTGATGGGACCAGATACCATGATCTTATTTTTCTGGATGTTGAGTTTTAAGTCAACATTTTCACTCTCCTTTCACTTTCATTAGGAGCCTCTTTAGTTCTTCTTTGCTTTCTGCCATAAGGGTGGTGTCATCTGCATATCTGAGGTTATTGACATTTCTCCTGGCAATCTTGATTCCAGCTTGTGCTATATTCAGCCTGGCACTTTGCATGATATACTCTGCATATAAGTTAAATAAACAGGGTGACAATATAGAGCCTTGACATACTCACCTTTCCTGATTTGGAACCAGTCTGTTGTTCCATGTCCAGTTCTAACTGTCTCTTCTTGACCTGCATTCTGATTTCTCAGGCGGCAGGTCAGGTGATCTGGGATTCTTATCTCTTTAAGAATTTTCCATAGTTTGTTGTGATAACCATAATGGAAAAGACTATAAATAAAATGTTTATAAATAGCTGAATTGCTTAGCTGTATAGCAGATATTAACACAAGACAGTAAAACAACTATACTTCAATAAAACACAAAATATAATGGAAATTTAACAGGGGACCTTAATAAGCAACCTTTGTTTTTGTGGGTCCAGCTCCAGGCAGGACAGAGAAACAAGATGATTTACTAAGTCAATGATCTCAGTCTTATTCAAATGTATTTTAAGACGACATTTTTCTGCTTAGATTTCAGGCTCAACAAGCAAATGACTCAGGACTAAAATGCAATGAGAAAATTACTACAGAAAGAGAATGTTCTGCAGAAAAGGCACATATGCAAAATATCTTGATTAAAAAAGCGATGGTCTCTGCCATTATGAACAGAACATATACAGTCTATTAGAAACAGTTTTATTTATCTTGGTCTACTCATAAAATTTCTGTTTTCTTCTTCTGGGTTTAATTCTGGATCTGTAAGTTTGATTTGAAGAATCAGAATGCATCATGGCATGTCACATGGTCATGGAATTCACTGAAATCTCTTGATAGTCTCATGTGCCCAGTTTTTCCCTGGGCCTCCCTCCATCTCATGGCCTATACTTCAGCTCTCAGGATAAATCTCTATTTTCCATCATCTCTTCCTTGTTTCATGCAATATTAATGACAATGACTACTACAAGGTCCTACTATACAGTATAGGGAACTCTGCTCAGTATTATGTAAAAATCTAAATAGGAAAATAATTTACATATTGAAAAATAATAATTTACATATAAGTATAACTGAATCACTTTGCTCTACATCTGAAACTAACACAACATTGTTAATCAACTATTTATTGCAGTTGTTAAGTCACCCAGTCATAGCTGACTTTACGAGTCCATGGACTGCAGCCCTCCAGGTCTCCCTGTCCCTTACCATCTCCTGAAGTTTGCCCAAGTTCATGTCTATTGCACTGGAGATGCCTTATATCCATTTTGTCCTCTGACACCTTCTTCTCTTTCTGCCTTCAATCTTTCGCAGCATCAGGGACAGTTGGCTGTTCGTATCAGATGACCAAAATACTGGAGCTTCAGCGTCACTCCTTTCAGTGAGTATTCAAGGTTTCCCTTAAGATTGACTGACTTGATAGCCTCTCTGTCCAAGGGACTTTTCAGAAATCTTCTCCAGCATCACAGTTCGAAGGCATCAATTATTTGGCATTCTGCCTTCTTTACAGTCCAGCTCTCACAACCATATGTGACTACTGGGAAGACCACAGCCTTGACAATATGGACTTTGTCTGCAGAGTAATGTCTCTGGTTTTCAATACACTGTCTAGGTTTGTCATAGCTTTCTTGACAAGAAGCAATCACATTCTCATTTCATGAGACTGCAGTCACCATTCTCAGTGATTTTAGAGCCTAAGAAGAGGAAATCTATCATTGGTCACCTTTCCCCCTTCTATTTGCCATAAAGTAATGGAGCTGGGTCCCACGGTCTTAGTTTTGTTAATATTCATTTTTAAGCTGGCTCTTTCACTCTCCTTCTTCACCTTCATCAAGAGTCTATTTCCTCTTAGCTTTCTGCCTTTAGAGTGGTATCACCCAAATATCTGAGGTTGTTGATGTTTCACATGTCTGTCTTGATTCCAGCTTGTAACTCATCCAGCTAGGCATTTCTCATGATGTGCTCAGTGTATAGGTTAAACAACCATACTCTATTATAAAATAAGAAGTTAAAAATTTTTTAAAAAGGCTTCTTTCAAGGGTGGGTAAGGAGCAATGAGAAGAAAACTCTCCTTTCTTGCACTTTACCAGGACTCTGTTAGCAAAGGGACCTAAACAGTTTGGGTTAAAAGTAACTGAGATATTCTTCTGTTATAATTGTCTTGGTTTGCATCTTGTGATTTATCATATTTAAGATATTTTTTTCTTTGCATCATTCCCCTCTAAAGGGTTTGTTCCATTTCAATGCTGGGTCAAAGCGTACTTTTACTGCCTTTGATGTTTTATATCATTTGAGATGGGGATCAAGTAATTGTGGCCCTGAAGATAAGAGGTGGGGGTACTTCGAAGCACTGGCAAATCTAGCTGTCAAAGCTACTATGGTCTAATGTGGTATCTTGATATATCAGATGGCAGAATACATCAGTGGATGCATTAAGCGAAGTTTTAAACAGAGCTTAAGGAAATCACTATTGAATATGTGCTTGAGTCAGTTAGGGTTTATGTAGGTTTAGGTTGACATGTTAGAGAATATGTTGGCTGAATCATAACTGTACTATTCATAGAGATTACTAAGTTTCATGTCACTTCATGCTTGCGTCACTTATAGTCTTTCTGTCCTAAACTAGGTATGAGACCAAATGAATCTTTTGCTTACACTATTACTCTAACTGTAAGTAATATGAGAAAATGCAAATAGAAGACTGAGGAAGAGGTTGAGAGAAGGGGCTTATTGCTGGTGTACTGTAGGCACAGAAGAAAAGGCTGTGATCTCACGTGGAAGACCAGGATCAGGGATAGTTCAATTCAGTTCACTCGCTCAGTCATGTCTAACTCCTTGCAACCCCTGGAATCACAGCACGCCAGGCCTCCCTGTCCAACACCAACTCCCGGAGCCTACCCAAACTCATGTCCATTGAGTCAGTGATGCCATCCAGCCATCTCATCTTCTGTCATCTCCTTCTCCTCCTGCCCCCAATCCCTCCCAGCATCAGGGTCTTTTCCAATGAGTCAACTCTTCACATGAGGTGGCCAAAATATTGGAGTTTCAGCTTTAGCATCATTCCTTCCAATGAACACTCAGGACTGATCTCCTTTAAGATAGACTGGTTGGATCTCCTTGCAGTCCAAGGGACTCTCAAGAGTCTTCTCAAACACCACAGTTCAAAAGCATCAATTCATCTGTGCTCAGCTTTCTTCACAGTCCAACTCTCACATCCATACATGACCACTGGAAAAACCATAGCCTTGACTAGACAGACCATTGTTGGCAAAGTAATGTCTCTGCTTTTGAATATACTATCTAGGTTGGTCATAACTTTTCTTCCAAGGAGTAAGCATCTTTTAATTTCATGGCTAGTACAACTATGTAAAAATATAATGACTCAGTATAGCTGGGGAAGTCTGTAGATTCAGTGCAATCCTAACAAAAATTCTGACAGACTTTTTTGTAGGTATGAAAAATCTGATTTTAAAATTTATGTGGCAAGGAACAATTTGCATTGAAAAGTAAGAAAGTTGCAGAACTCACAATCCCTCATTTAAAATCTTATTAAAGTGATGTAATAACCAAGATGGCATGGAATTAGTGAAAGAATAGATAAAAAGATTAATGGAACAGAATAGAGTCCAGATATATATGGCCACATTAATATAGTCTATTTATTATTGACAAAGGTACAAAAGTAATTCAGGGGAAAATGTCTTTTTAACAATAGGGTTGGAAAAATTAGACATCTATTTGAGTAAAATAGAACTTCAGCCTGTTCCTCATCTTATATAAAGTTAACTCAAAATGGATGATGCACATGTGGATAAACTGTTAAACTATGAAACTTCTAGAAAAAGAAAAGATAAAAAAATATGATTTGAACTAAGCAGAGAGTTATTCTATATAACTTCAAAATATGGTCCTTTGAACTTTTTAAAAAATAATAAATTGGATGCTACCAAATTCTTAATCTAATGCTATGCAAATAATTGTAGTCAGAAAATAAAAAGGTAAGCTGCAGACTGGAAAAAATACTTTGAAATCATAAATGACAAAGTACTTGTATGCAGAATATATAGAGAACTTCTAAAGTTACAACAGTAAGAACAAACTCAATTAGAAAACAAGTTTCAATAGACCTTCTGCTAAAGAAGATCAGTTTAGTTCAGTTCAGTCACTCAGTCGTGTCAGACTCTTTGTGACCCCATGAACCAGAGCACTCCAGGCCTCCGTGTCCATCACCAACTCCCAGAATTTGCCCAAATTTATGTCCATTGAGTTGGTAATGCCATCCAACCATCTCATCCTCTGTTTTCCCCTTCTCCTTTTACCCTCAATCTTTCCCAGCATCTGGGTCTTTTTAAATGAGTCAGTTCCCAACAGATGTCCAAAGTATTGGAGTTTCAGCTTCAACATCAGTCCTTTCAATGAATATTCAGGACTGATTTTCTTTAGAATGGACTGGTTGGATCTCATTGCAGTTCAAAGGACTCTCAAGAGTCTTCTCGAACACCACAGTTCAAAAGCATCAATTCTTCGGTACTCAGCTTTCTTTATAGTCCAGCTGTCACATCCATACATGACCACTGGAAAAACTGTAACATTGACTAAAGAGAACTTTGTTGGAAAAGTAACATCTCTGCTTTTTAATAGGCTGTCTATGTTGGTCATAACTATTCTCCCAAGGAGGAATTGTCTTTTATTTTCATGGATGCAGTCAGCATCTGCAGTGATTTTGGAGCCCCCGAAAATAAAGTCTGCCACTGTTTTCACTGTTTCTCCATCTATTTGCCATGAAGTGATGGGACCAGATATCATGATCTTAGTTTTCTGAATGTTGAGCTTTAAGCCATCTTTTTCACTATCCTCCTTCACTTTTATCAAGAAGCTCTTTAGTTTTTCTTCATTTTCTGCCATAAGGGTGGTAAAATCTGCATATCTGAGGTTATTGATATTTCTTCTGGCAATCTTGATTCCACCTTGTGCTTCAGCCAGCCCTGCATTTTCATGATGCACTCTTCATATAAGTTAAATAAGCAGGGTGACAATATACAGCCTTAATGTACTCCTTCCCCTATTTGGAACCAGTCCATTGTTCCATGCCCAGTTCTAACTGTTACTTCCTGACCTGCATACAGATTTCTCAAGAGGCAGGTTAGGTGATCTTTATTCCCATCTCTTGAAGATTTTTCCACAGTTTGTGGTGATCTACACAGTCAAAGGCTTTGGCATAGTCAATAAAGCAGAAATAGATGTTTTTCTGAAACTCTCTTGCTTTTTCCATGATCCAGACAATGTTGGCAATTTGACTTCTGGTTCCTCTGCCTTTTCTAAAACCAGCTTGAACATCAGGAAGTTCACAGTTCACGTATTGCTGAAGCCTGGCTTGGAATTTTGAGCATTACTTTAGTAGTGAGTAAAATGAGTGCAATTGTGCAGTAGTTTGAACATTCTTTGGCATTGCCTTTCTTTGAGATTGGAATGAAAACTGACCTTTTCCAGTCCTGTGGTCAATGCTGAGTTTCCCAAATTTCCTGGGATATTGAGTGCAGCACTTTCACAGTATCATCTTTCAGGATTTGAAATAGGTCAATGGACATCAGCTCCACTAGCTTTGCTGGTAGTGATGCTTTCTAAGGCCCACTTGACTTCACATTCCAAGATGTCTGGCTCTAAGTGAGTGATCACACTATTGTGATTTTCTGGGTCATGAAGGTCTTTTTGTACAGTTCTGTGTATTCTTGCCACCTCTTCTTAATATTTTCTGCTTCTGTTAGGTCCATACCATTTCTGTCCTTTATCGAGCCCATCTTTGCATGAAATGTTCCCTTGGTGTCTCTAATTTTCTTAAAGAGATCTCTAGTCTTTTCCATTCTATTGTGTTCCTCTCTTTCTTTGCATTGATTGCTGAGAAAGGCTTTTTATCTCTTCTTGCTCTTCTTTGAAACTCTGCATTCAGATACTTGTATCTTTCCTTTTCTCCTTTGCTTTTCGCTTCTCTTCTTTTCACAGCTATTTGTAAGTCCTCCTCAGACAGCCATTTTGCATTATTGCATTTCTTTTTCTTGGTTATGGTCTTGCTCCTTGTCTCCTGTACAATGTCACGAACTCCATCTATAGTTTGTCTCACATTTTGTCTATCACATCTAGTCTCTTAAATCTATTTCTCACTTCCACTGTATATTCATTGAAAGTGAAAGTGAAGTCACTCAGTCGTTCCAACTCTTTGCGACCCCGTGGACTGCAGCCTACCAGGCTTCTCTGTTCATGGGATTCTCTAGGCAAGAATACTGGAGTGGGTTACCATTTCCTTCTCCAAGGGATCTTCCCTACCCAGGGATTGAACCCAGGTCTCCCACATCGGAGGCAGACGCTTTAACCTCTGAGCCACGAGGGTATTTGATTTAGGTCATATCTGAATGGTCTAGTGGTTTTCCCTACTTTCTTCAGCTTAAGTCTGAATCTGGCAATAAGGATTTCATGGTCTGAGCCACAGTCAGCTCCCTGTCTTGTTTTTGCTGACTGTATAATGCCTCTTCATTTTTGGCTGCAAAGAATACAATCAGTGTGATTTGGTGTTGACCATCTGGTGATGTCCATGTGTAGAGTTTTCTCTTGTGTTGTTGGAAGAGGGTGTTTGCTATGACCAGTGCATTCTCTTGGCAGAACTCTGTTGGTTTGCCATGCTTCTTTCTGTACTCAAACTTCAAATTTGCCTGTTACTCCAAGTGTTTCTTGACTTCCTATTTTTGCATTCCAGTCCCCTATAATAAAAAGGACATCTTTTTGGATGTTAGTTCTAGAAGGTCTTGTAGGTCTTCATAGAACCGTTCAACTTCAGCTTCTTAGCATTGCTGGTCATGATATAGACTTGGATTACTGTGATTTACTTGGATTTACCATAAGGAAAAATTATGGGAAGAGAAAACAGATCAGTGATTGCCAGAACTTAAGTCCAGAGAGTCTCTGACCACAGGGACAGCATGAGGAAAATGTTTGGGGATGAGGAAAGCAGCTTTATCTTCTATGGGGTGGTAGATATATTATCTATGCATTTATCAAAGTGCTTCCCAGGTGGGTCATTGGTAGAGAAACTACTTGCCACTGCAGGAATCACAGGAGACATGGGTTCAATCCTTGAATCAAGAAGATTCCCTGGGGAACTCTATGGTAATCTGCTCTAGTATTCTGGCCTGGAGAATAGCTTGGACAGAGAAGCCTGGCGGGCTATAGTGCATGATGTCATAAAAGCATTCCACATAAATGAGCACACATCAAAACCCATAGAGCTGTCCACCAGGGAGAGTTAATTTTACTCTTCATAAAGTTAAAAAAAAAAGAGTCGGACATGACTTAGCCACTGAATAACAACAAATTTAAAAATAAAACAATTATGAAACATAGAATGGATTGGTTTGGCAAAAGGCAATGTCTCTTTTAGTTTGGTTTAACTCTGAATACTAATCATTATGATGTCTGTATCAAGTGATGGTCCTGCAGACAAATTAAGGATTTATGGGAAACATGGAAGTGATGAGAGCAAAGGAACAGTTAAGAAAATGAGAGTGATACAGATTGAGTGCAGTATATTGTGAGCTCATTGCTAGGCTGTTAACATGCATGATTCTCTTCATACTGATGATTATTACTATACTCATTTGATAGACAGTGAAGGAAAGAGAACATTTTCTGAGGATACACTTTTCTGTATACAGAATACATAACACCAACCCAGGATTATCATTCAGGGAGAGTCATGAGAATGAGGAAATGCATAAGAAAGGATTAAACAAAATTCTGCTTACAGTTTAACAATTTTCTCGGTTTTTCGACAATAATTCTAAATAGTCTTGGGGACATGATTGAGAATCACTGTCTGGTTGATAATGAAAATACATGGAGTTATAGATATTAAAAGAGCAGTGCCCAAGGAGTATTTCACTTTTTAATGGGACAGAGTGATCTAGTGGTCTTCCACAGGGTTCTATGTTGTTCTATAATCTAAAACACAACTCAAGCAAAGGCATATCATGCAAGCTTATCAAATTCACATGTATTACAGAGGCAGATAAATAGTTCATCTATTGGCTAGAATATTCAAAATATCATGTCAGGCTAGAAAATAAGGGAACAAACAAACTCTTGAAATTCAGCAAGGATCAATGTAAGCATATTCGCTTTAATTTAGGAAAAACAATTGTATAAAATAGAGAGTGTGTTGCCAACATTTTGTGAGAGTGAGACATAAAGAGTGTTTTTGTAGGTACTTGTCAATATCCTTTACACTTATAAAAGTAAAACAGTAGAGGGTGAAAAATTTTGATTTTAAAGCAAGTTTTGGGAACATAAACCTGTTTTTGCTGGTCAGATTGGAACATGATCAATGATGTAGCCATAAATATATGTCCCATCTCAAGTTATATTAATGGACATACAAAATAGAATTGATACCAATGGAGGTGTTAGGGCAGTTCCTCTGCTTTGACCTAACCATGAAAGTGAGCCTGGCCTTTGACTTTACTATATATGTGTATGTGCATGCTTGTTTACATTTGTGATTTGGGAGCCACTGAGATTTGGTGAAAAACTTTCAGTCTTCTTGATGGAAATGAGATAGCAAGCTTTGTTTTTCCTATCTGTTAAATTAAATAATTAATTCAACCAATATTTGTGCAGGGTATAAAATGCATTCCAGACATGTTTCTGGGGCTAATATTACAGTCGTGAATTAAAATATATAGATTTTTTATTAATAAAAATGAAGATATTGCCATTTTTTCATATCTGTCAGAATTCAAATAACTTGGTTTTTTATTTATGCATATAATCATTACCAAGCTTGACAGTTACTGGCAGAGGGAACAAGTTAGAATAAACAAACATTTTATGTCTTTATGACTTTTAGAAATTTCATACAAAGTTATTGATTTGCCAAGACAGAATTAAACCACTTGGCTGGTCTAGGCTGCAACTTCAAAGATCACTTTGGGTATTTTAGTGATAACCCTATTAAAATGCCTCCTTTTGACCAGTGATTCATTTGAATGGCATCGCATATCTGGCAAATTTGATATTTTAAATTTGAAACTGACAGAAAAAAAAAAAAGCATACAAAGAAAAGGTCTTGTTTGAATTGTCAGGTCTCTGTGAATGACTGTATTCTATGGCATGGGGTAAACCTTTCTCATTGGCCAGCAGCCCTGAGCACCAAAGCAGGAAGCTCCTCAAAAGCTGATACCCTGGGGGGCTGAAAACAGAGCCAGACCAACACAGTCAACATGGAAGCCTCACAGGTGTGTAATTAGGATCTTTCTTGCCAGACTGAGAAGTCATAAAAAGGCCCCATGGATTATGGGCAAATATTGGCCAGAATAGTATTATTTGCAAAAGTAAGAAGGATAGATGACTTCAGCTCCTCTGGAAAGAAAAGGATACCTACCTCTAATTACCAAGGGAGAAAAATAACCTTTTTTTTTTTTTAATGGAAGTCTAGTTGGTTTACAATGTTATGTCAGTTTCAGGTATAAGGCAAGGTGGTTCAGTTATATATATTTTAAGAAGGAGAAGGCAAATCAAAACTTTATTTGCATAATTGTCATGGAAGGGAAGCAATGTAATGACGCTATGACTTCTGTCCCTTGTCCATTTGCTCCTCTGGGCTGGTCTGCCAGCCAGAGATGTTTCTGAATGTTTGTCTTTCATTAAGGTTTATTCTCAGTGTGCCTCGGAATATATTATCATATTTATCCTAGAGTTGGAAAATCAGTTCATGAATTCTAAGCCAGAGAAAATAAGAGTGTGTGATCGAGACAGATATCCCTGGAGGAGGAAATGGCACCCCACTCCAGTATTCTTGCCTAGAAAATTCCAAAGACTGAAGAGTCTGGTGGGCTATAGTCCATGTGGTCACAAAGAGTCAGATAGGACTGAGCACACACACGCACACTATATAATCAATAACTGCCTCCCTACAGCTCATTTGACACCTAGGGGTTATTTTCACAAATCTAAAGCAGCAGTAAGCACATTTCAGTCATGTCTAGGAGCAGTCTCTGGGTCACCATCTCAGGCTATAAATGTTTAGGACATGTTTTTTCCCATTGACAAATCATTTACCAAGAATCTACCACCAGGCAGGTGGTGCAAATACCTACTTGTTCAGATCATACCATTGCTTCCTTCAAACTGTTCACTTCCTAGTGGAAGAGAAACAGACATCCACAGATAATGACACTGTACTATCACAAATTGTTAATTATATGGCCAACTTTGTCTCTAAGTGGGTTATGGTAGTGGCCTTCTCAGAGAATAAGTTCAGAACTGAACCTCCAAGAACACATATATATTACCTGGTGAAACTGGAAAGAGGTGGAGGGAACTAGGAAATTCTAAATGAGAGGAGAAAGATGAGGATGATCAGATGCTTCAGCATATTTCACCTAAAAGATGTGGAAAATAGTTGTCCAATAGTTGCATAAAATGACCCTGAAAAAGTAGGAGGAATTATAACATGAAAACATTTTGCTATGGAAACTTTATCCTAAAAGCAAGAATGGAGTCTAGTAAGGGAATTCCATGGTGGTCCAGTGGCTAAGACTCCATGCTCCCAACTCCGGTGGCCCAGGTTCAGTCCCTGGTCCAGGAACTGGATCCCACATGCTGCAGCTAAAGGTCTCACATGCCACAACGAAGATCAAAGATCTTGCATGCTGCAACTAAGACTGGCACAGCTAAATAAATTTTTTTTAAAGACAGAATCCAGTGAATCAGGATGTTCATTTTTCTCTCTCATGATCATCTATGGCATTTTGGTTGAGTTACAGACAGACCTGCAGTCTAGAGATGTGTCTTGAGCCACTGAAAGCACTCAACAAGAAATTTGCTGGTTGGAGGGCGACAAAAAGGTAACATGTGGCATCAGGTCAGGTTTGCCCCTCAGGAATCTGTTGGGGGACTACTTGAAGCAATGAACCTATGACTGATTATGGGATGGGTTTTTTCCTTAATTGCCACTTCTATATCTGGTTTCAAAAATGGAACGTATAAAAAAGCTGGGAAGTTCTTTAGAATTGGCCATAAAGAAAACCTAAGTTAATTATGATATGGATGGTTGAATTGTATCAATTTCTGTGACATTAGTCATTTCAAAGAGTAGCTGTAGCTCTTACATCAGTGCAAGTAATCCTGGTGGTGAATGCTTCATGCAGAATTCTCATCTGAATTTTGTGGGCTGGGGAGGAAGCCTCTGGGAGGTGGACTTGAAGGATCTGGAAAGAAATCTCTAGGACCAAGGGGCTCATTTGGAATGCTTTTCACATCTGTAAGTAAAAGTTGACAAGTGAAATTCTCAAAAGACTTAAAGTTACAGGGTTTATGAACCACATCTTACCCTTTTATAGGGATTTTTTTTTTTTTTTTTTTTGGTGGAAGCAAATTGTCTTGTCCTGCTCATTTGTGGTCCTGTGTCCACAACTCTTTGCCCCCACACCGCTTCTTCTTCAGTGGTCTATAGTGTGCCCTCTTCTGGAGCTCCTTAAAGGGAGGACTGTTACACTTGGCCTGCCTCCATGGCGTTGCTCCTGGATGCAAGGGAAGGGCACATTGCTCCTGTGCCTTGACTTTTGGTTTGGTAGTCATAGGATGGACACAGGCTTCAGTCTCCATAGGCTAAAGGACATGTGATTTGAAATCCTGAGAGTCTCAGATTGGACTTTGATTTTTCTCCCAAAGGCTTTGATGTCTTTGAGTGACTTTCCATACCTTAGATTTGCTTCACAAGAAACTGAAGAACATCAGCCAAATTTTGTTCTGAGATTTTGCAAGTCTCTAAATATGATATGCTTGTCTGACTTGAGAGGAGAACAGTTGCCTTGTACCTATGTATTTCTGAAATCTAGGCCACAGAGTATGTGAAAGGGAATGCAAGTGATGTTCTAATTTGTGACTCAGATAACCAGGTGAACAGGCCCCATATCAGCAGCTGTAATTTCCTCTTCCAGCAGCAGACAGTGAAAGTCACTCAGTCATGTTCAGCTCTTTGCAACCCCACAGACTATACAATCCATGGAATTCTCCAGGCCAGAATACTGGGCGGGGAAACCTTTTCCTTCTCTAAGGGATCTTCTCAATTCATGGACCAAATCCAGGTCTCCCTCAGTGTAGGCATATTCTTTATCAGGTGAGTTACCCAGGAAGCCCAGCAGGAGAACCAGGGCTCAAATCTAATTTAAAATTTCTTTGGTTGTAACCCTCCAGATAATTGCCCTGGAAGCAGGTAGTTTCAGGGCAAAGCTAATCTTTTAAAACAGGATGTTATAGACTTCCAAAGGGCTCTTTGCACCAAGATATCTCTCTTATTGACCCTACAAGAGGTCTGTGTTAAGAAGCCAGGGTAAGGTTTGCCCAGGTGCCTCTGTTCGCTTGGCCAACAGCTTCTGAGACCACCCACACAAGCTCTCCAGGAGCTGGTGGGTGGTGGCCCTTCCCCAGGACCCTCCAAAGCCCAGAGGGACAAAAGTGACTTTAAATCCAGACATGCATATTGAAGTAAGTTAAAGGATTTAATATGAGGCACAGAAGCAGATAATGCCAAAAAGCAAGCAGTAGTTGGCACACATTTAGTGATTAAGGCAGTCTTTCCTTCTCCCACTGCTGCTGAGATGGCTGAAATTAGTCAAATTCAGTATAAAATGGAATATACTGACGGTGTTAGTGAATGAGGGTCTGGAAAAATTAAAGGTGGCACAACCAAATGCTGACCTGTAACAAGGATTCCAAGAAGGAGTTTCAAATGCTAGTGTGATCATGCAGGTTCCAGAGACAATTGTGGTATCAGGAAATAATGAAAACATTCCATTTTCTAGGCCAGTAGATCTTGACCTTATACAGTCAAATCCCTTTAAGCCAAACACTCTTGAGCTTATGCTACATGAAAGACCACTAAATTGTCTGGATTTAGAAACACCTCCTCTAGCCCTTCAAAATCAAGAAATCCATGCAGTTGACAGGCTAAAAAGGAGTACTCTATGAATGAAAATGCTATTTCCAAAAATGGACAGCTGGTCAGAACTGACTGCTCCATGACATTCATATACAGGGAACAACTGAAGGAACTTCAGAAGACATGACAGTTGTAGATGGAACTTCATTAAGATGACAGATAATCAAACTGAATAGATGTCTAACTTCTTGAAGAGGAGAACAAAGATTGTGCTAAAAGAGAAATGGTCATGTATTCAATTACTGTAGCAGTCTGGGTGCCTAATAGCTGGCTCTTGTTTTGCCACTAGAGGTAATCTTAACTCTCAAAAATATTGTTTCAACATCTGGAAATATAAAGAATTTGCAAACTTCAAAAAAAAAAAAAAAAGGCAAGGTAAGCCAGGGCCTCCCATATTTTGGCCATTACTGTACCATTCTCTTCTGCTTCTGTTTTATTGACTACGTTAAAGCCTTCGATTGTGTGGATCACAAGTGTGAAAAATTCTTAAAGAGATGGGAATCCCAGACCACCTGATCTGCCTTCTGAAAAATCTGTATACAGGTTAAGAAGCAATACTTAGACCTGGACATGGAAAAACAGACTGAATTCAAATCGGGAAAGGAGTATGTCAAGGTTGTATATTGTCACCCTGCTTTTAACTTATACTCAGAGTACATCATGCCAAATGCTGGGCTGGATAAAGCACAATCTGGAATCAAGATTTCCGGGAGAAATAACAATAATGTCAGATATGCAGATGACACCACCCTTATGGCAGAAAGCAAAGAAGAACTAAAGAGTCTCTTAATGAAAGTGAAAGAGGAGAGAGAAAAAGTTGGCTTAAAACTCAACATCCAGAAAACTAAGATCATGGCATCTGGTTTCTATCACTTCATGGCAAATAGATGGGGAAACAATGGAAACAGTGTCAGACTTTGTTTTCTTGGGCTCCAAAATCACTGCAGATGGTGACTGCAGCCATGCAATTAAAAGATGCTTGCTCCTTGGGAAAAAAAGCTATGATCAACCAAGACAGCATATTAAAAAGCAGAGACATTACTTTGCCTACAATGGTCCATTTAGTCAAAGCTATGGTTTTTCCAGTAGTTATGTATGGATGTGAGAGTTGGACTATAAAGAAAGCTGAATGTCGAAGAATTGATGCTTTTGAACTGCGGTGTTTGAGAAGACTCTTGAGAGTCCCTTGGATTGCAAGGAGATCCAACCTGTCCATCTTAAAGGAAATCAGTCCTAAATATTCACTGGAAGGACTGATGCTGAAGCTGAAACTCCAATGCTTTGGCCACCTGATGCAAAGAACTGATATTTTCATTTGAAAAGACCTTGATGCTGGGAAAAATTGAAGGAGGGAGAAGGGGACCACAGAGGATGAGATGACTGGATGGCATTACTGACTTGATGGACATGGGTTTGAGTAAGCTCTGGGAGTTGGTGATGGACAGGGAAGCTTGGTGTGCTGCAATCCATGGGGTCGCAAAGCGTTAACACATGACTGAGCAACTGAACTGACTGACTGTACCATTTTCACAGCTTTTGACATTTGCACTAATTTTTACTTATTTCTCCTCTTTTTCTTTTTTCAAATTAACTTAATACATTATTAAAAAGAAAATTTCTCATCACTACTAAATAATAAATAATAAGACACAAGTGAAAGATTGTTTTTTCAAATAAATATAAAGAAAGCATAACAATTTACATAAATCCTACTCATCTATGGAAAACTAAATAATTTCACAAACACTGAGCTAAACATGACTAGCAGTATTTGGCACCATAATAAGTATAATTCCTCTTGTCAAGGAATTCAAAATATAGGAAGAGAGAGATACATATAAATAGGCCATTAAAAACTGATGTCAGTATTTCTGGGGTGAAGATAATCCTAGAGTATTTTACAGGCACATAAGAAGAGCATTTAACACCACAAACTTATGTCAGAGAAAAATTTGCTGGGGCAGGTGATGTCAGATCCAAGCGTTTGGTAAGGGGCATGCAGAGGCCATCGTTAGATGACAAAGTGGCTCCTGAGCAGAGGGACAGTAACAATAGTTTAGGTTCTAGAAAAGGCATGGGATGAATGGCATTTCTGCTGCCACAGTGAATGGCGGGCTCAAGGAGTGATGAGAGGCAGTTGAGGTTGAAGGCTAGGCAAGCAGCTTACTACTTCATTTTGCAAGTAACGGGCTGAGAGGATGGATTTTACACTTTTCAGCAGGAGGTTTTTAAAAGAATGTTGCAGTTGCAGTCCAGTGAGTAAATACCACTTAGTGAACAAGGAACACAAAGGCAAGAGGGAGATGGAAAGAAAGCTCTCTAAGTGGCAACCTGTAGAGGCTTTGGAGAGGACCACTGAGAGAGCAGAAACTCACTGCTTAAAAAGGCTAGAGACTGAATGGCCTTCCCTCCTGGTCCAGGCAAGTTTATTCCAAGAATACAGGGTGGGGTGAAGGTTGAAGTAGTGAAGACAGGTGGGCTGCCAATTATTTTGTGATTGTGGACAGTGTACCTTGAAAGCTGGCCTTCTTGACATTAAATCTATTCTTCCTCTGAGCTGATCACTTTTAAATACTTTTACAATATTTCTTACGGTCTCCAGACAAGGTTTTTCCAAGGCCAAAATCATGTCTTTGTGCTCTTATATGTGATTATAGATAAGTATCTTCCTTTTCAAAGGCTTAGTTTTCTCATCTCTAAAATGGGATTAATGAAAGTCCCCTTAAGAAGCAGTTTTGAAAATCAGTAGATATTAAGTATGAAGATACCTTGCCCTGGGGTCTACACACACTGTTGAGACTCAGTAATTGTTAGGTTTTTTTCTTTTTAAATTTCATTTACTACACAATAGTAAGCATGTGAAGGATGCTTGATAATGATGGTGACTGGAAAGGATTGACTAGCACATGCTCTGGTGGATTGGAAATGCAATTAAGGAAACGACATGGGCTTTAGGGTCTTGTTTTGATGGGAGTGTTAAATAATTTGGTGTTCAGACTTTAACTGTGTTTGAAGTTATTGTAGACTCTTCTATGCTTTAGTTGTGATGAAGTGATAAAAGAGAACCCAGGCTAAGCACATCATTGGTTCTTCATTATCCCTAATACTGACTATAATTACTCCAGTTAATAGACCTTTAGCTTACTAGTCAGCAAGCCTATTGGAGTTTCCCAGGTGGCACTAGTGTTGTGTGTGTGTGTGTGTGTCTGTGCGTGCACACGCGCACAAGCACACTAAGTCACTTCAGTCATGTCCAACTCTGTGCCACCTGATGGACTGTAGCCCACCAGGCTCCTCTGTCCATGGGATTCTCCAGGCAAGAATACTGGAGTGGGTTGTGAAACTATCCTCCGGGGAATCTTCTCAAGCCAGGGATTGAACCTGTGTTTTTTATGTCTTCTTCACTGGCAGGTGTGTTCTTTAACACTGGTGCCACCTAGGAGCCCAAGCCTATTAACAAGGCCCATAAAAGTCTGTATGTGTGTTGAACTCATTGTAGAAGAGTCCAGAAGCTTCTGCTGAACCATGATGTCTCCAGTCACATCCTCAGACCAACTGGGAGGACAAATAATTAGTTTATGAAGATCTTATGCTTAAGACAGTTACTTTTCCTTTACATTGGCCATATACCATATACTAATGTGATTAAAAGATCAGATGATGACAAGGACTTTTGAATGGGATGAAGTAAAAAGTAAATTCTATCCCTCAGAAAGATTTTATGCAGGTCAGGGCAATGCTGTTGATCTTCCATTTTTTAAAGTTTTATATGTGCTAGGAATTGTGCTAAGTGCTTGACATACATTATTTCATTGATTATTTCCAATAAGCTTATGATACACACATTTTTAAATAAAGAGATGAAACAAACTGAGCCTGAGAAAATTAAATAAATTGCCTAAGGTTACAATGTGAGCTGAGAAGCACTCTAGCTACCCTGTTTCCTATCTACCTGTAGCCATTGTTCAGTGAGATTGCTAGTTCCTCATTTGTTAGGGGATAAAAAATATATTTCCACTAATATGAAACTCACAGGGGAGACATAGAAATCAAGTAAGTAAACAAGTGTGAAGGATATTTAAAAAATTAAATGAAATGACTTAGCATGAGAACCATAACTAATGTATCTCTATGTACACAAAGCAGTATCAGAGAAAAGAGATGTCAAATCAGTATTGTGGACGATGTTGGTTATAAGTGTAAATTATATGAGTTAAATTAGAAGCAAACAAATGAGGTGAAGTAGTTTGGGGGAAGGTCTATGATTTCTTATCAAAGTAAAATTCTGGTAGATCATCCATTTCTTCAAACTTTGTAGGTAGATAGAAATCTCTTTAATTTTTTTATTTTTTATTTTTAAATTTTATTTTTACTTTATTCTACATTGCAATACTGTATTGGTTTTGCCATACATTGACATGAATCAGCCACAGGTGTACACGATCTCATATCCTGAATAAATTGTCATCTTTCTAAGTTTTTTAATTAAAAATATTTTATGGAAGTATAGTTGATTAATTATATCTTAAATTCTGCTATAAAGTGATTCAGCTCTACATATATGTATATATATACACACACACATTTTTTTTCATATCACAGGGTATTGACTATAGTTCCCTGTGCTATACAGTAGGATCCTGTTGTTATCCATTCCATATATATTATTTTGCATCTGCTAACCCCAAACTCCCAATTCATTCTCCCCTATCCCTTTCTCCCTCTTGACAGTCACAAATCTGTTTTCTATGTCTAAGAGTCTGTTTCTATTTCATAGATACGTTCACTTGTGTCATATTTAATATCCCACAAGTAAGCGATATCATATGGCATTTATATGTCTCTTTCTGACTTACTTCACTTAGTATGAGAAACTCTAGGTCCATCCATGTTACTGCATGTGTGCATGCTTAGTCGTCTCCAACTCTTTCCCACCCTAACTTGCACGTAGCAGGTCTGATCTTCCTTCCTACACTCCAGAAGTCTGTGAAATTGATTTGTGCAAAAAATGTTCCCAGATGATATCCCCAGTCAGATATCACTTTTCCCTTCTTTGATGAACAAAGCAGCATGTGAATAACTTTTAGACAACATCATTTCTGACCTCTTTGTTTAAAAATTATTTTCTGGCTTTTATATATGATACCTACAATCACAGTGCTTAGCGAATAGCAAACACAATCCTTTTCTTTGATAAATTTAATTAAATTGTTATAAATTTCACAGAGATGCATAAATATTGACTGAATGAAAATTCACAGTTGATGTGTTCCAACTTTCTAATGGTGAAAAGTCACACTGCAGTCACTAGTTCACAAGTGTTCACCAGCACAGCATGTCTGGAATAAAATATCCAGCTGGAATCATCTCATTAGGCATCACTCTATCTGTATGTGCTCTGAAAGGAAAAGAAAATTGATTGTAAAGTGTGTTGCTTCTGCAGACTTCCTGGATTTGGTTAACGACATAAATTTGGCAGAATTCCTTGCCCGTGGGAATGACTAAGTCACCAGACCATAACTGTACACCTCTTTGGTGGGGAAGGATACCACTGGCAAGGGCAGATACATGTTTTGCTTTTTGTAAAAGGATCATTAAATTTTATTTCCAATTCCAGTTATTATTAAACGCATAGATCTAGATGTGAGCCCAATAGGGATAGAGCTGAGATAGCAACTGAGAGTCAGAAAACATGCTGTGATCAGATTCATCCATCCTGTACTTAGACATCATTCCTATATCAAGCAAATTGTGTCTGACTTCATGCTCCTTGTAAAGGGTACAATCATCATGAATGATGGCCACCAAATATGTCTAGTACATGGGTCTAACTAAATTTTATGGCTTCTTGTAGTTGAATGTATCCATGTGACCAGTTCTGGCAAGGATTTGTGAGCAAAATTGAGGGGTGTTACTTCTCAGCCTGCCTAATGAGAAATCTGCATGCAGGTCAGGAAGCAACAGTTAGAACTGGACATGGAACCACAGACTGGTTCCAAATAGGAAAAGGAGTACGTCAAGGCTGTATATTGTCACTTTGCTTATTTAACTTATATGCAGAGTACATCATGAGAAACGCTGGACTGGAAGAAACACAAGCTGGAATCAAGATTGCCAGGAGAAATATCAATCACCTCAGATATGCAGATGACACCACCCTATGGCAGAAAGTGAAGAGGAGCTAAAGGGCTTCTTGATGAAGGTGAAAGAGGAGAGTGAAAAAGTTGACTTAAAGCTCAACATCCAGAAAACGAAGATCATGGCATCTGGTCCCATCACTTCATGGGAAATAGATGGAGAAACAGTGGAAACAGTGTCAGACTTTATTTTTGGGGCTCCAAAATCACTGCAGATGGTGACTGCAGCCATGAAATTAGAAGACGCTTACTCCTTGGAAGGAAAGTTATGACCAACTGCCGGGGTCCAGCCCCTGCAGGATCTAGGGAAACCCGAAGGAGAAATGGTGTCGGCAATTGATTTAGAAAGGGAGAGAGACAGATAAGAATGTTGTAGATAAGAAAATAGAGGAGAGAAGAAAAGAGGCTGATGTTCCTTGGTTTATACAGAAAATCAATAAAGTCTCAAGACAAGAGACTTGCACGGTCTACGTGAGGCCTCAGGTGCCTTCTCGATCTCCCGAGGGAGTGAAGGCACAGGGCGCCTTCCCTGTCAGGTCTTAGAAACCCAGGCAAATAAGTAGACACGGCGGATCTCTGTACTCCAGATGGGAACTAGCCTGAAAGAGAGAGTAAGAGGAGGAAAATGATTGACACGAGGAGATCAAGCTGCTTTGATGAGCAAGATCCATAGCTTTATTTTTAAACAGTACTTATATAGCTTTTTGTACATAGAGGGAAATGAAAGATGCAAGGTCATACAGAATCAGCCCAACATTCTAGCAGTTTTGCCTTTATCAAAACCATGATTTTTTTGCATACCTTTCTCACAAATAATGTTGTGTTCAGTATCTTTTGGCCTTGGAGGCCTGTGAACATTGTATGGCCCTCTTTTGATAAAGGCTGGTCAACCAAAAACTCATTTTCCCTCAAAGTGTTTTTCTTTATATTTCTAATCTATGTCAGCCTCAGAAAGTGCCAAACAGAGTTACGTTTTTCACAGAGCAAAGGTGCAGCGAGTTACAAGAAAGAACCAATTAGCTCAAAAGTCTGATATGGTTAAATTCAAGGCTACACATGTTTTTCTTGCATTCTCACTATGTTAACTAACATATTCCCAGGTACACAGTGGATAAGAGATATAGGAACTTAGCAACAAGCATTGGCCCAATAATGAAATCCTACACCAGCACTAGTACTACTCTAATAATTTTTTAACTCTTTCAAAGGCTCTGTGTTTTAGGCTTTGCGTGCTTCTCACAGTTGGGAGGCTGTAAACAATTGTATGTATAGCTGCAAGAATTTGGATATATGTGCCAAGCAGGCTAGAATGCTAACAGAGGGGGTTTGATTTGTAATATTCCTCTCATGTCCCGGAGGCTTATTAGCTATAGCCCTAAGCTGATTTTCTTCAGAGAAAAGTGGTCAGGGTTAGCCCTTGGTTAATATCAGAGGAGTTGGTGAAAGTTGTGAAATAGTAAAACAGACAGATTCTGGTTTGGGGGTTGAAAGCTTAAGAAAGCCTAGGGAGCCCCTTGAGCTCTGGAAGCCATGACCCTGTCATGGGTGGGATCTCCCGTGGAGGCTCCCGGCAATCAACCTAGATAGTATATTCAAAACCAGAGACATTACTTTGCCGACTAAGGTCTGTCTAGTCAAGGCTATGGTTTTTCCTGTGGTCATGTATGGATGTGAGAGTTGGACTGTGAAGAAAGCTGAATGCCGAAGAATTGATGCTTTTGAACTGTGGTGTTGGAGAAGACTCTTGAGAGTCCCTTGGACTGCAAGGAGATTCAACCAGTCCATTCTGAAGGAGATCAACCCTGGGATTTCTTTGGAAGGAATGATGCTAAAGCTGAAACTCCAGTACTTTGGCCACCTCATGTGAAGAGTTGACTCAGTGGAAAAGACTCTGATGCTGGGAGGGATTGGGGGCAGGAGGAGAAGGGGACGACCGAGGATGAGATGGCTGGATGGCATCACGGACTCGATGGACGTGAGTCTGAGTGAACTCCGGGAGATGGTGATGAACAGGGAGGCCTGGTGTGCTGCGATTCATGGGGTCGCAAAGAGTTGGACATGACTGAGCGACCGAACTTAACTTCTCAGCCTGAGCACTTAACTGGTAGCCTGAATGCAGTCTTTCCAAAACTCTCTTTCCTTCTGCTGGCCATGCAACCAGGATGTGGTTGCTGTGTCATCCTGGCTGCAGCGAGGAGACATAAGGGCTGACCCACAGTGAGAAAGAAGCCTAAAACCACCTCTTTCTTGCTAGAAGTCATTAGCTTCTGTGGTTATTTTTTACACAGAATAGCCTTGTCTATCTTACGGTACATGGGAACTGCCCAGGTCCTCACAAACACAAACTTTGTGTCAGTTTTCTTATTGAACAAGGAATTCACTGAACACTACTTCAAGATAGACACTATCTATTCATGAGATATACTGCATTGAACAAAACTGTTTATGGCTATTTGTAGCTAATGGGAAACATGAGGGGCTGACCTGAAAGAATTTCCAGATGAGACTGTCCCGTCTATGAGTGAATATTGGGATTAACCTGGGTTACTATTAATTTGGCATGGAAAGAATAATACTAAGTAAGAAAATGTATTCATCCAACAAAATTGCATTGCATTCCTATGCAAGCAGAGAATTTACAATGTCATTTGTAGCAACGTGGATGGATCTAGAGATTGTCATACTAAGGGAAATAAACCAGAAAGAAAAAATCAAATACCATATGCTATCACTTATATGTAGAATCTTAAAAAAAAATGATACAAATGAACTTATTTACCAAACAAAAAGAGACTTACAGGCATAGAAAACAAACTTGTGTTTACCAAAGGGGAAAGAGGGCAGAGGGACAAATTAGGAGTGTGAGATTAACATATACACACTAATATATATATATATATATATATATATATATATATATAATATATAGCTAACCAACAAGAACCTACTGTATAGTACAGGGACCTGGGCTCAATATTTTGTAATAACCCTTAAGAGAAAATAATCTGAGAAAAATAGGTTTATATATGTATGACTGAATCACTTTATTTTACACCTGAAACTAACACAACACTGTAAATCAACTATACTTCAATTAAAAAGAGTTTATTAGAGTTCTGTCAATTAAAAGAGACATGAAAGTGGAATTCTGATTATCTTCAGAATATAACAATAGTAATTATAGCTTCTATTTGTTGGGCACCTTCTATAGGAGAGCTACTTGAATGTGTACAAATTATTCAGAATTATGTATAACATAAAATTATGTTCATTTTCTAGCACTGCATATTAAATTACCATAAATTTAGCAGCTTGAAACCATACCTGTGATCTGCTTCTGTGGGTCAGAGGTCCAAGTGAGCTCAACTGGTCTCTGCTCAGGTACTACAGAGCTGGAATCAATATGCTAACCAGGTTAAGAGCTTACCTGGAGAACTGGAGAGCCTATTTCCAAGCTCAGGCAGGTGACTGACAGAATGCCTTTCTATGTGACTGTAAAACTGAGGTCCATTTCTTTGCTGGCTGCAGGAGGTCTGTCTCTGCCCCTGGAGGCTGCTGCATTGCTGCCTCCGTCTGTAGAGCAGAAACAGCACCCTGAGGACTTCTTGTGCTGCAAATCTCTGTGACTCCTACATCTTCTTCTGTGGCCTTCTTCTTCTGATGTATTTTTTTTTTAATTAATTGGAGGATAATTACATCACAATGTTGTGTTGGTTGCTGCCATATAGTAATGCAAATAAGTCATAAGTGTGTGTGTATATATATATGTATATGTATGTATGTGTGTATATATATATATGAAAGTGAAAGTGAAGTCTCTCTGTCATGTTCCTACTCTTTGCAACCACATGGGTTGCAAAGGTTGCAACCTATCTGGTTGCAGGTTATCAGGTCCTACAGGTTGTAACCTATCAGGTTGTAGCCTATCAGGTCCTTTGCCCATGGGATTTTCCAAACAAGAGTGCTGGAGCGGATTGCCATTTCCTTCCCCAAGGGATCTTCCTGACCCAGGGATCTAACCCGGGTCTTCCACACTGAAGGCAGATGCTTTACTGTCTGAGCCCCCAGGGAAGCCCTATATATAAATACTCTCCCTCATGAACCATCCTCCCAATCCCTTTTTTGCCTTTTGAAAGAAGCCTGTAATTTGATTAAACTCACCTGGATGATCTCCAAATTTAACCTCAACTGATTTGCACCTTAAATTGCAAAGTCCTTTCACCACAATAGCTATATTTATATTTGAGTCTCTAGGGAATGGGGATCTTTTGGGGAGAGAGAAAAATCCTTGGAATTCTGCCTACCACATAAAGTTCTAGAATTTCTCAAAATTGAGCATGTTGAGGTCATGCTAAAAAAAAAAAAAAATTCCTACTCTGATAATTTTTTTTCATCTCTCGGTGTCAACTTCATTTACATCCATGAATCTGAGAAACCATTTGGCAAAGAGAGCTTAAAAACAACAACACAACAATCCCCCCTTGGAGCTTCCCTATTGGTCCAGTGGTTAACAGTGTGCTTGCCAATGCCAGTGAAGAACGTGGGCTTGATCCCTGGTCCAGAAAGATCTCACATGCCATTGGGCAACTAAGCCCTTGTGCCACAGCTACTGAGCCCATACATTCTAGAGCCTGTGCTCTACAACAAGAGAAGTCACCACAATAAG
Organism: Nanger dama; assembly: GCA_917880005.1. Lineage (NCBI taxonomy): Eukaryota > Metazoa > Chordata > Mammalia > Artiodactyla > Bovidae > Nanger > Nanger dama. Next base: position 62,409,031 of record CAKJTW010000004.1, on the reverse strand, counting down.
AAGCCTGCACACTGCAAATAGAAGTATCCTCCACTCACTGCAACTGGAGAAAGCTTGGTGCAGCAACCAAGACCTAGCACATCCAAAAATAGATAAATAAAACTTAAAAAGCCGAATTGGCACAGAGTTGTCAATAAGTGTAAAAAAAAAAAAAAAAAAATCCCCGTAACCCTTAAATACATACATCCTCCCAATACATATATACATACACAACATGCACACACACTTTTTGTGATAAGACAGCTCAAATATTGACTTTTGCTTTACTAGTGAGAAAAAATTGCCACAGAATCCATTAACCTAAAACATCAGCAAAAATAAAATTAAAAAGTTAAAAATTGACATGGCACTAATTTGGGATTATAACTAATTTGTAAGGTGAAGTGAAGACACGCATGCTTGCAAACATCCCCTAGGCACCCCCAGTTTGAATTCAGAATCAGCTCTGAATCATGTCAGCCTCACAATGATCCTTTGTTTTGAATCCTATATCAAACTGCCAAAGCCATTCAACAGGCTCGCCTTTGTAAAAGCTGACAGCTTTGTATTTTTACCATTCATAGTATCTGACTGAAGCTCAGATGTCACAGTTTGTGAACAAACAGCTTCCTTCTTTCTTTTGTCAGACTGCCAAGAAGCTGGCAGTCAACCAAGGCTGGTTCTACTGGGTAACTCCTCGTGCTGGCAAGTGTCAAGTGCCCACGAGAGAGACCCCTGGTCTATAATTCCGGAGCTCAGTGGGGAGGAAACAGCTTACTGGCATCTGTTAGCAAATAGAGGACTTCCTTATATGTTCCCTCTGCTTTAATCAGACAGCACTTGACATCTTTCCTGTTCATGCTCTGTTAATTTCCATCTCGGGATTTCCTGTATGTTTATCCTTTACCTGAAAATCTCCTGCATTTCTACCTACTTAGAGGTTTATATTAATAAATTCTTGATTCAATTTATTGAATAGATATAAGCCTATTTGAATGATCTATTTTCTTTGTGTGAGTTCTGATAGTTTGCATCTTACAAGGAATCGGTGCATTTCGACTAGTATCCTGTTCGTGGTTATTTGCTGTTCATAGTTCTGAGCACTTTTACTTTTTAGTTTTTTGTTATTGGTTCAATGTACACAAAATCAGCTTTTTAATTAATTCTCTATTGGGATACATTTACTTTACAGTGTTGTGCTAGTTTCTGCTGCATAATGAAGCAAATTAGACACATGTGTATGTTTATTCCCTCCACTTCGTACCTCCTGTCCCTCTGACCCACCCATTTAGGTCACCACAGAACACCAAGCTGAGCTCGCTGTGCTATACATCAAATTTACACTAAACACTATGGAGAACAGTATGGTGGCTCCTTAAAAACTAAAAAAAATTACCATATGAGCCAGCAATCCCATTTCTAAGCATATACTCTAAGAAAGCCATGATTCTAAAAGACATATGCATGAGATCAATTTTGATGACCCATGGGGCTTCCCTGTGGCTCAGATGGTAAAGAATGTGCCTGCAATGCAGGAGACCCAGGTTTGATCCCTGGGTTGGGAAGATCTCCTGGAGAAGGGAGTGACAACCCACTCTGGCATTCTTGCCTGGGGAATCTCCTGGACAGAGGAGTTTTATGGGTGCCAGAAATGCAGGAGACCCATGTTCTATCCTTGGGTTGAGAATATCCCCTGGAGAAGGAAATGGCTACCCACTACAGTATTCTTGCCTAAAGGATTCCATGGACAGAGGAGGCTGGCAGGCTATAGTCCATGGGGTCATAAACAGTTGGACACGACTGAGCAACTAACATACACACATGTACTGTATGGAAAATGGCATCTCAGCTCTGTTTGCTTGGAGCCATATAACAACAACCAGACTTAGTCAAGGGTAGATTATATTGAAAAATCTATTCCAATAGGGAGAACATTCCAGCTACAATCTACAAGCCAATCAAAATCAAATAGAAAAATAATTTTCCATTTTTAAGGGATTAGAGAATTAGGACCAGTACGAATGTGGAAATTGAATAGAAACAAACAGACAGCATTGTAATTAAGATGATCTAATGGGGTACGTTTCTGTCCTCACGTGGTCAGCCAATTCTCAGGATGAACTTAAGTGAGAGTATTCTGTGTTTTACTGCTTGTCCAGACTAAAGGGTAAGCCAGAGTTCAGGGATCTATGGGGAGGACAGAAGCCTGTCAAGAGACAGTGCAGCCAAAGTAGAGGGTAAAGGTGAAAGTGTTAGCTCCTTGGTCCTGACTCTGTGACCCCATGGACTGTAGCCCACTAGCCCACCTGGCTTCTCTGTCTGTGGAATTCTCTAGGCAGGAATACTGGAGTGGGTTGCATTCCCATCTCCAGGGGATCTCCCCGACCCAGGGATTGAACCCAGGTCTCCTGCACTGCAGCAGATTCTTTACCAGGTGAGCCACCAGGGATCCCCCTAGAAGAGGGTAAATTGTGGGTGATTGCAAACACTTGGTCATTGCTCATCCTGGCTACAGGCTTACCAGTTTCACTGATCTTTTCAAAGAACCCACTTTGTTCTTTTCACTCTGAAAAGCACTCACTTTGAAAAGATCTTTTCAAAGATCAATGACTCAATTATAAGTTCATTGATTCTATTATTTTCCTGTTTCTAACATTATTCACTTCTGCTGTAATGCATATATATGTTTTTGTATTCTACTTGGGCTTAAATGGCCATTCTTCTATTTTCTTAGATGGAACCTTATATTATTATAACATAAGACCTTCCCTCTTGTTTAGCATACACACTTAAGGCTAAACATTTCCATTTAGGTGTTGCTTTTTCTGCATCCCACACATTTTGATAAGTTGCATTTAGATTCTTCCTTTAGTTCAAAATATTTGCAAATATTTTTCTTGAGCCCTCTTTGACCTATGTGCTATTTAGGTATGTATGTTTAATGACCAAATATTGGGGATTTTCCAACCTTTTTCTGGAATTGATTTCTAGTTCAATTCCATTGTGGTCGGATAACATACTCTGTTTATATTTGTATAAATCTGCTAAGGTGTGTTTTAAAGTCTGGAATGCCATCTCTCTTGGTGAATGTCTTGTGAGCTTGAGAGAATATGTACTCTATCGTTGTTGAAGAGATATTCTATAAATATCAATTAGATCAAGTGTACTGAGAGTTATGTTTAGGTCATCTCTATCTTTAGTGATTTTCTACCTACTTGTACTACCAAATACTCACAGTTTGTGTTGAAATCTCTGACTATAATAGTGGATTTGTCTATTCTTGCAGTTCTGTCAGTTTTTGACTCACATGTTTTGATGCTCTATTAAGTATATAGGTGTGTAAGTTTGTTAAGTGTTTTTGGAAAAGTGACAACTGGTAATCCCTGATAATTTTCCTTGTTCTGAACTCTGTAACTCTGAAACTGATGGCTCTGTTTATCAATATGTCTTGGGAATTCCCTAATGGCCCAGTGGTCAAAACATGGGATTTCACTGCCAAGGGCCCAGGTTAGATCTCTGGTAGGGGAATTAAGATCCCACAAGCTGCTGGTGTGGCCAACAAATAAATAAATAAAATCTTAAAATATATAGTATATCTTTTTTCTTTCCCTTTATTTTTACCTGAGTTTGTTTGTTTGTTTTAAAGTGGCTTTCTTATAGACAACATACAGTATGGTCTTGTTTATTCACTCACTCTGACAATCTCTATCTTTTCAATTGGTGTGCTGCTGCTAAGTCGCTTCAGTCATGTCCTACTCTGTGCGACCCTATAGACAGCAGCCCACCAGGCTCCCTCGTCTCTGGGATTCTCCAAGCAAGAACACTGGATTGCCATTTCCTTCTTCAATGCATGAAAGTGAAAAAGTCAAACTGAAGTCGTTCAGTTGTGTCCAACTCTTAGCGACCCCATGGACTGCAGCCCACCAGGCTCCTCTGTCCATAGGATTCTCCAGGCAAGAGTAATGGAGTGGGGGCACCATTGCCTTCTCCATTAATTGGTGTAGTGCTTCTAAATGTTTAGACCTATTCATTGTGATTGGCAAAATAATGTCTCCCCAGTATAGCCATGACCTAGTGTCTGGAAACTTTGACAATGTTGCATTTCATGGCAAAAGGTACTTTGCTAAAGTGATTAAAGTTGAGATGGAGAACTTTTCCAGATTTTCAGGATGAAACCAATCTAAATCATGGTGAAAAATGAAAGCAGCTGAGTAGGTAAGAGTATATACTGTGAGAAGGACCCAACCTTCCATTGCTAGCTTTAAAGGTAGGAGGAAGATTTCATGAGCTAAGGAATGTAAGCTGCCTCTAGAAGGTGGGAAGCACAAGAGAACGGATGCTACCAAAAGCCTCCAGTAAAGAGCACAACTCTCCAGCACTGATTTTAGCCCAGTGATTTTATCTCAGATTTCTGACCTATAGAGCCATAAGGTGATGCATTTATATTGCTAAACTCTCCAACTTTGTGGTAATTTCTTATGATAGTGATAGAAAACTAATAAACTTGCATTTCATATTCCAAGATCAAATCCAAACTAAGTCTCCCTGGTATACGTATTACTTATATACCAACCTGGCTTGTATTTCAGTTTCTTTTGTAGTAAATCCTCTTCCTTATCATTTGCACATGTTGTCTGTTTCATGTATTTAGGTTTGTGTATATGAGACAGAGTCAGTGTTTGTGTTGCTGTGGTTTTCCTTTACCAGCCCCACACTGAGCTACATTAATATTTGTTCCTAACATTTTTCAGATTTTGTATGTTACTCAGATGCATGCTAGAAGTATAAAAGAATAAGGTCAATTTGATTGAGGAAAAAGTCCATGTGCTGATATTAGATAATCACAGATGCAAAATCTGTGTTGCCTAAGATGACACCCAAATTTCAATGTTCTCCTCTGTGAGATGGGAATAAACATACCTGTCCCAGTGAATATTTGTAAGGAGGCAGGTCAGAAGTATGTGAAATGTTAGTCACTGAGTAGATGTTTAAATATTAGATATTCCAGAGCTTGGTTTTCTTAGTAGAGACAAACAAGATAATTATGAGCATGAAATTTTCACTTCTGTTGTTCTAATTAAAAAATAGTGCTGGGAGCAAATGAGAAAGTTTATAGCTAGCATTTTCTTAAGTGATTACACACAAATACTGTGATTCTTGAGGGTCAACAGGCCTGTCCATAAGATGACTGGTGTTCAATCCAATTATATAAGTAAACATGCCACTTGTTCATACGTTGCTCATTTCCATGGTTTGAAAAATAACAATTACATTGTTTTCCCTTCATTTAGCTCACACTTATGGGCTAATTGGACATACATTATTTAAAAATTCATTCTTGTCAACAAAAACAGGCACTTCATATGATCATTTTCATTTTCATTTATTTTTGAACTGCTAGGCAAATGGCATTTTACTAAAATAGATTTTGTTTTCACAGCACACAGAAGAAAAATTTTATTAATTTGTAGGCTTTTGAAAATACTTTAATTAGATATAACTGACATAATTTTTATTTGACAATACAGATGCACAGAGCAGGCTCAGAAAAGAGAGACTCAGAAAATTCACCAGCATATCTTTAAACCTAATCATTTCCTTTATATACATGTATATGAATGGTATATATCTACATCATATAGATCATTCCTTATATATATACACACATATATATATATGTGTGTGTATATATATGTATATACATATATACATATGTATATACATATATATATGTATATCTATACACACACACACACACACACACACACACACATATATATATATATATATGTATATATACACACATATTTTTAACTTTTGGCCATGCCCCCATGACAGGTAGGATCTTTGTGTCCTGACCAAGGCTCAAACACATGCCTACTGCAGTGGAAGCAGAGTCTTAACCACTGGGCCACAAGGGAAGTCCCCACACATATATGGATATGTTTAAATTTTTTTCAGTTTTATAAATAAACTTGTTTTACACTACCAAAATGCTACATTGTTGAAGAAAAGTGGTTTATTTGTGTGACACTACAGTTTGCCTTCTGGTAGGCCCTTTTGGGATTTAATTCTCGATGGGTCTGTCTTCGTACATCCCAGGTACAGAAGCGCTGGGGCATTTTAAAAAAGACTATCTCTTCAAAGATATTTATGATCCAAACAGGCTTTATAGATATGGATTTAATTTTATCTTCCTCCTGAGCAGAAGAAAGTCTTTCTTACTCTCTGGTCTAATAAACGTGATGTTCTCCACGGCACACTGTGTGTAGATGTGCTTATCATCTACTATAAAATCTTTTGGTATTCTTGCAGAAGATGAGCACACATCCTTCTACTCTGCCATCCTAGGTTTCCAAGACCCAGGGTTCCTCTCTATAACAACAGTTTATGCAAGTGTCCCCTGGCCCTCTTTTTATCACTATTTGGAAATTGGGGCTTGGGAACCCAGAGCAAAAATGATAATATTCTATACTGTTAATTCTGTAAATAATCAATTGGCCTTTGACTTTGACCCAGAACTCAAGTTTGCTGCCAGTGTCCATAAAACTGTGGCAGGCTACCTTGTTAGCTTGAAAGCAGAGTAAAATCTCAGACCTATGACAGTTCCTGAAAGAATGAAATAGTGACACCTATGACAAAAGAAGTGTTTCATATCAACAAAATAGTTTAAAGAAGTCGAGAACATGATGATCACACCTATGCAGAGTGGGTTAGTATAATGCTACTAACACTAAGCTTATCATGGACATTGGATCCTGTTCTAGCTTCTCTTTCCTCAGTTTGTGAACTGAACAAATTTATTTTTGTTTAATATGTTTTTCCCTGGTGGCTCAGTGGGTAAAGTGTCTGCCTACAATGCGAGAGACCCAGGTTCGATCCCTGGGTCGGGAAGATCCCCTGGAGAAGGAAATGGCAACCCACTCCAGTACTCTTGCCTGGAAAATTCCATGGACCAAGAAGCCTGGTAGGCTGCAGTCCATGGGGTCGCAAAGAGTCAGACATGACTGAGCGACTTTCCCTTCCTTCCTTCCAATATGTTTTTCATATATTATCTTATTTGTTGTGATTAAGTAAACAAGCAGTAGGTTTTAAACTGCTGGCTTTTTTTTTTTTTATAAAAGATACTTTCCTGTTGTTCTTAGTTGACATGAACAATGTGTACAATTTTAGTGTTACCTGAATTATTTATTCAAAACATGGAGGTATGAAGGACACGGGGTATTAGAAAGGATCACATATAAGTCTTGGGTCCATCATTTTAAGCATTTTGCAGACTTTACTGGAAACCTTTTAGTGTTAATTGGTGTTTCCCATGCATCATTAGACTCAAAGAATTCACTAGAGGGAGATACAGCATCTTTAAGGTCAGATGGGATCAAAGGCTACATTGGCCTGTCTGTATCTCCTGCATGATGCCTACTATATATCATGGGACAAGGAATATAATGAAATTAGTTCTAAAAGTTGCACCACAAATCAAAGTGACTGTGAAATATCACAACTGAAGAAAAAAATGTATTTATTATTTTGGTCTAAGCCAAAGGTTTGTGTTTTATACTTCTCACAATAGTGGTAAGCATAATACTGTTGTCTAAGAATCTTTAAATGTTCTATTTTGAGTGTGATGGAGTTCACACTACTGTATATATATATTTGTCCAAAGTTGTTGAGCTGTACATTTTAAATGTAGAAATGTTATTTTGTACAAGTGATTTTTTATCAAATATTAAAGAACACATGAAGATGCGATAAGTTTATTAGAAAGGAAGGTCTTGGTATTATTCTTGTCACCTTAGATTCCCAAGAGATCTCAGCTTTTAATGGGAATAGGGACACCATGCAAATGTTCATCACAAGAGAGATTTCCAAGATTTAATGTATATGTGTTTTCCAGATTTATTGTTTTCTGATAATTATTTTTGCTTAGTAGAGAAAGAAAATATGAAGGGACTAAGATAATGAATAAAGGTAAGAAGGAAAAAGAGGAAGATTCTTAAAAAAAGTGGTGCCCTGGTTAATCTAGAAATTCCTCCCATATAATCTTGACTTAATCTCACTTTAAAATTTTTTAATTTTTATTTATTTATTTATTTTTTAATTACAATACTGTATTTGTTTTGCCATACTTTGACATGAATCAGCCACAGGTGAACACAATCTCCCAATGCCGAAGCCCCCTCCCACCTCCCACCCCACATCCTCTACCTGAATCATCCTGTGCACCAGCCCCATGCATCCTGAATCCTGCATTGAACATAGACTGGCACTTCATTTCTTACAAGAAAGTATACATGTTTCATTGCCATTCTCCCAAACCATCCCACCCTTTCCCTCTCCCTCAGAGTCCAAAAGTCCGTTCTATACCTCTGTGTCTCTTTTGTTGTCTCACATATAGGGTCATCATTACTATCTTCTGAATTCCATATATATGTGTCAGTATACTGTATTGGTGTTTTTCTTTCTGGCTTACTTCACTCTGTATAATCGGTTCCAATTTAATCCATCTCATTAGAACTGAGTCAAATTTATTCTTTTTAAGGGCTGAGTAGTACTCCATTGTGTATATGTACCACAGCTTTCTTATCCATTCATCTGCTGATGGTCATCTAGGTTGCTTCCATGTCCTGGCTATTATAAACAGTGCTGCAATGAACATTGGGGTACATGTGTCTCTTTCAGTTCTGGTTTCCTCAGTGTGTATGCCCAGCAGTGGGATTGCTGGGTCATAAGACAAGAATATACAATGGAGTAAAGACAGTCTCTTCAACAGGTGGTGCTGGGAAAACTGGTCAACCACTTGTAAAAGAATGAAACTAGATCTCTTTCTAACACCATACACAAAAATAAACTCAAAATGGATTAAAGATCTAAATGTAGGACCAGAAACTATAAAACTCCTAGAGGAGAACATAGGCAAAACACTCTCCGACATAAATCACAGCAGGATCCTCTATGATCCAACTCCCAGTATACTGGAAATAAAAGCAAAAATAAACAAATGGGATCTAATTAAAATTAAAAGCTTCTGCACCACAAAGGAAACTATAAGCAAGGTGAAAAGACAGCCTTCTGAATGGGAGAAAACAATAGCAAATGAAACAACTGACAAACAACTAATCTCAAAGATATATAAGCAACTTATGCAGCTCAACTCCAGAAAAATAAACGATCCAATCAAAAAATGGGCCAGAACTAAATAGGCATTTCTCCAAAGAAGACATACGGATGGCTAACAAACACATGAAAAGATGCTCAACATCACTCATTATCAGAGAAATGCAAATCAAGACCACAATGAGGTACCGTTTCACACCAGTCAGAATGGCTGCGATCCAAAAGTCTACAAGCAATAAATGCTGGAGAGGATGTGGAGAAAAGGGAACCCTCTTACACTGCTGGTGGGAATGCAAACTAGTACAGCCATTATGGAAAACAGTGTGGAGATACCTTAAAAAATTGCAAATAAATTTTTTTCTTGTGATAAAAAATGCACAAAGAGGACACAAAGCATTCCTCTGCTCAATGACTCAGTGCATACACATTTCTTGTTCTTTGGTCAGTATTTTTAAACAGGTAAAGAAAGAAATGTAGCTAATTGGCTTTATGTTGTTACTACTTAAAATAAATTTAGACTGCTTTGCTAGATTATCTTGTATTTATTTAATTGGCAGAATTAAATATAACTCTTGAGCTGCCATTAATATAATAGCTAGTGCAAAATATTGTCTTAGACGTACAGGTTCCATATGTGAAGAGTGAAGTGATCATTATGAGAGATAGAATTATCAATAATTTGTCAACATTATGATCTGTATTTTTTCCTAGAATAGTGCTGGAAGTAGTATTCAGTTTAGTTCAGTTGTTCAGTCGTGTACGACTCTTTGCGACCCCATGAATCGCAGCACGCCAGGCCTCCCTGTTCATTACCATCTCCTGGAGTTCACTCAGACTCACGTCCATTGAGTCCATGATGCCATCTAGCCATCTCATCCTCTGTTGTCCCCTTCTCCTCCTGCCCCTAATCCCTCCCAGCATCAGAGTCTTTTCCAATGAGTCAGCTCTTCGCATGAGGTGGCCAAAGTACTGGAGTTTCAGCTTTAGCATCATTCCTTCCAAAGAAATCCCAGGGTTGATCTCCTTCAGAATGGACTGGTTGGATTTCCCCTGCAGTCCAAGGGACTCTCAAGAGTCTTTTCCAACACTACAGTTCAAAAGCATCAATTCTTCGGCACTCAGACTTCTTCACAGTCCAATTCTCACATCCATACATGACCACAGGAAAAACCATAGCCTTGACTAGACGGACCTTAGTCGGCAAAGTAATGTCTCTGCTTTGGAATATGCTATCTAGGTTGGTCATAACTTTTCTTCCAAGGACTAAGCATCTTCTAATTTCATGGCTGCAGTCACCATCTGCAGTGATTTTGGAAGTCTGACACTGTTTCCACTGTTTCTCCATCTATTTCCCATGAAGTGATGGGACCGGATGCCATGATCTTCGTTTTCTGAATGTTGAGCTTTAAGTCAACTTTTTCACTCTCCTCTTTCACTTTTATCAAGAGGCTTTTAGCTCCTCTTCACTTTCTGCCATAAGGGTGGTGTCATCTGCATATCTGAAGTTATTGGTATTTCTCCCGGCAATCTTGATTCCAGCTTGTGTTTCTTCCAATCCAGTGTTTCTCATGATTTACTCTGCATATAAGTTAAGTAAGCAGGGTGACAATATACAGCTTTAATGTATCCTTTTCCTATTTGGAACCAGTCTGTTGTTCCATGTCCAGTTCTAACTGTTGCTTCCTGACCTGCATACCGATTTCTCAAGAGGCAGGCTAGGTGGTCTGGTATTCCCATCTCTTTCAGAATTTTCCACAGTTTATTGTGATCGACATAGTCAAAGGCTTTGGCATAGTCAATAAAGCAGAAATAGATGTTTTTCTGCAACTCTCTTACTTTTTCCATGATCCGGCGCATGTTGGCAATTTGATCTCTGGTTCTGGAAGTAGTATAGGATGTTAAAAATATTTCCTTTTCAATTAATCTTCTGCATCCTCAAGGACAAGTATGAACTATAATATTCTGTTACAATTTGTTATATGTACTATTATAGTCAGTTCAAAATGACATAGGACATGTAAAATTAGTATGTAGTTCTCTTTTCATTGTAGTTAGGCAGACATTTTGGGGCTGTGAAGTTTCTGAACTCTATATTGATGAAATTGAAAGGGCTAAGTCTAGTGAGTTTTTTTTTTTCTTAAAATGTCTGGGGAAAATTAGGGAAATCAAAAGCAGCATACAAAATGTTTGCTGCTGCTGAGTCGCTTCAGTCGTGTCCGACTCTGTGCGACCCCATAGATGGTAGCCTGCCAGGCTCCCCCGTCCCTGAGATACTCCAGGCAAGAATACTGGAGTGGTTTGCCACTTCCTTCTCCAATGCATGAAAGTGAGAAGTGAAAGTGAAGTCCCTCAGTCGTGTCTGACTCTTAGCGACCCCATGGACTGCAGCCCATCAGGTTCCTCCATCCATGGGATTTTCCAGGCAAGAGTGCTGGAGTGGGCTGCCATTGCCTTCTCTGACAAAATGTTTAGGGTAAAGCTAAGGGGAATAGGATTAGCTATAAGTAGAAGGTAAGACCTGGTTTCTGAAGTCAGCTGTTCATCAACTCTTCTGGAAATGCAGACCAAGGTCAGGTGTAAGGAAATAGAAAAGTGACATTGCAAATCTTCCCTTATTATTAAGCCTGGTAGAGTTTGGTACAGGAGTACTTGTAGAGATACAGAACCAGGTTTCATAGATGACACATAATTTTTTTCTCGAGATGGTAAAATATCCATACATCACACAGAGCAGTGTTCTTGACTTTTAGTATAGTGTACTGATATTTCTTGATTTACGGTGGGGTTCAGTTCAGTTCAGTTCAGTCGCTCAGTCGTGTCGTTTGAGACCCCATGAACTGCAGCATGCCAGGCCTCCCTGTCCATTACCAACGCCTGGAGTTCATTCAAACTCACGTCCAATGAGTCGGTGATGCTATCCAGCCATCTTATTCTCTGTCATCCCCTTCTCCTCCTACCCCCAATCCCTCCCAGCATCAGAGTCTTTTCCAATGCGTCAATTCCTCGCATGAGGTGGCCAGAGTACTAGAGTTTCACCTTCAGCATCAGTCTCTCCAGTGAACACCCAGGACTGATCTCCTTTAGGAGTGGTTGGATCTCCTTGCAGTCCAAGGGACTCTCAAGACTCTTCTCCAACACCACAGTTTAAAAGCATCAATTCTTCGGCATTCAGCTTTCTTCACAGTGCAACTCTCACATCCATACATGACTACTGGAAAAACCATAGCCTTGACTAGACAGACCTTTGTTGGCAAAGCAATGCCTCTGCTTTTCAATATGCTATCTAGGTTGGTATAACTTTTCTTCCAAGGAGTAAGCGTCTTTTAATTTCATGGCTGCAGTCACCATCTGCAGTGATTTTGGTGCCTCAAAAAATAAAGTCTGACACTGTTTCCACTGTTTCCCCATCTATTTCCCATGAAGTGATGAGACCAGATGCCACGATCTTCATTTTCTGAATGTTGAGCTTTAAGCCAACTTTTTCACTCTCCACTTTCGCTTTCATCAAGAGGCTGTTTTGTTAGGTCCTAATAAATCCATCATGTTAAAAATATCATTTAGTTGAAAACACATTTAATATAAATAGCCAACTGAACATCAAGGAGTAGCCTCACCCACCTTAAATGTGCTGGGAACAGATAGCCCAACCAAAAAAATGGGTGAAAGATATAAATAGACATTTCTCCAAAGAAGATATACACAGATGGCCAACAAACATGTGAAAAGAGGTTCAACATTACTATTAGAGAAATGCCAATCAAAACTACAATCAGGTATCACCTCACACCACCCAGAATGGCCATGAAAAAATCTACAAGAAATGACTGCTAGAGAGGGTGTAGAGAAAAGGGAATCCTCCTATAATGCTGATGGAAATGTAAATTGATATAACCTGTATGGAGAACAATATGGAAGCTCCAAGTATCATGATATACAAGTATCATTATTTTAGAATGTATTAATATACTATGTCCTTTAAAAATATTTTTCAATATTAGCTTTTTTTTTTCTTTTTAAAATTAAAGTATAGTTGATTTACAATGTTGTGTTAGTTTCAGGTCTACAGCAAAGTGATTCATTTATACATACATACAGATCTATATTTTTTCAGATTATTTTCCCTTATAGGTTATTACAAAATATTGTATAGTGCTATACAGTAAGTCTTTGTTGGTTATCTGTTTTACATTTAGTTGTGTGTATATGTTAATTCCAAAATTCTAAATTACCGACCACTGTTTCCCCTTTGGTAACTGCAAATTAGTTTTCCATGTCTGTGTGTCTATGTTGTTTCATAAATTTCTGTTCATTTGTGTCAGATTTTAATTCCAAATATAAGCAGTATTGTATGATATCTGTGTTTTTCTGTTTGGTTTACTTCACTTACTGTGATAATGTCTAGGTCAATCCATGTTGCCAGAAATGTTATTATTTTATTCCTTTTTATGGTTAAGTAATATTCTATGGTATAAATATACCACATCTTCTTTATCCATTCATCTGACAATGAACACTTAGGCTGCTTCCATATCTTGGCTATTGTAAGTATTATTATATCTTTTTAAATTGTGGTTTTCTCTGAAAAAGGAACCCTTTGTCATTAACATTTGAACCTGATGCAGTTTGCCTACAAGCACTGGTGTTTATTAGGCAAAATGGAACAGTAAAAAGAACTCATTTTGGAGTCAAAAGTACATAAGGTTAAAAACTCAACCCCTGATATTTGTTAGTCAGTCTTTGTTTTGTCATCTTTAAAATGAAGAAATAGTGGTGCTTATCTAATGTGGCCTTTTGGAGAATTAAATGAGAAAGATGAATGTTAGATGACCAGCAACTATCCAGGAAAAAAATAGGTATATGACAAATGTGATTTTCCAAACTGGGCAACATATTTCTATACACACTTAACACAATTTGTTTTGATGACCTGAGAATCTTTTTTTCTTTTTTTAACTAATATTTTGAGTAATCTTAAGCCTACAGAGTAGATTAGGGATTTAGTACAATTAATTGTATCTGTCTCCTGCACTTGTTAATGTTAATGTCTCACATAATCATAGAACAGTTATCAAAAGCAAGAAATTGACATTAGCACAATAGTACAATTTTTTTTTTTAATTTCTAATAGCTATTCAAATATTTTTCTTTTTCTATTCGGGATTGTATCCTAGAGCCCACATTGCATTTAATTGTTATTTCTCTTGTAGTCTGTAATGATTTTTAAGGTTTTTTTTTCTTTTTCCAATGACTTTTTACTTTTGAATAGTATTGGTTTGAATATGTCCATGCATTTTTGGCAAGAATGCTATATCATCAGTTCATGATATCAAAGGATTAATGATGTCATATATATTATTACTAGTGAAGTTTGCAACAATCAGGTGTTTAAATAAATTGGTGTATGTCAGGTTTGCCTATAGTAAAATCGTCTCTTCCTTTGTAGTTAATAGGATTTTCTTGGTGGCTCAGACAGTAAAGAATCTGATTGCAATTGAGGAGACCTGGGTTTGATCCTTGGATTGGGGAGATCCCCTGAAGAAGGGAATGGCAACTCACTCCAGTATTCTGACCTGGATAATCCCATGGACAGAGAAGCCTGGTGGGCTACAGTCCCTGGGATTGCAGAGTCAGACACGACTGAGTGGCTAACACACTTTGTAGTTAATAAGTATCTTGACGGAGCATATAAAGACTTTACAAATCCTGTATTTTCACAAACTTCTCTCAAATCTGATGGCTGTGGATCCGTTGTCAAGACAGTTTTTACTTTGCTGTTTACCTAATGTTGATTCTCCATTTTCTGCCTTCTTTCTACATTTATTAGTTGGATTCTACTGTAAGTGAAAGTTATCCTTTTTCTTTCATGTATTTATTTATTTTATGATTATTTTTTATATTAGTATAAGCTCATAGGTATTTATTTTTATATCAAGTGAAACATAGTATATTGATTTAAAAGTATTTATTGCTATTTTCATTAAAACTTTCCTCCCTAAACTGATGAAATAGAGCTTGTTACTAGAAGTCAAATAATTATTCTATCCCAGTTGTTTTTAAAATGGTGTCTAAATATTACTAACAAAATTAAAAGTCATCAAACTACTTAAAGCAAAAGTATGCTAGAAACATCAGATTTATATAGTGCTGGGTATGTTTCTAATTGTATAACTAGCAGTTACAGTGAAAAATTGTTTACTATTTCTTATCCTCATTTCTTCATTTTTTGAAGTATACAAGTGAAATATACCTAAAGTATAAGTATAAATGCATCTTTTCAAAAATTATTATTAGAAGAAAAGCATATGTTAGTATTTTATGTGGTATATATTGGGTGAAAAACAAATTGAATCTAATATATTGTGTGAGATGATGGATCTTTATTTCCTGAATTCCTTTACAAAGAACAAAGCATTTCACTTTTCCCATGTCATTTTTTTCTAGCACTAAAATCAAAAGTGATATTTGCCTTCCCTAACTTCCAGGGGAGAATTTCTGGAGGTTCAGTGGTATACAGCATGCCATAAAATTCTCTCCAAATAATTTTTTTTTTTAAGATGTATCTTACCTTTAAAATGTCTGATGTTCATTTTGGACTTTAGAGGCAGTGTGTATGATATTTATGTATTTTACAGTATATCTTTCAAAGGAAGACTCAAGAAGCTGATATTTTTGAATGTGGCTCAGAGCAAGGAATGGTTTTCCAACCTAACCAAGGATCAGATGGACATGATCTTTGATGATCATAGCAAGCCTAGTAGATGATTTAAAGAAGAGTTCATATGGTTTTGAAGCAAAGCAAAGAATCCATCTGTCAAAGTAGGAGATGCAGGCTTGATCCCTGGATTGGAAAGATCCTTTGGAGAAGGAAATGGCAACTCACTACAGTATTCTGCCTGGCAAATCCTATGGACAAAGGGACCTGGTGGGCTACAGTCCTTGAGATTGCAAAGAGTTGTACACAACTTAGCAACTAAACAACAGCAAGAAAATTCCTCCTAGGTACAACTGTTATGTGATAAACAAAAAGACTGATATTGACAGCTTTATACTGTCTTACAGTGGAGCTGAGGGTATGCTATTTTGGACTCAAGTTGACTTTCTCACAAGAAGCACCTATTGCAAATTAGGTGCTATCTGATTAGGATAACAGTATATCTCAGTTTGGCTAGTACAGACATTGTTTCAACTCATTGCCTCAACATAGATATAAATCATTTCCTTTTACTTTCAAAATTGTTTCCACTAGATAATAAATCATTTACTAAACCATAAAGTTAAATATAATTCATGGTACTACTATGAAATTGAAGAAGTACATAAAGAATTTGGCCTTTACACATCCTGTAGGTCTCAACAGCATTTTGAACAACTTTTTTTTCTGCACATTTTGTGTCTATCAGCACTGCTTTTGTATGGTATCCTATACAACATTATTTTTAAAGTTAATTGTATTTAAGTATAGTTGATTTCAGTGTTGTGTTAATCTCCACTATACAGCAAAGTGCTTCAGTTGTATATCTATCTCTATCTATATATTTCAAATATTCTTTAGTCATTCATCTGTTAATAGACATTTAGCTTGCTTCCAAGTCTTGGCTATTGTAAATAGTGCTACTATGAATATGGGGTGCATGCACCTTTGTAAATTAATTTACTCTAGATATATGCCCCGCACTAGGATTGTTGTATCATATGGCAACTCTAATTGTGGTTTTTTGAGAAACCTCTATAAGGTGCTCCATAGTGGCTGCACCAATTTATATTCCCACCAACACTGTAAAAGGTTTCTTTTTCTCCACCCTCTCCAGCATACAATTTGTTTTGAAAAAGGATTTAACATCACATTTAAGGAGAGCAAAGAAGCAATGCCCTTGGAAGTCATTAGTATTATTAGAAAATAGAGGGAGATAAAAATGTAATGGGTAAGAGTCTGATTTCTAGAGATAAATTACTTGGGTTTATCTCCTCAGCATTTAAAGCTCTTAACTTTTAACTCACTATGCCACTGAGTATGTTGCACTCGATATGCCAGCAAATTTAGAAAACTTAGCAGTGGCCACAGGAAAGAAAAAGGGCTTCATTCCAATCTCAAAGAAAGGCAATGTCAAAGAATGTGCAAACTACCACACAATTTCACTCATCTCACACCCTAGCAAAGAAATGCTCAAATTCTCCAAGCTAGGCTTCAACAGTACATGAACCAAGGACTTCCAGATGTTCAAGCTGGATTTAGAAAAAGGTAGAGGAACCAGAGAAAAAATTGCCAAGAGCCACTGGATTATAGAAAAAGCAAGAGAATTTCAGAAAAGCATCTACTTCTACTTCATTGACTATGCTAAACCATTTGTGTGGATCACAACAAAAATCTAAAAGTGGGGGAATACCAGACCACCTGACCTGCCTCCTGAGAAATCTGTATGCAAGTCAAGAAGCAACAGTTAGAATTGGACATGGAATGGCAAACTGGTTCCAAATTGGGAAAGGAGTACATAAAGGCTATATACTGTCATCTTACTTATTTAACTTATATGCAGAGTACATCATGTGAAATGCCTAGCTGGATGAAGGACAAGCTGGAAATCAAGATTGTTGGGAGGGAGAAATATTAATAACCTCAGATATGCAGATAACACCACCCTTATAGCAGAAAGCCAAGAGAAACTGAAGAGCCTGTTGATGAAAGTGAAAGAGGAGGGTGAAAACGCTGGTTTAAAACTCAGCATTCAGAAAACTAAGATCATGAGATCTGGTCTCATCACTTCATGGAAAATAGATGGGGAAATAATGGAAACAGTGACAGATTTTATTTTCTTAGGCTCCAAAATCACTGCAGATGACTTTAGCCATGAAATTAAAAGATGCTTGCTCCTTGGAAGAAAAGCTATGACCAACCTAAGCAGCATATTAAGAAACAGAGACATCACTTTGTCAACAACGGTCCCTCTAGTCAAAGCTATGGTTTTTCCAATAGTTATATATGGATGTGAGAGTTGAACTATAAAGAAGGCTGAGTGATGAAGAACTGATGCTTTTGAACTGTGGTGTTGTAGAAGACTCTTGAGAGTCCCTTGGACTGCAAGGAGATCAAACCAATAAATCCTAAAGATGATCAGTCCAGAGTATTCACTAGAAGGACTGATGCTGAATCTGAAGCTCCAATGCTTTGGTCACCTGATGTGAAGAACTAACTCTTTGTAAAAGATCCTGATGCTGGAGAAGAATCAGGATAGCAGATAAGAGGCGAAGAGGAGAAGGGGCAACAGAGGATGGGATGTTTAGATGGAAACACTCACTCAATGGACAGAATTTGAGCAAACCCTGAGGGATAGTGCTGGACAGGGAAGCTGTGCTGCGGTCCATGGGATCACAAAGAATTAGACATGACTCAGTGACTGAACAACAACAAATGATACTGTATATAGGGTCATTGTGAGGATTAATTAATCAATCCATGACATTCTTAGAACTGTGCTTTGTGTACAGTTAGCACTTGATTTTTTTATCATCTGTTAGTCTTCTGGGAAATTGAAATTTTTTTTTGTTGAAGACCTAGCTTGTAGGGCCGACTGAACAACATATGAAAAATTTCCAGTATTCTGGAAGATTCTGTCTTCTAAACTGCAATAGCTCTGGTTTAGCAAGCTATTTATAGTCAAAAAGATATGTCATGAAGAAAGAAATGGAATTGAGGGCAAGAGGAAAAATATCTCTCTACTACATCTATTGACCTATTCTCAAAATGATTTTTCCAGTCCCTATGCATCTGTCCTCTGTTTAGGTAGATGTTTTACTAACCCAGGGGAAAAATGCTTCCACAACTAGATAATAAATTATACCATTCAACGCAGAAGCTGAACCTGTCACAGGGCTACTTTCGGCTTCTTATGACATTTAGAAAAGCAAGTAAAAGAGGGGTCTATGGAGAACAAAGGTTTATAACACATTGAGGAAGTATAATTCCTTTGAAATTCTTTGTCTTGTGTTAAAAATAATAAGCACTACTGCAGTGTTCATGAACAGAACACTGACCTATTAAAATTAAATTTATTGAATCTGAACAGCCAAATATGGACCAGGTGAAGCAATATCTGAGGGCAAAAAGACATAGCAGCACTGCATATCTAGAAACAAATTTATAAAGGTTTATGTGTTTTTAAAACTAATTCAACTCTATACATAAGATATGTGAATTTCATAGTGAAAAGATGACATCTTTGTGTAATATATGTAAAGACAGCTTTATTTATTATACATACACAAAACATAATATGTATGCATATATGTATGCATATTATACATGTATAGCAAAATTGAAAAAGCAAAATGTAGAACCAGAAAAGTCTACAATCACTCATAACTGTTGAACACTATAACAGACCTCTCAATATAATATCAACTTTAACCAATATTAGCCAATGAAATCTGTTCATGTTTAAAATGGATAGAACTTTATGATAAAGTGGGGTTATTTCAGATGTACAAGGTAGTTTGCCACTCAAAATATCAATTACATTTAACATTTATTAATCATTTCAGTCAGCATTAAGGAGTATTCCTATCCAGGGCCCAGTCATTACATAGAAAATTCAGATAATCTAAAGACAAAATTGAATAAACTAGCATTTTCTAAGGTGAAATTTGTATAACACACCATTTTAAAGTTACAATCCAATGGCATTTAGTGAATTAACAATGTTGAAAATTCCAAAGGGGCTTGCCTAGTGGCTCAGCAGTAAAGAATCCACCTGCAATGCAGATACAATCCTTAGGTGAGGAAGAGTCCCCCAAAGAAGGATGTGGCAATCCACTCCAGTATTTTTGCCTGAAAAATCCCGTTGTCAGAGGAACCTGGTTGGCTAGAGTCCATGGGGTCACAAAGAGTCTGAGATAACTAAAGTTTCTAAACACAGCACCCAGCAAAATTCAAAAACATTTCCATCACTCCAAAGAGAAACCCTTTACCTCGTAAATAGTAACCACTCATTCCCCCTTCCCCCAGTCCTTTTTAATTACTAATCTGCTTTCTGTCTATGTAGATTTACGATTTGGGATATTTCAGGAAACTGAGATAGTAGTAATGATAGCTTATGGTGAAGGGTGTTGGATAGTGATCTCCAAAGAAGATTTAGCTTTGGGACCAGGGACCAGGCTTGATCACTCAAGAGCCTTTGTGTGGCAGAGTTTTCTTAAAGTCTGGAAAAGGGCCAGAGAAAGCTTCTGACATAGACATCAGAAGGAGTAATGAGTGTACCCCCTCACTAGTCTTATTAAGGCTTTATATACTTTTACCAGACCCACTGCCACAACATACATCTTAAATTAACAAGATTATAACTAACAATACAAAGATCTTACCAGACCCACTCCCATAATATATATTCTAAGATGACAGGATTAGTCAGAAGATTTTTAATAAGGAGAAACATGTCCTTGAGCAAGATACATTGTTATATTAACTAAGACAAACCAATGTCCTTTTCTCCTCCTTAAGAACCCCAGACCCCTTTCTCCTGCTCAGGGACCCAGGACTTCTTATCAACCTACCTAGGTATTGACTGTTTCAGTATTAAATATGTGATCTTTAGTGTTGGATCTTACTTAGCATAATGTTTTTGTGTTTCATGAAGATTTTGATATTTATAAGTACTTCATCCTTTTGGAGAAGGCAATGATACCCCACTCCAGTACTGTTGCCTGGAAAATCCCATGGGCAGAGGAGCCTGGTAGGCTCCAGTCCATGGGGTCGCTAAAAGTCGGACACGACTGAGAGTCTTGAGTTTCACCTTTCACTTTCATGCATTGGAGAAGGAAATGGCAACACACACCAATGTTCTTGCCTGGAGAATCTCAGGGACAGGGGAGGCTGGTAGGCTGCCGTCTATGTGGTCGCACTGAGTCGGACACGACTGAAGCAACTTAGCAGCAGCAGCATTGCTTTTTATAGTTGGATGGCATCACCAACTCTATGGACATGAGTTTGAGTAAGCTCCGAGAGTTGGTGATGGACAAGGAAACCTGGTGTGCTGCAGTCCATGGGGTTGCAAAGAGTTGGACATGACTGAGCGACTGAACTGAACTGATTATTCTCTTGTATGGATATACTGCATTCAGTCTTTCCATTCATTGATTACCAACTTTTGGCTGTTAAAAATAGTGCTGCTATGAACTATGCCCAAGTATATATTTGAATACTTATTTTCAGTTCTTTTGGTATATACAAATCTTCCTTCATTTATGACATGCTATGTCCTGATGTACCCACTTAAAATGAATATATAAAAAGTGAAAAATGTATTTAGTACACCTAGCCTATGGAATATCACAGCTTAGCCTAGACTAGCTTAAATGTGCTCATAACACTCATATTAGCTTACAATAGGGAAAACGCATCTAACACAAAGCCTATTTTAAAATATTGCATTGAATATCTCATGTAATTTATTGATACTCTACTGAAAGTGTAAAACAGAATGGTTATACTGGTACAAGATGTGTACCAATTTTTGTACCAATGATTATATTGGTATAAGATGTGTACCAATTGGTTTTACGCGTATCCAAAATGGTTATAAGTGTATCAGTTGTTTACCTTTGTGATCATGCAGCTGATGGAAAGCTGTGACCAGCTTCCATTTTTCAGCATCATGACAAAATATCATACCATATATTACTAACCCAGGAAAAGATTTTAAAAATGTCACAATTTCAAGTACATTTTCTACTGAATGTGTATCACTTTCACACCAGTGACAAGCCAAAAAATGGTAAGTTGAACCACCTTTAAGTAGGAGATAATGTCTGTATACCTACTAGTGAAATTGCTAGATTGTATGAAAAATTTATTTTACTTTTAGAAAACTGCCAAAACATTTTCTAAAGTGGTTCATGTTTCTCCTAGCAAAGAATGATGGTTCCAATTTCTCCAGAAATTTTTGTTCATTATAGACACTGTAGTTAGTACTGTAAAGTATTATCTTACTGTGATTTTAATTTGCATTTCCATATTAGCTAACTATGTTCAGCATATATTCTTTTGAGGAAATATCTGTTTAAGTACTTTGGACATTTAAAAATTGGTCTGTTTGTCCTTTCAGCATTGAATTGGTTTCACAGAGTAAGCTAAGAAGTATTTCATCATTTTGTATTTTTGGAAGAGTTTGGGGATATTTGATATTAATTCTTTACTAAGTGTTTCGTAGAATTAACCAGAGAATACATCTAGTCCTAGATTTTCTTGGGGCAGATTTTTTCAATGAACTATTACTCAGCTACTGAAATGAATGAAATAATGCCATTTGCAGCAATATGGATGGACCTAGAGATTGTTTTACTGGTGAAGTAAGTCAGACAGAAAAGGAGAAGTATTGTATGACATTTCTGATATGTGGAATCAGAAAAGAAATGATACAAATGAACTTATAAAGCAGAAAGATACTCACAGACTTAGAGAATGAACTTATGGTTGTTGAGGAGGGGGAAGCAATAGTTAGGGAGTTGGAATGAAAATGTACAAACTGCTATATTTAAATTTATAACCAACAAGGACTTACTGTACAGCAAATGGAACGCTACTCAATGTTTTATGGCAGCCTAGATAGGAGGGGAGTTTTGGGGAAAATGGTTACATGTATTTGTATGGCTGAGTATCTTCACTGTTTACCTGAAACTATCACATTGTTAATCAGCTATACCTCAATACAAAATGCAGTTTAAAAAAAGAAATTTAATTCATTCTCTTTACACACAAATTACTATGTTTGACACTATAATAGTAGATGTATCATTACACAATTGTCAAACCCATAGAATTTATAACACCAAGAGTGAACTCTAATGTAAACTATGGGCTTTGTTTGATAAACATAATTAATGTATCAATCTTTGCAGAAATTTTATACTGAAGGAGGCTGTGTGTGAGGCAGCTCAGGGGTTATATAGGACCTCTAATACTTCCTTTGATAATATTTTTTCTTTTTGCTATGAACTTTAAACTGCTTTAAAAAATAAAGCCTATTTAAAAGCAACATAGTAAAAAAAGCTATTAAATCTTTCTTGTTATTTTGTTTATTCTTTTGCTAACTGTAATCAAATGATATTGACTTGACCTCTGTCTTAACAGATTTTATGTGAAAATTATATAAAATGTAATGCACTTTAAAATTTATAAATATGAAAGACATGTAGTTTTATTATATTACTGTTTATTTACTGTTCATTTATATAGTTTTTCTTGCATTTGTATGCAAAAATAGTTTCATGTTTCTAAAATGTTATATACTACAAATTTCAAAGCATATATTTATGCATATTGTCTAATATACTGTCTTAATAGAAACTAAATATAAACACACATTGTTTTCATTGTCATTGTTGTTGTTCCGTCAGTAAGCTGTGTGCAACTCTGTGACTCCATGAACTGCAGCATACCAGGTTTCCCTGCCCTTCACTATCTCTTAGAGTTTACTCAAACTCATGTTCATTGAGTTGGTGATGCCATTTAACCATTTTATCCTCTGTCACTCCCTTCTCCTCCTACCTTCAATCTTTCACAGCATCAGGGTCCTTTCAAATGAGTTGACTCAGCATCAGGTGGCCAAAGTATTGAAGCTTGAGCTCCAGCATCAGTCCTTCCAGTGAATATTCAGGCTTGAATATTCACTGGAAGGACTTGTCTTTGAAAGGTGGTAGGAAAAATAAAAAGACAAAGAAGGAGACAAAAGAGGTACGGATGGAGCTCTGTCCCGGGAAGGTAGTCTTAAAAAGAGAAGTTTCCAAACACCAGGAAACACTCTCACTGCCGAGTCTGTGGTGAGCCTTGGAACCACAGAGGGCAACAAAACTGGGAGGAAAAATAAATAAATAATTAACCCCCACAGATTACAAGTGCAATGGTAACTCCCCCAGCAGAGAAGCAGCTCAGATGCCTGCATCCACCACTAGCAAGAGGGGGTTGGGCAGGGAGACTTGGGATGCATTGCTAGAGTGAGGACTCAGCCTGAATGTCCCGAGGGCAATCTGAGGGAACTAACTTGGGCTAGCAAACCAGACTGTGGGATAGCTATCATGCCAAAAGCCCTAACCTAAGACACTACCAGGCCCGTTCACAGAACAAAGGACTGAATAGAACTAGCTGGCTGCAGACCATCCCCCTCCGGTGACAGGCAGCCAGAGCCGGAAGGGGGCAATTGCAGCCCCAGAGAGGCATCATCTACAAAACTGCAAGCAGGCTTCTTTGCTAACTAAGACTTCTTGGGGTTCTGGACGGTCAACATCCGCCTGAGATGGTGCACTGATTGTGCACCCAGAAAATCGAGTGGCAGGGATCGGGAGGCGATAAGTTGCAGCGACCGTGCTTGCCAAACACCTCATCACCTGAGCTGCTCAGACATGGGAAGGGCACAAAATGCAGGTCTGAACAGAATCTGCACCTCTGAGGACGACTTGAGTGCCTGAACCTGAGCATCTTAGAACTGGGAGGGTGCATGCAGCCCCGGGCCGGCCTTGGACGGTTTCCAGTGGAGAAACCTAGAGCCTGAGCAGTGTGGGCAGGGGAGGGCACAAGCACCATGAGTGGGGCAGACAGTGTGGCTGAGACACTGCAGGCACACGCCAGTGCTATTTAGAGTTTGCAGCGTCCCTCCCTCCCCACCGCACGACTGAACAAGTGAGCCTAAAATGATGTCCACCACCGCCTCCTTGGGTCAGGACAGAAACCAGACACTGAAGAGACAAGAAAACAAAAGAAGCTGAAACAGAGTGAACCGCCTTGAAAGTGACAGATGCAATAGATTAAAACCCTGTAGTTAGTACCAACCATCACTTCATGGGAAATAGATGGGGAAACAGTGGAAACAGTGTCAGACTTTATTTTGGGGGCTCCAAAATCACTGCAGATGGTGACTGCAGCCATGAAATTAAAAGAAGCTTACTCCTTGGAAGAAAAGTTATGACCTACATAGATAGCACATTGAAAAGCAGAGACACTACTTTGCCAACAAAGTTTGTCTAGTCAAGGCTATGGTTTTTCCAGTGGTCATGTATGGATGTGAGAGTTGGACTATGAAGAAAGCTGAGCACCAAATAATTGATGGTTTTGAACTGTGCTGTTGGAGAAGACTCTTGAGAGTCCCTTGAACTGCAAGGAGATCCAACCAGTCCATTCTGAAGAAGATCAGCCCTGGGACTTCTTTGGAAGGAATTATACTAAAGCTGAAATTCCAGTACTTTGGCCACCTCATGCGAAGAGTTGACTCATTGGAAAAGACTCTGATGCTGGAAAGGATTGGGGGCAGTAGGAGAAGGGGATGACAGAGGATGAGATGGCTGGATGGAATCACGGACTTGATGAATGTGAGCCTGAGTGAACTCTGGGAGATGGAGATGGACAGGGAGGCCTGGCGTGCTGCGATTCATGGGGTCGCAAAAGTTGGACACGACTGAGTGACTGAACTGAACTGTTCATAGGAAGGGGCCTATAGATTTTGAGAAATATAAGCCAGACCAAGGAACTATCTGAAAACGAACTGACCCCACACTGCTCACAACACCACCAGAGAAAGTCCTAGATATATTTTTACTATCATTCTTTTTTTTAAATTTTTGAAAATTTTAAGCCCTCTATTACTCCTTTAATTTTCATTTTTATAACTTACTATTACTTTGCAAAAAAAAGAGAGAGAGACTAATTTTTAAAGCAAACTTCAAACTTCATATATATATATATATTATAATTTTTTAATACTTTATTCTACTTCACAATACTGTATTGGTTTTGCCATACATTGACATGAATCAGCCACATGTGTCCACGATCTCCCAAATCAAACCTCTACTCTAAATTTCTAATCTTTGCTTTTTTGTATTTGTTATCAATTTTGTACCTTTAAGAACCCAATCTTCAGTACCCATTTTTACTTGGGAGCAAGATTACTGGCTTGAATGCTCTCTCCTCCTTTGCTACTAAGTCACTTCATTCATGTCCGATTCTGTGCGACCCCACAGATGGCAACCCATTGGGCTTCGCCATCCCTGGGATTCTCCAGGCAAGAACACTGGAGTGGGTTGCCATTTCCTTCTCCCCCTTTGAACTCTCCTTTTTCTCCACCAGGTTGCCTCTATCTCCTCCCTCTCCCTTCTCTTCTCTACCCAAATCTGTGAATCTCTTTGTGTGTTCCAGATGGTGGAGAACACTTAGGGAACTGATTACTGGCTGGATTTGTCTCTCTTCTTTTGATTCTCCCCTTTATCTTCCTGGTCACCTCTATCTCCTTTCTCCCTCTTCTCTTCACTGTATAACTCCATGAACATCTCTGAGCAGTCCAGACTGTGGAGCACACATAATGAAGTGATTACTGGCTAGCTTGCTCTTTCCTCTTTTGATTCCACCTCATCTCATTCGGGTCACCTCTAACTCCCTCCTCCCTCTTCTCTTCTCCACGTAACTCTGTGAACCTCTCTTGTTGTTGTTCACTGTGGAGAAACTTTTCATCTTCCAGTTCAGTTCAGTTCAGTTGCTCAGTTGTGTCCGACTCTTTGCGACCCCATGAATCACAGCACGCCAGGCCTCCCTATCCATTACCAACTCCTAGAGTTCACTCAGATTCATGTCCATCGAGTCAGTGATGCCATCCAGCCATCTCATCCTCTGTCATCCCATTCTCCTCCTGCCCCCAATTTAACCTAGATGTTTTATAAATGGTGCTGTATAGATGGAGAAGCCTTGAGACAACTGTAAAAATAAGACTGAAAACCAGAAGCAGGTGGCTTAAGTCCAAATCCTGAGAACACCAGAGAACTCCTGACTCCAGGGAACATTAATCCACAGGAGCTCAACAAAAGCCTCCATATCTACACTGAAACCAAGCACCACCCAAGGGCCAACAAGTTCCAGAACAAGCCATAGCATGCAAATTCTCCAGCAACACAGGAACACAGCCCTGAGATGTGTACAGGCTGTCTACAGGCTACCCAAAATTACTCCAAACCCGTTGACATCTCATAACTTATTACTGAACACTTCATTGCACTCCAGAGAGAAGAAATCCAGCTTCACCCACCAGAACACTGACACAAGCTTCCCTAACCAGGAAACCTTGACAAGCCACCCATACAATACCACCCACAGTGAGGAAAGTCCACAATAAAGAGAACTCCACAAACTGCCAGGATACAGATAGGCCACCCCAAACACAGCAATATAAACAAAATGAAGAGACAGAGGAATACCCAGCAGGTAAAGGAACAGGATAAATGTCCACCAAACCAATCAAAAGAGGAAGAGATAGGGAATCTACCTGATAAAGAATTCTGAATAATGATAGTGAAAATGATCCAAAATCTTGGAAAAAAAGAAAATGGAATCATAGATAAATAGCCTGGAGACAAGGATCGAGAAGATGCAAGAAAGGTTTAAGATGGACCTAAAAGAAATGAAAAGAGTC
The DNA here is from genome assembly GCA_917880005.1 of Nanger dama. Classification (NCBI taxonomy): domain Eukaryota; kingdom Metazoa; phylum Chordata; class Mammalia; order Artiodactyla; family Bovidae; genus Nanger; species Nanger dama. Next base: position 62,381,495 of record CAKJTW010000004.1, on the reverse strand, counting down.
AATATATAATGAATAATACAATAAAGGAGATCAAAAACACTCTGGAGGCAACAAATAGTAGAATATTGGAGGCAGAAGATGGCATTAGTGAAGAAGAAGATAGAATGGTAGAAATAAATGAATCAGAGAGGAAAAAGAAGAGAACGATTTAAAAGAAATGAAGACAATCTCAGAGACCTCCAGGCCAATATTAAACTCCCCAACATTCGAATCATAGGAGTCCCAGAAGAAGACAAAAAGACCATGAGAAAATACTTGAGGAGATAATAGTTGAAAACTTCCCTAAAATGAGGAAGGAAATAGTCACCCAAGTCCAAGAAGTCTAGAGAGTCCCAAACAGGATAAACCCAAAGTGAAACACCCCAAGACATATATTAATCAAATTAACAAAGGTCGATCACAAAGAAAAAATATTAAAAGCAGCAAGGGAAAAGCAACAAATAACACATAAGGGGATTCCCATAAGGATAACAGCTGATCTTTCAATAGAAACTCTTCAGGCCAGGAGGGAATGGCAGGACATACTTAAAGTGATGAAAGAAAATAACCTACAGCCCAGACTACTGCACCCAGTAAGGATCTCATTCAAATATGAAAGAGAAATCAAAAGCTTCACAGACAAGCAAAAGCTCAGAGAATTCAGCACCACCAAACCAGCTCTCCAACAAATGCTAAAGGATCTTCTCTAAACAGGAAACACAAAAAGGGTGTATAACCTCGAACCCAAAACAATAAAGTAAATGGTAATGGGATCATACTTATCAATGATTACCTTGAACGTAAATGGGTTGAATGCCGCAACCAAAAGACAAAGACTGGCTGAATGGATACAAAAGCAAGACCTCTATATATGTTGTCTAGAAGAAACCCACCTCAAAACAGAGGACACATACAGACTGAAAGTGGAGGGCTGGAAAAAGATATTCCTTGCAAATAGAGACCAAAAGAAAGCAGGAGTAGCAATACTCAGATAAATAGACTTTAAAACAAAGGCTGTGAAAAGAGACAAAGAAGGGCACTACATAATGATCAAAGGATCAATCCAAGAAGAAGATATAACAATTATGAATATATATGCACCCAACATAGGAGCACCACAATATGTAACACAAATGCTAACAAATATGTAAGGGGAAATTAAAAATAGCATAATAATAGTGGAAGATTTTAATACTCCACTGACACCTATGGAGAGATCAAATAAACAGAAAATTAACAAGGAAACACAAACTTTAAATAATACAATAGACCAGCTAGACCTAATTGATATCTATAGGACATTTCACCCCAAAACAATGAATTTCACCTTTTTCTCAAGTGCACACGGAACCATCCCCAGGATAGATCACATCCTGGGCCATAAACTAGCCTTGGTAAATTAAAAGAAATTGAAATCATTCCAAGCATCTTTTCTGACCACAATGCAGTAAGATTAGATCTCAATTACGGGAGAAACACTATTTAAAATTGCAACCTATGAAGGCTGAACACTGCTGAATAACCAAAAATCACAGAAGAAATAAAAAAGAAATCAAAATATGCATAGAAACGAATGGAAACGAAAAAAACAACAACCCAAAACCTGTGGGATACTGTAAAAGCAATGCTAAGGGGAAAGTTCATAGCAATACAGGGATATCTCAAGAAACAAGAAAAAAGTCAAATAAATAACCTAACTCTACACCTAAAGCAACTAGAAAAGGAAGAAATGAAGAACCCCAGGGTTAGTAGAAGGAAAGAAATCTCAAAAATTAGGGCAGAAATTAATGTAAAAGGAAAGAGACCATAGCAAAAATCAACAAAGCCAAGAGCAAGTTCTTTGAAAGGATAAATAAAATTGGCAAACCATTAGCCAGACTCATCAAGAAACAAAGGGAGAAAAATCAAATCAATAAAATTAGGAATGAAATGGAGAGATCACAACAGACAACACAGAAATACAAAGAACCATAAGAGACTACTATCAGCAATTATAGTCCAATAAAATGGACAACATGGAAGAAATGGACAAATTCTTAGAAAAGTACAACTTTCCAAAAGTGAACCAGGACTAAATAGAAAATCTTAACAGACCCATCACAAGCACAGAAATTGCAACTGTAATCAGAAATCTTCCAGCAAATAAAAGCCCAGGTTCAGACGGCTTCACAGCTGAATTCTACCACAAATTTAGAGAAGAGCTAACACCTATCCTACTGAAACTCTTCCAGAAAATTGCAGAGGAAGGTAAACTTCCAAACTCATTCTATGAGGTCACCATCACCCTAATACCAAAACCTGACAAAGATGCCACACACACACAAAAAAAAACAAAACAAACCAAACAAACAAACAAAAAAAAAAAAAAACAGGCCAATATCACTGATGAACATAGATGCAAAAATCCTTAACAAAATTCTAGAAAACAGAATCCAACAACACATTAAGAAGATCATACACCATGACCAATTGGGCTTTATCCCAGGGATGCAAGGATTCTTCAATATCCACAAATCAATCAATGTAATGCACCACATTAACACATTGAAAAATAAAAGGCATATGATTATCTTAATAGATGTAGAGAAGGCCTTTGACAAAATTCAACATCCATTTACAATAAAAACTCTACAGAAAGCAGGAACAGAAGGAACATACCTCAACATAATAAAAGCTATATATGACAAACCCACCGCAAACATTATCCTCAGTGGTGAAAAACTGAAAGCATTTCCCCTAAAGTCAGGAACAAGACAAGGGTGCCCACTGTCACCACTACTATTCAACATACTTTTGGAAGTTTTGGCCACAGCAATCAGAGCAGAAAAAGAAACAAAAGAATCCAAATTGGAAAAGAAGTAAAACTCTCATTGTTTGCAGATGACATGATCCTCTACATAGAAAACACTAAGGACTCCACCAGAAAATTACTAGAGCTAGTCAATGAATAGAGTAAAGCTGCAGGATATAAAATCAACACACAGAAATCTCTTGCATTTCTGTACACTAACAATGAGAAAATAGAAAGAGAAATTAAGGAAACAATTCTATTCACCATTGCAATGAAAAGAATAAGATACTTAGGAATATATCTGCCTAAAGAAACTAAAGACCTATATATAGAAAACTACAAAACACTGGTGAAAGAAATCAAAGAGGACACTAATAGATGGAGAAATATACCATGCTCATGGATTGGAAGAATCGATATAGTGAAAATGTGTATACTACCCAAAGCAATCTATATATTCAATGCAATCCCTATCAAGCTACCAGTTTTATTTTTCACAGAACTAGAACAAATAATGTCACAATTTGTATAGAAATACAAAAACCCTCAAATAGCCAAAGTAATCTTGAGAAAGAATGGAACTGGTGGAATCAACCTGCTTGACTTCAGGCTCTACTACAAAGCCAGTCATCAAGACAGTAAGGTACTGGCACAAAGACAGAACTATAGATCAATGGAACAAAATAGAAAGCCCAGAGATAAATCCAGGCACGTAGGGACACTTTATCTTCAACAAAGGAGGTAAGAATATACAATAGAGAAAAGACAATCTCTTTAGCAAGTGGTGCTGGGGAAACTGGTCAACCACTTGTAAAAGAATGAAACTAGAACACCTTCTAACACCATACACAAAAGTAAACTCAGAATGGATTAAAGATTTAAATGTAAGACCAGAAACTATAAAACTCTTAGAGGAGAACATTGGCAAAACACTCTGACATAAATCACAGCATGATTCTCTAAGACCCACCTCCAAGAATATTGGAAATAAAAGCAAAAATAAATAAATGGGCCCTAATTAAAAGTTTCTGTACAACCAAGGAAACTATAAGCAAGGTAAAAAGACAGCCTTCAGAATGGGAGAAAATAATAGCAAATGAAGCAACTGACAAATAATTAATCTCAAAATATACAAGCAACTCCTGCAGCTCAATTCCAGAAAAATAAATGACCCAATCAAAAAAATGGGCCAAAAACTAAATAGACATTTCTCCAGAGAAGACATACAGATGGCTAACAAACACATGAAAAGATGCTCCACATCACTCATTATCAGAGAAATGCAAATCAAAACCACAATGAGGTACCATTTCACACCAGTCAGAATGGCTGTAATCCAAAAATCTACAAGCAATAAATGCTGGATAGGATGTGGAGAAAAGGGAACCCTCTTACACTGTTGGTGGGAATGCAAACTAGTACAGCCACAATGGAGAACAGTGTGGACATTCCTTAAAAAACTGGAAATAGAACTGCCTTATGACCCAGCAATCCTAGTGCTGAGCATACACATTGAGGAAACCAGAATTGAAAGAGACACACGTACCCCAGTGTTCATCACAGCACTGTTTATAATAGCCAGGACATAGAAGCAACTTAGATATCCATCAGCAGATGAATAGATAAGAAAGTTGTGGTACATATACACAGTGGAGTATTACTCAGCCATTAAAAAGAATACATTTGAATCAGTTCTAATGAGGTGGATGAAACTGGAGCTGATTATACAGAAAGCCAGAAAGAAAGTAAGCCAGAAAGAAAAACACCAATACAGTATACTAACACATGTATATGGAATTTAGAAAGATGGTAACAATAACCCTGTATGTGAGACAGCAAAAGAGACACAGATGTATAGAACAGTATTTTGGACTCTGTGAGAGAGGGAGAGGGTGGGGTGATTTGGGGGAATGGCATGGAAACATGTATAATATTATATAAGAAACGAATTGCCAGTCCAGGTTTGATACAGGATCCTTGGGGCTGGTGCACTGGGATGACCCGGAGGGATGTTACAGGGAGGGAGGTGGAAGGGGTTTCAGGATGGGGAACACACATGTATGTCCGTGGTGGATTCATGTTGATGTGTGGCAGAACCAATACCATACTGTAAAGTAATTAGCCTCCAATTAAAATAAATTTAAATTAAAAATAAAATTTATAAATAGGAAAAACATGTAGTTTTATTATATTAATATTTATTGTTCATTTATATAGTTTTTCTTGCATTTGTATGCAAAAATATTTTCGTGTTTCTAAAATGTTATATACTACAAATTTCAAAACATATATTTATGCATATTGTCTAATACACTGTCTTAATAGAAACTAAATATAAACACACATTGTTTTCATTGTCATTGTTGTTCAGTCAGTAAGCTGTGTCTGACTCTGTGGCTCCATGAACTGCAGCATGCCAGGCTTCTCTACCCTTCACTATCTCTTAGAGTTTACTCAAACTCATGTTCATTGAGTTGGTGATGCCATCCAACCATCTTATCTTCTGTCACTCCCTTCTCCTCCTGCCTTCAATCTTTCACAGCATCAGGTTCTTTGCAAGTGAGTTGACTCTGCATCAGGTGGCCAAAGTATTGGAGCTTGAGCTCCAGCATCAGCCCTTCCAGTGAATATTCATGCTTGATTTCCTTTAGAATTGACTGGTTTGATCTCTGTGGCATTCAAGAGAGTCTCAAGAGTCTTTTCCAGTACCACTATTCAAAAGCATCAATTCTTTGGAGTTCAGACTTTATGGTCCAACTCTCACATCTGTACATGACTACTAGAAAAACCATAGCTTTTAGCTTTCATCATTTGGATGTTTGTTGGCAAAGGGATGTCTCTGCTCTCTAGGTTTATCAAAGCCTTTCTTCCAAGGAGCAAGTGTCTTTTAAATTCATGGATGTGGTCACCATCCTCAGAGATTTTGTATCCCAAGAAAAGAAAATCTGTCACTATTTCCACTCTTTCCCCATGTATTTGCCATGAATTGATGGGACTGCATGCCATGATCTTAGTTTTTTAAATGCTGTGTTTTAAGCCAACTTTTCCACTCTCCTCTTTCACCTTCATCAAGAGTCTCTTTAGTTATTCTCTCTCTCTCTTTTTTTTTTTTTTGCCACTAGAGTGATATCATGTGCATATGTGAGGTTGTTGATATTTCTTCTGGCAATATTGATTCCAAATTGTGAGCTAACCCACCTGGAATTTCACATGACGTACTCTGCACAGAAGTCAAATAAGTAGGATGAAAACACACATCCTTGATGTACTCCTTGCCCCGTTTTGAACCAGTCTGTTGTTCCATGTTCGATTCTAACCATTGCTTCTTGTCCTGTGTACAGGTTTCTTAGGAGACAGGTAAGGTGGATGTTAAGTTCACGAATCAAGGAAAATTGTACATGGTTAAGCAGGAGATGGCAACAGTGCACATCAACATTTTAAGAATAGGTGAGCTAAAATGAATGGGAGTGGATAAATTTAATTCAGGTGACCATTATATCTACTACTGTGGGCAAGAATCCCTTAGAAGAAATGCAGTAGCCCTCAGAGTCAACAAAAGTCTGAAGTGCAGTAATTGAGTCTAATCTCAAAAATGACAGAGTGATCTCGATTCATTTTCAAGTCAAATCATTCAGCATCACAAGTTTAGGCCCCAACCACTAATGCTGAAAAAGCTGAAGTTGAATGGTTCTAAGAAGACCTTCAAGACCTTCTAGGACAAACATCAAAAAAAGTCCTTTACATCATAGGGGACTGGAATGCAAAAGTAGCTTTCATTGAATTACAATTAACACAAAGCTGTTTCTTTAAAATAAAATATGCAAATTTTCTAATTACACATTTAGTATAGACTATACATTTGTATTAGGGACTTCCCTGGTGGCTCAGATGGTAAAGCGTCTGTTTAAAATGCAGGAGACGTGGGTTCAAACCTTGGGTTGGGAAGATCCACTGGAGAAGGAAATGGCAATCCACTCCAGTACTATTGTCTGGAAAATCCTCAGAGTGAAAATGTTAGGCACTAGTCATGGTGGACTTTTTTCAACCCCATAGTATTTAGCCCACCAGGCTTCTCTGTCCATGGAATTCTTCAGGGAATAATATTGAAGTGGATATCCAAAAGAAATGTTTCAAACAGAGATGGCATTTAAACTGACGCTTGAATTCACAGGAATCTCACTGAGGAAGAAGTTTACTAAAGAGTTTTCAGACAGACCAATTATTATTGCAAAATATAGGGCTGGCCAAAGGGTTGTTTGTGTTTTGCCATAACATTTATAGAAAAATCTGAACAAACATTTGGCCAACCCAATAACACATGGATATACAGGAGCATAGTTTGGGGAAAGTGAATAATTAAGTGTACCTGGAATTCTGCACTGCTAAGAGTAGCATAAACTGAATGAGGAGAGACATGCAGAGAAACAACCATCATGTTTGTGGATGATTCATATTAATGTTTGTGGACAATGTGATTGTGGGATCAATGTTTTCACTTTTAAGATTACCATGACATGATTCTATGATTTTTAGGTTCAGCACTTTGGTAATAATAATGATGTCATAGTCTTTTAGGAAGTAGAAGACAAGGGACTGAATTAAGGCATTTGACATGAAAACAGATCAAAGACATTGAATTTAGAAATTTCTAAGGCAATGAATTTGTTCAAAACTTTGGCCAATACTTGTTTGGTAAGGGAAAAAGTAAAAACTGATTTCTAGTTCTTAGCTGGGTAGATGCTGATGATTTCACTTGAATAATGAAAATTAGGAGAGACAATTTAATCATAAGAATTTATGATTCATAGATGTGTCTGTGAAACACATCTCAGGAATCACCAGTAGATAGGACTGGCTATGAAGGCCAGGAGAAAATGACAACCTGGAGCCCTTATTTAAAAATCACCAAAAGTTCCCAGACAGTGACAACAAAGAATTAAACAAATATAGGGCCCTTCTACACAACAGCAGCAGCGGTACATGGGGATCCTGTGTGACTCCACAGATTACATTTCGATGAGCTGCCTTTCTCATCATACAGTAGATAATATAGCAGTGAACCTTAAGAAAGTATACTGACTTGAAAGCTTGAAAGTGAAAGTGAAGTCGCTCAGTCGTGTCCGACTCTTTACGACCCCATGAAGTATAGCAGGATCCTCCCTCCATGGGATTTTCCAGGCAAGAGTACTGGAGTGGGTTGCCATTTCCTTCTCCAGGCGATCTTCCTGACCCAGGGATCGAACCCAGGTCTCCCGCCTTGTAGGCAGATGCTTTACCATTTGAGCCACTAGGGAAGTCTGTATCTGACTTGAAGATATAGATTAAAAATCAGAAGTGTTATATGTGATCACTGAAGTAATGAGAAAGCATGGAGCACATATAGGAGAGGAAACCTAGGATGGATCCTAGAAAGCTTGCACACTCAGGAAAATTAAAAAGAGTAAAGGAGATTAAAAGGAATGTTAGTACTTCTCTGGTAGTCCATTCAAGGCTACATTTTCAGTTTTGGCAGTGTGGATTCGATCCCTTGTCTGTGAACTAAGATCCACATGCCTAGTGATGGTCAGACCATGAAAGAGGAACTGGAAAACACACACACACATAAGATTGGAATGCCAAAATCAGAAAAAAAGAAAGCAGCCTGCACTTTGAAATATGAGGGAAATGTACTAAAAAGGAAATTCAGAAGTAAACTTAAGTAAATAGAAGCTATCAGTGGTCTTATATCAAAATTAGGCAACAGTGGAAAAAATATCACATGGGTCACAAAAGCAATGTAATTTGAGAAAGATGAGTAAAGTTTTCTTAATTATGATTCTGCAAAATCTCAATGTATTTTGTTGTTGTTGTTGTTAATGGAGAAACAAATGTGGCTTAGTCTACTGGTTCTGAACTTTTCAAAACATTATTTTCTTTGATTCATAAAATATACTTATTTGGAAATTTTCTAAATACTAAACTTTTGTTGGGAGTGACTACCAAGGCATAAAAGTTTACCTTCCTGAGTGGAATCAAGTGCTGTCAAGTCAAGTGGTAGGATGAGCAAGGCTCCTCTTTTCCCCAGTAAAATCTAGTTGCCAGAATAAGCCAAGAAGGAAAGCATTTCTTCTCTGTGCTTCCCTGGACTATGAAAGAAACACTTTTATGTAACCCAAAGCCAACTCCATTTCCACTGGAGTGGCTCAGGAAAAGGCCTTTTAATACCGCCAGAATTCCATTTGGCTTCATATTGCAATATTTTCTTTTTCTTTTTGGTACATACATTATACATTTTTCTTATTTTTTTCAACATTGAAAGATCTATGAAAAGCATTAGACTGAAAATGAAATTATTGTTATTATTTATTTATTACCAGACATTTGATATTGAGAGCAATACAAGGTTGCCACTAACCACATCTTATATGAAAATAAAAATATAAAATTTTGGATGCCAATAAGGTTGTCATGCTTCTCTTTAAAACATAGCAGATATATTCATTTAGTTGGAAAGAGAATAGTTGCTTCATGAAAGAAGTAAGGATGGGATACTAAGTCACTGAAAATATTTTACCCACAATCTACTTTTCAGTGGGAGGAGAAAGTGTGAAGGATTAAATTATTGCATAGGATTGATCATGTTATTTGCAGATGTATATTTTGCTTAAAACAAACAAATAAAACACACATTGTCACATAAAATTTTAGAAGAGATTTACTGTCTGTCACCAGGAAGACTGAGCATGTTTTATAACCCTAATTTTATATAAGAGGAGGTTAAAACACAGAGTCAGACTGCTAAAGGGCATATGTACAAAGACCAAGCACTGAAGTCACTACCTCTTGGTTAAATATTCCATCATCTATAAAATGTGCCCTTAGATACTCATTCTCTCTAACATCTTTTCTTTTTCAGAATAATCTTTGGTTTTCAGCCAATTTACAGCTTGGAGAAAATTACACAGTTGTAAGGCGAAGAGAAATAGGACTTGATAATACTCTAATTTAATAGCTGAAGTTTTAAGTTTCAAGAAGTAAATAAATTAAGGATTATCATTCTTCATTTTAATTCTAATCCTTAATTCTAATAGTCACACGTATTCTATTTTACTTTCATTACTGGGATTGTGTGAAAGCAAAACATTAATGTAGTTTTTGCCTCTTTATTTGATATATAACAGAAACAACATGTCTTTCCCAGCATCAGGGTCTTTTCCAGTGAGTCCCTTCTTTGCATCATGTGGCCAACATAGAATTTCAGCTTCAACATCAGCCCTTCCAATGAATATTCAGGATTGGCTTCCTTTAGGAAAGACTGGTTTGATCTCCTTGCAATCCAAGGGACTCTTAAGAGTGTTCTCCAACATCACAGTTCAAAAGCATTTATTCTTTGGTGCTCAGCTTTCTTTATAGCCCAACTCTCACATCCATACATGACTACTGGAAAAACCTTAGCCTTGACTAGATGGAATTTGTTGGCAAAGTAATGTCTCTGCCTTTTAACACATTGTCTAGGCTGGTCATAATTTTTCTCCCAAGGAGTAAGCACCTTTAATTTCATGGATACTTTCACCATTTGCAGTGATTTTGGAGCCCCCAAAATAAAGTCTGTCACTGTTTCTACTGTTTCCTCAACTATTTGGCATGAGATGATGGGACCAGATGCCATGATCTTCATTTTCTGAATGTTGAGCTTTAAGCCATCTTTTTCACTCTCATCTTTAGTTCTTCTTTGCTTTCTGCCATAAGGGTGGTATCATCTTCATATCTGAGGTTATTGATATTTCTCCTGGAAATCTTGATTCCAGCTTGTGCTTCATCCAGCCCAGCGTTTCTCATGATGTACTCTGCATATAAATTAAATAAGCAGGGTGTCAGCCTTGACATACTCTTTTTCCTATTTGGAACCAGTCTGTTGTTCCATGTCCAGTTCTAACTGTTGCTTCCTGACCTGCATACAGGTTTCTCAAGAGGCAGGTCAGGTGGTCAGGTATTCCCATCTCTTGAAGAATTTCCCATAGTTTGTGGTGATCCACACAGTCAAAAGCTTTGTCATAGTCAATAAAGCAGAAATAGATGTTTTTCTCGAATTCTCTTGCTTTTTCGATAATCCAACAGATGTTGGCAATTTGATCTCTGGTTCCTCTGCCTTTTCTAAAACCAGCTTGAACATCTGGAATTTCATGCTTCACGTATTGTTGAAGCCTGGCTTGGAAATTTTTGAGCATTACTTTACTTGTGTGTATGATTAATTTATAATAAAGGGGTCATGACTGTACAGTAGGAAAGGGTAGTACCTAATAAATATTAGGAAAACTGGACATGCAAAAGAGTGAAATTTGACTTCTATCTTATACACAAAAATCAGCTCAAAGTGGATTAAAAACTTGAACGTAGTACCTGAAACTGTAAAACTCTTAGAAGGAAACAGAGAATAAGCTCCTTTTACATTGGTCACAGCAATCTTTTATTTCTTAATTTGATATAAAAACAAAGACAAAAAAGTAAAAATAAACAAGTGCTTTTATTAAACTGCAAAGTTCTTAATAGGATAGGAAACCACCAACAAATTGAAAAAGCAGCCTATAGAATGAGAGAGAATGTTTTCACATCATTTATTTGACGAAGGGTTAACCCCTAAAATATATGAAGAACTTTAACAAAGCAATAGAAAAAAATCTGAGCTATTATGACACACCAATTAAAATTATTATTATCATAAGACAATAAATAACAAACCCTATTCTGAATATTTATTCTAAAGAAACAAATTTCTCTCTTGAAAATATCTGCATTTCCATTTTCGTTGTTCATTTACTAAGTAATGCCTGACTCTGCGACCCCATGGGCTGTAGCATTCCAGGCATCCCTGCCCCCTCACTATCTCTCAAGTTCATGTTCATTGAGTCAGTGATGTTATCCAACCATCTCATCCTCTGCCACCCTCTTCTCTTTTGCCTTCAGTCTTTCCCAGCATTAGGGTAAGGGTCTTTCCTAATGAGTTGTCTGTTTCAACTTCGATTTATACTGCAGCATTATTTACAATGGCTAAGACATGGAAACAATCTAAATGCCCATCTTAGGACAAATGGGTAAAGGAGGTGAGGTATAGATATATGACGGAATGTTGTTTAGTCATAAGAAAAATAAAAGGAAATCTTGCCATTTTGCAATATCATAACTAGACCTTGAGGGCATTATGCTAAGTGAAGTAAGTCAGACAGAGAAGGACAAATGCTGTATGATCTCACTGATATGTAGAATCTAAATAAACAAACAAGCTCATAGATATCAACAGTAGATTGGTGAATGTCGGAAACAGGGTTGAGAAGGTGGTGGAAGTGGATGAAAGTGATCAAAAAGTAAAAACTGGCAGTTATAAGATAAATGAGTCCTGGAGATATAATTTACAGCATGGTCACTATAGTTAACAATTAACAATACTGAAAGTTTCTAAGAGGGTGTTAAGTTGCTAAGTTCGTGTATACTAAGTTGCCTCAGTTGTGTCCAACTCTGTGAAACTCTATGGACTATAGCCTGCCAGGCTCCTCTTTCCATGAGATTCTCCAGGCAAAAATACTGGAGTGGGTTGCCATTTCCTATACCAGGGGATCTTTCTGACCCAGGGATTGAACTCATTTCTCTTTCATCTCTTGCTTTGGTAGGCAGATTCTTTACCACTAACCCTACCTGGAAAGCCTTGTTTAAAGGGTAAGTGTTAGAAATCCCTATCATGAGGAAAAAAAAAAATTGTAAATATGCATGATGATGGAAGTTAACTATAAATATTAAATGGTACTAATTTTACAATACATACATATATGAAATTAAAACTAATACAATGTCAATTTCATCTCAAATTAAAAAAAGTTTTTAACAGAATCACTTCTAAAGACAAAAAAGTCTAGCCTCTATTAGGTTTCCCTGGAGACACAGATGGTAAAGAATCCTTCTGCAGTGCAGGAAACCTGGGTTCGATCCTTAGGTTGGGAAAATCCCCTGGAGTAGGACCAGGCAACCGACTCCAGTATTCTTGCCTGGAGAATCCCTGTGGACAGAGGAACCAAGAGGGCTATAGTTCATGGGGTCACAAAGAGTTGGACACGACTGAGAGACTAAGCACAGCACAGCACAGCGCATAGTCTCTATTGAGTGTTCACCAGACACTGTGCTAAATCCCATTCATGTCTTATTTTTAGAATCCTTGGTTTGTTTTAAATAAAATAAATTTTCATCTGAACTTGAGAATTTCTTCAACTTCACATACACAACACTAGAGATTCTTTGCTCTATTTCTTCCAAGAATAGGTTTATCTGGAACCCATCAAGACTCAGCTGAGCTATCTGATTGGTTTCATCAGTCAGTTCCCACCTTACAGCACCTCATTCTGAAACATAGTGAGTACCAAAATTTTATTTTCAGCCTCTTTTCTCTTGTTTTAAGTAGATATACTACAGCTCTCTTATCTTCTTGACCATCCTTTCTCTTCTGATAACCTAATTTATCTTTCCTCTTTCCTTTACTTCTAACAGGATTTATATCCCACTTTACACTAACAGAGAATTTTATTTTCAGTATTAAATATACACAATTCATGTGAAATCTCCTTTGAGAAGTTTGCCCTTTTAGTCAGCTATAGCTTCATCAAATCCTACATGAATCTAAAATTTTACATTAGTTTCCATATTTTCTTCTAAATTTGACAGATTCTTCTTGAAAACTTCAATCCTCATTTGTAAAAAAATTTTATACACTACAATTGTTAGGAAACAACTCCTCAAATGTAGGCAAACAATAACATCTCTAAATTCTGGCCATAAAAATGCACTTAGTTTATTCTCCCATATGCATCCTGTGTTGCATTAGTATAGAAGTATAGCTTCACAGGATTTTCCTGAAGAAATTCATAGAAGATGCTGTGTTGTTCTTGACACAAGGTATCTCAATATGTTTTGACATTCACTTATATATGTATCTTCTAAACATCTAATCTTATTTAGTATGTTTTGTACTTGGTGGGCATTTTCAGTTTAAACAATTTTATTTTCTTTAAATACTGAGCAATATTATTCTAATGGTTCTTAGCTTTTTTTTTTTTTTTTTTTTCCTACTTTGTGGTGAACTCCATCTGCTGAGATTCATTCTTTGGCCTTCCTTCCATGAAGTGTGGCTATGTTGTAAGTTCTTCCCAGTGAAACATGACCAGCAAAGATGTGAATCCGTTCTATAAATGAAAATATATGTCATATGTAGCACCTTCATATCATAAATAGCACCTTGCAATATCATAACTAGACCTTGAGAGCATTATGCTAAGTGAAGGAAGTCAAACAGAGAAGGACAAATGCTGTATGATCTCACTGATATGTAGAATCTAAATAAACAAACAAGCTCATAGATACCAGGGGCAGATTGGTGATTGTCAGAAACAGGATTGAGAAGGTGGTAGAAATGTATAAAAGTGATCAAAAAGCAAAACTGGCAGTTATAAGATAAACGAGTCCTGGAGATGTAACTTATACCATGCTCTGTCCTTCTCTGGGTTGCTGCTGGTGACTGGAGAGAACTTGCATATGGCTGAGTCATTGCCAATCTGTACTTTGAAATGAACATAAGGTAAACTCTCATTGCCAACCAGAGTACTTTTAGCCTTAGAATAATTGAGGAAGAATAAGCTCTTGCTTCATTGAACCACTGAAATACTGGGACGTGCATGTTCTATCCTCCTGAGGCCGCTCAGTCATGTCTGACTCTTTGCGAAGTCACGGACTGTAGCACCCCATGGACTGCGGTTCCTCTGTCCATGGAATTCCTCAGGCAAGGGTACTGGAGTGAGTTGCCATTTCCTCCTCCAGTCTCCTATCCTAGACCTCCCCAAAAATATTATTTTCTTATGTCCTACGTGATGAATAAATGATAGATTCTCCTTTGTATCTCTTTGAATAGGTTTCATATTTTTCTTCTGTTATTTTTGCATAACTCTTGAGAAAAGTCCTTCAGTCTGTCTCTATTGTTATGACTTTTCAACTGTGCCCATTCTTCTCTTTTTCATTAGTAGCAGTAATTTTCATTTTCAAGAGTTTTGATTGATTTTTCAAAACAATCTACTTCTATTTCTGGAATATCTTACCTTGTATCTCTGGAGATACTATTTATACACTATGATGTTTTCTGTTTCTTAATAACAAGAGTTACTCATTCACTTGTTCTTTGCTTTGTTGACCTGGTTCATCTTTTTCCTTCATTGCTCTTTTGTTAATTTTTGATTTTTGTTAGTATGTTCATCTTTTTATTACAGATTCTCTGTTACTCTGTTCATGCGTTTCTTGGTTATCAATGTTTACCCCTGTGGATTCTGTGGGAGAAAAATTAATGTGCTGCAATAGGTCTGCATCATTACTGGATCTTCTAGGTTTGGGCATTTTTATTCTAATTGTTTTCTCTCATTTTTGGTAACACTGACTTGTCACTGTGTCCCAAATACCTACACTCACTATTCTAGCTTAATATTAGGTTGGCATCTCTAATGTTCATTAAAAGGAAAATAGAGGACAAACTATCATGTAGAAAACATCCTAGCATATAAAAAGTAATGTCTATTAACACTAAATGCCAAAGTGATTGCCCCAGAGCTCCTTCTACCAGGGCATCTTTAATCTCTGATCTTGAAGCACGTGCTGACCAAATCACACCCTTTATAACTGTTTTCTCCATATTTTTAGTTAATTTCTGATATTACTATCTTTTTCATCTGTAGATAGGATGCACTTTATTTTCCATAGATTTTTATGACATTCTGTTTTCACATCATATTTTTCTACTATTTCTGGAAATTTTGATTTCTGCTCAGGTTTTCCTTTTCATTCAGTTCCCATTACGAAAATTTTCAATATTAAAATCACGTAGTAACCATTCTAAATTATCCCTACTTTTATGTGTTCAGATCATAACAGAATTGACTATTTCTTAGAACTTGAAAGACCAAACACAAATCCACCAATGGCTGTGTGGAAGGGACTAGCCTTTTCCTTTTCTTTCTTTCTTTGTTTTTGGCTGTGCTGGGTCTTCATTGCTTCACTGGCTCTTCTCTAGTTACAGAGAGCAGAGATACTCTTTGTTGTGGGGTTTGGGCTTCTCATTGTGGGCTTCTTTTCTCATGTGGTGCGGAGCATGGGCTCTAGGGCACATGGACTTCACTAGTTGGGGCACATGGGCTCAGTAGTTGGGGTTCCCAGGCTCTAGAGCACAGGCTTAATAGTCGTAGTACATGGGCTTAGTTGCGCTGCAGCATGTGGGATCTACCTAGATCAGGGATCGAACCTGTGTCTCCTGCACTGGCAGGTGATTCTTTACTACTGAACCAGCAGGGAAGCCCTGGGACTAAACTTTAGTAGCACTGTGTCTTTTACAGATTAGGCCATTAAAAATCATTCAGAAGTAGTTGCCAGGTTTAAGAAGATAGTGTGTGCATCATTCCATTGATGTAACCAGAGCACCAGTTCCTCTGTATACTTTTATTCCAGTGGATAGCTGATCAGAGCCCTTCACCATGACAAATAAAGAATGTCTACATATTTCATGAGAGTTTCCAGTTAATACACTGAGCATTGTGAGCATAATATTTCAACTGCAATGATTTCCTTTCATTACAATAATAATAGCTAATATTTGTACCCCTTGTTTTGCTCCTTTATTCACTTTTTTTTTTCTTTTGTATACTGTTTCATTTACTTATCACTACATCTCTCTTAGTTAGGTACATATAGCTGTTTCACCATGGATACTGAAGCACCAAGAGAAAAAGTAACTCTTCCAAGGTCATATAAGTAACTTACCCAAGGTCATGTAAATCAGTGATAGCATTTGAACTGAAGTCCACCTGACTTCTAAGTGCATAATTTGATCACTATGCTACATTGCTACATTATTATATGCTATATAGATTCTCCCTTCAGCCCTCCTACTCTCTGAATAAAGCTAATGAACTTTCTTTCATTTCAATAATAAATTATATCATTGATTCCATTCCAACCTGAAATGGCAGAATCATCTAGCACAGTCTAAGAGAAAGACTGAGATATATGCTTAAAACACTTTGCATAGGAACTGACAAATAGTATACACTTTGTAGCTGAATCTGTCATTGAAACACTCTCATAAGCTTCATTCCAAAAGGCAGAGTTGTCAACTATTAACACATTACAAATTCATGCTCAAAATTTACATTCACTGAAGTGAACTTAGTGAAATATCAGTCACTGAATCCCTCAAAGTACAAGCTTTAGTGGTGACATTTCTTGCTAGTTTTTACTCTGTGCTCTCTAGAAATTCAAAACTCAAATTTCTGGAATAAACACTTGTTTATTCTCTTAAAATTGTGGTCTAGTCATAATACTGGGCTTCTTGGTATTATGGTAGCACAGTGGTAAATAATCCACCTTCCAATGCAGGAGATTCAAGAGACCTGGATTCGATCCCTGGGTCAGGAGGATCCCCTAGAGTAGGAAATGGAAACCTGTTCCAATATTCTTGTTTAGAGAATCCCCACAGACAGAAGAGCCTGATGGGCTACAGTGCATGGCATCACAGAGTCAGATATGGCTGAGTGACTGAGCACACAGTCATAACACCAAGATGTGCTTTCAGTATGACACACAAGTTTAACTACTCCCTTTTATGGATAAACTTTGAGCATGTGTATGTGAGTGTGCGTGTGTATGCTGTGCTGATTTTTTTAAAAGGCTAAATATAATTTACATTGCTTTAACTGTTTTAAGTACCTTTGGGTATTTTTAATTGTATTCACTGCAAACATGGGAAAGTTAGACAGAGTCAGTGGTCAAATGAATGCTTAATACTTTTAAATTGTGTCTTCTTGGAATATCTACAACTTCCCTATTTTGACAACTCAGCCGTTCTTCTTCTGATCCCCTTCCCTTTGCTTAAATTCCATGAGAAAACTCAAAGGGACAGATTGTTGGTTCAGATCTCAACTGATTATCACCTGGAGCAGCCTATCATTTCCCTAAATGCAGGAAACAGATATTTCTTTAGTCATATAATTATGGTTTTATGGGGTATCCTTCACATTTCTATTTGTGTGGAATGCAATTCCTAACTGTCTGCCATTTGCTCCTAAAATTGAAATGTAAATCTAATTGAAGGCTAATGCAGGATTATCTCTTTTCCATGTGAGCTACTTATATGTATTTATTGCATGTATAAATAGCTATTTTCAATTCAAGCATTTCTGGCAAGAGGTAATCTTAAGGATAGGATGGAAAATATGTTAAATACACAGTTTGTTTCCTGGGGTCTAAACTTTGCTTGTGACATAGAAGGACATATATATATATATATATATATATATATATATATATAGAAATGAAGTGAAGTGAAGTGAAATGAAAGTTGCTCAGTGGTGTCTGACTCTCCGTGAGCCATGGTTCTATACAGTTCATGGAATTCTCCAGGCCAGAATATTAGAGTGGATAGCCTTTCACTTCTCCAGGGGATCTTCCCAACTCAGGGATTGAACCCAGGTCACCTGCACTGCAGGCAGATTCCTTACCAGATGAGCAACAAGGGAAGCCCAAGAATACTGGAGTGGGTAGCCTATCCCTTCTCCAGGGATCTTTCTGACCCAGGAATCAAACTGATCGAAATGGGGTCTCCTGCATTGCAGGTGGATTCTTTACCAACTGAGCTATCAAGGAAGCCCATATACGTATATACACACACACACATGACACACACACACACGCACACACACACACATACACACACACACACATATATATATCTTTTAAAAACTTTTTGATGTGGACAATTTTTAAAGTCTTTGTTGAATTTGTTATGGTATTGCTTCTGTTTAGTCTTCCCTGGTGGTTCAAATGGTAAAAGCGTCTGCCTACAATGTGGGAAAACCGGGTTCCATCCCTGGGTTGGGAAGATACCCTGGAGGAGGAAACGGCAAACCACTCCAGTACTCTTGCCTGGAAAATCCCACAGACGGAGGAGCCTGGTAGGCTACAATCCATAGGGTCGCAAACAGTAGGACCCGACTAAACTTCACTTTGCTTGTTTTACGTTTTGATTTTTTGACCTTGAGGTCTGTGGAACCACTACTTCTCAACCAGGGATCAAACCCGAACCCCCTGCACTGGAAGGGTAAATCGTAGTCAATTAACCAGGGAAGTCTCAAGGAGGATATAGTATATGACACTAAAATATTTGATATCACAAGTTAAAAAGAAATTGTGAAATACAACCTGTGAAACATTTCTCCAATAAGCTCATTGGTTGATATAATCCAAATGTTTCCTTAATAATACATTGCAGTTCTATTATCAACAAATATAATTTCACATTTCTAAAGATTTTTCTTTCACTTTTGCCTAAGTTCAGTTCAGTCGCTCAGTCGTGTCCAACTCTTTGTGACCCCATGAACCGCAGCACATCAGGCCTCCCTGTCCCTCACCAACTCCTGGAGTCCACCCAAACCCATGTTCATTGAGTTGGTGATGCCATCCAACCATCTCATCCTCTGTCATCCCCTTCTCCTCCTGCCCTCAATCTTTCTCAGCATCGGGGTCTTTTCAAATGAGTCAGCTCTTTGCATCAGGTGGCCAAAGTATTGGAGTTGCAGCTTCAAAATCAGTCCTACCAATGAAAACTCAGGACTGATCTCCTTTAGGATGGACTGGTTGGATCTCCTTGCAGCCCAAGGGTCTCTCAGGAGTCTTCTCCAACTCCACAGTTCAAAAACATTCATTCTTCAGCACTCAGCTTTCTTTATAGTCCAACTCTCACATTCATACATGACCACCGGAAAAACCATAGCCTTGACTAGATGAAACTGTGGACAAAGTAATGTCTCTGCTTTTTAATGTGCTGTCTAGGTTGGTCATAACTTTCCTTCCAAGGAGTAAGCAACTTTTAATTTCATGGCTGCAATCACCATCTACAGTGATTTTGGAGCCCCCCAAAATAAAGTCTGACACTGCACTGTTTCCCCATCTATTTGCCATGAAGTGATGGGACCAGATGCTATGATCTTAGTTTTCTGAATGTTGAGCTTTAAGCCAACTTTGTCACTCTCCTCTTTCACTTTCTTCAAGAGGCTTTTTAGTTCCTCTTCACTTTCTGCCATAAGGATGGTGTCATCTGCAGATGTGAGGTTATTGATATTTCTCCCAGCCTCGCTAAAAGGTCATAATTTTTTGGAACTCAATCAAAAGGAATATATATATATATATATATATATATATATATATAAGCATAATCTATGATTTGATTAAACATAGTAAGTCTCTTCTTTTTTGTTGACCCCAATTAGTTAATTGGTTTGCTTGGTTTTTGTTTATTTACAGCAAGAGTATGCCCCCTTCTTTGAGTCCTGGATCTGCTTTGAGTTTTATTTTGGAAAAAGAAGAAAATTATGACATTTTTGAAGCAAAAATACAAAACAAAGAGTAGGAGAGAGAGAATAGCAACTCATTTATTAGTCCCTGGACTTGGTCTCCTGGCAAAGGAGGAAATCTACCAAGTTCCAAAGGTTCATTCCAACACTTTTTTCTGTAGCATCATTACTGATAGTCATATCAGGTTTTCACATGATGATGATTCCTTTTATTTTAGTATTGTCAAACACATTTTATATTTGCTATTTCTATGTATCCAATGGGCTTCTCTGGTGACTCAGATGGTAGAGAATCCAGCTCAAATGCAGGAGACATGGGGTCAATCCCTGGATTGGGAAGATCCCCTGGAGAAAGGAATGGCTACCCACTCCAGTAGCTACTCACTCCATTCTCTTGCCTGGAGAATCCCATAGACAGAGGAGCCTGGCAGACTATAATCCATGGGATCACAGAGAGTCAGAGATGACTGAACACACAGGCAGGCAACAACTCTATGTAAGCACACAAACTCTGGGAAGACAGATTAGGCCCACCTTTTTGGCTATTATGTGCCCAGCAGGGAACAGAGTGCCTGAGACAAAGCTTCTGTTTCTCGAATAAATGTAACTGAATGGATGGAGGGAGTTTGAGCTTGAGAACACATTTCCACACTTCTCTACCTCAATCCACATTTTTACATCTGTGCCACACAATTAGGAAGATTCATTTCCTCATTTCCTCTGAGTCTTTCATTTTTAAATATAAATTTATTTGTTTTAATTGGAGGTTAATTACAATATTGTATTGGTTTTGCCATACGTCAACATGAATCCGCCATAGGTATACACATGTTCCCCATCCTGAATCCCCCTCCCTCCTCCCTCCCCGTACCATCCCTCTGGGTTGTATCAGTGCACCAGCCCCAAGCATCCAGTATCATGCATGGAACTTGGACTGGTGATTCATTTCATATATAATATTATACATGTTTCAATGCTATTATCCCAAATCATCCTACCCTCTCCCTCTCCCAAGACTGTTCTATACATCTGTGTCTCTTTTGCTATCTCACATACAGGGTTATCATTACCACCTTTCTAAATTCCATATATATATGTGTTAGTATACTGTATTGGTGTTTTTCTTTCTGGCTTACTTCACTCTGTATAATCAGCTCCAGTTTCATCCCCCTCATTAGAACTGATTTAAATGTATTCTTTTTAATGGCTGAGTAATGAGTCCTTCATTTTTAACTTTTATAATTCCATAATCTTTTTACAGACCTGACCACAGATTCTGACAGTGGAGGATCTAAAGGAACTTCCTGGAAGTTAATAGTTTTTAATCATAATCTTAACTTTCTAGATTCAAAAGCTGATTCCAATACAATCAGTGTCATTATAATTCATATTTCTTAATATTTATTCTGCCTTTAATAATGTAAAAGTACTTCAGTGTTATTTAGTGAATAGCCCCAAATTCCCATGAACAATATTGTCTGCAGATTCTCTAGATGAAGGTCCTGTTTTGTTGTGTGTGTGTGTTTAATTTTGGAAGAATATTATTTTTTACAAAAATTTTATTGGAGTATAATTGATGTGAAATGTTGTGTTAGTTTCAGGCGTATAAGTGAAGAAATTTGTGTATAGCAGTTGGCACCTTTGTAAGGTAAAGAAATTGGTCCAAATTTGTGGCTGGAGAAGAGCTGTTATAAAGGAGAGTATACTTCTTGCTGGATGTCAAGGGCTGCAGTTAGCAGCTTTCCCTTTTTGCACTGTGATCAAAGCTCAACGCTCATTTCCTGTGTCACTTTTCGTATTTAACATTGCCTTCACTTAAACCTTTTCTTTCATTTCCCTACTTAACTGAGGAAAATCTCTACTTCTCCTGAAGTTGTATGAAGTTAGGGTCATGCAGTACTGGAAGAGAAAGATGAGTTATTGCAGAGCCGTCTCATGCCGAGTACTGTCTCAGAGACTTTTCCTGCACCTTATAATTTACAGGATGCTCAGTGAATTAGTAAAGTATTTGTCTTACTCGATAGTGAAGGATTGAAGAGGTTTGCCAAGGTGTGGTTGGCTCCAGAGCACAGGTTTTTCCCGTTACACTGCGCAGGAGCTGGGATCATGGAATCTGGGTTCTAGAGTCAGCTCTCCTAATAATGAAAATTCTGTGTAACCTTGGATGTTTCACTTCAAGGTCAGGAGAATATCACTTGAAAATGGTTTTCACTTTCCCTGTGATTAATATATTGGCTCTATAATTGTTTATTAAAATTTTACTGTGTGCTGGGTTCTATGATAATAGGACTATTGCAACGAGCAAGGTAGACCCAATCCTGCCTTTGGTCTTAACTTCACAGTTGATTTCATTTTAAGAAATTATAACTGAAAGTATAAAACTTATACAAAATAAAAAATGAATAGTTTTCCTTACTTACGTGAATGTCAAAAAGCACCTCTTTAGAATTTAAAAGACATCAATGTGTTTTCTTGTCAAAAATTCTTGCTAATTGGGTCTGAGAGATTCCATGTTATCTTTTATTGAACAGATGATAAAATAGCTTAAAGATCAATTTGAAAAGAAGGAGAAAAGTCCCTCTTTGCTACATTCTAAGAAAGCAGGCATTTTTTTGCACATAATCTAGTGTATAATTCCCACTCATGTATGTTGTTAAACAGGCACAGTATATATAGCATTTAGAACCATTTTGTTCTTCATTATTTTGTTTCAGAAGATTTCCACTCTTTTGTAATTAAGACACATGTTCATTTCTTATTTTAACTTAACATCTAAAATATATTCGACAAGGCATTGCGATTATATATAATGTAAGAGGCAAGATTGAGGGCAATGGATTCAAATAGTCTGAGTTCAGTTTCCAGGTCTGCTGTCTAATAAATGTGTGACACTGAGCTGTTACTCAATGTCTAACACCTCAGTTTTGTTTTCTGTAAAGTGGAAATAATATACTCATCTCATAGAGTTATGAGCATTAGATAAGACAATATGTTAGAACATTTGGATCACTACCCTGTGCAAAGCCAGCACTCAGAAAAGTGTGTTATTGATAAAAAGAAAGGATTACAACAATGGAAATACATAACACTAGACTATTAAGATGAAATCAGAAGTCTTTTGTGCCAAAAGTTGAACTCCAGGCTGTTTAATATAGTTAATAAAATAACAGCTCGGTGTGATGATCTTCAATATTTAAATGTTTTTTATATTAGCATATCACATTGTTTATTAAATCAATGTGTTTTTTTTTAAATGTTGCTTTTTGTTTTCAGTTATAATATATTCTTTTGCAATAAATCTTTCCAAGGGTTTTTTTAAATAGATGTACTCCTTCAGGATAAGAAAGTCAAAAGTTATCAATACAAACATATAAAACAGAAACTGGAAATGTATTTTCAGAATAAGGGGAAATTGATGTTAATTTCATTTTATCAAATACTGGATTTAACTTATTTCAGCATTTAAATTCATCACATAAAATATGTAACACAAAAACATAAAGAAAAAATAACATGGCTCTGATAATACTAAAATACTTGGTGTTTAACATATGATCCACCAATTTCACTCCTTGATATTTATCCCCAAAATTGACTATGTATGTTCACACAAAAATGTGCACAGAAATGTTTACTGAATCTCTATCCATAATTGACAAAACTTGGAAGCAAGCAAGATGTCCTTCAGTAAGTGAATGGATAAAATGTGGTACATTGAAATAATATTACTTAGTACTCAAAGAAATGAGCTATCAAGACATGAAAGCACATGGAGGAAACTTAAATGTGTATTATCATGGAAAGAAGCTAATTTGAAAAGTCTACATGTGTATGACTCTAATTATACAATCCTGGATAGAACAAAACTGTATAGACCATCAAAGGACAATTTATTGCCAGGGTTGGTGGTGTTTTCAATTTATTGCTAGAGTTGGCGGGATGAATAGACAAAGCTCAGAGGAATTTTAGGGCTATGAGATTGTTCGATATGTTCTGTATGATAATGATGAAGAGACGTCATTATACATTTTCCAAAACCCATGGAAACTCAAATAATGAGATTGAGTGGTGATGTGAACTATGGATTTTGGATGAGTTGTTGTCTCTTCATCAGTTGTAACAAATGTAGCATCTGGTGCAGAATGTTTAGTGGGAGGAGCTGTGTTTATGTGGGAGAAGTGAGTATATGGAAAATCTCCTTATCTTCCTCTCAATTTTCTGTGAACCTGAAACTACTCTAAAATAAAGAAGACTATTGTTTAAAAATGCATGATATCAGAGTTTCAAAGTTTTTCACCTTAGTGATCTATCTCAACAGCCATAATTCTTCCAACCAGATAATTTCAAATAATTTACATATCTTCTTTCAAATTCACTACATATCACCTTAAAGAAATTCATATATATATATATATGTGAGTTTTAAAAATGTATTGATATGAAGAAATAAGTAATAGTAACAATGTGATTAGAGATATACTGATCCTATGATATGCATACATGTATACGATAAAATGCTTCGCTAGACACTGGAAATTAGTAAGAGAAAAAAGAAAGGATTGCTTTTATGGGGCTCAAGATCTTAGAGAAACTATGTGCTGTGGAAGATCTGTAGTCAGCAGTGGGCTGCAGCAGTAATAGGAAAAGGTAAACTCCCTCCACATTCTCCAGATTTAGCATTTCAGAAAACAAGGTAAAGATGATTTCACATGGTTAAAAGTGATTCATTTTAGAAATGATTTTCCTCTGTCTAGAAACTCACCTCTCCTACAGGGCTGATACAATCTCATTTTGATCATTTTCCATTCAACTTGTGGGTCCATTATCATATTACTAGGAGTGTATCACTAGCTTTGTTCGCACTGCGTGTGCCTCATTTGTAAATGACATTGTCAAGGCTATTATTGCAGCTGTTTGCAGAATGTCGGAAAGCTGTCAAACCCAGCAGAGTCAAACTGTTTGCAGCAAACAGCAAATGAAACATGCTCATAAATGATTAAAGGCACTTCATAAATGATCCTTACCAAGGAAATGGAAATGTTGTCAGACTGAGTCATCATCTGTTTTATGCACCTGGAATCAAGCCAAAGACAGTCGCTGCTAATAACCAGCTAGGGGAATACCTGCTTTTTGAAAGGAAAGGGGTGCTCTGGAGAAGAGCCTTTCAATTTATTTTTGCTTTTATTTATTTATTTTTAATTTAGTAGTTGATTTACAATATTACATTAGTTTCAATTACACATTAAGCTCATTCAGTTATATGTGTGTGTGTGCGTGTGTGTGTGTATACAGATATATTCTTTCTCCATTATAGATAGTGAGTATAGTTCCCTGTAATATGTAGTAGGTCCTTGTTGTTTACCTGTTTTACATAAATCATATATCATGTTAATCATAATCATGTTACATGTATCATGTTAATCCCAAACTTAATTTAGCTCTTCTGTCCTTCACCTTTAGTAACCATATTTGTTTTGTCAGAGGGTCTATTTTTGTTTTGTATATAAGTTCATTTGTATCAGTTTTTGATTCCACTTATAGCTGATATCATACAATATTTGTCTTTCTCTGACTTACTTCATATTCAGTATGATAATCTCTAGCTAGGTTCATCCATGTTTTTGAAAATGGTATTATTTCATTCTTTTAAATTGCTGAGCAACAGTCCATTGTGTCTGTATATAATACACACACATATGTATGTATGTATATATCATATATATATATATATATATATATAGTATATGCATGTACTCAGTCATGTCTGACTTCTTGCTACCCTATGTACTGTAGCCCCAAGTCTGACTTCTTGCAAGTTCTATGTCCATGAGATTCTCCATGGAAGAATACTGGAGGGGGTTGCCATGCTGTCATTCAGGGGATCTTCCCCATGCTGGGATCAAACTGGCATCTCCTGTGTCTCCTGCATTACAGGCAGATTCTTTACCCTCTGAGCCACCTAGGAAGCCCAAAACTGATAGCCCTTAGTGATAAACTGATGATTCTCCCAAAACAAGATATTGATATAAACTTAACAATGTACAGACAAAAATGGGGGGGGCAACTCTTAGAAGTACTTTTCATGGCTCAAGAAGATAGATCCAAATCACAAGTTTTTTTTTTTTTTTTTTTTTTTAAATCAGCTTTTTCAAGTCTAGTGTATACTCAATGAAATTGTAAGGGAAGAGTTAAGAGAGTTTTAACAAATGTGTATCACCACAAACATGATGCAGAGCACTTCCATAAGCCTCCAAATACTCCACTTCTGTTTGCATAAAACACATTCTCCCTATGCCTGGATCCTGACAACCAACCACTTACCTGCTTCTCTCACTGTAGACGTGCCTTTTCTAGAATTTCATGTAAATGAATTTGCTTTGCCTGTGGCTTATTTCACTTAGTATAATGCTTTTATGACTTCTGTTGTGAATATATGGTTGCATATATAGAAACTTCTTAATGTATTCTACACATTAAAGTTCATTCTTCTTTATTGTATTAGGCTGCCAAAAACTGTAGAAATATGATGATGCAGAGGGGCTCATGACAAAATCATGAATAGTACTTGGAAGATCAAAGGCCTTGTGCTGGGCATGTTCTACACATTGTTACATTTGATCCTCTTCAAGTGACCCTTCAAGTTAGGGTTTGTTAATGAAAGGAAAACTGAAGCTCATTGGATGTTAAAGAAAATTGGAAAGCTCCCTTTCTCTAATAATAGATAGGTGACCAACTTTTTGTCTTCCAATTCCTGTTAATGTTAACAGGTCTCCTACAAGTACTCAGAATAAACACTAAGAGGACACATGTTACTTTGCTGTTTTGCTGCATGATGTATTGGGACAATTGATAAAATGAGGAATGAGATAGTTAATGCTAGTATGTTGTTCAGTTGCTGAGACCTGTTTGACTCTTTGTGGCCCCCATGAACTGAAACACACTAGGGTTCCCTGTCCTTCACTATCTCCCAGAGTCTGCTCAGATTTATGTCCTTTGAATCAATAATGCCACCCTACCATCTCGTCCTCTGTCATCCCCTTCTCCTCCTGCCTTCAATCTTTCCCAGCATCAGGATCTTTTCTAATGAATCAGCTTTTGTATCAGGTGACCAAAGTATTAGAGCTTCAGCTTTAGCATCAGTCTTTCCAGTGAATATTCAGGGTTGATTCCCTTTAGGATGGACTGGTTTGATCTCCTTTCAGTCCAAGGGACTCTCAAGAGTCTTCTCCACAGCAAATTTGAAAACATCAGTTCTTCAGCGCTCAGCCTTCTTTATGGTCCAGCTCTCACATTTGTACATGACTACTGGAAAAATCATGATTTTGAATACATGCACATTTGTCAGCAAAATGACGCCTCTGCTTTTCAATACATTGTCTAGGTTTGTCATAGCTTTCCTCCCAAGAAGCAAGCATCTTTTAATTTCATGGCTGCAGTCACTGTCCACAGTGGTTTTGGAGCCTAAGAAAATAAAATCTGTCACTGCTTCCACTTGTTCTCCTTCTTTTTGCCATGAAGTGATGGGACTGGATGCCCCTCTTGTTTATTGTAAATGGAACATGGAATTGCATAGAAAAATAAGAGATATCACTTTGGTTTGATATGAGGGGGAGTGTTGTGGAGGTTGGGTTGAGCATAATGGTTTGGGTGCCCTAGAAGCTCAGGTGAGACTAGTACTAGTACTAGTAAAATTAGAACTAGGAACAAGGCACCCAGGATAGCTTTAATTATTTAGCAAAGATTGAATAGGATTTTGTCCATGTAAGATGAGATTCCTGTCAAACTTTTAGAGCCTGTTTCATGAAGGAATAATAGATGAAGAGTGGAGAGAAAGTTTTGTGCTCCAGTGGAAAACTATGCAGTGTCTAGAGCACAATTTCCAGGTTATTTAATTGTAAAGAGGTTTTTTTTTTTTACAATGCTATAAGTTTTTGAAATAGGGCTAACCATTAAATAATTTTTATCCATAGACATGCAAATTATGTCCACTGGAAGTTCTCTCTTCCCCTCTGTGGACATCTTAAATCTTCAGCTTCATTTTAATATTCTTTATCTATGAATAAGTCTTTTTTTTTTTTTGATTCTCCATTGAATCACCTTAGCATCTTACCAATTTTCTATTAGTGAGTAAAAAATAATACTTAACACACTTTCATTTTCATGCCTGTATGAGAATCATGATTTTACTTTTTTTTTCCTTTCTTAAAAATTACCTTCCATATTTTCATGATAGTGTACTGCTATTTTTATCAATTTTCTTAACAAATCAAAATTTCATTTACATTTTGAACTGTCTTTTATCAAGGACAGAACAATCTCCCAGGATAGATTTATACTTTCTACAACAGTTCAGTGTTGTGAATGACATACGTGGATTTTAAGGGAACTAGATAGTTTTGTTTCATAAAGGTCAGGCTTCATTAGGCTGTAGCATTAGTAGGAAGCTTGAACTTGAACAAGATGAAGTCATGTCAGAATATCTCCAAGACATGAGACCAATGTCTATCTAGGCCCTGACTTTTTAGATGTCAATATTGTTCAGTTCAGTTCAGTTTCTCAGTCGTGTCTGACTCTTTGCAATCCCATGGACTGGAGCATCCCAGGCCTCCCTGCCCATCACCAACTCCTGGAGCTTACTGTAACTCATGTCCATCGAGTTGGAGATGCCATCTGACCATCTCATCCTTTGTCATCCCCTTCTTCTCCTGCCCTCAATCTTTCCCAGCATCAGGGTCTTTTCCAATGAGTCAGTTCTTCGCATCAGGTGGCCAAAGTATTGTAGTTTCAGCATCAGTCCTTCCAATGAATATTCAGGACTGATTTCTTTTAGAAATGACTGGTTGGATCTCCTTGCAGTTCAAGACACTCTCAAGAGTTTTCTCCAACACCACAGTACAAAGCATCAATTCTTTGGTGCTCAGCTTTCTTTATAGTCCAACTCTCACATCCATACATGACTATTGGAAAAACCATAGTTTTAACTAGACAGACATTTGTAGGCAAAGTAATGTCTCTGCTTTTTAATATGCTGTCTAGGCTGGTAATATCTTTTCTTCCAAAGAGTAAGAGACTTTTAATTTCATGGCCACATTGACTCCCATCAATATTGTAGGGAGTATATTAATGGTAATATTTGGTTATGAAGGAACCCAGGGAAAAATGGATATGACACTTTTTTTCTTCTCAGATTATCTATTAAGACAAAATTTGTGTTTTAGTCTAATAAAAAATATCTGATTAGAACAGACCAATGTCTCAGTTTTGTTCAGGTCATTTGGCAATGAATTCTTAAATAAAAAGGGAGTTTATAACCTGTGAAAGTTACTCCATATCAAGATGAAGATGAACTTCATATCTTGTGCTTTTAGTGTAGATTTGAATTTTCAGGCTGGTCAAATGGGTCAGGGAGGGGACAACAGATGTGAGAGACTAGGACTTCTCAACAGCAAGGTGATTGTATTAGTATGCAGTCTTGGTATGGAGGAAAGCTGAAAGCTGTTTCTAGAGTCAAATGCTTTTTATTCTTAAGTATTTTGTTTTGCGTATTATGGCTTTCGTGACCTGAATTTCTAAATAGAAATATTTTGAAAACATCACAGGGTCTTATTACACCAGATTTGTTTCAATCTCAATGGCATAATTAGCATCATTAAAAACAAAAAGAAGAAAGAAAAACAACTATTCAGTGATGGCAACTGTTCAAATCTTAACATGTAAGGTCCAACCCTAAGCTTTTGATGAACATAGTATAATCTGTTGCCTGTGATGCTACAGAAGTTTTTCTTCTATGTTCTCAGGTTTTTGCCCCAAGGTGGGATATCTTTTCACAATGAAATAAATTTGATCCTTCTCCACTGAGATAGGTTAAGACAGAGGCTCCAAAATTTTACATCCATCCTACAGCAGCAGCTTTGGTATGGAGACACAGCTGGTGATGGGAATCCAGTGAGTCTCTAAAGAAGAATTCTGCCCAAGCTGAGATCTCAGACATTTTGAGTATTGAAAAGTACTCAACATGCTCTACTGAGGTATGGAAAAGATTTTAACAACTCATGGAATCCTTGATGGTTATTTAGCATTTAGTCATTTAACTGACCATATTGTGATATCTGGGTTTCCCAGGTGGTGATAGTGGTAAAAAACCCACCTGCCAAGGCAGGAGATGTAAGAGACAAAGGTTCAATCCATGGGTTGGGAAGATTCCTTGGAGAAGGGCATGGCTATTCACTCCAGTATTCTTGCCTGGAGAATCCCCATGGACAGAGGAGGCTGGCAGTCTAGAGTTCATAGGGTCACAAAGAGTTGGACATTACTGAAGCAACTTAGCACAGCAGCACAGCACTGTGATATCTACCCCTATTTAGGGGTCAAAAATGAAAGTCCTGTTTGAGCTCTGATATTGCTTATGAAGAATATGCACTGGGTATTCAAAGCTATCCCAATAGTAGTGATGATGTGTTTGAGGAATATATGTAGACATTGACTTTCTAAATAATAAAAATAAGATCTAAATGGAAAACTTACTAATGTTTAAGTCTACATGTGAAAGACAATTTTGTTACATTACCTCTGTTTCCATAGTGACTAATTGTCAAGCTTTATTTCTCCTTCTAGAAATTTGTTCACTTATAGGGCTAGTTTATCTGATATGCCTGTCAGACTGCCACTATAGGATGTATATTATTTCTTATTGCAGTATGCTACACATATTTCAGTAATTTCTCTTTAATCACAAAATATCTCAGCATCTCACTTTCTGTATTCACATCTATAAAGAACAGCAACATCATTTCTCAGGACTATGACATCCATGCAGCTCCAACTCATACTCTTACATCAGCTTTTCAACCTCAAGACTTCCTTTTCTCCTCTGAAACTTCTTGCTCTCTGAATATCATACCCTGTATTTAAATATTGTTTATGTTTTTTGTTATATAATAATACAATTATATATACATGCATATTGTATATATGCATATTATATATATATAACATCTCCTAAATGTACTAGATTTAAGTTTAGCATAAAAACTTTCAACTGTACATTCAGAACAGCTTTGGTTATATAAAAATGAAATTACATACACATGCATATTGCATATATATGCATATTTTATATATATATAAAATGTCTTCTTCTAAATGTACTAGATTTAAGTTTAGCATAACAACTTTCAACTGTACATTCAGAGCTGCTTAGTGATGTCTCAATATTTTTCTAGTTCTTTCTATTTGCAATGGCCTGAGATAAATATTTTATACAATCCTATTTTTTCTCAGAGCATAAATATACCTTCCCTCCATACACAGCCTCAGCTGATGCTTGATTAATAGTTTGCTGGAAAAAAGTAATCAGCAGATTCATATGTGTCATTGCCCTACTATCAATTGCATCAATCTATCAGTTCAGTTCAGTTCAGTTCAGTCACTCAGTTGTGTCCGACTCTTTGCGACCTCATGATTCACAGCACACCAAGCCTCACTGTCCATCACCAACTCCCGGAGTTCACTCAGACTCATGTCCATCGAGTCAGTGATGCCATCCAGCCATCTCATCCTGTCGTCCCCTTCTCCTCCTGCCCCCGATCCCTCCCAGCATCAGAGTCCTTTCCAATGAGTCAACTCTTCGCATGAGGTGGCCAAAGTACTGGAGTTATCTATATACATGTATTCTTCTTATTACCATGGCCATATTATCTCTGTACCTATCTAAGGTCAACAGTTTCTTTTGTGCACTGGACTCCACTAACTCTTGTTTACGCAAAAATATTCTTGAAATTCCTTGATGGTCCAGTAGTTAAGACTGTGCTTCCACTGCAGAGGACCCAGTTTCCATCCCTGGTGAAGGAGCTAGGATCCCACATGCTGCATAGTGTGACCACCCCTCAAAAAAATCCTTCTGTAAATAGTCTCACACTTGTCTGCATCACCAACACTTTCATTTCTCCCTCCAGTCTGTATGGGAATTGTGCTAAAGAACTTTCATTTCTGAGGCTGTAGAATTTGCCTTAAAGAAAGGCTTGATTTTAAAAGTCCCCAGTAGAAATTGTGGGTGTGATATAAGAGAGATGACTTTATAAGTATGAATAGGGTTTACAAAATATGAAGAGAAGTCCGAGGCACTAAAAATGAAGAGAGGTGAGAAAACCATGCTGTCATGTTGACGCACACTATGCTGTGTTCATATTTGCTAATCTCAGTAATTTAGACATATTGTTTGAGTGAACCCATAAAGTAGGGGTGGGCGAAGACCTCTGACTTTAAAATTTTATTAAATATTTTAAATATACAAAGTGTCAAAATAGTATGTGCATATTATTTTAAAATTAAAATAAATTCAAGGTTAAAAAGTGAGAGGAAGATAAAGAACATAAGAAAAAAAGATAATGAAGCCAGAGTTGTCAAAAGTCTATATCCTCAGTGAAGAAAATAGGGATAGAAAAAAGTTGGTTTGCTGGCTATCTCTGGGTGGGACAAAGTGCACTCACGATTCATCCTTATAAGCTTGACTTCATATGTGTCTGACGCTTGAATTGAGGCTGAAAAGCGAAAGTGTGAAAGTGTTATTTGCTCAGAAGTGTCTGACTCCTTCTGACCCCATGAACTGTAGCCCTTCAGCCTCCTCTTTCTGTGGAATTCTCCAGGCAAGAATACTGGAGTGGATTGCCATTTTATTCTCCAGGAGATCTTCCCAACCCAGGATTGAACCCGGGTCTCACACATTGCAGTCAGGTTCTTTACCATCTGAGCCACCTAATATTAACAAATTAATTTAACATGTTCAAAGATTGGGACTGTTTTAAAACACCTGGCAAGAATAACCTCTGCTGGTGTGTATTCTTATACACGCGAGTGCTGTAAAGTTCTACTCTTTGAGAATAAGTATATAATCCAAAATTATAAAACTCAAAAGAAAAATATTACTAAGAATGAGAGTCATTAGGGAAAAAAATCTCAGGAATACAGATACTTGATAATGCATATATCCAAAATGTTTATTTTTAAATTTTATTGGAATATAGTTGATTTCTAATGTTTTAGGTGTATCACATCAGGATTCAGTTATACATGTACACATATTCATCCCTTTTCATATTCTTTTCCCATATAGGTTACTATAAGATTTTGAATATATTTGTCTGTGCTATATAGTAGGTCCTTGTTGAGCAACTATTTTATATATAGCAGTGTGTGTCCAAAATATTTAGAAAAGAAAAACTGACAGTTATAAATCAGAATCAGGAATGACATACTAGCTTAACATCAAAAAATCAAATATTAAAATTTTAAAATTACAGGACTGCAATTTTTACAGTTTAATTGGATGAATGAAATAGTGAATTATAAAATAAGATTTTAGAAGAAAGCTCATACATATAAAGGAATTATCTAGAATATACATAGAGAAAAAGAGAAGGAAAAAAATATTACACTAAAACCTGTTGTAGCTAAAAGTAGAAAGTTTGGTATAAGACTAATTCAGAGGAAAAACTATTAGAAAAAGAGTGTGAGGAAAATTAAAAGAAAATAGTGCCTCAAAATAGTCTAGATTTAAAGAAGGAAAAATAATATTCAAATTTAGAAATTGTGAACTATTTATACAGAAAAAGGATTTAAAAATCCCACATCTTTCAGGTAAAAGCCTGGAGAAATTACATGGAAGTTTTGTAATCCCAGGAGTGGACACTTCATTCACATGCCATGCCGAAGCTGAGTCACATGCTGAATCTATGGAAGTGATGGCCACCTGATGGAGTGGTTAGATTACCACAGCCCAGATGCAAACCAGTTATAGTGAAAGTGCAGGGCAGATTTCTGTGGGTAATTTATCATGCTCCACCGTAAGTTCAATATGGTCATTTCCTTTGTTTTCCTTTCCTGGACAATTGTTTTGCTCGTATTTTGTTGTTAACTAAAGCAGCAGCAGCAGCAGCAAAGGACTCAATAGTTTCATAATATGTGATCATAGTCAAATTATTTTATACCCATTGAGTGACTACCTATCGTTTTTCCATTGATCTATCTCACAATCTATCTTTTTCTGAACCCCAACCAAGGGTCAGGCATTAAGACAGAGTGGTGACCAGGCAGCAGTAACACCTGCTCTAAATAGCTTAAGGCTAGAAGACAAGTTCTGGATTAGATAAATAAGCATGCATAATAAATACAACTATTAAATCATTACCTCTAAATCTTATTTGGAAAGATATTATTATTTTTAATAGTACTTTATTTTTAGCAGCATTGCAAGTTCCTAGTTTGAAATGCACTATTAATAAAAAACTTAAAATGAAATTCACTGTCCTCAGTTCATCCTATGCCCACCCTCCAATTCCATTCCTTTTTCTCTCATATAAATTGTCTTACTTCCCCAGCTCCATTTTCCAAAACATTTTCACCACAATTTTTGAATAAATTAAATCATTGTTTTCACTGTTCATTGACATAAATATTTTTAATGATAAGTAATACACTACTGTTACATTAGTTTTTCTTTTCCCTAGAATTAATGATTTCTCATTTTTTCTTTTCTCTTTCTGTGGAATCTAAGTAAATATAACTGATTTATCCAAGCTCATACACATGAAAATGAATTAACAAGAAATTCAGACCTTGATTTCTTTTATTGCAAAGGCCATGCTCATCCTTCTCTACAGCATGCTGAAGTTTCTGAAATTACCTGTGTTATAGGTAAGTAAAACAAATAAAAATTTTATCTTAATTCTGCTGTAACTGAAGCCATATGATGGTAGTATATGGGAAAATAGTTCCTAGAGTGGTCTTTTCCCTAGGAGCTTCAAGGATTAAGTTTTGTTTATTTTTAACATGTCTTTTTCTTTATTTACTTATTTTATTATTTTTTGATAGCACTCAGTCTTTGTTGCTGTGCATGGGCAGGCTTTCTCTAGTTGCAGCAAGCAGCTCAACTCTTTGTTGTGGTGCACAGGCTTCTCACTGCAGTGGCTTCTCTTGATGCAGGGCACAGACTCTAGGTGCTCAGGTTCCAACAATTGTAGCATGCAGGCTCAGTAGCTGTGGTGCATGAGCTTAGTTGCTCGGTGGCATGTGGAATCTTCCCAGATCAGGGATAGAAACCATATTCTCTGCATTGGCAGGTGGATTCTTATCCACTGCACCATTAGGGAAGTCCTGAGTTTGTTTATTTAAATTCTAACAATAATGAGTGTATTCAATTACTTATTTCTTAACAATTAATGAGTTAGGAAAATTATAACTAATGGATCAAGTGATACTGCTTTTCATACAAATGATATAAAATTATATAAAAAGATAAAATCTGACACAAAATTCTTAGACAAATTAGAATATAACTGATAGTATGAAATAATTGTGTGATGGTATTTGGATATGTGTAAAGGCAGGACAAACTTTTCTGCTAAAGTAAGCATCCTTTTATTTCTCATCTATTGTGCATCAGGGATTGCAATATATATGTGTGTGTGTGTATATATATATATATATATACACACATACATATATACATATCTATTATTTCCATCAATTCATCCAAAAAATACAGTTAGTCCCATACACAGATAAAGGAAATTAGATAAGTTAAATGAATATCCCAATGGGAAACAGCTGATGAAGGGAGGCGCGCACCTGCCTAATACCAGACCTGCTCAATTCTAATGCCATAGTCTTCATTATCTGCCTCATCTAATCGTACGTGGCATGAGAAAAGTCCTCATAAGTTTTCAGGAAACATAAGGCAAAATTTTTGTTTGCTTGTTTACTGTGTATAAGATATTCACCCGACAAGTGCTATGCAAGGCAGAAAGAAACACGAAGTTCTAGTTATTTACAAGTGGCCAGGAAAAAAAAAAAGTAACAAAGCAAGTTTTAAAATACCAAAATGCTATGACGTAAAGAGAAGCATCAGAGAGTTTGTGATTTATTATCAATAATTCGTTGTTGGTTACATTTTAACTACATTTTTAATAGAATGCAAACAATACATATAAAAACGGCATGCCTCTATTAGTTTATAAATAATCATTTCTCATTCTAAACACAAAACTATGTCATACCAAATACTGTCTGCATTCAGAGCACACAATAATATTATAACATTATTCCTTGCTTCATTTTTAAAATTTCCTATTGTTTTAAAAATTATGGCACATCATTATTGGGTTTCTTGAAATTATCTAAATATTTTTTTCTGTTTACTTAAGTATGTATACAAACATTCCATTCTAAAATATATTTTATTTGCTTCCATAGTTGTGGTATTTAGCAGACAGTCTCTAAAGCCACCCTCCACAGAAATTTTCAGTTTTTTTTTTTTTTTTACCATTGTGTTTTCCCTTGCTTTTGTTCTAAACTCAGTCCAAATTTCTCTCATTGACTCTGTGTTTCCCAGGGATGCAAGATATAGACTTCTGCAAAATAACTGTGCTTATTTACAGAAATATTTCTCCCCTATCCTTATGTCCTAAACAATCCATCCTTTACTGGCCTCTTTTGTTTCCTTCCTAAAGTGAAAGTGAAAGAAAAGTCACTCAGTTGTGTCTCTTTGGGGCCCCGTGGACTGTAGCCGTCCAGGCTCCTCCATGCATGGGATTCTCCAGGCAAGAATACTGGAGTAGGTTGCCATTTCCTTCTCCAGGGGATCTTCCTGACCCAGGGATTGAACCCAGGTCTCCTGCATTGCAGGCAGACGCTTTAACCTCTGAGCCACCAGGGAAGCCCCTAAGATACATCAAAATCTTCATGACTGGTGTCTGTTCCTAGCTCTGAGGAAGGGACTGCAGGCAGGATGGGAACCATGCCTGATAGTTCCAAGATAGTTACTCATTTTTGTACCTTGGGTATGTTTCTATAACCAGCAGGTTTGCTCTGGGATTCACACAGAAGTAATTGTCTTGAGGCTTAGCATCACTTGCTCTCCTGATACAGCAGCTTGCTGTGAGCAGCCTGCCAAGGAGAATGGCACAGCTGTGTGCAATCTGGGATCACTGTGTGAGCTCTGGGGATTCCATGACACCCTAGAGCCATCTGGAGAACCAAGGGAATGCCACGGAATTAGCAAATTTGGACACAAGTCAAAGCAAGTAACTTAAAAGAAGATCAAACTTTCTCAATGTTCTCTTTAGAAGGTGAAGGGGAAAGTGCTGATTTGGAGTCAAAGTTAAGCTGAAATCCACTTTATGTCTTAAAATATTTATTATCTTAGACAAATAACTTGTCTATTCTTACTCTCCTGATCCATATACTACAAGAGAATAATGTGCATGTAAATCTCCCAAATGTATATGAATGTTTAATGCTTCATTTCTCCTGATTTTATCACCAAGACACAACAGTATCTTCAGATCAAATTCAAGCAGGGAAAATTTAGTGCTTATGTTTCCTTTTTACAAATAATTAGCATAAAGCCTCACTCCCCAAAATGAACCATAATCCTGTCTCTTATGTAAGGGTTGTGTTAGTGATTTCCTTCCAAAGAGAACAGCAGGAAAGACAGAAGTGGAGAGAAAAACTTCACAGTGTAGAAACCTGACCAACAAATACCACCTCAAGCCAGTGAAGTCATCCTGATGGAGTGTGCACTTGACATGGGGTGTTGAAAATGACAGTTTACCTCTGTGATCTTGCTCAGCAAAACCCATAACCCCAATTTAACCTTCGGATAAATAGAAAACTGATTGAAACTGAGGGAACATTGTGCAAAATACTCCTCAAAACTGTGTCATCAAAAACAAGGAAAACCTACAGATGTCCAACAGGCACATGAAAAGATGCTCAATATTACTAATTATTTGGGCAATGTGAATCAAATCTGCCATGAAATATCAGCTCATATCAGTCAGAATGGCCATCATTGAAAAGTCTACAAACAATAAATGGTGGAGAGAGTGTGAAGAAAGAGAGCCCTCCTCCACTGTCGGTGGGAATGTAAGTTGGTGCTGCCACTAAGAACAGTGTAGAGATTCATCAAGCATGCGTGCTGAGTCATGTCTGACTCTTTGTGGCCCTATGGGCTGTGGCCCACAGGGGATCTTCCCAACATAGGGATGGAACCTGCGTTTCTTGCATTGGCAGATGGATTCTTCACTACTGATTCACCTGGGAAGCCCTGGAGATTCCTTAAAATCCTAAAAATAGGGTTATTATATGATCCTGCAATCCTACTTTGGGGCATATATCCAGAGAAAATCATAATTCCAAAAACTAATGCATCCCCAGCCTTTATAGCAGCATTATCTACAATCACAAAGACATGAAAGCAACCTGAAAGTCCAACAGATGACTAGATAAAGAAATGTGATATACATTACTCAGCCATAAACACGAATGAAACAATGTCTTTTGCAGCAACATGGATATACCTAAAGATTAACATATTCAGTGAAGTAAGTCAGACAAAGACAAATATATGATATCATTTAAATGAAGAATCTGGAAGATCTCCTGTAGAAATAAATGGCAACCCACTCTAGTATTTTTTGCCTGGGAAATCCCACCCACAGAGGAGCCTGTCAGGGTAGAATCCATGGGATTGCAAGAGTCAGACAACACTTACTGACTAAACCACCACTGCCAAAAGATCATACAAATTAACTTATTTCCAAAACAGAATGAAGCCTACAGATATAAAAAATGAATTTATTTTTACCAAAGGGAAAGGAGAGGGGAGGGAAAAATTAGAAGTTTGGGATTAACATACAAATACTTCCATATATAAAACAGATAATGACAAGTACTTACTGTATAGAACAGGGAACTGTATTCAATATCTTGTAATAACTTAGAAAAGAATCTGAATATGTATAACTGAATTACTTTGCTGTACACTTGAAGCTAAGACACCATTGTAAAATAACTATACTTCAATTAAAACAAAACAAAACATATAAGCTTTGTAAAGGGGGAAAAAAAATAAAAACAGGAAAGTCTGAGAAAGTTTCACTATTTAAAGGATGCTAACCCTGGTACCTGGATGGAATCTTAGGCCAGAAAAATGACATTATGTGAAAATTAGGGAACTCCAAATAAGGTGGCTCAGATGGTAAAAAATCTGCCTGCAACGTGGGAGACCCAGGTTTGATTCCTGGGTCTGGAAGAAGGGGAATGGCAACCCACTCCAATATTTTTACGTGGAGAATTTCGTGGACAGAAGAGCCCGGCAGACTATAATCAACGAGGTCTCCAAGAACCACAACACGACTGAGAGACTAACACTTTCACTGTCAAATAAGGTCTGACCTTTAGTTCATCATAATGTGTCAATATCAGTCATTAGTTGTGGTTCACATGTCAGTAACATAAGATGGTGATAGTAAGGACAACTGTATGTGATGTATACAGAACCACTCTGTACTACTCTTTGAAGCTATTCTATAAATCTAATAATATTTTAAAGGACTTCCCTGGTGGCTCAGACGGTAAAGCATCTGTCTACAATGAGGGAGACCTGGGTTCAATCCCTGGGTCGGGAAGATCCACTGGAGAAGGAAATGGCAATCCACTTCAGTACTATTGCCTGGAAATCCCGTGGACAGATGAGCCTGATAAGTTACAGTCCATGGGGTTGCAAAGAGTCGGACACGACTGAGCAACTTCACCTTCAATAATATTTTAAAATAAAAAAGTTTCCTTAGAAAGTCAAAAATAGAAATTCACAGTAAGAGAAAATAGTACATGGTGTGACCCCATTTTCTTCTCTTACCATGACTAGCCAGGTGAACATTAGATCAAAAATAAGTTATTACAGATTTATTATATTTGGACAATAAATTTTGTGTAATGACACCTTATTAAAATGAGTTTTTAATTGAAACACTCTTCATAAATGTTAAAAACTTTTTCTAAAACTTTTTCTAAAAATGATTTGTGTAGGCGTAGTCTACAATTCTTTTGAGGAAAATAAAATCTAGGAATGCTTTGTGCACATTCTCAGTTGAATTTGGGTTCTGCTTCATGCAAAATTCTGTGAGCTTCTTAGATGAAGTGATAATGAGATTCGTAATATCACAGTGACAGGTCATTTATACTTGATGAATTTATCCTCTTGAAATTTGGTACAAAAAACATTTAAACCTGGGAAAAATTTGCCAAAGCAAATATGTATAGTGTCTGAATAATATATGAGTCTCTGAGCCAAATGAATTCTGGTCAAAGGAATTTGGGGAAGATTTGAAAAATATAATTTGTCTAATTTGCCCAGTGTGCTAATATTTGCTCTATGGATTTGTGAGAGAAAATGGACTTTAATGTAAAATAAAATTTACTTTCCTCTTTACTAAGTCTACAGTTGGAACGCAGAAGAGAGGTATTTAATTACCCTAGAGCCACAGTATTTATGTATTGGTATCACAGATCCAATTTATGTTCATTCAAGGGACTGAGCAAGGGTCAGAAGCAGCTGAATTTAAAGTCAGACTCTAACACTTGAATGATATTGTCAATTTGCCCAACTTTGGGAAACCACACTTTCTTTCCTCAACATGAAGATTAGAGCGAATACTTAATGCACCAGGCACATGGGAGTTACAAAACAAATACTAGTTTCCTTTACTTCTATTTCCATTTTCCAGAATCCTCTTCCCCATCACCACAAAACCACCACCACAACTGCAACAAAAAGAAAATCCACTTATTGTGTCCAGTTTACCCACAAAATATTTACCCATTTTTGTTTATTCTGCACATTTTTCTACCAACAAGAAAAATAATTGGCACAACCCAAACATTATTTGAATTGTAATGGGTATGGTAACTTTGTCTGTCTTCAGTAGAAAATATTGTTCTGTATTCTGATTTCCAGCACAAGTTATCACATGTAGCAGAAACGAAAAAGTTGGAGTGATTGTACTTATTAAGATTCTGAGACTAGGGAGACTATATAATACATATTTTCCATTGCTAATGAGGCATACTTGAGTCTTTGTTCCATTTAATCCAGTTTTATTTTTTAACTGCAAAAAGAAAAAACAAAAAATCATCCACAAAAGGCAACCAGTTTGACCAGGTTAAATAGTTTCTCTTTATGGTATAATCTGCTGAGCTCCACAATAACTGATTTACTTTGAAAAAGTCTCTGCATTTATTTCAAGATGATATCTGAAATATTTTATATCTGTTTTTGTAAGTTCCACTCTTCTGAATTTGCTTCCACAAGACTACTTCCATTCATCTTTTCCTTAAGATTTTTATTAGCTCTTAGAAGTGTATACCAAATAAATTCGGAGCACACTTTAGCAGACCCTTCAAGGTTTTCCATCATTTGCTTTCCTCTTAAATGTCATCTCCTTCCAGTTGCCCATTTGCAATTCATGTTCTAATAGTAGTGAACTATATAAATATTCCCAAAGTTCTACGCTGAGTCTATTCATAAGCTTATCTTTCTCTATCTGTCGTTAATGAACACTCTCTCTTGTTTAAAGAGCCCTTATAATTTTTGTTCAGTTTGGGTTCATCTTTTTCAGAAAACCTTAAACATCAAAATTTGGATGGATATGCTTTTTGCTTTATCTACATCCACAGAATAATTTTTTTTTTATTTCTGCTAACATACCTAAATTATTAGCTAAAATAAAATTTAACTGCCAATTATTAATTGAGGATTAGTTGAGGAGAGGAATTGTATTCTTTCATTGTTTAATTTGCAATGTCTATTGATGTACTTTCCACGTATGGTATATGATCACATTTTTTTCAGTTGAATAACTTGCCACCCATCTCAATCTTGAGGTTGATCACCCATAAAAGCTATGACTTCATTTGATTAATTATTGTAATGACTCTGAAATTATTATTATTGTCATTTTACAAATAGAGGATACTAAGGCTTGAGCAATGTTAATTATGTTATACAAGAAAATGTTGTTCAAAACATTATTCAACTTCAAAACCCATGCTTTCAATACATCTATTCTTGTGGGTCCACTGTTAAAGTAAAATCATTTTTTCTTTTTATTTAAGTATAGTTCATATACAATATTGGTTTAGTTTCAGATGTACAGCACAGTGATTCAGATATATGTCTCTCTCTTTTCATATATATATGGAACA
This sequence comes from Nanger dama, assembly GCA_917880005.1. Classification (NCBI taxonomy): domain Eukaryota; kingdom Metazoa; phylum Chordata; class Mammalia; order Artiodactyla; family Bovidae; genus Nanger; species Nanger dama. Next base: position 62,339,282 of record CAKJTW010000004.1, on the reverse strand, counting down.
TGTATTTTTTCATATATATATATATATATATATATATATATATATCTATATATATTCCTCTGAAAAGAAATATGCATATGTACTCTTTCCACATACTTTCCCCTAATAGGTTATTACGAAATGTTGAGTATACTTCCCTGTGCTATACAGAAGGAACTTGTAAGTTATTTACCTTATATAGGTAGCTGTTCAATCACTAAGTCATGTCCAACTCCTTGCAATCCCACGGACTGTAGCCTGCCAGTTTCCTCTGTCCATGGGGTTTTCCGGTCAAGAACACAGCAATGGATTGCCATTTCCTTCTCCAGAGGATCTTCCTGACTCAGAGATGGACTCTGCATCTCCTGCATTAGCAGGTGGATTCTTTATCACTGAGCCATTAAGGAAGTCCATGTATCGGTTCAGTTCATTTCAGTGGCTCAGTCGTGTCCGACTCTTTGTGACCCCATGAATTGCAGCACGCCAGGCCTCCCTGACCATCACCAACTCCCAGAGTTCACTCAAACTCACATCCATTGAGTCAGTGATGGCATCAAGGCATCTCATCCTCTGTCGTCCCCTTCTCCTCCTGCCCCGAATCCCTCCCAGCATCAGAGTCTTTTCCAATGAGTCAACTCTCCGCATGAGGAGAGCCAAAGTACGGGAGTTTCAGCTTTAGCATCATTCTTTCCAAAGAAATCCCAGGGTTGATCTCCTTCAGAATGGACTGGTTGGATCTCCTTGCAGTCCAAGGGACTCTCAAGAGTCTTCTTCAACACCACAGTTCAAAAGCATCAATTCTTCGGCGCTCAGCCTTCTTCACAGTCCAACTCTCACATCCATACATGACCACTGGAAAAACCACAGCCTTGACTAGATGGACCTTTGCTGGCAAAGGAATGTCTCTGCTTTTCAATATACTATCTAGGTTGGTCATAACTTTTCTTCCAAGGAGTAAGCATATAGTAGTGTGTATATGTTAATCCCAATCCAATAATTCATTCCTCCCCCATTTCTCTTTTGGTGACCATAAATTTGTTTTCTATCTGTGAGTCTCTTTCTATTTTGTAACTAAATTAATTTGTATCATTTTATTGGATTCCACACAGAAGCAATATCATAAGAAACATTGCAACAATTTATGCCAGAGAATGTATTGCCTATGTTCTTTTCTAGAAATTTTATGGTGTCACATCTTACGTTTAAGCCTTTAAGCCATTTTAAGTTTGTTTTTGTTTATGGTGTGAAGGAGTGTTCTAACTTCATTGATTTACATGCAACTGTTCAGCTTTCCCAACACCACTTGCTAAAGAGACTGTCTTTTCTCCTTTGTATATTCTTGCCTCTTTTGTGGAAGATTAATTGACTTTGGGTATGTGGGTTTATTTCTGGGCTCTCTATTCTGTTCCATTGATCCATATGTCTGCTACAGTATAGTTGGTATTTATCTTTAGGTTCCTCTTGGCTGTGGCAGTTTCTCAGACTTTACTTAATTTTAATGACCTTGACAATTTTACAGAGTACTTCTGGGGAATTCTGTAGGATGCCCTGCTATTAAATTTTGTCTGACTTATCAAAAATGTCCACCCTCCTAAGCTGTCTTATTAAGCTATTTGACTCCTAGCTCAGTCATATCCATGGGACCTCAAGGACTGTAACCCACCACCAGGCTCCTCTGTCTATGGAATTCTTCAGGCAAAAATACTGGAGTGAGTTGCCATTTCCTTCTCCAGGGGATCTTCCCAACCCAAGGATCAAACTCATGTCTCTTGCATTACAGGTAGATTCTTTACCATCTGAGCCAACAGGAAAGCCCTTAAAAAAAAAAAAAAAAAAAAACCCTAAGGAGGCTCCTCTGTCCATGAAATTCTCCAGAAAAGGATACTGAAGTGGGTAGCTGGTATTCCCTTTTCCAGGGGATCTTCCCAACCCAAGGATTGATACCTGGTCTGCCACATTGCAGGCCGATCCTTTACCATCTGAGCTACCAGGAAAGTCAGTTAAGCTATTACGGTTTATCAAAGCTTGTTTAGATGAAATACGCTCTAAATTATATGGTTGATGTTATAATTATAAGCCTGCTTCTAAGTCGCTTCAGTCATGTCTGACTCTGTGCGACCCAATAGACGGCAGCCCACCAGGCTCCCCTGTCCCTGGGATTCTCCAGGCAAGAACACTGGAGTGGGTTGCCATTTCCTTCTCCAATGCATGAAAGTGAAAAGTGAAAGTGAAATCGCTCAGTCATGTCTGACTCTTAGCGACCCCATGGACTGCAGCCGACCAGGCTCCTCTGTATTTTCCAGGCAAGAGTACTGGAGTGGGGTGTCATTGCCTTCTCCTAATTATAAGCCTGAGGCCAGGCAAATCAAGAAGAACTAGCAAAAGAATCAGTGATAGAATGTTCAAAAGCTGAGACCTCAAACATTATAAGTCCAAACTAAGTGTATTGCTTACCTCTGTAATGGAAAAAAATGACCTTGCAAAACTTCAGCAGTATGGCTGGAAAGGGATGGCTAGAGAGAGAGGTACTGATTGGGATTGGGTATGCATCAGGATACAATAGCTCAGAACTGGTAGAAACCTCAAGGAAAGGATTCTGAGATGATGGATAGAAATAATCTTAAGGTACAAACTATCTGTAGATATTTTCCATTGAAGAGTTGGTGAGTCTTTTGGAAAGTTTCTGTAATAATTAAGACATTTACCTGAAGGGGGAGGTGGGGAGATAGAATAATAGAATGAAGGCACTGCTTCCTTTTCCTCTGTGTAACCATCTAATCTAAAAGGATAATGAAGAACAGAAATATAAGTTTATGCTTAATGCATCTAAGAGATATCCATGAAAACCATTTAACATTCACTATATACTTTCATATACTAATAATAGTTGCTAACAAATCAATACAAATGATGTTAGGTAAATATTCATGAAATAAGAAATCATAGTGAAACAATGAACATCTTTGACAAAGATGATCCAAAAGCATGGATGTAAGAGGTTGAGGAAGACATAAAGGAGCAAATAAAGAAGTAAAATTAAGTGTATACATTGAAAACATAATCAGAAACATGAAGAAAATAAATGAATTATAAAAGACTACTTTATTCTATTCTAATCACATGAATTAGAATTTAAAATACTGGGTTAAATGAAATAATATAATTTAATAGAAAAGTTAACAAAACTAATAAAAAGCTATATTAGTGCAAACATTACTGTGGATGAAAAGATTTTATTTCAAAATCCACCCCCTAAAACCATACTGCACAGAAGAATCATGCAGGTATTCTTTCAAATGTTTGATAATAGATATTTTCAAAGACTGTTAACTTTACAATAACATGAAAAAATAAGGAATTCTCAATACATTTTTAATGCTAGCAAATAAATTTCAAAACACAATAATATAGGTACAAAAGAGAAAACTCCTCATAATTTACTGAATGAAAATACACTAAAGAAGATATTAGTAAACATAGACTAGTGGCATGTTTAGAAATAATACTCCTTTCAAGAATGGATTGTCTTCATTTTTGGCAGTTTGTCATAATATTTTAACTTAAAACTTGGACAAAAGAGAGAAAATAATCACACACTCTTCTCTTTAATTGCTAAAAAGTTTTGATATGCCGTAACTTAATTCCTTGAGAAAGAATGTCTCAATAATACAGGGATATTATAAAATAGAAATAAATATCCATTGTGATTTAATACAGATCTGCAACTGAGTTACTACTCACTACTCACAAACACTCCTCTCATTCTCACTTTGAAAAATTACATAAGACTATTTTGAAGGCCCTGCTTATGAAACACAGAAATCTACCAAGGAATATCTCCTTTCAAAGTACTTTGAAAAGTCCTTGTGAACAAGGGATTCACAGAATTCAGGGTAACTCACCTTAAGCTTGAAGGAAATTCTTTAATTCAGAAAACAAAGGGAGAATACTGAGACTTCGGAACCACGTCCACAGCTTCCTACTCAACAGTCATGCTGTAGTGCTAGATAATATCACTACTCTGCCAGTTCACAGTGGGGAGAGGTCACTCTGAATGTATGAAAAGTCTGACTTCTTGAGTAAAAAGAAAACACTCTTTCATGATTTTTTAAACACTAGGATAATTCCAATTCTGATTTTTTTCTTTTGTGTTTGCAGCTATGCAGTCTACTTGACCCAATTTAAGGATGAAAACTATAGAAGTCAGCATGAATAGTGGAAAAGCTGAGTAAACCAAGTGCCATTCTGATAGAAATTTATTGTTTCCACTAGACCATTCAGGTATGACATAAACCAAATCCCTTACAATTATACAGTAGCAATGGAATATAGATTCAAGGGATTCGATCTGATAGACAGAGTGCCTGAAGAACTATGGACAGAGAGAGGTTCTTGACACTGTGCAGGAGGCAGTGATCAAGAACATCCCAAAGAAAAGGAAATCCAAAAAGGCAAAATGGTTGTCTGAGGAGGCCTTAAAATAACTGAGAAAAGAAGAAAAGTGAAAAACAAAGGAGAAAAGGAAATATATAAGCATCTGAATGCAGAGTTCCAAAGAAGAGGAAGGAGAGATAAGAAAGCCTTCCTCAGCGATCAATGCAAAGAAATAGAGGAAAAGAACAGAATGGGAAAGACTAGAGATCTCTTCAAGAAAATTAGAGATACCAAGGGAACATTTCATGCAAAGATGGGCTCAATAAAGGACAAAAATGGTATGGACCTAATAGAAGCAGAAGATATTAAGAAGAGATGGCAAGAATACACAGAAGAACTCTACAAGAAAGATCTGCACAAACCAGATAATCACAATGCTGTGATCATTCACCTAGAGCCAGACATCTGGGAATGTGAAGTCAAGTGGGCCTTAGGAAGAATCACTATGAACAAAGCTAGTGGAGGTGATGGAATTCCAGTTGAGCTATTTCAAATCCTGAAAGATGATGGTGTGAAAGTGCTGCACTCAATATGCCAGAAAATTTGGAAAACTCAGAAGTGACCACAGGACTGGAAAAAGTCAGTTTTCATTCCAATCCCAAAGAAAGGCAATGCCAAAGAATGCTCAAACTACCACACAATTGCACTCATCTCACATGCTAGAAAAGTAATGCTCAAAATTCTCCAAGCCAGGCTTCAACAGTACGAGAACTATGAACTTCCAGATGTTCAAGCTGAATTTAGAAAAGGCAGAGGAGCCAGAGACCCAACTGCCAACATTCCTAGGATCATCAAAAAGCAGGAGAATACCAGAAATATATCTACTTCTGCTTTATTGATGGTGTCAAAACTTTTGACTGTGTGGATCACAGCACAGTGTGGAAAATTCTTCAAGAGATGGGAATACCTGACCACCTTATCTGCCTCCTGAGACATCTGTATGCAGATCAGGAAGCAACAGTTAGAGCTGGACATGGAACAACAGACTGATTCAAGATTGGAAAAGGAGTACATCATGGTTATATATTGTCACCATGCTTATTTAACTTATATGCAGAGTACATCATGAGAAATGCTGGGCTGGACAACGCACAAGCTAAAATCAAGATTGCTTGGAGAAATGTTATTAACGTCAGATACCTTGATGACACCACATTTAGAGGCAGAAAACAAAGAACTAAAGATCCTCCTGAAAGTGAAAGAGGAGAGTGAAAAAGTTGGTTTAAAACTCAGCATTCAAAAACAGAAAATCATGTCATCCTGTCCCATCACTTCATGGCAAATAGATGGGGAAACAGTGGAAACAGTGTCAGACTTTATATGGGGGAGTGGTGCTGCAAAAATCACTGTAGATGGCAACTGCAGCCATGAAATTAAAGACACTTGCCCCTTTTTATGACCAATCTAGACAGCATATTGAAAAGCAGAGACATTACTTTGCCAACAAAGGTCTGTCTACTCAAGGCTATGCTTTTTCCAATGGTCATGTATGGATGTGAGAGTTGGACTGTGAAGAAAGCTGAGCACCGAAGAACTGATGCTTTTGACCTGTGGTGTTGGAGAAAACTCTCAAGAGTCCTTTGGACTTCAAGGAGGTCAAACCAGTCCATCCTAGAAGGAAATTGGTCCTGAATATTCCTTGGAAGGACTGATGCTAAACCTGAATCTCCAGTACTTTGGCCACCTGATGGAAAGAACTGACTCCTTGGAAAAGATCCTGATCCTGGGAAAGATTGAAGGCCAGAAAAGGGGACTACAGAGGATAAGATGGTTGGATGGCATCATTGACTTGATGGACATGAGTTTGAGCAAGCTCTGGGAGTTGGTGATGGATAGGGAAGCCTGGCATGCTGCAGTCCATACGATCACAGAAAGTTGGACATGACTGAGCGAATGAACTGGACTTAAGAATGTTGTTTTCAAGTATTTTGCTTTCAAACATCAGTTTCCTTCCAGATGTCTATGTGTGGAATGTGTGGATGCAGTGGGAATATAGGGAGGGAGGATTCACAAAGGAAACACAAAGTGACCATTTTATTGGAGACAGAAGCTCAAAGGAAGTTGGTTGCAGACTCTAGAATTTGGGATCATGATGATGGGGTGATAGCACACTGAATTGTGTAGGGATTTGGACTTTCACTGGAACATGACCCTGAAATCACACAGTTGGAGCTTGACTCTCAGCTTGCTCATTTATCAGCTGTAAGAGTCCATACAAATTATTCAACCTTTTGGAGCATGATTCCTCATTTACTATGTAAGGATAATAAACCTAATGATCTCAGAAAGATGTTGAGAATATAAAATGAGCAAACAAGTAAAACATCCTGCACAAAGCACTAGGGATGTTGGTGATAATTGTGTCCGGGCATCTTTTTAACGATTGAGTTTCTTAGAATGTGGGTGGTCAGATGGAAGGCACTGTAGGTGAAATTGAGAATCTCAGAGAAATGTATCTAACATTATGTATTATGCTTCTCAGATATTCCTTTATAAAGATTCAAATAGCATGGTATATGTAAAAGCACATAAAGCATTTTAAGTTGTACTATGAATAAAAGATTTCATCACAAGCAGCTACAGTTCAGTTCAGTTCACTTCAGTCACTCGGTCGTGTCTGACTATTTGTGACCGTATGGACTGCAGCATGCCAGGCTTTCCTATCCATCACCAACTCCCAGATCTTGCTCAGACTCATGTCTATCAAGTCAATGATGCCATCCAACCATCTTATCCTCTGTAGTCCCCTTTTCTGGCCTTCAATCTTTCCCAGGATCAGGATCTTTTCCAAGGAGTCAGTTCTTTCCATCAGGTGGCCAAAGTACTGGAGATTCAGGTTTAGCATCAGTCCTTCCAAGGAATATTCAGGACCAATTTCCTTCTAGGATGGACTGGTTTGACCTCCTTGAAGTCCAAAGGACTCTTGAGAGTTTTCTCCAACACCACAGGTCAAAAGCATCAATTCTTCGGTGCTCAGCTTTCTTCACAGTCCAACTCTCATATCCATACAAGACCACTGGAAAAACCATAGACTGACTAGATGGAATTTTGTTGGCAAAGCAATGTCTCTGCTTTTCAATATGCTATCTAGATTGATCATAACTTTTCTTCCAAGGAGTAAGCATCTTTTAATTTCATGGCTGCAATCACCATCTGCAGTGATGTTGGAGCCCCCCATAATAAAGTCTGACACTGTTTCCACTGTTTCCCCATCTATTTCCCATGAAGTGATGAAAGTGAAGTCGCTCAGTCGTGTTTGACTCTTTGCGGCCCCATGGACTGTAGCCCTCCAGGCTCCTCCATGCATGGGATTCTACAGGCAAGAATACTGGAGTGGGTTGCCATTTCCTTCTCCAGGAGATCTTCCCAACCCAGGGATCGAACCCAGGTCTCCCGCATTGCAGGCAGACGCTTTAACCTTTGAGCCACCAGGGAAGCCGCTAATGAAGTGATGGGCTGGCAAATAATGCTTAAAGCATTTAAATATAGATTTTTTTCTTTTCACTAATTATCATACCATAGCCTTTACTATGCTACTGCTGCTAAGTCACTTCAGTCATGTCCAAATCTGTGCAACCCCGTAGATGGCAGCCCACCAGGCTCCCCCGTCCCTGAGTTTCTCCAGGCAAGAACATTGGAGTGGGTTGCCATTTCCTTCTGCAATGCATGAAAGTGAAAAGTGAAAGTGAAGTCACTCAGTCGTGTCAAACTCTTTGTGACCCCATAAATCGTAGCATGACAGGCCTCCTTGTCCATCACCATCTCCCGGAGTTCACTCAAACTCACATCCAGTGAGTCAGTGATGCCATCCAGCCATCTTATCCCCTGTCATCCCCTTCTCCTTCTGCACCCAATCCTTCTCAGCATCAGAGTCTTCTCCAATGAGTCAACTCTTCACATGAGGTAGCCAAAGTAATGGAGATTCAGCTTCAGCTTCATTCCTTCCAAAGAACACCCAGGGCTGCTCTCCTTCAGAATGGACTGGTTGGATCTCCTTGCAGTCCAAGGGACTCTCAAGAGTTTTCTCCAACACCACAGTTCAAAAGCATCAATTCTTCAGCACTCAGCCTTCTTCACAGCCCAACTCTCGCATCTATACATGGCTATGGGAAAAACCATAGCCTTGACTACACGGAACTTTGTTAGCAAAGTAATGTCTCTGCTTTTCAATGCTATCTAGTTTGGTCATAACTTTTCTTCCAAGGAGTAAGCGTCTTAATTTCATGACTGCAGTCACCATCTGCAGTGGTTTTTGAGCCCCCCAAAATAAAGTCTGATACTGTTTCCACTGTTTCCCCATGTATTTCCCATAAAGTGATGGGACCAGATGCCATGATCTTTGTTTTCTGAATGTTGAGCTATAAGACAACTTTTTCACTCTCCTTTCACTTTCATCAAGGGGCTTTTTAGTTCTTCTTCACTTTCTGCCATAAGGGTGGTGTCATCTGCATATCTGAGGTTATTGATATTTCTCCCGGCAATCTGGATTCCAGCTTGTGCTTCTTCCAGCCCAGTGTTTCTCATGATGTACTCTGCATATAAGTTAAATAAGCCGGGGGACAACATACAGCCTTGACGTACTCCTTTTCCTATTTTGAATGAGTGTGTTCCATGTCCAGTTCTAACTGTTGCTTCCTGACCTGAACACAGATGTTTCAGGAGACAGGTCAGGTGGCCTGGTGTTCCCATCTATTGAAGAATTTTCCACAGTTTTTTATGATTCACACCGTCAAAGGCTTTGGTGTCATCAATAAGTCAGAAATTGATTTTTTTCTGGAATTCTTGTGCTTTATCGATGATCCAGCGAATGTTGACAGTTGGATCTCTGGTTGTCTGCCTTTTCTAAATTCAGCTTGAACATGTGGAATTCACGGTTCACATACTTTTTAAGACTGGCTTGGAGAATTTTTAGCATTACTTTTCTAGCATGTGAGATGAGTGCAATTATGCGGTAGTTTGAGCATTCTTTGGCATTGCCTTTCTTTGGGATTGGAATGAAAATTGACCTTTTCCAGTCCTGTGGCCACTGCTGATTTTTCCACATTTGTTGGCATATTGAGTGTAGCACTTTCACAGCATCATCTTTTAGGATTTGAATTAGCCTCTGAAACTTACTAAAATTAAAAAGATAACTAGGAAACAGCATGAATAGGACACCCGAATACATGATTAATATATTCATGATCCTTAACAATCAGGGAAGTGAATGTCAAAACCATTGTAATTTATAACCATATGGTTCCCATAATGGCAAATAAATAATGAACAAAAATTGACAATACCAAATGATAGAAAAATTACAGAATGTTCATTTTCCTAACTGGTATTATAAAACAGAACTAATGAAGATTTCCACATTATCTGCTGATGCTCAAAATAGCATATACTCTGATAAAGCAGTTTCACTTTTAGGTTATTAAAGATGAAAATATGCACATATTTCAAAATACCTGTGCTAACACATATAGTGTGGCATTTTAATAATATCCGAAGAAAACAGGAACCCAAACATGTGATCAGAGTAAAAAGGTTAGTTTATGGTATGTGTGTGTGTGTATATATATATATACCTACCCTGTATATATATATACACCATGGTATACAGCTTTGATATGAACTTATTGCAATCATTTAATACATGGCAATAAAAATGGATCTTAGAAAGATCATGCTGAGTAAAAGAAGGCTGGCAAAAATAAATAATAATATGCTTTTCCTATGATACAATGATAAATACTACAACAATGACAGGGAGAACAAAAATGTAGGCTTATGGATGCATGTTTCATCAGCAAAATTTTGAAGAAGAATTATAAGTTATTTCAGTAAAAGTCAGAATCTGATAAATTTTTATAATGAGTGAGAGACAATACTAAGGGGGATGTGAAGGTGGCCTCGAGGATAAGGTCTCCATGAGGCTAAATGTAGGTGGTGATTACATGGCGATTCATTTGATAGCAAAACACATCATGTACTTTTGTCCTATTTCCTTACATGTTTTGTTTTTCTCAATGAAGAATTAAAATCAATATAAACACACACACATATATATGCATGCACAAATGAAAGAATATAGTGTGATATCGTATGTGCTACTTCTTTGTCTGAAGAGCAAGTCTATGGAGAGGAAGAAGAAAAAGTATTTACTTATAAAGTCACAAGAGGACCAGAGGAGCGGAAGGTGGAGGACTTTGGAGAAGAGTAGTTGATTGTTCTTCAAAAGAGTCAGTAGAGAAGAAGGCAAGTAGAAACGGTAAATCTTAAGTTAAAACGGAACATCAAAAGACACAGAGCATCTACAGGTGAGACTGGATATAGCCATTAGCAGGGTAGGTGTGATGTGTGATGGCCTGAGTTAGAGCCAGGTTTCCTGTGTAATAGGCTATTTTCTCCATTCAATTCACTGAATAGATTCTTCCCAAATAGCGAAGATACCATGGGGAGAGTGACAATGTCTCTAAAACATTTTTTTGCAGTGCATTGAACCACATCTGCATGACTCCTATACATTAATCCTACAAGAAACGATGGTCTCCACAAAAAATACATAGTCTTGTCTCATTTACTGTTTGAAATTTTTATTTTTGTATTCATTTATTAAAGTAATATAAATTTAAAAACATAGAAATATATACTATATATATGTATCTTATGCTTTTAAATATTTTTCTTATACAGGGTAAGTTATACTTTATGGATAATTTTTGTACTACTTTTAATTTTTTAAATTACTAGAAACATTTTAATTGGAGGATAATAGCTTTACAATGTTGTATTGGTTTCTGCTGTACAACACAAAACAGTCTTAAATGCATATATATGTGTATGTGCATATATATATATATATATGTATATCCCCTCTCTCTTAAGCCTCACACACCCCTCCCATTCCATCACTCTCAGTCAGTTCAGTTCAGTTCAGTCACTCAGTCATGTCCAACTCTTTGCGACCCCATGAATTGCAGCACGCCAGGCCTCCCTGTCCATCACCAACTCCCGGAGTTCACTCAGACTCATGTCCATCGAGTCAGTGATGCCACCTACCCATCTCATCCTCCGTTGTCCCCTCTCCTCCTGCCCCCAATCCCTCTCAGCATCAGAGTCTTTTCCAATGAGTCAGCTCTTCGCATGAGATGGCCAAAGTACTGGAGTTTCAGCTTCAGCATCATTCCTTCCTAAGAAATCCCAGGGCTGATCTCCTTCAGAATGGACTGGTTGGATCTCCTTGCAGTCCAAGGGACTCTCAAGAGTCTTCTCCAGCACCACAGTTCAAAAGCATCAATTCTTTTGTGTTCCGCCTTCTTCACAGTCCAACTATCACATCCATACATGACCACTGGGAAAACCATAGCCTTGACTAGATGGACCTTAGTCATCAAAGTAATGTCTCTGCTTTTCAATATGCTGTCTAAGTTGGTCATAACTTTCCATCCAAGGAGTAAGCATCTTTTAATTTCATGGCTGAAGTCACCATCTGCAGTGATTTTGGAGCCCAGAAAAATAAAGTCTGACAGTGTTTCCACTGTTTCCTCATCTATTTCCCATGAAGTGATGGGAGCAGATGCCATGATCTTCATTTTCTGAATGTTGAGTTTTAAGTCAACATTTTCACTCTCCACTTTTACTTTCATCAAGAGGCTTTTTAATTCCTCTTCATTTTCTACCATAAGGATGGTGTCATATGCATATCTGAGGTCAATGATATTTCTCCTGGCAATCCTGATTCCAGCATGTGTTTCTTCCTGCCCAGCATTTCTCGTGATGTATTCTGCATATAAGTTAAATAAGCAGGGTGCCAATAGGCAGGTTTAATGTATCCTTTTCCTATTTGGAACCAGTCTGTTGTTCCATGTCCAGTTCTAACTGTTGCTTCCTGACCTGCATACAGGTTTCTCAAGAGGCAGGTCAGGTGGTCTGGTATCCCCATCTCTTTCAAAATTTTCCACAGTTTATTGTGATCTACACAGTCAAAGGCTTTGGCATAGTCAATAAAGCAGAAATAGATGTTTTTCTGGAATTCTCATGTTTTTAGATGATCCAGCAGATGTTGGCAATTTGATCTCTGGTTCCTCTGCCTTTTCTAAAACCAGCTTGAACATCTGGATGTTCATGGTTCTCATATTGCTGAAGCCTGGCTTGGAGAATTTTGAGCATTACTTTACTAGCATGTGAGATGAGTGCAATTGTGTGGTAATCTGAGCATTCTTTGGCATTGCCTTTCTTTGGGATTGGAATGAAAACTGACCTTTTCCAGTCCTGTGGCCACTGCTGAGTTTTCCAAATTTTCTGGCATATTGAGTGCAGCACTTTCACACCATCATCTTTCAGGATTTGAAATAGCTCAACTGGAATTCCATTACCTCCACTAGCTTTGTTCATAGTGATACTTTATAAGGCCCACTTGACTTCACATTCCAGGATGTCTGGCTCTAGGTGAGTGATCACACCATTGTGATTATCTTGGTTATAAAGATTTTATATATATATATAGTTCTTCTGTGTATTCTTGCCATCTCTTCTTAATATCTTCTGCTTCTGTTAGGTCCATACCATTTCTGTCCTTTATCGAGCCCATCTTTGCATGAAATGTTCCCTTGGTGTCTCTGATTTTCTTGAAGAGATCTCTAGTCCTTCCCATTCTGTTGTTTTCCTCTCTTTCTTTGCATTGATTGCTGAGAAAGGCTTTTTATCTCTTCTTGCTCTTCTTTGAAACTCTGCATTCAGATACTTGTATCTTTCCTTTTCTCCTTTGCTTTTTGCTTCTCTTCTTTTCACAGCTATTTGTAAGGCCCCCTCAGACAACCATTTTGCTTTTTTTCCATTTCTTTTCCATGGAGATGGTCTTGATCCCTGTCTCCTGTAAGATGTCACAAACTGCCATCCACAGTTCATCAGGTATTCCATCTATCAGATCTAGTCCCTTAAATCTATTTCTCACTTCCACTGTATAATCATAAGGTATTTGATTTAGATCCTACCTGAATGGTCTAGTGGTTTTCCCTACTTTCTTCAATTTAACTTTGAATTTGGCAGTAAGGTGTTCATGATCTGAGCCACAGTCAGCTCCTGGTCTTGTTTTTGTTGACTGTATAGAACTTCTCCATCCATCACGCTAGATCATTACAAAGTGCCAAGTTGGACCACCTGGCTTATAAACCATTTTCCTGTGAGTTATCTATTTTACCATGATAGTGTATACATATCAATGCTATTTTCTCAATTTTCCTTCTCACTCCTTCCCCAGCTGTGTCCATATCTGTTCCCTACATTTGCATCTCTATTACTCCCCTGTAAATAGGTTTATGAATACTATTTTTCTAGATTCCATATATATGTGTTATTATATGATATTTGTTTGTCTCTTTCTGACTTATTTCATTCTGTATAATAGGCTCTAGGTTCATTCACCTCACTAGAATGGACTCAAAATTCATTCCTTTTTATATCCAGGTAGTATTCCACTGTTTAAACATACCAAAACTTCATCAGTTCATCCGTTGATGTATTCATCTGTTGATGGACATCAAGGTTGATTCCATGTTCTGGCTATTGTAAATAGCATTGCAATGAAATTTGGGGTACATGTGTCTTTTGAATTGTGGTTTTCTCACGGTATATGCCCAGTAGTAGGATTACTGGGCTATATCGTAGTTTTATTTCTAGTTTGTTAATAAATCTCCTTATTATTCTCCATAGTGGTTATATCAATTTACATTCCCATCAATATTGCCGTAAGATTCTCTTTACTGCACGTCTTCTCCTGCATTTATTGCTTGAATTTTTTTTTTTTTTTTATGATGGCCATTCTGATTGGTGTGAGATACCTCATTGTAGTTTTGATTTACATTTCTCTAATAATGAACTATATTGAGCATCTGTTTATGTACTTATTGGTCAGTTGTGTCTTTGGAGAAATGTCTGTTTAGGTCTTCTGCTCATTTTTTGATTGGGCTGTTTGTTTTTCTGATATTGATTTGTGTGTGCTGTTTATATATTTTGGAGATCAATCCTTTGTCAGTTGCTTCATTTGTAATTATTTTCTCCCAATCCAAGGGTGTATTTTTATCTTTTTTATTGTTTCCTTTGCTGTGCAAAGCTTCTAAGTTTAATTGGATCCCATTTGTTTAGTTGCGTTTTTATTTCCATTACTCTAGGAAGTGGATCAAAGAGAATCTTGCCATGATTTACATAGAGGAGTGTACTGCCTAAGTTTTCTTCTCAGAGCTTTATACTTTCTGGTCTTACATTTAGGTCTTTAATCCATTTTGAGTTTATTTTTATGCATGATGTTATAAAGTATTCATATTTCATTCCTTTATATGTAGCTATCCAGTTTTTATTTGCACCAGTTAATTGAAGAAGCTGTCTTTTCTCAATTGTATATTCTTGTCACCTTTGTCAAAGATAAGTTGCCCATAGGTGTGTAGATTTATCTCCAGGCTTTCTATCTTGTTCCATTGGTCTATATGTCTATTTTTGTGCCTGTGTCATGCTGTCTTGATGACAGTATATTTGTATTAAAGTCTGAATTCAGAAAGGTTGATTCCTCCAGCTCCATTTTTCTTTCTCAAGATTGTTTTGACTATTCACGGTCTTTTGTATTCCACACAAATTGTGAAATTATTTGTTATAGTTCTGTGAAAATTGCCACTGGGAATTTGACAGGGATTGCATTGACTCTGTAGATTGCTTTAAGTAATATAGGCATTTTGACAATATTGATTCTTTCAATCCAAGAACATGGTATATCTCTCCATCTGTTTGGTTGTCACTGATTTCTTTCATCAGTATTTTATAGTTTTCTGCATACACATCTTTTGTCTCCTTAGGAACAGTTATTCTTAGGTATTTCGTTCTTTTTGTTGTAATGGTAAATGGGATGTTTTCTTAATTTCTTTTTCTGATTTTCATTGTCATTGTATAAAAATGTAAGGGATTTCTGTGTATCAATTTTATATCCTGTGACTTTACTAAATACATTGATCAGATATAATAATATCCTGGTGACATCTGTAGGGTTTTCTATGTAAATAATCATGTCACCTGCAAACAGTGAGTGCTTTACTTCTTTTCTAATCTGAATTCCCTTCTTTTTATTTTCTGGTTGCCATGGGTAGGACTTCCAAAATAATATTGACTAATAGTGGTAAGAGTGGGCACATTTGTCTTTTTCCTGATCTTGAGGAAATGCCTTTAGTTCTTCACCACTGAGAATGTTTGCTTTGAATTTGTCTTGTATTGCCTTTATTACATTGAGGTAGGTTCTTCTATGCCAATTTTCTGGAGAGTTTTATCACAAATGGGTGATGAGTTTTGTCTAAAGGTTTTCTCTACATCTATTGAGATGAACATATAGTTTTATCTTCCAATTTGTTAATATGGTGCATCATATTGATTGATTTTGTGTATTGATTGATTTGTGTATATTGAAGAATCCTTGCAACTCTGGGATAAGCCCCCACTTAATCATGGTGTATGATCCTTTAAAGGTGTTGTTGTATTCTTGTTAAAATTTTGTTCAAGATTTTTGCATCTATACTTATCAGTGACATTGGCCTGTAATTTTCTTTTTTGTGCTATCTTTGTCTGATTTTGGTGTCAGGGTGATGGAGGCCTTGTAGGATGAGTTTTCCTTCTTCTGTAGTTTTTGGAAGAGTTTGAGAAGGATAGGTGTTGGCTCGTCTCTAAATGTTTGGTAGAATTCTCCTGTGAAGCCATCGTGGCCTGTGCTTTTGTTTGTTGTAAGATTTTTTTTTCTTTTTTTTTTGTCACAGGTTTTATTTCAGTCTTTGTGATTAGTCTGTTTATATTTTCTATTTCTTCCTGGGTCAGTCTTAGAAGGTTGTACTTTTCTAAGAATTAGTCCATTTCTTCCAGATTGTAGTTGCTCATAGTAGTCTCTTATGATCCTTTGTATTTCTGCATTTTCTGTTGTAAATTATTTTTCATTTTTATTTTAATGATTTGGTTCTTCTCCCTTTTTTCTTGATGAGTCTGCTAACGTTTGTCTACTTTATTTTTAATCTTCTCAAACAACCAGCCTTTAGTTTTATTTATTTTTCTATTGTTTCCATCGTTTCTTTTACATTTATTTCTGCTCTCATCTTTATAATTTCTCATCTTCTACTGACTTTGAGTGTTATTGTTCTTTTTTGTCTTCTTTCTCTAGTTTTATTAGGTACAAGGTTAGGTTATTTATTTGATATTTTTCTTATTTCTTGAGGTAGGCTTGTATTACTAAAATTAAATTGTTTGAAAGTTTGGAAGAGGTATTTCATGGTTTTTAAATTTCTACTCATACTGGAAGTCATAGATCATTTCATATGTTATTGAATATTAATATTTCCTAATTAAAATGGAAAATGCTTTACTTTGTCCACTTAACTAATTGGATTATTGATGCTTTTTTTCTCATAGATGCATATAACTTTTAAACAATAATCATCATTAGCTTGGAATCTTTATTCTTGATGATTTTTAATAAACTTATCCTAAATTTGGTTAAGCAAACTCTCATTTGTCTATGTGACCTCATTCAAATTTGCTAATGATTTATAATTATAAAATTATACCACCAGTTGTGGAAAACATTAATGAAATTACACAACTTTTTGTAAAGTCTGATTTCAATTCTTTAAACCTATTCATAATCACATCATTCCAGAACAAGGAGATATTATGAAACGTTATTTTATGGTGTGGGTAAAGGAATAAAATATGCTAAGTGATGATAAATACAGGTTTAATGATACAGTACTCTTCACAGATGGTGATGGAGACTGTAAGCAATTATCCAAGAATACACAGCCATAAAACATAGACCACTTAATAGTGGTAGTGTTAGTCACTCAGTCAGGAGAGTCTTTGCATCTGAATGGACTGTAGCCCACCAGTCTCCTCTGTCCATTAAATTCTCCAAGCAAGAATACTGGAGTGGGTTGCAATTCCTTTCTCCAGGGCATCCCTACTAAGGGATGAAATTCAGATCACCCACATTGCAGGCAGATTCTTTACCACTGTGCCACCTGGAAAGTCCAAGAATATACAACCATACAACACATACCACTTAGCCAGATCTAAAATAAACTAGCTTCTTAACAACTGCCATGTGAACATTGTAGCCCTTCTTCCCTCTAAAAATGACCTAATCTCACATGAAAACAACTGTTAGAAAACCAGCTTTGTGACCAAAAGCAAAAGCCAAGAGAAAAACAGCAATTGAGTGGTTAGTCAGTGAAATCTGATGTTGTTCACTGCACTGCTTTGCTCTTCTTACTCTTGTTTATTTTGTCCCTCTTCTTCAATCCATTCATGTCAGCTCTCAAGAGATTTGTATGTCATCTGACACTTATTCATCTTTGGAACTCTTCACAGTGATGATCTTTTCCCATCAGTAGCTTTTAACAGACACTTGTTATCTGAGCACTCTAAGCCCTCCACAAAACCTTTCCTTGGAATGGGTTTAATTCAACATCAGACTTCTTCAGGGTGATGAACTTGATACCTGACAACCAGCACTTCTGAAATAGTCTAGTCAGCCCCATTAGGAACTGGAACACAACAAGCCTATCCATGTTAGGTATTCCCAAGTCCCCTTGCCACTGCATCAAGTCCCAGTCCCTACTGCAAAAGGAGACAGAGGTGCCAGTGGTGGTTTAGTTCACATTGATTTGTGACTCTTGCAACCCCACGGGCTGTAGCTTGCTAGAATACTCTCCATGGGATTTTCCAGGCAAGAATAGGGGAGAGGGTTGCCATTTCCTTCTCAAGGGGATCTTTCTGACTCAGAAATAGAACTCAAGTCTCCTACACTGAAGGTAGATTCTTTACCACCTAAGCCCCAAACAACATCGGTCTTTCATCCCTCCAGCTCTCATATAACTTTTTATATGGTAGAATACTTTTTTCTGTGTTTACCCATTCACCATCTAGATGTTTGAACCATTACTTTCCTTTCTGATTCAACCATCTTCTTTGAAGAATTTCTGTTTTCTAAGATTTGATAATGATCCATTTCATTTCCATCTATATTTTGTCCTGTAAACTCATAGTGTGACATCAAGAGACAAATGTTTCATTTCTTTTGCTTTTATCTTGAATACCCATAAAGAATAAAATTTTCAGTTATTCAGTCCTCTTAATCCAAACTTGTTCTGCTATAATTAGAATACATGTTTTCCTTTTTCTTCTCCTTGCCAAAACAAATGCTTTATCTTCATCACGTGAAGAAGATGTGATGTGATTTCCTTATCTCATAGGAAAAGGAGAAGTCTGCTAATTTGCTCTGCTTGACCTTTATATATAAATATTTTCTGATGAATAAACTGTTATAATATCTTCTGAGGGAAGATTTCTTCCATGTACATTGATGAAAAATTTCATCCAGTTAACTATTAAGCTAAAAGCTCTTTAAGTACTCTTTATCCTACTACCTATTAGGTACTATTTACTGAATGATGTAAGCAAATAATGTCAGTAATGAAGCTGAAACTCCAATAGTTTGACCACCTGATGTGAAGAACTGAGTCATTAGAAAAGATCCTGATGCTAGGAAAGGTTGAAGGCAGGAAGAGAAAAGGACAGCAGAGGATGAGATGGTTGGATTGCATCATTGACTCGATGGACATGAGTTTGAGCCAGCTCTTGGTTGGTGATGGACTAGGAAGGCTGGCGTGTTGCAGTCCATGAGGTCTCAAAGAGTCAGACACAACTGAGTGACTGAACTGAACTACACTGACTAAATAATGTGCTACTAATTCTAGCCAGCTTTCAGGTGTCAGTTTTCTTTTTCCCCCGTTTCTAGATGAAAAAAAAAAAAAGTTACCAGAAAGTTAGTAATTAGTCCAAACTGATAGGTGGAAGTGTAAAGACTCAAATACTACTCTCCTACCAGTGAAAGCGAAAGAGTTAACTACCCAGTCATGTTTGATTCTTTGTGACCCCATGGACTGCAGCTTGCTAGGTGCTTCTGTCCATGGAATTCTCCAGTCAGAAATAGTGGAGTGAGTAGCATTTCCTTTCTCCAGGGGATATTCCTGACTCAGGGATCAAACTTGGGTCTACTACATTACAGGCAGATTCTTGACCATCTGAGCCACCAGGGAAGCCCATAGCTTCCATACGAGGATGTGTCTAAAATCTAGAGGTATTGCCTCATTTACTTCAAAGTACATATAAATGAGAATCCAAAATAACCAAGAATACATGTCAAATACCCAAGAATGCATCTCTATCATTCTATCCCAGGCCATTGAAATACAGCAGAATCGAATCTGATAAACACACCATGAGCTACTGACCTCTCTAAATCTCAGTGCTGTGTTCTACACATAATTCTAGAGATGTAGATCTGTTAATCACAATATTCTCCATCTCAGAGCCTGTGTGTGTGTGTGTGTGTGTGTGTGTGTGTTAGTCACTCACTTGTGTCTGATTCTTTGTGACCCTATGGACTATAGCCCACCAGGTTCCTCTGTCCATGTAATTTCCAGGCAGAATACAGTCCTAGTAGAAAAGGAATATATTAGATTGCTGCAAAAGTAATTGTGGTTTTCATTGTTGAACTTTGCCATTTGATATTAGAATACATTCTTAAGTAAATGTGATTATGTTATACATTATTTTAATGTGCATTTCTTGCTTTTTTTTGATAGTGACTTATTACTTGCTGATTGCTTGATATTTATTTTAGACTATGGAAGTGATATTAAGATAGAAAGCAAATTCGAGTAATTTTTTTTTAATTCAAGTTCAACATGGGCTGTAAAGCAGCAGAGACAGCTTGCAACACAAACAATTAATTTGGCCCAGAAACTGCTAATGAACGTATAGTGCAGTAGTGGTTTAAGAAATTTTGCAGAGGAGACAAGAGACTTGAATTTGAGGAGCAGAGTAATTGGCCAATGAAAGTTGACAAAAACTAGTAGAGAGCAATCATCAAAGCTGATCCTCTTACAACTACACAAGAAGTTGCCGAAGAACTCTACTTCAACCATCTTATGGTCATTCAGCATTTGAAGCAAATTTGAAAGGTGAAAAAGCTCAATAAGTCAGTGCCTCATGAGCTGACCATTGTAAAAAATCCTTATTTTGAAATGTCATCTTCTCTTATTCTATGCAACAATGAACCATTTCTCTATCAGATTGTGACATGTCATGAAAAGTGGATTTTATAAGACACCTGGAGCTGACCAGCTCAGTAGTTGGAGCAAGACGCTTCAAAACACTTCCCAAAGCCAAACTCGCAGCAAAGAAAGGTCATAGTCACTGTTGATGGTCTGCTGCTGATTTGACTCACTACAGCTTTCTGATTCCTGGTGAAACCATTACATCTGAGAAGTATGTTCACCAAATCAATGACATGTATCAAAAACTGCAACATCTGCAGCCAGCATGGGTCAACCGAATGGGCCCAAGTCTTCTCCAGGACACTGCCTAATAGTGAGTCACACAACCAAATCTTCAAAAGTTGAACAAATTGGCCTATGAAGTTTTGCCTCATCTGCCATACTTAGCTGATCTCTTGCCAAACCAACTATCATTTGTTCAAGCATATCGGCAACATTTTTCAGGGAAAATTCTTCCACAAATAATAGGAGGCAAAACATGCTTTCCAGGAGTTCATCAAATTCTGCAGCATAGATTTTTATGCTACAGGAATAAACAAACTTATTTCTCGTAAGTTTGGTAAAACTGTGTTGGTTGTAATGGTTCCTATTTTGACTAATAAAGATGCATTTGAGCCTAGTTATAATGATTAAAAATTCACAGTCTGAAACTGCAATTACTTTTTCATCAACAGAATACTGAAGGGAAAATGAAGGCATACCCTGAGGATGGTTGACAGACTTCTCTCATGGACATGCATGCCACAAGGGGCCAAGAACTGAAACCTCCTTCACACAAGAGCAGTCTTGCTGGGAACTCTGATTTTGTTGGTATCTCTATACTTTGCACTGCTCCTTCCTGTATAGCACATATATTTCACTTGTGTTTCCTGTCTTCCTTCCTCCTAACAAAGCTTAATATTGCTGATGCAACTACACCTCAGCCACACTAGAAAAGTCCCTCATCTTTCTTTATCCAGTTTTAATTCAGCTGCTCTATTGCTGCTATTAATAACAATGGCCAGTATATACTGTTTTTTTTTTTTTTTTTTACTAACTGGTTTTCTATTATCTATTTGATTCAGTTCTCTCAATTACCCTATTAAGGAGGCAGTATAATTTCCATTTAGCAGGTGGGAAACACAAAAGGAGGAAGGAACACACACGGAGAAAGGAGTAGACTTGGAACTCTCATTGAACTATATCAGACACAAAACCCACTCTCTTTGTTTTTTTTTTTTTTTTTTAAATCTATTTCATTGAAACATAGTTGGCATAATGTTGTGTTAAATACTTCTGCAGAGAAAAGTAAATCAGATATATATATATATATATATATACACACACACATGAACTATGGATGGAGGTTCATGACGTTGTACAGGAGACAGGGATCAAGACCATCTCCATGGAAAAGAAATGCAAAAAAAGCAAAATGGCTGTCTGAGGAGGCCTTACAAATAGCTATGAAAATAAGAAAAGCGAAAAGCAAAGGATACAAGCATCTGAATGCAGAGTTCCAAAGAAGAGCAAGAAGAGATAAGAAAGCCTTCCTCAGCGATCAATGCAAAGAAAGAGAGGAAAACAACAGAATGGGAAAGACTAGAGATCTCTTCAAGAAAATCAGAGACACCAAGGGAACATTTCTTGCAAAGATGAGCTCGATAAAGCACAGAAATGGTATGGACCTAACAGAAGCAGAAGATATTAAGAAGAGGTGGCAAGAATACACAGAAGAACTGTACAAATAAGAGCTTCACAACCCAGATAATCATGATGGTGTGATCACTCACCTAGAGCCAGACATCTGGGAATGTGAAGTCAAGTGGACCTTAGGAAGCATCACTATGAACAAAGCTAGTGGAGGTGATGGAATTCCAGTTGAGCTACTTCAAATCCTGAAAGATGATGGTGTGAAAGTGCTGCACTCAATATGCCAGCAAATTTGGAAAACTCAGCAGTGGCCACAGGACTGGAAAAGGTCAGTTTTCATTCCAATCCCAAAGAAAGGCAATGCCAAAGAATGCTCAAATTACCACACAATTGCACTCATCTCACACGCTAGTAAAGTAATGCTCAAAATTCTCCAAGCCAGGCTTCAGCAATACGTTAACCGTGAACTTCCAGATGTTCAAGCTGGTTTTAGAAAAGGCAGAGGAACCAGAGATCAAATTGCCAACATCTTCTGGATCATCAAAAAAGCAAGAGTTCCAGAAAAAAAAAAAAAAACAAAACATCTATTTCTGCTTTATTGACTATGCCAAAGCCTTTGACTGTATGGATCACAATAAACTGTGGAAAATTCTGAAAGAGATGGAAATACCAGACCACCTGACCTGCCTCTTGAGAAACCTGTATGCAGGTCAGGAAGCAACAGTTAGAAGTGGACGTGGAACAACAGACTGGTTCCAAATAGGAAAAGAAGTATGTCAGGCTGTATATTGGCACCCTGCATATTTGACTTATTTGTAGAGTGCATCTTGCGTAACTCTGGGCTGGCTGAAACACAAGCTGGAATCAAGACTGCTGGGAGAAATATGAATATCCTCAGATATGCAGATGACACCACCCTTATGGCAGAAAATGAGGAAGAACTAAAGAGCCTCTTGATGAAGTGAAAGAGGAGAGTGAAAAAAATTGGCTTAAAGCTCAACATTCAGAAAACGCAGATCATGGCATCTGCTCCCATCACTTCTTGGGAAATAAATGGGGAACAGAGTCAGACTTTATTTTCCTGGGCTCTAAAATCACTGCAGATGGTAATTGCACCCATGAAATTAAAAGACACTTACTCCTTGGAAGGAAACTTATGACCCACCTAGACAATATACTGAAAAGCAGAGATATTACTTTGCCAACAAAGGTCCGTCTAGTCAAGGCTATTGGAGAAGGCAATGGCACTCCACTCCAGTACTCTTACCTGGAAAATCCCATGGATGGAGGAGTCCAGTAGGCTGCAGTCCATGGAGTCGCGAAGAGTCGGACACGACTGAGCAAATTCACTTTGACTTTTCACTTCCATGCATTGGAGAAGGAAATGGCAACCCACTCCAGTGTTCTTGCCTGGAGAATCCCAGGGACGGAGGAGCCTGGTGGGCTGCCGTCTATGGGGTCGCACAGAGTCGGACATGACTGAAGCTACTTAGCAGCAGCAGCAGCAGCAGTCAAGCCTATGGTTTTCCCAGTGGTCATGTATGGATGTGAGAGTTGGACTGTGAAGAAAGCTGAGCACCGAAGAATTGATGCTTTTGAACTGTGGTGTTTGAGAAGACTCTTGAGAGTCCATTGGACTGAAAGGAGATCCAACCAGTCCATCCTAAAGGAGATCAGTCCTGGGTGTTCTTTGGAAGAACTGATGCTGAGGCTGAAACTCCAGTAGTTTGGCCACCTCATGCGAAGAGCTGACTCACTGGGAAAGATCCTGATGCTGGGAGGGATTGGGGGCAAAAGGAGAAGGGGACAACAGAGGATGAGATGCCTTGATGGCATCACTGACTCGATGCACATGAGTTTGGGTGAACTCTGGGAGTTGGTGGTGGACAGGGAGGACTGGCTTGCTGCGATTCATGGGGTCATAAAGAGTCAGACATGACTGAGTGACTGAACTGAACTGAACTGATATGTAATTTGCTTGTTCATTTCACATTCTTTTGCATTATGATTTATCATAGGATATTGAATATAATTTCCTGTGTTATGCAGTGCAACCTTATTATTTATCCATTCTGTGTATAATAGTTTGCATCTCTAATCCCAAATTTCTAATCCATCTCTTTTCAACCTCCCTACAACTTTCAATCACAAGTCTGTTCTCTATGTGGTAAGTGTGATTCTATTTCATAGATACGTTCATTTGTATTATATTTCAGATTCTGAATATATGAGTCATATCATGTGATATTGTTTTCTTTTTCTGACATTTCACTTAGCATGACAATCTCTTGCTTCATCAGTGGGGATGCAAATGACATTATCTCATCCTCTTTATGGCTGAGTAATATTCCATTGTTCATATGTACCACATCTTCTTTATCTATTCCTTTATCGATGTACATTTAGTTTGTTTCCAAGACCTGGTTATTGTAAGTAGTCCTGCAATGAATTTTAGGGAACAAATGTCTTTTAAAATTAAAGTTTTCTTCAAATATATGCCTAAGAGTAAGATTGCTAGATTATATGCAAAGTCCACTCAATTTACTGGCCTATATGATGAAATATTACCATTCCTAGATAAAATGCCTTACCCTGGTTAAAGTGTTCTTGGTTCTTTAAGAATGTATCTTTTAAAATATCTTTTTTTTCCCCCAAGCATACCCTAATTACAGAAAAAAATAAGTGCAGGTTTTGTTGAGTTTCATTCAAATGAATATCTTTACCACCACCCCCACCACTATGATCAGCATTCATATCAAGAGAAAGAATAAGAATCATTTTGGAAGCCCTCCATGATGCTTCCTTTTAGCTCCTCCTCCCACTACTCCATGAGTAACCACTACCCTGAGAAGGAGGAGCGTGCCAGTGAAATTAATTCACATGACTGAGGCAAGCTAGTGTTAGAAGGGGCTTTGAACAGAAAGATTTTCCATAGATTGTGTAATGCAGGCAAAATCTGGTGCTAAACATTACAGCAGACAGTCCTTGGCTAAGCAGGTGACATGGGAGCCACTGCATAACTTTGTAGAGATATTTTGTGACATTACAAACTGCAAAAATTCTCAGTCTAATAGAACCTAGTTGTGGGTCCACAAGTTAAATTGCATATTGTGATGTGTTAGTTTCCTGACCTGCATCAGTACTATAGTAAGTCACAAACTATCACCCAAGGCTAGCCTCCGTGAAAATGTAGACAAGGTTATATCACAAAACAGCATGTTAAATTTTTACTCTGAGAAATATTTAACTTGAACAAAATCAAAATCAGTGTTGAAAATAGAAAAGTATTTCTAAATAAAGAGCAAAATTCTGACTAGTAAAGAATCTGGAAACAATGAGGAGAAATTTTTAAGAAATTACAAAATATTTCCATAAGAGAATATTTTGAAAGAATATCAGTTGGAAGCATGCCTCTTTTTCATTTTTTCCCCTTTTTATTTGTCAAGCTGCACTCCATTTATAACTGCTTGTGGTTTGATTCAATTAGATTTGACAAGATTGATGTCTTAGGGATGTGGAGAGAGTTGGTTGTGACTATATAGTGTTATTGGGGCATAAAGTGTAAAGATTACAAATAAAAAAATATGGGATATAGAGAAAAATGTCATTCCATGTCAGTGCTTCCAGGTTCAGTTGGAAAACAACAATGATTTTGTTTACATAACTCTGTGCTTGTGTTCACAGTGATAGCATGAGAAAGAAATGCATGTGTGTGTGAGAGAGAAAGAGAGAGAGAGAGAGAGAGGGAGAGGGAGAGGGAGAGGGAAAAGAAGAAACACAGTACACATGAGCAAAGAAATACCTTGGGGCTCAACAGAATATATTTTTAAACTGTGCATTCTCCAGGCCTTATGTCATACCCTGGATTAAAAGGTCCTTTAAAATTTTGGGGGAAACAAACAAACAAAAAGAAGGAGCACATTTTTATACAACATGTTATTTATCGTAGGAGATCTGGATGGGATGTGTACTTAAAACAGTGAGACTGCCTGCAGTTTTCCTGGAGGAGGCAATACCTGAATTTCAGTCAGCAGAAGAAGGGGTAAAATCCCATTCTAGAGGGATAAAGCAGCCCAAGCAAAAGCTCAGAGCTAAAATAAATAAATAAATAAAATGAATTCAAGAAACTCTGCATAAAGTAGTGAGTGAGCCAGAAGGCTAGGGGATTTGGCCACACAAAGGTCCTGAGGACTCTTCAGGTCAGACTGAGGAACATGTATTTTATTCCAGGGCCTGTGTGGAGCCTCTTTGGTCTACTATGCTGAGACTCAAGACTTGTACTTTAATAAATCATTTATCTTTGGAGATATAGACTGAGGGAATTAAGATTTGAAACAGATAATATGAAGACATCACTAATGTGAAAGCATAATAGTATTTGATCCATTCATTTGAAAGCAGCTTGTTTTTCATTGAGTACGTAAAAAAAGCAACCAAAAGAGGCATAGACTGTGAGTGAGATGGGGACCCTGGAGAGATTGATCAAAAACTTCTCTCTGTCTCTGTGATGATGTAAATGGGAAGGAAATTCAAAAGTAAGAGTGGGTGGGGTATATGTATACATATGTCTGATTCAGTTTGTTGTACAGTATAAACTAACACAACACTATAAACAACTAGCTGTCATTATTGTTTAGTCACTAAGTTGTGTCTAACTCTTGCAACCCCAAGGACTGTAGCCTGCCACGTTCCCCTGTCCATGGGACTTTCCCGGCAAGAAAACAGGAACAGCTTGCCATTTTCTTCGCCAAAGGATCTTTGCCCAACCCAGGGACTGAACACCTGGCAGACAGATTCTTTATCTCTGAACTACCAGGAAAGTCCAAAGCAAATATATTATTAAAAAATAAAACTGTTAAAAAAAATAAAAGCAAGCAATAAAGCCATGTTCATTCACTAAAAAGAAAAAAAATCAATCTAGCTAATAGGATAGATATTCTTTATTTAAATGGTGTCATTTATCAGAAGCATTTGGTCTAATCCATAACTAGAAGCGATATACCCCACACTATATTGTGATCTGAAATGCTTGGATTATCCCCAGCATGTTAGCTATAGGCATCTCTTTTCTATGTCACTCCTGCTTTTCACTCAAAGAGGAAAATAATAAAGTATTCAACACTTGCCTTTCTTGTACTCTTCTTTATTGTCAAGAAATTCCTATTGCTTGAAGAAATTTTGATTGAAGTGTAACATTTATTTGGTGGTCTCCTCTCCTGCAGTTACAATGAGCTAATACTTGTTTTAAATTGTGTTTTCTTACAATTAATTGTTTCTGTGGTATGATTTGGCTCTTAAGTTCAGATAAATAAAAGCTGATTCATAGACTTTTTTTTTTTTCAGATAATGATCAGTACTTGGGCAGACTTTTAAAAATTTCTCTAATAGCAAAAATAAAAGAGAATAAATTGTACAATAAAATGTCATTATAATAATGAGTATAGAGCCTGCTATTAATTTTAAAGGTCTTTTGCACGAATGAGAAAAAGGTTATATGACACATCTGTAAAGTCTGCAGATGTTTGATATTTTGAGATAGCAAGGAGGAGGGGCAAATGTTATTTAAATGTGCAATATTCTTTCAATAAGTTCTTGGGTGTCTGGTGAAAGGTCTGGTCTTTTATCTGATGGTTTAGGATTTCAGGAGATCTTATTGTTTGTTAGAACAGTTATTATGGAGAGTGATGACAAAAGTTAAAGCAATTCAAATTCACTTTGAATTTGAAGAGTTAAAGAAATTCAAATTCACTTTGAATCCTAGAAAACAGACAAGATAAAGAGATTTATTTGTAAAGGACCAATGCAAAGTTTCTCAGCTAGACACTTTTATTGTAAAGAGTAACATCTGTAAAGGAAACAGAATATTTATTTTTCGATTTGAGTTAATTCTATACCTAACTTACTGTACTCCAAGGTCAAATTTGCCTGTTACTCTGGGTGTTTCTTGACTTCCTACTTTTGCATTCCAGTCCCCTATAATGAAAAGGACATTTTTGGGGGTGTTAGTTCTAAAAGGTCTTGTAGGTCTTCATAGAACCATTTGACTTCACCTTCTTCAGCTTTACTGGTTGGGGCATAGGCTTGGATTACCATGATATAGAATGGTTTGCCTTGGAAATGAACAGAGATAGTTCTGTCGTTTTTGAGATTGTATCCCAATACTGTATTTTGGACTCTTTTGTTGACCATGATGGCTACTCCATTTCTTCTAAGGGATTCCTCCCCCACAGTAGTAGATATAATGGTCATCTGAGTCAAATCCGCCCATTCCAGTCCATTTTAGTTTATTGATTCCTAGAATGTCAATGTTTACTCTTGCCATCTCCTGTTTGACCACTTCCAATTTGCCTTGATTCATGGACCTAACACTCCAGATTCCTATGCAATATTGGTCTCTCCCCCTCAATATTGCTCTTTACAGCATTGGACATTGCTTTTATCACCAGTCACATCCACAACTGGGTATTGTTTTTGCTTTGGCTCCATCCTTTCATTCTTTCTGGAGTTATTTCTCCACTGATCTTGGGTAGCATATTGGGCACCTACTGACTCGGGGAGTTCCTCTTTCAGTATCTTATCATTTTGCCTTTTCATACTGTTCATAGGGTTCTCAAAGCAAGAATACTGAAGTGGTTTGTCGTTCCCTTCTCCAGTGGAGCATATTCTGTCAGACATCTCCACCATGACCTGCCTGTCTTGGGTGGCCCCACACAGCATGGCTTGGTTTCATTGAGTTAGACAAGGCTGTGGTCCATGTGATTAGATTGGCTAGGTTTCTGCGATTATGTTTTCAGTGTGTCTGTCCTCTTGCAACACCTACCATCTTACTTGGGCTTCTCTTACTTTGGACATGGAGTATCTCTTTATGGCTGCTACAGCAAAGTGCAGCTGCTGCTCCTTACCTTGGATGAGTCACCCCTCCTAACCTTGAACATGGAGTAGCTCCTCTCAGCACTCCTGCACCCATGCAGCCTCTGCTCCTTGGACGTTGGTTTGCTCCTCTTGGCCACTGCCCCTGACCTAGACTGTGAGATAGCTCGAATGCTCAAATTATTGCACAGTTGCACTCATCTCACATGCTAGTAAGTAATGCTTAAAATTCTCCAAACCAGGATTCAGCAATATATAAGCCATGAACTTCCAGATGTTTAAGCTGGTTTTAGAAAAGGCAGAGGAACCAGAGATCAAATTGCCAACATCTGCTGGATCATCAAAAAGCAAGAGAATTTCAGAAAATCATCTATTTCTGCTTTATTGACTATGCCAAAGCCTTTGTCTATATGGATCACAATAAACTGTGGACAATTCTTCAAGAGATGGGAATACTAGACCACTTGACCTGTCTCCTGAGAAATCTGTATGCAGGTCAAGAAGCAACAGAACTGGACATAGAACAACAGACTGGTTCCAAATAGGAAAGGGAGTACGTCAAGGCTGTATATTGTCACCCTGCTTATTTAACTTATATGCAGAGTATATCATGAGAAATGCTGGGCTGGAAAAAGCACAAGCTGGAATCAAGATTGCTGGGAGAAATATCAATAGCTTCAGATATGCAGATGATACCATCCTTATGGCAGAAAGTGAAGAGGAACTAAAAAGGCTCTTGAGGAAAGTGAAAGAGGAGTGTGAAAAAGTTGGCTTAATGCTCAACATTCAGAAAACAAAGATCATGGCATCTGGTCCCATCACTTCATGGGAAATAGATGGGGAAACAGTGGAAACAGTGTCAGACTATTTTTCTGGGCTCCAAAATAACTGCAGATGGTGACTGCAGCCATGAAATTAAAAGATACTTATTCCTGGAAGTAAACTTATGACAAACCTAGATAGCATACTGAAAACAAGAGATATTACTTTGCCCACAAAGGTCCGTCTAGTCAAGGCTATGGTTTTTCCAGTGGTCATGTATGGATGTGAGAGTTGGACTATGAAGAAATCTGAGTACTGAAGAATTGATGCTTTTGAACTGTGGTGTTGGAGAAGATTCTGGAGAGTCCTTTGGACTACAAGGAGATCCAGCCAGTGCATCCTAAAGGAGATCAGTCCTGGGTAGGCCTGGCATGCTGCGATTCATGGAGTCACAAAGAGTCGGACATGACTGAGTGACTGAACTGAACTGAACTTACTTTAAGCAGATTAAAGATATATATCCAAAATAGTTACCAGTGCTATATTGTTGCTGTTTAGTCACTAAGTTGTGTTTGACTCTTTGAGACCCCATGGAGTGTAGCCCTCCAAGCTCCTCTGTCTGTGTGATTTCCCAGGCAAGAATACTGGAGTTGATTGCCATTTTCTTCTCCAGCAGATCTTGCCTACCCAGAGATCAAACCTGCATATCCTGTATTGGCAGGCAGATTCTTTACCACTGAGCAGACTTGACTTAAATATGTAAGAATTAATGACATAAAGAAGAAAAATTAATGTTTATTTAGAGTTTACAGTGGGCCATGTGCTATACTAGATGATTTTAAATAGTTGGTTTATTTACAGGGCTCTTTATTAACAAATGCTATTAATCTATTTTTCAGATTACATGCCTAGATGTTACTCTTTAAAATAAAAATGTCTAATTGATGGACATTGCATTGGTTCTTTACATATAAATCTCTTGATCATATCTGTTAACCAAAGAGATTTCCAATAACCCAATTCCACAAAGCTAGTAGGTAGTAGTTCCAGAATTTGACTCTCTCCTCCTGCCAATGCAGGAGACACAGGAGACCTGGGTTTTATCCCTGGGTCAAGAAGATCCCCTGGAATAGGAACTGGCAACTCACTCCAATAATCTTGCCTGGACAATCCCTTGGGCAGAGGAGCTTGTAGGTGACTCCTACAGTCTATGGGGTCACAAAGAGTCAGACATGGGTGAGCTACTGAGCATGAACACATCTGCTCCCAAAGCTTCATCTGCATGCTTTCAGGCTGGCTGTCACTGAAAGAATTCTACATCTTTGCAGTTGTTAAGAAAAAGTACTTACAAGTTTTGAAATAATTATATCTTTATACAATTAATAAAATCTACTCTCCACTTCTCCAAAATTCTTACCAGACTATGTACAATTGCTGTCTCAAAGTATAGTAAAACGTATGACTTCTGTGATATTTTACATTAGTGATTTGTTTAGCAATATCTTTATAGAGAACATCTTATAATAAATTTACTAAATTTTAAGTTAAATAGTCCAGAAATAGTACAACATGAAATGAATTTTTTTCAACCCCCTCAGGTTTTATATCCAAATTTTAAGTGTGAGTCATTATTCCTTCTGGTGCCCAATATAGTAACTGTGTTGGTCTCCCAACAATTTCTGAATTACAAGCAAAAAGCGTTCAGTCTATTGGCATGTATTCCAAGATATAGGTGTTTCATACGTCCCTTCTTGATAAATACTCAGGAATTGTCGGCATGATCAAAATGATGTGTTAATTTTAAAGACAAATGGTAATTATATATGATTTGGGGCTTCCCTGTAGCTCAGCTGGTAAAGAATCCACCTGCAAAGCAGGAGAGCCCAGTTAGATTCCTGGGTTGGGAAGTTTCCCAGGAGAAGAGATAAGCTACCCACTCCAGTGTTCTTGGGTTTCTCTGGTGGCTCAGAGGGTAAAGAATCTGCCCACAGTGTGGGAGACCTAGATTCAATCCCTGGGTTGGGAAGATTCCCTGGAGGAGGACATGACAATCGTCTCAAGATTCTTGCCTAGAGAATCTCCATGGACAGAGGAGCCTGGCACACTACAGTCCACGGGGTTGCAGAGTCGAATACGACTAAGCACAGCACAGCACATGCCTGAGTTTACTCTTATTTGAGGAGGACTCACCATAGAATGTAACAGGTACAGTCCTTGGTATCGACAACTATTCTATAAATACTGGATCTATCAATATTTTGGTGAATTAAGCAGATGATATCATCCTTACTGTACTGTAAAATGAAAATAATAATTTGAGGGAGTGGCACTGAAGATGCATATGGTATCTTATGCAGAGCTCCTGATACATTTCAATATTCAGCTTTTACCATTTCTTTTGTAAATACTTTCTAGTACTTCCACTTTCTCCTTGTTTCAAGCCATACTAGTATGGCTAAAGAGCAGGCCAATTCTGTTTACATATATGTTGAATGGAATTTAAACAGTTTTAAAAATGAAACACCACAAATAAAAGGATTTATTTACATAATTCAATCTTGCATAGCCACCTGGTCAGTTTGATTACATGGGCACAACCACTGTATCCCTTTCTTCATAGAACTTAAAAGTAAACATATTTATAGATCTTCTAGAATGACTAATTCAGAAATATAGAACCCTGAAAGAGGATACCTCCCTAAATCAGGATGAAAACGGAAAACAGTATCTTTACAACCTTTCTCAAATGACAAAATATGAGCTGATAGTAACTGAAAATATGGCTTTGGCTTTTTAGTGTTCACATTTTTGTGTCCATGATACAGTAGGTGCTGACACAAATTGAATCCATTCACTGCTTGGATGAAGGTCACCAGAAAAAAATCAGCTCAGAGCTGTGGTGCCTGATAGGGTTTCTGTAGGTCTTGCTACCAATTCTGAAAATAAATGTTTGGTGATCACACTAGGTTCAGTGAAGATGAGTTTTGAAACTGTTCCTATTCACATGCAGAACCATGTGAAAGAGAAAATCCCCAGATGATAATCATAGTGTATTTACCACAATCCTTAGTTGATTCGTTGACTCCAGATTTACTAACTATCTCATTTACGAGTGTAATATGTCTTCAGTGTTTATTAGTTTTGTATGATTGCTACTGTTAGTTTCTGACACATAGTATTTGTTCTTTGTTTGACGATGCAAACAAAATGTTGGAGTGAGAGAAAATTAGACCCAATGTCTCCGCCGCCATTTTGGCTGCAATTGCTTCTGTTTCTGACTCATGCTATCTTCAAATTTGCATCCATTTGTCTGATCTTCTGTGTTGAAAAGGGATACCACAATAATTCCAACAATCAAGGAGTTTGGTTCTAAGATATGCAGAATGCCTTAGCATGTCTGAATGACTGGATTAGTCTACCCTCCTCTCAAAACCTTATTTATAAGTTTTTATGAAAATATCCATTTTTCAAAGATGTCTTTATAAACCAACTGATAGGTGATTTTCCCCCATAAACAGAGAAATACATATATCTGAAATGATATACTTTATATGGTAGAATGTAAAAAAGAAAAAAAATTAGTTTCACCCAGGAAGACAGTTTTACAACACAATTACATCATTTTACTACAGTAGAAACATTGAGTATCACAAGGTAACAATCAATGTAAAATCAAATATATAAGTATTTTTAAAAATCATAACAAGTTGTACAGCACACTTGGAATTTACATGGAATTAGAATGAAATTACTTGGCTGACTCCTTTATAATAAAGTGAACCATGGAACACTCAAGTTGTAAATTTCCTTGTAAACAAACATCTATAAAATAATTTTACAAGTTACATTAGAATGAGGAATAAATGTGTAGAAACATACGGAAAGAAACTGTTTCTTCATTTTCTATGTCAATTTCCCTAATTGTTGCCGCCATAATTCTTTTTCTCTTCAGGTCTAAGTCATCAATGTAGCCTTCAATGGCAAATGAATAAATAATGTTTACACACCAATTCTAACTGTGTGCCAGCCTTATGCCTTGCTGATAAGCCAGATGGTGACTTGCAACTCAAAGAAAGAGTGCATAATCCAAAGAACATGTACCTTGGTAAAATGTGACCTTAATTCCAATCCCAATTTCAGCTGTGATTAACTGTGTACCCCTGGACTAATTCCTTTAGCCCTCTGAAATCAGGGTCTTCATCTCTAAAAAGACTATAAAGCTCATAGGTTGATTATAAAATTGTAAAGGGAGAAAACTTATGTCAAAACAAGCCAATGCAGAGCCAAACCCAAAATTTGGACTCAGATTGAACATTGCTATAAAAACATAAAGAGATGGTCATGACAAGAAGGAAATGTAAGCACAGTGGAGCTGAATGCTACAAACTAGGGCATCTGCTGATACTTCCCTGTCAAAAATTATATTTCCCTAAATAGTAAAAGGACAGATAGAAGATGGGAGGAGAAACCACTAGCAATGAACTGAATAAAAGCTTATGTTTATTTGGCTTCTACTGGCATTCTATTCAGTGTTTATGGGTTCACAGAACTATTCAGAGTGGCCTTACTATCTAGATCAGAGTCAGACACTCAGAAGAATTGTCATCACCCAGCATGTAAGAAAGAGGCCATGTCCATAGGACTTAAGGAACGACAAATGGCCCTAAGCAGACTGAGCTATACAAACCCAGTTTTGTTTTTTTACTTTTTCCTCACAAAGACTTTGGCGATAAACTTCCATTTCAGCAGATTTATTATGATGGTAGTTTTTCCAAACTTCCAAAATTCACCTGATATGTTTCCAGGTCAAACATATCTCTAGGGGAAAATTCTGAACATCCTGCTAAAATAAAATATTATTAGGATAGCTCTAGCAGGCAGATCTCAGGAAACCCTATATAAAAAGGATAGGTCTCCATCATCCAAAACATCACCTCAACTTTCTGCTTAATTGACAGTGGTCTGCCAATGTGATTAACAGTGACATTTCCTTGAGAGACCTGCTTTTGGCCTTTGAATACCACACATTCTATAAAACTTCATTCTCTAGCTGAGAAAGGGAGTGCCAGTGGGAATAGAGAGGAAAAGAAAGGATTTATTTTTGCTATTTCAGGTGTCATATTCACATTCAAAACACTTTCTAATGCATTTGCTTTCAGAAATCTTCACATTTTCCAGAGGGTCAGGTAAGTGTTTTTATCCCAATTTTACAGATGAAAAACTTGAAACCCAAGGTTAAGTGACTGGCTTGCAGCAGCACTGGGAGCCAATGTCAAGATCAGACTTCCACCATCAACGTTTGATGGCTCAGACCACTGGACCAAGACTTTTCTGAGTATAACACAAATGCTTGGAAAATGGTTTTAACCTCTTTCAGGAATACAAACATTCAACACTATGCCTCTGGGTTAAAATAGATTTTCCAAATGCCTGATGAACATGGAGATAGTGAAGGCAGAACCATGACTGCTTTGTTTAATAGAGATAGCTACTATTGTAAGTCATTTTGTAGGTTAAGTCATTCATCATTTCTATTTTCATGCATGAATTCAACAAACACTTGTCAACTGATGGCACAATCAGTAAAATTCCAAGTGAATATACATATAGATGTTATACATGTATAATATACTTTTATAACTATTATTTATAGAAACTATTCAGTGACACTTCTTTGGTGAATCATTCACTATATTAGTGCAGATCATCAGGGATATATTATCTCTTTTAAGTGTTAAACAACTTTGCCCAATATTGTCCCAATAATATAGGTAAGAAAGTTTGCAATTGTTAACAATATCCAACCCTAGATTGGTACTGTAAAGAACAAAGGCTTTTCTATCAAACAGACTTGTGTTCTAATTATAGTTCCACAACTTACTAACCAGATTGCAATGGTTACTTAAACTCTATGAGTTTAAGTTTCCTGATTTGGAAACCTAACTATTAATAACTAACACCATTGTCCCACAATACATGATTTTTCTGAGAATTAAGAAAAAAATATGTTTAGGTACAATACTTTTTTTTCCCCTAGAATAGTATGATTCCCTTCCAAAAATAGCTTCAAAGTACATGGAAAAGTTAAATTTTAAAAATCTTAAAATACAAGTGATTTTTGATGATTAAGTAAGAAGTGTTCAGAGCAAGAAACAAAGGAAGACAGAAATCCAGAACAATAAGCTGAATTCAACAGCTGGTCTTCAATTCAAGGCATACAGCTACCAGGTAGACTTGAGTTTTGTCCTTCATAGACTCATAGAGATAAAGGGAACAGATGAAAAAGACTAGATCCTACATCAGGTGGAACGTCTAATGAAATCCTCTTACATAAAATGGGGATATTCAAGAGTTATGTTTCATCAAAATACTGAGTCCAATATATTCCCCCTCAAAAATGAGAAAGATGGAAAATAATATTTTGACAAGGAACCAAGGGTAAAATGTGCCTAAGAATTCAAAATCAAAATATCAATCAGCAGTTTATCTTTACAACTTAGATTGTTCAAAATCTACCAAGCTAAGAATTCTGTTTGGAGAAACCTAAATTAGCAGTGCTTTTGTGGCTGCCATTCAGAAGGCACATTCCTTATAGCAACAAAAAAGTGTTCTTAACCTGTAGTCACTTTATGACTCAGTGTACAGGGTACAGACGGAAATGCACATCCCCTAGTTTTGCCTGAAAGAGGTATATTTGATTACATTAAATGCCACTGCCTGGTACTCTGGCTTCCATTTAACCTGAATCTAGGTGCTGACTGAGATCCTCCTCCTTGGGACACTGACAGGTGTGGGCACACAATCAACTGTAGGGGGATCGCTTCAAATAAAATAGACTAATAAGACAATCACAGCGGTCTGAAAGACAGTCAAGAGCTAGAAGCTAGTTAAGTGACGAGGTTCATCTACATGAGTTCACACTGTAAGACTGGGAGAAGTGGTTACTTTATCTAATGCATACAAACCAACACGGAGAGTCAAGGAAAGTAAAGAAAAAAATGACTATTTTCAAACAAAAATTAAGATAGAACCTCAGAAAAAAAGTTAATGAAATGAAAGTAAGTAATTTACCTGATAAAGACTTCAAATAATGCTCCCTGAGTTTAGGAGAACAATGAAAGAACAGAGTGAAAATTTTAACAAAGAGAAAGGAATATAAGGATGGACCAAATAGAAATCACAGGACTGAGAACACAATATCCAAACTGAAAAATACAATAGCGGGGTTCAAACTAGATGAAGAGAAAGCAAGATTCAGTGAACTCAAGGACAGAGAAGTGGAACTCATCCAATTAGAGCAGCAAAAAAAAAAAAAAAAAAAAGTGAAGTTAGCTTAGGGGACTTATAGGACAATATCAAGCAGACTAAAACTCAAATTACAGGGTTTTCAGAAAGTGAAGAGAGAAAAAAAGGGGATAGAAAATTTAATCAAAGAAATAATGGCCAAAAATATTCCTATCCTTAAGAATAAAACACACATTTACATCCAGGATTTCCAGAGAGTTTTAAATAAGACAAACTCAAAGACTCCCATACTAAGACATATTATAATTAAAATGTCTAAAGTTAAAGACAAGGAGTGAATCTTAAGAGGAGCAAGAGAAAAGCAATTTGTTACCAACAAGAGAACCTCCATAAGGCTATCAAAGTTTTTCAGCAGAAACTTTGCAGACTAGAAAGGAGTAGCATGATATACTCAAAGTGCTGGAAAAAGCAAAAATGAAAACAAACCACTGCCACCCAAAAATATTCAACCCAGAAAAATTGCCCTTCAGACTTGAAGAAAAAATTTAAAAAGTTTGCAAGACATGAAAAAGCTAAAGTAGTTCATTATCAGTGTTAAATGAGATTTCTTAAGGTGAAAGGAGAGGATGCTAGTTGTAAAAGGAAAACATAGGAAAGTAAAAATCCTTCTGGGACAGGTAATTATATAGTGCATGCCTGCGTGCATACTTAGTCTTTCAGTTGTGTTTAACTCTTTGCAGTCCCATGGACTGTAGTCTGCCAGGATCCTCTGTCCATGGAATTTTCCAGGCAAGAATATTGGAGTGGGTTGTCATTTTCTACTGCAGGAGATCTTCAACTCAGCTATATAACAGCTGTAAAGGTTGTGGGTTAATCACTTTTGAAGCTAGTATAAAGGTTAAAAGGCAAAAATAATAAAAATA
The DNA here is from genome assembly GCA_917880005.1 of Nanger dama. Taxonomy (NCBI): domain Eukaryota; kingdom Metazoa; phylum Chordata; class Mammalia; order Artiodactyla; family Bovidae; genus Nanger; species Nanger dama. The sequence goes on along the minus strand of CAKJTW010000004.1, from coordinate 62,301,310 downwards.
ACTGTAACTAAAATATTTTGATGGATGCATATGATAAAATTATGCAAATTGTTAAATCAAAATTATAAACTGTGATGGGGAAATAAAAGTGTAGAGCTATAGAATGCATTTGAAATTAAGTTATCAACTTAAAATAAACTGCTATAAACATATGTTGTTTTACTCAAGCCTTATAGTAACTGCAAATCCAAAACCTGTGATAGTTACACAAAAGACAAAAAAGACAGAATCTAAGCATACTACTACAGAAAATCATTCAGTCAAAAAGGAGAAGAGCAAGAGAATAAGAAAGGAACAAACAAATTATAAAATAGCTGGAAAAAATGAATGCAATTGCTATATATATATATATCAATAATTACTTTAAATGTAAATGAATTAAATTATTCATAGACATAGAGTGACTGAATGGATAAAAATACATGGCCCCTATACATGTTACCTGTAAGGGCCTCACCTCAGATGTAAGGACACAGACTCAAAGTGAAGTGATGAATAAAAATTACATACAAATAGAAACTAAAGGAAAACCAGGGTGCTATACTTGTATCAGATGAAATGTGTGCTAAGTTGCTTCAGTTGTGGCTGAGTCTTTGCAACCCCATGGACTATATAGCCTGCCAGGCTCTTCTGTCCCTGAGGTTTTCCAGGCAAAAATATTGGAGTGGGTTTCCATTTCCTTCTCCAGAGATTAGATGAAATAAACTTCAAAAAAAAAAAAAGCTCAAATAACAGACAAAGAAGGTTATTATGTAATGCTATTAAGATCTATTCAGTAATAGGACATAATATGTGTAAATTTTTATATATCCAACATAGAAGTTCTTAAATATATCAAACACATATTAAAAGACATAAGATAGAAAAAGATAACAATAAAACAATGGTAGAGAACTTTAGCACTCCACTTTTATCAATGGATAAATCCTCCAGATAGAAAATCAAAAGGAAACATTGACCTTAAACAACATGCTAACCAGATGGGCTTAACAGACATGTATAGAATATTCTGTCCAAAAGCAGTAGGAAATACACTCTTTTCAAGTGTGCCTGCAAGATTTTCCAGGATCAATGTTATGTTAGTATACAAACCAGGTCAATTAATTTAAGGAGCTTTAAATAATATAAATCTTTCCTGAAACATGACAAAATAAATTACAAAAAGAAAAGTTGGAAAATCCCCCAATATGTCAAAATTAAACACCATGCCACTCAAGAATTAATAATATAAAAAAGCAATGAAAATAGAAATAAAAAATATATTGAGATAAATGAAAATGGAAACGTTGTTGCTGTTCAGTCGTCATGTCCAACTCTTTGCAACCCCATGGACTACAGCATGCTAAATTTCCATGTCCCTCACCATCTCTTGGAAGTTGCCAAAGTTCATGTCCATTGAATTGGTGATGGCTACAACATAACAAAACTTATAGGATGCAGCAAAATCAGTTTAAGAGTAAATTTATAGTAATAAATGCCTATATTAAAGAAACAAGAAAGATCTCAAAACAACTTAACTTTACCCTCAAAGAATTCAAGAGAAGATTAAATTAAGCACAAGGTTAGTAAAATGAAAGAAATAACAACAAAAAAAGGCTAAAATAGAGACTAAAATGACAGAAGAAAAGGTTAACAAAGATAAGCTCCTTGAAAATATTTTTTAAATAGGCAAATTTAATATTCATTGACAGTGAAAAATCTCATAGAACAAGATGATTAAGGGAATTTACAAAATCTCACAGCTAACAACATACTCAATGGTGAATAATCAAAACTACATTGAAAAACAAACTTGATACTATGATTAATTGATTTTTGACAAGAGTGTCAAACACATTTAATGGAGAAAGAATAGTCTCTAATGGTGCTAAGACAACCAGATAGATGTATGAAAAATGATGAAGTCAGACACTATTTCACATCATATAAAAATGTAAAATCAATCAAGAACCTAAATAAAAAAGCTAAAAGTATAAAACTTTTTGAATTATCCATTAGGGTAAAGTTTCAAAATAATTCAAGTCCTGGAAAACTACTTGGTTGTTCCTGAAAGATAAATATGGAGTGGGAAGAGAGATAGGCCGAGCCCAGAGGATTTTTAGGTCAGTGAAACTATTCTGCATGATAGTATGATTATGGACAGAGACACATGACACATGCCTTTGTCAAAACCATAGATGAGCAATATCAAGGATGAACTCTAATAAGCTACAAACTTGGGCTAATAATGATGCAACAGTGTAGGTTTATCAATTGTACAAATATACCACTTTGTTATAGGATGTTGATAACGAGGGATGTTGTGTGTGAGGGTAGGGTGGGTGGGGGGTGGGTACACAGGAATTCTTTGTGCTGTTTGCTCAATTTTGCCCTAAACCTAAAACTGCTATAGAAAGTAAAGGCTATTTTTTTAAAAAGATTATGCAACCACATGATCCAGCAGTTCCACTCCTAGGCATATGTCTTGAGAAAACCTGAATTCTAAAATGTCAGCTCTCTGATGTTAATTGCAGTACTATTTACGATAGCCAGGATGTGGAAGCAACCTCAATGTGACAGACAAATGGATAAAGATGATATAGTACATGTATACAATGGAATACTACTTAGCCATAAAAAGAAATTAAATAGTGCCATTTACAGAGACATGGATGGACCTAGAGATTGTCACACAGGGTGAAGTAAGACAGAAACAGAAAAATAAATGTCATATAATAGTCTTTAAATGTGGAATCTAGAAAATAGTATGCTACTGCTAATTCGCTTCAGTCGTGTCCGACTCTGCGGCCCCATATACAGCAGCCCACCAGACTACCCTGTCCCTGGGATTCTCCAGGCAAGAACACTGGAGTGAGTTGCCATTTCCTTTTCCAATGCATGAAAGTGAAAAGCGAAAGTGAAGTCGCTCAGTCATGTCCGACTCTTTGCGGCCCCATGGACTGCAGCCTACCAGGCTCTTCTGTCCATAGGATTTTCCAGGCAAGAGTACTAGAGTGGGGTGCCATTGCCTTCTCCAAGAAAATTGTATAGATGGACTTATTTGCAAAGCATAAATAGAGTCACAGATGTAGGAAATAAACATATGCTTTCCAAGAGGAGAGTTAGGATGAATTGAGAGACTAGGAAAAGGAGTACGTTAAGGCTCTATATTGTCACCCTGCTTATTTAACTTATATGCAGAGTACGTCATGAGAAACGCTGACTGGAAGAAGCACAAACTGGAATCAAGGTTGCCAGGAGAAATATCAATAACCTCAGATATGCAGATGATACCACCCTTATGGCAGAAAGTGAGGAGGAGCTGAAAAGCCTCTTGATGAAAGTGGAAGAGGAGACTGAAAAAGCTGGCTTAAAGCTCAACATTCAGAAAATGAAGATCATGGCATCTGGTCTCATCACTTCATGGGAAATAGATGGAGAAACAGTGGAAACAGTGGCTGACTTTATTTTTCTGGACTCCAAAATCACTGCAGATGGCGAGTGCAGCCATAAAATTAAAAGACACTTACTCTTTGGAAGGAAAGTTATGACCAACTCAGACAACATATTAAAAAGCAGAGACATTACTTTGCCAACAAAGGTCCATCTAGTCAAGGCAAGGCTATGACTTTTCCAGTGGCCATGTATGGATTTGAGAGTTGGACTGTGAAGAAAGCTGAGTGCTGAAGAATTGATGCTTTTGAACTTTGGTGTTGGAGCAGACTCTTGAGAGTCCCTTGGACTGTGAGATCCAACCAGCCCATCCTAAAAGAGATCAGTCCTGGGTGTTCATTGGAAGGACTGATGCTGAGGCTGAAACTCCAATACTTTGGCCACCTCATGCGAAGATTTGATTAATTGGAAAAAACCCTGATGCTGGGAGGGATTGGGGGCAGGAGGAAAAGGGGACAACAGATGATGAGATGGCTGGATGGCAGCACCAACTGATGGACATGAGTTTGGGTAAACTCTGGGAGCTGGTGATGGACAGGGAGGCCTGGTATGCTGCGATGCTTGGGGTCGCAAAGAGTTGGGCATGACTGAGTGACTGAACTGAACTGAGAGTTTGGGACTGACATATATACACTACTATGTATAAAATAGATAACTAATGAGTTCCTACTGTAAAGCACAGATAACTCTACTCAGTGTTATATGGTGAGCTAAATGGGAAGGAAATCCAAAAACAGTGGATATTTTATTGCAGTATTTTAAAGCAATTATACTCAAATAGAAGTTAATTAAAAAGTAAATAAGAATAAAAAGATATAATTGTGCCTGACCCAATAATTCTGCTCCCAGACATATGCAAAAGAAATAAAAATAAGTACTCAAACTATACCTATACATAATTATTCATAGTAGCAATGTTGTCTTTTCTTGCCTCTTTTCGTTTAGTCCCTATGTTGTGTCCAGCTCCTTTGAGACCACATGGACTCCAGCCCACCAGGCTCCTGTCTGTGAGATTCATTTGGCAAGAAAACCGGAGTGTGTTGCCATTTCCTTCTTTGGGGCATCTTCCCAACCCATGGATCAAATTGGTATCTCCTTCATTGGCAGGCAGAGTCTTTACCACTGAGCCACCTAGGAAGTCCACTAGCATTATTATCAAGAGCCAAAATGTGGGAATTTCCTGTTTAGATCAAAAGAGAAAAGGATAAACAAATTGTGGTATATACATACAATAAAATATTATTCAATTGTAAAAATGAAGTACTAATACAAGTTACAGCATGGATAAATTCAAAAACATCATGCTAAGTAAAATATGCCAGATGCAGAATGTCACATAATGTATGATTCCAGTTACATGGAAATACCTGAATAGATAAATTCATAGATACAGATAGATAACAACTGGTTGCCCAGGGCTGGAGAGGGTGCAATTAAGAGCAACAGCTTAGTGTTTATGGAGTCTTCTTGTGATGACAATGTTTTAGAACCAGAAGCAGGTGGCAATTGTACTACATTATGAATGTACTTGATGGCACTGAATTGCATACCATAAAATGCTTACTTATGTGGATTTTACCTTTAAAAATATGTAGATGAGTTAGGCAAAAAGCTGGAAAGTGAAACTTATCTCTTGCTGATCAAAATACATAGCTCATCAAATCAGGGAACTTTAAAGGTGGGGTTGTGAATATGTTATGCATCTGATGACATCATCTTGCACATTATATTTTCTAACATAGATTATTTAAAGATTGAAACCATGGCCCTACTCTGTTTATATTCATAAATAAAGTCACGGAACTTCATCAAATGAAGTTTATTTACCAGTCATTTATAAATGATTGCTGTGAAACTTCAAGATAACCTGACTTCTGAGTTACATTAAGAATTTCTCCTGTAAGTTGATGTAAAATATATATTTTATAAGTAAATGTAAGCATAGTTAATATTAAGATAAATTCTAGCTCAGCTCCATACAAATTCTTTATCATCCCAGCAATTTTCATATCATTTAACAAATGGAATATAGGCACAGAGATAATAATAATGTAAAACTCAGAAAAAAATTATTTTTATTCTCTCCTTGCCCCTCAAAGCCCAACTATAGGTGGAAGGATATAATTGAGGAAATTATGAGATTGATAAGAATTTCATTTAGTAGTAAATTTTTTCTTGTTTCTATGTGTAACAAATACCATACAATGGTATCATACATTTGTAAAGTTCCTTTTTCAGTGTAAGTATCTTCAAGTTCAGTTCAGTTCAGTTGCTCAGTGGTGTCCAGCTCTTTGTGACCACATGAACTGCAGCACCCCAGGCTTCCCTGTCCATCACCAAATCTCAGAGTTCAGCTAAACCATGTCCACTGAGTCAGTGATGCCATCCAACCATCTCATCCTCTGTCATCCCCTTCTCCTTCTCCCCTCAATCTTTCCCAGAATCAGGGTATTTTCCAAGGAGTCAGCTCTTTGCAGTAAGTGGCCAAAGTACTGGACTTTCAGCATCAGCACAGTCCTTCAAATGAATATTCAGGAATGATTTCCTTTAGGACGGACTGGTTGGATCTCTTTGCAGTCCAAGGGACTCTCAAGAGTCGTCTCCAACACCACAGTTCAAAAGCATCAACTCTTTGGCGCTCAGCTTTCTTCACAGTCCATCACTTACATCCACGCATGACCACTGGAAAAACCATAGCCTTGACTAGACGGACCTTAGTCGTCAAAGTAATGTCTCTGCTTTTGAATATACTATTTAGGTTGGTCATAACTTTTCTTCCAAGGAGTAAGTGTCTTTTATTTTCATGGCTGCAATCACCATCTGCAGTGATTTTGGAGCCCAGGAAAATAAAGTCAACCACTGTTTCCACTGTTTCCCCATCTATTTCCCGTGAAGTGATGAGACCGGATGCCCTGATCTTCGTTTTCTGAACGTTGAGCTTTAAGTCAACTTTTTCACACTCCTCTTTCACCTTCATTAAGACGCTCTTTAGTTCTTCTTCACTTTCTGCCATAAGGGTGGTGTCATCTGCATACCTGAGGTTATTGATAATTCTCTGGTATTCTTTATTCCAGCTTGTGCTTCATCCAGCCAAGCATTTCTCATGATGTACTCTGCACAGAAGTTAAATAAACAGGGTGACAATATACAGCCTTGACGTACTCCTTTTCCTATTTGGAACCAGTCTGTTCTTTCATGTCCAGTTCTAACTGTTGCTTCCTGACCTGCATACAGGTTTCTCAAGAGGCAGGTCAGGTGGCCTCGTATTCTCATCTCTTTCAGAATTTTCCACAGTTTATTGTAATCCATACAGTCAAAGGCTTTGGCATAGTCAATAAAGCAGAAATAGATGTTTTTCTGAAATTCTCTTGCTTTTTCGATGATCCAGCGGATGTTGGCAATTTGATCTCTGATTCCTCTACCTTTTCTAAAACCAGCTTGAACATCTGGAAGTCCACTGTTCATGTATTGCTTAAGCCTGGCTTGAAGAATTTTAAGCATTACTTTACTAGAGTGTGAGGTGAGTGCAATTGTGTGGTACTTTGAATATTCTTTGGCATTGCCTTTCTTTGGTATTGGAATGAAAACTGACCTTTTCCAGTCCTGTGGCTACTGCTGAGTTTTTCAAATTTGCTGGCATAGTGAGTGCAGCATATTCACAGCATCATCTTTCAGGATTTTAAGTAGCTCAAGAGGAATTCCATCATCTCAACTAGCTTTGTTCGTAGTGATGCTTCCTAAGGCCTACTTGACTTCACATTCCAGGATGTCTGTCTCTAGGTAAGTGATCACACCATTGTGATTATCTGGGTCGTGAAGATCATTTTTGTACAGTTCTTCTGTGTATTCTTGCTACCTCTTCTTAATATCTTCTGCTTTTGTTAGGTCCATATCATTTCTGTCCTGTATTGAGCTCATTTTTGGATGAAATGTTCCCTTGGTATCTCTAATTTTCTTGAACAGATCTCTAGTCTTTCCCATTCTATTGTTTTCCTCTATTTCTTTGCACTGATCGCTGAGGAAGGCTTTGTTATCTCTCCTTGCTATTCTTTGGAATTCTGCAACCAAATGGGTATATCCTTCCTTTTCTCATTTGCTTTCATTTCCCTTCTTTTCATAGCTATTTGTAATGCCTCCTCATACAGCCATTTTCTTTTTTGCATTTCTTTTTCTTGGGGAAAAATATATCTTTAAGTATATTTAGATAATTCAAATCAGGTAGTTTTTCTCCTATCCTATAGTTCTGATAGAAAGTTAGTTCCAAACATTTTTTTTTTTTTTGTCTTGATAGTTCTCTGAATTTCCAAAGGAATGCCAATACCTAACTTAATTTCCATGGTAGAACATTTGAGTCTAAGTTTTATAAATTTGACAATCATCTAACATTACTCAACAATTTCTTCTCATTTGTACCACAGCTCTTTTTGCTCTATATTTTCTATGTGCTCACTATTCTAAATGCTGCTGCTGCTAAGTCACTTCAGTCATGTCCGACTCTGTGCGACCCCATAGACAACAGCCCACCAGGCTCCTCTGTCCCTGGGATTTTCCAGGCAAGAACACTGGAGTGGGTTGCCATTTCCTTCTCCATGCTGTACATTATTTATTTTTATATCATATCAGGGAATTTGTGCTATTATTCCTTTTTTTTTTAAAACTGAATTCTAGAGAGTTAATTAAATGTGTCTATAGTCATAAAAGTGGCTTTGAAGGAATAAAATTTCATGCCTTGTATTATATAATCTATCATTGACATATATTTTTGAATATAAAAAATTATCCTGTCATTGAGAAACTGTGCAGTTGAGGACATAACATTGCTGATATCCCTGTAATAGGTTATAGGTGATCCTTATCATCTACTAGCCTTGAATTACCTAACTAATAAAGTAGATACATATATCTTGCCTGCTTCATGCAAAGTTTATAAAAATGTTTGAAAGTTTACTATAGGCTGAATAATTAATTATATTTATTATTAATTTGATGAGGACCAGAAGGTCATGCAATTTAACTTAGAATAACAATAAAATTATATATTAAACACCCAGTCCAAGACAATATGCTAGCATCAATTTTCAAAGCAATCTTAGGAGGTCAGTAACATTTTAGAAACAACTATGAATGGTTGTTAGATACTTTGTTCAACATGGAAAAGTAAAGAGAGACACTGATAGTAAAAGTCGTGTTTGCTGGTCAAAATTTCCAAGCTCCTTACACAGGCTCCTCTGAAGTCCAATCAAACATTCTTGGATTCATGTCAGTCATTTTGGGGCTGTGTGTGCTCAGTGAGTTACTAAGCTTCTTAAAGCTTCAGTTTCCACAGTGCTTGGGCTAACCATGAAAAGTCTATTTTGCCATAAATTATCTGTCAAACAAGTAGTTTCACAGGAGAATGGGTGTAGGATGACCAGCATATAAACACTGTGGGACCCTGTAGCTCCTAGGTTTATTAAAAAGAAATTAAGGAGAGATGTATTCCCCATGATTAAAACCTCAAATAGCCTTATTGCACGTAATTATGTTCTATGAATTATCATCTGTTCATCTAAATCATTTTGAAATTTTTGATTAATTCAGTTTCAAGGAGTGAGGTGTAAAATTAGTTCAGTGAGTTAACTGAGTGTGATATCTGAATTAAGCTAGGGGATTTTTGTTACTAAACTGTTAGTATCAAATTCAAAGGCAATCACCTCTCAGATCCTTAATTCTTCCATCTGGGCTTCCTTAATAGCTGTGTTGGTAAAGAATCTGCCTGAAATGCAGGAGACCTGGGTTTGACTCCTGGGACAGGAAGGTCCACTGGAGAAGGGATAGGCTACCCACTCCAGGATTCTTGAGCTTCTTTTGTGGCTCAGCTGGTAAAGAATCTGGCTGCAATGCAGGAAATATGGGTTTAATCCCTGGGTTGGGAAGATCCCCTAAGAAGGTAAAAGCTACCCACTCCAACATTCTGGCCTGGAGGATTCCAAGTAAAGCCCATGGGTTCACAAAGGTTCAGACACAACTGAGCCACTTTCACTTCACTTTCATAGAATATAAATGATACAAATAACTACCCTTAACATTTGTTATGTAGATTAAATTAGATAACATTAGTCAATGCCTAGAATATAATTGCTGGGGGCGCTCCGCAGAAAGAGTAGAGGCAGTGGAATTTTCCTCAGCTAAGCCGAGGGGTCCCGAGAAGAGGTGGAGCCTGCGGTACGCCAACCCAGCCTCTCGGCGAGTGAGAAACAATCAGACGGGACAGGGGTTCCGTCGAAGCAGTTCCACTTTATTGCTGCAAACTCCCAGCTTATATAGGCAAGCAGGGGGGTTTAGGAGGGACTTTCCATAGTTGCACCAATCACGTTAAAGGTCAAATCATTATGTGCCTTCAGTTGCACCAATCATGTTAAAGGTCAAATCCTCACGTGCATGGAAATCAAGAGAGCCAATCAAAAACTTTGACAAACACAGACCCCGCCCCTCTCACTTCCGCCAGGCGCCATCTTAGTTTCCAACCACTTCCAACTGTTAAGCTAGCCCTCTTTTTTTTCCTCCAAGGTTTCCCATTTAGGGCCCCACATATGATAAACTTTTAATTATTTATTTTTCTGTCCATCCCTTTCCCAAGTGGCCTGGTCAAGTTATATTCCTTCTGAACTAGCATTTTTTCTTAGAGGTGCACAGATGAAGAACTACAACAGTTTTCTGTAGTTGAAAAACACAGAGTAGCAGTGAATGATGTGAATAGGTGGCTCAGCTGTGACAATGAGTTTATATTCCTCTTTAAGTCAATATACAACCCTTTATGGGGTTCAAAAACACCTTTTACAGGCATTATTTGATATGTGAAATACTATTGTGACATAAAATTTTGCAAGCTTTAGCAAATAGAAAAGGGGAAGCCTATGGTTTTTCTGATTCCTAAAGCCCTCTGTCTCCATTGCCTTCATGAAAATACTTCTGGTTGTGTGATATTATAGCAAAAATGTCCTTAAAAATCAGTATGTTTGATTTATTTCATTTTGTAAACAAGGAAAATAGTAAAAATCCATTTGCTTAAAGTAATAAAAGTTTGCTTCAGAGATTCTGACCATTCTAGACCTCACATCTCCTGATTTCCAATATAGCATTCCTTTCTCTGTATCATGCCAGAGCCCTTCTTTCAGAGTGAAGGGCATGTTCCAAATATTTGCAATCCAGAAATTAATTCTATATTGTTGAAAGATTTAAGGCACAAGCATGTTTGTTTTACTTTTCTTTCTGTAAAACTATTGTTAAATATTTCCTAGGTACAAAGAAGTGTATACAGCCTGAAAATAAAATTAAAAATACAATAAAACAAATCCAAGTCAACACTATCCAGTTTGAGAAATAGTATGTTACCAGTCTGTTTAAGACTCAGACCTCCTCAAGTTTTTATTCTAACACCCACTGCATGTGTAACCACTATCCTGAATTTTATACAATTTCCTGTTTTTAAGAATGAAGTTTTTATTACATATCCATAAATGATATGTTATTTAGCTTTAATTTTTTTAAATGTGTGTAAATGAAATAACTATGTGTCTTATTTTAGACTACATTTTCTTTCTTTTTTTCATTTAAAAATAGCACTTGTTTATTTCAAAGGAGGAAGACTACATTTAGACTACATTTGGATTACATTTAGTAGACTACAAGTCTACTAAAATGTAGACTACATTTTCTACTCACAGTTATATTTTTAAAAAGTTATTTACGTTGATACTACTCACTAAAGCCATTCTTTTCCACTGCAATATTGCATTCAATTGTATGAAAATACCATGTTTATTTAGCTTTTATTCTGTAATTATATTTGAGTAGTTTCTAAAATGTGATGTATTAACCATTGTTGCTGTAAATAGGCCTTTGTGTATCTCCTGATTCACATGTGCAATAGTTTTTAGAGCATATGTATTTGAGAATACTGTAGCTATGACATAGATTTTTCACTTATTCAAAATGGCACTATCAGTTTACACTGCCACCATGTCCATTGCTCCTTCTCCTTGAAAGCCTCTAATAATTCTGTTTTAAATTTGTGTCCATCTGTGCAGTGTGGATGATGTCACATCGTAGCTTTGCTATGCATTATTGAAAAGAAATGAGTGTGTTCTCACTTATTGATAGGTCACTTACATTTACTCTTGTTCAATGTTATTTTTGCCTATTTTTCTTGCTGTGCTATTTGTCTTCTTTTTGTTGATTTAACATATATTTGTGTGTGTGTGTGTGTGTGTGTGTGTGTGTGTGTGAGAGAGAGAGAGAGAGAGAGAGAGAGAGACAGAGAGAGAGAGAGAGCTCTCTTATTCCAGAGTAATAAGTGATGTTCCAAATAGTTACAGACTACAGATCAAGTTCATATTGTTGGAAAGTTTAAGGTACAATTTATAGATTGTAAATGGATATCAGTGATACCATTTTCATGTATGTTATATAGTATTTGACCTCCATACTGTGTAACATAGACACACCAAAATTTCCCACATGCTTTGAAATTAAGTATGGCCATGTGACTTGCTTTGAGCAAAGACTCACATGAAGAAACAACTTGTATTATATCACAGAGAAAGTTCACAAAGAGCCAGTGCATTTACCATCCTCCCTTCCTCTGCTGATAGGATCATGGTTGACTATGTCAAGGTGAAACTCCTTTAGTCTAAATCTCTGACTAACTGCACTGAGTAAATTCCTCAGCCAATCCAAACTAATTATGTCATGTGAGTAAGATAAAATAAACTTTTCCTGTGTTAAGTCTATAATAATATTTTGGAGTTGATTAACACATTGACACTTTTACCTTTTTTGACTTGATAAATTGTACTTCATCAAAATTAGAAGTGTTGCTCTTTGAAAGACCATTAAGGATAAAAGCACACAAGCAACATATTGGGAGACAATATTGACAACACATACATCAGGAAAACAACTTATATCCAGTAGATTTAAATAATTCTTAGAAAAAATAAAATATGAACAACCCAATATTTTCTCAAATGACAAAAACATTTGAATAGATGATTCATGACAAATACTCAATTGACTAATAAGAACATGAAAAGTTCACAATAACATTATTAAATTAAATTTAATAATTTATTATTAAAATTGAAATTTTATAAATATTATAAATTTATTAAAATTATTAGGAAATATCATTATGCACATATTAGAATGGCTAAAGTTAAAGAACAAAATGACCGCACCTTATGTTGACAAAGGTGTGAAGCACTGGAATTCTCATTACTGCTGGTCAGAATGTAAAATTTTATAACCTTTAAAAAAGTAGAAAATACTGACAGGTACTATGACATGACTGAAACCTGAGGACATTGCGCTGAGTGAAATAAGCCAAATGCAAAAAGACAAATACTACATGATTCCACTTATATGAAGCATCTGGAATAGTCAAATTCATAGAGATGTAAAGTAGAATGTTAGTACCCAGAGCCAAAGGAAAGGGGAGAAGGGGTAACTGTTGTTCACTTGGTATGAAGTTTAATTTCTGCAAAAGAGGAAGTGTACTAGCAATAATTTGCAGATCAATGTGAATGTTCTTGGTGGTACTAATCTGGCAAGATAACAAATATTATGTTATGTATATTTTATCATAATTAAAAATTAAAAAAAAAACTTTGGTTAAATTTGATATCTCCTCCTTGACTCTTTTGCAGAGTATATAAAAATATATATTAAGGGACATGAAAATATCTGTTCTTCTTGCATTTTTTCTGAAAATAGTTTTAAACATTTCAAAATATTATCAAACCATTTTGATCTTTTATATTTTTCTATAAATGTGTTCATTTCTCCTAAGTTTTTACTTTTAATTTTTTGCACAAAGTTTTTATATTATCTCTATTTTCTCTGTCCCTGTAGCATTGCTTTTTTAAAATTTGTAATAGTGTTCACCTATTTTTGTACTTTTCTTTGATGCATTTTTTATGATTTATTTAAAGTCAATTTTTCCTGCATTGACTTTCAATCTTTGTTTTATCCCAGTAAAAGTTCCGACATGACAAAATCCTTTAAAATTAAAAAAATATATTTTCAATATTATTCATTTCTAAGGACTTTTAGAAGAGAGGATGAAATGGTTGAATGGCATCACTGACTGGATGGATAAGAGTTTGAGCAAGCTCCCAGAGTTGGTGATGGATACAGAAGCCTGGCGTGCTGCAGTCAATGAATGGGGTTTCAAACAGTAAGACATGACAGAGTGACTGAATAGAACTGAACTGAAGAATTTTCAGATATCCCTAGGTTATATTTTATATTTAAGTATATTTTGAATTTTCTAAATATATAGAGAAAATGGAATTTGCATTTTGCCTTTTTACTGATTGCTTCAGTAAATGCATTAGTGTCTGAGAATATAATCTATTTGATCAGAATGTTTTGAATTTGTACGGAATTGTCATAAAACTATGTCAATTTTCATCACTTTTGTATATCTTCTTAAAAAGAATGTATATTCTTTATTGTGGTGAATATTATGTTAGATCATACATGCTAATTGTTGTTTAAATAATTTGTTATTTACAAACAAAGGTTTATGAAAATCTTCATCTCTGATTATAAATATGTTTACTTCTGTCTTCTTTAGTTTTGTATTTGAAGTTATGATACTAAGGGCAGAAAAGTTTAGAATTGTAGTAATTTCCTCTTATCATTAAAAAGCTAAGACCCTCTTTATCTTAGTGAAGTTTGGTTGTCTAATTTTTGTTTTTATTAACGTAATAAACACAGCTATAATTGTATTGTCATTAAGTGATTAATAATTTTATAGTATACAATTTTCTGTGCTTCTACTCATAATTTTGAGGGTTCTTTTATGTTTTTTGCTGTAATTAGCATTTGACTTGATTTGCCTTTTTAACTGTCATACAAATTTATATTTTACTTACATTTAATATGCTTACTAATATGTTGCAAAACAAATTAACAATATCTTGTTCTACTTGTTACTGTTGTTCAGTCACTCAGTCTTGTCCAACTCTCTGTGATCCCATGAACTGCAGCACACAAGGCTTCCCTGTCCTTCACTATCATCCTGAGTTTTCTAAAACTCGTATCCATTGAGCCGATAATGCCATTTAACCAAGTCTTCCTCTGCCCCCATCTTCTCCTTTTGCCCTCAATCTTTCCCTGCATCAGATTTTTTTCCAATGAGTCTCTTTGAATCAGGTGGCCAAAGTATCAGTTGCAACTTCAGCATCAGTCTTTCCAATGGATATTCAGGACTGATTTCCTTTAGGATGGACTGGTTTTGTCTCCTTGCTGTCCAAGGGACTCTCAAAATTCTTCTCCAACAACACCATTCAAAAGTATGTTTTTCACCACTCAGCCTTTTTACAGTCCAGCTCTCATGTCTGTACATGACTACTGGAGAAACCATAGCTTTGACTATATGAACCTTTGTTCTAGTATTACAATTTACTTTTCTTTATTCCTTTTCATTGCACAGTCTCAAATTCTATTTTTTATCCTGTTAATTTGTAAATTATAAACTTAATTTCATTTTAGCAATTATTTATGGCTCATAAAATACTAAAGTTAAACACCATCTTTATTGTTTCACCAAAGAGTATTTTTTAAAATATGTTAAATATGTTACCCCTTCCTGTCTCATATGGGATTGTTATGCATATTGATTCTATGGTTTCTCTAATATGTCATTTAATAATTTATTTTTATTATCTTTAAACACATATTTAGAACACTCTTTAGGTTTCATTTCTTCTTGCACTAAAGATATTCCATTAAGAACTTATTCCTTTCATATGAGATCAAACTTTTAAACTATGCTTATTGTAGCTAAGATACTGTCAAACTTGGATTTTGATTTTTCTAAAATGTATTCTTTTCACATTTAATCTTGAAATATAGTCTCCCTCCCTACAGAGTTTTAAATTAATATATATTTCTGTGCTAGATTATGCTATTCTATTCTGAGTTCCATAGTGGCAGCTGGTATTTTATATCATGTTAACATTAAGTTTCAGTTTCTCTTTGTTTTTCTGGTTTCTCTATGTTTTTGGTCTTTACTATCTTCTGCAGAAATTAGCATTTTTGGACTTCTAAACCTTGAAGAGGTTAAAGCGTCTGCTTCCAATGCGGGAGACCCGGGTTCAGTCCCTGGATCGGGAAGATCCCCTGGAGAAGGAAATGGTAACCCACTCCAGTATTCTTGCTTGGAGAATCCCATGGACAGAGAAGCCTGGTAGGCTACAGTCCACAGGGTCGCAAAGAGTCGGACACGACTGAGCGACTTCACACACACACACACACAAACCTTGAAGAGGGTTTATTCAGTTTTAGATATTCCTTAAGATAGTTTTCCTTTTTTCCATTCTAGAAGTTCTTTTTATTCTAATCAGAATAGAATAATTTTCATTTCTTATTCTTTGTCATAATTATAATATTGATATTATATATTTAATCATTTCATTCAATGCTATATACTATAAAATTTCAATCTGTAATTTTTTGTGAATCTGAATTTGTAGTTGATTATTTTTGATGCACAATTGCAATTTTAAATTTGCAAGTTTTGAACTATTTGAAATATTTTTTCTCTTGTTTCTTTAAATCATGTCTGTGATTACACCTAGGAAACTATAATTGAAAGAGACATGTGTACCCCAATGTTCATTGCAGCACTGTTTATAGTAGCCAGGACATGGAAGCAATCTAGATGTCCATCAGCAGATGAATGGATAAGAAAGCAGTGGTACATATACATGATGGAATATTACTCAGCCATTAAAAAGAATACATTTGAATCAGTTCTAATGAGGTGGATGAAACTGGAGCCTATTATACAGAGTGAAGTAAGTCAGAAAGAAAAACACCAATACAGTATACTTACACATACATATGGAATTTAGAAAGATTATAACAATGACCCTATATGTGAGACAGCAAAAGAGACACAGATGTATAGAACAGTCTTTTGGACTCTGTGGGAGAAGGCAAGGGTGTGATGGTTTGAGAGAATAGTACTGAAACATGTATATTATCATATGTGAGACAGATCACTAGTTCAGGTCCGATGCATGAGACAGGGTGCCCAGGGCTGAGGCACTGGGATGATCCAGAGGGGTGGGATGGGGAGGGAGGCAGGAGGAGGGATCAGGATGGGGAACATATGTACACCCATGGCTGAATCATATCAATGCATGGCAAAAACCACTACAATACTGTAAAGTAATTAGCCTCCGATTAAGATGAATAAAGAAATAAAATAAATAAATATATAAATCATGTCTGTGTTTAAACAGAATTCATTCAGACAAGGTTTAAATTTGTTTCTCTCATGTGCAAGGGCTAAATCAAATCAGGTCCAAAGTATATTTGGGGTAACATTTTTATGAACGTCAGCTCATAATAAAAAACATTCTCAGGGTAGGTTTTATTTGTTAATTCTCCAAAAGAACCAAAGTTGAGACAGACAAAATGGTGCCTCATCTTGCATTTTGTCTGCATTATTTCCCTTGCTTTACCCCATCTCCATCACACTTCAGCAATGTTTTAGTCACACATTATCCAATAAATTTAAGTATTTTCAACAAGAAGTCTATCACTATTTATCTATACCATCAGAAATGTGTAACTGTAGTTGTGTGTAGTTGCATTTATCTTCTAGAGCTTCAATAATAAAATATCACAGATTGGGTAATTTAGATAACATAAATTTCTTTTCTCACAGTTTTGGAAACTACAAGTTCAAGATCAAGATCAGCAAGTCTAGTTTCTTATGAGGCTTCTTTCTTTGGCCACCTTCTCACCATGTCCTCACATGGCCTTTCATCTGTGTGAATGCACCCCGTGATTACTCTTCCTTTTATTTTAGAACACTATTCCTCTTGAAATAGGGCCCCATCCTTATGGCTTCATTTAACTTTAATTACCTCTTTGTATGTCTTATCCTCAAATACAGTCTAATTGGAGATTATGGTTTCAACAAATGAATTCTGGCCAGGGAGAAACAATACAGCCCACAACAGTGATTAAAATGTTTATTTTATTTTATTTTTTTTTACAGTTCCTTCATGTGGTTTATTTTTATTATTAACATTTACTCATTTCCCTGTAAGTCTCTTGATAGTTGTCTTATTTCCCTTAAAATATTTTACTTTTATATTAAAAGCTATTCAGAGATAAGGGAATATGAAAGATGGGCACAATAAAGGACAGAAATGGTATGGACCTAACAGAAGCAGAAGATACTAGGAAGAGGTGGCAACAATACACAGGAGAACTGTACAAAAAGATCTTCAGATCCAGGTAATCATGAGGGTGTGATCATTCACCTAGAGCCAGACATCCTGCAATGTGAAGTCAAGTAGGCTGTAGGAAGCATCACTGAGAATAAAGCTAGTGGAAGTGATGGAATTCTGCTTGAGATATTTCATATCCTAAAAGATGATGCTGTGATAGTGCTGCACTCAATATGCCAGCAACTTTGCAAAACTCAGCAGTGGCCATAGGACTGGAAAAGTTCAGTTTTCATTCCAATCCCAAAGAAATGCAATTGATGCTTAAAATTCTCCAAGCCAGGCTTCAACAGTACTTAAACTGTGAACTTCCTGATGTTCAAGCTGGTTTTAGAAAAGGCAGAGGAACCAGAGGTCAAACTGACAACATCTGTTGGATCATAGAAAAAGCAAGTGAGTTCCAGAAAAACATCTACTTCTGCTTTATTGACTAAGCCAAAGCCTTTGGTTGTGTGGATCACCACAAACTGTGAAAATTCTGAAAGATATGAGAATACTAGACCACCTGACCTGCCTCTTGAGAAATCTGTATGCAGGTCAGGAAGCAATAGTTAGAACTAGACATGGAAAAACAGACTGGTTCCAAATAGGGAAAGGAGTATGTCAAGGCTGTATATTGTCACTCTGCTTATTTAACTTCTATGCAGAGTACATCATGAGAAATGCTGGGCTGGACGAAGCAAAAGCTGGAATCAAGACTGCTGCGAGAAATATCAGTAACCTCAGATATGCACATGACACCACCCTTATGGCAGAAAGTGAAGCAGAACTAAAGAGCCTCTTGATGAAAGTGAAAGAGGAGAGTGAGAAATTTGGTTTAAAACTAAGCATTCAGAAAACTAAGATCATGGCATCCGGTCCCATCACTTCATGGCAAATAGATGGGGAAACAGTGACAGACTATTTTCTGGGCTCCAAAATCACTGCAGATGGTGACTGCAGCTGTTCAATTAAAAGACACTTGGTCCTTGGAAGAAAAGCTATGACCAACCTAGATGGCATATTAAAAAGCAGATAGTCAAAGCTATGGTTTTTCCAGTAGTCATGTATGTGAAAGAGAGTCATTTCCTAGGCAGGTTGATAAGAAGTCTAGGGGTCCCCAAGGAGAGAGGAGTCTGGAATTCTCAAGGAGGAAGAAAGTGAAGAAGGAAGTAAAATGTTTCCCAGGGAGTTGAATACTAGGTCAGCTTTACTGGGACGGAAAGCCCCCAAATTTTAAAGGGAACAATGGATACCAGGTGTGTCACTGCAATGTTTGCCCTGCAACCTAAGAAACAGGATCTAGCTCTAGGAAACAGGGACTCGACGCTAACTGCAAATTGTCACCAATAGTTACATAAACCTTACCTGCCGGCCCACCAATCGTGCTCTGCCGAGTAGCCTGGTCCCCCTCCTCCCCTGCACAACAGGATAAAAGGCTCCCGGAAGCGGGTGTTCGGGGCTCCCCACCTTCAATTGGCTTGGTGGGGGCCCGGATCCGAAATTGCCAATAAACTGTTTTTCTCTGAACTCCGACTGGTGGTCTCTATTGGCAGCTAGTCTCCTACAGTATGGATGTAGGAGTTGAACCATAAATAAAGCTGAGCACCAAAGAACTGATGTTTTTGTACTGTGGTGTAGGAGAAGACACCTGGGAGTCCCTTGGACTGCAAGGAGATCCAACCAGTCTCTCCATCAATCCTGAATATTCATTGGAAGGACTGATACTGAAGCTAAAACTCCAGTACTTTAGGCACCTGATACAAAGAACTGACTCATTTGAAAAGACCCTGATGCTGGGAAAGATTGAAAGTGGTAGGAGAGGGAGAAGACAGAGGATGAGATGGTTAGATGGTGTCACTGACTCAACAAACATAAGTTTGAGTACACTCTGGGAGCTGGCGATGGAGAGGGAGGCCTGGCATGCTGCAGTCCATGGAGTTGCAAAGAGTTGGACATGACTGAGTGACTGAACTGAACTGAATGTTATTAAATATTTTCTATGTGATACAAGCAAAATAATATTTTCAAAAATCTAAGATTTTATTTCTTTATTAATACTCCTCAAGAGGTTTGTAGCTTTCTGCATCACTGACTGTCTTACAACCTGGGTATAGTAACAGTGTGCCCTTTAATCCCAGATCCAATTTGCTATTTATAGGAGATAAATAATAGAAAATAATATTGGTTCACATGAGGGTTTCAGATAACTTTGAAATAAATATATTATCTACTGTCTTTTGTCTTTTAGATGATCCTGTAGCTATCTTTCCTGTAATAATTCTATTCACTGAGGCTGCACATGGGAGGAGATACATTATGTCTGAAATCAGATTAATAGATGATCTATTCAAATATTGTTCAATTTATCTATCAATATCATTGGGGCCTAAACTTGCCTGACCATCACTGAAGAAGGGAAAATGCAAATTTCATTGTTGATTAAGTGAACAAACATCATTCTTGCTTTATTTAAGCAGCTAGACTAAGGACTGGGAGTAAAGACTTACATTCATGTGGTGTGCTTGCATTGGGTGGATGTCTAACATAATGACACCTATACTTCATTCCTATGCCAAGGCTTGGCAATGTCTTCTTGGGAATCTATCACACACTCAGTTATTGGTTAAGTGTTGTATACAGTAGATCTATGACTTAATAGATATCCTTTGAACTTAAAGAAGCTAATTATTTTGAGGGAGTAGAAATGATTTATAAACAAAAACGAATCAGACAACAATCATACAGAGTCTACAATGATGTATTAAGTTGTATGTGGCATGAGACTGATGAGAAAGTCTTTATGAAGGAAATAAGCCTTGATTTTTGGCTTTAAAAAGAAACAGAAGGTATTATGGCTTAAAAATAATTCTAATGTATTGTTGTCGTCCAGTTGACCAGTTGTGCTTGTCGTTATGGCCCTATGGACTGCAGCACACCAGGCCTCTCCACCCCCTCACCATCTCCTAAAGTTTAGCAGAGTTCATGTCCATTGCATTGGTGATGCCATGCACCCATCTCATCCTCTGATATCCTCTTCTCCTATCATCAATCTTTCCTAGCATCAGGGGCTTTTCCAATGAGTCAGCTGTTTGCATTAGATGACCAAAATACTAGTTTCAACTTAACCATCAGTCCTTCCAACGAGTATTCAGGGTTGATATCCCTTACAATTGACTGGTTTCATCTCCTTGCTGTCCAAGGAACTCTCGGGAGTTCTCTCCAGAACCACAGTTCAAAGGCATCAATTCTTCAGCACTCTGCCTTTTATACAGTCCAGTTCTTGCAACTGTACATGACCACTGGGAAGACCATAGCCTTGACTATATAGACCTTTGTTAGGAGAGGAATGTCTCTGCTTTTCAATACACTGTCTAGATTTATCACAGTTTTCCTACCAAGAAGCAAATGTCTTCTGATTTCATGGCTGCAGTCACCATCAGCAGTGTTTTAGAGCCCAAGAAGAGTAAATCTGTCACTACTTCCATCTTTTCCCCTTTTATTTGCCATGAAGTATTGGGGCAGAATGCCATGATTTTAGATTTTTTTTTAATGTTCAGTTTTAAGCCACTCTTTGACTCTCCTCCTTCACCCTCATCTAGAGGCTCATTAGTTCTTCATTGCTTTCTGCCATTAGAATGGTACCATCCACATATCTGAGGTTGTTGGAGTTTCTCCCAACGATCTTGATTCCAGCTTCTCAGTCACCCAGTCCCGCATTTCTCATGATGCGTTCAGTGTATAGGTTAAACAAACAGGGTGACAGTAGACAGCCCTATGGTACTCCTTTCTCAATCTTGAATAAACCAGTTGTTCCATACAGGGTTCTAACTATTGCTTCTTGACCTGTATACAGGTTTCTCAGCAGACAGGTAAGATGGTGTGGCATTCCCATCTATTTAAAAGCTTTACTTTAATAAAAAGTATATTCTTACTGTTACTCCTGGAAGCATTGGGGATGCAAGAGTGAACAAAACTCATGGATAATATAAATAGAATATAATGAGTAACTAAAGTATGCAAGTATCCTACTGTAAAATACTATATATGCAAAAAGTGAAAGTATTGGTTGCTCAGTCATGTTTGACTCTTGTGATCCCATGGATTGAAGCTTGTTAGGCTCCTCTGTACACAGAATTTTCCAGGCAAGAAAACTGGAGTGGGTAACAATTCCCTTCTCCAGGGAGGAGAAGATTCTTCATCAAATAGAAAATCAGAAGATTCATAGAGAAATAACATAGTCATGCCATTACTGTGGTTTTTCTCTTCTGTGGGATACCCTTCCACATATCTGGCATTAGAAAGTAAATATTGAATGCCAGCTTTAATATGTACTTTTAATTAAATTAGTGGTTATACATGTCAGATTCTCTTCCTCTTTCTCAACATAATTGGAACCAATTAAATACAATTGATCTTCATTATTCACATATTCCATAGGCATGAATTCACCTACTCACTAAAATTTATTTATAACACCCAAATCAATACTCATGGTGCTTTTGTGGGCATTCCCAGATGTGTACAGAGCAGCAAAAATTCGAACTGAGCTGTAGACATAGTCGCAGCTGAGGTCAATCAAAGTAAAAGCTCTGATGTCTTATTCATCTCTCACACAGTAAATAAGGTCCTTTTCTAAGTATATTTAGTGCCACATTTTTATGCTTCTTCTTGGTAATCTCACCATTTAAAATGACCTGTAAGCCAGGTGCTGAACTGTTGTTTAGTATCCCTAAGCAAAAGTAGGCTATGGTGTGCCTTTTGGAGAAAATATAAGTGTTAGATAAGATTAATTCAGGCATGTATTATAGTACAACTGAGTGTGAAATCAATGTGAATCCGTCACAATATATATTAAATAAGATGCCTTTAAAAAGAAATAGACATACATTAAGTTGTGTTGATCAGTTAATGAGAATGTTGTGGGCAGAGGCCAGGGGAACATGACCTTGTTTTTCCTCTAGGAGTTCTTCACAGGTGGCGCTAATGGTAAAGAACCTGCCTGTCCATGCAGGAAATCTGAGAGATGTGGGTTCAGTCCCTGGGTCAGGAAGATCCCTGGGTTGGGAACATGGCAACCCACTCCAGTATTCCCGCCTGGAGAATCTCGTGGACAGCGGAGCCTGGCAGGCCCATTCCATGGTGTTGCAAAGAGTCAGACACAACTGAAGCAATTTAGCATGCACACTCACACACACACATACACATTTGTGCTGAGTTCAGGAACCCATTTCCTCAACGGTCAGCGCTTCTACGGGAATCATGTAATATAATCTGGTCAATGTGATATAGCTGGAAATTTGGTATCAGGGGTGACATCTGAAGTATATTCTTGTATTCCTTGGCCCTCTCCACTTCCTATTTCCAGTTAGCATACACAGAATGAATGATGAGGTGACAGCCACACTGCAGACAAGCAGCAAACAGCATGACAAAGGGCTTCCCAGGTGGCAGTAGTGGTAAAGAATCCACCTGCCAAAGCAAGATATGTGGGCTCAATCTCGGAGTCAGAAAGATCCCCTGGAGGAGGGCATGGCAACCCTTCCGGTATTCTAGCCTGGAAAATCCTATGGCCAGAGGAGCCTGGTGGGCTACAGTCCATGGGGTCGCAAAGAGTCAGACACAACTGAATGGCTTAGTATGCATGCAGCATGACAAAGGCTTACAGCAAATGTTACAGCAGAACATCCAGACCTCTGAAGCTTAGTCACTTTGGATGTCTCCTTATATGATAGTTTATAGGCTTCCCTGGTGGCTCAGAGGGTAAAGCATCTGCCTGCAATGCAGGTAGACCTAAGTTCGATCCCTGGGTGGGGAAGATCCCCTGGAGAAGGAAATGGCAACTCACCCCAGTTATTCTTGCCTGAAAAACCGCATGGACGGAGAAGCCTAGTAGGCTACAGTCCATGGGGTCGCAAAGAGTTGGACACGACTGAGCAACTTCACTTTGTCCTTTATACTGGGCATAGTACTAGTGTGCATAATCACCTTTCACTCTAACTCCTGAATACGCTTGATTTTTCTGACATTTTTGGTCTTCAAACATGCAAAGATACGATATGAAGGTTGACACTACTGCCTCTCTAGTTTGGAACTGGCATTTGCTCTTTGGACAAATGTTTTTTCATTGCCTGGGGAGAACATCTGACATTTCAGGCCAGTTTAGAATCACATTCTGCTATAGCACCTTTAAGGTTTACATTATACATATATTTATCTCACTCTCTGGGAACTTGAACCAAAGTTCAGTATCTCTTCTTACAAGTATCAGGTATTTTAGGAAAGATAATGTATCTTTTTGTAAATGAGGGAAGTGAAAACAACTTGCATCTGTTGAGTACTTACTAGTATGTATCAGATTCTATAAACAGACTGGAACATTTAACCTGAAACAGAAACAAAACAAAATAAAATGAGTCATGTGAAGTAGATGTTTACTTTGTTTATTTTGCAAATAGAGTACTGAGCTAAAAGAAAATGAATGAGAGAGAAAGGGAGGGAAAAAGGAAAGAAGGACTGAAGGAAAGAAGAAAGAAAACTACTTGCCAAAGATTCCAGAGCTTGTGTTAATTTATTACATAACAAATCACCTAGAACAAGTAGTGGTTTTAAACAACTGTAATTAATGAACAGTGTCTTTAGTTCAAAAACTAAGGAGTGGCTTGGTTACATAGTTCTGGAGAGTGGGCTGCAGAAAGATGGCTCCTGTGGCTTCAGCCATCTGAGCTTTGACGGGGGCTGATGGAACCATTTTTCAGGTGGCTCACTCACATGCTGGCAAGTGTCACTGATTGTCGGTAGGAAGTCAGTCGCTTACCATATGGACATCTCCATGGGGTTGTTTGAGAGTGTTCCTGGCATGTAGTCACCATCTCAGAGAGAGAAACCCAAGAATGCCCAGTGGAAACAATGGTGCTTGCTATGACCCAGCCTTGAAAATCACAGACCATCACATCCACCCATTCAACATATGTATGGATACAGGAGCCAAGGATCACCAGAGACTGTTTACCATGAAAAACCAGATTGAGAGAGTAGCATGGAAACATATACATTATCTATGTAAAATAGATGTCTGGTGGGAGTTTGTTGTGTGACACAGGGAGCTCAATCCAGTGCTCTGTGACAACCTAAGGGGGTGGGATGGGATGTGAGATGGGAGGGAGGCTCACAAAGGAAGGGACATATGTATACCTGCGGCTGATTCATGCTGATGTAAGGCAGAAAGCAGCACTATATTGTAAAGCATATATGTCACAATAAACATTTTAAAAGTAGATAAATAATAAAAGCAAAAACCTGACTCACATGTCAGTGCACATTCCTTCATACCATGTTGTCTCAAAAAGAGACAATGTCTCAAAATGTTTAGGCATTTAAGCACATCTGCTTACTTAATAATATCCTGGATCCCAGGAAAGCTCGTGTGGATGGATGGAGCTAAATTTCAAGAGGCTAATTAGTCACATTAGTTCAATATGTATCATCCTTGATGACAACATGTTGTAAAGCAAAAACAAAATTAATTTGAATTTCTTTAGCACCTCCAAGATCTGATTCAGAATTGGAAGACAAACAAGTTCACTTGCTGGGTCTGGTAGGTTAAAGTCCCTACTCCTTCAGACATTTGGCACATTTCAGGCATATAGGAAAACCCAGAATTCAGGCATTAATGTCCTTTTAGGAAGCTTGCTGTCATTTGTCTCTCTATTACAACATCATTAGACCTCTTACCCTTTTTGTATCTTCTGTAATTTCCTTATGATAATAGGGCAATAAGGTAGGATTGAAACCAGGGAAATTAGGGGTGAATAAATTAGATCTCTTTATTTTTTACTGGTTTGTATAAAAGAATATTCATGTTTATTCAGAATTGCATTATGCAAAAGGCGACAGATACTAACACCACAAACACCATTTAATGAGAGTTTAAAAAGTGTACCTCTTTTTGGAAGTATACCGTATATTACGATCATTTACCCTCAAATTAAATATATCTTATGAATTAAGTATTGTGACTTTCATTACATAGAGAAAGCTTTGAAATCTTTAGAAATTTATCCATTACTTGAAGTGCAAAGCCTAAGATTCCAAAAGTCAGAACAAGTCTATACTATCCAAATTCTTCTCTCAATCATTTTTCATGCCCATATGATCAGAGTAATTTTTAAAGCAATTAACTTATTTTTCTTCATCACGCAAGCAAAAGAGTACCTTGTTCACATGGCCTTACCAAAGACTAGGATAATTGGCATAAAGGAATTTTCCAGATGGCTGAAACTTGAAGAGAATAAAGTATATCTTAAATATTTTTAAATAGAAGTCTTTCTCAGGAATACTTCACACCTTTCTGCTTCTTGAATGAGTATTTGAAATCCCACATAACCTTTTTGATAAGGCAGAGATCACTGCAATTTATATCTTGATGTGTATCATCTTGCAGGAATATCTTTAGAGGTAAGTTGGCTATTTAAGGGGTTCCCCAGGTGGTCCAAATGGTAAAGAATCCACATGCCAATGCAGGAGACAAAAGAGATGTGGGTTTGTTCCCTGGGTCAGGAAAATCCCCTGGAGAAGGGCATGGCAGCCCAATCCAATATTCCTGCCTGGAGAATCCGATGGACAGAGGAGCCTGATGGGCTATAGTCCACAGTGTCGCAAAGTGTTGGATGCAACAGAAGCTACTTAAAATACACACATGCAAGCTATTTAAGGTGGCTTATCCCAGTATTTAAAGGATCCAGATGACCGTTTACGTGTTTGACAGCTGGATAAAAATATAGAACAAAATGTTTGTCTTCCTCTTTTGTCGGCCTTCCCTGTCTCAGCTATAGTCTCCCCTATACATTAATATAGGAGAGGCTATAGCTGAGATAGGTATAGGATGATGTTTGCCAGTCATTATACATAGTGAACTAGAGACACAAAATACAAAGGGAACATTGCTGCCAGTGTGTGCCTGCTCAGTTGCTAAGACCTGTATTTTTGTGACCCCATGGTCTATTGCCCATGGACCGTAGTTTTATGTGTTCATAAATAACACCAGTTGCTCACCGTATGTCCCTGTGGCATTTTCCTCAGGCTCAAGTGTTAGTCACTCAGTCAAGTCTGACTCTTTGTGACCCCATGGACTGTAGTCTATTAGGCTCCTCGGTCTCTGGGACTTCACAGATAAGACTACTGGAGAGGGTTGCCTTTTCCTTCTCCAGTGTTGCTAGTAGGGTACCTTAAAGAGGAGTATTAGTACTTCTACTTAATGCTAGTCTAGGAATTGATTAGATCTTAATTAATTTCTCAGAGGCCATTCACATTCTTTCCATTGTTTTCCTGCAGTATTTTCAGATGTATTTGAGGCTTAGTTCAGTTCAGTTCAGTTCAGTCGCTCAGTCGTGTCCGACTCTTTGCAACCCCATGAGTCACAGCACATCAGGCCTCCCCTGTCCATCACCAACTCCCAGAGTTCACTCAGATTCACATCCATCGAGTCAGTGGTGCCATCCAGCCATCTCATCCTCCGTCGTCCCCTTCTCCTCCTGCCCTCAATCCCTCCCAGCATCAGAATCTTTTCCACTGAGTCAACTCTTCGCATGAGGTGACCAAAGTACTGGAGTTTCAGCTTTAGCATCATTCCTCCCAAAGAAATCCCAAGGGCTGATTTCCTTCAGAATGGACTGGTTGGATCTCCTTGCAGTCCAAGGGACTTTCAAGAGTCTTCTCCAACATCACAGTTCAAAAGCATCAATTCTTTGGCACTCAGCCTTCTTTCTGGCCCAACTCTCACATCCATACATGACCACAGGAAAAACCATAGCCTTGACTAGACGGATGTTAGTCGGCAAAGTAATGTCTCTGCTTTTGAATATGCTATCTAGGTTGCTCATAACTTTTCTTCCAGGGAGTAAGTGTCTTTTAATTTCATGGCTGCAATCACTATCTGCAGTAATTTTGGAGCTCCCCCAATATAAAGTCTGACACTCTTTTCACTGTTTCCCCATCTATTCCCCATGAAGTGAGGCTTAAGCAATCTTCAAATAATTTGGTTTATATGGTAGTTCATAATATCACTATTGAGACATCAATAATACTGAACATAAAATAAATATTAAACATGTGTTGGGCCTTGTAGTGACTGGTTCATTGATCCTCTGAGGAAAGGGAAGGAGAATCATCATCCCTGCATACATCTTTCAATGCTCCAGTGTTCTAAATTAGTAAACTAGGATTCACAGGTTAATATGGATTTAAGGAAAGTGTCCAAGGACACAGCACCTAGATCCACCACAGCTGTCTCTGATTTCATAGCTGTGTCTTCATTAATTCACTATTATTCCTCTATCAATATGATGAAGTAGGACATATCCCTGGGAAACAGGAAAGTCTTCCTACTCTAGTATTCTGGCTTGGAGATTCCATGGACTGTATAGTCTATGAGGTTGCAAAGAGTCAGACGGACTTGCGTTACTTTCACTTTCACTTTCAGGGCATAAGCAGGAACAAAAGAAGTACTGAATACTCTTGATTCCAAATTATTATCAGTTATACAGCTCATCAGTAATTTAGCAACATTTTCGTGGAAGATAAATAATTCATAAATGTACCCATTGCTAGTAAGACAGATTGAAGAGTTAAAAACAAAAATGCATATATGTATAACAGAATAATTTTGCTGTATGTTTGAAAATACCACAACATTGTAAATTAACTATACTTCAATTAAAATAAATTAAAATTTTTAAAAAATTCCATTCCTGGTAGCTCCAGAATAAAAGTGCAAATCAAACCACTTATATAAAAGCAAATATATGTATATGTATATTTATATAAAAACAATTATATATATAGACATATATGTATAAATGCAAATATGAAAATACATCTTAGAATGAGAAATCTCATATTAGAAAACGTCAAAAATCATTGTCATGAGCATATGTAAAAATAAACACAATAGAGTAAAATATATGTTTTCTATGACTCTAGGGAAGAGGAATAAAGGAGTGATGACTGTGTAGAGATGAGAATTCCATGGATATAGGAGCCTGGCAGGTTATAGTCCATGAGGTCTTAAAGAGTCAGACACGGCTGAGAATTTCATGAATGAATGAGTGAATTTTGGTTGTTACTTCAGGACCAGAACTTGATTAAGGTATATAAAAAATGGTTGTTGAGATGAAATAGCTAATAATGTTGTTATTATTAGTCAGAAAAAGAAATTTTCACATATTTGGTTTGCCTCCTAATCCTTGTGTCAAAGAAAAGTCAGGGTCAAAGAAACTGTTGAAAATATGTTTTGGTTGCCATGCCTCTGTTTTCAAACTATTGTCAATTCACAGGAAATTTATGGACTACCTCCCTGACCCTCACCAAATGATAGTTCAAGGTGAGGATTGGAAGCATTGGAACTCTTCCCAGGAGAGTCAATAGACCATCAGTGCATATATATGTACCCTCATCACACCACTAACACACATCATTTTAGGACACTACCACCAGAATTTCCAATTTGTTGTACAAACAATAGAAACTCTAGAATCAGTTAAGGTCAAAATGTTAGATGTTACACAGCTGAGGTGATTGTGACAAGTCACACTAAAGCCTGCAATGATCTTTAGATACTCTCCAAATACACCCTGATTTGTGAGTATAGGGAGAAGTCATTTACAAAAATGATAAAATGGGTCAAACAAACTGAAATTTACAGGAACAGAACCAGTTTAGCAGATGGTAACTTTTAATTATCTGTTTATTTTCAAGTGTTCAAAACTAATTTTCAGTTCAGTTCAGTTCAGTCACACAGTCAGGTCTAACTCTGTGATCCCATGAGCCACAGCATGCCAGGCCTCCCTGTCCATCACCAACTCCCAGAGTCCACCCAAAACCATGTTCATCGAGTCAGTGATGACAGCCAACCATCTCATCCTCTGTCATCCCCTTCTCCTCCTGCCCTCAATCTTTCCCAGCATTAGGATCTTTTCAAATGAGTCAGCTCTTCGCATCAAGTGACCAAAGTATTAGAGTTTCAGCTTCAACATCAGTCCTTCCAATGAACACACAGGACTGATCTCTTTGGAGGTATTTCTCCTTTGGACAGTTTGGATCTCCTTGCAGTCCAAGGGACTCTGAAGAGTCTTCTCCAACACCACAGTTCAAAAGCACCAGTCCCTTGGTGCTCAGCTTTCTTTATAGTCTAACTCTTACATCCATACATGACCACTGGAGAAACCATAGCCTTGACTAGACGGACCTTTGCTGGCAAAGTAATGTCTCTGTTTTTCAATATACTGTCTAGGTTGGCCTAAACTTTCCTTCCAAGGAGTAAGTGTCTTTTAGTTTCATGGCTGCAGTCACCATCTGCAGTGATTTTGGAGCCCAGA
Organism: Nanger dama; assembly: GCA_917880005.1. Lineage (NCBI taxonomy): Eukaryota > Metazoa > Chordata > Mammalia > Artiodactyla > Bovidae > Nanger > Nanger dama. The sequence continues at coordinate 62,271,234 of CAKJTW010000004.1, read as the reverse complement.
AAAATAAAGCCAGCCACTGTTTCCACTGTTTTCCCATCTATTTGCCATGAAGTGACGGACCAGATGCCATGATCTTCGTTTTCTGAATGTTGAGCTTTAAGCTAACTTTTTAACTCTCCTCTTTCACCTTCATCAAGAGGCTCTTTAGTTCTTCTTCACTTTCTGCCATAAGGGTGGTGTCATCTGCATATGTGAGGTTATTGGTATTTCTCAGGCAATCTTGATTCCAGCTTGTGCTTCCTCAAGCCCAGCATTTCTCATGGTGTATTCTGCATATAAGTTAAATAAGCAGGGTGACAATATACAGCCTTGACATATTCCTTTCCCTATTTGGAAATAGTCTGTTGTTCCAAAGAATTTTACCATTCTCTTTGATGACTTTCTGGAAATTAATTATTTTGGGGAGGATTTTTCTCTCTTTTGGACTTCCCAGGTGGTTCAGTGGTAAATAATCTTCCTGCCTCAATGCTGGAGGCATAGGAGATCCTGGATTGGGAAGATTCCTAGAGGAGGAAATGGCAATTCACTCCAGTATTCTTGTCAGGGTAATCCCATGGACAGAGAAATCTGGCAGGACTATAACCATAAGACTGTTGGGCACGACTGAACATGCATGCATAGGATCAGCCAAGGTTTTAGACATGCTTACTTGAACATGTGTAAAGTCCATCCTCTAGGATCTAAAAACAGATTTTCTTATCCTGGAGAGAGGAGACTTAACTATTCACCCAGCAACAGACCAGATGTTGTTGTTTGTTGCAACCGGCCAGTGAGGAACAACTGATTAGAGAAAAACAAAAATGTAAGAAGGAAAGAAAGAAAAAATCCAAAGTGTTAGTTTTTCTATAGTTAAGTCATGTTATGAAAACCGTTGCAAAAAGAAAAAGTAAGCACAGGCATTATGGTGAAAAGTAAACACTTTATTCTGAGGTATGAAAAGTCTGCCAAAGTCAGGGCATCCACTTAGAAAGGCCAAAATAATATGACTCATTTTATGGAAATTTTAAGTCTTTTATTGTGTGTAAGGGGGAAAAGTTAATATTTTAATTTAGAATCACTTTTACAGCTACTGCTAGCATAGATAAAAATTTATAGTTTCACAGCTGTAGAGTTTTTAGATTTAATTAGAAGAACTGTTCCCTTTATGCAACAACTTTCTCACGGAGGTAGGCTGTGCTGATTTGAATTAATGTGCTTTAAATAATTTTTACTGAGTTTCCTGCCGTGAATAGCTAAATAGAAGTTTTGTGGTGCATGATTTTAAAAGGAGATTTTTTTTTCCCCTTGTAACTGAGGTTGGACTCTTCTTTTACTCTTAGCAACAACAATCCATACACAAACATTCTTACAAGGAGAGGAGAGGTCAGTATGATCATGTTTATTAGTCAGTCCTAGGTTTATGGAGAAATCTGTGCTCACTAATTTGGAGACTAAAAGAGAAATGTCTTGAAAGTGAAGAAGTGAAAGTGTTAGTTGGTCAGTCATGTCCAACTCTTTGCAATCCCATGTATTGCAGCCTACCAGGCTCCTCTGGCTGTAGAATTCTCCAGGCAAGAATACTGGAGTGGGAAGCTATTCCCTTCTCCAGGGAATCTTCTCAATCCAGGGATGGAACTCAGATCTCCTGCAGATTCTTTACCATCTGAGCCACCAGGGAAGCCTTTATAAATGTCATAAATTATTTAAAAATTAACTACACATATTTACAGGCCAAATTTTGTGAAAGAGTCTGAAATTGTATAAATTAGAGGCAGAAGGTCATCAAGGCAGAAGTTTATCAAGACAGAAGGTCATCAAAAGTCAGAATCCCATTTGGAAATATTGCCAGTCACAGAGAAGTCCACACCAACCATGAAAGATGTGAAGGACGACCCCAGACTGTCTGGACTTGAGAACCAGTTAGGCAACTTGGATTTCACAGAACCATTCATTTCAAGTTCACATTTTTTAATATAAATTTATTTATTTTAATTACAGGTTAATTACTTTACAATATTGTATTGATTTTGCCATACATCAACATGAACCCGCCACAGGTATACACGTATTCCCCATCCTGAACCCCCCTCCCACCTCCCTCCCCATACCATCCCTCTGGGTCGTCCCAGTGCACCAGCCCCAAGCATTCAGTATCATGCATTGAACCTGGGCTGGCGACTCATTTCATATATGATATTATACATGTTTCAATGCCATTCTCCCAAATCATCCCACCCTCTCCCTCTCCCACAGAGTCCTAAAGACTGTTCTATATGTCTGTGTCTCTTTTGCTGTCTCACATACAGGGTTATTGTCAAGTTTACATTTTTAAATGTGAAAGGCAATTAGACCACCACTTGTGTGCAGTTTCTTTCAGTCAAACATTTTACATGAAAAATTGAATGTCAGACAAACAATATGAACAAGAGAAAACAGAAACAAGTTTGGTAAATTGACATTATGGGAAAAAAGAAAGTTACAAGCAAATCAGTTTATTTCAGTTAAGTGACACACTTAGATATGATACCAAATGTAAGTTTGTGTGCCTGACACACAGTGATGCCAAGCAAATCAAAACGTCAAGAGTTTGGAGCAGAGAAAGGCTCATTGTGGGACCATGCAAGAAGACTGGCAGCTTCTGCCAAAAAACCGCAGAACTCCTTGAAGGGTTTTAGCAAAGCACTTTTAAAGGCAAGGTGAGGGAGGGGCATGGTTAGTTTTGCAAACTGTTTGGTGTTGAAATCCTCAGATCAGTATGTTCCTGTAAACCTCCAACAACACCAATGTTATTCTCGGTTTTGTAAATTTTTATCTCTGTATTGTTGGGTTTCTTTAATGGACCAGAACCTGGAGTTTCAGAATGGCTGTGATCCAAAAGTCTGCAAGCAATAAATGCTGGAGAGGATGTGGAGAAAAGGGAACCCTCTTACACTGCTGGTGGGAATGCAAACTAGTACAGCCACTATGGAAAATAGTGTGGAGATTCCTTAAAAAATGCAAATAGAACTGCCTTATGATCCAGCAATCCCACTGCTGGGCATACACACTGAGGAAACCAGAATTGAAAGAGACACATGTACCCCAATGTTTATTGCAGCACTGTTTATAATAGCCAGGACATGGAAGCAACCTAGATGTCCATCAGCAGATGATTGGATAGGAAAGCTGTGGTACATATACACAATGGAGTACTACTCAGCCTTTAAAAAGAATAAATTCGACTCAGTTCTAATGAGATGGATGAAATTGGAGCTGATTATACAGAGTGAAGTAAGCCAGAAAGAAAAACACCAATACAGTATACTGACACATATATATGGAATTTAGAAAGAGAGTAATGATGACCCTCTATGTGAGACAACAAAAGAGACTCAGGGGTATAGAATGGACTTTTGGACTCTGAGGGAGAGGGAAAGGGTGGGATGATTTGGGAGAATGGCATTGAAACATGTATACTATCTCGTAAGAATGAAGCACCAGCCTATGTTCAATACAGGATACAGGATGCATGGGGCTGGTGCACAGGATGATTCAGGGAGATGATATGGGGTGGGAGGTGGGAGGGGGCTTTGGCATTGGGAGATCATGGACACCTGTGGCTGATTCATGTCAATGTATGGCAGAACAAATACAGTATTGTAATGTAGAATAAAGTATTAAGAAAAATAAAGCCATAATGAGATACTACTATAAAAAAAAGAAAGAAAGAAAGAAAGAAAGTAAAGGAGAGAGAGAGGCTGATATTCCTTGGTTTACACAGAAAGCCAATAAAGTCCCTGACATGGGGCTTGCTCTGTTCACGGAGGCCTCAGGCACCCTCTTTGTGGGGTGAAGGTGCAGAGAGCCTTCTCAAGAGGGTCTTAGAAGCCTGGGCAGGAAAGAAAACTCAGAGAGCCTCTGTGCTCTAAAGAAATAGCCTGAGAGAGAGAGAGAGAGAGAGAGAGAGAGAGAGAGAGAGAGAGAAGGGGGAGAAAGAGAGAGAGAGAGAGAGAGAGAGAGAGGGAGAGAGAGCAAGCAAGACATAGGGACCAAAACTCTGATGGAGCAAGGTTTTTATTCAACATTGTGTAGATATTTATACTGTCTTACAAGATAGCTATTTTCAGCAGAGATAAAATCAAAACTTACAAGGAAACATAGGTCATCCATATGAAAGAGAGAGGGTTGTAAATAATCACTTTTACCATATGGCTCATAAAAAGGAAGAGGGTACTTATCACCATATAGAAAAACTAACAAAGGAAATGCCTCGATTCCTCAGCCCCTGGGAGAGACTTGCCTCTTCAGGAATTAATAAGGAACAGAGAATTCTTGACAGATCCAAAACAGCACACAGGAAGCCTCCTGTTAAATGCTTCCTGACACTGTATGAATGAAAAAGTGTTACATCCTTAAAGATCAGAGCCTTGAGAAAGGGCTACCCTGTATATTTCAACATTATTCTAGGAAAGGTGCAGAGCCAGGGTGACTAAGCACAGTGAAAGGAACAGATCCAATATGGAGTCAGATTTGCTTCCCACGTGACTCAGTGGTAAAGAATCCACCTGCCAATGCAGGAGATGCAGTTTGATCCCTGGGTTAGAAAGATCCCCTGTAGTCGGAAACGGCAACCCACTTCAGTATACTTGCCTGGAAAAATCCATGGACAGTGGAGCCAGGCAGACTACAGTCCATGAGAGCACAGAGTCAGACATGACTGAGTGACTGAGCACAGTAGCACAACCACATTACAGATATACCATAAAAAGAGGACTGTAAAAGACAAAAAGTGAGCATACACATGTTTTATTGTTACACATGCTCATCCCTCTCTGTTTTCCAGATGCTTATTTCAAACTCTGCTTTGGTTTAAATTCATCACCATCTTTCTCTTCAATCCTTTCTTTCAGCTGAAGAACCTCTCTGAAAAAAAAAAAAAAAAAAAAAAACAGAAAGCCTCACATGAGAAAATCCACAAGCTTCCAGCATCCAATCCATCCACCTACCTGCACTGGATCAACGTTCCATATCTTCTCTTCAGTTATTATATTTATCTTTGTGTCTCTAAAGACAGCAGGCTGATTTGCTGTTGTTAGTTTGTTAAGTTTTATCAGTCAGTTTTCCTCCCATTAGGAAAAGCTATTATTTTTCTTCTGCCTTGTTCTGCAGAACATTTGCATTCATCTCCATACCCCAAGTTTTATACCGTATTTTGATTGAAAAGTAAATACTCCAAGTTTAATATTTTGTGTCTATTATACACTATTTATCACTAAGTATGATAGTAAACTATAATTATACTTACTTTACTTCACATGCATGGTTTTTTAAATGTTGATTTGTCCTTTAGCTTTCTGCATTGAAAAATTCAACATGATTTCTTTGCCAAAAGAATCTCCTCCAAATACTTTCAGTGCTTCAGTCTATTCACATTATCTTTCTGAAGAAGTGCATCTCATAACTTTTGGCATTTCCAGCTACCCAGGGTTCCGTTTGCTTCTTGTCCACAGCAGTCCTGCTAAAATGTGCCTTCACTGCGCTCCTGCAATTTCTTCTCCTTGCTTCCTGTGATGGATATCCTGCTTCCAGCCTCATGTCCCCCATTTTATTTATTTACTCTTAAAAAGTTTTGGATGGTAATTCTCTAATAGCTTTCTCAAAAGAATGCACTGGAGGTAATTTTGTTGTTACTATAGTCCTTGCATGTTAAAATTATGTACATTGGAACCTCACACTTGAATACCTTTGTACTTGTTAAATACAAAACAATTTCCCATTTCTTCTTCCCCCAAAGCCTGGAAATAATTGTTCTTCTCTCTGTCTCTATGAATTTCTTTACTCTGGATATGTTTGCTCTATTCCAGCTGGTTTATTTCACTTAGCAGACTGTCTTTAGGACCTTCAGATTATGAGACTGATGTGCTGTCTACTACTCTAAGAGGGCAGATAGCAGGTTATCGTCAAAGTTCATCTGTTCTGTAACATGTTTCCAATATTTGTCTATCCATTCATCTACTGATGAGTGTTTGCAATAACCATGATTTTCAGCTCTGATTTGAACCTGCATACTCCACTAGTTTGAAATCAATTAATGACTAACACTAAATAGAATTTACTCTTTGGTATTAATCTGAATTTTCCTCAAGCTCATGTTGTGTGTGGGTGCTCAGCATGTCTGAATGTTTGTGACACCATGGACTGTATCCTCTGTCCATGGGATTCTTCAAGCAAGAATACTGGAGTGGGTTGCCATATCCTTCTCCAAGGGATCTTCCAGATGCAGAGATTGAACCTGTGGCCTCCTGCATTGCAGGTGGGCTTTACTGCTGAGACACCCTAGAAATTTAGTACTTATAAATAATGGTACTATCAATAAGGCTATATAAATATCCATTGAGTCTTTTTTTTTTTTTAATATGGAGAGGTATATATCCAGAAGTGAAAAGGCAGAGGAACCAGAGATTAAACTGCCAATATCTGCTGAATTATAGAAAAAGCAAAAGAGTTCCAGAAAAACATCTATTTCTGCTTTATTGACTATGCCAAAGCCTTTGACTGTGTGGATCACAACAAACTGTGGAAAATTCTGAAGGAGATGGGAATACCAGACCACCTGACCTACCTCTTGAGAAACCTGTATGCAGGTCAGGAAGCAACAGTTAGAACTGGACATGGAACAACAGACTGGTTCCAGATAAGAAAAAAAAAAAAAAAAAAAACACGTCAAGGCTGTATATTGTCACCCTGCTTATTTAACTTATATACAGAGTACATCATGAGAAACACTAGGCTAGAGGAAGCACAAACTGGAATCCAGATTGCCAGGAGAAATGTCAATAACCTCAGATATGTAGATGACATCACCCTTAAGGCAGAAAGTGAAGGACTAAAGAACCTCTTGATGAAAGTGAAAGAAGAGAGTGAGAAAGTTGGCTTAAAGCTCAACATTCAGAAAACTATGATCATGGCTTTTGGTCCCATCACTTCATGGCAAATAGATGGGAAATAGTGGAAACAGCGTCAGACTTTGTTTTTCTGTGCTCCAAAATCACTGCAGATGGTGATTGCAGCCATGAAATTCAAAGACGTTTACCCCTTGGAAGGAAAGTTATGCCCAACCTAGAGAGTATATTGAAAAGCAGAGACATTACTTTGCCAATAAAGGTCTGTCTAGTTAAGGCTATGGTTTTTCCAGTAGTCATGTATGGATGTGAGAGTTGGACTATAAAGAAAGCTGACCAACAAGGAACTGATGTTTTTGAACTGTGGTGTTGGAGAAGACTCTTGAGAGTCACTTGGACTGCAAGGAGATCCAACCAGTCCATCCTAAAGGAGACCAGTCCTGGGTGTTCATTGGAAGGTCTGATGTTGAAGCTGAAACTCCAATACTTTGTCCACCTGATGCAAAGCACTGACTCATTTGAAAAGACCCTGATACTGGGAAAGATTGAAGGTAGGAGGAGAAGGGGACAACAGAGGATGAGATGGTTGGATGGCATCACCGACTCAATGGATATGAGTTTGGGTGTACTCCAGGAGTTGGTAATGGACAGTGAGGCCTGGCGTGCTGCAGTTCATGGGGTCACAAAGAGTCAGACATGACTGAGCGACTGAACTGAACTGAATATCCAGAAGTGGAGTTGCTGGATCATAGAGGAATTTAGTGTTTTTGAAAAATGACACCCCTTTTCCACAGTGGCCATATCATTTGATATCCCTACTAATAATGCACAAGCATTCCAATTTCTCTTCATCCTTGTTAATAAGTATTCCTTTTCAAAAATAATTTATTTAGCTTTGTAATAGCCATCCTAATAAGTGTTGTATGGTATCTCATCAATTTTTGATATACATTTTTCTTATAATTAGTGACTTTGAATATCTTTGCATGTGCTTTTATATAATCACACATCTTCTTATAACTATTGCCATATGTTCTTTTGCTTTTCAATAAATTTCTGTTCCAGAACTTCTGTTTCTCCTTCATTTCTTTTTGTCTTCATGTGATTATGTCTTTTAGAAAAAAAATGTTTACTGCAATTAGTGGTGCTTTGAGAGACTGAAATTGTTGATAAGTGTGTTTTATCTACAATATGTCAGCAGGAAGTTCCCTTCTTAGACCTTTCATACACTACAAGTAGGCTTGCAGCCACACAACCCCATCAAAATTGTTCTCTCCAAAGTTATCAAATTGGCAGAATCAAGAGTTAATATAGTGTCATTCAGAAGAAGTAATGTGCTAGGCTAGTTTCTAAATTCCAAATTTTCTATGTACTTAATGCAGCTTTGGGCCAGAAAAAATACCACTAGGGGCTTCCCTGGTGGCTCAGAATTGTAAAGAGCCTGCTCACAATTCAGGAGACCTGGGTTTGATCCCCGAGTTAGGAAGATCTCCTGGAGAAGGAAATGGCAACCCACTCCAGTAGTTTTGCCTGGAAATCCCATGGACAGAGGAGCCTGGTAGGCTAAAGTCCTTGAGGTCTTCAAAAGTCAGACACGACCGAGTGGCTAACACTTGGGCGTAAAGAAAATGTCACAGGGACACATTTTGAACAGCTGGTGTTAATTATGAACAGACAAAGCTGTGATTATCATATCAGTGACTTCTAGTGTGCCACCCAAAGAAAATAGCAGATTCATTCATTTATATAAACATTACACAGGGATATATTATTCTAGATAAGTTGCTCTGTGTTAGTTTATACACAGATAAACATTTATGGAATTCATAGCTTTGAGAGGAAACACTTCTAAAAACACTCTAATCGGGGCCTGGAAATTATGCCAAAAGACTATAATTCAGGAAGAATATAACATTATCTGAAAGAGAAAAAAAAAAAAACGTTTTTAGGTGATTTTGGGGGTGGATCTGGAAGGACAAGTAGCCATTTGCTTGGCAGACAAGATGAAAATAAATTGCACATGTGTCCGTGTAAACCCTAAGTGTAGGGAGTCTGCAAATAGTGGAACACAACTTAGCAACTGACCAAAAACAGCAGCAACATAAGGGGCCATCTGCATGAAAGACCATACAAATTAGCACACAAGCTGACAAAGTGATTGTAATATTCAAGGAGGAAATTTATGATTGTTTTGTGACTTTTAAAAAATTGGGAGCTCGTGTACACCTGTGGGGGATTCATGTCAATGTATGGCAAAACCAATACAGTATTGTAAAGTAGAATAAAAATAAAATTTTAAAAATAAAATAAAATAAAAAATACTTCATCAAAACCTTTAAACTTATAAAATTGTATACAGGATTTTTTTTAATAGTAAACCTAATATTTATTTAGCACATTAAAATATTAGAAGGACTGAGAATCAAAGTGCTTTATTTATTTACAAAAGTACTTCCCTTCTTCTATTTATATAGTTTAGAATATAGAAAAACAATCTTTTCAGTGCCTTTGTAAATAGCAATATGTTTTCTATGTTTGTTTAAGTTGCCAGCATTTCACTGTTTGTTCTTAATTTTGTGAAATAAGTCTGCAAGTGCTTTCAATATGGAGGTTTGGGGCACCAAAACTTCCTAAGAAACATCTTCATTTTTTTCTTCACAACCACTTTTCTCATTTGTGTGAGAAACACACTCTTACTGAGTGTCTTTTCGCTGAATCTGTTCAGTCTCACAAATCATAACCATGTCAACATTTCTGTGGTCAGCTATTTCTTCTATAATAAATTTTGATTTGAATTTCACTTCTAGTACTATCACATTTTGTTTTCTTTTGGCTGTGTTTTTCATCTTTCTGGTCAACTTTCTCTTTTCATTGTCTATTTTTGTAAAATGCCACACATGGTTATAACTGAGTGACAAAGAGGTCACACAGTGGCGTCCTTGCCAGTTCGTGCATGAATTGAATAGCGGATGTGCAGTGACCAGTCAACACAGACTGTAAGAGATGCTACATGGAAACTTCCCTGGTGGTCCAATTGTTAAGACTCTGTGCTTCCACTGCAAGAAGCACAGGTTCAATCCTTGGTAGGGGAACTAAGATGCCCCATGCTGCTCAGCATGGCCAAAAAATAAAATAAAATAATCAATAAAAATAAGATAAAAAATTTAAAAGATAGAATGTGATTGGTCATTGATTGCCATGTGCATATGTAATCTGTGAATGGAAGGGTTAGCTGCAAAGTTTACACGTTATTTAATGACTCACTGTCAAAGTGCCAGGTAACTAGAACTTGGATGGTGTAGTTGGGTACCAATGTTTAACTAAACTGTAGCAACTGGAATTCACACAGTCAATGCTGTGTAAAGCATGGACAATCTGTAAAAGCAAAAGAACTAGAAAAGACTGAAGCGTAGAATCCAGGAAGCTTGGGAGGGTGCAGTTAAGAAAGCGCCAGCACTCTGTTCAGACTTCCGGTCATCCTTATAACCATTTTCAGTTATTCCCAGTAGTTCTTATTCACACACACACACACACACACACACACACACACACACACGACCTAGGGATATCAACTTTATACAATGCTTTGATGGATACAGTTTATATTATATCATGACTTTTGTCTGTTTATTAAATGCAGGTCTGAATAATTAGGTCTTCTATTAATGATAATTATCAGTGATTTTAACCAATAAAATGCTGTACATAATAACTACAGTGCTAAAATACTGTTGACGACCAAATTGCATTATATTTTATGGTAGGTTGCTGGGGTCCAGCCCCGATGGGTTCAGGGAATTCAAGTAGAGATGGCGTTGGCGAGGAAAGATTTGTTTATTTATTTATATTGAAATATAAGATTAGATTAGGAAGAAATAGTGTAATGAGAAAATTAAATGGAGAAAGAAGGCTGAATAACTTGACTTGGGGGAAGGCCAATAAAATCTCTGGACAAGAGATTTGCACCATCTACATGGGGCCACTGGTGCCTGCTTGAATCTCTAAGTGTGCCCCACCTTGGGCTCCCTTTCAAGCGGGGCTTGAAAGCCGGGACAAGTAAGTAGACTTGGCGAGCTCCCCGCTGCCCCACCCCCCACCCCCACCCTGTCCAGATGGGAATTCAGCCTGAAATTAGAGTGAAGAGAAGAGGAAAGAGAGAGAGACCGGGGGAAACCAGTTCAACAACTAGCTCTGGCCTTTTTGTTCTGAAGGCCTTTTATACCTTTTGATTGTACATAGAGATCAATGAGTAATACAAAATTATGGAGCATTAGCAGCCCAGACTCTTATCAAAACCAGGCTTTTTTCTCTGCGTATCTAGTTGTATACACAAGTCTTAGGTAATTTACATCATCTTCTGGCCAAAGAGGGCCAATTAATATTTTACAGCCTTTTTCTGATAAGGGTTTATCAAGCAGAAGACTTATTTGTGTTGATCTTCCCAAAGTCTGGTGCCACTCTCAGAAAAGCACTAAACAAAGTTACATTCTTACATAGCAAAGATATAGCAACTTATAACAAGTAAAGGGAGTACAGTGATTTATAGCAAAAGAGAAGCAATTAACTCAAAAGTCTAGTGTTGCTAACATCAAAGCTACTACATATCTTTTTCGACGTCCTGCTTACATTGAGTAACGTCCTTCCAGGTGCCTAAAAGATAAAGAATATGGAGGTCTGGCAGCAATCTTTGAGTCAACAGTGAAAACCCATCACCAATATGATTTTTAACTCTTTAGAAAAGGCTCTGTGTCTTTAAGATGCTTTCAGGCTTTGTGCCTCTTGTGGCTGGGGGCTGTAAGCAATTCACAAGCTGTAAGGAGTCCGGGGAACCTGTTAGGCAAGCTAAAGAGCTATCAGAGGGGGTTTAACTGAAACATCCCTTTCAAATGCAGAAGACTAAAGCCCTGAGTCGACTTTTTACCAGAGAATATCAGAAGAGTGGAAAAGCAGAGTACAGAGGCCAGCAGATTCTTATTTTTTTGGCTGGTGGATGCTCAGAAAATGCCATGGGGAAGCCCTGAAGTTTGATCATGCCCTGCGTATGCCAGACTTCCTTCCAAGTGACCCTGTCACGGGAGGGATTCCTCACACTGGCTCCCGGCAGTAGGTTACATTGCTTTAAATATCGGCTATATTTTTTGTCTATCAGAGGAGTCACAGATGTGAAACTACTATTCTTTCCCTCCCATTCTACTGGTTATTAGGGTTTCCTTCTGATTCCTTTCTTTTCAGGAGCTCCTGCCTGTGTAATTAGTCAGTGGACCATGTGGGAAAATATGCTTTTTATTTATTAATCTGGCTTTTTTATTTATTAATCTGGCTATTTATTAATCTCCCTCCAACAGAAAGTGACACGTTTTTGTTGTCATTGTTGCTGATTTAGACCTTTTGAATTAATGTTTTTGAAACACTTCAGGAACATTTATATTCTTTCCTAGGAAGTTCTGCAGGCTTCTTGAATTCCAATCAAGGCAAAGCATTGAAAGATATCTAAGATTAAGAGCTTTACCCATCCACTCCAAAAGATCCAGCCCAATGCTATACACGAGTAGAAGGAGGGTGCCAATGACTGTGTTCTGTATCTGCCTGTCAATCATCAGATGGCATGGTCCAACCCAACAAGTGAGACCTGGGTTGGCTATAAAACTGGAGCTGGTATTTTTCATGATTTGGTCTTAGAGTTTAAAATTATTTACTCATATGATACCATTTATTCATGTGTTATTGACTTGGGGAGAGAATAAACTCGAAGTATTACTTCAAAGGAAAGGCAGAGATTGTATTGATATACCATGTATTTTGGTATTTGTTTACTTAGCATTTTTAGAAATAGCATTTAGACAGAAAAGAAAAAGAAAACTGAAAATAAATACCACCAAAATGTAATGGTAAAGAGAATGAGGTTGGATTCACTTTTACAAACAAGGGTATATTTATGGTTTTTCATTAGTTACACTATTTTTCAAATCATTTTTACTGTGTCCTGATATTTAATATGTATGTGTTCTTGATCTGAATCTTCAGACAGGTATAAAAAAGGAAAGGAGTAAAGTGCCTAACCAATGGCCTGGAAACCTTTGCCTTGGCCAGACTGTTAAAATTATGAAACACATGGTGTGTTTTATATTCCCATTCAAACGTGTAGTGTCCCATCATATTTTCTCATCTTAGGTTCTTTAGTTATCTCTGGCCTCGCTATACATCTTCTTACCTAATGAGCATTCACATTTTTACATCTCTTGAAAGAAGATGACAAATCAGCATTCCTCTCTAAATAAAGTGCAACTGAGAACGTAAAGCAGTATCATCTTTTTCCTCTCTCATTTCCTCATTGTGATAGCCCCTACAGATATCATCCTGTGAAAACTTTTTGGAGTTGTTTTTAAGAGACATTTTTCTATTTTTAATAGCATTTTTATGGCTATCAAAGGTTTGTTACATGCATTGGTGCATCACTGAAATAGACTGGCATCCCTTTTATTTTTAAATCTTTTATACAAAGATCTTTTACTTAAAAATATGAGTCTTCTTTCCAAGGTTATGTGGTTAGGCAGGAGAACTTCTAGGGATTATCAAATTTTCAGCAGTTTCCAGCCTTGAAATTTATACTTTGTCCATTTATTACTATAATTAAATGAGGGGTATTTTGTGCTATTTTCTTTTTCATATGGCTAGAAATTTTATACTGTTACATGGATATGGCCTTTGAGATAATTTCAAATGGATAGCAAACTTGATATCCAAGTACAGCTACACCTCAAGCCCTCTTTGCTGGTTGCTAACAGAAGAAAGAAGGCAAAACTGGGAACTCTTCCCTGGAGATGCTAGCATCAAACTCAGTGAGACCAAGGTTCTAGTTTGGTCCCATGAAAATTAATTTGTCCACAACCCTGCACCAAGGCTTGAAGCAATTCCTAGAGGTTGGAGGTAGGTAAAACACAAAGAGCTCAGAGGGAAAGTTAGTTAATGAAAATTATAGATCAATGTGAGAAGTGTTACAAATGGAAGGTCAAGAGAGACACCACAAAGAAATCCCCCTTTTATCTTCAGAGATGGAGAAGGCAATGGCACCCCCACTCCAGTACTCTTGCCTGGAAAATCTATGAACGGAGGAGCCTGGTAGGCTGCAGTCCATGGGTTTGCTGGGAGTCGGACACGACTGAGTGACTTCACTTTCACTTTTCTCTTTCATGCATTGGAGAAGGAAATGGCAGCCCACTCCAGTATTCTTGCCTGGAGAATCCCAGGGACAGCAGAGCCTGGTGGGCTGCCATCTATGGGGTTGCAGAGAGTCGGACACGACTGAAGTGACTTAGCAAGAGAAATTATTTTTATTTCTTTTTCTCCCATCACTGCTTTTTCTTTTCTTTCTTTCTTTCCTTTTTATTTCACCTGTTCATGTGAATGGAAACACAAAGGATGTACTCTGGTGTTTAGCTTATTTTGTAGACAGAATATTACGACTTTGAAGTTTAGTCATACCCTCAATATTCTCAGGTGGCTCAGTTAGTAAAGAATTCACCTAAAATGCAGGAAAGCCAAGAGACTTGGGTTCAGTCCCAGGGTGAGGAAGATACCCTGAGTAGGGAATGGGCAACCCACTCCAATATTCTTGCCTGGAAGCTTTCATGGACAGAAGATCCTGGTGGACTCCAGTCCATGGTGCTGCAAAGAGTCAGTCACAGCTGAGCAACTGAACATGCACATGTATGTTGTCCTGAGTATTGCAACTTAATTCCTTTTTATTGCTGAGGGGTTTATGTATCTGTTACCCTGTTGCTGAATAATTAGGTTGTTCCCTGTTTGAGGCTGATAATTGGCCAACTTTTGGCACATAACAGGAGAGTGCATGTGTAGTAAGTCACTTCAGTCATGTCCGAACTTTTGGACTGTAACCTGTCAGGTTCCTCTGTCGATAGGATTCTCCAGGCAAGAATACTGGATACCCAATTTCCTCCTCCAGAGGCTATTCTCAGGGATTGAACCTATGTTTCTTATATCTCCTATATTGGCAGGTAGGTTTTTTTTTTTTTTTTTTTTTTTTTAACCACTAACCCTATCTGCGAAGCCCTGACACATGATTCTGTCCAAACATCTGCACTAAGAGATGTCCATACTCTAGTAAGGCTTCTAGCATCATAAGGCAATGTCCCTAGGTTGACTTACTACAAAACACCTGCCTGAAGAAATTCTAAGGATCCAGAGAATTTATTCTTTGACCCACAGGGATGGTATGAGGAGGGAGGTGGGAGGGGGGTTCAGGATGGGGAATATGTGTACACCCGTGGTGGATTCATGTTGATGTATGGCAAAACCAATACAACATTGTAAAGTTATTAGCCTCCAATTAAAATAAATAAATTCATATTTTAAAAAAGAAATTAAAAAAAAAAAAAAAGCAGAGACATTACTTTGCCAACAAAGGTCCGTGTAGTCAAGGCTATGGTTTTTCCAGTGGTCATGTATGGATGTGAGAGTTGGACTGTGAAGACGGCTGAGCGCTGAAGAATTGATGCTTTTGAACTGTGGTGTTGGAGAAGACTCTTGAGAGTCCCTTGGACTGCAAGGAGACCCAAGAAGTCCATCCTAAAGAAGATCAGTCCTGGGTATTCATTGGAAGGACTGATGCTGAAGCTGAAACTCCAAAACTTTGGCCACCTCATGCGAAGAGTTAACTCATCGGAAAAGACCCTGATGCTGAGAGGGATTGGGGGCAAGAGGGGACAGAAGAGGATAAGATGGCTGGATGGTATTATTGACTCAAAGGACAGAAGTTTTGGTAAACTCTGGGAGTTGGTGATGGATAGGAGACTTGGCGTGCTGTGATTCATGCGGTCACAAAGAGTCAGACACGACTGAGCAACTTAACTGAAATGAACTGAACGATTGATGAGGGCTTCCGAGTTGGTGTTAGTGGTAAGCAACCTGCCTCTTGCCAATGCAAGAGACACAAGAAATGTTGGTTCAATGCCTGGTAAGATACTCTGGAGGAGGAAATGGCAACCCACTCTAGTACTCTTTCTGGAGAACCCCATGGACAGAGGAGCCAGGCAGGCTACAGTCCATAGGGCAAAGAGTCAGACACGACTGAAGTGACTTAGCACACATGCATGATGATGATAACCCCCAGACCTTCCTTTTTAGAGTGTTTGCTAAAAGTGCAATTGCAAAGCTCCTTCTTTTTTTTTTTTTTAATACCTTTGAGATGCACATGCATCTCAAAAGTATCTTTCTTAAGAAACTGAAAATTCTACCACTCTCCTGCTATATAATCAAGAAACTAATTTATCCCCCTTTCTTGGTCTCTTGTTTCCTTATTTGTAAAATAAGGGGCATAACTAGATAACATATAATTTGCCCTGGCATAGTCTCTCATTTCTCAACATGATGGTGAAGAAACGATTTCAGTTCTTCCTCAAATGTGACCCAAATAATATTTCTTATCATTTCAATTTTAAACTTATTTTTCTTAATTTGCAGAATGAATGAATGAATCTTATCCTTTGCTTATATCCAATCGTATGGCCAAATATTAGATTCCTCTTTGGCTAACCTGTCTCCATTTGTATATCTATTATAGTGTTAGATGCTCAGTCGTGTTTGACTCTTTGTGACCCCATGGAATGCAGCCCTTCAGTCTCTTCTGTCCATGGAATTCTCCAGGAAAGAATATTGGAGTTAGTAGTCATGTCCTTCTCCAGAAGATCTTCCCAACCCAGGCCTAAAACCTGGGTCTCCCCCATAGCAGGAAGATTCTTTACTGTCTGAGCTACCAAGGTAGCCCATCTCTATTTGTGCTTGTATAGTTTCATTCTCATAACCAGGCAGCAGATAAGTCTTAAATTGCAAATATTTTAGATATATGCTAATTAGGACAAGGTCCTTTTTATAAGTTATGATTCTGCCAAGGTAATAGAAGTCCATGAATATCAGGAGAGAAAATTTTAGAATTAAATTTACCTATATAGAACATTCTTAGTGCCAAAACACGTAGATTGTTTTCCATGGTTCAGTTCTGAAAAAAGTTAATGACTTCTTTTCAGAGTAAAACTATAAACTGGCCATCATCAATAAAAGCCTGTTAATCTGAAGCCTACAGTTACTGTATGTTTGTGTAGTAGTGCATATATGTGTATAGTTTGAATCTGACTTTTCAGAACTCATTCTGAAAAGCAAGTCACACTAGAGCAGTATTTGAGGGACTTTAAAATTATATTTATGTGAATCAAAGATTTTGTTTATACATTTACCACAGTTGTTTCATAGTGGGATTAAAAATTCAAATGAGTCCCATAAATTGGGCCAATACAGAATAAAAGAGGAAATTGATTGCCAAACTCTTTATGCATCAAAATCACCTGGGTCTTTGTTAAAATAACTGGCCACACCTCTAGAGTGTCTGAAGTCTGGGAACAGACACAAGAATTTGTATTTCTAACAAGTTTCTAGCTAATTCTGCTTGTCTAGGTACAACTCTCTGAGAACTACTGACAATGATCTTAGAGAAAAAGATGTATACTCTTGATTATGTTTCATATGCTAAGACATAAAGGTGCTGGTGTCTCAGACTTTAACAGGATATCTAAAAGATAAATCAAGTGTGAAGTCTTGCCCATCTGGTAGATAGAGCTGAGATCATTGCTAACTCCCTGACTCAGTCCTCTCAAACCACGTGAGGAACTGGAATTGAACTGAATCTGTAAGTAGTTGGGAAAGAGGTATTGACTTGAAGTTCAGGTGGAGATCTTGGGGAAAGAAGAGGTGTTTGAAAGAATCTCTGAAGTTTAAAATATTGTACTCCTTATGACTAAGGGTGCAGTAGCAGCTAATCCTTAAAAATGCAAATGACAGAACCACTGCCAACACAGAAACTTGAAAACTCACTGCAGCAAGAAAAAGCAACCACAGCAAACTAACTCTGCAATATGAAAGCATAATTTTATAAGAGTGACATTTGCAGGAAGGCTCAACTTTCAGGGATATATCCTGATTTCTCTTGTGAAGAAGCTGTGGTTTGGGGACAGAAGGCAGGTTCCAAAGTCCATTTTTTATTGACTGAATGGTTTGGGGCAACCTGCTTGATTTCTTCAGTCTTCCAATGATACATGAAATCTTTTTGTACAATGTAATTTATGAATGATAAGAATGGTTGATCATAGTAAAGGACATGTAGACAGTTTGTAAAGTTCTGTTGAAATTACTAAGCTTTTATCTTATTTTCTAGCTGTATGATACATCAGTATTTTGAAATTTCAGGAGTTAGGGTAAGTAGCCATAGCTACAAGCACGGTGTGAATATATCAGTTCTTCCTTATTTCTTAACACTGAGAAGAGAGAAGATTAAGGACAGACATTTATTTCTCCACATGCCTGATTTTCACAAGGAGTCAATACCATCCTCCAATGCAGTAATAAGAAGAAAATCAACATGACATTCACAATTTACTAGGCAAGTCAAAATACCTTCCTAGGGGGTTTCAATAATGAAATACAGCCATTTACTTCATCCATTTCAAAATCAGATTGAAGGCCTAAGGGAAAATTTCCCTGAAGAATTCACATTTTTCATGTTGCATATATTTAGAATACAATAATTCCACACATGGAAGCAATTTTTTCTTGAGTGTCATAAAAGGGGATGAGAATAAAATGACCATTTTCCAGTTTGTATGAGCCTGAAGAGTTCCAAGTTCAGCATCTTCTAATTCACAGTTTCTAAGCTCTGTTTACAATGGCGTTCATCTCTCACCACAAGATAAGTGGCTTTTTCCTCTACTCCTATGGTGGTTAAAGCTGCTTCTAATGATTCCCATCTTGTTAGTAATGGTTGAAAATAGGTTCAAAACAGGCACTTTCATTGTTTTTTCCCCTTCATTTGAGTGAGTTCCATAGAGTTCTACACATAGTAGGTATTTTCTACATGTCTACCCAAACTGTGAGACTAGCAACAAGAGAAGACATAACAATGAACATTCTTTACTATTTCATTCAGTCCTTCTTATGGAAGATTCAGATCAAATAAGGTGCCTCTTAAGTAACCTGCTTGCACGTTCTTTGTTGTGTTGTGCTAGTACCGTCTTTCAGTCATGTCTGACTCTTTGTGACTGCATGGCCTGTAGCCTGCCAGGCTCTTCTCTATGGAAATTTCCAGGGAAGAATACTGGTGTGGGTAGCCCTTCCCTTCTCCAGGGTATCTTCCCAAACCAATGATCGCATTTTTTTTTTAGAGAGGGAGAAAGCTTTTAGAGAAGGAGAAAGCTTTTGTGCTTAAAAATACAAAATCATTGCAGCTGATGTTGGACAACTTCATGTTAACAGAGAGAGGAAGGAAGATGGCTATTTTCTTCTTTTCTGGATTGAAAAAAGTCATGGTGCCTGCCTTTGCTATGCTCATAGATATAAGTAAGATATAAGTAAGATAATTCTTACTTATATCTTACTTATCCCAGTAAGATCTTACTTATAAGTAAGAATTATATTACTTATCCCAGAGTTAAACTATTTTATAATACTATGTCATAACAAAAGATACACACACACAATCCTGGCATTTTACTGAATGCTAACTTCTATTGTCTGTAAGGAAAAAGAACAAAACATATCTAAAACATGAATTATGATCTGGTTTTTAAGTTAATTTTTATGGTGATGTCTAAACTGTATTGCAATTACCATTTCTTCATGGGCACTCACCATAATCTTCCCTAAAAACAAATTCAAAAACCACTCCCTCCCCTTGGATGCAAGTTTTCTTACTCCTATGGAGCCTGCTCACACTCTTTTTCATCTCTCTAAGGGAGAGTCCTCTTCTCCAGTTAAAAGCCTTAATTCTGAACACATTTTAGGTAAAATGAAACAATGTAAAATACTTCAGTCAAAGGAATCCCCCTTCCCTCACCTGTCTGATATCCCAGATCTGCTCCCCAGAGGTAGCCAGTTTTTATTTTGGGACACTGAATAAATGATAACTTATTTTATTGTGTTTCAACCATTTCTTCCTTCATTCATTCACTCAGAAATATTACTCAAGTGACAATTACATGGCAGCCATTATGCTAGGCACTAGTCATTTGAACCTGAAATAAACCACAGACAGATGGTGACTAAATGCTATAGAGCAGGGTTTTCTAGCTGTCTTGGGTGGAGGATGAGATGGACTGACATTATTATATATATTATGCCATGTTAAAATAGAAAAATGAAACTAAAGACATAAAAATTACAAACAATTACTGCAGTCAACAAACATCCAATCATTCTGTCAATTTTAAATGCTACAGAGCAGGGTTCTAAAGTCTTATTCTGAATATTTTTTCCTCCAAGATAGGCAACATGACATTTCTGCACTAGCAAAGGACAAGAACTACATTTGAGAAGCATTTGTATTGGTTCCAGAACATAAACATAGTAGAGGCCAATTTCCTCTATTTCCTCTTACCTGTTAGGGTCAAGGATATTTCTTCTATTGCTCCTCAAGGTGTTGAGGGCTCTCCTCCCTTTAGAAGATAAACTTGCTAATGATTTTCCTCTGCTATTAAAAGGAAGGATGTATTCAAATAGGCTTAGCAAGGTCTCCTAGAAGAACCTGGCATTCAGCTTTTGGGAGTTCATAGGCAGTGGAGGTAGACACTTTTAATTAGCTATAAATAATACTTTTATGCCTTTATTGGTTTATTCATGAATTTAGCTACTACATGTGAATTTTCTTATGAAATTTGCTTAAATGTCCTCATCCCTTTTTCCTCAGTTTCCAAATTTGTCACTGAATCTCCACTCTTCTTCTTATGGCTTCATTATACAATATACGTACACCACCATGCAGATTACCCACATATAATATAATTGTGTATTTCTTATTCTACTAGTTTTATATCTCTTAACCTCTTCCTTTATGAATTGATATATTCACATTCTAGCCTATCTAAATCCCTCTTATTCACTGCTTCTAGCTCTTTACTTTGTCATCTGCATTTTTTTTATTTTAAGGATGACATTACTTACTGTAATCATAATCAAATTTTCTGCACTTTTTAAATATTTAGTTTGTAACATGAAAATCACTATATGATGATTTATTGTTAGCTTTTTTAGAAATAATGTGTATGATAAAGTCAAATATATTCCTAGGATTGCACTTCCTTTTTATAAATCCAGTGCACAACTCCTATGACAATCAGAATATTTGGACTGCCTTTTCCCTCCACTGAAAATATGACACAGCTTGGTTTGCTTTGCTTGAGCAACAAGTTTTTGTGTCTTTCTTAGCTTATTTGTTAGTTTCCACCTGAGTTATTTTTTCAACTTTGTTTCTCTTTATTGTTGTTGTTTTTCAGTTCCTAAATCATGTCCAACTCTTTGCAGCCCCATGCACTGCATTACACCAGACTTTCCTGTCCTTCACTTTCTCCTAGAGTTTGCTCAAACCATATTCATTGAGTCGAAGATGCCATCCAACTATCTCATTCTCTGTTGCCCTCTTCTCCTCTTGCCCTCTATCTTTCCCGGCATCAGGGTTTTCCCAATGAGCTGCTTCTTTGATTTAGCCCAAAGCATTGGAGCTTTAACTTCAGATCAGTTCTTCCAGTGAATATTTAGGACTGATTTCCTTTAGAATTGATGATTTGATCTCCTTGCTGTCGAAAGGGACTCTCAAGAGTCTTCTTCAGCACCACAGTTCAAAAGCATTGACTCTTTGGTGCTCAGCCTTCATAAAGATCCAACTTTCATATCCATACACGAGTACTGGAGAAACCATAGCTTTGACTTGGCAGCAAAGAGATATCTTTCTTTTTAATATACTGTCCAGGTTTGTCATATCCTTCCTTCCAAGGAGCAAGCATCTCTTAATTTTGTGGGTGCAGTTACTCTCCACAGTGATTTAGGGCATAAGAAAATAAAATCTGTCACCTTTTCCACTTTTTTTCTCATCTATTTGCCAATGAGGTGATAGGATCTTCATTTTTTGAACATTGAATTTTAAGCCAGCTTTTTCACTCTTCTCTTTTGTCCTCATCAAGTGACTCTTTAATTCCTCTTCGTTTTCTGCCATTAAAGTGATGCTATATACATATTTGAGATTGTTAATATTTCTCCTGGCAATCTTGATTCCAGCTTGTGAGTCAGCCACCCTGGCACTGCCCAAAATTCCTCAGTGGCTCAGATGGTAAAGAAGCTGCCTGCAATGTGGGAAACCCAGTTTCAAATCCTGATTTGGGAAGATCCACTGGAGAAGGGGATCACAACCCACTCCAGTATTCCTGCCTGGAGAATTTCATGGACAGAGGATCCTGTCAGGCTCCAGCCCATAGGTTTGCAGAGTTGGACAGGACTGAGCAATTGTCTCTAGCTCACACCCTAGCACAATCTGCATATTAGGTTTTCTTTTCTTTTTAAATTCATTACATCATGACTATCAGGCAACATTAGTCATGTTATCTATTTTACTGAAATCATTCCATTTTTATCCTGACAAACATGTTTCATGCAAGTTTTTCCATTTGTATCCTACTTCAGACCAAATAAGATACTAGCCAGAATTATTGACACTGGCTACCTGAGATTTCCTCACTAAAATCTGTGATTATAATTTACATGTTTCACTTTGTTACAGTTACTTTGGTTAGCTACATCTTCAAGTATCCCCCTAAGAAAGTGTGCATGAGCAGATATATCCTTTGTAATTGCAACATTTAGAATACATATTTTAGGAAGTTAATGCTCAAGTTTATTTTCAAATTTTTTCCTCAAGCTTTTGTAGGCCCTTGATTGCTGGTGGTTTGTGGGCAGTGGGGAATAAAGCAGGGCAAAGACTAATAGAGTTTTGCCAAGAAAATGCACTGGTCATAGCATACACCCTCTTCCAACAACACAAGAGAAGATTCTACACATGGACATCACCAGATGGTCAACACTGAAATCAGATTGATTATATTCTTTGCAGCCAAAGATGGAGAAGCCCTATACAGTCAACAAAAACAAGACCAGGAGCTGACTGTGGCTCAGATAATGAACTCCTTATTACCAAATTCAGACTTAAATTGAAGAAAGTAGGGAAAACCACTAGACCATTCAGGTATGACCTAAATCAAATCCCTTATGACTACATAGTGGAAGTACGAAATAGATTTAAGGGACTAGATCTGATAGATAGAGTGCCTGATGAACTATGGAATGAGGTTCGTGACATTGGATAGGAGACAGGGATCAAGACCATCCCTATGGAAAAGAAATGAAAAAAAGCAAAATGGCTGTCTAGGGAGGCCTTACAAATAGCTGTGAAAAGAAGAGAGATGAAAAGCAAAGGAGAAAAGGAAAGATATAAGCATCTGAATGCAGAGTTCCAAAGAAGAGCAAGAAGAGATAAGAAAGCCTTCCTCAGTGATCAATGCAAAGAAACAGAGGAAAACAACAGAATGGGGAAGACTAGAGATCTCTTCAAGAAAATTAGAGATACCAAGGGAACATTTCATGCAAAGATGGGCTAGATAAAGGACAGAAATGGAACGGACTTAACAGAAGCAAAAGATATTAAGAAGAGGTGGCAAAAATACATGGAAGAACTGTACAAAAAATATCTTCATGACCAAGATAATCACTATGGTGTGATCACTCACTTAGAGTCAGACATCCTGGAATGGGAAGTCAAGTGGGCCTAGAAAGCATAACTATGAACAAAGCTAGTGGAGGTGATGGAATTCCAGTTGAGCTATTTCAAATCCTGAAAGACGATGCTGTGAAAGTGCTGCACGCAATATGCCAGCAAATTTGGAAAACTCAGCAGTGGCCACAGGACTGGAAAAAGTCAATTTTCATTCCGATCCCAAAGAAAGACAATGCCAAGGAATGCTCAAACCACTGCACAATTGCACTCATCTCACATACTAGTAAAGTAATGCTTAAAATTCTTCAAGCCAGGCTTCAGCAATACGTGAACCATGAACTTCCTGATGTTTAAGCTGGTTTTAGAAAAGGCAGAGGAACCAGAGATCAAATTGCCAACATCTGCTGGATCATCCAAAAACCAAGAGAGTTCCAGAAAGCATCTATTTCTTATTTATTGACTATGCCAAAGCCTTTGACTGTGTGGATCACAATAAACTGTGGAAAAGTCTGAAAGAGATGGGAATACCAGACCACCTGACCTGCTTCTTGAGAAACCTATATGCAGATCAGGAAGCAACTGTTAGAACTGGATATGGAGCAACAGACTGGTTCCAAATACGGAAATGTATACATCAAGGCTGTATATTGGTACTCTGTTTATTTAACTTATATGCAGAGTACATCATGAGAAACGGTGGGCTGGAAGAAGCACAAGCTGGAATCAAGATTTCTGGGAGAAATATCAGTAACCTCAGATATGCAGATGACACCACCCTCATGGTGGAAAGTGAAGAGGAACTAAAAAGCCTCTTGTTGAAAGTGAAAGACTAGAGTGAAAATGTGGGCTTAAACTCAACATTCAGAAAATAAAGATCATGGCATCTGGTCTCATCACTTCATGGGAAATAGATGGGGATACAGTGGAAACAGTGTCAGACTTTATTTTGGGGGGCTCCAAAATCACTGCAGATTGTGATAGCAGCCATAAAATTAAAAGACGCTTACTCCTTGGAAGAAAAGTTATGCCCAACCTAGATAGCATATTGAAAAGCAGAGACATTTCTTTGCCAACAAAGGTCTGTCTAGTCAAGGCTATGGTTTTTCCAGTGGTCATGTATGGATGTGAGAGTTGGACTGTGAAGAAAGCTGAGTGCTGAAGAATTGATGCTTTTGAAGTGTGGTGTTGGAGAAGACTCTTGAGAGTCCCTTGGACTGCAAGGAGATCCAACCAGTCAATTCTGAAGGAGATCAGCCCTGGGATTTCTTTGAAAAGAATGATGCTAAAGCTGAAACTCCAGTACTCTGGCCACCTCATGCGAAGAGCTGACTCATTGGAAAAGACTCTGATGCTGGGAGTGATTGGGGGCAGGAGGAAAAGGGGACGACCGAGGATGAGATGGCTGGACAGGATCACTGACTCGATGGACATGAGTCTGAGTGAACTCTGGGAGTTGGTGATGGACAGGGAGGCCTGGTGTGCTGCGATTCATGGGGTTGCAAAGAGTCGGACATGACTGAGCGACTGAACTGAACTGAACTAGGATACCATCTTCAGGTTTCCCTTGTCCGGGAGGGGTTCTTATCCTTCTGTTGTCATTTCCACACAGAGTTCAGAGTCCACTGGAGAGGTGGCCGAGCATGATTAGCATAAACAAGCCTAAGATGGAGTCCCGGCCCTATGAATTCCCTCTTCAGTCAGATATCTTATATCAAATGTTTCACATTCCTCTACCATGCTAGAAGAGTTTTAGGACATCATTTTATTGTGGTAAATTTCATAGTAATATGTCTATCTGTTGATCATGAAGAAAATATCCTCACTTGTATTCAGCCCTTTTGATCTGAAGTCTTACCAGTTGAGAAAGACTTATGACAACAGATATGTTATTGTATCTACATATGAATTATTTAAGTTATAGAAATTATATTGATTATTTCCTCTGTGTGTTTTATCTCTTCCCCCTTTCAATTCATATGTGGAGTCATCAGAATCCTTGAATCTCTCCTTTTCTCTCTTATTCTGCTTATTTCCCTTTTTCTAAGTATTTTGCAAAGACTACTTCTTGTTTTGAGTGTTCACTGAAGTTCCTATACTTTAATCCAATGTTCAGCTAGAGTTTTGGTAGAGATGTCACTCTGTGCCATGCAGTTCAATGGGTATTGACAAATGCATAATGTTCAATGTCTACAATGGTACTGGGGAGAATAGTTTCACCTCCCTAAACATCCCTGCTGAGCTATGTATTTTAAATGGTTATACTCTCTCAATTTTATCTCTATCCTGATACAAGTTTTGTGTGCTTTTATCTCAGCCTTTTCATATTAATGCTTTCCTTCAAACACACATTGAAATTGTATGTCCATTTTTATGTTATTTTATTTATTTTTAGTGAAGTATGTTGAAGTATATTATTATGTTACAGGTGTATGACATAGGGATTCACAGTTTTAAAAGGTTATACTCAATTTATAGTTAAAAAATATTTTCTATATTCCCCATGTTGTACAAGTATCTTATTTTATATGTCCACTTATTCTTTAGAGTGAGGGAGTAGGAATCCTATGCATGGAAATTGATATCACAGAACACACAGACCTTATGGACTGAGCTTTGCATTAGTGGTCATTTGTGCAGGGATCTTGGAACTGTCAGAAAATGATGTGTCTAAGTTGGGATTATGAAACATACAGTACCTATTTCAATTTAGATGGGATCAGTTACTTCCCAGATATAGTCTATTATCAAGCTGGGACTTGTGCTTCCAAATTTTGTTGAAATGTCTCATCTAATGAGGGACTATTTTCTCATTGTTTCACATATATAAACATAAATTTTTGAATTATTGTTGTAATTTCAATAGCATCTTGGTAACCATGAGAAAGTTTTATGTGCAAAGTCTGCTGTGTGGTAAGTAAAATAATATAGTCTATACTAATTTGTACAATACTTAGCACTCACTGTATGCATTCCACATTATAAATATGTTTGCTACTATCTTCTATTTTCTTTGTGTATCCAAGACTGAAAGTACTTATACCTTAAGACTTGTGGCTTATATATTAAAACTATATGTGTCATCTAGTAAAGGTAAAAATATTGTGGGAGTTGTTTTCAAGTACCTTTGTACACTCTGTCATCTAGAAGTATACCTTTATGTGGCATGTCTTATTTTTTCAAATAAATAATTCATTATTAGAACTACTTATCCATATTTTATATGGGAAAGAAGAGTGTAATTAGGATGAGATATCTGCTGTTAGTCTCATCAGAGTTTCCATGTACAAAATGAGTGATACTAATGTTGCTACTTGCAAAATTTTTTGTTTGTCCTTCAATATGTTACCAATAATGGGTCTAGCTGTATATCTCTTTGATGTTCATAGAACTCCTTTGTTGTTCAAATGTGTTATTTTTATAAAATTTGAGAACTTCAGCCATTATGTGCCCAAATACATTTTTTTACTTCTTTGCCTTTCTCCTCTCTTTTGTGCCCCTATTATGCTTATGTGGATGGTCTTCGTGGTTTTCACATGTCTCTGAGTTTCTGTTCATTTTTCTTCATTTGGTTTTCTCTCTTGTCAGCTAAAAATATTAGTCAAAACTTGTAAATAGAGAGTTGTTTTATTTGGTGGGGATGTTAAGGACTCCGAGCCTGCAGGCATGCCAAGTCTCTTCAGTCGTGTCCGACTCTGGACTGTAGCCCAGCAGCCTCCTCTGTCCATGGGTTTCTCCAGGCAAGAATACTGGAGTAGGTTGCCATACCCTCCTCCAGGGGATCTCCCAAACTAGGGATGAAACCTGCCTGTCTTACATCTCCTGCATTAACAGGTGGGTTCTTTATCACTAGCACCACCTGAAAAGACCAGCATCACAGTAGCCTGGAGAAAATTATTCTCAGAAGGTAGGGCAGGGAGTTAGACTATACACAAGTTTGCAACAAAGGAGGCAGGCAGTGTACACAGTGAAGATTCTTAAGCAGTAAGGAAAACAAGATATCAAGTGAAGGAATTTAGCATTCTGTGTATGGAAGATAGAAGCTTCTGGGCTCACTGAATTCATTCCTTTCATATGTATCTCAGCTATCTGGGGCCAAATCCTGTATCCTGTCACTGTAAGGGGTAGCAGGTGAGGTGGATAGGTGCCTCTTGCATCCTCCACCCCCAGCTCATTAGCAGGCACCCTGGGGGTAGTGGTGGCATCAGCTTGATTGCAGCTCTTGTGTTCGCTTTTGTGAGCCCTCATTCACATCAGGACTTCCCAGGTGGCACTAATGGTAAAGAACTTGTCAATGCAGGAGACATTAGAGATGCAGGTTAAATCCCTGGGTTGGGAAGATCCCCTGGAGTAGGAAATGACAATCCACTCTAGTATTCTTGTTTGGGAAGGCCCATGGACAGAGGAACCTCATGGGCTACAGTCCATGGAGTCGCAAAGAATCAGGTATGACTGAAGCGACTTAGCACACATTCACATTAGGAGGCCAGAAATTGCACATAGTTGTGGCTTTTTTTTTTTTTTTTTTTTTTGCCTCTTGATATGGCAGGAAGTATTTCATTTCACACTCTGTTCTTCAGAGTGTATATTTTCAATCTCCATATTTGTAGACACTCTTCTTCCAGCTCAAATCTGCTATTGAGCCTCCTAGTGAATTTCCCATTTTGATTAGCATATTGTACTTTTCAACTGCAGATTTTCCATTTGGTTCCCTTTGTGATTTCTAGCTTTTGCTATTTTACTTTTTATAAGACATTGTTATCACCTTCATTCAATTACACAAACACAGATTCCTTTATTTCTTTGAATATAGTTGTAAAAGCTGCTTTGACATCTTTGCTTAGTTCTACATTTGACACCTTCAAAGGAAGTCTCTATTGCATGCATTTTATTTTTCCTATTTATGGATCACAATTTCTTATTCTTTACATGTCTCTTTATTTTTGTTGAAAACTGGACATTTTCGATAATGGATTGTAGTCACTCTAGATACCACATCCTAGCCCTCATCCCCACCCCAAGGGCCTGTTATTGTTTAAGAACTTGGCTGAAGCAGTTCAGTGAAGCCTATTTCCCCACACTTGGTAACTTCTGATGGGCTTGTGCACAGTTATCTGACCAACAGGAATAAGTGTGGTCTTAGCTAAACTCTCTCAAGAGAGTTCTGTCTGAACTTCCAGTGAAACTTATAAATGGTCTGCCTCTTTTGGTATGGAAACCCAGCTGTTACACGCTCCACACATTGCTAAATGACTGTACTATTGTTTTTGAAAACACCCTGTGGATATAAATTGTTCCACAGTCTAATCCAATTGAAGTGGCAATTTTGCATGAACAAAGTATTGCCTGTCTCTGAGACTTCTTCAGTCTCAGGAGGGGACTTCTTAGCTGTTTCTTTTCCTACTTCTCTTTGCATAATTTTGAGCCAGTTTTACTACATCTCGCTTATTGCACTATTTCAGAGCTACTAACATTTTCTTCTCTGCTTACCACCAAAATATTCCTTATAATAAACTTTGCAAGCTCTGTTCCAAATAAAGTCTACCTCCTTAGAAAGAGCTACAGAAATCTTTGTTCTTCCAGTATGCCTTGTCCTTGGGCAGAATACCTATGTCATTGCATTGGGCCTGAAGCTCTGGAACAAGGGTCTGCTTCTCCCAGAAGAACCTGCTACTCACAGGTGGAGTATTTCATGGTAATGGGAGTCCCTGATCTTCTTGGTTTGATCCTTTCATAATGAAACTACTAAGGTATTATACAAGCAAGCTGGGGTAAACAATAAATTCCAAGTATTCTCAAACGGCTACTCCTGGGTTATAGCTTTTGCCCCATGAATGGGGGTTTAGTGGGTCAGGAAATTTGGATTCTCTTGGTTCTGAGGCAGAAGATAGATGGGCTCCAGGTTAGGCATTTTCAACTAGTCTGCTGTGTGCATTTCCTGAGGCAGGAGGCAAGCGGTCTTCAGGCTAGATATTTATGACCAGCCTCCTGTCTGTACTTTGAGATAGAAATAACAACAGGAACAGGATAAATAACTGGATACTTTAAGACAATAATAATAGCAGGAACAGAGAGATGCTAAAATCTGAATAAAAGAGCAAGAGGTCACATATTTCCCATCCTAGGCTCCTTGGAGGTGAAGAAAGAAAGGGCACTACCACATAATAGTGATGCCAAGACCCCTCCCAATAGGCTTCTGAGCTGGACTTCATCTTGGAAAAATGTTGTGCATGCATATTAGGGAAGATCGTAGGGCAAGGCAGGTGTGGAAAAAGAAACCAGATAACTGGTCAACAGTAACAAAGACCCAGAAGAACTGCCCTATATAAATGACTTAACCATCTCTTTACTGTTATTCTCTTCATTAGAGAGGATGCTTACACCATTTCTCTCCAAATGTGTCTCTCTGCCTTGCTTCTGTGTGTGCTTTCCCACTTGTGCTGCGTCTCCAATAATAAACTCTGACTCTGTTTTTGGTTTTTTTCCTCCTTGAGAAATGCATTTTTCACTAAGACAAAGAGCCAAGGAATTTTCTCTCTAGCTTCTAGCCCCTGATGGACTAGCGACTGGGGTTCCCGGTTTTTACCAGGCTGCTGCTGCCAAGTCGCTTCAGTTGTGTCTGATTCTGTGAGACCTTGTAGATGGCAGCCCACCAGGCTCCCCTGTCCCTGGGATTCTCCAGGCAAGAACACTGGAGTGGGTTGCCATTTCCTTCTCCAGTGCATGAAAGTGAAAAGCGAAACTGAAGTCGCTCAGTCATGTCTGACTCTTCGTGACCCCATGGACTGCAGCCTACCAGGCTCCTCTGTCCATGGGATTTTCCAGGCAAGAGTACTGGAGTGGGTTGCCATTGCCTTCTCCCAATTCAATTCCTGGGCAGGGAACTAAGATTTTGCTTCAAGCCACCACTCACTGCTATTTCTTCTGAGATCAGTCCCACCTACCTAGAATAGATGCTATTTCTTCTGAGATCAGTCCCACCTACCTAGAATAGATGCAAGGAGAGAGATGCCATGTGCTCTTAGGAAAAATTTCAGATACTTTTCATCTTGTACTATAATTTTTTCCCAATTAAATGGTTGTTTCACTGGGAGAAGCAGGGGAGGGGGTAACTCAGATGGGTAAAGAATCCATCTGCAACATGGGAGACCTGGGTTCAATCTTTGGATCAGGAAGATCCCCTGGGGAAGAGATTAGCAACCCACTGCAGTATTCTTGCCTGAAGAATCCCCATGGACAGAGGAGCCTGGCAGGGTATAGTACATTGGGTCGTAGAGAGTCAGACATGACTGAGTGACTAACACTTTCACTTCACTGCGAGGCGGGTTGCTGAGCTACTCACATGTCCATTCTGAAGTGAGAAAGCAAATCTTTGATGGAAGAATTTATTCTAAGGGCAGTGAGATTTTGGAAGAAAAAATAAAACATATTTACAGGACTTAATAGCTACAAAATTCTCTATAAAAGACTGAGGACTGGAGCAAGTCTTTGAAGATGAGATTGTGATATATAAAGTACTGAAGTCAGCACACACAAAGGGTCATTAAAGCCCTGGAAAACTGAGCTCCTAAATATTGTCTTATTGGAAAACATTCACAGTTAGTCCCCTACGTATGAACTTTCAAGTTGCACACTTACAAAGATGCTAATATGTGTTCAAGTGTCCTTTCATGTGTTTGGCTTATATTGTCAAGTATGTGCATCCTTTGCAAGTGGTTGTGCTTTTGTGTACATTACAAGAGAAAGGACAAAGAGAGGCAAGAAGAAGAAGTAACTGATGAACCAAAGAGATTCACCATGCAGGAAATGGCACGGAGATTTCCTTTATTTGATGAGGTACTGTTAGTTTTTGAGACATAGAACCTGAATATAGAATGGTACATGAAACTTGCAACAGCCATTTAGAATGCAATCCATTGCTACTTGCTACCATGTCACCTATGATAAGAAAAAAGACCCACAATCCAGATATTGTTGGGTCATTCTTTCAAGAGGGTAGATAGAATTGAATCCAGCAAAGAACCAGAAAGAACCTGTGTTTTCAAATCAGGAGTTGAATGGAATTGCAGCTTACCCTCCATCTCCCATTTCTTATAGTCCTTCAACTCTACCATCTCCCACCTCCCTCTTCCAGTTGGTAATTCATCTTGCCTGTACCCTTGATGCCAACCCCTGTGTGCTGGCTATTCTACTGTACTACTATAATTTTCAAAGTATTTTACCATGAGATTAAATTTTTTGTTTGTTTTTAATATATTATCTGTGTGAAAAGTACTATAAATTTATTATAGTACAGAACTACATAGCCAATTAGGTTAGTTGATACCTAGGCTAACACTGTTGGACTTACAAACAAATTAGATTTACGAATGTGATCTTGCAATGGAACGTGTTTGTATGTAGGATACTTGCCAGATTTAGCTTATGTAAAATATCTGTAATACATTGAGTAGTAATATGTAGAATACTCCTAGAAACTTCAGGATGTAATTAGTCATAGTTATTTTTATAGATTGTAAGGAATGTATAGAGCACATATTTTATTCACATTTGGATGTTGAGGATGGTGCACTTAAATAAAAATAGATGTCCACGTCTGACCACAATTCTGAGTTTGTGCACTCTGTAGAGGTCATGAAAGACAGTGGGTCTCTTCAGTAAAAAATCGATGTAGATTAATTCATTAACATCTCATGATTAAAGGTGTGAAAGAACTCATAATATTTGCTTTCATTTTGATTACAGTACTTAGGATATGCTGCTGCTGCTGCTGCTACTAAGTCATGTCAGTCTTGTCTGACTCTGTGAGACCCCAAAGATGGAAACCTACCAGGCTCCTCTGTCCCTGGGATTCTCTGGGTAAGAACACTGGAGTGGGTTGCCATTTCCTTCTCCAATGCATGAAAGTGAAAAGTGAAAGTGAAGTAGCTCAGTCATGTCTGACTCTTAGCGACCCCATGGACTGCAGCCTACCAGGCTCCTTCATCCATGGGATTTTCCAGGCAAGAGTACTGGAGTATAATTACCTATTATTTCAGTTACACAGATATTTTCATGATAGTTTTGTATTTTGATTTTGTGAGTTTCCAGCTTGGCATTATCTTTTAAATTTTATTGAATAATAGTTGATTTACAATGCTGTGTTAATTGCTGTGCAAAATAGTGATTCATACATATTTTCCTTTTCATATTGTTATTTGTTCATGCTATATGTAATAGTTTGGATCTGCTAGTCTCAAACCCCTAATCCTTCCCTCCCCCCACCTACTCCTTCCCTTTGTCAACCACAAGTCTGCTCTTTGTCTGTGAGATTGTTTCTATTTCATAGGTAAGTTCATTTGTGTCATACTTTAAATTCCATATATAAGTGGTATTTGTATTTTCTCTTTCTGACTTACTTAGTGATAATATCAAGGTCCATCCATTGTATTATCTCTTTTATCAGTTTGATAGACTATCTTCCCCAAAATTCTATTCTCTAGTTATTATCACTAATTGGGCACAAGAAAAGCTGATTTGTCCTACTGTCATAGTTTCTTATTCTTTTCTTTTTCCTCTGGTAACCCTGCCATTGACACTGCTGACTATGTGACAGCTGAAATTGAAAACATTCTTGGGTGATATTTATCCAGTTGTTTGAATTTGATTTATTTGTGGCTGGGTCCTGGCATTTTCTGAACTCCCAATGGGCTTCTTCCGTATGACTCCCTGAGGCAGCCACAGTTACTGATTCCAAAATACCTACTCCTCTGTGTCAAAATCAATATTTGATTCTTCATCACAGACTCTGCTTCTTCACTAACTCCTACTGACTACTCTACTGTCTTCATTTGCCACTCTCCTAACAACAACAGAGATGCCTCCTGTAGCTACTTTTGAGTACACTAAAAGTAAGATAAGTAAAGGCATTCTTTTTGTAGTTTCTTTGCTGGCTTACAATAGAATTCTCTACCGTCTTCTAGCGTTAACTTGTCTGAATTTATGGAGACTGTGAGATGGGACAACTGTAACCTCTCAAAAACCATTGTCTCTAGATTCTTGACAACTGGAGAAAATGCTACTTTCCATATGATAGGAGACAGGTGATAGGTAGGGCTTTAGATTCCTATAAGGTCCTCACTGATCAGAAGTGTGAAGTAGTGTGTTAGTCTTGGCAGATACAGTCTAAAACTTAATTCACATTAACTTTAAAACATAAAGATGGTATGGACCCAGAATTGAACCAAGATAGCTCTAATTTTACAAGCAAGAGAATTTATTTTCCAATTATAGAAATAGATTGACTGAAAAAATGAAGCAAAAAAAAAAAAAACCCAAAATATTTAAACTTACAAATGTCCTGGTAAAGAGCTGATTTCCCAAGTGTAGTCTTAATCTTCTGGCTTCTGCCAACTGTTGAGACTCTTTCAGGAAACAAAACACTAGACTGTACTCTAATTGAATCAATGGAATTATAGACTAGGAAGTCTATTTTGGAGGAGTTACCCCACGTCCGAGGACTTCCTGGTGGCTCAGACGGTAAAACGTCTGCCTACAATGTGGAAGACCTGGGTTCAGTCCCTGGGTCGGGAAGATCCTCTGGAAAAGGAAATGGCAACCCACTCCAGTACTCTTGCCTGGAAAATCCCATGGACAGAGGAGCATGGTAGGCTGCTATCATCCATGGGGCCACAAAGAGTTGTATACAACTGAGCGACTTCAACTCACTCACTCACTCACCCCATGTCCACGGTCAGGGGCAGCGGCTGAGAGTGCCAGGCTACAATGGCACAGGAATGGCTGAGAGGAGCCACCCCTTGCCCGAGGCCAGGGGCAGTGTCTGGGAGGAGCCATACCATGCCCGAGGAAAAGATCGGCGGCCGGGAGGAAACACCCCACATCCAAGGAGCAGTGGCTGCGTGGGCACAGGAGGGCCTAGAGGAGCTATCTCACATTGAAGGTCAGGAAGGGCAGCGGTGAGGAGATACCCCTCATTCAAGGTAAGGAGCAGCAGCTGCGCTCTGCTGGAGCAGCTGTGAAGAGATACCCACAAACAAGGTAAGAATAATCCAAGTAAGATGGTAGGTGTTGCAAGAGGACATCAGAGGCCAGACACACTGAAACCAACTCACAGAAAACTAGTCAATCTAATCACACTAGGACCACAGCCTTGTCTAAATCAATGACACTAAGCCATGCATGCAGAGCCACTCAAGACAGGCGGGTCATGGTGGAGAGGTCTGAAAGAATGTGGTCCACTGGAGAAGGGAATGGCAAACCACTTCAATATTCTTGCCTTGAACCTCATGAACAGTATGAAAAGGCAAAATGATAGGTTATTGAAAGAGGAACTCCTCAGGTCATTAGGTGCCCCAAATGCTACCCGAGATCAGTGGAGAAATAACTCCAGAAAGAATGAAGGGATGGAGCCAAAGCAAAAACAATGCCCAGGTGTGGATGTGACTGGTGATAGAAGCAAGGTCCAATGCTGTAAGTGGAATATTGCATAGGAACCTGAAATGTCAGGTCCATGAATCAAGGCAAATTGGAAGTGGTCAAACAAGAGATGGCAAGAGTGAATGTGGACATTCTAGGAACCAGCGAACTAAAATAGACTGGAATGGGTGAATTTAACTCAGATGACCATTATATCTACTGCTGTGGGCAGGAATCCTTCAGAAGAAATGGAGTAGCCATCATAGTCAGCAAAAAGAGTCCGAAATGCGGTACTTGGATGCAATCTCAAAAACGACAGAATGATCTCTGTTCGTTTCCAAGGCAAACCATTCAATATCACAGTAATCCAAGTCTATGCCCCAACGAGTAACACTGAAAAAGCTGAAGTTGAATGGTTCTATGAAGACCTACAAGACCTTTTAGAACTAACACCCAAAAGAGATGTCTTTTACATTATAGGGGACTGGAATGCTAAAGTAGGAAGTCAAGAAACACCTGGAGTAACAGGCGAATTTGGCCTTGGAATATGGAATGAAGCAGGGGAAAGACTAATAGAGTTTTGCCAAGCAAATACACTGGTCATAGCAAACACCTTCTTCCAACAACACAAGAGAAGACTCTACACATGGACATCACCAGATGGTCAACACTGAAATCAGATTAGGATTATATTCTTTGCAGCCAAAGATGGAGAAGCTCTATACAGTCAATAAAAACAAGACCAGAAGCTGACTGTGGCTCAGATCATGAACTCCTTATTACAAAATTCAGACTCAAATTGAAGAAAGTAGGGAAAACCGCTAGACCATTCAGGTATGACAGAAATCAAATCCCTTATGATTATACAGTGGAAGTGAGAAATAGATGTAAGGGCCTAGATCTGATAGATAGAGTGCCTGATGAACTATGGAATGAGTTTCATGACATTGTAAAGGAGAGAGCGATCAAGACCATCCCCATGGAAAAGAAATGCAAAAAAGCAAAATGACTGTCTGGGGAGGCCTTACAAATAGCTGTGAAAAGAAGAGAGGTGAAAAGCAAAGGAGAAAAGGAAAGATATTAGCATCTGAATGCAGAGTTCCAGAGAATAGCAAGAAGAGACAAGAAAGCCTTCCTCAGTGAACAATGCAAAGAAATAGAGAAAAGAACAGAATCAGAAAGACTAGAGATCTCTTCAAGAAAGTCAGAGACATCAAGGAAACATTTCATGCAAAGATGGGCTCGATAAAGCACAGAAATGGAACGGACCTAACAGAAGCAAAAGATATTAAGAAGAGGTGGCAAGAATACACTGAAGAACTGTACAAAAAGATCTTCACCACCCGGATGATCACGATGGTGTGATCACTCATCTAGAGCCAGATATCCTGGAATGTGAAGTCAAGTTGGCCTTAGAAAGCATCACTACAAACAAAGCTAGTGGAGGTGATGGAATTCCAGTGGAGCTATTTCAAATCCTGAAAGATGATGGTGTGAAAGTGCTGCACTCAATATGCCAGCAAATTTGGAAGACTCAGCAACAGCCACAGGGCTGGAAAATGTCGGTTTTCATTCCCATTCCAAAGAAAGGCAATGCCAAAGAATGCTCAAACTATTGCACAATTGCACTCGTCTCACATGCTAGTAAAGTAATGCTCAAAATTCTCCAAGCCAAGCTTTAGAAATATGTGAACTGTGAACTTCCTGATGTTCAAGCTGGTTTTAGAAAAGGCAGAGGAACCAGAGATCAAATTGCCAACATCCGCTGGATCATGGAAAAAGAAAGAGAGTTCCAGAAAAGCATCTATTTCTTATTTATTGACTATGCCAAAGCCTTTGACTGTGTGGATCACAATAAACTGTGGAAAATTCTGAGAGATGGGAATACCCGACCACCTAACCTGCCTCTTGAGAAATCTGTATGCAGGTCAGAAAGCAACAGTTAGAACTGGACATGGAACAACAGACTGGTTCCAAATAGGAAAAGGAGTACGTCAAGGCTGTATATTGTCATCCTGCTTATTTAACTTCTATGCAGAGTACATCATGAGAAACGCTGGACTGGAAGAAACACAAGCTGGAATCAAGATTGCCAGGAGAAATATCAATAACCTCAGATATGCAGATGACATCACCCTTATGGCAGAAAGTGAAGAGGAACTAAAAGCCTCTTGATGAAAGTAAAAGAGGAGAGTGAAAAAGTTGGCTTAAAGCTCAACATTCAGAAAACGAAGACCATGGCATCCATCCAGTCCCATCACTTCATGGGAAATAGATGGGGAAACAGTGGAAACAGTGTCAGACTTTATTTTTTTGGGCTCCAAAATCACTGCAGATGGTGACTGCAGCCATGAAATTAGAAGACACTTACTCCTTGGAAGAAAAGTTATGACCAACCTAGATAGTATATTCAAAAGCAAAGATATTACTTTGTTGACTAAGGTGCGTCTAATCAATGCTATGGTTTTCCCAGTAGTCATGTATGGATGTGAGAGTTGGACTGTGAAGAAGGTTGAGCGCCGAAGAACTGATGCTTTTGAACTGTGGTGTTGGAGAAAACTCTTGAGAGTTCCTTGGACTGCAAGGAGATCCAACCAGTCCATTCTGAAGGAGATTAGCCCTGGGATTTCTTTGGAAGGAATGATGCTAAATCTGAAACTCCAGTATTTTGGCCACCTCATGCAAAGAGTTGACTCATTAGAAAAGACTCTGATGCTGGGAGGGATTGGGGGCAGGAGGAGAAGGGGATGACAGAGTATGACATGGCTGGATGGCATCACTGACTCGATGGACATGAGTTTGAGTGAACTCCGGGAGTTGGTGATCGACAGGGAGGCCTGGCGTGCAAAGAGTCGGACACGACTGAGTGACTGAACTGAACTGAGCTAAACTTCCTGGAGATGCTCTACAGTCTCCTGCTGGAACTAACTATTCACAAGATGACATAGAAGGTCAGATCTGTTGTCAGAGGTAAGAGTCACAACTACATCCCCCTTCGTCCTGCCACCATCCATGCAAGAGGATGCAGCCTCACATTTAATCTCTCTTTGGTTGGCCTTTTGTTATTCTGAAGAGCTGTGCCTGGGATCACTTCTAATCTTTCTCTTTGGAAATGCATTAGTCAATTCAGGTTGCAATTGCCATGAATTTGGTGGCTTAAACCACAGAAATGTATTCCTCAGAGTTCTGGAGGTTAGAAATTAAACATCAAAGTCCCTCCAGGATTGTTTCTGAATGTATCTGTTGCAGACAGGCACCTTTGGGATATCTTCATAATGACCTTTCCCTTCTGTATAAGGAATATCTTCATAATGACCTTTCCCTTCTTCTTCTGACAAGGATATCAATCCCTTGTTTATTCTGAGCCCATTTTTATGACCTCATTTAATCTTAATTAGCTCTCTCAGGGCCCCATCTTCAAATATATTCACCTTAGGGCTTCAATATACAGATTTTGAAAGTGAAAGTGTTAGTTGTACAGTTGTGTTCAATTTTTTCCACCGCATGGACTATAAGGAATTCTCCAGGAAAGAATACTGGAAGGAGTACCATTTCCTTCTCCAGGGGATCTTCATGACCCATGATTAAACTGTGGTCTCCTGTATTGCTGGTGGATTCTTTACCATGTAAGCCACCAGAAAAACCCAAAATATAGATTAAACATATTTGACATGTTCTTTCTAGTGAAAGAAGATCATACATTCCTGCTAAGTCACTTCAGCCGTGTACTGGACCCTACGGACTGTAGCCTGCCAGGCTTCTCTGTCCATGAGATTCTCCAGGCAAGAACACTGGGCTGGGTTGCCATGTCTTCTTCCAAGGAGTCTTCCCCACCCAGAGATCAAATTCACATGTCTTATGTGTCTCTTGCATTAGCAGGCAGGTTCTTTATCACTAGTGCTACTTGGGAAGCCCATATAGATTTTTTGAGCACACAATTCAATCGGTAACAAGGTCATTGCCTGCACATGAGGAGGAGAAGGGGACAACCGAGGAAGAGATGGCTGGATGGCATCACAGACTCGATGAACATAAGTCTGTGTGAATTCCGGGCGATGGTGATGGACAGGGAGGCCCGGCATGCTGCCATTTATGGGGTCGCAAAGAGTTGGACACGACTGAGCGACTGGAACTGAACTGAACTGATGGCAACCCATTCCAGTACTCTTGCCTGGAGAATCCCATAGATGGAAGGGCCTGATAGTCTATAGTCCATGAGGTCATGAAGAGTCGAACACAACTGAGCGACTTCACTTTCACTTTTCACTTTCATGCATTGGAGAAGGAAATGGCAACCCACTGCAGTGTTCTTTCCTGGAGAATCCCAGGGACGAGGGAGCCTGGTGGGCTGCTGTCTATGGAGTCTCACAGAGCTGGACATGACTGAAGTGACTTAGCAGCAGCAGCAGTACCATGGAGCTATAATACAGTTTATTAGTTGGAGTCATATTTTTGTTTTATTCTATAAATTGTTTTTAAACTTCAGTTTTACATTTTGTTTTAAAATATGCTAGAGTTCAGTGATTAGAGATGGAAAATATCAGTAACACAAACGCATAACACTGAAGATGAGCATAAAATTGATAATTGTGCAAATTTGCCTCAAGATGTTCTACAGCTACCTTAGACTTATCTATTTGATCACACAAATTTACTAATTCAGGACAATTCTAGTACTACAAAAATCTGTGCTAGGTAGTGAAGATATAAAGACAATTATGTCTAATTTTTTTAATGAGAATGCAATTAATCTATAATATGTTATTTCTAAGCAAATGCTTCTAAAATCAAATGGAATATGTTTATTTTTATGGTTTATAAAAATAATTCTAAACATCAAAAGAGAATTAAAAACAACTGAAAGCACTTTTTGCCTGTTGGATTGAAGGTCAGTGTATAGTTTAATATAAGTTTGGATCTGCGTTGCAACATAGCAGTTTATACTTAAATGCATTTCTTGACAATACATGCTCTTAAAAAATAAAAAAATTCAAAGTAGCACTTGTAATTAAACATTGTATATTTTCCTTTGCATCAAAAAATGTTAAGAATTTTGTTTAAGTGAACTTTGTAGAAAAATTGTATTATATTTTTCTTAAGTGTTATTTGTTTATACAACTTTAACTATGTGACAGGCATGATTTATATGCTTTAAAATGTAATAAAATGAATCCATTTAATAATATCATAAGATAGGTACCATTTTATTGCCATTTTAAAGATGAAAAGAAGCAAATTCAAACAACTTTTCCAATTATTTCTGTTTCAGGCAATAATAATATTTTTAAATCCATATTGTACTTATAAATAGAATAAACTACAGTAAAAGGGATATGAAACCACAATTATTAGCGAAAAACTAGATTTAGATGATCTCAAATACCCATTTATGTCATTCATGGATACTTCATGAAGTTTCTGAACTTTGAACTTCTCAGCTGCAAGTAAAATAGTGTGGGAAAAACAGAAGCCCTCAGATTTGGCACTCTCTGCTTTCTACTAGAATGTTAAACATCAGATGGTAGGCACTCTGTAAGAATATATTTCTGCTCTTTATTTTTAATTGAAGGATATTAAATGTGTAAGTGCTATATTTAAATAGAAGGAAGACTTGAGAATGTTCTATGAGGATAAGGAATAGCTGCCATGTCAAAGGAGAATTTCATTTGAGATACACAGTGTACACATCTAATGAGAGTCCTCACAATTTAGGTCCAAGGAATCCACAACAAAAGTAATAACATGCACACACAAAAACACCCACATACAGAAAAATAGAGATGGTGCCTACCACCACAGGACAATCATCCAAATTTTAAGTTCTCTACTGTCCAGGAAGAGTTGATTTTCCACAAACTATCATCTAGCATCATAATGATTCAACAGAGGGACCCCCAACAAAAAAAAAGCAGAGCAAAAGGAAAAGACATTTGAAGTTTTATTTGAGGTCTGTGTTTCATTTATGGGCTTCCCAGGTAGCTCAAAACAATAAAGAATCTGCACACAATGTTGGAGACCTGGGTTCCATCCCTGGGTCTGGAAGATCTCCTGGAGAAGGGCATGACAACCCACTCCAGTATTCTTGCCTATAATCCGTGGATAGAGGGGCCTGGCAGGCTACAGTCCATGTAGTCACAGATTTGGACACAACTGAGCGACTGACACTGTGGTCACTACATTGTTTCATTTAACCAAAAGAGAGCAAACAATACATACGGCGAACAATGTATAGAACTCTCAAGTTATTCTGCCAAGTGATGAGATGCTGCAAAACTCTGGTCATACTTCCGTTCCTTCCATTGGTTAACTGCTGCTTTGGATATGTTATTTACTTTCACAAAATATACAAAAATACTTTTCCACATTTGAGGGATTTCACTAGACAAACAAAAATTTGAAAATTGCTATCTTAAAAATGTAGAACAGAACTTAATTAGGAGTAACACTAATAAGCAGAAGGACAAACTTCTCTCTGTTATTAAGTCAGGTTTCTATTTTGACCGAAACTTGTTTGGAAATGGTTTAAATTTGTATAGGGAGATGGACATGTTTTGTTTGTTTTTCATATCTGTGTATGTATAATCAACCATTGTATTATATGAGATAATAGGAAATATTTTAAAATTCAAGTCTGCAAGCATTATTTGTTTCCTATCTTGAGCAAACAATAAAGAATACCCATTTTGTGCACTGTTTCTAGTAAAATAGAAAGTCCCCATCCTCTGGAAACTTATAACCACACAGATGAAAATCACAGAGATAATTCACTCTAATATTTATCAGGGTATAGTAGACAATATTTAACGCATAGATGGCCTGTATTGGGAGACTGTCCCAATTAGTAATTTCATGATGGCTGCAACCATAGCCTCCACTCCAAACTCATGGGAGAGGAAACTTGAGGATTTTGAAAATATTCTTGAAAAAGGTGAACGCTGAGCTGTTGAACTGTTTGTTGAAGGATCAGTTCAGTTCAGTTCAGTTGCTCAGTCGTGTCCGACTCTCTGTGACCCCATGAATCGCAGCACCCAGGCCTCCCTGTTCATCACCATCTCTCGGAATTCACTCAGACTCACGTCCATCAAGTCAGTGATGCCATCCAGCCATCTCATCCTCGGTCGTCCCCTTCTCCTCCTGCCCCCAATCCTTCCCAGCATCAGAGTCTTTTCCAATGTGTCAACTGTTTGCATGAGGTGGCCAAAGTACTGGAGTTTCAGCTTTAGCATCATTCCTTCCAAAGAAATTCCAGGGCTGATCTCCTTCAGAATGGACTGGTTGGATCTCCTTGCAGTCCAAGGGACCTTTAAGAGTCTTCTCCAACACCACAGTTCAAAAGGATCAATTTTTTGGCACTCAGCCTTCCAACTCTCACATCCATACATGACTATAGTGTCTCTGCTTTTGAATATGCTATCTAGGTTGGTCATAACTTTTCTTCCAAGGAGTAAGCGTCTTTTAATTTCATGGCTGCAGTCACCATCTGCAGTGATTTTGGAGCCCAGAAAAACAAAGTCTGACACTGTTTCCACTGTTTCTCCATCTATTTCCCATGGAGTGATGGTACTGGATACCATGATCTTCGTTTTCTGAATGTTGAGCTTTAAGCCAACTTTTTCACTCTCCTTTTTACTTTCATCAAGAGGCTTTTAGTCCTCTTCACCTTCTGCCATAAGGGGTGGTGTCATCTGCATAATTGAGGTTATTGATATTTCTCCTGGCAATCTTGATTCCAGCTTGTGTTTCTTCCAGTCCAGCGTTTCTCATGATGTACTCTGCACAGAAGTTAAATAAACAGGGTGACAATATACAGCCTTGACGTACTCCTTTTCCTATTTGGAACCAGTCTGCTGTTCCATATCCATTCTAACTGTTGCTTCCTGGCTTGCATACAGATTTTTCAAGAGGAAGGATAGATGGTCTGGTATTCCCATCTCTTTCAGAATTTTCCACAGTTTATTGTGTTGAAGGATAGGCAGGAGTTAAACAGGCAAATATGAGAGGAAGATGATTTCATGCAAAGGTGAAGAGACTAGATGTGGAAACATGAAGACATTGGCATACACAAAATATTGTAATGTTATATCACCTATGAATTTATTTTTACATAGCTAGGCATTTCTCTTTCTCTGAATGTGTGGCTATATGTATTTGAAGCTTTTGAATTTGTCATAATTCACTCATGTTATAACACAGTTTATGATAATATCCAATATTCAACTTGACCATCAAAGTATACATATGA
Organism: Nanger dama; assembly: GCA_917880005.1. NCBI lineage: Eukaryota > Metazoa > Chordata > Mammalia > Artiodactyla > Bovidae > Nanger > Nanger dama. Next base: position 62,228,120 of record CAKJTW010000004.1, on the reverse strand, counting down.
CTCTCAGAATTCCTCTGTTTCTTTCTTTATCTATTTGTGTTGCCTATTAAGCCAACTTCAAAAGGAATTGTTTCTCTACAGACAAGATCATCATCATTACTAGCACATACAAAATACTTTTTGGTAAGAAGTGGCAAGGAAGTACAAGATCAATGATTGGTGTCTATATTAAATATGTATTTATTGATGGTACATCATTTTTATATATAAAATTTTTCTAGCAACTAACCTATATTTTTACCACTTTAATTCTTACTCCTTATAATACACAGGAGAGTAGCTATCAGAAATCAGATAACACTATTTTCCTTTGCCAACACACATCAATTTACTTTTTGGTGAAAGATGCCATGCATAATATAAATTGTTACTTAGGAGTCGGAGAAGGCAATAGCAATCCACTTCAGTACTATTGCCTGGCAAATCCATGACTGGAGGAACCTGATAGGCTGCAGTCCATGGTGTTGGTAGGAGTCAGACAGGACTGAGTGACTTCACTTTCACTTTTCACTTCCATGCACTGGAAAAGGAAATGGCGACACACTCCAGTGTTCTTGCCTGGAGAATCCCAGGGATGAGGGAGCCTAGTGGGCTGCTGTCTCTGGGGTCGCACAGAGTTGGACACGACTGAAGCGACTTAGCAGCAGCAGCTCATATTGTGTGGAGGAGAAATTCTAAAAGTCTTAGGTTTCTCTAAGAAGTTAAATTTAATAGTGTGGATTTGGACAAAGATAATCTTGAGTTTAAATTTTTCTTCTGATACATTCCAGCTGGGTGATATTGTTTAACTTACTTTATTTTACTTATCTCAGTTTCTACACTGGATTCCCATCATTAGTGATAGTTTTTGTGAGATTTAAACAGTTATAGACATGTGCAAAGCTTTTAGTTTATAATCTGTATATAGTATGGACTTCACACACTGTGGGCTGTGTGTGGGTATGAATAGGCACATGTACGTATATGCTTGCTGCTGCTGCTGCTGCTGCTGCTTAGTCACTTCAGTCGTGTCCAACTCTGTGTGACCCTATGAACTGCAATCTGCCAGGCTCCTCTGTCCATGGGATTCTCCAGGCAAGAATACTGGAGTTGCCAGGCCCTCCTCCAGGATATCTTCTTGATCCTGGGTCTCCTGCATTGCAGGCAGATTCTTTACCACTGGCCCACCAGGGAAGCCCATATATGCTTACCCATAATATATTAAGGACAGAAAACAATGAGGAAAACTATAGACAAACGCATGATATAAGGCCTGACAAAGAAACCACCAAATACATATGGAAGGAATAATTAATTTAAATCCACAAATAAAGTAAGTAACATCAATTTTTAAAAATAAATAAGTGAATTAGTGTCTTATAAAAAGAAACGGCAAGAATTTTATCTGTTGTGATTTGTTTGTCTTTTCTTCTTTTTAACTTTTCCTTTAATCTCTAATCCAGACTCTACAATTGACATATTACCATTCATGCAAGGAAGGTGTCACTAAAATTTGCAATCTGCAAATTTTGCAAATTTGCAATTTGCAATGAAGTACACTAGTGATAGAGAGTGGAATGTATGTTGTCTAAACACTAAGTCCATCAAAATTATCAAACTTTGAGTTGTCTGTTATTACTTGTTTGGCAGTTGTGACTATATAATCATAACTATTACTCTAATGCTTTTTAGCTTCAAGCTGTATAAATTCTGAAAGAGATGGGAATACCAGACCACCTGACCTGACTCTTGAGAAACCTATATGCAGGTCAGGAAGCAGCAGTTAGAACTGGACATGGAACAACAGACTGGTTCCAAATAGGAAAAGCAGTACGTCAAGGCTGTATATTGTCACTCTGCTCATTTAACTTATATGCAGAGTACATCACGAGAAATGGTGGGCTGGAAGAAGCACAAGCTAGATTCAAGATTGCTGGGAGAAATATCAATAACCTCAGATATGCAGATGATACCACCCTTATGGCAGACAGTGAAGAGGAACTAAAAAACCTCTTGATGAGAGTGAAAGAGGAGAATGAAAAAGTTGGCTTAAAGCTCAACATTCAGAAAACGAAGATTATGGCATCTGGTCCCACCACTTCATGGGAAATGGATGGGGAAACAGTGGAAACAATTTCAGACTTTATTTTTGGGGCTCCAAACTCACTGCAGATAGTGATTGCAGCCATGAAATTAAAAGACGCTTACTTCTTGGAAGGAAAGTTATGACCAACCTAGATAGCATATTCAAAAGCAGAGACATTACTTTGCCAAGAAAAGTTCGTCTAGTCAAGACTATGGTTTTTCCAGTAGTCATGTATGGATGCGAGAGTTGGACTGTGAAGAAAGCTGAGCACCGAAGAACTGATGCTTTTGAACTGTGGTGTTGGAGAAGACTCTTGAGAGTCCCTTGGACTGCAAGGAGATCCAACCAGTCCATCCTAAAGGAGATCAGTCCTGGGTGTTCTTTGGAAGGAATGATGCTGAAGCTGAAACTCCAATACTTTGGCCACCTCATGAGAAGAGTTGACCCATTGGTAAAACTCTGATGCTGGGAGGATTAGGGGCAGAAGAAAAGCGGACGACAGAGGATGAGATGGCTGGATGGCATCACCAATTCGACAGACGTGAGTTTGAGTCAACTCCGGGAGATGGTGATGAACAGAGAGGCCTGGCGTGCTGCGATTCATGGGGTTGCAAACAGTCAGACACGACTGAGCGACTGAACTGAAATGAACTATGACTGAGGGCTTCCCTGGTGGCTCAGATGGTAAAGCATCTGCCTACAATGCAGGAGACCCACATTCAATCCCTGGCTCAGGTAGATCCTCTGGAGAAGGAAATGGCAACCCACTCCAGCACTCTTGCTTGGAAAATCCCATGGACGGAGGAGCCTGGTATGCTACAGTCTATGGGATAGAAAAGAGTCAGACACGACTGAATGACTTCACTTTCAAAGCTTTTTAGGTGGCTCAGTGATAAAGAATCCACCTTCCAGTGCAGGAGATGTGAGTTTGATCCCTGGTTTGGGAAGATCCTCTGGAGAAGGAAATGGCAACACACTCCAGTATTCTTGCTTGGGAAATCCCATGGACATAGGGGGCCAGAAGTTTGCAGTCCATGGGGTCTCAAAAGAGTTGGACATGACTTAGCCATTAAACAACAACATTGCTATTATTACATATTATTACATTAATCAGAAAATTTCAGTATGTCTGAGGTCTGTTCCTTTAACAGTCGTTCCAAATGATTCAATACAAGTAACCAAAGTGACTTGAAAAGTCACTTTCAAAATGATTTGAAAAACAATGATGTAAATCTCATCCAGAAAATAGATCTATATGTCCTATGTGGTACTAAGGAAAACTATTTTCACAGAATTTGTTAGATTCAAGCTGTATAAAGTAAATGCACTGATATGTAAATTGATTTGTTCCAGCAGAGAACAATTTAGAAATCCTGAAGCTGAGTGGAGAGGGACTGCTTGAGGCAGACATATTAAAGAACACACAATGACAGAAAATTTTAAATATTGTAAACTTGTAGTTGAATGGAAATATTCAGCACAGGGACAAACTATCCTGTGTAAATTTGGAGCCCCTGAGTAATTTATTCAATATAGCTCTTTACAAGCATGCTTTGTTTTAAAAATATGCTTTCCTATTTATTATATTTGCTAAAACTTTACTGGAAAGACAATACTTAGCAGTCTCGGCTTTCAAGTTGCTTATAAATTGAGAGGTAAGAAAGTCATCAACAGTTAATTTGAAAATCAAGCTGCTGATTAGCAGTACAAGACAACAGGAGAACAGATGTCATAAGTAGTAAGTGATTAATTGCCCCTTGAATTACATTGACAGTATTTGATAGAGGACTTCAAAGAAAGAAGTTATCTGATGACCATGAGTCATTCCAAGGTGAACCTATGCCAAGGGCCTCTTGGTTTTAAAAGTAGGCAGAAGGAAACAGCACTGCAAAGCCCTCCAAAGGTGTCTGTAAGATTAAAAAAAAAAATTAATTCTTTCTGTGTGATTGGTGGGACTTCCCTGGTGGCTCAGACAGTAAAGAATCTGTGTGCAATGTGATTGGAACTATGTTATATGCTATATATATTAGTTTATACATGTATACATTTATATATATATTTATTTAATCTTTACAACCTGGAAATTACATATTAGCACCTAGTTTACAGATTAGACAAGCAAGATTAACAAAGTAAGTAACTAAGTAATCCAAAGTCATGTAACAACTGAGTACAAGATTTAAATCCTGACTGGTGACTCCAAATCTTGTTCATGTCACATTGCAATTTCGCCTGAAATCTAGGCACTGCAGGAGACAGGAGTTCAATCCCTGGGTACAGAAGATCCCCTGGAGGGAGGAAATGACAACCCACTCCAGCATTCTTGCCTGGGAAATTCATGGACAGAGGAGCCTGGTAGGCTACAGTCCATAGCATTGCAGAGTCAGACATGATTGAAATGACTTAGCATATCTGAATAGTAGGTATAATACTTTGATTAATCAGAAGAAATAATAATATGGAAACAGGTGATTATGTCAGATCAACAAATTTGAACTATATTTCCAGTCGGAGTGCATTTTGATACCACCAGTTTTAGGAATTTAAAAGTTTTGATTTTTCTCTCTGTGTCCTGTCCTCTGACAGATTCGGTTTTCTTTTTGGCCACTGATTTAAATATTGTTGCAACCTAAAGGTTCTATCTGGTTTTAACTGTGCTGAAATGCTTAAGATATATTTTTGTGGCAAAAATATTATGACATTTCTTCACAACATTGTAAAATTACTTGAAATGAAATAGGGAGAGTTACTTAATAGCAACAACAGCAAAAGATTTATTGAAGAAAGAAAAATGCATTTTTCATTTTTTTAAAGATTTTTTTATCTGGACCACTTTTTAAAAGTCTTTATTGAATTTGCTATGATTTTGCTTCTGTTTTGTGTTGTTTTTTTTCTTTTGGCCATGAGGCACATGGGATTGAACCCACAAACCCATTCATTGGAAGGCAAAGTCTCAATCACTGGGCTACCAGGGAAGTCCCAAGAATGATTTTTCCTTATTTTATTTTTTGATTTTATTTAACTTTTAGTGCTATAAATTATATTAATTTTAACAAGCCAGTTTTATCTGGTGTAAGAGAAATGAATGTTTTGGTACACTAGGACTATAGATTGTGATCAAAATTTTAAAACAATGTCCTCAAGTTTCATCCATGCCAAAGACATTAAGCTAAATGAAACAAGCAAGTCAGAGAAGCACAAATACTGCTTTATTCGAATTATCTGGGGTATCTAAAATAGTCAAAATCATTAAAACAGAAAGCAGAATGGTCATTTCCCAGGGATGAGAGTGGTGAAAGAAACAGGGAGGTGGATTTCAGTCATGCAAGATGAAAAGTTCCAGAGATCCATAGAACGACATTGTCTGTATAGTTAACAATATGTTAATGCATGCAGAGTTAATGCATATATTGTCTTCCCCACTGCATGGTATTGTTGCAAGCACAGCAATAGTGAAACAGGAAGTCAAACGGCCTGAGCACAGCACTTAGCTGTGTATTTGAAGGAATTATCTTGCTTTTCCCTCTAGTGGGAAATTGTGAAATCGTTGACTAAATAAATACCCAAATGGATTTCTGTTTATTGTCTTCTTGGGAGCTCAAATGCACAGTCTGTTTCTTCTTATCTTCAGATGCTTTTTATGTGTTTATTTAAAGTCATATACAATTTAATGAAAATAAAAATACCTAATTTGAGAACTATGGGAAGTGTTGCCAGGATGTTTGGTTTAGAATAGTAAAAGCTACAGGCTCAGTATTATAAAAAGAAAGACTGATACTTGTTTTACTTTTCAAAATTTGCCCAATTCTCTTTCCAAATCTAACATTAACTCCAGAAACGATATTAAAAAATGTGGCTCACCACTCATGATTGATGGCATTCTTATGTTTTTGTTTTCAAGTGTAGTTGACTTACAATGTCACCTTAGTTTTAGGTGTACAGCAAATACATATATTTCAGATTCCTTGTCTTTATAGGTTATTATAAAATACTGAGTATAGATCCCTGTGCTATACAGTAGGTCCTTGTTGTTTACCTGTTTTATATATAATAGTATGTATATGCTAATCCCAAACTCCTAATTTAACTCTCCTCTCTTTACCCTTTGGTAACCATAAGGTAATCATCTCCTGACTTTTAATTATAAGGAAATGAATGAAACTTTTAACAAAGACTGTACCCATTCATAGTTACTGATTTTATTTCCTGAGAAATGACTTGGGGCAGGAAATGTTTTGGGAAATGCTATCACTAGCTCCATTTTATAGACAAGCATATTAAACTCGTATCACAGATCTAGTAAGCAGGGAGATGAGTTTCAAACCCAGGTCCTCTTGACTCTATCTGCTTGCAATGCAGGAGACCTGGGTTTGATCCCTAGGTCAGGAAGATCCCTTGAAGAAAGAAAATGACAACCAGTTCAGTATTCTTGCCTGGAGAATCCCATGGACAGAGGAGCCTGGTGGGCTACACTCCACAGGGTAGCACTGTTGGACAGGACTGAGTGACTAACACTTTCACTCTTTGACTCTAAAAATCTGTGCTTATTCCTTTACATTACACAGGTACACTTTGGTAGTATGAAGAAAAGATGAAAATTTACTTTTTCCTCCTAGCCTGTATTCTTATGCTTGGGGAGTAGGCAAGCATGGCATTCCTCTTGTATTCAGGCACAGGGATATACGTTCACCCTCTTATGAGTAGATGTGTGTGGAATCTTTCAGTTGGATTTCTCCAAGTGTAAGTGTGGGTGGGTGGGATGCTGTTGTTTCACCAGGATGTAGGTGTGTGTGTTTTGTTGGTGGCACTGGAATGGTCAAGAGATATGAGGGGGCAAAAAATAACTAGTATTCACGAAAACAATGATACCAACTCACATTTATTGAACATTTCCTGTGTGCAAAAGGAGAGGAAATCACCTCCTCTCTATATTGTCTGCATTAGTCCTAGGTTACATGGCTTAGAAACTCTTACAAGATAAGAGCCATAAGTAAATTTGTGACTCTAATGGTATTTTAACAGTATTCAGAGAAAGTGATTGTTGAGTTAATTCAGAGTAAGTATAAGAGGCATTGCACAAGATCAAAGCAAAGGATTCACATTTGTACTTATTTTTACTTAGCAAAGTTCCAGTAGTCTTGGATGAATGTTGATTAAATAATAGCAGAATAAAATGATAGCAATACATCTCTTTTTCCTTATCTGGGCTCAAGAAAGAAGACTCATAGGAGGAAATGTGTGAGAGCATGTGGCTTCTGTTTGATTTAGCAATTTGCCCCCTGCAGTCAGTTGCTGTGAAAAGTCAGTTATGATCATCTTTTCTCCTTCTTAGTATTGTTAAATGCTGAAAAAGCATCTCTGCCTCAGTTCTCAAGAACTAAGGTAAGCCCCTTTTCCTTGTATGTCCTCTTTGAAGCCAATAAGCATTCTGCAAAAAAGAAAAGTAATATGAGCTTTGGGCTCAGAAATAAGCTGTCATCTCAGTGGTTTAGTAAGAAAGTCGGCAGTTTGAGGAGGAAAAAATTCCCATGTGGCAGATTCATACGTGGCAAAGTCTTGCAGAAAGAATGTAAATCATTTCTGGAATCATTCCATGTTGATTTAAAAGGGATTTCATTTCACCTTTATTCTAATATAAAATATACTTTAGTGTATTTAGTGGGTAATTAGAATATGAAAGAAAATGACACTGAGAGAAACATCCAAAGATAAAATATTTCTCTTCCTGATAAAAAATGTTTGGAGAAAAGCTCAAACTTATTACACAAGTGAATCTTGCTTTTAGGGGTGGGTGAAGGACCCATTGATGATAATCAGCCACTTTTAAAGGAGTTCACCTTTAGGAGGCTTTTTGATTTTCCATTGACCCACTTCCAGGATCTCTTTTTCAATTATCAATCATGTAAGATAAGCATCTTAGCCTGGAACATGAGCAGGAGGTAGAGAATTTTCTTTTCTAGAATATATTCAGGTTTCCAGTTCAAATGGTATATCTGCTTTTAAAGTTATTTTCTTTTTTTAATAAAGGGAATTATATTATTGGTGCATATTTTAATACAAAGATTGCTGCTGCTGCTGCTGCTAAGTCACTTCAGTCGTGTCCGACTCTGTGCGACCCCATAGACGCCAGCCCACCAGGCTCCTCCATCTCCGGGATTCTCCAGGCAAGAACACTGGAGTGGGTTGCCATTGCCTTCTCCAATGCATGAAAGTGAAAAGTGAAAGTAAAGTCGCTCAGTTGTGCCCGACTCTTAGCGACCCCCATGGACTGCAGCCCACCAGGCTCCTCCGTCCATGGGATTTTCCAGGCAAGAGTACTGGAGTGAGGTGCCATTGCTTTCTCCGAATACAAAGATTAATTATATTTAATTTTGTGTTGTGATGGCTAATTTTATATGTCAGTTTGACTGAGCCATAAGTGCCTGAGATTTGGTCAAACAGTACTCTGGATATTTCTATGAGGGTGTTTCTGGATGAGATAAGCATTTCAATCAGTGCAATAAGTAGAGGAGATTGCTCTCTCCACTGTGAGTTTCCTGCTAAACAACAAGACCTGAATAGAACCAAAAGGCTAAGTAAGAAAAATTATTTTTGCTCAAATGTTTTCACTGGGAAGTCAGTCATTGTCTGGCTTTGCCCTGAAACTGAAACACTGGGTCCTCCCAAGTTGGGTCTCCAACCTGCTGGCTTTCAGACTGAAGCCACACCATTAGCTCTCTTGGTTCTATAGCTTTCTATAGCTTGGTGACTGTAATCTGTGGGACTTCTCAACTCCCATAATCATGTGAGTCAATTCCTTATTCCAAAGGAAGAAAAGTACACACACATATACATATACTACTGGGTAGTAATAATTTCATGTTTATAGGATTATAGGGTGCACATTTTTATATACATATGTTGAATGTAATTAACATTTACATTCAAGAATGTAATTATATTATACATAAGTGTATTATAATATACTTTTGACTTGTACTGATACTGAGAAACATGTTTTTCTCCCCCAAGAGCATCTTTTCTGACCTGGCCATGGTTTTCATGGGAGCACATAGAAAAACTACAATCCAGGTATTAAGTAAAAGTGGAATCAGAGGTGAATATGTCCACTAAGACTTCCAGTTGCTTCATCAAAGTTCGTAGGACTGATGCACAGTACCTGCTTAGAACTGCCAAAAGACTCTTTGGGAAAAAGTCTTATTATTTCCTCTCATCTGTCAAAGATTGCTGCTGCAAATTCTACCAAGCAGAGATGGAAGAATCTGACCTTAGCAACTTTAAAGAGGAGTTCAGAAAACACAGACATACCTGGCTCACCAAGAAATAAAAAGTGAAATTATAAAGTTGTCATCTGCAAATTCAGTTAATTCAGGAACTAATCTGATTCCTATGAAAGCCATCTAATTCACAGAACACTAGGATCATCAGTTTAACAAATTTCAGACAAAGGAAAAACCATTGAAAGTCTGCAAGAATGAAGGCAGTTCTGTGTAAGTGATGTCTGAGGAATCTACCTTTGAAAGGACATATATAGAAGAACTACTCACCAAGAATTTGGTGCTTCTCTTAACTGGCAAGAAGCTAAACAGGTATAACTTGTTTCCAGAGAAAAAGACCAATTGTGAATGGGGTGGAAAAATAACTTACTTCTGAGAAATTAATATAATTGATAAAACAAGGCATGATGGATGAATAAGAGATGGAAGATTTCCTCCTTAGACTTAAGTTAGAGAAGAAATATGACATGGAGGATGCTCTTCACATCCTGGGAAGGACTCATCTGGGGCTTCCCTGTGGTTCAGACAGTAAAGAATCTGCCTAGGAAGATCCTGGTTCAATCCCCTGGGTTAAGAAGATCTCCTAGAGAAAGGAATGGCAACCCACTCTAGTATTCTTGCCTGAAGAATTCCATGGACAGAGGAACTTGGCAAGCCAGAGTCCACAAGGTCGCAGAGTCAAACATGACTGAGCGACTAACCCACAGCAGTTAATGATGTTGAGCACCTTTTCCTGTGCTAGTTGGCTGTTTTCATATCTTCATCAATGTCTGATGCCTTCTAGCAGGGCAAGGCTCCTCTTCTTGGGTGTCATCAAAAGAGATTTGTACCTGTCCAAGATCCTACAGGTCAATGAGAAAGGCATGGAGGCCATGACCACGACTTCTGCATAAGTAAGAATCATCCCCAGGTTGTGTGCAGACTACCCTTCCTTCTTCTTTGTCCAGCACAGCAAAACCAATGATCTTCTTTACCATGGCTGATTTTCCTCCCTGTAAGAAAATAGTTGGTATAACTAATAACTGTTATTCTGTCTCCTACTGATTCACTTTTCCTCTGATACTTCACAATGTGTCTGCAACCCCAAATGATCTTTGGTGACAAATCAGAGATAAGGAACAAAAAACATGTAAATAATTAAATATAGCTGATTTTATTTCTCTGGAGAGCCTCAATACATGTGTAGATTCACTGAAAAAATAAATGTGTTTAAATGTATATTGGTATTTATTTGCACACATTCATATATGCAATGCATTATGCATACCAAGATAAATATTTAAAGCCATATCATATATTATATATAGAGGACAGAGCAATAGAGAAAGGAAATGATATTAAATGGTAATGACTAAAAAGTCATCAGAATTTATGATAAAAGTAGAGAAGAAAGGGGAACTTTTAAAATTCACTATTGCAGATTCCATTCTTAGTTTCACCTTTACTGGTAATTAAAATCCAGATACTTTGTTGAGAGTTTGGGCAGGGTGGCTAAAAGTATCTCTTTTAATTCTATGTAGGACATTGAAAATAATTCAAATGTTGGATGATGATAGCACTGGGAAACTGAACAGTGAGAAAATCTTGGGCAGTCAACATCAGTCACCATTTTGCCTTGGTGGTAGAATTCACAGAAGGAGCAAGCTAGACGTAAAAGAAATAAGAATGCAGGGCCTCCCCATCACCCACTGAGGTCAGAAGAAGTTTTCGGTTCCAGAGGACTCCAAGGTAACCGAAAAGGTTTCCATGCTTTATAATGCTACCTGAGAAGAAGGCAGTCCTGAAGCCTGGAATCAATGTTTGACTATTTGGGAGAATATCTAAAAGTTGCTTAATGTACTAGAGTCCTGTGCAAAGTCGCTTCAGTCATGTCTGACTCTTTGTGACTCCATGGACTGTAACCTGCCAGGCTCCTTTATTCATGGGACTCTCCAGGCAAGAATATTGGTGTGGGTTGCCAGTTTCCTACTCCAGGGGATCTGCCCAACCCAGGGATTGAATCCATGTCTCTTACATCTCCTGAATTGGCAGACGGGTTCTTTACCACTAGCAACCACCTGGGAAGCCCTCCTGATGTGGCCAATTCAAGGTCATGATTTGACTCATAGTTATTATCTTTTCCATGAAGAAATCGTCTTTACTTTTACTTAGAACTGACCATTTATTTTATTTATTGTTGTTCAGTCATTGTGTCTGACTCTTTGAGACTTCATGACTGAAGCACATTGGGCTTCCCTGTCCCTCACCATCTCCTGGAGTTTGCTCAGACTCATGTCCATTGAGTCAAGGATGCCATCTAACTATCTCATTCCCTGTCATCCACTTCTCTTCTGCCCTCAATCTTTCCAGCATCAGGGTATTTTCCAGCGATTTGACTCTTTGCATCAGAGGGCCAAAGTATTGGAGTTTCAGCTTCAGCATCAGTCTTTTCAATGAATATTTAGGGTTGATTTCCTTTAGAAAATCAAAGAATACTGGTTTGATTTCCTTGCTGTCCAAGGGACTCCCAAGAGTCTTCTCCAGCACCACAATTGGAAAGCATCAATTCTTTGGCTCTGAGCCTTCTTTATGGTCCAACTCTCACATCTGTACATGACTACTGGAAAAACCATAGCTTTGACTATATGAACCTTTGTTGGCAAAGTGGTGTCTCTGTTTTTTAACACGCTGCTTATTTTTATTTAAGATGTATTAAAATTTTATTTATTTTACTTTAGTTAAGGTATGCATCTTAGAATTCACATATATGGATTTTTATGCTTTAACAGCAGAGAAGGCAATGGCAACCCACTCCAGTACTCTTGCCTGGAAAATCCCGTGGATCGAGGAGCCTAGTAGGCTGCAGTCCATAGGGTCGCTGAGTCAGACACGACTGAGCGACTTCACTTTCACTTTTCATTTTCATGCATTGGAGAAGGAAATGGCAACCCACTCCAGTGTTCTTGCCTGGAGAATCCCAGTGATGAGGGAGCCTTGTGGGCTGCCGTCTATGGGGTGGCACAGAGTTGGACATGACTGAAGTGACTTAGCAGCAGCAGCAGCATTTACTCTGTTGCTGTTATGTTACATGTCTCATGACTCTGACTCTGGAAATATTTTATTTCTATTTTGCATTTGTTTTCCTTACTCTTTCGAACACTTTACTGTAAATCACAAAGAACAAACATTGTTTTATATATATATATATAATAATGTTTGTACATATATATTATATATATATATATATATATAATCTTCTTTACCTTAGCTGTATGCTTCTAAAATTTTATTCTACAAAGAATTACATGAATAGCTTAATGAAGCATATGTTGCTGGGCCCCACCTCCAGAGCTTCTGATTCAGTAGGTCAGGGCGATGCAGCTGTGAAACTGACATTTCTGACTGTTGTCATCTTTGCAACCATGCATTGAACATGATTGTCCTATTATAATACCTGACAATTGGTAAGGTCAAAATTAAACTCCTCATAAATGCACAGAGAAATGATAATCTCAATATAACTTTTCTTTGGCTCTAGGCTTAGAAAACAAGATCAGCTTTCATTCTTGAGTAGAGAACCTTAGAACATTATTTGAGGGAGTTTGAATACAACAGGCCATGTTTTCTTCCCCTTCTATTCACATACAAATTTTATGTACACATGTGATTGAGTGTGTGTGTATAGTGCTAACTTATAAGGAAAAGATATATAACCTTCTGCCTTTTATATTTCTGCATATAGCTTTTAAGAATAAATTCCTACATAACCAAAGGGATATCATCACACTTCTAACATTTGGTTAAATTCTGTTATCACCAAATGTCAATTCCACATTCACATTTCCTAATTTACTCTGAAAGTGGATTTCAATGTCTTTTAAAAATTCAGGATTCAACAAAGGATTATATATTGTATTTGATTATTGTCTCTAATCTCTAATTTTAGAACAGTCCCCATTCTTCTCATTATATGATTCTTTTAAGGTTTCAAATCAAATCCCATTATTCTGTGTAATCAGTCATATTATGTATTTGCCAGATTATTTACTCATGATCTATTCTGCATTAAACATTTTTTGCCAAGAGAACTCTGCAGAGTTTTCTTTTGATGTAGAGTACACTTTTTGCATTGTGCCAGAAGACATGTTTTCAGATTGCCCCAAAATTGGTGATGGTAATTTTAATCAATTGCTTAAGCTGATAGGCACCAGATATCTCCATTTTAAAAGTATACATACCTTCATAGACTTCTCTGGTGGCTCAGATATTAAAGAGTCTGCCTGCAATGCAGGAGACACAGGTTCCATCCCTGGGATGGGAAGATCCCTTGGATCAGGAAATGGCAACCCACTCCAGTATTCCTGCCTGGAGAATCCCATGGATGGAAAAACCTGGCAGGCTACAGTCCATGGGGTCACAAAGATTTGGAAACAACTTAGCAACTTCATATTCACACCTTCATAAGTACAATTTGTAAGCAGTTTATGAGGTAATATTTTGAGATAATAATATTGTCTTGTGGCCTAAATACTTTCAACAAATGATTTTGCATGCATGATGATGCTTGCCTAAGTATTACTTTAATCATTACAAAATGATAGCTTTCTTATTATAGCATATTTTCCTTTCAGGTATGCTCTCATTAGTGTTTGGGGACCTGCTTGCTTTCTGGCCAAAGTGCTTGAAGCTGGTACTATATTTCTCCTGCCCCATGCTCAAAATAACCTACTTTTGCAATGGTTCAGTAACTTTCAGAAGGAAATGGTACTGAGAGCAAATAACTGTGTCAGATGAAAATTCTAACATTTCATTGGTTAGAGTTAGAACAAACATGTATTTATTTTTACACTTATAAATATTTGAGTTCATGTTGGCATTTCTAATTCAAATTTGCCACTGGAAGATTTTCCCTTTCTTCACTTTTTAATTTTCTCCTACAGAGGAAATCTTGGTTCCTATGAATATTAATATATTTACCTACTTATTTCATATTACAATGTTCATAAAATAATTTCAGAATTACAATACCAGTATTACTTCTACAAATAAACCACCTAATTGAAGTTTAAGATTTCTCTATAGTTATGTTTGTCCTTAGAGTATGTCCTTCTAGGGATATAAAATCATTTTGGCATTTTAAAAATTTAGTTGAGAGGAAGTTTTCACCTTCAAAATATAGAGAGAGCAAGCAAAAGCATTCCTATCACCTCTATAATAAGGAAAACCTGGACAAAATTCAAATCAATTTCTTTTCTAGAATATATTGGAAAAATAAAATTGAAAAGTATACAACTGTCTTGAGATCTGGAGAGAGGCAGGAGCCTTCAGAGAAATACAGGACCTGAAGATCTGCTTGTTTGGGCAGATACTGCCAGACTATGCAAGTTTAAAAGAAGATTAAGCTAGGAATTGTTAATAAATTGCTAAAGTCTAATTGATGGCTAGCAAAGAGATCTTGAACAAAGAAGAATTTGACACTCTTGTAGGCTTTTCATCACAAGGTAAAGTGGTAGTATTTTGAGAAAGATTCTCTCATGATGATGGTTGAGAGTGGATATTGGCCCAGATCAATCTTGTCTCTTTTATCTATGAGCCAAAACCTTTACTTTGTGGAGGAAAGGGAAAATAAAAATGGCAGTTTTTCCTTAAGAAAGTAATGAGGAGGTTAGAATAAATTCCATTATACTAGATTAGAATTAGAAATCCACATGCACTCCAGGTTATTTTATCGTACATAGATAAAGGGAAATAAATATAGTTGTGTCTACATGGGTTGTTATACATACAATTTGTATGTGTTTTCTCTGTTGTGATGGTCTAGATACAGATAACATAGTCAGTCAGTTCAGTCATTCAGTCGTGTCCAACTCGGCAACCCCACAGACCGCAGCATGCCAAGCGTCTCTTCCCGTTACCAACTCCTGGAGTACACCCAAATCCATGTCCATTGAGTCGGTGATGCCATCAAACTATCTCATCTTCTGTCATCCCCTTCTCCTCCTGCCCTCAATCTTTCCTAGCATCAGGGTCTTTCCAATGAGCCAGCTCTTAGCATCAGGTGGCCAAAGGATTGGAGTTTCAGCTTCAACATCAGTCCTTCCAATAAACACCCAGGACTGATCTCCTTTAGGATGGACTAGTTGAATCTCCTTGCAATACGGGGGACTCTCAAGAGTCTTCTCCAACATCACACTTTAAAAACATCAATTCTTCTGGGCTCAGCTTTCTTTATAGTCCAATTCTCACATCCATACATGACCACTGGAGAAACCATAGCCTTGACTAGATGGAACTTGTTGGCAAAGTAAAGTCTCTTTTTAATATGCTGTCTAGGTTGATCATAACTTTCCTTTCAAGGAGTAAGCATCTTCCACTTTCATGGCTGCAATCACAATTTGCAGTGATTTTGGAGCCCAGAAAAATAAAGTCAGCTACTGTTCCCACTGTTTCCCCATTTATTTGCCATGAAGTGATGAGATCAGATGCCACGATCTTCATTTTCTGAATATTGAGCATTAATCCAACTCTTTCACTCTCCTCTTTCACTTTCATCAAGAGGCTCTTTAGTTCTACTACACTTTCTGTCATAAGGGTGAGGTCATCTGCATATCTGAGGTTATTGATATTTCTCCCAGCAATCTTGATTCCAGCTTGTGTTTCTTCCAGTCCAGCATTTCTCATGATGTACTCTGCATATAAGCTAAATAAGCAGGGTGACAATATACAGCCTTGACATACTCCTTTTCCTATTTGGAACCAGTCTGTTGTTCCATGTCCAGTTCTAACTGTTGCTTCCTGACCTGCGTACAGGTTTCCTAAGAGGCAGGTCAGGTGGTCTGGTATTCTCATCTCATTCAGAATTTTCCACAGTTTATTGTGATCCACACAGTCAGAGGCTTTGGCATAGTCAATAAAGCAGAAATAGATGTTTTCCTGGAACTCTCTTGCTTTTTTGATGATCCAGCGGATGCTGGCAATTTGATCTCTGGTTCCTCTGCCTTTTCTAAAACCAGCTTGAATATCTGGAAGTTCACAGTTCATGTATTGCTGAAGCCTGGCTTGGAGAATTTTAAGGATCATTTTACTAGCGTTTGAGATGAATGCAATTTTGCAGTAATTTGAGCATTCTTTGGCATTGCCTTTCTTTGGGATTGGAATGAAAACGGACCTTTTCTAGTCCTGTGGCCACTGCTGAGTCTTCCAAATTTGCTGGCATATTGAGTGCAGCACTTTCACAGTATCATCTTTCAGGATTTGAAATAGCTCAACTGGAATTCCATCACCTCCACTAGCTTTGTTCATAGTGATGCTTTCTATGGCACACTTGACTTCCCATTTCAGGATGGCTCTAGGTGAATGATCATGCCATCATGATTTTCTGGGTTGTGAAGATCTTTTTGTACAGTTCTTCTGTTTATTCTTGCCACCTCTTAATATCTTCTGCTTCTATTAGGTCCCTACCATTTCTGTCCTTTATTGAGCCCATCTTTGTATGAAATGTTCCCAGTATTGTTGCCTTGACATCCCCATAAACAGTATGAAAAGGCAAACAGATAGAACACTGAAATTGTACTCCACATATCACTATGAGCCAAATATGCTACTGGAGATCAATAGAGAAATAGCACCAGAAAGAATGAAGAGATCCAGCCAAAGCAAAAACAACACCCAGTTATGGATGGGACTGGTGATAGAAGCAACATTTGATGATGTGAAGATCAATATTGCATAGGAACTGGAAAGTTAGGTCCATGAATCAAGGCAAATTGGAAGTGGTCAAACAGGAGATGACAAGAGTGAACACTGACATTCTAGGAATCAGCAAACTAAGATGAACTGGAATGGGTGACTCTAACTTAGATGACCATTATATCTACTACAGTGGGCAGGAATCCCTTAGAAGAAATGGAGTGGTCCTCATAGTCAACAAAAGAATCTGAAATGCAGTACTTGGATTCAGTCTCAAAAAATGACAGAATGATCTCTGTTCATTTCCAAGCTAAACCATTTAATATCGTGTAATCCAAGTCTATGCCTTAACCAGTAAAGCTGAAGAAGCTGAAGTTGAGTGGTTCTATGAAGATCTACAAGACCTTCTAGAACTAACATCCCCCCAAAAATGATTTTTTCATTGTAGGGGACTGGAATGCAAAAGTAGGAAGTCAAGAAACACCTGGTATAACAGGCAAATTTGGCCTTAGAGTACAGAATGAAGCATGGCAAAGGCTAATAAAGTTCTGTGAAGAGAACGCACTGGTCATAGCAAACACCCTCTTCCAACAACACAAGAGAAGACTCTACACATGGACATCACCAGATGGTCGACACCAAAATCAGATTGATTATATTTTTTGCAGCCAAAGCTGGAGAAGCTCTATACAGTCAGTAAAAACAAGTCTCGGAGCTGACTGTGGCTCAGATCATGAGCTCCTTATTGCCAAATTCAGACTGAAATTGAAAAAAGTGGAGAAAACCATTACACCATTTAGGCATGACCTAAATCAAATCCCTTATGACTTATACAGTGAAATACAGTGAAAGTGAGAAATAGATTTAAGGGACTAGATCTGATAAATGTGCCAGATGAACTATGGACAGAGGTTTCGTGACATTGTACAGGAAACAGGAATCAAGACCATCCCCAAGAAAAAGAAATGCAAAAAAGCAAAGTGGCTGTTTGAGGAGGCCTTACATATAGCTGTGAAAAAAACTGGAAGGGAAAAGCAAAAGAGATAAAGAAAGATATATCCATTTGAATGCAGAGTTCCAAAGAATAGCAAGAGAGAAGAAAGCCTTCCTCAGGGATCAATGCATAGAAATAGAGGAAAACAATAGAATGGGAAAGACTAGTGATCTCTTCAAGAAAATTAGAGATACCAAGGGAATATTTCATGCAAAGATAACACAGTAGAGTGAACAAAACCTGGGACACAGATTTGGTTTCTAAACACAAAACACTATTCACCATACAGATAACACTATTCACCATATAGAGTGAAGTAAGTCAAAAAGAGAAAAACAAATGCATTAACACTTGTGAAACTAGAAAAATGGTATAAGTGATCTTCTTTACAGAAAACAAAAGGATGAACACCAAGGATAGAAGGGGAGCATGAAAAAATTGAGAGATTGGGATTGACATACACACATTATTGATAGTATATATAAAATAGATAACTAATGTAGCTAATATGAACCTAGTGTATAGCACAGGGAACTCTACTCAACAGGAAGGAAATCTTAAAAGTGAGCATATATACATACATAGAGTTGATTCACTCTGCTGTACAGTAGAAACTTAAAACAACATTGTAAAGCAACTATAGTGAAAGTGAAAGTCGCTCAGTCATGACTGACTCTTTGCAACCCCATGGACTGCCCATGGAATTCTCCAGGCCAGAATACTAGAATACTGGAGTGGGTAGCCTATCCCTTCTCCGAGGGATCTTCCCAACTCAGGGAATGAACCCAGGTCTCCAGCATTGCAGGCAGATTCTTTACCACATGAGCCACAAGGAACTATACTCCAATAAAGTTTGATTTTAAAAAAGGAACGGAACTCAACAAAATGGCTAATTCTAGCAATAAAGCAAGAAACATGAGTCAGACACACCTAGTTCTAGAATGTAAGGAAGGGAAAAAAGAGAAGGCATGTGAAACAGCTTCCAGTGGCTGAAAATGGAACAATCTGAGTAGCAATATAAATAATAATATAATTATACTGAATTACAATCAAAATAACAAAGCAAGTATCAGGGAGTTCATGCTGATGTAAATAAATGGTAGCATAAATAAAGAAATGAATAGGGAGAGGGGACACATTGCCTATAGAAAAATTCCAGATTATGAATGGTGAATGAGTGAGGGATACAGAAAGTGATTACAGTTAATGCTGCAGGAAAAGAATGTACTGATGAATGCTGTAAAAAGTGTGGGAAACTTTATGATAAGAAAAAGACTACTTGAAAAGAATCCAAATATCTCCTCAAATTATTTGTTAATTGATATACCGACTCACTGGACATGAGTTTGAGCAAACTCTGGGAGATTGTGAAGGACAGGAAAGTCTAGGGTTCTGCAGTCCATGGGATCACAAAGAGTGGACAGTACTGGAAAACAATAATGTTGATTTTAACAGCTAATTAATATGTACATTTATTATGTAATAACCATCCTTCTGAAAGGTGAATTTAACTCCCTCCCCTTGGATGTCAGCTGGATTGTATCTTACTTGTAAAAAAACAACTTTTAGCAAGAGAAATGAATTTTTTTTTTTCAGTAGAAAAACTTAGCAAGTACCACTTTAGCCAATAGTCAATGTTAAGATCACCAGAATTAACTCATAGTGAGTTCATATACCCCTGTTTGACACAGTGTGGAGGACTCTTATCATTTATTCTCAAAATCCATAGCTTCAACTGACTCATGACAAAACCTTAGACAAACCTAAACTAGGGGATATTGTAAAAAGAGATGGCCAGTACCTTTCAAAACTGACGAAGTCATGAAAGACAAGGAAAAGCCAAGAAATCATCATGTGTTAACCTTGAAAATGGAATAGTGAAGACCAACTGCAATGGATATCATGGATTGGGATTTACAGAAAAAGGGCATAAAGAGAAAAACTGGTGAAATTTGAATAAAATTAATAGTATTCTGACAATGTTACCTTCACAGTTTTTGTAAACCTACTAACATTACATGAGATAATGTTAGGGTAAGTGGGGCAAAATTAGTACTACTTTTGCAATTTTTGACTTCTCAGGTGGCTCAGATGGTAAAGAATCTGCCTGCAAGGAGCGAGATCCAGGTTCACAGTCAGTCTATGGGGTCAAAAGAGTCAGACACAACTGAGTGGCTAACGCTTTCATTTTCTTTTCTTTTGCAGTTTCCTCTGTAAACCAAAATGATTTCAAAATTAAATGTCTAAAAAATAGCAAAAATTGTGGTGGGTTGTTGAGGTCCTTTAATGGACTGGAACCTGGTGGTCCAGAGTCGATGATAAGAAACTAACGGAGAGAGAAAGAGGCTGATATTCCTTGGTTTATGCAGAAAACCAATAAAGTCCCTGACATGGGGCTTGCTCTGTTCACGAAGGCCTCAGGCACTTCTAGATGGGGTGAAGGCGTAGAGCACCTTCTTGAGAGGGTCTTGGAAGCCCGGGCAGGAAAGTGAACTCAGAGGGCCTCTGTGCTCCAGAGAATTAGCCTGAAAGAGAGAGAGAAAGAGAGAGAGGGGAGAGAGAGAGAGAAGACACGGGGATCAAAGCTCTGATGGAGCAAAGGTGTTTTATTCAATATTGTTTGAGTATTTATACTGTCTTACAAGGTAGCTATTTTCAGCAGAGATAAAATCAAAACTTACAAATTATCAAGGAAACATGAGGTCATCCATATGAAAGAGAGAGGGTTGTAAATAATCATTTTTACCGTATGGTTCATAAAAAGGAAGAGGGTCTTAAATAGTTACTTACCACTAAATGGAAAAACCAACAAAGGAAATACATACATTCCTAAGCCCCTGGGAGTAGCTTGCTGCTCCAATTAATTCCTGAATATTCAGAAATTAATAGGGACTGAGGATTCATGACAGATACAAAACAGCACACAGGAAGCCTCCTGTTAAATGCTTCCTGAGAGTGGGTCACTTTTTTTTTTCTTTCTGTAGTTAATAATACCTGGTTTATGTACCTAGGTCTCTTATTTTCAAATTTCATTTTCATTTTTGAGATTGTAAATAATTTATATTTCAAAATTCAAAACTACAAAAAGCAATAGTATATACATTGTGTGTTTAGTTCTGTCTCTTTAACTATGTTTTCATCTATCCCTTCAAAATAATGATTTTTATTCATTTCTAGTTGATCCTTCAAATATTACATTTTCTTTTAATTACTATTTTGTTTTACTTTCTGGTGCCTTGAAATTTAGAAAAATCTAATTTTATAGTTTTATATTTAATTTAAAAATGTTAACTATGCTGTAGTCCAGATTTGTCAGTTAAGTTCAATCACTCAGTTGTGTCTGACTCTTTGTGACCCCATGGACTGCAGCACACCAGGCCTCCCTGTCCACCACCAACTCTCAGAGCTTACTCCAACTCATGTCCATCAAGTCAGTGATGCCATCCGACCATCTGTCATCCCCTTCTCCTCCCACCCTCAATCTTTCACAGCATTGGGGTCTTTTCCAATGAGTCAGTTCTTTGCATCAGGTAGCCAAAGTACTGGAATTTCAGCTTCAACATCAGTCCTTCCAATGAATATTCAGGACTGATTTCCTTTAAGATTGACTGGTTTGATCTTCTTGCAGTCCAAGAGATTCTCCAGAGTCTTCTCCAGCACCACAGTTCAAAAGCATTAATTCTTCAATGCTCAGCTTTCTTTATAGTCCAACTCTCACATCCATACATGACATTCTTCCAGTTTTTATATTGTTTTGTCTATTTATTGGCTGTGCCATGCAGCATTGTACTTGTACTCAGTCATATCGGACACTGCAATCCCACAGACTATAGCCCTCCAGGCTCCTATGTCCATGGAATTTTCCAGGCAAGAACACTGGAGCAAGTTGCCATTTCCTACTCCAGGAGATCATCCCAAGCCAAAGACTGAACCCATGTCTCTTGCGCTGGTGGGCAGATCCTTTACCGCTGTGCCAAATGGGAAGTCTCCTATCCCTTGGCATGAAGGATCTTGTTTCCAGGACAAGGGTGGAACTCATGACCTCAGCAGTAGAAGCATGGAGTCTGAATTGCTGAACTACCAGGGGAGTCCCCGTGGATAATTTTGTACAACATTTTATAAAACAAAGTTTCCCTTGGCCTTTGATTGCAAAGGTCATCTTCATTAGATTTCTTAGGTCATATTACAAACAATATTCTATAAATTGTTGCATGTTTAAAATTGTTTTTCTACAACTTGGATGATTTAAATCAGTTTGTCTGGAGATGGCATGTATTTTTGATTAAGTTCATTTTTCATTTATCTTTTCTTTCCCTATTTTATTGTCGCTCCTACAGGCATATCACAACATAGCACAATGCAGAACAGCCAGTTTCTCCTTGAAAAATCATTGAACTAATTACCTTTATTTTATTTTTGTTGTACTGAATCATGTCCTGCGGGATGAATCTCTTATGTTGTTACATAAAAGCTTTTCATTATGCAAGAGTTATTATGGATGACTAAGATGAGGGTGAGCATTGTAAAGGCTGTCTATCATTCTGCCTCTTGTATTTCAGTTTTTGTTTATCCTTCTTCCCCTTCATTTCTCTACATTCTTTTATTTTAAAAATATATATTCCTGGGACTTCCTTGATGGTCCAGTGGCTAAGAATCCACACTCCCAATTTAGGGACCCCAGGTTCGGTCCTTGGGCAGGGAACTAAAATTCCACATTCAGCAACTAAAAAGATTCCATGTGCTGCAAATAAGACCTGGCACAGCCAAATAAATAAATAAAATGAAAATACATATACATTCCTGTTGTTTCATCCTGTTTCCTCCAAAACTTTTGGATTTAGAAATTTATCTTACCATGGTTCTTTTGTTTATTTAAATGCCTAAAAGATATTTATGTTTGATTAATAATTTGAGTTTTCCTATAAATATTTACCACAGAAATCAAGTAAAGGTACAATGTCTCATTAATCAATCAAAGGATAACTTAATTTTTTAAAATGCACAGCATTGTAAATCAACTGTACTTCACTAAAAAAATTTTTAAAGATAAGTGCTAAAAATAAAAAATGGGTGGTGAAGCCATTCATATGTTTTCATTTGACACATATATATCCTTCTGAGACCCAACATAAACCATCTTATACTTTGTTGGCATATATGAAAAACATTTGTTTAATTTCTTTAGTGCATATTTATACATCCAGACACTGAAAATTTTACTGTGATTTCTTAATATGTTTTAAATCCAGGGAATATGGCAGTGAATAAAGAGAACAGTTAATCTCACAAAGAAAAGCAACACACATCAAGAAGGGAACCAAGTGAAGTCAATACTGAAAGCAGAGCATTTGAGAGGCATAAACTATGTATTAGGTTCCCTAAAAACTCCTATTTTTATAAAAAAGGGGCAGAGGAAAAAGCTCAAGAGTAAACTAGGGTATTTCAGTAAGAACACTTGTAAGGAAAGTAGACAGCATGTAATACCACACCTCACATTGGGTGAAATTCATGAAGAATCTTCATATATACTGATTTGATAATAAAAAATATGCAACAACCTCTCTTTTCACACTGTCATATATCAATTGGTAAATCAGTATACTTTACATGGGCACATTAAATCAATTATCTATAACATGCTTTATACAATATGCATTATTTATGAAATTATATGTTTATAATGCACATGCATATAATATGTATGTATATAATATATATCAATATGCATTATTATTTTGAAATAATAACAGCCTTGTAGAAAGTTGCAAATATAATACAGGGGCATGTGCCATACCCTTCATCCAAGTTTCCCCAAGTGTTACATCTTGTATAATTAGAGTACAATATCAAATCCAAGGATTTGACTTTGATGGATTGTATGTTTCATTGTCTTTTTACTACATGCATAAGTTCATGTAATCACCACCACACTATATCAAGATTCAGAACCATTCCATCATCACAAATTTTTCCTCATTATCCTTTTTACTAATTTTTATTGGAGTACAGTTGATTTATAATGCTATGTTAGTTTCAGGTGTACAGCAAAGTGAATCAGTTATATGTATATCTACTCTTTTCTAGATTCTTTTCCCATTTAGGCCATTACAGAGTATTGAGTATAGTTCCCTGTGCTATACAGCAGGCCCTTATTAGTTATCCATTTTATATATGGCAGCATGTATATGTCACTGTTGCTAATTTTAGCTGTTCTATGAAGTGTGTGGTGATATTCCATTGTGATATAAAATTGCCATTTTCTTTGGCCACCTCATGCAAAGAACTGACTCATTGGAAAAGACTCTGATGCTGGGAGGGATTGGGGCCAGGAGGAGAAGGGGACGACAGAGGATGAGATGGCTGGATGGCATCACGGACTCGATGGACGTGAGTCTGAGTGAACTCCTGGAGTTGGTAATGGACAGGGAGGCCTGGCGTGCTGTGATTCACGGGGTCGCAAAGAGTTTGACACGACTGAGTGACTGAACTGAACTGAATGGCTAGTGATGTTAAACATCTTTTCTTGTGCTTATTTACCATCTAAAAATTCTCTTCAATAAAATTTCCCTTCATGGCTTTTCCCATTTCCAGTTGGATTAAGTTTATAATTTTGATAAAGTTAGATTCTATTTTTTAATTAATAGATTATAGTTTTTGTGTCATATCAGTGAACTCTTTACCAAGTTCTAAACCTTAAATGGATTAAGTTTTTAATTTTGATAAAATCAGATGCCTATTTTTTCATTAATGGATTGTGGTTTCGATGTCATGTCTAGGAACTCTTCAACAAGCCCTGAGTTCAGAATATTTCTCTATGTTATCTTATCTCTAAAGTTTCATAATTTTATAGTTTTACACTTAAATCTATCATTCATTCCATGCTAATTTTTTGTATAAGTTTTGAAATTTAAGCTGAAGTATAATTCTTTAGTATGAATATACATTTCTCCAGCACAATTTGTTAAAGGGTTTTTCACCTTTGTCAAAAATCAGTTGGTTGTAAATGTATGGAACTGTTTCTGAATTCTCTATTCTGCACAACAGATCTGTCTGTCTATCCTGAGTCCCATCTTGACTCCTGAAGCTATGTAATAAATCTTGAATAACTATTAATCTACTTTACCAGAATATTGGCTATTGTAGTTCCTTTGACTTTCCATAGAAATTTTAGAATAAACTGTAATTAACCTCCAATTAAAATAAATAAATTTATATTCAAAAAAATTCTCACATTTTGATAGGATAAACTTGTATAATAATTTTCAAAGAATTGACATCTTAACTTTATTGAATTCCTTCAATCCATGGTATGTCTCACCATTTATTTAGGTTCTTTTTGAGGCATAATGTATTTCATCTTTTAGATAGTTTTTTGTTTCCTTCATTCGCATTTTATAGTTTTTAGTATACCTGCATGTGTTTTGTTAGATTTAAATCTCTGGGTTTATTTATTTATTTTTTTCTATTGAGTTGTAAATGGTATTGCATTTTTATTTGTGGATTCTACAAGTTTATTGATAGTATTAGAAATGCAATTAATTTTAGGGTGTTGATTTTATATCTTGGGGTTTTGGTGGACTCAATTATCAATACTTGAGATTTCTTTCTTCAAAATACATTCCTGATCACAGGGGTGCAAGATGGCTCAAGGGGCAGCGCTCCCCCAGTGCCCTCAGGGCTCTGAGGCAAGCATGTGGCCCCAGCCCCCAACCCGTCAGGCTCAGCCTTGGCACTGGCCCCGCGGAACCCTGTGAGCCTGCTAGAGACCCAAGAGGTGGGCGTCGCCCAGTCTAGTGGACCGTGAGCCCCACTGTTGCTCCGTGCACCGCGCCCCAGAGCTACCGCCCCGGCTCCTGCTGCCGCTGCTGATGTTGCTGCTCTTGCCTGAAGCGAGTGAAGGTCTTGACCACTCTGTTGAAATGGCATTGGCTGTGGAGCCAAGCAGTAATGCAGTCCCCGGGCAGCCCGTTTTTAATGCTGGGCTGTGAGGTGGAGGGGACTCCTCCAGTGCTAATCACCAGGAAGAAGAATGAGGTGGAGCTGCTGGACAGTCCCCACTCCCCTGTGCTGGACAATAGGTCCTTGCTGATCTGCCACTTCCTGCTGGATGGAGGAGGTAGCCCTTCAGATGAGGGGGACTATACTTAGGTGGCTAAGAACCGCTTTGGGCTGGTGGTCAGTTGGAAGGCTTGAATCCAGGCTGCAACCATGTCAGACTTCCAAGTGTATCCCTAGGCCACTGGGAGTGAAGAGGGCGGTGTGTTCCGCTTCCAGTGCCAAATCCATGTGCCTCCCAAAGCCCTCATCACTTGGGAGAAGAACAAGGTCGCCAGTGACACTGGCGAGGAGAGGTAAACGCTGCAGCCCAAGAAGGTGCTTCAGATAACTGGCCTTCGACCCAAGGACAGCGGAGTCTTCACCGTGACAGGCTCGGGGCTGCAAGGAGCCTCCAGTCCTCGAGGAGCCTGAGAACCTCACCCTGACTGTGCACCAGACTGCCGTGCTTGAGTGTGTTACCGTGCACATTGTGTCCTGGCGTCCCCTGCATGAACACCTCATGGAGGTAGAGGGCACATCCAGGTGCCAGGCATGGGGAACTTCATCATCTCAGAGGTGACTGTCCAGCGCTCAGGCGTCTTTATGTCTATGCGGCCAAAAGGCCCAGCACCTGGGTGAGGAGAAGGGCCCAGAGCTGGCTGGTGGTACAAGCCCCAGAAGAGTTTGTCCAGCACCCCCAATCCATCTCCAGGCTGGCTGGGACTACAGCCATGTTCACCTGCCAAGCACAGGGTGAGCCACCCCCTCATGTCATGTGGTTGAAGAATGGACAGGTGCCGGAGCCCAGAGGCTCTGACCATTTCTGGAATTGCCTGAAAGATGAGGACATTTACCAGTGTGTGGCTGAGAACAGTGCCAGCTTCTCTCTAGCCAGCGCCAAACTGACTCTGCTGTGGGTTGAGGGGCTGCAGGCCCCTGTTGTCCACTGGGGCCCACGTGTCCTGGACTGAGTTTCGGGTGAAGACCAAGGAGATTGTGTGGGTCTATACATCAGGAAGGCTGCCGACTTCCCAGAGCTGGAGCATCAGGAAGTCATCAGCAAGAGCACCTTCCAGCACCTGGTGAGCCACCTGGAGCCTTCCACTGCCTACAGTTTCTACATCAAAGTCTACATACCTTGGGGATGGCAGGGGGTTGGGGGTAGTGGTGGGGGGCGGCCTGGGGGGTAGGTGCAGTTCAGCCTTCACTCCCACCCTGGCCAGCACTCTAGGTGAACTGCGACTCTCTCCTCAGATGTCAGTGAGGGTCCTGGGCAGCTCCACCCTGTAACTGCTGTGGGAGCCCTGGAACCCACTGGCCTAGCAAGAGGGCGGCTTCAAGGTGTTTTTACTACCCAGCAAGCAAGGCCCCCTTCACAGGCCCCATCCTGCTGCCTGGAACTGTCTTCTCTTATAGCCTACACCAGCTAGACCCCACTGCAGTGTACCATGTGAAGCTGCTTGCCTACAGCCAGCATGGGGATGGCAATGCCACAGTCTCCTTTGTGTCTTTGAGGGGAGCAACTAAAAGGGCATCCCTGAGCCCACTATGTGACTGTCGGAAAGAAGCCACCAGCTAGACATCCACCACGGGCATTGTCATCGGCAGCCACATCGAGGTCACCTGAATCATCTTTTGTGTCCTCTTCCTCTTATTTGGCCAAAGGGGCAGGGTCTTCTTGTGTAAGTGTGTCGAAAACCACTTCTCCCCAACTTAGGGCCCCTGGAGCCAGAGGAACCCTGGTGTCTTAGCACTGAATGGGGTGGGACAGGGAGAGAGGGGCCAGCTGGGCCAAGGCAGGAAATGTGTGGACATGAAGGACCTGGAACAGCTGTTCCCCCAAAGCCCTGCCCCTGTGTGAGGAGACCCAGCTCTCCATGCTGCTGCTTCAGGGGTTCCACCTTCTGGAGGAGATGACATCAGAGGCTAAGGCCCCCGCTTCCCCTGTCACCCTAGGGGACATAAGCCCTGGCCTCCTGAGTGGAGGACTGGCTGCCCAACGAGCTCCCCTCAGGACAGTAGCCAGTGTCCGGCAGGTTCTAGAGGGAGCAACCCTGCATTCTCAGGTCAAAGGCAAGGTTTCTTTTATGTGACATTCACCTACGGGCTTCTCTGCATTTCTGTCCTGACTGACCCTCTGACTGTCAAGACCTAAAGTAGCCTCAGCAAGAAACCCCTCCAAAGACCCAGAGTGGTTCCTGCAGGAGCCCTCACCTTGGGCCAAGGACCCCCTTCACCTCTGCTTGTACTCACATGACTTGGAACTGAACTAATGTTTTCCTTTAAGAAAAGAACAAACATAAAATAAAATAAAGAAAGAGAGAGAGAAAGGTGAATTAGACAAAAATAATGCCCCTGCTGTGGCTGGGTGCCTGACACTGTCACCCTCCATGACTTTATTTTCTCAGAATAGAGTTTTGCTGTTTTGGTTTCCAGCACTTACCTCAGCCAGAATGTATGTCCTTGGGGGAGCAGGACCGTGGCTTCAGCCCCCTGCTCCACAGAATCCTGAATGCACTCCTGCTTTAAGCCCCTTTAGGGGCACCCCTTCTCTCCTCACATTGTAGTCCAGAGTTTACAAAAAAAAAAAAAAAAAAAAAGCATGTCCCAATTTCCAGGTGTTAAAAAAAAACATCTACCTTGAGATTCGCTGGTTCTTGGTTGGCCTGTGTTGTATCACTGGACCTTCCCTCCTGGCTCCTCTCTAAAAATAAGAGGAAAATTTGTTCCTGAAAGTATAAATTGTTGCTCTAGACTAGAAACTTCTCAGCATGCTACCAGGGCTCCATCTCATCTGCCCGTCCACTCTCATTTTGACCCTCTCAGCCAACACATCCTTTACTGGGCCCCCAGGACCTTCTCTGAACCTGGGCCTTGGGAGGGTGGGCCATCACCCCACAGCTTGCCTGCCCTGTCTTGCCCGCAGAGCTACTGGAGCAGACTGGCCCCTGAAATGTACTGTGTGTGCCGGTAGTGTGCGTGTGGGTATGTGTGTGGGAGGGAGGTCAGCCCTCTGTTCCCTGGGACATTGCTGGCTTGACTCACCCCCTGGGCAGTGGAGCAAACCCTATCAGCAGTTATGGCCAGTAACTATTTTTCTACAAGGTGTGTTTAAGGATTTATTTTCTTGTGACTTCTTGTTTCTCTTTTCTGTTGTGTTGTTTTTTGAAAGACTTAAAGATGAGGAAAAACTAAATGGAAACAAATATGTATTGTTGGTTACACTCACACATTTTAAATAGCAGAAATAAAAATTTTAAGAAAAAAATGTATATTCCTTAAGTATAGATTAGATCATAAAATCCCTGACTCCCAACCCTCTAGGAATGCCTTCCCCAAACTTTAGTGAATTTGCTGAAGAAGGTACTCTTGGTGGCATTTTCGTGAAAGGCTGTAGTCTTGTACATGTGGACTTGGGGAAGGGCATCTTCCCTTCTCCCAGTGCTGGGCCTGAGACCCGGGCACCTCAAACCTCTAGGCAGTGCCCCTTGGTCCCTGCAGTGTCTTCTCCACACCCCCTTCCTCCTCCTGGAACCCCTTCCCCTAAGAAGCTTGGATCTGTGGGAGGGGGATGGGGGCCACCTGCCCCATCCTGGTTTTTGTCACACTCATTTTGACTGAATAAAAGCCCTGTAGCGAAAGTGGAAAATAAATAAATAAATAAATAAATAAACACATTCCTTACAGGTGTTTATATGTAGACCAAATTCCTTCCTGTCTAGGCAGCTACTTATATCAATCTGGCTAGGAAGGACAGAGATGTACTTAGCTGTTCTACATGTGGCCTCCACTGAGACCATGGAGAAGGTGGCACTGTTCTCAGTAAGCCTTAGTAGAAATGTAACTCTCTGTAAGAGCCCCTCTGCCATCCCTCCAAGCAGGCAGGAAAGATGCTTTTGTTACTCATAGGCGGGAGAGACCTATAGATTTCCTTTACGCTGTCAACTTAGTCTAAACAGAGCAGTGAGCTTCTTAAGACACTACAAGATCTTTGGTGAGGAGAGTGCTGGCTCCTGACCATGCCTTCTCTAAGATCATCCTGACCAGGAGTTTGGGACACTGTATGAAATTTTGGTTTTCCACTCAGTTTTTGCTGATGGAATTGAGAGTGGGGTCTTTCCTTTTTTTTTTTTTTTTTTTAATGTGCTGTTTTACTGGAGTAGAGTGGTTATTTCCAAAACTTTTTGCCCTGCATGTCTACCCTTTCTTGGCCTTTTAACAGAGAAAGCATGCTTTTCTTGTTTATTTTTAATTTATTTTTCTTAAATCTGTGTCCATTGACATTTCTAGGTGGTTGGCTTCACAGTCTGGTTTATACAAAACAAAGAGAAAATCGAAAGAATTTACTACCTTATATCACCCCTCTGTTACCATATTCCTAGACAGGCTATCTACTTTTCTTCACCATTCAGCATATTTCTATGTTTGTTTTATATTTTATAATCAGGATTTTAAGTTGCATTCATCAGGAGAAATAGGAAAAATATGTCTAATACAGCTCACCAGAAGTCTGTAATATATTTTTAATCAAACTGATTATAGAAAGAGAGGCCCACAAAACATCTGCTTGGAGCCCTGAACTACTGAGGGGTGGCCCTGCACAAAACTATGCAACATTGCTGTTACCTAGCAGCCAGATGGCCTGGGTAAAAGCATATTTTTAGCAAAGCATAATGTCACCCCAATTAGAACTGGGGCTGTCTTAGTAAGCACAAAGAGAAAATGGGTATTTAATAGGCAGCCTGCTGTGTCTGCTTCAAACTCCTATAGTTTAACAACTTACTTTAAAATCATGAGTGTTATAGGAGGCCCAATGTGCTTTAGGTTGAAATTACATATATATGTGTATATATACACATATGTGTATATATATATACATAATTTATATATGCATATTTTAAATATATATACATATTTGTGACAAAATACACATACATAAAGTAGGTTCATGCCATGCTGCCATGCAGAAGAAGTCGCACTAAAATATTGGAAAAGTCCAAGAGACCCAATACATATCTTAGAGCAGCAAAGATGAAGCAATGGCTTCAGTCCAAGTCCAGTTGACCTACTCGGAGAGATGCATGGTTACCTGAGCAAAGTTTACTAAAGTAAAGCCCTTGGACTTTGGAGTCTCAGAAATCCCTACTTCACCCAGGTATAAAAAGTCATAAAGGAAGCAGAGAATGTCATTCTGAGCTTAGCAAACTATAGGAAAAATGAAAGGAATGGTAGAAACACTGGAAAATTGTAAGATGTTTGATAAATAGTTTAGTTTGTATGCAGATCAATGAATATTTCTGACACCTCAAGGAAGTTCTGGAAATTCACTGAGCATTTTGGAAGGATGATAATAATAAATAAAAAATTTAATTAGCTGATGGATCTTAGAGGGAACTCTTTAATTAAATGATACTATTAATTAGGTGCTTAAAATATTAGCCTTTATTGAATGACTACTCTATTTACATTTTATTAATACATCAAAATACTTTCCAATATTATGTTTTCCTTAACTGTGTTATTAAAACTCTAAATAGATGTAATATAAAGTAATGGAAAATATTTTGAAAACTTTAAGTTGAAAAGCAAATCTCTGTTTTGTTACTGTACCTCATTTCTCCTCCAGGATAAATACTATTTGTGGTTTTTCTCTACATATCATTACAATAATAATCATATATGTGTGCATGAGTGTATTTCATTTTACTCAAATGGCAGCATAATCACATACAATCATTTGTATCTCTGCATCTTCATAATAAAATACCTTAGAGATTTTTCTTACCCCAACATTGATGAGGTCTCATTTTTTAACATTTTACATAATCTTTTTCATATTGATGGAAAACTTAATGTAGATAGTGTGAGATAACATACATATGGAAATGGCCTTTGGCTTCCATCTCCAAGTTCAGTTGTATTTGTTATATTAAAGCTTTTACAATTATTGTGTTGTAATTCAATAACTTGATTACAATGTGGTTACATAGTTTTTCACTAGTATGCTTTTCTACTTGTTTCTTCAGACTTGGCATGTGTTCTCATTATGGTTCATTTCCCTAGTATCTGATAGAATGCTGGACTATAATAATGACATCATCAGTCATTTACTGAGCATCAAGCACTAGAGGCATGGTGAAGTACTTTGTAAATGCTTGCTTCTATAACCTGCCAAGTAAATTTAACAAAGAGTAAGGTTATTTTTCCACTTTTCGAGGTGATGAAAACAAGATTTACAGAGGTCAAATCACCGTTTTATAGATATAGCATTTATGCATGTTGTCCATCTTTCCTTTGAAAGTTTAAATCCTAAACATTGATCTCTGTAATTTCACTGTATGTATTTTTTGCACCATTTAAAAAAAAATTAATAAAATATTTAAGAGCCAGAATCAGTCTGTGTCAAATCACGAAAACTCCATTAAAGCATGTCCTTTTGTTTCTCACCTGTATTTTTAGTAAAGATAATTTTTTTAATGACTAAGTATGTAGTACACATCATAGCAGTAAAATTTACTCAGAAAGGTCAAGGGGAAACATTATCTATAGATTCACATGATATCTAGTTTATCTGGTTCGTAGCAATTCACACACAAAACATGTTTTTTTCCTCACACAGTACATTTCAATTTAAGTACTATGTTTTTCATTAAATTTACATAAAACTTGTATATCTTGTTTGCTGCATAAATCCAAAGTCTTATATGAAATCAATATGTCATGTGCTCTATTTTACACTGACATGAGTAGTTTTTCATTTTGTCATAACTCTTTTTATCATCCTGGGAAACATACATGGAATTATGTTTCTTTCAGCCAAGTATAACCTCTTTAGCCTGTGTCTTCTGCTAAGCAACTGGATAAGAAGCAAAAAATCAACTGCCTGAGGCCGCTTACAAGTAATCTCTAGGTAAAAGTAAAAATATGAGAACCAAGCTGTATGTGGGTTGGAGTCTCAATTTTTTGTTTCTTTTGCACTTTACTTTGAAGGAACTCTCCAGTCATGAGGCTGTGTAGCGGTGAGCATGCTGTCAGCTAAATCTCCAATTGAAATCCCATCTTTCTAGCCACAGGAATAAAGAAAAAGAGACCACATGTTCCAAAGAGGGCAGGGGGTATCCATATTTTATTTTTATCTTTCCTTTTGTGCCATTTCCAATAGTGAAACTTAACTAGGGAGTTCCATGACTTGGGTGGTGAGTGCTTGGGTAAATATATAACTATTATTTTCATGATATTTATATGTATATTTTTCAGATATGCACATGTGCATGTGTGTTTAAGTCTCTTTAGTCATGCCTAACTGTTTGCAACACTTTGGACAGTAGCCCACCAGTCTCCTCTGTCCATTGGATTCTATAGGCAAGAATACTGGAGCGGATTGCCATGCTCTCATTTAGGCAATCTTCCTGACCCAAGGATTGAACCTGAGTCTTCTGTGGCTCCTGCACTGCAAGCAGATTCTTTACCACTGAGCCACTGGGGAAGTCTCTAAATATATACATAAATATTTAGTTGTCAAACTATTATATCTATATATAATAAAAGCCTACTGTCAATGTGGTAATTTTTATTTTTAATATTTATGTGTATATTCAAAATTTTTATTTTTTACTTGTAAATATACACATAAATATTGAAAATAAAAGTTACCACACTGACAGTTGGTTTAAGTGTATATAGATATATTTGACAACTATAAAATAAAGGAGAGTGATAATAGTAAAGAGTCTTACATGGTTTTAAGACACCTGAATTTCATGTGAAGTACTAAAATATTAAACCAATTAGGTGGCAAAAAGCTAGGCATATGTATGTTGTAATCCTTAAAGCAAAGAATGAAGCAGTAATACAAAGAAATATCACTAGAAGCTTAGTGTGTAAATTAAAATGAAATGCTAAAACTTATTTATATAATGAAAAATAATAAAGTGGGAATAAATGGGCAAAAAAACAGAAAGAGAAAAGAGAAAATGAGTAATAAAGTATAAGATCTAAGAAACTGATATAAATAACTGGGTAGAAAGTAAATGATCTAAATAGAGATTTAAAGACAGATTTTACCTGATTGTGTAAAAATAAAAAAGACTCAACTATAAGCTGTATAAAAGGAACTCAACTGTAATATAAAGTCACATATATGCCAAAAGTCAAAGAAAATGTAAAACTACATACCATGTAAACAATAATCAAAAGAAGCTTGGAATATATTATATAACTATATTAATATGATAAACAGTAGGCTCCAGAACAATGACTATTACTAAGGATAACAAGAGACATTACGCAGTTATGAAAAATCAATTCTCCAATATATGTCATGGTTCCTAAATAGCACTTGGTAACAGAGTTTCAAAGTAAATGAAAGAAAAACTGATAGAACTAAAATAAGAAATAAACAATTCCACAGTTATAGTTGGAAACATCAATATCTCTCTCCGCAATCAATAGAGCAAGTAGATAGAAAAGTAATAAAAGTATAGAAGATTGAATCAACATGTCAACAAATGAACTAAATTGTCATTTATATAGCATAACTATGGAGAAGGCAATGACAACCCACTCCAGTACTCTTGCCTGCAAAATCCCATGAATGGAGGAAACTGATAGGCTGAGTCCATGGGGTCGCTAAGAGTCGGACACGACTGAGTGACTTCACTTTCACGTTTATGTATTGGAGAAGGAAATGGCAACCCATTCCAGTATTCTTGCCTGGAGAATCCCAGGGACGGGGAGCTGGTGGGCTTGCTGTCTATGGGGTAGCACAGAGTCGGACACAACTGAAGCGACTTAGCAGCAGCAGCACCAGCATATCAAAATAGAAAATATTTTCAAAAACACCTGGGACATTCACCAAGATAAATCATATTCTAGGCCATGAAAACCACTAATGAATCTAAAAGACTAGAAACTATTCAAAGTCTTTTTAGACTATAGTATATAATAGCATTAATACAAAAGTAATATTTGATAAGCTTAAAATATTGGGGGATTAAATAATTTATGTCTAAATCACTGAAGGGTTAAAAAGGAAGTAACAAGGGAAGTTATAAAATATTTTAAATTGAACAAAAGTGAAAGCTCTATATCACAAAAATGTGGAAAAAGCAGAAGCAGTGATTAAAGGGAAATTTATAACATTAATACTTAGTAAAGAAGAACAGTGTTAGATAAATGATCTAAGTTCCAAATTTAAGGAACTAGGAATAGAAGAATAAGCTAAGTTTAAAAAGAAAAGAGAGTGAATATAAACAGGAAAAAAAAATATTAAAAGAACAGAAAGGAATAAAATTAGGTGGAGGGGTCCGAGATAGCAGCATAGGAAGATCCTGAATGCATCTCTTCCCCTGGATACACCAGATCTACATCTACATATGAATTATTCCCCTCTGAAAAAGATCCAAAAAAATAGATGAACTGCTTCTTCACAAGATAGGGATAAAGGACCACATCAAGACAAAGCAAAGACAGTCACTGTGAACCCCTGGTACGGTGACACACAATGTAAAATATGGAGGGATCTCATCAGTCTGGTGCTTCCCTGGAGGAGTGAGGGGTTGATGCTCTTGGAATCTGTAGTAGAGAAATGAAGCCCCAAAATATCTGCCTTAGGAAATCAACAGAACCAAAATTCCACGAGGCTTCTTTGATGGCTCAGTAGATAATAATCTGCCTGCAATGAAGCAGACACAGGAGACACAGGCTCAATCCTTGGGTTGGGAAGATCCCCTGGAGGGAGGAAATGGCAACGTATTCCAACATTCTTGCCTGGAGAAGCCCATGGACAGAGGAACCTGGCAGGCTATAGTCCACAGGGTCACAAAGAATCGAACATGACTGAGTGACTAAGCACCCACAGAAATACTTTAAGAAATTGAGACCCTCTTTTTAAAGGGCTCACATGCAGTCCCACTAACTCTGAGATCCAGTGAGAAAAAGTTTGAAAGCTTCTGAACTCTATGTGAAGGAAACTCATCCAAAAGTATCTGTTGAGGATCAAGGGATAGTTGAAACTCTCCTGGGTGACAGGGGTACTGGCAGATATCATTATTTCACTCTCCACATGCCCTACTAGCATAGGTAAGTGAGCGCAGAGGTAACACCATTTCACAGCCTTGAAAGACATAGAGGGGCAATGGATTGGAATGCTATCCCATTGCCTTACTAAAGTTGGAGAGTACCCACAAATGCAATACCTCCCCACTTCCTTGTGGGAACTGACCAGTCATGACATTTTCCTCCTTCCAGCCTAAAATGCACATGTGCATAGGCAGAGCACTAACCCACCAATGCATTACTGAGACTTATAGGTGTACACAGTCAAGATATTTTTCTGCTGCTTTTCTGAAGCTAGTGAGTGTGCCTTGTCCCCTAGATTCTCCGGCTGCCTAGGTAAAACCACTGGACACATACAATCCACAAAGGAGCCATTTGGTTGCTTTACTTGGTGGCCAAGGGGGCTGACACTCTTGAGTTGCCCAGACTTTGACAATCAGAAAGAGAGTACTTGGCAGGCCTCCATTCTCAGGGTATCGCACACACAGCTGACTAAAACATAACTCCTGTTTTCCTGTAAAGTCAATAAATAACAAATGAAATAATGAAAGACCTGTTTATATAGCCCAGAGCTGTAGCCTAAGGTATAGGCTTCAGCTTTCCCATACATCCAGAGGCTAAGGAGGCATTCTAGAGAATGTAAGCAGTAAGATATCATCCTTGTGCACCTCTGTGGCCTTACTACAGCTAAAAAAATCCTCCCAGAAAGGATTATATATATATATATATATATATATATATATATATGCTTGGTGTCACAATTTTTCATCAGTGTCATCCAGGAGACACCTCAAGATTTCCTGGACTAAAGGCCAGTAGGGATTACAATTGAAACCCCATAGGACTGTATACATATGGCTTTCAATAGTCTGAAACTGGTTGCTGAATATGCATCATCTTCTTGGTGAACTGACAGGTCTCAGTGAACCCTCAAGAAGAGGGACATATCAGAACTAATAGAGAAGTTTAGATATTCACAAAGGTTTCTAAAATCAAACAAGAGCAAGGGCAAGGCTGAACAAGAAATTTTATCTCCTACACAAAGTCACTCTTTCAAAAATAAGACAGGTAGCTATTTTGCCTAGTATATAGACACAAAAACAAAGAATCAAGCAAAATAAGGGAACAGAATACCGTTTCAGAAAAAAAAAAAAAAAACAACTCAAAAAACCTTGATACAGAGATAAGTAATTTAAAAAATGATAAAAAGTTAAAAGCGATGGTCACAAGGATGCTCAATAAACTTGGGAGAAGATAACATGAACACAGTGAGAACTTCAACAGAGGACAGAAAACATAAGAAAGTACAAAACAGATGGTGCAGAGCTAACAAATAACTGAGCTGAAAAATAGAGTGGTTCAAAATCAGACTGTGTGAAGGAGAAGAACAGATCAGTGAGCTGGAAGACAAAACAATACAGCTAATTCAGACAGAGCAGTAAAAAGAAATATTTTTCTTTAAATAAACATAACTCATGGGACCTATAAGATAGTATGCAGTGGAATATTATTAGTATTAAGTTCAGTTCAGTTCAGTCGCTCAGTCTTGTCTGACTCTTTGCGATCCCTTGAATCGCAGCACACCAAGCCTCCTGTCCATCACCAACTCCCAGAGTTCACTCAGACTCATGTCCATCGAGTTTGTGACCCCGTCCAGCCATCTCATCCTCAGTTGTCCCCTTCTCCTCCTGCCCTCAATCCCTCCCAGCATCATAAGTATTTTCCAATGAGTCAACTCTTCTCATGAGGTTGCCAGAGTACTAGAGTTTCAGCTTTAGCATCATTCCTTCCAAAGAAATCCCAGGGCTGATTTCCTTCAGAATGGACTGGTTGAATCTCCTTGCAGTCCAAGGGACTCTCAAGAGTCTTCTCCAACACCACAGTTCAAAAGTATCGATTCTTGGGTGCTCAGCCTTCTTTCTGGTGCAACTCTCACATCCATATATGACCACTGGAAAAACCATAGCCTTGAATAGACGAACCTTTGTTGGCAAAGAAATGTCTCCACTTTTCAATATGCTGTCTAGGTTGGTCATAACTTTTCTTCCAAGAAGTAAGCATCTTTTAACTTCATGGCTGCAGTCACCATCTGCAGTGATTTTGGAGCCTCCGAAAATGAAGTCTGACACTATTTCCACTCTTTCCCTATCTATTTCCCATGAAGTGATGGGAACAGATGTCATGATCTTCATTTTCTGAATATTGAGCTTTTAGCCAACTTTTTCACTCTCCACTTTCATCAAGAGACTTTTAGTTCCTCTTCACTTTCTGCCATAAGGGTGGTATATCTGCATATCTGAAATTATTGAAATTTCTCCTGGCAATCTTGATTCTAGCTTGTGATTCTTCCATCCCAGCGTTTCTCATGATGTACTCTGCATACAATTTAAATAAGCAGGGTGACAATATATAGCCTTGATGTACTCCTTTTCCTATTTGGAACCAGTCTGTTGTTCCATGTCCAGTTCTAACTGTTGCTTCCTGACCTGCATACAGGTTTCTTAAGAGGCAAGTTAGGAGGTCTGGTATTCCCATCTCTTTCAGAATTTTCCACAGTTTATTGTGATCCACACAGTCAAAAGTTTGGCATAGTCAATAAAGCAGAAATAGATGTTTTTCTGGAACTCTCTTGCTTTTTCCATGATCCAGTGGATGTTGGCAATTTGATCTTTGGTTCCTCTGCCTTTTCTAAAACTAGCTTGAACATCTGGAAGTTCATAGTTCACACATTACTGAAGCCTGGCTTGGAGAATTTTGAGCATTACTTTACTAGCTTGTGAGATGAGTGCAATTGCGCGGTAGTGTGAGCATTCTTTGGCATTGCCTTTTTTTGGTATTGAAATGAAAACTGACCTTTTCCAGTCCTGTGGCCACTGCTGAGTTTTCCAAATTTGCTGGCATATTGAATGCAAAACTTTCACACCATCATCTTTCAGGATTTGAAATAGCTCAACTGGAATTCTATCACGTAGTCATGCTTTCTAAGGCCCACCTGACTTCACATTCCAGGATTAGTATTAGAGGTGTCCAAAAGAGAAGAGAGAAGAAGGCAGACTACTTGTTTGAAGACATAACGATTGAAAACTTTCACAATGAAGGGAAAGAAACAGATATCCAGATAGAGGAAGCACAGAGGGTTTCAAATAAAATTGCCACCAAGACACATTATAATTAAAATGTCAAAAGTTAAAGAGAGAATCTGAAAAGTAGTAAGAGAAAAGCAGATTGTTACATAAAAGAGAATTCTCAGTAAGTCTATCAGCCTTTTTTCTGAGCAGAATTTTTGCAGGCTAGAGGGGAGTGGCATGACATATTCAAAATGCTGAAAAGAAAACATATGAATAAATAAACTTCCAACTGAAAATACTCTACCTAGCGAGGTTATTGTGTATCTCAGGTAGCTCAGCTGGTAAAGAATCCTTTGTCTGCAATGCAGGAGACCCCAGTTGGATTTGTGGGTCAAAAAGTTCCCCTGGAGAAGGGATAGGCTACACACTCTAGTATTCTTGTGCTTCCCTAGTGGCTCAGAATCTGCCTTCAATGTGGGAGACCTGGATTCAATTCCTGGGTTGGGAAGATCCCTTGTAGGAGGTCATGGCAACCCACTCCAATACTTTTGCCTGGAGAACCCTCATGGACAGAGGAGCCTGGTGGGCTATTGTGTGTGGAGTCACAAAGAGTTGGACACAACTGAGTAACTAATCACACACAGAGAGCAAGGTTTTCATTCACTATTAATGGAGAGATAAAGAGTATCTGGACAAGCAAAAACTAAAGGAGTTCATTACTGTAGATCAGACTTACAAAACAATGTTAAAGGGACTTCTTCAATATACAATGGATAGCAGTACTTAATCATAATAAAATATATGAAAATAAAAATCTCCCTGGTAAAAGTATATAGATATACAGTAAAGTACTGGATTAATCACTTATAAAGCTACTACCAAGATTTAAAAATAAAATCAGTAAAGTTAATTAAAGCTACAGTAATGTCCCAGGGATAAACAAAAAGATATAAAATATGATATGAAGAAGCATAAACAAGAGAAGTAAAAATGTAGAATTTTGGAGTGTGTTTAAATTTAAGTTGATATCAACTTAAAATAGACTGTTAAATACAAGAGGTGAAAAATGTGAACCTCACCATAACCACAAGGTGAAAAGCTATAGTAAATACACAAAAATTTGAGAAACAAATCTAAATAAAACACTAAAGAAAGTCATCAAACAATAATGGAAGATAGAAAGAAAGGAACAGAGAGAAACTACAAAAATAGCCAGAAAAAAAAAAAAAAAACAAAATGGCAATAAGTACACATTTATTAAAAATTACTTTAAGCATTGATCCACTTTGAGTTATTCAACTCTGCATTTCACATGATATACTCTGCTGAGAAGTTATATAAGCAGGGTGACAACATACAGTCTTGACATACACCTGGCCCAATTTTGAACCAATCTG
Organism: Nanger dama; assembly: GCA_917880005.1. Classification (NCBI taxonomy): domain Eukaryota; kingdom Metazoa; phylum Chordata; class Mammalia; order Artiodactyla; family Bovidae; genus Nanger; species Nanger dama. Next base: position 62,187,558 of record CAKJTW010000004.1, on the reverse strand, counting down.
ATACTCCATGTCCAGTTCCTAACTGTTGTTTCTTGACGTGCATACAGGTTTCTCAGGAGACAGGTAAGGTAATATGGTATTCCTCTCTCTTTAAGAATTTTCCACAGTTTTTTGTGATCCACACAAAGGCTTTAGCATAGTCAATGAAGCAGAAGTAGAAAGCAAGTAGAACTCCCTTGCTTTCTCCATGATCTAACAAATACTTGTAATTTAATTTCTGGTTCCTTTGTCTCTTCAAAACCCTGTTTTTATATCTGGAAGTTCTTGACTTAAGAACTGCTGAAGCCTAGCTTGAAGGGTTTGAGGCATAACCTTGTTAGCATGACAAGTCAGTGCTATTGAATAGTACTTTGAATGTTCTTTGGCATGGCTTTTCTTGGGGAATGGAATGAAAACTGACCTTTTCCAGTCCATGACCACTGCTGAGTTTTTCAAATTCACTGAAATATACAGTGCAGCAATTTAACAGCATCCTCTTTTAAGCTCTGAAACAGCTCAGTTGGAATTCTATTACTTCCACTAGCTTTATTCGTAGTAATGCTTCCTAAGGTCCTCTTGACTTCATACTCCCAGATGTTTGCTTCTAGGTGAATGACCACACCATTGTGGTTACCCAGGTCATTTAAACTGTTTGTTCATAGTTCTTCTGTGTATTCTTGCCACTTCTTCTTAATCTCTTCTGTTTCTCTTAGGTCCATACTGTTTCTGTCCTTTATCATGCCCATTTTTGTGTGAAATATTCCCTTCTTATGTCTCCTTTCTTTTCTCTGGAACTCTCCATTCAGTTAGGTATATCTTTCACTTTCTCACTTGCCTTTGCTTCTCACCGTGTTGTGTCAAATGGGCTTTCATAACTCAATGAAGCTATGAGGCATGCTATGCAGAGCCACCCAAGATAGAAGGGTCATAGTGAAGAGATCTGATAAAAAGCCGCCCTCTGGAGAAGGAAATTGCAATTCATTCACATATTCTTGACTGGAAAATCCCATGGACAATATGAAAAAACAAAGATATGACACTGGAAGATGAGCCTCTCAGGCCGAGATGTATCTGATATTCTACTGGTAAAGAGTCGAAGGAAATTACTAATATCTCCAGAAGGAACGAAGCAGCATGGTCAAAGCAGAAATGATGTGTGGATGTGCCTGGTGGTGAAAGTAAAGTCCAATGTTGTGAAGAACAATATTGCATAAGAAACTGTGATGTTAGGTCCATGAATTAAGGCAAATTGGATGAGACTGAGCAAGAGATGGCAAGATGGAGCATAGATGTTTTAGGAACCAGTGAACTAAATGTCTGGAAATAGAATTTCAGATGATCATTGTATCTTCAACTGTGGGCAAGAATCCCTTAGAAGAAATGGAACAGCACTCATAGTCAAAAAAGAGTCCAGGATGTAGTATTTGAGTGCAATCTCAAAAAAAAAAAAAAAGGAATGATCTCAGTTCAGTTTCAAGGCAAACCATTCAACATCACATTAATCCAAGGCTATGCCCTAGCCACTAATGCTGAAGAAGCTGAAGTTCACTGGTTGTATGAATTCTTACAACACTTTCTAGAATGAACACACACACACACACACACACACAAGATATTCTTTTCATCATTGGAGGTTGGAATGTAAAGGTAGGAAGTAAAGAGTATAATAACAGCAAGTTTGGCCTTTTAGTACAAAATGATGTGTGATGAGTCATGGCAATGATTAATAGAGTTTTGTCAAGAAAACGTACTGGTCATAGCAAACACCCTTTTCTAACAACCCATGAGACAATTCTAAATATGGACATCATCAGATAATCAATCTTGAAATCAGATTGGTTGTGTTCTTCGCAGCCAAAGATGAATACAGAGAACTGTATTCAGTCAACAAAAACAAGACCTAGAGCTGACTGTGGCTCAGATTATGAGCTCTTTATTTCAAAAGTCAGACTTAAATTTAAGAAAGCAGGGAAAACCACTAGGCCATTTGGATATGAGCTAAGTCAAATACCTGATTATGATACAATGCAGGTTATGAATAGATTCAAAGGATTAGATCTGGTAGTCAGAGTGCCTGAGGAACTGTGGTGGAGGTTCATAACACTGTAGAGGAAGCTGTGACCAAAGCCATCTCTTCTGATAGCAATATTATATTATAAACCTAGAAATCTATTACAAGAAAAAAACAAAAACTAGAAAACCTGCAAATATGTAGGATATAAAAAGTTACTACACAAATACTGGGTCATAAAAATTTTAATGAAAAAAATTAGAAATACATAAAGTCAAATGTAAACAGAAATATTATCAACTAAAATCTGTGGAATACAGAAAAAGTGGTTCTAAGGGATAAATGCAAGCACTACAGGCATACATCAAGATATAAGAAAAAGACCTTAAATAATAGTAAATAAGGGAACTAGAAAAGAATAACAAAGCCCAAAATTAGTATAAGGATGGAAATAGCAATGATCACAGTAAATAAGTAAATAAATGAAATAAAGACAATAAAGACATAAACAAGATCAACTAAGGTAAGGCTCAGTTCTTTGAAAAGATTTTAAAAATTAGCAAAAATTTAGCTAGGCTCAACAAGAAAAACCAGAGGATTCAAGTAAAACCTGAAAAGAAAGAAAAGTTGTAACTGATAACACAAATATACAAACAATCATAAGAGAAAGCTATGAGCAATATATAATCATATATAATCCTATGCCTAGGATAAATAAATTCTGTGAAACAAAAATCTTCTAAGACTGTATCATGAAGTAATAGAAAATCCAAGCAGATTGATTATTAGTAAAGAGATTGAAACAGTGATTTAAACAAAACAAACAAACAAAAAACCCTGAAAATCAAAAGTTCAGAAACCAAGGACATTACTGGTAAATTCTATCAAACATTCAAGATGAAGAAGAGTCAGAGTGATTATATAATGTATTCAAGTCCATATGACCAGAAGTTGCGGGGCGGGGGGTGCAGGCTCAGAGTCTCAATCCAAAGTCTTTACCACAAGACATTCACTGAAAGAATTCCCTGTGAACTTGCTAATGATTTTTCCCATTCATATGTGCCACTAATTTTGGAAATCTGTGTTATACAGATTTGTGATCTATAGTTGCAGAGTCCCCTTACAGGACTTTCCTGTGCCCCATTTGAGCACTACTGCCTTTAGAATCTCTTCCAAATACTCCATCAGAGCTGGTTTTATAAGCATTGTGCCCAGGGGCCACAAGCACGTTGCTGGTGCTTGCTTCAATGCCATACTTTTAATGTCTTAAAATTTGCACTAATTTTCCAAAAGACATTTCACATTATCATTTTCACTGGACCCTACAAATTATATAACCAATTCTATGTGTTGTGTCTCATAAGTTCTTCTATCTTTGTTTTATCAGTGCTAGGAATAGAATATTCCCTTTCTTGTTTCCTTTGAATCCAAGATAAAAAGTAAAGTGCTATTCTACTATGTTATTTTAACTCAAATTCAAAAGTTTAAGTAGTTTCTCTATGGCCAGAAAATTTTAGGTAAGGATTGAAGTGAGAATGGTTTTATTCCAGAGATCTTGCTCTTTTCACTTGGCCATGATGCTATTCTAAACAACGTCTTTCCAGGTGGCTCAATGGGTAAAGAATCCACTTGCAATGCAGGAGATGCAGTAGACACGGATTCAACCCCTGGGTGGGGATGATATACTGGAGGAGGGCATGGCAACTGACTTCAGTATTCCTGACTCAAGAATGCCATGGATAGAGCAGGCTGACAGGCTACCGTGCATGGGGTCACAAAGGATCAGACACAACTAAAGCAACTGAGCACACATATCTTAATAAAGACCTTGTAAAATTTAAAATTAACTCTGGAAAAATATCCACATTAAAATTATATATACAGTCAAGTCATGATTTTGAGTGAGATGACTGACTAAGTACACACAGATATCTTTCCAACCCCACCACACTGAGATGCTGAATAAATTAAAATGACAAAAATCATTACCTCATTGAACTTAAAGATATGCCAGAAAAACCTGTCTGAACTAGAGAATAAAATAGGGAGTAATGGATATACCCAATGCTGTGAACTTCCAGATGTTCAAGCTGGTTTTAGAAAAAGCAGAGGAACCAGAGATCAAATTGCCAACATCCACTAGATTATCAAAAAAGCAGAGTTCCAGAAAAACATCTATTTCTGTTTTATTGACTATGCCAAAGACTTTGTGTGGATCACAGTAAACTGTGGACAATTCTGAAAGAGATAGGAATACCAGACCATCTGACCTGCCTTTTGAGAAACCTATATGCAGGTCAGGAAGCAACAGTTAGAACTGGACATGGAACAACAGACTGGTTCCAAATAGGAAAAGGAGCATGTCAAGGCTGTATATTGTCACCCTGCTTATTTAACTTATATGCAGAGTACATCATGAGAAACGTTGGATGGAGGAAGCACAAGCTGGAATCAAGATTTCCAGGAGAAATATCAATAACCTCAGGTATGCAGATGACACCACCCTTATGGCAGAAAGAGAAGAAGAACTAAAGAGTCTCTTGATGAAAGTGAAAGTGGAGAGTGAAAAAGCTGGCTTAAAGCTCAACATTCAGAAAACTAAGATCATGGTTTCCGGTCCTATTACTTCATGGCAAGTAGATTGAGAAAGTGGAAACAATGGCTGATTTTATTTTTCTGGGCTCCAAAATCACAACAGATGGTGATTGGAGCCATGAAATTAAAAGACACTTGCTCTTTGGAAGGAAAGTTATGACCAACCTAGACAGCATATTAAAAAGCAGAGACATTACTTTTTTAACAAAGGTCTGTCTAGTCAAGGTATTGTTTTTCCAGTGGTCAGGTATGGATGTGAGAGTTGGACTGTGAAGAAAGCTGAGCACCGAAGAATAGATGCTTTTGAACTATGGTGTTAGAGAAGACTCTTGAGAGTCCCTTGGACTGCAAGGAGATCCAACCAGTCCATCCTAAAGGAGATCAGTCCTCAGTGTTCATTGGAAGGACTCATGTTGAAAATAAAGATCCAATACTTTGGCCACCTGATGAGAAGAGGTGACTCATTTGAAAAGACCCTGGTGCTGGGAGGGACTGGGGCAGGAGGAAAAAGGGACAACAGAGGAAATGATGGTTGGATGGCATCACTGACTCAATGGACATGAGTTTGGGTGGACTCCAGGGGTTGGTGATGGACAGCGTGTGCCTGGTGTGCTGGGGTTCATAGGGTCACAATGAGTCAGACATGACTCAGTGACTAAACTGAACTGAACTGAATGTGATCCATGTTCAAGGTGTTGTCAGATACTGTACTGATCCAAGGGTAGGTCCGAGTGCTAGGACAGGAGACTGGTTGACCATTCAACATGAGGAAGCTATACCTAAGTGCCTCTTAGAATCTGAAACCTCAAGAAGATATTCATTTTTCATAAAATAGAAAATTTTCAAGTCAAAGTTAGTGAAATGGTGAGAAATCTTAACACTTTTCTACAGCATTGTTTAGAAAAATAAAATATTATCAATGAGAAATTGAAAAGCCAAACATTTCTTCATTAAGATTTATAATCCAAATGGAGAATGAGTTTACTATGCATCAATCCACAAGTTTCCAAATTAAATGAAAATTGATCCTAGATTGCTACAGTCTTTGGAGGCTTGACTTGGAATAAAGTTAAAACTCCTGTATAATAAATTGTTTATTTTCCAGGCTTTGCAACACTCTACAGTGTTACTTCCATTGAAGTAATTCACAATAAAAATAAATAAAAATTAAATTTTATTTGGAAGAGTTAGTGTACACAATAAACAGAATTAATGCACCAAGAATGACAAATAATGAAATCATTTGGAGAGGCTACAAAATCATTGCTGAAATGATTAATGATTTCAGGAAAAAGAAAAAAAGTATGCATAATGAAGGAATAGAATGTTATAAGAAAGAATAGTTCAATCGAAAATGAATCAACTAGAACAATTACACAATGAAAATTCAGTTTTGAATATATAAAGCTTACTTTCAGTGGATAACCACTGATTACACTCAACTGAAGAAAAATTCAAGAATAGACTAATTGATTTTTTTAAAAATTGTTAAAGCTTGCTAAAGAAATGGAAATTATGAGAGAAGGGGTTAAGAGATATGAAATATGGAATCAGAAGTTCCAGAGGAATAGATAAGGAAATGAAATAAAATGAATGCATTATTAAAGAGTTCAAGTCTAAGGATACTCCAGGATTTAAGAATGAGATAACTATCCAGATTAAAGATGTATACCATATACCAAGAAAACTAAATAAAATTAAATGCACTACATATCTCACTAAAATTGCAGAACAACATAGACAAAGACAAAATTCTGAAAGAAAACAGTCAGATTCTACATTACAGTTTGACATGTTTAGACTTTTGGAGGGCATCACTCCCATATTCAGGTAAGAAAAAATTCTGAAAAAAATTGAAGTCAATATCTCTTCTTAAATTTTTCAGAGAACTGAGGTAACAGGGTGAATCACCACTCCAAAACCTAGAAAGACAGAACAGAGAATTCAGCTTTCTGGGAGCAGAACCTGCTTAAATGGTAAGCACTTAAATAGTAATTGACTAATTTTTGGACTTGAGCACTTGGAGTTGGAAGGAAAAAGCTCCCAGAGGCCCAACCTTAAAAGGACCCACACATTATCATGAATTTTACCATTTAGCCCTACCAGATTCTTGGGGTGAAGATCAAAGAAAAATTCCATCTTGCTTCCAGCTGTAGGAGGAATAAAAATATCAAAATATGCATAAGGTACTATGCTCTTAACAAATGCCCAACTTCAAATAAAAATATTTTCCCAAAGCCTAACTGACTTGGAAGAATGGATATACCCACCTCAAGCCCATTCTACCCTTCCTGTTTCAGCTAAAAACAGAGGGAAGGGGGGAGCCTCAAAATCTCAGATTTTTGTAAAAGTCACAGCCCATGGACCCAGGGTCACTAAAGATTTATACCTAGTTACAAGATTAGCCACCTGATGCGAAGAGCTGACTCATTGGAAAAGACCTTGATGCTGGGAAAGATTGAGGGCAGGAGAAGGAGATACAGAGGATGAGATGGTTGGATGGCATTACCGACTCAATGGACATGAGTTTGGGTGAACTCCAGGAGTTGGTGATGGACAGGGAGGCCTGATGTGCTTTGGTTCATGGGGTCTCAAAGAGTGAGACACACCTGAGTGACTGAACTGAACGGTAATGGATCATGAAAAACTCTAAGAATCTAAAGGAAATGCTAGAGATAAGAAAAATATATAAATAATGTCTTGAATATACTTCTCAGTATATTGAATAGGAGAAGTAAAGAATTAGGGAACTTTAAGATATATCAGTAGAAATTTCAAACTAAGAAAAACATGTAAAAAGAATTATAATAAATAGAAACAGAAAATGCTAGAAGAGTGAGACTATTACAAAGAGTGGAACAGATATATAGTGGGAATATAAGAATAACATAGAACAAAAGCAACAGAAGAAATATTCTAAAGAAAAATTATTGAGAATTTTCTAAACTAATAATAGACACCAAATAATATTTAAAAATCTCAGAGAACATCAAAGACAATAAATATATTTTTAAAAATCTATACTTTGGTATACTTTATTCAAACTGCAGAAAACCAAAGACAAAGGAAAAATCTAGAAAGAAGTCAGAGAAGAGAAAACATTTTCCATAGAACACCTTCAGTTCAGTTCAGTCGCTGTCATGTTCAAACACCTTACTGGGGAACAAAGATAAGAATTATATCACATTTTCCATTAAAATTCGTTCAAGCAAAAGGAAAGTGGAGAAAATATTTAACATACTGAAAGAAAACCAAAACACCAACCTAGAATTTTTTTTTAATCTAGCAAATTATCCTCCAGATAAAGACATTCTTAGGTAAAAAATGAGGACTTTTTTTTGTTTTGTTTTGTTTTGTTTTGTTTTGTTTGGCCAACAAAACTCTCTTGCAGGAAATGTTTCTAGAAGTTCTTCTCAGAGAAGTAAAATGATATATGTCAGACATGTATATAGGCTTCCCAGTGCTAGTGATAAGGAACCTGCCTGCCAGTTCAGGAAACAAAAGAAACATGGGTTCAATCACTGGGTCATGAAGATCCCCTGGAGGAGGGCATGGTAACCCCCTCCAATATTCTTGCCTGGAAAATTCCATGGACAGAAGAGCCTGGAAGGCTACAGTCCATAAAGTTGCAAACAGTCAGACATGACAAGCAACTTACCACACACATATATATGTATAATGTTCTTCCTATATATATATATACATATAGGCAAGGTGATGTCGCTCAGTCGTGTCCAACTCTTTGAGACCCCGTGGACTGTAACCTACTAGGCTTCTCCGTCCATGGGATTCTCCAGGCAAGAATACTGGAGTGGATTGCCATTCCCTTCTCAAGGGGATCTCCCTGACACAGGGATCGAACTTGGGTCTCCCCATTGGAGGCAGACGCTTTAACCTCTGAGCCACCAGGGAAGCCCCCATATATATATATATATATATATATATATATACACACACACACATACATATACACATATATACATACATATACACATATAGGAAGAACATTAGAGAATAAATGAAAGCAAAATAAAATCTTTTCTTTTTTCTAATTCCTTATGACTCTAAAGTTTGTTCAAGTAATAATAATGACAAAGTTTTTGGTGATTATCGCTTGTGGATACACGAAGTGACTGACAGCGGTGGTCCACAACCCCTAGTAAGTATCCATGGCCTGTTAGGATCCATGGCCTTACTTCCACAGCAAGAAGTAAGCAGTGAGCAAGCTAGTGAAGTTATATCTGTTGCTCTCCATTGCTTGCTTACTGCTAAACTGGTCCCTGGTGCCAAGCCAACCATGGAATACATTTTTTGAATGAAGACTACTTCATGTTGTAGGAAAGGGGAGAATGTTGAATTATGTGAAAAGATCAATGTGGGGACTTTACTGGAGATAAAGTGGCTATGACTTGGTTTTCCCAATGCCAGGGACCTAGGTTTGATCCCTGGTCATGGAACTAGATCACAGGTACTGCAACTAAATATCCCAAGTGCTTCAACTAAGACTTGTCACAGTCCAAAAAAAAAAAAGATCAATGTGGGCCCCTGGGGTGGGTACCTACCTGTGTGCCAGCCCACTGGAGAGTAAGGATGGGTCCCACATAGATGTCTATGTGATCTGGGTGGCCCAGGCCTAGTGACAGTCCACTGGTAGGCAGGCAAGCCCAAATCCATAGGTTAGTGGGAAGATTCCAAAATGGCTCAAACCAGGGTTATCATAGTAGAACAATTTCCCTAAAATGGCTACCATCAACATCTCTACTCCCAGAGGGAGTTCAGTTTCCTCCTTCCTCTTCAGGACACTCTAAGACCAGCAAGTAGGTCTGACTTGGACTTCTTTCGAACTTCTTCTGGTGCCCTGGGACTCAAAGTCTGTATGTCTTTTATGAAGAAAACTTGCTTCCTATTGCCCTCTTGTTCTCTCATACAGAAGCCCTTCTGGCCTGTAAGCCAGATGTTCTGGGAACTGGTCTTTTGGTGAAGGATCCCTAGGCTGGGGAGTCTGATGTGGAGCTTGGACAGCTCATTCCTTGGGAGGACTCAGAGGCTGGAATATTCCTCCTATTTGAAGGTCATCTGCCTGGGAGTGTGGATTCTGACTCTACTGCACCTCCACCCGTTGTATCTCAATTGTTTTGGTCCCTTCTTTAAGTCTTTAGTTGTGGAAAATATTTTCTTCTAGTCTTCAGGTTGCTCTCATAGGTAGTTGTTCGGTAAGAAGTGTAATTTGGATGTGTTTGTAGGAGGAAGTGAACATGGAGTCTTCCTCCCCTGTCACTGAGGTCTGCCACCTGCTTCCAAAATTCTTTGTTTTATTAAAGTACACTTCAAGACCAAGTTCTAAATAAAAGTATATTTTGACAAAACTCTGCAGATTTACCACACAGACCCTTCTTGGAAGAATTACTAAAGGGCATATTTCAATCAGGAGTAAATTAAACCCTGAAAACAGAAGCTGGATGCAAGCATTAATGCAGGAAAATATTAACAACTGTAAATCCAAAATTGCAATTGCTCAAGCTTGTTTTATCAACATAATAGTAAAAACCATTATTTTCATCCTTTCAGTGCAACAAACACCAGGACTTAATATTTTTATTTTTTTTTATTTCAGTGCAACAAACACCAGGATTTAATTTCATATGTCTAGAATATGGTGGACTTTGGACATGTGAATATACACATTTGAAAAACTAGTTTATTATTTTCCTATGTCATTAGATACTACCAACTTTATATTAAGCTCCTGTGCAGAGCAGAAGCTATCCAGAAGACAATATTATTCAAATACGTGTATTCTTTTGTTTATACTGTCATATCACACCGGCAACTTTTGTCCCTACCGGCTAATTGTGACAAACTGGTAATGGCCCCCACTGTCTGGGCATATTAACTAGAGCAGAAAGGGTACTCAACTTAGGTCAAACAGGCAGCATGATGAGTCATTTTCTTTGGCACAATAAAAGATTTGTCAAGAATAAACAGAAGGCAGCCATAAAGACGCTTCTTCCCAGATGTGCTTGCATATGGGTTGAACAGCACATATTGAAAACACTTTAATTATTATCTAACAAAGCAAATTAATTACTCTACAGCCTTGAGGACATCTTGGAGGCAGAAAAAGCCTGGAGGGTTGTGACATAGTTTTGCAATCTCCTCCAGCCCTTTTCTAATGAAGATGTCATCTCTGGTACCCTTATAAATCTTCACTTCCTGAGTTACTTCAAAATCAGTTCTGGTCTGAAAGTTGTCAGACCACAGATTTGTTTTTAATCTAATTTAGTTTAAGCCTATAAGCATATGTCACCAAGGTTTACCTTCAGATTCGGAATGAAGCACTATATGTTGATGTGGTTGAGTCACTGAGTTGTGTCTGACTCCTTACGACCCCATAGGCTGCAACACACCAGGTTTCCCTGCCCTTTATTATCTTCCAGAATTTACTCAGATTGATGTCCATTGGATTGGTGATGCTATCTAACCATCTCATCTGCCACCCTCTTCTCCTTTTGCCCTCGATCTTTTCCAGCATCAGGGTCTTTTCCAATGAGACAACTTTTTGTATGAGGTGGCCAAAGTATTGCTTGGTAAAGAATTTGCCTGCAATGCAGAAGACCCTGGTTTGATTCCTGGGTGGGGAAGATGCGCTGGAGAAGAGATAGGCTACTCACTCCAGTACTCTTGGACTTCCCTGTGGCTCAGCCGGTGAAGAATCTGCCAACAATGACGGAGACCTGGGTTCGATCCCTGGGTTGAGAAGATCCCCTTGGAGAAGGGAAAGGTGACCCACTCCAATATTCTGGCCTGGAGAGTTCCCTGGATTGTATAGTTCATGGGGTTGCAAAGAGTCGGACTTGACTGAACAACTCACACTTCAGCTTCAGCATCAGTCATTCCGGTGAATATTCAGGGTTGTTTTCCTTCAGGATTGGCTAGCTTGATTTACTTTTAATGTCTAAAAAAAAAAAATCTGAAACAAAAACATGAGAGAAAACAGTAAGAAACAAAGAGTAAGGGTGTGTTAAGGAGGTAGCTGTTTGGGGCAAGTTTAGTTCTGGTTCCAATGTGAACTCAATAAGGGTCTCCAGGTAATTTATTTAATTTTTTCTACTCAGTCTTCTTATGCTTCTTATGCATCGCAAGTGAAAAATAATAGCTTCTTTAGTCATTTCATAGCATATGTTGAAAGTCCAATTAGTAATAAAAAAAAGTTTTTGAATGTGTGAATTATCATATGAATGTTGTCATCATTACACTTATTTTGCTAATTAATATGTCTTGGAAGAGTTTAAGTTTCCCACTGGTTTAGTAACCATGACAGCTATCATTTTTCATTATCTCATTTAACTGACTGCCTCAAGAACTCTAGCATAAGGGCTCATGCACAGATTGAAATACAAACATTCAACATACACAGGAATGTACACACTAGATTCACACACCTCTGTGCTTACCTAACTCCTTTCCTGGTTTGCTCTGTAGAGAAGGTTTGTATTTAGAAGCCAGAAAGGTAGAAATTTGTTTGACTAACAAGATGGGAAAAGGTGAAATTGGAAGATAACTGAGTAGAAAGCAGAAGAAAAGTCCTAGAAAAGAAATATAAAAGCTAATTGTACTTGCTAAAGATTTGCTTATTTCTCTTACCTCAAAATGAGCAAGGTCTTACAGATTGAAAGCAATTATTAAAAAACCAAAAATAAAAAGTATTTCCTATGGTAAATTATTTTTGGCTTTTGGAAGTTCAGTAAAGCACAAATATAGCAGATTTTCACAAAAGATTTAGGATGTTGTCCAAGGGAGTGGGCAGTGTTGCACACAGAATTACCCAGTGTTTGTAGGTTTGGATGGGGAGAAATGTGCAGTAGGGGTCAAGACAAGGAGTTGAAACCATTTTTACTTAGAATTTTACAAAAGACTTAGAAAATATCTGTCTACATCAAGGAAAAAAAGTGCATCTCAAAGATGGAGATTGTATGTGTGAGGGAAGGAGGACTGCAGTGTGGAGATCTTGCACAGATATAGTTCGGGCCTCAGAATCTCACAAAAACATACCTATGCTTCCCTATAACTTATGTTTTTTGTTTTGTTTTGTTTTTGGTTTTGGTTTATTTTTGCTTCTGTTAAAATGATTTAAAATTTACAGTTTGGGTGATATAAAGAAACTTTATTGAACACTTCTTGAAGGGATCCACGTGGAGAACTGCAAAGGAAAGAAGAAAGTGGCAATCTTTATAGAGGAAAGAATAAGAAATGCTGAAGATAAAAATAGAAAATGAAAAAGGAACAAGGAACTAAGTACAGATATTCCAAGATTTGCCATGGGGTTAGGTGCTGATAAGGCACTTCCCAGGTAGCTCAGCTGGTAAAGAATACACCTGCCATGAAGGAGACCTGGGTTGAATCCCTGGGTTGGGAAGATCCCCTGAAGGAAGAGATGGCAACCCACTCCAATATTCTTGCCTGGAGACTCCCCATAGACAGGGGAGCCTTACAGGCTACAGTCCACGGGGTTGCAAAGAGTCAGACATGACTGAGTGACTAAGCACAACACACAGCACATGCACTAATAAATATACTGTAAGCTAAAAATATCAAAAGTCAAAAATGCATTTAAAAAATATTTAGAGATTTGTTGTTTGAAGCACCACTTGTCCCTCCTTCTGTACTTTTCAATGTACTCAATAAAATGAAAAATTTTAATGAATCTAAAATTTAAAATTATTATTTCTGAAAAGCTTTTTTTTTTTTTTTTTTTTTTTTTTGCATTTTGTAATATGCAAGACCTTTCTCCTTTGATGGAGGAGACAGGTAACTATCTGAATCTAAGTGAAAAGTTTATGTAAAAATAAATTATAGTAAAAGGGATACTCTGCTTTTCCAAAAAAAAAAAAAGAAAAGAAAAGAAACGAAAATATGTATGATATACCTAACTTACCAAACAGCATAGCTTAGCCCAGTCTACTTTAAACATGCTCAGAACACTTAGATTAGGCTATAGTTGGACAAAATCATCTAACACAAAGCTTATTTTATAATAAAGTACTGAATATTTCATACAATTTATTGAATTATGTGCTGAAAGTGAAAAACAGACTGGTTGTATGGGTATATAATGGTTTTAAGTGTATGGATTGTTTACCCTTTCCATCCTAATGATGACTGAGAGTGTGAATCACTGACAGTGCCCAGGGTCCTAAGACAGCATGCTACAACATATCACTAACCCAGGAAAATTTCATAATTCAAGAGTCAAAATATGGTTTCTATTGAATGTGTATTGCTTTTACAACACTATAGAGAATTGCTAAGTTGAACCACCATAAGCTGGGACTGTTTGCATAACATCCAGTGCTGTCTTGGTATTTGGGGATTGGATGACTTGATGCAGTGCACTTCTTGTCTAGCACATCTATCATTGAGGTAAAACTAATAACAATAAATGTTACTGTCATAGTCTATCAGAAAAACAGCTGTCCACTGCATGCTTTTCTTCTATATTTATTTTTCCATAAAAAGATAATTCTCTTAGACTGAATAACGAACGTTCTAGGCCTCCTGGAAGAATTTTTGAGTCTAGAAATGGCCTATTTCAATATTTATGGTGGTTTTTCTTTTTAAAAACTTCTAGATCTCCAAAGAAAAATGAAGACTTTAGCTCACATTTTGTTTTCCAGACATACCTCTCTGTCTGATTTCTTAGGTGTTTAGATGACAGCTACTCAATGAATACATAGATAGATGAATGATTGATTAGTTATAAAATCTGTTCCCCAGGGTGAATTACACAACTAAGGAAACTGAACTAGACAGGAACAATGATGGATGTCAGACATAACAAATGTCCATACAGTTTTTACTGCATTATAGACCTTAGAATTTTTCCACAGGAAAGAACTGCAAAGGTTCAAAAAATAGTAATAAAAGTCCTTAAGAATGTAAAATTATAAGATAAAATTTTATCATAAAATTATGCTTAAATTCTATATTATTCTCTCATATCCACTTACATGTCTTTAGAGTAACTTGACAAAATCCTGTACAGCTGCTAGGTATTATGTGGTCTTCACATGGAAGGATTACGTCCAGTGAATATCAATTTTCTTTCCCATGCTGGAATTAAAAATTTAGGCAGAAAGATAATTTATTTTGATCATCAATAGTTCTATTGTGGTTATAACAAGATCCAAGCAGATCCTACTTGAAGCTACAGTCAACAGACAAATGGATCTTTTACATTTAAAAATCAGTTTGGAAAGATTTGAAAATCACTATTCAAAGCTTCCCTGGTAGCTCAGTGGTAAAGAACATGCCTGTTAATGCAGAAGGCACGAGTTCAATGCCTAGGTTAGGAAGATCCCCTGAAGAAGGAAATGGAAACCCGCTCCAGTATTCTTGCCTGGAGATATCTGTGAAGAGAGGAGCCTGGCAGGCTATAATCCCTGGGGTCACAAAAGAATCAACACAACTTGGTGAACAAAAATCACAATTCACTACATTAAATGGACATATCTACACTAATTTGTAGTACCTAAGGTCCTCCAAATTTTTATTCCCAGTTAATATTTAATCTGATTTCATTTCATCATGAAAGATCTATTTAGAAAAACAGGTGCGCTAAAATACATCTCACATGCTAGCAAAATAATACTCAAAATTCTCCAAGCCAGGTTTCAACAGTACCTGAACCGTGAACTTCTAGATGTTCAAGCGGGATTTAGAAATGGCACAGGAACTAGATCAAATTGCCAATAACCACTGGATCATTGAGAAAGCAAGAGAGTTCCAGAAAAACATCTGCTTCTGTTTTATTGACTATGTCAAAGCCTTTGACTGTGTGTATCACCACAACTTAAAGAGATGGGAATACCAAATTACTCAACCTGCCTCTTCAGAAATCTATATGCAGGTCAGGAAGCAACAGCTAGAACTGGACATGGAAAAACAGACTGGTTCCAAATCAGGAAAGGAGTATGTCAAGGCCGTATATTGTCACCCTGCTTATTTAACTTATATGCACAGTACATCATAAGAAATGCTGGGATGGATGAAGCACAAGCTGGAATCAAGATTGCCAGGAGAAATATCAATAACCCCAGATATGCAGAGGGCACGTTTATGACTGAATGCAAAGAAAAACTAAAGAGCCTCTTGATGAAATTGAAAGAGGAGAGTGAGAAAGTTGACTTAGAACTCAAAATTCAGAAAACTGAGATCGTGGCAACTGGTCCCATCACTTCATGGCAAATAGATGGGGAAACAATGGAAACAGTGGCATACTTTATTTTGGGAGGCTCCAAAATCATTGCAGATGGTGACTGCAGCCGTGAAACTAAAAGACACTTGCCCCTTGGAAAAAAGTTATGACCAACCTAGACAGCGTATTAAAAACAGAGAGCGTTTATTTGCCAACAAAGGTCTATCTAGTCAAAACTATGGTTTTTCTGGTAGTCATGTATGGATAGAAAGCTGAGCACCAAAGAATTGATGGTTTTGACCTGTGGTGTTGGAGAAGACTCTTGAGAGTCCCTTGGACTGCAAGGAGATCCAACCAGTCCATCCTAAAGGAGATCAGTCCTGAATATTCATTGGAAGGACTGATGCAGAAGCTGAAACTCCAACACTTTAGCCACCTGATGCAAAGAACTGACTCATTGGAGAAAATCCTGATTCTGGGAAAGATTGAAGGCGGGTGGAGTAGGGGATGACAGAGGATGAGATTGGATGGCATCAGTGACTCAATGGACATGAGTTTGAGTAAACTCCAGGAATTGGTGATGGACAGGGAAGGCTGGCGTGCTGTAATCCATGGAGTCACAAAGAGTCAGACACAACTGAGTGACTGAACTGACCTGCTGCTGCTGCTGCTGCTGCTAAGTAGCTTTAGTCGTGTCCAACTCTGTGCGACCCCACAGATGGCAGTCCACCAGGCTCCCTGATCCCTGGGATTCTCCAGCCAAGAACTCTGGCGTGGGTTGCCATTTCCTTCTCCAATGAATGAAAGTGAAAAGTGAAAGTGAAGTCGCTCAGTCGTGTCTGACTCCTAGCGACCCCATGGACTGCAGCCTACCAGGCTCCTCCGCTAGTGGGATTTTCCAGGCAAGAGTACTGGAGTGGGTTGCCATTGCCTTCTCCAAACTGACCTGACTGAACCGAAAATACATCAACCGATTTAGTGTGATGATTATAAAACTTCATTGTGTATTCTAACAGGACATATTTTCCAGTTATTACTTATGTATTTGCAATAGGTATGGATGGCCAAAACTTTAATTAAACCCAGGGTTACTAAGTCTCAATTCTAAACACTCTATACTCTCTCCAAAGGACAAATAAAACAGCATATCATCTAAAAGGTGAATTTCAGAAAATATTGTATTTGTAGAACAAAATTATCAAAAAGCTCATCTGAATAAATGTTCAACTTTTTTGAAGTATTTATTTAGTCAGATTGTGACCTCATTAATTGATCTTATTTATGGAATAAGGGCAGTACTAAAGAATGCTCAAACTACTGGGTCATTGTACTCATCTCCTATGTTAGTAAAGTTATACTTAAAATCCTTCAAGTTAGGCTTCAGCATTACATGAACTGAGAACTTCCAGATGTTCAAGCTGGGTTCAGAAAATCAGAGGAACCAGAGATCAAATCGCCAACATTTGCTGGCTCATAGAGAAATCAAGGGAATTCCAGAAATATATCTACCTCTGTTCCATGACTACAGTAAAGTCTTTGATTCTGTGGAACATAACAAACAATGGAAAACTCTTAAAGATAGGAATACCAGACCACCTTACCTGCTTCCTGAGAAATCTGTATGCATGTCAAGAAACAAATCAGAACTTAACATGGAACAACAGACTGGTTCCAAATTGGGAAAAGAGTATTTCAAGGCTGTGTATTGTCACCCTGCTTATTTAACTTATATACAGAGTACATCATGTGAAACACCGGGTTGGATGAAGCACAGGAGTCAAGAATACTGGGAGAAATATCAATAGCCTCAGATATGCAGATGACACCACCCTTATGGCAGAAAGTGAATAACTAAAGAACCTCTTGATGAAAGTGAAAGAGGAGAGTGAAAAAGTTGGCTTAGAACTCAACATTCAGAAAACTAAGATCATGTCATCTGGTCTCATAACTTCATGGTAAATAGAGGGGGAAAATGTGGAAGCAGTGACAGATTTCCTCTTCTTTGGTTCTAAAATCACTGTGAATGGTCACTACAGCTATGCAATTAGATTTCTTCTTGGCAGGAAAGCTATGACAAACCTAGACAGTGTGTTAAAAAGCAGAGACATCATTTTACTGACTGATCAATGTCCGTATAGTCAAGGTTGTGGTCTTTCCAGCAGCCTTGTACAGATGTGAGCTGGACCATAAGGAAGGCAGAGCACCAAAGAATTGATTTTTTAGGACTGTGGTTCTGGAGAAGACTCTTTAGAGTCCCTTAGACAGCAAGGAAATCAAACAAGTCAACCTGAAAGGAAATCAACCCTGATTACTTATTGGAAGAACTGGTGCTGAAGCTGAAGTTCAAATATGTTGGCCATGTGATGTGAACAGCGAACTCATTGGAAAAGACCCAGATGCTAGGAAAGATTGAAGACAGAAGTAAAAATAGGTGACAGAGGATGAGATGGTTGGATGGCATCACCAATTCAATGGATATGAACTTGGGCAAACTTCAGGAGATAGTGAGAGATAGGGAAACCTGGCATGCTGTAGTTCATGGGATCACAAAGAGTCAGACATGACTTGGCTCCTGAATAACAGTTTATTCATTCAAATTGTGACCTCATTAATTGATCTTATATATGAAATATTTAGTTTTAAATGCGATAGACTTAAAATGAGAAGCAAATGTGGTATTTTTTTTTGGTATAGATCATATTATTAAACTAATATTTTTGCTAAAGAAAAATTAAATAAACAGGGCTGGATCATCACAATACTTTTATTTTATTTAAAAAATCATAGAACATTATCATTAAGAAATATACACCTTAAAAGCTAATATAATTAATAGACATGTTTTCCTTAAGTCCTTCATAACTGGAGATGGGTACACATGTCTACATATGTACATGTATGACAATCTTTACTGTCAAGACTTATGCTATGTGGTTAGCAGACACATTTTCCAATCTGTATAAAATGCTGCCAAATAAGGGAGAAATAAAATAATTAACTTAGAAGAACAGAAATGAGCATGTACTTCTGGCTAGAACCCTCAGGTTACAATTGAAATGATTATTAAGATTTGAAGGGAAATCATAGAATATGCCATAAATTAAAATCCAAATATATTTTAAACATATTCATTTACAAATATGAATGCTTATAAACTATTTAATTAAAATGCTTCCTAGAAATTCACACATGCTATGTATATCTAAACACACTAGATCTGTGAAATGTTAAAGAGTGATACCTCCCCATAGCTTTCTTCTGAATGCACGCTCAATTTTCTACAAACAATACCCCTGAATGAATATAAATGAAGGAAACATTCCTCTATCTGCTAGTTTGACTATTCATGGAAAAAAAAAGAGAAAGTTTTATGGAACTAGTGCGATCTAATTTCCATTGCATTTCCTATCTCAGTGAAAGGTTAACAGTCTCCTCAATTGGATTTTTCATGAACCATGATACTAATCTAAATACCTGTATTTTTCACACTTGTTAAACAAAAGATTTAATTTTAAAAATAATTATTAGTGGGAAAAATTTATTTCTCTATTTCAAAAGTTAATAATATTTTTAAAGGTAAGAAGTATTGATGGTGTCTTTTCAACTGCCTTTAAATGTAATGCATACCCTGTATTTACCTAATAAATAAGAGGCATTGATTTAGTAAGGAGCTTCTTGCCCCTGGATTATTGAAACAGTGAATGGAAACATATGTTTACATCACCCTTGATACAACTTCAGTTATAATATTTAGCAGGGCTGAGTCAGACAAGGTGTTCTGGATTGAGAAGCTTTAACTACTCCTAATAAATCACACTAACATATTCAATTCAATGCACTGTTACTAATACAGTACACCCTCAACATATGACCCTTCAAGTTTTAAATTTTCAAAGGTTCCAGCAAGGAATCAGAACCCGGTGCATTCAGCATCAGGTGTGAGTGAAATTGCAGCTTGCCTTCCCTCTCATATTGCTGACAATTTTTGTTCTACCATCTCCCACCTTCTCTCCCTCCTCAAGTCAAGTCTTAAATTCTTCTAGATTGTTCATTCAACACCAGCCCATGGATGTCAAAAGTTGAACTGTACTACTGTACTTTTCAAGGTACTGTACTGCACGGTTTAAAATGTTTACTTTTTACATATTTTTTAAGTATTATTTGTGTGAAAAGTATTATAAACTCATTACAGAATAGCACTATGTAGCCATTTATGTTAGTCAGTACCTAGGCTAACATTGTTGGACTTATGAACAAATAGGACTTACCAGTGTGCTCTTGGAACAAACTCGTTCTTATGTAGGGGACTTACTGTATCTGCAATATGCCTAAAGAATGCATATTCAGGGATTAAAGGAAGCCACATTCCCCAGCAATTAATGTAAAAAAAAAAAAAAAATAGAGGAAAACAGTAGAATGGGAAAGACTAGAGATCTCTTCAAGAACATTAGAGATACCAAGGGAACATTTCATGCAAAGATAGGCACAATGAAGGACAGAAATGGTATGGACCTAACAGAAGCAGAAGATATTAAGAAGAGGTGGCAAGAATACACAGAAGAACTGTACAAAAAGAACTTCATGACCTAGATAATCACGATGGTGTGATCACTAACCTAGAGCCAGACATCCTGGAATACAAAGTCAGTGGGCCTTAGAAAGCATCACTACAAAAAAAGCTAGTGGAGGTGATGGAATTCCAATTGAGCTATTTCAAATACTGAAAGATGATGCTATTAAAGTGCTGCACACAATATGCCAGCAAATTTGGAAAACTCAGCAGTGGCCACAGGACTGGAAAAGGTCAGTTTTCATTCCAATCCCAAAGAAAAGCAATGCCAAGGAATGCTCAAACCACTGCACAATTGCACTCATCTCACATGCTAGTAAAGTAATGCTGAAAATTCTCCAAACCAGGCTTCAGCAAAACATGAACCATGAACTTCCAGATGTTCAAGCTGGTTTTAGAAAAGGCAGAGGAAACAGAGATCAAATTGCCAACATCTGCTGGATCATTGAAAAAGCAAGGGAGTTCCAGAAAAACACTTATAATTGCTTTATTGACTACGCCAAAGACATTGACGATGTGGAAACTGTGGAAAATTCTGAAAGAGATGGGGATATCAGACCACCTAACCTGCTTCTTGAGAAACCTGTATGCAGGTCAGGAAGCAGCAGTTGGAACTGGACATGAAACAACAGACTGGTTGCAAATTGGGAAAGGAGTACATCAAGGCTGGATATTGTCATCCTGCTTATTTAACTTATATGCAGGTACATCATGAGAAACACTGGGCTGGAAGAAGTACAAGCTGGAATCAAGATTTCTGGGAGAAATGTCAATAACCTCAGATATGTAGATGACACCATCCTTATGGCAGAAGATGAAGAAGAACTAAAGAGACTCTTGATGAAAGTGAAAAAGGAGAGTGCAAATTTTAGCTTAAAGCTCAACATTCAGAAAACTAAGATCATGACATCTGGTCCCATCACTTCATGGCAAATAGATGGGGAAACAGTGGAAACAGTGGCTGACTTTATTTTTGGGGGCTCCAAATCACTGCAGATGGTGATTGCATCATTGAAATTAAAAGATGATTGCTCCTTGGAAAGAAAGTTATGACCAACCTAGACAGCGTATTAAAAAGCAGAGACATTACTTTGTCAACAAATTTCCATCTAGTCCAAGCTATGGTTTTTCCTGTGGTCATGTATGGATGTGAGAGTTGGACTATGAAGAAAGCTGAGCACCAAAGAACTGATACTTTTGAACTTTGGTGTTGGAGAAGACTCTTGAGAGTCCCTTGGACTGCAAGGAGATCCAGCCAGTCCATCCTAAAGGAGATCAGTCCTGAGTGTTCGTTGGACGGACTGATGTTGAAGCTGAGACTCCAGTCTTCCACTTGATGCTAAGAGCTGACTCACCGGAAAAGACCCTGATGCTGGGAAAGATTGAAGGCAAGAGGAGAAGGGGATGAAAGAGCATGAGATGGTTGGATGGCATCACCAACTCAATAGGCATGAGTTTGGGTGAACTCCAGGAGTTGGTGATAGACAGGGAGGCCTGTCCTGATGCTGTTCATTGGGTTGCAAAGAGTTGGGACATGACTGAGAGACTGAACTCAGCTGAACTAAACTACTACATGGGTCCTATGAACTTGGCAATTGCAGAAAATTACAGACTTTTGAGAGAAATGTGTCTTCTATTGTTCTGTCCTTGATCTCACACATAACAAATAAGTGTATTAAAAATCCTCGTAAGATTCATGTGAAATAATATTTAAGAGTATATAATCATACATATATATTCATGTATTGATAGGTAGATATAGATATGTATTTAGTATATACAAATAAAGAGAGAGAGCAAGAGAGAGAGAGCAAGATCCTCAGTCATGAGTGGCTCCATCAACCACTGTCAAATCTGGATGCCAATTTCACCTTCTCTTCTGTTCTCATTCTCTTGATGCCTGGTACCCTCCAAACCTACACTTCAGATGAACTGAACAGCAAATAGCTTTTGAAAATGGGAAGCTTTCTAGTTATTCTCATTTGGGTGTGGAATGGCTTTTAGCAGAAACAGGAGTCAGAGCAGAAGCAGTAGTGGTATTTATTCATAAACCTCTGCACAATCTCTGCTTCTCTTGATTCACTGATGCTCTAATCTTTAGACAAAGCTGTGATTTAGGTTTTCTTTTTATAAAAAGATTCTCAGCTAGAAGTTGTTCTGTTTTGTAAGGAAGCATTTGAAAACTTAAAGGCACATTATTGTTTGTCCCAGTGAGTGAAAATTGACCCTGCCATTTGGTGAGCACAAGGCAGAGCTGCTAAAGGCATTGGAGTGTCCTGTACAAGACAGAACTGCACATCCAGATTGTTGATGATGTGCCTTTGAGAATCCCAGAGGAATTGGGGAAGGCCATTCTACACAGTTGCCAAGAGAAATATCAACAACCTCAGAAGTGCAGATGATACCACTCTATTGGCAGAAAGTGAAGAGAAACTAAAGGGCCTCTTGATGAGGGTAAAGAGGAGCATGCAAAAGCTGGCCTGAAACTCAACATTTAAAAAAAAAAAAAAAAAAGTTAAGATCAGAGCATTTGGCCCCATTGTGCTAATTTGATTCAGTCTTCTCCAACTCTTTGTGACCCAATTGATTGTATCTAGGAGTCTCCTCTATCCATGAGATTCTCCAGGCAAGAATATTGGAGTGGGTTTTTATCATGCCCTTCTCTAGGGAATCTTCCCAACCCAGGGATCAAATCTGCATTTCCTACATCTCCTACATTGGCAGGCAGATTCTTTACCACTAGTGCCACCTGGGATTCAGTCCCATCACTTCATGGCAAACACAAGGGTAAAAAAAAATGGAAGCAATGACAGATTTTATTTTCATGGGCTCCAAAATACCTTCAGACTGTGACTGCACCCATGAAAATTAAAAGACACATGTTCACTGGAAGGAAAACTAGGACAACATAGACAGCATGTTAAAAAGCAGAAACATCACTTTGTTGGCAAAGGTCTGTTCAGTCAAAGCTCTGGTTTTTCCTATAGTCATATATGGATGTGAGAGGTAGATCATAAAGAAGACTGAGTGCTGAAGATCTGATACTTTCTAACTGTGGTAGAGAAGATTCTTGATTCCCTCTAACTGCAAGATCAAACCAGTCAATCCTAAAGGAAATCAACCCTGAATATTCATTGGAAGGGCTGTTGCTGAAGTTGAAGCTCCAATATTTTGGTTACCTGATTCAAAAAGCTGACTCATTGGAAAATAACTCTGGGAAAGATTGAAGGCAAAAGGAGAAGGGGGTGGCAGAGGATGAGATGGTTAGATAGCACCATGACTCAATGGACATGAATCTGAGCAAACTCCAGGAGCTAGTGGATGACAGAGAAACCTGGCATGCTGCAGTCTATGGGGTCACAAAGAGTCAGACATGACTTGGAAACTGAACAGCAAAGTCTATAAGACCTTTTGGAGGCTAAGACATTAAAAACTGATTTATTCTGATACTCTTTATTTTTTTACTTTTATTTTTTTACATGTGAATGTTTACTGGTTTATTTGTAATTATCCAGAACAACCAATGTCCCTCAGGTGTAAACGAGCTTATAGTTATTAAAAAGGAACAGATTACTGATACATGCAAAACAGATCTCAAAGGCATCATGCTATAAAGAAACCAGATTCAAAGGCTACATATGGTATCAATTCAGGTTTCTGACACTGCTGCAAACAAAACAGGGAAAGAATATAAGTCAGTAGTTACCAAGAATAAGAGGTAGAGAAGAGTTATTGACCACACAGGGGCATGGGGAATTTGGGGGAGGGGAAAAGATGATGGAAATATTCTATACCATGACTGTGGTAAATAAACTTTTTGGTAAACTGTATCAAAACTTGCAAAACGCTTTTACAGGGTAAATTTTAGGTTAAGGACCTCAGTGAAAAAGTGGTAAGAACTTTAAAATATTCCACTAAATTTATTATTGCTTACTTGAAATATTAACGTGATCTTTGTTGTCACTGAGCATTCAAGTCTTGGAGATCCATGGACTCCTTCCTGCTGAAGGTTGTCCCAGGTATATGACAAATTCACTAATCTCACTCATTTCTATTAACAGCAGGACTATGTAGCATAACCTATTTAGAAAAGAAACCCATATGATCCTTTCCAAGTTTTCCATTAGATCAGAGGTCAATGACCTTTCAGAAGCCATGTGGCGGTTTCCAATGTTTTTTCTAAATCACTATCACCTGAGCAAGCAATGCAACTTCAATTGTGATTTTAACTAGGCTAGGAAGTTCCCAGAGGCCTGCAGAGCACTCTGATGCCGCCACCTGGGTGAGAGAAGGAAAAAAGGTGGTGAGGTTTGGAAGAAAAAAGGAGAGAAGTCATGAAAAGCAAAACCAGATCAGGAAAAATTTCAAGAACATTGCAAATAAAGGAAAACACATTTCATTCCACCTTCTTTCTCATATGGAAGAGCTTGCTCTTCTCCTCTTATCACAGACTGAGAAATTATGCTGCTCATTCAAGATACAAGGAATAACTAATATACCTTTAGTAATTCCCAAGTGACTGTACATAGTCTTGCAGCATTTCACAAGGACATCTAACACCTATCAACCAAAAACAAAAAAGGACATCTTGACACACAAGTTTTCATCCCTTTTCTAGAGTTGCCCATTTCAAGAATTGTATATAGAGCCAGATTTCTGATATTCTTTAGCTCCTGAAAAACTAGATCTTTCACAAAGTGCTTGTAGAGTGAACAAGTGAATGAAGGGAAATTTGGATAATTTCCCCGACCCCTTCATAGTACTCAGTGTCCCTGTGTTGTCCTCTGCAGGTATCAGGTGCTTAACCTTAAATATAATTATTTAGTAATTACTCCCAGCTATATATATAGCATTTTAAAAGATGTACAAAAAGTAATGGGCTTCCCAGGTGGCCTTAGTGGTAAAGAATTTTCCTGCCAATGCAGGAGACGTGGGTTCAGTCCCTCAGTTGGGAAGATCCCCTAGAGAAAGAAAAGGCAACCCACTCTGATATTCTTGCCTGGGAAACCTCATAAACAGAGGAGCCTGGTGGAGCTACAGTCCATGAGGTTACACAAGAGTTGGATAAGATTTAGTGACTAAACAATAATGATGACAAATAATCATAGCAGAAGTATGAATAAATACATAAATACATTTCATATCCAAAGAAGATCTATTTAAAAATATATGTAGTTTGTACCTTATACTCAGAAATGTTTATTAAGTACTAATTCTGTGACAGGCTCTTTTTATAAGTGCCTGAGAAAATCACTGATAAAACAGACAGCATATGAGGTTGGTTTTTGTGCATGTTGCTTGAATCCTGGACTCCTTGATGAGTCAAAATTACTTCAAAATACTGGCAGAGCTTCACCACACAAAGAAATCTAATTATCCAGATTTGAGGATGCCTCACCTCTGTATGCCCCCAGCATCACTTAAATCCTCTTCTTACAGAAATTCACATTAATTTTTTTAACAGAACTTCATCACTAGATTTCTGCATCTGGTAAAATCCATCTCTCTATCTTTTTGTGCTAAGTCAAACCTCAGATACTTCAGACAGAGGGAGAATTGTGAGGTTTCTTTCATACCATGTGCCAGGGATAAGAGGAGAGCTAGACTTTGTTCCATCTTGTGTGACTGACTAGTACTATGTTGAAGAAACGGTCACATTCCTGAGATCATTAAATACTTAGTGTCCTGTGAAAGACCTAACTACACTGGATTTTGCTCAACAAACTTTTCAAAACTTTCCCTAGTTTTGAAAGAAATAGTTGACTTTAACTGACTAAAATTTCTGGATTAGTGGACTTTCAAGCTTCCTACCCCCGTTTTCTGATATTGTCTTTAGAATGTAAAATTTGAAGTCAAACAGACTTGCGTGTGAATTATGACTCTGATGTTGGCTGTGTGATTTTGGACATACAACATGAGTCTACACTTTTTACGAAAAAAATGAAAATAATGTTTCATAATGGAAAAATGCTAGGCAGAGATTTCATTTTGGGTTTCAAGCAAGTCAGGACTTCACTGAAAATATAAACTTGTGTATCAATCTCTGACATGTCCTTTTACTAATTTTTATTAAAATAAAATTAATATATAGCTTTATACAAGTTTCAGCTGTGCCACATTATAATTTGACATATATATAGACTATAAAGTGGTCCTTTATTCTTAAGACTGTGCTTGATTTGTGGAAATGACTGGGAAACTCTAAAATGCATCTGAGATACTCAAATGTGAAAGTTGGACCATGAAGAACATTGAGCACTGAAGAACTGATGCTTTCAAATTGTAGAGCTGGAAAAGACTCTTGAGATTCTCTTGCATAATAAAGAGATCAAACTAGTTCATCCCAGAGGAAATCAACCTCAAATATTCATTGGAAGGACTGTTGTTGAAGCTGAATCTCCAATACTTTGGCCACGTAATGGGAAGAGCCAATTCATTGGAAAAGAACCTGATGCTTGGAAAAATTGAGGGCAGGAGGATGAGATGGTTTGATAGCATCACCGACTCTAAGGACATGACTTTGAGCAAATTCCAGGAGATAGCGAATGACAGGAAAGCCGGGCATGCTGCAGTCCATGCTGTCACAAAGAGCTGGACACAACTTAGCAACTGAAAAACAACAACAGCAGAAAACTATATTAGGCTAAATTGTGGAATGAGTCATGGAATAGCTAAGAACCAAAGCTCTTTCCATAAAATTGTTATGAAATAGTGTAATATCAGTTTTTATATACCTTTAAAATATAAAATGGCCATTTTTTTAATTTCTTGACTATTAGAAAACACCTTTAATTGAACACAATTGTTAAAGTATGCTCTTATCTGAGTTAACTGCTCCTTCATGAGAAATATTAGTGACTGTAATTTCTTTAAAAAATAAACAAAAAGAAAGTTTGCAGATATTCTAGACCCAGATTGGCCAAATTTAAATTATTATTCTGTTTCCTACTAGCCCTATGATGCTGATAAATCATTAAAAATCCCTGTATCTCAGTTTCCCTCTCTGCAAACTCGGTAACGACAGTAAGCAGCTACATTGCAGTGTGTTACAAGAGTTAAATACAGAATGTTTAGAAGAGTGTCTGACACATAGTGAATGCTCATGCTCATTGTTTTCTAAGGACACCTCAATTTGTGGTCTTACTCAAATGTTTCAAAATGACCTACAGATGCATCTTCGAAATCCACAATTGTCATTACCTTTGCTTTGCCCTGCTGTGACTTAGTTTGGACTAGGTGCAAGTAATCGTCACCAAAAGTAAATAATATATGTCTTATTTGTGTGTTTTCAAGATCTAATGCAAGCATGTTATTTGAAGCACTTAACAGTTATTTATTCACAGGACACACATTAGAAAAGAAAAAAGTTAGAAAATAAATTTCCTCTTCCTTTCCATATTTTTCCATGAAACTGGCATGGCTTTATTTCTGAATGTTGGTCCATTTTTCTACTACTCATTTTTTATCATACCCAATAGCAGATATGAATCTAGTTTATTTAAAAAATGAAGGAGAGTTTAGAAAATGGTTATGCTCCATAGAATGGCTGGATTGCTCTGAAGGCCAGCTTGCACCCAGCTGTTTTCACAAGATAGAGTTTCCTCCAACTACTTGCTCCCTTTCAGTCTTCCCTAACAATAAAAAGGGCAGGAAGCTGGACTGGGGAAAAAAAAAGGCATGAACAGATGGGCAGGGATTCTTCTGGTAACAGATATTGTTCTCACTATGTTTTTGCTTGGGTTGAATTTCAGAGTTCAAGACCTATAAGTTCTGGGGACAACTTTTTCATTTAACTCATTAAAAATTTATATTGCAGAACTTCACCTTCTCATTCTGCCTGGTTTTAAGACTGATGAGTGAGGTGCGCTGATAAAACTCTCTGATGAGCATATGTGGGTGTATATTCAAGCTCAGGTTATGGAAACTGTGTGATTGATTTCCACCAGAAGCTGATATGGTGGAGCAGTGGTTTGATTTGCTGGGATGGAGTCAAATAAAATATTTGTGATTTAGGTAGGCAGGCACGGTAAGGGAAAAAGCTAATTTGGAGAGATTTAATCACTGTTAGAATTGAGTGAAAGAACAGAAATGATCAGGTGTTTCACTGGCTTAAAGAATGTTTTAAATCATGAGGCCTTTATTACCTGTTTTGGGGAAAAATAAGAGTGGTTCCTCTGGGTTAATTGACTATTTAGTATATCAGCTGCTAATCCCTCTTCTTTCATTATCACTCTTTTGTATAAGTCCTGTATTAGAGATCACTGAAGTGGACAAGATAGTCACTTGATGAAAACTGGGAAGGAGAATTCCAACTGTGTTAGTGGTGACTGTTCTAGCTTGCAAACATACAACCCTAATCTGAAATATTTGAAGCAAAAGAGGATTTTATCAGCTCATTGGTTCTGCGTTGGACATCTTAATGTTTGTTCCTCATGATCCATTTATTTTTTTTTTCTACCTTCTCTGTTCTTAGGATGCTAACCCATATGAATTATATCAATGATATCCCTTGTTCTTTGGCCTCTTGTTGGTGCTGGCAGGAGATCATACAGATGAGCAGAGAGAGGTTAGTATACTCTTCTTGCATCACCTGGTTTTGGCTATGGTTCTTTATTGCCTTAAATTTACTGTCATAAATCCTTCTCTACAGAATTTTCTTTCTGCCTTCTGGTAATTTTTTCCCTCTCCTTGCTCCTATAACCTTAGGAGAGGTAATCCATTCAGTTCAGTTGCTCAGTGGTGTCCAATTCTTTGCAACTCCATGTACTGCAGCACACCAGGCTACCCTGTCCATCACTAATTCCTGGAGCTTACTCAAATTCATGTTCATTGAGTTGAGCCATGCAGCCATCTCATCCTCTGTTATCCCCTTCTCTTCTTGCCTTCAATCTTCCTCAGCATCAGGGGCTTTCCAAATGAGTCAGTTCTTCTCATCAGGTAGCCAAAGTTATTGGTGTTTCAGCTTCAGCATCAGTCCTTCCAGTGAGTATTCAGGATTGATTTCCTTTAGGATTGACTGGTTTGCACTCCTTGCAGTTCACAGGACTCTGAAGAATATTCTTCAACATCAGTTCAAAAGCATCAATTCGTTGGCACTCAGCTTTCTTTATGGTCCAACTCTCACATCCATAGATGACTACTGGAAAAACCATAGCTTTCACTAGATGAACCTATGCCAGCAAAGTAATGTCTCTGCTTTTAGTATGCTGTCTAGGTTTGTCATAGCTTTTCTTCCAAGAAACAAGTATCTTTTAATTTCATGACTGCTGTCAGCATCAACAGCAATTTTAGAGCCCAAGAAAATAAAATCTGTCGCTGTTTCCACTGTTTTCCCATCTATTTGCCATGAAGTGATGGGCCTCAATGCCATGATTTTAGTTTTCTGAATGTTTAGTTTTAAGCCAGCTTTTTCACTCTCCTCTTTCACTTTCATCAAGAGGCTCTTTAGTTCCTCTTTGCTTTCTGCCATAAGGGTGGCATCATCTTCATATCTGAGGTTGTTGATATTTCTCCTGGTAATCTTGATTCCAGCTTGTGCTTCATCTAGCTTGGCATTTTCCACAATATACTATGCATACAGTCAAAGACTTTGGCATAGAAAACAGAAGTAGATGTTTTTCTGGAACTCTCTTGCTTTTTCAATGATTCGGTGGTTGTTGGCAATTTGACCTCTGGTTGCTTTACCTTTTCTAAATCCAGCTTGAACATCTGGAAGTTCTTGGTTCGCATACTATTGAAGCCTGGCTTGAGAGGCGATGGCTCTCCATTATTACTCCCCCATGCCTTGTATTTCCCCTGCTCTAATCTTTGCATGTACTCTTTTGATAAAATTATCCTCAATTACCCAGCTTAAAGGAAGCATGTCTCACTGATCTCTTTGAATTTGGGTTAATCATCATCATCTTGATTAAGCACCGTTCATCTTCAGTTCCAGGGTTGCTTTTTTTCTGCTTGAATTCGGTTTTCTTGGAATGGTGTTAGATGAAGCAGCTTATGTCATGACTACAGTCTGGTTATTATGTCGTTAACTTCCTCTACCTGGTGGTATTTCAGTGTCTACAAGACAGCTCACAGGATATTGCTCAGAATATTATATAGCTCCTGAGGAGGAATTAAAGGTTTTGGTTTTGTTTAATAGCTAAATTTTGATTATTTTGTCTTGCCTGACCAATTTCCTTTGTTTTTGCATTTTTGTGCTTCTCTGATTAAATTTATTCTTTAGAAATAGGGAAAGCCTTAGGAAGCTAAAGTTTTTCTGCAAACAAGAGATAGGCAGAGGACATGGCAGGGGAGTGTCTTGTCCCAGGAAGGCCCCATAGAGGTCCTGCTCAGTTACAGTCTTATCAGTCATATCTATTTACAGCAAATCAGAAGTCTTTCTTCATAGCATCACTTTTGCCTATGTAGCTGACCTGGCTTCTATGTCCCTGTTTTCTGCATCACACCTTATTAGTCTTACCTATTCTCTCTGGACTGAGTCAAGTCCATACATTTCCTGATTACACTTCATCAGTGTTCTCTCTGCTGAGATCTTAGTGTGCTTATTATCTGGGTTAGTGAATTGCTACTAATAGTATGCTTTGAAATTTTTACCTTTTTATTTTCAAAACTAGATTTTTAGGCATTTGTGTATAAAATGAATCATCTAGCATTAATACACTCATTATGTTAACATTTAACACTAACACACTCTCACCCTCAGCTCTTTCTATTTCCAAATGGAAACAACCTGAAGAAATTACATAAGATCTCATGAGCTTGACTGTGCTATCTTCCCAAGGGAATTTATCAAAGCTACACTCCAATGTGACTTCCACTGATCCCAGTGATCTTCAGCAATGGCAAATATAAGGAATCCCTGGCTTCTCTCTACTTCTGAAATCTGAGAAGTCAGGTGGCTCAGATGAAACTTTGACTTTGCAAGTTGACTTTCTAGAAGCTACCTGGAGGAGTTGGGTTACCCAACCTAAAAGTATGGGGAATCAATCACTTGGGAATGAACCTTGTCAGATGAAACATAGATATACAGGACCCAGCAGATATATTCTATATCCTTGCTGTCTTTAAAGGACTGTTTCTAGTCCCAGTAACTTCACAGGGCCTTTCTGGAGGATGCACCATGGAATCCAGCAATTATTTGTGTTCTCTCAAGACTGTGTACCCAAATTTTTTGTGAACTGCTTTGTAGTCTTTTTTTTTCCTCTCTCTCTCTCTCTCTCTCCTGCTTCAAATCCCATTTTTCCTCCTCTTGCTACCCTGAGATTGCAGTCTTCAACCTGGATGACATGCCTCAAAGCTCTGTTTTCTAGGGATCATGCTCTGTGACTAATCTATTATCAATGTTACTGAGACATGACATGGAAGAACTAAGAGAAGTAACTTTAATAGGGAATCAACAGCATCATACATTGTTTCATGCATTTACAGAATTTCATGTTTACAATAGTATTCTAAGATGTTATTGCCTTTCGTAAATGAATAAAATGAGTCTCAGAGTGTTAAAAGGATTTCCTCAAAGTACTATGATTTGTATCTCAAATTCACCAACCCTACTTCAAAGCAAATAATACTTTCATAATTGAAAAGATGAAATTTGCTCTTATTACTTGCATGCCATCAAGGATGGGACTTGGGGCACATAGTTCTTACATTCTTTCAGTGAGATAGGAGACGCTCCCTGGATGAGTGTCTTTCCTAGAGAACCTTGGGACAGCCCTGGCCACTTGATATAGCCTTATGTGATTAAGTACCTTTCAACAGTCGGGTAGGGTATCCTGACATTACCCCCATATCTCTATAGGCCTCCAGATTTTTTGCCATTTTCTTAAGCTGACCAATCATTGGGTTTACAGAAGATTTAGAGGCTTTGAATAATCAGGATATAATTGTATACAACTTAAGAGTCCTCTTCTTTCTTTTCCAGACAGTTAAAAATTTCTAAATCATCACAGGCACACTTAGCCTTTTATGAAAGATCTCTTAGGAAGATAACTTCAAAGCTTTCTCAGTAGCTAATTCAGAGGCTAATAACCTTTCCAGTCAGTTTTCCCTGCAGTTGAAACTGAATTTCTGTGACAAGAAAAACTCATTTCTTTTTGGCATCTCAGCTGGAACACAACATAAACTTGCAAAGCATTATAACAGATTATGAATTTCAAAAACACCAATAGTAATAGACTTATAATTTAATAGTAAGACCAAGAAAAAAAAGTACTTGAAGCAATAGCTTGTGAAAAGCTGCTAATTGAAACTAGTGCCCCAGAAGGTACTCACCAAAATGGGAAACATACAAGATTAAGTACCTCAAGAGAAAGGAGAGAAAGACAAGGAAAATATTTCTACAAATAACAAAAGTTCACATAACCACCATGCTGACACAGACCTTGGAGGGCAAATAAGTTGTCCAGGGTCTCTCTGCTATGCAGATCAAGAAATAATATTAAAAACACTATTCCTAGCAAACTAAGGTAAAGCACTTCCTAATGATTGCATTCAGCAGGCCATAATAAAGAACAACAAGAGACATCAGGTCAATAGGAAACTTGGCAACCTCTCACTTCTGTGACATACCCCACTCTAGTTGTGTGAGGGCCATGGCAGACACTGTCAAAAGATATTTAATCTTCTTCCTTTGAAACAAAACCTTATTTTCAAGTATTGGGGAAGATCACACAATTTTCAAGTGAGTATGTGTTCATGTCTAGCCCAAGAGGTAAATCTGGATCCATCTAAGATAATCATGATTAATATATGTTCCACAATAGGATTTAGGATGGGCTTGGGGTGAAGTTGGATCAGTAAGACAAAAAGTAAAGTCCCCAAGAAACACTCCTATCCTTCTTTAAAACTAGTTGAGGGTGACATTTTCTTCCTCATCTTATCCTTGAACCTGGCTTCATAAAGCTGTGGTAACCTGGAAGAATAAGAGCCATCATACAGCCATACAAACATAAAACCTGAAAACCATACCATTGACTTGAGTAGGCATGGTGAAAATATGGAAATATAATACTTGCCAGTTTATGAATTAACTACACTGGGAACCATGGGACCTCCAGAAAAAGAGCTACATTAAATGTTGAGTCTTTGAAACATGGTTTTGGTGAGTAAAGCCAGTGAAAAATTAGCAATTTTTTTCCTTGCTTCCTTCCTCCCTCACTCCCCTCCTTCTTGCCTGTCTTCTTCCTGTTCATCCTTTTATTGGCAAGGAATTGGTAGAATAAAGAATGTAGATAATCAGCATCAGCTCATTCAATTCAAAATGTTTTATAAGCAAGGGATAAGATAAAAACATGATGCAGAGAAAAGGGGGAAAAAAGTTAAACAGTGGTTGAGCAGTAGTGGAAGAGAAATAAGCATCTAATTAAAAAGCTTCCTTTATAAAGGATTTACATGTACTGACAAGGGAAGGATGAGAATCTTTGAAGAACACACAGAATTATACCCAATAAGATGGAAATATGATGCACTTATGAATCAATTTATTAGAAGAAAAAAAGATGGGAGAAAGGAAGTAAACTAGAAGTGATTGATCTTTGTCCTATTTCATTCAGTCATAAGCCAGGACAGAACTTCCTCTCTGTACATGGTAATAATAATGCATGTTCTAGTCATCCTCAAAATATCTTTAATATTAAAATAAAATAATGAGAAAATGCTTGGAAAAGCATAAAATAAATTGTCTTCATGGTAATACCATGAAAAAATACATTCCATTTTTAGGATAACTAGTTTATCATATTTGACACTTATATTCTTGCAAAGAAATTATATGGATGACTTTTTCAGATGAGAAGACCGAGGCTTAGAGAAATTCTTATTTGTCTAAGTGTACACAGGTAATCAATGAGAGAACTCTTAAAACCTACAATTTCACATATATACAAACTAAAAAGTTATACCTCTTTCATCCCCTTCCCTTCCATTTACATTGGGCTTGTCCTAAATTGCTGTCAGTAATTTCCATTTACAATACAGTTGAGATCGACATTTTTACTGCAAACTATTCTTGATAAATTCAAGGGTGATTGACACAGTGGATGTTAATCATAGCCAATAGGCATTTATTCCCTTCTCACTTCAGAGCACTGCAACAGTCTAACTTTCAAACACACTGGACACAGTTCATGTTCAGCAAGAATAGAGTGGTCTTCTGTCTGAACACAGGTCTATAGGAGTCTAAGTCTTTTAGTTATTAATCTTATGATATGGAAAGTAGTTCATTTGTATGGAAATAGCTGAATTGGGATGATGTGTTCCTTGTTCAGAATGAAACACAGATTTCTGATTAAA
This sequence comes from Nanger dama, assembly GCA_917880005.1. NCBI lineage: Eukaryota > Metazoa > Chordata > Mammalia > Artiodactyla > Bovidae > Nanger > Nanger dama. The sequence continues at coordinate 62,152,917 of CAKJTW010000004.1, read as the reverse complement.
AGCCAAATCATTCTTTGAAAAGGTCGAAATGATGACTTCAAATGCAACTATTTCAGCTCTATTTTCTGTGGGTCACTGATGAAATGCCCTGCCAAAATATGATCCAGTTATCCGGTGTTTCTATGGATTGCAAATTTTAAAGTCTTCTTTCACTTAAAAGTTTTGAAAGTAGATATGCATTGAATGCCTACATACATTTTGAATGCACATTATTTTGTGCTTTGTGAGAAAAAAATAAATTGTATGTTAAATTATGATTGCAAACTATCAATACTATAGACAAGGATTATATAAATCAGAGTCCTGGTGGCCATTACATACATTACTTTGTAAAGATGAGCATGTTATTTTATGATCCAGCATTTCTTATCAAACAGAGGGATGAACATAACTACAAAACTATACCCTAAAAACATGTGCATAAATTGTGCATGGAAAGAATACTCATAGAAGACCTGAAACCAACCTAAATGTCCATTAACAATAGATGAAAAAAATAAAGATGGCTCACATAGATATGATATGCAAATAAGTTACACCCAACAGAGGGCGTATGCATGACTTTATTTCAATAAAACTTAAGAATAGACAAATATTACCTATGGTGCTCTGGACCTTTCTTGCTTGAAGGCAAGAGGATAAGGGGATGAGAGAAAATGAGATGGTTGGATGATATCACCAACTTGATGGACATGAGTTTTAACAATCTCTGGGAGTTGGTGATGAACAAGGAAGTCTGACATGCTGCAGTCCATGGGATCACAAATAGTCGGACATGATTGAGCGACTGAACTGAACTGAACCTATCGTGTTAGAAGTTAAAAAGTATTTGGAGGTTTTTGAGAGATTAAATTACAGGGGTTACGAGAGAATGTGTGGGCTGCCAGAAATTCTCCCTTTTATATATCTCTGTACTTCACATCTGTAAAAATTCACAACACTGTACATTTAGGATTGTGCATATTACTACAGTAGTTGGAAACCTAATAAATAATTCAGAGATAATGCTTCTCAATTCCATATTAAAAAAAAAAAAAGAATTGCACAGATGTTTTAGATCTTTTAAAAAGTGTATGAATGGGCAGTTCTGAGTTGGTTTATGTTTCTCAGAACTAGCTTTGTAGTGACTAGTAGAACCAGTTTCCAGCTTCCTGTGAATTAGGATAAATAGCCAGCAGTCAATTTGAATTCAGTTTTTAGGCAGATTTATAATAATGAACTCTTCTTACATTTCATTCCAATAGTTGTCTTGTTAAAAGAAAATATATGTTCACAATCTCAAAATCTCTTTTATTAGAAAAATACGATCAAGGTTTTTTGGTTCATATAAATTTCCTTTATCTAGAAAGGGTTTTCTAATCAGCAATTGCATTCCAACAGTAATAATGATTATAATGAAACTATTTAAGTATAATTAACTGAGCGACTTCACTTTCACCTTTCACTTTCATGCATTGGAGAAGGAAATGGCAACTCACTGCACTGTTGTTGCCTGGAGAATCCCAAGGATGGGGGAGCCTAGTGGGATGCCGTCTATGGGGTCACACAGAGTAGGACACGGCTGAAGTGACTTAGCAGCAGTAGCAATAAGTATAATTAATATTACATTCTGGGCTGCTTTTCTTAATTTTACATAAAGAAAAAACATGAAATCCTTTATGATTTCATTTATGAAAACACTGGCTTTTTGAACTTTATTTTGTATTCTTGGTGCCATGTACAGTGTACAGTGTCCAAGGGAATCTATGAATCAAATTCTGTTTCATAGGTTTGTTCTTTTGTTTTTGTTTTGCATAGCTGGACTTTGAGGGATAAATTGGTTTTATTTAAGAAGCTATTTCTAAATTGCGATTTTCCTTATATTTTTTCACCTATGTCCTTAACTACAGTTTAGTGATTTTGATTTCCAGATAATGATTTATTCTCACAAACCAGAGAGCTCCAATTTTAGCCAAATATTTTATTTTTTTCACCTCTTATTGCATTGCCTTTTGATTTAGAAAAATTTTGTTTTTAAGGGCATTGATTCAATTATATAAGAACCATTCTAGTTGATCGTGAACTTCCAGATGTTCAAGCTGGTTTTAGAAAAGGCAGAGGAACCAGAGATCAAATTGTGAACATCTGCTGGATCATGGAAAAAGCAAGAGAGTTCCAGAAAAACATCTATTTCTGCTTTATTGACTCTGCCAAAGCCTTTGACTGTGTGGACCACAATTAACTGTGGAAAATTCTGAAAGAGATGGGAATACCAGACCACCTGACCTAACTCTTGAGAAACCTGTATGCAGGTCAGGAAGTAACAGTTAGAACTGGACATGGAACAACAGACTGGTTCCAAATCTGGAAATGAGTATGTCAAGGCTGTATATTGTCACCCTGCTTATTTAACTTATATGAAGAGTACATCAGGAGAAATACTGGGCTAGAAGAAGCACAAGCTGGAATTAAGATTGCCGGGAGAAATATCAGTAATCTCAGATATGCAGATGACACCACACTTACGGCAAAAAGTGAGGTAGAACTAAAGAGCCTCTTGATGAAAGTGAAAGAGGAGAGTAAACAGTTGGCTTAAAACTCAACATTCAGGAAATGAAGATCATGGCATCTGGTCCCATCACTTCATGACAAATAGATGGGGAAACAGTGGAAACAGTGGCAGATTTTACTTTTTTGGGCTCCAAAATCACTGCAGATGGTAACTGCAGTCATGAAACTAGACAACACTTTGGAAGAAAAGCTATGACCAATCTAGCCAGCATATTAAAAAGCAGAGACATTACTTTGTCAACAAATGTCCGTCTAGACAAGGTTATGGTTTTTCCAGTGGTCATGTATGGATGTGAGAGTTGGACTATAAAGAAAGCTGAGTGCAGAAGAATTGATGCTCTTGAACTGTGGTATTGGAGAAGACTCTTGAGAGTCCCTTGGACTGCATGGAGATCCAACCAATCCATCCTAAAGGAGATCAGTCCTGGGTATTCACTGGAAGGACTGATGTTGAAGCTGAAACTCCAATACTTTGGCCACCTGATGCAAAGAGGTGACCCATTTGAAAATACCCTGATGCTAGGAAAGATTGAGGACAAGAGGAGAAGGGGCCGACAGACAATGAGATGGTTGGATGGCATCACCAACTCAATGGACATGAGTTTGGGTTAACTCTGGGAGTTGGTGATGGACAGGGAGGTCTGGCGTGCTGCGATTCATGGGTTCACAAAGAGTCGGACACAACTGAACAACTGAACTGAACTGAACTCATTCTAGTTTAGTTAGCTTACTTGACTGGAGTATTTACTAACAAAGTCAAGTTTTGACTTTTAATATCTGAAAGGAAAATAAGCTTTGCCTTTTACCCATAAGTCAGATGAGCTGTTTTGTAAATACCTTTCAGGGGCCCAGGGACCTGAGTATATGGAATCTTTCACCTTTAAATGAATGAGTGAATAGATGATTAGATGACAGATACACAAAATTAAACCACTTTCTCAGTTGATAATTTGCTTATCTGTAAATATCTGATTTTTCAGAATTTTAACAGCGTTAATAACATGTTATGCCTTGAAATATGTATTTTACACTCTTCTACATATTTTGAACTAAGGCTCAAATTAAGAGCCTAAAATAAGGCAGATACTTTGCACTGAGCTTAACACGTAGGAATAAATATGGCAAGTCAAATACTCAGGTAACTCATAGCTAATTGAGGAAGGGGGCTGTGCATGAAGATACTTTAATCAAGAATTAACATTTAAAAAATGAAGAGAAAGTGAAGTTGCTCAGTCGTGTCTGACTCTTTGTGACCCCATGGACTGTAGCATACCAGGCTTATCAGTCCATGAGATTTTCCAGGCAAGAGTACTGGAATGGGTTGCCATTTCTTTCTCCAGGGTGTCTTCCCAACCCAGGGATCGAACCTGGGTCTCCCACATTGTAGGCAGACACTTTAACCTCTGAGCCACCAAGGAAGCCCATTTAGAGTATACTGGAAAAAAATGTATATGCAAGAAGAGATTACAGAAAGAAGAAAGTGAGCAGCTTTATATGAATACTTATGGGTAAATGTGGAGATCAGAGGAAGCTTTTGGAGAAAATCAAAAAGGATCTATGATAGAAGACCTTTCCAGTTTTCTACTTTCCTCTCACCCTTCTGTTTTGTTTCTATCCTAGTGGAATAAGCATCTTCTTATATCCTTTCCACATTTGAAAAATCTGCCTCTTCCTTTAGGGTATGTATGTGGCCTCCTTCTACATCCATCCTCTTTCTTCACATATGCTATGCTTTTTCTTCACCCAGAAACTTCTCAGTTTCCTCAAAAAATTGAAGCAACAACTATAGTGAAACACTTCTTAATTTCCATCTTTGACTCTATTCTTTGTCTTATTTAATTCCTTCCTTACTTGAGAAGTTGAAATTACCCTGTCTACTCAGTTTCTATGTCTTCCTCTTCCCTTTACTTACTAGTCCACTGTTCAACAGATGCTGCTTTTACTAAAAATCACCCAATAAATTCCATTTTCAAAATATTTTGAAATATCTCCGCATTTTCTGGACCTGTCTAGTGCTTTGCTATCCCTCTTTCTTAAAAGAGTCCCTTCCTTTAATTTTTGTGTTAAAACATCTCCTGGACTTTCTTCTATGTCACATAGAAATTTCTCTCATTATCTTCTAATGGTTTTGTTTCTTCCTAAGCATGAGTAAATGGAGAAGACAATGGCAACCTACTCCAGTGCTCTCACCTGGAAAATCCCATGGACGGAGGAGCCTGGTAGGCTGCAGTCCATGGGGTCGCTAAGAATCAGACATGACTGAGCGACTTCACTTTCACTTTTCCTTTCATGCACTGGAGAAGGAAATGGCAACCCACTCCAGTGTTCTTGCCTGGAGAATCCTAGGGACTGGGGAGCCTGGTGGGCTGCCATCTGTGGAGCTGCACAGAGTTGGACATGACTGAAGCAGCTTAGCAGCAGCAGCAGCAAGCATGAGTAAGACACTTTGATTTTAACCTTCCTCAGTCTACATATTCTTAACTTAAATGACTATCCTTATGATTCCCCAAAGCTTTTCTTTGACATAAGCCTTACTGTTGATTTCAGACTGAACTTTGGAAAATGTTTTTGAAATCTGCATACAAACATACACACATGTGATGGAAGGATGTTAAATTCAAATTTTAAATGATGAAGAGCTGGCAAATGGAATAAAGATACAGATATATATATATATATAACTTGTTAATATACATATACTTATTAATATACATATGCTTATATAAATATAATATATATATGAGTATATACATATACTTATAAATGCAGTATGGGTAACAGAAATAGAATGGGGACCACAAATATTTTGGGATGGAGAACAAATTTGATTGTTAGCATTAAAAAAATTAGAGACAAGGAAGTAAAAAAGTCAGAAAGATAAAGAGAATAAAATTATAATGAAAGCAAAGCAATACAAAACAAAACGTGTATAACATCCTTATGAATTTGTCTTTTCTTTTTATCTTGCAGTGGGCTCAGCATGTGAAGGCAAATTTTGGGAAAAAGTAAGTCTAATCTGCTCTGGTCATTATGTGGACCACGAGGTAAGGTGTGTATTGGATGGAAATAAGACAAATGTGAGGGAGCCCAGGAATGATTGGAAGGTGCTGGTACCTCTGATGCTGTCACTCTGTGTCCACCAATTTTCCCCGTCAAGACTATGCATTGTCTCCTGTCTTTTATATCTCTTCGTCTTAGGCTCAAAGAAATGCTCTCCAAACTTTTGAGTAGCATATCTGGTCAGTAAAGCAAACCAAGAAACATAATTTTAGAGGACTTTCAATAGAGTCATAGTCATTTGTATGACTCCATCCTATTTTCCTTATGTGAAATAAACCTTATAAAACATGCACAAGACAATTTTTTAAATTATACATTTGAAATAAAATGTTTTGAAATGTTTAATGTCTTAAAGTTCAAATATCCTTTCAGCTTGAATGGATGTGTGTTTATATACATTATATTCACATATATATGAAGCATACATATATGTGATTTCTTTTGCTTAATTATTTTTAAAACTAACATTCTTCATATAACACTTCAAAGACTTGGTTCGAAGTTTATATGGATACTGTTTTTAATGATTGTCATACATTTAAAAAAAAAAAAAACACCTTCACCAAGGAACAACTTATACATTATTTACTTAGGTAAATTTCTTGTTAATAACAGTGGCTATGGATTTGTATTCATATTTCAAGTAGATTTTATGACTTTAAGTATTTTTGCTGATCTTATTGCTATATCTGATTACACCCTCATTTTTTTAACCTCTGTGTTTCAAGTGAAGAATTCACTATAGAATTAAAATATCAGTTCTGCTAAGTATTTTATTGTTGGTTTAGCTTGTTGGTTTAGATCATTACTATAATTCTTACAGTTTCCTTGCAGGTATCTCTTGAAATTACAGTATATTTTTAAGTTATTTTTGTTGAAATTAGATTGCATACTTTGCAAATTCTTTTAACCACACAAAGCTCCAATAAAGTTGAAATATACTAGAAATAAATACATGAATGAAGACACCATTCTGAACCCTTTTGACCTTCTGAACAATAGACCCCAGAAAAAAGGAGGAGCTTTAAAGTATAATTAGAAAAAGTTTCAAAAATTATTCTATAAATACAGAATAAACTCTTGTCAAATACATTATTTAATTCATTAATTAATGATATATAGAGTAAAAAAGGGAATGTTAGTTCAAAGAATAGTTAAGGAACTGAGTACTTATAAGCAATATAGTAAGAAATATTAGAATAAGATAAGATCTTTTTGTGACGTGTCCTATAGGACAAGAAACCATATCTCTTAGGGTTACCTTCTGTGCCTTGCATTTGCATTTCTACGAACAAAAGTTGATGAATGAAAGTGCAATTTCATTAAGTCTGGCACATTTAATTAAAAAAAAATAGTGATTTGAACAAAGTACATTTCAGTAAATGGTAATTCTAAGGTGTACTTGTACCTACGGTTGATCAACTTGAGTCCAGTTTTTAAGTTATAAATTGTTTTCCTTAACACTTGCAATGTGTTGTTTTCAACACTGTTCATAATAAGGATAAAATGCACGAACAAAGTCAAAATAATCTGAGAGACCAAGGCACAGTTTGGCACAATCAAAACCACTAATGATCAGTGTTCTATTTCCCTCAGGGCTGTTATCTGAAACAGCATGATCACAAAAAGATATTCTATAGCATGTATTATTGAGATGAACAGAGAAAGAAATGCAATGTGAAACATTTTATTATATCAGTCATAAGTTTAACTGAGAGTAAAGAACTCTCTTAGGTACAGAAATATAAGGACAAAGGACAAAAAATATTCCTAACTCCCTGGAAGATAATCCAGGAAGTGCAGAGAAGAAAAATTGAGGCAATGTCCAGAATTCTGTTTTACAGATTTCTGTTGTATTATCAACAATTTAATATGAACTGACTTTGTCTTTGTTTAGAAATCGGAGCTTAATCTGTATCCTTACGAGTTTATTTATATTGAGGAGAGAAAGAGAGAGAGTAATGCAATGAGTTACAGAGTTAACGTCATAGAAGTGTGTGAGAACAGAGCAGAATATGGATAAATCTTCCTGGGCACATGTTAGGAGAGGATTCATAGCTGAGGGGACACTTAAGCTCTAAATCTTAAAAGATTACAAAACATTTTCTAGGTAGACAAGGTGGGGAAAGGCATGCCAGTTGGAGTTGACACTATAGACGGTAGTGGGACTATAAAGAGTATTTTGAGCTTGGAGAGATGAATGTGGTTTTTGGTATGAGATGGAGTGTGAGGGAAAAAGTCTGGAGATCACAGAGGCCAGAATAATGAATCTTCTAGATCATACAAACTATTTTGTATGTCATCAATGACAAATCTCCCCTACACGCTACAGGTCATGGTCAGGAAGAATGGAAAAGCAAAGCCATCTACTTCCATCAGAATCACTGGTAAATTTCCATTATTATAATGAATATAATGCCCTGATTCACCTTTGAGTTATAGGTTCCTGCCAGTGCTATTAGCTTGGCTCCTTCTACATTCCTGTCAACTGTTATTAGTAATGATCTCCATTATTGCTATAAGCTAATCAGCATGTTATAAACTGAACTAAACGTTTGTCTATTTTATGCTCTTAATAGGGCTTACCTGGTAGCTCAGGTGGTAAAGAGTCTAATTTCAATGCAGGAGACCAGGGTTTGATCCCTGAGTTGGGAAGATCCCCTGCCTGCTCAGAATAAGAATGGGTTAATCTACAATAGTAATTTAGCTAACAGCAAAATCACTTTAAAGAAGCTGGGAAGGGCAAGCAAATGACAAGTAAAGCTTTAATAGTCAAAGAGCCAGCTGTTTCTCCAAGGACTGACCAAGAGAGGTGAGAGTCTTGTAAGTGGATACATCAGGCCTTCAGAACCTAAAGCAGGCATATGTCTTGAATATATATCCATTAGCTTTTGTGTGAAATCCTCTGTTAGCCTTGCACCTTTGAGTTATTGAATATAATGCGATTTCTCAACTCTTTCTCGTCATGGAGAAAGACACAGCTGCTGCTGCTGCTAAAGTCGTGTCGAACTCTGTGCGACCCCATAGATGGCAGCCCACCAGGCTCCCTTGTCCCTGGGATGCCCCAGGCAAGAACACTGGAGTGGGTTGCCATTTCCTTCTCCAATGCATGAAAGTGAAAAGTGAAAGTGGAGTTGCTCAGTCGTGTCTGACTCTTAGCGACCCCATGGACTGCAGCCTACCAGGCACCTCCATCCATGGGAGTTTCCAGGCAAGAGTACTGGAGTGGCGTGCCATTGCCTTTTCCAGGGAGAGAAACAATGAGCCCCCAAATAGACTGTTAAATTCCCAAACATCTATATTTCTCATGTAAAGTGACAAAACTGGTAGTGTAAGCTTAAATCTTGGCTACTAAGTATCTACCAGTATGAAACTGATTTTTATCTTGCTATATTAACATGATCAAATATTTCTCCTTGTTAGTGAAGACTATTCTTAGTAATGAACCACATGAATTTTGTGGTGGCAGGCTTACCTCAAAGCCTGTGTACATGTTTTCTTTTCCATCTCAGGAAAAATTGTATCTGTGCATTATTTTACATGATTAATAGAAGGACAAGTGTATATTGAAAAGCAACGAAGAGATGAAGTATTATTTCCACTGATTTTCAAATTATAAGATATTATAATTTACATATTACATCTAAGCCACTATTATTTGTGATAATCCAAAGACAAAAGAACAGATAAAACCAAGGAGAGTCTTGGAATGCAGGTACCGAAAAACCAGACCCTTATCATCCTATGTTGTAATTACATTATATTACAATAATGTTGTAATGTAATTAATGTTGTAACTATTAATGGATTTCATGTCCTCCTGAGCAGCATAACCTGTCCCCCCTTCTACCCCATAGGGAGAAGGTATTTGACTTACTCTTCCTACTACCCAGTATACATGCCTCATTCAATCAGCAAATGACCCGCAAGACCCCTATCCTACTCCTTGTACCCTGGCTATAAAAGTGGACTAAGGTCCCCTGTTCAATGTCAGTTCTCCCGTGAGCTAGCCCACTGTACTAACAGCACATCTCCCACTCTAATAAACTTTATTTTCCTCTCATTCTGTTTCATGTCTGGAAATTATTTTCCAACATGTGCCCAGACCACGAGATTATTCACAATTTTAAAAAATCAATGATTATTCTACTCTAATAAATACATGCCCATTAAAGGAGTTTCCTACAAACTTAATCGCTAAAATTAGAAAAATAATTCTATTGTGCAATTTTAATCCCCAAATTAGTGAGTCGATATGAGAAAAATAAGTGACATAATCAGGTACAAATTTGATTTACTTACAGTTTAACCGAAGTTCCATTCAAGTTCTGTAGTCTTTCAGTTTTACCGAATAGATATTTTGGAAACCTTGTAAATAACAAAATATATATATCATCATTATTACTTTTGAAAATTCTTAAGAAAATTTATCTCAAATTTGTAAATAAGGTAGTGATGGTTAGGCAAAATCTCTTTAAATATCAAATAATACTATCTTACAGTAAGCCCAATAAAATATTATTTCTTTTGGAGGATATATTTGAGCTCAAATGTATAATTTACTATTTGACTAGAGCTCAGTATTGTGAACTTGCATGCTAACTTGCAAATGTATTTTCAGTAGTAAAGATAAACTCCAAGATTATATTCTTATTGCCTTATATGGGTTTATCCAGTTTTATTCTAACATTTTTTTTTTTTTTTTTAATGCTGCAAACTCCCAGTTTCTCCTCAAACGTTCTTGGGACTAGCTCTATCATTTTTACTGGTCCTTTGCTGTTGATTTGAATACATTTATAAACTGTGCATTTTTTCCTGTTGTTGAAAGTTATGTTTCTATATATTTTCTAAAAAATTATGTCAATAATGTAAAACATGTAAACATATGTAAAAACACGAAAATGTCAGCTATTAATGTCATTGTCTTGGTAATATAATTCATAGGTTAAGGATATAAATTTTAGCTTGAGAAATATTGGATCAAAAATTCAAGTTTGTACTATATCAAGCATGTTACTTTAGACAGATCTCATCAGCACTCCAAATTCCTGAGACTGCATGTTACACATAGTGACAGAACTGCATTTTTGTTTCTTGTAAGGACTAAATATTGTCTTGTCACCAAGCTGTGTCTGACTCTTTTGCAACCTCATAGACTATAGCCCAACAGTCTCTGTCCATGGGATTTCCCAGGCAAGAATACTGGAGTAAGTTACCATTTCCTTCTCCAGGGTATCTACCTGACCTAGGAATCGAACTTTTGTCTCCTGAGTTGCAGGTGGATTCTTTACCACTGCGCCACCTAGGAAGTCCAAGGACTAAATAGCATAAAGCATTTTGAAGTTCTTGGCAAAAGTCAGGCACTCACTAAACGCACAATAGTTACTGGCTTTACTATATAATTCAATGAAAAGAAACTTGTTCTTGGAATATGGATGAATAAACAGTGGCCATGATGGACTGTGCAGTTCCATATTTGCAAGAGGGTGGAGGAGAACAAAGCACCCTCTTATACATCTATTGCTGTAACAAGTGGAAGAAAATTGCCTGTGTTTTACTGGAGAATTCCCCCATCAAATGCCAGTGAAATCGGTAAAGAAACATTTCCCATTTCCTTAATGTGTAAATTGCTGAAATGGATTTTCTGAAGTGAAAGATTTCTACTCCTAAATCCTTTTAAGTGTGTCCTCGTTTCCAGAAGACAGGTTGGAAATTGCTCCCAGGCACCAGACACACATTTCAAAGTGCAATATTCAGTGAACCTTTCAGAATCTGCTTAGTAATGAACACTTGTATGTTGACATGAGACTAATATAGGTGATATATTGATTATAGTCTAACTGAAATATGAACTTTTCCTGCAAAATGAGGGTGTTCAAATAAGAAATGTGGACTCTCTGCCTGGACCAATTAGCAGTTGCATGAATTTCACTTGTCCTATTACCTCCCAGAGTTGATATTAATAAAAGAACTGGAGATACTAATTGAATTTTTTTTTTTGTTTGCTTTGCCTTTGTGCAAAGCAAGTAAAAATTATTAGCCAAGCACCATGCCTGTGATTAACTGGTAACAAACATTTAAAACAGCAGGGACTTCCTGGTTGTCCAGTGGTTGAATATCCACCTTCTAATGCAGGGTACAAATGTTCAATCCCTTGTCTGGGAACTAAGATCCCACATGCTGCGGGGCAACTAAGTCCATGTACCACAACTACTGGGCTCACACGCTCGAGAACCCTCGTACCTCAACAAGAGAAGCCCATAAATGGCAACAGAGACCCAGCACAGTCAAAATAAAATTTAAAAAAATTATAAGAGCAGTGCTAATAAGTGAGGACTCAAACAGTTCAAATAGTTTTGTATTCATGTTGCATAAAGTTATAGCCAAGAAGAAGGTAGCATGAAGAAGAAAAGAGTGACTCCGCCATTCATGGACTTTCATTGCCATCCTTGGAGAATTCTTAAACCCAAAATGGTTTTCATTGAACACCCAGCACATTCTCTGCTGTGTGAGACATACCAACTCTAACATTATCCCAACATAAGAGCAATCAGAAAGGTAGCCTACCACCAAAAATGTATATGTGTGTGAGAGAGAAAGCACATGCTACTGAAGACATTTCCAACAAGAAAGTGCTATATGACAGAATGCTTTAAAGAAAGATTGAGATTTTGAGGAAAACAGACTTTATTCCACACAATTGTGCTGTTACATATGCTCATTGAAACTCTTGTTAAGTCTTTAAACTACCTAGGCTCAGTTTCCTCATCTGTAAAATGGGAATAAAACTACCAAGACTTGCAGGGACAGGAGTACTTTTAAGTCTAAAGAAGAGTGAATGTTTTGAGATGATCCAATGAAATAATGGATGTTGGTGTTAATTTCCTTTGTTAATCAGTTAGTGCCTCTTGTTATTAATCTTAATATACATTTTTGTCCCCTAATAATAAGCATAGACCATACTGAAGACTTTTGCTGACTATTTGCTCCTTGAGAGAGGTCTTCCAAGATGGTTGGTGATCTGTAACATCTAATTCTTCCATAATTGAGAGACTTTCAGCATGGAAATATTTCATACAGCAGTAATGATTTTTCTATATTGATAGCAATGTTGTTTTAGCTAGAACAGAAATGTTTCTGGAAGCATCACCATCAAGACTTTTTATGACAACTGCAGTTTATAAAACCCATGGTCTTAGATGGATATATTTTACATTTAAGAATAATTTGAAAGTTGGATACTACAGGAGCAATTGGGAATTTAAGTGGCATCAGGCCCAATGGAGAATGTCAAACCATGTCAATTCATTATTTCTATATCAACAAAATGGCAGGTTAGAATGAATCATCTAATGTGCTTCTGCTAAATAATTTTAAAAAGGAAGATGAGTGGCCAAATTTTGGAAGGAATTCTACTCTTACTCTCCAAGTTCCTTCAGCTCCTTTGACTGAAATGAACGCCAGTGCATTGAAATGAATTGATTCCAAAAATGTCAAAACTCTGTCTTAAACTACTATCTTTGTCAGCTAAATCCAGGATAAGCCTATAATCCTGCATCTGATGATGACTTTGAAATATTCATCATCTACGTGGATATATTCTTTTAAATGTGGTACTTATTAACATATTACATGTATTGCTTGGGCCTTATGAAATACTTGGGTGAAACAAGTCAAAAGGGGAAATATACTGTAAAATCTCACTTACACTGATGATCAAATGGCTGTTTTATTTTAAATCTTTTGAAGAACCTTCATACAGTTTCCATACTGATTGAACCAATGTATATTCAAACAACAGTGAACAAGGATCTCCTTGACACTATATCCTTGCCAAAACTTATTATTTCTTATCTTTTTACTGATAACAAATCTAAAAGGTATATGGTGATATTCTGTGGTTTTTATTTCCATTTTGTTGATGATTAATGATGTTGAGCATATATTTTTGCAACTGGGGGCCATCTATATGTGTTTCTTAGAAAAGAAAAAGTATATTCAGAACCTCTACCCATTTTCTAATTTATTTATTTATTTATTTATTTATTTATTTATGCCACACTATGCTAAATGTAGGATCTTAGTTACTGGACTAGGGACCGAACCCCTATCCCCTGCATTGGAAGTATGGAGTCTCAGCTACTAGACTGCCAGGGAAATCCTTGCCCATTTTTAAAATAGATTATTATTGTTATTAAATTGTATGAGCTCCCCTCTGATAACTGCTGGCACTCTGAAGCACAGCAGAGGGAAAGTGAAAAGATAATGTCTACTCTCTGAACTCTCCGGAAATGTTTACAGTCATTAGATATGTGTTTAATTAGAAGCCTGCCCCTCAGGCTGTTTATAATTATAAGCTATAATCTAACAAGCCTCCTTCCAGATGGACTGAGCTCCTCTTTTTGTTGCTTAGTACTCTCCTATGGCCTGGAACTCTTTCTTTATTGGTTAGGGTCATGGGAGACCTGTGAGCTGTGGTCCCACTGTCCACCAGAATCAGGCAAAACAGAATTGTTCTCTGGCAGCATCCCCATTATAAGGGCACCAGAGAAGGGGCGATAAGCTTCTTTGTTTATGTTACTGGTGAGCTGGAATGAGGCACAAGAAGAGCACAAAGACTGGACTCACTAGTCTCCATTGCTTCCTACCCCTTTCATGTTATTGTTGCTGTTTAGTCACTAAGTCATCTGACTATTTTACGACCCCATGGACTGTAACCTTCCAGGCTCCTCTGTCTATGGAATTTCCCAGGCAAGTATACTGGAGTGGGTCATCATTTCCTTCTCTGGGGAACTTCCCAATCCAAGGATCAAACTTGTCTCTCCTGCATTATAGGCAGATTCTTTACTTCTGAGCCACCAGGAAACCCCCAGTCCTATGGGTCCCCAGGGCTTGTAACCATCAGAGAGATAGTTTTTAGATGACTTCCACACTTAGGGCAATGCACAGATAGTTGACTAAACATAGGCATCTATGTATTTGCCAAACCAAAAGCCTGCCCCACAGGCCAGAGCCCCTGGACAAGCAAATAGGTGTCTTTTCCAGAAGGACAAGTGGTGTATTTTAGTCAACTATCTGCGCAGTGCCCTAAGTGTGGAAGTCATCTAAAAACTATCTCTCTGATGATTACAAGCCCAGGGGACCCCAGAACACAGGCCCCCGTAGTCTCCAGAGACAGGTGATCAAGGAGTATCTCCTACATGGAGACCACAAAAATCAAGTCACCAGATATAAAAATTAGGACACCAGACACATGTAAGTGCTTCCTTCACCAGGAGATACTGGGCCAAAGACAATGGGGGAAAATAAGAAATATTAAAAAAAAAGGACAGAAAAAAAAAAAAAGATAGTATCTGAAGCTTCAACACGATTGGAAGAGAGCATGGATGGCCCTCACTGGCTGGAGGGAGGCAGAAAGGGAGTATGAAACTCAATAAATATATAAGAAAGGTAACAAGAAAAAAAGAAGGGAAAGAAGAAATAGGAGAGAAAGGCAAATAAAAAAATAAAAGAACAAAAGGAAAATAAAAATTAAAAAAATTAAAGATAGTACCTACAAGCTGGAGCATAAAGATGGCACCTGTTGGGGGGTAAGGATGCATGATTGGTACCTGCAGCTTCCTCAAGGATGAAGGAGAGGGTGAAGATGCTGCCTGCCAGCCTTGTTCCCTGGAGACTATCACCACAGGTGCCCCTGCCCCTTCGACTAATTCCTCACAATTAGGAAATGGGACTTTTACTACAGTCTGGGTGCTTTTCTGACAGTTATCTCTGTGCTGGACTCTGAACCTGATGAGTCTCTGCCTGGAACCTTTAAGAAACATTTCTCCATTTGCCACAGTGTCTTGGATCTCATGAATGAGAGCCCCACTGTCCTTTAAAGTCAGAGATTTTAGGGGCTCTCCTTTCAGGTGCTGGTCTTCAAAGTTAGGGTGCCTGATGAAGTATGAGCCCTTTCTCTTCAGGGAGAAATTCTAGGTTTCTAATTACAAGCCCTGCTGCTGAGACCTATGGCGAGATGGTCTCTAAGCCTTCTTACCTGCTTTGTTGTGTTTCCCCACTCACTTCTGATGAGAAAAGGTCCTTCCACCAGTTTTTAGGGGTTTTTTTGCAGAGAAAAATTTTCCATATGTAGCTATAGTCAGTGTGTCTGTGGGTTCAGAATCTCCCTTCATCTCCTTGTTGAACCAGAACTCTCTCAGATTTTTTTTTTTGAAACAACTTAAATTTGAGACTTGCACAGATATCCCTAGCTGTCCAGTAGTTAAGATAGCATGCTTCCAATGCAGGGAGTGGGGGTCTGAACCTTGGCAGGGGAATAAGGATGCCACATGCTGCAAGGCACAGCCAAAATAATAATAGTAACAAAATAAAATACTTGGGGAAAAAAAAAAAAACTTGCAAGATGTTGCAAAGAATAGAATAGTGGGACTTCCCTGGTAGTCTAGTGGTTAAGACTGCTTTCCAAAGGGCAGGAGGTTGCAGGTTCAAACCTTGGTAAGGGAGCTAAGATCTCACATGACTTGAAGCTAAATAAAAGCAAAACATGATACAGAAATAGTATTGTAACAAATTCAATAAAGACTTTAAAAATGGTTTGCATCAAAAAAATCTTTTTAAAAAATATAACAGAGATTATAGCATGCCCTTCACTCAGATTTCTGCATCTCATTGATTCTTAAAATTCAATAATTGTTTTTTCCAAATTTTACTGTTTTCTTTATATATCCACCTATTTTTCCATGATATTCCACCCTTTCATGATGTTTTACATACCTTTAATTCTCTATTTCCTCATACCAAATATGTTTATTTTATTGTGGTTTACACTATTTAAAAAAAAAAATTGTAAGGCATTCAGCCTCAAGACTGATGTTATGATTCTCACTAGTCATCTAGTCTATAATTTCTGAGTAGGGGTATAAAGTCATACTTACCTCTGTTTCTCCTTCAGTGCCTATTCCCTTTGATAGAAAATGTTCCTGCAGCATGAAGGTACAATACCTCAGTAGGTGCTCTGAAGAATCACTGGACTGGGTCCAGGCTTTAAAATAATATCTCAAGTTGGAGTGTTCCAAAGCATGTGGATAATGCAAAGTTTGATTTTATACACTTGGAGTTTATATTTCCCAAAGGACATTTCTTTTGCCAGCAGTGACCTGAGGCAACAAAAGGTGCCTTGTGGTTCCCTAGAGTGGTGAACTCCTCCACAGGCCTTGATCCATCAGAGGGCAACTCTTTTTGGTCTCAGCTTTTTGTTGTGATTTCAGTTTCAGATCCCTGTTTTGCATGTATATAACTCCAAAATTTGCTTTCCTTGTGAGATCTTTAATTTCTTAGTTAAATACCTGTTTCCAATGCATTCCCATCTTCTTTTACATTAGTATGGAAGTTGACTGTGCTGTCTTCAAGTCTCCTTCTGTCTGATACCAGGAAATCTATTTTAATTATTTATACTCATATATAAATGAAATATTTAAAATATGTTATCTAGAATTTTTATATGTTGGTGCATGCTAAGTCACTTCAGTCATGTCTGACTCTTTGTGATTCCATGGACTGTAGACTGCTAGGCTCCTCTGTCCATGGGGATTCTCCAGGCAAGAATACTGGAGTGGGTTGCCATGCCCTCCTGCAGGGCATCTTCCCAGCCCAGGGACTGGACCCACATCTCTTATACCTAATGCACTGATATGTGGGTTCACTAACACCACCTAGGAAGCTCTTATATGTTGGTAGAATTGCATATATTTTGTTAACTTTCTAAGTGTGGGAATGTACAAGGGGGTAGAGGTTATTGACTTTAATTCCAGTAAAGTATTATTAGATATTTACCCACCCACATACTATATACTTACATTGTAGACTGACCTGACACTTTGTGTAAGACTGAATGTGTGTGTGTTTGTGTACCTTAGATTTTTTTTTTTTAATTAAGAATGAGACTCGATTTTTCTTTTGGTTTCTGTCAAAAGGCCCAGGGAAAATTCCATCTCAACTTCCTCACATTTAAAGAAAAGGAGCATTCCTTCCCACATCTTCCTAAGTTAGCATCCTGTGTTACTCTTAATTATTAGGCACTTTTAGACACCCTGGTGCTCACACCACTGAACTGAGAACTGCTGTGAGAGATAAAACCACAGGGCAGCACTCTCCCCCTCAAGTCACTGGGAAGAGGAACATGCGCAAAGAAGATACACTTTGCTGAGGGTTCTAATAGAGATAGAATGCTTTACAGAGGCAAAGCAATGTCATCATCAAAGACTGCACAACAGCTAAGAAACTTCATGAGAGAGCAAAATGACACAAAAGGATTCCAGGAAGGAGAAAGACAAACAAAAGCTCAGAGGATGGAAAGGACAACAGGGAATCTAGGAATAGTGAAGAACCCTTAGTGTGTAGCCTGAATGAGTGTGTGGAATTGAGAGAAAAAAGGAAAGTGATCCCAGGTCTTGGTGAATTTCATTTATTCAAAAAATAGTTTTGGATCTTAGAACAATGAACATAAGATTGAAGCAACAGTAGAAATATAAAGTTGTCTAAGTATGGTCTGGGGGGTTAAAGATTTATTTCTTATAGTTTTCTTCAAACAACATGTATACTGTCATAAATAGCTAGTCCCCAACTTATACAACTGGTGGTTGACATTAAACTAGGGAAAACACAATTATCTATTCTACTACAAATGTAAATTCACAAAAAGAGATATTTACCAACACCTGCATTGTGAAAGTCTAGTGTTTGAGGAGCAATTATAATTATTATTGCTACTTTGCACTTATATAGCTGTATTTTATTTATAAGAGCTTTACAACTGTGTTTGTATGTGTGCTTTTATTTGCTTTCTCTTTCTGCAGCCCTGTGAAGTGTGTCAAGGTTATTGGCCTTATTGTGTAGATTAAACATCTGAGGCAATTAAGATTTGAAGGTAGTTTCAATTTATTTTTGGCTTTGGAAGAACAGTTCACAGGTAACAAAAGGTCCATTTACAAGTGCAAAGGATGCATTTACAGAATATAGCAATAAAAGAAAACAAATACATTCTGCTTCCAGTAAATTAAGATAAGCCCCATTTCACATTAAAAGCGTTTTTAAATTCTGAAGCTTCTTTTTTCATTAATCAGTAGAATATAATGCACCTCTTTAGACAAAAAGCTTTGGATTCAAGGAAACTTAGGCTTAAATGCTATTTGCTAGCTGTGTGGTTCTGATACATTCCTTAATCTCATTGAGTTTCTAAGTATAAGGCATAAATAATAATGTATTCTTAATTGGCTTTTATGAATATTAACATCTTGTTTGTACAATATCTAACAGGTGCAGAAATATTATAAGAAAAGAATGAATAGCATTCATCTTTAACTTAATTGTCATCATGATTAAGTATTTATTAAATACTCAACTTCAGTGTCCTCATAAGAATAATAGAATAATATAGAACATTATTATACACTAAAACACTCTACAGCATTTTTAAAGATAATATAAAGTTTTCTTTAAATATTTGTCATAATGTTTACAAATGTGAATAATGTGCATGTATATATCATTGCCTCACTTTTAATACTTGGTTTATCAAAACTTTAGACTGCAGTCAATAATGTATACCAAACTGCACAAATATGTGCAACAATAGAGATGGCTTTAGAATTCAGATCTTAATTCTTAATAAAGTAACACTTGGAACAATTTCCCAAAATGGTGTTATTAAATAGCTAATTCCCAGAAGAAATGAAATAATCAATAACCTGAATAGCACTGTAGAAAATAAGACAAAAGATTGAGTGTTTAAGTACAAGATTTTGTCATATGTATGAACTGTACTATAAGAGGAAGGAGGGTGGGGATAGTTCATGATGAATCATTGCACGTATCATGTCAATATCAAAGGGTTTCTTTGAAACCTGAACACATTCTCCATTGTTTACCCTAGTTGAAGTGGTCAGCATGCGAAGGGCATTTCAGACCACTCTGAGAAAAATGAGACCTCAGGACATGTGAGAGGGGTTAATAGACCTCACTGAAAGTCAGTTATCTATATCCAAATTTCCTAAAACATTTTGTACAAACTAAACATATAAACATTACTTTGCTAACAAAAGTCTGTCTAGTCAAGGCTATGGTTTTTCCAGTGGTCATGTATGGATGTGAGAGTTGGACTGTGAAAAAGGCTGAGCACTGAAGAATTGATGCTTTTCAACTGTGGTGTTGGAGAAGACTCTTGAGAGTCCCTTGGACTGCAAGGAGATCCAACCAGTCCATTCTAAAGGAGATCAGTCCTGGATGTTCTTTGGAAGGAATGATGCTAAAGCTGAAACTCCAGTACTTGGCCACCTCATGCGAAGAGTTGACTCATTGGAAAAGACTCTGATGCTGGGAGGGATTGGGGGCAGGAGGAGAAGGGGACGACAGAGGATAAGAGGGCTAGATGGCATCATCAACTCAATGGACGTGAGTCTGAGTGAACTCCGGGAGTTGGTGATGGACAGGGAGGTCTGGTGTGCTGCAGTTCATGGGGTCACAAAGAGTCAGACACTACTGAGCGACTGAACTGAACTGAACTGAAACATATAAAGGACAGAAAATAAAACTGCATATAACCCATGCCTAAGGCAGAACTAAAAGACACAGAATGCTACAAACTTTAATTCACTTACAAATGGGTGAGGGAAGTTACTAGAGCCAGGGCTGGAATACTTCCGGAGGAACGTTGAGATGAGACTACATTGAAAAGAATCATGTCATGGTATCTGTGATGTGGCCCTGATCTTGTTAACCTCACACATGGTCCGCAGAGTGGGAAGATAATTAAAAACAGTTTGGAGATGTGATGGGTCAGAGCATGATCTACTTAGGCTTAGAAAGTGTGAGAAATGTACCAGGGCCTCTGGGAGGTAGAGCTTCTGGAGTAAGTGGTACAAACTAAACAAGAAAACTATGTCTACAGGCTTAGCAAGAAAGGAAAAAAGAGAGCAAGAGGTGCAAATTAATGAATTTTCTACAAAAATGAAAATTCCAAAGTCCATATCTATTAAAAAATAAAAAGCATGAACCCCCTCATTTCTTCTAAATAAATAAATAAGTAAACTGTACTCCACAGTTCCAACATAGTGGATGGATTGTAGCTAAGAAAACAATAAGTTTACTCATGTACTTAGTCGTGTCCAACTCTGTGACTCCATGGACTGTAGCATGCCAGGCTCCTCTGTCCATGGGCATTCTCCAGGCAAGAATACTGGAGTGGGTTACCATGCTCTCCTCCGGGGGATCTTGTCAACCCAGGGATTGAATCCAGGTCTCCTGCAGATGGATTCTTTGCCAGCTGAGCTACCAGTAAAGCTAATCTACTGAACAATTTGACTCATATATTTACCAGTTCTCATAAACATCTTGGACATTGGTGACCCAAAAAGAGACAGTCAACAGCACACACACAGACACACACAAACACACATACGCACACACACAAATTCTCAAACACCTGTTAAAACAAACAGAATAAGATAAGTAATATAAGGGCTAAAGTTTTCACTGATGAAAATACTCTTCTCAATTAAAATAGCCCCAAACATAATAAAATAGCAATTACATGCAATTAAACAACTAATTGAAAATATTTCAGAATATCTAAATTTGGAAATTAAAAAAATCAGAGTACAAATAAACAGAGGAGGAGAAAATTTTAAGATAAAGGTTGGTGGGACTAAGAAAAAGAAGAGGCCTAGGTCTTCTGAGATGTGAAGGCTGAAATTCCAAGTTATTACATTTAGGATAAGTTTAACTAAAAATAAAAACTGAAGTAGAGAAGATAAAAGAAAACATTTGGAAATGTTAAAGCAAAAATATAAAGGGAAAAATAAAGATTTTAAAGTAAAAGATAAAATGGGCATACTCCACACACATAAAGAAATAAAATACTGGAATAGTAAAATGACATATATGCAGAACTATCATTACAAAGTTTTGCAAAAAAAAAATTAGCTCTCTAGAAGTAGAGGGAGAATAATCTACATATTAAAGGGCTCAAAAATCTACCTGAAAAACTGGAACAAGATTCAGTCAGTTCAGTTCAGTTGCTCAGTCGTGTCCGACTTTGCGACCCCATGAATCGCAGCACCCGAGGCCTCCCTGTCTATCACCAACTCCTGGAGTTCACTCAGACTCATGTCCATCGAGCCAGTGATGCCATCCAGCCATCTCATCCTTGATCATTCCCTTCTCCTCCTGCCCCCAATCCCTCCCAGCATCACACTTTTCCATTGAGTCAACTCTTCGCGTGAGGTGGCCAAAGTACTGGCATTTCAGCTTAAGCATTAATCCCTCCAAAGAAATTCCAGGGCTGATCTCCTTCAGAATAGATGGGTTGGATCTCCATGTAGTCCCAGGGACTCTCAAGAGTCTTCTCCAACACCACAGTTGAAAAGCATCAATTCTTCGGTGCTCAGCTTTCTTCACAGTCCAACTCTCATCCATACATGACCACTGGAAAAATCATAGCCTTGACTAGACGGACTTTTGTTGGCAAAGTAATGTCTCTGCTTTTGAATATGCTACCTAGGTTGGTCATCACTTTTCTTCCAAGGGATAAGCGTCTTTTAATTTCATGGCTGCAGTCACCATTTGCAGTGATTTCGGAACCCAAAAAAATAGTCTGACACTGTTTCCACTGTTTCCCCATCTATTTCTCATGAAGTGATGGGTCCAGATGCCATGATCTTCATTTCCTGAATGCTGAGCTTTAAGCCAACTTTTTCACTCTCCACTTTCATTTTCATCAAGAAGCTTTTTAGTTCCTCTTCACTTTTTGCCATAAGGGTGGTATCATCTGCATATATGAGGTTATTGATATTTTTCTCCAGCAATCTTGATTCCAGCTTGTGTTTCTTCCAGCCCAGTGTTTCTCATGATGTACTCTGCAAAGAAGTTAAATAAGCAGAGTGACAGTATACAGCCTTGATGTACTCCTTTTCCTATTTGGAACCAGTCTGTTGTTCCATGTCCAGTTGTAATTATTGCTTCCTGACCTGCATATCAGTTTCTCAAGAGGCAGGTCAGATGCTCTGGTATTCCCATCTCTTTCAGAATTGGTCAACCATAAACATATTTTAGTAGAATGAACAGATGTAAAGTTATATTTTTAAATCTGTGGAAGCCCACACTAGAAGAACATGTTACGAATAAGTGAAAGAAACATAGTAGCAGATTTTGCAAGCACATCTTAGAAAGCAAGAAAACAGTATGAAAACATTTAAAGAAACTCAAAGAAAGGTATAAGGCAAAGAATTCATGAATCTGAAAATAGAATAAGTGTCATGAGTACATCTTCCCAGTCATTACCCCTGAAAAAGTTAATGACTATCTTGATTTCTAGACCCAGAGAAAAATTTTTTTTCATTTTGAGTTTTATACAAATGGAAGCATACAATATTCAATCATTTTTTCTGGCTTCTTTTGTTCAACATCATGTTTGTGAGATTCATTCATGTATTTTGGTGGCAATAATTTGTCTTGCTATTTAATAGCAGTTGATTAGTCTATTCCAGATATTCAAGTTGGATTTAGAAAAGGCAGAGGAACCAGAGATCAATTGTCAACATACATTGAATCATAGAAAAAGCAAGAGAGTTCCAGAAAAATATCTACATCTGCCTTATTGACTACACCAAAGCCTTTGACTGTGTGGATCACAACAAACTGACAAATTCTTAAAGAGATAGGTATACCAGACTTCCTGACCTGCCTCCTGAGAAATCTGTATATAGATCAAGAAGCAATAGTCAGAACCAGACATGGAACAGACTGGTTCCAAATCAGGAAAGGAGTACATCAAGGCTGTATATTGTCACCCTGCTTAATTAACTTATATGCAGAATACATTATGAGAAATGTTGGGACGCATGAAGTACAAGCTGGAATCAAGGTTGCCGGCAGAAATATTAATAACCTCAGATATGCAGATGACACTACCCTTATGGCAGAAAGTGAAGAGGAACTAAAGAGCCTCTTGATGAAAGTGAAAGAGGAGACTGAGAAAACTGGCTTAAAACTCAACATTCAGAAAACTAAGATCATGGCATCTGGTCCCATCACTTCACAGCAAGTAGATGGGGAAACAGTGGTTGGCTTTACTTTTCTGGGCTCCAAAATCACTGTAGATGGTGATTGCAGCCATGAAATTAAAAGAGACTTGATCCTTAGAAGGAAGCTATGACCAACTTAGACAGCATATTAAAAAGAAGAGACATTACTTTGCCACAAAGGTCCATCTAGTCAAAGCTATGGTTTTTCCAGTGGTCATGGATGTGAGAGTTGGACTATAAAGAAAGCTGAGTGCTAAAGAATTGATGCTTTTGAACTGTGGTGTTTGAGAAGACTCTTGAGAGTCCCTTGGACTGCAAGGAGATCCAACCAGTCCATCCTAAAAGAGATTAGTCCTGAATATTCATTGGAAGGATTGGTGCTGAAGCTGAAACTCCAATACTTTGGCCACCTGATGTGAAAGACTGACTCATTTGAAAAGACTCTGATGCTGGAAAAGATTGAAGGCAGGAGGAGAAGGGGACTACAGAGGATGAGATGGTTGGATGGCATCACTGACTCGATGGACATGAGCTTGAGTAGGCTCTGGAAGTTGGTGATAAGGAGGTCCGTTGTTTTGCAGTCCATGGGCTCAGAAAGAGTCAGACACGACTGAGCAACTGAACTGACTGACTGATTAGCCTCTTATGATCCTTTGCATTTATGCCATATCAGTTGTTATGTCTCCTTCTCCATTTATACTACTAGTTATTTGGAATCTATGGTCAATTAATCTATGACAGGGAAGCCAAGAATATACACTGAAGAAACAATGTTCTTTTCAGTATATGGTATTGAGAAAGCTGGAAAGCCACATGCAAAAGAATGAAACTGTGAACTTGTCTTTCACCATACACAAAAATCAAGTCAAAAATCAATTAAAGACTTAATAGCTAAAGTCATAAAACTCCTAAAAGAAAAAAAAAAGCAATAAAGTTTCTTGGAAAAAAATTTTTATACCAAAAGCCAAGGCAACAATAGCATAATAGTAAGTATAACTTTATTAAAGTAAAAAGATTTTTAAAAAGAAAGAGGAAAAGACACCTTATGGAGTGGGAAAAATATTTGAAATATCTTTCTAATTAAAAATACATAGGATGTGGGGTGGGAGGTGGGAGGGGCTTCGGCATTGGCAGATTGTGTTCACCTATGGCTGATTCGTGTCAATGTACGGCAAAACAAATACAGTATTGTAATTTAAAAAATAAATACATTTAATTAAATAAAAAAAAAAAAAAATAAAGAACTCACACAAGTCAGTAACAAAAACAAAAAAATGTAATTAAAAATGGACAAAATATCTAAATAGGTATTATTCTAAAGAAGGTACACAAATGGCCAACAGATACATGAAAAGGTGCCCAGTGTCACTAATCACCAGGGAAATGCAAATCAAAGCAACTGTGTTATCATGTCACACATGTTAGAAGCAATGGTAACAAGAGGAAAGGAATAACAAGTATTGAAAACGATTGTGCACTGCTTTGGGAATATAAATTGATGCAACCATTACAGAAAAAAAAGAGCATAGAGGTTTCTCAATAAGTTAAAGATAGAATTACATATAACACAGAAATCCTATTTATAATTTATTGCATTATTCAGTTCAGTTGCTCAGTCCTGTTCAACTCTTTGCAACCCCATGGACTGCAGCACGCGAGGCCTCCCTGTCTATAAACAATTCCCGGAGTTTACCCAAATTCATGTCCACTGAATCGATTATGCCATCTAATCATCTCATCCTCTGTTAGCCCCATCTCCTCCCACCTTCAATCTTTCCCAGCATCAGGGTCTTTTCAAATGAGTCAGCTCTTCGCATCAGGTGGCCAAAGAACTGGAGTTTCGGCTTTAGTATCAGTCCTTCCAATGAATATTCAGGCCTGATCTCCTTTAGGATGGACTGACTGGATCTCCTTGCATTCCCTTGGACGTGTCTTCTCTTGTCTTCTCCAACACCATAGTTCAGAAGCAGCAATTCTTTGACGCTCAGCTTTCTTTATAGTCCAACTCTCATATCCATACATGACTACTGAAAAAAGCCATAGCATTGATGAGACAGACCTTTGTTGGCAAAGTAATGCCTCTACTTTCTAACATGCTGTCTAGGTTGATCATAATTTTCCTTCCAAGGATTAAGCGTCTTTTAATTTCATGGCTGCAGTCACCATCTGCAAAAGTCTGCCACTGTTTCCACTGTTTCCCCATCTATTTGTCATGAGGTGATGGGGCCACATGCCATGATCTTAATTTTCTGCTTTTCTAGACAAAACATCACATGAAAATTAAATTGTAGGTGAATATCCTTGATGTTCGAAGATGCAAAAACCCTCAAAAATATTAACAAACTGAATTCAGTAATGCAGTCAATGGATCATACAACCTGATCAAATGAGATATAGTCTAGGAATGCAAGGTAATTTCAACATCCACAAATTAAGCAATGTGATACAGCTAATTAACAGAAAAAAAAGGGACAGAATCATATGATCATTTCAATAGATGCAGAAAAAGCATTTAATATACTTTTATCATAAGTGCTCTCAACAAATTAAGTATAGCATTAATGTACTGCAACAAAGGCCATATATGACAAATCCACAGCTAAAATTACACTCAGCATCGAAAACCTAAAAATTATCTCTCTAAGATTAGGGACAAAACAAGAATATTTACTCTCACCAGTTGTATTCAACATAGCACTGGAAGTCTTAGCTTGTGAAACTAGGCAAAAGAGGTGAAATAAAAGGCATTCAAATCAGAAATGAAGTAGTACTGTCTTTATTTGCAGATGACACAATATTATACATAGAAAATATGAAAGTCTCCATAAAAAAACTATTAAAATTTATCAATGAATTGAGTAAAGCAGCAGGATATGAAGTCAATATGCAGAAATCTGTTGCATTTCTATACTCTAACAACAAACTGTCACAAAGAGAAGTTATGAAATAATCCCATTTATAACTGCATCAAAAACAATAAAAGAACTACAAATGAGTTTAACCAAGGAGGTTAAATATCTGCCACGGATAATCACAATACACTGATAAACAAAACTGAAGGAAACTCAGGTAAATAGAATGATATTCTGTGTTCACAGATTGGAAGAATTAATGTTGCTAAAGTGTCCATACTACCTAAGCAATGTACAAATTCAATACAGCCTCTTTCAAAATTTTAATGGCATTTTTCACTGAAATAGAACAAATATTCTTAAATTTGTATAACCAAAGCAATCTTGAGAAAGAAGAGCAAAGCTGGAACTGTCACTCTTCCTAATTTCAAACTGCAATCTTAAAGTAGTTCTCATATTTGACCTACTTGCAATTTGTAAGCTTCTAAATCCTCTGATTAAAATAGTTACTATTTCTTCTAGAAGATGCAAATATGAAATAACATGCAGAAAGCACATTATGCATGCTTGTATAGAAGATGTAAAAGAAATGTTAGTCTGTTCATTTATTTCTTCACATATTAATGTGTAAAGTATGTACATAAAACTGAATGGTATATTTTAAATCACCTTATAAATTCTGTCTTTCTGACATAGTTTCAGCTTTACAAAAATGTTGTTTTAAATAATGAATTCAAGGAGTTTGTGATTAAATAGCTTCAAAAAATTTAATTAAAGAGTTTAAAACATTATACAGATATATATAAAACATTTATACAGAATATTGGAAATATGCTTTTCCTACTTAGGATATTGTCAGTGTTATAAACTTCTGTTTGTTAAACATATTCTACAGAAAATTCAATATTCCATCTCAAAGTAAATTTTAAGGAATTTACAACAACTTGAAAAAATTCAAATTTGTGAATATATTATTTAATACAACTAAAATACAGATAAAGCAATAGCTGTATTTCTAAATTCTTCTTTGAAACACTAAAAAAACTGAATCTTGCTACTTTGAAAAGAAGTAAATAAGACAAATTTAGATACTGTGATGACAATAAGGTATCAATACAAATCACACACTTACTAATGTTACACAGAAAAAGTGAATGTTCAAAATACGAAAAAAAAAAAAAAAGAGAGAGAAGAGGAGGAAGTACATTTATTTTGGAGGGAGTAACATCTTTGTTAATGTTGATGACAAAATTTGATGTCATTAATATTATTATTTGATGAGACAGTAATATATGCCAAGTTTTTTCCATTGGATTATTGCAAAATTAAAAGCAACATTACAATGTACACGTTTTTACATCATCTTATATATATGAAAACTAAAACTCAATGAAAATTAAGCTGTCATATTTACACAGAAATAAAGTAACAAAGCAAATATTGTAGCAGCATTTTACTGTACCCAAACTTGTGATTTCTTTATTCTTCCTCACTATCATTTATTCCTAAAATTCCAAAAAAGATAATCTTAGACTTTTCAATCTGAAAATAAATAATGCTTACATAAAACTATTATTTTAAAAATAAATAGAACATTTGCTTAGGTAAAGGGTGATTAGACACGTTGCCTTTTTCTTCCCATTAAGTACAACTTATAATCCTGAAAATTATGCATAAAACAGGTAGAAGACTATGAAAGTTAGAGATGTTAGAAAGAAATCACATGAAGAACCTGAAATGAGGTACCCTGGTATCAGAGGATGTCTAGTCAGGTTGAGGTAGAAGGTAGATGTACTCTCCCACCCCAACCTTCCAACAAGCAACCAGACAAAGCAACTGGAGATTCATTCTCTGTGGCCCAAGATGAAAATAGCAGGACAATTGAGAGAGGGGTCTGAGCCCTGCCCAGATAGAGGATAAGAGACCACATATTTCTCATTCTAGAAGTCGGGAGACCTCCTAGACTACACATGGGGAGAAAGATTCCTTGGAAGTCAAAAAGAAAGTGATGCTGATGCCAAGCTACCTATAGGCCTCTTCAGTAGAATCCATCTTGGCTAAGAGATGCATGTGCACACATGGGAGGATCCTGAGATATGCCAAATATGGACTCTGAACCAGACAAAGTAAAATGATTTGCCAAAGGCAAACCGGAAGAAATGCCCCATGTAAATTACTCAAACTACCACAAGACCTGACTTTTCCTTTGAGTCCACTCCTGTGTCAGACTTCACACACTGTACTCTTCATTCCTAACAAAGACTCTACCTATTTCACTACTTTCTCTCTTTGTGGGAATTCTTTTCTACAAAGCCAAAGGGCCAGGGCCTTGACACTGACCACTGGTATAGTACCTAGGATTTGGCGCTCTCACCACCATGATGAAACCTTAATCTCTGGTTGGGAATAGAAACTCTGCTTCGAACCACTGCAGGCCAAGACCACCTGAGATCAAGATCCAGACAGGCTTGTTTATTTGGGTGACAGTGATGAGTGATTTCTCAGTCTAATCTTATGTTATCTTAAACTTCATCTATTTATATATAGTTGAAAAGTTATCTATTCTTAATATAAATAATGAACTTTCTGCTTATTAGTTCAGCAAGTGAAGGCTTTTTTTTTTTTTTTTTTTAGTACTCTAACTTTGTAAAAGGAAATTTGGAAAGTTAAAATTTTAGTGTTTGTTTAATTGGCAATTTATTACAAAGTTTCTTCAGTCAGTCTGTTCAGTCATGGACAGAGAAGCCTGGGGTGCTGCAGACCATGGGGTCGAAAAGAGTCAGACAAGTTTTCTTATAACCTTATTATCATGTGTATATAATTATTTGATTCAGGAGATGGAGACATGGTATACACATCAGTCCTCTTTCTAAGCTTAGGCTTTCAATTTAGCACACTTCCCTGTGTCTAATCTCTTAGAGTTTCCAAACAAATTATCTAAAGTTACAAAGCTATCTTCCTTAAACCCTGTCTTCAAATTGACAGTCTTGTACCTAAAGGCCCAAGTGTTTCCATTGCCTAAAAAAAAAAAAAAAAAAATCATGTGCTTAACTTAAAAAACAGTTCCATTTTGATTGATATCTAATTAACTAATGTGAAGGAAATTCGTTTTAATTCATAGTTTCATCACAAGCAGCTCTTTGTAGGAAACCATTTTCAGCAGGAAACCCATTTTCTTGTCACTTTATCAAAGCTATAGTGTAACTAGCTTTTAAACCAGGCACCTCCATGTTCTCCTCATCTCCAACACAAGCACAACTTTCAAATCTTTTAATCACACAATACCTTGCCTAACTTGTTGTTGCTTTCTATAGATCAAAGAAGTAGGAATGAAGAATAAGTAATTAACAGATGACCAGACCTCTTCTCCAGATTCCCTTTTAGTAATCTTGCAAACAAACTGTGTGAACAAGAACATCTAAAGAAAGATCACAAGAAGCCATCAAGCCTGCACACAAGCCTGCCTGCCATGGGGAATGGAGGAAAATATGACTTGGTCTTCTACCTTCTTTTCTCATCTCCACAAATTTCCAACATTCTGATTAAAGACAACTTTCCTTTCTGTCAACATTCAATTTTTAAGTGGAAAGCAGCAGGTTCCAACTTGACAACATCATATCATGCTTTGGAAAGTTCTCATTTCTAAAACTGAAAGTAGATATTTTCCCTAGCATTTCTGATGTAAGTTTTGTATGAACTGTGATCCAAGTTGTAGTTCAAACCAGAAATTTTTGTTGGCCTTTGTCTCATTTTAAATAATTTTGTCTTGCCAGTTCTTTCATTTCTCCTTGAATATTTGTAATAATAGTTAAAACCTACATTGAGCATATCTACTGTTACTGCAGGTGGGTAGCTAGGTATGAGCAAAAAAATGGGCCCAGGGGCCACATGGTAGGAAATCATACATCCTTTGGTAGATGAAGAAAAGCAGAAACCCCCAGACTGACAGGAAATCACACATTTAGGTGATAAGTGTCTTCTGTGCAGACAAAAAAAAAAAGATGAGGAAGGGCAGGAGTCTTCTGCATCCCAGTGCAACCTATTGTTCACTATACTCTCATTACAATACAATTGGCCTTGTAGATAAGAAATATCCATCATGCACTGATGCCATGACACTTCTGACCTAAGGTAAATAAAGATAAAAATTCTCTCCTCCCCTCAGGAAGTTGGAGCTGGGATGAAAATCAGGAAATATGATCCCCAAGCTTCTTCTTCACCATTGAATATTCTACCACTTCATTTGTATGCCCACCATGTGCGTGCGTGGTAAGTGCCTTCAGGATGTGTCTGACTCTTTGTGACCCTATAGACTGTAGCCCACCAGGCTCCTCTGACCATGAGGATTCTCCAGGCAACGATACTGGAGTAGATTGCCATGCTCTCCTACAGGGGATCTTCCCAACCCACCTGGACCACTAGCCAAGTTCAGTTCAGTTCAGTCGCTCAGGCTTGTCTGACTCTTTATGACCCCATGAATCGCAGCACTCCAGGCATCCCTGTTCATAACCATCACTTGGAGTTCACTCAGACTCATGTCCATCAAGTCCGTGATGCCATCCAGCCATCTCATCCTCAGTCATCACCTTCTCCTCCTACCCCAATCCCTCCCAGCATCAGAGTCTTTTCCAATGAGTAATCTCTTCGCATGCGGTGGCCAAAGTACTGAAGTTTCAGATTTAGCATCATTCCTTCCAAAGAAATCCCAGGGCTGATCTCCTTCAGAATGGACTGGTTGGATCTCCTTGCAGTCCAAGGGACTCTCAAGAGTCTTCTCCAACACCACAGTTCAAAAGCATCAGTTCTTCGGCGCTCAGCATTCTTCACAGTCCAACTCTCACATCCATACATGACCACTGGAAAAACCATAGCCTTGACTAGAAGGACCTTAGTTGGCAAAGTAATGTCTCTACTTTTGAATATACTATCTAGGTTGGTCATAACTTTTCTTCCAAGGAGTAAATGTCTTCTAATTTCATGGCTGCAGTCACCATCTGCAGTGATTTTGGAGCCCCAAAAAATAAAGTCTGACACTGTTTCCACTGTTTCCCCATCTATTTCCCATGAAGTGATGGGACTGGATGCCATGATCTTCGTTTTCTGAATATTGAGCTTTAAGCCAACTTTTTCGCTCTCCACTTTCACTTTCATCAAGCGGATTTTTAGCTCCTCTTCACTTTCTGCCATAAGGGTGGTGTCATGTGCATATCTGAGGTTATTGATATTTCTCCCGGCAATCTTGATTCCAGCTTGTGTTTCGGCAGGTTAAGTGGTCTGGTATTCCCATATTTTTCAGAATTTTCCACAGTTTGTTGTGATCCACACAGTCAAAGGCTTTGGCATAGTCAATAAAGGAGAAATAGATGTTTTTCTGGAACTCTCTTGCTTTTTCCATGATCCAGCGGATGTTGGCAATTTGATCTCTGGTTCCTCTGCCTTTTCTATAACCAGCTTGAACATCAGGGAGTTCACAGTTCACGTACTGCTGAAGCTTGGCTTGGAGAATTTTGAGTATTACTTCACTAGCATGTGAGATGAGTGCAACTGTGCTGTAGTTTGAGCATTCTTTGGCATTGCCTTTCTTTGGAACTGGAATGAAAACTGACCCTTTCCTGTCCTGTGGCCACTGCTGAGTCTTCCAAATTTGCTGGCATATTGAGTGCAGCACTTTCACACCATCATCTTTCAGGATTTGAAACAGCTCAACTGGAATTCCATCACTTCCACTAGCTTTGTTTGTAGTGATGCTTTCTTAGGCCCACTTGACTTCACATTCCAAGATGTCTGGCTCTAGATGAGTGATCACATCATCATGATTATCTGGATCATGAAGATCTCTTTTGTACAGTCCTTCCATGTATTCTTGGCAAGTCTTCTTAATATCTTCTGCTTCTGTTAGGTCCATAGCATTTCTGTCCTTTATCGAGCCCATCTTTGCATGAAATGTTCCCTTGGAATGTCTAATTTTCTTGAAGAAATCTCTAGTATTACCCATTCTGTTGTTTTCCTCTATTTCTTTGCATTGATTGCTGAGGAAGGCTTTCTTATCTCTCCTTTGGAACTCTGCATTCAGATGCTTATATCTCTCCTTTCCTCCTTTGATTTTCACCTCTCTTGTTTTCATAGCTATTTATAAGGCCTCCCCAGACAGCCATTTTGCTTTTTTGC
Source organism: Nanger dama (assembly GCA_917880005.1). Lineage (NCBI taxonomy): Eukaryota > Metazoa > Chordata > Mammalia > Artiodactyla > Bovidae > Nanger > Nanger dama. The sequence goes on along the minus strand of CAKJTW010000004.1, from coordinate 62,120,207 downwards.
ATTTCTTTTCCATGGGGATGGTCTTGATCCCTGTCTTCTGTACAATATCATGAACCTCATTCCATGGTTCATCAGGCACTCTATCTATCAGATCTAGGCCCTTAAATCTATTCCTCACCTCCACTGTATAATTATAAGGGATTTGATTTAGGTCATACCTGAATGGTCTAGCGGTTTTGCCTACTTTCTTCAATTTAAGTCTGAGTTTGGTAATAAGGAGTTCATGATCTGAGCCACAGTCTGCTCCTGGTCTTGTTTTTGTCGACTGTATAGAGCTTCTCCATCTTTGGCTGCAAAGAATATAATCAATCTGATTTCGGTGTTGATCATCTGGTGATGTCAATGTGTAGAGTCTTCTCGTGTGTTGTTGGAAGAGGGTGTTTGCCATGACCAGTGCATTTTCTTGGCAAAACTCTATTAGTCTTTGTCCTGCTTCATTCCGCATTCCAAGGCCAAATTTGCCTATTACTCCAGGTGTTTCTTGACTTCCTACTTTAGCATTCCAGTCCCCTATAATGAAAAGGACATCTTTTTAGAGTGTTAGTTCTAAAAGGTCTTGTAGGTCTTCATAAAACTGTTCAACTTCAGCTTCTTTATCATAACCAAAGAAACCCAAAACAGCAGCTCCTCACCTATCTGCCTGTTTTCCTTCTGAGAGTGCATTTTTGCATAAATAAACTCTGACTTTACTGTTTGGGCTTCCTTGGTGGCTCAGATGGTAAAGAATCCACCTGAAATATGGGAAACCTGGGTTCCACCTCTGGGTTGGGAAGATCCCCTGGAGAAGGAAATGGCTACTCATTCCAGTATTCTTGCCTGGAGAATTCCATGGACAGAGGAGCCTGGCAGTCTACAATCTATGGGGTCACAAAGAGTTAGACACAACTAAGTGACTTCACTTTTCGCTTTACTTTCTTAACCTCCTTGCTTTGTTTTCAATTTTTCTCACAACGAGGCAAAAGCCTCAGATTCACTGTGAACACTACCAGCATATTTCATTTTCTCCCTTCCTCTTTTGTTTTCAGGTTCTGGGAGGGAGGAGTCAGGTATGATCCACTGAGATAATTTTTTGAAGATGTGATACTTAAGGCAAATATATTCGATTCTCCATCACCTGATTCTATTCCAAGCCCAGAATGGTCCAGAGCGATCTCAAACAATTTGAGTTCATTTATTTTCAAGGAAAGTCATTCCTATTTGGAAGGAAGGTTATTATATCAGCTCTAGTGTAAGAAAATCAAACAAAATAATGCAACTCTTCCAAAGAAAGAAATGTAGAATGAAAAGGGACCAGGATAAGAAAAGTTGGCTGTTACAGCATGTAGGTGATAGGATATTACTGGCTTCAATGGTGGACATTAAGATTTGTTTAAATGATACTCATCAAATTCATTGTCCTCTCTTGGACTTGGTCAGACTTGCTTCAAGCTATTAGCCTGGCTGCAGATCCTGTGCAACTTGGAGCCAAATAAAGCCAGTTATTCATGATTGGAAGACATTAAATAGCAATGTGTCCCCTAATGAGTAGTTTTCTGTGCAATCTTACACTGATAATTTAAAATAGTGTTTTGAGAATCCAACGGTCCAGTCATTAGAACTCTGCATTTCCAGAGCTGGAAGCATTGGTCTGACTCTTGGTTGGAGAACTGAGATCCTACATGCCATGTGTCACAGTCAAAAGGAAAAAAAATAAAAATAAAATGGTGGTTTGAATGCTATTGTGTTAAACAATGTGGTAGTTAGGACTTTATGTGGATAGATAAGCTGTTCTACAGTATCTCACTTTATTGCCAGACAATAGCTCCTCAAAAATATTAAATATAGTTAATATTTGATTTTCCAATTTGGCAGACCAGGAAGCTATTTTCCTCCCAACTTGCTACTTATGAAACTATGAACATATATGCAGTGTTGTAGATATATGAAATTGTGCAAACATAAGAATTTTTCATCTACTAGTTATATATTCCAAATTAATACATCACTTTTGCTTTTCAAAGTGTTTTTAATCTCTAAATTTTATAATGGATGTGGAAATTTTGAGCCAATTATTTTGGGAATGTAAGTTATTATCTTCTTTTACAAATAAAAAATATTGCCCATTTTTTTATTGTCAGTGATAAGTACAAATATAACTATTTTTTCATTCTATATTGTATATTTTATTCAGTTATTTTAAAATACAGTTTTGGAAAAAAAGTTAATAATATTTCCAAATCTTACACCATTCTTTTGAAAATATGTATTTATTGTAATTTTCCTCTATATTTTGAAAAGGCAGAATCAAGTGCTATATAAGAAAAGAAGCATGCCATTTTTATTACATCATAATATATTAATCAAGGTGTCTAACTCTTCAAATAAAAGATGTATTGAGAATTCAAATTAAGAACAAGATAGAATAAAATGTGTCTGCTCTAATGCATATTATCTCCAATAAAGGAAACATACTTGCCAGCATATTGGGGAATATGAAGTTTTTCATCAAGTAACAGATAGTGAATGGTATTTGCAGAGCCTTTTATTACTAATCCAAGGGCTAAATGTCTTGGATATAAATGTCTATGAAATTCTTTATATGATGCTGTCTAGATTCATTGATTTAATGGACATTAAACAAAAAAATGAAATATTTATAAGTTTAAATAGGTTTTTAAAGTATTTTTACACAATTTTATAACATAATCAACTCTTAAGAATAGTAGGAAAAATAAGACCTCTAAAAACTGGACAAAAGACATAAACAATTAATTCACTGAAGAGTAGTGTAAGTATCCATTAGACATATTTCAATCATTTTCAAGCTCATTGAAATGAGCTTGTAAATATAAATAAAGTGAAATACATAATTCAAGAATGATATCAGAATTTCACTGAGAATTCTGGAAATTGAATGTTATATCTGACCGGTGACATTTAGAAAGTATGAATCAAAAGTCTGAACTGTGTACATTCTGACTTAGAAATTACACTTTTATATTTACATTAATTTAATTAAACATATTAAATTACTATATTTATGTCAATTTAATTATAGAATATATGCAATTACAATTAGTTATAGTGATTATATTTATTATACAGAAAAACCATAGGTGTTAGGCTTTTCACTCAGTGGTACTCCACCATGAATCTCAACTCCCAAAGTTACAGCTTTTCAGGGGCCCACTTTACTGATTTTTGTTCTCCTATGCAATCCATCTTCCTAAGGTTTGGCCACAGTCTCAGGATGATTGGATCTGGAGGGTTCTAGTCACACAGACATCCAGGACCATGAACCATATCTAACTCCTGACCTCCTAGCAACAAAGAGGAGAAATCCAGTCTTCTTTCCCATTCCAACATAACTGGCCTTTTTCAAGGTAAAGATCCCATTATCTTAGACTAAGTTGGTACTTTCTTTCTAGTGATACTATGGGAGTTAAATGGTGTGTGCATCTGATTAATGTAGATTTGTTTGTTCACTTCTGCCACTCAAAATGAAGGGTTGTTGTTCTTGTTCAGTTAACTCAGTCATGTCTGACTCTTTGTGACCCCAAGGACTGCAGCACACAAGGTTTCCCTGTCCTTCACTATTTCCCAGATTTTGCTCAAACTTGCATCCATAGAGCTGGTGATGCCATCCAACCGTTTCATCATTGTCACCACTTCTCCTCCTGTGCTCAATCTTCCCCAGCACCAGGGTCTTTTCCGATCTGTTGTCTCTTTCAATCACTAGCCAAAGCACTGGAGCTTCAGCTTCAGCATCAGTCCTTCCAATGAATATTCAGGATTGAATTCCTTTATAATTGACTGGTTTGATCTCCTTACAAAGTTAATGAGGTTTTGGAGTGGAGACTATAGTAGAAGTCAGTACTAAGTTTGACAAAGAAAAATATAATATTGTCACAAAAATTTCAAAAACTTCTCAATCAGTTCATTTCAGTTGCTCAGTCGTGTCCGACTCTTTTCGAGCCTATGAATCGCAGCATGCCAGGCCTCCCTGTCGATCACCATCTCCCGGAGTTCACTCAGATTCATGTCCATCGAGTCCATGATGCCATCCAGCCACCTCATCCTCTATCATCCCCTTCTCCTCCTGCCCTCAATCCTTCCCAGCATCAGAGTCTTTTCCAGTGAGTGAACTCTTCGCATGGGGTGGCCAAAGTACTGGAGTTTCAGCTTTAGGATCATTCCTTTCAAAGAAATCTACGGGCTGATCTCCTTCAGAATGGACTGGTTGGATCTCCTTGCAGTCCAAGGGACTCTCAAGAGTCTTCTCCAACACCACAGTTCAAAAGCATAAATTCTTCAGCACTCAGATTTCTTCACAGTCCAACTCACACATACATACATGATCACAGGAAGAACCATAGCCTTGACTAGATGGACCTTAGTCAACAAAGTAATGTCTCTGCTTTTGAATATGCTATCTAGGCTGATCATAACTATTCTTCCAAGGAGTAAGTGTCTTCTAATTTTAAGGCTGCAGTCATAATCTGCAGTGATTTTGGAGCCCCCCAAAAATAAAGTCTGACACTGTTTCCACTGTTTCACCATCTATTTCCCATGAAGTGATGGGACCGGAAGCCATGATCTTCATTTTCTGAATGTTGAGCTTTAAGCCAATTTTTTTCACTCTCCTTTTTCACTTTCATCAAGCGGATTTTTAGCTCCTCTTCACTTTCTGCCATAAGGGTGGTGTCATATGCATATCTGAGGTTGTTGATATTTCTCCCGGCAATCTTGATTCCAGCTTGTGTTTCTTCCAGTCCAGCGTTTTTCATGATGTACTCTGCCTATAGTTAAATAAACAGGGTGACAGTATACAGCCTTGACGTACTCCTTTTCCTATTTGGAACCAGTCTGTTGTTCCATGTCCAGTTCTAACTGTTGCTTCCTGACCTGCATACAGATTTCTCAAGAGGGAGGTTAAGTGGTCTGGTATTCCCATCTCTTTCAGAATTTTTCAGTTTGTTGTGATCCACACAGTCAAAGGCTTTGCAATAGTCAATAAAGCAGAAATAGATGGTTTTTCTGGAACTCTCTTGCTTTTTCCATGATCCAGTGGATGCTGGCAATTTGATCTCTGGTTCCTCTGCCTTTTCTAAAACCAGCTTGAACGTCAGAGAGTTCACGGTTCACATATTGCTGAAGCCTGGCTTGGAGAATTTAGAGCATTACTTTACTAGCATGTGAAATGAGTGCAATTATGCGGTAGTTTGAGCATTCTTTGGCATTGCCTTTCTTTGGAACTGGAATGAAAACTGACTTTTTCCAGTCCTGTGGCCACTGCTGAGTTTTCCAAATTTGCTGGCATATTGAGTACAGCACTTTCACACCATCATCTTTCAGGATTTGAAACAGCTCAACTACAATTCCATCACCTCCACTAGCTTTATTCGTAGTGATGCTTTCTAAGGCCCACTTAACTTCACATTCCAAGATGTCTGGTTCTAGATTAGTGATCACATCATTATGAATATCTGGGTCATGAAGATCTCTTTTGTACAGTTCTTCCATGTATTCTTGCCACCTCTTCTTAATATCTTCTGCTTCTGTTAGGTCCATACTATTTCTACCCTTTATCAAGCCTATCTTTGCATGAAATGTTCCCTTGGTATCTCTAATTTTCTTGAAGAGATCTCTAGTCTTTCCCATTCTGTTGTTTTCCTCTATTTCTTTGCATTGATCGCTGAAGAAGGCTTTCTTACCTCTTCTTGCTATTCTTTGGAACTCTGCATTCAGATGCTTGTATCTTTCCTTTTCTCCTTTGGTTTTCGCTTCTCTTCTTTTCACAGCTATTTGTAAGGCCTCCCCAGACAGCCATTTTGGTTTTTGCATTTCTTTTCCATGGGGATGGTCTTGATCCCTGTCTTCTGTACAATGTCACGAACCTCCATCCATAGTTCATCAGGCAATCTATCAGATCTAGGCCCTTAAATCTATTCCTCACTTCCACTGTATAATTATAAGGGATTTGATTTAGGTCATACCTGAATGGTCCAGTGGTTTGCCTACTTTCTTCAATTTAAGTCTGAGTTTGGTAATAAGGAGCTCATGATCTGAGCCACAGTCTGCTCCTGGTCTTGTTTTTGTCGACTGTATAGAGCTTCTCCATCTTTGGCTGCAAAGAATATAATCAATCTGATTTCGGTGTTGATCATCTGGTGATGTGAATGTGTAGTCTTCTCTTGTGTTGTTGGAAGAGGGTGTTTGCTCTGACCAGTGCATTTTCTTGGCAAAACTCTATTAGTCTTTGTCCTGCTTCATTCCGCATTCCAAGGCCAAATTTGCTTATTACTCCAGGTGTTTCTTGACTTCCTACTTTTGCATTCCAGTCCCCTATAATGAAAAGGGCATCGTTTTTGTCTGTTACTTCTAAAAGGTCTTGTAGGTCTTCATAAAACCATTCAACTTCAGCTTCTTCAGCATTACTGGTTGGGGCATAGACTTGGATAACTGTGATATTGAATGGTTTGCCTTGGAGATGAACAGAGATCATTCTGTCATTTTTGAGATTGCATCCAAGTACTGCATTTTGGACTCTTTTGTTGACCATGATGGCTACTCCATTTCTTCTGAGGGATTCCTGCCATAGTAGTAGATATAATGGTCATCTGAGTTAAATTCACCCATTCCAGTCCATTTTAGTTCGCTCATTCCTAGAATATCGACATTCACTCTTGCCATCTTTTGTTTGACCACTTACTATTTACCTTAATTCATGGACCTGACATTCCAGGTTCCTATGCAGTATTGCTCTTTACAGCATCGGATCTTGCTTCTATCACCAGTCACATCCGCAACTGTTATTGGTTTTACTTTGGCTCCATCCTTTCATTCTTTCTGGAGTTATTTCTCCACTGATCTCTAGTAGCATATTGGGCACCTAATGACACGTGGAGTTCCTCTTTTGGTAGCTTATCATTTTGCCTTTTCATGATGTTCATGGGGTTCTCAAGGCAAGAATACTGAAGTGGCTTGCCATTCCCTTCTCCAGTGGACTACGTTCTGCCAGACCTTTTCACCATGACCCGCCCATCTTGGGTTGCTCTGTGGGCATGGCTTGGTTTCATTGAGTTAGAAAAGGCTGTGATCCTAGTGTGATTAGACTGACTAGTTTTCTGTGGGTATGGTTTCAGTGTGTCTGCCCTCTGATGCCCTCCTGCAACACCTACCATCTTACTTGGGTTTTTCTTACCTTAGGCATGGGGTACCTCTTCACCACTGCTCCAGCAAAGCACAGCCACTGCTCCTTACCTTGGACGAGGGGTATCTCCTTACTGCCACCATTCCTGACCTTCAACATGAGACAGCTCCTCTAGGCCCTCCTGCTCCTGTGCAGCCACTGCTCCTCAGGTTGCTCCTCCCAGCTGCCAGCCTCAGGCATGGGTGGCTCCTTCCAGCTGCCGTTCCTGGCCTTGGGCTTGGGGTTGCTCCTCAGGGTCACTGCCCCTGGCCTTCGATGTGAGGTGGCTTCTCCCAGCTGCCCTGGACCTCGGACGCGGGGTGTCTCCTCCCTGCTGCTGCCCCTGATCTCAGATGTGGGGTAGCTCCTCCCATCCGCCACTGACCTTGGACACAGGGTAGCTCCTCTTGGCCATTCCTGCGCCGTCGCAGCCTGGCACTCTAGGCCGCTGCCCCTGACCTCGGACATGGTGTAGCTCCTCTCGGTCGCACTTAGTGCACCCGCTCTCCCAGCCGCCTTCATACTTGTTATTTTAGAAGTTTTAGATTTATTAGAAAATTGCAAATATATTATAAATTAATCAAATGCATACTACACCTTTTTTATTCTACTAATAACTTAAAATAGTAAGATATATGACTTGAAATTAATGAATCAGTATGATACACTGTTACTGACTATGTCCAGAGTTTATTCAGATTTTTTAGTCTTTAAAGTTTTTTTTTTTTTTTCTTCCAGTTTCAAGATCCCATCCTGGACAGTAACTTAAAATTTAGTTGTCATGTCTCCTTAAGTTCATTTCGGTTGTAACAGCTTCTTAAATTTTCCCTGATTTTGATTAGCTTGACAGTTTTAACTTATGCTTGTCAGGTATTTTGTGAAATGAGCCTGAATTGGGATTTGTTTGATATTTTTCTCGTGATTAGGCTGGGATTATGGGTTTTGGGGAGGAGGATGGCAGGGGTAAAGTACTGTTTTCATCATATCTTATCAAGGGTACCATCTACAAGATTTATGACTGTTGCTGCTGACCTTTATCACCTGAGTGAGAGTGTCAGGTCCTTTAAAGCACTTGCTTTCTTCCTTTCCACTGTGTACTGTGGCATGAAGTTAGCATGTACAGCCCAGTTTCAGAGACTAAGGGTTATGTCTCTTCTCTCCTGTTTATTTGTTTAATCATTTACATCAGCAGGTACTCATGTATTTATTTTATACTTTGGATTATAATAAAATAAAAGATCATTTATTATAATATTGGACTTGGTTAACTCCTATGGACTTGGATTCATCGTTTCTTGTGTTTCTGCCATATACTTTGAGATGCTCCATGAAGTTCTTACATATTTCCTACTTCAGTCCTAGAATCAGGTATTTTCCTCATAGAGCTTTGATCCTTAGCTTTGGAGAATTGTGAGAAACAAAGGTCTGGGTGCTAGGAGTGCTTATTGTAACTGAGGTATCATTGCTTCTAGGTCCTCACAACTGATACAACAAAGGAATATGTGTTTGTGGGTGCTAGCTCATCTGTGTGATTATATTTGTAAATGTATATTCATATATGTAAGTATATATATAAAATATATACATTTATATTTACATTATGAAAAGTTAAAACATAGAAATGAAAAAATAGAAAACAAACATGGTTACTGAAGGGGAAAGAGCAGAGCAGAAGAGAGATAAATTAGGTGTTTGGATTTAACATATACATACTACTATATATAAAATAAATAACCATCAAGAGCATCCTGCATGGAACAGGGAACTACACTCAATATTTTGTAATAACATATAAGGGAAAATAATCTGAAAAAGAATATATATACTCATAATGAAATCACTTTGCCATATACCCAAAGCCAACACAACATTATAAATCAAACAAACTTCAATTAAGAAACTTAACTGACAAAAATGATAACTTACCCTCAACAAAAATGGACATTGGTCTTAAGTATTTAAAACTTAAAATGTAGGTGCTCTGCTAAAAAAAAAAAAAAAAAAAAGAGTTCATATAATATATCTAGCATTAATCCATTCTAACTTCTTCCTTTTGCTTATCTGTAAGCTTTAAGTCCAACAGTGAGAAATCTGTCTCCCTCTATCCAGCATCCATTTACCTAGTTACTCAATTCCAGGATGCAGGTAGAGTGATACCAGAATTATTGGCCTCTCACTTCAAGATGAATACCTGCATCAACCCAGTTAAGTAGTTTTGTATAGTTTTATTTGCTTTTAGGCTTACAAACTTCATTCATCTCTAGTTAGTTAGGCGAGCACCTTTTCCATTGCCCCATCAGTGAAACTGTCTTAAACATCTGTAATATTGTTAAAACATTATGTTGAAAGTCTATGTTCTGTCCTGAAGTCCTCTGACTTCCAAGAAATATACATTTCAATTTTTCTTACATTAAGATTCTCTGGGCTGTAAAGTTCTATGAGTTTTGAAGAAAGCATAGTGTCATGGATCTACTTATAGAAAATAATTTCAGACTCTACAGTATTTTTTATATTTCATCTATTTAATAATCCTTCTTCCACCCAAAGCCATTGAAACCAGTGATATTTTTATGTCTGTATTTTTGCCTTTCCCAGAATATCATAACCTGATGGGATTTCTAAAAGAAAAATCTATGAATGTATTAGTGCCACTCAAGTCTGCATACCCCAGGATATTTTTACTCTTACGGTGGTACAAGTGCAATCTGCAACAGTTTGTCAAAAACGTCATTAAAAGTGTTCATATTAGTTGATGTTTCCAGCAACTTCTCCCCAGATGAACAGAGCTCCACTGTGACTCTCTGGATCTGCCTAGTCTTCCAGCTCCTGGGGTGGCAAGTTTGCCCTGAAACTTCAAATTTCTCGTGATTCTAAGTATTGTTATTGCTTTTAGTTTGTCTAATTTTACCTTGTTATAAGGATGGGAATGAAGACTTTCTGGTTCTTTACATGTTGGAATTGAAACCAGAATTTTCAGGGGCTTTTCCAACGTTTAAGTAAAGATGTAGGAAGTAAGATAAATGAATTTGGAACTCTGTGAAGAGATCTGGATTACTGATGTTTGTGTGCACCTTGGATACAGGTGGCAATTAAAGCTAATGGAATGGATAAGACTGCCTGGAGGAGAAGTGTTAAAATAGGAGCCAAGATCAAGATGGATACATGTCAAAATTTAGTGGCAAGTAGGGCTGCCATCTATGGGGTCGCACAGAGTTGGACACAACTGAAGCAACTTAGCAGCAGCAGCAGCAGCAGCAGCAGAAGATGAACCAGCAGAGGTTCTGAGGTATCGAAAGTGTTGAAAGGAAATACAAGACATTGTGATACCACAGCAGAGTGTTTTCATGAAACAAATCAGATGAAGACTAAAGAATATATCCATTTAATTAGAATTCCACTCAGTTGTAATATTGGAATTATTTTAGTAACGGATTGTGTTGACTAGTTTTAAACAGTTAATGGATCATTGAGAAAGAGTAAATGATAAAAATGTTGAAAATAGACTGCATTTTAAAGGTTGAAGTTAGTGGATATATTTAAGTGTATTGGAAAAGATGTAATTATCAAGATTTAACAGTATGGAAGAGAAAATCATAATCAATTTAGATGGATGCTGATGAAAGTATTTGTGAAATTAGACCTGAGAAATAATGATTGAAAATGAAAAAAATAAGGGCAAATACATATCTAGAAATAATAACCAAAGATCATTTCTGGTTGGTGAAATTATCTGATTTTTTTTTATTGAGCTCTTTTCCCCAAATCATCTGTTACTGATTGTATGCTAGTTTGTAGTTAGAAAAAGAGAAGGAAAAAAAAAGACAAAAACAAAAGCACTAAGAAGGAGGAGACATATGTGTACCTGTAATGGATTCATGTTGATGTATGGCAGAAACCAACACAATATTGCAAAGCAATTATCCTTCAGTTAAAGATACATAAATGAAAAATCAACTGAGCCTCATCCATAGCTTTTCTCTGACTTGAAATTATGTGAATGATAGACCCAGACCCTCCTTTCATGTAGTTTGTACTCTATGACAGGAAATAGTGAAGAATATGAAAATCTTAATATACAGTGATAGGTACTACTTAAGGTTTGCATTTGGGAGCTATGAAAATAGTCTGATTATTCACATAAAAGAGCTTTTGCATAATATGAGTGCTGTATCCATAACAAAAATAGGAGACTCATTTACTTTCATAGTGGCTATTTTGGTGAAACTCCTTACTTTATGGATGTCCAAGGAATGAGTCTGCCCTTGTCCCTATATTGTATATTGATTTGTTCCTCAGCAATCTCAAATTTGACATTGACTACCAAGAAGAATTTAGACACTAAAAAAAGCTATGTTTTTTTCATTATTTATTGAATTCATGGCTGCAGAAAGCAAGTCTTATTCAAAAATCCCATATTCACATAGTGATTTACTCATAAGTTCTGCTTGCCTACTCCTTTTTCTCTTTCAAATCAAATTTTAGTACTTAGAGCTTACCCAAAAGACAAACTTAAGAAATCATGAAGTGGGATTTTTCTTCTATTAACAGACTAAAGTATGAATAAATGTACTTTATAATATACAATATTTTTAGTAAACTTAAATTTAACCAAAAATAAAAGAAACAAAAATAACTTTATTGTCTTTCCTTCATTCTTTGTTTAATTTGTATGTTAATTAAGATAGTAAATTATAGATAATAGTCAAACAAAAATGTCTTGTGCTTTTCTTATTTATGGACTTAGTTTTGCCTACAAGGAATGCATTTTTTCACTTTCAAATTATTTATGACATATTTACATAGGTATTCCAGTTAAATTTAATTAACAGTAGTGAGGATTGGAATGGAGATAAAGTATTTTTCAAGCATTTGTATTGTCCATGGGTGACTAAGAAACTAGTATATTCAAGGTGGGTTTGTTGACAGATTTCTATGTGAAAATTTGAAAAGACTAATGATTTGATCAAAGCTTTTTGAATGTGACCTCTCCTTTCCAAAATAAACTCACTTCCTAGCCTGAAATTAGAGATTCTCTATAATTTGAAAATAAATTTTTCCCCTAATATTGTTTATCACCATTTCCTTTCATATGATATTAGCATCAAATTGAACTCAATCTCAGGCACTATGGGGATTATCACACATGTTGTGATAATAAGTTACAATTAATGCAATTTTACTGCATAGTCAAAGAAGACTTGAGTCTCAAAATTCAAACCATGGCAGTGTCATCTCAAAAATAGTGTGTAAACAGAATGAGATTGCAGCAGGAAGCGCAAACCACTTTATTAATCAGTAGTATATTCATTTAATTCACTGTTAAGTGTCTCTGTTAAATAACATTCTCTCTCTGGTGTTCATCATGATCTTGGATGATTAAAAAGCATTTGGATAATATCTGTAATCAAATTGGGCTCACTGAGCGATGTATACCACTGAGTTCTGGGGACCAAATGAGACAAAAGTTCCAACTGTCAAATTAAGTGGAGTAAGTTAAAGGAAATTAAAAATGTGTTTCCCCAGAGATGCAATAGATACATTTTATTGTCATGTTCTTTCCTTTATCATCTCTGAAGACAGATGCTGTCAGCTGTTTTTGAATGAGCATTGAAAAGTGTCTTTGGAGAAGTAGAGAACAAATCCAAATAGAACCTATGTTCCATTAAAATCAATCCCCAAGCAGTCCAAACTGAAGTTGACTAAATACATTTTTTTTCTTTTGTATGCTTCTCCTAGCTTCAAAAAGGAGATTTTTCCCATATGAGCATCTACATATTTGAAATAAAAGTATTGAACAAATATGTTTAAATATGTTATATCCTCTGTTTCAAAAGGATAGGCATTCATTTCACTGTGTCCAGAAGGCAACATGTTCCTTTAGCCTCAAAATTCACATAATTCATGATCCAGGAACGTTATGGGTGGCAGCAGAGTTTAAATCAAGGCAAACATTTTGTTTCTCTTCAGAAATGCAAGAATAAGATGACATCTAAATAATACAATTACAAAATTAATAATAATAATAATGTAAAATTTGAGATCCCAGAAAATTCTTCTTTGCATTATAATGTCACATTGACCTAGAGCTGAAAGTGGAGAGAGAATTCGAAGCATACGATCTTAAAGGTTTATGAGGAAGTTCATTTTAGAGTCATTTGCTTAGTGACTGGTCATGTGGTGGCAAATACGTGTGATGTCCTGGCAAGAGAATGCACTTGAAGTCAATAAAGTGCCTGTGTTGAAGGCATTACATATTAGTTAGCTTTGAAGGCAAGTAAAGGCTAATTTAAATCCCAGTATCCCAGGTGACGCCAGTGGTAAAGAACTCACCGACCAATGCAAGAAAAGTAAAAGATGTAGATTTGATACCAGGTCTGGAAGATCCCCTGGAGGAGGATATGATAGAGAATCCCCTGGACAGAGGGGCCTGGCAGGCTACAGAGAAGCCTGCCAGGCTACATAGTGCCACAAAGAGTCAGACACGACTGAAGCAACTTAACATGCACACACAAGCACACGATTATGGATCATCTTTCTGCATGTGACATTGGACAGGATGCATAAACTCTCTGACTTTCACGTTTTTCATTTATAAAAAGAAATTTAAAAAGGAGGGAAAGTCCTCCTACCTCATGGGATTATTATATAGAATAAATGAACTATGATCTTAACACATGTAGGATCCTCAGTAATTAAGCTCTTAACAGATATGGTTTTCTTTTTCCCTCCTTTTGCTTTCCCTTTCTATTTTTCCCATTGTGATTCAAATGAAGATGGAATTACTGTCTTCACAGAAGTGCTTGTGAGCATTAAAAAGTCAAAGATTCCAAGTGATACTATTTTACAGTGTTAGTTATATTACAGAGAATCGTGAAGCAACCTGATTATGAAACAGTGCAGGTAAAGAAGAGAATTAAATCCACTCAAATAGAATATTTCCAGGCTTGAGGCATAATCATGTAGGGTATATCATGACCAAGTGGTTGGTAAATATCTGCATATTTCATTTTTATTCATCTCCACTCAATCTCCTTTCATCCAAACCCACAGTCCATCTGCCCCCAACTATTAAGAAGCCTAAAGCAATAGTTATTGCTACAATTACCTCTGGCTTTTTTATGGCCTTCTGTGATTGGGTTTGGGAGATAGTTTCATTTGGGCATGGGCAAAGCAAGTATTTGCTTAACAGGACTTGCCCAAAATATCTTCCCCACTGACATTCCGAAGAATCAGAATTTTATTTTTATTATTTTTTAAAATGTTAGTATTTCTGGTGGGAATAGGAATTTAACTGATAGCAATCTTTTTTTTTCCCTTGGCATGAATTCATGTATTCAAAATGGGAAGCTCATTTCAGATAGTTTTAATATAGAAAACAGAGGTTTGTAACATGGCCCCTGACCAAATTTAGATGTAATGTGATACATACCTATACATACATATACATGTAGACCTGTATATAATATACATTACATATATTAACCATAGCATCTGTCACTGTATATCATAATGAATTTGCAGGGAGACCATATGTCTAAGGTCACAGAAAAAGTGATTAGCAAACAGAGTGGTAGATTTCATCTCAGTTTTATCTGGCTACAAAATTTGGGCTTGGCATATTAATTTTTTTTTTAGGGACATTTCTCCATAGTTTTGATACTTGATATACAACCTGCTTTTGTAAGAGAGAGAAAGTGAAAGATCAGACACTTTTAAGCATTCAGTTGTGGGAATTTCCTCCCAAACTTTAAAACAAAAGAAAGAAGGGAACAGGTCACAACAGTTTAACATTCCAGATGTTGATTATAATCTCATGGCTCGAAAATATTTTAAATTGAAGTGCCTTGGTACTGCATGATAAACTACAGAAGACCAACTAAATATTTCTACTGAATGTTTCCTTTAAATGAAATGTTAAGTTTATACATTCAAGCTGTCTCTATTTGTGGATTTTCAACTACAGAAACTCTACAGGCCTTCAATTCGTGAACTTTCAAAGATTGAACATGTGTTCACACGTCAAATCACATAAGTTAGTTCATGTTTCTTGGGTACCTTGTTGCATGTGTGCATCCCGCATGTGTGCGCAAACACAAAAGTGCTTGTGCTTCTGTGTATTTTACTGTGCAGTACTATGTGGAATACAGTTAGTGCAGCATTATGACAAGTCCAAGATGCACAGATGCAAGTGTATAAGCAGTGGTGATGTAGCTGGTATTGCTAAAAGCACCAGCTGTTGTACTGTAATACTATACTTTTCAATGTATTATATTATATTAAACATGTTTTCCTTACTTTTGTATTTTTTTTATGTATTATATATGTGAAAAGTATTATAAGCCTATTACCATACAGTACTGCATAGCCGATTATGTTAGATTGGTGCCTAGGCTAACTTTGTTTGGCTTATGAACAAATTAGACTCATAAATGCATTCTTAGAACAGAACTCATTCTTATGGAGGGGACTTACTGTATTTATGAGCCACATAACATCATTTTTTTCATTAAAAAAAAAAAAGAAAATTCAAGCAATATTCAAAGAATACACAGCTGGAGAGAGGCAACCAGAGATTTTCCTCCAATTATTCCCTAGAAGATGATGATTCCATTTAATGCATGTTTTCAACAAAAGGGTTTATGACTGCCACTAAATTGAATGCTTTGATAATACGTCTTATCAAATTTTAATAATATGTTGGAAAGGATTTTTAACCTGAACACATAAAACAAAACATTAAGGCAGTGGAAGAGAAACAACAACAACAACAACAACCAACAGTCAATTTACTAGCATTATTTTCTAAAAAAGGTTAATCAGGACAGTTTTGTGATTTTTTTTTCCAGTTCTAGATTTAGCCTTTGATGTATACTGCAAGATATACTGAGATATAATGATACAGAAGCACCCAGAAACCAGAGCTGGGTTTTATACAGGCCTTCTGTAGTTGAGGCTACTGACCTTCAACACCCTCTACTAGAACCTCAGTGTTGGAGAACAGAAATGAGGCACTCTGTACTTTGGAAACAGGTCTTCAGATAGTCAGATATTTTCAGAAGCTAATTTTATGAGTCCAATCCTTACATCTCCTCATGTCTAGAATTCCTTATGACTAGCAGAAAAATTCTGCTAAGATAAGTGCTTAATTGCATAAACTTCCCTTAACCCAAATCATATATATATATATATATATATATATATATATATATACTGACCTACACCTCTCTATCTCTTTGGAACAGTTTTTCAGAGCTACTGAGGTCTTATCTCCTGGGCTGCAAGACTATTTTTTCCTCAGATAAAATTTAACTCACAACTCTCACATTGTACATTTCATGAAGTTGACAATTGTTAACTATTACTATGATTTACTGTGCTTTTAGTTTTATTTATTCCAGTCACTAGGTTCTTCCACCACATGATGTTTCCCATGTATTGGGTACTGGCAGTCTAGATGGTGTCTGTCATCCAACCATGATTACTAAAAATATAGTATAATTGTACCTTGTTTCATCCTAATTTTAGTCCCTGGATGTTAATACTGGATGTAAAACAGAGGCTGGCTTTGCTTAAAAACTGAAGTATCCTTTCCCTCTAATTTGGAATTACATTTCTGTTTCAGAGAGTTTGGCCTCTAGTCATTTCCCTGCCCCAGTCCTTCCTTACTGCAGTGGATGGTAAATGAGAACACAATATATTTAGCTGTTAACCCCAACAGATCCCTGAAGGAAGTGGGGAGTCCAAAAGACATGGGTCCTCTGGGGAGATGTGGCTGTGGGGACATATTCAACAATTGGATGAATTAGTAACTTTATCAGTGGCACTCATGATGTCAGATGGTGGATACTTGTAAGCTGTTGTGCCTCTGCGAACAACAAGGACAACCTTTAAGATAGGTGTGGTAAAAAGGAGAAATGACTACATGAGAAGAAAAGGTGTAGAGAAACAGAGAGTTTGCTGGACAGGGAGGGCACTGATGCCTGGAAGGGAAGTTGTTACCAGTAGCCCATTACCCTCCTTAAGCTAACTTTTATAGGAATGGCAAACTTTGCTTTCCCTGGCATTCCCCTAATTCCAGATCTGGGGATATATATATATATATATATATATATTTTTTTTTTCCAATTTCTGGGGGATATTTAGGGCTGAACTGTCCATATCTTATATAATAAAACATAGTCCAGCCAGAAACATTCCTTGGTTTTGGTTTTCAAGGAGAGTAAAAGTTGTCCCCATGGCTGAGAGAAACCTCTTTTCCCAATAATGGGCTGGGACATTCAGGCATGACTAGAAGTTTGTAGATTATAAGAGTCTTTCCCATGTGCAAGTTCAAGGGGCGGTGAAAGGTTTTAGATTTGGCCTTCCTTCTACTTCTATGATAGAGCAAGTTTCATGGGGCAAGGTGCCCAGCATGAACAGTCAGGACATAGTAAGAGACTCCAGTATACACTACATATTGGATAAGCTCTCCTACCATGTCAACCGTCACCCATGGACTCTTCCCATGGATGATAAATGACCATCTTCTGAAGTGTTGGGAAGCCTGGATAATCAACAAGTCCCATGATTTATGTTGGAGAATTTCCTCAGTCCCTTGAAACCTGGGAGCATTCTTTCATCCAGTGGCCCATCTTCTTGTAAGGTGTGCAGAGAGTGCAAATTAGCTAAGAGAGTGTGTTCCGGCTTTCTTGGCCCCAAGTTTTGTAAATAATGACTATGTCGGAGAAAGCAATGGCACCCCACTCCAGTACTGTTGCCTGGAAAATCCCATGGATGGAGGAGCCTAGAGAGCTGCAGTCCATGGGGTCGGTGAGGGTTGGACACGACTGAGTGACTTCACTTTCACTTTTCACTTTCATGCATTGGAGAAGGAAATGGCAACCCACTCCAGTGTTCTTGCCTGGAGAATCCCAGGGACGGGGGGAGCATGGTGGGCTGCCGTCTATGGGGGTTGCTCAGAGTCGGACATGACTGAAGTGAGTTAGCAGCAGCAGCAGCAACAGCTGGCTCACTTATAGTACTGTGCATGCACATCATGAAGCACTTGCTTGGTCATAAACTACTTTGTGCTCTAGGGATATATAAGCTACACATAAAAAGCAACAGCATTTACTGCTGCATCATGGTTGTGTCCTTTGGGTCAGCCATGGGAGGAGAGAATATAGTGTATCTGCTCCTATGGCTGATGCTCCAGGCAGGAGAGAATAAACATGTCTGCAGCTCCTATGGCTCCTCAAGTCTTCTTCCAACCTCTTAGCTTGCGCCTTGCCTACCCTGGGTTCAATGAACAGTGTGAATGGAGTAAACAGCAAGACAACTGGTGTCACAGTACAGTTCAGTTAAGTTCAGTCACTCAGTCATGTCCAACTCTTTGCGAACCCATGAATCGCAGCACGCCATGCCTCCCTGTTCATTACCATCTCTCAGAGTTCACTCAAACTCACGTCCATAGAATCTGTGATGCCATCCAGCCATCTCATCCTTGGTCGTCCCGTTCTCCTCCTGCACGCAATCCCTCCCAGCATCAGAGTCTTTTCCAATGAGTCAACTCTTCGCATGAGGTGGCCAAAGTACTAAAGTTTCAGCTTTAGCATCATTCCTTCCAAAGAAATCCCATGGCTGATCTCCTTCAGAATGGACTGGTTGGATCTCCTTGCAGTCCAAGGGACTCTCAAGAGTCTTCTCCAACACCACAGTTCAAAAGCGTCAGTTCTTCGGCGCTCAGCCTTCTTCACAGACCAACTCTCACATCCATACATGACCACAGGAAAAACCATAGCCTTGACTAGACGGATCTTAGTCGGCAAGTAATATCTCTGCCTTTGAATATGCTTTCTAGGTGGGTCATAACTTTTCTACCAAGGAGTAAGCGTCTTCTAATTGCATGGCTGCAGTCACCATCGGGAGTGATTTTGGAGCCCCCAAAAATAAAGTCTGACACTGTTTCCACTGTTTCCCCATCTATTGCCCATGAAGTGATGGGACTGGATGGATGCCATGGCCTTTATTTTTGAATGTTGAGCTTTAAGCCAACTTTTTCACTCTCTTCTTTCATCTTCATCAAGAGGCCCTTTAGCTCCTCTTCACTTTCTGCCATAAGGGTGGTGTCATGTGCATATCTGAGGTTACTGATATTTCTCCCGGCGATCTTGATTCCAGCTTGTGTTTCTTCCAGTCCAGCGCTTCTCATGATGTACTCTGCATATAAGTTAAATAAGCAGGGTGACAATAGACAGCCTTGACATACTCCTTTTCCTATTTGGAACCAGTCTGTTGTTCCATGTCCAGTTCTAACTGTTGCTTCCTGACCAGCATACAGATTTCTCAAGAGGCAGGTCAAGTGGTCTGGTATTCCCATCTCTTTCAGAAATTTCCAAAGTTTATTGTGATCCACACAGTCAAAGGCTTTGCAATAGTCAATAAAGCAGAAATAGATGTTTTTCTGGAACTCTCTTGCTTTTTCCATGATCCAGCAGATGTTGGCAATTTGATCTCTGGTTCCTCTGCATTTTCTAAAACCAGCTTGAACATCAGGGAGTTCACAGTTCATGTATTGCTGAAGCCTAGCTTGGAGAATTTTGAGCATTACTTTACTAGCATGTGAGATGAGTGCAACTGTGCCGTAGTTTGAGCATTCTTTGGCATTGCCTTTCTTTGGAATTGGAATGAAAACACCTTTTTCCAGTCCTGTGGCCACTGCTGAGTCTTCCAAATTTGCTGGCATATTGAGTGCAGCACTTTCAAACCATCATCTTTCAGGATTTGAAACAGTTCCATTGGAATTCCATCACTTCCACTAGCTTTGTTCGTAGTGATGCTTTCTAAGGCCCACTTGACTTCACATTCCAAGATGTTTGGCTCTAGATTAGTGATCACATCATCATGATTATCTGGGTCTTGAAGATCTTTTTTATACAGTTCTTCTGTGTATTCTTGCCACCTCTTCTTAATATCTTCTGCTTCTGTTAGGTCCAGACCATTTCTGTCCTTTATTGAGCCCATCTTTGCATGAAATGTTCCCTTGGAATGTCTAATTTTCTTGAAGAAATCTCTAGTCTTTTCCATTCTGTTGTTTTCCTCTATTTCTTTGCATTAATCACTGAAGAAGGCTTTCTTATCTCTTCTTGCTGTTCTTTGGAACTCTGCATTCAGATGCTTATATCTTTCCTTTTCTCCTTTGCTTTTCACCTCTCTTCTTTTCACAGCTATTTGCAAGGCCTCCTCAGATAGTCATTTGCTTTTTGCATTTATTTTCCATGGAGATGTTCTTGATCCCTGTCTCCTGTACAATGTCACAAACCTCATTCCATAGTTCATCAGGCACTCTATCTATCAGATCTAGGCCCTTAAATCTATTCCTCACTTCCACTGTAAAATCATAAGGGATTTGATTTAGGTCATACCTGAATGGTCTAGCGGTTTTCCCTACTTTCTTCAATTTAAGTCTGAATTTGGCAATAAAGAGTTCATGATATGAACCACAGTCAGCTCGTGGTCTTGTTTTTGTTGACTGTATAGAGCTTCTCCATCTTTGGCTGCATAGAATATAATCAATCTTATTTTGGTGTTGACCATCTGGTAATGTCCATGTGTACAGTCTTCTCTTGTGTTGTTGGAAGAGGGTATTTGCTATGACCAGTGCATTTTCTTGGCAAACCTCTGTTAGTCTTTGCCCTGCTTCATTCCACATTCCAAGGCCAAATTTGCCTGTTACTCCAGGTGTTTCTTGACTTCCTACTTTAGCATTCCAGTCCCCTATAATGAAAAGGACACCTTTTAGGGTGTTAGTTCTAAAAGGTCTTGTAGGTCTTCATAAAACCGTTCAACTTCAGCTTCTTCAGTGTTCCTGGTTGGGGCATAAACTTGGATAATTGTGATATTGAATAAAGGTCAGGGAGGTGGCGGTAAGGAGATACCCCTCGTTCAATGTAAGAAACAACAGCTGTGCTTTGCTGGAGCAGCCGTGAAAAGATACCCCATGCTCAAGGTAAGAGAAACCCAAGTAAGATGGTAGGTGTTGCAAGAGGGCATCAGAAGGCAGACACACTGAAACCATACTCACAGAAAACTAGTCAGTCTAATCACACTAGGACCAAAGCCTTGTCTAACTCAATGAAACCAAGCCATGCCTGCGGGGGAACCCAAGACAGGCCAGTCATGGTGGAGAGGGCTGACAGAACATGGTCCATTGGAGAAGGGAATGGCAAGCCACTTCAGTATTCTTGCCTTGAGAACCCCATGAACATCATGAAAAGGCAAAATGATAGGATACTGAAAGAGGGCCTCACCATGTCATTAGGTGCCCAATATGCTACTGGAGATCAGTGGAGAAATAACTCCAGAAAGAATGAAGGGATGGAGCCAAAGCAAAAGCAATACCCAGTTGTGCATGTAACTGGTGACAGAAGCAAGATCCAGTGCTGTAAAGAGCAAGATTGCATAGGAACCTGGAATGTCAGGTCCATCAATCAAGGCAAATTGGAAGTGGTCAAACAAGAGATGGCAAGGGTGAATGTCGACATTCTAGGAATCAGCAAACTAAAATGGACTGGAATGGGTGAATTTAACTCAGATGACCATTATATCTACTACTGCGGGCAGGAATCCCTCAGAAGAAATGGAGTAGCCATCATGGTCAACAAAAGAGTCTGAAATGCAGTACTTGGATGCAGTCTCAAAAACGACAGAATGATCTCTGTTTGTTTCCAAGGCAAACTGGTGTCACAAACAGAATCAACAACACAGTTGAAGCTGGCAGGATAGCCAGCAGATAAAGGAGCCTGAGGCTCCAAAGGAAGGAGGAAGACAGTGGACACTACATACTATGTGATACCGTGTGGGTGTTATCCTCTTGGTGTGGGCTCCAGTGGAAGACTGGAAGGCAGTGGATGGTTCACCAGATAGTGCTGAAAAAGGCGTTAAAGGCAGTGAGTTCCCATTTGCCAAAGGAGGCAGCGTGGACTGCCTCTGGCACTGTGGGATGGATTTCCTGACTACCCTGAAGGCGAATATGGATAGTGCTCTCTGTGATGCCACACCAGAGCACAGTGTGCAGAGACACTTGGAAGAACTAGAGCAACATTTATTGGCATTAAAGCAAGAATCCAGCACCTCTGACAGTGAGGCCTTAAGTGACTGTGATGATGAATGTTATGAGATTGCAGGTCCCTCCTTGGCAGTGAGGCCAGTTTTGCAGCAGAAAGTGAAGCACAAGCAACCTGTGGCCTGGGACAGGGGGTGGAGGTGGGGGACATCCTCAAGGGGCCCCCAGTGTGACTGAGTTCATGACCAAAGACCATATACTCAGACAGAGTTGGTCAACTTGGGTAGGCAGTTTTGGAATGAGCAACAGGAACCCTTGACAGTTTGGCTTTTGCGGCTCTGGGACACAGGGTTGGACCCCTCGCTTACTATGGGGCTTACCATGGTTCCTTCCTTAATTCAGTCTGTTCTTTCCTTTCCTCTTCAGCCTGGGGTCTATTGTTGAAGACACTGAAGGTTTTGCAATAAGGCTGAGAGAGGCTCAAGGTGCTGTAACAAGCTTTTGAAGCTTACAACAGATGTCAGGGCTGATTGGTTGACAAAGTAGATTGCAAATACAATATGTCCCTTCAAAGTGTTTGGGTCTATATTTTGTTACTTTCTGAGGGCATCTACCAATCAGGACTGAAATAGTGTAGGTTTTTCATCTTGACCTTAGGTGATCTCTTTTAAGCTTACCATAGTTAACAGGTTTAATTATCCATCTCTTCATCCTTTTAATGAGGATCATGTGATCCACACTGATCACGCTACCACATTGGCCTGGCTGATAGTCTCAACTGGGATCCATTGGAGGCACTGCTGTCAGGCTCACAGGGTACCCATATGGTTGTACAACATGTAATCCATCAGCGTATATTTGACCCTGTGCCCAAAGGGTACTCAAGTGGTGCAGCAGTAGGAAAAGACAATATTTAGGTCCTTCCAAGTGTGGCCAAAAGAGAGAGTCCCTAGAATTTTTTGGTGAACTGGCTAGGTTCCTCTGAAAATGACCTAAGCAAGTATGGCACTGCTTGAGGTTAGTCAAAGAAAAAGATGTGTGTGTGTGTGTGTGTGTGTGTGTGTGGTGTATAGTGTGTGTTTGGGGTGGGGGGAATGGTGGCCTGAGGCAGAAGTCTTGTATCTGCACTTAGGGGGATAGAGGGCCTGGACACCATGCAAGGACATTCCCAACTGTGGCACCCCAAGGAAGCAAGGGGTATGTCAAGGCTGTATATTTTCACCCTGCTCATTTAACTTATATGCAGAGTACATCATGAGAAATGCTGGGTGGAAGAATCACAAGCTGGAATCAAGATTGCCGGGAGAAATATTAATAACTTCAAATATGCAGATGACACCACCCTTATGGTAGAAAGTGAAGAGGAACTAAAAAGCCTCCTGATAAAAGTGAAAGTGGAGAGTGAAAAAATTGGCTTAAAGCTCAATATTCAGAAAATGAAGATCATGGCATCTGGTGCCATCACTTCATGGGAAATAGATGGGAAAACAGTGGAAACAGTGTCAGACTCACTGTATTTGGGGGGGGCTCCAAAATCACTGCAGATGGTGACTGCAGCCATGAACTTAAAAGATGCTTACTCCTTGGAAGAAAAGTTATGACCAACCTAGACAGCATATTGAAAATCAGAGACGTTAATTTACCAACAAAGGTCCATCTAGTCAAGGCTATGGTTTTTCCTGTGGTCATGTATGGATGTGAGATTTGGACTGTAAAGAAGGCTGAGTTCCAAAGAATTGATGCTTTTGAACTGTGGTGTTGGAGAAGACTCTCGAGAGTCTCTTGGACTGCAAGGAGATCCAACCAATCCATTCTGAAGGAGATCAGCCCTGGAATTTCTTTGGAGATAATGATGCTGAAGCTGAAACTGCAGTACTTTGGCCACCTCATGCGAAGTGTTGATTCATTGGAAAAGACTGATGCTGGGAGGGATTGGGGGCAGGAGGAGAAGGGGACAACAGAGGATGAGATGGCTGGATGGCATCACAGACTCGATGGACATGAGTCTGAGTGAACTCCGGGAGATAGTGATGGACAGGGAGGCCTGGCATGCTGTGATTCATGGGGTCGCAAAGAGGCGGACACGACTAAGCGACTGAATTGAAGTGAACTGAAGGAAGCAAGCACGGTGCAAGTCACATGAGTCACCAGCCAGCATGTATGCCTCCAGAATGGCCATGTACCTAACCCAACGATGGCTCCAACTGCCCACTCCTGGCACACCTGGCCCTGCAGGACAGAACAAAGTGGGGGCAGGGGCAAGGATGGATACGGGCCACACAATGGACCTTGGAGGAGGCTGGCCCAATACCAAGTGGCCTGGCACAAGGGCCCCACTGCAAGAGTCCCAACTACAGGGCATGGATGGTCCCCACTCCCAACACCTCCTGAGGCTGGCTGAAGCTTGGGAACGAACCTCAGCCTTGCTTCAGCTCCAGTTCAAAGTAAGGCTGCATTGTCTATTTCCAAACAATAAAATCTGATGAAGGTTCAGGTGGTGGATCAGGCAAACCTAGAGTGCCAAACTCTTGAAGATCAGGTCCCTGGCTGTCTCAGAGGATGGCTGGAGACTCTCCTGATGGGACCTCCACACAAGTGACAGAAATGCCAGACTTAGAGGCCAGGTTTGAAGATGCATGAATTATTCGGTTTGTTTTTTTTTTTTTCCCCCTCACTTCCAGAGTAAAGAGGCATGGTAGTAAGAGTAGAAAGAATGACAAAGAGATACAGGGACAGAGACAGAGAGAATAAAGGCAGGAAGGCTGGTGGTACCTATAAAGTTCAAGGGATGTGAGAGGCTGAGGTTTCCCTAATCCTCCTGGCTGGCTCTGCCAGAAATGATACCTGAGGGTAGGTTTTTTTCTTACTGTAGAAAGAATGCAGAGAGGTGACAGGAAGGTCAATAAAGCAAAGTGAGGATTTATTTAAGTGATAGAAGGGGATGACAGAGGATGAGATACCTGGATGGCATCACTGACTCGATGGGCGTGAGTCTGAGTGAACTCTGGGAGTTGGTGATGGACAGGGAGGCCTGGAGTGCTGCAATTCATGGGGTCACAAAGAGTCAGACACGACTGAGCGACTGAATTGAACTGAATCTTAGAGCAAGCAGACTCAGGTGGCTGCTCTGAGTTTCTTGGCAAGCTATTTCTGTGGAGTGTAGAAATGAAGGGAAGGGGTATTCATTGTGGAGGGAAGGGTTAGGGGGTGTATTCTCAAATTTTCACCCCATCTCCATCTTCCTAAGTGGAGGAGTGACTTCTGTCCTTTATTCATCTTGATGGGAACTGTCTTGGCCTCAGTGCATGAGAGGAACTTCACTTCTTATCTGCAAGGCTAATTTTTTGGTAATAAGAGCATAATGAGCAAAATGTTACATTTAAGGCAGCAAAGATTCCCCACTTTTCCCATCTTTCTTCCACTGTCTCCAGGACACTGATCACCCCAAAATGTGTGGTTTTCTGTCAGTCTGGAAAGCCCAAGGGCCAGTTTCTTGCCATGTGGCCTGTGCATCCCTTTCTCTGCTCATATCTACTACCTGCCTGCTTCGATATTTTCAACTAGCATTTTGAAAGTTCCCATGACTGAAAAACTACAATTTGATTGCTGTTGGGGAAATAGATCTTTTAGAGCTGGTTTATATTAATATTCTGACAGTGGTTTATGAGTGAGAAAGTTTTAAATTATTACTATTCTTATCCAAGTATTCATCCTGAGACTATTTTACTTAGTCCTGAGTCTATTAATACATATCCCATCCATTCCAACTTTAAAGAACTGTGTTTTAGGGATTTCCCTGGCAGTCCAATGGCTAAGAGTTGGCCTTCCAATGCAGGGGGTGTGGGTTTGATCCCTAATCAGGCAACTAAGATGTCACATGTCTCATGACATATATATATATACACATATACACATACACACACACACATATATACATATACATAGATATGTATATGCATATATAATATATATTATAAATAAATATATAAATAATATATATATTTTAAAAGAAGCAATATTGTAACAAATTCAAAAAGACTTTAAAAATGGTCCACATAAAGAACTGTGTTTTTATAAAATATCTTGATTATTTTAAGACTAAGTATGCTTTTTGATGTTTAAAGTTTGGAAAGATTGACTTAATAGCCTACACTATATCAGATAGTATGTTAATAATTTTACATTCCTTTGACTCTGTGGAAATACTAGCACATAAGGAGTATATGCAAACTTGTGCACTAAAGGAATAACCAAACTGTAGCCTGCTTTCTATAAATTAAGGTCATGTCCCTAGGATGACCATTGCCCCCCAAACCCCCATATAAATGTCTGCTTGAGAAAGGTCATCACTACCTGGAGAATTTACTCTTTGTTCTAGCCAAAGCTGGATGATAGGTGCCTGACCTCTCCTCTTTAGAACAGTTACTAAAAAGGGCTTACAACTGTGAATATACATCTCTTGCAATTCAAGAGTATCTTTCTCAAGGACCTAAAAGGCATTCTTTTGAAAAGTAATCATCAGAAGAGAAAGATCCCCTGTCTCCTAGTCTCTGTGGGGAGAGGAATCTTTACTTCCATAACTGCCAACTTGCAGGTACAGCTGACTTAACTGCATTTACACAGACCAACCCTCTGTAATTCTTTATTTCTTCAATTCTGATTCTTCTGAGTCTTGCCTTCCACTTCCCACATTTCTTCATTTTCTCTTTAGAGAACCCCAATCATCTCGTGCAAATTAGAATGGAGCTCAGGTTTTCCCCCACTGTCTGGAGTTCCTGAATGTAACCTACATTTTAACCACTATAATTAATGCATGGCTTTATTTATATTTGATGGTTCAGTATTCAATTGATTTCTGAAAGAAGTTATCATCATTTCACAGATGATAAAGGAGCAACTCAGAGGAATTAATCTTCCCAAGAACACTAGATATAGACATTGGCAGTGCTGAACTTTTAACCTGTATTTGTTTTGGTCCTAAATTTTGTCTTTTTAAAGTAATTTTTGTGACAATAGTCATTAATATGTATCTTAAATAGACAGTGGAAAAGATTTATCTTCATTCCAACTATGCACTTAGTAACTGTCTAGAATACCCTAGGTATTAAGGCCTTATTCCAGACATGACAAGTGCAACTAAAGTGAACAATCATGGCTTTAAAAATTTGGATTCTGTCTAGGAGTAAACAAGCCAAACATTACAAGAAGGTGTTTTCAGTGATTTCAGCTAAGGAAATTTAATGATTAGAAGTGACAAAATCTTGGACTTGGAAAATAAGAATAATCCAAAAAGTGACATTAGTAATTTGGATTTGCTTTACAAATTAACAGCAGTTATTAGGATTTCAAGGTCTTTACTATTTCTTATCAAACTATGAGTTTGACCTTGTTGCCTAAATCAGTGTTCACTCCTTATTCTATGCAGGGCTCAGCCTATCAATAGTCAATATTGTGGTTCTTATGATTGCTAGATGCCTTTTGCAAATAACCACCAGGAAACACTAAAAAACATATATAAGTTTATTACTTATAAGACCTGAAAATTTCATAGCCAACGTGGGGCCTGTAGACTTAGAAAAACTGCACAGTGTAAAAGCTGTGAATTGAGTTTATTCAGTGTCATACTGAGGACTCTCATCTTGGAGACAGTTTCTCAGAGAGCTCTGAGATACAGTTACAAAGAGACAAGGGAAGAAAAGGTTAGTGTCTAAGTGATTCTGGTGAAGGTGGTACATGAAACTAAGCATGCATCTTGGTTGAAGATTGCTGCTAGTCACAAGAAACAGATATCTTAATTAATGGTTTTACCGCTTTTCTAATTATGGGAAGATATAAGAATCCAGGTTCATAAAAAGTTCTCCTAAAAATATCTATCTGAAGGTCTGCTCTGCCAGTTTTTCTAGAGCAGAGAGTGCCTCATTTCTGATCTCTACTCTGAAATCCTTTCAGGGTGAGTTAAAGGTCAGTGGCTACAGTGGCTAATGACTCAATCCTTGTTGGGTGTGTAACATTCTGTAGTTATCAGGCCACAGCAAGGTCGCTGGTAGAGAAGGAAAAAGTGCAGCACCTAGGATTATGTTTTATTGGAATTGAGGGCAGAGGCTTAAGGTTTCATGGGCTTACTCTTTATTGGTGAATTTAAAACATAAGATAAGAAATTTAGAGCTTGCGGAAAGGAAAAAAATAAAGTACCCCAAATGGTCTGTTGAAATCAACCAAGATCTGAAACAAGAAGCCTCACTGTCTGGGAGGTGGGTGGGTAGCCTTGTTCTTTATCTAGATGTGTGGCAATGTCTTAGTAGAGATAACCATCATTAAAGTAGATGCATCTTTGAAATGGATACCTAGGCAATCAAAGTTTAATCATGCACTTGCATTACAAAAGAGAAAAACAAAAACACAACCATTAGAACTTATACTACAGTTCTCCTGTTTAAAAACACTTAGCACATTTCCATCCATCAAGAATAATCTTAGGAAAATAAATCACTCATTTATCCCTTAAGGAGAATAAATCACTTATTTA
Source organism: Nanger dama (assembly GCA_917880005.1). NCBI lineage: Eukaryota > Metazoa > Chordata > Mammalia > Artiodactyla > Bovidae > Nanger > Nanger dama. The sequence continues at coordinate 62,091,467 of CAKJTW010000004.1, read as the reverse complement.
AACTTCCTTTCCCTGTAGTATTATTACTCCAAATGTTCCCTACAATTTGGAAGAAAAAGTATGTAACCCTTACCCTCAGAATAATTTCAATTGTCAGTAAAAGTAGGAAAGACTGTGGTAGTCAAAGGGTAAGAGAATAAAAAGAGGCAACAACTCTTCAATTGATAGGCATATTTCCATCTTAAAGATGGGTCCCATCCTGAGCAGCTAGAGTTTGTCCTCTGTGGACAAAGGCTTCCAAGATGGACAATAATAGGAGGATAATAGGAGAGGCTGAGCCTAGGAGAGGTGATGTCAACCTACCCATAGTTCTCTTTGCTAGAATTCGTCTTGGCTTAGAGATGTAGTGCACACAGGGGAGGACCCTGAGATAAACCAAATATGGACTCAGAACGAGGTAGAGTAAGACGACTGGCTGGAGGAGACCAAGAAGAAATGTTCCACATAAGTGATTCGGACTGCCTTGAAGGCATAACTCTCTCTCTGAGTCTGCCCATGTATCCGTCCACATGTGTTCTTTTTCTTCCTAATTAACATTTTACTTGTTTTACTACTTTGTGTAACTCATTTTCTACAAGTCGTTTAGGCCCAGGCCTTGTCACTGGTCTAGTGGTTAGGATTCAGAATTCTCACTGTCACGATCTGATTTCACTCACTGTCCAGGAACCAAAATTCTACTTCAAGCTGCTACAGGCCCAGGCTAGCTGAGATCAGTATTAAATCCAAGTCTAGACTTTCTCTTAAACAGTTTGTCTTTTATCCTATCCCCATAAAGAACTGTAAGTTAAAATTATAGAGGAACAAGTTTATTAGCCGTTTCAAAGCTATTTCAAATCAGACTATCCAGAACACTTCTTTTTAAAGACTTCACTATTTTCACCCCATGATACTAGTAATCACCCAAATATTATTTAATACAGTAAGACAGTTCTGATAGTCTTGACATTCATCACTAATCTTTTACCATGAACTGCCTCAGATTTGGAACAAATAGCTCATTTCCATCTGGCTCTGTTTTCTTCCACTGCAGAAAGAAAACAATTAACCTCATTCGTATTGTTTTACCTGTAAATATAAAAGCAATCAACACATTATGGTACCAAAACATGTGTTTAATTACTTAATTAGAGAATAGAAAACTGCAATAGTTAGTTAACTGCAAGGCGAAGAGAGAAGAAAGCAGGAAAGAGGATGGTTAGTAAAGTATCTCCACATTTGTATAAAATTGTTTAGAGTGATCATTTAATGTCAAGTAACTGGTTTACTTACATGAGAGAGAAGATACAAGAAAATTTAACTCTAGTTCAAATAGTGGCTAAAAACTTTTCTGGAATTTTAAAATTTGGGCTAATGTTGTGTGGCTTACCTGAAATATCAGGGAGATGTTTGGCACATTAACAGTTTTAGGAAGTGTCAAAAGTAATTAAATATAAGCTTTGAAAAGGAAGTAGTAGTCTAACACAGAAATATAAAATAACTTACTATTTAATGAATAATTAATTTACAGTAATACTTTTGTGTCATTTGTAAAGCTTATAAATAAATGTTATTCCCTCCAGAAGGTATGAAAATGCATGCCATCTTGAGCAAGCCTGGGGCAACAAATGATCATATTGCCTAGACCTTGAAGGATATACAGGCTTTTAAGCTCCACCTAGAAGTAATCAAGTCTGAATTTTAATGAGATTATTTATATATGTATTAATATATGAAGAGTATGTGGATTTATCCTCCCTTCACACATTTATTTTTTTTGTGTGTGTGTGTTAAGGTTGAAATATTCCCTGGAGAAGGACATCAAAACGCACTCTGGTATTCTTGCAGGGAGAATCCTAGGACAGAGGAGCTTGGCAGGCTACAGTCCATAGGGTTGCAAAGAGTCAGACAAGACTGTAGCGACTTAGCAACATGTATGTAGTAAGTTATCCACCACCCTGATAACTCAGTTGGTGGAGAATTCACCTGCAATGCAGGAGACCTGGGTTTGATTCCTGGGTTGGGAAGATCCACTGGAGTAGGGATAGGCTACCCATTCTGATATTTTTGACATTCCCTTGTGGCTCAACTGGTAAAGAATCTGCCTATAGTGTGGAAAACTGGGTTCAATCCCTGGGTCGGGAAGATCCCCTGGAGAAGGGAAAGGCTACCCACTCCAGTATTCTGGCCTGGAGAATTCCATGGAATTCTTCCTGGGGTGGCAAAGAATGGGACATGACTGAGCGACTTTCCCTTTCATGTAGTAAATATTGCAAAATAGTTATAAACATTCCTACACTAACACATGGCATAGATATCATAGAGCATGGTATTCATGATTTTACTTTTTTCCTCAATGGAGAACTATCCTCACAATTAAAATCTATTCATTTTTTCACTATCTCTCTTTCTCTCTTTAGTCTCTAAGTCATGTCTGACTCTTGCAACCCCATGAGAGGACCCTTTCAGGGTCCTCTATCCATGGGATTTTCCAGGCAAGAATACTGGAGTGGGTTGCCATTTCTTCCTGACCCAGGAATTGAACCTAGGTCTCCTGCATTGCAGTCAGATTCTTTACTGACTGAGTTATGAAGCAAATGCCATTGTATAAAATCATTGCATTGAATGCTTATAAACTGGATATTTCAGAGTAGATGAAAAAATGTGCCATCAGAGAAAGAAAAAAAAAAAACAACAAAGAAATGTTCACTCAAAGTAACTCGTTTAACAGTTTCTCAGAATATTTCTTGTTCTTGCATTCATCATGATTTGGGCTTCCCAGGTGGTGCTATTCTGCTTACAGATGGAGGAGACACAAGAGAGCTGGTTTGATCTTTGGATCAGGGAAGATCCCCTGGAGAAGGAAATGGCAACCCACTCCAGTATTCTTGCCTGGAGAATCCCATGGACAGAGGAGCCTGTTGGGCTACAGTACATGGGGCTGCAAAGAGTTGGACATGACTTTGTGACTGAACACATATCATAATTTTGGATTTAATTTTTTTCCAGTACTTACGGATCTTTCAGTAACTCAGTATAGGTTTAAGCAACAAGCTATCAGGCTTTGTTTTCCAAAGAATCATTCTCATTCATGAATGATAGTTTATTGGATATATTTCCCTCAGCATTTCAGATATTTTTCCCATTGTCTATGGAGAACATTAGAGCTGTTGAAATAGTAACATACTTGCTGTGCTTTATGGGGAGATATAATATCCTTCCTTTTTTTTCTTTCTTTTTCCTTTCACTTTTTTTTTTTTTTACTTTTTATTTTTAAACAATGTATGCAGTTTCATATTTAGGTATTGAATTAATCATGAAGAATCCTGATATTATTTTGTTAAATATTGCTTTTAATATGGAATAATATGAAATGTTACCTTTTTATTATAGGATTTATTTTAAAGTTAAAAATCACATGCTGCCTTCCATATCTTTTAGCTTATTTCTGATGTTCCTTTGCTTTCAGTACAGTTCAGTTCAATTTTTATCTTTGTTTTTGCAGTAGATTCATTAATTTTCACCTCTTACTCTCTTTTTTCTTTTCTTGCCAAGCTTGTAGATAGTTTTCTCGGTAAGTTTGTACCACTTTCCCCCAGACACTCTGCCTCCCAGAGGCCCTGGCCCGTTTCTCACACTTTCTCAGTTCAGTTCAATTCAGTCACTCAGTCTTGTCCCACACTTTGTGACCCCATGGACTACTGACCCCAGGGTCTCCCTGTCCATCGCCAACTCTTGATGTTTATTCAAACTCATGTTCATTGAGTTGGTGTTGCCATCCAACCATTTCGTTCTCTGTTGTCCTCTTCCTGCCTTCAATCTTTCCCAGCACCAGGGTCTTTTCAAACGAGTCAATCCTTGGCAGCAGGTGCCCAAAGTATTGGAGATTCAGCTTCAGCATCAGTCCTTCCAATGAATATTCAGGACTGGTTTCCTTTGGGAGGGACTAGTTGGATCTCCTTGCAGTCCAACGGACTCTCAAGAGTCTTCTCCAACACCATAGTTCAAAAGCATCAATTCTTTGGTGCTCAACTTTCTTTATAGTCCAACTCTCACATCCATACATGACTACTAGAAAAATCATAGCTTTGACTAGATGGACCTTTGCTGGCAAAGTAATGTCTCTGCTTTTTAATATGTTGTCTAGGTTGGCCACAGCTTTTCTTCCAAAGAGCAAGTGTCTTTTAATTTCATGGCTGCAGTCACCATCTACAGTGATTTTGGAGACCAAAATATAAAGTCTGTCACTGTTTCCATTGTTTCCCCATCTATTTGCCATGAAGTGATTGGACCAGATGCTATTATCTTAGCTTTCTGACTGTTGAGTTTTAAGACAACTTTTTCACTCTCCTCTTTCACTTTTATCAAGAGGCTCTTCAATTCTTCTTTGCTTTCTGCCATAAGGATGGTATCCTCTTCATACCTAAAGTTATTAATATCTTAGAATTGCATTGGGGGCTAATTTCCTCATATTTACTTTAAATTTAATCCTCTTTCTAATAGTATGAGTTGTTAAATACTCATTTTATAGTATTTTCTTTCTGTTTGCTCATTGTGATACATTCAGTTCAGTTCAGTTCAGTCACTCAGTTGGGTCCAATTCTTTGTGACCCCATGAATTGCAGCACACCAGGCCTCCCTGCCATCACCAACTCCTGGAGTTCACTCAGACGCACATCCATCGAGTCAGTGAGGCCATCTGCAGTCAGTCACCATCTGTAGTGATTTTGGAGCTCCAAAAATAAAGTCTGACACTGTTTCCACTGTTTCCCCATCTATTTCCCATGAAGGGATGGGACCAGATGCCATGATCTTCATTTTCTTAATGTTGAGCTTTAAGCCAACTTGTTCACTCTCCTCTTTCACTTTCATCAAGAGGCTTTTTAGTTCTTTTTCACTTTCTGCCATAAGGTTGGTGTCATCTGCATATCTGAGGTTATTGATATTTCTCCCGGCAATCTTGATTCCAGCTTGTGCTTCTTCCAGCCCAGTGTTTCTTATGATGTACTCTGCATATAAGTTAAATAAGCAAGGTGACAATAGACAGCCTCGATGAACTCCTTTCCCTATTTGGAACCAGTCTGTTGTTCCATGTCCAGTTCTAACTGTTGCTTCCTGATCTGCATATTGGTTTCTCAAGAGGCTGGTCAGGTGCTCTGGTATTCCCATCTCTTTTAGAATTATCCACAGTTTATTGTGATCCACACACTCAAAGGCTTTGGCAGAGTCAATAAAGCAGAAATAGATGTTTTTCTGCAACTCTCTTGCTTTTTCCATGATCCAGCGGATGTTGGCAACTTGATCTCTGCTTCCTCCCCTTTTCTAAAACCAGCTTGGACATCTGGAAGTTCATGGTTCACGTATTGCTGAAGATTGGCTTGGAGAATTTTGAGCAGTACTTTACTAGTGTGTGAGATGAGTGCAATTGTGTGGTAGTTTAAGGAAAACCACTAGACCATTCAGGTATGACCTAAATCAAGTCACTTATGATTATACAGTGGAAGTGAGAAATAGATTTAAGGGACTAGATCTGATAGATAGAGTGTCTATGAACTATGGACGGAGGTGGTGACATGGTACAGGAGACAGAGATCAAGACCATTCCCATGGAAAAGAAGTGCAAAAAAGCAAAATGGGTGTCTGGGGAGGCCTTACAAATAGCTGTGAAAAGAAGAGAAGTGAAAAGCAAAGGAGAAAAGGAAAGATATAAGCCTCTGAATGCAGAGTTCCAAAGAATAACAAGGAGAGATAAGAAAGCCTTCCTCAGTGATCAGTGCAAAGAAATAGAGGAAAACAACAGAATGGAAAAGACTAGAGATCTCTTCAAGAAAATTAGACATACCAAAGGAACATTTCATGCAAAGATGGGCTCGATAAAGGACAAAAATGTTATGGACCTAACAGAAGCAGAAGATATTAAGAAGAGGTGGCAAGAATACACAGAATAACTGTACAAAGAAGGTCTTCATGACCAAGATAATCACGATGGTTTGATCACTCATCTAGAGCCAGACATCCTGGATTGTAAAGTCAAGTGAGCCTTAGAAAGCATCACTACGAACAAAGCTAGTGGAAGTGATGGAATTCCAGTGGAGCTGTTTCAAATCCTGAAAGATGATGCTGTGAAAGTGCTGCACTCAATATGTCAGCAAATTTGGAAAACTCAGCAGTGGCCACAGGACTGGAAAAGGTCAGTTTTCATTCCAATCCCAAAGAAAAAAAAAATATATATATATGTGTGTGTGTGTGTGTGTGTGTGTGTGTGTGTGTGTCTATTCTTTTTCAGATTTAGCTAATTCCAGAATATTGAGCAGAGTTTTCTGTATGTTATCAATTTTAAATATAGTAGTGTATATATTTCAGTCCCTAAATTCCAGTTTATCTGTAGCCCTTACCTTTCTCCTTTGGTGATCATAATTTTGTTTTCTAAGTCTGTAAGTCTGTTTCTATTTTGTAAGAGAGTATTTGTATTAAAAGACATTAGAAATTCCCTCTCTCTGGTTCCCCCTTACTCCTTAAACCTGAAATGGAGCTGTCAGTGTAGGCAAATGTACATATCAAAAGAGGCCCCAAGGGTAAATGGACATTTAAGTTAATGTTATGATAAAGACATAGTACTTACAATGTGTTGGAATGATTTGAAGATGCAATATTTTTTAGAAGTCAGCAGGTAAGAATAAGTGCTTTAACAAAAAGAAACAAACTTTGCTAATAGAATGGTACTGCAAAGTTACAGACACAATGTGCAAAATATGGACAATAAGAAACTAAGAATAATCTGAGCTGGTCCAGAAAATAGTGGGATAAATGATTAGTATAAATCATAAGTACTTCTACTATACATCAAGGTGTTATATATTTAATGTTACGCTTTGTTGACAGTGCCCTTCAGTGACCCAACTGGAAGAACTCCTCCTCAGTTTATCCAGTCATAAGCTCTTCCTTTGAAATTCTACCTTCTAGTCCTCCAGGCTTCTGTTGCTCAAGTAGACCTTTTCGTGGTCTTTCTTGATCAGCGTGTTGTATCATCACTCACTTTTCCAGCTGTAACAGGGTTTCTCTTGTAGATCCAATTTTTTGTTGTTCAGCCAATTCAGCCATGTCCAACCCTTTGCAGCACCATGGGCTGCACCACACCAGGCTTCGTGTCCTTCACCATCTCGCAGAGATTGAACAAACTCATATCCATTAAGTCAGTTATACCATCCAAACAACTCCAACTCGTCCTCTGTCACCTCCTTCTTCTCCTGCCTTCTATCTTTCCTAGCATCAGGATCTTTTCCAATGAGTAGACTTTACAACAGGTGACCAAAGTACTGGAGTTTCAGCTTCAGCATCAGTCCTTCCAATGATTGTTCAGGGTTGATTTCTTTTAGGATTGACTGGATTTCCTTGTAGTCCAAGGGACTCTCAAGAGTCTTCTCCAACACCACAGTTTGAAAGCATCAATTTGTTGGTGCTCAGTCATCTTTATGGATGCAACTGTCACATCCATACATGTAGATCCAATAATTTTCATCAAGCAGTTATGGTGCATCTTTTATATTATAGACAGTGTACTAGATGTTGGAGATGAAACAGAGGAAAAAAAAAAAAAACACCTCTTGAAACCTAGAGTCTAGAGGAGATAGAAATTAGGTAATTAAACAAATTTATGATTTCAAAAATTCATAGCTGCCTTGAAGATCATAGATACTACTCTATATTAGAATCATAGCTGCTAAGTCACTTCAGTTGTGTCCGACTCTGTGTGACCCCACAGACGGCAGCCCACCATGTCCTCTATCCCTGGGATTCTCCAGGCAAGAACACTGGAGTGGGTTGCCATTTCCTTCTCCAATGCATGAAAGTGAAAAATGAAAGTGAAGTCACTTAGTCATGTCCAGCTCTTAGCGACCCCATGGACTGCAGCCTACCAGGCTCCTCCATCCATGGGATTCTCCAGGCAAGAGTACTGGAGTGGGTTGCCATTAAGTTAGGCATGATCATTTAATTAGCTGTACAGTGGAACAAGTTAGTTAAAATGTTTTCTGTTGTGAACTTCAAAATGAGAAATGTGAGAAAAGAGGGCTAGTTAGCAGTAAAGAAAACGAATGCCATTGTATGTATATTGACAAGTATGCCCTTTTGACAATATCTAGTCAAGCCATATAACTCTGAAACCTTGAGTCCATGTGTTTTCCCTTAGTGGTAACGTTATGGATAGTACACTAAGCTAGCCAGCTTTGTATAGTTGCATTACGTGTATACCACGGAGCTTTTTCAAGCTACCACTCTTTGAGAAGATTGCAGATCAGTGATGCATTTTTAAATCCTACCATGATTGTTGCTTCACATTGTAGACCAGGAACTAAAAGTTTCTTTGTCCCAGACTAAAATATTCAGACCAGCCACAAACAATTAAAAGTGGGATATAAGTAATTAAAAGACATTTTTTCCTAAAGTCTTGGTACAATGCATAAAGTTTCTAAGATCCCTTCACGAAATGTCAATACTTACATGACTATAAATTAACAAATTATTTACCGAAGGAAGACAAAAAAACTGTGATTTCCATTTAGAGATTTTGTTGAACTGTTAGATCAACATCACTTATGTAACAAAAACCTATGGGCTTTTATACTGTTGCTGGGGTGTCCAGGGCTTTGCAGATTTAGAGGGGGAAAGTGCAAATAGAATTGCCAGTTTTGCATGATAAAAAGTTACTACTCTTCTAAGCAGCAAACTTAACTTTGTTTCTATTATTAACTAATAATATCTTGTTATTGAGGAACTATCAGAAACATGCTCCTTAATTATTCAGCAGCCCCAGGGCCTACCTCCAATAGCAAGATAAAAATAAACTTTTATCAGCTACTAGACTGAATCCAGTAGAAAGGAGGAACAAATCATACCTTTATTTCATTTGAATGTTGCAAAATGTGCCTGGGAAATGATCTAAAGAAAGCCTATTATCAAAACCTTGCTTCAGGGTGACTTTCCATGAAGTGACAGATTAACTTTAATGTATCACATGCCATTGTACTAAGGTTTAAAAGTGAGAGTGCCACTAAGGACTTGATTTTTTGTTCAGTCTGTCTAAGGGGGATTTCTTGGTATAGGTTCTAAATGAAGATCAATGAAAGCTACATATATGCAGATCTTACCTGCAGAATCCCAAGTAATAAAACATTTCCAATTTACGCCTGCTGCTGTCCTTCATCATAAGGAAGTCAATTTGTCAAATTATTAAAGGCAGAATATGGTGACTGCATTATAAAACCTATGCAATAAAGATTGTAGTCATTTGATTGTCTTGAATTGGGTTTCTTCTCAAGTCATGATATACAGAACTAGTCAACATGGACCTTAAGTCAGAGAATTTAAGTTCTAGATTTTTGTTACTCACTGATCAGTCTCATGGCTTTGAACCAGTGTTGCCAAACAGAAATAAAATATGAGCCACAAAGGCAAGCCATATATGTAGTTTAAAATGTTCTAATCAACATATTTAAAAATAAATAGTAATAGATGAAATTAATTTTAAAAATATATTTTTAACCAATATATCTAAGATATTTTTCTTTAATGTGTAATCAACATAAAATTATTAGATAGTTTATGTTTTTAAATAATTCTTTGAAATTCAGAGTGTATTTTACACTTATCGGTATATCTTGATTCAGACCAGCCATATTTTAGGTATCTACGATCACATGTACCTGGTAGCTACTATGTTAGACAGCCAAGTTTTAGACAAATCTCCAGTTCTCCACTGATCATATATTAGTCATACATGACATAGAAAAACTTAACAGTGTAGAAACTTCTTAGAGATGAGTGGTTGGGCAATCAGAACATCAGGAGCACACAACTCTGAGACAGAGTTATTAATATTTGAATGAGAAAGTTTGTTCACAAAATAAACCTGAGATGTCAATATGGGAATGAAAGATGAAAGATTTGGATTGGCAATTGACATTGAAGTATGTTAAGAAGAAAATGAAAAATCAAAACTCATTCTGTAGAAAGTGTACAAAGTGAATCATTTTGTGGAACACAGTGGAAGGCAGTAGGGACATTTAACATTTAGAAAAATTATGAAAAACACTTAGCTTCAAATAATGATTGGAAAGACTGCTGCAGAGAAAAGAGTTTTCTAGTGTACTTGAAGAGACAAATCTAAAACCCCAAACATGTACATTTATTTGTACATTAAATAATTCAACATGCATTCTATACTGAGCACCTACTATGCGATCTCAGTATGCTGGATGCTAGTATGCTGTGAATAATAAAAAATGTAGACAGGTTTGCAAAATGAAATAGCTAAAGTAGATAGTTTTTCTTTGTACAAGTTGCTCGAGAATTGACTGGAGAGTGACTTGATAAACACACTCTTTTAAGTATTATAAAGAAATATGCAAAAGCATTGTTGCTGCTAGTAACAGTGGAGTGGGTTGTTTCTAGTCAATCATACCAGCTTGTGAGTGGAGCCAGGTCCCAGCCCAAGAGTCTAAAGGGAGGATGTCCAAATGGCTCTTGCCAGCATCAGTGTCCTCCTGGTGGGACAGACTCCCCAAATGTCTGTAACCAGCATCTGTGTCCACAAGAAGGGATCTCAGTGACTTCACATCTCTCTAGGAGGCCCTCTAAAAACAGTATGTGGGTCTGACCCAGGTTTCTTTTGATTGACCTGCTTCTTCCCTGGGTCCTAGAGCATGTATGATTGTGTGTGTGCCCTTTAAGAGTAGAGTCCCTGTTAACTACAGCCCTCTGGCCCTCCTATCTGCAAGCCTTGCTGGTCCTCAAAGCCTGGTGTTCTGCAGTCTGCTTTCCCATTGCTGACCTGGGGAGCTGGATGTGGAGTTTAGACTCCTCACTCCTTGGGGAAAACGCTGCAATGACAAACATCTTCCTGTTCATGGGTTCCCTACTTGATAGTGTAGGTTTTGAAGTCTCAGCTCCTCCTACCTGCCTCTTTGTGATTCCTTCTTTACATTTTTTTGTTGTGGAAAATCTTTTGCACTATTTTTCAGTTCTTTTTCATTGATAGTTGCTCTCTAAGTACTTTTAATTATGATGGATCTATGCAAGAAGTTGAGGTCATGATCTTCCTGCTTTGCCATCTTGGCCACTCCCCACTCTTTTAACACTTTAAATATTTCACTCCACTCTTCTCTTGCATGCATGATTTCTGTTGGAATTGTACTATAATACCTACTCTTTACTGGTAAGGCTGACTTTTTTTTTCTTTTGCCTTTCAGAACTTTTTTTTTTTTTTTTTTCTATTGCTTTTCAGCCATTTGAATAAGATTAGCCTAAGTGTGTATGGGGTTTTCTAGTCTTTCTCTGTAGTTTTGTTGCTTCTGGTTCTCAGAGTTCTTTGGATCTGCAGTTGGAATCTGTAACTGATTTTGGAAAATTCTTGACCATTTTTGCTTCAAGCATCCTTCTAAATCCATCCATTTTCCTTCTGATATTCTGAATACCTATATGTTATGACTTTTGAAGTTTTACATTCAGTTTATTTTATTTTCATTTTTTCTCTTTATATTTAAGGTGGGAAATCTTTATTATCTTTATATCTTTATGTTGCTCACTGATTCCTTCTTTGCTGCATCAAGTTTACTACTAGGTCCATCACATTCTGTTAATTTTTAAATTTTCTAGACTTTTTTAGTCTGTCTTGGAGTTTCTATATATTTCTATATTTCTGCTTGCATCTGTTTTTATATGTGGTTTGTGTATTGTTTTCCATTAAAGTCCCTTGCTTATAGCTATTTTAAATTCCCTCACTGGTAATCCTATTACCTGCTCATATCTCAGTATAGTTCTGTTTTTTTCTCTACAGACTGTATTTGTTACTCTTTTGCAGCCTTATAATTTTTTTATTGTTGTTGAAAGTGAACATATTTCATAAAGTTTCTAAAAATTGACATAGATAAGATTTTAGTGTGGACATTTATGTTAACTGGCTAGAGCTGGGCTATGTTTAGAGTTTTATATAGTTACAAGTATGCAAGAAACTTCAGATTTCTCCAGTGTCCTTGTTTATGTCTCCTCTCTTGACTTTGGGCTTTCCTAAGACTTCTCAGAGTATGAATCGTACAGCTTTTTTCTCTAGCTGCACCCCATCCTTATTTATTATACTGGACCCCTGGAGGTGTGGTGGTATAGAAGATTATCATTCTGTAATATGTCAGTCACTGACTCTATGGGCTAGGTTCCTCCCTCCGTAAGTGAAACAGAAAGCTAGAGAAGGACAGAGAAGAAAGCATGGTTGATATAATGCTTACAGTCATTTCCAAAAGGGTATAGGCTTTTGTTCTGGAGAAGGCTCTGCAAATATCTCACAATGATTATTTTTCCTCTCCCGCTAATAGAGCCACAGAATGTCTTCTTCATATCTACATCAGGAAAATCATGTTCCTAGAAGTAAAGCCCATGAAAACTAAGTTATTTCACTTGCAACCCCCCAAGGAGTTATTTAAGTAAGTGTTAGTTGCTCAGTTATGCCCAACTCTTTGTAACCCCATGGACTGCAGACCACCAGGCTCCTATGTCCATGAGATTTTCCAGGCAAGGATATTGGACTGGGTCTCCATTTCCTTCTCCAAGGGATCTTCCCAACTTAGGGATCAACCCTGGGTCTCCTGCACTGCAGGTAGATTGTTTACCAGCTGAGCCACAAGGGAAACCCTGCAGTTACTTACTCTCACGCTAACACTTTCTCAGTTTCCAGCAGTTCATCAAAACTGCCATTTAAATGTTCCTACTAAATTATCCAGTGGCTTCTATTCCAGGTAAGCAGATCTTAGTTGTTCTGTCCCTCTGGAGGTGCCTGTCTGTTCAGATGTGGGTGATAGTTTACTTTGTGGGTTGATGGCTTTCCTTGAAACATCAGTTCTCCATGGGCTATAGGGAAATCACTGATTTTCTGTTTGCCCAGGTTTTTCTTGTTGTAAGCACAAGAGTGACAAAATTACAAATAAATCTAGAAATGTTTACCAAACTTTTCTTAGTATTATTTTTTTAGATTTTACTCTGCCTCACCCTGCTCCATCCATCACATGCCACAGATAATATTTGCTGGTCTAATGAATAATAGACTCAAGTTTATCCAAGGAAACAACTAGTTTTATTTAGTTTTCCGTTTCTGCTACTTTTTTAAAAAAATTATTTTTAAATTGAAGCATAATTGATTTTCAATGTTGTGCTAATTTCTGCTGTACAGAAAGCAATTCAATTTTCCATGTATACACACACACATACACACACACACATCCTATTTTATATTCTTTTCCATTATGGTTTTTCACAGGATATTGAATATAGTTCCCTGTGCTCTGCAGCAGGTCTTTGCTTATCCATTCTCTGTGTAATAGTTTGCATCTGCTAATCTCAGATTCCCAATCCATTCCTCATCCACCCCACTTAAACCACAAGTCTGTTCTCTATGCCTGTGAGCCTGTTTCTCTCTCATAGATAACATTCATTTGCATCATTTTTAGACCGATTTTTGGTACTTTAAATAAATAAGATTACCCCTCAAGAGTTCTTGCAGCTCTTGGTATTCTGAAATCACTTTCAAACAATAGTGCTTTTTTCATGTTTATTCCATACTGGCCTTTCTTATCCTTCTCTCTTTTACCAGTTTAATTCTCCATGTATCCTATGTTAACAACTGTTTTGAATACGTTGGTTTACATTTTTTTTCAAAATATTTACATTTTGAATTGACTGATCCATATTGTTTAACATGTTGTAACTTTTTTTTATGATATTGGCTAAAAAGCAGTACTTTTCCACACTAGTCATTGAATCAGATTAATGAGTTATCCCTCAGGTCTAGCTAGGGGAGGAGATTCACATATCTTATTTTTAAAGATTACAAAATTACTTTCCCAAGTTCCCAAATAGATGGTGATGCTTGATAGCTGCTTTAGAATAGCTATGTTGTTTGTGCCCTTGAATAAAAGTCATTCTCAGGATAAACTGAGTCACTCTCATGTATAACTGAATTACTTTGCTGTATAATAGAAATAAACACAACATTATAAACCAGCTATTCTTCAAGAAAAAGTCATTCTCAGGACTTCCCTGGCCGTCTAGTAGTTAAGCCCTTGTACTCCCAATGCAGGGGGCATAGATTCGACCCTCGGTGGGAGAACTAAGATCCCAGATGGGGCGGCCAAAAAAAAATCACTCTCTGCTGTTTGGAGGCTGCATTCTTCAGTCATATCCACAAATTTGAGAAGTATATGCCCCCAATCCAGATAAATACACAAAGAAGATAAAGAAAGGAAGAAACCTCCACTTAGTTTTTAGTCTAATTAGGACTGGTTCTCAGTGGGCTGAGGGGTGTAGTGGCATGACCATCCTTACATCCTACAGCGAGTTATTGGCAGGCCTCCATAGGACTTATATTTTGTCATCTATGGTGTCCTTTCATCTGAAACAGGTCCTATTTGGAATACCTGCCATGAGCAGAAAGATCTCTTTTATCTGAAATATTTCCTTTTATCTCTGAAATGGACCAAGAAAACCTTTTGAAAATAGTTGATTAAACTCACCCTGGCCTTATATAAGATGCTACTTTCTAGAAACTTGAATTTGAAATTTACCCATCTCACCATTTTATAAATGACTATCATTATGGTAATATAATTGTCTCCAAGTTTGGAGATGCTATTAAATGGAAACAACAAGAATGGGTATTCAACATACAGAAATTGAAGGATAGATCAGACACTCAAAAGTAGAGGTGAGAGATAAGAGACAGCATATAGTTAGACGGAGGGAAGGAGAGAGAGAATGACAGGCCGACAGAGGGACAAACTGATTCCTATCAGCAACCAGTTCCTAATGTGAATTCCCACCAAGGTGCTGTTGTACTCTCACTTTATAGTCCAGGGGAAAACCTTCTCAATGTAAAAAGTGATTAGTGACTAAGGGAATCTTGATTAAGATGCCTCTCTGCTTCCTTATTAGGAAAAAGAATATACCCTGTATTATCCTTTGTATTAGCTAACAAATATGTACTGTCTTGTTGTGCCATGAATGTTCTCAAGGATCAGTGGAGGAACAAGTAACCTCCACAGTATGGGACATCACAACCAGGTAAAATGTTCTTCAGTCATCATGACATGAGGGATTTCAAGTTTGACAATTTTTACTTTGCTCCTGAAATAGTTCAGTTCAGTTCAGTCACTCAGTCATGTCCGACTCTTTGTGACCCCATGAATTGCTGCACGCCATGCCTCCCTGTCCATCACCAACACCCAGAGTCCACCCAAACTCATGGTCATCGAGCTGGTAATGCCATCCAGCCATCTCATCCTCTGTCATCCCCTTCTCCTCCTGCCCCCAATCCCTCCCAGCATCAGGGTCTTTTCAATGAGTCAAATCTTCTCATGAGGTGGCCAGAGTATTGGAGTTTCAGCTTTAGCATCAGTCCTTCCAAAGAACATCTAGGACTGATGTTTTTCAGAATAGACTGGTTGGATCTCCTTGCAGTCCAAGGGACTCTCAAGAGTCTTCTCCAACACCACAGCTCAAAAACATCAATTCTTCAGCACTTAGCCTTCTTCACAGTCCAACTCTTACATCCATACATGACCTCTGGGAAAACCATAGCTTTGACTAAAAGGAACTTTGTTGGCAAACTAATGTCTCTGCTTTTGAATATGCTGTCTAGGTTGGTCATAACTTTCCTTGCAAGGAGTAAGCATCCTTTAATTTCATGGTTGCAGTCAACATCTGCAGTGATCTTGGAGCCCCCATAAAATAAAGTCTGACACTGTTTTTACCGTTTCCTCATCTATTTCCCATGAAGTGATGGGACCAGATGCCATGATCTTCGTTTTCTGAATGTTGAGCTTTAAGCCAATTTTTTTCACTCTCCTCTTTCACTTTCATCAAGAGGCTCTTTAGTTCTTCCTCACTTTCTGCCATAAAGGTGGTGTCATCTGCATATCTGAGGTTATTGATATTTCTCCCGGTAATCTTGATTCCAGCTTGTGCTTCTTAAAGTCCAGCGTTTATAATGATGTACTCTGCATATAAATTAAATAAGCAGGGTGACAATATACAGCCTTGATATACTCCTTTTTTATTTGAAATGACTCTGTTGTTCCATGTCCAGTTCTAACTGTTGCTTCCTGATCTGCATATAGGTTTCTCAAGAGGCAGGTCAGCTGGTCTGGTATTCCCATCTCATTCAGAATTTTCCAAAGTTTATTGTGATCCACACAGTCAAAAGCTTTGGCATAGTCAATAAAGCAGAAATATATGTTTTTCTGGAACTCTCTTGCTTTTTCCATGATCCAGCAGATGTTGTCAATTTGATCTCAGGTTCCTCCGCCTTTTCTAAAACCAGCTTGAACATCTGGAAGTTCATGGTTCATGTATTGCTGAAACCTGTCTTGGAGAATTTTGAGCATTACTTTACTAGCATGTGAGATGAGTGCAACTGTGTGGTAGTTTGAGCATTCTTTGGCGTTATCTCTCTTTGGGATTGGAATGAAAACTGAACTAGTTAGACCATAAATATTCAACACAATTCTTGGATAGTGAACTTTTAAGGATTCTTTCTTCCCAAATTTAGAAAATCTATATTTCTAACCCAAGAAACTAATTGTTCATAGCAAATGTTGGATATATAATCTATACCCTTCTAAGAACATATTTTTTAAAGAAAGGAGATTATAAAATACTTCTTTGACCCAATCTTATTCAAATATACTAGGAGTGACATATATACACTGCTATGTATAGGATAATGGTTGAAAATTACTGTATAGCACAGGAAACACTACTCAGTGCTCTGTGGTGACCTAAATAGTAAGGAAATCCAAAGAGAGAAAGAGAGAGAGAGAGAGAGAGAGAGATAGATATATAGATATATAGATATATAGATATATGCTGCTAAGTTGCTTCAGTCGTGTACAACCCTGTGCGACCCCATAGATGGCAGCCCACCAGACTCTCCCGTCCCTGGGATTCTCCAGGCAAGAACACTGGAGTAGGTTGCCATTTCCTTCTCCAATGCATGAAAATGAAAAGTAAAAATGAGTCACTCAGTCATGTCTGACTCTTAGCCCCCCCATGGCCTGCAGGCTCCTCCATCCATGGGATTCTCCAGGATAGAGTACTGGAGTGGGGTTGCCATTGCCTTCTCTTTATATATATATATATATATATATATATATATATATATATATATATATATATATTTAGCTGATGCCCTTTGCTGTACAACAGAATACCATGCAATATTGTAAAGCAACTATACACCAATAAAGAATAAATTTAAAAAATATAAATGCCGTATGACAATATCAGGAGATATCTCCAGTCTTTGTTCACTTCAGTTCAGTTCAGTCGCTCAGTCATGTCTGACTCTTTGCAGCCCCAAGGGTACAGCATGCCAGGTTTCCCTGTCCATCAACAACTCTCAGAGTGTACTTAAACTCATGTCCATCACTTTGGTGATGCTATTCAACCATCTCATCCTCTGTCATCACCTTCTCCTCCTGCCTTCAATCATTCCCAATATTAGGGTCTTTTCCAATGAATCAGTTCTTTACATCAGGTGGCCAAAGTATTGGAGCTTCAGCTTCAGCATCAGTCCTTTCAATGAATATCAGGACTGATTTCCCTTAGGATGGACTGGTTGGATCTCCTTGTAGTCTAAGGGACTCTCAAGAGTCTTCTTCAACACCACAGTTCAAAAGCATTAATTCTTCAGTGCTCAGCATTCTCTGTAGTCCAAATTTCACATCCCTACATGACCACTGGAAACACCATAGCTTGGACTAGATGGACCTTTGTTGGTAAGATAATTTTAATATGCTTTTTAATATGCTGTCTAGGTTGATCATAACTTTTCTTCGAAGGAACAAGTGTCATTTAATTTCATGGCTGCAATTACCATCTGCAGTGATTTTGGAGCCCCCAAAATAAAGTCTGCTACTGTTTCCTTATTTGCCATGAAGTGATGAGACCAGATGTCATTATCTTAGTTTTCTGAATATTGAGTTTTAAGCCAAGTTTTTACTCTCCTCTTTCACTTTCATCAAGAGTCTCTTTAGTTCTTCTTCACTTTCTGCCATAAGGGTGGTGTCATCTGCATATCTGAGGTTGCTGATATTTCTCCTGGAAATCTTGATTCCAGCTTGTGCCTCATCCAGCCCAGCATTTCTCATGATGTACTCTGCATGTAAGGTAAATAAGCAGAGTGACAATGTACAACCTTGACATACTCCTTTCCCAATTTGGAACCAGTTTGTTGTTCTTTGTCTAGTTCTAACTGTTGCTTCTTGACCTGCAAAAATATTTCTCAGGATGCATGTCAGGTGGTCTGTTATTCCCATCTCTTTAAGAATTTTCCACAGTCTTTTTGATCCACATAGTCAAAGGCTTTTGCTTTGTCAATAAAAAAATAAATATATATCTTTCTGGAACTCTCTTGCTTTTTTGATAAACCAGCAGATGTTGGCAATTTAATCTCTGGGTCCACTACCTTTTCTAAATCCAGTTTGAACATCTGCAAGTTCATGGTTCACATTGTAAGAAGGATTAATTCAATCATGAAGCATGTATTGTCAACACCAAAGTGTTTATGAGACCTTTCCAGTTTGTAGGGTATATCCAGAATTTTCTTGCAAAATTAATTTCTTCAAATTAATTTCCTTGTGAGGCAGTCATAGATAGCATAGTGTAAAAGTGTGTATGATTCAACAGCACCCCCAGTCTGACTCTTCTCTGGCATTTTCCCTACTATAAACTACCTTCCTCTTCCACATCAAATTTTAAGTGTCTTTTCTTCAATCCTTGGTAAACAGTTTCAAAAATGTCATTTATTCTTATTAATATTTATTCATTTATTTGGATGTGCCAGGTATTAGTTGCAGCATATGGAATCTTAATTGCCACATGTGGGATCCAGCTTCCGGATTGGGTATTAAAATGGGCCCCTTGCATTAGGAATGCAAAGCCTTGCTTTGCAAAATATACTGAAGGACCACCAGGGAAGCCCCAACTATTTCAAAAAATTTAAGAGTAAATATCTGCAAGCACAGACTTATTTCATCCTCAAGGAAATATAATTGTTCCAAGCATTGGTGAAAATTAAGGAGGAACTTAGATCTGAAGGCTTAGTATTACTACATCTGCCTAACAGAGAATTCTAGGGTAGCACTTGGAGGATGCCATTGGCATGGAGGTACCTTTTATTCTGATTTTTATTTTATTTCATATTTATAATGAGGTTTTAAAAATTTATTTCTGGTAAAGTATAAGTAATGGGGCTTTAAGGGTCTTTATACCTAACAAGATATTTTGCTTGATATTGCTACTTGCTTTTTTGTTTGAGGGCAGGGTGGAGGGTGGAGTGGGTGGGTATTCAAAATATAAGGACTTTCACATTTTACTTCAACCTTAAGCAAAGAGGAACATAATTTCACCCTTAGAAAAATAAGTATTCTGAGTAAATTTTCAGATGTTCTATGACAGGCATGATAAAAATCTACTCTAATAGGCTCCCTTGACATGTGAACTACTCGGTTATATATTTATTTTCTGAAGATACATACTTTGAGGAGACTTTTATTCAAGTAAAGAAAAATAATAATAATTATCTCCTTAGGGAGAGAGGACTTAATATATCAGTGGAGATTAGCAGCTAATCACCTAAAGCAAGGTTCTTAGGGAGGAGAGAAATCTCAGTGCCTGATAAAAATATCATAGTGTCATGTAAAAGAAGACAGGAAAGCACCAAAGATGAGGTCCTCCTACCTCATATCCTGTTGACAGAAAATCAGGATGCAAGTCAGCTATGCATTCTAACATCTCCATCTTTGAGGAGAAACAGGTCCTGTGTCCCTGTGCTAACCCCGTTAGTCATTTCCTCAGCTCAGCACTGTTGTTTTCTAGATCCCAACATAATGAAGGAGTTCAGATCATGTCACCACTAACTACAGTAAGTCCCCTACGTATGAACCAGTTCTGTTCTAAGAGCATGTTCATAAATCCAATCTGTTCCTAAGTCCAACAAAGTTAGCCAACAAATATCATCAGCTATATAGTAGTGTACTGTAATAGGTTTATAATAGTTTTCATACAAATAGTACATCAAAAGCAAACACAAAAATAAAACATTTTAAAATTTATAGTACAATACAGGCAGGCATCAAGTGAACAGGCAAGAAGAGTTATTGACTGAAGGAGGTAGAGGAGGTGGGGGATGGTAGAACTGAAGAGTCATCAACAACAGGAGATGGAAGGAAACCTGCGATTTCACTCATGCTTGACATTGGTGGCAGAAATTTTAGTTCCTTGCTGGGTCCAGATGCATATTCACTTCTTTGAAAGCTCACAACTTGATGGTTTGTATGTAGGGGACTTATTGCATGCCATTTGGCCTATTGATTATTTTGATCTAAGGATATTTGAGAAATAGCTGATGCAAGAAGGGCATCCGGACACTCCTTTATTTTCCTGAAGGCAGGTGACAGAATTTCTGTATGAAAGGTGTCTTCCCTGTTCCAGAAGGAAAGTAGAGATCTTATAGGCAAGGATGACAAACTGAGACCATAGGGACTGTATACAAGCAGATGTTGTTAAATAATACTTATCTTATAGTCCCCTGACAGTTTTCTCCTTTTGCATAATCTCTCTTTGTTCAAAATACTATAAAAATATGTAAGTTTTATATTTTCATTGGATCTTCATTCCTTATGAGGTGTCGTGTCAGGCAAAATATCAATTTTTATGCTTTTCTTCAGTTATACTGTTTATCTAAGTTTATTTCTTCAGTTCAGTTCAGTCGTTCAGTCGTGTCTGACTCTTTGCAATGCCATGGACTGCAGCACACCAGCTCTCCTTGTCCATCACCAACTCCCGGAGTTTACTCAAACTCATGTCCATTGAGTCAGTGATGCCATCCAACCATCTCGTCTTCTGCCATCCCCTTTTCCTCCTGCCTTCTAACTTTCCTAGCATCAGGGTTTTTCCAAATGAGTCAGTTCTTCACAACAGGTGGCCAAAGTATTGGAGTTTCAGCTTGAGTAGCAGTCCTTCCAAGGAATATTCAGGGCTGATTTCCTTTAGGATGGACTGGTTGGATCTCCTTGCAGTCCAAGGGACTCTCAAGAGTCTTCTCCAACACTGAAGTTCAAAAGCATCAACTCTTCTGCACTCAGCTTTCTTTACAGTCCAAATCTCACATCTATACATCACTACTGGGAAAACCATAGCTTTGACTAGACAGACCTTTGTTGATAAAGTAAGGTCTGATATCTCTTCAATAATTTTCCACTTTGTTGTGATCCATACAGTCAAAGACTTTAGCATAGTCAGTGAAGCATATGTTTTTCTGGAATTCTCTTGCTTTTCCTATGATCCTATGTTGGCAATTTGATCTCTGGTTCCTCTGCCTTTTCTGAATTCAGCTTGCCCTCATTAGTTATCACTTTTATATGTAACACTGTATATGTCAATCTTAATTTCCAAGTTTACCCCTCCCCTACCCCTCTGCCTTGTAATGTTGCATTGTTTTACAAGTAGAAACATAGTCTGTATACTTAAGGGAGAAAGAACTTTGATACATTTAGAAATAATTTTCTTTGTGAGGTTAAAATGGCTACAGGATATTCAGGTGCCTCCTGTAAGCGACCAATTAAAATGAGGGGGAAAACAATAAAGGGAGAGCAGGACCTAGAACAATTTTGACAAAAGATTCATTACAAAAGTGTATCAACATCCATATACATAATAAACACTCTACAGGTATTTAAGAATGAGGAACACTTAGGATGGGTGCATAAGTTAATATTAAAAATAAGTAAACTAAAAAGCACATCTGTCTACAAATGTCTTTATTCAAAATAGTAGCCAAACGCAGGTTAATGCTGTTACATTAAAATGAATTAATATATTTATGTATCTAAATGCATTCTAAGAACTGTGAATTTGAAGTCAGGGATGAATAAAGGTGAAATCACTGCATTTAGTGGAATTATAATGTAGCATTGGATTCCAATGAGTAAATTTTAAAATATAGTTTGTGTTATTGGAGGTGAACCAATGCATGAGTAGTTTAGGCTATACTGTAAAACAGTAAGTCAATATTTGGGGTATAGAGAATAAAATAACAATTGACACAGTTGACAGGTATATTTTAGAGCTTTTTTAAAACAAAAGTAAATATAAACTCTAATTGGAGTATTCAACAGTTTAATTAAATGTTCTGCAGCCTACATAAACCTTTTTCTATGCACATTTGTGATATTCTGAGGCAAAAACCTGCTTGTTGAGTCCTCAGGTCTTAGGAAATTCAAACAATTCTCTACACCAGATAAATTAGTCTCAGTAGTTTGGAAAGACAGAATGTCTGCTCTCCTAGCTCTAATGTGAATGTGATTACCCTTCCTTGCAGCCTGGTTGGAATATAACACATAACATGTAAGCAAGTCTTCTCCAGGTTCATCTTCCTCTGAACGAGAATATGCATGCTCAGTTGTGTCCGAGTCTTTGCAACTCTATGGACTGTAGCCTACCAAGCTCCTCTGTCCATGGAATTTTCCAAGCAAAATTGTTGGAGTGGGTTGACATATCCTTTTGCCTGCTCGTTAACAGTTGGCATTTCTCATGATTCCACTCATAACCTCCTCTTCACTATTTACTCAGGTCCTTACTACCCACTATCAATTTTAACTCATTTATATTTGATGATAGTAAAAACTGTCTATCCCAGGCCTTTCTTCTGAGCTCTGAAGAATATATTCTTGAATATCTCTCATGCCTTCAAATCACCAAGTCAGAAAAAGTGAGCTCATCATTCTTTACTCTACTTTCACAAATTTAATCTTTCTTCTAAGCATCTCAATAAATTTAATTCTGTGGAACAAAATGTAGCCTTTTGATATAAGGCTATAATACAATACTTGTACAAGATGTAAAGGGCTTCCCTGGTGGCTCAGTGGTAA
Source organism: Nanger dama (assembly GCA_917880005.1). NCBI lineage: Eukaryota > Metazoa > Chordata > Mammalia > Artiodactyla > Bovidae > Nanger > Nanger dama. Next base: position 62,068,521 of record CAKJTW010000004.1, on the reverse strand, counting down.
AGAATCTGCCTGCTATGCAGGAGCCTCAGGAGATGTGGTTTTGATCCTTGGGTTTGGAAGATCCCCTGGAAGGGGCAATCCACTCCAGTATTCTTAGCTGGAAAATCTTAGGGACAAAGGAGCCTGGTGGGCTACAGTCTTGGGGTTCGCAAAGAGTTGGACACAACTGAAGAAGTTAGAATGTACACACAAGTTGTAAAATGATTCCATTTGAAAGAAAATTATTTCCCTCTCACAAAAGAGTTAAAAAACTGATATCCCTGGAAAAATTGCAAATTTAACCTTTCTGGTTATTCACACACCCAGGTTCTATTCAATCATTAGGATGATCCCTTTGTATTGTCTATATCCAACTAGGAGCATGGAGGGGGTATAGACTCCTTGAAGGGGTCCACATTTCTTCTGTTTATTTGTGATTGTCAAGAAGTAGAAACATCTTTTATTCTTTCACAGCTATAAGTTTGAAAACTCCCAGATTTTATAATTGTTCTCTGTACTTTCAGTCTCTTCAGGCAAGCAAACTGAGATGAAAATTTGTATCACATTTTATTGCACACATGTGCTTAGCACAATATATAGAATATAAAGCTTATATATTTTGATGTATTAATAAATATGTATCTATTTTTCTCCTCAATTAATAGTTCTAAAACTATGAATATCTTTTCTATATGGACAATACCCTAGAAGCTTTGGATGCATTCATGAATAAGAAAAACTTTTGCCACATGAAAGTAATACATTAAAGAATGAAGACAAGAAGTACACAAATAAATCAATATATATCCCTTGGTATTGTTATGGATAAGGGTAAGGAAGACAAAATTGCAAGACAGGAATGTTTTGTTTATATAAACTTTTCAAGAAAGATCTATTGGAAAGTGTGGTATATGGGACTTCCCTGGTGGTCCAATGGTTAAGACTCCATGCTTCCAAGACAGGGGGCATAGGTTCAATCCCTGGTCAGGGAATTAAGGTCTCACATGTCGCATGATGCAGCCAAAAAATAAAAGATAAAAAAAAACCAAAGGAAGAAAGAAAATGTGGCATGTGAATAAAGACTGTCTAAAGGGTGGGAGACAATGAATGATGCAGATATCCTAGGAAAAAAATCCTCTGTAGAGATAACAAATACAAAGGTCCTGAGGAAAAACACTTTCTAATTTCATGCTATAGTAAGGAGCTGGTGCATCAACGCAGAATGAAGGAGGTAGAAATTATGTTTAAATGAAATCAGAATAGTAGCAAGAATCCTGATGTTATAGAGCTCATGGACCCCAAAACATTTCAGACTGGATTAGGTGAACTATTAAAGTGCTTGGAGCAAAGGAGTGAAGTGATCAGATAAATGGTACAGTATCAGGATATTGCTGTATGAAGAACAAATTATAGACGAGGAAAGGCAGGAGGAAGACCAGTGATGAGGCTATTATAGTCATAGTGATGAATGGTGATAGCAACTTAAACTGGGATGAGGCAGTAGAGGAAAAATATGGTCTATATTCTAGATATATTTTGGAAATAGAGAACCGGAAGCTACCAGTGGCCTGGAAGCAAAATGTGGTTGTGATGTGAAAGAGAAAGAAAAGAGTCAGTGGGAGTTTTACTATTTTAGGTTTGATAGTGTAGTCATTAACATAGTTCACTAAATATTCCTGGTTGTCCTTGAACTAATAGAATATCTTTCCTCTGCTTGATATATGAGAAGAATGAATTCTGCTTGTTTGCCTTTGGATATGGTCACATGATGGTCTTTGGCTAATGAAATATGACAATTAATACATTTTACTGGCATCCCTAAATCTCTCCCATGCTTTGTATGATTAACCAAATACCCTTTTTGACTGCTAAAACTGGCAGTGTTGCAAAAATTGGTTACTTCCTCAGTCTGAAATCTGGAGTGAGAACAGCATGGGGCAGAGCTCCAAGCCTACCCTAAAGCTGAAGTACTATGAGAGAGAAAACAATTAATTCACCAAAATTCTGCAGGCTATTTTTTTCTACTGCTGCTGCTGCTGCTGCTAAGTCACTTCAGTCATGTCCAACTCTGTGCGACCCCATAGATGGCAGCCCACCAGGCTCCCCCATCCTTGGGATTCTCCAGGCAAGAACACTGGAGTGGGTTGCCATTTCCTTCTCCAATGCATGAAAGTGAAAAGTGAAAGTGAAGTCGCTCAGTCGTGCCCAACTTTTAGCGACCCCATGAACTGCAGCCTACCAGGCTCCTCCATCCATGGGATTTTCCAAGCAAGAGTACTGGAGTGGGGTGCCATTGCTTTCTCCGATTTTTTCTGCAGTATATCCTAGACCATGTATAATCAATATATTTGGGCAGCTGGAAAGAGAAGATATTTATACATGAAAGATTGGAGTAAATAGGAGCAAGAATCAGAAATTTGATTAGTAAGGTTCAATTGAAGCTGAATCTGTCAAAAATTCAAGTACATATGTCAGAAAGAGCATAGAGCTTTGGTAGAGCACTTGATTGGTTGGAGATTAAAAATCAGAATATTTGAAGACTGAGTATTTAAATACACAAGATTTGCATAACTTAATGAGTACAAGTAGATAAGAATAGAATTTCTAAGGTGTAAGTCTATGGCATGTTATTATTTAAAAGTCAGAAAGGTAACAGGAAAATAGAAATGAAGACTAGAAAGGAATTACCAATAATGTAGAGTGGATGTTATCTTAGAAGTTAAAAAAGAATTGTGTTAAAATGGAGGAAATGAAGCATTCTATGTGCTACTGACAATTTAAATATGATGGAATTTAACAATTAACCATTGGTTTTAGCAATGTGGAGATCATTATAAAGCCTTTGTCCCTAAACAAACAAACAAACAAAAATAATGATAATAAAGCCTTTGTCCCTAGAGTGGCCAAGAAAACATCTGTTCAAGTGGTTTCTAAGGAGACTGGGAAAAAGGACTGAAGACATGAAGTTTATGTACTCTGAGGGAAATATTTTGCTCAAAATGTTGTCTGAAAAACTGGAAGCAGTATCTGAAATTAAATGTAACTAGAGAGAACATTTTCATCATGAAGGATATTATAGCATATGAAGCAGCTGTGAATTATCTAGAAGAAAGAAAAATATTGATGATGCAGGAGAGAGGGCACAATTGTGGGAAGAATGTCACCCAGTAGACAAAAAGGATTACTACTTAATATACTTATTTATATACTTATGTATCCTTGTCTGGGAAATCTCATGGACAGAGGAGCCTGGTGGGCTGCAGTCCATGGGGTCACAGAGTCGGCCACGACTGAGTGACTAACACTATATTTATATTTAGTCTACTTATTTTCACGCTTGGACACTTCATCCAGTAAATTAAGGAAGTTCATGAAAGTGACTATAGGCATAGCTATGGGATCTCAGAGGAAATGTGAAGCATATAAGGACAGATGGAGGTAGGTGGGTATATCTAATGCTGAATACATGTGCATTTTTTTTTTTTCTTTCTTCTCTTCCTTCAGCTAAAATAGGAAGTGGCATAATCAACTTAAAGAGAGGAGGCTGGTGATTTGAGAAGATGTGAAAGAGTTTTCTGAAAATATAGGAGCACAGGGACTTCCCTGGTGGTCTGTTGTCAAGACTCTTTTCTTCCAGTGCAGGGGCTGCAGGTTTGATCCCTGGTCAGGGAACTAAGGGGCGCCCCTGGTGGCTCAGTGATAAAGAATCCACCTACCAAGGAGGAGATGCAGGTTTGATCCCTGAGTCAGTAGGGAAGATCCCTTGGAGTAGGAAACTGCAACCCACTCTAGTATTCTTGCCTGGAGAATTCCATGGACAGAGGAGCCTGGTGGGTTATAGTCCATGGGGTTGCAAGCAGTGGGACGTGACTTAGCAACTAAAATGACAACCATACAACAGGGAATTAAGATCCCACATGCCAAGTAGTTCAGCCAAAAGGAAAAAAAAATGTGGGAGCATAAGAGGATGAAGGAATTTAAATCAGGATATTAGACAGAATGTTAAAGTTAGTGATTGTGAATTCAAGTCATCATGGTCATCAGAGTTGCATGTTGTAGTTTTTTTTGCTTTTTTGTTTTTTTCGCCTAGTCCCAACTCAGCTATGTGTTACAGATGCAGAGTTGACAGAGCAGCTCTTGGAGCCTGCATTGATGCATTGTCATGGAGAGCTTAGGCAAGAAAGGGATGGAATCTGACCTGAGTAAGCAGAAGAGAGGGCTAAAGCTGTGAAAGACCATGCAACTTAGTGAGATCGGTGAATTCAATCAAGATGTGTGAATGAATTGCTTGTTGCATATACTAGTATAGGCAGGGAAGAACATATTTACTAGATGATGGTCTGGCAGTTGGAGGAAAGAGAGTAGTCACAGTTTTTGACAGTTTTTCTCCTTATTTTTTCCTATTGATAATGAAATGGAAGATAATTTTGATGACAGTAAAATGTCAGTACAGACTTGCTCAGCAATCACAAACCCCTGCTGAAGAAGGAAATATAACAAATGTTAAATATGTCGTGATTGCTCAATTCTTATAGTTAAATGCACTTATGGACTATTTGCCTTCTCAATTCCTCAATTCCATTCTCATTCTGTGAAAGTGATAGCTGTTGGTAACAGAAAAGAAAGCCTTAGGGGAAGAAAATAATCTTTTCCATGCCTATTTAATTCTAGGCTCTATATGTTTTAGAGAGCAATAAACCAATACACACAAAACAGCTATTGAAATTAATGAGCCCTACCAATTATGGTCTAAATACTTGTAACTAAATATACTTTATTTTATTCATAAAAGCTTGGAAATAATTACACCCAGAAATCCTTAAAAATAAATTACTAATTTCCAAATGCATATAATTTCCTCTTGGGTCTTATCATTTAAACCATGAGATGTTTCTACATTTGTATAAATACATATGCATATTTCTTGCAAAAAATGTTCTAAAAGAAGACAATTACTGATAAGGTAAGTATTTTTGTATTTAATGAGAACATGGACAAAAACTAAAATATAAAACTGAGTGAGAAATAAAAGAATGAATATATTCAATGTATGGATAATTAAACCCACTTTTTTTTCTCACATGAAAAATAATTTAAGTCCACTTGTAAATGGAAACCATATTATACTGCGAAAGAAATGAATGCCCCTGGGATAAAATTGTGTCTTCAAACAATTATTATGGGACAATTCTCTAAGCCCTAATATTATCATTTATAAAATATGAAAATATGTCTCTTTCTCTTCTTGCTATCATTTTTTGTTGTTTAGTTTCCAAGTCATATCCGACTGTTCATGACCCCATGGACTGCAGCATGCCAAGCTTCTCTGTCCCTTACCATCTCCCAGAGTTTGCCCAAGTTCATGTCCAATGAACCCGTGATGTCATCCAACCATCTCATCCTCTGTCACCTTCTTCTCCTTCTGGCTTCAATCTTTCCTAACATCAGGGTCTTTCCTAATGAGTCAGCTGTTTGCATTGCTCTCTTTAAAAGGATTTAAAATTTACAGAGAATTAATAAATATCTTTAGGTATATTTTTACTTAATTTTAAATGAGGTTTCAATATAGGCTTTAAAAATATCCACTATTTAACTTACTCTGTATTGACTGTTTGTCTTAAGCCAGCACTTAATATACTAACTCTGAAATATTTTGCTAAAAGTTTCAAGATTCAAATAATCTCAGAGGAAAGTTTTATTTGATATATTGTATATAGAGAAAAGAAAAGCAGCAAAAGATACAGCTAGATGATTTTTTTCATAATCAAAATATTCATGTAATTGGCAATTAGAGCATCTAGAAGTCATTCCCCAAAAGACAACCCCAACTCTGCACATTAGAATAACCATATAGGGATGCAGGTTAGTCTCTTCTTGAAACTTACATAAATGGAATTATATTGCTATATGCAAACTTCTGTCTTTTTTTTGGCCTCAATATTTTGTTTCTGTACTTCCTCTATGTTCTTGCATATAATGTATTTTGTTTTTTCTTTTAATTCATATTACTTCACTGGTTGCATATACAAAATATTATTTATGCTTTCTGATGTGGATGGAGATTTGGATTCTTGCAAAGGATCAAGCTTTGAATATCATTATTCATATTTAGTTCTACTATTGTTTTAATCACCTTCTATTCATTTCCTTGGTGAGGGAGGGATTACTGTTGAGAGTTATGGAGGTGGATGAACCTAGAACATAGTAAAATGGACTCATGAGATGACAGAAGATTATTAGTCCCACACACTCATGAAATGAGGAAGGAGCATGTGTCACATGATCTTACCTAGAAGTTTTACTCAGGTGCAAAGTGAACAACCAGGGACGATGGGAGGCAGATTTAGCAATATCAAGAGGTTGGCTGACCCCTAGCTCCCCTGGAAGACATCATTAGCTTGTTTGAAAAATGTGAACTAACGGGAAACTGAAACCTCCTACTCTAGGACAAACAGAAACTGTGCCTGGTCCCCTTAATAAGGAAGGTTTTTTGGCTGGGGGACTTGTTCCAAGGGAGTAGTGGAAAGTGTAACTTGCGGTGAGTCTATTTGACATGCTCTTGGTTTCACAAGCTGTCAAGACAACATGTGATGTTGGCCTTTAATTTGTCTCCAGTTCAGTTGCTCAGTTGTGTCCAACTCTTTGCAACCCCATGAATTGCAGCATGCCAGGCCTCCCTGTCCATCACCAACTCCCGGAGTTCACTCAGACTCGAGTCCATTGACTCAGTGATGCCATCCAGCTATCTCATCCTCTGTCGTCCCCATCTCCTCCTGCCCCCAATCGCTCCCAGCATCAGAGTCTTTTCCAGTGAGTCAGTTCTTCGTATGAGGTGACCAAAGTACTGGAGTTTCAGCTTTACCATCATTCCTTCCAAAGAAATCCCAGGTCCAATCTCCTTCAGAATGGACTGGTTGGATCTTCTTGCAGTCCAAGGGACTCTCAAGAGTCTTCCCCAACACCACAATTCAAAAGCATCAATTCTTCAGTGCTCAGCCTTCTTCATAGTCCAACTCTCACATCCATACATGACCAGTGGAAAAAACTGTAGCTTTGACTATTGGGACCTTTGTTGGCAAAGTGATGTCTCTGCTTTTTAATATGATGTGTAGGTTTGTCAGCTCTCCTTCCAAGCAGGAAGTATCTTTTACTTTCATGGCTGCAGTCACCATCTGCAGTACTTTGGAGCCCAAGAAAATAAAATCTGTCACTGTTTCCACTTTCCCCTTCTATTTGCATGAAGTGATGGGACAGGATGCCATAATCTTAGTTTTCTGAATGTTGAGTTTTAAGCCAGCTTTTTTATCTTTTACCTTTATCAAGAGGCTTTTAGTTCATCTTTGCTTTCTGCCAATAGAGTGATATCATCTGCTTATCTGAGGTTACTGATATTTCTCCTGGCAATCTTGATTCTAGCTTGTGAGTCATCCAGCCTGGCATTGCAAATGATATACACTGCATACAAGTTTAATAATCAGGGTGACAATATAGAGCCTTGATGTATATTGTCCCAACTTGGTTGTTCTAAGGCCGGTTCTAACTTTTTTTCTTGATAGGCATACAGGTATCTTTGGGGACAAGTAAAGTGGCCTGGTATTTCCATCTGTTTAAACATTTTCCATACTTTGTTGTGATCCACACAAAGACTTTAGCATAGTCAATGAAGCAGAAGCAGATATTTTTCTGAAATTCCTTTGCTTTCTCTATAATCCAACAAATGTTGGCATTTTGATAAATGTGATAATTTCCTGTCAATTTAAAAACAAATAACCTATTTGGATTTCTATTTTGATAATATTCAATTTATAGATCAGCTGTAGAAAAATTGAAAATATCAACTTTGCAACTCATTAATTTGACACAATAACATGGAGAAGAGGTTATGAAATAAGACACGATACAGATATTATTCTGTAGTGTATATGTTGTACAATTTAGATCTTCCTGTCTTCAGTTCAGTTCAGTTCACTTCAGTTGCTCAGTCATGTCCGACTGTTTGGAATCCCATGAATTGAAGCACGCAAGGCTTTCCTGTCAATCACCAACTCCCAAAGTTTACTCAAACTCAAGTGCATCTAGTTGGTGATACCATCTAGCCATCTCAACCTCTGTCATTCCCTTCTCCTCCTGCCCCTAATCCCTCCCTGCATCAGAGTCTTTTCCAATGAGTCAACTGTTCTCAAGAGGTGGCCAAAGTATTGGAGTGTCAGCTTTAGCATCAGTCCTTCCAGTGAACACCCAGGACTGATCTCCTTTAGGATGGACTGGTTGGATCTCCTTGCAGTCCGAGGGACTTTCAAGAGTCTTCTCCAACACCACAGTTCAAAAGCATCAATTCTTCGGTGCTCAGCTTTCTTCACAGTCCAACTCTCACATCCATAAGCGACCACTGGGAAAAAACCATAGCCTTGACTAGAAGGACCTTTGTTGGCAAAGTAATGTCTCTGCTTTTCAATATGTTATCTAGGTTGGTCATAACTTTCCTTCCAAGGAGTAAGTGTCTTTTAATTTCATGGTTGCAATCACCATCTGCAGTAATTTTGGAGCCCCCCAAAATAAAAGTCTGAGACTGTTTCCCCATCTATTCACCAAGAAGTGATGGGACCAGATGCCATGATCTTCATGTTCTGAATGTTGAGCTTTAAGCCAACTTTTCACTCTCCTCTTTCACTTTCATCAAGAGGCTTTTTAGTTCCTCTTCACTTTCTGCCATAAGGGTGGTGTCATCTGCATATTTGAGGTTATTGATATTTCCCCCAGAAATCTTCACTGCAGCTTGTGCTTCTTCCAGCCCAGCGTTTCTCATGATGTACTCTGCATATAAGTTAAATAAGCAGGGTGACAATATACAGCCTCGACGTACTCCTTTTCCTGTTTGGAGCCAGTCTGTTGTTCCATGTCCTGTTCTAACTGTTGCTTCCTGACCTGCATACAGGCTTCTCAAGATCCAGGTCAGGTGGTTTGTTATTCCATCTCTTTCAGAATTTTCCACAGTTTATTGTGATCCACACATTCAAAGGCTTTGCAATAGTCAATAAAGCAGAAATAGATGTTTTTCTGGAACTCTCTTGCTTTTTCAGTGATCCAGTGGATGCTGGCAGTTTGATCTCTGTCTGGTTCCTCTGCCTTTTGAAAACGAGCTTGAATGTCTGGAAGTTCCTGCTTCACATATTGCTGAAACTTGGCTTGGAGAATTTTGAGCATTACTTAACTAGTGTGTGAGATGAGTGCAATTTTGTGGTAATTTGAGCATTCTTTGGCATTGCCGTTCTTTGGAATTGGAATGAAAACTGACCTTTTCCAGTCCTGTGGCCACTGCTGATTTTCCAAATTTGCTGGCATATTGAGTACAGCACTTTCACAGCATCATCTTTCAGGATTTGAAATAGCTCAGTTGGAATTCCATCACCTCCACTAGCTTTGTTCATAGTGATGCTTTCTAAGGCCCACTTACCTTCACATTCCAGGATGTCTGACTCTAGGTGAGTGATCACACCTTCATGATTATCTGGGTCATGAAAATATTTTTATACAGTTCTTCTGTGTATTCTTGCCACCTCTTTCTAATGTCTTCTGCTTCTGTTAGGTCCATATCATTTCTGTCCTTTATCAAGCCCATCTTTGCATGAAATATTCCCTTGGTATCTCTAATTTTCTTGAAAAGATCTCTAGTCTTTCCCATTCTTTGTTTTCCTCTATTTCTTTGCATTGATCGCTGAAGAAGGCTTTCTTATCTCTCTTTGCTATTCTTTGGAACTCTGCATTCAGATGTTATATCTTTCCTTTACTTCTTTGCCTTTCACTTCTTTTCAGAGCTATTTGTAAAACCTCTTCAGACATCCATTTTGCTTTTTTTGCATTTCTTTTCCATGGAGATAGTCTTGATCCCTGTCTCCTGTACAATGTCACGAACCTCTGTCCATAATTCATCAGGCACTCTGTCTAACAGATCTAGTCCCTTAAATCTATTTCTCACTTCCACTGTATAATCATAAGGGATTTGATTTAGATCATACCTGAATGGCCCAATGGTTTTTGCTACTTTCTTCAATTTAAGTCTGAATTTGGCAATAAAAGCTGAGCCACAGTCAGCTCCCGATCTTGTTTTTGCTGACTACAAAGAGCTTCTCTATCTTTGGCTGCAAAGAATATAATCAATCTGATTTCTGTGTTGACGATCTGGTGATGTCCACATGTAGAGTCTTCCCTTGTGTTGTTGGAAGAAGGTGTTTGCTATGACCAGTGCATTCTCTTGGCAAAACTCTCTGTTAGCCTTTGCCTTGCTACATTCCATATTCCAAGGCCAAATTTGCCTGATATTCCAGGTATTTCTTGACTTCCTACTTTTGCATTCCAGTCCCCTATAATGAAAAGGACATCTTTTGGGGGCTGTTAGTTCAAAAAGGGCTTGTAGGTCTTCATAAAACCATTCAACTTCAGCTTCTTCAGCATTACTGTTTGGGGCATAGACTTAGATTACCGTGATATTGAATGGTTTGCCTTGGAGACGAACAGAGATCATTCTGTCGTTTTTGAGATTACATCCAAGTACTGCATTTTGGACTCTTTTGTTGACTATGATGGCTACTCCATTTCTTCTGAGGGATTCCTATCTGCAGTAGCAGATATAATGGTCATCTGAGCTAAATTCACCCATTCCAGTCCATTTTAGTTTGCTGATTCCTAGAATGTCGATGTTAAATCTTGCCATCTCCTGTCTGACCACTTCCAACTTGCCTTGATTCATGGACCTAACATTCCAGGTCCCTATGCAATTTTGCTCTTTACAGCATTGGACCTCACTTCTATCATCAGTCACATCCGTAACTGGGTATTGTTTTCACTTTGGCTCCATCCTTTCATTCTTTCTGGAGTTATTTCTCCACTGATCTCCAGTAGCATATTGGGTACCTACTGACCTGGGGAGTTCCTCTTTAAGTATCTTATCTTTTGCCTTTTCATACTGTTCATGGGGTTCTCAAGGCAAGAATACTGAAGTGGTTTGCCATTCCCTTCTCCAGTGGACCACATTCTGTCAGACCTCTCCACCATGACCCGTCTGTCTTGGGTGGCCCCACACAGCATGGCTTAGTTTCATTGAGTTAGACAAGGCTGTGGTCCATGTGATCAGACTGGCTAGTTTTCTGTGACTAGGTTTCAGTGTGTCTGGCCTTTGATGCCCTCTTGCAAAACCTACCATCTTACTTGGGTTTCTCTTACTTTGAGCATGGGGTATCTCTTCATGGCTGCTCCAACAAAGTGTAGCTGCTACTCCTTACCTTGGATGAGGGTATCTCCTCACGACCGCCCCTCCTGACTTTGAATGTGGAGTAGTGCCTCTTTTAATTTTTTTTTTTCGTTCTGTCTTACATAAAGCCTAATCCATAAAAGAACCTTCAAGGTAGTGTTTCTAAAACAAACAAACAAGGAAAGGGTGAAACCTGCTACAGTTCTGTCATACAACAGGTCCAAGTAAGTCATTGATTTTCATTATTTCCCTTCATCAGCCAATCTAGATTTCCCTTAGAATCAGTCAAGACTTTAGCAAATCTAGTTTGGTTACCTGATGGATTGTCTTGGGTTTTATCCTCAAGAGACTGGGAATCATTTACTTTATCCTTTTAGTCTGTTATTGCTACACTGTCTATTTGTAGTAATCAATCCACAAGGAACATCAAGAGATTAACCCTGGAGTTCTATATTTATTCTTTGTAGATTTCTATCTTGTAGCAACCTTAGCTCTTTTGGTTACTTAGAACAACTCGATCCATATCTTAACTATATTCTTTGTTTTAATTTTTTAGCATGAACAAATGACTATATGATAGTCATATATAGCTATAGTCATATAACTTCAGATTCAGGGGAACTCTTACCATGCCCCCTCCCAACAAGTGAAAGAAGCCCTCATTCAGGAACTAGTAGCTCCCATTTGGTATAGCCTAAATTATCAGGACAGAATGAATACGTTTTGCAAGAATTGTGGAAATGACATGAGGTTTGTACCCTTTGCTTGCTCAGTCCATGTAAATATATATTTGGATGCAGCTACACATATGGGCTGTTGATACAATGTGAATATTACCTCTAAAGAAGACAGCATGTGAGATTTCAGAAGGTGGACCAAGTGCTTTAAGCTTTTATTTATTTTTTTTTAGTGAACATTCCACCACTGTTAGTCAACCTGTTTTCAGTGATATAGTAACTGAGAGGACAAGTGCTCCCTGTGACCATAAACCTATAGTCCCATCTCTTTTACCAGAAAGCCACTCTTGAGCTGGAACTATTTCATTCAATATTCCATGCTGTTGTACTTGACAGCTCCTAAACCTTCAAATGTTTGTAGTTGCAGATCCACTGCAAACAGAATAGACAAATCCACATCAAAAGTAGATGTCAATTCTAATAAGAAAAAAGTACTGGTCCTGGAAAATGTCTGGCTGAATTCCTAAGCAGATGGTGAAATAATATGGGCTCAGTTTTGATCTCTGCTCTTGGCATATAAGATGATCAGCAAGACAATAGCAGAAATAGCCTTAGTGAAAAGATTATCTTTGATGCCAGTGTGCCAGGTTGAGAAACATGGTATTAGAGAGACAATTTGCCTTATGAATACATAATTATCACTAGGTGAGAAATTCCATTCATAGATAATCACAACATATTTAGGAGTTCATGAGAACTAAGTAGTTCACGTACATTAAGTTTTGTCTCCACTTGTATTAAATAGGATATTACCATTTCAAATGGAGAATCTAAGTGAGTTTTCTCTACAATAGGAAAGGATTATATTTGATATGAAGGCTGTGCTTTAAAGCATATGAAAATGTTTCTTTCTCACAAGGACTAAAGAAAAAAAAGTTCAACTGTTCCATAAGAGTTCTATAAGATAATATAAAAAGAGATCCATACTTTCTTTTAGTATGTTAGTAGCTTCATAGAAGCTGGACACAGTGTATTATAATAGAAGGTTATTCTTATTCTAGGCATTTAGAAATCATTAACCTGCAGCCATGAAATTAAAAGACACTTACTCCTTGGAAGGAAAGTTATGACCAACCTAAATAGCCTATTGAAAAGCAGAGATATTACTTTGCCAACAAAAGTCCATCTAGTCAAGGCTATGGTTTTTTCAGTGGTCATATATGGATGTGAGAGTTGGACTGTGAAGAAAGCTGAGTGCTGAAGAATTGATACTTTTGAACTGTGGTGTTCGAGAAGACTCTTGAGAGTCCCTTGGCCTGCAAGGAGATCCAACCAGTCCATCCTAAAGGAGATCAGTCCTGGAGATTCATTGGAAGGACTATTGTTGAAGCTGAAACTCCAGTACTTTGGCCACCTGATGCAAAGAGCTGACTCATTGGAAAAGACCCAATGCTGGGAAAGATTGAGGGTGGGAGGAGAAGAGGATGACAGAGGATGAGATGGTCGGTTGGCATCACCGACTCAATGGACATGAGTTTGGGAAAACTCTGGGAGTTGGTGATGAACAGGGAGGCCTGGTGTGCTGCAGTCCATGGGTTCACAAAGAGTCAGACATGACTGAGCGACTGAACTGAACTGAAATTAGAGTCACAGGAAAACTGAGTTAGGGAGTTCAGAGATTTCTTATACTCCCTGATCCACACATCCATAACTTCCCCTATTCTCAACATCCCCCAACAGAGTGGTGCATTTGTTACAAGTGATAAACCTATATTGACACATTATTACCATCCAAAGTCCACAGTTTACATTAGGAATTACTCTTGGATTTGTACATTTTGTGGCTGGACAAATGGATAATGACATGTATCAGACATTATCGTGTCATATAGAGTAATTTTACTAACCTAAAAATTCTATGTGTTCTTCCCATTTATCTCTCCCTCTCCCCTAACCCTGGCAATCACTGATCTTTTTATTGTCTTCACAGTTTGCTTTTTCCAAGATGTCATATATTTGGAGTCATACAGTCTGTAGCCTTTTAAGTTTGGCTTCTTTCACTTAATTATGTGAGTTAAAGTTTTATCTGTGTCTTTCGTGGCTTGGTGGTTTGTTTCTTCTTGGCACTGAATAGTATTCCATTGTCTGGATGTATCACAGTTTATTTATTCATCTACAAAAGGGCATTTTAGTTGTTTCCAAGTTTGACAATTATGACAATTATCAATAAAATTGCTATAAACACCTGTGTGCAGTGCTTGTGGGCCTAAGTTTTTAACTCATTATAATAAAAACAAAAATCTGAATGTTAGATCTTATGGTAAGTCTATGTATACTTTTCTAAGAAACCACTAGCTTGTCTTCCAAAGTGACTGAATTGTTCTGCACACCCATCAACAATGGATGACAATTCAGTTGTTTCATGGCCTTATCAGCATTTGGTTTTAGTGTTCTGAATTTTGGCCATTCTAATGTATAATGATACCCTTTTATGTTTTAATGCCCTCATGATATATGATATCAAGCTTCTTGTTATATGTGTATTTGCCATCTTTGCTGCAATATTGGTTAAGTTTCTCATCCCATTTTTTAAAATTAATAATCAATCTGCTTATTTTCTTATTGTCGAGTTGAAGAGTTCTTTGTATATTTTGAGTAACAGTTCTTTATCAGATATGTCTTTTGCATGTTTTTCTAACTTGTGACTTGACTTCTCACTCTCTTGACTATGTTGTATAAAGAAATTTTTAAAATATTCAATGGGTTTAAATTTATCCATTATTTCTTTCATGAATCATGTCTTTGGTGTTTTATTTTAAAAGTCATCACCATACTCAAAGTCATATAGATATTCTCTTATGTTATCTTCTAGGAGTTTTAAAGTATATATTTTACATTTAGGTCTGTGACCCAAGTCTCTGTCTATGTTATTGCTTCTTCTTATTGCTGTTGTTTTTCTTTCTACATGATGCCCTGTGTTCAGAGACCATTTCCTGAAAAGACATCTTTTGTCTATTGTATATTCTTTGCTCCTTTGTCAAAGATAAATTGATTACCTGTATGTGAGTCTATTTCTGGCTCTCTATTCTGTTACACTAATCTATATTTATTCCTTCACCAACATTACAGATTCTTGATTAATGTGGTTTTATAGTATTTTGTGAAGTCAGGTAGTGACAGTTATTCAACTTTGTTCTTCTCTTCAATATTATTGACAGTTCTGAGTCTTCTTCCTCTCCATATAAACTTTGGAATCACAGCAAGTTATTAATGTATATATTGATCTCAAAATAAATTGCTGGAATTTGTTTGATATTACAATGACTATATAGACCAATTTAGGAAAAATGTGTAGCTTGGCAATATTGAGATATTCTCAGTTCAGTCACTCAGTCGTGTCCAACTCTTTGTGAACCCATGGACTGCAGCATGCCAAGCTTCCCTGTCCATCACCAACTCCCAGAACTTACTCAAGCTCATGTCCACTGAGTCAGTAATTGTATCCAATCATCTCATTCTCTGTCACCCCCTTCTCCTCCTGCCTTCAATCTTTCCCAGCATCAGAGTCTTTTCAAATGAGTCAGTTCTTCACATCAGGTGGCCAAAGCATTGGAGCTTCAGTTTAGCATCAGTCCTTCCTATGAATATATAGGACTGATTTCCTTTAGGATGGACTGATTGGCTCTCCTTGCAGTCCAAGGGACTCTCAAGAGTCTTCTCCAACCCACAGTTCAAAAGCATAAATTCTTCAGCACTCAGCTTTATAGTCCAAACCTCACATCCATATATGACTACTGGAAAAATCCCAACGTTGACTAGACAGAACTTTGTTGCCAAAGTAATATCTCTGCTTTTTAATATGCTGTCTAGGTTGGTCATAACTTTTCTTCCAAGGAGTAAGTGTCTTTGAATTTCATGGCTGTAGTCACCATCTGCAGTGATTTTGGAGCCCCCAAAATGAAATCTGTCCCATTTCCACAGTTTCCCCATCTATTTGCAATGAAGTGACTTGACTGGATGCCATCATCTTTGTTTTCTGAATGTTGAGCTTTAAGCCAGCTTTTTCACTCTCCTCTTTCACTTTCATCAAGAGGCTCTTTAGTTCTATTCACCTTCTGCCATAAGGATGGTGTCATTTGCATATCTGAGGTTATTGATATTTCTCCTGGCAATCTTGATTCCAGCTTGTGTTTCTTCCAGTCCACAATTTCACACGATGTACTCTGCATATAAGTTAAATAAGCAGGGTGACAATAGACAGCCTTGGTGCACTCCTTTCCCAATTTGGAACCAGTCTGTTGTTCCATGTCCAGTCCTAGCTGTTTCTTCCTCACCTACATACAGATTTCTCAAGAGGCAGGCCAGGTGGTCTGGTATTCTTATTTCTTTTAGATTTTTTTCCACAGTTTATTGTGTTCTACACAGTCAAAGGCTTTGGCATAGTCAATAAGGCAGAAGTAGATATTTTTCTGAAATTCTCTTGTTTTTTTGATGATCCAACAGGTGTCGGCCATTTGATCTCTGGTCCCTCTGCCTTTTCTAAATCCAGCTTGAATGTCTGCAAGTTCATGGTTCACATATTGTTGAAATATGGCTTGGAGAATTTTGAGCATTATTTTACTGTCATGTGAGGTGAGTGCACCTGTGCACTAATTTGAGCATGCATCGTCATTGCCTTTCTTTGGGATTGGAATGAAAGATGATTTTTTTCCAGTCCTGTGGCCACTGCTGAGTTTTCCAAATTTGCTGGTATATTGAGTTCAGCATATTCACACCATCATCTTTTAGAGTTTGAAATAACTCAACTGGAATTCCATCATCTCCATCTAGCTTTGTTCATAGTGATGCTTCCTATGGCCCACTTGACTTTGCAGTACAGGATATCTGACTCTAAGTGAGTGATCACAGCATCATGATTTTCTGAGTCATGAAGATCTTTGTATAGTGTACTGAGTATTCTTGCCACCTCTTCTTAATATCTTCTGCTTCTGTTAGATCCCTACCATTTCTATCCTTTATTGTGCCCATCTTTGTATGAAATGTTCCCTTGGTATCTATAATTTTCTTGAAGAAACATTCTACCTAGGAAAATAAAATTCCTCTCCATTTACATAGTTCTTATTTTCATTCATCAAATATTTATAATTTTTCTCATATAGACAATTTAATTTAATTTGAGAATTTTGCATGACAGTACTAATAACAAATTGTCACACTGAAAGAAATATTTATTAAAAATTAATCATATTAAAGGATGAGGAAAGGAAACAATAAAATATTTTATTCTAGCTGTAGAAAATTATATTGCCAGATCTTTGTCATATAAAGTACAAAGAATGAAAATCTAAAAAAAAAAAAAAAATAGGGAAAATGTACCATGTAGTTGTGTAAGAGTGTTAATATACATATACATATTAATGTATTATATATGTAAGTATATATATATATATATATATCTTATGGGCTTCCCTGTTGCCTTATTGGTAAAGAATTCATCTCCAAGGCAGCAGACACAGGAGATGCAGTTTTGATCCCTGATTTTGGAAGATCTCCTGGAAGAGGATATAACCCACTTGAGTATTCCTACTGAGAAAATCCCATGGACAGAGAAATTTGGTGGGCTATAATCCATGTGATCACAAACAGTAAGACATGAGTGAGGTACTGAGCACAAGCACATTAAAAAAATGCTATGTATTATCTTTTGGTACATTGCAAAAACGTTTTATTTGCCAATTTTAAAACACTGTATTCTGATTTATTATTTATAAGTAAATAATCTCTTTATATGACTACCTTTTTTTTGAAAGAGATCTCCTAAAATGGTATAGGCTAAGGCTTGGCAAGACTTGGATCTGCTCTGCTGAAAAGGTAGAATCTATGAAGCCAACTGATTGTATATGGAAGTGTCACTCAAAGTTCAGTGAAATGAAATAATGATTCAGTCTATGATACCTGTGTCTGTTTGGATACTCTATACTCCATTTTAAACTATTACATAGTTAACTATATCTTTCTGAAATTTATAATAGAATTTCTATACAAATCCTAGAAAGACAGTGACATTAGGTAGGAGTTGAATCACTGCAACATAGGCTAATACAATCTTAAGCACAATTTGCTTTAGCCTGGTCATACCATTATCCACAGTTCATAACTTATCCTGAATGTACAGACTCCTGAAACCTCAAGCTGTCTATCAAAATTTAAATTTGTCTAAAAGTAATCAATCAATCAAAGGCTTTTTAAAAATTTGTATTTTTCAAGTGAAAAGAGTAATTATAATTGGTTGTCTAAAAGTAGCCAAGATACCTATTTAAAAAATTAAGAAGACTATCATGAGATACATTCTATACCTCTAGGTTTTTTTTTCCCCAGATTCGAAAAATTAACTGCTCTGCACTGATACATCAATAGAGTCAAATACTCAATTTACTCAATATCACTTTTAATTCTCTCTTTTTTTTGTAATTTATTCATGATGTGAGAAGCCAAATAATTGAGAACCACTAGGCCTGAAAGGTGGTTAACTTAAACTCTGTATATTATGAATAAGGCATAGCAGGACAATTAATAGCTATGGTTCAGTTCAGTTCAGTTCAGTCGCTCAGTGGTGTCCAACTCTTTGCGACCCCATGAATCGCAGCACGCCTGGCCTCCCTGTTCATTACCATCTCTCGGAGTTCACTCAGACTCACGTCCATGGAGTCAGTGATGCCATCCAGCCATCTCATCCTCAGTTGTCCCCTTCTCCTCCTGCCCCCAATCCTTCCCAGCATCAGAGTTTTTTCAATAAGTCAACTCTTCCCATGAGGTGGCCAGAGTACTGGAGTTTCAGCTTTAGCATCATTCCTTCCAAAGAAATCCCAGGGCTGATCTCCTTCAGAATGGACTGGTTGGATCTTCTTGTAGTCCATGGGACTCGCAAGAGTCTTCTCCAACACCACAGTTCAAAAGCATCAATTCTTCAGTGCTCAGCCTTCTTCCCAGTCCAACTCTCACATCCAAACACGACCACAGGAAAAATCATAGCTTTGACTAGATGGACCTTAGTTGGCAAAGTAATACCTCTGCTTTTGAATATACTATCTAGGTTGGTCATAACTTTTCTTCCAAGGAGTAAGCGTCTTCCAATTCCATAGCTGCAGTCACCATCTGCAGTGATTTTGGAGCCCCCAAAATAAAGTCTGACACTGTTTCCACTGTTTCCCCATCTATTGCCCATGAAGTGATGGGACCGGAAGCCATGATCTTCATTTTCTGAATGTTGAGCTTTAAGCCAACTTTTTAACTCTCCTCTTTCACCTTCATCAAGAGGTCCTTTAGATCCTCTTCACTTTCTGCCATAAGGGTGGTGTCATATGCATATCTGAGGTTATTGATATTTCTCCTGGCAATCTTGATTCCAGCTTATGTTTCTTCCAGTCCAGCGTTTCTCATGATGTACTGGGCATATAAGTTAAATAAGCAGGGTGACAATATACAGCCTTGACATACTCCTTTTCCTATTTGGAACCAGTCTGTTGTTCCATGTCCATTTCTAACTGTTGCTTCTTGACCTGCATACAGATTTCTCAAGAGGCAGATTAGGTGGTCTGCAATTCCCAACTCTTTCAGAATTTTCCACAGTTTATTGTGATCCACACAGTCAAAGGCTTTGCCGTAGTCAATAAACCAGAAATAGATGTTTTTATGGAACTCTCTTGATTTTTCGATGATCCAGTGGATGTTGGCAATTTGATCTCTTGTTCCTCTGCCTTTTCTAAGACCAGCTTGAACATCAGGGAGTTCACAGTCCACGTATTGCTGAAGCCTAGCTTGGAGAATTTTGAGCATTACTTTACTAGCATGTGAGATGAGTGCAACTGTGCTATAGTTTGAGCATTCTTTGGCATTGCCTTTCTTTGGAATTAGAATGAAAACGGACCTTTTCCAGTCCCATAGCCACTGATTAGTTTTAAAATTTGCTGGCATATTGAGTGCAGCACTTTCACACCATCATCTTTCAAGATTTGAAACAGCTCAACTGGAATTCCATCACCTCCACAAGCTTTGTTTGTAGTGATGCTTTCTAAGGCCCACTTGACTTCACATTCCAAAATGTCTGGCTCTAGATTAGTGATCACATCATCATGATTATCTGGGTCGTGAAGATCTTTTTGTACAGTTCTTCCATGTATTCTTGCCACCTCCTCTTAATATCTTCTGCTTCTGTTAGGTCCATACCATTTCTGTCCTTTATCAAGCCCATCTTTGCATGAAATGTTCCCTTATTTTCTCTAATTTTCTTGAAGAGATCTCTAGTCTTTCCCATTTGGAGAAGCTATTTGAAATTAACCAATTAAAGATTAAATTCACAGTTCACTAGAAAACAGTGTTTCCATTTCAAGTACCTATATATCCCTCAATTGGAAATTAATGTGAAGAAACTAAATGGTTAACTCAAATTTGAGCAATTATCTACATAGAAGATAAAAATGACAATATGATATTTATAATCAGACATGGTTATTAACAGAAAATGATCATAGATCATGTTTGAATAAAAAATCAGATATAATCTATTTATCCATAATATTATATATCATCAAATAACAAATAGTAGTTGTAAATAGTAATAGTAACTTGATAGCTTAATTGCAATCAAGTATAATATTCAGTTCAGTTCAGTCGATCAGTCGAGTCTGACTCTTTGTGTCCCCATGAATTACAGCATGCCAAGCCTCCCTGCCCATCACCAACTCCTGGTGTTCATTCAAACTCATGTGCATCAAGTCGGTGATGCCATCCAGCCATCTCATCCTCGGTCATCCTTCTCCTCCTGCCCCCAATCCCTCCCAGCATCAGAGTCTTTTCCAGTGAGTCAGCTCTTCCCATGAGGTGGCCAGAGTACTGGAGTTTCAGCTTTAGCATCATTCCTTCCAAAGAAATCCCAGGGCTGATCTCCTTCAGAATGGACCGGTTGGATCTCCTTCTGCAGAATTTCAAAGTATTTTAAAAACTGAGGAATATAAACCCTGTAGACCATTGATGCCTGTTTTACTGACAAGATCTTCTCTATTTCAAATAGACACTTATTGATCTCTAACTGGGCCAAGATGATCAGCAAGTCTTCTGAGTTGAAAGAGTTTGTGAGGAATGACATTCAATAATTACATTTAAATTAGGCCTTAAAACTGAAGAATTCTATACGTTATTTGTCAAACAAGTAAATACTTCAATAATGCATTTCCATTAACTGATACTAAGCTTGCCAACTTTTGTTTCTATGTTCTTAAGAATATTATCTATCAGCAGCAAATAATTGTAATATATTGTTGTTGTTCACTTACTAAGTTGTGTCTGACTTGTTGGGACTCCATGAACTGCTGCATACCAGGCTCCCCTGTCCTTCACTATCTCCCAGAGTTTGGTCAAACTCATGCCCATTGAGTCAGTGATACTATCCAACCATCTTATCCTCTGTCACTGCCTTTTCCTCCTGCTTTCAGTCTTTCCTAGCATCAGGGTCTTTTCCAATGAGTTGGCTCCTTACATCAGGTGGCCAAAGTATTGGAGCTTCAGCATCAGTCCTTCCAATGAATATTCAAGACTGATTTCCTTTATTAAGACAAAAATAATTATTTTAATTGGAGGCTGATTTCCTTTAGAATTGACTGGTTTGACCTCCTTGCTGTCCAAGGGACTGTCAAGTCTTCCTCAGGACCACAGTTTGAAAGCATCAATTCTTTGTCACTCAGACTTCTTTATGATCCAACTCTCAAATCCATACATGACTACTTTTGACTATATGGACTTTTGTCCAAAGTGTGATGTCTTTGCTTTTTAATACAGTGTCTAGGTTTGCCATAGCTTTTCTTCTAAGGAAAAGCATCTTTTAATTTCATGGCTGCAGTCATCATCCATAGTGATCTTAGGGACCAAGAAAATATAATTTGATACAGTTACCATTATTCCCCCATCTATTTGCCATGAAGTGATGGGTGGAAGTGATGGGTGGAAATGGTGAGTGGAAGTGATGGGAGAAATTGAAAGTGCTCAGTCATGTCTGACTCTGTGACCCCATGGAATTCCATGTGAGCCCATGGAATTCCCCAAGCCAGAATACTGGAGTGGCTAGCCTTTCCATTTTCCAAAGGATCTTCCCAAACCAAGGATCAAACCCAGGTCTCTCACATTGCAGGCAGATTCTTTACCAGCTGAGCCACAAGGAAGCCCAAGAATACTGGATACCCTATCCCTTCTCTAGAGGATATTCCTGACCCAGGACTTGAACCAGGGTCTCCTGCAATGTAGGTGGATTCTTTACTAACAGCTGTCAGGGAAGTGAAGTGATGAGACTGGACCCATAATCTTAGTTTTTGAATGTTGACTATTAAGCCAGCTTTTTCACTTTCCTCTTTCACCTTCATCAAGAGGCTCTTTAATTCTTTTTCATTTTCTGCCATTAGGGTAGTATCATCTGCTTATTGGAGAAGGAAACCCTTATTGGAGCGGCAACCCACTCCAGTGTTCTTGCCTGGAGAATCCCAGGGACGGGGAGCCTGGTGGGCTGCCGTCTATGGTGTCGCACAGAGTCGGACAGGACTGAAGCAACTTAGCAGCAGCATCTACTTATATGATGTTGTTGATCATTCTGGCAATCTTGATTCCAGCTTGTGAGTTATCCAGACTGGAATTTCCCCATGATGTTCTCCATATAAAGTCAAATAAACAGAGTGACAGCATACAACCCTGACATATTCCTTTCCCAATTTTGAACCAGTCCATTGTTCCAGGTCCAGTTGTAACTATTGCTTCTTGTTTTGCATACAGGTTTCTCAGGAGGCAGGTAAGTTAGCCTGGTATTTCTCTCTCTTAAGAATTGTCCACAGTATTTTTTTTTCCATCCACACAGTCAAAGGCTTTAGTGTAGTCAATGAAGCAGAAGTAGATGTTTGTTTCCATAATTCTCTTGCTTTTTCTATGATCCACTGGGTGTTGACAATTTGATCTATGGTTCCTCTGCCTTTTCTATATCTAGCTTGCACATCAGGAAGTTTTTGGTTTATGTACTATTGAAGCCTAGCTTGAAGGATTTTGAACACTACCTTTCTAGCATGTGAAATGAGTACAGTTTGCAGTAGCTTGAATATTCTTTGGTGTTCCCCCTTCTTTGGAATTGGAATGATTACTGACCTTCTCCAGGCCTGTTGCCTGCTGAGTTTTTCAAATTTGCTGGCATATTGAGTACAGCACTTTCACAGCATCATCTTCTAGGATTGGAAACAGCTCAGCTGGAATTTCATCACCTCCATTAGCTTTGTTCATAGTAATGCTTCCAAAGGCCCGCTTTACTTCACATTCCAGAATGTCTGGCTCTAGGTCAGTGACCGCATCATCATGTTTATTTTGTTCTTTAAGGCTTTTTTGTAAAATTTTTCTGTAATATGGTTTTTTAATGTATTTGTATTCAATCACCAAAACATTTTTAATTTTCTTTTTCTGGCTCCATAGACTCTATATTTCCATATTCCTTTGTGCTTGGAATTTTCAGGCAAGAGTACTGGAGTGGATTGCCTTTTCATATTCCAGAGGATTTTCCTGACTCAGATGTTGAATCTACGTTTCTCATATCCTCTGCATTGACAGGCTGGCTCTTTACCACTATCACCACCTGGGAATCCACATTTATCTCTAAGAATATATGTATAAAGAATTTTGTATAAAACAATGCCTGTTTTTACTTTATTTTTATCCAGCTTTTCCTAAAGTTCTGTTTTCTTCATTGTTTTTAAGTGTACTGGTTGTTTTCTTAGTCCTTCCCTTTCTTCACCCTAGGTGTTAAAGGTGTTACTGGATTAATAATATAACATTTAAAATAACATGAATGCTAGGTAACAGTGTATCATACTCTGCAGTAAGCACCATTCTAAGATACTTACATACATTAAATAATGTAATTATCAAAATAACGGTAAAGTAAGCACTGTTGCTACCTTACCATCATTCTACAATTAAAAACTTGCAGGACTAAACCTACAAAACATGCTGTTCTCTTCCTGTGGTAACAAAACTTAAACACATCTTAAAAAATTAAGTTGCTCTGTAAATAATATAAGTGCCTGCTGGAAGATTCCAGCAGGATTTTCTGCCTGCTGGAAGAAATTCTTAAAAAAAAAAACAAAACTAACAAGTCAAGCAGCATATTATTAGCAATATCCATCATCCAGTCATACATTACTAGACATACAAAGAAGCTAACCAATTTGGCCTATAACCAGAAAAGAAATTCATCAACAGAAACAGACTTAGAAATGGCATAGATGACAGAATTACCAGATAAGCACTTTAAAAAGACTGTCTTAAATATGCTTAAGTATTTAAAGAGTGTTGATTTGGAGTTTCCAGGACTAAGCATACATTTACCATTCTTTTGGACAATCTGGACTCCATCTCTTCCTGCATCATCCCTGCCCCCTCACCCACGACAAAGAAGAGTTGTCAAATGCCTTCAAAGACTCTCTTCAGAAATATGTATGCTCCTCTGGGTTAAAGAGTGGGGCTAAGTATAAGTCCCAGGTTTGGATATCTGATTCTTCTGAATTAAGATCCTATATTTCTTTCTTGCCTCAGTATTTGAAGATGTCTTTAAGCAAATTCTGTAGACATTTTATGTTTTTAGAATTCCCACTGATTCAACTCTACTTGACTTGAATTATCAGGTCTGCTATTCCTGAAATTTACATACACTAATATGTAAATAACTACTTTCATGCTTTTATGTTATTATTTTATTGCTACGTTGCTCTTTCCACTCTTCTTTAGCTCATTGTTTATATTTACTTCTATAATTTTAAGTAAGTATAAGTAAGAATAAATTATTTATCATATAATCATTTCACTCTTTAGCCTGGATTTTTTAAATTAGTTTCATATTTCTTCTTTATTAAAATGCGGAATAGTAGAGAGTTGTAAAGCACATAAAGTTAACTATCCTTATATGTACAGTTTAATGATATCACATACTTACATCCATGTGCAAACTACCCAGATAATGTATAAAACTTTTATAGATCTCATATGGTGCCTTGTATGTTTCCTAATCTATAATACTGAGGTTATCACTATTATGGCTCTGTCTTCATTTGTTAGTCAAACAGTTTAGTTGGTTAATAGTGTTGATCAATTCACATGTACTTACTTGTTCTATAACATACAAAGAGATATATGCAAAAATCTCCACCAGTGAATGTGGATTTGTGTACTTCCGCTTTAATTCATATTTCATGTTGTGTTACAGCTATATTTTTAGACAAATATTTAGCATTGATATATCATTTTGTTGAATTAATGATTTTTTATTATGGTATTAATATTTTATTTCTAGATAGTTGAATTATTTTTCTCTTTGTTTTGGTTTCAGCAATTTGACTGTGATATTATGTTTCTTTGAGTGTATATTTGGGATTTTTTTCTTTCTGAGGAGGTTATTGTTTTATTTTGTTTGATATTTATCATGCTTTTGTTTTATGAGGCTTTTGAATGCCTGATTAGGTATATTCTTTCAATTAAAACAACACTTATTATTTCTGAAATTTTGATCCTGCTCCATTTTTTTTCTCTCCAATTTTTTGAAGTGTCAGTCAGTGTGTCAATTCAGTGTACAGTGTTACTTTGCTTTATTGCTCTCCTTTTGGAAAATTTGTGCTGATATGTCTCTGAATTTTGACAAGAGAACCAACCAGTCATAGCAAACACTCTCTTCCAATAACACAAGAGACGATTCTACACGTGGACATCACCAGATGGTCAATACAGAAATCAGATTTATGATACTCTTTGCAGTCAAAGATGGGGAAGCTCTACAAAGTCAGCAAAAACAAGACCGGGAGCTGACTGTGGTTTAGACCATGAACTCCTCATTGCCAAATTCAGACTTAAATTGAAGAAAGTAGAGGAAACCACTAAACCATTCAGGTATGACCTAAAGCATATCCTTTATGATTATGCAGGGGAAGTGACAAATAAATTCAAGGAATTAGATCTGATAGACAGCATCTGTGAAGAAATATGGACAGAGGTTTGTAACATTGTACAGGAGGCAGTGATCAAAATCACCTCCCAGAAAAAGAAATGTAAAAGGCAAGAGGCTGTCTGAGGAGGCCTTATAAACAGCTGAGAAAAGAAGCAAAAGGCAAAGGAGAAAAGAAAAAATATCCCTTTGAATACAGAGTTACAAATATAATAGTAAGGAGAGATAAGAAAGCCTTCCTAAGTGATCAATGCAAAGAAATAAAGGAAAACAATGTAATGGGAAAGACAAGATATCTTTTCAAGAAAATTAGAGATTTTCTCTGATTTCAAATATTCAAGGGAACATTTCATGAAAAGATGAACACAATAAAGGACAGAAAGAATATGGACCTAAGAGCAGCAAAATATATTAAGAGGTGGCAAGTATATACAGAAGAACTATACAAAAGATCTTCATGACCCAGATAACCACAATGGTGGATAACTCACCTAGAGCCAGACATCCTGGAGTGTGAAGTGAAGTGAACTTTAGGAAGTATCAGGGAACAGAGCTAGTGGAGATAATGAAATTCCAGCTGAGCTATTTCCAGTCCTAAAAGATGATGCTGAGGAGGAAGGAAAAAGATGGCGGAGGGAATAGGACGGGGAGACCACTGTCTCCCTCACTACTTCATCAAAAGAACATTTCAACGCTGAGTAAATTCTACAAAACAACTTCTGAATGCTGGCAGAGGACATCAGGCATCCAGCAAAGCAGATCATTGGCTTCAAAAACAGGTAGAAATAAATATAAAAGACAAAAAAAGAGACAAAGGACAAAGGAGGTAGGGGAGGAGCCCCGTCCCGGGAAGGGAATCCCATCCCGGAAAGAGACTCTTAAAGAGGTTTCCAAACAGCCAGGAAAAATTCTTGCAGCCAAGTCTGGGGCAAGCCTTGGAAGCACAGAACGCAACATAACAGGAAGGAAAAATAAATAAATAATTAAAACCAACAGATTACGAGCCCAACAGAAAATCCCCAGTGGATAAGCAGCGCAAACACCTGCATCCGACACTAGCAAGTGGGGTTTGGGCACGGAGGAACGGGACTCACCAGGGGCAGTGCTTTCTAAGAATCGGGCTGTGGGAGACACAGGCTGCAGGGCTTTTCTTGAGAATCGGGTGGTAATGCGGCAGAATCAGTCCGTGCATGGCCAGAACGAACTAACTTGGACTAGCAAATCAGAACTGTGGGATAACTACCACACGAAATGCTTGAACATAAGGCACCGACAGGCCCACGCATAGGACAAAGGATGGATCAGAAATAGCCGGCTGCAGACCATCCCCCTCCGGTGACAGGCAGCCAGAGCATTAAGTGCTGGAAGGGGGCAATCGCAAGTCAAGAGAGACATTACCTACCAAGTTGCAAGCAGGTTTCTTTGCTAACTAAGACTTCTGGGGGCTCTGGACAGTCATCATCTGCCTGAGAAGGAGTCCCAGCAGTACTCCCAGAAAATTGGGCAGCACAGAAAGGCCAGAAATTGCAGCAATTGTGCTCGCCAAACTCCCTAGCTACTTGGACCTGGGCAGGGCACAAAGCACAGGCCCAACCAAATCTGCACCTCAGAGGGCTTCCTGAGTGCCGAACCTGAGTGGCTTAGACCTGAGGTCTAAGACCTGAGGTGCATGAAGCCTAGGTTAGGCCCCAGACGGTTATCCCGTGGAGCAACATAGTGTACGCCGGCAGCAGGGGCAAACCCAGTGTAGAGTCCATCACCGCTCTCCCTGTGTCAAGACGGAAATCAGACACGGAATAGACCAGCAAACAGAGGAAGTCAAACAGAGGGAACTGCCTTGGTAGCAACCCCACACAGCCCAAAACGCCAGAGAAAGGGCCAGATATACCTTTAATACTTTATGATCAATTTTTTTTTGGGGGTTGATGTGGAAGCGTGATTTTTCTTTTTAAAGAATTCTTTTTAATTAAAAATTTTTTTCTTTTTTCATCTTTTTTAAACTTTCTTAAATTTTTAAGTCCTCTAGATCTCTATTTATTATTTTTATAACCTATTATTACTTTTCAAAAACCACAAATCCTATTTTTAAAGCAAATGCCATATATAGTCTTTTTGTGGTGGATGTTGTTGTCTCTTAATAATTCTGGTGGCTTTTTTTTTCTTTTCTCCTTCTTCTTGACATCAATATTTTATTTTGAAAATCCAATCTCTACTCCAGATTTTTAATCTTTACATTTTGGTATTCATTGCCAATTTTGTACATTTAAAAACCTAATCGTCAGTACCCAATTTTACATGAGAGCAAGATTACTGGCTTGACCACTCTTTCCTCCTTTGGGCTCTCTTTTTCTCCACCAGGTGGCCTCTCTCTCCCCCCCTCCCCCTCCTCTTCTCTACCCAACTTTATGAATCTCTGTGTCCCAGAAGGTGGAGAACACTCAGGGAACTTGTTACTGGCCGGATCTGTATCCCTCCTTTTCATCTCCCTCTTTTATCCCCCTAGACCCCCTCTGTCTATGTCTTCCCTCTCTACCTCCTCCCTCTCCCTATTCCCTGTATAACTCTGTGACCACCTCTGAGAGGTCCAAACTGTGGAACGCACACAAGAAAGTGGTTACGGGCTAGCTTGCTCTCTCCTCTTTTGATTCCACCTCATCCCATTCCAGTCACTTCTAACTACCCTCTCCCTCTTCTCTACTCCAAGTAACTCAGCGATCCTCTAGGGGTAACCCTCAAGGTGGAGAAACCTATCATCTTTAACCTAGATGTTTTAACATCAGCCCTGTATAGATGGAGAAGTCATGAGGCTATTGTAAAAATAAATCTGAAAACCAGAATCAGGAGGCTTAAGTCCAAATCCTGAGATCATCAGAGAATTCCTGAATACAGGGAAAATTATCCAATAGGAGCTCATCAAATGCCTTCATACCTACACTGAAATCGTGCACCACCAAGGGCCAACAAGTTCCAGAGCAAGACATACCACGCAAATTCTCCAGCAATACAAGAACACGCCCCTGAGCTTCAATATACAGGCAGCTCAAAATACTCCAAAATCATTGACGTCTCATAACCCATTACTAGACACTTCACAGCACTCCAGAGAGAAGAAATCCACCTCCACCCACCAGAACTCCAACACAAGCCTCCCTAATCAAGAAACCTCGACAAGCCACTGATACAACTCCACACACAGTGAGGACGCTCAATAATAAGAGAACTCCACAAGTTCCCAGAATATAGAAAGGCCACCCTAAATGCAGCAATATAACCAAGATGAAGAGACAGGAATACCCAGCAGGTAAAGGAACAGGAGACATGCCCACCAAACCAAACAAAAGAGGAAGAGATAGGGAATCTACCTGAGAAAGAATTCCGAATATTGATAGTGAAAATGATCCAAAATCTTGAAATCAAAATGGAATCACAGATAAATAGCCTGGGGTCAAGGACTGAGGAGATGCAAGAAAGGTTTAACAAGGACATAGAAGAAATTAAAAAGAGTCAACATTTAATGAATAATGCAATAAATGAGATCAGAAACACTCTGGAGGCAGCAAATAGTAGAATAACAGAGGCAGAAGACAGGATTAGTGAAATAGAAGATAGAATGGTAGAAATAAATGGATCAGCAAGGAAAAAAAAACGAATTAAAAGAAATGAGAAACCTCAGAGACCTCCAGGACAATATGAAACGCTCCAACATTCGAATTATAGGAGTCCCAGAAGAAGAAGACAAAAAGAAAGACCATGAGAAAATACTTGAGGAGATAATAGTTGAAAACTTCAGTAAAATGGGGAAGGAAATAATCACCCAAGTCCAAGAAACCCAGAGTGCCAAACAGGATAAACCCAAAGCAAAACACCCCAAGACATATATTAATCAAATTAACAAAGACCAAACACAAAGAACAAATATTAAAAGCAGCAGGGGAAAAGCAACAAATAACACACAAGGGGATTCCCATAAGAATAACTGCAGATCTTTCAATAGAAACTCTTCAGGACAGGAGGAAATGGCAAGACATACTTAAAGTGATGAAAGATAATAACATAACCTACAGCCAAGACTACAGTACCCAGCAAGGATCTCATTCGAATATGAAGGGGAAATCAAAAGCTTTACAGACAAGCAAAAGCTGAGAGAATTCAGCACCACCAAACCAGCTCTCCAACAAATGCTAAAGGATAGACTTTAGACAGGAAATAACAAAAAGGGCGTATAAACCCGAACTCAAAACATTAAAGTAAATGGCAACAGGAGCATACATATCAACAATTACCTTAAATGTAAACGGGTTGAATACCCCAACCAAAAGGCAAAGACTGGCTGAATGGATACAAAAACAATATCCCTATATATGCGGCTTACAAGAGACCCACCTCAAAACAACGGACACATACAGACTGAAAGTGAAGAGCTGGAAAAAGATATTCCATGCAAATAGAGACCAAAAGAAAGCAGGAGTAGCAATACTCATATCCGACAAAACAGACTTTAAAACAAAGGCTGTGAAAAGAGACAAAGAAGGCCACTACAAAATGATTAAAGGATCAATCCAAGAAGAAGATATAACAATTATAAATATATATGCACCCAACATAGGAGCACCACAATATATAAGACAAATGCTAACAAGCATGAAAGGGGAAATTAATAATAATACAATAATAGTGGGAGACTTTAATACCCCACTCACACCTATGGACAGATCAACTAAACAGAAAATTAACAAAGAAATGCAAACTTTAAATGATACAATAGACCAGTTAGACCTAATTGATATCTATAGGACATTTCACCCCAAAACAATGAATTTCACCTTTTTCTCAAGTGCACACGGAAGTTTTTCCAGGATAGATCACATCCTGGGCCATAAATCTAACCTTGATAAATTCAAAAAAATCGAAATTATTCCAAGCATCTTCTCTGACCATAATGCACTAAGGTTAAACCTCAACTACAGGAGAAAAACTATTAAAAATGCCAACATTTGGAGGCTGAACAACACCCTTCTGAATAATCAACAAATCACAGAAGAAATCAAAAAAGAAATCAAAATATGCATCAAAACGAATGAAAATGAAAACACAACTATACAAAACCTGTGGGACACTATAAAAGCAGTGCTAAGAGGAAAGTTCATAGCAATACAGGCATACCTCAAGAAACAAGAAAAAAGTAAAATAAATAACCTAACTCTACACCTAAAGCAACTAGAAAAGGAAGAAATAGAGAACCCCAGAGTTAGTAGAAGGAAAGAAATCTTAATAATTAGGGCAGAAATAAATGCAAAAGAAACAAAAGAGACCATAGCAAAAATCAACAAAGCAAAAAGCTGGTTCTTTGAAAGGATAAATAAAATTGACAAACCATTAGCCAGACTCATCAAGAAACAAAGAGAAAAAAATCAAATCAATAAAATTAGAAATGAAAATGGAGAGATCACGACAGACAACTCAGAAATACAAAGAATCATAAGAGACTACTATCAGCAATTATATGCCAATAAAATGGACAACTTGGAAGAAATGGACAAATTCTTAGAAAAGTACAACTTTCCAAAACTGAACCAGGAAGAAATAGAAAATCTTAACAGACCCATCACAAGCATGGAAATTGAAACTGTAATCAGAAATCTTCCAGCAAACAAAAGCCCAGGTCCAGACGGCTTCACAGCTGAATTCTACCAAAAATTTCGAGAAGAGCTAACACCTATCTTACTGAAGCTATTCCAGAAAATTGCAAAGGAAAGTAAACTTCCAAACTCATTCTATGAGGCCACCATCACCCTAATTCCAAAACCTGACAAAGTCGCCACAAAAAAAGAAAACTACAGGCCAATATCACTGATGAACATAGACGCAAAAATTCTCATCAAAATTCTAGCAATCAGAATCCAACGGCACATTAAAAGATCATACATCATGACTAAGTGGGCTTTATCCCAGGGATGCAAGGATTCTTCAATATCCGCAAATCAATCAATGTAATTCACCACATTAACAAATTGAAAAATAAAAGTCATATGATTATTTTAATAGATGCAGAGAAGGCCTTTGATAAAATTCAACATCCATTTATGATAAAAACTCTCCAGAAAGCAGGAATAGAAGGAACGTACCTCAACATAATAAAAGCTATATATGACAAACACATAGCAAATATTATCCTCAATGGTGAAAAATTGAAAGCATTTCCCCTAAAGTCAGGAACAAGACAAGGGTGCTCACTTTCACCACTACTATTCAATATAGTTCTTGAAGTTTTGGCCACAGCAATCAGAGCAGAAAAAGAAATACAAGGAATCCAAATTGGAAAAGAAGAAGTAAAACTCTCACTGTTTGCAGATGACATGATCCTCTACATAGAAAACCCTAAAGACTCGACCAGAGCTAATCAATGAATATAGTAAAGTTGCAGGATATAAAATCAACACTCAAAAATCCCTTGCATTCCTATACACTAATAATGAGAAAACAGAAAAAGAAGTTAAGGAAACAATTCCATTCACCATTGCAACGAAAAGAATAAAATACTTAGGAATATTCCTACCTAAAGAAACTAAAGACCTATATATCGAAAACTATAAAACACTGATGAAAGAAATCAAAGAGGACACTAATAGATGAAGAAATATACCATGTTCATGGATTGCAAGAGTCAATATAGTAAAAATGAGTATACTACGCAAAGCAATCTACAAATTCAATGCAATCCTTATCAAGCTACCAACAGTATTTTTCACAGAACTAGAACAAGCAATCTCAAGATTTGTATGGAAATACAAAAAACCTTGAATAGCAAAAGCAATCTTGAGAAAGAAGAATGGAACTGGAGGAATCAACTTGCCTGACTTCAGGCGCTACTGCAAAGCCACAGTCATTAAGACAGTATGGTACTGGCACAAAAGAGAGAAATATAGATCAATGGAACAAAATAGAAAGCCCTGAGATAAATCTACACACATATGGAAGCCTTATCTTCGACAAAGGAGGCAAGAACATACAAGGGAGAAAAGACAATCTCTTTAACAAGTGGTGCTGGGAAAACTGGTCAACCACTTGTAAAAGAGTGAAACTAGATCACTTTCTAACACCATACACAAAAATAAACTGAAAATGGATTAAAGATCTAAATGTAAGACCAGAAACTATAAAACTCCTAGAGGAGAACATAGGCAAAACACTCTCCGACATAAATCACAGCAGGATCCTCTATGATCCACCTCCCAGTATACTGGAAATAAAAGCAAAGATAAACAAATGGGATCTAATTAAAATTAAAAGCTTCTGCACAACAAAGGAAACTAGAAGCAAGGTGAAAAGACAGCCTTCTGAATGGGAGAAAACAATAGCAATGAAGCAACTGACAAACAACTAATCTCAAAGATATACAAGCAACTTATGCAGCTCAACTCCAGAAAAATAAATGACCCAGTCAAAAAATGGGCCAAAGAATTAAATAGCATTTCTCCAAAGAAGATATACGGATGGCTAACAAACACATGAAAAGATGCTCAACATCACTCATTATCAGGGAAATGCAAATCAAGACCACAATGAGGTATCATTTCACACCAGTCAGAATGGCTGCGATCCAAAAATCTACAAGCAATAAATTCTGGAGAGGATGTGGAGAAAAGGGAACCCTCTTACACTGTTGGGGGAATGTGAACTAGTACAGCCATTATGGAAAACAGTGTGGAGATTCCTTTAAAAATTGCAAATAGAACTGCCTTATGACCCAGCAATCCCACTGCTGGGCATACACACTGAAGAAACCAGAATTGAAAGAGACACATGTACCCCAATGTTCATTGCAGCATTGTTTATAATTGCCAGGACGTGGAAACAACCTAGATGTCCATCAGCAGATGAATGGATAAGAAAGCTGTGGTACATATACACAATGGAGTATTACTCAGCCCTTAAAAGAATAAATTTGACTCAGTTCTAATGAGATGGATGAAACTGGAGTCGATTATACAGAGTGAAGTAAGCCAGAATGAAAAACACCAATACAGTATACTGACACATATATATGGAATTTAGAAAGATAGTAACAATGACCCTGTATGTGAGACAACAAAAGAGACACAGAGGTATAGAATGGACTTTTGGCCTCTGAGGGAGAGGGAGAGGGTGGGATGATTTGGGATAATGACACTGAAACATGTATACTATCATATAAGAAATGAAGCGCCAGTCTATGTTCAATACAGGATACAGGATGCTTGGGGCTGGTGTACGGGATGATCCGGGGAGACTGTGTGGGGTGGGAGGTGGGAGGGGGCTTCGGCATTGGGAGATTGTGGACACCTGTGGCTGATTCATGTCAATGTATGGCAAAACCAATACAGTATTGTAAAGTAGAATAAAGTATTTTAAAAAAAATTCAGTAAAGATTTATCAAAAAATAAAATAAAATAAATAAAAGATGATGCTGTGAAAGTGCTGCATGCAGTATGCCAGCAAATCTGGAATACTCAGCCGTGGGCACAGGACTGGAAAAAGTCAATTTTTATTCCAATCCCAAAGAATGGCAATGCCAAAGAATGTTCAAACTGCCACACAATTGCACTCATCTCACGTATTAGTAAAGTAATGCTCATAATTTTCCAAACTAGGCTTCAAAAGTACCAGAAACAAGTAATTCCAGATATTCAAGCTACATTTAGAAAAGGCAGAAGACTAGAGATCAAATTGGCAACATCCCTTGGATCATAAAAAAAAAAAGGCATGAGTTCCCAAAAAAGTCTACTTCTGCTTCATTGATTACTCTAAAGCCTTTAACTGTGTAGATCATAACAAACTGGAGAATTCTTTAAGAAATGGAAATATCAGACTATCTTACCTGCCTCCTGAGAAATCTGTACATAGGTCAAGAATCAACAGTTAGAACCAAACATGGAAAAGCGGACAGTTTCCAAATTGGGAAAGGAGTGTGTGGAGGTCGTAGTGTCATTAAATATATAATTTCTAATTTAGCTTCTAGCTTATATGCTTTATGCTTATAGCTTATAATCATGCAAAATGCTGGGCTGGATGAAGCACAAGCTGGAAACAAGATTGCCAGGAAAAATATCAATAACTTCAATTATGCAGATAACACCACCCTTATGAAGAAAGCAAAGAGGAACTAAAGACCCTCCTGATGAAACTGAAAGAGGAGAATGAAAAAGCTGACTTCAAACTTAACATTCTAAAAACTAAGGTCATGGCATTCAGTCCCATCGTTTCATGCAAATAGATGGGGAAACAATGGAAGCAGTGACAGATTTTATTTTGGGGCTCCAAAATCACTGCAGATGTTGACTGCAGCCATGAAATTAAAAGATGCTTGCTCCTTGAAGAAATGCTATGACAATCCTAGGATATTAAAAAGCAGAGACATTACTTTGCCAAAAAGTCTGTGTATTCAAAGCTACGGTTTTTGCAGTAGTCATGCTTGGATGTGAGAGTTGGACCATAAAGAAGGCTGAAATCTGAATAATTGATACTTTTGAACTGTGATGTCAGAGAAGACTCTTGAGAGTCTTTTGGACTGCAAGGAAATCAAACCAATCAATCCTAAAATAAATAAATCCTGAATATTCAGTAGAAAGACTGGTGTTGAAGCTGAACCTCCAATACTTTTGCCACCTGATGCAAAGAGCTGACTCATTAGAAAAGGTCCTGATGCTGGGAAAGACTGAAGTCAGGAGAAGAAGGGGATGACAGAGGATGAGATGGTTGGATGGCATTACCAACTCAATGGACACGAGTTTGAGCAAGCTTCAGGAGACTGTGGTGTCACAAAGAGTTGGGCACGACTGAGTGACTGAACAACAAATATCTCTGAGTTTTTAAAACCATCTTCTACTGCATTAAATCTGTTGTTAAGTGTATCCAATGTACTGAAAGTACAAGTTTTTTTTTAATTTTTAATTTAAATATAGTTGATTTCTGATGTGTTACTATCAGGTGTACAGCAAAGTGACTCAATTATATGTGTATATAAATATGATTGGTGGCTATAATCAGTAAGTTATGTCCAACTCTTGCAACCCCAATAACTGTACCCTGCAAAACGCCTCTGTCCATGGGATTTTCCAGGAGAGAATCCTGGAATGTGTTGCCATTACCTTCTCCAGAGTATCTTCCTGACTAAGGATTGAACCTGAATCTCCTTATTGCAGGTGGATTCTTTCCTGCTGAGCCACCAGGAAAGGCTCATATATAAATATACATTTTTTTAACATTCTCCTTCAGTATAGGTTATTACAAGATAGCAGAGCTTTCTGTATTATATAGTAAGTACTTGTTGGTTGATTATTTTATATAAATCAATCTGTACATTTTAATTCCCAACTCATAGTTTATCCCTAACCCTTCCCATTTGGTAATCATACATTTATTTTCTGTATCTATGAATCTATTCCTGATCTATAAATAAACTTATTTGTATATTTTTCTTTACATTATAGATATAAGCTTTATCATATGATATTTATCTTTGCCTGGTTCACTTATTATAATCACCTCTAGGTGTACCCATGTTGCTGCAAATGACATTATTTCATTCCTTTTATGGCTGAGTTATATATATATATCACTCCATTCATCTATTGATGGATCCTTGAGTTGCTTCCTTGTCTTGACTATTGTAAGCAGTGCTGCTATGAATGCTTTGAATATTGATTTTATCTGGATACATGCCCACAAGTGGGAAAGCAGGATCATATGGTAGCTTTGTTTTTAGTTTTTAAAGCAAACACTATACTGTACTCCACAGTGGCTGTACCAGTTTACATTCCCACCAACAGTATGCATGGATTTTCATTTTCTCTACATCCTCTCCAAATTTATTATTTGTATATATATATATATATGAGTTCAGACTCTTTTATTGAGGTAGATTGCATATGTAGTTAAATGACAGATGTTAGGCATGCTGCTACTAAGTTGCTTCAGTCATGTCCAACTCTGTGCAGCCCCATAGATGGCAGCCCACCAGGCTCTCCAGTCCCTGGGATTCTCCAGGCAAGAACACTGGAGTGGGTTGCCATTTCCTTCTCATACAGTTGGATAAATTTTGATTATTGTAGATGCCAGATTTAAAAAGAATCATTAGAAGATATCAACAGTAAATCTGAAGTAGCAGAAAAAAAAAAGACTAATTCAATTGCAGAGATACTGATAGGAATTATACAAGCTCCTTATACTATACATAGCTTCCCTAGTAGCTTACCTGGTAAACAGTCCACCTACAATGCAGGAGACCTCAGTTTGATTCCTTGGTCAGGAAGATCCCCTGGAGAAGGGATAGGCTACCTACTCCAGTGTTCTTGGGGTTCCCAAATGGCTCAGACAGTAGAATCCACTTGAAATGCAGGAGACCCGGGTTCAATCCCTTGGTTTGGAAGATTCCCTGAAGGAGGACCTGGCCACCCACTCCAGTATTCTTGCCTGGAGAAACCCATGGACAAAGCAGTCTGGTGGGTTATAATCCATGGAGTTGCAAAGAGTTGGACATGACTGAGGGACTAAAGGTGGCACATGCAAGTCGAAGTATACATAGAAAAAAAGAAGGAAAATAAAGAAAGCCTTAGACAAAAGTAGGATACCATCAAATATATCAATATGTACAGAGAGGACAAAAGGAGGGGAAGAAAACCGTAGTAAAAATCTTCAAAGAAATGCCGAGAACTCAAATTTATTGAAAACTGAACTTCACATCCAGAAAGATCAGTGAATTTCAAGTAGGAAAAAGATAAAGATATTCACAATCAGGTCCATTATAATAAAAAACAGGGAGGCAATCTTAAATAAAACAAGAGAAAACAACTCAGTTTTATAAGAAAATTCCAACAAGATAAACAGTTGACTTCTCAATAAAAAGAGAAAAAAGTGGATGCCAAGAAGCCATGGAATAACATATTCATACAGCCCAAACAAAAGCAGTCAAACAAGAATCTCATATCTAGGGGAAAAATATGTATATGTGTATATATATATATATATATATATATATATATACACACATATTTTTTTTTTTGCAAAAATGAAAATAAAGACTTTTTCAGGTCAAAAACAACTGAAATAAAGTTTTTACTAACATAACTGGCTCATTAGTTCAGTTCAGTCTCTCAGTCTTGTCTGATCCTTTGCAACCCCATGGACTGCAGCAGGTCAGGCCTCCCTGCCCATTACCAACTCCTGGAGTTTACTAAAACTCATGCTCATTGAGTTAGTGATGTAATCCAACCATGTCATACTCTGTCATTCCCTTCTCCTGCACCTTCAGTTTTCCCAGCATCAGAGTTTTTTCCAACGAGTCAGCTCTTCGCAGCAGGTGGCCAAAGTACTGGAGTTTTAGCTTCAGCATCAGTGAATATTCAGGACTGATTTCCTTTAGGATGGACTGGTTGGATCTCCCTGAAGTCCAAGGGACTCTCAAGATTCTTCTCCAATACCACAGTTCAAAAACACCAATTATTCACCACTCAGCTTTCTTTATAGTCCAAATCTGACATCCATACATGACTATTGGATAAACCATAACCTTGACTAAACAGACATTTGTTGGCAGAGTAATGTCTCAGCTTTTTAATATGCTGTCCAGATTTGTAACAGCTTTTCTTTCAAGGAGTAAGTGTTTTTGAATTTCATGGCTGCAGTCATCATCTGCAGGGATTTTGGAGCCCCCAAAATGAAGTTTGTCACTGTTTCCACTGTTTTCCCATCTATTTGCCATGAAGTGATGGGACCAGATGCCATCATCTTAGTTTTCTGACTGTTGAGCTTTAAATCAACATTTTCACTCTCCTCTTTCACTTGCAT
This sequence comes from Nanger dama, assembly GCA_917880005.1. Lineage (NCBI taxonomy): Eukaryota > Metazoa > Chordata > Mammalia > Artiodactyla > Bovidae > Nanger > Nanger dama. The sequence goes on along the minus strand of CAKJTW010000004.1, from coordinate 62,029,778 downwards.
CCAGAGGCTCTTTAGTTCTTCTTCCCTTTCTGCCATAAGTGGGGTGTCATTTGCATATTTGAAGTAATTGATATTTCTCCCGGCAATCTTGATTCCAGCTTGTGCTTCATCCAGCTGAGTGTTTCTCATGATGAACTCGGCGTAAAAGTTAAATAAGCAGGGTGACAATATACAGCCTTGATGTACTCCTTTTCCTATTTGGAACCAGTCCACTGTTCCATAAACAGTTCTAACTGTTGTTTCCTAACCTGCATACAAATTTCTCAAGAGGCAGGTCAGGTGGTCTGGTGTTCCCATATCTTGAAGATTTTTCCACAGTTTATTGTGATCCACAGTCAAAGGCTTTGACATAATCAATAAAGTAGAAGTAGATATTTTTCTGGAACTTTCTTGTTTTTCTTTTTTGATGATATAACGGATGTTGGACATTTGATCTCTGGTTTCTCTGCCTTTTCTAAAACCGGCTTGAACATCTAGAAGTTCATGGTTCACATATTGTTGAAATCTGGCTTGGAGAATTTTGAGCATTACTTTACTGGTGTGTGAGATGAGTGCAACTGTGTGGTAGTTTGAGATTTTTTTGTCATTGCCTTTCTTTGGGATTGGAAAGAAAAGTGACCTTTTCCAGTCCCTACACCACTGCTGAGTTTTCCACACTTGCTAGCATACTGAGGACAATGCTTTCACAGCATCATCTTTTAGGATTTGAAATAGCTCAACTAGAATTCCATCACCTTCACTAGCTTTGTTCACAGGGATGTTTCCTAAGGCCCACTTGACTTCACATTCCAGGATGTCTAGCTCTAGGTGAGTGACCACACCATCGTGATTATCTGGGTCATGAAGATCTTTTTGTACAGTTCTTCTGTGTATTCTTGCCACCTCTTCTTAATATCTCTGCTTCTGTTAGGTCCATACCATTTCTGTGTTTTATTGAGCCCATATTTGCATGAAATGTTCCCTTGGTATCACTAATTTTCTTGAAGAGATCTCTAGTCTTCCCATTCTATTGTTTTCCTCTATTTCTTCACACTGATCACTGGTTTATAAAAACTACTAAAGAAAAATCTGCAGTCTTAAAGCAAGAGACTCAGACAATAATTGAAATACACATTAAAAAATAAAATGTAATCAATAGTATTTGATTATAAAAGTTTTAGAGAAGGAAGTGGCAGCCTACTCCAGTATTCTTGCCTGGAGAATCTCATGGACAGAGGAGTCTAGTGGGCTATAGTAAGGAGTCACAGAGTTGGATATGACTAAGTGACTAACACACACACACACACACACACAAGTTTAAATCCATTTTATCCTTTCTTAAATTATAAGAGAATGCATAAATGATATCTACTTAATATACTATTGGCCCTGTAACATACAGAAATGTAAAATATGTAAGACACATTGGTAGATAATGTATAGAAAAAAGAGGTGAATGGGAGTAAATCTGTACTGGAATAAGGAAATAATTAAAGATTAAAAAAAAAAAACTTTTAGAACTAACAGCCAAAAATGGTGTCCTTTTCATTATAGGGGACTGGAATGCAAAAGTAAGAAGTTCAGAGATACCTGGAGTAACAGCAAATTTGACCTTGGAGTACAGAATGAAGCAGGGCAAAGGCTTACAGAGTTCTGCCAAGAGAACACACTAGTCACAGCAAACACTTCCAAAAACACAAGACATGACTCTACACATTGACATCAGCAGATGGTCAATACTGAAATCAGACTGATGATATTCTTTGCAGCCATACGGAGAAGTTCTATACAGTCAGCAAAAACAAGACTGGGAGCAGACTACAGCTCAGATCATGAAATTCTTAGTGCCAAATTCAGACTTAAAATGAAGAAAATAGGGAAAACCCCTACCATTTAGATATGACCTAAATCAAATCCCTGACAATTATACAGTGGAAGTGACAAATAGATTCAAGGGATTAGACCTGACAGACACAGTACCTGAAGAACTATGGATGGAAGCGTGTGACATTGTATAGGAGGCAGTGATCAAGACCATGCCCAAAAAAGAAATGCAAAAAGGCAAAATGGTTGTCTGAAGAGGCCTTACAAATAACTGAGAAAAGAGGAGAAGTGAAAGGCAAAGGAGAAAAGGAAACATATACCCATTTGAATACAGAGTTCCAAAGAATAGCAAGGAGAGATAAGAAAGCCTTCCTCAATGACCAATACAAAGATACAGAGGAAAACAGTATAATGGGAACGACTAGAGATCTCCTCAACAAAATTAGAGACACAAAGTGAATATATCGTGCAAAGATGGGCACAATAAAGGATAGAAATGGTATAGACCTAACAGAAGCAGAAGATATTAAGAAGAGGTGGCAAGAATACACAGAAGAACTGTACAAAAAGGATCTACACAACGCAAATAATCACGATGGTATGATCACTCACCTAGAGCCAGACATCCTGGAATGCAAAGTCAAGTGGGCCTCAGAAAACATCACTATAAACAAAGCTAGTGGAGGTGATGAAATTTCAGTTGAGCTATTTCAAATCCTAAAAATGATACTGTGAAAGTGCTGCACTCAATATGCTAGAAAATTTTGAAAACTAAGCAGTGGCCAAGAGATCCAACCAATCCATCCTAAAGGAAATCAGTCCTGGATATTCACTGGAAGGACTGATGTTGAAGCTGAAACTCCAATACTTAGCCCACTTGATGCTGGGAAAGATTGAAGGCGGGAAGGGAAGGGGACGACAGAGGATGAGAAGGTTGGATGGCATCACTGACTTGATGGACATGAGTTTGAGTAAACTCTGAAAGTTGGTGATGGACAGGGATGCCTGAGGTGCTGCAGTCCATGGTCATCACAAAGAGTTGGACATGACTGAGAGACTGAACTGAACTATGGGCACAAATTACAGTTTATATCCTAATATTGTATTAGAATAAAAAGCTAATAGGTAACATTGTCAGCTGATATTTGTCCTCACGCATGGATTACTTTTGTCCTGTTATTAAAATTTTATTAGTAATTAAAATTGCAGAATTAGAAATAATGTAGGTCTCTTTCCAAAAGCACAATATACGTTAGTTGATTTTTATACACAAAAATTAATAACTGTATTCTGATTAATAACTCCAAAAACATTAAATACATATCATGAATGGCAAAATGCTATTTTAGATATATGTGAGAAGGAAAAAAAATTCTTTTAGTGAGTGAATAAAAAAATAAAAAGATTTGTCTTATACATATGAAAAGGAAAGTACATAGAAATGAAAGTTGCTACTGTCACTTTGGTAAACTGTATGGAATTTCCTGCTGCTGCTACTGCTAAGTCGCTTCAGTTGTGTCCGACTCTGTGCAACCCCACAGACGGCAGCCCACCAGACTCCCCCATCCCTGGGATTTTCCAGGCAAGAACAACACGGGAGTGGGTTGCCATTTCCTTCTCCAATAGTTTCCTTTTAATAGCTTTAAACCTGTAGGTTCCTAGAAAACTTCAAATAAAAATAACAGAACTATCCAATGACTGAGCAATTCTATTCCTGGGTATGCACCTGGAGAAAACACTTATTTGAAAAGATACACATGGGCCAGTATCATTTACAGTAGCCACGATATAAAAGCAACCTATTTGTTAAATGGATAAAGATGTGGTCCATATATACATTCATTGGAATGTTACTCAGCCATAAAAGGAGTGGAATTATACTATTTGCAGCAACGTGGATGGATCTAGAGAATTATGATTAGTGAAATTAATCAGAAAAATACAAATAGTGTATGATATCACTTATATGTTGAATCTACAAAAATAAAATATATATATAATATATATACATATATATATATAAAAACTAAGGAGAAACAGACTCATAGATATTAGAAACAAGCTAGTGATTAATGGTGGGCAGAGTAAGGAGTGAGGGGCAATCACGTGGTTAAGATTTTAGCTTCCAATATATGGGGTGCGGGTTCCATTCCTGTTTAGGAAGTTAAGATCTCACATACCTCATGGCCAAAAAAAACAAGATATAAAACAGAAGCAACATAAGCAAATTCCATAAGGCTTTAAAAATGGTCCACATCAAAAAAAAAAATAATGCCTACTATATGTAAAAATAGATGAGCTACAGGATGTATTGTACAACCCAGGAATTATAGCCATTCTTTTTAATAGCTTTAAACCTGGTATGTTCTAAAGAAATACTGAATTACTGTACTGTACCCTTGAAGCTAATATAATATGATAAATCAACTATGAAATTGAAAGCGTTACTCACTCAGTCGTGTCTGACTCTCTGCGACACCACAGATTGTTTATCTGCCAGAGTCATCCATTCATAGGATTCCCCAGGCAAGAATATTGGAGTGGGTTGCCATTTCCTTCTCTGAAGGATCTTCCCAACCCAAGGATCGAACCCAGGTCTCTTGCATTGCAGGCAGATTCTTTACCATCTGAGCCACCATGGAAATCAACTACAATTCAACACATGAAAGAAAATAAAGATATTTTGACTGTATTAAAGAAAAAATCTGAAATTTAAGTACAGAATGATAGTAAATATTGGCAAGACCTCTTAAAAACTATCTAGATCATATATAAATACTTCTATATATTATCAAAAGCATAAAAAGAAAAAAAAAAGTAATCTAATAGAACGGTCCAAAAATATAAAAACTCAGTTTAAAAACAGCCTGAGTTTCCAATAAATATTCAAAGTGTATAGTTCTATAAATCAGGAAAGTGATATTCTTTAAAAAGATAAACATCTCTGATAAAGCCAAACTTTTTTAAGAACATGGTAACTCCTCTATGGAGAAAGCAATGGCAACCCACTCCAATGCTCTTGCCTGGAAAATCCCATGGATCCAGGAGCCTGCAGTCCATGGGGTCCGGAAGAGTCGGACATGACTGAGCGACTTCACTTTCATGCATTGGAGAAGGAAATGGCAACCCACTCCAGTGTTCTTGCCTGGAGAATCCCAGGGATGGGGAAGCCTGGGGGCTGCCATCTATGGGGTCGCACAGAGTCAGACTCGACTGAAGCAGCTTAGCAGCAGCAGCAGCAGCAGCAACTCCTCTATGGTGAGATGATAACAGTTAAAATCACTTCATGGACTTTTTTTTTTTTAATCAAAAGAAGAGGTGTAGAGTTAGAACCGAGCCTTTTCATTTGCATTCATATGGGGTTATGATTAATAGTGTTCCTACATGATTTGTAAGTTAAAAAGTAGACTAGCATAATTGTCCACTAGAAGATAAATAAATGTATTTTAAACTAAGATCATGGCATCTGGTCCCATCACTTCATAGAAAATAGATGGAGAAACAGTGGAAACAGTGTCAGACTTTATTTTGGGGGCTCCAAAATCATTGCAGATGGTGACTGCAGCCATGAAATTAAAAACGCTTACTCCTTGGAAGGAAAGTTATGACCAACCTAGATAGCATATTCAAAAGCAGAGATATTACTTTGCCAACAAAGGTCCGTCTAGACAAGGCTATGGTTTTTCCAGTGGTCATGTAAGGATGTGAGAGTTGGACAGTGAAGAAAGCTGAGTGCCAAAGAACTGATGCTTTTGAACTATGGTGTTGGAGAAGACTCTTGAGAGTCCCTTGCACTGCAAAGAGATCCAACCTGTCCATTCTGAAGGAGATCAGCCCTGGGATTTCTTTGGAGAGAATGATGCTGAAGCTGAAACTCCAGTACTTTGGCCACTTCATGAGAAGAGTTGAGTCATTGGAAAAGACCCTGATGCTGGGAAGGACTGGAGGCAGAAGGAGAAGGGGACGACAGAGGATCAGAAGGCTGGATGGCATCACCGACTCGATGCACATGAGTTTGAGTGAAGTCTGGGAGTTGGTGATGGACAGGGAGGCCTGGCGTGCTGTGATTCATGGGGTTGCAAGGAGTCGGACACAATTGAGTGACTGAACTGAAATTAATAGGTTCCCAAACAATGAATTTTAATTCAGCAGTTGAATTGAATAAAGCTCATACACATGAATATTGAAAATGTAATATTGAGAAAAATAAACAATTGATTAAAAAGTAGGTACAATATGATTCTTGTATTTGTAAAATTAAAACAATGATATATTTTAATCTTAAATTTTATTATACTTTTATTTTCAAAACACACATACAAATATGAGAGTAAAACAAATAATTACATTTGCTTTTTATTTCTGATGAGATGTTTTGCTTTTAACCATATTTTCTATTTTTAAAATTTAAAAAGGTTCAAATTAAATGTGGTAAAATATTACCAGCTGTTAAAATTAATGTACTGAGTATACATTTTATGTAATTTAAAGTCATGTGAATTAATTTGGAATTAAACATATAAATAAATCACAACACTGACATCTACCTTTTAATTACTTTTAATTTATTTATGCTTTTTAAATGGCTGAAAATATTATAAAAATATCTGTTGGCAACTTCACAAAATCAGAATTTCAAATATTTTAAAAATTATTTTCATTATAAACAAATTCATTGTGACCAGAATCCTGATGGTTATATAACATCTTCTGTCTTAAGGGAAATAAATTAAGAAAATGACACACAAAGTTTTGTGAATATATATAATTTTTTCAAATAAAAATTCTATTAAATCTTATTAAATAATTAAACTATAGGATAAACCAGTTACAGTTGTTGTTGTTGTTTTTTCTTTTAGTAATATATGCAATTTTGCCAGATACATCAAGGGAAACAAGAAAAAAAAAAAAAGACAGGGGGCTCAAATAAAATCAAAAATGAAAAAGGAAAATTTACTAAAAACACTGGAGATATACAAAGGATCATACAATATTATTATGAACAATATGCTAAAAAAGAACAACTGAGAAGATATGGATAAATTCTGAAATGTGCATTCTCCCAAGGTTGAATCAGAAAAAAAAATACAAAATATGAATAGACCAATTACTAGTAATGAAATTGAATGAGCTTTATTTTCTATTTTTTAGGCCTTCAACAAACGAAAGTCTAAGACAATACTTCAGGCCTGAAGTAGGCCTCACAGGATAGGCCTCATCATTTTCTAACTATGTTTTAAAATTGCAGAGGAAGGATCATTTTCAAACTCATTCTGTGAGGCCAGAGTTACCCTGACAACAAAAAATACAACAATAAAAAGAAAACAACAAAAATTACAGGCCAATATTAATGATAAATATAGACACAAATATCCTCAACAAGATAATAGGAAATTAAATTCCATAATACATTAAAAGTATCATACACCACAGTCAAGTGGGATTCATCCCAGGAAAGCAACTATAAATTGACTGATTATTGAAATGAAGACTAAAAACCATATGATAATCTGAATAAATGCAAAATCTTTTTTTTTATAACATTTAACTTTAATTTATTAAAAAAAAATCTCTCAACAAAATGGGTACAGTGGGAACTTACCTCAACATAATAAAGGTCATATGTGACAAATCTAAAACTAACATCATATGTAAATGCTAAAAGCTGAATTTTTTTCTTCTAACAGGAACCAGACAAGAATTTCTAGTCTCACCACTTTCATTCAACATATTTGAGAAGGCCTAGTTAAAGCAATCAGATAAGAAAAAGAAATAAAAGTAATCCAGATTGGAAAGGTAGAAAACTTTCATTGCTTAAAGATGATATTATACTATATATAGGACATCTTAAAAGTACTACAAAGTTGCAAAATACACAATTCATGTACAAAATCATGTTGCATTTCTATATACTAAGAGTGAACTATCTGAAAGAGAAATTATGAAAACATCTCATTTAAGATTGCATCAATAAGAATGAAATATCTAGGGATGAACCCACCTCAGGAGGTAAAAAGATGGTAGGTGTTGCAAGAGGGCATCACAGGGCAGACACACTGAAACCATACTCACAGAAAACTAGTCAATCTAATCACACTAGGACCACAGCCTTGTCTAACTCAGTGAAACCAAGCAATGCCTGCGGGGCAACCCAAGATGGGCGGGTCATGGTGGAGAGGTCTGACAGAATGTGGTCCACTGGAGAAGGGAATGGCAAGCCACTTCAGTATTCTTCCCTTGAGAACCCCATAAACAGCATAAAAAGGCAAAATGATAGGATACCAAAAGAGGAATTCCCCAGGTCAGTAGATGCCCAATATGCTGCTGGAGATCAGTGGAGAAATAACTCCAGAAAGAATGAAGGGATGAGATGGCTGGATGGCATCACTGACTCGATGAACGTGAGTCTGAGTGAACTCTGGGAGATGGTGATGGACAGGGAGGCCTGGCGTGATGCAATTCATGGGGTAGCGAAGAGTCGGACACGACTGAGCGACTGAACTGAACTAAACTGAGGGAGGTAAAAGATGTGTATTCAGAACACTAAAAGTCACTACTGGAGGAAATTGAAGATAACACTAACAAATAGAAATATGCACTATTCTCATGGATTTGAAGAGATAATGTTGTTATAATGACCATAATGCCCAAGGCAAACTATGGATTTAATATAATCTCTCTCAAATTGTGGAGGATGCTTTTCATGGAACTAGAAGAAATAATTCTGAAATCTGTATGGAAACAGAAAAGACATCAATTCACCAAAACAATCTTGAAAAAAGATGGAGATATCATGTGCTCTGATACTAAACTATATGACAAAGCTATAGTAATGAAAAGAAAGGGCCCTGACAGGTTATAGTCCATGGAGTCACAGGAGTCAGACACGACTTAACAACTAAAACACCACCAGCACTGGCACAAAGTGGACAATGAGATCAATGGCACAGAATAGAGATCTCAGAAATGAACCAACACTTATAGAATCAATAAATCTAAGCAGTGGATTGTAAGGATATACAGTGGGAAAGGATAATATTTTCAATACATTAATAAGGAAAGCTGAACAGCTACATGCAAAAAAATCAGACTAGACTACTTTTTCACAACAAAAATACACTTGAAATGGATTAAAAACTTAAATATAGGACCTGAAACCATAACACTTTAGACAAAAAATTAGGCAATACACATTTGACATATGTCTTAGCAATACTGTTTTTGACTATGTCTCCTAACGGAAGGGAACCAAATGCAAAAATGAACAAATGGGACTATAGTAAGATAGAAATATTTTGCACATTAAAGAAAAACATCAAAAAAAAAAAAAAGAGAGAGAGAGAAAAATATATATATTGCCTACTGAACTGGAGAAGACTTTTGCAAGAGATTTCAGGGAGATCTGGGAGAGGACTTTTGTATAGATTTAATAAGGATTTAATATCAAAAATATACAAAGAACTCACACAACTCAATATCAAAAAATAAACAGCCCATTCGAAAAAGGAGCAGAGGTCCTGAATATGCAATTTTTTCAAAGAAGATACACAAATGGTCAACAGACTCATGAAAAGATGTTCAATGTTATTAATCTCACTAATGCAAATGAAAACCATGATGAGATATCAACTCACACCTGTAAGAATCACTATTATAAAAGTAAAAATACAGTAAGTAACAAGTGTCAGCAACGATGTGGAGAAAAGGGAACCCTCCTGCATTGTTGGTAGGATTAAGTTCATGCAGTCATTTTGAAAAGTAGTATGAAGATTTCTTGAAAAATTAAAAATAGAACTGCCATACTATCCAATTATTCCAATCCTGGGTATTTATCCAAAGAAAACAAAAACCATAATTTTAAAAACTGTATACAACCTTCTCCTTGTTGCAGTATTATTTATCTTAGCCAAGGTATATTAGTTTGGAAGCAAGCTAAGTGTCTATCAACAAGTGGATGGAAAAGAAGATGCATATATATAAATAACATATATTCAGTACAGTTCAGTTGCTCAGTCGTATCTGACTCTTTGTAACCCCATGAATCACAGCACGCCAGGCCTCCCTGTCCACCACCAACTCCCAGAGTTCACTCAAACTCATGTCCATCAAGTCAGTGATGCCATCTAGCCATCTCATCCTCTGTCGTCCCCTTCTCCTCCTGCCCCCAATCCCTCCCAGCATAAGAGTCTTTTCCAGTGAGTCAACTCTTGGCATGATGTGGCCAAAGTATTGGAGTTTTAGCTTTAGCATCAGTCCTTCCAATGAACACCCAGGACTGATTAGAATGGACTGGTTGGATCTCCTTGCAGTCCAACGGACTCTTAAGAGTCTTCTCCAACACCACAGTTTATACACACACACACACACACACACACACACACACACACAGAGTCATTATGGGCTTCCCTCGTAACTCAGTTGGTATAGAATGCACCTGCAATGCAGGAGACCCCGGCTTAATTCCTTGGTCTGGAAGATCCACTGGAGAAGGGATAGGCTACCCACTCCAGTATTCTTGGGCTTCCTTTGTGGCTCAATTGGTAAAGAGTCCACCTGTAATGTGGGAGACCTGGGTATATATATATACCGTATATACATACATATATTTATAGTCATTATGCTGCATTCCTTAAAATTATAAAGTTCTGTATGTCAGTTATATCACAACTGGAAAGAAAAAAGATAATTTTAATAATGTATGAGTGTAGGGGTGCTTCTGTTGTAGCCATGCATTCTGGGAAACAAACTTAATCAGGACAATGCAGATAGTGGAGTGCAGTTTATTACACCGGCAGGCCCAAGGCAGAGTCTCCTCTTAGCTAAGGACCCCGACTAGCATTTGTGAAAATCTGTTATACCCCATGTGTACGTGTCTGAACAAACCACTCCAAATTTCTTGAGACTTACATAAACCAAGGAAAATACAATCCAATAACTCCATCATTCACGTGTTATGTGTTAATGTGCTCAAACAGTCAAACAAATAGCCAGTAATCATTAAACCCAAGGTTACACTCCGATTGATATGGAAAAATGTATGGCCTGTCTAGAGGAAGGGGAGATTAGTGTATGTTTTCTCTTAGGCGATGAGTAACCTAGATATGATCTTCAACGTTCCCCTGTCTAGAGGAGGTCTTACCTTTTGATTGTTGTTTTCATAGTCGCTAAACACAGAGTTCAGAGTCCGTTGGAAAGGTGGCCGAGCATGATCAGCATGAACAGGCCTGAGATGGAGTCCAGGCCCTATGAATTCCTTCTTCACTCCCCCTCTTGATGTTCTTAACTCATATTGTAAGCATCATTCATAGGGATATATTGCACCCTGGCTCTCCAACCGCCAGTTTGGGAGAATGACATCAGCCTTCAGGTTATAGAGTTCATAACACATTGTAAAATTCAGGGTCCACAAAACAGAACTATCAAGACAACTACAACAGTGGTAAATATAGTTTTCCACCAATTGCCCTTCACCCAAGATAGGACCGAAGTCCAAAAAGGAATGTTTTCATTTTACATTGCTTTTACCTGGTTTTTCATGTCATCTAAGGCAGTCAATACATTGCCAATAAGTCAGGAATGTATGCACAACATTCAACCTTAATTATAGCACAGGCCCCTCCTTGAGCAGCTGTGAGTATGTGCAAAGCCATTCTATTATGAATTACCACTGTTCTCATTTGGATTTGCTCTTCATTTAAGGCTTGGATGGCTTTTGTTCTATCTAGGAGGGCCTGTTTTGTGAAATTAGTCAAAGCCTCTACTTTAATCATGATATCTGTTGTCCCTATAGAGGGTACAAATAAGGCAGCAATATACTCATACCATCAAAACACGGATCTTGTCCACCTAGCATGTAACTAAGGTAGATTTAACAGGGCTACCGGGGTAAGATTTACAACAAGCAGGTTAGGCTTTTGTTACACTGGCATTTATATCAAATGTAACTCCATGACCCGAGTCTATTGACTGTAGGTCGAGAGTAAGAGGTTATGATTGACAAGAGAGAGAAAAAGTCTCTTTTTGTCATCCCAGAAAGGAGCAGAGTGGTTTAAAATCTGCTTGGCAGAGCGGTGACACCCACCAAGGAAGTCCATCCATCAGCGACAGAGGCATAGCCCTACATACCCAGCAGCTGGAAGTGTTGTGGAAGTCTGCGTAGTAATGTGCCCATGAGATGAAAACATTGTGCTGAGTTGAAATGGAAGTTAAATTCAAAATCATGTTGATGAGGCCAAGCAGCAGGAGTTGATTGTGCAGATTCATCCTGAAGGGGCTCCTCCAGGATCTTCTTTTCCTTCTTGTTAAGGATGGTCTTAGTCTCTCGAGGGTCAGTGGAGTCCCTCTGTGCAGTCCATTCAGCGTTTTTGGGTCTGCGTGGTATTTCTCTTCACCCTCGTATGATGGATCCAAGGGACAATACCTGCAACTTTAACTGCAGTAAGGGTAGTTAGAATAACATAAGGGCCCTTTCACCAAGGGGCTAGTGAATCATGTTTCCAATCTTTGACCCATATTTGGTCACCAAGCATAAACTCATGTATCTGTTCCCCAAGGGGAAACGGTACCTTTTCTTGTACAGTTACCTGATTTATTACCTTACCCCCATTCCATCTGCTGTGAAATCCTATTCTCCCTTATCTGAGGCAAATTTGTTGACGTCTGTTGTATTATGGGAGGGGGCCTCCCATTCACAATTTCGTATGGAGAATAGCCTTGGGACTGTGGGGTCATCCTGAATCTGAGCAGAGCTGTCGGAAGCAAGTCCAACCAGGAGCAGTCAGTCTCTATGATCCTCTTGGAGAGTCTCTTTAATGTCTGATTGGTTCATTCCACCATCTCAGAACTCTGGGCCTATATGCAGTGTGCAATTTCCATTTGATGTTTAAAGTTTTGCTTACTTGTACTAAATCAGCTACAAAAGCCGGGTCATTGTCTGAACCAATGTTGATAGGAAGTCCAAATCTGGGAACTATTTTTCTTAAACAGGCACCAGGATACTTCTAATGCTCTTTTAGTCCAGGTAGGAAAAGCTTCTACCCATCCTGAGAATGTACATACCATGACCAGCAGGTAACAGTAGTGTCAGTGAGGTTTCATTTCAGTGAAGTCTACTCCCAGGTGTTCAAAGGGCAGTGAGCCTTTCAGCTGAATACTCGGAGATTTTTGTCTGAATACCTGAGAGGCAGCATTAACCTGTGAGCAGGCAGCCTGGCCTAGGTGGGTTGCTTGGTGTGTTTGGCTTACCAGAGTGTGTGCCAGCTCCTCCAGTACGAATAATTTGCCACTTGGCAATTCCCATCATTCCTTTTCAGTCTTGATGGCCCCTTCCGCTTTGGCTAATCTGACAGCCATTGTCCTTGTTTTATCAGGCTATTGCCATAGGACCCAACTAGGGTCCAGAACCTTGTGTCCTTCTTTAAAACAAACCCCAGAACAAACCCCAGACACCTTACTTCCTCCTTGTAGATATGTGCCTTCTTCTTTGACACCTGGTAACCTGCTTCCATTAGCACCTGGAGCAGTGCTTTTGTCCCTTTCCAGCATTTTTCCTTGGTCTCCGCAGCCAGCAGTAGATCATCCCCATATTGTAGGAGCCAACATCCATACTCTTCCGGATGGAATGAGTTTAGAAAAATTTATAGGCTGTCTGGAGGAAGGGGTGATTAGTATATGTTTTCTCTTAGGCGATAAGTAACCTAGATATGATCTTCAAGGTTCCCCTGTCTGGAGGGGGTCTTAGCCTTCGATTGTTGTTTTCATAGGCACTAAACACAGAGTTCAGAGTCCATTCATTGGAAAGGTGGCCAAGCATGATCAGCATGAACAGGCCTAAGATAGGGTCCAGGTCCTATGAATTCCTTCTTCACTACAGTTATTTTCAAATAATGATTAAAAAAACAAATCATCTCATAAAGTATTTGTCTATAACTTATCATTCTTTTATTTACTCATTTATCAAAATTCCAGTTATTCATTATTGGAATTAAAGGAGAAAATGAAAAGATTTAATAGCCAATGTGGGTTTAACTGCTTTATTTTCTCTGAATAATTTATATAACAATAGAGCTGAATTCTTTCTCAGCTCTTTGAAAGGCCTCTTCAGCCAACCATTTTCCTTTTGCATTTCTTTTACTAGGGGATGGTCTTGATCACTGCCTCCTATACAATATCAGGAACCTCTATCCATAGTTCTGCAGGCATCTGTCTGTCAAATCTAATCCCCTTTAATCTATTTGTCAAGGGATTACCCATTTGAATGCAGAGATATACCCATATGAATGCAGAGTTCCAAAGAATAGCAAGAAGAGATAAGAAAGCCTTCCTCGGTTATCCAAACAAAGAAAAAGAGGAAAGAATAGAATGGGAAAGACTAGAGATCTTTTCAAGAAAATCAGAGCTACTAAGGGAATGTTTCATGCAAAAATGGGCACAATAAAGGACAGAAACAGTATGGGCCTAACAGAAACATATGATATTAAGAAGAGGTGGCAAGAATACAGAGAACTATACAAAAAAGATCTTCATGACCAAGATAACTATGATGGTGTGATCAATCACCTTGAGCCAGACATTCTGGAATGGAAGTCAAGTGGTCCTCAGAAAGCATCACTACAAACAAAGCTAGGGGAGCTGATGGAATTCCAGTTGAGCTATTTCAGATCCTACAAGATGATGCTGTGAAAGTGCTGCACTCAATATGCCAGCAAATTTGGAAAACTCAGCAGTGGCCACAAGACTGGAAAATGTCAGTTTTCATTCTAATATCAAAGATAATGGCAAAGAATGTTCAAAGTGAAAGTGAAAGTCACTCAGTCTTATCTGACTCTGCGACCCCAAAGACTATACAGTCCATGGAATTATCCAGGCCAGAACACCAGATTGGTAGCTGTTCCTTTTCCAAGGGATCTTCTCAATTCAGGGATTGAACTACTGCACAATTGCACTCATCTCACATGCTAGCACAATAATGCTCAAAATTCTCTAAGCCAGGCTTCAATGGAACGTGAACCATGGACTTCCAGATATTCAAGCTGGATTTAGAAAAGACAGAGGAACCAGTGATAAAATTGCTATTATCCATTGGATCATGGAAAAAGCAAGAGAATTCCAGAAAAACATCTACTTCTGCTTTATTGACTATGCCAAAGCCTTTGACTGTTGTGGATCACAACAAACTGTGGCAAATTCTTCAACAAATAGGAATACCAGACAAACTAACCTGCCTCCTGAGAAATCTGTTTGCAGGTCAAGAAGCAACAGTTAGAACTGGACATGGAAAAACACACTGGTTCCTAATCGGAAAAGGAATACACCAAAGCTGTATACTGTCACTCTGTTTATTTAACTTATATGCAGGGTACATCATGTGAAATGCTGATTTGGATGAAGCACAAGCTGGAATCAAGGTTGCCAGGAGAAATATTAATAGTCTCAGATACCCAGGTAACACCACGCTTATAGCAGAAAGCAAAGAAGAGCTAAAGAGCCTCCCAAAAAAAGTGAAAGAAGAGAGTGAAAAAGTTGGCTTAAAACTTAACATTCAGAAAACAAAGATCATGGCATCTGGTCCCATCATTTCATGGCAAATAGATGGGAAACAATGGAAACAATGGGACAGACTTCATTTTTTTGAGCTCTAAAATCACTGCAGATGGTGACCGAAGCCATGAGAGTAAAGATGTTTGCTCCGTGGAAGAAAAGCTGTGACCAATCTAGACAGCATGTTAAAAAGCAGAGACATTATCTTAACAATAGATGTCCATCTAGTCTAAGCTATGGTTTTTCCAGGAGGTCATGTATGAATGTGAGAGTTGAACTATAAAGAAAGCTGAGCATCTAAGAATTGATGCTTTTGAAAACTGTGATGTTGGAGAAGACTCTTGAGAGTCCTTTGGATTACAAGGAGATCCAACCAGTCTATCCTAAAGGAAAGTGAAAGTGAAAGTGAAGTCGCTCAGCAAGAGTACTGGAGTGGATTGTCATTTCCTTTTCCAGCGGATCTTCCTGACCCAGGAATCAAACCTGGGTCTCCTGCATTGCAGGCAGATGCTTTAACATCTGAGCCACCAAGGAAGCCCATCCTAAAGGAAGTCAGTCCTAAATATGCATTGGAAGGACTGATGCTGAAGCTGAAGCTCCAATACTTTGGCCACATGATGCGAAAAACAGACTTGGTGTTCTAAATTCCATATATATGTGTCAGTATACTGTATTGGTGTTTTTCTTTCTGGCTTACTTCACTCTGTATAATCGGTTCCAATTTCATCCATCTCACTAGAACTGAGTCAAATTTATTCTTTTCAAGGGCTGAGTAGTATTCCATAGTGTATATGTACCACAGCTTTCTTATCCATTCATCTGCTGATGGACATCTATGGAATTTAGAAGACAGTAATGATGACCCTATATGTGAGACAACAAAGAGACACGGAGGTATAGAGTGGACTTTTGGACTCTGAGGGAGAGGGAAAGGGTGGGATGGTTTGGGAGAATGGCAATGAAACATGTATATTTTCCTGTAAGAAACGAAGCGCCAATCTATGTTCAATGTAGGATGCAGGATGCATGGAGCTGATGCACAGGATGATTCAAGTAGAGGATGTGGGGTGGGAGGTGGGAGGGGCTTTGGCATTGGGAGATTGTGTTCACCTATGGCTGATTCGTGTCAATGTATGGCAAAACAAATACAGTATTGTAATTAAAAAATAAATTAATTAAAAAAAATAAAATTAAAAAAAAAACAGACTTGGTGGAAAAGACTTTAGTTTTGGGAAAAATTGAAGGCAGGAGTAGAAGGGGATGACAGAGGATGAGATGGTTAGATGGCATCACTGACTCAAAGGGCATGAATTTGAGCGAGCTCCGGGAGTTGGTGTTAGACAGAGAAGCCTGATGTTGCAGTTCATGGGGGTCACAAAAAGTTGGACACGACTGAGTGACTGAACTGATAACTGATTTTTTTACCTCAAAATGAGGCTTTCAAATGAACATACTAGCTGTTTAATGTCAGTTCAGAGATTGAACAAATTTGCAAATGGACAAGCCAAAGTCTGAGATTGTCAACTCTCCAAAACCTTAGGTTTGTTGGCACTGGTTTGATTAGACGCACGAACTTTGGAGTCAGATTGACAAAATTTCATTTTTTAGTGGTATGGCACACCATATTTGTCTTTTAGTGTCTTAAAGTATTGTGTTAACTGTAAAATGGCAGCCATAAAAGCATTTCTGTTGTTATCCATGATGAATTTTAATTATATTTTAAAATGAATAATAATTAGAATGTCCTTACAATAAAATTTTAACTTGTCCATGGTTACTATTCAAAACTAGTCATTTGTTTGTAAAATTTTAATGTCTCATTTAAAGACTTGCCTATTTCTGAATCTTACACTTTTCCACTATTCTGCTATCAAGGTAATTTAATCAATGGTCCCATATAAGGGCAGTTTAGAATTATATTGTTACTAATGTTTCATTCTCTTTCTTCTCTTTCTTCTTTGTGTTATTGTTATCTATTTATTCTATGAAACTCTTGATAGAAACTTTCCTGATCTTTAAGTCCAAAAACTATCTATCAGTCACCTGTTAAGGATTTTCTGTTTTCTTTTGAGTCCTAATAAGTATGTAGATTATTTGCATTTCCTTCTTAACACCTTCCCTTTCCTCTCCTAAATTCCAGGCTCCAAGTAGACAGCCATTCAGGTGTGCCCTTAGTTTGAAATACCATTCATGCTTTCTTTTACCAAAATATTGAGTTTTATTGAGGAACCTAAACTCAGTGAATTCTAAAAATAAAATATTTCATTTATTATTTAAATAACACTGCCAAATTGTTTCATGCCTTTCCTATGGCTAGAAGAGTATCTCCATGATACTCATACTGATTCTATAACTCATAATATCTTGTCAGTTTCAAAGTATTCTAGTAAATAAAAATACTTTTAGTCTTGGGACCTTCTTCTTTAATACAACCTAGACTTTACTGGTTGCTAGAAGATATTCACACTCAAGAAGACATGGGGACCAAGTAGTTCTCCTATCCAGCCTGCTGACATTGAAAAGACTCATTCTTGTCCTCTTCCTAATATAGCTTCCTAACACATCAGTAGCCACTAATATTTGGCAGGAAATAAACTTTCCTGTTTCTCTTTGTCAAGGAAACTCCACACTGTATGTGTGAATCACTGTACCCACATAATATGATAGTATAAAATATAGTCTCCCAACAAGAGATGGACTCCTCTCTTTAAAAACTCTTCCTATCAAATTATAATAGGATTTTTATTTTCTTGAGCATGAATAAAATAGATGTGTGGTGCAATTTAGACAGAAAGTTCCCAAATTTAAATTTTCAATGGTCTTGGCAATTTAAAAATGTTGGAGCACTTACCTGCTTATATTTCAAAACAGAATATTTCCCTAAGACTAAAAAAAAAAGATTTTGAATAAAATTTTAATTTGTCCATGATTATTATTTAAACCTAGTCATTTGTTTGTAAATTTAAAGTCAAATTTAAAGATCTTCCTGACTCTGAATCCCACACTTTTCCATTATTCTGCTACCAAAGTAATTGTATCAATGGTCCATAATAAAGGCAATTTTGAAATGTAAAATAAAGTTTCTTTTCAGAAGGGAAAAAATAAGAAAAAACAGATGCTTCAATCTCAAGCTTGAAATCAGAAGACAGAAAAGTTCAGGTGAAAGATCTTGTTATGCCCAAGTAGCGAAATCTCCCAATGACCACCAGGGAGCCGGCATCCTATGCAAAAGGAAGAGAGTTTTATTACCAAGCTCGAGCTGGGGCTCCCACCGTTACCGACGCAGCAGCTAAGGAGAGGAGCCTCGAACTCTGGGTTTCATTGCTTATACAGGGTATTCTCACACAAAAAATGTTGCCTTCTGTGGAAGGGTTAGGTGTTGGGTTCTGATTGGTTTTCATTTCCCCGGGCTGGCCACGGGTTCTGATTGGTTCCCATTTCCCTGGCTTAATTCGAATTTCCTGGGCAGGTCATAAGTCCTGAACGTAAAGTCAGGAGATTCTGATCTGGGATCTGATTGGCTCGCAGATGGTGGGGTGAGGTCAGGGGATTTCCAAAGACTCTTTCCTCAGAACTAGTCTTTTTAACAAAATGGGGTGGCTTAGGTTCTTCAATCTTAGCAGATGAAGGGAAAAGGAAAACCAACACAAGAGCCCAAACTCCAAAGTCTTCAGCCAAGAATTTTCTTTTGCAACATGTCATTTCCTAGGAAATATTGAGGCAAAGTTTGCTTCATTCCAAAATCAAAATCCCACTAGCTCAGCAGTTCCCAAAATATCCTTCAGTGTAAGCTATCCTTTCAAAATATGTCACATCATAGTACCCAAGTACACTCCACCTTATAAATTTCCAATGAATTGAAAAATACAATTTATCATTGATCAGCATCAGTTTTGTATTGCATGTGTCCCCTTAGAGGTGGATTCCCCCACTCCCCCAAAAACGTTACTGTATTGTAAATAGTGCTGCAATTGGAAAAGATCCTGATGCTGGGAAAGACTGAAGGCAGGAGAAGGGAACAACAGAGGATGGCATCACCAACTCAACGGACGTGAGTTTGAGCAAGCTCCAGGAGTTGGTGATGGACAGGGAGACCTGGCATGCTGCATTCCATGGGGTCACAATGAATCGGACACAACTGAGTGACTGAACTGAATACAGCAGGATCCATGGTTTTGTTGAATCTAATTCATGATTTTGAACCTTGGAGAGGGAGGGACTGACTCTAAAGTTATATGCATATCTACTCAGTGGAGGGTCTGAGTATCTAAATCCACATTTTTCAACAGTCAACTGTATAATGTTTTGAGCTAACATTTGGTAAAGGAAGCTGCATACTTCAACTTATAATCTTTCAAAATTACTTAATAGTGGGATATCTGATTCTTTAAGATGGCTGTATTTTAGAACTAGTGTATCATGGAATACAATTTGGGAAACACAACATTAATTCACTTTTTAAACTCTATTTCTAGATCACTAGTATCAATCTAAATAATATACATTATATGCTATGTGAATAGTTCAGAAAAAAAAAAAGACTATGGTGCAAGCAATGGAAAAGTAACAGTTTTAATTTTCAGTCTAAGGAGAAAGAAGCTAAAAATTGGAATAATGAGATACAGTGGCTAAAATTTAGTCTACTGTAATTGGCATTTTGAAGAACTGTTAGCATTTCACGTTTAGCACATGCTCTAAAGTAAATTTGCCTTGTGCGAAATAATTAGAATGTTTTGTATGGTAATATTATTTTCCAGTGGTTCAAATTGTTCAGGGTAATTTATATTTCCCTTTCAAGTATATTTGTGTAGTTGAATTGCTCACTGGTGGTAGATTGCCCTTTTGCTGCATTTGAAAATATAAATCACTAATCACAGTTAGACTGTACTTAGTCAACTGTCACCAACATCACTAGTATATAGACAGTTTCTGAGTAATAGAACTTTATTTAATACTTTATTAGGCCTTCCAGAACCATCAGTTATTTAAGACTCTGAACTGGTAAAAATCAAAGCAAGCTATTGAATAACATTGAATATTTCTTTTAGGGTTCAAAAGCTGTTTTGGTATCATTCAGAGGTTTGGATTTATTCATAAAAATAAATGTTAAGGTTACATTGCCCATTCATGAAGTTCAAGAATAAAAATGTTGTTTGGCAGACTCAAGCTAGCCATTCAAAAGTATCATTTAGTCCATATATATACACACACACACACACACACATATGTATTTTTATCTTTAATACTGGAGTATTTTTAGGTTAGAATATCCATCTACTTCTTCATGCTCAGTCGTGTCTGACTCTTTATGACCCCATGCACTGTAGCTCACCTGGTTCCTCTGTCCATGGGATTTCCCAGGCAAGAAAACTGAAGTGCTTCCCACTGTATTTTACACTCTATCTTTTTTTCCATTTTCTTTACTGGAATATAATTGCTTTACAATGTTGTGTGAGTTTCTTCTGTACAATGAAGTGAATCAGCCACATGCACACATATATCTGCTTCCTCTTGGACCTCCTTCCCAATCCTCTCCATCTACTCTGTAGATCATCACAGAACACCGAGCTGAGCTTCTTGTGCTTTATAGCTGGTTCCCACTAGCTCTCTATTTTGCACGTAGTATTATGTATGTGTCAATCCCAATCTCCCGATTCATCCCACTATCCCATTCCCTTAATGATCAATGTTGGTTCTTTTCATTGGTTCTTTTCATCTGCTTCTCTATTCCCGTCTTAGAAATAAGTTTATATCTGCCTTTTTTTTTCTAGATTCCACATGTGTGCATTAACATACAATATTTATTTTTCTTTTTCTGACTTACTTCATTCTATATGACAAACTCTAGTTTTATCCATGTCTCTACAAAATGACCTTATTATGTTCCATTTAGTGGCTGAATAATATCCCATTGTATGTATGTAGCACATCTTTATCTATTCATTTGTCACTGGACATTAAGGTTGTTTCTTTGCCGTGTCTATTGTAAATAGTGCTGCAATGAACATTCAGGTGCATGCTTCCTTTTGAGTTATAATTTTCTCAAAATATATGCCTAGTGGCAGGATTGCTGTGTCATATGGTAACTCCACGCTTAGTTTTTAAAGGAACCTTCATACTGTTCTCCACAATGGCTGTATCAATTTGCATTTTCATCAGCACTGAAAGGTGGTTTCCTTTTCTCCACACCCTCTCCAGCATTTATTATTTGTACATATTTTTGATAATGGCCATTCTGACTGGTGTAAGGTGATACCTCACTGTGTGTTTGATTTGCATATCTTTAATAATTAGTGATCTTGAGCATGTTCTCATGTGTTTCTTGGCCATCTATATGTCTTCTTTGGAGAGACATCTGTATAAGTCTTCCTAGAAAGCCCAGGGACAGACCTATGCACCTATGGTCACCTAGTCTATGATAAAGAGGCAAAAATATACAAAGGAGAAAAGACAGCTTTTTCAATAAGTGGTGTTGGGAAATCTGGATAGCTACATGTCAAAGGATGATATTAGAATACTAACACCATATTCAAAAATACTTAAAGACCTTAATGTAAACCCAGACACTATAAAACTTTTAGAGGAAAACATAGGAAAAATACTCTATGACATAAGCCACAGCAAGTTCATTTTTGACCCACCTCCCACAGTAATGAAAATTTAAAAATAAATAAATAAACAAATGGGACCTAATTAAACTTAAAAGCTTTAGCACAGCAGAGAAAACCATAAACAAGATGAAAAGACAAATTTCAGAATGGAGAAAATGTTTGCAAATAAAGCAAAAGATAAAAGATTATTCTCTAAAATATAGAGTCATGGAGCTCAATATTAAAAACAAAATTTCAAGCATACTCTAAGTTACTCTCCTTAATTATAAGTTCCTCTCATATGACCAATTTCTGATCCATGGGATTTTATTATTAACACAAATTGTATAATCATTAGCTTCACGAATAACCATATTTTTTGCAATTTTTTTAGTAAAAAGGAAAATAATTCATAATTCATCAATTACATAAAAGTTAAATAAACAATGACAAGAACACCTGTTGTTTTTATTCAGCTGCTAAGTTGCGTCTTACTCTTTGTGACCCTATGGACTATAGACCGCCAGGCTCATCTGTTCATTGGTTTCTCCTGGCAAGACTTTGGATTGAGTTGCCATTTCCTTCTCCAGGGGATATTCCTGGATCAGAGATCAAACCCATAATTTCTGCATTGTCAAGAAGATTCTTTACCCCTGAGCCATCAGAGAAGCCCAATAAGAATACTAGATAGTCATAAGCATATAGTAATTGGAGAAGAATGATACTATTCAGGTTAAAATTATATTCAATAAAATGAGCATTACTGTTTATTTAATTTTAAATTATTTATTATTTTGTCACCTGCCTTAAGTCTGTAGCCAGTTAACCTGGACAATTGTGTACTGTCTTATGGATGGTTACAGAATGTCTATGTGTGAATCATTATGATAGGTTTAAGTTAAAGGATCAAAAACTAATATGAAGAAATAAAAAGGCCATGATTCTACATTGAAAGAAAGTAAACACTAGTGGTAGAATCTGAAATGTGCACATATATTACCAAACAGAAAAAGATTGAGGGAGGGAGGGAAAAGAAATTAATAATAATAATTAATATATATATAATAAAATATATACTATATATGTGTATATTAGTTTTATTCTAGGAAACATGCATATTTTAGCTCTTTTATACTTTCCACAATACTATGATTTAAGTAAAATTATTATCTAAATTTTTACAAAGAAGTTAAATAACTTGCTTATAGTAAATAAAGCAGCTAGTTTCAAACCCCAAGAAGTAGCTCTTCAGAACCCATATAACTGACAATCTTGTAACATGATATCCCCTCTCTTACTCATGGTAGATACTTCCTAGACTCCAAGTGGATGCCTGAAACCATGAATACTGCCAAACTCTATGTATAATTATATATATATATATATATATATATATATTTTATACTCTGTGTCCTCAGTAAGGACTGTCACTTAACTTTTGTAACTGTTCTATTTTATCTTTAAATTTGATGCTAATTTTTTGGTGTGCCTAATTTATAAACTAAACTTCATCATAGGTGTGTATCTATAGGAAAACACATAGTATATACACAGTTTGGTACTATTCATGGTTTCTGACACAGCGCAGTGAAGTCTACTCAGCGCTCTTTGGTGACCTAAACGTGTGTGTGTATCACTCAGTTGTGCCTGACTCTTTGGTACTGTATGGACTACACACCTCCAGGCTCCTCTGTCCATGGAATTTGCCAGGCAATGATATCTGACTCCAGGAGATCTTCCTGACCCAGGGATCAAATGCACATATCCTGCATTTCCTGCATTGGCAAGTGATTCTTTACTACTTTACTACCTAAATGGGAAAGAAATCTAAAAAGAATGGATATATGTATATGTATAACTGGTTTACTTTGCTATACTGCAGAAACTAACACAACATTGTAAAGAAGCTATACAATAAAAATTAATAGAAAAAAAGTTATGTGAATATGGTCTCTCTGTTTCTCTCATATCTTATTGTACCATTTAGTACTTTTTTTTTTTTTATCTTAAAAAGTACTTACCACTCAGTAAGTGGTGGCCATTATTTTTCCCATTTGAGGTACAGTAGCAAAACTAGCACAAGTTTTTCTTCTTTATAATTTCACAACTTGTCTTAATGCACATCTTAGCAACCTCAGCATACATTTTTTTTGGTTTCATATTTAGATAAGAACTTTCACCTTTTCACTTAAAGAAGCAGTTCATAGCTCCTTTTTTTTTTTTTTTTTTTGGTATAGCTGAATTGCCTGTATCACTATTCTTACTCTTTGCATCACTATTCTTACACTTCGTATCACTATTCTTACAAATTATTAAGAAAGCAAAGATATCTTGAATGCATGATACTGTGACACCATGACAGTGAATCTGATAACTGAGAAGGCCACTAGTGACAAATATGATTCCCTTCCAAGGTAGGCTGAAGTGGGATGATATAAGATTTCATCCCACTACTCAGAGTGGCATGAAGTTTAAAACTTATTGTTTATTTCTGAAATTCTCCATTTAGCATTTTAGGGCCATGGTTGACCGAGGGTAACTGAAACCTTGGAAAGTGAAACCAAGAATAAGGGATGGAAAGACTGCTATATTAAAACTGAAACTTTGAATGGAGGATTTTTCCAAAAATAACAACCAGCTGGCTTTACAGTCATCTTTAAAGGCATTTACATTGGTAAATTTAGGAAATTCCAGGGACTCTTTTCTAAACTCAAGAACTTTTTTTGACAGAACAAATCTATTTTGGGGGACATTTCACATTCATTTATTTCATGTTGTTGTTCAGTCACTAAACTGTGTCTAATCTTTGTGACCCCATGAACTACAGCACCCAAGGCTTCCCTCTCCTTCACTATTTCCGAGTTTGCTCAGACTCATATAAATTGAGTAAATGATGTCATCCAACGATTTCATCCTCTGTTGTCCCCTTCTCCTCATGCCCTCAATCTTTCCCAGCATCTGGGTCTTTTCCAATGAGTCAGTTCTTCACATTAGGTGGTCAAAGTATTGGAGTTTCAGCACCAGTCCTTCCAATCAATATTCAGGACTGATCTCCTTTAGGACTGACTGATTTGATCTCCTTGCTGTCCAGCGGTCTCTCAAGAATCTTCTCCAGAGCCACAGTTTGCAATTCTTTGGCCCTCAGCCCTCTTTATGACCCAACTCTCACATGCCTATATGACTACTGGAAAAAGCATAACTTTGACTATATAGACCTTTGTCGACAATGTGATGTCTCTGCTTTTAATATGCTGTCTATATTTGTCAGAACTTTTCTCCCAAAGAACAAGTGTCTTTTAAATTTGTGACTGCAGTCACCATCCACATTGATTTTGGAACCAAGAAAATAAAATCTGACACTTTTTTTCCCCATCTATTTGCCATGAGGTGATAGGACCACATGCCATGCATCTTACCTTTTTGAATGTTGAATTTTAAAGCAGGTTTTTACTTTCCTCTTTCATCTTCATCAAAATGCTCTTTAGTTCCTCTTCACTTTCTGTCATTAAAATGGTATCATCTGCATACCTAAGGTTGTTGATATTTCTCCTGGCAATCTTGAATCTAGCTTGTGAATCATCCAGCTCGGGGTTTCATTTTATGTACTCTGCATGTAAGTTAAATAAGCAGGCAATACACAGCCTTGATGTACTATTTTCTTAATTTAGAACCAGTCTGTTTGATGTCTGGTTCTTAGTATTGCTTCTTGACCTGCATACAGGTTTCTCAGGAGGCAGGTAATGTGGTCTGGTATTCTTTTCTTTAAGAATTTTCCACAGTTTGTTTTGTTTTACACAGTCAAAGGCTTTTGCATAGTTAATAAAGCAGATTTTAAAAAGAATTCCCTTGCTTTTTCTATGATTCAGTATATGTTGGCCATCTGAACTTTGGTTCCTCTGCTTATTCTAAATCCAGTTTGTAAATCTGGAGATTCTCAGTTCACGTACTGCTGAAGTCTATTTTGAAATATCATTTAGTTCATAAACGATGATATATAAACATCAAATGACAATCATTTATATGAGACAATGTATTAAAAAGTCAAAGCAGCCATGGATTCTTTTTCAGTAAGAGTGTCTTAGTTGGAAAATATTATACACAGAAGATTGCTGAGCATACAATCAGACCAAGAGCAACTAGTTTATGATGGAAATGGCTGAGGGAATTGGATCTGATGTTCAGATTATGTATTCATATTCCAGCATGGGAACATTAAAGTTATAGGAGCCAATTTAAAAAAAAAAAAAAGAATACATGAGTTTGTGGCCAACTATGTTCAAGCTGGTTTTAGAGAAGGCAGAGGAAACAGATATCAAATTGCCAACATCTGCTGGATCATGGAAAAAGCAAGAGAGTTCCAGAAAAACATTTATTTCTGCTTTATTGACTATGCCAAAGCCTTTGACTGTGTGGATCACAATAAACTGTGGAAAATTCTGAAAGAGATGGGAATACCAGACCACCTGCTTCTTGAGAAACCTATATGCAGGTCAGCAAGCAACAGTTAAAACTGGACATGGAACAACAGACTAGATTCAAATAGGAAAAGGAGTGTGTCAAGGCTATATATTGTCACCCAGCTTTTTAACTTCTATGCATAGTACATCATGAGAAACATGGGGCTGGAAGAAACACAAGATGGAATCACGAAAGCCAAGAGAAATATCAATCACCTCAGACATGCAGATGACACCACACTTACAGCAGACAGTGAAGAGGAACTAAAAAGCCTCTTGATGAAAGTGAAAGAGGAGAGTTAAAAAGTTGGTTTAAAGCTCAAAACTAAGATCATGGACTCTGGTCCCATCACTTCATGGCAAATAGATGGGGAAAGAGTGGAAACAGTGTCAGATTTTACTTTTGGGGGGCTCCAAAATCACTGCAGATGGTGATTACAGCCATGAAATTAAAAGATGCTTACTCCTTTGAAGGAAAGTTATGACCAACCCAGATAGCATATTAAAAAGCAGAGATATTACTTTGCCAACAAAGGTCATCCAGTCAAGTCTATGGTTTTTCCAGTGGTCATGTATGGATATGAGAGTTGGACTGTGAAGAAAGATGTGCACCGAAGAATTGATGCTTTTGAACTGTGGTGTTGGAAAAACTCTTGAGAGTCCCTTGGACTGCAAGGAGATCCAACCAGTCCATCATAAAGGAGATCAGTCCTGGGGGTTCATTGGAAGGACTGAAGCTGAAACTCCAATACTTTCGCCATCTCTTGTGAAGTGTTGACTCATTGGAAAAGACCCTGATGCTGGAAAGGACTGGGGGCAGTATGAGGGGAAGACAGAGGATGAGATAGCTGGATGGTATCACTGACTCGATGGATGTGAGATTGAGTGAACTCCAGAAGTTGGTGATAGACAGGAAGTCCTGGTGTGCTGTGATTCATGGGGTCTCAAAGAGTATGACATGACTGAACTACTGAACTGAACTGAACTGATACTGAGAATGTAGGCCAGGGATTAAATAAGAAAACCAATGATTTTTCTCAAGAAATATGCTGTCTGTCTGAGGAGACAAAAGTTTAAACAAGTGAAGGTGAATATAACTGTGTTGTACTTCAGTTCAGTTCAGTTCAGTTCAGTCACTCAGTCGTGTCCGACTCTTTGCAATCTCATGAATTGTAGCACGCCAGGCCCCTCTGTCCATCACCAACACCCGGAGTTCACTCAGATTCACGTCCATCAAGTCAGTGATGCCATCCAACTATCTCATCCTCTGTCATCCCCTTCTCCTCCTGTCCCCAATCCCCCCAGCATCAGAGTTTTTTCCAATGAGTCAACTCTTCACATGAGGTGGCCAAAATACTAGAGTTTCAGCTTTAGCATCATTCTCTCCAAAGAAATCCCAGGGCTGATCTCCTTCAGAATGGACTGGTTGGATCTCCTTGCAGTCCAAGAGACTCTCAAGAGTCTTCTCCAACACCATAGTTCAAAAGCATCAATTCTTTGGCACTCAGCTTTCTTCACAGTCCAACTCTCACATCCATACATGACTACTGGAAAAACTATAGCTTTGACTAGAAGGACTTTGTTGGCATAGTAATGTCTCTTCTTTTCAATATGCTGTATAGATTGGTCATAACGTTCCACCCAAAGAGTAAGTGTCTTTAATTTCATGGCTGCTGTCACCATCTGCAGTGATTTTGGAGCCCCCAAGATAAAGTCTGACTAGTAAGAGTCAATTCTACAATGTGTGTGTTTTACCAAAGATATTTCTGTGCTAGGTCAACATATTCAGGAGGCAAATGAATTTATTTAAAATTTCTAATGGGCACAAAGAATTTTCCTAATTAACAGGATCACACAATGAATGGAAAAAGATGTTGATGTAACCTACCATTAATCAACTAATTTCAATGCAAGTGACTGACTCATTGACTCTTGTTTCTCATTGTGCAAGTCTCCAACACTGATGAACTCTACTGAACTAAACTTCTAATTTATAGCATCTACTCTAGAATTCATGGCTTTAAGTTCTACTGGAGCAATTCTTTTTCCAATTGAAGAAAATATGTTTAGTTTGTAAAATATGTTAATGTCACTATCACTCCATAATACACACAGTGCATAAATTAAAACAGTATACAAGTACATTCAGAAGAAAAACATTGTACTCTCTCCTTGTTAGAACATTTATTTTGGTTTAATCTAAATCAAAATATATCCAGTTAAAGCAGAATAAACATTATGAGAATGAATTGAAATAGTCTGAATCACCAGAATGATTGGTTATTAATCACTGGATGAGATGATGATAGCATCACTGACTCAATGGACATGAACTCGAGCAGTCTGGGAGATAGTGGAGGACAGGGAAGCCTGGCATGCTGCAGTGCATGGGTTCACAAAAAGTCAGACACGACTTAGCAACTGAACAGCGAGCACAACAATCACTGGAAGTGTTTAGTAATTTTGAGTATCTGTGCTATTTTCTTTCTAAACTTCTTAAATCTTACCTTCACAATCTCTACAGAATAGAAAAAATAACAGGAATAATATTAAATTCCAGTGAGAATTGAATAATGTAATGAAGGTAAATACTTAGCACCATGCTTTGCTCATAGTAAACTCCCAACACATGTTGATTACTAAAATTAATTTTTTATTTTTACTAAAATAAATAACTAAAATTAAATTTTGCAATTACTATTATTAATATTGTCCTTTTGATAGAATTGATCATTTAGCATTTTTATGGAAAGTTTTGTGTATTAGTCATTAAATGAGTGGACAGAACTCAATACTTGGGAATCCAACTATAAGTTCTCTTATTGCCCAAGGGTAAGGGTAATTCAAATGTCTACTCCTTTTTTTTTTTTTTTTAACTTTAGGTTATAACCTTATCTCCCCCAGCTTAGCTGTAGTTGGTTTTATTACAACAGTGACAACTCAATTTTCATCTATATATATTGCTAATTAACTTCATCTTCTGCTATATAAGAAACCCCTGAGCCCCGAGTCACATTTGGTGTTTCCTTAATGAAAAATTTTATAACCATAGTTGTCTGGGTGGTGATAAAATCCTTCATCAGAATGATATAACATAGATATAGAAAAAATAGGAAAAGGAAAAATTAAAGAACAAGAAATGTAATAGGCAGGAGGAGATCGATGTATATAATGGACAGTTTCAGAACACTGTGAAAGACTGGTTCCAAAAACACTAGAGAATAAAAATCATTCAGAATATTTCTTAAGACAGTAATGCCTTGTAATTCTTGAACCATTCCTTCATTCCAAAGAATCATAACTTGCCAGAGAGTATCTCTGGAATTTTAAAATTCATGACTCTTTGTATTCTGTTCTCTCTGTTAGGAAGACTCTCCCACCTCCCCTGGGCCATGACAACTTTTTTTTTTTTTTTCACTAAGAGCTGCTCCCAGCAGAGGGATAAAGCTGGTTTCAGTTATAGACCCTGTGGCCCCTGTTCAAAGATGCTATATGGTATTGGTAAGTAGTATTATAATTGTGTACTTATTGTCTTTCCACAAAACTATGTGCTCCATCAAATGCTATGTCTTATCACTATGCTCCCAGATCCTGCTATTTTGCCTGATTTTGGTGATTACCCACTAAATGTTGATTGAATGAACCATCTTGCTATGAAGGCATGGATAAACACCTCATCAGTACAACACATTATAAATCTAAGATAGGGAATACCGGGGAAAACTAATAAACACATAGAAGATGATGCATTACTCCTGAATTCTCAATCTGCAGAACTGTGATAAAGTCATAAATATGAGGCTCATGTAACATGAAATAGGCTTATTAGAAAAATGCCTCCTTTAATACTGTCAATCTGCCTGCCAGTGCAGAAGATGAAAGAGATGTGAGTTCAATCCCTGGGTCAGGAAGATCCCCTGGAATAGAAAATGGCAACCCACTCCAGTATCCTTGCCTGGAAAATTCCATGGATAGAGAAGCCTGGTGGAGTACCAAGGGGTCACAAAGAATCAGACACAACTGAGCATGCATGCCATCCATCCATCCATTTATACACATGGGGAAAAGTGAATTTCTAGGCAACTTTGTAACATTTGGAGTGTTCTGCTTGTGAAATCAGATTATTTAGAAATGAAAAGCCTTTTGGAAAGAGCCAGTTCTTGTCTTGACCTTCGATTAGTACATCTGTGCTACCTGATAAAATGAGGGAAAAAACTGAATTACCACAATCACACAATCAGTCTGCTCCTGAACTATACCTCCTCTGTCTGTGTACCACCCTATGCTTTTTTCTGAGTGCGCTCTCTGGAATTAATTTAGGCTGATAACTGAAAAAGCATGAGAGTTCTAGAAAAACATCTATTTCTGCTTTATTGACTATGCCAAAGCCTTTGACTGTGTGGATCACATAAACTGGAAAATTCGGAAAGAGATGGGGATACCGGACCACCTGACCTGCCTCTTCAGAAATCTATATGCAGGTCAGGAAGTGACAGTTAGAACCAGACATGGAACAACAGACTGGTTCCAAATAGGAAAAGGAGTACGTCAAGGCTGTATATTGTCACCCTGCTTATTTAACTTATATGCATAGTACATCACGAGAAACACTGGGGCGGAAGAAGTACAAGCTAGAATTAAGATTGCCGGGAGAAATATCAGTAACTTCAGATATGCAGATGATATCACCCTTATGGCAGAAAGTGAAAAGGAACTAAAAAGCCTTTTGATGAAAGTTCAGTTCAATTCAGTTCAGTTGCTCTGTCAAGTCCAACTCTTTGCGACCCCATGAATTGCAGCACACCACGCCTCCCTGTCCATCACCAACTCTCAGAGTTCACTCAGACTCATGTCCATTGAGTCAGTGATGCTATCTAGCCATCTCATCCTCTGTCTTCCCCTTCTCCTCCTGCCCCCAATCCCTCCCAGTATCAGAGTCTGTTCCAATGAGTCAACTCTTCGCATGAGGTGGCCCAAGTACTGAAGTTACAGCTTTAGTATCATTCTTTCCAAAGAAATCCCAGGGCTGATCTCCTTCAGAATGGACCGGTTGGATATCTTTGCAGTCCAAGGGACTCTCAAGAGTCTTCTCCAACACCATGGTTCAAAAGCATCAATTCTTCGGTGTTCAGGCCTTCTTCACATTCCAAGTCTCACATCCATACATGACTACTGGAAAAATCATAGCCTTGAATAGTCGGCAAAGTAATGTCTCTGTTTTTGAATATTATATCTAGGTTGGTCATAAATTTTCTTCCAAGGAGTAAGCGTCTTTTAACTTCATGGCTTTGGTAACCATCTGCAGCGATTTTGGAGCTCAAAAAAAATGAAGTCTGGCACTGTTTCCCCATCTACTTCCCATGAAGTAATGAGACCAGATGCCATGATCTTCGTTTTCTGAATGTTGAGCTTAAAGCCAACTTTTTCACTATCCTCTTTCACTTTCATCAAGAGGCTTTTTAGTTCCTCTTCACTTTTGCCATAAGGATGGTGTCCTCTGCATATCTGAGGTTATTGATATTTCTCCTGGCAATCTTTATTCCAGCTTGTGTTTCTTCCAGTCCAGCGTTTCTCATGATGTACTCTGCATATAAGTTAAAAAAGCAGGGTGACAACAGACAGCCTTGATGTACTTCTTTTCCTATTTGGAACCAGTCTGTTGTTCCATGTCCATTTCTAACTGTTGCTTCTTGACCTGCATACAGATTTCTCAAGAGGCAGGTCAGGTGGTCTGGTATTCCCATCTCTTTCAGAATTTTCCACAGTTTATTGTGATCTACACAGTCAAAGGCTTTGGCATAGTCAATAAAGCAGAAATAGAAGTTTTTCTGAAACACTCTTGCTTTTTCCATGATCCAGCGGATGTTGGCAATTTGATCTCTGGTTTTTCTGCAGTTTTAAAACCAGCTTGAACATCAGGAAATTCACGGTTCACATATTGCTGAAGCCTGGCTTGGAGAATTTTGAGCATTACTTTACTAGTATGTGAGATGGTGCAATTGTGCCATAGTTTGAGCATTCTTTGGCATTGCCTTTCTTTGGGATTGGAATGAAAACTGACCTTTTCCAGTCCTGTGGCCACTGCTGAGTTTTCCAAATTTGCTGGCATATTGAGTGCAGCACTTTCACAGCATCATCTTTCAGAATTTGAAATAGTTTAACTGGAATTCCATCACCTCCACTAGCTTTGCCCATAGTGATGCTTTCTAAAGCCCACTTGACTTCACACTCCAGGATATCTGGCTCTACGTGAGTGATCACACCATTGTGATTATCTGGGTCGTGAAGATCTTTTTTGTACAGTTCTGTGTATTCTTGCCACTTCTTCTTAATATTTTCTGCTTCTGTTAGGTCCATACCATTTCTGTTCTTTATTGAGCCCATCTTTCCATGAAATTTTCCCTTGGTATCTATAATTTTCTTGAAGAGATCTCTAGTCTTTCCTATTCTTTGTTTTCCTCTATTTCTTGCATTGATCACTGAAGGTTTTCTTATCGCTTCTTGCTATTCTTTGGAATTCTGCATTCAGATGCTTATATCTTTTGCTTTCTCCTTTGCTTTTCACTTTTCTTTTTTCACAGCTATTTGTAAGGCCTTCCCAGACAGCCATTTTGCTTTTTTTGCATTTCTTTTCCATGGGGATGGTCTTGATCCCTGTCTCCTGTACAATATCATGAATCTCATTTCATAGTTCATCAGGCACTCTATCTATCAGATCTAGGCCCTTAAATCTATTTCTCACTTCCACTGTATAATCAGAAGAGGGGAGTGAAAAAGTTGGCTTATAGCTCAGCATTCAGAGAATTAAGATCATGGCATCTGGTCTCATCACTTTATGGGAAATAGATGAGGAAACAGTGTCAGACTTTATTTTGGGGGGCTCCAAAATCACTGCAGATTGTGATCACAGCCATGAAATTAAAAGACACTTACTCCTTGGATGGAAAGTTATGACCAACCTATATAGCACATTAAAAAGCAGAGGCATTACTTTGCCAACAAAAGTCTGTCTAGTCAAGGCTATGGTTTTTCCAGTGGTCATGTATAGATGTGAGAGTTGGACTGTGAAGAAAGCTGAGCACCAAAGAACTGATGCTTTTGAAGTGTGGTGTTGGAGAAGACTCTTGAGAGTCCCTTGGACTGCAAGGAGATTCAAGCAGTCCATCCTAAAGGAGATCAATCCTGGGTGTTCATTGGGTGGGCTGTTTTTGAAGTTGAAACTCCAATACTTTGGCTGCCTCATGTGAAGAGTTGACTCACTGGAAAAGACCCTGATGCTGGAAGGGATTGTGAGCAGGAGGAGAAGGGGATGACAGAGGATAAGATGGCTGGATGGCATCACCGACTTGATGGACATGAGTTTGGGTAACCTCTGGGAGTTGGTGATTGACAGGGAGGCCTGGCATGGTGCTGCGATTCATGCGATCGCAAAGAGTTGGACACAACTGAGCAAGTGAACTGACTTAACCTCCAGCTTAACTGGTCTTCCCTGGTGGCTCAGACGGTAAAGCGTCTGCTACAATGCAGGAGATATGGATTCCATCCCTGGGTTGGGAAGAACCGCTGGAAAAGGTAATGGCAATTCACTCTAGTACTCTTGCCTGAAAAATCCCATGGACAGAGGAGCCTGGTAGGCTACAGTCCATGGGGTCGCAAAGAGTCAGACATGGCTGAGTGACTTCGCTTTCCTCTCCTTTCCTTTCCAGGTTAACTAAGATTTAGAGGATACTCTTAAATAATTAGAAAAAGAACAGTGATGGAAATTTAAGCACTTTCGGTGAGAACATTTCTGGGATACTTCATAGTATTATATGCAATTAGCTTCCAAACGGAGAAGGCAATGGTAACCCACTCCAGTACTCTTGCCTGGAAAATCTCATGGGCGGCGGAGCCTGGTGGGCTGCCGTCTGTGGGGTCGCACAGAGTCAGATACAACTGAAGCGACTTGGCGGCAGCAGCTCCAGCAGCTTCCAGAGTGTAGATACATAGCAATGTTGTTTTGTTTTCTGCAAAAAGAAAAAAAGAAAAAGAGGTGTGTATTTATTCTTCACTGTTTATTCTTTATAATAAGAAATTTTAAAAATTAGATGGCATAATATTTATAAAAAACAATTTGGGTCCAAGGTATGCATACGAAAAGTAGTCAGGAAATCTCTTTGTGATTTGTGAAGGCTTCTCCAGCTTCTAAAGTTACTCTCAAACATTAAAATTTTTAGTTTTGTGATTTCTCTTCAGAGTAAAGCCAGAAATATTTTTTCCACCACAATGTACTAGCTTTAAAGCTTTTTATTTAATCTCACTGAGCTTCTGTTTGCTAAAATTTCAAAAAGGAGTAATGTAACACTATCAACCTCTGGCACTTTTGCTGTTATTACGTGAGAACAGTTTAAAGCATTAATATATTTTTCTGAAACACATTGCTAATAAGCACTGAATAAATGGTAGATGTTACAAATATATTAATATTTATGACAAATGAGAAGCATTAAACTTTAGAAAGATAAAGAAGCCACAGAAAGGAAGCTGAAATGAATAAAAAGCTCAAAAGATATTAATTACATATAAATGTTTAAGAAATTCTATAGAATTTCATAAGAGAATGAAAACAACATAGACTAGTCAACCTGTACTATGGATAAACTTCGATAATGAAGCTGGAGGTTGAGATTTTAAAAAATGTAACAAGTGGAACTGACGGGGGAAAAAAAGAGGAAGGATATCTATTCTGATGAAAAAATATAGAATCAAATAAATCAATTACATTGTCTATTAATTTAAAAATAAGTTAGTATATTGAACTGAAAAGCCTAAAGTTGTAGGAAGCCTTTGAAAATGTGGCAATGCTTCACAGTCTTAAAGACCATTCCTCTAGCCTTAAGACACTAGGATACAGTGGAAAGCATCACACATTAAACTGGAAGCTATAGACTCTACATCGAAGCTATACTTCTTCCTAGGAAGTGTCAAAGAATCCCTTTAAGTATCAGCATTGGCATGTATAAAATGAAAATAATAGCAATTTGCTATGTGTTTATTCTTCAGATAAAATACAAAATTTAAATGACATGGCACACATTTGATAGTCAACAAAACAGATGAAGATTCCTGACCTGAAGAAACTTCATGGTAAAGTTACATTTAAGTGACCCTCAAAGGGAAGTCACTTTACCGTGGCAGACAGATTTTGACAAAAGGCTAGCATATTAATAAAACTAAAGCATTGGTAATGCCTGAAATGTGGCATCATCACAACTTCTTGTATGTGATGCTAGAAGACAGTATTGCGTGCAGTATTGCTCTCTTATTTTGGGTCAGATGCTACCTGTCCAAGATAAACTTTGTGAAAGAAATGTATGTTGATGATTTTCTTGGGTCACAGATATTTGCCAGAATTTGCTTCAATATTATGATAAATAATCTTTCTTTATAATGGTTTTCTCTCCTTATATCAGTGACCCTTTGTTTTGCTTATCTCTTGGCCACAAGTTCTGAAAGGAAACTACTGCTTTTCAATTTCTTGCTACATTAGCAGAGGTTTAATTGATATTCATAAATCAGGAAGCAACCTATTGATGTAAGGTTCTTTGATAGAGACTGATGGTCACTGCCATTGGTAATGTATTTTCTTTTATTGGTCAAAATCATTGTCATGAACTTGATGTATTCAGATGAGACTCATGAATCTCAGATTTTAATTGAGAAAGGAATTAGGGATTCATCAAAAACTATTGTGTCTAAATTAGTACATGCTTCAAAATGAAGCTAGAATTCAGAAAAAAATAGAATAATTGAATTTGTCCAATAAGAAACAGTATTTAAGGGAGAAAAATAAATTTTGCTTTTGGTAGAGAAGAGAAGGTAAATATTTTTGAGTGTTTTATTTTTCTTTCTGCATGAACTTATGACTTTGATATTTTTATAAATTTGGAAAATTTTTATGTATATTTGACCCTATTTGCTAAGCTTCTTCAGTCTCTTGCAACTCTTTGTGACCATATGGACCATAATCTGTCAGGTTCCTCTGTCCCTGGGATTCTGAAGGTAAGAACACTGGAGTGGGTTGCCATGACTTTCTCCAAGGAATCTTCCTGATCCAGGGACTGAGTTCAAGTCTCTTATGTCTCTTGCATTGGCAGATGGGTTCTTTACCACAAGTGCCAACCTGAGAAGCCTGCCCCTATTTCACTCATATAATAATAGATATTGTCTACTTTCCCAATGTTATTAAACATTTCTGTGCAATATATCTTTGAATACTTATCTGGTATTGGTTCAGTAAAATATTTAAACTAATTGGATATCTAGATTGCTACAAATCGGATGTCATAATTTATTCCTAGAGATATTTATTGCAACTCTGCTGCTGCTGCTAAGTCACTTCAGTCATGTCTGACTCTGTTTGACCCCATGGATGGCAGCCCACCAGGCTCCCCATCCCTGGGATTCTCCAGGCAAGAACACTGGAGTGGGTTGCCATTTCCTTCTCCAATGCGTGAAAGTGAAAAGTGAAAGTGAAGTTGCTCAGTCGTGTCCAACTAGTAGTGACCCCATGGACTGCAGACTACCAGACTCCTCTGTCCATGGGATTTTCCAGGCAAGAGTACTGGAATGGGGTGCCATTGCCTTCTCCGAATTGCAACCCTAGAAAATACCAAATTTAAAGACTGCACGAATTTGCCTCCATTGGCAGCAGATACTTCTCTTCATATTCCTAGATTTGTGGTAAGAACTGACAGAATTAATAATAATTTTTCATGTTGCAAGATTTTAAGGATCTATCCACCCCTTAAAATTTTTCCACAACCCATATAGCATTCTCAAAAGTCATTCTACTAGTATTTTTATCATTATTTTTCTAGTTAAAATCCAGATGACTTGTGAGGGTAGAATAAAATTCAACCAGTTGAACGTAAATATGGAAAAATACAGGTAGACGGGAAAAGGACTTGGTATAGGTGGGGAATAATGTCTCTAAAGGATAAAGTAGCCATGAACATGTTCCCTGGTGGGAAATTTTGGACAGTCAATGGAGGGCAACCATCTTAGAATCACCCCGAGTAGAATGCTTAACCCAGGGTCTGTTAGAGAGCTTTTCATCTTCCTATACATTTAGCCCACATGCCAGTTTAGCTTTGTGCTATCACACTCACTTCATCTTTGCAAAGTCTGCACTTCCAGGACAAACTTAGCAAAAACTTACAAGGAATATGTGTTAAAAATTATATAATGTTTTAGTGATTGTTGAGTAATATTAAAAACAAGTATGCTCTCTGATTTCAGAAGAAAAAAAATAACACGGACATTTAACAAGATTTATCATCAAATAAAATAATAATACCTGCTTTTTGGATTAGGAAATGCAATAACTCAGTGGAACCGTGGCACAAGAGAGAGTCCCCTGTTGAATTCCCTTCTGTTTCAGGCTGAGAAAGTAAAACAATTGGAAAAGGGCTGACATATTTAATGCATGTAAAACTGTAAAGATAATATATTTTCAATAAGCCTCTGTCTTTCCTGTCACTTTTAATGATGATGGTGCTATATTGCACTCATTTCAAAACAGGAATGAAGTTAGAACTGATTGTGTTCAATTTAGAGCGTATTTTCCTTTCCTTTTTTTTTTTTTTTATTTTGCTAAGCATTCTGGTAGCTCAGTTGGAAAATAATTAGTATACAATGTGGAAGATCCTGGATTCAATCCCTGGGTCTGAAGATTCCCTGGAGAAGAGAATAGCAATCCATTCCAGTATTGTTGCCTGGAGAATCCCACGGACAAAGGAGTCTGATAGGCTACAGTCCATGGAGTCACAAAGAGGCGGACACTACTGAATGACTAATATACACATAAATGCACTCTTTTATCAATATGCAATCAAAAAGGCGTAAGAACACATCAGGGGATTAAAAAAAGAAAAATATAAGTGGGTCATCGAATCAGGTTCTAAATCATTAGTTCAGTTCAGTTCAGTTCAGTCACAGAGTTGTGTCCAACTCTGCGATAGAATGAACTGCAGATGCTGGGGTTCCCTGTGCATCACCAATTCCTCGAGCTTATTCAAACTCATGTCCATTGAGTCAATGATGCCGTTTTCCCAGCATCAGGGTCTTTTCCAATGAGTTAGTGTTTCTCATCAGGTGGCCAAAGTATTGGAGTTTCAGATTCAGCACCAGTGCTTCCAAAGAATATTCAGGACTGATTTCCTTTAGGATGGACTGGTTGGGTTTCTTTGCTGTCCAAGGGACTCTCAAGAGTCTTTTCCTGCTACAGTTCAAAAGTATCAATTCTTCAGCACTCAGCTTTCTTTATAGTCCCACTCTCACATCCATATATGACCCCTGGAGAAGCCATAGCCTTGACTAGATGGACTTTGGTTGACAAAGTAATGTCTCTGCTTTTTAATATGCTGTTTAGGTTGGTCACAGCTTTTCTTCCAAGGAGCAAGCGTCTTTTAATTTCATGGCTGCAGTCACCATTTGCAGTGATTTTGGAGCCCATGAAAATAAAGTCTGTCACTGTTTCCATTGTTTCTTCATCTATTTGCCATGAAGTGATGGGACCAGTTACCATTATCTTAGTTTTCTGAATGTTGAGTTTTAGGCCAGGTTTTTCACTCTCCTCTTTCACTTTCATCAAGAGGATCTTTAGTTCTTCATTTTCTGCCATAAGGATGGTGTCATCTGCGTATCTGAGGTTATTGATATTTCTCCCAGGAATCTTGATTCCAGCTTATGCTTCATCCAGCCCTGCATTTTGCATAATGTGCTCTGCATATAAGTTAAATAACAGGGTGACAATATACAGCCTTGACATACTCCTTTGCTTATTTGGAACCAGTCTGTTTTTCTATGTCCAGTTCTAACTGCTGCTTCTTGACTGGCATATATATTTCACAGGCGGCGGGGCAGGTCACCTGGTACTCCTATTTCTTTAAGAATTTTCCATGGTTTGTTGTGATCCACACAGTCAAAGTCTTTAACATAGTCAATAAAGCAGAAATGGATGTTTTTTTCTGAAACTCTTTTGCTTTTTCAATAATCCAACAGATTTTGGCAATTTGATCTCTGGTTCTTCTGCCTTTTCTAAATCCAGTTTAAACAGCTGGAAGTTCATGGATCATGTACAGTTGAAGCCTGGCTTGCAGAATTTTGAGCATTACTTCACTAGTGTGTGAGATGAGTGGGATTGTACAGTAGTTTGAACATTCTTTGGCATTGCCTTTATTTGGCATTGGAATGAAAACTGATCTCTTTCACTCCTGTGTCCACTGCTGAGTTTTCCAAATTTGCTGGTATATTAAGTGCAGCACTTTCACAACACCATCTTTTAGGATTTGAAATAGCTCAATTGGACTTCCATCACCTCCACTAGCTTTGTTCATAGTAATGCTTCCTAAGGCCCTCTTGACTTCACATTCTAGGGTATCTGGTTCTAAGTGAGTGATCACACCAATGTGGTTATCTGGGTCTTGAAGATCTTTTTTGTATAGTTCTTCTGTGTATTTTTGCCATCTCATCTTAATATCTTCTGCTTCTGTTAGGTCCACACCATTTCTGTCCTTTATCATGCCTGTCTGCATGAAATGTTCCTTTGGTATCTCTAGTTTTCTTGAAGAGATCTCTAGTCTTTCTCATTTCAGTGTTTTCGTCTATTTCTTTGCATTGAATATTGTGGAAGGCTTTCTTATCTCTCCTTGCTATTCTTTCGAACTCTGCATCCCAGTAGGTATATCTTTCCTTTTATATTTTGCCTTTTGCTTCTCTTCTTTTCACAGCTCTTTATAAGGCCTCCTCATACAACCATTTTGCCCTTTTATATTTCTTTTTCTTGGGGATGGTCTTGATCGCTGTCTCCTATACAATGTCACAAAGCTCCATCCATAGTTCTTCAGGCACTCTGTCTGATTTAATGCCTTCAGTCTATTTGTCACTTCTGCTGTATAATTGTAAGGGATTTGATTTATGTCATACCTGAATTGTCTAATGGTTTTCCCCATTTTCTTCATATTCTAAGCGACAGTCAGCTTCCAGTCTTGTTTTTGCTGACTGTATAGAGCTTCTCTTTTTTCTAAATCATATTCATTTTCAAAATAGTAGGAACTAAGCAATCTTGACCTTTGGCTTCAAGAAGTTCTCATTTAAAAATTGAGCTTTGTAAACTCTCTAAATTATACTTTTATGAAAAAGGCAAAGACCCTGTGAAAATTTCACTCTTACAATATGTTTAGTTTACCATATGAAATAATTATTAAAATTCACAATAATTTAGCTACTATAAAGAGAAGAGGAACTAAAAAGCCTCTTGAAAATGAAAGTGAAGAGTGAAAAAGTTGGCTTAAAGCTCAACATTCAGAAAATGAAGATCATGGCATCTGGTCCTGTCACTTCATGGGAGATAGATAGGGAAACAGTGGAAACTGTCAGATTTCATTTGGGGGGCTCCAAAATCACTGCAGATGGTGACTGCAGCCATGAAATTAGAAGACGCTTACTCCTTGGAAGGAAAATTATGACCAACTTAGATAGCATATTCAAAAGCAGAGACATTACTTTGTCAACAAAGGTCTGTCTAGTCAAGGATATGGTTTTTCCAGTGGTCATGTATGGATGTGAGAGTTGGACTGTGAAGAAGGCTGAGTGCCGAAGAATTGATGCTTTTGAACTGTGGTGTTGCAGAAGACTCTTGAGAGTCCCTTGGACTTCAAGGAGATCCAACCAGTCCATTTTGAAGGAGATCAGCCCTGGGATTTCTTTGGGAGGAATAATGCTAAAGCTGAAACTCCAGTACTTTGGCCACCTCATGCGAAGATTTGGCTCATTGGAAAAGACTCTGATGCTGGGAGGGATTAGGGGCAGGTGGAGAAGGGGACGACAGAGGATGAGATGGCTGGATGGCATCACCAACTCGATGGACGTGAGTCTTAGTGAACTTGGGTGTTGGTGATGGACAGGGAGGCCTGACATGCTGCGATTCATGGGACCACAAAGAGTCGGACATGACTGAGTGACT
Source organism: Nanger dama (assembly GCA_917880005.1). Taxonomy (NCBI): domain Eukaryota; kingdom Metazoa; phylum Chordata; class Mammalia; order Artiodactyla; family Bovidae; genus Nanger; species Nanger dama. The sequence continues at coordinate 61,988,382 of CAKJTW010000004.1, read as the reverse complement.
GAATTGAACTGAACTTGTTTATGAATTTTGCACATTTTTATCAGAGGATTTGGTTAAGCCAAAGTGAAGCAGAAGAAAATAAGTGAAAATGATCAGGAACATAATAATAGCATATGAATCTTTTTTAAATTTAATTTTTATTGGAGGATAATTATTTTACTGAATCCTTTTTGAATTGGGAATAGAACTCTAATACAGTGATATCCAGGCTGTGAAGAAAAAAACAGTTTTTCAAACTGAATCATAGATTTAATTACTGTGTAAGAAGTTAAAGCAAAAATGAAAGTTGTGATTTACATGATATATCAGGTTGAAAAGAAAATCCATGACAAACCTCTCAAGAGACCAGGTATTTCCCTGGCTTTTAAATATATGGTGTAGGGAGGAAAAATAATTTTCTCAATACCCTTCTGAGTTTTTGACTGAGACCCCCTTGTAATAAGAGACAGATCAATAAAAGAAAAATAAACATAAATTTATTGTCATCTATAACCCAGATACAGATGAGAGATACCCAGGAAAGGAAAAGTGAGAATTCTTCCAGATGGCACCAATTGGTACTTTAAATACCAGCTTCAGTGAAAAACAAAGAAAGATATTGGGAGAGGGGAAGCCAGTTATGAAAGGTGACCAGAAAAGCAGAGTAAATGTGGTTAAATTGCTGTGCAGACTTAAGTAATTGCCTTCTCCAGTGGTAAAACTGTCTTGTCATTTAGAATCATATCCTTTTCTTTCTGGTACTCAGAGACCCTTATAAAGGAAGATTTCCCTTATAAGGGTACATTTGCCTTAAAAAAAGAGTACCTCCTACTATTTCACAGCTTCTCTTCTATCTGTAGTTCCTCAAAAATAGTCAGCTTATTGATGTTGAGCATCTATTCATGTGTCTTAATCAACATACATACACTTTATGTATAAAACAGATAGCTAGTGGGAAGCTCTTGAATAGCAGCATAAGGAGCTCAACTTGGTGCTGTATGATGACCTGCAGAGGTGGGATGGAGGGGAGGGAGGACCAAGAGGGAAAGGATATATGTGTAAGATAACTGATCCACTTCCTTGTACAACAGAAATTAGAACAGCATTGTAAAGCAACTATACTCCAATGAAAAAAAGAGTTCTCAGATATCTCAAATAAAATAAAATAAGAACCTTAAAATTATCCTTGTGGCATAGAGGTTAACTTGTAGTAGCCCATTCTGGTAACCTTAAGTTGTTATTTCTGCCCGTTTTGCTATTTCTATACCTGACGCTGATTGAAGAAATAAATACTATTTTTTGTGACTTTCTAAAGAATTGAAATGAAATAGTTCATGTCACTCCCTGAACAAACAATATAAGAAAAATTCCCTCTTACAACTCAGGGAGAGTCATTTGTTGAGAGACCAAATGATCCTGGTGCAGAGAATCTGGGTTCTACAGATTGATTTAATTATAACACCTTGATATTGCAGAATAACAACAGTAGCCTTCCAGCAATGTAAATGAGTCTCAGTCTGGAGAGGAAAAGTAGTAAGACTGAATACAAGTGTTAAATTAACTAAGCAAGGAGGCCATTAGAGGGAGATGACTTTAATTCCTTGACAGCTCATATAAGCAAATAAAAATTTAAGCCTGTAAATACCTCAGTATCACAGTACTGAAGCCTATGCACAGTTCAGTTCAGTCCAGTCACTCAGTTGTGTTCGACTCTTTGTATCAGTATCTGCAGGACACCAAGCTTCCCTGTCCATCACCAGTCCCTAGAGCTTGCTCAAACTCATGCCCATGGAGTCCCTAATGCCATCCAACCATCTCATCCTCTATCATCTCCTTCTTCTCCTACCTTCAATCTTTCCCAGCATCAGGGTCTTTTCCAATAAGTCAGTTCTTCTCATCAGGTGGCCAAAGTATTGGAGCTTCAGTATCAGTCTTTCCAATGAATATTCAGGTTTGATTTCCTTTAGGATTGACTGGTTTGATCTTGCTATCCAAGGGACTGTCAAGAATCTTCTCCAATACCACAATTCAAATCATCAGTTCTTTGGTGCTCAGCTTTCTTTATAGTCCAACTCTCACATCCATACATGACTACTGGAAAAACCATAGCTTTGACTAGACAGACCTTTGTCAGCAAGATAATGTCTCTTCTTTTTAGTATGCTGTCTATGTTAGTCATAGCTTTTCTTCCAAGGAGCAAGCATCTTTTAATTTCATGGCCGCAGTCACCATCAGCAGTGATTTTGAAGCCCATGAAAATAAAATTTGTCACTGTTTCCATTTTTTTCTCACATATTTGCCATGAAGTGATGGGACCAGATGCCATGATCTTAGTTTTCTGAATGTTGTGTTTTAAGCCAGGTTTTTCACTCTCCTCTTTTACTTTCATCAATAGGCTCTTTAGTTCCTCTTCACTTTCTGCCATAATAGTGGTGTCATCTGCATATCTGAGATTACTGATATTTCTCCCAGCAATCTTGATTCCAGCTTGAGCTTCATCCAGCCTGGCATTTCACATGATGTACTCTGCATATAAGTTAAATAAGCATGACCAATAACAAAGAGCCAAATGTGCTTTAATCAATAATTTTCTTGCTTTGCTCCTGGTTTTTCTGTGTAAAAGTCTCTCCCCAAGCTGGTAGAGCACTCCTAACCAGTTCTGATTTGATGTTGCTAGAATCAAGTCAATTTTTGCTGAAAGAAAAAAAAAAAACCTTAAAAATTTAATATGTCTCAGTTTACTTTCAACATAAGTCACACCATATTCTTGCCAGAACCAGATTCAATACCAATGTCTCAAGTCTCAAAATTCCTCTGAACTACAAATAACTCTGCTTCTAGCCTGGATTTGTTAGACAGCAATTGGATGACCAAAAGTAAGCCATGATCTTAGAGAGAGTATGCATATTATGTTTTAAATGTTGGGAAATATTTAAAAGAAATATTACATATTGTTCCCTAGTATATTACTAGTTAAGGTTCCTGATATCAAACATGTAGTAACTATAAATAACTTTTGAATGAATGAAAGGAAATGTTACTCAGCTCAGGTTCAGCTGCTTGCTATAGAATGGAAACTAGCTCTAACCAGAAAAGCCAGCAATCTAGGGAGAGGGTGGACTTGTGTTCTGAGGCCAATTCCAAAGATTTGGCTCAGCCATGACAGTATTTCAAGGAGAAAATAGGTGAAGAATCTCATGAATCATTGAGAAAGGAGATTGGTTTCTGTAGCCTTCTCTGTTGTGTGCAATGGGCTGGCTCTCTCATCAATATTATCCTGCCCTCGTGTTCTGTCAGTAGGATTGCTAGAGGAACTGTTGGAAGGTAGAGAGCTAGTCATTTTTTAAACTGCTTTATTCTTCTTTTTTACCTAGGAAAAGGATCAACAGGTTAGGCAGAGTGGTGTGCTTTCAGGAGAGCAAAAGTCAGGAGTTAGGCTAAATTGCCTAGTGATCTCATTCCTATACATAGTTTTTTCTAAGGTTAAAGTGAAATGGAAATAAGAAAACAGGAAAAGGAGCAAAAGAGCTGCTTTCAGCTCCATGTTTGTTTAGATATAGATCAAACCAGTCAATTCTATAAGAAATCCACCCTGAATATTCGTTGGAAGGACTGATGCTGAAGTTGAAACTCCAATACTTTGGTCACCTGATGCAAAGAGCCAGCTCTTGGAAAAGACTCTCACGATTCTGGAAAGATTGAAGGCAAAAGGAGAAGCAGGTGACAGAGGATGAGATAGTTAGATAGCATCACTGACCCAAAGGACACAAATTTGTGTAAACTCTGGAAGATATTTAAGGACAGAGGAACCTGGGTGCTACAGTTCATGGGGTCACAAAGAGTTGGACATGACAGCGATGAACAACAACAACAAGAAATATACAATCTACAGAAAATATAGCCAAAAATAAGTTATATAGTTTCCCTTGATGGATCTGTTAGAGTTTTTCATGCCATATTATTATTAGTATTCCTGGTGTCTCAGAAGGTAAATAATCTGCCTGCAATGTGGGAGACCAAGGTTCAGTCCCTGGCTTGGGAAAATCCCCTGGAGAAGGGAATGACTACTCACTCCAGTATTCTTACCTGGAGAATTCCATGGATTGAGGAGCCTAGTAGGCTACAATCCATGGGGTCACAAAGAATTGAACATGACGGAAAGACCAACACACACACTCCTTTTATATATTGGTGTTATCTGCCGAATTATTTGATGAGCTATCTGAGGTCTGACCCTTTTTGCTTCTTACACCTCAAAAATTTTAGCACATACAATAATGCTATTAAAAAGAGTTTGATTATGTTGACCTCTTGATCTGATCTAATATGGATTTTCTCATTTTTCTTGAAGTTTTTCTTGTATTTTGTCATGCTATGGAAATTGCTTTAGTCCCAGTCACATGAGGACTTTTATGTGAAATTTAGCCATATGGAACACTATAAAGAAAATTAGTCCTCCTGCCCTTACAGAATGAGTTCATATTTAACTTTGGTGCTGTGGATAAAAGTTCAGTTTTATGAACCAGTTAAAGGAGAAAGTGCGTTGTGTGCTTTTTGCAGCACTTAGGTATTGATATATGATTTTTTTTTCTTTTCCCAAGGCTAAGCAGGGGGAGCCACAGCAATACGACTTTTTAAAATGTGAGTGAAAATCTCATCTAAAACCTTTCCACTACATAACTTCAGTCAATTGACCTGATGACTCAAACAGACACAGGCTGTAGGTTAAAATAGGAACAGAGGACAGAAAATTCTTATAATAACACATGAAAGTTGAGGTAGAATATTCCATAAGCAGCCTTGTATTTCAGAGCTCTCCTTATATAACCTTCACACTGGTTAGCCCTGCGATGCCTATTTTATAATCAGACCCTAGAGCTCTGGGCACAGGAGGAAACCAGAAACCTTCCCAGTCAACATTCTTTTGTAAAGTCCACATCATCAGGATAGTCAGAGCTTTCTGGGATGTACATTGTCCAATTACATAGTCCTTTCAAAGAGTGAAGGTGATTTATCAACTCTTTGGCTCAGTGTTTCTAATAAATGTACTTGATTTTCACTGGTTAACATGAAAAGTTACACAAATATGCTATTATGCATAATGTTTCTCTTCTTTGTATGTCAAAATGAAATAGAATTAACAAGTATTATATTCCTTGCATCTGTGCTAAATGCTGAGGAAAAATTGATTAATATATAAAGTATAGATTACAAATAACTGTGCCAGTAGATTGATCAGAGTGTTAGGAAATAGCATGCATTACACTCGGCATTTCACTCTACCAGATACTGAGGGAGGTAACTATAATATAGCTGTGAAAAATACAGATGTGAGTAAGCAGCCCAGAGTCTAGTCAAGAGAGACAAATAAAGAGATAATTGCAATGCAGTTTGTTGACCGACTCATGGATCTATAAGCACTAACCAGTCACATAAACTTTGAAGAGTAGATAGAATATTGTATGTGTGGGAGGCAGAAAGTATTTCACAAGTCCGAGAGTCTGAAATCCTTTAATTTTTGTTATCTTTTCCTTCATGTGCTATTGTTTATTACATAAATAATTATTTTCATTATTTATTCTATTTCTTAGGTTTGGGGAACGTTTCCTCCTTTAAGCACTCCTTCCCTGTATAGCTTTCACAAAAATAAGAATTGTTTAGACTGGGTTTTCCTGTGAAGAAAAGTAAATTATCTGACCCTGGTACCACACTTCTTCTGAGAACTATATTTCTTGTTCTTATAGGAACAATTCTGAACTCCACTGAGATGACTCCATGCTCATTTTCTTATATGACATCCTGAAACTATTGTTCCAAAGATTGATAAATAGCCCAATGTATGCCTATCCTTAGTCCTTCTCTAAAACTTTTTAGAAGGAACAGACAGTCAATGGCTCTCCAATGTTGTAGACCATGTGGATAAAGATCTGAACTTCAGGAGCAATGAAATCCTGCTTGTTTGTGAAGTAGGTCTATAAAGTAAGAAAATTCATAAAACATGCAAAAAGAAGGCTGCACACACTGGTCTGGGAAAAATTAATGCTCGAGTAAATTTTTTCCTAGGGCCAAGGTACATTCTTCCTCTTTTCAAAGTTTGATTATTCAAAGGTGAAGGTGAAGGTGAAGTCGCTCAGTCGTGTCCGACTCACTGCGACCCCATGGACTGTAACCTACTAGGCTTCTCTGTCCATGGGATTCTCTAGACAAGAATACTGGAGTGGATTGCAATTTCCTTCTCCAGGGGATCTTCCCGACCCAGGGATTGAACCCGGGTCTCCTGCATTGGAGGCAGATGCTTTAACCAACCCTCCTTTAATTTTATGAAACAATAAAGCTGCTTGATCAACAAGTTAATTCATTATTGTATTCCTTGTACATGTAAGTAAAAAATTTTAGATCATTACCAACACATCTTGTTTTCAACTTTCTCCTTTGTAACAGAATCCTCAGGGTAAAACCTTAATTGACAATCTATTGTTTATGCTATTCACATTGATAGGATCATGTAAAGACAAGAATTGTATCATTCGCATAGTTCATTAAAATTATTTTTGGAAAAATCCATAAGACTAATCAGACTTTATCACTTTGTCTCCTAGCATTTTGTGGAGAAGGAAATGGCAACCCACTCCAGTACTCTTGTCTGGAAAATTTCGTGGCTGGAGGAGCCTGGTGGGCTACAGTCCATGGGATTGCAAAACAGGTCAATTACCTTCTGCATCATCATTCCAGATTGGATATCTAGTTAGTTCTCAAGGAATGAGGAATTAGCAGACAAGTACACACTCTAGGTTCTGTCTCTAGTTGTTTATATCCTTCTTGCAAGAAGCTGTTGTTCAGTCGCTGAGTTATGTCCAACACCTTGCAACCACATGGACCAGCACACCAGGCTTCCCTGTCCTTCACCATCTCTCAGTTTGCTAAAACTCATGTCCATCAAGTCGGTAATGCCATCCAACCATCTCATCTTCTGTCATCCCCTTCCCTTCCTGCCTTCAATATTTCCCAGCATTAGGTTCTTTTCTAATGATTTGGCTCTTCACATCAGGTGAAGTATTGCAGCTTTAGCATCAGCCCTTCCAATGAATATTTAGAGTTGATTTCCCTTAAGATTAGCTGGTTTGATCTCCTTGCAGTCCAAGGGACTCTCAAGAGTCTTCTCCAACACCACAATTCAAAAGCATCAATTTCTTTAGCGCTCAGATTTCTTTATGGTCCAACTCTCACATCCATACATGACTACTTGAAAAAAATCATAGCTTTGATTATATGAAACTTTGTCAGCAAAGTGACATCTCTGATTTTTAACATGCTGTATATATTTGTCATAGCTTTTCTTCCAAAGAGAAAGTGTCTTTTAATTTCATGACTGCAGTCACCGTCTGCAGTGATTTTGGAGCCCAAAAAATAAAGTCTGTCATTGTTTCCACTGTTTATCCATCTATTTGTCATGAAGTGATGGAACTGGATGCCATGATCTTAGCTATCTGAATGTTTAATTTTAAGCCAACTTTTTCACTCTCTTCTTTCAAGAGGCTCTTTAGTTCCTCTTCACTTTCTGCCATAAGGGTGGTATTATCTACATATCTGATGTCGTTGATACTTCTCCTGGCAATCTTGATTCCAACTTGTGATTCATTGAGCCTAGCATTTAGCATGATGCACTCGGCATATTTAAATAAGCAGGGTAACAGTATACAGCCTTGATGCATTCCTTTCCCAATGTGGAACCAGTCTGTTCTATGTCTGGTTCTAATTGTTGCTTCTTATACTACATAGAGGTTTCTCAGGAGTCAGGTAAGGTGGTCTAGTATTCCCACCTCCTTAGGAATTTTCCACAATTTGTGAGCAATACTGTCAAAGTCTTTAGCATAGTCAATGAGAGAAGTAAATGTTTTACTGGAATGCTCTTGCTTTTCCCCTTCTCTTCCCATCTTCAATCTTTCCCAGCATCAGAATCTTTACTAGTGAGTCAGTTTTTTACGTCAGAATCCAAAGTATTAGAATTTCAGCTTCAGTATCAGTCCTTCCAAGGAATATTCAGGACTGGTTGCCTTTAGAATAGACTGGTTGGATCTCCTTGCAGTCCGAGGGACTCTCAAGAGTCTTCTCCAACACCATAGTTCAAAAGCATCAGTTCTTTGGCACTCAGTTTTCTTTATAGTCCAACTCTCACATTTATACATGACTACTGGAAAAACCATAGCTTTGACTAGATGGGTCTTTGTTGGCAAAGTAATGTCTCTGCTTTTAATATGCTGTTTAGGTTGGTCATAGCTTTTCTTCCAAGAGGCAAACATCTTTTAATTTCATGGCTACAATACCATCTGAGTGATTTTGGAGCCACCCACCACCCCCTTCACCCCCACCCCCCCACCAAAATAAATCTCTCACTGTTTCCCATCTTTGTCATGAAGTGATGGGACTGGATGCCAGGATCTTCAGTTTCTGAATGTTGAGGTATAAGCCAACTTTTTCACTCTCCTCTTTCACTTTCATCAAGAGGCCTTTAGTTTTTCTTCCCTTTCTGCCATGAGGGTGGTATCATCTGCATATCTGAAGTTACTGATATTTCTCCCAGCAATCTTGATTCCAGCTTGTGCTTCATCCAGCCCTGCACTTTGCATGATTCACTCTGCATATAAGTTAAATAAGCAGGGTGACAATATACAGCCTTGACGTACTCTTTTCCCTATTTAGAACCAGGCTGTTGCTCCATATCCAGTTCTAACTGTTGCTTCTTGACTCACATACAGATTTCTCAGGAGGCAGGTTAGGTGGTCTGGTATTCTCATCTCTTTAAGAATTTCCAGTTTATTGTGATCCACATAGTCAAAGGCTTTGGTGTAGTCACAAAAGCAGAAGAAGATGTTTTTCTTGAAATCTCTCTCTCTCTCTTTTTTTTTTTTTTTTTTTTTGATGATCCAATGGATGTTGGCAATTTGAACTCTGGTTCCTCTGTCTTTCTAAATCCAGCTTGTACATCTGGAAGTTCATGGTTCATGTATTCTTGAAGCCTGGCTTGGAGAATTTTGAGCATTACTTTACTAGCATGTTAGATGAGTGAAACTATGTGGTAGTTTGAACATTCTTCGGCATTGTCTTTCTTTGCGATTGAAATGAAAAGTGATATATTCCAGTCCTGTGGCCACGGCTGAGTTTTCCAAATTTGCTGGCATATTGAGTGCAGCACTTTCACAGCATCATCTTTTAGGATTTGAAATAATTTAACTGGACTTCCATCACCTCTACTAGCTTTGTTCATAGTAATGCTTCCTAAAGCCCACTTGACTTCACATTCCAGCATGTCCAGCTCTAGGTGAGTGATCACACCATCATAGTTATCTGGGTCATGAAGATCTTTTTGTACAGTTCTTCTGTGTATTCTTGCCACCTCATCTTAATTTCTTATGCTTCTGTTAATTCCATACCATTTCTGTCCTTTATTGTGTCTTATCTTTACATGAAATATTCCCTTGGTATCTCTAATTTTCTTGAAAAGATCTCTAGTCTTTCCCATTCTGTTGTTTTCCTCTATTTCTTTGCATTGATCATTGAGGAAGGGTTTCTTATCTCTCCTTGCTACTCTTTAGAACTCTGCATCCAAATGGGCATATCTTTCCTTTTCTCTTTTGCCTTTTGCTTCTCTTCTTTTCTCAGCTATTCGTAAGGCCTCCTCACAGAACATTTTTCCCCTTTGTATTTCTTCTTCTTGGGGATGGTCTTGATCCATGCCTCCTGTACAATGACACAAACCTCCCTTCATAGTTCTTTAGGCCCTCTGTCTATCAGATCTAATCCCTTGATCTATTTCTCACTTTCATTGTATAATCATAAGGGATTTGATTTAGGTCATACCTGAATGGTCTAGTGGTTTTCCCTACTTTCTTCAATTTAAGTCTGAATTTGGCAACAAGGAGTTCATGATCTGAGCCACAGTCAGCTCCTGGTCTTGTTTTTGCTGACTGCATAGAGCTTCTCCATCTTTGGCTGCATAGAATATAATTAATCTGATTTTTGTATTGACCATCTGGTGATGTCCATGTGTAGAGTCATCTCCTGTGTTTTTGGAAGAGAGTGTTTGCTATGACTAGTGAGTTCTCTTGGCAAAACTCTGTTAGCCTTTGACCTGCTTAATTTTGTACTCCAAGGCCAAATTTGCCTGTTACTCCAGGTATCTCTTGACTTCCTACTTCTGCTTTTCAGTCCTGTATAATGAAAAGGATGGCTTTTTTTGTGTGTGGCCTAGTTCTAGATGTCTTGTAAGTCTTCATAGAACCATTCAACTTCAGCTTCTTCAGCATTACTGATTAGGTCATAGACTTGGGTCATTGTGATTTTGAATGGTTTGCCTTGGAAATGAACAGAGATCAATCTTCCATTTTTGAGACTGCATTCAAGTACTGCATTTCAGACTGTTTTGTTGACTATTATGGTTGCTCCATTTCTTCTAAGGGATTCTTGCCCACAGTAGTAGATATAATGGTCATCTGAACTAAATTCACCTTTTACAGTCTATTTATTTCACTGATTGCTAAAGTGTCTATGTTCACTCTTGCCATCTCCTTCCCATTTATCTTAATGAATGGTGTGAAAAGGCAAAAAGATAGGATACTTAAAGATGAACTCCCCCTTTATACATGGCTTGTTTTGAATGTCCTAATTTCCCAAAGAATGTCACTCCAGCTTCTCTTCAGGCCTTTTATAGTATGTTGTATATATTTGCCTATACCTTCTTTTCCAGGTATTAGTAGGTATGTATTTCCCCTGGAGTTTTTATAAAAAGTGTGCAGTGCTTTTCCTGCTTGTGTTCCAAGTTATATGAAAGAAAGACAAGTCATTTAGTCTTGAAACTAGCCTCCTAGCAGGTTGTAACAGACATACAAAGTATCTTGCAAATAAGATTAGTTATTATCTCAAGTGTTTAAGAAAGGAAACTAGGAAACAGGTTGCTACTGCTCAAGAAGGAGGACTGCTACTCTGCCAGAAAGTGGTGGAACAGAGGGAAACCAACATTTCACAAATGTTCTATCATTTTAAAGATTTTCTTTCTTTTTTTTTTTTTTTTTTGTTTCTTCACTGGGGTCTTGCTTGGTCCTGCAATCCTTTATTGTTTTTGAGAGATTCTACAATGTTGTTCAAGCAGCTTTTGGTTGTTTTTTTAATGTTTCTGTAAAGGTACTAGAATTTGGAGCTTCTTAGTCTGCCACTTTGCTCAAATTAGTGTAAAGAATAAAATAGAACAAAATAAGGATACAGAAGAAAATGAAGAGAAGAATAAGAGAATGAAGAAGATTAGGAGGAGGAAGAGAAAGACTAACATACAAATACTAGACTATTCAAAATAAAACGGTGGTTTATAGTTTATTTCCCATGATTTTATTCAAACTGGTAAATCGCAGATTTCTCAGAGTAATACTAACAAGCACCCATTATTAACAAAATATATTCCAAGTATGTCTAGTTCCTCAATCCTTATCCCATTTTATGTGAAAATTATTGTGATCTTTTGCCATTTTTATAGGATTAAGTCAGAAGGAGTAAAACAAGCTTCCAATTTAGGAAACATTAATACAAAGCCATAAACTAATTTAACTCACACTAACAAATTAATCAGGTATAAAAAAATGCTTTATGAAAGAAACCTATGGTAAAAAATTATGCTGAAAAACAATTTTCTATTTAAAAAAAAAGCCCTTTTGTCATTCAAGCTACCAAAAATTTAAGAACAAAAGCTGGTAATGAAAAATATCCATATTCCACACATACAAATAAGATCTCTGGCAGGTATGAAACCTTATGATTTGAAGATATTGATCCCATCTGTCAATTAACATCAATGTAAATTCTGACCTGTATGCTCTTCTATGCTGCTTTAAACCTTTGGGGCCATAATTTTATAATCCATTCCCAAAAATCTTCTACTCCTGCATTGCATTTGAGTTCTGAATTAGATTTTATATTTATGAAATATATTGAGTTGGAAGGGGTCAATCAGGATTCCTTACTGTAGAAAAATTATGTGTTAGAGGCAATGTTATCTACTTTTCATATTTTGGAAGATTGTTCTTTATCAAACCTGAGAAAATGGGACTGCAGACTGCATTTCATCACACTCCTAACATTACTTCTCAAGAGTCATCAAATTAAGGTTGAACAAAGAAGGCCTCTGATTATGGCATTGTTAATCTACTATAAATTGGTTATGTATGGCTTTGGTTGCCTCCTCTTGCAGAAGTCAATAAAATCCCCAGTCTCCTCTATGCTTTTCTGTCTCTTTCAAAGAGGCTTCACATGATGTATTTTGATTAAGTGAATTCAGCATTACATATAGCAAATCTTCCTTAGGTTCCCAGGAATTATCAGCCAAAATGACCTAGAGATACTATAATTAGGTGAAAACTTAGATAAAACCTGGGTCGGGAATATCCCCTGGAGAAGGAAATGGCAACCCAGTCCAGTACTCTCACCTGGAAAATCCCATGGATGGAGAAGCATGGTAGAATACAGTCCATGGCATCGCAAAGAGTCGGACACAACTGAGAGACTTCACTTTCTTTCTAGATAAAACCTCTTTCTCATCCTCTTTCCCTAGGAGCAAGAATTTCTATATGGACACTTAGGCTCCATGAAGAGACAACATTTACTACATGGCTTTGAAGAAGTACAAAGTAAGTATTCATTGCTCATTTATAAATGACATATGTATACATATACACACATACATAGATAGGTATGCACACATTAGTTTACATGTGTGTTTAATATATATATACACACTGGTATGTATTGGTATATGTATTTATATTTCATATGCATGTAGTATGTGTGGAATCTACTCATAATTAATAATAAATGCTCACTTGATAATTTTAAGACCATGTTGTAAATACATGCATGTACACCTATGCACATGCAAATATATGTATCTAAGTAGGTACTTGTATGTATGTATAGTATATATGTGTGTGTGTGTGTGTGTATACATATGCATCTATCACTTTAATAAAAGCCTCTGTTTAGGGTGTAGCATCTAGGCAAATATGCTCCACAAGTTCAATTTTATATTCAGCAGATTAAACTTGACATTATTGTAAGAAAACTTTTAAATATATACATGATTTACATATATACACATATATACACACATATATATGTGCTCACAAAAGTATATACATATACACACAGTATTCAAATGTAAACTTACATATATTCTGTATATATGTATATAAATATATATTTATTTGTTAACAGATCCTGCATTACAGTTTTATTAATATTCATAAAGTATTATGCTTTTAAATCATTCTGTAATCCAACTGAGAGTCAGTTGCAGCAATTGCATTATAGTATAATTTAAAAAATACAATACTTCATGAATGATACATGACTGAATTAATGGTATTCAAAGGAGAAGTGATGCCCATAAACCCAGGGAAGAACTGTGGATGATGTAGAATATGAACTAAACTAAAAAGATAAGGTGAAACTTAGTGTAATCTCAGGGTGAGAAAAAGGCTATAGGTAAGGAATGGCACGGTATAAAGCCAAATGCTTAAAGTATGTTTAGAGAGAAATGAGACGAGTAGCCCCTCTGGAGTGGATGGTTTACAAATGAGAGACATGTACAATGATGAAGGTAGGGAAACCAGTCTCTATTACTTACAACTTTTCCTAGTAGAAGAATCAAGTTATTTTTCAATAGAGTTGTGACTGCATCAACAGAACATAGGCATTAATATAGAGTCACAACTTGCAAAGATTCCCTGGTGTCTCAGTCGGTAGAGTCTGCCTGCAGTGTGGGTGACCTGGGTTTGATCCTTGGGTTGGGAAGATCCCTTGGAGAAGGAAATGGCAACCCACTCCACAATTCTTGCCTGGAGGATTCCAGGGGCAGAGGAGCTTGGTGGGCTACAGTTCTTGGGGTCACAAAGATTTAGACATGATTGAGTGATTTTCACTTTTTTTCATAACTTGCAAAGAAAGCTTTTCTAAAATATATCTCTGACTTATATAAATAAACCTATAAAAATGAATGTATGTGTACATGTGTATATGTCTGAACTTTTACTTTACCTTTGTAACTTAAAAAAATATATCATTGAGACAAATCTGCTCAGAAACTGTGAAAATGGCATAAAGTGATTTCCTCTAGATGAGATAGTGTGTGTGGTTTCAATTTAGGTTTCCAATTTCCAGGAGTTTACACAATTTTAAAGATGAACTTAATGAACAAAATCACACTCAAGCCCTTGCTCCAAGGAAAGAACATCATGCAGTAATAACTAATAAGCAAACAGATTGACTTTACAAATGGATATTTTATGTTCATAAGTGGTGCAATAAGCAGAAGACACTCAAGTCCTCACTCTGGGTTTTATGGACAACAAATGAACAAGAATTAAGTTCTCCTTTTTCAGAGTAAAAGACTTCCCCCAATACCAGCTTCCTGTAGTCTCAAGGAAATACTTCAAAATTCCATAGACCATAAGGTATTTAGTCTCAAATAACAGCTAGTGCCCTGCTCCAGAGCAGAACAGCCAAATAGCATGTATGATCTTCTTGCTTACTTCTGAGTAAAGTAGTGCCTCAGACAGAAGTCCCTCCAATGCAGTGAAATCTATGCAGTGTCTGATGTCTGTGAATTCTGCTCAGCCCTTCATGAACAGATATGAGAGTGGGACATAAGCAGGGCATTTAGGTAAGAAAAATAAAAAAGAATCCAAAGTGGAAAAAAGGAAGTGAAGCTATCTCTATTTGCAGATGGTATGATATCGTATATAATAAGTCCTACAGAATCACTAGCAATCTTTGAGAATTAGTAAATGAATTCAATAGTTTCAGGATATTGAGTCAATATTTCAAAACCAATTGTATTCCTATACACTTGCAATTCATATTTTAGAAATGAAATTAATGAAACAATTTAACTTGCCATATCATCAAAATAATAAAATATTTGGGCATAAATATAACAAAAGAAATGTAAATACATACTCTGAAGGTCAGATAATAATTCTGTTAAAATAAATTGAAATTATGTAAATAAATAGGAAAAGTCATATTTATGGACCAGAAGATATAACATTGTAAAGTAGCAATACTCCCTAACTGATCCAGCAACTCAGTGAAATTTGTATCAGACTCTCAGGTGACTTCTTTGTAAAAATTATCAAGCAGATATTAAATTTCATGTGGAATTGAAAATGACACAGAATGATACAAAAATCTTTAAAATAATAAAGTGTGAAGCTTAAAATTTTAAACTTCACAATTTGAAAGTTAAATGAAAAGTGAAACTCCTTCAGTCGTGTCCAGCTCTCTGAAGCCCCATGGACTATACAGTCAATGGAATTCTCCAGGCCAGAATATTGCAGTGAGTAGCCTATCCCTTCTTCAGGGGATCTTCCTGACCCAGGAATAGAACCAGGGTCTCTGCATTGCATGCAGATACTTTACCAGCTGAGCTACCAGGGAATAGCCCAATTTCAAAACTTGCCATAAAGCAATGGTAATCAAAGCTAGTGGAAGTGATGGAATTCCAGCAGAGCTATTTAAAATCCTAAAAGATGATGTTAAAGTGTTGCAACTCACTAAGTCACCAAATCTGGAAAACTCTACAGTGGTCAAGGGACTGGAAAATGTCAGTTTTCATTTTGACCCCAAAGAAGAGCAATGCCCAAGAATGCTCAAACTATGGTACAATTGTTCTCATTTCATATGTTAGCAAGGTAATGCTCAAAATCCTTCAAGTATGTTAACTGAGAACTTTCATGTATACAAGATGGATTTAGAAAAGTCAGAAGAACCAGAGATCAAATAGTCAACTTTCACTGGATCATAAAGAAAACAAAGGCTTTCTTTATGATTCCAGAAAAACATTCTAGCAAAACATCTACTTCTGTTTTGTTGACTATGCTAAAACCTTTAATTGTGTGGATCACAACAAACTATGGGAAATTCTTAAAGAGATGGGAATAGCAGACCAAATTACCTGTCTCCTAAGAAAACTATGCAAGTCAAGAAGCAACAGTTAGACTCGGACTTGGAACAATGGAATGGTTCAAAATTTGGAAAGGAGTACTTCAAGGTTGTGTATTGCCACTCTGCTTATTTAACTTATATGCAGTGCACATCATGTGAAATGCCAGCTTGATGAACTGAGTCATTTCCTAGGAAAGTTGATAAGAAGTCCGGGGTGCCCAAGGAAGAGAAAAGGGTCCAGAGCCCTTGAGAAAGCAAAAGGAGTCTGGGACTCTTAAGGAGAAAAACAATTTTTTTTTTCTACGTTGTTTTATCTTACTCAGTATAACAATGTATCTTCCCCAAGGACATGTTTCTCCATAACAAGAACATTCTGACTAATCTTGTTATTTTAAGAGGTATATTGCAGGAGTGTGTCTGGTTCAGTTCAGTTCAGTTCAGTCACTCAGTCATGTCCTACTCCTTGAGACCCCATGAATCAGCACACCAGGCCTCCCTGTCAATCACCAACTCCTGAATTCACTCAGACTCACGTCCATTGAGTCAGTGATGCCATTCAGCCATCTCATCCTCTGCCGTCCCCTTCTCCTGCTACCACCATCCCTGTCAGCATCAGAGTCTTTTCCAGTGAGTCAACTCTTCACATGAGGTGGCCAAAGTACTGGAGTTTCAGCTTTAGCATCATTCCTTGCAAAGAAATCCCAGTGATGATCTCCTTCAGAATGGACTATTTGGATCTCTTTGCAGTCCAAGGGACTCTCAAGAGTCTCCTCCAACACCACAGTTCAAAAGCATCAATTCTTTGGCGCTCAGCCTTTTAACAGTCCAACTCTCACATCCACACATGACCACAGGAAAAACTATAGCCTTGACTAGACGGACCTTTGTTGGAAAAATAATTTCTCTGCTTTTCAATGTGCTATCTAGGTTGGTCATAACTTTCGTTCCAAGGAGTAAGTGTGTTCTAATTTCATGGCTGCAGTCACCATCTGCAGTGATTTTGGAGCCTCCCAAAATAAAGTCAGCCATTGTTTCCACTGTTTCCCCATCTATTTCCCATGAAGTGATGGGACCAGATGCCATGATCTTCATTTTCTGAATGTTGAGCTTTAAGCCAATTTTTTCACTCTCCTCTTTCACTTTCATCAGGAGGCTTTTAGTTCCTTTTTATTTTCTGCCATAAGGGTGGTGTCATCTGCATATCTGAGGTTATTGATATTTCTCCCAGCAATCTTGATTCCAGCTTGTGCTTCTTCCAGCCCTGCACTTTGCATGATTCACTCTGCATAGAAGTTAAATAATCAGGGTGACAATATACAGCCTTGACGTACTCCTTTTCCTATTTGGAACCAGTCTGTTGTTCCATGTCCAGTTCTAACTGTTGCTTCCTGACCTGAATCTAGGTTTCTCAAGAGGCAGGTCAGTTGGTCTGGTTCCCATCTCTTTCAGAATTTTCCACAGTTTCTTGTGATCCACACAGTCAAAGGCTTTGGCATAGTCAGTAAAGCAGAAATAGACATTTTTCTGGAACTCTCTTCTTTCTTTTGATGATCCAGCAGATGCTGGCAACTTGATCTCTGGTTCCTCTGCCTTTTCTAAAACAAGCTTGAACATCTGGAAGTTCATGGTTCACTTACTGCCGATGCCTGTCTTGGAGAATTTTGAGCATTACTTTACTAGCATGTGCGATGAGTGCAATTGTGTGGTAGTTTGAGCATTCTTTGGCATTTCCTTTCTTTGGGATTGGAATGAAAACTGACCATTTCCAGTCCTGTGACCACTGCTGAGTTTTCCAAATTTGCTGACATATTGTGTGTCTGGTAAGACCTTTCTATTGCTAGTTCTAATCTTGTTAATTTAAGTCATATATTGTGGGAGTGGGTCTGGTAAAAGTGTATAAGGCCTTGATAAGACTAGCTAGGGAGGTACTCTCTGTCTCCCTTCTGATATCTATGTCCTTTCTGTCCTCTTTCACTTTAATAAAACTCTGCTACACAAAAGCTCTTGAGTGATCAAGCCCGGTCCCTGGTCCTGAAGCTAAATCTTCTTCAGAGATCAGGAATCTGACATCATTCACTGTTAGCTATCAGAATCACAATCTGGAATCAAGAATGCCGGGTGAAATGTCAACAGCCTCAGATATGCAGATGATACAACTCCAATGGCAGAAAGTGAAGAGAAACTAAAGAGTCTTTTGATTAGTGAAAGAGGAGAGTGAAAAAGCTGGCTTAAAACTCAACATTCAAAACACTAAGATCAAGGCACCCAGTCTCATCAGTTCATGGCAGATGGCGGGGCCGGGGGATTGGAAGCATTATCAGATTTTATTTTCTTGGACTCCAAAATCACTGGATGGTGATTGCAGCCATAAAATTAAGACACTTGCTCCTTGAAAGGAAAGCTATGACAGCATTTTAAAAAGCAGAGACATCACTTTGCTGACAAAAGTCCATATATTCAAAACTATGTTTTTTCCAGTATTCATGTATAAATGTAAGTGTTGGATGATAAAGAAGGCTGAGCGCTAAAGAATTGATGCTTTCACATTATGGTACTGGAGAAGATTCTTGAGAGTCCCTTGGACTGCAAGGAGATGAAACTACTCAATCTTGAAGGAAATCAACCCTGAATATTCATTGGAAGGGCTGAGTCTGCAGCTGAAGCTCCAATAATTTGGCAGCTTGATGCAAAGAGCCAACTCATTGGAAATGACCCTGATGTTGGGAAAGACTGAGGGCAAGAAGAGAAGGGGGTGACAGAGGATAAGATGGTTGGATGGCGTCATTGACTTATTGGACATGAGTTTGAGCAAACTCTGAGAGATGGTGATCATCAGGAAAGCCTGGTGTGCTACAGTCCATGGGGTGGCAAAGAATCAGACATGACTTAATGACTGAACAATAAAAATGGTAATCATTATGGTGTGGTACTGAAATAAGGTTAGACATACAGATCAGTGGAATAGTATTAATAATCTGGAAATAAAACCATGTCTCTACAGTCAGCTAAAGAAGGTGTCAGTTACTATTCAATGGAGAAAGAATAATCATTTCAATAAATAATGCTGAAACAACTGGAAAACCACACACAAAAGAATTATGTTTTCCCTTATCTTACACTACATAAAAAATACTCACTAGTGCATCTAAAATTTTAAAAAGCAGGTAATAGTGTTGGCCAGGATGTAGAGAAATTGAAATCCTTGCTTATGGAAATGTCAAACAGCGTGGCAACATTGGAAAATGGTCTTGAGGCTCAGCAAATGATTAAGCAGATTTACCAAATGAATCAAGCATAGGTATATGCCCAATAGGTATACACGCAATAGAAATAAAATCATATGTTCGTGTAAATTACTAATATTAGTATTATAATCCATAATACTCAAAAAGGTGGTCATATCCAAAAGTCCATCAACTGATGAGTGGAGAAATGATATGGTATATCCATTCATTGGCATATACTTCAACGACAACACAAAAAATGAATAATATACTGATACATGATACATATCACAACATGGATAAACCTGAAGCAATATTCTTAGTGAAAGAAACCAGTCACAAAAGACATGATATTGTACAATTCATTTATGTTGAATGTCTAGAATAAGCGACACTATCAAGACAAAAAGTAGATGAGTGGTGACTTAAGGCTGTGGTGGGTGAGGATCTAGTAGAGTGACAGCTAAGGGTTCTTTTCCATATGATGAAAATTGATGCAGTGGTTGTACATATGCATGAGTATATTAAAAACATTGATTTCTATATTTTGTGTGGATGAATTTTATATCTTTATGTATGAAATGGAAAATTTATTTTAAGAAAGCATGAGGATCACATGATATTCTATTTTGCCAACGTGGCTTTCTGAATTTCCCCCTTTCTCAATAAAGCTCAATTCTTAACTCACACCTTGTGAAACTGTAAGTACAATTCAGACATAAAGGAAAGGAAATACTGTCCTTTGAACTCATTTGAATGACACTTGAGATTATGCTATGAAATAAATCAGAGAGAAAGACAAATACTGTGTGACATGTGTGGAATAAAAATGTCACATGAGTAGAAACAAAGGGCAGACTGCTGATTTACTAGAGGTGGGGGGATGGGGGGCTGTGGGAGAAAAGAATGAAAATGATCAAAGGGTACAAGCTTCCAGTTATAGGATCAGCATTTCTGGGAATGCAATCCACAACATAATGAGTCCAGTTAACAATACTATACTGTTTTTGAAAGTTGCTTAGTGAGTAATATTTTTTAAGTGTTCAAAACATACTTTATTGAATCAACTACATACACTTCTGTTCAAAATCTTATAACATAGCCCAGAATATGGTTCCTTAAAAAAAAAAAAAATCTTGGAGTAAAGTTGCTTTGCCATGTTAATTTCTCCTGTATAGCTAAGTTTACCAGTTATACATATACTTGTGCATGCTGAGTCACTCACCATGTCCAACTCTTTGTGACCCCATGGACTATATGTAGCCCACCATGCTCTTATCCATGGGATTGTCCAGGCAAGGATACTGGAGTGAGTTGCCATTTCCTTCTATGTATATACAATGCAGTGTATATGGTAGTATATATATGTCAATCCAGTTTCCCCATTCATCTCAACTCCTTCTCCTCTTGGTATGCATCCATTTGTTCTCCATATTTATGTCTCTGTTTTTCCTTTGTAAATAGGATCATCTATACCATTTTTCTCAGAGAAGGTAATGGCAACCCATTCCAGTAATTTTGCCTGGAAAATCCTATGGATGGAGGACCCTGGTAGGCTGCAATCCATGGGGTCACTAAGAGTCGGATACGACTAAGTGATTTCACTTTCACTTTTCACTTTCATGCACTGGAGAAGGAAATGGCAGCCCATTCCAGTGTTCTTGTCTGGAACACGGGGGAGGCCTGGTGGGCTTCAGTTCATGTGGTCTCAAGGGTCAGACACAACTGAAGTGACTTAGCAGCAGCAGCATACAATATTTGTTTTTCTCTTTCTGACATACTTCAGTCTATATGACAGTCTCTAGGTCCAATCATGGCTCTGCAAATGGCATAACTGTATTCTTTTATTACTGAATAATATTCAATTGTATATACGTACGCATTATCTTTATCCATGCCTCTGCTGATGGACATTTAGGTTGCTTCCATGTCCTGGCTACTGCAAATAGTGTTGCAATAAACATTGGGGTGCATGTACCTTTTCTGAATTATGATTTTCTCCAAATACATGCCCAGGAATGGAATTACTTGGTCTATGGTAGGTCTAAAGTTCTCACCACACACAAAATTGTGTATATGTGATGTGATGGATGTATTAACTAACAGGTTTGTGGCAATCACTTCACAAAAATGTATACATCTTGTCACTAGGCTGTATTCTTTAAACCTGCACAATATTATATATAAATTTTATCTCAATAAACTGGGGGAAAAAGAGATGAAGTCCTAGAAAGGATATACCTGACACAACATAGTTATTTTCATCACAGTCTTTAAAACGTGCTGAAAATATTTAAAAAGAAGTGTCAAAGTTTATAGTTTACATGCTGTTAGCCAAAATTACCAGTGGCCTTTTCTTTCAAGACGGCAAAAAAAAGATACACATTTACATCCTTTTCTTCTCAATCATAAATGTCTTATAGTGAAATAAAGTATTTGACTAAAAATAAACTATTGTATTATCTGCTTTTATGAGTCTGATTATTTGAGATATCTCATGTATATATGTGAAGTCATACAGCTTTTTCTTGTCCTGAGTTTGGCTTTATTCACCTAGCATCTGTCCTCCAGGTTCACCGATGTCACAAATGGCAATTTCGTCCATGTAAGGCTTAATAATGTTCCATTGTCTGTGTTACTGCTTTTTCATTTTTCATTCACCTGTAGAACACTGGAACTAAAATAGTGGTTGTCAGTGTCTGAGAGGTGGGGGAAATGTGGACTTGTTTTTCAGTGGATATCAAGTTTTAGACTTTCAAGATGAGCAAATGCCAGAGATCTCCTGTGTAACATAGTGCCTATGGATAACTATAGCATTGTGCAATTCAAAATCTGTGAATAAGGTACGTCTCATATTAAATGTTCTTACCACAAAACACAAACACAAAAGTAAAACAAGTAAACTTTGGGAGGTATTGGATTTGTCTATTGCTCGTGATTATTGTTGTAGTATTATGGGTGTTTACATAAGCTTTTCAAATGTTACACACTGAGTACATACTATTCTCTGTATATCATTTATACCATAATAAAGTTGTTGAACAAACACAGCATTAAAAAAACAGTGTAAATGGGAATTTCTCCTCTCAGAAAACAAAAGCATTAAACGTATGAAAGACACACACACACACAAAACCCAAAAAGCTGTAAGTAGCTTGACAATGACACCAAACAGAGGAAGAGACAATATCTGTATATCTGATTCTCTTATAGAACTCCCAGGAGGGCTGAGCTCTGGGAAACCTAGGAAGAGGGGTTAAAAGTAGAAATAAGATGTAGCCAAGAAAATATAGACACTGATTTAATACTTTTATATGGAAGAGTGAACCTCATCATTGCTTCACCCACTTCCAGCCATAATGCCTACTACCCAAATGTTAGCCCCTTGGCAACTATAACAAAAGAGTGTTCTTTAAAACTTTATAATAGCTGGAATGAACTGAGATAGCTAATAGCTGTCACCAACAGCTCTTCCATCCCATCTTGAATAGGGCAAGGGGAAGCTTATTGTTTGGCTCCTCTGGGGTCATCCTAAAATCAGTTCTATTAACTAATAAGAATATAGAACTCCCTTTCAGTGTTTCAACCATCTGAGTTTTCAATATCAGTAGACAACTGAGAATTATAAGACATTTGATGAAGTATGCAACAGGAAAGGAAAAAAAGAGAATGAAATGAAAAGAAAATACGGAAGGAAACAGAAGATTCTGGAGGAAGACAAAGAACAATAAAACATATTAGTAACAAAATGTATCATTGGTGAAGTGAAGTGAAGTCGCTCAGTCATCTCCGACTCTTTGTGACCCCATGGACTATAGCCTGCCAGGCTTCTCCATCCATGGGATTCTCCAGGCAAGAATACTGGAGTGGGTTACCATTTCCTTCTCCAGGGGATCTTCCGGACCCAGGAATCGAACCCGAGTCTCTCACATTGGAGGCAAACGCTTTAACCTCTGAGCCACCAGGGAAGCCCAATTATTGGTATGAACATGAATTCTTTTTATAAACTGAAGATTTTGAAGGAGTATGAAAAGTCTCCAAGTTTTTAATATTTTTATTTTAATTACTCCATGTGTATAGAAACCTTTTTATACATGTATTTTTTTTTTTCTTCTTTGTTCCCAAACACCTAGCCTGAGACCATAATAAGACTGCAAAGACTCAGCAAACTGGGGACATGTGATTTTATGTCCTTTCTCTTCTCACTAAAAAGAAGATACTAATACTAGTTGCATTACCAAAGGTATTGAATTGCCTAGGATCTTTGGACTACTTTAATTTTCTTCCAGGGAGTTTTTTAACATTTAAAAATTTAATTTGCAAGGCATATTTTACACGCTAAAAGAGCTAATTTTTCTGAGAATTGTTTAAAAGTTTTTCACTTCTTATCCCATTTTATTACCTAATAACTCAATGACAAATATTCTACTTTTACCACTCTTTTAAGAAATAGACCAATCAAGGCAAAGTAATATCAGATATTAAGACCTTATTCAGAGCCAGGTTTCAATCATAGGTGTACTGGTACCAGAGAGTCTACTATCAGCAGTTTTGACCCCCGTCTCTAATGTAGAATCTGATACCTATGAAGTGTTTGACTCAGAAACTTCAGATGGTCTATAATAATTTCTTTTACCAGAATTCCTATGTAACTGAGTACTAGACCTATATACAATTTCCAGGTTCTTAATGCTTATCATTTATTCTCAGTATACCTGCTCCAATGTTAATATTAGGTTTTTTTTCCCTCTGAATATGTTTCTCCAGGGATCATTTTATGAGTTACAGTATTTTGCTCTGTAAAGGCAATAGAGCAGAATGTTTTGATAACAGTCTCCAGGGTCATATTAGCTTAGTTCAAACCCTGCTTCTGCTACTTACAAAGTGTTTCATTATGGAGAAAATCACTTAGCTTCTTTTGTAAATCAGTTAAGTCAGGTAAAAAATGTGATTCAAATTTTAGTTACCTCCTGGTCCTAGTGGGTATTTAAATTATAAAGTTCCTGTAAAGCAGTGAGGATAACATGTGGCATGTAATAAGCATTCAGTTAATATTAAATACTATTTTTGCTAATAATATCATTATCATTATGTTCATGTAACTTTGGCAAAAGTCTTTTAAATAGACATTTGGGGTTTGAAAGACTGAATACTGGTGATGGGATAGTTTAGTATATACTATAGGCAATCTTCAGAAAAGGGAATAGCACCCCACTCCAGTACTCTTGCCTGGGAAATCCCATGGACAGAAGAGCCTGGTAGGCTGCAGTCCATGGGGTCGCTAAGAGTCGGACACAACTGAGCAACTTTACTTTCACGTTTCACTTTCATGCATTGGAGAAGGAAATGGAAACCCACTCCAGTGTTCTTGACTGGAGAATCCCAGGGACGGCGGAGTCAGGTGGGCTGCCATCTATGGGGTTGCACAGAGTCGGACACAACTGAAGTGACTTAGCAGTAGCAGTACCATAGGCAATCTTGGAGGAGACAATGGCAACCCACTCCAGTACTCTTACCTGGAAAATCCCATGAACAGAGGAGCCTGGTAGGTAGCGGTCCATAGGGTCGCTAAGAGTCAGACATGACTGAGCGACTTCACTTTCACTTTTTACTTTCATACATTGGGGAGGAAATGGCAACCCACTCCAGTGTCCTTGCTTGGAGAATCTCAGGGACGGAGGAGACTGGTGGGCTGCCGTTTATGGAGTCACACAGAGTCAGACAGGACTGAAGTGACTTAGCAGTAGCAGCAGCATAGGAAATCTGGTTATATTTAATAGAGGAACTAGTGAAAAACTTAACTTGGGCAGAAGTGTGAGCTTGCTTAGTTACTTCAGTTGTGCCCAACTCTTTGCGACCCTATGGACCATAGCCCACCAGGCTCCTTTTTCCATGGGATTCTCCAGGCCAGAATACTAGAGTAGGTAGTCATGCCCTCCTCCAGGGAATCTTCCCAATTCAAGGATTAAACCTGCATTTCCTGCATTGCAGGTGGATTTTTTTTTCCCACTGAGCCACCTGGGAAGCCCTTGGGGATATAACACACATAAATCAATCTCTCCATTGTTCTAATCCAAATGACCATGGGAGGTTGGCTCCTCATCTCTTCGTGTTGTTTATCACTACCAGGTTTCCTGACGTATCTGACACAGTGGTTCATATGAAATGATGCTGCCTTGTAGCATTCACTTTAATGTCAACCTGAGATTGAGAGAGCACATTGTGTAAGGACTGCATTCCTCCCATTTATATATTTTTTTAAATTTTTAAATTATTACAGACTCACTTGTAAGGTATAATCTGAAGAAAAACTGTACCCTTTACCCAATTTCTCTGCATTGTAACATCTTGCAAAACTATAGTATAATATTACAAACAGGATATTGATATTTACTGTCAAGATATCGAACAGTTCCATCACCACAATGATGACAGGTATTGACCTTTTATAGTCAAACCCACAGCCCTCTTTGTCCTTGACCTGGCAAAGAATATCTGTTCATCACTTCTATATTTTTGTCAACTAAGAAATTATGTATAAATGAAATCATACAGTAGGTGACCTTTCAGAATTCATTTCTTTATCTCAGCACAATACAGCTAAGATATTCCGCTACTGTTCTTTTTTGCTGAGTAGTATTACATAATACAAATCTATCACATTTTGCTTAGCAATTCACCCATCCCAGATGTATATCTGGGATGTTTCCAGGTTTTGGCTACTAAAAATCTTAATTGTTATAAGCATTCATATAAAATTTTTGTGTATACAAATTTTCATTTTCTCTGGAAAATATATGAAAAATTCTAATTGTTGGGTCATATGATGCTAAAGCTGAAACTCCAGTACTTTGGCCACCTCATGCGTAGAGTTGACTCACTGGAAAAGACTTTGAGGCTGGGAGGGATTGGGGGCAGGAGGAAAAGGGGACGACAGAGGATGAGATGGCTGGATGGGATCACGGACTTGATGAATGTGAGTCTGAGTGAACTCTGGGAGTTGGTGATGGACAGGGAGGCCTGGCGTACTGCGATTCATGGGGTCACAAAGAGTAGGACACGACTGAGTGATTGAACTGAACTGATGATAGTTGCATATTTGAAAATTTAAGGACCTGCCAAGTTGTACTCTGGAGTGTCTGTATGAATTTTCATCTTCACCAGGAATGAAAGAGAGTTCCTGCTGTTACAGATCCTCTTCCATGTGTGCATTGAGGGGTTTGTAGACATAATAATGGGCTCCCCTAGTGGCTAAGTTGGTAAGGAATCAGCCTGCAGTAAAGGAGAGCTGGGTTCATTCGCTAGACCAAGGAGATCCCCTGGAGAAGGAAATAGCAATCTACCTCAGTATTCTTGCTAGAGAAATCCCATGGACAGAGAAACCTGACAGGCTACAGTCCACAGGATCACTAGAATTGGGCATGCCTTAGTGACTAAAATGCCACCACCACTAGACATTCTAAAAAGTGTGTGTGTGTACATGCATGCTAAGTTTCTTTAGTTGTGTCTTATTCTAAAACCCTATGTACTATAGCCTGCCAGGTTCTGTCTGTTCATGGGATTCTCCAGGCAAGAATATTGGAGTGGGTTACCATGTCCTCCTCCAGGGGATCTTCCCAACCCAGGGATCGAACCCATGTCTATTACATCAGATTCTTTACCACTAGCACCACCTGGGAAGCCCAATAAGTGTTTGTTGTGTGTATGTGTGCTATGTTACTACAGTATTATCTGACTTTTTGTGACTTTATGGACTGCAGCCTAACAGGCACCATCTGTCGATGGGATTCTCCAAGCAAAAATACTGGAGTGGGTTGCCATACCCTCCTCCAGGGGATCTTCCTAACCCAGGAATTGAACCCATGTCTCATGTTTAACCTGCAAAGGGAAGCAGGTTCTTTATCACTAATGCCACCTCAGTTCAGTTCAGTTCAGATCAGTTCAGTCACTCAGTCGTGTCCGACTCTTTGTGACCCCACGAATTTCAGCATGCCAGGCCTCCCTGTCCATCACCAACGTCCAGAGTTCACTCAGACTCACGTCCATCAAGTCAGTGATGCCATCCAGCCATCTCATTCTCTGTTGTCCCCTTCTCCTCCTGCGCCCAATCCCTCCCAGCATCAAAGTCTTTTCCAATGAATCAACTCTTCACATGAGGTGGCCAAAGTACTGGAGTTTCAGCTTTAGCACCATTCCTTCCAAAGAAATCCCAGGGCTGATCTCCTTCAGAATGGACTGGATGAATCTCCTTGCAGTCCAAGGGACTTTCAAGAGTCTTCTCCAACACTTCAGTTCAAAAGCATCAATTCTTTGGCGCTCAGCCTTCTTCACAGTCCAACTCTCACAACTACCACATAATTGCACTCATCTAACATGCTAGTAAAGTAATGCTCAAAATTCTCCAAGCCATGCTTCAGCAATACATGAACCGTGAACTCCCTGATGTTCAAGCTGGTTTTAGAAAAGGCAGGGGAACCAGAGATCAAATTGCCAACATCTGATGAATCCTGGAAAAAGCAACAGAGTTCCAGAAAAACATCTATTTCTGCTTTATTGACTATTGTGAAGCCTTTGACTGTGTGGCTCACAACAAACTGCGAAAAATTCTGAAAGAGATGGGAATACCAGACCACCTAACCTGCCTCTTGAGTTATCTGTATGCAGGTCAGGAAGCAACAGTTAGAACTGGACATGGAACAACAGACTGGTTCCAAATAGAAAAAGGAGTACGTCAAGGCTGAATATTGTCACCCTGCTTATTTAACTTATATGCAGAGTACATCATGAGAAGTGCTGGGCTGGAAGAAGCACAAGCTGGAATCAAGATTGCCAGGAGAAATATCAATAACCTCAGATATGCAGATGACACCACCCTTATGGCAAACAGTGAAGAGGAGCTAAAAAGCCTCTTGATAAAAGTGAAAGAGGAGAGTGAAAAAAGTTGGCTTAAAGCTCAACATTCAGAAAACAAAGATCATGGCATCCAGTCCCATCAATTCATACAAATAGATGGGGAAACAGTGGCAGACTTTATTTTGGGGGCTCCAAAATCATTGCAGGTGGTGACTCCAGCCATGAAATTAGAAGATGCTTACTCCTTGGAAGAAAAGTTATGACCAACCTAGATAGTATATTCAAAAGCAGAGACATTACTTTGCCGACTTCGTCTAGTCAGGGCTATGGTTTTTCCTGTGGTCATACATGCATGGATGTGAGAGTTGGACTGTGAAGAAGGCTGAGCGCCGAAGAATTGATGTTTTTGAACTGTGGTGTTGGAGAAGACTCTTGAGAGTTTCTTGGACTGTAAGGAGATCCAACCAGTCCATTCTGAAGGAGATCAGCCCTGGGATTTCTTTGGAAGGAACGATGCTAAAGCTGAAACTCCAGTACTTTGGCCATCTCATGCAAAGTGTTGACTCAATGGAATATACTCTGATGCTGGGAGGGATTGTGGGCAGGAGGAGAAGGGAACGACCGAGGATGAGATGGCTGTATGGCATCACTGACTCGATGCAGTGAGTCTGTGTGAACTCCGAGAGATGGTGATGAACAGGGAGGTCTGGCGTGCTGCGATTCATGGGGTCACAAAGAGTCGGACACGACTGAGCAACTGAATTGAACTGAACTTAAATTGGAATTCTCCAATGACAAATAATCATGATCTTTTGTACACTTATCATCTGTATATCTTCTTTGATGAAGTGTCCAATTCTCTTGCTACCCCTCCCTTTTAAAATTATTTACTTGTTGTACAATTTTAAGACTATATATTCTGGATAAAAATCCTTTATCAGATAAGTGTTTTGAAAATATTTTCTCTCATTCTATGACATCTCTTTTCACTTACTCAATAGTTCCTTAAATAGAACAT
This sequence comes from Nanger dama, assembly GCA_917880005.1. Lineage (NCBI taxonomy): Eukaryota > Metazoa > Chordata > Mammalia > Artiodactyla > Bovidae > Nanger > Nanger dama. The sequence goes on along the minus strand of CAKJTW010000004.1, from coordinate 61,959,324 downwards.
TTAATTTCAATGAAATTCAATTTATTTTTTTTTCTTTCATGATTTATACTTTTGACATTTTCTAAGAACTCATGGCCAAACTCAAAGTCATCTAAGATGATCCCCTATGCCATCCTCATTGTGTTTTTTTTTTTTAATTAAATTTATTTATTTTTAAAATTACAATACTGTATTTGTTTTGCCATACATTGACACGAATCAGCCATAGGTGAACACAATCTCCCAATGCCGAATCCCTCCCACCTCCCACCCCCATCCTCTACTTGAATCATCCTGTGCATCAGCCCCATGCATCCTGCATCCTACATTGAATATAGATTAGCGTTTCGTTTCTTACGGGAAAATATACATGTTTCATTGCCATTCTCCCATACCATCCCACCCTTTCCCTCTCCCTCAGAGTCCAAAAGTCCACTCTATACCTCTGTGTCTCTTGTTGTCTCACTTGGGTCATCATTACTGCTTCTAAATTCCATATATATGTGTCAGTATACTGTATTGGTGTTTTTCTTTCTGGCTTACTTCACTCTGTATAATCGGTTCCAATTCCATCCATCTCATTAGAACTGAGTCAAATTTATTCTTTTTAAGGGCTGGTAGTATTCCATAGTGTATATGAACCACAGCTTTCTTATCCATTCATCTGCTGATGGACATCTAGGTTGCTTCCATGTCCTGGCTATTATAAACAGCGCTGCAATGAACATTGGGGTACATGTGTCTCTTTCACTTCTGGTTTCCTCAGTGTGTATGCCCAGCAGTGGGATTGCTGGGTCATAGGCAGTTCTATTTGCAATTTTTAAGGAATCTCCACACTGTTTTCCATAATGGCTGTACTAGTTTGCATTCCCACCAGCAGTGTAAGAGGGTTCCCTTTTCTCCACACCCTCACCAGCATTTATTGCTTGTAGACTTTTGGATCGCAGCCATTCTGACTGGTGTGAAATGGTACCTCATTGTGGTCTTGATTTGCATTTCTCTGATAATGAGTGATGTTGAACATCTTTTCATGTGTTTGTTAGCCATCCGTATGTCTTCTTTGGAGAAATGCCTATTTAGTTCTTTGGCCCATTTTTTTATTGGATCATTTATTTTTCTGGAGTTGAGCTGCATAAGTTGCTTATATATCTTTGAGATTAGTTGTTTGTCAGTTGTTTCATTTGCTATTGTTTTCTCCCATTCAGAAGGCTGTCTTTTCACCTTGCTTATAGTTTCCTTTGTTGTGCAGAAGCTTTTAATTTTAATTAGATCCCATTTGTTTATCTTTGCTTTTATTTCCAGTATACTGGGAGTTGGATCATAGAGGATCCTGCTGTGATTTATGTCGGAGAGTGTTTTGCCTATGTTCTCCTCTAGGAGTTTTATAGTTTCTGGTCTTACATTTAGATCTTTAATCCATTTTGAGTTTATTTTTGTGTATGGTGTTAGAGAGGGGTCTAGTTTCATTCTTTTACAAGTGGTTGACCAGTTTTCCCAGCACCACCTGTTAAAGAGACTATCTTTACTCCATTGTATATTCTTGCCTCCTTTGTCGAAGATAAGGTGTCCATGGTATGTGGGTTAATCTCAGGGCTTTCTATTTTGTTCCATTGATCTATATTTCTGTCTTTGTGCCAGTACCATACCGTCTTAATGACTGTGGTTTTGTAGTAGAGCCTGAAGTCAGGCAAGTTGATTCCTCCAGTTCCATTTTTCTTTCTCAAGATTGCTTTGGCTATTCGAGGTTTTTGTATTTCCATACAAATCTTGAGATTATTTGATCTAGTTCTGAGAAAATACTGCTGGTAGCTTGATGGGATTGCATTGAATCTGTAGTTGCTTTGGGTAGTATACTCATTTTCACTATATTGATTCTTCCAAGCCATGAGCATGGTATATTCCTCCATCTATTAGTGTCCTCTTTGATTTCTTTCATCAGTGTTTTATAGTTTTCGATATATAGGTCTTTAGTTTCTTTAGGTAGGAATATTCCTAAATATTTTATTCTTTTCGTTGTGTTTTTATGTTGCTGTTGTTTTATGTTTTACATTTAAGACTATAATCCATATATGAGTTATTTGTGGGAAAGGAGAAAAGTTTTTTACAGATATGTTTTTAATTTGTTGATGTACATGTGTTCCAGCACCATTTGTTAAGACTTTTATCCTTTTACATTGAATGACCTTTGCTCTTTTTAAAACAAATCAGTTGATTATAGTTGTACAACTATAGTTGACCTTCCTGGGATCTCCAGTCTGTTCTATTTATATTTTTAATAGTTATTTTGCCAGTACCACTCTCTTGATAACTGTTTTATAATAAGCCCTGAAGACTTGAAGTGACAGCCCTCTGATTTTGCTCTTTTTAGTATTATGTAGGCTATTCTATGTTTTTTTATGTTTCACCCAAATTTTAGGATTATTTTACTGATATATATAAAATTACTTGATGGGATTTGGGTTGGGATTTTATTAAATCTATAGAAAAAAAAGGGAAGAACTGACATTTCAGTATTTTTTTTCCCTGTCAGTAAGTATGGTATATCTCTCCATTTGTTTAGGTTGATTTCTTTCACCAAAGTTTATAGATTTCTTCATAAAGATCATGTGCACATTTTGTTCAAATTATACCTAAGTGTTTCATTTTAGGTGCTAATGGAAATGTTACTATATTTTTATTTTTTTTATTTTTTTAAATTAAATTTATTTATTTTTTTAATTACAATACTGTATTTGTTTTGCCATATATTGACACGAATCAGCCATAGGTGAACACAATCTCCCTATGCCGAAGCCCCCTCCCACTTCCCACCCCATATCCTCTACTTGAATCATCCTGTGCATCATCCCCATGCATCAGCAATTGGAATTCAACATTAAAAATATAGTAACATAAGGAAATGTTACTATATTTTTAATGTTGAATTCCAGTTGCTGATTGCTAGTATACAGAAAAATAATTGATTTTTATTATACATATCCTGTAGAGTCATTACTGTGTGGTGTGCTTAGTTGCTCATTCGTGTCCATCTCTTTGTGACCCCATTGACTGTAGCCTGCCAGGCACCTCTGTCCATGGGGATTCTCCCAGCAAGAATACTAGACTGGATTGCCATGCCCTCCTCCAGGGGATCTTCCCAACCCAGAGATCAAACCCAGGTTTCCCACTTTGCAGGTGGATTCTTTGCCATCTGAGCCACCACTGTGAGTTTTATTATTGTATATTGTGATTTTTCAAGAATTTCTTCTGGTTTTTAACTCAAAATTGCTACTTACAGTTGTCAATTATATTTCTTTATAATTCTTTAATGTCGATGGAATCAATAGTTATGACACCTCTTTCAATAGCTGTCTTAATAATCTGTGTCTTTTTCTTCCTTGTTAGAATAGTTAGAAATTTATTAATTTTATTTAACTTTGAAAAATAGCTTTTTATATTATTGCTTTCCCTATTCTCTTTAAATTTCAATTTAATCAATTTCCTTTTAATTGAAATATAGTTGATTTGTAATATTAGTTTCAGATGTACTAAAATATAGTGATTCAATATTTTTACAGATTATAGTCTACTTAAAGTTAATGCAAAAATATCTTTACTATGTTGTACATTATATCCTTGTTGCTTATCTATATCACAGAGAGTAGTTTGTAGCTCTTAAACCATACTGTATCTAGCTTCATCCTCTTTCCTTCTATACACTGACACCAATTAGTTGTTTTCTATACCTGTGAAATTGATTCTATTTATGTATATATATATATATACACATATTAAAAAATTTTTATACATTGGTTTTTATTTTTTAGATTCACATAAAAGTGATATGCATCTGACTTATTTCACTAAATGTAATACTCTCTAGGTCCATCTATGTTGTTGCAAATGGTTGTTTCATTCTTTATTTGACTGAACAATATTCCACAGTATTTTATGTGTGTAAAATATACCACATCTGCTTTATTCATTTATCTAATGATGGACACTTAGGTTTTTTTCCAATATGTTGGCTATTTTAAATCATGCTGGCTATGAATATTGGGTTTATACATCTGTTTGAATTAGTGAGTTCATGGTATCAAACATATATATCCATGAGTAAAATTACTGAATCAAGTGGATGTTTCATTTTTAGTTTTTTAAGGAATTTCCATCCTGTTTTCCATAGTGCCTGAACCAATCTATATTTCTCCCCAAAATGTACAAGTGTTCTCTTTTCTCCACATCCTTGACATTATGGATTATTTGTGATCTTTAATGATAGCTATTCTGATAGATGTGAGGAGATATTTCGTTATGGAATTAATTTGCTTTTCTCTGAAGATTAGCAATGCTGAGCATCCTAACATGTGCCTGTTTACATTCTCTATGTATTGAAAAAATGTTTAGTCAGATATTCTGCCCAAAGTTAAATTGGGTTCTTGTTTATTTAGTTTTTACTGTTGAATTCAAGTGGACCTTACTGTTGAACTTAGGAAGCATCACTACGAACAAAGCTTGTGGAGATGAAAGAAGTCCAGTTGAGCTATTTCAAATCCTAAAAGATGATGCTGTGAAAGTGCTGCACTCAATATGTCAGCAAATCTGGAAAACTCAGCAGTAGCCACAGGACTGGAAAAGGTCAGTTTTCATTCCAGTCCCAAAGAAAGGCAATGCCAAATAATACTCAAACTACTGCACAATTGCACTCATCTCACGTGCTAGCAAAGTAATGTTCAAAATTCTCCAAGCCAGGTTTCAACAGTATGTGAACTGTGAGCTCCCAGATGTTCAAGCTGAATTTAGAAAAAGCAGAAAAACCAGTGATCAAATGCCAACATCTGCTGGATCATTGAAAAACTAAGAGAGTTCCAGAAAAACATCTATTTCTGGTTTATTGATTATGCCAAAGCCTTTGACTGTGTGGATCACAACAAACTGTGGAAAATTCTTAAAGAGATGGGAACACCAGACCACATTACCTGCCTCCTGAGAAATCTGTATTCAGGTCAAGAAGCAACAGCTAGAACTGGCCATGGGACAACAGACTGGCTCCAAATCAGGAAAGGAGTACGTCAAGGCTGTATATTGTCACCCTGCTTATTTAACTTCTATACAGAGTACATCATGAGAAACACTGGGCTGGAAGAAGCACAAGCTGGAATCAAGATTGCCAGGAGAAATATCAATAACCTCAAATATGGCAGATGACACCATCCTTACGGCAGAAAGTGAAGAACTAAAGAGCCTGTTGATGAAAGTGAAAGAGGAGAGTGAAAAAGTTGGCTTAAAATTCAACATTCAGAAACTAAGATCATGGCATCCAGTCCTATCCCTTGATGGCAAATAGATGGGGAAAACAGTGAGAGAGTTTACTTTGGGGGCTCCAAAATCACTGCACATGGTGATTGCAGCCATTAAATTAAAGATGCTTGTTCCTTGGATGAAAAGCTATGACCAATCTACACATCATATTAAAAAGCAGAAGTATTACTTTGCAGAGAAAGGTCTGTCTAGTCAAAGCTACAGTTTTTTCAGTAGTCATGTAGTATGGATGTGAGAGTTGGACTATAAAGAAAGCTGAGCACTGAAGAATGGATGCTTTTGAACTATGGTGTTGGAGAAGATTCTTGAGTCCCTTGGACTGCAAGGAGATCCAACCAGTCAACACTAAAAGAAATCAGTCTTGAATATTCATTAGAAGGACTGATGCTGAAGCTGAAACTCCAATACTTTGGCCACCTGATGGGAAGAACTGACTGATTGGAAAAGACCCTGATGCTGGGCAGATTGAAGGCGAGAGGAGATGGGGATGACAGAAGATGAGATGATTGGATGACATCACCAACATGATAGACATGAGTTTGAGTAGTCTCCGGGAGTTGGTGATGGACAGGAAAGCCTGGCCTACTACAGTCTATGGGGTGGCAAAGAGTTAGACATGATTGAGTGACTGAATTGAACTTATTGAATTCTTTAAGCTTTTTATCAATTTTGAATATTAACCCTTAATTGGTCATATCATTTACAATTTTTCCCCCATTCAGCAAGCTAGTTTTTATTTTGTCAATGGTGTTTTTTGCTATGTAGATTCTTTTAAGTTTAATTAGGTCCCACTAGATATTTTTGTTTTTATTACTTTACCTTAGGAAATATTGCTATGATTTATGTCAAAAGATGGTCTACCTATGTTTTCTTCTAGGAGATTTATGGTTTCCAGTCTTACATCTATGTCTTTAGTCCATTTGAGTTTATTTTTGCATATGATGTGAGAAAATGTTCTGACTTCCTTTTTAAAACATTGTTAGTCAGTTTTCCTGGGCACCACTTTTTGGAGAGACTGTCTTTCTTATTTCATATTTTTACCTTCTTTATTGTAGGTTAATTGACCATAAGTGTGTGATTTATTTTTTGGCTGTCTATTCTACCTATTGTGTGTGTCTGTGTGTGTCTGTGTGTGTTTGTTAGTACTGTACTGTTATGATTACTACAGCTGTGTATTGTAGTCTGAAGTCAGGGAGCATGACATTTCCAGCTTTGTTCTTTCTTTTTTTTTTCCAATATTTCTTTGAAACTGTGAGGGTCTTTGATGGTTCCATATAAATTTTAGAATTACTCATTGTATTTTGTGAAAAATGTCACAGGTATTTTGATAAGGATTGCATTAAATCTGTAGAATATTTTGTGTATAGCCAGTTTAATCATATTAATTTTTCCTATCCAAGAGCATGGGATAGCTTTCCATTACTTTATATTTTCTTCAATTTGTCTTCATCATGTTTTATAGCTAAGGTGTCATCTTCCCTGGGTTGAACCCCCAAACTGGAATGTCTGATATGTAGCTTGAACCACTCACTCCCCAATGAGGATCTTCATCCACGTAATCTCTTTTCATCTTCCTCCCTAGGGTTCAGGTCTTGACCTGATTGCTTCTCTTTTCTTCCTATCTGATTCTGTGTGGATCATTCTTACAGCCTTGGTTGTATAGGAGTACAACCAGGTGGAGTCTTTCTGCCCTCTCCATTTCGTTTTTCAGTGAGAATTGTTTATATTTGTGTGTGTGTTATGTACGAGAAGTTTCATGGTCTCCTGCTCTACTATTTGATCTCCTCTCAATTTTATTAATTTCTGATCTAATTTTTATTATTTATTTTCCCCCTTCTTACTTTATGCTCATATTGTTTTTCATTGTTAAATTATCTAAAGTGGACATTCAAATCAGTGATTTCAGATCTTATTTCCTAATTGAAGCATTTAACTATAAATTTCTCTTTTTGTTGAGTTATATTTTCATTTAGTTAAAATATTTAAAAACTCCCCTTGAGACTTTTTATTTGACCCATATGTTACTTATTTAGAAGTGTTAAATCTCCAAATATTTTGGGATTTCCAGCTGTCTTTTTGTCATTGATCTGTAGTTTAGAGATCAATAGCAGAGACTGTGGTCTAAAAGCATATTTTATATAATTTTAACTCTTTTAACTGTGTTAAATGTTTAAATCCCAGAATGTGGTCTACTTTTCTGACTAGTTCATGTGAGTTTAAGGTGAATGCATATTCTGCTGTTGTTGGCTAAAGTATTGTATAAAATGTCCATTGATTTATGGTGTTGTTCAGTATAACTATATGCTTATTATTTTCTCCCTGCTAAGTATGTCAGTTACTGGTAGAAATGTGATAAAATCTCAAACTATAAAAGTGAATTTGTCTATTTCTCCCTGAAATTCTGTCAATTTTTGCTAAACATATTTGTGTGCTTTGTCATTTGGGGTTTAAGTACTAAGGATTATTATGTCTTCTTGAAAAATAACTTTTTTAATTTAATGCCTCTTTTATTTAATGCCTCTCTTTATCTTCAAATTTTCTCTTAAGGGTTTCTGAAGTTAGTGTAGCTACTACAGCTTTCTTTTTATTACTTTTATATTGCTGTATATTCCTCTACCCCTTTGTTTTAATCTATCTGTGACTTTGTGTTTGAAGTGGAATTTTTAAAATACAGCATATAGTTGAGTGAAGTGAAAGTCGCTGAGCTGTGGCTCTTTGAGATCCCATGGACTATATAGTCCATGGAATTCTCTAGACCAGCATACTGGAGTGCATTACCATTCCCTTCTCCAGGGGAGCTTCCCAACCCAGGGATGGAACCCAGGTCTCCCACATCGCAGGCAGATTCTTTACCAGCTGAGCCACAAGGGAAGCCCCATATAGTTGAGTAGAGGGCTGCTTTTTCCTTTTGTTCTGATTTTTTTAATCATTATGATAAGTCTTTGACTTTTTGAAACTATCTCAGCAATTTATTTATTTATTTTTGGTTGTGCTGGATCTCCACTGCTGTGCTGGCTTTTCTTCGGTTGTGATGAGTGAGGGCCACTCTTTAGTTGAGGTGCACAGGTTTCTTATTGTGGCAGCCCCTTTGGTGTAGAGTATGGGCTATAAGATGTGTGGACTTCAGCATTTAGAGCACAGCCTCAGTAGTTGCACTGCACAGGGTGTTTCTCCATGGCATGCAAGATCTTCCTGGGTCAAGGATAAAATCTGTGCCACCTGCATTGGCAGGCAGACTTTACCAGTGAGCCACCAGGGAAGCTAGACTCTGACTTTAATTGGTGTTTTTAGACTATTCATATTTAACATGACTATTGATATAATTGGATTTGTATATGCCATATTTGTTATTTTCTATTTTTTCCATTTATACTATGTTTTTAAAAAAATACTCCCTTTTTTTTCTGTCTTTTCTGATTTTAAATAACTGTTTCATTTTCTTTCCTCTTAGTGTATCAATTATATTTCTTTTAGAATATTTTAGTATCTTTTCTAAGGTTTGTAGTAAATATTTACAACTGACTTAGCTCCATTTTCAAACATCACAATCTACTTTTAAATAACACTATACCACTCTATATATAGACCATATAACCTATAACAGGATATTCTCAATTCTTCCCTCCATCCCTTGTAGTATTGTTTCCATTCATTGTATATATCTATAAGCTATTTTAACCCAATATATTATTACTATTATTATACTGAAAAATAATTTTCTATTAGATCAGCTAAAGATAAAAAATTAATTCATTAATTAATTCATTAAGGATTAATTCATTAATCCTTCTCTATCTCTTTTGATAGATCCATAGGTCCAGATTTCTTATCTATATCATTTTCCATTTCTCTGGAAAAAGAATTTCACTTGTCTTTCAAGATAGGCACATTTCCTCAATTTTTATTTGTCTAAAAATGACTTTATTTCTTATTTACCATTGAAAGATAATTTTGCTGGATATATAATTGTTTCTTTCCCTATACTTTTTATTTTAATTAGAAATACTTAGCATATTAATCATAGTTGTTTTAAATTCTAGGTCTTTTTTTTTTCCCCCCCAAATCTTCACTGCATCTGAGTTTAAACCTTATGATTGTTTGACTCTCTACTATGTTTTTTTTTTTTTTTTAATGTGTGTGTTTTAAAATGCCTTATAATTTTTTACTGAAAACTGGACATAATGTATGAGATAATAGGAACTGAGGTAAATAGGCTATTTTAGAGCTGTCTAGAAGTGGGCTGTGTTTCATGGTGGCTGTAACTATAGATGCCAGATGCTTCAATTTCCTCTAATAAACTTGTTTTTATCTTATAGTTTCCCTGACAACTCCTTCTTATATAATAGTTTGTGTCTTAACGATCTCTCAGTTGTAATGCACTATTATACTGGAACTGTGTTGATACGTGTACTGTCGCTCGGTCATGTCTCTTTGTGACCCCATGGACTGTAGTCTTCCAGGCTCCTCTGTCTATGGGATTATCTCAGCAAGAATACTGGAGTGGGTTGCTGTGTCCTTCTCCAGGGCATCTTCCCCACCCAGAGTTTCAATCTGTGTCTCCCGCAGCTACTGTATTGGCAGGCAGGTTCTTTACCACTTGAGCCACCTGGGAAACCCTGTGTTGATGTAGTGGTTAAATACTGAGAAGAGGATGCATTCTATACTATGGTGAGTAAATCTATATTATTTTAATAGGTCAGACTCTCTGCACTATAAGCTTCAGAAAATTTCCTTAGGTCTTTTTTGTCCTCTTACAGGAGGCAGGAAGGCTAGAAGGTCTGGAATTAACTAATTTTTTCTCCTCTTCCCCAGTTCAGATAAGGTTCTGGTAGTTTTTGTTGGGACCAGGTCTGTGTTATGAGGAACAAAATGCTTTGGGAATTTTTCAAAATGATTACTTTTCCCCCAGATGTGTTTCAGAATCATACTTTTTTCTCCTACTACTCAAATCACAAGGGGATTATTCGTCCATCTTCAACATGAGAACCTGGTATAAATCCTGGTGTTAGAACTCATGAAAATGTGGAGGGTTATCTAAAACCATGACTGCAATAGTTTTCACTCTCAAGCTACTTCATATTCAACTTTCAACATTTCATTAATGGCTGTTTAAGGATTTCTGTCTCTTGCTAACTCCAGAAGCTTCTGCTTTTGAAGCTGTGACTGTATCCATACATCTTTGCAACTCTGGAAAGTTTTCTGTGTTAAATCAGAAAAAGTTATTGATTCAGTTTCTTCAGCTTTTTTCTTATGAGGATAAAGTTATGACTTCTACATTATTTATTTTTCATCTCTGCCCTCTTAATTTTATTTTATTTTATTTTTTTAAATTTTATTTTTACTTTATTCTACTTTACAATACTGTATTGGTTTTGCCATACATTGACATGAATCAGCCACAGGTGTACACGATCTCCCAATGTCAAAGCCCCCTCCCACCTCCCACCCTATATCATCTCTCTGGATCATCCCCGTGCACCAGCCCCAAGCATCCAGTATCCTGTATCGAACATAAACTGGCGCTTCATTTCTTACACGGTAGTATACATGTTTCAATGCCATTCTCCCAAATCCTCCCACCCTCTCTCTCTCCCACAGAGGCCAAAAGTCCACTCTATACCTCTGTGTCTCTTTTGTTGTCTCACATATAGGGTCATCATTACTATCTTTCTAAATTCCATGTATATGTGTCAGTATACTGTATTGGTGTTTTTCTTTCTGGCTTACTTCACTCTGTATAATCGGCTCCAGTTTCATCCATCTCACTAGAACTGAGTCAAATTTATTCTTTTTAAGGGCTGAGTAATACTCCATTGTGTATATGTACCACAGCTTTCTTATCCATTCATCTGCTGATGGACATCTAGGTTGTTTCCATGTCTTGGCTATTATAAACAATGCTGCAGTGAACATTGGGGTATATGTGTCTCTTTCAATTCTGGTTTCCTCGGTGTGTATGCCCAGCAGTGGGATTGCTGGGTCATAAGGCAGTTCTATTTGCAATTTTTTAAGGAATCCCCACACTGTTCTCCATAGTGGCTGTACTAGTTTGCATTCCCACCAACAGTGTAAGAGGGTTCCTTTTTCTCCACATCCTCTCCAGCATTTATTGCTTGTAGACTTTTGGATCACAGCCATTCTGACTAGTGTGAAATGGTACCTCATTGTGGTCTTGATTTGCATTTCCCTGATAATGAGTGATGTTGAGCATCTTTTCATGTGTTTGTTAGCCATCTGTATGTCTTCTTTGGAGAAATGCCTATTTAGTTCTTTGGCCCGTTTTTTGATTGGATTGTTTATTTTTCTGGAGTTGAGCTGCATAAGTTGCTTGTATATTTTTGAGATTAGTTGTTTGTCAGTTGCTTCATTTGCTGTTGTTTTCTCCCATTCAGAAGGCTGTCTTTTCACCTTACTTGTATTTTCCTTTGTTGTGCGGAAGCTTTTAATTTTAATTAGATCCCATTTGTTCATTTTTGCTTTAATTTCCAGTATTCTGGGAGGTGGATCATAGAGGATCCTGCTGTGATTTATGTTGGAGAGTGTTTTGCCTATTTTCTCCTCTAAGAGTTTTATAGTTTCTGATCTTACATTTAGATCTTTAATCCATAAAAATATGGAATGCTTCACGAATTTGTGTGTCATCCTTGCACAGGAGCCATGCTAATCTTCTCTGTATCATTCTAATTTTAGTATATGTGCTGCCGAAGCGAGCACCGTATTATTTACCTGTTGGTACAGATAGTGAACTATTGTCACTGATTTTTATTTTAGCCAGTCTAATACATATGTACTAATATTTCACTGAACTTTCAATGTTCATTTAGTAGTAGTGTTATTCACTCAGTGATGACCGACTTTTGCTACCCCATGGACTATAACCTTCCAGACTCCTTTGTCCATGGCATTCTCCAGGTAAGAATACTGGAGGGGGTTGTCATTCTCTTCTCCAGGGGATCTAGCTGACCCAGGGATCAAAGCCTGGCCTCCTGCATTGCAGGTGGATTCTTTACTATCTGAGATATAAGGAAGTCCTAATGTTTGATAACTTATCTTTTCAAATGCTTATTCAAATGCTTAATTACCCTGTCTAGACTCTTAAACAAAGTGTCTGTTTATGTCATTTGCTATTTTCTAACTGAATTTTTGTTTGTTAACTTTTGAACTATGAGTGTTTTTAAATATTCTAGGTACTAAACCTTTCTGGGATGTATGGTTTGTATACATATTTTCCCAATCTATAACTTGTCTTTTCAGCCTCTTCATGTGGGCCTTTGCAGAGCAAACATTTTTAATTTTCATGATGAACAATTTTTCAATGAGTTTCTATGGTTTATGCTTTTGGTGTCAAGTTTTGCTTAGCTATATGTATCAGAGATTTTCTCTTATTTTCTTTACTTTTAAACATTGTAAATAAAATAATTATATTTTTACACTTTATGTTTAAATTGATAATCAATTTGACTTAATCACTTACAAGGTGTGAGGTCTGAGTTGAGGTCTATGTTTTTGCCTGTGAATTTCTAATGATGCTTCAGCAATATTTGTTGAAAAATGATCCTTCCACAATTGAATTACATTTGTCTTTTTCTCAAAATTCAGTTAATAATATCTGTGTGACTCTACTTCTGTGTCTTCTGTTCTATTGATATATGTCTTTCAGTTCAGTTCATTGCTCAGTCGTGTCTGACTCCTTGTGACCCTATGAATCGCAGCACGCCAGGCCTCCCTGTCCATAACCTACACCTGGAATTCACTCAGACTCATCTCCATTGAGTCAGTAATGCTATCCAGCCATCTCATCCTCTGTCATCCCCTTCTTCTCCTGCCTCCAAACCCTCCAGGCATCAAAGTCTTCTCCAATGAGTCAACTCTTCACATGGGGTAGCCAAAATACTAAAGTTTCAGCTTTAGCATCATTCCTTCCAAAGAAATCCCAGGGTTGATCTCCTTCAGAATGGACTGGTTGGATCTCCTTGCAGTCCAAGGGACTCTCAAGAGTCTTATTCAACACCACAGTTAAAAAGCATCAATCTTTCGGCACTCAGCCTTTTTCACAGTCCAAATCTCACATCCATACATAACTACTGGAAAAACCATAGCCTTGACTAGATGGACCTTAGTCAGCAAAGTAATGTCTCTGCTTTTGAATATGCTATCTAGGTTGGTCATAACTTTTCTTCCAAGGAGTAAGCGTCTTTTAATTTCATGGCTGCAGTCACCATCTGCAGTGACTTAGGAGCCCCCTAAAATAAAGTCTGATATTGTTTCCACTATTTCCCCATTTCCCATGAAGTGATGGAACCAGATGCCATGATCTTCATTTCATGAATGTTGAGCTTTAAGCCAACTTTTTCACTCTCCTCTTTTACTTTCATCAAGAGGCTTTTTTGTCCCTCTTCCCTTTCTGCCATAAGCGTAGTGTCTTCTGCATATCTGAGGTTGTTGATATTTCACCCAGTAATCTTGATTCCAGCTTGTGTTTCTTTCAGTCCAGCGTTTCTCATGATGTACTCTGCATATAAGTTAAAAGCAGCGTGACGATGTACAGCCTTGACGTACTCCTTTCCCTATTTGGAACCAGTCTGTTGTTCCATGTCCAGTTCTAACTGTTGCTTCCTGACCTGCATACAGATTTCTCAAGAGGCAGGCCAGGTGGTCTGGTATTCCCATCTCTTTCAGAATTTTCCACAGTTTGTTGTGAGCCACACAGTCAAAGGCTTTGGCATAGTCAATAAACTAGAAATAGATGTTTTTCTGGAACTCTCTTGTTTTTTCCAGGATTCAGCAGATGTTGGCAATTTGATCTCTGGTTCCTCTGCCTTTTCTAAAACCAACTTGAACATCAGGAAGTTCACATATCATGTATTGCTGAAGCCTGGCTTGGAGAATTTTGAACATTACTTTACTAGCATGTTAGGTGAGTGCAAGTGTGTGGTATTTTGAGCATTCTTTGGCATTGCCTTTCATTGGAATTGGAATGAAAATTGACCTTTTCTGGTCCTGTGGCCACTGCTGACTTTTCCAAATTTGTTGGCATATTGAGTGGAGCACTTTCACAGCATCATCTTTCAGAATTTGAAATAGCTCTATTAGAATTCCATCACCTCCACTAGCTTTGTTCATAGTGATGCTTTCTAAGGCCCACTTGACTTCACATTCCAGGATGTCTGGCTCTAGATGAGTGATCACACCATCATGATTATCCAGGTAGTGAAGATCTTTTGTACAGTTCTTCTGTGTATTCTTGCCATCTTTTCTTGATATCTTCTGCTTCTGTTAGGTCATACCGATCATTAACACATTGTCTTGAATTATATTGGTATAAAATAAGTCTTTAAGTTTACATAGAATGAGTCTTCCCTCTTTATTCACTTTTCAATATAAATTTTAAAGTATGTTTGCTATGACTGACAAAAGTCCATATCAATAAGTAGTTTTGATAGGAATTGTCTTAGTCATATGAATCCCCTGGGGGAATATTGATGCTTTTACTATGTTGAGTCTTGGAATCTGTGAGCAAGTTATGTGCCTCTGCTTATTTATTTTGTCATTGATTTTTTATCCATATTTTTATTTTTTAACATACAAACTCTACGTTTGTTTATATGGGCATATATTTAACTTTTCATTTCCTTTAGAGTTACTCTGAGTGGTTTTGTGCTTTTAATTTTGGTTCCTACATGTTCATTATGAGTAGAATGATTGATTTTTACATTTTGTGCCTCTATCCAATGAATTTTATCAGTTTTAGGGGTTGTGTCTCTCTGTATATATATATATATAGAGTATCTGGAATTTTCTAGGTATATAATCATTTGTAGCTTTTTGGCTACAAATAGTTATCAAAGATAGCTACAAATAGATATTGATAGCTTGATATCTATATACCAAGCTATATAGATATATATGTGTGTATACCTATATATATATATGTATGTATATTTATGGCCTTATTGAGCTAGATAGAAGTTCTGGTACTTTGGTTAGTAACATTGGTGACAGTGGCTACTCTCTCCTTTTCTCCAGTCTTATAGAGAAAGAATTCAGTTTTCCACACTTAGGTAAGATGCTAGGTGTGAAGTTTTGTTTGCTTTTGTTATTTTGGACAAAAGAATATGCTGTTTTTCAAATTTAAGGAGTTCCCTCCTGTTACTGGTTTGGTAAGAGTTTTTGTTTAATTGTTCACTTTTAAATAGGAATAGGCTTAGGATTTTAACAAAGCCGATATGAATCTTTCATCTTCATCAATAGATGACATATTTCCTTTTAGCCTGTTTATACAGGGGACTATATTAATTGATTTTTAAAATATTGAACCAGTCTTGCATAATTGAAATAAATCTCATTTGGTCATGTATAATTATTTTATACGTAGTTGAATTGAGTTTTCTGTATTTTCTTGATATTTTGTCTAACTTCATGAAATATATGTATTTGTAGTTTTCTTTTTATACTGTCTTTGTCTGGTTTAGTTATCAGAATAATACTGTTATTACATAGTCAGTTGCTAAGTGTTTTTCATCTTCTATAATCATATAAATACTACCTGGAGGTTAGAGTTTTTCAGTTATCATTGGATTAATATCAAAGTGTTACAACTTTGTGTTCCCTAATGGAAGTTCCGTTCAGTTCAATTCAGTATCTCAGCCATGTCCAACTCTTTGTGACCCCATGGACTACAGCACGGCAGGCCTCCCTGCCAATTGCAAACTCCCAGAGTTTACTAAAACTCATGTCCATCTCATCAGTGGTGCAGCCAACCATCTCATCCTCTGTCATCCCCTTCTCCAGACTTCAATCTTCCCCAGCATCAGGGTCTTTTCCAATCAGTCTGTTCTTCCCATCAAGTGGCCAGTATTGGAGTTTCAGCTTCAGCATCAGTCCTTCCAATGAATATTCAGGACTAATCTCTTTTAGGATGGACTGGTTGGATCTCCTTGCTGTCCAAGGGACTCTCAAGAGTATTCTCCAACACCACAGTTCAAAGGCATCAGTTCTTTGGTTCTCCGCTTTCTTTATAGTTCAACTCGCACATCCATACATGACTACTGGAAAAATCGTAGCTTTGACTAGATGGACCTTTGTCTGCAAAGTGATGTCTCTGCTTTCAAATATGCTGTCTATGTTAGTCATAGATTTTCTTCCCAGGAGCAAGCGTCTTTCTGGGAAGTTCTGGGAATGAGTCAATTCCCTTGTCCTTTCCAGTTTCTAAAGGTCACCTATATCCCTTGATTCATTTCTCCTTCTTTTATCTTTTATTAATGTCAACAACTAAAAGTTTGTTTTTCTTGTATTCCCATTTGTCCAGTTCTCTCTCTACTGCCTCTCTCCTCTAGTTTAAGTCATCTCTTGATTACATTGAGCCTACCTATAAAATGCAGGATAATCTCCAAGCTGGCACTGTTTCTACTATTCTCAATTCTCCAAACATATGTGAGCCTTCCCTGCATTTCTCTGGGATTCACTCTATGAGACAAAAATTTCCTCTACTTAATCTCATCTAAATTTTTTGGATTCTGCCTAAATGGCTGAGAGGATCTGAGTCATATGCTTAATTTCCTCAAAGAGCCTTTCACATGAGTAAATACTCTGACTTTTTTTTTTAATCTTTTTGAGATATCAGCAAAGGGTCGTCTAGCTACATTTTTGGCTTTTTGTCTAGAGCAGATTTCCTATCATGGATCTCATAGTGTAATGCTTTTTGTGATCTGATAGACTAAGACTATTCCAAATCACCAATTTCTGATTTCACTTTACTTAACAGTTCTTATCTACAGCTGTCTCTTTCCTTGCACATATCACTATAAGTGGCAAGAAAAATCAAGCAGCAAGATTTTGCTGGGAAATTTTCTCAACCAAATGTGAAATTACACATTTTACAATTCTGTGCAGCTTTCTCCTACTGTATAGCAAGAAACAGCTTTTCTCCAATTTCTAACAAAACTGTTCTTCATTCCCATTTGAGCATTGCCCTCATGAGCCATGGTAAAAATGCACATGTTTTTACAAATAATCTACTCATCACAATTTAGGTATTCTCAAAGGCGATATATACTCTATCTACCATTCTTCTTGCTATTTTCTTGAGCCTTACCAACAGAGCCTTTAGCATTCATATTTTTACTAACATTTGTTCAGGTCAATTTAAGCTTTTTCTATCATGTTCCTTAAAATGTTTCCAGCTTTTCCCACTGTCAAATTCCAAAGGCATTCCTTTGTGTTTGGCATTTGTTTCAGCATCACTCTATTTCAGTTAGGAAAATCTATATTATAGAGATATACTGATGCTGTAGCAAATTACCACAAATGTCATGGCTTAAAGGAAGACAGATTTGCTATCTTATATTCTTTTGTTTTGTTTTAAATCACAGGTCTGACACTGGCCTCACTAGGCTAAAATTAATTTTTCAAGGCTCTGTTCCTCTACAGAGGCTTTAGGGGGGAATCTGCTTCCTTTGTTTGACTTGTTTGTTTTTTTCAGTTTCTAGAGGCCACCAGCATTCCTTGGCTTTTGGTCCCTACTCCCCTGTCATTATCAACTTCCTGCTAAGGCTTTCTCATGCAGCCATCTGTCTGATTATCTCTCTTTTGCCTCCCACTTCAATTTTTGTAGACCATAGTAATGACATTGAACCCACCCAGATAATTCAAGAGATTCTCCTTAGTTTAATATGAGTTTAGTAAGTAAAAATTAGCAGCCTTATTTATATCTCAAACTTGAGTTATCTTTGCTAGCATATTTACAAATTCCCAAGATTAAGGTGTTGACCTCTTTGGGGCCATTAATATGATTACCACAAATACTAAAAATCCAAATGATCATATATGCAAAGATGCTGTGTAGTTCTCAGCTTCCTAGGAGGTGCTCAGATTCTAGGAGTTTTAAGGAGCTGTGGGTTAAAATTGGCAGCATTTTTCTCTACCACTCTTTCTAAGAATATACAGGTGTGTTGGACAGGGACTCTGGTTTATCAGTCTGGAAAATATGCCTGTTGTTCACAAAGATACAAACATTGATAATGTATATTAACCTGAAACTTAACAACGGAGCAAATCCCTTCCAAAGGTTTTAGCTTCATATGTTTCTCTCTTTTGGTACCAAGTCAGCATCTTTGTTGGGGGACTGTGTAATTTCCTTGGTTCTGTATCTCTGCAGCAAAAATTTGAAGGACAGATAGACCAGTGTTACAGCTCAGTTACAGTTCAGTTTTATTTGGTAAGCAAAGGAAAATACATCCTCGAGCATGAAGGTGGACTGAGCCGAAAGAAATGAAGAGAAGAGCACAAGGTTCAATACTGGCTCCTTTTTTTTTTTTTTTTTCTCCTCCCCCTGAACCTGCCATATGTAAATTTGGCTTTATTTCATCTGAGGTTCTCACTCTGCTCCTCGACCTTCCTTTGTTCTATTTTTGAGGGCTTTTCCCTTCTTTGTCTTTTAGCCACCACCATTCTGGACTCCTTTTTTCCTATTCTAACTACCTAACAAATTCAATTTAAATAAAATTGTGCAGACCAAAGTACATTTATTGGTTGAATTTAGCCTCCTGGCCATACTCCGTCTTTCTTGAAAACACTCAGAAGTTTTTAAAACTTTTGAAAGGACTGCAAGGGAGACAACATTCTTGTAAGTTGGTATGATTTTTGCGATGCATGATGAGAGTCTCACTCTCATGTTGTTTTATTCTTAAGTTCCAATAGCTATAAAGATGAAAAATAAATACATGGGGTTACCTGATGGCTTTCTTTTTCTCTAAAATTTCAATTTTATTTTCAAATTAAGAAGCTGGAGGAAAAAAAAAAAGGTCTTTTTAAAGACAAAGGTACTTTCTAGGACTCGGAAAAAGATGGCGGAGGAATAGGATGGGGAGAACACTTTCTCCCTCTCTACCTCATCAAAAGAACATTTCAACGCTGAGTAAATGCCACAAAATAACTTCTGACTGCTGGCAGAGGACATCAGGCATCCAGCAAAGCAGATCATTGGCTTCAAAACCAGGTAGGAATTATTTTAAAGAATGAAGATAGAGACAAAGGAGGTAGGGAGGGAACCCCAGCACGGGAAGGGAATCCTGTCCCAGGAAGAGACTCTTAAAAGAGAGGTTCCCTAAAATAGGGGAGCATTCTCACAGCTGTGTATGGGGCGAGCCCTGGAAGCACAGAGGGCAACATAACAGGAAGGAAGAATAAATAAATAATTAAAACCAACAGATTACGAATCCAACAGTATAACCCCAGCGGATAAGCAGCGCAAACGCCTGCGTCCTACAGTAGTGGGGGTTGGGCAGGGAGGAGCGCGCCCGCGACAGTGCTTTCTAAGAATTGGGCCGCGGGAGACGTAGGCTGCAGGGCTTCTCGAGAATCGGGGCATAATGGGGCCAGAATCGGGTCCGCGCGTGGATAGAACGAATTATCTCAGACTAGCAAACCAGACTGGGGGATAACTAACACGCGAAATGCTCGAACATAAGACACTGACAGGCCCGCGCACAGGACAAAGGACGGATCGGAAATAGCCGGCTGCAGACCATCCCCCACCGGCGACGGGCAGCCAGAGCCTGAAGCGCTGGAAGAGGGCAGTCGCAGCGCAAGAGAGACATTACCTACCAAATTGCAAGCAGGCGTCTTTACTGAGACTTCTGGGGTCTCTGAACAGTCATCATCTGCCTGAGAAAGAGCCCTGGCGGAGCTCCCAGAAAATTGAGCGACCTGGAAAGCCCAGAAGACGCAACAATAGTGTGCGCCAAACTCCTAGCCACTCAGACTTGGAACCAAACCCGGCACCCGGAGGGGGGCTTCTGAGCGCCAAACCTGAGCGGCTTAGACCGGGAATTGCATGAAGCATAGGGCAGGCCCCACACGGTTATCCCGTGGAGCGAGAAGGGGCAAGCCCAGTGCAGAGCTCACCACCACCCTCCCTGTGGCAAGACAGAAATCAGACATGGAAGAGACCAGCAAACAGAGGAAGTCAAACAGAGGAAACTGCCTTGGTAGCGACCCCACACAGTCCTCAACGACAGAGAAAGCGCCAGATACACCGTTACTACTTTTATGATCAAAAAAAAATTTTTGGGGGTGGGATGATGTGGAAGCGTGATTTTTTTTTTTAAGAATTTTTTTCTTTCTTAAAATTTTTTTCTTTTTAAATTTGTTTTTCTTTTCTTTTTGTCTCTTTTTCCCCTAAACTTGCTTAAATTTTTAAGTCTTCTATATTTCTATTTATTATTTTTATAACCTAATATTACTTTTCAAAAAAAAAAAAAACCCTATCATTAAAGCAAACGCCGTATATAGTCCTATTGGTGGAGGAAGTTGTCTTTTAATAATTCTGGAGTCTTTTATTATATTTTACTTTTTTTTCTCTATTTTTTTAAAATTTCTCTCTCCTTCTTCTTCTTCTCTTCAATAATCTATCTTTGAAAATCCAATCTATACTCCAGATTTTTAATCTTGGCATTTTTGTATTTGTTGCCAATTTTGTACTTTTAAAAACCTAATCTTCAGTACCCAGTTTTACATGAGTGCGAGACTACTGGCTTGACCACTCTCTCCACCTTTGGAATCTCTCTTTTCTCCACCAGGTGGCTTTTGTCTCCTCCCCTCCCCCTCCTCCTCTCTACCCAACTCTATGAATCTCTATGTGTTCCAGAAGGTGGAGAATTCTAAAGGAACTGGTCACTGGCCGGATCTGTATCCCTCCTTTCCATCTCCCTCTTTTATCCTCCTGTCCACCTCTATCTACTTCCTCCCTCTTCTCTTCCATGTATAACTCTGTGACCACCTCTGAGCGGTCCGGACTTTGGAGCGCACACAAGAAAGTGGTTACAGGCTAGCTTGCTTTTCCCTCTTTTGATTCCACCTCATCCCATTCCACTCACCTCTAACTACTCCCTCCCTCTTCTCTCCTCCAAGTAACTCACCGATCCTCTAGGGATGACCCTCAAGGTGGAGAAACCTATCATCATTAACCTAGATGTTTTAACATTAGTGCTGAATAGATGGAGAAATCATGAGGCTATTGTGAAAATAAATCTGAAAACCAGAATCAGGAGGCGTAAGTCCAAATCCTGAGATCATCAAAGAACTCCTGAATACAGGAAACATTATCCAATAAGAGCTCATCAAACGCCTTCATACCTATACTGAAACTGAGCACTGCCCAAGGGCCAACAGGCTCCAGAGCAAGACATACCACACAAATTCTCCAGCAACACAAGAACAAGCCCCTGAGCTTCGATACACAGGCAACTCAAAATACTCCAAAACCATTGACGTCTCATAACTCATCACTTCACACGTCACAGCACTCCAGAGAGAGGAAATCCAGCTCCACCCACCAGAACTCCAACACAAGTCTCCCTAATCAAGAAACTTTGACAAGCCACTGATATAACCCCAAACACAGAGAGGAAGCTCTATAAGAAAGAGAACTCCACAAATTCCCAGAATATAGAAAAGCCACCCCAAACGCAGCAATATAACCAAGATGAAGAGACAGAGGAATACCCAGCAGGTAAAGGAACAGGAGACATGCCCACCAAACCAAACAAAAGAGGAAGAGATAGGGAATCTACCTGAGAAAGAATTCCGAATAATGATAGTGAAAATGATGCAAAATCTTGAAATCAAAATGGAATCACAGATAAATAGCCTGGGGTCAAGGATTGAGAAGATGCAAGAAAGGTTTAACAAGGACATAGAAGAAATAAAAAAAGAGTCAACATATAATGAATAATGCAATAAGTGACATCAGAAACACTCTGGAGGCTACAAATAGTAGAATATTGGTGGCAGAAGATAGGATTAGTGAAATAGAAGATAGAATGGTAGAAATAAATGAGTCAGCGAGGGAAAAAGAAAGATGAATTAAAAGAAATGAGGACAACCTCAGAGACCTCTAAGACAATATGAAACACTCCAACATTCGAATTATAGGAGTCCCAGAAGAAGAAGACAAAAAGAAAAACCATGAGAAAATACTTGAGGAGATAATAGCTGAAAACTTCCTAAAATGGGGAAGGAAATAATCACCTAAGTCCAAGAAACCCAGAGAGTGCCAAACAGGATAAACCCAAGGCAAAACACCCCAAGACATATTTTAATCAAACTAACAAAGACCAAGAACAAGGAACAATTACTAAAAGCAGCAAGGGAAAAACAACAAATAACACACAAGGGGATCCCCATAAGAATAACTGCAGATCTCTCAATAGAAACTCTTCAGGCCAGGAGGGAATGGCAAGACATACTTAAAGTGATGAAAGATAATAGCTTTCAGCCAAGACTACTGTACCCAGCAAGGATCTCATTCAAATATGAAGGAGAAATCAAAAGCTTTACAGACAAGCAAAAGCTGAGAGAATTCAACACCACCAAACCAGCTCTCCAACAAATACTAAAAGATAGACTTTAGAAAGGAAACACAAAAAGGACGTATAAACCCGAACCCAAAACAATAAAGTAAATGGCAACAGGAGCATACTTATCAATAATTACCTTAAATGCAAATGGGTTGAATGCCCCAACAAAAGGCAAAGACTGGCTGAATGGATACAAAAACAAGATCCCTATATGTGCTGCCTACAAGAGACCCACCTCAAAACAACGGACACATACAGACTGAAAGTGAAGGGCTGGAAAAAGATATTCCATGCAAATAAAGACCAAAAGAAAGCAGGAGTAGCAATACTCATATCCGATAAAATAGACTTTAAAACAAAGGCTGTGAAAAGGGACAAAGAAGGCCACTACATAATGATTAAAGGATCAATCCAAGAAGAAGATATAACAATTATAAATATATATGCACCCAACATAGGAGCACCGCAATATGCAAGACAATTGCTAACAAGCATGAAAGGGGAAATTAATAATAACACAATAATAGTGGGAGACTTTAATACCCTACTCACACCTATGGACAGATCAACTAAGCAGAAAAATAACAAAGAAACACAAGCGTTAAACGATACAATAGACCAGTTAGACCTAATTGATATCTATAGGACATTTCACCCCAAAACAATGAATTTCACCTTTTACTCAAGTGCACACGGAACCTTTTCCAGGATAGATCACATTCTGGGTCATAAATCTAACCCTGATAAATTCAAAAAAATTGAAATTATTCCAAGCATCTTCTCTGACCATAATGCACTAAGGTTAGATCTCAATTATAGGAGAAAAACTATTAAAAATGCCAACATTTGGAGGCTGAACAACACCCTTCTGAATAATCAACAAATCACAGAACAAATCAAAAAGAAATCAAAATATGCATCAAAACGAATGGAAATGAAAACACAACTACACAGAACCTTTGGGACACTATAAAAGCAGTGCTAAGAGGAAAGTTCATAGCAATACAGGCATACCTCAAGAAAAAGAAAAAAGTCAAATAAATAACCTAACTCTACACCTAAAGCAACTAGAAAAGGAAGAAATAGAGAACCCCAGAGTTAGTAGAAGGAAAGAAATTCTAAAAATTAGGGCAGAAATGAATGCAAAAGAAACAAAAGAGACCATAGCAAAAATCAACAAAGCAAAAAGCTGGTTCCTTGAAAGGATAAATAAAATTGACAAACCATTAGCCAGACTCATCAAGAAACAAAGAGAAAAAAATCAAATAAACAAAATTAGAAATGAAAATGGAGAGATCACGACAGACAACTCAGAAATACAAAGAATCATAAGAGACTACTATCAGCAATTATATGCCAATAAAATGGACAACTTGGAAGAAATGGATAAATTCTTAGAAAAGTACAACTTTCCAAAACTGAACCAGGAAGAAATAGAAAATCTTAACAGACCCATCACAAGCATGGAAATTGAAACTGTAATCAGAAATCTTCCAGCAAACAAAAGCCCAGGTCCAGACGGGTTCACAGCTGAATTCTACCAAAAATTTTGAGAAGAGCTAACACCTATCTTACTGAAACTATTCCAGAAAATTGCAGAGGAAGGTAACTTCCAAACTCATTCTATGAGGCCACCATCACCCTAACTCCAAAACCTGACAAAGACACCACAAAAAAAGAAAACTACAGGCCAATATCACTGATGAATATAGATGCAAAAATCCTCAACAAAATCCTAGCAATCAGAATCCAGCAACACATTAAAAGGATCATACACCATGACCAAGTGGGCGTTATCCCAGGGATGCAAGGATTCTTCAATATCCGCAAGTCAATCAATGTAATTCATCACATTAACAAACTGAGAAATAAAAATCATATGATTATCTCAATAGATGCAGAAAAAGCCTTTGACAAAATTCAACATTCATTTATGATAAAAAACTCTCCAGAAAGCAGGAATAGAAGGAACGTACCTCAACATAATAAAAGCTATATATGACAAACCCACAGCTAACATTATCTCAATGGTGAAAATTTGAAACCATTTCCCCTAAAGTCAGGAACAAGACAAGGGTGTTCACTTTCACCACTACTCTTCAACATCGTACTGGAAGTTTTGGTCACAGCAATCAGAGCAGAAAAAGAAATACAAGGAATCCAAATTGGAAAAGAAGAAGTAAAACTCTCACTGTTTGCAGATGACATGATCCTCTACATAGAAAATCCTAAAGACTCGACCAGAAAACTACTAGAGCTAATCAATGAATATAGTAAAGTTGCAGGATATAAAATCAACACTCAGAAATCCCTTGCATTCCTATACACTAATAATGAGAAAGTAGAAAAAGAAGTTAAGGAAACAATTCCATTCACCATTGCAACGAAAAGAATAAAATACTTAGGAATATTCCTACCTAAAAAACTAAAGACCTATATATCAAAAACTATAAAACACTGATGAGAGAAATCAAAGAGTACACTAATAGATGGAGAAATATACCATGCTCATGGGTCGGAAGAGTCAACATAGTGAAAATGAGTATACTATCTAAAGCAATCTACAGATTCAATGCAATTCCCATCAAGCTACCAGCAGTATTTTTCACAGAACTAGATCAAATAATCTCAAGATTTGTATGGAAAGACAAAAAACCTCGAATAGCCAAAGCAATCTTGAGAAAGAAGAATGGAACTGGAGGAATCAACTTGCCTGACTTCAGGCTCTACTACAAAGCCGCAGTCATTAAGACAGTATGGTACTGGCACAAAGAGAGAAATACAGATCAATGGAACAAAATAGAAAGCCCTGAGATTAACCCACACACCTATGGACACCTTATCTTCGACAAAGGAGGCAAGAATATACAATGGAGTAAAGACAGTCTCTTTAACAGGTGGTGCTGGAAAAACTGGTCAACCACTTTTAAAAGAATGAAACTAGACCCCTTTCTAACACCATACACAAAAATAAACTCTAAATGGATTAAAAATCTAAATGTAAGACCAGAAACTATAAAACTCCTAGAGGAAAACATAGCAAAACACTCTCCGACATAAATCACAGCAGGATCCTCTATGATCCAACTCCCAGTATACTGGAAATAAAAGCAAAGATAAACAAATGGGATCTAATTAAAATTAAAAGCTTCTGCACAACAAAGGAAACTATAAGCAAGGTGAAAAGACAGCCTTCCAAATGGGAGAAAACCATAGCAAATGAAACAACTGACAAACAACTAATCCCAAGGATATATAAGCAACTTATGCAGCTCAACTGCAGAAAAATAAACGATCCAATAAAAAAATGGGCCAAAGAACTAAATAGGCATTTCTCCAAAGAAGACATATGGATGGGTAACAAACACATGAAAAGATGTTCAACATCACTCATTATCAGAGAAATGCAAATCAAGACCACAATGAGGTACCATTTCACACCAGTCAGAATGGCTACAAGCCAAAAGTCTACAAGCAATAAATGCTGGAGAGGATGTGGAGAAAAGGGAACCCTCTTACACTGTTGGTGGAAATGCAAACTAGTACAGCCATTATGGAAAACAGTGTGGAGATTCCTTAAAAATTGCAAATAGAACTGCCTTATGATCCAGCAATCCCACTGCTGGGCATACACACTGAGGAAACCAGAATTGAAAGAGACACATGTACCCCAGTGTTCATTGCAGCATTGTTTATAATAGCCAGGACATGGAAGCAACCTAGATGTCCATCAGCAGATGATTGGATAAGAAAGCTGTGGTACATATACACTATGGAATACTACTCAGCCCTTAAAAGAATAAATTTGACTCAGTTCTAATGAGATTGATGAAATTGGAACTGATTGTGCAGAGTGAAGTGAGCCAGAAAGAAGAACACCAATACAGTATACTGACACATATATATGGAATTTAGAAGGTAGTAATGATGACCTTATATGTGAGACAACAAAAGAGACACAGAGGTATAGAGTGGACTATTGGCCTCTGAGGGAGAGGGAGAGGGTGAGATGGTTTGGGAGAATGGCAATGAAACATGTATACTTTCTTGTAAGAAACGAAGCGCCAATCTATGTTTGATGTAGGATGCAGGATGCATGGGTCTGATGCACAGGATGATTCAGGTAGAGGATGTGGGGTGGGAGGTGGGAGGGGGCTTCGGCATTGGGAGATTGTGTTCACCTATGGCTGATTCATGTCAATGTATGGCAAAACAAATACAGTATTGTAATTAAAAATTAATTAAAAAAATAAAGGTAAAGGTACTTTCTAGAAAGTTCTCATTTCCCAACCACGCTGTCTTTTCTCAGGGAATCTCAGAGTGGATCAGCGATAAAAGGTAAGGCAGGAATTATGTAAATTACTAGGCTTCCATTCTTTCTTCCCCAGTTGCCATTGCCTGAAAATGATTACATTCTATTATAGCAACTATAGCAAGCAGCTTTTAACTCACTGACAAAATTTTTTTACATATAAATAACTTGCAAATCTAATAAAGGGATAGGAACTACTTGTTATGGTAATGGATGAGAAACCTTCAACTAGTCAATGAAAATATGTTTTTTTCAGTAATTAACAGAAGAGTTGACTCATTGGAAAAGACTCTGATGCTGAGAAGGATTCGAGGCAGGAGGAAAAGGGGACAACAGAGGATGAGATGGCTGGATGGCATCACTGACTAGATGGACATGAGTCTGAGTGAACTCCGGGTGTTGATGATGGACAGGGGAGGCCTGGCGTGCTGCAATTCATGGGGTCTCAAAGAGTCAGACATGACTGAGCGACTGAACTGAACTGAACAGATAATGATAGATAATAGAATGGCATCATACTGAGTTTACTTTTGTTTTATAGATTACTAGAGTAAGGCTCAAAAAAAAAAAAAAGAGAGAGAGAGAGAGAGAGAAAGTCTTGTTACAGTTATAAAAATTTTGTGCTTTGATTTCTTTTGAATTTGATACATTCCCAGTAAGATTAGGAACTGTTATTTAAAAAGCATACTCACAAAAATATACTTTAGACAAATCATTCTCTGTGTAGTGTTGCTTTCTGTAAGTTATATTTTTGCCATTACAAACTAAATTCTTACAGTGGAACTCAGATGATCATTCCAGCCAGAACAACTCAGATCAACTCTTAGGGAGTCTCTTAATTAAACTGCACATAAAATATGTTGATTTTACCATTTGTTCCAGAAATTGTTCCCACGTAACCCCCAAATATTCCTTCCATGGGGAGTGCTACTAGTTATGTGGAGAAGGTACAACTCATGAATTTTGATCGACCAGAGTGCTAACCTCAACTCTGCCACTTACCAGCCTGTGACTATCTATAGCAGTAGTCTCATAAATAATGGAGATGACAATTATACCTCTCAATATAATCATATAGAAAGATTAAATAGATTAAATGAAAGACATCTTTAAAGTGGCTTGCATGGTTCCTGACTTAGAATAGTTTCTCAAAAATTCTTAATGTCTCCCGTTCTTCTCTTCATCTTTACATCTGGCTCTAGATTTACCTATTTCTAGATGTAATGCTGGCTAATATTTCTTTTTGATCATTGCCTTGTTAATGTTGTCTCACTGGATTACACATATGTTCTAGTTATTGTTTGTAGCTTGATATATATTCTGAGTAGGTTTTGTGTTTTCACCTCTTTATATCTGCCTTTAGTTTAGAAAGTGATACCTATGATGGATGCGAATTATAAAAAGAATGAAGGCCAGGAAGAGCACTCATTTTTACCTCATTTATATTCCCAATAGTTATGTTTACTATCACTATGTTAGAAACAAATAAGATATGCATATCCCTTTTCACTAGGGAGAATAAAAATTAGTACTATAGCTTACCAGTTACTTTCTACACCCATATATTACAAGGGACATTCATACGCTCAGAACAAATATTTCCTTAGGCTCAAAGATCAAAACACTCTTCACTTGATAATGACTATTTATCCTTAATGATACTTCTTGACATAATATTTTGCTTCTACTTACTTTAATAGATTTCCCAAAACACAATAAGAATAATGATGACTTACAGTTAAACACTGGCTGGACAGGAAATCTTTTCATCACATTTTTCTTAGAAATAGATGCAATTTTTTCAAGTTTAAAGACGAGAAAACTAAGCCTTTGGATAGTAAAATAAAACTGATAAATGTCAGAGGCTAGAAAAGGAGAGAGATAGGTTTTCCATTCAAATCTATTTAGATCCAAAATTCATACCCTTCTGCCAAACTCAAGTATTCCTCCTCATATTCACCTTTTCCTCTTGGTTTTATAGCCTTTGCCTGTGTCTCTCTGTTTAAAATGACTTTCTGCCTATATTGTTATTATCTGCCAGATATCACACATTTAAATAGACTTCTAGATTATTCCTCTCTAGGTTTATCTAATCCTTTTCCTGCCTATGTTTCAGCTCATGAAGCAAAAGCTCATGGGAACAACCACAGAAACAGATTCCAAGAGAGCAATGGCAGTGGATGGTTGTATCAGCTCAGATATATAGCCCCATTGCTAGAGAACTGCTATTTGACTGCCAGTCACACATTGCAACAGATTTTAGTTAAATCAAGCTCTGACATGATTGGAACAAAAACCAAATGAAACATCTGCCAAAACAGAAATTGTGTCAAACTCCTAAACAAGGAAGATTGTCTCTAGTGGTATAACATCTGAACAATGGTAAAACTAGTTTCTATAAAGTTTCACAAAATTGTCAAGGAATTTTTGGGTACCAGTGGAAAATACTTTTTGTATTCTTTTCATTCTCATCTAAGAATTATCTTCCAAATGTACAAGAAACAAATAAATTGAAGTATCAGAATATGGGGTAACATTCAATTCAATTTAATTCAGTGAGTATGTAGTCATTCAAGAAGAAAGGAAACCCACCTGTTAGGCATCTGGGATGTATTCTGCATCAGTTGTGTCTAGAGAACAATATCCTGCCTGATGAAAAGAGAGGCTCATACATGTCCAAATGCCAGCTGATTTGCTGAGTTTTCCCATTTTACCTTAATGTTTGTGATTACATAAACAAATCCCATATTAGCAAAACTCAAATGGGCCTCCCTTTGCATGATTGGACATCTCCATCTATGAATGCAAGTTAATGTTGCACAGTCCTGTCTGCCTCTTTGCAACACCATGAGCTATACAGTCCATGGAATTCTCCAGGCCAGAATACTGGAGTGGATAGTCATTCCCTTCTCCAAGGGATCTTCGCAACCCAGGGATCAAACCCAGGTTTCCCACACTGCAGGCAAATTCCTTACCAACTGAGCTGTCAGCATGCATTTTGACTGGGTTGTACAATAAGAAAACAATATCACATGGTACAAAGTTCCCAAGAAGGATTGACTATGATGCTTGCTGTCCTTAGGTTAGCCTTACTCATGGTTGTACAATGGCTTTTCCATTTCTAAGTGTGAGATGCAAATACAGTAGTGTCTAGAGAGGAAAAAGAGCCCATCATCTTATGTCTCTAATTTTATGTCATTCTGGACCACTTGGCCATCTGAAAATGAAACAGGAGAGAAATGGGCAAGACACAACTTTTGAAAGAATGACTTAACTTAAGGACACAACACAAACTGATTAAAATCAAATGGGTCCAAGAGGACAGACAAATCAGCTTTGACTGGACCTTGATCCTCAGTCAGCAAGCTAACTGACATACCCAGAGGTGCCATTACAGTTCCAAGACCAACCTTCAAAAGACCAAAAAGTAGGTGTTGGCCCAATTCCTGGAAATTTCCACCCTTCCCCCAGAATGGTTAGAAGAATCCTCCCGTTCATTAGCCTATGAAATTACCCAGTGCATAGAATCTAACCAGTCTGTATTTCAAGGCTGTGCTTGCCCTGTGTGATGGCCCCCATTCTGTCTGTGGATTGTGTTTCCTTTCTGAATAAATCCATTACTTACCTATCACTTTGTCTCCCCACTTAATTCTTTCTGTGATGAGACATCAAGAATCTGAGTTTCATTAGGTCCTGAAAACCAGATTTGTGATCTCAGTTGAAAGACTGTGGGTTTTGGCTGGGTTTGAGTCCAGACGTGTAGGTTAGAGTCCCAAACTGGGTTTCAGCTGGATTTGAGTCCCAGTACATGGGTTCAAGTCCCAATCTGAGGTAAACAGTTTCCAAACCAGGCACCAATAGAGGGAGTGGTATTATCCAGGCTGTGTTATGTTAATCATTCAAGGTCAGTCTAGGATGCAGAGAATAAACAGCCACTACCATCAAAGCACATGGGACTGCACATCAAATGCTACTGCTAAGTCACTTCAGTCGTGTCCGATTCTGTGTGACCCCATATATGGCAGCCCACCAGGCTCCCCTTTCCCTGGGAATCTCCAGGAAAGAACACTGGAGTGGGTTGCCATTTCCTTCTCCAGTGCATGAAAGTGAAAAGTGAAAATTGAAAGGGAAGTCGCTCAGTCGTGTATGACTCTTAGCAACCCCATGGACCACAGCCCACCAGGCTCCTCCATCCATGGGATTTTCCAGGCAAAAATATTGGAGTGGGGTGCCATTGCCTTTTCCACACAGCAAATGTGTTCTTCCTATTATCACTGTATGATATAAGAAGTGATAGATGACAAAAAGTTGAAAGCAACAGTTACATTGATGAAACCAACAAAAACAATAATAACATATCTCCAAATAAAGGTATTGCTCTCTTCAGATTGATTGATGCAGGTTTCCTAAGCAATTAATTAGGGAGGAGGTTAGACATCACTATACATTTTTCTTTTACAAAATATATTTGGTTTGCATTTTATCATCTGTGACTTTGAGCAAGGTAATTAATCAGCTATTCTTTGGATTCCTTGCTTAAAAATGAGACCTTACTAGTAATTGTTCTAACTATGTCCTAGCCATTACAAGATAATATGATAGCCAGATGAGACATTATTTTTAATTCAGTGATCTTTTAACAAGTTCTTCCTACATGCACTGAATATAAAAATGCATAAATGCATATTTATACTCACATAATCTTATTATTTTAATCATATTAACTTTTTGAATGTCACAACTAGTTGAATTTTAAATACTCAATTACAGAAATGAATATATAAGCACATAGATTATTTTAATGTTCTTCAATTTGTGCCTGAGTCTTCTGAAAAAGTTTATTTTGGATTCTCACCAATATAATCTCCATATCCTTAAACATACCAAAAAAAAAAAAACCAAGAGCAGAGAAAAAAATAAACAAACAAGACTTTGTATTAAAATAAGCTTTGTTTTCTCCTCTTAATTGACTTCATTTTATGCTAATAATTTCCCTTTGAACATAATTCTGCTTCCCCACCTGAAAATTTTTAGAATCAGAAGCCAGTGTTTATGACTTTTTTATGGACTCAAGAGGTTACACAGAGCATATTAAGTCCTAAACTTTTTGGACAAATCACCACTGCTGTTATTGTGAAGATTTTCTTTTTACGAGTAGAATTTAACAGCTCATAAAATTCTCTTGCAGTTATTTTCATTTGGATTACAGACTTGTGCACTTGGTTAGCAAAGCTAATGCTTGGAGACTCTACTCAAATTGAATGACTATTTACCCACAGAATTAGTGAACATACTACTTTTCTAATGCAACCTTATCTGAATGGCTTTAGGGTATAAACATAACATGACTATTGCTCTGTATACAGCTGTGTCATAATATGAAAACTGCAAAGGAAGAGGAATCAACTGGCTATTAAGAATTAGATATTTGCATGTTTTGAGTAAGTACTACTGACCAGCCTTTTAAGGTATGGCTGGACACTGCCATAAGTTAGCAGTCTAGTATCTGTCTCCTGAGCATGCACACATGCATGCATGCTAAGTCACGACAGTTGTGTACATACACTTTACAATCCTGTGGACTGTAGTCTGCTAAGCTCCTCTATCCATGGGATTCTTCAGGCAAGAATACTGGAGAGGGTTGCCATGCCCTCCTCTAGGGGATCTTCCCCACCCAGGAATCGAACCCTCATCTTATGTCTCCTGAATTGGCAGGCAGGTTCTTCACCACTAGGGCCACAAATGTTAATTCACACCCCACTCAACACCACCTAATCCAGCTCTGAAACTCCCACTTGCTCTCCATTACCTGCAAGGGTACTGACAATATGCACATTCTCATGTGAAACCTGTTGCCTATACCCTTTTATTACCTAAAAGAAGTTCATAATTTATTTCATGCTATATCTCAAATGTGTTCTATCTTCCTGTACTAATTGTCATTCAGACACTGTCACCTGGTATGCTTTCCACACCCAATCTCTTATCCCTAATCTATTCTGTATAAGGGCAGATGAATCAATTGTTTATCATCATCATCTGCATAATCATCATTTGCATTGATCATCCATTCCATGCTAATCAAGATGTAGAACCTTCACCATGAGATTTCACTATCCCAGTCATGTATGACAGGCATTATTACCCCAGTTATCCAGAATATTAAATCAAGGCTCAGAAAAGGATAGTAACTTCCCCAAGATCACACAATTGAAGTGTGGCAGAGCCAAAATTAAAACACAGATCGATGTGACTCCAAAGTCTCATTTGTAGCCAAGTCACTGAGGCAGGAGCCTTGAAACTGAAAAGAACCTATACATTTTAGAGAAGCTGCTGTGGTTGGATATAACCATGATATCTGTCTATCATTCAAAATCAACTCAGGTATCTTTTCTTAACAATTCCCACAGGTGATAATTTTTGTTTATATCAGTAACAAAAGATAAATTGAGAAGCCATATAAATTGGTCAATGTACTTTACTTGTATGCAAAGAATACATTGATGTAACTGCTGTATGATCTTTCATTATGTTAGTTCATCTGGAACATGATATGAACACAATAAATGTGAGCTAATTAAAATGATTATTGGTAAATTTCTTAACCAGGATTATGCAAGCTACTTTATTGTGATTTATACATTACAATTAAACTCTGGTGCCCCATTTTACCTTCCATATTGACCAGTATGAATGTGTAATCACATGATAACATAAAATTGCTGGGAATTCTGCATAACTGATGTGAAGTTATTCAGTTTTGTTTTGTGCACAATTCACAAAATCTTATGTTGCTGGTTCAGTTCCAAACTGCAAATACACAAACATAAGAAAAGCAGTATATGCTGGAATGATTATTTTCCAAACTGAATCTGTTTAGAAAAAAAGCAGGAAAAGATGTTCCATGAGGAAAGAATTTTATTTTCAAAAATATTTGAGGAATCTTACATAAAATATTCCTATCTTGGAGATACACAAAGAACTTTAATATGAGCTGTAATAAATCTTAAAAAAAAGTTTTATTTTTAACATTGTTACTAAAATATATTTGACCAGAGACTATTTTGTAGTTTCTTTCAATATAATTTTATTTTTTTCTTGTATGACTTTAGTATCCCATAATATGTAATTTAGAAAGTGTTATTTTGTACATTTCTTTAAACATGAATGCCATCCCAAAATGTGCACCACATATGAATATTGAAACAGTAGAACAAGATGTGTTTAGCTGTCTCAAAATAAAGATTAATTTATCTGGAAAGCTCTTCCCATTTTCCAAACCTGTTTTCATTTATGATCTCATTGGCGCTTCATCAGTTATATTTTAGCTGCAATATCTCTGGTTGAAATTTCATCCTAGCATCACAGGAATCTTGGTATTTTACTGCTTATTTCCATTCAATCAGACTTTTTTCCTGTAGAGTGCCACTGTTGAATTAAAACCATGAAATGCCATTCAAAGTTGTTCACCGTATGTCTGCAACTATTGTAATTTGAGAACCTTCATCAACCTACCCTGTCTTAGCTATATAATCTTGTTTTCACTGGTCTCCAATACATTCATTCTGAATTATATTGGTGTGAAGTTATTAAATAGAATCACTAATGAACCATTTCTAGAATAAAAATAGAGTAGTTTTACAATAGATGATTCAAGCATCTATGTTTCTATTTAATAAGGATGTATCTCCATCTTAGTCTCAATTTACAAGGTAACACAGCTCCCTTAAGGATCATAAAATATTCTCTCTACATCCAGAAGTGTGGAAAAAACAGAACATAGAATAGGGCAGGCAGAGCTATGCTACATGAAAGCAGGAGAGAATAATCTTAAATTCACACTTAAAGGATATATTTTCTCTTCCCAATCCAATAAATCTTTGTTGTTTTTTTTTAATTGTTTTACTCTTTTTTTAATTAATTTTTTATTTTTTAATTACAATACTGTATTTGTTTTGCCATACATTGACACGAATCAGCCATAGGTGAACACAATCTCCCAATGCCGAAGCCCCCTCCCACCTCCCACCCCACATCCTCTACCTGAATCATCCTGTGCATCAGCCCCATGCATCCTGCATCCTACATTGAACATAGATTGGTGCTTCGTTTCTTACAGGAAAATATACATGTTTCATTGCCATTCTCCCAAACCATCCCACCCTTTCCCTCTCCCTCAGAGTCCAAAAGTCCACTCTATACCTCTGTGTCTCTTTGTTGTCTCACATACACTATAGAATACTACTCAGCCCTTAAAAGAATAAATTTGACTCAGTTCTAATGAGATGGATGAAATTGGAACCGATTATACAGAGTGAAGTAAGCCAGAAAGAAAAACACCAATACAGTATACTGACACATATATATGGAATTTAGAAGACAGTAATGATGACCCTATATGTGAGACAATAAATCTTTGGACCAATTCTCTCTACCCCATTTGACCATACATAGAATCTGGAATTAAGGTGTCTACCTTTTGTTCTAACAAAAGATACAGTATTGGTAAAACAAAAGAGGAACAATAAAAACTAGAACCTAAATCTTCATGGTATAATGTCAGCACTTTTCCTTGACTTGGAATTTTTACTACTTCATTAATTCAAGGTAAGTTTAAATTCAGTATATGCCAGTGCTATCTAGTATCTTGAGTGAATGAGTGAAAGTCGCTCAGTTGTGTCTGACTCTTTGTGACCACATGAACTATACAGTCCATGGAATTCTCTAGGCAAGAATACTGGAGTGGGTAGCCTTTCCCTTCTCCAGGGAATCTTCCCAATCCAGTGATTGAACCTAGGTCTCCCACATTGCAGGCAGATTCTTTACCAGCTGAGCCACAAGGGAAGCTCATGTAGTATCTTAAATGTATGTAATTATATTTAATGTGTGATTTTGTCATTCTTAATACATAGTTTTATCATCTGCATTAGGGTTCTGCAGAGAAAAAGACCAATTAGATAATGTGTGTTTGTGTGTGTGTGTGTGTGTGTGTGTGTGTGTGTGTGTGTGTGTGTGTGTGAACTGAAAGTCCCCAAGATCTTCAGCTGGTAAAGCTACTGATGTATTTCTGGTCTGAGTACAAAGTCCTGGGAACGAGGTGAACCAGTGGTGTATGTTCTAATTAAAACCCGGCAGGTTTGAGGCTCAAGAAGTGTCAGTGCTTCAATCTGCTTCCAAAGGCCAGAAAAGACGAACGTTACGCTCCACCCCCAGGCAGAAGGCATTCCCTCTTGCCTTTTTGTTCTATTCAGGTCTTCAGCTGATTGGATGAGGCCCACCCACATCAGGGAGGGCCATTTGCTTTCTTGGTGCACTAAGTGGCATATTAATCTCATGCAGACACACCCTCACAGATGCACCCAGAATCATGTTTGACCAAAGGTCTGGAAAGCCTATGGTCCTGATAGGTTGACATATAAAGTTAACCATCGCTACCTCCATCTGGTATCCCACTTTTTGTGGCTGCAAAGGAGTATGACAGGGAAGTATATTGTCATCCTGCTTATTTAACTTATATGCAGAGTACATCATGTGAACTATTGGGCTGGATGAATCATAAGCTGGAATCAAGACTGCCAGGAGAAATATCAACAACCTCAGATATACAAATGATACCACTCCAAAAAGTGAAAAGGAACTAAAAAGCCTCTTGATGAGGGTGAATGAGGACAGTGAAAAAGCTGACTTTAAACTCAACAGTAAAGAAACTAACATCATGACATCCAGTCCCATCACTTCATGGCAAATAGAAGGGGAAAAAGTAGAAGCAGTGACAGATTTTATTTTCTTGGGCTCTGAAATCCCTGCTATTGGTGACTGCTGCCACGAAGTTAAGATACTTGCTCCTTGAAAGTAAAACTATGACAAATCTAGGCAATGTATTAAACAGCAGAGACATCAGCTTGCTGACAAAGCTCTGTATAGTCAAAGCTATGGTTTTTCCAGTAGTCATGTATCAATGTGACAGTTGGACAATAAAAGGGTGGGGGGCTGAGGATTTGAGGGCGGGGGGCTGAAGAATTGATGGTTTTGAATTGTAGTGCTGGAGAAGACTCTGGAGAGTCCCTTGAACTGCAAGGAGACAAGCCAATCTTAAAGAAAATCAACCCTGAAATATTCACTGGAAGAACTGTTGCTGAAACTCCGACTTGTATCTGATGTGAAGAGTCGACTCATTGGGAAAGACTCTGATGTTGGGAAACATTGAAAGCAAAGGAAGAGGGCAGCAAAGGATCTTTGACTCATGGGATATGAATTTGAGCAAACTATGGGATATAGTGGAAGACAGAGGAGCCTGGCATGCTGTGGTCCATGGGGTGACAGAGTTGAACACAACTTAGCAACTAAACAACAGCAAGCCTAGGGACACCTCGATCACCTGGCTCTGGCAGCCAATGGGTCCTACAGAAATATAACTAATGGAGAAAGAGTATTTAAATAGGTGCCACTCCTAGGGCACAGCAGGAGGCAACAGACCCAAGAGCTCCTGTGAAGAAGGCCTATCAGCTAATTCTCATGGCTGCGCCTTGAGGAGTAGGCATCTAAATATCCATCTGAGACTGATGAAAACATTGGCTTTTAGAAGTGATAAAGAACCTGCCTGCCAATACAGGAGATATGAGAGATGTGGGTTCAATCCCTGTAGTGGGAAGATCCCCTGGAGGGCATGGCAACCCATTCCAGTATTCTCGCTTTGAGAATCCCATGAACAGGGGAGCCTAGTAGGCTACAATCCAAAGGGGTCGCACAGAGTTGTACACAACTCAAGTGACTTAGCACACATGCATAATACATTCCAGAAATATCAAAGAGTGTGAATCCTCTGCACTCTCTCTGCTGCTTTCCAGAGCACTATGGAGAACTGGGTTCACTTCTGCTGAGTAGAGAGGGAAGAATTCTGTTGGCCAGACTGGGCAATAGTAGGTAAGCAACATCTTTGGGAAACGCCACTAGTGTCATACTCTAATCCCAGGGACGTGGAAATGGTGAACACAATGGTGGGTAAAAAAAAAAAAACCTGGGTTTATACCTTCCTCCACTTCATTCACCTGCTTCTTAGAGCCGGCATGCAAGGCTTTCTTAGCATATTTTTATAAAGTAAATATATGTGTCAACTGGCAAGTGGATGAATAAATGACTGTAAAATTAAATGAGTGAATAAATGAAATAAAAGTCATGACCATTGGTCACACATTTTTTTCTTTCTTCATTAGAATATTCTAACATCCTTTATTTTGTGTTGAGTTTAGAGATTGGACCCAGTGACTTAATTTACTCAGTGGGATGATGAGTATTTATTTTTTCTAAATATTTCTATTGTTAATTCAATAAGATTAAATATATTCTTGCACTTGACACCAAATTACTAATTTTCATGTCAAGGAATTTATTAGGGTCAAATTAGTGCAAGTAAATTATTCACAAGCTGTTGTAGATTTCAAATTGAAATACTAGTTATTATTCATGTTAAAATTATGAATAATGTTCACAGGTAGCCTTATTTCTATAGCGGGTTATTTTTAGTTTCCTTCTTTTGAATCTTCATTTGATATAATGGTAATGAGTCATTTGACAGGCAAAATGAATGTTTGTCATGATATAATATTTAAAGCAATTGCCAAAAATTAGTCACTGATCCATTTTCTCCTGAAAGGTTTGTGAAGATTTTCCTAGTTGTTTAATTCATATCAATCTTTGCTCTCCCTGAAAGTTTGCATTTTTAAAAATATCTATATATCTCATTTTGTAGTTTATATTGTTGTTGTTAGTTATATTAATTTTCTGTTTTCTTCTTGCTAAGGAAGAAAGTCATCTTTTTAAAATCCCACTTATACTTTCATGCATTCAGCGTGGAATGGCTTATGTAACATTAATTATATTGTCAAACAGCACTTACAAAGCACCAAATTCTCATTTAGACTCCACAGATACTGTGGTGAAAATGGAATTCTCACCCTGAAATCATTACCTTACAGTCTAGCACTATAATTTGTCAACTGATTTGTATACAATGCTAAATTGAGATTCCTAGTTGCTGGAAAAAACTTTATTAAAATTAAATATTTGTATATGCTCCTCTGGGAAGAAATGCCCCCATGGGGAAAAACAAAATCACATTTCCTACTGAAAACTTTTCCTCAAAGTAGGTTCTTACTTCATTATATCCGAAGTGACAGTTCGTCACATACTGCTAAACTGAATCCCATGCAAGAAAGGAAATATGAATATTTGTGAGTGTATGTATGCAGGCAAAGTGGCAAGGAGGCACAGATACTCAAGGGCCCCAAAAGCCTGGTGAGGAAGGATGACTTGCAGCCTCTATAACAGTGTTGGTCTGAGGGCAGGATTGTGGATAATAAATTCAGCTTTCAGATGGGGCAGAAACATGTTTCTAAGTCAATATCTAGTGGAAGAATCTAGGTTTCTATTGTTCGTCATCTTTCTCTCAAGTCTTGGAATTGACAATACTGGAACTATTTGACCAGTTAATGAAAAGTAACATAAAACCTAATGCTGCCATTAAAACAGTGTGGCAATCTGATAAGAGGTAGTTTTTGTTCAGTCACCCAGTCGTATCGGACTCTTTGAGGGAGACAGGTTAGGGAGACAATGAGATAGGGGATAGAATATTAGTGGCACAAACCAGTCAGTGAACTAGAGACATCAGCTATTTCCAACCAGTTTCAAAGATATGCACTCAGGTGTCCCAGATGAACACTTTCCAATTTAGTTAGGGTGTTCCAACTCTCTTTTCTTATCTTTGCATGCATGAGCACACACTTATCTTAAAAATATAGGACAGTGTTTTGAAAATTCAAGACAAAGAAACACAAATCACAAGGGATACCATAAATTCCACATACAAATTCAAGAAAAATAAAAAAAAATTGTGATCTCCTATAGAAAGAAAGAAATAATATATCTCAAAATATATTATTTGAGAACTATATGTTCTATGATAAACAAGTCAAATGAGGTTCAGGTAAACGAGATTGTATATTACAGACCTGAACTTAAATGGACCAACAAGATTTGCATATGATGCTACTTTTATAAATAAAAATACTTCAACACAACAGTCAAGAAACTTGTTCAGCAACCAGCAAAAGGTACTGCATATAAAACTTAACTATTTGGAAAATAAAAGACTGAGCTTTATGTGTGGGATAGTAAGATTATTGGTATATGCAAGATATACTCTCTACAATAAACATTGGTCATCTTACCCTGATTAGCTTTCATTATGTCACCTTTTAAACTCTATCA
Organism: Nanger dama; assembly: GCA_917880005.1. NCBI lineage: Eukaryota > Metazoa > Chordata > Mammalia > Artiodactyla > Bovidae > Nanger > Nanger dama. Next base: position 61,919,109 of record CAKJTW010000004.1, on the reverse strand, counting down.
GAAGGAACTTTAGAAAGCCTCATCTCTAGGTCATACATCAAGCTCCCGTTGTAAGAGCCTAGAGGAATTGTGTGGGGAGGGAAGTGGGAGTGGACGTTCAAGAGGAAGGGAACACATGTATGTCTAGGACCAATTCATGTTGATGTATGGCAAAAATCATCACAATATTGTAAAAAAAAAAAAAACAGTCTCCAATTAAAAAATAAATAAATAATAAAAAGATAGAAATCCTCATTTCATAATGTACTGAGATTTACTAATGAATAATCTTTGGTTTCATAATTTCTGATAAATGTAAATAAGCAGCAACCTATGTTGGATAATGAAACATTACCCAACATGGACATGGAACAACAGACCAAAAGAACAGACTGGTTCCAAATTAGGAACAACAGACTGGAACAATAGACTGGTTCCAAACTGGGAAAGGAGTAGGTCAAGGCTATATATTGTCACACTGCTTATATATGCAGAGTGAATCATGCTAAATGCTGGGCTGGATGCAGCACAAGCTGGAATCAAGACTGCTGGGAGAAATAACAATAACTTCAGATAAGTGGATGACACCACCCTTAGAACAGAAAGTGAAGTGGAGCTAAAGAACCTCTTAATGAAAGTGAAAGAAAAGAGTGGAAAAACTGGCTTAAAACTCAACATTCAAAAAACTAAGATCATGCCATCCAGGACCATCCCTTCATGGTAAATAGATGGGGAAACAATGGAAACAGTGGCAGACTTTATTTTGGGGGCTCCAAAATCACTGCAGATGATGACTGCAACCATGAAATTAAAAGATGCTTACTCCTTGGAAGAAAAGCTATGACCAATCTAGACTGCATACTGAAAAGCAGAGACATCACTTTGCCACCGAAGTCCTTCTAGTCAAAGCTACGGTTTTTCCAGTGGTCATGTATGGATGTGAGAGTTGGACTGTGAAGAAGGCTGAGCACCAAATAATTAATGCTTTTGAACTGTGGTGTTGGAGAAGACTCTTGAGAGTCCCTTGGACTGCAAGGAGATTCAACCAGTCCATCTTAAAGGAAATTAGTCCTGAATATTCCACTGGAAAGAATGAGGCTGAGGCTGAAGCTCCAATAATTTGGCCACTTGAGGCGAGGAACTGACTCATTGGAAAAGACTCTGATGCTGGGAAAGATTGAAGGTGGGAGGATAAGGGGATGACAGAGGATGAAATGGTTGGATGGCATCACCAACTCAATGGACGTGAGTTTGAATAAACTCTGGGAGTTGGTGTTGGACAGGGAGGCCTGGTGTGCTGCAGTCCATGGAGTCACCAAGAGCCGGACACGACTGAGCAACTGAACTGAACTGAATGTTGGGTAATTTGAAAGCTGCCAAGAAGTAAACCCTATTTAAATAAAATCCTTTGTTCTAGTATCTGAAGTTCTTTTTCTTTAATTTTTTTCCTTATTATTCCTCTATGCCCCTAATGATTTTTCAGTTCCTGAGAATTAAGCACACCGACTATTACCCATTGTCAGTTTTGAAAGTTTAACATTGAACACAGTAGAAACTCAAGAGCAGAGGATACTAAGAAGAGAAAATAGTCTAGATGAAAGAGTAGACAAAAGGAAATCTTCACTAAGGTTTAAATTAGTCTTGAGACTGGCTCTTGTGCAGTCTCTGTAGGTGAAAGAGTGGCAGAATGTAGAGCAGAGGAGAATATTACTCTTGTCCCTTTGAATAACCTTGGAAGATTTCAAATTGGCAGTCCTGAGAGTCTAGCTCATGGATTTGACATGTAATTATATCGTACTTAACTCCTTTGTGGTTCTGGTTTTGAATTTTATCCACACATTGATCTCTCTGTCATTTTGTTTTAAAAATCTTCATTCATAAAGCAAGAAATGAACAAGCCCAACTTTGGGACTTCACTTTGCCTATTTAATGAATTCTTATCTGAATTTGAATTTTAAATATTTTCTTTCCTCATCAAACTCATTTTCAAACATATTATTCTTCATTATCTTTAAAGATGACTAAAAATGTAATGATCTAATGTTATAGGAAATTGTATCTAGGGGTTAGTGATGATTTCAGAATATGTTTAATTCAAAAACTGAAAGGAAAACTAGTTTTTAAATCATTATATTGTCCTTTTGTCCTTTCTAGGTTATTTAAAATTTTAAAAATTATCTTCATTTACCTCTGATCCCACTGACCAGAAAAAAAAGATTACTATATTGTTACTGAGCCCTGTCTCTGTCTCTGTGCTCAGTTGCTTCAGTCTTGCCTGACTCTTTGCAACCCTATAGATCGTAGCCTGCCAGGCTCCTCTGTCCATGGGATTCTCCAAGTGAGAATATCAGAGTGGGTTGCCATTTCCTACCCCAAGGATTCTTCCCATCCCAGGGATTAAACCTGTGTCTCGTATGTCCCCTGCATTGGCAGGTCCGTTCTTTGCCACTAGCGGCACCTGCAAAGCCCTATTGAACCCTAGATAGTTTATAAATAAAGCACTGTCTCCTCAAATTACAATACCAAAATTCTGCTTTCTATACCATGTCCATGATTACTTAACATAAAGTGGTAGAAGTAATAGTGATTTTGGAATTAAAGACAATAAATTTTTGATCCACTACATTTTTGTCCTTAGGAAACAGCTAATTTGAAGAAACACTACACTTAGCAGAGTTATTTTCCTCATATATAAATGAGGACTATTATATCTACCTTTCAAGGTTACCATGAGAACTAAATGATATTACAAGTCTTTTTGTAGATAGAAACATGAATTGCCACTAAACATATCAAAAGTTATACAAGTTTATGTGATCAAGGAAGCATAAATTGAATGAAAATTTTTAATAGAATGCCAGAAGTAACTAAAAAAAAAAACTATAGCTATATACATACAGGAAGAATATCAGTCTCGATCAAATAAAGACAGAGAATCACAGAATCACAGAGAAATTTAAACAGAAAAATTTAATATAAATAATCATAACAAGGAATTGTAGTAACAAGGCATTGTCTAATGGGAAGTAGCAAGAACTCTAATGAAGAACAGCCACTACATCTTGAGTAAGCAGAGCAGGCAGGTTGGAAACATCTGTCAAGAACGAGATTCAACCCTCGATGGGGTGAGAATATCCATGGCCTCTGAATGGCACAAAAATGTCACTGTGTTCTCATGCTGCAAAACATTCCAGAATTCTGCCTTTTGGGACTTAATAGAGATATTCCCTCAAAGAAGTTACTCACCAGAGCTAATCTACCAGGAAACCATCTGTAGAGAAGTGAAGGGAAGGCTGTAGCTCATTCTGTTGACATACATAAACTGTAGGAGATGGGGACAGGATACACTGTGACTGATGCAGAACCAGGGTCTGGGGAATCTGTGTGTCCAGAAAGGTACACTGTAACCAAGAAGAGAGATCCTTTCATCCTGTTACGACTTACTAAGACCATATAGTAACAAAGGTTAGCACTGTACCAGCTGACTAAGGACAAAAAGAAGAAAAAATCCGGATTCAATTTCACATAAAAGACAAAAAGAATAATTGTAGAACTGAGAGAAAATAAATCAAACCATACTTGCAAACATCTTTGAGCAGAAACTATATGTTATAGATTAATAACTACAAGATTTTTTATCTATATTATTGTATTCATGTAAACTTAAATTCAAGATCCATACATATGACAAAAATGTGAAGGAAAGCAGACATAAAATTCAGGTTTATAACAGGAAATGTGTATATGTGAAGTCAGGTTTTAAATGTCTTCCAAGTTGTTGATCATGCTGAGAAGTGATGAGATGTGATGAATTGAGGTGCCTGTAAAGTCCTAAGGATTCAAAAAATACATTGGCATCAATAAAGAAGAGGTTAAAATTCAAGCATAAATCACAGAACATATTCTTGGGTGAAAGTAGTTTGAAAGCTTAGCCATAAGAACTTCTGATACACTTTTACTGCCCCATGGAAAGGACACCCATAGATGAGAATGTATCTCCAAGGCAGACCATTAAATAGATATTTTTCCACAAAAGTGACCTGGATGTGCAGCAGTTACAGTAAAGGATAGAAGTAGGATGAATCAAGGGGCTCAGCTGGATTTGCACGTAGATTAGTATGAGCACAGTGTTTATAGTCTGGTTCCACATTGTCTCAGCCTGGTGTCTCCTCCCTTTATTCACCTTGGATAAGAGTTTCAGGCTGTTCTTCCCTGGAAAAGCTAACACTCAAGAAAATAACTCTGTTGACAGTCCTTCTCGATCAAAGAACAGCAACCAGACCAAGTATACAAAACTAAAACCAACTTTTCAATAAATCCTAATCCAAGAACACTATGTTTGCAACAAACATCAGTTTTTAATGTCAACAGCCAATAACATATCCAGGGGCATCAGTGAGAGAAAGATAAGCAAAGGTACACAAAAATGGAAAGTTAAGGAATTTAGATAATTTTTGAAAAATAAATGTTTCATGCTCACAGATGTGATGATATTGCATCTATACAACAAGAAAATATATGACACACAAAAAGATCTTAAGGAAAAGCCTTTTACTGTGTGGATCACAAGAAACTGTGGAAAATTCTGAAAGAGATGGGAATACCAGACCACCTGACCTGCCTCTTGAGAAACCTAGATGCAGGTCAGGAAGCAACAGTTAGAACTGGGCATGAAACAACAGACTGGCTCCAAATAGGAAAAGGAGCATATCAAGGCTGTCTATTGTCACCCTGCTTATTTAACTTATATGCAGAGTACATCATGAGAAATGCTGGGCTGGGAGAAGCACAAGCTGGAATCAGGATTGATGGGAGACATATCAGTAACCTTAGATATGCAGATGACACCACCCTTATGGCAGAAAATGAAGAGGAACGAAAAAGCTTCTTGATGAAAGTCAAAGAGGAGAATGACAAAGTTGTCTTAAAGCTCAACATTCAAAAATGAAGATCATGGCATCTGGTCCCATCACTTCATGGGAAATAGATGGGGAAACAGTGGAAACAGTGTCAGACTTTATTTAGGGGGCTCAAAAATTACTGCAGATGGTGACTGCAGCCATGAAATTAAAAGATGCGTGCTCCTTGGAAGGAAAGTTATGACCAACTTAGATAGCATATTGAAAAGTAGAGACATTATTTTTCCAACAAAGGTTCGTCTAGTCAAGGCTATGGTTTTTCCAGTGGTCATGTATAGATGTGAGAGTTGGACTGTGAAGAAAGCTGAGCACTGAAGAATTGATGCTTTTGTACTGTGCTGTTGGCGAAGACTCTTGAGAGTCCCTTGGATTGCAAAGAGATCCAACCAGTCCATTCTGAAAGAAGATCAGCCCTGGGATTTCTTTGGAAGGACTGATGCTAAAGCTGAAACTCCAGTACTTTGGCCACCGCATGCGAAGAGTTGACTCAGTGGAAAAGACTCTGATGCTGGGAGGGATTGAGAGCAGGAGGAGAAGGGGACAACAGAGGATAAGATGGCTGGATGGCATCACCAACTTGATGAATGTGAGTCTGAGTGAACTCTGGGAGTTGGTGATGGATAGGGAGGCCTGGTGTGTTACAATTCATGGGGTCGCAAATAGTCGGATACGACTGAGCAACTGAATTGAACTGAAGGAAAAGAAAAAAATTCAAGTATATTAATGACATCTAGGAAATAAAAAACAATATCACAAGATAAAATATTTATATACAGAATTTGACTAGGGTAAAAAAATTTGAAAATATAATAAAAATGACAATAAAATAGAAATTATGAAAAAGTAAATAAAAATCTACAAGAATTAATCCAAAACTTAAACAAGTAAATGAAAAAATCTTCCAAAATGAGGGATTAGAGAAAATATATACTTGTTAACAGATTGTTTTTCCAAGGTGATGATAATATCTCCCTTCTCATATGACCTTGACACTGCTCACACCCAGACATGAGATTCATATCTTTCCATATCATAAGGATCATGATCTCCTTACAATAAAAGAATGTGGTGGAAGTGATATCACGTGATTTCTCAGATTATATCAGAAGAAGCAACACAGCTTCTTTAGGTCACTGAAAACACACAGCCTGGGACTCTTGAAACCCAGCTTAAGAAACAAGAAATATGATTATTCTGAAGCTACTACACTGTGAAGGAGTTTAGTCAAAGGGAAAATTCCATTTGGAGGCACTCCATTTGGATATCCTAGTCTATAAATTTTCCCACCTCAAGTGAGGCTGTATCTAGCAGTTTCTTCCCTTGATGCTCAGGTTGCTTCAGGTTGCAATTGGCACAGGTTCTGATCCTTGACAGTAAAACTTCAGATTCTAATTCCTCCAGCTTCTTCCTTATTTATTTATCTGAGTTTCTATATTATTTCTTTGACAGGCATCTTATTCTTAGTGGATCTGATCTAACCCAGATAGATAAAGTATCTATTTTCAGATTAAGAAAATTCAATGACTTCAAGAATATTCCTCAATATTCAAGAATATTACTTTTAAAGAATTTAATTTTTTTAAAGATTTGGAATAATTTCAGTTTTCTATTTCTTCTAGAGTCAGTTTTAGTATTATTTTTTAAAGAATTTATGTTTTTATTTACATTGCCCATTTGCTGACAGAATTTTTCACAATGTTATTTTATCATCCATTTATATATACTTATAGAATCTTGAGATCTATATTTTTTATTCTAATATTAGTAATTCTCTCTCTCTCCCTTCCTCCCTCTCTTTCTCTATTTCTCAACAGGCCTTTTGATATTTTATCAATTTTATAAAGCTTTTCAAATGAGTTTTTAATATTAATTAGTCTTATTTTGTATATTTGTCTTTATTTCTGCTTTTATCTGTATTATTTCCTTTCCTCTACTTTAGTTCATTTTACTCTTTGTTTTTTAACTTCTTGGAAGAGGTATTTAGATCTTTTGTCAAAACTTTGTTTGTAATATATTTATTTGGGTTATAAAGTTGTTTTTAATATCAGATTTAGACTCATCCTATAGCTTGATATCATTTATTTTTATCTTTGGATTCCTAATATGTTCTTATTTACTTTGTGATTATTTCCCTAATTCATGTCAAAATGTATTTCTCTAATGACAAATGAATCAAAGAATAATTTTTACTAAATAGTAAAATAGCCATATTTGAGTGGGCTGCCGTCTAAGGTGTTGCACAGAATGGCACACGACTAAAGTTACTTAGCTGCAGTAGATGATAGTGTTAATAGATACATTGTATTGCTAATAAATATTAGTAGTATCATTACATACTATTTGGTTCTATATATATCATACACATTAATGTAACCTTACATCACTATAAACGACTGAGAGACTAACACATCTCTATAAATTGATAAAGCCCTGGGATTTCTTTGGAAAGAATGATGCTAAAGCTGAAACTCCAGTACTTTGGCCACCTCATGCAAAGAGTTGACTCACTGGAAAAGACTCTGATGCTGGGATGGATTGGGGACAGGAGGAGAAGGGGACGACAGAGGATGAGAAGGCTGGATGGCATCACTGAGTCGATGGACGTGAGTCTGAGGTGAACTCCGGGGGTTGGTGATGGACAGGGAGGCCTGGCGTGCTGCAATTCATGGGGTCGTGAAGAGTAGGACACAACTGAGTGACTGAACTGAACTGAAACATACCAAAAAGCTAAAGATAAATCAATGGATTTATCTAATAACCAAAAATATTTCATATTTACACTTAAATGTGGAGATATCTAATTGGGCTTGTGTTACGTAATATTGGTATAATGTCTCAGAAAGATGCATGGTAAAAATTTTTGTTACCTAACCGTTGTTCTTCAGTCATGATTCTTGAATTTCTATTTAAATTATTCAATTTTTTTCTTGAGTGCTTAGCATATTGGATTGTCTGGTGTTTAACTGATAGAAATGTGTTCACCTGCCTAATTAATTCATTACCCTATCTCTTTGTCTGCTTGGGGAACCATAAATGAATTTTTAGTTTGCCTTCCTTTGCTTCCCTGGAAATTTTTTCTCTATCCACTCACCCTAAATAGATTTGTACATTCAGAATCCCAATGGAGTTTAATAGTTTTGCATAGCGGTTTGACAATTTGCTTATTATTATAATAGATCTGAAACTTCCTAATTTTACTTAACCTTGCTCATAATCTTCATCCATTAACTCTTTTCTTGAGTGTTTTTGACTGAATGAATAGTAGCTATATAAATTACAGAATCATCCTATTAAAGCTTGTCAGGTTTGCCAATAATTCTTAATCCAAAATTTTGTTAAAAGTTTGTTTGGGGATTACAATTTAAATCCTTTGGTTTAGTGTGTCATCACCTTCTCCTCCAATATTTTCTTATTTATTTTAAAGTTTGAAGTTTGCTATCTTCTGGCCGGTCAAGGTGTGGATAGGAATTTGAGATAAGAATGGGTGGTAGATGAGCTCTTATGAAGGGCAGGCCTTGGATGAAAATAACCACACAGATACATGCATAGAAGGAGATCCTGAGCAAAGATGCAGAGCAACACAGCTGTTAGTCAGGATGCAGCAATGTTCCATGAATAGATTCCTGTCTTCTCCTCCATGGGGTAGGAGGAAAAGCGTGCAGGAAGATTGATACACAGTTAAGAATGGGTTTGAATACTCTCCTCCTGGCATTTTGTGTGTGGCAGTTTTGTAACTAGTACAGATTTCTATAGCCCCAAATCATTTTTCACACTCATTTGTTTAAATGTTCATTTTTCCAACTGAACCTTGACTTTGATATGAACTGCATTTTTATTACAAAATTTTAAGATCATTCTATGAAAATAAATATATCAAATGTATATATATACATCCAAATAACTTGTCTACAAGTTGTTTATTTTTTAATAAATGGTAGGTCATGTTTGCTTTGCTCTCATATGTGTTTATAATTTATCAAAATGTTAATTAACAATCATAAGAACCTTTGCTTTGGAAGCTCAGTTTACTGTTGCTCTCTAATTTAAGACTACCATTAGTTCATACAATAAATAATTAGTAAATATCTACTCCGTGTCAGACCCTGTTGTAAAGGCCACACAAACAGAACTATCATGGAAAATGATAACTTTGCCCTCATAAAATTACAATCTAGAAGGAGAAATACAATAAATAAGCAATCAAAAATTAAATGAAAAAGTAACTGTAGAAATAAGTGCTTAGAAGAAAAATAGAGTGGGATAGTAAGTGATGGAGAATAGCTGTTTTGGGTAAGAAAGTCAGTAAAGAGAGCTTCCCGGGAGCCTCAGTGGTAAAGAATCCACATGCCAATGCAGGAGACATGGGTTTGATCCCTGGGTTGGGAAGATCTCCTGGAGAAAGAAATGGCAACCGCCTCCAGTACTCTTGCCTAGGAAATCTCATGAACAGAGGAGTCTGGTTGGCTATGGAGTCACAAATAGTCTGACACAAATGACTATACATGTGCAGTACAGTAGTCAGTAAACAACTCTTTAAGAAGATAGAAATTTGAATGGAGATCTCATTGGTGTGAAGTTTCAGGCCATAAAAATGTCTGAGGTGAATGGACTCAAAGTCATATATTCAAATACAGAGAAGAAAAGCTAATTAACTAAGGGTTTATTATTCTTGTTTTCAGTCACTAAGTCGTGTCCAACTCTCTGAAACTCCATGGGCTGAAATAAACCAGGCCCTTCGTATTCCATTAACTCCTAGAATTTGCTCAAATTGATGTCTATTGAGTTGGTGAAGCTATTTAGCATTCTCTGCCACCCCATTCTCCTTTACCTTCAATCTTTCCCAGCATCAGAGTCTTTTCCAATAAGTCAGCTCTTCATATCAGGTGTCCAAAGTATTGGAGCTTCAGCTTCAACATAAGTCCTTTCAATGAATAATCAAAGTTGATCTTCTTTAGGATTGAATTGCTTCATCTCCTTGCAGTCCAAGGGACTCTCAAGAGTCTTCTCTTGAGCAACACGTCACAATTGAAAAACATCAATTCTTTAGCACTCAATATTCTTTATGCTGCAACTTGCACATCTGTTTGTGACAACTGGAAAAACCATAGCTTGAGTATATGGACCTTTTTCAGCAAAATGATATATCTTCATTTTAATACACTGCCTAGGCTTTCCTTTCAAGGAATAAGTGTTTTTTGTTTTGTTTTGTTTTGTTTTTAATTTCATGACTGCAGTCACCATACACAGTGATTTTGGAGCCTAAGAAAATAAAATCTGATCTGTCACTACTTCCACTTCTCCTTCTATTTGCCATAAAGTGATAGGAGCAGATGCAATGATCTTAGTTTTGAGTTTCAAGCCAACATTTTCACTCTCCTTTTCAGCCTCATGAAGAAGTTCTTTAATTCCACTTCACCTTCTGCCATTAGAGTGGTGTCATCTACATATCTGAGTTTGTTGATATTTCTTCTGGCCAGCCTGATTCCAGCTTGTGATTCATCTAACCTGGCATTTCGCATGATGTAGTCTGATGTAAGTGAAATAAAGATGTGAAAATACACAGCCTTGTCATACTCCTTTCCCAGTTTGGAACCAGTCAGTTGTTCCATGTCCAGTTCTAATTGTTGGTTCCTAACCTGCAAGCAGGATTCTCAGGAGACAGATAAGGTGGTCTGGTATTCCTATTGCTTAAAGAATTTTCCACAGTTTATTTTGATCCACACAGTCAAAAGCTTTAGTATAGTCAATGAAGCAGAAGTAGATATTTTTTCTGGAATTCCCTTGATTTCTTTATGATCCAACGAATGTTGGCAGTTTGATCTCTGGTGCCTCTGCCTTTTCAAAACTCAGCCTGTACATCTGGAATTTCCTGGTTCATGTATTGCTAAAGCCCAGCTTGAAGGATTTTGAACATAACCTTACAAGTATATGAAATGCACACAGTTATATGGTAGTTTGAACATTTTTTGGCATTGTTCTTTAGGACTGGAATGAAAACTAACCTTTTCCAGTCCTATGGCCACTGCTGAGTTATCCAAATTTGCTGACACGTTGAGTGCAGCACTTTAGCAGCGTCAACTAAGGGATATATATGTGCCTTTAACTGAGTTTTTGCCTAAAGACAAGACATCCATCTAAAAGTCCCTTATAAATTTAAGATATTACATCTCAAACAAATAGTTTAGAGTGGCTCAATAATTGTCTTATATAACGAGAAATACAATCATGAACTGACAGAGTTTGTGACTTTTATTTTGGAATAGGTGGTTGCTTTTCCCTCAGGGAACCAGCATGGTGGCATAATACTCAAATGACACATAGAGGAACTGCAGATCTAGCAAAGATGAGAGATTTTTTTTCCCCATGCCTTCCATTTTATTACCAAGGGAAAATCTTCTTAGACTTCTGCAGACTTTTTATATCCCCCTGGCTAGAATTGGAATGCAATAATGTTTTCTAGAAGGAGAGAAGATAGTTTTGATAAGAGTCTGATATTTTCAACCCATTTAGTAGAAAATGAACTCTCTAAGTAGTCACGAAGTCTCTGCGAGTGTGTGTGTGTGTTTGTATGTGTATGTGTAACTATTGAGTAGCTATCAATGTCTGTTAAATAAAATATTTTTATTCAATACTGAAGCTACAGAAAACCTTAGCCACTACCCATAATTCACCTTAGAAAACCATCATTCTTCATTTTACTGCTGAGAAAGAAAGACATAGACTGAATGTCTTGTTTAAGATCACTGAGGAAATAGAATAACAAGGACTCTTAGCATCCAGCAAGAATGTTATTTCCATTAAGCCCATTAAGCTTCCAAAGTTAAATAAAATGTATCTGTTCTTAGGAGATGGAGAAGGAAATGGCAATCCACTCCAGTACTATTGCCTGGAAAATCCCATGGGCAGAGGAGCCTAGTAGACTACAGTCTATGGGGTCACAGAGAGTCGGACACAACTGAGTGACTTCACTTATTCTTAGAAGAAAATCCTCCCAGAGGGCAAGAAAACATTAATTTATGTGTATTGTTATTAGAGCTCTCAGAATTTTTTGCATTGTCAACAATAATTTCTAAAGCTCACTGTATATAATAAATACTTAATGATAAAAATATATGCAAGTATTATTTTCTACTCCCAACAGTATTTTGAAAATAACCTTTTAGTATATAGGTTTAAAGCTGTAATATACTAAAGTTTTTGGAGATTCTTTGTGAAACTTTGTTCCATAGAATGAAGGTTGACTAATAAAAAAATTCACACACTAAATTCAAAGAATTGTATTTTTGTTATATACTACATTTTAAGGTGGAAATTTATACATTTAGATGGATATTCATATGTTTCAAATATCTGATGTCTGGAATCATATTAACCTAACATTACTCAAATCATAAAACCATTAATGGAAAAATAAATAAGAAACCATCACCAATTGTTTTAGTGTAGAATGAGTAGTAACATAACAATTTCTATATAAGCATCTGATACTCTGTTCTCCCTGCAAGCAGTTTGCTGGTAGAGAACTTCTGGTATGAGGAAGAATATGTTAGTTTCTGGTAATCAGCTCTAAGCAGCAAGCTCTTAATAAATCACTTTCATATACAGAGTAAAGATGAAGTCTGAGCATTTCTGGATGGAGTATTAGGTAAATATTTAATCTATTTTTAATGTGGATCGCAAATGCAATGCATTGTAGGCTTTTAAAATAGTTTTTTTCTTTCTCCTACAAAAGGCTTTTCTCTATAATAACTATCAGCTACACTCCAAAATGGAAAAACTCTCTTAAACTGATATTGTTAACAGAACTAGTAGGAGAGAACAGGCAAAATTATTCTTATTTCTTCATTCTGTCAGCTCAACATTGATTATTTCATCGTTCATTCTTTTGTCATTCATCCAAGTGTACAGCACAATGGTGATCAGAGGTTAAAGGTATCATTTGTTAAAATAGTAAACACTTTATGTCTTGATGTATATCTCAAATACATCAATAGATCATTATACTTCCATGAGAGTCTGGTGACAGAAGGGAGCATGGGAGTCAGTTGGTCACAGGAGATAAGAAATAATCTCAGGGAGGTAGAAATTAAAAGAAGCTCTCTAAGTAATACCAGGGCTTCCCTGGTAGCTCAGCTGGTAGAGAATCCACCTGCAATGCAAGAGGCCCCAGTTCCATTCTTGGGTCAGGAAGATCCCTGGAGACGGGATAGGCTACCCACATCAGCATCCATGGGCTTCCCTGGTGGCTCAGATGGTAAAGAACCTACACACAGTGAGGAAGACCTGGGTCAGTACCTGGTTGGGGAAGATCCCTTGGAGGAGGGCATGGCAACCGCCTCCAGTATTCTTGCCTGGAGAATCCCCATGGACAGCCGAGCCTGGGGGCTACAGTCCATAAGGTCAAAAGAGCTCAGTCAGATGACTGAGCAGCTAAGTACATACAGCACAGCACCCTACATAAAGTTGCATCTCACCTAAATCCTAGCACATGAGTAAAATGTATTAACTGGGAGACAGAGAAACAGGAAAGAGTCCAGCAAAAGAAGAGTACAGATAGTCCCTCACCTATGCTGCTTCAATTTATATTTTTCAACTTTGCAATAGTGTACAAATCCATTTGTATTGAGTAGAATTGTACTGTGAATTTTGATTTTTATTTTTGATATTTTTTCTTAGACTAGATATGCAATGTGATACTCTCTGGTGATGCTGGGCAGTGTCTGTGAACTGTAGCTCCCAGTCAGTCGCATGATCACTGGGTAAATAAGCAATATACTTACAGTTATTCTGCACCCAAAAATATACTCTATTTTTCACTTTTAATAGCCAATTAGTTACATGAGATATTCAACACAGTTTTAGAACAGACTTTGTATCAGATCATTTTACCCAACTCTAGGCTAATGCAAGCGTTATGAGCATTTTTAAGGTAAACTAGGCTAAGCTGTGGTATTCAGTAGATTAGATGTATTAAGTGCATTTTTGAACTAAGGTATTTTCAACTTATGATGGATTTACCAAGAAATAACCCCATCATAATTTAAGAAAGATTTGTAGATGCAAAATTGCATCTTGTGTTTGGAAAAACATAAGCAAACCCACCAGCCAATCCAATGACTCCTATACCTGTCAAAAAATGAACCCCCTTTCAGTCAACATTTTGTAAATGAAGTTGGAGAATATTGCCTTAGATAATCTATTATAAATACTACTCCAAACTAAGGGATTCAAAAATACCAGTTGAGGGGGAAACCAACATAAAAAACAGAAAAGGAGAATGTGTCAGAAAGTTCATCTGAACAAACTCAGGTCGTATAGTGTCTTGGGTAAGATGCTTGAGCCCAGCTAGGGCTTAAATAAGAGATGTACATGGCATGCAGTCATCAATCAAAACCAAACACATACATGTGGTATCATATTTGTCTTTCTTGGTCTGGTTTATTTCACTTAGTATGATAACCTCTAGATCCATTCCTGTTGCTGAAAATGCCATTATTTCATCCTTCTTTATAACTGAATAGTATTCCATTTTATACACACACACACACACACACACACACACACACACTACACACACATATACATATAAAGACTTATTCATTCAGTCACTCAGTCATGTCCAACTCTTTGTGACCCCATGAATCACAGCATGCCAGGCCTCCCTGTCCACCTATACATATAAAGATTAGGGGGATATATATCTGTCAATGGATATTTAATTTGTTTTCATATTTTCATATTTTGGCTATTGTAAATTGGCTGTTATGAACATCGGGGTACATAACACAAATGAACTTATTTACAAAATAGAAATAGATCCAAAGACATAGAAAATAAATTTGTGTTTACAAAAGCTTACAAAAAGGGATAAATTGGGGGTTAACATGTACATACTACTATATATATATAATAGACAACCATCAGGGACCTACTGTACAGCACAGGGAACTATACTCAGTATTTTATAATAGCCTATAAAGAGAAAGAATCTGAAAAAGAAAATAAAAACATACACACACACACACACACACACACATATATATGAATCACTGTGCTGTTCAGCTGAAACTATACAGCATTGTAAATCAACTGTACTCCACTGAATAAACAAACAAAATACAGAAAACTTTGAGTAATTAGGAGCAAGTCTGAAAGAGGGAGTGGGAAGTGCCGGTGTCAACAGATTTCATTTTCTTTGTATGTAGCATTGCTTCTTTAAAAACTTAAGGATAGTTTTTAAGGGACCTTATAGCTGGTTGTAGTAACAGAGCACTAGCTACTAGCTAGTTGGTACCCATTCCTGGATGTGAATATCCTTAGCATAGTACCCAGCTCTAGAACAAACACTGCAAAAATAGGTTGCTTTTCTATGTGGTCTCATGAAAAGTAGTTTTTCAAATCCTCCTCCTCCCAGTATCCATCAATATTCTTTTTGAGCAAGATATTTGTGACCTCTGTAGTCCTGAAGATGTTAACTGAGGAGAACATAGGAAAGTTTTTTTTGTGTGTTTGTTTTCTTTGTAGAGACCTTAGAATAATTCTTATTTTAACCCTCCTCTTTTCCTTCCTATCCTTCTAGTCCTTTCCTTTCCTCCTCTTCCTTCATTTTTTTTTTTCAAATGATCTTAGCAATGCAATGGTAAGTTTTCATACAGGATAGAGTGAAATTAAGAAGTTTTATTCAGAATATTCTGCCTTTAGGAGCCTTTCTCTACCAGTGAGCTGTACATTCCAGAAGGCAAAGAAGATCAGAGTGGCAAAGTAAGGGTTCTAGAAGATGATATAAAATAAAGGCATGAAGGCATGGTGGTAGTATGAAAACTGAGAACAAGCAAAAATATATACAACTACAAATTTCTGATTACGGAATATTTTTTTCATATAGTATTCAAATAAAAATGCATCTAGAAATACATATAGAAAAATACACACATTCAAATACAGAATTGTGCTAACAATAATAACAGTCCCAAATATAACCTGTTGTTCCAAATCCTGTCAGGCTTCCTTCTCTGTATTTTTATTGAAGTCACAGTGTGCATCAGTGCTGTCTTGCTTCATATATAAATATCACTAAAGCACTAGCAGAATTCCTGAAACAGTATTATATAAGTGTTTGTTCTGAGTCACACTTCCCTTGGATCATGCCTGAGCGTTACGTAAATCACTTGTCACTCACAGCAGCCATAAGAGGTCAGTTTTGGGATTGCCCCACTTTTAGAAATAATGAAAGTGAAGAATAGAAAAATTAAACTTCAAAAAATTAGGGTTCCTAAGGTTATATATCTAATGCCACTCCACAAGGACCTGATGGAGTCAGGAAGCAGATCCAAGTGGTCACTTTCCATATTGAAGTTCTTAACCTCCATGACTCTGAGAGATTGCAGCAAACCCCTTGACACTGGTGGACTTCATTTTTTCCTAATATTCTTAACATTTTAGAGGGTTGTGACACTGCAATGTTCCCTAAGCAGCTCTTCCTCTGCTTTGGATGCAAACTTGTGAGACTGTCCATCTAGATGCCACCCAGAGTTTCTTTGTTCCCTAGTTGAGGAGGTGGCTACATGGGAGTAAAATGTGTATTAATATGTGCCTGAGTTGCC
The DNA here is from genome assembly GCA_917880005.1 of Nanger dama. NCBI lineage: Eukaryota > Metazoa > Chordata > Mammalia > Artiodactyla > Bovidae > Nanger > Nanger dama. Next base: position 61,902,608 of record CAKJTW010000004.1, on the reverse strand, counting down.
ATGGATTCCATATTCTTACCAGGGGCGATGTGAAAGTCAATGAAGTCAGTCAATGGACCCAGCACAGGTAGTCTTCCCTCATTCCATGCTCTTTGTTAGAGTGTCCAGATTGAGAGCTTTTATTTGACTATTATATAGTGAACCCCTCAAGAGCTTCCAGGTTGTTTAGGTTTGTTAGGCATTGAATATGCCTTACATATTTGACCTGATATAAAGCTCAGAAGACATCTGTCAGGTTCACACATCATCATGCTAATTTCATAAACACAAGAACTTGAGGCCCTTGGGGAGAGACATGCCCAAATTTAGGTAGGAAGAAAAATTAGGTAGAAAGCAAAAGAGTTGGGGTTTAAAGCAAACACATCTTTGGTCTTTTCCATTTGCCTTCTATCCTCAATGTGAGAGCTGCTTTGCATTGGTCACCATTGTGGATATATGGCCACAATCTATTTGAATTTTTCTCTCAATAAACCTAAATTATAGATATAAAAAATTAAACCTAAGAAAGTGCAAACCATTCAAGAATCTTCCAGCAGTCTAAGTGCTACACACATCATACAAAGAGGAAATCCAGAACAGGGAGAGTCATAGGGTTAGTGAGGGCTTATTCTTTAGCTGTAAAGTACACTGATTGAACTAAAAGCTAAACATTTCATCAGCAATATCTTTTAGTAAATTATAAATTGTGCTCAACATCTCTGTTACCAAGTACAAGTTTGTGTGCCCACCATGTAGTGAGGCCAAACAATGTTGAAATCTCCAAGTTTAGAAGAGAGAAAGGTGTGTTGCAGGTCCATGGAAGGAGATTATTAGGTGGCTCATGCACCCATAATCCCCCAAACACCTAGAAAGATTTTAGCAAAGCTCTTTTAAAGACAAGGTAGGGGAGGGACATGATTGATTGTTGCAAACTTCTTGATTTAGGAATTGTTCTTGCAGCCATTTACGTAGGTCAAATCATAATGTTTCTATAAATCTCTAATAACACAAATAGAAGAGGTGGCAAGAATACACAGAGTAACTGTACAGAAAAGATCTTCACGACCGAGATAATCATGATGTTGTGATCACTAATCTAGAGCCAGACATCTTGGAATGTGAAGTCAGGTGGGCCTTAGAAAGCATCACTAAGAACAAAGCTAGTGGAGGTGATGGAATTCCAGTTAAGCTGTTTCAAATCCTAAAGATGATGTTGTGAAAGTGCTACATTCAATATGCCAGCAAATTTGGAAAACTCAGCAGTGGCCACAGGACTGGAAAAGGTCAGTTTTCATTCCAGTCATAACAAAGGCAATGCCAAAGAATGCTCAAACTACCACACAATTGCACTCATCTCACATGCTAATAAAGTAATGCTCAAAGTTCTCCAAGCCAGGCTTCAGTGATATGTGAACCGTGAAATTCCAGATGTTCAAGCTGGTTTTAGAAAAGGCAGAGGAACCAGAGATCATATTGCCAGCGAAAAAGCAAGAGAGTTCCAGAAAAACATCGATTTCTGATTTATTGAGTATGCCAAAGCCTTTGACTGTGTGGATCACAATAAACTGTGGAAAATTCTTGAAGACTTCAGTTCCACCTGACCTGCCTCTTGAGAAATCTGTATGCAAGTCAGGAAACAATAGTTAGAACTGGACATGGAACAACAGACTTGTTCCAAATCAGAAAAGGAGGATGTCAAGGCTATATATTGTCACCGTTTTTGTTTAACTTACATGCAGAGTACGTCATGAGAAATGCCAGGCTGGATGAAGCAGAAGCTGGAATCAAGATTGCTGGGAGAAATATCAATAACCTCAGATATGCAGATGACACCACCATTATGGCAGAAAGTGAAGAAGAACTAAAGAGCCTCTTGATGAAAGTGAAAGAGGAGAGTGAAAAAGTTGGCTTAAAGCTCAACATTCAGAAAACTAAGATCATATCATCTGATCCCATCACTTCATGGCAAATAGATGGGGAAAGAGTGGAAACAGTGGCAGACTTTATTTTTGGAGAAGCTCCAGAATCACTGAAGATGATGACTGCAGCCATGAAATAAAAAGACTCTTACTCCTTGGAAGAAAAGTTATGACCAGTCTTGACCGCATATTAAAAAGCAGAGACATTACTTTGCCGACTAAGATCCGTCTAGTCAAGGCTATGGTTTTTCCAGTAGTCATGTATGGATGTGAGAGTTGGACTGTGAAGAAAGCTGAGCACCAAAGAATTGATGATTTTGTACTGTGGTGTTGGAAAAGACTCTTGAGAGTCCTTGGACTGCAAGGAAATCCAACTAATCCATCCTAAAGGAAATCAGTCCTGAATGTTCATTAGAAGGACTGAAGCTGAAACTCCAATACTTTAGCCACCTGATGCGAAGAGCTGACTCATTGGAAAAGACCCTGATGCTGGGAAAGACTGAAGGCAGGAGGAGAAGGTGATGACAGAGGATGAGATGAGTTGGATGGCATCACCAACTCAATGGACATGAGTCTGGAGTAAACTCTGGGGGTTGGTGATGGAGAGGGAGGCATGGCATGCTGCAGTCCATGGGGTCACAAAAAGTCAGACAAGCCTCAGTGACTGAACTGAAGACAAATGTTATTCTCTGTTCTGCAAATTTTTATCTCTATATGAATGAATGCTTAAAGATCAGTAACTTGAGAATCTGTTATCTTGTATATTTCAGGCTTTAGACAACAATCTTTTACAAAAGGTGCAAAGCCAGCATAATTAAGCACAGTCTACAGAGCACAAAATTTAAAGTAAAGGTAACAGATTTAATATGGAGTCAGATTTATTCTTCCATTACACCTCTCTGGGTCTCAAAAGGTGACTCCAAGACCAGTTACATGGGCATACATCATGCAGCAACATATAAGAAGTGGGATGCTCAAACCACCCCCACTCCTGCAAAATTATACCCTCTGGAGGGGAGGCCCAGCATCTGTGTCGATCAAGTCACCCAGCTAATTCTGGTGCACACTCAAGTTTGAAAACCACTGGTCTAATGAGGAGGCCTGCAAACTGTTTTCCCTCCAAAAGGCGAACTACTCAATAGTTTTATCTTTGAAAGCCATACAGTCACTAATGCAGCTTCTCAGCACTGATGTAGCATGAAGATAGTCGTGGACAGTACACTAATGAGTGATCATGATAGCATGCTAATAAAGCCTTCTTCAGGGACTCCAAGCTTTGACTTACAAATAATTTTCATGTTCCACAATTCATCATAATTTTTTTACAGCTTTTAAAAACATATAAGAACCGTTCTTGAATGTGTGCATGCTTGTTTCAATCATGTCTGATTCTTTGCAATCCCAAGAACTATCACCTGGCAGGCACCTCTGTCCATGAGATTCTCCAGGCAAGAATATTGAAGGGTTTCCATACCCTCCTCAAGGTGATCTTCTTGACCCAGGGATCAAACCTGCATCTCCTGCAATGCAGGTTTTTCTTTATCCACTGAGCCACCAGGGAAGCCCAAGAAGTATTCTTAACCTTTGGGCAAAAATCAGTGACCAGTTCGGGTTGGTTCATGGTTTGCCAAATCCTCCTGTAGTGTCTAGAAACATCAAGACCTTTTATTCCAGAGAGACATTATTCAGTGTCTCAGCTCTGCCATGGGCTGCCTCTGGACTTCAGGGACTCAGTCCATCTCCATCTCATTGCAGTTTCATCATGTGTAAAATGGAGTTAATAATATTTTTCTCTGGGTTTTTGTGAGACATCAAAAGTGAAATAACTAGTATATAAATGGTTCTCAATATGAATTCCCTCCAGTCTTCTAACAATCATGCCCTTTCCACGTAAATACCAAGTAAAAATTCTTAGCCCTATTTTCTACAAAGATAAGTAAGTTCTTATTGGAACAGTAGTTACTCTTGGACACTTTTCTTCCACATGAGGGATCTTTTAAGTAATACCATTACGGACAGAGTGTGTACATTACAGACAGAAGTCTTCTGCCTTCCCTCAGAAGACTGTTTTCTGTTCCAAAGCTTACACGCCCAGAAGCCCACATCAGATATAGGCCTCACATTGCAGCTTCTTAATGGAGACAAAGAACAGATGCCTCCAATTAAGAAACAGCAGGAATGAAGCATACCTCCCTTTTCAAACCATCAGAGCTAAGCAGACTGGGTCACAAGCAAAGAAGGCTTGCATTTAGACAGAAATAACCACGGACAATTTTTCACACCTGAGAACAGAGTTGGGGATGAGTTGATCATCTGTGCTGAAGGTGAAAAACCCAACAGAGAATGTTGGCTTACAAAAAGGTCCAATATTCTGAATTTTTGATTGATTGCTTATTTGGCAGACTATCCTGGTTGAGCACTATTTTTAAAATTTTATTAAAAAATAGTTAATTTGCAATGTCATGTTAGTCTAGTTTCAGGTATACAGCAAATTTGATTAAGATATATATCTGTTCATTTTTTTACATTTTCTTCTGTTATAGGTTATTACAAGATATTGAGTGTAATATAGACTATATACTCTATTATATAGAGTTGGTCTTTATGCTATACAATTGGTCTTTGTTGGCTATTTATTTTATATAGAGTATATATTTTCATCTCCAACTCTTGATTTATCCCCTGTACCCTGCCTTTCCTCTTTGGTAACCATAAGTCCCTTCTCTGTCTGTGAGTCTATTTCTGTTCTGTAAATAAATTCAGCTAAATAAATTGCTTTAGATTCCACATAGAAGTGATATCATCTGATATTTTTCTCTCTGTGTCTGGCTTACTTCACTCAGTATGATAGTCTCTAAGTCCATCTGTGTCACAGCAAATGGCATTATTTCATTCTCTTCTTTTGTGCTCTGATTCATTTCAGCCCCATGGACTGTAGCCCACCAGGCTCCTCGTCCAGGCAGGAATACTGGAGTGGTTCCACTTCCTACTCCAGAGGATCTTCCCAACCCAGGGATCGAACTTGCATCTCTTGCATTTCCTGCGTTGGCAGGCAGATCCTTTAACCTGGGAAGCCCCTGTTTTTTTATGGTTGAGTAATATCCTTTGTGTATATATGTATGTATGTATGTGTACATATATCCATCTTTGTTCATTCATCTTTTAATGGACATTAGGTTGCTTCCAAGTCTTGGCTATTGTAAATACTGTTGCTATGCACATAGAGGGTGCATATATCTTTCATATTATAGCTTTGTACAGACATATGTCCAAGAATGGAGTTGCTGAATCATATGATAGCTCTATTTTTAGCATTTAAGGAATATCCGTACTGTTCTTCATAGTGAGTGCACCAACTTACATTCTCATCAATAGTGTAGGAGGGTTTCCTTTTCTCCATACCTCCTGCAGCTTTTGTTATTTGTAGACTTTTCCATGATGACCATTCTCACCTGTATGAATTGTATATTAGGATAGGTCTGTTGTTATTCAGTTGCTTTGACATGTGTGACTCTTTGAAACCCATGAACCGCAGCATCCTGGGCCCCTCTGTCCTCCACAATCTCCCGGAGTTACTCAAATTCATGTCCGTTGAGTCAGTGATGCTATCTAAGCATCTCATCCTCTGCTGCCCACTTCTACTTTTTCACCTTCTATTTGCTATGAAGTGATAGGACCAGATACCATGATCTTAGTTTTATGAGGGCTGAGTTTTAAGCCAGCTTTTCCACTGTCTTCTTTCACCCTCATCAGGAGGCTCTTTGGTTCCTCTTCACTTTCTGCCATTAGAGTGGCATTATCTACACATCTGAGGTTGTTGATATTTCTCCCATCAATCTGGACTCCATCTTGTGATTCATCCAGCCTGGCATTTCGCATGATGTACACTGGTTGCTGTTGTTTAGCTACTTAGTCGTGTCTGACTCATTGTGACCCCATGGACTGCAACATGCTAGGCTTCCTTGTCCTTCACCATCTCCCCAAGCTTGCTCAAATTATATCCATTGAGTCGGTGATGCTGTCCAACTATCTCATCCTCTGCTGTCCCCTTCTCCTCCTGCCTTCAATCTTTTCCAGCATCAGGGACTTTTCTAATGAGTTAGCTTTTTGCATCAGGTGGCCAAAGTATTGGTGCTTCAGCTTCAGCATCAGTTCTTCCAATGGGCAGACACTAATACCATATGCCACTTATTTGCTGTATGATATTAAACAGTACCTTAATGATCTCTCACTTTCCTCATGTTGTAAGAGTAATAAGGCTAAGTTTCCAAGGTTGCAGTAGAAAGCTTCACCTAGAAGATGCTCAAGAAGAAACCATCAGCCACTGAGCTTCCAGAGTGCATTAAGCACCTTTCTTTCCAACTCCACATTGATAGCTTGAAACCAGCCACATGCAAACACTAAAAGTCAGGGATTGCTTTTATTGTATTTAATTTTGGGGAAACACTTCTTAAAATTTACCTTACTTCACTCAGATCAGATCCCTGTACCTGCTGCTGTCTATACTTTACTCCTTAACCATAGAAATAAATGTTTTATCTGTGATATTTCAGACTTTAACCAGAAGTTATAGGAAAGATGTATCTGAGGAAAAAAATGACAGCATAGATATTATGACATTGTTTTTTACTTCCATTTAATAATGAAGCTCAATATCTTCAGGATGAAGATATCAAAGACCAAACTATGTCTGAGGCAAAATTAACAAAAGGCTACTTATTCACAAACTTACAGCATATAATTCATAAAGCTTCTTTGAGGGACTTCCTTGTGGTACACTCATTAAGAATCTGCCTCCCAATGCAGGGGGATGTGGGTTGGATCCTAGTCTGGGGAACTACGATCCCACATGCTACAAGGCAACTGAGGCCACATGTCACAACTACTGAGCCTGTGAGCTGCAACAAATTTGTTACCTTTCACTTCATTCTCATTTTAAAAAATTGTGTGGCCAGACTATCTCTATTTTAGCCTCATATTCTCTTGAATTATTTCTTCAAGAGCATCTGACATTTAATTTATACCTACATTTTTCCTGGATGCTGCAACTTGAGTGAACGTAGAGGACATTATGCCCAGTAAAATAATCCAGTCAAAAAGAACATATTGTATGATTCTCCTTATATAACATGCAAACAGTAATCAAATTCATAGAGATAGAAAGTGGAAGGGTGATTGCCACAGGTTGTGGGAAGAACACAATGGGGAGTTAGCATTTAACAGGTACAAAGTTTCTGTCTTGGAAGAGGAAATATTTCTGGAGATGCATAGTGATGATGGCTGCACAACAATGTAAACGTACTTAATGTTACTGAACTGTGCTGTGAAAGATAGTTAAGGTGGTCAATTTTTGTAATACATGCTACCACAATGGAAAAAAAATAGAAAGTATCAAAAATACTGCTTTAAACAGAAGGCAGCTTCTTGCAGATTACCTGGACACCTAGGTTCCTCATTGCTGCTCCATCCTGACTCTCCTCTGGTGGGGGAAAGCAGAGAGCTTTTATCCTCAGTGTCTTCAATGGCAACTTCGTGTTCTCTTTCTTCTTCTTTTCTTTAATGTCTTGATAGTTTCATAGTTGCATTAACTTCCATCTGGGAAGTTACTATTTAATCAAATGCTTGCAGGCCAGGTTAAAAAAATAACTGAAATTTCACCTCTTACTTTGAAGTCACAAGCTAATTTTGAAGAAAAGTAGTGCTATTTTTGTTTTTAAAAGAGGTTTGCATACTATTTATTTGGTTGTTCTAGGTCTTTGTTGCTGCACATGAACTTTCTTTAGCTGTAGCAAGCAGGGGCTCGTGGAGCATGGGCTACAGCTAGTAGTTTGGGCACAGATTTAGGTGCCTTGTGGCATGTAGAATCTCCCTGGACCCACTCCAGTATTCTGGCCTGGAGAATTCCATGGATTAGGTAGTCCATGGGGTCACAAAGAGTCGGAAATGACTGAGTGACATTCACTTTCACTTTTTAGGTGCCTCATGGAATGTAGAATCTTCCCAGACAAGTGACTGAACCCATGTCCCAACCCCTGCATTTGTATGAGAATTCTTAACCACTGGACTACCAAGGAAGGCCAGTACTATTTTTTTTTTTGTTGCCCTATATTCATCTAATTCTTTTTATTCTTCATAAATATCATCAGGTAATTTATTTAAATAATATATTCCTGAGATCAAAAAACCCACTCCAGTGTTCTTGCCTGGAGAATCCCAGGGACGGGGGAGCCTGGTGGGCTGCCGTCTATGGGGTCGCACAAAGTCGGACACGAATGAAGCGACTTAGCAGCAGCAGAGATCAAAAAAAAAAAACAAACACCCAGAGTTAAAATTGTAAGCAGATTCAATCTTGTTACAATAATTGAATATTTATATCATTGTGTGTTTCCTTAAAGAAAAGTGCTTTAATTTGTAGGTACATTTTATATGTATTTAAATGTTAAATAGTTATCTTATGGGAATACTGTGTAAAGAATTATAAATATAAATCAAACTCTGCTTCTTCCCCAAAGATTCATAATTGTATCTGTTTTCATTTTTAATGTATAATAGCACTCAATAAAATACTAAATATAAATTGCTCACCAATTTGCTAATTCTGCATAAAGGTTTTACTCAGCAAATGAAAGGTCTTTTCCTCTGTGAATAGCAAATTATTCAATTAAATGAAATTAAGCTAGCATACAAACTATAAAATTCAATATATATCTTGATAAGAGTTAAAAAATATTTAGTGAAATATACTCACTTTGTAATGTACTCACTTTGTTTATTGTTTTCTGTTTCTTATAAATATTTCATAACTTTGTTCATTAATTACAGTTTGCTTAGTGATTTCTAAACACATACATTAATTAATTCTCAGTGAACAGAAACATTGTCCCTATTATTAAAGATTGCTGAAGCATTATCTATCTTATAGTAATGTCTATTTAAAACATAATCTGTACAAAAACAGAAAGATAGTTACTCCACATTTACTCACCCATGTGACTTGATTTGAATATGGCATTCTTCACCAATTTCTGTGGTCTACTAGCTGGTGTTTTGAAAGTCAGCATTTTAGTTCTAGAGATTGGCAAACTTTTTAGTGTCAAGGGGAAGATGGTAAATATTTTTAGCTTTGCTGGCCTGATCATCTTTGTCACAACTAATCAATTGTGTCATTATTGCATATAACTGTAGATAGTGTGTAGATCAATGAGTATGACTATACCCCAAAGAAACTCTATTTCTGGATATTGAATTTTGAATTTCATATAATTTTCATGTATCACGAAATATTATTTTGATTTGTTTCAACTATTAAATAAACAACTTCAGTCAAAAAATATACTAGACTAATGATGATGATTAACGATAGCAGTGATAATTTTGGTAGGAGAGGATCATGGCCTCATTAATCAGCTAGAGTCCTCTTTATGTTTAAGAGCATTGTTTTTAAAGGAGTTCAGAACACAAAAGCATAATATTTTCCATGATATTAATTAATTTATATTATTACATTAATATACCTGTGCATAAGACATCTTGTGGGCAAGAAAAGAAAATAAGGTATCTTTACCTTCTTTGGTATTTCTGTTTTCTGCATGGAATAGATATAATACCTGTCTCAAAAATTATATATGTGTGTGTGTGTATGGATATACAACTTTGAATCTTTTCTTTGTGAGGCAGGTATTTGTATCTATATTTGTGAGAAATAGATATATAGATTTAGCGAGAGATTAGAGATAGAGATTGAACCTGAGAGTGAGAGTCTGGCGCATGGACATCTAATGAAAGATGCTTAATGAATACACATCATAGTGTGCTAATGATTATTATTTTATTCATAGTCTGTACTTCACATCTTACTATGACAAATAATGAAAGAATATGATCTTTTACACTGTATAGACACTAGGTAGGGAGCCCTAAGGAGACAGTCCCAACTTGGAAACCATCCTGCAAAATCATTATATGGAGAAAACAAAGATCATCCAACCAGGTTTATCTGTGAAGGGTTTCAGAATCACCTGTAAGACAGCCTTCTTAGACAAAGGAACTGTTCAGGAATACACACTTCTTACAAGAGAATGATTCAAGGATAGGATGTGGTAGAGAAAATGGGGAAGGCAGAATGCTGCACCATTGTGAATACAATATGGGTCCATGCTCAGACTGCTTCTGGCTTATTTTCTATATATGTTTTGAACCCAAGACTCATGGAATAGTGATTTCTCTTATATCTCTATACAGTTAAAGCAGCATAAGTTAGAACTGTTTCATAAGCTATTTGCCAAAATGTAGTAGAAACAACTTGGAATCAGTCAGTTCAGTTCAGTCACTCAGTCATGTCTGACTCTTTGCAACACCATGGATCACAGCATGCCAGGCTTTCCTGTCCATTACCAACTCCCAGAGCTTGCTCAAACTCATGCCCATTGAGTCTATGATGTCATCCAACCATCTCACCCTCTGTTGTCCCCTTCTCTTCCTGCCTTCAATCTTTCCCAGCATCAAGGCCTTTTCCGATGAGTCCGCTCTTCACATCAGGTGGCCAAAGTATTGGAGTTACAGTTTCAGCCTCAGTCCTTCCAAGGAATATGCAGGACTGATTTCCTTTAAGATTGACTGGTTTGATCTGCTTGCAGTCCAAGAGACTCTCAAGAGTCTTCTCCATCACCACAGTATTAACATATTCATCACTTTGTCACTGAAACCATGGGAAGGTTAAGGTGATCTGAAAAGCAAGTCAACTGGAAGTTAGGTTGAAGATATCATGTTCCAGTGGGCATCAGAAGCATCTGGACAACTTTGGAATTTTGGGCCTCTACTATAAGTGTCTGTAGCAGCAAGGTCTCACAGTATCATGTTAGAACAGTACAGGGAAGCCTGGCTGCAGTCTATGGGGCTGCAAAGAGTAGGATACAACTGAACAACTGAACAATTGAGTAGCCTAGCAGACCACTCCATGAAGAAACAATTTCCTTCTTAGGACTCACAAAACTGTTTAAACAATTTCAGAAATCTTTGATTCTCTAAGTTTTGAGTGAGGTAATTTTTATTGGGGGCAAAGTTGTGAAACCACTAAGTAGGTAAACCTGGATTTTAAACATATGGAATTGTGGATGACAGTTGAACACGACTGAGTGACTTCACTTTCACTTTTCACTTTCATGCATTGGAGAAGGAAATGGCAGCCCACTCCAGTGTTCTTGCCTGGAGAATCCCAGGGACGGGGGAGCCTGGAGGGCTGCCATCTATGGGGTTGCACAGAGTCAGATACGACTGAAGTGACCTAGCAGTGGCAGAAACAAGCCAATATATTGGGCTTTCCAGGTTGCTTTAGCAGTAAAGAACCTGTCTGCCAATGCAGGAGACAGAAGAGACAAGGTTCAATCCCTGGGTCGGGAATATCTCCAGGAAAAGGGCATGGCAATGCACTCCAGTATTCTTGCCTGGAGAATCTCATGCACAGAGAAGCCTGGTGGCTACAGTCCTTAGGATCTCAAAGAGTCATACAAGACTGAAGCAACTTGGCACTCACACATGCAAGCCAATATATTTATTGGAGTTTCCAAGGTGGTGCAGTGGTAAAAAAATTCACCTACCAGTGCAGGAGTCACAGAAGACCTCAGTTTGTTCCCTAGGCCTGGGAAATACTCTGGGGTAGGAAATGGAAACTCTCTCCAGTATTCTTGCCTGAGAAATCCATGGACAAAGGAGACTGGTGGTCTACAGTCCATGGGGTCACAAAGAGTCAGACATTACTGAGCATACATACACAGATGAGGAAATCTATTACTGAAGGTAAAATTAAAATCTGGAGAAATAACATGATTTTTTTCCTACTATTGCAAAAATAAACTCAAAATTGAGATACCATATTTGAGTGGTATGGTATTTGATATTTATTCATTCTTCTTCCCATTCCAAACACCTTGCTTAATAAGATATTTTCTTTCCTTTCATGTATTCTAATTTAATTTTAGTAGGGATATATCTTTCTTCTCAGTTCTATCTCAGTAATGAAGACATGCAGTCTCTCTGTGCTCTCTCTCTCTGTGTATATATGTGTATAAATATAAATATGTATATTATATATAATATATAATATGTGTGTGTGTGTGTGTGTGTGTGTGTGTGTGTGTGTGTGTGTGTGTGTGTGTACGCTGTGCTGTGCTAAGTCACTTCAGTTGTGTCTGACTCTGTGCAACACTATGGACTGGAGCTCATCTGACTCCTCTGTCCATGGAATTGTCCAGGCAAAGATACTGGAGTGGATTACCATGCCCTCCTCTAGGGGATCTTCCCCACCCAGGAATCGAAACCAGTTCTCCTGTATCAACTTCCCTGGTGGCTCAGAGGTTAAAGCGTCTACCTCCAATGCGAGAGACCTGGGTTCGATCCCTGGGTAGGGAAGATCCCCTGGAGAAGAAAATAGCAACCCACTCCAGTGAAAATCCCTTGGAGAAGGAAATGGCAACCCACTCCAGTATTCTTGCCTGGAGAATCCCAGAGACAGTGGACCCCCGTCTATGGGGTTGCACAGAGTCGGACACAACTGAAGCGACTTAGCAGCAGCAGCAGCAGCCAAGAGAAGATAATAAACCTTACCTTATTTCACTGATAACTTATATGGACAATTTTAGGTATCACTGTAATATTGGATCTTGAAAAAAATTTTATGAAACTTTAAACAAATTATTTGACCTGCGATGGAGACCCCAAAAACAATCCCTCAAAACATCATCTTTATAAACTCAATTTAGAGGAATGATGCTTTAAAATATTTTAGTTAATTCATTGTAGGAATAGACAGTAGGTGTTTAAATAAAAAATCATTAATACAATGGTATTCTTATAAAGAGAATTTATGAAAGGACAGTATCAGACATTACAAAAGCATTTTAGTAACATTTTCCATGCAGTGAAACACATCAAAGCATCATTATTTTGAACTTCTACATTGTCATAATAGAAATTTCAAATACAGTCTAAAGAAATTTTAAGAGGACTGTTAAATTCACTCTCATTTGTAGCTCAGTGAGCACAATTAAATGAAAATTGTGGGATTACCTCATTCTTCTGAGAAAAGAATAAAGAAGAAAATGAAATCTCCTTAAAAGATATAAACTATTTTCTTCAAAAATGCATTAGATCATAATAGCCAAATTGTCCAGAATGTTATTGAAAATCACCCACAAGACCAAGAACTAAGAAAATCAAAACTTTAATGAGAAAAAGTCAACTGAGGCCAAGACTGAAATGAGTCAGATGATGGAATTATCTGATAAGAAACTGAAAATGTCACTATAAAAGTGTTCCAAAACTAATTACAAAATATGTAAGTATGTGTAAGCAAATGAAAAAATGCAAAATATCTGTAAGCAAAGCCCCATAAGTTATTTAAAGAAAAAAAAGAAAGAAAGAAGCAAATGTAAATTACAGACCTAAAACATAATGTCAATTTAAAAAATCACTAGATGGGCTCAACAGTAGATTGCATATAATACAGGATATAAATGATAAGTTTGGGGAAAGAACAATAGGATTCATATAATCTGAAAAAACAAATGAAAATACACTAAAACAAAGTCAATATTAGTATCATCAAGATATCAGAATTAGAGCAGAATGAATATGATGCTGAAAGGTTACTTGGAGTAATTGCTGATAATTTCCCAATTTGACAACACACAAATTTATAGATCCAAGATTTTATATGAAACCCAAATAGAACAGAACACAAAATGTCTCAGACAAGACACACCATCATTAAATCCTTGAAAAGTAAAAGAGAAAACACACATGCGTACATGTGTGTGGTCAATCGTGTCCAACTGTTTGCAGCCCTCTAGACTGAAACCCACCAGGCTCCTCTGTTCATGGAATTCTCCAGGCAAGAATATTACAGTGGGTTGCCATTTCCTACTCCATGGGATCTTCTTGACCGAGGGATAGAACCCAGGTCTCCTGTATCTCCTACACTGACAGAGGATTGACAGAGATAAATGGAATATTTTTAATAGAGCAATCTCAATTCAAATTATAGAGTTATCTTCAAAATCCAAAAGCCAGAAGAAATTGACACAATATTTTTAAGTGGTGAAAAAAATGTGCTATCATCCATGGATTCTGTGTCCACTGAAATATGCTTGAGAAATGAAGAGGAAACAGAAGCATTAAGATGAATATCAGTTCAGTTCAGTTGCTCAGTTGTGTCTGAGTCTTTGCGACCTCATGAACTGCAACATGCCAGGATTTGCTGTCCATCACTATGATGAATAAGACTTATCCTAGAGAATGTTCAATGTTCACTTGAAAAGAATATGCATTACATTACTTTGGGATGACATATTCTGTAAATGTTTAAGTTCATGTAATTTAAAGTTCATATCATTTAAAATACAATGTTTACTTACTGGTTTTCTGTCTAGATTATTTACCCATTTATGAAAAAGGGGTACTGTAATCTCCTACTATTTTTAGTTCTTTCTATAAGTCTGTTAATATTTGCTTTATATAGTTTGGTGTCCCTATGTTACGCTATATAAATATTTACAAATGTTATATGCTTCTGTTGTACCTTTTTTTTGTCTCCTAAGTGAGGTGAAGTCACTCGGTTGTGTCCGACTCTTTGCGACTCCATGAGCTGTAGCCCATCAAGCTCCTCTATCCTTGGAATTTTCCAGGCAAGAGTACTGGAGTGGATTGCCATTTCCTTCTTCAGGGGATCATCCTGATCCAGGGATCAAACTCAGGTCTCCTGCATTGCAGGCAGACACTTTACTGTCTGATCCCCCAGGAAAGCACCAGTCCTAATCTTAAAGCTTATGTATCCTGTCTGATATGAAGTGAAATTCTCTGTGACTTGACAGTAAAGAATCTGCCTGCATTACAAGAGACTTGGCCATGTTTCATCCATGGGTCAGGAAGACCCCCTGGAGAAGGAAATAGCAACCCACTCCAATATTCTTGCTTGGAGAATCACATAGACAGAGTTGCAAATAGTCAGACATGACTGAGTGACTAACACTTTCATAGTCCTAGTCTTGAAGCCTGTCTTGTCTGATTGCTATCCCAGTTTTCTTATGGTTTCTGTCTCCATGGAATATCTTTTTCCATCTCTTTGCTTTAAGTCTATGTGTGTCCTTAAAGCTGAAGAGAGTTTCGTAGAGAAAGCATCATATTTTTGTGTTTTGATTTTTTAAAATTCTTTCAGTCACTCTGATTTTTAATGTAAATTTATTTATTTTAATTGGAGGTTAATTACTTTACAATATTGTATTGGTTTTGCCATATATCAACATGAATCCGCCACAGGTACACATGTGTTTCCCATCTTACTGGAGAATTTATTTTTTTTTACATGTAAAATGATTATTTATAGGTACAATTATTGTCATTTTGTTCATTGTTTCCTGAAAGTTTTCTAATTTTTTTCATTTCTTCTTTTGCATTTTTCTTTTCTTTTGGTGGTTTGATAACTTTCTTTAGTGTTAGTCACTCAGTCGTGCCCGACACTTGCAACCCCCATGGACTGCAATCCACCAGGTTCCTCTGTCCATGAGATTTTCCAGGCAAAGATACTGGAGTGGGTTGCCATTTCCTTCTCCAGAGGATCTTCCCAACCCAGGGATCGAACCCGGGTCTCCTGCACTGCAGGCAGATTCTTTAGTGGTATACTTACACCAAACTTAATTAACTTAATTATGATAAGTTAATTATGATAACAATTATGAATGTATTCTAAAATTCTGTAATTTCCTCCTAGTTTTCTCCTGCATCCACACTTTATAATTTTTTTCACAATTTACATCATTTCTGTTAGAATATCCATTAACAATTATTGTAATTGCAATTGTTTGTACTACTTTTGTTTTATTCTGAATTTATCTATATGTTTACCTTTGCAAGTGATATTTATATTTCTTTTTCTATTTGTCTCATTTGAGCCTTTTCATTTTAACTGAAAGAAGCTCATTTAAAATTTCTTGTAAGGTCGATTTTAGTGGTGAACTCCTCAGCTTTTGCTTTTCTGGAACTCTATATTTCTCCTTCTGTTCAGAAGAGCAGCTTTGCTAGGTAGAATGTCTTCAGTAGGTGATTTCTTTTCTTTTTTTTTTCAGCTTTTTGAATATATCATGCCAGTTCCCATTGTCCTGCAAAGTTGCTGCTGAAAAAATGTGCTCGTAGTTCCCTGCACATAAGGTGTTGATTTTTTTTTAAGGTGTTGATTTTTCTTGCTGCTTTCAAAGTTCTCTCTTTACCTGTAATTTTTAATGATTCAGTGATAGCATGTCTTGGAATGGGTGTATTTGGATCCATCTTATTTGGAAATTTTCTGGGCTGCTTGTCTGTTTTCTTCCACAATTTCAGGCATCATTTAGCCATTATTTTTTCAAATAAACTTTCTGCCTCTTTCTCTCTCTTCTCATTCTGTAACTTGTACAGTGTGAATAGTGTTGACCATTGAACAACATGGGTTTGAGCTGAGTCAGTCCACTAATAGGTGCAACTTTTCAACAGTAAATCTTACAACATTATATATAGTCTGTGGTTGGTTGAATTTTCAGATGTGGTAAGATAATTCAGTCACCTAAAAATTGTATGCAGTTTTGACAGCACAGATGATTGGCACACATAATCCCCATGTTGTTCAAGAGTCAATTGCATTGGTATACTTAGGTTGGCCTATAGCTACCTTAAGCTAGCTACCCTCTTCATTATTTTTTCTCTTACCTCCTCTGACTGGATGAAATTCATAACCCTGTTTTTAAGTTTGCTGACTCTCTCTTTCACTGTATCTAGACTGCTGTTGAGACTCTGCTGTCAATTATTTCATGTCAATTATTACATTTATTAATGTGATGTAATATACTGTATTATGATTTCTTTATATATGTGATTTCTTTATATTTATATTTTGTTGAAATCCTTACTTTGTTCATGGATTATTCTCATGACCTCAGTACCTTAGAGTCTTTATGATCATTGTTTGCAACTCTTCATCAGATAAAATTTTAGTCTTTGTTTCACTAAGGTCTTTTTCTAGGATTTTACATTATTCTTTTGTTTGGAACATATTCCTCTTTCTTTTTTCTTTTTCATTTTGCTTGACTTTCTGTGTTGGTTTCTAGCCATATCAATCACTCTTGAAGGTGTAGCCTCTTGGAGATGATGATCCTTATTGCTTAACTTGGTCTACCTGTTTGTTGTTTCTCAAACCTCAGTGAATGCCCAAGTGACCTTCTTTTTTTCTTAGTAGTTCTCAGGAGATGAGGGTGCGCCAAGACTTGTCAGTATCTCAAAGGTGAGAATCTCCATCAGAATCTAGATCTAGGCTGATTGGAAACCACACCCTCAAGATCAATGTCTTTATTTTCTATTTGGTCTAGTTTGATACTGATGCTTTCTTTGCAATCTCATTGACTTCTTCAGTTTCACACTTTCTGTTTAGTTCTTTTAATGATTTCTATCTCTTTCATAAATTTCTCATTTTGTTCATTTACTACTTTTCTGATTTTGTTGACATATTTATTGTTTTCTTGTAACTTATTGAATTTCCTCAAATAATTTTTTTGCATTCTGTATCAACTAAGTCACAAAATTGTGCATCTCTGGGCTTGGTTAGGTAGATGTTTGTTATCTTTTAGTAATGGTATGCTTCTTTGATTCTCCGTATTGCTTGTAGCTTTGTGTTGCCGCTTTTGCATTTGAAGTAGCATTCACCTTCTCCGGTCTTTATTAGCTGCTTTCAGGTGGGCGATACTTTTCGTTGGTCCTGTTTATAGCTGGTGCTTACTCTAACCTTGTGTGGATAATCTGCTCCATGCTTCTTGCTCCCTCTTGTGGCAGAATCCTTAAGCTTGTAAGTCACTTGATCTACAAGTCACCAGCTACTGAAAACCTCTCTTTACTTTTCCTGATGCTGGAGCCAGGGCTCAGTTTCGTGATTTGTCTCCTGTAGATTCTGGCATGTTTTCAGAGAGCACTCTATGTCTACCAGAGCTGGTTCTTTTTCCAGCTTTGGTGAGTGCACACAAGAAACCAGCTACAGCTGTGAGGTTTCCCTAGCAGCTTATAAATAGTCATCCTGATAGAGTCCTGAACACAGTCAACAAGGACTATATCCGTTTAGTGCTTTCTGATCTGCTTATCTTCCTTCTTCCTGCCATGGAATCTCCCTTCAATGCTCCAAGTGTTTTGACAGAGAACTGTTTCTTTAGGAGCATCCTACAAAGCCAGAGCAGCGTGGCACTCTCTTACTGGTTTCCTTTTCCCTGATGGAAGTTAATTGCTGGCTAGTTTACCTCTATGTCCTATCAAACTGGGGTGGAGTGGTGTTGACAGAGTTCTTATCCAAAGGCTGTCTTGATGCTCATGTCTGCCCAAGTCAGCACTCTCCAGGTATTCCCTGACTGTGGCTAACTGTGGCTGAGGCTGCCTTATAGACCTCTGCTGGTTTTATAGCCTATACAAAGGTCTGGGTGCTTATTACTCAAGGCATAGGTGGCTGAGTCTCTTTCTAAGTCTCTTCACATGTGCAGCTGGATCCCACTATTCCCAAAGAATCACTTTTGTTCATACGTAGGTGCCAAATTTTAGTTATTAAAATGGGGGACAAAAAAGTAGCAAAACAAAATTCAAAACACCGAAAATAATAACTCCATTTTGACCAACTGAATATATGAATAAACGATAGATAGACCATTTATAAAAATAGAACTCCAACCCACAACCTGTGGCAACCAGCCCAGGAAACCAACCCATTAGCTGCAGTAACCAACCCAGGATGTCAGCCTCCTATGTATGTCAGTTTTGTGGGAAGTCAGAATAAGAACACTGTCTCTAGTACCAATCCAGGAAATCAAACAATAACTCCAGTAACAACTGGCTCAAGATGACCAGAATTTGATTAATAATTGACAGCTTCTCTAATTTTTGTCTTGCTTTCAACTGAGGACCAAATAGAAAAAGACAAATATGCATTCTTGCCCCGTCACATAATCAAATAGAAAGCCTCCTTTCTACTTAGCTTTCCTATCACTTCCACATGGAAGAAGCCTCCCGATCAGGGCATACTTGAAGCCTTCCCTCACTCTTCTGACTTCTCTTGGATCTCTGCCAAAGCACAAGGGACAGTGGCTGACTTCATCGTTCTAGCACTTCGAATAAATAACCTTTGTTTGTCCTCGTTTGGTTGATCTTTGCTTATTTTCACAATTTCTCTTTCAAAAAGAAAAAGAACAATACAAAAGTCATGAAGGAAGAGAGTTTTTGCCTGTATCTATATAATTTTTTTGTAGATAGTAGTTTTTCACCTATAGATTTTTTTAACCTATCTATATAAAAAATTAAAGAGCTTTGATGTTGTCTGAAATTCCCTAGCCATCCAGTGGTTAGGACTCTGGTTTCACTGCTGAGGAATTGGATTCAACCCCTGGTTGGGGAACTAAGATCCTGCAAGACATGTGCCTAAAATTAAAAAAAAAAACAGACTCAAGTGCCTTAACAAAAAGAACTTAGGTGTTGTCTAGAACTGTCCACAAATTAGCTCTAAGACTTCTGATCATTTTTAAGGCTCAAAATGCATTGCTCAACAGGGACAACTTCTTATGCTTCCAGTAATATGAAGAATTGTTTGTTATCATGAGAGTAGGACTGTGTGTGCAACAGTGTGTACTAATGGAGAATCATTCCATACTCTCTGTGTTATTCATTGTCATTTATCCTTGCACATATTTATTAAAAGTTATGTATTAAGTGTCCTCTTTGAATGTGATAGAGCTGTGCTACTATTGATTTAGTGGCAAACAGAAACACAATTTAACTTCTTAGATACAGACCTGCAGCTCCAGTACAGGGAAGAATACTGAGTTGAAAGTAATCTAGAATTTCAGTCCTACTACTAAATTTATGTGCAGATTTCTCCTCAACAATCCCAATTATAAGACTTGAAAGGCTACTCATATATGACCAAAGGTTTACCCCAAGTTCAACTTTGACTTACAGAGTGCAAAGGAATCTGAGATCACATCGCATTTGATTGAGGTGATAATTACTGAAAAAGTCAGGAACACTAAAATGCAAGATAATTTAAAACTGAAAAAGATGATGGGCCTTTTTCTGTGACAAAATGAAAGGAGCGGGTTACTGATAAGTGGTTTAGGTGACTCAGATGAGCTTGACAAGGCAAACAAACCCTTAGACACCAGAGTGGAATGCAGCCCTTTGCTTGGATGGAGTGTTATAGATGCTTCAAAAAAGGAACAGTAGGTCCAACGTACATACTTTTGGAATAAATTAAACAGGAATTGCATCAAAAATCTACATCTCCGTCTTTGAAACAAATTGAGCTATAAGAGCTGCAATGAAGCCTTCTAATTGTAACTCTGATGTTAAATAGCTCACTGACCTTAAAAGAATTAAGTGAACTTCACAGACCTTACATGAGTTACTGTTTGATAGATTGGAAGATCAGAGACAGAGAAGTTTAAACATCATTTGTTCAGTCCATGACTGGACATTAAATGTCACCTTATTTCAAGTCTCTGAACTTCAGCTTTGTCATTTGCAGAAGAAAGGGGATGTCTTCCAGCCTCAGTGAGGAATGGTGATGGTGTCAATGAACCACAGGCATGATGTTCAGGCAGCTCACACAAGACTACAGGGATGACCAGACGTGATGATTATCATTTAAATGATGACTTAGGGTGGAGATTGCTCAGGTCACATGTGGGTCCAGCTTCTTGGATTTATGGGCTTCCCTGGTGATGCCCTAGTGATAAAGAACCAGCCTGCCATGCAGGAGACAGAAGAGTCACGGGTTCCATCCCTGGGTCATGAAGATCCCCTGGAGAAGGGAATGGCAACCCACTCCAGTATTCTTGTCTGGAGAATCCCATGAACTGAAGTGCCTCATGGGTGACAGACTGTGGAGTCATAAAGAGTCAGACAAGACTGAAGCGACTTGGCACACACACATTTGGGTTTATGATGTGGACAGAAGACACAGCTATATTTTATACAGAATATGATGATTATTCAAACTAAAGGGGAAAAAAGCAATGAACTTATATAAATCTGATGAAGCTTTCCTGAATGTGTCAGGAGAAAATATATTCAAATAAGAATACCTATAGCTACCACTATATCTGTGTTCTATATGGAAAGAATTATCAGGATCCCAGAGAACACTAGAATGAGAACCCCAAGGCTATTCCTTCTATTCTTTACACAGATCTAAACTTACACAAAAGATTCGGATTTCTATTCCATTAAAATGACTAAAGAACATATAGATTAATTGCCAGCCTTTAAACATGTTCCTTTCTTTATTTTTTGATTAAAAATTCAAACCCAATTTCAAATGAACAGGTATTTAAATTTTCAATCTTCATGGACTCTTCAATTCTTTTTAAAACTTAATTGCTTTACAATATTGAGTTAATTTCTTCTGTACAGCAAAGTGAATCAATTACAAGTGTATATATATACACACATATATCCCTCTTATTTGGACTTCATTCTGATCCAAGTTAAACCAAAGAGCCTTGCGTTGAGTTCCTTGTGCTATATGGTAGGTTCTCATTAGTGATCTATTTTAAATATGGTATCAATAGAGTATATATTTCATAGAATCTAAACAGTTTCTGCAGCAGGATTCTCCATTGATAACCACTCAGTTAGGCAGTGGGAATAAAGAAGAGATAGTTCAAGAAATTCTTTTTAAAAGATGTTGATAAATGCCATGTAAATTTTACATGTAAATTTTATCCTACTATAAACATCATTATTACAAAAATATTAATACATAGTCAGCTCCACTCTCACATGCAGGTTGCCCTTGACAGAATGGACTGAGAATGGTCATCCAGCTTGGGCCCTACCTCTTACTCGTTTAAGGGCAAGTCACTTAAACTTTTATGCCTCTGGAATTTTATCTCTAATCTGGAGAAAGAAACATCTCAGAGATTTCTTTTTGTGTGTGCGTATATGTGTGTGTGCACATGCATATTTAAATAAGCATTTTCTATATTTAATGGGAGTTCAAACTGAGTGGTAAAGTGACTTTCCTAAGTCAGAGAATGTTGGCTCTCAGTCAATAAGTGAACACCAGCTTCCTTCCAGACCTTTTATGGAGATGAGAAACGCAGTTCTGCCTTCCAGGACACTTGGTATGGTTGTGTTCTGAGGTCAAATCTCTCACACACAGAGCAGTATTTTGTATCCATACTGTCAACATTCTCTTTTGGGCAAATAGTACAGCTCTTTAGAGACGGATCACTTTTTAATTGACTTGTGTCCTTCTGTCTTACAGTTTCTTATCTGTCTGTCCATCCAAGTCTAACAGGTTCTTTTTTATTTATTGAAGCATAGTAGATCTACCATGTTGTGTCAGTCTCTGGTGTACAGCAAAGTGATTCTGATACTCTTTTTCAGATTCTTTCCCATTAAGGTTTATTACAAGATATTGAATGTATTCCCCTAGGCTATATAGTAAGTTTTGTTGTTTATATATTTTATATATAGTTGTGTGTATCTGTTAGTCCTGCAGCTCTTAATTTATCCATCCTTTTTGGTAGCCATAAGTTTTTTTTTTCTTTCTCTGTATCTGTGAGTCTTTTTTGTTCTGTGAATAAGTTCATCTGTAGATTATTTTTGATTCCACATATAAGGATGTTCTTTGATGGCTTTCAGCTCTGTTGAAAATGGCCCATGGTGGTGTTGATGATGGTGATAATAGCACCTATGGTGGGCATAAGTGGCACTTTTTGACCCCACTTTACCTTTATCCTCATATCAATATGTGAAGAAGTTTCTGACATTAATCCTATTTTACTGATGAAAAATCCAAGACTCAAGGTCACATAGTTAGTAATTGCTAGAGTCAGAATTCAAAACCTCACTAGACTGACCTCAGAGTCCACACACCAGGGTGACCCAAACTAAAATCCTCAAATCATCAGTGTAGAGCAATTTGGAAGCCTGACAGGAACATAAATTCAGGAGCTTTGATCTAACCTGCTGAACGAGTAACATTGCCAGGGTTTGATGCCCACAAAAGGAAACCCAACAAGTTCACCATGTGATTCCCAAGCAGGTCAAAGCCCAAGAGTCACTGCCCTGAACCATCAGTGACTGAGTCAGCTTAGAATTTGGGGACCTGTGACTCTGTTCTTGGCTTGCAAGCTACATAATCACCATCTTTAAGCACAACCCCTGGGCTAAGTCTCCACCTCTCAACCAGAAAGGTGATGGTTTCTAATATAACAGTGGTGCTCAAACTCAGAAAAGTTTGTAATATCCAATCTAGTTAACTTTACAACCTATCAATGTAAAACACACAATTATGTGATTACATCATAGATCATCAATATACAGTGATTATTATTTGCAATTTAATTTAAGGAAGTACAGCTTGAGCAACTTTCTCCCCTTCACTATTGAAACTGTTCTGGGATGTTCTCTTCATATTTTGTCCCCTTTTGATAATAATGGTCCCAAAAGACTTATTGACAGTTGCTCTCCTCTGACATTTAAATATATACTGCCTTAGGTTTGTTTTTTGTGAGTGCTGCTTCTTGTACTAGGTTGTAACTCTCTTAAGATCTCTTTAAGAATTAGAATAGCGTTTTTCAATTGCTGGCAAGAATGGATATGAATAATAAATAAGAAAATAAAGTGATTAAAATATGCCTTACAGGAGGCATTAAACTGATGCCTTATTAAAAATACTGCTATATCTGTTTCCATCATGATGGAATGAATGAATTAGGCAGAAGGGAAACTGACTGTAGTCCATTAAGTGTTAGTAAAGTGGAAAGGTCTATGGACAACTGAATTCTTTCTTTCTCATAAATGAACAGAGCCTATTAAATATGACAAAGCCATTTTCAAATCCATTTATAAAACTGCTAAGAGGGTGAAGTCGCAGCACATCTATTTTTATTTCTAATATGGGGCATGTTTTCTCAACAATGGTCTAATAATTCAACATGTGATGTTAGCAGTTTTTATCCTCTGTGTAGTAGAAAGCATTACCATCAAACCCCAAAGAGTCATGAAGTTCTTAGCTGAGTAGAAGAATTTTAGAGAAAGCCTCTGACAATACTTTATGCCTCTCATTATTACTTAACTGAGAATTATCAAAATGTTTTGAGTTGATTATTTCATATTATTGTAGGACTTTATCACTAGCTAAGGTGTAGAATCATACTTATAGTACTGAGGAAATGCTATATAATTATGTAATAAGAATATTCGATATAAAAGTTGCTAAATATTTAGTTATTTGGAACTAAAACTGAAGTGAATACCAGAAGTGAAGGAATTTATGGAAACGAGTCAGTCTAATACTATTACCTTCCAAATGAAGTAACCCAGCTTAAAGAATTGTTGCCATGTGGGTAGTGAAGGCTAATCTTTTATTCACTGTTTAATCAGGCATCACTGTGTGCCACACTTCCCTGGTGGCTCAGATGGTAAAGAATCCACCTGCAATGCAGGAGGCCCAGGGTTGATCCCTGGGTAGAGAAGATCCTCTGGAGAGGGAAGTGGCAGCCCACTCCAGTATTCTTGCCTAGAGAATTCTATGGACAGAGGAGCATGGTGGGCTACAGTCAGTGGGGTCAGAGGAGTTGGACACAACTGACCGCCTAACACACATATACACACTACCACATGCTACAAAGGTAGAATCTAGAAAAAGGCATTAGATACATTTTCTTAAAAGGAGACAAGGAAACAGCTATGATTTGAAGATAGAAATTTCTGAGTTACAAGAGTATCAATGGTTCAGTTCAGTCGTGCAGTTGTGTTTGATTCCTTGCGACCCCATGGACTACAGCACACCAGGCTTCCCTGTCCATCACCAACTCCTGAAGCTTACTCAATCTCATCGAGTCAGTTATGCCATCCAACCATCTCATCCTCTGTTATCCCCTTCTCCTCCTGCCTTCAATCTTTCCCGGCATCAGGGATTTTCTAGAGTCAGTTCTTCACATCAGGTGGTCAAAGTATTGGAGTTTCAGCTTCAGCATCAACCTTTCCAATGAACATTCAGGACTGATTTCCTTTAGGATTGACTGGTTTGATCTCCTTGCAGTCCAAGGGATGCAAGAAGTTTCTCCAACACCACAATTCAAAAGCATCAATTCTTCAGTGTTCAGCTTTCTTTATCATCCAACTCTCACTTCCATACTTGACTACTGGAAAAACCATGATTTTGACTAGAAAGGCCTTTGTTGACAAAGTAATGTGTTTGCTTTTTAATATGCTATCTAGGTTGGTCATAGCTTTCTTCCAAGGAGCAATGTCTTTTAATTTCATGGCTGCAGTCACCATC
Organism: Nanger dama; assembly: GCA_917880005.1. Taxonomy (NCBI): domain Eukaryota; kingdom Metazoa; phylum Chordata; class Mammalia; order Artiodactyla; family Bovidae; genus Nanger; species Nanger dama. Next base: position 61,877,372 of record CAKJTW010000004.1, on the reverse strand, counting down.
AGCAGTGATTTTGGAACCCAAGAAAACAAATCTGTCACTGTTTCCATTGTTTCCCCATCTATTTGCCATGAAGTGATGGGACCGGGTGCCATGATCTTTGTTTTTGAGTATTGAGTTTTAAGCCAACTTTTTCACTCTCCTCTTTCACTTTCATCAAAAGGCTCTTTAGTTCTTCTTCTCTTTCTGCTCTAAGGGTGGTGTCATCTGCATATCTGAGGTGATTGTTATTTCTCTTAGCAATCTTGATTCCAGCTTGTGCTTCATCTAGCCTGGCATTTCTCATGATGTACTCTGCTGCTGCTGCTAAGTCACTTCAGTCGTGCCCGACTTTTAGTGACCCCATGGATGGCAGCCCACCAGGCTCCTCCGTCCATGGGATTTTCCAGGCAAGAGTACTGGAGTGGGGTATCATAAGTTAAATAATCAGAGTGACAATATACAGCCTTGACATACTCTTTTCTCAATTTGGAACCAGCCTGTTTTTTTCCATGTCTGTTTCTAACTGTGGCTTCTTGACCTGAATATAGATTTCTCAGGAGGCAGGTAAGGTGGTCTGGTATTCCCATATCTTGAAGAATTTTCCACAGTTTGATGAGTGTCTCCTGTGGAGGGGTAGGGGCTTTGGGTGCAGGAGACCTGGTCACACAGCCTGTGGCCTAAGCCCTCTTGGAGGAGGTGGCCATTAACCCCACCATAAAGCTGCCAAGCAGAGGACTCACAGACTGCAGAACAATTATACCAAAGAAATTCTCGCACTGTTAAGAAAATTCTAGGACCCAGAGCAGATTTCCCAACCTGAGGATCTAGCAAAGGGACTGAGAACCCCCAGAGAATTTGACTTGGGAGGTCAGTAAGATTTGATTACAGAACTTACATGGGACTGGGGAAACAGACTCTTGGAGGGGTACAAACAAAATCCCTTGTGCACCAGAAACCAGGAGAAAGGAGCAATGGCCCCACAAAAGACTGACCCAGACTTGCTTGTGAGTGTCCAGGAGTCTCTGGTGGAGGCCTGGGTCAGCGGTAGCCTGCGGCAGGGTACAGGACACTGAGTGTGGCAGAGTGAGCAGAGGACCTTTTGAAGGAGGTCGCCATTATCTTCATTACCTCCACCATGGTCTGGTCTCAGATAAAACAACAGAGAGGGAACACAGCCCCGCCCATCAAACAGAAAACTGGATTAAAGATTTACTGGGCACTGCCCTGCCCATCAGAATAAGACCCAGTTCCCCCACAGTCAGTCTCTCCCAACAGGAAGCTTCCTTAAGCCTCTTATCCTTCCCCATCAGAGGGCAGACAGAAGGAAAACCACAATCACAGAAAACTAAACAAACAGATCACATGGACCACAGCCTTACCCAACTCAATGAAACTATATCAATGGTAAGTAAACTAATAAGCTGTCATGTTGCTGTTGTTGATGAAAAATCTACTTATGAAATGAACCACATGAGAAATTAAAGTCATCAATAAAAACAGAATTTTCAAAAAAAGGAAGACGCCTTCATTTTACAAAACCTAGGTATTCTTGAAGATATAAAAGATGTCTCAGGAAGTAGAATCAGTCTTAAGCTATGGCAACAAGGTAACGGGGTTGCCTGGGAACAGGGTTCAGTTCATATGTCATGTGTGAGTGGCAGAGACACATATGAGTGGAATGCTTGATGGAGCGGTTACAGCCTCCCTGCTTCCCTGACAAAGCAGGATAAACTACCCTATTCCCACTTTGGCTAAGAGTTTGTAAGTCTGGTAGTCCTGCTGTTCTGTCAGAGCCAGCAATAGATGTGCTGGCATCATTTGATCTGATTTCATTCACAAAAGAGGATGACTGCTAAATGAGAAAAAGATCAAGGACAGTGACTGAAAGCATATCAGCATTTCAAGGGTAGAACAGAAACAGCCTCAAATGAATATGTGTTTTCTGATTAACTGTCTTCCTCTGTGACTATGATACCTTGTTAGCTGAAGTACTTAAAGATTTATAATTTGTATTGATGTATTAGTTTGCATTTTTTATTTGTATAATACTTGATTTATTTAATAAGAATTTAAGTTAATAGAAATCATATTTAGTGTACACTTGTAGCATGATCCTTCATATTCTTAATAAATGCTTATTAATTGACTAACATAACTTTTTTGCTCAAGTGTGAATGGTTTAAAGAAGTTTTCTTAAAAAACATCAAGTTAGCTACAAAGATAGGAGTTTATTTACTTGGAGGAATTATAGCCTGCTGGAGTGTCACAATGATTTTCAGAAAAAAAGTTACTTAAATCTCTTTTAATTAGCATATTTTCAACAAAAATACACATAATCTTTAAAATTTTCCCAATTATAGATCTCAGAATATGGTCAGAGGCAATTATCAATCATTCCAATTAATGAATTTTGTTGCTGATGTTTTTAATTTTTTAAAGAAAATTAATTTATCTGCCATGGTTTAACACATACATCTGGAGATTTAGCTACAATTTCAGATTTTATTCAATGATGAATCCAGTCTTTTATGGCTAAGAAATTCTGCAAAAGTCATCTGACATACAAAGGTCACTAATTTCTAATAAGAACTCTGAATACCAACTTATAACTTTGACCTCCCAGTGACTCAAAATATGCCAAGTGGATACTGGGCACAAAGTAGAGTAGTGGGCTATTTCTAAGTTGGTTTTTCTTCATTCTATTGATTGGACAGTTTGTCTCCAGAAGGAGAGAAAGATACAAGCTTTTCATATTGAGGAATTTGATTTTAGATTAATGTAGGCTCTCATACAGATTATGAACTAGTAGTCTATTATTAAAACTATCTCTTATTTAAACTCTTTATAAGTTGATTTACTTACTTGTACAATGGGAATGAATAACAATATCTAACATTAGGAGCTTATGAAAAAATTAGAGATTGTAAATGCTGAGTACTTATTATAGAGATTGGAACATGGTTAGAATATGGTAAATGATCATATTTTGGTTATAGTTTTGTTTTCCCTATTAAGCTAGTTTATGCATTAGGCATAGCTCTGAATATTAATGATTAAAGAGAAAGGCATCAGTGGAGTTTTTTCAACTTATTAGAAATACAAAAATAACACTTCAGTCAAAGCAGTGATGGATTTGAGCTTGTTGACATACTTTTTATTTTTTTAGACTTTGCGAAAATACAGTGGTTACTTTATTCTAAAGAGTTCAGCTTTTGAGCCAGACAGACATGGCCTTGGCCCAGCTTTATCATCGACTTGCGTGGTACAGTACAATTTCTAAAACATCACTCAAGTAAAACTGGGGAAATCTGAATAGGTGGATGTATTGCATCCATATCCATACCCTCAGTTCAATTCAGTTCAGTTGCTCAGTCGTGTCCAACTTTTTGTGACCCCATGGACTTCAGCACACCAGGCCTCCTTGTCCATCCTAACTCTTGGAGTTTACTCAAACTCTTGTCCATTGCATTGGTGAGGCTATCCAACCACCTTACCCTCTGTTGACCCCTTATCCTCCCACCTTCAATCTTTCCCAGAATCAGGGTCTTTTCAAATAAGTCAGTTCTTCACATCAGGTGGCCAAAGTATTGGAGTTTCAGCTTCAGCATCAGTCTTTCAATGAACATTCAGGACTGATTTCCTTTAGGATGAACTGGTTGGATCTCCTTGCTATCCAAGGGACTCAAGAGTCTTCTCCAACACCACAGTTCAAAAGCATCAATTCTTTGGTGCTCAGCTTTCTTTATAGTCCAACTCTCACATCCATTCATGACTACCAGAAAAACCATAGCTTAGACTAGATGGACCTTTGTTGGCAAAATAATGTCTCTGTTTTTTAATATGCTGTCTAGATTGGTCATAACTTTCCTTCCAGGGAGTAAGTGTCTTTTAATTTCATAGCTGCAGTCACCATCTGCATTATTTGGAGATGATACCTTTGGAGGTAGCTGGATAAATAACACATGGGATCTCTCTCTATTATTTTGCAGCTCTGTGAGTACCTGAAATTATCTCAAAAACTTCAATTAAAAATATTTAAAACACTGTCTCTGGTCCCATATGTTCTTCCAGACATGTATCAATAGGCAGAGTCTTGAACCACATTGCTGAACAGAACATGGCAGAAGAGATATTACGTGACATACAATGCAAGAAATATGCCACTTTAAATAAAAATTTATTCGAGTACTATTGATTTACAATGTTTGTGTTAGTTTCAGATGTACAGCAAAGTGATTCAGTTATGTGTGTGTGTGTGTGTGTGTGTGTGTATTTCCCTGGTGGCTCAGAGATTAAAGCGTCTGCCTGCAATGCAGGAGACCTGGGTTCAATCCCTGGGTCGGGACTATCCCTTGGAGAAGGAAATAGCAACCCATTCCAGTATTCTTGCCTGGAAAATCCCATGGACGGAGGAGCCTGGTGAGCTACAGTCCACAGGGTCACAAAGAGTTGGACACTACTGAGTGACCTCACTTTTCATATATATACCTATATTCATTCTTTTTCAGATTCTTTTCCCTTATAGGCTATTACAAAATAATAAGTAGAGTTCTCTGTGCTGTATAGTAGGTCCTTGTTGTTTATCTATTTTATATATGTAGTAGTGTATACCTTAATCCTAATTTACCCTCTCCTGGCACCCGCCATCACCTGCTTTCCCCTTAGTATCCATAACTTTGTTTTCTAATTCTGTCAGTCTGTTTATGTTTTGTAAATAAGTTCATTGGTATCAGCTTTTTAGATTCCACTTATAAGTGATATCACATGTTATTTATCTTTCTTTGTCTGACTTATTTCTTGTAGTATGCTAATCTCTAGGTCCACCCATGTTGCTGCAAATGGTATTATTTTGTTCTTTTTATGGCTGATTAGTATCCCATTGTGCACATGTGCTACGTATTCTTTATCCAAGGACACATGCCATGTTAATATCCCTTAGCATTCTTGCCCTTGAGCCCAGTCCCTGTGGTGTGAGAAAGGTCAAACAGATCACATGGAGATGAACTGACACCTCTACTACCAGTCAGCATCCTTTGCCAGATGGGTGAGTGATGAACTTTAGATGATTTTAGCTGAGACGCTAACCCTGTGGGTCACAGAAAGACCACCCTGAATATGCCTGGTGCAACTCCCTGACCCACAGAATGTGTTAATCTGTGAGTATAATAGGGATTGTTTTACATGAGTAATTTGGGGGGTAATATATAACATAGCCATCAGTAATTCTAATGACTAGGCTAGCTAGATTTCATAAATTTATTTAACAGCTTCACACCTCATTATTCCCATAGCTAGAAATAGGCAAAGACACCATAGAAACAGTGTTAAATTCATATATAAGAAAAATTACATACATAAAGTTAAGTGGTTGACACTTAGAAATCTTGAAGAAAAGGGTAATCTATTTATATAATAATAGTATGTATAAAATGTCCAAACTTTACTAAACACATGTGCCAGGCAAAACTTTGAGTGCCCTTCTAGGGACTGACTTGTTTAATTTGCGTGACAACACTGTGAGATAGGTGGTCATGTTAGTACACATTTAATTTAAATAGCTGAGGTCTTAAGAACTTAGACTCCATAGCTAGAAATTTCTGTTCCTCTCTTTAAAGTGGATATTTTATTTTCTCTTTGTGTATCTTTCTACCCACAAGAACATCAAGTGAGGCAGTTCTTGTTGTGTTCTGTTTCAAAAAAATTTACCAACTCAGGTCTTGTGAAATGTCTACAGTCCAGTTCAATCGCTCAGTTGTGTCTGATTCTTTGCATGGAATGCAGTGCTCCAGGCTTGACTGTCCATCACCAACTCCTAGAGCTTGCTCAAAATCATGTTCATCAAGTCGGTGATGCCATCCAACCATCTCATTCTCTGTCATCTCCTATTCCTCCTGCCTTCAGTCTTTCCCAGCATCAGAGTCTTTTCTTTAGACTTGAGTTTATCTTTGCAAAGATTTTTAAAAATTTTATTGGAGTATCTTTGCTTTACAATGTTGTTTTATTTTCTGCTATAAAGCAAAGTGAATCAGTTATACATATACCCGCTCTGTTTTGGATTTACTTCTTGTTTCAGTGAGGCACTGGGGAAGAAGCCATGTGAACAAGAAATGTGTCCAGAGTCCAGCTCTCTCGGTATGAAACACATTTCTACTGCTTTCCTGCTATGTATGATTCATATTTCTTCATCTTAGATAAAGATTTTATTCTTCACCTGAGGAAAGTATACATAGTGTTAGTGGAATGCCTAGATATGTAGTAGACCCTAACAAAGTCAGCTATTATTACTATGATTGTAAATTGAATTCAGACCTAGTGACATTTCTCAGTTCACTGTCAAGCAAGAAGTCAAGCTTTCTCTAGTATCAAACATGAAGTTGAACTATCTCAGCCCATTTCAAGGATACATAGTGTTAGTGGAATGCCTAGATATGTAGTAGACCCTAACAAAGTCAGCTATTATTACTATGATTGTAAATTGAATTCAGACCTAGTGACACTTCTCAGTTCACTGTCAAGCAAGAAGTCAAGCTTTCTCTAGTATCAAACATGAAGTTGAACTATCTCAGCCCATTTCAAGGAAGGACTTGTTGTTGGCTCTCTGTATAGAGACTGCTATACAGAGTGAAGTAAGTCAGAAAGAGAAAAACAGATACCACACATTAGCATATATATGTGGAATCTAAAAAGTGGTACAGAGGAACCTATTTTCTAAGCAGAAATGGAGACACACATAGAGAACAAACATATAGACACCAAGTGGGAAATGGGGTGGGATAAATTGGGGAGATTGGGATTCACATATGTACACTACTATGTATAAAACAGATAACTAATGAGAACCTTCTGTATAATACAGGAAACTCTACTTAATGTTCTGGGCTGACCTAGATGGTATGAGAATCTAAAAACTAGGGAATACATGTATATGTGTGGCATATTCACATCACTGTATAGCAGGGAAAACACACACACACACACACACACACACACACACACCACTGTAAAGCAACTATCCTAATAAAAATTTCTTAACAGCCCTGTGGTTTAGGACCAATGCAGGATAACTCTCAATAAGCAATGACTGTTCCCGAGTGCCCCTCCTTCCACTGAGTCAGCATTGTACTTTGACTTCTGCTGCGCAATCTTCTTTCATCCCATTCCTTGTACAGGGGTTGGTTCCTAGTAAGCATCTTGCACTCTGACTTCTTTTCAGCATATGTTTCTAGAAAGCCCATCCTGCAACAGCCAACCTGAAATCTGTTGAGAAAATGTGATCTAAGGAAAAGTGGAGGGAAATTGACATTGGTGGAGTGTCTACCATGTCACTAATCTAGTATTTTATAAAATGACTATTCCGTGTCTCCTTCATAAGACCTCATTCTTTTCATTCCCAATTTATGTGAAGCTTTTAGAGTTTACAGAATTTTTATAGCCTGGCTAAGTTAAAAGGATGGTTCCTGTGAGGCCAGACACAAATTCAAAGTAGCCACTTACATAGCCTGTGTTCATTCTTCTGTGTGGAACTTCTTTGTGGTTATAAGTCTTTATTTTAAAACTACAACATATACTTTCAGTTGGACTTTGCTTACTCACAGTTTACACACTATGGTGGGTGCACAGGCTGTGTCTTGTCTCACCAAATTTCATCTCTAATTTCAACTCTCACTGTTAGTCTTAGACCTTTCCCTTTCTGATATTCTTTGATTTCATATTTCCAAACTTCTGCAGTGAATCTGCATGTAGATTTCTGCTCAGTGGACAAGTCCCAATTATAACTTTTAACATGGACTTTATTGCCTTTCTCTACATCTTGTTAAGTTTTTCTTATTTCCAGAATCCACTCCTCACATCACCAGTCACGAGGCTTGCAGGGCCATCCTCTTGGGAACACAGTGCCTCTGTGCTGCTAAATTCCAGCCCGGAACATTCCCTATTACCTGTCTCCTTCACTGTGTTCCCATGAGCCTTGGCCCACTCGGTTTCTCACTGTCTTACCTAAGATCCTGCAATCACCTTCTTCTATTCACCAACTTTCTGATGCCTTCCCTTGTGGCTCAGCTGGTAAGGAATCTGCCTGCAAAGCAGGAGACCTGGGTTCGATCCCTGATTGGAAAGATCCTCTGGAGAAGGGAAACACTACCCACTCCAGTATTCTGGCTTGCAGAAATCCATGGAATGTATAGTTTATGGGGTCACAAAGAGTTGGACATGACTAAATGACTTTCATTTTCACTTTTATCAGATGATGTGTTTTGAAGCCCAGCTTCTGTCTCCTTCTTAAGTTTTCTCATAATCTCAGTATTTGATCCCAGTCATAGTTTAGATTCCTAGGATTCCCCTAGGACTTACTCCATGCAGGGTAAAAATCAAATAACAGGAAACAAGTTTGCAACCTGTAGGTCAGATCTGGTCAAAGGTTATTTCAAATATGCTTTGTAAAACTGGAAACCTTTAAAAAGTCAAAGATTTCATATAAAAAATTCACATTTCTTGTTTCTCTTTAGAAATACCGACGGGGGGGAGGGGGGATGTAGTAATACCTGGCCCATATTCCTCATGCCCTGATGTAATTGGAGCTGAGAAATATCTTCTCTATTCACAGGGACTGTCACTCAGGTTCACATGTCTCTAGCCAACCATGGAGGACATGCATATACATGTAAGCACACCCAGCATCATTCCTTGCTTACTTCTCTTACACCAGACTAGGCATTTACGGTCACTTGTTCAAATATGTTATCTGATATTCAAACGGTCTTTTAGTCTGGCTAAAACTACTCTTTATTAAAATATTTTGAATGATAAGCTATAGCATGCATAAATGCTAAAGAACATACACATACAACATACAATTCATGTTGTAATGAATAAAAAAACAAGTCAACATTTCTGTGCTTGGCACCTACAAGAATAAGAATTTTAACCCAGTTTCTGAGGTCTCTTGTTCACCTTTTTCAAATCTCCCAGCTTTCTCTGTAACACCATCTTAGATTCTGTGTTTATCATCCTCCATGATACGACTGAGATTTGCTTGTTTTGAATGGAATCATGTTGTCTATGTTATTCTGTTAACTTGTTTTCTTTCTTCTACTCAACTTTATGTGCCTGTAATTCTTTTTACTGTTGTGTAGTTTAAAAGCCATGAATTATTTATTGCAATGTTGATTTATTACACTTTGGCTCGCCTCTAACTTTTATACACTTATGTACAATGCTGCTATGAATGTGTCTAAACATGTTTCCCTACATAGGGATGCTAAAGATACAACATTATGAATATTGGTCATAAAGTATGTGCATATTCATTTAACAATGTATTACCAAACTATTTGTAAGATGAAGTTTGACCATAATCTAAGGAAGTTCTCTGTGCCTGGATTTGTGGAAATTTTGCTGAAAAATAGCTAAATTCTGTAGGTCACTAGATGCATCCTCTGCCCACTTTAGCTTGCCACACCTAAATTTGGGAGTCTCAGACTTTTATTTTACTAATTATTGTTTGAAGAATAAATATCTCAGCAATTGTTTGTCTCAATAATCTAGCTCCAGGGTGAAAAAAAAAAAATCCTGCTTCTTTCTTAGGTCAGCCCCTTACAATACACTCTCAGCTTCTGAGACTTGTTCTCTGCCATTCTCATCTGATCCTGAGTATCCCTGCTGGCTCTCACACACCTAAGATCCAGTACCAGCTACCATAAACCCCAGCTGTCAAGTGTCTGCAGGATCAGTTTCCACTTGTTTGTTCATTTGTTTGGGGTGGTTATGCAAGCCCAATTTATGTGAGTCCAACTTTGATCTTGACAATGTGTTGCAAAGTTTTGATTGATGTGAAGCAAGAAATTTTTCTCAAGAGTCTCTGTTCACTCATAATTGGATGTGTGCTGTTTAGAACTTTCATACTTACATACATGAGTAAGCTTATATTACAATTTTTTTAACACTGTCCTTTTCTGGCTTGAATATCAAGTATAAAGTAGTTTATAAAATGAGTGAGTATTTTTAAATTTTTTAACTTATTAATTTAATTTTTATTTTACATTGGAGTATAGGTTGAGTTATCATGTTGTGTTAGTTTCAGGTATATAGCAAAATGATTCATTTATACATATATGTGTTCTTTTTCAGATTATTTTCCCATAAAGGTTTTTGCAGAGTACTGAACAGAATTCCCTGTGCTATACAGTAGGACCATGTTAGTAATCTATTTTATATGGTAGTTTGTAGATGTTAATTCCCATCTCCTAATTTACCCCTCCCCAACATTTTTCCTTTGTGGTAACCATAAATTTGTTTTCCAAATCTTTAAGTTGGCTTCTGTTTTGTAAATAATATTACTTGTATCATCTTTTGATTCCACGTATAAGTGATATCCAGTGGTGTTTTCTTTTTTTAAAGAATGTGCAAGATTTGAATTACCTCTTCCTTGAATGTTTATATTTTTGATTATATACTACTGATTACATTGCTTTCATAGTCATATCATATGGTCTTTTAGGTTTTCTATTTCTTTTAAAATTACATTAAGGTTTGTTTTCTTAGGATTTTTTTTTTCTGTTAAGTTTTCCAATCAGTTCAGTTCAGTCGCTCAGTCATGTCCAACTCTGCTACCCCATAGACTGCAGAATGCCTGTCCAACACCAACTCCCAGAGCTTGCTCAAACTCATGCCTATTGAGTTGGTGATACCATCCAACCATCTCATCCTCTGTTGTCCCCTTGTCCTCCTGCCTTCAATCTTTCCCAGCATCAGAGTCTTTACTGATGAGTCAGTTCCTTGCATCAAGTGGCCAAAGTATTGGCCAGAAGTATTCAGTTTCAGTATCCATCTTTCCAAAGAATACCCAGGACTGATCTTCTTTAGAATGGACTGGATGGATCTCCTTGCAGTCCAAGGGACCCTCAAGAGTGGTCTCTAACACCACAATTCAAAAGCATAAATTCTTTGGTGCTCAGCTTTTCTGATGGTCCAACTGTCACATCCATACATGACTACGGGAGAAACCACAGCTTTGGCTAGAGGGCATTTGTAGGCAAAGTAATGCTTCTGCTTTTAATATGCTGTCTAGTTTGGTCATTGCTTTTCTTCCAAGAAGCAAACATCTCTTAATTTTATGGCTGCAGTAACCATCTGCAGTGATTTTGGAGCTCAAGAAAACAATCTGTCACTTCTTCCATTGTTTCTCCATCTATTTCCCATGAAGTGATGTGACCAGATACCATGATCTTAATTTTCTGAATGTTGAGTTTTAAGCCAGCTTTTTCACTCTCCTTTTCACTTTCATCAAGAGGCTCTTAGTTCCTCTTCACTTCCTGCCATAAGGGGTGGCATCATCTGCATATGTGAGGTTATTGATATTTGTCCCAGCAATCTTGATTCCAGCTTGTATTTCATCCAGCCCAGCATTTACGTACTCTGTACGTAAGTTAAATAATGAGAGTGACAATACACAGCCTTGATGTACTCCTTTTCTCATTTGGAACCAACCTGTTGTTCCATGTCCATTTCTAACTGTTGCTTCTTGACCTGCATACAGATTTCTCAGGAGGCAGATAAGCTGGTCTCTGGTATTCCCATCTCTTTCAGAATTTTCCACAGTTTGTTGTGATCTACACAGTCAGAGGCTTTGACATAATCAATAAAGCAGAAGTAGATATTTATCTGAAATTCTCATGTTTTTTCAATGATCCAATGGTGTTGACAATTTGACTTCTGGTTCCTCTGCTTTTTCTAAATCCAGCTTGGACATCTGGAATTTCACAGTCCATATATTGTTGAAGCCTGGCTTGGAGATGAGTGCAATTGTACAGTAGTTTGAGCATTCTTTGCCTTTCTTTGAGACTGGAATGAAAACTGACCTTTATAGCCCTGTGGCCACTGCTGAGTTCTCCATATTTGCTGGCATATTGAGTACAGCATTTTCACAGCATCATCTTTTAGGATTTGAACTAGCTCAACTAGAATTCCATCATCTCCACTAGCTTTGTTCATAGTGATGCTAAGGCCCACTTGACTTCACATCCAGGATGTCTGGCTCTATGTGAGTGATCATACCCTTGTGGTTATCTGTGTCATGAAGATCTTTTTGTATAGTTCTTTGGTGTATTCTTGCCATCTCTTCTTAGTATCTTCTGCTTCTGTTAGGTCCATACCATTTCTGTCCTTTATTGTACCCATCTTTGCATGAAACGTTCCTTTGGTCTCTCTAATTTTCTTGAAGTTTTCTAATATATTACTTTAAACATCTATACATTGAATAGTTTGTGAGCGTCTTTTATTTGTCATACACGTGCAAATTCTTGGTCTGAATCAGTGAACACAGCCATGCTAGATCCCTCCTTTCATGGCTCATATAGGCCAATCCTCAGTAGCACATTAACCCGTTCCTCAATTTTCCTTCAGTAAACTTACGGCACATGCTAGTGTGCAATTTCTGGTTCAAATGTTGTCTTTGGTTGTATAATTTACAATCTTTTCATTAGTGACAAAGTATTGCAAACTTTTTGGTCCTTGTGGATCTTTTGACCACTGCAATTTTGTCAAAACGACAGTAATTTACCTTTCTCATTCATATATTGTACATATACTGAGTACTGACATTTCATGGAGTTTCTGTCTCTGACCACAAGTATTATTTTTACTCTTTTGTTACTCACTTTGATAATAACTGTCTGAATGCCAGTATTTTGCAGAATATCATTTACTTCAATTAATTTACATCATAATTATTGATCTAAATAATTACAGATTTCTTAAAATGTGAGCTTAATCACTGTGAAGATTCTTTTTATAGTTACTTATCCTTTGAAATTCATCAAATATTTTAATCTTCATTCTTTCAGGGGAAAAAAGTATTTAGACATTATACAGAACTAAATTTAAATTTCATTCTCTTTATTCACAAGAATGGTCAAAGTTTTTCTTTTTTTAACTATAAATTATGGAGCACATTTATTCCATGAGATTGCTGTCAACACATTTCATGAGGGCTTCAATATATATTTTCTATTTTCAATCAATTCTCAGCTTTTGCGTTTCCTACTTCCCGCCTTTCTGATTTCATACCTTCACTGGCTCTTTGAGATACTGGCGTGCTACAGTGACCACCAGGAAAAGGAAAGTCAGTCAGTGACATATTGAAAGAAGAGTTTCAAACAACAGCAGAAAAGAAAGGAGGGGGTCAGAGATTAAGTAAATTTGTTCAGTTTGGAAGAAACAATTATAATCTTGGCTTTAATTATATTCAAATGCTGTGCTCCTGATTTTTTAGACAAATTTACAATCAAATTTGGTTATCCAACAACTCCTAAAAGTGTTTATGAAAAAGGAAAGTAAATTATTAAAATTTAATATCTCAACACTAGTTTGTTTTATAAAAGCACAAATGCACCTGAAAAAATTATTTTTAACACCAAGGGCTTGGGAGGAAAACAAATTCATTTGTTTCTACCAAAATGAAATAACCTTGAACTTACGTGAATCCAGACTCTTCAGACTGTTTCTATATTAGTGGTAAATAAGCAAAGGCAGATGACCCAGGAAATGTTTTGATATTATCTCCAGTAAACTTTGTTTTATAAGCACATTATGTGCTTATTGATAAATAACAGAACATATCCTTCCTATAATAGTTGTCCCCACTTCCTCCATATGTCTTCAAAAGTATTTAGTCTTCGACAAGTGCAAATTCCTTTCAGCTGCGGCTCACAGGAGCCGTTATTGTTCCTGCTCTAAGTACTTAAAGAAGTGAATTAACCCAGAAACCTAATTCGTAATTGTCCTAATACCTTAAAGAATTGGATCAGAAAAATTCTTACTCAAAAGTCAGTAGAAATTATTCAATACTGAACTGATTCTTTTTGGTTACAAATAAGAGCCTGTTAACTCAATGTTGTTTGAGGAAGCACATGAAGTTTATCCTTTTGTCAATGCCAACTGTAGATACCAAGGTGCAGCTCTTCCTTATGGCATGCTTGTCTCATTTTTCATATGAGTCTCTGACCACTGGGTCCAGGAAAAATAACTGGTAGTTATAGCATTAAACAGCAGTAGTAGAATGCTAACATATACTGATATTAAGAACTGATTATGCATCTACAGTAGTAATTGGCATTTATTTCATTTTCCTCCCAATCCATTTATGGATGTTATTTTACACTTACGGATGTTAATTTACATTGAAGAAAACTCAAGTTATGTAACTGAATTAATTTATATAACATCAAACTGCCATAAAGGGTAGTGCTTAGAGTGACCCTCAGCCTCACATGATCTCAAAGTCCATATAGTTTCCCTCTGCATTAGATCCTCACTTTGGTTTCTCTACTTTTTTTTTTTTCTGATGCTGAATGAATATATTTTAGGAGATCTAAGGAAAATATTTTGTTTTTGTTTGTTTGTTTTGTTTTGCTGCTTGTTTGGTTGGTTGTTTTGTATATTGGAGACAATAAAAATAAAAGTAAGAACACGGTAGCTAAGCTCAAAATTCAGCACTGAAGGAACTTGGGTAGCATACACAGGTGGGAGTTCTCTCTCCACATGTAACTGACTCACTTTCTGAGTTCAGTTCAGTAGCTCAGTCATGTCTGACTCTTTGTGACCCCATGAATTGCAGCACACCAGGCCTGGCTGTCCATCACCAACTCCTGGAGATCACACAAATTCATGTCCATCAAGTCAGTGATGTCATCCAGCCATCTCATCCTCTGTCATCTCCTTCTGCACTCAATCTTTCCCACATCAGAGTCTTTTCCAATGAGTCAACTCTTCACATCAGGTGGCCAAAGTATTGGAGGTTCAGATTTAGCATCAGTCCTTTCAATGAACACCCAGGACTGGCTGGATCTCCTTGCAGTCCAGGGGACTCTCAAGAGTCTTCTCCAACATCATAGTTCAAAACCATTAGTTTTTCAGTGCTCAGTTTTCTTCACAGTCCAATGCTCACATCCATACATGACCACTGGAAAAACCATAGCCTTGACTAGACAAACCTTTGTTGGCAAATTAATGTCTCTGATTTTCAATATGCCATCTAGGCTGGTCATAAGTTTCCTTCCAAGAAGTAAGGGTCTTTTAATTTCATGGCTACAATTACCATCTGCAGTGATTTTGGAGCCTCCCAAAATAAAGTCTGACACTGTTTCCACTGTTTCCCCATCTATTTCCCATGAAGTGATGGGACCAGATGCCATGATCTTAGTTTTTGAATGTTGAGCTTTAAGCCAACTTTTTCTTTGTACTTTCATCAAGAAGTTTTTAGTTCCTCTTCACTGTCTGCCATAAGGGTGGTGTCATCTGCATATCTGAGGTTATTGCTATTTCTCCTGGCAATCTTGATTCCAGCTTGTGCTTCTTCCAGTCCAACATTCATCATGATGTACTCTGCATTTAAGTTAAATAAGCAGGGTGACCATATACAGCCTTTCATACTCCTTTTCCTATTTGAAACAAGTCTGTTGTTTCATGTCCAGTTCCAGGTCAGTTTATTCCTGACCTGCATATAGGTTTCTCAAGAGGCAGGTCAGATGGTCTGGTTTTCCCATCTCTTTCAGAATTTTCCACAGTTTATTGTGATCCACACAGTAAAAGGCTTTGGCATAATCAATAAAACAGAAATAGCTGCTTTTCTGGAACTGTCTTGCTTTTTCCATGATTCAGCAGAAGTTGACAATTTGATCTTTGGTTGCTCTGCCTTTTCTAAAATCAGCTTGAACATCTGGAAGTCATGGTTAAGATATTGCTGAAGCTTGGCTTGTAGAGTTTTGAGCATTACTTTACTAGCATGTGAGATGAGTGCAACTGTGTGGTAGTTGAGCATTCTTTGGCATTGCCTTTCTTTGAGATTGGAATGAAAACTGACCTTTTCCAGTCCTGTGGCCACTGCTGAGTTTTCCAAATTTGCTGGCATATTGAGTGCAGCACTTTCACAGCCAGGATATGAAATAGAGCAACTGGAATTCCATCACAAAAACTAGCTTTGTTCACAGTGATGTTTTTTTCTAAGGCCCGCGTGACTTCTCTTTCCAATATGTCTGGCTCTAGGTGAGTGATCACACCATTGTGGTTATCTTGGTCATGAATATCTTTTTTGTACAGTTCTTCTGTGTATTCTTGCCACCTCTTCTTAATATCTTCTGCTTCTGTTAGGTCCATACCATTTCTGCCCTTTATTGGGCCCATCTTTGAATGAAATATTCCTTTGGTATCTCTATCTTTCTTGAAGAGATCTCTAATCTTTCCCATTCTTTTGTTTTCTTCTATTTCTTTGCTTGATCACTGAGGAAGGGTTGCTTATCTCTCCTTGTTATTCTTTGGAACTCTGAATTCAGATGCTTATATTTTTCCTTTTCTCCTCTGCTTTTCACTTTTCTTCTTTTCACCGCTATTTGTAAAGCCTCCCCAGACAGCCATTTTGCTTTTTTGTACTTATTTTCCATGTAGATGATCTTGATCCTTGTCTCCTTTACAATGTCATGAACCTCTGTCCATAGTTCATCAGGCATTCTATCTATCAAATCTAGTCCCTTAAATCAATTTATCATTTCCACTGTATAATCATAAGGGATTTGATTTAGGTCATATCTGAATGATCTAGTGGTTTTCCCTACTTTCTTCAATTTAAATCTGAATTTGGCAGTAAGATGTTCCTGTTCTGAGCCACAGACAGCTCCTGGTCTTGTTTTTGTTGACTATATAGAGCTTCTCCATCTTTGGCTGCATAGAATATAATCAATCTGATTTCAGTGTTGACCATCTGGTGATGTCCATGTGTAGAATCTTTTCTTGTATTGTTGGAAGAGGGTGTTTGCTATGACCAGTGTGTTCTCTTGGCAAAACTCTATTAGCCTTTGCCCTGCTTCATTCCATATTCCAAGGCCAAATTTGCCTATTACTCCAGGTGTTTCTTGACTTCCCTACTTTAACATTCCAGCCCCCTATAATGAAAAGGATATCTTTTTGCAGTGTTAGTTCTAAAAAGTCTTATATGTCTTCATAGAACTATTCAACTTCAGCTTCTTCAGCATTTCTGGTTGGGGTATAGACTTGCATTACTGTGATATTGAATGATTTGCCTTGGAAATGAACAGAGATCATTTTGTCGCTTCTGAGATTGCATCCAAGTACTGCATTTCGGACTCTTTTGTTGACCATGATGGCTACTCCATTTCTTCTAAGGGATTCCTGCCCGCAGTGGTAGACATAATGGTCATCTGAGTTAAATTCACCCATTCCAGTCCACTTTAGTTTGCTGATACCTAGAATGTCAGTGTTCACTCTTGCCATCTCGTTTGACCACCTCCAATTTGCCTTGATTCATCAACCTAACATTCCAGTTTCCTATGTAATATTGGTCTTTACAGCATTGGACCTTGCTTCTATCACCTGTCACATCCACAACTGGATATTGTTTTGCTTTGGTTCCTTCCCTTCAGTCTTTCTGGAGTTATTTCTCCACTGATCTCCAGTAGCATGTTGGGCACCTACCAACTTGGTGAGTTCCTCTTTCAGCATCCTATTCATGGGGTTCTCAAAGCAAGAATATTGAAGTAGTTTGCCATTCCATTCTCCAGTGGACCACATTCTGTCAGACCTCTCCACCATGACCCACCCATTGGGTGGCCCCACACGGCATGGCTTAGTTTCATTAAGTTAGACAAGGCTGTGGTCCGTGTGATTAGATTGACTAGTTGTCTGTGATTGGTTTCAGGGTGTCTGCCCTCTGATGACCTCTCGCAACACTGACAATCTTACTTGGGTTTCTCTTACCTTGGGAATGAGGTATCTCTACACGGCAGCTCCAGCAAGGTGCAGCCACTGCTCCTTATCTTGATGAGGAGTTTTTCCTCATGGCCACCCCTCCTGACCTTGAACGTGTAGTAGCTCGTTTCGGCCCTCCTGCACCCACTGCAGCACGTCGCGTCCTGGCCTGTCCCCTATCTTGGCATGCCCAGCTCCTCGTGCTCGCTTTCTGAATGATGTTGCAAAAACAGCTTTCCTCTGCCCTGCCTCAGCTTCCTTTATCACAGGAAAAAAGAGCTAATAGTCTCTGCTCAACATTTTCCTTGGGTTTAAGATCAAATAAACAATATTAGAGTTCATTACTGAGACTCAGCAAGTGTGAAATCACCAGCAAGATTAAGTAATTAACCTAGCCATTTATTCCCTTGTTCTGCTTTGTTCCAGGGCCATTGATACTGAATCAAACACTCAGTATTTCAATCAGTAAGTTTGTTTTGAGTACCAGACAAAAGATCCTGCCCTCATATAGCTTACAATCTAGTCATTTCTAATACATTTAAATAATCATGTTTAAGTGGAAAAATAGCAGCAGAAATACATTCTAGAAAGAAGAAAGCGTGACTATGACTATTGTTGAGAATGTAAATTGGTGCTGCCACGATGGGGAATAACATGGAAAGTCCTTGAGAAACTAAAACTAGCCATATGATCCAGCAATCCTACTCTTGGGCACATGTCTGGAAAGAACTATAATTCAAAAAGATGTATGCACCCCATTGTTCATAGTCAAGCCATGGAAGCAAACAATATATCCATCAATAGATGAATGGATAAAGACCATGTGGTACATATATACACGGGAATAATACTCAACTTTGGTGGCTCAGACGGTAAAATGTCTGTCTATAATGCGGGACCTTGGTTTGAGCTCTGGGTTGGGAAGATCCCCTGGAGAAGAAAATGGCAACTCACTCCAGAATTATTGCCTGGAAAATCCCATGGACAGAGGAGCCTGGTAGGCTACAGTCTATGGGGTCGCAAGGAGTCGGACATGACTGAGCGACTTCACTTCACTAAAAAGATGAAATAATGCTGTTTGCAAGAATATAGTTGGGCCTAGAAATTATCATACCAAGTGAAGCAAACCATACAGAGAAAGACAAATATAATAGATATTGCTTAAATATGCAATCTAAAATATGATGCAAATGAACTTATCTATGTAACCATAACAGACTCACAGACATAGACAACAGAGTTGGAGTGTGAGGTGGGGGAGGGAAGCATTGGGAGTTTGGGATTAGCAGGTGCAAACTATTATACAGAAAATGGATAAATAACAAAGTCCTAGTGTTTAGCACAGGGGATTATATTCAATATCCTGTGATAAACCATAGGGGAAAAGTGTATCTCACAGGATATTGAATACAGTTTTCTGTGCTATATGGTAGGACTTTGTTGTTTATCCCTTCTATATTTGAGTCACTTCACTGTACAGCAGAAATTAATACAATCTTGTAAATCAACTATACTTCAATTTAATAAAAGAAAAAAAACTTGATAACATGAGACCATATAATCGAGGAATCTGTTCTAGTCTGGAGGACAAGAGTCAGGTCTTTTAAAGGAGGTAAAGATTGAGCCAACATGCTCATAATTAGTTTAGTACATGAAAGGAAGTGAGAGGAGTTCTCTGTGGAAAAAGTCATCTTATGTAGTTGCATCCAGTAAGAGACAGGCAGGGCAAATCTGAGAAAAATTTTACAAAGGGCAGTAGAGCTCAAGCATGTATGAATAGAGTGTGTGTTTGTATGTACATGAGGGAGAGAGTGGTGTCAGTGCAAAAGTCAAGTGGTAAACACAAGCCAGGCCTTTTCTGCCATTATAAATATTTCCCAGCTTTCATGCAAGTGTTTTATGAATACTGAGGCCATAACCTTTCCATTCCCAAACATCCTTCTGGCTCTAGTGTGGAGACTAAATTGAAGTTGAAGGAGAACAAAATTGGATAGAGATTGACCATCAGGTATGTTGATCATCTTTCTACCAGAAGCTGTATTTCATACAAAATATGCTGTTATTACAGTATTGCCATGGTTATAATAGGAAAATTTTCTATATCCTTAGCTATCTGGGTTTTTTTTTGTATTTGATATCTGAAGAATAAGCTTGTTTAGCTTCACTCTGCTCATACTATTTTTAAGAACCTCTTCAGAAAAATAGAGTAATGGTTTTCCATCATTATTTTGACCTGAAATAGCCCTGAAAGGATTTCAGGGTTTCCATTTAAGACAATTTATCTGCAATAGTTTTCACTTTTTCTCTTTCACACAAAGGAAGAAGTTATAAAGTTCAGTTGTCCCCACATGGTTTAATACTGAGCTTCTTAGGAAGGACACAAGGGTAGACAATGAGATTCACTCAGAGTCACAGTTCTGCCTTCTATCTGTTTTTCATTATTAATATATCTTGTTGCCTAATAAAAATAGCTTCAAACATTTCCTTGTGCGTATGTAAGCATTTTGATGCTTAGAGTAAATTTCAGAGAAAATGCTCATTTAAATGTCAAGGCATGTTTAATAACGTTTCAGGTGTTTCCCACAGTGATCAAACAATAGAAAACAATGTGGTCTGAAAAGGCCCAGAGGGACAAGGACATTCATTGCATTCCTAGCCTGACCTCAGGAGGGTTTTATTTTTATTTTGTATGTATGTATGTATTTGGCTGTGACACGTCCTTACTTGCAGCATTCAAGACCTTTGATCTTCCTTGCAGCATGTGGGATCTCTATTTGCAGCATGTGGGATCTAGTTCCCCCACCAGGAATCAAAGTTAGGCCCCCTGCATTGGGAGTGTGGTGTGCTAGCCACAGGGCCACCAGGGAAGCTGCAGGAAGATTTGCTTTATGTCTGACTCTCCCATGACTCTGATTCTTTGTTTTCCGTATTCCTCCCAGCAGTGATAAAATCTCCCTCTCAAGCTGATCTCTCTTTTTTTTTTCCTAATGAGCTTTAATCTTTCATCCACACCACTGAAGCTTCTGTCCATCTGTTTTACCTCAAATGGCATCTACTTTTGAAAAATCTCTCATGGCCCCCACACCCTCAATATAATATTTCTCTGTTTTGGATTTCACTCTATTCTGGCCAGATTGTCAACAATATGCCAGTAACACTTACTTATATCAGTTTATCCATGTCCATCTAAAAGATTTAAGCCCCGTGGAGTCAGGTTCTCCCACCTATATGATTTCTCTCTGTTTCCTATTACCTGCCTCATAACTTACTGGTTTAAATTGCCATTTTATTTTTGCTCCCAATTTTATGGCCCAGAAATTTAAGCAGAACTCTGCCAGGTGGTCTATCTGTGATTTATCTGGCAGCAGCTGGCACAGCCAAGTCAGGAGGATTCAGTTCTTGAAAGGTCCTTACTTCACACTGAGTGTTCAGTGTTCCTTGCTATTTTCCCCCTCCCCTTGAGGGGTCTCATCCTCCAGTGCCTCTCCCTCATGGGGCAACAGCCTCACAGAGTAGGATTTCCTATGTGAAATTAGTTTCTTCCAGAGCGAATTCTCTGACGACCTGGAAGAAAACCACAAAGCACCTTCCCACCTAACTCAGAATTATGAACCACATGGGTTAAAGCATGAATTGCATGCTGCTGCTTGCTGCTTAGTCGCTTCAGTCGTGTCAAGAGGAGGAGAACCAAATAAAGGCATAAACTGGCAGCCTTGCTTGCTGAGGGTGGGGAGGCATCTTGTGAGACTAGGGACCATGTGTCCACTCATTTGGCAGGAAACATGCCTTTATAGCCTCTCATTTCTGTCTTGTCATTGGTGTATGTCCTGTGCTGTTCCCTGGAGACCAAGTCCAGATTCTATCACTGGGGTTACACTATTTGTATATGACTGACTGAAGCCTAAACAATCTGTAATCACAGTTTTCTACCGGCCTGATAACTTGTAATTGAATAACTACGCAGAAAATCAACATGTATCAACCAGGTTAGTTTAATCAAGTCTGGTGACTTAAGAAGATGGATATTTTGCACCCCAATTGCTTACCAAATCCAATAGGGGTGGTATAGATTTTTAAGACTGAGATCTCACATTTGTAACCGTGATTTTGACAGAACATGGCATAGCACGATGGATATATCACTTCCTATTTGAATAAACTGGTGAATAAATACATAAATAAAGATCCTACAACTTTTCTGAAGATATACATGGACTAATACCTGAAAAAAAAATTGTTGCAAAAATAATTGAGAACTCAGAGCTCAAAACACAGTCAGTAGTCATGGGAATGATAGGCTGTCTATCATGGATAAAGAAACATGAGGTGGCCTTTTGCTTCCTTTGAAATGCCAGTTTCTCTATTTCCCTTTCTTTCAGTGTCATTGATGCTAAGTACACAGGGCATGCTAAAAAATGAAAAAAAAAAAAATCAAGCAATCATTTGTCTGCCTGTTGCCAAAAATACTGTTTGGTTGTTGACTGTTTTTTACAAACTGACTAATTCAAGAGTTGGTAACATTTTCTTAAAGGGCCAAATTGATGGTAATATTTTAGGCTTTGAGGGCCGCAATTGTCTCTGTCCCATCTAGTCAATTCTCTCTTGATAGTGCCAAAGCAGCCATAGATAATAGACATGTAAATGAATAACTGTTGCCTATTCCAAATAAAAGTTTGCTTACCAAAACAGACTACTGTCCCATAGGCCATAGTTTGCTAACCTCTGGACTAGTTCAGTTGTAAAAAACTAAACATACATAATGTTTAATTTGTTCTTATTTTGTTATTTGGAAAAAATAAGACATACTTCTTAGGATTAAGAATAGATTTTTAAAATACTGAAATGCTAGCCCAAGAGAGCCCATGTTAGGGTATCAATCCTAATGGAAGAATAGTAAGAGATCCTACCATAGGCAGACAGGAGTTGGGGAGGTCAGAAAGTTTACAAGTGCTTTGGATCAAAATAAGAAAGAAAAATGCATTTAAAACATCAAGTCCAATAGTTAAAGCCAGAATCACAGGATAAACTTATGGCTAAATACAAACCAAAAGGGAGCAGGTCAGCATGAATGAGATAAATTTGGGGCTCTTGCCACACCCAGCTGTCAATTGTCCACCTTGTATCTTTATAAGTGCTATAGGTTCTAGGAAGGCAGATGTCAAGTAATGAGCAAATTTGCTTTGAAGGAAGGATTAGTATTTAATCCTTAGGTCGCTGGTTCAACTCCAGCTCAAAGGAGACAAGCTCGCTTTGGGGGCTTCTCTGGTGACTCAGACGGTAAAGAATCTGCCTGTGATGCAGGAGACCTGGGTTTGATCCCTGGGTTGGGAAGATCTCCTGGAGAAGGGAATGGATACCCACTTCAGTAAGCTTGCCTGAAGAATTCCATGGACAGAGGAGCCTATTGACAGCCCATAGAATTGCAAAGAGTTGGACATGGCTGAGCGACTAACACACTTTTGTATTTAATGTCTATGTCCATCAGCTTTTACTAGTTCATCTAGCAAAATACACCAAATAAATGTCCCAGGACACAATCTCGACTATTGAGATGTTTGAAGTCTAGTTCATAAGATATCTTATATCAATACAAAATAGCTAAGCATATACAATGCTAATTCATATGATGCAGAATAATGTTCTGAGCCACAGGTTTTAAAATTTTCATGCATATACAAATTACCAGGGATCTTGTACAATTCAGACTGCAATTTGATAGATCCAAAGTGAGTCTTGTATTACCACATGTTTCAAGCTTCCATGTGATGATGCCCTCTTTGTGCATGGACATATGAATTAAACAATACTCTATGCAATTTTAGAAGAGCTCATCAGGCTCTGTGGTTAAGGATTCTTGGTTGAAATGGGAATGAGGCTATGCCTGAAGGAGGAATTCAAATAACTTACAATGGGCATGTGGTGTTAATGGGCGATTAGCTGGAAAATAAGACTCCCCAGACCTGGTATCTGTTGTTGCTCCATCAGGTGTAGGTGTAGTTAGAACAAAGAATCAGACTAAAAGCAATAGCAAGCTGTTACTCATTCCACAGTGGGAGTGGGACTCCCTGGTGGTGCAGGGGTTAAGACTCCCCCTTGCAATGCAGCAGGTACATGTTTGACCCCTGGTTAGGGAGTAAGATCCCACATGCCTCTTGACCAAAAATACAGAACACAAACAACAGAAGTAATATTGAAACAAATTCGATGAAGGCTTTAAAAATGGTCCACATTATTTTTTAAAAAGAAAAGAAACAGTGCAAGGAAATGTCAAAATTAGAGGTGCTGACTTCTAAGTGCTCCATTTCCTTGTATAGAATAGCACTGGGCTAAGGTCTCATTTCAAAGAGTGCTAAGCAAGAAGCTCATAGGTGTTTTTTTGGACTCATAATAGGATAGTGAGAAGGAGAAAGGCTTTAAGAAAAACACTACAAGTTTTTAAAAGTAGAGAGAGTTGCTTCAGCTGAGACTCCAGGGGCAATTTCTACGTGGAAGTGACTGGGCTGGAGATACTGATATGTATATTAGGGTGGCCAGCATGGAAGGAGGGGAACCTGAATCCTTGGCCATGACTTCCCCCAGAAAACTGCAGTGGTGTTTACGTACCAAGTCCCTCATGAGGCTCACCTGGTAAAGCCTTGTAATCATCCTGATCAGGTTTGAACAATTACAGTTAGCATTCAAGCCTGGAACTGGACTCCTCACTTATGCTCTCTCCAAATGATGGTCACTGTTCACTGTCAGCCATTCTTTGTAGGAAGGAACTCAAAAATGTCACCAGATCTTCCATTTTTTTTCAATATAAATTTATATTTATACAGGAAGCTCTCAGATTTTCACATGCTGGTGAGTATTTGCTAAAGTTATTATTATTTTTAACACTTTAAACTCAAAACAGAATGCACTTTATTATCCTGATCCAAGCTGAGCACTGAAAGTTATAATTTATGCTTGAAAGGATGATAGAATTTGCTGAAAGACTGGGGTATACAGGAAACTTGGAGTGATAACAACAACAATAAAAAAAAAAAGTCCATCCTTTGAGCCACTGTTGTAGCATGAGATAAGGCCAATTTTAAATTTATTTTAGCTCTTGATAGACATTTCGGCTGTTTCTACATCTTGGCTATTGTGAATAGTGCTGAATGGACGTAGGAGTGCTATTATTTCTTCAAAATCCTAATTTCAAAGCTTTTTCTGTCTCAGAAAGGGGACTGCTGGATCATATGATAGTTCTAGTTTTAATTTTTGAGGAGCTGCCGCACTGTTTTCCATAACTGCTACACTATTTTGCATTCGTTCTAACAATATGAAAAGTATTTGGTTTCTCCACATTCTTATAAACGTGCACGCAAGCAAAGAGCACACTTTGACCAGATCTTGGGTTTACAGTTGTGCTGTTTGCCACCCCGTGGACTGTGGCCTGCTCGGCTCCTCTGTCCATGGAATTACCCAGGCAAGAACACTGGAGTGGGTTGCTATTTCCTTCTCCAGGGGCCCTTCCTGACCCAGGGATTGAACTCATCTCTGTCCTGTGTCTCTTGCATTGGCAGCTGATTCTTTACCACTGAGACACCTGGGAAGCCCCATTCTTGTAAAAGCCTGTCTTCTTTTTTTTTTTTTTTTGATAATAGCCTTCTTGACAAGTGGAAGGTAAATCATTATGGTTTTGATTTGTTGTATATACATATAATTAAATACTCTTCAGCTTATACAAAAAGGAGGAAAGTCTGCAGTATTTAATAACATGGATGTACTTTGATGTTATGCTAAGTGAAATAAGCCAGTACCAGTAAGAAAAAAATTGCATGATTCCACTCACGTGGGATATCTAAAATAGTCAAATCCACAGACTCAAAGAACGTGATAGTAGTTTCCAGGGGCTTGTGTATTAGTTTCTCAGTTGTGTCCAATTCTTTTGTGACCCCATGAATTGTAGCCCACCAGGCTCCTCTGTCCATGGAATTCTCCAGGCAAGAATATGGGAGTGAGTTGTCCTTCTCTTCTGAGGGGAGCTTTCTGATCCAGGGTCAAACTCAAGTCTCCTGCATGACAGGCAGATTCTTTACCACCTAAGCCACCTTGAGGGAGAGAAAAATTGGGAATTATTAATCACTGGGCATAAGACATTAGTTAAGCAAGGTGAATAAGTTCTAGACATCTGCTGTGTATTGTACCATCAGCCAATAATAATGCATTGTGTACTTAAAACTACAAGAGGGTAGATACAGTCACTATGGAAAATTGTATGGAATTTCCTTAAAAAAACTAAAAATAGAACTACCATATTTTCCTGCAATCCCACTACTGGGAAGGTACCGAGAACACCATAGTTAAAAAGATACATGAACCCCAATGTTCACTGCAGCCCTAGCCAAGACAAGGAGGCAACCTAAATGTCCATCAACAGAAGAATGGATAAAAAGATGTGGTGCATATGTACAATGGAATACTACTCAGCTATAAAAATAAACAAAATTGGGTCATTTGTTGAGAGGTGGATAGACCTAGAGAGTATCATATAGAGTGAAGTAAGTCAGAAAGAGAAAAACAAATGTCACATATTAATGTATATATGTGGAATCTAGAAAAATGGTATAGACCGCTTTATTTACAAAGCAGAAATAGAAGCATGAACAAAGAAAACAAATATAAGGATACCAAGAGGGAAAGGGAGAATGGAATAAATGGACAGATTGCAATTGACACATATATACTATTGATACTATGTATAAAATAGATAACTAATGAGAACCTATTGTATAGTACGGGGAACTCTACTCAATACTCTGTGGTGACCTTAATGAAAAAGAAGTCCAAAAGGAAGGTGATATATGTATATGTATATGTATGATTGATTTTGCCGTACAGTAAAAACTAATACAACATTGCAAAGCAAGTATACTCCAATAAAATTAGTTTTAAAAGTATGAGGGTAGACTTTGTGTTAAGTGTTTTATCACAATGACATTTTTTAGTGCTTTTAAAATTAATTGTGTCTCCTATTTGGCTCCATGTCTTCAGGGCCCCGGACCTTGCTGAAACTCCCCTGTCTTTTAAGAACTGAGCTCCACATGCAGGAGATTTGTTCTAAGGCAAACAATTGCTGGGCTGTTTCTTGTTAAAATGTCACAGTGTTCAGAGTTATAGTTCATCACACTCAAGCACCCTGGGAAACGATCGTCCACGACATGAGCTCACAGACCTAAAGTAAAAATGTTTTTCTCTGACATAATAAACATCTCCTTGTGGAGTGGAAGATTAAAGGGAGACATTTATTTTACTGGGGTATTGACTTTATTATGGGGTACCTGAAATTCCCAGGGTGGTTCACAATGGAAGTGACAGGGACATGTTTGTGTGCCTTTAAATATGTACTATTGTGAGTCCCAAGCTGCAAAGATAAATCTTTCTGAGGAATAATAGGGCACTTTCTGCTTCGGAAATGAATGGACCTCTGGATAGCTATTTCCCAGGCTCCAAATCTAAGGGCAGTTTTTGTCTGCCTGTCCCCTCCCCACACACAGAGAGTTGCCAAGGCTTTTCTGGAATGGTGTTCATAGTTTTCTGTCCCTGGGCTGAGGGAAAGGGGAGGAAGGGGTCCCATTTCACCACCTAAGCTCAGTCATTCTGTTTTGTATGGCAATTACTGCATCAATTTTCAAATTGATCTCTCTCACTGTCTTCTGATATAGATTATTTCTACCTATTACATATTATCTTTTCAATAATTCAATTCCTATTTCACCTTCAATGTATTTAAAAGACTGAATTGACAAAAATAAAACAACAAAATTGAAAAAGGGAAAAAAATAAATTGATACTTAGAGCTGCCCTTCTGGACCACTTTATCTACATTTGTTCCTGAGTTTTTTACTCCTTGCATGTTTCAGGCTTATCTCCCTGCAAAATAAATCTTTTAACTTTATATCTCTAACCCCCTGGGCTTCTTCTTGTTGCTTCTCCATTTAACCCTTGTTCAACATTTGCATCAAATCCGTAAATTAACCCCATGGAAGCACTTCTTTTTCTTCAGTTGTTCAGATTCTTTATTTTCTGAGGGACTGTGTTTGTGAAGAAACAGTCACACTGTGTGCATTTGGTTTACTTCCCTCATAAATTTATTTTATGGCCAATTTTCATCTTTATATTGAAACATTAATAATATAACATGAATTCAATTATTAAAATTTCCAGGTGGCTCAGAAGTAAAGAATCTGCCTGCAAGGCAGGAGACATGGCAGAAACTGCGCGTTTGATCCCTGGGTGGATAAGATCCACTGGAGAAAGAAATGGTAACCCACTCAAATATTCTTGCCTGAAAAATCCCACGGACAGAGGAGACTGGCAAGCTACAGTCCATAGGGTCACAAAAGAGTCAGACACAGCTTAGCAACTAAACAATAGCAACAATAAAATTCATTTATTTAATAGTCAAAATCCAAATATCTCTTATGGTATAATTTATCAATAAAAATGAAATATATTGAAAATAATGAAAATTATTATTTGAATTTAAAAGGTTATTATATACATATTTAACAAAATTTTTCTAAGCAGAGTAATTAAATAAAATGTCTTATTACCTTTAAATAGACAAACAAAAATTGTAAGATAATTAAAACCTTGTTAATGCATGGAACAGACTAGTTCCAAATAGCAAAAGCAGTACGTCAAGGCTGTCTATTGTCACCCTGCTTATTTAACTTCTATGCAGAGTACATCATGAGAAATGCTGGGCTGGAAGAAGCACAAGCTAGAATCAAGATTGCTGAGAGAAATATCAATCACCTCAGATATGCAGATGACACCACCTTTAAGGCAGAAAGTGAAGAGGAAATAAGCCTCTTGATGAAAGTGCAAGAGGAGAGTGAAAAAGTTGGCTTAAAGCTCAAAATTTAGAAAACAAAGATCATGGCATCTGGTCCCATCATTCATGGCAAATAGATGGGGAAACAGTGTAAACAGTGTCAGACTTTATTATTTTGGGCTCCAAAATCACTGCAGTTGGTGATTGCAGCCATGAAATTAAGATGCTTACTCCTTGGAAGGAAAGTTATGACCAACATAGATAGCATATTCAAAAGCAGAGACATTACTTTGCCAACAAAGGTCCGTCTAGTCAAGGCCATGGTTTTCCCGGTGGTCATGTATGGATGTGAGAGTTGGACTGTGAAGAAGGCTGAGAGCCGAAGAATTGATGCTTTTGAACTGTGGTGTTGGAGAAGACTCTTGAGAGTCCCTTGGACTGCAAGGAGATCCAACCAGTCCATCCTAAAGGAGATCAGTCCTGGGTATTTATTGGAAGGACTGATGCTAAAGCTGAAACTCCAGTACTTTGGCCACCTCATGTGAAGAGTTGACTCTTGGAAAAGACCCTGATGCTGGGAGGGATTGGAGGCCAGAGGAGAAGGGGATGACCGAGGATGAGATGGCTGGATGGCATCACTGACTCAATGGATGTGAGTTTGAGTGAACTCTGGGAGTCGGTGATGGACAGGAAGGCCCTGGCGAGCTGTGATTCATGGGGTCACAAAGAGTCGGACATGACTGAGCGACTGAACTGAACTGAACTGAATGCACTTTCAGTTAAAATTTGCTAACTCCTGAGATTTAAATTTTTTCTTCATAATTTCTAACTTCAACACTATTCTTGTTTTATTTCCAAGGCTAGAGTAATGATAACAGGTAGTCATTTCCATATATTTTTAGAATTACAATAATCTTTCTATATCAAAAGAAAAATTAGTAAATTGTCAGATTGGCACAGATTCTGAATTGTGTTGTTGTTGTTCAATCACTAAGTTCTCTCCAGCTCTTTGCAACCCCATGGACAGCAGCACACCAGCCTTCCTTGTCCCTCACCATCTCCCAGAAGTTGCCCAAGGTTAAGTCAGTTGAATCAGTGATGCCATCCAACCATCTCATCTTCTGTCACCCTCTTCTCTTTTTGCCTTCAATTTTCCCAGTATCAGGGTCTTTTCCAATGAGTCAACTGTTTGCATCAGATGGCCAAAGTATTGGAGTTTCAGATTCAGCACCAGTCCTTCCAAAGAGTATTCAGGGTTGATTTTCTTTAGGATTGACTGGTTTGTTCTCCTTGCAGTCCAAGGAACTCTCAAGAGTGTTCTCCAGCACTACAGTTTGAAAACATCAATTCTTAAAGTGATCTCCCTTCTTTATTGTCCAGCTCTCACAGTACTACTGGAAAGACCATAGCATTGACTATATAGACGTTTGTCAGCAAGTGATTGCTTTCTATTTTTCATTTTTACTTTATTCTACTTTACAATACTGTATTGGTTTTGCCATACATTGACATGAATCAGCCACAGGTGTACACAAGCTCCCAATCCTGAAACCCCCTCCCACCTCCCACCCCATATCATCTCTCTGGATCATCCCTGTGCACCAGCCCCAAGCATCCAGTATCCTGTATCGAACATAGACTGGTGCTTCATTTCTTACATGATAGTATACATGTTTCAATGCCATTCTCCCGAATCATCCCACCCTCTCCCTCTCCCTCAGAGGCCAAAAGTCCGTTCTATACATCTGTGTTTCTTTTGTTGTCTCGCATATAGGGCCATCATTACCATCTTTCTAAATTCCATATATATGTGTCAGTATACTGTATTGGTGTTTCTCTTTCTGGCTTACTTCACTTGTATAATCGGCTCCAGTTTCATCCATCTCATTGGAACTGATTCAGATTTATTCTTTTTAGGGGCTGAGTAATACTCCATTGTGTATATGTACCACTGCTTTCTTATCCATTCATCTGCTGATGGGCATATAGGTTGTTTCCAAGTCCTGGCTATTATAAACAGTGCTGCAATGAACATTGGGGTACATGTGTCTCTTTCAATTCTGGTTTCCTCAGTGTGTATGCCGAGCAGTGGGATTGCTGCGTCATAAGGCAGTTCTACTTGCAATTTTTTAAGGAATCTCCACACTGTTTTCCATAGTGGCTGTACTAGTTTGCATTCCCACCAATACTGTCTAGGTTTGTCATAATGTTCTTGCCAAGAGGTAATTGTTATCTAATTTCATGAACAGAAAAGTGAAAAAGAACTAGAGCCATTTGATGAAAGTGAGAGAGGAGAGTGAAGTAGTTGGGCTAAACCTCAACATTCAAAAAACTAAGATCATGGCATCCAGTCCCATCACTTCATGGCAAATAGATGCGGAAACAGTGGCTGACTATTTTTCTGGGCTCCAAAATCACTGCAGATGGTGATTGCAGCCATGAAATTAAAAGACACTTACTTCTTGGAAGGAAAGTTATGACCACCTAGACAGCATATTAAAAATCAGAGACATTAATTTGCCAACAAAGGTCAATCGAGTCCAGGCTATGGTTTTTACAATGGTCATGTATGGATGTGAGAGTTGGACTATAAAGAAAGCTGAGCACAGAAGAATTGATGCTTTTGAACTGTGGTGTTGGGGAAGACTCTTGAGAGTCCCTTGAACTGAAAGGAGATCCAACCAGTCTAGCCTAAAGGAGATCAGTCCTGGGTGTTCGTTGGAAGGATGGATGTTGAAACTGTAGCTCCAATACTTTGGCCACCTGGTGCTAAAATTTGACTCATTAGAAAAGACCCTGATGCTGGGAAAGATTGAGGGCAGGAGGAGAAGGGGACAACAGACGATGAGATGGTTGGATCCTGTCACTGACTCAGTGGACATGGGTTTCAGTAGACTGCAGAATTGGTGATGGACAGGGAAGCCTGGTGTGCTGCAGTCCATGAGGTCGGACACGACTGAGCAACTGAACTGAACTGAACTGAATTTCATGACTGCAATCACCATTCCCAGTAATTTTGGATCCCATAGTGGGTTTGGGAGTGTGCAGTGAAAAATGGTTCAGAGTCAAACCATTGATCGTTTATAATTAGGTCTTTGATATATAAAGTGAATTTTAGTCAGACATTCCATATAGAATGTAGCTTTTGAAGCTTGGAATGTTTACCATAATTTAATTACTTGTTCATCATGGTGCTGTTGTATATTGTGATATATGAACTTATGGTTCATGTAATTGAAAATTCTAGAAAGCTTTATCAGTATAAAGGGTAGGATCTTATAGGTGTGTCTTCTACTATGAGGTGAGTGTTTGAATCTTAACGATTGAGAAATTCATTTTGGAATTCACTGTTAGACATTCTTGGTACATCGCTATCGATGGTGATCATCTTTTTGTTTTTCTTTGCCTGTACCATATGTCATGTGGGATCTTAGTTCCCTGACCAGGAATCAGACCCATGCCCATTTCAGCGGACACATGCAGTCTTAACCACAGGTCTTCTAAGGAAAGGCCAGAGATGATCATCTTCTGCATCCTCTTTCAGCCTTCTTATTTTGTGTTATGATTGCTGCTTGTAGATCCTAGTCTTTGAGATGAATTGGTTAATTTACAGTTTATCATGTGTGTTCCTCTCTAATTGCACATACACACATGCACATAATCCTAAGAGGAAAAGAAAAATGATCACCAGTCTAGTATTCGCAATTTTAAGTATTTGTGTTTATGTCTGTGTAATATTCAACCACTTTTATATGGAAACTATTTTTATATACTTCATATATTTGCATTCTGCATATTATTATAAACTCATGATATTTCATAACTACAATTACTACCCATTACAGGTATGAATGATTCACAGATTATCGTAACCTGATCATCAGAACTTTCTTGTCCTTTCAGTGTTTTCCTGACACTCTTGAGTTTGTCCTTAAATTTGGGGAATGTTAATGGGGTCGCACAGAGTCAGACACGACTGAAGTGACTAAGCAGTAGCAGTAGCAGGATATTCCATGCCCATCCAAAGGTTTAAAGCTACTCTCCATAGATTCCTGCTCCCTGGGACACTATAACCTATAAAGGACCTTTGTGAATATTTAAAAAAATGTGATGTTTCTTCCTGAAAACACAACTTCCTACCAGATCTTGAGGCTTGACGCAGCAGTGTGCCCTCGTGTAACACAGTCACAGCACGCAGCACACCTGTGCAGAGCAGCCCAGCCTGCTTCCTTCTGGTGACGATCAGTCATAGAGACTAAGTTCATTCTCGTTCATGCACTTTGTGTAGAAATTGGATGGTAGTGCTACTGCCACTTTTGCATAGTGATTAAAAGCATGGATTTATTGGAATCCTGGCATTGCCACCACCTGTGTGTCTTTGGGAAGCTCATAAACATGTCCACACTTTTGCTTCCTTAAGTATAAAATGGAATAATAATAATAGTATTTACCTCAAAGATTTAAGGTAAAAATTAGGTAAGTCAGCATATCTAAAGCTCTAAAAATGTTCCTGGTACATGCATCTATATCACTTCAGTTGTGTCTGACGCTTTGTGACCCTGTGGATTGTAGCCCACTAGGCTCCTCTGTCCATGGGATTCTCCAGACAAGAATACTAGAGTGAGTTGCCATGTCCTGCTCCAGTGGATCATCCCAACTCAGGAATAGAATCTGAATCTCTCAAGTCTCCTGCATTGGCAGGAGTGTTCTTGACCACCAATGCCACCTTGTAATAAGTGCTATAAAAATGTTTTCTACATTCACTGTTGCTGCTTTTAGTGACAGACTGGAAAGAGAGTGTTTTCATCCATACTTTAAATTTACAGTACTATTTTCACGTATCACTCAGCTCTGCTCTATCCTTACAATATAGTTGTCCTCACTGACACAACTTTGTCCTGTGGTGACCATAGGACATGCTCCATAAACAAAGGGGGATAAAATTGACTGCTGAGGATCAAACTAGGAAATTAACACTCCATGTACACAATCAGATATGGGAATGTCATAGAAGCATATAAGGAGTCTAAACCATGTATCACTTTGCTTAAATTGCCTTAATTAAAAAAAAAGGTAGATATTAATGTTTTTCGTCAACATCGGTATTTCACTATTTTTAACTGCCCAGTAAAAATGAGATTACAGTTTTTGAAAGACATGAACTATTTCAAACTTCTGTACATCTAACGTGATCTTTTTGGAAAAATCTTCACAATCCTATACTTCCTATAATCTCTCCTAGCTTCTCTTTGCATTATTTGTGAGGTGCCAGGATCTTTACTGAAGGCATCACATTTAATTCAGATAAGAAGCATATGAGCTCCATATTTGTTTTATCCGTCAAGCTGAGGTCGCTGATGGTGACAGCAGTTCATCAAGCTGAGTAAATTTAAAATTATGGTAAATGGGAAAGTTGGGGTTAGAGCTTGGCTCTGTCTGATTAAATGACTAGAGTGCTGCTCTTTGATTCAGCTCACACCAAGTGAATATTACTGATGAATTAATGTTACAATGGCTTTGACTAAAATGTTAGCAGAGGTTTAAATGAAAATATTAATTTTCTAATTTTAAATTATAGGACTCACCCTTGATAAATAAGGTACATTATTTTCTTGATCTTTCTACTCCTCTGTTTCTTTATTTTTCCTCACTATATCCTTTCTTTATCCCAATATTTATTTCTATTTTTTATTGGAGGTATATAAAGATGAGGCTGGGAAACTCTGGAGGGGACAATTTTCCTTGACAAGCCCAAAGCCCCATCTGCCGACCCTGGACTGAACCATCTTTTGCTGCTTTGTCTATCATTTGTTTCCATTTTCTCCAAAACCCAGAATCTTCTCACCACAATATATTACACTCTACTGCATTCTCTGTTGGTGAATGATTTATTCTCTTTATTTTTCTTAGAGCAATGGGTTATATTCTGGAGAAAGTCACCAAGGGAGTGTTAAGTCCAGGGAGAAATGTAATGACAGCATCAACCACAGTGACCAAATTTGGTCTTGGAATTACAAAGACATTAAAGTGAAATTTATGAGATAGGAAATAGATATGCTGTGTTGTTCTACTAGGGTAGAAATATGTTTCAGTATAAAATGGAGGCTTGGAGGAGGGTATTCTCATTTCTTCCTTGCTTGGGCTTGGAGGACCGGAGAGAATTCCTATGAGGATAAATTTTACCTAATTCAAAAAGCGATCATCTTTGTTTACATCATGTAAACCTCATTTCTGGTGGCGATTGTCTCTAAACTTTACCAATGAGTAAGTAAAAGTCCAACTGCTTTGCTGCTTGCACTGGTTGATTTACTATCAAAGAAAATGTGAAATTCTCACTTTTAAAAATGTCAGGAGAAATACCCTAGGACTTTTATTATCATGTTCTTCACTTGGCCATTCTCATGAACAGTACTATCAAATAAAAAGAGTTCAGTCAGCAAATAGATTTCAAATATATTTTTAAGCATAAGGAGAGTTCACATCTCTTTAACTATTTTGAACACAGATTAATAAGTGAATACATTATTCTCACACTCTCCAAGTATATAATTATGCACTGAAGACCATAGCATGAAGATTTAAATTATTCACAAAAGGTTCTTGGAATTGCTTACAAATGCATTACCTCTTCTGTGATTCAGTTATGCAGTATCAAACTTATTAATGTTCCTATTAATACAACTTGTACTTGAAGCAAAAAATATCTTAAAGTTTCTTGCAGCAGCTGTTTGGCCAGTCCTCAAACCTATGTCATCATTTTGAATCCATAACTTTATCAAATTCAGAAAAATCTCAGCTTTGGGAATAGCCAGGATGAGGGAGGAGATTGTTATAATCCCCAATGCTGTGTTGATTGTGATACCAACCAGAGATCTTGGCTTTCTCTAAGCAATAGAAATTGACTAGATGCCAGATAAGAAATTCAGATAAGGCTCTTTGGAGCCCCTGCTGCAGCAGTGGGAAGTGAGAATAAACAACAGGTTCTCTTGCTTACTTGTTCCCTGATTGGGGGGTGGGGGGCAGGGGTTGCAAAATTGTTCTTTTTATGGGGTGAGGGTAGGGGTGTGTCCAAGGATGAGATTGGAGGGGTAGTTAGGTAGTTTGTCCATCCATTTGTGAAGCTGTGAAGGGTGTAAGGGGCTGTACAGTGCCCAGTTTTTGCTCTAGGCTCCTCAAAAGTGGCAGTTGGGTTTTCTGGTTTTTTTTTTTTTTTTTTTTAATATTTTGTTCAGAATCTGTCCCAGTTGCACATGCATGCAGTTATTTTAATCTCTTGTAGTTTCTTTGTATTTTGTTGCCCCAGAAGACATTTGTCCAGGTGCAAGCATTCCAGTACTACAACAAAGGGTCTCAGGTCCCCGTACCTAGGCCTCTCTCAATAACAAAACTAGGCCTGGTGTATTTACCACATATCTTCCAACCTTGGTACTTTGTAAGTAGCAACTTCCTAAAGGCAACTCTTTCCTGACAGAAATTGGACACAGTGTTTGCAAAGGAAAATAATGTGTTCTTAATTACACTGGTCATTTCTAATTGGGAAAGGAGAAATACATTATGTATAAAACACCTTACTAAGTACAAGTGTTAGTTATTTTTAATATGTTATTTAAAACATATTTAAATATGTTATTTAAATATGTTATATTTTAAAGTAAGGTTTACCACCCAAAATCCGAAGTTGTAGAGAGGGAAGATTTCTTGTTTCTCAGTGGGTGAAGCCTAGGAAGTTGAAAAGGGAATCTCACTTCTTCGGAGGCATTTGTCCAGAAGCTTGGTCTAGGCAACTTCACCAACATGTATGCTTGCTTTGTGTGAAATGTAAAGAAATTTATTTGCTTTTCTGTATATTGTTCCAGATCTTTTTATTCAGAGTGTGGTGGGGAGAATGTTAGGGATGGCTTGACTGTTCCAGTGTCACATCCTCATGTGTTAAGATATTTACTTACCACTGAGGTGCCCACCAATTTTTTTCCCCTTTAAAATGATGAATAAGGCTCCAAACTTCCTGTCTCCTTTAGAAGACTTCCCCTGTGGCTCAGACGGCAAAGCGTCTTGCTTACAATGCAGGAGACCTGGGTTCTATCCCTGGGTAGGGAAGATCCTCTGGAGAAGGAAATGGCAACCCACTCCAGTACTCTTGCCTGGAAAATCCCATGGACAGAGGAGCATGGTGGGCTACAGTCCAAGGGGTCACAAAGAGTCAGACACAACAACAAAGACATGAAATGGTCAGAAGTGCTCTTGTGTTTCTAAAATAATAACAATGTAAGGCTAGCATGCTATTTGGACTTCCCATGCTGCTCTAGTGATAAAGGACCTGCCTGCTAACGCAGGAGATGTAACAGACAGATTCAATCCCTGGGTAGGAAGATCCCCTGGAGAAGGGCATGGCAAGCTACTCCAGTATTCTTGCCTGGGGAATCCCACTGAGAGAAGAGCCTGGCAGACTACAGTCCATGGGGTCGCAGA
Organism: Nanger dama; assembly: GCA_917880005.1. NCBI lineage: Eukaryota > Metazoa > Chordata > Mammalia > Artiodactyla > Bovidae > Nanger > Nanger dama. The sequence goes on along the minus strand of CAKJTW010000004.1, from coordinate 61,840,363 downwards.
GTCAGACATGACTGAAGCTACTTAGCATGCACACACAGCATGCTATTTGGTACATCGTGCACACAAGCATACTTTGGCTTAAAATGCAAATACAACGCCAGTGTTGGGTTCTCATTGTTTCTAAGTCAAAATCCCAAATTATTACCACATCATACAATGTCACCCATTTCTCTCTACAATTATCTTTAATATTTTATGCTCATGATAATTTTTTATGCTCCAGCCATATTATTCTTCCTTCAGTTTCTTCAATGTGATAAGCCTCCATCCCTCAAGACCTTCATATATGCTGTCAGCTCTGCATGGAAAATTACCCACAAACACATCACAATTTTACTGAACCTTCCATCTTCCATATCAGAAATTGAATCTTGCTTTTCCAAGAAACCCTTCCATATATTCTTGCACAGTATGGACAGGAAAGCAGAGTCTTCATCAGTTAAGTTCAGGGGCTTAGATTTTACCCTTGGCCATTTGCATCTCTGGTAGCAAGTTCAATAAACTGTTCATTTGAGTGAATGACTAGGCTATCAAGTAATTGTCAACAGCCCACAAGTTGAGGTGAGATGGACCCAAGTTCAGATCCAGACTTTGCTAACTTTTAGTAGTATAATATGAAAAGTATGGTAAAGGAGTGTAGTATGGGAAGTTCATGTAACCTCTCTTTAAAGTCTATTCAGCATTTCTGTTGAATGGGTGAGTGTGGTGGTGATCATGGTGATGGTGATGATAATTATGATGCTGATGATTTTATAGGGAATAAATGAGGTGTAGATGAGGAATGCAGGTTAGGGATAAGACTAGAGGAGGCTTCTTGTTGGAAGAAAGAGAGCAAAAGTTATTATTGCTCATTTCTCTTCCCTCCATGTTTACCTGAGCTAGTAATGTTGAAAGGTTAAGAGGCATGTTGAAATGTTGAAAGGTTAAGAGTAGTGTTGAAAAGTTAAGTGGTTCAGGGCCCACTTTATATTCCCTACTACCTCATTTGATAAAGTAGTGGTTCTAAAACTCAGTGCATGTCAGAATCAGCATACTTTCAGGTTCAGTAAATTTAGGTTTTTCAAGAATGTGCATTCTAACAAAAACCCCAGATACACAGACTATACTTTAAGAAATAGTCCTGTGCTGGAGGAGAACATACTCATAAATGAGGGCTAAAGTTGACTTGTTCTTATTGTAGAATTAAAGCAATAGAAAGGTTGTCAGACACCAGTGATCTTCTTCACAGGTAAGAAAAATAAATCAATAATGGAACATTCCAAGGATACACTGGACTAGATAACATATCATGTTAGTATCAAAACCAGTTCCCAGATTTGGGGTCCTGTCTCCTATATTGTCTTCATTTTTTTTTTTTAACCAATTTCCCTAATTGTCCTCAAACTTCATTTCCTTCTACACTCATTGCTACTATCTGGCATATGGGGAATAACACAGATCTTTTCTAATATTATTGAAGCCATATTTAGATGAACTTTTAGAAACATTTGAAGTTAGAAATGTAGATAGGAATATCCCTCATGCTGTGAGCAATAACAGCAGCAGCAACAACAACAACACATTAAAATTCATGTACCCTGACTTCCTGTCCCAGGAAGGGAAAAGTCAGTACTGTATCCTAATGTTCCTTTGCTTTGCATGGAAGGAAAAGCACTTACATGCCTTTCCACTGCCTGAATTGTGGGGTTGCAACACAAGAATCTTGGCAACTCCATTGAGAAACCTTGGAAACTCTTGCATAAGTCACTGTCAGTCTTATGTAACCATCCTGGGGCATTTTGAAAACCTCACTGAGTCACAGAGAGAAGATTATGGAAAAAGAAATTCCCACAGTATTGTCACAAGGCAGAACTGCATATTCATGGAGAGTCTGCGTGAGGATCTGCTTTCCTCTTTCCCTTGTGTGCTTTCAAAATATTTCTCCAGCCTCATACTACAAGCCAGTTGCAGTTGCCCTCTAACTGGTCACCCTCTTGGCCTTCACTGTATCCCAAGACTACCTAAGTATGTTGTACATATTCATGTAAATTCTAGATTACCTTGTGAAGATGAGGCCAGTGTCTTACCACAAAATTAAATCATTTGATACTTTCACTAAGAGGAGATATTGATTCTTCATTTACCATATATGAAGCTCAGGGCAATGTGTTTTGTATGCATTGTTTTATTTCTCCCAAAACTCTCTGAAGCAGATATTTCCCCCAGTTTCACAGGACATCACTGAGGTATCGAAAAGTTGAGTGGTTAAATAATTGTTCAGGGCCCACAGCCAGTTACTGCAGTTAGTATGATTTGCCTTTTTTGCCTGATATTAACAACTGTTGAGAAGAGAAATCTTTTTAAAGCTGACCCTTGCCAAAGTTGGAAAGTAAGCAGGGAATTTGGTAGATGAAATCATTAAGTACTAAAGTGTGATATTTAGTCTTAAAAATTAAGTATCTAACCGTGTCTTGCACTCCACTCCAGTACTCTTTTTATTATTATTATTATTTTTACTTTACAATACGGATGGCTAACAACCACTCCACTACTCTTGCCTGGAAAATCCCATGGATGGAGGAATCTGGTAGGCTGCAGTCCGTGGGGTCGCTAAGGGTTAGACATGACTGAGTAACTTCACTTTCACTTTCTACTTTCATATATTGGAGAAGGAAATGGCAACCCACTCCAGTGTTCTTACCTGGAAAATCCCAGGGATGGGGAAGCCTCGTGGGCTGCCGTCTATGGGGCCACATAAAGTCAGACACGACTGAAGCAACTTAGCAGCAGCAGCCCTGTCTTGATTCATTTGAAAAGATATTGATGTCTAAGTCATGACTACTCATATCTAAAAGAAGATGCTCAGGTCTGATTAAAAGAAAAGGAAAAAAAAACATGGTAGACATAAGTTTTTAGATAAAGTATTAAAATTCACCTCTCTTAAACTTTTTTTTGTTGTTTTGTTTTGTTTTGGTTTTGATTTTTTGGCTGCGAGGCATGTGTGATCTTAACCGCCCAATCAGGAATCAAACCCACACCCCTACATTGGAAGGTGAAGTGTTAACCATCAGACCATCAGGGAAGTCACAAACTTTGCTGTTTTTGTGTTTTTTTTTTTTTTTTAATACCCAAAGTCACAAACTTGGCTGTTTTTCTCTTGTGTTCTTATACCCAACTAATAAACAAAAAGCCTGCCTATGACTCGTTGAACTCAATGCTAAGAATATTCTATTTATTTTTCTCTTTGCCTGGATTTTTTCTTTCCATATAGTAAGATACATTCATCCTAATTCCTCCCAGACATTTTGATTATTATATTTTCTTTTATATATAATCCTGTTGTTGTATAGCACTGTATAGAAGATACTTATGAAAAATTATAAAATTAGTAGTCAGGAGCCTTGTTGTTAAGCTATTAAGATTGATGACTATCCAATGTTTTGTTCAATAAATATAAAATAGAGTATTTCACAAATCATTGTATACTATCATTTGAGTTCCATGCAAGCTATTTATACAAATAAACTATGTTCATGCTCCAGCATAGTATTTTACCTGAGTTGTTCTATTAGTCCTGTTGATTCACCTGTTGTATCAACAGTGTTTCACTTTAATATTAAAACTCAATTATACATTCCAAAACCTCTAACCATATAAAAGTTTTCTTGCTTATCAAAGTACCAGATATGAGTATTTTAAAAGATTGATTTCTATTATGTATATAATCCTGTTTATATTTTGAAGTTTCAAATTATAGGTATAGTGCAGACATTTTTATTTCCCTGTGCTTTGTGAATTCTGAATATTGTAATACACCCTATTTGAATCGATGTACTGTATCATTGCATATTATAGATTAACTCATATACTCCTAATGTGAGAGGGGTTATAAAACTGAAATAGAATAATATTTTTTTCCAGTTTCTTTGATGCTTTATGCATTTCATTTATCAACAAACAACATAAAATGGTCAGTAAAATATTTACTAGAACTTCAAAAATCTCTGAAAACATAAATTGAATAGTGCCATATCTGGGCTTTTTTATAAACCACCTTGCTTCAGAATACAAGAGTCCAGTGTGTTTTGAGTATATGTGTCTTTGGAAGCCAGTCTACTTCAATTTAGCATTAGAAAACATTTCCACTTTTCATTAAATTCTTATAAATTTATGTATGAATTACTAATAAAATTTTAATAGTAAGAAATAAAATTTTACAGAATATGTGGTAGCTTTGCAATTATTTTATATAAAAAGGTTTATAATACTTTTACATATTTGGCTAGAACAGAGCTGCTGAACCTATGCATTTCTTTAAAAGCTAGCCTTTATAATACTGAGACATTTCCCAAATTTTTCCATTAATAGTATCTCCTTTGTGACGTTTTCTTTGTGCTCTTGAGTGGCTATGGTCTGAATATTTGTATCTCCCCCAAATTTTACGTGTGAAGTCCTAACCCCTGAGGATGATGGGATTCCAGGCTTTGGAAAGTAATCAGATTTCAAAGTAGATTCCTCATGAATGGGATTAGGGTGTTTATAAAAGTAGCTCCAGAGGGATCCTTGACCCCTTCTGCCATGTGAAGACACAGGAAGAAGGAGACGGTGGTAGCTTTCAGCAAGGAACAGGGCCTCCACCAGAAACATGGCCATGCTGACTTGATCTTGGACTTCACAGCCCCTAAAATTCTGACCAATAATAAACTGTTATTGTTTATAAGCTACCTAGACTGCAGTCCATTTTTAAAGCACTCCAAAAGTCTTATGCTATAGGATACATGGCCCATTATGGAACAGAGGACTTCATGAACCAATCTCTATTAACTTAAAACTTTTCAAATACAGCTTTCTTATCTGTTTAAGCATTCACAGAATTAAAGAGAGTTAGGATCTTGCTCTAGATTAGGTTTCGGCTTAAAGAAACATTGTGGCTAATTTGATCTATCCAGACCACGAAAACTTTCTCCATATCAGCAATAAGGCTCTTTGCTTTCTTATATGTGTGTTCCCTAAAGTAGCAGTTTTAATTTGTTTCAAAACCTTTTGTTTGCATTTATGACCTGGCTAACTGCTTGACACATGAGACCTATTTTGACCTGTCTCAGCTTTTGACAAGCCTTCCTCACTAAGCTGAATCATTTCTAGCTTTCTATTTAAATTTAAGAGATGTGCAATGCTTCCTTTCACTTAGAGGTCATTGAAGAGTTATCAACTGGCTTTTTAATAATTTTTAATATTTTAATATTTTTGTTTCAGGGAATAGGGAGACCCAAGAGAAGGAAAGAGGCAGGGTAATGACTGATGGGTGAAGGGGTGAGAACACACACAGTATTTATTTTATTACATTTACCATGTTATGTGGGCATAGTTTGTGGCACCCTAAAACACTTAACATCACAGATCACTAAAAAGTATAATAATGATAAAAATTTGAAATGTTATAAGAATTACTGAAAAATGATGCAGAGGAAGAAAATGAGCAAATGCTGTTGGGAAAATGATACCCATGGATTTGGTGGATTCAGACATGCCACAAATCTTCAATTTATGAAATATGCACTACCTAAAAGTCCTTAAAGTAAAACAAGGTCTTCCTGTGAATGGGCACGTGACAGATTAAATTATATTCCTTTTTTTAAACAACTTTTCAGCATTCAGTTCTTTAACCCAATTCTTGACAAAAAGTAGTTAGTAATACTAAATTATTAACATTTATGTATTTGTTTCTTTTCATTGCATTTGATTTTTTCTTGTTATGTGAGCTATCTTTCATAAATAACTTCTTTTGATATGTTTTCCAAGAAATTGTGCCATTCAGCCCCTAAAATTGATTTTACCCTAAAATCACTTTCTTTAATCTCTTCCATGAGAGGTTTTAGTAACTGGCAGTTGCTAGCTGATGTACTGCTTAATGAGTTATATGATCCATAATTCAATAAAATTTTCACTGATATTTAGCATTTAGTGGTATATTTTCACAGTAAGAGATAAGAGGATTACAGTATTATCTTTTATCTTCTTAAATAATGTTTATTCAAAACTATATTTTCCAGGAAAAATGTTATTCCAAAAGTATGTCTTTGCAATCAATATATTTTCTAGAGTTGGTCTTAATTCCTATAAAATCTATAAAAACCAAAGGAGAGAGTTTATGTGAGAACAAGAACATGGCACAATGTGTGAACTTGAAAACACTACAGCAGAATTCCTGAGGTTAAAAAGGGCAGTAAAAAAAAAAAAAATTTTAATTCTTACTTTATTAACTTCATTTTCTCTATATTTCAAGAGCTAGGTGAATTTTCAGAATGTTACATGCTTTCTTTAATCTTTGAAGCTTTTCACACATTGTTTTGCATGGAATACTTTTCTGCCTGCCTTATCTTACTGTACTTGTCTAAATCTCATTAATCTTTCAAGACTGAAATCAGGTTTTACATCATTTTGGAAAATAATTTTGAGCCTCATTTTGTGCCTTTCAATCAGAAAAAGGTTCCTTGCTCCCTTTCCTCTGTGGCATCTTGTGGTTACATTTACTATAAATGTATTTATACAATTTATATTTTCATAAATATGTAACTATAAATGTAATTATAATGTTAAAATATGGCCTAACTTGGTTATTTAGTTTTTGTTCCTCTGCTAGACTAAAAACTCTTTGATGGCAATAAATTTATGTCATTCATGTCTATCTCTGATTTCTGCTGAACTGAAAATTATACAGATAGATATATAGAGGCAAATCCATAAACAACTTTAATTAACCGACCCAATGTAAAATATTATTTCTTAAAAATTAGAGTAGAACTTGAATATGAGAGAAAACCCCAGGATCCTGAATGCTTAAAATAGACAAAATATGCATCAAGATAATGAGTTGTTATCAGATTCTTATTTTCTGATACAACTCTCTGTACTCACTAGCAAAATAGAAATGTTAGCAAGGTGAAATAGGGTATATTCATAGGAAAGCTTGAGAGCAACTTGTTATGTTACATATTTAATTTATTGAACAGATGTTCTTCCAGTGCTTCTTCAGGTGTGCTTCTTTACTAGTCGTGTCTGACTCTTCCTGACCCCATGGACTGTAGCCTGCCAGGCTCCTCTGTCCATGAAATTTCTCAGGCAAGAAAACTGGAGAGGGTTGCTATTTCCTACTCCAGGGGATCGTCCCAAGCCAGAGATCAAACCTGTGTCTCCTGCATCTCCTGCATTAGCAGACAGATTCTTTACCACTACACCACCTGGGAAGCCCACTTTTTAGGTAGGGTCTCTCAAAATAGATAAAATAATCAGAGAATTAATTTCTTACCTCTACATTTCATTGTGTATTTTGAGAAAGAGATAAAAATAACAAATTATGTAAAGTATCACCTGTTTTAATAGTCATGTATTAGTTTCTTGTGCCTCCTATACAAAAATTACCACATAATTAGGGACTTAAAGAAACAGAAATTTGTTTTCTCACATTTTTGGAAGCCACAATTTCAGAGTCAAGATGTTGGCAAGGCTCTGCTATCTGGACAGAGAGTCTGGAGGGGTAGGGGGAAATCCAACACCCATTTCTTACCTCTTCTAGTTTCTAGGTTTCTTTGGCCTGGGACAGCATGACTCACTTCTCAGCCTCTGTCTCCACATTACCTCCTGCTCTTCTGTCTGCTTAATCTCCCTGTGTGTCTATTTTATAATGCTATTTATTGTGTCATTTAGGATCCATCCAGACATCCCCAAATAGTCTCCTTATCTCAATGTCCTTAATTTAATTACATCTGAAAAGTTGTAATTTATCCAAATAAGGTAACATTCACAGGGTTTGGGGATTAGATCTTGGTGTCCATTATCAGCTTATCACAGTGATAGTACTATATGGAGGAAGAACATGGCACAAAGTGTGAACTTGAAGAGCTTAAGAAAACTACAGCAGAATTCCCGAGGTTAAAAAGGGCAGCTGGGAGGAAAGTAGAGTTATATTGATAAGAGGACATGCAAAGAGCATTCTTCAAATGAGAGTCAGGAAAATTAGTGTAATTAATATATATTCAATCAGAGGCTATTCTAGCACCAAAGTTAATTACACACAAACCTTCCCCTTTGAACAACATTCACAACATACTTCCTGCCAGAATCATGTTGAGAGCCCAGAGAACCTTTGTGCATTTCAATGTTTTCAGTCTGCTTTAGTCCAGGCTGGTAGTTTACTTAGTGGTAAGGCTGTCTCAGAAACTTTGTATGTTTTTAAACGAGTTTGAGTCTATTCCAGTCTAGCAAATCAGAAAGCTACATCAGTACTTCTTTTCTGTATAGGCTTTTCTTATTTGGTTTATTCAGTACTATTTTGGTGTGCCAAGATTCTGTAGAACAATGTCCTTAGATTCCTAGAAGCCCTTACTGCCAACTGTGAGAAGCAGAGTGAAATCATTGATCTCTCCTATCTTTAATGCATATTCTATAAATACCTGTGTGTGTGCATATATTTCTATGATTGAATGTCACAATAGGAACTACAGAAATCTCCTGGGAATACTCAATTAAAATGCAGATTCCAGAGCCCAATAGGTCTTACTCAGTTTGAAACTCTGACATTATACATTACAAAAAATTTAAAAAGAAATTAGAAGCTCAATTACTCAGGAATATATGACAGCAACATATAAAATTAAAGTTAATTTTTAAAAATCAATTGATGCTAATAATAAAAATAAAAGAAGAAACTGATAAAATAGAAACTAAATATATAATATATATTATAATGAAAAACTATCTGGAAAAAAATATATATAATTAATAACATTTTTACATAGTTGAACAGAAAGAGATTAGGTATAAATAGAAATGTAGAAAATAAAAAATAAAAATAAGTGCTGATCTTATAGCTACTGAAAAGATGGAGAGGTATTATAAACAATATGGCAATGCAAGTTTAAATAAAATGATGAATTCAGATAAAACCAAAATCTACTGATAATGATACAAGAAGATACAGGAAACTTGAATAATCATTAAATAAATCAAATTGCTATTAAAAATCAAATTCATAATAAGCTTCAACAGTCCTAGGTGCAGCTGACATCACTGATAAACTGAAACAAAATCATAAGTAGGAAATGAGTTAACATGCTGCAATTGCTTTCAGAGAATAGTGAAAAAGTAACATCTCTTCCTAAACACTTTTCTCTGTACTTTAACAATCTGTGTTATCCAATTCAGGTTTGGCTCTTCATTACTCAGAAGTTAATAATTTGAGGGGCAAGAGTCAGTAGAAAGGAAAGATGCTTTAATTAGAAGGATGGGGTCTACACCCAACTCCACATGGTATCTTGCCCAAATGATCTGACTGCAGCATTGTTAAGGGAGCCACTGGGTGAAGGTAGCTAGTCATTCTCTAACTACTTAATTCTTCGTTCTTATTCTTTTTGTCCAGGAAAAGAATCAACAGTTTAGACATGACATGGTGTGTACTCAGGAGAGCATAGATTAGGAGTTAGGTCAAATTGCCTGGTGATCTCATTCCTATAGTTAGGTTCTTTTAAGGCTAGAGGCAAATGGAAATGGGCAGACAGGAAAAGAGGCAAAAGAGCTGCTTTCATCTATTCTAAGGAGACGGCACAATAGAATAAAGAGAAAACTTTTGTACATAAATTTGCAAAAAAGCCCTAGATAGTCAAAAAATATGAGAAGATGCTCACTCATATATTATCACTGATATGAAAATTAAACCATAATAAGAAACAATTTTATGTGACCAGTATAGCTAAATTTAAGGAGGTTAAACATAGCAATTTTGGCAAATATATGAAGAAATTGAAATTTCTATGCAATGTTGAGAATGTAAATTCATACAATCACTTTGGAAAATTATTTTGTGTATTTGTTACAGTAAAATATGAAAAGTATTTATTTTGTTATATGTGGAAATACATACCTACATGCTGTCTCCCAAAATGTAAAAATCTATGTACAAAACATCATTTATGAAAGAAAAGTTTGATTTTTCACCAGCAGATACACTGAATTATATTCATACGTTAAAATACTAGACAACAGTAATGAATAAGCTACTGCTACATTCAACAAATATGAATGAATACCATAAACATAATATTTTAAGAAGATATAACACATGTCCCAACCCCAAAGTTCATATTTATGATACCATTTATATAAAAATCAAAAACAGGCAAAATATTTATGGTCATTGAAGTAGGATTACTAATTATATTTGTGAGATAGAGCCTTAAAAAAAAGTTTCAAATGCGAGAAATTTCATTTCTTTAAGAGTGCTACTTAAAAAGAAATACCAATTTGTAAAAATTAAATACCTCTCTTTTACATGTATATATATATATATATATACACACACACACATATATATACATATATATTTTATGTGTTATATTGCATTTGAGTTGCATGTTTATAATAATTAAAGCAATAAGCAAAAGATATGAGCAAAAGTTGGCCTTTGAGACAGCAATTTTCTCCCAGATTTAAATACAGATAAAAACCAACAATCCTTTTAAATAAATATGTTATTACATTAAAGTTTTATAAGTATCTTTAATGATTAATTTTAAAGGGAAGAGGATTAAATTAAATAGATATATTATCCAGAGGAATAGAAGGATTAGAAAGAGGTTCCATTTCCTGAAATTAAAAAAAAAAACACAAATATGTTCTAAGAAGTAGAGTGTGGTTGACTGTGGTGAGTATTTCTGAGACATTCTGTGAGGTAAGGAACCACAAGAAGCCTTTGGACTTGGCAATTTGGGGAGCTATTGTTTACTTTTCTAGACTAACTTTAAATGGTGTGGTAGAAACAAGCAAAAACTCTTAGGGATTTCAGATGCAAAGAATTTTAGAATCTTACATGACACCAAGTCAAGCCCTCCCATATATTTTAAGCTGTGAGGCCAGCAGGAACAAACTTTGAAGGAAAACGTATTGAAATTAGTTGACATCACAGTCCACGCTGCTGAGATCACCATTAATGCTAGTGGACTGAAGGTGTAAAAACAAAACACAGTCTTTTGCTTTAAGTAACTGAGTCATATTCAGAACATATACAGATAGGATAATCTAATGAAATTAGTGGAAATTCTTTCCAATATGTAATATAGAAACTCAACTGGCATCTGACGTATCTTATTAATGAATATGACTAAAACTCTAACTTTAGGTGAAGACTCTTTTTCCTACTTTATTTCTTAGTTTTGAACATGAAAATTTAGAGACTTAAATCTTGCTTTATATCTGATTTTAAAATATTAAAATTTTTTTAGATTATGGATATTTGTTTATTATTTGGCTGGCTATTTATACCAATGTATGTGCTAATCCAGTAGAGTTTTCACATAGGGAATATTTAATAAGCAGTTATGATGAGTGCATACTGAAGATTTTATAATTCACATTTCCAGTCACATAGCTTTTCTATGACAGAAACTTTTGTCCTAAAGCAACTTGTTACAATACATTTATACATTCATAGGACACACTGATGGAATTCCTAGCTGGTCACTACACATATGTCCTGGAATGGATGAAGATTTTTTTTTTTTTAACCTAAAAAGGTTTTCAATTTTTATTTTAATCTTTTGAAATTGATGGTGATTTCCTAAAAGAGACACTATTTCTTAGGCACTAGAAAAGCAGGAAAAAAAATTTCAGTGCCTTTCTGTTTACCTGATCTATGATTCTAGCTGCCAAACAATAAACTTATTTATTGTTTTATTATAATTCTGCCTTAAAAATATGCCTCACCTACTCTTCTGATGTCCATGTGTAGAGTCTTCTCTTGTATTGTTGGAAGAGGGTGTTTGCTATGACCAGTGAGTTCTCTTGGCAAAACTTTGTTAGCCTTTGCCCTGCTTCATTCTGTACTCCAGGGTCAAATATGCCTGTTACTCCAGGTATTTCTTGACTTCCTACTTTTGCATTCCAGTCCCCTATAATGAACAGGACATATTTTTGGGTATTAGTTCTAGAAGGTCTTGTAGGTCTTCATAGGACCGTTCAACTTCAGCTTCTTCAGCATTACTGGTCGGGGCATAAACTTGGATTATTGTGATATTGAATGGTTTGGAAATGAACAGAGATCATTCTGTTGTTTTGAAATTGCACCCAAGTACTGCATTAGGGACTCTTATTGACTGTGAGGGCTACTCCATTTCTTCTAAAGGGTTCTTGCTCACAGTAGTAGATATAATGGTCTTCTGAGTTAAATTCACCCATTCCAGTCCATTTTAGTTCACTGATTGCTAAAGTGTTGATGTTCACCCTTGCCATCTCCTGTTTGAGCACTTCCAATTTGCCTTGATTCATGGACCTAACATTCCAGGTTCCTGTGCAGTATTGTTATTTACAGCATCAGACTTCACTTCTATCACCAGTCACATCCACAGCTGGTTGTTGTTTTTGCTTTGGCTCTGTCTCTTCATTTTTCTGGAGTTATTTCTCCACTGTTTTCCAATAACATATTTGGCACCTACCAGTCTGGGTGCCCTATCACCTACGATCTTTCAGTGTCTTATATTTTTGCCTTTTTATACTTTTCATGGGATTCTCAAGGCAATACTGAAGTGGTTTGCTATTCCCTTCTCCAGTGGATCATGTTTTGTCAGAACTCTCCACCATGACCTGTCCATCTTGGATGGCCCTACACAGTACAGCTCATGATTTCATTGAATTAGACAAGGCCATGGTCCATGTGATGAGTTTGATTAGTTTTCTGTGATTATGGTTTTCATTTTGTCTACTGAATGATGGATAAGGATAAGAGGCTTATGGAATCTTCCTGATGGGAGAGACTGACTGAGGGGGAAATTGGGCCTTGTTCTGATGGGTGGAGCCATTCTCAGTAAGTCTTTAATCCAATTTTCTTTTGATGAGTGGGGCTGTAATGAGTGGGAGGTAATGAAGATACAACTGAGTGACTGAACTGAACTGAATTTTTCTGATGTACCAATTATATCACTTACATTTCCCAGAAGATCTTGTAATTTATCAATAAGTTCTGAAGAGTTCAGGGAACTAATAATTATATCTAGTATTTCTTAGTTACTATATTCATAGTAGTCAAGATGAGTATAGATATGTTTTTCAGTCACTAAGTCATGTCTAACTCTTTGCAACCCCATGGGCAGCAGCATGCCAGGCTTCTCTGTCCTTCAGTATATCCCAGAGTTTGCTCAGATTCATGTCCATTGAGTTGGTGATGCTGTTCAACCAACTCATACTCTGTCACCCTCTTCTCCTGTCCTAAATTTTTCCCAGCATCAAGTTCTTTTAAAATGAGTTTGCTCTTCATATCAGGTAGGCAGAGTATTGGAGCTCAGCTTCAGAAACTGTCCTTCCAATGAATTTTCAGGCTTGATTTCCTTTAGGATTGACTGGTTTGATCATCTTGCTGACCAAGGAACTCTCAAGAATCTTCTCCAGCATCACAGTACAAAAGCATCAATTCTTCAGCACTCAACCTTCTTATGGTCCAACTTTCACATCAGTACATGACAACTGGAAAAATCATAGCTTTGACCATATGGACGTTTGTTCGCAAAGTGATGTCTCTGTTTTTTTAACATGCTGTCTAGGTTTATCATAGCTTTTCTTTTAAGGAGCAAGAGTCTTTTAGTTTCATTGCTGCAATCACCGTCCACAGTGATTCTAGAGCCCAAGGAAAGAAAATCTGCCACTGTTTCCATTGTTTCCCCATCTATTTGCCTTGGCATGATGGGAACAGATGTCATGATCTTAGTTTTTTCAACGTTGAGATTTAAGCCTACTTTTTCACTCTCCTCTTTCACCTTCTTCAAGAGGCTCTTTAGTTCCTCTTCACTTTCCGTCATTAGAGTGGTATAATCTGCATATCTAAGGTTGTTGATATTTCCCCCAGCACTCTTGAAAAGTACTCCTCTCAAAACATATGTAATTAAGGGAAAGTACATGGGTGATAAACTTGAAAACTTTAAGGTAAGTTATGGAAGTGAAACACTAAGACTGTATACTGTATGGTTTCATTTTATATGAAATGGCTTGGACATGCAAATTCACAGGAGCCAAACGTATATTCAGTTCAGTTCAGTTAAGAAGCTCAATCAGGTCCGACTCTTTGTGACCCCATGTATCTCAGCACACCAGACCTCCCTGTTCATCACCAACTCCTGGAGTTCACTCAAAATCATGTTCATCGAGTCGGTGATGCCATCCAGCCATCTCATCCTCTGTAGTCCCCTTTTCCACCTGCCCCCAATCCCTCCCAGCATCAGGGTCTTTTCCAATGAGCCAACTCTTTGCATGAGGTGGCCAAAGTACTGGAGTTTCAGCTTTAGCATCAGTCCTTCCAATGAACACCCAGGACTGATCTCCTTTAGGATGGACTGGTTGGATGTCCTTGCAGTCCAAGAGACTCTCAGAGTCTTCTCCAACAGTACAGTTCAAAAGCATCAATTCTTTGGTGCTCAGCTTTCTTCACAGTCCAACTCTCACATCCATACATGACCACAGGAAAAACCATAGCCTTGACTAGATGGACCTTTGTTGGCAAAGTAATGTCTCTACTTTTCAATATGCTATCTAGGTTGGTCATAACTTTGCTTACAAGGAGTAAGTGTCTTTTAGTTTCATGGCTGCAATCACCATCCACAAAGATTTTGGAGCCCCCAAAATAAAGTCTGACACTGTTTCCACTGTCTCCCCATCTATTTCCCATGAAATGATGTGACCAGACGCCATGATCTTAGTTTTCTGAATGTTGAGCTTTAAGCCAACTTTTTTCACCTTCATCAAGAAGCTTTTTAGTTCCTCTTCACTTTCTGCCATAAGAGTGGTGTCATCTGCCTATCTGAGGTTATGATATTTCTCCCGGCAATCTTGATTCCAGGTTGTGTTCTTCCAGCTCAGCATTCCTCATGATGTACTCTGCATTTAAGTTAAATAATCAGGGTGACAATATACAGCCTTGATGTGCTCCTTTTCCTATATGGAACCAGTCTGTTTTCCCATGTCCAGTTCTAACTGTTGCTTCCTGACCTGCATACAGGTTCTTCAAGAGGCAGGTTGGGTGGTCTGGAATTCCCATCTCTTTCAGGATTTTGCATAGTTTATTGTGATCCACACAGTCAAAGGCTTTGGCATAGTCAATAAAGCAGAAATAGATGTTTTTCTGGAACTCTCTTCTTTTTCCATGATCCAGCGGATACTGGCAATTTGATCTCTGGTTCCTCTGCATTTTTGAAAACATCTGGAAGTTTGTGGTTCACATATTGCTGAAGCCTGGCTTGGAGAATTTTGAGCATTTATTTACTAGCATGTGAGATGAGTGGAATTGTGTGGTAGTTTTAGCATTCTTTGGTATTGTCTTTCTTTGGGATTGGAATGAAAACTGACCTTTTCTGGTCCTGTGGCCACTGCTAAGTTTTCCAAATTTGCTGGCATACTGAGTGCAGCACTTTCACAGCATCATCTTCCAGGATTTGAAATGGCTCAACTGGAATTCCACCACCTCCATTAGCTTTGTTCATAGTGATGATTTCTAAGGCCCACTTGACTTCACATCCCAGGATGTCTGACTCTAGATGAGTGGTCATACCATCGTGCTTATCTTGGTCATGAAGATCTTTTTTTGTACAGTTCTTCTGTGTATTCTTGCCACCTTTTCTTAATATCTTCTTCTTCTGTTAGGTCTATGCCATTTCTGCCCTTTATTGAGCCCATCTTTGCATGAAATGTTCCCTTGGTATCTCTAATTTTCTTGAAGAGAACTATAGTCTCAAATGTATATTAGTGGTTACCAAACACTGAAAGAAAGAAAGTAGTGGTAAAGTACTTTTTGGGGGAGTAAAAAGAATGTTCTAGAATTAAAACAATGTTTTCTAGAGTTAACATCTCTGTGAATATATTAATAAAATATTGAATTCTATATTAAACAAATAAATTGTATCATATATGAATTATATCTGCATTAAAAATTAAAGAAAAACTAAGTGATCCTACAAATAAATACATAAACAGCTCCAACAAAATTCACCAACCATTCTTCATTAAACTCTAAGAAGACCAGTAATAGAAGGAAAGTACTTGTTATGATAAGTAGTATTTGTAAGAAAATATTACCTAACTTCATCTTTAGTCATGAAAGATGAGCACTTTCTACCGAGAATAGGAAACAACATTAGCACATTCCCTCTCACCATGCACATTCAGCATTTTGCTGAAAGTCTTAGCTACCACTAGAAGAAAGTAAATAAATGAAAAGTATAAAGAATGAAAGGAAATAGAACTGTCTATATCTGCAAAAGGCATAAGATATATATTCTAGGAAATCCCAAATATTAATCTTTAAGAAATTATACAATCCCTTGAAGTAATAAAAGAGTGCGACAAATTCTTAGGATACAAGATTAATATATAAAAGTCATTGGCTTTCTTATATACCAAGAATGAATAACTGGAATTTAAAATAATAATTATAAAAAAGTTAAACATGTCATATGCCCACAGGATAAAGCTTAAGTATAAATCTAACCAAACCCATATAAGATATATATGCAAAAACATAAAACATCAAAAAGAAAAAGCCAAAGAATATATAAATAGAGAAAGAGTCCATGTTTATTGCTTGGAAGACAATTTCATTAAAGTGATAATTTTTCATAATTTTAGCTAAAAGTCAACACAGTCCTTATCAAAACCCAAGCAAACTTTTCTATAGATGTTGATAAAATTATTATCAAATTGATATGGAAAAGGATAGGACCTAGAATAGCCAACACAATTCTGAAATAAAAGAACTCATGTTACCCAATTTTAGAACTTATTATAAAACCACTATAATTCAGACTGCATGGTTATTGACACAAGTGTAGCAACACTGATGAGCAAAACAAAGCAGAGAACTGAAATAATAGATCAAAACAAATATAATCAAGTTATTTTTTATAGGGAGAGAAAAAAATTCAATGAAAGAACCAATATCCTTTCTAAAAATGATACTAGAACAAGTGTATATCCATGGGGGGGGGGGGGAAGAGATCAAAAACAAACAAAAGTACTACAGACAGATCTCATGATTTTAGATCTGGATCATAGGCACTAAATGCAACATTCAAAACTATGAAACTTCTATAGAAAAAATTTGCTAATAAACTTTTAGTTATAACACTATAAGCAAATTTATGAGAGAAAAATTAGATAAGTTGACCTTTATTAAAATCAAAATTTTTGTCCAACAAAAGATGCTGTTTAAAGAGAATGAAAAGACAAATTATTCACTGAAAGAAATATTTTCCATTTGGGGATGGTAGATATGCAGATGGCATCAGCCTTATGGCAGAAAGTGAAGAGGAACTAAAATGCCTCTTAAGTGAAAGAAGAGAGTGAAAAAGTTGGCTTAAAGCTCAGCATGCAGCAAACTAAGATCATGGCATCTGGTCCCATCACTTCATGGCAAATAGATGGGGAAACAGTGTCAGATCTTATTTTTCTGTGCTCCAAAATCATTGCAGATGGTGATTGCAACCACAAAATTAAAAGACACTTACTCCTTGGAAGGAAAGTTATGACCAACCTAGATAGCATATTGAAAAGCAGAGACATTACTTTGCCAACAAAAGTCCATCTAGTCAAGGCTATGGTTTTTCCATAGTCATGTATGGATGTGAAAGTTGGACTGTGAAGAAAGCTGAGCACCAAAGAATTGATGCTTTTGAACTGTGGTGTTGGAGAAAACTCTTGAGAGTCCCTTGGACTGCAAGGAGATTCAACCAGTCCATTCTAAAGGAGATCAGTCCTGGGTGTTCATTGGAAGGACTGATACTAAAGCTGAAACTCCAGTACTTTGGCACCTCATGCGAAGAGTTGACTCATTGGAAAAGACCCTGATGCTGGGAGGGATTGGGGGCAGGAGGAGAAGGGGACGACAGAGGATGAGATGGCTGGATGGCATCACCAACTCGATGGACATGATTTTGAGTGAACTCCAGGAGTTGGTGATGGACAGGGAGACCTGGTGTGCTGTAATTCATGGGGTCACAAAGAATTGGACACGACTGAGCAACTGAACTGAACTGAAATACATAAAAGGAGTTTCCTAAGTGGTGCTAGTGGTAAAGAACCTACCTGCCACGCAGGAGACACAAGAGACATGGGTTTGACCACTTGGTCAGGAAGATCCCCTGGAGAAGGGCATGGCAACCCACTCCAGTATCCTTGTCTAGATAATCCCTTGGACAGAGGCTCCTGGAGGGCTACAGTCCATCGGATCGCCAAGAATCAGATACAATTGAAGCGATTTAGCAAACAAATAGGTGAAACATAGGGGAATGTTTAGGGCTATGAGACAATTTTCAGTTATCTATAATTACAAATACCTGCCATCATGGATTCGTCTAAACAAAGAGAAGTTCATAAATAAAAGAGTGGACCATAATATATGAAAGTTCAAATAAAATTCAGCAGAAGAGTGGAGGATTTTATGATGTACTGCAGACTCTGATGAACTAATGTAATTCTATTGTAACTATGTGGCATACTTTATTAAAGAAGGTGACAGAAAAGGAACTAATCTAGATAATTTTACAAAGAAGGAAAAGTTGTAAGACTAGAGAGAAAAACTATTAATATAGATCAGTACCATAGTTGGTAAAATTTTTCCCGTTGGAGTAGAAGTTAGCAATTCTTGGAATAATGGCATAAAACATGTAATTGCAATTCAGAACAAGTGGAAAGTGTTTCTGAAAATGCTTTTGAAATTTTATAGTAAAGGTGAATACTATTGGTACTCAAAGAAAATGTGCATACCCTACTAAGGTTCTTGATATTAAGAGCTCCTACATATTTTATTCAAAATTTATGAGTATATTCCAAGTAGTAAGTGTACATCTTCGATTTAGTGCATGTGCCTGAGTGTTATGGTATATTTACAGAGGAAAATTATATGGACCCAAATTAGGGTGAATACAAAATATCTTCTAGTCTTATTATGAATAGAATTATTCAGAACAAAGTGAGTGACATAATAACTAAATGCAGATGCTATAAAAATAACAGAACTCTTAAGTTGTTTGACAAATCGTGAAGATATCCTGTTGCAAAATATATAAAGCAATTTTCTCTTTGAGATACTGTAACAATCGGATATGGTCAAATCTATCCTGAGTTTAACAGAAACCACAGAATGACTTTGTAATCCATAAATCCACACATGACAGTACTTAAGCTGTTTCATAAATGATTTGCAATAGAAGGAGGATTTTACTATAACTGTTCTTCATAGCCATAAAAAGCATTATGGAATCGAAAAAAAAAGTATATAATACAATATGTGGAAGGAAATATTTTTAATGAACTAGGATAAATATATTATCAATTATATAAGGAGAGAAGGAAGTCTTTCCAATCACATAAGGCCTACCCTCTAATTATTCAAACAAATAAGTCAAATTTTTCTTGATTAAATCACAAAATTAGTGTGTTCTAAAGGTTTGGGGTATAGATGTATCTCATAAGTTGCTTGTTAAAATTATCCTTGGCCTCTGTCATCAGTTTAACATTATATATATATTTTTCTAAATATGACTTAAGGTGCATCTGATATAAACTGTTTTATTGTATATTTATTACCATTTATTTTGAATAGCTCTTATTTTTTTCTGTATCCCATGGATTATTTAGAAGAATATTCATTGAATTCCATTGCTTATATCTTTAATTGTTTCTTTTGAGAAATCAATTGCCAGTATATATATATATATATATATATTTTTTTTTTTTTAACAATGTTTTGCTTTTATTTTTTTCTGGTCATCTTTTAAAGTTTTCTTTATTCGAATTTTCAGTAAGCCTACCATGATATATCTATAAAAATGTTTGCTTCTTTGTCTTGATGTCATGAACCAATTTTGTAATTTTTGGTTTGTTTGACTTTAAATTTTAACCTTAGTTGACTATTTTCATTAACTTGGAATCTGAAGAGTTTTTTTAGACACGAAACATGTCTGTGTTATAGACAACTATTTTTCTTTATCATATCTTGAGCACATGCTCTTTTTTTCTGTATTTTAATTCTTTTATTTCTGTCATATTTCAATCAGAATAGCTGATTTATATGAGTAGTAAACTACTCCCTCTCTTTCACACTGGTCATTCTGCTATCTAAACCCTCAGGTAAGATGTTATTGGATTTTTGTGGTTCTAAAATACACATGTGAATTTTTATATAGTATCTAATTTTCTAATAAAGCTATCTATTTTGTCACCTTAGTTAATAGTCACAGATACTATAAAGTCCATTTCTTATAAGAATGGTATTTGACTCCTATATTCTATGTCCATTTTCATTAATTTTCTTTTGATTTCTGCATTAGATTTTATCTTAACATTCCTGGTGTGTACATAAAGTTTTAGGCTTAAAAGGGACTCCTCTTGATCCAGATAGAATATCAGCAAACCAAACTTTCATGTTACTTTAAATGCTCTACTTGATCAGAAACAGTCTATACAGTTATCCAATCCTAAATGCCAGGACTGCTCTGGGCTCCATTATTCTTTGCTCCTTGATCTCTCTAAAATAAGGTCAGATATGCAACCATAGCCAAACATGGCCTGTTCTCATCTTACCCCTTCTAGTCCTCTGTAAAACTCACTCTTGCCCAAAATGCCTAAGGAAGAATGAACCACTGCTTGTGAGGCACTGTTTGCCTGCAATCCATGGAATGCTTCCCCTTGAATAATGGGCATCATACTCACTAGTACATTTGTTTAGCTTTGTGATTTTGATCTCTGGTGGCATTGGCCTGCAGTGGATTGAAGAAGGGTTTCTTTTCCTGGCCAGAGATTAAGGTCGGGTTTCAGAAATGAGAGTGCTGAAGCCTAGTCACTAGAGCGCTGGCCTGTTGACAAGGTCCTAGCCCATCAGCTGTGCAGAAAAGTATTCCCACAAAGTTGGAAAGTAAAGAAACAGATAAAGTGTTTATTAGGAGGAAAAAGAAAATGTGTGGATAGACACATGGGCAGGGTCAGAGAGGGAGTCATGCCCACATGAAAGTTTGAATCACTTTTACGGGGTATTTCTTCAGGGTTTCCTTTGACCAGTCATTGTGATTTACTTGGTTCTGAGTCCATGTTTGGTTTATCTCAGAGTCCTCCCCTGTGTGCAGATGCATCTCTCAGCCATGATGGATTAGGCCAGTGGATAAGTTGACATCACTCCTAGTTTGATCTCCGAGGAGCTTTCTAGTCAGGGTCTTCTCCTTGACTTAGAAAATGAGAAACACTTGATCTCTTATCTCTTACCGTGGGCAGGGCCCAGCCTCCTCTTTTCATTGTTTTGCAATTGATATTTTGGAGTTTCTGTCCACAGGCAACAAACTCCAGCTGCTTATTCTAGGGCAGGGATGGACTGGGAGGGGGGGTGATGGCACATCTACTTCCTACCTCAATTTGACACTGATTATTATTAACTAAATAATATTGTGAATTAAGTGATAGCAATTATTTGAGAAACTGGAAAATTGTTATAATGATTTACTTTTGTTTATGAAAGCCACTTAAAGTGGGAACAAATAATTATAATGCAACCTGAGATTAAGAATACAATGTTAGTTTTAGAAAATCTGGTCTAGACTTTCAGAGTGAGATTCAAAGCCTGAGATCTCTCCTCCAGTATTTGTCCCCCATAAGACCATAAAACTGTTTAAATTTAGCATCTTCGCCTTTGATTTCTCCTAAACTTTCCATTCTCCAGATATCAGCTTTAAAATCACTGAGTTGTAGATTTAAAGAAAATCCCCCATTGCTTTCATAAAACATGTTTGCATACATAAAAATTCAGTGGTTTCAACAAATACAAAGTATTAGAACTAATTTAGCAATGTTGCATATATAAGGTTAATTTTTAAAAATCAATCATATTTCTATATATGAATAACAGTCAATTGGAAAATGAAATCTGAAAATTAAAAGTTCAGTTTCAGCTCTGACATATGCATGGTCTGAAAAACAATTTTTCTTGGATGCATTTGAAAAGTAGGAGAATATGCGATCCCAAAATACACTTCTTTGGCAAAAGGATTATTTTTGATAAAGTGCATAGTGGGGGTGGGGGAGGGGAACCCTCTGAAAACAAAGTAGAAGTTACCCTTTTTTAAAGAAAATCTACATTTATAAAGGTAATTTACATTAGAAAGGGGCCTGTACCAGGAAGAGAGCTATTACCAGGGACAACTTTTTCACTTGAGAGACTTATCTGCTTGCCTAGCAACCTTTGTTTACCAAGCTTTTCCTCCTCTCACCTGACTTAATTGCTTCCCTCCCTGCCTCTAATATATTTCTTTTGTCTTTAGCTGAAGATAATATTTAAAGTGATGGCTTTGACTGTCTCAGGGAGTTATGCATTTTGCTTAAGTGTCTCTCCTGTGTTGACTGGAAAAAATGCACAACCTAAAAGTTGAGAGTTACATTTTATTCTGTGGATATTTTGAGGATTTCAAGCTGAAGACAGCATTTTAGATAATGCTGAGAAACTATTCAAAAGAAGGTGGAGGGATACGGGTGGGAAGCCAGGATATATAGGAGTTTTGCAAAAAAAAGATCAGATAGTCAGAACATCATAAGATTACTGTTAATCAAGAAAATGAGACATCTCAAGTTAATGAATCTAGTGCTTTTCTGTGTTTGGAAGGATGCAAAGTCTGGGCTCATTGAAATCACTGCTTTGAGATGAACCTCTGCTTCCTAAAGCCAGTATCCTGTACTGTCTCCTCCAGGATCTCCTCAGGGTATACACTCTTGGGTGTGGCTTCAGCATTCTCTTTCCATCCTGTGTTCCCTTAGTACTCATCTTCGGAAAGCCTGTAATGCCATAGCTTTAAGTACACAACATTCTTTATTTACTGATAAAACAGGCAATAGTTTTTATTCACACATGCATATGTGAGGTATTTATTATAATAAAATTTTCTTTCTCTTTATTAATTTGTCTTTTATTAAAAAGGATGTCAACCAAGAATTCAGAAGGGTAGAGGAAAAATGATTTTTCCTCATTTACACATTAAAGACCTGAGTTTTCAGGGAATGCTGACACCTTAAAATAAACAGACTAATCTGGAGCTGTAGTAGAGAACTGGTCTCCTGGAATAAAACATCCTGGAGTATAAACTGGTAGAAACACTTCAAAGAATTTTGACAAAATGCTGGAGGCCAATAGTGTACCAGCATGACAATGAAACATCTAGGAGGTGCCGTCTTAAAGATACCCTGCACTTTTATTGGCTTTGCTTTTAGGAACTATACCAAATTCTCAAAGATTCAATAACCCCCAGTGTCTCTAGCAGGGAGATGGAAAGAGTAATCCTTGTGAAATAGTTCTAGAGTCTTTTCCATAACAAAGGCTCTCTCTCCAGAGGAAAGTCCTGTCTAGAAAAATAAAAGAAGGTATTCCTCTCTCTCTAGTCCCCATCTCACCTATAGGTGGGACTAAGTCATACAAGAAGTAAGAAGACAGAGTCTCTGGTCTTGACCTCAGGTGGCCTCAGCCTGCAGTGGCTTGGAGCAGGACCTGAGTTCCTAGCCAGAGAGGGGCTGGGTCGCTGTAGTGAAAGCACCAGATTCTAGCCACTAGACCAGTGGTCAGTGACAAGGACCCTAGCCCTGTGGCTTTGCAGAAAGGAATTTCCACAAAGACAGAAAGTGTTGCAGGAAGGAGACCCCTTCCAGGGCCCGAAACTGGGCTCTTGTCTAACACTTGGAAATGAATTGTCCAAGGAGACACATCTGCTGACAAAGCAAGAGATTTTATTGGGAAAGGAACCTAGGTGCAGAGCAGTAAAGTAAGAACCCAGGAGAACAGCTCTGCTGTGTGGCTCAGAGTCTCGGGTTTTATGATAATGGAATTAGTTTCCAGGTGGTCTTTGGCCAATCACTCTAATTCAGAGTCTTTCCTGGTGGTGCATGCATCACTCAGCTAAGATGGATGCTAGCGAGAGGGATTCTGGGAAGTGGAAAGACACACGGTGTCTCCTTTCGACCTTTCCTGAACTCTTCTGGTTGGTGGTGGCTTGTTAGTTCCGTATTCTTATCAGGATCTCCTGTCATAAAACAACTCATGCAGATGGTTACTATGGTGCCTGGCCAGGGTGGACGATTTCAATCAGTGTGCTTCCCCTAACAAAAGTAGTGAAGCAAAGTATTTATGAGGAGGAAAAAGAGTACAGTACCTGAGGATAGACACATGGGCAAACTGAGAGAGAATCCCTGACTTGCTCCCACATGGCAGTTTATATCACTTATATGGGCAATTTCTTCTGAGTTTCCTTTGGCCAGTCCTTATGATTTGCCTGGTTAAGAGTCCATATTTGTTTTATCTCAGGATCCTCCCATGTTTATGGGAAGGTGAATCTTGGTGTATGAATCTCTTAGCCAAGATGGATTCTGCTGCAAAAGCCCATGAGTAGAACATCCCTTGAAAGGACTCCCCTTTGGCTTCCAAAGGGCCTTCTCTGTGCATTGTATGGTCTAGGAGTTCTCCTGACTTTGAAAATGAGAAATATGTGATCTGTGTGGTGACCCAAAGATGAAACAGCAGATAAAACCAAAGAGGGTCTTGGAATGCAGGAACAGAAAAACCAACCCCTTATCATTCATTCTTCCCTCCCCCATGTTGTAACTATTAATAGAACAGTATAAACTGTCTCCCCTCTTACCCCATAGGGAGAGGGTATTTGCCCTACTCTTCCCCCACCCAGTATACATGCCTCATCCAATCAGCAAATGACCTGCAAGACCCCTATCTCACTCCTGTACCCTGATTATACAAGTGGACTAAGGACCCCTGTTCAACGTCTGTTCTCCCTTGAGCTAGCCCACTGGTCTCACAGCATCTCCCACTCCTAATAAACTTTATTTCCCTCTCATTCTGTCTCATGTCCGGAAATTCCAACCTGCAGCCAGAGTCTGTGCAGAGTCCAGCCTCCTCCCTTTGATAATCAAGCTTTACACTGATTTCGTGGGGGGGCAGGGCAGGGGGTGGCATTCACTTCCTGCCTCAGTCTCAGGGGGCCTCAGCCTGCAGCTGCTTGAAGCAGGATTTCAGTTCCCAACCAGAGACTGAAGTCAGACCGTGGCAGTGAGAGTATGTAATCCTAGTCACTAGGCCAGTAGCCAGTGACAAGACCCTGGCCTGTCAATTGTGTACAAGTGAATTTCCGCATAGAGACAGAAAGAAGTAAAACAAATAAGTGTTTATTAGAAGGAAAAATGGTACTTGTGGATAGACACAAAATGTTGGGCTCATAGAGTCTTGCCTTTGTGGTAGTTTGAATCACTTTTATGCGGCATTTTTCGGGTTTCTGTTGACCAATTATCTTGCTCTGCCTAGTTCTGAATCCATATTTGGTTTGTCTCAGGGTCCTCCCCTGTGTGAGTGAGCATCACTTAGACAAGGTGAATTCTATTGAAGAGGCCTATGGATAGGCTGATATCACTTACTATGGGATGGCACCCCCTCCTTTTTGACCTCCAAGGAAACTTTCAGCACATGTGTAGTCAGGGAGGTATCCTTAACTTTGAGAATAAGGAATATTTGGTCTCATCACTTATTTGGGGAGTGCCCAGTCTCATCCACCCTCTTGCTTTTTTGAAAATTTTGCTGTCATAGAGTGTCTGTGCACAGGAGAGGAACTGTTCAGCCTGGGGCCCTTCTAACTCCTGCCTCAAGAGGTGTTGACTGAAAAAAAACACACACACACACAAACAAAAAACAAAGAACTATGAGTTCAGTTTTATTTGGGGGCTTTCTGAGGACTATAGGCTGTCGAGAAACAGCCTTTCAGATAGCTCTGGAAATTGCTCTCAAGAAGCAATGTATATATATGACTCTAGTGAAGAGGGTATGTTACTAAAAAAAAGAAAAAAGAAAGAAAGAAAGAAAGAAAGCAGAGTGAGAGTTGTGAGTTACATTTTTATTTGGGGCAATATGAGGACTATGGCTTGAGAGACAGCATTTCAGGAAGCTCTGAGAAACTATTCCAAAAAAGATGGGGAAAGGTCTGAGAGGGGGATGGGGTATACAATTTTTGCAGAGGGTTGCTGCTAGTCATGAGGCACAAACATCACTGTACATGATTTTACTGCTTTTCTAGATATGAGGAGATGCAAGAATTAGGCTCATAAAATCTTCTCCTGAAAATATTTCACTATCTGAAGACCTGTTCTGCCAGTTTTTCCCAGAGTATAGGTTGCCTCATTTCTGATCTCTGGCCTGAACTCCTTTCGGGGATATTGAAGGTCAGCATCTGCCATGACTCATTATTTAATCCTTGTAGAGGTAGATGGAAAGTGCCAGTTTTCAGTTAGCAGGTACATGCGATTAAGGCATGGCTGTTGCTTAAGGTTCAGGCCTTTGCTTTGTCTTAGCTGGATATCAAATGTGTAAATACAGTGTTAAAATGATCCATTTATTTCCAATGAGTCAGAACAGAATGTCCTGGAGCATTGTTCTTTCTCCAGGAATGCTTGATTTTTATTTTCTTATTACCTATTTTCTCATTTTCTCATTGCTCTCTATTTTCTCATTCTCATTTTCAGCTCCATAGTTTTTATTGTAGTTGATATTGGAAAGCCTCTGTTAGTCTTTTGTTTGTGTTGAGCGCTTCTCTCAGATATAAAATTACAGTGGCCCAGACATGAACTTCTGGGGTCCACTCTGCTCTGCTCCTTCAAATGATGGTTACTTCACCTCTCTCTGGCTCTCATCTCTGCATCTGCTGTTCCCCAACACTGTCAGGAACTGCAGTGACTCTAACTTTCTGTTGCAATCAGGAATTGTCCCAAATTCCCAACTGTCCCAAATTACTCCAGAGAGCTAAGTAATTGTAGAACAGATTTCTTCTGATATTTCCCCACTTCTATCTTTCCTTCCTATCTTGCTTCCTTCATGATCATAAACCCAACTGCATTTTCACAAAATAGTAGAGTTAACCTACCCCTTGCTGCCTTAAATCATGGTGCACACTTCTCTTCCTTACTAATATATGTCCCTCAAGACATTCCCCTTCCCCACCCCCCAACCCCCAGAATAAGCCACATTTATCTGCTAGTGGTAAAGAAACCAACCTGTAAACACAAAAGATATAAGAGATTCAGGTTCAATCTTTGGGTTCAATCCCACGGAAAAAGGAGCCTGGCAGGCTATGGTCCATGGTGTCTCAAAAAGTCAGATGTGACTTAGCATGCATGCATCTGCATTAAAAACCTGTTCAAACAGATATCCTTCCTCTTCAACAATTTTTTAATGATGTCTGGGATTTCTCTGTTGTATCTTGGTTAGCAGAATCTACTTATCCTGTTATTTAGACATCTTTTTTAAACCCAAACTTCTATCTGAATTTATCAAACCATCCTTTGCTGGTGTTGAATCTCCAGTTTTAGATCCTTCACCTTCTTTTACTTTAAGTTGTCATATAATGACTTTGATTTTTCTCCAATTATATTAGAATGTATAGGTTTGCCTTTCATATACAAACACGAAGTACAAGGTTTTTCTGCAAACTTGCCACAGTTCAGTTCAGTTCAGTTCAAGTCTCCTGGAGCTTGCTCAAACTCATTTCCATCAGTCAGTCATGATTCCAACCATCTCATTTTCTGTCATCCCCGTCTCTTCCTGCTTTCATTTTTTCCCAGCATCAGGGTCTTTTCTAAGGAGTCAGTTCTTCACATCAGGTGGCCAAAATATTGAAATTTCAGCTTCAGCATCAGTCCCTCCAGTGAATATTCAGGACTGATCTCCTTTAGGATTGACTGGTTGGATCCCTTTACAGTCCAAGGGACTGTCAAGCGTTTTTCCAACACCACAGTTCAAAAGCATCAATTCTTTGGCGCTTAGTTTTCTTTATGGTCCAACTCACATATCCATACATGACAACTGGAAAAATAATAGCTTTGACTAGGTAGATCTTTGTTGGCAAAGTAATTTCTCTGCTTTTTAATATGTTGTCTAAATTGGTCTTAGCTTTTTTTCCAAGGAGCAAGCGTCTTTTAATTTCATGGCTGCAGTCACCATCTGCAGTGATTCTGGAGCCCCCCAAAATAAAGTCTGTCACTGTTTCCACTGTTTCCCCACCTATATGCCATGAGGTGATGAGTTCTTGCCTGGAGAATCCCAGGGATGGGGGAGCCTGGTGAGCTGCAGTCTCTGGGGTTGCACAGAGTTGGACATGACTGAAGCGACTTAGCAGCAGCAGCAGCAGCAGATGGGACAGGATGCCATGATCTTAGTTTTTGAATATTAAATTTAAGCTAATATTTTCATTCTCTTTCACTTTCATCAAGAGGTTCTTTAGTTCTTCACTTTCTACTATAGGGTGGTGTTATCTGCATATCTGAGATTATTGATATTTCTCCCGACAATCTTGATTCCAGGTTGTGCTTCATCTAACCCAGCATTTCACATGTATGTACTCTGCATATAAGTTAAGTAAACAGGGTGGCAATATATGGCCTTGATGTACTCCTTTCCCAATTTGGAACCAGTTCATTGTTCCATATCTGGTTCTAACTGTTGCTTCTTGACCTGCATATAGTTTTCTCAAGAGTCAGGTAAGGTATTTCCATTTCTTTAAGAATTTTCCACACCCAAATATAAATACATTTTAAATATGAGATAAAAAAAATATTTCACACAAAAGACAAGGTTTCTGTGCCTACTTGCTACAACTTCATAAATTTTCTTTTCTTTTGTTACAGTGGTCCTTGCATTGGATTCATTATTCTAGAAACAATACAAAACGACATGTGTAGACTTTATTCTGTAGTACATATCAACTAATTTAACTTTTTCATGTCATAACTCTTCTCTGCTTCTTGGGAGCACTTCCAGCATCACTAGTGGCACTTTGCATGGGTCCTACAATATTATCCAAGGCTTATAGTAATGCACTAAGCATGACTAAAAATACACAGGGGCCTTGGAACATCACTTTTTGCTGTGATCTGCAGTTTACTGGATAGAAAAACTGCTCATACAGATATTATTACTGTCACATGGTATTTTAATCAGAACACTCAACGTTTGAGCTCACGCCAATAGTAAAGGAGTTTGCAACAAAATTATTATAGTAGTACACTGTTCAGTTCAATTCAGTCGCTCTGTCGTGTCCGACTCTTTGCGACCCCATGAATTGCATGTATGGTAATTCTGTTGACATTTTTGAGGAATCACAAAACTGGTTTTCACGGCAACTGAACCATTTTGTGTTTCCACCAGCAGTAAATGAAGGTTCCAATTTCTCAACATTTTCACCAACACCTGTTATTTTTTATGTTTTTTTTTTAAATTATAGCCATCCTAGTGAGTACAAATACTCATTGTAATAATTTGCATGTTCCTAGGAACTAATGATGATGAGTGTCTTTTCATGTGTTTGTTAGCCATTTGTGTATCTTCTTTGAAGAAATGTCTGTTCAAGTCCTCTGTCCTTTCAAAAATTCTCTTTTTGTTGAGTTGTAAGAGTTCTTTACATATTACGGATGCTAGATCTTTATCAGATATTTGATTTGCAAATAGTTTCTCTTATTGTTAAAGTTGTCTTTTCACTTTCTTGATAATGTCCCTTAAGACACATTTGTTTTTTATTTTAATCAAGTCTAGTTTATCTATTTTTTCTTTTGTTGCTTGTGATTTTGGTGACATATCTAAGAATCCATTGCCAAGATCATAAAGATTTATCTGTTTTATCTTATAGAGCAAGTTTTACCTTTGACATTTAGACCTTTGGTTAATCTTTAGTTAATTTTTTTCACATTAGTATGAAACTAATTTTGTTCTTTATTCTTTTTCATGTGAACATTCAGTTGTCCTAGAACTATTTTCGAACCTATCATAATTTTGAAATGAAATTTAAGTGTGAAACAAATAGACAAACTTAGTCTTTTCAGGCTTTCCTCCTTTGGGGAGTGTCAATGTTTTCAACCCACTCCAGTGTTCTTGCCTGGAGAATCCCAGGGATGAAGGAGCCTGGTGGGCTGCCGTCTATGGGGTCGCACAGAGTCAGACACAATTGAAGCGACTTAGCAGCAGCAGTTAACATTTTTGGTTGCACTGGGTCTTTATTGCTGCATGAGGGCTTTCTCTAGTTGTGAGGAGGGAGGGACTACTCTTTGTTGTGCTACATCGGCTTCTGATTGTAGCGGCTTCTCTTGTTGTGGAGCACAGGCTCTAGGCACTCGAGCTTCAGTAGTTGTGGAGCACAGACTTAGTTGCCTTGCAGCATGTGAAATATTCCTGAACCAGGGATCGAACTCATGTCCCCTGCATTGACAGGTGTTTCTTCCCCACTGTACCACCCAGGAAGTCCATAGTTAAAGTTTTGATGCCCTATCTGACTGGCTAAATTCTCAGTCATCCATTTGTATTGGGGATCCAGTCAAAGAGACACAGTTCTGGCCTCTGTAATGCTGTTTGACCCACTACTCATCTAGCTACCACTTTATCCCTCTTTCAGGACTAAAGTGCTGCCCTGACTCCAACTGAAATTAGACACTGTGCTGAGTCTTCTCAGGCCTCCTGTGTAGAAACAGAACTTGGCACAATTACTTGCCCAGCCTAGGGTCCTGCTCCACAGCCTCTTTGTTTGATGATCAGCCATTGTCTGATTCCTGGATTCTCTAGCACTGTGTGCTACCCACCAGAATGGAAACTTAAGAAGTTACTAAAATTTGGTGTGTAATAACAAACTCAGAAAGTTTTGAAATTAAAAAAAACTATAAAAAGACCAATGAACTCATTATTTCATTTATATAAATTTTTAACAACTGAAAATATACAGTTTTACCAATACAACTGACCCTTGAACAACACGAGATTAAACTGAATGGGTCCATTTTCATGCAAATTTTTAAAGTAAATATAGTACCTATATCTTCATTTTATAGGTCTTTAAATTAGCAAGTATGGGAGAAAGTTAGTGTTTGATAAGGGATCACAAAATGTGTAATCAATATAACTAAAACGTGAGTCCTGATTCTATCCAAACTGACTGACTGACTTTGTTTACTTTCAGTTCAGTTCAGTTCAGTAGCTCAGTCGTGTCTGACTCTGCGACCCCATGAATTGCAGCACGCCAGGCCTCCCTATCCATCATCATATCACAGAGTTCACTCAGACTCAAGTCTCTTAGTCAGTGATGCCATCCAGCCATCTCATCCTCTGTCGTCCCCTTCTCCTCCTGCCCCCAATCCCTCTCAGCATCACAGTCTTTTCCAATGAGTCAACTCTTTGAATGAGGTGGCCAAAGTATTGGAGTTTCAGCTTTAGCATAATTCCTTCCAAAGAAATCCCACAGCCGATCTCCTTCAGAATGGATTGGTTGGATCTCCTTGCAGTCCAAGGGACTCTCAAGAGTCTTCTCCAACACCACAGTTCAAAACCATCAATTCTTTGGCGCTCAGCCTTCTTCACAGTCCAACTCTCACATCCATACAGGATCACAGGAAAAACCATAGTCTTGACTAGATGGACCTTAGTCGGCAAAGTAATGTCTTTGCTTTTGAATATGCTATCTAGGTTGGTCATAACTTTTCTTCCAAGGAGTAAGCGTCTTTTAATTTCATAACTGTCATCACCATCTGCAGTGAATTTGGAGCCAAAAATAAAAATAAAAATAAAGTCTGACACTGTTTCCACTGTTTCCCCATCTATTTCCCATGAAGTGATGGGACCAGATGCCATGATCTTTGTTTTCTGAATGTTGAGCTTTAAGCCAACTTTTTCACTCTCCTGTTTCACTTTTATCAAGAGACTTTTTAGTTCCTCTTCATTTTCTACCATAAGGGTGGTATCATCTGCCTATCTGAGGTTATTGATATTTCTCCCAGCAATCTTGATTCCAGCTTGTGTTTCTTCCAGTCCAGCATTTCTCATGATGTACTCTGCATAGAAGTTAAATAAACAGGGTGACAATATATAGCCTTGATGTACTCCTTTTCCTATTTGGAACCAGTCTGTTGCTCCATGTCTGGTTCTGATTGTTGTTTCCTGACCTGCATACAGATTTCTCAAGAGGCAGGTTAGGTAGTCTGGTATTCCCATCTCTCTCAGATTTTTCCACAGTTTATTGTGATCCACACAGTCAAAGGCTTTGGCATTGTCAATAAAGCAGAAGTAGATGTTTTTCTGGAACTCTGCGCAGGCAGCTATGAGCTGATGCACTAGGCACAGCCAAGAGGAGCTACCCTGCGTCCAAGGCCAGTGGCAGCCAGGAGGAGACACCCTGCGTCCGAGGTCAGGGGCAGCCAAGAGAAGACACCTCATGCCTGAGGCCAGGGTAGGTGACCTTGTGGAGCCACCCTAAGCCAGAGGCCAGGGGAGGCGCCTGGGAGGAGCCACCCACGCCCAAGGCCAGGGCCAGTGGCCTGGAGGAGCAACCAGATAAGTGGTGGCTGCACAGGCGCAGGAGGGCCTAGAGGAGCTATCCCATGTTGAATGTCAGGAACCACAGCAGTAAGGAGATACCCCTCATCCAAGGTAAGGAGCAGTGCTGTGATTTGCTGGAGCAGCCATGAAGAGATACTCCATGCACAAGGTAAGAGAAACCCAAGTAAGATGGTAGGTGTTTCAAAAGGGCATCAGAGGGCAGACACACTGAAACCATACTCACAGAAAACTAGTCAATCTAATCACACTAGGACCACAGCCTTGTCTAACTCAGTGAAACCAAGCCATGCCTGAGGGGCAACCCAAGACAGGCGGGTCATGGTGGAGAGGTTTGACAGAATGTGGTCCACTGGAGAAGGGAATGGCAAACCACTTCAGTATTCTTGCCTTGAGAACCCCATTAACAGTATAAAAGGAAAAATGATAGGATACCAGAAGAGGAACTCCCCAGGTCATTAGGTGCCCAATATGCTACTGGAGATCAGTGGAGAAATAACTCCAGAAAGAATGAAGGGAAGGAACCAAAGCAAAAAAAAAAAAAAAAAAAACAACAGCTGTGGCTGTGACTGGTGATAGAAGCAAGATCCAATGCTGTAAAGAGCAATAATGCATAGGAACCTGGAATGTCAGGTCCATGAATCAAGGCAAATTGGAAGTGGTCAAACAAGAGATGGCAAGGGTGAACGTCGACATTCTAGGAATCAGCAAACTAAAATGGACTGGAATGGGTGAATTTAACTCAGATGACCATTGTATCTACTACTACGGGCAGGAATCCCTCAGAAGAAATGGAGTAGCCATCATGGTCAACAAAAGAGTTCGAAATGCAATACTTGGATGCAATCTCAAAAATGGCAGAATGATCTCTGTTCGTCTCCAAGGCAAATCATTCAATATCACAGTTATCCAAGTCTATGCCCCAGCCAGTAATGCTGAAGAAGCTGAAGTTGAATGGTTTTATGAAGACCTACAAGACCTTTTAGAACTAACACCTCCCAAAAATGTCCTTTTCATTATAGGGGACTGGAATGCTAAAGTAGGGAGTCAAGAATCACCTGGAGTAACAGGCAAATTTGGCCTTGGAATGAAGCATGGCAAAGACTAATAGAGTTTTGCCAAGAAAATGCACTGATCATAGCAAACACCTTCTTCCAACAATACAAGAGAAGACTCTACACATGGACATCACCAGATGGTCAACACCGAAATCAGATTGATTATATTCTTTGCAGCCAAAGATGGAGAAGCTCTATACAGTCAACAAAAAGAAGACCAGGAGCTGAATGTAGCTCAGATCATGAACTCCTTATTACCAAATTCAGTACACTGTACACTATGTTTAATTTTATTTAATTATGGTTCAATACTGCATCTTTACATTTGCTTACATTTCCTTTTGTTGAGAATGGTGTTATATATGATCTGTAAGTGTTTGTATGTGTAAGTTTTGATATAGTTAACTATTTATAGTATATGCTTTATGGTAGTAAAAGATAAACTATTGTACATACTGTTTAATACATTCATGACATATTTTACTTTTTTCAATATTTGTAAATAATGTAATTTGCCTGTAATTTTTTAAAATTATCACAAATCTCAAAAATTTTTTTCCTCCATATTTTTGAAATCAATCTGCCTATAGGTGGAATCTCACACTTCAGATGCATTTTGTCCAAGGGTCAACTTTCCATATGAAACACTTTTTTAAACACACATGTGAGAAGAACTAAAACCCTAAAAGTTATAAGAGAAAGAGTATTGCAACACTAGTTATGTTATTCACTACTGTGAACAATGAAATGAACTAGAAAGCGTGGTAATAGGGTATGAAACTCCTTTGCTAGGGGGTGCAGTATTATGCAATGAGAAGAAATGTGGCAGGAGCAGATAACAGCCTAGCTATTTCAAACAAGCTTATAGGGAAACTACCAAGAGTAGAATATATGTCAAATTTAAGTTTCACAATTATTTAAAACTCTAGGTCTTACAAAAGCTAAGGGTCTTTTCATATAATGAAATAAGTCATTTTCAAGATATTTTGTCTTCCTGAATGTTCTCAACCACTGCTATAGTATTTTTCATCATGTAATAGCTAAAAGCAATGAAAATAAGATCTTCTACACATGAGTCTAACTTTTCCTTAGATTAACTAATCATTTAAAATGAGTAGGAACACTCCTTCAAAAATTGCTGAAACACAGAGTATTCTTTCCACCTAACAGGAATAAATTGTTTCCTTGTGAAAAGTAAAGGGATATAAAATAAAAAGTCAATTTATTCCTCATGACAAAAATAAAACCAAATGACTCAGTTACTACATAATACTCTAGATCAGAAAATAGATCTTTTTATATTCTCAGATTAATACTTCTTGACATTGACAAAGTAAGGATATAACTAAAAGTGGTGTCTGGCTGATCACCACTCAAAAGCCATTAAAGGGCAAACTTGGTGGAAAGGAAAGGCAAGGAAAGTTTGCTTTATTTTGGATGCCAGCAATAGAAGTGAAGAGGAAGATGGACTCCTCTCCAAAGGCCAACTCCCCTACATTGACAGTCAGTGGGGAAGAGCTTTTATAGTCAGAGGGAGGGGGCTACATGCAGAACAGCCGAGTCAGCTCAACAGTCATCTGGAAATTAGTCATCAGCAGTCTGACTAGTGTCATCCTGATTGTTTACAGTGAATCTTCAGTTCCATGATCCCGTTGTTCCCATTTCCCTGAAGCCAGTTCTCAGAATTTTGGCGATTTATGTCATGACTGCAGTCAGCTCATCATGAGTTAACTTCCTCCACTTGATGAGGGTTCAGTATCTATAAAACAGCTCACAGGATTTGGCTCAGAATAGTATTACTATCTATAGCCCTTGAGAAGGAACTAAAGGCCCTCGACTATGCTTAATGACCACACTATTAATAAGTGGTCAAAGATGATGCTGTGAAAGTGCTACACTCAATATGCCAGCAAATTTGGAAAACTCAACAGTGGCAAACAGGACTGGAAAAGGTCAGTTTTCATTCCAGTCCCAAAGAAAGGCAATGCAAAAGAATGCTCAAACTACCGCACAATTGCACCATCTCACATGCTAGTAAAGTAATGCTCAAAATTCTCCAAGCCAGGTTTCAACAATACATGAACCATGAACTCCCTGATGTTCAAGCTGGTTTTAGAAAAGGCAGAGGAACCAGAGATCAAACTGCCAACATCCGCTGGATCATGGAAAAAGCAAGAGAGTTCCAGAAAAACAGCTATTTCTGCTTTATTGACTATGCCAAAGCCTTTGACTGTGTGGATCACAAGAAACTGTGGAAAATTCTGAGAGAGATGAGAATACCAGACCACCTAACCTGCCTCTTGAGATATCTGTATGCAGGTCAGGAAGCAACAGTTAGAACTGGACATGGAACAACAGACTGGTTCCAAATAGGAAAAGGAGTGCGTCGAGGCTGTAAATTGTCACCTTGCTTATTTAGCTTCTATGCAGAGTACATCATGTGAAATGCTGGACTGGAAGAAACACAAGCTGAAATCAAGATTGCTGGGAGAAATATCAATAACCTCAGATAGGCAGATGACACCACCCTTATGGCAAAAAGTGAAGAGGAACTAAAAAGCCTCTTGATGAAAGTGAAAGAGGAGAGTGAAAAAGTTGGCTTAAAGCTCAACATTCAGAAAACAAAGATCATGGCATCCAGTCCCATCACTTTATGGGAAATAGATAGGGAAACAGTGGGAACAGTGTCAGACTTTATTTTGGGGGCTCCAAAATCACTGCAGATGGTGACAGCAGCCATGAAATTAAAAGACGCTTACTCCTTGGAAGAAAAGTTATGACCAACTTAGATAGCATATTCCAAAGCAGAGACATTACTTTGCCGACTAAGGTCCATCTAGTCAAGGCTATGGTTTTTCCTGTGGTCATGTATGGATGTGAGGGTTGGACTGTGAAGAAGACTGAGTGCTGAAGAATTGATGCTTTTGAACTGTGGTGTTGGAGAAGACTCTTGAGAGTCCCTTGGACTGCAAGGAGATCCAACCAGTCCATTCTGAAGATCAACCCTGGGATTTCTTTGGAAGGAATGATGCTAAAGCTGAAACTCCAGAACTTTGGACACCTCATGAGGAGAGCTGACTCACTGGAAAAGACTCTGATGTTGGGGGAGATTGGGGGCAGGAGGAAAAGGGAACGACCGAGGATGAGATGGCTGGATGGCATCACGGACTCGATGGATGTGAGTCTGAGTGAACTCCGGGAGATGGTGATGAACAGGGAGGCCTAGCATGGTGTGATTCATGAGGTCGCAAAGGGTCAGACACGACTGAGCGATTAAACTGAACTGAACTTTATTTTCTTTTGTTTCTGCATTTTCTCACTTCTCTGATTAATCTTATTCTTTGGCTAAAATTTTTTCCACACAGAAAAGGAAGGCTAAAGACATGGAGTGGTTGTGGGGATAAGGACCACAGAGTCCTGCTCTGTTTCAAGTAGAGGACACAGTAGAGATCCTGAAAATGTCTTCTTCAGTTTGGAAAAATGTAAATCCAAACTAACCAAAAAGTAATTAATCTTAACTTATGTAAAATATCATTTTACAGGGGAAGTGAAAGGGAGGTTTATGCATAAATGTAATAGTCATTTGTTCGAATGTCTTTGTGGGCTACTGCATCATCAAATTTTTAGGTTGGGAGGAAAGCCAAAAGATGATTATTAATGAAAACAAATGAAACATTTTAACATATACACTTGCTTTTTATTCACTTATTTATTTTTCTTTATCTGTTTTCTACAATAAAATACTATGAGGGGAAATATCTTGTTGTTGTTGTTGTTTTTTTGGTCACTCCTGAATCCCAGCATATAGAATGAAGTCCAGTGAATAAGTGACTGAATTAAAAAAAAAAAAAAATCCCCCTTAACTGAGTTCTTGGAAGTTGTTTTAAGTAGTAAGACTCAAGTGTTCCTGTAATCTTGTGTCTGGAAAAGTTTCAGTGTATGGTAGCAGATAATATTGATTAAGAATTATATTTTCAGGAGCTCAGGGCTGGTGGAAACTAAAAGCTTATGGACTGATTTAAAGCTGAAACAATCCTCTAAACTGCTTGCTAGTCTTCCAAACTCAAACCATGAACAAGCTACTCTTCCCCAGGGATAATAGAAGCTAGAGGAAAGAACTGGAGCTCCACAGCTGAACTTGACTCAGATTTAAGACCAACTTTACTTGCATGGATATTTAGTCAGCTTGCCACAGTCCAAATATTCTGCTCAAGAAACTTCGTTGTTCAACCTTCACCAAATCATTTTGTTTTAATTTCTGGCCACGCTGTGTGACTTGCATGATCTTAGTTCCCCGACGAAGAGTTGGACCTGTACCCCCTGCTCTGGAAGCATGGACTCCTAACCATTGGACCACCAAGGAAATCTCTCCAAATCATTTCTTATTTTACATCAAAGATGCCTATTGGCTACTTTATTTCTGAGATGCTTTAAGGAGAGACAATGTGGAAATTTGAGGTTCAGAAGTACAAGGAGTTCATTGCCTGCCATCCCAGTCTCATGGAATAACTGAGCTCAAAGGGAACACATCAGCTGGGTCAGTCACCATTCACTGATAATAACACTGGTGAGCAGGCACTTCTCCCCAGGGAAATGAAGTGCTCTAGCATGTCAACTCCAGCACTTCAGTCCTGTATTCTCAAGGCTAATGAGTAGTTTTCTTTATCACAAAGGCTAGCCACAAGCATCCCTCCCATTAGCCAGACAAGAGTTTAAAACAAGCTAGAGCTTTAGAGGAAACAGAGTGAATTCTGGAACTTTCTGCTATAACTATGCAACTTGCATGCCTCTTTGCCCAAGACAGTTTCAGTTTACTTCTGATATCTGGAATAATTTATGAATATTTTCCCCAAGAGTGTTTAAGAAATAACCTAATTCAAAGGATACATTTTATGGAAGCTCTCAGGATAAAGCATTTTCCATTTGGAAGATAAATTTAGATACTGGAATAACACAACAAATTCTTCAGAAGGATACACTGGTTAGCATTATAAGTATGTAACACTGGATATTAATTAGTAACCTCAAAATGAATTAAATACTTATAAAGTTATAGATACATTTAATAACTTAATAAATATTTGAATTTTGGCTTTGTAACCCAAAGACTATATTAGAAAAATGACTATGTTACAGTAATAACTACATCAGAAGTAATCATACTATGGATACCTTGCATTTTTAGAGTGAATGAGATATCAAAATGTCTTTGTATTCTTTGCATGCATGCTTTTATTTAAACATTGTAATGACTTTAACCAAGTAAGGTAGTTTTCTCCTAGGTTTTTATTTTTCTACAGACACAATACAAGTATTATGAAGATTTTATATTTTAATGTATTTATCTTATGTGAAGAGGTGATGCTATAGATCAATTTAGGGCCATGTATTTCTAAAAGAAATCTTTGCCAAATGAAATTAACTGTATCTGGAAAGCTGTAATCTCTTACCTCTTCTGGCTGAGGGTTCTGGTTCTTTGATTAGTGTTTAGAGAAAACTGAATGCATTTTCAGATAAGATCAAGTCTATAAACACATGTGTTCAAGGCTAAC
Source organism: Nanger dama (assembly GCA_917880005.1). Classification (NCBI taxonomy): domain Eukaryota; kingdom Metazoa; phylum Chordata; class Mammalia; order Artiodactyla; family Bovidae; genus Nanger; species Nanger dama. The sequence continues at coordinate 61,801,358 of CAKJTW010000004.1, read as the reverse complement.
AACTCTCTAAAGGAGCAAACACTTGATCTTGGTTTCATTATATACCTAATCTGATCAGCTGAGATAAATGCTCCAGATGGATTAATAATGTTACTTTATATCTACAAAGGGCTTTTTTTTTTTTAAGTTCAAAGCTCCAGTTAGCATGGCTTTGTTGAAATCTGATGACCACACACTCACACAAGTGCACTTCTGTGTGTAGAGACCTAGGTATGGGACTTCAATTGTGTTACCTTGCATAAAAGGCAGAAATTTGAAGATATGCATTTATTATCTGTCAGTAAGTAAAACAAACAAACAAAAATCCTAAAATTCTAGCATTTTAAAGGCATTGCCATAAGTAATCCCAAGCTATCCAGTTGGTCAGCTATCCACTTGTAAAAGAGCTTAGAAAACATGGTAAATCAACACTTAAATATACATGAAGATTTTACCTTTTTAAAATCCTTTTGAATGCATGATTTTATTTCATCCATGAAATTACCTCATAATAATTTGAGGGAGTGTTATCATTGCCCTTTTATAGGAAAAGCAAAATAAATTTTCTCATACTTAACATAGTGTTCTCTGATTAATAATATAAATATATATTATAATTTTCAAAGTTGGTTCGATTTGAAACTTATTCATATAAAATCTCACTTGGAGTTTCAGTATGAGTGATCTGAAAGCAGGGTGTTCACATGCAGGGTGTGGGGGTCTCTCCCAGCCCCATCCTCAAGGATCCCTCTTCACCTCAACATACACCTTCTATAGCATCTCCCTGGAGCACCCAGAACAGATTCATGTTGATGTATGGCAAAACCAATACAATATTGTAAAGTAATTAGCCTCCAATTGAAATAAATTTAAATTAAAAAAAGTTTTCCTTTATATTTTATTAATTTTGTAAGCAAGTCATATAATTACAGAAAAGGAACTCATCAAATGTAGATTTAGTGATGATAGTCCTTTTGTTTGCAAGCAGACAATTATTATGCCACCATAGAGGACCTTGAACCTTGGATTTATGATCCTTATCCATTATTTTTCCTTGAAAAGTGATAAAATTGAAGTTCTGGATGATCAGACTGCTTATGAACCTGAAAGTGAGCAGACCTCCTTGTTCTGTAAGTCTCTGTGAGACTGATTTGAATACACAGTAGGATAAATCAACCAAATTATTACCCTGGCAAAGATCTCTAGCTTAGTTCAATTTTGGTCAGATGGAGCAGAGAATCTTTTTCTTTTCTTTCTTACTAGTTCAACTTTCTAGGTTTTCAGACCCTAAATTCTATTAAAAGAGAGTTTAAGCTATCTTCTGCTATTAAATAGGAGACCGGCCCACGGGGGATGAGTCTCAGACAACAGAGGAAACTCATTGCCTTCCCTGAGTTCCCCAAAAGATCAAGTGGCTACTGTTGCTGTGTCCTTCTCAACTAATAGTATCCAGAAAACAAACAAACACACACAATAAAACAGATGCCACTTGAAACTTGCACAGCTCCCTGGCACACCCACTGCACAAAACCTTCACGTGTATTGCCTGCCCCAACTGTGTGGCTCCCTTTTTCTCCCTGAGTTAGAGAATGGTTTTTAAAAGGTCTCTCTCCAATTATACATGCAAAGTTTGATCAATACTTAGACCATGCTTCTAAAACTTACATTGAAGTATGTCATTTATTTCTTGATTCTACTATGACCCCCTTCTTCCAAAGTCAGTGGCTAATTGATGTCCAGCTTCCTAGAATGGTAAAAGGAGAACACGAGAAGAAATTTTATGAGTGAGGTAGCATTAAGATTAATATATTGAAATATTAAGCTGCCAAATATCTATTTACTATCTAACCAGTTATCTAGCTATAAAATCTGTCCATGAAGATAGCTATCCTAGTTTACTAAGCAATTTATAAATAAATGTCTTTTTATTAATGAGGAAATATGTGTTTTAACTAAACTTGGAATTTTGAGAATTCTTTTTGTATTTATATTCATATATATTACTTTTTAAAAGAGAGGGATTAGAAGAGGTGTTTGCTGTGCTAAGTCGCTTCAGTCATGTCTGACTCTTTGTGACCCCATGGACTTTAGCCTGCCAGGCTGTGGACGTTTATGGAGTAGGTTGCCATGCTCTTCTCCAGAAGAGGTATTTAATAAGTGTCAACTTTACTGTGCACCAGTAATTAAATACTCAACACAAACTGTCATGTTTTAATCCTGATGAAATCTCCTTAAATTTAGAAAACTGAATAGGCTTTAAGGTTCAGAATAATAACAGATGGCAAAATGGATGGGGAGACAGTTTGGTACAACCTGTCAGCTTCTTGTCTTATATCAATTATTCTATTCTTAAAGTCTTGCTCCAATTATAAGTGATAAAGTGACTCTATGGCAAAAGCAATAGCAGTATTCTCTAGGATCATGAAAATCTGCTGTCTTAATAAAGATGGGGAAAATAAGTTTAGAGACCCTAGGATGTGTCAGAAGTTGAAAGCGTGAATTCTTAATTGTTTATTCTTTACTTTTTGAAAGTTTTTGTATCATCGAACATGAATTATTTTCCAGTTGCTGTTTTCATTTGCTACATAAATACAAGGCTACCTTGTTCTCAGGACCCCAGTCTTTTTGTTTGTTTGCATAGTAAAATGGTATGACATAGTAAAATGGTATGACAATCTTAAAGCCTATTCAGTTTTCTAAATTTAAGGAAATTTCATCATGTGATGTTTATCCTGGGTAGGTTACTATCCAGCATAGTCTCTGAACCATCCACCATGCCTTACTACTTGCTACAGAATTATAGGAGACAACATTGAAGAGTAGCTTCAGTGGTCCGTCTTACATAATCTCTAGCAGTTTTTAACTGTAATAAAAGAATCACCATCTCTAATGCAATACTTAAGATGACTATCATATTACCCTTTGGTATTGCATTATACTCAATTGTTTGGAAGTTATGTATGTAATATTAGATACATTTGATGCCATTAACCCTGAAGTATCAAATCATTCAATCAAAGTACAGTTCTAAGCCAGAAATTATTGCGAGTAATTGAAGTTTAATTATCTAAAGAATTTTCATCACCTCAGTCACTTGAAGTATTGTTAACATACTTGATTTCTTTTATATATTGGAATTATTATAGAAACTTGGTAAAATGCTGCAGTATTTAAAAACTGATAATACTAAGAGGTCTTCAGGTCACTGGTCTGAACATTGATTCTCTTTTATATCATAAGAGATAATGACATTAAAGATACTGTTAGAATTAACTAAGGATTTACCATAGACCTATGGACTCCATGGATAAGTTTAAATTCTTTTGGTTTCTTCCTCCTTTACTGGTAGTGAACATCAAAAAACCACTGAGTATTTCAGAGGAGCTGAATTGTGGTAAAGAAATCACAGATTTAAAAAATGTTTTCATTGCCATTTGGCACACAGATTCAAAGCAGAATTATTCTAAGTAAATTTCCTTAAAAAGCAAAATGGTTTGTTTTATAAAATTTGTAATTATTTATACATTTTTACATTCACATCTATCATAAAACTTTACATGATTTTAAGATTATATATTGAGAGAAAAAATGTCAGTTTAGGGCACAGTCTAAATATAGAGGCTTAATGAGGGCTCAGGGTATTAAAATCTTCTATGTAACGTATGAATTTCAAAGGACAATGAGCTTCCCCTGTGGCTCAGTGGTAAAGAATCTGCTTGCAGTGCAGGACACATGAGTTCAATCTCAAGATCAGGAAAATAACCTAGAGAAAGAAATGGTAACCCAATCCAGTATTCTTGCCATGGAAATTCCTGGGATAGAGGAGTCTGGCTTGCAACACTCCGTGTGGTGGCAAAAAGTTTCGACATGACTTAGTGACTAAACAAGAACAACAAAGGACAATATATAAGGTCTTAAAATGCCCATATCTTGATCTATGATTTTATTTTTAGTCTCTGAAACTTGAAATTCAAATATATTGAACTGAACTGAAATTATTAAAGTTACTTGACAATGCTAATCATTATTAATGGTTTATAAGAGAGGCTTCTCTTAAAATAATTTGATGCAAAGAAATTAAGTTTACCAAGAGTGATGTCATTAATTATATAAAAATGGTCATTCACTCATTCAGTTAACACTTACTGAATATTTATTGTATGTCTGATCCTGCAAGCACTAAGATAAACTCACATACCTTGGGGTAAAAGATGAATAATTCTGTCTCTATTATCAAGTTTGCATAAGTGGAATGATAAATAATGAAATGAATAGAACAACTAAATGTTACATCAGTTCAGTTCAGTCCCTCGGTTGTGTCCAACTCTGCATCCCCATGGACTACAGCACTCCAGGCTTCCCTGTCCATCATCAACTCCCAGAGCTTATTCAAACTCATATCTATCGAGTTGGTGATGCCATCCAACCATCTCATCCTCTGTCATCCTCTTCTCCTCCTGCCTTCAACCTTTCCCAGCATCAAGGTCTTTTCTAAGGAGTCAGTTCTTCTTTGCATAAGGGGGGGCAAATTATTGAGCTTCAGCATTAGTCCTTTCAATGAATATTCAAGACTGATTTCTTTTAGGATTGACTGGTTTGATCTCTTTGCTTTACAAGGGATGCTCAAGAGTCTTCTCCAACACCACTGTTCCACAGTAGATTTTGGACTCAAAGAAAATAAATTCTGTCACTGTTTCGACTGTTTCTCCAAATATTTTCCATGAAATGATGGGATCAGATGCCATGATATTTGTTTTGTGAATGCTGAGTTTAAGCCATCTTTTCACTCTCCTTTTCACTTTCATCAAGAAGCTCTTTAGTTCCTCTTCACTTTCTGCCATAGGGTGGTATAATCTGCATGTTTGAGATTATTAATATTTCTCTCAGAACTCTTGACTCCAGCTTGTGCTTCATCCAGTCTGGCATTTCTCATGAGGTACTCTGCATATAGGTTAACTAAGCAAAGTGACAATATATAGCCTTCATGTACTCCTTTCCCTATTTGGAACCAGTCCATTGTTCCATGTCCAGTGTTCTATGTCCAAATGTTACACGAAACACATTAGAAGTATAAAGAAGGTAGAAAGGGAAGGACAATATGGAGGGATGTACCAACACTGAGATGATTTCCTATAAGAAGTTCAATTTTTGAAAGATGATTGTCACTATGAAACAAAATGAGAGGGACATTTCAAGAAAAAAACTTCAAATAGTTTGTTATAATGGGAGAAGCTAGAGTATGGATGAAGTGGGAAGAGTTATGAAATTGATGAGCTTAAAGAGACAAGTCAAGCTTAGATCATGATTGTTTGTTTGGATGGTATCCTACCTGTAATGTTCATAATATTTATTTTAATCACTCTGTATTATAGAAGGATAGGGTCTCTCATTCATTCTTTCTCATCTCTATGTCTGTCTATCTCTATCTTTTTCATGAAAGTTTCATAGAGATATAACCCATACACCAACAAACAATTCATTTTTTTTAGTGCATAAGTCAATGTTTTAACATATATTCAGAGAACTATCCAACTATCACCACAGTCAATTTTAGAGTGTATTTATTAATCCAAAAAGAAAAGCTGAAGAGCACCACAGTTTGAAGGCATCAGTTCTTTGATGCTTTGCCTTCTTAGGTTCAGCTCTCACAAATATATGTGACCTCTGGGAAGACCATGTAGCCTTGACTATATAGACCTTTCTTAGCAGAGTAATCTCTCTGCTTTTCAATACTCTGTCTAGGTTTGTCATCAATTTCCCACCAAGAAGCAATCATCTTCTAATTTCATGGCTGCAGTCACCATCTGAAGTGATCGTAGAGCCCAAGAAGAGGAAGTCTGTCACTATTTCCACCTTCTCCCCTTCTGTTTGCCATGAGCAATAGGACTCAATGCCATGATCTTAGATTTTTTTAATGTTTAGTTGTTTAGTTTTAAGCTGACTTTTTCACCCTCTTACTTAACTATCATCAAGAGGCTCTTCAGTTCCTCTTCATTTTCTGCCATTACAGTGGTATCATCCATATATCTGAGGTTGATAACTCATCCAGCCTTGCATTTCTCATGATGCGCTCAGCATATAGGTTAAACAAACAGGGTGACAGCAGACAGATCTGTTGTAATCCCTTCTCAATCTTGGAACCAATCAGTTTTTCCATAAAGGATTCTAACTGTTGCTTCCTGACCCACATACAGGTTTCTTGGGAGATAGGTAAGATGATCTGGTATTCCCATCTCTTTAAGAGCTTTCCAAACTTTGTTATGATCCACACAGTCAAAGGCTTTAGTGTAGTCAATGAAGCAGAAGTAGATGTTTCTCTGGAAATTCCCTTGCTTTCTCTAGGATCCAATGATTGTTGGCAATTTCATTTCTGGATCCTCTGCCTTTTCTAAACTCAGCTTGAATATCTAGAAGTTCTTGGTTAACATAATTCTGAAGTCTAGCATGCAAGATTTTGAGCATGACCTTACTAGCATGGGAAGTGAATGAAACTGCCCAATGGTTATAACATCCTTTAGTACTAAAATTGTGGCCAAGACCAAATGTCCAATAGCTTTTCTATGCTTTCTTCTAGGAGTTTTACTGTTTCAGGTCTTATGTTAACTCTGATTCATTTTGAGTTATTTTTTGTTTTTAGAGGTATAATATAGGGGATTTGCTATCACCAGTGCATTTTCTTGGCAAAACTCTATTAGTCTTTGCCCTGGTTCATTCCACATTCCAAGGCCAAATTTGCTTGTTACTCCAGGTGTTTCTTGACTTCCTACTTTAACATTCCAGTCCCCTATAATGAAAAGGACATCTTTTGGGGGTGTTAGTTCTAAAAGGCTTTGTAGGTCTTCATAAAACCATTCAATTTCAGCTTCTTCAATGTTACTGGTTGGGGCATAGACTTGGATAACTGTGATAGTGAATGATTTGCCTTGGAGACAAACAGAGATCATTCTGTCATTTTGAGATTGCATCCAAGTACTGCATTTCGGACTCTTTTATTGACCATGATGGCTACCTCATTTCTTCTGAGGGATTCCTGCCCGAAGTAGTAGATACAATGATCATCTGAGTTAAATTCACCCATTCCAGTCCATTTTAGTTCGCTGATTCCTAGAATGTCGACGTTCACCCTTGCCATCTCTTGTTTGACCACTTCCAGTTTGCCTTGATTCATGGACCTGACATTCCAGGTTCCTATGCATTATTGCTCTTTACAGCATAGGATCTTGCTTTTATCACCAGTCACAGCCACAGCTGAGTACTGTTTTTGCGTTGGCTCCATCCCTTCATTTTTCTAGAGATATTTCTCCACTGATCTCCAGTAGCATATTGGGCACCTAATAACCTGAGGAGTTCCTCTTCTGGTATCCTATCATTTTGCCTTGTTATACTGTTAATGGGGTTCTCAAGGCAAGAATACTGAAGTGGTTTGCCATTCTCTTCTCCAGTGGACCACATTCTGTCAGACCTCTCCACCATGACCCGCCCATCTTGGGTTGCCCTGCAGGCATGGCTTGGTTTCACTGAGTTAGACAAGGCTGTGGTCCTAGTGTGATTAGATTGACTAGTTTTTGTGAGTATGGTTTCAATGTATCTGCCCTCTGATGCCCTCTTGTAACACCTACCATCCTACTTGGGTTTCTCTTACCTTGGGTGGGGGTATCTCTTCATGGCTACTCCAGCAAAGCACCACTGCTGCTCCTTACCTTGGACGAGGGGTATCTCCTTACCACCACGGTTCCTGATCTTCAATGTTGGATAACTCCTCTAGGCCCTCTTGTGCCTGTGTATCCAGGATTCCTTGGGTTGCACCTCCTGGCTGCTTGCCCTGCCCTCTGGCGTGAGTGGCTCCTCCCAGCCGCCTCCCCTGGCCTCAGGCTCTGGGTGGCTCCTCAGAGTCACTTGCCCTAGCCTCAGGCGAGAGGTGGCTTCTCCTGGCGGCCGCCCCTGACCTCAGAGGTTGGGTAGTTCCTCCAGGCAGATGCAGGGTAGCTCCTTTGGCCTTTCCTGCACTGTCGTAGCCTGGCACTCTTGGCATTCCCATGGAAAAGAAATGCAAAAAGCAAAACGGCTTTCTGGGAGGCCTTACAAATAGCTGTGAAAAGAAGAGAGGTGAAAAGCAAAGGAGAAAAGGAAAGATATAAGCATCTGAATGCAGAGTTCCAAAGAATAGCAAGAAGAGATAAGAAAGCCTTCTTCAGTGATCAATGCAAAGAAATAGAGGAAAACAACAGAATGGAAAGACTAGAGATCTCTTCAAGAGAGTTGGCGATATAAAGGGAACATTTCATGCAAAGATGGGCTCAATAAAGGACAGAAATGGTCTGGACCTAACAGAAGCAGAAGATATTAAGAAGACGTGGCAAGAATACACGAAAGAACCATACAAAAAGATCTTCACTTTCCAGATAATCATGATGATGTGATCACTAATCTAGAGCCAGACATCTTGGAATGTGAAGTCAAGTGGGCCTTAGAAAGCATCACTACAAACAAAGCTAGTGGAGGTGATGGAATTCCAGTGGAGCTGTTTCAAATCCTGAAAGATGATGCCGTGAAAGTGCTACACTCAATATGCCAGCAAATTTGGAAAACTCAGAAGTGGCCACAGGACTGGAAAAGGTCCGTTTTCATTCCAATCCCAAAGAAAGGCAATGCAAAAGAATGCTCAAACTGCCACATAATTGCACTCATCTCACATGCTAGTAAAGAAATGCTCAAAATTCTCCAAGCCAGGCTTCAGCAATACATGAATCGTGAACTGCCTGATGTTCAAGCTGGTTTTAGAAAAGGCAGAGGAACCAGAGATCAAACTGCCAACATCCGCTGGATCATGGAAAAAGCAAGAGAGTTCCAGAAAAACATCTGTTTCTGCTTTATTGACTATGCCAAAGCCTTTGACTGTGTGGATCACAAGAAACTGGAAAATTCTGAAAGAGATAGGAATACCAGACCACCTAACCTGCCTTTTGAGAAATCTGTATGCAGGTCAGGGTCAGGAAGCAACAGTTAGGACTGGACATGGAACAACAGACTGGTTCCAAATAGGAAAAAGAGTAAATCAAGGCTGTATATTGTCACCCTGTTTATTTAACTTATATGCAGAGTACATCATGAGAAATGCTGGACTAGAAGAAACACAAGCTGGAATCAAGATTGCTGGGAGAAATATCAATAACCTCAGATAGGCAGATGACACCACCGTTATGGCAGAAAGTGAAGAAGAGCTAAAGATCCTCTTGATGAAAGTGAAAGAGGAAAGGGAAAAGTTGGCTTAAAGCTCAACATTCAGAAAACAAAGATCATGGCATCTGGTCCTATCACTTCATGGGAAATAGATTGGGAAACAGTGGAAACAGTGTCAGACTTTATTTTGGGGGCTCCAAAATCACTGCAGATGGTAACTGCAGCCATGAAATTAAAAGACGCTTACTCCTTAGAAGAAAAGTTATGACCAACCTAGATAGTATATTCAAAAGCAGAGACATTACTTTACCGACTAAGATCTGTCTAGTCAAGGCTATGATTTTTCCAGTGGTCATGTATGGATGTGAGAGTTGGACTGTGAAGAAGGCTGAGTGCCGAAGAATTGATGCTTTTGAACTGTGGTGTTGGAGAAGACTCTTGAGAGTCCCTTGGACTGCAAGGAGATGCAACCAGTTCATTCTGAAGATCAGCCCTGGGATTTCTTTGGAAGGAATGATGCTAAAGCTGAAACTCCAGTATTGGCCACCTCATGTGAAGAGTTGACTCAATGAAAAAGACCCTGATGCTGGGAGGGATTGGGGGCAGGAGGAGAAGGAGATGACCGAGGATGAGATGGCTGGATGGCATCACTGACTCGATGAACGTGAGTCTGAGTGAACTCCGGGAGATGGTGATGGACAGGGAGGCCTGGCATGTTGCAGTTCATGGGGTTGCGAAGAGTCAGACACGACCGAGTGACTGAACTGAACTGAACTGAATATAGGGGATACATCAGATAGACAGAGTGCCTGAAGATCTATAGACAGAGGTACTGACATTGTACAAGAGGCAGGGATCAAGAATATCCCCAATGAAAAGAAATGTAAAAAGGCAAAATGGTTATCTGAGTAGGCCTTACAAATAGCTTTAAATAGAAGAAAAGTGAAAGGCCAAGGAGAAAAGGAAAGATATACCCATTTGAATGCAGAGTTCCAAAGAAGAGCAAGGAGAGATAAGAAAGCCTTCCTCAGTGATCAATGAAAAGAAATAGAGGAAAAGAATAGAATGGGAAAAGTTTAGAGATTTCTTCAAAAAAAATTAGAGAAGCCAAGGGAACATTTCATGCAAAGATGGACTCAATAAGGGACAGAAATGGACCTAATAGAAGCAGAAGATGTTAAGAAGAGGTGCCAAGAATACACAGAAGAACTATACAAAAAAGATCTTCATGACCCAGATAATCATGATGCTGTGATCAGCAACCTAGAGCCAGACATCTTGGAAAGTGAAGTCAAGTTAATCTTAGGAAGTTTCACTACGAACAAAGCTAGTGGAAGTGATGGAATTCCAGTTGAACTACTTCAGATCTTAAAAGATGATGCTATGAAAGTGTTGCACTCAATATGCCAATAAATTTTTCATACTGGGCAGTGGCCACAGAACTGGAAAAGTTCTGTTTTCATTCTATTCCAATCCCAAAGAAAGGCAATGCCAAAGAATGCTCAAACTACCACACAATTGCACACATCTCACATGCTAGTAAAGCAGGATTCAACAGTACACAAACTATGAACTTCCAGATTTCAAGCTGAATTTAGAAGAGGCAGAGGAACCAGTGATCAAATTGCCAACATCCGTTGGATCATGGAAAAATAAAGAGTTCCAGATAAACATATGCTTCTGTTTTATCGACTATGCCAAAGCCTTTGACTGTGTGGGTCACAACAAACTGTGGAATATTATGAAAGAGATGGGAATACCAGACCACCTGACCTGCCTCCTGATCTGTATGCAGATCAGGAAGCAACAGAACTAGATATGGAAAAATAGACTGGTTCCAAATCTGGAAAAGGAGTATGTCAAGGCTGTATATTGTCACCCTGCTTATTTATCTTATATGCAGAGTACATCATAAGAAACACTGGGGTGGATGAAGAACAAGCTTGAATCAAGATTGCTGGGAGAAATATCAATAACATCAGATATGCAGATGACTCCACCCTTATGCCAGAAAGTGAAGAACTGAAGAGCCTCTTGATAAAAGTGAAAGAGGAAAGTGCAAAAGTTGGCTTAAAACTCAACATTCAGAAAATGAAGAACATGTCATCCAGTCCCATCACTTCATGGCAAATAGATGGGGAAACAGTGCAAACAGTGTCAAACTTATTTTGGGGGCTTCAAAATCACTGCAGATGGTGATGGCAGCCATGAGATTAAAAGAAACTTACTCTTTGGAGGAAAGTTATGACCAATGTAGACAGCATATTGAAAAGCAGAGATATTACTTTGCCCACAAAGGTCCATCTAGTCAAAGTTATGGTTTTTCCAGTAGTCATATAAGGAAGTGAGACTTGGCCTTTAAGAAAGCTTAGCACCAAAGAATTGATGCTTTTGAACTGTGGTGTTGAAGACTCTTGGGACTTCCTTGGACTGCAAGGAGATCCAACAAGCCCTTTGGGGGAAGAAGGAACACACCTCAACATATTAAATGTCAGAGACAACAAATCCGCAGCTGACATATTCGATAGTGAAAATTTTAACATTTTTCCTCAAGACTGGAAGTAAACAAGGTATCTGCTCTCACTAATCATTCAATATAGTATTGGAAGTCCAAGCTAGAGAAATAATGTATTATAAAAAATAAAAGACACTCAAATCAGAAGGAAGTAAAATTGTATCTACATAATAGAATCTTATACGTAAAAATCCTAAACACTCAACCAAAAATGATTGAAAATAATCAAACTCAATAAAGTTGCTGTATTAAAATTAAAATACAAAATCAGCTATGTTTCTATATACAATAAACAGCCAAAATATCTCAAAAAAAAAAAAAAAACAAATCAACTCATTATAGCACCAAAAACAATATAATGCTTAGAAATATATTTAATCAAGAAAGTGATAAAAGGAACTATTTGCAACTATGCCTCAGATTGAATCCCATTTGAAATCTATGTTTGTTATTAGAAAATAATTTTTGTAGAGGAGTTTAGGGGAGAATGGATACATGCATATGTATGGTTGAGTACCTTCACTGTTCACCTGAAACTCTCAAAACATTGTCTGTTAACTGGTTATATACCCGAATACAAAATAGAAAGTTTTTTAAAAATAATCTGTGTATATCTTAATCTTAATCTCCCAATTTGTACACTACTAATGTGTAATGTAGATAACAAATAAGACCCTACTGTGTAGCACAGAGAACCTTATTCAATACTATTATTATGACTACATGGGAATAGAGTCTAAAAAGAGTGTATGTATGTATATGTATAATGCATTTACTTTGTTGCACAAGAGAAACTAACACAACCTTGTAAATAACTATACTCCAATAGAAATTAATTTTTAAAAAAGTGAAATATCTGTACAATAAAAACACATAAATGAAAAAAAAAAAATGACAGATACAGAAAGATATCCCATGTTCACTGTCAGAAGAATTACTGTTGCTAAATATCCATACTACTTTAAGTCATATATAAATTAAATGCAGCCGTTATCAAAATTCCATTAGCGTTTTTCACAAAATTAGAAAAATCAATCCTAAACATTGTATGAAACACAAAAGACCACAAATAGCCAAGACAATTCTAAGAAAGATGAACAAAGCTGAAGGCATCATATTTCCTGATTTCAAACTATACTACAAAACTAAAATCAAAATAGTAACAGTATGGTTGTTGTTATTGTTTAGTCAGTAAGTCACGTTGAACTCTTTTGTGACCCCATGGACTTGGCATGACAGGCTCCTTTGTCCATAGGGTTTTCTGCGCAAGAATACTTTAATGGATTGCCATCCATTTCCTTCTCTAAGGGATTCTTCCCAACCCAGAAATCAAATTTGCATCTCTTGCATCTCTCAATTGATAGGCTGGTTCTCTACCATTGAGCTACCTGGGAAGCCCAACAGTACAGTACTCAAACAAAAATAAACACCTAGACCAATGGAATGGAGATCCCAAAGTAAATCCCTACATATTTTAGAAAAGACAGAGTAACGAAAGATCAAATTGCCAACATCCGCTGGATCATGGAAAAAGCAAGAGAGTTCCAGAAAAAAATTTATTTCTGTTTTATTGACTATGCCAGAGCCTTTGACTGTGTGGATCACAATAAACTGTGGAAAATTCTGAAAGAGATGGGAATACCAGACCACCTAACCTGCCTCTTAAGAAATCTGTATGTAGGCCAAGAAGCAACAGTTAGAACTGGACATGGAAAAACAAACTGGTTCCAAATAGGAAAAGGAGTACATCAAGGCTGTATATTGTCACCCTGCTTATTTAACTTCTATGCAGAGTGCATCCTGAGAAACACTGGACTGGAAGAAGCACAAGCCGGAATCAAGATTGCCGGGAGAAATATCAATAACCTCAGATATGCAGATGACACCACCCTTTGGCAAAAAGTGAAGAAGAACTAAAAAGCCTCTTGATGAAAGTGAAAGTGGAGTGTGAAAAAGTTGGCTTAAAGCTCAACATTCAGAAAACAAAGATCATGGCATCTGGTCCTATCACTTCATGGGACGTAGATGGGGAAACAGTGGAAACAGTGTCAGACTTTATTTTGGGGGCTCCAAAATCACTGCAGATGGTGACGGCAGCCATGAAATTAAAAGACACTCTTTGGAAGAAAAGTTATGACCAGCCTAGATAGTATATTCAAAAGCAGAGACATTACTTTGCCGACTAAGATCTGTCTAGTCAAGGCTAAGGTTTTTCCTGTGGTCATGTATGGATGTGAGTTGGACTGTGAAGAAGGTTGAGTGCCGAAGAATTGAGCTTTTGAACTGCGGTGTTGGAGAAGACTTTTGAGAGTCCCTTGGACTGCAAGAAGATCCAATCCATTCTGAAGGAGATCAGCCCTGGGATTTCTTTGGAAGGAATGATGCTAAAGCTGAAACTCCAGTACTTTGGCCACCTCATGCAGAGAGTTGACTCACTGGAAAATACTCTGATGCTGGGAAGGATTGGGGGCAGGAGAAGGAGACAACAGAGGATGAGATGGCTGGATCGCATCACCAACTCAATGGACGCGAGTTTGAGTGAACTCCAGGAGTTGATGATGGACAGGGAGGCCTGGCATGCTGCAAATCATGGGGTCACAAAGAGTCGGACATGACTGAGTGACTGAACTGAACTGAACCCTATAAGAAGATTCACATTCTTTGGGTGTAAAATCTTCACTCAACAAGTCAGAGACTAAAGGCTTTAGTCTTCTTATTGGCTAATGAAAGTTATTGGTATCAATGAAATGGAGACAGTACTGCTTTCAACATGACTCTTTGACCTGAACAGGACTTCTCTGATCACTTGGCATCTTTAAGTTAGGTTCTCTGGGCCTGCCTTATGGTCACTCCAAGTAAAAGACCCAATATCTGATTTCCCAGTCAAGTCTTAGGCCAATGGACATGCAATAAGTCAATTCTATTGTGTCCTCTTCAGATTTTCTTATGGACATGCTGGTCCACCTTTGTCTCAGCCTTCTGAGGAACCCATTTCTTCACTGTCAGCATCTCAAAATGTTAATGATTTTTCCTGGCTGCCTATCTTCTCCTTCTTCCTCTGGTGAGGAACAGAAGGCATCATTAGAGTGGATATACATTTTTAATGCTCTGTATGTCCCTAGAAATGTTCTTTCATCATGAGAAAAACACAGTTGCTCCAGTTCCACTTCTGTATGTCATGTAGATATATTTAAATACAATATATGTATGCATTTTTGAAAAGACTCAGTAGAATGGTCTTGAGAAGAGGAAATACCCTAATTTTTTTCATTGTTTATACATATTGCCTTTAATGTCCCCTTGCCTGATAAAAGTACAGTTCTCTTGTGTTCTTAATAGGTGCGCTTATATCCATCAAGACTCATTCTAGATGTTGCCATGTTGGTTGAAAACTGTCACTGGTAAAAGGGCATCTTTCCTCTTCATCCACACAGCTCTGTGTGCATATATTTCTGATGCTGTGTTATTATTGACTTACCTGGCTTTCTTGTCATTGGAGTCTCAAGAGGGGAAGAACTTTATATTTGCATATCTAGCATACAGTTTTGAGCAGATAGTAGTGCTAAGGAAAGTACAGTATGTTAAGTATAGGCGGATAGAATTGCATCCCACTGTTGAACTTCTGACTTCAGTCTCTCCTTCAACATGCTAAAATGAGTCATTTGTCTCAGTCTGAAGGTATTCTACAATGATACATCATTGTTGTTGTTTCTAGATTCTGAGTCATGTCCAACTATTTGTAACCCCATGGACTGTACTCCACCAGGCCTCCTCTGTCCCTGGGATTTCCCAGGCAAGAATATTAGGGTGAGTTGCCATTTTGAAGGGGCAAAACCTGTGCTAAGATCGAGAATGTATATCTTGATGGAAAAATCATACTGAAGAAACCTGAGCTTAATTAAAAGAAATTAAAAAAAAAAAAAACCTCTCTTTATTAAATTGACCCAGAATTGCTACTCATTTGTCTTTGTTGAATATATATGTGCATGTGTATAAATATATATATTTAGTATATATATATATTTGGATTATAATAGCAATATATATATTCACATTTTAACAAAGCTAGACATAGGTTAAAAAAACAAACAAATTTCAGCTCCCTAAATAATTGCTGTTAGTGATTTGAATGCACTTTGAATATGTTTATGTCATACAGAGAAGGAAATGGCAACTCACTCCAGTTTTCTTGTCAGGAAAATCCCAGAGGAGCCTGAAAGGCTACAGTCCAAGGGGTTGCAAAGAGTCAAACACAACAAAACATTATGTACACATGTCATTCAGAAATAGATATACATATACATGTCTATGCTTCTGCTTTAAAATAGTTGGCCTTTTTATTTCATTATACAATAATGGATGCTCCTGGCAAAATATTTATAAAATGAAGAAAATTGCATAAAATGAAACAGAAATCACATTTATTTAAAACACTGAAAGAGATTATCATTATTAAAATTTTCTTCTACTTTCCTTTGTATTTTGATCTATGAAAAAAACACACATTCACTAGAATTTTCTTTGATCCATGAGTTCAGTTCATAAAGTGAAACTTAATTATGATAGTGAAATCTTAGTACTATAGTTGCTTTTTGGGGAGAGGGAAATTAAAACATTTAAAAATTATTAGAAAGTATCAGACTCCTTGTAAATTCTCTGTAGATGTAGTAGTTGGAATCTCAGATCAGTCAAGTTATTTTAGAACATAGTGGGATTGTTGATTTGGGATCACTGAGTCAAGGATTAATTGGCAAGATGCTGAAATAGTGATGGATTAGAATGAGTTGTGCAATTTCTTAGTTCACTATGGTTTACCTCCAGCAACATACTGGGGAGATTGGCCATATTGAAGATACTAATGAGGTTAGTGATCTTGAAAAAACCATCCTTCATTATCATCTGGTTTGATGCATAGGCTACAAGTAGATCCATGGCAGAACCAATGAAAGGTATCATTAGAAATCAGATTAAAGAGCAGAAAACCCCCTGGGTATAAATTAAAGTGAATAGCTTGAGAATGTTACTGAAGGTTAAACTTTCAGAAGCCTAATATAAATGATAAGAAAACCTGATTATTAAATTTGAATAAACTACTGAAGGCTACATAGCATTTACAATATTCTTTCTCCTCCTTTTTCTGACTCCTATGAATAAGCCTTATAAATTTATCACCAAGTTAAAAATTTTTAACTAGTTTCATTGGCCACATAACTATTTTCTTTTCTCCATCTAGTTCCCATTCTTTGCATACCCAATGCTTTCTAGAATCTGCCACAGTTTCTGTTCCTGAACCAAGAATATCTTCCAAATACCAGTGAAGTCCAAGTTATTATTTTTAATTTTACTACTACATTTTGATCCGAAAGGATAACAAAGAGCTTTGAAAGAATGATGGTAGATACAGAAAAACGGAGCGTTCAGTGATGTTAGGAGGAAAGTTTCTAAAAACTCTTATTTACTTAAGTATGACTACTTCTGTACTACAAAATGTGAGATGCTCTTATTCTAAGTTAAGCAAAAGTTAAAAATTCTTATTTTCTTTGTATATGTAGGCTCATAAAGATGAATTATTCCTATTCAAAGTGAAAATTACATATATTTGAAGACATTGTTCTTAGAAACTTTTCTTACAATTGTAAATATCTTGAATTCTTCTAACTTTTTTAATTCTGAAATATAGGAGCCTGTTCATCACTGTGTTACTCTTCCTTTAACATACTGTATTTGACTGTATGTATTTTAAGGTGTAGTGCTAAAAGAGAATTTAACAGATTGACAAACACACCATTTGAGAAAGACTCTTCTCTAATGTCTAGAAATATGTCCCCTAATATAAACTAAAATCACAGTAGCTACAGGTGGCCATAGTATATCTATAGAGGTTGAACACATTACTTTCTAGTAGTAGTAAGTATTATGAAATTTTTTTATCTTATCTCTCCTTGACTCTCATTCTAGAAATATATATAAGATGAACTAAAAATAAACATGGTTTTTGGTATATTTTGCATAGTATTGGCATATATTATTGAAATATATCACACACAAATCTTTTAAATTGGAGTTTTCCATGGAGCCAGTCTCTTTCATTTTTGCTAGTAAAGTGGAATTTTGGATGCAAGTGTGATACTTCCTTTTTGTCCATGATGAATGTTATCTTATTAGGTGTATGTAATGTCTATTTGCTGCTGCTAGTGAACTCTGGGAGTTGGTGATGGACAGGGAGGCCTGGCATGCTGCGATTCATGGGGTCACAAAGAGTCGGACACAACTGAGCGACTGAAGTGAAGTCACTTCAGTCATGTCCAACTCTGTGCAACCCCATAGACAGCAGCCCACCAGGCTTCTCCATCCTTGGGATTCTCCAGGCAAAAACACTGGAGTGGGTTGCCATTTCCTTCCCCAGTGCATGAAAGCAAAAGTGAAAGTGAAGTCGCTCAGTCGTGTCTGACTTTTAGTGACCCCAATGGACTGCAGCCCACCAGGCTCCTCTGTCCATGGATTTTACAGGCAAGAGTACTGGAGTGGGTTGCCGTATTTTGGGAGAAGGCAATGGCAACCCACTCCAGTACTCTTGCTTGGAGAATCCCATGGATGGAGGAGCCTGGTGGGCTGCAGTCCATGGGGTCACTAAGAGTCGGATACGACTGAGCGTCTTCACTTTCACTTTTCACTTTCATGCATTGGGGAAGGAAATGGCAACTCATTCCAGTGTTCTTGCCTGGAGATTCCCAGGGACTGGGGAGCCTCGTGGGCTGCCATCTATGGGTTACACAGAGTCGGACACAACTGAAGTGACTTAGCAGCTGCAGCAGCAGCAAATAGATATTTTAGTATCTATTTAGATTGTTATGTATTTTCCAATATATTTGGTGGCCCATATATGTTCTTGTTGTTCAGTAGCTAGTTGTGTCTGCCACTTTGCAATGCCATGAACTGCTGCATACCAGGCTTTCCTGACCTTCACTATATTCTGGACTTGGCTCAAATTCATGTCCGTTGACTTGGTGACACCATCTAACCATCTTATCCTTCTCTTTTCCTCTTGCCCTCAGTTTCCTGGCATCAAGGTCAATGAGTCAGCTTTTTCCAATGAGTCAACTCTTCGCATTATGTGGTCAAAGTATTGGAGTTTCAGCAACAGTTCTTCCAATGAATATTCAGGATTGATCTCCTTTAGGATTGACTGGTTTGATCTCCATGCTATCCAAGGGACTCTCAAGAGTATTCTCCAGTACCACAATTCAAAGGATAAATTCTTCAACACTTGGCTTCCTTTATGATCTCCGTCCCACGTCAGTACATGACTACTAGAAAAACCACAACTTTAGCTATACAGACCTTTGTCAGCAAAGTAATGTCTCTGTTTTTTAATACACCATCTAGGTTTGTCGTAGTTTTCCTTCCAAGAGGCAAGTGTCTTTTATTTCATGATGGCAGTAACCATCTGTAGTGATTTTGGGAGCCCAGGAAAATAAAATCTGTCATTGTTTCCACTTTTTCCCATCTATTTGCCATGAAGTGATGGGACCAGATGCCATGATGTTAATTTTCTTAATGTTGAGTTGTAGGCCAGCTTTTTCAGTCTCCTCTTTCACCTTCATCCAAAAGTTCTTTAATAACTCTTCACTTTCTGCCATTAGAGTGATATAATCTGCATATCTGAGGTTTTTGATATGTTAATAGCATTTTTTTTTCATTTGTTCCATGAATGACCAAATTGAAGACAGTAAATTGTGTTGTATCACTTGATCATTAGCTATTAGCATGCTGGTAATTAATCCACCCAGTTCTGGATCTTGAAGGATACAAGTTATCATAAAAGATTTTGTTAAAGTCTATAAAAATGAAAATATTATATGTTCAATCTTTTTAATCAGGTGAAGTGATCTTGTCAAGATTATTTGTAGCTTATTTTGTAGTGAGAATGTGTATTTTCCTTGGTTCTGTTTTGCTGCAGCAAAGATTTGTAACAGCGGACCATGTTACAGCTCGGTTTTATTTGGCAAGTAAAGGAAAGTACACCATCGAGGAGTGAGGATGGGCCAGCCCCAAACGAGAGGCCTCAATCCTTCTTGGCTTCCTCTTTTATATGTTTTATCTCCTCCCTCGTGAGCCTTCCCTATGTAGACTGGGCTAGCCAGGAGAGCTGTTTGTTTCACCTGAGGTTCTTACTCCAGTCCTCAGATTTTCTTCTGTTCCATTTTTGCAGGCTTTTTCCTTTCTTTGTCTTTTTGCCACTGCTGTTTTGGATTCCTTTTTCCTATCCTAACTACCTAACAATTTGTTCTTGATTTGAGTTTTCTCATTGACCTTTGGGTTGACCTGATGACTGTCCCCAACTTCCAAGTGGCCATAAACTCTCTTTGACATTTTGTTTTTCTTAATATCATTTATTTCCTAGATTTTTATACTTTATAACCTCTTGCTGTTTGAATTCTTTCTGTTGTTTTTGTTTTTCCTCAAATCCAATGTGCAGGCCTTTATATGCAAATTATTTTGTACATCATCCTCACCAAATCATCATCACCATCATCATAACATTTGTAGATCAGCATTCCTCTCAGGTCATTTTATTTTTTTCAAGTAGACTCTTTTAGAGAAGTTTTTGGTTTACAGAAATATTTGAATGGAAAGTACAGAGAGTTCCCACATATTCCTCTTCATTTCCCTCACTATTAACTTTTTATACTAGTGTAGTGCATTTGTTACCATTGATGATCTAGTATTGATACATTATTATTAACTAGTCCACAGTTTACATTAGGGTTCATTCTTTGTATTGAACATTCCATGAGACATGACAAATGTAGTGCATGTTTCTGCCATTATAGTTTCACTACCTTGAAAATCACCTGTGCTCCACTTGTTTATATCTTTGCCTCCTATGAACCACTGGGAAGCTCTGATTTTTTACTGTCTCTATAATTTTGCTTTTTCCAGAATTTAATATGGTTGTAATGGCAATATGTAGCTCTCTCAAGAGTGGTTTATTTCACTTGAAAAATGCATTTAAGGCTCCTTCATGTCTTTTGTGTCTTGATAGCTCCTTCTAGCATCTCTTCACCTTAATTCTGAAGCTCAATGAATTGTGATTCAATAAGCTCAATAGCAAGTTTTTCAATCATCTGATAATTATAACATACAGCTTTTGAATTGTCTCTCAGAATAACTTCTGAAAAGTTTACCATCCTCAATATTCATTCTCTATTTTTTTCCACATTTTCTCTTTGGAAAGCAAGAAGTCTGTACATATCCTAGGCTTTTAAAGCCATTTGTTTCTATTTGATATCATATTGGATTAATCTACCTCCCTTTTAGAAAAACTGTTTAAGAGTTGTTGAAGTTTTCCTAATAAGCTTTAATTCACTTCTTCCACAAGGGAGGTGACACTTTGCTTGGAATAAATAAGGCCAAATGTTTGGCCCATTAGCAAAACAATTGTTCTTCTCCCTTGTGCAGGTGGACTGAAGCAGCCAGCCATCAGTCTGTTGTTTGTTTAATCAACATAGTAACCAAAAAGCTTTTCTTCTTGGCTATTGAAAATGAGAAGAAGTGAACAGAAAATGTTTAATTAGAGAAAGGATGCCATTTATCCCACTGAAGTCAGTAACTCTCAAAAACAGACACATCACCATTTTACAGCTTCAGATTATAGAAAGACAAGTTGAAAGAATGGTTTTCTCAAGAAACAACATTTAGAGACAATCTTAAAGCTATTCCTTACCATTAATACACAAACAAGTAACTACATATATAGAACCACAAACCAGATGAGCAAACCAGTCAGCAAATAGCAGTGTTCCTTTGTTCATGTCTAAATTGGATCAATTAAAAATGACTGAACACAAAGTCTGAAAGGTACTTAGGTGTGTGATATACAGTACCTCATTTAATCCTTAAATAGTACAGGCAACATTGTTAACATTACATTACTTTTGAGGAAGCTGAAACTCAAAAGTTTGTCAATTTTCTACTGGTTATAAGGCTAAAACATTATCTTTTCACTTTATTTGCTACATTATCATCCTTTAAAAAACTGTGCTTAGATCAGATTTGCTTCCTGACTGGCTTGTAAATATACACTGTGTATTTCAACTGTTATTTTATATACTTTTATTGAAGAGAATGATCTACTTTCTATTAAAATTTCAGACAAGTTTGCTCTGAGTTAGTTCATATTTTTTATTCCCTTTATTTACCAGACACCTAATGTTGTAGAGTTTATTTCTAGCAACCTCATTATTAATACTAACAGGTAGATATTAAATTTTATGAATCACATATTTTAGATTCTAAAATTAAATAAACTGACTAGTACTATAGAGTAAGAGGTCTAAAGAAAGATTTAAAACCAAATTCAGTTTCTTCTTAGCTTTTTTACTACCCATCCCACACTAATGAACTTGTATTGCATAATATCTCATGATAAATACCATTAAATAATTTCCATAAAAGCTAAACTAAATAATTTTGCTTGGACATTTTATAATTGAAATCTTTTTTTTTTTAATTGAAGTATAGTTGATTTATAATGTTATTTAGTTTCAGGTGTACAGCAAAGTGATTCAGTTTTATATGTATATACACAGGCATATGTATGTATACACACATATATATGTATACACACACACACACACACACATATATATTCTTTTTCAGATTCTCTTCCCTTATGGATTATTACAAGATATTGAGTATATTCTCTGTGTTACAAAGTAAAATATTGTTTTTATCTTTTTACATATAGCAATGTGCATATGTTAATCCAAAACTCTTAATTTATCCCTCCCCCATCTTTCCCTTTGGTAAACATAAATTTCTTTTCTATGCTTGTGGATCTATTTTTACTTTGTAAATAAGATCGTTTATATAATTTCTTTTAAATTTTACATTAAATTGGTGGGACTTCCCAGGTGGTACAGTGGTAAAGAATATACCTATCAATTCAGGTGATGCAGGAGATGCAGATTCTATCTCTAGATTGGGAAGATCCCCTGGAAGAGGAAATGGCAACCCATTCCAGTATTCTTGCCTGGGAAATTCCATGGACAGAGGAGCCTAGTGGGTTACAGTCTATGGATCTGCAAAGAGTCAGATATGACTGAGCAACTGAGCACACGAGCACATAAGTGATGTCAAATGACATTTGCCTTTCTCTGTCAGGCTTGCCTTCTAATTCTTTCCATGAGGTTCTCAAGGCAAGAATGCTGGAGTGGATTGTAATTTCCTACTCCAGTGAACCACGTTTTGTCACAACTCTTCCCTATGATCAGTCCATCTTGGGTGGTCCTGCCTGGCATGACTCAAAGATGTATTAAGTTACACAAGTCCATTTGCCTCCACAAGGCTGTGATCCATGAAGAAGATCACGCTTCACTAAAGCCTTTGACCATGTGAATCACAACAAACTGTGGAAAATTCTTAAAGAGATGGGAATGCCAGTCCACCTTCCCTACTTCCTGAGAAACCAGTATCCAGGTCAAGAAGCAACAATCAGGACGAGGCATGAAACAACAGACTAGTTCAAAATTGGGAAGGGAATGCATCAAGGCTCTCTATTGTCACCCCGCTTATTTAACTTATATGCAGAGTGGTGGTGGCAGTTTAGTCACTAAGTCATGTCTGACTCTTGCAATCCCATGGGCTCTAGCCTGCCAGGCTTCTCTGTCCATGGGATTCTCCAGGCAAAAATACTCAAGTGGGTCACGTTTTCTTCTCCAGAGGATCTTCACAACCCAAGAATTGAACCTGGATCTCCTGCATTGCAAGTAGATTCTTTACTGACTAAACTATGAGGGAAGTCTCTTTATGCAGAGTAAATCACCCCAAATGCCAAGCTAAATAGCTCACAAGCTGGAATCAGGACTGCTGGAGAAATATCAACAACCTCTGATGTGCAGATAATTGCACTGTAGTGGCAGAAAGTGAAGAGGAACTAAAAAGCCACGTGATGAATGTTGAAAGAGGAGAGTAAAAGACTAGCTTAAAACTTAACATTCCAAAAACTAAAATCATGGCATCTGGTTCCATCACTTCATGGCAAATAGATGGGGAAAAAATGGGAACAATGACAGATTTTATTTTCTTGAGCTCCAAAATCACTGCAGATAGCAACTGTAGCCATGAAATTAAAAGACACTTGCCCCTTGGGAGAAAAAGCATGAAAAACCTAGATGGTGTATTAAAAAGCAGAGACATCACTTTGTCAACAAAAATCTCTTTACTCAAAGCTGTGGTTTTGTGGTTTTTTCAGTAATCATGTATAGATCTGAGAGTTGGACCATAAAGAAGGCTAGGCACTGAAGAATTGATCCTTGTGAAACATGGTGCTGAAGAAAACTCTTGAGAGTCCCTTGGAAAGTAAAGAGATCAAACCAGTCAATCCTAAACAAAATCAACACTGAATATTTGTTGGAAGAACTGATGCTGAAGCTAAGACTTCAATACTTTGGCCACTTGATGTGAAGAGCCAACTCATTGAAAAAAAAAAAAAAAAACAAACAAAAAACAAACAAACATGATGCTGGGAAAGTCTAGGGGCAGGAAGAGAAGGAGGCAACAGAGAATGAGACGGTTGGATAGCATCACCAACTCAATGGACATGAATCTGAGCAAACTCCAGGAGATAGTGGAGGACAGAGTAGCCTGGCATGCTGCAGTCAATGGGGTTGCAAAGGGTAAGCCATGATTTAGCAACTGAACAAAAACAAAATATTCTAACTATCCCCTGAGCTTTCAACAAGTCATCATCTTGAGTCTTGCCTCAATATTGATGATTACCAACTGATCAGGGTGTTAGTTCCTGATGGTTGGGATTGCTGTGACAATTTCTTAAGACTATAGTGAGGTTTAGAACATCCATTTGACTCTTCCTTTTATGAATTATTTCTCTGTACCAAGAAATACTGTTTAATATCATTTACCCACCATAGGACTTCCTTGAACATTGGCGTCAACACTTTCAAAGACTGATAACTTCTTTGTCAACAAAGTTTATACAATATTCTAAATGATGATACTTTGTTGTCATTTCAACAATCTCCACAGCATCTTCATAAGAGTAGTTTCCATCCCAAAAAGTCACTTTCTTTGCTAATCCATAAGAAGCAGCTGATCATCCATTAACATTTTATCAAGAAACTGCTGCAATTCATTCTCATCTTCAGTCTTCACTTCTAACTCTAGTTATCTTTCTAGTTTCATCACACCTGCAGTCACTTCCTCTACTGCTGTTTTAAACCCTTCAAAATCATCCATAAGAACGACTCTAGAAAGCCCATAGACTAATATAACAGAAACCTAGAGATGAGAATTTACTTTTAATATATTCTCATGAGTTTCTACCACCTCTAAATAGATATTTCATTTCTATATGTTAAAATTATTATGATCTCCTACTATAAATAGAGGATGACATGGCAATCAACTTCGATATTCTTGCCTGAAAAATCCCATGGACAGTGGAGCCAGGCAGGCTACAATCCATGGGATCACAGATTCCAGGTATGACAGAGCCACTGAACATACATACCATTAAACCTCACTCCCAGAGGCAATGACTAGGCTTAATGTAGTTTGTATTTCAATATTCATTTTATATATTCAAGAAATAATTTTTAAATTTGATTGGATGCATTTGTGTGGTCAACATCTTATTTGCTTGTCTATTCATTTAACATTTACACTGTTACATGCAACTACAACATTGTTCATGTTTTATCTTTGATATACAAATATCTAATTTACATGTCATATTGAACATTATGAGGGCTTCCCTGGTGGCTCAGAGATTAAAGCGTCTGCCTCCAATGCAGGAGACCCAGGTTCGAGCCCTGGGTTGGGAAGATCCCCTGGAGAAGGAAATGGCAATCCACTCCAGTATTCTTGCCTGGAGAATCCCATGGACAGAGAAGCCTAGTAGGTTACATTCCACAGGGTTGTAAAGAGTCAGACACGACTGAGCGACTTCACCTCACCTTCACCTCATTGAACATTTAGGTGCATATTAGTGAAGATAACTTTAGCTCTGCTGCAACATATGAATCTTGAAATAGCATTTCTTTACATGGCAGAGCTTTATTTCTGGCTGACCTAAACTATAATGTAGATCAGGGAATAAGCCTTTCTCCCCATCTTTTAATGCCTCAATCTGGAAGATATATCTTTCAAATCCAGTACAACAGAGCAAGAAAAGGATAAAGGACATACAGTGGTTATTTTCATCCCTTTTGCTCATATTTGATGGACAGCATTTGTCCATCACTTAAAGATTTATGTCCATCACTTTAAGATTTATGTTCACTCCTGCTGGAGATGGTGGCGGGGGGGTGCTTGGCAGGACTGGAGCAAGAGAACTCCTGTTAATAGTGGGGACTGGAGAGTTTTGAGCAAAAACCTGGAGTAGCTCTGGCAGCAAAGAGGAAGAAAAAACACAATGTTGTTTTATCAACATTTCCATGGCAGGATGGACCTTAGTGGTAGTAATCATTTAATAAGGTAATTTTTAAGTAGTAGTAGTAATAAATATTAAGTAATACTAATCATTTAATAAGGGAATTTTCTTATACAAATCACCTCAGTGACACAGTAAGCTTATATTTTTAAATATTTATTTCATTTACAATTTGGCTGATTCATGTTTTAATTGCAGTATGTGGGATCTTGTT
Source organism: Nanger dama (assembly GCA_917880005.1). Taxonomy (NCBI): domain Eukaryota; kingdom Metazoa; phylum Chordata; class Mammalia; order Artiodactyla; family Bovidae; genus Nanger; species Nanger dama. The sequence continues at coordinate 61,775,015 of CAKJTW010000004.1, read as the reverse complement.
CCCTGACCAGGGATTGGAATTGGGCCACCAATATTAAGAGTGTGGAATCTAACCCACTGAACCTGCAGAGAAGGCCCAGTAAGATTTTTCTTTTTCTTTTTTCTTTTTTTTATTTTTTAAAATACTTTATTCTTCATTACAATACTGTATTTGTTTTGCCAACATTGACATGAATCAGCCACAGGTGTCCACGATCTCCCAATGCCGAAGCCCCCTCCCACCTCCCACCACATATCATCTCCCTGAATCATCCTGTGCACCAGCCCCATGCATCCTGTATCCTGTATTGAACATAGACTGGCACTTCGTTTCTTACAAGATAGTATACATATTTCAATGCCATTCTCCCAAATCATCCCACCCTCTCCCTCTCCCTCAGAGTCCAAAAGTCCTTTTTATACCTCTGTGTCTCTTTTATTGTCTCACATACAGGGTCATCGTTACTATCTTTCTAAATTCCATATATATGTGTCAGTATACTGTATTGGTGTTTTTCTTTCTGGCTCACTTCACTCTGTATAATCGGCTCCAGTTTCATCCATCTCATTACAACTGAGCCAAATTTATTCTTTTTAAGGGCTGAGTAGTACTACATTGTGTATATGCACCACAGCTTTCTTATCCATTCATCTGCTCATGGACATCTAGGTTGCTTCCATGTCCTGGCTATTATAAACAGTGCTGCAATGAACATTGGGGTACATGTGTCTCTTTCAATTCTGGTTTCCTCGGTGTGTATGCCCAGCAGGGGGATTGCTGGATCATAATGCAGTTTTATTTGCAATTTTTAAGGAATCTCCACACTGTTTTCCATAGTGGCTGTACTAGTTTGCATTCCCACCAGCAGTGTAAGAGGGTTCCCTTTTTCCACATCCTCTCCAGCATTTATTGCTTGTAGACTTTTGGATCGCAGCCATTCTGACTGGTGTGAAATGGTACCTCATTGTGGTCTTGATTTGCATTTCTCTGATAATAAGTGATGTTGAGCATCTTTTCATGTGTTTGTTAGCCATCCATGTGTCTTCTTTGGAGAAATGCCTATTTAGTTCTTTGGCCCATTTTTTTATTGGATCGTTTATTTTTCTGGAGTTGAGCTGCATAAGTTGCTTGTATATCTTTGAGATTAGTTGTTTGTCAGTTGTTTCATTTGCTATTGTTTTCTCCCCATTCAGAAGGCTGTCTTTTTCACCTTGCTTATAGTTTCCTTTGTTGTGCAGAAGCTTTTAATTTTAATTAGATCCCATTTGTTTATTTTTGCTTTTATTTCCAGTATACTGGGAGGTGGATCATAGAGGATCCTGCTGTGATTTATGTCGGAGAGTGTTTTGCCTATGTTTTCCTCTAGGAGTTTTATAGTTTCTGGTCTTACACTTAGATCTTTAATCCATTTTGAGTTTATTTTTGTGTATGGTGTTAGACAGAGGTCTAGTTTCATTCTTTTACAAGTGGTTGACCAGTTTTGCCAGCACCACCTGTTAAAGAGACTGTCTTTACTCCATTGTATATTCTTGCCTCCTTTGTCGAAGATAAGGTGTCCATAGGTGTGTGGGTTAATCTCAGGGCTTTCTATTTTGTTCCATTGATCTATATTTCTGTCTTTGTGCCAGTACCATACTGTCTTAATGACTGTGGCTTTGTAGTAGAGCCTGAAGTCAGGCAAGTTGATTCCTCCAGTTCCATTCTTCTTTCTCAAGATTGCTTTGGCTATTCGAAGTTTATTGTATTTCCATACAAATCTTGAGATTATTTGATCTAGTTCTGTGAAAAATACTGCTGGTAGCTTGATAGGAATTGCATTGAATCTGTAGATTGCTTTGGGTAGTATACTCATTTTCACTATATTGACTCTTCCTGACCCATGAGCATGGTATATTTCTCCATCTATTAGTGTCCTCTTTGATTTCTTTCATCAGTGTTTTATAGTTTTCGATATATAGGTCTTTAGTTTCTTTAGGTAGGTATATTCCTAAGTATTTTCTTATTTTTGTTGCAATGGTGAATGGGATTGTTTCCTTGACTTCTTTTTCTACTTTCTCATTATTAGTGTATAGGAATGCAAGGGATTTCTGAGTGTTGATTTTATATCCTGCAACTTTACTATATTCATTGATTAGCTCTAGTAGTTTTCTGGTCGAGTCTTTAGGATTTTCTATGTAGAGGATCATGTCATCTGCAAACAGTGAGAGTTTTACTTCTTCTTTTCCAATTTGGATTCCTTGTATTTATTTTTCTGCTCTGATTGCTGTGGCCAATACTTCCAGTACGATATTGAATAGTAATGGTGAAAGTGGACACCCTTGTCTTTTTCCTGACTTTGGGGGAAATGGTTTCAAGTTTTCACCATTGAGGATAATGTTAGCTGTGGGTTTGTCATATATAGCTTTTAGTATGTTGAGGTACGTTCCTTCTATTCCTCCTTTCTGGAGAGTTTTTGTCATAAATGGATGTTGAATTTTGTCAAAGGCTTTTTCTGCATCTATTGAGATAATCATATGATTTTTATTTTTCAGTTTGTTAATGTGATGAATTACATTGATTGATTTGTGGATATTGAAGAATCCTTGCATCCCTGGGATAAAGCCCACTTGGTCATGGTGTATGATCTTTTTAATGTGTTGCTGGATTCTGATTGCTAGGATTTTGTTGAGGATTTTTGCATCTATGTTCATCAGTGATATTGGCCTGTAGTTTTCTTTTTTGTGGTGTCTTTGTCAGGTTTTGGTATTAGGGTGATGGTGGCTTCATAGAATGAGTTTGGAAGTTTACCTTCCTCTGCAATTTTCTGGAATAGCTTCAATAAGATAGGTGTTAGCTCTTCTCGAAATTTTTGGTAGAATTCAGCTGTGAACCCGTCTGGACCTGGGCTTTTGTTTGCTGGAAGATTTCTGATTACAGTTTCAATTTCCATGCTTGTGATGGGTCTGTTAAGATTTTCTATTTCTTCCTGGTTCAGTTTTGGAAAGTTGTACTTTTCTAAGAATTTGTCCATTTCTTCCAAGTTGTCCATTTTATTGGCATATAATTTCTGATAGTAGTCTCTTATGATTCTTTGTATTTCTGTTTTGTCTGTCGTGATCTCTCCATTTTCATTTCTAATTTTATTGATTTGATTTTTTTCTCTTTGTTTCTTGATGTGTCTGGCTAATGGTTTGTCAATTTTATTTATCCTTTCAAAGAACCAGCTTTTTGCTTTGTTCATTTTTGCTATGGTCTCTTTTGTTTCTTTTGCATTTATTTCTGCCCTAATTTTTAGGATTTCTTTCCTTCTACTAACTCTGGGGTTCTCTATTTCTTCCTTCTCTAGTTGCTTTAGGTGTAGAGTTAGGTTATTTATTTGACTTTTTTCTTGTTTCTTGAGGTATGCCTGTATTGCTATGAACTTTCCTCTTAGCACTGCTTTTATAGTGTCCCATAGGTTCTGTGTAGTTGTGTTTTCATTTTCATTCTTTTCGATGCATAATCTGATTTCTTTTTTTATTTCTTCTGTGATTTGTTGATTATTCAGAAGGGTGTTGTTCAGCCTCCAAATGTTGGAATTTTTAATAGTTTTTCTCCTGTAATTGAGATCTAACCATAGTGCATTATGGTCAGAGAAGATGCTTGGAATAATTTCGATTTTTTTGAATTTATCAAGGTTAGATTTATGACCCAGGATGTGATCTATCCTGGAAAAGGTTCCATGTGCACTTGAGTAAAAGGTGAAATTCATTGTTTTGGGGTGAAATGTCCTATAGATATCAATTAGGTCTAACTGGTCTGTTGTATCATTTAAAGTTTGTGTTTCTTTGTTAATTTTCTGTTTAGTTGATCTGTCCATAGGTGTGAGTGGGGTACTAAAGTCTCCCACTATTATTGTGTTATTATTAATTTCCCCTTTCATGCTTGTTAGCAATTGTCTTGCATATTGCGGTGCTCCTATGTTGGGTGCATATATATTTATAATTGTTATATCTTCTTCTTGGATTGATCCTTTAATCATTATGTAGTGGCCTTATTTGTCCCTTTTCACAGCCTTTGTTTTAAAGTCTATTTTATCAGATATGAGTATTGCTACTCCTGCTTTCTTTTGGTCTTTATTTGCATGGAATATCTTTTTCCAGCCCTTCACTTTCAGTCTGTATGTGTCCGTTGTTTTGAGGTGGGTCTCTTGTAAGCAGCATAAATAGGGATCTTGTTTTTGTCGGGTAAGATTTTTAATTTGATTTTTCAGGTGATAACGTTAATGCTCAGAATATAAGTAATTGAAGAACTAGTGCTCTGGGGTGAAAACCGAAATGTTTCAGATTCTGACACATTATTCCTACCAGTATCATGCTACCTCCTGACTAGTTCAGTTCAGTCATTCAGTCTTGTCTGACTCTTTGTGACCCCATGAACTGCAGCACGCCAGGCCTCCCCTGTCCATCACCATCTCCTGGAGTTCACTCAGACTCAGTTCATAGAGTCCGTGATGCCATCCAGCCATCTCATTCTCGGTCGTCCCCTTCTCCTCCTGCCCATAATCTTTCCCAGCATCAGAGACTTTTCCAATAAGTCAGCTTTTTGCATGAGGTGGCCAAAGTACTGGAGTTTCAGCTTTAGCATCATTCCTTCCAAAGAAATCGTAGGGCTGATCTCCTTCAGAATGGACTGGTTGGATCTCCTTGCAGTCCAAGGGACTCTCAAGAGTCTTCTCCAACACCACAGTTCAAAAGCATCAATTCTTTGGCACTCAGCCTTCTTCACAGTCCAACTCTCACATTCATACATGTCCACAGGAAAAACAATAGCCTTGACTAGATGGACCTTAGTCAAAAGTAATGTCTCTGCTTTTGAATATGCTGTCTAGGTCCGTCATAACTTTTCTTCCAAGGACTAAGAGTCTTCTAATTTCATGGCTGCAGTCACAATCTGCAGTGATTTTGGAGCCTCTCAAAATAAAGTGAGCCAGTGTTTCCACTGTTTCCCCATCTATTTCCCATGAAATGATGGGACTAGAAGCCATGATCGTTTTCTGAATGCTGAGCTTTAAGCCAACTTTTTCACTCTCCTCTTTCACTTTCATCAAGTGGCTTTTGAGTTCCTCTTCACTTTCTGCCATAAGGGTGGTGTCATATGCATATCTGAGGTTATTGATATTTCTCCCAGCAATCTTGATTCCAGCTTGTGTTTCCTCCAGTCCAGCGTTTCTCATGACATACTCTGCAGAGAAGTTAAATAAGCAGGGCGACAATAGACAGCCTTGACGTACTCCTTTTCCTATTTGGAACCAGTCTGTTGTTCCATGTCCAGTTCTAACTGTTGCTTCCTGGCCTGCATACAGATTTCTCGAGGCAGGTTAGGTGGTCTGCTATTCCCATCTCTTGACTAGTCTCAAGAAACTAATTTGCTCAAAACTTCTATCAACAATCTTAGTATAAATTAACTCTGACAGGCTATATATTAAATTGAATCTCATTTTAATAAACATTTTAATGCCAAAATTTCACACATTAGTAAAGTAGTGTTCAAAATATCCAAGCCATGCTTCAGCAATATGTGATCTGTGAACTTCCACATGTTCAAGCTGATTTTAGAAAAAGCAAAGGAACCAGAGATCAAATTGCCAATAGCCACTGGATCATAGAAAAAGCAAGAAAGTTCCAGAAAAACATTTATTTCTGCTTTATTGACTATGCCAAAGCCTTTGACTGTGTAGATCACAACAAACTGTGAAAAATTCTGAAAAAGATGGGAATACCAGACCACCTGACCTGCCTCTTGAGAAACCTATAAGCAGGTCAGGAAGCAACAGTTAGAACTGGACATGGAACAACAGACTGGTTCCAAATAGGAAAAGGAGTACGTCAAGGCTGTATATTGTCACCCTGTTTATTTAACTTATATGCAGAGTACATCATGAGAAATGCTGGGCTGAAAGAAGCACAAGCTGGAATAAAGATTGCCTGGAGAAATGTCAATAACCTCAGATATGCAGATGACACCACCCTTATGGCATAAAGTGAAGAGGAACTGAAGAGCCTCTTGATGAAAGTAAAAGAGGAGAGTGAGAAAGTTGGCTTAAAGCTCAACATTCAGAAAACTAAGATCATGGCATCTGTCCCATCACTTCATGGTAAATAGATGGAGAAACAGTGGCTGACTTTATTTTTTGGGGCTCCAACATCACTGCAGATGGTGATCACAGCCATGAAATTAAAAGATGCTTACTCCTTGGAAGGAAAGTTATGACCAACCCAGATGGCATATTAAAAGCAGAGACATTACTCTGCCAACAAAGGTCCATCTAGTCAAGGCTATGGTTTTCCAGTAGTCACATATGGATGTGAGAGTTGAAATATAAAGAAAGCTGAGCACAGAAGAAGTGATGCTTTTGAACTGTGGTGTTGAAGACTCTTGAGAGTCCCTTGGACTGCAAGGAGATCCAGCCAGTCCATCCTAAAGGAGATCAGTCCTGGTTGTTCATTGGAAGGACTGATGCTGAAGCTGAAACTCCAATACTTCGGCTACCTTCTGCAAAGAGCTGATTCATTTGAAAACACCCTGATGCTGGGAAACATTGAAGGCAGGAGGATAAGGGGATGACAGAGATTGAAATGGTTGGATGGCATCACCAACTCAATGGACATGAGTTTGGGTAGACTTTGGGAGTTGGTGATAGACAGGGAGGCCTCGAATGCTGAGTTTCATGGGGTCACAATAGTCAGACACAGCTGAGCAACTGAACTGAATGCCAAAAGGATTTTTTGCTTCCTTTGTCCATTTTCAAGCCCCCTTTTTTTTTTTTTTTTAACTTATCTAAAATCTCTGTCATGTGTTTATAACATCAAAGTCCTTTCCTCAATGACCAAAGCGCTGTCACAAAACAGAAGATTACAAGTTTGGGATCAAGTGAAGCAGCAAGAAAAGATAAGCTCAAGAATCAAAGATCTTATTTTTATAGTAGTTTGCCATGCAATGTATAACAAAGCAAGAGGAAGGCAGTGTAAATTATTCAGCCATGTGTTACATCCCTCAGAAAATATTGTCTCAAACAGATTAATAGTATATGATGTCAGACAGTTTTAAGCACCACTTAAACTCTCAACAAAAAGCCTCTCGCTAGAATTTTGCTTGTTTGGAGGTCAAATAATTTCTGGTGGCTGAAATAAACAGTTAAGAAAAAAATATTACATATTTCTATTTATATATGATGAAATTTTTGGTTAAATCTAACGATTTAGCTTATTCTTTATATTTAACACATTGTACATAAATACTACATTTACCTGACTTTCAATCTCCACAGATTCACAAATCATTTTAGCGTGGATATATTGTTTTATATAAATTGAAATGCCAATTGTAAATATTGGCCTATAATAGTCACTTACTATATTTATTAGCATGAACTTAGTCTTTTTTAGTTTTTATTAAATATATTTTATTGAAATGTTTCAATTCATTTAAGATTTTTTTGTTATGAAATAATTCCAAATAGTGACAGATTTTTTTCTTTAAAACTGCACCCATAATTATAAATAGTACAAGTGGAATATTAAATGGATAAAATACTAATGACTACAGACTTTTGACATTCTAGATCTAAATCATTTTAATTTTTCAATTCACATTTTTTTCTTTTCCAGGGAGAGTGAATTTCTGATATATTTATCTCACAATAAAAATGTTCTGAAGTAGACAAATATTTATAAAATGGAATTTCCTTACTGAATTTATTTTCACAAAGGTGCTAAAAATCCAATTTTAATAAACACACATCAAAGTTAAAAACAAGTGTTAGGGTTTCTGTGGCACCAAGACAAACAGTAATTTAGATGAGTTAATTAGCTATGTGATTCAATCAATGAGAAAAGTCAAATCAGCTAATCCTCAGTATTTGGACTGTTGATTGAATGAGTGCATGTTTCTGTGTGTGTGTTTAATGGAAAACTTAAAAGGAACTCAACTGATACACATATAAAGCTAAAAGACAGGGAAAGAAGAAAATGTTACGTTGCTAGAGTCTTTAACTCTCCCAGCCTATGTTCTTAGAGATACAAAAGAGAAACAAAGGAATGGCAAACAATTTCCCTAAATGAGAAAAAGAACAGAGAAGAGCACTGTTACTAGTGTAGAGGGTTCTGACTCTTATGCTTCTATGCATTTTTGGATAATTCTAGCTGTGCTATAAATTCCCACATCCCAACAGAGATAGGATTTTATTTCTTATTCACATAGCAATTCATGTCATATATACTCCTGGTTTTGTAGGTTTGAGGAACACATTTTTTTTTTTTTTTTTTCGCATTTTGGCCTTATTTGATCCTATGGGCTTATGGTCTTAGATTCCTTTGCTTTCTGTTATTCTGAAAAGAAAATGAGAAATTCCAGATACTCTTACCACTTAGGTCCAAGAGTAACTCACACAGTTTCTCACACATTCCATTGGTTAGAATTCAGTCATTGGTCTATACTGACTGTAAATAAACTGGAAAATGGGGTCTGGCTTTACTGCCAAAAACTGAACATGCAAATTAGTGAATAAATGAGTTGGACAAAAACACAGCATTTTATTTTAAACTATTAATTGTATTTTTATTTTAGGGGACATTTATAAAAGAAAAACAATTATTAAAAGAAGTAAGAAAAATAAAATAGAAAAATTTTGGAAAAAAGAATCAGTAAAAAAGATCAGTTGAAAATAGAGGAGAATGTGGAATAGTCACAATGCATTGCCATGTTTCACTTTTCAAACTCTCTCTATAATTTCTCTTTCCTCATTCTTTTCAACACTTCCTCATTCCCCTGTAATTTTTCTCACTTAATTTTCCTTTTATTTACTCTCCCCAGCCTTATTTTTTCTATTTTGACTGTCTTAGCTCCTTCTTACTCTTACTGCTACTTATCCTACAGAAAATTGTTTTTGCACATATCCTCAAGAGTCTTCTAAAAAACTAAAAAGGACAAAAGCAAAACCAAAAAGACAAAAAAACCCTAAATAATTGTCTAATTCAGCCAACTCTTCTAGCTAGAATTCTAAGTGAGGCAGAAAGACAGGTTGCTCTTGCAGGACAGTCCGTAAGAGAGGTGCTCATTGTGACTTGCCAGCCTCTCTTGATATCATAGGCTATGCCTAAAACACAAACCCTAATAAACCCAGAAGCACTCTGCCTATTCTTCCTTTCAATTAGGACAATACTTCATTCGTAAAAGTAAGTCTCAGGTTCTTATAAACTGAGATGTAGAAGGTGAATAGTACTAGACAAAAAAATTCTTTGATTTTGTGTGTACATGAAAAATATCTAAAGCATTACAGGTATGCGTACATTGCAGTCCATAAGCATCATTATCTAGAATAACCTGTCTGTCAAGGAAGCAGTAGAGGTTTGTTTGAAGTAAAAGAATGCCTTTTTTCCTCCATATGAATTGTGCTATATGCAAATACAATGACTGGAAAAGAAGAATTACATTAGATTTTTCTGGTTCAGGTTGATGTATTACTTAGTAATTCACTTGTAGCTGTACCTCAGTCATTCTGTAGTCATCTTAAATCTGTGAACCTAGATAAATTTAGGCTAGTTTGCTCAGGAAGTGATGTGTATATGTATATGTGTATGTGTTCTTGACAATTTTGAATAATTCTTTACACAATTTATTCACTTGAGTTCTAATAAATATCTACACAAGTAGGGGGAAGTGTTAAGCAAAATTTAGTTTCAGATTGTACTTGATGAACTCTAAAAATACTTATGAAATTCAACTGTTTAGGTACTCAGAGATAATCCAGAACATTTATTTCATATCTGGATAATAAAACTGAGACAGAATTTATATGCTCAAGTGTCATATATTATGTAACAAAACCTTTTATATAATTTAGTACTTCTCATACTTATTTTATAGTTGTACTCAGAGTTTCAGAGGTAAATATACACTACACAATAAATCTGGTTTTGGTGTCTGTGATAGGCTTGTATAAAAATCCTGCTGTAATTATAAATAGTCCTTTTTTTTCTCTTCAAAGAGATTTTCTTATATAGTGTTTTTAAAAATAATATACAAAGATCACAGATCTTTAGCCAAGATGCACTAAGAGTTAGTAAAGTAGAAAATAAAAAAATAGTTTTCTTAAAACTAATTAAATTTTTCTTATCTTGTATCTTACAGATTGCTTCTGTGAGAGTTTATGTTTTCCTCTATTCTATATGATAATCTTTCTGGGTACAATATCGTTTGCTGTTGTTCAGTCGCTCAGTCGTGTCTGACTGTGACTCCATGGACTGCAGCACGCCAGGTTTCTCAGTCCTTCATTATCTTCTGGAGTTTGCTCAAATTCATGGCCATTGAGTTGGTGATGCTATCCAACCCCACATCCTCTGTTATTCCCTTCTCCCCCTGACTTCATTCTTTCCCAGCATCAGGGTCTTTTCTAATGAGTCAGCTCTTCATATCAGGTGACCAAAGTATTGGAGCTCCAGCTTCAGCATTAGTTCTTCCAATGAATTATTTAGGGTTGACTTCCTTTACAATTGACCAGTTTGATCTCCTTGCAGTGTAAGGGACTCTCTAAAGTCTTCTCCAACACCACAGTTCAAAAGCATCAATGCCTCAGTGTTCAGCCTTCTTTATGATTCAACTCTCACATCTATACATGCTGCTGCTGCTGCTGCTAAGTTGCTTCAGTGGTGTCGACTCTGTGCCCAACAGGCTCTGCCGTCCCTGGGATTCTCCAGGCAAGAACACTGGAGTGGGTTGCCATTTCCTTCTCCAATGCATGAAAGTGAAAAGTGAAAGTGAAGTCGCTCAGTCGTGTCCGACTCTTAGCGACCCCATGGACTGCAGCCCACCAGGCTCCTCCATCCATGGGATTTTCCAGGCAAGAGTACTGGAGTCGAGTGCCATAGCCTTCTCCCATCTATACACGACTACTGGAAAAACCATAGCTTTGACTATCCGGACCTTTGTCAGCAAAGCAATGTTTTTGCTTTTTAATATGCTGTCTAGGTTTTCACAGCATTTCTTCCAAGGAGCAAGTATCTTTTAATTGCATGGCTGCAGTCACTGTCCACAGTGATTTTGAAGCCCAAAAATGTAAAGTCTGTCATTATTTACATTTTTTCCCCATCTATTTGCCATGTAGAGATGGGACTAGATGCCATGATCTTAGTTTTTTGAATGCTGAGTTTTAAATCAGCTTTTTCACTTTCCTCTTTCACTTTCTTCAGGAGGCTCTTTAGTTCCTCTTCACTTCCTACCATGATAGTGATGTCATCTGCACATCTGAGGTTATTGATATTTCTCCCAGTAAAGTATCTGCCTGCAATGTGGGAGACCAGGGTTTGATTCCTGGGTTGGGAAAATCCCCTGGATAAAGGATAGACTACACACACCAGTATTCCTGCCTGGAGAATTCCATGGACAAATGAGCCTGGCCAGATACAATTCATAGGATCCCAAATAGTCAGACACAACTGAGAGACTAACACTCCTCCCAGCAATCTTGATTTCAGTTTGTGCTTCATACAATCTAGCATTTCACATGATGTACCTTGCATATAAGTTAAATAAGCAAGGTGATAATATACAGCCTTGACATACCTTTCCCAATTTTGAACCAGTCCATTGTTCCATGTCTGGTTCTTATTGTTGCTTCTTGACTTGCATACAGGTTTCTCAGGAAGCAGATAAGATTGCCTGGTATTCCCATTGCTTTAAGAATTTTCCAGTGTGTTGTGATCCAAACAGTCAAAGGCTTTAGCATAGTCAATGTAGCAGAAGTAAATATTTCTTTCTCTGGAATTCTTATGCCTTTTCTATGATCTAATGGATGTTGGCAATTTGATTTCTGGTTCCTCTGCCTTTTCTAAAACCAGCTTGAACATTTGGAAGTTCTTGGTTCAGGTAATGTTGAAGCATAGTTTGAAGGATTTCGAGCATTAAATTGCTGGCATGTGGAATGAGTGCAATTGTGTGGTAGTTTCAACATTCTTTGGCATTGCTCTTCTTTAGTTTGGAATAAAAAGTAACATTTTTCTCATCCTATGGCCACTGCTGAATTTTCCAAATTTATTGGCATACTGAGAGCAGCACTATCACAGCATCATCTTTTAGGATTTGAAACAGCTCAGCTGGGATCCCATCACCTCTCCTAGCTTTGTTCATAATGATGTTTCCTAAATCCCACTTGAGTTTGCACTTCAGGATATCTGGCTCTAGGTGAGTGATCACGCCATCGTGGTTATCCAAGTCATTAAGATCTTTTTTTTTTTTTTTGTATAGTTCTTCTGTGTATTATTGCCACCTCTTCTTAATATCTTCTGCTTCTATTAGGTCCTTATCATTTCTGTCTTTCATTATGTCCATCTTTGCATGAAATGTTCCCTTGGTATGTCAAATTTTCTTGAAGAGATCTCTAGTCCTTCCCATTCTGTTGTTTTCCTCTATTTATTTGCATTGATCACTTAGAAAGGCTTTCTTATCTCTCCTTGATATTCTTTGGAACTTTGCATTCAGATGAGTTATAACTTTACTTTTCTTCTTTGCTTTTGATTCTCTTCATTTCTCAGCTATTTTTAAAGCGTCCTCAGACAACCATTTTGCCTTGTTGTATTTCTTCTTTTTGGGGATGGTTTTGATAAGCATCACCTGTGCAATGTTATGAACCTCTGTCCATAGTTCTTCAAGCACTGTTTCTATCAGATCTAATCCTTTGAATCCATTTGTAACTTCACTGTATAAATGTAAGGGATTTGATTTTAGGTCATACTTGAACGGTCTGGTGGTTTTTCCTACTTTCTTAAATTTAAGTCTCAGTTTGGCAATAAGGAGTTCATGATCTGAGCCACAGATCTGAGCCACAGAGTGGCTCACAGATCTGAGCCACTGAGCTCCTAGTCTTGTTCTGATGACTGGATAAAGCTTTTCCAACTGTGCTGCAAATACTATAATCAGTCTGATTTCAATATTGACCACCTGGTAATGTCCATATGTAAAATTGTCTCTTATGTTGTTGGAAGATACTGTATGCTCTGACTAGTGTGTTTTCTTGTCAAAACTCTGGTAGCCTTTGTTTTTCTTCACATTGTACACCAAGGCCAAACTTTCCTGTTTCTCTCTTGACTTCCTAGTTTTGCATTCCAGTCTCCTATGATGACAAGGACATCTTTTTAGGGGTTAGTTCTAGAGAGGCCTGTAAGTCTTCATAGAACTGTTCAGTGTCAGTTTCTTCAGCATTAGTGGCATAGACTTGGAGTACTGTGATATTGAATGGTTTGCCTTGGAAACACTGAGATCCCGTCATTTTTGAGATTGCATCCAAGTACTGCATTTTGCACTCTGTTGACTATGAGGGCTATTCCATTTCTTCTAAGGGATTCTTGCCCACAGTAGTAGACAGAAAGGTCATCTGAATTAAATTCACCCATTCCCATCCATTTTAGTTCACTGATACCTAAAATGTCAATGTTTACTCTTGCTATCTCCTGTTTGATTCAGGGACCTAACATTCCAGGTTCCTATGTAATATTGTTCTTTATAGCATTAGACTTTACTTTTTCACCAGACACATTCACAGCAGGGCATTGTTTCCACTTTGGCTAGGTGGCAGCTTTTTCCCCCTTTCAGAACTTTGAATATATCATGCTACTCCCTCTGGTCTGTAAAATTTCTGTAGAGAAACCAGTTGATAGCTTATGCGAATTCCCTTGTATATGACTCTTTTTCTCTAGCTGCTATTAGAATTCTCTCTAAATTTTCTGATTTTAATTTTGATATGTTTTGGTTTGGATAGAGTTGGTTCATTTTGTTTTAGGACGTCTGTGCTCCCTGTACCTGGATATATTTTCTTCTTCAAGTTTGGAAAGTTATTGGCCATAATTTCCTCAAATACATCATGTAGATCTTCACTCTCAGTTCTCCTTGTGGATCTCTATTATACAAAAATGTTGGCACACTTTAATGTTACTACAAATATCTCTTAGACATTTTCTTTTTTTTTTTTTAAATTTGCTATTCTTTTGCTGTTCCGATTGGGTGATTTCCAATATTCTATTTTCCAGATAACTTGTACATACCTCTGTTGCTCCTGCTGCTGCTTCTAATCTGCTTCAGTTGTGTCTGACTCTGTGCAGCCCCATAGATGGCAGTCTACCAGGCTCCTCTGTCACTGGAGGGGGTTGCCATTTCCTTCTCCAATGCATGCATGCATGCTAAGTCGCTTCAGTCATGTCTGACTCTGCATGACACTATAGACAGCAACCCACCAGGCTTCTCCATCCACAGGATACTCTAGGCAAGAACACTGGAGTGGGTTGCCATTTCCTTCTCCAACATACCTCTGTATCACTTACCTATTATTCATTCTTTCTAGAGCATATTTTATTTTTGCTGTTAAATTATTCATATCTGATTGGGTGTGTTTTTATAGTTTCTAGTTCCTAATTTACAATTTCACTATGTTCATGTATTCCTTTACCTAGTGTAGTTAATATTTTTATTTTCAGTGCTTTGAATTCTTTATTTGGTAAATTGTTTATTTCTGTTCCATTTAAAAAATATTTTCTGAAACTTTGTCTTTCAGTTGAAACCAGTTCCTCTACCTTTTCATTTTGCTTAACTTTTTCAGCCTGTATGAATTTAGGAAAAAGTTACCTATTGTGCTCTTGAAAAGGTATTATTTTTGAAAGTGTCCTTATACAGACTCATGTACCCAGCCTTCTGTAGGAGAGCTGAAGTTGATGTAGATGCAAGTCACATCTTTCTTCAGGGTGTGCTGGCAGCTATCACCTTGGTAGACGTGGGGCTGGAGATGGAGTGCCTAGAGCAGGAGCAAGGTGTGAGCACAGCTTCTTCTCTGCTAAGTGATCATCTCTGCTCTACTGAGGGTGGGATCTTATCCCAAGTTGCTGGAGTAAAAGCCCTGAGGGTTGGCCTGAGCTAGCTGGGTTCTTTTATTTTTCCCTGCCTCTGCACACCAGCAACTTTGCCACAGAGCAGGGAAATGCTGAAGTAATTGGGGCCATGCAGGCTCTCAGCTCATGTCATCAGTCATCAATAGCAGTGCAAACTGTATCAGATATGTTGCATGCTCAGGCTTCTGCAGTGGGTTTCCTCATTCCTCTCAGGACAAGCCTTGAGTGCAAGTCCACCCTGTCCCTCACAGATGATTGACTGTCCCCAGGCTCTGCCACACCCACCCTGTTTTGACACCACACTGCAGGACAGGCTATGCTTGTGTGTATTCCCAGAGTATACCTGGGTGTGAGCTGTGGTGGAGAAGTGGCTCTCAGAGATTTGGGCTGCTTCAAATGTGCTGCTTAAGAAGGTGCCAGCAATACTCACTGCCACGCCAACCAGGCCCTGCCTCAGGATTGGATAGACTCTAGTCTCAAGGTCAAGCCTTCTCTTGGGTGGTGGCCCTGACAGATTCATTGCCTTGCTGTGGTTTGAGTGAGCAGGCCCAGAGCATTTACTTGGTTTGGGTGAGAGCACATGTCAAGCATGTCACAGGAAACTCAGCAGTCTCTAGAGCTGACCTCTGTCCATACTGCCTCCAAGGCGAGCAAGTATGCACGTGCTCTGCACAAATGTAGTCCAGGCTTCCCAAAGCTCTCCTGTCAGTCCCTGCTGTCCTCCAACCAGCCAGGGCAGGGCTCGTCTCCCTTGTGTAGGTCTAGGACTGAATGCCCAATTCACGGCTCTGGCTGCTCATCCCCCAGGGTAGGCGTTTGCCTGTGCATCACTTTTCTTCCTTTCCTGCATGATTATATATGTATTTTTCCTACAGCCTTGGGTATACAGAAATCCTTCTGCAAGTTGCCAGATAGTCTTCAGTGAGCACTACACCACATGGAGATGGATTTCTGATGCTTTCTTGGGGACAGGTGATATCCAAGTTGGTGTCCTCTTGCTCCACCATCTCAGTTGATCCCCCTACACTTAGTCTTTGATAGTGTAATTAAAGTCTTGTCACCTTTGTTGATCTTTTTCAGAGAGTCAATTTTTTGTTTTATTGATTCTCCCTGGCGTTAAAAAAATCTATTCATATCTGCTGTAATCATTATTATTTTCCTTTTATTGGCTTTGGGTTTAGTTTGTTCTTCTTTTCCTAGTTGCTGCTGTTTAAAATTACATTGTAGATTTACCATTTCTTTTTTTTTTTTAAGTGTAGGTGGTAAACTGCTCTGAATTTCCCTCAGAGTACTGACTTAACTGCATAAGCTTTAGTATGTCATATTCTCATTTCCATTCATCTTTAAGTATTTTTAATTCCACAACTTTGTGAATTTCCAGGTTTTTTCTTCTTCTTCTTCTGTGTTTTTTTCTTTTAATTCTGAGATTTATTAGAACATCAGGAAAGATATGTATATAATTTATTTTTCCTAGATTTATCAAAATTTGTTTTGAGATATAACATCTGGTCCACCTTGGAGAAGTTTCCTGTCACTGGATTAGAATGCACGTTCTGCTGTTTTGGGGTAGAGTGATCACTTTATGTCAATTAGGTATAAAATGTTTTAAGTCTCCTCTTTAAAACTGAATTTTATTCTAAATGTTCTTCCCATTATTTAAAGTGGAGGGGCAGGGCAAGGTCAAGGAAAAATGCCATTAAGTTTTAATGTTTTTAAGGTACATTTTCTTGATTCAGTGATTGCTTCTCTGCTTTAAACTTTTAGCTGTTTTCCAGATTTATAGGTTTGTTTTATAGATTTTCCTAGTTTCTGAGAGTTCTATGAATGAATGTATGGGCATCAGAAGCTACCTACAATATTATTTTTCTGATGTTACACTCTCTCTAAATTATTTGAAGCATTCATTCTAAAAATATCCTTCTCTGGAAAAATGGTTTGGGAGTCAATGTAGGCAGTAATGTTTTCCATATCTCTACCTCAGTATTTTACGAATATAGACATATAGGCATACTGATAAACAGATATGAATTTTAATGTTACTTTATATCAAAAGCAGAAGTCACCAACTTCTAATCAACAAAATTCACATGATGATTTTTAATGCTTACTACATCTGTTTATTTTCATAAGAGAAGTAGTTAAGCAAACTTTATGTGAGAACAGATGTATGTGTGATTATTTGCACTGAAATACACAAACATTGGAATAAGGCAGCAATTTACAATTGCTGCCTGAGACTTCTCTTAAGTATACAATTAGTGAACAATGAGAACTCATTACCTCCTATAATTTTACAGTCAAGGAAACAAACAATTAAAATTGGTAGTGTGAAAACATGTGTAGATAAACTGATGTACACAGAAACTCACATCATGCTGTTTGAAGTTTCCTGAAACTGGAAAGCAACTGCTATCTTATTAGAGACTTTCCTGTTGATGAAAAAATACCCAGAAGTTGATTCTGCATTGGTATTCCTTAATGTTTTGATATTTGTCTCAATTATTTATGCAATTATTCATTTTTGATAAGGAGGGAGGGAAAATGACCATTGATGGAATAGCGATCATGAGAAGAAAACTACCTTCATCCTTGATCTGGTAAATCTTTGCCAGATTAAACTTTATTTAGTTATCCCATTGCTGATAAAAGAGGTACTTATTAACAATTCCTCCAAATGATGATCTTTTAGTACCTTTATCTGTGTTTGTGTAAATGAAAGATACACTTGTCTACAAGACACTGCTCTAAATCATTTGTTTTACAGTGCATGGACTCCAAAAGCTAGTGGACTGTTATTAGACTACAGCATTACTATCATGCTCATGCTCATCAATGTCATGTTTTTCAAGGAGATTTTTGATACCTTCTCTCCTCTAAAATCTTTTCCCCCTCTTCCTTTATTTTCATATTTAAGTGATGACCTTCCTTCTGCCACTGAGACATATTCATCTTGAGAGAAATCAACTTTACTCACCTTTTTGTTTTGTTGTTCAGTCACTAAGTCTTGTCCTACTGTTTTGCTATTCCAGGGACTGTAGTTCACCATGTTCCTTTGTCCAGGGGATTTCTCAGGCCAGAATACTGGAGTGGGGTGCCATGTCCTTCTCCAGGTTATCTTCCTGACCTGAGGATCCAACCCAAGTCTCCTGCTTTGGCTGGTGGATTCTTTACTGCGGAGCCACCAGGGAAACATATATATATATATATACACACACACACACACACACACACATATATGTATGTATATGCGTATGTATGTATGTATGTATATGTATATAATCTATATGTATGTATGTATGTATATAACATAATATGTGTGTATATATATATGTATATACATATACATATATTTGTTGGCAAGTTCAGGGTGTGTGAAGGGCTTCCCTGGTGGCTCAGTGGTAGAGAATCTGCTTGCCAATTAAGGAGACCTGGGTTTGATACCTGGGTTAGTAAGATCCCCTGGAGAAGGGGACAGAAGCCCACTGCAGTATCTTTGCCTGGAGAATTCCATTGACAAAAGATCCTGAAAAGCTGCAGTCCGTGAGATCACAGAGTTGGACATGGTTTAGTTACTTTCACACTTACATACATATATTTTTTCAACCTTTGATCCCATTGCTACACATGAGCCCTTTCTGAGCCTAACACAGTTTCATACACAGCCCAGATAGATTATCCTTAAAACTCTAGACTCACACATGGAATTGGCCATTCAACATCTTTTGAAAGTAAACTATGTACTTCAGAAATAATTTTAAACAAAATGTTTATTGAATTAAAAAAATAGTTGAATATAGAAAATATGATCATACAGTTTAATAATTTTCTAAAAGACAATACACTGTTTACCAGCATCACAGAAGTCCTTTTGTCCTTGCTAATAATCAACCCTCAAGTTAATAGTATTCTAATTTCTAACACAATAGGTTAGTTTGTTCTGTTTTTACACTATATATAAACATGGGATTCCTACAGTGTATACTCTTTTACATCTATTTTGTCTTAACATTATTTGTGGAATGTGTTCATGATGTTTCAAAAAGTTAAATTGCTGTGTAATATAGTATAAATGTGTCATAAGATATTGCTGATCATTATTTAGTTTGCTTCTAGTTTGGGGTTTTATAATAATGCTGCTATAAAATTTCTTGAACATGTCTTTTGGGGAAATTTGTGCCCACCTCTATTTGGCAAATATCTCACAGTGAAATTCCTTGATATGTGTATATTTTGCTTTAGTGGATACAGCTAGACAGTTTTCCAATATGGACTCAATTTATACCCTCATTAACACAGAAGAACCATACAAAAAGATCTTCACAACCCAGATAATCATGATGGTGTGATCACTCACAATCACCTAGAGCCAGACATTCTGGAATGTGAATTCAAGTCGGCCTTAGAAAGCATCACTACAAACAAAGCTAGAGGAAGTCATGGAATTCCAGTTAAGCTGTTTTAAATCCTGAAAGATGATGCTGTGAAAGTGCTGCACTCAATATGCCAACAAATTTGGAAAACTCAGCAGTGGCCACCGACTGGAAAAGGTCAGGTTTCATTCCAAATGAAAGAAAGGCAATGCCAAAAATGCTCAAACTACTGCACAATTGCACTCATCTCACACACTAGCAAAGTAATACTCAAAAATTCTCCAACCCAGGCTTCAGCAATATGTGAATTGTGAACTTCCAGATGTTCAGGATGGTTTTAGAAAAGGTAGAGGAACCAGAGATCAAATTGCCAGCATTCGCTGGATCATCAAAAAGCAAGAGAGTTCCAGAAAAACATCTATTTCTGCTTTATTGACTATGCTAAATCTTTTGACTGTGTAGATCACAATAAACTGCAGAAAATATTGAAAGAGATGGGAATATCAGATCACCTGACTTGCTTCTTAAAAATCAGGAAGCAACAGTTAGAACTGGACATGGAAAAACAGACTGCTTCCAAATAGGAAAAGGAGTACGTCAAAGCTGTATATTATCACCCTACTTATTTAACTTATATGCAGATTATATCATGAGAAATGCTGGGCTAGATGAAGCACAAACTGGAATCAAGATTTCTGGGAGAAATGTCAATAACCTCATATATGCAGATGACACCACTCTTATGGCAGAAAGTGAAGAAAAACTAAAGAGCCTCTTGATGAAAGTGAAAGAGGAGAGTGAGAAAGTTGGTTTAAAGCTCAACATTCAGAAAACTAAGATCATGGCATCTGGTCCTATCACTTCATGGGAAATAGATGGGGAAACAGTGGAAACAGTGGCTGACTTTATTTTTGGGGGCTCCAAAATCACTGCAGATGGTGATCACAGCCGTGAAATTAAAAGATGCTTACTCCTTGGAAAGAAAGTTATGACCAACCTAGACAGCATATTAAAAAAGCAGAGACATTACTTTACCAGTAAAGGTCTGTCTAGTCAAGGTTATGGTTTTTCCAGTTGTCATGTATGGATGTGAAATTTAGACTATAAAGAAAGCTGACAGCTGAAGAATTGATGTTTTTGAACTGTGGTGTTGGAGGAGAGTTCCTTGGACTGCAAGGAAATCCAACCAGTCCATCCTAAAAGAAATCAGTCATGGGTGTTCATTGGAAGGACTGGCGCTGAAGCTGAAACTTCAATACTTTGGCCACCTGATGTGAAGAGCTGACTCATTTGAAAAGACCCTGGTGCTGGGAAAGATTGAGGGCACGAGGAAAAGGAGATGACAGAGGATGAGATGGTTAGATGGCATCACCGACTCAATGGGCATGGGTTTGGGTAGACTACAGGAGTTGGAGATGGACAGGGAGGCCTGGTGTGCTGCGGTTCATACAGTCACAAAGAGTTGGACACAACTGAGAGACTGAACTGAACTGAACTAACAATTTATGAGGGTAATATTGAAGTCATATATTGAAAATCTAACTTCTTTCTGCCTTCCACAAGCACTCTCGTCTAAATTCATCTACTTTTGAATAAGTGGTAAATTTAGTTTTCTGTTTGATCATTCATACCAAAAAGACTTGACAGTATCCTTAACTCTTATTTTTCTCATTGCTGTTCTTTCTCGCTATTAGCAAATCCTGAAATCTCTCTTGAAAAATCATAAAGCACACATATACATATACATATATATATATATATATATAAATTGGTATTGTGCATAAATTAGTACAACCACTTGCTCTAATCATTGCTTCTTACATGATTTTTTAATTACCTACATATTCCATTCCATCTCTTACTGTCAGTTCTCCACTGAGCCACCACAATAATAATACTGCATTAGCCTTATCTTGTCCTAATTGGTGCCTCATCTTAGGCAAAGTAAAAACTCTCACAATGGTCTATAGGCCTACTATTTTGCCCTTTGTTTCTACTTTGTATCTTTCCTGCCCTCTTCCTCTTGCCAACTACACCCTTGCCAACACTGGCCTTCTTGTCATTATTCAAGAATAAGAAGTATGGACTTATCTCTGGTCCTCACACATACTACAGTTTCCAACCAGGTGTGCTTCTCCAGGTACCCAGTCTTTTCCTAAGTGTTAACTCATTAAAATTTAAATATTAACCTCTGATTTCCAATTGGCACTACCTTTTCCCTTATATTTATTTGTCTGTGTGAAAGTGAAAGTGTTAGTCACTCAGCTGAGTCTGACTCATTGCAACTCCACCAACTGTAGCCCACTAAGCTCCTCTTTCCATGGGATTCTCCAGGCAATAAGAGTGGAGTGGGTTGCCATTCCCCTTCTCCAAGGGATCTTCCTGACCCAGGGATTGAACTTGGGTCTCCTGCATTGCAGGAGGAATGCAGGAATTTCTTTACCATCTGAGCCGTTTGCATGAAGAAGTTATTAAAACAGTAACTATGTATTTATAATTCTACCAACACTAGAAAAGATGTCAGGCAGAAGTATGACTTTGTTTTATTCAGCTTATTTCCCAATTATCTAGATCAGTGCCTAAGATGAACTAGCTGTTAATATAAAGTATGTGTGTGTGCTCAGGCACTTCAGTTGTGTCCAACTCTTTGTGACCCCATGGGCTATAGCCCACCAGACTCCATTATTCATGGGCTTTTCCCCACTAGAATACTGGAGTGGGTTGCTATGCTCACCTCCAGGGGGATTCTCCCTGACTCAGAGATCAAAACTCTGTCTCCTGAATTGCAGATGGATTCTTTACTGCTGAGCCACCAGGGAAGATGGATAAAAGTATATTTGTGAATAAACAGATTTGTCAAGAGGCTTCTCCATAAATAAGTAGTTTTTAAAATAGAGTGATAACCCAAAGACATATTGAAGAATTTAATATTTTTTAAAAGATGTTTAGTCCAAATTCTTCTCTTCAAGCTGAAAATCATGAAAGAAATCCTTAGAAATGTGAAGCAATATGGATACATTAATCAATCATCTAAAAGGTTAAAAGCACTTGTATACCTAAAAGTTAATTATTTGTATGAATTAATTATAAATTGAAACTATAACTTTTTGATTACTTAAGCTGTATTTGACATGATTTAGTATTTCCCAACATTATTCCGTTACCCACCATTGCAGTCAGACAGAGGGATGCTTGCTTTAAACTTCAATAGCTTTGTGGATTCTAAAACGTTTTTTTACATTTGCATGGATAAATACCAAGATCGGAGATTTTAGAAATAATATATATGTAGCAGTTATGCAATCTAAAATTTCCTCAATGTGACCCACATTGGCACACTTGAGTTTTAAAATATTCAGTTCAATTGTGATATCAATTAGGAAAATCATTAGAGATTAAAATGTTATTTCTGTAGGGTTATTATTAATAAATATACATGCTAAGTTACTTATTCAGTACAACTTGGTCTAAAAGAAGCAAGACCTTTCCCTTCTATTTCTTCCTCCCCTGGTTTTCTAATTCAAGTTGTTGCATATTTAGCAATGAATTTCTTCCCTTCATCAAATATCCGTGTGAAATAACAAAAATACATATATTGGTCTCTAGCTCTACTCCCTGGCATGGGGTTCCAAAAACCTTTGTAAATTCCTAAGTAGTAAGAGAACTGGAAACATCTTTTGTTCTGTTGACGTGACTCTGGTTGGGTCCTGAATGGGGACTGGTCACCAGGAAGACCAAATAATTATTAGATGCTTGATATTTTCAGTGCCACTTCCCATTTTCTAGAGAGGGGAGAGGGACTGGCTGTGAAGTTAATAATTGATCTTGTCTACGTGAGAAAGCTCCCATAAAATCACCATAATATGGGATCTTGGGAGCTTTCAGGTTGATGAACATATTCACATTCCAGAAGATGCACACTAACTCTATGGAGACAAAATCTCTGCACTCAGGACCCTTCCAGACCTTGCCCTACGGACCTTTTCATTTGATTGTTCGTATATATGCTTTATCACATCTTCTCTGAATTCTGTGAGCTGTTCTAGAAAACAGGGCAAAAAGTCATGGGAATCTCTGACAGAAGTTACAGGTAATCTGCGGACCCGCTACTGCAATTGACATGCAAATATGAAGGGCAGTCTCAAGTGACTGAGCCCTTAACTTCTGAAATTTGATACTCTCACAAGGTAGATAACCTCAGAATTGAGTTAATTTGTAGAAACATCTTGCTGGTGTCATAGAATCATGTGGTACAGCCAAAATCCCCACACATCTGATGACCAGAGGGTCGGCAGTGAAGTGTTCTATGTAGGAGTAGAAAAAGACACAGGATGAGAATTGTAGATATTTCAAACAAAACACATTAAGATATGATGATGTTAAATCCTATTCTGGGCTCAAGCATAAGTCAGAGAAGTAGGACAGAACAGGAAAGGAAAAAAAAAAAAAAAGAACAGGAAAGGATATTGAGGGGAAAGTTAGGATGTCACAGGGACTAGAATATCTAAAGAAGGGACAGACAAAAGGCCCAAGAGGCCAGCTTTAATTCTTCTTCTGCAGGTAATGTGATGACAGAAAGGACTATGACATAGTTTAACATGGTTATTAGTTACACAGAACTGACTCATCCTCAGACTTGCCTTCATCAATTCTGAACACTTAGATTTTGAGCAAGTTACATCATCTCTGTAGCCTTTAATTCTTTGTTGTCTAAGGATACTGATTCTTATTTTGTGCTAGGATTAAGTCAGAAATGCATTAAAGCTTTGGTTACATGGTTAAAACTAAATAAATATTTCTTTACAGATATTTTAAGAAACAAGTCCTGTTATAATTTTCTGAGTCTTCTTTTTTGAGGGGTAAGGGTAGGGTTTTTTTGTCCCCCAAACAGAATGCTCTGTATCCAGCAGACACAGCTTTAGTGTGTGATTTCTCCTCTCCTCTGACATTTCACAGACTAGTGAAGGGCATGGGAGTAGTGATACTTAATGAATTTACATATTAAAGTTACTTTGGTCTCTGAAGGTGAAAGATTTCGTTGAAATTCTAGGTACAGCTCACTGGTTGGATGGAAATGGACGGATCTGAATGTATCAACCAACTCCAGCTGAATTTCAAAACATCAAAGATCCATTGAACCTTCAAGTACATTTGCAAATGTATTTTCACTTAACTTGTTTTGAATCAAAGATAATTTAAAGAAAAAATTTAGCTAAGTAGTTTGAGTTCATTTACACTCATATCATCAAAATCCCATTTTACAAGTACTTTAAACCATTTTGAATTCTTCTAATATGTTTAGAAGCCTTGGGGGAAAAAAAAAAAAAAGAGGATGTTTAATATTTACAAAAAGGAACTGACATACATTAACAAAAAAGAACACCCTCCCACCCCCCCACCCCGCCCAAGGCACTTGATGCTTAGAATACACTTGAAGTAGTTTCTTCTCAATGACAAGGTTAAAGACATACCTCTTCCTCCAGGAAACAAAACAAAATTTCCTTCTTTATTTTCTCCTAAGCTGAAAAAGAAAATTAGAATAGGAAAATGAGGAGGTTCTTACAGGTGAGGAGTTCATCCCCACCTCCCCTAACACCCTCTAAAGCCATCTTTGAAACTCCATGATTAAAGTAAAAAGAGCTTTTAGTAAAGCAAAGTAGCTCTTCTATCAATGAGATCATTGATCCTAAGTTGCCCCAAAACAAACTTTCCAGAACCTGCACTGGAGGCCCCAGTGTGATATGTTACCGGCATGTTTTTCTATATTTATCTGTGTGTATGTATGTGGAGTTAAATACATAGCATTTATATATATTCTATATTTTTATATTTCTGTGTATATGTATGCATATTTATGTGAGTATTTTTTAAATTTCAGTGTATGTGTATATTCATATACAGATCATATCATATATATATATATATATATATATATCTCATGTACACAACCAAAAATACATAGATGTATTCACTTTTGACGTATATATATATATTTCTTTAGACATAATGCTTTGGCACACTTAATAGACTACAGTATAGTTTAAGCATAGCTTTTATATGCTCTGGGAAACCAAACAATTCATGTGACTCACTTTATTGTGGTGGTCAGGATTTGCAGCATCTCTGCGGTCTGCCTGCATATGGTCATCAGAAAATACACAGAAATGTTGAGGGGCTGAGTCTTGTAGTCAGTAATTTTGATAAGAAGAGTGAACAGAGGAGCTGGAAATGCACCTTGCTGTCCAAAATGTGAGGCATCTCAGGAGGGAGGGCAGTGGAGAAAATGAGCTCAGTGGGTGCCCAAGGTCCGAAGATTTATTAACAGGCAGGAAGAAGTTGTAGGAGTTCAAACAAAACTTGGATCTTCCTGAAAACTTTGCCTCAAGTGAGACTGTGAAATATATGTAGGTAATGAGGTGAAGCCAATAAATATTAAAAGCATTTTAATAATTCCCATCCAAAGCAGAACAAGTTTACTTCTTCTGTATCTCTAGTTTAGCCAGTTGTACAAACAATGTAAAAATGAATTATAATTAGAATCATTTACATTGTTTTCTAATTCTGTCATCCTCTGCTTTACATTTCATTGCTTTATTATATTTTAATGTGATTCCAATAAATTAATTCTTTTGGAAATTTCTTTAGTTTGAAACATTTTAGCAAGTATTTTCTTCAGAGACTAATCTTTCTTGTGCATTCTCTATATTCAGATCTGTCCATGTGGGAGGTTTAAAAGATAAAACTTAGTCAAGACTTGAAGAGGAGTAGTTAATAAGGGGCTGGGCAGATGTACTAGAAAAATTAAATAAGTTGTTCTTTCAGTGGCAATTCTTTATTAGTATTTGTACATTTAAAGCAAGTCAAACTATTTCTATACCTTGTGAATAACATGAAATAAGAAGGGCTGAACAACATCATGCACACTTGTCTTGGATGCATGCACACTGTGCACACAATTGTATCAAAGTCTTTCACATTTGTTGGATATTTTCCCCTAATCTCTTATATTCTGCATTATTATGAACTTCAGGTATATATATAAAAAGAATCAATGGACCTGACTCTGTTTTCAGTATCTTTTAAATGTTATTAATAATTGTTTCTTGCTATTATTTTTGATTACTGTTATTTTGGGAAGTATATACATGCTGGAATGAGCTTCCCCATGATTCCAATGTTTACATCTTCTCTATCCAAGAGACTGAGACCAAATTCTCTTAGTTCCAACTCCATATTCCCATAGGGACTCATTATCTGGGTTCAGTGCCAGTCCAGACTTCTATGCACAGAAGGTATGGAAATCAAAACCAACAGCAAGGCTACTGATGTCTTCTCCTGAGGTCTCACAAATGAGCTCACACATTTTCCTCATAAAACCTTGCAGGTGCATCCAAAGTTGTGTTGAAATGATTTTTATGAAGTCATATGGCTATATTATAGACCTGAGACCACAGTGTAGGTTTTCTGACTAGTAGATTAAAAGCTGTTTCTAGGAACCCATCCACATTGTGGATTTTCCAGTTCTGACTTGTAGAGTCTCATATTCCTTCATCCTTCTATATTTGTTCTTAATTTTTCATTTTTGCTTCTATCTATTCGTTTGGAGCTAAAAGTTCAGGTGGTATAAGGTTGCATTTCTGCATCCCTTGGCATTTCTTCTTTTCCTCTTACACATAATTAATTTTACCTCTGCTAGGGATTACTTCAGCTTGAAGCTCAGCCAAAGCCAGGCAGCACCTACACACTAAAATAGAATTGCAAGAAGTCACATGAAGGCAATGTAGCTATTAGAAATATGATTCCTCACGTGTGTTTGGATAATACTCAGATGTACCAGAACTTATATCAGCTGATGCCAATGAAAACTGTGAGGTTTCACTTGATTTTTGAAAACACACAGGACACCAAATCACCAAGGTGACTAGATATTAGGTTGTTAAAAACCTGCACAACATGCTTTGATACTATAGGATATACTGCAATATGCAAAATATAATGCATTTTGCAATTTTGCAATATGCAAAATTGTTGGTTGGCTATTTAAGAGCTTCATGAGGTTAAAGACTTTGGAGAGGCAAGGAAAAAATATTTCCCTGCTGGGCTCTAGGTTTTTTGTTTTGTTTTGTTTTGTTTTGTTTTGTTTTAATTTCAAGGAGTTACAATCAGAGCTGAAGAATCTTTGGGTTACAAGAAAACAGAATTGTGAAAAATATATATCAAGAAATAAACGATGCATTGCTTTTCTTTTTTTTTTTTTTTTTGGACATTTTTGACAAAATTGCAGACTTAAAAGTTGCTAGACTACTACAAAGAATTGCAGTATGTTTTTAACACAATTTCTCCAAATATTAAAATATTTTTATATTTGTTTTTCATGCTCCCTTTCTCTCTCCAGAGAGTGAGATAGATAGATGATATGATAAACAGGTAGAGATATATGCATACATATAGATATCTGTATATATAGATGGATTTATTTCTTTTGACAGTAAGTTGCAAGGATGATGTTCTTAGAGTGTGAGTGATAGTCACTCAGTTATGTCAAGCTGTTTGTGACCCCATGGACTGCAGCCCTCCAGGCTCCTCTGTCCACTGAATTCTCCATGCAGGAGTACTGGAGCGGGTTGCCATTTCCTACTCCAGTGATGTTCTCTACTAATAAATATTTGTATCTTCTTGATATTGGACATGTCTTTTCTTACATAAAAACTATGATTATCAAAATCCAGAAATTTTGCTATTGGCAGATAGCATTATCTAACATACTCATGTTATTCTGATTTTACCTGTTGTCCCAATACTGTGCATTATAATCAAAGGAGATCACAATTAATGTGTTGCACTTTATTCTGGGTCTTTTTATTTTAGAAAAACAGTTTTATTGTTGAATAGTTTTTAAAAATGTGTTGCACTGTGTTGTAATGTCTCTTTGTTGTTATTTGGTAGCTAAATCATGTCCAACTCTTTGCAACCTCATGGATTTTTGCCCGCCTGGCTTCTGGGTCCACGAGATTTCCCACATGAGTACTGAAGAGAGTGGCCATTTTCTTCATCATGGAACCTTCCTGACCCAGGAGTTGAACCCATGCCTCCTGCTTGGGAGGCAGATTCTTTACCACTGAGCCACCAAGGACGCCTTTGTGGCTATAGCAATACTTTCCCACCAACAGTGTGGGTGGGTTTCCTTTTCTCCACATCCTCACCAACATTTGTTATTTGTGTTCTTCTTGATGATGACTATTCTGATGGGTATTAGGTAATATTTCATCGTGGTTTTAATTTGCATTTTTATGATGATTAGTGATGTTTTTCATGTGCCTGTTGGCCATCTGTATCCTTCTTTTGAAAAAAAAAAAATTCTATTAGGTTCTTCTGTCCACTTTTAATTGCTTTGTTGATGTTGTTTTTAAAACTGAGTTGTATGAGCTGTTAATATATTTTGGATGGTAACACTTTGGTGATCACATCATTTGCAGATGTTTTCTCCCATACAGTAGTTTGTCTTTTCACTTTTTAGATGTTTTCCTTTGCCATGTGGAAACTTTTAAGTTTAATTAGATCCTTTTTTTTTGTCAGACTTTGTTTCTGGGGGCTCCAAAATCACTGCAGATGGTGACTGCAGCCATGAAATGAAAAGACACTTACTCCTTGGAAGAAAAGTTATGACCAACCTAGATGGCATATTCAAAAGCAGAGACATTACTTTGCCGACTAAGGTCCGTCTAGTCAAGGCTATGGTTTTTCCTGTGGTCATGTATGGATGTGAGAGCTGGACCGTGAAGAAGGCTGAGTGCTGAAGAACTGATGCTTTTGAACTGTGGTGTTGGAGAAGACTCTTGAGAGTCCCTTGGACTGCAAGGAGATCCAACCAGTCCATTTTGAAGGAGATCAGCCCTGGGATTTCTTTGGAAGGAATGATGCTAAAGCTGAAACTCCAATACTTTGGCCACTTCATGGGAAGAGTTGACTCATTGGAAAAGACTCTGATGCTGGGAAGGATTGGGGGCAAGAGGAGAAGGGGGACGACAGAGGATGAGATGGCTGGATGGCATCACTGACTCAATGGACGTGAGTCTGAGTGAACTCCGGGAGATGGTGATGGACAGGGAGGCCTGGCGTGCTGCAGTTCATGGGGTTGCAAAGAGTCGGACACGACTGAGCGACTGAACTGAACTGATTTGTTTGTTTTTGCTTTTATTTCTTTTGCTTTAGGAAAGAAATCCAAAAAAATATTGCTATGATTAATGTCAAATTGTGTTCTACCTTATTCATTTCCTCTCGGAGTTTTATGGCTTCAGGTCTTACATTTAGGTCTTTTATCCATTTGAATTTCTGTTTTGTGTCATGTGTTAGAATGTCCACATCTCATTCTTTTACTGTTTAGTTTTACCAGCACCACTTCTGAAGGACTGTCTTGTCTCCATTATATATTCTTGCCTCCTTTGTCATAGATTAATTGACCATACATGTATGAGTTTAATTCTAGATTCATTTTTCCATCTCACTTATCTATGTGGCTGTTTTCATATCTGAATTGAAGTCTCAATTCTATTTCTTAATACCTCTATGATTGGGTGTATAATGAATCCAAGACATATTTTCCTCATTTATAAAACAAGGTGAAACCATTGTAAGGGAAAACTTTCATTCTTTTCTAGAGAAAAATATTCAGTGGAAGAGAGTAAGAATAAGCAGACAGAATTTTAGACTGAAAATTTGAAAATGGAGTTTTTAAAATGCTAATTATAGGATAATTTAAATTTACTAGTTTAACAAAGAAACACCTTGCATGTATAGATCTGATAAACTTGATTTTATAAATTTTATAAAATAAAATAATTGGAAATATTATAAAAACTATTATTTAAATGTGATTAAGTGATTATATATATATCTCTTAAATATGGTACTGAGCTTATTTTTGTTTAAGCTATTATAGAGATTAGTTGGAAATATTATCTCAGTAGATTTCCATCTACCATGAATCCTTGATCTTAATAGTTATCAGTTCAAGAAAGCTCTCTGAGAATTCGTAAACTTAGAAAGAGTATAAAAAAATAGAACCTATTGTTATTGGTAGAAATACGTATAAATATTTCATTCATTATCCATTCATTCAATTATACAAATGGATTAAATTGCTGTGTTCTAAGAATTAGGGATACAAAAGTGAATAAGTAAAATCTTTGAACAAACATTTTGAAAAAGTTTAGAAAACATCTGCTAAAATCAGAAATAAGCATATGCTTCAGCACAGCAATTTCATTTGTAGAATTTAACCAAAGATATCCAGATAACTGTATAAAGACATTCAGTAAAGTGTTAAAAGAAAAAAAGCTAAAGGTTAATTAACATCCACCTACAGTAGTGGATAACTTAACCGCCTTGTGCTACAACTATAGTGACATAATATTCTAGAAGTAGTAAGAAAAATTAGGCTCATTTTATTATAAAAGGAAAAGAATGAACTATATATCCTATAATATACATGTATATCCTATACTACACATGTCTGTCTCTGCCATGTCTATATTCTTCTATCCAGAATTTTATAAGAAACCGTTAGCAATCAATTCAGGAAGTTAGATGAGTGGTGTAAGTGGGGATAGGGACATTTGCTTATCACAACTTTTATTACTGTTTATAAAGTTTTTAACATATGCATGCATTAGTATTGTTTAAAAATTAAATGTACATCAAAAACTATGTGTTAATATTGCATGATTTTAAAAATTGCTCATTATTTTACCACATTCCTTATAAACAGCTATGTGGTCAAGCTCTTATAGAATCTGCATAAGTTAAAACATGGGGACAAATTTGTATGTATGACTGCTTTCCTCTTCAAATTTCCTGTGGAAAGATCCAATCCACATGAAAGAGAACTCTTTCTACCACTGCTGGAAACAAAGAGAACCTCCTCAAGAGATTTATCAGGATGTGACAGAGATGAGAGCAGACTAAGGGGAACAAGAGGCTTACTTCCCTAACAGTCACGGTGAACCAAACCGATGTGAGAACTGTCAGGGTTTCTTTCCAGACCTTTCTCTGTCCTCACAAAGTTCCTTTTCTATTTTCCAGTTAACATTTTCTGAGTGATACTTTTGTGTCAGATGAAAGGAAGTCCTGAAGTTTTGACTCCATAGAGTGTTTACTGTTGTTGATCTTTGTTGTTGTTGTTGATCTTAAGCCAAAAATTTAGGTTCTAAAATCTAGTTAAACCATTAGTGGAATAATTATAGGGTTCATATCTTTCTTACAAACTAAGGAATAAGGGAAGACATGACAGACAGTAACACAGTAAACACAGAACATAGAAAAAGACAGAGAAATAACACTAAAAATGAGTTTTTTCATATATATATATGATTTTATTTAAAAAGCATAACTGGATCTCTTTATGAATGTAGATGCAAAATTCTGAAATATTACCACCTAATGCAGCATGTCATGAACTACCCTGGTATCATATGGGAATGTAATTTCCTTCTGAGAAGCATGACATTTATTAATTTAACCCTTAATGTTAATATGTTAAAGAAGAAAAAATTAAGCCTGATCAGTGTTTCTTACCAGGGCATTAGACTGCATTTGAGGAAAGCATTACCATGCATGCAGAAACTTGGCATTTCTGGTCTCTGCTCAGGAAATGCTCATAGCCTTCTCCAGTTATTAACTTAGTCCCTTCACTCATGTTGACTCTGAGACTCCGTGGACTGCAGCCCACCAGGCTCCTCTGTTCATGGGATTCTCTAGGCAAGGATACTGGAGCGGGTTTCCATGGCCTCCTCCAAGGGATCCTCCCCACTCAAGGATCAAACCCAAGTCTCCTGCATCTGCATTGCAGGCAGAAACTTTACTACACCCCCTGGGGAAACAATATTGACTCTCTTTCTGCACCACACTCAAATGTTTCTTTAAACATTTGAGACCTAACAGAAGCAGAAGATATTAAGAAGAGGTGGCAAGAATACACAGAACTGGGTGCACAAAAGGCCTTAATGACCCACATAATGGCGATGGTATGCTCACTCACCTAGAGCCAGACATCCTAGAGTGTGAAGTCAAGTGGGCCTTAGGAAGCATTACTTTTAGGTCTTTTAGGCCTCCTACAATGGCAGGCAGGTTCTTTACAACTAGCACCACCTGGGAAGCCACAAAAAATGATACTCCAATAAAAATTAATTTAAAAATAAAACAATTAAAATTCATTTGTTTCCCCTAAAGTCTTCATACAGTGGGAATAGCGAAGACTGTCTTTAGAAATAGCAACAGAAAATACTTTCTTGAAGATTAAATGGTAGAATTTGGACACATAAATACAATTGCATAAGTACAAAATTGTTATGTATATATCAGCAGTAAATTATTTTAAATGCAATGAAAAGGAAATCAAACAGCAGTATGAAGAAAAGCTCAACATAAGAAAAGGAACAATAATTTTGAAGACCTGTGTAAAGAAAATATTAAACTTTATTCAGTAACACAAAGAACATTGGAATATCTATGTCCTTGGATTCTCTCCCAAATATAAATATTTTAAGAAGACACACTGTAGATGGGAATTTAGTATATAATAAAACTGGTACTTCAGTGATGATAGGACCTATAATTAAACCAATGTTTTTAGGTTAACGTCTCAGTGAAATTTTGACATTTTCTTGATATTTTATACAAAATAATTTTAAAATTTATCAAGAAAAACAAATTCTGTAAAGTGGATAGTTTTATTTAAGTTCAGTTCAGTTAATGCCTAACTCTTTGTGATGCCATGGACTGCAGCACACCAGGCTTCCCTGTCCTTCACCAACTCCTGAAGCTTACTCAAACTCATGTCCATTGAGCTGGTGATGCCATTCAGCCATCTCATCCCATCACCCTTTCTCCTCCTGCCTTTAACTTTTCCCAGCATCAGGGTCTTTTCCAATAAGTCATTCTTCACATCAGGTGGCCAAAGTATTGGAGTTTCAGCTTCAGCACCAGTCCCTCCAATGAATATTCAGGACTGATTTCCTTTAGGATGGACTGACTGGATCTCTTTGTTGTCCAAGGGACTCTCAAGACTCTTCTGCAACACCACAGTTCAAAAGCATCAATTCTTCGGTGCTCAGCCCTCTTTATAGTCCAATTCTCACATCCATTCATGACTACTGGAAAAACCATAGCCTTGACTAGATGGACCTTTGTTGGCAAAGTAATATCTCTGCTTTTGAATATGGTGTTTAGTTTAGTCATAACTTTCCTTCCAAGGAGTAAGCATCTTTTAATTTCATGGCAGCAGTCACCATCTGCAGTGATTCTGGAGCCCAAAATAAGAATAATTAGCAGAATACCCTAGAAAATTCTAAATTATGTAATAAATATATATTAGGTAAAGCAGTGCTATATTATCCCAGAGGAAAGAACAGATTATAAGGTTCAAAAACAGGTTCAACTGCAAAAAGACTTTAGACTATAAAAGAGGCGTCACTTTAGGTTACGAAAAATATGTTAGAAATATTCATGTCAATGTTCTGAAAAAAAAATGTCCTATACTATATACTATAATCTTTTCCAAAATAGATTTTAGAAGGACAATATACTTAAAAGTAGTAAATAACAATCCAAATCTAATAGGGTGAAATTTAGAGTGGAAATAAAAGCATACAAATTTAGGTTGTTAGAAAAGCTTTCCAGATTGACAGCCAAATAAAAACACAAATGAGAAACAAAAAGACTGACAGATGTAACTGCCTATAAAGGTGACAGTTTTAAAATGGTAAATACAGACAACAAATTAAAGACCAAATATTAAACAAATCAAAGTATATTATTAGAAAATTGATTCACATATGAAAGCAAGTGATTAATATATCTAATTAGAACATTTAATAAATCAATAAAAAAATAATAACTAGTGTAGTGAAACTTGAGCTGAAAGTATTGAAGGACTTATCATAAAAGTGAAAAATTTTCAAAGGATTATGTGAAAAGAAATTTAGCCTCACAATGATGTGCTTTGTCTATCAGAATAGACAGACAGACAGAAGCTAGTTAAACAAATTGATGACTGAGGCATAGAGAGACACTTATAATAACTAGTATATATAAAACAAAAACAAACATTCGTATGTTTCTTTTTATGAAGATTTAAACTGCGTGCCCTTGTCTAAAACATTTATCTCTGGTAAAGTACTCTAAGTAAACTCTAGAAGAAGCAAAGAAATTATTTACATAAGGTTGCTTACTGAAATTTGTTTTAAAAAATAAGAATATGCTTCCTCATTCTCTCTGTATATACACATGCCCACATGCACACACATAAACATCCCCAACTGTTTAATCAATTAATATGTATACAAAAATGGTGGTGGTTTAGTTGCTAAGTCGTGTCTGACTCTTACAACTTCATGGATTGTAGCCTGCTAGGCCCCTGTGTTCATGGGATTTTCAGGCAAGAATATTGGAGTGGGCTGCCATTTCCTTCTCCAGGGGATCTTCCCATCCCAGGGATTGAACACAGGTCTCCTGCATTGCAGGCAGATTCTTTACCAACTGAGCTACGATGGAAGCTCTGTAGCGTAATTACAGTGATAATTGGATATTTTTATTTACTGATGCTATAAATGTCCATTGCATATTTCTATGATCAAAAGGTACTTACAAACTATGAATATAATTACATCCAGTTTTTATAAAACCATATATATGGAAATAATATTGAAAATACAACACATACCCCATATTGATACCTAGTATCTCTGGATTTGATATTATTCATGTTTTCAATTTTCCTTTTAATATATTCCATACCATGTCTTTGAGATGAAAATATGTCAATTTGATAATTATTGAGGCATCCAGGCTACACTCCCTGGGTTCCTGGCCACACCCTGGCCAGGAGACTGGCCTAGTTCTGGTTACAAATATGCACATATCTAGAGAATTTCTTCCCTGGTGGCTTAGACAGTAAAGAACCTGCCTGCAATGTGGGAGACCTGGATTTGATCTCTGAGTTGGGAAGATCCCCTGAAGGACGGTGTGGCAGCCCACTCCAGGATTCTTGCTTAGAGAATTCTTATGGACAGACGAGCCTGGAGGGCTAACAGTCCACTTGGTCGCAAAGAGTTGGACACGACTGAAGTGACTAAGCACACAGAATTTCTAATCAGAGGATAATAGTAATGATAATAATAATAGTAATAGCAATAGATCAAACCAGTCAATCCTAAAGGAAATCAATCCTGAATATTCATTGGAAGGATTGATGCTGAAGCTGAAGCTCCAATACTTTGGCCACCTGATGGGAAGAGTTGATTCATTAGAAAAGACCCTGATGCTGGGAAAGATTTAAGGCAGGAGGAGAAGGGGAACACAGAGGACAAGATGGTTGGATGGCATAACTGACTTAATGGACATGAGCTTGAGCAAGCTCCAGGAGATGGTGAAGGACAAGGAAGCCTGGTGTGCTACAATCCATGGGGTCACAACTAAGCAACTGAACAACAACAATAATTTTAATTGTTTTTCTAACTAAGAAAAAAAGCTATTTTTGTAAGCCTTTTAAGGATATATAATGTGTTCATTTCCAAGATATTTTTTCATGCTTTGTTTCATTCATATTATGAATCATTATTTTTTTTTTTTTTTTTGTTCAGACAGGTTGACAAAAACTCAGAAGTAGTCATTTTCAATTACGAAATATTATTTTGGTCCTCACATGTTGATTTTTTTCTTTTTTTTTTTACTTTGATAGCATTAAATTTTCTATTATATCTTTTTATATTTAACATTAATCCAATCATATTACTTTAAATATCTTTTATTATAAGTTACTTCAAATTCTATTGGAAAGGAGTCAGAATGTTAAGACATAGATAAGTAGTGTAATAGGAAATGGTATACACCTTACATTACTCCACATAAATCATTTCATATTTGAGTTTCACCTTCTTTATAACTCTCAGTTCTGTTCAGTTCAGTTCAGTCGCTCAGTCGTGTCCGACTCTTTGTGACCCCATGAATTGCAGCACTCCAGGCCTTCCTGTTCATCACCATCTCTCGGAGTTCACTCAGACTCACATCCATCGAGTCCGTGATGCCATCCAGCCATCTCATCCTCAGTCGTCCCCTTCTCCTCCTGCCCCCAATCCCTCCCAGCATCAGAGTCTTTTCCAATGAGTCAACTCTTCGCATGAGGTGGCCAAAGTACTGGAGTTTCAGCTTCAGTATCATTCCTTCCAAAGAACACCCAGGACTGGTCTCCTTTAGGATGGATTGGTTGGATCTCCTTCCAGTCCAAGGGACTCCCAAGAGTCTTCTCCAACACCACAGTTCAAAAGCATCAATTCTTCAGCACTCAGCCTTCTTCACAGTCCAGTTCTCACATCCATACATGACCACTGGAAAAACCATAGCCTTGACTAGATGGACCTTAGTCAGCAAAGTAATGTCTCTACTTTTGGATCTACCCACCAAAAAAAAAAATAATAATAATGGGAGAGTGTAGAGATGGTCATGTTAGCCAGAAAGCTAATAGAAAAATGTACTCTTTGACCACAGTCATGTTGGAGTTTACTAGAAATGCATTAGTGCTCAGAGAAGAAGTTTTCCAAATATGAAATGATAGAAAAATAAAAAGCATAATATTTTGTGAGTGAAGGTCACTTCTTAGAATTCAAAAATGTGGTATTCTCTACTTCCAAGAATTCTCTTACATTTTTCTAATAATGGATATTGCCTTCAGCAAAATCATTCTGTATTTCCTATAATATTTTATGATGTTTAAATTGTTTTCATTCTGAAGTTTTTTAAATTAATATACTCAAATCCCTATGAGATTGTTATATCCATTTTCATGTTAAGAAAGAAAAACTTAGGTCAAGTGACTTACTCAAGATCAAACAGCCAGCAAAACTGGCAGAACTTGGCTTTGATCACAGTTTTCCTAAAATTTTTAACCACAGCCAGTGTGCCATCTATCATGACTGATTAACATCATTGTCATTGAGCAAGCTTAAAGAACTTTAAAAATACCTTACATAGCATGTTTCTTTCTATATTTCTAGCTCCTAAAGGAATTAGAATGCACACACTGTAAGCTCATCTTTGGAGTTTAAACAGACTGGTAATATTAAATAACTCAACACAAGGCTGTTCTCAAAAGTGTGATTTTCATTCTCTCTCCTGATTTTTGCCTTTCTGTTGGAACTTTATTTTTTCTTTATTCTTTTGGAGATTTCTTAAGATTATTTAATTCCCCACCAAATATCTCAAAGACCCTTGTAATATATTAAGGGCTATTTAAGAGATCTACTTATTTTAAATTAAATACATATGGTGAAGTTCTCTCCAAACATGCATGTAGATGGAATAATGGACTATGAAGTCATGGATTGGATACCCAAGTTAGTATTCTGTTTCCATGAATTTTGCTAGATCTCTTACTATGGACAGAGTTAATGTTCTTTTTAAGCTTCATTGTCCTCAACTTGGGCTTTGCAGGTGGCTCAATGGTAAAAAAATCTGCCTGACAATGCAAGAGATGCAGGAGACACAGGTTCAATCCTTGGACAGGAAGATCCCCTGGAAGAGGAAATGGTATCCCACTCCAGCACTCTTGTCTGGAAAATTCCATGGATAGAAGAGCCTGGTGGCTTACAGTCCATGGGGTTGCAAAGAGTCAGACATTACTTAAAAACTGAGCATGCACACATGTATATTTTCAACTTGGAAATGGGGAAAAGTTTCATTCACAGGGCTCTTGTATGAATTTAATGAGATAATGAATATAAAGCAGTTAGTCTAGTGTCTAGTGCATAGTTGAAAGTGAAAGAAAAGCGAAGTTGCTCAGTTGTATCCTACTCTTTGCAGCCCCATAGACTGTACCCTACCAGACTCCTCCATCCATGGAATTTTCCAGGCAAGAGTACTGGAGTAGGTTGCCATTTCCTTTTCCAGGGGATCTTCCTGACCCAGGGGTTGAATCCGGGTCTCCTGCAATGGAGACAGATGTTTACCATCTGAGCCACCTTGATACAAGACAAATTGTAGTGTTAAAAAAGTCCAGATGAGTTTGAGCATAATGGAAATATTCTACCTGCATTGTAATTCACGTTTTATTTATTTCTGATAGTGGTTGAGCCTGCTATGAAATAATAGGCTGAGAGGGATGAGGATCCTATAGGTCAAGGCCCTAGGGAGAAAGAGATGGCCCACTTAAAACAGGCATTTGAGAAGGGTTCAATAAAGGGACTGTTCATAAATATATGCATGCATGTGTGCTAAGTTGCCTCAGTCATGTCCGACTGTTTGCGAACCCATGGACTGTAGTCCACCAGGCTCCTCTGTCCATGGGATTCCCCAGGCAATGTTACTGGAATGGGCTGTAATTTCCCAAAAGTATGAAAACCCATTAGAAAAGGTGACTTGACTGAATAAAGTAAGTCACTGCTACTCTTGCCTAGGGGAACAGAGAGTGCATTACTTGTTATTGTTCAGTCATGAATTTGTGTCCAATTCTTTGTGATCCCATGGACTGAAGCATTCAAGGCATCCCTGCTGTTCAGTGTCCCCCAGAGTTTGTTCAAACTCTTATCCACTGGGTCAGTGATGCTATACAATAATCTCATCCTCTATTGCCCCCTTCGCCTCCTGCCTTAATCTTTTCCAGCATCAGGGTCTTTCCCAGTGAGACAGCTCTTCATATTAGATGGCCAAAGTAGTGGAGATTCAGCTTCAACATCACTCCTTCCAAGAATATTCAGGGTTGATTTCTTTTAGAATTGACTGGCTTGATCTCCTTGCTGTCAGAGGAACCCTCAAGAGTCTTCTCCATCACAATTCAAAAGCATCAATTCTTTGGTGTTCAGCCTTCTTTATGGTTCACTCTCACATCTGAACATTACTACTGGAAAAACTATAGCTATAGGGCCTTTGTCAGCAAAGTGATGTCTCTGCCTATTAATATGTTCTCTAGGTTTATGATTGGAGAAGGAAATGGCAACCCACTCCAGCATTCTTGCCTGGAGAATCCCAGGAATGGCGGAGCATGGTGGGCTGCCGTCTATGGGGTTGCAGTGTTGGACACGACTGAACAGACTTAGCAGTAGCAGCAGGTTTATGATAGCTTTTCTTCCAAGGAGCATGTGTCTGAATTTTGTGGCTGTAGTCACTGTTTGCAGTGATTTTGGAGCTCAAGAAAATAAAATCTTTCACTGTTTCTACTGTTTCCCCATCTATTTGCCTAGAAGTAATGGGACCAGATGAATTATCTTATTTTTCTGAGTTGAGAAAGAAAATTTTTCTTATTTTTCTAAGTTGAGTTTTAAGCCAGCTTTTTTACTCTTCTCTTTCACCCTCATCAAGAAGCTCTCTAGTTCCTCTTTGGTTTCTGTCACTAGAATGGTATCATCCATATGTCTGAGGTTGTTGATATTAGTCCTGGCAATCTTGCTTCCAGCTTATGATTCAACCAACCCAACATTTTGCATGATGTACTCTGCATACAATTTAAACAAACATGGTGGCAATGTACAGTTTTGATAACTCCTTTCCCAACTTTGAACCATTCAGCTATTCCATGTCTGGCTATAACAGTTGCTTCTTGACCTGCATACATATTTATCAGGAAACATGTAAGGTGGTCTGGTATTCCCATCTCTTGAATAATTTTCCACAGTTTTTTGTGATCCACACAGTCAAAGGCTATAGCATAATAAATGAAGCAGATGGTTTTCTGGAATTCTCTTGCTTCTTCTATGATCCAACAAATGCTGGCAGTTTGATCTCTGTTTACTCTGCCTTTTCTAAATCCAGCTTGTGTGTCTGGAACTTTTTATTTTTAATTTACATGCTGTTGAAGTCTGACTTGAAGGATTTTAAGCATTATCATGCTAGAATGTGAAATGAGTGCAATTGTACAGTAGTTTCAACATTCTTTGGCACTGCTCTTCTTCAGGACTGGAAGGAAAACTGACCTTTTCTAGTCCTGTGGCCACCACTGAGTTTTCCAAATTTGTTGATGTAGTACATTCAGCACTTTAACAACATTGTTTTTCAGGATTTGAAATAGCTCAGCTGAAATCCCATCACCTCCACTAGATTTGTTGGTAATAATACATTCTAATCACTTCATGGGAAATAGATGGGGAAACAGTGGAAAGAGTGTCAGACTTTATTTTGGGGGCTCCAAAATCACAGCCGATGGTGGTTGCAGCCATGAAATTAAAAGACGCTTACTCCTTGAAAGAAAATTTATGAACAACCTAGATAGCATATTCAAAAGCAGAGACATTACTTTGCCAGCAAACATCCATCTAGTCAAGGCTATGGTTTTGCCAGTGGTCATGTATGGATGTGAGAGTTGGACTGTGAAGAAAGCTGAGCGCCAAAGAATTGATGCTTTTGAACTGTGGTGTTGGATAAGACTCTTGAGAGTCCCTTGGACTGCAAGGAGATCCAACCAGTCCATTTTAAAGGAAATCAGCCCTGGGTGTTCTTTGGAAGGAATGATGCTAAAGCTGAAACTCCAGTACTTTGGCCACCTCATGCGAAGAGTTGACTCATTGGAAAAGACTCTGATGCTGGGAAGGATTGGAGGCAGGAGGAAAAGGGGACAACAGAGGATGAGATGGCTGGATGGCATCACCAACTCGATGGACGTGAGTTTGAGTGAACTCCAAGAGACGGTGATCGACAGGGAGGCCTGGTGTGCTGTGATTCATGGGGTCACAAAGAGTCAGACACGACTGAACTGAACTGAAGACTCACTTGGCTTCACATTCCAAAATGCCTGGCTCTATGATAGTTATTCAGGTCACTAAGATCATTTTTGTACAGTTATTCTGTCTATGGTAAACCACTTCTTCTTGATCCCATCTGCTTCTGTTAGGTCCTTTCCATTTGAGTCCTTTTATTGTGGCCACCTTTCCATGAAATGTTCCCTTGGTATCTCTGACTTTCTAGGAAAGATCACTAATCTTTCCCATTCTATTGTTCTCCTCTATATTTGTTTGCATTGCTCACTTAGGAAGGCTTTGTCATCTCTCCTTGCTATTCTCTGGAGCTCTGCATTCAGTTTAATACGGCTTTCCCATGCTTTTGTTTCTCTTCTTTTCTCAGCTATTTGTAAGGCTTCCTCAGACAACCATTTTGCATTTTGCATCTCATTTTCTTTGGGATGGTCTTGGTTACCACTTCCTGTACAATGTTATGAACGTCTGTCCATAGTTCTTTAGGCACGTTGTCTATCATATCTCATCCCTTGAATCTATTTGCCACTCCTACTATGAAATCATAAGGGGTTTGATTTAGGTTATTCATGAAAGGTCTAGAGATTTTTCCTAGTTTTTCAATTTAAGCTGAATTTTGCAATAGGGAGCTCATGATCTAAGCTACAGTCAGGTCCAGGTCTTGTTTTGGCTGACTGTATATAGCTTCTCTATCTTCAGCTGCAAAGAATATAATCAGTCTGATTTCGGTGTTGACTATTTAGCAATGTTCATGTGTAGAATTGTCTCTTGTGCTGCTGGAAGAGGGTTTTTGCTCTGATCAGTGTGTTCCCATGGCAAAACTCTGTGAGTTTTGCCTTGCTTCATTTTGTACTCCAAGGCCAAACACGTCTGTTATTCCAGGTATCTCTTGATTTGCTATTTTGAATTTCAATCCCCTATGATGAAAAGGACATTTTTGGTGTTAATTTTAGAAGGTCTTGTAGGTTTTCATTGAATATTAGATTTCAGCTTCTTTGGCATTAGTGGTAGAGGTCTTGACTTGGATTATTGTGATGTTGAATGGTGTGCCTTGGAAATGAAAAGAGATCATTCTGTGATGTTTGAGATTGCACCAAAGTACTGAATTCTGTACTCTTTTGTTGACTATGAGGGCTATTCATAAGGGATCCTTGCCCACATTAGTAGATATAATTGTCATCTGAATTAAATTCATCCATTCCTGTACATTTGAGTTCACTGATTCTTATAATGCTGATGTTCAGTCTTGACATCTCCTGCTTGACCAAGTCCAATTTACTTTGATTCATGGACCTAACATTTCAGGTTCCTGTTCTTTCTATCTATCTATCTATCTATCTATCTATCTATCTATCTATCTATATCTATATATCTATATCTATCTATATATATATAGATATTTTTTTTAACAGCATCTGACTTTACTTTCACCACCAGATACATCCACAACTGTGAGTCACTTCTGCTTTGGCCCAGCCTTTTCAGTCTTTCAAAAGCTTTTTATCCGCTCTTCCCCAGTAGCATATTGGACATCTACGAACCT
The DNA here is from genome assembly GCA_917880005.1 of Nanger dama. Lineage (NCBI taxonomy): Eukaryota > Metazoa > Chordata > Mammalia > Artiodactyla > Bovidae > Nanger > Nanger dama. Next base: position 61,732,501 of record CAKJTW010000004.1, on the reverse strand, counting down.
GGTAGGCTCATCCTCAGGTTTCATATCTTTTGCCTTTTCATAAAGTAGTAATTCTTTATTTCTAGCATTGAGAAAGACACCAGGTACAAAGTAGGTATGAAATAATTCACCATTATTTATTCATTTCCCATTCACTTAACTTCTATGCACTTGCTTCAAATGGATCACAGCTTGAAAAAAATGACAAAATCCATTTTGCATTAACTAGAACAAAGAATGGAAATATCTCCATAGGAAATTTTGTATCTGAAAAAATTTATTCTCAACTTTGCAAATCTGATAGGTGAAAACTTTGGTAAAGAATCAGACATGCAGCCATGGGTTTAGATACTTATCCCAAATTACCTTCTGAACATTCTGAAATTTTCTAATTGCTAATTGCCAATCAAGAGCTGTTTTGTAAGTCTTAATTCCTGCCTTCCTCCCAGGAATGTTAGAAGACTTTTAACTTAAATCTAGAAATGTAAAACAGTCTCATTTTTGGTATGAGATCAGTCTTTAACAGTTTCCATTTTGTTACTTTTTTTCAAAATATATTTTAGAGGAAAGAAAATATGGCCAAGGATTATAGCACCTTTTGTTGATATTCAGTTCAGTTCAGTTGCTCAGTCGTGTCTGACTTTTTGTTACTCCATGCACTGCAGCACACCAGGCTTCCCTGTCCATCACCAACTCCCGGAGTTCACTCAAACTCAAGTCCATTGAGTCAGTGATACCAACCAGACATCTCATCCTCTGTCGTCCCCTTCTCCTCCTGCCCTCAATCCCTCCCAGCATCAGAGTCTTCCAATGAGTCAACTCTTCACATGAGGTGGCCAAAGTACTGGAGTTTCAGCTTTAGCATCATTCTTTCCAAAGAAATCCCAGGGTTGATCTCGTTCAGAATGGACTGGTTGGATCTCCTTGCAGTCCAAGGGACTCTCAAGAGTCTTCTCCAACACCACAGTTCAAAAGTATCAATTCTTTGGCGCTCAGCTTTCCTTACATTCCAACTTTCACGTGCATACATGACCACTGGAAAAACCATAGCCTTGACTAGACAGACTTCTGTTGGCAAAGTAATGTCTCTGCTTTTGAATAGGCTGTCTAGGTTGGTCATAGCTTTCCTTCCAAGGAGTAAGCGTCTTTTAATTTCATGGCTTCAATCACCATCTGCGGTGATTTTGGAGTTCCCCTAAAATAAAGTCTGACACTGTTTCCACTGTTTCCCCATCTATTTTCCATGAAGTGATGGGACCCGATGCCATGGTCTTCGTTTTCTGAGTGTAATCTTAAAGCCAACTTTTTCACTCCCTTCTTTTGCTTTCATCAAGAGGCTCTTTAGTTCTTCACTTTCTGCCATAAGGGTGATGTCATCTGCATATCAGAGGTTATTGACATTTCTCCCAGCAATCTTGATTCCAGCTTGTGTTTCTTCCAGCACAACGTTTCTCATGATAAGAGAACGTTTCTGCATATAAGTTAAATAAGCAGGGTGACAATGTACAGCCTTGACATACTCCTTTTCCTATTTGGAACCAGTCTGTTGTTCCATGTACAGTTCTAACTGTTGCTTCCTGACCTCCATACAGATTTCTCAGGATGCAGCTCAGGTGATCTGGCATTCTCTTTTCTTCAAGAATGTTCCACAGTTTATGATCAACACAATGAATGACTTTGGCAAGTCAATAGAGCAACAGTGGATGTGTTCCTGGAACTTTCTTGCTTTTTTGATGATCCAACAGATGTTGACAATTTGATCTCTGGTTCGTCTGCCTCTTCTAAATCCAGCTTGAACATCTGGAAGTTCACAATTCACATACTGTTGAAGCCTAGCTTGGAGAATTTTGAACATCACTTTAATAGCATGTGAAATAAGTGCAATTGTGTGGTAGTTTGAACATTCTTTGGCATTGCCTTTTTGGGGATTGGAGTGGTATGAAAACTGACCTTTTCCAGTCCTATGGCCACTGCTGAGTTTTCCAAATTTGCTGGCATATTGTGTACAGCACTTTTAGGGCATCATCTTTTAGTATTTGAAATAGTTCAACTAGAATTCCATCACCTCCTCTAGCTTTGTTCATAGTAATGCTTTCCAAGGTCCACGTGACTTCGCATTCCAGGATGTCTGGCTCTAGGTGAGTGACCACACAATTATGGTTATCTGAGTCATTAAGATCTTGTTTTTATAGTTCTTCTGTGTATTCTTGTCACTTCTTCTTAATATCTTCTGCTGCTGTTAGGTCCATACCATTTCTGTCCTTTATTGTGCCCATCTTTGCATGACATGTTCCCTTGGCATCTCTCATTTTCTTGAAGAGGTCTCTAGACTTTCTCATTTTATTGTTTTCCTCTATTTCTTTGAACTGATCCCTGAGGAAGGCTTTCTTTAAATGGGTATATCTTTCTTTTTCCTCTTTGCCTTTCATCTTTCTTCTATTCACAGCTATATGTAAGGCCTTGTCAGACAACCATTTACCTTTTTGCCTTTCTTGTCTTTGAGGATGGTCTTGATCCCTGCCTCCTCTTGATATTCATTCCCTTGCATATGCCAGTGTTTCCCAGGTTGCTGAGTGGTAAAGAACTCCCTGCCAGTGCAGGAGACATAAGAGATGCCAGTTCAATTCCTGGGTCAGGAAGATCTCCTGAAGGAGGGCATGACAACCCATTCCAGTATTCTTGCCTGGAGAATCCTGTGGACAGAGAAGCTTGGCAGACTCCCTAGTACATAGGGTTGCAAAGAATCAGGCATGACTGAAGCAACCTAGCAGGCATACATAAGCCAACCTTTTAAACTCATGTTGGGTTTTGCAATCTTCTTCATGAAAAATAAACAAACAAAGACAAAGTTTTTAAATTTTTGAAATTTTATGTAAAAAGTAATCCAAGTTTCTGTTCAAGGAAAAAGATTAACACCATATTATATATTACCCAGTGAAACAAAGCAACATTGACTTTAAATAAATCATCTAAGACATGGTGAACTTGAGCAAATAATAAGTAGCTTCTACCTTCTATTCTGGACACACAATTCAAAAATGTACCTGTTTATGAATGTATTTTAATTCTAATTTTGTGAAGAAGAAAACAAAGCCTTTAAATCCTTGGTAAGGACTGAGTAAGTTGCACGAATACGTGGTGAGTAAGTGCCAGATACTATCTGAAGTCGTGATGTCTGATTTGAGACATCTAATCTTAACTTTTTCTATTCATGCTAGTAAACTCTACCCAAGAAAATCTAACACCTTTGGATATGAATGGTATCATATCCTTTGTTAGTGTTATACTGCAGTTGAGAAAGGATATTGCAAATGCATTTAAATTCTCCAATCAGTTAACTTGAAATAACCAAAAGAAGGGTATCCTGGGTATAAGCTTGGCCTAGTTGTAAAAGTTTAAATCAATTCAATTCAGTTCAGTTGCTCAGTCATGTCTGACTCTTTGCGACCCCATGAATATAAAAGACTAAAATGTTTTCCAGGGGTCTTGGAAGAAGCTAGTCACATTAATTTCTACAGTTACAAAGAAATTAGTCTGCCCAAAACCATAGGATCTTAGAAGAAAATTCTAAACCTCAGACAACCTCACAGCCCAGACGACCACTTTGATCACACATTTTGTAAGACTCTGAATAGAGGACTCAGTTAAACTGAACACAGACTCCTGACTCACAGAAACTGGGAGATAATAGATGTGTGTGTGATTTTAAGCTACTGGTTTTGAGGTAATTTGCTATGCAGTTAGTGATGGTGGTTTTCAGTAGCTTAGTCCAACTCTTTGTGGTCCCATGGACTGCTGCTTCCTAGGCTTCCCTGCCCCTCACTATCTCCTAGAGTTTGCTCAGACTTATGCCCATTGAGTCAATGAATCCATCCAACCATTTCATGTGCTGTCGCCCCCTTCTCCTCATGCTCTCAATATTTCCAAGCATCACAGTCTTTTCCAGTGAGTCAGTTCTCTGCATAAGATGGCTAAAATATTGGCACTATTCTATTATGTATAATAGAAAACTAATACATTCTAAATAAAGATAGTAATGCAATCATTAGATAACTTGCAAAGATGCAGTGGTCTATATTTGTTTTTACTATAACAATTTGAGCACGTCTTTTCCATACGCCGAGCTTAACTCTTTTCCTCTACAAAAATCAAAATTGCACTTTAAAATAAATAATATACTCAAAATACCTAGGGAAAATGACACTAATTCCAAGAACTATATTTCAAGAATAGAACATAACATAAAGTTTCCATAGTTAACTAATTAAATTACTATTTGTCATAGGGTTGGGATTAAATTATTTTTATTCTCCCTTGATTTCCTTCTTTTCCTGGATTGTGAAACATATTGGGTTAGCCAAAATGTTAGTTCAGTTTTTCCATAACATTTTAATGGAAAGACCCAAATGAGCTTTCTGGCCAACCCAATACAAAAGCTTCAAATAGTTAAATTGGGCATTTGGTAATAAGCCTTTGTCACAAGAAGAGAAGTGACCCTTTTAGCACAATTATACTGTGACAATATCAATACTGACAGTACAAAAACACAGATTTACTGGTACTTACATAAAAAATAATGTATCAGTTTATTAATATATGTTAATATATGTGATATTTTCCCCTTTTTACTGTTATTATTGACTTATAGATAATGTATAATATGATGTTAGCTTCAGTCTAATACTATATAAGCTCGAACACTTACTCTCTTTAAGAAATGATCAGCACAATAACTTTAGTAACTATTTGTTGCCAAAGTTATTATAATGTTATTTACCATATTCTTTATGCTGTGCATTACAGCCAGTGGCTTATTTATTTTATATATAGAGATTCACACCTCATAGTCCGCTTGGCCTATTTTGTCCATTTTCTGACTCCATACCCCTCTGGCAATCACCTTTTATTATCTGCACCCATGCATCTGTTTTTTCCTTTGTGTTTATTTTGTTTAGATTCCATATATAATGAGATTATATGGTATTTCTCTGATAACTTATTTCACTTGGCATAATACCTTCTAGATTCATCAGTGTTGTAACAAAGGGCAAATATTAATTTTTATGACTAAGTAATATTCTCATGTGTGTGTGTATGTGCATGCACATGTAAAATTTTATTTATTCCCTCATGTAATGATGCACATTTATGTTGTTTCCATATTTTGACTACTGTAAATAAGGCTGCAATAAACAGTGGGGTAAATATATTTTTTCAAATCAATTTTTTATTTTATTTAGGCAAATATACAGAAATTAAATTGCTGAATTGTATGACAGTTATATTTTAAATTTTCTGAGAAATATCTATAATATTTTTCCATTATGACTGTACCAATTTACAGTCTCAACAATAGTGCATGTGAGTTCCCTTTTTCTCCATATTCTCTGTACTTGTTATTTGTTGTCTTTTTGGTGATAGCCATTCTGACTGGTGTGAGGTAATATCTCATGGTTTTGATACACATTTCCATGAAAATTGGTAATGATGAATGTTTTTTGTGTCTATTTGCCAACTGTATGCTTTCTTAGAAAAATGTCTCTTCATGTCCTCTGCTCATTTTTAAATTGGAGAGTTAGTGGTAAAGAGGCCATCTGCCAATACAAGAGACATAAGACATGTGGGTTTGATCCTTGGGTCAAAAGATCCCTGGAGAAGGGCATGGCAACCCACTCCAGTATTCTTGCCTGGAGAATCCTTTTCAAATTTGAATTCTTTTTGTTAGTTTTTCTTGTCTGATTTCTATGGCTAAGACTTTCTACATTATGAAGCATAAAGAAGGCAAGAGTGAGTATCCTAGTCTTGTTTCTGATTCTAGAGGAAATACTTTCAGCTTTTCATCAGTGAGTATTATGTTGGCTGTGGTTTTCTCACATACAGCCTTTAATATGTTGAGGTATGTTCCCTTTATGGGGCTTCCCTGTGCCTCAGTTTTAAAGAGTCTACCTGCAGTGCAGGAGAAGCAGGAGATGCAGGTTCAATCCCTTCATCAGGAACATTCCCTAGAGGAGGAAATGGCAACCCACTCCAGTATTCTTGCTTGAAGAATCCCATGGGCAGAGGAGACTGGTCAGCTACAGTCCATGGGTTCACAAACAGACGTGACTAAAGTGACTGAGCATGCATGCATGCATGGTCCTTCTATACTTAACTATCTTGAGAGTTTTTTTTATCATAAATATATGCTGAATTTTGTCAAAATATTTTTCTGCATCTATTGAGATAGTATGTACATTTTATTCCTTAATTTGTTATTGTGTGTCACATCGATTGATCTGTATTTCTCAAACCATCCTTGCATTCCCTGCAATAAATACCATTTGATCATGATTTATGGGGATTCCCTGGTGGCTCAGATGGTAAAGAGTCTGCCTGCAATGTGGGATACCTAAGTTTGATCCCTGGGTCAGGAAGATCCCCTGGAGAAGGAAATGGCAACCCACTCCAGTATTCTTGCCTGGAAAATTCCATGGATGGAGGAGCCTGGAAGGTTACAGTCCATCGAGTCACAAAGAATCAGACACAACTGAGTAACTTCACTTCACTCACACGGTATATGATCCTCTTGACATACTATTGAATTTGGTTTGCTAATTTTTAAAATACCTTTATATTCATGTTTATCAGTGACATTGGCCCATACATTTTTGTGTGTGTGGTGTCTTTATTATATTTTGATATCAAGGTAATGCTGGTCTTGTGAAATGAGTTCAGAGGCTTTCCATTCTGTTTAATTTTTTGGAATAGTTTGAGAAGGATAGGTTTTAATTCTTCTTTAATGTTTGATAGAATTCATTCATAAAGTCATCTGGTCTTAGATTTTTATTACTTAGGAGTTATTATTACTGATTCAATTTACCAGAGTCAGTCTGTTCATAGCTTAGAAGATCAGAGTCTTTCTCCTCCACCATCTTGATCACAATTCCTTTAGAGATAATATTCTGATTATAATGTAAAAGTTAAAAATAGGAGATAGAAAATTCAGGATGAAGACCAATTGAGTTGTCTATAGACCTTAATAAAGATAGTGGTGAATTAAACAGAATTAAGCCAACAGCATTATGAGTGGGAAAATGAATATAACTCCAAAGGCAACTGTGACGTTAGACTGATTGGATTTGAGCTTGATTAACCAAAAAGGCCAATAATGAAGAAAAGTGAGGGTGGTGCTTAAGTTTCCATCTTGAGAAAAATTAAGAAAGATCAAAGACATCAGAAAAGGATTCCAATTAGTAGTATGGAAAAAAGATCATCTTTACTTCTTCATTAAAAAGACTGATTGCCTGGGAACTTCCATATTTGTCTACCGGAGAATTGAAGATGTGTGCCCAAAACTCGGACTTTCCTGGTGGTTCACCAGTAAGGAATCTACCTACAGTGCAGGAGATGCAGGAGATGGGTCCAATATCTAGGTCTGGAAAATCCCCTGGGGGAAGGCATGGCAACTCACCCCAGTATTCTTGCCTGGAGAATCTCATAAACAGAGAAACCTAGCAGCCTATAATCCATAGGGTTGCAAATAACTATACATGACTGAAGTGACTTAGCATACGTGCATGCACATCCAAAACTCTGGAAATATATCTGAGTTGAAAAAACTATCTGAAAATCATCAGGATTTGGAAAATTATTAAAATCAAAAGAGTTGATTGGATTGTGCATGAAAAATAAACCATATGAAAAGAATGCTGAGGCCAGTATCCAACTTTGACAAATGGGCAAAGGAAGAGGAGACTACTAAGAACCTGAGGGGAAAGAAAATAAAGACAATGACTTTTCACAGAAGTCAAGACAAAGAACAGTTTCAAGGGAAGAAAACATTTGACAGTTTCAAATGCTGCTGAAAGATAGTAAGGACAGGAATATTGTTGCATTTGGCCTTTGACTTGTTTGAAGATCTTCCTGTTATAAACATTGTTGAAATAAATAAACATTATCTCTTAACAATACATCTATAATTTATATGGTAGAGCTGTTTCAGTCAGTTCAGTTCAGTTGCTCAGTCATGTCTGACTCTTTGCAACCCCATGAATCGCAGCACGCCAGGCCTCCCTGTCCATCACCAACTCCCAGAGTTCACTCAGACTCACATCCATTGAGTCAGTGATGCCATCCAGCCATCTCATCTTCTGTTGTCCCCTTCTCCTCCTGCCCCCAATCCCTCCCAGCATCAGACTCTTTAACTCTTCACTTGAGGTGCCCAAAGTACTAGAATTTCAGCTTTAGCATCATTCCTTCCAAAGAAATCCCAGGGCTGATCTCCTTTAGAATGGACTAGTTGGACCTCCTTGCAGTCCAAGGGACTCTCAAGAGTCTTCTCCAACACCACAGTTCAAAGCATCAGTTCTTCGGTGCTCAGTTTTCCTCACAGTCCAACTCACATCCATATATGACCACTGGAAAAACCATAGCCTTGACCAGATTGACCTTAGTCGGCAAAGTAATGTCTCTGCTTTTGAATATGCTATCTAGGTTGGTCATAACTTTTCTTCCAAGGAGTAAGCGTCTTTTAATTTCATGGCTGCCGTCACCATCTGTAGTGATTTTGCAGCCCCAGAAAATGAAGTCTGACACTGTTTCCACTGTTTCCCCGTCTATTTCCCATGAAATGATGGGACCAGATGTCATGATCTTCGTTTTCTAAATGTTGAGCTTTAAGTCAACCTTTTCACTCGTCACTTTCACTTTCATCAAGAGGCTTTTTAGTTCCTCTTCACTTTCTGCCATAAGGATGGTGTCATCTGCATATCTGAGGTTATTGATATTTCTCCCAGCAATCTTGATTCCAGCTTCTGCTTCTTCCAGCCCAGCGTTTCTCATGATGAACTCTGCATATAAGTTAAATAAATAAGCAAGGTGACAATATACAGCCTTGACGTACTCCTTTTCCTGTTTGGAACCAGTCTGTTGTTCCATGTCCAGTTCTAACTGTTACTTCCTGACCTGCATATAGGTTTCTCAAGAGGCAGGTCAGGTAGTCTGGTATTCCCATCTCTTTCAGAATCTTCCACAGTTTGTTGTGATCCACACGGTCAACAGCTTTGGCATAGTCAATAAAGCAGAAATAGATGACTTTCTGGAACTCTCTTGCTTTTTCCATGATCCAGTGGATGTTGGCAATTTGATCTCTGGTTCCTCTGCCTTTTCTGAAACCAGGTTGGACATCTGGAAGTTCACTGTTCATGTATTGCTAAAGCCTGGCTTGGAGAATTTTGAGCATTACTTTGCTAGCGTGTAAGATGAGTGCGACTGTTTTTCTCTAGTTTGTGAACATAGCTAGCACATTCGAATTTCTTCCAGCTGAGTACAGCTATGGACAAGTTGTAACAAAAATAAAATCAAGTCACCAAGAAAATTAGCAAAAGCCATGTATTCATGATTTTGCATTGAAGGAGAATCCATCTGCCATCATTTTAGTTTAAAAATGTTTGTAATGATTATGGGTTTATAGTATGTGAACTGAACTGAACTAACAAACAACAGATGTTTATTTCTCACAGTTCTAGAAGCTGGAAAGTCCAAAATCAAGGTGCTAACAGATGTGGTTGCTGATGAAGTTCCAGTTCTTGCCTGTAGACTGTTGCCTTCTCTGTGTGTGCTTATATGGCCTCCCTTAGGTGTGTGTTCATGGAGAGAGGAAGAGCATGCAAACTCTCTTCTTTGTGTGTGTGTTGTCTTATAAATGCACCAATCCATGATGGAGGCTCCACCCTCATGACCTCATCTAAGCCAAATTACCAGGACTTCCTGGTGGTCCACTGCTTAAGACACTGTGTTCCTAAGGCAGGGGGCCCAGGTTGAATCCGTGGTTAGGGAACTAAGATTCCACATGCCACACAGTGCATCCAAACATATAAATAATAAAAATAAAAGACACCTGGAGAGGGTGTGAAGAAAAAGGAACCCTCTTACACTGTTGGTGGGAATGCAAACTAGTATAGCCACTAGTACAGCCACGATTATCCATAGGAGAATAGCGTCGAGATTCCTTAAAAACTGGAAATAGAACTGCTTCATGACCCAGCAGTCCCACTGCTGGGCATACACACCGAGGAAACCAGAATTGAAAGAGACACGCGTACCCCAATGTTCATCACAGCACTGTTTATAATAGCCAGGACATGGAAGCAACCTAGTTGTCCATCAGCAGATGAACAGATAAGAAAGCTGTGGTACATATACACAATGGAGTATTACTCAGCCATTAAAAAGAATACATTTGACTCAGTTCTAATGAGGTGGATGAAACTGGAGCCTATTATACAGAGTGAAGTAAGCCAGAAAGAAAAACAATAATACAGTATACTAATACATATATATAGAATTTAGAGAGATGGTAATGATAACCCTGTATGCGAGAATGCAAAAGAGACACAGATGTATAGAACAGTCTTTTGGACTCTGTGGGATGATTTGGGAGAATGTCATTGAACACGTATAATATCATATATAAAATGAATCGCCAGTCCAGGTTAGATGTATGATACTGGATGCTTGGGGCTGGTGTACTGAGATGACCCAGAGGGATGGTATGGAGAGGGAGAAGGGAGGGAGGTTCAGGATGGGGAACACGTGTATACCTGTCGCAGATTCATGTTGATATATGGCAAAGCCAATACAATATTGTAAAGCAATTAACCTCCAATTAAAATAAATAAATTTATATTTAAAAAGACACCAATTTCAAGTATTAATACATAACAAATCTAATTACCTCCTGATGTCCCTACCTCCTGATAGGGGTTAGAACTTTCACCTAGGAATTTTACAAGGGAAAAATGCATTCAGTTCATAATATACCATAAGAAGAGGAAACTTTAGAGTCAGTTTCTGCTTGGCAAGAATCTTATTACTGTGAATCCATACATATGAACCTTCAAGTTGCCAACAGTCATGTGCATTAGTTCACATGTCTGGGGTACATTGTGACATGCGTGCATCCTCTACAAGTGGTTGTGCTTTTGTGTACTTTACTGTACAGTACTGTATAGAATATACTACAGTATCTATCAAACCCACAGTATATCTGAAGGCAAGCATAAAAGCAGTTGTTATGTTATGTAGCTGTCTCTCTTATTGCTGAGGATCCTTTAGCTCTACCATCCACCACTTCTCCTCCCTCCCCCAGTCAGTAACTCTTGCTTGTTCACTACCTGCCAGCCCCTGTATGCCCACTGCTGTACTTATCAAGGTACTGTATTGTAAGATTAAAAATGTATCCTTTATTTTTTTGTGTTTGTTTTTATGTATTATTTGTGTGAAAAATATTATAAACCTGTTACAGTAAAGTACTATATAGCCAGTTGTGCTAATTGGGTACCTAGGCTGACTTTGTTGGGCTTATGAACAAATTGACTTATGAATATGCCCTCAGAACTGAACTCATTTGTATGTAGGGGACTTACTATAGAGTGGAATTTGGAATTCAGGGACAGCTTCTAATTTGCCATCCAGTACATCTGAGACTCCTTGCTTTGTTGCAAGGTATTAGCAAACAATTTGGGGGATTTCAGAAGAAGAAGAGGCAGATAGTTGTCTGTGGATGATCATTTCCTGAACTGAGTAAAGATCTATGTGTTGCTCTTTTGCAGGCAAACTGTCATGGTGGTCCTTAAGGAGACTGGGGATTAGCTGGCAGGATAAGGAGGTTTTTGGTTCTAATCAATAGTAGGACCGGAACTAAAGTGAAGCATTGCTTACTAGCTTGGCTCATGAAAGCTCCCAGACATGTTCTTCCACATTCTTGCATTTTTTGGCTTTTGCCTTTGCTCTCTTACAGTGAAACCATTGTACAAGAGAAGTCCATTTGGATACGTGAATCAACACTTGGATTCAAAAGCCCAATTAGGAATATCACTTTGGGAGATATAAGCTTCCATTATGCTATTCATTTGGGCATGGAAATTTATCTATTTTCATTGGGTACATTTTAATAAAATATAGTATTTTCCCGCCATCTTTAGTTTTTCTTTAAAATGTCTGTAGTAAGCATGTATAACAAGGAACAATAGATTATAAAATCTGAAAAAATATTCACATGGAAAAGTTATTTAATGTTATTAAGTTCTCATTTTTTCATTCTTCATGTATTAAAAATAGGAAATTTGATTTCTCACATTCATCTCTCTAGGATAGTGCATGGTTTATAACATCAGTTACCCAAATCAAAGTGTAGAATATGTTACTTTTCATGATGATTATAGACATTAAATGAAAAAAATGTAAGAGAAATACTTTGTTTTAAAAGGAAAAGCTATACAGGGGTTGCTGTATAAATTGGGGGTGCTACATTTCTCCCTCCTAGTAACAACCAGTCCTACTGAGTGGGTAAAGCTGTTCTGAAAGAAGTATGTACGATGGGGAAGTTGCAGTCTTTGCTCTGTATATCATGTTTCCATTTTCACTTTTCATAAGTTTTAAGAATAGCCAGCCATTTTATTTTTATTGAAATAAATTGCAGATTTATTGGTAGCAGTATCTCTTTTCTCTTTGTATCTCCTTCAAAATCTGACACATTTATGCAAATACATGATTTCCTTCATATATTTTGTCCAAATAACTTGAAATGAAGCATATCTAAAACTCAGGACCATTTTTCAATTGTTAATAAATCACATCATAATTAAATTATCAATTTTCATCCAGTTCAAAGATTAAATTCCGAAAGTCCCATTTATCTCTTCAAATATTTCAACAGGTATTATACCAGCTGCCAGAATCTATCAACAATAATTTGTACAGGTCCATATAATGTCAGTGATTATATAAAAAAGAAGCATCTTCTACTTATTCATTGTGTGTTGTTGCTGTTGTTTAGTCACTAAGTTGTGTCAGACTCTTTGTGAACCCATGGACTGTAGCCTCCCAGATTCCTCTGTCCACAGGGTTTTCTAGGCAAGAATACTGGAGTGGGTTGTCATTTCCTTCTCCAGAGGATTTTCCAGACTCAGGAACTGAACCCAGGTCTCCGGCTTGGCAATCAGATATTTTACCACTGAGCCACCTGGGAAGCCCAACTTAGTCATTAAATAAGGCTTATAGAATACCTATTATAAAAAATACTTTTATGGAAAATAGAAATTTAAAAATGAACCAAAATGGCCCAAGTCTTGCCCCACTCTTTGCTTCACTTAAATTTGCTTCTTAAAAGGTGTCATTATCAGTAAACTTCTGTAGACAGACATCACCCTCTGGATGTAACAGTGATATAGTGAGTCTTACACAAATGACATAACGCTCCATGTCATTCTCCAAGTGGCAGATCTGTGATTCCATCAAGGCACACCTTAGTTTCAAAGCCAGATCTCTTTGTATTGTGCTCATTGTCAACATACAGAGGTGACTGAACATTATAAAGAAGACTTTAGCAATAACATACTGCATTATACTCCAGATTAGTTGCTGTTGATGAATGCTCTCATCCCCTTGAAACTATTGTTTCCTTGTTTAATAGATTTACAGGTTTGCCTTCTTGGCTGCATTTAACTGCCTCAATTCTTAGTTGTCAAGGTTCTTCACAATACGTTCTTTCTTTTTCCTTGTATACAACTTCTTCCAGGTGGAGTTAATCTACATGTGTATTGTTAATGTTTATGTATATAAGGATGGAATCTAAATCTATTAGCCAACGTTTCAGAAACAAAGACTTGATTGAAAAAAATAATCTTTGCTTTTTTAGAACTGAAGCCCAATACGCAGATTCAAGAAGCACTTGAATTGTGTTCTTTTGGGCCACAAAATGGAGAAAACTTATAAAGGCAAAAGCTCAAGACCACAGTCAATTACATGAGCTATGTATCAAGAATTATAATTAGACCTGGAAATAAGTAGAGTGTGTGCTAGGTTGCATCAGCCGTGTCTGTATCTTTTCGACTCCATGGAGTGAAGCTCACCAGGCTCAAGAATACTGAAGTAGGTTACCATGTCCTTCTTCAGGGGGTCTTACCAACCCAGGGGTTGAACCCGTATCTCTTGTTTCCTGCATTGGTAGATGGGTTCTTTACTACTAATGCCATCTGAGATTGATCAAAATGGTTGCAGAGTTACAAGAGGAACAGACTTGAGACCACTAGGTTGTGGCAAAGTATTATTTTATAAGCTGCTGGTATCCTGTGGACTTAATAGAAGCATAAGATATTAAGAAGAGGTGGCAAGAATACACAGAAGAACTATACAAACAAAGATCTTCAGGACCCAGATAATCATGATGGTGTAATCACTCAACCAAGAGCCAGATATCCTAGAATGTGAATCAAGTGGGCCTTAGGAAGCATTACTATGAACAAAGCTAGTGGAGGTGATGGAATTCCAGTTGAGCTACTTCAAATGCTAAAAGATGATGCTGTGAAAGTGCTGCACTCAATATGCCAGCAAATTTCGAAAACTCAGCAGTGGCCATGGGACTGGAAAAAGTCAAGTTTCATTCCAATCTCAAAGAGAAGCAATGTCAAAGAATGTTCAAAGTACCGCACAATTACACTCATCTCACAGGCTACTAAAGTAATGCTCAAAATTCTCCAAGGCAGGCTTCAACACTAAATGAATCATGAACTTCCAGATGTTCAAGTTGGATCAAAAGGCAAAGGAACCAGAAATCAAACTGGCAGCATCTGTTGGATCATCAAAAAACAAGAGTTCAAGAAAAACATCTATTTCTGCTTTATTGACCTTGCCAAATCCTTTGACTGTGTTAATCACAAAAAACTGTGAAACATTCTTAAAGAGATGGGAATACCAGACCACCTGACCTGCCTCTTGGGAAACCTATATGCAGATCAGGAAGCAACAGATAGAACTGGACATGGAACAACAGACTGGTTCCAAATAGGGAAAGGAGTCTGTCAAGTCTGTATATTGTCACCCTGCTTATTTAACTTATATAGTATACAGAGTACATCATGAGAAATGCTGGACTGGATGAAGTACAACCTGAAATCAAGATTGCCGTGAGAAATATCAATCACTTCAGATATGCTGATGACACCACCTTATGGCAGAAAGTGAAGAAGAACAAAAGAGCCTCTTGATGAAAGTGAAAGAGGAGAGTGAGAAATTTGGCTTAAAGCTCAACATTCAGAAAACTAAGATTATGGCATCTGGTCCCATCACTTTATGGCAAATAGATGGGGAAACAATGGAATCAGTGTCAAACTTTATTTTTCTGGGCTCCAATATCACTCAGATGGTGATTGCATCCATGAAATTAAAAGATGCTCGCTTTTTGGAAGGAAAGTTATGACCAACTTAGAGAGCATATTAAAAAGCAGAGACATTACTTTGCCAACAAAGGTCTGTCTACTCAAAGCTATGGTTTTTCTAGTAGTCATGTATGGATGTGAGAATTGGACTATAAGAAAAGCTGAGTGCTAAAGAATTGATACTTTTGAACTGTGGTGTTGAAGACTCTTGAGAGTCCCTAGGACTGCAAGGAGATCCAATCAGTCCATCCTAAAGGAGATTAGTCCTGGATATTCATTGGAAGGACTGATACTGAAGCTGAAACTCCAATACTTTGGCTACTAGATGAGAAGAGCTGACTCATTTGAAAAGACTCTGATGCTGGGAAAGATTGAGGGCAGAAGGAGAACAGGACAAGAAAGGGTGACATGGTTGGATGGCATCACTGACTCAATGGACATGAGTTTGAGTAAACACAAGGAGTTGGTGATCAACAGGGAGGCCTGGCATGCTGCAATCCCTAGGGTTGCAAAGAGTCGGACAAGACTGAGACTGAACTGAACTGAACTGACCCTTGAGTTTGGTATAGTTCACAGAAAATACCAGTTATCCATGGTATAAGGACCTGTCTGAGGCCAGATCCTCAATTCTACTCCAACTCTGTTTTGAATACCTGAACTGTACTTGCAAGCTTATCTAAGCTCTCTGGCTACTCTTCTGGATATCAAACATGTATTGAAAAGACTACTAGATATCTAGATATCTCTATTTAGACATTCTTGAGACATATTAAACACATTTTATAAAAACAATTCTGTTACTACATCTCACTACTCTCACAGCTACCATCACACACACATATACACACATACGTAAACCCAGAGACTCATAGGCACATACATACACTGAGAGACACATACACACACTGAGACTCATACACACACACATGAACTATTATTCTATATATTCAAAGGGCATGCTATCACTATCCATCCAGTTGTTGAAAGAAAGAAAAATTATAATTTGAGCATGTTTCATTTCTTACAGCCCTTGCATAGTCATACAAATGTTATTAAGTATTTCTCATATACAGCCAATCTCTCCTTTTCCATTCCTACCTCAGACTCACTGTTCTGTGGACTATAGAGTTAGTTATGGGCAAAGTTCTCACTCAGTGGATCTAATTTTTCTCAGAAGGTGCTGATTTCACTGTAGTTCATCTGAATGTGATGGTCTGCTACAACATCTCAGTGTCTGACCTACAGCTCTGATTGCAGTCAGACTTGATGAAGTTCTCATGTGTAAGTGAGCTGAGAGACTTAGGCCAATCAGACCTGATAAATGACCCAAAGGCTCTGATACCAGAAGATTCTTAATGAGGTGAGTAGGGATGGGCGATGTTTAGTCACCAGAAACATCTTAATTAATGATCTAAAAGTGGAAGAAAACAAAGCATCTAATAATTTACTGATGATAAAAAATTGAGAAATATTAGACATGCTATTATGAGTCTAACATTTAAAAGGGATTTACATGATTAGACAAAATTTTAGAAAATGGTTCATCTCTTGCAATTGCAATGGAATACAGCTCTGAGAGACAGATAATAGAATAACATTATGTAAAGCAGAGCCCCAAGATGAGACATTCAAAAGAACAAGTATGAAGTCTTTAATTTTGTCTGATTTTTCAACTAATCATCATACTATTTACATTTTTTTCAGAACAAACAAAAATTAAAATAACCATGGCTCAGGAAATTGAATTAAAGTCATAGCTATTCAGTGGCAGAGGTGGTATCATAATATTGATTGCTTAATTAATGCTCTAGAATTATTGCACATAATAACAAATCTGGAGGAAACAGCTTAGAAAACCAAAGATCAATACTTACAATTATTTTTGCTCCATTTAAAAAATTGTATTTTACATACAGTACTTTACTGGGTACTGTACATTTCATATTCCAAATGAAATCCATTTTCTTGTATTACTCAGGTGCACTGAGTTGCCTGATCATCACAGGAGATTCAACCATATGAATGCAATAGGAAGATTAGTGCCATCCCTGAAAATGCCCACCTCCTGATTCCCAGAGCCTGTCAATATGTTAGGTTACATAGCAATAGGAACTTTGTAGATGTGATTAAGATTACAGACCTTGAGATGGGACAATTATCTTGGATTATTTAGGTAGGTACAATAAAATCACATGTGTTCTTAAAAACAGCAGTCTGCAGTCACATGGATGAAGGGGGAAAAGTGAGGTAGAAATATTCCACCAGTGTTGTTGGGGCCACAAGCCAAAGAAATTGGGTGGCTTTTTAGAAGTTGATTGTGATGCCTAGATGACAGCCAGCTTGGAAAAGGAGAGTGAATTCTGTCAACAAGCTGCATGAACCTGGAAGTGGACTCTCTCCCATGGTCTCTAGTAAGGAATGCAGCCCTGCCTACACTGTGATTTTGGCCTGTAATGTTCTATATGAAAGAGGCAGTCAAACTGGGCTGTATGTGGACTTAGAATCTAAGTAACTGGGATACAGTAAAAGGGTGCTATTTTCAGTCACTAATTTATGATAAATTGTTACAGCAGTGGTAGGCAACTGATACTTTAAACCAAAGAAATAGCATAATAAATGGAAGTTTAGACACAGAAAAATTATCAACTAGTCACACATATATAGGCTAGAAGTCAATCAGATCTCAAAAGAATGATTTTCCCCTTGAAGTTAGATAGTGTTCAAAATTGTTCACATTCAGCTTTTTAGTCTGGTCATTATAAAGGTTGGACTTCTATACAGTTTTAAAAATTGGACATATTAATGTCAAAAGTATTATGTGCTTTAAAAAATATCTTATTACAAAGATGTGTTCAAATTTAGGGTTTTTTTTTAATCATCTGCATGCCTGATTTACAGAGTAAGCAAGACAATTTATACCAGATATGTTTCTATATATTTATATTTATTGCTTCTTTTATTTGTTCTATTTTTCCTTTTTTGGTTGTGCTTCATGGCTTAGGGGATATTAATTCACCAGCTAAGGACTGAACCTCAGACCACTGCAGTGGAAGCATTGAGTCCTAAACCACTAGACCTCCAGGGAATTCCCTATTTATTCATTTGAATAGATATTATATTATCATAGTTTAAAAAAAAAAAAACATTCCCTCTGTTATTTCTACGTGAGCAGATCTTTCCCACCCCAAATGGGTACTCACACTTTGTATTCATATGTGTTCATCTAGAGATACCTATGTAAATTCTAATACATCTTAACCTCCTTTTAAATTACATTTTTAACATTATGCTCATCAATCTATACCTTTTTCACATTTTATATATATATATATATATACATATATATAATGCGCTGTATACATATGCACATACATATGCATATACATATATATTATACATATATATATGTATATGTATATGATGTATATGTATACCCTTGCAGAAGGGAATGGCAACCCACTCCAGTATTCTTACCTGGAGAAACCCGTGGACAGAGGAGCCTGGTAAGCTACAGTCCATAGTAGTCCATAGTCCAGGGGTCTCAAAGAGTCAGACATGACTGAAAGACTAATTCATACATATATTTACACTATGGAAAATATTTATATCATTACATAAAGCCTCTAATTTAAGCAATATAACTGAACAACCATTATATTTAGAATAATTTTTAAGCACAGAGAAAATTACAAGTGTACATAAAACATAGTCTTTTTATCAATAGTCATCTTTTCTAGTAAGGTAGTACAGTCACCATGAACAGATCTACTGAGTAACATAGTTCTGAAAAAGCCCCACAAGGTAACGGGTAGACAGTAAACAACATATATCTTAACAGTGAAAGGTCATTTCCAGATAGGAGGTTTTCTTGTGAGTTCACAATTGAAGCAAGTCATTTATGGTGCTGAAGAAAACACAAGTGTTCTAGAGAGACATCAAGGGCAGACGAAACACCATGGTCAGAAAATCTGGCTTGGGGGAGAGTAATAACATAAAACAAAATAAAACAAAAGTGGCCACTAAAGAGATAAGGTATTGACCAGATAGTGATGCCATGTGAAGGAGTTTGAAGTTAAAACAGAGCAATGTAAAATTGTCTCTCCCCCTACTACCTTATTACCAGATGATCTAAAGAATATGAGATCTCATGCTCCGGGTGGACAAGGAAAGCCTGAGAAGGTGACTGATGGATTTGATAATACAATTAATGTCAAGTCCTAAGGAAGAACTTTCCAGGTAGAGTGTAGCAAATGTGGTGAGATGGAATGAAAATGCCAAGGAAGCTGAAACACAGACAGCAGGAAGAAAAATGAAAAGAAGGGGTGCTGGAGAGAAAAAGGAGGGCCAGCTCATGTAGACTGTGTCCATCAAGATTGAGCCTATTTAATAATACCTGTGATGGAAAAACACTGGAATGTCTTTGAGTAAATGGAATGCTTATAAAGGGGTTAGCACTGTCTGGCTCATGGTTACTGTAAAAAATGATAACTATTTTTCTTATTTGTCCTAGATTATAGAGTTGGCCTGAAAGTCTTTATAGTCTTTATAGTGAATACTTTTCATGGGATCTTGATAAGTAAACATGGATTATAAAAATTATTCATATGGTAATAAGACTCAAACCAAGTTTGGAATCTGGTTAGCTTCATGGTTTGCAGTTGTTGTATATTATTCTAACCTCAGTAGATGAGCTGTCTCAGTAAAGCATATAGTATATTTAAGGAACAGTAGTATCTTAGTGAATTATCTCACTGGAATTTCATTGCAGCCTTGGGAAATGACAAGAAGAGATGCATCGAAACCCTTTTTAACAGTGAACCAAGATTAGCCTTACATAAGTGAGTGAGAAAAGAAAACTGGATTGTGAGCATAAACCTCGAGTAATTGGGGTCTGAGACTTGGAGGGTTTTAGGCCATGTAGGGCCCCACAGGCCACTGTAAAGAATTTAGGACCTTTCTCTTGAGTGAAATAGGAATTCACTGGAGGTTTTGAGTTGAAGGGTGAAATGACTTAACTTGCATTGAAAAAAATAAATAAATAAATTCACTCTGGCTTCTTTGTGAGAAGAGAAGTGAAAGAAAAGATTATTAAAAAGCTACTAAAATCATCCAAGAGAGAGATGATGACAACATGGACCAGGGTAGTAGTGGGGTGTTGTGGATTGATTAGATTCTGGAAATATACCAGTGAAAAAACCAGTGGTATTCTGGAGGGTTGGCTGTGCTCAGTGAGACAAAAGGAGAGCCAAGGTTATGGTGATGAAAACAGCATATCACTTCCGTGTCTTCTTTCCCAAAATCAATACAGACAGTATAATCAGGAAAAAAAAAAAAAACACACACATCAGAAAAGTTATAATAGCGTGACATACTACAGAATACCTGACCATGACTTCTCAAAAGTGTCAAAGTCATCAAAAACAAAGCAAGCCTGAGAAAAGGTACAACTGATAAGAGTCTAAGGGGACATGAGAAGGGAGTATAAAGTGGTATTCTGGGAGGATTGTGTAGCAAAGGAAAGGGCATTAGTTAATAGCTGAAGAAAACTGATTTAAGTGTGAACTTGAAATAATAAAATTAATATTGGTTCATGGATTGTCACAAATTTACCATATTAATTTAAGATGTTAATAATAATAATAGGGAAAACTGAGTGCAGAGTGTATGAATACTTTCTGTACCATCTTCACATTTTTCTAAATTAAAACTCTAAAAAGTAAGTGCTATTAAAAATAAAAAGGAAGAGTCAAAGATGATTTCAATTTTTATGTTCTGATCAAATGGAAAAGGCAGTTATCATTTATGTGAGAGAAGATATGGGGTCTTGTGAATTCAGTATGAACCACTTTTCTCTTCTTTAATGACAGTCTTCACGCTATCATTAAGATACACAGACACGGGATTAATATGAGTGACCTGGGCAACACAGGCTGAGTTAAAATGCATTTGAATTTTCTTGAAATGCTTCCTGGGAAAAGTGGAGTGTGAGGAAGTCTTTGAGGATGGGACAAGATTTGAAAATGTACAGAGGTTAAAATCCTCCTTTGAGAGAGACCTAATTCCTTCTTTTGTAATATTCACATTTTCAGTTCAGTTCGTATTTCCTTGCTCTTTCATCTATACCTTTGGCCATTGAAAGGGTTGTTTTGATTTACTTTTGCCCGTATTCACACTTATTTGTTTTTATTTTTTCAAATCATGCTTGTACTTGAGGAGCAAATAGCCCTTTGAAAGTGAAAGTGAAGTCGCTCAATCGTGTCTGATTCTTTGCGACCCCATGGACTTTAGCCTACCAGGCTCCTCCGTCTGTGGGATTTTCCAGGCAAGAGTACTGGAGTGGGTTGCCATTTCCTTCTCCAAAATTGCCCTTTGGGAACCCATTAGTTTTTCTTGGGGATCCTTTCCCATGCTGCACTGGAGTCCTTTATCTCCTGGTTCCATTTGTCTGCAGTCAGCACTTTTTCATGTCTCATGAAATATCTGTGATGAATAGCATCACTTTCCCTGCTATTATTACAAATAGGAGATGCAACTCTCCACCATCTGCAGTCACAGTGCTTCAAAAAACACATTAGCTGCTTTTAAAAAGATAACTCTTTCATAATATTCTAAATAATTCCTTTGACTCATGAGTAGATGTACACTCTAAGATCACTCATTCCCATTCATATTTTCTTCAATCAACACTGAAGTAAATACACTACAAACACAGAGGCATGTACATATATCATATATCTTTATCAGTTCTTACCCATGTTTATGGATTAGTCAGTTACTCTCTTAGATCCTTTATGGCATATCTGGAAAACTAAATGATTGACAGCTAATCATTTTATGAGGTCTAATTCTCTATTCCATTAAGTTTCTGTAGAAAGAAAGTGAAGTTGCTCAGTCATGTCTAACTTTTTGCAACCCCATGGACTATAACCTACCAGGCTCCTCCATCCATGGGATTTTGCAGGCAAGAATACTGGAGTGTGTTGCCATTTCCTTCTCCAAATTTCCATCATCTCTTGTCAATTGTCAATAAGAATGGGAAAAAAAATCCATTCTTTCTTTAATAATTTTATGTCATTAACTAATTTCTTCTTTTCCTTTTGCTAACTGATTTTACCCAGTAGGTGGGGATAGGCAGTTAACCAACACATGTGATCAAGTAAGGTGGTAGATGATTCAGTGAGTAAAAATAATCACTGGAAAGACTAGTTGTTTTCTTTTCTTTTTTTTCCTCTTGTCTAAAGGATTTAACTGTTCATCTAAATATCAAATCAAGGTTATGATGGCCAGAGAACACCCTTAGGTTACTGATTTGTCCTGGATTTTGTCATTTGGTTAAACCTATCACTTCATGGGAAATAGATGGGGAAACAGTGGAAACAGTGTCAGACTTTATTTTCTGGGGCTGCAAAATCACTGGAGATGGTGACTGCAGCCATGAAATTAAAAGACGCTTACTCCTTGGGAGAAAAGTTATGACCAACCTAGATAGCATATTCAAAAGCAGAGACATTACTTTGCCAGCAAAGGCCCATCTAGTCAAATCAATGGTTTTTCCAGTGGTCATGTATGGATGCAAGAGTTGGACTGTGAAGAAAGCTGAGCACCAAAGAATTGATGCTTTTGAACTGTGGTGTTGGAGAAGAGTCTTGAGAGTCCCTTGGACTGCAAGGAGACCCAACCAGTCCATTCTAAAGGAGATCAGCCCTGGATGTTCTTTGGAAGGAATAATGCTAAAGCTGAAACTCCAATATGCTGGCCACCTCATGCCGAAGAGTTGACTCACTGGAAAAGACTCTGATACTGGGAGGGATTGGGGGCAGGAGAAGAAAGGGACAACAGAGGATGAGATGGCTGGATGGCATCACTGACTCGATGGACTTGAATCTGAGTGAACTTCAGGAGTTGGTAATGGACAGGGAGGCCTGGCGTGCGTAATTCATGGGGTTGCAAAGAGTCAGACACGACTGAGCGACTGAACTGAACTGAAGGTTGATACAGAGCTCCCATTTGAGTTTCCTGAGCCATACGGCAAATTCCCATTGGCTATTTTACATATGGTAATGTAAGTTTCCATGTTACTCTTTTCATACCTCTCACCTTCTCTTACCCTCTCCCCATGCCCAAAGTTGATTCTGTTCATCTGTTTCTCCATTGTTGCCAAGTAAATAAATTCTTCAGTACCATTTTTCTCGATTCCATATATATGCATTAGAATACAATATTTATCTTTCTCTTTCTGACTTACTTCATTCTGTATAATAGATTCTAGGTTCATCCACCTCATCAGAACTGACTCAAATGTGTTCCATTTTATGGCTGAGTAATATTCCATCATGTTTATGTACCACAACTTCTTTATTCCTTCATCTGTCGATGGGCATATCTAGGTTGTCCCCATGTTCTAACTATCGTAGTGTTGCAATCAACAATGGGATACATGTGTCCTTTTCAATTCTGATTTCCTCAGGGTGTATGCTTAAGAGTGGAATTGCTGTGTCATATGGTGGTTTTATTCCTGTTTTTTAAAGGAATCTCTATACCATCTTCCATAGTGGCTGTATCAATTTACATTCCCACCAACAGTGCAAGAGTATTCCCTTTTGTCCACTCTCTCTCCAGCGTTTATTGTTTGTAGACTTTTTGATGATAGCCATTCTGACTGGTGTGAGGTGGTATCTCATTGTAATTTTGATTTGCATTTCTCAAATAATGAGCAATACTGAGCATCTTTTCATATGTTTGCTAACCGTCTGTGTGTCTTCTTTGGAGAAATGTCTGTTTAGGTCTTTTTCCTAGTTTTTGATTGGGTTGTTTGTTTTTCTGGTATTGAGTTGTATGAGCTGCTTGTATATTCTGGAAATTAATCCTTTGCCAGTGGTTTCATTTGCTGTTACTATCTCACATTCTGAGGGTTGTCTTTTCACCTTGCTTATAGTTTCCTTTGCTGTTCAGAAGTTTTTAAGTTTAATCAAACCCCATTTATTTACTTTTGTTTTTATTTCCATTACTCTAGGAGGTGGGTTATAGAGGATCTTGCTTTGATTTATGTCATCGAGTGTTCTGCCTATGCTTTCCTCTAAAAGTTTATAGTTTCTGGTCTTACATTTAGGTCTTTAATTCATTTTATCTTTGTGTATGGTGTTAGGACATGTTCTAATTTCATTCTTTTACATGTAGCTGTCCAGTTGTCCCAGCACCATTTATTGAAGAGGGCTGTCTTTGTCCCATTGTATTTTCTTGCTTCTTTTGTCAAAAATAAGGTACCTATAGGTGCATGGGTTTATTTCTGGTTTATTTCCATCTCGTTCTTTTGGTCTGTATTTCTGTTTTCATGCCAGTACCATACTGTCTTGAAGATTGTAGCTTTGTAGTATAATCCGAAGTCAGGAAGGTTGTTCCTCCTGCTCCATTCTTCTTTCTCAAGACTGCTTTGGATATTTGGGGTCTTGTGTTTCCATATGAATTGGGAAATTTTTTGTTCTTGTTCTATAAAAAAATGCTATTGGTAATTTGATAGGAATCTCATTGAATCTGTGACTGCACTTGGTAGTATAGTTGTTTTCACAATATTGATTCTTCCTACCAAGGAACATGGAATATCTCTCCATCTGTTTATGTTGCCTTTGATTTATTTCGTTAGTGTCATAATTTTCTGTGTACAGGTCTTTTGTTTCCTTAGGTGAGTTTATTCCTAGATATTTAATTCTTTTTGTTAAATGATGAATGTAATTTATTCCTTAATTTCTCTTTCTAATTTTTCATTGTTAGAATATAAAAATGCAAGTGATTTCTCTCCATTGACTTTGTACCCTGCAACTTTGCTAAGTTCACTGACTAGCTCTAGTAATTTTCCAATACTATCTTTAGGGTTTTCTATGTACAGTATCATGACATCTGAAAACAGTGAGAACCTTACTTCTTATTTTCCAATCTATATTCCTTTTATTTCTTTTTCTTCTTTGATTGCCATAGCTAAGACTCCCAGAACTATGTTGAATAATAATGGTGAAAGTGGATACACTTGTCTTGTTCCTGATCTTAGGGGGAATGCTTTCCATTTTTAATCACTGAGAATAATGTTTGCTGTAGGCTTATCATATAGGGCCTTTTCATGATCTGAGCCACAGTCAGCTCCTGGTCTTGTTTTTGTTGACTGTATAGAGCTTCTCCATCTTTGGCTGCAAAGAATATAAGCAGTCTGATTTCGGTATTGACCATCTGGTGATGTCCATGTGTAGAGTCTTCTCTTGTGTTGTTGGAAGAGGGTGTTTGCTATGATGAGTGCATTTTCTTGGCAAAACTCTATTAGTCTTTGCCCTGCTTCATTCCACATTCCAAGGCCAAATTTGCCTGTTACTCCAGGTGTTTCTTGACTTCCTACTTTAGCATTCCAGTCCCATATAATGAAAAGGACACCTTTTTGGGGTGTTAGTTCTAAAAGGTCTTGTAGGTTTTCATGGAACCATTCAACTTCAGCTTTTTCAGAATTACTGGTTGGGGCATAGACTTGGATTACTGTGATACTGAATGGTTTGCCTTGGAAATGAACAGAATCATTCTGTCATTTTTGAGATTGCATCCAAGTACTGCATTTCAGACTCTTTTGTTGACCATGATGGCTACTCCATTTCTTCTGAGGGATTCCTGCCCGCAGTAGTAGATATAATGGTCATCTGAGTTAAATTCACCCATTCCAGTCCATTTTAGTTTGCTGCTTCCTAGAATGTCAACATTCACTCTTGAAATCTCTTGTTTGACCACTTCTAATTTCCCTTGATTCATGGACCTGATATTCCAGATTCCTATGCAATATTGCTCTTTACAGCATGAGACCTTTCTTCTCTCACCAGTCACATCCACAGCTGGATATTCTTTTTGCTTTGGCTCCATCCCTTTATTCTTTCTGGAGTTATTTTTCCACTGATCTCCAGTAGCATTTTAAGTATCTACTGACCTGGGGAGTTCCTCTTTCAGTATCCTATCATTTTGCCTTTTCATACTGTTCATGGGGTTCTCAAGGCAAGAATACTGAAGTGGTTTGCCATTCCCTTCTCCAGTGGACCACATTCTGTCAGACCTCTCCTCCATGATCCATCCGTCTTGGGTTGCCTGCAGGCATGGCTTAGTTTCATTGAGTTAGACAAGGCTGTGGTCCTAGTATGACTAGATAGACTAGTTTTCTGTGAGTGTGGTTTCAGTGTGTCTGCCCTCTGATGCCCTCTTGCAACACCTACCATCTTACTTGGGTTTCTCTTACCTTGGGCATGGGGTATCTTTTCATGGCTGCTCCAGCAAAGTGCAGCCACTGCTCCTTACCTTGGATGAAGGGTATCTCCTCACTGCTGCACTTCCTGGTGTGGCTCATCTAGAGCCAGACATCCTGGAATGTGAAGTCAAGTGGGCCTCAGAAAGCATGACTATGAACAAAGCTAGTGGAGGTGATGGAATTCCAGTTGAGTTATTTCAAATCCTGAAAGATTTGAAAGTGCTGCACTCAATATGCTAGCAAATTTGGAAAACTCAGCAGTGGCCACAGGACTGGAAAAGGCCAGTTTTCATTCAATCCCAAAGAAAGGCAATGCCAAAGAATGCTCAAACTACCGCACAATTGCACTCATCTCACATGCTAGTAAAATAATGCTCAAATTCTCCAAGCCAGGCTTCAGCAATACGTGAACTGTGAACTTCCTGATGTTCAAGCTGGTTTTAGAAAAGGCAGAGGAACCAGAGATCAAATTGCCAACATCCGCTGGATCATGGAAAAAGTCAGAGAGTTTCAGAAAAACATCTATTTCTGCATTATTGACTATGCCAAAGCCTTTGACTGTGTGGATCACAATAAACTCTGGAAAATTCTGAAAGAGATGGGACTAAGATGCTGACTAAGATCTGTCTATTCAAGGCTATGGTTTTTCCTGTGGTCATGTATGGTTGTGAGAGTTGGACTGTGAAGAAGGCTGAGCACCAAAAATTGATGCTTTTGAACTGTGATGTTGGAGAAGACTCTTGAGAGTCCCTTGGACTGCAAGGAGATTCAACCAATCCATTCTGAAGGAGATCAACCCTGGGATTTCTTTGGAAGGAATGATGCTAAAGCTGAAACTCCAGTACTTTGGCCACCTCATGTGAAGACTTGACTCATTGGAAAAGACTCTGATGCTGGGAGGGATTGGGGGCAGAAGGAGAATGGGACGACAGAGGATAAGATTGCTGAATGGCATCACTGAATTGATGGACGTGAGTCTGAATGAATTCTGGGAGTTGGTGATGGACAGGGAGGCCTGGCGTGCTGTGATTCATGGGGTCGCAAAGAGTCGGCCACGATTGAGGGACTGAAATGTTTGATAGAATTCTCCTGTGAAGCCACCTGGTCCTGGACTTTTTTTTTTGGGGGGGATTTTTGATCACAGCTTCAATTTTAGTGCTTGTGATTGGGTTGTTCATAATTTCTATTTTTTCCTGGTTCAGTCTTGGAAAATTGTACTTTTCTCAGAATCTGTCCATTTCTCCAGGTTATCTATTTTATTGCCATATAGTTTTCCATAATAGTCTCTTATAATCCTTTGTACATTGTCTGTTGTAATCTCTCCTTTTTCATTTCTCATTTTGTTGATTTGAGTCTTCTCTCTCTCTCTCTCTTTTTTTTTTTCTTGATGAGTCTGGCTAAAGGTTTGTCAATTTTGTTTATCTTCTCAAAGAACCAGCTTTTAGTTTTATTAATCTTTACTACCATTTCTTTCATTTCTTTTTCATTTATTTCTGCTCAGATCTTTATGATTTCTGTCCTTCACTAATTTTGTGTTTTTGTTGTTGTTGTTTTTATTCTTTTTCGAGTTGTTTTAGGTGTAAAGTTATGTTGCCTGTTTGATGTTTTTCTTGTTTATTGTGGTAGGATTGTATTACTATAAACTTACCTCTTAGAACTGCTTTTAGTGCATCCTGTAGGTTTTGAATTGTCATGCTTTCATTGTCATTTGTTTCTAGAATTTTTTGGTTATTTTTTTTTTAGTTCTTCAGTAATCTGTTGGTTATTTAGAAACATGTTTAATATCCATGTGTTTGTGTTTTTTAGAGGTGTTTTTTTTTTTCTAATCTCATAACATTGTGGTTGGAGAAGATGCTTGATATGATTTAAATTTTCTTAAATTTACTGAGGTTTGATGTTCCATGTGCATTTGAGAAGAAGGTATATTCTGCGTTTGGGTTGGAATACCTGAAGATATCAATGAGATCCATCTCATCTAATGTATCATTTAAGACTTGTGATTCCTTATTAATTTTCTGTTTTGATGATCTGTCCATAGTGTGAGTGGGGTGTTAAAGTCTGCTACTATTATTGTGTTACTGTCAATTTCTCCTTTTATGTCTGTTAGTGTTTGTCTTATGTACTAAGTTGCTACTGTGTTGAGTACATAGATATTTGCAAATGTTATGTCTTCCTCTTGGACTGATCCCTTGATCATTATGTAGCATCCTTCTTTATCTTTTTTCTATCTCTTTGTATATATCTATTTTGTCAGATATAAAGATTGCTATTCAGGCTTTCTTTAGCTTCCCATTTGCATGGAATGTATTTTTCCATCCTCTCACTTTCAATCTATATGTCTCTTTAGGTCTGAAGTGGGTTTCTCATAGACAGCATATATATGGATCTTATTTTTGTATCTTCAGTTATTCTGTCTTTTGGTTGGAGCAATTAACCTATTTACAGTAATTATTGATATATAACTCCAGGAGTTGGTGATGGACAGGGAGGCCTGGCTTGCTGCGATTCATGGGGTCGCAAAGAGTCGGACACCACTGAGAGATTGAACTAAACTGAACTGATATTCCTATATTTGAGTGAACTCTGGGAGTTGATGATGGACAGGAAGGCCTGGCATGCTGCGATTCATGGGGTTGCAAAGAGTTGGACACTACTGAGTGACTGAAATGAACTGAACTGATTGCCACTTTCTTAATTGTTTGGGGTTGATTTTGTAGATTTCTTTTCTTTTCTTTTCTCTCTCTCTCTCTTGTAGTTTTTTAACGTGTCATAAAGCTGGTTTGGTGGTACTGAATTCCCTTAACTTTTACTTGTCTGAAATTCTTTTTATTTCTCCATCAATTTTGAATGAGATCCTTTTCAGGTACAGTAATCTTGGTTGTAGATTTTTCCCTTTCAGTGCTTTAAATATATCTTACCTTTCCCTTCTGGCCTGCAGGCTTCTGCTGAAAGGTCAGCTGTTAAGCGTATGGGGTTTCCCTTGTATGTTACTTCTTGCTTCTCCTTGCTGCTTTTAATATTCTTTCTTGTGTTTAGTCTTTGTTAGTTTGATTAGTATGTGTCTTTGTGTGTTTCTCCTTGGATTTATCCTGTATGGAGCTCCTTATGACTTTTGGAATTAACATTTTATTTTTCATGTTGGGGAAATTTTCAACTATAATCTCTTCAAAAATTTTCTCATACCCTTTCTTTCCTCTTCTTCTTTGGGGCCCCTATAATTCAAATGTTGGTACATTTGATATTGTCTTAGAGGTCTCTTAGACTATCCTCAGTTCTTTTCATTCTTTTCATTTTACTCTGCTCTTCAAAAGTTATTTCTACCATTTTATCTTCCAGCTCACTGATTCATTCTTCTGCTTCAGATAGTCTGCTATTGATTCCTTCTAGAGCATGTTTAATTTCAATAATTGTGTTGTATTTATGTTTATTCTATGATTCTTCTAGGTATTTGTTAATTGATTCTTGCCTTTTTCCATTTTATTTTCAAGGTTTTTGATCATCTCACTATCATTATTCTGAATTCTTTTTCAGGTAGTTTGTCTATTTTCTCTTCATTTATTTGGATTTTTATGTTTCTAGTTTGTGTGTAGTGTTTCTCTGCCTTTTCATTATTTTCTTTTTCTTTTTTTTTAACTTATTGTGTTTGAGGTCTCCTTTTCCCAGGCTTCAAAGAAAGTTGAATTCTTTCCTAAAGAAGGTTGAATTCTTTCTTCCTTTTAGTTTCTACCTTCCTAAGTTTGGTCCAGGGGTATAAGGTGGGATTTGTGCTGAGTTTTCATTTATTTGGTTGTTTCTCCTCTGATAGGCAAGGCTGAGTCAGGTGGTAATCTTGTCTGCTGATGACTGGGCTCCTATTTTTGTTTTGTTTGTTGTTTAGATGATGTGTCCTGCACAGGGTGCTACCGGTGGTTGGGTGATGCTGGGTCTTGTATTCAAGTGGTTTCATTTGTGTGAGTACTCACTATTTAATACTCTGTAGGGTTAGTTCTCTGGTATTTTAGTGTTTTGGAGTCAGTTCTATCACTCCAAAGGCTCAGGACTTAATCTCTGTCAGAAATGAAGGTTCCACAAGTGGTTTGTTATGGCATTAAGTGAAATTAAAGCAACTACCCCAAAACAAGAAAACAAAGATGAACCTCAGGCAAATGTCAGTTACAGAATCAGGAAAATAATAATTAAAATAATGGAATATATCCATATACATATACACGCATGTGCAAAGTAAAAACAGTCTGACAAAGTTAAAGTACAGTAGATTGGCCCAGCAAATAAAGAAAATCAAAATTATATTTACCAGTTAAGAACAAAACTAATTAAAGCACAAACTGGAAAACAAAACTAAAGCAAAGTGTCAAGTAGGGAATAAAGCAATGAAGACAAAACTATCAAACATGTTTAGAGGAAAGGAAAGAAAGAAAAGAAAGAAGGAACAGATATGTAAAGTTAAATAGAGGTAGATGAAGAAGATTTATATACCTTAAAGATTAACTGCAAGGGGAAAAAAAATTAGGAAAGGCAAATAAAAGAATAAATGTAAGGAAAATATGATAGGTTTTTAAAAAATTAAAATTATAAAAAGAGAAAAGAAAAAAAAGAGAAAAAGGAAAAGGAAAACTCCACAGAACTGCAAAAGCTCAACATAGAGGAAGAGGTCTATAACAATTAAAAAAAAAAAAATGTGTCTGAGGAAAAAAAAAGCTCAAAAGCTTAATTGGATTTCACAGTGCCGATTAAATTGACAACTACAACAGAAGGAGGAAAAAATTCCAAAAGAATATACAGAACAATTCAAAATGTAAGAGTAATAAATATTTTTCTTAAGTCACTACTCTCAGAGTCCTTTCCCTCAAAGGGAGTCACAATCCACCTTACCTCTCTAGGATGCCCTCCAACACACTGTGCTGATCTCTGGACTTGCTGTGGGAGCAGCTCAGATTCTAATTTGTTCCTACTCCTGTGTATTCTTTCTTCCAATGTCCATAGCTATCAGAACTAGTGTGTTTTGTGGGGGCTGTCAATGACCTTTAATACATTCCATAGACACAGAATCTTCCTAGTTGATTGTGTGGATGTAATCTGCAGCTTGTACAGCTGGTCGAAAAGTTTTGGGTCTTCTTCCTTAGCCATAATGCCCCTGGGTTTCAATTGTGGTTTAATTTTCACCTCTGCATGTGGGTCCTCCACTGGGGTTTGCTTCTGAGGATGCCTTGGAAGATGGGTTTGCCCATGTGAGGGTCAGGTGTGGAGGTGGTGCAGCTGCTAGGATTGCAGGGGTTCTGGCAGCATCAGGTACTCAGGGAGTTGATGGCTAAGGAAGCAGGACATATAGTACTTTAGAAGGCTATGGAAACCAATATTGGCGAATACGCTCCAGTATGCTTGCCTGGAGACCCCCTTCTCCCCTGACAGAGAAGCCTGGCAGAACACAGTCTACAAGGTCACAAAGAGTCAGACATGACTGAAGCAACGCTGCGTGCACAGGACATTTTTTTGCCTGTGGAAACTCTGTCCTGGTGAGAGTTGACTAAGAAGGTAGTGTAGCTGCTTGGCTTTTGGGGACCCTGGTGGCACCTAGTGTGCAGGGACACGGACTGCCTCTGCCACAGGACTTATGGCCCTATCAGGGTCTGTTTCCAAACCTCTTGTAGTTGGTGACCAGAAAGCCTCTTTGGCCAGTCTTTCTCCTGCTCTTCCCATTCAGGCACTTAGAGGGCTCCCTTGCCTGGGGCCCTTGTAGGTTGCTGGATCAGGGACTCAAAGGAGCATCCTGAGTGGGGTCTTACTCTGTAGTTTAGTGTGTCAGACATTTGATGGGCCAGCCTCTCTATTGTTTAGCCACTGATGCTGACTTGTGGGGGAGACAGAAGCTATAGTGATGGCTCTACCCTCTACTGTGACTCAGCAGTATTGCCTTGCTTCCATGGCTGTCTGGCTTTCCTCCACAGGCATTTCCCACCACACTGTCCTCCCTCACATCCCTTCAATCCGTCTCTCTGCAGTCAACAGCAGCCCTCCCCCTGGGACTGCTCCACAATCCCCAAACTCTAGCTCCCAGTTGCTGTACCTTCCAGGGGACCAGAGTTCCTGTCCAGGATCTGTACAGCTGCAGCAAGGACTGTTTAATTCTCATCCCATTTAGTCTGCTACAGATCATTTGTTTTACTCTCAGCCTTAAGTGTTTCTCCTCTGATTCAGACAATTGCCCGGATGTGGTGATCAGACCCCTGCTTCAGTTTCCCCACCCACTGAGGGCATGACAGTTTTGCTAACACTCCTATTTTTCCCCCTTAATTCCTTCATCCTTGGAGAAGAAAATGGTAACCCACTCCAGTATTTTTGCCTGAAGAATCCCATGGGCAGAGGAGCCTGGCTAGCTATAGTCCATGGGGTCACAAAAGTTGGACATGACTTAGTGACTAAACCAACTCCACTATTCTTCAACTTACTGAGTTTTGTGTTGTTCTATGTATTCTTTTCACTGGTCAAGTACTCCTGTCCACTCTTAGCTGGTGTTTTGCGTGCATTTCTGTGTCTGAATGTGTATTCCTGATGTATCCATGGAGAGCGATGTACTCCACTTCCACCTACTCATCTACCATCTTGTTCCTCTGAGTGGTTTACATTTGATCCTCAGATCTTATGCATGTGATAGAAGGATTTTTTTTTTTTTTTAATATTTTACCAGTTACTCTCTACCCAACTTTCAGGAGCCATGTTAGGCATTACTGACAAAATGAAGGCACAGCCCCAACCCCCTCTCTTTGTCCTGCAGGCACGGACCCAGGATGAAGGAGTTAGGCCTTGTGATTCTGACTTGTTTTTTCCTCTAACTGGCTGAGTTGACTGAAAAGGAATATTAAGGTGGCTATTGTTCTTGAGAGGAGCATGAGAAGGCAGAAAGCCTTCTGCAGCTGTGTTCAGAGAATAATTCATAAAGTTAATCACTGACATTTGTTCAACGACTTTTACAAAAGAGTGTTCCAGGATGAGCACATAGGCTGCAGCTTGAGGTCATGGGAGGGATTGCTATCTGAAGCCTATTTGTGAGGAAAATGTTTATGGCAAAGGAGCTTACTGAATTTAGGGCTTAGAAATAATTAAAATAGTTAGAAGTTAAAGATTTAAGGAATGTTGTAATGTTAGCATATTTTACTATAGGTTATAGAGGTTAGAAATTTTAGAGATACTAGTAGCTAGAAGCCTTTTTAAGAGATAGTGAGCTCAGGATGTTAGGGGCAAACAGGATTTAGAAAGATAAGAAATAAACGGAGGAATGTAGCATAAGTTACAATGTAATCACAAGTTAACTATAGGACACATAAGAGGAAGTAGATAATAGATGGCAAAGCTGATTCCGAGAGAGTCACTGAAGCAGGAACTCTGTTTGAAGGGCAACAATGATTTATGGACATAATAAATCTGGGTGAGGGGGAACTGAAAGTGTCAAACCTCTGACCTAATGTGTAAAAGTATAAAAGAAAATCTTAAACTTGAAATAAATGCACAGTCCAAGAAAATGGAGAGGCTGCATCGTTACTTGCCAACATCATCCCTCCCTTCAGGTTGAATCCCTGACAGCTGGAACTGGACTCCAGAACCCAACAGCATGATCCCTGACTATTTTGTATAAGATTCCACCTATGAGTCATACTGAGAGGAAAGGTGGATAAAAATAAAGGTTAAAGTTTCACTAGAGCCTTAGGGAAATAGGCCCTCCTGTTAATCTTAAGACAAACCTTTATCTCAAGAATGTGTAAGGGCTCATATCTAAGGCATGCAGCCTCCGGGGGATGTTTATCTCAAAAACCATTCCAGGAAATTATTTTCCAGAGAACAGGTTAACAGTAAAAATGCAGCTTGTCCAGCCATGTCAACCTGATAACAAATAAACCTGTCCCTGAAAATGTCAAGACCTGTACACCAATCAGGTCGCTCCACCCTAGCTGTACCCGTTTGTAGTTTTTGTGCTTAAAAACTGCTCTGTAACAAATGTTCGGGGTTCATTCTCCCCTGGTGGTGATCGAACCCGGCGCGCCGGCCTAATAAATCCTCTTGCAGTTTGCATCGAGTCCGAGTCCTGGAGATTATTTGGGCGACGGTTGTTCCCTGAAAGAGGCTGAGAGGTCTAACATTTGGGGGCTCATCCGGGATCCCTCGCTCATCTCAGATCTCCCTGACTCCCAGATTTGGAGGTACGCTCGAGCTCTCTGTGTGTTCTTGTTGTGCTAACTCTGTTTTCACTTGGAACTGAGGTACTGCTCTCACATCTGTCCAACTCTGGTTTTCTGAATTTTCTGAAATCTGCCTAGGAGGCAGATCTGTGACAATCCTTGGGGACGCCCAAGACGTCAGTCTGGAAGGAGGGTTCAGTTTGATCCCCCTTCGTCCGAATCAGGCGGAGCCTCAGGTGGGGCTCCCATCTGTAGTTTCTTCTGTTTTTGGTCAGACACATGGCAGCTGTTCTCTCTTTCCATTTTTGTCTTGTTTGTCTCTCTTCTAACTTGTCTTTCCTGTGGCATCCCCAGATGACTTGACAATGGGACAGACTGTGACAACCCCTTTGTCATTGACAACAAGTCATTGGACTGAAGTTAAGGCCAGGGCACATAACCTATTAGTAAGGGTTAAGAAGGGAAAGTGGCAGACTCTGTGCTCAGTAGAATGGCCTAGCTTTCAGAAAGGGTGGCCACCCGAAGGTTCTTTGTCCTTAGAACAGGTCAGCCTAGTCAAGGCTGTAGTTTTTACTCCTGGACCTCGTGGACACCGAGACCAGGTGCCCTATGTTATAGTATGGGAGGACCTGGTTCTCTCCCCACGGCGTGGGTCCGGCCCTTTGTTCTTTCCACAGGAATGACTTCGAGACCCGCTGTGGGGATTCTAGCCTTGAAACCAGCAGAGAAAAAAAAGAAGAAAAAGCAAAAAGCTCCTGCCAAAAGATATATCCGGACACTAAGACTGATCTCCTGCTCCTGAACCCTCCCCCCGCCCTATCCGCCGGCATTAGTCCCCTCGCCGGACCCACTCCCCCGGCCCCGGCAACCCAGCCAACTGCTCCATCTGAGCCCGACCCGGATGAGAGAGAGTTGGGCCCAGCAGTGGGGACACGAAGCTGCCGAGCGGGCTACCCCAGAATCCTCTACCGTCTTTCCCCTCTGGGAGTACGCCCCCCATAACCATGGAAATTGGCTGCTCCAGTATTGGCCATTTTCCGCCTCAGACCTCTATAATTGGAAAACTCATAACCCTTCATTTTCCGATAATCCACAAGCGCTGACTTCTCTAATAGAATCCCTTGTTTTCTCACACCAGCCCACTTGGGATGACTGCCAACAATTGTTACAGATTCTCCTCACAACCGAGGAGAGACAGCGGGTATTGCTGGAGGCCAGGAAAAACGTGCCCGGAGGCGACGGGCACCCCATGGCACTACCCAATGAGATAGATGCTGGACTTCCGCTGACGAGACCCAACTGGGACTACAATTCCCCAGCAGGTAGGGAGCACCTGAGGGTCTATCGCCAGGCTCTGGTGGCGGGTCTCTGAGGGGCTGCAAGACACCCCACGAATCTGGCCAAGGTAAGAGAAGTGACTCAAGGATCCGCTGAGTCACCGACTGTGTTTCTAGACAGGTTAATGGAGGCATTTAGACGATTCACTCCTTATGACCCCACGTCCGAGGAGCATAGATCAACTATAGCAATGGCTTTTATTGACCAGTCAGCCTCAGATATCAGAAAGAAATTACAGAGACTAGATGGGTTGCAAGGATTCTCCCTTCAGGATCTGGTTAGGGAAGCAGATAAAGTATTCAATAAGAGGGAGACAGAAGAAAAAAAAAGAGGAGAAAAAAGGAAAGAACAGGAAGAATGAGAGCTAGAGAGAGAAAAGAGACAAGAGAGAAACTTAACTAAGATTTTGGCCACGGTAATTAGAGAGGGAAAAGGGAGAGATAGGGCTGAAGAGAAAGACCACAAGGGGAGTAAAGTGGGAACTAGGCCACCTCTAGATAAAGACCAATGTGCATACTGCAAAGAAAAGGGCACTGGCTCAGAGACTGCCCCAAAAGAAGAGAGGAAGGCCCTCCACTCCTGACAAGATCCTAGCTCTCGAGGAAGAAGATTAGGAGAGATGGGGGCTCAGACCCCCTCCCCGAGCCTAGGGTAACTTTCAAGGTGGAGGGGAAGCCTGTGCAGTTCTTGGTAGACACTGGAGCCAAACATTTGGTCCTGTTACAGTCAGAAGGGATGCTGTCTACAAAGAAGGCTTGGGTACAGGGCGCTACAGGGTACCGGCAGTACCCATGGACTACCCGAAGAACAGTGGATCTCGACGTGGGCTGGGTATCCCACTCGTTCCTTGTGATCCCTGAATGCCCTTACTCCTTGTTAGGACGGGACTTGCTCACAAAAGTGGGGGCTCAGATCCATTTCCACACCGAAGGTGCCACAGTGACAGACGGGAAAGGAGGCTGCTACAGATTCTGACCTCAAAACTGGAAGATGAGCACAGGCTGTTTGAAAGCCCCTCCCCCTCCCTTGAGACCACTGATATGCAGGAATGGCTGACTAAAACCCCTCTAGCCTGGGCTGAAGTTTCAGGCATGGGGATGGCGGTCCGGCAGCCCCCAGTGGTGGTGGAAGTCAAGGCCACCTCTACTCCCGTATCTGTCCATCAGTACCCGATGAACAGAGAAGCCAGAGATGGGATCCGCCCTCATATCCAGTGGCTCCTCAAATTAGGAATACTAATAAAGTGCCAGTCAGCCTGGAACACCCCTCTGCTCCCAGTCTGCAAACCCGGAACAGGCGACTACCGGCCTGTGCAGGACCTGAGGGAGGTCAACAAGCAGGTGACCGACTTAACACCCCATGGTACCCAACCCCTACAACCTGTTGAGTACACTTCCCCCAGCCGAAGGTGGTATACTGTCTTGGACTTAAAAGATGCCTTCTTCTGCCTCCAACTCAGTCCTGTCAGCCAGCCTATTTTCGCTTTTGAGTGGAAAGACCCCCTTACAGGACTCTCCGGACAGCTAACGTGGACCAGGCTGCCACAAGGATTCAAAAACTCGCCAACGATCTTTGACGAAGCCCTCCACCAGGACCTTGCACATTTCCGTTCTACCAACCCCCAGGTAACTCTGCTCCAATATGTAGATGACTTGCTCCTGGCCGCTGACACTGAAGAAGAATGCAGGAGGGGACTGAGACCTTACTAATCGAGCTTGGATCTCTCGGTTACTGCGCCTCTGCCAAAAGGCCCAGATCTGCCGGCAGCAGGTCAGTTACCTGGGGTACCAAATCAAGGACGGGAAGCGATGGCTTTGGAGGCCAGAAAAGAGGCGGTGGCTAGAATACCAGCTCCCGAGAACCCTCGGCAAGTCAGGGAGTTCCTGGGCACTGCAGGATTCTTCAGGCTCTGGATTCTGGGGTTTGTGGAGATGGCTGCCCCCTTGTACCCACTGACAAAGGGCAGTACACCCTTCGTCTGGGGAGAAAGTGAACAAAAGGCTTTTGACAACATTAAGCGAGCCCTGTTGTCAGCTCCTGCCCTGGGACTCCCAGACGTGAACAAGCCATTCCATCTCTATGTGGCAGAAAATAATGGCATCGCCAAAGGGGTCCTCACTCAAAAGCTGGGACCATGGAACCGGCCTGTGGCCTACTTGTCAAAAAAACTGGACCCTGTAGCTGCTGGCTGGCCTAATTGTTTGCGTATAATGGCCGCCATGGCAGTCCTAGTAAAAGATGCAGATAAATTGACTTTGGGACAGAACTTGATCGTCACCACATCCCACGCCTTAGAAAGTGTGATTCGACAACCCCTGAGAGATGGCTGACCAACTCCAGAGTGACCCACTATCAGACATTACTCCTGAACTCTGAACGGATCAAATTCACACCAGTGACTGGGCTTAATCCTGCCACGCTGCTACCAGACCCCGGCCAAGCCGAGGTGGCGCACAATTGCCAAGAGGTGTTGGCTGATGTACACAGGACCCACAAAGATCTTTCTGACCAGCAGCTTCAGGATGCTGAGGTGACGTGGTATACGGACGGAAGCAGCTTTCTAATTGGCTGAACAGATAGTCCAGAATTGCAAGCCTTGCCAAGAGGTGAATTCCAGCCAGAACAAAGCGAGCCAAGGTAAGCAGCTGCACGGAGACAGGCCGGGGGCTTATTGGGAAGTGGACTTCACAGAAGTACTCCCCGTGAGGTACGGCAACAAATATCTATTGGTCTTTATAGATACCTTCTCGGGGTGGGTAGAGGCTTTCCCCACCAAAAACGAAAATGCACTAACGGTGGCCAAGAAAATTTTAGAAGAAATCTTCCCGTGGTTTGGGGCTCCAAAGAGGATAGGGTCAGATAATGGGCCAGCTTTTACCGCTCAAGTAAGCCAGGAAGTAGCTAAGTTTCTGGGGACCAATTGGAAATTACATTGTGCATACAGACCCCAGAGTTCAGGACAGGTAGAGAGGATGAACAGGATTCTAAAAGAGACCCTAACTAAATTGTCCTTGGAGACTAGCGGTATTGACTGGACGGTGCTCCTTCCCTTAGCCCTGTTCTGAGTACAGAACACCCCTTTCTGTTTCGGTCTCTCTCCTTTCGAAATTCTATATGGGGCTCCGCCCCCTATACTGTTACTCAGAGAAGGGTTTGATCCCCGCTGTTTTAATAATGGTGATCTATATGCCAGGCTTAAAGGACTCCAACTGGTCCAGAGAGAGGGGGTGGACCAAGCTCGCTGAAGCTTATCAACCTGGCACCCCAGGAGAGGCCCACACATTCCAAGTAGGAGACTTGGTTTACATCCGCTGACACCGGCAGCAGAACCTAGAGCCCAGGTGGAAGGGACCCTACATCGTCCTGCTCACCACCCCCCCACTGCCGTCAAGGTTGACAGACTCTCCTCCTGGATCCACGCCTCCCACGTCAAGGCCGCTCCAGAACCGTCACTTCAATGGAAGATGCACAGTACCTCTCACCCCTTAAAGCTCAAACTCTGCCGATCCTTGGGCTCGCAGCCCTCCTCCTGATCCTCCCAACTGTGAGTGCGTCAAATCCCCACCAGCCTCAACAACTGACTTGGCAAGTAGTTTCACAGGCGGGAAGGGTCGTATGGTCTAGTACTAACATCGTCCCACCAACCACCTGGTGGCCAGACCTATACTCAGACCTCTGTCAACTGGCAGTAGGAGTGCCTACCAGATGGGACCTTGAAGGGCATTCTGACCTTCACAAAGCTCCGCAGATATTCACCCCTGACCCTGGTGACTTTGACCTTTCCAACTCCCTCAGTTGCGCCAATCAATTCAGAAGGAGTGTGCTAAGAACTTATACTCTGTATGTATGTCCAGGGCTCCTTAGGGAACAAGCCTTAAGTAATTGTGGGGATGTAGATGATTTCTATTGTCAACACTGGGGTTGTGAGACTACGAGTGATGTTTACTGGGGGCCGTCTTCTAGTTGGGACCTTATTACAGTCAAGGCCATTTCTATGCATCATCAAGATGCGTATCAATGCAAGTCATGGTGCAATCCGCTCCATATTCAGTTTTCTGATAGGGCAAAACAGAGGCGAACTACAGAATGGATCAGGGGTTTTTCATGGGGCCTACAGCTATATAAAAGCTGTTACCATGGCCTCCTATTCTCCATTAGATTAAAAATAGACTCTCCACACCCCTCCCAATCTATCTGTCCCGACCCAGTTCTAAATCCCGGGGAGCCAGCTCCTACTGAAAAAGAAAAAATAACAGCAACAGGAACAACAATAGCTCCACCCCAGGCGGCTCCCTACAACATATCGACCCTAATGGGGCCACTGGTCATTTTATTCCTCCTCCTCACAATAGGGCCTTGTATTCTCAATCGGTTAATCTCGTTCATCCAAGACCGGATAAGTGCTGTGCAGGTGCTTATGCTAAGACAACAATATGCAGCACTTCCTCAGGGAGACATAGGCCCATGATTTCAGGATTGAAATCCAAACTAAAAGAAGAAGGGAATGAGAGGAAAGGTGGATAAAAATAAAGGTTAAAGTTTCACTAGAGCCTTAGGGAAATAGGCCCTCCTGTTAATCTTAAGACAAACCTTTATCTCAAGAATGTGTAAGGGGCTCATATCTAAGGCATGCAGCCTCTGGGGGATGTTT
Organism: Nanger dama; assembly: GCA_917880005.1. Taxonomy (NCBI): domain Eukaryota; kingdom Metazoa; phylum Chordata; class Mammalia; order Artiodactyla; family Bovidae; genus Nanger; species Nanger dama. The sequence continues at coordinate 61,691,899 of CAKJTW010000004.1, read as the reverse complement.
ATCTCAAAAACCATTCCAGGAAATTATTTTCCAGAGAACAGGTTAACAGTAAAAATGCAGCTCGTCCAGCCATGTCAACCTGATAACAAATAAACCTGTCCCTGAAAATGTCAATACCTGTACACCAATCAGGTCGCTCCACCTTAGCTGTACCCGTTTGTAGTTTTTGTGCTTAAAAACTGCTCTGTAACAAATGTTCGGGGTTCGTTCTCCCCTGGTGGTGGTCGAACCCCGGCGCGCCAGCCTAATAAATCCTCTTGCAGTTTGCATCGAGTCCGAGTCCTGGAGATTATTTGGGTGACGGTTCCCTGAAAGAGGCCGAGAGGTCTAACAATACTGTACAGTATTTGTCTTTCTTCGTCTCCTTGGTTCACTTAGCGTAATGTCCCAGCTTCGTAGGAATGTTTTCTGACTTACATGGGCTCACATAAAGAGGAAAAGCAAGACGTCCAGCTGGAAGATTTTCCATAACTTCATCCAAATTGTTGTTCTGATGCCTGGTTACAGGAGGAAATCAGATGGAAATGCTGTTGCATCCTGTGGTACAGAGCACTGGACATTCTTGTTCAGTCACAGTCAGAGACCACATTTCTGACAAAGGTCATAAATGTAGTTGAAGTGTCAAGGTGGCAAAGCTTGCCCTGGTTAAAGCCATTTGCATGAAAAACAAGCTGATAGGCACTGGATTATAGAGCTGAATGGGTGTGTTTGTGGTCTTCACTAGTAGAGTCTTGACTGCCCCAGGTGTTTGTTGTTATAATATCCAATTCAGTGGAGAAACCCAATTGCAGGCTCAAAGCTGCCGCATCATAACACCATTATCTTACTCATATAAAAGGAACCACAATGCATGGTGAACTGCTGTGGGAAAGATAGGCTCAAGAGATCTATAGCAATTTTGCTCCAGCTAGACTCTCTATAAACCACTCAACAAAAATAAATGTAACAGATGACCCTAGGGCAACAATGAAGCCCAGGACCAACTTTTGGATAAAATACATATGAAGAGCTCTCAGGGAGAAGAAAGTCTGTATTTTTCAAGAAATGTGAAGGAAGAAATTCTTCCTAAGTAGAAGAGGTGGAGGCATACATAGGTGATGCAGATTCAAATACTAGCTGTCTTAGAGAGGAGCTGCTGCTGCTGCTGCTAAGTCTCTTCAGTCATGTCCGACTCTGTGCAACCCCATAGACGGCAGCCCACCAGGCTCCTCTGTCCCTGGGATTCTCCAGACAAGAATACCACAGTGGGTTGCCATTTCCTCCTCCAATGAATGCATGAATACTAAGTCACTTTGGCCATGTCTGACTCTGTGTGACCCCATGGACAGCAGCCCGCCAGCCTCCTCTGTCCACAGGATTCTCTGGGCAAGAATATTGGAGTGGGTTGCCATTTCCTTCTCCATTAGAGAGGGGAGGGTAGAGCAATTATAAACAGAACCTGCTGTAAGTCATTCAGTGTGTTTTTCACAATCAGTTTCTATGGCTGACATACATGTATCTGTAAGATCGGACCATATATTAAAACTAAAAATACTAAACAAATTGTCACTAACATGCTTATGTGGGAAACTGAGAGTATTTGCTATTTCATTACCCAAAAGTGATGGAGAGAAGTTTTTCCTCATTCAGCAGTGTAACAGGGAACATATTAAATTGAGAGAATCCAGGGGTAGAGTGCCCACTAGGAGCCCACAATAACCACAGGAAGTTGGTACTAGACCTTATGCTTAGATGTTGGTTGTAGTGACAAACTTTAGGGTAGAGACCCAAGAGCTATGTCTAAAAGCAGCAGAGGAGAATACTTTGTGGTGCTCATAAATTCTCAAGATTCAACTGTGCCATTTATGGAACTGGAGTGTCAGGCTGGTTGAGTGTTCAACTATTTTGTAACTGAGAACCAACCCAGAAGAATTATCATTTGTTAACACTATTATAGTTTTATTTTATGCCACAGATTGGTGAGAATAGAAGAAACACGGATTATTTAACAATTGGATAATTACTAGCAATAAGTGGTTATCCTGAGTTAGGGGCTTCCCCAGTGGTTCAGAGCTATAGATACAGCCTGCAATACAGGAGATACAAGTTCAAATCCTGGGTCATGAAGATTCCCCAGAGGAAGACACAACAACCCACTCCAGTATTCTTGCCTGGAGAATTCCATAGATAGCAAAGCCTGACAAGCTACAGTAAAGTTGACATGACTCAAGTGACTGAGTATGCATGCACTAATCCTGAGCTAGTCATTGTTGAGACATACAAATAAAGTCAAAGTATTAGTCTTAAATTTTTCTTACATGCTTATTGTAGGTCATTGAATTATGGAGTGTGTGCTACAGGGGCCTAGTTTGGAATTCTGCTTCATTCACTTATTACCTCTACATCCTTGTCAAGCTTACTTAACTTTTACATTTCAATTTTTTGATCTGTAAAGTGAGGATAATATATTATGCAATGCAAATAGATACAGATATATCTAGATGTAGACATAGATAAAATTATACATAGGTATTATATATTTTTATCTATATAACATTATCTATATTGTAGGTATATAAAACAATTATCTATAGATATAGATATGTATATCTATTTGCAATGAAAGCATCAGTTCAGTTCAGTTCAGTCTCTCAGTTGTGTCCAATTCTTTGCAACCCCATGAATTGCAGCATGCCAGGCCTCCCTGTTCATCACCATCTCTCGACTTCACTAAGACTCACGTCCATAGAGTCAGTAATGCCATCCAGCCATCTCATCCTCTGTTGTCCCCTTCTCCTCCGCCCCCAATACCTCCCAGCATCAGAGTCTTTTCCAGTGAGTCAACTCTTCGCATGAGGTGGCCAAAGTATTGGCGTTTCAGCTTTAGCATCATTCCTTCCAAAGAAATCCCAGGGCTGATCTCTTTCAGAATGGACTGGTTGGATCTCCTTGCAGTCCAAGGGACTCTCAAGAGTCTTCTCCAACACCACAGTTCAAAAGCATCAATTCTTTGGTGCTCAGCCTTCTTCACAGTCCAGCTCTCACATCCATACATGACCACAGTAAAATTCATACCCTTGACTAGACGGGTCTTAGTCGGCAAAGTAATGTCTCTGCTTTTGAATATACTCTCTAGGTTGGTCATAGCTTTTCTTCCAAGAAGTAAGTGCCTTCTAATTTCATGGCTGCAGTCACCATCTGCAGTGATTTTGGAGCCAAAAAAAAAAAAAAAGTCTGCCACTGTTTCCACTGTTTCCCCATCTATTTCCCATGAACTGATGGGACTGGATGCCATGATCTTCGTTTTCTGAATGTTGAGCTTTAAGCCAACTTTTTCACTCTCCTCTTTCACTTTCATCAAGAGGCTTTTTAGCTCCTCTTCACTTTCTGCCATAAGGGTGGTGTCATTTGCATATCTGAGGTTCTTGATATTTCTCCTGGCAATCTTGATTCCAGCTTGTGTTTCTTCCAGTCCAGCGTTTCTCATGATGTACTCTGCATAGAAGTTAAATAAGCAGGGTGACAATATACAGCCTTGATGTCCTCATTTTCCTATTTTGAGCCAGTCTGTTGTTCCATGTCCAGTTCTAAATGTTGCTTCCTGACCTGCATACAGATTTCTCAAGAGGCAGGTTAGGTGGTCTGATATTCCCATCTCTTTCATAATTTTCCACAGCTTATTGTGATCCACACAGTCAAAGCCTTTGGGATAGTCAATAAAGCAGAAATAGATGTTTTTCTGGAACTCTCTTGCTTTTTCCATGATCCAGCGAATGTTGGCAATTTGATCTCTGGTTCCTCTGCCTTTTCTAAAACCAGCTTGAACATCAGGGAGTTCACGGTTCATGTATTGCTGAAACTTGGCTTGGAGAATTTTGAGCATTACTTTACTAGCGTGTGAGATGAATGCAAATGTGCTGTAGTTTGAGTATTCTTTGGCATTGCCTTTCTTTGAAATTGGAATGAAAACTGACTTTTTCCAGTCTTGTGGCCACTGCTGAGTTTTCCAAATTTTCTGGCATATTGAGTGCAGCAATTTCACAGCATGATCTTTCAAGATTTGAAACAGCTCCACTGGAATTCCATCACCTCCACTAGCTTTGTTTGTAGTGATGCTTTCTAAGGCCCATTTGACTTCACATTCCAAGATGTCTGGCTCTAGATTAGTGATCACATCATCAAAATTATCTGGGTCTTGAAAGTCTTTTCTGTACAGTTCTTCCGTGTATTCTTGCCACCTCTTCTTAATATCTTCTGCTTCTATTAGGTCCAGACCATTTCTGTCCTTTATTGAGCCTGTCTTTACATGAAATGTTCCCTTGGTATCTCTAATTTTCTTGAAGAGATCTCTAGTCTTTCCCATTCTGTTCTTTTCCTCTATTTCTCTGCATTGATCGCTGAAGAAGGCTCTCTTATCTCTTCTTGCTATTCTTTGGAACTCTGCATTCAGATGCTTCTATCGTTCCTTTTCACCTTTGTTTTTCAACTCTCTTCTTTTCACAGATATTTGTAAGGCCTCCCCAGAGAGCCATTTTGCTTTTTTGCGTTTCTTTTCCATGGGGATGGTCTTGATCCTTGTCTCCCATACAATGTCATGAACCTCGTTCCATAGTTCATCAGGCACTCTATCTATTAGATCTAGGCCCTTAAATCTATTTCTCACTTCCACTGTATAATCATAAGGGATTTGATTTAGGTCATACCTGAATGGTCTAGCGGTTTTCCCTACTTTCTTCAATTTAAGTCTGAATTTGGTAATAAGGAGTTCATGATCTGAGCCACAGTCAGTTCCTGGTCTTGTTTTTGTTGACAGTATAGAGCTTCTTCATCTTTGGCTGCATAGAATATAGTCAATCTGATTTCAGTGTTGACCATCTGGTGATGTCCATGTGTAGAGTTTTCTCTTGTGTTGTTGGAAGAGGGTGTTTGCTATGACCAGTGCATTTTCTTGGCAAAACTCTATTAATCTTTGCCCTGCTTCATTCTGCATTCCAAGGCCAAATTTGCCTGTTACTCCAGGTGTTTCTTGACTTCCTACTTTAGCATTCCAGTCCCCTATAATGAAAAAGACATCTTTTTTGGGTATTAGTTCTAAAAGGTCTTGTAGGTCTTCATAAAAGAAAGCATACTAATAATATATTTTACATATAGAGATATATGTATATATATGTGCATGCTCAGTCATATGATTGTGTCTGACTCTCTGTGACCCTATTGACTGCAGTCTGCCAGGTTCCTCTTTCCATGGGATTTTTCATACAAGAATATTGGAGTGGGTTTCCATTTCTTCCTCCAGGGGGATCTTCCCCACTCCTGAGTCTCCTGCAGTGGCAGGCAGATACTTTAACCCTGAGCCCCACCTGGGAAGCCCATATGTATATGTGGATATACATAGATATGTACAAATATATATATATATATATATATATATATATATATATATATATATACACACATACATTTATATTTATTCTGGAGCTTTTGTTTTTGAGTCATTCATTGCCAAACTACATGTTTAATGTTTACAACAGGTATTTGAAATTGAGGGTTTTTTTTTAAGTTTTACTATTTTAGAGTAAAATTGTAGATAATGTTCCAAACCATTATCAAAAAATGAAGAACAAACTTTTCTGTATATAAACCATATATAAAACAAGGCCCCACTCATCCTTGTGTATCTCAGAAAAGTTTTTAAGTATAAATGTCAATAATTTGAGTATTCAGTCCTTTAAGAAGCATGATGTTCAAGGTTACTAGTTTCCTTTGTGAGGGAAAAATAAGGTAGTAATGACTTGCAGATACACTTCAGCTATTGATCCCCTTACGTGTCTTCACAGCCTCCCTATGATTACTCCTATCATAGTATATATTCTAGCACATCAGTTCCATGTCTACTAGGTTTGCTAGATTATAAACCTCTACAGAAAATGAATGGTAACTTAGTTACCTTGTATTCTGTTATCTGACACCAGTCTTGGGACTTAGTAACAACTAGGGAAATAAGACAAAAATAATCAATTAAGTAAAGTCATATGTTATGGTAATTTCGGTTATGAAGACTTCAAATGGTACCATGTAAAAGTTGATATATTGTTTATGTCCAAAATCTGAAATATTGCAAATCTCCTCAAATTAAAAATTCATAAAAATAATATCATTTCAAAGTAGAATTTTAAAAATATATTTATTACTGCCAGCTTGGCTGCTATTTAGAAGTGCTCACTCTGTAGGACTCTAGTCTGCACAGTGGTTTACCAAGGCCAGCCTTCCGTCTCGGAGATCAAATTACATTGTGTCTCCTCAGGCAACAACCCCTCAGTTCCTTCAGGCTGCCACAGTCTGGTCATCTTCTTAGTCTATTGGTCACCACTTCCTTCCTGACTTTTCAGTTGGTAGGCCAATTACTGCAAATCGGCTTCTTCCTAAGAAGAAACATTATGCAAATGTTGAGCTCCCTTCCTCATGCTTCTATTCTCTGGTATCCTGCCCCTCCTCTTGGCTACCTCAACTGCTTTGAATTCCAATTCTTTGCCCCTCCATCCCTTTATCATTGCTGCCAGCTTTTGTCATCTTCTCAGTCTCTTAAATGATCCTTTTGTCACTTTCTGGGAGAAGGCAATAACAACCCACTTCTGTACTCTTGTCTAGAAAATCCCATGGATGGAGGTGCCTGGTAGGCTGCAGTTCATGGGGTCACTAAGGGTCTGACATAACTGAATGACTTCACTTTCACTTTTCACTTTCATGTATTGGAGAAGGAAATGGCAACCCACTCCAGTGTTTTTGCCTGGAGAATCCCAGGGACAGGGAAGCCTGGTGGGCTGAGGTCTATGGGATTGCACAGAGTTGAACATGACTGAAGTGACTTAGCAGCAGCAGCAGTCACTTTCTGAGCCTCTAGAACTTATGAATCTACAAAGATTTCTGGGAGAAAAAAATGGGACAAAATACTATTGGCTTGTTTCCTTTTCCTGATATCCTTATTTCTAAATCCTCTGTAACTTTGATAGCTTTCAGATGCCTAAAAAGGTGTTTTAAAATATACTTGCATTGGTATTTATTTATTATAGTACTGTGTTTTCTCCTGCTACCTAATAAACTTCTCATCTCTTGGTCCAAATCATATCTTGTATATAAAGTTCTTTTAGTCACAGTCTTTGGATTGCCTTTAGTCTTTGCTTCCTTTCTACCTACTCACTCAATCCTCACTCTCAATTTAATGCTGCAACAGAGAGACTTGAATAAGAAAACCATACACCTAATCATGATGGCTGTCCTGAGTTGTCTTATCAAATATTTGCCACATTTCCAAGCCTTTAAGATCATTTTTTCCACTGTTCTTCACCTGATCACAAAGCCAATAAAATATATTTTAAGGTTAAGTTTTTGACAGCATTTCATTTACAGGACCAGTTTTGTAGATATCATAGTAGGTAGCAGTAGCTAATACAATAGACAGACCTTTAATTTCCGGGAGGTTAACATTGTAGGAGTTAAATTCTTACTCACATCTCATTTGCATGGCACTTGGAAACTCCCCGGGGCAGTTCCCTTCTGGACAGTGACTCAGGGATCTAGTCATTTCCCTCCTACTCTTATCATCTATACCCTCCATGCTTTGGCCAGAAAAGTCAGGACTACAGGAAACTATGTTGTGTGTGTGTGTGTGTGTGTGTGTGTGTGTGTGTGTGTGTGTTTGTAAAGCTAGCCCTGAAGGTGATTTATTAAGCTCCTTTTTTAAAATTATGATTATTAGTCATAGGGCTCTCGATGTATGAGACTCAGGAAATAAACGAGTAAACATTCTGTATCACAGGCCATGTTCTAAATAAATCCATGAATATCAAGGCTGGAAGGAGCATTAACTTTATGTGGAAAGGGGCATTAAAACAGAGAGAGGGCTTAAAAATATCGTCTGACTTTTCATTGCTGCCTTCTCACTCACTTTTGTTTTCCCATTAGCATGCAATTTTACTGAAAGACATCAAGTCCAAGAGAAAGAATCTGTGTTACTAGGAAAAATCTAAATTTCCAACAAATGATAGGTTATGCAACTCTCTTTATATTTTGGTGTATTATTAATGCAAAATATTTAATTTTTTCTGAGGCATTCCCTATAATTAAATACTTAATTTCCTCAGATTTTTAAATATGCTAATCAAAGCATGAATAATTGTCAGTAAGTTAAAGTAAAAAAATTATTTAAAAATCTATGTATTTGATGAATATGTTTAAGGATTCACAAATAAGAATAGAATATATTTATTCTATAATGTAATTAGTAAGAGTTGAAAAAAAATGGGTGTGATTAACATATATTTTGACCATGGTTAATTATATAAAATAAATGACTAGAGGCCAGTTGGCCTTCAGTGGAATTGTAATGACAAAGTACCCTTCAGGGACATGGCATTCAGCCTATGAATTTAGAGCTGATCATCATGCCTGTTTTGGCCACCAACTCTTACATGTCAAAGTCCAGTTTTCACGTGTACTTAACATTATGCCATATTTCTAATTAGAGGACATAATTGGGAGATTAACTCGATATTTTATTTAGTGCACATTTATTGTGTCTTGCTTTCCCCCTTAATGTAGTTAATCTTCCTTTTATTTCCACTTAACCTGAAAGTATTAGTTTAGTTCCTTACTGCTTCTTGTTTGGAGCATGTCTATGTCAATGATATTTTATCATTGAATTATATATTATATTATATAGATTGCCTCATGGGCACATGCATGTTGAACCTTAGTCATAGTTCTTTAGCCTCAAGAATATAAGCACTTGACTCATCATACATGTATGTGTGTGCATGCACATATGTGTGTGAATATAGACACATATGTGTGTGCGTGTATATATATATATATATACATATTTTGCATATACATGCAGATAAGCCTATATGATGTTATAAATTGAACAAGAAGAGATTAATAACATTTTACTGTCATGTGTTTTTCCTTTTATATTAGTTTGGAGTCAGTATAACATGATCACAGATAATGATGAGCCCTAATAAAACTGTGGAGGGAAAAAAAGGAATTTGGACATCAAATGAGTGAGGTACCATAGAATTGGCAGAAACTGACTTATCTGAGTATCTTTATTCATATTATATTGAGTGAGGAGCATAAGGGGTATAAGGGCTTAATTTAAGCATAGATGAATAATAAGGAATCTGTAGAGAAGTTAAAAATCTCCAATAGTGAGTGTGAAAATATATAAAACTTAACAGATCCATGCTCTAATTTGGGTATTCATTGCTTACCTGTTTGGCTAAGAAAAACAAGAAACAAAAAGAAAAGAAAGAAGCAGTTTCTTTGGCTATTTTTTTTCTACCTGCTATTTCTCTGTTAAGTTACAGCTTAATTATTTGGTAGCCTGCACTATGTGTTTTTTCCTCACTAAAGGCTACAAAATCCATTAGAGTTTTAATGCAATTTAACAAAATTGCATGCAATTTTATCTCACTTATTATATATATCATGAATTACACAATGTCAAAAATGAGTTGACATTTCTCTTGATGGCAAAAATATATTTACTATATATCTTTGTGATATATTTCAACAACTATATTAGAAAGAACATTTGGAACAGGCTGTCAGGAAGTTAGTTTGAAAGATAGGTTAGCAAAGAATGCCAGTCAGTTGGTTCTGACAGAATCTGGCCTCAGAACCTGTATTTGAAGAGCAGCCTCACCAAGGTCCTGTTTTTCTGTTCCTGATACCACTTTTGTAAAATTGATCATGCTCATCCAATCCGTTAATGCTCATCAAATTAAGATCATGAAAGGAGGAAGAGGTATTCAGTCCTTTTGTCTAGGGAGTCAGAAGAGTCAAAGGAAAAACAAGCCAGAGAAAAGTTGGATTTGTGTAATTTGGACTACATTCTATATAAACAAAACTCAGACTCACAACTGCTTTTTCTCTATGAACAGTACAGGCAAAGCCTGCTCCATAAACAACCTCTGAGTGCTAAGATGCAATTCCCAGGATATCTTCTTGAATATTTAAAGAAATTATGCCCTCAAGTGGCTTTATATGATGCCCAAGCTAAGTGCTTGTTATAAGGCTGAAAGAGATTGTAAATACCTTGAATCAAGTGACTTTTATTAATTATATAAAAATCCACTGTAATTTTTTTAAATTAATGTAATGAAAAACAAGATACAAGGTCCCATAATAAAGAAGTTAAAATAGAAATTTGTTTCTCAAAAATGTCTGCCTAGTTCATCAGAAACATCTGGGTAGTTTTGCTCCACAAGTTTATTAAGGGTCCCAAGTTCCTTCAATATTATTACTGCAAAATCCTCTAGATTGTTGTTCTTATCTGTGTAATTCAAAGTGTACTACGGCAACATGCATATTTTAGAGCATGGGAAGGGGAAAATGTCAAAGTTCAAGGAGAGGCTTCTTTCAGAGTCTGAGATTACTATGTTGCTCAAGTTTTTCCACACACTTTTCATTGTTCCAAGCCTAGTCGCTTTATCCTATCTAGCTGCAAGTTCAGTGGAGGAAAGATAGCAGTCTGACTTAGAAGAAGGAACAGTTTTTGAGGGATAGTCGCCTTTTTCCACAGCACATCTGTATATTACTTCCCTATCACCAACCTCTTCCATCCCAGTTAAAGATCTATCACCATTTGAGAACACACGCTGAGCTCTGATGGTTTCACTTGAATGGAGTAACTGACAAGCTAACTGTAGGTCAAAGAGTTCCTATCAGCTTCTGTATGTGTCAGTATCTAGAATCAGAGCTGTGTCTCCTCTTCTGTCATCAAGGTCAAAAAACCTACAAAATAGCTCACAACATTGTTGCACAAACTGGACACACATTCTTCACAAAGTAAGAGTTTGTCTTGCTACCCAAAGAGTGGGATGTGTAATACTGTCAGGAACATGGAAAGCAGTGGGGTTGAAGGCTGATAACAGATTTTCAGACTTCAGACACTGAGATGTATTTCACAATATAATTGATTTAAAAATTAGAATTCTTAAATAAAATAATAAACCAAGTGTTTAAAATGATTAATGACCAAAAACTCACTAAAACTACTCAAGTGGCAAGCAAAATAACTCTATCTGTATGAAATTCTTGTCAGAGCTTGTGATGTGATCATTTTTACCAAAAATGTCCCTGTAAATTGCCATGTGATTAAACCAGAATCATTTATTTACAAATTCTAATTTGGAAGACATCTAGCATATGTTTTCTAGTCTATTTAATTTCCCTAAGTACTGTCTTGGACGTTTTAGTATTAACAAGATATTTTTTCATTTTATCTTATAGCCTTGAATAATTTGTCCCTAATAAAAATGATTAATGAGTCAAAGTGGAGATTGTGTGCATATGTCCTATATAAATATCACCTATACAGGAGCTGGATTTCATCCAAGATAAAGGCTTCCCTGAAGAACAGAGAGATTTCCTGCATAGATTACTTGGAAAGCCAAAGCAACGTTAGTGAGCCTCCACTGAGTTCTGTGCAAGGATGCACAGTATATTAAATATCTTGTGAAGAACTCCCTCACCCAGTCTCTCTGTACTCACATATGTCTTCTCATCTGTCAGAAAAATCTCTTGATTGCTTGCCAGTCTTTTTCTTATGGTCCCTGGGTAACCAGAAGAAATAAAGATAAAATACCTGTGTCAGATACCTAAGCCAGCTTTATCTTATAGCCCTGCAGCCAAGTCAAGCTTATAAATCCTCCCTCCATAAACATCCCTGGTCGGCCCTTCTCTTCCATGGACTCACTGTCCCATTCAGCTGATGAGTCGGTCTACTATGCCAGGGAAATGACAGCTTTAGGAAGGACAGGTGGGCGAGCAAAGCATCACAGTTTCTGTGAAGTCTCCTTTGTCTATGTGCTTTGTGATTATTTGTTTGGTCCAGAGAAAACTTGAGGTGAAGTAAGAAAACATCATATGAAAGGGAAAAGGAAGACAAGGAACCTGTCACTATAGGCATGACCCACTGGCCTTTATCTGATTGTGTGTGTGTGTGTGTGTGTGTGTGTGTGTGTGTGTGTGTATGTGTGTACATTTAGGAAACTTTTAGCTTTAGTTCAGTTAATGGTATAACTGCAGGAATTAAGCTCAGAGAAAAAGGTAATTCACTAGTAAAGAATTCTCTGTCTTGAGCCCTATTCTGTTACTGAATTTGGTCAGTGGTAAAATGTGCACAGAGTTATGTTTAGTGCCACTATACTAAATATTTGCATATCTTCCCCTTTAAGACACACGGTAGGATTGCAATTCCTTTTTTTCTTTTCTTTTAATTATTTTTGGTTGTGCTGGGTCTTCACTGCTGTGCATGGGCTTTCTCCAGTTGCAGTGAGTAGGGGCTATCTCCAGTTGCAGGGTCTGTGCTTCTCACTGCCATGGCTTCTCTTGTTGCAGACATGGGCTGTAGGTGTGCAGGCTTCAGTGGCTGCAATATGTGTGCTCAGCGGTTGTGGCACAAAGGCTTAGTTGTCCCACAGCATGTAAAATCTTCCCACACCAGAGATAGAACTTATGTCCCCTGCATTGGCAGGCAGATTCTTAACCACTGGACCACCAGGGAAGTCTTAGGAATGCATTTCTTATGCCTCTAAAATTAGCAAGCCTATCATGACTATCTTTGATCAGTAAGATAGGAGAAGCCAAGGCACATAATTCTTTGACACCCAATACTTAAAAGACTCTCTGTTCATGCATTTCACGAAGCTTTTACTTTTTTCCCCACACTATTTCCACAGACAAAAGGACCATGACTTTAGCTTCCTTTCCCTCATAAATCTCTAGAAGAGATTTCAGCCCAGTCAAGGCTTTCTTTATTTGCACCCATTGCCAATCTCTCTCTCACTACCCCATCTCTGGGGTGTTAGAGAATCAGTGACTCAGGGAACACTTTAGTTGGTTTTACATCAAGCTCTGCTGGTAAAGGTAAAAGGCAATCACCACAGTCAAAGTTTTAAGTACATCCCAAAACACTGGTGTTCTGTGACTTAGTGTGTGACTGACTACAGAGAAATAGCCATGATTTCAATTTCAGTCTTTATGGCCATTTTGAGAAGCAAGAGAAATAAAGCCATCAAATGAGGGTACAGAGAAAAATGTATGCACTTGGTCCAAGAGAGAATAAATTGGAATGTAAAACATGTCAGGTCACAAAATAATTATAAATAGTTGGCAGGAAATGGCACAGGTAGAGTACAGCATAAGAAGTCAGGTAGTAAGGGGGAACTAAATTGCCCATGGATATATTATGTGGAAAAGATAAAGTTTGAATACTTGAACATGACAGTCATTATAGAGAATCGCAAAGTGGCTTATAGTGTATATCAATAATAGCATAAAAGATTCATTACTTTTACTTTTTTATGAGAAAGGAACAACAAGATGTTTACTAAGCTTTCTGATTCTAAATAAAACATAGGTGATTGGGCCACAAATTTCAAGAGTGTCTTCACAAAAGAGAGGAAATCTATTTTCTCCTTGAAGGATAGGAAGCCTAATACAGACAAAGAATCAACTAGTAGAATAATCAAAATTGTTGTAGTTGAAAAGCACAAAATGTTTTTGTAGTTAAAATGCTAATAGTTAATGTTAACTGATTGAGTGCTTCCTATCTGTGAAGCAATGTAATACGCATTTTACATGGATTAATCCTCTTAAGTTTTTCAACTCAATGAGGTACATCCTCTACTCCCATTTTATAGATGTGAAATTTAAGACAAAGTGTGATTAAGTTACTTGTGCAAAGGTAGAGTTATAATTGGTATCCTAACTATGTTATATTTCCTTTGACAAAGTTTCTTCTAAGGGACAACTGAATATAATGATGGAAAATGAGAGTGAAGTTAGTTGATAGAAAATCTTCAAATGCCAGCCTAAAGAGTTTGGGTAAATTCAAAAGATATTAGATTTGCTTCAAGATAACCTCTTCTTATTGAGAGGGGAAAGTGTTAACAAAAACTAAAAAAGATAGCTTATAGCCAAAGATATTTTGCATACAAGCATAGATATACAGACCTAGCACTAGCAATGCATGTTGAGGTTAAACAAATGGAAATTGAATTAAAGACCTCTTACCCCAAACTTAGAAGTTTTTATTTATTTTTTTAATTAATTAATTTATTTATTTTAAATTACAATACTGTATTTGTTTTGCCATACATTGACACGAATCAGCCATAGGTGAACACAATCTCCCAATGCCGAAGCCCCCTCCCACCTCCCACCCCACATCCTCTACTTGAATCATCCTGTGCATCAGCCCCATGCATCCTGCATCCTACATTGAACATAGAAGTTTTTAAATTTTGAAATAGATGATTCTATCGTCTGAATTGGTTATGAATCCCTGAGGGTTCTTATTTCTGAATGCAAAGAAATTACATCCAGTTCTCTCTAGCAGGATTAAGATGTTATTTTCTCATTATCCACTAGCTGGCTTAGATAGGATGTACTAAAATTGTGTTTCCCCATAACTAGTATATCCCCTTTCTGATATTAATTTTTTCCCTTAATTTGTTGGAAGAATCTAGACGTATATACAACTATGGAAAATAATTGTCTGCTGTAAGAAAAATGCCATCTGTTTTGTCGATGTTCAATATTTCTGATCTTAAATGCAAACAAATTTTCTGGACTACCTTATAGAATATGGTCCTCAGTAACTGGAGTTTTCTATGAACCCATACTAAAGATAACATATTGTACTGCTCATAAGGAGATTAGAAAGGATGGCAGACTTTCTTATTTTAATACTGTCTTTCCATTCTAGAAGCATGCATTCTGCCAAAATTGGGTCGTTTGTAGAGAAATGGATGTATCTCAAGACTGTCATACAGAGCGAGGTAAGTCAGAAAGAGGAAAACTAATATTGTATATTAATGCATATATGTGGACTCTAGAAAAGTGGCATAAATTATCTTATTCAAAAACAGAAATAGAGGCTCAGACATAGAGAACAAATGTATGGACACTGAAGGAGGAAGGTGGGGGTTGAGATCAACTGGGATCTAAATTGGAAGGAAATCCAAAAAGAGGAAATACATGTGTGTATATAACTGATTCATTTTGCTGTACAGAAGAAACTAACACAACATTATAAAACAACTCCACTCCAATAGAAATTAACTTTAAAAAAACCACACACACACACACACACACACACACACACATTACCTTTACATTGAGCTAGAAGAAAGGGAAATTCTCCAGCCATCTGATCACTTTCTTTTAGGGCAATCTCCTTTCACATCTGCATGTCCCTGACCATATATAGGAGATTCTTGCTGGAACGTCTCAAACTGGGCTGATAGGGGCCAACATTCCTCTTCTAAGGAACTGTTCTCAGATAGTCTTTTTGTAATGGGGAGTGTGATAATTTTCTCCTCTGGATTTTTTGTTGTTGTTGGCTTTTTTTCCTCTTCTGTGGCATTAAAAAAAAAAAAAAAGTCCTGAACTTTTGAATTTTAGAAACTCAAAATAGTATGGTGAAAAGATTCATAATTATACCTATCTCTCAGAGCATAATGACTTAATTAATATACCCTTCATGAGACTTTGCGCTGTTGGAAGTACACAGCTGCACCGGCTGATAGAAATTAAGGTGATGTCGTGAAGTGCAGAAACATGACTGTTTTGATTGTGTGTGTCTTTTAAATGTTTAATATAGATTTTTCCCCCTTCCTTTTGGTTTAATTTAGTCACAGAAAACTCCTCTTCCTTTTCGTTGGCCTGTAGATGATAAATGTGGAGGATAAAGGTATGCAAAGTTGAAGCTACTAAAGTTGCTGTTGACAAAAATCAATCATAACTGGCTATTTCTTGCTAACAGCTATGCATTTTATTCTATTGTGCTTTTTTCTGTTTTACTCAATTATTCATGTTGTAATATTTCAAAATGGTTTTGGAGCAGGTGCTTTATTTTCAGTGCCACCGCCTCCATGGATTCTTAGAGGTCATACATTTCACTTTTAAAAACTTCTTTTCTAAATTTATTCTCCATCTTCTTTAAAAAATGTTACTATATCACAAAATATTTCTAATTGTCTTTTGATTATTAGAAGTAAGAACTGCTGGAGCCATTAAGGCTTCATATCAGAAAACTCATCTATCAGTTATTCTTAACCAAACACTTGGAGCATTTCTGATGGAGGTAAATTGAGCTGAAGCAGCTATAGCAAGGCTAAGGCAGACCTTGAGCACTAAGAATGCCCCACCAGCCACCTTATGCTCATTAACTGCTTTTCTCTCTTGTACATGGAAACATTCAGAATGGGGACAGAAATATGTATGTCAATGATTTTTCCTATTAAACAAAATGCATGAACTGGAGAATGTGGGTGGCAAGAAATCAGGAGAAGCCCAATCTAGTAATTTTATAGAACTGAGATATAAGTGCTCAAATAAAAGATCATTTTAAACCAAATGTTGAGTCAAGACGTTTCAAAAACTACTGAGAAATAAGTTCAAAAGAGAACTGTGTCTTGTGGCTATTGGTGGTTGTAGAATTTTAGTCAGTTTTGTGTTAAGGTAAAGAAGTTTAAACAACTTAGTTTCATCACATTCATGTTTTTCAGTAAGAACAATTGAGGAAGTGCAGAACAAAATAGATAAGAACCACTTCCATCACAGATTCATGATAATAAATGAGACAACGTGTTTAGTGGCTTAAATATTTTCATGTCAAAAATCTGTAGAAATTATAGTCAAAAGTCCAAAACAACAATATAGATACAATTGAGATTTTTCTGAAACTTTTTAACCACCAGAGGCTCCAAACATAATGTACATAAATTGGGCCTTAAAAGCTATGGGAGGGATCTGGCAGGGGGTTTCAGGATGGGGAACACGTGTACACCCTTGGCAGATTCATGTTGATGTATGGCAAAACCAATACAATATTGTAAAGTAATTAGCCTCCAATTAACATAATAATTTTTAAAGCTACAAAGAAATAAATATAAAGTGTTGAAATTAGCAGTGGTAAGTCTGATACCCAGATGCAGTATTCCCTCAGGAGTCAGGATGGTGGTGTTAGAATCTTGGTTTTGCCAGTTACTAGCTGTGAGAATGTGGTACAGTGAACGGTGACCTCTGGCATGGCACAAAGCACTTCCTTGAACGCTGTGCTGAAATACTTAACCAAACACTACCTTGGCTTCTACCTGTCCTGCGCTGTGTCCCTAAAGTTGACCCCAGGCCTCACTCTGAGCTTTGCTCAAGGTATGCCATGCTGCCAAACTGCAAAATGTGCTTTTTTTCTCAATCCACATTGCTATACAATTAAATAACTTTCCACTCACCTCCTTTCTGTATTTTCCATTTTACCAATACCCCATTTCTGATTCATCCTTCATCTTAGTTGGAGTTGAGCTCAGTTTTTACTGGAGTCTCTTCCTAATTGCAGTGCCTAATAAAAATCTGTCTTGCTGTCCTTAATAAGCATCTGGTGCTTTTCTGTTTGATAGCTTTCTTTCTTTTTTTTTTTTTAAATTAGAATATAATTGTTTTACAATGTTGTGTTAGTCTCTACTGTACAACAATGTGAATCAGCTAAAAAGATATTAATATATACATCCCTTTCCGCTTAGCCTCCTACCAACACCCCCATCTCATCAGTTTTAGGTCATCATAGAGCAATGAGCTGACCACCCTGTGCTATACAGCAGGTTCACATTACCTATTTTACTTTTTGTTTGCTTTTTATTATCTTTTTTTTTTCCATTGGAGGAAAACTGATTCACAGTTTGTTTTTTTTCCAAACAACAAAGCAAATCAGTCATAACCATACGTATATATCCTCCTTCTTGAACTTCCCTCCCCTCTCCCCAACCAATCCTTCTAGGTCATCACAGAGAACTAGGCTGGGCTCCCTGTGTTTTACAGCAACTTCTCACCACCTCCAGCTGTCTAATTTTACACATGACAGTGGGTACATGTCAGTGCTATTTTCTCTATGAATCCCATTCTCTCCTTCACCCACTGAGTCCACAAGTCTGTTCTCTACATTTGCATCTCCATTCTTTCCCTGCAAATAGGTTTTTTTTTTTTTTTATCAATACTATCTTTCTGTATTCTATGTATATACTTTAATATACAATATTTGTTTTTCTATTTCTGACATTTTACTCAGTACAGCAGGCTCTAGTTTCATTCACATCACTAGAATTGACTCAAATGTATTCTTTTTTATGTTTGAATGGTATTCCACTGTATATATGTACCACAACTTCTTTTTCCATTCATCTGTCAATGGACATCTGGTTTGCTCCATGTTCTGGCTATTGTAAATAGTGCTACATTGAACAATGGGTTACATGTATATATTAGGATTGTGATTTTCTCAGGATATATGCCAAAGTAGTGGGATTGCTGGGTTATATTGTAGATTTTTTCCTGGTTCTTTACAAAATCTCCATACTGTTTCTCATAATGGCTGTTTCAGTTTATATTCACACCAACAGTGTAAGAAGATTCCCTTTTCTCCACACCCTCACCAGTAGTTATTTTTGTAGATTTTTTTGATGATAGCCATTCTGACTAGGATGAGGTGATACCTCAGTGAAGTTTTGAGTTCCAGCTCTCTAATAATTAGTGATATTGAGCATCTTTTCTTGTGTGTATGGGCCATCTGTATGTATTTGGAGAAATGTCTGTTTTGCACTTGTATCTATTTTTTGATTAGGCTTTTTGTTTTTCTGATATTGAGCTGTATGAGGTGCTTATATATTCTGCCAATTAATCTGTTCTCAGTTGTTCTGTTTGCAGTTATTTTCTCCCACTCTGAAGAGTATCTTTTAATCTTGTTTAATGTTTCAAGAACAGGAGCTGACTATGGTTAAGATCATGAACTCCTTATCAGCAAATTCAGACTTAATTAAAGAAAGTAGGGAAAACCACTAGACCATTCAGGTATGACCTAAATCAAATCCCTTATGATTATATAGCAGAAGTGACAGATTCAAGGGACAGATTCAAGGGATTAGATCTGATAGAGTGTAAGAAGAACTATGAATGGAGGTTAACAACACTCTACAGGAGGTTGTGATGGCCCCAAGAAAAATAAATGCAAAAAGGCAAAAGTGGTTGTCTGAGGAGGCCTTACAAATAGCTGAGAAAAGAAGAGAAGTGAAAGGCAAAGGAGAAAAGGAAAGATATACCCTTTTGAATACAGAGTTTCAAGAATAGCATGTAGAGAAAAGAAAGCATTTCACAGCGATCAATGCAATGAAATAGAGGTAAAAGAATGGGAAAGACTAGAGATCCTTCAAGAAAGTTAGAGATACCAAGGAAACATTTCATGCAAATATGGGCTCGATAAAGGACAGAAATGGTATGGACCTAACAGAAACAGAAGATATTAAGAAGAGGTGGAAAGAATACACAAAAAACTACACAAAAAAGATCTTCATGACCCAGATAACCATGATGATGTGATCACTCACCTAGAGCTAGACATCCTGGAATGCAAAGTCAGGTGGGCCTTAGGAAGCATCACTATGAACAAAGCTAGTGGAGGTGATAGAATTCCAGTGGAGCTACTTCAAATCCTGAAAGATGATTCTGTGAAAGTGTTGCACTAAATATGCCAGCAAGTTTGGAAAACTCAGCAGTGGCCACAGGACTGAAAAAGGTCAGTTTTCATTGCAATACCGAAGAAAAGCCATGCCAAAGAATATTCAAACTACCGCACAATAGCACACACTAGCAAAGTAATGCTCAAAATTCTCCAAGCCAGGCTTCAACAATACATAAACAGTGAACTTCCTGATGTTCAGGCTGGTTTTAGACAAGGCAGAGGAACCAGAAGTCAAATTGCCAACATCTGTTGGATTATCAAAAAGAGCAAGAGTTCTAGAAAAACATCTACTTCTGCTTTGTTGACTATGCCAAACCCTTTGACTGTGTGGATAAAAAAAAAAATACTGGAAAATTCTTGAAGAGATAGGAATACCAGATCACCTGACCTGCCTCCCGAGAAATCTATATACAGGTCAAGAAGCAACAGTTAGAACTGGACATGGAACAACAGATGGGTTGCAAATCTGGAAAGGAGTATATTGAGCAGAAAGGCTGTATATTTTCACTCGGCTGATTCAAATTATATGCAGAGTATATCATGAGAAATGCTGGACTAGATGAAGCACAAGTGGAATCAAGATTTCTGGGAGAAATATCAATAACCTCAGATATGCAGATGACACCACCTTTATGGCAGAAAACAAAGAAGAGCTAAAGAGCCTATTGATGAAAGTGAAAGAGGAGAGTGAAAAGTTTACTTAAAACTCAAATTTCAGAAAACTAAAACCATGGCATATGGTCACAGTACTTCACAAATAAATGGGGAAACAATTGAAAAAGTGACAGAATTTATTTTCTTGGGCTCCAAAGTGACTGCAGCCATGAAATCAAAAGATGATTGCTCTTTGGAAGAAAAGCTATGACCAACTTAGATAGCATATTAAAAACCAGAGATGTTACTTTGCCAGCAAAAGTCCATCTAGTCAAAGCTATGTTTTTTTCCTGTAGTCATGTATGGAAGTGAGAGTTGAAGTCTAAAGAAAAGTGAATGCTGAAGAATTGATGCTTTTGAACTGTGGTATTGGAGAAGACTCTTGAGAGTCCTTGGACTGCAAGGAGATTCAACCAATCCATCTTAAAGGAATTTTGTCCTGAATATTATTGGAAGAGCTGATGCTGAAGCTGAAACTCCAATACTTGGGCCAGCTGATAAGAACTGACTCATTGGAAAAGACCCTGATGCTGTGAAAGATTGAAGGCAGGAGGAGTAGGGGACCACAGAGGATGAGATGGTAGGATGACATCACTAACTCAATGGACATGAGTTTGAGTAATCTTCCTGAATTGCTGATGGACAGGAAAGCTGGTATGCTGCAGTCCATGCAGTCTCAAAGAGTTTGACACAACTGAGCAACTGAACTGAACTGAACTGAATTTTTCTTTTGCTTTTCAAATTATTTTAAATTTATTTAGGTCCCTTTTGTTTATTTTTGTTTTCATTTCCATTAAGAAGTAGGTCAAAAAGGATATTGCTGTGATTTATGTCAAAGAGTTATACTGTCTATGCTTTCTTCTAAGAGGTTTCCTATTTCTGGCCTTACATTTTAGTCTTTAGTACATTTTAAGTTTATTTTTGTGGTGATAGGAAGTATTCTAGTTTCATTGTTTTGCATATAGCTGTCCAGTTTTCCCTGCACCACTTATTGAAGGCATTACCTTTACTCCGTCGTATATTCTTGCCTCTTTTTCAAATATAAGGTGTCAATAGGTGTGTGGATTTATGCCTGGGTTTCTGTCCTATTCGATTAGTCTGTATTTCTGTTTTTGTGTGTCAGTACCATCCTGTCTTGATGACTATAGTTTGTAGTATAATCTTAAGTCAGGAAAGTTGATCCCTCTAGATTTATTTTTCTCTATCAAGCTTCCTTTAGCTATTTGGGTTTCTTTTTGTGTACTTCCATACAGAGCATCTTGATGAAAGTGAGAGAGGAGAGTGGAAAAGTTGGCTTAAAGCTCAGCATTCAGAAAACTAAGATCATGGCATCTGGTCCCATCACTTTATGGGAAATACATGGGGAAACAGTCAGACTTTATTTTTCTGGGCTCCAAAATCACTGCAGATGGTGATTGCA
Organism: Nanger dama; assembly: GCA_917880005.1. Classification (NCBI taxonomy): domain Eukaryota; kingdom Metazoa; phylum Chordata; class Mammalia; order Artiodactyla; family Bovidae; genus Nanger; species Nanger dama. The sequence goes on along the minus strand of CAKJTW010000004.1, from coordinate 61,670,264 downwards.
GCCATGAAATTAAAAGATACTTACTCCTTGGAAGAAAAGTTATGACCAACCTAGACAGCATATTAAAAAACAGAGACATTACTTTGCCAACAAAGGTCCGTTTAGTCAAAGCTATGGTTTTTCCTGTGGTCATGTATGGATGTGAGAGTTGGACAGTAAAGAAAGCTGAGCACTGAAGAATTAATGCTTTTGAACTGTGGTGTTGGAGAAGACTCTTGAGAGTCCCCTGGACTGCAAGGAGATCCAACCAGTTCATTTTATAGAAGATCAGTCCTGGGTATTCACTGGAAGGACTGATGCTGAAGCTGAAACTCCAATACTTTGATCACTTGATGCAAAGAGCTGACTCACTTGAAAAGACCCCAATGCTGGGAAAGATTGAGGACAAGAAAAGAAGGGAACGACAAAGGATGAGATGGTTGGATGGCATCACCAACTCAATGGACATGGGGTTTGTGTGGACTCCGGGAGCTGGTGATGGATTGGAAGGCCTGGTGTGCTGCAGTTTATGGGGTCACAAAGAGTCAGATGTGACTGAGTGACTGAGCTGAATTGATACAGATTGTGAATATTTTTTATTCTAGTTCTGGAAAAATGCTATAGGTAGTTTGATAGGGATTGCATTAAATATTTGAGTAGTGCAGTCTTTGGTATATCTGGGTAGTATAGTCATTTTCACAATATTGATTCTTCCAACACAAGAACATGGTATATCTTTTCATCTATTTATGTCATCTTTGATTTCTTTAATCAAAGATGAAAGAAATTGTTTTCTAGTTTCCTGCATACTTGTCTTTTGTCTCTAGATAGATTTATTCCTAGGTATCTTATTCTCTTTTTTTCCCCAATGGTGTATGGTATTATTTCCTTAATTTTCCATTTTGAAATTTCATTGTTAATGTACAGGAATGCAAGGGACTTTTGTATATTAATTTTATATTATACAACTTTATTATATTCATTGATTAGCTCTAGTAATTTTCTGATGGCATCTTTAGGGTTTACTATATATGATATTATGTTATCTGCAAACAGTGAGAGTTTTAATTCTTATTTTCCATCTGGATTCCTTTTATTTCTATTTATTCTCTAATTGCCATGGCTAGGACTTCCAAAACTCTGTTGAGTAATAGTGGTCAGAATGGACACCTTGTCTTGTTCCTGATCTTAGAAGAAATGCTTTCAGATTGAGAATAATGTTCACTGTGGTTTGTTATGTATGGCCTTTCTTATGACAGAGGATGAGATGGTTGGAAGGCATCACTGACTGAATGGACATGAGTTTGAACAAAATCCAGGAGATAGTGAAGGACTCGGAAGCCTGGTGTGCTGCAGTACATGAGTTTGGAAAGAGTCTAACATGACTTAGCAACAGGACAACAACAATAATGTTGAGGTAGGTTAAATGGCAGCCCACTCCAGTGTTCTTGCCTGGAGAATCCCAGGGGTGGCACAGCCTTGTGGGCTGCCGTCTATGAGGTCGCATTGAGTTAGACATGACTGAAACGACTTAGCAGTAGCTGCAGCAGATTTCTTCTATGCCTATGGAGAGTTTTTACCATAAATGTGTGTGGAATTTTGTTGAAAGCTTTCCCTCCATCTATTGAAATGATCATTTTTTTTAAAATCTTTTAATTTGTTAATATAGGGTATCACATTGATTTATTTGCATATATAGAATAATTCTTGCATCCAGGATGTATGGTCAGCACATATGATCATTTTAAAGTTTTGTTGGATTCTGTTTGCTAGAATTTTGTTGAGGATTTTTGCATCTTTGTTTATCAGTGATATTGGCCGCAATTTTCTTTTTCTTTTTCTTTTCTTTCTTTTTTATTTCTTTCTTTCTTTTTTTTTTTTTTGTGGTATCTTTGTCCTGTTTCCATGTCAGGATGATGATGGCCTGTTTGAATGAGTTTGGGAGTTTTCCTTCCTCTGCAATTTTCTGGAAGGGTTCACCATCTAACACCATAGGTATTAGCTCTTCTGTAAACATTTGGTAGAATTTGCCTGTGAACCCATCTGAATTGGGGCTTTTGTTTGTTAGAAATATTTTTATCACAGTTTCAGTTTCAGTGCTTGTGATTGAAGAAACAGATTTTCTATTTCTTCCTGGTTCAGTCTTGGTAGGTTTTACTTTTCTAAGAACTTGTCCATTTCTTCCAAAGTTTCCGCCATATTAGCATATAGTTGCTCATAGTAGTCTCTTATGATCCCTTGTTATTTCTGCATTGCTTGTTATGTCTTATTTTTTCATTTCTAATTTCGTTGATTTGAGACTTATCCCTTTATTTTCTTAGTGAGTCTGGCTAATGGTTTGTCAATTTTGTTTACCTTCTCTGAGAACCAGCTTTTAGTTTTATAGATATTTGCTATTGTTTCCTGCATTTCTTTTCACTTATTTCTGCTCTGATCTTTATTATTTCTTTCTTACTTTGAGATTTTTGTTCTTCCTTTTCTAGTAGCTTTAGGTATAAGTTTAGGTTGTTAATTTGATGTTTTTCTTGTTTCTTGAGGTTGGCTTGTATTGCTATAATCTTTTCTCTCAACACTGCTTTTGCTGCATCCCATAGGTTTTGAGTTATCATGTTTTATTGGCATCTGTTCCTCTTTGATTTATTCAGTGACTTCTTGGTTCTTCAGAAGTGTATCGTTTAGACTCCATGTGTTGTGTTTGCAGTTTTTTTCTATAGTTAATATCTAATTTTAAAACATTGTAGTCAGAAAAAAATGCTTGATACAATTTCATTTTTTTTAATTACCAAAACTTGATTTGTGACCCAAGATGTGATATGTTCTATGTGTACTTGAAAAAAAAAGTTATTTCTACTTTTTTTTGGTGAAAAATCCTATGGATATCAATTAGATCTATCTGGTCCAATATATTATTTAAAATTTGTGTTCCCTTATTTGTCTTCTGTCTGGATGATCTATCCATTGGTATAAGTGGAATGTTAAAGTCCCTCCCTTTTATTGTGTTACTGACATTTTCCCTTTTGTAGTTGTCAGCATTTGCCTTATGTGTTGAGGTGCTCCTATGTTATGTTCATATATATTTATAATTGTTATATCTTCTTCTCAGATAGATCGTGTTATCATTATGTACTATCCTTCCTTGTCTTTTGAAACACTTTAAAGTGTGTGTTATCTGATATGATGTTGTTCAGATGCTCAGTTGTGTCTAAGTCTTTGCGGTCTCATGGACTATAGCATTTCAGACCTCCCTGTTCTTTATCATCTCCCAGAATTTGCTGAAACTCACGTCCATTGAGTTGGTGATGCCATCCAAGCATCTCATCCTCTATCATTCTTTCTCCTTTTTTCTTCAATCTGATATGAATATTGTTTATCTGATCTGAGTATTGTTATTCCTGTTTTCTTTTGATATCCATTTAAATGGAATGCACTTATCCCTTCCCTCATTTTCATTCTGTATGTGTCGCTACATCTCTTGTAGACAGCATATATAAAAATCTTATTTTTATATATGACCCATTCAACCAGTCTGGGTCTTTTATTTGGAGTATTTAGTCCCTTTAAATTTAAGTTAGTAATTGATATGTATGATCCTATTATCATTTACTTTATAGTTTGGGTTTATTTTATAGGACTTTTCTTTCTTTTGTGTTTCCTGTCTACAGAAGTTCCTTTAGCACATGTCGTTGTTGTTCAGTCCCTAAGTCATGTCCAATTCTATCCAACACTATCAACTGGAGCATGCCAGGCTTCCCTGTTCTTAACTAGCTCCTAGAGTTTGCTCAAACTTATGCCCATTGAGTAAGTAATGCCATCCAAACATCTGATCCTCTATCACACCCTTCTTCTCTTGCCTTCGATCTTTCCCAGAATCAGGATCATTTCTAATGAGTTGACTCTTTGTATCAAGTGGCCATAATATCGGAGGTTTAACTTTAACATCAGTCCTTCAATAAGTATTCAGGGTTGATTTCCTTTAGGATTGACTGATTTGATCTCTTTGCAGTCCAGGGTATTCTCCAAAGTCTTCTCCAGCACCATGATTTGAAAGCATCAGTTCTTTGATGCTTTCTCTTCCTTGGTGGTCCAACTCTCACATCCATACAGGAATACTAGAAAAAACATAGCTTTGACAGTACAAATTTTTGTTGGCAACGTGATGTCTCTTCTTTTAATACCCTGTCTATGTTTGCCATAACTTTCTTTCCAAGAAACAAGCATCTTTTAATTTCATGGCTGCAGTCACTGTCTGTAGTGATTTCAGAGTGCAAGAAAATAAAATCTGTCACTGTTTCTTTTTCCCCATCTAATTGCCATGAAATGATGGGATGTCATGATCATAGTTTTTTGAATGCTGAGTTTTAAGCCAGTTTTTTTTTCACTCCATTTTTCACCCTCCTCAAGAGGCTCTTTAGTTCCTCTTTACTTTATGCCATTAGAGTGGTATCATCTGCATATCTGAGGCTATTGATATTTCTCCCAACAATCTTGATTCCACCTTGTGATTCATCCAGCCTGACATTTCACAAGACTACTTTCTATGTAAGTTAAATAAACAAAGTGACACTATGAAGCTTTGGTGTATTCCTTTCTTGATTTCTTACCAGTCTGTTTTTCTATGTCCAGTTCTAACTGTTGCTTCTTGACCTGCATACAGTTTTCTCAGGAGACAGGCATATGTGGAACAAACAAACCTATATGTGAAAACAAATTCTAAAAAGTAGTCTAGAGTATACAGAATTGAAAACATGGGGAAAAATACAATATATCAAAAGAGAACTGTAAAAGTAGGAAAAATAGAGTAAAATAAACTTACTTAAAAATAAAGCTTTTAAATAATAAAATAGTAATTTGAAAAAATAAAAATTAAAGGAATTATTAAAAAGAACAAGACAGAAAAAATAAAAAGACATATCTATCTATCTATCTATATCTGTCTCTATATATAGAGAGAGACATTTCACAAGACTACTTTCTATGTAAGTTAAATAAACAAAGTGACACTATGAAGCCTTGGTGTATTCCTCTCTATATATATATATAGAGAGAGGTAGTAAGAAAAGTGTCTTCCTGATTCTTCCATTTTCCCCACCACACAGGGATCACCAGCTAGTCTGCCTACTCAAGAAGTCCTCCACTATTCCTAGAAAGATCTCTGGACCTGCTGTGGGCACGCACTATGGGGTCAGCTGAGACTCAGATCTGGTCTTACACCAGCTTGTACTTGCTTCCAATGTTCACAGTCTCAGGCTAATTATGGGAATTTAATCTGCACCTTTGGTTGCAGGAGTGAATTCCCTTTTCTTCTTTGGTCACACAGTCTGTGAAGCTCAACTTTGGATTTGGCCCTGCCTCTACTTGTAGTACTACCTCTGGAGTCTGTCCCTACATAGACACAGGGGGTGAAAGAACAGCTTGTTAGGGCTCACTGCTCAGTCAAGCTGGGGACAGCGAGTGGTTTGGGATACACAGTCAGGGGGTGTAGGGAGTGCCTGCTGTGACTGAGACCTATGGGGAGTCTCCACTGTCTGAAGCAGGTCATGTGTTTCCCCAGGGGAGGTGGGCCCTAGTCATGGGCGCTTCAGCAGAGCCAAGCTGCACATACTCCTAGGAAGGTGTGGACAGTGACCTGTACCTGCTCACAGTTTGGTGACAGCTGTGACCCCTGGTGCTGAGACTCCAGTGACCTCTGGCCCTCCATCTCTGGCACCAACACCAGCCCTGCAAGCAGCCAAGCAGTTCCCATTGCCCTCTCTGGGTATGCAACCTGAAGTCATGAGTAGTCCTGCCTCTGGTACCTGTGCGAGTTTTGACATATCTGTTTCTAGGGTCACAGATCACAGTCAGCTCATCACACCTATGGCAACTGCAAAAGTAGGGTCCTGCAATATATGAGTGTGCGGAGTTAAAGGGTCCTAGAACCAGTGATCTTTTGCCTCTCTGGCAGGCCCAGGCTGCTCCCTAGACTTACTCAGCTGCATCACTCACCCCTTCAGAATATCTTCCTGACAGTCAACCACAGTCAACTTCAAGGAGCCTACCCTCAAATCCTGAGCCTCAACACCCTGTTACCTTTCCCGTGGTGAGCATGCAAACAAGCATTTTAGGCTGGGAAGTGCTGGTGTGCAACATTCTCTGGTGAATTCTCTGCGTTTTGCCTTCCAAGTATCTTCCAAGTTGCTGCATTCCTCTCTGAAGTTCCCAATCTCCCCCTTGCCCCAGGCCCTGAGGGAGTTTCTCAGACTACAGAAACATTTCGTCCTTCACAGCTCCTTCCCTGAGGTATAGGTCCCTGTTCCAAGTTCTTTGTCTCTTTGTTTCCCCATATCTTTTGCCCTATCTTGTTCTGTGGAGATTAGCTTGCCTTTTTTGGAAGTATAGGGACTTCTGCCAATGTTCAGAAAGTGTTCTACAAAAGTTGTTCCACATGCAGATACATTTTTAATATAATTATGAGGAAGAAAGTGGTGTCCCTGTCTTACCCCTAACATCTTGAAACTTCCCAGCTATCTATATTATAAATGGTTATATGTATGTGTGTGTCTGTGTGTGTGTGTGTGAGTCCTTATCTCCAAATTCATCTCCCCTTCCCCCTCTCCTCCCTTCCACATAGCTATTTTCTACATCTGCTTCTCTGTTTCTTCCCTGCAAGTAAGTTTAAGTGTATCATGTTTCTATAGTCAACATGAATACTTTAATATGGAGAAGGCAACAACAACTCACTCCTGTGTTCTTGCCTGGAAAATCCCATAGACGGAGGAGCCTCGTGGGCTGCCGTCTCTGGGGCTGCGCAGAGTTGGACATGACTGAAGCGACTTAGCAGCAGCAGCACGCTTTAATATATATTTACTTTCCTCCTTCTAATTTGCTCACTCCGCCTGACAGACTCTAGGTTCATCCATGTCCCTACAAATGACCAAATTTCATTCTTTTTTATGGCTCAATAATATTCCATTGTATATTCGTACCACATCTTCTCTATGCTTCAGTTTCCTTCCTCTAAAATGGTGATATCTATAATACCTTCCTCTCATTGCTGTCATAAGGACTAATGAATAACTCTTTATAAAATGCCATACAAAATTTTAGTAAAATAATAAAAACAATTCCAGCAAATCCTTATAACCCTTTTAAAATTTAATATAATTTGGCCATCACAACTCCACATTGGTTATCTAGGTCTTCTGTCCTCAGTCCACTCTTTCAATGACATGGTTCAATGTCAGGTATGTCAAGAATTCTTCTCAATTAATCACTCTGACTTCTGCCTGTTATGTGCATTTCCACACCCTCTCTGATGAAGACACATCATGAAATTTTAGTCTTCCTCAGTGTACATTTCTTTACAGACTCTCACATCCCATTCTCTTCAGTACCAAGCATTGTCATCACAGTCTCTCATACTGCTTAGCACAGTGTGAGTGCACCCTTTGATGTCCTGGTATTTCCAGAACTCTGCTCTTTAGTTTACAGTGTGTTTTTATATATACTACTTTATAACAATACTATGAAACATATTTTTATTCTTTTACCAATGAAATACATACAGAAACAAACACTTCAATCATAAGCAATTGAACAAGTTCACTGAACATGCAAGTGATGAGACCAGAAATTTGCCAGGTATTTTTCCTGGGTAGAATCTGGCTTCATTACTTATCAGATGAGCATTTTAAACCAAGTAATTATTTGGAACCTTTGTAAAAATGGGATAATAATATTCATTTCAAAGGCTGTTGTGATACCTAAAAACCATTGTATATAGAAAATACTTTGAAATTGTCTGTTTTATAGAAAACTTTTAACAAATTGCTATAGATTGAATATACTTTTGTCCCACAAAATTAAAACGTTTGAAACCTAATCTGCAGTGTGAGAAGATTGGAAGTTCGGTAGGTCAGGATGGAAAAGTACTCATGCATGGAACTAGTGCCTCCTAAAAAGGGTTGGAGAATGCTTCTCTTTCCACTACATAGGGACATAGCAAAAAGACAGCTGTGTAGTCCTAAACTCAATTTTTGAAATTTTACAAACCCAATGCTCATAGAACTGATGACTAGGTAGATAAATAGACATAACCACTTGATAATTCAAGTGATTTTCAAAAGACTCTTGTTCTTCCTGGCCATAACACCAATTCTCTGTATTTTTCAAGCATCGTATATCTTTATACAACTTCTGTTCAAAGATATCTCAAATAATACAAAAGCTAAACAAACATTTATTCATTTTAGTGCAATAATGATGAGTATTTGAGTATAATGAAAAATATTTATTTACTGTATTGACCTCAGATACACTGATGAACTGTACATCTTTATAGACAATAAGTATAAAATACACATTAAAAGAATTATATAAGGAACTCTATTATGATTTACTAAAGTGGCAGAGTAGTACAGTGATAACAAGCATGAACTTTACATGAATTTGAAGATTCTTCCAAGTACTCTTTTTAGCATTAATTTTTATTGGAGTATAGTTGATTTACAATATTGTGTTAGTTTCTGCTACACAGCAAAGTGAATCAATTATACATATACACACATTCACTCTTCATTAGATTATTTTCTCATATAGGTCATTACAGAGTACTGAATATAATTCCCTGTACAGTACAGTAGGCCCTTATTAGTTTTATACATAGTAGTGTGCACATGTCAATCCCAGTCTCCCAATTTATCCCTCCCCTTCTTTTCCTTCTTGGTATCTGTACACTTGTTTCCTACATCTATGATTCTATTTCTGTTTTATAAATAGGTTCATTTGCCTCCAAGTACTCTTAGAATGGACATGAGCATATCACTTTGCTATAACCACAGTATCTTCATCTAAATACTTGAGGTGCTGATAGGCATATCAAAGGACTTTTCTGAAAATTAAATTAGGTACAGTTAATATATTTAATACTCACTACATGGTATTAAATTATTTTATGTTGTCCATTTGCTTCCTTGGAGGCCCAGACAGTAAAGAATCTGCCTGCAGCACAGGAGATCTGGGTTCAATTCCTGGATTGAGAAAATCCCCTGGAGAAGGAAATGGCTACCCATTCCAGTATTCTTGTCTGGAGAATTCTATGGACAGAGGAGCTTGGCAGGCAATATTCCATGAGGTTGCAAAGAGTCAGACATGACTAAATGACTAAGACTTTACTTCTTCACTTCATCTGTATAAAGGATAAAATAATAAAAAATAAAATATAGCAATCATAAGCACTAATTGATAACCATTAGCAGTCTAGCTTATTGTACAAAGAATAGTCTTTCCTAAAGAAGCTTATAAGATATTTGGAAATATGAGACTACATACCTAAGGTAACATTTCTTATTTTAAGATTCATATAAAGCAATGAAAATCAATTTATCATGTTTCCATGACTATTAGTCTTTTTATGGTAGAGCACAGGTAGGTTGAAGAAGAGCTGATACATAATAGGTAGCTTTCCATACTTCAGTAATAGACTTACTTGCTATAAAAATGGCATAGTATTTTTAGAGTCCATGAAACTCTGGATGGAGTACTGAGCTAGCCAAGATTCTGGCTAGCCCTTAGAGAGATGCCCTTGGAACTGGGTTTTGGTCGACTATGATTAAGTGTCCATATGTCTGGAAGACAGACTATTTACAAACTGAAATATGTTCACTTGGCATGTGGCCTTTCAGAGATGTACTGAGTAGAAGAGGCAGACTGATTTTATACCAACTCACCTCATGAAGTGACAGATCCCATGGTGAGATCTACCATCACTGGCTTACAGCCTTGGACCTCAAACTTGTTAGTACTCCTGTTTGATGGGATTTGAAGATAACTTATGCTTAACAAAGTTCATTTGACCAGACTAGAGTGCCAACTAAAAATTCATAATGATCAGAAACAGAACTGCAAAGTATTTTGGAATCTTGCATAGGGAGGCAGATTTATACTGATAGGAAGAAAGACGGGATTTAGTGTTTCAATATATATCTCCCCTACTTCATTATATATTCAGAACTCCAACTTCCAACTGGGTATATGACCATCCAACTAAAGACTGCTGTGCTGCTTGGTTTGACCATGCATTTAAGTTCTTACCAATGCTCCTATGGATGAACTTGATGAGAAACTCCCAAAGAAACAATTAATTATACTATGTAAAATCTGCTGGGCTGAACATATGGTCACAGGAGAAGCACTATACTCCAAAAGATGTCATGTACTAAGAGTGACAAAGAAACAAGTTTTAAGAATTCTTGAGTCCTAGCCTTACATTCTTTATGTGGAAGGACTGCTTTGATGGACAGGGAACTAAGCACCTGTCCTTTAAGTTACTAATACTTTGTTTGCCCCTTGTTACAAATAACCAAATCAGCTCCCTGACTAATAATCACATTGACACTCCATGTTCTTGAGATGATAACTTCTTGTCCACCCATGTAGCAGTAAATGAGCTTTAGAGGGATCAGAGAGTCACATATGGAAGGATTTGAAAAGAGAGGGCCATGCTGAGCAAAGGTCAAAGAGGAGATGAGTGTGGCATATGTAGAGAACAGTGTGGGTTTACCATGCCTGAAACAATGACATTAATTTAGAAAATAAAGTCAGACAAATGAGAGAGAATCATATTAATTATTAGCTAGATGATTTGATTAACTGAAGTATTTTGTTTTTCCATAATTCTAAGAAATTTCCAGGAAGCATATGTAATAAAAAAATTAGGAAATCCTTTGCAGAATCTCCATATTATTATGACCTAAGTTATTTATCTGTTATCTTGTTTAACTACTTTGATGCTTCTAAGATATAAGCACAGAGACAGTATCTAGAAGCCCAAGGGGAACACAGGAGTAGAGTTCTGTAAGGAACTCAGTTCCTTACAGCCCCTAGCAGAAAAGCTGCTATATAAATCCCACCGCCAAAAATATCCCCAAACTGAAAAGAAAATACATTAAATAAATACATGTGTGAGCTTCATGTACAAGTTTGAATGATTCATAATTTCAGATAGCTTCAGTCTGCTAATTATCTAAAATAAAATGTTTCCCTAGTGACATTTAATCATATTCAAAAATAGCAGAGCTTAAAGCAATAGATAAAAATAGGAGGAGGGAATGAAGAATAAAAGGATCACAGATTAAAAATGTAATTTTTGTAGATTTAGTTACCTTACTTCTTCTAAACAAAGCCATCTGGGTTGGAAAGATTTAGTACTTCTTTTTTCTCTGTCTTTTTGAAGCTAGTACCTTGTGATGTGGTTAGTTTATGTCCATTCAAGTCTCTACTTAATCTGCTTGTGCTGGACAGAGAATGGTAAAACTTGGAAACTTGGTAAGTAGGACCCTGCTCTGCCGCTCCTCTCTTTTAAACATATTACTTTAAGATTATCTTTTCATATAAATACTGCTTCCATTTTATAAGTTTTTAAATATTTGATAGCCATAAAAAGTGCTAGATGGGAGCGATGGGAGCCAAGTGTTTATTGGAATTTGTGCTGGAGTTGTACAGTTTCTTTTATTTTAAATTTTTATTAAAGTATAGCTGATTTACAATATTTTGTTACCTTCAAGTGTTCAGCAAAGTGATTAAGTTTTATGTATATCAGATATTTTTCCCTTTTAGGTAATTAAAAATATTGAGTATATATAGTTCTCTCTGCTATGTAATATTCCTTTGTATAAAATACTATATCTTTATCCCCTCCTCTGCCAATGGACATTTAAGTTGCTTCCATGTCTTGGCTATTATAAATAGTGCTGCTATGTCTATGACCATTGGAGTGAATGTATCTTTTCTGTTTTCTTTTTTTAAAACTTTTTATTTTATATTGAATATAGTCGATTAACAATGTTGTAACAGTTTCAGGTGAACAACAAAGAGACTCAGTCATACATATGCATGTAACCATTCTCCCTCAAACTCTCTTCCCATCTAAGCTTCCATATAATTTTGAGCACATTTCCCTGTGGTTGTCCTTGTTGGTTATCCAGGGGCTTCCCTGGTAGCTCAGACGGTAATGCATCTGCCTGCAATGCGGGGACCTGGGTTCGATCCCCATGTCGGGAAGGTCCCCTGGAGAAGGAAATGGCAATCCACTCCAGTACTCTTGCCTGGAACGTTCCATGGATGGAGGAGCCTGGTAGGCTACAGTCCATGGGATTGCAAAGAGTCAAACATGACTGAGCAACTTCACTGACACTGACTGTGTACACATATCTTTTCAAGTTATGGTTTCTCCCAGATATGTGCCCAGGAGTTGGATTGCTGAATCCTATGGTAGTTCTACTTTTAGTTTTTATTTATTTATGTTTTTTAAGGAGCTTCCATATTCATACTATTCTCCAGGGCTGCCCTGGTAGTTCAAACTGTAAATAATCTACCTGCAAAGCCAGAGACCTGGGTTGGAAAGATCCCCTGAAGAAGGACATGGCAACCCACTTCAGTATTCTTGCCTGGAGAATTCCATGAACAGAGGATCCTGGAGGGCTACAGTCCATGGGGTCACAAAGAGTCAGACATGACTGAGTGGCTAACACACATACTGTTCTCCATAGTGACTGCATCAATTTATATTCCTACCGACAGTGTAGGAGGATTCACTTTTCTCCATATCTTTCCCAACATTTATTATTTGTAGATTTTTTTGATGTTCATTCTGACCAGTATAAAGTGATATTTCATTGTAATTTTTGTTTGCATTACTTCAAAATTATTGAAACTGAACTTTTTTGTGTCTCTTGGCCATCTGTATGTCTTCTTTGGACATATGTCTATTTAGCTCTTCTGTCCACTTTTATACAATTTAAATTGTATGATGACCTCAACTATTATCATTTAAATTTTTGAAATATTATCCCCATGTTGAGTAATTGTTTCAGGATCTCTCAGCTGGAATATAAACTGCTGGACTGAATGCCCAGTGTTTCTGATCTCAAAGCTTATGTTCCCCACTTGTAATAAGTCTATGGTCTAATATCCACATACTTCCACTTACTGCATTTTGAAATGTGCCACTGAATGTAAGAATCTGCAGTCATCTGATCAGGGATATTTATATATGACTCTTCTCCATTCCCTACCTTCAAAAGCCTTCTCTTTTTAGGGGTTAGAGGCTAGCAGCTATGGGTGACATGAGCCAATTTGAGGTTGAATATTATATAAACTTTATTTAATCAGGATCACTCTGGCTGCTGTTTTGAGAATAGATTTGAGGAAGAAAAGGATAGAAACAGAAAAATGTGTTAAAAGGCTACTTCTCTGTCTCATATATATAGAATAGCAATAGAAGCAGTGAGAAGTACTAAGTATATGGATATAGTTTGCAAAAAAAAAAAGAGCTAACAGGATTTCCTTTGAAAATTAAAAATTTTGATAAGTGAGAAAAAGAGGAATAAAAAAATTGCCTTTTGGTCTAGATACATGGATGGTTTCCATTAGCTGAGATTAGAAAGTTCAAAGTGAAGTGTGTTGATGGGGGCATGGAGGCCAGTATGAATCAGGGAGTCAGTTTTGAACATGTTAGATTTGAGATAGGATGTACACATTCAGATGGAGATGTTGAGTAAGGAGAGAGATATGTAGTCTGCAGTTCAGGAAAGTGATCTAGGATGGATACATAAATTTGGAAAACTTGTAAATTAATATAAAGATAATATTTAAAACTGTGGGACCAAATGTGATCATTTAGGGTATAAGCATAGTGAAAAGTGAAAAAGAGAATCAGTGACTAAAATTTTAGTTGTTGTTGTTCAGTTGCTCAGTCATGTCTGACTCTGCAACTCCATAGATTGCAGCATATCAGGTCTCCCTGTCCCTCACCGTCATCTGGAATTTACCCAAGTTCATGTTCATGGCATTGGTGATGCCATCCAGCCATCTCATCCTCTGACACACTCTTCTCCTTCTGCCCTCAATCTTTCCCAGCATCAGGGACATTTTCAAAGAGTCACTGTTCACATCAGGTGACCAAAATATTGGAACTTCAACTTCAGCATCAGTCCTTCTGTTAGGGGAAGCACACTGACTGAAACTGCCCACCGTGGCCAGGGCACCATAGTAACCATCTGCATGAGTTGTTTTACAACAAGAGGTTCTGGCAAGGAACACAGAACTAATAAGCCACCACCAACCAGAAGAGTTTAGGAAAGGTCAAAAGGAGATTTCAGATGTCTGATCACCTCTCAGAATCCTTCTCTCTGGCATCCATCTTGTTCATCTGGCTGAACAAGGAGTGCACTGCCAGGAAGGACTCTGAGTCAGCATGATTGGCTAAAGACAACCAACCCAGAAATTAATCCCATCACCATAAAACCCAACACTGCAAGCCGTGTAGCAGAACTGTTCTCCTGGGTTTCCTTATTCTACTGCTCTCTACCTGGGTGCCCTTTCCCAATAAAATCTCTTGCTTTGTTAGCACATGTGTCTCCTTGGACAATTCATTTCTGAGTGTCAGACAAGAGCCCAGTTTTGGGCCCTGGAAGGGTACTCCCTTCCTGTAAGACTTCAATAAGTATTCAGGGTATGCTAAAATCAAATCCTGAAAGATGAGGCTGTGAAAATGCTGCACTCAATATGCCAGCAAATTTGGAAAACTCAGCAGTGGCCACAGAACTGGAAAAGGTCAGTTTTCATTCCAATCCCAAAGAAAGCAATGCCAAAGAATGCTCAAACTACTGCACAATTGCACTCATCTCACACACTAGTAAAAAGTAATGCTCGAAATTCTCCAAGCCAGGCTTCAGCAATACGTGAACCATGAACTTCCAGATGTTCAAGCTGGTTTTAGAAAAGGCAGAGAAACCAGAGATCAAATTGCCAATATCTGCTGGATCATCAGAAAAACAAGAGAGTTCCAGAAAAACATCTATTTCTGCTTTATTGACTATGCCAAAGCCTTTGACTGTGTGGATCACAATAAACTGTGGAAAATTCTGAAACAGATGGGAATACCAGAGCACCTGACCTGTCTCTTGAGAAACCTGTATGCAAGTCAGGAAGCAACAGTTACAACTGGACATGGAACAACAGACTGGTTCCAAATAGGAAAAGGAGTCCGTCAAGGCTGTATATTTAACTCATATGCAGAGTATATTATGAAAAATGCTGGGCTGGAAGAAGCACAAGCTGGAATCAAAATTACTGGGAGTAATATCAATAACCTCAGATATGCAGATGGCACCACCCTTATGGCAAAAGTGAAGAAGAACTAAACAGTCTCTTGATGAAAGTGAAAGTAGAGAATAAAAAAGTTGACTTAAAGCTCAACATTCAGAAAATGAAGATCATGGCATGTGGTCCCATTACTTCATGGGAAATAGATGGGAAAATAGTGGAAACAGTGTCAGACTTTACTTTTTGGGCTCCAAAATCACTGCAGATGGTGACTGCAGCCATGAAATTAAAAGACACTTACTCCTTGGAAGAAAAGTTATGACCAACCAAGATAGCATATTCAAAAGCAGAGACATTACTTTGCCGACTAAGGTCCATCTAGTCAAGGCTATGGTTTTTCCAGTAGTCATGTATAGATGTGAGATTTGGACTATAAAGAAAGCTGAACATTGAAGAATTGATGCTTTTGAACTGTGGTGTTGGAGAAGACTCTTGAGAGTCCCTTGGACTGCAAGGAGATCCAACCAGTCCATTCTAAAGGAGATCAGTCCTGGGTATTGGAAGGACTGATGCTAAAGCTGAAACTCCAATACTTCGGCTACCTCATTGGAAGAGTTGACTCACTGGAAAAGATTCTGATGCTGGGAGGGATTGGAGGCAGGAGGAGAAAGGGATGACAGAGGTTGAGATGGCTGGATGGCATCACTGACTCAATGGACATGAGTTTGAGTGAACTCCGGGAGTTGGTGATGGACAGAGGGGGTTGGGGTACTGTGATTCATGGAGTCGCAAAGAGTCGACAGGACTCAGCAACTGAACTGAACTGAACTGAAGACTGTAGACATATCAATAATAGGACATTGTGGAGAATAGGAAAATGCTGTGAAGAAACTGCTTTGGTATATAGTGTATATGAAATTAAATCCAATAAATTTTAGTATTCGAGGTTTTATACAGACTGCATTCACTTTTAACAAATGTGTGCTCTAAGTAAACTTTTGTCAATGAGACGCAGCTTCTAAGTTCAGTGATGGTTTCAGGCAGGAAGAAATCATTAAATACTTACAAAATGCCAGGTGTCCTACAGATCTGAAAAAAAAAGAAAAAAAAAAAACCCTACCCTCAAAAGAAAATCAGCATACCATAGGAAACATGCATTTAAAATTATCAAAGCATTATATCGTAAATGTAAGTCAAGTGCTGTGTTCTAAGACTCCTAAACTAATGTCCCTTCATCTTGTCACATTCAAGGAGAGAAAACATGTTTGAAAATGTAGAGGGGAAGCCTTGTAATCACAAATGGAGTTCCTATCTTCCCCTCCTTTACTAATTGAAAAGGCCCCTTGGGGAGCTCTGATGACCCTATAACATTTATATTTCACATGCAAGCATTTGACTTACAAAGGACATCTGGATAATGTGGCAGTCCAGGAGGAAACCTTAATTACTTTCTTTTATGAAACCAAATGACCTTCTATCCGGAACTAGCCCTCTCTCCTCTATAAGTTAAAAGGAGCAAAATTATCTTACGATATTAAAAACAAACTAACAAATGTTTCAGAAAATTAAATACATAGAATACCTTCCAAATTCTGGAGAGTTTTGACAAAATGCCGAACAGATCTTTTGAGTAGCCTCTTACCTTTAAAACTATTTAACCATATTGTGAAGCATTCAAAATGAAGAAGCTTGCTCTGAAAGGCCCAACAAAGCTCTTGGACACTCAAGTCTAGAGAGAATCAAAGATGCAGGTGTGGCCTTAAGCACATTGCCCAATTCAGAGGAACACAGTAGAGATCTGTCCAGAAGTGGACTGCCTCTGAGGTTCCCTGGAGAACAGATAGAGGACAGATAAACTCTATAATGAGTAAGTAGCCTGCCTATCTAACTCCATAATGGATCAAGTAACAAAGCACAAGTAGGCATATAGCAAACTTGAGTAAAATAACCAACAAAGCAAATATAACAGCAAAAATTATAACATTTTTAGTGAATGCAGATATGGACTCAGTGGAGAGTAATCTGGCATTACTCATCAACAGCTGAATTGCCATTTTATATTCTTATAAAATTTATATTAATTTAAAATTATATCAATATATTTTATATTGATAATATATATTTATATTATTACATTAATATATTAATATAAATATATTTATATTTATATAAAATTATTATAACTATTACCATATTACTATACATTTTTAAAAGAATTTGTCTTGAATATATAAATTTGCATGATGCAAACATTTAGTGAACAAGAATGTTTTTGAAACATGGTGTCTTAATGATAAATATAAGAAGCAAAAATTTTTTAGAAACTACAAATAATTTAAATAGTAACCAAGAAAAGAGAAGTTAATATATAAATTTGATAATAGCTGTTATACAATCATTAGAAAGAATGTTTATATGCTTCTAGAAAATATTAACTGGAAAATACAATCAACAATAAAAAGAATATAAAAGAGTATATATACATAACTGAATCAATTTGCTATACAGCAGTAATGCACACAACATTGTAAATCAAGAAAATATAAAAATAAAAATTCAAATATGGTGACCTAAATGGGAAGGAAATCCAAAAAGAGAGGATATATGTACATGTATAGCCAATTTACTGTACAGTAGAAACTAACACAACATTGTAAAACAATTATACTCTAATAAAAATTAATTTAAAATAAAATTATATGTTCAAAATATAATAAAAATAAATATCAAAAAAGAAGAAAAATTAAATTATTAACAGTCATATACATGAAGGGCTGGTGACTCTTCAGGTTGCCCAGTGACTCAGTGGTAAAGAATCTGCCACCAACACAGAAGATGCAGGTTCAATCCTGGGTCAGGAAGAGCCCCGTGGAGAAGGGCATAGCAACGCACTCCAGTATTCCTGCCTGGAGAATCCCATGGATAGAGGAGTGTAGCTGGCTACAAAGAATTGGACATGACTGAAGCTACTAAGCACATATGCACGCATATACATGAAAGCACATGTGTGGAAATTTTCTGATAGATTACATTATATATAGTAAATGAATTTATCTTTCAAAATTAAGCTTATGTATAAGGGTTAGTAAGGGGATAAATTGTTTTAGATTTTTAAAAAATTGTATATTGACAGCATTTCTATAAAATTAAATATTTAACTTAAAAATATATATAGGTGTCCCTATTAAATGGAAGTGGTATTGGGCTGGGTTTTTATTTTCAGCTTAACATAGATTACTCTTAAACCAAGATAATGCCCAAGGCTTATTTGAGTTCTTCACACACTTAACCATAGACAAAATGTCACAGCCTCACCTTCCCTCTATCCTGGTGAGACTGTATGTTTGTCATCAGGAATATTAATGTAAAGGAAATGAATCATCTGCTGGTGAGGATATGTGGCTATAGCTGAAAGCTTCCATTTCCTGCTTTGCTCCTGGGACATCGTGATCAAGAACCAGAACAACCTATTTGTATAATTTTGTAATATTAGAGCAATTCACATCCAGAGACCATGAGCTGTAGACCCACTCTTTCCCTCCTTCCCTTTTAATGAGATACCCAATTTGGATATCTCATTTCACACTTGTTTTGTCTCACTGCAGGGGATAGAGTGCTCATCACATGCTCATACCCCTAAATGTAAACACTTTGACACCTGCTGACTATTCATATACAATATTTTCTGGGCACTGATTGAATAATAGTATTTTATGTGTCCTGAAATTTGTCTCTTAGTGATCCCCGATTCTGTGATTCAGTTTTCTCTCTTTTGTATAACCATTACAGAAGGAAAGCTTCTACTTAAAAACCTAGTAAAGAAACTGTTTACTTAGTTCTCTTTAAATAGCAAAGTAAAGTCCAATCACATCTATGAAATTATTTTGATAGGTTTCTTGTATCTCTTCACATTAGAGTTCCCATACAAAAATACATATATGTGACTCCTATTTCATGTAAGCAGCTACAACAGCATGCAAGATTAGAACCGAAGAGACTTTCTGGTATCACTTTTCCTCCCATTTGGTAGGTGCTAAACAGGCGATCACATGTTTGGGTATTTCATTCCCACCTAGCTTCAGGTTTTGAGGGTTGATCATCCAGGTTTATGACTTATCATGATTCCACAGCTCCCCAGGCCAGAGTGATCTTCTGAATTAAGTATACCTGGTAAGATTTTTACATTTAGGGCACTTGGAAATGGGACACTGAGGTATGGGTCAATTGGTTATTGGTTTCAGAACAGCAAGATCTGTAGTTCTGAATCTGTGGAATCTATTTTCCAATATGTACAGGGGAGAGAATATTTGCAGAGAGAAAGGAAAGGAAAAGATTGTGGATCCTAGGATGGATAGAGGGGTTCCTGCTAATATTTTAAGTCCAGTACTGATATAAACCTGGTTCTTGGCCTTCCTCAGTCAATAGATTTTGATAAGAGGCCAGACAAGAAATTCAGGCAAGGCTTTATTGGGGATCCTACTGTACCAGGAGATAGAAAACAAGTAACATTCCCTTGCTTGTTCCCCTGAAGGCGCTAGCTCCTTCCTTAAATGAAGTGATGGTAGAGGTGGATCCAGGGGGCTGGTGGAAGGGGAATACCATAGTTGGTTTGGAGGTATTGTGTGCAGGGGATGTTAACAGCACCCTTCTTTTGCTCTGGGCTCCTTAGAAGTGGTAATTAGTTTTGTTTTCTTTATTTTTTTGGTCTTTTTGTATCTTATTGTCAATAATTTGTCCCAACTGTGCATGTATGTGGTTATTTTTAGCCCCTTATAGTTTCTTTGTATTTTGTTGCTGGAGGAGATGTTTGTCCACTTACAAGCATTGTAGTAAAGGGTACCAGTTCCCAGCCTGCATCAGTACTTCTTGCCTCTGAATTCTTCATTGATAAGTGGCAAAGAAACTAACCTAAACTTCCTTAAATGAAAATGAGAAATACTTGTTCATGGGATTAAAATATCAGGGGAGCTATAGTTAAAGTTTGATATAGAACCCACATATTTTTCCAACATCAAATGTTTTTCTTTTTCCATTCCATTACTCTACTACCTTAAACTATGCTCCTCCATTCTGAGACAGTTTCATCCCATGTAGTGTCAAAATAGTCACCAATACTTCCTGTTAATAAATTTAGGTTAAAGTACAGAAGGAAAGAGAAAATCTTTTTCCAGAAATCCACTGAAACTTTCATTGTGTCTTAGAAGCTCAAATTGAGCCCTAGAACACAAATTCTGCATCCATCATTTTTGCAAATTTTGCACCCTCGCATCCATATACTGAAACCCTAACATCAGATATGGCTGTATTTGGATATACGGCCTTTAGGGAGATAATTAAGGTGAAACATATTTATAAAAAATGAGGCCTTAATGAGATAGAACTGGTATCCTTACAAGAAGAAGAGAAAACATCAGATCTCTCCCTCACCCCTACTCCCTGCACAGAGGACACAGAAGAAAGGTGGTCAACTACAGACTATGAGGAGAGGCTTGAAGCTAACCTTGATGGCAACTTGATCTTTCACATTTAGCTTTTAGAACTGTAAGGAAATGAAATTCTCCTGTTTAAGCCCCACAGTTTGTGATTTTGTTATGGCAGGCCTAGCAGGCTAATACAAGGGTATTGTGATGACTTTGATAGAATTAGATCTGGTTTTCTGTTTCACAAAGTGTCATTGACCAAATTGCTTTTTTCATTAATTCCTGAATATTGAATATAAAAAAAAATTTTCCTGAATTACCCCAACCCTATCTTCAAGAAAGTATATAATTTTCATCAAATGCTCAGAATATATGTGGGTCAGAAGTAAATTTTATATCCACAGTTCTTATACTTCAGTGGATATTAGAAACATCTGGAGAACTTACCAAAGCACAAGTCACTGGCCTCCACGCAGAATCTCTGATAAAAATGTTCTGAGCTGGGACTGATCACTTGCATTTCCAACAAGTTCTCAGGTGCTGATACTACTGCTAGTGGTCCAGATACCATGGTCTAAGAACCACTAGTTTATATATAAATTTCACTGTCCCTGAATGATTTGATCTTTCCTCATGATCTATGACTTATCAAAGGCTCATTGCTGGCAAATACAGCTCTTTCATCAGCAATTTCTTTATAGAATCAAATAGAGCTTCTGAATAAATTTTCTTTTATATCCCAAAGGAGTCACAAACATAGTATATCCACAATTTTACTAAACATTTTCCCTTAAAACCTCTTTTCTTACATATTCTCTTGCATGTCTTCCTTTGCATCTACTTCCCAAAAACTGGAGTCTGGAAAACATGTTTGAGATCTCTTTGAGGTCACATCATCCTATCTCTTTGGTCTCTTTTGGCTCTATCATATGCTTTATTCTCTCTGACACTATTTAAGTTAAGGCACTCACCTCTCTCACCTCTAAGACTGTAAGACTATGAAAGTCACTCTCAAAGACCACCAGTATTAGCTCAATAAAATAATTTTAAAAAGAACCTATATGATACCATTTATATGTAGAATCTAATACATGACATAAATGAACTTACCTAAAAAACAGAAAGAGGCTCATAAACATAGAGAATGGGCTTGTGGCTGCCAAATAGGAAGGGATGGAAGAGGGAGTTTGGAATTAGCAGAGTCAAACTGTTACATGTAGAATGAACAAACAACAAGATCCTATTGTATAGATCAGGGGCCTATATTCAATATCCTATAATAAATGAAAATGGAACAAATTGAGAGAATAGCATTAACATATATAAACCACCATGTGTAAAATAACTAGCTAGCAGGTAACTGCAAAGCAATAGCACAGGGAGCTGAGCTCAGTAATCTGTGATAATCTAGAGAAGTGGAACGGGGGAGGGGTGGGTGGGAGGTCCAAAAGGGAGGACCTACTCTACCCCCTTGGTATGACGGTTAGTCATATCTTGTTGACCAAAAACCTAGATACATCATTTATTAAAAGTTTATAGTTTCTCTGGCCTCCCTTGAATCTCATGAGTTTGAGTCAGCAGTTAATGATTATAAAATATGAAAAAGTAGAAGCAAAGAATAGCTGTTTGGGGGAAAGAAACAAACAAACTTGTAACAGTTTAGATTATAAACCAGCCACATGGCAGAGTCACCAAATTCCCAGTTCCCTAAGAGATACAGATAAAGGCCTGACACACATTCTTGACTTGTTTTATAGGAAGCAGACCCACACCAGATGAAAACTGCTAACACAAGCACAGAGACCCTAGACTGGTTGAAACCAGAAAGTTGATGATGCTTGAAACTTCACTTTGATGCCAACCCTTCTGAGAAGTGTGCATGAGTTGATCAAGCATCCTGCAGCCCCGTCCCTCACATTGCCTTTAAAATACCTTCCCTGAAAATCACTGGGGACTTTGGGTCTTTTGAGTTTGAATTTCATGGTCTCTTTGCTTGCACCTGCGATAAACACTGCACTTTCCTTCACTATCACCTAGTGTCAGTAGGTTGGTTTTACCGTGTGTCGGTGAGCAGACACAAGTTTGGGTTCAGTAACAGTATGACCTTCCTCTGGAGGCTTCTTTGGCTGTCCATGTCCCCACAGTTCTGAATGAGTCACATGTCTGCTACCCCTGAAGATCTCAGTAGCATCACACACCTATTGAATCATCACTGTAATTTGTCTTGTCTCCCTCACTGCTTGTACATTGCTAGTGCCAATGAATACTAGAAACCATGAAAACACATTACTGGAAACCATGAAAGTTGGCTGTTGCTTTTGTTGGTGTCTTAGCATTTTGTATCCCCTGTACTTACAGGGGAGGTTCAGTAAATGTTGTTTCCCTCTTCATCCCTAACCATGCCTGGGAGAAGCTCTGCTTCCTCTTGGGTTCCCTACAGCATCATATTGAGGAGGATATAAATCCCGATGTATATGTACATGGGCTTCCCTAGTGGTTGAATTGGTTAAGAATTTGCCTGCAATGCAGGAGACACAGTTTGATTGCTGGGTGGGGAAGATACCCCTGGAAAAGGAAATGACAACCTATTCCAATATGCTTACCTGGGAAATCCCATGGACAGAGGAGCCTGGCGGGCTACAGTCCGTGCATTGCAAGAGTTGGACACTACTTAGCAACTAAAACACCCCCTCCCATACATGTATGCATGGCTTATTGTCAGTCTTCCTATACCTTGTCTTCACAGCTCTCAAGGTGAACCATGATATATTAAATATCGTTTTCAAGTTCAGATACCAATTTTGAAGATAATCTTCTTGAATGCTCCTTTTAATATCTTGTTACTGTAATAATATAAGATGTTTTGTAATGCATGCAAGTTAATGACTTCCAATGTATAAAAAATAACATGAATTTATGCATACTTAGTTCAATTATAGAATCTTATTTTTAAGGCTAGTTTAAAAGATAATCATCTGTAGACAAATGCAGTTTTGCTGTAAATAAGCCTCTTGAGATTAGAGAATTAAGACTGACATTAATTATACATAAGTCATTATTGTATTTAACTCCTTAGTTAGGGAGAAAAGACATATATAATGATGGTGAAAATTACCAGTGTTTGTTCAGGTTACAGTTAGAAATCTCCTTTCTCACATTCTTGAGGAATACCATCTGGCATGAAATATCAGAATTTACTAAATGTTCTCTAATAACAAGAGTACACTGAATAAATTTGAAGAGCATATTTTTTTTTCTTTCCCTGAGCACAGGAATGAAAGCAATCTCTATAATTCTAATTATTATATTACATTTTGTAAAGGGAAAGCTTTCTTTTAATTCTTTCTCTCTCTAACTTCTCTGAGATTATGTGTTCCAGCCAAAGTGGGCATCTGAAATTGGCTGCCTGAATCACTTTTTGCCTGCCAATTTTTGTTTAATGTTCCTGACACTTTGACATATTTGATGTTGCTTTCTGCTTATATGGCATTCATTCTAAAATGCCCACATGATTACATAGGTAAATGTTCAATTTCTCTTTCTCTGGAATTGGTTAAGGTGATGTGACAGGGTGGAAGGGGACTGAATTAAGACAGAGAAAGACTTGGTTTCAAGTCTGTGATGCCGTTGCCAAGCCCTAAATCTCCACAGAGCTAAGAATCCCCATAGCCAAAAGGAGATAAGACTATATTCCATTATTTCCCATGGTAAATTATAAACTTTGAAAAATATAATACATTACTTTAAATAAAATCTCTAATCCCTTCTGAGAATTTACAACCATTTCAAATTTTTACTTAATTTGTGATTATTTTATAAAGATCTGCCTGGCATTTTGGCTATGATTTCCATGACAGTAGACACACATCTGCTTTACTGTGTCATAACCCCAACATGTAACAGACAATGGTAGCCTGGAAAATATTTGTTGAATAGTTAAGAAAAAAATATATAGTTTTAATAAACACTCATAGATCCTTGTTTGGCTTCACCAGTGGATAAAGAACATACCCTTAAAGTTTTTGAGTACAAAAAGTGGAGAAAGGTATGATAGAATTTGTGTTCAGCAATTATAAATGGCATAATTTTCAAGCATTTTAGAAATATTTATGTATCAAATAAACAAGCTACAAAGATATATCGCAAAAGAGAGAATGTAGCCAGTGTATTATAGTGACTTTAAATGGAGTGTAAACTATGAAAATATTCAATCACTGTGCTGTACATCTGAAATGAATATTGTAAATCACTATTCTTCAAAAACCCAAATAAGTAAAAATGAAAAGTAGTCATTGTTTACTTGAATCACATTGCAGTGATAGTTATATACTGGGAACTCCTTGAGCTGAAACCATCCAGAAATCTCGAAGCCATAACTTATTTACAATTACATTGTCCTATACTAATGTCCCTGCAATGCTGGAACATCAGACTTTTCTTGATAAGGGGAAATTGAGAAGTTCTGTAGTCTAATCTTTGACTTTCAGAGATTAGATACCTGAAACTCTAATATATGGAGTTACATGTTATCACAAAGAAGTAATTTAAATGGGTTATGGTAGTCTTATAGAACCAGGCATCTCCCAAATAATCCCCTGAAAATAGCTTCAAATGTTTTGAAAAAAAGAAAATATACTACTTTAGGGTGAGGTAGAAAATTAATTTGAAGTCAGGCTAGTAGAATAAGTTATACTTGCAAGGAGAATAGGAACATGTTAACTTCTTTCATAATACAGCCTTACATGTGTTAACCTTAAATACTTTGCACTTTTGCCCACCTACCTCAAAATAAAAATGAATATAGTCTTTCTAGCTCCATAGTTCTTTATGCAAAGCTCTAAATACCAACCAGTATTAGTTTGAAGAAGCTTATTTAGAACAGAGAAAAGAAATATTACAAATTTTAAATACTCTTTAAATTTACTCTTTAAATTTTATCTTAGCACAACACCCTCCAGGTCCATTCATGGTGTTGTAAATGACAAAATTTCATTCTTTCTTATGACTGAGTAGTATTCCATTGTGTATATATATTACATCTTCTTTTTAGACTTTTCAAAAAAATATTGAAATACAGTTTTTTTAAATTTTGTGTTAATTTTAGGTGCCCATAAAAGTGATTCCGTTATATCTTCAGTTATAAATATTTGTCCTTTTTTTTTTTTTTTTTTTTTTAGATTCAGTAACCCTTTCTCATGCAGAATACATCATGAGAAATGCTGGGCTGGAAGAAGCACAAACTGGAATCAAGATTGCTGGGAGAACTGTCAATAACTTCAGATATTCAGATGCTGCTGCTGCTAAGTTGCTTTGGTCATGTCAGAATCTGTGCGACCCTAGAGACGGTAGCCCACCAGGCTCCCCCGTCCCTGAGATTTTCCAGGCAAGAACACTGGAGTGGGTTGTCATTTCCTTCTCCAGTGCATGAAAGTGAAAGTGAAGTCGCTAAGTCATGTCCGACTCCTAGTGACACCATAGACTGCAGCCTACCAGGCTCCTCCGTCCATAGGATTTTCCAGGCAAGAGTACTGGAATAGGTTGCTATTGCCTTCTCCATATATGCAGATGACATCACCCTTATAGCAGAAAAGTGAAGAGGAACCAAAAAGCCTCATGATGAAAGTGAAAGAGGAGAGTGAAAAGTTGGCTTAAAGCTTAAAATTCAGAAAACTAAGATCATGGCATCTGGTCCCAACACTTCATGGGAAATAAATGGAGACACAGTGGAAAGAGTGTCAGGCTTTATTCTTTTGGACTCCAGAATCACTATAGATGGTGACTGCAGCCATGAAATCAAAAGACTCTTACTCCTTGGAAGGAAAGTTATGACCAACCTAGATAGCATATTCAAAAGCAGAGACATTACTTTGCTATCAAATGTCTGCCTAGTCGAGGCTATGGTTTTTACAGTGGTCATGTATGGATGTGAGAGTTGGACTATAAAGAATGCTGAGCACCAAAGAATTGATGCTCTTGAACTGTGGTGTTGGAGAAGACTCTTGAGAGTCCTTTGGACTGCAAGGAGATCCAACCAGTCCATTCTGAAGGAGATCAGCCTTGGGTGTTCTTGGGAAGGAATGATGCTAAAGCTGAAACTTCAGTACTTTGGCCACCTCATGTGAAGAGTTGACCCATTGGAAAAGACTCTGATGCTGGGAGGGATTGGGGACAGGATGAGAAGGGGATGGCAGAGGATGAGATGGCTGGATGACATCACTGGCTCGATGGACATGAGTTTGAGTGAACTCCTTGAATTGGTGATGGACAGGGAGGCCTGGCGTGCTGCACTTCATGGCGTTATGAAGAGTAGGACACGACTGAGCTATTGAATTGAACCGAACCCTTTCCCATAGCTCAATTTTCCTAATTTGAACTGCTTCACCACCTTTCTTTCTTCAGTTTATTTTCACTTTTGTAACAGTTACTAAGAGAGTTGATTTCTCTCCCTACCCTAGCCCAGCTCAAGAGAGCTTCCTCTAAATAGTCTTCCTAAGGAATAAATTAATAGATAATTACTGAATAGCCACACAGCCCTGGCTATGCCCTGGAATCACCTAAGTAACACTGGACCTCACTATACAGATTCTGATTTAATTTTTCTTCTTTTAAATTGGAGTACTCACTTCAGTTCAGTTGCTCAGTCATGTCCGACTCTTCCCGACCCCATGAATTGCAGCACTTCAGGCCTCCCTGTCCATCACCAACTCCCGGAGTTCACTCAGACTAACGTCCATTGAGTCAGTGATGCCATCCAGCCATCTCATCCTCTGTCATCCTCTTCTCCTCCTGCCCCCAATCCTTCCCAACATCAGTCTTTTCCAATGAGTCAACTCTTCGCATGAGGTGGCCAAAGTACTGGAGTTTCAGCTTTAGCATCATTCCTTCCAAAGAAATCCCAGGGTTGATCTCCTTTAGAATGGACTGGTTGGATCTCCTTGCAGTCCAAGGGACTCTTAAGAGTCTTCTCCAACATCACAGTTTAAAAGCATCAATTCTTCTGCGTTCAGCCTTCTTCACAGTCCAACTCTCACATCCATACATGACCACAGGAAAAACCATAGCCTTGACTAGACGGATCTTAGTAGGTAAGTAATGTCTCTGCTTTGAATATGCTATCTAGGTTAGTCAAACTTTTCTTCCAAGGAGTAAGCGTCTTTTAATTTCATGGCTGCAGTCACCATCTGCAGTGATTTTGGAGTCCAAAATAATAAAGTCTGACACTGTTTCCACTGTTTCCCCATCTATTTCCCATGAAGTGATTGGACTGGATGCCATGATCTTTTTTTCTGAATGTTGAGCTTTAAACCAACCTTTTCGCTTTCCTCTTTCACTTTCATCGAGAGGCTCTTTAGTTCTTCTTCACTTTCTGCCATAAGGGTGATATTATCTGCATATCTGAGGTTATTGATATTTCTCCTGGCAATCTTGATTCCAACTGTGTTTCTTCCAGCCCAGCATTTCTATGATGTACTTTGCATATAAGTTAAATAAGCAGGTTGACAATATACAGCCTTGGCATAATCCTTTTCCTATTTGGAACCAGTCTGTGTTCCATGTCCAGTTCTAACTGTTGCTTCCTGACCTGCATATAGATTTCTCAAAAGGCAGGTTAGGTGGTCTGGTATTCCCATCTGTTTCAGATTTTCCATTGGAGTATAGTTGCTTTTTAATGTGTTAGTTTCTGCTATACGACAAAGTGAATCGAGCTATTCAGTTCAGTCGCTCAGTTGTGTCCAACTCTTTGCAACCCCATGAATCACAGCACACCAGGCCTCCTATTCCATCATCAACTCCTGGAGTTCACTCAGACTCATGTCTATCGAGTCAGTGATGCCATCCACCCATCTCATCCTCTGTCGTCCCCTTCTTCTCCTGTCCCCAATCCCTCCCAGCATCAGGGTCTTTTCTAATGAGTCAGCTTTTTGCATGAGGTGGCAAAAGTATTGGAGTTTTAGCTTTAGCATCAGTCCTTCCAATGAACACCAGGACTGATCTCCTTTAGGATGGACTGGTTGGATCTCAAGAGTCTTCTCCAACACCACGGTTCAAAAGCATCAATTCTTTGGTCCTCAGCTTTCTTCATAGTCCAACTCTCACATCCATACATGACCACTGGAAAACCATAGCCTTGACTAGGTGGACATTTGTTGGCGAAGTAATGTCTCTGTTTTTTAATATGCTATCTAGATTGGTCATAACTTTCCTTCCAAGGAGTAAACGTGTTTTAATTTCATGGCTGCAGTCACCATCTGCAGTGATTTTGGAGCCCAGAAAAATAAAGTCTGACACTCTTTCCACTGTTTCTCCATCTATTTCCCGTGAAGGGATGAGACCAGATGCCATGATCTTCACTTTCTCAATGTTGAGCTTTAAGTCAACTTTTTCACTCTCTTCTTTCACTTTCTTCCAGAGGCTTTTTAGTTCCTCTTCACTTTCTGCCATAAGGGTGGTGTCATCTGCATATCTGAAGTTATTGATATTTCTCCCGCAATCTTGATTGCAGCTTGTGATTCTTCCAGCCCAGCGTTCCAGGAGGGTCCATGTTTGCACATCTGAGGAAGCATTTATTTAAATGTGTCAGGAACAATGGAGAGATTATAACATATCAGAGCTGTAATGCACATTGGGCAAAGTTAAAGTAAATGGATGCATTGCAGTTGATGCTCTTTTTAACACTAGTGCAAGGAAATGAGCAGTACATTTTCCACTTTTAGTTCATAATTGTTTGGCTCCAACTCTTACGTTTTAACTATATGACATGCCACTGAAAGGTTTAGTCCCAAACTGTGGTGCTTCATTTTTCCAAAGGACATAGATGACTGTGGTTTCACTGGCTTGACCAGTTTTCGAGTCTGTGTCAGGGAATTCCTCTCAACCTCTACTTTTGACACAACTTACTTCATCAGGAGCTGACTGTGAGTCAGATCATGAACTCCTTCTTGGCAAATTCAGACTTAAATTGAAGAAAGTAGGAAAAACCACTAGACCATTCAGGTATGACCTATATCAAATCCCTTATGATTATACAGTAGAAGTGACAAATAGATTTAGGCACTAGATCTCATAGAGTACCTGATGAACTATGGGTGGAGGTTCATGACATTGTACAGGAAACAGGGATCAAGACCGTCCCCAAGAAAAAGAAATGCAAAAAAGCAAAATAGCTGTCTGAGGAGGCTTTACAAATAGCTATGAAAAGAAAAGAAGCTAAAGCAAAGGCGGAAAGGAAAGATACACCCATTTGAATGCAGAGTTCCAAAGAACAGCAAGGAGAGATAAGAAAGCCTTCCTCAGTGATCAGTGCAAAGATATAGAAGAAAGCAATGGAATGGGAAAGACTAGAGATTTCTTTAAGAAAATTAAAGATACCAAGGGAACATTTCATGCAAAGATGGGCTCAATAAAGGACAGTAATGGTAGAGATCTAACAGAAGCAGAAGATATTAAGAAGAGTTGGCAAGAATACATAGAAGAACTATACAACAAAGATCTTCAAGTCCCAGATAATCACGATGGTGTGATCACTCACCTAGAGCCAGACATCCTGGAATGTAAAGTCAAGTGGGCCTTAGGATGGATCACTATGAACAAAGCTAGTGGAGGTGATGGAATTCCAGTTGAGCTATTTCAAATCCTGAAAGATGATGTTGTGAAAGTACTGCACTCAGTATGTCAGCAAATTTGGAAAACTCAGCAGTGACCACAGGACTGGAAAAGGTCAGTTTTCATTCCAATCCCAAAGAAAGGCAATGCCAAAGAACGCTTAAACTACTGCACAGTTTCACTCATCTCACATGCTAGTAAAGTAATGCTCAAAATTCTCCAAGCCAGGCTTTAGCAGTAAATGAACTGTGAACTTCCACATGTTCAAGCTGACTTTAGAAAAGGCAGAGGAACCAGAGATCAAATTGCCAACATCCGCTGGATCATCGAAAAAGCAACAGAGTTCCAGAAAAACAACTATTTCTGCTTTATTGACTAAACCAAAGCGGTTAACTGTGTTCAGTTCACTTCAGTTCAGTAGCTCAGTCGTATCCGACCCTTTGCGACCCCATGAATCGCAGCACGCCAGGCTTCCCTGTCCATCACCAACTCCCGGAGTTCACTCAGACTCACGTCCATTGAGTCAGTGATGCCATCCAGCCATCTCATCCTCTGTCATCCCCTTCTCCTCCTGCCCCCAATCCCTCCCAGCATCAGAGTCTTTTCCAAAGAGTCAACTCTTCCCATGAGGTGGCCAAAGTACTGGAGTTTCAGCTTTAGCATCATTCTTTCCAAAGAAATCCCAGGGCTGATCTCCTTCAGAATGGACTGGTTGGATCTCCTTGCAGTCCAAGGGATTCTCAAGAGTCTTCTCCAACACCACAGTTCAAAAGCATCAATTCTTCAGCACTCAACCTTCACACTCTGACTCTCACATCCATACATGACCACTGGAAAAACCATAGCTTTGACTAGATGGACCTTAGTTAGCAAAGTAATGTCTCTGCTTTTGAATATGCTATCTAGGTTGGTCATAACTTTTCTTCCAAGGAGTAAGTGTCTTTTAATTTCATGGCTGCAGTCACCATCTCCAGTGATTTTGGAGCCCCCCAAAATAAAGTCTGACACTGTTTCCACTGTTTCCCCATCTATTAAAATAAAGGCTGACACTGTTTCCACTGTTTCCTCGTCTATTTCCCATGAAGTGACAGGACCGGATGCCGTGATCTTCATTTTCTGAATGTTGAGCTTTAAGCCAACTTTTTAACTCTCATCTTTCACTTTCATCAAGAGGCTTTTAGTAACTTTTCATTTTCTCCCATAAGGGTGGTGTCATCTGCATATCTGAGGTTACTGATATTTCTCCCGGCAATCTTGATTCCAGTTTGTGTTTCCTCCAGTCCAGCGTTGCTTGTAATGTACTCTGCATATAAGTTAAATAAGCAGGGTGACAATATACGGCCTTGATGTATTCCTTTTCACAATAAACTGGAAAATTCTGAAAGAAATGGGAATACTAGACCACCTGCCCTACCTCCTGAGAAATCTGCATGTAGGTCAGGAAGCAACAGATAAAATTGGACATGGAACAACAGACTGGTTTCAAATAGGGAAAGGAGTACGTCAAGGCTGTATATTGTCACCCTGCTTATTTAACTTATATGCATAGTTCATCATGAGAAACACTGGGGTGGATGAAGAACAAGCTGGCATCAAGATTGCTGGGAGAAATATCAATAACTCCAGATATGCAGATGACACTACTCTTAAAGCAGAAAGTGAAGAAAAACTAAAGAGCCTCTTGATGAAAGTGAAAGAGGAGAGTGAAAAAAATTAGCTTAAAGCTCAACATTCAGAAAACTAAGATCATGGCATCTGGTCCCATCACTTCATGGCAAATAGATGGGGAAACAGTGGAAACTGTGCCTGAATTTATTATTTTGGGCTCCAAAATCACTGCAGATGGTTGTAGCAGACATGAAATTAAAAGACACTTACTCCTTGGAAAGAAAGTTATTAACAACCTAGAGAGCATATTAAAATGCAGAGACATTACTTTGCCAATAAAGGTCCATCTAGCCAAGGCAATGGTTTTTCCGGTAGTCATGTATGGGTGTGAGAGTTGGACTCTAAAGAAACCTCAGTACTGAAGCACTGATACTTTTGAACTGTTGTATTGGAGAAGACTCTTGAGAGTCCCTTGGACTGCAAGGAGATCCAACCAGTCCATCCTAAAGGAGATCAGTCCTGAGTATTCAGTGGAAGGACTGATGTTGAAGCTGGAACTCCAGTTCTTTGGCCGCTTGATGCAAACAGCTGACTCATTTGGAAAGACCCTGATGCTGGGAGGGATTGGGGGCAAGAGGAGAAGGGGACGACAGAGGATGAGACTGCTGGATGGCATCACCGACTGAAAGGTCATGAGTTTGAGTGAAATCCAGGGGTTTGGTGGTAGACAGGGAGGCCTTGTGTGCTGTGGTCCATGGGGTCGCAAAGAGTCAGACATGAATGAATGACTGAACTTAACTGAACTGAACTTTATCAAGACAGAAACCTGCCCTCAAATAAGGTACCCAGGACTCAAGCTCCAAAAGAGGCCCAGGGGAGGAAAATTTACCATGAGGGCATCAACATCATCAGCAACAATAATAATAAATTCCTAAGTTGGTATTTCATTCTCAGTTAACACATATATGTGGGAAGAGCAGATAGATTAGCTTTATTTTGTATGTGGGAAAACTTTGGTATTAGAAGGAATGATGTTTATGACTGGCAAGTCATTCTTTACACTCAGGTCACTGCAGTTTCCTTATTTAAATGCTGCTAAATAAGATTTGAACTGCCATTTCTAACTTATCCTGCTGGTGGACTTGGAGGTTTCTGAGGAAAAAAAAAAATGTCATGTGTCATCTCCAACTCACATTCACTAAGATATCCAGGGTTGGTGATACTCTTAGCTTTATAAAATGACAATTAATTGAACATCTAGAGTGAGCATTTTCCTCCTCCACAGAACAAGTAATTTAATTATAATAACACATTTAACAATAATGCAGTACTTCAGCATGAGATTACTTTGCCATCATTAATTAATGCATTATCTCAAGGACATGCACCTTTCAGCCTCAAGTTCCTTCAGTCTCTTTCTTGCACTCTTAAGAAAGTTATTCAGCAGAGCTGCCCTTTTGGTACAAATACCACAGCTCAAAGCATGGCGTCAGATTAACTTGATTCTGTCAGTATTCCCCACACATTTCACAATTATTGTCGAATACATAGCTTAGGTTGGCTTTTTTTTTTTTTGAAACCTATTTTCCATTGCTACTTTTAACTGGAGATTAAAAGTCAGTGGGTAGATTCAGTTTAATTCCACTCAGATGTAAATAATTACTTGCTCAATCAATTCTGCCTGCTGAATTTCTCTGTCCCAGGCTAGTTACCCTTTAACTAAATCTACTTTATTTTTAATTCCTGCCCTATGTTCTAAGGTACTGCAATGTAGAGTCCAAACAAAAAATATAAAATGATGGAAAATATAAAATGTTTTATTAGCCTTGAATGAGGTGACTGAGTGCACAAATTGCTTAGGAGCTTTACGTTCACACTAAAATAGAGTTATAGAGGTGATGCAATGATTTGCAAAGTAAGAATATTATGCAAGATTTTTTAGAATGTTAAGGTAAAAACATAAGGATAATAAAAGACTTCTGGTGAATTGAGTGATGGATTTAATCTTTTTATATAAAATTGAAACACTGCTATTAATTTACTAATATTGAACATATCTCTATCATGACTTGTGTTTTTCATGTCTAATATACTCCAAAGGCTCATCCTACCCAGCAACAGGCTGGATGCTACAGGAGTAACAACTCCCTAAACCTGCTGAATATTAAAATCACACATGTCTTTAGGTTTTTGTTTGTTTGAAATACAGATATCCTGGCTCCTTCAAGCCCTAATAGATCAGAATCTAATTTGGAGGGTAGTTGCAGAGATGGGATTTAGCCCTCTAATAATCTTCTCAGGAGTCTTTTGAAACTCTTCCTGTAGGGGACAAAGGAATCAGTGCTTTGTGACAGTCATTTGTATCATGGGAATATAAAAGCGACTCATTGCCCATTTGATGCATTGATTACCAGGATCTGTTCTAAAGGTGAGCAAAGGAAGATTTGTGGGGCTAACCTGTTCTGTTCTCTGCTTTTTAAATATTTTGATAATTAAGACATATTTTAACAAAGTTGAAGAAAGTAAAAGGAAAAACAGTGTTTTATGGCACATAAATTGTATATGGAAGGTCATGGCATCTGGTCCCATCACTTCATGGCAAATAGATGGGGAAACAGTGGAAACAGTGAGAGACTTTATATTTGGGGGCTCCAAAGTCACTGCAGATTATGATTGCAACCATGAAAGTAAGATGCTTACTACTTGGAAGGAAAGTTATGACCAACCTAGACAGCATATTAGAAAGCAGAAACACTACTCTGTCGACAATGATCCATCTAGTCGTCAATTGTTTTTCTAGTTGTCAATTGTTTTTCTAGTTGTCAATTGTTTTTCTATGTATGGATGTGAGAGCTGGACTATAAAGAAAGCTGAGTGCAGAAGAATTGATGCTTTTGAACTGTGGTATTGGAGAAGACTCTTGAGAGTCCCTTGGACTGCAAGGAGATCCAACCAGTCCATCCTAAAGGAGATCAGTCCTGGGTGTTCATTGGAAGG
Source organism: Nanger dama (assembly GCA_917880005.1). Taxonomy (NCBI): domain Eukaryota; kingdom Metazoa; phylum Chordata; class Mammalia; order Artiodactyla; family Bovidae; genus Nanger; species Nanger dama. The sequence goes on along the minus strand of CAKJTW010000004.1, from coordinate 61,635,573 downwards.
TCTGATGTTGAAGCTGAAACTCCAATACTTTGTCCACCTGATGCAAAGCACGGACTCATTTGTAAAGACCCTGATACTGGGAAAGATTGAAGGCAAGAGGAGAAGGGGACAACAGAGGATGAGATGGTTGGATGGCATCATCGACTCAATAGGCACAAGTTTGGGTGGGCTCCGAGAGTTGGTGTTGGACAGGGAGGCCTGGTGTGCTGCAGCTCATGGGGTCACATGACTGAGCGCCTGAACTGAAATGCACTAAACTGAAATGTCATTATCTGTAAGTCAAATTTTATTGGAACACAGACATACTCACTTGTTTATATATTGTCACTGACATGATGACTAATTCTTTGAGACAGAGACTATATGTGAATTACAGCCTAAACTAATTAATATTCAATTCTTTATAGAAAATAATTTTATAGGAAAAGTTTACCAGCCCTTCATCCCTTATTCTGAATTAAAAATTGAAAGTATGTGCTTTACCAAATTTTGATGAGAATTAAGAAACAGAAACATACCCAAAATCTAGTATGGAACGTGTTACCTGTCAGAAACGGAATGGGAGTATTTTGTCCTCTGTTTCTAAAAGTCCACAGTGGAAAAAAAAATCCTCTAAAACAATTATTCTCCAAGTGTGTCCCTGGATTAACATCAGCAGCATTGCTTGGGAATGCAGTAGAAATGCCAATTCTCAGGGCCCAGCCCAGACAAAATCAGACATTCTGGGATTCATGTCCAGCATTCTATATTTTACCAAATCTTACAAATGAGTCTGTACACATTTTCTGTCTAAGGGTGGAGGTGAATACTGTTTGTAAATCACTGTGCTAAGAAACATTGGGAAACAAATCAGAAAATAATTGTTATCAGGTAGACAAAACTCCATACAACTAAGTACGAAAGTACCTTGTTGTAGTCACTGCTTGAAGTTGACAAAAGTCAAGGCATTTCTAGGTAAACACACACCCACAAGAAAATCCTATTCTGTATGGTGGACACAAAATTTTGAAGCCCCTTGGCTGAGATTTCAGGATAACAACAGGCCTAAATTTTATATTTACATGAGGCTCCTGCTAGAGATCAAATACTGAGTCAAACTGAAAATGTTTCTGACATCTGACAAAAATAGCCAATTTATGGGAGGGGAATTATACTTATTCTACATGCAAAAGACAGCCTATCATTAACCTAAATGCACCTCTACAACTGTTCTCTTACTTGTGTCACACTCTGAGGAAATCTAAACACAAAAACACCCAATTGATATCGACATGCTTTTTTTACTTTATGATGGTGCAAAATCAATATGCATTCAGTAGAAGCTGTACTTCAAGTTTTTAATTTTTATCTTTTCCCAGGCTATCAGATATGCTATGATCCACAATATTATCTTATGATGCTGGACAGCGAGCCCCAGCTACCAGTCGGCCATGTGATCATGAGGGTAAGCAACATATTCAGCAACGTTCTGCACTCATCAGTTCAGTTCAGTTCAGTCATATGCACTCATATAGCCATCATGTTTTCCACTTTCAGTTCAATTCAGTTAAGTCACTTAGTCGTGTCCAACTCTTTGTGACTCCATGAATTGCAGCACATCAAGCCTCCCTGTCCATCACCAACTCCCGGAGTTCACTCAAACTCAAGTCCATTGAGTCAGTGATACCAACCAGACATCTCATCCTCTGTCGTTCCCTTCTCCTCCTGCCCGCAATCCTCTCTCAGCATCAGAGTCTTCCAGTGAATCAACTCTTCCCATGAGGTGGCCAAAGTACTGGAGTTTCAGCTTTAGCATCATTCTTTCCAAAGAAATCCCAGGGCTGATCTCCTTCAGAATGGACTGGTTGGATCTCTTTGCAATCCAAGGGACTCTCAAGAGTCTTCTCAAACACCACAATTCAAAAGCATTAATTCTTCAGCTCTCAGCCTTCTTCACAGTCCAACTCTCACATCCATACATGACCACAGGAAAAACCATAGCCTTGACTAGACTGACCTTCGTCGGCAAAGTAATGTCTCTGCTTTTGAATATACTATCTAGGTTGGTCATAACTTTTCTTCCAAGGAGTAAGCATCTTTTAATTTCATGGCTGCAATCACCATCTGCAGTCATTTTGGAGCCCAGAAAAATAAAGTCTGACACTGTTTCCACTGTTTCTCCATCTATTTCCCATGAACTGATGGGACCAGATGCCATGATCTTTGTTTTCTGAATGTTGAGCTTTAAGCCAACTTTTTCACTCTCCTCTTTCACTTTCACCAAGAGGCTTTTAGTTCCTCTTCACTTTCTGCCATAAGGGTGGTTTCATCTGCATATCTGAGGTTATTGATATTTCTCCCAGTAATCTTGATTCCAGCTTGTGTTTCTTCCAGTCCAGCGTTTCTCATGATGTACTCTGCATATAAGTTAAATAAGCAGGGTGACAATATACAGCCTTGACATACTCCTTTTCCTATTTGGAACCAGTCTGTTGTTCCATGTCTAGTTCTAACTGTTGCTTCCTGACCTGCATACAGATTTCTCAAGAAGCAGGTCAGGTGGTCTGGTATTCCCATCTCTTTCAGAATTTTCCACAGTTTCTTGTGATCCACACAGTCAAAGGCTTTGGCATAGTCAATAAAGCAGAAATAGATGTTTTTTTCTGGAACTCTCTTGCTTTTTCCATGATCCAGTGGATGTAGGCAATTTGATCTCTGGTTCCTCTGTCTTTTCTAAAACCAGCTTGAACATCAGGAAGTTAACGGTTCACGTATTGCTAAAGCCTGGCTTGGAGAATTTTGAGCATTACTTTCAGTTTCAATATAGTATTTAATAAATTACATGAGTTATTCAACACTTTATTATAAAATAGTCTTTGTTTTGGATGATTTTGCCCTCGTGTGGGCTAATGTGAGTATTCTTAGCACATTTAAGGTAGAATAGGCCAAGCCACAATGGTTAGGTAGGTTAGTAGTATTAAATGCATTTTTGACTTTGGATATTTTCAATTTATGATGGATTTTGAGAAGCGTAACTTCCTCATAAATTGAGGTTGATCTGTAATTCTCTGTGAAGATTCTTAGTTCTTCGAAGTCCATTCTTAAGAGCTCATCTTTTCAGAAATGTAATCGTTAAAAGAAAAAGAAAAAAATTTGAAACATAAGATCATAACACTGAAGAATCTCTCAAGATGACTTAGAAACATTTCTAGGCAGTGATGGACCAAACTTTTCCTTTGTAATTCTTGACTATGTTATGTCTTAAAAAAACAAACAAACAAACAAAAAGACCACAGATGGGCTTCTTAGAGCTAAAAATAACCCTGGTAAACATGATAGGATTTATCTCCCACATATTGAGTACTCTCTGTGTGCCATGCACTGTACAGAAATTCTTAGAAGTCCAGTGAGGAAAGTATTAACATCTATCTCTTAGAAATAAGAAATCAGTTGGAATTGGTTTTGAGCTCCTTCGTGAAAGAGAAGGTTGGAAGAGATATTTGAGAGAAGGATGAAAAGCTCTAGATTTGAAGAAATTCTTCTGGAACAACAGACAAAATGTGCCCCAAATTGACCCAAAACTCAGCATGCCCAGTAGAGAGCACAGCATGACTTTGCCTTGAGTCCATCATTATCTTCATGTCCCATCAAAGTTCAGAAGCTTCGACAGGATCTAGCAATTTATTCTTGATGCAGACATTGACAGGCCTCTCTGCCAGTGGAATTGCCAGCAGTGCCCAGGGATGGCAGAAGTTACGGTAAGAGCAGGGCAGAGTCGGCATGCTGAGAGAGTGCTGGTAGGACAAGTGAGTTTACACTACGGAATCTCCCTGACTTCCCCAGGAGCTTAGGAGGCGATCTTTCTCTTACTCTGTTAATGTCTCTGGTGATGGTGGATATGTAGGGACTGATGTCTTTCAGTATTATATTGTTCTCAATGAAAATTGAAGGTGGTCCTGCCAAGTCCTTTAGCAGTAAAATTTAGTAGTTTAAAGTACACAAGGATTGACATTTAGGGTAGAATTTATTCTGCAGTCATAAGAACCAAAAGTCTCAAATTCTTTCTGGGAGTTGAAAGAAAAATTCCAGCCCTGGCCCCTGGGTCAACTCAGCAGGCTATAAAAGTAGGAGAGTAGAATACTACCAAGAGTAGAATGGTTAAAAAAAAAATAGTGCTTTCTACCACTGGTCTGTACCATCACCCTAAGAGGAACTAATGGAGAGTCAAGAGGTTAAATCCAGCTTACATGTCTATCCTACTTCAACATAGTTTTGACCAGATTATCTTCCTCTCTCTCAGGAAGAGTTTCTTGCTCTCACTCTCTCCTATTCTCTCATTTGCTCTCTCTCACACGTATGCTTACACTCAGAGGTAAGCACATACTAACATTCAGATTTACAAAGAGAATTTATTCTTAAAGTCAATTCACATATTTCACTGTTAGTGAACTTCTTTGAACTGCACATGCATTATCAATGAGGAACCTAGGTCTTGGAGATATTTGTAACATGATTTTTCAGAGGAAGAAACCAAGTTCACAAAGTCAGCAGTTTACTCAAAGTCATGCCTACATTTGACTTTGAGCTTTTGAGTGATGCCTTGTGTCACTTGCATCAGGAGACTGATTAAAAGTCTCCTGACTCTAGCCATGGCTCTTAAAATTGCTACTAAAATAAATATTGTCCTCAGGTGTTACTTCTTTACCGAAGGTATTTGAGTGGTCTTGATATTTTCAAAATATTCTAAACCTGGTCCTGTCATTTAAAATTATAAAATAAATTCTTTCTTTGAACAAATCACAGATCAAAGTTAGCATGAATAACCAAACAATTTTTCTTTTAAGACTTTATTACTTAATTTTAAAAAAAGGGAGAGGTGAGACATCCTTGGTGAGCCAGTGGTTAAGAATCTGCCTTGCAATGCATATGGGTTTGATCTCTGATCAGGGAACTAAGATTCTACATGCTGAAGAGAAACTGAGCCTGCACACCACAACTAGAGAGTCCATGAGCTACGGCAGAGATCCCTCTTTCTGTGACTAAGAGCCAACACTGACAAATTGATAAATAGTTTTAAAAAGACTTTATTGTCACTGGGTTTTTAACCATATGATTGATTCTGATGTTTCAAACAAAGCAAGCACACTTTGGAATACACACTAAAATTCAAACTCTGACTGTCTAGAAATTTTCTCCCATGCCAGGTCATCTGTAATTACGGAAGATGAGATCATATAGTCTTGAGTCTCATCATTTCTGTCCCAGGGCACCTTTTGGAATAGCTATTTCATCAAAGACACAATTGTCAGACAAATTATTTAAATAAATACAATAAAATTCTGTTGACCTGTGTCCTGAGAAAAGTACGGCAGAGCAGCCTTGGACAGAGTTGTGTGTTTGGTGGCAAGTTGCCAATTTCAGAACCAAGTCTCCCCATGATTTTAACTTCAAAGTGAAGCTGCTACTTTTTTGTTATTGTGCATTAATCTCATAAGTTAATTTTAATGTCCTTAAGATGTAAATCTTTTACAACTTGGAGATGAATTAATATAAAATATTCATTGGTTCTGAATAGAACTGGGCAGTTTCAGCTCTGTCCTAAATGCTTTTACAAATGAAAGGTAATCTCCATGAAGTCTTTAGATGCTAGTCTGAGTTATGACTCTTGAAACAAAATGATCTCATGCATATTTAGATTCTATATATGCATGAACATTTTTTGTAGGAACATTTTTATTGGTCACAATAGTTTTCAGCTAACAAATCAACCCTGAATTGTGACGTACCCGGCTCCTTGCTGTCTGTTAAATGCTAACTTTGCTGAAGTTTTTCAGTTTGCAAGTAATTTTAAATAGACAGGTCCTTTATTTGAATTGTATTGTATACATGACTCATTGCTTCTTTTGCCAAGAAATGGATCATAAATAACATTTTTTTTCCAATAGAAGAGAGGATATATAATGTTTATGTAACTTTATATAAGCTATTTAATGTAGATATCTAAATTTAGTTTTAATTTTCAAAACTTATGACCAGAAACATCTCCAATAGTAAAATCCTTGAATCATCTTAAGCCTCACTTAAATATTTTATATATATTATCATAATTATTTCTCCCAACATCTAAATGAATTAAGTATGATTGTGCCCATTTTACAAAAGGTACCAGTTTGTATCCTGGTATAGGATAACACAGCTATGTTTATTCTAAGTATCTTAGCAACCCCTAATCTTTTAAATCTGCATTTTATAAAAGAGAACCTATCCCTCAGGTTTGTATATCCCAGTAACATAACTGCCAAAGAGAATAGAAGGATCGTAGGCATCCCCTTTTCTTAAACTAAGTCTATTCAACTACGAGAGAGCTCATTCTTCAAAAATATCTCTAAGACACACATGGAACAAAGACATATGTGGAGCAAAGACACACATGGAGCAAAGCGTTTTCCCAAAAGTTTTTAGGCATAGACTTTTATTTGTAGCACAACTCTTATTAAACTCCTTAGAACACAACTGTGCTCTCCATGGAGATGTGAGAAATTTCTAGTGAGAGGTATAAAAATTTTTTTTAATTTGGATTCATTTTAAAACTTTAATATTCCTCAAAAAAAAAAAAAAAGAAGAAGAAGAAACGTGACCTTGAAAAATGTTGAGTGAGGACATTACTTCAATATTTAGTAAGGAAATAATTGTCCAAATTAGTTTTAGGGTGCTATGATGATTATATACCACTATCAACATTTTCCAGTAATCATGACCACATGTCCAAATGAATGGTCTAGACTATTTTTAAATGAATTTTGGCTTACATATTTTATACATTTATATTTTGTCTTTTTAGATAACACAAACAAATTTGTTTGAGTTGAATAACTTATTTTTACCTCCTTTGGTAATTATATAGAAATGTGTGTGTGTTAGTCACTCAGTCATGTCCGACTCTTTGTGACACCATGGACTGGGGCCCACCAGGTTTCTCCATGGGATTTTTCCAGGCAAGAAGACTGGAGTGGGTTGCCATTTCCTTCTCCAATTACATAGAAATAACTGGCATTAAACTGAATCTGGGCTTCTTTATATTGCATCAAATGTGTTTTTATGGAAGTGACAGAACTTCACATATTATTTTTAGGCAATAACAGCAGTTTTTTTCAATGGTCAATACATTTAAAAGGAAATAAATAAAGAAAAATGATTTGGTGATAAAAACTATGAGAAAAGGCTAGTCATCACAGAACACAGAAATGGTATCTAACTCTCTTCAGGAACCAATGTCCTGTACTTAACGTGAGTAGTTGCTTTGTTATTTCCCCTAATATGAAGTCTCTCAATCATGTCCATCTCTTTGGGACCCCATGGACTGTAGTCTACTAGGCTCCTCTGTCCATGAAATTTTCCAGGCAAGAATACTGGAGTAGGTTGCCATTTTGTTCTCCAGGGAATCTTCCCAACACAGGGATCGAACCCAGATCTTCTGCATTGCAGGTAGACGTTTTACCGTCTGAGCCATCAGAGAAGCCCCCATTTCCCCTCATAGGACCCTGTAAATCATGCTATCTCCTTGGTGCTGACACTCTTCAAAGGCCATATGCTCTCATTGTAATTTGCCTGGGGCTGTTATGACAAGTACCCAATATACACAAAAACAGAATGGAATAAGGATGCTTAAAGATAGTTTCTGCCCAGCCATTGCTAGGTCATAATTAACATGTTAATTCTTTCCACTTTAATTCATAGACACAATCCTTCCAGCCTCCAGTCAATCATTTTTTTGGTGTAGGTGACCACCAATGTCACTGTCCCCCAGAGGCACTTACTGGATTTACTTGTATGACTGTAATTTGCTATTCAAAGCAAATTGTACAGCCTGGGTCCATTTACCTTGTATTGTAACATCAGGGAAGATGCTAAAGGCAGGAAGGTGTATCCTCCAAAAGTTCTTACTGTAAAAAAAAGAAGGGCTGTGAGGTGATGGTGTAAGTTACAGTGATGTACGTGCATCTCATTTTCTGGCCTTTAGATTCATAGCTAAGGTGGTATAAATTTGTACAAGAAAATCTTTGTAATTTTACAAAAGAATTGGAGTAGTTGTCAATTATTCAGATATTTATTGAGAATTTACTTTTAACTTAGAACTGTAGTTATCCTGAAAATGGCCAAGAGAAATGTTTTCTTCCTTCAAAAATTCTGCATAAATAAAATGTGAAATAAACCCATGAACACACATAGAAACACCATCCCACTTCCTCAACACAATCCACATATAATTTCACCATCTTGGAGGTGAAAGGTTTTGGCCTGGAAAATTAATTACAGGTGGAATCTCAAGGTAGCAAATATATCATGAGTTTAAATTGTATTTCCTGTTACTGTCTTTATTCCAAGGACCATTTATATTGTATATTAATATATATATATATGTAGAATCTAGAAAATGGTATATATGATTTTATTTGCAAAACAGAAAGAGACATCGACATAGAGGACAAATGTATGGATATCAAGTAGGGAAAAAGAGGGTTGGAATGAACAGGAAATTGGGATATACATATATACACTACTATGTATAAAATAAATCACTAATGAAAACCTACTGTAAAGTTTAGGGAACTCTATTCAGTGCTCTCTGGTGATCTAAACGAGAAAAAAATCCAAAAAGTGCAGGTATATATATGCATATAGCTGATTCACTTTTCTGTACGGTAGAAACTAACACAACGTTGTAAAGCAACTGTACTTCAATAAAAAATAACTTTAAAAATATGGTAAAAAAATAAGTCCTTAAAGAAGTAGAACAAACTTTTCAAATGATGTTAGAACTCAAAGGAGAAAGAAATCACAGAAGGATAGAAGCAATAAAAAAAGAAAAATAGGAGACAGAACCTGGAGAAGTTCTGAAGAGACAGGGCTTGGAATGATAAATCTGGAGACAGAAGCCAAAAGATTTCAAGTTGAGGAGACAGTTCACACAGATATGTGTAAATGAAGTGTGTGTGTGTTTTAGTCTATTCTGTTTGAAGAAGAATGACAATGACAAGGAAATATGATTTTTTTTTTTTTCGTTTAAAAACAAGCCCTTGAACATTGTTCCTCATTATAGCTTGAAACAGTATTCCATTGCTGCAAACGTCACTGGGCAGAAAGAGGATGTTGGAATTTCATGGAATTTCATGGAATTTCAATCACTTCAAGATTGACGTTAGTGGTTTCTACTCTGCTTCTAAGCATCTTCAAGATTAGAAAGTTTTATTCACAGTCATTGTCTTCTCCACAGATGTTATCTCATTTGGCATGGGATTCAAGTATCTCTCAGTTACCCAATAGCTATCAAAGTTTTGTATGTTTTTAAGTCTAACTGGAAGCACAGTTGGAAGACCATATATGTTACTTTAAGGCTTAAGAAAAGAAAATAAGAAGGATGCACTGAGCAGACTTCAGACAACAAAAATTAAATCCATGCATCAGCCACCTCCCCTAATAAGCTGTCTATTTGTCCTCTGCCTTTCAGCATTATGGGGCAACTTCTCTCATAGCTCAGTTGGTAAAGAATCTGTCTGCAATGCAGGTGACCCAGGTTCGATTCCTTGGTCAGAAAGATCATCTGGAGAAGGGATAAGCTACCCACTCCAGTATCCTTGGGCTTCCCTGGTGGTTCAGCTGGTAAAGAATCTGCCTGCAATGTGGGAGACCCGGGTTCGATCCCTGGGTTGGGAAGATCCCTTGGAGAAGGGAAAGGCTACCCACTCTAGTATTCTGGCCTGGAGAATTCCATGGACTGCATAGTTCATGGGGTCGCAAAGAGTTAGACGCGACTGAGCAACTTTCACTTCACTTCACTTTAAATTGGCATCTGTTCTACTGAATGAGCTTCCTAGCTGGTACCAGTGGTAAAGAACGTGCCTATCAATGCAGAAGACTCAAAAGACATGGATTTGATACCAGGGTCAAGAAGATCCTTGGAGTAGGAAATGGCATCCTACTTCAGAATTCTTGCCTGGAAAATTCCACAGGCAGAGGAGTCTGGGGGCTACAGTCCATGGGGCCACAAGGAATGAACACTACTGAGTGACTGATCTAACACACACACACACACACACACACACACACACACACACACACTCATACACTGCTGAAATTAAAGAAATGGTGTTGGTGCTCAAAAATGTTTTTGAACAACGAAAGGAGGGAGGAGGTGAGGGAGACTTGAGTGGAGGGAGGATTCGAGAAAAATGAGTCATTTAATAACTTTCTTAGAGTCCTAGGCTAGCAGGGAGCAGAGCAGGAATGCTGCTGCTGCTGCTAAGTCACTTCAGTTGTCCGACTCTGTGCGACCCCATAGACGGTAGCCCACCAAGCTCCTCCATCCATGGGATTTTCCAGGCAAGAGCACTGGAGTGGGGTGCCATTGCCTTTTCCCAGGGACACATGACCCCAAATATTTACACCATAATCACTGGGCATATGAATTTGAAGATTTGTTACAAACCCAAAGCCTTCTGAAACCAGGAGTTGTGAAACACTGAAAGTCGCTCAGTCAAGTCTGACTCTTTGTGACACCATGGATAGTCAACAAAATTCTCCAGGCCAGAATACTGGAGTGGGTACATTTTCTTCTCCAGAGGATCTTCCCAACCCAGGGATTCTTTACCAGCTGAGCCAAAAGGGAAGCCCAAGAATAGTGGAGTGGGTAGCCTATCCCCTCTCCAGAGGATCGTTCTGACCCAGGAATCAAACCAGAGTCTCCTGCTTTGCAGATGGATTCTTTACCAACTGAGCTATAAGGGAAGCCATAGTTTGGAGGTATTCAACTCCCTTTAGCCTGGGGATTGTTATGCTATTTCTTTCCTTCCTTTTTATCCCTTTCCCTAAACTAAGATACTGGTATGGCTTGGGAAGCTTACTGGCCAGTTTAATTTTTAAAGCTGGCATTTAATAATCTTAGAAATTTAGGAAACTTAAGATACCATAGTTCAGTCTCTCAGTTGTGTCCTACTCTTTGTGACCCCATGGACTGCAGCATGCCAAACTTCCCTGTCCATCACCAACTCCCAGAACTTGCTCAAACTCATGTTCATTGAGTTGGTGAAGCCATCCAACCATCTTATTCTGTCATCCCCTTCTCTCCTGCCTTAAATCTTGCCCAGCATCAGGGTCTTTTCCAATGAGTTAGTTCTTTGCATCAGGTGGCCAAAGTACTGGAGCTTCAGTTTCAGCATCAGTCCTTCCAATGAATATTTAGGACTGATTTTCTTTAGGATTGACTGGCTTGTCTCCTTGCTGTCCAAGGGACTCTTAAGAGTCTTCTGCAACACCACTGTTCAAAAGCATCAATTATTCGGCACTCTGTTCTCTTTATGGTCCAACTATCTTATCCATACATGGCTACTGGAAAAACCATAGCTTTTACTATATGGACCTTTATTAGCAAAGTAATGTCTCTGCTTTTTCCAAGGAGCAAGTGTCTTTTAATTTCATGGCTGCAGTCATCGTCTACAGTGATTTTGGAGCCCAAGAAAATAAAGTCTGTCACTGTTTCCATTGTTTCCCCATCTATTTGCCATGAAGCAATGGGATTGGATGCCATGATCTTAGTTTTTGAATGCTGAGTTTTAAGCCAGTTTTTTTCACTTTCCTCTTTCACTTTCATCAAGTGGCTGTTTAGTTCCTCTTGGTTCTCTGCCATAAGAGTGGTCTCATTTGCATATCTGAGGTTATTGATATTTCTCCCTGCAATCTTGATTCCATTTTTTGCTTCATCCAGTCTGACATTTCACATGATGTACTCTGCATGTAAGTTAAATAATCAAGGTTATAATATACAGCCTTGATGTACTCCTTTCCCAATGTGGAACCCCACGAACAGTATGAAAAGATACCTAGGATGGAGGAAAAGTCTGAGATGGGTCAAGGACTAGAGATTGAATATGTGGAGCTGGCTTACAGGACTGGTTCTTTGTGACTTTTATCAATTTATGATTCTACTCTAAGCATCATCAGTTTCATCTGTGTAGAAATACTTTATCTTGATAAAATCCAAGGAGTTTTACCAAATACTCACCTTTTAATGAATTTCTTCTAACCATAGGTTGTGTCTTAAAATGTTTAGTTAGAGGCATCCAAGAAAAGATAAGCATCAGTTTTAACCAAACAAAAATTAAAAAATAAATAAAACTATAATGTCTTTAAGCTTGAACATACTTCATAACCTAACATGTCACTCACTAAAAAATAGCTCTGGTCACAGTCTTTTTGCTGACAGCAGACCAAGTACAAACATGACATATGAAGTACTTACAACCAATTCTTATTGTTTCAGCTCTGCGTAGCCCTATTGATCTATTTTACACTGAACTCTACTGAAATTAAAACTCAGTTATTTAAAATACACTGTATTTAAATGACAGTTGTTCTTCAGGGTATTTGTGGATACAAATGATCTCCTGGATGGTGCCAATGATTTCAGGTAGCAGAATACCATTAATATTAGCTGGTCATTTATCCTAAAGAAATATCTTTTGTGAGACAGTTATTGCCAATATAACTACTTAAAAATATAAACAGAAGGATGATTCAGGGATTTGCTGACATATATATTGGACACTTAGAGCTGGCAATACACTCATAAGTCCATTATAAGTTTGGCCATTAACACTGGCCAACAACTCAAGAATCCCAGAGGTGTGGTAACCTTTGCTGACACAAGCAAAGCAATAGCTTCTCTCTGAGTTTTCTCACAACCAAAGAGAGAATGACAAATTTTATCATGACAGTAAACCCATTTACTTACTCATCCCCTCACTCACTCACTTATTCATTCTTATGCTTTTTCGTTTCCCTTCAAGAATGAACATCCTTTAAGCATCATCACCTATTTTAAAAAACTTATGAATCCAAAGATGAGAAAAGTATATCCATGTTTCCTAAGGACTCAATCTGGACAGAGAAAACATGATATAAACAAAAACCTAAAATATACAATATGATAAATGCACTGATAGAGATTAAGATGATGAAGGATAACAAAATAGAGACAAGAACACAACTCAGCTGGGTTCCTGTGGGTACAGCATGTGTGAAAGGAGGAGCAGTGGAGTGAATGTTTGAGTGACAAGGCATTCTGTTACAGCAAGCCTCACTGGAAGAATTAGTATCTGGATATGTCTTAAAATACATGCACCACTATTTACAGTAGCCAAGACATGGAAGGAGCCTGTGTCCATTGACAAATGAATGGATAAAGATGTGGTATATACACACAATGGAATAGTACTCAATGATTAAAAAGAATGAAATGCCATTTTCAGAAACACAGATGGACCTGGATACTATCATACTAAGTGAAGTAAGCCAGACAAAGACAAATATCATATGATATGATTCATGCTGCTAAGCTAAATCACTTCAGTCATGTCCAGCTCTGTGCAACCCCCTAGATGGCAGCCCACCAGGCTCACCTGTCCCTGGGATTCTCCAGGCAAGCACAGTTTGAAGTAAAATTTTGTATAGACTATTGAATACTCTATTAGTTGAGTATTCTACAATAAAAAAAAGAACACTGGATATGTGGGATTTAATTTAAAAATATGATACAGATGAAATTACGTACGTAATAGAAGTAGACACCAATGTAGAAAATAAAATTACAGTTATTTAAAGGGAAAGAAGGAATGGGTAAATTAGGAATTTAGGGTTAACATCTACACACTATTATATATAAAGCAAATAACAAACAAGGACCTACTACCTAGACTTACAGGGAGCTGTATTCAATATTTTGTTATAACCTATAAGGGGAAAGAATCTGAAATATATATACTCATTGAAAAAGTTATATAGGCAAAAGAAAAATGAGACATAGGATTGGCCATTCAGATAAAGAAAATAAATGACAAAAGGCATATCTTCTTATAAATATAAAGGATCAATTTATGTTCTTAATGCTAGAATATAAACTTCAAAGCAAGAATTAGTCAAGGGTAATTCTGGCTCAGTAAAATGGAAGAAAAGGACAGATAAAGTTGTGTATCATTTGGGGAGTTTTGCTGTTTATCTAGTAGTAATTGGTCAGCTCTTGAAGTATTAGAAACAGAGGAATGGCATGACCCTGTTAGGTTTATAGAAAAACAGATTTATAACACCTTTCTTATTCAAGTTTACAAAATCAAAACCAATACTTTTAAAAAACTGGAAAACCTTTCCTCTAAACTCACTTGATATGACACCTAACCTGAAATGATGCAAGTTATTTTTAGTACTTATTAATTTTCCCAGGAGTGCATGTTAATTTGTTTTGCTAGAGAAATATTAGCTAATTCTAATACAAGATACTGCTCCAGACCTTATTGACTTGTCATAAAAATAAGTAATATAATGTTCCTTTGTAAACTAGTCAAAATTTCTGAATTGTAAAATTATTTTGATGAAGGAAATATAGGTTGACCACCTAGAAGTGTTTAGTTGGAGGGAGGTAAAACAATTAGCAGCTAACAACAACTAAAAGGTATTTTTTTCTTTCTTTCAAATATATTCAGAAAATTATGGACCAAAATTTATGTAATCTTAAATAAACCCACAAGCAAGAGAATCAACCCTAAGAAAGCTGTGAAGTATTTATGCAGTGGGCATCTTTCATTAAAAACCCTCATTATGTGTTCAGGGCATCCGGAAAAGGATGGGTCAAGGAATTTTTGCTCATTCTTATTGACTGTCTTATCAGAAAATTTCCAATATTTATAAAGATTCTAAATTCTCTTTAGTCCATATTTTTAAGCTGCCAAATAGAAATCAAATTCTGCCCAAGCAAAGGGTTGAGTTTTCTTTATTCATTTTATCTTTCAAAAATTGAGCTTGAGCCCATGGCAGATGTGAATCTAAGACATACATAATATATGACTACCTGAAAAACAAAAGCAGACTACAGTGATATGTGTTGTTATATCCATTTTTACTATTGGCATTCTAATTTAGTGTGGGTCCAGATGATTTCAACTCTCTCCAAATTGCTTTTTGTCACCAGAATGGCCTCTCTCAAAACAATTCTTTATTATAGGCAGATTTGATAAAGTAATATTACACTTTGACTTGATTTATAATTTATCTTATCTGTTCCTTCTGTTGTTGTTTTTTTTTTTTTTTTTTGTCAATCTCCAATTTTTGCAAAGTTTCATATGGGTCCCATGCTGATGTATCTGTGTTTATTATGTATTTTGAGTGTCTTTTATGGGTCACTCATTTGATGACAGTGAAGAAAAGAGAGCAAGAGTGAATTCAACTTAGAGACCATTGGATTCTGTTCTATTGTCACTGAACCCTGTCAGTAAGAGTCAACCCCATGAGCTTGGCCCCTTTCTGGGCCAGCAGGAAATTACTTACGTAGAAATGTGGATTATTTATTAGCTGAGTCACCAGGGAAGCCCAAGAATACTGGAGTGGGTAGCCTATTCCTTTGCCAGAAAATCTTCCTGATCCAGCAATTGATCTTCCTGACTGCTGCATTGCAGGGTAACTCTTTACCAGCTGAGCTTCCAGGGGAAGCAGAAATAATACCTTATGTGCTATTATGAGGCCATTTATTATTTTTTTCTCTTTAGCAAAATAAGATACTGAACTGAGGAAGTGTTTTTAATCCTTCATTCTAGAAACTTTATTGCTAAAATGCAGTGCCTACCTGTTTCTTCAGTCAGCTGTACCTTCCGGGCTCCTTTGCCATGTCAAAAGAGAGCTTGGGAATACTCGAGAAAAATTTCCACTCATCCAGAACCTGTTGATCTTAACCATGGACTCTTTATTAGCCTACCATTTTGGAGACCTGTGTTGTTAATGCCTCTGTGGAAAGAATTTTTTTGTTTGTTTCAAGCTTCCTTCCTTGACTTAGTGTTACTAAGCTGGCAGAACCTTACAGATTATGGTTTGCAGTTGGGTAGTTTTTCATAGTTCTTATGGAATTTTCTGTTTCTCATTCATTTTATTTTCATTTGATTTCAGAGAGGAAAGTACATGTTTAGCTATCTTTTTCTTTAAATCCAGAATGACCCTTCTAAAACAAAATCTAGACTCTGTTTCAAATCCTTCAGCACCTTTACTCTTTTTAGGGTCTATCTGAACTCCTTATGTTGGCCTTCAGAGTCAGCTTTCCAGCATCATTCTCAAATTCTCCCTTAATATTCTAGGCTTAAGATATCGTGAGTCATAACCATTCACAATTCCCTGCACACATCCAAATCCTTTCATTTCTAGGCATCTGCCATCTGTCTGGAATTTCCTTTAAACTGAGTGAATACAATTTTAAGCTACTCGTGGGTAGAATACTGAGATAATTATTCTAAATAGTAATTTCTCTTTATGATGGGATGCATGGTAAAATGAAAGTTATATTTTTATTCTCCAGGAACTTAGTTTTAAAGGTTGGATTCATTTGCATTTCAAAAGAAAAAATCATTACACAAAGAAATAATGTCCGTTTATTTGTTCATTCTCCCAGCAACATATTAATAATAAAATGAACAGTAATATTTAGAAATAGCTGGTATAAAAAATTATTTCATCTTCATTTGATTTTGTGTTAATTAGAGTACCAGCAGGTAGTCTATAATTAAACCCCTAATTTTCAGAAGTTTATTTATCCCTTATGTAATAGCCCATTGTAGATGTTTGTGGTTGGGGTGGCTTACCACCATATGGTGATTCCAGGACCCAGGTTGCCTCCATTTTATAGCTTCTAAATCTTTTAGTGCCTGAATTCTTCCCATCCAGATGGCAGATTAAGAAATAGAGTGTAGAGACAACACAAACTCTTAAAAACCCCAAGATGATAGTAATATATATAACTTGTCCTACATTCCATAACTAAGAACTATTTACAAGGCCAAGCCTAATTGCAAGGAGATTGGGGAATTGATCTCATGACCTAGAATCTTCTTTGAAGAGGCAACTCAGCACAACAGAGAAGCAAGCAAGAAGGTAAATCATTTCTAGCATAGTTTCATGGTAGGGCCTATGTTTTCTATGATTTCATCTTTCATTAGAATTCTCTTTGAAAGTTTGTGTCAGCAAATTAATACTTTGTTTATTATCAATGTCAAAATATTAGTTTAAAAGGGAAAAAAATATATATGATTAGAGAGAGCATTTGTTACTTTAAAGTTTTCTTCTCTCAAGCCAGAGTTGGGGTAAACATATCATTCCCCATCTACAGGTATAGATCTTGGTTGGCCTAAGCCAACTAGTATATCTCATTTTCCAGGCCACTGTAATTGGGAAAAAGTGATAATATGCTCCACTTTAGACTAATTGGAGTCAGATATAGACATTTTATCTGACTTTTGTGGATAACGAAAATTTGCATTTTTGTTGCTATATTTGCTTTTGAAGATGAGAAGCTATGTTGAACTGTGGTCATTTTTCTGTTTGAAAGGGATAATTTAGTTAAAAGTAAACAAAGAGAACATGGGGCTAATAGAGATAGGGAGACAGAGAGAGATTGGATTCTGTTGACATTTCTTTTGGTATCTGAATTAATTACTTCTGAAGTCTACCACCAAGACTTTTTTTTTTTTCTATTCTTATGTCAATTTGTGGTCTCTTAAAAGTCAACTGAACCAGAATTCTGAGTGATACACATACCAAAGAAGTATTGTAAATTTTAAAAGATCTGATTCATATTCTGAAACACAATTGAGAAAAATAAGTTACCTAAAAAAACCACAAGGAATACCAACAAACCATTAACACTCATGAAGACATTGCTAGTGGACTTTATTCACTGATAGAGATGCTTTGACCTAAATAATATACTGATTAAGTTATCCAGTATCTGACTTAAAAAAAAAGTGGAAAGAAAATACTGAATCATAAGCTATTTGAATTTGAAAGAAATGAAGAGAAAGCTTGATCATTGTTTTCTGGTAGCTGAAAAATTGAGCTGGATATCTTAAAATGTCTTTCTTGATCTAAGTTTGGTCAAGACAAAGACTTTAAGGTACACAATTAATTGGAACAAGATCAAATGAGAGTGTCCTGTTGTTATGCAAGATATCAAGATATGAATTATCTGAGTGTGTGTATATATATATATATTTATATTTGTTTATATTCTATACCACATACATATGCATATACATTTTATATATATTTAATGAAAGAGAGAACAAGTGTGAGTCTTCTGTATTAGTCAATGATAAACATACCAACATGCCACAATCTTTCTTGATTCTCATCTGGTATGGATAAAAGTTTATAAATAATATGAAATTATTTTTATATACTATGAAGTGCTAAATAATAAGTGTTATTACCATGGCTATGATTATAAAAGAAAAAATTAATCCCTACCAAAACTCAAGTATAGGAATAATAATAACACTTTAAATAGAAAGATTTTAACCAGAAAAAAAGGATCTTTTTATAAAAAGAGCATTGAATATTCACATCCAAATTCTTTAAAAATGAAATTGTTTACACTACATGCAAATACAAAGCTTTTAAAATGCATTTAAGCCTATAAAAGTAATTTGCCAAAAGCACTAAGATAGTAGACACTGAGAATTGTAAATATGAATATATAATGACATCATTAGCATTATAATGTTTTTATTTTTTTAATCACCAAGCATTTATGCAAAATATGAAAAAATGACATAAAATCATGCAGAAGATAACCACTGTGGAATTAGAAAGAATCAAAAATTGAAAAAAGAACACTGATTAGAGGAGTAGAAATATATTTAAACATACTGTAAAGTGGATGAAAACAGTGTTATGAAAATTTCACATTGCTTCCATGTGATTCATATCATATGTGAGACTTTTTCATTTAGCACAGACTTCTGAATTTCTTTTTTTCAAACCTTTATTCTGTTAGCAAGGCAATTTGGCAACCAATTTTAGAGGTAGTTGCAACATACCCTGCTAAATTGTCTTGTTTTTCCCGACAAAACACTTAAAGAGCACAAATACTTTGTCAGATCAATAGTAAAATATTCTCTAGATGAAAGACTGGAGGCAATTAATCAAACCTAAATCAAGATGAACACTTTAGCTTTACTTCTTTGGAAGATTAAATCTAAGCTTTTAAATACACACATACCATGAAAATATATGGTTTACAATATTTTGCATCCATTCACTTTCTATATGATGGTAATATTGCCAAATCTGAAGCTTTATTTTATTCAAGAGCCAGTTTACAAATAGCAAAGTATCTTATCCTTAAATAGTAGAGAACCAATTTTAAAAATCATTCTTGAAGAGGTAGGAAACAAGATGTAGAGACCCAAGGAGAGTAAGTCGCAATTCAGCTTAGGTGTCTGCTTATGGCTTAGGGATTTTTCCCAACTTTGAAGCTCTCTGTCTTCGTGGGAACTGCTTCATTGTCCCTGAGTCTGCCTGTGCTCTTAGGACCACCTCAGTTAACACAGATCTGGTTCACATATAAGACTAAGAAGGAAAGCTCTGGCTCAGAGATCCACCATGTGTTTTTGTTGACACGATCCCTGTATTCCTCTTCCTCGTGTCCAGTATGGAACTGTTGACACCTGCCCTTTCTTCTCCCTCACCCCACAGTGTTTATAGGTCTTTTGGTTTATCATTCTTTCTCTAGTAACATTCTGTTTTTCAGATCATAAAGGATTGGCTGGGCTTCTGTTGCCTAGAGTTTTCTTCTAGCTCTATCTTTGTTGGTTATATTCTCCTCTGATTCCCAGACTGCTCTCCAGAGCTTGCTATATATTCCTGATCACTCATGCCTTTTATTTAAAATCTCAGCTTAGAAAGAATTCTCCAGAGTAAACCATCCCCAGAACATATAGAAATTTTCACCTTATACTGAAGATTAAAGCACATATGTTATTTTGCATTTATTTAAATTAAAGGAAACAACAAACAGACTTCTCATTTAAAAATAAAGCAAAATGTTAATATAATTATCATATAATTCAAACAAGTATCTCTTTTTACCACAAACACCATGTTATATACATTCCAAATAGTGTTGCTAATTATTATATAAAGGTAACTAGCCTGAAAGTAAGACCTTAAGTATTAAATACAATATATATCATTAGATTATGGTAGAGGGCAAAATATTACATAAAGGGAATCAGCAGTTTCTATCTAGTAAGCAATACAACCAAATTTAAATTTTCCTTTATTTAGGGTTGGGCAAACTTGCAATTGATCTTTAAGTGGCAAAAATGTCAAATATGTCCTCACCTTCACATTGTTATTGAGGAAAAACATAAAGTAAGCCTCTTTGTGTGTTGTTGATTAAGAAGAATATATAGAGTATTTCAGTAGGGTGCATAATTTCATATATGTTTTAGCTGTCACAAATAAGTCTTGGTCTATTTGGTAGGTTTCTGTTGTTGTTTGATGGGTATTTCTAGTGCACAGTGTGACCTATACACTAAGGCAGGATCCATGAACTACCTAGAGTAGAGCAGATGGAATTTGCAACTTTATACTCTGTGTGCAGGCTGCCTGGGTGATTTGCCTCTGAATTTATTACCTACCTCAGAGCGCAGGTGGCCAAAAACTGTTGGAAGCAGTGGGCATGAATTGTGAAAACCAAAAGTACTACAGACGTACCAATACACAGAAGGAAGAAATTACATTTAACCCCAAAAAAGCAAAATATATTTCTTCTCAAGTAAACATTGGATATTACCCAATATACACCTTATTTTAGATCATAAGACAAATTATAATAAATTTGAAAAGATTGAAGTTATACGAAGTAACTTGTCAAATCAAGATGAAATAAAGCTAGATAGCAATAGCAGCAGAAAAGCTGGGAAACTCACAAATATGTGGAAATAAGCAATATGTTCAAGCAAATAATGGGTTAAAGAAGAAACTATAATTTAAAATAAAATGTCTTTAACAAAAAAAAACTGAAACCATAGCATCTCAAAACTAATGCGCAAAGACAGTTCTCAGTAGAAAATTTGTAACTATAATTGTTTACATTAAAAAAAGAGGAAGACATGTGATCTAACTCAAAATCTATCTTCACACCTTAAAAAATAAATTAAACCTAAAGTTAGTAGAAAGAAAAAAATAATATAAATTAAGATTGCACTCATCTCACACGTTAGTAAAGTAATGCTCAAAATTCTCCAAGCCAGGCTTCAGCAATACATGAACAGTGAACTTCCAGATGTTCAAGCTGGTTTTAGAAAAGGCAGAGGAACCAGAGATCAAATTGCCAACATCCTCTGGATCATCGCAAAAGCAAGAGAGTTACAGAAAAAACATCTATTTCTGCTTTATTGACTATGCCAAAGCCTTTCACTGTGTGGATCACAATAAACTGTGGAAAATTCTGAAAGAAATGGGAATACCAGACCACCTGATCTGCCTATTGAGAAACCTACACGCAGGTCAGGAAGCAACAGTTAGAACTGGACATGGAACAATAGACTGGTTTCAAATAGGAAAAGGAGTACATCAAGGCTATCTATTGTCACCCTCCTTATTTAACTTACATGCAGAGTCCATCATGAGAAGCTCTGGGCTGGAAGAAGCACTTGCTGGAATCAAGACTGCTGGGAGAAATATCCAGAACCTCAGATATGCAGATGAGACCACCCTTATGGCAGAAAGTGAAGAGGAACTAAAAAGCCTCTTGATGAAATGAAAGAAGAGAGTGAAAAAGTTGGCTTAAAGCTCAACATTCAGAAAACGAAGATCATGGCGTCTGGTCCCATTACGTCATGGGAAATAGATGGTGAAACAGTGGAAACAGTGTCAGGTTTTGGTTTTTTTTTTGCTCCAAAATCACTGTAGATGGTGACTGCAGCCATGAAATTAAAAGATGCTTACTCCTTGGAAGAAAAGTTATGACCAACCTAGATAGTATATTTAAAAGCAGAGAATTACTTTGCCAACAAAGGTCCATCTAGTCAAGGCTACGGTTTTTCCAGTGGTCGTGTATGGATGTAAGAGTTGGACTGTGAAGAAGGCTGAGCACTGAAGAATTGATGCTTTTGAACTGTGGTGTTGGAGAAGACTCTTGAGAGTCCCTTGGACTGCAAGGAGATCCAACCAGTCCACCCTAAAAGAGATCAACCCTGGGTGTTCTTTGGTAGGAATGATGCTGAAACTGAAACTCCAGTACTTTGGCCACCTCATGGGAAGAGTTGACTCATTGGAAAAGATTCTGATTCTGAGAGGGATTGGGGACAGGAGGAAAAGGGGACGACTGAGGATGAGATGGCTGGATGGTATCACAGACTCGATGGACGTGAGTCTGAGTGAACTCTGGGAGTTGGTGATGGACAGGGAGGCCTAGCATGCTGTGTTTCATGGGATCGCAAAGAGTCAGACACGACTGAGTGACTGGACTGAACTGAACTGAACTTAAGAAAGACATAGACATAATAGATAATATAAAACAAAGAATAACAATACAATACAAAATCAAACGTTATTTGAAAATCAAAAAAATTAACAAACCTATACTGGCAAAAAGAGAGAATATTCAAGAAAAAAGCATGAGAAATGAAGGATGGGACATTATTACCAATTTTACAGAGATAAAAGATTATAGGAAAGCATTATTAACAATTATATGTCATAAATTGGATAACCTCAATGAAACTGATAAATTCCTAAAATCCCACAACCATCTAAGACAGAATCAAAATAGAGAATATTAATAGATCTATAACTGGTTAGTTATAGATCTATAACTGGTTAGTATACTGAATCGATGATTTACAATAACAAAACAAAGAATAACCAAGACCAGATGCTAGTGACTTCACTAAACATATAAAGAATTAATACCAGTCCTAAAACTCATCCAAAAGTCCTAGAGGAGGGCATATTTTCAAACACACTCTATGAGGCTAATACTATTCAAATATCAAAGCCAAACACAGACACTACAAGGAAAGAAAATTACAGACCAATATCTCTTATGAATTTTGATACAGAAATTTCTCCAAAAATATTAGCAACCAAATTAAACAACATTTTAAAAGCATTGCACACTGCACAAATGGAATTTGTTTTTAGAAGTCCAATATAGTTGAACATACAAGAATCAATGCCATACATTACATTAATGAAATGAATGAAGGAAAAATGTGATTATTTCAACTTATTAAAAAAAACCTCCTTTTACTGAATTTAACAGCCTCTTATGATTAAAAAAAATACACCATATGGAACTGCCTGTACATAATAAAGTCCACATAAGAACCTACAGCTAATATCATACTCAGTGGTGAGAGACAAAGCTATATGCCTTTAATATCAGGAAAAGGCAAGGATGCACACCTTCATCACTTTCAATTAACATAGTACTAAAATTCCTTACCCAAGCAATTAAGCAAGAAAAAAAAAAGAAAAAGCAATGAAATTGGAAAGGAACAAATGAAATATCTCTGTTCACACATGATATGATCTTGAATGTTCAGTTCAGTTCAGTAACTCAGTCATGTCAGACTCTTTGCGACCCCATGAATTGCAGCATGCCAGGCCTTAAGTCTAGAGAACCCTAAAGGTTCAACTTAAAAAAACAAATTATTTGAGTTAATAAATTCACCAAATTTTCATTGTATAAAAATTAACATGCATAATCAGTTTTAATTATGTGCACTAAATATAAACAATATGAAAAGGAAATTTGAAAATAATTAAATGCACAATAACATCAAAAAGTACAAAACAAACTATGAAGATAGAAACTTAAATGTTGCTAAAATAAAGATAATACAAATAAGTGGAAAGATTTTATTTCATATGTTAAAATTTTTTAATATTAAGGTGTAGAGGCTACAAAAGTGCCCTACAAATTCAATCTAATCCCTATTAATATCCCAAAAGGTAGAAATAGGAAATTTCTCAAATATATGTGTAATATCAAAGTCCCACAAGTAGCTAAAAATAATTTAAAGAGGAATAACTTTGAAGTTTATAAGTTCCTGATTTTGAAACTTAACCTCAAAGCTATAGGAAAACAAAGTGGTACTGGTATAATGGGATACATATAAATCAATGGAATAGAATAAATAGCTTAGAAATGAATCCTTTTATAAATGGCTACATGATTTTCAACAATATTGCCATAATCATTCAAAGTGGAAAAGATGATCTTTTCAGCAAATGATATAGAGAAACTGGATGTTAAATAGGCAAAAGAATGAAGTCAGATCTTTATCTTCACCACATGTGAAAATTAACTCAAAATGGATATAAGACAAAAACATAAGAGATTTCTACAAGACACTTTGAAGAACACATGGACAAAGATCCACAACATTTGATTTCTTGAATTTTACACCAAAAGTATAAGCAATGAAAAATAAAATAGATAAATTGAGTTATACCAAAATTAAAAACAACAAACAAACAAGTTTTTGTGCATCAGAAGATACTATCAGTAAGGTGAAAAGGAAAATGTAGGATGAGAAAAATACTTGTAAATCATATATCTGTTAAAAAGTTAAAATCCATATATATAGAGAATTCCTGTAATTCAAAAACAGGCATCAAACAACCTATTTTAATTTTTTTAATTTTTTTTTATTCTTCCTTTTTTCTTTTTTTTTCTTATAATTAAATTTATTTATTTTTTAAGTTACAATACTGTATTTGTTTTGCCATACATTGACACGAATCAGCCATAGGTGAACACAATCGCCCAATGCCGAATCCCCCTCCCACCTCCCACCCCACATCCTCTACCTGAATCATCCCAACCTATTTTTAAACAAACTATTTTGTTTAAAAATTCATTGAACAAATACTTCTCCAAAGAAGATATGCAAATATCCAATGAATACATTAACAAAATTTTCAGCTTCACTAAATATTAGGGAAACACAAATGAAAACCGTTAACGAGAAACTTCATACCCAGCAGGATGACTATTTTAAAAAACAAAACCAAATTTTAAAAGGCAAGCATTAGTAAGAATGTGCAAAATTTGTAACTCTTGTGTATTGCTGGTAAGAACAGAAGATGGTGCAACTTCTATGGAAAACACCATGGTGGTTCCTCAATAAAATAAATAAATAAATAAACAGTATAATAATAGTATTACTGGATGGTCCAGCAATTGCATCTCTGGGTATACACCAAAGGAAGTGAAAGCAGAAATGCAGAGATGTTTGTACCTCTGTGTTTTTAACAAAATTATTCACAATGACTAAAAGTTGGAAGCAATCCAAGGGAACATTGGTGGATGAATAGCCAAACAAAATGCAAAAATTATGTACAATGGAACATTTTTCAGTCTTAACTAGGAAAAAAAAATCTGACATATAACAACATGGATAACTCTGGAAGACATTCTAAATGAAATATATCACAAAAGGTTATATATTGCATGATTCCATTAATATGATGTACCTAAGGGCAAATGCATAAAGACAGAAAGTAGAATTGTGATTGGCCAGGCTGAGTAGAAGGAAAAATGGAGCATTATTGTATAACAGATAATGAATTTAAGTTTGAAAAGATAAAAAATTGTTCTGGACTGGAAGTTGGTGATGCTTGCACTGATCTATACATTTTAAATATTTAAAAGTCAATTTTAAGATAATTATATTTTATCACAATTTAAAAAATAAGGCCAGAAAGATCTTGCATCAAAACCTTTACACTGCCTGTTTTCTCGGTATAGAAACGTCTCAATTAACCTATACAGTTATTACTTTAGTAAATATTTAAATTTTTAAATTATAATATTGTATTAATCAGTTTAATTAGTTTTGAGTGTACAGCATAGTGATTTAATATTTTTACCCCATTTAAACTTAGTAAAAATAGTGGCTATATTTATTTTCCTGTGCTATAAAATATATTTTATCTATTTTATACATAGTAGTTTGTATCTATTAATTTCATATCCCTATTTTAGCCCTCTCCCCTTCTGTCTTCACATTGCTAACTACCAGTCTGGTCTCTAAATTTATTAATCTATATATAATATATATATGCTATGTATATCATATATATATATATATTTATATGACATCTTTTTTATCCATTCATGTATAATGGGCACTTATGTTGTCTCTAAATATTGGCTAAAAATAATGCTGCTTTGAATATTGAAGTGTATATATTTTTTTGAACTAGAATTTTTATTCATATGTACCCAAGATTGGAACTACAGGATCACATTGCAGTTCTCCCATTAGTTTTTGAGGAATTTCCATACTATGTTCTATAATAGCTGCATGAGTTTACATCCTACAAGCAGTATACAAGGGACTTCCTTTTCTCCATATCCTTGTCAACATTTGCTATGTGTAGTCTTTTTGATAATAGCTATTCTGGCAGGTGTAAGGTGATATATCACATTGTAATTTTGATTTGCATTTCCCAGACAATTAGTGATGTTAAACATCTTTTCTTGTGCCTGTTGACCATGTGTATGTCTTCTTTGCAAAAATGTCTATTCAAGTCTTCTGTCCATTTTAAAAATCAGATTGTTTTATTTTTTGATATTGGAGCCAGATGTGAGCTGGGTCTTCTTCTATGCTCACTGGCTGTCACTATTCTATTGGGGGTGGGGTCGTGTCCCAAGGTGCTAGACCTGACCTGTGGTCAGGTCCTAGCTGGTTCCATTTCCTGTAAATGTATATTCTCCTTGGCAACAGAAGTGTCTCTGCACTAGTGAACAGCAGTTTTAGAGCACAAGGCGCTGGAATGGGTGCCTTGTGCAGGCAGGGGTACATGCTAGATCTCAGCAATCCAGCCAGGGCCCCAGGCATTTTCCAATTCACTGCCTCAATGTGCTCATCAAGAATGATCATCCTCAGTGTGCCCAAGAATGGCCACTCTCATCCTGTTCAGTCACGTGCCATGTCCCAGTAGGCTTCTCTTCCCGAGTGTGCATCGCCTGCTAACAATAGCATGTTAGCTCCAGTGGAGGGCAGCACTAAGCAAGGAGGACTGGAGCAAGCACCCAGTGCAGGCTGGGAGTGTACTGGCACACCAGCCAGAGCTCCAGGCAGCTCCAGTCCTCCATTTTCACATCCCTACTGTCAATTGCCATCCTTGCTCTGTTCAGATGCAGGATCGGGTGTGAACTTGGTCCCTTTCCTTCCAACCTCATGGGCACACTTTCTTCCCCTTTACCCTGGTGGAGACTGTGCTGGAGCGCTGGAGCCTGAAGCAGTTGCCTGATGTGGGCTGGGGAAATTGGCTAGAACCCCAGGCAGTTTTTCAATCCGTTTCTCCCACCTTGTTCCCAGGAGTAAGCAGGTATTTGCCCGTGCTCTTTATGAGCAGAATCTTGGTTTCCTATAGCCCTTGGGTGAGTCTCACCCATATTCAAAACAGCTAAAGGACTCATCTTCCTGGTCAAGCTTCGGGACTAGGATGCTAAATATGTGGCTTGATCCCTTCACTCCTCCGAATGGATCTCTGAGTTCATAGTATCCCCCTTCCCTTCTGTGTCCCCTGCTAAGGTCCCCATCTGATTCACTTCTATCTTCCTACCAGACTCCAGGTGGATCTTTATTTACAGCCCTGGTTGTAGAAGAGCCTTTCTGTAAGCCTCATTTTTCAGTGACAGCTTACACATGTACATGTATTTTTGATGTGTTCATTGAGGGAGGTGAGCTCAGAGTCCTCCTACTCCACATCTAGATCTCCTTCCATTTTCCACAATTAAATTTCTTATCTCTTTCTGTCTTCATTCAATGTCATATTTCAATGAGTCACACCAAGAGCATCCCATTTAAAATTACAGCACCGTACCCAGATACTGCCAAACTACATGAACACAACCTATTTTTAAATAACATTTATCGCATTATACCTATTTATTTATTCATTTTACCCATCATTTTTGTCTTTTCTTTTGCTAGAAGTTAGGTTTCATAACGGCAGAAATTTTTATCTCTTTCCTTACATGTGTACCTCCAACATCTGTAACAGTGCCTGACAGATGTTTCATAAAACTTAATCCTGAAGTTGAAAGATTGCTGTATAATTACACACGTGATGTCATGCCCAGGCCTATGGTTAATGAGACACATGAAGCCCGATTATGAGCTATAGGCTTTCCTTATAAACTGTAGGTTTTCCTAACATTGGACTCCCCTTGTGGCTCGGCTGGTAAAGAATCCACCTGCAATGCAGGCAACTCAGCTTCAATTCCTGGTTGGGAAGATCTCCTGGAGAAGGGAACGGCTACCCACGCCCGTATTCTGGCCTGGAGAATTCTATGGACTGTATAGTCCATGGGGTTGCAAAGACTGGAACATGACTGAGCCATTTTCACTTTCACTTTTCTTTTCATCATCTCTGAGTCTTTATTGAAAGGTCCGCCATGATCTCAGCTGGTATTCTGGAGGGACAAAAGCAAGCAGTATTCATCCCAACTTGAAAACAGCATGGGAAAAAAAAAAAACTGAGGGGCAGTTCAATCCAAGAACTCAGAGATTATCAGGTGATCACAACAAAGCAATCTGCCAGGAGGAAAGAGATTGGTCCTCAGAGCTAAATAGATGGTCAAGATGTAAACAATAATAGATTTAATTTATGACTATTTCCAGGGTATATCCAGAAATATCTGATGTTGTGGGATCTAGTCAAAAACTGGTTTCCAGCAGTCAAGAATGATAAGACTGCACACCATCTGTGTTTGGTAACATTACCCAAAACATTACTTCACAATCTGGTAAAGGACAAAATAGTCTGCTTAATCTTACAATGATGCTACTCTAAAATAGGTGTTAATATATTTTAATATTATAAATGGGAAAACTTAAGCCTCAAAATGTTCTATAACTTTCTCATTATGTTAAACTCCAATCTATCTGATTTTAATACAAAACTCTCCAAGGAGCATGCAAATCTTTTTTCTTGTTTTAATTTATAAATAAAGCATGGCATTTAGTTCTAGAACTTAATTTTTCTTTCAAGGTAGCTAAACAATTAAAAGAGACAATTATGACACTAATCAAAACTTTCCTGATCAATCAGTTTATACACACATCTGTACCATGAATGCAAAAATTGTAACAAAATAGTTAAGGAAAGAAAAAATATACATATATACACATATACGTGCACCCATGCATGCTAAGTCGCTTCAGTTGTGTCTGACACTGCACCACTATGTGCTGTAGCCTGCCAGGCTCGTCTTTCCATGGCGATTCTCCAGGCAAGAATACTGGAGTAGGTTGCCATGCCCTCCTCCAGGGGATCTTCCTGATCTAGGGATGGAAGGATTGAATCCACATCTCTAATGTCTCCTGAACTGGCAAGCTAAGTTCTTTAACATATATATAATACCATATATACCATTTATATTTATATAAGTAAAAGATATAAAGAAGGGCATAGAAAACAGGTAACATAATTCATGAGTTCTATCTTTCAAAATATAATATTTTAAAAAACATCTTTTGAATATATTAAAGTAATTTTTCTAGTTTTCCTTTGAAATTTCAATAAATCACTGGTGATAACATCACCAAATATTTATTTCATCTGGGTATAATTTATTGGCTTCTGTATTAAATTTCCCATCTCACTAAGTGCAGAAAAATGGTCTGATATAAATTCTCTTAAACTGTCATTTTGTATTTACTCAACATAATTACCCAAATTTATTATTTGTATTATCAAATTGTTCTAAGCAATTTCAAAGCATTTGGAGAAGAAAAATGTAACAAGTTGAAGAGGTATTAAAACTTTCATCCATATAATTAATGTCCATTTTTATTTTCATTGTCTAATCGATTATTTTAAAAGGTTACAAGATAAGGCAATAAAATTTTTATTGATATACTTAGCCAATATCTTAGCACTTCAGGAGGTAAAACAAATTTAAGTATAAACAATTATAATAAATTCTAAAAGAAAAGATTAAAGAACTAGTTCAACTGAGATTTCTCACTGGGCTTAAAAGTGTATGAAATTAAGGGCAGTGAAAAAAAAAAAAATTATAATCTAAGGATACAGGATGCCCAAAAATGTGATTGATTTACTCCATTTCAGGGCAAATTTTTGAGCTTATTATTTCACCTTGTACTACAGAAAATAATTATTTTTATTTGAAGGTTTCTGGTGACTAAATAGTTTTACATAAATCTGTCTCTTCTGGATTCTCTATGCTTCTCTTCTCTCCTCTATCAAGGCTCATGTATAGAAACTGTAGCCAAATATTAGCTTAATCTTAATTCAAGTGCTTGATTGTAGCTCTCATCTTGTTAACAAGACTGTTCTCTTAATCTGAGATTCTGGGTCTTGCTAGATATAATAACACTTAAAAATTATTTAAAAAGTATAAATTATGCTTTAAATAGTTATATGTTTGAAAAATACTTTTATACAAAGTTTTAAGTAAATATATGCTACAATCAATCAAATATGACTCAAGTAACAAAAGGTTTCCTATTTTAAATTTTTAAAAAACCTATGTGCTATTAATTATAGAGCATAGCAAATAAATATTCCCTGCATATTTTAGACCCTTTGGTAGGAACTTTGATTTCAATTTACAGGAAGGCAAAGTTTTCTAGGGGAGGCAGTCTGCATACTAGAGGCGTATTAGGAGTTAATTAACTAGGGCACAAGACAGGACTAGAGGACAGTGGATATGATTCTCAGCAGAGTCATCAAAAAGAGAAATTGCAAAATATACACAGGGAACTAAAAAGTGGTTTTGAGTGGTTGACCAATAAAATGTAAGACAGGAGAAGTAGGCAGGGACCAGAGGATGAGAGCTACAGAGGAATCATGGAATCAAGAAAAGGCATAATGGACTGAGTAGAATCTCAGATCTTCCTTAAAAGCTGTATAGAATGAGTAGGCTTAAAGATTACAATGCAGTTTGAGTATATATCCATTCAGCTATTCATTCATCCAAGCTTCTAGCCATCTTCCATTTACCCTTCCATGCACCTTTCCATGTATTTATCCATGCATCTATTATTTATCAATCACTGTATTCATTTTAAAAGACCAAGATCCTCCTCATCTCACTGTCTTGCACCTGTTTCCTTCCTATTTTGTTTAATAGCATCCTCATTTTGAGGTTTAACAAGTCATTCTTGGCCCATCTAGTACATTTATTGCTTCAGACCTGAAACTGACTATTTATCTAAGATGCTTTGGTTCCTTTAAATTGTTGTTCAGTCGCCTTTAAATAGAATGTTATATTATTTGGGTGCAGGGGATGTTTATTGTTACTGCCTTGGCCATTATTTTTAGGCCTTATTAGTGGACAGAGATTAGCAGTATATACTGTTTTTGAAGAGAAACTATATTATGAGTCCATAGTGATATTTTAAAATGTTAATGTTAATTAAAATATGTAAATAGACATGCAGTATGATTCCATTTATATAAAATTCAAGAATATGCAAATCTAGTTTATCTGTGATGCACACTAAACTGATGATTTTATAACGCAATGTATATAAGTGATTTCCACTCCAGGCAGGATGAAGTTACCTCCAGAGGAAGAGAGGCTGTGATTCAGAAGTGGTGTTAGAGGTCTTGAGAGTGCTGACGATGCTCTTTTCCTTGATGGAAGTACTTATATAAAGTCTCTTCAATTTAGAGTAGTTTGCTAGGTTGCACATGTGTTCATACTATCTTGTGTATGTGCTAAAGTTCACAGCAATTAATTTTAAAAAGCTGCTGTGGCCTGCTCTTCCTAACTTTCTTAAGCATCACTGACTTTTACTCTTTCCAACTTTCTTCCCAACTGTTTCAGTGCTATTTTTGAATATTCCATGCCTTAAAAATTCATGCAGAGAATCCGGAACTTAGTGGAAGAATGATGCCAAAGACTTAAGTAAATATATTTTGGCTTGTTAGATTAGCATTAATAGGACGTTAAATTCTTTTTCTATCTGGCAATATTGGTCCATGCATGGGTAATAACTCTATTTTCTCTCATTAACAGGTTTATCAAAGTCTATCATCCTTGGTTCTAAATCTTTAATTTGTGTTTCATTAATTTTAAGCCAAAAATATTTGCTGAGCAGTTTGTAAGTGCTCAGAAATGTCCATACACCTAGTCAGCAACACTTCTCCCCATCCTTGAGGACATTCTGATTATATTGACGAAATAACTTGGTGGGAAGTTGATTACCATGACTCCTGTCTGCCCTCAATGTCTATAGCCAGCTGAAAGGTAAGTGTTACTGTTATAAACTCAGATTTATAATATAAGAATTATCATAAAGAAATCTAGTTTTTGACATATACCTTACTTATAATAGGTGCATGGTGGTATAAAGTATAAGTAAATAATATTTTTTATCCATAGTAAATAAACTCATAGGGACAGTTCATTTTTATGTGTTTGTATTTTGTTTTATTGTTGTTGTCTATAAATAACTGATAAACAGTGGATCTGGGATTTGAATCCTAGTTATAATTTTTTTTTACTTCAAATCTGATTCATTCCAATATTTCATCCTGACTTTCTCTGTTAACCATGCCTAATGCATCCCCCCTAGTAATTACCACAAGCATGACCCAGTCCTATTTGCAAACCAACTTTTGCCTGCATCTATCTGGTATTTCAGAAATTTCTGAATCCTAAAACACTGGGCATTTTTGATAGTAAGATACATAGATAGACACAACCCACACTGACTAACACTGAAGCTATCACTTATTTAGAAAAATGGGCAATTCTGATAGGTAATTTTGTTGCTCTTAAAATGGGCTAAGAGTTCATCTATAAAGGAATAGATATAGAAGAGGTGATACATACACACACACACACATATATATATATGCAATGAAATAGTACTCAACCATAAAAAGAACAAAATAATGTCTTTTGCAGCAAAGTTCATGCACCTAGAGAGACTGTCATACTTAGTGAAGTCAGTCAGATAGAGAAAGGCAACTATCAAATGATATCATGTATATGTGGAATCTCACAAAAATATATGGATGAACTTATCTATAAAGAGAGACAGATGGTGAATGGAATTGTTTCCTTGACTTCTTTTTCTACTTTCTCGTTATTAGTGTATAGGAATGCAAGGGATTTCTGAGTGTTGATTTTATATCCTGCAACTTTACTATATTCACTGATTAGCTCTAGTAGTTTTCTGGTCGAGTCTTTAGGATTTTCTATGTAGAGGATCATGTCATCTGCAAACAGTGAGAGTTTTACTACTTCTTTTCCAATTTGGATTCCTTGTATTTCTTTTTCTGCTCTGATTGCTGTGGCCAAAACTTCCAGTACGATGTTGAAGAGTAGTGGTGAAAGTGGACACCCTTGTCTTGTTCCTGACTTTAGGGGAAATGGTTTCAATTTTTGCCATTGAGGATAATGTGAGCTGTGGGTTTGTCATATATAGCTTTTATTATGTTGAGGTATGTTCCTTCCAGTCCTGCTTTCTGGAGAGTTTTTATCATAAATGGATGCTGAATTTTGTCAAAGGCTTTTTCTGCATCTATTGAGATAATCATATGATTTTTATTTCTCAGTTTGTTAATGTGATGAATTACATTGATTGACTTGCGGATATTGAAGAATCCTTGCATCCCTGGGATAAAGCCCACTTGGTCATGGTGTATGATCTTTTTAATGTGTTGCTGGAACAAAATCGAAAGCCCTGAGATTAACCCACATACCTATGGACACCTTATCTTCGACAAAGGAGGCAAGAATATACAATGGAGTAAAGATAGTCTCTTTAACAGGTGGTGCTGGGAAAACTGGTCAACCACTTGTAAAAGAATGAAACTAGACCCCTCTCAAACACCATACACAAAAATAAACTCAAAATGGATTAAAGATCTAAATGTAAGACCAGAAACTATAAAACTCCTAGAGGAGAACATAGGCAAAACACTCTCCGACATAAATCACAGCAGGATCCTCTATGATCCAACTCCCAGTATACTGGAAATAAAAGCAAAGATAAACAAATGGGATCTAATTAAAATTAAAAGCTTCTGCACAACAAAGGAAACTATAAGCAAGGTGAAAAGACAGCCTTCTGAATGGGAGAAAACAATAGCAAATGAAACAACTGACAAACAACTAATCTCAAAGATATATAAGCAACTTATGCAGCTCAACTCCAGAAAAATAAACGATCCAATAAAAAAATGGGCCAAAGAACTAAATAGACATTTCTCCAAAGAAGACATACGGATGGCTAACAAACACATGAAAAGATGTTCAACATCACTCATTATCAGAGAAATGCAAATCAAGACCACAATGAGGTACCATTTCACACCAGTCAGAATGGCTGCGATCCAAAAGTCTGCAAGCAATAAATGCTGGAGAGGATGTGGAGAAAAGGGAACCCTCTTACACTGCTGGTGGGAATGCAAACTAGTACAGCCATTATGGAGAACAGTGTGGAAATTCCTTAAAAATTGCAAATAGAACTGCCTTATGACCCAGCAATCCCACTCCTGGGCATACACACTGAGGAAACCAGAAGTGAAAGAGACACATGTACCCCAATGTTCATTGCAGCGCTGTTTATAATAGCCAGGACATGGAAGCAACCTAGATGTCCATCAGCAGATGAATGGATAAGAAAGCTGTGGTTCATATACACTATGGAATACTACTCAGCCCTTAAAAAGAATAAATTTGACTCAGTTCTAATGAGATGGATGGAATTGGAACCAATTATACAGAGTGAAGTAAGCCAGAAGGAAAAACACCAATACAGTATACTGACACATATATATGGAATTTAGAAGACAGTGATGATGACCCTATATGTGAGACAACAAGAGACACAGAGGTATAGAGTCGACTTTTGGACTCTGAGGGAGAGGGAAAGGGTGGGATGGTATGGGAGAATGGCAATGAAACATGTATACTTTCCTGTAAGAAACGAAACGCTAATCTATGTTCAATGTAGGATGCAGGAGGCATGGGGCTGATGCACAGGATGATTCAAGTAGAGGATGGGGGGTGGGAGGTGGGAGGGGGATTCGGCATTGGGAGATTATGTTCACCTATGGCTGATTCGTGTCAATGTATGGCAAAACAAATACAGTATTGTAATTAAAAAAAAATAAATAAATTTAATTAAAAAAAAAGAGAGACAGAGTTACAAATGTAGAAATTAAACATAGTTATGGAGGATGGGAAGAGAGATGAATTGGGATATTGGCACTGATGTATAAATACTAATATATAAAATAAATAATTAAAAAAAACCTACTGTATAGCACAGGGCACTATATCCAATATCTTGTAATGACCTATATGGCAAAGAAAACAACACAATAAACTATACTCTGATAACAATTTTTAAAAGGGAGTAAGAGCTAAATTCAATTGTTTTGAGGTGTAGAAGAGAGTACTACTATTCTTTGAGAGTAGTAGAAAGAATCTTGCTTTGAAAGTTGGAAAATATAGATTTATATCCAATCTCTGTGCTTGTTTGAGGTCATCATGAGCAAGCACACAAACTGTGACAGCTTCCCGTTTTTTTACAGGTCCAAATTCTTCTGCCTTCTGCTTCTATTCTCGCTTTCCTAACTAGCCTGTCTTTCCTATCTAAATACTTAAGTATCCTTTTCCTCTCTTTCAGCACACATCCCTCTGTCCACCACACACACACACACACACACACACACACACACACACACACACACACACACCTTGATCATTCTGGATTTTGTGGGCAGTTCCCAAGAGCTGTTATTTGAATTCTTCCTAAGTCAGCAAGACAGTGTCCCACTATCTTTGTCAAGG
Source organism: Nanger dama (assembly GCA_917880005.1). Lineage (NCBI taxonomy): Eukaryota > Metazoa > Chordata > Mammalia > Artiodactyla > Bovidae > Nanger > Nanger dama. The sequence goes on along the minus strand of CAKJTW010000004.1, from coordinate 61,599,920 downwards.
TTACACTTACAGGAAATAAACTGACCTACACTCCATAACTGAAATAAAAATGAGAACACATTTTATAATAACTCTCAAAGAGCCTCATGGGACCATAGGCTAAACGTGTCAGATACAGGGGTACCACTGGAGTTTAAAAAAAAAAAAAAAAAACTAAAATGTAATCTACAGGAGGTTTGGTACAGACAAACCTATGAGTTAAAAACTCTGTGGGGCTGGAGGGTGGGACATATTTCTGTGAGTTTTGACCTAAGCTCTATGAAGTTCTCACTGTGAAGATCAGAGAAAAATCCCCTCATGCTTGTGGGAAAGAGAAAAGAGAGTGGTCTTTACAAAGTATTTTTGATATCTGTTATTCTTAACAAAGTTTAACCATAAGGGAAACTTTCACCAAAGCCTAACCCATTGGTGTTTTGCTTTAGTCTTATTGACAAGGGACAGGGGATAGCCATCTCCTTGCATTCTAACTTTTCACATAGAGAAAAGAAATATTCCAGCTCTCCTTAGCTCCCTCCAGTCATCCTGACACATAACGTGGGATAAAAACAGAGAGTCACCTGCGAAGTTCCCAGCTGGGAGGCACAAGCTTACTAAAAGATGCAACCTAATCAAGCGTTATAGAACATTTACCCTTTCTCCATGCCTTACCACGACACCACTGAAGACCTAGAGTCCCTCTGACCTAGTACATCATGTCAAGTTTTCAAAAGAAAACCAGGAGACAAATTAAAGGAAAAATAAACAGTTTGGATAGGATAAAGCAAGCATCAAAAAACATTTATATATAGCAGGGATTTTCCTTTTTTAAAAAAATTGTCACTCTGTTTTTATTTTATATTGGACTATAGTTGATTAACAACGTTCTGTTAGTTTCAGGTATACAGCAAAATGATTCAGTTATACCTATACAAGTATCTATTTTTTTCAGTTCTTTTTTCCCATTTAGGAAAGGATATAATACTGAGCGGCGTTCCTGTGCTATGTAGTAGTAGGTCCTTATTGGCTATCTGTTTAAATATAGTACTGTATTTATGTTAATCCCAAACTCCCAATCTATCCCTCCTTCCCCCACCCTTTACCTCTAGTAACCGTAATTCTGTGTGTTTGTTTTGTAAATATGATTTTTTATCATTTTTTTCCAGATTTCACATATGTGTGATATCATCAGTTCAGTTCAGTTCAGTCAGTCCGTCATGTCTGACTCTTTGTGACCCACTTGAGTAAGGTTGTTTTTCTCTGACTTACTTCACTAAGTACGATAATCTCCAAGTCCATCCATGTTGCTGCAAATAGCATTATTTCATTCTTTTTGATGGCTAAGTAATATTCCATTGTATAGATATATACCATTTCTTCTTTATCCATTCATCTGTTGGTGGACATTTAGGTTGCTTCATGTCTTGGCTATTATAAGTCATTTGTAAAAAATACCTTTCTTATAGAAGAGTAAATGTAAGAATTTTATTAGACTTCTAATTAGAAACCATGCAAACAAGAAAAAAAGTAGAGTGAAATAAAATGTTAAAGAGAAAGACACCAACCTAGAATTCTGTACACTTCAAAACTAGTCTTCAGAAGTGAGGGAGAAATAAAGAATTTCTCAGACAAACATCCAGGGAATTTGTTGAAAGATATTTGCAAAAAATGTCAAAAAGAAGTTCTCCAGTGAGAAGGAAGTTAATATAGTTCAGAAACTCAGAAATACATAAGAAAAGAAAGAGTATTAAAGAAAGAACACATATTATCTTTTCCTTTTAAAAATTTTTATTTATTTATTTGAATTGGAGGCTAATTACTTTACAATCAAACATATAACAATTTGTTTAAAATAACAGAAACAATGTATTCACTTGCATATGCTATATGTATATGTTTGCTTATATGACATATAAACATATATAGGTATACATATAAATGTTTATGTAAACATAAATAAAATGAATGACAATAATGATACTAGAGACAAGAGAAAAGAATCAGGAATATTTTGTATTATAAAGTGCTTATGCTTCCTGTGAACATGTATAGTGTTAACTTAAAGTGGATGAATAGGCAAAGCACAGAGGATTTTTAGGCAAGTGAAATTATTCTGTATGATGCTATAATGTGTACACATATTATTGGACACTTGTCAAAACTGTGGAATGTACAACAACAAGAGTAGACCTGGATGTTAGCTATGAGATTTTAGTGATAATGATGTATTAATGTAGATTTATCAGTTATGACAAGGTTGCCACACTGTTAGGAATGTTGATATTAATAATACGGGAGACTGGTCATATATGGTGGCAAAGTTTCCACTGTAACTTTGCAGTTCCTGAACATTTTGTGGTGAACTTAAAACTGCCTAAATATAATCTATATAAAAGTAAAAACTTAAGGAAGAAAAATTTTTTTTACTTTATGGAAGATGCCAGACCAGGAGCTTTCCACTGCTGCTGAATGTCTGACTAGGATCAAATCTCATCTAATGAAAGGAGCTGTAATCAATTCTGACATTTTAAGTTAAGACTATTTAGTTGTTCTGTTTTTAGTAGCAAGAATACTAAGAATAAAGATTAATGTTTTAGGATAAGGCTAAGTGAAGTCCAGAATATTATCAGGATGGTTTGACAAAGGTTCTACTGCTGATAGGCAGGTTTATCGGAGAGTCATTTACTGACTGACTACTTCATTCATTCATTCAAGTTAATTTACGTGATACATGTGTACCAGACATTGGTTTTGGGGGTAAATGAGACCCATGGGTGATTACTGCCCTCGAGGGCTATACTATTTGACATTGGACAAATTCCTTTCTTTGTGTCTCTGGGTATTTGCTTCTTACCTTGACATCTTAAATCCAAGCTTTGACTTTGTCCTTTCTATTATATGACTACATGAAGGCTAATTTGATCTCCCTGAGCCTCAAATTCCTCATCTATAAAATGGGGATTATAGCTTATTCCCTTGGGTTGTGTTGAGACTGAACTTAAGTTGAGCCATCATTAGCTCTTATCCCTCAACCTAGAGTGGTTGCTACTGATGAATTAATCTTATTGACTCAGTCCAGGGGTGGACAGGCAGTCCAGTGACCACTGTGGTACTGATTAGGGCATGGCTCACAGCTCCATTTTAGAAATAGATTGTGTGATTAGAATGTATAAGACTAGAATCAGGTGCTGAGGCTTTCTTAGGTCTTGCAGTGCATACTGGAGTGTCATTCCAGGCTATATTTTCTCATTCCCAAAGCCAGAAGTGAGGTTCCCTATGTTAGTGAGGAGCCAACATGCCTAGACAGAGTCAACCTCAGATCCTGGCATGCACACCCAGGCCTCAGAGGCAAAGCCCATACAGGGTCAGTCACACCTCAGTCTCCACCAAGGATGCACAGAGAGCAGAGCTTCAATTGTAGGACTGTACAAGCCTGGATCTGATAAGGAAGTACTGCCAGTGTTGGGGCTGGCAACAGGGCTGGTGCTACAAATTGTGAACACACTGAAGGCATGCCTGACTCCAAACCCAGACTCCTTGAAGCCATGGAAATATTTGAACAAATCCTCCACCCTGACTAGCCATTTTGCAGAGACCAGAGTTCTGATGATAGTAGATAGCTTGCGAAAACACAAGATTTGCTGAGGACTTAGTGATGGCCTAGTGGAAAATGTTGATTCTGGTTGAACAAAACATTGAGATTCATGAATTAGAGTTGGAAAGAACCAGTTGCCAGAAAGTGCCCCGAGGACGCACTTCAGAAGAAGGAGGTGATGGATGAACACTACCAAGAAAATTGGAAAGCCTCCAGTGCCAATCCACATCCCTCACCAGAGACAGAAAGCAAGCAAACAAACAAAAAATCCACAGAAAATACTTAGAGTTGGAGAGAACTCACATAGTCTCTCACAGTTGTGAGAGGAGAAATGACAAAAAGAAATTCAACAGAGTCTTATCAGCTTATTCTTCAGACCAGGAATCTTCTGATTACACCCGTGCTCCCTCCATTAACTCTTAGTCCTCATCAGATGCCAACTGACCATTAAGATCCCCAGTGAAACACCAAGAGCCCATTGTTTTATGCCGCAAGACTGGCCTCACTAATGTCTTTAAGAACAGTCTGGAGATTGGTGAAGAAGGACACCTGAGTGAACCTCAGAAGAAAGAGATTATAGGCCAAACCAAGAAGCACAAATATTTTCACAAAGAAATAAACATCTGGCGGATGTCAAGCATGTTTAGAATTTCACTACTTTGTTCAGCAAGAAATCACACAGTTCAGTTCAGTCGCTCAGTCATGTCCTGCTTTTTGAGATCCCATGAATTGCAGCACATCAGGCCTCCCTGTCCATCACCAATTCCCGAAGTCCACCCAAACCCATGTCCATTGAATCGGTGACATCATCCAACCATCTCACCCTCTGTTGTCCCCTTCTCCTCCTGCTCTCAGTCTTTCCCAGAATCAGGGACTTTTCCGAGTCAGCTCTTCGCATCATGTGGCCAAAGTATTGGAGTTTAAGCATCAACATCAGTCCTTCCAACGAACACCCAAGATCTCCTTTAGAATGGACTGGTTGTATCTCCTTGCAGTCCAAGGTATTCTCAAGAGTTTTCTCCAACACCACAGTTTAAAAGCATCATTTCTCCAGCACTCAGCCTTCTTTATAGTCCAACTCTCACATCCATACTTGACCAATGGAAAAACCATAACCTTGACAAGACAGACCTTTGTTGACAAAGTAATGTCTCTGCTTTTTAATATGCTGGCTAGGTTGGTCATAACTTTCCTTCCAAGGAGCAAGCGTCTTTGAATTTCATGGCTGCAATCACTATCTGCAGTGATTTTGGAGCCCAGAAAAATAAAGTCAGCCACTGTTTCCCCATCTATCTGCTATGAAGTGATGGGACCAGATGCCATGATCTTAGTTTTCTGAATGTTGAGCTTTAAACCAACTTTTTCACTCTCCTCTTTCACTTTCACCAAGAGGCTCTTTAGTTCTTCTTCACTTTCTGCCATAAGGGAGAAATCACACAGGGCAGTCTCAAAGAGGAAAAGCAAAGGCTGCTCTCAGAAGACAGAACAAAAGAGGTGTAGGATCTATGTTTGGTGTAGGATGCAGGATGCATGGGGCTGATGCACAGGATGATTCAGGTAGAGGATGTGGGGTGGCAGGTGGGAGGGGGCTTCGGCATTGGGCGATTGTGTTCACCTATGGCTGATTCGTGTCAATGTATGGCAAAACAAATACAGTATTGTAATTAAAAAAATAAATAAATTTAATTAAAAAAAAAAAAACAATAAAAGAGGGACTTCCTTGATGGTCCAGTGGCTATAACTCCATGCTCTCAAAGCAGGGGGCCTGAGTTCAATCCGTGGTCAGGGACTTATATCCCACATGAGACAACTAAAGATCCTACATGACACAACTAAGACACAACTCAGCACAGCCATATATATCTATATATATAGATAGAACAAAGGAGAGATCAACCTCTAGTGGTATTAAGAAAGAGAAAGACATGACATCAAGAAGTCTATCTTCCTTGGAGGTTTCTTCAAACAACTTTTAAGAAGCCAAAACATAAAGACTCAGAGAAAACCAAATCAAACCAAGCAAGCAAAGTCCAGAGTGTGTAGACATAGGAAAGGAGGCAGGAGACTTGTCCAGGGAAAATGAGAAATTTTCTAAAACCTAAAGTCTCAAGAAGGGAAACTAAAACTTTGAACTGGAATAGAAAGTCAGTGGGTTCTTTCTCTGAAGTTGAAGAGGCAGATATGGAAGATGAATTCTAGCAGTCCCCCACGTCTTATGCATCACACCTTAGCTACGACCAGCCTCAGAAGAAAAATAAAGATTGTGAAAACTTTAGTCACTCTAATTGGAGAGAAAAGACTTACAAGAAATAATAAGTTCTAAAAGCACTAGTGAAAAACAACATGGGACCCATTCCGAAGTTACCTAATATAAAAGAAAACAAGTCAGAGAAGCTACAGCCAACTGGAACTAATTCTGCCAAGCTGCAAAAGGTCCTCACCAATGCATTACCAGTGTGTCCAGACCTCCCATTATTCAAGTAACTAATCAACAGCCATCTGCTTTTGCCCTCAGATTGGTGTCCTCCTTCTAATCAAAGTACAAAAGAAACAAAAAACCACTATTATCACCCCAGGAGGTGAAGAAGTTGGATTTCCTGTACTCAAAATGAATTTTAAGATATTAAGTGTATTCTGGTTTCTACGAATGCTTATATTCCCCTCAAGTAAATAAGAGTTGAAAATAGAAATAAAGTTGAATCAAATGCTTACAAGAAGAAAGCTATACCCCTTGTATACTTGTTAGTGAAATAAGATTCATACCAGTTACAAATAGTTGCTGGAAACCTTCTTGTGTTTTTCCTTGACAGTCAGCTAATCAACATTCATGGAAACTGTTTTTAATGGGCATGATATTAGCAACTACAAAATGAACTGCCATTTCCTTTAAACCTGGAAATCTATTCAGGAAGACAGTTTACATGCTAATGAAAAAATTTAGAAGTGTGATTATTCAGTAATAACTTTTTAAAGGATATCTTGGAAAAGGCATTTCTTAGGTCCAAATTTACTTTAATTAACAATTTTCTTTAACACTATTGCTTTAAATGACATTTCCTTCACATCATTTGTAGGTTCAGCAGCATATACAGATAAAGCAATCAGTAAATGTTCTTAAATTTTAAAAGGTCATGCCACTTCTATTTTTGTTGGTTTGTTTGGTTTGCCAGAGAAGGCAATGGCACCTCACTCCAGTACTCTTGCCTAGAAATTCCATGGATGGAGGAGCCTAGTGGGCTACAGTCCATGGGGTTGCTAAGAGTCAGATATGACTGAGCGACTTCACTTTCACTTTTCAGTTTCATGCATTGGTGAAGGAAATGACAACCCACTTCCGTGTTCTTGTCTGGAGAATCACAGGGATGGGGGAGCCTGGTGGGCTGTCGTCGATGGGGTCACACAGAGTCAGACACGACTAAAGCGACTTAGCATCAGCAGCAGTTTGGTTTGCATGTCAGTTCAGTTCAGTCCTTCAGTCGTGTCCGACTGGTTGAGATCCCATGAACTGCAGCATGTCAGGCCTCCTTATCCATCAACAACTCCTGGAGTCCACCCAAACCTATGTCCATTGAGTCAATGATGTCATCCAACCATCTCATCCTCTGTTGTCCCCTTCTCCTCCTGCTCTCATTCTTTCCCAGCATTAGGGTCTTTTCCAATGAGTCAACTCTTCACATCAGGTGGCCAGAGTATTGGAGTCTCAGCATCAACATCAGTCCTTCCAATGAACACCCAGGACTGGTCTCCTTTAGGATGGACTGGTTAGATCTCCTTGCAGTCCAAGCTATTCTCAAAAGTCTTCTCCAACACCACAGTTCAAAAACATCAATTCTTTGGTGCTCAGCTTTCTTCACAGTCCAACTCTCACATCCAAACGTGACTACTGGAAAACCATAGCCTTGACTAGACAAACCTTTGTTGACAAAGTAATGTCTCTGCTTTTTAATATGCTGGCTAGGTTGGTCATAACTTTCCTTCCAAGGAGCAAGTGTCTTTGAATTTCATGGCTGCAATCACCATCTGCAGTGATTTTGGAGCCCAGAAAAATAAAGTTAGCCACTGTTTTCCACTGTTTCCACATCTATCTGCCATGAAGTGCTGGGACCAGATGCCATGATCTTAGTTTTCTTAATGTTGAGCTTTAAGCCAACTATTTCACTCCTCTCTTTCACTTTCATCAAGGGAACCATAATTATATTTTAGCTTAATTGTAAAAGCTGCAAGTTTCAAAATTTCTGAAGTTTTAAAATATTTTTTTTTATACAAAAAGTTGAAGTTTCTTGGTCAAACTGGACTAGAATAAAAATGTTAAAGATATCCAGGCATATAGCTGATAACCCACCTGTGTTTGGAAATATTCTGAAAATGATATACATTTTAATAAATTTAAAAATGCTAGGCATGAAAAATGGCTGTTGAATGAGAAAAATGAATACATATTAGTAAACATGAATTAGTATTAAGGAGCATGTTTGAGAACTAAAGTATTTTGGAGGTTTAACAAATGGACTTTCCTCAAAATTATTGTTAGGCAAATGCAAATAATTTTTCACTTGCAACTAGTAACATATATTATCTCCCCCAGCCTGATACATTAATATATATTGTAATAAAAACTGAAGAGAATATTGCTATGGAAGAAATTACTTGCAAAAGTAATACAGGAAGAGCGTTTAGTATCATTTGTGGCACATAATAAGTATTATATCATCTAACTATCATTATTATTGCAACAGTACAGAAACGGTGAAAAAGAATAATTTCACAGTGGATAAAGTGAAAGTGAAAGTGAAGTTGATCAGTCATGTCCAACTCTTTGCGATTCCATGGACAGTAGCCTGCACCAGGCTCCTCTGTCCATGGGATTTTCTATGCAAGAGTACTGGAGTGGATTGCCATTTCCTCCTCTAGGGAATCTTCCTGAACCAGGGATTGAACCCAGGTCTCCTGCATTGTAGACAGACACTTACCCATCTGAGCCACCAGGAATAAGGTTAACATCAATTATAATGAGTCATGTTGATAGTATGCAACTTTACGTCTACAGTTTTCCTTCCTCAAACCCAAAATTCTAGATTAATCACACATACAAATACACAAATTCTAATAGCAGATGTCCTACAAAATATCTGACCATTACTCTCCAGAACTATCAATGTTATGAATAATAAGCTGTATCTGAGAAACTGTTACAGCAGCAGAGTGTCTGAGGAGACATGGTGACTAAGTGTAATGCAATCTCTTGGGTGGGATACTGAAACAGAAAAGGAACATTAACTAAAAGCTAAGTCTAAATGAAGTATACATTTTACTTAATAATAATAAATTAATATTAATTTGCTAATTGTGGCAAATGTACTATACTAATATATAGTAATGATAGGCAAAACTGCACATGGGTTACATGGGCACTTTCTTTAACATTTTTAAAAATCTAAAGCTATTCTAAAAACCAAAATATTTTGTTTAAAAAATACTACTGGAAGTATGCCTGAGTCATTTTGCAAAAACAGGTTAATCAATTTATGCAAAAAAAAATTAAAAAGGGAAAGGAAGGAAAGAAAAGAAGGAAAATAAGTATAAATGAAGCACTCATTGTGGCCAGGGTGCTCTGCCACGCACCATTCATATGCGATGCAATTCACTTAATGTCTCACATTAGCATGTAATAAAGACTCTATTATTTACAATTTTAAGTGAATAAAGTAAGAAAGAAAGGTTAAGTGACCTATCTAGTATCAAATATGCAGCGAAGAATGACAAGAATTTTAACCTAGTTGTCTGTTTAAATTTTTTATTGTGGTATATAAAGATAAACATTTCCATTTTAACCACTTTTAAGTGAAGAATTCAGGAACACTGATTATAGTCACAATGCTATTTAACCATCCCCACTAATTCCAGACTTTCTCATCATTTCAAACACAAGTTATGGTTTTTTTTCAAACATAAACTTTGCATCCATTCCCACTTCCAACAACTCCAGATATCTGCTAATCTACTTTATGTTTCTATGAATTTATTTATTCTATATATTTTATGTAAATTAAATCACACAATATTTATTCTGTGTATAGCTTATTTCATTTAGCATGTTTTAAAATTTTATCTATGTTGTTATATGTATCAAAATTTCATTAATTTGTATAGCTGAATAATATTCCATTGAATGTTTATCTTTTGATGTATATTTGGTTTGTAATTTCATATGTATTTAAGGAATAACTTTTCCATTTCTAAAGAAAAGGCAGGCAAAACTTTGATAAGGATGATGTTAAATCTATAGATTGGTGCTTTACGTAGCTTTGACATATTAACAGTATTAAGTCTTTTACCCATGAGCTATGAAGTATTTTTCAATTAATTTTAGGTCTTCTCCAACTTCTTTCAGAAATGTTCTTTCTGTTTTCAGTGTATAAGTATTTCAGTTTGTAGTTCAATATATTCCTAGATATCAACCTGCAATGTGGGAAACCTGTGTTTGATCCCTGGGTTGGGAAGATCCCCTGGAGAGGGAGAAAAACTACCCACTCCAGTACTCAGGCAAGGAGAATTCCGTGGATTAAGTCCATGGGGTCACAAACAATTAGACAAGACTGAGAGACTTTCACTTTCATTTTACTTTCACTAGATATTTTATTCTATTTTATGCTCTTATAAACAGTTGCTTTTAATTTCTTTTTCAGATTGTCCCCTGTGACAGTATAGAAACATAACTGACTTTTGCATTTTGATCATGTATCATTCTGCTTTGTTGAATTTATTTTATAGCTCTGGTAGCTTTTTTGTGGATCATTTAGGGTTTTCCGTATATAGGATCATGCCATCTGTGAATAGAGATATAGTTTTATCTCTTTTTTTTCCAACTTGGGTGCTTTTATTTTGTCTGTTTTCTAATTATTCTGGCTAGAGTCCAGTGCAATGTTGAATGGAAGTAATAAATGCAAGCTTCCTTGTCTTATTTTTGATCTTAGTGGAAAAGAATTCAGTCTTTTACCAATAAGCATAATCTTATTTGTGGGGTTTTCTTAATGATCATACTGTGAAATTTTACTTATATTCCTAGAATTCTTAGAGTTATTAGCATAGAAGGGTGTTTCATTTTGTCAGTTGTACTTTTTGAGTCAATTGAGACAATCATGTGTGTCTTTCATTAATTCCATTTAATGTGGTGAGTGCCACAGGTTGATTTCTTATAATGAAACCCTTTGCTTCCTAAGATAAATTCTATCTAGTCATGGTATATCATTCTACTAATATTCTCTTGTATTTAATTTGTTAGTTTTTTCCCCAGATTTATGCGTCTATATTCTTAAGGGATTTTGGTATGTTATGTTTGATCTTACAGTGTCTTATTCTGGCTTCTGAGTAATGCTGGCTTACAGAATGAATTAGGAAGTCTTGTCTTCTAATTTTGGGAAAGCATTTCAGAAGTATTGATATTAATTATTTTTAAAATTTGTTTGAAAATATGGTGTATAAATAGAAAATCTCATGTATTAATTAGTCCAACAAATCAGGACATATTGGCCATTGAAAAGATAATTTGCTATGCATATTTCCCAAGAGAAGAAGCTGTGTCATGCCATAGAAAGGGGTCTTAGCGAAACACCAGGATCTGTCAGGAGGCAAAGGAATGGGGCAGGATCAATGCAAGATAATTTATTGTGATTTCTGTGGGAAAGAAAGGGAAAACAGGATATGCAGATGGAGGATTGTCAAGTTTGTGTCATTTCAGTGGAAAAGGATATGCACCTAGTTGTTTGGTAGCTGGTCCTGGGGTGGCTATGAAGTGGATAGTACCCTTACCCTAGCCGGATAGAGACGGTTTTGAGAGTATTAACTCTTAATTGGTTGGTTTGTACTTGAAAAGTACACTTGTTAAAGTTATAAAAATCTAGTTCATACTCTTGTTCAGTTGCTAAGTCGTGTCCAACTCATTGCAATCCCGTGGACTGCAGCATGCCAGGCTTCCCTGTCCTTCACTTTCTCCTGGAGTTTGTTCAAACTCATGTCCATTGACTCAGTGATGGCATCCAAACATCTCATCCTCTGTAGCTCCCTTCTCCTCCCTGCCGTCAATATTTTCCAGCATCAGGGTATTTTCCAATGAGTCAGCTCTTTGCATCAGGTGGCCAAAGTATTAAAGTTTCAGCATCAGTCCTTACAGTTAATATTCAAGCTTGATTTCCTTTCGGATTGACTGGTTTGATCTCATTTTAGTCCAAGGGACTCTCATGAGTCTTCTCCAGCACCATAGTTTGAAAGCATCAGTTCCTTTGTGCTCCGCGTCTTCTTGATAATCCAGCTGTCACACCTGTACATGTCTACTAGAAAAGCCATAGCTTTAATATACAAACCTTTGTCAGCAACATGATGTCTTTGCTTTTTAATATGTTGTCTAGATTTGTCATAGCTTTTCTTCCAAGAAGCAAGCTTTTAAATTTTGTGGCTTCAGTCACTATTCAGTGATTTTGGAGCCCAAGAATATAAAACCTGTCAGTTTCCATTTTTCCCCCATCTATTTGCCAAGAAGTGATGGGACTAGATGCCATGATCTTTGCCTTTTGAATGTTGAGTTTTAAGCCAGTTTTTTCACTCTCCTCTTTCACCCTTGTCAATAATCTCTTTAGTTCCTATTGATCCAACTCAATTTCAGCAGTGTTCAAAACTCTTCTGTATCTCACAGTCCTTCCCTCCAAATATTGTTGTCATTAATGTATCTTTAAATACTGTGTGTCTGGGCTTCCCTGTTGGCTCAGACTGTAAAGAATCTGCCTGCAATATGGGAGACCTTGATTTGATCCCTGGGTTGGGAAAATTCCCTGGAGGAGGGCATGGCAACCCACTCCAGTATTCTTCCCTGGAGAATTCCCATGGACAGAGGAGCTTGGAGGGCTACAGTCCATGGGGTCACAAAGAATAGGACATGACTGAGCGACTCAACACAAATATTGCATGTCTCTTAACATATTTAGGATTATTTTAATAAATCTGTCTTTTAAATCCTGTGGGAAATAAAAGTTGTAGTTACAACCCCAAGATAAAATAGTGACTTTTATATATATCCATGAATTTACCTTTACTGGAAATTTTTACTTTTTCATGTGGCTTTGAGTTATTGTCTAGTATCATTTCATTGCAATCTGAAGGATTCCTCTTCACATATTTTGCACAAAAATTATAGTGGTAATTAATTCTATTTTTAATTGTTCATTTGCAAATGTCTTAATTTCCCACTTATTTTTGAAGAATAGTTTTGGAAGTCTTCAGGTGTTTTACCCCTCTGATAGCACTTCATCTATTTCATCCCACTAACTTCTATTATTCAAGTTTTCCAATGAGAAGTCAGTTATTAATTTTTGAAGAATCATTTGAACATAATGAGTTGCTTCCTTTTGCTGTTTTCAAGATTCTGTCTTTCTCTTTGGCATTCAGGACTCATGTAATGTGTCTCTGGTTAGATTTAGTAGAAGTAATTCTACTCCTGGTTTGTTTAATTTCTTGGATGTTTAATCATGTTTTTCCTCAGAAGTTGGTGGTTTGTTGCAATTATTTTCTCAACTATTTTTTCACCTCTTTCTTCTCCTCTTGGGACTCCCTGTTAGTGTACTTATCTACTTAATAATGTCTCACAGGTCCTTTAAATTCTAGTTAGTCTTCTTTATTCTTTTTCTTTTTACTTTTCAGACTCAATACTTTTAACTGTATTGCCTTGTAATTTGCTTATTTTTCTCCTGCTCAAATCTCTTATTCAATTTCTATAATAATCTTTTAATTTCAGTTACTGTGTTTTTCAACTCTAGAATGTCTGCTTGGATCCTTCATGTAATTCCTCTATCTTTATAGTCTCAATTTGTTTATATATTATTTTTCTTATTCCTTTTAGTTTGTTGTTTGTTTTTAGCCAGGAGGTTGTGGGTAGTCATTCACATAAACAATCATTACACTTTTATCTCACTTTTCTGGTTAAATAAGTTTTATTTAGTTCATGTGTAGTCTCTAAAAACCAATTCATAGTATGGGACAAGTGAAGCATGTGTTTGGAATTTTTGTAATATCAAAGAATTAAGTAGGCTTTTAAAAAACAAGAGTGAAAAAGAAAAACTGAAGAAAAAATGATAATATTTGCTAAATGCTAAAAATCTATTTGTATGAGTTGCATTTAAAAATGTTTCCTCCTCCACTTCCATGATATTCACTAACCTAGAATCCAGTGGTTAAGTTTCCAGGATGGGCACAGGAAAGTGGGCACCTAGGTATAATCAGGTGGTATATTTGGGTTAAGGAAGTGAAGCTGAGAGCCTGGAAAAGTTAAGGCAGCCATGGATTATAAGACATATTGCCAAATGGGATGAAGCTGCACTCAGAAAAACCTTTGGTGATCTCCTAAGGTCTTCTTCACATATTCATAAGAATACTCAAAAAGTTTTTGTCCAGAAAACTACTCAAGGTTGGGGAAAAGAACCACCTTAAATAATTAGAAGGAACAGTACTTCATACTCAAAGAAACTTGGGATTTTGTCTATTCCCAGGAGCAATAATTGAAAACGCCATACATAATTGAGCACTGGGTTAAATAATCAGTACCACTCAGATCATTACTGACTAATACATCTTAAAATCAAAACCTGAAAAGATCCAGTTGTTTCCCAACAACTTAACTGCATCCCAGAGCAAAGATCTAAAATATTTATAGGAAAAATATAACTTTTAACTGGCCAAAATTAACAGTATCTGCCTCATAATCAAAATAATAAGTCATGAAAGAAGCTAGAACATATAATTCTTACTGAAGTAAAAAGAAATCATTCTAAATGTTCTAAATCTGACTGGTACAAAAACATACAAATAATTATTATAACTACGTTCTTCATGTTCAGAATATTAAGGAAAGACATAAAAATGTTAAGAATAGGTATATAATTAGATAAAGCTCTAATGTCCAGGTGAAAACACACTGAATGAAATTTTAAAATGATTAAACCTTACAGAAGAAAAGATTAGTACATTTTCAGACAGAATAAAAGAAATCATCCAAAATAAAACACAGTAATAAAATTTTAAAATATAAATAGGCATTTCCTGAAATGCTGGGCAACTTTGAACAGCATAATATATATGTTAATGGAGACCTCAAAAGGGTTGGGAAAAATTTTAATGAGTGGACTTTTCCAAAATTTGTTTAAACAAAACAAACAAACTCTGAACCCACACATCCAGGAACCTCAGTGAACTCCTAGCACAAGACTTATGAAGGAAAGAACACTGAATCACATTTTAATCAATTTTCTTATAACCAATGAAAAACTAATGCAATGTGACCAAAGAAAAAGATATGTTACAGTTATAGGAAACTGGATAAGAATAGGGGCAAATTTCTTATCATAAACCATGTAAGTGAGATGATAGTAGAGTAATATCTTAATACAAGAAATAAAAATAGCCAACAAAGAATTCTATATCAAGCCAAACCATCAGCAGTAATATAGAATATTTAAGATACATTATCCAGTAAGTTGACCTAATATATATTTACATGAATACTAATTCATCTCAAGTACACATGAAATAATTATTAAGATACCAAAATTCTAGAACAAAAAGCCAACTTAATAAATGTAAAAATACTTATGTCATACAAACTATGCTTTCTGACCACAGTGGAATTACATTAGAAATAAATAACAGAAATATTTCTGGAAAATCCTGAAATATAGGAAACTACATAACATTTCTAAATAACCAATAGGATAAGATAATTAAAAGGGAAATGAAAATATATTTTTCAATCAAATGCAAATGAAAATTAATCATATAAATGTGTGGGTCACTGCTAAAGCAATCCATCAGAGAAACTTACATCACCAAGTAACAGTAACAGAGATTAGTCTCAAATCAAGTTCTTCAGTTTCTATCTTAAACATCTTAACCAAGTCATTTAATAAAAACAAAAGAAAGTAGAAGACTGGTACAATAAAGGTCTAAGTAAAAGACTGAGACCAAAAACAGAAAACTATACACAAAATAAATGAAACAAAAAGCTAGAACTTTGAGAAGATAAACAAAATTGATAAAACTCTAAGGGTACTGATCAAGAAAAAAAAGATGACACAAATGGTCAGTATCAGTAATGGGAGATGGCATAACCTCAGTTTTTAAAGATATTAAAAATAATGTTATAATAATAAATAATGTAATTAACAACTCCTTGCAATAAATGTGAAAGATAAAATGTATAAATTCTTACCAAACTCACTCAAGAATAAATGGATAGCCTTGTATTTATTAATGACACTAAATATATAATTTTAAACTTTTTACAAAAGTCTGATGAAATTATATAAAACAATTAAATAAGAAAAGATACCAACTCTATACAAATTATTTCCCCAAAATTAACTGGAGGAAATATTTCCTATTTTATATTCTAGTATCAAAATTACCTTGATATCAAAATTAAATAAGGGAAAATAGATATCAAGATTCCTACTGAACATAAATGCAAAAATCTTAAATATGATTTCATCAAATAAAATCTAACAATTTATTAAAAGAATAAGATGCAATGACCAGTGCAGTTTATTCCAGGAATGCAATATTGATTTACCATTTGAAAAATAGTATGGTTTCTCTTTTTATCATTTTATGTAAAAAAAAAAAAAAAAAAGCCACATAGCCAATTCAGTAGAGGCAGAAAAAGTGGCATAATCCAACACACTTCTCTTGTAAAGACTCTGAGCATAGCAGGAACATAAGGAATTTTCTGAGATGTTTATCATCTGATCATATGAGACTTCATACACTAAGACAAAGATTTTGGCTTCCTGTGTTGATGATATAACAGATCACTCTGTAGTTAGAAATGAAATGAGGGTTCAGATAAGGCCTGTTTGACCATAAAACCAGTCCCCATTATATCAGGCCATGCCTATCAGGACCTGAAGCTGGTACAGAGCTTTCTTCTTTGATAGATATTTGAAATGGGAGAATGACTTAATTATTGATACAGACTTTACAAAAAATTATTTTGATTAAAAATTTATACACAAAATTTATCATCTTAACAGTTTCTAAGTATACAGTTCAAGGATGTGAAGTATATTAATATTGTTTTGCAAACAAATTCCAGAACATTTTTATCTCACAAAACTGAAATTCTGTACTTTGTAACAGCAACTCCCAAATTACCCCTCAGCTCCTGGCAACCACCACACACCTTTCTATTTCTGTGGGTTTGACTCTTCCAGAACCTCATATAAGTGGAATCACACAGTGTTTGTCTTTTTTGTGACAGGCTCATTCCACTTATGTGCAACCCCCAGATGAACAAGTATTTTAACTAATGAGTGGGTTTCCCTATGGGACCATTGCACGGTAGGAGGACTAGGCCTCTACCACTCTCGTAAACTCCTCAGTCACCGAGAAAAACCACACATAAAAGCTGCCATTCAGCAACCTGAGCAGCCACGATGGTTTTAGATTGCCAGAGGCAGAATCCAAGACACGTAAAATGAGCTGAAATGACTCTGGGGTGACTCCTCGAGGAGTTAAGCTCACAAGCAGAACATGGGACCACTACACAAGGTCACTAGTGACTTTTATCCCTGAGAAAGTCAGCTTAAAATGGGATGCAGAATGTCTCAAAAATAGAAACAAAGGGATGTCAGGAAGCCAGCCTCTGACTAACACTCAGGTACAATAAACATGGAGCTCATACTTGCAAGCACCTAGTTAATTGGAGAAATTATACTAAAACAGATCTTAACCTAAAATGGCCAAATTGGAGTTATTTTGATATTCTAAAATTGATATTTTTCTATTTTACAGTTAGAAAAGGCCAGCCATGTTTTGACTGATATCTGGAAGCTTCTAAAGCAGGAAATGATAGAGTAATTTCTTTGCAGAAAATCAACAAGAAATTGCTTGAAAATATCAAAACTAAAAGGCTGCTAGCATTGACTTTGCCAGATCACAGATCTAGTGTAACTGGGAAGTCATGTTAGGCGTTTACACCATTTGACTTTTGATTTTGGGGCATTACTTTACCATCTTTTGGGGGCACTCTTACCACTTGGCTTTTGATTTCTGGGCAACTCTTTGCCTTTTGTTTCATTTGGAGTGTGATCCCTGGCTGGTGAATTTCTGGTTTGGTTTGGTTTGTTGGTTTGGTTTGAGTGCACAGACATCTGGTACAAACTGTTCAAGCTAATATGTGAATTGCTCACTCTCAGTTTCCACACCCCACCTGGGAACACCTTGGGAAAATTTTGTAAATGACTGGATAATCTATAGCTATGATCCAATGACAAAAAAGTTCAGTTCAGTTCAGTCGCTCAGTCGTGTCCGACTCTTTGCAACCCCATGAACAGCAGCATGCCAAGCCTCCCTGTCCATCACCAGTTCCTGGAGTTCAATCAAATTCACATCCATCAAGTTGGTGATGCCATCCAGCCATCTTATCCTCTGTCATCCCCTTTTCCTCATGCCCTCAATCTCTCCCAGTATCAGAGTCTTTCCAGTGAGTCAACCCTTCGCATGAGGTGGCCAAAGTACTGGAGTTTCAGCCTTAGCATCAGTCCTTCCAAAGAACATCTAGGACTGATCTCCTTTAGAATGAACAGTTTGGGTCTCCTTGCAGTGCAAGGGACTCTCAAGAGTCTTCTCCAACACCACAATTCAAAAGCACCAATTCTTGGGCACTCAGCCCTCATCATAGTCCAACTCTCATATCCATACATGACCACAAGAAAAACCACAGCCTGGCTAGATGGACCTTTGTTGGCAAAGTAATGTCTCTGCTTTTCAATATGCTATCTAGGTTGCTCATAACTTTTCTTCCAAGGAGTAAACGACTTTTAATTTCATGGCTGCAGTCACCATCTACAGTGATTTTGGAGCCCCAAAAAATAGTCTACATGGTTTCCAATATTTCCCCATCTATTTGCCATGAACTGATGGGACCGGATGCCATGATCTTCGTTTTCTGAATGTTGAGCTTTAGGCCAACTTTTTTCACTCTCCACTTTCACATTCATCAAGAGACTTTTTAGTTCCTCTTCACTTTCTGCAATAAGGGTGGTGTCATCTCCATACAATCAGCAAAAACAAGACCAGGAGTTGACTGTGGCTCAGATCATGAACTCCTTATTGCAAAATTCTGACTTAAATTGAAGAAAATAGGGAAAAACATTGGACCACTTAGGTATGACCTAAATAAAATCCCTTAAGACTATACAATGGAAGTGACAAATAGATTCAAGGGATTATATCTGATAGAAGAGTGCCTGAAGAACTATGGATGGAAGTTTGTAACATTGTACAGGAATCAGTGATCAAGACCATCTCCAAGAAAAAGAAACGCAAAGAGGCAAAATGGTTGTCTGAGTAAGGCTTGCAAACAACTGTGAAAAGAAGAGAAGTGAAAGGCAAGGGAGAAAAGGAAAGATTTACCCATTTGAATGTAGAGTTCCAAAGAATAGCAAGAAGAGATAAGAAAGCCTTCCTCAGTGATCAACACAAATAAATAGAGGAAAACAATAGAACTGAAAAGACTAGAGACCTCTTCAAGAAAATTAAGGATACCAAGTGTACATTTCATGAAAAAAAATGGGCACATTAAAGGACAGAAATGGTGTGGGCCTAACAGAAACAGACAATATTAAGAAGAAGTGTCAAGAATACACAGAAGAACTATACAAAAAGATCTTCATGACACAGAATCACGATGATGTGATCACTCACCTAGAGCCAGACACCTTGGAATACGAGGTCAGGTGGGCCTTAGGAAGCATCTTTAGGAGAAAAGCTAGTGGAAGTGATGGAATTCCAGTTGAGCTATTTTAAATCCTAAAAGGTGATGCTGTGAAAGTGCTGCACTCAGAGTGCCAGTAAATTTGAAAACTAAGCAGTGGCTACAGGACTGGAAAAGGTCAGTTTTCTTTCCAATCCCAAAGAAAGGCACAGCCAAAGAATGTTCAAACTACCGCACAATTGCACTCATCTCACATGCTAGCAGAGTAATGATCAAAATCTCCAAGCCAGGCTTTAACAGTATGTGAACCATGAACTTCCAGATGTTCAAGCTGAATTTAGAAAAGAAAGGGGGAACCAGAGATCAAATTACCAAAATTTGTTGGATTATAGAAAAAGCGAGAGAGTTCCAGAAAAATATCCTCTTCTGCTTTATTGACTGTGCCAAAGCATTTTACTGTGTGGATCACAATAAACTCTGGAAAATTCTGAAAGAGATGGGAATACCAGACCACCTGACCTGCCTCCTGAGAAATCTGTATGCAGGTCAAGAATCTATATGCACCTAGAACTGGACATGGAACAGCAGACTGGTTTCCAGTCAGGAAAGGTGTATGTCAAGGCTGTATATTCTCACCCTGCTTATTTACTTTATATGAAGAGTACATCATGAGAAATGCTGGACTGGATGAACCACAGGATGGAGTCAAGATTTCAGGGAGAGATATCAATAACCTCAGATATGCAGATACAATTATCCCTATGGCAGAAAGTGAAGAGCCTCTTGATGAATGTGAAAGAGGAGAGTGAAAAAAGTTGACTTAAGGCTCAATATTCAGAGAACTAAGATCATGGCAAATAGATGGGAAAACAGTGGAAACAGTGACAGATTACTTTTAGGGGCTCCAAAATCACTGCAGGTGGTGACTGCACCCATGAAAGTAAAACCAGTCTGCTCCTTGGAAGAAAAGTTTTGACCAACATAGACAACATACTAAAAGCATAGATATTACTTTGCCCACAAAGATCCGTCTAGTTAAAGCTATGGTTTTTTCCAGTAGTCTTGTGTGGATGTGAGAGTTGGACTGTGAAGAAGGCTGAGCACCAAAGAATTGATGCTTTTGAACTGTGGTGTTGGAGAAGACTCTTAAGAGTCCCTTGGACTGCAAGGAGAGCCAACCAGTCCATCCTAAAGGACATCATTTCTGAATTTTCTTTGGAAGGACTGATGCTGAAGCTGAAGGTCCAATAGTTTGGCCACCTGATGTGAAGACCTGATGCACTGGAAAAGACCGTGATGCTGGGAAAGATTAAAGGCAAGATGAGAAGGGGGCAACAGAGGATGAGATGGTTGGATGGCATCACCGACTCAAATGACATGAGATGAGTAAACTCTGGGAGTTGGAGATGGAAAGAGCAGCCTGGCGTGCTGCAACCCACAAGTTCTCAAAGAGTCAGATAAGAATGAGTGACTGAACTGAACTGAACTGATGTATATAGCATATTTTGTTTATCCATTCAGGTTTAAGCATTCAATTGTGTTACTACTGTGTGCATACATGTGCTCAGTCACTTCAGTCGTGTTCGGCTCTTTGTGACCCAATGGTCTGTAGCTTGCCAGGCTCCTCTGTCCGTAAGATTCTCCAGGCAAGACTACTGGAGTAGGTTGCCATATTTTCCTCCATGGAATTTCCCAACCCAGGGATCAAACCCACCTTTCGTATTTCCCCCTGCACTGGTTGACAGGTTGTTAACCACTAGTGCCACCTGGTAAGACCTGTAGGATCATATGATATCTCTATTTTTAAGTTTTTTACTAACCTCCATACTGTTTTCCATATCAGTTTACATTCCCACTAAGAGGGAACAAGAGTTCCAATTCTTCCACATTCTCACTGACTCTTGTTATTTTATATGTTTATATTAGTCATCCTAATGATTCACATGTACACTTTTAATTTTAAGGTTTGAGGAGTGATTTTTGCTTTCTTGTTTTTGTTTTAACACAGTGTTGAGAACAGTATTCAATTTACAACACTGTCAGAAAATTATGGTAGTGGGAAAAATATCCCTTTTCTAACAATTTCTACCAAAATATTGAAACATATAATTTAAAATGTTAAAAACTAGTCTCTTGTTATTATAAACCTATCAGGAGTTCCATATAGGACCACTAGTTCACATTCTCTACACATGACCAAGGAACTACAGAACAACTTCCTAATGCATTATTCATCCCTCATGGCTGTATTCCTGCTTTTCTATGCTGATCCATAAATGCATGAGTGCTTAATTTAATCTGATGTCACTCCCCAAAGCTGGTGCAGAGCTCTGCCATTCCCGCTGTCACAGTTAAGGGAGGGTCAAATGGCATGAAAAAGGGAAGCTTGAACAAAAGGATGTATTTACGATTCAACCCTAATTACCAGGGTTTAGTCAAATTAATATTAAATTTACATAAATTATGATCTCTAAATAATCTGCTTATTATTTAAATAAATCCCTGATTCTCTCAAGCCCATACTGCTGCTCTGGCAGGGCTGAGGCATGCCAGGAACAGAAAGCAGACAAATTGTTCACTGATGTTTAATTTTTTATGCATGTTTTATACATAAGTAAATTGGAACATGGAGATTAGATCACACTCCAGCTGTTTCCCTTTAAACTATATAGTCCCTGTTATGTTACTATAAGACAATAATGGGCACTTTGTTTCTCCCTGCGGTTACACATCAACACAGCACAAATGTGTGTTACTCTGAGTTGTCTGCAAATCATTTCATGTCCCTTCTTTAGGCAATGGTCACTATAGATTATTTCTTTTGCTGGAGCCATCAAATTGTTCCTTGTGTTTTTACTGAGTTTGCTTATACATGTGAGTCTGTAAGCTTAGACAAATTGCCAAAGATTACCCAGTATGTTAGCACCTGAGGTCTTACCATGTTACTCAATGAAGCAGTTTATTCTTCTTTGCCTTTCAGTTCAGCTCAGTCGCTCAGTTGTGTCCGACTCTTTGTGACCCCATGAATCACAGCACGCCAGGCCTCCCTGTCCATCACCAGCTCCTGGAGTCCACTCAGACTCGCGTCCATTGAGTCAGTGATGCCATCCAGCCATCTCATCCTCTGTCGTCTCCTTCTCCTCCTGCCCCTAATCCCTCCCAGCATCAGAGTCCTTTCAATTAAGCCATGTAGTCAAGATACTTTTCTCCTGCATGAAACTTTCTTTCAATTAACTAACACATAGCTTATATTTTCCAAGCATTTTCTCTTGATGAAATGCATACTGAAAGAGATGGACATTGAAATATACCGGTCTCACTATAAAATCTTTTTAAAACTGTGGCTAGAGAACAATTTACATAGGCTAAACAGGTCCTCATTGATTATGAAACAGGTGTTTACTGATTAGGTACTATATCTAAGATACTGCTTAAGCAAATTCAGATACTAAAATAATATTAAGCAAATGCATGGCCTCTATTGCAGAAGGAATGCATTTGCTGGTTATTGGGGAAAGACATAAAATAGCCCAAATCCCCTCCCTGAAAACACAAACACCTTCCGTGAAATGTTCATTCTTGACAATATTATTCATTCAAGAATGAACTGTCTAGCTAGTTCTAGAACCTAATTGCTTTCCTTTCCTAAAATCACTTTTGACCATTCTTCCTTCATAAAATATCCTTTTTGTATAAGAGGGACCAGCACAGAGAAGATAGATTGACAGCCTAATATGGAAGGGCTTAAAAATAATGCAAAACATTGAAGTTTATCAATTTTAGGAGGCCAAAGAGCTATGTGGAAACTGAAAATGCATGGTAAATTGAACTCTTGAACAGATGAAATTCAAGACATTTTGACCTGTTATCAAAATCCAATATAGTGACTGTGTTATATCAGTAATGTAGATTTTTCATAATATTTTCAAAATATTTGAACCAATTAGAAAAAAACCAAAACTACAAATTATTCCAATACTAAACAATGCAACAATAACTGCTATAAGAAATTCAGATTAGAGGACACTGATAAATTCATTTATAAATAATAAGTACATGTAAACTTTATGTTATATAGAAGATTTGACTTATGTCAAATTAAATATAAATGTAGTTAATTTTACCAAAATTATTGGATTGGCCAAAAATTTTGTTCAGGTTTTCCTATAAGATGTTATAGAAAAATTAGAATGAACTTTTTGGCCAACCCAAATGATTACTCGGACATCCCCATGTTCTAGACACTGTGCTATGTGATAACAAGTGACAGCCAGAATAAATTCTAGCATCAGAGAGGTCAACAGAGGTAACTCACACACAAACAAATACTGCAGAACTTGAAAAAAATTAAAAAGCAAAAGCAAGAACCAAACATGAAGTGATCAAAAGAAGGGATTAATTAAAGTGTGGGTCGTTTAGAGTTTATGAATGTATAGTAATGGATGCATTTGCTAGGACCCCATTGAGTAGGACTTTCACTTTTCACTTTCATGCATTGGAGAAGGAAATGGCAACCCACTCCAGTGTTCTTGCCTGGAGAATCCCAGGGATGGAGGAGCCTGGTGGGCTGCCGTCTATGGGATCACACAGAGTCTGACACAACTGAAGCAACTTAGCAGCAGCAGCAGCAGCAAGGTATAATAGGGTTTGCAGAAACTGCCAGGAATAAGGGTATATTACTTTCTTATAGATACTGTAGCAAAGTACAAGTTGAGTGACTTAAAATAACTTAAAATCTATTGCCTTACCTTCTTGGAGAAAGACAGCATGAATTTCACTTATGTAAAATCAAGGTTATAGGCAGGTCTGTATTCTTCTCTGGAGTATCTAGAAGAGAGAGATACTCTGTTTCTCTGTATCCTTGTTAATGCTGGCTTCCAAAGGCCAGTTGGATTTCTTGGTATATATTCCCCACCTTCCTCCATCTTCAAACCTACCAAATATTTGACTTGTCTTCAGGGAAAATTCTCCAATTTTAAGGACTGATGTAATTAAATTGATCCCACCTGGATAATTCATAATAATCTCCTCCTTTCCAGGTCTTAATTTTAGTTACTTGACAAATCCCTGTTGTCATGCAAACTGACATATTCACAGATTACTAGGGTTGGGATATGGACATCTTAGGGGGCCATTACTGTGCCTACAATAGAGAGTATTTCATGTGTGCATAATATTTGTTTTTCTTTCCCTTTTGTTTTATCAGCTGAATTTTTCCTGTTGATAATGCTGTGAAAGGCTTTTGTGCAATACCAATAACAATAAATTTACGGTGTGCAATACCAATAACAATAAATTTACGGTGGTAAAGAATCTGCCCATAATGCAGGAGACCCAGGTTCGATTCCTGGGTCGGCAAGATCCCCAGAGAAGAGCATGGCATAAATATGTGCAGAAAAGTGTATGTATTTATGTCATATTCTCTGTCTTCCACATTTCCTACAGTATTTAAAACAGGGCTGTGTACAGAAGAGATGTTTAGCAAATACACAGCGATGAATAAAATGAGAATTTTCTCTCTTTTTGCTGTATATGGCTTTGAACTCATGAAACTTTAGACAGTGGCCAACATGGGTGCTCAAGCCTATGATAAAACACTGAGATGGTTCTATTTTATCTATAGAAACAGAGCAAAACAGAAAACAAACAACTTATTATGTTATATTCATTTTTCTCTCTCATCATAAGCACAGATAGAAAATACAGTCACCAGTATGCTGGCCCTAATTTCTTCTAGAGTTGAACTTGAATGAGGAAATTCTTCCCACTGTGTACTACTTTGCAGTGTCAAGGATTGTATAATGATGCCATCTCCTTATATTCCTTCTGCCCTGTGTGCTTGTATGTAGCTCATGTAGGCTGTATTTATAACAGCATTTATACTGCATTATTTGTGCTTTGGAGCCTCACAGTCAAGAGGTGATAGAAAGGGAGTTTGGTCTGTTTGAGTTACAGAGCTGAGCCAGAGAGTCATGAAAAGTGCATACCATGCAGCTACTGTCATTACTTCAAATAAATGATCCTTCAGAATAGAGAGAGTCTGAGTATGCAATCTTTCTCTTTAAGGATAGCACAAAAGGGAGCTAACTATGGTGATAAAGTGAGTATTTCACCACTGTGAACTCATTCTTTGAGGCTGTGTCTACAAGACACAAAACAATCAAAATAAATCTGATCAAAACAATGACCAAGTTTAATTGAGTTAAGCAAATCTTCAATAAGTAAACCCTTTAGGCCATGCATGGACTACAGCTTTGTCTAACTCAAAGAAACTATGAGTCATGCTGCGTAGGGCCACCCAAGAGAAGCGGGTCATGGTGAAGAGCTCTGACAAAATGTGGTCCACTACAGAAGAGAATGGCAAACCGCTTTAGCTCCTTGAGAACCCCATGAACAGTATGAAAAGGCAAAAAGATAGGGCACTGAAAGATGAACTCCCCAGATTGGTAGATGCAAAATTTATTACTGGAGAACAATGGAGACATAAGTAAAGAAAGAAGAAAGAGACAGAGCCAAAGGAAAAACACCACCAAGTTGTGGTTGCGACGGGTGATGGAGGTAAAGTCCAAAGATATAAAGAGCAATATTGCATAGGAACCTGGAATGTTAGGTCCATGAATCAAGGGAAATTGGAAGTGCTCAAACAGGAGATAGCAAGAGTGAACATGGATATTTTAGACTGAAATGGATGAATTTAACTCAGATGATCTTTATATCTACTACTGTGGGCAAGAATCCCTTAGAAGAAGCGAAGTAGCCATCATAGTCAACAGAAGAGTCTGAAATGCAGTACTTGGTTGCAATCTCAAAAATGACAGAATGATATACATTTGTTTCCAAGCAAACCATTCAATATCACAGTAATCCAACTCTATGCCCTGACCGATAATGGTGAAGAAGCTGAAGCTGAACAGTTCTATTCTAGAACAGTTCTAGACCTTCTAGAACTAACACCCAAAAAAGATGTCCTTTTTATTATAGAGAATTGGAATACAAAAGTAAGAAGTAAAGAAATACAAGGGGTAAAGGGAAAATTTGGCCTTGGAGTACAGAATGAAGCAGGGCAAAGTCTAATAGATTTTTGCTAAGAGAATGCAGTGGTCATAGCAAACACCCTCTTCCAACAATACAAGAGAAGACTTTACACACAGACATCACCAAATGGTCAATATCTAAATCAGCTTGATTATATTCTTGGCAGCCAAAGATGGAGAAGCCCTATACAGTCAGCAAAAGCAAGACCAGGAGTTGACTGTGGCTCAGATCATGAACTTCTTATTGCAAAATTCTGACTTAAATTGAAGAAAATAGGGAAGAACACTAGACCATTTAGGCATGACCTAAATAAAATCCCTTATGACTATACAGTGGAAGTGACAAATAGATTCAAGGATTAGATCCAATAGACAGAGTGACTGAAGAACTATGGATGGGAGGTTTGTAACTTTGTGCAGGAGGCAGTAATCAAGACCATCTCCAAGAAAAAAGAAATGCAAAGAGGCAAAATGGTTGTCTGAGGAGGCCTTACAAATAGCTGTGAAAAGAAGAGAAGTGAAAGGCAAAGGAGAAAAGGAAAGATATATCCATTTGAATGCAGAGTTCCAAAGAATAGCAAGGAGAGATAAGAAAGCCTTCCTCAGTAATCATTGCAAAGATATAGAGGAAAACAATAGAATGGGAAAGACTAGAGATATCTTAAATAAAATTAGAGATACCAAGGGAACATTTCATGCAAAGATGGGCACAATAAAGGACAGAAATGGTATGGCTCTAACAGAAGCAGAAGATATTGAGAAAAGGTGGCAAGAATACACAGAAGAACTGTACAAAAAAGATCTTCAAGACCCAGATAACCATGGTGGTGTGATCACTCATCTAGAGCCAGACATCCTGGAATGTGAAGTCAAGTGGGCCTTAGGAAGCATCGCTATGAACAAAGCTAGTGGAGGTGATGGAATTCCAGTTGAGCTATTTCAAATCCTAAAAGATGATGCTGTGTAAGTGCTGCACTCATTATGCCAGCAAATTTGGAAAATTCAGCAGTGGCCACAAGACTGGAAAAGATCAATTTTCATTCCAATCCCAAAGAAGTCAATGCCAATGAATGCTCTAACTACTGCACAATTGTACTCATCACACATGCTAGCAAAGTAATGTTGAAATTATCCAAGCCAAGCTTCAACAATATGTGAACTGTGAACTTTCAGATGTTCAAGCTGGATTTAGAAAAGACAGAGGAACCAGAGATCAAATTGCCAAAATCCATTCGATCATGGAAAAAGCAAGAGAATGCCAGAGATATATCTACTGCTCCCTTGTTGACTATGCCAAAGCCTTTGTCCGTCTAGATCACAATGAACTGTGGAAAATTCTTCAAGAGATGGGAATGCCTGACCTGCCTCTTGAAAATCTGTGCACAGGTCAAGAAACAACAGTTAGAACTGGACATGGGACAACAGACTGATTCCAAGTTGGGAAAGGAGTATGTCAAATCTGTATATTATTACCCTGCTTATTTAGCTATATGCGGAGTACATCATGCAAATTGCTGGGCTGGATGAGGCATAAGCTGGAATCAAGATTGCCAAGATAAACATCAATAATCTCAGATATGCAGGTGACACCACCTTTATGGCAGAAAGTGAAGAAGAACTGAAGATCCTCTTGATGAATGTGAAAGAGAAGAGTGGAAAAGCTGTCTTAAACCTAAACATTCAGAAAACTACGATCATGGCATCAGGTCCCATCAGTTCATGGCAAATAGATGAGGAAAAAATGGAAACAGTGACAGACTTTATTTTCTTGGACTCCAAAATCACTGCAGATGGTGATTCCAGCCATGAAATTAAGTACTGTGGCTTGTTGGAAGAAAAGTTATCACCAGCCTAGACAGCATAATAAAAAGCAGAGATATTACTTTGCCAACAAATGTCCCTCTAGTCAAGGACATGGTTTTTCTAGTAGTCATGTATGGATGTGAGATTTGGATTATAAAGAAAGCTGAGTGCCAAAGAATTGATGCTTTTGAACTGTGGCATTGGAGAAGACTCTTGAGAGTCCCTTGGACTGCAAGGAGATCCAACCAGTCCATCCTAAAGGAAATCAGTCCTGAATATTCATTGGAGGGAAGAAGTGAAGAAGATGTTGAAGCTGAAACTCCAATACTTTGGCCACCTGATACGAAGAATTGACTCATTGGAAAAGACCCTGATGCTGGGAAAGATTGAAGGTGGTAAGAGAAGGGGATGACAGAGGACAAGATGGTTGGATGGCATCACCAACTCAGTGAACATGAGTTTGAGTAAGCTCCAGGCGTTGGTGATGGACAAGGAAGCCCGGCATACTGCAGTCCAGGGATCGCAAAGAGTCGGACACGACAGAGCAACTGAATTGAACTGAAGTGAATTGAACTTAGGCCACACACTTTTAAACACAGCGTCACATGATTAATTAAGATTGGGCTCGTTCTAAAAGCTCATGATTTCGTTGGCATGGTGAAACAAAATTTCATGTAATATGTTTATGTATGTATAAGACATAAAGTGACAAAAGAGGAAAAACGACATCCAGAACTTTGTTAAGGAAGGTTTCAAATGGATATATTTAGATAACTTTTATATTATCCTTATTTCTTAATCATGTATCAGTGTTTGTCTCTCTTTTTTTTTTTAATCCAAAGGCACTGTTTACACTCTTTAACTTTTGTTGAAAACCCTGAAGACTGTTTATGTGAGTTATACCTATCAAAATCTATAATATTCAATGTGTCTCAAATTCAATTCAATTTTATTCAAAATTCAATTCAAAAGATTCAATTCAACAAAAATAAATTTTCAAAAATATTGTTATTGTGTTGTCCAAAGAATCATTTGGGTTTTACCATAATACCTTATGGTAAAACCCAAATAAACTTTTGGCCTACCCAATAAGGTAAAACATTTAAAATATAAGCATTTATCTAATTAATATAAAAGTGATAGCAGACATATATTATAGTTTCACAAAAGATAGCTGTAGTTTTTAAAAGAACAATTTATTGAAAAGAATGTCATTGGCTTGCATTTTGAAATCATCTCAGAGGGATGGTATGGAGAAAGAGGAGGGAGGGGGTTTAGGATGAGGAACACGTGCATACATGTGGCAGACTCATTTTGATGTATGGCAAAACCAATACAATATTGTAAAGTAATTAACCTCCAATTAAAATAAATAAATTTATATTAAAAAAATCATCTCAGTGTCTGAAAGAAGACAGAAAATTCTCTTATATGCATTTATTCAATTACAGTATGTTCCTTATATTTCAGTATAGAAGAAAATTCTATTCACACAGAAGACATGCAGTTGGAAAATACATAATTAATTTAACAAGGATTTCAGATTATTATGGATAATCTTTGATACATTATAGCTCAACAAATTGTGCTTTCTACAAATTGTGCTTTCTAAGATTAGTTACAATGCAGCATTTGAAAGTATTTCAAAGAACTTTTAAACTTTGCTATGCTAAAAGTAATTGGTTTCTGCATTTTTAATAATGTTTTACCCCATTCATGATTTTGTTACTTAGAACTATCCATTCACTATATTTATGTATATTTTCTAAACTTGGATACATTATATAAAACATACAATATCAAAGTCACAATCATTCTTAACACGTAGGAAGTTAAGAAACAGCTGGCTGCTGCTGCTGCTGCTAAATCACTCCAGTCACGTCCGACTCTGTGCGACCCCATATATGGCAGCCTACCTGGCTTTGCCATCCCTGGCATTCTCCAGGTAAGAACACTGGAGTGGGTTGCCATTTCCTTCTCCCATGCATGAAAGTGAAAAGTGAAAGTGAAGTCACTCAGTGGTATCCGACTCTTAGCGACCCCATGGAATGCAGCCTACCAGGCTCCTCCGTCCATGGGATTTTCCAGGCAAGAGTACTAGAGTGGGTTGCCATCTGGAGTAATAGGCAAATATGGCCTTGGAGTACAGAATGAAGCCAAAGGTTAACAGAGTTCTGCCAGGAGAACGCACTGGTCATAGCAAACTCCCTCTTCCAACAACACAAGAGAAGACTCTACACATGGACATCACCAGAGGGTCAGTATTGAAATCAGATTGATTATATCCTTTGCAGCCAAAGATGAAGAAGCTCTATACAGTCAGAAAAACAAAACCAGGAGTGCACTGTGGCTCAGATCATGAGCTCCTTATTGACAAATTCAGACTTAAATAGAAGAAAGTGGGGAAAACCACAAGACCTTTCAGGTATGACCTAAGTCAAATCCCTTATGACTATACAGTAGAAGTGAGAAATAGATTTAAGGGACTAGATCTGATAGAAAGAGTGCCTGATGAACTAAGGATGAATGTTTGTGACACTCTACAGAAGACAAGGATCAAGACCATCCCCCAAAAAGAAATGCAAAACAGCAAAATGGTTGTCTGAGGATGCCTTACAAATAGCTGTGAAAACAAGAGAAACAAAAAGAAAATGAGAAAAGGAAAGATATGCACATTTGAATGTAGAGTTTCAAGAATAGCAAGGAGAGATAAGAAAGCTTTCTCAGTGACCAATGCAAAGAAATAGAGGAAAACAACAGAATGGGAAAGACTAAAGATCTCTTCAAGAAAATTAGAGATACCAAGGGAACATTTCATGCAAAGATGGGCTCAATAAAGGACAGAAATGGTATGGATCTAACAGAAGCAGAAGATATTAAGAAGAGGTGGCAAGAATACACAGAAGAACAGTACAAAAAGATCTTCACAATCCAGATAATCACGAAGGTGTGATCACTCACACTCACCTAGAGCTGGACATCCTGGAATATGAAGTCAGGTGGGCCTTAGAAAGCATCACTATGAACAAAGCTAGTGGAGGCGATGGAATTTCAGTTGAGCTATTTCAAATTCTAAAAGAAGATGCTGTGTAAGTACTGCACTCAATATGTCAACAAATTTGGAAAACTCAGCAGTGGCCACAGGACTGGAAAAGGTCAGTTTTCATTCCAGTCCCAAAGAAAGGCAATGCAAAAGAATGCTCAAACTATCACACTATTGCACTCATCTCACATGCTAGGAAAGTAATGCTCAAAATTCTGCAAGCCAGACTTCAACAATACTGAATCGTGAACTTCCAGATGTTCAAGCTGGTTTTAGAAAAGGCAGAGGAACCAGAGATCAAATTGCCAACATCTGCTGGATCATCAAAAAACAAGAGAGTTTCAGAGAAACATCTATTTCTGCTTTATTGACTATGCCAAAGCCTTTGACTGTGTGGATCACAATAAACTGTGGAAAACTCTGAAAAAGATGGGAATACCTGACCACCTGACCTGCCTCTTGGGAAACCTATATGCAGGTCAGGAAGCAACAGTTAGAACTGGACAGGAACATCACACTGGCTCCAAGTAGGAAAAGGAGTACGTCAAGGCTGTATATTGTCACCCTGCTTATTTAACTTATATGTAGAGTACATCATGAGAAACACTGGGCTGGAAGAAGCACACACTGGAATCAAGATTGCCAGGGGAAATATCAATAACCTCAGATATGCAGATGACACCACCCTTATGGCAAAAAGTGAAAAAGAACTAAAGAGGCTCTTGATGAAAGTGAAAGAAGAGAGTGAAAAATTTGGCTCAAAGCTCAACATCCAGAAAACTAAGATCATGGCAACCAGTCCCATCACTTCATGGTAAATAGATGGGGAAACAGTGACTGACTTGATTTTGGAGGGTTCCAAAATCACTGCAGATGGTAACTGCAGCCATGAAATTAAAAGACACTTGCTTCTTGGAAGGAAAGTTATGACCAATCTAGACAGCATATTAACAAGCAGAGACATTACTTTGCCAACAAATGTCCGTCTAATCAAGGCTATGGTTTTTCTAGTAGTCATATATGGATGTGAGAGTTGGACTATAAGAAAGCTGAGCACAATATAATTGATGCTTTTGTACTGTGGTGTTGGAAAAGACTCTTGCGAGTCCCTTAGACTACAGGAAGATTCAACCAATCCATCCTAAAGGAGATCAGTCCTGGGTGTTCATTGGAGGGACTGATGTTGAAGCTGAAACTCCAATACTTTGGCCACTGATGTGGAGAGCTGACTCATTTGAAAAGACCCTGATGCTGAGAAAGATTGAAGGCAAGAGGAGAAGGGGGATAGCATAGGATGAGATAGTAAGAAGGCATCACTGACACAATGGAAATGGGTTTGGGTGATCTCTGGGAGTTGATGACGGACATGAAGGCCTGGAGTGCTGCAGTTCATGGGGTTGCAAAGAGTCAGACATGACTGAGCAACTGAACTGAACTGATTCATACCGTTACAAATCTCATAAGAAAAATGATAACTATTGTGAAGTGTCATATTTATTTTGGCTGATACAGGTTTTCCAAAATCTAATTTTTATTTGAAATCTTGGAGTTCAAGTACTTTCAGTTACTGTCCTTGAGTTAATTACCTCACCTGGCTTATTTTCACCAAAATATCTGCCAAATTTCCAATCTGAATAAGCATCTTTTGTCTCTCAATCATTTAAATTAAAATTGTATTCCATAAAAAAAAGAAGCAAGTTTACCTTGCAAATGAATTGTACACGTTTTACCCTTTAGGAAAAATTTCATTTCAATATGCAGCAGAAAGTTGTCATGTGCCTTTCTGCTTTTTTTCACACAAAACATTAAATGAAAATACTATTGAGTCATAATTAATTCAAACTAATTTTTACTTCATCAAGGATTTTTTTAATTAATTTTATTGGAGTATAGTTGCTCTACAATGTGTTAGTTTCTGGTGGCTCAGAGGTTAAAGCATCTGCCTACAATGAGAGAGAATCGGGTTCAATCCCTCAGTCGGGAAGATCCCCTGAGAAGGAGATGGCAACTCACTCCAGTATCCTTGCCTGGGAAATCCCATGGACGGAGGAGCCTGGTGGGCCTATAGTCCACGGGATAGCAAAGAGTCAGACATGACTGAGCGACTACACTTTCACTTTCACTTTTCTATTTTAAAACAAGGTGAATTGGTTGTATATATATATGAGAGGATATATACGTGTGTATATATATATATGTATGTATATATATATATATATATATATTCTCTCACTTTTGATTTCCTTCTCTTTTAGGTCATCACAGGGCACTGAGGAGAGTTTCCTAAGCTATATAGTAGGTTCTTATTTGTTATCTATTTTATACATAAGTTATATATATATATATATATATATATATATATATATATGACAACTCCAGTCTCCCAATTCATCCCATCACTTCTCTTCAATCTAGGTGTCCATACATTTGTTTTCTACATTTGTGTCTCTATTTCTGTTTTGCAAATAAAATCATCTATAGCGTTTTCTAGATATCACATGTAAAGCGATATTATATGGTATTTGTTTTTCTGACTTACTACACTCTGTATGATGGTCTCTAGTTCCATCCACATCTGTATAAATGGCACAGTTTCAGTCTTCTTTATGAGTGAAAAAATAATCTTAATTTAAACTGGCATTTTGGCTTTATTGCGATTACATAGTGGTGATGAGCATAGTAACAACTAGCATCAAGTTTAGTACCCCTACTTGCTTTGTGCTAAGGAAGACCCATCAGTTTTATACCATCATTGAAAACATATGTATGTTTATCAGTAAAAAGACAAAGAATATCTTAGTTTTTTAGTGAAAATAGTGTTGCCTTTGCAGCCACTTATAAATGTTTTAGAGACTGAAGAATATGAAGCACAGACTTGAGAACTTGAGAGCCACTAATGCATAAAATGAGGCTTCCCACGTAACACAGAGATAAAGAATATGCCTGCCAATGCAAGAGACACAAGAGTTGTGGCTTCAGTCCCTGGGTTGGGAAGATACCCTAGAGTAGGAACTATCAACCCACTCCAGTAGTCTTGCCTGAAAAATTCTGTGGACATAGGATCCTGGCAAGCTACAATCTATGGGATCACAAAGAGTTAGACATGACTGAGCAACTGATCACACACAATTTATAAAATACAGAATAAAATTCAACATAACAAGAAATAACTATAACCCTAAATCCTCTAGTGTTGATATTTTGGTGTACAGTTTTCCAGATTATTTTTCTGGAAAGACTGAATGCCTTAACATAGGGACAGTTATATAGCAAGAAAGAGGGAAGTATTTGTTGACTGTATATTTGTTGACACACACACACAGAGCTTATATCCTAGATCAAAACCATCCAAAATGTTGGTCACTAGCCAAATATGATTATTTTAAATAGTCACATTACAATTTATTAGAATATCAAAAATTTAATAAAGTGTTTTCTTTACTTTATAGTATACCATATTATCAACATAATTTTGGTCAAGAAAACTCCTCAGGTATAGAAAGGAAAAGATAATTTCATATATATTTTAGGTTTCCAGTGTACTAAACTAAGACAAGTTTAAATTGATTTATAAATTTTATATTTACCTTTAACTGTTAGAGGGTTTTTACTTATACTACTTTCATTTAAATTTCACCTCTGAGTATATATATTTGAAGAAAACATCATGACATTGATCTCCATTCTGAATGTGAGACTAAGGTCACTTACAGTTTCCTTATTCTTCCTTTGTTATTACTAACCTCATTCACTTACTGTTTATACATATATATATAGGCTATTTGGACTTCCTAGATGGCTCAGTGGTAAAGAATCTGTGTGCCAATGCAGGAGACACAGGTTCAATCCCTGGGTTGGGAAGATCCCTTGGAGAAGGAATGGCAATCCACTCCAGAATTCATACCAGGAGAATCCCATGTACACAGGAGCCTGGAAGGCTACAATCCATAGGGTCACAAAGAATTGGACATGGCTAAGCGACTGAGCACACACACACATATATGCTATTTAATCAATACAACACAATCTTCAATACTTTTGCATATTTTTTAAATTATTGCCTCACTTTTGAAATTTCTGGGTCAAGTGGCTATTTAGTTTAGAACTTTTAGTGCATATTTCTAAACTATATCCCAAAATATCTACAACTTTTGAAATGTCTTCTAGTCATGTTTGAACTGTGATTATCTTATACAAGCTGGTTTCATACCAGCATATTTCATATCCCTCTTTTTAAAGTGTGCCTAATGATGTCATTAAAATATGTTATCCAGTTATGATAATTTGTATTGTTGATTTTATTTTCTTGAGCAGACCTTTAAAGAAAAAGAGATTAGGACAATCTTTAGGTTGTAGGAGTCAGGAGAGAAGGGAGAAAAGGAAAGCTTTTCTTGTAGGAAAAAAAAAAAAACACATGCTCCAATAATTCAACTAAAGTATGTTTCTTTCCTAGCCAGCACTAGTTGACCAAATTCCAAGTGCATATATTATGTGCTATGCTCATCTTGCAAAATCAGGAGGGACCAGCCCTCAAAATCCATCAAAATTGAGGACATCGTACAAATACCAAGAGGTTATGAAAAGCAGTTTTAATTACTTTATGTAAGTAATAAACTTACATAATTGAGGTATCAGGCAGAGGAGAATAGGCCTCTCAGACACTTCTAAAATGACTTGAGAGAGCAAAGAAAGCAAAGTGGCCTGGCTGTTGACCATGGTTAGGAGTTAATGGTTTTCATGGGCAAGCAGGGACTTGTATGGTTAGAATCTTTCACTGGCTCCAAAGGAGAACACCCAGACTTTCTTTTTATCTTTCCGAGATATAAAGCCCAAGCAGAAAATGAAGGGATGGGATTAATAAGAAATCACACATCAAAATATGGGGTCAAATTCCACATAGCAGTGTGGTTGTGTGCATTTTGACTAGTCTCAGCTATTCTTGTTTACATGCATGTAATCCTCTGCCTCCCTGATAGCTCAGCTGGTAAGAATCCACCTGCAATGTGGGAGACCTGGGTTTGATCCCTAGGTTGGGAAGATCCCCCTGGAGAAGAGAATAACCAATGGCTACCTTCTCCAGTATACTGGCCTGGAGAATTCCATGGACTGTACAGTCCATGGAGTCACAAAGAGTCAGAAAAGACTGAGTGACTTTCACTTTCACTTCAGTCCTCTGCTATATACTTACCAGTTTCACAAAGCAACCCTCACCTTTGTGAAATTGCATTGCTTTTGTTTTTGTTTCTATAGCCTCAGCAGAAAGCCTTGGCTTACTTCCTTCTTCCTCTTTGTTCATTAACATCCTGGATGCCCTTGAGGGTTGCTTTTTGTTTATTTAGTCTGGCACGAGGATGATCCAGAGAGATGGTATGGGGTGGGAGGTGGGAGGGGGATTCAGGATTGGGAGCTTGTATACACCCGTGGCGGGAAGCCAATACAGTATTTTAAAGTAAAATAAAGTAAAAATAAATAAATAAATAATTTCATTGTGCTTAAAGTATTTATAAAGCTCATATCCCCAAAACCTGATAAAAAAAAAAAACTGCCCTTCATGGCCAATATTCATATACTCCTTATCCTTTCATCTGTTGATGGACTCATAGGTTGCTCCCATGTCCTGGATACTGTGAACAGTGTTTCAGTGAACATTGGAGAGCATGTCTTTAGAAGGAACAAAATTGAATCATTTGTAGAGATGTGGATGGACCTAGAATCTGTCATATAGAGTGAAGTAAGACAGAAAGAGAAAAGCACATATCATACATTAATGCATGTATGTGGAATCTAGAAAAATGGTACAGATGAACTTATTTGTAAAGCAGGAATAGAGACACGGACTTAGCGAATGGACTTTTGGACCCAGGGGAAGAGAGAGTGGGATGAATGGATGATTGGGATTGACCTTTGTGCATTGCCATGTGTAAAACAGAGAGCTGGGAAGGTGTTGCACAGCACAGGGAGCTCATCCCAGTACTCTGTGGTAACCTAGACAGGTGGGATGGATGGTGGGGTTGGGAGGGAGGTCCAAGAGGGAGGGAATATGTGTATACCTATAGCTGATTCACTTTGTTGTACAGAAGGAAGTAACACATATTGTAAAGCAACTATAACCCAATTTAAAAAGAAAAAGGTCTTTGTCTTTCAAAAATTATATCAGTCATTTTTATGTGACTGTCACAGAGACAGTTCCTGACTCCAATTTCTATACCCAGTCTGATAAATGCCCAGGAGGATGACATCATCACTGAAGGTGATCCAAGTGTCTCATCTGTGGAAGGCAGAATTCTAAGATAGTGTACAAAAGTCTTATCCTATAGGATTATACCTTGTATAATTGCCAGGGTTTGTCAAGATAGTTGGAGAGTCATTCCCAAGGAGAAGGTCATGTTATGTGACACAGCTGACATCAAGAAAGAGAGATTATCCTGAGTTGACATGACTTTATTAGATGAGCCCTCAAAAGGATTATGATCTCCCATAAGAGGAAGATTCTCCATTGTTAGCTTTAGAGTTGGAAAGATGACCTTTCCTGAGACTACAAATGTCTAAGAAAACATTTGTAGACAGTGCCTTGGATCCTCATAAACTGCTCTTACAGCTCATCCTCCTCTGACTTTGACTCAATGACTTATCATAATGTTTACTGAGAGACTCTACTATGTGCTATACACTGGTCTTCAAACAGTCATAATAGGAGACTGCAATCTCAGTGAAATATTTCTGTTATGATTGAAAATGTCCTCAAACTCTATGAATAATATCAGGCAGCTAAACCCAGACATACATCACCCTCTTTATTTTAGTCCAAGCCTCATTTTTACCCAAATAGTTTGAGTCAGCTGATGATTTACCAGACTTGTCCCCTGAGGCAGGGACTATACAAAGAAAGTTACCAGGGTAAACAATCTGTCTGATCTGATAAAAAGATAAGGCATCCAGAATAGCTTTCAGCCTATGGATATTTTAAAAACCAGCCATACTTCTTAGTTCAGTGGCTTCAAAGATATGCTTCCTTGGATTAGTGGAAAATATTGATTTCATGTCTTGTGATTCGTTTAAAAGTATGTGGTTTATTTAGTATCAGTTCAGTTCAGTCAGTTCAGTCGCTCAGTTGTGTCCAACTCTTTGCAACCCCATGAATTGCAGCATGCCAGGCCTCCCTGTCCATCACCAATTCCCGGAGTTCAATCAAACTCACGTCCATCGAGTTGGTGATGCCATCCAGCCATCTCATCCTCTGTTGTGTCCTTCTCCTAATCTCCCAGTTCATCCCCCCTACCCACCTATGTCCACATGTCCTTAAAAAGTAAAAATAGAACTAGCATATGATCCAACAATATGATACCCAATTGCTGGGCACATACTGGGAAAAGTATAATTCAAAAAGAAACATGCATCCCAACATTCATCACCAAACATTTTAATGCAAACACGAATATTGTCATTATACAAGGGAAGAAAAATATTTAAAAAGGTAGATTATTTGATCTGATTTTATTCACTCCTTCTCCCCTATTTTTCATGGCAATGATAAGTGGGTTTGGAAAGATAACTGATATTTCTCTGACTTCAATAAGTAGAAGATTCCCTGGA
Source organism: Nanger dama (assembly GCA_917880005.1). Lineage (NCBI taxonomy): Eukaryota > Metazoa > Chordata > Mammalia > Artiodactyla > Bovidae > Nanger > Nanger dama. The sequence continues at coordinate 61,561,122 of CAKJTW010000004.1, read as the reverse complement.
TTCCTGTGAGATATGCCAAGGAAAAATGGTGACCTGTCATATGAGTAAACAAAGGATGTTGCAGTCATCAACCACTGCTGCCATCCTGGATGGCTATCCCAGGGAGAGCTCAGGATGCAGATAAATGGTCTGCCCACTACCAAGACCTTAGCCACTGTATACAACCCCAGCTGTGTAGCAAGAAGAGACCCAGGATGCGAAGCACAGGATGTTGGCACCATATAGCTGAAGTGCATATCAAAGGAAAGATTTCAGTGAACCCAGACTCTTACATCTTCCCATATGTAGAAAATCACTAAATTCCGTAACTTGATACATCTGTTTCTTTTTAATCAATATTAACCTTTTGATATTCATATTACCTACCTCTTGTTGTAAAAATTCCTATATATACTGGCTACATCCTTGCCTCTTCAGAGTAGTCCCTCAGAGTGACCTGAGATGCTATATCACTGGCTTAAGCCCTCAACATTGTCTGCTGAAAATATAATTTTCAAATTTTAGTTTGCACATTTTTTTCAAGTCAACAGAGGGAAAAATTACCTTGATGATCCCAGAGTTTCTTCATGTAAACTGTGTAAATCAACTGAATTGGAGTCGCTACAACAAAACCTCACAAGGAATTTCAATCCACTCCCTTTCCAGGTGAATTCATATCTGAGAAGCCCTGAAATAGTGTAAGAAGAAAGTCATGAATTAAAGTAAAGCATCATTGAGACTAAACAACAAGAGATATAAGCTGCTTTGACAGGAAAGGGCTTTCTGCAAAAGGATCCTTTGTCCTCTCACTAACTTTAAACCAGGCATCCTACTCTCTACTCATCCCTGGCTGGAGCACACCTTTCAAATCTTTTGAAATAATCTGTTGAGTCCTTCTGTAGATTAAAGAAGGAAATATGAAGACCAAGCAATTAAAAGTCAGCAAAATCAAGACCAGGAGCTGACTGTGGCTCAGATCATGAACTTCTTATTGCCAAATTCAGACTTAAATCAAAGAAAGTAGGGAAAACCACTAGACCATTCAGGTATGACCAAAATCAAATCCCATGTGATTATACAGTGGAAGTGACAAATAGACTGAAGGATTAAATCTGATAGAGTGCTTGGAGAGCTATGCATGGAGGTTCATGACAGGAAGCAGTGATCAAGACCATCTCCAAGAAAAAAAATTGCCAAAAGACCAAATGATTGTCTGAGGAAGCTTTACAAACAGCTATGGAAAGAAGAGAAGTGAAAGGCAAAGGAAAAAGAAAAGATATACCCATTTGAATGCAGAATTCCAAAGAATAGCAAAAAGAGATAAGAAAGCCTTTCTCAGTGATCAATGTAGAGAAATAGAAGAAAATGATAGAATGGAAAAGACTAGAGATCTCTTCAAGAAAATTAGAAATTCCAGGGGAACATTTCACACAAGGATGGGCAAAACAAATGACAGAAACTGTGTAGACCTAACAGAAGCAGAAGATATTAAGAAGAGGTGGCAAGAATATACAGAAGAATTATACAAAAAAGATCTTCAAGACCCAGATAGCCATAATGGTGTGATCCCTCACCTAGAGCCAGATATCCTGGAATGTGAAGTCAAGTGGGCCTTAGGAAGCATCACTATGAACAAAGCTAGTGGAGGTAATGGAATTCCAGTTGAGCTATTTCAAATCCTAAAAGATGATGCTGTGAAAGTGCTGTACTCATTATGCAAACAAATTTGGAAAATTCAGCAGTGGCATTGGACTGGAAAAGGTCAATTTTCATTCCAGTCCTAAAGAAAAGCAATGCCAAAGAATGTTCAAACTATCACAAAATAGCCCTCATCTCATGCTAGCAAACTAACGTTCGAGGTTATCTAAGACAGGCTTCAACAGTATGTGAGCTATGAACTTCCAGATATCCAAGCTGGATTTAGGAAAGGCAGAGAAACCAGAGATCAATTTGCAAAAATCCATTGGATCATATAAAAAGCAAGAGAATGCCAGAAAAACATCTACTTCTTCTTTATTGACTAAGCCAAAGCATTTGTGTAGATCACAATGAATTGTGGAAAATTCTTCAAGAGATGGGAATACCTGACCTGCCTGTTGAGAAATCAGTATGCATGTCAAGAAACAACAGTTAGAACCAGACATGGGACAACAGACTGGTTCCAAATTGGGAAAGGAGTATGCCAAGGCTGTACATTGTCACCCTGCTTATTTAGCCATATGCAGAGTACATCATGCAAAATGCTGGGCTGGATGAAGCACAAGCTGGAATCAAGATTGCCAGGATAAACATCAATAACCTGAGATACACAGATGACACCACATTTATGGCCAGAAGTGAAGAGGAACTGAAGATCATCTTGATGAAATTGAAAGAGGAGAATGAAAAAGCTGGCTTAAAACTCAACATTCCAAAAGATCATGGCATCCAGTCCCATCAGTTTATGGCAAATAGATGAAGAAACAATGAAAACAGTGACAGATTTCACTTTCTTGGGCTCCAAAATCACTGCAGATGGTGACTGCAGTCATGAGATTAAAATACACTTGCTCCTTGGTAGAAAAGCTATTGCAAACCTAGACAGCATATTGAATAGCAGAGACATTGCTTTGTCGACAAATGTCCATCTAGTCAAAGTTATTGTTTTTTAGTTATCATGTATGGATGTGAGAGTTGGACTATAACGAAAGCTGAGCACTGAAGATTTGATGCTTTTGAGCTGTTGGAAAAGAATTTTGAGAGTCCCTTGGACTGCAAGGAGATCCAACAAGTCAGTCCTAAAGGAAATTAGTCCTGGATATTCGTTGGAAGGACTGATGGTGAAGCTAAAGCTCCAGTACTTTGGCCACCAGATGCGAAGAACTGACTCATTAGAAAAGACCTAGATTCTGGGAAAGATTGAAGGCAGGAGGAGAAGGGGATGACAGAGCATGAGATAGTTGGATGGCATTGTTGGGGCCAGTGTGAGAAAAGCAAGACAGACTCCATCTTGAAGCCCGTCATCCATCTTAAAGACAGATGTGAACTGGGCATGAATCTTGCCGAAGAGTAAGGAAACTCTCACTAAAGAAATCCAGGTCTCCTGGAGACTTCCCCTCCCTACCCATGACAAATGGAGACTGTAGTTGAGGTCAGGCTGCCCCTGTTAGATTAACCATGGAGACATTCCCCCTTGATGTATAATCATTGCTCCCTCCACCCTTTAATCTTCATTGTTTGTTCCCCTAGCACCTATTTGTTGTAAAACTCAGTCATATACAACAAAGAGGTTGTTACTATGTAACAAGTCATGTAGTGTGCAGTACAAAACTGGGCCTTCCAGAAACATCAGGGTCTTTGTTGGAAACTGATTCCCCTTGAACACGCTGGAGTAATAAACTGTATTCCACTGTCTTGAGTGTCCTCTGAGGTGTGTTTTCGTGACTCCGGATTCCACAACAGTATCACTGACTCGATGGATATGAGTTTGAAGCAAGCTCCAAGAGTTGGTGATGGACAGGGAAGCCTGGCCTGCTGCAGTCCATGGGGTCACAAAGAGTCAAACACAACTAAGCAACTGAACTGAAGTGACTGAATTAACAGATGACAAGATTTCTTCCCTAGCTTCCCAAAACCGTGTGACCAAGTTGTGTGCAAACGATAACATTGAGAAGGTCTTGAGGAGTTGATAAGCCTGCACAGAAGTCTGCACACAGTGGGGGATGTGACCACTCTGACACTCCGTGTCAATGATTAACTGAGATGACTTCCCTGTTTTCCTTTAAAAACTTTTATGGCAGAGTAAAATATTCAGAGGTTGTTTTTTGGGGACACTGAGTCCATTTACTCCCTAGAATGCTCACATTCTGATTAAAGACAACTTTCCTTTCCTTTCAGCCTTTTGCAAATATTACTTTTTGCAACAGTGTGCAGCTAGATCTGATTCAGTAACAAAGATGAGGTCACTGTCCTTGGTTTCTCTAACTGTGCAACATAGTTGAAACACATAGAAGGCTTACTTAAAATGAAACTGAATCTAAGTTGATCAGTCTGTTCAAGAAGGCAGGCCAGGTCAGTACTCTCCCTTAATGTGATGGAAATGGAAAGTAATTATGTAGATCTTGAAAAGATCTACATAATATAGGTATTTTTTGTTTGTTTGTTTTTGAAATATGAGTAAATGGTTCAATATAACACTTTAAAATAATAAAGAAAAGTAGAATGCTTTTGTTTTCTCATTCAAACTTTGTGGAGGTCACCAAGTTTCATTTTAGAATACATTAAATCCATCATATATTCATCACTAATTTGGGATTTTTTTAAACTGCAATTATTAGAAAAATGGAATTTTGCATATATAAAAAGGTGTCTACTGACCTTTGGAAACCTTGGTTCTTTAGTTAACTAATTGTATGCAAATGAAAAAAATCAGTGAGCATATTTAAATGTAAATTTTACATCTCTTTTTCTCACTTTTTAAGTCATTTTACTTCTTTCATTGGTTTTGTGCCAAGAGCTCAAGAATGTGATTTATTTAGGTTTCCATTTCTGCTGTGTACCTAATATGCGAAAACAGTCTGTGCCATCATTAAAAAGTCATTTTAACAAATGACCACAGCATGCCTTGCTACTTTACTCATCCTCTGTTTCTGTGTGAAAGAGCTGGAAACACTTGGGTTCACACTTCCCTGAAAACCAAGGCAACCTGCTTGCAAATCTGAGATTCCAAGAGCACAAACTTTCTCATGCCATCATCATCAAACAAGATTGATGAGACTTCCACCTACTGACACCACTGAGCTTGTTCAGTGTCTATATCATTTGAACAGTTCTTAGTAAAGTCAGTTTTCATGCTGATACCTATCTGGTGGACACAGAGACATGGGGCAGAGAAGGAGGGTGAATTCTTACTGAACTTGTGGTCTGTGCCCCACTCTATGCAAGACCTTCTACATATCCCATGTGTCATTAAATACTCATAACCCAGCAAAGTAGGCATCGTTGCACTCATTTGCAAATGACAAATAGGAGTATCACCTTGGAAAAAAATAGACCAAAGTCAAGCGACTACAAGGCAAGAGAATTAGAATTTAAATCTAGGTTTTTCCAAGTCTAGATTTCTTAAAATTATTTTGCTTTGTCTCACTTCCCTTCCATAGCCCCTCTCTCCCTCAAATATATACACAGAAATAAACCCAGAGGTTGTACTTGGTCTTGTATTACATGTAAAGTCAATAAATATTACTCACAGGCTGTGACAGAAGAATTTCTCTCTGATAAAATTCCCCATTGTATTTCTTTGTCAGTTTCTGAAATTCCCACCACCTGAGATTTTAGAAGATTAGAGGTTTCACCACTCTACCAACATGTTAATTTATTCTTTTGCCTTGCTTCAGTAGTGTCTGTGCTTTATTCTAACAACGATCTTGAGTCAGATAAATAAATCATATTATATGTGAACTACCCAAAACAACCACCATGCATAATCTTGACTTCCAATACCAAGCCAAGGGTGCTAAGTAGGATCACAGCACACAAAGCACACAGAACCCATCTCTCCTATGCTTCCAACAAGATCTACACAGCAGCCTGTCAGCAGCACAATGCACCTCATCCATGTGCTCCTCTTTGGGCCTGTCTAACCCTGCAGAGAAAAGAGCCTCTCTGCCACCAGACTCACCGGGCTCAGGCCTTCTCATTGTGATGGGAGGGAGAACATGTTACTGAATTGGGCCCCTTTGTTGGTAGAGAGTTGCCTTTAATTAGAATTCCAGCAACTGGAGAGATTGTAACTCAGTGTCCCTAAAGAATCACCTCTGAAGATTCTTCTTGACTGTGAAAAGGGAAAGAGGGAAGTAATCTCAGTTAATCCTCGAAACAAGGGTCAGAATGGTCACCGCTTTCCACTGTATGCATACTCCTTGTGATCTTTCCTTAGATGTATCTTGTTCACACAGTCCTTTTGTGAGATTACTGAAGGAGGTGCTAGGGAAGAGATCCAGTCATCTGTTAACTACTTATTCTTCATTTCTACTTCTTTAATCTACGGAAAGGACCCACAAATTAGTCAAGGTGTTGTGTGATTAGAAGAATGAAAGATATGCTGGGGCTGGAGATGAGCAGAGCATAGGGGTACCTGGTTTAAAGTTAGTGACTAGACAAAATGGTGCCTCAGGCAAAGAACTCTTTCCTGCTCTATTTGCACAAAGTCATAATGGAAGAACTGACCGTTTCCCTTTTTCAAGTTCAGTTCAGTTGAGTTCAGTTGCACAGTCGTGTCCGACTCTCTGCAACCCCATGAATTGCAGTACGTCAGGCCTCCCTGTCCATCACTAACATCTGGAGTTCACTCAGACTCACATCTATCAAGTCAGTGATGCCATCCAGCCATGTCATCCTCTGTCATTCCCTTCTTCTGCTGCCCCCAATCCCTCCCAGCATCAGAGTCTTTTCCAATGAGTCAACTCTTCGCATGGCCAAAGTACTGGAGTTTCAGCTTTAGCATCATTCCTTCCAAAAAATCCCAGGGCTGATCTCCTTCAGAATGGACTGGTTGGATCTCCTTGCAGTCCAAGGACTCTCAAGAGTCTTCTCCAACACCACACTTCAAAAGCATCAATTCTTTAGCGCTCAGCTTTTTTCACAGTCCAACTTTCACATCCATACATGACCACTGGAAAGACCATAGCCTTGACTAGGTGGACCTTAGTCGGCAAAGTAATGTCTCTGCTTTTGAATATGCTATCTAGGTTGGTCATAACTTTCCTTCCAAGGAGTAAATGTCTTTTAATTTCACGTCTGCAGTCACCATCTGCAGTTATTTTGGAGCCCAAAAACATAAAGTCTGACACTGTTTCCACTGTTTCCCCATCTATTTGCCGTGAAGTGATGGGACTGGATGCCATGATCTTAGTTTTCTGAATGTTGAGCTTTAAGTCAACTTTTTCACTCTCTTTCACTTTCATCAAGAGGCTTTTTAGTTTTCTTCACTTTCTGCCATAAGGGTGGTGTCATCTGCATATCTGAGGTTCTGGATATTTCTCCCAGCAATTTTGATTCCAGCTTGTGCTTCTTTCAGCCCAGCGTTTCTCATGATGTACTCTGCACATAAGTTAAATAAACAAGGTGACAACAGACAGCCTTGACGTACTCTTTTTCCTATTTGAAACCAGTCTGTTGTTCCATGTCCAGTTCTAACTGTTGTTTCCTGACCTGCATGTAGGTTTCCTAAGAGGCAGGTCAGGTGATCTGCTATTCCCATCTCTTTCAGAATTTTCCATAGTTTATTGTGATCCACACAGTCAAAGGCTTTGGCATAGTCAATAAAGCAGAAATACATGTTTTTTCTGCAACTCTCTTGCTTTTCCCATGATCCAGCAGATGTTGGTAATTTGATCTCTGGTTCCTCTGCCTTTTTAAAACCAGCTTGAACATTTGGAAGTTCATGTACTGCTGAAACCTGACTTGCAGAATTTTGAGCATTACTTTGATAGCGTGTGAGATGAGTGCAATTGTGTGGTAATTTGAGCATTCTTTGGCATTGCCTTTTTGGGGATTTGAATGAAAACTGACCTTTTCCAGTCCTGTGGCTACTGCTGAGTTTTCCAAATTTGCTTTCATATTGAGTGCAGCACTTTCACAGCATCATCTTTCAGGATTTGAAATAGCTCAACTCGAATTCCATCACCTCCACTAGCTTTATTCATAGTGATGCTTTCTAAGGCCCACATGACTTCACATTCCAGGATGTCTGGCTCTAGGTGAGTGATCACACCATCGTGATTATCTGGGTCTTGAAGATCTTTTTGTACAGTTCTTCTGTGTATTCTTGCCACCTCTTCTTAATATCTTCTGCTTCTGTTAGGTCCATACCATTTCTTTCATTTACAGAGCCCATCTTTGCATGAAATGTTCCTGTGGTATCTCTAATTTTCTTAAAGAGATCTCTAGTCTTTCCTATTCTATTGTTTTCCTCTATTTCTTTGCACTGATCACTGAGGAAGGCTTTCTTATCTCTCCTTGCTATTCTTTGGAACTCTGCATTCAGATGCTTATATGAGATTTCACAAATCGTAAAGACAATAATACCCACCTTGGTGTGCTGTGAAAATTATATAGAGAATACTTCTCTTAGTACTCAAGAAGTATTCCTTGAGTTTAGGCATTATATCATTGTTAAAGTATAAATTCTATGTTAGGGCTAAATATTAACTGCTGTCATCTGATATGACTAGTCAATATCCATGTGATCCCTAGATAATAAAAGACCGTTACAAACTAGGAGATATATTTATATCCACTTGTTAATTGTCTTAATGCTTGACACAGAGCAACCACTTTAAATATGTATGTATTTTAGATGAACTATCTACCTATCTAAATATGTGGTTATTTACTTATGATCTGTTCAAGTCTACTTTCTCTCTTTCTATTTATATATTTATGGGTGTAAAAGGGTGAAAGGGGCAAGTTTATTTTATGTGAGATAGTTGTGAGTGACCTTTCAAGGAGTGAGAAGATAAGGATTTATAAATAAAAGAAGCTCTTTAGGAATTTATAATTAAGAAGTAAATACATATAAAAAATTTTAACAAATATTTAAGAAAAATATATATGTAAGTTTGCATGACTTTCAAACATATTCCCTATGTTCATTAAAAGGGCAGTTTGTGGGCTGGGAAAACAGAGAAGTGTTTGGAACACAGAGCTTAAAAAATGAATAAGAGAGATTACTGCTGTTTGCAAGGAACTGAAGATATTTATAGGTATTTGCATGACTTATTTAATTTTCATAGCACTGTAAAGTGGATATTATTTGTCATCATTTCATGAATGAGAATTCTAATGCTAAGGTCACACAGTTAGTATAAAGCAGAGCAGGTTTTGGATTCATAATCCTTTAATTTTCATGAAACTCTGCCTCTTCAAAGAGCCCTAGGTTATCTCAGGTGGATTCAAAGGCAAACTCGAAGATGTGGCACACAAGGGAAGGGAGGAGAACAAGATAGTTTATTTAAATGAAAGGAAGTTAATGGATTATTAATTTTTTCATTTATTTATATTTATAAAGGAAGGAAACATTTATGCTTGTATTTATAAAGGAAGAAAAAATGAAAGGGAAAAGACCAAAATCATAATTCACTTTTGCACAATTCAGCAGGTTTTGAAAGTATTTTTTACATAAAATTATTTGCCAAAATCAAGTCTGATCATACTAGTTAAGCCATCCTGATATGTTTCCTTGTTAAACTCTTTCTGTGACTCACCATCATGTAAAAGATGTGGTCTCAGCTGTTAGCTGGCATTACAAATGGGCCATCCTCCACCACTTCACAAAACATGTGCACGCGCGCACACACACACACACACACATATCCATTCTCTGGCTTTTGCTACCTCATCACTCACTTTCAACTGCCTCTGTGTATTTGGTTCTTCAGCAACTTTATAAAATTTATAGTTGTTTCCCAGTTGGATTTCTCTGTACCCACCTTGGTGTTTTCACACTGATGCCTTTGCCCATTTCTCTCTCTTTTCCTCAATATGGATATAAATATTTTGGTAGGAGGAATCAGAAAATAAATTCTATTTCTCTACTTTTCTTCTACAAAGTGTTCCAAAAATCTGAAGGCTTCACACACTCTAAAACACTGCAAATTAGTTAGAATGATGTCCTTTTTGTCTCTGGTGACTATTTCTGTCCTAGCACTTTTGCTGTGATATTATGATGATCTATGACTAAATCTCTTCTTCATCTAAGTCATGGATTTCTTGAAGATAAGAACCACAGGTTTTACTTATCTTTGTGTTCCTAATACATATCAGCAGTCTGGTTAAAAAAAAAAAGTTTTTAAAGAATTATAAATAGTCAATATCCCTCAGATGATTAGATTTTGAAATCTAACACATTTTTCGCTGTTTCTATTTGAAAAAAAATATTGCTTATAGTTGACAGCATTGGACATAACTCTTGATGACACCTGCACGCTTGCCTCCTGATCTCCACACCTTTATGCAACCTCCTCCCCTTGAATGTGGACCATACCCCATGACTTGCTTCTGTGAGCAATAAAGTAAGAAAAAAGTGATAGAATGTCACTTTTCAAAGTGGTTTATAAAAACTAAATTTTTTCTTAACTCTCTCTGGGCTCCTAGCTTGCTAGCTCTAATGAAATTATCTGCTACAAGGAGAGGCCCATGTGGCAAGGATCCGAGGGTAGCATTTGGTTTACAGAAAAAGAAATAAGACCCTCAGTGCAGCAGCTCACAAGAAACTACATCCTGTCAGTAACCACATGACAGGAGTGAGCTTGAAAGCAGATCCTTTCACTGTCAAACCTTGAGATGAGACCACAGTCCCCTTTGAATCTTGACTGCAACCTTTGAGGGCCCCTGAGGCAGAGAGTCACAGCTGAGCCACACTGGATTCTGATCTATAGAAACAGTAAAATAATAACTGCTATTGTTTCAAACCACTACAGTTTGGGTAATGATGTATGTAGTAATAATGACTAATGCATTATACTAGAGGAATTCAAGCTTTATCAAGTTTGTTTTGTGCTTGTACGTACACACACACACACACCCCTTAGGAATTCCATTACTTTTACGATTTGAACAGACTTAGTTAAATTGAGTTACATATTGCTGAAATAATACATGCCCTCCATTGTTAAAATGACTTGAACACTAGTGTGAATTAAAATGAAGCCTAGATATAAAATAATTCTCATGTCTCACAAGCATTAGAAGGCTGCTTCTTGTGAGTTCTAATTCTTACTAGAGAGAGAATTTCTGAAAATTAGATAATTTTTGTAAAATCATCCATTTGTACTTAACCATTTAATATCTAGTCTCAAATCCAGATTAGGATCTCTTTAAAGATTTGGCTGGTCTCAGCCATTGAAAATGAGTTATATCCTGAAGGTTATACAATGCACAATCATAATAGCTTTTAATAGCAGATTGCAAATCTGATAAAATTTATTCCAGAATAATCTAATGGCATTTATGCTTAATGTTATCACATATAAGTAGTGGCTCTATTTTATTTTTCCTCTAGAAATACACAGGGATAACACTCAATATTTTCAATTAAGGAGACTCAATAGTCATCAAATAGACATCTCTAAAAAGGCATAAAAGCAAAAAGAAAAACAATAGAAAAAAGATGAATGGTGCAAGAAGAAGGTAAGTGTCAGTAAAACTTCCTCAACACAATATACTTTACATGTTTAACAATCTTATCTGATTTTTATCACTAATTCAAAATTCAGTGTTGAAGTAGCTGAGAAATGGAGCTTGAAATCATATACAGTATGATTTTCAAGCCAAATATTTTAAAATGGTCAAACCCACTGATTTCTTGTCAGAGCATGAAGCAGAGACCAAGACAGAGTGTAAAGTGAGACATTTCCAACTAGACAGGCATACCAGCACAACAAAGGCATTTTCTTACTGAAAGGCAAAGGAAGTGAAACTGCTAAAGCCAGAACCAGAAGTATATTAAAGAGATGAATGTTAAAAATGCATCTTATTTGAATGCATTGCATAGCTTATCACCACAGACCAAAGTTCAGACTTCATGTAACTCTCAGAAACATGAGAAAAGGTAATAATCTTACATATGAAATAACTTTGTTTGTACTAATCTTCCTAAGGCTTACTTAACTTCACACTTCAGGATATCCACTCTAGATGAGTGACTACACCATCATGTTTACCCAGGTCATTAAGACCTTTCTTGATTAGTTCTTCTGTGTATACTCACCACTGCTTCTGTTTTGTCTTCTTCTGTTAGGTCCTTACCATTTCTATCCTTTATTGCGCCCATCCTTGCATGAAATGTTCACTTGATATCTCCCATTTTCTTGAAGATATTTCCATTCTATTTTTCCCTCTATTTCTTTGCTTTATTTAAGAAGGCTTTCTTGTCTCTCTTTGCTATTCTCTGAAGTTGTGCATTCAGTTGGGTATATCTTTCCCTTTTTCATTTCTCTTTTTACAGCTATTTAAAGCCTCTTCAGATAACCACTTTGCCTTCTTTCATGTCTTTTCTGGGGGCTGGTTCTAGTCACTGGCTCCTGTACATTGTTACAAACCTCTGTCCATAGTTCTTCAGGCACTGTGTCTACCAGGTCTAATCCCTTAAATCTATTAATCACCTCCACTATCAGTGGTTTTCCCTACTTTCTTCAATTTAAGCCTGAATTTTGCAATAAGGAGTTTATGATCTGAGCCAGTCAGCTTCAGGTCTTGTTTTACTGATTGTATAGAGCTTCTCCATCTTTGGCTGCAAAGAACATAGTCAGCCTGATTTGGATAATGATCATCTGGTGATGTCCATTTATAGATGTTTCTTGAGTTGTTAAAAAAAAAAGGTGTTAACCTTTGTTCTGCTTCATTTTGAACTCCAAGATCAAACTTGCTTGTTATTCCCAGTATCTTTTGACTTTCTACTATTGCATTCCAAGTGTCTTTAACTAAAAACATATCTTTGTCTTGGTTTTAATTCTAGAAGGTGTTGTAAATCTTCACAGTCAACTTCAGCTTCTTTAGCATCAGTCCTTGGGGCATGGGCTTGACTTATTGTTGTTAGGTAGTTAGAACAGGAAAAAGGAGTCCAAAATAGCAGTGGCTAAAAGACAAAGAAAGGAAAAAGCCCACTAAAATGGAACAAAAGAAAATCTGAGGGCTAGGGTGAGAACCTCAAGTGAAACAAACAGCCCTCCCACATACAACATGCTCAGAGGGGAAGACAAATGTATAAAAGGTGGAAGCCAAGATAGATTGAGGCCTCACCTTTGGGGTCGGCCACCCTCATGCCTCTAGGATGTACTCTCCTTTGCTTGCCGAATAAAACTGAGCTGTAAGCAAGCTGTAACAGTGGTCTGCCGTTTCAAATTTTTGCTGAGGTGAGACAGAATGTAGGAAATTGCACACCTTCTCAATACTGTGATGTTGAATGATTTGCCTTGGAAATGAAACACATCCTTCCTGTCATTTTTGAGGCTGCACACAAGTACCACATTTTGGAATCTTTTGTTGACTCTAAGGGTCCCTCCATTTCTTCGAAGGGATTCTTTCCTAAGTTAGTAGACACAATAATCATCAGAATTAAATTTTCCCATCCTGTCCATTTCAGTTCACTAATTCCTAAGATGTCAATCTCACCAAGTCCTTCATGACCACATCCAATTTATCTTGATTCCATTGACCTAATATTACAGATTTCTAGGCACTATTGTTCTTTACAGACTTGGACTTTACTTTCACCACTAGACACATCCGCAGCCAAGCATTAGTTCCTCTTCGCCCCAGCTGCTTGCTTCTTACTGAGTTATTAGTATTTTTTTATTAGTAATTACTAATTAACTAATGTGTTAAGTAACTTGTAATTACATAACACATTATGTAGTTCTGATTGGACAGAAGTCTTTTGTGAAATTATTAATACTTTAGGTTTGCCTGTTTGTTAATGATAGCTTCCAATACAGGGGATATATATCCAATGAAGGAAACATTAAAATTATTTTATTGTTTCTACTTTAAATAAATATTGTCTAATAGGAGAATAGTTTTTGAGGTAGAACAAAGAGAAATATTTTACTCCTCCTGTAAACATCTTCTATAAATGCTTTTAGAATTTTGATAGGGATTGCACTGTCCCAGTTGATAGTCTTGAGTAGTACTGCCATCTTAATGATATTACATCTTCCAGTCCAGGAACATGGGATTTTGAACCATTTATTTATGTCTTCTTTAATTTATTTCAGTAAGATTTTGTAGTTTTCAGTGTGCAAGTCTTTTACCTGCTTGGTTAAGTTTAAGTCTAAGTATTTTATTCATTATTATTCTATTGTAAATTGATTTTTCCTTAATTTCTTTTCTGGTATGCTCATTTTTAATGTATGCACTTCAAATTAATTTAATTTTGTGTTATTATTTTATATCTCTGAGCTTCCCTGGTGTCTCAGAGGTTAAAGCATCTTCCTGGAATGCGGGAGATTTTATATCTGGCAAATTTTCTGAATGCACTTAGCTGTAATAAATAGGGGGTTGTTTTTTACCTAGGTCTAGAAGCTTTTAGGATTTTCTGCATGTAAGATTATGTCATCAGTGAAAATGAATAATTTTAGCATTTCCTTTCCCAATTAGGTGATTTTTATTTATTCTTCTTGCTTAATTACTCTGGCTAGTGCTTTCAGTACAGGGTAGAATAGAAATAGGAAAAGTAGCTATTATTTTCTTTCTCATGATCATAGAAAAAGCTTTCATCTTTCACAGTTATGAGGCTAACTGTGGGATTTTCATATATGAGCTTTAACTGTTAAGGAATATTCTTTTTATTCATATTTAATTTAGCATTTTTATCATGAAAGGATGTTGAATTATGTTAAATGAGTTTTCTTTCTCTATTTATATGATCATTTTTTCCTTTCTTTCTATCAGTTTGGTATATCAACTAACTTCTGTATGTTGAAGTTTTCCTGCAATCTGGGAATAAATCTCTCTCGCTTATGGTTTACAACCCTACTACACTGATGAATTTTGTTTATGGATATTTCTTGCTGAGAATTTCATATCAATAATATTCAAGAGTATAGGCCTATACCTTCTTTTAGCATATTTGTCTAGCTGGCTATCAGGGTTATGTGGACTGTAGTGAATAAGTTAAGGAGTATTTACTTCTTTTTAAATGTTTTTTAAATGTTTGGAAATTTTACTAGTGAAACACCTGCTCCAGGGCTGCTCCTTTGTTAAGAAGTATTAATTTTTAATTCAATTTTAGTTCAGTTCAGTTCAGTCACTCAGTCGTGTCTGACTCTTTGTGACCCCATGAATTGCAGCACGTCAGGCCTCCCGTCCATCACCAACTCCCAGAGTTGTTCTTAGAGTCAGTGATGCCATCCAGCCATCTCATCCTCTGTTGTCCCCCTTTTCCTCCTGCCCCAAATCCCTCCCAGTATCAGAGTATTTTCCAATGAGTCAGCTCTTCACATGAGGTGGCCAAAGTACTTAAGTTTCAGCTTCAGCATCATTCCTTCCAAAGAACACCCAGGACTGATCTCTTTTAGAATGGACTGGTCAGATCTCCTTGCAGTTCAAGGGACTCTCAAGAGTCTTCTCCAACACCACATTTCAAAAGCATCAATTCTTTGGCGCTCAGCTTTCTTCACAGTCCAACTCTCACATCCATACTTGACCACTGGAAAAACCATAGCCTTGACTAGATGGACCTATGTTGGCAAAGTAATGTCTCTGCTTTTTAATATGCTATCTAGGTTGGTCATAACTTTCCCTCCAAGAAGTAAGCATCTTTTAATTTCATGGCTGCAATCACCATCTGCAGTGATTTTTGGAGCCCCCAAAATAAAGTCTGACACTGTTTTCACTGTTTCCCTATCTATTTCCAATGAAGTGATGGGACCAGATGCCATGATCTTCGTTTTCTGAATGTTAAGCTTTAAGCCAACTTTTTCACTCTCAACTTTCACTTTCATCAAGAGGCTTTTTAGTTCCTCCTCACTTTCTGCCATAAGGATGGTGTTAATTCAATTTACTTATTAGTTGTAAGTCTATTCTGGTTTTTACTTACTGTAACTTAGTCTTGTAATGTAATGGATGTTTTTAGAAATTTGTCCATGTCATTTGGTTATTCAATTTCTTGGTGTACAATTATTCATTGTATTCTTTTATAATCTTTTTATCTCTGTAAAGTCTGTAAAAACAATTTCATGTTAATTTCTGATTTAGTAATTGGAACTTTTTATCTCTATTTTTCCTGGGTAACATAATTAATGGTTTGCTAATTTTCTTGAACATTTCCAAAAACCAACTTTTGATTTTATTGGTTTACTCTAATGTTTTTTTATTGTATAGCTTATTTATCTCTGCTCTAATCCTTATTATTATTATTATCATTCCTTCTGCAAAGTTTAGGTTTAGTTTGCTATTCTTTTTTCTAGATATAAATTTAGATTGTTGATCTAAATTTATTAATTAATGTATTTATTTATTTATTTATTTATTTATTTATTCATATATTTTCATCTATAAATTTCTCTGTTAGTAGTTATTTCACCATATCCCATAAATTTTGATATGCTATGTTTTTCTTTTAATTTGTCTCAAGGCATTTCTTAATTTCCTTTATGTTTTGTTCTTTGATTCATTGGTTATTTGAGTGTGTTGTTTAATTTTCACTTACCTGTGTATTTTCAATTTTCATTCTGGTTTTTTTTTATAGATTTGTCTCAGTGTGATTAGAAAAGATACTTTTCATAATTCAAATATTCTTTCTAATTTTCTTGCAACTTGTTTTGTGGCTACACATATGGTTTAGAAAGTACAGTGTATATGTGAAAAAGATGTCAAATGTTGTAAACTAGAGTTTTCTGTTGTGTCTTTCAGGTCCAATTAGTTTATAAGGATGTTTAAGTCCTATATTTACTTACTGATATTCTGTGTAAATATTTTATTCATTGTTAAAGTATTAAGGTTTCAACTATTAATATTATTACAAATTTGCATTTCTCCCTTCAATTCTAGCAACATTTGCTTTATATATTTGGGGGCTTTGATGTTTGGTTTATATTTAATTGCTACAGCCTCTTGGTTACCTGCCCCTTTCATCAACATATAATATGATTATATTTCTCTCACAACAGTTTTTAACTTACTGTTTGAAGTGTCTTGATTACTATTTGCACAAAACACATTTTCTCATTCTTACACTTTTAACATACTTGTATCTTTCGAATTAAAGTGAGTCACTTGTAGGTAATATATCTACCTACAATACAGGTAGTGGATCCTGTATTTTGTCTCCTGACCCATCTCTACCTTATGATTGGAGAGTTTAATCAATTTATATTTTGAATTCAGTTACTGATAAGGAAAGATTTACTTCTGCCAACTTGCTATTTGTTTTCTGTATGTTATAAAGCTTTCATACAACATATAACTTGTAGAAAATTTAAAATGAAGTTTAAAATTAAATAATTTTAATTTAATAATTAAATTTTAATTTAAATGATATTTTAAATTTTAATTTAATAATTTTAATAATACTAGCTTTTATATTTGCCCTTGTGTTTGCCTTTACCACAGAACTTCCTATCTTCATATAAATTGGAAGTTGTTTTCTAGTATTCTTTCATTTCAACTTTGAGGAATTTGTGTGTGTGTGTGTTTTTATTATAGTCAAGTCAAGTGGTGAAAAACTTTCTCAGCATTTGTTTATATAGAAATATCTTGATTTCTCCCTCATTTTTAAAGGGCATTTTTAGCAGATATAGAATTCTTGGTTGACCTATATTTTTCTTTTGGCATTTTAAGCATATCATCACACTGCCTTCTGGGCCCTGAAGTTACAGATGAAAAATTTGCTGATACTATTGATGATCCCTTTTTGGGGTTATCTAGTACTAGGTGATTTCTAGTACCTTTCAAGGTTTTCTCTGTGTCTTTGGATTTTGGCTGTTTGGGTATAAGATATCTCAATGTGGATCTCTGAGTTTTTCCCCCACTGAGCTATTTAATTAGTAACTTTTAAATTTTCCTTAAATATTGGGGATTTTCAGCTATATTTCTTCCAGTAATCTTTCTGTCTCTTTAACTCTCTCTTCTCCTGGAAATTGCATAGTACATATACAGTTGGTATCCCATAAGTTCCTTAGAATCTGTTCAGGTTTCTTCAGTATTTTGTCTTTTTGCATCTCAGACTCATGAATATTTATTTTTATGTCTTCAAGTTCTCTGTTTCTTCTGCCTTCTTAAATTTTCTGTTAAGATTTAAATATTAGCTAGTATTTAATTTCAACTAACTAAATCAGCTAATGTTTAGTTGCAGTTATTGTAATTTTCATTTCAGTTTTTGTAGTTTTTCTTCCTGGGTTGGAAAAATGCCCTGGAGAAAGGAATGGGTACCCACTCCAGTATTTGTGCCTGGAAAATTCCATGGACATAATAACCTTATAGGCTACAGTTCCATGGGGTTGCAAAGAGCCAGACACGACTAAGCAACTTTCACTTTCACATTTTACTTTTCAATTCTAGAAGTTTTTAGGTTATTTTAAATGTAATTCCTATCTCTGTTATAGTTATATATATATATATATATAATATGTATATGTATATGTATATATATATATATATATAATTCTTTTAGTGTTTTTTGGTATTCAATTTTTCTTAGCTATTTTAGAACACTTGGCACAAATGATTAAAAATCAGTCAACTGTCTAGAATTCCTCAGGGATCATTTCTGTCAACATATTTTGCTCCTTTGTCTTAAATATGTTTTCTTGTTTATTTATTTTATACATTTTATTCAAAATTGAGCATTTAATTGTGACAATATGCTAACTATGGAAATTCTATTTCCTTTTACGGATTTAATGTTTTTCACTGTTCATATTATCAAAGGCTGCAGTAATCCTTTTATTTAGAGACTTCTGAATATTGTGTGTGTGTGTGTGTGTGTGTGTGTGTGTGTGTGTGTGTGTGTGTTGCAAAGACTTGCTTGTCAAGTATGACAACTGAAGTCTCTGTTCCTTTGGCTCATATTTAGCTAATGTATGTAAAGAGATTTCCTTAGTCCCAGAAGTTGACTAAAGCAAAAACAAACAAACAAAAACTACTATAAAATGAAAAAAGAGAGAGAGAATGACCATAGTTCTTTTATATTTTCTGAGTTATCCAAAAGGGAATGATTGCCTCACTTCAGTTTTTTAGATATTTAGCAGTAAAGCGAGAAAAGATTTGCATGATAATTTCCAAATAAGATCTGTTCTGCTCCCTTGGGTTGAGGGGTGTGTTACTGAGTCTGAGCTTGAACTGCTTGCTGCATGACAGGACAATAAATTGAGAGATGAGATGTTGGAACAAGGAATAGTGACTTTACTTGGAAAGCCAGCAAACCAAGAAGATGATGGACTAACGTCCCAAAGATCCATGTGACTGAAGTTAGAACTCAGGCTTCTTTTATACTAAAGGAAAGAGATGTGCTGATTGTTATAAACTTCTTGGTGCTGGCCAGATTCCTAAGGTAATGTCATAGTCCTTTGTTCTTGCAGCTAGCTGTTCAAGAAGACCTGATTGTGATGTTTCTATAAATCTCCAAGAAGACAAAACTTACTCTATATTCTGCAAGTTTTTATCTCTTTATGAATGGAAAAGTGGGAGGCAGAGCCTTGTGAATGGGATATCATGCATTTTTCAGACTATAGACAACATTATTTTGCAAAGTTGCTGAGCCCTCAAAACTAATAATTGAAAACAGAGCACAAAAGTTAGAGCCAAAGAAGTAATCAGGTTTGTTCTATTTTTTGTTACAGAAGAGCAATCAGAGTCAAGCTGCTTCACTGAAGCCCAGGGAGATAACAGGGCAATGGTGATTAAAAGTGCCATAAAACTTTCTGTTTTTGAGACTGATGTTTTTCTTTGATTGAGCATTTGCATGTATATTGAAAACCTCTGAGTATATTCCAGACTTCTAACAAAATGATTCAGAAGATATTTGGTTGTTCCTTTGATGCTTGTGTACTGTAACAAGAGCTTGGGGTTTTCTAGTCTGCTATTGTGTTGACATCACTCCCCCACAACATCCATTTTAAAATCTCATTTTTAGTGCTTAGTTTGATTAGTGGATAATAACATGTAAAACATTATTTTTTGATTGCCACTCAGAGTTATCCTGTTTCTTAATTTTATCAAGGAGATACATTTACCATTTTATAAGTATTTTGTTTATTGAATTTGCCACTTTACTAAATTTTCTCTTATTGTTTTAAGCTTTTGTGAATGACGGTAGTATTATTTTCTGAAATTTGTAATGTGGAACAAATGATTAATAATTGATTGTATCCTAAAAGAAATTTGTTATTCTGAGGGTTTATATTTTTAGGAAATACTTTCAGACTTATAATATGTAGATTTTAAGTTTTCTTTTTTTCATCTTAGAGAATATTAAACTTTGCTTTTCTCTATATATACCTATTTCTGTTATTCTTCTACTAAAAATATATATAAACCTATTTTTAAAGAAGGGGAGTGCATTTGCATGTTTATTGTTTTCTCCCTTCCTTTCATTACACATAGATGGATTGTTTTGTGCAAGCAGCCTAGGCTCTTGCCAAGGTTGATGACTTATATTACTCAGTGAACTGTTCTGGGTAAGCCTATTGACATCCTTATTTGATCACTGTTTCTGACAAGTAAGTCAGTAGACCTGTTGAGTTAGGGAATTTCGAAACTATAATTCCAAACATTTCATTAATTCAGGTAATAGTCAGAGGGTTAGACATTAACTTTTCACAGAGTTAATTTCTGTTGCTATTTGGATAAACAAAGATGATGTTTTGGGGATCCAGTGGAATTTGAAATTATTTAAAATTTACAAATTTTCTTGAATCAGAAGATTTTTGAACAAAGGAGGGACAAAGAATCAGAATGCTTTTATTAAATTATGCTGGTCAGAACTACTGCCTTCACACACCAAAAATTTTGGAGAGTATGGGAAGAAGGTAAAGTGGAGTAGGTGAAGGATACTATTTGTGCCTTATCAGAAATAAATGTTCTCATAGTATTATTCTTGTAATTATTTTAACCACACAAATATTTGCTGACTTAATAATATAATGTTATAGTAATAATTATATCCCAGGTTGTAAATAATTTACAGTTAACACAATTTGATATATGTCATATGTTTTTCATTATTGCTATAGATCTGTGGAATAGAAACTGTTAATATTTTGTCATTCCCATTTACGGTTAAGATTAGTGAATTCAGGTATTTGATCAAGCCAGCATTAAATTACAGACTTCAAATTATGCTTTCTACTCTAAGCAGCATAGGTACCTGATAGAAGAATTTATATAGACAATCTGAGATAGAAAGTTTGCCCACAAAATATTGGAAACTGTAGCTACAATAATCACAGATTTCTATAAAATTCTTACTGTCTCTGCTGTAATTTGATGAATTTTGGATAGTAAAGTTTTTGCCATAAGCAAAAATAAGGGGGACTAGCAGGCTGAATGAGATTTAAAAAAAGAAAAAAGCTCTAAAATTTTGTTCAAAATTCAAACCTTTCATCACCAGGATGTGTGTCATTTCTGACAATATGAAAATGAACTTTGGAATGAGATAAATGGCATATTGGTTAAATTATAGTACCCAAGTGGAAGTTTGGAAAGTTACAAATTTCTGCTAAAAATATTTTCTCATGATAAAACTACATAAGCATAAAAAGAAACAGTGCTTACAAACTGGAGCAAAATATAAATATAGTACATTCCAATCAATGAAATATCTGCATAATCTATTTTTTCTATTTGACCCTTAAATTAATATTTGGAGAGTATACTATTATTAAGCCTCTTATTTCCTTTATTAAAAATTGTCATGCAGGTTAAAATGACAGTGAGTTCTTAAGTTTTCCTCTTCAGTAAAATCTCAAAATAAAACAAGATATGAAGTTTCTGAAATTAAATCCCTCAGCTCTTCACTTAGAAATTTACCCTATTGAAAGAAAAATAAAAAGCAGAGTCAAAGTTTTACAGATATGTGTATATAGTTTTTCCCCTGTAACCTAATGGAACAATACAGGCAATATGCATCTGATCTCTTAAGATGCAATTATTTACAATTAAAATTTAAACAAATAGTTTGCATTTTAAATAGACTTCTTATTCTGATTTCTAATTCCTAACACTTGTAGATTCCTGATAGTTATATTTAACACCATCCAGTTTAGAAGCTGGCACATGTTAAGAATATTTATTCATTCCCAATTTAATAAGAACCTGATAAAATATGATAAAATCGTGTTAGACCTCCCTCTACCCATCTCCTCAAGATCATAGAACCTCATTAGACATGTTTAAAGGTTAACCACTGATAGTCTCTTTACTTTAAAATAAGAACTGAGAGTTAAAATTGAAAGTATTTTTATAAAAATAAATATCTCATATGCATATGTCACAAACACCCTCTTCCAACAACACAAAAGATGACACTACACATGGGCATCACCAGTCGGTCAATAAGAAAATCAGATTGATTATATTCTTTACAGCCCAAGATGGTGAAGTTTTGTAAAGTCAGCAAATACAAGACCAGGAGCTGACTGTAGCACAGGTCATAAACTCCTTATGGCAAAATTGAGAATTAAATTTGAAGAAAGTAAGGAAAACCACTAGACCATTCAGGTATGACCTAAATCAAATCCCTTACAATTATACAGTGGAAATTACCAATAGAGTCAAGGGATTAGAGATGATAGAAAGAGTGCCTGAAGTAGTATGGACAGAGGTTTGTAACACTGTAGAGCAGGTGGTGATCAAAACCATCCCCAAGAAAAAGAAAGGAAAAATTGTTGTCTGAGAGGCTTTACAAAGAGCCGAGAAAAGAAGAGAAGTGAAAGGAAAAGGAGAAAAAGAAAAATATATCCATCTAAATGCAGAGTCCCAAAGAATAGCAAGGAGAGATAAGAAAGCCTTCCTTAGGGATCAGTGAAAAGAAATAGAGGAAACAATAGAATGGGAAAGACTAGAGGTCTCTTCAAAAAAATTAGAGATATGAAGGGAACATTTCATGCAAAGATGGGCACAATTAAGGATAGAAACTGTATGGACCTCACAGAAGCAGAAGATATTAAGAAGTGGCAAGAATATACAGAAAAACTCTACAAAAAATGTTAATGGCCCAGGTGACCATGATGGTGTGATCACTCATCTGGAGCCAGACATCTTGGAATATGAAGTCAAGTGGGCCTTACAAAGCATCAGTATGAACAAAGATAGTGGAGGTGATGGATTTCCAGCTGAGCTTTTTCAAATCCTAAAAGATGATGCTGTGAAAGTGTTGCACTCAATATGTCAGCAAGTTTTAAAAACTCCACAGTGGCCACAGGACTGGAAAAGGTTAGTTTTCATTCTAATCCCAGAGAAAGGCCATGCCAAAGAATTCTCAAATTCCTGCACAGTTGCATTCATCTCACATGCTAGCAAAGAAATGCTCAAAATTCTCTTAGCTAGCCTTTAACAGTACGTGATTGAGAACTTCCAGATGTTCAAGCTGGATTTATAAAGGGCAGAGGAACCAGAGATCAAATTGTCAACATCTATTGCATCATAGAAAATGCAAGATAATTCCAGAAGTACATCTACTTCTGCTTCATTGAATAAACTAAAGCCTTTGACTGTGTGGATCACAACAAAATGTGGTTCTATAACAGATGAGAATGCCAGATCACCTTACCTGCATTCTGAGAAATCTGTATGCAGGTCAAGAAGCAACAGTTAAAACGACATGAAACAACAGACAAGTTCCAAATTCAAAAAGTAGTACATCAAGGCAGTATATTGTCACCTTGCTGATTTAATTTGTATGCAAAGTACGGCATGCTAAATGCCAAGCTGAATGAAGCACAAGTTGGAATCAAGATTGTTGGGAGAAATATCCATAACCTCAGATATGCAGATGGCACCACACTTATGGCAGAAAGCTAAGAAGAACTAAAGAGCCCCTTGATGAAGGTGAAAGAGGAGAGTGAAAAAGCTGCCTTAAAATTCAGCATTCAAAAAACTAAGATCATGGCATCCAGTCCCATCACTTCATGGCAAATAGATGGGGGAAACAATGGAAACAGTGACAGACTTTATTTTCTTGGGCTCCAAAATCATTGCAGATGGTAACTGCAGCCAAGAAATTAAAAGTTACTTGCTCCTTGGAATAAAAGCTATGTCCAACCTAGACAGCATATTAAAAAGCAGAGACATTACTTTGCCAACAAAGGTCTGTCTAGTCAAAGCTATTGTTTTTCCAGTAGTCATGTATGCATGTGAGAGTTGGACCTTTAAGAAAGTTGCACACCAAAGAATTGATGCTTTTGAACTGTGGTGTTGGAGAAGACTCTTGAGAGCCCCTGGACAGCAAGAAGATCAAACTAGTCAATCCTCAAAGAAATCACTACAGAATATTCCTTGGAAGGTATGATATGATGTTAAAGCTGAAGCTCCAATACTTTGGCCACCTTATGCAAAGAACTGACTCATAGAAAAGACCCTGATGCTGGGAAAGATTGAAGGCAGGAGGAGAAGGGGGACAACAGAGGATGAGATGGTTTTACGGCATCACTGACTCGATGGACATGAGTTTGGACAAGCTCCAGGATTTGTGACAGACAGCAAGCCTGACGTGTTGCAGTTCATGGGATCACAAAAGTGGAACACAACTGAGCAGCTGAACTGAATCAACCTTATATGAATACATTATCCTTTGTCAAATGTTTTCATATCTTTCTAATTCAACTCCACAAACTACAATATAAGAATCATAAAAATTATCTCAATTCCCACTTGACACATATAGAAACTAAGGTTGGGAAAGGGAGCCAGGTTGATAGGAAAACTGATAACACACATCCTGAAATCAAGTTCAATATATGATAGTGAGTTGGCCAAAAGTTTGTTCAGATTTTTCCAATGGGAAAAGCCCAACAAATATTTTGGCCTACTCAATAATTGGCTTATGTGTAACTTATTAGAGGGCCCCTGTTGGCTCAGAATGTTAAAAAAAAAAAGTCTACAATGCAGGAAGCCTGGGTTCAATCTCTGTGTCAGGAAGATCCCCTGAAGAAGGAAATGCAACCCACTCCAATATTCTTGCCTGAAGAATTCCATGGACAGAGGAGCCTGGTGGGCTATGGTCCATGTGTGACAAAAAGAGTCAGACATGACTGAGCGACTTTTACTCACTCAACCTATTAGAATGGCAAACCTGGAGAAGGAGCAAAATACTGATAGTACCAATACTGGAATGCTGAAAATTAATTGGAGCACTATAAATTACTGGTGAGGAAGTAAAATGTTACAGCCACTTTATAAAACAAATGGCACTTTCTTACAGAATTTGGCATATAATGACCATATGACCCATTAAGCCTACTCCTGGATATTTATTCAAGAGAAAAGACCACTTGTATTTGCACAAAAACTACATAAACGCTGTAGCATCTCTATTCATGCTCATCCCATGTGGAGATAAACTAAATGGCTTTCAGTTGTTGAAAAGGTAAACTGTGGTGCATCTGTACAATGGAATACTAATATTGGATGGCCTTGGCCTACAGTGTCTTGAAGCAAGATTTTGATTCCCAACCAGAGACTGAGGTCAGCCATAGTAGTGAAAGTGCCAAATTCTAGTCACTAGACTAGTGGTCAGTGACAAAGCCCTGGCCCTTCAACTTTGCAGAAAAGAATTTCCTCAAAGATGGAAACAATGAAATATATTTATTAAGAGGAAAAGGGTACAGTATGTATGGACACACACTGGAGGACTCAGAGAGAGTCACACTCTCATGGTAGTTTGAAGCACTTTTATGGGGCATTTCTTCCTGGTTTCCTTTGGCCAATCGTTTTGCTTTGCCTGTTTCTGAGTTTGTATTTGGTTTATCTTAGGAGTCTCCCAATTGTGTGCACATCTCTCATCAAGTTGTACTCCAGTGAAGAAGCAAGTGAGAGAGCATCACTCTCCTCTTGACCTCCTTTCTGATCTTTCTAGTCAGAAAGAGCTCCTTGACTTGAGAATGAGAAATATGTGGTCTTTTATCTGGGCAGGATCCAGCCTACTCTCTTGATTTTCCTGCTGTTGATATTGATATTTCGGAGTTTCTTTTCACAAGGAATGAACCCCCAGTTGCTTTCCCTGTGGAGGAGGAAGGGTATCTACCTCCTGCCTCAATTCTACCAAGGAAGAACATCAGAAAAAACTATGGCTATATACAACTTAACTGAATATCAAAGACAAGCTGAGTGAAAAAAATTCAGCTTCAAAACCTTATATACTGTATGTTTTCATTCATGTGCAGTCGCAGGTGTTTTCAGAGGTTTTGAGTGAGAAGGATGGTACACCTATTAAGGAATAACATGGGGTGTCCTTTTGGGGTGGTGACCATGTTTTGGTTCTTGATTATGGGATGGTAATAAGAATCTATAGGTGTGTTGAAATTTATTAAAGTATACACAAATTTATTACTGCTGTAAGAATTTTAAAACCAAAATTAAAAATAAATTTTAGAATTTTAAAAATAAAACATTGTTAAGCTATGTGTAGGTGATGTCAGTTCAGTTCGATCACTCAGTCAATTCTGACTCTTTGTGACCCCATGATCTGCTGCATGCCTGGCCATATTAAAAAGCAGATGTTACTTTACCAATAAAAGTCCATCTAGTCAAGGCTGTGGTTTTTCCAGTACTCATGTATGGATGTGAGAGTTGGACTATAAAGAAAGCTGAGCACCGAAGCATGGATGCTTTTGAACTGTGGTGTTGGAGAAGATTCTTGAGATCCAACCAGTTCATTCTAGAGGAGATCAGTCCTTGGTGTTCATTGGAAGGATTGATGTTGAATCTGAAATTCCACTGCTGAGTTTTCAAATTTGCTGTCATATTGAGTGCAGCACTTCACAGCATCATCTTTAGGAGTTGAAATAGTTCAACTGGAATTCCATCACCTCCACTAGCTTTGTTCATAGTGATGCTTCCTAAGGCCCACTTGACTTCACATTCCAGGATGTCTAGCTCTAGGTGAGTGATCACACCATCATGATTATCTGGGTTTTAAAGATCTTTTTGTATAGTTCTTCTGTGTATTCTTGCCACCTCTTCTTAATATCTTCTGCTTCTGTTGGTGATGTAGGTCAAGGCAAATTTAATTGATTTTCTAGTATTATTTACCAGAGTAAGTAGCATCTACTGTATAAATAACAAAACAATTTCAGGTTTTTGTCAAATTTGAAATAAAGAAAAAAAGATAAAAGATGATTACCTTAATGACATAGTCAGAAACCTATGGTTTGAAAATCTGTCAATATTTTCCTGATATCTTATGTAACTTTCAGTGTATCTTTTCACTTAGATTGCTGTCAACATGGGTATTATACATTCAAAATAACTAATATTTGGAGGTACTAGTCCTTTATTTCTGAAATTACATAGCTGACAATATTTAAGAGAAGTTTATATTGTCATTGATGCTAGAGAACAAGCTACAACTAATATTCTAGAAACTGTCTCAAAATAATGGTAAAAATATTTTGTGAAATTGTGGATTGATTAAAAGAAATTCTCCTCTGCTCTCCTTTCTAGGATTCTGAAATTCACAGCAGGTGCCTATAAATACTGAAGGCTGATTCATGAACTCCTCAGGGGTTTCCATTCACACTTCTATATTATTTCTAATTAACAAGCTAATGAACAGTACTCTGATTCAATGGTGATATGTTAACATCAGAAAGCAAGTTGATAATATTCTGTGGATAAATTCAGCTTTCATTTAAACAGTGTCCTTCTTATCAGATTATTTTGGGTCAACCAATTCAGATAGTACCATTTCATTTGTAGTTTTTAAATTATGGTTTCAAAAACCACAAATAGTTGAGATGAAAAAAATCTGCATATTATTATACGGGGATCCAACAGGATTGATATTTACTGAGTATGTGCATGCTAATTTGCTTCAGATGTGTCCAACTATTTGTGACCCTATAGACTATAGCCCATCAGACTCCTCTGTTCATGGGTTTTCCTGTCAGGAATACTGGAGTGGGTTGCCACGCCCTCCTCCAGTGGTTCTTACTGACCTAGGGATCCAACCCACATCTCCAATGTCTTCTGCAGGTTCTTTACCATTAGTGCCACCTGGAAAGCCCATTTAATGAGTAGATATATTAATAGACTATACAATACATGAAATTGCAAAGAGTCAGACATGACTGAGAGACTTTCACTTCACTCACATACTAATATATAATATGAAGGAGTCTCCCTACAAAAGTGAAAACCTCTTCAAACTTAAGACCTTATTAAGGTTTAATTTATGCACCATGCAATTTATCTGTTTTAAGGGTACAGTGGGTTTTAGCATGTTCACATATCATCACTACAATATAGTTTTAGAATTCCAAAAAGTGATGTCATGCTCATTTGCTATTAGTCTCTCTTCCCTACTTCAACCCCCTCTCACCCTGAGGGAATAATTAATTTACTTTCTATCTTTATAGACTAGACTTTTCCACACATTTCTTGGACATGGAATAATACAGTATGTGGTCTTTTATGACTGGCTTCTTTCACTAATCATAATTTTTTTTTAATTACTCTGTGTTGTAGAATATATCAGTACTTCCCTCTTGTTCATGACTTGGTAATACCCCAGGTATAAATGTGCTACATTATTTTTAACCATTTATCAGTTGATAGGCATTTGAGTTGTTCCAGTTTTTGGCTGTTTTGAATAACGCTGCTATAGGTGTATATGCACTTGTGTTTTGTGTGGACATATGTCTTCTTCCGCTTGGATAGATATTAACAAGTGGAGTTGCTGGATCTTATTGTAACTCCATGTTTAACATTTTGGGAAAATATCAAATTTTCCAATGTACCATTGAAAGTGGTACCATTTTACATATCTACCTATATATTCTAAAGATTACAATTTCTCTGTATCTTATCAACAATTTTTCTTTCTTTTTGTTTTTCTTTTAATATGCAGCTAACATAGTGGATGTGAAGTGGTGTTTCACTGTGGGTTTGATTTTTCAGTTCTCTAATAACTAGTTATGTTGTATTATTTAATGTATTATTGGCCACTTATGCACTTAAACGTTTGCCTATTTTTAAATAGTGTTGCAAGTTTTAATATTAAGTAGTAAGCATTCTTTATGTATTCTAAATATAAATCACTGATCAGATAAATGATTTCCAAATATTTTTCATTAGTCTGTTAATTTTTCTGTTTCTTAAATTGTACTTTGGAGCAAAAATGTTTTTCATTTGGATGATCAAGAAACTTAAGTTGTATGCAGAACATGCACAAATTAGGAAAGAATTCTAGTATTATGGTAAATTTATATTCATTCTACCAGTTTTTGTGTGGAGTCTTTAGGGTTTGCTATATGTAGTAGAAACCCTAGGAGCTCAGACGGTAAAGCATCTGTCTGTAATGCAGAAGACCTGGGTTTGATCTCTGGGCCAGGAAGATCCCCTGGAGAAGGAAATGGCAACCTTCTCCAGTATCCTTGCCTGAAAAATCCCATGGACAAACAAGCCTGGCAGGCTAAAGTTTATGGAGTCACAAAGAGTCAGACACAACTGAACAACTAAGAAACACACACATATGCAATATCATGACATCTGCATATTATGACAGTTTTGCCTCTTCCATTCAAATTTGCATAATTTTTATTTATTTTTGTTGTCTGATTGCTGTGGCTAGGACTTCCAATACTATGTTGAAAAGAAGTGGTAGGAGTGGGTATTCTTGTCTTGTGCCAGATTTTATCAGGAAGGCTTTCAGCTATTCATCCTTAAGTATTATATTGGCTGTGGCTTTGTCATGGATAGCTTTTATTATGTTGAGATATGGTCCCCGTATACTCACTTTGGTGAGAATTCTTGTCATGAATGGATGTTGAATCTTCTCAAAAGCTTTTTCTGCATCTATTGAAACGATCATGTGATTTTGTCTTCTTTTTTAAGTTCATGTTAGATTGAATTGCAAACATAAGTGTCTTTTCTTTAACATGAATTTTGTGCAGAGGTAAAATGTACTGCAAAACAGTAGAGTTGCTATTCATATAAACATGATAATGAGGGGGTTGGGTCCAACTTTCTGGCAGTAATAATTTGTGACAATATAATTGTAATTCCATCGTACTCTGATTCCTAAAATCAAAGGATATGGAAGTGGGATATGGAAATATTCACAATTCCTCTAATATTGCAATTCATTCCCTTCCAAGCACATGGTAAGATTACACTCCAATTATTGTCTAAAAGCTTTGTCCAGAGTGTGTGAGCAGAAGCAACAACAGGATTTCAACTGTTTGTAGATAGTGATAGTTATTTTTTCCTTTTGCCACGGAGATGGGCAATGTTCCAAAGAGAGGCTGTCCTAACAGACCTGGTTCTAGAATGTTGATGACATGTTGCAGAACCCCGAGGTCACTTTCAGTGGACATAACACATGAGTGAGAAATAACTTTGTTGTTTCAAGAAATTGCATCATTCATTTCTGCAGTGTAACCTGCATTCACTGACTTGGTATTTGCAAAATGTATTAAGGATACATTTCCTATGTCCATGTGCCCCCAGACTACAGATTTTCTTACTACTAAAAAAGTGTTTTATCTCTATTTTGAAAATTTAAAAACTGACTTCTTACAGATTATATAATAACTGGGAATTTTACTAAATTCTCATATGCTTCAGAGTTGGAATGCAAATTCATTTCTGTCTGACATTCATTTCTGCTCATACTCATTCCAAAAACTCTGCTTTCTGGACTCATGAGTATTTGTGAAAAAACTAGAATTATCAGAATTGGAAATTCAAGTAATATTACCAGCTTTTAAAATCTTCCACCGTCCCCTAAAATAAAACCTCTGTTACAAATTCTATAATTTATTTGTATCCAAATATTTACAAAACTGGATTTAACAAACAGTGTACTATTAATAGAATTATGACCCTCTATCCAGAAAACAAACCAAAAAAGCAACCAAATGAAAGTTTGATTTTGCTATCTCTTTTTAAAGAAAAAATATTATATTTTTTCAAAATTCAAAACACTTGAAAGCAAAAACATATTTTATTGACAGTTATGCAGTCTTTTAACAGGAAAAAAAAAGAAATTCACAAATCAGGGATCACCACAATGAATTATAGATGTGAATTTCATCTGGATATAGGAAACAAAGTAGAGAAAGCAGAAAATCTAGTATACTTGAAGTGTGTGCATGTTGTCACTTCAGTCATGTCTGACTCTTTGTGACCACATGGGCTGTAGCCCGCCAGGCTCCTCTGTCCATGGGATTCTCCAGGCAAGAATACTGGAGTGGGTTGCCATTCTGTTTTGCAGGGGATCTTCCCAACCCAGGGGCCAAATCCACATCTCTTATGTCTCTCGCATTGATAGGTTGTTTCTTTACCACTAGTGCTACCTGGGGAAGTGCACAGCTGAGTTACCGAGGCAAAATCTTCTGCCACAAAAGATGGACCATTTGTGGAAGCCATGTTGTTATGTACCATGATTTGATAGAATAAAATTTATTCTCAGAGTAAATTCTGTTATCTGTGTCATGAGACTTTACTAAGCAATAGACTATAGGTATTGTGTTGTTGTTTGTATTTGCTTACTTTACACAAATTGGAAGAAGCAGCTATGTGGCTGTGAGATAAGTATAAATTCAATAAACAAGTGATTTGGGGAAAGAATAAAATATCATGTGTGTGTGCTCATCTGGGTGTCTCTTTTCTTTGGTATATATTTGCATGAAGAAAGAGACAGAGAGACAGAGAAGGAACACAAGTCTCAAACTATTTCTTAAGATATAAATTAGGAGAGGAACAGAGATGAGCAGTTAGGTGGGAACAGTTGACTTAACCCTATTATTTCACAGTCAAGGAGAAGAAGCATGGATTAGGGGAAGAACATGGATTTGGGGATCAGCATTACTCATTATGAGTCCTTTTAAAAATTCACGTGGCAAGCTATTTTATCTTTTTGCAAACTTGTGCAAATTAAGAGTTCATCTTGCAATATATCCTGCATAATGAATGCCTGGCAGCTGAGTGTCCACACAAGCACTTGGACATGACGATTATTATCATAGATGGCAGATCTGCCACACTGAAAGTCTCATTTCCTCCTCTGTAAAATAATGATAGAAATACCCTGCTGGTTATAATGAGTACCTTGAGTAATATGTGTAAAATGATAATCAATATTAGTTACTTCCCTTAGGAACAAACACACACATAGAATGTTTTACTTCCTGACATAGCTCTATCATTGAATTTGTACTTACGATACAGATGGCTACCTTGCTTCTTCTTCCCATTTATGTAAAACAATCTTCAGGCCTTTCATAAAACAATGAAAAATCATTTCCACAGGTCATATTACACTTTAGAGGAAAGTAAAGTTAGGGCTTTTTCAGTTCATTATTAAATCCAAATTTCCTGACAGAAACCAAAGAATGGAAAAAATGGTGTGCTTTTTTTTTTTTTTAATAATCTCTACATTGAGAGTTTTATACAGATTCAGCCTTAGCATTCTTCTTTTCTTCCTTTTCCATGCTAAACTCTGGTCTAAACTTTTACTCCTTAATGAAAATCTACTGTATAGCACAAGTTTTCTTGGTGGCTAAGTAGTAAAAATCCATCTGCCAATGCAGTGGATGCAGGTTTGATCCCCAGGTCATAAAGATCTCCTGGAGAAGGAAATGGCAACTCACTCCAATATTCTTGCCTAGAAAATGCCACAGACAGAGGAATCTGGTGGACCACAGTCCATGGGGTCACAAAAGAGTCAGACATGACTTAACAACAACAGCAGCTGCTGTATAGCACAAGGAATGCTACTCAGTGCTCTATGATGACTGAATCTGAAGGAAATCCAAAGGAGAAGGGTTATATGTATATGTAGAGCTGAGTCACTTTCAGCAGAAACTAAGAGAACACTGTAAAGTGACTATAGTCCAAAAATACTTATAAATTCCTGAAAGCTGTATCTATTTGCCTTTCTTGTGTATGAGTCACTCTTTGAGTCTCCGAATGCAATGTGATATTCCACCTGCTCTGCTGATGAAGTTCTCATGTGTTTCTGTTATTTACTTATTCATTTGATGATGCCTTATTTCCCTAACTAGAGAGGGTACACAAACAGCATAGATGCAGTCACCACTGTATCCAGCAAAAATCGTAGCACAGCAATTGGTATAACCTACATAATAAAGACATGCTTTTGTATACTTTCATTTCAGTTTTGGATGTAGATTCACACATACAGGAAAGAATAAAAACGCTCTAATCAGAAAGAGCTGGATTTGAATACAAGCTCTATCATATATTAAATGTGTGTGACCATAAAGTGAGTGTGTAAGCCACAGTTTCCGTGCACGTGTGCTGTGTGCTCAATCATGTCTGACTCTTTGCAGCCCCATGGACTACAGTCTTCCAGACTCCACTGTTCATGGGATTTTCCAGGCAAGAATATTGGAGTTGGTTTCCATTTCCTTCTGCAGGGTCTCTTACTGACCTAGGGATCGAATGTATGTCTCCTGTGTTTCCTACATTGGCAGGCAGATTCTTTACCACTGTACTACTTGAGTCTGAATACCAGTTCTGACACATATAAAATATATATGTCACAGTTCACTTCAGTTCAGTTCAGTTCAGTCGCTCAGTCATGTCCGACTCTTTGCAACCCCATGAATCGCAGCACACCAGGCCTCCCTGTCCATCACCATCTCCTGGAGTTCATTCAGATTCAGTTCATCGAGTTCGTGATGCCTTCCAGCCATCTCATCCTCTGCCATCCCCTTCTCCTCCTGCCCCAATCCCACCCAGCATCAGAGTCTTTTCCAGTGAGTCTACTCTTCGCATGGAGTGGCCAAAGTACTGGAGTTTCAGCTTCAGCATCATTCCTTCCAAAGAAATCCCAGGGATGATCTCCTTCCAGAATGGACTGGTTGGATCTCCTTGCAGTCCAAGGGACTCTCAAGAGTCTTCTCCAACACCACAGTTCAAAAGCATCAATTCTTTGGTGCTCAGCCTTCTTCACAGTCCAACTCTCACATCCATACATGACTACTGGAAAAACCATAGCCTTGACTAGGCGGACCTTAGTCGGCAAAGTAATATCTCTGCTTTTGAATATGCTATCTAGGTTGCTCATAACTTTTCTTCCAAGGAGTAAGCGTCTTTTAATTTCATGGCTGCAGTCACCATCTGCAGTGATTTTGGAGCCCCCAAAAATGAAGTCTAATACTATTTCCACAGTTCTCCCATCTATTTCCCATGAAGTGATGGGACCAGATGCCATGATCTTCGTTTTCTGAATGTTGAGCTTTAAGCCAACTTTTTCGCTTTCCTTTTTCACTTTCATCAAGTGGCTTTTCAGTTCCTCTTCACTTTCTGCCATAAGGGTGGTGTCATCTGCATATCTGAGGTTATTGATATTTCTCCTGGCAATCTTGATTCCAGCTTGTGTTTCTTCCAGTCCAGTGTTTCTCATGATGTACTCTGCATAGAAGTTAAATAAGCAGGGTGACAATATACAGCCTTGACGTACTCCTTTTCCTATTTGGAAGTAGTCTGTTGTTCCATGTCCAGTTCTAACTGTTGCTTCCTTAGCTGCATACAGATTTCTCAAGAAGCAGGTCAAGTGGTCTGGTATTCTCATCTCTTTCAGAATTTCCCACAGTTTATTGTGATCCACATAGTCAAAGGCTTTGGCATAGTCAATAAAGCAGAAATAGATGTCTTTCTGGAACTCTCTTGCTTTTTCCATGATCCAGTGGATGTTGGCAATTTGATGTCTGGTTCCTCCACCTTTTCTAAAACCAACTTGAACATCAGGAAGTTCACAGTTCACATATTTCTGAAGCCTGGTTTGGAGAATTTTGAGCATTATTTTACTAGCCTATGAGTTGATGTGGAGTAGTCTAAACATTCTTTGGCATTGCCTTTCTTTGGGATTGGAATGAAAACTGACCTTTTCCAGTCCTGTGGCCACTGCTGAGTTTTCCAAATTTGCTGGCATATTGAGTGCAGCACTTTCACAGGATCATCTTTCAGGATTTGAAATAGCTCAACTGGAATTCCATCACCTCCACTAGCTTTGTTCATAGTGATGCTTCCTAAGGCCCACTTGACTTCACATTCCAAGATATCTGGCTCTAGATTAGTGATCACATCATCATGATTATCTGGGTCGTGAAGGTCTGTTTTGTACTGTTCTTTCATATATTCTTGCCACCTCTTAATATCTTCTGCTTCTGTTAGGTCCAGACCATTTCTGTCCTTTATTGAGACCATTTTTGCATAAAATGTTCCCTTGGTATCTCTAATTTTCTTGAAGAGATCTCTAGTCTTTCCCATTCTGTTGTTTACCTCTATTTCTTTGCACTGATCGCTGAAGAAGGCTTTCTTGTTTCTTCTTGCTATTCTTTGGAACTCTGCATTCAGATGCTTATATCTTTCTTTTCCTCCATTGCTTTTCACCTCTCTTCTTTTCACAGCTATTTGTAAGACCTCCCCAGACAGCCATTTTGGTTTTTGCATTTCTTTTCCATGTGGATGGTCTTGATCCCTGTCTTCTGTTCAGTGTCACAAACCTCACTCCACTTCATGGCAAGGAGATGGAAAAACAATGGAAGCAATGAGAAACTATTTGGGGGGCTCCAAAATCACGGCAGGTTGTGACCGCAGCCATGAAATTAAAAGACACTTACTCCTTGGAAGAAAAGCTTTGGCCAACCTAGACAGCATATTAAAAGCAGAGACATTACTTTGCCAACAAAGGTCTGTCTAGTCAAAGCTATGATTTTTCCAGTAATCATGTATGGTTTTGAGAGTTGGACTGTGAAGAAAGCTGAGTGCCAAAGAATTGATGATTTTGAACTGTGGTGTTGGAGAAGACTCTTGAGAGTCCCTTGGACTACAAGGAGATCCAACCAGTTCATCCTAAAGGAGATCAGTCCTGAATATTCATTGGCAGGACTGATGCTGAAGCTGAAACTCCAATACTTTGGCCACTCCAATACTTTGATGTGAATAACTGACTCATTTGAAAAGACCCTGATGCTGGGAAAGATTGAAGGCGACAGAAGGGGAAGACAGAAGATAAGATGGTTGCCTGGCATCACCGACACAATGGAGAAGAGTTTGAGTAGACTTCAGGAGTTGATGATGGGCAGGGAAACCTGGCAAGCTGCAATCAATGGAGTCGCAAAGAGTTGGACACCAATGAGTGACACAACTGAACTGAACTCATGATTGTAAAAGAGAGAGTGTAAGTATTTTGTTTGTTGTTCAGTCACTCAGTCGTGTCCAGCTCTTTGTGAACCAATGGACTGCAGCATGCCAGGCTTCCCCTGCCCTTCACTATCCCCTGGAGTTCACTTAAAATCCTGTCCATTGAGTCAATGTTGCCATACAGCCATCTCAACCTCTGTTGCCCTCTTCTCCTCCTGCCCTCAATCTTTCCAAGCAACAACGTCTTTTCCAATGAGATGGCTCTTCACATCAGTTTGCCAAAGTATTGGAGTTTCAGCTTCAGCATCAGTCCTTCCAATGAATATTCAGGACTGATTTCCTTTAGAATTGACTGGTTGGATCTCCTTGCAGTCCAAGGGACTCAAGAATCTTCTCCAGCACCAAAATTTGAAAGCATCAATTCTTTGGTGCTCAGCAGAAAATCCCATGGATGAAGAAGCCTGGTGTGCTGCAGTCCATGGGGTCACTAAGTCGGACACGACTGAGCGACTTCCCTTTCACTTTTCTCTTTTATGCATTGGAGAAGGAAATGGCAACCCACTCCAATGTTTTTGCCTGGAGAATCCCAGGGATGGGGGAGCCTGGTTGGCTCCCCGTCTGTGGGGTTGCACAGAGTCGGACACGACTGAAGCGACTTAGCAGCAGCAGCAGTAGCAGCAGCTTTCATTATGGTCCAAGCCTCACATCCAGTACTTGAGTACTGGAGAAAGCATAGCTTTGGCTATACAAACCTTTGTCAGCAAAGTGATGTTTACTTTTTAATACACTACCTAGGTTTGTCGTAGCTTTTCTTCCAGGGAACAAGTGTATTTTTAATTTCATGGCTGCCATCATCTTCTGCAGTGATTCTTGAGCAGGAGAAAATAAAGCCTGTCACTGTTTCCATAAGTTTAGTTAGCTGTAAAATGAGAATATTGGCATTTAATTCTATAGTCCATTATAAGATATAGAACACAGTGTTTGAAAGTGCCAAACATGTAACTTCCACTTAGTCATTGAGATTTTACAATTTACAGATTAAGGAACAAGGTTCAGGTAAAGCGATCTGGTCAAAGTCACACAGTTTGTTAATTAAAAAGCCAGGAGACTTTGTAGCTGATCTTTATATTTAGTAAGTGTACATCTTGCTATGCAATTCCTGTAGCCCTGCCGCCCTTCTCATGTGAAAGTCTATCTATTTTATTCCATAAATTCAAGTGTATTTATAGCCTATCCCAAAGAACCTTTATTTTAAGATTGTTAGCTATTTAACACATTCCTTTTTGTAACATGTAATTACTATCTTGAGTGCCAGACTTTGTGATTTGAATTGAACTTAAATTCATAGGCTGACCATATATCTCATGGTCCAAAACTGTTCTATCTGCTAAGCCAGATAGAATGTCAGGACAACAAAGGGCAAAAAGGCAACTTATCAAAGCTTTAAATGAGTCTAACAATACCCAATGTGAATGAAAGATGTAAAAATAAGAGACAGCATGAATGAGTCATTACCTAGTAGCTAAGATTATAACTTTGAGACTTGTGAAATTTCCTAGCCAAAATATTTGAAAATATGGACAATTATCACAGAACAATGTTTCTGTCAATTATTCAGTAACAAATGGGCAAGCTCTTTCTTGAAAATGTACAAATTAATTCTACAATATTATAAGTGTGTGCAGGTGAATTCTCTAAGATCAAGTTCTGAGGAGCATGTATATGTGGGTTGGGGAAATTTACTGTGTTTAACATCTAAACAGAAAATTCATTTTTGTCCTTAATTCTCCTCAATTTTTCAAGCCTTACAATATGCCTACACAATGGCCAGATCTCTCATCGCATTGATGATGCATTTGTAGCCATCAATAACAATATTAGTTTTAAGTTGTATCAAGTTTTGTTCTTTGGAATAGTTCATTTATTTCCACCATTACATCACTGAAATAAAGTACCAGATCATCTTTTTAGTCAGAATTATTTTTTGTTTAAAATCTCTGTAATATTCAACAGAATACTTTTATGAAAGGGTTGTTGCATTAAAAAAAGAGAGAGAGAGACTAGAAAGAAAAGGAAGGAAGAGGAGGGAGGAAGGGAGAAAGGGAGGGAGG
Source organism: Nanger dama (assembly GCA_917880005.1). NCBI lineage: Eukaryota > Metazoa > Chordata > Mammalia > Artiodactyla > Bovidae > Nanger > Nanger dama. The sequence continues at coordinate 61,523,221 of CAKJTW010000004.1, read as the reverse complement.
TGTGGAGGAAGGAAGGAAAGAAAAATATAAGAGAAAAATACAGACTGTTTCCTCTCTGATATTTCCTGATTCCCTCCCTGGGTGTATTTCTTTTTAACATCTTATGCTCTTATGTTTTCTGCAGAGATATACATTCTTTATTTGTTAAGTATCTAAGGACATTTGCTTATGTGAAGGAAGCTTTAAAGTATTAGATATTAAATGTTTGCCTGGCTCAGAGAAATATGGATCTTTTGGAATAAGTAGATCTGGCCACGAGCAAAAAACATATTGAATAATAAAATGTTCACAGTGCCCAATATTTTTGTAACTCTAAATTTATTTATAGGTTTAAGCTTTTTAATAGTAGTCAGTGTATCTCTATTTTATGATGAACAAGGGCACCCAGGGGGAGAATTCATTCTAATCATATTTATCATAAAAATACCCACACGAACAAATCAGTCAGCCTCTCCCATTGTAAATACTGGGTAGAGAGATGATTGCATTGCTAAGGTCTTTACATTAAAGCTAATTCTCACGGGTTGAAATGTTGATTTCTTTTCTACAAATTTCATTTGCTTCAATGTTGAAAAATTATAAGAATCTACCAACTTTGGGACAAAACTTGAATACCTTTATCATTTTTACATTATCCATTAATATATGAAAAGGCCCAGAGTTTTTATGATAAAATTCCAGATAAAGCTAAAATATTATTAAAAGTAAAAACAGAGTAATGAAAAAAAAATTTACATGTATAATTTATTTGTTTATTTATTTACATCTGTATGTGTAGGTATTTTGGTCATAATTTCTCTTCCAAGGAGCAAGAATCTTTTAATTTCATGGCTGCAGTCACCACCTGTAGTGATTCTGGAGCCCAGAAAGATTAATTCTGTGACTGTTTCCATTGTTTCCCCATCTATTTGCCATGAAGTGACGGGACCAGATTCTATGATCTTTATTTCCTGAATGTTGAGTTTTAAGCCAACTTTTCACTTACCTCTTTCACTTTCATCAGGAGAGTCTTTAGTTCTTCTTAGTTTTCTAATATTTCTTTCTGATATTTCTCCTGCCAATCTTGATTCTAGCTTGTGCTTCTTCCTGCCCAGCATTTCTCATTATGTACTCTGCATATAAGTTAAATAAGCAGGGTGAAAAATTCTCCTTTCCCTATTTGGAACCAGTCTGTTGTTCTATGTCTAGTTCTAATTGTTGCTTTTTGACCTGCATAAGATATCTTAGGAGGCAGGTAAGGTAGTCTGGTATTCTCGTCTCTTTAAGAATTTTCCATGGTTATAATCCACACAGTCAAAGGTGTTGGCATAGTCAATAAAGCAAAAGTAGATGTTTCTCTGGAACTCTCTTTTTTTTTCTGTTATCCAGTGGATGCTGGCAATTTGATCTCTGCTTCGTCTGCCTTTTCTAAATCCAGCTTGAATTCTAAATCTGTTTCTAAATCCACTTGCTTCTTGGAAAAGAAGTCATCAACAACCTAGACAGCATATTAAAAGTAGAGACACTACTTTGCCAACAAAAGTCTGTCTAGTCAAACTATTGTTTTTCCAGAAGTCATGTATGGATGTGAGAGTTGGACTATAAAGAGGGCTGAGTGCCAAAGAATTGATGCCTTTGAACTGTGGTATTGGAGAAGACTTTTGAGAGTCCCTAGGACAGCAAGGAGATCCAACCAGTCCACCTAAAGGAAATCAGTCCTGAATATTCACTGGAAAGGGTGATGCTAAAACTCTAATCCTTTGACCAGCTGACTCATTGAAAAACACCCTGATGCTGGGAAAGATTGAAGGTGGGAGGAGAAGGGAGTGACAGAGGGTGAGATGGTTGCATGGCATCACTGACTCAGTGGGACATAAGTCTGAGTAAACTCCGGGAGTTGGTGATGGACAGGGGAAGCTTGGCACGCTGCAGTCCCTGGGTTTGCAAAGAGTCGGACATGACTGAGGGACTAAACTGAACTGGTGTAGGCATTTTATTTGCTATGTCAAAAAAAAGAAACCCAGAGGCTTTAAAAGAAGTGCATATGTCAGAAAACTAGGTGAGATTTCTCACAGTCTTCTCTCCTTCAACTCATTTCTTTATCAGTCTGTATATAACATTTGCTATAAACTAACCCCTATGTTATAACACCCCTTCATGGATCAAAATGTTGTCATGTTGAAGGGGCTTGCTCAGCTCAATGAAAGTATGAGCCATGCTGTTCAGGATCACCCAAGATGAATGAATCATAATGAAGAGTTCTGAGAAAACGTGGTCCACCGAGAAAGAAATGGCAACACACTCCATTATTCTTGTCTGGAGAATCCCATGGGCAGTATGAAAAGGCAAAATTATATAATACAAAAGATAAGTCCCCCAGGTTAGAGGGTATCCAATATGCTACTGGGGAAGAACAGAGGGCAATTATTAATAACTCCAGTAAGAATGAAGCTGCTGGGTCAAAGTGGGAAAAATGCTCAGTTGTGTGTGTGTGTGTTGGTGGTGCAAGTAAAGACTGATGCTGTAAAGAACAATATTGCTCAAGAATTTGGAATGTAAAGTCCATGGAATCGAGGTAACTTGGATGTGATCTAGCTGGAGATGACAATATTGAACATGAATATCTTGAGGAATCAATGGATTAAAATGAATGAGCATGGAAGAATTTCATTCAGATGATCATCATATCTACTACTGTGGACTAGAATCACTTAGAAGAAATGAAGTATCCCTCAAGGTCAACAAAAAAATCTATTGAAATGCAGCAGTTAGGTTCAATCTGAAAAATGACAGAATAATCTCAGTTTGTTTCTAAGGGAAAACAATCAAAATCACAGTAACCCAAATATTGATGGTCAAGAGGCTGAAGTTGACTGGTTCTATGAAGACCTACAACAACTTCTATAACTAACACCAAGAAAGTTTCCCTTTTCATCAGAGGGATTAGAATGCAAAATAGAAAGTCAAAAGATACCTGGAATAATAGGCAAGTTTGGCTGTGGAGTACAAAAAAGCAGGGCAAAAGCTAATAGAGTTTTGCCAACTGAATAGGCTTGTCAAAGCAAATACCTGTTTCAAAAACTCAAGTGATGACTGTACATACGGACGTCACCAGATGGTCAATACTGAGATCAGATAGATTATGTTCTTTGCAGCCAAAGATGGAGAAGCTCTGTGCAGTTAGTAAAATCAAGACCAGGAACTGACTGGCTCAGATCATGGGCTTCTTACTGCAAAATTCAGGCTTAAATTGAAGAAATTAAGTAAAACCACTAAACCATTCAGGTATAACCTAAATCATATCCCTTATGATTTACTGTGGAGAAGATGAATAGATACAAATATTTAGAGCTAGTAGATAGAGGACATGGAGAACTACAGATGGAGGTTCATAACGTTGTACATGAGGCAGTGACCAAAACCATCCTCAAGAAAAAGAAATGCAATAAGGCAAAGTGGTTCTTTTAGGAGGCCTTAGAAATAGCTGTGGAAAAAGAGAAGCAAAGGCAAAGGAGAAAGGAAAAGATATACTCAGCCAAATACAGAGTTCCAGCGAATAGCAAGGAGCGATAAGGTCATCTTAAGTGAACAACACAAAGAAATAGAGAAAAGGAATAGACTGGGAAAGACAAGAGATTTCTTCAAGTAAATTGGAGACACCAAGGGAACATTTCATGCAAGAATGGCCACAATAAAGGTAAAAAATGGTAAGGACCAAACAGAAGCAGAAGAGATTAGGAAGTGGTAGAAAGAATATACAAAAGAAGTATACAAGAAAGGACTTAATGACCCAAATAACCACAGTTGTATGATCACTCATCTAGAGCTAGACATCCTGGAATATGAAGTCAAGTGGGCCTTAGAAAGCATTGTTATGAAAAAAGCTAGAGGAGGTGACAGAATTCCAATTGAGCTATTTCAAATCATAAACGATGATGCTGTTAAACTGTTTGCACTCAATATGTCAGCAACTTTTGAAAACTCAGCAGTGGTCATCTGACTGGAAAAGGTCAGTTTTCATTCAAATCTCAAAGAATGGAAATGTTCAAACTCCTGTACGATTGAACTCATTTCAAATGCTAGAAAGGTTATGCTCCAAATTTTCAAGTGCTTCAGCAGTACATGAGCTAAGAACTTCCATAGGTACAAGATGGATTTTGAAGGGGCAGAGGAACCAAAGATGAAACTACCAGCATTCATAACATCACGGAGAAAGTATGGGAGTTCCAGAAAAACATCTATTTGTGCTTCCTTATTGACACTAAATCCTTTGATGATATGAATCACAACAAAGTGTGGAAAATTCTTAAAGAGATGGGAGTACCAGACCATCTTACCTGCATCATGAGAAATATGTATGCAAGTCAAGAAGCAATAGCTAGAACAAGATATGGAACAACTGACTGATTCAAAATTGAGAAAGAAGTTATGTCAAAGCTGTATATTGTCATCCTGCTTAACTTCTATGCAGAGTTCAGTTCAGTTCAGTTCAGTCACTCAGTCGTGTCCGACTCTTTGTGACTCCATGAATCGCAGCATGCCAGGCCTCCCTCTCCATCACCAACTCCTGGAATTCATTCAGACTCACGTCCATCAATTCAGTGATGCCATTCAGGCATCTTATCCTCTGTCGTCCCATTCTCCTCCTGCCCCCAATCCCTCCCAGCATCAGAGGCTTTTCCAATGAGTCAACTCTTCGCATGAGGTGGCCAAGTACTGGAGTTTCAGTTTTAGCATCATTCCTTCCGAAGAAATCCCAGGGTTGATCTCCTTCAAAATGAACTGGTTGGATCTCCTTTCAGTCCAAGGGACTCTCAAGAGTCTTCTCCAACACCACAATTCAAAAGCATCAATTCTTCGGCACTCAGCCTTCTTCACAGTCCAACTCTCACATCCATACATGACTACTGGAAAAACCATAGCCTTGACTAGACGGACCTTAGTTGGCAAAGTAATGTCTCTGCTTTTGAATATACTATCTAGGTTGCTCATAACTTTTCTCCCAAGGAGTAAGCGTCTTCTAATTTCACGTCTGCAGTCACCATCTGCAGTGATTTTGGAGCCCCCAAAAATAAAGTCTGGCACTGTTTCCACAGTTCTCCCATCTATTTGCCATGAAGTGATGGGACCAGATGCCATGATCTTCGTTTTCTGAATGTTGAGATTTTAGCCAACTTTTTCACTCTCCTCTTTCACCTTCATCAAGAGGCCCTTTAGCTCCTCTTCACTTTCTGCCATAAGGGTTGTGTCATCTGCATATCTGAGGTTCTTGATATTTCTCCTGGCAATCTTGATTCCAGCTTGTGTTTCTTTCAGTCAGGCGTTTCTCATGATGTACTCTGCATAGAAGTTAAATAAGCAGGGTGACAATATACAGCCTTGATGTACTCCTTTTCCTATTTGGAAGTAGTCTGTTGTTCCATGTCCAGTTCTAACTGTTGCTTCCTGACCTGCATACAGATTTCTCAAGAGGCAGGTCAGGTGGTCTGGTATTCCCATCTCTTTCAGAATTTTCCACAGTTTATTGTGATCCACACAGTCAAAGGCTTTGGCATAGTCAATAAAGCAGAAATAGATGTTTTTCTGGAACTCTCTTGCTTTTTCCATGATCCAGCAGATTTTGGCAATTTGATCTCTGGTTGCTGTGCCTTTTATAAAGCCAGCTTGAGCATCAGGGAGTTCACGGTTCACATATTGCTGAAGCCTGGCTTGGAGAATTTTGAGCATTACTTTACTAGCATGTGACATGAGTGCCATTGTGCAGTAGTTTGAGCATTCTTTGGCATTGCCTTTCTTTGAATTGGAATGAAAACTGACCTTTTCCAGTCCTGTGGCCACTGCTGAGTTTTCCAAATTTGCTGGCATATTGAGTGCAGCACTTTCACAGGATCATCTTTCAGGATTTGAAACAGCTCCACTGAAATGCCATCACCTCCACTAGCTTTGTTCATAGTGATGCTTTCTAAGGCCTACTTGACTTCACTCTCCAGGAATTCTGGATCTAGATTAGTGATCACATCATCATGATTATCTGGGTCATGGAGATCTTTTGTACAGTTCTTCTGTGTATTCTGGCCACCTTTTCTTAATATCTTCTGCTTCTGTTAGGTCCAGACCATTTCTGTCCTTTATCGAGCCTGCATTTGCATGAAATGTTTCCTTGGTATCTCTAACTTTCTTGAAGGATCTCTAGTCTTTCCCATTCTGTTCTTTTCCTCTATTTCTTTGCGTTGATCGCTGAAGAAGGCTTTCTTATCTCTCCTTGCTATTCTTTGGAACTCTGCATTCAGATGCTTCTGTCTTTCCTTGTCTCCTTTGCTTTTTGCCTCTCATCTTTTCACAGCTATTTGTAACGCCTCCCCAGACAGCCATTTTGCTTTTTGCATTTCTTTTCCATGGAGATGGTCTTGATCCCTGTCTCCCATACAATGTCACGAACGTCATTCCATAGTTCATCAGGCACTCTATCTATCAGATCTAGGCCCTTAAATCTATTTCTTACTTCCACTGTATAATCATAAGGGATTTGATTTAGGTCATACCTGAATGCTCTAGCAGTTTTCCCTACATTCTTCAATTTCAGTCTGAATTAGGCAATAAGGAGTTCATGATCTGAGCCACAGTCAGCTCCTGGTCTTGTTTTTGTTGATTGTATAGAGCTTCTCCATCTTTGGCTGCAGAGAATATAATCAATCTGATGTTGGTGTTGACCATCTGGTGATGTCCATGTGTAGAGTCTTCTCTTGTGTTGGAAGAGGGTGTTTGCTATGATGAGTGCATTTTCTTGGCAAAACTGTGTTAGTCTTTGCCCTGCTTCATTCTGCATTCCAAGGCCAACTTTGCCTGTTACTCCAGGTGTTTCTTGACTTCCTACTTTAGCATTCCAGTCCCCTATAATGAAAAGGACATCTTTTGGGGGTGTTAGTTCTGGAAAGATCTTGTAGGTCTTCATGTAACCGTTCAACTTCGGCTTCTTCAGCATTACTGGTTGGGGCATAGACTTGGATAATTGTGATACTGAATTTCCTTGGAAATGAACAGAGATCATTCTGTCATATTTGAGACTGCATCCAAGTATTGCATTTCAGACTCTTGTTGACCATGATGGCTACTCCAATTCTTCTGAGGGATTCCTGCCCGCAGTAGTAGATATAATGGTCATCTGAGTTAAATTCACCCATTCCAGTCCATTTTAGTTTGCTGATTCCTAGAATGTTGACGTTCACCCTTGCCATCTCTTGTTTGACCACTTCCAATTTGCCTTGATTCATGGACCTGACATTCCAGGTTCCTATGTAATATTGCTCTTTACAGCATCGGATCTTGCTTCTATCACCAGTCACATGCACAACTGGGTATTGTTTTTGCTTTGGCTCCATCCCTTCATTCTTTCTGGAGTTATTTCTCCACTGATCTCCAGTAGCATATTGGCAACTACTGACCTGGGGACTTCCTCTTTCAGTATCCTATCATTTTCCCTTTTCATACTGTTCAAGGGGTTCTCAAGGCAAGAATACTGAAGTGGCTTGCCATTCCCTTCTCCTGTGGACCACGTTCTGTCAGACCTCTCCACAGTGACCCGCTTGTCTTGGTTTCCCTCAGGCATGGCTTGGTTTCATTGAGTTAGACAAGGCTGTGGTCCTACTGTGATTAGATTGGCTAGTTTTCTGTGAGTATGGTTTCAGTGTGTCTGCCCTCTGATGCCCTCTTGCAACACCTACCATCTTTCTTGGGTTTCTCTTACCTTGAGCGTGAGGTATCTTTTCAAGGCTGCTCCAGCAAAGCACAGCTGTTGTTTCTTACCTTGAATGAGGGGTATCTCCTTACTGCTGCCTTCCTGACCTTCAATGTGGGATAGCTCCTCTAGGCCCTCCTGCTTCTGCGCAGCCACCGCTCCTTGGGTTGATCCTCCCGGCAGGCAGTCCTGGCCTCAGGTGTGGCTGGCTCCTTTCAGCTGCGCCCCTGGCCTCAGGCTCGAGCTCGGTGTGGCTACTCATCATCACCGCCCCTGGCCTTGAGTGCAAGGTGGCTTCTTCTGGCCTCCCCTGACCTCGGACACGGGGTGCCTCCTCCCTGCTGCCACTGACCTCAGACGTGGGGTAGCTCCTCTCGGCCATGCTTAGTGCACCAGCTCGGCTCTCACAGCCATCCACGCTTAGTGTACATCATGTAAAATGCCAGGCTGGATGAATCACAAGCTTGAATCAAGATTGACTGGAGAGGGAGTGGAGGGAGGTTCAGAATAGGAGACACATGTATACCAATGGCTTATTCATGTCAGTGTATGGCAAAAACTACTACAATATTGTAAATCAATTAGCCTCCAATAAAAACAAATACATAAATGAACCACCATTATTTAAAAAGGGAGAGCGAAAGAGAGGGGAAAAAAGATTTATGGAGAAATATTAACAACCTCAGATATGAAGATGACACCACTCTAAGGGCAGAAAGTGAAGAGGAATTGAAGATCCATTTCATGAAATTGAAGGAGGAGAGTGAAAAATCTGGCTTAAAAGTCAACATTCAAAAAATGAAGATATGGCAACTATTCCCATCACTTCATGGCAAATAGAGGAGAAAAATTGGAAGCAGAGACAGATTTTATTTTCATGGACTCCAAAATCACTGTGAATAATGAGTGCAGCCATGAATTTAAAACATGCTTGTTCCTTGGAAGAATATCTATGGCAAACATAGACAACATATTAAAAGGTCTGCATAGTCAGTGCTACAATTTTTCCATTAGTCATGTATGGATGTAAGTTGAAACATAAAGATTACTGAGAGCAGAAGAATGGATATTTTCAAACTGAGTTACTAGAGTAGATTCTTGAGAGTCCTTTGGACTGCAAGGAGATCAAAACAATCAATTCTAATGGAAATCAACCTTGAATATTCATTGGAAGTACTGATGCTGAAGCTGAAGCTCCAATACTGTGGCCACCTGATGAGAAGAACAGACTCATTGGAAAAGACCCTGAGGGAAAGACTGAAGGCAAAAGAAGAAGTGGATAGCAGAGGATGAGACAGTTAAATAGAATCATTGACTCAGTGGATATGATTTTGAGAACCTCCAAGAGATAATGGTGGACTGAAGAGCCTGGCATGCCACAGCCCATTGGGTTGCAGAGTCAGATATAACTTAGTGACTGAACAATAACATGTTATAACCATATTTATGATCACAAGATTCATTGCCTTCAATTTCCTTTATGCTTTTATAGATACCGTTGCCTCATCTTCCAGCTTGTCCTGAAAATTCTCACCACCTATTTGCAAATAACCTATACTCCTCTGTGCCCCCTTGTTATTTTCTTTGTTGACATTATTTTGCATTAACTATTATATTACATCACTCTGTTTTCCCTCTACTAACTTGGGAATTCGCATTTTCATTGGTTGTCTTAGAATATTCAACATATATGCTTAAGATAATTCTGTTTAAATCATAATTTATCCCCCAGAGAGATTAAGAAATATATATTTGTCTAAAACAAAAGATGTAAAAAGAACTTCAAAATTGATTATATTTTAACTACTTGCAAATTATATAATTACTCCCATGGTATTTAAATTATTTTACTTAGTTATTTAAAATACACATTATTTTCACTGTTTATCCAAGCAATGTTCATTGCTTCAAGATTTAATCCTAGTTTAGCTCTTTCCTAAAAACCATTCTTTTAAAATCATAGGTTTTGCATTGAAGATCACATTTCCTTCCATCTAATTTTTATTGAGTATTTTAATGAAGTTCTACTGTCTTCAAACTACTTAGTTTTTTTTTTTTAGTTTTAAGTTGTCTTTTAAGTTATAACTTCTAAAAATTATTTTTCCTAAATGTAAATTTCCAAGTTAATGGGTTCTTTGTAAGATAATAAATATTTTCCTATTATTTGCTAGCTCTCATCACTCCTGTCACTCTACCATTAAAATGAAAGTGTCTTTTTATCTCCAGATTCTTTTAAGATTTCTTCTACCTTTCTATTTTTACCTTAGATATGCCTCATTGTGGTTTTCTTTATATTTTTCCTGGTGAATTGTAGGGCTAACCTAAAATGTAATAACTTAGTTGCTTCTATAATTTTTTTCATCATTGTAGCTTCTCATATTGCCTCTCTTCAATTCCCTCACTTTTTCTCCATGTCTTTTATCTTTTCCCCATCTTTTCATTTTCTATGCTGCAATCCAGAAGATTTTTTTCTGATACACTTTACAAATTCTTTCTTTAACATTCACTGTTGTTCAAATTATTCACTGAGTTTTTAATGTTAAGCATTGCATTTTTAGAAGATCAACTGAGTGTTTTGTTTTTCAAATCTACCACATCATATCTTATAGTCTTGCATGCCTGAGGAAAATTTCAAGCCTTATTTTTCCTCTTTTAAAAATATTTATTTTTATTTATATATTTGCTTGTGCCAGGTATTTGTTGCAGCATGCAGAATCTCTTCATTGTGGCATGCAAGATCTTTGGCTGAGGCATGTGGTAGCTAGTTCCCTGACCAGGTATGGAACCTAGGCCTCCTGGCTTGTAAGCATGGAGTCTTGGCCGTTGAACACCAGGGAAGGCCCTGTTTTCTCTCTTAACAGAGTAATCCTAGCTGTTTTATAACTCATGTCTCTGTAACATACATTATACCATACATAAGTATCTATGTTTTTATATCTGTGTGCATGTATGTGCATGTGTATTAGTTTGTCACTCTCTCTTAGAGGCTTTCCTTTGTCTGCTTAGATTTTTTTTTTTCCATGTGTGTCCTTGTCATCAAAATAGTTTGAGTTGAGGCCTGGGATGAAATCTCTTTCTTCTAAACAGTTTTCTATAATCTCTAAAATATCTGAGAACTTTGAAACTAAATTCACAATTTAAGATATTCTAACAAGCACATGGTGGAGCTACCATTTGGAATATTTTACACTGAATTCATGGCTTGAAGTCTTATATTTTATTTCTGTTTTGAATTTTTGTTTTTCTTTCTGAACCATGTAAGATCAGTTTGGTTTTAATATATCAAATGAATGTTTCTATCCTATTCAGTCCTGGGCTATAATATTTATCTGTCATAATACTTGTGATGTGGAAGAAAGTTTACTTTTGGTTTATCTTTGCTCTTAAATTATAGCCCCTTTGTGTCTCCAGCTTATTGTAGGAGGACCTCCAATTGGCTAACTTTGGACTGACCTAAGACCTTGACTTCCGATTCTTGTATTTAGTTCAGTTCAGTTCAGTTCAGTCACTCAGTCATGTCCGACTCTTTACGACCCCATGAATTGCACAAGTCAGTCCTCCATGTCCATCACCAGCTCCCAGAGTTCACCACAATGAGGCATATCTAAGATAAAAAATAGAAAGGTAGAAGAAATCTTAAAAGAATCTGGAGATAAAAAGACACTTTCATTTTAATGGTAGAGTGACAGGAGTGATGAGAGCTAGCAAATAATAGCTAGCTCCCAAACTCATGTGTTTCGAGTCCATGATGCCATCCAGCCATTTCATCTTCTGTCGTCCCATTCTCCTCCTGTCCCCAATCCCTCCCAGCATCAGAGTCTTTTCCAATGAGTCAATTCTTTGCATGAAGTGGCCAAAGTATTGGAGTTTCAGCCTTAGCATCAGTCCTTCCAATGAACACCCAGAACTGATATCCTTAAGGATGGACTGGTTGGACCTCCTTGCAGTCCAAGGGACGCTCAAGAGTCTTTTCCAACACCACAGTTCAAAAGCATCAATTCTTTCGTGCTCAGCTTTATTCACAGTCCAATTGTCACATCCATACATGAACACTGGAAAAACCACAGCCTTGACTACGTAGACCTTTGTTGGCAAAGTAATATCTTTTCTTTTAATATGCCATCTAGGTTGGTCATAACTTTCCTTCCAAGGAGTAAGTGTCTTTTAATTTGTGTATACTTTGTGACAATTATAAACAAAGTTCTTGCTTGTCAGATCAGCAAGTGCCAGGAGAGCAAAAGCTATTCCAGAGTACTCTTCTCACTCTGGATTCCAAATTTCCTTTTGCTTCTGGACAGTTGACCCAGACTGTCTTTTAATTCTTCAATACCTTGAGTAAAAATGTAAGATAGATATATTCAAAATTTTCTGGTTGGATTTTGGCTGAAGGTTTAATGTTAATAACCTGCCCTGAACTACTTGAAGAAACTTTTTTCAGAAGAATATTATCACAAAACTCATTATTATCTTTATACCTTGGTACCCCAAAGATAATTCTAGAGAAGAACCTCTTAGTCTTACTTATTCTTTCTCATAGTGACATAATACTATATCATTTGGATTATCAGTGATGGAATGTCATTGGTGGAATGTCATTGGTAAAATATCAGTGGTCAGAACTCTAAGTAATTAAGTAAACAAAAATCAGAACCACAAGAACAGAATATTTAGAATATAAATTAGAAAGTTATATATTAGAAACTATGGAAATGTCTGTAATAGAGACCCCACAAAAATCCTCACTATTTAATTTAAAAATCAGGGAACTTCTGCTTCTGGAAAAATGAAATATGTGTATTTTCTCTATTTCTCCATTAAGTACAATTAAAGTCCTTGCAATTATAGATAAAACAAATAGGTGGAGAGAAAAAGTCAATTGTAATAGGGATCTTGGGAGTCAAATAATAACATAGTGGTACATTCCTTGTTTTCCTTTCAGCCTCATATATCCCAGACTAGATACTGAAGAAGCTGGCAACTCAGAAACCCCAATGGCACAGATGGAAAAAGCCACCACCACTCCTCCAAATGTTTGCTCTTTGTAGCCAAAGGACCAGGAAAGGGGGAAGGCTGGCAGGAAAAACACTTTAAGATCTTAGTGAAATAGAACACACACATACAGACACCCATTCAACTGAGCCCTCTCCCTCCAACACACACACTGGCAAAGTCCATATCCCTACTCTTGCCAAACTGTAGTGAGATACTCTTCCTACCACTATCGTGGAAACTAGGTGGGGAGCCCAATTTCCACTCCTAAATGGTGATGAGGTATCCCTCTACATCCTTACATGAGTAGTCCTAAAGGAGGACTTCTGGAGAACCAGGACTTTGCAATCACTCAAAAATGAGCCCCTGGCCTCCATCATCAGTAGAAACTCTGTAAGGATTACGTATGACCTTCTCCACCCAGTAGTAGTGAGAAAACCTACACCCTTTCATCCTCCCCACTGAGGTGGTATGAGGGAAGTCCTGATGGGAATGAAAGATTCATATTGTTCCCTCAGTGTTAACAAGACCACCCCCTCCCTTAACAGTGTCAGTGAAACCTTATGATGAGCAATAACAAGAAGCCCCTGCTCCTTGGAGCCAGGAGAGAGACCCGGCAAGAAGTGACGTCCTGCTCCTACTCACCAGTCAAACGGAGCCCACTCCCTGGTATTGGTGGAAGTAGTCCTGTATGGATATAAGAGCTGGACTGTGAAGAAAGCTGAGTGCCGAAGAACTGATGCTTTTGAACTGTGGTGTTGGAGAAGACTCTTGAGATTCCCTTGGACTGCAAGGAGATCCAACCAGTCCATTCTAAAGGAAATCAGTCCCGGGTGTTCTGGAAGGAATGACGCTAAAGCTGAAACTCCAATACTATGGCCACTTCATGCAAATAGTTGACTCACTGGAAAACACTCTGATGCTGGGAGGGATTGGGGGCAGAAGGAGAAGGGGACGACAGAAGATGAGATGGCTGGATGGCATCACTGACTCGATGGACGTGAGTCGGAGTGAACTCTGGGAGTTGGTGATGGACAGAGAGGCCTAATGTGTTGCAGTTCATAGGGTCGCAAAGAGTCAGACACAACTGAGAGACTGAACTGAACTGAACTGAACTGAATGATAAAACCTGGATTTTCACTCGTCACCTGAAAAGGTGTGATGGTAACTCCCCTAAGTCCACCTGAGTGCTATTAGAAGACACTTGCTTAAACATATAGGTGCAAAAGAGTCAGTTTTAATCAATAATTCCCCAAAATAATGGTTTTAGTGAGACAACATACATCATATCAAGAAACAAGATCTTAAAGTGGAGTCAACAAGAGAATTTGCACATGCCAGCACTGAGATGATATAAACATTACAACTATTTGACAATATTTTAAAGGAGCTAAATGTCTTCATAAGACATTCCAAACATGCTTGAAAAAGTTAAAAAGTAAATACAGCATATGTAAACACTAATACAACTCAACAGTAAAACAATAAGAGATGGGAATACCAGACCACCTAACCTGCCTCTTGAGAAATCTGTATGCAGGTCAGGAAGCAACAGTTAGAACTGGACATGGAACAACAGACTGATTTCAAATAGGAAAAGGAGTACATCAAGGCTGTATATTGTCACCTTGCTTATTTAACTTCTATTCAGAGTACATCAAGAGAAACGCTGGACTGGAAGAAACACAAGCTGGAATCAAGATTGCCAGGAGAAATAGCAATAACCTCAAATATGCAGATGAAACCATCCTTATGGCAGAAAGTGAAGAGGAGCTAAAAAGCCTCTTGATGAAAGTGAAAGAGGAGAGTGAAAAAGTTGGCTTAAATCTCAACATTCAGAAAACGAAGATCATGGCATCCGGTCACATCACTTCATAGGAAATAGATGGGGAAACAGTGGAAACAGTGTCAGAGTTTATTTTTGGGGCTCCAAAATCACTGTGGATGGTGACTGCAGCCATGAAATTAGAAGATGCTTACTCCTTGGAAAAAGTTATGACCAACCTAGAGAGCATATTCAAAAGCAGAGACATTACTTTGCCAACTAAGGTCCGTCTAGTCAAAGCTATGGTTTTTCCTGTGGTCATGTATGGATGTGAGAGTTGGACTGTGATGAAAGCTGAGTGCCAAAGAATTGATGCTTTTGAATTGTGGTGTTGGAGAAGACTCTTGAGAGTCCCTTGAACTGCAAGGAGATCCAACCAGTCCATTCTGAAGGAGATAAACCCTGGGATTTCTTTGGAAGGAATGATGCTAAAGCTGAAACTCCAGTATTTTGGCCACCTCATGCGACGTGTTGACTCATTAGAAAAGACTCTGATGCTTTGAGGGACTGGGGGCAGGAGGAAAAGGGGACAACAGAGGATGAGATGGCTGGATGGCATCACGAACTCGATGGACGTGAGTCTGAGTGAACTCCGAGAGATGGTAATGAACAGGGAGGCCTGGTGTGCTGTGATTCATGGGGTCACAAAGAGTCGGACACGACTGAGCGACTGAACTGAACTGAACTGAACTGAATCTGATTTTAGAAATGGGCAGAAGAACTGAATAGACATTTGTTTCCAAAGAAGAAATACAGATGGCTCAATGGAAGCATAGGCACAGGAAAAGATGTTAAGCATTCCTAATCGTCAGGAAAATGCAAGTCAAAAGTACAAAGAGATATCACTTCACACCCATCAGAATGGCTATCACCAAAAAGAACACAAATAATGAATGTTTGTGATGATGTGAAGGAAAGAGAATCCCTGTGCACTCTTGTTGGGAAAGTAAATTGGTGCAGCCACTATGGTAAACAGAATGTAGGTTTCTTTAAAACCTAAAAGTAGAGCAGCCATTGTGTTGCTGTTGTTCAGTCACTAAGTCCGGCTCTTTGCAACCCCATGGCTTGGAGGACATCAGGCTTCCTTGTCCAGAGCAGTCATATGATGTAGCAATTCTACTCCTGAGTATATATACGGAAAAACAAACAACAAACAAAAAACTCAACCAATTTAAAAAATATATGCATCCCAATTTTCCTAGTAACATTATTTATGATTACCAATATATGGAAGTGACCTAAGTGTCCATCAGTAGATGAATCAATAAAAATGTGGTATATATGTGTTTGTGTGTGTGTAATACTATTCAGCCATACAGAATGATGAATTTGTCATTTGCAGCAACATGGATGGACTTGGAAGATATTATGCTAAGTGAAATAAGTCAGACAAAGACAAACATTGCATGTTATCACTGATACATGGAAATTAAAATATACGGCAAAGTAGTAAATATAACCAAAAAAAGAGGCACATTCACAGATACAGGGAACAAACTAGAGGTTACCAGTGGTAAGGCAATGTAAGAATGGGGTTGAGCTTGGAATTACAAACTATTGGGTGAAAGAAAGCCTACAAGAATGCATTGTACAATACAAGGAACATAGTCAGTATTTTATAATAGCTATTCCTGGAGTGTACTTTTTAAAATTGCATTAAAAAAACTAAAAAAAATAGAAAGTGTAAGCAAGTACATAGAACATTTTAGGAAATCAATAGATGATATGTTAAAAAAGTGAAGAGTTTGAATTAAAAATTAAAATAACCAAAATAAAAAGTGTTAAACAAGTGAACAGAAAATTGAAGGATATAGAGGAAAGATTCAGTGAATTTGAAGATAGAACTACAGAAATTATACAAACTGAAATACAAAGAGAAAATAGACTGGAAAAAAATAAAATGAATTCTCAGAGACCTGTGAGACTGTAAGAAAATATTTCACAGTTTCAGTCATCAGAGCCCCAGAACTAAAGAAGAAATTATGCCAGGCCAAATAAACACTTGATGCAAAATTGAAAACTTCCCAACTTTTGCAAGGGACATAAACCTATAGATATAAGAAGGTGAGAGTTTCTAAACACAATAAGCCCAAAAATATGCACCAAAACACTTAATATTTAAATTTATAAAAAAATGAAAAAAAAATTTGAGAGCAATCAGATAAGCAACACATTACTTATAGCAAAAACAATTTGAATGATAGAAAACTTTTAATCATAAAACTTGGGAGGTCAGAGTGAAGTATCGCAATATTTTTCAGTTGATGAAGGAAAAGAACTGTCAACCTCAAATTCTATATTCAGTGAAAATACTGTTAAGGAATCAAGGCAAAATAAAGATATCCTCAAAATGAATGAACCCTAAGAGAATGTGTAATCAAAATTACCCTAAAATAATGGCAAGAAGAAAGTCTCTAAACAGGAAAAAAAAATGATTTAGTATTGTACAATACAAGTAAGAATGGAAAAAAGTAAGAATGGAAAAAAAAAAAAGCCTGTAAAACTATAGTAAATACAAGAAGCTTTCATTTTCTTCTTTAGTATTCCAAATTGTGTGTGATAATTTAAGTGAGAGGGGAGGGTAAAGGGTCAAGACTTAGACATAAAGCTATTGAAAGCTGAAAAATGCCCATTTCCTCACAAAAATATCTATGTCTCAAATCTTAGAATCTGTCGATCTTACTCTAATTGGAAAAAGGATGATTACAGATTTATGCCATGTAAAGTTCTTGAGAGAGGAAATTACACTTGATTAACTGAGTGGTTGATAAATGCCACCACGGTATCCTTATATGAGACAAGTAGAGACAAATAATGTAATTCTATAGTAATGTAACAACAGAAATCAAGATTAGAGTGGTATAGCTACAAGTGAAAGAATGCTGGAAGCCACTAGAAGATAGAAGAGGCAAGAAATGAATTCTCCATTAGAGAATTACATTCTGGAGAGAATGTAATCTGGCCAAGTTAAGATTTCAGCTAAAGATTTCTGGTCTTCAAAACAACTAAAGAGTAAATTTCTGTTATTTAAAGTAGAAAATTTGAGGTAATTTGTAAAAGCAGCCACAGACAGCTAATAGAGCAAGTCCCATACATATGAATGAGTTCTGTTCTGAGAGCACATTTGTAAGTCCAATTTCTTCATAAATTCAACAAAGTTAGCCTAAGTACCCAATGAACACAATTAACTATATAGTACTGTACTGTAATAGGTTTAAAATATTCTTCATATAAATAATACATAAAAACAAACACAAAGAAGAAAAAAAATTATCTTACAGTACAGTACCCTGAAAAGTACAGTAGTCCAGTACAGTAACTGACATACAAGGGCTGGCATGAGTGAACAGGCAAAAGAGTTAATGACTAGAGGAGGGAAAGGTGATAGGAGATGGTAGAAATGAAGGATCATCAGCATAGGAGACAGAGGCAAGATGCAGTTTCACTCACCCCTGACATTGATGGTACAAGTTCTATTCCTTTTTGAATTCAATTATATCTATCAATATCTTTTTGAAAAAAAGCATCCAGTGATGTCTGGGTAGAAGGTCTTCCTTTCTCGTCATAGATGGCATGGTAGCACTGGATTGCACTCTGAACAGCTGCTGTAACCTTTTTGTACCGTTCTACATTTGAGTCCTTAGGCTCAAAAGCTAACTACACCTCCTCAAATAAAGAAAATCCTCTTTTCATTTCCTTTGTCATGAATCTCTTCTTAGCAGTATCAGCTACACCACCACTGCTTTAATGCTTCCTTCTGGACATCCTGGATTGAAATAAAGATATTGTAATACTGTACTCTATAAAGTACTGTTCAACAAAGTACACAAAAGTATGACTTGTAGAGGGTACATACACATGACAATGTACGCCAGATAAGTAAACTAACAACTTAGATGATTGGACATGAGGATGCACATTCACATCTTTGAAAGTCCACAAACTGAAGGTTTGTTAGTAGGGTATATAGTGTACAAAATCCATAGTAATCAAGAATATATGTTATTGGCAATAAAAGGAAACTCCCTCAACATGATAAAGGGCATTATAGAAAAATATTTATGTAGATACAGCTGACATGGTACTCAGTGGTGAAATACTGAAAGCTCTACCCTGAAGAACAAGTATCAGATAAGGATGCTTGCTTTCACTGCTGCTATTCAGCATCACATTGGAGTTTTAGTCAAAGCAACTAAGCAAGAAAAATAAATGTTTAAAAATCCCAATTTGAAAGGAAGAGTTAAAACTATCTATATTCTAAGATGATATGATTCTACACAGAAAATCCCAAAGAATTCATAAAATAACTAGCAGAGTTAAAAAACAAATTCAGCAAAGTTGTAGAGTACAAGATCAAAATGCAAATAATGGTTATGTTTCTATATACCAGCAATGAACAAACCAGAATGGAAAAGAGGAAAATAATTTTATTTAAACTGACATCCAAAAGAATAAAATACTCAGGATTTAATATATACAGGGAGGTGAAATATTTATAAAGTGAAAATGATAAAATATTGCTGATAGAAATTTAAAAGACCCCAGTGAATCAAAAGATATCTTGAATTGGAAGAAAATATTGTTTAGGTGACAAGACTATAAAAAGAATTTATAGATTCAATGTGATGCTTATCAAATCCCAATGGATGTATTTGTGCAAATCAGAAAAATGAGCCCTCACCAGATGCCACTTCTGCTTGTGTCTTAATTTTGGACATCCTAGCCTTCAGAATTATGAGAAATATGTGCTTGGTATTTAAGTCACTCAGTCTATGGCATTTTGCTCTAGTTTCCCAAACTTACTATAACAGATCTTATATCTATACTATATAAAGAATTCATACAACCAAACAAGAATAATTTTTTAAATTGAAAAATGGGTATACAAATTAAATAGTCATTTCTCCAAAGAAGACATAAAAGTAGCCAATAAACAGATAAAAGATGTTCAGCATTATTAGTTTGTATGGGAATGCAAATCAAAACTATACTATGGTACCAATTTAAACCCACTACTGTGGGTTTAAAATTAAAACAGAAAGTAACAAAATTTGGTTAGAACCTGGAGAAACTAGAACTCTGTGCATTGCTGGTGGAAATATAAAATGATTCAGCTGCTAGGGAAAACCATTTGGCAGTTCCTCAGAAAGTTAAACATAGAATTGCCATATGGCCCTCCAATTTCATTCCCAGGAAAAAAGATTGAAAACATGTATTCAAACAAATACACATACACATATGTTCATCGCAGCACTTCTCATAACAGCCAAACAGAGGGAACAACCCAAATGTCCATAACATGTATAAATGGATAAATATGCTGTATACATGCAATCGGATATCATTCAGCCATGAAAAGAAATAAAAGTATAGATACATGCAACAACATGGCTGAATCTTGAAAATATGTTAAGTGAATGAGACCAAACAAAAGTTACATATTGTATAATTCTATTTCTAAGAAATTTCCACAATAGGTAAATTCAGAGAGATGCAGTACAAATTGGTGGTTGTCAAATGCTGAGGACGGGACAAAATGGTGAGCTGCTGCTTCTTTTCTTTCTTTAGAAGTTATAGAAATTTTTCTTATTGAAGTTTAGTTGCTTTACAATATTGTCTTGGTTTATGCTATACAGTAAAGTGAAGCAACTAGGCATATATCCTCTCTTTGTTAATGTCTTCTTAAGGGGTGTGGGGTTTCCTTCTGTGATGAAAACCTTCTGGAACTAAATAGAGGTGATGATTACACAACACTGTAAATGTACAACATGCTGCTGAATTGCTCATTCTAAAATGGTTAATTTTAAATTATGTATATTTCAACTCAATATATTTTTAAAGACTTAATCTACAAGAAAACAAGATGCTTCCATACAATTTAATTTTTTGAGAAGAAGAAGACACCTGGACAGATTGCTTTAAAAAGCATATTAAGAAGACTGGAAACCAACCTACTTATGAACATGTATTAATACAACAAAACTAAATCTATAATTAGCCTTTGGAGTCCAGCTGTATATTAAAAATGTAGCCCATGACCAAATGAGATTACTTCAAGAAATCTAGATCTCTGAAAATATAGGAAAATTCATAAAAATTATTAGATATTTTAATACACACCAGAATACAACACTAAACTTAGTCATGAGAAGTGAAAATAATTCTATTAACAATTCAAAATAAGAACACATTATTTCCAGCCACATAACAAGAAAGTGAAGGTAAAGTTTATATGTAGGAAAAGAGGAGTGCTATAGTAATTATTTTCTGGTAGCATGGAAATATATTAGGAGTCCAAGTAAGGCAGCTGAAAAAGTATTACAAGAAATAAGATATTATTTTATTAGAACACCAGATTTATAAGGATGACCATGGTTTATATAAGTTTTTCTTCAAATGAAATTTTGAAAGGAAGGAGAAAAAAATCAAAGGGAAGAGGGGGAAAAAAACAACCCTTCAAGTCCAACAAAGCATATCTGTTGACAAGGTTTAACCTTCATTCTGATAGTTGTTAATTTTTGGCAGTGTGATAATTAATGTTTCCCCTACATTCTAACATAAAAAATTGAGATTAAAAATATTATACAACTTTTATAAAACTGTACTGTGTCAGAACCAGTGTTTATATCTTCATCTTTCTGAAACCTAATCATGGAATAAAATTCTTAATCTATCCTCTAGCAAGAAGTGATTAAAGAAGACTGATTGATGGGTATTTACTCCTGTGTACTTGGGTAATTTTAGAAGAAATTGAACCTTTGGAACCCTACAGAACAAAATTCTTATGAGATTGTTTTTGTTTATCTACAGAATTTCTTCCTTCCTTTCTTCCCTTCCTTTCTCCTCCTTCCTTCTTTCCCATCTTTCTGTCACTATTTCTCTTCTCTCTTTTTCTTCCTGTTTTTGGTGACAGAGAACTCTTTAGGAGAACTGCTTGGTCTAGGCTGATGAAAGTGTAGTCTCCAGGACTAGGAAGACACATAGAGCCCAAACTCATGAAAAAATCTAGAGGTTGCTAAGAAAGAATGGCAGCAATTGGGATAAATGCGGAAATAGATGAATATTAAACAGGTTAAAAGGCAAGCAATTCCTTAGACTTTGACAAGAATGTGATCTTTAGGGTACATTGAATTGACTTAAAAGTCCTAGAGCCAAATTCAGTGATGCAGGCAAGTCATGCATGTAATATCCACATTTTTGTTTAATATCTTTTCAGGATTGATGTTAGGAAATCATACTTCACTGAGCCTGGGTGCAAAAACTTACAAAAGTAATGCAATTCATCAAGAAATGAAAAAGTCACTAAAATAGTGTAATGACCTAACACTTGACAATATTAGTTCTTCAGTCTGGCAGTATTATTCAAAGAGATAGAAAGGGCTTAAAAGAGTGCCAGAATATCTGTAAAAAAGGGAAATTTTAGCTATGATTTATTTTATTATGATCAACTGACCTCATCTAAATGAAATCAATCAATCAATCAAAATGACAGTTTGTGTCATGCTATGTATCAAAACCCAGTTCTAAAAGAAGATAATTCAGTATTTTTCCAGTCTGCCAACCATGTAACAGTACTCTTTTTTTTTCAGAATTAAAATAGATATGTTTTTTGAGAAGGATGTTTTAAATTCATGTTTCTACATTTATCATTTTCAAAAGTGGTAGTTTACTCCCCCTCATGAAAGATGAAGAAATTAGCATATTTATACTTCCTTCCACCCCCAAACCTGCTGGTTTTATGGGCATCAAATGGTAGCTTTGTGAAAGTGATAATTTTAAAATTATTTTTATGTCATATGGCCAATATTTTGAGAATTACAGTATTTATACTACGTATTGTAATGTACCACAATTATATAAGCTTGGTTCCATTTTTAAATGGACAAAATGTTCCCTGTAAGTTATTTTGCAAGCAAATTCTTAAGTTTTCTCTGAACAGACTTTTTGATCATATATTGAAAGGTTTTTTGATTATTTTTGTTTGTTTTGTTTTCTGTCTGTTGTTTTGGTTTGTTTTTTTCTTCCCCCGCCCCCATGGAAAAAATCTGTGTTATTAAAGCTTTTAATTGTCTTCCCAGGTGGTGCTAATGGTTAGGAACCCGCTTGCCAATGCAGGAGGAGAAGGCGATGGCACCACACTCCAATACTCCTGCCTGGAAAATACCATGGTCAGAGGAGCCTGGTAGACTACAGTCCATGGGGTCGCGAAGAGTCAGACACAACTGACTTCACTTTCACTTTTCACTTTCATTCATCGGAGAAGGAAATGGCAACCTACTCCAGTGTCCTTGCCTGGAGAATCCCAGGGACAGGGGGAGCCTGGTGGGCTGCCGTCTATGGGGTCACACAGAGTTGGACACGACTGAAGCGACTTAGCAGCAGCAGCAGCAGCTAATGCAGGAGACCTAAGAGACGCAGGTTTAATCCCTGGATTGAGAAGACCCTCTGGAGGAGGGCATGGTTACCCTCTCCAGTATTCTTGCCTGGAGAATCCCATGGATAGAAGAGCCTCCCAGTATACATAGGGTTGCACAGAGTTGGACATAAATGAGCTTGATTTAGCTTGCATGCCAAGCTATTAAATCTTTTACATCTGACTATGTTTTTGCGTTGGATTCACATATGTAAAGCGGGCTTCCCTAGTGGCTCAGAGGATAAAGCGTCTGTCTGCAATGCAGGAGACCAGGGTTCAATCCCTGGGTTGGGAAGATTCCCTGGAGAAGGAAATGGCAGTCCACTACAGTATTCATGCCTGGAAAATCCTATGGACTTTGGAGCCCCATAGGCTACCGTCCATGGGGTCACAAAGAGATGGACATGACTGAGCGACTTTACTTTCATGTATGTAAAACAACTTAATTGGATATGGAAACTCAATTCAACATAGATATCTCTTCTACACTGTGGATTATATTCTATTTTATTCTGAAATATGAAGATGCTATTGAATAGAAATCTGAGAGCAAATATTTGTTTCCTTTTATACTTAAGTCCAGTCTTCATATTTGTAGGATTTTTAAAAGTATACTTAACAAATAAGTAAGTACTCAAAATATGACTCATATTTCCCAGGAATGAAATAGATTAGTATTTCCTTCTATAACAACAACAATCAAAAAATAACAACACAACTTCTGTCTGGTGGCCAGAAATATGAGCTCTTCACTGCAATGGAAGGTCATATTTTCTTACCTATGTTTTTTTCTTTCTTTTTAATTTTTATTTTTAATTATTATTTATTTATTTTTTTTATTTTGGCTAAGCTGGTTTGCAGATCAGAGTCTCTTGATTGAAGGATAGGCTGATTTCCATTGAGTTAAAAACTCCGCAGCTCTGTCGCTGTAAATCATCATCTCAGCTTTATTCTAAGGAAACTGTAACCAATTACTTGAACAATAGTGCCTTGGGGAAAAGACTATGTAGATTTCTCAGCGATTACTAGATTCTGGTTCTATGTTACTAATTCCTGGGGACCAAGTCTTTGTTACTGTGGTCCACAGTTTAAAATGAGGCTTATGGCAAAATTTTGACCCAAGTTCAAATAAGGGCATGACTAGTAGGTCTGCTTATCACTCTTGTGGTTATTTTCCCATTTACTGAATACATACTTGGAATGGCCATTCTTAAAAAATAGCAGAATATTCCCATTAAATCACACGAATTTTACACCTGGTTAATGTTCTGTTTAATAATTCCTTTTTCTTGGGGGACAATGTAGGCTTCTTATCTTTTTGCATCGAATCCTTTCAATGTCCCAGAAATCACGTTAAAAGTTATCACCTAGACCTAAACAAAGGTTTCAAACTATTTTGCTTTCTCACCTTGTGGGGCTTGGTTAACTTCCTAGATATTGTTACTGGGTCATTTAAAAGAAATAGGCCATAATGAGAAGGCAATGCCTTTAATCTAACCTGCCTTCCAAGGTTTAGTAGGCAAATATTTTACCAGTTACTATATTTGGCCTCTTTATTGGAACAGACCTCTAATTTTAACATCCACGATTCTGTTATCCATGCCGAGAAAAGGGTATGAGGAACAGTGATTTGGGGAGCATAAAATTTCATTTCCCAGGGCTACTGGCTATGCTGTTTCCACCTAGTTCAGGAGCTGGAAGAAAAATGCATAGTATCTGAAGTTGGAGAAAGCTATGGTCTGTAGGAGTGAACCTAGAACTGAAGGGGGTCCTGCAGTGCAGCAAAAGTGTTATCTGCAAGAGTGTAGTGTGCAAACTACTCTAAAACTGGTATGAGGATAAAACCTGCTACCCCAAAATGTTTTTGCCACGTAACTTGTTTTTATCTGAAAACAAGCCACATCTGAAAGATTCAGGAAGAAAACTTGACCTGCCTTCTAAAAGCCTTAAGTATTAGATAGAATGGCTGTTCCCAGAATAAAACTATCATTAGATGTATTTTTAAAGAATATGAGCCAGTTGTGGTGGGGGGAACAGGGCCTAGATCTTAGAGCCCAATGTGTATCTCATTGACTGTCTGGCTCAACAAACATTTGTTTACTCAAAATTTGCCTTTTCAGCTCCATGTGAATTGCCTCCACCCCTTTTGATGACCCAAGCCACTAGCCCTAACATTCTTTTTGTCTTTAGCTGAAGATGGTATTCAAGGTAAGGGATTTTCCCATTTTGGTGATCTACTTAGCTTTCCTGGATCTCTCCCATGTATATATATTATCAAACTTTTGTTTGATTTTTTTCATGTGAAGCTGTCTCATGTCAATTTAATTCTTTGACCATCCAAGGAATCTAGCAGGATAAAGGAATATTTCTTTCTCTTTGACAAGCCCTTTCCTCTTCTAGTGTTGCTCCTGTGCTTCCTATTTCAAGGTTTGGCATTGTGCTCCTGGCAAAGAGAAATATTTGCAGTGCTCAGCTCTATTATGATAGAGCAGCCAAATGTATGAATTTATCAATGAGAGACAATAAATTGATCATTGACAGAGCTGGCATTGATGCATCACCTCTGTCCACATAATATTAGCAAAAATTAGTCACATGGTAACTTTCAGTTAGGAAGGGGCCAGGGAAATGTAGCTCTTACATAGGCAGCTGTCTGTCAGTAAATGCCATGACATGGGACTGATGGACAGAATTTTTGTATAAGCCATCACTTCTACTACAATTCAAGTTATCCATGTACTTGAAATTGATGTGAGTCAATCATGTTTCTGAGAAGCTGAGTGAGGAAAATATCAGAATCTCTAGCCCTTCTATTGAGGACAGCAAATATTAGTATTATTTGGCATGTAGTCATCTTTGCTACTTTTTGTCTATAGTTGTGAAGATAGTTCCCACTAAGTTATTTTCTGCATCTATAAGAATCTCCCATTGACACTGGATTTCTCCAGTACCATCCTTGACTCTAATTCTGTACATCCATGCTGGTCATGTTATTATTTTTCTTAAATCTGTATACTTATTTCCTGTATAATATATACACCCTTTTAAGAAGAAGAATTATATTACTAGTAAAATTTTGGTCCTACTCTTTCTTATGTTTGGGCATGTTTCCAGGTTCTTAGGGGTGTGCTGTTTTTAAAGTCAGTTTTATCATCACCATAACTACTAGAAGTCATTCATTTATTTTTAGCTGAGTCAATTCAATGAAATGCTGATTATGGAAGAGATGTATATTAATTCTTAAATTTGTGTAAAGAAACAAGTAATACTTAATGATCCCATAATCCAGGAGGATCTATCGTAATTTGAGGGGGATGTCTTTATAGTTCCTTTTTCTGTGCAAGTTTAATATATTTTAATTTATGCTAAAAATAAATTTATCCTTTTAAAAGTAGGATATAATATTAAATCCTTGTGAATATAGTTTGCAACATTTGCATAGCATTTACTAATATTGGTATACCATGCCAATAGTCATTTTAAGGCTTTTGGAATTTGTGTCGGATCTGACTTTTCCCTGTTATGCTTAAACAAAGAGACAAAGATGATTACAAATAAAGCACAAAAAATATCTCTGCAAATTTAAATAGCTAAAAACAGGTTTATAAAGGATGAATTTCAAAATTAAAATTATTGAATATTTTAGGCCTTAATATCTGTTGACACAATCATTTTCTAAAATAATTTTTCATATTAACGAGAATAATGATGGTGTTCTATTAATAAAACTGTCACCAGCACCAAAGCATGTTTTTAATGTCTACCTATTTAAACCAATGTTGTAAGCTTTGTAATGTCTTTTGTGCCCAATATCACTGTAAATGTCAGGTATTAAAACTTTCTATCATGTGACATTGCAATTGTCTGTCACTGAAAGTCTCAACCTGTTTTTTTCTTTAATATTCTCACAAATATTTTTATTTCCCCCTGAGAAGTAGCAAGAAAATAAAACTAGCAATTCTTATATTAGGCAGTTTTACTTGTTTTGTTCCCTCATGTGTATGCAATTTTCTGACATTTCTGATATTTGTAGATGCCAAGAATTCCTATATGAAATTCCATATGAGACTTAAAGAAGTAAATGTGTCCTTAAAAAAAAAAGCAGGATGCACCATAATAACTCTGAGTTCTGTGAGTACCCATTTATCAAGTACTTGGCAAAAATGATGGTATATAAATTTTTAATGTTGAAATAGTATTAATTTAGGTCCTTTACACAAATAACAGCACTCAGTGGCACAATATGCTATAGTAATCATCAGTAGTCATTAATTTATTTCTTAACTTCCAACATTGTTTCACATGCCTGTCATTCTCTTACTAGTAACACCTCTTGAAACCTTAGATTTTCAGCCAAGAAATGATGCCACATTTTTTAAGGCAGTAATATCTACTGCATAGTATTCTGTCTACCCATTAGAAAAAAAAAATGAAAAAACAAAACCAAACTCTTATAATTTTGTCAGCTGGCTGGAAAGATCCTCTGTAGGTTTCTCCTGCTTCTCCTACAGCAACCCACTCCAGTATTCTTGCCTGGAGAATCCCATGGATGGAGGAGCCTGGTAGGCTACAGTCCATGGGGTCGCAAAGAGTTGGACACAACTGAGCAACTTCATTTTCACTTTCACTTTCACTTTCACTGAAGGGTAAGTCTGGAGAGATGACCTTACTTCAATACTCAAAAGATGGTGCTGGCTATTGGCCAATAAGTCTTGATTTCTCTTCCACGTGGCTTCTCATATTCAGGTGGCTAGATTGACTTCTGTTTATGGAAACATTTCAAGAAATTGAGAACAGAAGATGTAAGTTCATTAAGGTCTTAGAAACTGTGTGATATCACTTTTACTAAATTGTATTGGTCAATCAAAGTAAATCATACAAAACAGCACATATCCAAGGAATAGGGAAAGATACTCCACCTCTGTATTAAAGAAATGGCAAAGTAACACTGACATAGCCATGTATAATCAATTGGGAATAATTTGTGGTCATATGTTGCAATCTACTTTTGACTCTCTCTTACCACAATTATTTAAATTCCTCTTGGTTAAAAATTCACTCATCCATTCACAAGACTTCCAAAGTTTCAACTAATTATGACATTAAGCTCAAAACCTAGTATCTTATTATGAATCTGGCTCATATATAACTGAGTCTTCTTGATACAAATACCTATAAATTGTAAAGGCAAATTAGTTGCATCATTCCATTCCCCAGTACATGATGAATGGCTAGGAACAGGATAATCATCAGACACTCATATTAAAAAGGGAAAGGGTGTGAGAACACAGGAATCAATGATACATAGCATTTCTGAAATTCAGTCAGGAACATATAGCCAGTTGCTTCTACTCTGGGAGCAGGGTATGGTCATTGATAAAGTATTGTTTTTAGTCATTTGTGAGTGCTTTTCTGGTGGATTTTTCCAAATATCTCTTGGCTCTGTCCTGTTGAATCTTCGTGCTACCTTCTAAGGCAGTTTTGTTTTACTAAGAAAACAGTCTAAGCTTATCACATTTTTGTGCTCTCAGCCTGCTTTGCATGCATGCATGCTAAGTCACGTCAGCTGCGTCTGACTCTTTGGAACCTTATGAACTGTAGCCCACCAGGCTCCTCTGTCTATGGCATTCTCCCGGCATGAATACTGGTGTGGGTTGCCATGACCGCCTCCTGCAGCCTGCTTTATGACAATGTAAATTTAGTGAAAAGAGGCCTCTTTTCATTTTGAAATATCTCAGTTTCTTTTAATCTAAGTGGACACTGCTTTCATAAATTCAACTTAATTTTGAAGTACATCAGTTTCCTAGGTATCTGATTATAGTTTCCTCATGCCTCAGTAAATCCATCCATAATTGTTTTGGGAACTAATTTCTCTATGTTGGGCCATGTGTTACTTTGAGGTTTGAAGCTTTAGTAGGCATTTCTTAAAACTTCTAGAAGTTCTAGCAAAGAGTTTTCTGCATTTTTTTCTCATGGCTAATTCTTTTTTTTAATAGAAGGATAATTGCTTCACAGCATTGTGTTGGTTTCTACTGAACATCAACATGAATCAGTCATCATTCTTACTTTGGGTATCTCTTAAGAGCTGGCTGAAGAAGATACAGATGAGAAAAACTTTATTTCAAATTCAAACAGATATTGGATCCTCTTGATTTTTTCCTAAATTATGCTTGAAAACTAAGTATTTCCTTTTTAGGTTCATTTCCACTTCACACACCTTATAATAGGCATCCAAAAACAGTCAGTTATCACTTTCAGAAGTCTGCCTGAAAATCTCTTTAATCAGTTAAACACATTCATAAGACACATGCTTAATCTTCCAAGCTATTATATAAGATAATTGCCTGTTATTCTGCCACCATTTAACTCCAGATGTCCCTCTTCCAGTCTCAGATAACAGTCTTCTTACTACTCTTCCAGCTTTCACCCACTTCCTGGTACCAAAGACAAAGACATATTTTAAGTTTTGGTTAAGGTAGTCCTCTATTCCATGATACTAACTACTGTAATGGTATAAAAAAACATCTCAAAACTACCATTGATATTTTCATAATTTTCCATTCAGTATTGAACTTAGCTGGGTGTCTTTTTTCTGTTCCACTTGGCTCACTCAAGCCTTTCCAGTGATTGGAGCATTCAAAATGGTATCACTCACACATATCTGCTGCATCACCTAGGATTCATTTCAGTTCAGTCGCTCAGTCGTGTCCGACTCTTCGCGACCCTATGAATCACAGCACGACAGGCCTCCCTGTTCATCACCAACTCCCGGAGTTCTCTCACGCTCATGCCCATTGAGTCATTTATGCCATCCAGCCATCTCATCCTCTGCCGTCCCCTTCTCCTCCTGCCCCCAATCCCTCCCAGCATCAGAGTCTTTTCCAATGAGTCAACTCTTCACGTGAGGTGGCCAAAGTACCGGAGTTTCAGCTTTAGCATCATTCCTTCCAAAGAACACCCAGGACTGATCTTCAGAATGGACTGGTTGGATCTCCTTGCAATCCAAGGGACTCTCAAGAATCTTCTCCAACACCGCATTTCAAAAGCATCAATTCTTCGGTGCTCAGCTTTCTTTACAGTCCAACTCTCATATCCATACACAACCACTGGAAAAACCATAGCCTTGACTAGACGGACGTTTGTTGGCAAAGTAATGTCTCTGCTTTTCAATATGCTATCTAGGATTACTGGCTTGTTTAGAATCTGGCTGTTCCTCTCTGTATTCTTGTGCACTTCTACTCTCCAGCACTTTTCTCTCTATGTGGCCTCTCACCTTCTAGAAGATTCTTTTAAATGAAATCTCAGAGCAGCAAGAGAGAAAAAGCAGAAACTTCAACTACTCTTAAGGCCTAATCTTGACATTTTCATGACAATATTATTACATTCTATTGTCCAAAAATTCAAGGGTCACCTCCATCTCATTGTGAAAGGGGACCATACAAAGAGGTTATAATCCATCATATCACCCTAAAACAAAGAAATTGTTTAATTCACTAAGGTACATCACACACACACACACACACACACACACACACGCATACACACACATAACCACATATATATATAGTTTTAAATATCTTTCTAGCGATAAGTCATATATGGTATATATATACTTGATATATATAGCTTTAAATATTTTTCCAGCAACTATATACATAAGACAATTTCATTTTAACCAATTCCCACATACCCTAGTTAATAATATTAATCAAGTAATAAAATATTTGTTAAGAAGCATAGTAGTTAAAGTCACAAGATTTAGATACACATTACCTGGGTTCATGTCTGCTTGTTTGCTACATGATTATATGTATTGTTATTTGACTCTTTCTTTCATTTTCACAGTAGGATGGGGAAGTTAACAATAGTAATTTCTCTTATAGATAAAATTTAAAAGTCTACAGCAGGACTTCCCTGGCAATCCAGTGGTTAAGACTTCACCTTACAATGCAAGGAGTGTGGGTTTGGTCCAGGAGCTAGGATCCCACCTGTCTCATGATCAAAAAGCCAAAAGTACATCAGAAACAATATTGTAACAAATTCAATAAAGACTTCAAAACTGGTACACATAAAAATATTCTTTAATAATCTGTAGAAAGTTTCTGGTATATGGTAAACTTCATTAGTTGCACGTGTATAATAGTATGAATAAAATTGGAAATAATTGAGGAACAGCAAAAATATTTTTGCTGAATGTTTAAGTGTTATGACAAATGTATTTTCAAGATCCTAGGGAATTTAGGAAGTGACTAGATTGATATTGAATAAATGACTTTAAAAACATGATTAGGAATGGTTGGAAAGAAAAATGAAAGCTTGTCTTGTAGAAAGGCATGACAGAGGAAACTGACTGGGGCTGAGGGGTGTGGTTTGTGGTCCAGCAACAGGAGAGTATTAGAGGCAGTCCTGTGTTCTGGGTGAGATGTTGAGTCTCCCTCCTGGAATTTATGGAGAATTAGGGACTAGTGGCTCAGCTGGTAAAGAATTTGCCTGCAGTGCCTTAGTTGGGAAGACACCCTGGAGAAGGGAACAGCTACCCACTCCAGTTTTCTGGCCTGGAGAATTCCATGGACTGTATAGTCCATAGGGTCGTAAAGAGTTAGACATGAATGAGAGATGTTCATTTTCACTTTCATGGACATATTTTAAGCAGAGGGACTGCATGCATAGTTTTGTATCACAGAGGAACACTCTACAAACAAAGTGAAAAGGTTTTAAAGACCCTTTGAGAGATTCTGTATAACTTGTACCTGGTTCAATAGTGCTGACTGCAGTTGAGTTGATATTTTTCGTGTATAAAAATATTTATGTATACTACTTTTACTGACACAGTTGCTGCATAAAATGAGATATACGTGTACACTCACAAATATGAAAGAGTTTTCCAATAGGTAATACAAGCCCCCAACTATTTTAAAAAAATTCCAAAATCCATAAACCTCAGAAGAAAAAAAAAATTGGTAATAGGATAAACTCACCCTACTTGGACTCTTTTGAGACAAAGTGGAATGGATATTAAATATTATTTTAAATTTTCCCACTTAGGTAATCTTTATATTTTTGCTAATTTCCTTTTTAATATAGGGTGAGTATACAATAAAATATATATCATATACATGTATATGATATATAACATACCCACACTGCATTACCATTCTAAAATATTATATATATAATGAATTCTAAAATACATTATATATATATATATGAAATTCAAAATGTTTCTGGTTCCTAGAGCTTCAGATAAAAGATTATGTCTCTGCGCTATATAATTATAACAAACTAACAGCATTATTATCCAAATCAGAGCAAGAAAAATAGTCAAAATATCTGATTAAATTTATTTAAAATGGAGAAAAGAATTATTGTTATACACCTTGCATCATCTAAAGTCAAATATTGTTAATTTCCAATCTTTTGGCAACACCAAATCCTGCCTAACCTTGTTACACTCAATCATGACTCTGATGAAGCAGTTTGGATAAACAAGTCTGTTATGACTGTCATATCTTGTTAAAACAAGATAAAAACAGAAAACTGGGGAAGATCACTACATATGGTCAGGAGATTGCAAAAAAAAAAAAGAGAGAGAGAGAACAGCTCACAACTTTGTGCTCAAACCATCTGCTTACAAACCAGCACTCCACTGCTGACAAACTTGTAATTTTATCAATTTAGAAAGATTCTATATATTTCCACATCATTTAAAATAGTTAAAATGTAATTTATACGGGAAATGGTTACAACAATTTAGCCTCTAAATCCTCCAAAATTTAAAATGTCCCAGGAGAGTGGCCCTGAATTGCCTTCAAACTCTTTCAAGTTTTCCACAGAACTCAGCACAGTGTTACTTGCAAGTTTTGCCTGCAGCAAACCCATATTGAGGGCATTAATCTTCAGGCCCTTTTAGAGGCATCCTGGGGGTTGTTAAAAATCACACACAAGTTGTTAACTTTTAAAATGTACGATGTTTACTGTATTCATCTCTTAGCCATGACCATGTGAACTGTCCAATTTTGCAAAGTCCAAATGAAAGACATGGTACTCATGGATGCCTAATACTGAATTGAGTAACCTTTCCCTTCTCCAGGGGATCTTCCCAACCAAGGGATCAAACCCAGGTCTCCCGCATTGCAGGAGGACTCTTTACCAGCTGAGCCAAAAGGGAAGCCCAAGAATACTGGAGTGGGTAGCCTATCCTTTCTTCAGCAGATGTTCCCAGTCTAGGAATTGAACCGGGATCTCCTGCATTGCAAGTGGATTCTTTACCAACTGAGCTATCAAGGAAGCCTTTTGGTGTTTTCAAACATTCCCAATTTCCCCGTCACTGTAGAATACATTGCATCCTACAACTTACTGTAATTTTATGCCGTCACATGAGGTCATTCTTTGTCTAGGATGAGTTGTTCATAACTGTCATAGACAGAAAGAAAACATGGGATGGTTGGGTATTATATTATTATCAGGGACCATCAAATCTGAGAATCTCCTTATGTAACTTTCTCATATGAGTGAAAGCTTGGCAAGATAAAGTATTTTTGAGATATGTCATTTTCCTCTGAAAATTCATAAACCAATTCATTGCTTTCCTGAAAATGATGCTATAGAGAAGTATAATGTTGCAGTAACGTTTCCTCTCTGAGCTTTGCTTATTGACTGGGACTTTTTTTTTAAATCGGGATATGAAGTGAAGTGAAGTGAAATCGCTCAGTCGTGTCTGACTCTTTGTGACCCCATGGACTGTAGCCTACCAGGTTCCTCTGTCCATGAGATTCTCTAGGCAAGAATACTGGAGGGGGTTACCATTTCCTTCTCCAGGGGATCTTCCCAACCCAGGGATCAAACCTAGGTCTCCTGCATCAGAGGCAGACGCTTTAACCTCTGAGTTGCTTTATAATATTATATTAGTTTCTGCTGTACAACAAAGTAAATCAGCTATTGATATACCCTCCTTGCTGGATCTCCCTCCCATCTCCCCCATCTCACCCATCTCGATCACCGCAAAGTACCAATCTGAGCTCCCTTTGCTATACAGCAGGTTTCCACTAGCTATTATTTTGCACTTGGTAGTACATATTTATGTTAGTGCTACTTTCCCTATTTATCCACTCTCCCCTTTCTCCACCCTGTGACCACAAGTCCGTTTACTACATCTATATCTTTATTCCAGTTCTGCAAATAGGTTTATCTATATTTTGTTCCAGATTCCACATATATGCCTTAATATATAATATTTTTTTCTCCTTCTGACTATGTTCACTCTATATGACAGACTCTAGGTCCATACACTAGAGAAGGCAATGGAAACCCACTCCAGTACTCTTGCCTGGAAAATCCCATGGACAGAAGAGCATGTTAGGCTGCAGTCCATGGGGTCGCTAAGAGCTGGACATGACTGAGTGACTTCACTTTCACTTTTCACTTCTCACTTCTATGCATTGGAGAAGGAAATGGCAACCTACTCCAGTGTTCTTGCCTGGAGAATCCCAGGGACTGGGGAGCCTGGTGGGCTACCATCTATGGGGTCGCACAGAGTCAGACACAACTGAAGCGACTTAGCAGCAGCAGCAGCAGCAAGTCCATACACACCTCTACAAATGATCTAATTTCATCCTTTTTATGGCCAAGTAATGTCCCATTGCATATATGTACCACATCTTCTTTATCCATTCATCTGTCAATGAACATTTAAGTTACTTCTTTGTTCTAGATACTGTAAATAGTGCTGCAATGAACATTGAGGTACATGTGTCTTTTGAGTTGTGAGTTTTCTCAGGGTACATTTTAGTAGGTAGATTACTGGGTCATATGGTAGTTCTCTTTTTAAAAAGTTTTTTAAGAAACCTCCATAATGTCCTCCACAGAGGCTGAATCAATTTACATTTCCACCAACCATGAAAGAAGATTCCTCTTTTTCCACACCCTCTCCGTCATTTATTGTTGCAGATGTTTTGATGATGGCCATTCTGACCAGTGTGAAGCGATACCTCATTGTAGTTTTGATCTATATTTCTCTAATAATTATTGAAGCTAAGAATCTTTTCACATGCCTATTGGCCATTTGTATATCTTCTCAATAATTGGTGCTGGGAAAACTGGACTGCTACATGTAAAAGAGTGAAATTAGAATGTTACTGAACACCATACAGAAAAGTAAATTCCAAATGGATTAAAGACCTAAGTGTAAGACCATACAACATAGAAAGAACACTACGATATGAATCACAACAAGATATTTCTGACCAAACTCCCAGAGTAATGAAAAAGAAAACAAAAATAAACAAATGGGAACTAATTAAATTTAAAAGGTTTTTCACACAGCAAAGAAAATCATAAATGAAGCAAAAGACAATCCTCAAAATGGGAGAAAGTATTTGCACATGAAGCAACTGACAAAATATTCATCTCCAAAATATATAAACAATTTATGCAGCTCAATATTTTAAAAAATGGACAAAAGACCTAATAGACATTTCTTCAAAGAAAACATAAAGATGGCCAAAGGGAACTTGAAAAGATGACTGAGGCTTAAAGAACTCATTGCTGCTGCTGCTGCTGCTGAGTCGCTTCAGTCGTGTCTGACTCTATACTACCTCACAGACGGCAGTCCACTAGGCTCCCACATCCCTGGGATTCTCCAGGCAAGAATACAGGAATGGGTTGCCATTTCCTTCTCCAATACATGAAAGTGAAAAGTGAAAGTGAAGTCATTCAGTCGTGTCCGACTCCTAGAGACTCCAAGGACTATAGCCTACCAGGCTTCTCCGTCCACTGGATTTTCCAGGCAAGAGTACTAGACTAGGTTGCCATTGCCTTCTCCAAATAACTCATTATTTAATTTTAATGTTCATGTTTTTCACCAGGATATGTCAATGTATACAATGACACAATACACCCAGGCAATGTATTTGACAAACAGTGTTTAGGGTCCAATCATTTGGTAAGTGGAATATACTGTATAATTCTCTCTGAAGAACCACTGTGAACACTTGCATGTCTCTGAGAAGTCCAGCAGTAAAGGGACCTGGTGGATTCTGCTCTATCCAATGCTTTTCAGACTCTAAATATATTTAAACAGTTCTTCACTGTTACTTTGAGATAACAATTCTTTTAGGAGATATTTTATAAATATTGATACCTTCTAAATAATTTTTATGATGCCTTTTGAGTTTTTCCAATATATAAAATTTCATGTTTCAGCAGAAAAGCTTGGTTATATTGCTTCTTTTTTTTTCTATTGAGAAACATTTTTGATACCCCTTTCTTTTCCTTTATTTCCAACATCATTCTCTCTTTGTACATATTTATAATTTTATGAAGTTCTTTCTCAAAATCACAAGAATCAAAATTTCTTGGTTTTAGACAATAGATGGGACTTGCAGTTACTCAATAGAAAATATGTTTACAGGAAGCATATCCAAACACTTAGATTGTTCTCTGAAACAGGGAGTGGGCTGCAGAACCAGACTCAGATAGTTGGCAAGGATAGATGGTGGCAAGGAAGAGGAGAACATCACCAAGAACCATCTACCTCCGACACCACTGCCTCTGGACACTCACCTGTGTCACTATTGCCTGATCCTCGTCACTCAGAAGTGTCTTCTCTGGATCTACTCTCAAGGACACTTGTTTCCATACTGCTGAATGCTACATCTTCTAGAAGTCTCTTCAAAATTCCCTAATATTTCTGTGAAACAGTGTCTCACTTTAGTCACTGAGCTGTGCTATCTACATCACCAAACTTGGGCCGCATGACTCTACCATGTGTTATACTAATGGGAAAATATGAAACACTTAAAGGGAGCAGCATTTTGGCTCCTTCTCATTTTGATATATCCCCAGATTTAAAGGGTGCTTTTGGCTAGGCAAGCAAATGCACACATACATACACACAAACACACATACATCCATTATATCACTCATTTACTTTTTGAATTATCCTTTTCCCTTATGTTTACTGTGTACCCTTTATTATTATGTTGATGAATACTTGATTTTATAGCATTCTACACATTATCTAGTGTCCTTGTTGTACATTTCCACCTGATTTTCAATTAACTTTTCACCTCACACTGTTATCCTATCTTATCTCTCATTATATAGAATACATGCTCCATAAATTTGACTAAGATAACAACAGATGCTATTTAAAGTTTACTCCTTTTCCCTACAGTGAATCTGTTGGAAGAAAAAAAATGCCTTTCTGCCTTTTATTGTTATGTCTTATTTCTGACATAACAGCAGATTTGCTTGAGTTTGATACTATTTTTTATCCATCTCTATTCATCCTTTTAAAATGAGACAACTCTAAAATTTAATGCCTATTCCTAAAATAAAGTATGGATAATTGTCTTTTCTATGTTGTATTTACATTTAGGTACCACTCCTCTGGAATCTGGAAACTGGAGAGCTGATTCAGCAACCCAGGATATATGCAAAAGGAAAGGAACACAGGAAGCTGAGTGAATCAGTGGCGAGATTAATCACCCCTGTTGGGCCAGGAGTCTAACGAGACTTTCTCACTATTTTCACCTTTTATGTCAGGAAATAGCGTGCACTCTTTATTAAAAAATTCCTGTCAGTTCTTCACTCCTTCCATCAAGCTTGCTTGGTGGATTCCCTCCCTGTGATAACACTGTCTCAACAGGAAAGATACTATCATGTCTCTGAAGATGCTATGGGAGCCACTCTGGTATGACCTACTGTCTCTGGAGCTACTGAATTTTGCACACATTTATTAGCCCCACTCTTAATACTGACCCTTGATATGCAAAGGACAAGAATATATTTCCTTTCCCCCCACTAAGAGCTATCGTTGGCACCTTGCTTTTAGGTGTAGCCATCCATTCCTTGGACCACCAATGTACTATCCCCCTCTAATGTGACTGGTATTCGTCCAAGTGCTGCTGCCTGCTCACCAGGGCAGCACATTTCAACTATGGGGAACCTTTACTTGTTGCCATAGCCCACCACTCCTATGGCTCTTTCATTCACTAAATCCTAGTGGCATATTCTCCAGGCATCTCAGTTTCTTCTCTGTTCATTGCAAACTGTAGAGAACTCATGGAACCCAACACATCTTTTAGTTATTTCCCACAGATCTAAACTGACTTCATAGGAAGGAAGCCTCTGTGTCCTTCATGGTAGTGGCATCTGAATATCACCCTTGCTTAGTTCTTAATACTGACCAGACCTATTTATGTTCACTTTTTTTGGTTGTTACATTTGCTGCAGAGATGGAAGGAGGGAGAGTCATCTACTTCCACCCAAGTTTTTCCAAAAGATGGATCTTTATGAATTTTTCAGCATTAACTATATTATCAATTGATTTCCTCACTTGCAAATAAATTGAATTTTTCGGGCCTTTAAAACTGACTTTACCACGTTTATATATCCTTTAAATGCTTTGTTTGTTATTTTGATTCTATTCCAATTTGTAAACCATGGCAGAGGAATTCTTTGTTACTGTTGGACTTGATTGTAATCCAAAGTAATTCATTGGGTTGACTTAGCTCAGTCTTAAAGCCTGTTTTGATGTTTACTCTTTATTTTGATAATTCTGATAATTTAAAAACATTTTTAAAATGTTTTAAACTGTGTTTTGCTTTTTCTGGCTTTCTTTACATTCTTTGAGCTTTTTACTAAAAGTACTAAGTATAAAATGGCAAAGTGCAAATAAACCCTTCTTTCATACATTACATATCCTTTCATCATTATTAACAGATTTCTTCATTATATTTCTGAGTCATTTATGATGGTTTTGGTTATTAGCAACTTTGATTAAAGTTTGAGAAAATTTCCCCAAATCTTCATAATTTAATGTATCTCATCATAAAGGAAAAATTTTAATGACTCTGATCTTCTATAGTGAGCAGAACTTTTTTTTTATTAGTGTGCATAAAATTCAGTGTCACTATACCTCCAGAATCCTATTATTTCTAGATTCTAATTTTTGCCATGTGTTTCTATGCATCTTATTTTTATCAGGATTTCTTAAAAGATCTAACCTACAATACATCAGTACTGTAATGATATTTAAAGTAGCTTGGTACAAAATAAAACAGGTTCATATGTTGAAACCATTGCAGTATGATGTCTAGATTATCAAAATGCTAAGAATTGTCTGATTTTTATAGAATAAAATCTTGTCAGAACAAAAATTAATTTTTTTTAGAAATAAAAAAAAGTTTTGTTTTGTTTTGTTTTTTTCAGGTGGGACACAGTAATGATGATAGAGAAGAAAACTTCGTAGTTGCTTTTCATAGCAAAATGGGGTAAATTCCAAGGATTCCATATTTTGGCCTGATCACTCCATACATAAATTGTACACTGAGAGATCAGTTCAGAATCTTCTGACATTTGAGGAAATGTATAAGATCTTCTTGTTCCTGATCCAAAGTAACATTCTAATTTGTTAGAAAGTTTTCCCATGAATAGAGACATTCTGAAGAAATAATCCTTTGGGGGAAAAATTTAATTTTAGGTCACATTGAGAAGGTAGAGATATATGGTGACTGTAGAAAATGATTTAAGAAAGATACCATTTTTAGAACTTTAAGGAAAATCAGTTTATATATTACTCATTTAGTATATTATAACTGTTAATCTTAAATGGGCTAGATAAATTAATATAAATGTTTACTATAAACTACAGGTAAACCACTAAATTATGTGGGTGTGCTTCTTTGAAAATTATTTTTCATTTTATTTTCAATGAAAGAAAGCATGGAAGCAGGTATAACCATAAGCAGCCACAGCAGGCAGGCTGCCCAGCATTAGACATCTCTTATGCAATTTAAAGGCATCCCTTGCCTGTACTGCTTATGCAATGTAACCAAACTAAGATTGTGGTGCCCTAATGTACACAAAAGAAAGAGGAACGAAGAAGGCAATGACAACCCCCTCTACTACTCTTGCCTGGAAAATCCCATGGAAGGAGGGAGCCTGGTAGGCTGCAGTCCATGGGGTCCCTAAGAGTCGGACACCACGACTGAGCAACTTCACTTTCACTTTTCACTTTCACGCATTGGAGAAGGAAATGGCAACCCACTCCAGTGTTCTTGCTTGGAGAATCCCAGGGATGGGGGAGCCTGGTGGGCTGCTGTCTATGGGGTCTCACAGAGTTGGACATGACTGAAGTGACTTAGCAGTAGCAGCAGCAAAGTACACAAAGGAATGAGACCTGTCTCATTTTCCAATACTTGTAGAAAATGGAACATTGTGACATATTTGGAAAAATATATCTGCTGTTCTAGTTTACTAGAGTCTTCTTTCACATAGAGGAAAAATAGTATATTTTCTTGACCTTTCCTGGCATATAAGTAATAAAAACAAGGGTCTACATAAAATAAACTATCCAGTAATAAATATAACTTTATGCTTATGATATAGCTTTAATAATAGTATGTATTATAGAAGGAGTCTTTTAAAATTTCTATTGGATGTAGTTTATTTACAAAGCCATATTAGTTTCAGGTATACAGAAAATAACATATATATATGTTTTTGTGAATCCATTCTTTTTCATATTCTTTTCCTAGGCAGATTATTTCAGAATATTGAATAGAGTTCTCTGTGCTATGCAGTAGGTCATTATTAGTTACATATTTTACATATTGCAGTGTGTATATATTAATTAAAATCTCTTAATTTATCACATCCCCAAGTTATCCCCTTTGGTAACCACAATTTTGATTTTGAGGTCTGTGGGTCTGTTTCTGTTTTGTAAAAATAGTTCATATGTGTCATCTTTTATTAGATTTCACACATAAATAATATCATATGCTGTTTTTCTTCTCCATCTGACTTATTTCAGTTATTATAATAATGTCTAAAAAATAAAAGGATAAAGAAGATTTGTTAATAAACACAATGGAATATTACTCAGCTATAGAAAAGAGGAAAATAATTATTAAATACTGAAAACTCATTAGAAACATTGCTAAAACATTGGCTTTATGAAATTAAAGTTGAAAATGACTTTGGGGTCAACTACAATCTTTAAAGTAGACATATCATAAGAAACAAAGCTACATGTGAAGAAGGGGCAGAAAACCAGGAAATCTGTGAATGGGATTGCCATGTAGAGATTGAGAAAGTGTAGAGACACGAGAAAAAGCAGCAGGAAAGCAGCTCTTAAGGAGAATGGAATCCTATCTTTAGCATTTTCCTTAGTAACAGTAAGAGTCTATAACCTAAGCTAACACATTCCCAGAAAACTGTGATTTAATTATATGATTATTTTATACAGGGTTACTAGGTGGCTAAGTGAGAAAGAATCTGCCTGACAATGGAGGAGACATAGCTTCAATCCCTGGGTCAGGAAGATCCCCTGGAGAAGGAAGTAACCCACTCCATTATTCTTACCTGGGAAATCCCATGGATGGAGGAGTCTGGCAGGCTTTATAGTACATTGGGTTGCAAAAGAGTCAGACATGATTTAACAACTAAATGACATTTTCTATACACAAAAATAAACATTTATGATAGTTAAACTCAGAAGTATGGACAGTATTATTAATAATAGTACAAGCTAAAAATAAACCAAATGTCCAACAATAAAAATTTATAACAGCATGTAATTCAATGAACTATTAGGTTGTTGATTGTGGTCATTCATATCTGATAATAATTACATGTGAACCTAGTTATGTATAAATATAAAGTTAAAGTGGTTATATTTGTATACCAAACTATGATCTTTTTAACATTTGTATGAGGGTGCTTATCCAATTATTTTAACAAATTTTAATGAAATATATAGTAGCAATAAAAATAACATAACATGTTTAATATATGTTCAAGTAAAATGAGCTAATTGGAAAGGTTACATGCTATATGACTCCAACAATATGACATGCTATAAAGAGCAAAACTAGAGACAGTCAAAAAGCAAATCAGTGGTTTCCAGGGATTGCAGGAGTGGAAGGTGAATGATAAATAGTTGAAACACAAAAATTTTAGGGCAATGAAAATGCTCTATATGATACCATTTGATGAATAAATGTTATTATGCATTTCTTCAAAATCATAGAATGTACAATACCAAGATTGGACTTTGGGTGATTATGATGTTCCGACATAGGTTCATCAATTGTAACCAATATGGGGAGTGTTGAAAATGGGGAGACTCTGCATGTGTAGAAGCAGTGATTCAGGGAATCTCTGCATCTTCCCTTCAATTTTTTCTGTGAATCTAAAATTGCCCCAAAGAGTAAAGTGATAACTGAAAAAATTTACAAATGTTAATATG
This sequence comes from Nanger dama, assembly GCA_917880005.1. Taxonomy (NCBI): domain Eukaryota; kingdom Metazoa; phylum Chordata; class Mammalia; order Artiodactyla; family Bovidae; genus Nanger; species Nanger dama. The sequence goes on along the minus strand of CAKJTW010000004.1, from coordinate 61,481,028 downwards.
AGTTTCATTAAAGCACATTGGTTAAAGCTTTAGATGCTATTCCAAATAAGCCCCCAATCTCTAGAGCTTCAAAATAAAATTGTAGCAATTTTAGACTATTTTTAATTAAAAATAATTTAATTTTTAAATTAGTAGAAACCAACACTATGTATTTAGAGCCTAATATATTATAAGTGCTTTACATATTCTATATTCAATTTCACAAGCAGATTATTATATGTTCTACACATGTGGAAACAAATCCTCAGGAACGTTAAACAACTTACCTGGGATCACACTGCAATTAACTAACAAAGCCTGGATTCAAATCTGCATCTGTGTGAATCCAAGTTTTCCTTCCTCTCTACTTGGAATCATCGATTCACTGTTCATCCATTCATAAGCCAGTGTTTCACAGTGACAAACAGGAAACTCAAAGTGACATTGCTCAAGGCTTCATACATGATACTTTTAGAAAGAACACAATCTATCTTCACTTTAGCCAGGGCTGGGAATTGTTTTCACAAAACTTTAACTCCCTGCTGTGGGAAGACCTCTATCTGATTTCACCATCCCTTGATTTACAATGGCCATTAGTTGGGGTCGGTCACTTTTATGGGTATCCATGTCCCAGTGAACTGATTTGTCCATGGCTATATATAATTATAGTCCAATTGGCTCAGGCAGGGACCATCCAACTGCCCAGGCATTCATTTTATTATAAGCCTTGATTTGAGCTTTAATTAAATAATAATTTATTCACTACCTTCTTCAAAGAAGTCTACTGCGATTAATACCCATATATCTCTCCAAATGTCTATATGTACTGTGGAAACTCAATAAATGATGCTGACTAACTTCATGCCTGGCAGAAAGAGAAATATTGTTGAGGCAGATGAGGTGGAAACAAACCCAGTAGTGCGATATATAAAATTGAATCAGTTGATCTTGCATTGGTTAATGCAGGGACACAGCCAGGCATCAGATGAGAAACAACAGTTCAGAGCCATGTAATATCAGAAACAGCTGCATAACCTTAACTGCTGTGCCCACTGGCTCATTTCTCTTGTCATTAGAAAGATCAGCTATGAAATTTCCACAAACATACTGGCATTTGACACAGCAGGCTTCTCTGGAGGTTGGTTGTGTGGTGATCCTAGGCTTAAGTCCCAACAGCCACTGCAAGACAGTACTCTTTTTCCTTTATTCTGGTATCCACATAGGAAAAACGGCAAGAATATGCTGCTGTCATTAATAACATCACACTATTTCTAGGAAAAGGAGTTAAGATGCATCTGTACTACAGATGGGCTAACCAGCTCCATGCACAGCATCTGCATTCTGCAGATAAGAAAATAAACACCCCATTATAAATAAAACATCAATAAAATAAATGAAGGCAGTCAGATCACATGCATACCATACATACAAAGGCACAAAGCACTGACCGTTATAATTGAGAAGTCTAAATAGTAAAGAATATTTAAGAAGGGAATTACCTATATCAATGGGTCAAATAAAGAGCCTGTGATTTATCACCAGACTTATTTAGGTAAATATAAAGCACATGAAAATGGATTAGTACACAAAACCATCTCTTATTTGCACCTTTCAGTGCTTTGCTTCCAGGGGATTCAGAGATTACTCTGCTCTTTCATTTACTAAATATAAATAGACTATAGCCCACCTGATTCCTCTGTATTTAGAATTCTCCAGGCAAGAATACTGGTGTGAGCAGCCATATTCTTCAGGGGATCTTCTTGACCCAGGGATTGAATGCAGGCATCCCACATTGCAGGCAGATTCCCAGGTGGTGCTAGTGATAAAGAACCTGCCTGCCAAAGCAGGAGATGTAAGAGACTCAAGTTTGACCCCTGGGACAGGAAGATCCCATGGAAGAGGGAATGGCAAACCCACTCGAGTATTCTTGCTTAGAGAAACCCATGGACAGAGGAGCCTGGCGGGCTACACTACATGAAGTTGCAAAGAGTCAGACACAACTGAAGGGACTTAGCATGCATGCCTCATTAACATTCCCAAGATTCCTTTATACTCTCTTTCAGTCAAGATGACTGTGATTCCTCTTCCCATGGACACACATCTCATGTTACTTTTCCTATCAAGTCAGTCATCAGCTAATATTTAATCATAGAGTTTTATGAACTTCTAAGAAAAGGGACTAAGGAAAGGGGTAACAGGTAACAAGTTTCTGTTTAGTTAATATCAGTCACTTAGTTGTGTCCAGCTCTTTGTGATCCCATGGACTGAAGCATACCAGGCTTCCCTGTCCATCACCAACTCCTGGAGCTTACTCAAACCTATGTTCATCGAGTCGGTGATGCCATCCAACCGTCTCATCCTCTGTTGTCCCCTTCTCCTCCTGCCTTCATTCTTTCCCAGAATCAGGGTCTTTTCCAGTGAGTCAGTTCTTTGCATCAGGTGGCCTAAGTATTGGAGTTTCAGCTTCAACATCAGTCCTTCCAATGAACACACAGGACTGATCTTCTTTAGGATGGACTGGTTGGATCTCCTTGAAGGCCAAGGGACTCTCAGGAGTCTTCTCCAATACTACAATTCAAAAGCATCAATTCTTCACTGCTCAGCTTTCTTTATAGTCCAACTCTTACATCCATACATGACTACTGGAAAAACCATAGCTTTGACTAGATGGATTTTTGTTAACAAAGTAATGTCTCTGCTTTTTAATAAACTGTCTATGTTGGTCATAGCTTTTCTTCCAAGGAACAAGCATCATTTAATTTCATGGCTACAGTCAACATCTGAAATGATTTTGGAGTACCAAAAAAATGAAGTATCTCACTGTTTCCATTATTTCCTCATCTACTTGCCATGAAGTGATGGGACCAGATGCCCAAATGTTGAGCTCTAAGCCAACTTTTTCACTCTCCTCTTTCATATTCATCAAGAGGCTCTTTACTTCTTCAATTTCTGACATAAGGGTGGTGTCATCTGTATATCTGAGGTTACTGATGTTTCTTCAAGTAGTCTTGTTTCCAGCTTGTGCTTCATCCAGCCTGGCATTTCGCACGATGTATTCTGCATGTAAATTAAATAAGCAGATTGACAACATACAGCCTTAATGTAGTCACTTTCCAATTTGGAACCAGTCTGTTGCTCCATGTCCAGTTCTAACTGTTGCTTCCTGACCTGAATACAGGTTTCTCAGGTTGTCTGGTATTCTCTTCTCTTTAAAAATTTTCTGTAGTTTGTTGTGATCCACATAGTCAAAGGCTTTGATGTAGTCAATAAAGAAGAAAAAGATATTTTTCTGGAACTCTCATGCTTTTGCAATGATCCATAGAATGTTGGCAATTTGATTTCTGGTCCCTCTGCCTTTTCTAAATCTGGTTTGAACATCTGAAAGTTCACGGTTCATGTACTGTTGAAGCCTGGCTTGGAGAATTTTGATCATTACTCCACTAGTGTGTGAGATGAGTGCAATTGTGTGGAAGTTTGATCATTCTTTGGCATTCTCTTTCTTTGGGATTGGAGTGAAACTGACATTTTACAGTCCTGTGGCCACTGCTGGGTTTTCCAAATTTGCTGGCAGATTGAGTGCAGCACTTTCACAGCATCATCTTTTAGAATTTGAAATAGCTCAGCTGGAATTCTATCACCTCCACTAGCTTTGTTTGTAGTGGCTTATGAAGCCACTTAGGGGCTTCCTAAGGCCCAGTCAACTTTGCATTCGAGGATATCTGGCTCTAGGTGAGTGATCACACCATCATGATTTTTGGGTCATGAAGATCTTTTCTGTATAGTTCTGTGTATTCTTGCCACCTCTTCTTAATATCTTCTGCTTCTTTTAGGTCCATACCATTTCTCTCCCTTATTGTGCCTATCTGTCTTTGCATGAAAGGTTCCCTTGGTATCTCTAATTTTCTTGAAGAGATCTCTAGTTTTTCCCATTTTATTGTTTTCCTCTCTATCTTTGCATTGATCACTGAGGAAGAGCTTCTTATCTCTCCTTGTTATTTTTGAAACTCTGCATTCAAATGGGTATATCTTTCCTTTTCTCCTTTGCCTTTAGCTTCTCCTCTTTTCTCAGCTATTTGTAAGGTCTCCTCAGACAACCATTTTGCCTTTTTGCCTTTCTTTTTCTTAGGGAGGATTTTGATCACTGCCTCCTGTATAATGTTATAAACCTCTATCCATAGTTCTGCAGGCACTCTGTCTATCAGATCTTATCCCTTCAATCTATTTGCCACTTCCCTGCATAGTCATAAGGGACTTGATTTAAGTCATTGCTGGGGGCCAGTGTGAGGAATTCCGCCCATGGCAAAGGTCATGAGGAAGGAGGCCTCGGCATACGCAAAGGCGTGATCAAGCCTCAGGAACCCCCTGTTCCTGAGCATCTTACCCCCAAACCAGAGTCTGTTTTGTGCTCTCACCTACACCTTTGACTTTATGGGGGTTCTTCCCCATAACCATTTCTCTCGGAGAAGGAGTTAACTTGCAGCTCCAGTTAATAAAAATTCCTGGGTGTGACAAGAGTGTTTCAACTTATGACCTCTGAAGGTTATCTAGACTGCTTGTATAGGTTTGTCCGGCCACAACAGCCCCCCAGCTGTGAGAGGCACGAGATGTTTTGGACTTACTAAAGGCAAATTCTTTCAGGAAGTTATAAATTATTAGTATAGTGGGTTGGTTATGAATTATATTGGTGAAGGGTTTTTCATTTGTCATGCCAATAATTACTGCTAATTCCCTGCCCTGGGTGGGACAAGGGTGTCTCAGGTCAAACCTCTCTGCTGACAGACTAGCTTGTGTGACAACCTCTCAACCACAAACAGCACAGAGAGTTTTGGAGGATTTTGAAAGTCTTAATTAGCATAGGGCTTTTCTCATTATTGAGTCAATGATTGTCGCCAGGTCTCCATATCCTTAGGCACCTGGGAGTATATTAATCAATGTATTTGGAATATAGAAAAGGAAATATAGTAGTTTTTGATGTTAGCAATATTAGACTTTTTGAGTTAATGAATTTTCTCTTTTGTTATAGACCACTGTACTTTGTTATAAATCACTGTGTCCTTGCTATGTAAAAATGTAACTCTATCACTATCTTAAGACTAAACAGATCTTAAGGGAATATTTGTGAAAAAATTTTTATTTGTTGGGCTGATGTTTGCTGCTAAATCTCCGTATCCCCTGCCTTTATAATGAATGTAACTAGCATATAGGAGAAATAAGTATTAACCTTTAAGATTAATCATGTTAACCTTGGGTTAAATAAATTCCTTTATTGATTGTAACTCACTACACCCTCACCCTATAGGAATGCAACTTTATTTGGAGGGTGGCACCAGATTCAAGAAAAAATCACCCCTGGAAAAATAAGTTTTCTGGTTAACTGACCGGTATCAGAAAGGGCCATAAAATGTCAGCAGATCTCATGGCCAGAAGATGATGTAAAAACTCATAAGACCTTTGTATAATTTTATATGAAGCACCTGATTGTGACAAGGATCAGGACTGCTGACTCCCGCATGACTCTGTATTCATCCCTATGTGTAACAAAAAGGTATATAAGCAAACCTAAAAATAAAAAAATGGGATCAGTTTCTGGAAAGACTGATTCCCTCGTGTCGTTTCTTTCTTGCTCCCCACTTTCCTGGATGAATTCCCATCTGAAATGTGGGTACTCACCAAGCCTGCTAATTCTGCCTGGGCTTCTGAGATCGGACCGGGGAGGCCTCAGTGCCTCCTCTCCTTTGGGAGAATGGAAAGATGCCTGTGGCCTACATAGGTGTTGATTGGTATTCTATGTAAACCAGTTATTCAGTTTCTTTTTTTTTCACTAATATTTCCTTCTACACTATCCGTTTCTAATCTCTCTATATATCTGTAATTAAATAGCTTTATTCCTAGGATGCCTACTCCATCCCCACCTTTAAATTATCCTGGATCCATCACCGGGGCTGGACCCTGGCAAGTAATACCTGAATGGCTTAATGGTTTTCCCTACTTTCTTCAGTTTCAGTTTGAATTTGGCAATAAGGAGTTCATGATCTGAGCCACAGTCAGCACCCAGTCTTGTTTTTGCTGACTGTATAGAGCTTCTCCTTCTTTGGCTGCAAAGAATATAATCAATCTGATTTCAATATTGACCATCTGGTGATGTCCACATGTAGGGTCTTTTCTTGTGTTGTTGGAAGAGGGTGTTTGCTATTATAAGTGCATTCTCTTGGCAAAACTCTGTGAGTCTTTGACCTGCTTTGTTTTGTAATCCAAGGCCAAATTTGTCTGTTACTCCAGGTATCTCTTAACTTCCTACTTTTGCATTCCAGTCCCCTACAATGAAAAGGACATCTTTTTTGGGTGTTAGTTCAGAAGGTCTTATAGGTCTTCATGGAACTGTTCAATGTCAGCTTCTTTAGCATTACTGGTCAGGGCATATATTGAATGGTTTGCCTTGGTGACAAAGAGTTCATTCTGCCATTTTTGAGATAGGATTCAGGTACTGTATTTTGGACTGTTTTGTTGACTATGTGGGCTACTCTGTTTCTTCAAGAAGATTGGATTCTTTTATTATATGAGGTTAGAGGTCCTTGAAAATTCAAGGACTCCAAAGCCTTGTTTTTATCCTAGATTTTCTGTTTTCATACACTCCTTTATAAGGATGCCTATCATAACTCTATTCAGAACCTGTCCCATTTTTCCATCCTCACTCTCAACTTCCATTTGGTTGATTGAACTCTGACTGCCTGCAGTTAGAATGCACTAGGTTCTGACACTGACTGCCTTTCTGTTTTTTTTTTTTTTTAATAACCTGTGTATACAGTAATATCTTCATGTTTTACTTGTATACAGAGCATCCTCAGGACTTAAATTAGCATTCTGAATGCTATATAAGAACTTCCCAGACAGTACAAGTGGAAAAGAAACCACCTGTACATGCAGGAGATGCAAGAGATGCAGATTTGATCCCTGTGTGAGAAAGATCTCCTAGAGTAGGTAATGGCAACCTTCTCCAGTATTCTTGCCTGGAAAAATTCCATGGACATAGGAGGCTGTCAGGTTACAATTTATGAGGTGGCAAAGAGTTGGACATGACTGAGCAACAGAGTACACATGTACACATGCTATAGACAGCTCACCACTCCCTACTTGCCACAACTTACAAGTAACATGTTCTGCCTTTTGGGTAAGACATCTCTGTCTCTGTCTCTTTATTTCTTATCTACTTTTTTTTCCTCAGTTTAAACACACACACACACACACACACACACACACACCCCCCCACACACACACCTCACTTCTGTCTAGGTACATAGCTCTTAAAAGCTCCTGAGAAATTTTTCCAGAATTGCAAAACTGTGGAGGTCACACGAACTCAAAGAGGCTAAATAGAAAGTGTAATAATGACTGTATATTGCCCCTTGCTCTAACATTTACTCAAGATTAACAACAGAAGGTGTTGTGACTAAAATGATGGTTTGGAATCTATAAGCATAAATAAATAAAAGTTTACAAGTTCTAAAATTCTCTAAAAGTTCTCCTTTTGGTTCCCCATTTTGGTAAAGGACAATTCTGCCTTGCCAGCTGTCCAAAGGCAAGAACAATGGAATCATTGATTCCTTTACCTCTCTTATCATACATCAGAACCACCAGCAAAACCTGTTAGCTTTGACTTCGACTTCAGAGTGTGTCCTCCATCCATTTACTTCTCTCTACATATCCTATCACCAGCCTATAGCAAGCTTCTGTCATCCCTTGCTTGGCTGTTGGCAATAATATTCAAAATTTTCTCTCTGGTTCCAAGATGGCCACCCTATACTCTGTTCTCAACATAGGATCAGCATTCTTCTGTTTCTTTTTGCTGCTTTATATTGCTTTGCTTTGCTTTTATATTTTTAAATTAATTATTATTGGTGCACAGTTCCTTTTTTAAATTATTACTGGTGTACTAATACATAAAGATGTATTAGTTTCTACTGTACAGAAAAATGAATCAGATATAAATATACATATATCCCCTATTTTTGGACTTCCTTCCCATTCAGGTCACCACAGTGCATTGAGTACAATTCCCTGCACTGTAGAGTATGCTCCCATTTATCTGTGTTATACATAGCATCAAAAGTGTATATGTGTAAGCCCCAGTCTACTAATTCCTCCTACCCCCTGCTTCTCCCCCATGGTGTCCATACATTTGTTCTCTATGTCTGTGTCTACTTCTGTTTTGCAAATAGATCATCTATACCATTTTTCTATTCCACATATATATGCTAATATATGATATGTATTTTTCTTTTTAACTTGCTTCACTCGGTGTGGCACTATGTAGGTCCATCCACATCTCTACAATTGACTCTATATGCAGTGCATCTTTCTTATCAGTTCCTTAGTCAATGGACATTCAGGTTGCTTCCATGTCTTGACTATTGTAAGTAGTGCTGCTATAAACATTGAAAAGCACTTGTCTTTTTGAATTATGGTTTTCTCTTGGCATATGCCAAGTGTTGGGATTTCTGGGTTATATAGCAGTTCTATTTATAGTTTTTTAAGGAAATTCCATACTGCTTTGCATAGTGACTGTATCAATTTACAGTCTTACCAACAGTGCATGAGGATCCCCTTTTCTCCACAACCCCTCCAGCATTTACTCTTTGTAGATTTTTTTGATGATGGGCCTTCTGATCAGTAGAAGTGATACTTCATTGTAGTTCTGATTTGCATTCCTCTAATAATTAGTGATGTTGAGCATATTTTCACATGTTAGTTATTTATATGTCTTCTTTGGAGAAATGTCTGGTTAGGTCTTCCACCATTTTTTGATTGGATTGTTTGAAAAAAAAATTTTTTCTAATATTGAGCTGCATGAGCTGCTTGTATATTTGGAGCCCAAGAAAATAAAGTCTGCCAATATTTCCATTGTTTCCCCATCTATTTGCCATGAAGTGATGGGACCAGATGCCATAATCTTATTTTTTGGATGTTGAGTTTTAAGCCAGGTGAGAGTTGGACTATAAATAAAGCTGAGCACTGAACAATTGATGTTGGTGGTGGAGAAGACTCTTGAGGATCCTTTGGATTGCAAGGAGATCCAACCAGTCAATCCTAAAGGAAATCAGTCCTAAATATTCATTGGAAGGACTGTTCCTGAAGCTGAAGCTCCAATACTTTGGCCACCTGATGTGGAGAGCTGACTCATTGAGAAAGACCCTGATTCTGGGAAAGATTGAAGGCAGGAGGAGAAGGGGATTACAGAGGATGAGATGGTTGGATGGCATCACTGACTCAATGGACATCAGTTTGAGCAAGCTCTTGGAGTCAGTGATGGACAGTAATGACTAGTGTGCTGCAGTCCATGGGGTCGCAAAGAGTCAGATATGACTGAATTACTGAATGGAACTGATAGAGTACTCAAATTTCATTTTTTTATATGTAGTTGTCCAGTTTTCCTAGCACCACTTATTGAAAAGACTGTCTTTTCCCAATTTTGTGTTCTTGCTTCCTTTGTCATAAATTAGGTGACCATAGGTGCATAGCTTTATCTCTGAACTTTCTATTCTGTTCCATTGATCTGTATTTTGACTTTTTTTTTTCTTTTTTTGCCAGCACCATACTGTTTTGAATACTGTTACTTTGTTGTATAGTCTGAAGACAGAGAGATGATTCCTCCAGTTCCCTTTTACTTTCTCAAGATTGCTTTGTTACCTGGATCCTTTCTATTTGCACATAGATTGTAAACATTTTTGTTTTAGTTCTGTGAAAGAATTCATCTACAAACGGAACTATTCTCATAGAACACCTGTTGAACATTAACCCAGAATACTGAAGCACTCTTTTGTGTGTGTGTGTATGTGTGTGTGTGTGTTTTAATTGGAAGCTAATTAGTTTAAAGTATGTAGTGGATTTTGCCATACATTGACATCAATCAGCCATGGGTGTACATGTGTTCCTCATCCTGAAACCCTTCCCACCTCCCTCTGCATCCCATCCCTCTGGGCCATCCCAGTGTACCAGCCCTGAGCACCCTGTCTCATGCGTCGAACCTAGACTGGCAATCTATTTCACATAGAATAATATACATGATTCAATGCTATTCTCTCAGATCATCCTACCTTTGCCTTCTTCCACAGAGTCTAAAAGTTTGTTCTTTATATCTGTGTCTCTTCTCTGGTCTCACATATAGGGTCATTGTTACATCTTTCTAAATTCCATATTTATGCGTTAATATACTGTATTGGTGTTTTTCTTTCTAACTTATGAAGAACTCTTTTTTAAACCATAAAATACATTATCATTTGCTCAAAATCCTTTAAGAATATTAATTTCAGTTCAAATAAACACAGAGACCTTATCATGATGTAAACGACTCTCAATGATTTGGCCCCTGGCTACTTTTCAGAATTCACATGTGCTTACTCTTACTTGCCATCCTACTCAGATTGGTCTGCTGTCCCAGGCACTCTCCCACTTAAGGTTTTTTGTTTGTTTGTTTTTTGGTTTTGTTTTGTTTCTAAATATGAAACTCTTCTGCAAGGGGTATCTAAACATTCAGGAATTTGTGCATTCAATACTACTCAGTATTTCCAGAATATCATATCAAGCAGAAACTGTTTTGCTGTAACAAGTCACTAAGTCGTGTCTGACTCTGCAACCCCATGGACTGCAGCACACCAGGCTCCCCTGTCCTTCTATATCTCCCAGAGTTTATTCTAGTTCATGTGCATTGAGTTGGTGATGCTCTCTAACCATCTCATTGTTTTTTGCCCCCTTCTCCTTTTGCCTTCAATCTTTCCGGGATCTGAGACTTTTTCCAAGGAGTCAGCTCTTCCCATGAGGTGGTCAAAGTATTGGAGCTTCAGCTTCAGCATCAGTCCTTCCAATGAATATTCAGGACTGATTTCCTTTAGGGCTGACTGGTTTGATCTCCTTGATGTCCAAGGGACTCTCAAGAGTCCTCCAGCACCACAATTTGAAAGCATCAATTCTTTGGTACTCAACCTCCTTTATGTCCAAACTGTCACATGGGAAAACCCATAACCTTGACTACACAGATCTTTGTTGGAAAAGTAATGTCTCTGCTTTTTAATACCCTCTGTAATTTTGTCATAGCTTTCCTTTCAAGGAACAAGCATCTTTTAATTTTATGGCTGCAGTCACTGTCCACAGTGATTTGGGATTACAAGAAAATAAATCTATCACTGCTTCTATTTTTCTCCCCTTCTATTTGCCATGAGGTGTTGGGACCAGATGCCTTGACCTTAGTTTTTTTTCATGTTGAGTTTCAAGTCAGCTTTTACACTGTCTCCTTTCACCTTTCTCAAGAGGCTCTTTAGCTCTTCTTCACTTCCTGCCATTAAAATGGTATTATTTACATATATGATGTTGTTGATATTTTTCCCAGGAATCTTGATTCCAGGCTGTGAGTCATCCAGCCTGGCATTTTGCATGATGTACTTTGCATATAAGTTAAATAACCATGGTGACAATATACAGCCTTGTCACATTCCTTTCCCCAATTTTGAACCAGTCCACTGTTCTGTGTCTTGTTCACAGTGTTGCTTCTTGAACCACATACCAGTTTCTCAGGAGACAGGTAAGGTGGTCTGGAAGTCCCTTCTCTTTAAAATTTTTCTGCTGTTTGTTGCTATCCACACAAAGGCTTTAGTGTAGTCACTGAAGCAAAAGTTGATGCTTTTGTGGAAGGCCCTTGTTTTCTCTATGATCCAGTGAATGTTAGCAATTTGATCTCTGGTTCCTCTGATTCTTTGAAATCCAGGTTGTACATTTGCAAGTTCTCATTCATGTACTGCTGAAGCTTGGCTTAAAGAATTTTGAGTATAATCTTTCTAGCATGTAAAATGAGCACAATTGTATGGTAGTTTGAACATTCTCTGTCATTGTCTTTCTCTGCATCAGTTAATAATACTTCCCTACAACTTTCCTACCCAAGGAGCTCACAATCTCTATTCCACTTTCTGCCTCTATAAATTTATCTCTTCTATGTAACTCATAGAAGTGAAATCATAAAATAAGTACTCTCTTGTGTCTAATTTATTTCATTTAGCACATGTTTTCTAAGTTCATGTTTGTCATTTTATGTATCAGAATTTTTGCATGTTTAAGACTGAATAATATTCTTTAATTTATAATTATTTTATATCAACATATTTGTATTTTAAATTCCATAATAATTAGAAAGTGAATTTACAAAACAAAATTGTAATAATATTTACTTTTTGAAATTTGCCTACATATTTATCTTTACTATAGATCTTTATATGAGTTTGAGTTATTGCATTCTTTCATTTCAAACTGATTGGCTCTCTTTAGATGAGATCTAGTGGTACTGAACTCACTCAGCTTTTGTATATGTGAGATTATCTTAATTTCTTCATTTTTGAAGAACAATTTTGTTGGATATAAAGTTTTCAATGACAAAGTTATTTTTTTCTCTTAGTTCTTAGTACTTTAAATATATCAACCCACTGCCTTCTTGTCTCCAAGTTTTATGATGAAAAACTACCTGAAAAAAATCACTGATAACCCCTTTTATTTGAATCATTTTTCTCTTGCTCCTTTCAAGATTCTCTTTGGTGTTTGAAAATTGGATCATTATGTTTCTTGGTGTAGGTATTTCTGAGTTTACTCTATATGGAATTTGTTGAGGTTATTGAATTTCAATAATTATGCCATTCATAAAATTGAGGAAGTTATCAGCACTTATATCTTCAAATATTCTTCTGTCCCTTTATTTCTCTCCTGCCTAGCATTCCTACATAGTGTGTGCCCATCTTCTGTATGGAATTATGCATGTCAAGTAGGCTATTTTCACTTTTTTCATTATATTCCCTTTCTGTTCTTCAGAAGTGGTAATTTTATTTATCATCTTACTTTAATGTTTGATTTCTTCTCTTGGTTTCTCTAATCTTTTGAACTCCTCTTACACATTTTCCATATCACTTATTGTGCTTTTTAGTGCCAAAATTACATTTTAGCTCCTTTTAATAATTTATAAATCTTTATTGATGTTATTATTTTGTTCATACAAAATGTCTTCTTTTTTTTTTGTCTTTGTCCATATCTTCCTTTAGCAATTTGAGTGTTTTTAAAAATTGATTTGTAGTCTTTGTCTTGAAAGTGCAATATTACTGTTTCTTCAGGTACACTTTCTTTTGATCTTGTTTTTTCTGACTAAGCCAAACTTTCCCGTTTCTTTGTATGTGTTATAATTTTACACTGAAAACTGAACAACTGACTCTTAGAATGTGGTAACTCTCAAGATCAGATTCTCCCTGTTCATAAGAATTTGCTGCTTTGTTGACTGTTGTAAGGATCAGCCTGAGTCTATGTTTTTCCTCAACACATACAGTACATTTATAATACAAGCATTGTTGTTTTTATTTTTTTTTAATTTTTTTTTAAATTTTATTTATTTATTTTAAAAAATTACAATACTGTATTTGTTTTGCCATACATTGACATGAATCAGCCATAGGTGAACACAATCTCCCAATGCCGAAGCCCCCTCCCACCTTCCACCCCACATCCTCTACTTGAATCATCCTGTGCATCAGCCCCATGCATCCTGCATCCTACATTGAACATAGATTGGTGCTTCGTTTCTTACAGGAAAATATACATGTTTCATTGCCATTCTCCCAAACCATCCCACCCTTTCCCTCTCCCTCCAGAGTCCAAAAGTCCACTCTATACCTCTGTGTCTCTTTGTTGTCTCACATATAGGATCATCACCACTGTCTTCTAATTCCATATATATGTGTCAGTATACTGTATTGGTGTTTTTCTTTCTGGCTTACTTCACTCTGTATAATCGGTTCCAATTTCATCCATCTCATTAGAACTGAGTCAAATTTATTCTTTTTAAGGGCTGAGTAGTATTCCATAGTGTATATGAATACCCACTAAAAAAGGTGGACATTCAGAAATCTTCTGGAAGTCACTTTGGTTAGTGCTGGTTAGCGCAGTGCCAGTCTGCCTCTATGTCTGCATCCCTCATGATCAGAAGCAGGATTCTGCAGCCAGAGTGTGAAACTCTAACATTTAGAGGGAGCAGTCCTTATTGTCCATGCTGCTTCCAGCAATCCTTGCCAGAAACATGATTTCTATCTCTAAATATACCTGCCCCAAGCCTGTAGGGAAAGGAATGTGTAGCTGCTAGCACTCTGAAGACCGAAACTGACCAGTATTAACTATAATTTCCCATCCAAATTTTCCCTTAGAAGCTGTCAGAGTTCAAAGGTAGTACAGACTTTCAAAACAATTACTTTGGAAAATTTCTGCCTGGATAATCTTTCCCAAAATTTCTGTGTGGGAATGAGAACTTGGAGAGCCTTCGTCTCCCATTTTGTTTTTCTCTCACTTTTGAATCTATTCAGATGTCTGTTCATATGTCAACTTACTAGATCAACCTCCCCTGAAAATTCTCTAAAAAATAAAAATGTTCTCCTTTGACATACATGTCTCTATGCTGTTTCATATCTGTTTCTCTCTCACATTTATCCCCCACTAGGTATATTTATCTGTTAATATAACATGTAACTATCTTTAATGTCACCATCTTCTTTAACATGAAAGTTTCAAGCCGGTAGGGAGGTTTTATACTCTTATTTTTTAAGTTTATTTTAATTAAAGGATAATAATTTTTCAATGCTGTTACCCTCTTTCTGTCAGCACCATAGCTCAGTATCCAAAAGAATGCCTGACTCCTCCTGAGCACTCAGGACAATTTTGCTGAATGATAATCATTGTTCACATGTGACCCGTATCTACCTTTTTTGAACTGCATGTGTTTTGGACAAACAAGTTCTTTTTTTTCTCTCTCTCTCTTTTCGCTATTTTTCACTTCCCATTTCACTCCTCATATGTTTTGATGAGTAAGTTTAATTCAAGTGTATTATAGGCAGAGTCTAAGATGTATTTTTAAGCTTAATTTTGTGGGTTTATCAGTGTTTTACTCATCAGTGACTCAAGTTTATATTTTAAATCTTATTTGACTTGACAAAACATATCCTAAATTTTGAAATGCACTCTAAATTTATACTAAATTGAACAACATTAGACACCCAAGAAAAAGATAAGGATCTATTTATTAAGATAAATATTCAATATTTTGGCAGCACAAGCCAGTGTGATTTAAGAAAGGGGGAAATAGAGTGTAAATACTGGTAAGAGAAGAGTATCATTACTAATAGTTATCTATAAATATTCAAGACAATGAGCTATCAGCTATTAGAACTAATGAGTATCTAAAATTACCAGGATACAAGATAAATCTTAGAAGGATCAAAAGCTCTCACTAAAGTAATCAATTAGAATTTTTAACTTCAAAAGGATTCAAGGTATAGTAAATTTAAAATCAGCAGTGTTAACAGATGTTAAAAATTGCTTATCAATAAAATAGAAAAAAATCTAAAGTGAAGATGTTAGTTGTTTGAGTTATGTCCAACTCTTTGCAACCCCATGGACTGTAGCCTGGCCAGGCTTCTTTGTCCATGGAATTCTCTAGGCAAGAATACTGGAGTGGGTAGTCATTTCCTTCTCCAGGGTATCTTCCCAACTTGATCAAACCTGGGTCTCCTGTATTGCATGCAGATTTTTAACCATCTGAGCCAGTAGGTAAAGCACTAATAAACACGGTAAAGACAAAAAAACTAACTTAATAAACAGAAAAGTAATTATATTCCTCTATTAAAAAGCTCAATTAAAATATGTTAAAATTTTAAAACCTATAAATATATGCTGCTGCTGCTGCTGCTATGTCACTTCAGTCATGTCCGACTCTGTGCGATCCCATGGATGGAAGCCAACCAGGGCTTTCCCATTCCTGGAATTCTCCAAGCAAGAGTACTAGAGTGGAGTGCCATTGCCTTCTCCATTCCCATTTAAACCTCTATAGTATTCATTTACGAATTTTGTATGATTATATTGGAGGAATATCTGAATTTAAATATTTAGCCAAATATCTGAATGGCATATATTGAATATATCAATATACTTGCTACTAATTAGGAATTATTATCATCATAATGCAAAAATTTTACATATTATATTCTCTAATCTGTTCTGTTGATGAAATTGTCAAATTTTGAATGATATCCCACAATTTAAATGAACATAGCTTCATTGTTTGTGTTACTATGTTCATTTAAATTGTGGGATATCATTCAAAATTTGACAATTTCATCAATAGAACAGATTAGAGAATATAATATGTAAAACTTGTTGCATTATGATGATAATAATTCTAATTAGTAGCAAGTATATTGATTATTCAATATATGTCATTCAGATATTTGGCTAAATATTTAGGAAAAAAATGTGTCTCTTACCTTACCTGTACTCTAAATAGAATGCATCAAATGCTCTAATGTAAAAACAGAATCACAAAATTGACAAAAATTGCACATTGAGCTTGAGTATAATTAATGAGATGGCAAGTAAGACAAAATTTTAGAAACTATAAAAAGATTAAGATATTTGTCTATAAAAATCTGAAAGAACTGAGCAGTGAAAGGTACTATAAATATTATTAAGAAGCCATATACTGGAATAAAATACTTTCTTCTTCTATAGCTAACATCTATGTAAATTAATACCAAAACTAAAATAATTCTGCAAATAAAAATAATAAATATAATAGCTCAATAAATAAATAATAATAAATAATGAAGGATAGAAACTGAAAATTCATAAAGTAAGACCTTCATATGGTGAGTGGATAAATGAAAAGATGCCAAACTTTTCTAGCAATTAAAGAAAAGCAAATTGAAGTAGTAAATGCTATGCATATTGATAAATTTTTTCAGAATTTGGTAATGTTAAAGTTTGCCATGGAGATGTGGAGGTCGTGTGGCTATTTTTATAAATTATAGATACAGAGCAAGAATTAGTTCAGTCTCTTTGAATTTTAAATATGCATAGCCTTTGAACTCAGAAATTCCATTTTTCAAAGTTCAGCTAGGGAAATATGTATGCAGGTAAACATGAATATATGTGTAGGGTACCCCACCGTAGCAGTAGAATTCAAAATAATAAGAGAACATACTGAGCATAGGAAAATGAATTATAACATGTTTGTTTTTAGGAATAATATGGAGATGTTAAAAGAATGGCTTAGATCTGTTCATACTGACACAGAAATTTAAGTAAGCTTTATAATATGCCAGTAAAAGCCTAGTGGTAGAACATATGAATACCAAGATCCCATATGTACCTTGAGCAAAACGTTTGGAAAGATGTAATCTACTAACAGTGGTTACCTCTAAAATTAGTGTATGAAGTGGAAGAATTGGCTTGAGAAAATACAATTGGAGCTGAAGAGAAATTATAATTCTCTTTATGTAGTTTTCTATATCTTTCTGACCATAAGCATGCATTAATTCTGTAATTAAAATGAAAAAGTTCACTAATTGCAAAACAATATAAACTAATGGTAGGTATGTACTGTTAGTAAAGAACAGAAAAGAACTCAGAGTAGCAGAAAAGAATTTCCCCAGGAAAGTGGGTTTAAAGATAAACTGCAGGGAACTTCCCGGTAGTCCCGTGGTTAAGACTCTGCCTCCACTGCAGGGTCACAGGTCCAGTCTCTGGTCTGGGAACTAAAATCCCATTTACCAAGACATGGCAAAAAAGAAGAAAAGATAAAAAGCAGAAGGGAAATGTCTTCTGGAAGGTCTCTGGCCTACAATCTTTAAGTCAATTTTGATTATTGTGATTATTAAATAACTGTAGATGAATATATCTTAGGTTTGCACTGTCCGTGTCCTTGCATTTTATCAGAAATACCTATGTGACAATACAGAGTTTGTCTCTGTGTTTTTGTGTTTATGTTTGTGTTCATGAATTTAAGAATTAGATTTTCAAAGACATATTGCTTATTTATCCCTTATTGTTTCTAAGCATCGATTAGCAGAACCTCAAAGCATCTCTTTATCCTGTGTGTCTCCAACTTATTATTGCTTGAAGCCTGGGTAATGTTTATATACAACATACATTATGGATGTAAAACAGCACAAGAATGATGTTTCTCCTAGATATGTAGCAATTGCAAAAGCAACTTATGATCATTTTAGAAAAAACTGAAATTCTGTCTCCATTAAATGGATGTATTTTTTTTCTAAGTCCCTTTCACTATGTTGTTGTAAGACTGACTACCAACAACGCTCCCTAGATGTATTTATTGAATTTAAGAGTTTTATTTTGTTGCCAGAAATGCTGTAATTGTGAAGAATGGCAAGCGATAATAAAATACAGATAGAACCAGCCCGATCCTGTCATCCCTGGAAATGTTTTTCGTGGGTCTTAAATTTGGCTCCTGGCTCCTTTTCAGTCTGTTCAGTGTTGATGGAACAATGAAATGCAGACCTTACTAGCCAAGGAAAATACTGCTTGAATCATCAGGTAGCTGTGTGGCAGGCCGCCGTGCAGGAATTCAAACCCAATAAATCTAAAAATCCATGCAAACAGTGAGTCAGTGAGCCCCAGAACACTAATGCCTTAGATGCCATCTGTTCATTGTTCCAATCACTAAAGGCAAATTCAAAGTTCCTCAGCTCTTGAGATAGCTGAATACACACGACTTTTCATTTAATAGTTCTATCCTAGAAGAGCTATCTTTCCCTTACTCAGTTTCTGACCCAATCTGCTTCCCTTAGCATGAAAAATAGTTGGCTTATAGTGACTCCTTCTTCGTTACATGTTTCTTAAATTGCTAACATGTCAAATATGTACAGTAACTGCAAAAATTAATAATTTGCCTCCCATATTTTAGAGGTAAGTTACTTCTACACATTAGAAGTTACCTGGCTTGCCTAGAGTCATAACAGAAAATTTTGTCTCATAGTCTGGGGCTTTCTTTAGAAACACAGTGAAATGTGAAGTCCTCAAAACACTGACAAACAGCAGGAAAAAAAAACAAAAAGCTTTCATATGAAAGAAAAGAAGGAGTTGAGGGAAAAGGAGACAGAGAAGGAAGAAGAAGGGCATAACAGGGGAAAGGGAAAGTGAGAAGAAAAATATAAAATTAGAACATAAATGTGAAAACAAAATGAAATAAATTCATTATGAGGTACTGTTACAATAATAGAATATAAAACCCAGGCATCATTCTTTAATCCATAATTAACTCCAGAATATCATACTGAGGACCAATGATGCTGGATAAAATAGATACCCTAGAACAAAAGAGTATAAAACTAAGAAACCCTACACCCCAACAAGGAAGACAAAGAGCAAGACAAAATTTTCTATCCAGTAAATACAGTGAAGGCTTTCCAAATATGAAGAAAATGGCATAAAGGGGAGGTGGGGAGGAGAGAGAGAGTGCAGAAGGAAAGACATGTAATCTTTACTGCATTTATTTCTAATTTGTTCATGTAATATTTAATTAAACTATTTAAAGCACAAAAATTTTGGAAAGAAGCATATCCAGTGAGAGGAGGATTGTCTAGCCGTACTAGACAAGAACTTACTAGCAGGGAGTAGTCAGAATTCCATTAGCATTGGTCTGTAAGGTTTCTGGAGTGTAGTTTAATTCAGTTCAGTTCAGTTCCATCCTCAGTCATGTCTGACTCTTTGTGATCCCATGGACTGCAGCATGCCAGACTTCTCTGTCCATCACCACTCCCAGACCTTGCTCAAACTCATGTCCATCAAGTTGGTGATGCCATCCAGCCATCTCGTCCTCTGCCATCCCCTTCTCCTCCTGTCTTCATTCTTTCCCAACATCAGGGTCTTTTCCAATGAGTCAGGTCTTCACATTAGGTGGCAAAAGTATTGGCATTTCACCTTCAGCCATCAGTCTGTCCAGTGAATATTCAGGACTGACTTCTTTTAGGATGAACTGGTTGGATCTCCTTGCAGTCCAAGGGACTCTCAAGAGTCTTCTCCAACACCACAGTTCAAAAGCATCAATTCTTCATCACTTAGTTTTCTTTATAGTCCAGCTCTCACATCCATACTTGACTGCTGGAAAATCGGTAGCTTTGACTAGACAGACTTTAGATGGCAAAGCAATATCTCTGCTTTTTAATATGCTCTCTAGGTTGGTCATAACTTTTCTTCCAAGGAGCAAGTGTACTTTAATTTCATGGCAGCAGTCACCATGTGCAGTGATTTTGGAGCCCCCCAAAAGTAAAGTCTCTCACTGCTTCCATTGTTTCCCCATCTATTTGCCAAGAAGTGACGGGACTGTATGCCATGATCTTTGGTTTTTGAATGTTGTGTTTTAAAGCAGCTTTTTCACTGTCCTTTTTCACTTTCATCATCAGACCTTTTAGTTCCTCTTCACTTTCTGTTATAAGGGTAATATCATCTGCATATATGAAGTTATTGATATTTCTCCCACCAATCTTGATCCCAATCTGTGCTCCATCCAGCCTGACATTTCACATGATGTATCCTGAATATAAGTTAAAAGCAGAGTGAAAAATATACAGCCTTGATGTACTCCTTTTCCAATTTGGAACCAGTCTGTTGTTCCATATCCAGTTCTAACTGTTGCTTCTTGACCTGCAAACAAATTTCTCAGGAGGCAGTTAAGGTGGTATGGTATTCTCATCTCTTTAAGAATTTTCCATAGTTTGTTTTCATCTATAGGATTGATGCTAAAGCTGAAACTCCAGTACTTTGGCCACCTCATGTGAAGAGTTGACTCATTGGAAAAGACTCTGATTCTGGGAGGGATTGGGGGCAGGAGGATAAGGGGACAACGGAGGATGAAATGGCTGGATGGCATCACTGACTTTATGGACGTTAGTCTGAGTGATCTCTGGGAGTTAGTGATGGACATGGAGGCCTGGCATGCTGCTATTCATGGGGTCGCATAGAGTTGGACATGACTGAGCAACTGAACTGAACGGAACAGATACTTTCAAAAAGGATTTGGCATAACCAATACAGCAGAAGTACATGTTTTTATGGAATTCTCTTGTTTTCATCATGATCCAGTGGATGTTGCCAATTTCATCCCAGAGATCAAATTGGCAACATCCTCTGCCTTTTCTAAATCCAGCTTGAAAATCTGGAAGTTCATGTTTCATATGCTATTGAAGCCTGGCTTGGAGAATTTTGCGCATTATTTCACTAGCAGTGAGATGAGAACAATTGTGTGGTAGTTTGAACATTCTTTGTCATTGCCTTTCTTTGAGACTGAAATGAAAACTGACCTTTTCCAGTCTTGTGGCCCCTGCTGAGTTTTCCAAATTTTCTGGTGTATCGAGTGCAGCACTTTCACAGCATCATCTTTTAGGATTTGAAATAGCTCAACTGGAATTCTATCACCTCTACTAGCTTTGTTCATAGTGATGCTTCCTAAGGCCCATTTAACTTTGCATTCAAGGATGTCTGGCAATACGTGAGTGATGAAAGCATCGTGGTTATCTGGGTCATGAAGATCTTTTTTTTGTAGAGTTTTTCTATGTGTTCTTGCCACCTGCTCTTAATATCTTCTGCTTCTGTTAGGTCCATTCTCAATGGATTATTAAATTGAAGTCAGCTCAGATAGCTCCTACTATAAATTACCAATAATAATCTATTGTCCCTTCAGCACTTGCTTTCTGAAATTGTTCTTGCAGTGAACTCAGCTGGTAGGTATTCTTCTAAGTGATTTTAAATAATAGATTTGGAAACCCCAGATGCATGTCCACTGTGAATAGACCTTCTTGAAATCCAAAACGGATAATTTTCTCCTATAGATAAGATTCCTCATTGCATAGAACCTCATCCTCCATCAGCCAGTTAGGTTAATTCAGTAGCACCATCAGTGCACAAGTAAGATTGTGGCCTCTAGTTAGGGAATTATTTATATGTGTTAGATGGCAGTCAAGCTTTTCCATGTTTTTCTTTCACTTCAAGGCAATGTAGCTCAGTTAGATGAAAGATTAGTTGTCCAAAATTATTATTTGGGATCACAGGGCATTCTTAGTGATAGAAAATGTAATTTAGATAGAAATTAGCTCAAAGTTCTGAAAGAAGCAAGTAAAACCAAATCTGATTTATATTTCCAGAAATATTTGCATTTCTGTCCCCACATGTATGTGTTCATGTGTGCATGTGATTCTGGCCATTTCTTATACGACTTCCTGTGTAACAATCCAAAGAAACTTAAGAAGCAAGTGAAGAAAGTATTCACTTTGCAAAAAATTTTAGTAAGTACTTATTGAAATAAAATCCTTACATTTGTATATATATTAATATATATTAATAATATATATTTATATGTCCTACTATATAATTTGTACATATTAATATATTGCTATACACATAAGCAGGTTCCCTGGTGGCTCAGAGGTTAAAGCATCTGCCTGCAATGTGGGAGACTCAGGTTCGATCCCTGGGTTGGGAAGATCCCCTGGAGAAGGAAATGGCAATACACTCCAGTAATCTCTCTTGGAGAATCCCATGGACAGAAGAGCCTGGTAGGCTACAGTCCAGGGGGTCACAAAGAGTCGGACATGACTGAGCGACTTCACTTTCTATACACATAAGTCATATATGTATATTAGTTAATATATTAATATGCTAACACTTATATATAGTAACATATATTAAGATATATGTGTATATATGTATGAAGTGAAGTGAAGTGAAGTCGCTCAGTCGTGTCCGACTCTGCGACCCTGTGGACAATAGCCCACCAGGCTCCTCTGTCCATAGGATTCTCCAGGCAAGAATACTATAGTGGGTTGCCATTTCCTTCTCCAAGGGATCTTCCTGGC
The DNA here is from genome assembly GCA_917880005.1 of Nanger dama. Taxonomy (NCBI): domain Eukaryota; kingdom Metazoa; phylum Chordata; class Mammalia; order Artiodactyla; family Bovidae; genus Nanger; species Nanger dama. Next base: position 61,458,334 of record CAKJTW010000004.1, on the reverse strand, counting down.
CCAGGGATCAAACCCGGGTCTCCAACATTGCAGGCAGATGCTTTAACCTTATGTATAATATACAATATATAATATGTATATATCAATATATACATACAGGGCCTATATATATATAAATATATATTAATTTTGTATGTTAACAAATATAAATTCAAAGAACTAAGATCATGGCATTCAGTCCCATCACCTAATGGTATATAGATTGCTAAACAACGGAAACAGTGAAAGACTTTAATTTCTTGGGCTCCAAAATCACTGTGGATGCTGACTTCAGCCATGAAATTAAAACACACTTGCTCCCTGAAAGAAAACCTATGGAAACCCTAGACAGTGCGTTAAAAACCAGAGACATTACATTGCCAACAAAGGTCCATATAGTCAAATCTATGGGTTTCCCTTGTGGCCCAGCCAGTATAGAATCCTCCTGCAATGCAGGAGACCTGAGTTCGATTCCTAGATTGGGAAGATCCCCTGGAGAAGGGAAAGGCTAACCACTCCAGTATTATGGCCTGGAGAATTCCATGTACTATATAGGCCATGAGTTGCCAAGAGTTGGACACGATTGAGTGACCTTAATTTTCATTTTTACATTCGTGGTTTTTCCAGTAGTCATGTATGGATGTGAGAGTTGGAACATAAAGACGGATGAGCACTGAAGAATTGATGCTTAGAACTGTGGTGTTGGAGAAGACTCTTGAGAGTTCCTTGGACTACAAGGAGATCAAACCAGTCAATCCTAAAGGATATCACCCCTGAATATTCATTAGAAGGAATGCTGAAGCTGAAGGTCCAATATTTTGGCCACCTCATACAAAGACCCAACTCATTGGAAAGGATTCTGATGCTGGGAAAGATAGAAGTCAGGAGAAGGGGATAGCAGAGGATGAAATGATTGTATGGCATCTCTGACTCAATGGACATGAGTTTGAGTAAGCTCCGAGAGTTGGTGAAGTTTAGGGAGCCTGAAGTACTGCAGACACAACTGAGTGACTGAACAACAACATATAAATATATATTGCATATGATATGTATTATATATTACATATGCATATATTAATAAATATACACATTCAAGCCTTTTTATTTCAACAAATATTTAGTGAATATTTTTGCTAAGTGGATATTTTCCCTGGTAGCTCAGAGTGTAAACAGTCTGCCTGCAATGCAGGAGACCCAGGTTCAGTCCCTGAGTTGGGATGATCCCCTGGAGAAGGGAACGGCAACCCACTCCAGTATTCTTTCTTGGAATATTCCATGGACAGGATTCTGGTGTATTATAGCCCCTAGGGTCACAAAGAGTTGGATATGACTGAGTGACTAATACACACACACACACACACACACACACACACACACACACACACCCTTGTTCTTTGATTGAAACATAGCTTTCTAGGACCCCATTAGTTTGAACAGTTTGGACTTGATGCCCACCATTAATCTTGCCTAACCATCTCCATTAGAAATATTTGCCCTGAACCCTTCTGACTTGACTTTTACTTTTTTCTTTCTCTGATCAAGTCTCAACCTTAATTTGATTAAAATTATTGTTTAATTACCAATGCTGAGTTCTAACTACTTTGTTGAGTTGTTGAATAATATATTTGCTTTTGGTTTTAGGGCATTTTTGAGAAATATCTTATTTTCTAGTTAAGAAAAAAAAACAACACTTATCTAATGTCACACACAACCTTGACTGGAAACAATATCCTCCTAACTTTGCCCAATTCATGTTCATTGCATCAGTGCTTCCATCCATCCATCTCATCTGCTGACTTCCTCTTCTCCTTCTGCCCTTGATCTTTCCCATCATCAGGGATTTTTCCAGTGAGTCATCTGTTCACATCAGATGACCAAAATACTGGAGTTTCAGCTTCAGCATCAGTCCTTCCAGTGAATATTCAGGGTTGATCTCCCTTAAGATTGACTGGTTTGATATCTGCTGTCCAAGTGACTCTCAGGAGTCTTTTCCAGCACCACAGTTCAAAGGCATCAATTCTTTGGTATTCTGCCTTTTTAAAGTCCAATATTCACAACCATACATGACCACTGGGAAGACCATAGTGTTGACTATATGGACATCTGTCAGCAGAGTAATGTCTCTGCTTTTCAACACACCGACTAGGTTTATCATCGCTTTCCTGCCAAGAAGCAAATATCTTTTGATTTTGTGGCTGTATATGTATATTAATATTTAAATATAAATATATATTAAATATATATTTAACACATATAATTAAATATATATATCATATATATTGTTCAGGAAGAATGAAAGAAAAAGAAAGGAAGAAAGGAAACCAAGAAAAGGAGCAAAGTTAAGCAAATGAGGAATGAAATAATGAAGAAAGGAAAGAGCCATGGAAGAAAATGAAAGACAAAAAAGAGAGAGAGAGAAGAACAGAGGGCAAGAATTTTGAGAGTCTTATATTTCTTTGTGCACTTAATAATGTGTACAAAGATAATTCTCAGCATAGTATTTAGCAGAATATCATTCATATATAGGCCAATAACCTGAAAGCAAAGATTCAATATATTATTCATCCTATTTCTCACTTGTATTCTGTATTCAACTTGTGCCATTTCTTCAAGGCTCTTCAGTGCTATGTAGAAGGGCCTGTGTAGAAGAGAGGAAATTTATTTCCCTTTTGCCCTCCAATCCCTCTGCTATAACCTTCTTCTGGCCCTCTTTTCACAAAGGTTAGCCTTAGAGTGATGGCCTTCTAACAAGTATCCATTCTTCTTCAGTTCAGTTCAGTTCAGTGGCTCAGTCATGTGTGACTATTTGTGACCCCATGGCGTGCAGCATGCCAGGACTCCCTGTTGATCACCAACTCCAGGAGTTTATTCAAACTCATGTCCGTTGAGTTGTTGATGCCATCTAGCCATCTCATCCTCTGTCATCCCCTTCTCCTCCTGCCTTCAATCTTTTCCAGCATCAGGGTCTTTTTTTTCTTTTTTTTTTTTTTCTGGGAAGATTGCTTATTCTTTTTTAAAAATTTTATTTTTACTTTATTCTACATTACAATACTGTATTGGTTTTGCCATACATTGACATGAATCAGCCACAGGTGTACACAAGTTCCAATCCTGAAACCCCCTCCCACCTCTCACCCCATATCATCTCTCTGGATCATCCCCGTGTACCTGTATCCTGTATTGAACATAGATAGACTGGCGCTTTGTTTCTTACATGATAGTATACATGTTTCAATGCCATTCTCCCAAATCATCCCACCCTCTCCCTCTCCCTCAGAGGCTAAAAGTCCATTCTATACCTCTGTGTCTCTTTTGTTGTCTCACATACAGGGTCATCACTAACTATCTTTCTAAATTCCATATATATGTGTCAGTATACTGTATCGGTATTTTTCTTTCTGGCTTACTTAACTCTGCATAATTTCTCTAGTTTCATCCATCTCATTAGAACTGAATCAAATGTATTCTTTTTAAGGGCTGAGTAATACTCCATTGTGTATATGTACCACAGCTTTCTTATCCATTCATCTGCTGATGGACATCTAGGTTGTTTCCATGTCCTGGCTATTATAAACAATGCTGCAATGAACATTGGGGTACATGTGTCTCTTTCAATTCTGGTTTCTTCAGTGTGTATGCTCAGCAGTGGGATTGCTGGGTCATAAGGCAGTTCTATTTGCAAATTTTAAAGGAATCTCCACACTGTTTTCCATAGTGGCTGTACTAGTTTGCATTCCCACCAACAGTGTAAAGGGGTTCCCTTTTCTCCACATCCTCTCCAGCATTTATTGCTTGTAGACTTTTGGATTGCAGGGTCTTTTCAAATGAATCAGTTCTTCACATCAGGTGTCCAAAGTATTAGAGTTTCTGCTTCAGCATCAGTCCTTCCTATGAATATTCAGGACTGAATTCCTTTAGGATGGACTTCCCCAAGTCAAAGATCTTCTTCCCCTTGATCCTGTCAAATTAATTTCCCTAAACCAGCGACCAATTAATGCCCATTCAAAATAAAATTTAAGTTTTCATTAAAAATAGAACAAGGTTGAATCTTCTTTCCTTCACAGTCATAGATTCATAAAGTTTCCCATCATCTTTTCTAGTGTATTTGGCCAATAGTGATAAGGCATAAGAGCTCTGGTCACAAACCAAAAATCCCATTCTTTGGTCATGTGGTTTTGGAAAAACTAATCATCAGTTATCATGTGGGAAAATGTATATGAGGAGTGCCTATGTTACAGAGTTGTTGCACTAATTGTGAGGTATAAGCACATGGATCCCTGGTTGCAAATTTCAGTGTCCCCGTGTTTACTGTGTAATTTTGAGCATGCACTTAAGGACTCTGCGATTAGCTTTTCAAGTATAAAAAGAAGATAGTACCTACTTCAAAACATTCTATAAGGTTTAAGTAAATATCTGAAGGTTCTTCAGGCATATAATAATGTGCATATATGCTCATTTGGGGGCTTTCCAGGTGGCACTAGTGGTAAAGAACCTACTTGCCAATGTAGGAGACATAAGAGATTCAGGTTAAATCTGAAGGCCAAGAAGATCCCATGGAGAAGAGCATGGCAACCACTCCCGTATCCTTTGCTGGAAAATCCCAAGGACAGAGAAGCCTGGCAGGCTACAGTCCAGGGAGTAGCAAAGAGTCAGACACAACTGAAGCAACTGAGCACACATGCATGCATGTTCATTTATATAGTGAAGTGAAGTCACTCAGTCGTGTCCAACTCTTTGTGACCCCATAGACTGCAGCCCGCCAGGCTCCTCTGTCCATGGGATTTTCCAGGCAATAGTACTAGAGTGGATTGCCATTTCATTCTCCAGGGGATCTTCCCAATCCAGGGCTCGAACCTGGGTCTACCGCATTGTAGACAGATGCTTTACAACGTATTTTTAGCCAAATATTTCCTTTAAAATTATATTTACCCTGGTTTCTTCTATGCATTTTCATTTCGTTTTAAACAGAAGATCTATTCTGAGATTCTGCCAATAAAAATCCTTTTCACTCTTCAAGGCTCCTCCCTGAAGCCTTCTCTGGGTTCATATTGAAGTCCTAATCTATCTACCAATTCTTATATCTCTCTTCCTTAAGAATTCAACAATGTATGACTTTCTTACAATATTACCGTTTCCCTTTATTTGTTAACTGAAAAAACAGTTTTTAATAAGTTGAGACTTTATTCTTGCAGGTATGACATTTTTCTCCCTTCATGGATCACAGCCTTGTCATGGCAAAGAGATTTGCATAACTCAGTGAAACTATGAGCCATGCCATGTGGGTCACCCAGGATGGATGGGTCATGCTGGAAAGTTCTGACAAAACATGATCCACTGGAGGAAGGAATGGCAAACCACTCCAGTATACTAGCTGTGAGAATCCCATGAACAGTATAAAAAGGCAAAAAGATATGACACCTAAGGATGAGTTCCCCCAGGACAGAGGTGTCCAACAGGCTAATGGGGAAGAGGGAGGGCAAGGTCAAGGGCACTGACCTTGGAGAAAGAATGAAGTCACTGGGCTAAAGCAGAAACACTGCTTGTTTATGGATGTGTATGGTGGTGAAAATAATGTCCAATACTGTAATTAACAATTTTGTAGGACCCTGGAAACTTAGGTCCATGAAATCAAGGTAAATTAGATGTGGTCAAGCAGGAAATGGCAAGAATGAATATAGACAGTTTAGGAATAGTTTAGGAATCAGTGAACTAAAATGGACAGGAATGGGTGAATTTAACTCAGATGACCATTATATCTACTACTGTGGGCAAGAATCCCTTAGAAGAAATGGAGTAGCCCCAAGAGTCAACAAAAGAGTCCAAAATTCAGTACCTGGTTGGAATCTCAAAAATAACAGAATGATCTTAGTTCGTTTCCAAAGCAACCATTCAACATCAGAATGGATGCTATATTCTAGATTCAAGTCTATGCCCCAATCACTGATGCTGAGAATTTGAAGTTGACCAGTTCTATGAAGATCTATAAGACTTTCTAGGACTAATATCAAAAAGAAAAAGAGATGTCCTTTTCATCATAGGGAATTGCTTTGCAAAGTAGGAAGTCAATAGATAACTGGAATAACAAGCAAGTTTGGCCATGGAGTACAAAATGAAGCAGGGAAAAGGCTAGCAGAATTTTGGAAGAAGAACAAACTAGTCATAGCAAACACCTTTTTTCCAACACAGAGACGATTCTACACATAGACATCACCAAACGATCAATACAGAAATTAGATTGATTTTATTCTTTGCAGCCATAGATGAAGACATTCTGTATAGTCAGTAAAAACAAGACCAGGAGCTGACTGTGGCTCAGATCATCAACTCCTTACTACAAATTTGGGCTTAAACTTAAAAAGTAGGAAAAACCACTAAGCCATTCAGTCATGACTTAAATCAAATCCCTTATGAATATACAGTGGAAGTGATGAATAGATTCAACGGATTAGATCTGGTAGAGAAAGTGCCTGAAGAAACACTGACACAGATTCTTAACATTGTACAGGAGGTGGTGACCAAAATTATTCCAAAGAAAATAAATGCAAGAAGCAAAGCACTTGTCTGAGAAAGCTATAAAAATAATTAAAGAAAGAAGAGAAGTGAAAAGCAAGGGAGAAGGGGAAAGATATACCCAACTGTATGCAGAGTTCCAGAGAATAGCAAGGAGAGATAAGAACACCTTCTTCAATGAACAATACAGAGAAATAGAAGAAAACAGTACAATGGAAAAGACTAGAGACCTCTTCAAGAAAAGTGGAGATATCAGGGATAATTTTATGCAGGGATGGACATGATTAAGGACAGAAATTTTAAGGACATAACAAGAGCAGAAGAGATTAAGAATAGGTGGCAAAAATACACAGAAAACTGTATCATAAATGTCTTAATGACTAGGCTAACTGTGATGGTGAGGTAACTCATCTAGAGCCAGACATCCTGGAGTGTGAAATCAAGGGGACCTTATGAACCATTACAAAGAACAAAGCTAGTGGAGGTGATGTAATTCAACTAAGCTATTAAACCCTAAAAATGATGCTGTTAAAGTGATGTACTCAGTCTGCCAGCAAATTTTGTAAACTCATCAGTTGGACAGGACTGGAAAAGGTCAGTTTTCATTTCAACCTCAAAGAAGAACAGTGCCAAACAATGTTCAAACTACCAGGTAATTTCTCTCATTTCCCATGCTAGTAAGTTCAGTTAAGTTGCTCAGTGATGTCTGACTCTTTGTGACTCTATGGACTGCAGCACTCCAGACTTCCCTGTCCATCACCAACTCCTAGACTTTGCTCAAACTTATGTCCCTTGAGTCAGTGATTCCATCCAATTATCTCGTCCTCTGTCATCCCCTTCTTCTCCTGCCTGAAATCTTTCCCAGGATTAGGGTCTTTTCTTCTCATCAGGTGTCCAAAGTACTGGAGCTTCAGCTTCAGCATCAATCCTTCCAGTGAATATTCAGGACTGATTTTCTTTAGGATAGACAGGATGAAACTCCTTGAAGTCCAAGGGACTCTCAAGAGTCTTATCCAATACCACAGTTTAAAAGCATTAATTCTTCAGTGCTCAACTTTCTTTACAGTCCAACTCTCACATTCATACACGACTACTGGAAAAACCATAGCTCTGATTAGACGGACTTTTGTCAGCATAGCAATGTCTCTGCTTTTTAATATGCTGTCTAGGTTGGTCATAGCTTTTCTTCCAAGGAGGATGTGTCTTTTAATCTCATGGTTGCAGTCACAATCTGCAGTGATTTTGGAGCCCAAAGAAATTAAAATATGTCACTGTTTCTACTGTTTTCCCATTTATTTACTATGAAATGATAGGACCGGATTCCATGATCTTTGTTTTATGAATGTGGAGTTTTAAGCCAGCTCTTTCAGTCTCCTCTTTCACTTTCATCCAGAGGCTCTTCAGTTCCTCTTCACTTTTGCCCAGAAGGGTGGTATCATCTGCGTATCTGAGGTTACTGATATTTCTCCTGGAAATCTTGATTCCAGCTTGCACTTCTTCTGGCCTGGTATTTTGCAGTATATGCTCTGCATATAAGTTAAATAAGCCAAATGACAAATTGCAGCCTTGATGAACTCCTTTTCCTATTTGGAACCAGTCTGTTGTTCCATGTTTGGTACTAACTATTGATTCTTGACATAGTAACATCATGCTCAAAGTCCTTCAAGCTAGGCTACATCTGTAAATGTACTGACAACTTCCAAATGTACAAACTGGCTTTTAAAAAGAAAGAGTTACTAGAGATCAAATTGCCAACATTGTTGGATCATAAAGCAGAGGAATTCCAGAGAAACATCTACTTCTGCTTCACTATGAGAAAGTGTTTGACCATGTGAATCATAACAAATTGTGGAAAATTCTTAAAAGATGGAAATGCCAGACCATTTTACCTGTCTTCTGAGAAACTTGTATGTGAGTTAAGAAGCAGGAATTAGAACCTTACATGGAACATCAGACTGGTTCACAGATGACAAAAGAGTATAACAAGGCTGCATATTGTTATCCTGTTTATTTAACTTATATATAGAGTACATCATGTGAAATGCCCTGCTGGATTTGTCACATGCTGGAATCAAAATTGCTGGGAAAAGCAGCAACAACTTCAGATATGCAAATGATACCATTCTAATGGCAGAAACAAAGAGGAACTAAAGAGCCTCTTGATAAGAGTTGAAAGAGGAGAGTAAAAATGCTGGCTTTTCAAAAACATAATAAGATCATGGCATCTGGTCCCATCACTTCATAGCAAATGCAGGGAAAAAGTAGAAGCAGTGATAGATTTTCTTTTCTTGGATTCTGAAATCACTGGAAATGATTACTGCAGCCATGAAATTAGAAGACATTTGCTTCTTGGAAGGAACTCTAAAAAAAAATAGTGTAATAAAAAACAAAGACATCACTTTACTGACAAATGTTGGTATAGCCAAAGCTACAGTTTTTCCAGTAGTCATGTACAGATGTGAGAGTTGGATCACATCCAAAATTACTGAGTGCCAAAGAATTGATGTTTTCCTATTGTAATGCTAGAGAAGACTCTTTTGAGACCCTTGGACTGCAACGAGATCAAACAAGTCAATCCTAAAAGAAATCAACCCTGAGTGTTCATTTGAAGAACTGATTCTGAAGCTGAAGCTCCAATACTTTGGCCACCTGATGCAAAGAGCTGACTCACTAGAAAAGACCCTGATGCTGGAAAAGACTGAAGGCAAAGGAGAAGAAGGCATCAGAGGATGAGATGGTTAGGTAGCATCACTGTCTCAATGGACATGAACTTGAGCAAACTCCGGTAAATATTGGAGGACACAAAATCCTGGAGTGTTGCAGTCCTAGGGGTCACAAAGAGTCAGACATGATTGAGCCACTGAACAACAACAACTGACATTTTTCCTGCATAAGCATTTATTTTAAATGAAACTATAATGTGATACCTACAAGATGTCAGACTAGGAAGCCTCAGTCCCTTAATCTCCAAAGAAGTCATTAAAAAAAAAAATAGCAGAAAATGAAAACAGCTAGAGAGTGTCTAAAATAACTTTAGAGCAGCTTTGGAAATCAGTTAAAGAATACAACAACTCCACATAGCTTCATCAATGAAAGTTGCATCCAAACAAAAGAAAAATTTGTGGCATTTTTACTAACCCTTTAACATACCCTCCTTGACAGCTTAGTTTCTGGTTCCCTCCCTTAAACAACAAGGATCAAAGCCTGACTTATTTGCAAAAGTCTAAACTTTCAGTGGGATTCCAAATGGCCTGTTTCCTATTTCTCCTGACTGAGGACTTAAATAAGTTAAGGCAGCAAAACCTGCATTTCAGGCTTGGAAATTCCACAGAAAGATATGAACACTTCAGGAGAATGGAAATCCTGCAGAAACATGGGACAAGAAACTGTAGCTAGAGGAATACAATTCAACACATAAGTCATTAAGAAAAAGTAGACTTAAAGTTTTGAGGAATGTATATATGAGGGGAAAAATATTTTAAAATATTTAAAAAGCACATATACAGATCCAAGCAGGATACAAGTCCAAAATAAAGCATGAGACAGTCTTAAGCATTTTCACTGAGATTAACCCAAGGTTTAGAAACCTAGACAACATATTAAAAGCAGACACATTACTTTGCTAACAAAGGGCCATCTAGTCAAGGCTATGGTTTTTCCAGTAGTCATGTATGTATGTGAGAGTTGGAACATAAAGAACGCTAAGTGTCAAAGAATTGATGCTTTTGAACTGTGGTGTTGGATAAGACTCTTAGTCCCTTGGACTGCAAGGAGATCAAACCAGTCAATCCTAAAGGAAATCGGTCCTGAATATTGATTGAAAGGACTAATCTGAACCTGAAACTCCAATACTTTGATTACTTGATATGAAGAACTGACTCATTGGAAAATACTCTAACACTGAGAAAGATTGAAGGCAAGAAGAGAAGGAGACAATAGAGAATGAGATGATTGGATAGCATTACTGACACAATGGACATGAATCAGAGTATACTCCAAGAGTTGGTGATGGACAAGGAGGCCTGGCATGCTTTGGTCCATGGGATCACAAGGAGTTGGACATGACTGAGTGACTGAACTGAATTGAACTGATGATGATGGTGGCCCCACATCCAATAGAATTTACTTACTGCAATGAGAATTACAGTAAAGAATAGTTAAGATGATAAGCTTGAAATTTGAAAATCTAACTAATATAATGGAGTTGACATCTATTGAGTTGCACACTCACCTTCTTCAGGGATTAGGTAATAAAACACAATCAAACACAGAAATCCCTTGCATTCCTATACACTAACAATGAGAAAACAGAAAGATAAATTAAGGAAACAATCTCATTCACCATTACAATGAAAAGAATAAAATACTTAAGATTAAGTATTCGTTTCTTTAAGAAACAAATATACAGAAAATTATAAAACACTGATGAAAGAAATCAAAGAGGACACAAATAGATGGAGAAATATACCATGTTCATGGATTGGAAGAATCAATATAGTGAAAATGAGTATACTACCCAAAGAAGTCTATAGATTCAATGTGATCCCCTTCAAGCCACCAACAGTATTTTTCAGAGAACTAGAACAAATAATTTCAAAATTTGTATAGAAATACAAAAAACGACAAATAGCCAAGGCAAACTTGAGAAAAAGAATGAAACTGGAAGAATTAATCTGTCTGACTTCAGGGTTTACTTCAAAGCTACAATCATCCAAACAGTATAGTACTGGCACAAAGACATTTTACAGATCAATGGAACAAAATAGAAAGCCCAGAGATAAATCCAAGCACCTATGGACACGTTATCTTTGACAAAGGAGGCAAAAATATATAATGGAGACAAGACAATCTCTTTATCAAATGGTGCTGGGAAAACTGGTCAACCACCTGTAAAAGAATGAAACTAGAGCACCTTCTAACACTGTAAACAAAAATAAACTCAAAATGGATTAAACATCTAAATATAAGACCAGATGCTGGGAGCCAGCCTGGGGAACCCCACCCATGGCAAAGTTCATGAGGAAGAGGCCTGACGGGCAAAGACAAGATCAGGCCTCCAGGGGCCCCCTTTCTCGAGCATCTACCCCAAAACCAGAATCTGTCTGTTTTATTATTTCATGACTTTCATCAACTCCTCTGACATTAACAAGGGGCTATTCTAGACCACCTTTCTCTGGAGAAAGTCAACTTAGAGCTCTAGCTAATAAGTCTCCTGGACATGAGAGGAATATTTCAATTCAAACCTCCTCTGTTAGCATTCTAACTTGCTTGGCAGATTTATCCAGACTCTTGCAGCTACACATATGACTGTTCACAGCCTCCGAACTGTGAGAGGCATGGGAAGCCTAAAACATAGATCCTTTAAAAGAATTTAAAGTTATTAGAGTAGTGCTAGTGTAGCATTTCATTTTTGCACCAATGCTTGTTGCTAAGTTCTCATATCTCTTATCCACTGTGCACCTGGGAGTGCATTAGTTAACATAGTTGAAATGTAAGAAAAACAAGTGTAGGTAGCCTTGAAATTAACCACATCAGACTTTTGAACTAATTGGTTCTTTCTTGTAACTCACTGCACCTTTGCTCCATGAGAAATGTAACTCTGTTTAACATTTTCTGAGGCTGACATAGATTAAAAATATAAACAAAAAACATTTCAAGGGAAAATAAGTTTTCTGGTTGAGCAGCCTTTATCAAAAGAGGGTCATAAAGTGTTCACAGGCTTCCTAAGCCAGAAGATAATGTACACAATATTGTTCATGGGAAAGGCATGCAGAAAAAATTCTGGTTTCAATAAAGACAAAACAGATGTAATGTTTGGATTGATTCTGTATGACTTTGCATCTTTCATTTCCCTCTATGTACAAGTTAAGGTATAAAAGTCCCTTTAAAAATAAAATAATGGACCTCGCTCACTGAAGAAGCTTGGTCACCCCGTGTTTTTCTTCTTTTCTCTCTTTCTTTCTTTTTCTCTCCCTCTCCCTTTGTCTCTTTTTCAGGCTGATCCCTTGGAACACAGAGGCTCTCTGCGTTCACTTTCCTGCCTGGGCTTCTAAGACTTTATTAGCTTTCTGAGTAAACCAAGGAATATCAGCTTCTTTCTCTCCTCTATTTTCTTATCTACAACATTCTTTTCTTATCTCTCTCTAAATCATTCACTGACACCATTTCTCCTTCGGTTTCCCCTGGATCCTGCGAGGGCTGGACCCCAGCAACCAGAAACTATACAACTCCTAGAGGAAAACATAGACAGAACACTCTCTGACGTAAATCACAGCAGGCTCCTCTATGACCCACCTCCTAAAATAATGGAAATAAAAGCAAAAATAAACAAATGTGACTTAAAAGCTTTTGCACAATGAAGGAAACTATAAGCAAGGTGAAAAGACAGCCTTCAGAATGGGATAAAGTAATAGCAAATGAAGCAACTGACAAAGAATTAATCTCAAATATATGCAAGCAGCTCATGTAGCTCAATACCAGAAAAATAAATGACCCAAGCAAAAAAGGGCCAAAAACCTAAACAGACATTTCTCCAAAAAAGACATACAGATGGCTAACAAACACATGAAAAGATGTTCAACATCACTCTTTATCAGAGAAATGCAAATCAAAACCACAGTGAGGTACTGTCTCACACTGGTCAGAATGGCTACTATCAAAAAGTCTACAAATAATAAATGCTGGAGAGGGTGTGCAGAAGAGAATCCTCTAACACTGTTGGTGGGAATGCAAACTAGCACAGCCACTATGGAGAACAATGTGGAGGTTCCTTAAAAAAACTGGAAATAGAACTGCCATATGACCTAGCAATCCCACTGCTGGGCATATAGACTGAGGAAACCAGAACTGAAAGAGACATCTGTACCCCAGTGTTCGTCACAGCACTGTTTACAATAGCTAGGACATGGAAGCAACTTTGATGTCCATTGGCAGACAAATGGATAAGAAAGCTGTGGTACATATACACAATTGAATATTACTCAGCTATTAAAAAGAGTGCGTTTGAGTCAGTTTTAATGAGGTGGATGAAACTGGAGTCTAATATACAGATTGAAGTATGTCAGAAAGAACAACAATACAGTATATTAATGCATATATATATGGAATTTAGAAAGATGGTAATGACGACCTTATATGCAAGACAGGGAAAAAGATACAGATATAAAGAATAGACTTTTGGACTCTGTAAGAGTTGGTGAGGGTGTGTTGATTTGAGAGAATAGCATTGAAACATGTATATTACCGTATGTGAAACAGATGACCATTCCAAGTTCAGTGCGTGAAGCAGGGCACTCAGTGCAGGAGCACTAGGACAACTCAGGGGGTTGGGAGGAGGGAGATGAGAGGTGAGTTCGGAACAGGGAGACACATGTACACCCGTGGTTGATTCATGTCAATGTATGGCAAAAGCCACTGCAATATTGTAAAGTAATTAGCCTTCAGTTAAAATTTAAAAAGAAAGAGAAAACATAATTGAACTACAGGATGATGTTATAAATGAAAAATGGGTTTCTTACTTAATAGCATTCCAACTGAAACAATCAAACCATGTATCAGCTAAATAAATTCAGTGGACTAGATTCAACTCACAAGTTACATTTAAGCCCACTAGTCTAGACTTGTATTTTAAAAAGAAAGAGAAATAAAAAAAAGAAATGTGAAGAGTGTGCATATGATTAGTTGCAGGGGGTGGAGGAGAATGTGTATTCTGAATGTATCAAGAAAATGGTAGCAAGTGGCAGGCTGGGCTCTGCTACTGTGTCTTGATGGATTGTCCAACCTTCTCTCCTCTGTATCTGGTGCAGTGCAAAGCAGTTTTTTCTAGATGGTCAGGTAATATGTATTGGATTGTATATATTGAATTCCATCTGTACAATCACTTCTTGGCATCCATGCCTGATTCAATTCCTTGAAAGCTCATCCTGTTTCTCTGTAGTTAAAGACTTAGGCTCTAAACTGACAATTCCTGAAATCATTCTGAAACCCTTTAATGTGAAAAAGGCTCAACATAAACCCTGCTCTCTCTTGCTCCATTCTGGGCTTAAATAGGTAGCTCTGTAGGAATAATAATGTTGCATAAAGAGACATTTTTCAGTGTTTATAGTTTAAAGAGTCTTTGCGTAAAAGCTTTAAAATTAAACTCATGGGAAAAATTCAAGCATTAACAGAATTGTTCCACTATTTACTCAGTTCTACCATCCTTCAAGCAGAGATTTTAACTTACTCTGCCTATTTCTTTGTGTATTAATAAAGAAAATTATAGGACTCCTTTTATAGCTGATACTTCACTACAATGACACTTGCAGTATACTGATTAGGCTATTGTGGAAAGGACCTTAGTAATCCAGCTTCCTGTCTCCTTCAGAAAATAAGTCAAAGTTGTAAAGATGGCTGATTGAAGTGATGTCCAAAACAAAGACATGGTTTTTGCCCCTTGCTCTTATTTATTTCGATTTTAGAAAAATCTTTAGAGAAACAGCATGCTCCTTACCCCTTTCTACCCTACCTCACCCATCAAAATTACTGTAAATGTATTTCTTGATTTGATCCACATCTCTCTGCAATCTTTGGCATCTCTGATTGTTACAGAAAGTCCTTCTCCCTTCAACACTGCCCTTGCTTACCCTCATCACCTATGCCAAAATTCTCATGCAAATACATAATTCTGATGTAAATTTAAGCTTGTAGATACTGCTTTGCTTTGCAGAGTTCCTGAACAAGGTTCACATTATCATCTGTCTTCCTTCCTGTATACTTGAGGTCTTATTTGCTAATTCATTAGAGGCGTAGTTGTTGTTAGTACATAGCTCTTGAAAACACTTTCATGTTTTAAGAAGAAAAAACAGTACAAAAATCTAAACATTCAGTTTTGGGGATTACAGACAGCATAGGTTTGGAGAGATTTATGGGCAGAAAGGAGATCAAACCAGTCAATCCTAAAGGAAATCAGTCCTGAATATTCATTGGAAGGGCTGATGCTGAAGCTGAAGCTCCAATACTTTGGCCACCTGATGTGAAGGCCTGACTCATTAGAAAAGATCCTTATGCTGGGAAAGATTGAAGACAGGAGGAGAAGGGAACAGAGGACAAGATGGTTGGATGGCATCACTGAGTCGATGAACATGAGTTGAGCAAGGTCCAGGAGTTTGTGACGGACAGGAGGGCCTGGTGTGCTGCAATCCATGGGGTTGCAAAGAGTCGGACATGACTGAACTGAACTGATGGGCAGAAAAGTCTTCACAATGTAACATACTAAAGCTAACCTCTTCCCTCAAGAAGTCAGTGTCTTGATTTTTAGTTTTGAAATTAGACTGAGATTGACTCCTGACTCCCTGACCTAATGTGTGGCCTTGAAAATGTTGCTTCCCTTCTCTGTACCTTATTTTCTTCACCTGTAAGTTAGGTGCATATCAATAGTAATTAGATAAAGGAATTTTTACAAGAGACCAATGAATAATTCACATAAAATACTTAGAAATGTGTTTGACAGAAAGGAAAGTCTCAGTAAAATTTTAGCTATATTTATTATAATTGTTTTCAAATCCAATAGATTCGGTTAAGACTCCAAACTTGCTTCCTACTAATTATTCATTGGAAGGACTGATGCTGAAGCTGAAACTCCATTATTTTGGCCACCATCTGATATGAAGAACTAACTCATTGGAAAAAACTCTGATACTGGGAAAGACTGAAGGCAGGCGGAGAAGGAATGACACAGGATGAGATGGTTTTATGGCATCACCGATTCAATGGACATGAGTTTGAGCAAGTTCTGGGAGTTGGTGATAGACAGGGAAGCCTGGCATGCTGCAATCCATGGGGTCACAAAGAGTCAGACAGGACTGAGTGACTAAACTGAACTAAATTTAACTGCATCAGTCTTTAGTTTCTTCATCTGTAAAAGAGACAAAAAGATTACATGAGAAGTCAATGAAATAAGAAATACAGTACCATTATGAATATCCAACATAAACTCATTTTCGATAAACATCATGAAGATGCATTTAAAATATTTAGTATTTAAAATAAGAGGTCTGTATGGAGTCAACAGTGTTGACTAAAAAATATAGTCACAACCTGAAAGTAGAGAATTATTTTATTTGGTGGGAATGTTTAGGACTCTAAGTCTAAGAGACAGCATCTCAGTGGCTCTCAGAAAACTGCTCAAAGAAAGCAGGATGGGAAGTCAGGCTATATGCAAGGCTGTGACAAAGGGAGCTGGCAGTCTGAACATCAAAGATTAGGTATCAAGATAAAGAATTTTGCATTCTCTGTAGGGTAGATGCAAGCCTCTGGATGCACTGAATTCATTCCTTTCATAAGCACTATTTGGAGCAAATCCTGTTTCCTTGTTCGCCTTGCTTCTTGCATTCCCCCAGACCCTCAACAATCACTGTGGGAGCTGACAGCATCTGCTGGATCACAGGGATCCCCTCATTCCCTGGTGGCTCAAAAGGTAAAGCATCTGCCTGCAATGCAGGAGACACAGATTTGATCCCTGGGTTAGGAAGATCCCCTGGAGAATGAAAGGGCAACCCATTCCAGTCCTCTTACCTGGAAAATCCCGTAGACGACAGAGGAGCCTGGTAGTCTACAGTCCATGGGGTCACAAAGAGTTGGACACGACTGAGCAACTTCATTTTCTTTCTTTCACATTTGGAAGCCAGAAATCACTGGTGTCTGTGAAATTTCTTTTTTATTAAGATGGCAGGAGATATTTTCATTTCACAATAATCAATAATATCAGTTTTCTGTCTCTGTTATTCTAACCTCCTGCTCTGTTAATTGTTTTACTTGATCAGTCACTAAGTTGTGTCCAACACTTTGTGATCCCGTGAACTGCAGCACACCAGGTTTTCCTGCCCTTCACAATCTCCCAGAGTTAAGTCAAACTTATGTCCATCAAGTTAGTGATGCCATCCAACCATCTCATCCTCTGTCACCCCCTTCTCCTCTTGCCCTCAATCTTTCCCAGTATCAGGGTCTTTTGAATGAGTCGGCTCTTTGAATCAGGTGACCAAAGTATTGGAACTTTAGCATCAGTCCTTCCAGTGAATATTCAAAAGGTTGGATATTTGGAAAGGTTAATTTCCTTTAGGACTCACTGGTTTTACCACCTAGCAGCAACTCTCAAAAGTGTTCTCCAGCAACACAATTCAAAAGCATCAATTCTTCAGTACTCAGTCTTCTTATGGTCCAACTCTCACATCCGTACACTGACTACTAAAATATACATAACTGGCTATGCATACCTTGTCAGTAAAGCGATGTCTCTGCTTTTTAATACTCTGTTTAGGTTTGCCATAGCTTTTCTTCCAAGGAGCAAGCATCTTTTAATTTTGTGGCTGCAGTCACTGAAAATAGTAGCATTTATAAAATAACATTTTCATTTTAATGCTGAGACTGCTTGATGAAGTGAATACTGCATAATTACTGACAGCTCCCTTCATGCACTAACAAGGGCTAGGTTGTAAAATTTTACAATTGCAGTAGTAAACAATTGCAATCTTTTATTTAAATTAAATTAAAAACAGCAAAAACAGCTTTGAAAAACAGATTTTGACCTATCCCTAAATAAGTTTTAAAATAATCTTTTGAATAAAAGTGCCGAAAAAGAAGATTAAGTTTTGTCAGTCAGAAAGAATTTTATTTTCTTTCTCACCACCCCTCTTTTCTGCCAGGCACCTGCCATTCTGCTCTGCAATGAGAACTCAGCAGTGACTAAGATACCTCTGTTATCCTCAGGAAGCAGCCTGGTCTGGCAGAGTCTCTACTGCTGCTGCTGCTCAGTCATGTTACACTCTGTGTGACCCCAGAGACGGCAGCCCAACAGGCTCCTCTGTCCCTGGGATTCTCCAGGCAAGAATACTGGAGTGAGTTGCCATTTCCTTCTCCAATGCATGAAAGTGAAAAGTCAAAGTTAAGTCACTCAGTCCTGTCAAACTCTTAGCGACCCCATGAACTATAGCCTACCAGGCTCCTCTGTCAGTGGGATTCTCCAGGCAAGAGTACTGGAGTGGGTTGCCATTGCCTTCTCCAGGCAGAGCCTCTAGTCTGTGAGAAATAACTGTGAAGATTTTCCTTACATCTAATATTTTCATTATTGAAAGAGGATCAAAATATTCATAGACCATGAATGAGAATGGGATGCTGAGATGACCTGAAATTTTATATTGTGCTATTACTATTCACTTTCATCTAGCACTTAGATTTTGGGGAAATCCAGCAATACAGAGGGCAACTGAAGACTTAATTCATCTGAAAAGCATTTAAAATTCGTTGTAGAATTGTTGGAATGTATTGCTCAGGTTATAGTGAAATAAGGTAACTCTGATGTTAATATCTCCATTCCATACACTGTAGAAAAATTCCTAGTTTCCATGTGTGTTAGTTGCTCAGTTGTGTCCAACTGTTTGGGACCCCATGGACTGAAGCCCACCAGACTCTGTCTGTGGGATTCTCCAGGCCAGAATACTAGAGTGGGTTGTCATTTCCTTCTCCAGGAGATCTTCCCAACCCAGGGACTGAACCCACATCTCCTGCACTGCAGGCAGATTCTTTACCATCTTAGGTACTAGGAAAGTTTCCCTCATTTTCATAGTTCCTAATAAGTTTCTGTTGCCACATTCATCCTGTTCTGAGTTTTGTTTCGGCTGGATCCAGAACTTGAATGTCAGGTCAAGCTTAGGTTCCCCAATGACCCCTTTCCAATCAGTCCTTCTTTTAGTTCTGGAAATGAGAAATTATACTGCAGCAATGCCAAAAATTTAAGGTAAATATCAGTCATTTTATGAGTAAAAATCCAGTCTCACTTCTTAAATGTGGACTATAGATTTTTTGCATGTCTTCTTCTCTCCTTCCATGTTTTAATCTTCTCTCTTAACTCCCAGGCTCCAGTACCTGTTCATTTCTCATGCAGATGATTTATTCTTTTATTAATCTCTGTTTCCTTGTCCAGATTAGAGATAATTTATGTGCTTAAAGTTGTACCTCTTTCTCCAGTCATTATTTAATCATATTTCTAAAACAGAAAGACATTCTGAACATTAATTCAAGATAATATATAGCTTTACTCTTCCACAATATGTGAAAAAAATCAGATGATTTAGCAATAAAAGTCACATATATACCTTGTCATCCATATGGATTCTATTTTCTTTGTGAATGAAATTTTTATTTTAAATTCCTTCGAATCCTATCTTTTACCTAAGATAGCACTCTAAACATACTACTCATGGAAGGCAGAGGATGTTCTGCAAGCTAAAAGACCATATGTTGCTCTTCTGGTTGCAAAAGCAGAATGTAGGAGGTAGAATGCTACGGAAAGTCAGATTTTCTTGCTAGACTCTGTTACTGTTTACCATATGAATTGGGATACATCATGTAATTATACTGAGTTTTAGTGTCTTCATTTGAAAACTGATTTTATATGTCATAGTGATATTATAAAAATTAAATAAAGAAATCAAAATATAATTGTTTCTTTTCTTCACCATATATAGTTTTGTGAATGTTTAAAAAGTATAAATGAAAGGTTTGAAGTGCTTTCCATGATGTCATGCAAATATAAAGGGAAACATTCAGTTGATTGAATCTGAGTATAATGTCTCAGTAGTATTTCGACCAACTTGCTTCATTCCTAGTAAGGAATAGGATATGAGCCATATCTCTAGTTTGTCAACTAGATGCTCTAGCATCTGCTGTGCAAGCATATGCCAGATACACATGTTCAGGGAAAACATGATGTTATATTAAGTCACCTGGCTTGGCTCCCTTTCAGTTCAGTTCAGTTCAATTCAGTCACTCAGTCGTGTCTAACTCATTGCGACCGTATGAATCACAGCACACCAGGTCTCCCTGTCCATCACCAACTCCTGGAGTTCACTCAGACTCACGTCCATCGAGTCAGTGATGCCATCCAGCCATCTCTTCCTCTGTTTTCCACTTCTCCTCCTGCCCCCAATCCCTCCCAGCATCAGAGTCTTTTCCAATGAGTCAACTCTTCCCATGAGGTGGCCAAAGTACGGGAGTTTCAGTTTTAGCATCATTCCTTCCAAAGAAATCCCAGGGTTGATCTCCTTCAAAATGGACTGCTTGGAATTTGCAGTCCAAGGGACTTTCAAGAGTCTTCTCCAACACCACAGTTCAAATGCATCAATTCTTTGGTTCTCAGCCTTCTTCACAGTCCAACTCTCACATCCATACATGACTACTGGAAAAACCATAGCCTCGACTAGACAGAGCTTAGTCGGCAATGTCTCTGCTTTTGAATATACTATCTAGGTTGGTCATAACTTTTCTTCCAAGGATAAGGGTCTTCTAATTTCATGGCTGCAGTCACCATCTTCAGTGATTTTGGAGCCCAAAAAAATAAAGTCTGACACTGTTTCCCCTGTTTCTCCATCTATTTCCCATGAAGTGATGGGACAGGATGCCATGATCTTCATTTTCTGAATGTTGAGCTTTAAGCCAATGTTTTCACTCTCCTCTTTCACTTTCATCAACAGGTGTTTTAGTTTCTCTTCACTTTCTGCCATAAACGTGGTGTAATCTGCATATCTGAGGTTATTGATAATTCTCCTGGCAATCTTGATTCCAACTTGTGTTTCTTCCAGTCCAGGGTTTCTCATGATGGACTCTGCATATAAGTTAAATAAGCAGGGTGACAATAGACAGTCTTGACGTACTCCTTTTCCTATTTGGAGCCAGTCTGTTGTTGCATGTCCATTTCTAACTGTTGCTTCCTGATATGCATATAGGTTCCTTAAGAGGCAGGTCAGGTAGTCTGGTATTCCCATCTCTTTCAGAATTTTCCACAGTTTATTGTGATCCACATAGTCAAAGGCTTTGGCATAGTCAATAAAGCAGAAATAGATGTTTTTCTGGAACTCTCTTGCTTTTTCCATGATCCAGCAGATGTTGTCAATCTCTGGTTCCTCTGCCTTTTCTAAAACCAGCTTGAACATCAAGGAGTTCACGGTTCACATATTGCTGAAGTCTGGCTTGGAGAATTTTGAGTATTACTTTACTAGCCTGTGAGATGAGTGCAGTTATGCAGTAGTTTGAGCATTCTTTGGCTCAAACCTTTCTTTGGGATTACCTTTCTTTGGGATTGGAATGAAAACTGACCTTTTCCAGTCCTTTGGCCACTGCTGAGTTTTCCAAATTTGCTGGCATATTGAGTGCAGCAATTTCACAGCATCATCTTTCAGGCTTTGAAAAAGCTCAACTAGAATGCCATCATCTCCACTAGCTTTGCTCATAGTGATGCTTTCTAAGGCCCTTTGACTTCACATTCCAGGAAATCTGGCTCTAGATGACTGATCACACCATCGTGATTATCAGGGTCATAAAGATCTTTTTATACAGTTCTTCCATGTATTCTTGCCACCTCTTCTTAACATCTTCTGCTTCTGTTAGGTCCATACCATTTCTGTCCTTTATCAAGCCCATCATTGCATGAAATGTTCCCTGGTATCTCTAATTTTCTTGAAGAGATCTCTAGTATTTCCCATTTTGTTGTTTTCCTCTATTTCTTTGCACTGATCACTGAAGAAGGCTTTCTTGTTTCTTCTTGCTATTCTTTGGAACTCTGCATTCAGATGCTTGTATCTTTCCTTTTCTCCTTTGGTTTTCACTTCTCTTCTTTTCACAGCTATTTGTAAGGCCTCCCCAGACTGCCATTTTGCTTTTTGCATTTTTTTTTCCATGGGGATGGTCTTGATCCCTGTCTCCTGTACAGTGTCACAAACCTCCATCCATAGTTCATCAGGCAATCTATCAGATCTAGGCCCTTAAATCTATTCCTCACTTCCACTGTATAATCATAAGGGATTTGTTTCCATTCATACATGAATGGTCCACCGGTTTTCCCTACTTTCTTCAATTTCAGTCTGAATTTGGTAATAAGGAGTTCATGATCTGAGCCACAGTCAGCTCCCAGTTTTTGCTGACTGTATAGAACTTCTCCATCTTTGGCTGCAAAGAATATAATCAATCTGATTTCATTGTTAACCATCTGGTGATGTCCATGTGTAGAGTCTTCTCTTGTGTTATTGGAAGAAGGTGTTTGCTATGACCAGTGCATTTTCTTGGCAAAACTCTATTAGTTTTTGCCCTGCTTCATTCCGCATTTCAAGGCCAAATATCCCTATTACTCCAGGTGTTTCTTGACTGCCTACTTTTGCACTTCAGTCCCCTGTAATGAAAAGGACATCTTTTGGGGGTGTTAGTTCTAAAATGTTTTGTAGGTCTTCATAGAACCTTTCAACTTCAGCTTCTTCAGCTTTACTTGTTGGGGCATAGACTTGGATTACCATGATATTGAATGGTTTGCCTTGGAAATGAACAAAGATCATCCTGTCATTTTTGAGACTGCATCCAAGTAATGCATTTCGGACTCTGTTGTTTACCATGATGGCTACTCCATTTCTTCTGGGGATTCTTGCCCGCAGTAGTAGATATAATGGTCATCTGAGTTAAATTCACCCATTTCAGTCCACTCTAGTTTGCTGATTCCTAGAATGTTGACATTCACTCTTGCCATCTTGTTTGACCACTTCCAGTTTGCCTTGATTCATGTACCTGACATTCCAGGTTCCTATGCAATATTGCTTTTTACAGCATCAGACCTTGCTTCTATCACCAGTCACATCCACAGCTGGATATTATTTTTGCTTTGGGTCCATCCCTTCATTCTTTCTGGAGTTATTTCTCCACTGATCTCCAGTAGTGTGTTGGGCACCTACTGACCTGGGGAGTTCCTCTTTCAGTTTTCTCTCATTTTGCCCTTTCATACTGTTCATGGGGTTCTCAAGGCAAGAATACTGAAGTGGTTTGCCATTCCCTTCTCCAGTGGACAACATTCTGTCAGACCTCTCCACCATGACCTGCCAGTCTTGGGTTACCCCACGGGCTTGGCTTAGTTTCATTGAGTTAAACAAGGCTGTGGTCCTAGTGTGATTAGATTGGCTAGTTTTCTGTGAGTATGGTTTCAGTGTGTCTGCTCTCTGATGCCCTCTTGCAACACCTACCATCTTACTTGGGTTTCTCTTTCCTTGGGCGTGGGGGTATCTCTTCGCAGCTGCTCCAACATAGTGCAGCCGCTGCTCCTTACCTTGGGTGAGGGGTATGTCCTCACTACTGCCCTTCCTGACCTTCAATGTGGGATATCTCCTCTAGGCCCTCCTGCACCTGTGCAGCCACTGCTCCCTGGACATGGGGTAGCTCCTCCAAGCTGCTTCCATTGACCTCAGATGCAGGGTAGCTTCTCTTGGCCGTTCCTGTGCCATCACAGCCTGGCACTCTCGGCTGCTGCCCCTGACTGTGGATGTGGGGTAACTCCTCTTGGCTGCCGCCCTTCAGGCATGGGGTCCTCCTGGCTTCTGCCCCTGACCTTGGATGTGGGGTAGCTCCTCCCAGCCACGCTTAATGTGATGGCCGCAGCCACCTATGCTTAGTGCACCGGCCACAGCTGCCTGCGCTTATGGCTTCCTTCCTCTTTTGGAAGAGCCTTCCACAAGAGGGCATGATTTTCAAATAAAAGCATTCAACCTGGACTCCATATCCCCAACCACTTCCTCTGTTAGACTCTCAAACTCCAGCCACTCTACACCTGAACTGATCACCTAGGGCCAGGTAGCAGACAACTCGAGCAATCTTTATGGCCAGAGAGCCTGTGCCATTATCCAAATTAGTTGATTCTGAGTTTTCTTATCTCATCTGTTTACCTTACCCCTGATGTGGAAATTACTATAAAGGCTCTTGCCCATAAATCTTCCCATTCTATCTGCCTCAGAAACAACTCTGGAAATTCTCCAATTGCCTCCTGTACCCACGCCCTAACCATGACATGATATATCCTTCTTCTTGTGAGATTTTTAAGCACAGAAAATTACCTATTCCATAACAATCAGCTCCTGATCTATTATCTTTACAATGCCTCAAATTTTGTAGCAATATACTTTATTTAAAACATCAGCATAATTCAATGCAGTGTCACTGGGCACATCTGGCTTTTGTGACATTAAGCCAATTGGTGGTCCCACTGATTTCTACTCTTAATTAGATTTCTGAAAATGAATTAGATTGACTTTTGGTTACATTCTTTATTTATAAATAGCTGTCAGTATTTGGTTTCTTCTTGCTCTTAATTTTGTAATTTTAATTATTTTTTAATATATGATGAATAAGACTCCTATGGAACTCAAAAACTAGTAGGGCAGAGAGAAAAATCAAATAACAAGACAAACATGTAATCTGACATGTGTGAAAATTCTTATAAAGAAGAGACGCAAGATACTTGAGGATGTTTTACCACAGTTGGAAGGTCAAAGACAGATTCCCTGTGGAAGTGATATCTGAGGTGGGATCTGAATAATGAGTAGGACTTAAGAGGCAAGAAAAGGGAGATCTCTCTTCTGGGTGTATGAGAGATGAAAAAGCTTTGCTGCCTCTCCCTCATCATCCATAGAGTCTTCTATAAAATCAAAACCAAGAACAAAACAAAAACTTAGAAAAGCAGTAAAATATGTACACTAAGTCCTCTCCTTGTGAAGGATGAGTATGTGTGTTCATACATCCAATCATTCAAATTAGTTCAAGTTTCTGGTATATATGGTTCCTTGTGTGCATCCTTTACAAGTGGCTATGTTTCTGTGTGCTTCCCTGTATAGTACTATGTAAAGTATAGCACTGCAGTATCTTTATTCCAAGCCCAGGATGTATGGAAGCCAGTGTAAAAACAGTGGTGATATAACTGGTACTGTGCTGTACTTTCCAAGATACTGTACTGTAAGGTCAAAAATGTTTTCCTTATTTTCTTTGCTTTTAATGTAACACTTGTGTGGAAAGGATTATCAACCTTTTACAATATAGCTCTCAGTTCAGTTCAGTTGCTCAGCAGTTGCTCAGTTCAGTTCAGTTCATGGACTCTTTGTGACCCCATGAATTGCAGCACGCCAGGCCTCCCTGTCCATCACCAACGCCCAGAGTTCACTCAGATTCACGTCCATTGAGTCAGTGATGCCATCAAGCCATCTCATCCTCAGTCATCCCCTTCTCCTCCTGCTCCTAATCCCTCCCAGCATCAGAGTCTTTTCCAATGAGTCAACTCTTCCCATGAGGTGGCCAAAGTACTGGAGTTTCAGATTTAGCATCATTCCTTCCAAAGAAATCCCAGGGTTGATCTCCTTCAGAATGGACTGGCTGGATCTCCTTGCAGTCCAAGGGACTCTCAAGAGTCTTCTCCAACACCACAGTTCAAAAGCATCAATTCTTCAGTGCTCAGCCTTCTTCACAGTCCAACTCTCAAATCCATACATGACTACTGGAAAAACCATAATCTTGACTAGACGGATCTTAGTCGGCAAAGTAATGTCTCTGCTTTTGAATACGCTATCTAGGTTAGTCATAACTTTTCTTCCAAGGAGCAAGCATCTTTTAATTTTATCTGCCTGCAATGCAGGGGACCTGGGTTCAATCCCTGGGTCAGGAAGATCCCCTGGAGAAGGAAATGGCAACCCACTCCAGTATTCTTGCCTGGAGAATCCCATGGATGGAGGAGCCTGGCGGGCTACAGTCCACGGGGTCACAAAGAGTTGGACATGACTGAGCGACTTCACTTTCACTTTCATTTTCTTTCAGTTTCATCAAGAGGATCTTTAGTTCCTCTTCATTTTCTTCCATAAGGGTAGTGTCATCTGCATATCTTAGGTTATTGATATTTCTCCCAGCAATGTTGATTCCAGCTTGTGCTTCATCCAGCCCAGCATTTTGCATGATGTACGCTGCATATAAGTTAAATACGCAGGGTGAAAATATCCAGCTTTGATGTACTCCTTTCCCAATTTGGAACCAGGCCTTTATTTCATGTCCGGTTCTAACTGTTGCTTCTTGACCTACATACAGATTTAATGTTATGTGTAGTCTGAAATTAAAAAGTAATTACCTAAATTAACCCTAATACTTTATTATGATACTAATGTTGGAAATGGAACTGGAAATATAGTATTTCTTCTTATACTGGACAGATGTTACAATGTATGCAATATATTTTCTATGTGTACATACCATCATATCCATTCATTTGTTCATATATGAAATATTTATTGAGAAGTTACTAAGTTATAGATATACAAGATGTGATGAGTCAGATTTCTAGGCTAAGGGATTTATAACATTTTAAAAGTTGAAGTTACAAAAAGTCATAGGATTATAGCACAAGGATAGCTATACACAAAAGGCTTTTGTGGAGACAGAAAGAAGGAAAATTTTATTGGACAGAGGGTCCCTATCTACTTTCTAAAGAAAAAGACATTTAAGAGGAGCTTTAAAGAATTAAATGGGATAATGGCCCTCAACACTTAAATGACGGAGACAGGCTGAGAACACAGTGAAATGAGGAGACTAGGGATATCTTTTAGAGAAATGATTTCATAATCAGAATCTGAGCAACTCATTCTTCATTTTGTAGATAAGGATTTGATGAAATCTGGAGAGCTCAAGTGCCTTGCCAAGGGCTACACAAGTAATTAGTCCCTTAGCCAGAACCAGACTCTCTGCTTCCTGACTCCACAGCATGGGGCAGGAACTGAAGCCACACAGGAAAAGCAAAAGGACTGTAACATAATGGTGAGGTATTTTAGGACACGTTCTCATCTTGGAGTTTTTTCCAAGGCTCTTTGCTGTCAAGTGTACTTGGGAATAGACTTGTTTCTCTGTCCCCATGTAGCCTCAGAAGGTTACTCTGCAATTGACCCCACAAGAAAAAAATCCACAGGTGACAGGAAACTATTATTTTACAAAGAAACTAGCTCACCTCTGGAGTTACTAAAGAGAGGGAAAAAAAAAAACAAACTTAAAATCAAGGCTAGAATAATTTTTAGATAATCAGGAACTTGGAAAACTAATGGCCAACCTAAACAGCATATTAAAAAGGCAGAGACATTACTTTACCAACAAAGGTCTGTCTAGTCAAAGCTATAGTTTTTCTAGTACTCATGTATGGATGTGGGAGTTGGAGTATAAAGAAAGCTGAGTGCTGAAGAATTGATGCTTTTGAACTGCGGTGTTGGATAAGACTCTCGAGAGTCCCTTGGACTGCAAGGAGATCAAATCAGTCAATCCTAAAGGAAATCAGTCCTGAGTATTCAATGGAAGGACAGATGCTGAAGCTGAAACTCCAACACTTGGCCACCTGATGTGAAGAACAAACTCCTTGGAAAAGACCCTGATTTTGGGAAAGATTGAAGGTGGGAGGAGAAGGGGACAACAGAGGATGAGATGGTTGGATGGCATCACCGACATGATGGACATGAGTTTGAGTAGATTCCTGGAGTTGATGGACAGGGAAGCCTGGTATGCTGCAGTCCATGGGGTCACAAAGAGTCAGACACAGCTGAGTGACTGAACTGAACTGAACTGGAAAACTAATATTGATTTCTTAGTTTCTTTGGTCATTCTTTATGTAACATATGTTGGGACAATAGAGGAACAGAAAGTAAAAGTTGTTGTAGTTGTTTGTTTACTCATTTCCATGTTTGCTCATTTCCATAGATGCCATGTAGGGACTGGAAGTACATCTTAGTTTTGTTAGCTGTGTCTTCAAAAGAGCTAAGGCACGTGTGTTGAATAATGCATATCTATCTGTTATCTAAATAACATTTTTATTAATCATTAATGCATTCACTCAGAAAATAAAGACCCTGATACTGGGAAAGATTGAGGGCAGGAAGAGAAGGGGATGATAGAGGATAAGACGATTGGATGGCATCACCGAATCAATGGACATGGGCTTGGGTGGACTCCAGGAGACGGTGATGGACAGGGAGGCCTGGTGTGCTGTGGTTAATGGGGTTGTAAAGAGTCAGACACGACTGAGCGACTGAACTGAACTGATTTTCCACTGAGATTAACATTATGCTACCATTTCAAATGCATCGTGGTTCTTGATCACTGAGAGTTTTATATCCATTACTATCAAGAAAGAAAACAAACAAACTAACTAAAAACAAAACTCCCAAGGAATCTATTCCTCAGTTGGTGAAATTTCCCATCCTGGTCAGCCGTGATTGGGTTATTCTAATGATTCCTTTAAGGTTCAGCTTATGTGTCACTTTTTCTTTTCTTGGCCTGACCTTTCCCAAATGGATCACATGCTCTTCTTTGCTTGAAGCGCATTTCAATTATAGTACTGACTTCACCATATTGTGATCATAGGCTAATGTGCTTTTCTCCCTCATTAGAGTATAGACTTGAAGTTATTTATTGTTATCTTTTAAATGGAGGAATACAAAGCAATTGTAGATGTTCAAACAATGTTTAAGTGAAGAAAATTAAACAATGTCACATAGCTATCCCTTTCATAGGAGTATCGTGTCATATTCACATTAGCAACCAAGAGAATTCTGAGCTTGACATAAGATAGGAATTCATATGTTTAATAAATAAATGTGATTGAATGAGAGATGGTCTGAGGGAAAAGCATTAGATGTAATGAACAGTAAAGAAGGAAGATGTCTATGTTAACTACAACAATGAAAAAGGTTTATAGATAATTAGAAGGTGTCAGCTGGACCTTGGAAGATCCTAAACTTTGGTGGAGATAGGAAGGGAACAGGGATTTCAAATGGGAGATAGCTTATACAGAGACATATGATTGGATTTTTCCATAACATATTATGAAAACATGAACAACCTTTTAGGCCAACCCAAAATATTTTAACATAGGTCAGTTGGAATATTACAGTAAGGATGAGAAAGACCAGTCAGTCAAACCTACATGAGATTCCCAAGGCACAATTTATAGGCCCTTGATGGTATAGTATAAGAAAATATTAACTAAATACATACTAATATTCTAACTTTTGTCAGCCAAGCACAGTTATTGCCTGGTAAAGCAGTTACAAGTTTCTACAATTTTCAGATGGCATCCATGTTTAACTCACATAATTAATGCTAAATGGAAATGCAGATGTGTTAATAATAGGTTTTGCACTCCACAATATGTCTCAATGCACAAAAATCACAATTAATAAAATGACTTTGACATTATTATCTAAAAATATGTATGATCTCTCAGTTTTTAAATAATCCACCTGCAATGCAGGAGACTTCAGTTCAATTACTGGGTCAGGAAGATCTGTTGGAGAAGGGATAGGCTACCCACTCCAGTATTCTTGGGCTTCCCTTGTGGCTCAGCTGGTAAAGAATCCCCCATAATGCGGGATACCTGGGTTTGATCCCTGGGTTGGGACAGTCCCCTGGAGAAGGGAAAGGCTACCCACTCCAGTATTCTGGCCTGGAGAATTCCGTAGACTTCTTCTACTTCTGTAGTCCATGAGGTTGCAAAGAGACACGACTGAGCAACTTGTACTTTCACCTTTCACTTTCATGACTTAATGAGACATTGACTTTTCAGCCCAAACATACAGCTTCTTCTGAAGTCAACTAAAGCAATGTATCTGAACAGAAGATTTAATCAGATGAATCAGATTTAGATCTTGCCTCGCCATGATTGTACTAACTATACTTTCTCTAAGGATATTAAAGCGAATTTCCTCAAGAAAAGCCAGTGCATGCACTGGAACCAGAAGTGTCTTTATTCCACTACTTTCTTTCTTTCTTTTTCTTTTTTTTTTTTTTTTGATATGGGCCATATTTAGAGATTTGATTGAACTTCTTACAATACAGTAGATCCCATGAGATATCTGGGATCTCCCATCTGACACTTTGTGACCCTGTGGATCATTGCCCTCCAGGATCCTCTGTCCATGGCATTCTATAGGCAAGAATACTAAAGCAGGTTGCTATTGCCTTCTCTAAGGAATCTTCCCAACCCAGGGACTGAACCTGCATCTCATGTCTCCTGAATTGGCAGGTAGATTTTTACCACTAGCATCACCTAGGAAGCCCATATTTAAGGTCTTTATTGAATTTGTTACAATACTACTTCTGCTTATGTTTTGATTTTTTTAATTTTATTTTTACTTACGTTTTGATTTTTTGACCATGGAAGCATGTGGGATTTCAATTCCACAACCAGAGTGTGAACCAATATCCCTTGCTTTGGAGGGCGAAGTCTTAACCCTAAATGGTCAAGAAGTCCTATTCCACTACTTTCTTTACTACTTCTTAGTACAAAAGAAACTAAGCATTCTTGAGCCTAATTTTTATCTAAATGCCTACCTTGAAACATTACATCAAACACTTACCTTAAAGAATTGCTGTTACAAAGTGTATAGTGTAGCATCTGGAATATATAGGATGGCTCTAAAGAATATTTTTAGTAATTCATTTATTTATTATAATTTAGTATTCATTGCCATTCACCTATTTTTTTATCCATTCATACTTTTACAGTGTGATAAATATGTGTGTTTGTTTCTATTGCATGTGCTAGTGGTATGTCTGTAAATTAAACCAATAAAAATTAATGTTATTCCTATTTGCTTAAACCCTAATCTTGTTCTCTCCTGGGTGGAAGGAGAGGAAATAACAATTAGGTAAATATATAATATAAGTAATAATTACTGGGGCAGAGAAGGCAATGGCATCCCACTCCAGTACTCTTGCCTGGAAGATCCCATGGACGGAGGAGCCTGGTGGGCTGCAGTCCATGGAGTCGCGAAGAGTCAGACACAACTGAGTGACTTCACTTTCACTTTTCATTTTCATGCATTGGAGAAGGACATGGTAACTCGCTCCAGTCTTCTTGCCTGGAGAATCCCAGGGACGTGGGAGCCTGGTGGGCTGCCGTCTATGGGGTCGCACAGAGTCAGACACGACTGAAGCGACTTAGCAGCAGCAGCAGCAACAATAATTACTGGGGAAGGGGAAAATCTAAGCAAAACAACAGGGAATGTCAAAGATAGAAGGGTTAACAAATTTAAATAAAGGCATAAGAAAATGACTTGCTAAAATGTGGCACTGGGTCCAAACTTTTAAGAGAATGAAGGGGTGGGAATTCCCTGGTGGTCCAGCGTTTGACTCTGCATTTACATTGCAGGGGGCTTGGGTTTTATCCCTGGTTGAGGAACTAAAATCCCATAAGCCCATGTGGCTCAAAAATGACAAAAGAGAGGATGAAGGGTTGAGCCATTTGGATGTTTAAGGAAGAGCATTCCAGTCATAGAAAGGAGCAAATGAGAAAGCCTTGAGTTGGGGTTGACTGGGCCTCATTTAAGAACAGCAAAGAAAATGGCATAATTGGAACAGAGACAGCTAGGGGAAGCTGGGGAAAACTGAAGATGAATTCAGACATTTGAGAAGTTAATAACTTTGGCTTTATCCCTGAGTGACAAGGGAAGAACAGAGGGGTGGAGTAGAGAGAGCATGATCTGACAGTTGACATATTTTAATAAGGTTATGTGTGAAAAAAGACTTCATAGGAGTTGGGATCAGGGTTGGGACAGGGGAAGGACTGAATAAGGATTAAACTCTTGATACATCACAGATATACTAGATAGAGATTGTAAAGGAAAGAACAGTATCAAGAATGATAGCGAGTCATTGGCCTCACCCAGTAAAGAATGGAGTTGGTGTAGGAGATAGAGAAGATGGTGGAAGGAACAGTCATGTCCCAGGCTTTCTCAAAAAAAAACAACTGTGCAATCTGCAAGACCACAATGAGTCTATATCCCGCTCGTATTGCTAACAAGCCATCCCCCTCCTCCCCCAAAAAACATGGGCGTTAGGGGAGGGAAGGATGAATTGGGAGATCGGGATTGGCACATATACACCACTATGTACAAAATAGGTAACTAACGAGAACTTACTGTATAGGACAGGGAATTCTAGTCAATGTTCTGTAATGTCCTAAATGGGAAATAAATACAAATAGGAGGGGATTTAAGTGTACTTGTGGCTGAAACTGTAAAGCAGAAACTAACACAATATTGTAAAGCAACTAAGCTTCAATGAAAAAAAAATTCCAAAAAGAAAAAAAGGGTCTTAGGCAGCCAGTGGTCAATAAATACATGAATAGAAAAGGAACTAACCTTTGTTATGGTCTCTCTATGTCACTTCACATACATTATCTTATTTAATGTTTGAAGGGCTTTGTGACTTTTTATATTAAGTAAAACTTGAGAATCTGGTCTATCTACAGTTTCCATAGACATTGTCTGTGATCTCTGGCACTGAAGAATATGATGCTATCGTTCAACTGCACCTCAGACCTACAGAGTCAGAATTCTGCATTTTGAGCCTTAGGAATCTGAATTTTTAACAAGGACACATTAATGTAATGACTCTAATACACCCCAAATTTTTAGAATCATCATTCCAAAGCTTACTGACTGATTGATAATTGAAAAAGAGTAAGGTGGCAGACACATCTCCCATGGTGACTATATGCATTCTGGTTCTAGCCATTTTGTTTGTGTCTCAAATATTTAAATATGGATGTCTGTAGAACGTATCTGCCAGTTTCTTACTTCACATTAGAAAGTTGTGTCAATACAGGTAAGTCACAACTCCCAAAATGAGGAAGAATAATACCTGCTAGATTTTTTGAGAAGGTTACATGAAACATGTCCAACCACACTTCTATTTATAGGTGAGAAACAAATAGTTGTCTTAGCAGATAGCATATTTTTCTTGTGAAAGAAAAACAGTAAAAGTCACAAATTATAGTTGTCTTTGACTTTATTTTATAATAATTAGTGTTCAATGGAGTAACATCAGCAACTTCAAAAATCATCAAAATTTCTGACCACTTTCAATGTAACATTTTATTTTTTAAAAACATCAGAATTAAGTGTTAATTTCTCAGGAAAAAATAATTCATATAAGGAAATAGAAGGTAATTAATACATAAAAATAGAGGAGCTATGTTTAGTTTTTTCTTCAGATTGCTCTGTTCATCATCTCCTTTCTACCATGTCATGCTCATTCAGTGGTTAAATTAGAAAACCATGGGCCTATCCCGGCTTCAGATTTAACTCTGCAAACAATCCAGATAGTTTTGCTAGTCCTAGGAATTTAACGAAAACCCTTCTGTTATACCCACCTGTAGCACTCTGATAGTAGAAGATAGTATAGTTTGATCCTGTAATCTCTCCTTCTAGAGCCCGATCAAGCTTCAAAAATGATTTACATTTTCCCTACACAGTCCCTGAGTGGCTCTAGTTTCCAATCAGCTACATCGTCATTTATTTACTAAAGCAGATTTTCCTGATTTGTGTTCTAGGAGACACTAGTTCCAGATAATGCCCTGAGGTCAAGAGAATATAGGAGACAGACTTTTCCCTTAGTGTATACCGTATACTTTAAGCAAAATAAAGGATCTGAGAAATCTCATAGCAAAATAATATATTTGATTTTTTTACCCCAATGCTATCAATCTTATTGTGGCAGGTAACTACTTTTCTCCCAGTACTGCAATGAAACTTAGTGCCTTTGAACACTTAAAAACACTATTATTGTTCTTAGTTTAATTTATAGGTAACTCTGACCATAAGTATTCTCAGTTCACTTGAGTATATTCAATTGCTGTCTCATTTCACAATAACAGGAATCCCTTAAGTATTTATTCTCAAGATTATTAGTTCTATAAAGTTATCACACTGCTTGAACTCACTGGTCTCACAGTGTTTTAAGTGACACTGATAGGTCCTGAGAAGAAGCTGAGAATGTTATCTCTCGATAACTAACAACAATGGGGAGGGGGAGACAGGGGATAAACTTTAAATGACTAAAGTTGTGATAAATTTAATTGGAATAATGCATGTGATGACTTCAGGTTAGTGCCTGGGAGTTGGCATAAGAGTCAGACATGACTTAACGACTAAACAACAAATTTATTTTTATTTATTTTGTTGTCTCCTCAAGTGTTCAACTTAGCTGCAACTGGAAATGTAGCAAGTATTGGCAGTTCAATGTCACTGTTAACCACATTGGGTGTTTCTTTTGTTCTAATGTTTCTAATTTGGTAAATCAAATGCTATCTTGCTATCAAAAGAAAAAAAAAAAAAGGAGCTTTGTTCCAACTCTCAGAACTCTGTTTATAGAAAATAAGAACTCAAGTACAGTCCAGAGGTGGCCAGAAGGTGAATGGTTAGTAGATTCAGGACTAAATATATGAGCATAAAGATACGGTCCCAAAGACGGCAGTTTAGAGTCAGAAAGAAAGCCTCAGCCTCCACATTCCCTATCCACTGGTGTTAGAAAAAATGAGACTCCCAGTTAACAAAATTTGTAAATAAAAAAGGTAAATAATTTTGTAAAAATATGACAATGTTCATGCGATTAAGAACCAGGTAACCTTCTACTTGAAGAAAGCTGATCATTTTATGATCTATATAGGCTGATCTGATATGAAGACCCCGGGTACAGACATTCCACTCCCCAGAGGCCTCCTAGCTAGGAGTCAGACCAGCCTTATGCCTGGGACATAAGTAGGGGGACCAACAGGGCACAGAAATCTCTAAGTCAGTTCCTCCAAGGTCAATACACTGATTTGTAAAATGCATCAATTGTCTTCAAGACATGCTTGTCCACCTGTCAAGGGAAAAGGAAAGTCAACCTGAGTCCAGAACAATGGACTTTAACCTTCTAGAATAAAAGCCTGAAGTGTAGGTGTAAAGATTATGAGGAGTCAGGGATAAAAGCAGAATGTTGTAGCCACTTGGGATAGCCATCTGGGGCTGGCCTCTGCTCTTTCTCTCTAGGGATACTGGGCATGTGCGTGCACGCACACACACACACACACACACACACATGCACACATATACACATTCTGAAACCAAATCAGGAACTGTTGCTGCTCCTTTGTTGGACTCTCCCATGCCTTTGATTAAGCTTCTCTAATCTGCTCTAGGCATAGTGTCTCTAAAGGAACTGTATAACTTACTCATACGAAGAATTCTTTTTTGACCAACTGATTTTTTTTTTTTGCAAATTATTCCATTATGACCAAAATGGGGACAAAACAGGTCTCTCCCTGCCCTTCCATTTTTCTTTTCTTCAAAATATATTACTATATCAACCCAAAGTGGCTAGCAATGAACTCTTGTTGTTACTTTGGCAAAATAAATGTGTTTTGACATGGATATAGTTCTATTATTCTCTCTTCTGCTTGCTATATGCCCAGTTCATTTTGAGAAAGGGTATCTAGCTACCCCTATTTCCCTAAATCCCTCTGCTTTGGGGATGTACTCAGTCATCTTAACTTTACTGGTGTGTCTGTTTTAAAAATCCTCTTCTGTCTCAAATGCTCATTTCTTTGCTGAGGTGTTAAAAAAATATGGTGGATTGAACTAGTTTCTGTTAAGATGTGGATGACTCATAACTCAGTTGGTGCACTAATGGATGGTGCAGAAAAATGAACACCTTTCTGGCAATCATAATGGAAGTAAAGAATTTCTTGAGAAGGAGCAGGAAGTATCTGCCTGAAATTTTCTAAAGTGTATTACTGAACTCTTATTATTTAAAGAAGTGCCTGTCTTTATTCCATGTTCATAGTGAATGTGAAATTTGAGGTAACTTTAAAGAAGAAAGGAGAGAGGAAGAGAGGGAGAGAGCTAGAAGAATTTCTTATCCAGAATAATCTATATAATTGCTTCAATTCTGTTTTATTTGGGTTTCTCATAACTGGCTTTACCAAGAGAAAACTTCTGCAAGAAGCAAAAATTAACAGTTCCAACAGAGCAATGATACTTTAAGAAGTATACAGAGAAGCCATACAAAAATAATGAGCTATGAGTTTCAATCATTGTAAGACTAATGCCGCATCCTTATGAAAGAAACACTAATCAAGTTCAGAACATCCGGTTCGTTTCCGATTTTTTCTTAAGTAACCAAATTAGTCACCCATACAATATTAAATCTCCTTTTCATTATCCATAAAATGTTTTGCTTTATTTGGGGAGAGAAGTTCCTGAAATTAAACAGAGAATGACACATAAAGTTATAAGTAGTTTTCCAGTAAATGAATGTCTTTGAGTAGCATATTTTTTCTTTCCTTAAATGCAATTGGCCTCATACACATCATAATTCCTGCAGCAAATTCAATTTTGATACTCAAAACAGAAACATTCTTACAAGTTTTATTGTCCTATATTATCTAGTGCAATTTTCTATCTTTCTCAGGGTTCAGTTGCTTTGCTAAAAAGAGACCAGCTGAATTGGTTATCTTCTTGCTAATTTAAGTGTGAGTGAGCAAGAGTGTATTGGATATTTAATAGAGGATCAGAGTTAGACTTGTGTCAAAGTCAGCACCGTAACTCCACATCACTGAAACTAAGTCAGGATCTAATTCTCAGGCTGTCGCTGAGCATACTAGAGAGTAACAGAAAGGAGAGGGAAATGGATAGCACAGTAGAAAACTATGCTTTTGTTATGCAGGCTTGGGGTAGATGAAAGGAGCTTGCAAGTCACCCTGGGCAACTGATACAGGGCAGAAGGCCAACTTGATTACTACAACGATATAGTCAAGAGAGGCTGTCCTTCCTGCACTGCTTGCTGGACTGAGGAGAGGTGAATGAACCTGCAGGTCTGATAGTGGGCAAAGACTGCTGTTCTGAGTTGCCTAGTGCACCTTTGAAAGTAATTAACGCAAGCAAAGGAAAGATATAATCTACATTACAAATCTATGATGAGCTTCCAGATTACTCTATCTCTGAGACAGTATTTTCTAAGAAAGCAATGTTTAGTCATGAGGAGAGTACCACAACAGCTTTTGTCCCAGGCGACATATCAACTCCCTAAAGGCATCTATTTGCTGACTTGAATGCATGTGTCTGTCATACTGAGCATCTCTATTGCACAGAATAGGACCAAGTGCGGCTCTTGTCTCTTCGTTTTTTGTTCTTGATGTGTCCTAACCTGACATGATACACTTTCTTTAGTTATGATAAAGTCATTTTTTAAGCTACAGCCAAGTAGCTGTTTCTGTCCATTCAGGAAATGCTGTGATTCTTTCTAGATATTAAGAATTTACTTTTGAAAAATGGTGACAATATTTTCTTTATCTCCAAATGTTTGAAAAGCACCTACTTTTATCCCCAGATGTTGCATTTGGCAGCCAAAATCCTGTGGTTTCTCAACAATGTTATAGGCACTTAGATTCCCAGTGCAGTCAGAGCTGCCAAATCTATTGACAAATTAGATAATTGTTTCATTTTTGATACAGAGTTTTAGTAAAAAGCATCATACCCTGCCCACCTACCTCATAAAAGTATCCAATATCATGTCTTCCCTTTGGCAACCCCTAAGCAAGGTTGATTGCCATAAGAAGTTCACAGAGAACCCCAAGCTATTGCATTTTACTAGAAAATGTCATCCGCAACTGGTAACACCATAAAACTGCACTAATGGGAACTGGGCCCCACTGAGACTCAGCATACATTTCATTTTTCTTCGGGGATGTCTCAATACCTCTGGCAGGGTTGATTCACTCTCTCTAATATTGAGATCCTCTTCCTCTGGTGAGATGACACTTTACTGATGCCTTCCCAAGAGTACCCACATCTTCTATGTAATTTTCTACTTAAAAATGATTTTCCTTATCTGTTTTATCTTTCTTTCAGTCCTTTTTTTCTCTCCCTTCCTCTGTTTTTCCTTTATGCTTCCTCCCATTTTCAATGTAAACTTAACAAGCATCTTTCTGGCTTTACCACTGCAAGGATTTATAATCTGAGGCAAATTCCCTTCTGCATCAGAAGTCATCCTTTTCTTTTCAGAATGAGACTTTAAGACTCAAACTAGGTGTTATTACTTCTGAGAAGTGTTCTCTGAGCTCTCTAAGCTAACTTGGTTCTCCCTTTCTGTGCAATTGGAGACAAACAGCCTGACCTCTTCCTTTATGAAACTCCATTGTAATTGGCTACTGGCTCCACTCATGTGTGATCCCAATGAAGAAAACAGTTGCCTTTGACCATTTGTATGTTTCTCGTAGCACTAGGTTCTCAATATTATTTTTTTGAATTATAAAACATTTAAAGCAAGTCCTCAATATTATTTTCAAATTATAAAACATATAAAAACAAAAACAAATGTTTTGAATCCCTCACAATTCTTGTTTATACTTGTTTATGCTTAATTAACCTTGCTGAAAATATCACTCCCTGTCTTAGCCTCGAACACATCTTCCTACAGGATAAGACCAAGCTTATCGTGCTCACCATACAACAGGTCAATAGATTAAAAGATGAGGTCTTGGATCAAGGAATAGTGACTTTGTTCAGGAAGCCAGCAAACCAAAAAGATAGTAGATGAGTGTTCCAAAGAACCATCTTCTGCAAGTTAGAATTCAGGCTTTCTTTATACTAAAAGAAGAGGGAGTGTGCCTGGTTGCTGCAAACAGATGTGACAAAATCCTTTAATTTTGCATTTGTCCATATAGGTCAGGTTACAGTGTTTCTGTAAACCTCCAACAAGACAAATGCAATTCCACTTTGCAACTTTTTGTCTTTGTATGAATGAAAATGTGTTATAACTTTAAAGGTCAAGCCTGGGAGGCAGAGCCTTGAGAATGAGCTGTCCCGTTAATTTCAGGCTATAGGCAACATTCTTTTACAAAAGGTGGGGAGTCAGCATAACTAACCACAAGCAACAGAGCACAGTAGTTAGATCTCAAGAAACAGATCCAACATAGAGTCAGGTTTGTTCCCTGTTACACTAC
This sequence comes from Nanger dama, assembly GCA_917880005.1. Taxonomy (NCBI): domain Eukaryota; kingdom Metazoa; phylum Chordata; class Mammalia; order Artiodactyla; family Bovidae; genus Nanger; species Nanger dama. The sequence goes on along the minus strand of CAKJTW010000004.1, from coordinate 61,419,222 downwards.
CATCTTCTTCTTCTTTTTTTTTTTAATTTGCACATGTGCTTAATCATCCCCTATTAAAAATTCTGTGTTTTTTTTTTTTTTTTTTTGATGCTATTAACTCAAGTTATCCCTTATTTGGGGAGAGAGTAATTTGTATTTGTTGCCTCATTTATCACATCTAATTCACAATTCTACTCCAATCATTTCTCAAATTGTGATACCTAGATGGGCATTATCATGGGCATCTGTGTGAACTTGTGACACATGCACATTTTTGGTCTCTATCCAAAAGCTAATGAATTAGAAACCCACTCTTGCCTGGAAAATCCAATGGATGGAGGAGCCTGGTGGGCTGCAATCCATGGGGTCACTGAGAGTCGGACACGACTGAGAGACTTCACTTTCACTTTTCACTTTCATGCATTGGAGAAGGAAATGGCAACCCACTCCAGTATTCTTGCCTGGAGAACCCCAGGGATGGGGGGATCCCAGTGGGCTGCCGTCTATGGGGTCGCACAGAGTCAGACACGACTGAAGCGACTTAGCAGTAGTAGCAGCAGCAGGGTGGGAATCTAACCATCTATGTTTTGATAAATCCTCCCAGTGATATTAATACATTCTACTGTTTGAAAACCACTGCTCTTGAATTATTTTTCCCATGAGATTAGAGAGCTTGATTTGGTTGTCAAATTAAATACCACGTTTTAGTTTTCCTCATTACTGATATTTAGAAAATATTCAGGTGAGCCTTGCAGGACAGGAGCCATGGAGCCAGCACTGAAAGAGGCTGCTGTCAGAGCAAGTGGGAGAGACAAAGGCTATGATAGGACCAGTTGTGTGTGTGTGTATTTTTACGTAAACCCTCAAACCTAAATAAGAAGAAATATCCAAAAAGCAACTTCTACTGACAGTGTTTCTGCTGTCATCTGTATGCATAATATGGGATGTTCTCAATCCAGAGATAGCTCTATTGACAAGGAGTGAGTGACCACCTGAGAAGACCATGAGTCAAGACAGCAAATTTTTATGCCTTTCCTGGTAGTTCAGAAACAAGTCTCTGTAGAACCAGAAGCAAAGAAAGGAAATAATCTGACCTTTTCTTTATTAGATTGACTACAAAAATTGTTTGACTTCCAGAAACAAAAACACAGAGAAATAATAAAATTATCTTGGCAACATTGGACATACATCATATTGAGAAGCATGCTTTGTGAGGCTTCCAGGGTTGAGATTTGGAAATTTCTTTGGTGCTCATTTATAACTTGGACTATAAACAAGAGTGAATTGTGGTTGTGTTTCAACTGCTGTGTTGTTTCAATCTAAAAGGCGCCAGCGAATTGACTGAGGTGTGATTGGGAAGACCACAAACTTTGTGCACATAGTTCAAAAGGGGTCAGGAGACCTGTTAAGTGGGTTGAAAGCCTTGAGCTCCATTCAGAACCAGATGTAGTCCAAGGGAGGCTACGGGGGGCGCCATGGCTGTCACAGTGCAGATGCTCGTGGACATGAAGGCAGGGCATCCCTGGACCTCTCCTCTGAAGTGTGATGGGTGTCTCGTTCACCCCATTGTGATTACTCCAGTGACATGTTCCTGTTCTGCTCTGAAGAAACTGGTCAGAGCAATCCTGAATTTCCTTCTGCTGGCACATGTGCCTTTGGACTCATGGAGAGAGTTCTTTGGATTGTGGCTCAATTATTCATTTTTATGAATGTAGATCTGATTTTACCAATATCTTTTTTGTGAATGTTAGCATTGTTCTGTACTTTCCCCCTCATATTTCTCTTTCCACCGCCATCCCCTCTGCCATGTGATCTTATTGGTGAGCAAAGAACTGCTATTGGTACTTTGTCACCATTTGTGTGTGTTTTGGGGCTTTCCAGGTGGCACTAGTGGTAAAGAACCCACCTGCAATGCAGGAGACATAAAAGACACAGGTTCAGTTCCTGGGTCAGGGAGATCCCCTGAAGGAAGGCATGGCAGCTCACTCCAGTATTCTTGTCTAGAGAATCCCATGGACAGAGGAGCCTGGTGCACTACAGTCTACAGTGTCACAAAGAGTCAGATATGACTGAAGAAACTTAGCGCACACACATATGTATATGTTTTGGAAAGTATGAGACTCAAAAGCACAATTATCATTTCTGTTCATTTGAAACTTCAGCAGAGTAGTCTCTGTATGTTTTATGAAGTTGCCTGTGTGGGAACCCATAGGATGCCAGAGATGAACACTTCTTTATTGCCCTTTCTGTTGCTATCATCAGAATCATAAATTATCATCAGAAAAAGGTTAGTTGTGACACTAAGTCACATCAATTTCATAAAAAAATGACAACTTGCAGCTTATTTTAGAAGAATAACTTTTATTTAGTTAGAATTATAATTTTTAGAAAGCTTACATTCATAAGACATTCATTTGTTGTAAATATTCAATATATTTATTTGAGAAAAAGATCCTGGTGTTGTAAACTTGTATGGTTATGTATCTGAGTCTGTGGTAACACTCCCATCTTGTCTGACTCTGAGCATCATGTCCTTGGTAGCTGTTCATTTCTTTATGTGTTCCTTCTGTTTTTACATGTTTATGCTTAATATTACTATATCCAGTTGCTTCCACTGGCAATTTGTTGAGCTTCTAGCCTGCCATTCTAACTGTGGACTCTGTAGTCACTGGTCTCTCCATATTCATATTTTGGGACAGTGGAAGTTGCCAGGAGCAACGATTGACCTGACTGTGTTATTGCCTATGACAACAAATTGTATGATGACTTAAGATACTGGTGTGAAACCTTTGGCTCAAGTTCCAAAATATATCTGTTCTTCACAAATTGTATTTCTATAAATGCTTCTCCTTCCCCATAAGTGTGTAGTGCTAAGCCAGGTAGTGTTTTTTTTTTTCATTAAAAATTTTAAATCCTATGTCCAGTTACATTTGATAGGAGTACATTTCATGCAGGAAATGGACTTAATTGAAAACTGACTTAGAAAACTGTAAAGATTTTGTTAACTGCATTAATAAAAGGGGATCATTTTCTCTTCACCTTTTAAAGTTCTTATGAAACAGGTAACTGAATAAATATTGGGTTATATAGGCAAAATGTGGCAGCCTTTCTTCCCTCAGTTCTTTTAATTTACCCAGTATAGCTGGCTCTAGATTTTTTTAGTCCTTGTATTTCTGCAATTTTGAATCTTCATAGATGTCAATCCCAGAGAATCTGTCAAGTAAAAAACATTTATGCTTAGCAATCAAAATATGCATTTTACAGTTTAATAACTTCTAAACTTAAATTCATCTGATGTCATTAATTAACTATGTTGATACTGCATTCTGGATTTTGCTTGAGTACCTGTGCCATTCTGTTTAGCAAAGTCAGGGTCCAGCCAGGCACTCTGTAGCATGCAAGCTATCATAAGATGGATTTTTTTTTTTTTTTGGTATTGTCAGTCCTGATGCATTTTAGTCTACTTATATTTTGACTTTAAAGATTAGTACACAGTTTACAATTGTATAATTCCTAAAACAGTACAAAGAGCCATGGTCCCTTTTCCCTAATTCATGATTTTATTTTATTTTATTTTCTCAATTGCTTGCTTTTCTGATTCTCCAAGGATCAAATACCCCAGTGAGCACTGAAGTGTCTCTCCATGGTAAGCCAAAGGCTACACACTTCAGACTCCAGCTGTTCTGCAGCAACCCTGACTTGACAGGCACAAGTACCCACACTGTGCCAGAATACATACCAAGGAAGGTGTCAATAATGAGTCAAGAATAAGAACACTACCAATTTTAAAATACTAACATCAGACTCAATTTTTTTAGGTAGTCAGCGTTCCCACATTGATAAGAAGATTTGTAAATTTTGAGAGGTCATTTGCTCCCCGTAACAATGTGTCTCACTTGAAAAATGAAGCTAAGTAGAATTGCCTCTTACTAGTTTATTGAAATACATTCTAACAACTGGTAACTGAAGGCATGCATTCAGTAAAAGAGAGACTTTTTCTGTGATGTAAGCATGAGATGGTGCCTGTGAGCATGCAGTGGACATGTGAACTGTGGTGATTAGGTTCAGCATTTCTGAGGTAGCACTATCAGTGGGCCTTTAAAGATGCTTTGTGAGTAATATTAACTTTCACTTTTGTTATTAAATTATGGCAGTTCTATTACAAAGAGGGAGTTTAGCTTGATTTTGTTCAAAATGACTTCTCCTCAGCACCCAGGAGATAAAATTGATGTATTTTTACAACATAAGCATGTTTATTTTATATATTGTGTACATTCTTGAATAAAGTAAGTTCAGTGTTGGCTTGCAGAGTAAAAATAAAGTATTTGATTTTGATTCAATAAATGTTTTTCAGTCCTGAAAAAAAGCATTCATACAGCTTGATAATAAAGCACATACACATGATGCTTATTTGCTTGACATGTGCTTAAATAGTTCTCAAAGAACATTTAGCTGTTAATTGAAATTATTAAAAGACTTGTTTTCATTTTTCTCTTTAGGTATTTACAATGACCTTAAGTTTCTAAATATTTGAAGGAAGATTTTATTGGTTTCTAATTTTATTGTATTGTGACCAGAAAATCACTGCCAATGGTGACTGCAGACATGAAATTCAAAGACACTTACTCCTTGGAAGGAAAGTTATGACCAACCTAGATAGCATATTCAAAAGCAGAGACATTACTTTGCTGACTAAGGTCCATCTAGTCAAGGCTATGGTTTTTCCTGTGGTCATGTATGGATGTAAGAGTTGGACTATGAAGAAAGCTGAGCACCAAAGAATTGATGCTTTTGAACTGTGGTGTTGGAGAAGACTCTTGAGAGTCCCTTGAACTGCAAGGAGATCCAACCAGTCCATTCTGAAGGAGATCAGCCCTGGCATTTCTTTGGAAGGAAAGATGCAAAAGCTGAAACTCCAGTACTTTGACCACCTCATGCGAAGAGTTGACTCATTGGAAAAGACTTTGATGCTTGGAGGGAGCCACTGGGGGCAGGAGGAGAAGGGGACGACAGAGGATGAGATGGCTGGATGGCATCACGGACTTGATGGACGTGAATCTGAGTGAACTCCAGGAGTTGGTGATGGACAGGGAGGCCTGGCGCACTGCGATTCATGGAGTCGCAAAGAGTCGGAAATGACTGAGTGATTGAACTGAACTGAACTGTCCAGAAAACATTATCTATATGAGACTGATTCTTTGTTGTTTATTGATATTTTCTTTGTGATCAGTACATGATCATTGTCACTTTTATGCTTGAAAAGAATATATATTCTATGATTATTGGTTATAAGTCTCTATCTATGCTATATTAAGCTTCATGATAGGTTGTTCAGATTTTCCTTAGCCTTACTAGGTTGTTGCATATGGAAATTAATATTATTTTGATATTAATTATGAGTTTGTTGATTTCAGCCTCAAATTCTGTCATTTTTTACTTTGCACATTTTGATGCTGTATGTATATACAAATTTAAAATGTTCACATTAATATGTTTCTTTTTCATTATCTATGTAAGTATATTGTATATCTAAACATATTGTACCTTACTATTACTAGTATAACTATATTAATATTATCTTGTTTATTATCTCTCTAAATCATTTTTCACCTTCTACTTTAAATGTGTGCTTTAGAAGAAATTGGTACCATGAACTCAGTAAACAGAACATAAGGCTTAACATTAAAAAAAAAACATAGTAAGTTTAAAAAATGAAGAATTTCTTCATGATTGAGGTAATTGAAACTGAAAAACCAAATGTTCTTATTTTAAGGATAAAAGTTAAAAACAGTAGGGAAAATGGGTGTACTAAAAATGGAAATGCTGGAATAGAAAAAGGGCTTGAAATGATTAAAGTTAATATCAAGAGCAAAGACAAGGAGATTAATGGAAATAGAATGCATAAAAGATGTAGAGGACAAGAAAGAACAAATGGTAAACTTTATGCCCAGATCCTGGCACTCTGAATAAAATGAGCACTAAGAATTAAGACTTGTATATGATGAAGGGAGTCCCAAGTGATCAAAGCTGTTTCTTTGAAGATGAATGAATTCAAGACTGAGCAGCAGTTATGGGAGGATGAGAAATATGTAGACAACAAGTACAGGAAGGTTTTATGAGTTGTTAAACTTTCAAAATAACTTTTTATGTTTAAATTATTGAATCCTATAATGTAACTCACTTATAAGAAAAAACATAAGTGTAGTCTTCCAGAAGAAAGTGGATTATATGAAAGAAAGGAAAATTATCATGGGCAAGTAATACTCCAAGTCAATCTTTTATTGACTAATAAATGCCAGAAAAGATATTATCAAATGTATAATAAGTTGGTGGTACAGGCTGTGTGAATGACCCATTCTTTAAAAAAAAAAAAAAAGGCAAAATCCAAACAATGTAAATGATTGCAGTGAAAATGGTATCTTAACTGTGGAGGACATGAGGCCACATCTCTAAGTGTCTATGCAATTTTTGATGGTCCAGAAAATATTTATTTAGACAAATTTTCTTTTTATATAAAAACATCATATATATAATCTTAATAGGGCAAAAATTTGCAATGCCCTAAATTTTACCTATCTTTATAACAGTTTTATTGTGATGAACTAGGAAATATATAAACCAAAATCAATGAGTGAGAAATGAAAAAATTATGGCAAACAAACCAGCAAAGAATATTTAACCCTCTGAGATATTGAAATTAGGGTTAAACCATTTGGTAATTACACTTATAGAAAAGGAAGCAAATGTACTGAGTTCTAAAAAAGTTGTTTTGTAATTAATTTTTTAAAAATACAAAAGTCAGAGAATGAAACAGGTGAAAAATCTTATGGAGAGCATTTCTTAAGGTTATAAATTAAGGAGAAAATTGCTTTATGTAAAACTGAAGCAAGTAGTTAATGTGAAATAATTGCAAATGTAAAATAATAATGTTTTTTTATAATAATTATCTTTAAGGTATATTTTAGAAATCAAAATTTTTATTTTGGTTAAATATTTATCTTATATTAATCAATATTTTCAATTCCATCTGTTTTATTTTCAAATTAAAGTAAAATGATGATGTATATCAGTCATATATTCAATAATATTATTTCCAAATATCTATTAAGCTATTTATGAATGCCTATAAGTCTCTTTCAGTATACACTCATTAAAAGATTTTTGGAATGTTAACTTATACCAGGTGATGAGTTTTTTGCTTCTTCTTTTATTTTTGGTACTTTTCAATACTTTTGATGTTTTTGTTATTATTCTAGTTAATAATGAGCAATAATCAACTTTATAAAATTATAGCTTCTTATTTTTTTATTAACATGATATGTTTGTTGTCAAATAAATGTTGAAAACATAAAGAAGAGAATATAAGCTTTTTATAGTAATTTCACCTGGCATCAGATTTACTTTCTTAGCATATTCTAATTTCCATCCACCATTATCAATATAAAGCTACAGTGATCCTGTAAGTCAAATGCAAGGCTGTCAAACCCACTTAATCTCTCTTGGTACTGAAATAGGTCAATATGAATTGAGTTGGTAAAATTAGAATGTATTTATTCAAGTGAGTTTGTGGTTACTAACTCCCATCCACTCATTAAAAGAAAATAAAATGTGGATGTCACTGATATAAATCAGTTATTCAGAAGATGAGCTCATATTAGCAGAGAAGAAAGAAGGATAAATAAGTTTCTGATCCAGTGAACTCAAGGTGATGATGCTAGAGAAGTGAATGGGTGTCATGTAGGCAATAGAAAGTACAGAACTGGATGGGAGGTCAGGGCTGGCATTCTAAACTGGACACTGTGAGAACAGTAGTTCTCCCAAGTTTTCTAGTGTTGTGTGGGTATTGGGTCAAGTGGGGAGTCTCCCAAGGCCACCAGTTTGGGCAAGCATCACGGGAGGTAACGACATCCTATTTCCTACCAGTAGTTTCGCTTTGACAGTCGTTAGAGAGTTGCCCTTTATGTACATTCTGGAGGTGATCGGCAGTCTTTTTTACACAATGTGGAATAGTGTGTATAATTACCGGAAAAGTCAGTGGGAAACAACTGCATTTTTATGAGATATTGTTACCCAACAAAAGTGCATGTGCCCAATGCATGGTGAGACCAAACAAACAGAAATGTCAAACTGTGGAGCAGAGACAGGATAATCTCAGGGCTATGCATGGAAAACGGATGACTCATGTCTCCCAAAATCTGAACTCCCTGAAAAAATTCATCAAAGCATCTTTATGGATCATCAAAAAAGTAAGAGAGTTCCAGAAAAATCACCTATTTCTGCTTTATTGACTATGCCAAAGACTTTGACTGTGTGGATCACAATAAACTGTGGAAATTCTGAAAAAGATGGGAATAACAGACCACCTGACTTGCCTCTTGAGAAACCTATATGCAGGTAGGAAGCAACAGTTAGAACTGGACATGGAACAACAGACTGGTTCCAGATAGGAAAAGGAGTATGTCAAGGCTATATATTGTCATCCTGCTTATTTAACTTCTATGCAGAGTACATCATGAGAAATGCTGGGCTGGAAGAAGCACAAGCTGGAATGAAGATTGCCAGGAGAAATATCAGTAACCTCAGATATGCAGATGACACCACCCTTATGGCAGAAAGTGAAGAGGAACTAAAAAGCCTCTTGATAAATGTGAAAGAGGAGAGTGAAAAAGTTGGCTTAAGCTCAGCATTCAGAAAACGAAGATCATGGCAACCGGTCCCATCACTTCATGGGAAATAGATGGAGAAACAGTGGAAACAGTGTCACACTTTATTTTTGGAGCTCCAAAAATCACTACAGATGGTGACTGCAGCCATGAAATTAAAAGAGGCTTGCTCCTTGGAATAAAAGTTATGATCAACCTAGATAACATATTGAAAAGCAGAGACATTATTTTGCCAGCAAAGTTCTGTCCAGTCAAGGCTATAGTTTTTCCTGTGATCATGTATGGATGTGACAGTTGGACTGTGAAGAAAGCTGAGCGCCAAAGAATTGAAGCTTTTGAACTGTGGTGTTGGAGCAGACTCTTGAGAGTCCTTTGGCCTGCAAGGAGATCCAACCAGTCCATTCTGAAGGGGATCAGCCGTGGGTGTTCTTTGGAAGGAATGATGCTAAAGCTGAAACTCCAGTACTTTGACCACCTCATGCAAAGAGTTGACTCATTGGAAAAGACTCTGACACTGGGAGGGACTGGGGGTAGGAGGAGAAGGGGCCAACAGAGGATGAGATGGCAGGATGGCATCACCGCCTCGATGGAAGTGAGTTTGAGTGAACTCCAGGAGTTGGTGATGGACAGGGAGGCCTGGCGTACTGCGATTCATGGGGTCGCAAAGTCAAACATGACTGAGCAACTGAACTGAACTGAACTGAATTTTTATTGGGGTATAGTTGAATTCTATGGACAGAGAAATGCAGTGAGCTACAGTCCAAAGGATCACAGAGTCGGACATGACTGAGCTGGTAACACTACTTGCTTATAACTGATTTACAATGTTATGTTAGCTTCTGCTGTATAGCAAAGTGAATCAGTTATACAGATACACATATCCAGTCTTGTTTAGATTCCTTTCCCATATAGTCCATTACAGAGTATTGAGTATAGTTGCCTGTGCTATACAGGAAATTCTTATTAGTTACCTATTTTATGTACTGGTGTATATATGTCAATCTCAACCTTCAGATTTATCCTCACCCCTTTCCCCCTTGATAACAATGTGTTTTTCTACACTTGTGATTATTTGTTTTATAGGTAAATTTATTTGTATCTTTTTTTTTTCTTTAAGATTCCACATAGAAGTAACAACTCAGAAAGCTTCTTTAAAGGCAAGGTAATGGAGGGCCATGGTTCAGTTCAGTTCAGTTCAGTTCAGGCGCTCAGTCTCAGTTCAAGTAGCAATCCTTTGTTCTTGCAGCTGTCCACTTAGGTTAGGTCATGATGTTCCTGTAAAACTCCAACAAGATGAATGTTATTCTCTGTTTTGCAATGTTTTATCTCTACATGAATGGAAAAGTGTTTTACTCTTAAAGTCAGAGCCTTGAGAATGGGTTATCCTGTATATTTCAGGCTATAGGCAACCTTTTAAGTCAAAGCAAAGGCAATGAAATATAAAGATTAAAGTAAAAGAAACAGATCTAACATGAAGTCAGATTTGTTCTTCTCTTTTACAAATACTAAGTATTAAGGTAGTCTTTTATTGTGGTGGTGTATAATAGCTTTAATATTTCTTTCAACTTTTGTAAATCTATGTCTAGGTTATCAAAGAAAAAGCATAAACATATGTTTGATTCTATTAAATATCATGTATATAGAGGTTTGGGGAATTCTTGGGTGTTGACTGAAAGTTCATAGGTAATCAGAATGATAGAATCAGAATTGGTGAAGCAAATAATAATGCTCCCCGATGAAGCTCTTTTGGATAGTAATACTATTAAAAATCATTGTTAAAACAATTTGCTGGTTTCACTTCTTTTTCTTTAATCATTCCGGTTTAACACTTTGCTATGCTTCAGGGTGTTTTGTAGATTCAAAAATAATGACACCAAATGACATGACAACACCATTTGGTAGAACAAAACGCGCTTCAGTAGGGAGAACAAGATTCACGTTCGGTTGCATCGGTTAACAGTTTTGTGACCTTGGGCAGGAAAACCACCTTTAGTGCAGCGGTTTTTTATGTGGCAATATGGGGGACAGGCCTGTCACATAGGAGCATTGTGAGGATGACATAAAACAATGTTTACAAAGAGCTTAAGATGTAGTCAAGTCTCCAGGAGTGGCAGCTACTGTTGCAAGAGTGCAGAAAAGATATCTGTTTTGAAAGTTTTGCATCTTTCAGGGATGCATAATTTGACATTCCAAAATCCTTATAGATTTTAACTTTTTTAATATATTTGAATCCTCATTTCATTAGCAGATGTACTGTTATTGGCCCATGCTGCTATTTCTTAGGTAGGAACATTTGCTTTCAGATTATTTGGCTGACATTCCCAGTTATATCCTGGCTAACTATGATCTCACATTCTGTCCCCAAAGTCCCAGCACTCAAAAGCACAGTCAATTCTTTTCATGAAGCCAGACATGAATGTGATTGCACAGTTGTTGATGACATAAAACAGTCATCAATCTGGTTTACTTATCTGATCCAAATAAGCCATGTATACTGAAACAGATTCAACTAGACCAATCTCTATTTCAAGCCCAAGCCTTAAAGTGATTTGGATAACAATGAGAGCAGGAATTGGACCATGCATTAGCCTGTCCCTCTTTAAATCTGCTTATACTTTGAATAACAATGTTTCTGTTCCATACCTTTAAAAAATTTTTAAATACCTCTGTTTGAGGCAATGTATTAAATTCTTTAATGCATGCACACATGCTCAGTCATGTCCAACTCTTGAAACCCTATGGAGTATATAGCCCACTGGGCTCATCTGTCGATGGAATTTTCCAGGCAAGAGTTCTGGAGTCGGTTGCCATTCCCTTCTTCAGGGTGTCTTCTGACCCACTGATTGAATCCATGTCTCCTGCATCTCCTGCAGTGCCAGGTGGATTCTTTACCATTAAGCTACCTGGGAACCCTAAGTGGCTTATAGACACTAATATATTCAATCTTTACAACAACCTTGAAATATTAGTATATCTATTTTATTTTTAATTTATTTTTTATTGAAGTATAAGTGATTTACAATATTGTGTTAGTTTCAGGTGTAGAGCAAACTGTTTTATATATATATTTATATATATATATATATATATATGGGGGTGTATGTACATATATACATTATTTTCAGATTATTTTCCCTTACAGTTTATTATAAAATATTGAGCATAGATCTCTGTGCAATACAGTAGGTCCTTGTTGGTTATATGTTTTATATATAGGAGTGTGCATATGCTAATGCCAAACTCCTAATCTCTCCTTCCCCAACCTTTCCTGTTTGGTAACCATAAGTTTGTTTTCTCTATCTGAGTCTATTTCTCTTTTGTATGTAAATCTATTTGTTTCCCTTTCCTTTAGATTCCACATGTAACTGATATTGTATGATATTTGTTTTTCTCTGACTTACTTATTATGATAATATCTAAGATCATTCTTTTTATGACTGAGTAATGTTCTGTGAAGAAGGCTGAGCACCGAAGAATTGATGCTTTTGAACTGTGGTGTTGGAGAAGACCCTTGGACTGCAAGGAGATCCAACCATTCTATTCTGAAGATCAACCCTGGGATTTCTTTGGAAGGAATGATGCTAAAGCTGAAACTTCAGTACTTTGGCCACCTCATGTGAAGGGCTGACTCATTGGAAAAGACTTTGATGCTAGGAAGGATTGGGGGCAGCAGGAGAAGGGGACGACGGAGAATGAGACGGCTGGATAGCATCACTGACTCGATGGACGTGAATCTGAGTGAACTCCGGGAGTTGGTGCTGGACAAGAAGGCCTGGTGTGCTGCAATTCATGGGTCACAAAGATTCGGACATGACTGAGCGACTGAACTGAACTGAACTGAATATTCTGTTATATATCTCTGTGTGTGTATGTGTGTGTCTGTGTACACCACATCTTTATTTATTCATCTGTCAATGAACATTTACGTGGCTTTCAAGTCTTGGCTATTTTTTAAAATGCAGCAACAAATATTGGGGTTCATTTATCTTTTTTAAATTATGATTTTCTCCAGATATATGCCCAGGAATGGGATTGCTTGTTCATATAGTAGTTATATTTTTAATTTTTAAGGGAACCTCCATACTGTTCTCCATTGTGGCTGCACCAATTTTTATTCCAACCAACAGTGTAGGAGGGGTACTAGTTTTCCATATCCTCTCCAACATTTATTATTTGTAGACATTTTAATGATGGTCATTCTGAAAGATAAGAAGTTCTTTTTAAAATAAGAAAGTTGAGGCTCAAAACATTGATACAATTTGTCAGATTCTGTATAGCTAGAAACACACAGAGCTACATTTTAAGTTCAAGACTTGCTCCTAGTTGCAGAGGTTTTATAGTATACACAGCTACAATAGCTGTTTTGTTGCTGTTGTTTTTCCCCACATGAGTTCTCAATTAAAAACCCTTCACTGACTCACCATTGTTCACTAGGTAAAGGTCAGGTGTTTAGATTATATTTAATTTTAAATGTTGCTTCAGCTTGGTTGTCTACTATACCAGAAAGCACCACCTGCATCCCGAGAAGCCAGTGCCCCAAACTATGAGCAAGTGGTGGTGGTCTCAACTTGCTCAGGAAAGAAGTTTGTAAAGCCAAATCCATTCTATGCCAAGATGACTCAAATAGCTAATCAAAGGAAAGTGAGTTACAGAAAATGTTAGAAAGAAATTATTATAATAAACAGAATATTTTTAGAACATTCTATATTTCCTTTTTTACCTTTTAAGGTGAGCACTTTCAATGTTATTTTCATCTATGACAGGCAGGATTTTCATGACATGGAATACAGAACAACGTAAAAAACAATCTTTGAACCCTATTAGGTTTGATTCATTTCAAATTTGCATTAAGCCCACAGTATACATGTATGCTGGTTTTCATAGGATGCATATAATCTACATACATCTTCCTAAATATTTTATTTTGTTACATCTCTATTTTTAACATGAATTTAATTAAAATTTTTAATTTCAAAATGCATTTGAACTAATAAGATATTAAAACCTTTTTTGAAGAAAATATCTGCTTTTCATAAGCAGGAATTTTAAACAAAATCATATTATTATGGAGTAGTTTCATCCTAACAATCTGACCTCTCTCTTAACGCTTATTTTTAGATCTTTATTTAAAGCAGGCAGGGCTTCCCTGGTGGCTCAAACAGTTCAGTTTACCTGCAATGCAGAAGAACTGGATTCAATCCCTGGGTTGGGAAGAACTTCTGGAGAAGGAAATAACAACCCACTCCAGTATTCTTTGACCATATAGTCAAAGCTACGGTTTTTCCAGTAGTCATGAATGGATGTCAAAGTAGGACCATAAGGAAAGCTGAGCCCGGAAGAACTGATGGTTTTGAACTGTGGTGTTGGAAAAGACTCTTGAGAGTCCCTTGTACTGTAAAGAGATCAAATCAGTCAATCGTAAAGGAAATTAGTCCTGAATATTCATTGCAAGGACTGATGCTGAAGCTGAAGTTCCAATACTTTGACCATCTGATGTGAAGAGCTGACTCACTGGAAAAGACTGATGCTAGGAAAGATTGAAGGCAGCAGGAGAAGGGAATGACAGAGGATGAGATGCTTGGATGGCATCACTGATTCAACGGACATGAGTTTGAGTAAACTCCGAGAGAAGGTGAAGGACAGGGAAGGCGGGCATGTTGCAGTCCATGCTGGGTCACAAAGAGTCAGACATGACTGAGTGACTAACATTTTCACTCTTTCACTTAAAGCAGTCATATACATACATACAGATTGACAGATAGATATAGACATATATCTATATATATATTTTACATATGCTGTAGCTATTCTTTTTCACCTTCTTGTCCCATTTGTTACATAATATTGAGCAGAAAAAAAAATATTGAGCAGAGTTTTCTGTGCTAAATAGTAGGTCCTGTTTTTTGTTATCCATTTTAAACTTAACAGTATGTACATGTCAATCCCAAACTCCCTAACTATCTCCTGCTTTATTCTTCCTCCCTGGCAACCATATGTTTCTTTGCTAAGCCTATGAGTCACTTTCTGTTGTGTAAATAAGTACATTTGTATCATTTTCTTTAGATCCCATATGCAAGCAATGTCATATGATATTTCTTCCTCTAATTGACTTACTTCACTCAGTATGACTAGCTCTAAGTTCATCCATGTTGTTGTAAATGACATTATTTTGTTATTTTTATGACATGTGTACATGTACCACATTTTCTTTATCCATTTATCTGTCAATGGACATTTAAGTTGATTCTATGTCTTGGCTGTTGTAAACAGTGCTACAATGAAATTACTGTTTGTGAATTTTTTGATGATAGTCATTTTGAATGGTGTACAGTGATACAAAATTGTAGTTTTGATTTGCATTTCTCAGTGAAATAGTTATATCAAAAATCTTTTCATGTGCCTCCTGGACATCTGTATGTCTTCTTTAGAGAAATGTCTATTTAGATAGAAAAACTGAAGGTAAAAGAAGAGCGTGGTAGAGGATGAGATGATTAGATGGCATCACCAACTCAATGGACTTGAACTTGGGCAGAACCTGAGAGATGGTGAAGGACAGAGGCCTGGCACGTGGCAGTCTACAGGACTGCAAAGAGTCAGACACAATTTATGACTGAACAACCACAACCGTTTAGGTAGTCTACCTATTTCTTTATTGAACTGTTTGTTTGTTTGTGTTTTATGATGAGCAGCATAAGCTGTTTGTAAATTTTGGAGACTAATCCCTTTTCAGTCACACCATTTGCTAATGTTTTATCCCAATCTTTGGGTAGTCTTTTTTGTTTTTAGTTTCCTTTACTGTGTAGTAGCTTTTAAATTTAATTAGTTCCCATTTGTTTATTTTTGTATTTATTTCCATTACTGTAGAAGATGGGTCAAAAAAGATATTGCTGTGATTTATGTCAGAGAGTGCTCTACCCATGTTTTCCTCTAAGAGTTTTATCGTGTTTAGTTTCACATTTAAGTCTAACCCATTTAGAGTTTATTTTTATGTATGGTGTTAAAGAAAGTTTTAAGTTCATTTTTTTTTTTTTTCCACTATAGCTGTCCAGTTTTCCTGGCACCATTTATTGCAGTTCAGTTCAGTTCAATTCAGTCGCTCAGTTGTGTCCGACTCTTTGTGACCCCATGAATCTCAGCATGCCAGGCCTCCCTGTTCATCACCAACTCCCAGAGTTCACTCAAACTCACATCCATCGAGTCGGTGATGCCATCCAGCCATCTCATCCTCTGTCGTCCCCTTCTCTTCTTGCCCACAATCCCTCCCAGCATCAGAGTCTTTTCCAATGAATCAACCATTTGCATGAGGTGCCCAAAGTACTGGAGTTTCAGCTTTAGCATCATTCCTTCCAAAGAACATCCAGGGCTGATCTCCTTTAGAATGGCGTGGTTTGATCTCCTTGTAGTCCAACGGACTCTCAAGAGTCTTCTCTAACACCACAGTTCAAAAGCATCAATTCTTTGGTACTCAGCCTTCTTCACAGTCCAACTCTCACATCCATACATGAATACAAACAATCGCCTTGATTAGACAGACCTTTGTTGGCAAAGTAATGTCTCTGCTTTTCAATATGCTATCTAGGTTGATCATAACTTTCCTTCCAAGGAGTAAGCGTCTTTTAATTTCATGGCTGCAATCATCATCTGCAGTGATTTTGGAGCCCCCAAAATAAAGTCTGACACTGTTTCCACTGCTTCCCCATCTATTTCCCATAAAATAATTTATTGTAAAGACTGTCTTTATTTCACTGTATAATCTTGCCTCCTCTGCTATAAGTTAATTGACCTTAAGTGTGTATGCTTGTTTCCGGGCTTTTTGTCTTGTTCCATTGATCTATGTTTTTATTTGTCTGCCAGTACTACACTGTTTTGATTACAATAGTTTTATGAAATCTGAAGTCAGGAAGCCTGATTTCTCTAGCTCCACTTTTCTTTCTCAAGATTGCTTTGGCTAGTCAAGGTCTTCTGTGTCTCCACACAAATTTTAACTTTATCTTTGTTCTAGTTCTGTGAAAAATGCCATTGGTTATTTGACAGGAATTATATTGAATCTGTAGGTTGTTTTGAGTAGGATAGTCATTTTGACAATAATGATTTTTGAATCTAAGAACATGTTATAACTTTCCATCTTTCTGTGTCATCTTCAGTTTCTTTCATCAGTATCTTATACTTTTTGAAGTATAGGTCTTTTGTCTCCTTGGGTAGATTTTACCACTAGGTATTTTATTCTTTTTGATGTGATGATAAATGGGATTATCTCTAGAATTTCTCTTTCTATCTTTTGGTTGCTATTATATAACAATGTAACAGGTATCTATGCACTGATTTTCTAACCTGCAACATTACCAAGTTCGCTGATGAGCTCTAGTAGATTTCTGGTAGCTATTTTCAACTCTATGCATAAGTTATCATGCTCAGTGTTAAGTGCTCTACTGACGAACAGTGAAAGGAATGAGAGAGAGATGACATCCATAGTGCTCACACAGACCTAGGTTTCCAGTCAACACCTGTTTGGTTACCACATTCCTATGATGGGTTCCAATATTTTTCTATTTCTAATTGACTTTATCAGAGCAACAAATGATTGGATTCAAAGGTACTTTTATGTAAACCAGCTTTACTTGACTGTTTTATATAAACTATACACTAGGGCATTTTTTATAATTGTTCCTTCTCCTTTCCTAGGACTATAATATTTGTCTCCATCTTCAAGGGTCTTCCATTTTGAATGCACAGGCTCTGATAATTCTTGAGTCTAGGGGATTATATTTTGTTAAAAAAAAAAAAGTTTTTCCCACAAGGATATACCATCACTTGGATTAGAATATCCAGGCAAGAACATTTTTTTTAAACTACCTGTAATGATAAACTCTGGGCTAGAAGAAGCACAAGAGGGAATCAAGAATACTGGGAGAAATATCAATAACCTCAGATATGCAGATAACACCACCCTTATGGCAAAAAGTGAAGAGGAACCAAAAGCTTCTTGATGAAAGTGAAA
This sequence comes from Nanger dama, assembly GCA_917880005.1. NCBI lineage: Eukaryota > Metazoa > Chordata > Mammalia > Artiodactyla > Bovidae > Nanger > Nanger dama. The sequence continues at coordinate 61,401,582 of CAKJTW010000004.1, read as the reverse complement.
GAGGAGAGTGAAAAGGTTGGCTTAAAGCTCAACATTCAGAAAACAAAGATCATGGCATCTGGTCCCATCGCTTTGTGGGAAAATGATGGGGAAACAGTGGAAACAGTGTCAGACTTTATTTTGGGGGACTCCACAATCACTGCAGATGGTGACTGCAGCCATGAAATTAAAGACACTTAACTCCTTGGAAGGAAAGTTATGACCAACCTAGATAGCATATTGAAAAGCAGAGACATTACTTTACCAACAAAGATCAGTTTAATCAAGGCTATGGCTTTTCCAGTGGTCATGTATGGATGTGAGAGTTGGACTGTGAAGAAAGCTGAGCATAGAAGAATAGATGCTTTTGAACTGTGGCATTGGAGAAGACTCTTGAGAGTCCCTTGGACTGCAAGGAGATCCAGCCAGTCCATTCTGAAGGAGATCAACCCTGGGATTTCTTTGGAAGGAATGATGCTAAAGCTGAAATTCTAGTACTTATGCGAAGAGTTGATTCATTGGAAAAACTGTGATGCTGGGAGGGATTTGGGGCAGGAGGAAAAGGGGATGACAGAGGATAAGATGGCTGGATGGCATCACCGACTCAATGGACATAAGTTTGAGTGAATTCTGGAAGCTAGTGATGGACAGGGAGGCCTGGCATGCTGCGATTCATGAGGTCGCACAGAATTGGTCACGACTGAGTGTCTGAACTAAGTTGAACTGAATGATAGTGCTATGTCAGAAATACTTCACTTTTTTTTTTTTAACATTCTTTCCAAACTTGATTTTGTGAGTCAGATCTTGTTGGTTTTGTCCTGTCTTTTCAAGGACTGAATCTCATTGCCTGTGAGAGGAGTTTGTGGGGTTTTACAGAGCTGCCCAGATGAAAATCGTTCTTGTACAGTGTTCAGAACGGTGAGTCTCTTCCATGCTCTTTCCTCCTAGGACATGCCAAAGAGAATCTAGCCCTTGTGCAGTAGCTGATTCTCTTTCCCCATCCTCCTTAGGGGGTTCTATTTTGCAAATTGATTTCAGACATTTTGCAGTGGAAAATAGAGGGGAGATGTGGAAGGATGTAAGGCAGTGAAGAGTGTGGCAGCCCAGGCTGGAAGGGAGTTTTATAGGAACACTGAAGAAAGTGTCCCATATGAAGTTACATATTCCCTGTAAGTACAGGGCATTGAGCTTGCATCAGCTTTATAGTAAAGAGAAAGTAACTGAGTTTTTAAAAGCTTACAAAAAATTTTTTTAGTTGTTGTGAAATTATAGATCTTTTCAATGAAGAAATATAAGCAGAGAACATAATTTTGAAATTGCATTTGATTGCACAGACTATAACAAAAGTAAACAAACCTTTTTACCTTTTAGACAAATATGCATGAAAATTGCACTTATCCATGACAGGCCACTTTTTCAATGTGCTTAATATACATTTTTGTTGTTTTATTTTGTTGCAAAAATATGTATCTCTTTGCTTGCTTTTTAAGTTTGTATAAATATTATATTGCTATATAGCATATTTTTGGTAGAACTTTTTATTAATCACTTAGATTTTAGGTTCATCTGAGTTCCTATTTTGTTGTAAGTTTAACTTGTGTTTTAGTTTATAGGGATCCATTAACCTAAGAAACCACTCATTGCATATACAATAAACAATTTCAATATATAATAGAGGATTAATTGACAATTTCAATATGCAGTCGTTAAAAGAAAATAAATATAAACAACAGAGAAAGGTAATAGCGTATACATCACCAAATTGGGCCAAAAACCTACATCCAGACTTGAACAACATTGTGAAGTCCTAAATGAAAGCAATCTAGGTGCAAGGCAGTGCATCTATTCCACAGGTGAGACTTCAAATTGTAGCTCTAGGGGCTTCCATTTATAATCCCAGCCACAAACTGATATCATCGGCAGTTTGCATGCAAAAATGCAATTCTTGTTTTTCTTTTAATTTCTACAATGCTATTTGTTTCACTTTGTGAGTCACAAGATTTTCCAGACCCCAGAGAGCTGACCAGGCCTCCGGGGGCTTAGGAAATTCTAAGCTCACTCCCTCTCTTCTCTAAGATGCTACCTGACTTGCTAATAATAATCTTGGTGCTTGCAGGCAGTCATGTCATCTAGGCAGGATCCAGAAAAGGTCAGAAGACAGTCAGAAATCTGTTCCCCTACTTCTGAAACCTGAGCAAGACTATTTCCATTTTAATTTCCCTGACAGTTTTAACATGGACACCTAATGAAATGCTTTCTTGATGTAATGCTAATGTCATGGTGCATAAAGCTCCAAAGTTTTACCTCTCCACTCTCCTGATACTGGCCCCGGAGGTTTCCCCTGTTCTCAGTCACCATACATAACATTACAATAAACATTTTTACAAAAATTACTTTATGGACTTTTGCAAAAGTTTATTTGAGGCATATATACAGGCGTACATTTGAGATACATGCAGGAGTGGCATAGCTATCTTAAAATAAATGCATGTATTGAATTTGATGGTCCAGGGTGGATACTCCATCTCCAGTTTCTATGAAACTAAAAACTATATTTATAGCCTTTATTACTGCAAACACGGGGCTCTACTCATCTTTCTAACCCTTGTCAGACTGAAAGGTATACACTGATGTTTTAATAGGCATTTTAATTCTAGAAAGTATTATTTTAGCTGTCTTGATACTTTTAAACAGAGCTATGTGGGTTATAGCTTCATAAGTACAGCAAACATAATTTCTATTCAGTCAGTTCAGTTCAGTCGCTCAGTCGTGTCCAACTCTTTGCGACCCCATGAGTTGCAGCAAGCCAGGCCTCCCTGTCCATCACCAACTCCCGGAGTTCACTCAGACTCACGTCCATCAAGTCGGTGATGCCATCCAGCCACTGAATCTTCTGTTGTCCCCTTCTCCTCCTGCCCCTAATCCTTCCCAGCATCAGAGTCTTTTCCAATGAGTCAACTCTTTGCATGGGGTGGCCAAAGTATTGCAGTTTCAGCTTTAGCATCAGTCCTTCCAATGAACACCCAGGACTGATCTCCTTTAGGATGGACTGGTTGGGTCTTCTTGCAGTCCAAGGGACTCTCAAGAGTCATCTCCAAGGCCACAGTTCAAAAGCATCATTTTTTCAGCACTCAGCTTTCTTCACAGTCCAACTCTCACATCTATACATGACCACTGGAAAACCATAATGTTGACTAGATGGGCCTTTGTTGACAAAGTAATGTCTCTGCTTTTCAATATGCTATCTAAGTTGGTTGTAACTTTCCTTCCAAGGAGTAAGTGTCTTTTAATTTCATGGCTGCAATCACCATCAGCAGTGATTTTGGAGCCCAAAAACAAAGTCTGACACTGTTTCCACTGTTTTCCATCTATTTGCCATGAAGTGATGGGTCCATATGCCATGATCTTAGTTTTCTGAATTTAGAGTAAAGCAAATAAAGGTCACACTAGTCAAAGGAAAGGTAAAAGTCTGCATTTAAATCCTTTTGTAAAGATTAAAACAAGATAAAACTCAAAGAACTCATATGGGAAATTGAGAGTTGGCAGAGTGGTTTTTAGCTCTATAATGACCAAGATGTCATTTTACAATAAAAGGTTCATAAAGATGGAGTCAGCATTTTATATCTTATACAGTCAGCAAAAACAAGACCAGGAGCTGACTGTGGGTCAGATCATGAACTCCTTATTGCCAAATTCAGACTGAAATTGAAGAAAGCAGGGAAAACCACTCAACCATTCAGATATGACCTAAATAAAATCTCTTATGATTATATAGTGGAAGTAAGAAATAGATCTAAGGGACTAGATCTGATAGACTATGATGAACTATGTTCATCATAGCCTGATGAGCTATGAATGGACATTGACATGTACAGGAGACAAGGATCAAGACCATCCCCAAGAAAAAGAAATTCAAAAAGCAAAATAGCTGTCTGTGGAAGCCTTACAAATAGCTGTGAAAAGAAGAAAAGTAAAAAGCAAAAAGGAACAGGAAAGATATACCCATCTGAATTCAGAGTTCCAAGAACAGCAAAGAGAGAAAAGAAAGCCTTCCTCAGTGATCAGTGAAAAGAAATAGAGGAAAACAGTAGAATATGAAAGAATAGAGAGCACTTCAAGAAAATTAGAGATACCAAGGGAATATTTCATGCAAAAATAGGCTCGATAAAGGAGAGAAATGGTATGGACCTAACAGAAGCAGAAGATATTAAGACGAGGTGGCAAGAATACACAGGAGAACTGTACAAGAAAGAGCTTCATGACCCAAATAATCACGATGGTGTGATCACTCACCTAGAGCCAGACATCTTGGAATGTGAAGTCAAGTGGGCCTTAGAAAGCATCACTATGAACAAAGCTAGGGGAGGTGACGGCATTCCAGTTGAGCTATTTCAAATCTTGAAAGATGATGCTGTGTAGTAAGTGCTGCACTCAATATGCCAGCAAATTTGGAAAACTCAGCAGTGGCCACAGGACTGGAAAAGGTCAGTTTTCAATCCAATCCCAAACACAGGCAATGCCAAAGAATGCTCAAACTGCTGCACAATTGCATTCATCTCATACGCTAGTAAAGTAATGCTCAAAATTCTCCAAACCAGGCTTCAGCAATACGTGAACTGTGAACTTCCAGATGTTCAACCTGGTTTTAGAAGAGGCAGACGAACCAGAGATCAAATTGCCAACATCCACTGGATCATTGAAAAAGCAGGAGAGTTCCAGAAAAACATCTATTTCTGCTGCTTTGATTATGCCAAAGCCTTTGACTGTTTGGATCACAATAAACAGGAAAATTCTGAAAGAGATGGGAATACCAGACCATCTGACCTGTCTCTTGAGAAACCTATATGCAGGTCAGGATGCAACAGTTAAAATTGGACATGGAACAACAGACTGGTTCCAAATAGGAAAAGGAGTACATCAAAGCTGCATATTGTCACCCTGCTTATTTAACTTACATGCAGAGTACATCATGAGAAACACTGGGCTGGATGAAGCATAAGCTGGAATGAAGTGTGCCCGGAGAGTCAGGTATGCAGATGACACCACCTTATGGCAAAAAGTGGGGAAGAACTAAAGAGCTTCTTGATGAAAGTGAAAGAGGAGAGTGAAAAAGCTGGCTTAAATCTCAACATTCAGAAAACTAAGATCATGGCATCTGGCCCCATCACTTCCTGGCAAATAGATGGGGAAACAGTAGAAACAGTGGCTGACTTTATTGTGTTTGTGTGCCTTGATCTCAACAAGTATACAATAAGTTCTGTGGATGGATCAGCTTCTAACTAATGACAGACAGAATCATTGAAAGTACTATCTGTTTGAGAAATTTGAGCCTGTGTTAACACAAAAGAGAAAAAGAAAGATTAGCAATAGGAAAGATATACCAATAAGAAAGTAAACAAATCTTTTTGGATTGGAGTTTGGTCCTTGCCCCCAGATTCATTCTGTAGCATTTCACAAACCTTCAGAAAGCAGAACAATTTGATATTCTCATTGGATGACTTGACAATACTTCAAACACTGCACAAGGAAAATGACATCCTTGAAGTTGTTCATTTCCAGGTTTCCAGTGTGTGAAGGGAGTGAGGATGGAGACACATATAAAGTATAGCTCTCTATTTAACTTTTGATGAGCTTAGATTATTATGTAGTTAGGTCTACTGACTCTTTAATGTGAATTCTGTTGTGGTGTGCTATTTTAAAATTGATTTTTTTAAGCAATCACTCCATCTGTCATATATCATCTATCATATGTAGTTGATCCTAAAGTTAATTTTCCAAAATGCAGTCTGAGAGACCGCTCTTGCACAGAAACTCCATTTTTTATTTACCTACAATGCCTTTTAAACAATTCATGCCCTTTACAGAAACAGGAACAGCTTCAGAAAGCGCAGGGACCCTTTAAGTAGTCTACAATCTATCAAGTAGCTGAGATGCACTAACATATAGAGAGTGGCTTACATTCAACTTCCCCTTGGGGAACCAAGGACAATAGCAAGTTTTGTAAAGCATTTATGGAATGGCTAGAGATCCCAAGATGAAGCATGCAGTGGAAGAGCAAGGCATTATGCATGGAGTGTGCTGGCTTTTATCTCTTAAAAGTACAGTCTGATCTTTACCTTCTACACCACTTCAGCTGGGCACAATGTGGTGGAAGAGGAGTATGGGAGGGCCTAGCACACAGCGTGGGGAAGAGAGGTGGTCATGGAGAGATGAAAAGAAAAGTGGAGACTCAAAAGCTTCTTTCCAGAGCCAGAAGCAAGAAGCTTATTGCCAGCAGACAAATTTCCAAATAGATTTGATGTTCTTTTATCTTCCTATGGCTTTTCAAACCGTGAAAGTGTTTGGGGGGCAGACACAGCTGTCTGCATAAAGACAGTCTGTTTGTTTTAACAGAATGCTGCATCCAAAGGCTCTCCAACAGTGAAAGTTCAGATGAACTTCTGCCTTCACCTGGAGCAGAAAATGAAAGGGCGAGCTGCCTGAAACGTGGCCAGAAAGGGGGGGCATCCGGTCAGCACCAGGGGCGGCTGATGACCAAACCGGAACCAGGGGAACGGACCCGACCCCCGGGGCCGGCCTTGGAGCCCCGATCCAATCGGGAAATGCCAGAAAGACCATGGGCAACCAACCCCTGCTGTGGTCCGCACCTGTTGCCTTACATGGGAAAAACTTGGCCTGTCTGCCAGCCCTCACTATAAAACCTTCCCGCACCCCTCCCCACCTCGCAGACTCCCTCGCTTCCCTCGCTTGCCTGTCCTTGGGAATTCTGCCTGAGAGCAACCGCCCAATAAAGGCCTTTTTACTAACGGGTCCTAGAGGTGGCTTTTTCTTCCCGCGGCGTTTTCTTACAGAAAATAATCCAGTCTCACACCTTCACTGTTGCCAAAGAGTGTGACTAATTACAGAAATGCATTTCCTAGGAGAAGCCATGTGCAGCTGAAAAGGTAGAGACACAGAATATATTAAGAGCCTGAATATAGATCCTGTTTTACCAAAGAAAAGAACTACAATAGGACCAGACTGATCATGATGATAAAGATAACAAAGGGAGTGGACTTTTGAATTGGTAAATGAATGGTAAATGAAATTGGTAAGGGAAAATGTCAAATTTAGAGAAATCAGATTAGGCCAGCCTTGGGACAAGGATGTTTCTATGGATCCATTCATATGATAAAGGCTATCATCAACCAAATAGGAAGATGAGGAATACATTTTGACTACACATATAGGGCTAAGCTTTGTGCTAACTGCTTTGTGTTTACCTGTTAGTGGTTTTTATTTTTTTAATATAAATTAATTTATTTTAATTGGAGGTTAATTACTTTACAATATTGTATTGGTTTTGCCATACATCAACATGAATCTGCCACAGGTATACACATGTTCCCCATCCTGAACCTCCTCCCTCCTGCCTCTGGGTCATCTCAGTACACCAGCCCCAAGCATCCTGTATCATGCATCGAACCTGGGCTGGCTATTTGTTTCATGTATGATATTTTACATCTTTAAATGCCATTCTCCCAAAAAATGTGGTCTCTAGACCAACCACATCAGCATCTTCTGGGTACTTGCATCAATGTACATTCTCAAGCTTCACCCCATAGATTCAGAAGCTCTAGGGATGAGTCTGGAAATCTGGGCTTTAACAAATCCTCAAGAGATTCTAATGTGGCCCTAAATTTGTTTACCTCTCTCTTCACTTATTTAGTCTTTACAACAGCTCTTCAAACTGACTATTGTTTAGATTGACTTTTAAAATAATTAAGCAAGCCTAGTGATATTTTGTTTGTTTTTTTCTTTGTTTAATATAAATTTATTTATTTTAATTGGAGGCTAATTACTTTACAATATTCCATTGGTTTTGACATAAGCCTAGTGATATTAACAAACATATGAAACGTCTGCATTATGGGTGGAATTCATAGCCAGACCTGCCTGACTTCAAAACCTGCTTATTTTCTGACTTTTTCCATACTATTTTCCCAATAGGCACATAGATATTTAGTAAGAAAGGGGAAGGCAGATATTGTATGGATGCTGTGAAGAGGTAATTGAGATTAGGAAAACAGTTCTAAAGATCAAGGTTACAAGGGCCTTAGATTTTGTTAACAGGTTCAGGTAGAATTGGTTATCTATAGCAAGTAGCCAGGTTACCCACAGCAAAGACCCAGAGATTGAGCTAAAAGCTCTTCTGAGCCAATTTCTCTTTGGCTGGAGTGATGCGGTTTAGATTGTATTGGGGATTAACAAAACAGTATCATTTAGAAACTTGATACAAATGTAAATTATGAGGCCAAGAATCAAAAAATCTACTGGGGCTGAGCACTCTTCAGTGAACTCTCCACATGCTGAAGTTAAACCACTGGAATAGAAAAAAAAACAGTATCAGAAGGGGGATGTGAGTGAGGTTGTATACAGGGTCATTCTTAATTAACTGGCTTCAGTGAGCGGGGAAGATGCAGGGAGGTGAACAGTTTAAAACTCAGTGCAGGAAAGAAAAATGAGCAGCATTCAGAAAAGCAAGAGAGGCCCCTGGAAAACTCTGGAGACAGATCAATCTTCTTTTCCTCTAGTATGTTCTTTTTGCTTGATCAATTCAAACTCTGTGTCAAAGGGTAATTAATTATCTGTTAGTAAAACAGCTAATGGAGTTGTACTTTTGTTCTAAGTAAGACACCATACAATTATTATTTCACATATTTAACAGAGCCTGAAATTAACACTATCACCAGACCAAGAGTCACTGCTGTTATCTCCAGCCATGGCAGGAAGTGTCCTCTTGAGAGCAGAGCCTCCTCTCCTCACTCTTTGGTGATGCTCCTGAATCAGCTGCACGATAGACTCAGAAACATGTCCCTTAAGGCCATCATCTTTTTGTTATTAGTGTTTATTGTCAGGGTCTGTGTTCATAATTTTTCTTTACATGATGGTTCTTGAGGTAAGGTTTAGGAAGGGGACCAGGTCTGAATGGTCTAGCTTATTGTGAAGAACAATAAGTTTAGAACTAAACTTCCAAACGCTTTCTGTGTACTCAGACATTGGGGCCACTTCCCACACAATGAAGACCCTAGTCACACTTTTCCATGGGAAAAGTGGTGTGAAAAAGAACAGAGATTTGGCATCAAAAAAACACAGGTGTCCAGCTGCTCTGGAGGGGTTTTATATAAACTAGGCTTCCCTGGAAAGGTTTGTTTGGACTTTGATCCTTTCTTTTCTCATATGTACGTTGGGAATAATGAATTGTAACATAGCCATTGCTTGTAGGTTATAACCATTGTTATAATCCGATAGCAATATAAGAAACCTGAAATATCATCTGGCATAATGACAGTTAGCATTTACTAAGCATGTATTCTACACTGATATATAGTTACTTAAGTTGCTTTTTTTTTAACCCTAGAACTTCTCATTATAGTAATTTTAATAACAAAGGAGAACAAATGATATCACAAAAATCCAGAGACAGAGCCTAATGTGGCCTGCAAATAGCATTCCATTTGTATGAATATATGCATTTTATGTTAGTTTTTATGTGATTCACAAATGTAACTCTGGGGTACAATTATATTTGTTTTCATAGAGAATGTATTTTAAAATTACTAATTTCAAGTAAATAAGTAATCAGAGTTTTACCCCATGATATCAATAAAAAGATAGTTAATGAAGATGAAAACTACCTGGAGAGCAGACATATCTTTCCTGCTAGGGACTAGGTTAAGTGCTTCATTTGAATTATCTTATGCAATATTCCAAATTACTTCATGCTGTAGGTTCTACTATTATTCCCAGTATGTAGTTAAAGAGACTGTGCTTTGAAAGTTTGAGTAATCTCAAGATTACACAGTTTGTAATGGGTCAGAATTTAAACCCAGATTATCTGGTCTGAGATCCCAGGCTCTATTTCACATTTCACAGGAGGTTTATTCCTGTCTTAACTTCTTTTTTTCACCCACGTACGTGTAGTTCTAACTTGACTTCTAATTTGCAATTGGTTTCTACACTCCATTTTATTTCTTCCTGTTCTATATTAGCTATTTTCTTTCTTGTGTTAACTTTGAGCTTGCTGCTGCTGCTGCTGCTAAGTCGCTTCAGTTGTGTCTGACTCTGTGCGACCCCATGGACTGCAGCCCACCAGTGTCCTCCACCCATGGGATTTTCCAGTCAAGAGTACTGCAGTGGGGTGCCGTTGCCTTCTCTGAACTTTGAGCTTAGGCTGTTCTTATTTATCTACTTTGTAAATGAGTAAAGTTAAGTTGTTTAAGATCTTTTTCCTCATAGTTCATATGTTTACTGATAAAAAATTCCTTGAAACTGCTTTTGTTGCACATTGATGTTGAGTTTCCATTTTCATTTGTCTCAAGATTATTTTTAACTTTCAAAAACAATATGGTCTTTAATATCCACATATTTGTGAATTTTCCAATTTTTAAACAGGTAAAGCTGACAAACTTTTAGCTTGAGTTGTTAAGAGAAAGGAACTTTCCTGGTGGCTCAGACAGTAAAGAACCTGCTGCAGTGCTGGAGACCCAGGTTTGATCCTTGGGTCAAGAATGTCCCCTGGAGAAAGTAACGGCTATCCACTCTAGTAGTTCTGCCTGGAGAATTCCATTGACAGAGGAGCCTGAAAGGCTATAGCCCATGGGGTAGCAAAGAGTTGGACACAACTGAGGGACTAACACTTTCACTGAGGGAAAAGACAGAGAAAAACCAAATACATAAATTTATAGGTGAAAAAGTAAATATTACAACTGAAACCACAAAAATACAAAGGATTACGAGACTACTTTGAATAATTCTGTGACAACAAATTGGAAAACCTGGAAGAGGTGGATACATTCTTAGAAATATACAACCTATGAAGACTGAATCATAAGGAAACAGAATAGCAAAGCAGGCTAATTACTAGTAAGAAAATTGAATCTGTAATCAAATACCTCCCAAGAAAGAAAAGTCCAGGACCAGATGTCTAATTGGTGAATTCTATCAAACATTTAAAAAGAGTTAATACCAATCCTTCTCAAATTCTTCCAGAAGACAAAGAGCAGAGGATATTCTCAAATTCATTTTATGAGGCCAGATTCGTCCTTATAACAAGACAGAGAAGAGCATAAAAATAAAATTCTGCATTAATATTCCTGATAAATACAGATACAAAAAGCTTTAACAAAATACTATCAAATTGAACACAACAACTCATTTAAAGAATCATATACCATGGTCAAGTAGGATTTATCCCTGGGATGCAAGCACAGCTCGACATACAAAAGTCAATAAATATTACACATTATTTATTAACAGAATGAAGATTAAAAACACATGATCATCTCAACAGATGCAGAAAATCATTTTACAGAATTCAGTACCTTTCATGATAAATAATCTCATCAGATTAGCTATATAGAAGGAATGAATATCAATACAATAAAGGTCAGTTATTATAAGCCCACAGCTAACATCTTAGTCAAAGGTGAAAAACTCAAAACTTTTTTCTTTTAAGATCAGGATATAAAATCAACATGCAAAAAAAACAGTTGCATATCTACACCCTAACAGCAAAGTTATGTTTGAAAAAGAAATTTAGAAAACAACTGCATTTGCAAAAGCATCAAAAATAATAAGATACTTAGAAATAAATTTAACCAAAGACATGGAAAACCTGTACAATGATAAACAGAGACACAGAAATAAAGAACAAAGCTATGGACACCAAGTGGGGAGTCCATACCAAGTGGGGAGGTGGAATGAGTTGGGAGTTTAGGATTGACATGTATATACTGCTATGCATGGTGAGAGCAGCAGGTGAAAACCTGCTGTATAGCATGGGAAACGCTACTCAATGCTCTGTGGTGACCTAGATGGGAGAGATATCCTTAAGGGAAGGGATATGTGTATACATATGGCTGATTTACTTTGCTGTATAGCTCTAGCTAGCACAACTTTATGAAAAAGCTATACTCCAATAAATACAAAATAAAACAGATTATTAGTAAATACTTGATGTATAGCTTTAAACCAAGTTTTTCATTCTCCTCTTTCACTTTCAAGAAACTTTTTAGTTCCTGTTCACTTTCTGCCATAAAGATGGTGTCATCTGCATAACTGAGGTTATTGATATTTCTCCTGGCAATCTTGATTCCAGCTTGTGCTTCTTCCAGCCCAGCATTTTTCATGATGTACTCTGCATAGCAGTTAAATAAGCAAGGTGACAATATACAGCCTTGACGTACTCCTTTTCCTATTTAGAACCAGTCTGTTGTTCCATGTCCAGTTCTAACTGTTGCTTCCTGACCAGCCTATCGGTTTCTCAGGAGGCAGATCAGGTGGTCTGGTATTCCCATCTCTTTCAGAATTTTCCACAGTTTATTGTGATCCACACAGTTAAAGGCTTTGGCATAGTCAATAAAGCAGAAATAGATGTTTTTCTGGAACTCTCTTGCTTTTTCCATGATCCAGTGGATGCTGGCAATTTATCTCTGGTTCATCTGCCTTTTCTAAAACCAGCTTGAACATCTGGTAGTTCACAGTTTACTTATTGCTGAAGCCTGGTTTGGAGAATTTTGAGCATTACTTTACTAGAGTGTGAGGAAATAGATGGGAAAACAGTGGAAACAGTTTCAGACTTTATGTTTTTGGACTCCAAAATCACTGCAGATGGTGATTGCAGCCATGGAATTAAAATACGCTTACTCCTTGAAAGGAAAGTTATGACCAACGTAGATGGCATATTGAAAGTCAGAGACATTACTTTGCCAACAAAGGTCCGTCTAGTCAAGGCTATTTTTTTTTCCCAGTGTTCATGTATGGATGTGAAAGTTGGACTGTGAAGAAAGCTGAGTGTCAAAGAACTGATGCTTTTGAACTGTGGTGTTGGAGAAGACTCTTGAGAGTCCCTTGGACTGCAAGGAGATCCAACCAGTCCATTCTAAAGGCGATCAGCCCCGGCTGTTCTTTGTAAGGAATGATGCTAAAGCTGAAACTCCATTACTTTGGCCACCTCATGCAAAGAGTTGACTCATTGGAAAAGACTCTGATGCTGGGAGGGATGGGGGGTAGCAGGAGAAGGGGACGACAGAGGATGAGATGGCTGGATGGCATCAACGACTCGATGGATGTGAGTTTGAGTGAACTCTGTGAGTTGGTGATGGACAGGGAGGCCCGGTGTGCTGCAATTCATGGGATCATAAAGGGTCAGACACAACTGAGAGATTGAACTGAGCTGAACTGAACTTATGTATCGCACAGGGATCTCTGCTCAAGTATTCTGTAATGATCTATATGAGGAAAGAGTCTTCAAAAGAGTGGATATATATATATATACACACACACACATACATACATATAGCTGATTCACTTTTTTTGTACAGGAGAAACTAACACAATATTGTACAGTGACTATCAGTTCAGTTCAGTTCAGTTGCTCAGTCATGTCTGACTCCTTGAGACCCCATGAATCACAGCATGCCAGGCCTCCCTGTCCGTCACCAACTCCTAGAGTTCACTTAGAGTCATGGCCATCGAGTCCGTGATGCCATCCAGCCATCTCAACCTCTGTTGTCCCCTTCTCCTCCTACCCCAATCCCTCCCAGCATCAGAGTCTTTTCCATTGAGTCAACTCTTCGCACGAGGTGGCCAAAGTACTCCTCTTTGCATGAGGAGTTTCACCTTTAGCATCATTCTTTCCAACGAAATCCCAGGCTGATCTCCTTCAGAATGGACTGGTTGGATCTCCTTGCAGTCCAAGGGACTCTCAAGAGTCTTCTCCAACAGTTCAAATGCATCAATTCTTTGGCGCTCAGCTTTCTTCACAGTCCAACTCTCACATACATACATGGCCACTGTAAAAACCATAGACTTGACTGGATGGATCTTTGTTGGTTAAGTAATGTCTCTGCTTTTCAATATGTTATCTAACCCCAATAAAAATATTTTAAAAGCTTAAAAGCCTGTAAACATTGATGAAATAAATTGAAGAAGGCATAAACAAATGGAAAGATACCTTGTGTTTATGCTTTGGAAGAATCAATAATGTTAAAGTATGTATCATACCCAAATAAATCTACAGAATTAATGCAAGCCCTATAGAATTTCCAAGGATGTTTTTATACAAATAAAAAATAATCTTAAAATGTATATTGAATCCTAAAAGATTGTGAAAATCTGAAGAAATCTTGAGCAAATAAAACAAATCTGGAGTCATCATGCTACCTGATTTAAAAATACATAGCTATGGTAGCCAAAACAGCATGGTGGCAACATAGGAAAAGACGTATAGACCTAAAGAACCAAACAAGAAACCCAGAAATAAGTTACATGTATAAGACAACTTATCTTCTTTAAAAGTTCCAAGAATGAATAAGAGGACAGAATAGTCTCTTCAATAAGTGGTGCGGGGAACCTGGATATGCACAAGCAGAAGACTGATATTGGTCCTTAATTTCACATCATACAGGTGTCAACTCAGAATTTAATTAAAGACTTAAATATAATACCTGAAACTGTAAAGCTATTATGAGGAAACATAAGGAAAATTCTTCCTAACATGGATGTGGACAATAATTTTTGGATGCAACGATCAAAACAAAAGCAAAAATAGACAGATGGGATTGTATCAAATTAAAAAGCTTCTACATAGCAAAGGAATGATGAATAAAGTGACAAAATCTATGGAATGAGAGAAAACATTTGTAAGACATTATACATGTGATAAGAGGTTAATATCCAAAATACTGATGGAAGTCATACTAATCAATAGCAGTAAAATAAATAAACCAATTAAAAATTGGTAAAAGTTTTGAATAAGTATTTTTCCAGTGAAGACATATAAATGGTCAACAGATATATGGAAAAAATTCAGAATCACTAATCATCAGGGACGTGTATATCAAAGTGAAAATAAGAACCACAAAATTACCTCACACTTAAATTCGTTATTACCTAAAAGATAAAATATAAGTATTTGCAAGGATGTAGAGGAAAGAGAACATTATTCATTACTGATGAGAATGTAAATTGGTATCACCATTATGGAAACAGTGTGGAAGTTCCTCAAACTACTAAAAATAGAACTATCATATGATCCAGCAATCCAACTCTGGATATATATGTATTCAAAGGACATGAACTCAATATCTTGAAAGATATCTGCACCCCACATTCATCGTAGCATTGCTTGTAATAGCCAAGACACCAGATCAACCTGCATCCATCACATTTGCAACAATATGGATGAATCTTGAGGAAATTATGCTAAATAAAATAAGCCAGCTCAAGAAAAGTATCCTGAATAATCTTACTCATATGTGGAATCTAAAAAACTTCGTCTCACAAAGAATAAAGTAGATGGTTTGCAAGGGATGTGGGTTGGAAGAAATAAGAGATGGTCAAAGAAACAAAGCTTCAGTTATGCAGGATAAACAAATTCTGGAGATTTAAAGTCCAGCACGAATAATACATTGTACACTTAAAATCTGTTAAGAGAATAGATCTTAAATGTTCTTACTACACACAAAAAATTATAATCATGTTAAGTGGTAGATATGTTAATCAGCTTGATTTTAGTATTCAGTTCAGAATGTGTATGGTTATCAAATTGTTTTACACAATAAATGCATTCAATTTTTTCAGTTATATCTTAATAAAGCTGTGAAAAATAGCTTTTCCAAAATCTTTTCATAGTTTCCATTCTCACCATTACTGCTTTTGTTTAGAATATACTCACTCTGCAATGAATTGCAAGTAAGCAATTATTACAATGCAATTACTCCTATAATGGAAGTAGATAGAACTCGCTCCAGATTTAATAACAAATAACTTAATAATAATAAATAGTACAATCCTGAACACTTTGCACATAAAATGACCTCTGATAACTGTTGCTGAATTTAATAAAAGTTTCTAAGTATGTTAATAAACTAATTTAGTCATCTAAGAAGAACCGACCACATAGAATTATTATGGCAACTGACTATACCACAAATATATATATATTTTTAAATAAGTTCCCAAAGTGCCTTAAATTCTTTCAGTTTAATTCAAGCTGTTTATTCACTTTGCTATTTACTCATTCATTTATTCAACAAACATTTATCTGGTGCTTACAATGTTACAAAAACTATACCAAGTCCAGAAAACAAAACAAACAAAAAATCAAACCTGATTATCTGCCTTTGAGGAATTGCAACTAAGTGAGACCACTGACAAAACTTGCTTAATTTTTCTGTTGTCTAAAACCAATGAAAGAGTCTACCTTTACAATTATTTTGAAACCAGTAGGTGGTGTGGTGATTGCAGCCATGAAATAAAAATACGCTTATTCCTTGGAAGGAAAGTTATGACCAACCTAGATCGTATATTCAAAAGCAGAGACATTACTTTGCCAACAAAGGTTCGTCTAGTCAAGGCTATGATTTTTCCAGTGGTCATGTATGGATGTGAAAGTTGGACTGTGAAGAAAGCTGAGTGCCAAAGAACTGATGCTTTTGAACTGTGGTGTTGGAGAAGACTCTTGAGAGTCCCTTGGACTGCAAGGAGATCCAACCAGTCCATTCTAAAGATCAGTCCTGGGTGTTCTTTGGAAGGAATGATGCTAAAGCTGAAAATCCAGTACTTTGGCCACTTCATGCGAAGAATTGACTCATTGGAAAAGACTCTGATGCTGGGAGGGATTGGGGGCAGGAGGAAAAGGGGACGACCGAGGATGAGATGGCTGGATGGCATCACCGACTCAAGGGACGTGCATTTGAGTGAACTCTGGGAGTTGGTGATGGACAGGGAGGCCTGGCATGCTGCAATTCATGGGGTCTCAAAGAGTCGGACATGACTGAGTGACTGAACTGAACTGAACTGAAGGTGGTGTTTTGAGGGCTCTGAAGAGCTCCTATTCTTTTGTACCACCACAGAAAGAATTTGATGGGAGGCAAAGTAATAGATAAGAAGTGATTTATTAGAATAGGATGCTTGTGAGGCTTATGAGCAGGGGGACAAGAGGGTGCTATATAAACCAAGAAAAAGTGGGGGCTCCAGGAGTTGGTGATGGACAGGGAGGCCTGGTGTGCTGCAATCTATGGGGTCACAAAGAGTCAGACATAACTGAGTGACTGAACTGAGGATTAAGTATTTAATCACCTACTTTTTCACTTTACTCTGTCTCTATTGATTTCACATATGGTTTCCACTAATTCAGACTGACAAATAATCAGCTTAGTTATATAAGTAAAATTTAAGACAGAGTTAACATGTTTATCAGGCTTCTTTGGTGGCTCAAGACAATAAAGAATCTGCCTGCAATGTAGGAGACTTGGGTTCAATCCCTGGATCAGGAAGGTCACCTGAAAAAGGGAATGTCTACTCACTCTAGTATTTTTGCCTGGAAAATTCCATGGACAGAGGAGCCTGGCTAGCTACAGTTACAAAGTGTCAGACATGACTGACTAACACTAGCAGGTTTAGCAAATTTAAAAAGAAGAAGCAAGCAATTAAATTTGAATTTCTATATTATATATATATATATATATTTTAGTGTACATATGCTCCATGTAATACTTTCAAAGCACTTATATAATAGTTTTGTTTATCTGGACTTTAAATGTATATTTGTATCCTGTATTTTATCTGACAACCCAAATTTCAGGGCTCTTATAATATCATTTACTTTTCTAGTTTTATTAAGATTGTAAAACTAGAGAGAAAATAGCACACCCTACAGAGGCCCCTTCCCCATTAGGCCCCTTCCCATTCACACCACTCTCTTAGCACCCTCAGAAAAATTAATGAATCTTTGGGACCTCTGCATGAAGGACATTTTTCTCAAGCAACATTATGTACCCCTTCAGACATACTTTCCACTGAGTGAAATAGTTTTCTCATTTAAGTCTCCTGTCAGGGAATATTTTGAGTGTAGTGATATTTTTAATATCATATTTCACTGGAGAATTTTCTAGTGCTATAGAAATAATTACATTATTAATGCCTTTGTGACCCTCATTGGGTAGCTAAGGGGCATGTAATATTTATAATCACATTATGATGGAGAAACTGAGATAAAGTTAAGCTTAGTCGTTTCTGTCAAGGTCACAGAATGAATCACCAGTGAAGCTGAATACAGACAGTCAGCGAGCCAATGGCTCTGTGTACTTTAGAGTATGGAGAATTCCACAGGGGATTAAACTGGTCAGTCAGTTCAGTTTCTCAGTAGTGTCCGACCCTTTGCGACCCCATAAATTGGTAGAGAATTTTAAGAATAATCAAAATTATATGAAACACACTAGAATTATCTCTATGTCCTTCTTCCCCTGCTCTGGTCATCTGTTTGTCCACTTCTGGGCAGTTTCATGTGGACAGGATGGTCAGAGTACCTCACTTAGGGGATGAAGCACTTTAACATAAGGAGATTTACAGTCTGTGCTCTAATGCTTCTTATACTCAGATGAGGCAGAAACCAAGTCCAAATCATATCTAATCTTGCCAGTGTTCAGTTCAATTCAGTTGCTCAGTCGTGTTTGAATCTTTACAACCCCACAATCGCAGCACACCAGGCCTCCCTGTCCATCACTGACTCCCAGAGTTCACTCAGACTCACATCCATCAAGTCCGTGATGCCATCCAGCCATCTCATCCTCGGTCGCCCCTTCTCCTCCTGCCCTCAATCTCTCCCTGCATCAGAGTCTTTTCCAATGAGTCAACTCTTCACATGAGGCAGCCAAAATACTGGAGTTTCAGCTTTAGCATCATTCCTTCCAAAGAAAACCCAGGACTGATCTCCTTCAGAATGGACTGGTTGCAACTCCTTGCATTCCATGGGACTTACAAGAGTATTCTCCAACACTACAGTTCAAAAGCATCAATTCTTCAGTGCTCAGCCTTCTTCACAGTCCAACTCTGACATCCATACATGACCACTGGAAAAACCATAGCTTTGACCAGATGGACATTTGTTGGCAAACTAAAATCTCTGCTTTTTAATATGCTGTCTAGGTTGGTTGTAACTTCCCTTTCAAGGAGTAAGTGCTTTTTAATTTCATGGCTGCAATCACCATTTGCAGTGATTTTGGAGCCCAAAAAAATAGTCTGACACTGTTTCCACTGTTTCCCCATCTATTTCCTATGACATAATAGGACCAGATGCCATGATCTCCGTTTTCTGAATGTTGAACTTTAAGCCAACTTTTTCACTCTCCTCTTTCACTTTCATCAAGAGTCTTTTTAGTTCCTCTTTACTTTCTTCCATAAGGGTCGTGTCATCTGCTTATCTGAGGTTCTTGATATTTCTCCTAGCGATCTTGATTCCAGCTTGTGCTTCTTTCAGCCCAGCATTTCTCATGATGGACTCTGCATATAAGTTAAATAAGCAGGGTGACAATAGACAGCCTTGACATACTCCTGTTCCTATTTGGAACCAGTCTGTTGTTCCATGTCCAGTTCTAACTGTTGCTTCCTGACCTACATATAGGTTTCTCAAGAGGCAGGTCAGGTAGTCCAGTATTCCCATCTCTTTCAGAATTTTCCACAGTTTATTGTGATCCACACAGTCAAAGTCTTTGGCATAGTCAATAAAGCAGAAATAGATGTTTTTTGGAACTCTCTTGCTTTTTCAAAAATCCAGTGGATGTTAGTAATTTGATCTCTGGTTCGTCTGCCTTTTCTAAAACCAGACTGAACATCTGGAAGTTCACAGTTCATGTATTGCTGAAGCCTGGCTTGGAGAATTTTGAGCATTACTTTACTAGCATGTGAGATGAGTGCAATTGTGTGGTAGTTTGAACATTCTTTGGCATTGCCTTTCTTTGGGATTGGAATGAAAACTGATCTTTTCCAGTCCTGTGGCCACTGCTGAGTTTTCCAAATTTGCTGGCATATTGAGTGCAGCACTTTCACAGCATCATCTTTCAGGATTTGAAATAGTTCAACTGGAATGCCGTCACCTCCCCTAGCTTTGTTCATAGTGATGCTTTCTAAGGCCCACTTGACTTCACATTCCAGGATGTCTGGCTCTAGGTGATTGATCACACCATAGTGATTATCTGGATCGTGAAGATCTTTTTTGTACAGTTCTTCTGTGTATTCTTGCCACCTCTTCTTAATATCTTCTGCTTCTGTTAGGTCCATACCAATTCTGTCCTTTATCGAGCCCATCTTTGCATGAAATGTTCCCTTGGTATCTCTAATTTTCTTGAAGAGATCTCTAGTCCTTCTCATTCTGTTGTTTTCTTCTATTTCTTTGCATTCATCACTGAAGAAGGCTTTCTTATCTCTTCTTGCTATTCTTTGGAACTCTGCATTCAGATGCTTATATCTTTCCTTGTCTCCTTTGCTTTTCACTTCTCTTCTTTTCACAGCTATTTGTAAGGCCTCCCCAGACAGCCATTTTGCTTTTTGCATTTCTTTTCCAAGGGGATGGTCTTGATCCCTGTCTCCTGTACAATGTCATGAACCTCAGTCCAAGTTCACCAAGCACTCAACCTATCAGTTCTAGTCCCTTAAATCTATTTCTCACTTTCACTGTATAATCATCAAGGATTTAATTTGTTCATACTTGAATTGTTTAGTGGTTTTCCCTACTTTCTTCAATTTAAGTCTGAATTTGGTAATAAAGAGTTCATGATCTGAGCCACAGTCAGCTCCCGGTTGTGTTTTTGCTGACTGTATAGAGCTTCTCCATCTTTGGCTGCAAAGAATATAATCAGTCTGATTTCGGTGTTGACCATCTGTTGATGTCCATGTGCAGAGTCTTCTCTTGTGTTGTTGGAAAAGAGTATTTGCTATGACCAGTGTGTTCTCTTTGCAAAGCTTTATTAGCCTTTGTCTTGCTTCACTCCATATTCCAAGGCCAAATTTGCCTGTTATTCCAGGTGTTTCTTGACTTCCTACTTTTGCATTCCAGCCCCCTATAAGGAAAACGACATCTTTTTTGGGTGTTAGTTATAAAAGGTCTTCTAAATCTTCATAGAGCCATTCAACTTCAGCTTCTTTAGCATTACTGGTTGGAGCACAGCCTTGGATTACTGTAATATTGAATGATTTGCCTCAGAAATGAACAGAGATCATTTTTGTTGTTTTTGAGACTGCATCCAAGTACTACATTTCAGATTATTTTGTTGACCATGATGGCTACTCCATTGCTTCTAAGGGATTCCTGCCTGCATTAGTAGATATAATGGTCATCTGAGTTAAATTCACCCATTCCAGTCCATTTTAGTTCACTGATTTCTAGAATGTCAATGTTTACTCTTGCCATCTCCTGTTTGACCGCTTCCAATTTGCCTTGATTCATGGATCTAAGATTCCAGGTTCCTATGCAATATTGCTCTTTACAGCATCAGACCTTGCTTCTATCACCAGTCACAAACACAACTGGGTATTGTTTTTGCTTTGGCTCCATCCCTTCATTCTTTCTGGAGTTATTTCTCCACTGATCTCCAGTAGCATATTGGGCACCTACTGACCTGGGGAGTTCCTCTTTCACTGTCTTATCTTCTTGCCTTTTCATACTATTCATGGGGTTCTAAAGGCAAGAATGCTGAAGTGGGTGCAGTTCCCTTCTCCAGTGGACCACATTCTGTCAGACCTCTCCAGCATGACCCGCCCATCTTGGGTGTACCCACAGGGCATGGCTTAGTTTCTTTGAGTTAGACAAGGCTGTGGTCCTAGTGTGATCAGACTGACTAGTTTTCTGTGATTATGGGTTCAGTGTGTCTGCCCTCTTATGCTCTCTTGCAACACCTACCCTTTCTTACTTGGGTTTCTCTTACCTTGGATGTGGGCTATCTCTTCATGGCTGCTCCAGCAAAGTCCAGCTCCTTACTTTGGATGATGGGTATCTCCTCACCACTGCCCCTCCTGACCTTGAATGTGGAGTAGCTCCTCTCAGCCCTCCTGTGCCCGTGCAGCCACCGCTCCTTAGATGCGGAGTTGCTCCTCTCGGCCGCCACCCTTGACCTCGGTCGTGGGGTAGCTCCTCCAGACTGCCACAGCTGGCCTTGGACGTGGGTAGCTACTAGATGTGTAATACTGGGAAAACCACCCAAAGCCTCCCAGCTTGAGTCTTTATCATGAAGATATTAACATCAGTCTTGACAAACTATGCATATATAGATGCTGTTCATGAATCATTTAGCAAATTATTACAACATATTTTTATTAAATAGAAAAGAATCAAACATTCTATATAATTTTTTTCCTTTCTCTGATTATTGGTTTCATCAGTAGAGAAATGATGGAATTAGGGATAAATGACTTCAGAGGTCTTCTCCAACTGTCTTACAGACAGAATTTATTTATAGAATTTAACAGATAGGGAACTTCAAAAAAAAAAAAAAAAAACAATCACTGAAATTCAGCCTAAAACAGTGACCAGGTTTATAAGCTGTCTTTTAAACAGGCCTCAATTCTATACAGTTCCCCTACAGTGAATTTGTTACTGATAATCCACATACAGGGTTCAGGTAATGCTCTTGTACATGCACATGAGGACCCTCTAATAACTGAAGATTTATTTCTAGCATTAAACATAACTTTTTTTCTGTTTCAAGAAGCCCTCATGTTATGGTACTTGCATTTAAGCAAAGACTGTGAAAAGCAAGGAATCTCTGCCTAAAGCCATTTTTTTTTCTGCATGTTAGGTAACACAGGAAGAACCTTGAATTTTGAGACAGACATTCATGAGACCTTGGGCAGAATGGTTAACTTCCTCTGAGCCTCCCTTAGTTACTTTATATTTGAAAGCTATAACACAAGTTTGTTATAAAATGAAATGACATAGTGAAAATTGTCCTCTTAAATAACTTTGCTGTTTAACTGTTTTTCCAACAAGTTGGAAAGACACATCCAGTGTACTTCCTTCTTAGATGCAGTTGTCTTTTGAGGGTACTCCATGATAATTATTAAAGATTCATTCATTTATTCCACTCATTTATTCATGAGCATTCTCTCTTTTCTATGTAAAACTGTATAACTCCTTATTATTACAAAGGAGGTCATCTTGCTTACATTAACTAAAAGTGCTATTCTCTCTTATTAACAATTCAGCATTTAAAACACATGCTTATGGTTCTTTTTGTCTCAGTTACACTCTTCTTAGCTGTGCAAAAGCTTGAGTTTAATTAGTTCCACTTGTTTATTATTGTCTTTATTTTCATTATTCTAGAACATGGGTCAAAAATCATCTTGTTGCAGTTTATGTCAAAAGTATTTTTCCTATGTTTTCCTCCAAGAGTTTTATAGTGTCTGGCTTTATATTTATGTCTTACTCCATTTTGAGTTTGTTTGTGTATGATGTTAGATAGTGTAATAGTTTTATTGTTTTACAGAATGGGAAAAAATATTTGCAAACAAAGCAACTAACAAAGGATTAATCTCCAAAATATATAAATAGCTCATCCAGCTATATATATATATATATATATATATAAAACCCAAACAACCTGATTAAAAAATGGGCAGAAGATCTAAATATATATTTCTCCAAATAAGACATATAGATGCCAAAAGGTACAAGAAAAGATGCTCAGTGTCACTAATTGTTATAGAAATGCAAGTCAAAAGTACAACGAGGTATCACCTCACACTAGTAAAAATGGCCATCTTAAAAAAAAAAAAATCCACAAACAATAAATGCTGGAGAATGTGTGGAAAGAATGAAACCCTCTTTCACTGTTGGTGAGAATGTGAACTGATACAGTCACTGTGGAGATCAGTATGAAGATTTCTTAATAAATCAAAAATAGAACTACCATATGGCCCTGCAATCCCACTACTGGGTGTACCCCCTTAGAAAGCCATAATTCAAAAAGATACATGTAGCCTAATGTTCCTTACAACACTATTTGCAATAGCCAGGATATGGAAACAACCTAAATCTTCATCAACAGATGAATTATTGAACGTATTGTACCTATATGTGATGGAATATTATTCAGCTATAAAAAGGAACAAAGTTGAATCATTTGTAGAGATGTGGATGCACCTAGGATCTGTCATACAGAGTGAATTAAATCAGAAAAAGAAACATCATATTTAATGCATATATGTGGAATCTAGAAAAATGATACAGATGAACCTATTTTCATGATAGGAATAGAGACACAGATACAGAGAACAGACATGCTGACACAGGAGGGTGGTGAGCTGGGATGAATTAAGAGATTGGGATTGGAATGTATACATGACCATGTGTAAAATAGATAGCTAGTGTGAAGCTGCTGTAGAGCAAACAGAGCTCAGCTCAGTGCTCTCTGGTGACCTAGAGGCATGGGATGAAGATGGGGAATGGGAAAGAGAGTTAAGAAGGAGAGGATTATGTATACATATGCTGATTTACTTCTTGTAAGCAGAAAGCAACACAACATTGTAAAGCAACTATACCCCAATTTAAAAAAAAATGCTTACAAGATAAAATATCCTTTAATTTTTCTATCATCAATCTAATACTTTTCCTCCCACAATTTGAAATACCTACTTAATTACCAGTGATATGCTAAACGAGAAAGGCAAATAAGTAGGAAACTATACAAAACTGGTAGCAAGTTTCAGTTCAGTTCAGTTCAGTTGTTCAGTCGTGTCTGACTCTCTGCTACCCCATGAACCACAGCATGCCAGGCTTCCCTGTCCATCACCAACTCCTGGAGTCCACCCAAACCCATGTCCATTGAGTCGGTGATGCCATCCAAACATTTCATCCTCTGTAATCCCCTTCTCCTCCTGCCCTCATTCTTTCCCAGCATCAGGGTCTTTTCAAATGAGTCAGCTCTTCACATCAGGTGCCCAAAGTATTAGAGTCTCAGCTTCATCAGTCCTTCCAATGAAAACCCAGGACTGATCTCCTTTAGAATGAACTGGTTGGATCTCCTTGCTGTCCAAGGGACTCTCAAGAGTCTTCTCCAACATCACATTTCAAAATCATCAATTCTTCAGTCCTCAGCTTTCTTTATAGTCCAACTCTCACATCCCCACATGACTACTTGGAAAACCATAGCCTTGACTCCATGGATCTTTGTTGACAAAGTAATGTCTCTGCTTTTTAATATACCATCTAGGTTGGTCATAACTTTCTTTCCAAGAAGTAAGCATATTTTAATTTCATGGCTGCAGTCACCATCTGCAGTGATTTTGGAGCCCCCAAAATAAAGTCAGCCACTGTTTCCACTGTTTCCCCATCTATTTGCATATACACAAATGATTTATGAAAATATTTCAGTGAAACAACATGTTCTTTTAAAGTAAACTATTTATGAAATCTCAGAATAATCATGATTCATCTTTCAAATCCAATTTCTATGATCCCACTGCATCTTTGGTTATATTATTCTGTCATCCAGAATTCTTTCCTCCTGTGGGGAATGTAGCCCTGGCTATTTACTGGGCAGCAAAATACACTACAGCAGACAATGATTGTCTTCTACATAGCACCATGATCCTTGAGCCATACCACTTCCTACATGCTGGGTCCACATTCTCTCTAGTTGTCAGCTTCTTGCTGTGATGCTGAAGTGCATAATCAGTTCAGCTTTACCTTCCACCTCTCCCAAGTAACCTCACTCACTGCCTCAGTGCCCTTTTTTCTCATTCCATGGCTGATAAACTTTCAGGACTTTTTCAAAATTTTATGCTGGCTCATGCCTCTGTGGATCTGCTTGTGTCTCTATTTAGAATACCCTTCCTGGCACACTTTATTTCCTTTGTGGTTTCTCTATTTAGATTCTGCTGCTTCTGTAAAAACCCTCTGTGGCCTCCCTAGGTTGGCCTAGGTACAGTATCCTCTGTAACCTCTGACATAGGAGATTTCAGTCAGATCACTCATCATGACATTGGCTCCCTAGGAGAACAAAAAACCGGGCTGTCAGAGGCCATATTTTTATTTCTGATTTTTACTGCGGCCTGATACATAAAAGCTCAATACGTGGTGAACAAGTAAAAAATAGATAAATGAATGAGCATATTCACTGATATCTTCCATTAGGATCTCTATAGCCAGGCTTCAGGCTGAGCAGGAGCTTATGAAGCAGTCCTGCATGAAGAGATTGGAACAACAAAAGTAGACACAAGAGGATCATGTTTAAATTTAAAAAAATCTCTCAGGAGGGTGTACAGAAAGA
The DNA here is from genome assembly GCA_917880005.1 of Nanger dama. Classification (NCBI taxonomy): domain Eukaryota; kingdom Metazoa; phylum Chordata; class Mammalia; order Artiodactyla; family Bovidae; genus Nanger; species Nanger dama. The sequence goes on along the minus strand of CAKJTW010000004.1, from coordinate 61,375,516 downwards.
GTAAGTGCTTGGTGTTGGAGGCAGAAGCCAGAGATACACATGGAGAAAAACAGCATGTGTGCCATAAATAATGAGAAATCATTTACTGTGTGGATAAGATAGATGTACCTGCCTCATGAAACTGTTGCAAAAATTAAAGAAATGCATAGAACACACTTGCCTTGTTCCAAGTAATCAGTCAGAAAATGCTAATAACAACCATGGTTCACAGTTCTACAATATCTCTACTGCTGCTACTGCTGTTAAGTCACTTCAGTCATATTCAATTCTGTGCAGCCCCAGAGACGGCAGCCCACCAGGCTCCCCCATCGCTGGGATTCTCCAGGCAAGAACACTGGAGTGGGTTGCCATTTCCTTCAATATCTCTAGTTAGTGAAAAAGCAGAGACATTACTTTGCTGACAAAGGTCAGTATAGTCAAAGGTATGATTTTCCCAGCAGTCATGTACAGATGTGAGAGCTGGACCATAAAGAAAGTAGAACACTGAAGAACTGATGCTTTTGAACTATGGTGTTGGAGAAGACTCTTGAGAGTCCCTTGGACTGCAAAGAGATCAATCCAGTTTATCCTATAGGAAATCAATCCTGCACATTGAAAGGACTGATGCTGAAGCTGAAGCTCCAATACTTTGTCCACGTGATGAGAAGAACTGACTCATTAGAAAAGACCCTGATGCTGGGAAAGATTGAAGGCAGGATAAGAAGGGCATGACAGAGGATGAGATGGTTGGATGGCATCACTGACTCATTGGATATGAGTTTGAGCAAGCTCTGGGAGTTGGTGATGGACAGGGAAGCCAGGAGTGCTGCAGTCCATGGAGTCAGAAGGAATCAAACATAAATGAGTGACTGAACTGAACTAGTCTATTCTTTTTAAAATATCCATTTGCTACATACACACTGGATGCCAATGACATCCCAGGCAGTCTCAGTATTTGTTTCATCCTCTAAGTAGTATCCTTTTGGGGACCAAATGAATACAGATTGTTCACTATGATTAATAGTTTTCCCTCATCATGTGTACAGGTACCTGTGTGTGCTAAGTCCGTTCAGTTGTGTCCGAATCTTTGCAACTTTATGGACTGTAGTGCACCAGGCTCCTCTGACCATGGGATTTTCCAGGCAAGAATACTGGAGTGGGTTGCCATGCCCTCCTCTGGGGATTTTCCTGACCCAGAGAATGAACCCGTGTCTCTTATGTCTCCTGTACTGGCAAGCAGATTCTTTACTACTAGTACCACCTAGGAAGCCCCATGTGTACAGATATTTTAGCTAAACAAGGCTCAGGTCCCTTATTAAGGTTTTCTCTGTGAAAGAGAAATATCATATGACATTCCTTATATGTGGAATCTAAAAATAAATAATACAAATGAACTTTTTCACAAAACAGAAAGACTCACAGATTTAGAAAATGAATTTATGTTTGCCGGGTTAAGGGATAGTTAGGAAGTTTGGGATGGTCCTGTACACACAGCTGTATTTAAAATGAATAGCCAACAAGTATGTATTGTATAGTACATGGAACTCTGCTCAATGTTATGTGGCAGCCTGGATGGCAGGGAAGTTTGGGAGAGAATGGATACATGTGTATGTATGGCTGAGTCCTTTTGATGTTGACCTGAAACTATCACAACCTTGTTAATTGGCTACACCCCAATGCAAAATTAAAACTTCACACACAAAAAAACCTTAAATAAAGAAAATATTTATCTGTAAGTCTCCCAAATTGTTCCTATTTCCCAAAGGTGCAAACAAGTCACTAAGATTTTTTGACATCTCTCTTTACAGTGAAAGAACCCAGTCTTTGGGTGAAATCAGGATCAAATTGGGTCCAAGATATGTATAGCATTTCTTGAATATTAATTCACAAACTTGTTTTTAGTGTCTGCTAATATGTTGAATAATTTCTTAGACAAAAGGGCTAAAAAGAAAAAAATGAAAGGACCCAGGAACTGAGTTACAAAAATCAATTTTGAAAAAAACTTCATTGAAAATGTTCATCGTACAGAGAAGCATAAACTAGAAGAGAATAGAAAAGAATAGACTAGCATTGAAACATGTATATTACCATATGTAAAATACATGACCAGTGCAAGTTCGATGCATGAAGCAGGGCACTCAAAGCCAGTGTTCTGGGACAACCCCGAGGGATGGGGTGGGGAGGGAGGTGGGAGGCGGGTTCAGGGTGGGGAAACACATGCACACCCATGGCTGATTCATGTCGATTTATGGCAAAAACCACCACAATATTGTAAAGTAATTAGACTCTAACTAAAATAAATTAATTTTTAAAAGAGAAAAGGAACACCTTCCAGTTGGGGAAGGAGGGTGTTGGGGACACTTTCATAGTGAAGATAATGACCAAAATATATTTTGAAAAGTGAGCCAGTGTTCATGACATACTAGAAAAGACATTTTCAACAGGAAAGAATAGCACTTTGAAGAAAAAAGACAAAAGAGCAAAATTTACTCTAGTGATTATATGTACATGTTTTTGACATTTTTAATGTTAATATAGAGCATTTAATTAATAATTATTTAATAATTAAATTTACAAAAGGAAAAAAACCTTCCAAATAATGTATCTTGTTATGTCAAGCCAAGATTTATCATAAGTCCAAATTTCTTTTTATTTTTATTTTTGTAAATAAATTTATTTATTTTAATTGAAGGTTAAATCTTTACAATATTGTATTGGTTTTGCCATACATCAACATGAATCCACCACAGGTATACACGTGTTCCCCATCCTGAAGCCCCTCCCTCCTCCCTCCCTGTATCATCCCTCTGGGTCGTCCCGTGCACCAGCCCCAAGCGTCCAGTATCATGCATTGAACCTGGACTGGCGATTCATTTCATATATGATATTATACATGTTTCGATACCATTCTCCCAAATCATCCCACCCTCTCTATCTCCCACAGAGTCCAAAAGGCTGTTTTATACATCTGTATCTGTTTTGTTGTCTCACATACAGGGTTATCGTTGCCATCTTTCTAATTCCATATATATGTGTCAGTATACTGTATTGGTGTTTTTCTTTCTGGCTTACTTCACTCTGTATAATAAGCTCCAGTTTCATCCATCTCATTAGAACTGATTCAAATGTATTCTTTTTAATGTCTGAGTAATACTCCATTACTGTGGTATATGTACCACAGCGTTCATCTGTATCCATTCATCTGCTGATGGACACCTAGGTTGCTTCCATGTCCTGGCTATTATAAACAGTGCTGCGATGAACACTGGGGTACATGTGTCCCTTTCAGTTCTGGTTTCCTCAGTGTGTATACCCAGCAGTGGGATTGCTGGGTCATAAGGCAGTTCTATTTCCAGTTTTTTAAGGAATCTCCACACTGTTCTCCATAATGGCTGTACTAGTTTGCATTCCCACCAACAGTGTAAAAGGGTTCCCTTTTCTCCACACCCTCTCCAGCATTTATTGCTTGTAGACTTTTGGATCACAGCCATTCTGACTGGCATGAAATGGTACCTTATTGTGGTTTTGATTTGCATTTCTCTGATAATGAGTGATGTTGAGCATCTTTTCATGTGTTTGTTAGCCATCTGTATGCCTTCTTTGGAGAAATGTCTATTTAGTTCTTTGGCCCATTTTTCTAATGGGGTCATTTATTTTTCTGAAATTGAGCTGCATAAGTTGCTTGTATATTTTTGAGATGAGTTGTTTGTCAGTTGCTTCATTTGCTATTGTTTTCTCCCATTCTGAAGGCTGTCTTTTCACCTTGCTTATAGTTTCCTTTGTTGTGCAGAAGCTTTTAAGTTTAATTAGGTACCATTTGTTTATTTTTGCTTTTATTTTCAGTATTCTGAGAGGTGAGTCATAGAGGATCCTGCTGTGATTTATGTTGGAGAGTGTTTTGCCTATGTTCTCCTCTAGGAGTTTTATAGTTTCTGGTCTTATGTTTAGATCTTTAATCCATTTTGAGTTTATTTTTGTATGTGGTGTTAGAAAGTGTTCTAGTTTCATTCTTTTACAAGTGGTTGATCAGTTTTCCCAGCACCACTTGTTAAATAAATTGTCTTTAATCCATTGTATATTTTTGCCTCCTTTGTCAAAGATAAGGTCTGGGCTTTCTACTTTGTTCCATTGATCTGTAAAATATCTTTGTGCCAGTACCATACTGTCTTGATGACTGTGGCTTTGTAGTAGAGCCTGAAGTCAGGTAGGTTGATTCTTCCAGTTCCAATCTTCTTCTCAAGATTGTTTTGGCTATTCGAGGTTTTTGTATTTCCATACAAATTCTGAAATTATTTGTTCTAGCTCTGTGAAAAATACTGTTGGTAGCTTGATAGGGATTGCATTGAATCTATAGATTGCTTTGGGTAGAAATGTTTTTTTTTTTAATGTTATTGGGGTATAATTGCTTTACTATATTGTGTTAGTTTCTGTGTTACAGCAAAATGAGTCAGTTATATGTGTACATATATTCCCTCCCTCTTGGACCTCCTTCCCAACTACTTCCCCAATATACAGTGAGCATACAAGCTGAGAAAACCATAATTCAAAAAAGATGTGTACTTTCATTTTTATTGCAGCACTATTTACAATAGCCAGGTCATGAAAAGAAACCTAAATGTCCATCAACCGATAAATTGATAAAGAAAATGTGGTGGATATATACAATGGAATACTACTCAGCCATAAAAAGAAAGTCCAGATTTCTTGATGAAGTGATTTGACCTCTGATAACTTGACTCAGCTTACTTCTCTAGCTTCTTATCTCCCTCTTTCTTGGTGATTGATAGTCATTACTTTTCATGCGTGTGTATTGTCACTTCAGTTATCTCTGACTCTTTGGGACACTATGGACTGTAGCCCACCAGGCTCCTCTGTCCATGGGATTCTCCAGGCAAGAATACCAGAGCAAGCTGTCATGCCCTCCTCCGGGGATCTCCCCAACCCAAGGATCAAAGCCACATCTCTTATGTCCCCTGTATTGGTAGGAGGGTTTTTTACCACTGGTGCCACCTGAGAAGCCCAGTTATTAACTTAGGTGTTGATATTTTTTTCCCATAAACAACTAGATAGTAATATTTGTTTTGTGAACCAGGCAATCTCTGTTGCAACTAGTCAATGCTTGTTTGAAAGCAGGTACAAGCAATACAAAAATACATGGGCATGACTATGTTCCATTACAACTTTTTCAATGGACACTGATATTTGAGTCTTATGTATTTTCCATGTTATGAAATTGCAATTAACAAAACCAAAAATAGAGTTACCTTATGATCTAGTAATCCCACTCATGAGCATTTATATCTGAACAAAACTATAATTCAAAAGGATGTATGAATCCATATGTTCATAGCAGCACTATTTACAGTAGCCAAGACTTTGAAGAAACCCTAAATTGACAAGAATGCATAAAGATATTATACACACATGCATGCACACACATGCACACATAATGAAATACTACTCAGCCATAAAAAATAATGCCATCTGCAGCAATATGTATGGATCTAAATATTATCACACTAAGTGAAATGTCAGAAAGAGAATACAAATACCATCTGATATCACTTATATGTGGAATAAGTCTAAAATATGACACCAAAAACCTATCTACAATAGAGAAGCATACAGATGTAGAGTACAGACTTGTGGTTGCCAATAGGGAGAAGGTGGGGGAGTGATGGAGTGGAAGTTTGGGATTATCAGATGCAAACTATTATAGAGATAAGGGATAACCAACAAGGTCCTACTGTGTAGCACAGGGAACTATATTTGATATCCTGTGGTAAACCATAATGGAAAATAATATAAATTAAAATATAAAAAAGAATAACAAATTATTATTATTCATTATTTATAATATAGAATATTATAAATAATATTCCATATTATAAATCAATTATACTTGAATAAATTTTTAAAAAGAAAACTTTGCTAACTTATGAGCCATACAAAAACAAGTGCAGAATGGATTAGGCTCTCAGAATGTAGCTTACCAACACCTATTTTTAAAAAAATCATTACAACATAGTGATTGAAAGCTAGAGCAGGAGATGGATAGTATGGAATTTACTCTCAACTCAACAGTTGCATTAACTTTGTAATCCTGAAGTAGAGTGCAGATATATTGCTCAAGATGATCTCCTGAAGGTGATGGAGAGTCATTTAAAGGGTTGAAACAGGACTACAGAGTAATCAGATTTGCATTTTAGAAGTGTTTCTCTTTAAAGGGTTGGACTTGGATAAATGGAGGGATGTTAGGAAGAATTATAGAACAAATGGCATTCATTTAGTTTGCTTTTTCTCATTGTTTGATCTGATATCAGAATACATCATACTATATTACATGTCTTTACTAAAATACTTTTTTTCTAATGTTATTTATAAATATACTATATTTCTCATTATAAAATAATTAAAGGTCCACTGTATATTTTGATCTTGTGAGTATCATGCTTGATAGGAATGTATTCAGAACCTGGGGACCTCAGGTGGGAATGCCTTTGTAAAGCATTTTTACTAGCAACATGGACCATCTGTTTCCTTTGGTGATACAGTATCCCATTCCATAAAGTGGTTCAAAAAAACATTGAGAATTGTTTTTTCACAAGTTAGCTTTATCTGTTGCAGCAGTGATTAATAGCCCATGATCACCCTGGCTTACAAAAAGAAGAACATGTGAAAACAATTTTTTGAGTGAGATGAATCCAAATTTTGCAAATAAGATGAAAGTCAACAAACGTATGTGCCATTGAATTGAGAGCTTTTCCTGTTGTGCTGTGTAAAAAAGAATGTGAGTATTGCAAACTGTATGTCTTGGGTTAGAAACCAGGTTCCAGTATCTGCCTATTATGTGGCCTCCACCAAATCACTTAACATTGCTGAGCCTTCATTTCACTTCTGTGAAATGAGGATAACAACACATGCCTTGATATATTTGGGGAATATTCATCATTTTGCATGTATGAGGTCTAGAACATTGTTAGCTACATAGTATTAAATCATGGGTTTTTGAGAATTATATTTGGAATGATGTACCTGTGTGTGTTAGGGTGCATACCAAAAATTCTCATCTTTCCAGATTAGCTCTTGATTGGACCACAGTGACATTCGTGTCCCTGAAACAGACTTTTTCAAAAAAATTTACCTTCTTAACACTACCCATTATTCAAAAAGAAAGTATTTCCTTTGGTTTCTTGAATATCAAGTAGCCAATATTTTCTAATAGCTGTAAATGGAACCTTTAAATTGTGTGTAAATGTAACCTTCAGAAATTTCGCAAAATTTTTAAAGAAATGTTACTATATCTGTAAGTCTCTCACATCTCCTACTTAGAACACAAATTACATGTGTTTCAAACTATGTAACATTTTCCCACAGTCTCAGATATCCCACTCAGTTTATTTTTTAACATATTTTGTCTTTGCATGTTCATTCCCTGATCTTTCCTTTCACTGTGCTCAGTCTACTGTAAAGTCTATCAGGTGACTTCATTTCTGATTTTTAAAATCATTTTTGTCTGAGGATAGTTGTTTTACAATGCTGTGTTACTTTCTGCTGTACAGCAAAGTCAATCAGCTCTAAGTACATCTATATCCCCTCTTTTTTGGAGTCCTTTCAACTCTGATAATTTTTAATTCTAGATTTTCCATTTCTTCTCTTTAGTTTTCTGTTTCTGAAATCATTCATCTCATCATATGTTTAAATTTCCTTTGCTATTTCCACTTTTTTTGATATATTTATCCTATTCATTTAAAAATTCTTCATCAGGCTACCACTTTGCACTAAGTGATGGTCTCAGATAATTTAGGAGGACTTCAACCCATTTCATTTTCTCACCCTCGAGCTTTTGCTATGCTGCTTCCCACAGAAAATGGTTCATGAAAAAGAAAATGCTGATGTAACTTGACTTACTCTGTGATTAGAGCACCTAGGAACCCTTATAAGAACCAGGCTTCCTATGATCTGTACATTTGATTTGAAGTTAAGCTTTTTCTTTCATATTTTCCTTTATGATTGTTCCTTCTAGCTCTGGATCCAGGGATAAAAGCATTCAAGGTCTTTTATGAGTCCTAGAAATGTCTTATTCCTTTCAGGAATTTAGCTTGTATTTCTTTTTATGCTCTGATTTCTGATTAGGTATCTTTCTGTTATTACAAGATTAGCATACAATATTTTGTAAAATCTTACAACCTAATTAGAAGAAAGGTGAGATATTATTTTCTATGTTTTAACTTTTTATTTTGTATTGAGATATAACTGATTAACAAGCAATCTTGTGATAGTTTCAGGTGTACAGCAAATACTTATACATGGATCCATTCTCCTGCAAACTCCCTCCCATCCAGGCTGCCACACAACATTGAACAGAGTTCCATGTGCTTAACAGGTCTTTGTGAGACATGATTTTATATATACATATACATATACATATATATATATATATATATATATATATATATAATGTCTTCTTCCATTATTTTCCTGAGTTTTTTGCCAGCTTTTTGTCTCAAAATCTTTAGAACAGCATTCCAGACCAAGTGCTGGCCTTATGTTCACTATCTAGTCTCATCGCTTCTTTATCTTTTCCTCTTTGCTTCTTCCTTATGCGCCAATGACCTTCCTGCGCTTCCACTGGGACATTAGCACACTCCATCTCTGCACTTTTTGCTTCTTCTTTCAGGCATGCTTTTCCTCAGTACCAGGATGGATTACTTCCTTACCTCCTTCAAATCTTAAAACACAAAATAAACAAAAGGAAAACATCAACAACAAAAAGTATTTTAAAAAAGTGAAGAGGAAAAAGCAAGAACCTTCTCACAGTGACTATAGAGACTTTACAGGACTGAGGATACAAGATACTTAACATATATTTGTTATAACAATGAAAATCAGAACTAACAATTTGGACACATTTTTAAACGTAATGATTTCAATTAGTTTCAAGTAAACTAATCTATTCATGATAGTTGCACTATTTATGTATTACATATCAGAAGGTATAATATATAATGGCTTTAATTGCTAAGTCATGCTCGACTTTAATTCATGGGGCACCATTTTCAGGAAGTTTAATCTTTGGCCATATAAGCTGAAGGAACACTGGCCATCACATTGCTTTCTTGAGACTGACAGTGTTTATTAACATATTAAGGTCTGAGAAATGTGTAGTAAAAATAAATCATTTAACTTTAACATTAAAGGAACAAACATATTCACATATGGAGACTATATTTTCCTTTGAGAGTTTATCACAGCACTTGATATCAAATCCCTTGGGATACCTTGGGAAATGTGATGAGGTAAATCTCAAACTAAGACCCAGGGGTGGTGACAACAAATTTCCTTCTACAGTAATATTCAGCATACTAATTAGTTTTGTAGCACCTGGTCATTGCTCAGTTGTGTCCGACTCTTTGCATCCCCATGGACTGTAGCCTACCAGGCTCCTCTGTCCATGGGATTTTCCAGGCAAGAGTACTGGAATGGATTGCCATTTCCTTCTCAGGGGATCTTTCTGATCCAGGGATCGAACCCGGGTCTCCCACATTGTAGACAGATGTTTAACCATCTGAGCAACCAGGGAAGTTAATAGCACTTGGTCAAGTCTTCATTAACTTCAGATCTTCCTTGGCACAATTTCTGACAAAGTCCTGGTGCGGATGTCAATTTCAAGTTTTTGACATGGGTCAAAACAAGGGACTTTAACTTGTAAGCTTATGGTATTATGATAAAATATTTTCCATGAAGTAAACTCTGCTCCAATTATTTCTTAGCAATAAGAAGTCTTAATTCAAATTAAAGATTTTATTTGTCATATTGTAATGCTCTCAGTTGAAATTTTAAAAATAAAAGATGGACAGAAAGTCAGCTTGTTTTGTAACTGGGAACAAACTGAGTGTTTAGGGGCACAGTTCAAGCTAAGTCAATAATCGTCTTTACCCTTGGCAGCTTCTTCTGCAAATGAGGCAGACAGGGCACATCCTAAGTGGAACTTCATGTGTCTTACACTTGCATATATTGAAATGAATGGGAAACATCAAAGTACATCAAAAGGGCTGAGATTTGGCTGATGCAAGGGGAGGAAGACACACCTAAGTAGAGAGTAAAAATCAATGATGAGAGGAAAGAAGGTTTTGCCAAGTCGATGGGTACACTGGACATATGATGACGTGAAAACAGAAAAAAGGAATTGGAATGTGGAAAACCATGCAGCTATGGCTTTAGAGCACTGATTTTGTCCTTTAATCACTTAATATCTCATCAGATTCTTTATCTGTAAAATGAGTTCTAACATTTTTCTGATTTACTGCCATAGCTTATAATAAAGAACACCTTATCTACACAAATATCCTGTGTCTTCCAAAGGCTTTTAGGCAACTTAACAAAAATGTGGATAATTAAGATAAAATAAATTATAAAAAAACCTAAAAAGTCAAGATAACGCATTAAGATGAGACCACCTTTAAGGTAAGTTCATAGACTTGCTCAGTTCTCAGAAATTAGCTATTGGTTTGTTTAAAAATTTCTTAGAAGCTAATGCCAAAAAAGAAAAACTAAAGACTACAAGTTTCACACTATGAAAAAGCATCACTCTGGTGCTTAGAAGCAGAAAGGCATTTTTCTCATGTCAGTATGTTGAATAAACTTAGTGTGAGCTCCCTGTAAGAGGCTGCACACATTGTCCTAGTGACAGCACACATTTGATACATGATCTCACATCATACTTGTGTGAAATAGGTCTCTAACATCTGTTCTTTCACAACCATCATGAACACATGAGGCAATTTTGATGACATCCCCACAATCAATATACTAGAGACACAACTTTAGAAAATAATGTTTCTTATAACCCTGATCAAAGAACCCCTATTTAGTCTGCAATTTTTCAGGGTGTCATGTCACTGACTTGGGCTCTCTAACTCTAAAAATATTAACTTGTATTCATTACTCAAATAAATTTAAACATAGCCTCTACTAGCAAAAAAAAAAAAAAATTTCAACTTAGGAGGAAATTAAATTATTTGATTTGAAATACCATTATCTACATTCGAGAGAATATACTTAAGTGATTTTTGCAGCTTATTATACTCTATATTTGGGCTTCCCAAGTGGCGCTAGTGGTAAAGAACTGGCAATGCAGGAGACATAAGATACTCAGGTTCTGTTCCTAGGTCGGTAAGATCCCCTGGAGGAGGGCATGGGAACCCACTCCAGTATTCTTGCCTGTAGAATCCCATGGACAGAGGAGACTGGTGGGCTACAGTTCATGGGGTCTCAGACAGTCTGACATGACTGACGCCAATGAGCAGGCAGACATACTCTATATCATACTCTATATTACCCATATCAGATGGTAAATGTGCTTTTTCCACTCCCTCTTTTGGTATGGGTGTTGTATTAGAAAGGGCATTCCACTCTGATCTTCACTATTCTCATCTCACAAAGCTCATCTGTATGAAAAAGTCAATGGTACTTGACTAGTATATGCAGCAGTGATTCATATTGAATTGATTTTATTCACTTAAGAAATATTTCTGCATGGCTACTATTCCAGGCACCAACCTAGGCTTCAAATAAGAAATGGGAAAAATACAGTTATTATCTAGTTATAATGTACATGAAATATATAAATAAAATAATCTTTACCTATTACTTGCTATTGATCAGAGATAATACTTATATTTTAATTAACAAACATGAGATGTGAGGTGATAACGCCTCATAATTTTGATTTGTATTTTCCTGATGATTACTGATGCAGAGCATCTTTTCTTGTGCCTGTTGGTCATGTGCCTATTGGCATATGTTAATAGCAGCTATTTCAAATTCTTTATCTGATAAGCCCAACTTCTATGCCATTTCAGAGTTGACCTCAATCAATTTTTCCCCTTTCAAGATGTCAAGATTTCCAACTCCATCAATCAAGGTGTTTTTATGCTCCATAGACTGATATATACATAGATTTGGAATGGTCCAAATACGTGTCAAGTTTATGATGTTTGCTAATGCAGTGTCTGCTATATCTTACAAACTCTTATCTGCTCACTCATGTTTGAAAGACTCAATGGCAAAGTCTGTGCACCTATAGTTTGTATGAAATATAGGAATCAGTCTGAGGGATGCCTCAGATATTTAATTTTCAGCTGAAATACATATTAATGGTGAATATTTGTTCATAAAATATCTATATAGTGTTCTGCTCAGTAATGTGACATATATACAAAATTACAGAATAAAATTCAAATCCAAATTTGATAAAACAGATATAAATTCCTATAATATTAATTGAGAGGGATTATACAATTATTAATTTATATAGAGCATTGTATGTGATACAAAAGGAGACATTTTTGGAGCACACCAAGATTACAACATGATTTCCTTTACGGACCAAAGGTTTTTAAAAGCCTTCCTTTCCTCTGGGCACATGCAGCCTTTTCCAGGACATAGAGCTTAGGGTAATTTTGTACAGGTCTCAAAACACAGAAGAGTTGGACAATCCTGAGTCAGTGTCAGTAGAAAAAGTATCAAGTAGTAAAATATTAATAGGAAAATTAGGAAAGTAATGTTGTCCTTGCTGCTGTTAAGTCACTTCAGACATGTCCGACTGTGAGACCCCATAGACAGCAGCCCACCAGGCTCCAACATCCCTGGAGTTCTTCAGGCAAGAACACTGGAGTGGGCTGCCATTGCCTTCTCTGAATTTGTACTTAGGGTATTTTAAAAAGTAAAAGCTCTCTTTAGTCTCTTTTTACTCAACAGAAAGGGTATTTGCATTTTGAAATGTAGGCAGGTTTTGTGTAGCCGATGGTGATTGCAGCCATGAAATTAAAAGACACTTACTCCTTTGGAAGAAAAGTTATGATCAACCTAGATAGTATATTCAAAAGCAGAGACATTACTTTGCCGACTAAGGTCCATCTAGTCAAGGCTATGGTTTTCCTGTGGTCACATATGGATGTGAGAGTTGGACTGTGAAGAAGGCTGAGCACCAAATAATTGATGCTTTTGAACTGTGGTGTTGGAGAAGACTCTTGAGAGTCCCTTGGACTGCAAGGAGATCCAACCAGTCCATTCTGATGGAGATCACCCTGGGATTTCTTTGGAAGGACTGATACTGAAGCTGAAACTCCAGTACTTTGGCCATCTCATGTGAAGAGTTGACTCATTGGAAAAGACTCTGATGCTGGGAGAGATTGGGGGCAGGAGGAGAAGGGGACAACTGAGGATGAGATGGGTGGATGGCATCACTGATTTGATGGATGTGAGTCTGAGTGAACTCCGGGAGGGGAGTTGGTGATGGACAGGGAGGCCTGGCGTGCTGTGATTCATGGAGTCACAAAGAGTGAGACACGACTGAGCAACTGAACTGAACTGAAAAGTCATAGAGATACTTTCAATTGGGCAGCTGAAACAGAGCAAATGAAAGTATTAATTTGGGAACGGGAAACTTGTAGGAACATCTGGTAAAAGCATTTGGTTGGAACTGCTGCTTTGAGAATTAGAATTAGGATATAAGTGTGGAAATGTAGCTTGGTGCCAACTGACAGAGGACTTTGATTACTAGAATAAAGAATTCAAAATCTATCCTTTAGGCAACATCAAATCATTGCAGCATTTTGAGAAAATGATTGATGTAATTAAAAGGGAATCTTTTTGGAAAATGTCATTACAATGCAAAGGATGTATTTTTCCACTTAAAATGAAAATCAGTTCTAGGTAGTTGTTATAGAGAAATTTCACATGAGGTAAATGAAATCAAGTCTAATTCAAGTGCACAGAGGTAATGATTTCTAATTCTTTGGTGTACTTGAATCTTGATTCATTCCATGAATGTCAGTATATTTATTCAAGCTGTGTCTAATAATTTTAAAATATTCTATTATTTAACAAGACAATATAGATTTATAAGTTTAAACTTCAACACACAACTTCTTTTTCAACTCCATAGAAATTATAAATACATGCACACACACATACAGACAAACACACACGTATACATATATTCAATATAAATAGAAACAATACAAATATAACTTGTCTTTTAAGCACAAGATAGAATAAGCATACAAATTAGGAAGAAGGCTAAGGCCATTAGCACAAGCAAACCTCTGTCAGAAATCATGAAAGAAAAAGGTCAAACTTCAAAAAAACATGGGATTTGAAAAACTGACAATACTTATGGGTAAAACTAGGAGTTATAAATCAAGAGGAGAAATTATGAACAGCTTCAAGTCAACAAATAATAAAAAGGATGAAAATGGAAGGCTTATAAGTATATAAAATAATAACAATGATAAAAAGATAAAATCTAAATATGTCTCAACCATCACAAAATTTATCTGCAAGTAAATATCACTGTAAAATATTATTAGTTCAGTTCAGTTCAGTTCAGTCTCTCAGTCGTGTCCGACTCTTTATGACCCCATGAATCGCAGCACATCAGGCCTCCCTGTTCATTACCATCTCTCAGAGTTAACTCAGAATCATGTCCATCGAGCCCATGATGCCATCCAGCCATCTCATCCTCGGTCGTCCCCTTCTCCTCCTGCCCCCAATCCCTCCCAGCATCAGAGTCTTTTCCAATGAGTCAACTCTTCACATGAGATGGCCAAAGTACTGGAGTTTCACCTTTAGCATCATTCCCTCCAAAGAAATCCCAGGGTTGATCTCCTTCAGAATGGACTGGTTGGATCTCCTTGCTGTCCAAGGGACTCTCAAGAGTCTTCTGCAACATCACAGTTCAAAAGCATCAATTCTTTGGCACTCAGCCTTCTTCACAGTCCAACTCTCACATCCATACATGACCACAGGAAAACCATAGCCTTGACTAGATGGATATTAGTCGGCAAAGTAATGTCTCTGCTTTTGAATATGCTATCTAGGTTGGTCATAACTTCCTTTCTAAGGAGTAAGCGTCTTTCAATTTCATGGCTGCAGTCACCATCTGCAGTGATTTTGGAGCCCCAAAAATAAAGTCTGGCACTGTTTCCACTGTTTCTCCGTCTATTTCTCATGAAGTGATGGGACTGGATGCCATGATCTTTGTTTTCTGAATGTTGAGCTTTAAGCCAGCTTTTTCACTCTCCTCGTTCACTTTCATCAAGAGGCTTTCTAGCTTCTCTTCACTTTCTGCCATAAGGGTGGTGTCTTCTGCATCTCTGAGGTTATTGATATTTCTCCCAGCAATCTTGATTCCAGTTTGTGTTTCTTCCAGTCCAGCATTTCTCATGATGTACTATAAGGAAATATCAGTAAACCTTCAAAGAGATAACAACTCCTAAACTGTACATTTTTCAGAGAAACAAATTGTAAATATTTATGTAATAAACAAAGGAAAATGCTAAAAAATTCTCTTCTTGTAATTTGATCTCTGGTTCCTCTGCCTTTTCAAAACCCATCTTGTATGTATGGAAGTTCTCAGTTCATGTACTAGTTCAAAATTGGGAAAGGAGTACGTCGAGGCTGTATATTATCACCTTGCTTATTTAACTTATGCACAGAGTACATCACGCAAAATGCCAAGTTGGTTGACTCAAAAGTTGGGATCAAAATTGCTGGGAGAAATATCAACAAGCTCAAATACATTGATGATAGTAACTCTAATTGGTTGGATGGCATCACCAGCTCAATGCACATGAGTTTGAGCAAGCTTTGAGAGTTGGTGATGGATAGGCAATTCTGGCATGCTGTAGTCCATGGAGTCACAAAGAGTCAGACAATAGACAAAGACACTGTGACTGAAATGAACTGAATTGAATGGCAGAAAGAAAAGAGGAACTAAAGAACCTCTTGATGAAGGTGAAAGAAGAAAGTGAGAAAGCTGGCTTAAAAATCGCCATTCAAAATACTAAGATCGTATCATCTGGTCCTATCAATTCACAGAAAACAGCAGGGGAAACAGTGGAAACGGTGGCAAACTTTATTACCCTGGGCTCCAAAATCACTATATTACCCCATTGCTTCATGATTTAAACTGCTGCTGTTTAGCCTGGTTGGCCTTGAACTCCATTTCTCTCACTTCCCCATCTTTCTGACCTCTGAACTTCTTTCCCACTGTGAAAAAAATTCATATTTTATGGCAAGATAAGAAAAATTTTAACGCAAAAAATTTTCCCTGTCCTTTGGCCTTTTCTTTTCACCCAGCATTGTGCATTGTGTATCAGTATTTTTTATCAATCAAATATCTCCCATTGGCTGAAATACCTGCTCAACCTTAAAGAACAGCATTCTTCTAGCATCAGCAAGAAAAGTCCCTAAAAATAACATCCTTCTTTATTCTTGGAAGTAAAGCTCTGACAAACATAGACAGCATATTAAAAACCAGAGACATTACCTTGTCAACAAATGTCTGTCTAGTCAAGGCTATGGTTTTTCCAGTGGTCATGTATGGATGTGAGAGTTGGACTATAAAGAAAGCTGAGCACTAAAGAATTGATGCTTTTGAACTGTGGTGTTGGAGAAGACTCTTGAGAGTCCCTTGGACTGCAAGGAGATCCAAGAAGTCCATCCTAAAGGAGATCAGTCTTGAGTGTTCATTGGAAGGACTGATGTTGAAGCTGAAACTCTAATACTTTGGACAACTGATACGAACAGTTGACTCATTTCAAGACTCTGATGCTTGGAAAGATTGAGCACAGGAGCAGAAGGGAATGACAGAAGATGAGGTAGTTAGATGGCATCACTGACTCAATAGACATGGGTTTGGATGGCTCTGGAAGTTGGTGATGGACAGGGAGGCCTGGTGTGCTGTGGTTCATGTGGTCACAAAGAGTTGGAGATGACTGAGCAACTGAACTGAACAGAACAAAATAACCTATATTATCTATAATCTAAATATGGAAAGAATTGGTTTCAGCCAAACTTTCTTTTCTCATTGAAAAGTGAATTGGTAGCCTATGGGCAGAAGGCCAATTAATTTATAATAATACGTGTTAAATAATTTCAGCTAACTTGGCCAACAAATGCCAATACCAGTTTTGGGGGCATTGAAATGTTCCTAGAATAAACTTTTAGAAGTCATCTAAGATTAAATTTCGGTAATACAAATAAATAATTGCTTTTGACTTTGTTTGATATGACCTAAATATTAACAAGACAATTTCTACCATGTATCAAAATTCGAAGTCCTAATCATTACTTAGTCTGTATGGTAGATGTAAAAAAATCTGAATTATACTGTTAATACTGGGAAGTTACATGAGTAACAAAATTTTAAAGAGAGTCACCTATTAAAATGTCTTTTTCTCCTTGGTCATGACCTCATTTCACTTATAACACACCAGGCACTGAGGTAAGCATTATGTCATTCAATCCTCACAAACAACATCTCACTTAATTCTTAGAAATATATGATGAGGCAAATAGATTTCCAGTTCTGTGAAGATGGAGTAGCACCATTCCTCACAGGTCTTCTCACTTACAACTAAACAACCTGAACATAAAACAAACATGAGGAGTCTCTGAAGGATGGGAAGGGGAAGGGGGCTTCTGACAAACCTGAGGACTTGAGGAATGAGTTGGCTATGAGTTTCCTGGTTTCTTTTACCATCCTTATCATCCGCAACCCTCCAGTCCTGAACGACCAACAGGCAAAAGCCAAAAGAGCTCTAGGAAAACCTGCTACTCCCAGCCAGATAGCCAAGAAAGGGGTAGCTGAACAGAACAAACAGAAAGCCACCTCCCTCCCCACTGTGATTTCTTTGAGACTGAGCAGGAAGTTCATAGTTGGTTTTCCACCTCATCCTATCCCCTCCCTCCCCTCACCCTCACCCCGACCTCCCAAGCAAGCAGAGTGTTTCTCCCATTACCTCCCCCACCAGGTGATAAATAAGGACTTTATCTTCCCTCTCTGGCCACATCACATCATCAGAGAGCTGAGCTTGCACCCCACACAGCAGTCAGGAGGCTTCGCCAGATAGTGTAATACAAAGCTGTCTCTACTAGGCTTTACCAGCTCCCCATGAGAAACCAGAACAAGGTGAGGTACAAAAAGTGAGTAAATATTTCACTTTCTCCTCTTCTCTGTGACCAGAGTGACCCAGTAGAGAGCTCTAGTTCCACCAAGTGCATACTTGGTAACTCACTTCAGTCATGTCTGACTCTGTGAGACCCTATGGACTGGAGCCTGCCAGGATCCTCTGTCCATGGGATTCTCCAGGCAAGGATCCTGGAGTGGGTTGCCATGCCATCCTCCAAGGGCTCTTTCTGACCCAGGGATCGAGTCTGCCTACCTTACATCTCCTGCATTGTCAGGCAGGTTCTTTACCACTAGCACCATCTGGGAAGACCATAGTTCCACTAGACCCATCATGAACTAGAGAGAATAAGATGTGGAAGGCAGAGCTAGTTGGTATTCCACATCTACCTATGTAGTAAGAGTAGTAGGGGCAAGATGTTGAGCTTCCACCCCCACCCA
Organism: Nanger dama; assembly: GCA_917880005.1. NCBI lineage: Eukaryota > Metazoa > Chordata > Mammalia > Artiodactyla > Bovidae > Nanger > Nanger dama. The sequence continues at coordinate 61,357,119 of CAKJTW010000004.1, read as the reverse complement.
TCCTATAGCAACAAAACAGAATGACTCAGCCTTCCTTATCCCACTCCCTGGTGTCAGCAGGGCTCAGAAGGAAGCTGCTGATCTTCCTCCACTTAGAGGTAAAGAGTGATTAAAGCTCATGTCCTGCTTTCTCAAGGATGGTAGCAATGGGTTATTTCCAGCCCACTCCCTTCCTAAAAGGCTGTGAGAATGTTCAAATCAAGTTAGCCCTCTCATTTACACCTACCTAGTGGGACTGCCTACTAAAAAAAACTAGAATAAAACGAGGATCCAGTATTTCATAATATAATATCCAAAATGTCCATGATATATGAAAAATCCCTTCTCATACCAAAGGCCAAGAGAAAAACAACATGAAGAACATAACTTCTGCCAACACTGAGATTTATCAGATGTTGAAATTCTGTGATAAGGGTTTTAAAGACTCCATCGTGACTGTGCTTCACAAGGCCATTACAAAGAAAGCAAAACTACAAAATATCAGCAAAAATAATAGATGTAAGAGAGAAAATGGAAATTCTAGAGCTGAAAAATTTAATAACTGAGATAAACAAAAACGAGCACAAATCTTGTTGGATATGCTCCAAGGTAAAGTGGAGACAAGAAACACTCAATAAGCTGAAAACATTAATAGAATTTACAAAATCGGAACAAAAGTGAGAAAATAGATTGGAAAATAAGTGGGCAAGAACCTTCAGGACATTTTTTTATTTTTTTAAAGCTAGTATTCATACCACTCGAGGCCTAGAGCTATATGACTTTTTCATAGTAGATCTACCCTTATAGAATGACTAGAGGATACAGTTGAAACAAAACAGAAAATTGTTAGGGAAAACACTGACTGAAACCACCCACCCTGGCCAGGCAAGATTATAGCCTGAATATAGCTCACTTGCAAGAGCTATCTTACAACACAAGGGTTGTATGGAACTAACAGCTACCATCAGCTGGAATAATTTGAGGACTGTCAAAAGAAGTGAAGAGACACCAGTCTATATGTTCTACCAACCTCCCAGAATCTTTCTTACTGGAATCCAGCTAAAGTGAGTGACGCAAGTGCGTCAGGAAGGACCATGTGTCAGAGTGACTGGGCAAAGAGCACGGGGGACTCAACCCATTACCGTAAAACCCAAGACTGCAAGTCAAGAGTCAGAGCAGTTCTCCTAGATTCCCAAATGTTGCTGTTCTCTGCCTGGGCACCCCTTATCAAAAAATTCTGTTGCTTGTCAGCCCATGTGTCTCCTTGGATAAGTAATTTTCAAGTGTTAGACAGGAGCCCACTCTTGGGCCCTGGAAGGGTTCCTCCTTTCTGCAACAAAATGACAGAATGAGGCTTGGAATTTCAGAAAGGAAAATAATATAGAAATGAGTAAAAATAGGGGTAAATAAAACAGACACTCTCACTTCTTATTTCTTAACACAAGCCTATCTGATCTGAAGGTCAATATATATAAAATAAGTACTTAAGACAATTACATTTTAAAATTATGAAAAGTAAAAATACTTAAATGAAAATAAAGTTTCTGTACTTGAAGTTCCCAAATGTCAGTACTAGTAGACTATATAAAAGTATGACTGGAAAAGGTCAGTTTTCATTGCAATCCCAAAGAAAGACAATGCCAAAGAATGACTAAAATACAGTATAATTGGTCTCATTTCATATGCTAACAATGAAATCCTCAAAATCCTTCAAGTTAGGCTTCAAAATATGTGAACCAAGAACTTCTAGATGTATAAGCTGGATTTAGAAAAGGTAGAGGAGCCAGAGATAAAATTGCCAATAGCCACTGGAACATAGAAAAAGCAAGGAAATACCAGATAAACATCTACTTCCATTTCATTTACTATGCTAAAGCCTTTGACTGTGTGGATCACAACAAACTGTGGAAAGTTCTTAAAGAGATGGGAATACCAGATCACCTGACCTGCCTCCTGAGAAGCCTGTATGCAGGGCAAGATATAACAGTTATAACTGGACATGAAAATACAGACTGGTTCCAAATTGGGAAAGGAGTTCAAGGCTACATACTGTCACCCTGTTTATTTAACTTATATGCAGAGCATACATCATGAAAAATGCCAGGCTGGATGACTCTCAATCTGGAATCAAGTTTTCCAGGGGAAATATCAGTAACCTCACATATGCAGATGACACCAACCTTATGGCAGAAAACAAATATGAACTAAAGAGCCTCTTGATGAATGTGAAAGAGGAGAGTGAAAAAGTGGGCTTAAAACTCAGTATACAAAAAACAAAGATCATGGCATTCAATCCCATCACTTCCTGGCAAATAGATGGGAAAATAATGGAAACAGTGACAGACTTTGTTTTCATTTGCTCCAAAATCACTGTAGATGATAACTGCAGCCATAAAATTAAAAGACACTTGTTCCTTAGAAGAAAAGCTATGACAAAAGTAGACAGAATATTAAGCAAGCACATCAATTCACTGACAGAGGTCCATTTAGTCAAAGCTATGGTTTTTCCACTAGTCATATACTTCATGAGAGTTGGACCATAAAGAAGGCTGAGTGCCAAAGAATTGATGCTTTTGAACTCTGATCCTTGAGAACATTCCTGGGAGTCCCTTGGAAACAAGGACATCAAACCAATCAATCCTAAAAGAAATCAATACTGAACATTTATTGAAAGGGCTGATGTTGAAGCTGAAGCTCCAACAATTTTTTGCTACCTGATGCGAAGAACTGACTCATTGAAAAACTCTCTGATGCTGGGAAAGTTTGAGGGCAGGAAGAGAAGCTGGCAAAAAAGGATGAGATGGTTGGATGGCATCATTTTCTCAATGGTCATGAGCTCAACAAATGCTGGGAGATAGTGAAGGTCAAGGAAGCCTGGCATGTGGTAGTCCATGGGGTTGCAAAGAGTTGATCATGACTGAGTGACAGAACAACAATAAGTAGACTGTAATCTATCACACACACAGAGATACAGACATGTGATATACATATACAAACATATTGTAAAACATATAGTAACTAGTAAGAAAGCTATAATTCAGACTTAAATTGAAGGAAATAGGGAAAACCACTAGACAATTCAGGTATGATTTAAATCAAATCCCTTATGACTATATAGTGGAAGTGAGAAATAGATTTAAAGGACTAGATCTGATAGAATACCTGATGAACTATGAACAGAGGTTCGTGACATTGTACAGAAGACAGGGATCAAGACCATCCCCATGGAAAAGAAATGCAAAAAAGCAAAATGGCTGTCTGAGGAGGCCTTACAAATAGCTATGGAAAGAAGAGAAGTGAAAAGCAAAGGAGAAAAGGTAAGATATAAGCATCTGAATGCAGAGTTCCAAAGAATAGCAAGAAGAGATAAGAAAGCCTTCCTCAGTGATCAATGCAAAGAAATAGAGGAAAACAACAAAATGGGAAAGACCAGAGATCTCTTCAAGAAAATTAGAGATACCAAGGGAACATTTCATGCAAAGATGGGCTCGATAAAGGAGAGGAGTGGTATGGACCTAAAAGAAGCAGAAGATATTAAGAAGAGGTGGCAAGAATACACAGGAAAACTGTACAAAAAGATCTTCAAGACCCAGATAATCACAATGGTGTGATCACTCACCTAAAACCAGACATCCTGGAATGTGAAGTCAAGTGGGCCTTAGAAAGCATCACTACGAACAAAGCTAGTGGAAGTGATGGAATTCCAGTGGAGCTATTTCAAATCCTAAAAGATGATGCTGTGAAAGTGTTGCACTCAATATGCCAGCAAATTTGGAAAACTCAGCAGTGGCCACAGGACTGGAAAAGGTCAGTTTTCATTCCAATCCCAAAGAAAGGCAATGCCAAAGAATGCTCAAACTATTACACAATTGCACTCATCTCACACGCTAGTAAAGTAATACTCAAGATTTTCCAAGCCAGGCTTCAGCAATACATGAACCATGAACTCCCTGATGTTCAAGCTGGTTTTAGAAAAAGCAGAGGAACCAGAGATTAAATTACCAACATCTGTTGGATCATGGAAAAAGCAAGAGAGTTCCAGAAAAACATCTATTTCTGCTTTATTGACTATGTCAAAGCCTTTGAATGTGTGGATCACAACAACTGTGGAAAATTCTGAAAGAGTTGAGAATACCAGACCACCTGACCTGCCTCTTGAGAAATCTGTATGCAGGTCAGGAAGCAACAGTTAGAACTGGACATGGAACAACAGACTGATTTCAAATAGAAAAAGGAGTATGCCAAGGCTGTCACCCTGCTTATTTAACTTATATGCTGAGTACATCGTGAAAAACGCTGAACTGGAAGAAGCACAAGCTGGAATCAAGATTGCCAGGAGAAACATCAATAGCCTCAGATATGCAGATGACACCACCCTTATGGCAGAAAGTGAACAGGAACTAAAAAGCCTCTTGATGAAGGTGAAAGAGGAGAGTGAAAAAGTTAGTTTAAAGGTCAACATTCAGAAAACTAAGATCATTGCATCTAGTCCCATCACTTCATGGGAAATAGATGGGCAAACTGTGGAAACAGTGTCAGATTTTATTTTGGAGGGCTTCAAAATCACTGCAGATGGTGATTGCAGCCATGAAATTAAAAAGTGCTTACTCCTTGGAAAAAAATTTATGACCAACCTAGATAGTATTTTCAAAAGCAGAGATATTACCTTGTCAACAAAGCTCTGTCTAGTCAAGGCTATGGTTTTTCCAGTGGTCATGTCTGGATGTGAGAGTTGGACTATAAAGAAAGCTGAGCACCGAAGAATTGATGCTTTTGAACTGTGGTGTTGGAGAAGACTCTTGAGAGTCCCTTGGACGGCAAGGAGATCCAACCAGTCCATCCTAAAGGAGATCAGTCCTGGGTGTTCATTGGAAGGACTGATGCTAAAGCTGAAACTGCAATACTTTGGCCATTTCATGTAAAGAGTTGACTCACTGGAAAAGACTCTGATGCTGGGAGGGATTGGGAGCAGGAAGAGAAGAGGATGACTGAGGGTCAGATGGCTGGATGGCATCACCCACTAGATGGACATGAGTTTGAGGGAACTCTGGGTGTTGATGATGGACAGTGAGGCCTGGCTGTGCTGTGATTAATGGGGTGACAAAGAGCCAGACACGACTCAGCTACAGAACTGAACTGAACTGAAGAAAGCCATCAAGCTATATATAAAGAAAAACTATAGATATATTTATGTAGAATTCTAAGTGGGAAAATGTCTGTATCACCATAGGAAGACAAGTAAAAGAAAGAAGGGAGAAAGCAGAGGCAATACAAAATTTTAAAAGGTAATTAAGCCCTAATGCAGTGTTACCTCAAAAATATACAGACACATACCTCCTCCTGTCAAAGGCATAGATTGGCAGTGGGTTAGAAAAGTGATCCGTCAATATACTGTCTATTATGTCTATTAGAAATACACTTCAGATAAGGAATGTAGGTAGGTTAAGAACAAAAGAACAAAAATGTATATATCAAGCATATTTTATAAATGTGATAGTGCTATATATTAATTTTGGAGAAAGCAGACTTCAGAGGAAGGAAAATTACTACAAACTAAGACATTACAGAATGATAAAAAATATCAGTCCACCAAGAAGACATAGAAATCTTAACAACGTCCACACCAAAATAGCACAAGAGTCTCAAAATAAGTAAAAATTGAAAGAGCTGAAAGAAAAAACAGACAAATCTACAATTATGACATTCATCAGTCTAATCTTGGTAGGTGTTAAACTATTAGAAAATTATCAAGGATATAGAAAGACTGCATGACATAATAAATATAATTTTATACTCACACACACACACACAGTAAGTCACTTCAGGCCTGTCTGTCTCTGTGACTCTGTGGACTATAGCCTGCCAGGCTCCTCTGTCCATGGGATTCTCCAGGCAAGAGTCCTGCAATGGGTTGCCATACCCTTCTCTACTATATGTGTGAAAGTGAAAGAAAGTGAATTCGCTCAGTCGTGTCTGACTCTTTGCCACCCCATGGACTATAGCCTACCAGGCTCCTCCTTCCATGGGATTTTCCAGGCAGAAATACTGGAGTGGGTTGCCATTTCCTTCTTCAGGGGATCATCCCAACCCAGGGACTGAACCCGGGTCTCCCACATTGTAGGTAGACACTTTACTGTCTGAGCCACCAGGGAAGTTAATATATGTGTACATATATGTAAAACTTTCAATCCAACGAGAACATGTTACACATTCTTTTTTTTTTTTTTTTTTGCAATGGCTCATGAAACATTTACTAATAGAAGTCATATCTTGAGCCATCAAATAAATCTCAAAAATTTAAATTAGTCAAAATCATATGGAGTATATTCTTGGGCCAGGATATAATAAAACTAAAATGAATAAGACTTACAACAAGAAAAGCTCTAAACATGTCAAAATTAAGCAACACATTTCTGAATAATTCTATATACTAATATCAAAGAGGAAATCTCAAAGTGAATTAAAAAATAATAGTACTGAAGGTTAAATGAAATTACAATATCAAAATACATTGGCTTAGCTAGAAAGTACTGAGAGAATTTTCACAGGTCTAAGTAATCACATTAGGAGATTAGAATGTCTCAAATCAAAACAAAAAGACTGACTCTCTCCTGAGGAAGAGAGAACTCTTCCTGACTGTCTGATTCAAGCTGGTACATCTGCTTTCTTCCTGCCTTCAGACTCAAAGTAAAATGTGTGTTCTTTTTGAATCTAGAACCTCCACCTTCAGGCTGAATTGCACTATTAGCTTTATTGGGCCTATAACTTGATCTTGGGATTCACTAACTTTCATAATCATGGGTGAGTTCCTCAGAATAAGTCTTTTTATACACATGTATATTTATTTCTGGGCTTCCCTGGTGGTTCAGATGGTAAAGAATCCCCCTGGAATGCAGGAGACCTGGGTTCTATCCCTGGATTGGGAAGATCCCTGGGAAGAGGGCGTGGCAACCCCATTCCAGTATTCTAGTTTGGAGAATCTCCATGCACAGAGGAGCCTGGCGAGCAAGAGTCTATGGGGTCACAAAGAATCAAACATGACTGAGCAACTAAGCACACATATTTATTTCTATGTAAACACACATAATCTTGGTTCTCTTTCTCTGAAGGAGAAACACACCATAATATTCTTTTCAAACCTGGGAGGTCCATTTCCCTAGCCTCCCTCCTTTAGGGTTTTTTGTTGCCTTGTTAAGGCAACTTTGGCCTACTGAGTGCTGTAAGATTCCCACTAAAACTGGCTGCCAGAGCTATCATATGACTCAGCAATCCAACTACTGGGTATATACCCTCAGGAAACCATAGCTGACTGACACATGTACCAAAAATACATATATACCACAATATTCATTGAAGGACTGTTTACAGAGTGAAGTAAGTCAGAAAGAGAAAAACAAATATCATATATTAATACATATATATGATATCTGGAAAGATGGTACTGATGATCCTATTGGTAGAGCAGCAAAGGAAATGCAGACATAAAGAATGGACTTAAGGTCACAGTGGAGAAAGGAGATGGTGGGAAGACTTGAGAGAGTACTGTTGAAACATATACACTACCATATGTAAAGTAGATAGCCAGTGGGAATTTGCAGTGTGGTGCTGGGAACCCAACGCTGGTGTTCTGTTACAATCTAGAGGGTTGGAAATGAGGAAGAAGTTGTGAGAGTGGTTTAAGAGGGAGGAAATATATGTATACCTATGGCTAATTCATGTTGATGTATGGCAGAAACCAACACAATATTGTAATTACTCTTCAATTTAAAAATATATAAATATTTTTAAAGTCTGTGTCAGATGGATACTTTCTATTGTTGATGTGTATGTATGCTCAGTCGCTTCAGTCATGTCTGACTCTTTGCCACCATAGGGACTATAACCTCCAGGCTCCTTTATGTCCACCTGGTTCTCCAGGCAAGACTACTGGAGTGGGTCGCCATGCCCTCCTCCAGGGAATCTCTCCAACCCAGGGATCAAACCTGCAACTCCTGCCTCTTGCATTGCAACCAGGAGCCATTACGCACTGAGCCACCTGGAAAGTCATTCTATTTTTGATGATGGGTTCTAAAATCATTGGTGATTATCACATCCAAAGCCTTTCTTCTCTTGTCACTGATACATGTTGCCTGTAAGAACAGAATAATTGTTGGCCTGCAATAATTTTAATACCATGTGGCATAACTGCCTTGGCACTTGTTAGAGGTCATTCTTAAAGGATTGTTCAAAGTAAGTTTTCCAAAAATGAGTTTCCAGTATTCCCAGAAGTCCAAAGAGGAAGGAGCTAGAAGGAGGGCAGACATCCATGATGGTACTACACTGTGAAACCAGGTACCCTAGAGGAGCATTGTAACTTCACACTTAATCTTAAACAGTGATCTCATAACTCCACTTGCAAATGAGGCTCTCAATACCCAGGGAAAACACCTTACATATTCCATATAGCATTCCTGAACTAGGAGACACATTGACTTGTCAACGAGGAGTTATGATTGCTCTCTTTACTATGTGTCCTAACAATAGAGTAGTAGAAGTCTTTGGATTGAAGGGACCCATCTCTTTAATTACCTTTAACAAATCAAGTCAACAATCTGATTTAGGGGTCTCTTGAGGCAGACAGATAGTCAAGCAGGTGATTCTTTGTTTTTCTCTTAGCAATCAAAGTCACTATCATTCAAAGATTCCCTGCAGCCAGATGAGTGAATATAGATATTGCTGTTGCTACAATGTCATTGTATTATGAATGATCACTTCCTATGTGCTGGGGCTGGTCCAGGGGCTGGTCCAAATATGAAAGTATATGAATTATTCTCAATGGGATGGGAAGAGAGACTGCTATTTAATTAGAAAGGGTCACTGGGCTTTCTAAGTGACAGTATTCGTGGCCTGAGTCCATACATGCTGGGGTGATAGAGTTGGATTCAGAAGATAGAAGTTTTTGCAACAGAAATTATGGGAGCTACAGTAACTGTGAGTGGAAGTGAATGTAAGGAAACACTGTCTCCACTTCTTCTGTCAAAAATCGATAACTCGCATAATCATCTATTGGTTTCTGTGCTTGAAACACCACTGTCTTGATATTTAAACAGTACCATGTCAATACCCCTTGATGTGGTAACTTCCTTAAAAATAACTGGCAAATGATTTCATACAACAATAGGAAGTAATAAAACAGTTACATACCAGACAGATGTAATACATGTCTTCATTTCATAATATAGTTCAGAGTTTTCTTTTAAAGAAACACAGAAGTGAACCCTTCTTTCTAACTCCTGCAGTTGCTATTTTTCTCCTTTCTTTTATCATCTCCATAAATAGCATGCTTCTGAAGTTGATATTGTAATATCTATGTGTGTTTAAAATTTTAGTTCAAATACAAGTTTTCACAATAAATAATAGTGTTTGGTGTATTTTGAAACTTGTAGTAGTGGCAATTTTCTCCACATGTTCCCTTACTTCTTCCTTTCTTTAATGTTTTTAATATATTCTCATACATTTTTGTATTTTCCTCTTTCTAAAGTATAAATCTCTAAATACAAGTTTGTAGCTGCATTAACACTGTGAAGGTAATCCCGGGAATCTTAGCACTGTATTCTCATACTTTAAATTTTATACTTTTAATTTTATTGAAGTATAATTTATAATTTTATACTAATTTCTGCTGTATATCATGATTCAGTTATACTTATATATGTGTATAGATACATATATATTAATATTCTTTTTCATAATGATTTATCATAGATATTAAATGTAGCTCCCTGTACTATATAATAGAAACATGTTTATTCATCCTTTATATAGTAATATTTTGCATAAGTTTCAAACATGCTAGACATCATGTAATTCTGTTTGGATATAAATGAAATGGTGATCAATTATTACCTCTCACTTTAGATTGGTTATAAATATCATGGTATTCCCATAGTCTCAATAATCACCAGAAATAGAGTAAAGGGAAAACTTTTAAAGTCCCGGCTACACAACTGCCTATTACAGGCTTTTGAGAGCAGTATCTGAAGCCCACATTTGCCTTATCTAATTTGGTAACTGATCTACATATGTAGCAATTGCACTTTTGCAATCGGGTTCCCTGACAATGATCTCTTTCATTCTGGTAGAGACATCTCATTTTCTTAATGCTAACTTTTTATTTCATATGAGTTTTAATTTCATTATGATTATGTCTTTGAAAGCTGTTTCCTGACCATTGCAGCCTTCTGCAATGGTTATGCCTTCCTTCAAGTCACTCATTGTTCCCGCACTGGCACCCTCCTTAAGCTTGCTCTATGGTCTATTCAATAGGAAAATGTTGTGCCAATTGTTAAGCTCTTGTATCTCAGTTTCAACATTTCTTGTGTATGCTCTGCTGTATGATGCTGTAGTTGAGACTCAAAATCCCATTGCTGCTTTGCCAGCTGCTCCCTGTTTGGCTCTACCAATAGAGACAGGAGACACAGCATATATTCCATCTACTAACTGTTGTCTACAAGGTCCTTCCTCAGTATCTCATAGTTTTCCAAGTATAGACATTTTACCCCCTTAGTTATATTTATTCCTACATATTACATTATTTTTATGTGTTTGTAAAGGGAATTGTTTTTAAAATTTATCTTCCTGATAGTTCATCATTAGTATATAGAAATGTAATCGATTTTGGTATACTAATTTTGCACCCCACAACTTTGTCAGATTCATTGATGAATTCTAGTAGATGGGGGCAGAAATGGAAACAATCACAAACTTTGCTTTCTTGGGCTTTGAAATCACTTCAGATTAAATTAAAGATGCTTGCTTCTTGGAAGAAAAACCACGATGAACCTAGGCAGTGTATTAAAAGCAGAAACGTCACTTTGCCAACAAAGTTCCATCTAATCAAAGCTATAGCTTTTCCTGTGGTCATGTACAGATATTAGAGTTGAACCATGAGAGGGATGAGCACTGAAGAATTGATGCTTTGGAACTGTGGTGCTAGAGAAAATTCTTGAGAGTCCCTTGGACAGCAAGGAGATCAAACCAGTCAATACTAAAGGAAATCAGCCCTGAATATTAATTGAAGGACTGAAGCTGAAGCTCCAATAATTTGGCTACCTGATGCAGAGAGCTGACTCGTAGGAAAAGACTCTAATGTTGGGAAAGATTGAGAGCAGGAGAAGGCAGCAACATAGAATGAGATGGCTGGATGAAATCTTTGACTTAATGGACATGAGTTTGAACAAACTCCAGAAGATACTGAAGGACAAGGAAGCCTGGCATTCTGCAGTCCATTGAGTCACAAAAAGTCAGGCACAACTGAGTGATTGAATGACAATAACAAAGTAGTTTTGAAAGCATCTTAAAATGTTTCTACGTAGAGTACCATGCCACCTGCAAACAGTGACAGTTTTTCTTCTTTTCCAATTTGGACTTTTATTTGTTTTTTCTTGCCATATTGCAGTGGCTATAACTTCCAATACAATGCTGAGTAAAAGTTTCAAGAAAGGACATATTTGTCTTGTTCCTGATATTAGAGGTAAGCCCTCAACACTTCACCATTAGGTATAGTATTAGCTGCAGGTTTCTATTATATGGCCTTTATGTTTAGGGATGTTCTCTCTATATCCACTTTGTGGAAAGTTTTTTTCTTAAATAGGTGTTGAACTTTGTCAATAAAAGCTATAAAGGATAGGCTGTTTATTTGAGCTCTTTCTTGTTTCTTTTTCTTTTTATAATTTTTATTTTTACTTTATTTTGCTTTACAGTACTGTATTGGTTTTGCCATACACTGACATGAATCAACCATGGGTGTACATTGGGAACTCTTTCTTGTTTCTTGAGGCAAGATTGAATTACTATAAATTTCCCTCTTAGAACTGCTTTTGCTGTGTTCCCTGATGGCTCCCACGGTAAAGCGTCTGCCCTTAATGCGGGAGACTTGGGTTCAATTCCTGGGTCGGGAAAGTCCCCTGGAGAAGGAAAAGGCAATCTACTTCAGTACTCTTGCCTGGAAACTCCCATGGACTGAGGAGCCATTAGGCTACAGTTCATGGGGTTGCAAAGAGTCGGACACGACTGAGTGACTTCACTTCATTTCATATAGGATTTGGAGCACACTCTTCTTGTTTTCATTTCTGTTTAAGTATTTTTATATTTACCCTTTGATTGCTTCAGTAATCCATTGGTTAAGTTACAATTGTTTAGCTGTCACACGTTTGTGGGCTTTGCGGGTTTTGCCGTATATTGATGTCTAGCTTCATAGCATTGAGGAAAGGATATTTCAGGGGGTGGGGGTAGAGGTGGGGGGAGGGGTCCTGGATCTTGTGTGAGCCTGCTGGTGGGTGGGGCTAGTTTCTCATATGATTCAGTTGCAGTATCTGATGTGTCCTAAAGCTGATACTGGAGTGCTGAAAAGTGAGTCAGGATCCTGAGGTGGCTGTTTGAGGGGTTCAAGGTGTCTCTGAGCTGGTGTAAATCTGCTGATTAGTGGGACTGGTTCTGGGTATCCTGAGATTAGTGTCAGCCCACAGATGGCTAGAACCATGCCCTGATGTCACTGGTTGTGGGGCCCAGGGGGTCACAGTGGTGATGTTGGCCTATGGAAGGTGCCCCCAGGGCTCAGGTGATCCTATAACTGTTTCAGGACTCCTGGTGGATGAACTGAGTCCTGACATGGTAGGCTTTGGGGCTGTGATGGTCCTGGGTCTGGTGTCTGCCTGGTAGTGAGTGGGGCCAGAGACCAAAGGATTCCAGGGTTGGAGCCTATCCACTGATGGGTGAAGCTGGGGCCAGTGCTGGCTCACTGGTGGATGAAGCCAGGTTCTTGGGGACCCAGAGGTATCTTGACAGCCTGTTGTTGATGGGGCTAGAGTCCAAGTAACCCTGAGGCTGATGCTTGCCCAGTCAGGAATGGGGCCAAGCCCTGGTCCTCTGGTGCACAGAATCATCACTATATCTATTTAACATTCTACTGGAGATTTCAACCAAGGAAATGAAACAATGAAAAGAACTAAAAAACACTCATACTGGAAAAGAAGAAAACCATCACTATCTGCAGAAGACAGAGCCTTGCATGCAGAATATCAATACTAAAACATTGCTAAAACATTATTAGAATTAATAAATGAGTTCAGCAAGGTTGCAGGAGACAAGAGCAATATAAAAAAATCAATTGTATTTATAAGAACTTACAATGATCAATCTGAAAGGGAAATTAGGAAAATAATTCCATTTATAATAATATTAAAGATAAAATAATTAAGAGTAAATTTTACAAAAGAAATGCAAAACCTATACTGAGAACTATGAAACTTTGCTTTAAAGTATATTTAAAATATCTACATAAATGAAAGTCAATCACACATTAGTGGGCCAGGAGACCTAACATTATTAAGATGGCAATACTCTCTGACAGCCTTCTTTGTAGAAATTGACAAGCTGATCCTAAAATTCTTATAGAGTTGCAAGGAACCTGGAATAGTCAAAAGAATTTTTTTTTAAAAAAGCAAATTAGGATGCCTCATACTTCCCAGTTTTAAAAATTACTACAAAGCTACAGTGATCAAAAAGTATGACAATGTCATAAGGATAGAAATAGAGAAATAGAATAGAATTAGAGGTCAATTCCAACTCTTGCAAAAACCTTTTCAACAAAAGGTACTGTGACAACTCCATAGCCACATATGAAAAAAGAATGACGATGAAAAACTTGTGCCCGCAGCTACAGGGTAGCCTCAGCTCACTGCAACTAGAGAAAGCATGTGCAACAAAGACCCAGTGCAACCAAAAATAAATAAATAATAAAATTTATTTAAAAGATAAATATTTTTAAAATTTGACTATGGAAAAACCTGACAGCAGAACAAAAATGATGCATTTTTGAAAATAGTTGACAGTTTCTCAGAAAATTAAACAGTTGCCAATGACCCAGCAATTCTACGAGAGAACTCTACTCCCAGGAGAAATGAAATACGTCCTCACAAAAACTTCTATACAAATGAGTATAGAAGTTATATGACTAACACCTCAAAGTTAAAAACCACCCAGATATTCATTAACTACTGAAAGGACTTTGATTTTACAAAAGTGGCATATCCACGTATGCACTCAGTGGCTCAGTAATGTCTGACTTTTTGCAACCCCTGGATTGCAGGGTGCAATACTCCTCTCTACATGGAATTTTCCAGACTAGAATACTGGAGTGGGTTGCCATTTCCTTCTCCAGGGGATCTTCCCGACCCAGGTATCAGACCTGCATCTCCTGTGATTCCTGCATTGGCAGATTCTTTGCAGCTGGCTCACCTGCAAGGTATATCTATATGAAGGAATATCATTCAACTATAAAAGGCATGAAATACTGATACATTCTCTATATCAATGAACACTGAAAATATTACCCAAAGCAAAATAACTCAATCACTAAAGACCACATAATATTATATTACACCTATATGAATTGCCCATAGTATGCAAATATATAGATAAAGTCCATTAGTTGTTATTTAGGGCTAGAGTAGGGTGAGATAAAGGAGGTTAAAGGATATGAGCTTTCTTTCTGAGGTGAGGAAAATGTTCTAAAATTTACTGCAGTGATAGCAGAACACCTTTGGATACACTTAAAACCATTGAATTTTACAATTTAGATGGTGCATAAATTACATCTTAATAATGTGATTAAAATAGTAGCTGTGATGAGACTCTAGGCAGACACATAAGCAAATGGAGATGATTAGTTGCACATACGGTTAGCAATGTGAGTAGTGTAGTCTTTGAACTCAGATGACTTTTGCGGTTTGGAAGACTCAAAGAGGAACAAGGTTCAGGGTATCTAGGAGGTGTCATTTTGATCCACTTAAAGGGTATTTGATCCTCGTGGTGACTGATGAGGACAGAGGTTTGGAAGAGGAGTACCTGTGTTTTAACCTGTGGCACTTGAAACAGCTGAGCGATGGGCTTCTTGAGTCTCATTGTGTAAAATGAGGAACTCCTGGTCCATGTCCCTGGGCATCAGAGATCAGGAGCCATTTCAGAGGACTGACCAGAGGCTCTGAGAACTGCCACAGGGCATGCTGACCATTGCACCTCACCTTTTTCTTTTATTCAGAAAACTACTCCTGTCTTTCTCTGTGGTTACTTCCCTGTCAAGTTTTAGTAGACTGCAATATCTGTGAGGTCTTGTGAGTTGAGTTTATTTCTTCCTGAAAGTTAGATAAACAAAACTATCCACTTTGTTTTTCTTTCCGATTTGTGTCTCCACTCTGCTGGACACTTCCATTAACTTTGACTTATAAGATACCAACTGCTTTGCTCCAGGCTTAAAATTCCCCCAAATTTAGTAATATTTGGGCAGTGGCTCCATTCTGGAAACTTAACTGATATATAAAATGCATGCTTAACCAACCTCTGAAATGCTTAACCAACCTCTGAGATATAAAGCAGCTTCAGTCATATCCAACTTTTGCAACTGCATGGACAGTAACCTGCCAGGCTCCTCTGTCCATGCGGATTCTCCAGGCAAGAATAGTGGTATGGGTTTCCATGACCTCCTCCAGGTTATCTTCGTGACCCAGGCATCAAACCTGTTGTCTCTTACTGGCAGGCAGGTTCTTTACTACTAGCACCACCTGCGAAACCCAAAGAAGTCCATGAATAGGAACCAACAGTCCAGAAGTCAGAGGACTCTTCCTTAGTGACTACGTTTGCAGTGGTTCCAGACAGACTCTTGATGAACATGTGATGAACAGAGCAGAGATGTTATCATATGTTTGACAAGAAGACTGAGACAGTTATATTGGGCAAAAGGGTGGCAAGTGCTGAGTCCCATCACAGTTGCGTCATTACATCAAAATGTAAATGTGACAATAGTAGATCTGGATGTAATTGCAAAACAAATCTGAGGATTAATGACTTGCCTGTTACAGGAGGAATCCATATATAAGGCATTTTACTTGGTGTTATTTCTGAACATTAATTTCTTTTCCTATTGTAGAGTCGGGTTTCATAGCTATAGGCATTCTGAAAATTGATCCATCAATGAAGAAAAATGCTGACATTTTTAAACCAAAATTGCTTTTATAATTAAAGAGCATGCATTTTGTCTCAAGTGTTTCTAAAGTAAGAAAATAGCTTGCAGGGTAAACTGGGACATGCGTTGCTTTCATTCCACCAAGTAAATCAGTATAAATGAGAAACTGATAAAGTAATTCATTGAGTCAACTCTCAAATTCCAAGTGTTCCTTGTGACTCTGAATCCAAATATTCACAGTCTGTTTTCTCAGTTCTAATATGAAAAAGGTGATTAATATCACCTCTCAGCTCTGGTTTTCCAAGACTCTATGTCTCGTGACTGGTCAGGTAGTGCTATTTAAAGGTCAAGAGTGTCCTCTCTGGAGTTAGACATATTTTGAATGGAGCTCTGGTTCCATTATTTACTTTTTCAGTGCACTTCACAAGTTTTCTAACTTTCCTGGATCACGGGTACTTAATATGCAATATGGAAGGATGAACAGAGCCCTCTGCATAAAGAGGTTCTATGAATTAAAGGGAGAACCAATGTAAAACATTTAGCACAATCCCTTACTTTTTAATGGAGAAAGAAATGGCAACCCACTCCAGTATTCTTGCCTGGAGAATCCTGTGGACAGGGGAGCCTGGTGGGCTGCTGTCCATGGAGTCGCAGAGAGTCAGACACGACTGAAGCAACCTAACATGTATAAATGCACTGGAGAAGGAAATGGCAGCCTACTCCAGTGTTCTTGCCTGGAGAATCCCAGGGACAGGGGAGCCTGGTGGGCTGCTGCCTATGGGGTCGCACAGAGTCAGACACGCCTGAAGTGATTTAGCAGCAGCAGCAGCAGCTTACCTTTTAAAGGTTCCATCTTCAAATGCAGTAACGCTGGGAATTAGAGCTTCCATGTGTGAATTTTAGAGGACACACAGTTCAGTTCATAACATGCCACTCCATAGCACTCAAGAGTATTTTATCTTATGTAAAGTATATGGTTACAAAAAGAGTCAGTGCCCAATGGCAAGTCAGAAAACTGTATTGCTTTCTTTGTTTTCAATTAGTTTTTGTTTTTATTTTGTATTTTAGCACTATAATCTGCATATCTGAGGTTACTGATATATCTCCCAACAATCTTGAATCCAGCTTGTGCTTCATTCAGCATGGCATTTCATGTTGGTGGCTTCAACGATAAAGTGTCTGCCCACAATGTGGGAGACCTGGGTTAAATCCCAGGGTTGGAAAGTTCTCCTGGAGAAGGAAATGGCCGCCCACTCCAGTTCTCTTGCCTGGAAAATCCCATGGACGGAGGAGCCTGGTAGGTTACAGTCCATGGGGTCACAGAGAGTCGGACATGACTGAATGTCTTCACTTTCACCACTTTCCCTCTGCATATAAATTAAACAAGCAGGCTGACAATATATAGCCTTGATGTACTCCTTTCCTGATTTGGAACCACTCTGTTGTCCCATGTCCAGTTCTAACTGTTGCTTCTTGACCTGCATATAGATTTCTTAGGAAGCCTTAGATAGGCAGATGACACCACCCTTATGGCAGAAGGAGAATTAGAGAGCCTCTTGATGAAAGTGAGAGAGAAGTGTGAAAAAGTTGGCTTAAAACCCAACATTCAGAAAACTAAGATCATGACATTCAGTCCCATCACACTTCATGGAAAATAAATGGGGAAACAACGGAAATAATGAGAGGCTTTATTTTTGGAAGCTCCAAAATCACTTCAGACTGTGGTTGTAGCAATGAAATTAAAATACACTTGCTCCTTGAAAGAAAAGCTATGACCAACCTAGACAGCATATTAAAAAACAGAGACATTATTTTGCCAACAAAGGTTCACCTAGTCAAAGCTATGCCTTTTCCAGTATGTATGGATGTGAGAGTTGGACTATAAAGAAAGTTGAGTGCCTGCCAAAGAATTGATGCTTTTGAACTGTGGTGTTGGAAAAGACTCTTGAGAGTCCCTTGGACTGCAAGGAGATCAAACCAATCAATCCTAAAAGCAATCAGTCCTGAATATTCATTGGAAGGATGGATGCTGAAGCTGAAGCTCCAATACTTTGGCCACCTGATGTGAAGAAATGACTCATTGGAAAAGACCCTTATGCTGGGAAAGATTGAAGGCAGGAGGAGACAGGGATGACAGAGAATGAGATGATTGGATGGCATCACTGACTCACTGGACATGAGTTACAGTAAGCTTTGGGAGTTGGTGATGGACTGGGAAGCCTGGGGTGCTGCAGTCCCTCGGATCACAGAGTCGGACATGACTGAGTGAACTAACTATTAGCACTGTGAACCTATAAACAAACAATTCTTAAAACTAAAGCTTAAATATCAGTGTTTGGAAATCTTTTGGCTATTCTTGCTTGCTACTGGGGATTCCTGTCAGCCATCTATCCAGACCCTGATTGTCACCAGGGCAGTCACCAGGAAGCTCCTTCCCCCTTTCATTCTCCCTGTTCTGCTTTCCATCTTCAACCTACCTCTGTCCCTTCTCAAAACCTGTTTTTGAAGTGGAAAAATTGAGCCTCATCTTGGCTTAGTGTCTCTTCCAAGACCATATGCTAATGAAACCCCACCTTCTAGTCAATGCACAGCTTTTAGTGCAAGGGACCAATACTAGAAAAGCTATTAGCTCCACCTAGAAGATGGAAGGAGAGTAGTCAACTTTGATCATTTTAATGGTTTTTATCTTATTAGTATATTTAATTTACAATGTCATCTTAAATACTGCTGTATAATAAAGTGATTCAGTTGTGTGTATCTATATATACTCTAGAGAAGGAAATGGCAAACCAGTCCAGTATTCTTGCCTGGAGAATCCCAGAGACAGAAGAGCCTGGTGGGCTGCTATCTATGGGGTCACACAGAGTAGGACATGACTGCAGCAACTTAGCAGCAGCAGCATATATACTCCTTTATATTATTTTCATTATGGTTTATCATAGGATATTAAACATAGTTCTCTGTGTTATAAACTAGGATCTTATTGCTTATCCATCATACTGCATCTGCTAACCTAACCTCCCTTCCAAATCCCCAATCTCTTCCACCTTGGCAACAAGTCTATTCTCTCTGTCTATGATTCTGTTTCTATTTCATAGATAAGTTCATTTGTGTTATATTTTAGACTCCACATGTAAGTGATCTCATACGTATTTGACTTTCAGACTGACTTCACTTAGTATGATAATCTCTCACTGCATGATTTTGTACAGATTTGACATAGTTAAATTGTAATTGGAGAAAGGCTGCTGAGGCTTGGGCACTGTTTGGAAAAAATGAGAAAGTTGGAAGGAAACACAAGAACATGACATTTTGTGAAGAAACAAAACAAAAGTTTAATTCTTAAAATATTTGATGAATTCTGACATCTTTTATTGTATTTCATAGGTTGTTATGAGTATTACATTGGTTTCTCAACAACTAGCAGGTTGTTGATCTGAGGTTTGCAAAATACTGGCTTTTAAAAGTTAATTAACCAAAATTCAAGAGCTATTCAGAGTTGTAGACAGGATTCCAACAAGTTTGCCCAAATCAAGAGCCTGCCCAAGCACTATTAAAAGCATGAAAAGTGTGTGTCTTCTCCAGGGGGTGAAAAAGTATTCATGAGCCTGCAGGAGTTTTCAGTGAAAGCAACTAACAGAGAAATGGGGGAAAAAAGATCTTTCACCTTTTACCCAGAACTGTTCATGCCTGCCTGTGAGGGCGACAGGATTCTCCTTGAAATGAGAAAGCAGACTGAGTTAGGCAGTTAACTTTGAAGATGCTTCGCACAACTGCTGTTTTAAAGCATTTTTATAAAACTCAACGCTGTCATTAGAACTGTGATCCTTGCACAGTGGTGATGCCGTAGCTCATTAGGCCTGTGTGAGTTGTAATAAATGGAGAGGAGCATGGTGTGTTTATGCAGCAAGTTTAAGGCCATGGTAAGTACATGGAACAGATCTTTGTTTTTTTTTTCTCCCCTCCATTAGAATTCCTCCAGTCTTGGATTAAGTACACACACACACACACACACACACACACACACACACACAACCACTGTGGCAACCCAATCCAGTACTCTTGCCTAGAAAATCCTATGGATGGAGGAGCCTGGTGCAAGCTACTGTCCATGGGGTCGCAAACAATCAGACATGACTGAGTGATTTCATGATTTCACTTCACCCAATCTCCAAAAACAAGTGGGAACTAAAAACTCAATAGTAGTAAAGAGTAGAGCTTAGTAGAATCAGGGCAAAGTCTTTAGGAAGAAGATAGGTAATAGAAGCAGCTCCAGTGCTCTGTCTGTACTTCTAGCTAAGAGACTCTTCAAGGACCTGGCTCCCGTACTGACAAAGAAAGCATTCATTCATGAAGACATTAAAGGAGAAAGACTCAAGCTCTACCCACAGATCTCCACTGCCCCACAACTGAAGTAGAAAGGGCCACCCACAGTGGCTTCCTCTCCTGCACTGGGACTTGGCCCCTGATTGTAGATTGTTCTTAAGTCAATGCATGGCCTCCCCTGAACAAGACAGCATGAGCTGCATTTGGCAAGAATGAGGTGACAGATGGAATAAGAGAACATGAAGAAAACCATACATACTGCATAATATTTCAAATATTAGGCATAGACTTTGCTATTTCCTCTTTCTTTCTTCACAAGAAAACAACAGAGACTCTCTAGGTCTTCTCACATAACTCCTCAAATGGTATTTGAATTTATTTTACCATGTTATCCCAAACCAAGGATCAGACTGATGCTGCTAAGTCACTTCAGTCAGGTCCGACTCTGTGTGACACCATAGACAGCAGCCCACCAGGCTCCTCTGTCCCTGGGATTCTCCAGGCAAGAATACTGGAGTGGTTTGCTATTTCTTTCTTCAATGATCAGACTATAGAGTTTTAAAAACTTTTTCATTTTTTTTTGTGGGTTGATATTTTTGTAAATTGCAAAACAACCTGGATGATGAGTTCATTTAAAATTTTTATAAAAATTTCTTAATATTTCTCTTATTTCCTCATCTTAACTCATGTAAGACTGCCAATAAAAAATTTACATTACTGATCTAACCTATTTTTGAATACCTCCATTGTTACTACAATGAATACTGGAGTGAGTTGTCATTGCCTTCTCCAGGAGGCCTTCCCAACCCAGGGACTGAACCTAGGTCTCTTGCGTTGCAGGAAGATTCTTTACTGTCTGAGCCACCAGGGAAGCCCCTAAAGTTCATTCTATCTTGTGACAATTTGATTGTATTTTCTGTACACAGAGAGAGTGGAACCAAGGAGCTAGGCATTCATCTGGGTAATGGAAACATAAAGATGACTAAGTGTGTCGTCAGGATCTGTGTGTGGAGAGGCTCTCAGCCCAGCCTAGAAAGCTGATATTTCAGTGAAGTCTTCTGGAAGAGAGAGTCCAGAACAGTTTTGAGGGAAGAATAGAAATTAATCAAATGTGATAAGAAAATGAACACTGTTTTGAGCAGATCAAACAGCATGATTAAACATGAAAATATGAATAAGTCTTCAAAAAAGCAGTTTTATGTATAGGAAATTAAAGCCCTCTTTCTCTCTTTCTCTTTCTTCTTTCCATATGACCAATATGATATAGAGCTATACTGCTCTCACTGTAGCTTCTAGGTATTGGTTTTAGCTTTACTTATGGGGATCAATGTCAGTTAGGACATTACCATCACTAATAGCCAAAAGAAAGCAAGAGAGAGAGGGAGAGAAGAAAAAGAAGGGGAAGAAGGGATGACAAAGATGCAGACAAAGCATAATAGGAAGAAGAAGAGGAAGAGAAAGGAGAAGAGGAAGAGGGGCATGGAGAAAGGAAGAAAGAAAAGAATCTCAAAGCAAATTAGCTCTAAGAAAATAAATATAATTATTTCAAATATCACAGAAAAGGCATCATTTTCCATTCTCAGAATCTCCCACCAATTCCCCCTTAGTTTAATCTGCCACATTCCTATAACCTAAACACAGTGATAGGGCATGAAAACATATGCATAGACTGTACTGTACTGTACTATGCAAAACATATGCTGTAGAACTTCTCACATTTTACTCCAGAACTGTCT
Source organism: Nanger dama (assembly GCA_917880005.1). Classification (NCBI taxonomy): domain Eukaryota; kingdom Metazoa; phylum Chordata; class Mammalia; order Artiodactyla; family Bovidae; genus Nanger; species Nanger dama. The sequence goes on along the minus strand of CAKJTW010000004.1, from coordinate 61,335,078 downwards.
CTCTGGTGAATCCCACATCAGTCACATTAGGAAAGAGTGATTTATCTGCTTCAGACACTCCTCATACCACCCTTAGCCTAATCCATGCCTGACCTCACTCCCACATGGCTCATCTTTGAGATTTTAGATTTCCATCTCTGGAGACAGTGCTTCTCTCTCTTTGGTCCAGGTTAAGTTCTTCTAGTATATAGTTACACTTCATTCTCTCTCTCTCTCTCTTTATTTTTTTTGCTTCCTGCTTTCATAAATAAGTTAATGAGAATTGTAACTGTACTTTAATTGTGAAGTCTCACTTTCCTACTAGAATGAAAGATCTATGAAAATAAAGAAAAAATATGTTTTGTCTTTCTAGGCATAATAGTGTGCTTCTGCATATTAGTCATTTAATAAATACTTGCAGATGAGTATGTAAATTCTTCAAATAATATTAATAATGGTAAAATTTCTGAGTATTTACTCTGTGATAGTTTGGAGACAACCATAATGAAAAAGGAAGGCAAGAAGACGTGAAGTCACTTGTCCAAGGTGACACAGCTAAACAAGTAGCAAAGCTGGGATTTGAATATTGACAGCTTGACCATAGAATATCAGGAGAAATATCAATAATCTCAAATATGCAGATGACACCACCATTATGACAGAAAGTGAAGAAGAACCAAAGAGCTTCTTGATGAAAGTGAAAGAGGAGAGTAAAAAGTTGGCTTAAAACTCAACATTCAGAAACTAAGATCATGTCATCTTGTCCCATCACTTCATTGCAAATAGATGGGGAAACAGTGGCTGACTTTATTTTTCTGGGCTCCAAAATCAAGTCAAGGGTATAGTTTTTCCAGTGGTCATGTCTGGATGTGAGAGTTGGAGTATAAAGAAAGCTGAGCACTGGAGAATTGATGTTTTTGAACTGTGGTGTTGGAGGAGACTCTTGAGAGTCCCTTGGACTACAAGGAGATCCAACCAGTCTATCCTAAAGGAGATCAGTCCTGGGTGTTCACTGGGAGGACTGATGTTGAAGCTGAAACTACAATACTTTGGCCGCCTGATGCAAAGTGCTGACTCATTTGAAAAGACCCTGATGCTGGGAAAGATTGAGGGCAGGAGGTGAAGGGCATGACAGAGGATGAGATGGCTGGATGGCATCACCAACTCAATGGACATGGGTTTGGGTGGACTCCAGGAGTTGGTGACGGACAGGGAGACCTGGAATGCTACAGTTCATGGGGTCGCAAATAATCAGACACAACCGAGCAACTGAACTGAACTAAACTGACCATAGAATAAAAAGCACCTACCATGCACTTGTGTGTGCCTATGTGCTAAGTTGCTTCAGTTATGTCTGACTCTGAGAAATCCTATGGACCACAGTCCACTAGTCTCCTCTGTTCATGGGATCCTGCAGGCAACAGTAGTGGAGTGAGTTGCCATGCCTTCCTCCAGGATAGCTTCCCAATCTGGGGATTGAACCCATCTCCTGTGGCTCCTGCTTTGTAGGCAGATTCTTTATCTCTGAGCCACTAGGGAAGCCCACTATATTCTTGTAACTCTGAGTGATTCACTCTAATAAAAACCCAAATAACATGAGCAAACCAGGCTTGAGCTCTCTTTCTCCAGTCTGGACTTACGTCTTTGATGCCCAAACTTCTCCAATTTAATTAACACTGCCAAAGTCTTTACTGAGAGGGAAAGGAGTATTTGGATTAAAATAAATTGGAAGTCTATGTCTTAGAAAGTCTTGACTATGACTTTGCCTCTAGAAACAGTAGTGTATAGCTGAGACCCCAGAGCCTTGAATGCAGTGACAGAATCCATGAGAAAGAAAGCTCTGTAACATACCATTTAAGGAAAGGGAGAGAATGGGAGGCATGGTTTTGATGGTACAGAACACTAAAATTACTCCTCAACATTGTCACTGCCATCCTGTAAGCTTCTACACTGAGGACTTTATAGGACCATCTGGGTCACAGGTGAAGAGAGAGTCTATGAGATGTCCACTTGATCTACCGGGGGAAATGGTCTTCGCGCAATATTGTTTGCAGGAAGATCAGATCAGACACCAAAGCCCAATTTGTTACAGCTGCTTTCTTTAAGTTTGATTTTTAAATCAATAGTTTACCATGGAAGTTAGTGTTCCTTTGCTCTGCCAGAGACAGGAGAGTATGAATATGTGAGAGGTGGGGAGGGAGGCAGGGAGCGAGGAGCATAGAACAAAGCTCTCTTAGCTGAAGGGAATTTATCTTGGTAGAGGAAATAATTTTGTTTGGGGAAAAAGCTTTGATAAGCTGGGAAGGAAGAGAGTGAAGTTATGAATATTGGCAAGAAGCAAGAAAGAGTAGAAAACACTCAAGGCCTAAGCTCCACAACTTTGGCACTTGGTCTGTGCCCCACGAAGGAGGGAGAAGGCCAGAGTGGGGAAGGATGAGAGAACAGCAGGTGTGGGGTGGTGAGAAGGATTAGAACTTGAAGGTAAGGTTCTCCATAGAGAGAAAAACCCAAGGAAAGGCCACAGGGTAGGCAACCAAAGGACACTTTAAACCATAAAATGTTTAATATTCAATTTGGAGGCTTTACCCAGCTGTGATGTGCCCTTTACCCCTTCTCCCTGCTGCCCTCCCTCAATTCAAACAGAATCTGCAAACACATATGACATATTGAAAACTCATTTTTTTTTCAAAATATTTTATGAAAAGAAAGGTGCAGTTCCTGCCTGGTGTGAGGCTGTGTAGGAACAAATAGCGCGTATAAACAAACAAAACAGAACGAGATTGAATTAGGAGAAAGGAAGAAGCTTGCTGCCCAGGAGACCACAGGATGACACCAGCTGGAGTTCTAAGAAGTCCTGGAGAAGAATTCAGACTCTTTCAGGCTTGGAATTGGTTCATTTGATTTCATTTAGGTCTCAGTGCACTAGGACACCCAGAATGATTTCTGCTTTTCCAGAGAATTAAAATTAATGATGGTTTTCTGCATGATGCATTTGTTTATTCCTATTTACCTGATCCTACAAGAGACTGGCTACAAGCCAAAATAGGTTTTAGCTTGGGAGAGATACATGGATGACATTTATGCATTTTGGTGTTCATGTGAAATGCAGTTGGCAGGGAAAGCTTGTTGAAAATAAAAGTGCTAACTTAAGCATTCTCTATCAATATGCTGATTATTGGCAAATATTTTTAGTCGTATATCCAGAATATGTATCTCTATGTGTTTGCTCTGCTCATAGTGAGTGCATCAGCTCAAATAAACCTTAAAATAGAAAGTTTTATATAAAAAATATGGTTCAAATTATGTTGCCTCTTGATAATAAAGTAGCTAGTATTTATAGTACACCTGCTACCTTCCTGGAACTGAGGCTTACACCTTATCTGATTTAAATCTCAGCTAGTGGATACCAGTGCCCATGTATAGCTGAGGACTCTGGGGCTCAGGACAGTGAAACTATTGACTGGGCAACACAGCTCTCAGGCAATACACATACATTTTGAACCAAAGTGTGTCTGTCTCAAATTCCATTCACTATCTACTAACTATTTCTTAAGATGTAGTTTGCTAACGACACCTAAAAATACATGTAAGTGAATATATGTAAATGTACAACTTGATTCATTCACCTTGAAAAACACATGAGGTTTAGCTACCTTCTTCTGTTGAAGAGAATAGGTCCCCAGAAGGTTTTCCAAGTATCCAAGGTAGCTGAGGTTTTCTCAGTAATGGAAAGATAGATGTAATGAAAAAGAAAAGAAAAATGTAAATCCATTATTTTCTTCTTTTAGAAATAAGGAGAATATGTGCACTTTTACTTCTTTTTTGGGCTTCCCTGATAAATCAGTTGGTAAAGAAACCACCTGTAATGCAGGAGACCCCAGTTCAATTCCTGGGTTGGGAAGATCTGTTGGAGAAGGGCTAGGCTACCCATTTCAGTGTTCTAGATCTTTCCTTGTGGCTCAGCTGGTAAAAGAATCCACCTGCAACGCGGGAGACTTGGGTTTGATCCCTGGGTTGGGAAGATCCCCTAGGGAAGGGAAAGGCTACCCACTCTAGTATTCTGGCCTGGAGAATTCCATGAACTCTATAATCCATGGGATCACAAAGAGTCGGACATGACTGAATGACTTTCATTTCACTTCTTTTTACTCATCACCTTCTATTGTTGGGGCCAGTTTGAGAAAAGTTAATAACTGGATGCTTGCACTCCTGATGATATGTTCTATTTTAACAGCATGGGGCTTTAAGGTCCATAGTTTGGCAGTTGGAGAAGGAAGAAGGAAGGAAGGAGAGAAAGAAGGAAGGAAAGAAGCAAGGAAGGAAGGAAGGATGGCTGGAAGGAAAGAGAAAGATAATACACAAACAGAAATACTTCAGTATTAGACAGTGGAATTAGCAAAGAATGTGTCATGCTTTCACCTTCCACTCATTATAAAACCTACATATTTCTAAAAACTTTTGAATTGTTAGGAATTATTTTTGACAGTCAAAAGTTGAACGTTCTCACTCATTTCACCAGGGTAAATGTCAAGTATGTCTGTTTCTATATGTGTATTGGTACATACATACACACTATCTATATATAAAGTAAGAAAGAAAGAAAGTGAACTCAGTCGCTCAGTCGTGTCTGATTCTTTGCGACTGCATGTTCTATAGCCTACCAGGCTCCTCAGTCCATGGGATTTTCTGGGCAAGAGTACTGGAAGGGGTTGCCATTTCCTTCTCCAGGGGATATTCTCAACCCAGGGATCGAACCAGGGTCTCCTGCATTGTAGGCAGACGCTTTACCATCTGAGCAACCAGGGAAGCCCTATATAAAGTAAGGTCCGTCTAGTCAAGGCTATGGTTTTTCCTGTGGTCATGTATGGATGTGAGAGTTGGACTGTGAAGAAGGCTGAGCACCAAAGAATTGATGCTTTTGAAGTGTGGTGTTGGAGAAGACTCTTGAGAGTCCCTTGGACTGCAAGGAGATCCAGCCAGCCCATTCTGAAGGAGATCAGCCCTGGAATTTCTTTGGAAGGAATGATGCGAAAGCTGAAACTCCAGTACTTTGGCCACCTCATGCGAAGAGTTGACTCACTGGAAAAGACTCTGATGCTGGGAGGGATTGGGGGCAGGAGGAGAAGGGGACGACAGAGGATGTGATAGCTGGATTGCATCACTGACTCGATGGACATGAGTTTGAGTGAACTCCGGGAGTTGGTGATGGACAGGGAGGCCTGGCGTGCTGCAATTCATGAGGTCACAAAGAGTCGGACAAGACAGCGACTGAACTGAACTGAACTGAACCAACCTGGGGAGTTCATCTTTCAGTGTCTTATCTTTTTGCCTTTTCATACTGTTTTCATAGGGTTCTCAAGCAAAGTGTACTGAAGTGGATTGCCATTCCCTTCTCCAGAGTACCACGTTTTGTTAGAACTCTCCACCATGACCCATCATTCTTCGGTGAGTGTACAGAGCATGTCTCATAATTTCACAGAGTTAGACAAAGCTGTGGCCCATGTGATCAGTTTATCTTGTTTTCTGTGGTTGTGATTTTCATTCTATCTTCCCTCTAAGGGATAAGTATAAGAGATTATGGAAGCTTCCTGATGGGAGAGACTGACTGAGTGGGAAACTGGGTCTTGTTCTGATGGGTGAGGCCATGCTCAGTAAATCTTTAATCCAATTTTCTGTTGATAGGCGGGGCTGTTTTCCCTCCCTGTTATTTGACCTTAGACCAAAAGATAGTGGAGGTAATGAAGACAAGGACAACCTCCTTCAAAGGTCCCGTGCAGGCACTGCCACACCCAGTGCCCCTGACCCTGCAGCAGGGGACTCGCAGGCAAGTCTGGGTCAGTCTCTTGTGGTGTCACTGCTCCATTGTTTCGTTTGTGCCCTCCAAGAGTCTTTTTCCTCAGGACGGTGTAAGTTCTATAAGTCCTGTATAAGTCCTATGTGAGGCAGGCCAAAACATTGTTCGATAGCTTTGATGATTAGAAAGAATATAGTCATTCCACACTGTATGTCTCCCTAAAATTTCCACCCATGGGTCTTGGCCCTGGAAAAAAACAAAGGATTTGTTTTTCTATAAGCTTTTGTTTGTTTGTTTTGTTTTGCCTTTTTTTGTTTGTTTTTAGTCTTGTTATTTTTCTATATCCCAACTTTTTAAATAGCTTTAGTCTTCAAAATAAATAAATATTATCGTTCTAATCAGATTCTTTTAAAGTCACTAAGATGAGAGACATCAAAGCAAGAGCCTGTGTCTGAAACAAAGACTCAGAGTTGAGGGATCACAAGCTCCATACACGTCTCCAGATTTCCTTTGTAACCAGTTGATAAAAATGATTGACTTTTAATTTAACATGCTATATTTTATACTCATTTTAAAACATCCTGTTCTCTTAATCTTTGAGTAAGATATGTTTCTTATAGAAGAATTTGAAAATATTCATGAGAAACAATGGGGGAAATGCTTAATTAATGAAGAATATATAGATATTTCAGATTTCTCAAGTGGCTCAGTGGTAAAGAATCCACCTGCAAAGCAGGAGATGTGGGTTTAATCCTTGGGTCAGGAATATCCTTTGGAGGAGAAAATGGCAACCCACTCCTGTTTCTTGCCTGAGAAATCCCATGGACAGAGGAGCCTAATGGACTACAGTAGCTTTGAGTTCCAATTCTCTTTACTTTATCTTTTGTTTTATAAACCTGAGTCACATGAGACATATTTCTAAACTCTTTTGAAAGGATGCGTGTCTTTCACCTGGGACACATTTTCTGCCATGCATCCTCCCTTTATTGGATTTTACTTACTAGACTTTCAATGTGTAGTTTGGGATGGGAAAATGCAATATTGAAGAGTTTGGTAAGTAATTTTGATTATCTTATCCTCCTGATGCACAATATAGTATTATAATCTTTCAACATATTCTATTCTTTTTTCTCTCCTGTCTCTCAACCTCTTTCTCATTTACATATCAAATAGTTCAATCAATGAAGTCATCTTTCATGAATCATTGTATTCATTTGTTTAAAAAGTTGTTCTCTTAAGGGAACTTTAAAAGCTCTTAAAACTTTAATAAATGTTCAAGTGAAAAGTTGTTCAGGACTCTAGTTGTTTCTGTTGTGTTAAATCTGACTCAAATCCATTCTTTTCAAAATAGGTTGTGATTATGTTTTCTATTTGTAGGAAAGTAAATGATACAGTAAAATTCTCATAATTTGGATGATGACTTATTTTCACTTTAGTAAGATTCTCCACAAAGATCAATTATTCTGAGATAAAGGGGACAATGGCTGACTGAGGAGAAAGAGAATAAATAAAATAAATGAGTAAATTATATAATATAGCAGATGATGTAAGTGCTAAGAAGAAAAATGTCAAAACTTTCAGAAGAATAGGGAGTTCTGGAGGTGAGGTAGTTTATAAACTTATAAACAGTGTTTACAAAAAGTATCTTTAAGAAGGTGACATTTCAGCAAAGGTTGGAAATTAGGAAGCTAGTTTTGTGGGGAAGAACATTCTAGACAGAGGAAAGCATAGCTACAAAGGCCTGATGTGTTAGTAAGATTCTTCCACCCACTGTAGGAACAGCATGGCTGAAGTGGAGTAAGCCAGAGGCAGAGTAGCAGGACAGGTGCTCACAGATATTCCAGGATACTATATACTACAGTACCTGGGAAGCTATTGGTTTACCTGTGAGTGACATGTGAACCCATTTCTGTATTTTGAACAGAAGTGTACACTATATGACTTCTGTTTTAAAAGACTGGCTACTGTGCTAAAGCAAACAAGAATAGGAAAACTGATTTCAAAGAAGAAAATTAAATTTCCTAAAATTATTAAATGAAAAAAAATTATTTGATGCTTTTATTCATATACATGAAATTAAAAAATAAAGCTCAACATTACAATTGTTAAACTTTTTGTTATGCCAAGTTAAAGAAAGATGAAATTATAATTATCAACTATCATCTTTTTGTAAAAGAAAGGATATATTAGTGCTTCTCCCCAAATACAAAGAAGGACATAATTTCAGGCTAAAGGATAGTCCTTAAACTAATAAATTTAGTTCTATGAAGCTTCCCTGGTCACTCAGTGGTAAAGAATCTACCTGCCAATGCAGGAGACACGGGTTCAGTCCCTGTGTCAGGAAGATCCCCTGAAGAAGGAAATAACAACCCATTCCATTATTCTTGTGTGGGAAATCCCATGGAGAGAAGAGCTTGAAGGGCTACATTTCATGGGGTAGCAAAGAGTCTAACTTAGTGACTAAACAGCAACGACTCATATAGGTAAGAAATATATAAACATTTCTCTAAGATTTCTTTTGAAAACTGTTAAGTATGTTCATTTACTATAAATACAGTAGGATGTATATCTAAAATTTTTTTAAAAACCCTTATTTTATATTAGAATACTGCTGATTAACAATGTTGTGATATTTTCAAGTGGACAGCAAAGGTACTCAACCAACCGTATACATGTATCCAAACTTCCCTCTCATCCAGGCTGCCACATAACATCGAGCAGAGTTCCCTGTTTCCAAAGTGGCTGGAATCTGTATGTATGTTAATAACAGAATCAATAGCATATCTAATGGGTTGGATGTGAAGTTGAAGGAAAATAAGGTGGTATGTGGAGTGAGCAAAAGGAAAAGCAAGGATGGAACCTCTTTGAACTCAGCTACTCTCTTCTGTGTGTGTGTGCTCTCTTGTGTCTGACTCTCTGTGGGCCCATGGACTATAGTCCTTCAGGCTCTTCTGTCCATGGAATTTTCCAGGCAAGAATACTGCAGTGAGTTACCATTTGCTACTCTCTTCTGATGCATGTGTAAGTTTCAATCTTTTGTTAACTGAGGGGCCATGGTTTAAAACCTAACACAAACATAATGATCACAGAATATCAAAATTAGAGTGGACATAGAGATTACTTGTGCCCTTTTATTTTACTGATATGGAAACAAAAGCTCAGGGAGGCAAGCATCATTCTTTTGAGACTTTATTCTTCTTTCATCCAATGTTTTTAAATGTCACCTGGTACCAAGTGGAACATACCCAGTGACATACACAATTCCTGTGTCAGCTAGGTGATGTCCACATGTGCACACTCGTATAATCAACACCTAGATCAAGAATTTCAGCAGCATCTCAGAAATTCCCTCATCCTGTATCCTAGTGACTGTTTTCCCTCTGAAACAATAACCACTCTTTCTAGTCCTCTAAAACCATCAATTTTGCCTCTTTTTAAACTTAAAAATATAAAGCCACTTGATGTATCTTTTCATTCAGCATTACTGGCTTGAGATTCATATGTGTTGTAAAATGTGATTGTAGTCTACTTATTTTCATTGTAAAAGGTGTTCCATAAATAAATATACATAGGATTCATTCAGTTTACTGTGAACAGACGTTTGGCTGTCCTTTTTTTGGGGGGGCTACTATGATTAGTGCTGCCATAAATATTTTTGCACATGTTCAGTGTACTATTTTATTTCTTACCTGGAGCTATATGACAGTGTCAATTATAGCTTCATCTCTCTTTCAATAACACAGTGGCTTTGCAAATACATTTTTATTTGACCATTGACTTTAGCATGTGGTATCCAGGACAATATGTCATCAGCTACATTTTATGAAAACAAACTTTGTTTCCCTCTTAAAGATGTGATTTCACCAACTCTCTTATTTTTACAGATTTTCTAAAAGCAAGCAGAATGTTCTTTTTTTTCTTAATTTTTATTGGCATATATTTAATTTCAATGCTGTGTTAGTTTCAGGTGTACAGCAAAGTGATTCAGCTATACATATACACATATCCACTCTTTTTAACATTCTTTTCCCATACAGCTTATTACAGATTGTTGAGTAAAGTTCACTATGCTGTATAGTAAGTGCTTACTGGTTATCTATTTTATGTGTATTTGTGTGTATATGCCAATCCCAGTTTCCTAATTTATCCCTGCCCTACCTACCCTCCTGGTAAGCATAAGTTTGCTTTCTACATCTGTGACTTTATTCAGTTTTGTAAATAAGTTCACTTGTTTTGTTTTGTTTTTTTGATTCTACATTTTAGCAATATCTATGATATTTTTCTTTTCATGACTTACTTCACTCAGTATGAAAATCCCTAGGTCCATCCATCCTGCTACAAATGGCATATTTTCTTCTTTTTATGGCTGAGTGACATTCTTATGTAAAGATAATTGGCAGCTGAAGAGTACTCAAAAGATATGAATCCTCTATTGTGTGATTCAGTACTCAGGCTTGGCTATAAATTAAAGAACATGGAAGAGTGAATATTATTATTCCAAAGGGAGAAGTTGCTTGGGAAGAAAAGGAATAGTATGATAGTAAGAATTACTTGGTAATAATAACACAAGCTATAATTTGTTGAGGTAGGCTGTGTAGCATAGTGATTAGTAAAATGGTATCTGGGCCCAAATTGCTTGCTTAGAATCTCAGTTTCACCACTTTCTAATGATATTAATTTATTCTGCAACAGTGTTTATCATCTCTCCAATACGAGAAATAACTGCACCTATTTCAGAAGGTGTTGATTGAACGAGGTAACATGCATAAAGGACTGAGAACTCTAAAATATAGTATATCTTACTATATTTTAGAATTCTCATTTCTCTTCAGTGCAGAAGACCTGGATTTGACCACTGAGTTAGGAAGATCCCTTGGAGATGGAAATGTGAATGGTTGTTGCTGAACTGCAAAAAGATGCCAGGATTCTTGGCCTCTGGAGGAGAAGAGTTCAATCCTGGGCCAGAGACGAGGCTTGATCGCCCAGAGTTTTTGTATAATAAAGTTTTATTAAAGTATAAAGGAGATAGAGAAAGCTTCTGATACAGATGTCCAAATCCTCATTCCTGGATCACAATCATGACAAGGCTTGCCAAAATTGTAGACCAAACAGTGATCTCTCATTTTAGTTATCTTGAAATGTCATGGTAAGGAAAAGGACAAAAATAAAGAGATGCATGATTTTTTTAATTTTCTGCACAGAACTTTATAAAGTTATATGAAAGTTCATTTTAGTTATAATTTTAAAATGCTTAATAGTAAATTCAGAAGATTTTGTTCTAGTACAAGGTGAAATCTCTGACTAAACACAATGAAAATCCTGCACAGAATGATTCAAATAGGAGTTGGGGTGGATATAACAGAAAGCCCACTGTTCGAGTCAGGGGAGTTGTTGTCAGTATTCTATCTTAACTTAGCCCTCGGGCAATCCCACATGGCACAGAGCCACAGAAAATTGAAAGATATCTATGACTCCAAGGGAGGAATATCTGTGTTCTTACAAAGTTTGGGGAAATTCCATTGTTTTGTCTCCTGACTTTTCTCCCAGCCCTAAAGAATAAAGTGCTTAGAAAGTTCACAACAAAACAAGGAGATCAAATCTTAGTCATATTCTCAGAAAATAAGATGGAGGCTCTCCAGGTACAGTAAAGTTTCAGAAAGATCATAATGGGATGGGATCATAAGAAAATGATCCCATAAATTTGCATATGAATTTCTGAGATCATCCAACCTGGGTATATACCAATCCCTAGAGCATACAAATATCTTGAGAACTGAACTAAAGCACTGACAATTACTAAAGTATCGGAAGTGCCACTGAGTATTGCACATGGAGAAGAACTGAAGAATACAATAAAGGCTCTGAAAATGTACTTGTTGTTGAAATCAGCCTCAGATATATAGGAAGTTGGATGCTGAAGGTAGCATGGGTGATTGCTTACTATATCATATAAAGCAATATTGTCAGCAAATCTTTGAGACTTATAGTATTCAAAGTTCACAGATAGAGTCTATAACATCCCAGCACATAATGGACCAGGAAATCCCCACATGTCACAAGGGGGAAAGAATTAATGTCAATTCTGAGATGACATAGAAGTTGAAACAAGGATTTTGCAGTGGCTAGTTTAAATATAATTCAAGTTAAGGGTGAATACTTTTGAAACAACTGAAAAGATAAAAGGTCTCAGAAGAAAAGACAAAAAGTATAAAAAGAGACAAAATGGAACTTTTACTAATATAAAGCATAATAGCATAATAAAACATAACAAAACTTAAAAAAAATCACTGGGTGAGTTCAATAGCAGGTGGAGATAACAGACTAAAGAATTTATAAATTTCAAATATATCACTAGAAATCTAATATGAAAAACAAATTGGAAAAAAAGATGAAAAAAATTGACAGAGCCTCAGGGACTCATGAGATAAAGTCAAAAATCTAACATTCATGTTATCAGAGTCCCAAAAGCAGGGGAGAAACAGTATGACACAGAAAAAATTTTTTTAAAAAGGAAAATGGTTGGAAAAATAGCAAAATATTTATATTAAAAGATGAAACAACTTCAGATTCAAACAAGATAAATTTAAAATGTCCATGCTCTTGTTGTTGTTTTTCAGTCAGTCATGTCCAACTCATTGTGACCTCATGGACAGCAGCATACCAGACTTCCCTGTCTTTCTCTATCTCTGGAAGTTTGCTCAAACTCATGTCCATTGTGTCAATGATACCATCCAACCATGTCATCCTCTGTCATCCCCTTTACCTCCTGCCTTCAATCTTTCCCAGCATCAGAGTCTTTTTCAATGTGTGGGTTCTTTGCATCAAGCAGCCAAAATTTTGGAGATTTAGCATCCGTCCTTCCAATGAATAGTCAAGGTTGATTCCCTTTAGCATTGACTGGTTTGATCTCCTTGTTATCCAAGGGCCTCTCAAGAGTCTGCTACAGCACCACAGTTCAAAAGCTCCATGCTCTGATATATTGTAATACAATGGCTGAAAACTTTAAAAATAAATAAATAACACTTTGAAAGCAGCTATAGAAAATCAACACATTACTTATAGAGAAGCAATAATTCAAATGATTGCCAATGTATTTTTAAAATAATCCAGAGATAGCGGAAAATAGTAAAGCATTTTTAAAGTGGTTAAAGTAAAAAGCTCTGAACTCAGAATCTATATCCATCAAAAATATCCTTAAGGAATAAAGGTGTAATAAAGAAATTCTTGGATGAAAGAAAAAGGAAAACATACCATTTGTCAGCAGTAGAACTACTCTAAAAGAAACGCTAAAGGAAGTCTTTCACATAAAAGGAAAATTATACCAGATGGAAACTTAAAAAGCAACACAAATGTTAAATAATGGTTAAATTTTAAATAGCTGTTTAAGTAAAAATAGACTAGAATTCTCTTATTAAGTTCTTTAAAATATGTATGGCAGTTGAGAATATGAGAAAAATAATAACAGTACCTGATGAAATTATTAACATATGTAGATATAATACAAATGAAGACTACAACATAAACTGAGGAGTACACCAAAGCCTCTATGATGAAAGGTTTCTGCATATCATCTACATTTTAGTGGCACTGATAGATATCAATTCTAAGTAGAATGTGAAACATTGAGTGTATATTTTAACTTCAAGAACAACTGCTAAAATACTATACAAAGAGAGAAAATGAAAGACATAATGGTTAAATTAAAAACAAATACTAAATGATATTAAAATATTACAAAATAAGACATAAATGGAAATGAGAGGAACAAACACAGAGGAAACAGAAAAAAACAGATAATGACATTATGCTGCTGCTGCTGCTGCTGCTAAGTTGCTTCAGTCGTGTCCGAATCTGTGCGACCCCAGGGACGGCAGCCCACCAGGCTCCCCCGTCCCTGGGATTCTCCAGGCAAAAACAATGGAGTGGGTTGCCATTTCCTTCTCCAATGCATGAAAGTGAAGAGTGAAAGTGAAGTCACTCAGTCATATCCAACTCTTAGTGACCCCATGGACTGCAGCCCACCAGGCTCCTCTGTCCATGGGATTTTCTAGGCAAGAGTATTGGAGTGGGGTGCCATTGCCTTCTCTGAATGGCATTATAGACAAACCTAAAAATATAAACTACTGTATTAAACGTAAATGGTCAAAGTGGATTAAAAAAGAAGGGTGAAATCATATAGTCTCTAAGAAGTTCAAACATAACAATAAAAGTGAAAGGATAGAAAGTGATTTACTATGGAAACACTAACTGAAAGAAAATTGAAATGATGGAAGACAATCCTCCATAGATAGTCTTTATTCCTGCTCCTCTCACAGACTGGACACTAACTGACTTTTGTTTCACAATATCTTTTCAGTAATTTTCCTATAGTGAATGGTCATTGAAGATAGACACAGTATCCTACTCTGGACCAAAGGGCAGGCATATAACAGCCCACTTTAAAAGATATGAGTGCCCTAAACTCAGATTTCTTCACATATCATACAGGTTAATGCTTAAGGTCCATTCATATTTCTCTTTTGGAAATAAGGGCTGGGAACCTGATGAAAAGTACTAAATTTATGGATACTCTTATTACTGAGATATAATTTGCCTTCCATCTTTTGAAGGCACAAATGTTGACCCAATAATTTTGTACCTTCCATGGAACTGTAATAAGGTAACTACTAGCTTAAAAGCAGAAGAAAGTCTCAGATTCTCACAGATCTTGAAATGGAGTGGCTATATTAGTGTTAAAGTATACTTCAGAACAAGGACAACTGGGGATAAAGCAGCATATTATATAAAAACAAAAAGCCAGTTCACCAGGAGACTATATTAGTCCTAGATGGCTGGACACCAAATAACAGGACTCAAAATATATGAACAAAAACTGATGAAATTAAAAGAGAAAACAGATAGATCTGTAATTTTAGTTGGAGACATCAGTATTCTTCTCCCATGAAGAGAAAGAACAAGTAGATAAAATGTTAGAAAGGATAAAATATAAGAACTAAGAAACACTATCAACCAAGTGGAATCTAACTGACTTGAATAAAATGCTCCATAATAACCATAGCAAATCACAAGTGTTCATGAAATACTCACAGTCCTGAATATTCATTGGAAGGACTGATGCTGAAGCTGAGATTCCAGTCCTTTGGCCATTTGATGTGAAGAACTGTCTCACTGGAAAAAACCTTGATGCTGGGAAAGATTGAAGGTAGGAGGAGAAGGGGACAACGGAGAATGAGATGGTTGGATGGCATCATCATTGACTCGATGGACATAAGCCTGAGCAAGCTTCGGAAGTTGGTGAAGGATAGGGAAGCCTGGCATGTGCTGCAGTCCTTGGGTCACAAAGAGTCAGATACGACTGAGAGACTGAACTAAATCTTCAGAAAGTTACACTATATCCTGGGTTATAAAACACCCTTACTAACCTATTTTACCTTTATGGACTAATTTTCTAATTGACAACCTATTGACCAGAGACATATTAATATGCCTTTTGATATCCAAATGCTGTTGAACAGAGTGTTTGAATATTCAGTTACAGAACAAATCACTGGCCATGGATGTTAGTTTCCACAAAAATCTTCTAGTCAATAATCTGTTAAGAACAAAAAGAAATATTGAAAATCTCCAAATATTTGGGAAATAATACACTTCTGAATAATCCATCAGTCAAAGAGGAAGAGTTGGGAGAATGATAGGACTAGAACTACATAGCCAAAAAAGACAATCATTTCTGTTTTATGTAGATTACAGCATTTATAATGCAAAGCTTAAAAATACAAAAATTACTGTAGACAAAGGGGCAAAATATCTGTTATTGACTAATTTATTTTTAGCTACTAGATATATCATCTTGTATGAAATTTTGAGTCTTTTTAGAGCAAAGTATAAAGATACCAGCTTATGGGAAGTTTGCCAAAGGAGCAGTTCCTCCAGTGCTATAATGCAGCTTTAGCTGATAATAAGAGGACCCAAAGACCTAAGGTAAATTGGAAATGGCAATGTTAGTCATACAAATATTGGTGCATTGAATGCACTTGTGAAGGTACCCATAATTCTTACTGCAAATATCTTGTTTATGTTTAAAATACTAAGAATGGAAGTCCAGCAGAAAACATAATGCACTACTTACTAGCTTATGATTGTGAACTATTACATAAAATCCCTGAGCCTTAGCTTCCTCATTTTAAAAATAGAACTACTAGTAGTAACTGTTCCACTGTACTGTTAGAAAGAGAAAATTAAATCTGTGTAAAGCTCTTGAGAAATCTATATGCAGGTCAGGAAGCAACAGTTAGAACTGGACATGGAACAACAGACTGGTTCCAAATAGAAAAAGGAATACATCAAGGCTGTCTATTGTCACCATGCTTATTTAACTTACATGCAGAGTACATTATGAGAAACGCTGGGCTGGAAGAAGCACAGGCTGGAATCAAGATTGCCAGGAGAAATATCAATCACCTCAGATATGCAGATGACACCACCCTTATGGCAGAAAGTGAAGAGGAACTAAAAGCCTCTTGATGAAAGTAAAAGAGGAGAGTGAAAAAGCTGGCTTAAAGCTCAACATTCAGAAAACGAAGATCATGGCATCCGGTCCCATCATTTCATGGGAAATAGATGGGGAAACAGTGGAAACAGTGTCAGACTCTATTTTGGGGGCTCCAAAATCACTGCAGATGGTGATTTCAGCCATGAAATTAAAAGATGCTTACTCCTTCGAAGAAAAGTTGTGAGCAACCTAGACAGCATATTCAAAAGCAGAGATATTACTTTGCCAACAAAGGTCCATCTAGTCAAGGCTATGGTTTTTCCAGTAGTCATTTATGGATATGAGAGTTGGACTGTGAAGAAGGCTGAGCACCAAAGAATTAATGCTTTTGAACTGTGGTGTTGGAGGAGACTCTTGAGAGTCCCTTGGACTGCAAGGAGATCCAACCAGTCCATTCTGAAGGAGATCAGCCCTGGGATTTCTTTGGAAGGAATGATGCTAAAGCTGAAACTCCAGTACTTTGGCCTCCTCATGCGAAGAGTTGACTCACTGGAAAAGACTCTGATGCTGGGAGGGATTGGGGGCAGAAGGAGAAGGGGACGACAGAGGATGAGATGGCTGGATGGCATCACTGACTTGATGGACATGAGTTTGAGTGAACTCCGGAAGTTGGTGATGAACAGGGAGGCCTGGCGTGCTGCGATTCATGGGGTCGCAAAGAGTCAGACACAAATGAGGAACTGAACTGAACTGAAGTGAAAGTGCTTATAAGTATGACTAAAACAGAGTAAGAACTCAGTATATGTCAGCTCTTATGTTACCTGAATAATGCCTGTTAAATATCTTAATCTCCAATACCTATAAATATGTTTTAAGTCATATGGCAAAAGGGAGGCTGCAGATGTGATTATCTTACTGCTGGATCTTGTAATTTTTCTGAATTACCCAGATAGGCCCAGTGTAGCAACAAGTGTCCTTCCATATAAGTGAAAATCAGAGTTTTGAAGATGCTGTGGTGAAGGAAGAGGTCAGAAGAAAGACATGCAGGGGGCCTCTACCTGCTGGAAAAAGCAAGAAAATGAAATTTCCCTAGAGTTTCCAGAAGGGACTCAGCCCTGTTTATATTTTGATTTTAGGCCAATGATCCCCATTTCTGACTTCTAAACATCAAAGCTGTAAGATAATATGTTTGTGTTTTTTAGGCCACTGTTTGTGGTTATTTGTTACAGCATCAATAGGAAACCCATAAAATTATTGAAAATAAATAAGCTTTTTCTAGTTTTATTTGAATTTACACGACCACTATTTTATCACTTTCCAAGTACTATTTCACATTTATTATCATTTTCCTTAGAGAAAATAGGCACTTAGAGATCATGCATAAATGCATTCTGTGTGGTGGGGAGCAACTTAGACCTTGTTGTTATTGTTTAGTCACTAAGTCTCGTCTGATTCTTTTGTGACCCCCTGGACTGTAGTGCAAAAGGCTCCTCTGTCCCTGGGAATTTCCAGGCAACAATTCTGGAAGGGGTTGCCATTTCCTTTTCCAGTGGACCTTTTGGACCCAGGGATCAAACTCGTGTCTCCCACTTGGCAGGCAAATTCTTAGCCACTGATCCACGTGGGAAGCCCCATTAACTTAGTCTTGGAGTCAGCCAAGCGAAGTGAAGTCGCTCAGTCGTGTCTGACTCTTTGCGACCCCATGGACTGTAATCTATCAGGCTCCTCTTTCCATAGGATTTTCCAGGCAAGAGTGCTGGAGTGGATTGCCATTTCCTTCTCCAGGGGATTTTCCCGACCTAGGAATCGAACCTCGGTCTCCTGCATTGCAGGCAGACGCTTTACCATCTGAGCCACAGCCAAATCTGGATTCATATTAAAAGATTACCTGCCTGCTGAGTTGTGAAAAGTAACTGCAAATTGTCACAAATTGATAGAACAGAATCTCTTATTTAGCTCTCATCAATAAGAATTATTAATATTAGTGGTTATCCAACATCCAGACATTCTACATGAGAAAACTGAAGCCCAGAGAAGGAAAAGGCAGGATCAAGCCACACAGCCAATTCTAAGCATATACAGGACTGGAACCCACATCTTTTTCTTTAAGACAAGTACAAGCTACCTGTGGACTTGACAATTTATAAATATCTTTATTTTGTTTAAACTTTGAGGAAGTAAGCAGATGTTTAGACTAGAGGGTTATGAATCGTAAATGTCTTCCAGTAGAAATCAGTGTTCTGGGTTCTCATTAAAAATACACCTTTCCTTTTTCTAATCTCCTTTACCATGGGACAAAGCATTCTTTTCAAAATATCCTTTTCAAATCTCAAGTAAAAATCACCTGCAATTAAAGTTGTCTCCTTCACACTTGCAAAAATAAAGGTAGCCTTTTTCCTTTCTCTTCAAATGTCTTTTTCTGAAATAAAATGAGTCAAATACCAAATGACAGCATGTTAGCCCCCAGGTGTGGAACTGTGCTTCCCCAGACTGTCCTCACTGAAAAGACAATGGAATGAATAGAGAACAGGCCCAGCAGGACCAGGATTCACTTGTTTGCCACCTGGTGGACATTCACTCTCACTGCAAAATAATTTCCATTCAGTTTTTAAAAGCATCTCTGATCAATAAATAACCTTAGCTCCTAGGTTGTGTTTTCTTCTAATGGGTAGAGATCAGCTTATAGGAAGATAGTCATAAGTGTACAGCATTATCCTTACTTTGAAAGAAAAAGAATGATCTATATTCATTTAGCTATTAGTTGCCTATGAATAACATATTAGGTGTTCTCAAAGAGAGAGTCTAAATGGATCACTGTCACCAAAACCTGTATTTATTATGTTTAAGAAAAACCAAAATGTTTCTTTTGATTAATTTCTTTTCAAAAGCAGGTATGTCCTCCAGAAATGTCATAGCTTTCATGGACTATATATTTCAATTTCCTCAGACACAAACTTTCCCCCTTGTCCTTGCTCTTTCTTATATCTGCATCCTCATCTTTGATCCTTGTCTCAAAGTCTGTTCACTCTCATAAACTATACATGCATTTCTGCTGTTGAAGCCATCCGGTTCACAATATCTTGTGATGGCAGCCCCATCTAACTAAGACAATATCTGCATGTGCCAGGTTCACTCATTCTTTCTTTCCTGTGCATGTGCCATTTCCTCTTCATGGATGTCCTTTTCCTCCTTTTTATTTAATTTAAAAAAATTTTGCTGCACCATGTAACATGTGGGACCTTAGTTCCCAGACTGGGGATCCAACCTGCATCCCCTGCTTTGGAGGCATAGAGCCTTAACCACTAGGGAAAGTCCCTCCTTGGAAGTCTTAATCAAGGAACTCCCTCCTCCTTTTTAAGTGTCATATTTTACTTAGCCCAATATAACCTTCAATATGTAATGAATAGACAAGAAAAAAAAGCCATAATTTGCTTTCAAACTAAAAATTTTAAATTCAATCTATATTTTATGCTTACAGCATATTCCAATTCAATTAGAAATTTATTTTCTCAGCCATATCAACTGCATTTCAGTGGTGCAATAGCCACATGTGGGTAGAAGCTACTATATTGGCTACCACAGCTTTAGAAAACCTTGGACAGGTTCACCTTGTCATGATTATCACTTAAACATAAATGAGAGCATTGCTATAAAGAAACTAGTGATATTGGTTTTGGTGTCAGAAGAATGAATGAACTTACCCATTTTAAGCATGCACTGGGCACCTCTGTATACTAAGAAACCCCCCTCCCCCTCCACACACTCCACACACACACACACACACACACACACACACACACTTACCTGAGGCAATACCTTTTTCCTTCTTAAATTCCTTACTCTTACATCTAGCTATTTTCCATGAATTTTCCTACTTAGCTCCCACTTTGCTCTTTGGATACACAGAAAACAGTCCCTAATTTCATCGTCTGGTCTAGAAGACTCTCCATGTCCTCGTACCATGGTAGGTGATCACTGGATTCAATGACCTTGCGCTCTAATTGCCTTGATGGTCTTTCCCACTAGAGGCTGTGCTCCTTGAAGCACAGACAAAGACTTTCCTCCTCTGTACCTTCCCGTGTCGTGGTCATGCTAGGCACAGAGCAGTGCCTGGTACCATGCACTGAGTGAATGGAATATCCTTTAACAGAGCCTAAGTTAGGTACCGGTCACTAAAAAGTGTCCAACTAAGTGTTATTTAAGATCAAATCACTGGGGCAAAAATACTTCTGTCTTACCCATCCCAAAACTCTATCTTATACCATCTGCCATATGGATTGAGAGTACACTTTTAAAACTTTATTTTATAATATATCTTTAAGGGATTTTTTTTCCATACCCCTTTCAAATTCCAACCTGTTTGAGATGGAAGACTTTTCAAGATATTATTAGTTTGTGCTAAATATGCTTATCAACAGTGACATCCAGCTAAAGATAAAATCCTTTTGGAGAAGGACAATGTAGGGAAGGAAGCAAGGGACTCTCAGAGAGAACAGGATGTACAAGAGATGACAAAAGTAGGAGAGTAGTAAAAACAAGTATTCCTGATATCACTGCTTTTCCCATCAACAGATCTACCTCCATTTCAAAGACCTAAAATGGACTTTTGTTAAAATTGATTAACTTAGGTCTGAACTCAAATCCCACTTCCTCCATGGCTCAACTCTTTGACTGGAAGAAAGCTATTTATATTCTGTTTCATCTTTCTCACAGAAAAGTTGCATGATAAGTCTTGTAGGGTGTTTAGGGTAAGATACACTAAGGTTTCCTGCCTTATGTGATGTGAGAGTCCAGCAAGAACTCAGCAAGTGGTACCATAAAAATCCCTTCTGCTCCATGCTCGTGGATGCCCATGACATGTTAGCAATCCATCCAGTATTTTGTCCAACTTCATGTCAACAGTAGATGGCAATATCCATTCCTTACATTATGTGTGGAGCATTTGACCACTGTAACTTTCCAAATGCAATTTTTATGTCAGAAGCGTTAGGCAGATCACTTCAGATTTTCCCAAGTAAAACAGGACTATAGGTGGGTTTCAGAGAAAGCAGATGGAATGGGACAAACATATGGGAGCATTTTCTTACTATTTGGAATCTGGGGACTATTTAGTTTTCCAGCTAAAATGTCTGCTTAATCATCTCCACAAAAATTTAGTGTCCTCTGGGCTTATTGGGTGTCTTCTTTGTATAAGGCTCAGAGCTGCTTTGTCTGTGACCTCTACCATTACAAGGGAAGAAGTTAACAATAAACAATTATGCCCTTTTTTTTTTTTTTCAAAAACTTTCTATCTCAATTTAAGCCATGAATTCACTTAAGCAATATGTGAATCCCCAGCACAGGGATATATCTATTGCTCCAGAGAGGAAGACTACATTCCAAGAAACTCTGACATCAACCTGGCAGGAAAACAAACCCTCAGGTTGAATTACGTCAGCCAGATGTATGGCTGACACATAGAGATCCTGCAGGACCTTGCTTTTTATAAGAAATCTGCTGAGGAAGTTTGGTTTGGCCTGAGCTTGAGCTCAGAGCTCATAATAGCCTCTTCTACCTCAAAATCAAATGCAAGTCAATCAAAAATTATTTCAAGCCTACACTCTGAGCATTTGATCAAGAGGAATGATGGGGATGCAGTTAAGTCTAAAAATGTACCTGCCAAACTGCCTCCATTTCCACAACACAGCCAAAAAGGCAGCTCCATGGGTAATATCTGTTTAGCCCCATTTAGAATCTACATCTCCTCAAGGCTGACTACCATAATCATGACTCTAGGAGGATAGTCACTGGGTAAGGCCAACAAGACTTTATCATCAACAGCTATATTAATTAAACAATAATCTACTAGCAAACATATTTCTTAGCTTCTATAGGATTAGGCTACTACTGCAACTGGAAATTGCTGAAAGAACATTTAGGAATTATTGAGAGAATTTTCTGCTTTCTGAGTCAATCTTTGGATGAGTTTAAGAAGAGTTTACAAAAAGACAAAGTAGCCAAGGAAATCAACTGCAGCTATTTCATCATCTCTCTTTCTCCCAGAATTTACTGAGTTCCCATGAAAATATAAAACAATCTATTCCCCAAATTTCAACACATTAGATACCACACTCAAAAAAACACACATACACACGCTCACACATTCACATAGACAAGTATTTGAAAATCCTATATGTAGAGTACTATGGCAATATTTATTTGTTTATTTATTTACTTTATAAATTTTATTTTTACTTTATTCTACGTTACAATACTGTATTGGTTTTGCCATACATTGACATGAATCAGCCACAGGTGCACACAATCTCCCAATGCTAAAGCCCCCTCCCATCTCCCACCCCATATCATCTCTCTGGATCATGCCCGTGCACCAGCCCCAAGCCTCCCGTATCCTGCATTGAACATAGACTGGCGCTTCATTTCTTACATGATAGTATACATGTTTCAATGCCATTCTCCCAAATCATCGCACCCTCTCCCTCCCCCTCTCCCTCAGAGGCCAAGAGTCTGTTCTATACCTCTGTGTCTTTTTGTTGTCTCACAGACAGGATCATCATTACTATCTTTCTAAGTTCCATATATATGTGTCAGTATACTGTATTGGTGTTTTTCTTTCTGGCTTACTTCACTCTGTATGATCGGCTCCAGTTTCATCCATCTCATTAGAACTGATTCAAATTTATTCTTTTTAAGGGCTGAGTAACACTCCATTGTGTATCTGTACCACAGCTTGCTTATCCATTCATCTGCTGATGGACATCTAGGTTGTTTCCATGTCCTGGCTATTATAAACAATGCTGCAGTGAACATTGGGGTACATGTGTCTCTTTCAATTCTGGTTTCCTCGGTGTGTATGCCCAGCAGGGGGATTGCTGGGTCATAAGGCAGTTCTATTTGCAATTTTAAAGGAATCTCCACACTGTTTTCCATAATGGCTGTACTAGTTTGCATTCCCACCAACAGTGTAAGAGGGTTCCCTTTTCTCCACACCCTCTCCAGCATTTATTGCTTGTAGACTTTTGGATTGCAGCCATTCTGACTGGTGTGAAATGGTACCTCATTGTGGTCTTGATTTGCATTTCTCTGATAATGAGTGATGTTGAGCATCTTTTCATGTGTTTGTTAGCCATCTGTATGTCTTCTTTGGAGAAATGCCTATTTAGTTCTTTGGCCCATTTTTTGATTGGATCATTTATTTTTCTGGAGTTGAGCTGCTTAAGTTGCTTGTATATTTTTGAGATGAGTTGTTTATCAGTTGCTTCATTTGCTATTGTTTTCTCCCATTCTGAAGGCTGTCTTTTCACCTTGCTTATAGTTTCCTTTGTTGTGCAAAAGCTTTTAATTTTAATTAGATCCCATTTGTTTATCTTTACTTTTATTTCCAGTATACTGGGAGGTAGATCATAGAGGATCCTGCTGTGATTTATGTCAGAGAGTGTTTTGCCTATGTTCTCCTCTAGGAGTTTTACAGTTTCTAGTCTTACGTTTAGATCTTTAATCCATTTTGAGTTTATTTTTGTGTGTGGTGTTAGAAAGTGATCTAGTTTCATTCTTTTACAAGTGGTTGACCAGTTTTCCCAGCACCACTTGTTAAAGAGATTGTCTTTATTCCATTGTATATTCTTGCCTCCTTTGTTGAAGATAAGGTGTCCATAGGTGTGTGGATTTATCTCTGGGCTTTCTATTTTGTTCCATTGATCTATATTTTTGTCTTTGTGCCAGTACCATACTGTTTTAATGACTGTGGCTTTGTAGTAGAGCCTGAGGTCAGGCAAGTTGATTCCTCCAGTTCCATTCTTCTTTCTCAAGATTGCTTTTGTTATTCAAAGTTTTTGTATTTCCATACAAATCTTGAAATTATTTGTTTTAGTTCTGTGAAAAATACTGCTGGTAGCTTGATAGGGATTGCATTGAATCTATAGATTGCTTTGGGTATATGGCAATACTTATTAATCTCTAGAAACTACCTTGAGTTCCCCAGGTAGGTTAAATGTTTCTATTCAAGTGTTTCCCTAAGATGCCTTCTTTTTGAAAAACAAAACATTGTATCTAAATCATTTTTTTTATTTTAGTGTAAGTGTGCATAGACTCTTGCTTTTTTGAGAAGGTGGGTACATTTTATTCACTTAAAATTTCTCTTATTAATCATACAGGATTTGACATATAGTTTGTGTTCACAACGCACAAGTAACTATCGAACCAAAGATATACTCAAAGCTGAATAAATGTGAGAGACCTTAACGTCTCATGAAATTTTAAGAATAAGGTAATCATTATGGGATGATGTTAGGAGGGTTACATGATGAAAGTGAGAATAAGCCCACTATTAAGAATTTCTGAGGAATTTATATTTATCCATTTTAAGTAGCATTTTGAATTCCATTTTAATCCTTGATGCAATATTTCAC
Organism: Nanger dama; assembly: GCA_917880005.1. Taxonomy (NCBI): domain Eukaryota; kingdom Metazoa; phylum Chordata; class Mammalia; order Artiodactyla; family Bovidae; genus Nanger; species Nanger dama. The sequence goes on along the minus strand of CAKJTW010000004.1, from coordinate 61,310,405 downwards.
TTAAACATGTATATTAAGTTTTCTTCTTTGTACCATATTTTATATTGATTTCTGACTGCGATTACAGAAATAAACAGGGAGGCCCTTGAGGGCTGGAGTAGATCTTCAAGGAACATGCAATCTGACAGTATCTGCCAGACAATGATATGTTAACTTATATGAGTTTGGTATTGAAATGTATACACTACTGTATTTAACATACAGTAGACAAGGATCTACTGTATAGCACAGCAAACTCTGCCAAACGTTCTGTAACAACCTAAATAGGAGAAGAATTTGAAAAAAAAAAAGATACATGTATATGTATAACTGAATCATTCAGTTGTACATGTGAAAGTAATATAACATTGTTAATCAACTATATTCCAATAAAAATTAAAAATAAATGAAAAGAATAAGATTCACTGGACCAAAAATAAATTAATAAATGACTTCCTATTGAAATAGAAGAGAAAATATTATCCTCAATTGATGACAATTCTAATAATTACTTTTAAATAATAACTTTTGTATCTAAAAGGGATCCATCTGGTTCAAGAGTGTTCCACCTTGAAGTGATTTATTTGTTCTAATGTGCTATAGTTTTCAATAAATATGGGATTACAGGTTTGTAAAGGGGGCTGAACTGTAGGATGCTGAGAAAGGTACCCTTTATATAATAAGGTACGTCCTAGCCAGCATGGATTAGGTTTCAGGTATAATACATTAGGGATCTATTTATTGAACACTGTGAGCAGCTCCCCCACTGAGCAGCCAATTTAGGCGCCAAGGCAGTTAAAAATAGGTTCTCTAGACATTTTCCTTTTTCTAGCTCCAGGAGCTGACCACATCACCTCATCTCACCTCCAATTAGTTCTCAATAAAAAGCACTTTGGGCACCAGCCATTTCTAGAATAAGAAAAGCAGACTTCAGACCCTGCTCTAGCATAATTCCAAAAACAACCATAAGGGGGATTATGTGGAGTGAAGAACTTGAGCTGGATAGAAACAGAATGTATGACAGCATCATCTACAGTTCATTTCCCATTAGTAACAAAGCAGCCTGTTTTCCTGGGCCTGTTCCAACCTGCTAATAGGTACTCTCTGGGGACAGTCTCCTTCCTCTTCCTCTTGCTGAGCTGAGCCATGGCAGAGACACCAATGGTCTTCAACAGAAGTTATTTCTAACAAAAAAGACCCTATAGGGTTCTAACCTCTGAACGACACTTCCATTTGAATGGGAGAATTCTGTCTCCCTGGTCTTTCTTGTCTTCTGAGTCCCTCATAAATTAGGACATTTAATATGTCATCTAAGTTCGGTTTTGCATTTAAACACTCCCTTTATTAGAGGCTGAAGCAACTGATTTAATTAAAAATGTTAATATCAGAGCAATCTAATTTTTACTCCCCACCCCTTCACATCTGATTTATCTGAAGTTGGAGCTCACATTAAAAGCCACAGAGAAGGAAAGAAAAGCATCAGGCCAATTCTGTAACTAAATAAATAAAATGACAGCTAAGGGGGACTATAAATGAAATACTGCATTCTGAATTAAGACTTAGATTTACAAAAAAAAAATGTTATTGGAGAATAGTTTATTTAAAATGTTGTGTTAGTCTCTGCTGTACAGCAAAGTGAATCAATTATACATATGTTTATATCCTCTTTTATAGATGCTTTTCCTACATATGTCATTACAGAGTATTGAGTAGAGTTTTCTGTGCTGTACAGTAGGTCATTATTAGTTATCTATTTTATATATAGTGGTGTGCACATGTCAGTCCCAAGCTTCCAATTTGTCGCTTCCCAACTTATCCCCTGATCACTAAAAATTTGTCTTCTACACTTGTATACAAGACTTTCAGATTTTTAACTCAGCAAGACTCTCATCAGTAGATTTCTGGGGGCAATTTCCTTCCTCTTTCTTGGGCTCAGTTTTACTATGTGTTAAATAATTGTTGTTTTCCAAACTTGCCTAAACTTGGACTCAGTTTTACTATGTGTCAAATAATTGTGGTTTTCCAAACTTGGACTTCCCTGATAGCTCAGCTGGTAAAGAAGCCTACTGCAATGCAGGAGAACCCCGGTTCGATTCCTGGGTCAGGAAGAATTTCCTGGAGAAGGGCTAGGCTACCCACTCCAGTATTCTTGGATTTCCCTTGTGGCTCAGCTTGTAAAGAATCTGCCTGCAATGAGGGAGACCTGAGTTTTATCTCTGAGTTGGAAAGATCCCCTGGAGACGGGAAAGGCTACCCCTCCAGTATTCTGGCCTGGAGAAGTCCATAAACTGTGTAGTATATGGGGTCACAAAGTGTTGGCTCATGACTGAGTGACTTTCACTTTCACTTTCAAGCTTGCCTAATTATGGAAATTACATGAGCTATTTGTCACAGTTACCAATTTCCAGGACCTACCTCAGATAAAGTAAATCTGGATTTTCAAAGAGGAGCAAGTCACACCAAATGCTGCATATGGCTGGGCAAATGGGCACTGTGGTCTCATCAAGCTCTGACATCTTGTTTATCTCTGATTATGATTCTAAGTCATCATTACCTTTGGTTTCTAGATAGAAACAAGATCGAGGGTAAGGATCTTTCTAAAACTCCTCTGAAGGTACTGAAATGAAATACAGTGCTTACCTGGTCATGATCAGACAGAAAAATTCAGAAGCAAAGCAATCTTATTTTATGTCTTGCCCAAAATTCCCTTCATATGTCCCTGCTCTGTCTCTCTTATTTTCCTCTATTCTTGAGATATTATTTGGCCCAGTGCTGGTCTCTCTGTTATGTAGACTGCCCATGATGTCTGCTCCATGATCAGTACTCTATATTCCCAACCCTGTCTCCTTTACTCTCCCCCACAACACTATACTCAATCCTGCCTAGATAGCATTTGAAAACCAATTAATATCAATGTGTTAATAATTAGCTTGAGCATAAATGTATTTCCTCAGGCTGAGTGTTTGCATTTTAACTAAAGATATCATGTACACTTGAAAAAATGGTTCTCTTTTAAGATTTTAACAATATGTGCCATCTAGTGTGGAGATATTTGGGGTGAATGGGTTATTTCTGATGTTCTAAATCACATCAAACCATCATAGAAGAAAATATGTTAATGGGGCTTTGTTCTTTAACATTTTGATGTATATAGAAGATTTACCTATTAGGCTAAAAATCTCTTCTGCCTCATCCACACAAAAGGAATTTTGAAAATTTAATCAGAAATCCATCCAGCTGTTTCTGATGTTACCAACCAAGTCATTATTTTTCCCCAGTTAGGCATATTCCTACACCTTAGCTTTTACCAACAATGAAGACTGATTTCTCCCAATGCAAGCCTAAGAATAAATTAAAATCTTATGAAAATGTGCATCTTTGACAGGTTTAGAAAGGAAATATGATTGTAAGTGTTGAAACCACAGGTAACTGCATTTGAAAATAATGTAATGTACTTTTTTCTATAAAGCTGAATGGACATGCTTGATTTTTTAAATAATGTTTGTAACATTAAAACCAAATGCCTGAGGATTTTCTTGTGTGCAGAACAGAAAAGAATCGGAAGACAGTGTTGCTGGAAGAGATAAAATTTTAGGAAAATACTTTCACCAGTGTTCATCTTACTGTGCTGTGCTGTGCTTAATCTCAGTCATGTCTGACACTTTGCAACCTCATGGACTGTAACCTGGCAGGCTCCTCTGTCCATGGAATTAATTCTCCAGGCCAGAATACTGGAGTGGGTTGCCATGCCCTCCTCCAGAGGATCTTCCCAACCCAGGGATCAAACCCAGATCTCCCGCATTTCAGGTGGATTCTTTACTATCTAAAACACCAGAGGGAAAAATAAAATAAAATAAAACACCAGGGAAGCCCAAGAATACTGGAGTGGGTAGCCTATCTTTTCTCCAGGGAATCTTCCAGGCCCAGGAATCAAACTGGTGTCTCCTATACTACAGTTGGATTCTTTACCAGCTGAGCTACAGAGAAGCCCATTCATCTTACTAAGTTCACATAAAAACTGAATAGGAAGTCAAACACTGTTTTCTCGTTGCTCTTATTCTATAAAAAAAATGTACCACACCTCAGTGCTGAGGCTCTGGGAGCAGGCTTCCTTGCCTAAAACTGTGGCCCTAAGACCTTTAAACTGTGAGTTTCTAAGCAAGTGGATTAATTCCTTATGCCTTAGTTGCCTCATTTTAAAGTATTAAAATATTACATGTTTAATAGGATTTCTGTGTAGAAGAAATGAGAACATGTATAAAACAGCCTTAGAAAAGTGTCCTGACACTCTGTTACATAATGTAAGTGATGTGTTTATTTCTTTTTAACTTTTGTTGAAATATAGTTGATTTAAAATGTGTTAGCTTCAGGTGTAAAGCAAAGATTTATATTTATACCCATACATACATACATATATTCTTTTTAGATTATTTTCCATTAAAAATTATTATAAACTATCTAATGTACTTTCTTGAGCTATACTGTAGGCTCTTGTTGGGTTATCTATTTTTATATATATATATAAACAATGTGTATATTTTAATCATGCATATATTTAAATGTATATATGTATATAATAATGTGCATATTTTAATCCAAAACTCCTAATTTATTCTCTTTTCCTCTTAGATAAAGTGTTTGTTTCTAAGTCTGTGAGTCTAATTTTGTTTTGTAAATAAGTTTACTAGTATATTTTTTAAAAAAATTTAACATATAAGCAATATCATATGATATTGCTTTCTCTGTCTGCCTTACTTCATTTAGTATGATAATCTCTAGGTCCATCCATGTTGCTGCAAATGACATTATTTTGCACTTTTTTTTACAGCTGAATAATCTTCCATTTTGTCTTGATGCTACAAAAAGGAATTCAAATATAAAGATAGTCATTTAAATAATAAGAGAATAAAAGAAAAGGAGGGGTAAACATATATACAAAAATAAATCCAAAGCAATTAACCAAAGATAAAAAAATATACATATCAATAATTACCTTACATCTAAATGGATTAAATACTCCAACCACAAGATAATTGTTTTTTGTTACAGAAGGGCTTTTTACATATTAACCGGGGACAGTCAAATCCTGTCTATCTGCTCTTAAATCCTATCACTTTGGTGCAAATTATAATCAACTGTCTTACACCATGCTGAATAATAAAGGAAGCCTTGGGCCTGAGTCTTGTCCTAAGCCACATGCTTCCCTCAGCTTCGATCTAGATTCTTCCTGATCTTCCCTTACCAGCCCTCCTTGAGAAGAGAGGTATAGCCACAGTAGCAAAGCAAGACAACTCTGTCTCCTTGCCCACCCCAGATTCCACCAAAGAAAAGGATGGACAAACATATTCACAGGTGGTACAACATATTCACAGGTGTCCATTTAAATTCATCTCCTATTGATTTGATATGAGTAAGCTTTGATAAATCAATAACTGTTTCAGTTCAGTTCAGTTCAGTCGCTCAGTCATGTCTGACTCTTTGTGACCCCCATGAATCGCAGCACGCCAGGCCTCCCTGTCCATCACCAACTCCCAGAGTTCTCTCAGACTCATGTCCATTGATGCCATCCAGCCAGCTCATCCTCGGTCGTCCTCTTTTCCTCCTGTCCCCCAATCCCTCCCAGCATCAGGGTCTTTTCCAATGAGTCAGCTCTTCGCATGAGGTGGCCAAAGTACTGGAGTTTCAGCTTCAGCATCATTCCTTCCGAAGAAATCCCAGGACTGATCTCCTTCAGAATGGACTGGTTGGATCTCCTTGCAGTCCAAGGGACTCTCAAGAGTCTTCTCCAACACCACAGTTCAAAAGCATCAGTTCTTCGGCGCTCAGCCTTCTTCACAGTCCAACTCTCACATCCATACATGACCACAGGAAAAACCATAGCCTTGACTAGATGGACCTTAGTCGGCAAAGTAATATCTCTGCTTTTGAATATGCTATCTAGGTTGGTCATAACTTTTCTTCCAAGGAGTAAGCGTCTTTGAATTTCACGGCTGCAGTCAAAATCTGCAGTGATTTTGGACCCCAAAAAATAGTCTGACACTGTTTCCACTGTTTCCCTATCTATTTTGCAAGAACTGATAGGACCGGATGCCATGATCTTCATTTTCTGAATGTTGAGCTTTAAGCCAACTTTTTTCCCTCTCCTCTTTCACTTTCATCAAGAGGCCCTTTAGCTCCTCTTCACTTTCTGCCATAAGGGTGGTGTCATCTGCATATCTGAGGTTATTGATATTTCTCCTGGCAGTCTTGATTCCAGCTTGTGTTTCTTCCAGCCCACTGTTTCTCATGATGTACTCTGCATATAAGTTAAATAAGCAGGGTGACAATATAATAGTTTATATATATCAATCCCAATTTCCCAATTCATCCCAGCACTACCCCATTTACTGTATGACCCAGCAATCTCACTACTGAACATATACCCAGAGAAAACCATAACTCAAATGACACATGGACCCTCATGTTCACTGAAGCACTAGTTAACAATAGCCAGAACAGGGAAACAACTTATATGTTTATCAACAGAGGAATAGGTAAAGAATATGTGATACATACATACAATTTAATATTGCCTAGCCATCCAAAGGAGTGAAACTGGGCCATTTGTAGAGATGTGGATGGACTTAGAGTCTGTTATACAGAGTGAAGTAAGTCAGAAAGAGAAAAGCAAATGTTGCATATTAATGCATGTATATGGAATCTAGAAAAATGCTACAGATAATCTCATTTGAAAAACAGAAATAAAGACATAGATGTAGAAAAAAAATATATCAAAACTACAGTTTTCATAAGCCTTGCCTGTGTCAGTTAATTCAATGGAAAGGTTTTACTATGTGTCATACCCTAAACTTCATTTTTGCCATGCAAGATCATTTGTCACTGAGAAGTTTTAGTAACAGGTGTGAATGCCATACCTAGCTGACATTTTTTCAAGAAGATACATTTAAATTAATCTCTGTCTCTCCAAAGATTTCTCAACTTTATTTCCTAGTTTTCAAATATATCTTCTCTTATAATATTTTAAGGCTGAATATTTTGAGTAGTTCTATTCTTTTTCATTTCTGTTTGACACCTGAACAATTCCTCCCTATGCTTATATCTTTCTTGTAATATCTTCCCAAATGCACTGTGTAAATATTAGTTCACTCTTGATATTTATTAGCTCATATGTCAATCATTAAAAATGCCTCTTAATCAACCATAAAAGGAATCAAATTGGGTTCTTTGTAGAGACATGGATGGACCTAGAGACTGTCATACAGAATGAAGTCCGAAACAGAAAAATAAATACTGTATATTAATACATATATGTGAAATCTAAAAGCATGATATAGATAATCTTATCCATGAAACAAAAATAAGGACACAGATGTAGTGAAAAAAACTTATGGATACCAAGGGGGAAAATGGAGGTGGGATGAACTGAGAGATTGGGATTGAGATTTATATGCTCCTGTATAAAAGAGAGATAACTACTGAGAACCTAGTATATAGCTCAGGAAACTCAGTGTTCTGTGATGACCTAAATGGGAAGGAAATCCAAAACATAGGGGATATATGCATATATATAGCTAATTTGTTTTTTTTTTTTTTACACAAGAAACTAACACAACATTATAAAGCATCTATAGTCCAATAAAAATTAATTTTTTAAAATGCCTCTTAACATCTCTCCCAGGATAATCTTTGCTATTGTAATGCAGTTTCCATTTTCCTACCAGATTAAGATCACGAAAGCACAACTCTGATCCTATTTAATTTATAAGTATCTTCGTATATATCACAGGAACATTTGTATGTTGAGTATCCATTGCATGCCAGACATAGTTTCATGTTTTATCTTATGTAATTATTGCAGAAATGTGATAATCACACCCATTCAACTCATTAACCTCTTATACATAAAGAGGTAAAGCAACTTTTCCACTTTAGATAGTATTAATGGGCAGAGTTAGATTTTTGAATATAAACTGCCTTGACTCCAAACCATTCCATTTCATTCCATCAACATTCTTATCCATGAAGGAGTTAAAATGATAGATGAAATCTGTAAACTCAAGCAATTAAACCAGCTTGAGCTCTGTGAATGGTTTAGATTTTGCACATTGCAGATAAGATTTGTCTGAATTAAAATGTCCAAGTCTCAGGCACCTTGGTGTCCGTAGGAAATCATTACAATTTAACACATTTCCTAGATATATTTAGAATGTCAAATTGTAGGCATTTTCTGCTAGCTTCTCCCCCCTCTATTTTCTCCTCTAATATAAATCTGGCAGGGATCAGTGTGGGTGAAGTGAAGGAAACTACCTTCAAGTACAAAAGCGACACCACAGCTCACACTACGACGTGATGACCAGATTATCAAAAGGCTTAATTTAAGGAACCAGCAGAAATAGTACTTGTATACTTTTTAAATGCAATAATTTTATTTCACTCCTTTTCTCACTTCTTAATTCACAGTGTGATATGTTCAAATTTTTTTTTTTAACAGGCAATGCTGCTGTTTGGAAGACGCACTTCACACTCTCTCTTTTCCAGTTTGTTCACCTTTTCAGAAAAACATTGATTAAAACTGCCATTATATGTCTTACATCTTATGTACTCCATCTTGTCTCCTGAATTTTAATATCTCACTAGTGACCTTTCTTTTTAAAAATAAAAATAAACTATAATCAATCAATCTGTGCTCGCCAGTGTTTTAAATATAGAGAAGTACATATGATGTTTATAAATGGAATAGATAGTTACAGGAGCTATGATTTTCTTAATAACTGTACCATTCAACTATTCAGCCTTCTTTTTGTGTGTACAACTAATGACACTGGCCATTTCATTTTTATTTTGAAATCTATTTTTCCAGTGTACCTTTCTGTATAATTATAGATAACTTGGAAAATTCAATAAACTAGAAAACTCCCGTCACCAAAAGAGAAATTCTTTCAGAGTTTATGTTAATATACTTTACAGAGCTATTTACATACACTGTGCATGTGATGTATCTTGATTTTCTAATACAATGAGGCATTTCTAATATCATTGCAAATATCATTAATGACTATCATTCTAATCCATTTTGCCTCAGTTTACCTACTCATTCTGCTATGGTTAATCATTTATCTTCTTTTTATATTCTTTGGAGTAAATATAGTTCTGCTGTGGATAATGTTCCAGTGATGCCTTAGGACAGATTCCTGAAACTGGGATTTCTGGGTCAAAGTTTAATGTTGTTATCAAGCTTACAAATGCACATTGTGAGGTTCTTTTCCAAAATCATTGTACAATTTTAGGATTTCAGCAGTGAAATACTATTAGTCATCTCACTCAAGCAAATGTTGAAACTGATTAGAGCAGCAGCCCTCAACATTTTGGCACCAAGGATCAGTTTTATGGGAGATGATTTTTCAATCGGGCTGGGGATGGGGGATGGTTTGGAGATGGTTCAGGTGCATTGCATTTATTGTGTATTTTATTTCTAATATTATTGTGTCAGCTCCTCTTCAGATCATCAGGCATTAGATCCTGAAGATCAGGGACCACTCGATTAGAGTAAATTACATCTTCCACTAATAATTAGTTCACATTAAGCAATTCCTGTGTTTTTAGCACTTAACTGCTGACTTTTTAAAAAGTGCTTAGAGAGTTAATATTCATACAGGAAGTCTTGCGAAAATAAAAGGTGAAGAAGCTATTATTAGACTCATTCACAGGTGACACATTTCAGACAGATGACAGTCAAATAAATTTTCTGAGGTCATTCAAGGGATTGCTGAGACTATGTCACATCCTGCAACCCTCAGTTCAGTTCAATTCAGTCGTTCAGTCATGTCCGAATCTTTGAAATGCAGCATGCCAAGCTTCCTGTACATCACCAACTCCCAAAGTTTACCCAAACTCATGTCCATTGAGTCAGTGATGCCATCCAACCATCTCATCCTCTATTGTCCCCTTCTCCTCCCACTTTCAATCTTTCTCAGCATCAGCATCTTTTCAAATGAATCAGCTCTTCACATCAGATGGCCAAAGTATTGCAGTTTCAGCTTCAACATCAGTCCTTCCAATGAACACTCAGGACTGATATTTAGGATGGACTGCTTGGATCTCCTTACAGTGCAAGGGACTCTCAAGCATCTTCTCCAACACCACAATTTAGGAAGCATCAGTTCTTCAGCACTCAGCCTTCCTTATAGTCCAACTCTCACATCCATACATGACTACTGGAAAAGCCATGACTTTGAGTATACGGACCTTTCTTGGTAAAGTAATGTCTCTGTTTTTTAATATGCTGTCTAGATTGCTCATAACTTTCCTTCCAAGGAGCAAGCATCTTTAATTTCATTGATGCAGTCACCATCTCCAGTGATTGTGGAGCCCCAAAACTAAAGTCTGCCACTGTTTCCACTGTTTGTCCATCTATTTCCCATGAAGTGATGGGACCAGATACCATGATCTTCGTTTTCTGAATGTGGAGCTTTAAGCCAACATTTTCACTCTCCTCTTTTGACTTCCACCAAGAGGCTCTTTAGTTCTTCACTTTCTGCCATAAGGATGCTTTCATCTTCATAGCTGAAGTTATTGATATTTCTTCCATCAATGTTTATGTACTCTGCATATAAGTTAAATAAGCAGGCTGACAGTATACAGCCTTGATGTACTCCTTTCCCGACTTGGAAACAGTCTGTTTTTCCATGTCCAGTTCTAACTGTTGCTTCCTGACCTGCATATTGATTTCTCAAGAGGCAGGTCAGGTGGTCTGGTATTCCCATCTCTTTAAGAATTTTCCAGTTTGTTGTGATCCACACTGTCAAAGTCTTTGGCATAGTCAATAAAACAGATGTTTTCCTGGAACTCGCTTGCTTTTTCAATGATCCAGCAGATGTTCATAATTTGATATCTGGTTTCTCTGTCTTTGTAAAACCAGCTTGAACATCTAGAATATCATGGTTCACGTACTGCTGAAGCTTGGCTTGGAGAATTTTGAGCACTACTTTACTAGCGTGCCACTAAATCGCTTCAGTCATGTCCAACTCCGTATGACCCCATAGATGGCAGCCCACTAGGCTTCCCAGTCCCTGGGATTCTCCAGGCAAGAACACTGGAGTGGGTTGCCATTTCCTTCTCCAATGTATGAAAGTGAAAAGTGAAAGTGAAATCACTCAGTCGTTTTCGACTCTTAGCGACCCCATGGTCTGCAGCCCACCAGGCTCCTCCATCCACGGGATTTTCCAGGCAAGAATACTAGCGTGAGATTAGTGCAGTTATATGGTACCTAAGCACGGGGTGGCTGCGACCAGTGCAGTAAGTGCAGGCTGCTGGGACTGGCACACTAAGTGGGGAAGAGAGGAGCTACCCCACGTCCGAGGTCAGGGGCAGAAGTGGGAGGACCGCATGCCCGATGGGCAGCAGCCAAGAGGAGTTACCCCATGTCCAAGGTCAGGGGCAGCGGCCAAGAGTGCCAGGCTGTGATGGCACAGGAACGGCCGAGAGGAGCTACCCCATGTCCGAGACCAGGGGCAGTGCCCAGGATGAGCTACCCCACATTCAAGAAGCGGTGGCTGCATGGGTGGAGGAGGGCCTAGAGGAGCTATCCCACACTGAAGGTCAGGAAGGGCGGCAGTGAGGAGATACCCTTCGTCCAAGGTAAGGAGCAGTGGCTGCACTTTGCTGGAGCAGCCGTGAAGAGATACCCCATGCCCAAGATAAGAGAAACCCAAGTAAGATGGTAGGTGTTGCAAGAGAGCATCAGAGGGCAGACACACTGAAACCATACTCACAGAAAATTAGTCATTCTAATCACATTAGGACCACAGCCTTGTCTAACTCAGTGAAACCAAGCCATGCCTATGGGGCAACCCAAGACAGGTGGATCGTGGTGGAAAGGTCTAACAGAATGTGGTCGACTGGAGAAGGGAATGGCAAACCACTTCAGTATTCTTGCCTTGAGAACCCCATAAATGGTATGAAAAGGAAAATGATAGGATACTGAAAGAGGAACTCCCAGGTCATTAGGTGCCCAACATGCTACTGGAGATCAGTGCAGAAATAACTCCAGAAAGGATGGAGCCAAAGGGGGGGGGAGGAACAGCTGTGGATGTGACTGGTGATAGAAGCAAGGTCCAATGATGTAAACAGCAATATTGCATAGGAACCTGGAATGTCAGGTCCATGAATCAAGGCAAATTGGAAGTGGTCAAACAAGAGATGGCAAGAGTGAAGGTCGATATTCTAGGAATCAGCGAACTAAAATGGACTGGAATGGGTGCATATAACTCAGATGACCATTGTATCTACTACTGCAGGCAGGAATCCCCAGAAGAAATGGAGTAGCCATCATGGTCAACAAAAGAGTCCGAAATGCAGTACTTGGATGCAGTCTCAAAAACAACAGAATGATCTCTGTTTGTCTCCAAGGCAAACCATTCAATATCACAGTATTCCAAGTCTATGCCCCAACCAGTAACGCTGAAGAAGCTGAAGTTGAATGGTTCTATGAAGGCCTACAAGACGTTTTAGAATTAACACCCAAAAAAGATGTCCTTTTCATTATAGGGAACTGGAATGCTAAAGTAGGAAGTCAAAAAACACCTGGAGTAGCAGGCAAATTTGGCCTTGGAATACAGAATGAAGCAGGGCAAAGACTAATAGAGTTTTGCCAAGAAAATGCACTGGTCATAGGAAACTCCCTCTTCCAACAACACAAGAGAAGACTCTACACATGGACATCACCAGATGCTCAACAGCAAAATCAGATTGATTATATTCTTTGCAGTCAAAGATGGAGAAGCTCTATAGTCAGCACAAACAAGACTGGTAGCTGACTATGGCTCAAATCATGAACTCCTTATTACCAAATTCAGACTTAAATTGAAGAAAGTAGGGAAAACCGCTAGATCATTCAGGTATGACCTGAATCAAATCCCTCATGATTATACAGTGGAAGTGAGAAATAGATTTAAGGGCCTAGATCTGATAGATAGACTGCCTGATGAACTATGGAATGAGGTTCGTGACATTGTGTAGGAAACAGGAATCAAGACCATCCTCATGGAAAAGAAATGTGAAAAAGCAAACTGGTTATCTGGGGGAGGCCTTAAAATAGCTGTGAAAAGAAGAGAGGTGAAAAGCAAGGGAGAAAAGGAAAGATATAAGCATCTGAATGCAGAGTTCCAAAGAATAGCAAGAAGAGATAAGAAAGCCTTCTTCAGTGATCAGTGCAAAGAAATAGAGGAAAAGAACAGAATGAGAAAGACTAAAGATCTCTTCAAGAAAATTAGAAGATACCAAGGGAACCTTTCATTCAAAGATGGGCTCAGTAAAGTACAGAAATGGTATGGACCTAACAAAAGCAGAAGATATTAAGAGGTGGCAAGAATACACAGGAGAACTGTACAAAAAGATCTTCACAACCCAGGTAATCACAATGGTGTGATCACCCATCTAGAGCCAGACATCCTAGAATGTGAAGTCAAATAGGCCTTAGGAAGCATCACTAAGAACAAAGCTAGTGGAGGTGATGGAATTCCTATTGAACTATTTCAAATCCTGAAAGATGATGCTGTGAAAGTGTTGCACTCAATATGCCAGCAAATTTGGAAAACTCAGCAGTGGCCACAGGACTGGAAAAGGTCAGTTTTCATTCCAATCCCAAAGAAAGGCAATGCCAGAGAATGCTCAAGCTACTGCACAATGCACTCAGCTCATATGCTAGTAAAGAAATGTTCAAAATTCTCCAAGCCAGGCTTCAGCAGTATGTGAACTGTGAATTTCCTGACGTTCAAGCTGGTTTTAAAAAGGGCAGAGGAACCAAAGATCAAATTGCCAACATCTGCTGGATCATGGAAAAAGCGAGAGAGTTCCAGAAAGACATCTATTTCTGCTTTATTGACTATGCCAAAGCCTTTCACTGTGTGCATCACAAGAAACTGTGGAAAATTCTGAAAGAGATGGGAATTCCAGACCACCTAACCTGCCTCTTGAGAAATCTGTATGCAGATCAGGAATCAACAGTTAGAACTGGACATGGAGCAACAGACTGGTTTCAAATAGGAAAAGGAGTACATCAAGGCTGTCTATTGTCACCCTGCTTATTTAACTTCTATGCAGAGTACATCATGAGAAATGCTGGGCTGGAAGAAGCACAGGCTGGAATCAAGATTGCTGGGAGAAATATCAATCACCTCAGATATGCAGATGACACCACCCTTATGGCAGAAAGTGAAGAGGAACTCAAAAGCCTCTTGATGAAAGTGAAAGAGGAGAGGGAAAAAGTTGGCTTAAAGCTCAACATTCAGAAAATGAAGATCATGGCATCTGATCCCATCACTCCATGGGAAATTGATGGAGAAAAAGTGGAAACAGTGTCAGACTGTATTTTTGGGGGTTCCAAAATCACTGCAGATGGTGACTGCAGCCATGAAATTAAAAGACACTTACTCCTTGGAAGAAAAGTTATGACCAACCTAGATAGCATATTCAAAAGCAGAGACATTACTTTGCCGACTAAGGTATGTCTAGTCAAGGCTATGGTTTTTCCTGTGGTCATGTATGGATGTGAGAGTTGGACAGCAAAGAAAACTGAGCACCGAAGAATTGATGCCTTTGAACTGTGGTGTTGGAGAAGGCTCTTGAGAGTCCCTTGGACTGCAAGGAAATCCACCAATCCATTCTGAAGGAGATCAGTCCTGGGATTTCTTTGGAAGGAATGATGCTAAAGCTGAAACTCCAGTACTTTGGCCACCTCATGCGAAGCGCTGACTCATTTGAAAAGACCCTGATGCTGGGAGGGATTGGGGGCAGGAGGAAAAGAGGACGACTGAGGATGAGCTGGCTGGATGGCATCAATGGACATGAGTCTGAGAGAACTCCGGGAATTGGTGATGAACAGGGAGGCCTGGTGTGCTGCGATTGATTGGCTCGTGAAGAGTCAAACACGACTGAGTGACTGAACTATGCTGAAATTTAGCATTCTTTGGCACTGCCTTTCTTTGAGATTGGAAATAAAACTGACCTTTTCTTGTCTGATGTCCACTGCTGAGTTTTCCAGATTTGCTGGCATATTGAGTTAAGCACTTTCACAGCATCATCTTTTTTTGATCAGAAGTAGCTCAACTGGAATTCCATCACCTCCACTAGATTTGTTTGTACTGATGCTTCCTAATTCCTACTTGACTTCACATTCCAGAATGTCTGGCTTTAGGTGAGGATCACACCATCGTGATTATATGAGTCATGAAGATCTTTTTTGTACAGTTCTTCTGTATATTCTTGCCACCTCTTTTTAATATCTTCTGCTTCTGTTAGACCCTTTCCCCTCTGTCCCATTTGGCCTTGTCCGAATCATAAGACCCTTTGAACATGCTCACATTGACAGATTTACACTCCCAAGGCCCTTAATGAGCAAAGTTTTTTTTTTTTTTTCCTCTGTTAAATAGATCCTTTAAAGTCAGTCCCAATAAATCTTTTCAGAATATGCCTAAGGCCACACACAAAAATACTGCTAAGTGCTGAAATACCCATTTAAATTATTGGGCCAATTCCTTTACAGAAAGAGGAAACTGAGGAGGTGTCATATGACAAAATCATGATCCTCCTGTGAAGAAGTTCATACCCATCCTGCTAGTAACCTAAGGTGAGTGTGAAGGCTCTATAGGCCAAACCCACACATGTGCCTAGTACCCGGAAGAACGTCAATCATACCGATTTTCTCAGATTTCCTCTCTTATATTCTGCCTTCCTGACTGCACATTGTTATTGTGAGATTTTCATCGGGAGCACGCAGTGAAATCTGACTTCTACCTCCCGGTTCTCATAAGAGGTTTCCTAATTTGTAGATTGATTTTATATCATTAACCAGAGAGAACTAAAATGCTAACATTTTAATAATTTAGTCATCATCACTGGTTATCTTTGGCTCTGTAATGTCCATTGCTATATTTTGTAATTCTCTTTTTAGACCATTAATGGATATAAGAACACTAAAGAAAATTTTCTAAAAGAGATCCCACAATGTTTTTATTATAGCATACCTATTTAAATGTGTTCATTCTGTTACATCATTTCTATTATATGTGATATATTATGATTGCATTATACTATTACATGTTATTTGAATATACAAATATATATTTGAATACTACATATACATATGTGTGTGTGTGTGTATATACACACGCAGAGAAATATATATGTAAATACATACAGAGTTAAGTTCAGTTCAGTCACTCAGTTGTGTCTGACTCTTTGAACCCCATGGATTGCAGGACACCAAGTTTCCCTGTCCATCACCAACTCCCAGAGCCTACTCAAACTCATGTCCATTGCATCAGTGATGCCATCCAACCATCTCATCCTCTGTCATCCCCTTCTCCTCTCGCCTTCAATCTTTCTCAGAATCAGAGTCTTTTCCAGTGAGTCAGTTCTTCACATCAGGTTGCCGAAGTATTGGAGCTTCAGCATCAGTCCTTCCAATAAACATTCAGGACTGATTTCTTTTAAAATGGACTGGTTGGATCTCCTTGCAGTCCAAGGGACTCTCAAGAGTCTTCTCCACACCACAGTTTAAAAGGATCAATTCTTTGGCACAGGCACTTGGCTTTCTTTATAGTCCAACTCTCACATCCATACATGACTACTAGAAAAACGATAGCTTTGACTATATGACTTTGCTAGCAAAGTAATATGTCTGCTTTTTAATGGGCTAAGTTTGTCATCACTTTTCTTCCAAGGAACAAGTGTCTTTTAATTTCATGACTACAGTTCAGTTCAATTCCATTGCTTAGTCATGTCTGACTCTTTCTGACTCCATGAACCGCAGCACGCCAGGCCTCCCTGTTCATCACCAACTGCTGGAGTCCACCCAAACCCATATCCATTGAGTCAGTGATTCCATCCAACCATTTCATCCTCTGTCGTCCCCTTCTCCTCTCGCCTTCAATCTTTCCCAGCATTTCAGGGTCTTCTCAAATGAGTTAGGTCTTCACATCAGGTGGCCAAAGTATTGGAGTTTCAGCTTCAACATCAGTCCTTCCAATGAACACCCAGGACTGTTCTCCTTTAGAATGGACTGGTTGGATCTCCTTGCAGTCCAAGGGACTCTCAAGAATCTTCTCCAGTACCACAGTTCATCTGCAGTGATTTTGGAGCCCAAGTTTGTCACTATTTCCATTGTTTCCCTATCTCATTGCCATGAAGTGATGGAACCAGATACCATGATCTGCGTTTTTTTAATGTTGAGTTTTAAGCCAGTTTTTCACTCTCATATTTCATGTTCATCAATAGATACTGTTGACAATTTGCTATTTATCCTTCATGTTGTGCCTTAGTACATCCCAGTCTCACAGCATTCATTCTAGTTTGCTGAAAATGTTCAAGTTATTTCCTAGCACATGGCACACAGACTCATAACTTGGGCCTTTCCTTCTCCTAGAATTTCCTCTTTTGTTTTGTAAGAGATGAAATTTTACTCATTTTCAAAAAATGACTCAAAAACCATAGCCTTGCTGAGTTCCTGGAAGTGGATTCCATTTCTTCCTGCTCTAACTTCAGCTACCCTTTACCTTATATTTAGCAGATTTAGTGTCAATCCAAATATAGAAACATTCTGAGGTCAGGGGACATATCTATTCATCACACCATTAGAGCAACTGGTAAGTGTTCAAAGTGTTTATTGAATGTAATAAGTCCAAATTGTTTGACTCCTCCAGACTATATCTCTCAGCAAAAGTTTAACACTGAATCAGTAACTGGGGCTCTAATGATACAAGAGCATCAAACACATCTATGATATAATACCCAAAATAAAATATAGGTAATTCTTTTATCAATGTCTTTATGATCTACTACTATGTAGAATTAACCCATGGCAAGCAATGATTGCAAGACTGTATGATAGTAGCTGAAAAACCTGCATTACTAAGTTAGTCCAAACAGGAAAATGTTTAGAACTAATAGACAGAGTGCCTGGAGAACTATGGATGGAGGCTCATGACATTGTATAGGAGGCAGGGATCAAGACCATCCCCAAGAAAAAGAAATTCAAAGAGGCAAAATGGTTGTCTGAGGAGGCCTTACAAATAGCTGTGAAAAGAAGAGAAGCTAAAGGCAAGGAGAAAAGAAGGATATACACATCTGAATGCAGAGTTCCAAAGAATAGCAAGGAGAGATAAGAAAGACTTCCTCAGCTATAAATGCAAAGAAATAGAGGCAAACAAAAGAATGGGAAAGACTAGAGATCTCTTCAAGAAAAACTAGAGATAATAAGGGAACATTTCATGCAAAGATGGGCACAATAAAGAGCAGAAATTGTATAGACTTAACAAAAACAGAAGATATTAAGAAGAGGTGGCAGGAATACACAGAAGAACTGTACAAAAAGATCTTTATGACCCAGATAATCATGATGGTGTGATCACTCACCTAGAGCCAGACATTCTCGAATGTGAAGTCAAGTGGGAATTAGGAAGCATCAGTATAAACAAAGCTAGTAGATGTGATGGAATTCCAGTTGAGCTATTTCTAATCTTAAAAGATGATGCTGTGAAAGTGCTTAACTCAATATGCCAACAAATTTGGAAAACTTAGCAGTGGTCATCAGACAAGAAAAGGTTTGTTTTCATTCCAATCTCAAAGAAAGGCAATGCCAAAGAATGCTCAAAGTACCACACAGTTGCACTCATCTCATGCTGGTAAAGTAATGCTCAAAATTCTCCAAGCCAGGCTTCAACAGTACGTGAACCGTGATATTCTAGATGTTCAACATGGTTTTAGAAGAGGCAGAGGAATTAGATATCAAATTACAAACATCTCTTGGATCATTGAAAAAGCAAATGAGTTCCAGGAAAACATCTATTTCTGTTTTATTGACTATGTCAAAGCCTTCGACTGTGTGGATCACAACAAACTGTGGAAAATTCTTAAAGAGGTGGGAATACCAGACCATCTGACCTGCCTCTTGAGAAATCTGTATGCAGGTCAGGAAGCAACAGTTAGAACTGGACATGGAACAACAGACTGTTTCCAAATCGGGAAAGGAGTACATCAAGGCTGTATATTGTCAGCCTGCTTATTTAACTTATATGCAGGGTACACCATGAAAGATGCTGGGCTGAATGAAGCACAAGCTGGAATCAAGATTGCTGGAAGAAATATCAGTAACCTCAGATATGAAGATGACATCATCCTTATGGCAGAAAGCGAAGAATTAAACAGCCTCTTGATGGAAGTGAAAAGAGGTGAGTGAAAAGTTGGTTTAAAGCTCAATATTCAGAAAACGAAGATCATGGCATCTGGTCCCATCACTTCCTGGCAAATAGGTGGGGAAACAGTGAAAACAGTGACAGATTTTATTGGGGGGGGTACAAAATCCCTGGAGATGGTGACTGCAGTCATGAAATTAATAGGTGCTTGCTCCTTGGAAGGAAAGTTATGAGCAACCTAGACAGCATATTAAAAGCAGAGACATTACTCTGCTAACAAAGGTCCATATACTCAAAGCTATGGTTTTCCCAGTAGTCATGTATGGATGTGAGAGTTGGACTATAAAGAAATCAGAGTGCCAAAGAAATGATACTTTTGAACTGTGGTGTGGGCGAAGACTCTTGAGAGTCCCTTGGACAGCAAGGAGATCCAACCAGTCCTTCCTAAAGGAAATCAGTCCTGAATGTTCATTTAAAGGACTGATACTGAAGCTCCAATATTTTGCCAACCTGATGTGAAGAACTGACTCATTGGAAAAAACCCTGATTCTGGGAAAGATTGAAGGTGAGAGGAGAAGGGAATGACAGAGGATGAGACGGTTGGATGGCATCACTGATGCAATGGACATGAGTTAGAGTAAACTCCAGGAGTTGGGGATGGACAGGGAGGGATGATGTTCTGCAGTCCATGGGGTTGCAGAGAGATGGACACAACTGAGCAACTGAAATGAACTGAACTGAACTGAGGAAAGTGAGATATTTTGTGAATTTCACCGAAGTTACCAAAATTTTTAATTTTCTTCTCAGTTACAGCACATTATTAAGTGATGCTATCATCTTCCTGGTTTCTCTTGAATACATTTGTTCTTTATTCTGTTTAATAGCAGACAAATATTGTTACGTGGGTATTCAAATGCTTCAAAGATGGTGAGCTGAACTAATTAAAATCCTCATATGAAAGGTGTGAGCAAGATAAGAATGTATACATAATTTATTCATACACACATACACACCCGCTCTCCTAAATTTAATTGAATCTCATTCAGTTCTATAAATCTACAATTGCACATCAATGATTCATAAACTCATGTTGGATCTAGCTCTTACCTTAATCCAATGAAAAATTGTTTGAGAGTTAAGAAACAGATTTTGAAATCCATTAATCAGGTTTTCTGATGAAAAATTAGAAATACTATTTTACCATAGAATTCCAAGAACATAGCAAGGACATTCCTAAGGATCAAACTGAAGTTTCTCAGTACTGATATCAATGATGCTTCCTGGAGTTATAAAGGTGGAATGATTCTTTCCTAAAACAGGAAATAACATCACACAACAGAAAGAGGATTGTGTGTTGGGAGGTAGGATCAAGTCTGTAATTTCCCAGTGATACAGTTTTTCAAACATACATTTTTTTTCTAGTAAATGTAGCCCCAAACTTGCAAATTTCAACATCTACAAATTTGATCTTCACCAATCTCATTCTGACAAAAATTACTGACCTTGGAATTCTCTTGTCGTCCAGTGGTTACGATACTGTGCTTTCACTGCCTGGCATGGGTTTGACTCCTGGTTGGGGAATTTCTAGAGAAGGAAATGGCAACCCACTCCAGTATTCTTGCCTGGAAAATCCCATGGACGGAAGAGCCTGGTAAGCTAGAGTCCATGGGGTTGCAAAGAGTTGGACACGACTGAATGACTTCACTTGGGGAATTAAGACTTCACAAGCTGCACAGGAAAAAAAAAAAATGCCACTGACCTACAACTTTTTGCTCTTACTCTAAAATCTTCCTTAGATAACCTTCTTCCCACTTGTTTTTTTCCCATGATATATTTTTAAGACAGGCCTTATCATGCCTATTCCTTTGGCCTGTGTTGCAAACAAATTCTCTTAGAGGGTAAGGTCATTTAGATTCTGAAATCTGCTATTAATTCTTCAGGGAAAAAGTCATCCAACAGAAACAAATTGCCAGACAAAGGTCAAGATTTAGAAAATTTTCATTGGTCACGCTCTTGTGTCCCCAAGTTAGTAGATATCTTTGATAAAGACAATAACTTTAATCTTGCCATACCTATGAAGCTGTGCTCATAGAGGAAGAGATATTAAATGGTCCCAGACAGGACCTGTTGGAAGTTAAAGTGTCTTATCTCACGACACCAAATTATCAATGACAATAACTATTAAATGAGTGTTTCAGGCACTAAGTATTGCATTTAATTTACCTCACCTCTGATTTTCACAACCACATGGTGCCATAGCATTTTGCAGATAAAAAGAATTTAAATGAGTTGCCTTCCACGTCATGAAAGGAAAGTGAAAGTTGCTCAGTCATTTCCTACTCTTTGCAACCCCATGGGCTATATAGTCCATGGAATTCTCCAGGCTAGAATACTGGAGTGGGTAGCCATCGTCTTCTCCAAGGGATCTTCTCAATCACGGGATGAAGGCCAGGTCTCCTGCATTGCAGGTAGATTCTTTACCAGCTGAGCCACCAGGGAAGCCCAAGAATACTGGAGTGGGTAAACTCCTTTTCCAGCCAATCTTCCCAACAAAGGAATTAAACTGGGATCTCCTGCATTGCAGGCAGATTCTTTATCAGCTGAACTAGCAGAGAAGCCCCATGTCATATGCCTAACGTAAGATTAAAAATTAGTATCTTACCAAGACTCTGAACATCAAATCTCAGATCCATAAACTGTTATTCCCTTGAGTAATTTCTAAAATGAAAACTTATGTTAAATAAAGAAGTAACATATTATCTCTATAACTACTAATGCATCTATGAGAAATTATCTAAATGGTAGTTGGGGCCAAAGAACTATAAAATAGGAAACCAGGAGTCACTCCCTTCCTTAAAAATAATTTAAAATACCTATAATAAATCTAACTGTCTTCTACAATAAATAAGAAATCCTTGACAATTTTTCTATATTTTTGACTCTCAGCAAATCACCTTTCCTTTTGGAGACCACTAGTAATTTTACTTCTCTACTTTCTGCCAGTCTTTTCCATCACTCTTAGTTCACCACATAAGTTACTTTACCTAGGTGTTTTTTTCTGGCCTCAAGATAAAGCAAAGTCCTTTTCCAGGTGTGATTTCCCATTGGCTTGGATTTGTTCTTCCTAGTATCTGATGCAACAGTAGGCAGTTGTCAGAAAAAAATAAATAAATAAAGGGGCAAAAATATTAAATCATAAGTATTCATGAGTCTCCACTCTCTGCTCACTTTCTGGACCTGGATGCATTCTCATGTTGATCCAGGTGTTGGTGAGTCAGACAGCTGTAGCAGGCTAAGACCCTAGAAAGAGAGGGAAAAAAAGCGAATAATTGAAAATAATTGCTAAGTAAGTCAACGGGGGAAAATATATTTTTATCCTAAAATAAAATGTATATAGTTTAGAACTTCCCTGGTGACCCAGGGCTAAGACTTCATCTTTGAATAGAGAGAATGCAGGTTCGATCTCAGGTCAGGGCCCTAAGAGCCCACATGCCTCGTGGCAAAACAAAATAAAACCAAACATAAAACAGAAGCAACATTGTAAGAAGTTCAATAAAGTATTTTTAAAATGTTCCACATCAAAAAAAAAATGCATACAGGGGTTCTTTACACTTCTATGACGTTTTCATCAACTTTGGACGTATGCCACAATAAATACTAAATGCAAACATGCATGAAAATATGCAGTCAATACTGAGAAACAGGAGTTTATGAAAAGGTAATCAGAATCTTCAAAGATTGGTAGAATAGAAACCATGAAATGATACTTTAAAATTTTAGGGTCAATGAAAAAGATAATAATGTGACATTATGAACCCAACTCATTGAACAGAGTTGAGTTAACATTAAACAACTCTAATAAAAATCTACAATAAATCTACATATCTAGTTGATATTTTCTAAAACTTGTGTGATTGGTTTGTTAATGACTTATCCCATGGCATCTTGTATGGCAAAATATCTTGATAAAAAGCATTCTGAATTGTTGAGTGAATCATTGCATTCTAGTGTTGCACTTAGTAGACAGGGGTGAGTAAAAGTCATTTAGCAATAATTTAGGCTTTGCAGATCCTATATTTACATGGAAACTTCTCAACGCTGCAATTCTAATGCAAAGCTAGCCATGGATAATGCATAGACAAATTAGCATGGCTGTATTCACATATTTATGTATTTATTTCTTCTTTTTAAATCTGAATTATAAACTAACAATATTATATCTGTTTACTAGTTTCAGGCGTACAGCACTGTAATTCAGAATTTTTTCAGATCATACTCCTTTAAAAGTTATTACAAGATAATGACTGTAAGTGCTCTACATGCATTCTTGTCACTTATCTGTTTTATACGTAGTAGCATTTGTATTCCTTATAGCCCTAATTTACAACTACTCCCTTTCTTCTCCAATCAGTAGATTTTTTTATATCTGTGAGTCTGTTTCATTTTGCATATACATTCATCTGCATTCTTTTTTAGATCCCTCATATAAGTGGAATCATCATACAGTATGTGTATTTATCTACCCTTAATTTTTCTAAATTTTACAGCTTCAAGTCATTAAATAAACTCTAATTTTTCCTCTGGAAGCTCCAGTGGCATATTTAACAAGTGGCATATTTTTAACAAAATAATTTATTCAATATGTGGGATTATAAAGTTTATTATTTTTGGCCATGCATGATTTCTTAATAGATAATATTAGAGTTAAAAGGAAACATTTTAAGTAAGTCTCATACTTATTTTAAATAAGTTCCTGTTTTGTTGCTTCCTCTTGCATCTGCTCTTCACCTTCTTCCAAAGGAACAATTATTGAACAACCTACAGACTTTCTCATGCTGCTCCTTCAATTTTTTTTTTTTTTCCTACTAGTTCCTACTAGTCAACACACCCCCTGCTGGCTCTAGTCTAACATTCATTCCACTTTATTAAAAATGCCAATAAAACTCAAATTATAGATGTATTTCACTTGTGTTTTTATGCTGATTTAAATGCAAAAATGATAAAAGGACCTAGGTGCTATGGATTAGATTGCATAATGAAATAATTCTTTGAAATTAGCTCTTTCTCCTTGCAAATAATTTATTTCCTGAAAACTACACCTTTGGTAAAGTTAAAGTTTTATACAAGAGTTTCCATAATGGTGGTTATCACAGATTTATTGTCCAGATGTATGATGAGAGGAAACACTTTGCTTTTATGAGTTGCTGCCTAGGTATTTCACAATATGTTAACTCTGCTCACACTCAGATTCTAGATATTTAAATGAAGATTTGAGTTTAAATTCCCATTTTGCTTTTCCTGAGACACTTAAAATAACTACTTATAGTTAAGCCTTGGAAAAGGTAATGACTTCTGTCCCTGACCACCTTATAAATACTGTTACAATAGGCATCTGATGACACTTTTCTCTATCTTCTGCTCACTCCTGACCTGAGACAGAAGACTGCCCTTCCCCAGGCTGATAGGAGGGAGAATAATATAAATATATATTAAATTATGTGACTCTACCTCCTTTGTGAGGATGTACTGAAATTGCACCTTCATTCAAAGCAATCCTATGAATTTTGCTTCCCAAAGTGAATGCTTGGACTCAGGGAGCTACTGCCAATCCCACATGGGAGGGGGAAATGGGGTGGGGAGGCACTTGTACCTTCTTATAATGCAGGTCATAATGTTCATACTCTTAATTCATACACCAGCCACAAATTCTCAATATATCAACATAACTTACTTAAAGGCCAGGTGTGCTCCTAGAACTGAACAGATTTCAGTTCTGAACAACACCTCTTCATTAATTTAAACAAACTTGGAAAGTGCTGCACTCAATATGCCAGCAAATTTGAAAAACTCAACAGTGGCCACAGGACTGGAAAAGGTCAGTTTTCATTCCAGTCCCAAAGACAGCCAGTGCCAAAGAATGCTCAGACTACAGCACAACTGCACTCATCTCACATGTTAGTAAAGTAATGCTCAAAATTCTCTAAGCCAGGCTTCAGCAATATATGAACCATGAACCTCCTGACGTTCACGCTGGTTTTAGAAAAGGCAGAGGAACCAAAGATCAAATTGCCAACATTCACTGGATCATGGAAAAAGCAAGAGAATTCCAGAAAGACATCTATTTCTGCTTTATCGACTATGCCAAAGCCTTTGATTGTGTGGATCACAATAAACTGTGGAAAATTCTGAAAGAGATGAGAATACCAGACCACCTAATCTGCCTCTTGAGAAAACTGTATGCAAGCCAGGAAGCAACAGTTAGGACTGGACATGGAACAACAGACTGGTTCCAAATAGGAAAAGGAGTCCGTCAAGGCTGTATGCTGTCACCTTGCTTATTTAACTTATATGCAGAGTACATCATGAGAAATTCTGGACTGGAAGAAACACAAGCTGGAATCAAGATCGCCAGGATAAATATTAATAATCTCAGATAGGCAGATGACACCACCCTTATGGCAGAAAGTAAAGAAGAACTAAAGAGCGTCTTGATGAAAGTAAAGAGGAGAGTGAAAAAGTTGGCTTAAAGCTCAACATTCAGAAAAAAAAGATGACGGCATCCAGTCGCATCACTTTATGGGAAATAGATGGAGAAAGAGTGGAAACAGTGTCAGACTTTATTTTGAGGGGCTCCAAAATCACTGCAGATGGTGACTGCAGCCATGAAATTAAAAGACGCTTACTCCTTGGAAGGAAAGTTATGACCAACATAGACAGCATATGGAAAAGCAGAGACATTACTTTGCCGACTAAAGTATGTCTAGTCAAGGCTATGGTTTTCCTGCGGTCATGTATGGATGTGAGAGTTGGACTGTGAAGAAATCTAAGCACCGAAGAACTGATGCTTTTAAACTGTGGTGTTGGAGAAGACTCTTGAGAGTCCCTTGGACTGCAAGGAGATCCAACCAGTCCATTCTGAAGGAGATCAACCCTGGGATTTCTTTGGAAGGACTTATGCTAAAGCTGAAACTCCAGTACTTTGGCCACCTCATGTGAAGAGTTGACTCATTGGAAAAGACCCTGATTCTGGGAGGGATTGGGGGCAGGAGGAGAAGGGGACGACAGAGGATGAGATGTCTGGATGGCATCACTGACTCGATGGACGCGAGTCTGAGTGAACTCCGTGAGTTGGTGATGGACAGGGAGGCCTGGTGTGCTGCGATTC
Source organism: Nanger dama (assembly GCA_917880005.1). Classification (NCBI taxonomy): domain Eukaryota; kingdom Metazoa; phylum Chordata; class Mammalia; order Artiodactyla; family Bovidae; genus Nanger; species Nanger dama. Next base: position 61,284,071 of record CAKJTW010000004.1, on the reverse strand, counting down.
ATGTGGTCACAGAGTTGGACACGACTGAGTGACTGAACTGAACTGAACTAAATATCAGGTTGGCTTTTGAGACAGCTGTTCCCTGAGAGACAGACAGAAGTAGGATAACAGTAACCCTAAAGATAATTACTTGTAGTAGAAATAAAATTGTTAATCATATTGAAGCTCAAATGAGCAGATTAAACGGACACACACTCATACACACAGATTCACAAAGTTTATTAGCTTTATTTCATTTCTGAGCCTTTGTGGCACTGAGCAAGAGCATGATAAGCCAAGATTCTGGAATCAGAACCTCTGTGCTTCTATTAATAGCTTTGTGCTTTGGACTATGTTAATTAAATTTTGTGAGTCTCGGTATCCTTATCTGCCAAATGCAATACATCCCTTGGAATTTTGTTGGGAATTCTAAAACCAAGAACAAATTCAAGATGTCCACTGCCTATTGATATTTAATAAATTTTCTATTTTCTTCTAAAGAAATTAACTAGCAGCTGCTGCTGCTAAGTCACTTCAGTTGTGTCCTAGCAGAGGCTTAACAATACAGACGTTTATTATTCTAGAGTGGAAATAACTCAATATTGTAATGAAAACCCAGGAACTGTTTCTCTGCTTTTTGCCAACTAAGTCTTGGCCATCTCCTCAGGTTTCCCAGTTGGTTACTGTACTTACAAAGCTCATGCCTTCATGTATATTGCTATATGGAAAACTGCTGGAAAATAAGATTTTTATTCATACAAATCTCTCTTTTCCAAGAGAAGAAAATCTTTCTTACCTGTTCAGTCTTATTGGTCAGAAATGGGCCACAGGCAAGATCCAGATATTCATTCTAAAAGGGGAATGCATTATAATTGCTGTAATAGGCTTTGTAAAATGATTTTTTCAATAGCTTGTTTTGCAATCAAAGAAGTCTAAATGGCTGATGATCAAAAAAAAAAACATCAATTCAGTTCAGTTCAGTCACTTAGTTGTGTCCGACTCTTTGCCATCCCATGAATCTCAGCATGCCAGGCCTCCCTGTCCATCACCGTCTCCCAGAGTTCACTCAAACTTATGTCCATCAAATCGGTGATGCCATACAGACATCTCATCCTCTGTTGTCCCCTTTTACTCCCGCCCTCAATCCCTCCCAGCATTAGAGTCTTTCCAATGAGTCAACTCTTTGGATGAGGTGGCCAAAGTACTGGAGTTTCATACTTAGCATCATTCCTTCCAAAGAACACCCAGGGCTGATCTCCTTCAGAATGGACTGCTTGGATCTCCTTGCAGTCCAAGGGACTCTCACGAGTCTTCTCCAACACCATAGTTCAAAAGCATCAGTTCTTCAGCGCTCAGCTTTCTTCACAGTCTAACTCTCACATCATACAGGACTACTGGAAAAACCATAGCCTTGACTAGATGGACCTTTGTTGGCAAAGTAATGTCTCTGCTTTTCAATATACTATCTAGATTGGTCATAACTTTTCTTCCAAGGAGTAAGCATCTTTCAATCTAATCACACTATGACCACAGCTTGTCTAACTCAATGAAACTAAGCCATGCCCTGTGGGGCCACCCAAGATGGGCGGGTCATGGTGGAGAGCTCTGACAGAATGTGGTCCCCTGGAGAAAGGAATGGCAAACTACTTCCAGTATCCTTGCCTTGAGAACCCCATGAACAGTATGAAAAGGCAAAATGATAGGATACTGAAAGAGGAACTCCCCAGGTCAGTAGGTGCCCAGTATGCTACTGGAGATCGGTGGAGAAATAACTTCAGAAAGAATGAAAGGATGGAGCCGAAGCAAAAACAATACTCAGCTGTGGATGTGACTGGTGATAGAAGCAAAGTCTGATGCTATAAAGAGCAATATTACATTGGAACTTGGAATGTTAGGTCCATGAATCAAGGCAAATTGAAAGTGGTCAAACAGGAGATGGCAAGAGTGAATGTCGATATTCTAGGAATCAGAGAACTAAAATGGACTGGAATGGATGAACATAACTCAGATGACCATTATATTTACTACTGCGGGCAGGAATCACTTAGAAGAAATGGAATAGCTATCATGGTCAACAAAAGAGTCTGAAATGCAGTACTTGGATGCAATCTCAAAAACGACAGAATGATTTCTGTTCGTTTCCAAGGCAAACCATTCAATATCAAAGTAATCCAAGTTTATGTCCCAACCAGTAACGCTGAAGAAGCTGAAGTTGAATGGTTCTATGAAGACCTACAGAACCTTTTAGAACTAACACCAAAAAAGATATCCTTTTCATTATATGGGACAGGAATGCAAAAGTAGGAAGTCAAGAAACACCTTGAGTAACAGGCAAATTTGGCCTTGCAAGATGGAATGAAGCAGGGCAAAGGCCAATAGAGTTTTGCCAAAAGAACATACTGGTCATAGCAAACACCCTCTTCCAACAACACAAGAGAAGACTCTATACATGGACATCACCAGATGGTCAACACTGAAATCAGATTGATTATATTCTTTGCAGCCAAAGATGGAGAAGCTCTATAGAGTCAGCAAAAACAAGACCGGGAGCTAACTGTGGCTCAGATCATGAACTCCTTATTGCCAAATTCAGACTTAAATTGAAGAAAATAGGGAAAACCACTAGACCATCCAGGTATGACCTAAATCAAATCCCTTATGATTATACAGTGGAAGTGAGAACAGACTTAAGGCACTAGATCTGATAGATAGAGTGCCTGATGAACTATGGAATGAGGTTCCTGACATTGTACAGGAGACAGGGATCAAGACCATCCCCACTGAAAAAAAATGCAAAAAAAACAAAATGGCTGTCTGAGGAGGCCTTACAAATAGCTGTGAAAAGAAGAGAAGTGAAAAGCAAAGGAGAAAAGGAAAGATATAAGCATCTGAATGCAGAGTTCCAAAGAACAGCAAGAAGAGATAAGAAGAAAAAAATACCATAATGTCTGCCATTTTGATGGATTTGGAAAAAAAAAAAAAGATTATTTTCTCTTCCAAAAGTATTTATTATTTATGTTTATATATGTTATTTTACCACATAGTAATTCTGGAGAGTGTAAGAACCTAGAAGACAGCAACATATATAAATAATTATCATATATTTAACCAAAAGTTAATGATACAAATCTATGCACATTATTGTTGCTTAACAAATTGTTATTTGATTGGATTATTGTGATGCCTCTGGATAATGATTAAACATATTTCCCATAGAATGGGTTATATTTTTAGTGATGCCAGATGAATATGTGACAGATATAGTGGATAAAGTCTTAATAGCTTGTTTTCTTTGGGCTACAACATTAACACACATTATAACTTGTGCCTGTATGACAGAAATATCTTCACATGTATAATTACATTCACTATGCAGAACTGCCTGAACTAGGAATTACCACAATTCACAATTTACAGATGTAAAAGTTAAATCTCAAAGATACCAAATTATATACTCAAGGTCTCATACCTAAACTGAAAATCAAGGCTAATACTCTGAGTTTCTGATTCTAAGCCACAAACTCTTCATTAAACTACCTCAAACAGGTTTCTTCTGAAAGATGATATATAAAAAAAAATTATTTCTAAGTAATTGTAGGCAGTACTTCCTTTAGAGAGAGTCAGAGATAAGTGGAGGAGACCATTTTTTGACATATGTTTCTGGATGTGGTATGGCTGGATTTGTGCAAATCAAATATAATTATATAGAAACCTGAGAGAGTGAATTTTTCCCCTAGAAAAATCTGAACATTTGAGAAATATATGGCTTAGGAGAATGAACTATCAAAATACTGTTCTAAACTGCATCCCCAATGATTTTACATATAATTTACATATTGATTTCAAGGACAAATGCCCTCAAAAGAGGCTTTGAATTCTGATGCAATGGAGGTTAAAGTGAGGAGATGGGTAGCATTAAAAAGTAGATAAGCCTTTTATATCTATCATTATCCATTCATCAAACATGTCTTAAAATCCTGCATGTACACTGAAGGCTCAAAGTTGAATACTAATGGATAAATTATTGTTCTTGAGTAACTACTCAGATTTAGGAAGATATATATGAACAAAAATATTTCACAGTAATTGATAAAGAGCTTAATAGAGGTATTAAATGAATTTGGACTTGAGTGACAAGTGAATTAGTCAGTTGGGAAGAAGTTCACAGAAGGAAGAAAAAGGAGTGTGTGAAAATAGTGTGGCATGCTACCAGCTGAGAAATGTGCAGGTAAAGATATTTACAGTGTTGCTCTATTTGCAGGAGATACACTACAAATGACTCATTTTGATATAAAGGATGAGCTTGTGGTGATAAGATTGAGTTTGAGGTAAAATTAGGAGACAGAAGGAGTAGGGGAGAGGCTCAAGTAAATTCTTCTCAACATCTGACTAAAGTCCATTTGCTTTAATAGAATAGTCCACTCTTCTGCAAAAGTGGAATTCTGCATTCATTACCCTAAGATTTGACTTTCTTGTTAAGGCAAATATATCTGACCTAATCTGACTTGAATAACAATCTTATGGCCCAGGGTGACTCAAATCCCTTTACCCCCAAAGAGACAAAGAATCACTTCACGATGCCAACTAGTTTTCATTCCCAGAGGAAGCACACTTTGTCAATTTAGGAACTTCTACAGTACTTATTATCTGACACTTAATCACATGCTAATTTTTAATATATTGACATCATATTTTCCCCAACCTTGAGAACAAGGTTGTTTTTTTCCCCCCATTTTCTGCATCCCATAAATAGAGCATATGTAGTATTGGATACAAACTATAAAAAGAGGAAAATTAAAACATTTAAAAGGAAAAGAAAGCATTAAAGGAAAAATAATTTAACTTTCTGTTTCATCAATATTTTTTAAACACCTATTTTGAATATATGGGTGACAACAGAAGTTTCATCAAACTATAATATATGACATTGCAATAATCCCAAAGTACTGATATTCAAAATGAGATAGCCTACAATGACTGATGCAGACTCTTCTCCCATCCATATCAGGTACCCATATGTCATAGTGATTATTTCCTCTGGTGGTTCAGCTGGTAAAGAATCTGCCTGCAATGCAGGAGACATGGGTTCGATCCCTGGGTTGGAAAATTCCCCGGAGAAGGGAAAGGTAACTCACTCCAGCATTCTTGTCTGAAGAGTTCCATGGACAGAAGAGTCTGGTGGGCTAGAGCCTATGGAGTAGCAAAGAGTCTGACACGACTGAACAACTAGAACTTTCACTTTGTAAAGATAAAGGAAATATGAGGGAGGTTTTACTTTTCAAATGTTATATGGTCTGAGACCATTACGTGTGTATGATATTTAACATGTCAGTATCTATCTCCTCTTAGGATCACATCTATAAAATGGAGACGACAAAACACACCTTCCATATATCTCACAGAAAGATTACAAAATCAGTGATTTACATAACTTGCTGAATATTCAGAAGCTAAGAGTCCAGTTGACAAATGACTATTTCCCTTCTACTCTCTTAAAGAAAAGTAGGAACACTCAAAGGGAAAATTAAAAGGACAGGAAAACCCAATCCCATCCACTTTATTCTTTTTAAAGATCTCAGATATGTTTGTCTTGAGATGTTCAGATTTATCATTTTAAAATGCACACATTTGAGGATTTCAATTACTTGTTTTTCCCTGTTCCTCATTACCGATCAATCTGCTCTATCTATGCAGAATTTTTAACCCTCTTCAAAACAAAGTGCTCTGCAAGTATGACTTATTCTTCTATATAAAGCTACAGGGGGAAAGGGAGATTACTTAGCTTCTATTCCACCACTCAAAAGGTGGATTTATCAGACTAAAAGGTTTACAAAAGAATTTTAGTAGGTAAATATCAATCTAGCTGCACTTTTGATAGCAATTAATATTCTAGGGATAATAAAAACTTGCTGGCAAAATGCCCCCAGAAGATGGCATTGTTTACACTATTGTCAGAGAAGAACAGCTGTTTATCCCTGCTACATCCAGAGCTACCGTATTCTTACTGAAATGTTAACAAATCTTAGACAAATGTCTGCTGTTTAAGGCTCAAATTTGCTCTGAGAACAGGTGTGTTTGAAAGAGAGAGAAAAAAGCTACAACTGTAAATAGGATTTAAAATGAGATGCAATTTATATACTAAGTCTGCATATGGACAAGTAAATGCAGAGTTCCAATATTTACTAATAACTTGAAGATCATTCACAGTTTCAGGGCTTCATGTAAAAATTTTCCCTGATTGCTTTTCAATGCATATTCTAAGCACATTTTACTGACACAGATAGATTTCAGTCATGCTGTCAGAAAATGGAGCAACATCTTCCATAACTTTTGAAACATTTGACTATTTTTAGAGAGGTATAAAAGGTAAGGGTAGAAGGTAGGAGAGGTGTAAAGGTGTAGTGGAGCATTAAACTCAGTGAACAAAGAACTGTGTGCTCTGGTAGTATTTTCTCATTTATAAAAAGAAAGGTTGAAATGTTGGTAAAGATGTGGAGCTGGGTAAATCTCACTCACTGCTGGTGGGGAGAGGGGTAAGAATTGGTAATATTTTATAAAACAATTAGCAATACCTACTAAAGTTGAAGATAAGCATTTCCTACAGTCCAGAAATCTTATTTTTAGGCACATAATTGAGAAATACTAAGAGACCAGTATAAGATTGTATAGCTTATATTGAGGAAAATCTGGAAATGATCTATAGATTCATAAACAGATAAGTTAAGGAATAAATTGTGGCATGTTCATAAAATAAAATAAAGCAGTTGAAATAATTATAACTACTTGTATTGAAATGTATAAAATAAACATATATGTATATACATATATAAAATGTGAGTTGTTGAGTAAATTGTAAGGTACAAAATGGAAAAGTATGATGCCATTTATGTATTGGCTAAAGACAATCTAAGCAATACTATATATTGTTCAGCAATGTAAATATGTTTTCTAAAATATAAAAACAGTTAACAGGAAGGGACGTGTTTACCTCTAAATATGGGATCAGGCAAAAATACAAAAGGGACTTAAAATATATTTTACCACTTTATTTATTTTAAGGTCATATAAATATTAAAGAACATGCAAATCTGGACAATAGTTCCTAGTTTTTCTAGACTATAGTATGCTTAAGCTAGGCACATAGGTGTTTTTAAACCTGGAATCCTGGATTTCAATAGGAGAAGGCAAGCCCATGCTTCTAGACTTGGAAACCCAGCCCCTCCTCACTGAGACCCCTGCCAACTGAGCAGCTTCTTGGATCTCTTCCACTTTGGTGTTTTGTGATCTCCTGGTCATGGCCTTTCTCCCACAACTGCAGCCTGTCCTGAAGAAGTGTTCTGGTTGTCCAAAAATCTAGAAACTAACACAATTATTTTCAAGTAGAAGCTTAGAAACAAGAGGATCATTTACTTACAAATGAGAGGCCCTCGGAATTCTTCTTGCTATAATAAAATAAGGGTGTCGCTAACCCAATTCTCATTCAACTATAGATTAATATTCCAAAGATGTGAGTCCAGCTCTAACCAAAAGCACAAGGCAAACTTCAGGATTCATGCAGAAGCTGCTTGAGTCCCAGCTCAACCTGCTGTAGCTGTGCAGCTGGCGGCTGAGGACCGAGGGTTGTCAGGAATCAACTGTGTAAAATAAGTCTGCATATTTGTTACTGCTGAGGGAAATGGTGGGGGGATGGGGGTAGGAAAAAGGAGACATCAACTTCCTCTGAAGTGACTCCATCCCTAATCTGATTATAAGCTCAAATAGAAATCATTATGGCTCCTCATTTTGTTAAGGTTTGACAGTTTTCTGACGGCTTCCAATAAAAACAAAATAAGCTGATTTATGGTCAAGCAGGAGAAACCCCAGTTGTAAACTAGAAGTCAAAGATAAAACCAGGGTTTCTAATAGGGGCCTTTAGGAAAAAACCAAAACTACTATTTTCCCATCGTTTTAAATTTAAATCCTATCCAGAGAAGCTTTAAGATCTAGAATCCTATGAGTCAACTAGGACCCCCACCCTGACTCTCATCTACCACGCCCGATCTGTTTTCCCCTCTCTCTCAGATGCCAGGAACCTCCTGGGCTCCTGAACCAAAATCACAAAACATCTTGTGGTACTTGCCCAAAGCTACGAGCCAACAGCGAGGAGGGACACGCAGACCTGGTCCGCCGTCAAAGGATGAGCCACGGGAGATGGGAGATGAGTGCGGGGTTGGGACCACGTTAAACCGCTATATCAGAAATCCCAATATTACCAATGCCAGTCAGCCTTCCATTCTAGAGAACAAACCCGGGGTAAATTCAATCGCGTAATTCAATAATTCAAGTCTTCCCTCGCCTCTTAAAAAAAAAAAAAAAAAAGAAAAGAAAGAAAAGAAAACCATCTCGTTGTCAAGCTTTCCAAAGGAAATTCCCTCTTGCTAATGCGTTCTGTCTTCCAACTCCTGTTAGTATCCCTTTAGTATCGTTCTTCGAAAACCTGGTTTAAATTTCAATGCTTTTAAGCATCCCCCACATTGGGGGCAGGGAAGGAGGGGAACCAGAGAGACCGAGGCAGAGATGGAGATGTGCGGTCCCTCCCCGGTCCCCGCCAGGTAGCCTGCGCGCACCGAGGCGGCGGGCGGTCGGGGTGGAACGCGCCGGAGCGGGGCGAAGACCCGCCCAGGCTTCTCTTATAGGAGAGAGCCGGGCGGGCCTGGCCGGGGGCGGCGCCGCGCGCCCCATTCGCCTATAAGGAGCTGTCCGCCTCCCGGGTGCTGATTCCAGCTCTAGTGGCTAGCGGCGAGGTGCATTCGGCTGTCCAGCGAGCTCGGCGTCTGCTGTGGCTTTGGGTCGGGTTTGCACCTTTAAGAAGCGGGGACGAGGAGGAAGAGGCGAGCGAGGAAGGGAAGTGCAAGCCAGCGGCAGTTGCGGGGACAGTAGCTCCATCTGCACCTCCAGAGAAACCCCCGTAACGGTTTCAGTAGAGCGTTTGGACAAGGGATGGAGTGAAGCTTCGAGTGCCTCTCCACGGGGGAGGGTGGGGGTCAGACTCTGCAGAAGAGAAGAGAGAGAGAGAGAAGAAGCCGCGGCTGGCGCCTCCGAATTTGGAATTCGATTGGGAGGGACCTCTTACTCGGGGAAATGGATTCTGGACCACGGCTGACCAGCGTTTTCACTTTGTTCTTTTCCGGCTTGTGGCATTTAGGATTAACAGCGGCAAATTGTGAGTACCAGGAGCTTGGGGCGGGTAGGTGAGGTGGGAGACCCTGGCGTTTTGAAAGACATTCAACTGTCCAAGCGTGTTCAATTGTGTCCGCTCTGAGCAGAGGAAAAGGGGGAAAATGCTGATTGGTGTGTTTCTATCTTTCTAACCATCCCAAAGTTAGCAGAGCCCGAAGGAGCCAGCCCCTCTGGATTTTCTGCCCTTCTTCCCGAATCGGAAAGTTCGGGGGAGAAGGGAAGATTTTCTTGCCTCAGCCTTCCGCCAGCTCCGCGTTCTCTACCTGCCTGATCTCAGTCAAAGCTTCTCCCGGGAAGGGTCCCCAATTCTGGTTGTAGGAATGGGGGCTGATCTTCCAGACAGAGATGCTCCCAGCCACTGCACTCGGTGACAGCGGTTCCTTTCTGAATGCGGCTGCCTCGCTCCGATTTGCAGTATGCCCAGTGCCTTCCGATCCATGGCTTTCAGCTCTCCCCTAGGCAGAACGCTCCAGGTGGGATACCCTACAACCAATGGTCATCTGTTTAATAAGGTTGGGAGTTTTGGCCTAAAAGTCATGGACCGATGTAGTCAAACCACAAGACCAATGGCTGCCCCTGTTATAGGAGAAAGAGCTTCGATGCACACTCCACCCCCAAATCTTTGTGCCAAAGAACACATAATGAGTATGCACTAAGTGTACACTCTGCCATCCAAGCTCTAACCTGGGCAAGTGCGGGGCATTTAATTTAATAGGCAGGAAAGCTGGACACCTGGGGATCTGCCACCTGCACTGTGTATTTAAAGAACTCAGTTCGTCAAACTTGAATAAATTGCCGGAGCCATCAGAGGTGCAAGCTCAATTGCTAGGCAGAGAAAGGGAAGTTTTTCCAGCTCCGGAAACTCCTAAATGAAGAAAGAATGCAATTAAGCCATCTGTGTTGTTTCCAAAGATGGTTTATTAAGTTTCCTCAAGGTTCTGGGTTTCCTGCCTTATCTACTAACTTCATCATGAACCTCAGTAATACCTAACTAAATTCAAACTGTTCTGATACTTTTTTCTTATTTTTGTGGTGTGAACCATCACTGTTGGAGAAGAGTAGGAAGGCCACTTACTACTCACAAGTTTCTCTACCTCACTTCCCACCCTGTTAATCCAAAAGGCCCTTAAGAAAGAGATACTCAGTACCTCAAGGGAAAACAATTGAAAAATGTTTACTGATAATGATCCAAAGCTGACCCAGTGCTCCTATCTGTGATTGGAAGTTTTGGGGTTCTGAAACTGATAGTTAGTGGAAATGGATTATAAAGATTTTTGTTATAAAATTTGTATTTCAAAGGTATGCTGAAGAGGTCAGCCTCTTTAAAGGGAAGAAAGCAAAAGCCTTAGTTCAGAAATTATTTCAGAGAATAGGTAAGAACAGGGTGAAATTTAATATTTCTCTCCTCTTTCTCCTCCTCTTCTCCCCACATTCTCTTGCTTTTCCCCCTCTTTTTTTTTTTTTTTTCTTTTGTAAGTAAAATTGTTCCCATGGTGCTGTAGAAAAACGTCTAAGTGGTTCAGTAAGAGGAAGTTAGGCATGGTGTTTTTCTCTAACTCCTAGAACACTAGAGGTCAGTATTGTCCTAATGATGCAAAGGTGTGGCAGTAAAATAGCTCTAGCACATACACCTATCTGAAAACAGTTAATATTTTGAAGATCTATGAAGAAAAATGAGGAATAAGGGTGAAATAAATAGAACATGCTCTAGAGGAATATGGTTTGGGCTTCCTTATGTAGCATCTTAAGAGCAAGGAAAGAAAAAAAAGATAGGACGAGTTTTTCTGTAAATTAACTGAATTATAGTTAATGTTACAATAATGTTCATAAAACCTAAATGGTATGAGCTTAAGGCTCATGCTTATCATTACTGATGCAGCAATAAAGCTAATTCTAGGCATTTAAAATAAAACCTTGTGATAATGAGCTTTAGTATTTCACCACTGACAGTGTAATTTCCCTATTTCCAATCAGCATTTCAGTTGAATGCATGCTGCTTGCTAAATATATGGGGGTTAGTGTTCTTAAACAGTAATGCTAAATGTTTTTATTTTGCCGAACAAAATGTATTAATTCAGTGAACAATAGAATAGCAGCAGAAAATTACTTTGAATTCAGTTCTGGTGGTCTTCCAAACCTGTGATGCAAAACCTCTAAGGAAAAAAAAAATTAACATTCCACAATTCTTCCAGACTTCTGTTGTCCACATACTTAATCCATTTTTTATAGTGCTTTTGTTTATTTTTTTAGCTACAACCTATTAACATTTATATGCATATATTGACAAAGAGAAATCTTTTAAATTGTCAATTTTTGTAAGTTTATAGATAGCTTGGAGGATTTTCCCCCAGGATTATTATTTTTGTATTTTGAAATAATACTTCAAATCATTTGTGACAGTACTCTTGGAAATGGATTATTTACCCAAGATGCTCCATGGTATACTTGCGAACTTTGTTCAACTAAAAACAACTTTTAATTGTTTCTAATCTTCTGGCAACAATTTATTATTGTTGGTGCTGTTTGTGTGTGTTTAATTTTCTCATAATCTGACCAAAACTTGGGCATTCAGGTACAAGGGAAAAATGAATTCTTGCCCAATTATAGGTCTTATAAGTTTCTAATTAAACAAAATTAAAATAAAGTCAGGTTAGAAGGCCAGCTACAGTATAGATAATATGAATCCGTGCAGAGAACGTAGTTAACAACCAGTAATAAAAACTCTGGAAATTCCCCCATTTCGGATTTTCAGGATATTAAACAGCTACATTACTTCCTTTGGGTTTACCCTGAGGGAATTAGTTAATTTCAAATGTAGATATGATAGGCCAGTGTTAAATGAAAAAAACATTTTACATGTAATGTCAGCTCCTTTGACATAAGAAGAAATGATGTGACTTGATAGTTGGTTAGAGTGAAACTAGGATTTTGAAATGAAAGGAGTTCTAGCCCTAGTTATGCCACAGCTAAGATGCCAAACACCCATCAGGTGATGCATCATTTCTGTTCTCACAGCTCAGGTATAAAATAGCAACTGAGATATGTATCTACTCCCAAATAGAATAGCAGCTCAAATTATACAGAGGAAATTCTTCAAACAGGTATGTTAAAAGACATGCTTGCATTCAGAAGACAAGAGGAATGCAGAGGACACTTTTAGGGTTATTGTTCACTTTATTTTACAATAATTGGATGTTATTTGATTATAAAGAGCCTTAATTCTGACCAGTCATTTGAATGATCTCTAAGCATCTTTTCTCTTTGTTGCTACATATTAGATCCACACAGATAACAGCCAGGAGAGAGAAATCAAAACTCTTTACTCCTTTCATCACAGGCAGAACTTTATCGAAAATATAGGAAGATGTCAATCATATTCCTAAAGATCTTCAAATAAAGAGACACACTGTACCTTGAGTTTTCTGAAGCTTATGCACAAACCCAATCAATACATAATATTATAAATTAACAAAGACTAGATTCTTTTTAGCAGGAAAGTGTTTGCCCTTTACTTTTTGTGGCATTTACATTGCAGTCATCAGAAGTGAAAGAAACATTATATTGCTCACTTGCCAGAGTCCTGAAGACTTTTCTGGGTTGAATGGGCTGGTCTTTGACTATCCAGATGAATTCTTTTCCCTTTTTCTTCACATAGTCCCCGTCTCCAAACCAGATTCATAGTTCCACAACTGAAAAACAGAAAAGCTGGACTAGCAATTATCATACAAGGGTATACACTTTTAAAAAGTCAGTTTCTGTAAGAATCACCTTAACTCACCCCCACATCTTATTCTTATTCTAATGAATGACTGTCCTCTAAATTGCAGTTTTCTTTTCCCAGCTTCTCTTGCCTTTACTTTCTTTAATGGGACCCAGTTTTCCTTTACTAGATTGCTTTATTTTTCAGTGCGTGCTCATCTGTTACAAAACAAAATAATGTGATATCATTAAAAATGTTCCTAAAATTTTTATTTTAGTTCGTGAACAAAAAGCTTTTTATCTTGTATGCCAGAACTCTGCTGAAATATGACCTATATATACAAGCCTAATTATCCTTGTCATGTAGGACAGTGGGGAGATAGTCTAGTTACCTGAAAGGTTAGAGTACAAATATCATTCACTCAAAAGCTTTATTTTGAAGTTTCAGGGATGATAGTACTTAAAACTGTTAAGCAATTGTACTTAGAATAACAACATAATAGAGTTTTAATTCCTACTAGCTGCTTGCTGCTATGGACTTAGTATCTCCCAGTCCATGTGCTGTGTTCATGCAATTTGGCAAGGACGCACAGCTAGGTAGACTTTATTAAATCCAGTTTACAGATGAGTAAATTTAAGGTTGCTGCTGCCGCTAAGTCACTTCAGTCGTGTCCGACTCTGTGCAACCCCATAGACGGCAGCCCACCAGGTTTGCCCGTCCCTGGGATTCTCCAGGCAAGAACACTGGATTGAGTTGCCATTTCCTTCTCCGATGCGTGAAGTGAAAAGTGAAAGTGAAGTCACTCAGTCATGTCCTGACCCTCAGCGACCCTATGGACTACAGCCTTCCAGGCTCCTCCGCCCATGAGATTTTCCAGGCAAGAGTACTGGAGTGGGGTGTAAGGTTAATAGACGTTAATAATTTTCCCAAGTTCACAAACTCAAGGAATGAAAAAAATCCAGGATCTAGACCTGTATCTGTCTATCTCCAAAGATCAGACTCTTTACAAGATATGAAATTAATCCCCATGCATTCTGATGGGGTCTGTGCAACATCTGAAGAAAGTTGCCTTGGTATCTCTGTAGTTAGACTCTGCAGCTCTATTCATAACAAAGGCCGTGGAGGCAGCTCTTTCCACCAGAACCAGGTCCTGAGCTTTACCTTAATCTACATTTGATGCAAGATGCCAGACATTGCAATAGTCAAAGATTGGAAGCCTTATATCTGGATGAACACAGGATGTTATATTTTTCTTGTACAAGTTTCAGTTTAAAACTTGATAAGGAAAGGATATAGCCTTGAAGATGTGATGTGTGTGCAAACACACATATGTACACAATACCATAAAAGGTACCTCTGTTGGTATCATGTCTTGTAAGTCAATAGATGTAGACAAAACTATTAATTAAATAGCAGGTATAAGCTTCCTTTCTCAGCGTTGAGCTGGTCCTGAACAGGCTCTGCCTAATACTATAAATTTCATCCAAATTACTCCTCCCATATTGTCTAATTTCTAGTTTCTGGAATTGTGTATTCTACAGGCAGACCATGCTTTCTCATGTTTTCTTGTATTTATTGGCATATGTCTGTCTACTTGGTTGAGAATGTCCTTTCACATTTTTTATCTTCTATCACTTTCTCCATCTCCTCCCCCAGAAAACATACACACTTTCCCCAGGCTAGGTCAAATGTCCCTGTATATTACTACTATATTTCCATAGCATTTCCAGTCCTTGTCTCCCCAACTAACTGTGCATTTCCCTGATTATCATATTTTGTCTGAATATCTATAGTCAATGCCTAAAATATATGGATGAGAGAAGAAATGAATGAGTTCCAACTAAAATTTTTCATTTCTAAACCAAAATCTTTCTATGGTCCCACTGCTAGAGTCTTTTGAAATGCATAGGTTTATGTTTGCTTGTTTGTTTTTTCAAATAAAAAGTATTACTTATTCTAGTTTTGGAAATGTTAAGATGTTAAAATATGCAGCTTTTAAGTGAAAGAGTGGGAATTTAGATCATTTGGTTGGATTTGGAGCTGAAGAGTGGGCTTCTGCATTTACACAAGGCTGCACATTTCCATGAGTTCACTGCTGACATGATCTTATTTCTGTGTCAAATGGCTCTTTGTTCCTAAAAGAGAACATCTTCCCATTCTTTGACCTTAAAACCAAGTTTGAGCTAATTTTATTAACTTGCTCTTGCAGTTTTAATGAGTGTTTTCTGTATAGTCTGAACATATACAGATATATATTGATATAAAAATCCTTCTTCATAGTTCAGTGCTCAGTATAAAGAAGAAAAGTTTAGATTCTACTTAATGGGGTTTTAGTCATAAACTACCGGAAAGATCTTATCTAATTACCAACATAACATAATCCTGAGTCTCTGATGTCATCTTCTTATGCTGTGGTTGGGAGAAGATTTAAGTGTTAAGAGTTTGTGTATGTTACTCATTTGAAAAATGTTGTTGAAGAAATGAGTCCCAACAAAAAGTTCTCCTTGTTAAAGTCAAGTTTTTTATGAAGCTGGAGGAATAAATATGCATTAAAAGATAGAGGCCATGACCTCAAGGAACTTTATACATGAGCAGCCAGCAAAATAAATCTTTAATCACATCAAAGTGATAAATGCTATAATAAAGGTAAGCACAGGTGAGCATCTCAAACTGGCTGGGGCATCGATGCAGGCTCTCTGAGAGAAACAGAATATAAGTCAAGACTTAGAGTCAGACTTCCCAGCTGGGGAAAGGAAGGGAGGTATTAGAGGCTTTTTGTGTTGTAGTGATTACTTGCACAAGTGACTCATAAGCCTACAGATAGAAGAAAACACTGGACTAGTAGGTAAACATGGGAGTCTTTGATTTTTACTGTGAAAACTATAGAGAGTCATGAAAATATTTTGAACATGTAATTAAACAATACATAATCAGATTTTTGTGTTTAAAAAATCACTGTATGAAGGAAAAATTAAAATGAGTGAAGTCTAGTCATAAGAAAACCAGCGAAGAGCTTATTATAATAACACAGGTGATAATTAATAAGGGCCTAAGGAGGAAAGTTTCAGAACCTGCAAAGATCATAAAGAAAATCATGAGCCAAGTAAATTCAAAACCAAGGAATCTATGAGCAAGTAAACTCACAGAAGGCACAGATTTGTGGTTAAAATGTATTTTATTGCAGCTTCTGTTGTTTTTGACAAATGAGAACTGTAGGTACTAGAAAAGGTGCTCAGTTCTCTAAAATGAAGTTCTTCTCAGTGAATACCAAACGACCATATTCTTAGTGCAGTATATTTCATATTTGCATGACACCATATAGCACATGCTGTCTGTATCCATCATCCTGATGCATCTTGTAGTCTGTAAATTATGCTGGGTTTTGTCAACAGAGTGAGAACTAGTCATTAAGGAAGGAGCAATTAAACCTCAATCCCCCACCTTCTCATCCCCCTCTGGCAGGGAGGTAAACCAAGGATCATAACTACTATCAGTGGCTGCTCTGGGGAAGAAGAAACCGGGGAAGTTGGGTGTGCCAGGTTGATTTGCCATCATTGGTAATCGATTTGCTGGCATAAATTCCACATCTCTACATTTCTAATTGCTTTTGTGCATATTCTGGGGGTTGATTAATGCCATCTGTTCCTTGGATCAACTGAATTGATTGAGTTTTAAAGGATGACAACATCAATGTTGAAGATAGAAAGTGAAGGAAAATGCCAAAACATCCCTTGTGGTGCATATTATTTTTAACTATCCACCTTTGGAAGCAGATACATCCTTCTGAAGACAGTCCGAGGCAAATAGCAGTCTAAAGAGATTTGCCTAACAGACAGATGCTTGTAGGTGTTAGTCTAGGCCACTGTTTGCTGAATATATGCATTCAGTCCCCTCTCCTCTGCCATCCTTCCTCTCTTCCCCAGTCCTCCTCTCTTGTCATGTGGCCAAGTATTTCGGGTAATACCATTGGCTTTTCCCTGATTATGTTAAGATGTGAAAAGAGGGGAGAAAAATATCAGTCACATTCTGATGCTGCCATGCTAAATATGTAGGCACAGTCACCAAATGTGAAAACTCCCATCAAAGCCTATTCTAAGAGCAGTCCTGACAGAGATGTACCACCCACTGCACTTGGGAAAGCCCACTGAATTCCAATACCCCCACCCATCTGTCTGCAAACAACTTCTTCTACTAACTCCATTGGTCCCTTAATCGGTAGATATGAAAGAAAGCCTTCGGTTTCATAGAGAAGCCTTAAAGCACAGAGCCTCATTGGGAGAGAAAATATAAGAATTTAAATCTGTACTGAACTCCAGATGACTAAGAGAAACAGAAGAAACATTTCTAGAAGAGATAGAGCCCAGTGTCTGAAGAGGCGGTGGGGGAGAGGATGATGTGAGCTGGGGAAGGGAAAACAGGAAGAATGTTCAGAAAGTCCAAGACAAGTGTCACCCACTTCCTGATTTTGCCCAGGCTTACCGTATGTATCACACGGGTGAAAGTGCTGCAGGTGGGCAGTTGGGAGGTGATAAAGGACAGTAGAAAGAGCACAGGTCCCACAGTTCCGGGTCGATGTGACTCTCACTCAGGATTTCCTGTGGATACTGACATAAGCCTTGTAGTGTCAGTGTTAGTATAACATGAGTTACTCTGTATAAAACACACATGACTTGTGTTTATAATTGGTAGTGAATGCCAACATGGATGCTCTCAAAATCAGTTACAAGAGTAATCAGGCAAAGACAAGAATATTTCCATCCCCAAGCAAAGTTGGAAGGGCTCACTCTCCCTTCATCAGAGAGTTGAGTAATTGCCGAGGCAAAGGGTCAGAGGGACTGTGGGTAGAATTGGTCTCCACCTGACAGAGACCCAAGGCCACCTGGGTTCCTCATGCTGCCTTGCTAAATACGTAGGCAGAGTCACCAAACCTGAAACCTCCCGTCAAGGACTTTTCTGAGGGCAGTCCTGACAGAGATCTACTACCCACTGCACTTGGGAAAGCCCACTTGGGCTCTTTCAAGGTGCAGTCAGGTATGATCTCTGCTTCTGGGTTTTGGCCACTGAAATGCTTACGACAAGCCTCAATAAGGAAGTGGAGAAAAGAGCTGCCCCTAGAAAAGAAAAGAGCACACCCTCTCCAGAAAACCCTGGCAGAAGATGTCAGTATTAGGGAGAAGCATCCTTGAACAGACCTGAGAAAAAAATCAGTGAACGTGAGCAGGAATATATGTAGTGGTCCTAGTCGCCTAAGCTCTCCATTTACAGGAGACCTGAGCAGATGGAAGTTAAATCTGCTGGTCAGGAGAGCTGTGCTTTCCTTCTGGCTATTGCTGAAGCCTCCTTTTGGTGAATCTTTAGTTCAAGTGTTCTTCTGTTCTTGTAAATGTTAGATTAAAATTGGGTGCTGCTACAACACCTGATGAATTATAAACGCTAATCCATCTTCAAGTGCATCATTCATTCATTCATTCAAAAGTACTTATGAAATGTCTACTGTGCATTGATTTCTCTGTATAGTCACGAAAGCCTATTGCTATTGAAAACCAGGTGATGGAGGGAAGATTGGATTGGTGTCCATATAACCCCAAAGCAGCAACAACAAAAAATAACAGTATCTCTTCAAATCAAAGCCATGGCAGTGCAATCCTCCACTCTAGTCTTGTTCAGTGTATTAAGCACCTCTCTTCTCTTCCCGAGTCTTTTCTCTCTGCTTCCTTATCTTCAGCATTTCTTCCCCTTCAGGCTTAATTTGCCACCTTTGCAATGCCTTTCCTTTCTTCCTTCCACCCTCCTCCCTCACTTCCCCACATTCTTCTACTCCTATCCCTTCCTCTCTTCTCTACTCCCCTCTCCCCTTTCAGTCTCCCTTCTTTCACTCTGCCTGTTTCATTTAACGTTTAGTGATTTTTTGGTTGTTTTACAGCCAAGGCTAATGCTTTTTAAACTTTGCCGTTGAAGTGCTGCTTGCCAGCAAAAAAAAAAAGAGTGCACAGAACCCAGGGAGTCTGAGAGCTTAGCTTCACGTGGCTGCCGAAGCATGTAATTTCTTGAATTTGTTCTTAAACACTCAGACAAATCTGCATTCCATTCCATATTGCATCCATGTGTAAATTACAGGAAAAATATTTTCCCACAATCTCTGGTTAAAAATTGATGAACAAAATTGATTTACTTAACCCATGACAAAGGGCCGCATACACCCAGGGGCACAAGTCTAAGCTTTCTGGCTCTTTATTCCTATTTATGCCTTCTAGGATTCCTGTATGAAGAAGTACAACTTCCCTGTCTTACCTCTCATTTAGGAACAGATAGCTTCCTTTCTCACTAAATGTGATGGTCAGTGAGCTGCAAATTATAATTAATCAATAATGGGAGGTGAGAAGAGTTCATAGATTAACATGAGGAAAGGAAACCCACAAGCCTACTTGATGAACAGAAATGGAACTTCGGGAGGGGCTGTGGGTAAGAAGTCTGCTCAGCTTCACTCTGAGTCTCTGCCCCAGCCCATGGCAGTCACCTGGCAATGTGCTCCCCATCCATGGAGCTTACCTTTGAGTAAATGAGCTCTTTCAGGTTACAGGATTGGAGTCAATGAGGGCAGGACCTGTTGTTTGTTTGTTTCTTTGTTTTTTAAAGGAAATTGGAAGCAGGCTGAGCTTACCAGGATATTAAAGGAGAGATTAATGCTTCTCCTTCTACAACAATCAGGAACTGTTCAACAGTCACAAGAAATGAAATCACCAGATTTCATTCACCAGATCAAAAGGTCCCAACATTAGAGATGAGAGATAAAGTTAAATGATGTGTTTCTTCCTGAGCAGAGCTTCCAAAGATACACTTCATCCCAATGGTTGTACCTGATGGGCTCATTCTATTCCTCCCCACAGTCTGATGCAATAGTTACCATCCTCCCCATTCTAGGACAAACATGAGCCAGCTTGGACAGTCAGGTGATTTACCCATGATCAAATAACTTTCATGTGGTCACACTAGGATGATAACCTATATTTCCTGACACCAGAGTCCATATCTTTTTACACACTCAGTTCAGTTCAGTCATTCAGTCTTATCCGACTCTTTAACATGAAGTTGCTCAGTCATGTCCGACTCTTTGCGACCCCATGGACTGTAGCCAACCAGGCTCCTCTGTCCATGGGATTTTCCAGGCAATCGTACTGGAGTGGGTTGCCATTTCCTTCTCCAAGGGATCTTCCCAACCCAGGGATAGAGTCCGGAACACCCACATCGTAGACAGACACTTTACCATCTGAGCCACTAGGGAAGTCCTGTCTGACTCTTTGTGACCCCATGAATTGCAGCATGCCAGGCCTCCCTGTCTATCATCAACTCCTGGAGTTGACCCAAACTTACATCCATCAAGTCGATGATGCCATCCAGCCATCACATCCTCTGTCGTCCCCTTCTCCTCCTGCCCCCAACCCCTCCCAGCATCAGGGTCTTTTCCAATGAGTCAACTCTTCGCATGAGGTGGCCAAAGTACTGGAGTTTCAGCTTTAGCATCATTCCTTCCAAAGTACACCCAGGAATGATCTCTTTTAGGATAGAATGGTTGGATATCCTTGCAGTCCAAGGGACTCTCAAGAGTCTTCTCCAACACTACAGTTCAAAAGCATCAATTCTTTGGCGCTCAGCTTTCTTCACAGTCCAACTCTCACATCCATACACGACCACTGGAAAAACCATAGCCTTGACTAGATGGACATTTGTTGGCAAAGTAATGTCTCTGCTTTTGAATATGCTATCTAGGTTGGTCATAACTTCCTTTCCAAGGAGTAAGCATCTTTTAATTTCATGGCTGCAAGCACCATCTGCAGTGATTTTGGAGCCCCCAAAATAAAATCTACCACTGTTTCCATTGTTTCCCCATCTATTTCCCATGAAGTGATGGGACCAGATGCTATGATCTTAGTTTTCTGAATGCTGAGCTTTAAGCCAACTTTTTCACCCTCCTCTTTCACTTCCATCAAGAGTCTGTTTAGTTCTTCTTCACTTTCTGTCATGGCTCAGATGGTAAAGCATCTGCCTACAATGCAGGAGACCCAGGTTTGATTCCTGGGTTGGGAATATCCCCTGGAGAAGGAAATGGCAATCCACTCCAGCACTCTTGCCTGGAAAATCCCATGGACAGAAGAGTCTGATAGGCTACAGCCCATGGGGTTGCAAAGAGTCAGACACGACTGAGCTACTTTACTTTCTTTACTTTACTTTCTTTCACTTTCTGTCATAAGGGTGGTGTCATCTGCATACCTGAGGTTATTGGTATTTCTCCTGGCAATCTTGATTCCAGCTTGTGCTTCTTCCCACTGCTCTCTTGAACTGAAAACTAAGGTTGAGCTACTCTTGAACTTGAGATGGTCAACCTTGCAGACCTAGTCTTTCTCTGTGACACAGGGTAAGAAACACCTTATTAGTCTAGACCTACAGATTTCGCCCCTTGCGCAGGTCATCTTATTCTAACTTTGCTGGCAGCACTTCCCCCATAGCCAGAGGTCTTCGTGGCAAATAGTTTCCCTGTTTCTGAAAGTTGATTGTCTTACTCACTAAAGCTTATACCATTAAATAGTGGTCTTGAGGAGCCTGAGATGAGCCCAGTTTTAGTGCATCTGTCCCTGTCTCATACTCCTTAGAGACCTTCCTCACAAATTTCAGTATTTTCAGCACTGCACCATACTGTAGCCTTCATAGACTTTATCAGATGGATGTTCTGTTTCTATTTTTGTTTTTTAAAGTTGGTGCTGATAAGAAAACCCCTATTTGTGATGTTTAGATCCCAGATTCTAGTAATGCAAGCATTGGACTACATTGAGATCCATTCTCATCCTTGGGGTAAGCTGCAGAGTTCATCCTATATCCGGCCCCCAACCTCCTTTCCCCAGTGGGGACGGATGGGAGGGAGGGTTTTGAACAAGCATATGCTGAATGACATTATTCTTCACCACAGATGAGGTCTCATGATGAGCACTGGCTCTATGGGCCTCAGAGAGTCTGCAAGGCAGAGAACTACCTGTTGTGTCCAGTTTCCTTTCATCACCCGTCACAAGGAAAGCGGGGCCAGGAGATTCTGTGCTTTATTCTCTAGCTACCCTGCCTGTGTCTCTTCGACTTGAGCTATTATTTAGCTTAGTTGTGAGGTCTGTGTCTCCTCTGTCCTGTTTTTCAGCTATTTTCTTGTCTCAGCAGATCTCCTTGCTTAGGTTTGAGGAGGCTAAGCAATTTGTTCAATGGTCAGCATCCTCACCATCAGAGGAGCTTTGCTTTTCTTCTTCCAACCATAGCGCCATCAGGAAAGGACATGGAGTATCCCAAAGTCATTCACACTGAGGCAATGAATCAGAGCTGTGTTCCAGCTCTCCAAAAGAAGGAGTGCTCCAGGGAACAAGACCTTAAATATTTAAACTTATTTTAGGAGGAGAACACTATGGTTTCCAAGATTAAATCTTATGTAGAATTCTTATGTAAAATAAACTGCACAGGATCAGCTTTGTGGGATATGAGGCGAGGAGATGCAAAATCCTATCACCCAGCCTACTCTCCTCTCCGGATTCTTCAGGCAAGTAGCACACAAAGCCTCCTGCCCTACCTGTAATTGTAAGACTCTCCAAGGTCATAGTTTCATGCAGAAGTGATGAGGCATATGAAGGTTTCAAGAGGGGGTAGTGGCCTCAATGGTGGCCAGCGCTTGGCTGCTATGCAGCCACAAGTCCACCCTGGGTGTTTGTCACTGGAGACACGCTTTCAATTTTCTTTCAGGAAGAGATCCTGGAGTAGGAAATTGCAACCCACTCCAGTATTGTTGCTTGGAGAATTCCACAGACAGAGGAGCTTGGAGGGCTACTGTCCATGGAGCCACAGAGAATCAGACATGACAGAGCATACACAGATACATACACACATACCTTCTTTCATATGTTATTTTCCATTCTGATTCATCACCATGGATCATGGATATTGAATATAGTTCCCTGTGCTATACAGAGGGACCTTGTTGTTTATTCATTCTCTACAAAATAGTTTGTATCTGATAACCCCAAACTCCCAATCTATCCCTCTGCCACCCACCTCCCCCCCTTGGCAACCACAAGTTGGTTCTCTATGTCCCACCTGTGGGAGAAATGGACATTTGGCTCCAGAACTGAGGCCCTCTTAGTGTTCCCTAATGTTAATGAATGTGACTAGACATTGTGAAAATACACAGATGAAATTCAGTTTCACCCTGTCTGGATTCATGCTTAGTTTCCAGTTCTGGTTGGAGTGTTATTGTCACTGCAGGCATACACATTTCCTTAGTGTACCATTCATTAGAAAATCACATTGCATTAGATCTACACTGTACTTGCATATGAGTGAACTCCAAATGCTCCTGCTCTCCATTCTTTTATTTGTTTAAATTGGACCTTTTGCTTTATTTTTCTTCTGTATCTATTTGGCCATGCTCCATGGCTTGCAAGGTCTTAGTTCCCTGACCAGGGATTAAATCCAAGCCATGGCTGTGAAAGCACTGAGTTCTAACCACTGGACCACCAGGGAACTCCTTATTCTGGATTCTCAATAGAATTCAATATAATAAGTACTTATGATGCTATATGTACATGGATATATATGTGCACACACAACTATATGTATACACACAACTATATGTATAATAAATTTGAGATAGTATTAGTTTTCTTTCATGGTTAATGTGCCAGGTACAGTTTTACATGTGCATGCATGCTATGTGACTGTTTATTCTGGAAAATGTCAAAATTTATTATCCCCCAAGGTCAATATTGACTTGGGTGTCACTTCTGTGAATATTTACCTTTCTAGATAATGAATTGAAATGGGCATTTGGATGGAAATTAATATCCATTTATTTTCTGAAATCGAATGTGTTTTGCCATGAGAATGGATAAATGCTATTGGGAGGTGTGCAGATGTGTCCCACTGTGGAGGCTCTGTTTCAGCGTGGTGCTCAGGAAGCATCCTTTGCATTCTGATTTACTTTGGTTGGGGGTTTTTAATAGTTCTTTCACATGATTCTTTTACTTAATGGACAGAATGCAAAACTTCAGATATTCAGCTTGGCATTTCAGTAACATAATCAGGAGATAATGATACTTGTGCATATGGGTAATAAGCATATATGGAATTAATGAGGACTTTAGTTTTGGGATTTATTTAAGACAAACTAGTTCCCTGAGAGACACAAAACTCTTTCGACAATGATTTAATTCAATGAAAAATACAGGGAGAGACAGGAAATTACAAAGTGTTTCCTTTGGTTTTGTGCTATTGACTTAACGCTTTCAAAAAAAATTTTGATGTGTTGTGTGTTTTGGAGATATGATATGTATGCCTGTGCGTGTATATGTATTTGTACAGTGGTTATGTCTTTCTTTACAAAGTCAGTGCCTCACACATGTTCAGGCATCTTTTAATATATCAAACTAATTTGAAATTCTTTCTTAAATTGTGAGTCTACAATAGAGATATTTCCTGTTGCTCTTCCCTTACTGTTTTATTAACCAGATATTGAGTAGCAATATATATATATTTTGGCTTAAAAGAGCTGGTAATACATTTAAATAAAAATATAATTATGACAAGTGCTTTGTCCTGTTATATATGCACAATATATGTGTATGCTTTTCTATACCAGTGTCCACACACATTGCATTCTTGGTTTTTTCCTTTATAAATAAGACAGATTAGTTTAGATGCCATGTCAGCAAATCTTTTCTAGCTGTCAATGATTAGATAAAAGACCTGGAGTTAGGAAGAAAATATCATAATTAAGCATAGGTTGTGGCTTCATAGTTGAGAGACTAAACCACTGTGGAAATTCATTAGTAAAGTTAATCTGACAAACATCTGAGTGAGCAAAACAGAATCAATCTGAAGGGAGAATGTATGACTCTAATGATGCTTTCACCCTTGTTGATATGTTATCTAGGGTAAAGATTTCTATGTTTTCTGTATAAATATCTATTCTTGGACAATTCAATTTGACTTATTGGATTCCTATAGCTAAGTGTTGTGTGGCTTTGTTGGGGAAATGATGTCATTTGGTGTATGAGGAAATAAAAACACTTCAGTTGATAGCCAGTGAAAGTCTCATTTTACACACCATCCAAATCACATCCCTCATTAGAAACAAAGCCAAGACAGCACCTCTGTTCCTTGTGATGGGAAAGTATGATTACTGGGAAAAGCTGAAAGACATTGGGAGGTTTTTCTGTCCATATTTGCATGTACATGTGTACACATACATGCTCAGTGTCAATTAATTTAGTTTGGGCTTCTCTTTTAAAACAGATTATACCTGGTGTTAATCAATTGTTCTCAGCTAGAAGTGATTTTGCTCCAGGGGACATTTGACAATATTTGGAATATACATCCTTTATTGTCACAATTGGAGGTTTGTTAGTAGCGTCCAGTTGGTAAAATCCAGAGATGATAGTATAAGCTTTCCTGGTGGCTCACTGGTAAAGGATCTGCCTGCCAAGCAGGAGATGTAGATTAGATCCCTGGCTCAGGAAGATCCCCTGGAGAGGAAAATGGCAACCCACTCTAGTATTCTTGCCTGGGAAACCCCAAGGATAAGAGGAGCCTGACAGGCTACAGTTCACTGGGTTGCGAAGAACCCAACTTAACAACTGAACAGCAGCAGCAGAGATGTTAGTACACAACAACTAAACAGCAGCAGCAGAGATGTTAGTACACACTTGATGATGGACAAGAATGTGCTCCACAATAAATAATTATTAGCCTCAAATGTCAAGATAATCAAAATTTGAGAAACACTGAAGCTCTGTCAGTCATTTATGGATCATCATGTATCAATTTTTAAAGATGCCCAACATACATACACACACATGACTTCATTCTAACATCTAGTCTTGTAGAAAAATGCCTAGATTAGAAGAAGAAAAATCAATACATATTTGCTCCTGATTTTGTCACTTACTGGCCATGGGATTTTGTGCTCATCATTCCACATTTTTCTCGAATAAGGATGATGATATCGGCCCTAATGGCTTTGCTATTGTGAATAAGAAATGAAGTAAAGCATGTCTTTGGAGAAGCTGTACACATACATTCTTGATATATTGATATTTACTACAATTTTTATTATTTGGAGGAGTCTATTCTAACTGAACTGTTCCTAAGACTTAAGACAAATAAGGGATGACAGGTGTGCTGTGGGTACAATGTAAAGAAGGACCAAAGGGATGTGACCTGGACTGGGAGCTGCCAAGGTCAATTTCACACCATCTTTTCAGGTTTTCTAGTTACTTTGTGGTTCCAATTTCAGTCTTATCTTGAAAATTATCTGGTCAGGTTGCCTTCAATAGAACTCCATGTACTGTAGTGCAGAAGCTAAAGTATTTTATATTTTATAGTAAAGCATTTTCTAATTGCCATTTTTTTCCTCTTCATAGCCCTCTCACCTCCCAATATGCATATATATGTGAGAAATTCTGGGATGAAATGAAAGGTGCCAAAGTGGCCAAGGCAGGTGCTTCTGAGGTGACATAGTTGAATGGCTCAGGAAAGGCCATGAACCAATCTCTTCAGAATACAATTTCTACCCCATTTAGCAGCTCAATGATCAGTTAGATAAGGGCCTTGGCTTTGATTGCTTATCTGTTCCAACCTAATCTTTGATTTTTAGAATCAATTAAAGCACAAATATAGTCTTTAACTTTGTCGTTTCAGTAGAAATGGGATGGCTGCCCTTGGCCTCTACTTAATTTCTGCTATTATAAAAAGGGGGGTTATAAAAGGCTAAAGAATTGGAAAAGGGACCTTTGAAGTTAACTGATCCAGCCACAACCTGAATAACCTGTAGATATCTCCACATTCACTAAATGTATTCCTGCTATTTGGCTACTCCATCCTACTTCTTATAAGTATAGAAATATGACTTCCCAGGATAGCTCACTATCTTCTGCAAAACTTGTAATGAGTAGGGTATCCTTCCTTCCACTGTACCTGATTCTATCTCCAAATCACCAAACACTCCTCTTAGCTTGCTTGTTGGACCATCCCAAACCAAAGTTCATCCTTCTTTATCATGACCTTCTTTTTAATTTTTTTGCAAATACCTGAGAACAGCTACCCCAGTTCTCTTGGTCTTCTTATCTCTTATTATTTTGACAACATAATTTCTCTTCCTCAGACATCTCACCATCTTCTGCCCCTTTTTTGTACATATGCTACTTTGTCAGTGATGGATGTGTACAATATAGCATTCAAAACAGAGCAATCATTCCACCAGATTTGTTCTTCCTGACTGTGGGGACCACAGTGTAATGGCCATAAGGAACCTGGGTGGCAGAGGAGATTTGGAAAGGTTTTATAACCACATAAAGCCTGAAGTCTGACATGAATCAAATGGATGTCACCAAAGGGCTGCATTGCTTTAAAGGCCGCTATTGTCTCTCCTTCCTCCCACTCAGTTTTCACTTAATTAGCCATCAACCGGTATAAATGGTTCTCCTCACTTTGCTCAAGGATATCTTGCAAAATTTTATATTGGCAGTTTTACTAAATTAAGTGAAGCAGGAACTTTCATCTTCCTTCTGTCTACACAAATCTTCTCCATGGTCCAGTTTCAGCCCTTTTTCTCCAGTCTTAATTATTTTTTCTCTCCTCTAAACCCTTAAAGTCTATATAATATAAATTACATCTTTAAGCCATTAATTATATACTGCCTTTCCTTGGCCTCTGTTTTTCATTTCATTCAGAATTTGTCCAATTATAATTCAGTATAAAAATTACATTCTGTATAGTCTTCATATATGTTACAAAATATTATATTGCATTTGTTTATATTAATGTAATATCATAGTAACAGTAGCTACCGCTATTGACTGCTTACTGTGTACCAGATCTTATCATTCACTTATATACTGTTAATCTACTCCATAATCCATATGATTGATGTTTCTTAAGAAACTGAGATTTATATAAGCTAAGTAATTTAGACCTATAAAGTGACTGACCTGAGATCCAACCCTGATTTCTGATTCCAAAGTACTGTGTTTTTTCCACGGAGGACAGCATGGTAGACCCTGGAAAGGAGCTAAGCTCCTAACTGTTTCTCAGTCTAGCATCATTCCAGTTCATTGGAGGAAATCACATCATTTTGCAATATTTTTGAACACCGGTTCCAAACTAAGGACCGCTTTAACCTTTGGTGAAAAACATGGTCAATACCTAAGTATAGACTAAGTGAAATACAGACCAGAGCTTCCCACCAGCCTGTGGATCCACCTCTCTAAGGCCTCCTTGTGGAGATGATGGTTTATATTGGCCTCTGGTTTGTAGTTCTGCTCTATGCTTTGACTCTTGCTTAAATTTTAAAACTCTTGGCTGCTCATATCCCCTCAACTGTCATGATGACGGATGCTGTGAAATGATCACAGCATGTTTGGAGACATCTATCATTCAGGGTAACCTCAGCTCTGAACCCAAGCTTTTCAAATGTAACTTTAGCACCATCCACCCTGCAGAAGTAAGGCATGACAATGAGGAAACATATACACATGTGCACACACACCCACACCTCAGTTTTCAAAAACCCATTTTCCTGGAGCACCAACTTCACTCAAAGGTTAAGAAGTGCACATTATTTTATATTAAGAAAAGTGCAGATATATTCTGGAGTAGAATTTCAAGTCTCATGGAATGTTCAGACAAAACCCAAAGTTTCAAATATGTCTCTGGCTTCAAAATGTGTATCCAGAAATTAACAGTTACAGGCTCACTCTTCTCTGACTCAGGGATTCCTTAGGGGAAAAACAAATTGTAAAGACTGTCCCCAAATCAATTTCCGTGGGCCTACTGTAACCTTTCAGCTTGGCCTCCAGTTAAAAATATCTTTCTCCAAACATTCTGTTTTTTTGTTTTGTTCGGGTTGTTTTGTTCTTTTTCCCTTAACACAGAGTTACTAGGTTGTGTTACAACACAGAATGATGGTATAGTACTGTGTGTCTTATCTCACAGGATCCTCTGATTAAAAAAAAAAGCACTGTACGTACATTGATAATATTAATATTCACTTTCTTCCTATTCTATGAATTTTTAGACATATCCCCACTCTAGGTTTTATGTCTTGGGAAAGAATGTAGAATACAGTGATACTGACAGAAGCCCTGTTCTTCTGCCTATTTTCTTCACCTATCCCTGCCTTCTCACAGGAAGGAAGTCTTGCCTGAACTCTGCTTTAGGACTCTTAAGAATCTCCATGTTGTGTTTAAGAGGTGCTTCAACTCCCCTGAAATGCTGCACAAATTACTATGTGTTGTATGTGCAGCTGTGCATTTTTCTTGGATAAAAACCTTTCAATTCATCCGATTTCCAAAACACTCAGAAAAGATTTCCGAATGACCCAGAAAAGATGATAAGGGACAGACACTGTGAGCCTCATTATCTTGTAGGTCCTCGGGGAGGGGAGGAGGCGAAGGTCTTATTCCACATGCCAGTGATGGTGATTTTTCCCTAAGTATGTACTAACTGCATGTTTCTTCTCATTCCTGACACCATGGCCATGAGTTCCGGGGGACAGAGAGGGGCAAAATGTGTCCCTCAAAGAAGCAAGGCCATGTAGAATATAAAAGACAAGGACAGGGAAGGGAAACTTTAGAGATCTCACAACTTTTGCCAGTGGCCAGATATGCACATTGCAAAGAAGCTGGAATTAACATGGATGAACAGTTTTATTACAAAGAATAGATTTTTTTTTAAAAAGCTATTCATAGCTTGTCCCCTTGTCCTTCCTGACCCCTCCCCCGCCATCCCTTCACAAAAGAGAAAAAAGATAGACAAGAACAGCTTAATATCTAGAATTTGCAAGTCTCTGAATATCCATGTGAAAACAGCTGTCCCCCACTGAGAAACCAGCAAACCTTAATCATTTTCCATTGCATTGGAAGAAAGAGGGCTGAGGTATCCATTTTTCCTTGCAAATGTCAGGTGCCCACAGCAATTAACTAATCACACCCCTACCAGATCAAGTTAAAGGATGCAGTATATTTCATACAAAAACCCAGACAATTGGGTTGTTAATGCTAAGGGGACTCTCTACAGAGAGAGATGAAAAAGGCTGTCAATGAAAAAGGATGTCACAGAGGCAAAAGCATTTTATGTCACCTAAGTAAACCTGTGCCTCATGCAGAGGAAATGAGCTTGATGAATGGCTGAGGAGGATGATGCAACCATGGGCACACATATAATTTTTTTAGGTTAATACTGGAATGCTTTAAGAGCTCCAAAGTAAGAGATTTATTTGATGCTGAAAATTCAAAAATCCTGAAGAATGAGTTTGTTCAAGTCATTCTTTCTCATCCCTCCCC
This sequence comes from Nanger dama, assembly GCA_917880005.1. NCBI lineage: Eukaryota > Metazoa > Chordata > Mammalia > Artiodactyla > Bovidae > Nanger > Nanger dama. Next base: position 61,253,810 of record CAKJTW010000004.1, on the reverse strand, counting down.
CCTTTTTCCCCTTGGTGTCCTTATATTCTCTGTTTGTGTATCTATGCCATCTTTCTAGATTCCATATATATGCATTAATATATGATATTTGTTTTTCTGTTTCTGACTTATTTCACTCTGTGTGACAGACTCTAGGTCCTTCCACATCTCTACAAATGACACAATGCTGTTCCTTTTATGGCTGAGTAATACTCCATTGTGTGCATGTACTATGTCGTCTTTATCCATTCATTTTTCAGTGGGCATCTAAGTTGTGGGATGGAATGGGAGATTAGGGTGGACATACTAACACAACTATTTATAAAATAGATAACTAATGAGAAACAATTGTGTAGCTCAAGGAACTCAGTGCTCTTGGTGACCTAAATGGGGAGGAAATCCAAAAAGGAGGGAATATATGTATACATGTAGCTGATTTACTTTGCTGTACAGCAGAAACAAATTCAGCATTGTAAAGCAACTATACTCCAGTGTAGAAAAAAATTTAAAAATAAAATTTCAAATAAAGAAAATAATCATTCTTCTTCAGTATCAACTATAGCCTAAAAACTTAGTCCTTATCATGTGGAAACAATAATAAGAATAAAGAAAATGACAAGGAAGGCTTAAAATGTATATATACTACTTAAAGACCAAAAACAATTCTGTTCTTTTGGTCTGTTAGCATAGTTAACCTTCCTAATAACCTTGTATGGTAACTATATGTTGAACCTTACTTTACAGATAAAGAAATAGAGGCACAGAGAGGTAAAGTCACCTGCTTAAGGTCTCACAGTTGGAGTATGAAAATATCAGCTCAAGTAGTCTGGTTTCAGGACCCACAGTCTTTATGCCGGAGATTAGCATCATGTTCCTCATTTGACAGAAGAGAAAATGTAGCTGGATCAGGTGAAGAATTAGCCAAGGTTTATCAGTGATGCACAGAGCTTTGTTTGCACCATATTATTATATTGGAATTCGGCTCTAGAAAGGATATTGGCTCCTAACTCTGCTGTCTCAAACAAGGAGGCAGGAAGGCTCAAGTGGACTTCAGCCTATCACTGTAGAACATTCCGTGCCTTGTGGCATTGCCTGATCTCTGTCTCATTTTCTCCTAGGTTCCAGGTGAATTCCAGAGCAGTCACTGACTCAAGTATGAAAGATATGAGTGTTAAAAATATTCAGCTCAGTAAATTTTAGAGAACTTACTAACTTTATTCAGTGATTTGTGGATGGGGCAGCATCTCATCCAACAAATCAAAAGGGGCTCAGAGAAGCTGTGATGAATGGAAGACTTTATAGGCAGAAAAAGGAAGTTACTAGCAAAAAGTGGTTTGTTTTAGGCAAGGTCATCTTTGAGTAACAGCAGGAGTCTATCAGGTGAATTACTTCTCTAATGCTGACCAATGACTGGTTAAAACTGCATTCCTGGGAAAGAGTGAAATTAGGTGAGTCATTATCTCTTAGTTTGGTGACATGGGCTTAACACAAGTGACTTCACGTGAAGCCTGATATCTCTTTTTAAACAAGATATAATCTCCTAAGCAATATGAAGTCTTCTGTAAGCCAACCCCTCTCATTTTTCAGCCATATCTTCTCATTCACTTGGTGTGTATTTATCCAGCACCTGCTGTATATATTTGATATACAGTGAAGGTATTGAGCCAGCCCTTGCCTTCTGACACTGTAATAACTTTTTCCCAACATGTTTGGGTTCTTAGCTGAGATCTCCCTGCAATAAAAGATAAGTTAATAGGATAAAAACAAACAGAAACGTAACAACATGTAAACATTTATACATTTAAACATTTATAAATGGGAGAGAGCTGCCAGAACTCAGTAACTCCCTGAAATGGCTTAAGACTTTAACCAAGTACTTTGTTCAGTTAAAGACAAAAGGAACATGTTGGGAGAGGGATGACTATGAGAGTTTACCAGGAAAAGCCACAGTAACCAAGGGTGAGCCACAGTAACCAAGGTTGTTATGCAGGTTTAAATCTGTGGTTCTCCACTGGTGGGAGTTCTAAAGATTTACTCATTCTTTTACTGGAGCAGCAAGGGAAACACCCTTATAATGGAAAGACTCTTTATAAATGCAAGTATCTCTTATAGAAGGGTAGCTTCTACTCAGTTTTCAGAGCTTCCCCTCTGTCTCCTATTTCTTAAAACTGACCAGCTCAAAGAGGCATGATTTGGGGTGGCATACTGTGCTCCCCTACAACCTTTAGAGGTCAAGGTCCGAAAGGTCCATGGAGCACTGCCCTTGGAGCTCTTGTAATGAGCAAAGTTCCTGTGCCCAACACACAGACCAAATAAACTGAAATGTTGAAATTTGGAGTAGAGGAAGGTTTATTGCAGGACTAAGCAAGGAAAATAGGAGGCTCATTCTCAAAGCCTTGAACTCCCTCTGGTCTAGAGGGTAAAGGTTTTATAGGGAAAATTTTGGGGGTCAGGCTACAAGATGTGTGACTTTCTTCAACTGGGTGGTGGTGAGGTAACAAGGTTCTCACTCTGAAGTTAAAATCATCCATCTGAGTGGGGGTCTTATTCTGCAGAAGAACTCAAAGGTATTACGTATATTTCATGAGGAACAATCAGGACCCAGCCCCAAGGCTGTTCTATTGTTTCTTGGCTGCTACTCTCTAGTCTCCTTATCCTCACCCTTTTCTGATTAACAAATATTGGAATCTCCCTTTTGGAACTCAGGGAAGGTCATGGGGGCTGAATGAAGCCTATTTTCTACAAGCAAGAAACAGGAAACACAGACAGACTTTTGTGCCCAGGAGCCCCACAGTATCTTGCTCAGTTTCACTCTGTTTTCATGCTTGTCCCTGTTGGTGCCTCTGGTGCACACACCTTTACACACACACACACACACACACACACACACACACACACACACACACATACAGGATTTCTTTGCTTATCTTATTCACAGTCATTCCAAGCCTGTGCTAACACTTTCATTTCTCTCTTTTATACAAGCTGTTTTTCTGTGTCACTAATGCCTCCTGTCTGTTTTAACAGATTTCTTGTTGTGCATATCTCTGATCTTCCCCCAACAGATTTTTCCTTCAAGCTAGAGCTGCTACCTACCCATATTTGTAGTAAAAGTAATTTGTTCCCATTAAATTGGCAGCATGGTGTAGTGAAGGTATGATTTAAAGAGTGAGACAAAACCAACATCAAATCTGAGCTCTACTGTAGAAGTGTAATCTTGGGAAACCTCTGAATCGTTCTTTTGCCTGTCAGTAAAGTGAGAATTCTTTTTGTTCCTTCCTGTTTGTTGAGTGACTTCCTGCCAGACACAATGCCCGCATGTCATTTAACGGTTGCCCTTTTGTTTTCCTCTGTTTCTAATAGGTACTCAATAAAGAGTTAAGTTCTTCCTAAGGTATTAACAGAGAAGTAATACTAAATTATAATACTCCTGTTTGTCTCTAATTTCTATCTAGGGATTTATAAGTTATGTGGGAGCCAGAGGGTCCAAAACCAAGTAAGATCCTGTGGACCTCCCAGGAGTGAAAGACTTTCTATCCCCCATTCTTGACTTCAGCCTCCATGACTTTCCCTGAGTTCCAAAGGGCAGGTTTGAACAGTTGCTAATCAGGGAAGGGAGGGGATGCAGAGACAGGGGACAAGCAGCCAAGAAACAATAGTGCAAGCCTGGGGCAGGGTCCTGCTTCTTCCTGAAATTATACACATAACAATAGCTTTAAGCTCTTTATAGAATGAAAATCCCCAGCAAATGTATAATGGAACTACTTAATGAGGCATTCTTCAGAGAAAATCAGACTCCACATTAAAGAAGTACAGACCTTGCATACACTCTAAAATCTTATCAGCAACCCAACCCTTGAACATTGCTATAAAACTTCTCACTAGACTCCCCTAGGTTGGGGCACAGTCTTGAGGGCAGGAGTACTATGTGTCCCCTTTGCCTGGCAAAGTGATAAACCCATTCTTTTAAACTTCACCCAAAACTGTCTCTGCGAGTCAATTTGGCACTGGTACACAGAGGTCAAGCTTTCAGCATCACGTCCATGAACCTCTGGGGGTAAATATAAACCTGCTTAAATTATTCACAAAACTATCTGTGTGTCCTGTTGCATTTGTCATGCTTTCAAATGTGTACAGGTTAAAAAATGACAAAAGTTAATAAACATTTATCATTTTTATTTATAAGCATATTTTTCTTCCTTTGGGGTAAACATATTTCTTCATTAACCTGATTCACCTAGATTGAAGTTTTAGTAATATACATGTCCACCCAGGGAGACACTGATAAACTGCAAAACCACAGTTATTTGGGTCTCACGAGAATCTGAACCATTTTGAATGCTCTAATAAGCCTATAGCAGAAACTTAATATAGTGTTTTTAAAGCACAACTCTAAGATAGATGGCAAAACAAATACAGTATTGTAATTAAAAAAATAAATTTAATTTAAAAAATAAGATAAATATGAATATTATGCAAGATGTTAGGTAATATCAAACAAAAATTTGTCCTTTTCTTTAATGACAGTTTATCCAAGCTTTTGACATGTGAATATGCAAGGAAGAATCTCTAAAACAGAGAGTTTTCTCCCATTTGCTTAGATAAATATCCCATTTGCCAATATCGCTGATATTGCAGAGGCCGCTTTGGGAAACCTGGTTAGAGGACTTTTCGATTGATCACTGTCGCTGTCCTCGTGATCTCATTTCTCTGATGCTACTACAAGCCTCTGGATTTCTGTCTCCTCACTCCTTGTGAATCTCCTGCAGTGACAGACAAGGGAAAGGAGTAGAATATTTATTGCCCATCAAGGAGCCTTAATCTTACCCTTTATTCTTTGGAGGTAAAGAATACTAGAGAGTCAAGAAGATAAGGTGCTTTATTTGCATTGCATGAGATAATCAGAGGTGGTGGTAGCTCACGTATGTGTAAGTGTTAAACTAATGTTCTCCCAAATAGTGACCCTAGTTTATTTTCAGCTAGAACAGTTCAGGTTTGGTGTAAAACTTTCACTTTTAATATTTATTTTTAATGTATTTTATTGAAGTCTACTTGATTTAAAAGGTTGTATTATTTTCTGGTGTACAGCACAGTAATTCAGTTGTATATATATATATGCATATTCATTTTCAGATTTCTTTTTGATTATTATAAGATTTGGGTATAGTTCTCTGTGCTATACAGTAGGTCCCAGTTGATTATCTACTTTATATATAGTACTGTGTATATGTTAATTCCAAACTCCTAATTTGTCTCCTGCCCCCATCACCTTTGGTAACTATAAGTTTATTTTCTGTCTGCATGTCTGTTTTGGTATTGTAAATAAATTAATTTGTGTCATTCTTTGGATTTCACATATAAATAATATTGCATGATATTTATATTTCTCTGTCTGACTTACTTCACTTAGTATGATAATCTCTAGGTATATCCATGATACTACAAATGGCATTATTTCATTACTTTAATGGCTGAATAGTATTCCATTGTGTGTATGTACCATATCTTCCTTATCCATTCCTCTGCTGATGGACATTTATGTTGTTTCCTTGTCTTAGTTATTGTGCATGTATTTTTTTCAAATTAAAGTTTTCTCCAGATATATGCTGAAGAGTGGGATTGCTGGATCATATGGCAACACTAATTATAGTTTTTTTTAAGGAATCTTGTTATTATTCTCCATAGTGACTGCACTAAACTTCCATTTTTCAATTTAGACCTGTGTTTTTCAAACCAGAATAAAATCATCAGGCCTACCGTACTTTCTGTTAGAGGAAAATATAATAATACAAAATACTAGCTTAGTGTTGAGTCAAATTTGAGTTTAAAGACAGTCTCTGTCATAATCACTAGTCTGTGACCTTCCTGAATTTGTTTCCTCATTTGTAACTTCAAAATAATATCTACTGTTTACGATTGAAGAGAGGGTTCAAGGAGTTACCTTTTAAGTATAGTGTTTTCTATCTAGGAGTTGCTCACTCAGTGACAGATATTCTTGCCTAAAGTCTATGGATTTACCCTCTAGGCTATACTGCCTCATTTCAAAGATAATGTTAACATAGTTATGATTATTAAGAATAAAGAAATAACTACATTTTAAGGATCATAGAAAAGAAAGTGGATTGGGAGGTCACAGTGAAAAATAACTGTGCTTATGGATTTTTCTGGAGTGGTCCTGGCATCAAGTTTCCTAGCTTACACGGTCATCTTGCATCTGCTACGCACATGTGCTACTCTTTTCCCTGACATGGAGCTTGGACATACTGGCAAGAACCTTGAGAAGTTTGGGGCACTGGTTTCTCTTGGATTTCAGAGCATACCTCTGCACAGTAGTGAGTGAATTTAAATTTGTCTGAAATATCAATCTCCCAAACTGTCTGCAGCCATGGTTCCACTTGGCATACTCTGCTCAGGTCACTGGTAAGTGCCGAAATAAAATTTATAGTAGGAGCCAGCTCAGAGACACAAGCTGTCTTTGATGTTCATTATTTCTGAAAGAAATAGACACCAAGAGAATATCAACATTGCTTCATCTGAGGCATGAGGAAAGTTGTCCTGGACTGTAGCATGTTCAGTGTTCATGATTAAAACCTAAAAAGGAGTGTGCACAATTATCCAATTCACCTAACAGTACAGATGAGCTGGGGTGGGATGAGACAGATGTCATGACATGACAAAATGTTTCCCAGTGATGTTACAGTCTATCTGAGTGTTTATAGTGATAAATTATATTAGCAATAATAAACCCTACTTTTCTTCTATCTCATCCCTCTTCTCAACACACACACACACACACACACACACACACACACACACACACACACTTATCTTAGATGAAAAGAAAATGTCCCATTAGACACAAAGAGGTGGTCTGAAGTTTTATTGTTTCTGGATAGGGATCCAAATCAAAGATCTTACCTAATACAAGCCTCGGGCAGCTTGTAAAAAGTTTTTATTTGTTTATCCAGGTCACTTGGTTCTGCCTGTTACCTCTAAGACTGTATGTTATTAATATGAGCAACTCTAAGGTGGTACCCATTATCCAAAATGCACTGAAAATCAATGTTGCTTCTAGGTCTGTGCTAAGGATGAAGGAGATTTAAAATGGTATGTGATATGAACCCTGATCTTAATAAACTTCCATCTCTTAAAAAGCTAAGCCCAGTTTTTAGCAATAAATTTTATGCTTTGTAACAGAGGAAAGAGGGTATTTAAAAAGTATTGATTTGAGAATGGCATAGATTTGAGTCTGAATTTCAACCCACACCATCTTCATAATTGCATCCAGCTCTGGTTTTTCATCTGCAAAATAGTGATTAAAATATTCACCTTACAGAACTGTTGTAAAAGTCAAGTGTAACATCCAGTTTACCTGCCTGATGCATAGCAGTCTCTCAGAAATGCTCCAAGGTGGCATTGTGGTAAAGAATCTGCCTGACAATGCAGGAGACCCAAGAGTTAGAGGTTCAATTCCTGGGTCAGAAAGATCTTCTGGAGAAGGGAATGGCAACCCACTCCCATATTCTTGCTTGGAAAATTCCATGGGCAGAGAAGCCTGGAGGGCTACAGTCCATGGGGCCACAAAGAGTGTGATACAACTGAGTGACTGAGCACAAAAATGGTGAGTGAGCTTTCCTTTTCTTTTCTTATGGCATTCATTTTATAACATGAAATAGAACAAGTTTTTCAAACGTATCTGTGACAAAGGATCAGGACTTCCCACACTCCTCTCTCTGGCTCCATCCATCAGACTCATAGCTTGTGTAAAACACAAAAATATAAAATATTAGTAAAGAATGAATACCAAAGATATACAAAAAGACAAGCCACATTTTTAGTTAGGTTCCACTTTGATACACTGATGCAGCCAGAGATCCATAGTTTCTGAATATTTGTGCTAAAGAACCTACCTAATCTTCATCTGGTGGCAAAAGGTCCCTGACTCTGAATTGGTCTTCAGTGTAGACTCATGAGCCCACCTTGAGTTTTACAAAGTGAAAGACAGTGATATGGTGCTTACATTTAATTGGATCAAGAGTGGAAATCAAGTATCCACTGAAACTTATTTCAGGTTAGAAGAACATTTAAGAAGATGCTGCTTTGGGAAATCCCTGAGCTTCTTACTTGTTGCAAGTAATAATAAATCCTTCATTCTCCCAAGTGTGGGCGAGAGCATTCAGGTTGGTGATGGGTTATTTAGCGGTTCATTTTCCTGTAGTCTACTTTTGTGTATTTTTAATATTTTCTATAATAAAATATTAAAGAAGAAAAAGAGAGCATAAATTGCTGTTAGTCAATTTGAAGACTTCATTTCATGCCCTTATGTACAGAAAGACCAATTTTTATTGGCAAATGATTTTTAAAAAAGAAAAGAAAACCTGACCCAAGGAAGTAATCATGCATATACAGACATCAAAGATGCAAGCAAGGATATACTCAGAGGAGAGTTAACAAGGCAGAAAACAAGAGATAAAGGAATTGCAGGCAGCCTGGACATGTCTCTTAGTCTTGTTTAACTAAGGATCCTGGTATTTAGAACAGAGAGGGAGTGGAAATGAATACATTCATTTTGTAATGTACAACTCTTACTGTTTTGCCAATTTCCATTCCAAAGGTTTCATTCAATAATTATTAGTAATTCCTTTGTTTTCTTAAGAGGATAAAGATGGTTGTGCTGTGGTGTGAACTTCTACCCACTATGTTTCATTGCACCTTCCATTTTAATTCAAATAAGTCCTTTTTGTTCATCAGTTCAGTACAGTCGCTCAGTCATGTCCAACTCTTTGTCACCGCATGGACTGCAGCAAGCCAAGCCTCCTTGTCTATCACCAACTCCCAGAGTTTACCCAAACTCATGTCTGTTGAGTCAGTGATGCCATCCAACCATCTTATCGTCTATCGTCACCTTCTCCTCCTGCCTTCAATCTTTCCCAGCATCAGAGTCTTTTCAAATGAGCCAGCTCTTCACATCAGGTGGCCAAAGTATTGCAGTTTCATCTTCAACATCAGTCTTTCCAATAAACACTCAAGACTGATCTCCTTTAGCATGAATTGGTTGGATCTCCTTGCAGTCCAAGGGACTCTCAGGAGTCTTCTCCTATACCGCAGTTCAAAAATAACAATTCTTTGGTGCTCAGCTTTTTTATAGTCCAACTCTCACATCCATACATAACTACTGGAAAAACCATAGCTTTGACTTGACAGGGTTTTGTTGGAAAAGTTAATGTCTCTGCTTTTTAATATGCTGTCTAAGTTGGTCATAACTTTCCTTCCAAAGAGTAGGCATCTTTTAATTTCATGGCTGCAGTCACCATCTGCAGTGATTTTGGAGCCTGAAAAAATAAAGTCTGCCACTGTTTCCACTGTTTCCCCAAGTACCAGATACCATGATCTTGGTTTTCTGAATGTTGAGCTTTAAGCCAACTTTTCCACTCTCTTCTTACACTTTCATCAAGAGGCTGTTTAGGTCTTCTTCACTTTCTGCCATAATAGTGGTGTCATCTGCATATCTGAGGTCACTGATATTTCTCCTGGCAATCTTGATTCCATGTCGTGTAGGGCCACCTAAGACAGATGGGTTATGTTGGAGAGTTCTGACAAAATGTGGTCCACTGGAGAAGGGAATGGTAAACCACTTCAGTATTCTTGCCCTGAGAACCCCATGAACAATATGAACAGTATGAATTTGTTCATAAGTCCAACCAAGTGAGCCTAGGTACCCAGCAAGCACAAATGACTTTATAGCACTGTATTATAATAGATCTGTAATACTTTTCATACAGATAATACATTAAAAATGCAGTTTTAATCTTACAGTAGTATATCCTGAAAAGTACAGTAATATAGTACAACACCCTACATACAGGGGGAGGGCAGGGAGTAAACGGGCAATAAGAGTTACTGTCTGGAGGAGGGAGAGGAGGTGGGGAGATGATAGAGCTGAAAAATTGTCAGCAATATAAGACAGAAGGACAAACTGCAATTTCTCTCACTTCTGAAGTAGATGGCACAGGTTCTGGTTCCTTCTTGAAATCAGAGGTACGTTTGCAACCGGAAGGTTTGTATGTAGAGGGCTCACTGTACATAAAATGCATATCTGTGCATAGTCACTTCATGCAGTGGTAAGGCACCGATTGGCCCGATTCTGGTTGACCTCTGTCAACTCAACTCTCCTTTCTGGCTGTGCAAGTAGCCTTGCATTTAATGTTCTAATTGTCCTGAATTCTTGACAGTTCCCTGCTCACACTTTGCTTTCTCATCCTTTGGTACCTTCTTTCTGTTCATGCATTTTCCTCTACTTAACTCAGCATCAATCTCGTGCTCAGTTCCAGTTATCCTTTAGAATGACTTCAGATGTCCTCCAGAAAACCTTACTTGACTCTCCCTCCAGGAGTCTGCGCTAGATTTCCTGCTCTGTGGGTCCATGCTGTCCTCTTCATTTCTTGACTGCTGAACCAGTGCCACTATTCTAAAACCATCTGTTTGTTCTCATTTTTTATTCATCGGCAAATGCCCAATAAATGTTTGAGAACTGACCATAACTAAGGTAGCTCTCATGGCCCTGCTGAGAGGCACTCAAGAATGGTTCTGCATACAAATAAGCAAAAAACCAAAATCCATTGTACAAATGTAGTTGTGAGGCAAGGCAAAACCGAAAGTCATCAGATTCACCCATCAGTTGAACAAGAAACATATAATTAAGGCAGTCTCTGGATATAGCCCCAGTGGCTCAGATGGTAAAGAATCTGCCTGCAGTGCTGGAGACCGGACTTTTATCCCTGGGTTGGGAAGATCCCCTGAAGAAGGGAATGGCTACTCACTCCAGTATTCTTGCTTGAAGAAGTCCATGGACAGGTGAGTCTGTTGGCAGTCTATGGGGTCGGAAAGAGTCAGACACGACTGAGTGGCTACACACAGCTGGATGTAGCCCATCTGTTTCTTTGCCCAGCTTTCCCTTTAATGTAAACTAAATACTTGAAGAAACATATATGAAGTCCCAATCAATCGAGTGCCATTAGCCACCAGATCAAAGGTCTCTACTTCAGGTAGCGACCTGAAGAAACAGGAGGCCTGGTCCAGGATGGTGGACAGAGCACCAGGTTTTAATTTGAATTTTTACCTTGCTGCTTAGTAGCTCAACAAGCTGATGACCTTCCTGATCTCTGTTTTCTCAGCTGACAAAACAAGATATTAGTTTATGTCCTGGGATTTGTTTGAGGGTAAAATGGTATGATTTAAACAGACACCTAGTACAATGTCTGGTACCATAAATCGTAGTCCTGATCATTAGAGGACACCACTTATATTTTATATAAAGTTTACTTTAGCTTATTCTGCTGTATAATTTCTCACAGCTTAATGTTGCATTACTAACACATAAAGTTGGAAGAGAGAAACCAAAAGCCCACCAGGATACACGCTGTGCAGTGCATGTGTGTTCAGTTGTGTCCACACTTTTGCAACCAAGACTTTTCTGTCCATGGAATTTTCCAGGCAAGAATACCAGAGTGAGTTGCCATTTCCTATGACAGGGGAGCTTCTCGACTTAGGGACCGAATCCTCTTCTCTTGTGTCTCCTGAGTTGACAGGCAGGTTCTTTACCACTGTGCCACCTGAGAGCCCCTAATGACGTGCCTTGATTCATCTTAAAAGCTTTCCTAGAAATTACAATAAACACCTGATAGAAGAAAATATTTATTAGCCTTTTCCTTATCATGAAAGTGTTGGAAAGTCTGAGTTTTTCCAAATTATAGAACCCAGGTTTGAGGAACAAAGATGAAACAAAATGAAGGAAAGAGAGAAGTCAAAATGATTTACTGGAGGAAAAATGACTTGGCATTGGCATGAGAGAGCAGTTCCGGTTACACTGGGATAAACCTATCCATGGTTACAGATATAGGTACTTTAGCAGGTTTAGGGAGAATGACAGTGTTAGTTGCTCAGCTGTGTCTGACTCTTTGTGAACCCAAGAGCTGTAGCCCACCAGGCTACTCTGTCCATGGAATTCTCAAGACAAGAATGCTGGAGTGGGTTGCCATCCCCTTCTCCAGTGGATCTTCCCAACCCAGGGATCAAACATGGGTCTTCTGCATTGCAGGCAGAGTCTTTATCATCTGAGCCCCCAGGGAAGCTCCTCAGCCTGCTTAGAGGCCCACTAAAGAAACGAAGCAGGGAGCCTAAGAAATTCCTCCATTTGAGCATAAAATGAAATTCGCACTCTTTGCTATCTCCCAGGGAGCTATGTGATCTTGGCTTTCTGTCCAGATGTTTTTCCTCTTTTAACGATATACCTGGAGAAGGACAAATATGGGCATTTGTGATTTGTGAAAAGGTTTTTCAGTTTTTCCAGGAATGTGATGGGGAATATGTTAAGCAGTGTTAAAAATGTTTCTATAACTGATGCATTAGGGCCCTTGAGCTCCCAGGATCCTGTTCTCCTGCCCCTGAAAAAGGTGAGCTTAGATCATGCTTCAAAAAAAAGGAAGGGCCACAGTGACTTGTCCACTTAGAGCAGGTGGCTATGTCACACCTCAGCCTCCAATAACCTGGCTGAAAATCCTAAAGGTAAGATTTGTGAAAAGAGAAGGAAGAATGTAAGGAAGAAATTGGCATTTCTTGGGACCTTACTATTGCTCAGATCTCAGATTTGTTGCAGTAGATTTTGGCACCAGGTACCTTGGTGGTCTGTGACTACTTTTGATAGCTGCCAGGGCTATGGAAATGACATATGCACAGCATAGAGGAACAGTCCTAGGATGTATCACTTGATTTCCAAGTCACTCCTGACATCAAGAAGGGAGGAGCTCTTCTTTTATGCAGAAGGGCTCTCATTAGTAAGTGCATCTTGATGCATTTTCACTAATTATATATCTAAAGGAGGTGATGGACTAGAATCAGATAAGTTGTAGGGAGAGACTTAGAGATCCGTACTTATGACTACTGTGACCATGGTCAAAGTGAGCATAATGTCAACCTTGCAAAATGTGTGAAGATTAGGCATAATGGATATAAAGTCTCATTTCAACTAGAGAAGGAATCGAGCGAACCGTTCCCCTTCACTTGACATGAGGTATTGCTGACCATGTATATCTCTAAATCTAAGGAAAGATGGTGATTTTCTGCTTTGCAAACACTTGACAAAGTCCAGCTTCTTAGACTGGAGTGGAGATCTTCCAGGGGACAACGATTCATCTAACTCCACTTTCCAGCACCTCCAACAGTATCCTTCTCCACCTCCCCATCTCTTTCAAAGCTCCCATCTATAGCCTTCAAAGGATGATTTTATATGAAGCTTTTACTTTTTCATGTTTTCTGGTTGCTCACTCTTCCTGGAATGTTTTTTCTCCTTCCCCTCCACCAGCCCACACTTTGATCAACTTTCATGGTTTACCTTAAGCCTCATGTCTTTCGTGAATTCTCCCTGGAATATTCTAATACAGCTGTTCCTAACCAGTGTTGTGAGATCCTTCTCATGGAAGGAAGTTGTCTCCAGTGGGCATCAAGCTTTTACATAAGTCACTGAATGTTCCCTGACCAGAGAAACGTGACAGCATTCTGGGTTTTCCTTCCTCATCCTGAGTTGGACCACTTAAAATGCTGGTCATGGTTTCTATATGTAGTTGGTCACTCACCAGTCCACATCCTCTAAGAGTTAGTCCCATCTTCATTTTATTTTACTCATGCCCCTATTTTTACTATCAGGTCTCATTATTTTCAGCAAATATCTCCTAAGTCATAGAGAACACAGAAAGGTAGAAGCCATCTGTCTGGCAAGACCTGTCTCTAGAGTCTTCCTCTCCCCATCCAACAACATCTATATTTCTGTCCTTGATATCTTCTCCTTCATCACACGCTATATTTACTGCTGTGGCTCTGAATTCAACTCCCACTGTGACTGTCAAAATAATACCTCTATGCCTGTCTGCCCATGCCTTCATCCTCTCCCTCTGTGCTGGCTCTTTCCCCCTTTGAATTGAAATCTGCTTGTTTTTTCTCTTTTTCAATGTTATCCCTCCTCATATCATTTTACTATGTTTTCAAAGACTAGTTTTTAGAAAGAATTATTGATGTGCAGTGCCTCTAATCTGCCACCCATTCCACTTGCTCTATATGAGTTCCCTAAAATCTCTTTCACTGAAATCTCTAAGTAGGCAGCACACTATGCAGGATGGAGCACAAGTGCTCAGATTCAGAAGTGGAGCCATGTGAATTTGAGTGATTTAATGTCTCTCTAGTGTCACAGCATCTTCTGTAAAACTGGAGTAACTGTACTTGCCATGTAGTAGTTGTGTTGAGAATACAAAATAATACCATACATCAAATGGGACACAGAGGCCATCAGACTCTTTGCTTCTTTATATATCGGACATAGTACTTTTCCACTACAGACAAGTTTCTCTTTCTCAGGATTCATTGTACTTTTGTTTTCAATCATACCTCTCTCTCCTAGATTTCCTTCTATTTGTGGTTATTCTCTCTCTTCTTCTTCTATATTTTTACAAGTGTCTGTCTTCTATGTTTTCTAAATTTCTATACTTATCTCTTTTTTCTTTGATTTTTGTATTCTTTATTCATCCAGACTCTAGCTAACACTAACAACTCAATAATTACTAAATTTCCATGGCTGATACTAATTTCCTGAGTGCCATTACATGAACTGACACCAAAATTTGCAATGACAATAAGCAAACAATATCCATGGTGAACTCATTTCTTTCCTAGATCAAAGTCACACATTTCTTCAACCCATAAAAACACCAGTCTTCAAGAGTCATCCTTGATGCTTTCCCTTTGCATTCTCTGCTACATCTAATAAATTAGGAAGTTTAGCCTCCATTCATGCATGTCTTGTTTAACGTCAAGTCAGACTCCTTGAATCATAATCTTCTGTCTGGGTAATGCTATGTGCACTAAAATTTGGTAACATCTAGCTCCAGAATAAAGACTAAATTCCATAGAATGCTATATAAGTTTTTTCATAACTTAGCTTCTGTCTCTCCTACCTCACTGTAAACCATCCTGCACTATGACTTAACAAGCCTTTCACTTGGCCTGGTCCTTCGTATCACTATGTCTCTGCACAGAGCCAAGGTCTTTCCACTTCTGGTTCACCTACCATATTTGTTCCCCCTTCTAAAACTAGCTTACATAAATCATCTCACTCAGTAAGAATTCCCAGAGACTCTTTACTGGCCACCCATTTAATCTGAGATAAAGGCCCATCTTTTGTATTTCCATGAACTCAAGGGCATTGGTAGGTCACAATCCTTTTCCTCCCTGTGTTCTCTCAAAGTCAAATGCATCGTACACTGCCATTAAGCCTTCATTTATTTACCTATCTTCCTCACCAACTGAGGATCTTCCTGGCACTTAAAAACAGTACATGACATGCATTCAATGCTAAGAATTATTTAATTGAAGTCATATTTCTTTCTTTTTTTTTGAAGATGTATCTCTCTTTAAATCACTATGGATGCTGGCTGATTTCTACCAATGGGTTTAATCTTGCCTATCAATGACTTTCTGAAATTCAAGTGGTAACCTTGATGGAAGGTTTTATCCTTCTGTCCAGTTCTACTACTTCTTTGCAAGTGCTCTTGCAAGCTGCTTCCTGCTGATTCAATCTGCTAGAAATATTTAACTGGCCTTGTGTCTATTCCCTTGGTATTCTGTAAGGTGAGTTCCTGTCCCACCTATTCTGGTGACAGAATGATTTCTTATCTTACAGGTATTTTTAAGATATGAAAGTAAAATTGTTAGCGATCTTATTGCCAGCCATGTTACTGAAATGTTAGCTACTAATGTATTTATCATTCCTTATGTTATAACTTGTGGCAATAAAATGCATTTTCAATAACACTAGTGCATTTTTAATTTATTACACTTATTCTTGACTTTTACCTTAAGCAGTCAGTGTTGCCCTTAGCAGTATTGTTAAAATTTTCAAAAACAAATGGACTTACTAGGGTTGTTTGTTTGCGTTTCAGGGCCGTAGCTGTGAAATGGATTCACTGTTTATTGAAATGACATATATGAATTGCATTCCTGTAATCACTGAGTAAAATAACTTTCAAGCTTCTAATCATATGAATGTTCTTGAAAAACTGCGCTTTTGCTTTCTCATCCCAAAGGGAAGATACGTGCTTCCCTGGAAGGAGCACAGTCTTTGAAGTCAGACTGAACAAGTTTTGGTCCTGGCTCTGTCAGCTCTTAGCTCTGTATCACAAACAGAGCATTGGTTCTGACCCTCAGATTTCTCATAAAATAGAGATAATGTTATGAATTTTTCTGGGCTGTGGTGGCAGAGTTAAAATTAACTTGGATACCTACTGTGATACCCAACACATTTTAGGCACTCAATAAATAGTTTTCCTGTCTTTTAATCTGTTTTCTGCCATGTGAGTAGCAGACTTATTTTTATTAGTGCCGTTAAGAAGCAGCTGAGAAACCGGAATTTTTTGTCAACCCTGATTATCTTCTGCTTGGCATCACTATAAAATCATTCAGTATATTTGTGACTGGTCTTCTCAACAAGACGGCAAGTTCCTTAAGGGCTCTTATAAATGCCAACACATAGTATCTGCTCAGGAAATAAAAATTATTGGATGGACACAATACAAAAGTGCAAGGATAACATTGTGTAAGGGAAATAATATGATGCCTAGAAAAACAATGCTTTTTCTCACACATGGTTTCCTTAAAATGAAATTAATGAAAATACTTCCAATCTTTTCTGATTCTAACACTGAATGACTTATGACTTGTCCAATAGTTGATATTCACAAATCTCAAAACATACAAGTATCTTAAGGAGAATATTATTTTGTTTTGTATAGTGTGGTCTCTTAATCTTTCCCAGACTTGAGTACAGTGTAGAGTTAAAGGCGGCTGGTGAACCTATATTCACTTGCTGTATGAGAAATCTGTCCACTATGAAGACATCTGTCATGATTAATCAGGCTAAGCGATTCTCAATAAGAAAAGCGTGAGTGAGTTTGTTTTGCTGCAAAGGCCTGCCTTGATGACATTAATTTGGGAGACAGCTGGAAGTGGCAACTTACTAGAGGAAAACAGATGGGGGACCTATGAAATGATTCAGAGGCTCATGGGAAACTCCTCCGATAACCCACAGGGAAGCCTGCGCACACACTGGAGAAGCAGGGTTACAGGAAAGTCCTGCCAAAAATTGTAACCGAAGGTAGTCAAAAGCAGGAACTATAAGCAGCCTGAATGTGAGACACCTGTGTAAATGCCTGCTTTATGGGCTTACACAGGTGTGGAAGGGCCTGTCACTAAAAGGAGCCTGAAATTTGGCAAAGGGAAGACTTCAGTTTGAATTCTGGCTCTATCACTTCCTGACGAGATAAGCTTCTACAAACAGTTGTAGTGTCTGCTGCTGCTGCTGCTGCTAAGTCGCTTCAGTCGTGTCCGACTCTGTGTGATGCCACGGCAGCCCACCAAGCTCCCCCTTCCCTGGGATTCTCCAGGCAAGAACACTGGAGTGGGTTGCCATTTCCTTCTCCAATGCATGAAAGTGAAAAGTGAAAGTGAAGTCTCTCAGTCCTATCAGACTCTTAAGGACCCCATGGACTGCAGCCTACCAGGCTCCTCTGTTCATGGGATTTTCCAGGCAAGAGTACTGGAGTGGGGTGCCATTGCCTTCTCCATTTCAGTGTCTACATATGTAAAATAGAAATAATAAGCACTACTCGGTAGAGTTATTGTAAGGATTCAGTGAGACCATATTCTTTCACAGGTAGCCACTGAAAAGAAAAGTCATTACCCTATGCCTTCCTGTCACTACAGGTCTCAAAGTGCTGACTCTTTGAGACTCTGTGGGCTGCAGCCCACCAGCTCCTCTGTCCAGGGGATTTTTCAGGCAAGAATACTGGAACAGGTTGCCATTGCCTTTTCAGGGGAATTTCTTGACCCAGGGACCAAACCCAAGTCTCTTGTGTTTCCTGCATTGCAGATGGATTCTTTACCCCTGTTGCTAGATGGGAAACCCATATATTCCTAAGTAATGTGATTCAATAAATGTTTAAAAGTGAAAATTTGTCAGTTGTGTCCAACTCTTTGCAACCCCATGGACTATACAGTCCACGGAATTCTCCAGGCCAGACTACTGGAGTGTGTAGCCTTTCCCTTCTCCAGAGGATCTTCCTGACCCAGGGAGAGAACCCAGGTCTCCCACATGGCAGGCAGCCAGATTCTTAACCAGCTGAGCCACAAGGGAAATCCAAACATTTAAAGGTTCTTTATAAAATTATATTCCCCAACATCTTACAAAGGGCCAGAAATTATCACTATGGTCATTTTGTTTCAGTGTCTTAAATAAATAAATTATTTGTTAAAATATAGCATTCCCAGGGGAGACATGACATGCTATATCAACCTAGGCATTACACTCAGGTAAACATTTGGGAACATCTGCCAGTGTTCTTGCCTACGGAATCCTATGGACAGAGGAGCCTGGCAGGCTACAGTCCAAGGGGTCACAAAACAGTCAGACATGAGGCAGGTACTAAACAACAGCAACTATGTGTCAGGCACTGTGCTTCACTTCTGGGAACGGCCATCTGGACACCTTCTGAACTCTTCAGAGAAAGGAAAAGTCTGATGATGCAACAGGTAAGGACGTATTAGTAATTAGGAGGTTTTCTGCATGCTTCCCCTAAAACTGAAGCTCGAGATCCATAGATATTAGTCCCCCAGGGTAGTGTGCATAATGAGGTTTAGCTTTATCTCATTGGATGTCCTACTGCTGTGGATGCAGCTCTTCACACCTCCAGATTGTGAAGTGAAAGTCGCTCAATTTTGTCCTACTCTTTCAACAAAGACTGTAGACCCCATGGACTCTAGACCACCAGGCTGCTCCATCCATGGGATTTTCCAGGCTAGAATACTGGAGTGGGTTGCCACTTCCTTCTCCAGGGGATCTCCCCAACCCAGAGATTAAACCCTGGTCCCCTGCATCGCAGGCAGACTATTTACCATCTGAGCCACCAGGTAAGCCTGCAATGCGAGAGACCTGTGTTTTACCCCCAAGTTGGGAAGATCCCCTGGAGAAGGAAATGGCAACCCACTCCAATACTCTTGCCTGGAAAATTCCATGGATGGAGGAGCCTGGTAGGCTACAGTCCATGGGATTGAAAAGAGTCAGACATGACTGAGCAACTTCTCTGACTCCACCAAGTATGAGTTCATCAAAATATCAAGATTCCTCTTCATTGTCATACTGCTGGTGCCTAGAATAGGGACAGAGTGGTTTCTCAATAAACAATTGTTCATTTAGGTTAACAAGACTGTTGAAAAGAAGATTCCAATAGATATGTGATCCAAGGTTCTTTATTTACTGCAGAAAATGAGGATCACAGCTAAGCATAGTATACTTAAAGGGTGGTAGCTAGAGGTTCACATCTAGACACTTGTGGATGTGTTTTTCCAATCCTTTTATAATCCTCTTATGCTATTGTTGCAGATGGTCCTCAATGCCAATGGCTTAAGGTATAATTTTCCTTGGAACTCAAGGCTATTTCAATCTGACTCTGCTCCTAAGCTAATGCTACCTGCCATAGAACCACACATTTCTTGCAGACATCCTGGTACCCTTATTTGTTTGCTCCCATGATCCTGTAGTTCAAGTTTTTGCCTACCTTCTTCCTTTGCCCAGAATGGCCTCCTTCCTCCACTTCTTTCCCAGCCAAGCCAGATCCTGCTCTTTAGTCTTAGCAAGTGTCTCAGTTTCTGCAGGGAACAGCCTCCTATAGCCCAGCCACCAATACACCTCTCCCTTCTGTTCCCCTCTTGCCTTAGCTAGCTGCACACAGGTCACAATTTCTTGACTGATTTGTGCCTAGTGCTGTGCTTTTCCAAACAGACTGGAAAGAAATATGCCTACCTATGGAACTATGGTTTTGTTGTTGCCTTCATTTTTAAATTTTTATTGAAATATAGTTGACTTATAATATTGCATTAGTTTCAGGTGTATAACAATGTGAATCAGTTATACACATACATATGCATGCATGCTTGCCAAGTAGCTTCAGTCATGTCCAACTCTTTGCAACTCTGTGGACTACATGGGATTATCTAAGCAAGAATGAGGGAGTGGGTTGCCATACCCCTCCTCCAGGGAATCTTCCCAACCCAGGGTTCAAAACTGCATCTCCTGTATCTCCTGAATTGCAGGCAAATTCTTTACAGCTGAGCCACCATGGGAAGCCCACATATATATACAGTCACTGTTTAGATTCTTTTCTCATATAAGTTATTACAAAATATTGAGTAGACTTCCTTGTGCTATAAAGTAGGTCTTCATTATCTATTTTATATATAGTAGTGTGTATGCCAATCCCAATCTTCATTTTTCCCTTGCCTTCATGCCCCAGTAACCATGAACTTGTTTTCTACATCTATAACTCTATTTCTGTTTTATAGATAAGTTCACTTGTACTGTTTCCCAAGATTCCACATATAAGTGGTATCATATGATATCTATTTTTCTCTGTCTGATTTAATTCATTCATTATGATAGTCTCAGGGTCCATCCATGTTGTTGAAAAGGTCGTTATTTCATTCTTTTTATGACTGAGTAATATTCCACTGTATATATGTATCACATCTTCTTTATCTGTTCATTTATCAATAGACAGACATTTAGGTTGCTTCCATATCCATGTGGAGGATTAAATGAGACAACTGCTTCTTTATTTCCCTTCCTTTACTCTTCACATAGAATCTTAAAATGATTTGGACTTTGGAGATCACTTATGCCAATAAACATAAGAAGTATGTTTAATTATCAGATGCAAATTTGCATATATAGGATGGATTAAAAAACAAGGTCAGACTGCATAGCACAGAAAAGTATATCAATATTCTTTGATAAACCACAATGGAAAGGAATATGAAAAGTAATATATATATATATTTATATATATATATATACAGTATATATATATATATATATATAAAAAACTGTATCATTTTGCTGTACAGAAGAAATTAACACAACATTATAAATGAACTATACCTCAATAAAATGAAATTTAAAAAAGAAGTTTTATATCCAGGGCTTCAGATGATATTTCACATTGTAGAACATATAGAAAAGGAAACTCTAAGCACAACCTCCTAGGTAAAAGTTTAACCACTCTTGGTTTTAAACATCTGAAAGGATGCTTGGTCTATCTAGGTCCTGCTTTCCTACTGAAGATCTAGGATAATCAATGTCTTGGTCCCTCTGTGACCCATTGATGGCATGCTGACCACTGAGACCAGTACCTCCATGATGGAAAACTCTACTCTGCTATCAATAACCCTGGCTTATACTTTCCGTTGAACTCAAGTTTTCCTCTATGATCAATGAATCTTTGTTTTACCTTGCTAAAACACTTGTGGAAAGTAAGTCTAAACTCTTCCTCTTGTAAAACATAGTCCCCATATTAAAAACAAATGAGAAGCTCTCAATTTCCCCAGTCGCGTTTTATAAAATTCAGTTTTCAGACCTTTCACCTCCTTGGCTCATTCTTCTCTGGATGTCTACTTTGCATACTGCCTTCTCATCTTCTCAGAGAACAAATTTCTTAAGGTTAGTAATTATTATACAATTGAAAAGCATATTTGGCATTACAATAGCCCTTTATAGTCATGATTAATGAACACAACACAGTATATTAATTATCTATTGCTATTGTAACAATGATTACAACCGTGGTGGGGTTCAGTTCAGTTGAGTCACTCAGTCATGTCTGACTCTGTGACCCCATGAATTGCAGCACGCCAGGCCTCCCTGTCCATCACCAACTCCCAGAGTTCACTCAAACTCATGCACGTAGAGTCAGTAATGCCATCCAGCCATCTCATCCTCTGTCGTCCCCTTCTCCTCCTGCCTCCAATCCCTCCCAGCATCAGGCTCTTTTCCAATAAGTCAACCCTTCTCATGAGGTGGCCAAAGTACTGGAGATTCAGCTTCAATATCAGTCCTTCCAATGAACACCCAGGACTAATCTCCTTTAGGATGGACTGGTTGGATCTCCTTGCAGTCCAAGGGACTCTCAAGAGTCTTCTCCAACACCACAGTTCAAAAGCATCAATTCTTTGTCTCTCAGCTTTCTTTATAGTCCAACTCTCTCATCCATACATGACCACTGGAAAAACCATAGCCTTGACTAGACGGACCTTTTGGCAAAGTAATATCTCTACTTTTTAACATGCTATCCAGGTTGGTCATAACTTCCCTTCCAAGGAGTAAGCGTCTTTTAATTGCATGGCTGCAATCACCATCTGCAGTGATTTTGGAGCCCAAAGAAATAAACTCTGACGCTGTTTCCACTGTTTCCCCATCTGTTTCCCATGAAGTGATGGGACCAGATGCCATGATCTTCGTTTTCTGAATGTTGAGCTTTAAGCCAACTTTTTCACTTCCTCTTTCACTTTCATCAAGAGGCTGTTTAGTTCCTCTTCATTTTCTGCCATAAGGTGGTGGGGTGGCTTAAAACAAAAACAAATTTATTTCCTTTCAGTTTTGTTATTCGGAAGTCAGAAGTGAGTCTCCTAGGGCTAACATCAAGGTGACTTCTGTACTTTGCTCTATTGAAGAAAACTTTAGTATTTGCTTTATTATTGCATTTTTCCCTCTGAAGATGGGAAAATGTTTTCTAAAGCAAAGAAGCTTAACTGTTATCTTGAATCCATCACTTAATACACCTTTTGACTACACAAATCACTTAAAATTTGATTTTGTCTTTGACAAAAGTGTCAGTAATCCTTCTAGCTTATATTTGATCTCTATCTATTGATATTCATCATGTTGCTTTTTCTGAGAGAAACTATTCTGAGCCTAAAGCTCTGAGAAGGGAAAAATGAAGAAGACATAGGCTTTGGAAAAGTTTGCTCATCCCCTTATCTGCAAGACAGTTGCTGGCCCCTTTATCCAAAGAAGACCCCAGAGTTGGTTATTCTACTTCCTTCTTCCAGGTGAGGATACCAGATAATGACAATAAAAAGTGTAAGAAATTCCTTGGCTTTAATTTGTAAGTAGGTCACAAATCTAAGACAAACACACAATTTGACTAATAAGAACAAGAAACTAGGACAGTTTCATAGCTCTTTCAAGGACATCCAACTGAATAATACCAGATTTGGGTTTAGAACCTAATCCTTGAATTTCAGTCTCTCTAATACATCCAAATTTAACTTCATATATCCACTTCAAGTTTGCTGTTTTTCTTTTTGAGCTTCTATCTTAATGACTAGCACTATTGTCTTAGATAAAGGCAATGGATTTTATTGATTGTACCTCCTGAACATCTATCACATCCATCCCTTTCTCTGCGTGATTCTAACTAGCCCAGGGGTTTTTCATCTCTTCCTCTGGCTGTTGTCACAGCTTCCTAGAGAAATTTACTATCTTAGGGTTACCATTGCCCTATCTCCTAAATCCAAACACCAAATTGCCCAATACTTCTTTTAATTGCAGAGCTGGCTATGTTGCTTATATGGTTAGCATCTGTAATTCTGTCCAATTTTTATAGATTACATCTCAAGCCCCACGTTCTGGCACAAGATTTGCCATAATTTGTCTCATATCTATCCTTTATACTTTTATTATAATCATCCTTCCCTTACATCCCTCCCTCCCTTCCCCATTCAATATAGTCCTTTCAATATGCTCTTTGTGCCTCTGCTCTGCCATTTTTAAATTAATTTTTATTAGAGTACAGTTGCTTTACAGTGCTATGTTAGTATTTCTGCTGTACAGTAAAATGAATCAGCTGTATGACTACATATATACTATATCCCCTCTTTTTCTGGATTTCCTTTCCATTTTGGTCACCTCAGGGCATTGAGTAGAGTTCCCTGTGCTATGCAGTAGGTTTTCATTAACCTGTCTTATGCATAGTATCAATAATATATATGTCAATCCCAATCTCCCGACTCATCTTACTCTCCCTCCCCTCTTCCCACATCACCCTTTGGTAATTTAAGTTTGTTCTCTATGTCTGTGACTCTATTTCTGTTTTGTAAATAAGTTTATCTGTACCATTTCCCTAGATTCCACTGTCTGACTTAGTTCACTCTGTATAACAATCTCTAGGTCCATCTATATCCCTGCAAATGCTTTGCCATCTCTTTTGGCTTGTAATTTCATTCTCTATCTTTGCCTAACTAACTGCTCTTCATCTGCTTCCTAAAATGAGGCTCAGAAATTTTCTCTTCCAGAAAGTTGCCTCTGATTCCTTGCAATTTCCCAGAGCTCTATGTACAGTATATGCAAATGACTTTCCTTCTATGGGATACCTATTAAGTCATCAACTCATTGAAAGCTGGGTCTCCATTTTAATTACCCACCCCACCCCCAAACAGGAGTAGTTATTACATAATAGATATTCAGTTGTTTCCAGAAAAACTGAAAAACTTCTCATACCTGCCATCACTGAGACAGGGTGGTGAACACAGATTTCAGGCTATAGGTGGGGCAAATTCTAAAGTGTGTAGCAATATCCTTTTATTCAATCAGGGCCAAGTCTTCAGTGGAAGTTGTTTTGTTTTAAGACACAGAAGGTCACTGTGGCATGTTTCCATGGGGGAGTCAGCGTTTACATTTCTGTCTCTGCATTGGCTATAGGGTCTTTGGAAAGATCTATCACATTTATTCATTGCAAATTTGTTTAATAAGTGACTAGGAAATGCTCTAATCTTAGTGATAAGAGGTGCAGATTGTTGTCAGGGTTTGTTTGTTTGGTTGGTTGCATTTTTATTTCTTTTTCTGGACTCTATTGATGTTTTATTGATGGTTGTAGTAAAAGATCAAGAAAAACTTGGGGCCAGTAATATGTTGTGTTATTATCCCCCCACAGGGCCTATAAAAATGATACAGCCAAATTATGAGCTCAGAAGCACTAATTTATGAACTCGTAGAAATCACAACACATGGCAAAGAATCATTGAATACTAAACTTAGAGCTAGGAGATCAAGTTCTATTTTTCAACTCTATCACATCCAGTTATGTCATCTTACACTAATTAGTGCACAACTCCAACTGTAACTCCCCTCTTTCATAAAATGGGAATATTGATTTAGATAATTTCTAATTTTCCTTACAATTTTGGTAGTCTACAATTCCAAATTCTATGATTCCAATTTAAGTGATTTTGAAGGTTTTTATCAAAACCTATACATAGTTCAGTTCAGTTCACTTGCTCAGTTGTGTCCAACTCTTTTCAACCCCATGAATTGCAGCACGCCAGGCCTCCCTGTTTATCACCAACTCCAGGAATCCATCCAAACACATGTCCATTGAGTCGGTGATGCCATCCAACCATCTCATCCTCTGTCGTCCCCTTCTCCTCCTGCCCTCAATCTTTCCCAGCATCAGGGTCTTTTCAAATGAGTCAGCTTTTCACATCAGGTGGCCAAAGTATTAGAGATTCAGCTTCAATATCAGTCCTCCCAAAGAACACCCAGGATTGATATCCTTTAGGATGGACTAGTTGGACCGCCTTGCAGTCCAAGGGACTCTCAAGAGTCTTCTCCAACACTACAGTTCAAAAGTTATCAGTTCTTCAGTGCTTAGCTTTCTTTATAGTCCAACTCTCACATCCATATATGATCAATGGAAAAACCATAGCCTTGACTAGACAGACCTTTATTGACAAAGTAATGTCTCTGTTTTTTAATATGCTCTCTAGATTGGTCATAACTTTCCTTCCAAGGAGTGTCTTTTAATTTCATGGCTGCATTCAGCAATCTGCGATGATTTTGGAGCCCCCCAAAAATAAAATCTGACACTGTTTCCCCTGTTTCCCCATCTATTTCCCATGAATCGATGGGACCAGAGGCCATGATCTTTATTTTCTGAATGTTGAGCTTTAGGCCAACTTTTTTCACTCTCCTCTTTCACTTTCATCAAGAATCTATTTAGTTCTTCTTCCCTTTCTGCCATAAGGGTGGTGTCATCTGCATATTTGAGGTTATTGATATTTCTCCCGGCAATCTTGATTCCAGCTTGTACTTTCTCCAGCCCAGCATTTCTCATGATGTACTCTGAATAGAAGTTAAATAAGCAGGGTGACAACATACAGCCTTGACATACCTCTTTTCCTATTTGGAACCAGTCTGTTGTTCCAAAACAAAGATCTGGTCCTTGTTCTGTGAAATAATCTGGAAAGAAACATTTAAAGCATAAGAAACATCAAATGGGAATTATGAAAGCACTTAGACTATGTTTGACATGAAGTATGCTAAGTGCTAAGTCACTTGAGTCATGTTCCACATTTTGTAACTCTATGGACTGTAGCCCATCAGGTTCCACTCTCCATGGGATACACCAGGCAAGAACACTGGAATGAGTTGCCATTTCCTCCTCTAAGGGATCTTCCCCTCCCAGGGATCAAACCCACATCTGTTATTTCTCTTACATTGGCAGCCAGGATCTTTACCACTAGCACCCCCTGGGAAGCCTTTATATGAAGTACACAAAAACACATACATCTTACATTCAGCAAATACTACAATAAACGCCTGGAATACAATGTGAAAAACGAAAGTTTTGCCTAGAGTCTAAAAAGGCAAAGGGTCCTTTATTCAAATAATTTTCAATTTTATTGTAAGCCCTTTAGATACATACTATTCATAATAAATAGATCATAACAGGATGATAAAGGAGTAACCATTCAAGATTTTCCCCTGTTACAGCCTGTCAGATGGAATGGCTTCTGTTCAAGAGGATAAACTAAAACTTTCCCCTCCTCTCAGTCAATTTTCACTCATATACAACTGGCTTGCACTCAGTTTCTTGATCACTTATAGCTGTAAGGAATTATAGGAAATATAGGCTTTGGTTGCCATATAAATGTCTAAAGCAGAGACGTTACCTGGCCGACAAAGGTCCATCTAGTCAAAGCTATGGTTTTTCCAGCAGTCATGTATGGATGTGAGAGTTGGATCACAAAGAAGGCTAAGCAATGAAAAATGGATGCTTTTGAATTGTGGTGCTAGAAAAGACTCTTGAGACTCCCTTGGACTGCATGGAGATTAAACCAGTCAATCCTAAGGGAAATCAGTCCTGAATATTCATTGGAAGGACTGTTGCTGAAACTGAAATGCCAATACTTTGGCCACCTGATGCGAAGAACTGACTCATTTGGAAAAGACCTTGATGCTGGGAAAGATGGAAGGCAGGAGGTGAAGGGGACAACAGAGGATGAAATGGTTGGATGACATCACCAACTCAATGGACATGAGTTTGAGCAAGCTCTGGGAGTTGGTGATGGACAGAGAAGACTGGCCTGTTGCAGTCCATCGTGTTGCAAAGAGTCAGACACAACTGAGCAACTGAACTGAACAGAACTGAGACTGGTTACATAAGCCATGTGCCAAGTTGAAAACTAGCAAAAATCTATTAGAAAAAGATTGGGGATCAGTCTTCTGACTGACACAGAATGGTCATGTGATTATTAACCTGAATGTCCCATGATTTCAAAAGCAGGTCAACCTTGTGGCTGTTGTGCAAGATCCATTGGCTGAATATGGTAGTGATTTGAGGTTGGAGATGTGCAGAAGTGTGAGTTTGCCAGTTAGGAAGCTACAAAAATCATCTGGCTTAGAGGTTGAGGGGCTTTGTTAATATGAAATCCATTAGGGTAGACAGCATGGTCAAGATAAAGACTACTCCAAGAGAGAAGCAGACATAAATGGGCCCAGAGAAGTTCAGATTGAGAAGATACGGGCAATTCTTCATTTCCATGTCTAATAATAAATGTGGAACTAGAGTAATGATCAGATCCCAAGATAGAAATGATGCCATCAAAGTGTTGGAATAAACCTGGGTAGAGAGCATTCCATCCTGGGTGATTATTTTAAGCCACCATAGTATTGCCCTAAACAGTCCAATAGATTTGTTCAGGGATAGTTAGGTTTATGCCCATTTGGGCCAATGAGATGCAAAATGAAACCTGCTATATTTTCTGGGGAAAAGAAGTTGGGCTTTTTTTCTTGTTGGAAATGATAACTTTGCCCTGCTATAGCAAGCTATCTTATGAAAACCTACAAAACCAGACTTAGAATGGACTTGACACTTATAGAAAGAAGAACTGTAGAAAGAAACTACACACCAGATGCTCTAATGGAGTGGCTAAATCAGTTTACTGTGAGATGTGCTCCCACTCAACTTTTGGACAGCTAAGATAAAATTTTTCTGAAGTTTTTAAGTGCATTTGAACTGTGGTTTTTACTATTTATGGTTGAAAGAATAAAACTGATGCTATGAATGGGCCTCCATTCAGTATTAAAGACCAAGAATTAATAGCACTGTCAGATGGGGGGTCTAAAGTTATGGGATTACTATTATTTGCATTACATATTTGATAGGAATCATCCAAGCAAAGATCCATAGGCCTTCCTTTATCTCACTCAGCATGTCTAATCAATCATAAATCTTGTCAATATCCTGTGACCTTCCTATGTTTTGTGTGTTTCTCTTCATTTCTGATGACTCCAACCTGGTTCAAGATACCATCTTTGCTTGCCAAGGTCACTGCTGCAGGCTTCTTACTAGTCTCCTAACATATATCTGCTATTCACTCCTTTATTTTATTTTCTACCATAAAAATCTGTTATTATCATTTCTTGGCTTAGAGAATATTTTCAATGGTGATTCATTGTTCTTTGATAAAGTCAAAACTCCTTAAAATAGCTCATGAAGACATCATCAGTCAGGTTATTGCTCCCCTATCTCACAATATAACTCACCATATCCCCACCCTTTCTTGCCCAGACTCTGGGCTGGAGCTATTCTGAATCTCTCTGATTTCCTACTAACGCATGCATGTGCTCAAGTACCATTAGTCCTTCAGACATATTTTCACACTGCCAGGAATGCCATTCCAGTCTGAATCCTATCGTCCTTCAGGATTTGGCCACAGTGTCACTTCTTGTAAAAGTTCTTTTCTGACCCTAGTTTAGACTGGCCCCTTTTACTAGATAAGGACTTCCCTGGTGGCTGAGATGGTAAAGCATCTGTCTACAATGCTGGAGACCTGGGTTCGATCCCTAGGTCGGGAAGATTCCCTGGAGAAAGAAATGGCTACCCACTCTAGTACTCTTCCCTAGAAAATCCCATGGATGGAGGAGTCTGGTGCAGGCTACTGTCCATGGGGTTGCAAAGAGTCGGAGAGGACTGAACGACTTCACTTTCACTTTTACTAGATACTCTCATAGTTCTTCTGTACTCACTTCAACCCATTCTAGTATAGTTGTTCATTTTGTTATTTCTCTTCATTCTTGCTAGTTTTAGCCTGCCTTTTCACCTTTGCACCCCTAGTGCCCACTGATACTCATTGAAGAGATTAATAATATGAGGCCATTAATAACCAGGCAGGCAAACCTCAATCAGTTGACGCTGCTGATAATAAAAGTGGTTAGAATTCCAGTAAAATAATAGCAATTAATGACTCATTGTTCTGTCCTAAGACTGAACAAAGGGCCAGCATTCAAAAGAATATACACACCACAATGTCAGACTCCTGATTCAGAGCTTGAGCCATATCATTCCGCCAGGCCAATCCCACTCCAATTTGTTCAGTCAGATTCTCATGTATTGCTGAGGTTATTATTCACCCTAATTATGTGGGTATAAAGAACAAGATATCAACCCATAGTCAAAGGTGAGCTCGAGTGTCAGTATAAAAAGGAATGAGTCACAAAGAGCTGGGGTCAGAAGCCAGCTGGACTAATTTCAAGCTTGACTACTTTGGTGAAACTTCTAAATCCCCTTGAGTTTCTGTTTGCACATCTTGAAAGTGGAGCTCGTATTCATTCTCTCAAGAGTTGTACAAATGTGGACTTTGTATGCGTAATGGCAATTCTGATGCCCAGAAAAAAATCAAACTTGTCATTATCCTAACACAAAGAATCCAGATTTAGAACATTGGAAGGGTGGCGATAGCAATACACAGACATAGGGATTCAGGGGCCCAGTGAGACCCACTTCCTTTCATGGTTGCTGTTCGCAGTTTAACATGGTTGAGCTACAATTCACAAACTAGATGACTCATAATCAAAAGTAAAAATCCCATTTAGTTCACAGTATTGATACTAATGTTAGTCTCCGTCTGGAGGTTTATCTGCTTAGAGTCCATCTGGTTTACAAAGCTAAAAAAGGATGATGTGTTCACAGTCTGATTTTGGTTTCAAATTGAGAAATACTTTCTGAGGCTATTAACAGTAAGTGGATATGCTCTCGAGGTAGAATTTCAAAGCAGCCATTACAACAATCAGAGGAATGCCTCCCTCTTGCTGCCTCAGTGCTCAGATTAGGAATATCTCTACTCAGCTGCCATATGGGTATTGTTGTAGCAGACTTGTGATGGGAAATGGAGGATGAGGCAGGCTTACAGAGATGGTTAGCAGGTGGGGTGCAGAATGAGATCACCACCTTGCTTCCCACATCTTCAAGAGGGTACAAAACCTCCAGGATGCTTCTGTTTAATTCAAATGATTTCATTTTAGTAATGAGCAGAATGTAAGCCCAGGTTACTTTCTGAAAATTATCACATTTCCTGAAATCTAAGGCTTTATTTTATTGTGATATTTGGAGAATGGGATATGTGTATTTAGTGAAGACATGAGAAGTTTTTTCCCCTCTCTGAAAACTGTTATTCAATCAGTTATGTCCCACTTAACAGATGGCCTCTGAGCATTAAATAAAGATGCCTTACACTCCTCTATGTGGCCAAACACTCTGATTTTATGGGAAAATATAATCCCATTATTATGGTTAGGGCCTTTGATGAGGGGGCAGGTCACCCGGTCATGTTCTTAGGTACCTCCTGTATGTTTCTTTTCATCCTAAAAGTGTTCCTAACTGGCACTGAACCCACAGAATCTTTAGTAAAAATACCCTTATTGTTTTCTCATTAAAAAGTCAAGATATTGGAAAATGCACATGCACAAGAAAAGGAGATGAAAATAAACACTACATACCTCTCACCCAGAGAAAATTATGAATCATATCTTGTACCATATGCTTCCTAAATGTTTTTTACACACTGTCATGATTATTTAGTGGTACAGTCTTTTTAATATATCAGTATATTTGAAATTATTTCTATGACAATACATTTTTTTACAACCTCATTTTAAATGGCCACATAGCATTTCAATACCTAAATATGTTACTGGGCTTCCCATGTGGCACTAGTGTTAAAAAAAAATCACCTTCCAATGCAGGAGAGACAAGAAATGCAAGTCCAATCCCTTGGTTGGGAAAAGATACCTGGGATAATGTACAAATTCAAGGAAGATAAAAAATTAGTTTCCTGTGGCTGCTGTAACAAATTACCACAAACTTGATTTTTAAAGTGATAGAAATGTATTCTCTCATTGTTCTGGAGTCCAGAATACTAAAATCAATGTCACTGAGCTAAAAACAAGTTGTCAGCAGAACAACGGAGAAGGCAATGGCACCCCACTTCAGTACTCTTGCCTGGAAAATCCCATGGATGGAGGAGCCTGGTGGGCTGCAGTCCATCAGGTCACTAAGAGTCAGACAGGACTGAGCGAATTCACTTTCACTTTTCACTTTGATGCACTGGAGAAGGAAATGAAAACTCACTCCAGTGTTCTTGCCTGGAGAATCCCAGGGACGGGGGGAGCCTTGTGGGCTGCCATCTATGGGGTCGCACAGAGTTGGACACGACTGAAGCGACTTAGCAGCAGCAGCAGAACAAGCTCTAGGAGGCTATAGGAAAGAATCTGTTCTCAGCCTCTTCCAGCCTCTGGAGGCTGCCACATCCCTTGGCTGAGGCTGCATCCCTCAGTCTCTGCCTCCAAAGCCACACTGCCT
The DNA here is from genome assembly GCA_917880005.1 of Nanger dama. NCBI lineage: Eukaryota > Metazoa > Chordata > Mammalia > Artiodactyla > Bovidae > Nanger > Nanger dama. Next base: position 61,221,981 of record CAKJTW010000004.1, on the reverse strand, counting down.
CCTCCTCTTCTGTGTGTAGAATCTCCCTCTGCCTTCCTCTTTGAAGGATAAATGTGGTAATATTTGAAAGTGAAAATGTTAGTCACTCAATCATGTCTGAGTGTTTGGGACACAACAGACTGTAGCCTGCCAGGCTCCTTTGTTCATGGAATTCTCCAGGCAAGGATACCGGAATGGGTAGCCATTCCTTTCTTTGGGGCTCTTTCCAACCCAGGAACCCACATTGCTTGCATTGTAGGCAGATTTTCTTACCATCTGAACTACTCAGATATGCAGATGACACCACCCTTATGGCAGAAAGTGAAGAGGAATTAAAAAGCCTCTTGATGAAAGTGAAAGAGGAGAGTGAAAAAGTTTGCTTAAAGCTCAACATTCAGAAAACAAAGATCATGGCATCCGGTCCCATCACTTCATGGGAAATAGATAGGAAAACAGTGTCAGACTTTATTTTGGGGGGCTCCAAAATCACTGCAGATGGTGACTGCAGCCATGAAATTAAGAGACACTTACTCCTTGGAAGAAAAGTTATCACCAACCTAGATAGTATATTCAAAAGCAGAGACATTAGTTTGCCACCTAAGGTCCGTCTAGTCAAGGCTATGGTTTTTCCTGTGGTCATGTATGGATGTGAGAGTTGGACTGTGAAGAAGGTTGAGTGCCGAAGAATTGATGCTTTTGAATTGTGGTTTTGGAGAAGACTCTTGAGAGTCCCTTGGACTGCAAGGAGATCCAACCAGTCCATTCTGAAGATCAACCCTGGGATTTCCTTGGAAGGAATGATGCTAAAGCTGAAACTCCAGTACTTTGGCCACCTCATGCGAAGAGTTGACTCATTGGAAAAGACTCTGATGCTGGGAGGGATTGGAGGCAGGAGGAGAAGGGGGCGACCAAGGATGAGATGGCTGGATGGCATCACTGACTCGATGGATGTGAGTCTGAGTGAACTCCGGGAGTTGGTGATGGACAGGGAGGCCTGGTGTGCTGCGATTCGTGGGGTCGCAAAGATTCAGACACGACTGAGCGACTCAACTGAACTGAACTGAACTGAAGGGCAAGATGTGTGTGTTGGAGGTTTAGATAATGTTTTTCAAAATAACTTTTTCTTGAAAAGGTTTGTTATTTGTTGAAATGAGAGTTATTATTTTTCAATAGTTACACTGATTTAAAAGCTCAGTGACTGTGTATTACTCAATTTCATTATTTGAAATGAAAATCTTCTATTTACTTTTACTGATAAATAATACTTTCATGGGTATAGCCTGGATGTAGACAAACAGTTCTATGCTAGTCAAGTAGAGAAAGTGAGAGAAATTTTTTTTTGAAGTAAGACAAAACAGATCAAGTGAGGAGAAGGACAGGAAAGCTGAAAAGAAGCCTGATACAGCAAAAACAGTGCAAACACACAAGGTGGTGCCAGGAGGAAATACCTGATCTCATCCCTTTTGTATTCAGCCATGCTCCTGGGAATAGACCTCTGCTAAGTCACTTCAGTCGTGTCCGACTCTGTGCGACCCCATGGACTGCAGCCGACCAGGCTCCTCCATCCATGGGATTTTCCAGGCAAGAGTACTGGAGTGAGGTGCCATTGCCTTCTCCAAAATAGACCTCTAGGACTTTCCAACAGAACTCACTAGCCTGTGACCTATATTCCTGGGTGGTGGATAAAGAGTGGAGGATGAGGCGGGTGGCAGGAGGTAAAATAGGATCTGTAAATTCCATCATCTTCTGTCTAGTTTCTCCAATAATCATCCTGGCATCAGATCAACCAACAGTAGTAATTTATTTTATGCAATTGCTGGCACTGCTGTTATTATTACCTTTATTCACTGTGTGCAAGGCATGGTGCTAACTATTTGTTAAGCTGCACCCTGTAGGCCTGCAAGCCCTGTCTTTGCCCAGCCTCAGAACCTAACAAAGAGCCTGTAGTCAACAATAGCAATAGTTTAATAGATGGGGGATCTCCTACATCTGAAGCAAAATCCTGGAATAACACCTGACCATGTGTGGTAGAGGGCAGGCAGGATGTTGTAGCAGTTTCTGCTCCTGAGAGAAGAGGTAGGTTACCAGTTATAGGGCAATTGGCATCAGGTTGACTCATTGGTTACCAGGGAAACCAGCAGAGTAGCATGCCCCTCATGTCCTTTTGATAAGCTGTCAATGCAGAGATGTTCTGATCTAAAGCTAGAACAGTCACTCACTAAGGCTGGGGCAAATATGTAGCCATTTACTGATTATCCTCTGTGATTAAGAGGGAAGGTCAGTCAGGTTATGTGAAGCAAGGATTGGTTGATCAGAGGATGTACAAAGAGCAAGAGAATAGCCCTCTTTGGTGGCCTAATCATGTACCAATTAACATAGTTTATCTCATTCAAACTACGTAATAACTTCACAGCAATGCAGGTCATTCTAAATTTGACTGCACAAGCTGAAACAGTGCAAACTCAATAATCAGTGGGGAAAAGTACCATTGTTCTGTGACTTTTAAAATTACACTACTTACAAATGATAAAAATATTCTTACAGTTGGTTTTAAATGTATAAGGATATAACAAATAACAAAACAAATATTTATCTAGTACATTTTACTTTGAAATATACAAAACCAAAGCATTTTACTTTTTGCAAAAAGGAACATTAAAAGTGACTTGAGCAGTGCTTGCCTTTTCATTGCATGGCTTACAATATAGGGAGAGCATCCTTCCTGAGCTTTGGTACGTTTTCACACTCCTTTCTCAGTCTGAATAAGATTCTAACACTTTAGCTTATGTATACTTTTACCATCACAAGATATTGATATCCTTTAAGGTCTCTTCAATGTGAAGGTTAATCATTGTGATAAAATGGGACATCTTATTTTTCTGGGACATTATCTTATTTTTCACAACCACTCTTCTTATTTCCGGTGGTAAGTTTGCTTTCTTATTCTGCTGACTTCATATTCAGTCTCCTGAAGGACAGCAATGTCAGCATTCCAAAGTCATCTGCTTTTATTCTATAACCCCACTTATGTTCAATTTGAATTTCATTTTCAGTGTTGCCACTTTTTATTTTGTTACTGCAATTCCATATTTGTCATCCAAATTCTCTTTCAATGACCACTCACTTTTGTAGAATGCCACATTTGTGTTTCGGGGAACAATGAAGTAATACAACTACACACTTTGCTGTCTGTGCATGAACTAAATAACAGATGCACAGTCATTAATCACCAATGGAATTTGAAAGAAGTGATTGTGATTGTGATCATGCCGCTCATCTGTTTCTTTTTAATGTGATGAACTGTGGAATGAAGAACTAGCAGCCAAATACCTACTTTACGAAATTACTCATAGTCAATACAACATGGTTAATGTTCATAATTGGAGAAGGCAATGGCAAGCCACTCCAGTACTCTTGCTTAGAAAATCCCATGGACCGAGGAGCCTGGTAGGCTGCAGTCCATGGGATCACTAAGAGTTGGCATGACTGAGCAGCTTCACTTTCATTTTTCACTTTCATGCATTGGAGAAGGAAATGACAATCCATTCCAGTGTTCTTGCCTGGAGAATCCCAGGGACGGGAGAGCCTGGTGGGCTGCTGTCTATGGGGTTGCACAAGAGTCGGACACAACTGAAGCAACTTAGCAGCAGCAGCAGCAATGTCCATAATTCATATAATCATCTGCTTGCAATGCAGGAGACCCGGGTTTGATTCCTGGGTCGAGAAGATCACCCAGAGAAGGAAATGGCAAGCCACTCCAGTATTCTTGCTTGGAGAATCCCATGGACAGAGAAGCCTAGCAGGCTATAGTCCATGGTATCAAGTGTCAGACATGACTTAATGACTAAACCACCACTACCAATACAACATGGTTGCTGAAGATTAAAACTTTGAAGGGCTTTATTATTTAACTTAACTTTGCTAAATAAAATGAGTGCATGTCAGAAGTGAGAAGAGTGAGCATGTGAAAATGAGACAGGAGCTGCCTGTCCTGTGAAGTAGGGCCTGTAACCTTGCCCAAGTTATGGAAAAGGAAATTGGGCAAGATTAAATGATTTACCAGGCTTCCCTGATAGCTCAGTTGGTAAAGAATCTGCCTACAATGCAGAAGAACCTGGTTTGATTCCTGGGTTGAGATGATCCCGTGGAGAAGGGATAGGTTACTCGCTCCAGTATTCTTGGGCTTCCTTTGTGGATCAGTTGGTAAAGAATCTGCCTGCAATGCAGGGGACGTGGGTTTTATCCCTGGGTTGGGAAGATCCCCTGGAGAAGGGAAAGGCTATCTACTTCAGTATTCTGGCCTGGAGAATTCCATGACCTGTATAGTCCATGGGGCAGCAAAGAGTCGGACACGACTGAGTGATTTTCAATTTCATTTTCAAATGATTTACCTACAAAATTATTTGAAGCCAAAATTAAAATTCAGGTGAATCTTATCCCAGATACCAGAGCTTTACCTTTACAATTTGTTGTGATTTTGAGTCCCATATCCACAATTCTTTCAACAATCAGATAAACTCTGCCTAGGAATCTCAGTTGACTCTTTCTTAGGATAGTTTTTCCCTCAGTAGTTCTAGTCCAGCTGGAATCTTACCTTCTGCAAATATCAGAGCCTCTAACTTCTCTACTTTCCTGACACTTTGGAGTTATTATAGAGCATATATGACAATATTCACATTTGATGCTTTTCTTCTTGTATCCTCAAACTCCTGATTACATCCACATTGTTGACAACTTCAGGCTTACCCTTTGTTTTTCTTCCTTCAGTGGAACCTATGGATCACATCTCAGCTACCCTTCTGCTCTTGGTTTATTTCTCAAACACCTTGGTGCATTTTAAGTTTTCCCTCACTAATTTCTGCCAACAGAAGAGAACTGTATGCAACACTATCTTCATCCCAGGTGGTTCCTTTGCATTTTGCATTTTCATGAGACTGTGCCAATCCTCATTTTATGACTAAGGGATGGAATAAACATGAGTATTTGGGGCTGGAAGGGATCATAATGGTACAGAGTTGTTGGGAATAGTGAAGAAGATAAAGCTATCTCTTCTATCCAGATAGTTAACATTTACTTTTTTCATAATGCCTAATTTACCACTGTCTTCTCTGCTTTCATGACCATTTTCCAGAATAGAAAAGAAATTTAAAAGATCAAACATAGAAAGGAATTATGATACTGGAGTTGGAACCAGAATAGTATAGAAGAAACAGACCCACACATGAGTTTCATAGATATGCCTGTGAAGGCCATTCTATCACTTACCATCTTCATAATGTAGGGAAGGGCTGACCTTTTCAGAACTTGAGTATACCCTTCTATAAAGAAAAGTTCAAACTCCCATTATTATTACCAATAAGGATTAAAAGATAGTTCCTGTGAACTGGCTGGCACATGCAGTGGCCAAGCAAAAGTCAATCCTTATTATTAGGACTTGGCAGAGTAGGGCACAATGGCATGTGAAATTATGTCAATTTTTTTCATTCACTCATTAATTTAGAAATCTTCTGTGTATTTTCTGATGTCTCTTCTCCAGTTATTATTGTGAGCAAGCCCAGAGATGATTCATTAACTACATCCTGGGTAGCAGGCTTCCAAATGAGTCTCAGTATAGTCCCTCATATTAGACAGGTGTAGCCAGAGAATTGTAATCAGAATTTAAACTTTGTTTGAGAAGAGGTCCTTGGCAGTAGACTGTCCTCTTAACCTAAACTGTATGATAAACCAGAGATAATCTCTGAGATTATCAGATAACTATTAGCTGAGACAACCCAGCTCTAGTCTCCTGACATTTGCATTAATTTCTTGACATTTGTCGTAAATTATTAGATCTTCTTGAGAATTCCCCACTACAAGTGGCTCCATAACAGTGTCTAATGAACTAAGCACTTTAGGCAAAGCTGTGTTGACATAAGCTCTGGTGCCTAAAAACAATCACTTCAGGAAGCCTGACCACTTGTCACCCAGGCTCAGATCCTCAAGACCATCTCCTTATTCTTTGAACTTGGTATCTGTGTTTAGTAGTCTCTCAGTGTCACCTTGCCTTGGATTTGGGTTGATCCTCCTGACATTTTGCCTCCAATTATAAACAGATGGATGAATGAGATATAATTCTCTGTTATCAGCTTCAGAGAAAGTAGGTAGAGTCAGCCCTACTTCTTGATGGCTTACAATAAAAGTTCAAGTGAATCAACTTTGGGGAGTTAGGGATTTGACATTGCTTTAAAAGGATTCAAACTGGGAGCTATTCCTTCAGGCTATTTCGCTGTGAGCATATAGAACATAATGAAGCCATTTGGATGTAGTTCTCCACTTCCTTACAAAACCTACTGAAAGACTGCATGGTGCAGTTTCAGGAACAATGGCAATAGAGTCAGCTCTATTATTTGAGTCAACTCAAGCAATGTATGTAGACTCCAAAAATAAAATAATAGAAAATATGGAAAAAAGATAGGAAAAATGTCAAACAAAACCCAGAACTTTACCTTTGAAAGGGCAATGACTTCTCCAATTGTAGTATATAGTTGTTAAATCATATTTTCTTATGATTAAAATGTACATTTGTCCCTGTAGATATACTTACAAACAGAATCATGGTCTTCATATTGAGCTATTGTTTTAATTCAACAGTCTGTTATGAACATCTTTCTACAACTGGAAACATATTTTTTTTATGGAATTGTAACATTTTCTCATATACAGATGTGGTAATTTTATTTATACACATGTTTAATTATACCCTTCAGATAAACTCTTAGGAAAACAATTTCTAGATTAAATTATATAGAAATATTCTAAGTGACAGATAGCTATGAACTCATCTGGGTTCAAACTGCAGCCCCCAACTCACTAGCAATGTGATATTAGCCCTCAATTTCAAACAGATTTTTGGCCCAAGCACATTGATTTTTACCCTCCAAAAGACTGTTTTCATACTGCAGTATAGTTTTCAACTGGGAACAATTTACAATTTTGATCCTCTCTTAGGTACTAGGCATTCCACTACAGTTAGAATATATTTCTGTCACTGAATCCTTGATATGGAACGGGCCCCTGTGGTGCTCCTGGGCACAAAGACTTTCTGTATCATTCATTTCTTTGATATAGGCAATAGCTTTCATTTAGCCTCAGTGACCTTCCCTGAGTTCCAACGGGCAGCAGATTCAAACAGTTGTTAATTATATAGGAGAATGGATATGAAACAAGGGAGAAACAAAGTCAAGAGAAATAATGGTGCAGCCCTGGGGGCAAGGTCCTGCTTCCCCAACTAGAGAAACACACAATAATATCTTGAGCTGTGTTACAGATACTGAGACCCCCTCCAGATAAGAAAAGTTAACAGTTAACAATAGTATGCTACCAATAAGCACATAGGTCTCAGACCAATTGGAACCAGAAGGTTGATGATGCTAACTCCCACTTACCTCACCACCAACAAATCAAAAATATCCATGAACTGATCAGGCCCTCTTTGAACCATTGCTATACAAACTCTTCACTATCTTCTTGAAGGGCTTCTGTGATAGCTTAGTTGGTAAAGAATCGCCTATAATGCAGGAAACTTCAGTTCAATTTCTGAGTTGGGAAGATTGCCTGGAGAAGGGATAGGGTACCCACTCCAGTACTGGGTTTTCCTTGTGACTCAGCTGGTAAAGAATCCACCTGCAATGCAGGAGAGCTGGATTTGATCCCTGGGTTGGGAGGATCCCCTGGAGAAGGGAAAGACTACCCACTCCAGTATTCTGGTCTGGAAAATTTCATGGACTGTATAGTCCATGGGATCACAAAGAGTTGGACCCGACTCAGTAACTTTCACTTCACTTCATCTTCTTGAAAGTGTGGTGGGCACATTTCTTGGAGGCAATAGCTTGTTGTGTTTCCTCTTTGTTTGGCAAAGAAATAGCTATTCTTTCTCTTTCTTCCTAAATTATATCTCCATATTTCTATTTGGCACTGGTGTATAGAAGCTGAAATTTTGGCAACATCCTCAAAATCATTTTAAATCAGTTTTGTTTCTCAACTATCATGTTACTTTGATGGCAGAGAACAAGACAAGGAATTAGATATGTGTAGTTTATTTGTAAGATGATACTATGAAGTATAAGTAAGGGAGTGGAAAAAATAACACAGAAATGTGGGGACAGTTAGTCAATAGCCAAGCATTTTGTGTAGGCAATAGGAACATCATCCCTGAAATCTTTAGGAAGGGTAGGCAACAGTTTGTCATCTTCCTTGTCCAAGGATAGGAAGTTGGGAATTGACTCAATGGCTGAAAGATTATCTTCTTGGCTATTAATTCTTCTTGGTACCTGTGGTTAGATCTAGAACATCCAAAAGCTTAGGAAAAGAGACAAGGTTTGATTTTAAAATGGGGTTGTATCCATTTGACTCTGAGTTTATGGAGCTGTGTCCGCTGAAATTGTAGCTGAATTCATAATTAACACAAGGATATGTGATTTTTCAGTAACCTTGCCTGGAAAATCCCATGGACAAAGAAGCTAGAGCTGTAGTCCATGGTGTCTCAAAGAGTCAGGCATGACTGAGCGACTAATATACATGTGATTTTTGGCAGCAAAAATACCTGCTACATTATTTCAGTTTCATAGGCACAAAATTTGATCTCAAGGATATTATTATTGCTACCCAATAACACTCAGTGGCAAATCTGAACTCCAAACCCTGGTTTTGTGACTCCAATACTTGACTCCTATTGTTCTCATCACACAACACTGCCTCCTAAAAGCTCAAGCACTTTTTGCTTGTGAGGAAGCTGCAGACATGCTGCTCTCCTCTGTAGCATTACTGTAGTGACTTGTCTTTTGCACACTGCTCATCAACCTCTAAATTTAAAACCTCAGTACTTGGACATAGGGGCCAAATCTTTTTTTTTTTCCCCCTTTCATAATCCCTAGTTAGTAATAACAAAGGTACTAGTTAATTTTATCTAATGTGCTGTGTGCTTAGTCACTCAGCTGTGTCTGATTCTCTGTGACCCCATGGACTAGCCCGCCAGGCTCCTCTGTCCACGGGAAGGAATCCTCCAGCAAGAATACTGGAGTGGGTTTCCATGCCCTCCTCCGGGGGATCATTCGTCCCAACCCAGGGACTGAAGCCAGGTCTCCTGCATTGCAGGTGGATTGTTTTCCATCTGAGCCACCAGGGAAGCAAGTACCTAATCAACAAAGGCAATGCACATGTACATTTTGTTTCAAACAGCAGGTTGTGATATATTGATGAGGTGCAAAATCAATTTGGTGGGTGAGTAGAATTTCAAAAATTAGATGATGAGAAAAATAGCAAAACTGCACACCTTTTATCATTTCAAAAGGTATTTGTTTTCATTATGTATGTGTGTGTGTGTTATGTTTATCTATAAAGAACTTATTTCATATGATTGGTCCTGGGTAAAGAACTTTGAAAGTCATTTACTTGTAGGTGCTAAACAATGTTCAAAACACCGAGTCAAATCCTAGCTCCATTAATGTTATTTGGCTAATCTTATTCTTCTTATCATTAGATGTTACTAACCTCAAGGGCTGTTGAGAAGAATAAATGGGTTACTCCCTACAAGATGTTGAGAACAATGTTTGACACATTAAGATCACTCAATAAATGTTACTTATAATTACAAATGTATGCTCAGTCCATAAAATATAGAGTTTACATGTGGGCTTTGTTTAATTCAGAGCAAGAGGGGTGGAATTCAACATTTTCAAGTATTTGGAAACATGTTGTTGGGATTGAATTAAAATAAAATGATTCTGTAAGTTTCTTAGTATTCCCTCTGAATTTCTCCTCACTAACAAATGTTCTAGCTCTATATACATGTATTTATTATTATTTAAATAATTAATTCCTTAGGAAAATTAACATAAGCATTTTACATTAGTATGCCAAAATTCATTTAAATGTATGTATTTTGTGTGGTATCTTGGCAGATAAATGATCTCTGTAATATCTACAATATATATAGTTGTAGCTTAAACAAGTGACTCTCAAATTGCCAACAAAGAAAACAGATTTAGCATACTTTCTAGTTCAGAAAGAATACTATGCATTCAGAAGATGTTTTGTGGAATTTATACTGTAAAGTAATTAACTTCCAATTAAAATAAATTTATATTAAAAAAGATTAAAAAAAAAAGAAAGAATACTATGATATGGCTTCCTGCTTGTGGCAATGATCTTGAAACACAGCCTGAGAGTGGGTGAGGCCTGTTTTCAAAAACTAGTGCAGTCACTTTTATATATATGTATATATTCCTTAATATATATGAAAGTGAAAGTCACTCAGTCGTGTCCAACTCTTGGACCCCAAGGACTGTAGTCAGCCAGGCTCCTCTGTCCATAGAATTCTCCAGGCCAGAATACTGGAGTGGGGAGCCATTCTCTTCTCCAAGGGATCTTCCAAACTCAGGGATTGAACCCGGGTCTCCCACATTGCAGGCAGATTCTTTACCATCTGAGGCACCAGGAAGCCACACACACACACACACACACACACACACATATATAACTACAGTTGATTTACGATGTTACGTTAGTTTCACATGTATAGCAAAGTGATTTAGTTATACATAATGCCTACCTGTCCGTTTTCAAGTTTTTTCCCATTTAGGTTATTACAGAATACTGTGCAGGGTTCCTCATGCTGTACAGTAGGTCCTTGTTAGTTATTTAAAGTATAGTGTAAATTTCAATCCTAAGCTCCAAATATATCCTCCTCCCCACCTCTCTCCCTGGTAACCGTAAGTTTGTTTTCTATGTCTCTGTGTCTGTTTCTGTTTTATAAATAAGTTCTTTGTAAGATTTTTTTAGACTCTGTATGTAATCAAAATTGTTTCTCCACATTCATCCTGCTGCTGGCTGCTGCTGCTAAGTCGCTTCAGTCATGTCCGACTTTGTGCAACCCCAGAGATGGCAGCCCACCAGGTTCCCCAATCCGTGGGATTCTCCAGGCAAGAACACTGGAGTGGGTTGCCATTTCCTTTTCCAGTGCATGAAAGTGAAAAGTGAAAGGGAAGTTGCTCAGTTGTGTCCAACTCCTAGCCAGCCCATGGACTGCAGCCTACCAGGCCCCTCTGTCCATGGGATTTTCCAGGCAAGAGTACTGGAGTGGGGGTGCCATTGCCTTCTCCATGTTGCTGCAAACGGCATTATTCCATTCTGCAGAGTAACATCCAGTTGTCTATATGTACTACATCTTCTTATCCATTCCTCTGTCAATGGACATTTAGGTTGTTTACATGTTTTGGTTATTGTAAATAGTACTGCAATGAACATTGGGATAAATGTATCCTTCTATATCGTAGTTTTCTCTAATTTTGAGAATAACTTACCCAGAATTTTCTGGCTACTCTTGCTTAGTTTGAAATGATGCCATTATGATGCTTTTTAGTTAAGCCTGCAACCCTTATACAATAATTTGGATTCACCATCCAGCCTCCAAAACCAACTCAGAAAATCATGAATGCTAAGATTCTGAAATGTCAGGAAGTATCTGAGAGATCACTGTTTCCAAAATGTCACCTGTGATAAGAACCCTTCCCCTGGCATCTTTGATTAATTTTGTTGGATCTGTCTGAAGTCTTCTAGTGTAAATAAGCATTTGCCTCTAGTGAAAACCCATACAGCATTGATTAACAGTCCTCAAAACTGTCCTCATCATGAAACTGTAAGCATACAGTTAGAAAAAAAAAATGGCTTTTTAAAAAAGCTAAAAAACTTGTCTTTTAAAAATTAGGTATATTTTTAATGGAGAATGTGTATAGCATATTAAAAGTGAAAATTATATATTATTGTATTATTGCAAGATTTTGTGATGCTAGGTGTGCTGGTTTTGTTTTTTTCTAATATATATTTTGATGAGAACATAGCAATTAGCATGAAATATGTTAGGTCTTATACCACCCTTTTATATGAACCAACATTTAGAGAATACTTTTTTGTGAATAAGAGGAAATAGACATCATTCATCTTACCTAACAGCCCTTCGAATATTTGGTTCTGATAACATTTCTGTTTCCCAGGCTAAATTTACATAACTTCTGAAACTACTCCTCATATGAGGTTATTTCTGGACTCTTTTCTGTCCTAGAGACCATCTTCTAGAAGTTTTCTGGTTTGTCAGAAGAGCTTTTAAAATGCAGATATTTCTTCATAGAGTTGATTTCTGACTTTCTGGAAATGTAAGCATTATAGCTTGTACTGTAAGCCTATAGCTTATTTCCCTGAGCTTCAACTTTAAGGGGATTTCTTTTGAAAATTATAAATGAATCAACCACAGAGAGTGGGATTTCTTAGGCACATTGAAGTTCTCTTTTTGTGTGTTTGACAAAGAATTGGATCGTGAGAGTTGGCCTTTATATGAGACTTTGGGCAAACACACTTTTATCCAAAGAGGATTGACATAAGGCAAACATCCTAACCACTTCCCATTTCAATTAAACTTCATATTTTGAGATAATTGTAGATTCACATGCAGTCATAAGAAAAAACAAAACAGGGAGACCTAATATACATTTGCCAGATTCCACCAGTGGTAGTATCTTGCAAGGTAATTGATAGTATATCACAGTTCAGTTCAGTTCAGTCACTCAGCTGTGTCCACCTCTTTGCGACCCCATGTATTGCAGCATGCCAGGCCTCTCTGTCCATCACCAACACCAGGAGTTCACTCAGACTCACGTCCATCGAGTCCTTGATGCCATCCAGCCATCTCATCCTCGGTCGTCCTCTTCTCCTCCTGCCCCCAATCCCTCCCAGCATCAGGGTCTTTTCCAATGAGTCAACTCTTCCCATGAGGTGACCAAAGTACCGGAGTTTCAGCTTTAGCATCATTCCTTCTGAAGAAATCCCAGGGCTGATCTCCTTCAGAATGGACAGGTTGGATCTCCTTGCAGTCCAAGGGACTCTCAAGAATCTTCTCCAAAACCACAGTTCAAAAGCATCAATTCTTTGGCGCTCAGCCATCTTCACAGTCCAACTCTCACATCCATACATGACCACTGGAAAAACCATAGCCCTTACTAGACGGACCTTAGTCGGCAAAGTAATGTCTCTGCTTTTGAATATGCTGTCTAGGTTGGTCATAACTTTTCTTCCAAAGAGTGAGTGTCTTTTAATTTCATGGCTGTAGTCATCATCTGCAGTGATTTTGGAGCCCCCAAATAAAGTCTGACACTGTTTCCACTGTTTCCCTGTCTATTTTCCATGAAGTGATGGGACTGGATGCCATGATCTTAGTTTTCTGAATGTTGAGCTTTAAGTCAATTTTTTCACTCTCCTCTTTCACTTTCATCAAGAGGCTTTTAGTTCCTCTTCACTTTCTGCCATAAGGGTGGTGTCATCTATCACAACCATGATGATAATAATACAATAAAAATACAGAAAATTTCTATCACCAAAAGGATCCTCCAAATTGGCCATTTTATAGTCAGTTTCCTCCAACTTCAAATCCTCCTTAACCTTGGCAATTCCTAAAATGTCCTGCATCATATTTGTGGTATTAACTATGTTGTACAAATGGAATAAAAAAGTATGTAATATTTTGTGGTTGGATTTGGTCACTTAGTATGATCTCTGTAGATTCATCCATGTTGTTACATGTAACATTTTTTTTCCATGTTAAAAAAAAAAAAAAACTTTTCTTGCTGTTGCTAGGTAGTTTTTCCTTGTATGGATGTAACACAATTTGTTTAACCATTCACCTATCAAAGAAGAATTAGTTTAATTCCAGTTTCTGACTTTTGCAAATAAAGATGATATAAAATTCATATATATATATTTCTTTCAACATAATTCTTCATTTCTCTGAGATACATACACAAAGAACAATTGCTGGGCCAATGGTAGTAACATGTTTATTTTTCAGAATTTCTTCCAAACTGTATTCTGGATGTCTATACGACTTCATATTCCCATAGTATAAGTTTCTCCACATCCTAGATAGCATTAGGTGTTTCACTGTTTTCTATTATCTGTTATGATGGCTGTGTAGTGATATATCACTGTGGTTTTACTCTGCATTTCCCTACTGCCTAATGATGTTGAACAGCTTCCATCTGCTTATCTGCCATCTGAATATCTTGTTTGGTGAAGTTTTTCTCTGTAATGCAGAGGTTTTTAATTTGAACAAAATCAAAATTATATTTATGAATTATGCCTTTGATGTCAAACCTAATAATTCTTACTCTTAGATTCCAATGGTTTTCTGCTATTTGTGTGTGTGTGTTTCACAGTCTTATGTCTACATTTAAGTTTACTTATGATACATTTTGAAATAATATTTGTGTAAGGTATGAAAATGTGAGAGTTTTAAAGATGCTTTTTATTAAATTGAGCATAATTATGTCCTCCCCTCTTATTATATAAGAGTATTTATCATAAATGAGTGTTGAATTTTATAAAATGCTTTTACTTCACTGATTGATATCATGGTTTTAGTTTTGTTTTTAACCTGTTTTATTTTTTATGGTAGTTTTCCTTGATCGTGTTTTTAAATACTTAACCAGTTTAAGATTCTCATGTGAAGGAGGGAGGAGAAACTATTTGGAAATAGGCACAGTCATTTTATATATTGCTAAATTCTACTTGCAGATATTTCCTTAAAGAATTTTGCACCTGTATTCATATATATGTATTAAATGAATAGTCAAATTTTCCTTCTCTTTTGTTTAGAATTGATATTGGTTCATCTTTAATTCACTGGTAAAATCTCCTAGGGAAACTATCTGGATTTGGAGATTTCTTCCATGGGAAAGTTTTAAAAATTATGAATTAAAATTCCTTAAGATTTATAGGACTACCCAAATGATACATTTCATATTTGTTGGGTTATGGGAATTTGTATTTTTAAAGAAATTTACCATTTTTGTAGACACCTCAAATCTATGAAATGGAAGAGATTTTTAAAAATCTCTTGTCATCTTTTTGATGTATATAGTGATAAACATTGTTTCATTACTGATATGGTTCTTTTCTATTTCTTCTGTCAGTTTTGCTAGAGTTTTGTCATTTTATTTTTTATCTATTTTAAAGAGTCAACTCTATGCTTCATCATTTTTTTCTATTTTTCTATTTCATTGATTTCTGCTCTTAATTTACATTTCTTCATTGCTTTCTTTGCTCTTCTTTTTCTAATTTCTTGAGATTGAAGTTCATGTTATTGGTCTGAATTCCTTTCTATGCTTGCTATAGTCCTGTATATTTTCTTTTTAACACTCACTACTTTAACCATATGTTCAAAATTTTGATAATTGTGTTGTCATTTTCATTGTTGCATATATTTTTTAATTTATTTTAATTTGGAGGATAATAGCTTTACAGTGTTTGTTGGTTTCTGTCATACAACAGTGTGAATCAGCCATCCATATACATATGTATTTTTGATTGTCTTTGAAACTTTCTTTTGGGTCTAATGGATTGTTTAGGTGTGTTTTTTTCATTTCCAAGTGTTTGGTGACTTTTTCCTTTTATGTCCCTTTACCCTCCCACATTTATAATATGATTGTTAAATAGTTTTTCTATGTACACTTAGAACCACATTAAACAGTGGGTTTTTTTGTTTTTGTTTTGTTTTTTAGCTTCAACTGTCAACCTTAATTTAGAAAATTCAAAAGTAGAAGGAAAGGCAACTGAATTGATGTACATTTTGGTTTATGGTGTACTTTTTGCCTTCCTGATATTATAAGATTCCTCTTATTATTTTCTGTTTGTTAAAATAGAATGATTTAGTCTTCTTTGGGGGTAGGTCTGCTGTTGACAAATTTTCTTAGTTTTCTCATATGTTTTATTTTCTCTTCATTCTTAAAGGATATTTTTGCTGGATTAAAAATAGAAATTTGCAGTTGATTTCTTAAAAATGAAAATAATAACACGCCACTTATTTCCTGGCCTCTGTGGTTTCTGATGAGAAAACTGCCATCACTCACATTGTTTGGGTTTTTTTTTTTTATGAATAAAGTGTTGTTTTTTTCTGGATATTTTAAGAATTTTTGTCTTCAGTTTTCAGAAGTTTAATTATGATATGTCTAGTATTAATTTCTTTGGCTGTATTCTATCTGTGATTTATCCAGCTTTTTAAATCTGTAGATTTATGTCTCTTGTCCAATATGGGATGTATTTATTCATTATTTCTTTGCATTTTCTTGGCACCATCCACTCTTTCCTCCTCTTATGGGACTCTGATGACACAAATGTTAAATGTTTTTTACAGACTCTAAGTTACTGAAACTCATTTTATTTTTCTGTTTATTTCCTTGATATTTTTCAAATAGAGTAACTTTTACTGTTCTAACTTTCAAATTTCTGATTTTTTTTCTATTTCTTTTTGCTGTTGAGTCTTTCTACCTTTAATTTTTGTTATACTTTTCACTTGGTTCTTCATATATCTTATATTTTCTGCTGATGACATTTCTCTGCTGAAGTTTTCTATTTTTCATTTAAGTGTATTCATAATTGATCACTAGAATTTTTACCACACCTGATTTTTTTACTTTTTTAATTTTTAAAATGTATTTTATTGAATTATAGTTGATTTACAATATTATGTTTCTCTGTACAACAAGTGCTTAAGTTATACAAATACATATTATTTTTCATATTCTTTTCCATTATGATTTATTACATGATACTGAAAATAGTTCCTTGTGCTACACAGTAGGAGTTTGCTGTTTATCCATTCTATATATAATAACTTGAATCTGCTAATCCCAAATCCTCAATCCATCCCCCTCAATCCATCTTACCTCCTTCTTCCCCTTGGCAACCACAAGTCTGTTCTCTATGTCTGAAAATAAACTTTTTAAAAATACATATATATAGATATATATTTATTTTAATTGGAGGCTAAGAACTTTACAATATTGTATTGGTTTTGCCCTACATCAACATGAATCCACCATGAGTGTACATGTGTTCTCTATCCTGAACCCCCCTCCCACCTCCCTCCTCCTTACCACCCCTCTGGGTCCTCCCAGTGCACCAGCCCTGAGCACCCTGTATCATGCATCGAACCTGGGCTGGCGATTTGTTTCACATATAATATTATACATGTTTCAATGTCATTCTCCCAAATCATCCCACCCTCGCCCTCTCCCCCAGAGTCCAAAAGACTCTGCTATACACCTGCTTTTAAATCTTTGTCAGGTAATTCTAATATATCTCATCTTAGTGTTAGCATCCATTTATTATTTTTATTGTTTCAGTTTCTATTTAGCTTAAGATCTTCTTAGTTCTTGGTATGATGTGTGATTTTTAATTCAAACTTGGATGTTTATGTATTGCGTTATGAGACTCTGTACCTTAATTAAAGCTTCTGTTTTAACTGGCTGTTTTGGAAACACTGTTCTGGAAGTCAAATGGAGGAGGACTACCTCCTAAATGTCATGTGGATGCAGAAACCAAGGTCCCCTGCTCAGCTTCCACTGGCACCTGACTTGTGGACTCTTCATTAGCGCTGGACAGGTGTAAGAATTGTGGCTTCCCAGGTGGTCTCCAAGGAAGCTGTTTGAGCAGTGCTCCTTCTTGTGGTCGAGTGGAAGCCCTGGACCCCTGCCTGGCCTTCTTTGAAGTCACTCTAGTGCTTCACACCGGAGAAGGCACTGGCACCCCACTCCAGTACTCTTGCCTGGAAACTCCCATGGACAGAGGAGCCTGGTGGGCTGCAGTCCGTGGGGTCGCTAAGAGTCGGACACGACTGAGCGACTTCCTTTTCACTTTAAACTTTCATGCACTGCAGAAGGAAATGGCAACCCACTCCAGTGTTCTTGCCTGGAGAATCCCAGGGACAGAGGAACCCGATGGGCTGCCGTCTATGGGGTCGCACAGAGTCAGACACAACTGAAGTGACTTAGCAGCGGCAGCAGCAGCAGCAAAGCTTCAGACAGTTTCCTGAGGGTAGCAATGTAAGTTCTCCACTCAGCCTTCACATAGGTAGAAATGAGTCACAGTTTTTTTCTGTGATGTTTCTCTAGAGCAAATTAATCTTAGGCTATACAATTTCTGGTTTACCATAAATTTCTGTTCTTTGCCTGGAGAAAGCAGTTCTGTTGGGGTGTAATTCTGTCTATTCCCTTTGATATGTCTAGACTGTCAACTTCAGCTCCATGCTTGATATGTCAGTCAAGAAGAAAACTCAGGATACTTCCCACTGTGTTATTCCTCAGATCCCAAGTTCCATAACCAGCCTGCATTTTCTTTTCTAATGTTCAGAGTCTTCATGTGCTTGCTTTAAATATCATGTCTAGGATGTTTATTGTACTTAGTGGGAGGAATGGGAAAATGTATGTCACCTCCATCTCCCAGAAGCTAGAGACCAGCTTTTTTTTTTTTTTTAAAGTACAAGAAGAAAACACAGATATTTTGTTGGATTACTATGTACCATGTGTTTGACTTGTGGTATCTCCCTTACTTTTCCCCACTCTCCTAGTGTTTTCCCAGTTTTACATATGAAATATTCCACTTTCAGAAAGCTTGAGAACCTTGCCTTGGGGCACACAGACGGAACACAAACTAACTGGAATCTGGGGCCCTCACGGGAGTAACTTCCCAGCCTATGTTTTACCCTCTATACTTGTGTCTTCCTACAATGTTCTCTGATATTTTCAGAGGAACAAAAGCTTTCCAAATCATTTTAACAAATATCATTCTCAAGTCTCATAACAACTGTGTAAAGTCAATTAGAGGAAGAACTTCTTTATTCATTAAAATGATAGATTTTGAGAATTAGTTAGCCCAAAGGGTAATTGGTTTCAAAATATGTCTCCTAGTTCAGAACTCCTTGCTCCATGCTGTACCTTCTGCTACTATAAAAGAGCACCAAATTAATCCATTTATTGGTATATTGAATACAACTTAGAGAAGCATAGCTCTAATGAGATAACAGTATTTGCAAGGGCATTGGATGTCTAAAATGTCCTGATCTCCCCATTAACCCAGCCTTCCTAGTCTATACGTGGACATCCTTCAAATCTTGGCCTCTGAGCTGTGAAGTATCCTCAGGGCTAACTTCGCACATGTGACATGACAGTCATCTCATACCACTATGGCTTCTCTGTAAGTCTGTCCTTCCCCTTGTGAGTGAGGTCATTGTCAGAAAGGACTAAATCTTTCGTCTCTACAGTCCTAGCACCTATACTGGCCATTACATAGTAGGGCCTCAAGAAACAATATTGAGTGAATGCATGAACAAGAAAAAGAAAGTCTAATCTGCTCCCTCCCCAAAATTATCTTACATTTGTAAGAAGATATTTCCTGATGGAACTTTGCTTTATTTAGCAAAAACATACTGCCTACATTGAGAAAGAATTGGGGATGATTATAAAATTATACAAATTATCCATCCCATTATGCTTTAATTTTTACCTGATCTTTTTCTAAAAAAAAAAAAGTCACTTTTGATGAGAATATTTGTTTTCCTCTAATCAAATATGAGTAAGGAAATTTTCAAAGCACTAGCTGAGTGTAAACTTTCTCATGGGATTTTATGGATTACTTTAGCTGGGGTTGAAGGAAAAGCTATTGATTTCCCCTGTTATCTATGAGGCTTTAATCAATCAATATCACAATTATGTACTAGTTGCTATATGTTCAGTACACTTCTAAAGCACAATTTAACTGTAGAAGAAACATCTATGACCCCTTCTCCTATGTTATTCACATTGTAGTGTAGAATAATTGTAATGCCTAGATGCCTGGTCCCTTCCATTGTTATTCACATTGAAGAAATAATGAGTGAGGACTTCCCTGATGATCCAGTGGTTAAGACTTTGCCTTCTTATGCAGAGGGTGCGAGTCTGACCCCTGAATAGGGAACTGAGAATCCACATGACTTGCAGCCAAAACAAACAAACAAACAAAACCATAGATGCAATATTGTAACAAATTCAATGAAGGCTTTACAATATAAAAAACATTAAAAATTTTAAAAATAAATAATGAGAAAACAATACCAAACTATGGAAAAGAAGTCCTGGGTTGAAAAGGGTATATTTCAGAAACACAGTGGTAACTTAAAAATAAGGAAATCCTGTGTTGATTGCCTATTATATGCTAGCCATTATACAAAACATATAGTGTCCCTCAAAATAAACCTTTCAAAATAGATATTATTAGTCTCCTTTTTATACATGAGAAATCTGACACTTGGAGGGACTGAATAATTCACTAAATGCTAAACATTAACTGAAAGAGCTAGCATCCAATTAAGCTTTTAAGCAAAATCTGTGCTCTGTAAAATACATCAAGTCCATTTTGCTGAGTATCCAGTAAGAATATAATAAATGATATGTGCTTTCAGAATTAAGGAAAGGAGAAAATGAGAAGGAAGTATATATGAAGATCACATAAACATGGAGGTCTGAGATATGTAGGGTTTAGATGCAGGGTGAGGAGATGTGGGGCCTGGGTAGAGATGGAAAGAGATTCCTCACACAGGGGAAAATGGAGCCATCTGATTAGGAGAGAGACATATGAGAAATAAATGAAGCCTCCAAAATGGGGCCATGTAATGAGTGGTAAAGTGTAAGCTGGACTTCATGGGAGAAGAATTAAAAGAATATCAAAGACTTTTGAACAGATGAGAATAAACTGCATATGATTTAAAGATTAACCTTGCAGTTGGGCCAGAATGGATCAGAATAAAGATATACTTTCAGTGCAGGGAGCCACTAGAGGCCAGGACAGTTTGTGCAGGTCTAGATGTAGATGAAGACAGGGGAAAGGGAGGAAAGGATACCAAGAGGGAGCACTCCCCAGATCTGGGCAACAGATTGAATGTGATGGAAGGAGAGGAATGCATTGCATGTGTCAAACCAGTGTGGTTGTTAGAGCATGAAAACAATATGGTGGAAAGAAAGCCTGTGCTCATGACCTCACCATACACTAATTTGTGGTTGAGAAATGTGACTGCAGCCATGAAATTAAAAGACGCTTACTTCTTGGAAGAAAAGTTATGACCAACCTAGATAGCATATTCAAAAGCAGAGATATTACTTTGCCAACTAAGGTCCGTTTAGTCAAGGCTATGGTTTTTCCAGTGGTCATGTATGGATATGAGAGTTGGACTGTGAAGAAGGCTGAGCGCCAAAGAATTGATGCTTTTGAACTGTGGTTTTGGAGAAGACTCTTGAGAGTCCCTTGGACTGCAAGGAGATCCAACCAGTCCATTCTGAAGGAGATCAGCCATGGGATTTCTTCGGAAGGAATGATGCTAAAGCTGAAACTCGAGTACTTTGGCCACCTCATGGGAAGAGTTGACTCATTGGAAAAGACTCTGATGCTGGGAGGGATTGGGGGCAGGAGGAGAAGGGGACTACCGAGGATGAGATGGCTGGATGGCATCAGTGAGTCGATGGACATGAGTCTGAGTGAACTCCAGAAGTTGGTGATGGACAGGGAGGCCTGGCGTGCTGTGATACATGGGGTCACAAAGTGTTAGACACGACTGAGCGACTGAACTGAACTGAATGTTAACCTGTTCCTTTATCAGTTCTTAGCCTTCCCAATGGGATTACAAGTCTCACCCACAGAGCTGCTAGGAAAGTTAAAATAAATACAACTATCTAATGCACCTGTATCATAACAGGCTCTCATCAACTATGTGTTTATATCCGTGGATAAATGGCAGTGACATTCAAAGGAAGAAAAAGCACAGTCGAGTGGAAAGAAGATGAATTAGAGTTAGTTGGGGATCCTGACAAGTGTCTGTGTAGGGATTTCATCGACATTTGGAAGATGTGGACCACAAAGGCAGATCACAAGTCCCCAGTTCATGAAGTTAGATAACAACCTCTGTGACCTAAGGCGTTCAGGGTGAAAACAGCACAGAGTGTCTGCAGATGGCTTTTGGGGAAAGCCCAAAGTAGGTCAAATACACATGACCTGATATTCCTGGGAATATGGGGTCCTCTGCTTTGTATATGTTTTATGTATGACAAGTCCTTAGCTTCCACGCTGCCTTTGCGTCAGTCTGAGTTGGTGTCTTTTTGAACTTACACAGATAATGTTCCTTACATCACTTCTGATGCCCTCTTCTGTTTTTATTATGTTTTCTAAGCATCTCTTCTTTTTTTTTTTTTAAAGCAAGATCTCTTTCCAGGCTTTATAAGTCTCCTATCACTATGCTGGGTTACATTTATTATACCCATTACACAGGGGGAAAACTAAGATATAGGAAAGTTAAGGGATTTATTTGGGTCAACATCCTACTATAGTAAAGCTAGTCATGAAACTATGGGGAAACCTGAAGGCTTGAAGAGACTACAGCTACCAGCTCATCCAAAAGTGAACAAACCTTCGAATGGAACAGATGGTAAATATTTTAGGTTTTGTCAGCTAGATACTGTCTCCATTGTCTATTCTCCCCCTCCTCCATCTCCTCATTCCTCCTCTTTAATAATTCTTTGAAAACTTAAAAATCACTGTTAGCTTGCAGGTTGTACAGACTGGCCATGAATCAAATTTGTCAACTTTGAACCAATTTAATCCTTTCACTTTCTAGATGAGGCGAGAAACAGATGGGTTTAGTGAGGTGCCCAAGGTGACCCAGCAGGAAACTGATGGAGCTATTTAGACCTCAGATTTCTTCACCAACATTTCCCTCCTCACCATAGCTCAAAATTTTGAACCATAGCCAACTGTGGAAATAGTTCTTTACCTACTTAAACTTCCAATAGGACCATTTGAAGGGCCATGGCTATGAGGGAACCAGGTTTTGTCTCTCGACCTCTGTGCTTGTTCTTGTCACTCACTTTTTAAAAATGTCATTGTGCATTGCCTTAGTCCAACAGTGTTTGGGGTAATTTTTGTAAAATTCCAAATAACCCACAATTATTGAATAAAAAGCAACTGCATCATGCAAAGAGTAGAAGAGGGAAGTGAGAATGCCAAGAAAAATGCTAGCAGGAGGTAGTAAGTTTTGCCTTGGGCTTCCACTTGACCAGCACAGAGAGCAATTCATCATTAGTCACAAAAGCCAGCACCTAAAAGCTTAAAAGCTGAAGAAGGAATCAGTTGTTTATTGCAACACATATTGTCCTAGTTTTTAGACCCAAGAGGTATTTACATAGGAGTGAAGATTGTTTTATGTGACAGTGACCCAGGCTGCCTTATCAAGTAGTATAGCATTGCAAGAATGTGGGAGTTGCTCAGATTCTTCTTTTGTCCCCAGATTTGAGAGTGGGAATTCTCATACTTTACAAGCATTTAAAATGCTTGATTTTCTACATTTTTACCAGACATCAGTGTCAGACCTAACTTTAAGGACTGACAGTAGCCCTCTGACCTCTAGCCTCTGGTTAGATCTCCCCTTGAGCTGACCTGTGCCTGCCCCATATTCTGTCTGGTCTAAAAACTCAACAATCCAGACCTAGTCAGAGCAACTAGTGAAGTGTAGGAAGAAGGATGATAGAACCTGAGCCAAGCAAAGGTTTTCCATACCAAAACAATTCTTAATCAATGGCAGGAGCACTCTCAATATATACTTACTATAGATTTTCAATTAAGTTACCAAAGGCTCTGCACACAGTAGGTACTTAATGCTAGTGGATTTCTTGTCCACTCTGCCCTGACATCTGCTTCTCTTCAGTGTGACTGAGGGTTTCCAAAATTTGAAGACAAAATGTATTGATGTTTTCACCTGTGTTTAGCTGGCTCTTCATCCTTTTGCCAACTGAGAAGATGATGGTAAGTATTTGAATGCACTGGATTCAAGAGGCAAAACAGGAAACTTCTGGTCTCTTCCTCTTTGGAGTTCCCACCCTGACATACATATAGTTTCCTCTTCTTTCCCAGGCCTACCTCCTCTACAGGAAAGTTGAACCTGTATCTTCTCTTTTAGGTTTTTCTCAATCTCAGTGCATGCATGGTCCTCTGTCCTAAGCCTTGGCACCAACCATTCAACAGTCTCTCTGCCCTCCAGTTATTCATTCTGCAAGGATTGCCTTTCTATTCCACCTGCTCCGTCTCAGAAGCATAGTCTTTACTTTGCTTTCTCTTTTCGTATGTTTTCCAGCTTTCCCTAAAAGCTGCACCTCAAGTTATGCTGTAGACATAGGTTGAGAATGATTACAGACAGCAGTCATTCCCTCAGTGGATCTTTAGTGTGCATGTTCGGGGTTCTGTGACTAAAGTGGAAAACAAGACATGAACTACAGATCCTCATGTAGTAATAGCAGGGAGCACAATCTGTTGATGGATTTTTAAGCCTGTGCATTTAATTATCCACCCTATCAAGGCTGTGAAATAATGGGGATTAGACTTTCATTTACCGTTTCAACAACCTGCACTCACTTCTCTGGGTCATCAGCATCCCTTTGTTCCCATTAAACACCTGGTCTTCCAACAACCTTTCATTATATTTCAGGGATATTTGCAGTAACTTTATCTCCCCTCACAGAATGAAAGGCATCCTTTCTTGCTGACATAATCTGTATCAGCAAAGGGGAAGAGGATTAAGGAAAGGAGATCTTTCAGTATAGCACACACAGCTTATGGTAAGAGGATGGATTTTACCAGGTCTTCTTCATCTTGTTCACATTCTTTGATTTCATAATCATTATCACCAAATCATTTATGGACCAGACCATGGCCTGTGAAACTAGGCAAGCGTGTGTTAGAATCTTGTTTTGATATCTTACTATGTGGTTTTGGAAAATTCTTTGACCTTTTTCATCCTCGGTGTTCTTACCAGGGAAATGGAAAATAAGTAGAACTACCTGAGAGTTTGTGGTGAGGAATAGAATATATATGTGAGGCCTTTAGTTGAAACTAGCATGTAACTAATATTGAATAAATGGTACCTCTTATAATTACTCCCTGTAGATTTTTGACATTTGAGGACTGATGATTATCTAAGCATCAGAAACTCAGTCCTGATTTGGTACCAGATGAATGCTTGATGACTCTCTATAAATGCCTGAATATGAATGATGAGACACTAGACATTTCAGGTTAGTATAGAAGATGACAGGTTCTTTTTCTTTTAGGAGGAATGTGAAGCCATAGTCACATTAAAAATTAAATCACATTTGACATTGTAAAGGCAAAGCACAACAAAGCCACCGTTGATATTTCATCTTGCAGATATCTAGTCTGAACTTACTTTAATACTTTTTCTAATCTCCAGACCCTGATAGAAGATAGAGAAAATAGCTCCTGGAATATAGGCTACAATAATAATAGCATTCCATTGGAGTGTCAGCTTGATGGGGGTGAAAACAAAGATGCTTATTTCAACTCAGCATTATCTTGCATGATTTGTATTACTGATATCACATACACAGTGTTCAAAAGCAAGCTTGGGAATTTGCAGACACTACTAAATTATGGGAAATAACCGATAGTGAGGCCCACTGTTTTCCGATGGAAGAGGAATTGCTCATTTAGACACTTCGGTTTAATAGAGAGCTAAATGGATAGTAAATAGAGTTTGGTGTAGATAAAGGTTGAATAGTGTGTTTTGAAACACAGACTAAAGAGCAGGAATACCTAATGAACTTGGAAGTACTTTAGTACAATGACTCAGAGAAGATTGGTGAGTTATGAGAGATGATGATCTAAATGTATTAATAAAAACTCGAATCATTTTTCTTTGCAGAGAAGGACAGAAGTGTTCACCAGAAGGAACTAATACTTTCCAGGAATCAGCATTTCAGAAAGAGCAGGGACTTTTAGAGTCAGACCCACATAAATTTAGTTTCTATTCAGTCCTTTTCTAAAGTTATATGATTTGAAGCAATTTTATTAATATAGCTAAATTCTACATCCTTCATCTGAATATAGGAATAAGTCATATCTGCCCTGACTGCTCATATGATCTTGTCTGTTGAACACTGTTAGGATACATGAGCTGGGGTGGGGGTGGGGGGGTGGTGGTGGAGAATGGCCACACTGGATACATCAGAGATTTGTAGATGTAGTATAACGATATTCTTGAAGATGACCCCAAAGCTTTCTTTTTCTTTTAATCAATATACTGCAAAATACTTCCAGTATATAGAAGCAAAGTATGCTGAAAATTGGCATTTATTTTTCCTAAATGGCCCAGAGTACCATTGAAACTGAAGAGGGCTCTGAAACTTGCATGGTTCGAGGTACACAGAGTTAGGGACATGAGAGGTGCCCAGGAGGAACCAGTTTGTGGGTGAAATGTGAAACAGCTCTGATGGTGACTTTGGTAGGACTGACATTGCCCGTGGACAAGATGGCAGCATCACCGAGCAGCAGCGTGAGTCTGTGGGCATATGACAGAGTAAATTAACACTTGGAGGGGACCAATCAACTAGGGTGGAAATTGTCCTCCTCCTTTGAGACAGAATCCCTCACTGTAACTGTCCATTGACTTACCTGGCTCTTTCTCTGTCCTGGAAGCACCTTGTAATTTTTTTTTAATAATTAATCCTCTATGTCACTGTTTTAAAATTATGGGCTTCACCCCACTGCATGTGGGACCTTAGTGCCCTCACTAGAAATTCAGTCCATGTCCCCTGCATTGGAAGGTAGAATCTCAACCACTGGATCACTAGTGAAGTCCGTGAGGGCAAATATTAATGCTCCTATTTCCACAGGAAAGTATCTAAATGTATTATACCCTTGATACCTTGTTTCTGAATGAGTCATGCATGAATCTCTCTTATGCTGCCTTCCATTGAAGACAATGATATCATTTTTTTAAGGTTATTTGTTTTAGCTTGTCTTTTTAAAAATTCATGAGTATGCTTCTTTCTTCTCCATTTTAGTTTTTGTCAGTCAATATTTATTGAATGCACAGTGAATGACAGTCATTGTGGTAAATACTTTTAAGTCTTTATTTAACTTTTGAAACAACCATGTGAGATCAACGTCAGCTCCATTTTCTAGATAAAGAAAATGAGGCTCAGATAGGAAAATAGCAAGTACCTAAGGTTGCCCAATGAGCAGAAATAAGAACAGAGATTCAAAGCTAAATCCACCAGTCTCTAGAAATCTCTTAAACCCTACTCTTTAGGATCCTTGGCAGTGATACCCTGGACATTGTCCCCCATCCACCTCTCAAAGATTATTCTGATATTTTCCTATTTTTGTTGACATGCATAAGTTTGAAGTCTTTGTATATTGCTTTATTCTATTCTATTATACAATTCCCCCAAACAATTCCAGTATCCTTGCCTTAAGAATACTTCAACTTCCATTAATTTTCTTGAGTTCCCATTTATGTTTAGATAAGTAGCCTACTTAGTTAGACTTGATTTTGCCCCATTATATATCTACCCATCTAAACACATTTCTGTGGACTATATGCGAGCTCTGCTGAAAGAACTACAAGGAAATACTTTTGTGCAATAAGCATGCAAGAAAAATTGAGTTTGAGTCCATCATTATCACACATAAAAATTCCAACAGCTTCCTTTTTTGCTAGTATAATCAGTTCTGTTGCTAGTGAGTTAATATCTGTTCTTATGGGAATTTGGACACCCATTTCCAGGCATATCCCTTTTATACTCCCTGACAGAAACTCTCTTGCAAAGTTCTCACTATCTCCCTGATTAGCCTTAATGCTCTTCAGGAATAGGAAGCAGGTCTTACTTATTCCAGTGAACTAGTTGGTGAAATGTATTCACTAGTCTGGTCAAATTGTTTTCCCTCTGTGTTCCCAAGTAAGCCAAATCTTTTCATTTTTCTATATAATTTCTCTGAGTGTACTGTTATTACACTTATCTGTCATCCAAACATGGCTCATTTCTAATAATAACTAGAATTGGGATGTTCCTTTAGAGCATATGAAGCATGCTTACATATGCTATTCCATCAAGTTCTCACAACATCCCAGTGGAAAAAATACTTTAAATACCAGAGAACACAATGCACTGGTTAGGTGGCTTGTCCAGGGAATGCCAAACCAACGAAAGGTCTTGTTGGCATTCTTACACAGGTATTCTGATGCTATAGTCTACTTTTTAAAATTCTGTCTTGTTGCTTCACTGTGGTTCAGTCACCACCAGGAAGCCTTTGTTTTCTGACCATCCTCTCCTCTCAACTTCTACATCCTTCGATGACAAAGAAAGGTGTTTTCTTTAGTCTACCATCATCATTAGAATATGCATGCATGCATGCTCAGTCACTCAGCTGTGTCCAACTCTTTGTGACCCATGGACTATAGCCCATCAGGTTCCTCTGTCCATGGAATTTTCCTGACAAGAATGTTGGAGTCGTTAGAGTATGAATAAGCAAATAAACAAGGTAATCAGTATGCAAGTCATGCAAACACAGATTAAAACCAAATATAAATATATATATATAAAAGATAATTTTCCATTATAGGCTATCACAAGATACTGAGCTTCTGTGCTATACAGTGCATCCATTTGTTTAGCTATTAGGTTAGCCAACCCAATATTTTATATATAGTGGTGTGTGTATGTTAATCCCAACCTCCTAATTTATCTCTTTCCCCTTTCCCTTTGATAACCGTAAGTTTTCTATGCCTGTGAGTCTATTTCTGTTTTATAAGTACATTTGTTGTATCCTTTTTTTTTAGATTCCAAATATAAGTGATATCATATAATATTCGTCTTTCTCTTTCTGACTTACCTCGCTTAGTATGATCATCTCTAGGTCCATCGATGGTGCTGCAAATGGCATTATTTATCTTTATGGTTGAATAATATACTGCTCACATTTTAATCAAGCCCCCTTTAGAGGCACTCTGGCAGCACCAGAGCCTGCTTTGTCTCACTGTACTCAGCATGTGACAGTAGCACTTAACACACAGTGCTTTGTGCTGAAGGTCTGGTGGGTCATGGTTTTCTTTGTGCTCTACTTGAGGAACTGTACAGAGTACCTCTGAAGCACATATCTCAAGATGAAATGGCAGGGGGTGGGGAGGGGCGAATTCACACAATTTAGAGAATTAACAGAAGTCAAATGTACTTACTACTTACTATATGCTGGAGATGGTTTTAATGATATTATGTATATCAATTCATTCAATCATCAAAGCAATGCTGAGGGTGATATACAATTGTTATCCACATTTTACAATTGAAGAACTGAAGGACAAGCAAAAATGTCCAGAGGCAAAGCTAGAAAGTGTTAGATTTGGGATATATATCTATACCATCTTACCACAGAGTCTGTGCCTTATGTAACTATCTGTGTCAGCATAGGAGCTGGGGTGTGGAGAGGGTAGACTGGCAAGATGTCGGCCTGAGGAATGGTTTACAGCTTTAGATAAACTGACTTTATTCCTCTGAGAAAGTCAAGAAAGGCTATAAATTGTCAACAGCTCTGTTTAACAGAGATCACATGGATGAGGGATCAAGCTTGTGTTGGCAACATCAGTTGTCAGTCTGAGGATGCTCTGAGCCGATTGCCCCATTTAAGAACAGTCATAATAATACCATCTAGTATTTATTGACTAATCCCCCGACTTTCATTGTCTCTCTATTATCTGTGAATACATTCCAAGGTCCCTCATGCAGCCCCAAATAAACCAACAATTTAGATCTTCCTTATCTGTTCACATTTATCTCCCACCACATCTCTCCTCACACTTTAAGCTCTGATCATATCAAAGGGCTTATTGCTCCCTGTACACTCTTCATTTTGAGGGCTTTTAACGTTCTTTACATGCCCTTCACGTTCTTAGTACCTGAACAATTCTTTCAGCCTCAATTAACTGTACTCTAACATAAGAAGACTCCTTTCAGCCCAAAGTTTAGGGGAGATGTCTCTCTTCTGGGACACCAAGTCTGGATATTTACACATTTGAATGACCACTTTGGTTTGCGTATCTATCATTCACCCAGTTTCAGTTCCCTTGAGGGTAAACTCTGCCATATTTACTTTTGTGTCCAGGAATCTAGCAGGGCAGCTGACACATGCTAAGTGTCAAAAGCTAATTGAATTATGTATCAAACCTTGACATAGGACTTTGAATCCAGCTCTGATTCCAATATAGCATCATGAGTTTGATGTTACCTAGTGTAGATTACAGAAGAAACTTACAGAAAACTTAAGTGCAGAGAAATAAAATAAGCTATGAAAAATTGCATAGAATAAGCAATAAGTATAATAAGTAAGGGGTAGATTTAGGAAGGATTCAAACCTAGCACTATTCAGAGTCTGGCATCCGTTTCTAGGTCTGTACATTGTACCACACTGACTTCCTCCCCATAAGTGAGATGACAGTTAAAATTTGGGAAATTGAGCTGAAGAATCAAGAATCATGAGGCTCAATGGAGTGGAAAAACGGAATAAGAGGGCAGCTTTTGAAATGCCTTAGGCATTTCCTTTTATTTACATTTACATTTAAAGTCGCTCAGTCACATCTGACTCTGCAACCCCATGGACTATACAGTCCATGGAATTCTCCAGGGCAGAATACTGGAGGTGGTAGCCTTTCCCTTCTCCAGGGGATCTTCCTGACCCAGGAATCAAACTGGGGTCTCCTGCATTGCAGGGGGATTCTTTACCAACTGAACTATCAGGGAAGCCAAAAATCTGATACTTGTAGTTTCTTTCCTCCTGCCGCTTAAGACAGAGATAAAAATGTCTGACACTTGCGCCTATTTCCTCCACTTGGAGACCTCTAGACTTCCTATCTGTTATCTTCTCATTCCTCTGTTTTCTTTTAGGAGAATTATGTTGCCTAGGGAAAGGGAAGTCATCCCTAAATTGGTGATGCAACATGTTCTCCTAACCCTCATACTGAGTCTCTGATCCAGGGGCCCCAAGGAGTAGTTGGAGAAAGCTGCCGCAGTAGCAGGAGTTTGAGCAACCATTTGTAACTTAAAAGCCTTCATGCGGCTAAAAACAAATCCAGTCACATGGTTACAGATTCAGGGAGCAGACAGAAAAAAAGAAAATCAGCAAAGTTAAAAGTCACATTATGTCCACAGTTAAGGTACAAAGTGTTGCACCAGTCCATTTTAGGATTGTTGGATGTCATCAGATTAAGAAGAGGCTTCACATATGATTGTTGTCACAGGTATTTGCAGACTTGGAGAAAGAAAGTCCTTTCCTTGAAGTGGAGATGCCCACCATAGGAAGCTTTCCACTGATGAAGAGGGAGTGTTCCACAGGCCCAACAGTTAGACCGATTGTGGAATGCAATGTAGGAGTGAGCCCAGGACAGGAAGGCATTGTCTTGAGGATCAAAAGGCAGACTCAGGGTTTTTGGAGTCAGAAGAAGCAGGCTCACATATATTATCAGGCCCATCCAGATCAAGTTCAAGGGAAGTTGTGATGCTCACTGTGCTTGCAGGAGTCCACAGGGTATGAAGAAGCACTGTGGGAAGAGTCCATTTAGTAGCTACCCTTCTTATTACACGTGCTTTAACTAGAAAGGGGAAGGACACATAGAACTTGGCCAAACTTAGATCACAGGTTTCAGGGAGATAAGCAAGTCCTGGGATGAATCACAGTAATAATATTGCCCATGACAATGCAAATAATCCTAGCTATTTTTGATCACATACTACAATACATTGATGATTTTAACACATTTATGCATATAATATTCCTTTTTCCTTTCGAAAGCAAGTACTAACCCCATTTATTAAATGAGAAAACAAGAACAATTAAGTGCCTTGCTCTGATTTACATATACTGAGTGAAAGAACCAGACTCCAAACTCAAACAACTCTCTGACATCAGATCTCACACTTTTAACAAGAATTCTACACTACCCATCTGGTGTTGTCCTCCAACGTGGTGCTGATTCCCAGGTAGGTCAACCTGAAAGAACAAAACTGAAAAGAAACAAAAGAGGGACTTTCCTGGTAGACCAGTGGCTAAGACTTTGTGCTCCCAATGCAGGGGTCCCAGGTTCAATCTCTGGTCAGGAAGTAGATCCCACATACCACAACTAAAGATTCCACACGCTGCAGTGAAGACCAAAGCTTATGTATGCCCTAACTATGATCCAGCACAGTCGAAGAAATTCATAAAAGTAAATATTAAAAACAAAAGAAGCAAAAGAATCTCAGGCAAGGGTGGGCAAGGGCTGTATAAGCACACAAGATAGAATGTATGTGAGGTGGATGAGAAATATAGGGCAGCCTCCTTGTGCTCAGGTGCAGGTGCTAAAGAGAAATCCAGACAAGGCATTTATTCGTTATGGAATAGATTCCAAAGTTGAACTTGAAAGTTTATTTAATTCAACGATTCACTCACTCCAGTTTTAATAAACCCATAGACCAGATTGTTGGGAAACTATGCAAATACATGCCTGATGTTTGGACAAAGACAGCAACAGCAGATCAACATTATCAACACAGACAGCTTAAATGGCCACCCCAAGTTGATCATTTGTTTCAGGCCTTTTCCAGACAGAGTTAGGCTGATTTTATTAGACATGTGCTCTTTTAACAGAGGCAGTATTTCTGTCTCAAACCAACTATAGCTTTGCTATACCTTTTCTCTCGCAAGAGCTGATGGGGTACCTGACATAGAATCACTGACAGGCCTCTGCCACCAACAGAAATGAATGCTTACAAGTCTTCTAGGACCTAGTGCCAACATTAAGGACATCCATGCTCTTCCCCCACAATGAACTCCTTCTAAACACCAAGGCTTCCAAATCTTTTCCATCACCACCTAAAATAAGATTAAATATCAAGGAAGAAAAATGCATTGAATTTTTAAAAAGAGGAGCCTTTGAGTTCTCTTTTGCAGATATTAAAAGCAAGGCCAAAGGCATTCATTCAAGTCCCTTGGGCCACTTTTCAAAGAAATAAAAAAATTAAGTAAACTGTTATGTGAAACAAATGAAGAAACTACCAGGGAAAATTGCAGAATAATAAAGACATCCTCAGGGCATAATTATATCCTGGATGCAGGCTGATTTTGCAGATGAAAGGAGCACAGGCCAAGAAGTTATGTGACTAGGGTCTTTATCCAGCTCTGTCCAAGGGCAAGGCACTCAATCATTTAAGGATTGGGCAAGGCACTCAATCATATAAGGATTCTCTTCCTATTCTGCTGCAGAGAGAATTCACAGATGGTCCCAAAGTAGTGAAAAAGCTACGCATTCTGTCTTTTTCTTTACTCTCATACCATTCATTCAAATGGGAGTCAAACCTCAACGTCCAGTTCCAAGAAAGAACTTTAGATATCATTTTCTAGAGAGTCTGCCTTTTTTAGTATCTAGTATGCTGGATCATGGAAAAAGCAAGAGAGTTCCAGAAAAACATCTATTTCCACTTTATTGACTATGCCAAAGCCTTTGACTGTGTAGATCACAACAAACTGTGGAAAATTCTGAAAGAGATGGGAATACCAGACTACCTGACCTGCCTCTTGAGAAACCTTTATGCAGGTCAGGAAGCAACAGTTAAAACTGGACATGGAACAACAGACTGGTTCCGAGTAGGAAAAGGATTACATCAAGGCTGTATATTGTCACCCTGCTTATTTAACTTATATGCAGAGTACATCATGAGAAATGCTGGGCTGGAAGAAGCACAAGCTGGAATCGAGATTGCTGGGAGAAATATCAATAACTTCAGATATGCGGATTATACCACCCTTATGGCAGAAAGTAAAGAGGAACTAAAATGCCTCTTGATGCAAGTGAAAGAGGAGAGTGAAAAAAGTTGGCTTAAAGCTCAACATTCAGAAAACGAAGATCATGGCATCTGGTCCCATCACTTCATGGCAAGTAGATGGGGAAACAGTGGCAGATTTTATTTGGGGGGCTCCAAAATCACTAGAGATGGTGATTACAGCCATGACATTAAAAGATGCTTACTCCTTGGAAGGAAAGTTATGACCAACCTAGATAGCATATTCAAAAGCAGAGATATTACTTTGCCAACAAAGGTCTGTCTAGTCAAGGCTATGGCTTTTCCAGTGGTCATGTTTGGATGTCAGAGTTGGACTGTGAAGAAAGCTGAGAGCCGAAGAATTGATGCTTTTGAACTGTGGTGTTGGAGAAGACTTTTGAGAGTCCCTTGGACTGCAAAGAGGTCCAACCAGTCCATCCTAAATGAGATCAGTCCTGGGTGTTCATTGGAAGGACTGATGCTAAAGGTGAAACTCCAGTACTTTGGCCACCTCATGCAAAGAGCTGACTCGTTGGAAAAGACCCTGATGCTGGGAGGGATTGGGGGCAGGAGGAGAAGGGGATGACAGAGGATGAGATGGCAAGATGGTACCACTGACTTGATGGACATGAGTTTGAGTGAACTCTGGAAGTTGGTGATGGACAGGGAATCCTGGCGTGTGTGATTCACAGGGTCACAAAAAGCTGGACACGACTGAGCGACTGAACTGAACTGATTTACTGTTTAGTCCAGGAATTGTTTTACTATTTTGTTGTTGTCTTCTGTTGTTGTTATTTAACTTATCAGAGGTAGAATCAATTGATTTTCTGGCTTTTATGCTAATTCCAGCTTTGCCTCATCAGATAGTATTGCTTGCGTTATTTTATTTTGGAGAATATATTCATACACTCTTTTTCATCAGTCATTTAGAAGTTTCTATGGATCATCTCAGGTGTTTATCATCACAGTTATTAGGCTACAGAGGTTAAAATAGATAGATCTACTATTGTATACTATAAAAATTACATTACTTAAATCATTTATTTGGGCTTCCCAGGTGGTTCTAGTGGTAAAAAACCTGCCTGCCAGTGCAGGAGACATAAGAGACACGAGTTCAATCCCTGTGTCATAAAGATGCCCTGGCAACCCACTCCAGTATTCTTATCTGGTGAATCCCATAGACAGAGGAGTCTAGCTGGCTGCAGTCCATGGGGTCACTGAGTCAGATAGGACTGACTCACACACACATAAGTCATCTCTATACTTTTTTTTTTTTTTGGACCACTTGAGTTTTCATGGAATAAAAGAGGAGAATTAGAATCTATTATTAATTTGTTTCTGTGTATTTTTCCATACCCTCTCCTATATATATATATATATATACACATATACATATATATATATCTTCTTGTTTGGGTCAGAAAGTCAGAGGTGTCCTCACAAATCAGCTCTCTTCAAGCACCAGTGCAGTGGACAGTGGGAACTTTCAGACACCTCTGAGAAGTCAAGCATGTTCAGCCACCGCTGAAGCAGGTCACCACCATGGAAACCTAGGGGAGAAGGAACACTGTTTCATGGGACAGGATTCCATGCTTGGAGCTGCCTGTCCTGGCTCCTTCTACCCCATGCAGCGACTGACCTGGACAGCCTGACCTGACTCAGCTAACTCTGTTAAAAGGAGTTCACTGAGAAAGAAATCTGTATCCCCTCTGTGGGTTCATAGCTAGCCTCTGCACATGAGCTGGGAACACTGAGAGTTATCGGGGCCAGCTTTAGGAGGAAGAGCAGGATCTGGAGGGGAGAACAATGGACTCCCTAGCATCTGTCTGTCTTTATTATCTGACTATTAAGAAACATTTAGAAAATCCAGTCCTCTTCCCAAATTTGCCTCAAGTGGCCTTTTGTTACTAGACTCTTAGAAGACTGGGAAATCTAAGAAATTAATTTCTTGCCTTCACAAAGTTGCCATGGTGCTTTTCTGTTTACCTTTGCTCATTATCTTATTTTCAAACTCTCTGAATGATTTGTTTCAGGTGTGTTCCTCAGATACAATATGGAGCTGGGATTTGCTTTTATTTAATCTTGGAATGTTTGTTTCTTTTAGTAGGTGGATTTAACTCTGTAGATTTTATTGCATGGAATAATGCGTTTTTGTAGTCCTTCAAACAGTTTCTGATACAACTGTGTTTCTTATGACTTTGCAAAAATATTTTTCCAAACAATCTGTCTTTTATTGGCCTCATTTTAGTGATATATGTGTGTGTGTGTGTGTGTGTGAGAGAGAGAAAGAGATATATATGTCATTTTTATGGGCTTCCCTAGTGGCTCAGACAGTAAAGAATCTGCCTACAATGCAGGAGACTTGATTCAAATCCTGGACTGGGAAGATGCCTTGGAGAGGGAATGGCTACCCACTCTAGTTTCTTGCCTGGAGAATTCCATGGACAGAGGAGCCTGGAGGACTATAGTTCATGGGGTCACAAGGAGTTGGACATGACTGAGCAACTAACTCAATCATGAGTGTTTATATATATGTGTATATATATATATATATAATAATCATATGATAACATACATGTATAAATTATATACACATTATATATACACACACACATGTATATGCATATGTGTATGAGTAAATTACAGAGAAGGCAATGGCACCCCACTCCAGTACTCTTGCCTGGAAAATCCCATGGACGGAGGAGCCTGGTAGGCTGTAGTCTATGGGGTCACGAAGAATCAGACACAACTGAGACTTCACTTTCTCTTTTAACTTTACTGCATTGGAGAAGGAAATGGCAACCCACTCCAGTGTTCTTGCCTGGAGTATCCCAGAGGTGGCGGAGCCTGGTGGGCTGCTGTCTATGGGGTCACACAGAGTCGGACACGACTGAAGCAACTTAGCAGCAGCAGCAGCATGAGTAAATTATTTTAAATAATTAGATTTGGAAATTTAATAGATTTATTCTAGTGATTAGAGCTATCTATATCTTTATATAAACTTTATATATATAAACTCTATATATAACTTTATATATTTTAATACTCTGTTTCCTTAAAGACATCTGATTCTGACCTCTGGCTATGACAAATACTTAAATTAGTCTTTTCTCTACCTTACACTTACCTGTCATCACCTGGCTTTAGTTTATTATGTTGTCTTTCTCCGAGTTCACCTGTGTCACTTTGATACACCTATTCCTCTATTACTTCAAATGTTAGTGTTTCACAACCATCTATATAAGATGAGGAGCTCAGAAGACTATTTCCACTTTCTAATCCTTTTGCCCTCCCAACCTTTCTCTCTTACTTCATCTCTATATTATTTTTGTTTATAACATAGCTTGCATTTCTTATACCCCTTCCTTATGCTTTTGAGTTATTTCTCAGACAAGAAGGGGAACTGCTACTTTATCATATACATATAGAATGTCTATACAGATTATTTTAGTACATTCAAAATAATGATTCCCAGCTTTATAGATGACAGTAGAAATGGTTTGTCACATAACAAACTGCTTTTTGTCACACACCAGTTAGAAACCCAGAAGTGGTGAATCACCGTTCCAATACAGATACAATAGTGATTCCCTTAATACATTTCAGAAACTAAAATGTAATCAGAAAATACTTTCTCCAAGTTGAGGTCCTAAAGTTCACATACATTCCTTACAGGAGATTTACTTACTCTTTCATTTAAGCCTGTATCCTCTTTACATTCTAACTAATCAGATTATTACCAGCCCACCACCACATTAAAAGCACAAAAGAAGAATTTTTGAGAAGTATTAAGTAATAATTTACATCTTGGCTGCAAGGAAAGTGGTTCCACAAAACATAGCAATATAAGGGAATCAGAGAAGGCTTTATGAACATGAACCGGCATATTCACACAGAGCTCCATGGTCTTAAGGGTCTTTCCTGGGTACCCTTGAAATTATTAATAGTTTTGTCTTTGCAAGTGATGTCCACTGGGACAAAGACACACTTGCAGAGAGCTTAGAGCTGGGCTCACAAATCAATTTAGGATGCCTGCCTTCTTCCTCACCTCCTAATGCCCCAGGCTCCCCCTGATGCCCACACAAGGACAGCCACCCTCATCCCCTCATGGTAGTAAGGTGAGCACACACCTAGGGAGAGGTGACTACGAACATTTACTTTATGGTATCTCTGGAGAGGACATGA
This sequence comes from Nanger dama, assembly GCA_917880005.1. Taxonomy (NCBI): domain Eukaryota; kingdom Metazoa; phylum Chordata; class Mammalia; order Artiodactyla; family Bovidae; genus Nanger; species Nanger dama. The sequence goes on along the minus strand of CAKJTW010000004.1, from coordinate 61,184,293 downwards.
CAGAGCTGTCACTGCCCCAGGTGGGTAACACCAGAGTCTATGAGGTCAACAACCCAGCAGAAGCAAGTATCTTGCACACACCATATGTGGTACCTAGCCTGTCCTGGAACAGACCTCACAAATCCCTTGGGGTTGCTCATCCTCCATAGGCTGGCGTGCAGGGCCATGGGAAATGTACACTGACTTTCCCCACTGAGGTCTGAGCTTGGGGCTTACATTGGGCTGCTGGAAGGAGGGGAAACTGCCTCAACTGGTCCACTTACCCAGTCACAGGGAGGCTCCATGGGTACCTGCGAGAGTCTGCACTCTCCTGGGAAGCATTCCCTTGCCTGATGGAATGTGACACTCAATAAAAAAACACCATAATAGATCAAAAATATCAAGAAGAAAGAAAAACACTTGTATAAGTATTCCAGTACTTTCAAACCATATTTATTTATATATTTTAATTGATGTACTGTTAACTTATAATGTTGTGTTAGTTTCTAATATACAGTGAAGTGAATCAGTTATATAGGCACCTTTTTCAGCTTTCTTTATCTTACAGGTTATTACAAAATACTGAATATATTTCCTTCTGCTACACTGTAGGTCCTTGGTGGTTACCTATTTTATGTGTAGTCATGCATGCTCAGTCATGTCTGACTCTTTGCGATCCCATAAACTGTAGCCCTCTAGGTTTCTCTGTCCATGAAAATTTCCAAACAAGAATACTGCAGTGGATTGCTTGGAGTGGCTCCTACTCCGGGGATCTTCATGACCAAAGGATAACCCACATCTTCTGTGTCTCCTGCATGGGCAGGCAGATTCTTTACCACCATGCCATCTGGTATGTGCATGCTAATCCCAAAGTCCTAATTTATCCCTTCCTCCTTTCCAACTTGGTAACTATAAGCTTTGTTTCTTTCTATTTTTTAATTTTATTTTTAATTGGAGGATAATTACTTGACAATATTGTGATGATTTCTGCCATACATCAACATGAATCAGCCACAAGCATACACATGTCCCCTCCTTCTTAAACTTCCCTTCCACTTCCCTCCCCATCCCACACTGCTAAACTGTCACAGAGCCTGGTGACTCAGATGGTAATGAATCCACCTCCAGTGCGGGAGACCTGGGTTTGATCCCCGGGTTGGGAAGATATCCTGGAGGAGGACATGGCAATCTACTTCAGTATTCTTGGCCTGGAGAATCCCCATGGTAGAGGACCCTGGCAGATTACAGTCCACAGGGTCCCAAAGAGTCAGACACACTGAGCGACTAAGCACAACACCAGCTTTGGGTTCCCTGCATTATCCAGCAAGTTCCCACTGGCTATCCATTTTACATATGGTAATGCATGTGTTTCAATACTATTTTCTCATCTCACCCTCTCCCTCCCCAGCTATGACCAAAATTCTGTTCTTTTTATCTGTATCTCCTCTGCTACTCTGCAAATAGTACCATCAGTACCATCTTTCTAGATTCCATCCTGTGTCTTGTGCTTAGTCACTCAGTCGTATCTGTCTTTTTTGTGAACCCATGGACTGTAGACCGCAACTCTCCTCTCTCCATGGGGATTCTCCAGGCAAGAATACTGGAGTGGGTTGTCGTGCCTTCATTAAGGGATCTTCCCAACTCAGGGATCAAACCCAGGTCTCCAACACTGTGACCATATTCTTTACCATCTGAGTCACCAGAGAAGCCCATATCATATGAGTTAACATATAATATTTGTCTTTCTCTTTCTGACTTGCTTCACTCTGTATAGTAGGCTCTAGGTTCACCTGTCTCATTAGAACTGACTCAAATGTGTTTTTCTATAGTTAAGTAATACTCCATCATGTATACATACCACAGCCTCTTTAGCCATTCATCTGTCAGTGGCCATCTAGGTTGCTTCCATATCCTAGCTATTATAAATAGTGCTACAGTGAACATTGGTGTTTCATTCCCATCAACTCGTGGGTTGATGAGGGTTCCCTTTCTCAACACTCTCTCCAGCATTTATTGTTTTTCATAGTCTGTTTTCTATGTCTGTGTGTCTATTTCTGTTTTGTATATAAATTCATTTGCATTATATATATATATTTTTATTTTAGTACTTTTAAATGGCATGCTCTTTCTGTTCTTTTTAAAGAAGTGACCCAGATTTTTATTTTCCCCTGGTCTCCTCAAATCACAGTTAGCCCTGCAAAGTAATTGATGTACATACAAGACAAACAATTTTATCAATAACTTTAACTTTTAGTGTTTAATTGCATGAAATTATAACACATGCTCCCTAACACATTGTAGGTCATCTTAGTAAGCTGAACACTTGAAGAGTGTAGGAATCAACCTTTTTTGTTGTTCACATGCAATCATTCATGGGCCACCTTTCCAGGTGTTGATGGGTTTGCTGTCAGATTAGTGAAAGAGTCTGTATTCTTATCTGAGTCATTTTCCGATTATGTATTCTGTCCATGTGGGTAGACTGCCTCTTTTGTAGTAAGCATAAGGCTTCCTACTTAGGGAGTAGGGGAGCAGATGCAAAGAAAAGACATCTGCTGAATAGAGATTCCACTTTTATAGCTATCTGTGGACTGTTGCAATCAATGAAATCACATTCGTACACTTGGCACTATGTTTGGCCCTGGGAGAGGAGGAAGCTAAGAAAGTAAAAACTGTCTCCTTTTAGGAAATTAGAATCAAACTGGCAGCTCCAAAAGCACATATACATATTAAAGAAAAAGAAACACAAAATAATGATATCCAGGGTGCCTCAAAATGATAAATGCCATCAAAGATCCAAAGACTACTTTCCAGGTGGCACTAAGTAGTAAAGAATCTGCCTGCCAATGCAGGAGACTCAAGAGAAGCGGGTTTGATCCCTGGGTTGGGAAGATGCCCTGGAGAAGGAAATGGTGACCCACTCCAGTATTTTGACTGCAAAAGTTCATGACCAGAGGAGCCTGGTGGCCTATGGTCTATGGGATTGCAAAGAGTAGGATATGACTGAGCACACAAACATGCTAGAGAAGATTCTTTATTGAATACTTGCTGTAGCCTGACATCCTAGCACTGTACAGGTGTGATTTCATTGTATCCTTTCACCCATCCTGAGAAATGGCTATTGGTCTCATTTTACAAACAATAAAACTGAGTCTCAAATAGCTTAAGCTGTTCCCCAGGGTCATATAACTGGTTGGCATTCAAAGGCAGATCTGTGACCCCAAAGTATTCATTTGAAGTGTGTACTTCCCAAGGACAACTGTGTCTATTTATACAGTACATTTACCATTTAAAGAACTTTCACATCTATCACCTCATTTGATCTTCACAAAGGCCCTTGATGGAGAGCCTACCACCAAAAGGGGAGCCGAGGACACAGAGGGTGAAGAGCCCAAGTTCATTATCTATTCACAAGCGTGGCTCCTCTGATCCCCCATGATCTCAGCTAGTCTGGTAAATGAACGGATGGAAAACTGACTGTATAATCAAAGCGCGATCTGTCCAGGGTGGTACAGGATGAATAATTTATGTTGCATAAATACTGCTGGATGGAGCGCTTAACTCAACCCTTGATCAGATGCCTGTTATTATCTGGCTGGCAGACAATCAAAAAATGAAATGAAATTTGGGCAAATACCATACACACTTGGGAGAGGCCACAGAGAGCAAAGGAAGAATACACAAAAAGAGAGGGGACTTCTGAGAGTTGAGAGCGAGTTTGGGTTTTTAGCCTGATGGAAGCCCATTATGAAAACAGACGAAAGCGTAACTGCATATCTTAGAGTGAAATTGTTTGTAGTCCCTGTGATTACAGATAAGCTGGTGTCTCCTCGCTGGCAGTGACTGGGGGTTGGGTGTCTCATGCATTTTTAACTTGTAGCGACTGAATCTGACATTGTTATTGAGCTCCATATTGCTTGTATGCTAATAATATGAATCTGTCACAGTGGATACAGTATTTGATCGTTCATGGAACATAAAATTATTGATCTCTCCTAGAAGCTCAAATCGTCACACCCTCACTCGGGCTCCATGAGTGATATGAAGACAGGAAAACAGTCTCTCTGAAGAAACTACAAGATTCTTGACACAAAACTGGTCGGGCAGCCACAATAAGAAATGCTGAGCATTTGAAAAGTTGAATCCCTAGGCAAGTGATATTTTGGGGGCATCATAAAAATTCCTATAACATCATGTTGCCTTCTTTCCAGCCTTTCCCCACATTAATCATAATCTTCCTCCTAAACAACAACTTTCTTTTCATTTCTGACTTCACAATTTCTCTAAACTCAGAGCTGAATCTCGAGACCTTGTCTTCTTAGGGTTTTTCATCATTGCACAGTTCAGTGTATCCATGACTGTGATGCTGGTGGGTCCTTTCCAGCTCTGTCCCACCCATCCCTGGATACATCCCTCCTGGGTCATGACACCTATGATTTATCCTTCCTGGACCTGAGAGCCGCACTCATGAAAGTTGGCTGGAATCTTAAACTGTTCTGAATATAAGGATGATATCTGATGCTTCTTTCCAAAGAAGTGTTAAACTTGAAGGTTTCAGGGTTTTGTGTACAAACCTGGCTCTTAAACTTGTCAAACTAAAGGAACACGCCAATGCTAGTCACAGTCTGGCTTCTTTAATATTCACAATGATTACCTTCAGGTTATGCATTTTGCTTTGTCATTCCTTGATATAACTGTCTTTAGTTCTAAAAAGCATAGACTTCCCACCCTTGTTCCTAGTACCTGCCTTAGCTGTTCCTTGAGGTGCATCCGGTTACCTGTATATTTGGACATAGATGCCTAGCTCAGACCTAAGACTCTATTTGAAACATGAAATATTGTTTTCCCTCTTGCCCAGAAACCTCAAAATTTCACTGAAGTGGTATGACGACCACCTGCCTTTCTCAAGGGATTCATGTCAGCTAAGCCATTTTGTCACACTGCTTAGAGAGAAGGGCAATTAGCTGGTATTTTCCTGTTTATTCTGCTGTTTAACTAGCACAGTTAGACATTATCCTCTTTCCATGTATCAGCTGAGTTCATTTGTTGAAGTATTTATTTCCTTTTAACATTTGATTCAATTTTGTGTTCCTAAAGTTCACAATACAAAAATGCTTAATGATATATTACAAAGTGATTACCTGTGTAGGCACCATTCATGTTAAAAAAAAAAAAATCACCAGAACCCAGAGCCCACAGCCGGGTCCCTATACTCATCTCCCTCCCCAAAAAAGATAACCATCTCTCATACTGTTTCAATAACCATATTCATATATTTCTTTATAGTTTTATCTCTGCAGCGAGCATCCCTAAACATTATAGATTTAATCATTTTGTATTTGGCTTTTATATCAATATTGTATTCCATTGTGATTCTTTCAGGTTATTTGGACCTACAGTTCATTAATTTCCATTAGAAATTGAGGAAATGCCCATTAAACAACAATAGGATCCCATACACAACTGCCAGAATGTCTCAAATTGAAAAATCTTGACAATATCAGATGTTAGCAAGAGGTTGATGTAGTGAATGCAAATATATGCAACCATTTTGGAAACCATTGGAGGTGACGGAATTCCAGTTGAGCTCGTTCAAATCCTGAAATAAGATGCTGTGAAAGTGCTCCACTCAATATGCCAGCAAATTAGGAAAACTCAGCATTGGCCACAGGACTGGAAAAGGTCAGTTTTCATTCCAATTCCAAAGAAAGGCAATGCCAAAGAATGCTCAAACTACTGCACAATTGCACTCATCTCACATGCTAGTAAAGTAATGCTCAAAATTCTCCAAGCCAGGCTTCAGCAATACGTAAACTGTGAACTACCTGATGTTCAAGCTGGTTTTAGGAAAGGCAGAGGAACCAGAGATCAAATTGCCAGCATCCACTGGATCATGGAAAAAGCAAGAGAATTCCAGAAAAACATCTATTTCTGCTTTATTGAATATGCCAAAATCTTTGACTGTGTGGATCACAACAAACTGTGGAAAATTTTGAAAGAGATGGGAATACCAGACCACCTAACCTGCCTCTTGAGAAATCTGTATGCAGATCAGGAAGCAGCAGTTAGAACTGGACATGGAACAACAGACTGGTTCCAGATAGGAAAAGGAGTACGTCAAGGCTGTATATTGTCACCCTGCTTATTTAACTTCTATGCAGAGTACATCATGAGAAACGCTGGGCTGGAAAAAGCACAAGCTGGAGTCAAGAGTGCCGGGAGAAATATCAATAACCTCAGATATGCAGATGACACCACCCTTATGGCAGAAAGTGAAGAGGAACTAAAAAGCCTCTTGATGAAAGTGAAAGAGGAGAGTGAAAAGTTGGCTTAAAGCTCAACATTCAGAAAACGAAGATCATGGCATCCGGTCCCATCACTTCATGGCAAATAGATGGGGAAACATTGGAAACAGTGTCAGACTTTATTTTTGGGGGCTCCAAAATCACTGCAGATGGTGACTGCAGCCATGAAATTAGAAGACGCTTACTCCTTGGAAGAAAAGTTATAACCAACCTAGATAGTATATTCAAAAGCAGAGACATTACTTTGACGACTAAGGTCCGTCTAGTCAAAGCTATGGTTTTTCCTGTGGTCATGTATGGATGTGAGAGTTGGACTGTGAAGAAGGCTGAGCGCCGAAGAATTGATGCTTTTGAACTGTGGTGTTGGAGAAGACTCTTGAGAGTTCCTTGGACTGCAAGGAGATCCAGCCTATCCATTCTGAAGGAGATCAACCCTGGGATTTCTTCGGAAGGAATGATGCTAAAGCTGAAACTCCAGTACTTTGGCCACCTCATGCGAAGAGTTGACTCATTGGAAAAGACCCTGATGCTGGGAGGGATTGGGGGCAGGAGGAGAAGGGGACGATAGAGGATGAGGTGGCTGGATGGCATCATTGACTCGATGGACGTGAGTCTGAGTGGACTCCGAGAGATGGTGATGAATAGGGAGGCCTGGGGTGCTTCGATTCATGGGGTCACAAAGAGTCAGACACGACTGAGCGACTAAACTGAACTGACTAGCATTTGAGGTTGCATACCCATATCCTCCAGACTCAGCAATTCCGCCCCTAGATGTTTATCTCACAGAAGCACATGAACAAGTTATAACCAAAGCATATTTCAGGAACATAGGCAGCATTATTCACAATATTTGAAAACTAGAAACTTTCCAAATGAATAGCAATAGTAGAAAGATAAGTTACTAAATTCATACAATGAATTATAAAGAGTGAAAAATATTTGAGTTTTCAGATTTCTTATGCTCTTTCCTGTACATATGCTATATTTCTCACTTCAAATTAAAACAAATCTGTACCTCCATACTGCAAAATCAGCTACTAGGTCAGTTTAGATCTTTGCCTATTGGTTTATCTATATATTGTTATTTGTAGGAATTCTTTTTCTATATAGGTTAACCCTTAGGTCTATTATGTGTTACAAATGCCCCCTATCTATCCTATTGTTTCTTTACTCACTCTGTTGTTGTTGTTCAGTCGATAAGTCATGACTGATGCTTTGTGACCTCATGAATGGCAGTATGCCAGGCTTCCTTGTCCTTCGCTATTTCCCAGAGTTTGCTCAAACTCATGTCCATTGAGTTGGTGATGCCATCCAACCATTTCATCCTCTATCGCCCCTTTTCCTCCTGTCTTCAATCTTTCCCAGCATCAGGGTCTTTTCCAATGAGTTGGCTCTTCTCATCAGGGGTCCAAAGTATTGGAGCTTCACCTTCAGCATCAGTCCTTCCAATGAATATTCAGGGTTCATTTCCTTTAGGATTTACTAGTTTGATCTCTTTGCTGTCCAAGGGACTCTCAAGAGTCTTCTCCAGCACCACAGTTTGAAAGCATTGTCTCTTTGGTGCTCAGCCTTCTTTGAGGCCCAATTCTCACATCTGTACATGACTACTGGAAAATTTGTAGTTTTGACTACACAGACTTTTGTTGACAAAATGATGTTTCTGCTTTTTAATACGCTATCTAGATTTGTCATTCCTTCTGTTCCAAGGAGCAAGCATCTTTTAATTTCATGGTTATAGAGACTGTCTGCAGTAATTTTGAAGCCCAAGAAAATGAATTCTGTCAGTGTTTCTATTTCCCCCACCTATTTGCCATGAAATGATGGGATCAGATGCCATAATCTTCATTTTTAATGTTGAGTTTTAAGCCAACTTTTTCACTTTCTTTTTCACCTTCCTCAAGAAGCTCTTTACTTCCTTTTCACGTCCTGTCTTAATTAAGCTCAAATAAGAGTTCTTAATTTTATTTTATTTTATTTTTTTAATACTTTATTCTACATTACAATACTGTATTTGTTTTGCCATACATTGACATGAATCAGCCACAGGTGTACACGATCTCCCAGTGTCGAAGCCCCCTCCCATCTCCCACCCCATATCATCTCCCTGGATCATCCCGAGCACCAGCCCCAAGTCTCCTGTATCCTGTATTGCACATAGACTGGTGCTTCGTTTCTTACATGATAGTATACATGTTTCAATGCCACTCTCCCAAATCATCCTACCCTCTCCCTCTCCCTCAGAGTCCAAAAGTCTGTTCTATACCTCTGTGTCTCTTTTGTTGTATCACATACAGGGTCATCATTGCTATCTTTCTAAATTCCATATATATGTGTCAGTATACTGTATTGGTGTTTTTCTTTCTGGCTTACTTCACTCTGTATGATCAGCTCCAGTTTCATCCATCTCATTAGAACTGAGTCAAATGTATTCTTTTTAAGGGCTGAGTAATACTCCATTGTGTATATGTACCACAGCTTTCTTATGACCCAGCAATCCCACTGCTGGGCATACATACTGAGGAAACCAGAATTGAAAGAGACACATGTACCCCAATGTTCATTGCAGCACTGTTTATAATAGCCATGACATAGAAACAACCTAGATGTCCATCAGCAGATGAATGGATAAGAAAGCTGTGGTACATATACACAAAAAGAGTTCTTAATTTTAATGATCTAACTTTAATTATCTAATGAGTGATGTTTTTTCTTTATGGCATCTTGTACCTTGTCCAAGATATCATAAGCTATTCTATTAATATCATCTAGAAGCATTGCTGTTCTACCTTTTACATGTATATCTATAATCCTTCTGAAATTTATTTTTGTGGAGTCAAGTCATATGTTATTTTATTTTTTCCAATTTTTCCAACACCATAGAAAAAATGATCATGTCTGTCTTTTCTACAGTGTCACCTTGGCTGTAAACCAAGTGTCTCTATATACATGAGGTTATTTCTAGATTTCTAATTCTATTCCATTTGTTATTTGTCTAACCTTGAGCTAATATCACATGATCTTCATTACTGTAGTTATAATAGCTCTTGATAGATGAGAGAACAAGTCCTCTCACCTTATTCAAGTGCATCATTAACTCTTCTTGTGTTTTAAGTTTCCATATGCATTTTAAAATAAGCTTGTTAAGCTCCAAAACAAAATTTGCAGGATATTGATCAGTATTGTAGTGAATCATTGAATCAGTATGAGAATAACTGACATCTATACAATATTAGTCATGAGTGAATGAACCTTGTTTTCTCTCTCTCTTCTCTTTATTTAAATCTAATTGTATATTTATCTCAATAATGTTTTATAATTTTCTGCATAGAAGACTGTACTTCTCTGTTTAGATTCATTCTTAGGTATTTTCTATTTTTGAGGCTACTATGAATTGTATGTATTTTCAAATATAATTTTCTGTTTGTTGCCAGTATACAGAAGAAAATTTAGTAAATTGACCTTGAATCCACCAGTCTTGCCAACCTCATTAATCCTAATAATTTATATATGATTTTTTTCATATTTTCTATGTGTATAATAACATCCATGAATGAAGACAATTATATATTTTCCTTCTGATTCTAATGTTTGAAACGTTATTTTTGTCTTTGCTGAGTTGGGTAGTCCTCTAGTAAAATATTCAATAGTAGCAAAAATAACAGAAAACTGTGTTTATTCCTCATCTCAGAACATCTTTGAAAATGTTATCGATCACATGACCTTTGTTTAGATATATTTGTAGATTGCTTTTAGCTCCTTTAGCATATGCAATATTTTCTCAATAAAATTTTTTCTATGGGTTTATATATATATATATATTTAATTTACAGGAATTATTTTTCTGTGTAGATTAGAGGCTATGTGCTTGCCAGACTCCTTTGTCCATAGGATTCTCCAGGCAAGAATACTAGAGTGGTTTGCCACGCCCTCCTCAAGATCTCCCCAACCCAAGAATTGAAACAGCATTTCTACCATCTCCTGCATTGCTGCATTTGAAGGTGGGCTCTTTACCACTACCACCACCTGGAAAGCCAAAAAAACACTATATATATATATATATATATATATATATATATATACACACACACACACACACACACACACACAGAGCCATTTATACATTATTATCCTAATACCATGGTATTCATTATATAATCCATAGGTTATCATGGTATTATCACATCATGATAAATAAAATCAAGGATTCTACAATCCTTTTTATAGTTTGTTATATTTAGTATATTTTAATATTTTATTGAAGTATGACAAACAAAAGAAATGTCATGGCTAAACAATTCAATCATAAGAGAATGGACATTCCCAGGTAACTAAGTTTGTTAATATTTTCTTTCAGATTTCCTAGATTCATGAACACATATGGCTCGATTAAACCACGGACATAATAAACGTTAAAAAAACTTCAAAAATACACTTAGGAATCAGACTTGAAGCCAGAGAGTCTAGAATCTTTTTTGGCAAAAATATTATTGACATTCTAACTAAAAGCTAGCTGGCCCTCAGCTTTTGGGTGAAATTAAAAAGGGTAATGCATTTTTCAAACAAAAGAGAGTGAGATGTCAGCAGAGCCACATGCAATCCTTAAGTGAGGAAAAGGTTTAGAGCTCTGCAATCTGACAGTCTAGAGCTTTATGTAACACTCTATTTACCGACTGTGTCACTTTGAACATATCTTTCACCTTCCCTAATACTCAGATTCTTTGTCTATTCAGGTCAGTTCAGTTCAGTCATTCAGGCCCATGGACTGCAGCACACCGGCTTTCCCTGTCCATCACCAACTCCCTGAGCTTGCCCAAACTCATGCCTATTGAGTCGGTGATGCCATCCAACTATCTCATCCTCTGTCATCCCCTTCTCCTCCCACCTTCAATGTTTGCCAGCATCAGGGTCTTTTCCAGTGAGTTGGTTCTTCACATCAGATGGCCAAAATATCGGATTTTCATTTTCAGCACCAGTCCTTCCAAGGAATATTCAGTATTGATTTCCTTTAGGATTGACTGGTTGGATTTCCTTGCAGTCCAAGGGACTCTCAAGAGTCTTTTCCAACACCACAGTTTGAAAGCATCAATTCTTTGGCGCTCAGCTTTATTTATAGTCCAACCCTCACATTCATACATGACTGGTGGAAAAACCATAGCTTTGACTAAATGGAACTTTGTTGGCAAAGTAATGCCTCTGCTTTTTAATATGTTGTCTAGGTTGGTCATAATTTTTCTTCCAAGGAGCAAGCACCTTTTAATTTCATGGCTGTAGTCACCGTCTGCCGTGATTTTGGAGCCTGCATAATTAAAGTCTCATACTGTTTCCACTGTTTCTCCATCTATTTGCCATGAAATGATGAGACCAGATGCCATGATCTTAGGTTTTTGAATGTTGAGCTTTAAGCCAATGTTTTCAGTCTCCTATTTCACTTTCATCAAGAGGCTCTTTAGTTCTTCTTCACTTTCTGCCATATAGATGGTGTCATCTGGATATCTGTAGTTATTGACATTTCTCCCAACAATCTTGATTACAGCTTGTGTTTCATCCAGTCTAGCATTTCTCATGATGTACTCTGCATATATGTTAAATAAGCAAGGTGACAATATACAGCCTTGACATTTCTTTCCCAGTTTGGAACTAGTCTTTGTTCCATGTCTGGTCCTAACTGTTGCTTCTTGACCTGAATACAGATTTCTCAGGAGACAGGTAAGGTGATTTGGTATTCCCATAGCTAAGAATTTTCCACAATTTATTGTGATCTACACAGTCAACGGCTTTGGCATAGTCAATGAAGCAGAAGTAGATATCTTTCTGGAACTCTCTTTCTTTTTTAATGATCCAACAGATGTTGGCAATTTGATCTTTGGTTCCTTTTCCTTTTCTTAATCCAGCTTCAGCAATTGTATGTTCATGGTTCACATACTGTTGAAGCCTGGCTTGGAGAATTTTGAGCATTACTTTGCTAGCATATGAGATGAGTGCAATCGTGTGGTAGTTTGAACATTATTTGGCATTGCCTTTCTTTGGAAATGGAATGAAAACTGACCTTTTCTAGTCTTGTGGCCACTGCTGAGTTTTCAAATTTGCTGACATATTGAGTTCAGCACTTTTATAGCATCATCTTTTAGGATTTGAAATAGCTCAACTGGAATTCCATCACCTCCACTAGCTTTGTTCATAGTGATGCTCCCTGAGGCCCACTTGACTTCGAATTCCAGGATGGCTGGCTCTAGGTAGGTGATCATACCATCATGGTTATCTGGGTCATGAAGATCTTTTTGTGTAGTTCTTCTTTCTATTCTTTCTTCTGTTGAATTCATAACATTTCTTTCCTTTATTGTGCACATCTTTGCATGAAATATTCCCTTGGTATCTCTAATTTTTTGAAGAGATGTATAATCTTTCTCATTATATTGTTTTCCTCTGTTTCTTTGCATTGATCACTGAGGGAGGTTTTCTTATTGCTTCTTGCTAATCTTTGAAACTCTGCATTCAGATGGGTATATGTTTCCTTTTCTCATCTGCCTTTCACTTCTGTTCATTTCATAGCTATTTGTAAGGCCTCTTCAGACAACCATTTTGCCTTTTTGCATTTCTCTTTTGGCAATGGTCTTGATCACTGCCTCCTGTACAATGTCAAGAACCTCCATTCATAATTCTTCAGCAATCTGTCTATCAGATCTAATCCCCTGAATTTACTTGTCACTTCCACTGTATAATCATAAGGGATTTGATTTAGGTCATACCTGGTCTAGTGATTTTTCCTACTTTCTTCCATTTATGTCTGAATTTGACTATAAGGAGTTCATGATCTGAGCCACAGTCAGCTCTTGGTCTTGTTTTGGTTGACTGTATCGAGCTTCTCCATCTTTGGCTGCAAAGAATATAATCAATCTGATTTTGGTGTTGACCACCTCTTAATGTCCGTGTTTAGAGTTTTCTCTTGTATTGTTCGAAGAGGGTGTTTGCTATGGCCAATGTATTCTCTTGGCAAAAGTCTATTAGCCTTTTCCCTGCTTCATTTTGTACTCCAAGGCCAAATTTGTCCATTATTCCAAGTGTTTCTTAACTTTCTACTTTTGCATTCCAGTCCCCTGTGATGAAAAGGACATCTTTTCTGGGTGTTAGTTCTATAAGGTCTTGTAAGTCTTCATAGAACCATTCCAACTTCAGCTTCTTCAGCATTATTGGTTGGAGCATAGACTTAGATTACTGTGATATTGAATGGTTTGCCTGGGAAATGAACAGAGATCATTGTGTCGTTTTTGAGACTGCACTCAAGTACTGCATTTTGGACTCTTGTTGACTGTGAGGGCTACTCCATTTCTTCTGAGTTTCCCTGGTGGCTCAGACAGTAAAAGAGTCTGCTCGCAATATGAGAGACCCAGGTTTGATCACTGGGTCAGGAAGATCCCCTGGAGAAGGAAATGGCAACCCACTCCAGGATTCTTGCCTGGAAAATTCCACAGATGGAGGAACCTCATAGGCTACAGCCCATGGAGTCACAAAGAGTCAGACATGACTGAGCAAATTTCTTCTAAGGGATTCTTGTCCACATTTCTTCTAAGGGATTCTTGTCCACAATAGTAGATATAATATAGTAGATAAAATTGCTTCACTATTCTTGCCTTGAGAACCCCACCAACAGTATGAAAAGGCAAAAAGATATGACACTGAAAGATGAAATCCCCAGATCTGTAGATGCCCAGTAAGCTACTGGAGAAGAGTGGAGAAATAGCTCCAGAAATAATGAAAAGAGAGCCAAAGCGAAAATGACATCCAGTTGTGGATGTGATTGGTGATGGAAGTAAAGTCGAATGCTGTAAAGAACAATATTGCATAGGATCCCAGAATGTTAGGTTCATGAATCTTCGTCTGTAAATCCAAGAAATTACTACCCTTTTAAAGACAGTCTTAAGCAACTAAACTGTGCTAGTTTGTAAAAACCAGTGTTTGGCACACAGTAGAGGCTCAATAAATGTTCATTTCCGTCTCTCTACGTATCTTCCCTCTGTAACAAAAACACAGAGCAATGACAAAAATAATTAAATGACTCAGGGTCAGGTTTATCAGGTGTAAACAAAGTACACAGAAGAAGGAAAATGTGGCAGTAAAGGAAAAGTCCAAATCACATCATAGCTCAGATTGTGGTTCCTCCCCACATTTAGTACAGGGATAAAGTAGGCACCAGGTGTTCAAATTAGAAAATGTGGGTCAGAGGTCAGAGTGTCTGCAAGAGTTAGGTCTTTCTACCTTATTTCCCATAACATGAGCAGATGACCTGTTACTTTCCTTGGGGTGTGAAGAATAGTGGGTGAAACACTTCTGCCCAAATATTGACACAGAGAAATCAGAGAAGGGAAGGAGTTCCAGGAAGTGTGCTGGTAGCTGCATGCTATAGTTTGCATGATTGCATCCCTGTATTCAGCCCCTCAGGGCTTTCCAGGTGGCTCAGTGATAAAGAACCCATCTGCCGGTGAAGGAGTCTCAAGAGATGCAGTTTCAATTCCTGGGTCAGGGAAATTCCTTGGAGTAGGAAATGGCAACCCACTCCACTATTTTTACTTGAAAAATTCCATGGACAGAGGAGCCTTGTGGGCTACAGTCCACGGAGTCACAAAGAGTCAGACATGGCAGAGTACACACACACACATATTCAGCCCCTGGAGGTGAGCTCTGTTGTTTCACTCTATCTTGGCCATTCAGTGCTGGCTCACTGTTTATGATGGGAGCATCACTGACATTTTGAGTTAACTGCTGGTGGCTGTGCTCTTCCTGGAGGATGATCTGTCCTATTTTTCACTTGAGTCATTTGTAGAGATGTGGATGGACCTAGAGTCTGTCATACAAAGTAAAATAAGCAGAAAGAGAAAACAAATATTGTATATTAATGCATTTATGTGGAATCTAGAAAAAATGGTATAGATGAACCTATTTGCAGGGCAAGAATAGAGATGCAGACATAGTGAATGGACTTGTGGACACAGAGGGGAAAGGAGAGGGTGGGATGAACTGGGAGATTAGGATTAGGATTAGTGACTTAGTTTAGGATTAGATTAGGATTAGGATTAGGATTAGTGACTTAGCTGCTGTCCGACTCTGTGTGACCCCATGGATGGCAGCCCACCAGGCTTCCCTGTCCCTGGGATTCTACTATGTGTAAAATAGATAGCTAGTGGGAACATGCTGTATAGCACACGGAGCTCAGCTTCGTGCATTGTGATTACCTCATGGGGTGGAATAGGGGCTGAGAGGGAAAGGATATATATAAACATATAGCTGATTCACTTTGTTGAACAGAAGACAGTAGTGCAACATTGTGAAGCAATTGCACACCAATAAAAAATAAATAACACATTGGGTTGTTCTGGACTCTTAGACATTTGGGGATGTTTCTATCAGGAATGTTGTATGTGTCTGTTAACAACTTTCAAACATCAGTGTTTATGTTAAAACCATCTCCAAGAAATAGATACCCTTCTCAATCAACGCCCTCTGTGCCCTTCCTCCTCTGCCTCTTGCTTAGTCATATATCTCAGTTTGCATCCATTCCACAGTCCAACTTGATCCTTGACTTCAATTCAGCTACTGCAGTTGAACTGGAATTAAGAATGAAGAAAGCAAGCCAGGACTTTTAAGAAAATGAAACATGGTTACAATATTAAACCCAGGCTATTGGCATATTGTGCTAATGCCTTCATGTTATTGTCCTGAAAACTTGGAGAGTCACTGAATTACTTTTTCTCCTACCTCCTTCCCCAAAGAGTGCTACAAACTAACATGAACATAATTCTCAAAGTGTTACTTCAGCTTTAATTTTATGCATTTCCATTTGATTTTTAGGTTTGGCTTTCAGAGGATGCAAACCAAACCCACAATTTCCATGTTTCTAGGGCAGAAATCTGAAACCTACTCTGGCCACTTTATATACAACTTCACCCCTTCATAAAACTTCCTCTTTCTACTTGCTCACTTTATATTTTTCTATCACTCTTAACATACCTGCTGCTGCTAAGTCACTTCAGTCGTGTCTGACTCTGTGCAACCCCATAGACAGCAGCCCACTAGGCTCCTCCATCCCTGGGACTCTCCAGGCAAAAATACTGGAGTGGGTTGCCATTTCCTTCTCCAATGCATGAAAGTGAAAAATGAAAGTGAAGTCGCTCAGTCTTGCCCAACTCTTAGCAACCACATGGACTACAGCCTACCAGGCTCCTCCTTCCATGGGATTTTCCAGGCAAGAGTATTCGAGTGGGTTGCCATTGCTTTCTCCTCTTAACATACGGTATATATATATATATATTTTTTAACTTTATTTTACTTTGCAATACTGTATGGGTTTTGCCATACATCAGCATGAATCTGCCACAGGTGTACACGTGTTACCAATCGTGAACCCCCTCCCTCCTCCCTCCCCATACCATCTCTCTGGGTCATCCCAGTGCACCTGCCCCAAGCATCCTGTATCCTGCATCGAACTTAGACTGGTGATTCATTTCTTACGTGATATTATACTTGTTTCAATGTCATTCTCCCAAATCATCCCACCCTCTCCCTCTCCCACAGAGTCCAAAAGTCTGTTCTATACATCCGTGTCTCTTTTACTGTCTCGCATACAAGGTTATCATTACCATCTTTCTAAATTCCATATATATGTGTTAGTATACTGTATTGGTGTTTTTCTTTCTGGTTTACATGTAAGTAAATTATTTTATTTGTTTCCCTTACTAGACAACACATTTCTAGAAGCAGATATTTGACTATATGCATTCCCAGGGCATGGCATATATTAGGTGCTTGGTAAATTTTCATCAAAATAATTATGCAATTTATAACAAAATTCATTTAATTCTAAATGATCCATGCTAGTTTGGGTAAGGAGCTAGGCTGGAGGTTGAAGGAAAGGAATGTTCAAAAAGTTTGCAAAGAAATATACAATAAGACAATGAATATTTAACAATGCATTTTCTAATCCAATGGCACTTTCATATCATAAAGATCTTGTTCCACAGAAATGAAGTTCCTTCTGTAACACCCATTCTTTCTCAAACCCTAACTGACCTACTCTCAATTTACTCATTCAAACACAAAACTAACCAAATCACTGAGCTGCTGCTGCTGCTAAGTCAACTTCAGTCGTGTCCGAGTCTGTACGACCCCATAAACGACAGCCCACCAGGCTCCCCCATCCCTGGGATTCTCCAGGCAAGAACACTGGAGTGGGTTGACATTTCCTTCTCCAATGCATGAAAGTGAAAAGTGAAAGTGAAGTTGCTCAGTCGTGTCCAACTCTTCATGACCTCGTGGACTGCAGCCTACCAGGCTCCTCCGACCATGGGATTTTCCAGGCAAGAGTACTGGAATGGGGTCCTCAAATGCAAATTGTGAGCCCTCAGCCCAGGGTGACTATATCAGAAACTCTAGGAGAGGGACCCAGCAACCTGAATTTTAACAAGCTCTCCAAGGCATTATCCATGGTCAAATATGAGAATCACTGATGTATGTCTTCTTCAAAGAAAGAGAGTACTTAAATCTTTTTTTTTCCCCCAGTTCTGAGATAAATGAAAATTATGACTATGCAATAAATAATTCAAAATCTCTCTCCTTTGTATGTTGGTATAATGCATATATATATATATACATATATATCATACACATATATGATAATATATTTGTGCCTGTGTGTGTATAAAATGTATGTATATTTAATGTATACACACACACATGCACGCACACACTTGTACAAACATTTACAAGCTTAATGTATACCCCTCAATATTCTGATGGTTGAAGGGCCTTAAAAGCCACAATACCTATCTCAGGTTGTCATTTGTATAAGCTGCATGTCTTGCATTCAACTTAGAAGAGTTGACAAGTCATTCTCAGACCTGTCTTTTCTAGGGGACACTGCTGTCACTGGGCTGATTGAAGGGATAGTAGGGGATGTAAAAATAATGAGACATTCTCCAGAGAGGAAATGACATGACAGTAAGCCAGTTCACTTCTTAAACCATCATGACCCAATCTGCATGTGGGAATCCTATGCTTTATAGAGACATGGAAAGATCATTTTGGAGGGGATTAAGGTTAGTGGAAGGTCAAAGAAAAATAGCTCTCCAACAGCAGTTCATGTTTCTTAACCCAAGCTATGCTTTCTGAATTGTTGAAACCTGGTATTGGATATTTAGGGGAGATAATGAGATGAGGAAATCAACATTTAATAAGCACCCAATCTGGACTGGATTTTCACATGCATATCTCACTTTATCTTCATAATAACCCACATTCTATAATTCTATTTCAGTGTTAGAGAAGGAAATTGAAATTTAGAGAGGCTATGTAACTTGTCCAGGATCATATATTTAGTAAATGGGTCATTCATTACTAAAAAGTTAATTGATCCTTCAAGTCGGACTTTTTTTTTTTTTTAACCGCACCACACATCATATGGGGGTCTTCCCTGACCAGGGATAGAACCCATGCCCCTTGCAGTGGAAGTATGGAGTCTTAACCACTAGACCACCAGAGAAGTCCTAACTTGGAAATTTTAAGGCAATGATTCTCAAACTTGGAATCACCAGAGGCTTAAAAATACACATAGCCATTTTCCACTCCATAGTTTCTGATTTGATCATTTAATGGAGCAACCTAGGTATTGGGATGTTGAAAGTCTCCTAGATCACTTTACTAGGCAGCCTGTTTTGAAAAATCCTGTGTGTGTGTGCTCAGTAACATATGACTCTTTGTGACACCATGGACTGGAACCCTCCAGGCTCCTCTTTCAGTGGAATTTTCCAGGCAAGAATACTGGAGTCAGTTGCCATTTCCTACTCCAGGGGATCTTTCCTACACAGGGATCAAACCCATGTCTCTTAGGTCTCTTGCACTGACAGGCAGGTTATTTAGCACATGGGAAGTCTGTTGAGAAACAATGCTCAAGGAACAAAGTACCAGCCTTAGTGCGTGTCAGAGTCTGGTGAAAGTGACAGACACAGCCGTTATGGTATAGGGCAAGACAGGATGTCCAGTAATCTAGTAATAATGGTGACTTGAGGTGCTTGCTATGCAAGCACAGAGAAGGTATTCATCAACCAGGATGCTCCTCATTTTCTAGAACCTAAGTATAGTTACAAGGAACAAAGAAGGAAAAAGGAAGAAAGAACAGTTAAGGGACAAAAAGAGGAACTATCAAATGGAAAGGAGCATAAGTATACTGTGGAGAGCTCATTTGGTATCCCTGGAGTATGAGGAAGTGACTGATGATGGATAGGGGGAAAAAGCTGCGTTTATATAGGCATCCTTGAAGGACTTGAGACATAAGATTCAGATGGCCAAGAAACATGAAAAGATACTCAACATCACTCATTATTAGAGAAATGCAGATCAAAATTATAATCAGGTATTACATCACACCGATAAGAATGGCAATCATAAAAAAAAGAAGTATTGAAGTATTGAAAAAAAAAGTATTGAAAAAAAAAAAACAAGAAGTATTGAAAAGGGTGTGGAGAATAGGGAATCAATCCTCCTATACTGTTGGTGGGAATGTGTTTTGGTGCAGCCACTACTAGAGAACACTATGGTGGTTACCTCAAAATACTAAAAACAGAGCTCCCATTTGACCCAGCGATCCCACTTCCGGGCATATACTCAGCCAAAACTGTAATTCAAAAGATAACTTCCAGCCCAATGTTCATTGCAGAACTGTTTACAATAGCCATAACATGGATGCAACCTAAAGACCCATCAATAGATAAGTGGATAAAGCGGATGTGGTACATATATACAATGGAATATTATTCAGCCATAGAAAGTAATGAAATTTAGTCATTTGTAGAGACTTGGATGGACCTAGAGTCTGTCACACAGAGTGAAGTAAGGCACAAAGGGAGAAACAAATATCATAGAAAACCACTTATGTGGAATCTAGTAAAATGGTACAGGTGATGCTATCTGGAGAGCATGGATAGAGAAACAGATGTAGGGAATGGATGGGCAGATGTGGAGTGGGGAAGGTGTGGAAGGGAAAGGTGGGATGAATTGGGAGATTAGGTCTGACATATACGTATGCTACTATGTATACAATATATAGCTAGTGGGAACCAGCTGAATAATACAGGGTGCTCTATAATGTTCTGTGATGACCTAGATGAGTGGGATGAGAGGGTAGGACGGAGGTCCAAGAGGGAGAGGATATGCGTATACATAAAGCTGATTCACTTTGTTGTATACATAAAGCTGATTCACTTTGTTTTATAGCAGAAACTAATGCAAAGTTGTAAATCAATTACACTCTGATTGAAAAATAAGAAAATAGATAGATAGAATGTAAATAGACTTAGAGAAAAATAAGTTTATCATCTGTGTTTAGTCACTCACTTGTGTCCAACTCTTTGCAACCCCATGGACTATAACCTGCCAAGTTCCTTTGTCCATGGGGTTCTCCATGCAAGAATACTGGAGTGGGTTGCCCTGCCCTCCTTCAGGGGATCTTCCCAACCAAGGGACGGAACCCAGGTCTCCCACATTGCAGGTGGATTCTTTACCATCTGAGCCACCAGGGAAGCCCATGAATACTGGAGTAAGTAGCTTATCCCTTCTCCAGGGGATCTTCTCAGCCCATGAATCTCTGGCATTGCAGATGGATTCTTTAACAGTTTAGCTATCAGGAAAGCCCAAAGATAGTCGTGTGTGTGCATCCTCCATTGTATCCAGCTCTTTGTGACCCCATAGACAGTAGCCTGTCAGGGTCCTCCGTCCCTGGGATTTCCCAGACAAGAATACTGGAGTGGGTTGTCATTTTCTCTCCAGGGAATCTGCCCAACTCAGGGATCAAACCCAGTCTCTTACATCTCCTGCTTTGGCAGGCAGATTCTTACCACTAGCGCCACCTGAGAAGTTAGTCATAGGGGAAAGTAAAGTTAAAACAAATTTAGGAATTATCTGATCTAATCAGCTAATTTATAGGTGAGAAAATTAACATGCAGAAGAGTTTCTCAACTTGCCCCAAACCAACAATCAAATCATGTCAGGGGAGAACCATGACTGAGTTATATTCCTTGAGACTTTTCAGGAAAAGTTCAACCACTGCAACACAGTAGAAGAGAATAGTCTTGTGTGTTTGAAAAAGTCAGATAAGGGTTTGATATAAGGGAAAAGTAGACACCAACTGAATGGAGACGGATGTGCTGTTTGTGTTGTTAATGACCTTAAATATGTCCCTGGATAAGCAATCACCTATAAGCTTGTTTTGTTTCCAAAGATGCTCTTTTTAAGACAGGCATACGTTGAACAGCTAGCTGTGTATTGAATTTACTCACTGTGATTTCATTGTATTCTTAATGGGTAGTTTCTGAAGTAAGAAATGAGAATGAATCATAATGCTTTAATGGATGTAGGTTATTCTAGCTATCCCGTGTGGTTCCTAGTCTTGACCACCTCCATCTTCCTAGCAGCTTTTCTTTATCTTGAAAAGATGGAAATTTGGGTGTTAATGCCTCCCCATCCTCTGGCAGTGGCTTAGACACACATTCATGGCCTTTGCTTTAAATTAAAAGAGCTAACACTTTTCATAACCCTCCTGTGATTATCCTGACAGCCTGCTTTAGGCAGAATGACCATTTAAAGCACATTTCATCAATGCATTGATGGAAAAGTACAACGCCTCCTTCTCAGCTGGTCTCCAAGCACGTTTTTACATTTTCCTTCCCTGCTTTCTAAACTGATTTTCATCCCTCAAATGTTTCAGAGGCTTTCTCCTTTGTCTGTATTTTGGTTCACTGAAGTCTGCACAGTCAACACAATTACTGCTTACGCCTGACTTCCAGAAATTTTACTATCATTGAGAAGAGACGCAAAACTCAAAAATGCTCTTCTTTTCAAGATAAGCCTATGTGGGACATCTATGTGTTGAATTTACTCACTGTGCCTTTGAGTAGGTTATTAGAGGGTAGATTTTAGAGTAAGAAATGCATGAGAATGAATCATAATGCTGTAATAGATTTGAGTTTGTGATTAAATGCTGAATTAGATTTTAGGAGTCTACAGCTAGCAACAATTTGATGTATTATGAATTTCGAGATGAACCATAAGACATGAGCTTGAGGAACTCACTGTGTGTACCACCCTACTCATCCTGAATTATCCAGCTTGCCCAACTTTTGAAAACCACAGCAAAGCTTTTCCTGCCACTGCAACCCATGCTGATCTTTCCCTTCTGCGAACATCAGCTGAATTTTATAGTGTGTACCAAACAATTTAGCACTTAGCACTAATTAAATGAGGTTAAATAAAATCACTTCTGTAGAAGTGCCTGCTGTAAACTGTACAAGACAGATGCACGGCATTATTGCCACCATTAATTAGATTAATTGGCTTTTGTATGTTCATTTTTCCTCCTTGGCTCTTTTGTAAGTCTTCAACTGGAGGTTCCATATCAGCTAATTCATAATGTAAGGAGAGGTGATGCTAAATAGCTGTGGATTTATTAAAGGTGGGATTACTTGATGGGTCTGATTCATGGCTTATTATCTACAATAGGCATGTTTCTTCTGCCGCCATTTTATCCTTGAAAATCCTCCCTCATCCCTACAAGGGGAACCATGCCAGAGCTCCATCCAGCTATGTTTAGACTGCCAGAAGTGAACTAACTGAAACATGATTTATAATCTTAAATCCAGGGAAATGATATTACTAATTAAATCGTGAAACATTAGGCAGGCTGTCAAGCACAGATATATTTAAAGTCATAACAGCCTTTGCCTATTTGTAAAGTGTTTGCATATTGAATGATTCTAGTGAAATTGTTTCTATTTATCAGACCAAGTATAAAGTATTCATCACCAAGGCATCTTTAAACAAGACAGACCATCTAAGATAAACCCAAACCCAAGAGAGCAATTTCTCCTTCATTTCACATTTTCCATTTCTCTACAGCCCTTCTGTGAATCTGAGCTTCACCCAGTTTTGGAGTCAGCAGTTTCAAAACTTGGCAACTTCTAGAAGCGAAAGTGCATGATAACGTGAGGCAGAAGGAAGAGATAGAAGCAGCAGAGCCCAGATACCTATCTCATGCTGGGTTCATTCTCAAAACACTAATCCTGCCTGTCCCATTCCACAGATGAGAAAACCAAAACAGAGATGTGAAAAGGAAAAATTATTCTCATTTATGGCCTGGCTAACAAGGGGCAGAACATGTGGAACTGAGGACCCTCTGATGCTGATGTTGGTGGTCCTTTGAGGCCAGTTTCACTTTCTGGGAGGAAACTTTTCCTCCCAGGCTCTCTCTACCTTTATACCTATTGAAATTCTTAAGTTTGATGATAAGAAATGGCTTCCCAGGTGGCGCTCATGGTAAAGAAACTGCCTGCTTATGCAGGGAACATAACAGGTGCGGTTCAATCCCTTGGTTGGGAAGATCACCTGGAGAAGAGCCTGGCAGCCCACTCCAGGAGTCTTGTCTGGAAAATGGCATGGACAGAGGAGCCTGGTGGGCTATGGCCCATAGCGTTGCAGAGTCAGACACAGCTGAAGCAATTTAGCAGGCATGCAGCACGATGATAAGAAAACTAAGAAAAATGAGTAGATGAAGGTGTCAGTGCTCTTCAGAGATGGTCACATTCACAAGTAAAATTCTTGTAAGGGATAAATGTCTAAATTCAAGAGTGATGAAAACTCTTTGGGTTTGGGGGTCTAACAGATCTTTTGTTCCACTGCCAGGGTACACAGAGAACTCCTCAGGTCTAGGTATCCTCATCTTTAAAGTGAGATAATGATACATATATCAACAGAGTTTACGAAGATTTAACGGAGATAATTTTTAGATATTTACAAGAAGGCAAAGGAAAGGGCACAGCGGGAGACAGTAGGACTTCTCTACATTTCCTAAATCATATTCCTGTGTTTGCTTGTTCTCTGCTTGAAGATGGCCTTAAATACTGCATATTCTACAAATTTTGGCAAACATGATAGGCACATCCTGCTTCAGCACAAAGTATTATATTGAGCATAATAAAATTGTGGTTTAAGATGAAAGGCTTGAAAATCAAGTTAAATAGAATACTGAAGCCTTAATTGAAGTACCAAAATGATTGCTTTAAAATCTCTTTATCTTGCTTTGTTACTTTGCTATCTGGTTTTGAAGGGAAAGAAGCCACCAGCTGACCTAACTTATACTCTAACAGCTTTCTGTCACTGTCGCAAATGTGTAGACAGATACCGTCTCTTATCCTGAGAGTGTTAGAGAATCGCAGTAAATTACATGCATGGAGGTGAAGAAAGGTCTTTGGCATTAAATCCCAGGCTGGGACTTCGTCTTCATCCCATATGGATTGTTAACTTGCCAAATTCAAGACTACAAACTATTCTTCATAATTAGATTTCGAAAACCTTTTTCTGATTTTTCTTTTTCTGTAATCAGGATTTGCCACTTAAAATTGTAAATTGCAAATGTATTGCCAGGGTCCATATCTGATCATTTTTTATATCTTCTCTAAACTCCAGTGTGGAGGGGGAATTGCCTTTGTTTTCAGTGTCACATTTGGGTGGCTTTAAATTGCTAACCCTGATGTGAGTGAACAGAAGAGGGAACAAGAAGGATGCGCCGCTCTTTGGTCCTTTGGCATGCAGGATCCAACCCAAGCTCGGTGCTGAATTGCCGAATCTCTGGCTCCACCTGTCTCAGCCTCAACTCCCACCACTCTGCCATTTAGTCTTCACTCAATCACTTGTTCTCTGGTTCTTTCACATGAAATGACTGCCCTTTGCCCTGATCATGTAATACCGTATAACTTTTGATAATGAAAGGAATGCATTTATTTCTTGTGCTTGAAAATGATGCATAAACTGAGACCCATCCGGACCAGCCAGAAAATCTGATCAACCGACCTATGCAAATCTCCTCTTCAGTATCCTCCAGGCTCCTTCAACACTGATTATGAGTCCCAGATTCTTTTTCTTTTTTTTTTTTAATTGGGGATATAATCACTTTACAATATTGTGTTAGTTTCTGCTGTACAACAGGGTGAATCAGTCATATGTATACATATGTTCCTGTCCTTTCAGACCTCCTCTTGCCTATCCCATCCATCTAGGTCATCACAAAACACCAAGCTCCCTGTACTATACAGCAAGTTCCCACCAGCCATCTAAGTTTTTATATCTAGTCTTTTTTTTTTTTTTTGGTATGATTCTGTTCTTACATACTTTGTATGGATGCATTAGCTCACCAATCAGGTTTCTAACCTCAAAATAGAGACTTTCCTCCTTGAGTGCCTACTGATGCTATGGAATGGTCCAAGTAGATAGTCAAACACTGAATGAATAAATGCATCAATTAAAACTCTTTAGATAGCTCCCTCTCTTTTTAAACGGGAAAAAATAAAGGTGATAATTGTGATAATGGTAGCAACACCTAGAAATATTAAAAATTGCTCTTCTTTATAAAAATCTGAAAAGGAGTACCCTAGAATTACCCTATTTTCTATTAATATGAGTGGTTGTATTTCAGTGAAAGGATCATTGACCCAAAGAGGTTAGTTGACTTGACTTATAATCCTGACCCTGATGAAATAACTCTGTGATCTTAAATGTGTCACTTCAAGTGGATAAAGCCCCCACTTTTCTGATCTATGAATTGAGTTAATAAAACAGTTTTTCTCCCTCTAAATCACAGCCATCCTGTGATAAAGTATTTGATACCATAACTTCATTAAAATCATACTTTATATAAGAAGGATTTCATTCTTCATCCTTGTATAGAAATGCCATGAAGTGCTTAGCATACAAGATTGTGAAGTTTTGTTAATAATCTTATGTCATATGTATCACCAAATCCATCTGCAGCTGAGGAAATGGAGATGAAGAAGGATTAAATAAATTGATCAAGTTACTAACTGCTGGAACTGGGAGTCAACCTAAGGTCCATCTGGCTCTATAATCAGGAATTGAATCATGTCATGGCTCCAGCAAATCTAATGATTTCTCAGTGGGTGATTGGGAGGTAATATATCAGAAGATCTTATGATTCATTAAGCATAAGTGGCTCCATGCAGATTCCATCCAAATGTTTTAGGGTAGTGCAGCTGTAAGACATTGATTTTATTTCTCCACTGAGAAAAGTGGGTAGTTTCTATGTAGAAGTTAAAAGAAAGACTTTTCTAGGAAGAAAACCCTCATGGGTATGCCATAAGCTTTCATTGGTTTACATATTTTTCATTCCCACTACATGATTTTTAGAAAGAAATAGACCCTTCTTAGGAAGCCCCCTTTTACAGTAACAAGAACAAGAGCAGTATTTTATTTAGGTTTCTGTTTTTGCATTACACCATGTGCATGCCATGGTTGTGTATCAAGAATGGATGAAAACTTCTCTCCAGGTAAGACCTCAAAGAGATATGGAAAGACATGTATTAATGGATATCTATTTAGTCTATTGAACATGTTGCCATTCTATTGAGGACAAGGATTATACAGGATGCCCTGATCAACCTTGGTCTTTGCAAGTTAAAGGAGAATATTTAAATGTGCTACAGCAGCACCATTAGGTGTAATAGGAGCCCATTTTCAGACTATACCTGACCAGAAAATATATCTATAAATCTCTCCCATATGATACTCAGAGAGAACTCTGCCACAGAGCTTGGGGTCAGAGAACACAAAAATAGAAAGATAAAGCCAGAGAGAACTAGGAACAGCAGCAGCCCCTCCCAGAATCAGCCAAGGACTCCAGAAATATCAGTGATCAACAGTTAGGAGAAGAAAGAGGAATGTGTCCTAACTTGAAGGAGGCCACAGACTGAACCTCAAGCATGTCCTTTCTTAGACTACATGATAAATAGCAGTTACCTTGTTCCTTAGTGGAGAATTCTAGAGATCAAGCAGAGCCCATACTTCTTCTGCAGTTTGCTGACATAAGAGCTATAAGACCACTGTAGGTAAGGCTCAGTACAGTAAATTAGCATGTTCTTTCCAAATCTCCCTTCTGGCTTCAGGAAGTGCAGAGCTTCATGAATGACTGGTATTATTGTAGATATTCAAGTAAGATATTGTTAGATATTTGAGTGAAATGAACGATGCTCAACCATTAGGAGTCAAGATTTTCTTGCATAGATATGCAAATATTCCCTGTGGAATATGGTCTTACTATGACATACATTTACCTGGCAATGTTACAAAATATACTTCCAAATGGGTTCTGACTTTACCATGAGAATAATTCCATGAGGTAAACAAAGTCAAACTTATTAAGCCCATTTTACAGATCAGAAATTTGGTTACTGATTTTTATTCCTGGGGCTCTCTGTTGGAAGACTGAGGGAATGAAAAGTGCTCACCAAACTAGAAGCTATCCCGAGATCAAAAAATGAGGCAATCTGCTCCATAAAATCAATGGGTTGGTTTATTATAGGGTAACTTACAGAGTGGGAACAGAATCTGGTGGATAACAGTTCAGAAGCTATACTCCATACTGCTGAGGGACCATTGGCACAGTTTTACGGTTAACCTAGGGTACAGGGGTAAGTGCTTAGAAACAATGTGCATTCCTAAATCAAGATTTTTGAATCTTGTAACTAGTTTCATGGGCTTCCCTGGTGGCTCAGATGGTAAAGAATCTGCCTGTAATGAAGGAGATCCAGGTTTGATCCCTGGGTCAGGAAGATCCCCAGAGAAGAAAAGAGCAACCCACTCCAGTATTCTTGATGACTCATTGGTAAAGGCCCTGATGCTGGGAAAGACTGAAGACAAGAGTAGAAGGGAGTGACAGAGGATGAGATGGTTGGATGACATCACCAACTCAACGGACATGAGTTTAAGCAAACTCCAGGGGATAGTGAAGGACAGGGAAGCCTGGCATGCTGCTGTTCATGGGGTCACAAAAAGTCAGGCAAGACTAAGCGACTGAACAACAACTAGTCTCTTGGGTGCCAGGAACATACTAGCAAAGGTCTTCATCATTGCCTGGGGAATAACACAGCCTAGAGGCCATCTGTTCCTGATGATTATTAAACAGTGCCTATTATTTACAAAGCCCTTGACAACAGAGAAGTAGTTTAGTGCACAGTATAGTCCTGGGTAGAATCAACAGAAAGATAGAAGGAAATACAAGGGCTCAAGGTGGTGTTAGTTATGCTACCAGCCACACACACTATCCAAATATTCAAGCTATATAAACATTAAATATAGCTGGTAATATAACAGTAATAATGCTAATAGAACAATGCTACCAATAACTAATATTTAATGAGCACTCACTATGCATTAGGCACTCAACTATCATCTCAACTTCTGACTTATAAAACAGAAATTTTACAATTTCTCAATCCTAAATGGGAGACATAGTTACTGTCCCATCACTTCACCTACCCTGTATGGTGGGGTGCTTTTGCATGTTAAATAGTAAGTGTTCATTTATCAGCCTATCATCTGGACAAATCAGTTCCTTTCTGCAGCTTACCAAGCTACCCACATTCAGCACCTCCATCTGTTTAGATTTCTCCATCCAGCTTCTTAATAACAGTACCTAAAACATGACTAATAAGAATAAAAATAATAGTGCATTTCTTCCATTGTGAAAACCTGTCTCACTGACAAAATATATTACATGTTTGATCTATACTGTATCCCTGGTATATATTAATCATAATTCTCATTTTTAGATACGATAGTTAAGCTTTGCTGCTGCTGCTAAGTTGCTTCAGTCGTGTCCGACTCTGTGAGACCTCATAGACGGCAGCGCGTCAGACTCCCCCATCCCTAGGTTTCTGCAGCCGAAAACACTGGAGTGGGCTGCCATTTTTCTTCAAGTTAAGCTTTAGACCACTGACTTTTCTAACTCATCCTAGTAGCAAAGCAAGACTCATAGGATTTTTTTTTCATTTCATTCCGTAGCTACTTCTGCTTCAAGTGACTGTCCCTCTTTTTTCCAAGCCTTTTTTGTCCATATGTCTTCTTCAAAGCCTCTTACAACAACAGCTTCTGCAGTGCTCCCTGCTGTCCTGAGGGAATCTAAGTTCCTGAACAATTTAAAGGAAGCTCTCCTACAATGATTATCTCTTGTTCTATTTCTCTCTAAAGAACATGCTTATGCAGGTGGGAGCCAAGTGGTCAGGCTGCTATGGTGCTCTTTCTACAGGAAATGCTCTTCTGTTTATCTTCCTAGAGTATTAGAATAGTCAGTTCAAGTGTCTCCTCTCTTTGGAAGCCCAAAATCATTTCATCCAGCACTTCTCTCTTTGGGTCTGATCTGTTTCCAGCACTGATTCTTAGTAAAACATGGGCAGTGCTTGCTTCCCCCACATCGTGACCCATCTGTCCCACCCACCATACTTGGGATCCTAAAGAGCTCAGAACATAACTTGGTCATGCCTGTGTAACCATAGCCTAGCACAGTAGATGCAAACCTACAGTCAGTTATTACCATTATTATTTTTGGCCCCATCAGGCCTTAGTTGTGGCTCTTGGGATCTCCGTTGTGTAATGGAGGATCTTTCTTTGTGATGCATGGATTCTATAGCTGTGGCATGTGGACTTGGTTGTTCCATATCATGTGGGATCTAGTTCCCCAACCAGGGGTCAAACCTGAGTCCCTTGCACTGTAAGGTGTATTCTTAATCATTGAATCATCCGAGAAGTCCCTACAGTCAATTTCTGAGTGAATAAATAGAAACAGAAAATCTGTTGCCTGTGTTACAGGGCAGAATGTCTACTGCTGCTGTAAAGCAGCTGTGCCCTGATGGGAGCTGAAGTGGCTAAAGAAGCCGCCTCTTTTTTCGTGCATCCTTAATTGCTGCTCTTACCTGCAACATTACCAGCATAATGTGCTAATTCTTCCTGCATGTCATCTGAATACATTTTTAAATGTATGTGGAGCCTAATCCTCATTCCCCTCATTTGTAAAGGCCAAAGTTGAGGTGTTGTGAAAGTCTCAGCTCATGCATCAGTGAGTTTCTTTGCAGTTCAATCCATGAGGCCATTAGTTACCTAATCTCACTCTCATTCTGTTCCTGGAGTAAAAGAAAAAAAAAATTCCAAGGACAGTGTAACTGTCTCCATTAAAGGGAAATAAGAGTGAGATAATTAAGAAATATTTCCCAGACTAATTAGCCTATGGGAAAGAACAACTACAAAAAATATCAGTAAGCCTTGATTGACATTTACATTAATGAACTTGAGTTCCAGACAGAAACTATGCGATCTCCTAATAAATATTAGTTTGGAAACAACACAACAATAGGTTCTATTATATGGCACTCTCTTCTTCAGAAAACTAGCTGTTAATAAAATATGCCCAGCAAGGGGTCTGGTACAATGCTATTTCTATCTCACAAAATCCATATTGTCTATTTCTAGTCAATAAAACTCACCATCTAATAAAACTCAATTGTGCATGATCCTGGGGCCCAGAAATTGTGGATAATTGAAATGAAAGACACAGAAATACAAATAATTGGCTGTAGTCAATAGCCTTGATGATCCCTTTCTTTTGGCTTTTTAAATATAGTTGCATTTATCAGCACTCTTTCCTAATCTCAGCATACATTATTCCTCAATACTCCCCAAGACCTGACCCCACCCCAAAACTGTATTCTCTGAGAAGAGGCATTATTTTTCAGAAAGATCACTGAACTTTATAATCAGTTACACTAAGCTTCAAATTGCCAGTCTAGTTCTTCCTGGTTGTGTGACCTGAGCTTTTACACTAGAAATTCAGTTTCCTTCTTTGTATAATTGGGATAAGAATATCTACTCTACAGATTATTGAGACAATTGAAACAAATTGAAAGGGACAGTGCATGCCAACATAACTAGCACGGTTCTCTATTTGTTCTGCTACACTGGGCAAAGAAGCACTGAGATCCTCAAGAGAAAGCAAACAGGGACCAAAACTAAGAAACTAAGAGACCCTAAAATACTCAAAAAGGATATAATTATTCTCTGTATAAGTAACAAATGGCCAGACTTTTTAGGTCTTCTGTAGCCTTATAACTGCAACGTCTCTGAGAATTCATTCTGGTTGGAAAGTAAAAGTGTTAGTCAGTCAGTCAGGTCTGACTCTTTGTGACCCCATGGACTGTAGCCCACCAGGCTCCTCTGTCCATGGAATTTTCCAGGCAAGAATACTGGAGTGGGTAGCCACTCCCTTCTTCAGGGATCTTTCTGACCCAGGGATTAAAGCTGGGTTTCCTGCATTGCAGGCAGCTTCTTTACCATCTGAGCCACCACGGAAGCCCCCATTCTGGCTGAAGAGAGGGTGTTTCCCATATCAGCTTGAATGGAGGCTAAGTGTGTATCCAGAAAGCAACAGGAGCATTGGTAGCTGACAACTCAGCATCCCATCAAAGCTCAGTATTAGGAAAGAGAAGAGCCCTGGAAAACCTGTACTTCTTTGGACCTCAGTTTTCCATGGAGGATGTAAGCTTGCCTCATTTCCCCTGTGTTTCTATTGGGTGGGTCAAAATGTTTGTTGGGGTTTTCTGTAAGATGCTACAGAAAACCGGAATGACCTTTTCAGCCAACCTAAGTATTGATGTTCAGTTACTAAGTCATATCCAACTCTGAGACCCCATGGACTGCAGCACACCAAGCTTCCGTGTCCTTCACTATCTCCCAGAATTTGTTTAAACTCATGTCCATTGAATCAGTGACCATCTGACCATCTCCTCCTTTGTTGCCACCTTCTCCTCCTGCCCTCAGTATTCCAAGCATCAGGGTCTTTTTCAATGAGTCGGCTCCTTGCATCACATGGCCAGTATATTAGAGTTTCAGCATCAGTCCTTCCAGTGAATATTCATAGTTGATTTCCTTTAGGATTGACTTGTTTGATCTCCTTGCTGTCCAAGGAACTCTCAAAAGTCTTCTCCAGCTCCACAGTTCAAAAACACCAGTTCTTCAGTGCTCTGCCTTCTTTATGGCCCAACTCTCACATCCATACATGACCACTGGAATAGCCAATATTATACATGTCTGTACTGGGTGAGGAAGGATGGACTTGAAGAGAGAGAAGAAAAACTGAATGAGCAACTCAAATGATCATAGGAAGAACTTCTATTTATCAAAGTATTATCTATTTCCTTTTGAAACAGCAAATACTATTTCTTCCTGAGCAGACTTTAAGTATATCTCACTATCTAGCTATTTCCACTTCTACTCCTTTTTCTATACCTACTATCACCAACATTTACATGGAGATCTATACCTCTAACCACATCTTCATACATATTACCATCATTCTCTCCACCAAAAATTAGGTATGGAGACCTAGGGGTTTTGTGTTCATTTTTCTGTTTTGTTTCATTTCTAGAGTGTTTACACAAACTGTGATCCTTGCCTGGTCTTGTAATGAAAGTTGCTCTTTGCCACATAAACTTCATTTATTCCTATTTCATCCTCTAAAGCTAGGACATTCATAACCTCCTTCATGTAGACTTATTGATAGCCGTGATCTTTATTCATCATGCAGTTCTCTGAAGTCTTGCATAATGTATTGCTGTAGCAATAATGAACCCTAAATCTATATGAACTAACAAAAGATGTGGAGTTTGAAATTGTGTCACCGAAACCATCTAGGACATGCAGTCTTCACACTTAAAGACTGTGATGCCCCATTTTCAATTAAATATCATTCCCATTTTTTCTCTCAAGGATGGAGCCACGACTACTCCATCATATGTAGCCCCAGTGAGTGTGTGTGTTAAGTCACTTCAGTCATGTCCGACTCTTTGTGATGCTATGGATTGTAGCCTGCCGGTCTCTTCTGTCCATGGGGATTCTCAAGACAGGAATACTGGAGTGGGCTACCGTGCCTTCATCCAGGGGATCTTCCTGACACAGGGATTGAACCCGAGTCTGTTACATCTACCTGTACTGGAAGGTGAGTTCCTTACCACTAGTGCCACCTGGGAAGCCCATGTGGCCCCAGAGCTGTAGCTGAATCAGAGAGGCCTGAAAAATGGTCTTAAGACTTCATATTTTAAACTTATTCATTACTGCAGCCATAGAGTGAACAGAAGTGGAAGATGAACTAACATGGGGGCGGGGGAGTGAAATACCTGAGTGCTAACCATAGGACTAAGGAGCTTCCCTGCTGGCTCAGTGGTAAAGAATCTCCTTCTTTAGATTCTCCTAAAGAATCTCCCAGAAGACTCAAGTTTGATCCCTGGGTCAGGTAGATCCCCCAGAGAAGGAAATGCAAACTACTCCAGTGTTCTTGCCTGGGAAGTCTCATGGACAGAGGAGCCTGATGGGCTACAGTCCAAGGGGTTGCAAAGAGTTGGACATGACTCAGCGACTAAACAACCACCACCACAAGACTGAAGTGTGTGTGTGTGTGTGTGTGTGTGTGTGTGTGTGTGTGTCATGTGTGTGAAATCCACAAAGTCAAGTTAACACTGGAACAGGCTGACTGGAAGCAGTGGAATCCTTCTGTATACATTGATTAGATTAATTGTCACATCCTCCAGGCAGTGTCCCTGCATCAGGAAAGCTCTGGCAACTGTAAATAACATGCTCCTTGCTCTTTTACTATGGTATATGCTATTTTGTCGTGAAGAGTCAGACACAACTGAGCCACTGGACTGAACTGAACTGATGCTATTTTGTGTTTTGAAGATGTACCATTCCCAACTGCTTTAGGTCTTAGAAATAGCATTCTCTAAGAGGTGACCCCTTCCTATCTAGACTAGATAATATGTCCCTGCCCTGCATTATCCCATTTATCACTTTTTCCTTTCACATGATACATATTGTGTTTCATGTACACACCCGTCTTCTTTACCAGAACATAATTCCAAGAACTAGATGGCCCTTTCCATCTCTACCCTTTACTGCATAGAATAGGCGTGGATGCAGCATTGAGGTTCCATCAGTGTTTTTTAAATGTTTGAATAAATATATGAATAAATAAAGCTACCCATTACAATTTTATGATATCTTTTTCTTTATTTTATTTAAAATTTGTTTTCTATGTTAATTTTAATTAATTTTATTTGAATATAAGTGAGAAAAGAGAGAATAGAAAGGAAAAGCTTCATTTTGGCTGGATCTACATAAGACTTGGTGTGGAAAACAACTCTGTCAACCAGTCTTTTGACCTTAAATTGTAATCAAACATAGACTCTGAGCTTATTCTCCAATTATGTAGATGTCATGGCTTAGAATCCAATTACATAAGTGAAGCCCAATTCTAGAGAAATTTTCATTATCAATACTCATGTGTTGAAC
Organism: Nanger dama; assembly: GCA_917880005.1. Classification (NCBI taxonomy): domain Eukaryota; kingdom Metazoa; phylum Chordata; class Mammalia; order Artiodactyla; family Bovidae; genus Nanger; species Nanger dama. Next base: position 61,149,794 of record CAKJTW010000004.1, on the reverse strand, counting down.
ATAAAACATGGCTGTTTTGGATTTTTCTCTTAAGGATGGCATTAAAACCCAGATGAATGGATAAGAAAGCTGTGGTTCATATACACTATGGAATACTACTCAGCCCTTAAAAGAATAAATTTGACTCAGTTCTAATGAGATTGATGAAACTGGAACCGATTATACAGAGTGAAGTAAGCCAGAAAGAAAAACACCAATACAGTATACTGACACATATATATGGAATTTAGAAGACAGTAATGATGACCCTATATGTGAGACAACAAGAGATACAGAGGTATAGAGTGGACTTTTGGACTCTGAGGGAGAGGGAAAGGGTGAGATGGTTTGGGGGAATGGCAGTGAAGCATGTGTATTTTCCTGTAAGAAATGAAGCGCTAATCTATATTTGGTGTAGGATGCAGGATGCACGGGGCTGATGCACAGGATGATTCAGGTAGAGGATGTGGGGTGGGAGGTGGGAGGGGGGCTTCGGCATTGGGCGATTGTGTTCACCTATGGCTGATTCGTGTCAATGTACGGCAAAACAAATACAGTATTGTAATTAAAAAAATAAATAAATTAAAGAAAAAAAAAAACATGTCTAACTATAAGGTACTTACATTCTGGTAAGGAGAGATGGATGTGTGTGTGTGTGTGTGTGTGTGTGTGTGTGTGTGTGTGTGGTGTGTTTGCCAGGTATAGAGATAGTGTCAGCAGCAGCAATAGAGATCAGGATGAATTTGTACCTGCCAGTGAACAGATGGCAAGTCTTGCATATGTGGAGAAATTGGTGGCCATTCTGGGTGAAAGAAATTACAAGATCATGGTCACCCAGGGTCTTGTAGCCTGGAGATTGATGCTGTTTTGCTGAAGCAAACAGTCTGTGGAGAAGGGCACTAGGTCATAAACCAGGAGGTAAGCCAAAGGGATGCCCAGCCAAGGCTTTCTCTACCATGTTTGGTATTTAGGGACAATTCAGTTTTGCTGGATTTCCTGGAGAAGTTCAGAGCAGTGAGCACAGATTTCCTCAATGAAAAACAAAGAATTAAAAATGCTAGATAAAAGAGACACATTAGAGATTATTAGAGACACAGATAGGGCTTCCCTGGTGGCTCAGAGGTTAGAGCATCTGCCTGGAATGCGGGAAACCTGGGTTCGATCCCTGGGTTGGAAAGACCCCTGGAGAAGGAAATGGCAACCCACTCCAATACTCTTGCCTGGAGAATCCCATGGAGGGAGGAGCCTGGTAGGCTACAGTCCATGGGGTGAGGAAGCCTAGGGCAGAAAGCTGGAGGAGCAGAGGCCCCTCCCCCCTTGTCTGTGACTGCATCTTACAGGTGTTTGTGGTCAGAGTTGGAGAAACCCAGATCCTGACTAAAGGCTGAATATCCCTGGGCTCCTTTTCCTTTGCATCTGCTGATGTTCCTCCTACACAACACCAAGTGAGGGCAAGAGGCCAGCATACAGTAGGGCCCACAGGTTCTTAAACATATTGGTGTCATGATTCATACATCAAAACTGTTTCTTCATTCAAGATACTTAGAATGACTCAACACTCCTATCCTGGAGGACCTCGCATTCTTAATGGAGCCATATTGAGTGAAGTTTTAGTATGGAGCCTAACACACCAATATGAAGGGGCCGTGGCTTTTGTAAAGCAGAATAAAGTAAAAATAAAATAAAAAAAAAATAAGTATACAAGCCTTTAGGGGCCTCCCAGGTGGCACTAGTGATAAAGAACCTGCCTGTCAAAGAAGGACTCATAAGAGATGCAAGTAGTATCCCTGGGTTGGGAAGATTCCTTGGAAGAGGGCATGGCAATCCACTCCAGTATTTTTGCCTGGACAATCCCACAAAGAGAGGAGCCTGGCAGACAATGGCCCATAGGGTCACCCAGTCAGAAAGGATTGAAGTGACTCAGTAACAGAGGCATACGTGCCATTTCATATAGACCTTAAACTTCATTTTTGTTTTCACTTAATTATTTCACTAAGATTCGCTACTTTATCTTTTTTTGACCTTTTATTTTATATTGTTATATAAAATGGCTACCGACTCGAGTATTCTTGCCTGGAGAATTTCATGGACAGAGGAGCCCAGCAGGCTACGGTCCATGGGGTTGCAAGGAGTTGGACATGACTGAGCAACTAACGCACATAGTTAATTTACAGTATTGTGTTAGTTTCAGGTGTGGCCAAGTGATTCAGTTATACATATATCCCCTCTTTTTCAGACTCTTTCCTCATATGCATGATTACAGAATATTGAGTATAATTCTCTGTGTTATATGGTAGACCCCTATTGGTTGTTTTGTATATAATAATATATATATGTTAATCCCAAACTTCTAATTTTATCTCTCCCCCCCCACATTTTCCCTTTAATAACTGCAAGTTTGTTTTTAAAATCTATGAGTCTGTTTCTGTTTTGTAAATAAATTATTTTGTATGAGTTCATCCTTCAACTGCCACACATTGAGCCTTCCACTAAACCAGCAGTCTCCGAGCACCTAGAGCTCCAGGGTAAGCTGTGCTCTACTCTCAAAACCAAACTGAAGAATTAGTCCCTGAGGTTGAAAGAAAATCTATTTGATTTGGTTACTGACAGAAGAATAAGTGGCTCTATTACTCCTCTCTAATCTCTTAAGAAGGTGTAGAGGAGCCCACACGATTTGAGCCTCTCCAGTTGCTAACCCTCCAGTCTCTGTCTCTCTCTCTTCTTCTCTCACTGTATCAGTCTCTCTTATACACACTCAGCTCTGTATCAGCCTTCTTGAATAACTCATGATTCTACAAGGAGTTATGCTCCACCCACTACCATCAGCTTTTGCAGAGACAACTGTTCCTCCCTACAACACTTCTTGCCTCTTCCTTCCAAGATGCCATTGATGCAATTTATTATATTTGAGACAAAAATAGATTTTCTTACACTTCAATCTTACAACTGTTCAGACTTTATTTCTTCATGGAAATAAACCTCTATGGTAATTGTCCATTCACTTGTCTTACTTTTTCTGCTACAAGACTATGAGCTATTCCTAAGAAAAGGCCATCATTTTTATTTTTAATCAAGAAATTCTGGGAGTTCTCTGATGGTCCAGTGGAAAAGAGTCTGAGCTCCCAATGCAGCAGGCCCGAGTTTGACCCTGGTTGGGGAATTAGATTCCACGTGCTGCAACTAAAGAGTTCATATGCCATAACTAAAGATTCCACGTGCCATAGTTAAGACCTGGTGCAGCCAAATAGATAAATAAAAATACTTTTTAAAGAAATAAATTCTAGTATCTTTATAATAGGGTAAACAGTGCTGAGTAAGGTATTTGATAGAAATCTCCCTGTTTCCAGAACAACACTCACCCGTGAGTATGCACACACAGGTCTAACAACTGAAAAAAATCTCCAAAATGCCATCTGATCACCCTCAGGCTACTGAACAAATAATTATTCCCATTTGAAAGATGTTAAAGAGAGGTTGATATAATCTCCTCGAGCAGGCCCAGCCCTGGACAAAGCAGTGGTACAATTTGCTTTGAGAACTCACCTATGTTGGTGTAGCCTTCTTCAGATGACTTTCACCTCCTCTCTGGAAGGTGAATGGGGTCTCAGTGCTGACATCTAGAGATCCTGTATTTGTCACCTGAGAAAACGTCAATATGCTCATGTACAGGGTGTTCCAGAGAGTGGCAAAGGAGACTCTGGTCTATATCTACTTCTTTTGGCTTCTTATTAGGACTTGATATTGCTGAATAGAGATATTTGAGAATTCTGTGCCCAATCACTGTCATTAATCACAAGAAGGAACTGACATTTTCAAGTATCTGTAGTGGGATTTTGAGCTTTGAATTTCATGGGAAGAATTGAAATGTGATAAATATTGATAACTGCAAATAGCAGGCAGCTGACAAAAATTGTCACTGCTGGTTTGTTGAATTATGCAATTAAAAAAAAATTCATGAGCAGTATTTCATTTTATCCTCAGAATGGCCCAGTTAAAGCAGGTGAGACAGAGGCCACTATTTCATTAACAATGGAAAATGACATCAAAGGCGCAGAGAGGAAGAGCCAGGTATTTGAAGTCAGGAAGTTGGTGCCAGCTCTCTTGACACCAGGGCAGATGTACTTTCCAGAAGCTGCCACTTCAGTTCAGATCCTAGCTGCTAATGTCCAGATGCCTAATGTGCCCAAATCATTCACACCACTGTTTTGTTCTAAAATGCAACCCACACACACGTGTGAGTGCACACACACACGTCCTCTCCCGGTCTTTCCTAAACAAGAGGTAGGACACAAATATATTAGAATTTTTTCAAATCGAATTCAACTTCTTTCAGTTCTAAAGACCTGAACACTCCAGCCATTTCACCTAGAAGTACTTCTAAAAATTTACTGTAGATAAAGAGCCAAGGGCGCAGATTTCGATGTTCATCACAGAATTATGAAAGTCAATATTTGAAAACAAACTTTGACATTAGAAGAACACTCAGAGAATTTATGTTGTATCCATAGACTGGCATCTTGGGAAGCTGTCAAAATTCTCACTTGCAAAGAATATTTCAGAAGATGTGAGATGTTTGTGACATAAGTCTAAATATATACATTAAGAATAAATAAGAATTAAAACTATATCAAATTGTTATTAGCAGGCATCTTGAATCATACACTTATGGATAATTTTTTTCTTTGTTTTAGTCATAATATTTAAAAATAAATGTATGTGAGTAATAAAAATTAAGATTTATTAGTAAAAATGATAAACAATGTATTTTTCAATTAGTGTGCTGTGTTGAGTTCCTCTTACAGCCACTATTCTAAGGAGCTAAAATACATCAGTCTCTACCTTGTGGAGCTCGCATTTGTGTGGGTGGAAGGTTGGAGAGACACAAGTTTGATAATAAGCAATAAACATGCCAAATAAATGACATGACATTTCTTCATTTAACAAACAGTTTATAATGCTTTCTCTGTGCCAGCTGATACTCTAATTAGAAGGTGACATTAAAAAAAGAAAAAAAAAACTGTATAGGATACAGAGCTTACAGGCAAAGGGTGAGTTGCAATTTTAAATAAGATGAGCAGAGGAGAGCTCATCATTGACAGGGTAGCCTTTGAACAAAGTCACAGAAGAGGTAATAGCCTTAGTCAAATAGTCCCTTATTTGAAATCTTGGGGCCAAGTTTGTTTTCAGAACTTTTCACAATTTAGAGAAAAAATTACATGCGTATACTGTTAACTAAACTTCAGTAGGGCCCAAGGCAGTACTCTTTATCAAAGGCAACATATAGCCTGAATATTCACACAAAGTGGTATCTATCAAGAATATATTTGTTGTTTTTGTTCAGTCGCTAAGTTGTGTCAAACTCTTTGCAACACCATGGACTGTAACATGCCAGGCTTCCCTGTCCTGCACTGGCTCCTGGAGTTTCCTCACATTTATGTCCATCGAGTCAGTGATGCCATCCAACCATCTCATCCTCTGTTGCCCTCTTCTCCTCCCAGACTCTATTAGCCCACATCAGTTCATGTTTGGTTTCTCCACTAAATATGTTTCAGGGAATAGTCGTTTAATTTCAAGCCTTTTTGGATTTCAGAAACACAAACAAGGGACTGTAAGGTTTTGTGATGCTCTGCAATCTGAGATAGACTTTCATTTTTATCGTCATCAGGGTGTTCCCCTCTTGCTCCACGTGCCTTCTGATATCAACGTAGCTCAAAGATGGACTTGGAACAGTTCAAATGTTAGTGGATGGTGTGGGTTACTTACTGCCTGTGCTGATGAGCTATCATCAGAAATCCAAATGGCCCAGCTTTCCTACCAGAGGGGATTCCTGCTCTGCAGTGAGACCTAGGGTAGCTTACTCCTGAATGTTCCTCCACTGTAAGAAAATGCCAGTCCATTAAGGCATAAATATTTTGCATAATCTCCTGATAGCCATCTTGTGTGCATACTCAGTCACTCAGTCATGTCTGACTCTTTGTGAGCCCACAGACTATAGCCTGCCAAGGCTCCTTAGTCCATAGGATTTTTCCAGCAATAATACCACTGAGAGAGCTGGGTATTCTGATGGCCATCTTAAACAGCAACTATTCCAAAGGAATGCACTGACGTGGATACACTTGAGAGGTGAATAAAATACATGCTTTGTATTGTGAACATGATGCTAGTCTACATAAGGGATTCATTAAGCATGAGTTGAGGAAATATTTCAATAAATGAAGATGCCTGCCTGCACGCTCATCCACATGTACTGCTCATTCCTTGCCCCACTCCAGAGTCTCCCAGGTGAACTGCTTCATGTTTTCCAGTGTTCTAAGCTACACTGAATACTTTCAAATAGTCTCAATTTGTTTTGGCTTACATATTCCAACAGCTAATTAAAAAAATACTTCAGCATGGAAATGTCACACTGCCACGAGGCAAAGACTTGTTTTTGTTCTGTGTTATATTCTCAGGTCCTTAAACTGTGCCTATAAAACAGTAGACATTGTATATATAATACTTATGTATATATATATAACAACATACACACACATATATGTAATTATGTATAGATGAATTGTAACTGTGTTTTATTATATCTACAATTCCATATATATATGGGAGTCAAGAATATTGCCACAGTTGCCCTTAAACACTCTGAATTCCGATAAAATTGAGGGCAAATATGCTTTTCTACTTTTTTGGACTCCAGGTTAATTGTATAAGTTCAGTTCAGTTCAGCTGCTCAGTTGTGTCCAACTCTTTGCAATCCCATAGACTGCAGCATGCTAGTCCTCCCTCTCCATCACCAACTCCTGGAGCTTACTCAAACTCATGTCCTTTGAGTTGACGATCCCATCCAACCATCTTATCTGCTGTCATCCCCTTCTCCTCCTGCCATCAATCTTTCCCAGCATCAGGGTATTTTCAAATGAGTCAGTTCTTCTCATCAAGTGGCCAAAGTATTAGACTTTTAGCTTCAGCATCAGTCCTTCCAATGAATATTCAGGACTGATTTCCTTTAGGATGGACTGGTTGTATTTCCTTGCTGTCCGAGGGACTCTCAAGAGTCTTCTCCAACACCACAGTTCAAAAGCATCAATTCTTAGTGCTCAACTTTCTTTATAGTTCAACTCTCATATCCCTACATGACTACTGGAAAAAATCAAAGCTTTGACTAGACGGACCTTTGTTGGCAAAGTAATGTCTCTGCTTTTTAATATGCTGTCTAGGTTGGCCATAACTTTTCTTCCAAGGAGTAAGCGTCTTTTAATTTCATGGCTGCAGTCACCATCTGCTGTGATTTTGGAGCCCCCAGAAATAAATTCTGTCACTGTTTCCATCGTTTCCCCATCTATTTGCCATGAAGTGATGAGACCAGATGCCATGATCTTAGTTTTCTGAATGTTGACTTTTAAGCGAACTTTTCCACTCTCCTCTTTCACTTTAATCAAGAGGCTCTTTAGTTCTTCTTCGCTTTCTGCCATAAGTGTGGTATTATCTTCATATCCGAGGTTATTCATATTTCTCCTGGCAATCTTGATTCCAGCTTGTGCTTCATCCAGTCCAGCATTTCTCATGATGTACTCTGAATATAAGTTAAATAAGCAGGTTAACAATAGATAGCTTTAATGTACTCCTTTCCTGATTTGGAATCAGTCTGTCATTCCATGTCCATTTCTAATTGTTGCTTCTTAACTTGCATACAGGTTAACTGTATATGGTACTTGTTTCCTTGGGGTCCATCATGGTTGTGAGGGTTCCATTAAATTCATTTTTATTTCCAACCAGATCATCCAACCCTTCTCCAGTCAGTCTTGCCATAAGTCCTACTCCACCCACTCCACTATACCATTCTTCCAGTCATGACATTATTTGGTGCCCTTTATATGATATTTCATTTTGATAAATGAGTAAGGAGAAAGTGTGAATGTTCAGACATTAAACCTTGATGCAAAAGGAGAGGAAATAGTAGTTTGCTACCGTGTGATCCAAGGTCGTGCCTGTTACAGAGCAAAGGAGCCTACAAAGAATCAAGCTTATTCTCACGGCAGTGAAAATGGAGGTTAATATCAAAAACATGCCGGCTTCACGGTTGCATTATCTGGATTCAGAGCTCTTTAGGATGTGTAACCAGGGCAAATAGCCTAATTTTCTACATTACTTCTCCTTAGCTTAAAAAAAAAAAAAAAAAAAACTTCTTTGAACAAAAGGAAAACAAAAACAAAAAGATTATCCTTTTCAGGGGCCATCGTGAGTTCTGGGAGCAGGCATAAAATCAATAGGGAGAATGCAGGGGAGAAATAATGCCCTTGAGGCTGCGGGCTCTCCTTCCACTCTGACAGCCCTGGCTGTAAAGTTAAGCCCTGCAGTTTCTATGGAGCCAAGAGGCATGGGACAGCTCACATCGGGCCAGGCTACCTGAGTGTTTTGTTTCTGCTAGAACAGTCCCCTTGGCACTTGTGAGCAGCACAGGACCAGCTTCTTAGCTTCCTGGACCACTCCTGCTGGTGATGATGGTCCTGAGTTTTGAGTTTAGCTGCTGTTCAATTACCTCTCTCCTGGCAGTTGAAAATCTAAGCTTCTGTCTCTCTTACATCCCTACATCACTCCAAAACATCTTGGGAATGATGGAACAGGAGAAAAAAATCCTTAATTCTGTCTGTTTAAAACAAACACTATAGTATGACGTCCCTAGTAGTCTAGTGGTTAGGACTCTGCACTTTCACTGCTGAAGGCTGTGGTTCAGTCCCTGGTAGGGGAACTAAGAAAGACTCCATAAGCCACATGGCAAGGCCAAAAACAAAAGATACCATGGAAAGTAAAGGATTTAATTCCCAAGCAAAACTTTTTTTTTTTTTTGGCAAGGCACTGTGAAATGTATTTCTGATTTTAAACGAACAGAACTGGAAATTGGAAAGTATATGTTTGCTGTTATACCTAAATATATAAAAATTTTAATACCTATTATATTTGTCAATATGCTAAACAAATTGAGACTTGAAATGCAGAGACAAATGGTTTTAAACATGCCTAGGATGCAAATATCTCAGCTTGTTTATTCATTTTGTGCAGCCATTAATTCCCTTACACAATATAAGTTATAACTACAAGCCAGGGGCTCTGCTGGTAATTCGCAAATGGCTATTGATAAGGATAATAGGAACATATAATCTAGAGCTACTGGAATAGAGACTTAGGTATTTATTGCTCAGGAACCCCACCCCTATTCTGAAGGGCTCTCAGTTATTTTTATTGACACACCCAAATCTGTACAGTTATTTTAAGAGTATGCCTCAGGATTTCCCTGTTGGTTCAGTGGTTATGATTGCACATTCCCAATGCAGAGGAGTCAGGTTCGATCTCTTATCAGGGAGTTAGATCCAGCATTCTGCAAATAAAAGATCCTGCATACTACAATGAAGATCCCACATCCTGCAGTTAAGACTTGGAACAGCCAAATAGCTAAATTTAAGGGAAATTAGTAATAAAAAAGGTGTGCCTATTTAATACCTACTCCTTGCCCATGTATTAAGCTTTGTGCTGGGAATGCACATGTAACAAACTCAGAATGTGGGAAGTGTCCAGAGGGCAGGCGGCACACGAGGAGTCCTAAGTTGAGGGCCAATTTAGTGTAGGATGTGATGATGTACCTAAGATCCCATACTGGGGCAGAGAAAAGAGGGTTCTAAAATGTAGCAAAAGCACATGACCAGAGCCCATGAGAGAGACAGCCTGCCATGGAAAAAAATTCAAGACAGCTAGATCATTGAATACAGGGGGAAAGCAGTTCATTACAGGGAGTAAATTAGTCTGGAGTTTGTGATAAGGAGACTTGGGGCTGGTATGAGGAATTTGGGCTGTCTCAAAAAGTAATCCCACTCCACGGAAGATTTGCAAACAGAGAACAGACAGAAACACATTCTCTCTTGTGTCCTTCAGATTCATCCTGCTCTGCCTGCAGGATGACTGTTCCTTCTCTGATCATCCTCCTGAGCTTTCTTTCAGGACTTGGTGGTGATGCTAACCTTGTGAGAAGGACTTGGGCGTGTGATGCCCAGGGAAAAAAAAAAGAAAAAAAAAATCTACTCTGCCACTTGCTGGATGTGAGATTTTAGACATCGCCTTGCACAAAGATGTTCTTCCTTAATTGGGCCTCCTAATGGGTTACTAATTAAGTCTACGTTTCAACACTTTAAAAATGTTCTCCTCTGTTGTCATTGTCATATGAATTTCAATTAAATGTCTTAACTCACTGGCCTTGGGCACTTAAGTGGATTGCCAAGATGAAGTCATTTAAACATATATATCTATTTCAAGACCGCTTATGTGAAAGATAACAAAGGAAGTAGCTCTGTGAAGTTTTCCCATGGAGATGATAATGAACCTTTGTCTCCTCAGCCTTAGCAATCCTTGTTTATCCTTCTGCCAGGTGGCTTAGTGATAAAGAATCTGTCTGCTAAGCAGGAGATGCGGGTTCAATCCCTGGAGTTGGGAAGATACCCTGGAGAAAAAAATGACAATCTACTCCAATATTCTTGCCTGGGAAATCCCATGGACAGAGGAGCCTGGCAGGCTACAGCCCATGGGGCTGCAGAGTCAGACATGATTTAGGAACTAAACCGTAACAAAAGCATCATTTTGCTGAGGTCGGCAAAGATCTCTGACCCTAGAATCAAGAACAAATATGATTAGATTACAGGAATGTAATGGCTAACCTAGATAGCATATTCAAAAGCAGAGACATTACTTTGACGACTAAGGTCCGTCTAGTCAAGGCTATGGTTTTTCCTGTGGTCATGTATGGATGTGAGAGTTGGACTGTGAAGAAGGCTGAGCACCGAAGAATTGATGCTTTTGAATTGTGGCGTTGGAGAAGACTCTTGAGAGTCCCTTGGACTGCAAGGAGATCCAACCAGTCCATTCTGAAGGAGATCAACCCTGGGATTTCTTTGGAAGCAATGATGCTAAAGCTGAAACTTCAGTACTTTGGCCACCTCATGTGAAGAGTTGACTCATTGGAAAAGACTCTGATGCTGGGAGGGATTGGGGGCAGGAGGAGAAGGGGACGACCGAGGATGAGATGGCTGGATGGCATCACGGACTCAATGGATGTGAGTCTGAGTGAACTCCGGGAGTTGGTGATGGACAGGGAGGCCTGGCGTGCTGCGATTCATGGGGTCACAAAAGTTGGATATGACTGAGCGACTGAACTGAACTGAAGCTGGTGCAGCCACTAAGGAAAATAGCTTGGAGATTCCTCATAAAACTACAAATAGAGTTGCCATATGATCCAGCAATGCCATTCCTTGGCATATATACAAAGAAAACTATAACTTAAAAGATACATTCACCCCTATGTTCATAGCAGCATTATGATAGTCAAGACATGGAAGCAGCCTAAATGTCCATTTACAGATGAATGGATAAAGAAGACATGGTACAAATATACTGTGGAATGCTAGTCTTAAAAAGGAGTAAGTAATGCCATTTGCAGCAACATGGATGTACTTAGAGATTATCATACCAAGTGAAGTAAATTGGAAAGAGAAAGGCAAATATCATAAGATTATATTTTTGTGGAATCTAAAATATGACATAAATGAACTTATCTATGAAATAGTCTCACAGTCACAGAGAATAAGACTTGTGGTTTCTTAGAGAGAGAGGTTTGGGAGAGTGATGGATAGGGAGTTGGAATTAATAGATGAAAATATTGTGTATAGAATAGATAACAAGATTCTACTGTATAGCAAAGGAAACTATAATCAATATCCTGTGAGAAACCATAATGGAAAAGAATATGAAAAAGAATATATATATATGTATATATATACACACGTGTATATAATTGAATCACTTTTCTATGAAGCAGAAATTAACACAACTGTATAAATCAAGTATACTTCAATTATTTAAGAAAAAGAATAGCAGTCATTTGTTTATCCTGGACATATACTGCATGTGTTTGTCCCAAAGGCACATGTGTCCTTAGTCATATTATAATGCATTAAATATCTGGTAAGCATCAGACACTTATTAAGAAAACTGAAACTTCTTAAAGGGCAGATAAGTGGAACAAAGAAAACAAACTTATCTGGCATCCACTAAAAGCATAATGGCAGGTGTTTTTCCTGTGTGGTGATTCACTCACTTAAACTTGACCAAAACTGTGAAGTAGAGTTCACGGTGAACTGTAACCAAAGCATTTTATAGATAAGGATGCAGAGCCCTGAGAGAGGTATGGTGACTTGCTGGGTGAGCTCTAGCTTTTGTCTACCTGTGAACATACAGGAGAGCTGTAAAAACAAGGCGTATCTGACTACTGTCCCATCCATGATCATTAGGTGAATGGTGCCTTCATGAAGAAACATAAAAATAAAACTTGATTTTTTTTTTCCAAATATATACTACGTGCTAGGCACTGTGCTTAGCACATTGGATCCATTATTCCATTGAACCCCATACATAAATCTAGGTGGTAGAGTAGGTTCTATTATTCTCCAGATTTTATAGACAGAAAGCTGAGACTCTGGCAAATAGCAAGAAGCAAATAGCCTAAGACCTTCAAGAGGAAAACGCAGCAGAACTGGAATTACAGATCTGCCTTTTGATGTCACCTTTGTTCTTATCCATTCCACTTATTCACAATAATGAAATTATTATATATCAGGTTAAATTAAAGGTGGTACATTCTTTATAGTATTCAAAGTTAATATTTGGTTAATGAGGATTTGCAGAGGTTTTGTGAAGACAGAAAGTAGCAGGCGGCAGGCAGCAGGTGGGTGGCTAGAAAGTATCCAGAAACTAGAGAGGGAAATGAAAGGCATTCCAAGCAAGGCAACATCATGAGCAAGTCAGAGTTTTAGAGAGAAACAGGTCAGAGCTGAGGGATCTTAAAGAGAATATCAAGCCAGAGTGTAAATTTCAATTTTGAAGAGAATAGTTATAGTATTCTATGATACTATACGCCCCTGTGCTTGGTAATCACATTTCTCCTCTAGTTTCTTATGAAAAGAAAAGTTGTAACTCAGAGACAGACAGATGAAAAACATCCTCATTCATCAACTTTGGTTGCTATGGAAACTCTTGGTGATACTCTGTACAGAATTCTGGAATCAAGGTCATCTAGACTATCCCTGGGGTTGGTTCTGCTTAGAATATTTTAGGAGTGATTAGTCAAGCTAAAACTACCCTCCGGCTAGGGGTAGCAGTTGAGGTTAGGATTACTGACAGTAAGGTTTATAAACACTTAAACCTTTATAACATACTGACAAGAGTTAAATAATTCATTTTGCTCATCGATTTTTTTGAAAAATGGAGAAAGGATGACACCACTAATCCAAAAATTAGGAAAAAAAAGTAGAAAACTAGAAAAATAAATAGCTATGAATTATGAAATGACCCATGTACAATAAATGCTACTTAATAGATATTTTAAAATGGTAGTTGCCGAAGCCCCCTCCCGCCTCCCACCCCACATCCTCTACTTGAATCATCATTGGGAGATTGTGTTCACCTATGGCTGATTCGTGTCAATGTATGGCAAAACAAATACAGTATTGTAATTAAAAAAATAAATAAATTTAATAATTAAAAAAAAGAAGTTATATAGTAAAAAAAAAAGGTAGTTGCTATCATTTAGAGAGGACACAAAATGCTGGTTTAAAGTGTGACCCCTGGCAGAGACTCATGCCAGATTCAGGTCCTAATGTGGCTCCCTGGGAACTGAGTGATTAAGGGAGGAAAGATAAACTCTCTAACCTTCCATCTCAACTGAATATTGGGGATATTCCCTCCTTAGTTTCAAGTTTTGCTTATTTGTTGGCTTTCTTTTTATAATGTTATCTTCCCCAAGATGGAAAGAGCTTAGTTATTGTCTATCAGCTTAATTCAGATCCACCCAGGGTGGACCTGGAGACAAGTATTCACCTGCAAGTAGTTTGTCTGGAAAATAAAGGGAGGAGCATCAGAGGCCAGGAAGCCAGTAAGGGAAGAGAGAGCATCACATAATGTGTTATCCACTAAAGAAGGTCGGGAGAGGTGAAGTAGGAGCTAAATTTCACGGGAAGAATTTATGGGGGCCAGTGTAGAACACAACCCAGTGGGGCGAGTAGTTTCATCAGTGCTGGGCTGAGGGATGCTTGCAGGGAGCAGTAAGTCTCTGGTACTTTCATCCTTCTATGTGATGGTCAAAGAGGCCTCCTGTGGGGAGAGAATGTCTTCAGATGAAGAAAAGGAAGAAGGATATAGGGGAAATACAATTTTAAAAAATATTTACTTATTTAAATATTTTGTTTGACTGCACCACATCTCAGCTGTGGCACATGGGATCCAGTTCCCTGACCAGGAATCAAACTCAGCCCCCTTGCCTTGGGAGCTTGGAGTCTTAGTCACTGGACGAACAGGGAGGTTCCCTGCAGGGAGAATTCTAATGCGTGGAAGTGTTAAAGTTCAGGACATATGGGTGGGTATCACTAGCATCTGCTGTACTTTCCCTAGCTCAGAGCAGACAGTATTGTCTCCATAAATAGCTGTCAAATGAATGACCTATAGGATGAATGCACCCTCTAGCACTGTGTGGTTCCTTCTCTGGTTGCACATTCGAATCAGATGGGAAGCTTTTAAATACCATTACATCCAGGCCCTAATGCAGACCAATTAAATCAAAGTCAGAATGTTTAATAGCCAGGACAGAGAGCCACTGCTCTTGCTCAACTAATGTACGGATTCTTTCTACCAAATTCCTGACAGATGGCCATATAACCTCCTTTTGAAACTCTTCTTGGGCGGGACTTTGCTATTCTCAAAAACAAAGCATTCCCTTTTTCGACAGCATTAATTGTTCCAATGTTTTGTCTTTATATTGAGCCAACATCTGCCTCTGTACCTTCCATCAGTCATCCACCCTCTGCACTTCTAGAATAAAGCAAAATGAGTCTATTCCATTTTCTACATGACTACCCGTTAGATATTCAAAGTCAGTCATAATGCCCTAACTTGACCTTCATTTTTCAAACTCCAAACACACTTAGCTCTTTCAACAACTGCTATTCAACCTGCTCTAATCATATTTGAGTATGCCAATTCACTTTTATCCTGCAGAATTTTCAGTTGAACCCAAGGTCCATGTTTGCATGTGGAAATATAAAGAGGACCATGTGTTAAATGAAGTGTGTGTATGTGTATGTTAGTGTGTGCATGTAAAAGTTATCAGTGATGGGTTCACTTAAAGTATTTTCACTTGAATTGTCTTATTAAGGAAAAACAGGAGCTCCTCTTTTTCATTCCCATCTCCTAGAATTTGCCTCTTCTAACCATGTTTATTTTTCTCTTTTGGCTAATTTGTTTGAACACCTCAGTTCTTACACTGCTTTTAGGGCAATGCAGAAATATTTTTAGTATGCATAACATGAATGTTTAGATTGAGATTTGTCACCTGTCCTTTTGATAAGTACTGAGCCACAAAATTCATGAACTCAAAAACAAAATAAAATCAATATGTTTGCTTTTGAGAGAAAGAGATTTAGTTGCTGTGGTACTCCAGGGAAAGCAATTCTGAGCTCAGTGACCAGATCTGCTACAAATGTAGAGGGCGAGCAGGTGGATCTCTCCTGGACAAATTTGATGGAATAAGATAGAGCGAGTCTTTCCCGTTCTACAGAAAGTCAGCATGCCTGGCTCTCTCTGCTCCAACACAAAATAGAACTCCAGTTGGCTTTGCAGAGTGCCTGTAAAAGAAAGTTTGGGGTAAAAGCAGTTTTGTGCCAGTGAATGTAACATGATCTCCAAAAACACATATAGGCCAGTGAATGTAGCATAATCTCAGAAAACACAAATAGAATTGGCTAATAGCTGCAATCAGTAATCTTGATCTGGAAATAAAATCAAGGCTTTGACTCTCACAGTCAAGTCTGAAACAACTGTTAGGAGAGAGTTTGATACATTGCCAGGGCCAAGGATGAGGCAGTGGGAGAGACAGTCAAGATGACTTGAGAACAAGAGGAAAAACCTGAATCAGAGAGACAGCACTGTACCCACAGGTACACCACTGATCATCATAATGATTCTAGTGATCTTTGATTCCCAAGCCTTGGTTGATGCCCCTGTGAAATGAAAAAAGATTATCAGCCAAACAACCATAGTAATGATAGGAACTAATGTCCATGCCAGTCCCAGAGTGAGAATCCAGTGTATGTGAGCATTTTGTCTAATTGTTAAGTGTTAATAGACCTAGGAGGTCTGGGTTAAACCCAAGATCCATTATGCACCTAGTCATGTGATCAGGAAAGTCTTGCATTATCTCTGTGCCTTAGCTACCTCTTCTGTAAAATGGGATTTTAAGAAGACATACTTTGTGGGGTTATAGCGAAGACTGACTGATATGATACATATGTGAAGCTCATGGAGTAGAGCCTGGCACATGATAAGCATGCAAAAGTGTTAACTAGTATTTAAGGGTCTGTCCTTAATTGTTTCCCATTAGTTCCAAAACCCTCAGGGCTCAGATTTTTCAAGTGTAAAACAGAGGAAGGTTTTTAGAGTCCTTGAAGACGCTGGCTCTATTTCAGTGCTTCTCTGTGCATTGCTGCACTTAACAAGTTGCTCTGGGAATCTGGCTGTGGTCTATCTCCCAAAGCTGCGTTTTTCCTAAGAGAAGAATTTGAGTCTTAACTTCCCAGGGTCTGGCTCTTAGAGTGTATGGAGGAAATGTGTTTTGAATGAATGAATGAAGTGCTGCATATAAAAATTCATTAACACCTGTCCCTGTGCCTTTGGGGCTTGGCTTCTCTTCTTCTCTGTGGAGAGGCAGCTGTGCCAGGTTCTCAGAGGCAGGAGAGCAAGAGGCAAATTTCAGCTCCTCTGTTTTCTCATTTTCCTGACTCATTTTTCCTTCCAAGTTATTCCATCTTTATGATTCCTTTATTGATGTTTCCCCACTTACCTCTTTTTAAATCTTGTTAAATTGCAGGTATAATTCTAATCTATTATACAATTTATTTCAGAAGGATGAAGGGTATAAATACCAAAAGATAGATAATACCATTTTTATGATTTGGAATAAGTTATGTAACTTCTCTGAATCTAATTATTCCTTCGCTACATGGGAACTTCCCTGATTTCTCAGTTGGTAAAGAATCCACCTGCAATGCAGGAGACCTCAGTTCAATTCCTGGGATGGGAAGATCCCCTGGAGAAGGAGTAGGCTACCCACTCCAATATTCTTAGGCATCCCTTGTGGCTCAACTGGTAAAGAATCCACCTGCAATGTGGGAGACCTGAGTTCAATCCCTCAGTTGGGAAGATCCCCTGGAGAAGAGAAAGGCTACCCACTTCAGGATTCTACCTTGGAGAATTCCATGGACTGTATAGTCTATGGGATCACAAACGGTCAGACATTACTGACTGACTTTCACTTTCAAATGGGATCTATAGGGGGTACAATTAGTAATCTCTCCAAAAATCTTTTTCTTTCCCTTTTCCTTCCAGCTTGAACTCCAGTTTTTTTCAAGCATTCACTCTCTTCCACCCATCTGTGTGCAAATGGGGAGACAGATCCCACCCTCTAGCCTCAAATTCTGTCAATATGGAGGTCTGGCACCTCTACCATGAACAGCCTCTGGCATACGATGAAATTTTAGCAAAGTGAAGAAATTCTTTTCCCTAAAAGGCTATGGTTCTTGGCAAGAAATAGGACATTTTCTTCCTTTGTATACTGCCATAACTATGTTCATTCTGTCAACTATGAAAATGAAAATAACGTGCTGAAGATGGTCAAAGGAAAATACAGAAAAAAACCAACAGGATCTTGGTAACATTTTTGAGCCACTGAATTCATTCTGGACTCACTGAGTGTGAGATGGGAAATTTCCCTGTTGGTTGAACCCAATCAGTGTGGCTTTTTCTATTACAACATAAAGCACCTTATTTAGAGCATTATTCACGCCATAAAGTGATTGAAGGACTTGATGAGGTAACAGATAACGCCTAGTATTTACATATTGATACCAGGCATGTTAACCTTTTCAAAAAATGTTGATGCCTCTGTAATAGCTATTTTCTTTTCCCTGCTGTGAGATGATATTTCACTTATATCTGGCATACTTCATAATTATAGTCCCATTCTGCACATAAGTTGCTGATTTTTAGCTGTTAGATGGCCAAATATAACTCATCACAGCATTCCACCAGGGTAGGCATTTGGTATTTCTTTCTGTGGGTATCCACAGACTTGAGGGATATTTCTCCTGAAGGATAAACACATTTGGAGAAGGACAAGAGATTCTGCTCCTTATCTAGAGCTTCCCAAATACTAGACTATATTCCTCTTCTTCACAGATACTGTTTATCCTCACAAGTTGCATATGAAGTAGATATCAGAATTCCTATCTAAAGATGCTGAGATTATGAGCAGTTAAGAGATTGTCTCAAGACCACACACAAGAGAAATTGCAGAGCTTTCAGTCACATCTACTGATTCCCCAAAACATTCTCTTTTCACCATATTAGGCTTTCCTAAACTAATAATGAAAAAGATTGATATTATCACCATGGGAATAAAAAAAAGTCACAAAGCTATAGTGGGAAGGAGCAGGTCAACACTGGGTCATCAAATGAACCATCTGGGTCTCTCTCTTCCCCCAACAACAAATTCCTGCACGGTGGATGCCATGTAATTTATTCCTCATCTCCCAGTATTTGCTGTCTTGCCACAAGCTTTTTTTTTTTTTTTTTTTTCAGATTGAAAGCAATTGACCATGGTACATAAGCAACAAACTTTAAAAACTGAGTGTACAGGTGCATAGAGTAGTGGCATAATCAAATACAACTTACAACAGAGTTAATTTGACACACACCTAATGATATACATAATGCAATTTTGAGGCATCGTAATTAGGTATAAATGGTAAGCTGTTGACATAAATGACTGCAATTAGTATTGCTTCTGCACAGGTAAGCCCTGTGTTAAATTTTGCATTTCTCACTTGGTTGGTTCTTTGGGATTTATAAATTATTATCGTTGTTAGACAGATTCTATAACTGCAAAATGCAAGGCCTTGGGAATTTGTGACCAAAAGGTTTTATTTATTTATTTGACTTCATTTGTTTGTTTATACCATACCCTGTCAATTTCATAAAGGCTTTAGGGATCCTCTGCAATAACCACAGACAATGCAGTGGGAAAATATACATATATAAAACACACACAACAGCAAAATCAACAAGAAAAAGAAGCTTAGACCACAAAAAAAAAAAAAAAAAATCCAAAAGCTGACACTGGTTCTTAGATCAAGGATGAGATGATAAAACCTTTCCTGAACTGTCTAATACATCAGTTTATTTCTAATTATCTTAATAACAATCCTGCAAAGCAGATATCCTAATTCTCATTTTATACACAGGTCAGAGAGAGAAAAATGTGTTTACTATTCATTCAGCTAGTTAACTAAAAATGCTGAATTAAAATGCAGTCTGTAAAACTTCAAACTCATAGTCTACTCTGGTGAGTAGGAAAGGACATTAGGTGAGATTAAGTCTAGGGTGATGATGGGTCTGGAATTTGGAGAAAATAAAAAAGTTGAATCCAAACATCTAGAACAGAGAGGACAGAAGTTAGAAGTGGGCAGCTCAGCATGGTCCATGTAAACACTGGCACTAACAGGCATTAGAGCTTAGCAAGCTCTCAGCATTTATTTAATGATGTGTTAACAGAAGTGCATGCTGCTTGCTCTGTCATGTCTGACTCTTTTTCATCCCCAGACTGTAGTCCGCCAGGCTCCTCTGTCCATGGAATTCTTGAGGGAAGAACACTGGAGTGGGTTGCCATTTCCTCCTCCAGGGGACCTTTCTGAACCAGGACTCAAGCCTACATCTTTTGCTTCTTCTGCATTGGCAGGCTGGTTCTTTACCACTAGTGCCATCTAGAAGCAGCCCACTGACAGGAGTAGACGTCAATAAATTTTAAGCAGGAATAGAACATACCTCAACATAATAAAAGCTATATATGACAAACCCACAGCAAACATTATCCTAAATTGTGAAATATTGAAAGCATTTCCCCTAAAGTCAGGAATAAGACAAGGGTGCCCACTTTCACTGCTACTATTCAATATAGTTCTGGAAGTTTTGGCCACAGAAATCAGAGCAGAAAAAGAAATAAAAGGAATCCAAATTGGAAAAGAAGTAAAACTCTCACTGTCTGCAGATGACATGATCCTCTACATAGAAAATCCTAAAGACTCGACCAGAAAACTGCTAGAGCTAATCAATGAATATAGTAAAGTTGCAGGATATAAAATCAACACTCAGAGATCCCTTGCATTCCTATACACTAATAATGAGAAAGTAGAAAAAGAAGTTAAGGAAACAATTCCATTCACCTTTGCAATGAAAAGAATAAAATACTTAGGAATATACCTACCTAAATAAACTAAAGACCTATATATTGAAAACTATAAAGCACTGATAAAAGAAATCAAAGAGGACACTAATAGATGGAGAAATATACCATGTTCACGGATCAGAAGAGTCAGTATAGTGAAAATGAGTATACTACCCAAAGCAATCTACAGATTCAATGCAATTCCTATCAAGCTACCAGCAGTATTTTTCACAGAACTAGAACAAATAATGTCTTTTTTGTACGGAAATACAAAAAAAACCTCGAATAGCAAAAGCAATCTTGAGAAAAAAGAATGGAACTGGAGGAATCAACTTGCCTGACTTCAGGCTCTACTACAAAGCCACAGTCATTAAGACAGCATGGTACTGGCACAAAGACAGAAATATAGATCAATGGAACAAAATAGAAAGCCCAGAGATAAATCCACACACCTATGGACACCTTATCTTTGACAAAGGAGGCAAGAATATACAATGGAGTAAAGACAGTCTCTTTAACAGGTGGTGCTGGGAAAACTGGTCAACCACTTGTAAAAGAATGAAACTAGATCACTTTCTATAACACCACACACAAAAATAAACTCAAAATGGATTAAAGATCTAAACTTAAGACCAGAAACTATAAAACTCCTAGAGGAGAACATAGGCAAAACACTCTCTGACATAAATCACAGCAGGATCCTCTATGATCCACCTCCCAATATACTGGAAATAAAAGCAAAAATAAACAAATGGGATCTAATTAAAATTAAAAGCTTCTGCACAACAAAGGAAACTATAAGTAAGGTGAAAAGACAGCCTTCTGAATGGGAGAAAACAATAGCAAATGAAGCAACTGACAAACAACTCATCTCAAAAATATACAAGCAACTTATGCAGCTCAATTCCAGAAAAATAAACGACCCAGTCAAAAAATGGGCCAAAGAACTCTATAGGCATTTCTCCAAAGATGACATACAGGTGGCTAACAAACACATGAAAAGATGCTCAACATCACTCATTATCAGAGAAATGCAAATCAAGACCACAATGAGGTACCATTTCACACCAGTCAGAATGGCTGCGATCCAAAAGTCTACAAGCAATAAATGCTGGAGAGGATGTGGAGAAAAGGGAACCCTCTTACACTGTTGGTGGGAATGCAAACTAGTACAGCCACTATGGAAAACAGTGTGGAAATTCCTTAAAAATTGCAAATAGAACTGCCTTATGACCCAGCAATCCCACTGCTGGGCATACACACTGAGGAAACCAGAATTGAAAGAGACACATGTACCCCAATGTTCATTGCAGCACTGTTTATAATAGCCAGGACATGGAAACAACCTAGATGTCTATCAGCAGACGAATGGATAAGAAAGCTGTGGTACAGATACACAATGGAGTGTTACTCAGCCCTTAAAAGAATACATTTGAGTCAGTTCTAATGAGATGGATGAAACTGGAGCTGACTATACAGAGTGAAGTAAGCCAGAAAGAAAAACACCAATACAGTATACTGACATATATATATGGAATTTAGAAAGATAGCAATGATGACCCTGTATGTGAGACAACAAAAGAGACACAGAGGTATAGAACAGACTTTTGGCCTCTGAGGGAGAGGGAGAGGGTGGGATGATTTGGGAGAATGGCATTGAAGCATGTATACTATCATGTAAGAAATGAAGCGCCAGTGTATGTTCAATACAGGATATAGGAGGCTCAGGGCTGCTGCAGAGGATGATTCAGAGAGATGATATGGGGTGGGAGGTGAGAGGGGGCTTCAGCATTGGGAGATCGTGTACACCTGTGGCTGATTCATGTCAAGGTATGGCAAAACCAATACAGTATTGTAACATAGAATAAAGTAAAAAAATAATAATAATAAGATTGCCAAAAAAAAAGTACTAAGTGTATTAGTGTCAGGACACTGGCATCATTATATGTTCATCTTCAGTCAGTCAGTTCAGTCGGTCAGTCTTGTCCAACTTCTTGTGACCCCATGAATTGCAGTATGCCAGGCCTCTGTGTCCTTCCAACTGCCAGAGTTCACCCAAACTCATGCCCATCAAGTTGGTGATGCCACCCAGCCATCTCATCCTCGGTAGTCCCCTTCTCCTCCCTGTCTCCAATCCCTCCCAGCATCAGAGTCTTTTCCAATGAGTCAACTCTTCATATAAGGTGGCCAAAGTATTGGAGTTTCAGCTTTAGCATCATTCCTTCCAAAGAACACCCAAGATTGATCTCATTTAGAATGGACTGGTTGGATCTCCTTGCAGTTCAAGGGACTCTCAAGAGTCTTCTCCAACACCACACTTTAAAAGCATCAATTCTTCGGCGCTCAGCCTTCTTCACACTCCAACTCTCACATCCATACATGACCACAAGAAAAACCATAGTCTTGACTAGATGGACCTTTGTTCGCAAAGTAATATCTCTGCTTTTGAATATGCTAACTAGGTTTGTCATAACTTTCCTTCCAAGGAGTAAGCATCTTTTAATTTCATGGCTGCAGTCAACATCTACAGTGATTTTGGAGCCCCCAAAAATAAAGTCTGACACTGTTTTCACTGTTTCCCCATCTATTTCCCATGAAGTGATGGGACCAGATGCTATAATCTTCGTTTTCTGAATGTTGAGCTTTAAGCCAACTCTTTCACTCTCCTCTTTCACTTTCATCAAGAGGCATTTTAGTTCCTCTTCACTTTCTGCCATAAAGGTGGTGTCATCTGCATATCTGAGGTTATTGATATTTCTCCTGGTAATCTTGATTCCAGCTTGTGCTTCATCCAGCTCAGCGTTTCTCATGATATACTCTGCATGGAAGTTAAATAAGCAGGGTGACAATATACAGCCTTGATGTACTCCTTTTCCTATTTGGAACTAGTCTCTTGTTCCATGTCCAGTTCTAACTATTGCTTCCTGACCTGCATATAGATTTCTCAAGAGGCAGGTCAGGTGGTCTGGTGTTTCCATCTCTTTCAGAATTTCCCACAGTTTATTGTGATCCACATAGTCAAAGGCTTTGGCATAGTCAATAAAGCAGAAATAGATGTTTTTCTGGAACTCTCTTGCTTTTTTTCATGATCCAGCGGATGTTGGCAATGTGATCTCTGGTTACTCTGCCTTTTCTAAAACCAGCTTGAACATCAGGGAGTTCACGGTTCACGTATTGCTGAAGCCTGGCTTGGAGAATTTTGAGTATTACTTTACCAGCATGTGAGATGAGTGCAATTATGCAGTAGTTTGAGCACTCTTTGGCATTGCCTTTCTTTGGAATTGGAATGAAAACTGACCTTTTTTTGGACCATTTCTGACTTGGAAGAGACTTCCATAATTCAAAGAAAGCACAAATCTTGAAAGAAGACTTCTGTGCTCATTGAAGATGCAGGGAGAAACACAAACCAATGTCAACTGCCCTTGGTCACAAAGAGTTGGTAATGTCATGGCTTATGACACCCTCAAATTAAAATATGAAAAAACACTAAACAGATATTGATAATTAGGTTTTGGAAATGCTTTCAAAAACCATCCACAGTTTTAACAGATGATGGAGAGTGATCCAAAAATGTCTCATGGTGAGTTGATATTTAAAACATATCGTTAATTATGTCTTAATATTTAAAGAGCTAGGAGCACCAAGTAAATAAAGAGAAATTATACCCCCAAAATAGCAGATGCTTCCAGAATATGTGGACAAGTGTGCACTGCCAATTTCACCTCTTTGGAGTCAGCCTGTAGTCCTGTGACATCGACTCACATGACCTTGGGCAAGTTGTTTACACCACTCTTTACACATATTCTACTCTGTTAAAGAACCACAAGGTAAATCTTAAGTCAAGCAATGCACTTAATGTTCACAGCACTTAGCTTGGCACATAATAAGTGTTAGTAAATGGTGGATATTTTTATTCAAATTATTGAATAAAGTGAAGGATGTGGTAGTGGGAGACTGGAGTTGGAACATATAAATACATTATCAAAAGAGTACTTTTTGTCAATTAAGTTTTAGTTTTTCCAGCTTCCCCTCCTCACAAAAGAATTGTTTTCAAACAACAACAACAACAACAAAATGCTGAGCCCAGGTGAAGAGTAGCTACCCATTGTTGCTGTTCAGTTGCTAAGTCATGTTCGGCTCTTTGAAACCTCATGGACTGCAGCAAACCAGGATTCTCTGTCCTTCACTATCTCTCAGAGTTTGCTCAGACTCGTGTCCATTGAGTCGGTGATGCCATCCAACCATCTTATCCTTTGTTACCTCCTTCTCCTCCTGCCTTCAGTCTTTCCCAGCATCAGGGTCTTTTCCAATGGGTCGGCTCTTCACATCAGGTAAACAAAGTATTGGACCTTCAGCATCAGTGCTTCAAATGAATATTCAGGGTTAATTTCCTTTAGCATTGATTGGCTTGATCTCCTTGCTGTCCAAAGGTCTCTCAATAGTCTTCTCCAGCACTGCATCAATTCTTTAGTGCTCAGCTTTCTTTATGGCTCAGCTCTCACATCAATAAATGACTACTGGAAAAACCATAACTTTGATTAGATGGACCATTTTGCCAAGTAATGCCTCTGCTTCTTTTTACACTGGTTAGGTTTGTCATAGCTTTCCTTCTAAAAAGCAAATGGTTTTTGTTTTGTTTCGTTTTAATTTCATGGCTGCAGTCACCATGCACAGTGATTTTGGAGACCAAGAAAATAAAAGCTGTGTCTGTTTCCACTTTTTTCCCCTTGTATTTGCCATGAAGTGATGGGACTGGATGCCGTGATCTAGTAGGAACCACATCTGAACATCCCCGACCCTTATGTTTGCTGTTGCAACACCACCACACTGGCCTTAGCAGGTCGCAAGGAGCATGGTGATCTGCTCCCTCCTGGCCTGGGAAACGTTACCACGGATGCAGTTACTTTGTTTGTACCATGTTATTATCCTAGGAAACACCTGGAAGAAAACCATATCTATCTACCTACTAAGAATTTTCGCTGACTGAAACTGTAAAGAAGAGATTAGCCTTCAAGGGAACTAGATAGGGAAACAGTGGAAACAGGGTCAGACTTTATTTTGGGGGGCTCCAAAGTCACTGCAGATGGTGACTGCAGCCATGAAATTAGAAGACGCTTACTCCTTAGAAGAAAAGTTATTACCAACCTAGATAGTATATTCAAAAGCAGAGACATTACTTTGCCAACTAAGGTCCGTCTAGTCAAGGCTATGGTTTTTCCTGTGGTCATGTATGGATGTGGGAGTTGGACTGTAAAGAAGGCTGAGAGCCGAAAGAATTGATGCTTTTGAAATGAACTGTGGTGTTGGAGAAGACTCTTGAGAGTCCCTTGAACTGCAAGGAGATCCACCCCCATCCATTCTGAAGATCAACCCTGGGATTTCTTTGGAAAGGTTGATGCTGAGGCTGAAACTCCAGTACTTTGGCCACCTCATGAGAAGAGCTGACTGATTGGAAAAGACTCTGATGCTGGGAGGGATTGGGGGCAGGAGAAGGGGACATCAGAGGATGAGATGGCTGGATGGCATCATGGACTCAATGGACGTGAGTCTGAGTGAACTCCAGGAAATGGTGATGAACAGGGAGGCCTGGCGTGCTGCGATTCATGGGGTCACAAAGAGTAGGACACGACTGAGCAACCGAACTGAACTGAAGAAGGTGGGCTCAGGGGGGTCTAAATCTGATTTCCATGAAGGTTCTCATAGAAGCCAGGAAAGAAATGCTCAGCTATCAGGGGCCATCACCCTACTTAAAACAAGCAAGCACCATTCTCCTCCTTCCATTAAAAGTGAGTAAAAGTAACATTGGCTTTGCTTGAAACTCCCATTTTGAAAGCAATGTTGTTTCTTCCCTTACATCAACTCTATAAAAAGCTAGTATCTCCTGGTAAACAGCCTTCAAGATTATACACCTCTGCCCTTTCTCCCTGTGATATCTCCTCTTTGTCTTTAATTTTTTCCAACTGAAGGAAAGGAGGGAAAATAATTTTATTTTTCTTCCATGAAGAATAAATCTTTTTTATACTTCAAATTATTGCCTCTGCACACATTTTTAAAGGAATTAAAATCCCTCCTGACAACAGTTACAGCTTAATCATTTTATTCTCTGATCCAAGGTCTATGACTCTGTTCTTCTCTTCACTTAGTTAGCTGGAATCTAACCAAACATTCCTTTTCTTGTGTCTGTGTTTATCTGTAGTATTTGTTTTCAGTGGATTTCAGAACATGAGTGCTCTCCTCGTGTTTGGGCTCTGAAAACATTAAGATCTATGCCAAAAGAGTACCTGCATTCTTGAAGTTATTCAGCCATTCACAAAAAGAGATTTACTAATTAAGATATATTCAGACACTGTTGTAGGTACTCAGACATAGCTGTGAGTGTGGCAAGAACCCTGCCCTCAGGAAATTTACATTCCAGTGATAGATACAGGCAAAAGGCAAATGCAGAGATAATAATGTTATTTTATTACAGGATTCTTGCCCTCCTTAATCAATAGAAATTGATCAAAGACTATACAAGAGATTCAGGCAAGGCTTTAATTGATTCCCTGCTATAGGGAATAAGTGACATGTTCCATTGCTTGCTCAATCACCACTGAGGGGAGGCCAGGTGATTCCTTACATGGAGTAAGGGTAGGAGTGAGTCCAAAGATCAGGTGGGAAGTTGGCTTAGGTGGTTTGTCCACCCCTTTGGTGTTGTTGAGTGCTGGTGACATGCACTGTATTCTGGTTTTGCTCCCAGCTCTTCAGAAGCAGCAGTTGGGTTTTGGGTTTTTATATCTTGTTATCCGTAATTTGCCCCAACTGCACATGCACACTTATGCATGGTATGTTTTGTCTTTTATAGTTTCTTTGTATTTTTGTTGCTCAAGGAGACATGTGTCCAGGTGCACACACTGCAGCAAAGAGTCCCAGGTCCCAGCTTCTCTAAATAATATAGTAAAATTATAGCTACCTCTAAGTAATAAAAAAAAGGAGGAGGGGGATAAAAAGAGAAATAAACTCTAGTTAGTTCAGGTACTTTATTTTGGGTTATCTTTAAAGGTTTCTTTGATGAAGTAATATTTGAACAAGTGTCTAAATAAAGTGATGGAGCAAGATATGGAGGGAGAAATTTCTTAGCAGAAGGAGCAGTCCATCAGACTAAGACAAGTTGGATTAATTGAATGATCTGTAAAAATGCCAAGGTGATTGGAAGGGCAGAAGGGACAGGTAGAGAAGGAAAAGAGGAGTGGGCAAGGGCAGATGATGTGGTGCTCTATAAATCACATGGATGGATTTGGATTTTATTCCAAGTGTGATGAGAATCTATGGGAAGCTTTTGAGCAGAGGTTTACATGATGCAGTTTAAATATTCTTAAACTCACCTGGGTGACACTAGGAAAGGGAGATCTTAGTTGGGGAAAGAGAGGTTGTAGGGTTTCTCCTAAGCTACTTGCTGAGTGGATGAGAAGGTGGGATAGTGAGCTTTTGCAGGGAGAAGCTTGACTATAGATACAATTGCTGTTACCCAATGCAAGTTCCTGAGCTCCACACACAGTGAAGCCAAATAAACTAAAGCAGCAAACACTGGAGTTTGGAGCACAGAAAGGTTTACTGCAGGGCCATGCAAGGAGAATGGGTGGCTCATTTTCTGAAAAGCCCGAACTTCTCCAAGGGTTTAGCAAAGCACTTTTAAAGGCAAAGTGAGGGAAGGTTATGGTTGGTTGTTGCAAACTTCTTGGTGTAGGAATCCTTTGTTCTTGCAGCCATCCACATAGTCCAAGTCATGATGTTCCTATAAACCTCCAACAAGACAAATGTTATTATCTGTTTTGCAACTTTTTATCTCTATATGAATGGAAACCTGTTATACTCTTCCCTTGTGGCTCAGTGGGTAAAGAATCCACCTGGCTCAGCTGGTAAAGAATCTGCCTGCAACACAGGAGACCGGGGTTCGATCCCTGGATTGGGAAGATCCCCTGGAGAAAGAACAGCTACTTGGTCCAGTATACTGGCCTGGAGAATTCCATGGACTATATAGTCCATGGGGTCACAAACAGTTGGACATGGCTGAGGGACTTTCACTTTCACTATACTCTTAAAGGTCAGAGTCTTGAGACTGGATTATCCTGTATATTTCAGGCAATAAGCAACATTCTTAATTGATAGCAAAAGCAATAGATTACAAAGTGAAAATCACTCAGTCATGTCTGACTCTTTGTGACACCATGGACTGTATAGTTCATGGAATTCTTCGGGCCAGAATACTGGAGTAGGTAGCTTTTTCCTTCTCCAGGGGATCTTCCCAAAGAGGGATCAAACCCAGGCCTCCCACATCGAAGGTGAATTCTTTACCAGCTGAGCTGCAAGGGAAACCCAAGAATACCAGAGTGGGTAGCCTATCCCTTCCCCAGAGAATCATCCCAACCCAGGAATTGAACTGGGGTCTCCTGCATTGCAGGCAGATTTATCAGGGAAGCCCCAACAGAACACAATGATTAAAGCAAAAGAAACAGATAAAACATGGAGTCAGATTTCTTCTTCTCTGTTACCTTGCATCCCCTCTGTTACATTGCATGTCTCTTCTGTTACATTGCATGTCCATGATTCATAAGCCATCACGAGACATGCAAAGTGTCTAGCAGAACAACTATTGCAATTAATATAAAATCATATTTTTCAGTCAATAGACCAGGATTAATTTCAGTTTAACTAGTCATTTATGGTGTATGATTTTGTGCATCAGTTAAGACCTTTGTGGTCTTATTCCTCCTCTGCAGAATGTGGATAAGTATAAACACCACACATGATCATTTGCAGAGTTAAACTCTGTGTGAAAGCACCTTAGATGTAGTTTAGTGTTAATAGCTGCAAGATTATGGACAAGTTGCCTTAATCTCTCTTTGGCACAGTTTCTTATTTACAATGGAAATGCCTAAAATGTTTGCAATGATCAAATAAGAAAAATAGTTCTGCAGTTTTTACCTGAGTATCTGAGATACAATTCATATTTTAAAATGCAAGGTAATATTATATGTGAAAATAATTTTTAAAAGTGTAGATATATATGTATGCATGACTGACTCACTTTGCTATATACCTGAAACTAACACCTCACTGTAAACCAACTATACTCAAATAAAAATTTTTAAATGCAAGTTAATAAAATAATTATCAGCTGCCCACTTTTCTCTTACCACCCCTGCCTCATTCATATGAAATACATTTTCATTTAATAATCTAATTTAGAGATGGCTTTAGATGCCCAACCTAATTAATGTCTGCAATCCTCTTTCTCTGCCTTTGCATCACTAAAATCTTAAGGAATGACAGAATGTAGAGTCAGGGACATTAGAAAAAATGTGAAATCATCTTTATCTGCTTCTGTCACTTCCTACTAACCATGGGAAATTCCCATTCCATCTCGTACCATCATACCCATTAGTGTCTTCTGTTAATTCATTCCACAGATGTTCAATGATTTATTCTGTTTCTGGTCACCATAAACTGAAAATGATGCCGTAAATAATAATAATAATAATAATATATAGGGAAATGTGCTATCTACACTGGAAATACACGCAGTTCAGAGCAGAAGTCTCAAACTGATGACCCATGGGTGGTCCAATGTATAAAAAATTTTATATTATCATTTCCCATATTTAAAAACTAGGATTTTTTTACATTAAAAGCCTCAGATTGTTAATTTTTCTTTATAAAATATGAATATTTTAAAACAGTTTTATGGAGCAGTATAGCAGCTGGTTTTCTCTGCATGAGACATGTCCCCTTCATTTAGACATAAACCCCTGAAACTGCAGGTTGCTTTCACAACCAGCCCACTCATTCATCCATATCACCCAATGTTTGTGCAGAGGATGATGAGCGTGACTCTGAGTCCAAAAAGAATATAGTCTAGACTAGGAGACTCTCCAAATATTCAGATCACAAAATTCATTTTTCTGATTGAAACATGATTGTTAATATTCCAAATAAAAGTCTCCAAAGAGTCAGTCATTTGGACTGTGACTAGCCTGCTTGGCCTCATCATCTATCATTCCTATGGCTTAGTGTCTGAGAGTTTGTAAATAGGACATGAATTGAATTACATGGCCTGTTGCTTTAAAACCAATGTACCATAATCCTGATGAAAGCAACAAGTGGAATATTTTATAAAAATAATTACATACAGTTCTCATTAGAAACAGTAAGAGCCTAAGTCACAGTTAACAATCAAAAGTTTGGAATTAGTTGCATTGACTTGCTTTGGGATTTCAGTATAAGAGGCTAAGGAGGAGGAGATGAACTTTGCTGTCTTCCAGATCTAATCAGGTCTCAAAGAAGCAGGTCATCTTAGACCAGAGATCCTGAAGCCTC
Source organism: Nanger dama (assembly GCA_917880005.1). NCBI lineage: Eukaryota > Metazoa > Chordata > Mammalia > Artiodactyla > Bovidae > Nanger > Nanger dama. The sequence continues at coordinate 61,119,097 of CAKJTW010000004.1, read as the reverse complement.
ATTTGGCTTCGTTAGCTAGCATTTGGCTAGTTGTTGCCAGTTTCTCCTCTGCCTTGCTCTCATATTGGCATCTACTTTTACTTATTCTTAGTGATGATAGCAGCTCCACTGTGGTGTCACTGTGTACATCCTCAGTCGCTCAGTCATGGCTGACTCTTTGTGACACTATGGCATGTACCCTCCAAGCTCCTCTGTCCATAGGATTCTCCAGTCAAGAATTCTAGATTCAGTTGCCATGCCTTCCTCCAAGGGATCCTCCCAATCCAGGAATCAAATTCACATCTCCTGTGTCTCCTGCATTGGCAGGCAGATTCTTTACCACTCTGCCACCTGGGAAGCCAATTAGCAGAAGCCACTGAACAAGAGAAATCAATCATTTCTAGTCCTTGACGTTTCTTTCCATGCATTGTTGGCCAACAAGAATATATGGGACAAGGGAATTTACAATTAGAATATTTGCATGGACAAAGCCCATTTCATTGTGAAAGATGACCCAAGGAGCTCACAAGCTGAAGACTCAGCTCTCCCTCTGTCCTTTAACAAATTTTCCTCAATTTCCTCCCCAAACCTTCCTTCAGGATGGAGTGATCATTTCAAGCACCACTTGGTTCCTATTTTGTGTTCCTTTATTTGCCTTTCACATCATAGTGTCCTTTGCATACGGAGGCAGTCTAGAACCAAGGAAGCATGGACATAGCCCCTTGGAAGTTCAATTCTGTCTGAGGTCTATGCCTTACACGGTGGACCATCAATGTACACTTTAACTCAACTTGTCTCCTGTACTTATGAAGATAAAAAATTCTTCACTCATCTGAATCTATTATGTTTTTGTCCCATCTTCTCCCCTAAATTCTCCTGATTAACATTTTCTGCTTTGTAAACTAGAGCTCTCTGTCTCTCAGAATAAAAGATTCCTGATCAATGCTCAGGAGTAACCTCTTCATTTCTCTTCCTACTCAAGAAACTTCACTTAAAAATGAAGTTTCACAGTTTATAGAAACCACACAAAATCCAGAGGGAGAAGAAAAAGATTGCTTCTACTCTCGCAAAAGCATTTGAGAGGTGGTCTTTGTTTAATATATTTCCACATGTAAGTGCAAAGTTAAGATCATAAAAATTGAAAAAGCCTCTTACACTCTGGAGTCCAGTTTTACTTGTAAATTCCAACTCTGCTTATCATTTGGAGTTGGCAAGTTAAAAACAAAATAATTGTTAAAGGTTCTCATTTTTTTCAATGCTGTATAAAAATTCCTGAGGGGGGAAAAAGAAACAAATATGAAGATTTTCTCATTCTAAAAAAAAATAGTCTGAACACAAGGTACCAAGTTTTATGTTGAAGAAATAATTTCATTACCACATAGTTTCCTTAAGATTCTGAAAACAATCACAGGAACTGAAGCTTAGATTGCCTCTCTTCACCTCTCCTTAGGCATGTGGCAGAGGGCTTGTCTAGACAGGAACCTCAGAGGCAGGCAAGCTGCTTCCAGAAGGGTCAGAGTTACTCTTCAATGTAACAGGGCCACTCCTTGCATAATTTCACAAGTCCAGAGACATCAGGTACACCAAGAACTACCTTCCTCTCGATGTGTTGGTTGTTGACACCTGAGACTTGTTGAAGAATGAAAAGGCAGATCCCAAGTGATGCAAGGCCAAAGCAGACTGTCAAGTCACGTTTATGGCAAAAATGAAGGAAGGAAAGAAGAAGAAAGATGAGAAGAGGGAGAAAATTAGGGAGGAATAGAGGAAAGAGAGCCAGGAGAGAGGAGATTAAACACATTCTAATGTTTCTCAGCCTTTTCTGGATGTACAACACAGATGAGTTAGGTCTTTGCTGTAAAAGAGACAGAGAACAGCACTATCTTCATAAACTGCTGTGAAGATTAAACAAGGCCCTGCTCTGCGGAGTGTTTCTCTATGTTAGCCCACGATTATTGGTTTCTTTCTCCTCTCCCAAAAGAAGTTTTCTCAGTAGAAATTATTAATCATATCAGGGGGTAGTGAACTGGATGCTACGATTATAATTCACAATGTAGTAAAGATGGTACTCTTTCTTTCTTTCCAAAAGTTTATATAGAAAAGTGAACAGACAAAGGAAAGAGCATGTTTATATAAGAAAACTCAGGTTCAGCTGCTTGCTGCTACAAAGACAATATTGGAGAGGCAAGTGTCAATAGAAGGAAATGATGCTTTAATCAGAAAAGCCAGTCTTGAGGGAAGGGGGATTTGTGTCCTGAGATCAGCTCCCAACATTCTGCTTAGCCATGATCATTATTAAAGGGGAAAAAGAGAGGAAGAATCTCAGTAAATCATCAAAGAAGGTGGTTGAGGTTCTGCATCCTTTTCCATTGAATGCAGACTTGCTGACTCTCTCTTCAAATGTTATCTTGTCCCTGTGATCTGCCTTCAGAATTCCGTAGGGGACTGGTGGTGGGTAGAGAGCTAGCTGTTCTTTAACTACTTCATTCTTCATTCTAGCTTCTCTTTATCCAGGAAAAAAATCAACAGGTTAGACAAGGCACGGGGTGCATTCAGAAGGACGTAAGTCAGGAGTCAAATTAAATTACCTGGTGATTTTGTTCCTATAATTAGGCTCTTGAAGGTTAGAGGGGAACAGAATTGGGTAAACAGGAAAGGGACAAAAGAGCTGCTTTCACACAGGCTTTGGGCTCTTAGGGAGGAGAGGAAAGTGAAAGTGAAAGTTGTTCAATCCTGTCCAAATCTTTGCAATCCCATAGACTATAAAGTCCATGGAATTTTCCAGGCCAGAATACTGTAGTGGGTAGCCATTCCCTTCTCCAGGGGTTCTTCTTAACCCAGGAATTGACTCAGTTCTCCTGCATTGCAGAGGAAAGCTCTAGACTGTTAAAACACAGTTCTCCGCCTGCAGGGTTGTTTTTTATACAGGTTTTGTTTGATTTGTTTTTGTTGTTGTTTTTCTTTTCTAGTAGAAGTCATGACAACATAAGCCTAGTTTTCTGCACTCAGTTTATTGGAAGAAATTCATTTTCCTATTAAACTTTCAGACTAATGTTGAGAGAGATCTTGAAGCAAATCTGTCTTGATGTAGTTGGAAGGAAGGTACAAGTTAGGCAAAATTCTCTTGATTTTCTCAAATATCTGCAAGAATGTCATGTCAGGGATTAAGCCCAACCTGAGTAGAGAGAGTAAGATAAGAAAGGAGCCACTCGTTTAGCATCATCAGTACTACAGAAACATTCACATAGATCACCAGCTATCTCAAGTCCTCTGTATTAAAAGTTGTTGTGGAGGTTTACAGCTAAGTCCTGTCCAACTCTTGCAACCCCATGGACTATAGCCTGCCAGGCTCCTCTGTCCATGGGATTCTCCAGGCAAGAATACTGGAGTGGGTTGCCATTTCCTCCTCCAGGGGATTTTCCCAAATGAGGAATCAAACCTGGGTCTCCTGCATTGTAAGTAGGTTCTTTACCAACTGAGCTACAAGAGAAGCCCTTAAAAGTTGGAATGTAACTAAATAAAAATAGCATGAGCTAGTATCATCATCATTAATGAGGTTTATCCCTCACCAGAAACCAAGGAAAGCATTTATATTAATAAACTGTGAATTGGGATACAATCTACTGCTTTGAGGTTGACTCAGACTCTTCCATCAGACCTTCCCTGCCATCCAAGTAGCAGACCCAACAACTACTATTCTCTTTAGAAGGGTTCAAAGTCAGGCCCCCACCTCCCCAGGTCACAAAGCCCACTTTGGAACCAATAGAGAAGCTGTTCCTACACTCAAAACTGTCTCTGCCCTTCTTTCTTTTTGGTTCTCTCTGCTGTTAAACTCACTTTCATGTCTTCTCTCCCACCAGACTCTAAGCCTCCTTGAGAGCACAGGCTGGAGGTTATCAAGTACATTCTTCAGAGCCCCTATCCTTCAGGGGCTCTAAGTGTGGGGTGAACTGAGGCAGGATCTGAGACCAGCCCTTTCTTTCAGATTGACTGGGGCGGTAGGTGTCTCTGAGAGGCTGAGTTTGGGGCAGGCACAGGGCAGGTAGAGATGAAAGCCATGGTGATGCAACAAGCAAGGACATGGGTGATGCACCCATACAAAGGCCAATGAACGTGTTATAAGAGAAGAATTCAGTTCATCCATCAGCAAAAGTTAATTGTGAGAATGGTGGAAAACCCAATAGAGAAAATATCTCTCACTGAAAGAAAACTTCAACATGGGCAGTTTCTACAAAGGCTCTTGAGTTATGAATGGAAACTGCAAAGACTTGACATTTTTTGTGAACTTTCAAGGAACACTGAGCAAAATACAGTGATTGATCGCTTTTGAAAAATAATAGCTTGTAATGCAATCATGAATTTCCAGCAAAATCCACTGACAAACTCCATCTAAGGTTAAGAAACTTTGCTGGGATGACAGTGCTTCCACAATTTAAGTAAAATAGCCAAATATTAATTCCTAGTTCATTTTTGATTTCGTTTTCAAGGTGCAGAACAAAACGACAGTGTGTTTAGAGCCCTTTGTCAGAGTTAGGCTCAATATAACTCTACAGCTTACGAAAAGGAGCGTCTGTGAAGGCCATAGCCCCTGTTTCCCAGTGTCAGGCTCACAAGAGTGGAGGGAGGTCCAGAACTTGCCATGTCACATGGATGTCTCGCTTTTTTCATGTGGGCAAAGATAGTGGGAAGATATCTGGTTGAGAGCAACATCCATGTAAAATCTTTAGCCAAGACCAGAATGGCTCAACCATATATTTAAGGGAGTCAGTTATGTATTCAAACTTCAGAGAGAGAAAAGAAAGGAAGACTTAGAAAAGCAGAGTAGCAACGAAGCAGGGACACTGATGGGTGATACCAATAAACAGGAAGGAGGCACAGAGAAATAGTGATGAACTTTGGACAGCAAGGAGATCAAACCAGTCAATCCTAAAGGAAATTAACCCTGAATATTCATTGGAAGGGTTGATGCTGAAGCTGAAGCTCCAGTACTTTGGCCACCTGATGTGAAGAGCCGACTCTTTGGAAAAGACCCTGATGTTGGGAAAGATTGAGGGCAGGAAGAGAAGGGGATGACAGAGGATGAAATGGATGGATGACATCTTCAACACAATGAACGTGAGTTTGAGCAAATTTTGGGAGATGGTGAAGGCAGGGATACCTGGCGTGCTGCAGTGCACGGGGTCCCAAAAAGTCAGACATGACTTAGCGACTGAAGAGCAATTAAAAAGACCCCACTATAATACTTCATCTGCCTAACTTTTTTTTTTTCTGAAAGGGCATTGGGTTGAGTTTTGTTTCTGTCACTGACATTACCTTTCCTTTTCTCTCCGTGCATTACTCTGAGAAAAATCTTAAGGATCTGACTTGTCCGTTTGACATGATTGAGTACCTGAGTTAGCTTTACAGATATCTTGCCAATATTAGCATTGTGTGCAGATGCTTCTCAAATGAATGGTGCCCTGGGACCTGGGTAGAGATGTGCTGTTTAAACACATGGCAGTGTCCTCTGCCACGTTGAAAGGTGGCCACTTCTTCCTCTGGGTAAACTGTGGGAACTTTCCACAGAGTGTCTGGGACAGACTTCCAGGCTGAGGAGCTGCTGGGTGAGAGCAAGGTGGCCACCGAGCAGGATCACAGCCATGTTGTTGCCATGGGCCATGGGGAGGTGTGGCCATCTCTCTGCGTGTGGATACCCACCCCTGTGGCAAAGGGCAACTCTGATTGGTGAAAAGACTACCAGAGCAGAAAAAGGGCAGGAAGTGCCCTCTGAGGTAACCAGGGAAAAGCACATAGGACAGAGCAGAAAGACAGTGCTCATAGACCCCCTGGCTGTCCATTCCTGTCCAGTGACCTTGAGTCTATTCCCCCGACTCCCCTAGACTTTAATCTTAGCATCTTAGATAGGAAACCCTACAGGCCCTGGTGGCTACATTCTGACTCATTCACCATCCAAGAATCCCCTTCCTTCCTTTTGCACTTCATTGGCCCCACCTTATATGCTGATTTTTCCATTTCTATGTTGCTCAGAATTATAGTAACATCCCCATACAGCTGCCACTCAGATGGCAAGACAATTATGGCTTTTTCCAAACCAAATCAAGTTACAGCAGGAAGGTATACTGTTGCCCTACAAGTAACTTCACATGTTCTGGTGATTCCCCTGGCCTCCACAAATGCCCTTTTCCTCTGTTCATTGGCTTGAAGCCACCTCTTCTTGAGCAAGTCTAGGTAAAGAAGCAGCAGTCTAGTTTCTCTTATTCATTGAACACATAAGTCATGGTATCTCAATCTACCAGCTGAAAAATATCCTTGCAAAGCATAGTTTTGATTACCATGGGCCTAACATTGCCAATAAAAGTCCGTCTGGTCAAGGCTATGGTTTGTCCTGTGGTCATGTATGGATGTGAGAGTTCAACTATAAAAAGTTGAGTGCTGAAGAATTGATGCTTTTGAACTGTGGTGTTGGAGAAGACTCTTGAGAGTCCCTTGGACTGCAAGGAGATCCAACCAGTTCTATCCTAAAGGAGATCAGTCCTGGGTGTTCACTGGAGGGACTGATGTTGAAGTTGAAACTCCAATACTTTGGCTACCTGATGTGAAGAGCTGACTCATTTGAAAAGACCATGATGCTGGGAAAGATTGTGGGCAGGAGGAGAAGGAGCCAACAGAGGATGAGATGGTTGGATGGCATCCCCGACACAATAGACATGGGTTTGGGTGGACTTGGGGAGTTGGTGATGGACAGGGAGGCCTGGTGTGCTGTGTTCACGGGGTTGCAAAGAGTCAGACCTGACTGAGCAACTGAACTGAACGTAGCCAGATCACCACAAACCCTCAGGACTTGGCTAATTTGAGCTATTCTCTCTTTCTCTCTCTCTCTCTCTTTCTCTCTCTCTCTCTCTCTCTCTCTCTCTATATATATATATATATATATATATATATATATATACACACACACACACACACATACATATATGCATATATGTATATACATATATACATATATACATATATGTATGTATAAAAGTAAAGGCCTTCTTATGACAGCTCGTGGCTGGACACCAAGGATCATGGAAAGGCAGAGGAATTATGCCATAAGCTGTCTGGCTCTAAACAGGCCTCACCAGAATCTTGGAGTCATCCTGCTAGCTAGAGTCATTTTCAGAGGTTGCAATGTGCACACAGTTTCTGTTTTTATCTCAGACTCTTGACCTTCTACTGTTTCTGGATTTGGGAATATATTGTGTCCCTGGAGTCAAGGCCTGTCTGCCAGAGTGAGAGACATGATGTCCTCACCCTGCTGGCTGTTGAGCAGAATAAAGGTCAAGCTTTTCTGGGATATGTGGTAAATACTGAAACAGGGCTCTCTGAGGAAAAAGCTCCAGAAAGGTTTTCCATCAGCCACACTTGGTTGTGGTTCATGCTCTTTATTGGCAAAGAGCAACACAGTGCCCTGTCCCACCCATGCACAAGCCACAGTCTCTGTTGGCCAACTTCTTAGCTCACTGGCTGCACCTATGTGTCCTTCTAACAGCATCTACTGTTAATGACACCAGAATGTTCAATAGCTCAGTTCTATTTCTGTTACTCTATCATGGTTTGATTAAATATAGTTCACATTATTTTCAAGATCTTGATGCTTCTGTATCTAAAGTGCTCATATTTAAAATATATATATTATCTCCCAATTCATCCTGAGTTTGTTTTTTTAAGTCTTTTCTACTCTTAATGTTTCCACCTAGAGAATTTCCTTGAGCATTTGTTGTAAGGCTGGTTTGATGGTGCTGAATTCTCCTAGCTTTTGCTTGTCTGTAGAACTTTGGATTTTTCCCAGAATCTGAATGAGATCCTTGCTGGGCAGAGTAATATTGGTTGTAGGTTTTTCCCTTTCATCACTTTAAATATATCTTGCCACTCCCTTCTGGCCTGAAGAGTTTCTGCTGAAAAGTCAGTTGATAACCTTATGGGGATTCCTTGGGATGCTATTTTTATCTTTTATTGACATATATACACTACCATGTGTAAAACAGATAGGTGGCAGGAATTTGCTATACAGCACAGGGAACTCAGCTCAGTGCCCTGCAATGACCTAGAGGGGGTAGGATGGGAGGACACTGGGAGGTAGGTCCAAGAGAGAGGGGATATATGCATACATATAGCTGATTCACTTCACTGTATACCAGAAACTAACATACTATTATAAAGAAATTACACTCCAATAAAAAATTTATCTAGAGAGGAGCTCCATTTTCTGTCTCAAAACAGCAATGAAAATATAAATTCTTGAGAGAATTGGGAAATACATACAATATGAGAGGCATAATTATTATTATTAATTTGGGAGAAACTGTTAAATAACCACTAATGTTTTTATATTTCTCCATTTATAAAAAGAACACAATAGCACATGCTCAATTTAGAAGGTGTATGCATTACAAAACATTAGAAAATACAAAACACCAGTTACTGAATGGTTGAGTACTAATTACTTGTAACATTTTGATATGATGGCTTTTATCTTGCTGTATTTTTAAATGCTCTCTCTACATATATATAGAGAGAGATTAGTTGTTACCATATGAATATGTATTAATATCAGTATCAGACACATGTGGATTACAAGTACATAAGTATGCAGAAACATATATGTGTAGAAAGAAACTTACATATTTAATATTTAAAGTTTAGTATTTTCATTTTCTTGTGCTGAACCTTATATTATAATTTTCCCCCAGGTCATTAAATGGTCCTCAAAGCTATGATTTTAAAATATTTAAAAATCATTATAATGAAAATTCACATACCTGAGTTTCTGAAGCTGGAACTACTGTTTCTATAGGAGAGTTTTCTGTGTCCTTCTTACGCTGTTCACAGAATCTCTCTCCTCCTTTCTCATTTCTTCATTGCACCCACATCCTTGGTCTAGAAAAGTTACTGCACTTCAGTTCAGTTGCTCAGTCATGTCCAACTCTTTGCGACCCCATGAATCGCAGCATGCCAAGCCTCCCTGTCCATCATCAACCCCCGGAGTTCACTCAGACTCATGTTCACTGAGTCAGTGATGCTATCTGGCCATCTCATCCTCTGTCGTCCCCTTCTCCTCCTGACCCTAATCCCTCCCAGCATCAGGGTCTTTTCCAATGAGTCAACTCTTCGCATGAGGTGGCCAAAGTACTGGAGTTTCAGCTTTAGCATCATTCCTTCCAAAGAAATCCCAGGGCTGATATCCTTCAGAATGGACTGGCTGGATCTCCTTGCAGTCCAAGGGACTCTCAAGAGTCTTCTCCAACACCACAGTTCAAAAGCATCAATTCTTCAGTGCTCAGCTTTCTTCACAGTCCAACTCTCACATCCATACATGACTATTGGAAAAACCATAGCCTTGACTAGACGAATCTTAGTTGGCAAAGTAATGTCTCTGCTTTTGAATATGCTTATCTAGGTTGGTCATAATTTTCTTCCAAGGAGTAAGCATCTTTTAATTTCATGGCTGCAGTCACCATCTGCAGTGATTTTGGAGCCCAAGAAAATAAAGTCTGACACTGTTTCTACTGTTTCCCCATCTATTTCCCATGAAGTGATGGGACTGGATGCCATGATCTTCATTTTCTGAATGCTGAGCTTTAAGCCAACTTTTTCACTCTCCTCTTTCACTTTCATCAAGAGGCATTTTAGTTCCTCTTCACTTTCTACCATAAGGGTGGTGTCATCTGCATATCTGAGGTTATTGATATTTCTCCCTGCAATCTTGATTCCAGCTTGTGTTTCTTCCAGCCCAGCATTTCTCATGATGCACTCTGCATATAAGTTAAATAAGAACAGTATGAAAAGTCACTGTTCTCCTGCTGCTGCTAAGTCACTTCAGTCGTGTCCAGCTCTGTGCAACCCCATAGACGGCAGCCCACCAGGCTCCTCCATCCCTGGGTTCTCCAGGCAAGAACACTGAAGTGGGTTGCCATTTCCTTCTCCAATGCATGAAAGTGAAAAGTGAAGATGAAGTCACTGAGTCATGTGTACCTGGCAGCAAATACACCTCTAGGTTTCAGTCCCCAGCAACACAACCAATGGTCATTGAATGAGATACAGTTTCCCTTGCTTCACATCTCATTATTAACAGGCATGAATTAATTTATGTCGCTGAATTAAGGGGAAGGAAATACCACTTATGGAGCTTAATGATGAAATAACTCAAAGCAGAAAGTGCAGAGCTCTGAAGAGGGCTTCCTCGTAGGAGTTTGGGAACATGTCTAAGTCAGGCAACATGTACATTTAGGGAGACAGATAATTATCTGTTTTCTCAAGAAAGACTGCTGGGCCCTCTGAGAGCATAAGAAAATAGACACTGACGTCAGCTGGATCTGGACTCAAATCCTGCCTCTTGTGCCTGAAAGGTGTGCATCAGTATCTAAATTTCTTTCCCTATAAGCTGTCTCCTCTTTGTAAAGCAGTGGCAAGCCCATGACAGTTGGGAGGAATAGATACGTGAATTTATGAACTGTGCCTGACACCTGGAAGATGTCACAAGCACACACTTCCCATAAAATCACACAATAAGATAAACTGGAAGCAGTGTCTCTCCAATGACTGAATTAAACCCATTCTACTTTACATCAACTATTATATTTTTGTTTTTTTCTTTTTACTCCCCTTCTTCAGCATCCATTCCTGTCTCACATGCATTATTGTGTGTATGGAGAGCTGTCTTTTTCTTAAGGCAAATTCCTTTCCATTAAAACTTTTAAATGTGTAAAAACGAACTCCCTCCACCCATCCAGATGATTGCTAGGCTATAGACTTAATTCCTTATTGTATTTATGTGTCTAATATTTTAAGTATAAATATTGATTTCCACTAGACCTTATCCACATTCATGTCATCATTTAGTTGATGACATTAGAAACTGGCCAGTACTCTAATTATATCTGATCAAAATTTAGGGCTTAATTGCAGTTTCCCATATACTGAGATTTTTTTTTAGTTGTCTGAACATCTTGTCTAATGTGATAGTTTTAGTATGTCCTTGTATATTACCATTTAGCTTGTGTTCCTTTAAGATCACAGAGACTAGTTTAGTCTCAGTCCCTCAGAGGCAGAACTCCATCATCTTTAGCTTGAAATGTTTGTGACACTATGATGGTGATAACGGCGGTAATTATATTTTGTCTGCTTAACTCCTGAGATTAAGGCAGACTTTTAAGTTACCTACATTTTTCTTTAGACTCTAGTTTGCTTATTATCACAGATTATATATAAAAAACTTTCCACACTTCCCTGGTGGCTCAGTGGTAAAGAATTTGCCTGCCAATGCAGGAGACATGGGATTTAACCCTGGTCCAGCAAGATCCCACATGGCTTGGGGCAATTAAGCCTGTGTGCCACAACTACTGAGCCTGTGCTCTAACTACTGAAACTCATTCACTCTAGAGCCTTGCTCTGCATCAAGAGAAGTCACTGCAATGAGAAGCCCTTACACCGGAACTACAGAGTAGCCCCCACTCACCACAATTAGAGAAAAGCCAGTGCAGCAATATAGACCTAGCATATCCAAAAATAAATAAATAATTTTTCAAAAAAAGTCTTCCTAATTTCAGAGCTCTTCCCAACAAGACCGTGAAAATTAATTCCTTACCCACCTACCCACAATCTGCTCTTAGTTCAGTTCTGTTCAGTAGCTGAGTTGTATCCGACTCTTTGCAACTCCATGAGCCGCGGCACACCAGGTCTCCCTGTCCATCACCAACTCCCAGAGTTTACCCAAACTTATGTCCATCAAGTCAATGATGCCATCCTACCATTTCATCCTCTGTTGGCCCCTTCTCCTCCTGCCCACAATCTTTCCCAGCATCAGGGTCTTTTCAAAGGAGTCAGCTCTTTGCATCAGGTGGCCAAAGTATTGGAGTTTCAGCTTCAACATCAGTCCTTCCATTGAACTCCCAAGACTGATCTCCTTTAGGATGGACTGGTTAGACCTCCTTGCTGTCCAAGGGACTCTCAAGAGTCTTCTCCAACACCACAGCTCAAAAGCGTCAATTCTTCAGTGCTCAGCCTTTTTTTATATAGTCCAAGTCTTACATCCATACATGACCACTGGAAAAATCTGCTCTCATCCCAGTTCTTTCTTTCCCTTGGCCTTGCTCACACATGCATCAATGCTCAGTCTATAATCAGATATTGGTACTACACATACCATAGAATCAATTTTACTTAGGGAAATATGGGCATATTTTTATTCATTTTCAAATCACAAGACAATAACATAAAAGTGTTACTTCGAGTGATCACATTATTGTCAGAGACTACAATCTACAAAACCAGGAGTGATCAACATTCAGGATGAAGATGCTTTCTTTAACTATATGAAATGTCAACCTCCAAGTCACACAGAGTGGAAGAGGGGTTTTACTACAGTTCACCCAAAGACAAATGCACTTCCACCTTCCAAACATAAAAATCCAAATCCTGTGGCTTTAGCAGAATTAATAGGATTTTGATGCATGCCTTATAAGCTTGACTTTTAAATTCCAATAGCTGGCCTCATGCCTGTGTTTGACACTGTTCATCTGCTCATTTCTGTTCCCAAAGGCCAACATTATTTCAGCATATACTTCTTCTATTTCCATCAAAACCTGGAAGGCCATCTCTGAAAAATAAACCTGTGGATTTTTATTTTTTCTTACCAATGTGATTTGGATGATTCCACAGTAAATGAAAGAGATAAAAAGATGATTTGAGAAATCTTAAGACTGTAAATAAGAAAAAAAAGTTTGATTTCTGGTCTGTCATCCAACAATTAATTTCATGAAACAGTATTCTGATAGTTTATAAACAATGCATGAAAATACACAGTGGTCTTTGACAGGACTTCAAAGAGCCTGCTGAGCATGATGATTCCCATCACAAAAAATCAATTTCCTGTAAATGGTGAAGAAGCAAAAATTTTAGACCAACATTAGATATGATTCTCTAGAGTCTATTTTCTGCTTGTTTTCTGGAAGCACTCAATGGAAATTTGAAATAGATATATTGTACCATTGTCTATTTCTCTTCTTTCCATGGTCACTGGTGATATCAAAGTTAATATTTTATGTATATTTTTAGACCCAGATTTCTCTCACAAAATATTTAATATCATTGAATAAATATTGGGTGTTTGCTCTTTTGATCTGATCAAAAATGCTAGTGAGTGATGAAGAAAAGATAAACTTTCAGTAATAAGTCCCAGTTACCACTTTCCCATCCTTTGGTTGTCAGGAATCCAAACTTTAAATGAGATATTTAAGAATATTTAGATAAAGCTAAATTTACATATAAATCTAAAGTGAACTGTATTATCACTTATAACTAATCCCAATAATTGATAAAAATCATTTAAAGAATTATGATACTGTTGGATAAGATGTTTCGTGAACACTTACAGTTTAAGAAATGTTTCCATTTTCTCAGCTCCAGATTTCAGGAAATAAAAATCACCCTCCTGCTAATTCCAGCTCTGCTATCTAAGTAACAGGAAATGCTTCCTCTGCCAGCTCATTTCCTCTTATTGTTCCCCTTTCAATGGGCCCCTTGGCTACATTTTTGCACCTCTTTCTCCCTTCAGATGTATTGAGCCTAGTAAAAGCCTGAAGCTTCCAAAGAAAAGAGCTGGGGTCAGAGACACCCAGGAGCACCACGAATTCTCCTTTTGCTAAAGAAAGTGCAGGGGAGTCTGAGAGAAGCCAGAGATTTTTATCTGGCAGAGTCTACTCATTTACACTGATACATTAAAATAAAACAAGAACTGATATTTAAAAGCCTTTTTAATGTAATTTTATATTTGACTTAATTTGAATATTAATTTCATATTTATATTATTTATATTTTATATATAATACTATGTCTTTTGTCTTTTGTAAAACCCTTGATGTTTCTTCAAATAAGCATACTAGTTAGTACAGCATCTTACTCTGGGAATTCAGTGAATAGTTGTAAAATAAATATGGGACCTCCCTGGTCGTCCAGGGGTTAAGAATGTGTCTTCCAATGCAGGGAACACAAGTTTGATCCCTGATGGGGAACTGAGACCCCACATTGCTGTTGGGTGCCTAAGACTGTGTGCTATTAGAGAGAAGTCTGCGCGCAGCAGCAAAAGATCCTTCATGCCTCAGCAAAGGTCCCACATGCCACATCTAAGACCTGACACAGCTATATAAGTGTATATATACATACACAATAAATATTTTATAAAATAATAATCATAGAATTAATAAAGTTCAGGTATATATGAATTTCTGTTACTAAGTAATTTTATTATATTTCTGAGTCAAAATTCAATTATGTAGACATTCCTTTCCTTGTCCATAATAAGCTGTGACAATATGGTATTTTATTCAGCATACAGAATATCTTGAATATATATATATATATATATATATATAAAATTCTCCAGGCCAGGGTAGCTGTTCCCTTCTCTAGGAATATATTACCTATATTAAAATATATCTCTACCCAGGTATCTTTTTATCTTTACTGTTTTGTGTTTTTGTTTCTAGCTAGCTACTACCTATCTCCTAATACATGTTCCATCTAGAAGCAATGCAGCTCTTTCATCTAGAAAACAAGTCAGAGGGGTGAAAGAAGCCCAGTGAATTACATGAAAATCATCCTGGACAAAGTAGGAGGAACCTTAGTTTCAGTCCTCACTCTGGTCTTCACTGTCTGCATGTGGCTGGACAAGTTAACTTCGTTTTCTATGTTCTATTACTTCTTTATCTAATGAAAGTCTTATATGTCTTCCTGTATTACATGTCTGTGGTGGGAAGCAAATAAGATTAACAATGCATTCTAAGATACAGAAAATGTTATACATGTATGAGATAGTATTATTTGTACAATGGTGGTAATAGTATTAGTTATATAGTAGACCTATACTTATCAAACAGACTAGGCTTCTCTTTCAAAATCTTCACTCTTGATTTGATCAGTAGCTCTTCTTGCTATAACATATTTTGAAACTCAAAGTTGGCTATGTTGCCAAGTTGGTTGATTGAATCCATGCCAGGATCCAAGACAGAGGGTCTCAGCTAGGGAGGTTTCCTTTTCCAGTGAAATTTGCACATGCGGTAATGAAACTGATGCAAACTGGAACAACACAAGCTTTGTTCAAGGCTGAAGAATGGAGAAAACCTAATTTGACAATCAAGTTTTTAACACAGCTCAAGCAGAGACACCAAATATATAAGAGGTAGAGGTAAAAAGGGGAAATTTAGAAAAAGTGGAAGGAATATTTATGAGTTATCTAAGAACAGGGGTGTGGTTTAGAACTGGAATTGATGCAACATCCCTTTTCAGTCCTTGCATGGGCTTTTCTTATTGTTGTCATGACAACTGTCAACTGTCCTGAAACTGGTGAGCATGTCATTTAGCTGACATATTATAATGAGTGTATAATAAAGCTCAAGGTCAAGGAGAAGTCAAATCCTCTGCCATCTTGGGCTTAGTTGTTTCTAACGGGTTCTTGTTTATTTTATTTTTCTTTTTGCAGATTCCTCTTGAAGCTTAGATAAAAATAACTGGTTTCTGCTTGAAGGAGGGACAGAAGTATAATTTTAGGTTGACAGCCTTGGTAACAGCTATAAGATAGAAGGGCATGTCACAATTTTAAAATGTGTTGGAAAGAAAGTATTTTAAACAGCTAAGTACAGCTTCCCTAGTGGCTCAGAGGTTAGAGCATCTGCCTCCAATATGGGAGACCTGGGTTTGATGCCTGGGTCTGGAAGATCCCCTGGAGAAGGAAATGGTAACCCACTCCAGTATTCTTGCCTGGAGAATCCCATGGACAGAAAAGCCTGTCGGGCTACAGTCCATGGGGTCGCAAAGAGTTGGACATGATTGAGCGACTTCACTTCATTTCACTTCAAGTACAGTTTTGACTTGACTGATACAGGTTTTGCGTGCATGCATGCTCAGTTGTATCCAACTCTTTGACAGCCCATGATCTGTAGCCCACCAGGCTCCTCTGTCCATGGAATTTTCCAGGCAAGAATATTAGCATGGGTTGCCATTTCCTTCTCCAGGGAATCTTCCCAACTCAGGGGTCAAACAAATGTCACCTGCATTGGCAGGCGGATTCTTTACCACTGAGCTATCTGGCAAGCATATAGGTTTAATTATCTATAATTTAGAAGAAATAGATGGACTATCAAGCCTTTCTAAATTGATTCCTTTCCCAAAGAATTAGACTTAGGAGCACACTTGTAGGCTTTGTATTAGTCCAATTCTTCTATTGTGTAGAAAAAAAGATATGTGTTTGTTCCTTATCTGCTAACTTGGTACTTATTATTTATAGGAGTATTGCTAATTAGCACTGAAAATCACCCTCCCATTCTTTTGAAAAGAAATATAAAAGGCAATTGTATAAACACAATTGTATATTCCTCCTAAAATGTAATGTCAGGTAAAATTATAGGTAGTATCTCATTTGATTCTTTCTAACAGGGGACTTGATTACTTCAATTTTATAGATGAAAAACCTGAGACTCAGGAAGGGGAGATAACTTGCTGACATTCACAAAGCTGTCAGGAAACTCGAATTTGACCCCAGATTTCTTTGACTGCAGAACAATTTTGCTTCTATCATCTCTAGAAAATTTAAAGGTTATATCAATCAAGTCAAACATGTTGACCTTGGCACAATAAAGTTCTAAAACCCACTTAATCACTGACAAATTTAAGAATTTATCCTTTGGTTTCATCCATCTTGTTCCTAACCATATATTTTTACTTAAGTATTTGTCAATTACTTGAAAGTGTGTCCACCAAAGTTCTCAAATTCCAAGCATCTGGCATTTGGTGTTACCTTAAAGCATCTGCCTGCAATGCAAGAGACCTGGGTTCAATTCCCGGGGTGGGAAGATCCCCTGGAGAAGGAAATGGCAACCCACTCCAGTACTCTTGCCTGAAGAATCCCATGGATGGAGGAGTGGATGGACTGGTGGGCTACAGTCCACAGGGTCACAAAGAGTCATACATGACTGAACGACTTCACTCACTTCACTTTCACATTCTTGCAAAGTCATTCTTTGCCGCTAAGGTATTACATTTCCTCTCTACTCAACTTCTGCCTATGTGTTTAGTATCAATAAAGCAATCTTGGCTGAGCTATCTTCTCTCCTTTCAATCACAAGTTTTCTTCCATTGTATTTCATACCAGCCAAGTTATTTCACTTTACTCTTCCAAATATTTTATGCTTAAGGTTTGCCTTAACTTCCACATATTGGATATAGAATGTATGCTGTTCATTTTCATAAGGAGCAAAGAAGTAGTAAAGAAATCCCTCAATATGGAAGACATTCTACTTATTCATTTTTGTGATGTGTACAGTCATTAAGTATTTGGCTTAGATGTCACTTCTTTTTTTAGATGTTACTTCTAACAGGAAGTCTGATACATCACTATGATTTAGATTCTTCCTCTCTATGGACATTTAATTATGTATCCCAAACACTGAGCACAGTGATTGGCATTAATAAATATCCAATTATGAAATAAATAAGTGAACATTTTAATGAATGAATGAAATATATGTCTGTAAGTGAAAAGTTCCTTTAAAATTCTTTATTTCTCCAATTCAATTTATAACATCAGCTCCTAAAAGATACAGTCTCTGTTAATTATTTTATGGTAACCTTGAAATCCTAGAAAGAATTTTCTCCTAAACTATTTTCAATAAAGAGTTAAAATGTCTACTTTCCTTTCAAATACATTTAAGTCTTAAGAAAAGTTGAAAATGAAATGCGTGTTCAATGTGTTGTAATCCAGTGGAATCAGTTGATATTGAATTTATGTCACTGTGCTTCTGCTAGGTTGAATAGTTTCCTTTCAGAAACCATCATCCATTGCATTAATCAATCTAATCAAATAGTAAATCACAGTCAATCCTTTCTCACTTGGAAAATGTATAAAACACATTTAATGTCTTTCATTGCAATCCCAGTGTGGTCGCTTTCTTTCTTTCTTTTTAAAGGATGGTTATAATGAGGTTGACTTAAGTTATTCATACATTCATTCAAAGCCCATTCTTTAGTGTAATGCACAAGGAATCCTCAAAGGCTGAGGGTAAAGAGATGAATGATAACATCCTCTCCCTCAGATGCTCAATATCACGGTGGGAATGTAGATAAGTGGATAATTGTAAGAGATATGCTAGTTAGGTCCAAGATAGACACCCAGGATTTTGACAAAGAAAGGAAAAGAAAACTACAGGGATAAAGAAATTTGGAAAATTCCAAAGGAAGTTATGCATTTGCTAAAGGATCAAAGATTCTTGTAGGGTGGTGAGAGGGTTTGGGTGAGGGAGAGGGTGTTTGTGGAAACATTTGAGGAAGAGAGAACAATGTGCAAAAGACAGACAAAAAAATGACAGAGATATCTTTGGGACTGCAAATATATTGGCTGGATTATTGGAATGTCATATTTGGATATCTGAGAGAAGGGAAGGAAATAAAGGTGGAAATACAGGCAGGAATTGATTCTAAAAGGACCACATATGTCCTCCTCAGCATTTTCTTTTGGCAGAGAGGTGTAAACAAAGAAACAGTGTGATCAGATGAGTACTTGGAAGTATGGCTCAGATGTAGAGTTGCCAGATAAAATTCAGTTAAATTTCAGGTAATAAGTATTTTTAGGATAAGCACACTCCAAATATTGTGTTGGACATACAATAAAAAGTATTATTCATTGTTGGCCTAAAGTTCAACTCTGTGTACCCTGAAATGTGTAGGTGTTAAATGAGCTTACTCTGACAGAGGTGTCGAGAATGAACTGGTGAAGAATATACAAGGCAGAAACGCAAAGTTGGGGGTAAGTTATTAAAGTCTAGATTTATCACGTGGTGACAGGGCTGCCCTGCACTAGATTTCAGAATGTGAACCATGCTGTTATGGTTACTGAGAGTCAGAGAGGCAATGCTTGAGGAGAAATCTTGTCTAGAGATCTTTCTACTTTATTCAGAAATCGTTTGATATTTTGGAATGAATAGATACTTTTACTGACAAGCATAGACATACACTAAACCAGGAAAGTGTGGCATGAATGCCTGTGTACTTTGAATGCTCTGAGATCACGTAGATGCAGTAGTAATAAAACTTGGAGATATAAAAACCTAAAACATTTGTCTTGGTCTCGAGTTTTCCGAACATGCACAATATGGGTGTTGTGTTATGATTTGAAATTTTCAAATTCCTCTAACACTCATTATCTCAGATCTATACCAAATGGTCTTACAGTGAGGGGTCAACTATTCTTAACCAAATTGTCAGATAAGAAAATCCGCACATATAGAAATATTCTACTTTAACTCTCCTATTAAAGTACTCTCCTCTTCAAATCTGAGTTGAAACACCACATTTCTCACCAAAATATTCCGTGTTCACCATTGACTGTCTCTTCCATTTAGAATGTAGCATTCTTCAGTCTAACACAAAGTGCTCTCTGAGACCTTATTTGATTTTATCTTATGCATTCATTGCCAGCCCCTAGGTTGTAAGCCACCAAAGGGAAGGGCAAAGCCTAGTGTTTTTCAGGAAAACTCTGTGAATATCTTAGGGAGTGTTGGGCATATCCAAGTCTTTTAATAAATATCTGATTATCAGACTAGCATTGGCAGAGCTAGAAGTAAATAAAAGTTTTTTGATATGCAGCCTTCTGGTCTTTGGGGCTTTCCTCATATCCCTCCCCTACTTTTAAAATTTCATCCCTTGTGGAACCAAGCAGAGGTTAGTTTAGGAACAGAGCAAATATAAAAACTGTAGGCTGAAGTATTGTTCAGAAGATACATCATTCATCTCCCAAATTTAATGCAGGATGGGCATAAGCCAAACTCAAGGAACAGTCTCTATATGAACTGTACCAGAGTATAGTTGAACACTGAGACAGAGAGGTCCACACCTGACATACACATATCCTCCCAAGATGCCTTAATCCAAGTCTCAGTCCTTTCCACCCATACTGGGGCTGTGAGTTTAGCCCACCTGAATCACCACCAGGGATCTAGAAGAGCTATTCTGGGAAAGGGAATGTGACCAGGGCATCTCTGTGTGCAAAAAGGGTTAATTCACCCACTAGGGATCTGCCCCTTTCTAAAGGGCAGTTATTTTTCATTTATGAATCAAATATCTGCTTTAATTTGTTAGCATGAGATCATATATCTATACAACTTCAAACAGAATATGTGCAAAGTGCATTCACTCTATATTGTATAGAACAATCACTCTCATTCTAACGTGCAAATAAAACACCCTGGAGAAACTATTAAAAGCTTGGATCTCAGGATTTCTGATTTAGTTATTCTGGATATGGCCTGAGAATTAGAGGATTTAACAAGTTTCCAGATGATACTGATTGCATTAATCCAGGGCCACACTTTGAGGTCCATTAATATGTAATTTATAATCTTATGTTTCTCTCTGCATGTGTCATGCACACATTGATTTATATATGCATGAATCCATTCCTCAGTTTTACATTATTGTTAGTAATATACATATATTATTATATATATATGTTAGTATACCATGTATACTAACTATACTAGATTACTGTAATATAGTGTAGTTAGATTATACTAGATTAGTAACTATACTTGGTTATATACTATAATATATATTATACTATAGTATATAGTATAGAAACTGTACTAGATTTCTAACATATGTTAGCAATCTATGTATATTATGTATAACATAGATATACATATATTAGTATACATATGCTTATCTGTACATTTAAATAAACAAGCACACCTATATATAAATATTTATAAATAATATGCATATTTATGGAAGAGTGTGTTGCCACTTCCTTCTCCAATGCATGAAAGTGAAAAGTGAAAGTCAAGTCACTCAGTTGTGTCCGACTCTTTGCAACCACAGGGACTTCCAGCCTACCAGGCTCCTCCATCCATCGGATTTTCCAGGCAAGAGTACTGGAGTGGGGTGCCATCGCCTTCTCTGATATATAATCATAAAGATATATAAATGCATATGAAAAACTATTAACCCAAATATATAATTATATGCATATGCACAGGAGTGTTTGTATATAGATATGAAGTGATGTGAAGTGAAGTCATACTGTTGTGTCCAACTCTTTGTGACCCCATAGACTGCAGCCTGCCAGGCTCCTCTGTCCATGGGATTTTCCAGGCAATAGTACTAGAGTGGGTTGCCATTTCCTTCTCCTATATAAGAAATATATAGCCATGTCTGTAGGTGATATTCATACTGTGTATGTACATGTGTGTATCATCAGTGTCTCTTTTGCTTTGCAGCAAAGCCCTTGAAGTGTAGTGTTAATCACTCAATTGTGTCCAACTCTTTGCAACCTGATGGACTGGGGCTTTCCAGTCTCTTCTGTCCATGGAACTGTCCAGGCAAGAATACTAGAGTGGATTGCCATTTCTTTCTCCAGGCCATCTTCCCAACCCAGGGATGAAACACAGGTCTCGTGCATTACAGGCAGACTCTCTCTTCTGAGCCACCATGGAAGCTCTTAACAAAGCCCTTAGTAAGTCAAACATCAAGCCCCATGCTTTCTGTCAGACTCATAAGAAACAGTGCTTAAGTGGTCCAGTCTCAAGGCAAAGCTGTCTTCATACTGGCCCCTTTAAATTTTATCAGCAGAGTAATCTTTTCAATTTCTCTGGAGTCTCACCCATATTTGCCATATTTCACGTAGGGAAGTGTTGAATTACACAAGCACTATGTTCTTGCAGAACCACCAGAATCCTTCTGAAAAGTCAAATTTCAGTCATTTCACTTTTTCCCTTCCTCTCAAGAGACAGTACATGCTCTCTCACATTTAACTGGCAAAATTAATGAATATGTAGTACAAACTTAATGTGTTGTGTGCTCCTGGGTCATATCTCCTCCTTCAGCTGGAAGTATCCTTTTCATCCAAGGCAAGCATTGTCCTTGTAGGAGGAAATGAGAACCATGAGTTTGGGGCCTGATGATTTCAGAATGCAGAGAAAGCAGCAAAAGAAATGAAAGCCCCAGTTTTACCAGATTTTTGAGGACACTCAGTATAATAATAATTTCTTTCTTCCCGATAAGACACCACTATCCTTCTTGCTCCAAAGATCTTCAAACACAATGGAAGAAAGAGAAAAGGGACCTGGAATAAGGAAAAGGAAAAAAAAAAAAAGATAATATACAGATGGTTGTACAGTCACTGTGCTTCCTAGTCAGGACTAACCTCTTTGTACATAATATCACTATATCGCAATAACTATTATCCTTCCCACATAACTCTGTTAGTGGGAACTCAGGGTCTTTGGGGCTTCCCTTGTGGCTCAGCTGGTAAAGAATCCACCTGCAATGAGGGAGACCTGGGTTCGAACCCTGGATTGTGAAGATTCCCCTGGAGAAGAGAAAGGCTACCCACTCTAGTACTCTGGCCTGGAGAATTCCATGGACTCTTAGTCCATGGGGTCGCAAAGAGTCAGACATGACTGAGCAACTTTCACTTTCAGGGTCTTTTAATAGAATGATGAAGGACTCTCAACTCAAAGTAGAAGAGCCAGCATTTGAACCAAGATCAATTTGATCCCAAAGCTGAGATTCAGAAATTTATATCAGTGTTTTCCTTAAGTGATCTGAAAGAGAGGGTTAGAAAATGAACTTTCCTGGGAATTTACCCAAGTACACATATCCCATTGGAGATAGGAGGAATCAATTTGGAATATAAGGGACCAGAGGTGAGGTATAGGTAGTGAGCTGTTGACATCAGCATTTATTAAATACAGAATGATGAGCTGCCCACCCACAAATCTCCTTGGTGTGAAGTCTGAGGTTCATGTACTTTTACATCCATGGCAGTTATTGGCAGGGTTTGACCAATACCTCAATAAGTTCACAACAAGAAATCAATTGCCCAGCTTGAGTTGGCAGTGCATAAAGTTAGTCTAGGGCTTCCCTGCTGGCTCAAACAGTAAAGAATCTGCCTGCAATGTGGGAGACCTGGGTTTGATCCCTGGATCAGGAAGATCCCCTGGATAACTTATCCTACTAGTGATGCCAAAAGCTCAGCCTCTCTGTGCACTTGTGCCCAATCCAATCTTGGAGACAGAGTTTTGCATGAAGTAGAAAAGAATAGCTTAATTGATTTACCTGGCAAAAGGGGAGCTGCTCTCAAAAGCTATGTGTTTGATAAGGTGTTTTATGGGGATAACAGTTTGAGGGTGAGGTTGCTGATAAGATTAGGATATGTTCAGGGCCTACACTCCTTTAATCTGGCCTCTGGTGGTCTTTCTCTGGAATCAAATGCTGACACATTCCATTTGTGGGGTTTTAATTCTGAAAAGAGGCTTAAAGACATTGTCATATGTGTCCCTTGAGATGGAACCAGGAATCTGCCCCAAAGCTGTACTATTATTTCTTGGTTGCTCCTTCCTCACCTCTGCATCCTTTCCCTTCCCTGATGAGAAACTCTTTGATCTGCCATTTGGGACTCAGGGAAGCTCATGGAAACTGAACAGAAGGGCTCCCATGCCCAGGAACCTTACAGGGTCCTATTCCGTTTCACTAGTTCTATAATGCATGAATTTTATTGTATAGGAAATAAATTTTGTTTCATAAAATATGATAAGGTTAAATGCAAATAATGCAGAAAGGGAGGAAACACTGACTCAGCACCTGAAATTATACATAATCCAATGGTGAATCATCTGAGATTACGGTTTATTACAGAGGTGGGAGAAGGTCCCTAAATATCTGCTCAGGGAGTGAGGATGGACACAGAAATGAGAAGACTGAGAAGTGGGAGTCAAAGTGTTCTGATCTCGCTAGTTTCCTGGTCTCTAACCTTCTGAGCTGATTTTTAACAGGAAATGGGAAGGGCTGATTCTGGGGATTGGGGCCCCATCTGCACAAAAGCCTTCCTGGCAGCCTTTCTTTCAAGAAGTGTTTCTGGAAAGATTATCATTGACCCATGTGGAAAACAGGAATTCAGAAGGTAGGAAAAACAATGGTAAAGAGATTTATGAAATCAGCTAAATCAATGTTTCCAGTGATGTTTGGAGAAATTTAAAAATCATATCCCCTTACAAGTTGTAGAGTGATTCTTAAAATTAAGCAAATTCATTGAAATATCTATTTATAAAAGAGAGAGAGAGAACTACTTCAACACTAGCCAGAATTAAAGAGTGGCATCTGTCACATTTTGGACATTCTGCTGTCATAAAGAATGAACTTAATTATGACCCAAGGGATTTTACATCTGGATGTCTGAAATCTGGCCTAAATGATTGAACCCAAGACCATGTATAATGTAATTTCAGTATTTTGAAGATTAAGCCTTTCATGAATTCTTCAATGTTTCCTTCCATCAATCAAACCAAAATTAACCAAAATGCTTAGGAAATACATACTCCAATCAAATGCATTCTCTAGAAAAATTACAGATTGTCATTTTTAATTCCTGTCATTTATGCAAAAAATATTCAATGGACACCTGGGTCAAGCATTCTTTTAGGTACCGGACATATAGCAATAAACAAAACAGGAATTTCTGGCCTGTTAAGTTTACATTCTAGTGGAGAGAAGTACAATGAATCAGTACAGTGTGTGATATTCTGAGTATTTTGAACGTTTAAAACTTTCATAAGGTCTCCTAGGCTTTGTTATTCAGGTGGTTCCAGGAGTCATTGCTAAGCCTGTGAGAAATAGAGGCCATACATCTTGGAGGGGTCTTCAAACACCTACTCTGAAATTTCCTGGTCCCTCGACCCTGGACAGGTCACTGAACAGACCAGAGCCTACAGCTCCAGTATTATGGTTATCATGATTACCTTGAATGTTATTAAGAGTTTGGTAGAAGATTATCTATATACAAAAGAGTATGAAGGAACTAATAATAAGGATCTTCACAACCTTCTTGGATAATCTTCTTTATCATACTCCTGTCTACATGATAAATTCATGATAAACATGATAATCAACATGATTACCCAGGGAGAGAAAAAGCCCTTGCATCTAGAGAGACTGCTCTTGCTTTATCTTGTTTTGTTTGTATTTGTTAGACTGGGCAGGAGTCTACATTTTCAGAAATAGAAGAACATTTATCATTGGATGCTAGTAAATTTCAAAACACCTTATAAGGTCACGGGATTGCTATTCTACACATGTAAGTGATAATTAGTTCATCTAAAGGACATGAAAGAAAGAAAGTGAAGTCGCTCAGTCGTGTGCAACTCTTGGGGACCACAGGACTATAGTCTACCAGGTTCCTCCATCCATGGGATTTTCTAGGCAAGAAGACTGGAGTGGGTTGCTATTTCCTTCTCCAAGAGATCTTCCAACCCTGAATTCAAACCCAGGTCTCTCCCATTGTAGGCAGCCGCTTTACCATCTGAGCCACCAGGGAAGTTCATGAGGACTAAGGTATTTGAGAATGAGTTGCCGTCAGCACCAGAGAAGGCAATGGCACCCCACTCCAGTACTCTCGCCTGGAAAATCCCATAGACGGAGGAGCCTGGTGGGCTGCAGTCCATGAGGTTGCAAAGAGTCGGAAACGACTGAGCGACTTCACTTTCACTTTTCACTTTCATGCATTGGAAAAGGAAATGTCAACCCACTCCAGTGTTCTTGCCTGGAGAATCCCAGGGACGGGGAGCCTGGTGGGCTGCCGTCTATAGGGTCACAGAGTTGGACACCACTGAAATGACTTAGCAGCATCAGCCATCAGCACATGCGCCATGAAAGTCAGAGCAGAGTAGGCATCATGCCCTTTTCAGCTTTCCATCTGCGTCCTGCGTCACCTTTAACCAGGTGTTTTTTTCTTTTAATTAATTTTTATTGGAGTATAGTTGCTTTACAATGTTCTGTTAATTTCTACTGTACAGCAAAGTGAATCATGTATATGTATATATACATATATATATATACACACACACCCTTTTTTTGTATTTCCTTTCTCTTTAAGTTAGAGAAAAAAAAGTATATTAATACATATATGTGCAATCTAGAAAAATGGTATAGATGGTCTTATTTGCAAAACAGAAATAAAGACAGAGAAGTAGAGAATAAACATATGGACACCAAAGGGATAATGAGGAGTGGGATGAATTGGGAGATTGAGATTGGCATAAATACACTATTGATTATATATATATATATATATATATATATATATATATACACATATACACACACACACACACACATACATATATAAGTAGATAACAGGTCTTTTAACCTCAATGAGCTTTGTGGTATCCGGAAAATTAGAAAACATTACCAAGTTGCCTACCTATCTGTAGTGCCTTTGAATCGAGGCTTCTCTCCAAAGAAAAAATAAAATATAAAAGCTGCAAGCTTGAATTAAAAATTGCAACCTTCATCTGTTTGCTGGACCACTTCTCTTAATTACCTTTAAGGGTCAGTTTCTCTCTTTGTTCCATAATATATATGTTATTTTAAAGAATTTTTTGCTTTGTGGATCTGAACAGGGATAGGATATGAGCTCACAACTGGTAGCAGTGATCTTTATGACCGAATTTCAAGGGTAGTTGGAGAAGTCTAACAAGAGGCATTTTTGTGAGTTAGACACAACAGAGGGTGGTAACCAACACTGAAGGCTCTATTTAGGGATGAGGTGGTGAGTGTAGTTTCCAATAATGCACTTGCCTCATGTGTCAGTTAAGACTGCAATTGACAAATTATCCACACTGGCTCCACACAACACTTACCTCTTCATTGTAAAAAATTAATCAAGAATGTATATAACAAGAGAAAAAACTCAATCAAGGTACATGTGCTCCTGGAAGAGACACAGACTTTGAAATTCCTTATACTATATCCACATCTCTGAAACCTCCTCTTCTTTATTAAAACTGTAATAAATGTGTAGTAACAGATGTTCATTCTATTCATAAGACCATATTATATCTACTGATCCATATGGTTGTTAATAACATATATGTTACATATCTCTCCTTACATATAGTCTATTCCACCATGATTTATACACTTATAAATGCAGCAAATCTAAGCATTAAGTGATTGTTCTTTTATTGGAGATAGTTGAGATCACCCTAAATTGATCTTTTAAGCTTAGTCTCTTTTCCAATTTTAAAACAAAAAGAACTCAGGATCATAGTCCAAATGTTCTGTTTTACTAAGAGAACTGTAGTAAAGAGAGGCAATTCAGCCAACATTGTGAGGCTTGTTACAGACAAGACAAGGAATAAAGCTCAGGTATCCTTTTTTTCTGGCCGTATCTATTTCTGGCATCGTTTTGGTCTTCAATTTTTTTTTTTCAAATATGTTACCAATAATTTACTCTTTATTTCCCTTTTCTTAAAGAGTCAGAATCCTCCAAAGGAAAGTTGTCTATGTGTTACTGATTATGAAATCATATTTTTTTTGCAATTGTTGATGTTGACAGAAATAGATGTCTTGGGGGACATCGGGCTTAACAAGTTAGTAACAGGCAAGTATAATTATTAATAAGAATGATAATTGTATTCAGCCTGAAGAACAGATGCTATCCCTTTGGTATGAAGTGTCCTGATGTTATTAAAATCTGGAGGTTAGTCATTATTAAGAAACTAGGATTTCTGGTCTTATTGAAATCTTAATATTAACTACTATTTTAAAAGTAGTAGTTTTGTATAGGTTGCTTTTGAACTGTGGTGTTGGAGAAGACTCTTGAGAGTCCCTTGGACTGCAAGGAGATCCAACCAGTTCACTCTGAAGGAGATCAACCCTGGGATTTCTTTGGAAGGAATGATGCTAAAGCTGAAACTCCAGTACTTTGGCCACCTCATGTGAAGAGTTAGTTGACTCATTGGAAAAGACCCTGATGCTGGCAGGGATTGGGGGCAGGAGGAGAAGGGGATGACCTAGGATGAGATGGCTGGATGGCATCACGGACTCGGTGGACGTGAGTCTGAGTGAACTCCGAGAGATGGTAATGAACAAGGAGGCCTGGTGTGCTGCGATTCATGGGGTCGCAAAGAGTCGGACACGACTGAGCGACTGAACTGAACTGACTTGGGGGCTTCCCAGGTGGCTCAGTAGTAAAGAATCCGCCTGCCAACACAGGAGACACAGGTTTGATCCCTGTGTCCAGAAGATCCCCCTGGAGTAGGAAATGGCAATCTGTTAAAATATTCTTGCTGGGAAAATCCCATGGACGGAGGAGCCTGATGAGCTGCAGCCCATGAGGTTGCAAATAGTTGGAGGTGACTAAGTACACGTGCAGGTTACTTTATCAAGTTAAAAGTGATAATAAACATAGGTTACATGGTTGATTCAAAGGAGATGAACCAGAATTATAAGGAAAAAATAATATGTATTTTTATTTTTTATTTAATGTCTTTTTACATTTTTTTCTTTTATTTCATCTAATACTAACATCTTGTGCTTTCTTCCTAAAGCAAAATAAACAAGGATGAAGTGCTAGTTAGTATTTATAATAGTCTTAACTTACTCTTTTATTCAGAATTAAAATTCTTGATGTATCCAGATGCATAAAATACATTATTGACATGTTCACTGTTAAATCAATAAATTTTTATACAATCTAAACTAGATACAGAGATTGTTCTAAAATTTTAATACTCTAACATCTGACTATTCCCAAGAAATAATTTTAACCATCTGTAAATAAGATTATCCAAGTCATATCACATTAGAAATGTTGTTGACATTCAACACTTGCAGCAAGAACATTGATTTCTCAGTATGAATGCATATACCTCTCTTGACTTGTTATATTGGAAGGAGAATGACTGATTCACCACTGAAATGAATTATTTTGAAATAAGCAGAAGAAGTGTAATATTTTATGATCAGAGAGTAGACCTCCCAATTGGAATCAAACCCAATTTATATGAGGAATAAAAAGAAAGAAAGAAAAGAGGGGAAGGAAGAAAGGAAGGGAAAGAAAATGCACTTTAACCAGCATTGTATAATTTCCTTGGGCCTCTTGATATTGGAGGAAATGTTAATATTCAAAGGCACTTCAGTTGATGTTATCTGGAAGGGAGAAGGTTGCAATCGTCCTCCATTATTCCAAGGGACGGACTATATAAAATAATAAGCTTGTATTCTTTGAAGGAAGTGAACAGTAAAATTTGACACAGATCAAAAGAATCTGGACTCTACATTTATGCATTTACTCAGCACAGAGATCCTGAGTGCCCTTGAGCAGAGATCTGTACATGAGAACAAGGTGAAGATGAAGATGTGGGTGTTGTTCACGAGAATTTACGGTCAAGGTTAAGAGACAAGTATATTTCCACATTTGACAATGAAATAGGCTAGCTGACACAGACCATCAGAGAGTAGTAGAGATCACAGAAGGATAACACCTAATCATACTGGCCTGCCGCAGGTTCAAATCTTTTGAAAGTAAAACATCCCCTTAAATAAGCACACAGAGTAAGATATGAGCAGATTGTTCCCAGCCAGCTGGTCTCCAGTGAACTAGCACTGGTGGTCTGCCTTCTCTTTTCTGATACTCCTGGGGTGAGTAATCGTAATGAAAGCTTTGAGGAAACAATACTTACTTGGGTTGTTGAGGTGGAGAAGATGGCAAGGGCTTCCAGGAAGTAAAGAATATCATCTGAGGGCCCAGGAATTTAAAAAAAAAAAAAAAAGTTCCAGTCAGATAATGGACAGATAATTTATGGGCTGATAAAGGGGAGAAAACAGAGAGATTAGACCAATAAAGTATACAGGGCTATACTAAAAAATTGAACTTTTTTTAACTGTGAGGGCATTCCCTGGTAGCTCAGCTGGTAAAGAATCTGCCTGCAAGGCAGGAGACCTGTATTTGATCCCTAGGTTGGGAAGATCCCCTGGAGAAAGGAATGGCTACCCACTCCAGTATTCTGGACTAGAGAATTTCATGGACTGTATAGTCCATGGGGTAACAGAGAGTAGGACACGACTGAGCAACTTTCCCTCCCTCACTAAGCTGTGAGGATTCATGGATGAATAACATAGGTCATATGAAGAGACACAGAGAATAAACTGCTAGCTTGTGACTTAGGGCAATTATGAAACTCTGTTCCTTGGGCTGCTTTGAGGATGCGTGCCTTTGTTGGGTTCTGTTAACGGAAAGCATGCAGAGGAGATACAAGAGATGTGGTGTGGGCAGTGAGGTCACATTCCATCCCTGCCTGTTGCTACTACAGTTGTTCTTGTCCTTAGAGAAGACTGTCCTTCCTGCTCTTTCCATCCTCTGCAATTGCCCTTTGAGCCTTGGATCCTCACCTCTCCCTGGCCTAAGGTGCTCCAGAATGGTGTGTGGGTTTCCCATCCTCTCCCCACACTACACAGAGAGTCCCTTTTATTACATTTTCTGTGTGTCTGAGTATGCTGTCTGGCTTCCTGTAGAAACTCAGACAGATATTGGTGTCTAAGGACTGTCTCAGTTCAGTTCAGTGACTCAGTCATGTTTGACTCTTTGTGACTCCGTGGACTACAGCATGCCAGGCCTCCC
Organism: Nanger dama; assembly: GCA_917880005.1. Classification (NCBI taxonomy): domain Eukaryota; kingdom Metazoa; phylum Chordata; class Mammalia; order Artiodactyla; family Bovidae; genus Nanger; species Nanger dama. The sequence goes on along the minus strand of CAKJTW010000004.1, from coordinate 61,088,634 downwards.
TGACCATCACCAGATCCCCTAGCTTGCTCAAACTCATGTCCATTGAGTCGGTGATGCCACCCAACCATCTCATCCTCTGTTGTGCCCTTCTCCAGCCTTCAATCTCTCCCAGCATCAGGGTCTTTTCCAATGAGTCAGCTCTTTGCATCAGGTGGCCAAAGCATTGGAGTTTCAGCTTCAACACAGGTCCTTCCAATGAACATTCAGACTGATTTCCTTTAGGATAGACTGGCTGTATCTCCTTGCAGTCTAAGGGATTCTCAAGAGTCTTCTCCAACACCACAGTTCAAAAGCATCAATTCTTGGCTGCTCAGCTTTCTTCATAGTCCATCTCTCACACCATACATGGCTACTGGAAAAACCATATCTTGACCACATGGACCATTGTTGCCAAAGTAATGTTTCTGCTTTTCCATATGCTTTCTAGGTTGGCCATAACTTTTCTTCCAGGGAGAAAGTGTCTTTTAATTTCATGGCTGCAATCACCATCTGCAGTGATTTTGGAGCCCCCAAAATAAAGTCTGACACTGTTTCCACTGTTTCCCCATCTGTTTCCCATGAAGTGATGGGACTGGATGCCATGATCTTTGTTTTCTGAATGTTGAGCTTTAAGCCAACTTTTTCACTCTCCACTTTCACTTTCATAAAGAGGTTCTTTAGTTCTTCTTCACGTTCTGCCATAAGAGTGGTGTTATCTGCATATCTGAGGTTATTGATATTTCTCCCAGCAATTTTCATTCCAGCTTCTGCTTCATCCAGCCCAGCATGTCTCAGGATGTACTCTGCATATAAGTTAAATAAGCAGGGTGACAATATGCAGCCTTGACATACTCCGTTTCCTATTTGGAACCAGTCTGTTGTTTCATGTTCACTTCTAACTAACTGTTGCTTCCTGACCTGCATACAGATTTCTCAAGAGGCAGATCAGGTGGTATAGTATTCAAATATCTTTCAGAATTTTCCATATTTTATTGTGATCCACACAGTCAAAGGCTTTGGCATAAATAAAGCAGAAATAGATGTTTGTTTTTCTGAAACTTTCTTGCTTTTTCAGTGATCCAGCAGATGTTGGTAATTTGATCTCTGGTTCCCCTGCCTTTTCTAAAACCAGCTTGAACATCAGGGAGTTCACCATTCACATACTGCTGAAGCCTGGCTTGGAGAACTTTGAGCATTATTTTACTAGCACATGAGATGAGTGCAATTGTGCTGTAGTCTGAGCATTCTTTGGCATTGTCTTCCTTAGGGGTTGGAATGAAAAGTGACCTTTTCCATTCTTGTGGCCACTGGTGAGTTTTCCAAATTTACTGGCATGTTGAGTCCAGCACTTTCACAGCATCATCTTTCAGGATTTGAAATAGCTCAACTGGAATTCCATCACCTCTACTAGCTTTGTTCATAGTGATGCTTTCCACAGCCCACTTGACTTCACATTCCAGGATGTCTGGCTCTACGTGAGTTATCACACCATTGTGATTATCTTGGTTGTAAAGATCTTTTTGTACAGTTCTTTTGTGTATTCTTTTATGTATTTCATGTCTTCTTAATACCTTCTACTTCTGTTAGGTCCCTACCATTTCTGGCCTTTATTGAGCCCAACTTTGCATGAAATGTTCCCTTGGTATCTCTAATTTTCTTGAAGAGATCTAGGACTGACTAGGATATCTTAAAGTGTCAAAAGTTAACTCTCCATTGCTAAGTTTTTGCATCATCTCAGTTGATCTCAATTTTACCCTTCCAGTTGTCAAACCAAAACCCTTGGAATTCTCTCAATTACCCTCTTTCTCCTACATGCCCAATGCTCTTTGACTCTCCCTTCAAAATGCATCCAGAGTCTTGCCTCTTCTCACCAGCCTGTTGGCTGTCACTTTGTTTCAAGCCATTATAGTAGTACCTTGCATGATCTTCTTGAACTGAACTTGGCCTGTGCCCAGTACAACAGTTGCTTTAAAATATAAAGTAGATCATGCTATCCCTCACAACCTCCCACCACTTCCATATTACTCAAAGTAAAAGTCCAGGCCCTTAGTGACCAACAAGCACTCACAATCTGGCCAGTGATTTCATGGACCTCACACTCCCATGCTCTTCACCCTCACTTGGCTTGTCCCAACAGCTACAATTTGCTGGGCTTTTGCCCATCCATTCCTGTACCTTCATGTTCTTTCCTTAGATATTATCTGGGCTACCATCCTTGACTCTAGTCAGATGTTATGATCATAAGAAGTCCCATTCAATCCACCTGATTTAATATCCTGTCTCATCTCTTGCTTCCTTTAATACACCACCCCCTCCTTGTGTGGTTCTCTTTTTCTTTATTTCCTAGCATTTATCATTTTCAAGCATGCATTTTATACTAGTTCCCTAGGGCTGCCATAACAAATTACCAAAAATTGGGTGGCTTAAAATAACAGAACTTTATTGTCCCACAGCTCCAGAGGATAAAATCCAAAATCAATGTGTAAGCAGCTATGCTCTCTTTGAAATATCTAAGGGAGAAGCGTCCCTACCACTTCCAGCTTACACTCAGATTACATCATGAGAAATGCTGGACTGGAAGAAGCACAAGCTGGAGTCAAGATTGCCAGGAGAAATATCAATAACCTCAGATATGCAGATGACACCACCCTTATGGCAGAAAGTGAAGAAGAACTAAAGAGCCTGTTGATGAAAGTGAAAAAGGAGAGTGAAAAAGCTGGCTTAAAGCTCAACATTCAGAAAATGAAGATCATGGCATCTGGTCCCATCATTTCATGGGAAATAGATGGGGAAACAGTGGAAACAGTGTCAGACTTTGTTTTTCTGGGCTCCAAAATCACTGCAGATGCTGATTGCAGCCATGAAATTAAAAATACTTACTCCTTGGAAAGAAAGTTATGACCAACCTAGATAGTAATTAAAAAGCAGAAACATTACTTTGGCAACAAAGGTCTGTCTAGTCAAGGCTATGGTTTTTCCTGTGGTCATGTATGGATGTGAGAGTTGGACTGTCAAGAAAGCTGAGGGCTGAAGAATTGATGCCTTTGAACTGTGTTCTTGGAGAAGACTCTTGAGAGTCCCTTGGACTGCAAGGAGATCCAGCCAGTCTATTATGGAAAACAGTGTGGAGATTCCTTAAAAATTGCAAATAGAACTGCCTTATGACCCAGCAATCCCACTGCTGGGCATACACACTGAGGAAACCAGAATTGAAAGAGACACATGTACCCCAATGTTCATTGCAGCGCTGTTTATAATAGCCAGGACATGGAAGCAACCTAGACGTCCATCAGCAGATGAATGGATAAGAAAGCTGTGGTTCATATACACTATGGAATACTACTCACCCCTTAAAAAGAATGAATTTGACTCAGTTCTAATGAGATGGATGAAATTGGAACCGATTATACAGAGTGAAGTAAGCCAGAAAGAAAAACACCAATACAGTATACTGACACATATATATGGAATTTAGAAGACAGTAATGATGACCCTATATGTGAGACAACAAGAGACACAAAGGTATAGAGTGGACTTTTGGACTCTGAGGGAGAGGGAAAGGGTGGGATGGTTTGGGAGAATGGCAGTGAAGCATGTGTATTTTCCTGTAAGAAACAAAGCACTAATCTATGTTTGGTGTAGGATGCAGGATGCATGGGGCTGATGCACAGGATGATTCAGGTAGCGGATGTGGGGTGGGAGGTGGGAGGGGCTTCGGCATTGGGCGATTGTGTTCACCTATGGCTGATTCGTGTCAATGTATGGCAAAACAAATACAGTATTGTAATTTAAAACATAAATTTAATTAAAAAAAAAAAAAAAGATCAGCGCTGGGTGTTCTTTGGAAGGACTCATGCTAAAGCTGAAACTCCAGTACTTTGGCCACATCATGCAAAGAGTTGACTCGTTCAAAAAGTCTCTGATGCTGGGAGGGAGGAGAGGGGACGACAGAGGACGAGATGGCTGGATGGCATCACCGACTCGAAGGACGTGGGTTTGAGTGAACTCTGAGAGTTGGTGATGGACAGGGAGGCCTGGCATGCTGCAATTCACGGGGTTGCAAAGAGTTGGACATGACTGAGTGACTGAACTGAACTAAACTGAACTGATAAGGCTACCAGTTATAGTGGATTAAAGCTCACCCTCCATCACCTTCTCTTAATTTAATTAAGTCAAATTTGCAAAGACTCTATTTCAGAATGTCATGTACTCAGTTCCTGAGGGGTCCACATATCTCTTTTTTGGTGGGCTAGGTGAGAAGACATGATTCAACCTCCACCCTATGGTTTACCCTATATTTTATTATGTCCATCATTTATTGCCTCTCTCCACTTTCCAAGAGTTAGGATTTTCCAGGCCAGGAATCTGTCTCTTCTGTTCATTGATGTATCCCAAGCATTCAAGCCTGTGTGGGCCCAGAACAGGTTCTCAATAGAAATTTGTTCCACAAAGGAAAAGTCTGAAGTGTAGGACATAAGGGATTTCACTCAGCCAGCATGGGGGAAAAATAAAAATTGTCTGAGAAGCTCTAGTCCTGATTGGACTTGTGGAATCCATAGAATACCCTAATAGTTTCTTTTCCCTATTCTAGAGCCTGTTTATGAAATTTGAAGCTCTTGTTTTAAAACCAATCCCTGTTAAATATTCTGAGATTCAGACCTGGAGTTTCATTTTTCAGCACATGGTTGATATGTACCTTGGAAAGGAAGGGAGAGTGGGGAGGGAGGAGACTGGGATGGAGGGAGACATGCGAGGTTGCTAAACCTCCGCCCCGAGCAGACCTCAGCAAAGAACAGAAGTGAGGCCCAGCAGGACCGTGTGTGGAACTGGCCTTCACCAGCTCCAGGTCATAAGTGGCCTAATCAACCTTGGCCCCAAATCTCTCTGGCTACAGCTTTTTACCTGATCACTGCACATGGCCCCACCTCTCTCTTGCCCAGTGCCTGTGAGTGCATCCAGGTCCCTTTATGATTTCCAGGACACAGCTGCTGTAACATCATTTCCAATTGCCTCCAATCCCCCCACCATTTTTGTTCTCTTTGGGTTAGTGAGCCTTTCCAACACATGATACATGAACACACTCTTTACACTGTCCCCAGATGATCCAGCCTGCTACAAGGGGGGCACAAACAGGAGCAACCAGCTGTCATATACATGAATGAAACCCAAATTGCATGTGTTACAGATTCAAACGGGATCTACTGTGACAGGTGCATCTCTTCATATGACCCAATGGGGCCTGGTTCCTCTCATTTAGAACATGCAATCATTAGACAAGGAGGCACACAATGGCTCTCTATCTGCTTTCTTTAAAGGCTACAAGTAATTTCAAATATTTGAAAGGAGTTTATGTCTATTTATTAAACCAATGACAAAACTATCTCATTGGAAATAAAAGCATATTTTTAAAAATTTACTTAGAATAATTTAGTTATATTATTAACTTTATAACAATAACATAATAATATATAACATATAATGCAACATATGTAATATAACCATATATTATAGATCAGTACATATTATATATAACATTATTAAATCAGTGACAAATACATCTCATTGGAAATAGAAGCACATTTTAAAAAAATTTACCTAGAATAACTTGGCTATAATGTTATGTGTGTGTGTATTAGCCGCCCAATTCTGTTGGACTCTTTGCCACCCAAGGACTATAGTTAGCCAGGATTCTCTGTCCATGGAATTCTCCAGACAAGAATACTGGAGTGTTTCCATTCCATTTAAATTAAAAAAATTTTTTTCTCTAGAATAAATTAGTTATGACTTTATAACAATAAATATATATAATATAGCATATTAAATATATGGAATATAAGTGTATAATATATTTAAGATATTATTAAACCAGTGACAAATCTATTATATATTGTTTGAAAATAAAAGCATATTTTTAAAAACTTACTTAGAATTATTTAGTTATAACTTTGTAGTTTTATTGAACTAATAAAATAATATATAATATATAACAATATATATTATATATAATGTATATATTACATATGGCATTATATATATCATATATAACATTATACAAAGGACACATACAAAACCATTATGTATAATTGTATATATCACACAATACAAAAGTATCATTATAACAGTCATGAAAGCTCCATTAATTTCTGCATTCATCCTTCAGAAAATAATATGTTTTAACACTGGGCACAATGAGCAAAAATATAGAGATTAATGACAGGACAGCAGAAGCTGTTTGAAATATCCCAAATCAGAAAGGGATTGTTGCTAAAATATGTGAGAAATCCTGCACATCACAATTAATGACTAAAAGGACAACCACTCCAAAAGAAAAAGGACAAATTTAGATCATAGTCACTTTCAGATGAAAAACTCACAAAACATAAAAGCATCTGAAAAGAAGCTCAATCCTTTAAAAAAATAGTAATGTAAATTTAAACAATGAGATGTCACAACATTTTATTACTCTGGAAAGAGGTCAACTTCTATGCAAGTCCAAGGGTTGGAGTGGGTGGGTAGCTTTGACAGTGAGGACTGGTGTGTCCAGGCTGCAGACCTAGCTGCTGGGGACGCCCACACTATTGTGACCCTGGAGTCCTCTTCTGGAAATTCTCATTCAGGCCATGGAGGAACACTACCATAAATACTTAGTTTAGTGCTTTTTAAGGCTCCAGGAAGGGAGTTCCCTGGTGGCTCAGATAATCAAAATCTGCCTACAATGCAGGAGATTGGGGTTCAATCGTTCAGGAAGATCCTCATGGAGAAGGAAAAGACTGTACTCACTCCAGTATTCTTGCCTGGAGAACTCCATGGACAGAGGAACCTGGCAGACTACAGTGCAGAGTTGGACATGACTGAGCGACTAACACTTTTCATGGCCCCAGGGAACATATGGGAGGCTTAGCACCCCTCACTGCCAGAGTAAGGGATAAAATAAAAATACTGTCAATGAACCCCTAGAAGGCAGCAAACTTGTTCTATAAATGGCCTGAAAGTAAGTTATTTCTGTCTCTCTGAGCCAGAGGGTCTGTTTTGCTGTTGCTCAGCGCTGCCACTGCAGCAGAAGACACAGCCCTATGGATGAGACCCAAGCAGATGGATATGGCTGTGATCCAGTAAAATGTCATTTACCAAAACAAGCAGCAGGCTGGTTCTGGCCTGGGCTATAGCTTGTCCATTCCTAGATAATATAATTTTGCTTGCAATAACTGTTGATATATGTACATATAGTTTTAAAAATAATTTAGTGAGACTAAATGTAATAAAAAATACACATCAATCTCATAAGAATGATTGCTTCTGTAGAATGGAGAAGGGAACACAGGTGATATAAAAGAGAATAAGATATGGGAGGGACAAAACAAGAAGGGAACCTAAAATTAGTAATGTCATTAACTCAAGTTTCTGTGCCTAGGATCAATTTCTTTTTTCTAGGTGAGGTCAAACAAGCTATTGCTTGGAATAAGCAGCTTTAATTTGCTCTCAGTTTTTCAAAATCAGAGATAATTTGTAAAGTGCAGCCAAACTGCCCACTGTGCGTTAACATGGAATGCGGGCTGCTGGCTTGACAATGCACGCAATTGCCACAGGGTATCACGGTACTTCATGCAAAGTCATTTTTACTGCCCTTTTGAAAAATAAATGGCACTAGATAAAAATAGCTGCATTTTTTTTTTTGGAACAGGAAATCATGATTTGAAAAATGTCCAAAAGAAGAAGAAAATTGTCAAGCTACATATACAATGTCTTAAATTGTTCAAGATACTGCCTTCCATAAGGAAGAAGGGAGTGCTATTTTTAAGAAAATCTGTCTCTATGTGAGATGGAGTAAGGGATAAGCATATTAGGATGCTTCAAAGGAAGTTATTGGAGTCAACTTGAGATCTTGGATCTTCTACTTCATAGCTAAATTACTTAAACTTCACCAGCATCAAGTTCTTCATGCTATGATAAAGATATACCTTAAAGGATTGTTTTGAGGGTGATGTACTCAATTTCAAAAGTAAGGTGATGGGTGGACCTAGAGATTATCAAACTAAGTGAAGTAAGTCAGACAAAGAAAGACAAATACCATATATCACTCATATGTGGAATCTAAAAAACTGACACAAATAAACTTATCTACAAAACAGAAACAGCACAACATAGAAAACAAACTTATGGTTATCAGAGGAAAAGAGAGGGAGGGAAAAATTAGGAGTTTGAGAGTACCATAAACACACTACTATGTATAAAATAGATAATCAACAAGGACCTACTGTATAGCACAGGTAACTCCACTCAATATTTCGTAATAACCTATATGGGAAAAGAGTCTGAAAAAAACAGATATATGACTATGTGTAACTAAATCATTTTGATGTACACCTAAAACTAATACAACATTGTAAATCAACTGTACTCCAGTTAAATAAATAAATAAATTTAAAAGTAATAATAAAATTGGGGTGAATACACAGTAGTGCACTTACTGTTCACAGTAGTACTCTTACTGTGAAAGACTTGCTATGAGTTTGTATGAGCAGAAAGAAAGTGAAAGTCACTCAGTCGAGTCTGACTCTTTGCAACCCCTACGGACTATATGGTCCATGAAATTCTCCAGGCAGAATACTGAAGTAGGTAACCTATCCCCTCTCCAGCAGATCTTCCCGACCCAGGAATCGAACCGAGGTCTCCTGCATTGTGGGCAGATTCTTTACCAACTGAGCTATCAGGGAGATTCAGTTTTCCTTTTATTGTTCTCCTTATTTCTATGCAAAGTTGATGACCTCAGTAACCCGTACTCATTTATTGAAAGATGATTGTTGCTACGAAAGACAGCATATTTTGTGGAAGTACTACCAGTGTATTGCTCTTGAACCTCAGAGCATCTAGAAAGCATTCCAGTTCCCACTGTAAAATATTCATGTAACAACAATAACAACAAAAACATTTTTAAGACATTAGCAGTTAATTAAACAATTAGTAAAGGACAAAGGAAACAAACCATGATGGCCAAAGTTCATCCAGGGTCATACACAATGTCTTAGTATAAAAATTCCTGTAATAAGCTGTAGACTGTCACCCGCTTTAGTCCTTCCCAGGCTTTTCTTAAAGATTCAGCCCAGCCCATACGTATCACAGTGTCTTTTGGTGGTGAGATGGGTAAGATGCACACTCCTCTCAAAAAGCCTCCAGGTGAAATGGTAGGTGGTCTGGACCAAGGACCTCTATGCAGTATCTCAGGTTCCTATATCAGTTCTGAATAATTGATATACTTTCATCTGTACATTAAATATTTACTTCATCTTTCTAGATGTTTTTATTAAACTGAGTGTATATAAATACTATTGATAAATTATGTGAAATATAGGAACAATGTATACATATCTCTATGCCCCCATCTCAATTTAGGGAGAATGACATTATCATGTGGCAGGCTACTGGTCGCACTTCATCTTCTCTTTCTTCCACTTTTGCAGACGCCCCACATCCCGATAAATGTTGCTTGGTGTTTACCTTGCATTCCTTTAAAAGCTTTTAGCAACTACAGTTCTATATTTAGTTTTATGTGATTTTTAAATTTCATATAATAGATCATTTTGCGGCATTTTCCTCTATGAGCTGATTTTTTTCATTTGTGAGTTGCACAGATGTTTCCACATGTAGCTTCAGTGTGTTTTCAACAGGGTGATTTTCTTTTGTAATCACATACAAGGCTATTTATGCATTCTATTGTTAGTTGATATTTGTGTAACTTTCTGTCTTCTGTTACATGATGGTAAATAATGCTGTACTTAACATAGTGCATTTGGAAGACAAGTGTTTAAAAAATGCACCTAGAAAGGTGATTCAGTGGTCATAAGTTGTACGTATCTTGACCTTGTTAATAATATCCAAGTCCAAAATGTTTGTATCAATTTACAAGCAATTTGTAAGCACTCCTGTTTCTATTTATTTGCATCAACTTCTTATGGTAAGAAGTTTTGTTTTGTCTTAAAATTTAGGGAGCAGAATAGTCTTACATTTCCATTTTACTTCTCATTTCCCTAAATAATAAATTTATTTATAGTTCAATTTATGAGCCTTTGAGTTTCTATATATATTTTTGAGTTTCTTTCTTTTAGTTTCTTTTTTAAGTTATTATATTTTAAATATTTTTCTATTGGACCACCTGCCTTTTTAAAATCTATTTATAGAAATTATTTATATATTAAGGATTCTAATATCATGTCAGTTATATGGTTGCCAAAATTTTCTCCCAGACTGTGACTTGTATTTTTATTCTATTTTATGTATTTTTTAAAAAATGACCAGTAATCCATTTTTATGTTGTGGAATTAGTTCATTTCCTTGGTAATTTGGATTTTCTGTATTTGGTTTAAGAAAGAGTTTTCTACCTCAAAGTCATAAAGACATTCTCTCATTATTATTTTTTTTCATTCTGCCTTTTACATTTAAAGCTTTAATCTTTGTTGTTGTTCAGTCCCTCAGTAATGTCCAACTCTGTAACCCTTGGACTGCAGCATTTCAGGCATCCCTGTCATTCACTATCTCCCAGAGTTTGCTCAAACTCATGTCCATTGAGTCAATGATACCATACAATCATCTCATTCTCTTTGCCCCCTTCTCCTCGTGCCCTCTGTCCTTCCCAGCATCGGGGTCTTTTCCAATGAGTTGGCTCCTCACATCAGGTGACCAAAGTATTAGAGCTTCAGCTTCAGCGTCAGTCCTTCCAATGAATATTCAGGGCTGATTTCCTTTAGGCTTGACTGATTTGATCTACTTGCTGTCCAAGGGGGTCTCAAGAGTCTTCTCCAGCACCATAATTCAAAAGAATCAATTACTCAGTACTCAACCTTCTTTATGGTCCAACTCTCACATCTATCCATGCATGACTGCTGAAAAAACATAACTTTGATTATATGAACCTTTGTCTGCAAAACAATGTCTGATTTTATTATGCTATCTAGGTTTGTTATGGTTTTTCTTTTAAGTGGTAAATGTCTTTTAATTTCCTGGCTGCAGTCAACATCTGCAGTGATTTTGGAGCCCCCTAAAGGAAAATCTGTCACTTTTTCCCTATCTATTTGCAATGAAATGATGGGACCAGATGCCATGATCTTAAATTTTTTTTGAACTGAATTTTAAGCCAGCTTTTTCACTCTCCTCTTTCACCTTCATCAAGAGGCTCTCTAGTTTCTTTTCACCTTTTTCCATAAGACTGGTAATTATCTGCATATCTGAGGTTGTTGATATTTCTCCCACAATCTTGATTCCAACTGTGCTTCATCCAGCCTGGCATTCTACATGATGTCCTTTGCATATAAGTTAAATAAGCAAGGTGCCATTATACAGCCTTGATGTACTCCTTTCCCAGTTTTGAACCAGTCTGTTGTTTCACCTCCAGTTCTAACTATTGCTTCTTGATCTGCATTCAGGTTTCTCAGGAGACAAGTAAGGTGGTCTGGTATTCCTAATTCTTTAAGAATTTTCTAAAGTTTGCTTTAAGCAGCACAGTCAAAGGCTTTAGCATAGTTTATGAAGCTTAAGTAGATGTTTTTTGAATTCCCTTGCTTTTTTATGATCCAACAGATGGCAATTTGATCTCTGGCTCCTCTGCTTTTTCTACATCAGGCTTATATATCTGGAAGCTTTCAGTTCATGTATTGTTGAAGCCTAGCTTGAAGGATTTTGAGCATTCCTTTATTAGCAGGTGAAATGTGTAATTGTGTAGTAGTTTGAATATTCTTTGCCATTGCCTTCCTTTGTAAATGGAATAAAAACTGACATTTTCCAGTCTGTGGCCACTGCTGGGTTTTCCAAATTTGCTGGCATACTGAGTGCATCACTTTAACAGCATCATCTTTTAGGATATCAAATAGCTCAGCTGCAACTCCATCACTTCCACTAACTTTATTTGTAGTACTGCTTCCTAAGGGCTACTTGACTTTGCATTCCAAGACTTCTGGCTTAGATGAGTGATCACACCGGCATAGTTATCTGGGTCACTAAGTCCTTTTCTGTATAGTTCTTCTGTGTATTTTTCTATGTCTTCTTAATATCTTCTGCTTCTGTTAGATGATGTATTATTTTGTGTGTGGAGTAAGTAGAGGTTCATTAATTTCATATATATCCAAATGGATAATTTTTTTCAACATCATTTGTTATAAAATCTATTCTTTCCTTACTGATCCATAGCAGCAGTTCTATAATGAATCAGTGTCCACATATTTCTGAGGGTGTGACTAGTTGACTGATGATTGATTGCTTTTCTACTTATTAACTTATTTTTTGCCTTGGTAATGTTCTTCCTCATGCCAGTACTCACACTGTCTGAATTATAACAGATATTTAATAAGTATTTACAGATACCAAGGCACTCATTTTTTTCTTCGTTGGGAAAATCTTGCATATTTTGGGGTCTCCACTCTTCTAAATAAGCTTTCAGTTCAGTTCAGTTCAATCCAGTTGCTCAGTTGTGTCTGACTCTTTGTGACCCCATGAATTGCAACACACCAGGCTTCCCTGTCCATCATCAACTCATGTGCATCAAGTCGGTGATGCTATCAAGCCATCTCATCCTCTGTCATCCCCTTCTCCTTTTGCACCCAATCCCTCCCAGCATCAGAGTCTTTTCCAATGAGTCAACTCTTCGCATGAGGTGGCCAAAGTACTGGAGCTTCAGCTTCAGCATCATTCCTTTCAAAGAAATCCCAGGGTTGATCTCATTCAGAATGGACTGGTTGGATCTCCTTGCAGTCCAAGGGACTCTCAAGAGTCTTCTCCAACACCACACTTCAAAAGCATCAATTCTTCGGCGCTCAGCTTTCTTGACAGTCCAACTCTCACATCCATACATGAAGACTGGAAAAAACATAGCCTTGACTAGACGGACCTTTGTTGGCAAAATAATGTCTCTGCTTTTGAATATGCTGTCTAAGTTGGTCATAACTTTCCTCCCCAGGAGTAAACGTCTTTTAATTTCCTGGCTGCAATCACCACCTGCAGTGATTTTGGAGCCCTCCCCCAAAAAAGTCTGACACTGTTTCCACTGTTTCCCTATCTGTTTCCCATGAAGTGATATATTAGCTTATTTGAGTTTAAAAAGGAAGGGTAGAAGAGAAGAGAGGGACAATAGGCAAAAACATTCAGATGTGGAATTCAGATTAATGTTTTAATAAATTTATAGATCTATTTAGGGACGATAACAATCACCAATTTTACAATATTAAGCCTTCATATTAGGATATAATAAATTCCTTTCCATTTATTTGGGTCTTTTAAAATGCCTTTTAAACATTTTATAATTTTCTACATATTTTATTAGATTTATTCCAAGACTCTTGATACTACTATAAATTTTGGTTTTAAAATCATATTTTCAATTATTTGCTGCTGGGGTTTATAAACAAAATTGATTTTTATACATTGATTTCCCTTCTAGCAACATGACTAATGCTCTTATTAATTCTAATAATTTCTCTGTAGATGGTTTAGGGTTTTTTAAGTTTACAGTCATATCACTGACAGATAATGAGACTTTTGCTCTCTCCTTTCAAATGATCAAAAGTTTTTCTTTTTCTTTCCACACTATTATAACTGGGCTTTGTGTGGAGTAAGAATTGTTCATGATAGCCATGTATGTCTTAGAAATAATACTACAGGAATGCTTTCAGTTGTTCATTGTTAAAGATAATGCTTGCTCTGTGGTGAGAAACTCCAGTTAGAATCAGAATTACCTTAAAATCTGAGGAAATGTGAGTCTAATGAAAAGTTAAAAGGAAGTAAAGACAGGAAAAAATGATGTTCTGACTATATAATATGCCAACAAATTAGCATTCAGAATATATGATATACTTCTGAAAATCAATAAGATAAAACAAATAACACAATAAACAACAACAACAAAAAGCAAACAAAAATTGGGAAAAAGTAGAAATAGTCACCTCATTCAAGAAGAAATTTAAATGGTCAATAGAATATTAAAAAGACACCCTCCCATAATCTAGGAAACACTATTTACCTGACATGTTGGTAAAAATAGAACATCTACAATATCAATGTTCAGAATATGTGGAAGAAGAAAAGTTTTCTGATATTGCTAGCAGTGGATGTAAATTGACACAATCACTTTGAAGAATAATATGACAATTTCTGATAAAAATTAAAGTACACATATATTATTATCCAGAATTCTTATTTCTGGTTATACTCACACATTTACATAAGAATGTTTATTAAATAGAATTTGTATAACATAAAATAACCTAAATTCAATAGAAATGTGGATATTCACATATTCATAAATGTTGAATAGTCACATGATCAAAAAAACTCAAACAAAGCTTTAAAAGATTGATTTAGATTTAAGCTTGTGATTGTGGGCAGGTGAAAAAATAAATTTTGACTGGAAAATTTAAGTTTCAGAATAATTTAACACTGACTTTCAGTTTTATAAGGTTAAGTTTCATTTTGTTTTATAAAATTCCAAATGATCCTGAAATTCAGAAATTTCTGAGAAAATTTAAATTTGGGAAACCATAGCTTCTTTTTCTTTTATTCTACCCCTCTTCCTCCTTTTCTTCCTTCTTTTCCACTGTTTCTCCTTCCTTCTTTCTTTCTAATCTTTTCCCACTCTTTCTTCTTTCTTTTGTTTGGAGCCTGAGCTGGAGGAGGTGGAGGTAGAGGCTGGTGAGCGATTTGCCATACAGAAAATAATCAACAGAGAATTGAATTGAATATAGATCCACTTATATTTCAGTATTGTTGGCTATTATAACAATCATTTCAAAATGTCTCTTTTTTTCATTATTTGTTATCTTTGGAAAACCAACTCATCAGATGTGTTTAATGTTATTTGCAGTGCTGGGCAAAACAAAAACAAAAACAACTTTGCCTTAACTTTATGACTATTAATGAGAAAAAATATAAAGGAGGAAAATCAAATTTTGATAAAATACAGTGATATTGATCCTGTTTTATATGAAATGATTTAGCTCAGTCAATTCCTAAGTTTCCTCCTCTTCCAAAGAACATTGAATGTCTTGAAACACTTTTCAACCATTGCACTCCAACAAGATTATACTGGATATTTTCCTTTGTCATAGTGTAAAGAATTTAAGCATTTGCATCCATGAGTCGGCATCCTAGGGAGAGGGCACATATATTAGCCTTCTACATGATATCAGAGTGCAAAACAATGTCTACTATTGGTATAATTATTTTTAAAGATCATTAAATTGGGGTGACAGAACAAAGTCTTCAGAAAGAACCTGCCAGAACCCTCTCTCAGGTACATGCACAACTTACAAACTTAGTTAAGAAAGATATAAACAAGATTAAAGGGTAGCAAGTTATAATAATTATAAAATTATATTAATCAATCAGCTAATCAGGAAATATTTCACTACCACTGACTCTTGAAAAAGAAAAAGAATAAACAATTGCTAAATCTTTACAATAAACAGATTTCTAGGGGAAAATAAAAACAAAACCTAAAAATAAACTACCATATGACCCAACAATTCCACTCCTGCTATGTATCTGAAAAAAAAATTTTTAAACTAATTCAAAAAGATACATGCACTCTAATGTTCACAGCAACACTATTCACAATAGTGAAGATATGGAAGCAACTAAAGTGCCCATCAACAGATGAATGGACATAGAAGATGTGGTACATATCTATACACTGTAATATTGCTGCTGCTGCTAAGTCGCTTCAGTCATGTCCAACTCTGTGCGACCCCATAGATGGCAGCCCACCAGTCTCCCTCATCCCTGAGATTCTCCAGGTAAGAACACTGGAGTGGGCTGCCATTTCCTTCTCCAATGCATGAAAGTGAAAAGTGAAAGTGAAGTCGCTCAGTCGTTTCTGACTCTTAGTGACCCCATGGACTGCAGCCCACTAGGTTCCTCCGTCCATGGGATATTCCAGGCAAGAGTACCAGAGTGGGTTGCCATTACCTTCTCCATACTGTAATATTACTCAGCCATAAAAAGAATAAAATTCTACAAATTTGCAACAACATGGATGGACCTAAAAGATATTATGCTTATTAAAAAAGTCAAATAGAGAAAAACAAAAACTATTTGATATCACTTGTATGTGGAATCTAAACACACACACACACACACACACACACACACACACAGAGCAAACTAATGAGTATAATTAAAAAAAGAAGAAGAAGAAGAAGCAGAGTCACAGATATAAAGAACAAACTAGTGGTTACCAGTGGAGAGAAGGAAGAGGAGGAGGGGCAGTAAAGGGGCATGGAATATTTTTAAATGGTTACTATGAGGTGGTATGAAATCATGTACAAAAAGCTACTGAAAATCATGTTAGTCGCTCAGTCATGTCTGACTCTTCATAACCCCATGGTCTGTACATGAAATCTCCAGTCAAGAACAGTGGTGTGGATTGCCATTCCCTTCCAATGGGATCTTCTGAACACAGGGATCGAACTCAGTCTCCTGCACTGCAGTCAGTTTCTTTACATCTGAGCCACCAGGAAGCAACTCCCCACACACACATTGTAAAGCATTATACAATTCAAAGAATCTTTCATTCAATGAGAAAAAAAAAAAGTCTAACAATAAGCTAAGTCCTTTATATGTGACCACATTTAATATTCCTCAAAACAATCATACTATATAACGGTATATGTTTCATTTTGTGTCAAAGAAAATGAAGTTCAGAGAGGTTAAATAGGTTATTCAAGGGCATGCATCTGAAACCCTGCTCCATTTACACTGTATTCATCTCCCCATAGAACAGAGTAATGCATAGAGCTCCTTCTGAGATTCACTGTCTAGTTGGAGAGATTGTCAGTAACCATCAAGTAATGTAGTAAGTGACAGGATCCACCCACATCCTGGTTCCAAAACAGGAAACATTAATGTAATTAAGGTCTTCAGGAATGTGTGCTAAAGGGAAACCTATTTGACATTAGGTACAGATTAGATACAGATTAGGACTTTGTATAGTTGGGTTTGTTCTGAAATATCTATGATGTAAGCTTACAGAAGCAATACTTTCAGGCCATATTCCATAGTATTTTTCTATCTTATATATGCAACTTGGCAGAGAATTGTAAACTCTGTCCATTAACCTTATCTTTAATATTGTTTTGCTTTGCCATTTTTTTGTCCCCAAAATGGTGTTTGCATAATTGTGATTTGAACCATTTTTTAAATGAAGCTTCCTGAAGCATACCTTCAAGATGTATGCAATAATGTAAAATAGTCTGATACTAATTAAATATTAATCACATATATGCCCCAAATTTCCAAGAAGGCTAATATGAAGAATATTAATATAATTATTTAAAACCCTTTCCAATAGACTCACAGACACTCAGAACAGATTTGAGGTTACCAAGAGTGAGTGGAAGTGGGGAAAGGATGAATTGGGAGTTTGGGATTAGTAGATGCAAGTTATTATATAGGGAATGGATAAACAACAAGGTCCTACTGTATAGCAAAGGGATCTATATTCAATATCCTGTAATAAACCATAATGGAAAAGAATATGAAGCAGAATGTATATAATTATATAACTGAATAACTTTGCCATACAACAGAAATTACATTATAAATCAACTGCACTTCAATTAAAATAAATAAGTAAACAAAATGTTTCTAAAATCAATCAGTGGTATCAGATACCACTCTACCAGCAGAAAGTGAAGAGGAACTAAAGAACCTCTAGATGCAAAACTAGCTTAAAACTCAACACTCAAAAAACTAAGATAATGGCAAGAAATCCCATCACTTCAAGGCAAATAGATGGGGAAAAAGTGGAAACAGTGGCAAATTTAACTTTCTTGGGCTTCAAAGTCACTGTGGACCATGAACACAGCCACGAAGTTAAAAATGCTTGCTCCTTGGAAGAAAAACTATAACAAACCTAGAGAGAACACTGAAGAGCAGAGACATTACTTTGCTGACAAGGATCCATGCAGTCAAAGCTATGGCTTTTCCACTAGTCATATATGGATGTGAGAGTTGGACCATAAAGAAAGCTGAGTACTAAGAAATTAATGCTTTTGAATCATGGTGCTGGAGAAGACTCTTGAGAGTCCCTTGGACAGCAAGGAGATCAAACCAGTCAATCTTAAATCAAGCCTGACTGTTCATTAGAAGGACTGATGCTGAAGATGAAACTCCTATATTTTGGCCACTCAGTGCAAAGAACTGACTCACTGGAAAAAGACTCTGATGCTGGAAATACTTAGTGCAGGGGTGACACAGGTTGGATGGCATCACCAATTCAATGGACATGAGTTTGAGCAAACTCCGGGAGATAGTGAAGGACAAGATAGCTAGGTGTGCGGTAATCATAGGGTTACAGAGTTGGACATGACTTAGCAACTGAACAATAAAAAGAAAATTAAGATAGAAAAATATATTCTACCAGATATTTATGGTCCCTCTAGCTATAAACTGAGGCTTCTCTCAATTTCTTATTCTCAATATGACTGCTGCAGTAATAATTCAAAATTGACCCTAGAACTATGCTGAAAAAAAGTTGTGAGTGTCAGCACAAACCCCACAAAAGCAATACAATGGTCATTCTGAGAGCTCTCCAAGGAAGGCCTTGGTTTTTAAATGCAGTATTCATGTCAGCATTTTTTCAGTACTATAAAGTTAAATAATGAGTTAAGTTCAGTTAGTCATGTCCAACTCTTTGCAACCCCATGGACTGCAGCACACCAGGCCTCCCTGTCCATCACCAGCTCCTGAAACTTACCCAAACTCATGTCCATTGAGTTTGTGATGCCATACAACCACCTCATCCTCTGTCATCCACTTCTCCCCCAGCCTTCAATCTTTCCCAGCATCAGGGGTCTTTTCCAGTGAGTCAGTTATTCAAATCAGGTGGCCAAAGTATTGGAGTTTCACCTTCCACATCAGTCCTTCTAATTAATATTAAGGACTGGTCTCCTTTAGGATGGAATGGTTGGATCTCCTTGCTGTCCAAAGGACTCTCAAGAGTCTTCTCCAACACCACAGTTCAAAAGCATCACTTCTTCGGCTTTGGCATAGTCAATAAAATAGAAGTAGATGTTTTTCTGGAACTCTCTTGCATTTTCAAAGATCTAACGGATGTTGGCAATTTGATCTCTGGTTCCTCTGCCTTTTCTAAATTCAGCTTGAACATCTGGAAGTTCACGGGTTCATATACTGTTGAATCTCCTCTGACCGTGGGGTTTTCCAGGCAAGAATATTTGAATGGGTTGCCATTTCCTTCTCCAGGGGATCTTCCTGACTCAGGGATTGAACTCTGGTCTCCTGCATTGCAGGCAGACGCTTTACCATCTGAGCTACCAGGGAAGCCCATACTGTTGAAGCCTGGCTTGGAGAATTTTGAGGTGTTTTTTTTTTTTTTTTTTTTGCTAGCATGTGAAATGAGTGCCATTGTGTGGTAGTTTGAACATTCTTTGGTATTACCTTTTTGGGGGATTGGAATGAAAACTGACCTTTTCTAGTCCTGTGGCCACTGCTGAGTTTTCCATATTTGCTGACATATTGAGTGCAGCACTTTCACAGCATCAGCTTTAGGATTTGAAATAGCTCAACTGAAATTCCATCATCTCCATTAGCTTTGTTCATAGTGGTGCTTCCTAAGGTCCATTTGACCACATTCCAGGATGTGTGGCTCTGAGTGAATGATCAGGCCATCGTGATTATCTGGGTCATGAAGATCTTTTTGTCTAGTTTTTCCATGTATTCTTAACACCTCTTCTTAATATCCTCTGCTTCTATTAGGTCCATACCATTTTTGTCTTTTATTGTGCCCATCTTTGCATGAAAATTTCCCTTGTTATCTCTAATTTTCTGGAAGAGATCTCTAGTCTTTCCCATTCTATTGTTTTCCTCTATTTCTTTGCATTGATCAAGGGGGGAGGCTTTTTATTTTCCTTGCTATTCTTTGGAACTCTGCATTCAAATGGGTATATCTTTCCTATTCTTCTTTGTCTTTCACTTCTTTTCTTTTTGTTGCTGCTTGTAAGTCCTCCTCAGACACCCATTTTGCCTTTTTGTATATCTTTTTCTTGGGGATAGTCTTGATCACTGCCTCCTGTACAATGTTACGAACCTCTGTCCATAGTTCTTAAGGCACTCTATCAGATCTAATCCCTAATAGGTCTAATCTATTTTTCATTTCCCTGTATAATCATAAGGGATTTGATTTAGGTCATACCTGAGTGGTCTAAACTCAGATATGCAGATGACACTACCCTTATGGCAGAAAGTGAAGAAGAACTAAAAGCCTCTTGATGAAAGTGAAAGTGGAGAGTGAAAAAGTTGACTTCAAGCTCAACATTCAGAAAATGAAGATCATGGCACCTGGTTCCATCACTTCATGGGAAATAGATGGGGAAACAGTGGAAACAGTGGCAGACTTTATTTTGGGGGCTCCAGAATCACTGCAGAATCACTCCAGAATCACTCCAGAATCACTGATTCCAGCCATGCAATTAAAGGACTTCTTGGAAGAAAAGTTATGACCAACCTAGATAGCATATTCAAAAGCAGAGACATTACTTTGCTGACTAAGGTCCGTCTAGTCAAGGCTATGGTTTTTCCAGTAGTCATGTATGGATGTGAGAGTTGGACTGTAAAGAAGGCTGAGTGCCAAAGAATTGATGCTTTTGAACTGTGGTGTTGGAGGAGACTCTTGAGAGTTCCTTGGACTGCAAGGAGATTAAACCAGTCCATCCTAAAAGAGATCAGTCCTGGGTGTACATAGGAAGGGCTGATGTTGAAGCTGAAACTCCAGTACTTTGGCCACCTCATGTGATGAGTTGACTCATTGGAAAAGACTCTGATGCTGGGTGGGATTGAGGACAGGAGGAAAAGGGGACGACCGAGGATGAGATGGCTGGATGGCATCACGGACTCGATGGACGCGAGTCTGAGTGAATTCCGGGAGTTAGTGATGGACAGGGAGGCCTGGTGTGCTGCGATTCATGGTGTCACAAAGAGTCAGACACGACTGAGCGACTGAACTGATTGACCATCTGGTGATGTGCATGTATAGAGTGTTCTCTTGTGTTGTTTGAAGAGGGTGTTTGCTATGACCCATGTGTTCTTTTGGCAACATTCTGTTAGCCTTTTCCCTGCTTCATTCTTTACTCCAAGGCCAAATTTGCCTGTTACTCCAGGTATTTCTTGACTTCTTACTTTTGTATTCCAGTCCCCTAAATGAAAAGGACATCTTTTTTGAGTGTTAGTTGTAGAAGGTCTTGTAGGTCTTTACAGAACCATTCAACTTCAACTTCTTCAACATCACTGATCAGTGCATAGACTTGGATTACTGTAATACTGAATGGTTTGCCTTGGAAACAAACATAGATCATTATGTTGTTTTTGAGATTGCACCCATGTACTGCATTTTTGACTGTTTTTTTGACTATGAGGGTTACTCCATTTCTTCTAAGGGATTCTTGTCTACAGTAGTAGATATAATGGTCATCTGAGTTAAATTCACCCATTCCAGTCCGTTTTAGTTTACTGATTCCTAAACTGTCTATGTTCACTCTTGCCATCTCCTAGTTGACCACTTTTAATCTGCCTTGACTCATAAACATAACATTCCAGGTTCTTATGCGATATTGCTCTTTACAGCATCGGACTTTACTTCCATCACAAGTCACCACAGCTGGATGTTGTTTTTACTTTGGCTCCATCTCTTCATTCTTTCTGGAGTATTTTCTCCACTGATCTCCAGTAGCATATTGGGCACCTACCAACCTCGGGAGTTCATCTTTCAGTGTTCAATCTTTTTGCCTTTTCATACTATTCATGGGGTTCTAAAGGCATGAATGCTGAAGTGGTTTGCCATCCCTTTCTCCAGTGGACCACGTTTTGTAAGAACTCTCCAACAGGACCCATCTGTCTTGGGTGGCCCTACACAGCATGACTCATAGTTTCATTGAGTTAGATAAGGCTGTGGTCCATGTAATTAGACTGGTTAGTTTTCTGTGATTGTGGTTTTCAGTCTGTCTATCCTCTGATGGAAAAGGATAAGAGGCTTATGGAAGCTTCCTGATGGAAGAGACTGACTGAGAGGAAACTGAGTCTTGTTCTGACTGGTGAGGCCAAGCTCAATAAAACTGTAATCCTATTTCCTTTTGAAGGGTGAGGCTGTGTACAGTCAGTTCAGTTCAGTCGCTCAGTTGTGTCCAATTCTTTGCAACCCCATGAATCACAGCACGCCAGGCCTCCCTGTCCATCACCAACACCCGGAGTTCACTCAGACTCACGTCCATCGAGTCCGTGATGCCATCCAGCCATCTCATCCTCTGTCGTCCCCTTCTCCTCCTGCCCCCAATCCCTCCCAGCATCAGAGTCTTTTCCAATGAGCCAATTCTTCGCATGAGGTGGCCAAAGTACTGGAGTTTCAGCTTTAGCATCATTCCTTCCAAAGAAATCCCAGGGTTGATCTCCTTCAGAATGGACTGGTTGGATCTCCTTGCAGTCCAACGAACTCTCAAGAGTCTTCTCCAACACCACAGTTGAAATTCCTCGGCGCTCAGCCTTCTTCACAGTCCAACTCTCACATCATACATGACCACAGGAAAAACCATAGCCTTGACTAGATGGACCTTAGTCGTCAAAGTAATGTCTCTGCTTCTGAATATACTATCTAGGTTGGTCATAACTTTTCTTCCAAGGAGTAACTGTCTTTTAATTTCATGGCTGCAATCACCATCTGCAGTGATTTAGGAGCCCCCAAAAATAAAGTCTGACACACTTTCCACTGTTTCCCCATCTATTTCCCATGAAGTGATGGGACCGGATGCCATGATCTTTGTTTTCTGAATGTTGAGCTTTAAACCAACATTTTCACTCTCCTCTTTCACTTTCATCAAGAGGCTTTTTAGTTCCTCCTCACTTTCTGCCATAAAGGTGGTCTTACCTGCATATCTGAGGTTATTGATATTTCTCCCAGCAGTTGATTGATTCCAGCTTGTGCTTCTTCCAGTCCAACGTTTATCATGATGTACTCTGCATATAAGTTAAATAAGCAGGGTGACATATACAGCCTTGACATACTCCTTTTCCTATTTAGAACCAGTCTGTTGTTCCATGTCCAGTTCTAACTGTTGCTTCCTGACCTGCATACAGATTTCTCAAGAGGCAAGTTAGGTGGTCTGGTATTCCCATCTCGTTCTGAATTTTCCACAGTTTATTGTGATCCACACAGTCAGAGGCTTTGGCATAGTCAATAAAGTGGAAATAGATGTTTTTCTGGAACTCTCTTGCTTTTTCCATGATCTAGCGGATGTTGGCAATTTGATCTCTGGTTCCTCTGTCTTTTCTAAAACCAGCTTGAACATCAGGAAGTTCACAGTTCACGTATTGCTGAAGCCTGGCTTGGAGAATTTTGAGCATTACTTTACTAGCATGTGAGATGAATGCAACTGTGCAGTAGTTTGAGCATTCTTTGGCATTGCCTTTCTTTGGGATTGGAATGAACGCTGACCTTTTCCAGTCCTGTGGCCACTGCCGAGTTTTCCAAATTTGCTGGCATATTGAGTGCAGCACTTTCACAGCATCATCTTTCAGGATTTGAAACAGCTCCACTGGAATTCCATCACCTCCACTAGCTTTGTTCGTAATGATGCTTTTCAGGGCCCACTTGACTTCACATTCCAAGATGTCTGGCTCTAGATGAGTGATCACACCATCATGAATATCTGGATTGTAAAGATCTTTTTGTACAGTTCTTCCATGTATTATTGCCACCTCTTCTTAATGTCTTCTGCTTCTGTTAGGTCCTTACCATTTCTGTCCTTTATCAAGCCCATCTTTGCATGAAATGGTCCTTTGGTATCTCTAATTTTCTTGAAGAGATCTCTAGTCTTTCCCATTCTGCTCTTTTCCTCTGTATTTTTGTGTTGATCACTGAAGAAGGCTTTCTTACCTCTTGCTATTTTCTGGAACTCTGCATTCAGATGTTTGTATATTTCCTTTTCTCCTTTGCTTTGCACCTCTCTTGTTTTCACAGCTATTTGTAAGGCATCCCCAGACAACCATTTTGCTTTTTTGCGTTTCTCTTCTATGGGGATGGTCTTGATCTCTGTACAATGTCATGAACCTCATTCCATAGTTCATCAGGCACTCTATCGATCAGATCTAGTCCCTTAAATCTATTTTTCACTTCCATTGTATAATCACAAGGGATTTGATTTAGGTCATACCTGAATGTTCTTCCCTGCTTTCTTCAATTTAAGTCTGAGTGTGATTATAAGGAGTTCATGATCTGAGCCACAGTCAGCTCCTGGTCTTATTTTTGTTGACTGTATAGAGCTTCTCCATCTTTGGCTGCATAGAATATAATCAATCTGATTTCGGTGTTGACCTTCTGGTGATGTCCATGTGTAGAGTCTTCTCTTGTGTTGTTGGAAAAGGGTGTTTGCTATGACCAGTGCATTTTCTTGGCAAAACTCTATTAATCTTTGCCCTACTTCATTCTGCATTCTAAGGCCAAATTTGCCTGTTGCACCAGGAGTTTCTTGACTTCCTACTTTTGCATTCCAGTCCCCTATAATGAAAGGGACATCTTTTTTGGGTGTTATTTCTAAAAGGTCTTGTAGGTCTTCATTGAACCATTCAACTTCAGCTGCTTCAGTGTTACTGGTTGGGGCATAGACTTGGATAACTGTGATATTGAATGGCTTGCCTTGGAGACAAACAAAGGTCATTCTGTAGTTTTTGAGACTGCATCCAAGTACTGCATTTCATACTCTTTTGTTGACCATGATGGCTACTCCGTTTCTTCTGAGGAATTCCTTCCCACAGTAGTAGATGTAATGGTCATCTGAGTTATATTCACCAATTCCAGTCCATTTTAGTTCGCTGATTCCTAGAATGTCAACGTTTACCCTTGCCATCTCTTGTTTGACCACTTCCAATTTGCCTTGATTTGTGGACCTGACATTCCAGATTCCTATTCAATGTTGCTCTTTACAACATCGGACCTTGCTTCTATCACCAGTCCCATTCACATCTGGGTATTGTTTTTGCTTTGGCTCCATCCCGTCATTCTTTCTGGAGTTATTTCTCCACTGATCTCCAGTAGCATATTGGGCACCTAATGACCTGGGGAGTTCCTCTTTCAGTATCCTATCATTTTGCCTTTTCATACTGTTCATGGGATTCTCAAGGTAAGAATACTGAAGTGGTTTGCCATTCCCTTCTCCAGTGGACCACATTCTGTCAGACTTCTCCACCATGATTCTCTCCTTGTTATTTGACCTGAGGCCAAACTATAGTGGAGATAATGAGCATAATGTCCTCCTTTGAAATATTCCATACATGAACTGCTACACTCTGTGCACCCAACCCAGGAGCAGGCCACTGCTGACCCATACCTCCACCAGAGACTCCTGGACACTCATGGGCAAGTCTGGGTCAGTCTCTTGTGGGTTAACTCCTACTTTCCCCTAAGTCCTGGTGCACACAAAGTTCTGTTTGTGCCCTCCAAGAGTCTGTTTCCCCAGTCCTGTGTAAGTTCTGGTGGCTCTATGGTGGGCTAATGGCAACCTCCTCCAAGAGGACTTATCCTGTACCCAGGTCTACTGCACCCAGAGCCCCTGCCCCCACAGAAATGCTGACCGGTATATCCTCAGGAGATACCCAAACACAGTTCTGTATCAGTCTCTGTGGTGTCTCTGGGTCCTGGTGTGCACAAGATATGTTTGACCCTCTGAGCATCTCTGGTAGGTATGGGGTTTGATTCTACATGTGATTTCACCCTTCCAACCATCTTGCTGGGGCTTCTCCTTTGCCCTTGGATGTGGGATATTTCTTCAATGTCTCTACAGCAGTGCACAGCCATGTTGAGAGAGAATAAAAGCTCTCATGTGAGTCTGTGAGAGGAACCAGCTGGTCGGGTGAGGGCTGGACTTGTGGATATGGAATAGAGAAAGGTCAGCTTGAAGAGCAGAGTTTACACATCAGCATTCTAGATGGTTCAAAGGCAGACAGAATCTTAATGTCCACAGCCAAAATTATCTAGGTCCTCAAGCCAAGTAAACTCCTGGGATAGCTAGAAACTTCAGTAAGGCAGGGAGAACTTAAATCTCCTGTGTCATGGAAGACAAAATTCCAGATTTCAAGAAGAAGGGACCAATTACTTGCAGTTCCAAGAGCAGAGACCGTGGAGTGGAACCTACCCTAAGTTGAACAGCATTCTCTTTCCCTTCCTCTGTGTGTCCTGTTGGTTCTGTAGATCCTGGGGATATAGTCTTGCAGGTGTTCAGGATAATTCCAAATTCCACATAATAAAATGTCTGAAAGGGAGCTGTATGGGATCTCCCTTTGGAAGTTTTGGTGTACACCATTATTTTCTGCTGAGTAACATACTTAAAGTTTGGCTTGAATATACTGTGATAGATATTTTAACACTGTTTGGTAGAGTTTATGGAGAAATTACTTGCTTTTTCTTAAACATTCCAAGATTGAAAGATTGTTTGAGAGGTTGAGAGCAAATGAATAGAATGCATGGACTGACATATCTTGGGTCCGTTCTGCAAGATGGTAATAAGGTAGTTAATGCCTACAGGAGTTGGACAGATCTAGTGCCAATCCTAGCTTTGTGACCTTGGACAAGCTACTTAAATGCTCTGAATCTATCTCTTTATAAAGCCAGAGTAATAATGCCTAACTCATAATTAATATTGAGTCAATGAATAAATTTTTATAAGTCACCTGTCACCATGGCCCATTGTCTACATTCAAAAATAGACATGTGCTGTGATCATGTTGGCAGGGCTTCCCAGGTGGAACTAGTGGTAAAGAACCCACCTGCCAAAGCAGGAGACACAAAGGGATTGAAGGCTTGATCACCGGGTTGGAAAGATCCCCTTAAGGAGGGCATGGAAACTCACTCCAGTATTCTTGCCTGGAGAATCCCATGGACAGAGGGGCCTGGTGGGATACAGTTCATAGAGTTTCACAGAGTTGGACAGGACTGAAGTGATTTAGTACACACACATGTGATCGTGTTGACATATATGGAAACTAGGATTATTTATATGTGGCCTCTTTGCAATACACTTTGTGACAGGAAAAGAATCTGCCCATATGATGCCCACACTGATAACAATTGTATCTTCTCTATCATCCTTCTTTCCTCCACCATTGCACTGGGTCTTTTGCCAAGCTCTCCCTGTGTGCTACCATAAGAGTTAGTCAGATGCCAGAGTTTTAAGTTGGACGAGTGAGGCAGTTACTTGAAATATGAAATGAGAGAAGCCTAGAAGGGAGAGGGCTTCCCTGGTGGCTTAGCTGGTAAAGAATGCACCTGCAATGTGGGAGACCTGGGTTTAATCCCTGGGTTGGGAAAATCCCCTGGAGAAGGGAATGGCTACCCACTCAGTAATCTGGCCTGGAGAATTCCATGGACTGTATAGTCCATGGGATTGCAAAAGTTGGACACGACTAAGTGACTTTCACTGCATTTCACTGAGAAGAGAGAGGTCACCAGTGTTAAAAGCTTTTCTAATCCATGTGTGTGGCTCATGGACCAGCAAGAGGAGACATTTGGGAACTTATTCTTGAATCAGAATCTGCATTTTATCAAGATCCCCTTGTAATTCATGCTGTCAATAATAATTGAGAAATACTGTTCCAAAAAATTTCCCAAGAAATAAAAATTAGGTGTGTAAACCAAAATAGGTGATAAAAGCCATGAGGATGTTGGAATGGTGTTAAGTATTACAGGAAGATGACCACAGTAAAATTTCACCAGGTTCCACCTCTTTTAAAAGCATAGGCACAGCAATAAAGGTACTATCCAATCCAAATTTAAGTTCAAACTTGGGCCAATAATTAATTTTTTTAACTTGTCACTATTCATATAAATTCAGTCCAAGTCTGCCTGGTAAACATAATATTTAGCATCAAATGGCATACATTCACATCTTACTAGCACACTAAATTTGTTTTCCAATTAAAATTGCATTTAAACAAATCAGAATGCCTTCCCAAACACATTATACCAACTCTAAGAAACTAGACTCTGTGACCTAGTTCATCAAAATGCACTTGAAAAATTCTGTCTGGAACTCTCAGACCAATGCTATTCATCCAAGGTTTTATATTCTTCATTCTGTCTTTTCTCCTCCAAGGCTTGACTCATAACCACTTGAGATAGAGCTAAAGCTGACAGAGAATGTGAAAATCCTCTCCTCCTTGCCCAGAGGAAATGCTTGGCAGAAGATTTCCAAGCTGTGCTGTCATCAAAGCTAAACTTAACCTTGTTCAGGAAGAGAACCCTTAACTTTCAAACTGACTCCTTGTCAGGTCCATTCAGCTTGCAAAATACAATGTTAAGGGGGGGAGGGGAGGCAGAAGAAGAAAAATAGCAACGGATAGCATTTCATAGCATTTCATCACTTGAAACGATGGCTTCTCATGTTTGACAATGACATTAAAGTTAAATGTCTTGGTTCATGGGCACTTACTACTCCCTTCATCTCCATTAATCTTTGCTCACAGTTTTGAGATGCACCACTTACTGTCTCCAGAAATGAAATGAAATTATAATTGCTTTTCAGTGTGCTTTTTCTCATGTTATTTGATTGCTAAAAATTTCTTGCAAAATGGGAGATATTTAGAAAACACAATACAATGTATTTTCTTGCTATTTTTAATCTGTTCTTGCATAATTTGAAGGGTTGGGTATTGGAAGAATGGAAATTGAACTCATCTGACCGTGACAGATTTGCAAACTCTGAACACAACTCACGCTTTATTGATGCTTTTAAATTACAGCACCAAATACCTGGACATGTTCATATAACATTTATAGCATTTTATGTCTTCACAGCTACAGCCAACGTTTGCTTAAGAATCACAACAGTAATTCAGGATGAGCAAGAAGAGCATTTTATAAGGAAAAGTAGAACATTCTGAAGCATTTTGCCTGAAACAGCTTTTATTTTTAACCTGTTCCCCAAAAATCATTATCTAGAGGCCTGAAATGTCTCAAAAAAAATCATTATATTTGAGTGCCTGGTGGGTCATTTCACAGAGTCCTGTAAGACCTTATTTGCTAACAAATGAGAAGGATCTTTGGACTATAGAAACATTTGGTGAAATAAATTTTTCTGGTATAAGTTTCCCCTTCCTCTGTCTTCTGATGAGCAAATATTCTCTGGAATTTGATCCAGTAGATTGTATCAAGAATTTTTACTGAGTTCTATAAAAGGTAGAATTTCCAAAATTGAAATCTGATAATCTGAGGATCTCAGCATAATTAATCTTTATATGCATGCTTTAAATTGCCTTCTCTCTAGAGCCTTTGCTGGGATCAATTTTGTTTGAGTAAGAACATACACAAGAATGCCCAGAACAAAAGAGCCAGTTTTGGGACTTACCCTGAACTATGCCTAGTTCCCTCCCTTTAGTGAAAAAAGTCTTTTATAAGAGGGAAAAACATAAAGCCAAGCCATTCATCTCAATTTTAGAGAAACAGCTGGTCAGATGGGGCCACTCATAGCATTCATTGGTCATGTCAGCCTAGTTTCCATCCCCCAAGTACGAAAACCAGACAAAGAGAGGCCTACTGATAAATTAAGGGGGTGGTAATTGGGAACTGAAAGTATTTTCAGTTCGCAATTTCAGAATTCAAATTTATGTACTCTCAAAATGTAAATTCCTTACTCAAAAATCTTTAAGGATAGTCATAGTTAATATATGTTAATGCAGATCATTAGTACATTTTGCCTCATTAATTGAGCCGTTCTTATGTGCCAAACACTGTTCTTTTTCTTGGTGTCTCATAATATTCCTAATTTGTCACATCTCCCCTTTGGAGAATAGACGCTATCAGTTCCATTTCCAAGAAGGAAGCCGTTGCACAGAAAAGGGAATGGATTTGCCTGCATTCATCAAGTTGGTCCTTAGGATGACAGACTATACAAGCAGCATGCTCGAACCAGAGCTGGACCTCCTCATTCTGCTTCACACTCCACACCTGAGGGTCAGAGCTTGGACCCTCAGTGGGCTTACACAGTTAACCCCTCACCCCTCCGCCACCACCTCCATGTGTTAAGGTTTATCCTCAACACTCTCAGAGCTTGGTTTAGTTTACCTGTGAATAACAGGGGGTTTTGAGGTTAGACCAGGTAATTTGCCTTCCCAGCTAATACCTCTGTGATGCTGATAACTGTGCCCTCATTTGTCATATAGTCACCCTTAAGACTGACCTACCTACCAGAAATGTTTTTGTTTTTGTTTTTGTTTTCCCCAAGATCAAATAAAGTCAGTGTTTGGAAATCATAGACATATTAAAAATAGCAATGATGATTCTGTAAGACCTCACGGCCTTTTTCCAGGACCTGTCGCTCCAAAGACCACAATACAGATTTAACACAGAACAGACAAACTCACACAGAGACACGACACAGGACAGAATCGCTCAGCGTACCTCCGAATCCAGAAGCCAAAGAGTCTGAGCGAGCGAGGCAGATCCCGGACGGGCCCCCAAATGTAAGACCTCACTGCCTTTTCTCAGGACCTGTCGCTCCAAAGACCACAATGGCTCGAATTCGATGTAATAAGCAAGAGGATTTATTTAAGCCGGCCGGGGTTCAGCCTCCTCCTGGGGAAGAGTGAACCCCCTAGTGTCAGTAGTGAGGGGTTTTTATACAAAAAAATCACAGGCAGGTGGAGATAGAGTCAGGTTATGAGATACATTAAAGTAGAGGCCATAGGTGCGGGGGATACGCTTGATTGGTAAAAAACTTACAGAGAGCAACTAAGTTAAAACAGAGAAAGCTATTTTCTGGGAGGCTATGTCCTTGCCTCCCGATAAAGAAAAAACTATTTTCTGGGAGGCTATGGCCTTGCCTCCTGAGCTTAAATTTTTAATCTAAGTTCTTCAATTCATCAAGAGTCACTTTAAGCACTCACAACTCTGTGTTTATTTTTAATTTTTTCACTGAAGTCTAGTTGATTTACAATATTGTATTAATTTCTGCGATACAACAAACTGATTCAATTATACATATATCAGTCTTTATTTTAATATTATTTTCCATATGGTTTATCACAGTGTATTGAATATACTACCCTGCAATAACTCACAGTCTTGATTTTCCTACCATGTGATATGGGCAAACAAGTCTCTATAGCTTGGCCCTGAGAGTTTCAGCTTTAGAAAACTGCTCTATACCTGCCCATATTTTCAATCTCAATATAGGACTATCCTCCATTTATCCAAAATTTTACTTAACATGTAATGATTGAGCAACTGATCTGTGATCATCATTGTGAACAGCGATAACATTAGA
Organism: Nanger dama; assembly: GCA_917880005.1. Classification (NCBI taxonomy): domain Eukaryota; kingdom Metazoa; phylum Chordata; class Mammalia; order Artiodactyla; family Bovidae; genus Nanger; species Nanger dama. The sequence goes on along the minus strand of CAKJTW010000004.1, from coordinate 61,057,360 downwards.
AAGGTAAGTAAGGCATGGTCTTTGTTGCAAAGAGCTGGGGGTCTGATGTGTGATAAAATCATCAAAACAAAAGCTCGGCATTGTGACGTTCCTCCTAGGAAGGGTTGCATAAGACAGCAAAGACAACAGAAAGAGGAAGTGGTTCTCTCTGTTTAGAGGGATCAAGGCCTGTTTCTGGGAGCACCTACACATGGTGCAGGGATTTGAGTTGGTGAGTGGGCAAAAGGAAGGCAATTTGGGAGGCACTCAGGACAGAGTTACATATAGAGGGGGCCAGAAGGGTAAGAGAGCATTATCTGAAAGCTGCCAGGAATTTGGCAGGTCTGAACATGGATTGAGGAGTAAGGAGTGTCAGAAGAAAAGTAACCATGTGTCTGATCATGAAGAGATACATAGAAGCAAGGAAATAGAGTTTCATTCTGAAGGCATGAAAAACTACCCACCTCAGGTCAATGGAATAGTTCCTTTTTCCTGAATAGTGCTCATCACTCACCTCTCTTTGGGCAGTGAAGACTGCAGCTTCTTACTTACACCCCAATGTTCAGTTCAGTTCAGTCTCTCAGTTGTGTCTGACTCTTTGCCACCCCATGGACTACAGCATTCTAGGCTTCCCTGTCCATCACCAAATCCCAGAGTTTACTCAAACTCATGTCCATCGAGTCAGTGATGCCATCCAACCATCTCATCCTCTGTCGTCCCCTTCTCCTCTTTCCTTCAGTATTTCCCAGCATCAGTTCTGTTCAGTTCAGTTGCTCAGTTATGTCCTACTCTGTGACACCATGGACTGCACCATGCCATCCCTCCCTGTCCATCACCAACTCCTGGAGTTCACTCAAACTCATGTCTATCGAGTTGATGATGCCATCCAACCATCTTATTCTCTGTCATCCCCTCCTCCGCCCTCCTTCAATCTTTCCCAGTGTCAGGGCCTTTTCAAATGAGTCAGCTCTTTGCATCAGGTGGCCAAAGTATTGGAGTTTCAGCTTCAACATTAGTCTTTCCAATGAACACCCAGGACTGATCTCCTTTAGGATAGACTAAGTTGGATCTCCTTGCAGTCCAAGGGACTCTCAAGAGTCTTCTCCAAGACCACAGTTCAAAAGCATCAGTTCTTAGTCACTCAGCTTTCCTTATAGTTGAACTTTCACATCCATACATGACTACTGAAAAACCAGAGCTTTGATTAAATGTACCTTTGCTGACAAAGTAATGTCTCTGTTTTTTAATGTGATATCTAGGTTGGTCATAACTTTTCTTCCAAGAAGCAAGCATCTTTTAATTTCATGACTGCAGTCACCATTTCCAGTGATTTCAGAGCCCGCCAAAATAAAGTCTGTCACTGTTTCCACTGTTTCCCCATCTATTTGCCATGAAGTGATGGAACCAGATGCCATGATCTTAGTTTTTGGAATGTTGAGCTTTAAGCCAACATTTTCACTTTCCTCTTTTCACTTTCATCAAGAGGCTTTTCAGTTCTTCACTTTCTGCCATAAGGGTGCTGTCATCTACATATCTGAGGATATTGATATTTCTCACAGCAGTCTTGATTCCAGCTTGTGCTTCATCCAGCCCAGCATTTCTCAAGATGTACTCTGTATATAAATAAGCAGGGTGACAATATACAGCCTTGATGTACTCCTTTTCCTATTTGCAACCAGTCTGTTGTCAATGTCCAGTTCTAACTTTGCTTCTTGACTTACATACAGATTTCTCAAGAGGCAGGTCAGGTGGTCTGGTGTTCCCATCTCTTGAAGAATTTCCCACAGTTTATTGTGATCCACACAGTCAAAGGCTTTGGCATAGTCAATAAAGCAGAAATGTTCACAGAAACACTATTTACAATAGCCTAGACATGGAAGCAACCTAAAGGGTCGAATGAATAGAGATGATGTGCTACATATAAACAATAGAGTATTTTTCAGCCATAAAAAGAAGGAAATAAGGCTATGTGCAGCAACATGGATGAATCCAGAGATTATACTAAGGGAAATTAACTAGATAGAGAAACACAAATATTATATGACATCTTTTATATGTGGAATTTAAAATGTGACATAAATGAACTTATTAATGAAACAGAAATATATTTGCAGACCTAGAGCACAGATCTGCAGCTGTCAAGACGGAGTGAGGTGGGGGTGGGGTGGATTGGGAATTTGAGATTAGCATATGCAAACTATTATATAGGAGTGGATAAAAACAAGGACTGGCTGTATAACACAGGGAACTATTTTTAATATCCTGTGATAAACACAGCAGAAAAGAATATTTTAAAAATGCATCTCTTTATAACATCTTATGACTTGCCATCTGAGATATATATATAGTACTCCCCTGATACTACTCATTATATTTATCTAAAAGAAAGGTGAGAAGTCTATGTATCATTTGGAAATCATTTTGATCTATGATTCATTCATTATCTCTCTTTCATTTGATTTAAATGTGTTAATTTTAGAAATTGATTCCTCAACTTCCCAAGTCTCTAGGATAACAATAGAGACAGATTCATTAAAACCAGAAATCTTGACATGATCCTTCATTTTTACCTGCCTTTCAAATCAACAGGCATTGATGATTCCTAGGTAACCAAATTGTCATACCTTCTCCTTATCTCAAATTCCAGTTTTTCACTTCAGGCCTTTTTACTTTCTTCTTTATTATAGGGTTTGATTGGGTCTTCATGTCAGTACGGTTTTACCCTCATTCTCCTACCCTATCCTCACCCCAGATATGCACATGTGTACACCAACTTCCTAAAATACAAATTGATGTGACTGTCTCAACCAAAGCAGTGCTTCTCAGCTTTTAAGCTTAAAATCCAAACACAAAAACATGGAGGGCCCTGCTTAATGTGTCACAAGTTTTTAATAAATAAAATATAAGTACTAGAAAGAAATGCAAGTATTTTCTATAGCCTCATCCCTCATAATGTTATGTCAGAGGTGTGCTTCCTGTTCACCATAGACTCATCAGTTTATGGACTAGATAGCATAATGCCTGGCTAATTGTGCTTAAGAACTATTAAATGCATCCAATTAAAAAAATGCATAAAACTTAGAAAGTGCACTGTGTTTGATCTTGGAGTCTATTAATGCTAGCTCCTGGTACAGAATCATACTACGCACCCTGAAAAGCTGATAAAACACAGTGTTAAAACTAGCTGGATGGACAAAGTCAAAAACATATAATAGAGGGTATAAGAAAGATCTTTTATTAAGCAATGACTGGAGATGATGAGCTTGAATCTAAGGAAGAGTAAAGAATATAAAATAGAGGGAACTAATGTGTATCGAGTTATGTGCCATGGGTTAAATATTTAACATGAATTGTCTCTTTTTGTTCTTATAACAAGCCTGGATATAGTTATGATCCCCATTATACATACAGAAGACTGAGATTAAATAAGTTCCCAAAGGGCATATAATTAGCAAGCTGCAGAGTTAGAATCTGAATTCAGACTGGGCTGGAATCCAATGTCTGCCTATTTCCAAATATACTGCAGTCTCCAACTAGTCCAGAACACACACACACACACACAGCTCGGTTATGATCCTGAAGTACCACTGTTGCTGTCCCTGAGCTGGCATCATTTTCTCAACTACGAAGATCAGTAAGAATCAATATTTGTTCATATTATCAGTGCATGTTTATCACATCCTCTCATAAATGGTTGGCATTGACCCTCATGTGGTTGTGATATCAGCCAGCTGGCCATCTCCCAACTCAAGCCTATCTTTTCAATCAGGCATTTTTCCTAAATTCTAATGACTAGATTGGTGACACACAGAGTTTGTAGTGTTTCCTTTAAGGAAACTATGCCTAGACCCATTAGAGACGAGGAGGAATGTATATGGGTTGATCAAGCTGCATGTGAAGATTGTGGTTTCTTGAATAACCAGGATTTTCAGTGTAATTTTGAACCACTCAATGCAGGATCCTGATTAGCTATTGGAAGTTTAGCTCCATCATATTCAAAAAGAGCAGATATCCACTGAGAAAGACTCAGACAAGGAAAGAGATTTTCAACTTTGATTAGCACTGAATTGATGGAAGTGCTATCTTTATGAAATTCTCAACTTGTTGCCTTTCCTTCATTTTAAAATCCTATACATAATCATTTGAACAATGTGCTAAGTAAGAATATATTTTCTTGTAATTTTTAAAACTTTTAATCTTACTTTTTTCTTATTTCACCAATCTTATTATTATATGTATCCCATTGGTTCATGTATTTAGTTTTGTTTAAAAGCCCCCAAAATTCTGAAACTGAGTTGATACTACTTTATAATGGTGTGTGTGTTGTGTGTGTCTTTTTGTTTGTCTGTTTATTGCATGGATATAGATGGCTGGGGATGGGAAGAGCAGCACAGGAGTATATAGAAACAAAGTTGAATTTAAGAAGTTTCTAAATAGGTAAAATTTTATTTTCTCAAAGATTTCCTTTTATTTTATCAGTCTCTTTTAAAACTTTCTCAAGTAATCTAGCCACCAATCTCAGCTTCTCATATTTCAGAAATCTCTAAGCCTTTTCATTATGAATTTTACCTTTTCTACTCAGCAAAGATTTTACAACTTCTAGATAATTCAGTTAAGATGGACAATTCATAATCTAAAGATTTAGTAGGTTTAGTGTATTTGAATTTGACAATCTGAAGTGGTTCTTTTGGAGGATATGGTCCCCTGACCAAAGCTTATCCCAAAAACAAGCTCCGTATGCCTAACCCCTGCTCCTTGGATGTTACTCTCTGACTCTTTGATCATCTGTGAGCACTCTCCCTCCTCCCCTCCCCCCACCACTACCAATTGCATCAATGGCACCTACTTAGGCTCAGTTTGGACCTGTTTTGTGTTAATGATTCCCTCTTTGTTCTTTCATTTCATGATGCTACTTCTGAAAAATTGAAGGCTGGCCTGCCTAATACATCTTGGTGACGAAAGTATGTTGAAAACAGTATATTAGAAAGAATGGTTCAATGAGAGTAGAAGTGAAATGAGTGAAGTCGTTCAGTCATGTCCGACTCTTTGCAACCCATGGACTGTAGCCTACAAGGCTCCTCCATCCATGGAATTTTCCAGGCAAGAATACGGGTGTGGGTTGCCATTTTCTTCTCCAGGAGATCTTCCCAACCCAGCAATTGAACCTGGGTCTCCCACATTATAGGCAGATGCTTTGCCATCTGAGCCACCAGTGAGAGTAGAGCCCAGTGTAAATTCAACAGACTTATAAAATCATAGCATGATATTTAAAAGCATGGGTTAGTATCAAGTGGTGGGAAAGGGAGAAAAAGTAAAGTGAATATATAGTTGAGAGATCTTTATAAGCAATGGCAACAAAAAATAGGACTTATAACTTTCACCTTTTCTCTAAACAAAGATTTATTGGAAATTTACGTAGTTCCTAATGTTAAGTACAATAATTTTAAAAAATCCTTGCTTGAAATGACACTTTATAGTTTACATATGAGTAGTATATCATATAGCTTCTATCTAAGGAGCTTAAGAAACATTTTTAATTAAATCAAGTCACTGATAAATTAAATTTAAGAATAGAAAAGTAATAATAAAAAAATAAAGCAAAGCAATCAAGTGTGAACATGCTATTCCTAACCTGAGAATTAAAAAAAAAAAAAAATTGGCAGTAGGGAAAAGGCAGTAATCAGAGAGGAAAAATATTTAGGTAAGTATGTATATATTTTTCTATTTGATCTGTGTTTTTACTGACTTTTATTAGAGTGTAGTTGCTTTACAATGTTGCATTAGTTTCTATTGTACAGCAAAGTAAATTAGCCATGTGTATACATATATCCTCTTCTTTTAGATTTCCCTCCATTTAGGTCACCAGAGAGCATCAAATAGAGTTCCCTATGATATACAGTAAGTTCTCATTAGTTATCTATTTTATATATTTATACATCAGTTTGGTTCAGTTCAGTCACTCAGTCATGTCTGAATCTCTGCTATCCCATGGACCGCAGAACACCAGCCTTCACTGTCCATCATCAACTCCCAGAATTTACTCAAACTAATCTCCATCGAGTCAGTGATGCCATCCAACCATCTCATCCTTTGTCGTCCCCTTCTCTTCCTGCCTTCAATCTTTCCCAGCATCAGGGTCTTTTCAAATGAGTCAGCTCTTCACATCAGGTGGCCAAAGTATTGGAGTTTCAGCTTCAACATCAGTCCTTCCAATGAACACCCAGGACTGATCTCCTTTAGGATGGGCTGGTTGGACCTCCTTGCAGTCCAAGGGACTCTCAAGAGTCTTCTCCAACACCACAGTTCAAAAGTGTTAATTCTTTGGCACTCAGCTCTCTTTATAGTTCAACTCTCTCATCCATACATGACTACTTAGATGGACCTTTGTTGGCAAAGTAATGCCTCTGCTTTTTAATATGCTGTCTAGATTGGTCATAACTTTTCTTCCAAGGAGCAAATGTCCTTAAATTTCATGGCTGTAGTCACCATCTCCAGTGATTTCGGAGCCCCCCAAAATAAAATTTGTCACTGTTTTCATCATTTCCTCATCTATTTGCCGTGAAGTGATGGGACTAGATGCCATGATCTTAGTTTTTTGAATGTTTGATTTTAAGCCAGCTTTTTCACTCTCCTCTTTCACTATCATCAAGATGCATACAGTCCATGGAATTGTTCAGGCCAGAATACTGAGTGGGCAGCCTTTCCCTTCTCCAGAGGATCTTCGCAACCCAGGGGTCAAACCCAGGTCTCCCGCTTTGCAGGCGGATTCTTTACTAGCTGAGCCACAAGAGAAGCCCATTTTAAATATAGTAGTATATTTATGTCAGTCCCAATTTCTCAGTTTATTCCACTCTGTCTTTCCTATTTGGTAACTTTAAGCTTGTTCTCTACAATTGGACTCTATTTCTGCTAGAAAAATTCTAGAGATGAACTTATTGCTGGGTAAGATGAACTTATTGCTGGGCAAGTATATTTTGGAGCCGTTGTGTTTGGGCTAATTATGGGATGTTCGTGCGTAGGTGTTCTTAAAAAAAAACAAGGAGGAAAGAGCTAAACTCACACAAGACAATCAACTGGGAGACTGGCCCTTGACAGTCTTTGATGCATTTCTGCCATCATTTTAGGGATGGGAATCAAATGTTCAGACAGACAATGTATACAGAGTCACACAGACTTCAGTCATGTTCAGTTTGGAACTGACTGGAGTGTGAAAAGAACAGAGAAACTTTTAGGTTGCTGAGCCATCCAGAATGAATGATGTCTACCCCTGGCTGTACCACAGTGACTGCTGGCCACCTAGAAAGGGGGCTGCCCCAGAGGCCAGACAGAATTATGACTACCTATGCTTCCTTGTTCTTGTCTTGTTGTTGTTCAGTCGCTCAGTTGTGTCTTGACTCTTTGTGACCCTATGGACTGCAGCATGCCAGGTTTCCCTGTCCTTCACCATCTCCCAGAGTTTGCTCAAAACCCATGTCCTTTGAGGCAGTGAGGCCATCCAGTCATGTCATCCTCTGTTCTCCCCTTCTCCTGCCTTCAGTTTTTCCCAGCATCAGGGCTTTTTCTAATGAGTTGGCTCTTTGCATCAGGTGGTTAAAGTACTGTTATTGTCTTACTGGGTTTGATTATGATAAATTCCTAGCAAGCAACTTATAAGTAAAGATCAGTACTTCTAAACCAAGTCTTTCCTAAAATCTTGAATAGAATGATTTTTAAAGCCAAGAAAAAATTCCAGAACCATCTTGTTAATCCTTGAACAGGACCAGACCCCTTTGTGATTACCTGTCTACACCCCTATCCATTACCAGTCACCTCTGTGAAGCAGTGAAGAGTGTGTCCATCTACTATGGTAGAGGAATTGGTTAAAATTGCTTTTGCTATCTTGAAATCAATGTACCCAGTTAAAATCTGATGACTGAACAAATGAACAGTTACCTCTGCTGTTTGCAGTGGAGGAATCTGAAACACATAAAGATGAAAATGAGAGCAATTCACAGTGAAGGGAAAAGAAGACCCAGGATTCCTTGTTCCCAAGCAAAAGATCTCCTGCATGTAACTGATCATACAGATTAGAAGCTTTATACAAATTAATGGATTGTCTTTCAACCCAAAGTACATGCTTGGCTTCTTGAACTTAAGGTCTATGTCCTTGACTTAATTCTGTCCTCCCACGGCGAAGAGCACAACCATGTGTATCCAGCAGATAGTCAAAAGGCAAGTAGCACTGCCTTATGGTGGAGATGGATGTTAAGACAGAGAAGGTTTGACCTTCCTTTCATGATTCATTTCAGAGAGCCATGTTTCTCGGTCTGTGCATTTTAGAGTAATTTATCTTTTAGGATTTCACCGTGGAAAATGTGGATAGGGTCAGAGTCAAGAGTAATATTTTAGTATTTATTTGTGTTGTTTGCTAAGTGAAATTATAGGTAACGAGGTAAGAAAACAAATGAAGCTAAAAGCATGAATTGACACTTCTAAGCCTCATTGTAGGCATTACACAAAACGCCTGCTTTATGTCTTTTAAACAAAGTGGGCCATTAAGTGTGTAATGCTAAGAGGAATTTTATCTCACCTATAAATACAGTGAATCCCTTAAGCTCCAAATCCCCATATACAGACAATTTACTCTGGTAATCAAGGCAATGCTCACAATTTAACTTCAGTTACCATCTGTAACTCTATTGGTATTTTAATAATAATGAATGAAAATATACATTGGCAAACAAAAACATTATTTAAATAGAACCATCTTAAAGAGTCAATGATAATTTCTCAGAAGCTGTGTAAATATCATATTTATTCAGAATTCTCTTTTGGGCCTTTACCTTTTAATTAATGTCAAAGAAAACCTTCAATATTTACACATACATGTATGTTGAGAGAAAACTATCTCCACTTATTCCAATTAAAAATATCAAAGAAAATACTTCCCATGAATATACCTACAAATATTAATAAGGAAACAAATACATTTCTTTCACTTATTCTCCCTTTGTGGGTTTTCCTCCTCTCTTTTGGTGGAGTGTCAAAGAAGTAAAGAAGGCAAGCATAAAGGAGAAGAAATGCAAATTCTTATGAAAATTATGCACTATTTTTCAAAGATTTTCTGTTATCCAGGAAATGAAACTATACCCTTCCTTTAGCATAAAATAAATCATTTGTTAAAACAAATGCTATGAAGAATGATATAACTAATGGTTACTAGACTTATGCACAGGTGGCATAATTCTGACCTAATGGTCACCATCTGGGGTTGAGCAAACCTGAATTTCTACCCAGACCAGTCCGTTAATTAATTGATCAGTCCTAAGCAAGACTGTCATCTTCTACACCCTGAGGTCTTCATTTGTAATTGAAGGACTTGAATTCCTTATTTTCAGAGGTTCCTTCTGGTTTAAACATCATCTCAGTTTGTGAATGTAGGGCTACATCATTTGCAAATAGGACTAGGAGCATCCAACATCCATTGATGGAAAGAGCTGGATGTTATAATACGAATGATCACATTTATACTTATGGATTTTTATCTGCCTAGGCTTGAGGTGCATTTCAAGGTGGCCTTTTTAGTGTAAAAAAACAAGACAACCATAAAGTTATCTGTTGAAGAAAACTGGAGAATAGAAATGTGAATTGTTGGTATTCTGTCATTAAACTGCGTCCAACTCTTTTGTGACTCCATGGACTGAAGCCCTTCAGGCTCCTCTGTCCATGGGTTTTCCCAGGCAAGAATCCTGGAGTGGGTTGTCATTTCCTTCTCCAAGGGATCTTCCTGACCCAGGGATTGAACCCATGTCTCATGCATTGACCAGTAGATTTTTACCGCTGAACCACCAGAGAGGATCCAAAAATGTGAATAGAAGTTTGCATTTTCACTAGGGTTTTAATTTCCCCTGATTTTTGCAGCACATCTTTGAATGGTCTTTTTAGGGAATATTTTGAAAATATTCTACTATGCCAATGGATCTGTGAAGCACAGTTCATTTCTAGAAAACGAGTCATGGTGTCTCCCAGTTTCCGTGTTCCACAGGAAACCTGACTTTTAGTCCCGCCTTATGTTTTTCCTACATTTCAAACATCTCTCTCCCTCCTCAAATTTCTTCACCCTTTTCTCTCTCTTCCTGTAAATACAGATAAACATCCACCACACTTTCGGAAGTACTGACTGATGGATTTAGCATGCAAACACACTGTCAGAAGGCTGAGACATGAGTGGTGCCTAAATTCAATAACATGGGTCTGCTTATTTAAAGCCTGAAGGGATGGTGAAACAGATGGTGCTTTGTGTCTTTCCTTCCCTGCCATGTGTTTACTGCGATCGGCCCAGTCTCAGGAAGGCTGCCAATCCGCAGAAGGGAAGGACTGCCTTGTGCAATGCTGTTTTCAACCCTTCTCTCCCTTCCACTTCCTTTCCTTCTTCTCATCAGGTTGACCACAAACTTTTAGTGCAAAGAGCTTTTGGTGACATCAATTAATGTGCAGGTTTTCTAACACAGACATGAGATTCTCAGGAATAAAATTTTTGAAAATAGTTGCTCTGGATTGGAAGCAGATATTACACACAATTAACATACTGTTTCTTGGGCTCATTCTGTGCTTTATATTTTAAAGGGAACTTTCTCCATCTCTTCTCATTCCATCTGTAAAGTGATTCTGTGGCTAGATGTGGCAGAGATGAGTCGACTTTATGGGCTCATTGAATTGGAATATATTTTCTGGAGTCACGAAGGCAAGAGAATAAACCAGTCTAGAATGGGAAGTTTGCAGCCTTAGTCATCCTGACACTGTCCACGATACTAACCCAAACGTGGAATTTTTAAAAATTAATTACAGTTCACTCTTGAAGAATATGGGCTGAGGGCTGAGTACCCCCAACACACTGGGAAAGTCAGATTCTGCATCTGTGTTTTCCATGGACTTTTAGCACTGTACTTCATATTTATTGGGGAAAAAAAAACAACTCTAATAATCTAAATGGGAGAAGAATTTGGAAAATGGTACATGTGTATGTATAACTGACTCACTTTGGTGTAAGCCTGAAATTAGAACATTGTGAGTCAGATACACTCCAATAAAAATAATTATGTTTTTTAGAAAATATATATTAAATTTTAAAACTCAAAAAAAAGTATACTTCTCTCTAAAAAAAAATCTGGTATAAGTGGACCCATACTATTCAAACCCATGTTATTTTAAATGTCAACTGTGTGGTCCTCATTTATGCTGTATGGTTTTTCTTGTTTGTGTTTGTGTGTGTGCTAGTCATTCAGTTGTGTCTGACTCTTTGAGACCCCATGGAGTGTAGTCCATCACCAGTCTCCTCTGTTAATGGAATTCTCCAAGCAAGAATACTAGAATGGATAGCCATTCCCTTCTCCAGGGGATCTTCCTGACCCAGGAATTGAACCTGGGTCTCGTGCATTGCAGGCAGATTCTTTACCATCTGAGCCACTGAGGAAACCCTTCCCCTGTTTAGGACATGTCTAAAAATAATGCACATTGCTGGATTGAGAATGATTATATAAACAAATTCTTAATTCCTAATGACAAAGCATAATTTGATTACCAGTTTGAATCTTGGTCTAGTCTCAGTTTAGGTGAGTTGTCTAGTCTGTTCATTTGATATAAATAAGAAAAAGGGAAGTACCTATTGGCCTGAGAGGGAAGGTCTTTCTTCCTTTCTGATTGGAAACTTTCCCATTCTTATCACTTTCAGAGATAGGAGAACAATAGCTTAGTCTCGTTCTCTAAAAGCCACTACAACGTCTTGGGTCCAAGAGAAAGATGTCCTGATGAATCTCCTCTGGACCTTTCTATTAACACAGATTGTTTCCAGTGGGTTTACCAATTTCCAAAGTGGAAACACTGACCTCCACAAATTGAGATACAAGGAAGGGACATTTCAGGAAAGGAACTGGGCCACGGAGAAATAGTCACTGGTGTCAGGAGGCCAGTGGGGATGAATGCTTCTCCCAAGACCTGGTGGAAAAGGGCACTCACTGCACAGGGGTGGAGGAAATGAGAAGGACCACTCACCTGGATATCTGAGCCATTAGGTACCCATGAAACTGACTTGGGTGTAATGATGAAATTCTCCTCAACTGTCTCATCCATTTATTGAATTTGTTTATGCCCTCATATTTTTAAGCAGTCTCTGAGCTTCTTGAAGTCTGAAATTCAGTATTACTCAAATATATCTCCAATGCCTGTTTAAGGTCAAGCGTAATGTGGGACCCTATAAATATTTATTGGGCTGAATACACTGAAATGATTAGATCACTTCAGTTTAGATTAGATCACTTCACTTAGGGTTCAGTTTAGATTAGATCACTTCACTTAGGGAAAAAGTGGGATTAGGAAGCACAAAACTCAAAAATGTCATCAGTGACACATGAAAAAAAAAACCCATAAAAGACCTAATAAAATTGTTCAGTAGTGTTAGGCCTCATGGCCTCCTTGCAGGGATCTGTCGCCCAAAGTATCTCCAAGACTTGGAATCGATGCAAACAGCAAGAGGATTTATTAGGCCAGCGCGCCAGGGTTCGATCACCACCAGGGAAGAACGAACCCCAAACATTCATTACAAAGCAGTTTTTAAGCACAAAACCACAAACAGGTACAGCTAGGGTGGAACGATCTGATTGGTGCTCAAGTCTCGACATTTTCAGGGATAGGTTCATTTGTTATCAGGTCGACACGTCTGTCTGAGCTGAAATTTTACTGCTAACTTGTTTTTCTGGAAACTAATTTCCTGGGATGGTTTTCTTTTTTTGGGGGGAGGTGAGGAACATCCCCCGGAAAGCCTTCCGGAGGCTGCATTCGTGAGATATGAGCCCCTCACACATTCTTGAGATAAAGGTCTGTCTTAAGATTAACAAGGGGCCTGTTTTCCTAAGGCTCTAGTGAAACTTTAACCTTTATTCTTATCCACCCTTCCTCTCAGTACCAACAGCAAGATCCTCCTGTATAATAAACTATAATGGACAAGAATATAAAAAATAACATATATGCATATGTACAACTGAATCACTTTGCTGTACAGCAGAAATTAACACAACATTGTAAATCCACTATCCATCAATTTAAAAATATTGAAAAAATGGTAACAGTGTTTTACACATGTTATATGTTTAAGGAATGCATAAATACTAGAATAAAAAGTTTTGTTCAGTTGCCAAGTCATGTCTCTTTGTGACCACATGGAATGTAGCATACCAAGCTTCCCTGTCCTTTACTATTTTCCAAAGTTTGCTCAAACTCATGTCCATTGAGTCAATGACACTATCCAAGCATCTCAGACTCTGTCACTCCCTTTTCTTATGCCCCCAATCCTCCCCAGCATCAGAGTCTCATGGACTAGACTCTCCAGGCTCCCCATCCATGGAATTCTCCAAGCAAGAATACTAGAGTATGTAGCCATTCTCTTTCCAGGGAACTTTCCCAACCCAGTGGTCGAACCCAGATCTCCTGCATTGCAGGCAGATTCTTTACTGTCTGAGCCATCAGAGAAGCCCTAATAAATATGGCCTTTGGCTTTGGAAAGTTCTTCAGTTTGCTTCAGACTTCCCTGGTGGCTCAGATGGTAAAGTGTCTGCCTACAGTGCAGGAGACCTGGGTTCGATCCCTGTGTTGGGAAGATCCTCTGGAGAAGAAAATGGCAACCCACTCCAGTACTCTCACCTTGAAAATCCCATCGATTGAAGAGCCTGATAGTTTACAGTCCTTGGGATCACAAAGAGTCGGACACGACTGAGCTACTTCACCTTTCACTTTATCACCTTTCAGTTTGCTTCAGAAGTGGGTGTTAGAAGGGTTGTTATTTGGAAGTGTTATGTGTGTGTTAGCTACTCAGTCATGTCCAGATGGAGTGGAGGGATGTTATCTGAAATTAGAGGGTAGCTGTAACTCTTGTTGTGGGTAAGGTTCATAGCATAGCTGCAAAGAGAAATACTTTGTGGAGTTTCATGTGTGTATGTGTGTGTGTGTGTCTGTGTGCACAAGTGTGTGCATGTGTATGGTATATTCCTCTGGGGCTTAGGTTCAGTTGGGCTCAAGCTTTGGCATTTATTGGTTTCCTGATGCTAAAATCAGCATAAGCAAATGGAATATTTCCATTATGTTCAAATTGTTTCTGAACATTAAATACAGTAGCAGATTCATGTTTCCAGACAAGTGTGTTGGAGGGGTGCATGCATCCCCCTCACCTGCATCTTAGCCTGCAGTAAAATGACCCCTGAGTTCTGCTTTCTGTTTGCAGAATGACCATAACTGCAGAGGTGCTCTTAGCTCAGATTTTAGTGTTAGATTCTGGCTCTATTTTGTGGTTGTCAAATACCTCAAAATATTTTTTAAACATTTCTGTTTGGGAAAAACTTAAAATATGATTTGCCAGTTGATTTTTTTTTTAACACATTGAACAAATAAACATTCAGTCCTTATGTTTCTCATTAATTTTTGTACAATTAGATGAAATACTGCTTTCAAAGAATTTGCTGAGTAAACAAGCAGCCTCATAATCATATGTACATTTCCTTTAAAAATGTCATCTCAGCTCTTCCCGAGAGCCTTTGATACTATGAAGTTGACCTTCAAACTGAATAACATGTTTCAAACTTGTTTTGACTGAGGTATATCGAGATTTCATGGACTCATTTTGCAGTATTCTTTAAGATCAATTGTACAAAAAAGTGGTAAGAGTGTTGGTACTGTTCTGGGGATTGATTGATTGATTCGTTCCTTTCTTCATTCCTTCCCTTACTCACTTATTTCATTCTTTGCGTAAACCTTTATTGAAAGACTATTGTATGGCAGATTATTCACTAAGATCCCACGAAGAGTATCTTACCTGTTGGTGAATGCAAATAAACGAATGATTGCAAACTCTTTGTGTGCTAAGTCACTTCAGTCATGTCCAACTCTTTTGCATGCCATGGACTGTAGCCCACCAGGCTCCTCTGTCCACGCAGAACCTCCAGGAAAGAATACTGGAGTGAGTTACCATTTCTTCCTCCAGGGGATCTTCCTGACCCAGGAGTCAAATCCTGTCTCTTACATCTCCTGCATTGGCAGGCAGGTTCTTTACCACTAGCACCATCTTGGAAGCCCCTTAAAACTAACCCTTTAGATGGCCAATATGCTGGTGAAGAGCAGTGTCCTGTACGTGGGATGATCAGAGGAGAATATCTACATTGTTAAGACCACATCTCTGTCCATGGGCCCCATCTGAGCAGGATCAAAGAAGACTTAGAAAGACTATCTACCACATTTAGGGAAGACTGGAAGGGTAGCTATTGAAGGAAATATCAGATTCAAGATTGTACAAGATTGAGGGCTATACTCTATTGTTTCAGAGAATAGATATGAATTATTAAAATTAGTAACTCATTTTCCAAAGACTTTCATGTAACTGGGAGTGAGACAAATCTAAATTATTACATTCCTCTGAATAAAACTATTACAAGAGTCTTTAGAAATTGAAGATGTGAGAGTAAACAGTGTTCCCTATTTTAAATAGTCTCCCTTTATAAAAGAAGCTCACTAGCCATAACTTGAGACTTTGCTCAAGTGGCTGATTAAAGAAATGAAGTGATAGTTGGATTTTGAGTTAGACAAATCTGGGCAAAAATTTTGGCCACACTATTTTCTAGATTTCTGACCTTGGAAAAACTATGAAACATGTCTGAACTTGAGTTTCCCCAGCTAAGAAAGATATTTAACTGTAGTCTTTTCAAGGTTTTTGTGAAGAGGGGATGAAATACCACATGGGAACAATGAGCACCAGCCTTGTTCAGAGCAGGTAGCTAATAAGTAGTAGCTAATGAATTTTTTTTTTCTCTCTCCTCTTTTGTTCTAGACAACTGTGATGACCCATTAGCATCCTTGCTCTCTCCAATGGCTTTTTCCAGTTCCTCAGACCTCACTGGTACTCACAGCCCAGCTCAGCTCAACCGAAGAGTTGGTGAGTAGGTGGCAAACTCTAAAGGCAAGTGCTGAATAAGCACACAGACCTCTCAATGTGTTGGAATCATGTCCAAGGGATGTGTTCAAGAGAAGAATGGGTAGAGAGAGATTAAAACAGAATAAAACCATGCTTCCCAGCACATAATGCATATTCAAAGTATACTGGTTAGTGTTCCCCTAAATTTTCCTTATTTTTCTTTGTTTATCATAAGAGGCCTTTGTGAAAAAAAAATTTTTAATTTGCTTTATTTTTATATTTCATTCAACATAAATAGCTATCAAATATATTATTATTATAGCATTTTATCATAGCAAGAATGAAATCTATCAAGATTTTTCTTCAGTAGTTTTAATTTTTACAATAAAATAACTGTTTATAGTTTTAAATATAAAAAATAGTATTAAGTGAAAGCTTTTAAATTCAAAAATACGTAATGCAACCCTCCAGAGACAGCTATGGTTAAAAGTTGACTGTATATTCTTACAATATATGAGCAAAGGAAGAGCAGATACCTTTAACTAATGTTATATGAAATACCTTTAACAAGTATGGTGATGGATATCTAGAGAGATATAGTTAAATTATATTTTATATATATATATATATATATATATATATATATAGTTCTGTAGTGGAGTTGAATATCTCATGATATTTATTTATTTACACATCTAGTGAACTCACTAAAGTCTGTTTTCTAAGAGGTACACTGGTCTAGTAGAGTTAATGTTAATTGACCATGACTATATTTTCCCATTTATATATGAGGTCAATCACATTAGTATGTTTTCCAATGTGGATCTATCTTTATATTTGGGAGTTAAGTCTAATTCATTTTCATGATATAGATATTGTTTTTATAAAGCAAAGAATGATTAATTTGCTAGCACGTCAATTTCTGAGTTTTTAAAGAGGCCAGCTTTTTTAAAATTTTATTTTATTTTTCCAACTGTGCTGGGTCTTCATTGCAGTGCACAAGTTTTCTCTCACTGCAGTGTGTGGGCTTCTCTAGCGGAGGTAAAAAGCCTCTAGAACATATGAGCTCAATAGTTACAGAGCTTGGGCTCAGTTTTCCTGTGGCCTATAGGACTTTAGTTCCCCAAATAGGAATTGAACCTGTGTCCCCTGAATTGACAGATGAATTCTTAACCACTGGACCACTAGGGTTGTCAGGGGCTGCCCAGTTGGCAAAGAAACCACCAGGGAAGTCCCTAATTTCTAGTTTCGAATCTCCACTCATAGTGAGTTTGATTTGTCACTTTTATTTATATATTTATCATTTGTTTCATACTACACATCACAAGTATTCTGGGGATAATGGGATCAATAATTTAAAAAATGAATTCTATGTTTGTTGAGAAAGGAGTTTAAGAATGTTATTCTAAAGGGCAAAGAATAGCCAATCAAAGACTCAGGAAGAAAATATTGATAACAATTTTGTGCTAACAATGCCTTTTCATGAAGTCTCTGTGCCAAAGATTTTATAAAACATTTCATCTATATTACAGTATTTAGTCTCCACAAAGATACTGTAAGGTAAGCATTATTACCTTTTACCTTCGGGTAGGTTTTCTGAGGCTCAGAGAAGTTGCATAAGGTATTCAAATCCTGAGATTAAGACAGGAAAATGCATGTACTTCAATTTAAGTCATCTGAATCCACAGTTTTTCTCCTAACCACAACACTAGCAAATTGTTTTATTAACACAGGTTAAAGAGGGGTGTATTAGAAAGAAAAAAAAAGGGGTTTGGGAACTAATCTGACAGAGTTCAAATGCTGAAGATGGTATTTGCTTACAGGTTCTGTGAGCAACTGCAAGTCACTTACTTGCTCCCAACCCAATTTCTTTTATCTGTAAAGTGAACCAGTAATACCTGCCTTAAAGCCTCAAGTGCACACAGAGAACAGACTCACATAGTCAAACGTTCCTTTCCACTGCAGGGTAGTGAGAGACTGGGACTGGGAGGTTCACTTACCATTTCAGTAAGAAACACAGGTTGGCAAGTTTTATTTATTTCTCTTGACCGCACTGGACCTTCACTGCCGTGTATGGGCTTTCTCTAGCTGCAGTCCCCAGGCTTCTCAGTGTAGTGGCTTCTGTCGTTGCAGAGCATGGACCCTAGGACATCCAGGCTCAGTAGTTGTGCCACATGGCTTTAGTTGCTCCAAGGCATGTGGAATCTTCCCAAACCAGTGATAGAACCCGAGTTCCCTGCACTGGAGGGTGGGTTCTTATCCACTGGACCACCTGGGGATATCTGGCAGATTTTAATACAGGCTCTCCTACAGGGCATCCTGAGCCAGATTTGACCTTAGTTACACCCAATTGTGCAGTGGCAGAAGGACATGATGGCCTCAGTAGCTTCTAGGGAGTTCTGGGGAAGCTGTGAGTCTGGTAATAGGTCAGCTCCCTCAACTCACCCATCCTTATGAACAAATATTGAGAGAACACACATGTCTCTGCTTCAGTATATCATCATTATCCTACTTACAGGGTGTCTGAGCCCAAGGCTAGCACAAGTGTAGGCAGACAGGGAATTAACTTTTTCTTCTTCTCCCAGGTAGAGTCTGAACCAGCAACACCATGTAGGAGATGCAGTCAGAGAGTTGGGATACAATGGTCTAGAACTCACCATCCAGCACAGCTCCCAGGGCTGGCAGCTTCCCTTCATTCACCATGCTGTTGCCTTTAGCGGAAGTTAAACACAGACCAAGGAGATAGTAACTTACTAGTTCTCATCCACGGCTGGACATCTGAATAACCTATGTGCTTAGTGGCTCAATCATGTCCAATTCTTCACAACCACATGGACTGTAGCCCACCAGGCTCCTCTGTCCATGGGGATTCTCCAGGCAAGGATACTGGAGTGGGTTGCCATGCCCTCCTCCAGGGGATCTTCCCAACCCAGGGATCGAACCCAGGTCTCCTGCATTGTAGGCATATTCTTTACCATCTGAGTCAGGGAAGCCCAAGAATACTAGAGTAGGTAGCCTATCCCTTATCCAGGGATCTTCCTGACCCAGGAATCAAACCAGTGTCTCCTGCTTTGCAGGTGGATTCTTTACCAGCTGAGCAATCAATAGAGCTTCATAAGTAGCAATGCTGAATCCCACCTCCCAGATATTCTGAATAGTCAGGGATGGGACCCAAGAACAAATATTGATAAATAAAATAAATACAAGCTTTCCAGGTGATTCTAAAATGCAACAAGAGTTAAAGGTTGCTACACTGAATGAATTTGTGAATAACATATCTTCTTATTAATATTTATTGAATACCTACTCTGTGCCAGGTTCTATGCTAAAACTCTTGCACATAGCTGATAAAAATAGACACAAGCCCTACTCAAAAAGAGTATACATGGATAGCACAAATTATCATATAATGAATAGCTAACATTTGTGGTTAGTGATAATATTACTTTTATTATTCTGTCATATACATATTTATATATCTATGTGTTTGTATGCATGTGCTCAGTCGTGTCAAATTCTATGTGACCCCATGGACTGTAGCCTAATAGGTTCCTCTGTCCATGGAATTGTCCAGGCAAGAATACTGTAGTGGGTTGCCATTTCCTATTCCAGGGATCTTCCTCCCAGGAACCGAGCTAGTGTCTCTTTTGACTTCTGCATTGGCAGACATACTCTTATCAGGACTGTGCCACCTGCAAAGTCCTATATATTTATATGCATGATATAATTGATGTATTGTGTGCATTTTATACACACATATGTATATTGTAGCATATATAAGGAGGTTTAACACATTTGACTGGATATAATACATAGAGTCATATATATAGAGAGAAAGGTAGATATATGCAGGGTTAGTTTTATACATATATATAAAACTAGTGTGTACATATATATGTGTGTATGTATACACAATCCATATGCAATAGAATAAATATAAAATGCATATACATGTATGCATATCTGGGTATATGTAGTATTATGTGTATAATACATACATAGAATACAAGCATCATAGTATGATTATAATAAAAAGAAGTTATTATGGTAATGTTATTAAGATTTTATCATTTATTTTCTAAAATAAAGTTGAAAAAGTTGAGAAAATTGTAATTTTTAACTTACATTGAAAAATATTAGCATAAAGTAATAATTTGCCTCCTAAAAACAGATTTTTGTGCCATCTAGCCTAGAAGTAGAGCCTTGTCTAATGAACCTTGTTTTCTACATGTCTTCCTTTAAAACTTTTTTTTTTAATTTTAGAAAACAAAAGACATCAGATATAAAAGGCAAACTGTCCCACCTGTTTTGAAATCTAGGATAATGTTGGATGTATCAAAACAAGGAAATTTCAAAGAACATCTTGATTTCAATTTGAATTCTCCATATAGTGTTTTCAACAGCAAATTTGCAGCCAGATGCTAAATAATTACTACTAGCAATTATTTAGCACAAGAGACACTAATTCTAACCCTGGGTCAGGAAGATCCTCTGGAGTAGAAAATGGCAACCCACTCTAGTATTCTTGCCTGGAAAATTCCATGGGCAGAGAAGCCTGGTGGGCTACAGTCCAGAGTCACAAAGACTCGAACATGACTGAGCTACTAGTATTGTCATGATCAGGTTTGGCCCTCTGTGTATGGATGGATCCTGTGCCTAGTTCATAATCCTTCTGTCAGCAGCTTTTGTCTACCAGTACACAGCTAAAAATCACAACCATATACTTATCACTCACCATGAGCCATCACAGTTCTAAATCATTAAGGCATATCAACAATTCTCACAATTACTATGTAGATAATATTATTGTTATCTTGATTTCATAGATAAAAAAATGTTATGGTACAGCAAAGAACAAAAAGAATACTAGAATAAAAACTCTAGATGGATACAAAACTAGTTGATGTCTTTCAAGATAATAAAAATTATGGGGTTATACTTCTCTGTTGGACAAACCTTTATGAGTTAACATGCAACTTCATAGGATTTAGGGCTTCCCCGGTGGCTCAGATGGTAAAGCATATGCCTGCAATGTGGGAGACCTGGGTTCAATCCCTGGGTCAGGAAGCTCCCCTGGAGAAGGAAATGGCAACCCACTCTAGTACTCTTGCCTGGAAAATTCCATGGATGGGAGAGCCTGGTGGGCTACAGTCCATGGGGCCACAAAGAGTTGGGTAAGATTGAGCAGCTTCACTTTTCATAATATCTAAGGTCTAATAAGTTAGTGAATAGCAAAAAAAAAAAAAAAGAGAGAGAGAGAGACAAGTATATTCTCCTTGAGAATTAAGCAATCCTTGAGCAGACTTATTAAAAACTGCCCCAGGATAATGTTGAAAGGACCAATTGTAACTCGTTTTTGATTTCCAAGATTTAGATTTTCTTTCAATATACTTCATTCATTCATTCATCGACTCACTTATCCCAATTTCACAAATTCCTTCTACTCTATTTCATTCAGCCTTCTATGTATTTGTCAAGTAACTTGCTAGTTTTCTGCAGCAGATGAGTCCATATTGTAAAATCTCTGACTTTTATAGAGCTAAGACACCCACTCTGAAATGAGTGTGCCCAGTGCCTATCTTCTGTGTCCTCATTGCTGGACTATTTTGCAAAGATAAGCCCCTTGCAAGTCCTCAGACACCATTTAAATCTGCCACATCCCCTGGGAATCATATACATCTTTGGTGTACATTGAACATGTGCTCAGAACTCAAGCATGTACATCTCTGACCTACACCAGGAAGAAAGGAGGCACATCTAGTAAAGCTGGCACATCTGAAGCAGAGATCAACTCAAAAGTTGAAAAGTATAGGAAAGGTGTGCTGACAGGTACCCTCAGACGGTGAATAAAGCAATTCTGAGTTCTGTTGGTGACAAACTCACCTTTCTGTTAGAAAACACACCCATGGAAGCAGTCTTTGACCTTAGATACTGCTGTGGCTGCTAAGGTCTGGGCAACTCATTGGACCAGGAGGGAGAATAGATGGTTAATATCCTAGTAGTCTTCGCTGGTATCTCAACTAAGGAAGAAATTGACCAAATGGAATGTTTGCTCTCTCACTTTCATACACTCCTCACATTTCACCCACACACAAAGAAAGAACAAGCAAAAACAAGAATTACTTTTGAAAGAAATGACAGAAGGCATTAAAGTGGGGGTCAGATCACCATTAATGGAGGCTGCCAGGTCAATCTATATACTTGTGGCTTAGGAGGGATCTGATTTTGTCCAATGTGATTTGTTTTGTGGCAAGAAATCTTTTGATCTGAGCTTAAAGTTGACTGGGCTGTGAGAAACCCTTACTGTCAGCAGGAAACGTGGGAGCTGGTGATACAGCAAGAAGGTGCTGGTCTGTGAGTTAGACCCACCTGAGAGAGAGGGGAATTTTTACAGCACTCTATGTGATTAGAAGACAAACAGGAACAGACGTCTTTGGCCCCATGAGAGGAGAGGTTTGTATTTTTCTTTCCCATCCTTACCTCCTCCCTACCACCAATATAATTTTGCAAATAATCACATTCATCATTTGCTACTTGAAATTTTAGTTCTTCCTCACTCAGTGTATTTTTGAGATGCTTGCTTGTGTAAGTTGAAATTGTGTTTCTGGCATGACAATTTTGTTGCCATGGAGAATTTGATTTTTTTATGTCAAAGCATTTTCAGGTTCCTAGGCTCATGGAGGGATAGAGAGGCTTCAAAATCTTGCCTCCCTTTGGCACAGAATCAATATACATTTCTTCTTTCAAAGAACACCCTTGTTCTTTCAAACACCCTTGGGCGGTGTTTGGGTTGCAAAAAGCTAAGGACCACTGAAGGTCTTTGGGATGTTGATTTTCATTTCAGTGTCTGGTGCCTCCTGAGGAGATGTGAATTGGGAATAATTCAGGAATCAGGGTCCTCACAATTAGCATGATGCCAGCTGTCTGGGGACGTGTTCCAGACAGTTAGGTGACAATCCTGGGGACCCAATTTTACTGGCAGCATTACAATGCCTGCTTGCAAAAGATAGTACTAGTCTACCAACTGGATTGATTCAGCCAGACGTGATGTGAATATGGTCTGATCTGTTCAAAAAGACAGTGGCATACAGCAATGTGTCAGTGCATTCTATTTTTCCCTTTGAAGGGCTCTCTCCTTCTTTTCAGCACCTTTTCTTTTTCCTTCTCCTGTCCTGACTGTCCCCAAGCACGGCAGACATCCATGCTTGCCTTTGTTGCCTTATATGCACACTCTCTTCTCCAAATGTGGACTCTGCATATTAACATGGGCATCACCTGGGAGCTTGTTGCAAATAAAGAATTTGAGGGTCTGCTCGAAAATTTCTGGATCCGAACCTGTGCTTTAAAAACTGCTGCAATGCATTTTGCTGGTCGTACCTGAAAATGCCCCTCTTTCAATTCTTAATCAGGTTTGGCTAAGTCATTATAAATAGGGAACCATGCTAAAAAAATTAGCTTTTTAAATCATCATGTCAGTACTCTAAGATGGTTGGCATTGTTATTAAAGATTAGGAAAGAGATTCAGAGAGGTCAAGTCACGATCTAAGGATATGCAGCTAATTGTCAGTAGGACTTGCATCTGAATCTGTCTACCCCATGTTCACTAATGTCTTTATTCATGTTTATCTGAGCTCTTTATCTAAATAAAAGTGTTGTTGATACAATAGTCAATCTTTTCAGGTAATTTTGGCATTTCAACTAGGGTTGTCAGTATTTTAACCACACAGACTGGATATTCAGACATCAAGGAAGAAAGAGAGACATAGACTCCATGGCCTTGAAAAATCATACTAATATGCTTGTGGGCAAAACTAACCTGACCTACATATTTATATAATGCCCTAGGCCTCTTCTTTTAGGAGGACAGCTATGGATCATTGAGAATACAGCATAGAAATCTTCTGCTATTTAATAGGAGCCTAGGGACCTTGTCTCAAATGTAGACAAATACACGGTGATGACCCTCTCTCTATTCAGGCAAGATCATTACAAAATTAAATTATGTTAAGAGGGAAAGGAGAAATCTTATGAATACCTTTGCTCACTAATGATATGATGCTTCTATGACTCTGCTCCTGCTGCTGAGTCACTTCAGTTGTGTCCGACTCAGGGCGACCCCATAGACGGCAGCCCACCAGGCTCCCCTGTCCCTGGGATTCTCCAGGCAAGAACACTGCCGTTTCTTTCTCCAGTGCATGAAAGTGAAGTCGCTCAGTCATTTCCAACTCATCCCACAGATTTGCAGTCTACCAGGCACCTCCGTCCATGGGATTTTCCAAGCAAGAGTACTTAAAAATAAAAGTACTGAAGTGAGTTGCCATTGCCTTCTCCATCTATGACTCTAAACATCAGTATTTGCCACAGCAAAGGTAATACATAAACCATACAATTCACCCTTTATTTTGCTCTTGTGACTGATCACTTCTCTTGAAATTCCAACTTGATATTATTTCTACAAGGCAACTTTTAACACGCTAGTCAGTGAATCACCAATCTGATGTTGCTAAGTTAATAATTTGCAAAGTGACAAGCTCTACAATTCATCAGTTTACTGCTCTAACTTAAAACATTGTAACTTAAAGATATAGTAGTGAAATTAAAAGCTGGAAAACTCACGACATATATTTGTCTAGTGACTGGAAATGTACTACTGTATTGACAACGAATGTCACACCCAAGTGGGAAGAAGTTGCATTTTAATAGTGTATGGTTAGGTGGATACTCTTGCTTTGTTTAACAAGCAGTTCACTTGCTCATATCCTCTGGAAGATGGCTTTTACCTAAGACATTGTGGAAATGGTATTAAAAAGATGAGCTAAGAAAAATAAATAAATTTTATAAAGATGAGATAAGGATTACTGAATCCACTATATGGGCTGAAAATGGTGGCACATAACTAACGCTAAGGAAGCAGAATAGTTGATATGAATGTTCAATTCATCTTTCTCTAAGATTCAAGTTTGCTGCTGCTGCTGCTAAGTCGCTTCAATCATGTCCAACTCTGTGCAACCCCATAGAGGGCAGCCCACCAGGCTCCCCCATCCCTGGGATTCTCCAGGCAAGAACACTGGAGTGGGTTGCCATTTCTTTCTCCAATGCATGAAAGTGAAAAGTGAAAGTGAAGTCACTCAGTCGTGTCCGACTCTTCATGACCCCACAGACTGCAGACTACCAGGCTCCTCTGTCCATGGGATTTTCCAGGCAAGAGTACTGGAGTGGGGTGCCATCGCCTTCTCCGAGATTCAACTTTAAATGCCCCTTATCCTATGGTTCTCCCTTCCCTAGGGCCCATTCCAAGTGCTTCAGACTACACTTATCTGACTTATAGTATTCATTTGTGCAGTCAGTTGATTATGTCTGGGTTTTATTTTTTCTAATCAATATACGTTTTTTATAAAAATCCATATTTTTTAAAATAATTTTTATCATTTGTTTTGCTAAGAACTTGATTCTAATAAATCTCTTCCACAAATATATCCAGAGCAATTAGTTATTATCCCTGGGATATATTTCTGTGGGTAATTGAGAGGGTAAGTAACAGAAAACTCACCAGTGTAAAAATTCACTAGATTAAAAATACTAAATTACTTGAACTAGGCACATGGAAGTTGAGAAGTGTCTGTACTTCTATTTCTTGAACATTGTGGTAATTACAAGGGTATTCACCCTGAAATCATTTAAGCTAAATATTTACTGGGTGAGATTTTTCTATATCTGTGTTTTGTCTCATATTTTTAAGAATTAAAAATAAAATCTATTACTCTCAGTTCAGTTCAGTCCAGTTCAGTGGTTCAGTCGAGTCCAACTCTTTGAGAACCCATGAACTGCGGCACGCCAGCCTCCCCATCCATCACTAACTCCTGGAGTTCACTCAGACTCATGTGAATCAAGTCGGTGATGCCATCCAGCCATCTCATCCTCTGTTGTCCCTTTCTCCTCCTGCCCCCAATCCCTCCCAACATCAGAGTCTTTTCCAATGAGGTGGCCAAAGTACTGGAGTTTCAGCTTTAATATCAGTCCTTCCAAAGAACACCCAGGACTGATCTCCTTTAGAATGGACAAGTTGGATCTCCTTGCAGTCCAAGGGACTCTCAAGCATCTTCTCCAATATCACAGTTCAAAAGCATCAATTCTTCTACACTCAGCTTTCTTCGCAGTCCAACTCTCACATCCATATATGTTGACTAGACAACCTTTGTTGGCAAAGTAATGTCTCTGCTTTTGAATATGCTATCTAGGTTGGTCATAACTTTCCTTCCAAGGAGTAAGCGTCTTTTAATTTCATGGCTGCAATCATCATCTGCAGTGATTTTGGAGTCCAAAAAATAAAGTCTGCCACTGTTTCCACTGTTTCCCCATCTATTTGCCATGAAATGATGGGACCTGATGCCATGATCTTAGTTTTCTGAGTGTTGAGCTTTAAGCCAACATTTTCACTCTCCACTTTCACTTTCATCAAGAGGCTTTTTAGTTCCTCTTCACTTTCTGCCATAAGGGTGGTGTCATCTGCTTATCTGAGGTTATTGATATTTCTCCCAGCAATCTAGATTCCAGCTTGTGCTTCTTCTAGCCCTGCTTATAAGTTAAATAAAAGTAAGTTCTCAGAGGAGGACAGGCTCCAGGGCTGATGAATTCAGTTAAATGATGTCATCCTCAGTATCAGCATCAGTCTGGAGCTAATAAGCTGTCCAAATTCTGTTGACCAGACACATCAATGTTCTGGGAAACAAAGGGACCATGACTTGGTTTTAAGCCATCAAATTGTCATTCCTCAGAATAGCAGTATAATGAGCATCACCAAGGAATACTAGAAAATGTAGATTGTCTGTATATTTATGTATATTAGTTATAGATGAAATCTACAATAAATGTATATTTATTCCATACCACCTGAATCAGAAACTTTGGCAGTAGGACGCAGAAATCTCTATTTTTTTCAAGCTCTCTATGTGATTCTGATGTGCTGAGGTCTGAGAACCACAACTTGGGGCAGTGAAACTCTTCCCAGCCCCAACCTCTCCCAACCACTCCTCTGCTGCCTCACCAGCAGGTTGTCTGTTCACTTTTAAACTCAACCACAGTCAAAAGTGATGGAGTTACCTTGACTGGCCTTAGACTAATTACATGATGTGAAGTAAGAGAATACATGGTGATGTCTCTTCTCTCACTTTTCTCTCATAAGCTGTATATCTTGCTATTTTGTTGGGCTATCTTGCACATCACCAATCAAAAAAATAATTTCCTGATGGAAATTTGAACTGAAGCCAAAGGGTGTTTTCTTTTCTTTGAACCCAAGATGACATTCATGTGGTAACAATGACACTTCTTAACCATTTTGTGCCCATGGTCATGAAACCAATGAGTTGACATATATTACCTTAATCCTTGATAAAGTAGATATCAACTATACTGTTTTCATAGAAGCAGAGAAATTAATTCTCAAAATCACAGAGTTGAAAATGACTCTTTCAACTGAGACACAAGACTTAGACCAGTCACTGTCTTTCAAGCAAAATGGCCTCAGAAAACGAAAATTAATGTAGCATACTAAACTGTGAAAAACACATGCTGCTCAGGAAAGATAAACTTTAACTGACAATGTCAACAACAGGAGATCTACTGTGTTAAATAACTTTCAAATTAACTTTTCCGTTTACCCTTTGAAGATCTCATGAGTCATTTTTGTTTTGTTTTGTTTGTTTTCTCTATATGTCTGGAAACAGATTGTCTTATCTGTCTGTTCAGTCTGCTACACTATTTCATTCATGGGTGGAACTCAATAATCATATATTCATTAAATAAAGAATAAATAATCCACTAAACATCCTCTAGGTCTGAGCAAGCAATGGGTAGAGTTAAATTGTATTGATTTGCCAAATTTTTTTTTTTGTTTTGCATATTTGTAGTACTTTATTTTATTTATTTTTTTTTTTACTATTATGGTGTTTTTATTTTTTATTTTTTTAAATTTATTTTAAATTACAATACTGTATTTGTTTTGCCATACATTGACACGAATCAGCCATAGGTGAACACAATCTCCCAATGCCGAAGCCCCCTCCCACCTCCCACCCCACATCCTCTACTTGAATCATCCTGTGCATCAGCCCCATGCATCCTGCATCCTACATTGAACAAATAGAGCTCAGCTTCCACTACTTCATAAGAGAAATTCTAACACAGTACTAGCCAACAGAAATTTATACAAAGATTGGAAATTCTATAACTTCAGATCAGTTCAGTCGCTCAGTCGTGTCCAACTCTTTGCGACCCCATGAATTGCAGCACGTCAGGCCTCCCTGTCCATCATCAATTCCCAGAGTTCACTCAAACTCATGTGCATCAAGTTGTTGATGCTATCCAGCCATCTCATCCTCTGTCGTCCCCTTCTCTTCTTGCCGCCAATCCCTTCCAGCATCAGGGTTTTTTTCCACTGAGTCAACTCTTTGCATCACATGGCCAAACTATTGGAGTTTCAGCCTCATCATCAGTCCTTTGAATGAATACCCAGGACTGGTCTCCTTTAGGATGGACTGGTTGGACCTCCTTGCAGTTCAAGGGACTCTAAAGAGTCTTCTCTAACACCAAGGTTCACAAGCATCAGTTCTTTGGTGCTCAGCTTTCCTCATAATCCAACTCTCACATCCATGCATGACCACTGGAAAAACCATAGCCTTGACTAGACGGACCTTTGTTGGCAAAGTAATATCTCTGCTTTTCAATGTGTTATCTAGATTGGTCATAACTTTCCTTCCAAGGAGTAAGCGTCTTTTAATTTCATGGCTGCAATCACCATCTGCAGTGATGTTGGAGTCCCCCCAAAAAAATAAAGTCAGCCACTTTTTCCCCATCTATTTGCCATGAAGTGATAGGGCCAGATGCCATGATCTTAGTTTGTTGAATGTTGAGCTTCAAGCCAATTTTTCACTCTCTTCTTTCACTTTCATCAAGAGGTTTTTAGTTCTTTTTCACTTTCTGCCATAAGGCTGGTGTCATCTGCATATCTGAGGTTATTGATATTTCTCCCGGCAATCTTGATTCCAGCTTTTGCTTCTTCCAGCCCAGCACTTCTCATGATGTACTCTGCTGCTGCTGCTGCTGCTAAGTCACTTCAGTTGCATCCAACTCTATACGTTCCCATAGACGACAGCCCACCTGGATCCCCTGTTCCTGGGATTCTCCAGGCAAGAACACTGGAATGGGTTTCCAGTTCCTTCGCCAATGCATGAAAGTGAAAAGTGAAAGTGAAGTCACTCAGCATATAAGTTAAATAAGCAGGGTGACAATATACATCCTTGACGTACTCATTTTCCTATTTGGACCAGTCTGTTGTTAAATGCCCAGATCTAACTGTTGCTTCCTAACTTGCATATAGATTTATCAAGAGGCAGTTCAGATGGTCTGGTATTCCCAATTATTTCATAATTTTCCACAGTTTATTATGATCCACACAGTCAAAGGCTTTGGCATAGTCAAAAAGCAGAAACAGATGTTTTTCTGGAACTCTCTTTCTTTTTGATAATCCAGCAGATGTTGGCAATTTGATCTCTGGTTCCTCTGTCTTTTCTAAAACTAGCTTGAACATCAGGAAGTTCACAGTTCACTTATTGCTGAAGCCTGGCTTGGAGAATTTTGAACATTACTTTACTAGTATGTGAGATGAGTGCAATTGTGTGGTAGTTTGAGCATTCTTTAGCATTGCCTTTCTTTGGGACTGGAATGAAAACTGACCTTTTCCAGTCCTGTGGCCACTGCTGAGTCTTCCAAATTTGCTGGCATATTGAGTGCAGCACTTTCACAGCATCATCTTTTAGCATTTTAAATAGCTCAACTAGAATTCCATCACCTCTACTAGCTTTGTTTGTAGTGATGCTTCCTAAGGCCCACTTGACTTCACATTTCAGGATGTCTGGCTCTAGGTGAGTGATCACACCATTGTGATTATCTGAGTAGTGAAGATCTTTTTGTACAGTTCTTCCATGTATTCTTGCCACCTTTTCTTAATATCTTCTACTTGTGTTAGGTCATACCATTTCTGTCCTTTATCAAGCCCATCTTTGCATAAAATGTTCCCTTAGTGTCTCTAATTTTCTTGAAGAGATCTCTAGTATTTCCCATTCTGTATAACTGTGCTGCCTAACGAAATAGCCACTAGCTACACACGGCTATTGAAATATGGCTATTACCACTTAGGAACTGAAGTTTTCATTTAAGTAAAATTAAATTTAAATAGACATAGTTGGCTACGGGATACCGTATTGAACAATGTAGTCCTAGAATCTTTCCAAGTTTGATATACGTGACCTTCTCACCTAAGTATCTAAAAGTGCCTGGTTGTTTTATTTGTATATGAATCAGTTCTTGTCCTACAAGGGGCATAAATATTAGATATCCTCCTTGGGACCAAACTTTACATTTTGGAATTCCAGTATCTTCCTGCTTACCTTTCTCACTTCTTATGTAACTTCTGAACTTTGAAATGTGCAGCCAGATACATTTTTCTCATCCATGAGGACCTTCATGGCTCTACTCTTTATAAGGGGACATAGTTATAGCAGGACATCACAAAGAAACTGTTGAAGTGAAGAGTATCAGAACCCTTCCAAGCAATAATACAACTCTCTTCCATAAATACAGGCAGGAGTGTCCAAGGAGACACACTGTCACAAAGGCTATTAGTGTCTGTATTCCTTGGACTTCATCACTTCACAACAAGAACAAGACCTTAAGAGCTGAGCTGAGATGGGAATTCTTCAAATTATTTCTGGGGCAATGATCTGGAAACAGTTTTTGCTGGAAGATGGCAGGTGGTGGAGGAAGCTAGCAAGATATGTGATCTCAACTGAAGTCTAGGTATACCAAGGGGAAGTTCTAGACCACAGATTGCACCATGAATATCAGTTGCCTGAGACATTTGGAACCACAGTTAGAACCTTGTTCAGTTCAGTTCAGTTCAGTTCAGTCACTCAGTCATGTCCGACTCTTTGCAATCCCATGAATCACAGCACGCCAGGCCTCCCTGTCCATCACCAACTCCTGGAGTTCACTCAGACTCACGTCCGTTGAGTCTGTGATGCCATCCAGCCATCTCATCCTCTGTCGTCTTCTTCTCCTCCTGCCCCCTATCCCTCCCAGCATCAGAGCCTTTTCCAATGAGTCAACTCTTCACATGAGGTGGCCAGAGTACTGGAGTTTCAGCTTTAGCATCATTCCTTCCAAAGAAATCCCAGGGTTGTTCTCCTTTAGAATGGACTGGTTGGATCTCCTTGCAGTCCAAGGGACTCTCAAGAGTCTTCTCCAACATCACACTTCAAAAGCATCAATTCTTCAGTACTCAGCCTTCTTCACAGTCCAACTCTCACATCCATACATGACCACAGGAAAAACCATAGCCTTGACTAGACAGACCTTAGTCGGCAAAGTAATGTCTCTGCTTTTGAATATACTGTCTAGGTTGGTCATAACTTTTCTTCCAAGGAGTAAGCGTCTTCTGATTTCATGGCTGCAGTCACCATCTGCAGTGATTTTGGAGCTCCTCAAAATAAAGTCTGACACTGTTTCCTCTGTTTCCCCATCTATTTCCCATTAAGTGATGGACCGGATGCCATGATCTTCATTTTCTGAATGTTGACCTTGAAGCCAACTTTTTACTCTCCTCTTTCACCTTCATCAAGAGGCCCTTTAGCTCCCCTTCACTTTCTGCCATAAGGGTGGTGTTATCTGCATATCTGAGGTTATTGATATTTCTCCCAGCAATCTTGATTCCAGCTTGTGTTTCTTCCAGTCCAGCGTTTCTCGTGCTGTACTCTGCATATAAGTTAAATAAGCAGGGTGAAATATACATCCTTGACGTACTCCTTTTCCTATTTGGAACCAGTCTGTTGTTCCATGTCCAGTTCTAACTGCTGCTTCCTGACCTGCATACAGATTTCTCAAGAGGCAGGTCAGGTGGTCTGGTATTCCCATCTCTTGAAGAATTTTCCACAGTTTCTTGTGATCCACACAGTCAAAGAATTTGGCATAGTCAATAAAGCAGAAATAGATGTTTTCCTGGAACTCTCTTGCTTTTTCAATGATCCAGCGGATGTTGGCAATTTGATCTCTGGTTCCTCTGCCTTTTCTAAAACCAGCTTGAACATCAGGGAGTTCACGGTTCATGTATTGCTGAAGCCTGGCTTGGAGAATTTTGAACATTACTTTACTAGCATGTGAGATGAGTGCAACTGTGCGGTAGTTTGAGCGTTCTTTGGCATTGCCTTTCTTTGGGATTGGAATGAATGCTGACCTTTTCCAGTCCTGTGGCCACTGCTGCATCTTCCAAATTTGCTGGCATATTGAGTGCAGCACTTTAACAGCATCATCATTCAGGATTTGAAACAGCTCCACTGGAATTCCATCACCTCCACTAGCTTTGTTCATAATGATGCTTTCTAAAGCCCATTTGAATTCATATTCCAAGATATCTGGCTCTAGGTGAGTAATCACATCATCATGATTATCTGGGTCATGAAGATATTTTTGTACAGTTCTTCCGTGTATTCTTGCCATCTCTTCTTAATATCTTCTGCTTCTGTTAGGTCCATACCATTTCTGTCCTTTATCAAGCCCATCTTTGCATGAAATGTTCCCTTGATATCTCTAATTTTCTTGAAAAGATCTCTAGTCTTTTCCATTCTGTTCTTTTCCTCTGTTTCTTTGCATTGATCACTGAAGAAGGCTTTCTTTTTATTTATTTATTTATTTTTTAAATTACAATACTATATTTGTTTTGCCATACATTGACACGAATCAGCCATAGGTGAACACAATCTCCCAATGCCGAAGCCCCCTCCCACCTCCCACCCCACATCCTCTACTTGAATCATCCTGTGCATCAGCCCCATGCATCCTGCATCCTACATTGAACATAGATTGGCGCTTCGTTTCTTACAAGAAAATATACACGTTTCATTGCCATTCTCCCAAATCTCTTCTTGCTCTTCTTTGGAACTCTGCATTCAGATGCTTATATCTTTCCTTTTCTCCTTTGCTTTTTGCTTCTCTTCTTTTCACAGCTATTTGTAAGGCCTCTCCAGATAGCCATTTTGCTTTTTTGAATTTCTTTTCCATGGAGATGGTCTTGATCCCTGTCTCCCACAGAGATACTTGCACCCTAATGTTTATTTCAATGCTGCTTGCAATAGCCAAGAAAAGGAAACAATCTACTTGTTCAATAACAGATGGATGGATAAAGAAAAAGAGGTACAACAATGGAATACTATTCAGCCATACTACTAATGTTGCCATTAGTAGCAACATTGGGCGGGCCTAGAGCTTATTATACTAATTTCAGTAAGTCAGACAGACATAGACAAATGTCATAGGATATCACTTGTAAGCAAAAGCCAATTAAAATGACATAGATGAATTTATTTACAAAATAGAAACAGACTCACTGACCTGTGAAAAATCAAAATTATGGTTATCAAAGGGGAAACATAGAGTAAAATGATAAATTAGCAGTTTGAGATGAACACATACACACTACTTTATATGAGACTTCCCAGGTGGATCCATGTTAAAAAAAAATCTGCCTGCCAATGCAGAAACTATAAGTTCGATCTCTGGGTCAGGAATATTCCCTGGAGAAGGGAATGGTAACCCACTCCAGTGCTCTTGCCTGGTAAATCTCATGGACAGAGGAGCCTGGCAAGGTAGAGTCCATGGAGTCACAAGTACAGGACTTAGTGACTAAACCAGCACCACCTACTACTATATATAAAATATATAATCAAGAAGGACTTATTATCTAGCACAGGGAACTCTACTCAATATTCTATAATAACATATAAGGGAAAATAATCTGAAAAAAGTGGAAATTTATATATATACATACATTATATATATATAATGTATATATATAAATTATTATATATATATATATATAATGTATGTATGTATTTAGTTCAATTCATTTCAGTCACTCAGTCATGTCTGACTCTTTGCGAGCCCAAGTACTGAAGTACGTCCGGCCTCCCTGTCCATCACCAACTCCCAGAGTTTACTCAAACTCATCTCCATCTAGTTGATGATGCCATCCAACCATCCCATCCTCTGTCGTCCCCTTCTCCTCTCATCTTCAATCTTTCCCAACATCAGGGTCTTTTCCAGTGAATCAGTTCTTCACATCAGGTGGCCAAAGTATTGAAGTTTCAGCTTCAGCATCAGTTCTTCCAATGAATATTTGGGACTGATTTCCTTTAGAATGGACTGGTTGGATCTCTTTGCAGTCCAAGGGACTCTCAAGAGTCTTCTCCAACACCACAGTTCAAAAGCATCAATTCTACAGTGTTCAGCTTTCTTTATAGTTCAACTCTCACATCCATACATGCCTCCTGGGAAATATATAGCTTTTACTAGACAGACCTTTGTTGGCAAATTAATGTCTCTGCTTTTTAATATGCTGTCTAGGTTGGTCGTAATTGTTCTTCCAAGGAGCAAGTGTCTTTTAATTTCATGTCTGTAGTCATCATCTGCAGTGATTTTGGAGTCCAAAAAAAAATAAAGTCTGTCACTTTCCCCATCTATTTGCCATGAAGTGATGGGACCCGATGCCATGATCTTAGTTTTATGAATTTTGAGTTTTAAGCCAACTTTTTCACTTTCCTCTTTCACTTTCATCAAGAGATTCTTTAGTTCTTCACTTTTGGCCATAACGGTGGTGTCATTTGCATATCTGAGGTTACTGATATTTCTCCCAGCAATCTTGATTCTAGCTTGTGCTTCATCCAGCCCAGCATTTCTCATGATGTACTCTGCATATAAGTTAAATAAGCAGGGTGACAATATACAGCCTTGATGTACTCCATTCCCTATTAGTAACCAGTCTGTTATTCCATGTCCAGTTTTAACTGTTGTTTCCTGTCCTGCATGCAGGTTTCTCAAGAGGCAAGTCAGGTGGTCTGGTGTTCCCATCTCTTGAAGAATTTTCCAGTTTGTTGTTATCCACACAGTCAAAAGCTTTGAGTAATCAACAAAGCAGAAGTAGATGTTTTTCTGAAACTCTCTTTCTTTTTGCTGATCCAATGGATGTTGGCAGTTTAATCTCTGGTTCTTATGAGCCATGCCATGTAAGGCCACCCATGATGGACAGGTCATGGTGGAGTGTTCTGACAAAACGTGATCCACTGGAAAAGGATATGGCAAATCACTTCAGCATTCTTGCCTTGAGAACCCCATGCACAATATGAAAAGGCAAAAGATAGGACACTGAAAGATGAACTCCCCAGGTTGGTAGGTGCCCAATATGCTACTGGAGATCAGTGGAGAAAAAACGCCAGAAAGACTGAAGAAATGGAGCCAAAGAAAAAACAACACCCAGTTATGGATATGACTGATGATGGAAGTAAAGTCTGATTCTGTAAAGAGCAATATCGCGTAGGAACCTGGAATGTTAGGTCCATGAATAAAGGCAAATTGAAAGTAGTCAAACAGGAGATGCAAGAGTGAACATAGACATTTTAGGAATCAGTGAACTAAATTGCACTGGAATGGGTGAATTTAACTCCAGTAACCATTATATCTACTACTGTGGGCAAGAATCCCTTAGAAGAAATGGAGTAGCCATCATAGTCTACAAAAGGTCTGAAATGCAGTACTTGGATGCAATCTCAAAAAAGACAGAATGATCTCTGTTTGTTTCCAAAGCAAACCATTCAGTGTGACAGTAATCCAAGTCTATGCCCTGACTGGTAATGCTGAAGAAGCTGAAGTTGAACGGTTCTATGAAGACCTACAAGACCTTCTATAACTAACACCCAAAAAAGATGTCCTTTTCATTATAGGAGGCTTGAATGTAAAAGCAGGAAGTCAAGAAACACCTGGAGTAAAAGGCAAATTTGGCCTTGGAGTACAGAATGAAGCAGGGCAAATGCTAACAGAGCTTTGCAAGAGAATGCACTGGTCATATAAATATGATTTACTATGCTGTACACCTGAAACTAACACAACACTGTAAACCAACTATTTGTTGTTCTTGTTTTAGTTGCTGAGTCATCTGGCTCTTTTGTGACCCCCATGGACTGTAGTCCAACAGGCTCTTCTGTCTATAAGACTTCCCAAGCAAAAATACTGGAGTGGATTGCCATTTCCTTCTCCAGAGGATCTTTACCACCCAGAGATTGAATCTGTGTTTCCTGTATTGGCAAATGGATTCTTTATCACTGAGACACCAGGGAAGCCAACCAACTATACTTAAATATCTAATAAAAATTCAAGAAATAGGGCAACTCCATCTCTTCCTACTAGTTTTTACACATTTTGAAGTGCACAGGGTGTTTGATTGAATTCTTACTTTTCCTCCAAGAGGCTCCCTAGTCCCTAAATAAATGTGTGAATAGAAGTGTTGGAGTCCTGCCAGAGCCATCCAGCAACATCTAGATCCTAGCACACATGTCCATGGGCAAAATGATAATCCTCAGTTACCAGCCAGTGTGAAATTGGCCAGTTTCAGCCTATAGCCTTCCAGTGTCAGAAGTCCTTTCCCAGCCACATGTCCTGTTCTACATGGAAGATCATCACGTGTTGTGTCTAGGTATTAAGGTTATGAGCATGTTTGTGAATCTTGATTTTACTCTTACCCACACTGTATAAAGTGTACTATTTATAGGAGAATCCCAGTAGAGACCTGTGTATAACATTTTGTGCTCATTTCCGATGTTTGACATCAATCCAGTCTCATTTCCCTTTCTGAGTTAGAAGTGGAAATCAGTGTAGAAGTGGAGGTACTTCTGCCTTCTTTACCAGTTTTTCTGTTATGTGAGTGGAGCCTAGCCTACCATGTAAAGTTAGGTATAAGTACCATGGTTTGCGAGGTCAAATAGGGAACTGGATCTCTTCTCTTCCTTAAACCTTGCTTAGAATTCTCCCTAAGAATAGCTACTTGTTTATTTAAAATATTGATCCCTGTTGAAACCTTAGGTAGGGTTGAGAAATCTGCAAAAGTTGGTTGGAGATCAGTGTCTCATATAGTCTGGGTAAGCTAGGTAACCCTTTGAGCCTGGCTTATTCCCTGGTAAATGGAAGTTAAAATACTATTGCTGATGGCTATAAGAATCAAGTGAGACACTGAAAAGAGGTGAAGTGTAGATCATGTTTCTAGAGACAATTGCTATTATAAACAAGGAAGAAGGTGAGCATGCTGTCTATTTTGCTGAGAGGCCATGCAGCTGACTGGTTAAGAACTTGGCTGAGTCCCAGTTTTCTGAGTTTGAATTCCCTGTTCTGCCACTGATCAACTGTGTGATCTTGGAAAAGCTGACCAACAATTCTGGCCTCAGCTTTTCCTTCTGTTAAGTGGAGATAGTGATTCTAGTATCAATGATGCAGAGCTCCTGGGATGGTAAGTGAGGTCATGGTTAGCAAGTGCTTGCAGCTGTATTGTGCGCTGAGAAAGGACTATCCTACAGTCAACTAATATTGTGAGTGAGTGAACACTCAAAGGCATATAGAAAGGGTATGATGATCAGAAGCAAAAGGATTAATTGGTAGTGAGAAAAAAAAAAAAATTGTCCAGGCAAGAACAGATATGGGTATTTCTGAATTCACAAATTCTGAGATTTCCTTTTTAATTTTAAG
This sequence comes from Nanger dama, assembly GCA_917880005.1. Taxonomy (NCBI): domain Eukaryota; kingdom Metazoa; phylum Chordata; class Mammalia; order Artiodactyla; family Bovidae; genus Nanger; species Nanger dama. Next base: position 61,019,835 of record CAKJTW010000004.1, on the reverse strand, counting down.
TCTGATTTTAAGTTACCATCTGTTTTTAGGGGTGAGGGATTGGAGATCAAATTGGAGGAGTGTCCATCTTTAGATCCAGAGGCAATTTCATGTTGCTTTTTTTGTTTATAATCTTCAAGAATAGCATGTTGGGTTTAAACTAACTTGGACTATGAAACAAATGAAGAATTTTACTCTTCTCTGTAAAATAGTAGAACTGAAACTTCAGAAGCACTTTCATCCAGTGCCTCCCAAACCACTTAGCATGTCATGAATACCTCTCTCAAGATACAGACTTCTGGGTTAGGCCCCTGCATCAGTTATCAAGGAGTGAGCCAAAGAATTTGTCATTTTCACAAGCACTCCAGGTGCTTTGTGATGATGGAGCACATTTGAGAATCTCATCCAATCTAACCTCAGGACCTGAGCTGGATCTTGAACCAGATCTCTTGGATTTCTTTTCCATCTTCTCCCCCAAAGTAAAATCACATAGCATGTAGAGTATGATGCTTGGGGTGTGCTAAGAACAAACTAAGTGATAATCTTCAAATTATCCAGGATCCCATGTTCTAGATTCTATACAATCTAAGGTGAAGTTATTTTTCCCTTCTTTTCCTTTGAAATTTCATTAAATTCCTTTCAATTCAAAATGTAGTATTTGTGGGAATTGTAACTACTGATTATTGATACAGCAGCCACAATTACAGAGACCCCTGCCTAAGTTAACATCTGCAGCATGCCAAGTGCAGGTTTCTCTGCGTATGTTTCATCTCAACCTGGAGAACAATTAAATAGAAAGCTAGTGTGGGCACAGTGTGTCCTAAGAGTAACTGCAAATAGTATATTCAGACTACTCTCATCATTTGTGAAAACACATTTATTGTTTGGTGAAAGGAGCAAAATTTTTGCCATAGTAACCACAGCAACACCCTGAGTGTCTTGCCTGTTAGCTGTAATGCTGGGAGCATCTTCAAAACCAGGGGAAAGGCCTTGGCAATTATCACCCAGAAAGTGACCCTTCATTTTAAGAGCTTAGGCTGAAGCTCCTGGGTTTGGAAACTACTTAACTTGATGTGTTAATGAATACTAATGTTAATTATTCCAATTTGGTTAATTTGGGGAGGATTAATAAGCTATGGTGGAGAAGGCAATGGCAACCCACTCCAGTACTCTTGCCTGGAAAATCCCATGGATGGAGAAGCCTGATAGACTGCAGTCCATGGGGTCGCTAAGAGTCGGACACAATTGAGCGACTTCACTTTCACTTTTTACTTTCATGCATTGGAGAAGGAAATGGCAAACCACTCCAGTGTTCTTGCCTGGAGAATCCTAGGGACTGATAGCCTGGTGGCCTGCTCTCTATGGGGTCTCACAGAGTTGGACATGACTGAAGCGATTTAGCAGCAGCAGCAGCAGCAGCAGCAGCAGCAGCAATAAGCTATGATTTTCTACTGTGGGCAAAAGGAAGCTGTGATTTTCTTTAGACAAATTTGAAGGAATATTTTCCCTCTCTTGTTTTGTGTGGGTTTGGTTTGGGTCAATCTTTTGTGATTGTATTCTTTGCAAGATAGTGGGGAAAATGATTTATTTCTTTCTTCTATCACTGACATCAATTGTTATCATATATAACTATAATAAGTATACTTAGAATAAATGAAGGAAAAACACTAAAGTGGACAAGGAAATCTAATTGTGGACACAAGGGTAAAGGGAAATAGGTAAGATTTGAGAATTTTTGTATCAAAAATTGTGATGGTCACACAGAGTTCTATATTATACCACTCATTCTTAAGTCACTACATAAATTCTTCATGCAGTAAGCAATATACAAATGAGTCTTGGTTTATAGAAAACATGCTGATAATAAAAATTAGGTTATATGCAAAAAGCATAAAATAAAATTACTCATATTTTCATCTCTCAGAAGAAATCACCATACATATTTATTTTTTTATCATGCTTTAATATTGTTGAGGTGATACAACTTACAAAACTTTGCTTTTTTCACTCAAGAAGAGACAGGTCTCATGAAATGGGCAGCAGGAAAAATTGAGTTGAAATAAAGAACAGGTTCAGAATAACTGTAGATTTCTTGGAAAAATAATATCTCCTCCTACTTGGGCCTCCCTGTCAGTTTTGAGAAGTTGCGAGAGGATAAGAATCGATTGGGAACCGTGGACATATTGTTTACTGCAATGTTGATTGATAAAAATGTAGTTCTTGAACTGGCAGCTCAGAATTTCTACTCAAATATCTCCTCCCTGTGTTTTCCTTCTTCATTGATTTTTGGGCTGTTAGAATTTTTTTGTTATATAATTATCTCAAATAGCAGTGCTAGAGTCATGAGTCCCAGGTGTTCTACAAATGCTGGATCTCAGTTTCCTCAACTATGATACAGGCATTATTCTATTTTGCACAAGATATTCTATATGCATTAAGGTAGGTTAAACTGTAGTGTCAAATAGATTTCAACATGCAATAATTTAAACAAAATAAGTCTTTAGTTCTCGTTAATAATGTAGTTAACATGTGATGGTGCAAGAATCTAACATTTTTCCATACTGAGATGCTGACAGCTTCTAGGTCCTTGTTGGCTGCCTCCATCAGTGGTGACAGGAAAAAGCAAGTAGGGAAGAGACCTGATGGCCTTCAGGAGGCATATCTTCTTTCCACTCACATTTTTATTGGGAAGAATTTGTCCATAATATATAACTTGAATGGTATTGGGACCTGAAAATGCAGTTAATCCATCCACCCTCCATAGTCCTATTACTACAAAAGGAGGAGATACTGGATATTAGTGAATATCCAGCACTGTACTTACATCTTGCAAAACACTGAATAAAAGCCATTACAGAGTGAGAACTGAGCACACTTCCTTTCTTTCTTTCCCCTGCATTTGAATCTACTCAGGGAGTAAAAAAAAAAAAATTATTATCAAACAAAAGGTTAAAAGTACTGTTGGTGAAATTTGGCCAGATTGACTCTCAGAGAATGACTTGGATGAAGTAAAAATAAATAGCTTCTTTGAAGGCCCATGTTTATTGAAGAAGTCCAGGCAACTAGTGCTTAAAAGACCCGAATACCCAAAGGATTTCAGAGACAGGTTTTTAAAGACAAGATGAGAGAGGGGGGAACCTAGGTGGGTGACCAGCTCATGGATATTCTGATTGGTTGGTGGTGAGATAACTGTGAGTCAGCATCATCAAATTTCTGGTTCTAACTGGTCTTGAGTCTACATGCTTATGAACAGCATATCATGAATTTCTTCCACCTGGTGGGGATTGTGACCCCATGGACTGTAGCCTACCAGGCTCCTCCACCCATGGGATTTTCCAGGCAAGGATCCTAGAGTGGGTTGCCATGTCCTTCTCCAATGCATGAAAGTGAAAAATCAAAGTGAAGTCCCTCAGTTGTGTCTGAATCTTAGCGACCCCATGGACTGCAGCTTATCAGGCTCCTCCACCTATGGGATTTTCCAGGCAAGAGTACTAGAGTGGGTCGCCATTGCCTTCTCCATAAATACCTGCAAAAGAGCTCAAAGAATGTGACTCAGACTATCTATAGTGCTTGAGGAGGAGCTAAAGGTCCTTGACTTTGTTTAATGGCTAAAGTGTTATTATTTTGCCTCACTTCCTATTTTCCATTCTTTCTGCGTTTTCTCATTTCTCTAGTTAAAGTTATTTGTCTGTAAGTTTTGTCTACAGACAAATGGCAGGCAGAGGACATGGGGTTGGGGTAAGGGGTCTATTCTGAGAAGGCCTTATCAGGACCTGCTCAGTTAGAGTCATTGTTGTTTAGTGACTAAGTCATGTCCAACTCTTTGTGACCCCATAGATTGTAGCATGCCAGCTTCCCTGTTCTCCACTATCTCTTGCTGCTGCTGCTGCTAAGTTGCTTCAGTCATGTCCGACTCTGTGTGACCCCATAGAAGGGAGCCCACCAGGCTTCCCCATCCCTAGGATTCTCCAGGCAAAAACACTGGAGTGGATTGCCATTTCCTTCTCCAGTGCATGAAAGTAAAAAGTGAAAGTGAAGTCACTCAGTCCTGTCTGACTCTTAGCGACCCCGTGGACTGCAACCTATGAGGCTCCTCCGTCCATGGATTTTCCAGGCAGGAGTACTGGAGTGGGGTGCCATTGCCTTCTCCACTATCTCCTAGAGTCTGATCAAATTCATATCCATTGAGTCTGTGATGTTATCTAACCATCTCATCCTCTATTGACCCCTTCTGCTTTTGCCTTTGATCATTCCCAGCATCAGGGTCTTTTCCAGTGAGTCAGTTTTTCACATCAGGTGGCCAAAATATTGGAGCTTCAGCTTCAGCAAGAGTCTTTTCAATGAATATTTAGGGTTGATTTCCTTTAGAATTGACTGGTTACATCTCCTGCTGTCCAAGGTACACTCAAGGGTCTTCTCCAGCAATACAATTCAAAAGCATCAATTCTTTCATCATAGTACTAGCTAATTATTGGGAGAAAATTAATTGATAACTGATAGAATATGCCTTATGGCCAAAGTAAGGCTCACTTCATGTTCTATGCCTGCTTTGTTCACAAGCCTGTTCTGAGATAGTGTCAAACTCTCTCTGCAATGAGCAGCCAGATAGGGGTCATAAAGTTCTCAGTACCAAGAATGGGTCCAATTGACTCCTCCAGAGATGGCAAGAATGTAGTCTGGGACATGACTAAAATGATTTTCAGTGACATAGGTTGAAATCAAAAGGGATTTATTGGTTAACCCTTCTAAATTAAAAGCCAATGAGTCAACCAATGCAATACTCTGAGCAAGGGTCTTAATAAAAGGTTCTTATTTCTTTTTCTTTAGTTGAAGTAGGGTTGATTAACAATGTCATGTTAGCTTCAAGTGTACAGCACAGTGAATCAGTTATATATCCATATATATATTTTTTCAAATTATTTTCTATTATAGGATGTCACAGAACATTGAATATAGTTCCTTGTGCTATATATTAATAGTAGATCTTTGATATCATAGTACATATCTGTTAATCCTTAACTCTTAATTTATGCATCCCCCTTTTCCCTTAACAGCCATAAATTTGTTTTCTATGTTGGCAAGTCTATTTTTGTTTTATATACTGCATTCATTTGTAACATTTTTTTAGATTCCACATATAAACAGTATCATATGATATTTGTTTTTGGTCTGGTTTACATCACTTAGTATGATAATCTCTAGGTCCATTCATGTTGCTGCAAATGGCATTATTCCATCCTTCTCTATGGCTGAGTAATATTCCATTCTATATACGTACCACATCTTCCTTATTCACTATCATCAGCTGATGGACACTTATGCTGCTTACATATCTTGGTTATTGTAAATAATACTACCTTGAACATTGGAGTGCATCCATAGCATAGACATTCTACAATAGGTCCCACTCAGGATTCAGATGCCTTGTAGACTCTTGAGTCAGTAAGAATGAATACATACCTCTTTGTTCCTCTGTAAAATGAAAACAGAAAATTTAGGCTACAAGTCTTCCAAAGAAGAAAGAAATTATATGGATCTTCTGCAGAGTTCCAGTGTGTCACATGATAAAATTCCAGGGCCCAAAGGCTTAGGTTTATATGCTAGAAAGTTCCTGTGTGTCAAACATATGGACTCACAGGAGTCTCCACAGTTGAGACCTTCTCTTTCATGTCTCTCCGAAATGTTGCATGTGCTGTTTACTTGAACCTTGGTTTCTGCAACTCTGTCTCACCTTGTTTGCTGGGAAAATGACCATGCTTCTTTCAGCTTGCAGCTCCACTATCGCTGTCTCTTGGTCTTTCTGATCACTTACTGAGCCATTCTGTAATCTGTGCTTCTACTGAACCTTGTGTTTACTTCACTGAAGGTTTTCTTTCACATCACATTACATATTTTTGTTTGTGTGTCCCTCTCTCTCGTTACCCAGCACACTCCTGATGCTTAGTGAGGATCTGTTGTATGAGTGATCACTAACTTTTCAAAGACATAGTTAATGATCATGAATCTTTGCATCCACAGAGAAATGTCTAGCCTATGGAAGATTCACAGCATGTATTTGGAGAGAGCTAAGAATCAGGGAAAAGAAAGAGAAGAATGAAAGAAGAAAGCAAAGAAGGGAACAAGAAAAGACCAGTCAGACAGAGGATATAAGTCATATTAAAGGTTAAGCTTGTAAAAAAATAGAAAGTAGATAAAATAAATCCCATTAGGAATACAGAAGAAGAAAACTATAATAATAGACAAAAAAGGAAAAAAATCATAGAAGAAACAACATTTGAGTTGAATCTTAAACCACAGAAGAGAACTTAATAGAAGGGAACAATGAAAATTGGATCAAGAATGTTTTGTGCATCACTGTTTACAATAGCCAAGACATAGAAGCAGCCTAAATATCCATTGACAGATTAATGGATAAAGAAGATGTGGTTTATGCATACAAGGGAATACTACTCAGCCATAAAAAAGAATGAAATAATGTCATTTGCCATTTGGATGAACCTAGAGATTATCATAGGGCTTCCCTGGTAGCTCAGCTGGTAAAGAATCCACCTGCAATTAAGGTGACCCCAATTCAATTCCTGGGCCAGGAAGATCCCCGAGAGAAGGAATGGGCTGCCCACTCCAGTATTCATGGTCTTCCCTGGTGTTTCAGATGGTAAAGAATCACTTGCAATGTGGGAGACCTGGGTTCGATCCCTGGGTTGGGAAGATCCCCTGGAGGAGGGCATGGCAACCAACTTCAGTATTCCTGCCTGGAAAATCCCATGGATAGAGGAGCTTGGCAGGCTACAGTCTATAGGATCACAAAGAGTTGGACATTACTGAGTGACTAAGCACAGCACAGCAGAGAGATTATCATACAAAGTGAAGTCAGAGAAAGATAAATATCATATGATATCACTTACATGTGGGATATAAAAAGTCATATAGATAAATGTATATACAAAACAAAAATAGACTTACAGACATAGAAAACAGTCATGGTTACCAAGGGAAAACATGGTGGAGGGGGATAAATCAGGAATTTTGGAATAGCATACAGATCGTACACTATATAGGACCTATTGTATAGCACAGAGAACTCTACTCAATATTCTGTGACAATCTAATTGATTTAACCTATAAGGGGAAATAATCTGAAAAAAATGAATATATGTATAACTGAATCACTTTGCTGCACTCCAGAAACTAATGCAACATTATAAATCAATTTGTAACCCAATAAAATTTTTTTAAAGTACCAGGGGTTTATGAAGAGAGGTAGGACATGTTTTGGGGTTATAAAGACGTTTTAGCTGAACACCGTTTTTTTGCTTTGTTTTGTTTTTTTCTTTGAGAGGTGAAAGTCATGGCCCTGTGAGATGTTGCTACAGCTCTCTCTCTCTGATCCTGTTCCAGGAACTGGCGGTTGGTCCCCAGCAGATTCCAATGCTCAGCAGTGGCTCCAGATGGACCTGGGAAACAGAGTGGAGATTACAGCAGTGGCCACGCAGGGAAGGTACGGAAGCTCTGACTGGGTGACGAGCTACAGCCTGATGTTCAGTGACACAGGACGCAACTGGAAACAGTACAAGCAAGAAGACAGCATCTGGGTAGGACATCTTTTCTCATTAGCTGAATAAAAATGAGATGCGATCGTGGTAACCAGGGAACGTTTCTGTCATTTTCTTCTATGCAGATTGCCAGTAGCTTGATAACTATTGAATGCCCATTCAGAAATAATTAGACTTTGTCTAAGTCCTATCTCCAGGGTGACTCCAGTTCGTAGGGAAATGAGGATATCTGTTACAAAAAGTTGAGTGTTTTCTTCTTTTCTGGTAACTTGGGAAGTTCATTGACTGGGCCTCAGTTCTTTCTTCAATAAAAACAGCTACACCACAGAAGTCTGATCATTAATGAAAAGGTATTGGTTGACTGAGCATGCATTTATTATTTATTTATTATTTGCCAAGTACTTTATGTACTTTGCAATGATGGATTGGCCAGTTATGTAATTCAACCAAAGTTATCCAATTGGTGAATCTTGACCTGGAACTCCACAGCCTGGTCTGATTTTAAAGCCATGATGTTCCCCTGCCTCTATTCAAGTTTTGAAAACAATTTAAAAGTTTATAAATACAAAACAAATATAAATTTTAGAATGATTTTGCATTTATAGACAATCTTCAGATTGGAAGTAAAGGACAGTTTGGTCCAAGTTGTAGAAAAAAAGTTCCTTCCACACCCATAGACCCAAGCTCTTGACCCCAAAGAATACCTGAAAGACTGTCCCCAAATTACTAGGTGGGGAAAGGGAGTTAGAGACAGAGAGCAAAAGGAACCCAGAGGAGATTTCAGAAACTCATGCACTAAATAAAATAATGTATTCGTTCATGTTACTTTTACTTTAGGGAAGAAAACCTCATGAGACACTTACTTTTTTCTAAATGTATGTACTTAAAACATGAAGATTTGGCAGTTGATCACATTATCTTTTATTCTCATAATCTTCTCAGATTTCTTCCCTCTTAAATCAATCCCAATTATACTTTCAAATTGATGTTTGCACATGCATTTTTCTATACACTGTTCTCATTCTTTTGGAAAAAAAATCTATTTTATATTCACTGTTATTTGTTAATTGCCCACTCATCACTATTCTTAATTGAAATAACAGTAAACTGTGGATTAAGATTAGTTATGGGAGACTGACTCTGGAGGATATTATAGTAGTCATCTTTATTTTAAGTTGTTTGTCGTATTAGGTGGCAACATTTATACAGAACATGGATTTTTTTTTTTTTTATTTTACAAATAGTCTCTTTTGGAGACTACTATATTTTTTTCAACTTTGAAGGCCCCATAAATTTTACAGGTTTTTAAAGTTTGTTTTTAGTTTGAAAAGAGAAATAAATACCCTTTCCATTTTGAAGAGCAATTTTAAGGTTTTATGTTGACTTGAGAGGGATAGATAGACATGAGATTATTTATTTTCTTTGGCATTTTCAATCAGAACTGGCTGTTTTTCAGATTGAATTGAAGTTTTGAGGTCTTTTGTTTAAATATTTTTTTAAATCCTGAGCTTCATTTTTTTAGAATAAAATAACTTGCTTTTACCTTATCATATGGAGCAGACATAGTTCAAGGATGAACAGTTTCTCTGGGCTTACTTCCACAAAATCCCAAGCCCCTTAAAGGCAGAGGTCTGTCTTATAGGTCCTTGCAGCCTCCATGACAATTGTTATTGGAGACATAACATGAACTATTTTTTTGGATGGTTATTGCAAGAACTGCAGAATTACCAGGACTTTCAGAATTGGAGGGAAGGAGACTGTTCCTGTCCCTTACCTCAGCCTCAAAATAGCCTTGATCTTTGGAAGGAGGCCAAAGATGCTAGGTGGGCAGAGGAGATGAGGCAGGAAACCACTGACTGTAGCACAGTGGTAAATTCCAGCTAAGGCCTCCCCAGAAACACTTAAAATGCCTGCAGATCCTTTGGGAGAGGCAGCAGCTTCAGGACCAAATTGTCAGATGCAAATTACCAGGAGGGGAAAAGATCTGTGAAGGGATCATCACCACTCCAGTCACAGTGGGCAGGGACATCATGATGAGCCATGCACAGTAACAAGGCTCAAATGTTGGAAAAAAAAAAAAAAAAGCATGCCCACTTGTATCACTATTGAGGATGCTAACAGCTACTGAACAAAAATTGCACATTTCATTTGTAAGCAAATGTCATTCTATATACATACAAAGGTGTTATAAATTCTGGAGATTCAGTATGAACATCTCTGTAAACAAGAGGCATGAGGCCCACAGAGACTCATTCAAGCTCACATAACCAGACTTTGGTGATGCCAGACTGCAAAACTAAGATTGGGTCCTAAATATACTCTAGTGCCAAACTACTTTCTATTACTTCTTTACAACACTTGATTTTTTTCTAATTTTCACAAAACTGATTTACTTTTCTCACCTTAACCTTTTTCAGATCCACTGCAAAAGAAGAATGGTAAACTCTATTGTCTATTTCATGTGCTACTTTTAAAATATAAAACTGAGAAAGCACTAATGCGATCTAACTGCGTTTTTGCACATTTTAAATAGTGCTCAAATTCTCTGAAACTGTATATAGGCCTTATAGAAGGCCATCAAACAGAGACTCAGAGAATTTTACCAGACATTTCACAAGCATATGTAAGATCTGACTTGTGCCTACTAGTCATTGATATTTCCATCAGATCGTATTATTGAATAAATAGGTTACCTTGAGAGTTTTTCTTTTTTATTTTAAATTGAAAATTATAAATCAGACTATAGATTCACCAGAGTTAATCCTCATAAACAAGATGAAAGCAATAGCCAAACAAGCAAGTTTTTAAAAAATTATTTAAATGATTTAACTTTTCAGAAAAAAGTCAGTACCCCACAACATCAATACAAAGTATCGACTTGATTAAGAATGCTGTATTACAGAAGTAGAAAATCTCTTGAATGAGACTTTCACAAGTCTTTTGAAAATCTTCAATTTTCAAATGAGATGGAGTTTTGTAATGTTTATTTAAAGTTGATTTACTAAGCAATAAAACTATAGCATTGAACCCCTCGGATGGAATACCGATTTACTAGTACTCAAGAGGTTCATTTTATTTTGTGAAGTTTGTTTCAGAACAAAAATTCTGGACATATACTTGCACAACATACAGCAGTAAATATGCATGCTCTTAAAAAAAAAATCTAATTTCTGTAATTCCTGATCTGACACTAAATGCAATGTTCTGGAATGAGGCCACTGAGCAGCCGCTTAATGATATACTATGATTTATGAGTAAGCCAGAGTCTCCACTTCACTAAATAATCAGATGTGAAAGTGTCTCAGGGACAAGCTTAGCAAGACTTTTAGAGTCTTCAGTTCAGTTCAGTTCACTTCAATCTGTCAGTCATGTCCAGCTCTTTGTGAACCCATGGACTGCAGCACACCAGGCTTCCTTGTCCATCACCAGCTCCCAGAGACCAAACTCATGTCCATCAAGTCAGTAATGCCATCCAACCATCTGATCCTCCTTCGTCCCCTTCGCCTCCTGCCTTCAATCTTTCTCAGCATCAGGGTCTTTTCCAATGGGTCAGCTCTTTGCATCAGATGGCGAAAGTATTGGAGTTTCAGCTTTAACATTAGTCCTTCCAGTGAACACCCAGGACTGATCTCCTTTAGGATGGACTGGTTGGATCTTCTTGCAGTTCAAGGGACTCTCAAGATCTACAGTTCAAAAGCATCAGTTCTTCGGCGCTCAGCTTTCTTTACAGTCCAACTCTCACATCCATATATGACTACTGGAAAAATCATAGCCTTGACTTGATGGACTTTTGTTGACAAAGAAACGTCTCTGTTTTGTAATGTGTTGTCTAGGTTGGTCATAACTTTCCTTCCAAGAAGCAAGTGTCCTTTAATTTCATGGCTGTATTCACCATCTGCAGTGACTTAGAATCACTTTTAGATTCAATATTTGTTTCTTTATAAAATTCTTTTCATTTTTCTGTATTTTGAAAATCTCTTTTTTTCAATTTATTTATTTTAATTGGAGGCCAATTACTTTACAATATTGTAGTGTAGTGGGTTTTGCCATACATTGACACGAATCAGCCATGGGTGTACATGTGTTCCCCATCCTGAACCACCCCTCTCACGTTCCTCCCGATCCCTCTGGGTCATCCCAGTGTACCAGCCCCGAGCACCCTGTCTCATGCATCGAACCTGGACTGGCAATCTGTTTCACATTTGATAATATGCATGTTTCAATGCTATTCTTTCAGTTCATCCCACCCTCGCCTTCTCCCACAGAATCCAAAAAACTATTCGATACATCTCTGTCTCTTTTGTTGTCTCGCATATAGGGTTATTGTTATCATCTTTCTAAATTCCATACATATGTGTTAGCATAGTGTATTGGTTTTTTTCTTTCTGCCTTACTTCACTCTGTATAATAGGCTTCAGTTTCACCCACATCATTAGAACTGATTCAAATATATTATTTTTAATGGCTGAGTAATATTCCATTGTGTATATGTACCACTGCTTTCTTATCCATTCATATGCTGATGGACATCTAGGTTGTTCCATGTGCTGGCTATTGTAAACAGTGCTGCGATGAACACTGGGGTGCATGTGTCTCTTTCAATTCTGGTTTCCTTGGTATGCATGCCCAGCAGTGAAATTGCTGGGTCATATGGCAGTTCTATTTCCAGTTTTTTAAGGAATCACTATACTGTTCTCCATAGTGGCCGTACTAGTTTGCATTCCCATCACCGGTATAAGAGGGTTCCCTTTTCTCCACACCCTCTCTAGCATTTGTTTGTAGATTTTTGGATAGTAGCCATTCTGACTGGCTGAGATGGTACCTCATTGTGGTTTTGATTTGCATTTCTCTGATAATGAGTGATGTTGAGCATCTTTTCATGTTTGTTAGCCATCTGTATGTCTTCTTTGGGGAAATGTCTGTTTAGTTCTTTGGCCTATATTTTGATTGGGTCATTTATTTTTCTGGAATTGAACTACAGGAGTTCCTTGTATATTTTTGAGATTTTTTTGTCAGTTGCTTTGTTTGATATTATTTTCTCCTGTTCTGAAGGCTGTCTTTTCACCTTGCTTATAGTTTCTTTCATTGTGCAAAAGCCTTTAAGTTTAATTAGGTCCCATTTGTTTATTTTTGCTGTTATTTCTATTACTCTGGGAGGTGGTTCATAGAGGATCCTGCTGTGATTTATGTCGGAGAGTGTTTTGCCTATGTTTTCCTCTAGCGGTTTTATAGTTTCTGGTCTTATGTTTAGATCTTTAATCCATTTTGAGTTTATTTTTGTGTATGGTGTTAGAAAATGATCTAGTTTCATTCTTTCACAAGTGGTTGACCTGTTTTCCCAGCACCACTTGTTAAAGAGATTGTCTTTTCTCCATTGTATATTCTTGCCTCCTTTGTCAAAGATAAGGTGTCCACAGGTGTGTGGGTTTATCTCTGGGCTTTCTATTTTGTTCCATTGATCTATATTTATTTCTTTGTGCCAGCACCATACAGTCTTGATGACTGTAGCTTTGTAGTATAGCATGAAGTCAGGAAGGTTGATTCCTCTAGTTCCATTCTTCTTTCTCAAGATTGCTTTACCTATTTGAGTTTTTTGTGTTTCCATACAAATTGTGAAATTATTTGTTCTAGTTCTCTGTTGGTAGCTTGATAGGGATTGTATTGAATCTATAGATTGCTTTGGGTAGTATACTCATTTTCACTATATTGATTCTTCCAACCCATAAATATGGTATATTTCTCCATCTATTTGTGTCCTCTTTGATTTCTTTCACCAATATTTTATAGTTTTCTATATATAGGTCTTTTGTTTCTTTAGGTAGATGTATTATTAAGTATTTTATTCTTTTTGTTGCAAAGGTGAATGGAATTGTTTCCTTAATTTCTCTTTCTGTTTTCTCATTGTTGGTGTCTAGGAATGTAAGGGATTTCTCTGTGTTAATTTTATATCCTGCAACTTTACTATAGTCATTGATTAGCTCTAGTAATTTTCTGGTGGAGTCTTTAGGGTTTTCTATGTAGAGGATAATGTCATCTGCAAACAGTGAGAGTTTTACTTCTTTTCCAATCTGGATTTTTTTTTTTTCTTCTCTTATTGCTGTGGTCAAAACTTCCAAAACTATGTTGAATAGTAGTGGTGAGAGTGGGCAACCTTGTCTTATTCTTGACATTAGGGATAATGCTTTCAGTTTTTCATCATTGAGGATGATGTTTGCTGTGGGCTTGTCATATAGCTTTTATTATGTTGAGGTATGTTCTTTCTATTCCTGCTTTCTGGAGAGTTTTTATCATAAATGGATGTTGAATTTTGTCAAAGGTTTTCTCTGCATCTATTATGACCAACCTAGGTAGCATATTAAAAAGCAGAGACATTACTTTGCCAACAATGGTCCGTCTAGTCAAGGAAATGGTTTTTCCAATGGTCATGTATGGATGTGAGAGTTGGACTGTGAAGAAAGCTGAGCACAGAAGAATTGATGCTCTTGAACTGTGGTGTTGGAGAAGACTCTTGAGAGTCCCTTGGGCTGCAGGGAGATCCAACCAGTTCATCCCAAAGAAGATCAGTCCTGGGTGTTCATTAGAGGGCCTGATGCTATAGCTGAAACTCCAATACTTTGGCCACCTCATGTGAAGAGCTGACTCATTGGAAAAGACCCTGATGCTGGGAGGGATTGGGGTCAGGAAGAGAAGGGGACGACAGAGGATGAGATGGCTGGATGGCATCACTGACTTGATGGACATGAGTTTGAATAAATTCCAGAGGTTGGTGATGGACTGGGAAGCCTGGTGTGCTGTGATTCATGGGGTCGCAAGGATTCAGACATGACTGAATGACTGAACTGAACTCACTGAGATAATCATATCATTTTTATCTTTCAAATTGTTAATGTAGTATATTACATTGATTAATTTGTTAATGTTAAAGAATCTTTGCATCCCTGGGATAAAGCCCACTTGGGCATGATGTATGATCTTTTTAATACGTTGTTGGATTCTGTTTGCTAGAATTTTGCTAAGGTTTTTTGCATCTATGTTCATAAGTGATATTGGCTTATAGTTTTCTTTTTTTGTGGCATTTTTGGTATTAGGGTATTTTGGGATTTTTGGTATTAGGGTGATGGTGGCCTCATAGAATGAATTTGGAGGCTTACCTTCCTCTGCAATTTTCTGGAAGAATTTGAGTAAGATAGGTGTTAGCTATTCTCTAAATTTTTGTAGAATTCAGCTGTGAAGCCGTCTGGTCCTGTGCTTTTTTTTTTTTTTTTTGCTGGAAGATTTCTGATTACAGTTTCTATTTCCATGCTTGTGATGGGTCTGATAAGACTTTCTATTTTTCTTGGTTCAGTTTTGGAAAGTTATTATTTTCTAAGAATTTGTCCATTTCTTCCAAGTTATCCGTTTTATTGGCATATAGTTGCTGATAGTAGTCTCTTATGATCCTTTGTATTTCTGTGTTGTCTCCTGTGATTTCTCCATTTTCATTTCTAATTTTGTTGGTTTGATTCTTCTCCCTTTGTTTCTTGGAGTCTGGTTAATGGTTTGTCACTTTTATTTATCTTCTCAAAGAACCAGATTATGGCTTTGTTGATTTTTGCTATGGTCTCTTTTGCTTCTTTTGCATTTATTTCTGCCCTAATTTTTAAGATTTCTTTCCTTCTACTAACTGTGGGATTCTTCATTCCTTCCTTTTCTAGTTGCTTTAGGTGTGGAGTTAGGTTATTTAGTTGACTTTTTTCTTGTTTCTTTAGGTAAGCCTGTATTGCTATGAATCTTCCCCTTAGCAGTGCTTTTACAGTGTTCCATAGGTTTTGGGTTGTTGTGTTTTCATTTTGATTCATTTATATGCATATTTTTTTTTCTTTCTTCTGTGATTTGTTCGTTATTCAAGGCATGTTGTTTAGCCTCCATTATTTGAAATTGTTAATAGTTTTTTTCCTGTTCAGTTCAGTTCAGTTCAGTTCAGTCGCTCAGTCGTGTCTGATTCTTTGCGACCCCATGAATCGCAGCACACCGGGCCTTCCTGTCCATCACCAACTCCCAGAGTTCACTAAGACTCACGTCCATCAAGTCAGTGATGCCATCCAGCCATCTCATCTTCTGTCATCCCCTTCTCCTCCTGCCCCTAATCCCTCCCAGCATCAGGGTCTTTTCCAATGAGTAAACTCTTCACATGAGGTGGCCAAAGTACTGGACATTCAGCTTTAGCATCATTCCTTCCAAAGAAATCCCAGGGTTGATCTCCTTCAGAATGGACTGGTTGGATCTTCTTACAGTCCAAGGGACTCTCAAGAGTCTTCTCCAATACCACAGTTCAAAAGCATCTAATCTTACTGCATTGTGGTCAGAAAAGATGCTTGGAATAATTTCAATTTTTTGAATTTACCAAGGCTAGATATATGGCCCAGGATGTGATCTATTCTGGAGAAGGTTCCATGTGTCCTTGAGAAAAAGGTGAAATTCACGGTTTTGGGGTGAAATGTCCTATAGATATCAATTAGGTCTAACTGGTCCATTGATCATTTAAAGTTTGTGTTTCCTTGTTAATTTTCTGTTTAGTTGATCTATCCATAGGTGTGAGTTGGGTATTAAGGTCTCCCACTATTATTGTATTATTATTAATTTCCCCTTTCATACTTGTTAGCATTATCCTTAGATATTACGGTGCTCCTATGTTGAGTACATATATATTTATAATTAGTATATCTTCTTTTTGGATTAATCCTTTGATCATTATGTAGTGTTATTCTTTGTCTCTTTTCACAGCCTTTATTTTAAAGTCTATTTTATATGATATGAATATTGCTATTCCTTCTTTCTTTTGGTCTCCTTTTGCATGTAATATCTTTTCCCAGCCCTTCACTTTCAGTTTGCATGTGTCCCTTGTTTTGAGGTGGGTCTCTTGTAGACAGCATATTATAGGGATAGGGGTCTTGTTTTTGTATCCACTCAGCCAGTCTTTGTCTTTTGGTTGGTGCATTCAACCCATTTACATTTAAGGTAATTATCAATAAATATGAGCCTGTTGCCATTTACTTTGTTGTTTTGGGTTTGAGTTTATACACCCTTTCTGTGTTTCCTGTATAGAGAAGATCCTTTAGCATTTGTTGAAAAACTGGTTTGGTGGTGCTCAATTCTCTCAGCTTTTGCCTGTCTGTAAAGCTTTTGATTTCTCCTTCATATTTGAATGAGATCCTTGCTGGGTACAGTAATCTGGGTTGTAGGTTTTTCTCTTTCATCACTTTAAGTATGTCCTGTCTTTCCCTTCTGGCCTGAAGAGTTTCCATTCAAAGATAGCTGCTATCCTTATGGGAATCCCCTTGTGTGTTATTTGTTGTTTTTCCCTTGATGCTTTTAATATTTGTTCTTTGTGTTTTATCTTTGTTAATTTGATTTATATGTGTCTTGGGGTGTTTCATCTTGGGTTTAATCCTGTTTGGGACTCTGGGTTTCTTGGACCTGGGTATTTCCTTCCCCATTTTAGGGAAGTTTTCAACTATTATCTCCTCAAGTATTTTCTCATGGCCTTTCTTTTTGTCTTCTTCTGGGACTCCTCTGATTCTAATGTTGGGGTGTTTAACATTGTCCCAGGTGTCCCTGAGGTTGTCCTCATTTCTTTAAATTCCTTTTTTTTTTTCCTCTCTGCTTCATTTATTTCTACCATTCTGTCTTCTACCTCACTTATCCTATCCCTGCCTCAGTTATTCTACTGTTGGTTCCCTCCAGGGTGTTTTTTATCTCATTTATTGCATTATTCATTATTAACTGACTCTTTTTTATTTCTTCTAGGTCCTTGTTAAACATTTCTTGCATCTTCTCAATCCTTGTCTCCAGGCTATTTTTCTGTAACTACATTTTGTTTTCAAGATTTTTGATCATTTTTACTATCATTATTCGGAATTCTTTTTAAGTAGACTCTCTATTTCCTCCTCTTTAGTTTGATTTGGTGGGCATTTATCATGTTCCTTTACCTGCTGAGTATTTCTCTGCCTTTTCATCTTGTTTAGATTGCTGTGTTTGGGATGGCCTTTCTGTATTCTGGCAATTTGTGGTTCCCCTTTATTGTGGAGGTTCCTCCCTGTGGGTGGGGTTGGATGAGTGGCTTTTCCAGGTTTCTTTGTTAGGGCAGCTTGCGTCAGTGTTCTGGTGGGTGGAGCTGGATTTCTTCTCTCTGGAGTGCAGTGAAGTGTCCAGTAATGAGTTTTGACATGCTTATGGGTTTGGTGTATCTTTGGGCAGCCTGTATAGTGAAGCTCAGGGCTATGTTCCTGTGTTGCTGGAGAATTTGTGTGGTGTGTCTTGCTCTGGAACTTGTTGGCTCTTGAGTGGTGCTTGGTTTCAGTGTAGATATGGAGGCTTTTGGATGAGCTCTTATCAATTAATGTTCTCTGGAGTCAGGAGTTCTCTGGTGTTCTCAGGTTTTAGGCTTAAGCCTCCTGCCTCTGGTTTTCAGTCTTATTCTTACAGTAGCCTCAAGACTTCTCCATCCATACAGCACCTATGATAAAACATCTAGGTTAATGGTGAAAAGATTCTCCACAGTGAGGGACACTCAGAGAGGTTCACAGAGTTACATGGAGATGAGAAGAGGGAGGAGGGAGATAGAGGTGATCAGGAGGAGAAGAGGTGGGATCAAAAGGGAGAGAGCAATATAGCCAGTAATCAGTTCCCTATGTGCTCTCCATAGGCTGGAACCCTCAGAGAGGTTCAGAGAGTTACATAGAGAAGAGAAGAGGGAGGAAGGAGACAGAGGTGACTAGGAGGAGAAAAGGGAATCAAAAGGAGAGAGAGAGGTCTAGTCAGTAATCAGTTTCCTAAGTGTTCTCCACAGCCCAGAACACACAAAGAGATTCACAGAGTTGGATAAAGAAGAGAAGGGGAAGGGAGAAGATAGAGGTGACCTGGGGGAGAAAAAGGAGAGTCTAAAGGGGGAGAGAGTAATCAAGCCAGTAATCATACTCCTAAGTAAAAATGGGTAATGAAGATTGGATTCTTAAAGGTACAAAATTGATAACAAATACCAAAAATCAAAGATTAAAAATCTAGGGTAGATGTTAGACTCTCAAAAATACAATATTTTTAAAAATCACAAAAATTATAAAGTATATATATGAAGTTTGATTTAAAAATAAGGTATTTTTTCAAGGTAATAGGTTATAAAAATGAAAATTAAAGGATTAATAAAAGACTTAATAAAATTTTTTTTAATTTAAAAATGATAATAGTAAAAATATATCTGGGTATTTCTCTGGAGCTGTTGAGGTCAGTGTGGGGTCAGTTCAATTTCAGATAGTTCCTTGTTCCAGCTTATACTTCTCAAGATCTATAGGTCCCTTCCAATGTAGTTGGTGCTAACTACAGGGTTTTTAATCTGTTGCACCTGTCACTTCCAAAGTGGTTCCCTCTGTTTATTTTTGGCTTCTTCTGTTACAAGTCTGTTCAATGTCTAATTTCTGCCCTGACACAGGGGGCAAAGGTGTTCACTTAGTCTCATTTGTTCAGTCGTGCTGTGGGAGGGAGGAAGATTGCAAACAAATATCACTGGTGTGTATGGGGAGTACTCGCAGTGTCCGGGCCACACTGGTTTTGCCCCTACTCACGGCGTGTGTGCTTTCCCAGT
Organism: Nanger dama; assembly: GCA_917880005.1. Taxonomy (NCBI): domain Eukaryota; kingdom Metazoa; phylum Chordata; class Mammalia; order Artiodactyla; family Bovidae; genus Nanger; species Nanger dama. The sequence continues at coordinate 61,000,686 of CAKJTW010000004.1, read as the reverse complement.
CTATATTGCTCAGGCTCCAGGTTGCCCTGCAGGGGAATTGTTTAAAGTGGACCTGGGTTCTTGCACTTGTCAGGTCTAAGCCGCTTAGGTTCAGGTTCTCGGGTACTCTGCAAAGGCGCAGATTCAGTTGGGCCTGTGTTTTGTGCCCTTCCCAGGTCTGAGCAGCTCAGGAAACCAGGTGCTTGGCAAGTGCACTCTCCCTAGGTGGGGTTGTGTCTTATCGCCTCCCCGATCCCAGCTGTTTTCAGCTGATCCCAGCTGATTTCCTGGGTGTGCAGTGGACGAGCTGCCTCAGGTGTGCTGTGTGTCTCTTCTGGGGAGCTGATCTCTGACTGTGACCCTCCCAGTGAATGTCAATGGTCCAGAATACCTGGAAGTCTTGGTTAGCAACTGGAAGCCTGCTCCCAGTTTGGTAGAGGATGCCCCTTTTCCTGCTCTAGCTGCCTCAGGTCTGCCTCCCTGCCTCCACTAGGGGTGGGCCGGTCCACAGCCGGCTAGCTCTCCTTTGGTATTCCCTCAGTCCTTTGTTCTGTGAGTGGGCCAGCAGTGCCTTAGGTCAGGGCTTTTTGTGGGATAGTTTTCTCGCGTGCTCTCTCTCTTTTTTTTCCTCTCTCTCTGGCTATCCCACAGTTTGAGTTACTATCTCACATCAGCTTCCTCAGATTGCCCTCAGGGCATTCAGGCCTGGTCCTTATCCTAAGCAGTGCAGCTCAGGCTTCCCTGTTCAGCCCAAGCTTGCTGGTGAAGGATGCGAGTGTCAGGGCTACTTTTGTGCTTGGAGTTGCCGTCAGGCATGTAATCCGTGGGGTTTATTTATTTATTTTTCCTCCCAGTTATGTTACCCTCTGAGATTCCGAAACTCCCCACAGAACCGCTGCTGAGAGGGTTTCTTGGTGTTTGGAAACTTCTCCCCTTTTAAGACGCCCTTCCTGGGACATCTCTCCATCCCTAACTCTTTTATTTTTTATATTTTGTCCTACCTCCTTTCAAAGACAATGGGCTGCCTTTCTGGGTGCCTGATATCCTCTGCCAGCCTTCAGAAGTTGTTTTGTGGAATTTGGTCAGCATTCAAATGTTCTTTCAATGAATTTGTGGGGGAGAAAGTGGTCTCTCTATTCTATTCCTCTGCTATCTTAGTACCACCCCTAGATTTAGGTTTAGAATCTTAGCACATTCCAAATATGGTTTGCTCTCCTTACTGTCCAAGGGATTCTCAAGAGTCCTCTCCAACACCATAGTTTGAAAGCATCAGTTCTTCAGTTCTCAGCCTTCTTCATGGTCCAACTCTCACATCTGGATATGACTACTGGAAAAACCATAGCTTTGACTATACTGACTTTTGTGGGAAAAGTGATATCTCTGCTTTTTAATACACTGGCTATATTTTCATAGCTTTTCTTCCAAAGAGCAAGTGTCTTTTAATTTCATGCCTTCAGTCACCATCTGCTGTGATTTTGGAGCTCCCAAAAATAAAGTATGTCACTCTTTCCATTGTTTCCCCATCTATTTACCATGAAATGATAGGACAAAATGCCATGATCTTTGTTTTTTGAATGTTGAGTTTTAAGCTGGCTTTTTAATTCTCCTCTTCCACCTTCATTGAGAGGCTCATTAGTTCCTCTGTGCTTTCTTCCATTAGGGTGGTGTCATGGCATATCTGAGGTTATTGGTATTGCTCCAGGGCAATCTTGATTCTAGCTTGTGATTCATCCAGCCTGGCATTTCTCATGATGTACTCTGCATGTAAGCTAAGTAAGCAGGGTGACAATATACAGCCTTGATATACCCCTTTCCCAATTTTGAACTAGTCAGTTATTCTATGTGCAGTTCTAATTGTTGCTTCTTTGTCTGCATCCAGGTTTCTCAGGAGGCAGTTAGGGTGGTCTGGTATTCCCATCTCTTTAAAAATTTTCCAGTTTGTTGTGATCCACACAGTCAAAAGCTTTAGTGTAATCAATGAAGCAGAAGGAGATGTGCTTTTCTGAAATTCCCTTGCCTCCTTTATGATCCAGTGGATGTTGGTAATTTAAAATTTGGTTCCTCTGCCTTTCTAAATCCAGCGTGTACATCTATAAGTTCTCAGCCATGCACTGTTGAAGCCTAGCTTGAAGGATTTTGAGCATTATCTTACTAGTATGTGAAATGAGTGCAGTTTCAGTCCTTAGTCCCTTATGTGTCAGTGTTCAAACCCTGATTCATTCAAATAAAATTCACTCATGATTTATTTAAGCATGAATCCACTTATGTCTCCTACATACAACATGTAAGTGTTCCAAACATACATTCCCCTTTATATGCACTTATATGTTCCTTTATATTCTGCTATTTATCACTCTGAAATTTCAAAGATGGCCACCAATGTATGTGTTTTGATATAAAGTCCTCTATTTTTTAAATTTAGTTTTAATCTTACTTCTTTAATTTTATTGAAGTATAGTTGATGTACAATGTTCTGTCAATTTCTGCTGTACAGTACAGTGATGGTTATATGTGTATATATCCTCTTTATTTAAATATTTTATTTATTTATTTGAATGTGTCAGATCTTAGCTGCAGCACACAGGATCTTCCATTGTGGTGCGTGATCTAACTGGCTTGAGGTCATATTTGCTCCAGCATGGGGGATCTTAGTTCACTGACTGGGGACTGACCCCACATCTCCTGCATTGCAGGGTATATTCTTAACTACCAGATCCCCAAGGAAGTCCCCACATTCTTTTTTTTTTTTTTTTTAGTATTATTTTCCATTCTGGGGTACCACAGGATATTGAGTATTGTTCACTCTGCTATACAGTAGACCTTGCTTGTTTTCACAAGTCTTTCTTTTAAACCACCTCATCCATATTGCTGCTGACTGATCTTGTACAAGTTAATCAGGATTCTTCTTCTCTTTCCACATCTCTGAAGTACATTACCTGAGTATACTGCATTTTATCAATATCGGGTTTAGAGTTTTCTCTTCTAAAATCATGTGCCACTTCCCAAATACATTAGCCCTCTAGTCTTTCATGATATAATCCTTTGGCCTGGATGATATGATGTTCTGTGACTTTCTGTAGCTTTCTGGAGTCTGCCTTTTATGAAAGGGTTTGCATATGCTGTTTACCACTTCTCTCACATAAAGGTCAGTTGAGACAATGGATTATACATTTGGGTCATCTGTTGCCCGATTTCACCCTTGAGTGCCCTCTAAACTCTCTGGGAGAGGCTCTCTGATCTTCATGATTTATACACATTTGTTCTGCCAATTTGGCCCTAAAACATCCTGAGTATTGATCACTGTCTGATATAGTATTTCAAGCCTACCAATTTCAGAAAACAATTTGAGAGTGAGAATCTCATTACCGTCAACATATATCTTTTAAACTCTTATTAGACACCATGTACCATGCTATGTGTTAGGCATAAGAAGGAGCTTGAAGATGTAATTAATCCTTCCCATGGATTAAACTATTAAGAACATGCTTCAACCCAGCCTATGTGTATAAGTAGCACAGATGGTAGTTCAGATGCACTAAGCTGTCAAGGTGTGCTTAATAGTATACGGGTGGGAGGCACTTGGATGAGTTGAAAGAGAAGGGACCAGGTTTAAGTTACTTTGGCTTCCTGGAAACTACAAAATGTGGTATGCCTAATAAAAATTATATAAAGCTAGGAAGGTAGAAAAAGGAAATTGTGGGAAGAGAAGAACATTCATAGCAGGGGTGTTACCTAACTGAACTAGGGTCTTCTTGCTTGACTTGGAGCAAAGTCAATCTACTGACTCTGGGTTGTGATGGAGGAAAGTACAGTATTTATTGCAGGCCTCCAAGCAAGGAAAACAGGCAGCTCATAGACAAAAGACCTGAAGTCCCCAGTGACTTTTGCAGATGGACTTTTTAAGGACAGTGTGAGAAATGAGTGATCAGTCAGCTTATACACAATTCTCTGATTGGTTGATGGTGACAATATAGTGTCATGTTCCAGGAATGTCGATCATCAGTGTTCTGGTTGCAATCCATCTGGAATCTACAGGCTGCTGGTCAGCATGTAGTTAACTTCTTCTACTTGGTGGAGGTTTCAGTGCCTGCAAAACAACACAAGATTATGGTTCAGAAAATTATCTACAGCCCTTGAGGAGGAACTAAAGGTCCCTGACTTTGTTTTATGGCTAAACTATTATTATTCTGTCTAACTTGACTGCTTTTCTTTGTCTCTGCATAGTCTCACTTCTCTGATTAAATTTGCTCTTTGGAACTTGAGGAAGGCCTCAGAGGCTAATGATTTTCTACAAACAATAGGGAGAAATATGAGTGTCTGTCTTCAGGAAGGCCTCACAGGGTCCTTCTTGGTTTAGGAGAAACAACTTAAAGGAAAGAAACTACAAGAAACAGCTTAAAGGAAAAATACAAATTTTGAAGACACCCAAATTAATAAGATTAGGTACAAGGTTTCCCTGGTCATTTGTACAAGGTAAACCTGGAGAGGGAGACAAATCTAGCCAGTCTAGATTTGTAGCCTATTAGTATCACTGTGGAGAAGGCAATGGCACCCCCACTCCAGTACTCTTTCCTGGAAAATCCCATGGACAGTGGAGCCTGTTGGGCTGCAGTCCATGGGGTCACACAGAACTGAAGCAACTTAGCAGTAGCAGCAGCAGCAGATCACTATACCTTCTTTAGCTATAGATCAAAGTAACTAAGTCATTCTGTGTTCATCATTTTGTTTTGACTTTTTTTTTTTTTGGTTAAATCACAAAGACCATCAGAAAATGCTATTAAAACATTTTTCAAGATTTCGTTACTAGTTCTTTCTTTTATTCTCCCTTACACACATAAGCACCTAAGCTTTTAATATAGCTGCTCATTTCCTAGCTGGACATTGTTAATAACTCTTTTAAGAGCTTGGCATGCTCAGAATTGTGCCCCTATTTTAATGGAGACCATTAATGCAAAAGCAAGGTATCACCATGCACCAGGGCAAGGGAAATGCAGATGCTTTTGATTAGGGTCAGATTCCAGTTTTATCATTACTTTATGGTTACTTTATGACCTTGAAAATGCTACTCAGCCTCCTTGGAGGGATCATTGTCTCCATCCATGACAGGCATATATCTAGAAACTTTCAGACCCTTTACATTTATTTTTCTACACTTCTCTGCTCAGACTCCTTGGTTTATACCTTGCCTTGTAGAAATACATGGCAGTAAGCCCTGAGAATCACTATGGATCCAGTTTAGACCAGATAAGTAAAATTCTTCAAAGTTTAATATATGTTTCCCTTGAATAATCCTGATTCTATGCTAAGTTTTTTTGTTGACCTTCGATTCTCTTATAACCAGATAAAATTGTGCAGAAAAGGGGAGTGAGAACAACTGGCCAGTCAACACTGTGTAAGCAACAGCTGGTCTTTACCTCGAACCAGCAGGCTTCCCTCCAACCCTCTGGCTCCACACTTAGCCCTTGAAAGTTTCTCACGGATGCCCATATGTTTTCCCTTCTTAATGTTAGAACTGCTGAAATGTTTCAGAGAACTTCCCAACATGGTGTCTACCCTCTTTCAGGAGTAAATACCTTTCGCACATTTACACATGTGGCATTTAAATACATCACACGGACAGAGAGTCAACATGTAGTCTTTGGGATTAATATTCATACAGACACTTTCTAGGGGAGAGCAGATGTTTGCAGTCTCTACAAACCGGTTGCATTTGTAATGGGAAAGGATCCAGCAGCTTATATCAAAGCAAGGAGGATGATCTACTTAAAATTAATTCTTCTAAATCTACTGTTTTTAGATTAATCTTATCACTAAGGTACTTAGTGGTTCACAGGGAACTTGACTTATAATTGTATTTCCAATATTTATAAACCAGTTCAGTTTTGGAACTACCCTCTTTAAATAAGAAGAAATTAGAGTTAGTATCTCAGCTTTAACATGTAGCAAAGATTTAAATTTTCTTATGTAAATAAATTATGCTAGCTAGGTATAATAACTACAAAAAATAACTCAACTATCCTTTATTTATTTAGCATTCAACTACCATGATTTTTTTTTCTTTCTTTTTATATAGATTATCTCAGATTTTAAGTCTAATACCTAGAGATTCTGTGACTGATAAATAGCTAAAACCCTATGAAACTCAGTTTCCTCTTCTGTTAAGTGGATATAATGAATGCACTATATCTGAAAGGAAGGGTTCTCAAAAATGAATGTGTATCAGAATGCCACATAGGCTTATTAAGACACAGGTTGCTGGGCCATTCTTGTGGAGCTTCTGATCCAATAGATCTGAGGTGGGGCTGAAAATTTCCATTTATAACCTGAAGTTATAAAGGTGATACTGGCACAGCTGATAAGGGGATCTCACTTTGAGAACTAGTGTGTAAACTATAAATGGATGAATGCCTATAAGGTTTACAATCACTTTGCTGTATACCTGAAACTAACACAACATTGTATATCAACTATATTTCAATTAAAAAAAAAGAACAGAAAAAAGAAAATAGATAAGGATACATTGTACAGCACAGGGAATTATCCCCATTACCTTGTAATAACTTGTAATGGAGTATAACCTGTAAAAATACTGAGTCACTATGCTGTACACCTGAAAATAATGCTGTCTTGTAAAATAAATCAACCATACTTCAGTAAAAATTGCTTATCTTAAAAAACCAAGTGAACCTGAAACTATCATGACATTGTTAACCTGCTATACCCCGATACAAAATAAAAATTTTCAAGTTTGAAAAAGCAAATAAGTGATAAAATTGCTATCCCTATTAAATGTAGGTACAAGTGAAATACCTGGTGATGATACCCAGAGGACCTCATCTCTCAGGTTTCTTTCTTTGAGTTTTGCATCTAAAATGGAAGCAAGCTTTAATATGCCAGATTTTTTTTTTTTTTTTAATAAACTAAGTACTCAGTGAAGAAGGTGCGATCTCCTTGTGATTACTGGCAAAGATAGTTACCCACCCAGGCTCATTAAAGACAATTAGCTGAGAGTTCTGTTCTCAGAGAGAAGAGCTAGAAAGGAGCCTAGGGGAGTTAGTGACGCCTCAAGAAAAGGGCTCTAGTCCAAAGTCTGAAGCCCCAAGTGCCTGCTTGGCTCTAGCCAGATGGAAAGATTCCAGGCCGGTGGGGACCTCAAGGAGGCTAAGAGTCTCTCAAGTGTTTTTAAAAGTCCAAAGGAAAGTAAGCTTCATTAAGTTTATTATTTTAATGATGGTGGTTGATACTAAGGGGAAAAGCACAACATAGAAACCACAAGTTTCTATTCCTGTTAAATATTGTTGTTACTTCAATGTTAATAAAAGGAGAAAACTGCAGGAGTTGATCTTGTGTTTCCAGTCTAACCAATTGCTATTGTTCTTGGTGGAGGTTATCCTCCCCACAGCCTTGTAACCAGTGGCAACACTGCTCTTGGGGTGGCTCTCTGAATTCCAGAGATAAGCTGATTAATAGCACTAAGTTTGTCTAGACATTAATTGTATAATTTAAGGACTTCAGAATTACTTGGAAATGAAATCTCAAGTCCATAGAAAAAGGGAATAGCGCTTTTCTGTTTTGTTTAAGTACTGGAAGGAGAGAGCGGGACTCAGAAAAACTGGAATGAAATTATTTTGACCTGAACATTACAGGTGCTTTGTTGTGTGGGAGGGAGATATAGTTGCAAATAACAGTTAAAACAAAAATCTGTACCAGAGAGTCATGGACCTCTAGCATCCTGTCTTATCTGATTGTAATTTAGGATATCAAGCATCTTTTAGGTGCATTCTGCATAGAATAAATTAAGGAGACTTCAAGAGTAAGAATGTAGATATCCTTAGTCAAAGGTAAGATAAATACATGGAAAGGCACATAGTGAAAGGGTATGTGTAGATGGGCATAGAGATGAGAGGATTAAGTTTCTGACTTGTCAATAAAACAAGTGCTATGAATTTTTTTCACATTAACTCTTTTGCTCTGGCAGCTGTTCATTCATCATTGTGTCCTATCTGTCCCTATTTGTGTATCAGTGCAATATCTGAGGGCCAGAATCCTATTAAAGGACTCTGAAACAAAGTAGGAGAAACAGAGGAAGGCTAAGAAGATAAGCCTGGACAAGTTAGTGCCATATTCTGATCAGCTCACCTGCTTGTGTGTGATAACATCTGTGGATATGAAAGTCTCTAAGTATAGGTGAGAAAACGAAGAGTCCTGAGTAGAGTAAGGATCCATGACAAAATCCACTCTTCTGTTTTATTTATTTTGAATTGAAATATAGTTTATATACAATGTTGTGTTAGTTTCAGGTATGCAGCAAAGTGATTCAGGTATATACTGTATATATATATGCTTTTTTATATTTTCCTCCCTTATAGGTTATTAAGAAATATTGAGTAAGGTTCCCTGTGCTGTACAGGGGTATTTGTTGATTACTTTATATATAGTAGTGTGTATATGTTAATTCTAACTTCCTAATCTACCCCTAACCCCCATCTCCCCTTTCATAACCATGAGCTTGCTTTCTATGTCTATTGGCTTCCGTGGTGGCTCAGAGGTTAAAGTGTCTGCCTCCAATGCAGGAGACCCGGGTTTGATTCCTGGGTCGGGAAGATTCCCCTGGAGAAGGAAATGGCAACCACTCCAGTATTCTTGCCTGGAGAATCCCATGGATTGAGGAGCCTGGTGGGCTGCAGTCCACGGGGTCACAAAGAGTTGGACACGACTGAGTGACTTTACTTACTTACTTACTTTCTGAGTAGAGGTGACTTTCTACCTAAAATTTCTATATCCTGGTATCCCTCCTAACCTCCCCTACCTGGTGCATTATTCTGTAGGTGTGTTTCAGACACTGTGTTTATATGAGTGTTTTTAGTATGAGAGAATTTAAGAAGGGATGTGTATGTACCAAGCCATAGTTTGGGAAGGGCACCTAAACGACTCTGTATATATGGTGAATAACAAAATATTTGGGGAAGATCTTGTGCTTGTTAGCCACATTTTGCCTGAGGATCTATCCTTTGGTCTCCATTCCATCAAGCCAGTTGTCCTCTGGTGCTCCTGTCCAGAAACACCATGGCTGCCATCACTGGGGCATGTGGCATCTGCAGATGCATTCCAGGGGCCTCACAGTGAGGAAAAATTGCTCTGCTCGGCTGACTCCAAGTTATCTTATCTCTGAGGCACCCCTAGGAGAGAGAGGCAGCTTCCCAGCATGGCCTGGAGTCCAGTGTCTCTTTGCTGGGGATCCTAGTCTGCTGTTAATGCTTCCTTTATATGTACCTTTCCTTATTCTGCATTATGTGCTGGACTTCTCTTTCTGACATGGACTACCAATGAGTGAATCATTCCTAAAACAGCTAAATGACAATTCAATAAATGGCTTTGTCAGTTTTGTATAATGATAAGTCAAATACTCATAATAGAAAATGCAAAATCTTCCTTCTTGTAACATGGTAGAGAGGTTTTAAAAATAACTGTCTAGTTGCAGGAACTTTTTGAGATATTTGCAAAATCAATAAGACTACTTTGTAAATTTTTTTTTCTAGAAACTTAAAATCTTACAGACTATCTTTATTGAAATGTAAATATATGAATGAAAAGGCTGCTATTGTTAGAAGGTTACCCTATTATTTAAGCTAGAGGTGGCAAATTATGGATATATATGCACATATATATGTATATGTGTTTGTTAGGTATATTCACATGTACACATACATATGTATACATATTACTATTTAAAAATAATGTACATATATTTATAAATTTAAATTATATGACCATACTTATAGATTTGGGTATATATATCTTTATCTTTAAATACATTTAAATAAATATATATGTTGTATATACATATGTATATTCACGCATATATCTTTAAATCTTAACATGTTTCATCCTGAGATTTCTTTAATTGTAAATACTAATCTTTCAAAATTTTTTTTTACCTTTCCAACAGAAGTTAAAAGAGTTATAAGATTATTGCTCCAATTATTTTGTATTAAAACCTTGATATTAGAATTAGATATCACAACAATAGTAATATATGTGTGTGTGTGTGTGTTGAGTCACTCAGTCGTATCAGACTCTTTGTGACCATATGAACGGTAGCCCACTAGGCTCCTCGTCCATGGGATTTTCCAGGCAAGAATACTGGAGCATATTGCCATGCACTCCTCCAGAGGATATTCCCGAAACAGGAGTCAAACCCTTATCTTTTATGTTTTATGTTTCCTGCATTTGTAGGTGGGTTCTTTACCTCTAGCACCACTTGAGAAGCCCATAGTAATATATATATATATACATTCTGACAGTTTTGTAAAGCTCTGTTACTTCTGTTGCTAGGTCACTTCAGTCATGTCCAACTCTGTGCGACACCATACACGGTAGCCCATCAGGCTCCGCTGTCCCTGGGATTCTCCAGGCAAGGACGCTGGAGTGGGTTGCCATTTCCTTCTCCAGCTCTGTTGCTCATTGCCAAAGCCTTATTCAGACAACATATTACTTTCAAAATGTAATGACCCAGCAAGACTCTATTTTATGGTAGAGATTACCTTTGAATAAGAAACACTGTTTGATATGATTACAAATTTATTGTTTTTCAGTCACTAAATCATATCCAATTCTTTGTGATCCCATGGACCGCAGCATGACAAGCTTCCCAGTCCTTCACCATTTCCTGGAATTTGCTCAAACTCATGTCCATTGTGTCAGTGATGGCATCCAACCATTTCATCCTCTGTTGTCCCTTCTCCTCCTGCCTTCGATCTTTCCCAGCATCGGAGTCTTTTTCAATAAGTCAGCTCTTCACCTCAGGTGGCCAAGTTATTGGAGTTTCAGATTCAATATCAGTCCTTCCAATGAATATTCAGGGTTGATTTCCTTTAGGATTGACTGGTTTGATCTCCTTGCTGTCCCAGAGACCCTCAAGAGTCTTTTTCAGCAGATACATAGACAGGTATAGATATAGATATCATTTTTCCTATATCTAACTTTTAGGTATATGAGAAACAATGGTACTAGCAACATTTATTGGATGTCTACTATGAGCCCCATTTGTGCTGACTGCTTTTATAAATTCTGCAAAAGAGAGGTCATTTCCACTTAAAGATGGGACAACAGGATTCGTGGAGTTAATCACAAACCCTACTCCAAATGAATAGCAGGACTGAGATTTTAAAAGGCACCATCTGAGTCCAAAGTGCATGTCCTTCCCGTTACAGGACTCATCTCCAATCAGCAAAAGCACTCACCTCCTGCTGGCATACAGATGTGCCAGCTGCTTTCCTTTAAAATGTCACTATCACCATTCTTTGAGACTGGCATGATACTTTGCTTTTTCTACTCAGGGTGACCCCTGATGAAGGAACATATTAAGTTTTTTTTTTTAATGTGTTTTTCTGTCATTCTATGACTTTGGTGGTTTACTTGTTCAAAACAGGAAAAAAGAAGCCAAAGACAATAAATGAATGCATTTTGGAACTAATTGGACACTACTTATCAGACTTTTGGAAGACTGAGTAATAATAATAAGGCAAGTAGACTGTGAATTATTTTCCACTTGCAGGTACTTTTGTTTATCTAACACTAGATATAGTGCTGTCAGCACCCTGGGGTTGTACTCCATGGATTTAGGTAAGAAGATGATGGGGAAGGAGGATTTTTGATTCAAACTGTATCAGGATTATATTATTTCACTTGAATCTCTTTTCATTTAAAAGTATTTAATAAAATGCTTCTTTTTTAATATGTTTAGAACATGAACCTTGGATTTAGGCAAAGCTGAGTTTGAGTCTTTGCTATTTAAAAATAGTGTCACCCCTTACTTTGCCAACAAAGATATGTCTAGTCAAAGCTATGGTTTTTCCAGTAGTCATGGATGGATTGACAGTTGCACTATAAAGAAAGCTGAGAGCTGAAGAATTCTTGCTTTTGAACTGTGGTGTTGGAGAAGACTCTTGAGAGTCCCTTGGACTGCAAGGAGATCCAACCAGTACATCCTAAAGGATATTAGTATTGGGTGTTCACTGGAAGGACTGATGCTGAAGCTGAAATTCCAATACTTTGGCCACCTGATGCGAAGAGCTGACTCATTTGAAAAGACCCTGATGCTGGGAAAGATTGAGGGCAGGAAGAGAAGGGGACAGCAGAGGATGAGATGGCTGGATGGCATCACAGACTCAATGGAAATGAGTTTGAGTAAGCTCTGGGAGTTGCTCATGGACAGGGAGGCTTGGCATGCTGCAGTTCATGGGGTTGCAAAGAGTCAGACATGACTGAGTGACTGAACTGAACAGCATTCATCTCTCTGAGCCTTGAAGTTCACTTCTAGCAAAGTTTAATAAACCTCCATCAGAGTGATGCAAGAATTCACTGAGCTATCAAATCTGTACAGATTCCAATGCCCCTGATATGTAAATGGTCATCAAATTAGCAATCCTTGTGTTGTTATTGGAAGCAAATTTGAACCCTGATCAATATTTTGTCAGAATACCCAAAGGCACCTTTCTTTCCTCAGGTATAAAATGATATTTACTTCAGAGTATCCCTATTCATATTCCCAGTATGTTTTCTAGGCCAGTGGCATTTGTCAACTCCAGAGGATATAATATGCTAGGTACCTGCTGCTAAGAGGAGAACCTTTGTTGCTCTGTTAAGTGTTAAGTGTTTTACTTATTGGGAGTAATGCAACTCAACTTTCTCCCAGGATGGATAAAATGCCTGCCATTCTTGTAGGTAAACACAGGTTACTAAGTAACATGACAGAAAATATAAGTGGGTCTGAAAAGGTAAACAACCTGGAGAGCTTGGAATTTAACTCTGAGCAGATTAAATCAACTCCTAGGAAAATCATTTGAGCGTAGCTTCAAAATCAAAGCTGGGGCCTTGGTGGAGGATGGACTCTTATGACAGATGTCTTGGTAAAGGCTTACAATCTCAGGAATCATTTATCAGTATCTATTCTGGGCAATACTGGATAATAGAAGCACATCATTTATTCAATTCAAAATGGTCTGGCTAGCCAGACAAAATGAGTCAGTTGAAATACTTACTTTTGACTGATTTCCAAAAGTCCAATCTTGTTTTGCAGTTTGTTTTACTGATGACACATATCCCTTAAACTACATTTTAGACACTTTTAAACTTGCACACAGACTTGTAGAGGGTTGAATAATTTCCCCACTAAATTCATGTCCACATGGAACTTCAGAATGTGGTCTCTTGTGGAAATAAGGTCTTTGTGAATGTACGCAGTTAAGGACCTCGAGGCAAATCATCATGGAATCGGGGAGAACTCTAAATCCAATGACTGACATTCTTATAAATGGAGGAGAGGACACTGAGAAATATGACAAAGATCATGAAAAGATGGAGGCAGAGGCTGAAGGAATGCAGCTACAAGCTAGGGAACACTACAGATGGCCAGGAGCTATCAGAAGCTATCAGGAAGAGACAAGGAAGGAATCTTCACTAGAGGTTTCAGAGAAGTATGGCCCTGCTTACACTTTGATTTTTGACTTCTGGTTTCCAGAACTATGAAATAATGCTTTAAATCCACTCAGTTTAACTAATATGCGTGGCAGCCATTTGAAACTACTTCATGTATGAATTTGAGAATTCTGCTATGATTCCACACATGAATTTCTGAGTTTCTCTACTGAGGTATGGACTGTGCACATCAGCTTCTTTAACAACCTCTCCAATTTCGCCACAGCTCCTAGCACAAGACAGCCACAAGTTCGACAGAGCCATGACTTGCTGTGCCTAGTAATGCTTTTCCATCTTTAAGACTTTACACTCTTAGTAACACTGTCAGGAAGCATTTAACAGGAGGCTTCCTGTGTGCTGTTTTGGATCTGTCAGGAATTATCTGCTCCTTATTAGTAGTAACACCATCACTTGGAATTTTCCTGAAATCCCCACCATGTCCCTTCAACACATACATCTCCAGTTCTGTAAATGTTCTGTTATCTTTTAAGATTCATTTTAAATATTATCCCAGGCCCCCAGTGACACTTCTCCTACATTAATCACTTTGAGTAGAAGTGATCTCTTGCATATCTTTCTTTCCTGTACATTTTGTTGTGTTATCTCTTAGGATGGTAAACAATCTGCTGCAATGCAGGAGACTCAGGTTTGATCCCTGGGCAGGGAAGATACTCTGGAGAAGGGTATGGCTACCTACTCCAGTATTCTTGCCTGGAGAAGTCCATGGACAGAGGAGCCTGGCGGAATACAGTCCACAGAGTCACAAAGAATCAGACACGACTGAATTACCAACAGTTTTCTCTTAGAACTTAAAGCAATTCTTCTCTTTCTTTTGTTGCAATCCCTCCAAATATAGCTTCATGGGAGTTATTCTTATACAACAAACTGAGCAAAATGATTATGGAAGACAGAGTCCAGTGTGGTAGGTAACTTCACATGTCTACTTTGACTAACACAAAGTTTGAGGTTAGTAGATGCACACTTTTACACGTAAAATGAAGAAAGAAAGTTCTATAGTATAGCACAGTGAGCTATATTCAATATCCTAAGATAAAACATAATGGAGAAGAATATTAAAAAATGTATATTTGTGTATAACTGAGTCACTTTTCTGTAAAGCAGAAAGTAACACAACATTGTAAATCAACTATACTTCATTAAAAATATAAATAAATAAATTATATCTCATAATAGAAATACACTGTTTTCCCCAGCTGCCTCATTCCACACTGATAAAACAGAAATGTTCTCTAAAATTACATTACCATCATTATAAATATGACTTGAAAGCCATGCAATTGATGCATTTGCTAGAGATTATCTTTTGCCCATAGCTCATTAAAGCTGTCCTGCTATATCACACATATTCCTAGGAACAGCTATATGGAGCCCTCACACAACAAAGTGACCCATGCAAATGACTTGATGAAATGACTTGAGAAAAATAACCACAGCAAAGCAGATCACATAATGACTCTGGATGGCTACAAATCTGAGATGTGGCCAATGAATGTGCTATCTTGGAGGAGGCAGCCAGTGTTGTCAGGGAAAAGAAGAGTGTGCAATGTCTCATTAATTTGTTCCTAGCTAACAGTTTTCAAGGATTTGTCACAGAGTGATGCTCTTTGTATATGACCAAAGACAATTTGACAGCCATTTCAAAACAGTAATTGTTGGATTAATGATACTACTGAGGAATAAGGATTCATTATACCTAATTTGGAAGGTTGTGAATATAGTGCCTACATGGGTTACAAGGTGGCAATTGGGCAAAATAGCTGGGCAAATGCAAGATGACATTATTATGGTGCCTCTTTGATGTCTTAGCTATACAGGACTTTCTCTCACCCTTAATTATTTGAAAAATATTAAGCAAGACTGTGCATTTAAGGGTTGAGTTCTAATTGAATCTAGCTGTGTGCTCTTCTACAGGAAGAAATTGGCCTTCTGATTGCTACAAAATACTCCAGGAAAATAGGAGGCTGTGACTGTGCTATCTCAGTGCTCTACTTGAAGAGATTCCTCCAAATAATAAGGAAGTACAGAGAACGTTATGCCAACTGTCTTCTAAGAGTTACATATTTCTATGATAGTACAAATATTCCTCTGTGGCCATTTGAAACTAAATAATGAAGAATAATTTTATTTATTCATTTTGAAATATTGTAGTCAACCTACAATGTTGGGTTAATTTCTGCCATGCAGCAAAGTGATTCAGTTTATACACAAACATGTTATTTTTCACATTCTTCTCCATTGTGCTTTATCACAGGATACTATAGTTCCTATCTGTAATAGTTTACATCTGCTAACCCCAAACTCAGTCTATCCCTCCCCTATGCCACCCTACTTCTTGGCAATCATAGATCTCTTCTCTATGTCTATGAGTTTGTGTATGTTTCATAGATAAGTTCATTTGTGTCATGTTTTAGATTCCACATAAGTGATATCATATGGTGCTTGCCTTTTTCATTTTTTAAACTTTTAATTGAAAGATAATTGCTTTACAATGTTGTGTTAGTTGCCGCTGTACAAGAATGTGAGTCAGGTATAAGTATACAACTATCCCCTCCCTCTTGAACCTTACTCCCACCTCACTATCCCACCCCACTAGATCATTAAAGAGAACTAAGCTGAGCTCCCTGTGTTATACAGCAGTTTCATACTAGCTATCTATTTTATACATGATCATGCATCTATGCGGCTTCCTCAGTGGCCCAGTGTTCAAGAATCCTCCCTCCAATGTAGGAGATGTGGATTCAGTCCTTAGGTCGGGAAGATCCCCTGGAGAAGGAAATACCAACCCATTCCAGTGTTCTTCCCTAAAAATTTCCATGGGCAGAGGAGCCTGGTGGCCTATAGTCTACGGGGTCTCCAAAGAGTCAGACATGGCTTAGTGACTAAACAACAACAATGTGTATATGTCATTGCTATTTTCTCAATTTGTCCCACTCTCTCCTCCGCTAGTTTGTGTCCACAAGTTCATTCTTTACATTTGCATCTGTATTACTGCTGTGCAAATAAGTTCATCAGTATAGTTTTTCTAATTTCCATACATATGTGTTAATATGCAATATTTATTTTTCTCTTTCTTCACTTTATGTGACAGATTCTAGGCTCATTCACCTCACTATAACTGATTCAATTTTGTTCCCTTTATGGCTGAGGAATATTCCATTGTGTATATGTACAACTTCTTTAACCACTCATCTGTCAGTAGACATGTAAGTTGCTTTCATGTCTTGGCTATTGTGCTTGGCATATAGTGCTTCTATGAACATAAGGTTGTATATATCTTTTTGAATTATACTTTTGTCTGGATATGTGCTCAGGAGTGGAATCACAAGACCATAAGGCAAGTCTACTTTTAGTACTTTTGGGAAATCTCCATACTGTTCTCCATAATGGCTGAAGTAATTTATATTCCCACCAGCCAACATTGTAGGAGGGTTTCCTTCTCTAATGTGGAATAATTCTAAATGCATATATCAGTAACCAGTGATACTCTCAATGAGCATAGCTTAATATGTTCCAAAATGTAAAATACGTTGGATGAGATGAATACTTAGAGTTTAAAAAGAAAGGTTCATTCATTCACGAGCAGGCAAAGAGCTATATACCGAAATTAAAACACCATGCAATGTAAATTAGAATCTTTGCCTACAGATATAACTCCAGGTAAATATAACATATTTCACATGTGCACACACACACACACACACACACACACACACGAAATGGAGTACAGTTTTCATATCTTATGTTGACAAATTACTATATTTTCTAAAGAATTATCTCCTTTTTGTATGTAGTTGATTTACAGTGTTGTCTTGGTCTCAGGTGTAGAGCAAAGTGATACATATGTGTATACTTTTTCAGATTCTTTTTCATTATAAGTCATTACAAAATAATCAGTAGAGTTCCCTGCACTATACAGTAGGTCTTTGTTAGTTATCTATTTTATATATAGTAATGTGCATATGTTGGGCTTCCCCAGTAGTTCAGCTGGTAAGAATCTGCCTGCAATGCAGGAGACCCTGGTTTGATTCCTGGGTTAGGAAGATCTCTGGAGGAGGGATAGGCTATTCTCGGGCTTCCCTAATGGCTCAGATGGTAGAGAATTTGCCTGCAGTGAGGCAGACCTGGGTTTGATCCTTGGGTTGGGAAAATCCCCTGGAGGAGGGCATGGCAACCTACTCCAGTATTCTTGCCTGGAGAATCTTCATGGACAGAGGAACCTGGCAGGCCACAGTCCACAGGGTCAGAAAGAATCAAGAATCAGCCACAACTGAGGAAGGAAGCACAGCATAGGACAATGTGTATATGTTAATTCCAAACTCCTAATTTATCCCTCTCCCTCTCCCCTTTAGTAACCATAAATTTGTTTTCTATATCTGTGGCTCTAGTTTTGTTTTGTAAATAAGTTCATTTTTATCTTTTTTTTTTCAGATTTCACATATAAGTGCTATCATACAATATTTATCTTTCTCTGCTGGGCTTACTTCATCTAAATATGATAATTTCTAGATCCATCCATGTTGCTGCAAATTATTTTAGAAATATTTCCTTTAACAATATCATTTGTAAATATATTAAAGTCAGAGTCCTATCTTTTAATTTAATTTTTTTCTATGGGAATACATCCTTAATTTCATTTTTATTTCATGTAATTTATGTTAAAGTATAATTTTACAATAACATTAGCAAGGGTTAGGGTTCATTTTATCATAAGTTTCTTTATGGCCATTTAAAAAGTGAAATACTTATTCTGAAGAGTGACGTCCATTGATTCTAAAATCCATTAATGTCATACTTACTGGACAATTCATTGAATCTAGTAACAGAAGATGTAGTGACTTCATTTAAATAAAGACATCTCTAAAATACAAGTCTTCTCCCAGCACACTCAATCACCTTCATATATTCCTTCATATATTCTCTTTTGAAGAGAATATATCACACTTTATTCTAGCATTTTTTCAATCTGTCTGTCTTCCAAAAATGAGAGGAAGTAGGAAACTGCAACTGATGTAAGTATGCCAAGAATGATTGATGACAATGATGATAATAATAATTGGTGACAACAGCATTAGTCATTCCCTGACCCCTACCCCTACCCCTTCACATTTTACTTGCCAAGCTCCACTGCCCAGACTGGAGGCAATGAAAACTCTCATTCTCAGCAGATGTTTCACCTGCCTGCTGCCTGCTGCGGTATTCCCCTTGTAACCAGGCCACTTTACTTGGGAACTGCAGGCAAGATGCTATTTCGGCAGTGACATTTCTTTCTTCTTGGCTGTCAAAAGCAGAGACTGTTCAAGTACCAGTCCTCAAACTCTTGAATAAGAGAAAAACAGTGCTGTATGTGTGGTTGGAGGAATGCAGGTTTGACCCAAGCAGGATTTTCTAACTGAGAGGGTCAGGGAAACTTGAGAACACTGGACAGGCACAGCTCTTGGTTTCATTGTGATTATTGTAGCTGCTTACTAGTTATTTATAGCACACCCATTCTTAACAGGACTGACTTGGCTTGTGAAAAGGTAGCTACCAGGAAAGTATGAAGTAATCCAACACATGAATTCTGGAAAGGAGAAAGTCATTGTACAAAAACAAAAGAAATCTCAAGTAGGGCTAGTAACAACAAATTATATTGAATGCATGGCAGGTTTCCCTATGATGAGTATCAATCATCTTTGCTACCATTACTGTTGCATAGAAAATGCAACATCCCTTTGCAAAATTAAAGATATTAGATAGGCATGCTTATCTAGTTCTTCAGTTATGTCCAACTATAGACCCCATGGACTATAGTACACCAGGCTCCTGTCCATGCAATTCTTCAGACAAGAATAATGGACTGGGTAGCCATTCCCTTCTCTAGGGCATATTTTCAACCCAGGAATCGAGCCTGGGTCTCCTGCATTTCAGAAGAATTCTTTACCATATGAGCCATTAAAAGTTGGCAACGTAATCACTGGTCCCCTTTTACTTCTAACAAACCAACTAGATATTTTGCTGGTCAGCAAGAACAGGTGTTTTTGATGAAGGATAGAACAGGAATTTCCCAATTTTCCTGTGTAGCAGCAACAAGCAGGGAGGTTACATTCATCAGCAAGTGGCCTGGAATGCCCACCCAAGAAGGGGACAGATGGAGACCAGCCAGTAATGAGAAATAGTGCCCTTGTTCAAGAAAGCTCACTTGGATAGAAGCCTTTGTCTTTAAAATATGCAGAACATGGACTTTGTGTATTTGTCTCATTCACCACTGGTAGATAAGCACTGAAAGGTACCTATGGTAAAATGTAAAGACCATCCCTCCTCCACTCTGCTAAAAATGAGTTGGCTCCATGACCACCCTGTCTTGGTGATCCTAACGGGATTTTCAAAGGTCATGATGATTTGGAGGCTCATTGCTCTTCAGTGACATTCTTTTGTATGTGAAAATTGCCCCTACCATCCTATCAAAGAGGATATAATGATACCAGAAAGTGTATGGCCTGTGTAGGCACAAAGCCTGCCTCTGAATCTTCACTCCACCACCAACAACTTGCCTATGCCTTTGGAGCAGTTACTGTACTTCCATACCCATTTCGCTTTTCTATGAAGTGCAAATAACATTGTCTCTCATATCAGATTATCTGGACATTAGAGATAAAGAATATAAGATGTCCATAGCACAGTACATGATCAACAGAAAGTGGACATTATTAGTCTATTTTGCCTTATTCTAATTCATTTTGCCATATTCAAAAAGACTATTTTCAACCCCTAGAGGTCAGAGTAATGGAAACCAGCCTGTCCTTGGGGACTATTCAGATATTCAAACCATGGGCACTGATAAGAGACTTCTGACTGATTAACAAAAGAGTTCATTTAAACCATATAAATATTTGAATCAATTCTTGTGGGTAATTGCTAAACAGAAAACACAGAAAAGATCCTCTAATTGACTGTCTCTCAGTAAACCAAGCAATCCCCAAATCTATCTATCTATTTATATATGTACACACACACACACACACATACTAGTCTTGGTGGTCAGTGATCAATATTAGGTTTATCTAGACACCAGGAGTAGAACTATTGATACTTCCAACGGCAATGTGAATGTGAGTAGCCAGAGCGTCAGTCCCATCAAAGTTCCATATGAAAACTCTAGAATCAGAGAGATGGGAGGCCAAGACCAGTATTGACCAAGGTCAAAGGCCAGCAATAAGACTGAATTTTAGGTATCAAATGGAAGCTAAGGTTCATGGAGGGTAGAATGGAATAAACTAGATCTGCTCCAAGGTTGAGTCATGAATGATCCCTCCAACTAGTTTTAGTGGCTTTATGAACTAAGGCCAGGGATAGATCAGACAATTGCCAATCAAAAGGCTGCCCTAGATATTCTTTTTATATTATTTGCAAATATCAACATTCTGGAATCTCTTTATAATACTATTGTGTGTGTGTGTGTGTGTGTGTGTGTGTGTGTGTGTGTGTGTGTGTGTGACTGTGTACGTGGGTCGATATGCCACTGGGTTTGAATTTATGTCTGCATTTCTGACTGTGTATTGGGGAACACAGCCACTCCTTTTCATGAGACGCTTGGAGTGTTAGTAACACAGACCTCATAAGTGATCCAGAGCCATTGTTTTTACCCATTAATGGTGTTGCTAGAGGATCCAGGGGCCTTCTCACTCAAAGTGTGTCCTTTGGAAACATGTAAATACACTGTTTGGGGAATGAAAGTTTTAAGACAAGGATTAGGATAAATGTTTTGAGTCTTTGTCACAGTTGTGAGTTGCCCAGTTTTCCTGTCTTCATCCAGGCAAAGAGGGGGCCATGAATAAAGCTCCACTGTGCATATTTCTGTCAACTGGAATCCTTTACTTGTGAACTGTGCCATTCCAGAACTGCTCATCCATGCTTGTTTGCCTTATCTCAATTTTGGGAAGATATGAATGGATGGTAAGGCCTCTGCATAGTCTGGATTATCCTAAAATCCTCACTGGCTATGCCAGTGGGGTCATGATCCCCTCTTATGTTCATACAGTACAGATTGGCACTTTGGCATCCACTTGTGTAGCATTTACTTATCTATCACTGCCCTTCATACCAGCCACTCTTAGAACTTAAGAAATTCTGCTTGAAAAGGAAGCTTTGTGCCTGTGCTTCCAAGAAGCATCCAGAGATGAAACAATGTGGGTCCTCAGGACAACATGCCTAAGAGAGATGACAGCAAGTTAGGGGAAAGAGAAGGCTCTCTGGCAAGGCTTTTAGAGGAGTGAGTGAAACTAATTCATGAGTAAAGGATTCTGACATGAAATTGGAGCTGGTGCCATGCATATGTATGGTCAGGCTTATCTAGGGGACAGAGGGCTGATTTGGGAGACTGGGAACTATTTTCTTCCCCAGCAGCTCTGGCTAGACTACCCAAAATGCCAAAATGGCCTTCACATTTCCATTTGAAGCCTGAGAATGGTGAAAAGAGAGGACTCAGTCAGCCAGGATTTGCATCAGTACAAAATCAAGTAATCTAAGTGGAGGACATAAGAGCCACCAGGAGACTAGCCACAAAGTCTCAAATGTGTCCTATATTGTCAGCCTTCTCTCAGCTTTCCTCCAGAGTTTAGCCTCTGGTGTCCCATAGACAGGCTCTGATCCTCATTAGCTGTTTAAATTTAATAAGAAGTGAATAATTTTTTGAATTATGGTTTTCTTTGGGTAAATGCCTAGAAGTGGGACTGCTGGATCATGTAGAAGCTCTATTTTTAGGTTTTTAAGGAACCTCCATACTGTTCTCCATAGCAGCAGTACCAATTTACATCCCCACCGACAGTATAGTGGTGACTCCAATATTCATTGCAGCGTTATTTACAATAGTCAGAACATGAAAGCAACCTAGATGTCCATCAACAGATGAATGGATAAAAAGATGTGGTACATACATACAATGGAATATTACTCAGCTATTAAGAAGAGTGAAATAATACCATTTGCAGTAACATGCATAGACCTAGAGATTGTCAGAAAGAGCAAGACAAATATATAACATCACTTACAGATGGAATCTACAAAAAAAAAAAAGGGCACAAATGATCTTATTTAAACAATAGAAGTAGAGTCACAGATGTAGAACACAAACTTATGGTTACCTGGTGGTAAGGAGGGAGGGATAAATTGGGAGATTGGGATTAACATGTACACATTACTCTATATAAAATAAATAACCAATAAAGACCTACTGTATAGCACAGGGAATGCTACTCAATACTCTGTAATAATTTATATGGGAAATGAGTCTAAAAAATGTGTGTATATGTGCATGTATAAGTGGTTTACTTTATTGTATAGTGGCAAGAAACAGAATAGTGTAAATCAAGTATGAAAGTGAAAGTGAAAGTGAAGTCGCTCAGTCGTGTGTCCGACTCTTTGTGACCCTGTGGACTGTAGCCTACCAGAGTCCTTCCTCCATGGGATTCTCCAGACAAGAATACTGGAGTAGGCTGCCATTTCCTTCTCCAGGGGATCTTCCCGACACAGGGATCGAACCAGGGTGTCCCGCATTGCAGGCAGAGATTTTAACCTCTGAGCCAGCAGGGAAACACAAAACCAGGTAAAACCCCAAACCAAGTATACTCAAGTAAAAAAAAAAATAAGTGAAGAAAATTTAAAAACTGGTGTGATTATTAAATCTTATTTCCTGAGCTTTGTATATGGTCAAGGCTCAACCAATGGCAACTGAGGCTTATCTATAGAGTTGGAGGAAAGTGTAAGGTCTTTTACATTATAATAGCCCAGTATCATGCCTACTAACCAATGAGAGTTATCTGGTCTATGGTGATTAAACATGACCGTTTTAAAAAACTGAGTCAACATGTTATTAAACTGGATGAAACCAACCTCTTGGCATTTAAGGATACAGTATCCTTTTTTTATTTTTATTTTTGCAGACTTCAGAAACTGATTTGGCTCCATTTGGCTCTGAGAGAGAGTTAAACTTTGCCTTCCCCCAATAAAAGAAGTTGGGCAGCCCTCAGAATGATTTATATTTAGGTCTCTGTTGCATAAAATCTCATTTTCTTCAGTGCATTTGTCAAAAGATTTTTCCAATGTGTGTCTTGCATAGGACTTGGTTGGTGTAATTCCCTCAGCCTTCCATGCAGAAGGTGTATTTCTGCTGAAAGTTTCTCTTGACAAGTCTTCAGAAGATCATATTTGACTGATATGTTGGTGTTCTTCCTTTAACTCCTGCACTATGAACTTTATATCATGTGTTTCTTCCCTGCATATCAATGTCCTGGTTTTCATGTGCAGATGAAGTGAAGCCATAAAACTCAGTACTGTCAGCCGATTAGAATTCATCTGACAAGCGATACTTTGTCTTTTGTGTGCTAACCCAGGATCAGGGTGAAAAGACAGCATCTTGTTTGCCTTTCCAGAAATACACTCCCATAGAATAAAAATTACAAATACTTTTTGCTGACTTAATCATAATGTGGATTTATCTTATGGAGAAGAAAGATGAGAGATTTTTTTTAAAGGACATGCTGTGAAGGCTTTAAAATTATTTACTGTCCTCATTATCATTAGGAAACAGGCGTTATCTGATCTATCTCTCCCAATTTTTATGGTGAAATTCTATTTTAAGATTCATAATTTTTACACATTGCCTGATCCTGCATAGAAAATGCACACTGCATGGAGTGGAAGATTGCCTGATGGATGTCTAATTGCCTTCTCAAAAGTATATTTGAAATGTTGAGAAAATGTTTCCTAACAGAATGTGAAAATTGGATCCTAAACAAAGTAGATACTGCTTAGAAGAATATTTGGAAAGGAAAGGCTGTTGAATTTATGCAGCATGAAAATTTAAAGTAAAAATTCAGATCCTCACCTTTGGGGTCATGGTGATTAATTTCCATTCCAAATGTAACTCTTTATAGGCAAGAAATTTGGTAAATATTCCCTTGTGACCAACAACCTCGTGAGCTGTTGGCAGAATTAATAAAGCTGTCATGATTTCTTTGGAATATTGCATGTCTCCTTGTATGTCATTTAATTGTGTAGTGTAAATATGCATATGGCACATCAGAAAAACTAAATATATTAGTCTTTAGGGCTTCAGCTTCTGTTTCTGCACTCATTTATCAATTTTGATTAAATTAGGGAGCGCATTTTGTGAAGAAAATATATAAAATTTATGTAGCTTTCCAGGAGAATGACTTGCATTGTTTATACAGCCTAAGTATCTAGGGAGAAATATATATTTTTCTAATATGCAGCTTTGGATAATATAGAATGTTCTGTATATAAGATTATGTTCACAGCTTGGGAGAATTTGGAGAAAATGCTCCTGGTAAGCAAAGTGTTTTTAAGAAGAAAAAGTAGAAAAACCAGGAGCAGAGGGAAAACATAATGCAACTTAGTCTCTCACACTTTAAAATAATGCAGCCTTAGTGCAGATTCTAATCTAATCCAAGAGAGACCTCTCTCAGGAAGATTCTGTTTACATAGAAGGATAGGATATATACGCTGAGTGAAAAAAACATCTCATGTTAAGATCAAGCTCAATTATTCACAGCAATGCCTTTTAGTAGAAATGAATCTTCATTTTAAAGATCAGCTTTCTTTTGAAAATAAGTTCATTTGTATCATCTTTTTAGATTTCACAAATAAGTGATATCATATGATATTTGTCAAATTAGAGACATAGAAAACGAGCTTATAGTTACCAAAGGGAATAGCAAGAGGGTGGTGAGAAATAAATGAGGAGTTTAGGATTAACACATATACAGTACTACATATAAAATAGGTAAACAAGAAGGACCTACTGTATAGTGCAGAGAACTCTACTGAATATTCTGTAATAATCTATAGGGGAAAAGACTGTAAAAAAAGAAAGTGTGTGTGTATATATATATATATATATATAACTGAATGACTTTGCTGTCCATCTGAAACTATACTTCAATTTTGGAATCAAATTTTATTTTAAAAATGAAAGCATTGGGAGATTGTGTTCACCTATGGCTGATTCGTGTCAATGTATGGCAAAACAAATACAGTATTGTTATTAAAAAAATAAATTAATTTTAAAAAATGAAAGCATTTTTTAAGAAGAGAGGATGACAAAAGTGAAATAGTAAAGATGCAAGTCAAAATTTAAAATAAAAACAAGGAGACAAGCTGTCCTGAGAGTGAATTTGGGGGCTGACAGTTACCTAGGTACTTCCAGCACTAGTTGAATCACTCTGCCTTTGGGTAAGTAGATGTTGGCAAAGAAAAGAATAAATCAATGTTATGTGACTGTCAATATTGTCAAGAAAGAAGACTGCCCTTTTAAAGAGAGTAACAAGAAATTTGTAACAGGTTGTATTGAATATGATTAAAATATAAGTATTTATGTTTTTATTTTTGTTTTTCATTTTGTTTTTTCCTCCCATCTGAGTATCCATCTGAGAAAAAGATTAACACACTTTCTTTACTGACCAGTTAGTGTTGTTAAAATATTCTAAAATTAACTTTGAGCAAAAGATAAATATTATTGCTTCATTTTATTGGTAAACATTTGTGATTCATAGAGATAAATAAATTTACTCTGAACTTCCCCAGTGGTCCAGTGGTTAAGACTTTGTGCTTCCACTGAAGGAAACACAGGTTCTATCCTTGGTCAGTGATGATCTTGCATACCATGCAACATGACCAAAAAATAAAATTAAAAACTTATTTTTTTTAAGTTTAAGACATCTTTGGGAAATAAAGTTAGAGATTTTTTAAGTTTCACTCCAATTTATACAAGGAGGCAGTACTTCATCTGACAATTTTTCTTGGGAATATTACACATGAATAGCATATCATCACAAATGCCTATGTTCATGCAAGCTATAACTTACACCATACAAAGTTAAGAACTTGTGTGTTAAATAACTTGTGATCTCTCCTTCACTGTTCACAAATATACTTTCTTTTTCAATTATTTTTTATTTTATATTTGACTGTAGTTGATTAACAATGTTGTGTTAGTTTCAAGTGTACAACAAAGTGATTCAGTTATCAACATACATATATCGATTCTTTTTCAAATTATTTTGTCATTTAGGTTGTGCTATACAATAAGACTTCATTTATTATCTATTTTATATATGGTAGTATATATTTGTGCTGTGTGCTCCGTTGTGTCTGACTCTTTGCAGCCCCATGGATTGTAGCCTACCAGGCTCCTCTGTCCATGGTGTTTTCCAGGCAAGAATACTGGAGTGGGTTGCCATTGCCTACTCCAGGATATCTTCCTGACCCAGGGATTGACCCCATGTCTCTTGTGTCTCCTGCACTGGCAGTCCCCTCCTGAAAGCTAGTATGCATATGTCCATCCCAAACTCCCAGTTTATCTTTCCATAACATGAACATCTAGGTTCAGATGGCATGTGATGCACAACAACCTCTTCCTTTCTCACCACTGACCCATCCAGCACATCCCAGGGTCAGAGCTCACATTTCCCACCTCTGCACATACTTCTTCTCATGCTCAGCTGACCCTGTCCATCATGCCTTGGTCCTGTGGGTACCCATACTAGTTTTGTGCCCTGGCCCCTCTTCCCCGAGGAAAGTGCACCCAGGTGAAGCCTACACAGACCATGAAATGGTTTAGATAATTCTGAGGTCTGGAGACCCTGAAAGAATCATGGTCTAAACTGGGATGGAAGAAGAAGAGCAAAGTTTCCAGGTAAGCTCTTTACCCATCAGAGTCCTCATCAAGGGAGAAACTCAAAGTAGGCTCCTTTGTGGCAGGGAGCCCAGGTCAGAGGCCTCTCCTACCTGGTCTAATGGAGATACTATAGATATAGATACTACTGAGGGATATACTGGAAGTCCTGATAAAGGGAATTGATTCAAACTAAGATCATGTGACCAGAAGCCTGGTATTCTATTCATTTATATACATTTTTTGATGTTGTAGCATTAATATTTATTGCCATGGAAAGATGTTCATAATATATGTCCAGTGAAAAATACAGGTTACAAAATAATAAATACAGTATGAACCTTTTGTTTTAAAAAGCTGTGTATGTGATATAAAAGATTCAGAAAGCTGTATACCCAGTGTTACAGATGGTGTCTCTGAGTGAGGAGAATAGCATGGATTTTTCTCCTTTTAAGCTATTTTTTTTTCTACAGGTACTATATAGTGCTTTCTTAATAAGAAAACAATTACTTTTCACTTTTTAAAGGAATATGCTGTATTTTAAAGTCTATCTTGCTGACTTCCTACTACTTTCAAGGAATAAAGAAGTAAACACATGAACCTAACTAATGATTTCAAGAATCCTTTTCACATAAGCAAACAACTTCCAGAGTCAGGACTCAGTTCAGAACACTGAGATCCCTGTGTGCCCTTGAGAAGTGGCCACTGGCCCCAAATTAGGGCTTCCATTGGCTTAGATTTGTTGATAGTTTTCTTTCTCTGAGGTCTTCTGGAATTGAGCCTTCAGAGCCCAGGACACTAATCTGCTTGTTGCACCTATGATAAGACGTTCAGGGCTCTTCAGATTTCCCAGCTGCACATCCAGTGGGCAATAGAAGCTTTCAGATACTTTGCATCTGCCATTCCTGGAAAACGGCAGCCACAATAAGCTCCAGGAAGAGGGATTTTTTTCTCACCCATAGTTTGAACGTTGAAAATGATAAGAGAGAAAGGCTTCTGCAGACTGACTCAAAAGCAAAAGAAAGTTGAACAAAAGTGAGCCCTGAATATAAGAAGATAAGGCAGTTGCACAACTGGAAACTGGCTGTAGGATATCCGTCTATTCAAGTCACAACCTTATCCTATAGCATACACTGAAGTAAAAAATGTACATCATAAAAATATATCTCAAGGCTTCCACGATTAAAATAGGTCAAGACAGCCAATCAGATTGAAAGAAAATAAGGAAAAGCCTGACTGAATTGGTGAACTGAAGGTGTTGTCTGGTCAGACAGATAGTCTACTTACTTAAACTGTATCAATACATATTAATAAGGACAAAGAGGTGCTGTAATATAGGAAGCAAAATAATTCTTCCAATACATATTTACAAGTATAAGAAGATATCTCTAAATAATTTTTTAAAATCAGGTGTTAGATCACTCAGGAGGGAATATGGCAGCAACATTGCTTAAGGACCATGAGTTGCATAGGCACGCCCCTCTTTTGGAAAATTGTGGTGAGGCTGGAACACAGGTACAGCTTATGTCAAGGACTGGTAGAAGTGAATGATAGGACACTCCAGTCTTATTTCACTCCAAGACACCTCAGGGTCACCTCTATCTGACAGAATACCTGAATTCTGTTAAGTTTTTAAGGAGGTAAATGAGAATGCCTGTTGAGTATATTCTCTAGCAATTTTTAAATTTGTAATTCTAGTGACTTTGCATCTTTTTAGACTAAGGCAAGACGTGGCTATATCAAAACTTCCTTTGATAGGAAAATATACCAATAAGTTAATTTGCATCATTTTTTAGATTCTACATAAATATTAGGGAGGGATAAATTAGGAATTTGGGATTAATATAGGGAAGTTTCCTGGAGAAGTAAATGACGACCCACTCCAGTACCGCTGCCTGGACAATTCCATGCACTGAGGAGTCTGGGGTCTCAAAGAGTTGGACATGACTGAGGGACTTCAGTTCACTTCACTTCTTTATACACACACTACTGTATATAAAATAGATAATCAACAAGGACCTACTGTATAGCCCAGGGAACTCTACTCAATAGTCTATAATAATTTACATGGGAAAATAATCTGAAAAGAATGGACATATGTATAACTAAATCACTTTGCTGCACATCTGAAACTAATACAAAATTAAAAATCGACTATACTTCAATATAAAATTAAATTTAAAAAACTATGCCAAATATTGATGTTCCAAATATTAAAATGATATAAGTGGTCATATCAAAATGACTTTATCTAAATATCAGATCCTCTTTTCTTCTACTCCAGTATTCCTAACATTAGAATAAGTATGGTTAAGCAGCTCAATATCAAAAGAAAAACTACCCAATCTCAAAATGGTCAGAATACTTAGACATTTCTCCAAAGAGATACATACGACCAAAAAAACACACGAAAAGATGTTCTACATCGCTAATTATTAGACAAATGTAAATCAAAACTACAATGAGATGTTACATCACACCTGTCAGAATGAGCTTATTTTTTTCATTTTTCTAAAATTTTTATTCTTCATATTTTATTTACTGGTAATAATTCCCACTAGGAAAACACTACAATATACAAAAAAATGAAAGGAAAATAGTTCCAATACATAGAGATAACTCTGATGAAAATATTTCCCACACATATAGACATACTCTTACAAGCATATGAATTGTTTTTAGTCTATTTACATGTAGTGTAATTAGTGATATATTTGAATTTATATCTAACATCTTGCCATTTACTTTCATTTTTATCACTGTATTTTTAATTTGTTCTTTTCTGATAATTAATGATGGCAATTTTAACATGTTTATTTTTCCTCTTTTGTAGAGTGTTCAATTCTTTTGCTCATTAAAAAAGTGTTGCCTTTATTTATTTATTTATTTTGTTTTCCTTATTTATTTATTTTTTTTTTTTTTATTTTACTTTACAATACTGTATTGGTTTTGCCATACATTGACATGAATCTGCCATGGGTGTACATGAGTTCCCAATCCTGAACCCCCTCCCACCTCCCTCCCCATATCATCTCTCTGGGTCATCCTAGTGCACCAGCCCCAAGCATCCTGTATCCTGTATCAAACCTAGATTGGCGATTCGTTTCTTACATGACAGTATACATGTTTCAATGCCATTCTCCCAAATCATCCCACCCTCTCCCTCTCCCACAGAGTCCAAAAGTCTGTTCTATACATCTGTGTCTCTTTTGCTGTCTCGCATACAAGGTTATCAATACCATTTTCTAAATCCCATGTATCAATTCAGCTCAGTCGCTCAGTAGTGTCTGACTCTTTGCGACCCCTTGAATCGGAGCAGCCCAGGCCTCCCTGTTCATTACCATCTCTCGGAGTTCACTCAGACTCACGTCCATCAAGTCAGTGATGCCATCCAGCCATCTCATCCTCTGTTGTCCCCTTCTCCTCCTGCCCCCAATCCCTCCGAGCATCAGAGTCTTTCCAATGAGTCAACTCTCCTCATGAGGTGGCCAAAGTACTGGAGCTTCAGCTTCAGCATCATTCCTTCCAAAGAAATCCCAGGGTTTATCTTCTTCAGAATGGACTGGTTGGATCTCCTTGCAGTCCAAGGGATTCTCAAGAGTCTTCTCCAACACCACACTTCAAAAGCATTATTTCTTCGGCACTCAGCCTTCTTCACAGTAAAACTCTCACATCCATACATGAGCACAGGAAAAACCATAGCCTTGACTAGACGGACCTTAGTCGGCAAAGTAATGTCTCTGCTTTTCAATATGCTATCTAGGTTGGTCATAACTTTTCTTCCAAGGAGTAAGCGTCTTCTAATTTCATGGCTGCAGTCATCATCTGCAGTGATTTTGGAGCCCCGCAAAATAAAGGCTGACACTGTTTACACTGTTTCCCCATCTACTTCCCATGAAGTTATGGGACCGGATGCGATGATCTTTGTTTTCTGAGTGTTGAGCTTTAAGCCAACTTTTTCACTCTCTTCTTTCACTTTCATCAAGAGGCTTTTAGGTCCTCTTCAATTTCTGCCATAAGGGTGGTGTCATCTGCATATCTAAGGTTACTGATATTTCTCCTGGCAGTCTTGATTCCAGCTTGTGTTTCTTCCAGGCCAGCGTTTCTCATGATGGACTCTGCATATAAGTTAAATAAGCAGGGTGACAATAGACAGCTTTGACATATTCCTTTTCCTATTTGGAACCAGTCTATTGTTCCATGTCCAGTTCTAACTGTTGCTTCCTGACCTGCATACAGATTTCTCAAGAGGCAGGTTAGATGGTCTGGTGTTCCCATCTCTTTCAGAATTTTCCACAGTTTATTGTGATTCACACAGTCAAAGGCTTTGGCATAGTCAATAAACCAGAAATAGATGTTTTTCTGGAACTCTCTTGCTTTTGCGATGATCCAGCGGATGTTGGCAATTTGATCTCTGATTCCTCTGCCTTTTCTAAAACCAGCTTGAACATCAGGGAGTTCACGGTTCATGTATTGATGAAGCCTGGCTTGGAGAATTTTGAGCATTACTTTACTAGCATGTGAGATGAGTGCAATTGTGCAATAGTTTGAACATTCTTTGGCATTGCCTTTCTTTGTGATTAAAATGTACACTGACCTTTTCCAGTCCTGTGGCCACTGCTGAGTTTTCCAAATTTGCTGGCATATTGAGTGCAGCACTTTCACACCATCATCTTTCAGGATTTGAAACAGCTCCACTGGAATTCCATCACCTCCACTAGCTTTGTTCGTAGTGATGCTTTCTAAGGCCCACTTGACTTCACATTCCAAGATGTCTGACTCTAGATGAATGATCACATCATCATGATTATCTGGGTCATGAAGATCTTTTTGTACAGTTTTTCCGTGTATTCTTGCCACCTCTTTTTAATATCTTCTGCTTCTGTTAGGTCCAGACCATTTCTGTCCTTTATTGAGCCCATCTTTGCATGAAATGTTCCCTTGGTAACTTTAATTTTCTTGAAGAGATCTCTAGTCTTTTCCATTCTGTTCTTTTCCTCTATTTAGTATGCTGTATTGGTGTTTTTCTTTCTGGCTTACTTCACTCTGTATATTGGCTCTAGTTTCATCCACCTCATTAGAACTGATTCAAATGTATTCTTTTTAATGGCTGAGTAACACTCCATTGTGTATATATACCACAGCTTTCTTATCCATTCATCTGCCGATGGACATCTAGGTTGGTTCCATGTCCTGGCTATTATAAACAGTGATGCAGTGAACATTGGGGTACACGTGTCTCTTTCAATTCTGGTTTCCTCAGTGTGTATGCCAGCAGTGGAATTGCTGTGTCATAAGACAGTTCTATTTTCAGTTTTTTAAGGAATTTCCACACTGTTCTCCATAGTACTGTACTAGTTTGCATTCCCACCAACAGTGTAAGAGGTTTCCCTTTTCTCCACACTCTCTCCAGCATTTTTCTTGTAGACTTTTGGATCAATGGCCATTATTTTAAAAATTTGCAAAAGATAAATGCTGGAGAGGGTGTATAGAAAAGGAACCTTTCTATAACATTTGTGGGAATGTAAATTGGCATAGCCCACTGTAGAGAAGCAGTATGGAAGATTCTTAAACAAAAAACTAAACATAGAGCTACACTATGATCCAGCAATCCCGGTCTTGGGCATATATGCAGAGAAAGGATACATGCACCCCAATGTTCATAGCAGCACTATTTACAATAGCCAAGACATGAAAGCAACCCATATGTCCCTGAGTGCTGAATGGTTAAAGAATTGGCACATACATGCAATGGAATATTGCTTTGACATAAAAAAGTATGAAATAATGCCATTTGCAGCAACATGAATGGATCTGAAGATTATCATCCTAAATGAAATTAGACAGAGAATGACAAATATATTATATTCTTTATATACAGAATCTGAAAAATAAATAATTACAAATGAAGTTATTTACAAAACAGAAATGGGCTCAGAGACTTAGAGAAGGTACTTATGGTTACCAGGGGGCGGAGGCTGGGGAGAGGGATAAATTGAGAGTTTGGAATTGACATGTACACACTGTTATATTTAAAATAAAATGCCTAAAAAAGAAGGATAGATATGTTTAGCACACTAAATACACCTCGTATTTGCTTCCAAAAATTAGGGTCATCGAACTTACAAAACCGAACTTCCTGACTCCTTGGCTGTGTGAAGGGATGGGTTATTTTTGTCCCGATTCATTAGTTTCTCAGCCCTCGGAGATGCTGCCTAGGTTCCAGGTTGAGTTTCTGTCCCAAAGACTGGACCATCTCCTACCTCACTGTAAAATAATAATAATAATAATAATTGAGTGTTTTGATTTGAGAAAGTTTGGAAAACATCACCAGATGTGTCCAGGAAAGAGAAAGATGAGACTAGGTTGAATAAATCAGAGAGAATTTATGGAGGAGGTTTGACTTAAAAGGAAAGAGAAAGACTTTCCTAGTGGTCCAGTGGTTCAGAATCTGCCTGTCCTGGCACAGGAAGTTTCCACATGCCTTGGGGTAGCTGAGCTGATGCAACACATCTACTGAGCCACACTCTAGAGCCAGCTCTCTGCAGCTAGAGAGTGGCACCCATTGCTACTACTGGAGAAAGTCTGCATGCATCAATGAAGACCCAGTGCTGCCAAAAAATAAATAAATAAATACATGAAAAAAAGGAAGAAGAGGTTAGATTCTATGAGAGAGGACTAACCAGAGACACAATTAGGTAGTACAATTAGATAGCCAGTGGTTGGGAGCATATGTGACATTCTGAAGGTGCACATTCAGGTCACAACACAACAACTAAGACTGACTCTGTGGTTCAAAAGGACTGAGTGGAGTGTGGCTACACAGAGAGGAAGATAAGATCTGGGGCAATGTGTGACATGATTGAAAGTGGGGTTTGGAAAAATGCATCACTTAATTGCATGCAGGACTGACAGGAAGAGAAGAAAATAAAGTCCAGGAAACCTAAGAAGGGTCTCTGAATCTATAACTTTTCAGTTTTCATCTGAAAATTTGGCTTCCAAAAGAAATAGATTTCATTTTCTCCCTCTTTCCAAATTTATTTTTTTAAGTAGTTTTCTATTTGAGAAATTCCTCTTCATCTTTAGGTTTTAATTGTGTGTGTGCCTATGACATAGACTTATTTTTCTTGTCCCTCCATACTTGAGATAGTTGTAGATAGCTATCAGGAAAAATTAAACAGAGAAGGAGCTTATTTCTAAGATATTTTTAGTTTTCCCATTTCTTGTTCTGGACATTTAGTTTTCATTTATTTTTTTGTGTTCGGATAAGATGGATTGCTTTGGCTTATGAAGTAGGTACTTTCTCTAGCTATAAACTTTACTTTTAAATATGTTATGAAAGTGGATTGAAATGGTCTTTAATAAGAACTGGCTGTCACATATACACATCAGACATTTTTATAGAATGTGCTTACAGAAAGGCAATCTGAAGACTGAGAACTTTTCAGAAATCATCTGGTCTACCCTTCACCTCTTCAGAGGAGTTTAGAAAAGAAAAGGAGAAACAGTATATTAAAACATTAACATTTACAGGCAAAATATAACTCTAACTTTATTGTCTCATAGAAAAGAAGGGAGTTAGTGAATTAAATACATTTTAATACAACTTCTTTGCCAATCATTAGCTTTGTGCTGATGATCAAATTACCAAAGTTCTCTGAGTCTATTTCCTCATCTGTGAAATAGGTGGCACAGTGGTAAAGAATCCACCTGCCAATGCAAGAGACTGAGATACTATCCCTGAGTTGGGAAGATCCCTTGGTGTAGGAGATGGCTCCAGTATTCTTACCTGGATAAATCTATGGATAGAGGAGCCTGGTGGGCTACAGTCCATGGGGTCGCAAAGAGTCAGACAGGACTGAGCACATACACATATTTACTTTACAAGCAGTTACAATAATAAAGTGGCACAGTGCAAGTATAACACCAGTCTTGAGGTAGGCACTGAAGAAATCATACATACATGCATGCTAACTCACTTCAGCAGCATCCTACTGTTTGCAGCCCTATGCACTATAACTTGCCAGGATCCTCTGTCCATGGGATACTCAAAGAATACTGGAGTGGATTGCCATGCCCTCTTTGAGGGAATCTTCCCAACTCAAGGATGGAATTCACATCTCCGCGCACTGAAGGTGGATTCTTTGCCCACTGAGTCACCTGGGAAGCCCAATCATAAGTACTTTATTTATTATCTTATTAAGATAATAGATGAATTTGGAGCATGACAGCAAAGATCATTTGGCTTTTTTGGAAAAGGCACGAATTCATTGTGTGACTCTGGTAAAGAATATCTCTAAGCATCAGATGAGTAAATGCATAATCTTGGAGGTCATTTCTTCAAGAACTTTAGCTCTTGACCTCGTTTGTCCAAAGCAGTGCTAAAACATAGGGACTTCCCGATGTTTTAGCTAGTGGTGGTGCTAGAGGCATAAAAGGTGACATTAAAAAGTTTTATCGCTGGGTCAGGAAGATCCCTTGGAGGAGGAAATGGCAACCCACTACAATATTCTTATCTGGAGAATCCCATGGACAGGACTCTGGTGGGCTACAGTTCATAGGGTTGCAAAGAGTCTGACACAGCTGAAGCGATTTAGCACAAAATATAGGAAGAGTGATAAGAGTCTTGATTCTGATACTTACTAGATGTGCAGAGTTAAGAAAGTTACTTAAATTATTAAGCTAAGAGTCCTATGAGTATTAAATACAATATACTGTGCAACATAACCACTATGTTGATTAATTTCCTGCTCTCAGGCCCTCACATGTAACATCAGAATGCTACCAGACTTATCTGTTTACCAGGAATATTTTAGACTCAGAAACTACAGTGGATGATACAGCAGTGTATTGTGGGCGACTGTACTTATTTGAGCTAAAATTAACAATAGTTATCAAAGAATGGTGTCCTGATATGGAGCAGTGGATGAGCAATGGATACCCTAGTGGCTTAAAGAGAAAGACAGACTTCCAGATTTCCTCATATTGAGTATATCAGATGCTTTCTTGAGTATATTATTTGTCACTGTCCATATCTGAGACTTAGAAATATTTTCTCAGCCCTGGCTATTAAAATTGCTGACGAGAACAACTCAAATTTCTATTTCCCATTCATAACAGTTATAAAATGCGCTTCCATTTGGGATGCTTTGTTTACTTACGTACCCTGGAACCAGAGCTGGGCTTCTGGTGTGGTCTCAGCCAGGAGCCCCAGAAGGAGACTAGTAGAGGGAGTGCCATCTTGTAAAATCTGTGCCCCTAGTAAGTTACTTCTTATCCTCACATTAGCTCTAAAACAGACGTTAAACAGACATGTGTATGTTGATACAGAAGTAACATGTATACATGACAAGAGAATTGGTGTAGGCTCACAGACCTGTGTGATTCCAAAGTATATAAACTATGGCTTTCCTGAAGAAGCAAAAGGCAAACTACATATGCAAATATACATTTTCTTGTGTTTCATTTAAAAGCAAAAACAAGCAGTTAACATCATTTTACTAATATTTTAAAGAACCCAATATGCCAAAATATTATTTTAACATATGTAATGTAAATCATTAATTAGATATTTATCCTTTTTATATTTTCTTTAACTTTAACATCTTTTTTAATACCTTTTGCATGACTGACACACAAAAACTTTACTTATTTAATGTATATACAGCTTGATGAGTTTGGAGATAAATATACATTGTGAAACTATCACCAAAATTTTTACCATAAACATATTCATCACCAAATTTTCTTTCTACCCTCTTTTTATTATTTGGGAATGGGTTATATGAACCCAATATAAAGTCAACTTTTAACAAATCTTAATTATACAATTCAGTATTCTTAACTATAAGTGCTGTGCTATATAGGCCTCCCCTGGTGCTGGTGGCTCAGCCATAAAGCATCCACCTGCGATATAGGAGATGCAAGAGACATGGATTTGACCCCTGGATCAGGAAGTTCCCACAGAGAAGGGCATGGCAACCCAGTCCAGTATTCTTGCTGGGAAAATCCCATGGACAAGAAGAGCCTAGAAGGCTACGGTCCATGGGGTCGCAGAGTTGGAGTGTAACTGAACTGAACTGAAGATTTATTCATCTAGTGTAACTAAAACTTTGTATTTTTGACTAATACCTCCCTATTCCCTAGCAATCATCATTCTGTTCTCTGCTTCTATAAACTTGACTATTTTAGATACCTTATATGAATAGGATCATATAGTATTTGTCATTCTGCATCTGGCTTATTTCACTTAGGGTAATGTCCTCCAAGGTCATCCATGATGACACAAATGGTACAATTTCTTTCTTTTCTAAGGCCTAATGACATTTCGTTGCATGTGTATGCCACTTTTTCTTTATCCATTTATCTGAAAATGAACATTTTCTACTTTCTTATCTCAGTTATTGTGAATAATGCTGCAGTGAACATGGTCACGCAAATATCTCTCCATGATCCTGATTTCAATTCCAGCTGATATACACTCACAAATGGAATGGCTGGATCATATGGTAATTCTATTTTTACTTTTAAGGAATTTCCATTCTGTTTCCCTTAGTGGCTGTAACAACAAGTTCCATTCTTGCCAACAGTGTGCAAAAGTTTCAATTTCTCCACATTATCAGCAACACTCATATATTTTGTGTTTTTGATAATAGCTACCCTATCATGTGTGAGGTGATATTGCATTGTGGTTTTGATTTGCATTTCCATGATGATTAGTGATGCTGAGCACACTTTTATATACCTGTTGGGCCATTAGTATGTCCTCTTTGGAAAAATATATATCCAATGCCTTTAATCAGGTTATTCTCTTTATTGAATTACAGGCGTTCCCTACATATTTTGTATATTAATCTTTTATCAGATGTATGACTTGCAATTATTTTCCTCATTGTATAGACTGCCTTTCATTTGGCTAATTGTTACTTTCTTGTGCAGAAGTTTACTATAATCCTGTCTATTTTTTTTCTTATTTCTGTGCCTTTGATGTTATATCCAAGAAATCATTAGCAAGACTGATGTCAAAAAGTTTTTTCCTCTCTGCGTTTCTCCTAGTAGCTTTATGACTTCAATTCTTACATTTAAATGTTTAATACTTATTGGAATCCAAGAAAACTTGGATCCATGTAAACTTGTTCCAAATTCCAGTGACAGGTTTTACCGAGATAAAAACATAAACACTAAAACTGGATATGAAACCATAAAGATGCTGATTAGCTAAAGCAGTTTTAAATAAGAACAAAACTCAAAGCTTGAGGCATTACATTTCTTGATTTAAGATTTATTACAAAGCTGCAATAATCAAAGTGATATAATAATGGCATAAAAACAGACATATAGACATGGAACAGCGTTGATAGGTCAGAAGTAAACCCACTTATTATATACAGTCAACTGGTGATCCACAAGGGTGCCAAGAACATGCAATTGGGAAAATATAGTCTCTTCAACAAATGATGTTGAGAAAACAGAATGTTCATGTGTGAAAGAATAAGACTGAACTCTTTTCTTATGCAAGAGCACATTGTGATTTAGATGAGTGATGTGAATTGCTAAATAATCACATATGGGACAACCAGGTGGATGCTTTCACTAATCTGCTCTGCCTCTCTGGTATCCTACCTTTTAAATATATGCTATACACAGCATTTCAGCTATATGCTACACTTTAATTCTCTAATGTTGATGCAGACTTGACAGAAAACAAATGTGAAACAGAAAAGTTTCCTTTGCATAAACTTCCCTGTATTTTTTCCAATATAGAGTTTCTAAATGTCATTATCAGAATATGTATCTCCCTACCATTATCTTAAAAACTCAGTCCAAACATTCAGATAACATTCTTATGGACTGCAAAACCCAGCATTCTCACCCTTTGCTCTGAGCTCCTACTTTCAAAAGCAGCATATAAATAGAGACACAGACACAGAGTACATGGATATACAGATGGAAAGATGGGACTGGGATGAACTGAGAGATTGGGACTGACATGTCTACACTATTGATACTATGTGTATGAAATAGATAGCTATTTTAACTATATAATGTGAACCTACTGTATAGCACAGGGAACTCTACTCAGTACTCTATGGTGACCTAAATGGAAAGGCAATCTAAAATATAAGGAATATATGTATAAGTACAGATGATTCATTCTGCTGCACAGCAGAAACTAAAACAACATTGTAAAGCAAACATACTCCAATAAAAATTAATTTTATAAGAAGAATAAAAGTCTGTAAATTCACAAGGGAGTTTCAAAATTTACTTATAGATGGTACATTTTGAGAAATAAAAGGGAAACTCCATTTGGTTATTTAATACATGTATTTATTTATTTATAAGTATTTAATGTATAATTGAATTTTTCCATCAGCAAAAACAGTCCATGTAGTACAAGCTACATAAGTTCTTTAACATAAAAACTATATTT
Organism: Nanger dama; assembly: GCA_917880005.1. Lineage (NCBI taxonomy): Eukaryota > Metazoa > Chordata > Mammalia > Artiodactyla > Bovidae > Nanger > Nanger dama. Next base: position 60,961,105 of record CAKJTW010000004.1, on the reverse strand, counting down.
ATTTCTCATTGTTTTAGCTGGAAACAGGAGGATATATTTTATGTTTGTTTTGACATCATTATTGGTTACAATAAAAATGAGATTGCAACACCTAATTAAAGAGAAAAGCAGCATATAAGACTCTCCAGCATGGACCCAGATCCTGCTTCCTTATCTTTATGGCTTCATCATCTCCTGGCTGTCGATGTCTCATATGGAAATATTTGAGTCTGTTTAATTTCTGGCCCATTGATCTTGTGTCACTCTTTATCCATGATCCATCCTTCTCTAGCTGCCTTCATTCTTGACACATTTCTTCCCTTATGTTATGGGAGAAGTACTTCTTCACCATGATTTTTCTCACATGGGGTCAGCTTTCTTAGACAGCTTTCTTGGCCCTTGGAACAACTGAGTTAGCCAAAAGTTGCATTTGGGCCTTTTGTAACATCTTGTGGAAAAACCCAAATGAACTTTCTGGCCAACACATATATGCATATAATTGTTAGTTTCTCCCATCATTTCTAGTATTAATTTCAACTGCTGCTTGTTCACTGAGCTTTGGAACTCCACACCCTGAATGATGCAGGTCTCATTAAGTGCCTTCCCTGATGGCCTATCAGGGACTCCAGCCTTATACCTGGTCATCAGCTTTTTCCCCACTTGAATTCTTCGTGGGCTTATTTGTTTGGCCAAGCTTTGCTGCCAATAGAACTATCTTTTGTTGTTTAGTCACTAAGTCATGTTCAACTCTCTGTGTCCCTATGGACTGTAGCCCTCCAGGCTCCTTTGTCTATGGGATTTCCTAGGCAAGATTACTGGGGTGGGTTGCCATTTACTTCTCTAAACAGAACTATCTAATGTCTGTCAAAGTTTCATCTTGTTTTTTCCCCTTAATTTCAAGTGCTATGAAGTTTCTCAAAAGCCCAGGATCTTTATTCAGCAATTTTCACATTGAAACATTCTGTACTCCTGAGAAATATTTTAAGAAATACAAAAGTCAAAGGTATATGACAACAAACTAAACAACTAAACTCCTAAACAAGAGTTTCCCCATGAATTTAGTTGTACCATGGGTGGTAGGGTGAAGTTCTAATGTTAACAGGTACAGAAACTAGGAAATGAAAAGGAAGTTCAGTTCAGTCGCTCAGTCGTGTCCGACTCTTTGCGACCCCATGAATCGCAGCACGCCAGGCCTCCCTGTTCATCACCATCTCCCGGAGTTCACTCATACTCACGTCCATCGAGTCAGTGATGCCATCCAGCCACCTCATCCTCTCTCGTCCCCTTCTCCTCCTGCCCCCAATCCATCCCAGCATCAGAGTCTTTTCCAGTGAGTCAACTGTTCGCATGAGGTGGCCAAAGTACTGGAGTTTCAGCTTTAGCATCATGCCTTCCAAAGAAATCCCAGGGCTGATCTCCTTCAGAATGGACTGGTTGGATCTCCTTGCAGTCCAAGGGACTCTCAGGAGTCTTCAACACCACAGTTCAAAAGCATCAACTCTTCAGCGCTCAGCCTTCTTCACAGTCCAACTCTCACATCCATACATGAGCACAGGAAAAACCATAGCCTTGACTAGACGGACCTTAGTCAGCAAAGTAATGTCTCTGCTTCTGAATATGCTATCTAGGTTGGTCATAACTTTTCTTCCAAGGAGTAAGCGTCTTCTAATTTCATGGCTGCAGTGATTCTGGAGCCCCCCAAAATAAAGGCTGACACTGTTTCCACTGTTTCCCCATCTATTTCCCATGAAGTGATGGGACCAGATGCCATGATCTTCATTTTCTGAATGTTGAGATTTAAGCCAACTTTTTCACTCTCTTCTTTCACTTTCATCAAGAGGCTTTTAGCTCCTCTTCACTTTCTGCCATAAGGGTGGTTTTATTAATATTACATGTCTTAGGACATCTCAGTCAGGCCTCTGATGGGGAATGAATAAAAATAAGAAGCCTTCAAAGGCAAGATTTGATCTGTAGTTTTAACTTAAAGGGGGATTCTCTGGTAGTTCAGCTGGTAAAGAATCTGCCTGCAATGCAGGAGAGTCTGCTTCAATTCCTGGGTTGGCAAGATTCACTGGAGACGGGAAAAGCTACCCACTCCAGAATTCTAGGGCTTCCCTGATGTCTCAGCTGATAAAGAATCCTTAAATAAAAGTTTGAATGATCCCATTAAAAATCTAATTAAGAAAAAGTGGATTGACCTATCACTCAGATGCCATTTATGAAAACATGCCCATCAGTTTATTTAAAACTACATCTAGTTAATGTCAAAATATGGATCCATCAAAATCCATACATGTTCAGATTATGGGGCTAGTCCAAGGAGAGGATATTTCAGCCCAAACTTTCAACAGTACTGAACTTCCAAGTTCAGTCTTAATGAAAAATGTTTCGTTGAACTAGTTAAACATGTGATGTGTTCTTTTTTCGCAAATTTATCTATGAGAAGGGATTTAGGACTATTCTTCTCCAGACTGGTCAGCAAAAATATATTTGGAGAGTGAGATTATTTGGGGTTGTAAATGTTTTAAATATTTAATGCACAATACAGATAAAACATGTGTACTCAGGAGAAAAATTATGACAGTAAGCATATAAAACCAAGTCAGATGGAAAAGAGTAAAAGGTAATACAGGTGTCCAATCTAAAACCTGTTATTTTTGCAAGATTGGAAGTAGGTGATATGTAGTTCCCAGGATGAGAATAAAGCTACCATAAAGATAAAGGGACTCAGGAAACATCAGCCAGTTAGACTGCCTCCTGCGGGCAATGGTATAGACCCAAGATGAGGGAGTTGAGCTGAATGACCTTGAAGGACCCCTCCAGCCTTGAGATTCTATCTCAAAATATTCTTCTCCTATAACCACATGTAAAATATAAATGTTGCTTCCTGAGATACAACCAAAAACCGATTGCTTTTTAATCATGTCAGAAAAGGGGTTACCTGCTAGTTAGGAGTTTATACCTTGACCCGGGGCTTCTTTCATCATAAATAATCAACACGGCACATTGCCATGCAAGGCAGGGTTGACCTCAGCACATTTTCCAGGATCCATCTTATTAGATGAAATGTGGAAAGCCCAGCTCTCTTTGGCCTTTGGGCAAGGAAAGTTTATTCATTGCTCTAGTCATGAATAGTCTGCAACTAAAGAAGAGAAACCATAAGCGTCTTATAAGATGTTAAGACCTGGTGGTAGGTTTGCTGTTATTTTTAAAATGGGTACAATATTCAAGAGTCATGTAGATACTTCAACAGTCTATATTCCCACCACCAGGAAACCCCAATATTTATTTCTTATATAAGTGATTGTGTACTAACAACTTTCATTAACTTTCAGCTCCAGAAATTTTACAATATACCATTCTGTTACATTAAAATAAACACTGAGTAAATCATCCTTATTATTATTATTGATGAAGACTTTAGCACATCAGTTAGAAATAGGTTTACCTGCTAGCAAGAACAGTTTTAATGTGTGTGTGTGTGTGTTTGTGTATATGAGTGTGCATGATTATTTGTCTTCACAATTAGAAATCTCACCACAGGCAATTCAGGGCTAGTAAAAGGTACAGGAGCCAGAATTGAATCTGCATTAATCCAAGGTCAGGGCCTGTGCTTTCACAATCATAACCATGTCAACATACTGAAGAGGACAGCCAATGGAACATCACCTTATTGTGTTAAGTTCTCAGTGTCAGTTCATCCTCTACTGAATATTTGGAGCATAAATGTAATTAACACTAAGAAAGTTGAAGGAACTTTTAGGACTTAGATAGCATGTTTAACAAACACAGATGAAGCCAATCCCTGAGTTAGACAAGATAATAAGATCATTGATTTGCTTAAAATATCCCAGATCATTAGGCCTAATAGACCCAATGCTATATTTTAAGACAGACTTTGAAAATAACAAGTTCATAATAATCTATAAGCAGATTCTGCTCATTTAATTAATTCCCACTGAAGGAATCACAAATTATTTTTAAAAAATTACTGGGAAAATGTGGTAACTCAGTTAAAAAAATAAGGCCTTTACTCCTACAGAGAAAATCCAAACAGATCTTAGAAAACATTTACCTTTGTCTAATTATTCATGATAGTCAACTTTATATGGAAATTACCAAATCTTAATACCCCATATGGCCAATCGTGTGTTTCCTTATCAGTCCACAATCAAAACAAAGCCCTAGACAGGCAATGACTTCAATATTTTCTGCAAATTAGAAGAAATTTTGAACAAACAAGGCTCAAGAGGATGATACTGTATCTTTCCTGAGTGATCAAATGTTTAAGATGAGGTAGAGTGGTTTCATCAGACCCAATCATGTCATTCCAAGATATGGTTTCTTTTTTTTGAAAATGTTATTGAAATATAGTTGATTTACACTGTTGTGCTAATTTCTCTAACGTGCAATTTTTGAATGAAGAATAATGACATTTGATAAATATATCAGACTAAATCAGTGAACTATATACCCATATTGGGGCTTCCCTGGTGGCTCTGTGGTAAAGAGCCACCTGCCAATGTAGGAGACACAGGTTCAATCCCTGGAGAAGATCCCCTGGAGAAGGAAATGTCAACCCATTTGAGTATACTTACCTGGAGAATTCCATGGACAGAGGAGCCTGGTGGGCTACAGTCCATGGGGTCACAAAAGAATCAGACATGACTTAGTAACTAAACAACACTAACAATACCCATACTGAATTAGAGTTGGTGTTCATCCCCTGATTTTACCAACACATTGAATGAATCTCCTTTTTTGTCCCTCCTTCCAATCCTCTTATTCTTTTCACACTCCCCCCTTTTAATTTTTTTAAAATTTATTTATTTATTTATTTTTTTAAAATTACAATACTGTATTTGTTTTGCCATACATTGACACGAATCAGCCATAGGTGAACACAATCTCCCAATGCCGAAGCCCCCTCCCACCTCCCACCCCACATCCTCTACTTGAATCATCCTGTGCATCAGCCCCATCACCTACCTACATTGAACATAGATTGGCGCTTCATTATGTCCTATGTTCTTTATGGTCTTCCCTGATTGCTAAGATGGTAATGAATCCACCTGTATTGCAGGAGACATGGGTTCAATCCCTGGGTTGGGAAGATCCCCTACACCTCCTAAAAGATACTTTCCAGTAATATACCACGTTTGTTTATACTTCAGGTTACAAAATATGTGTATATTTTTCTATTCATTCCTTTGTTTTTATATTCAGTATCTACTGAAAGATTCCTAGATGTCAATAGTTTGGCATCATTCTCTCTGGAAAACTGAAAAAGACAGCTTCTGGAAGGTACCATCACTAGCTGCCCCAAAGCCCAGTTAGAGCTAAAACTAGAATGACCATACACTAGTGTCCCAGGGATAGTCCTGGTTTATGCCTATTTTCTGACTATAGCCGTTTATGGTGTGATCTTCCAATCTTATGGTATTCTGGTTTGGAGAGTTAAATGTGCATTCTAATTAGAACCATAGGCAAAGTGGTTTCTTAAGTTGGTAACCACATCAGCCTGTCTTCCCATTTTTGTGCAGTCTCTAATAGTTAAGAAATCTTAGGTCCTGTGACTAGAAAGGTGGTGCCATTGTTTTTGCATGAATATGAGCCCTAATAACCACCAGAAAAAAGTCAACTACCTAGAACACTCTCTGCAGTATTAGCTTGTACAATAAAAGTGATTGTAACTAATATATGTTGTTCAGTAGCTCTGTCATGTTCAACTCTTTGCAACCCCGTGGACTGAGGCACACCAGGCTTCCCTGTCCTTCCCATCTCCTGGAGCCTACTCAAACTTATGTCCATTGAGTTGGTGATGCCATCCAACCATCTCATTTTCTGTCATCCCCTTCTCCTCCTGCCTTCACTCTTTCCCAGCATATTGGTCTTTTCCAATGAGTCAGTTCTTCATATCAGGTGGCCAAAGTATTGGAGCTTCAGCTTCAGCATCAGTCCTTCTTAGGACTGATATATATTAGATACTGAATATAAAAGCAAAGGAATGAATAGAAAAAAATTGCACATATTTTGTAACCTGAAGTATAAACAATGACTATTCAGAATTGATTTCCTTTAGGAAAAGGAGAAGGGAATGACAAACAACTTCAGTATTCTTGCCTTGAAAATCCCATGGATAATATGAAAAGCTAACATTTATTGACTCTATATTAAGTACCAGGCTGTGTGAAGGGCCCTCAGCCATCACTGAACTCTCAGCAACAGTCTTATAAGTTGAGCATGCTGACATCCATTTTCTTGTTGAGGACACTGAGCTTCTAATAACTGAAGTGAGATGCCCAAGGGGCCCAAATATAACCTCACTGGAACTGAACTAATGGGTGATATTTATGGATTCATTATTAAAACAATTCCACTCACAAATTATACAGAACCTATTCTCACTTGGTTGGGGAATGGTAGGGACAATGAATTTGAGTGGAGCAGGAGTCACAACCATTGTATTAAATGAGTTTGTGTGGTTTCTCACTTTCTCATGGAACCTGGTGGATTCAAGGACTCCTAGCATTCCCTCTGACCACCTCCTTATCACTCCCCTTTCCATTTCCTGCATATGCATATGACCTTCTTTGTCAGTAGAAAACAATGTGTGTTTAACTTTTGTCCTATGACTTTAAGGCTTTGAGCACCATCTTTTATCTAATTCCTAAACATATAGCTTAAACATCTACCTAGTGTTTGCTTGTAGAAAGCTTAGTGTCCCAACCCATAATAGAGAATTTTTACTGATGCTTTCAAGACCTGACTGATATTCTTAATCTCCCATTTTACTTTTAAACTTCTTTTCTCCAGCTTTATGAGATGTAATTGACATAGAAAGCTGTGTGATTTTAAGGTACAGGTGTTGTCTTGAAACAATTAAATATTGCAAAAGATGACTATCATAATGTTAGCTTGCATTTCCATCATATCACATAATTACATTTCATTTTTTGATAACATTTAAGATCAACTCTTAACAACATTCTAATCCCACTCTCTTTTATTTTTCAATCTTTATTTTATATTGGAGTATAGTTGAATAACACTGTTGCTTCAGTTTCAGGTGCAAAGTGATTCAGTTATACAAACATCTCTCTCTCTTAAATATCCCAGCCACATTCTCTGATCACTGCTTGCTACACATTTCTTACAATATCACTTGAACAAGTCTGTTGGACAGAGTAGACCTTGGCTGAAAATTTGGTGAAAATATAGAGTGATCATGGCACTGAAAGGAAACCACACCACAGTGGAAGACTGAGTGTCAGTCTCCTTACATTCACCTGCTCTTCTCCAGCTCTGGATATCTTACTGGCCTCTCCCTTCATAAATCCCCATTCCCTGGAAACATCAAATCTTCAAATTAAATTATTTCTTTTATTCCATCTTTCCACGTAGTCCCAGGTCCCAGAAAAAAAAATAATTTCCTACAGTTATTAAATAATTCCAAAAGCAATACACAAAAACATCCCTCTACAGCCGAATAACCACTTCACCCAGAGAAAGTCAATTCCTTTTGCTGTTAAACTCTCCATTTAACTGCCTTTGTCTGTACTTTCTTATAACCACTATATTCATTGAGCTGCCTTCCCAAACAGAGGAGCAAGCTCTCTTTCTTCCGTTACTATTCTAGAACAAGGAAATCCTGACATCAGCTTTTAAGCCAGCAATTTTCTTCTAATGATAGAAATAAAATATATTTAATTAATCACTAAAAATGTATTTATTGAGCACCTGTAATGTTTCAGAAATGTGGCAAAGATTATGGGGCTATAAAGCAGCATAATATACAGACCCTCAAGGAGATTTCAAGTCAGTTGAAGATAGTATATTTTCCAAGAACAAATAAAAAGAGAAAGAGCATAAAAGGCTAGATACTTTTCCCACAATCCCTTCTCCTAGCCAGTTAGCCAAAACTGGTTTGAAGATTAAAAGCAAAGCATCTATGGAAAGAAACATGTCCTTTAAACTTTATGTAAATTAAATTATAACTATCCAATGCTTATATTTATTTTCCAAATCCTCATATATCTCTGGAGTAAGTGATGATTCCTGGAGTAAAACATGCTTTGCAAAAAAATATTGTAACACTATTTTGTTAAATATCTTAGTGCACACAAAGTAGAAAACAGACTGGTGAAAAACACTTTACCATGGAAAGTCTAAGATGAATACTTTTGGTTCAGAAGAGATAATTGTTTTGTTTTTTATATTGGGAAGTGTTTAAAAGACTTCCATGAACATAAAGCTGGTGTCATTCTATAAATCAACCCCAAGGAAAAACCAGCTAATTGAACAAACTTGGCAAAGATGCATTCTCCTGGGATCAATTAGATAAGAATAGGATACATGACATGGAATAACAGACTGGTTCCAAATATGAAAAGGAGTACATCAAGGCTCGATATTGTCACCCTGATTATTTAATTTATATACAGAGTATGTCATGAGAAACGCTGGGCTGGAAGAAGCACAAGCTGGAATCAAGATTGCTGGGAGAAATATCAGTAACCTCAGACATGCAGATGACACCACCCTTATGGCAGAAAGTGAAGAGGAACTAAAAATCTCTTGATGAAAGTGAAAGAAGATAGTGAAAAAGTTGGCTTAAAGCTCAACATTCAGTAAATTAATTCATGGCATCTGGTCCCATCACTTCATGGGAAATAGATGGCGAAACAGTGGAAACAGTGTCAGACTGTACTCTTGTCTGGAAAATCCCATGGATGGAGGAGCCTGGTAGGCTGCAGTCCATGGGGTCGCTAAGAGTCGGACACAACTGAGCGACTTCACTTTCACTTTTCATTTTCATGCATTGGAGAAGGACATGGGCAACCCTCTCCAGTGTTCTTCCCTGGAGAACCCCAGGGACAGGGGAGCCTGGTGGGCTGCCGTCTATGGGGTCACACAGAGTCTAACACGACTGAAGCGACTTAGCAGTAAAATCACTGAAGATGGTGATTGCAGCCATGAAATTAAAAGAGGCTTACTCCTTGGAAGGAAAGTTATGACCAACCTAGACAGCGTTTTCAAAAGCAGAGACATTACTTTGCCAACAAAGGTCCATCTAATCAAGTCTATGGTTTTTCCAGTGGTCATGTATGGATGTGAGAGTTGGACTGTGAAGAAAGCTGAGCACAGAAGAATTGATGCTTTTGAACTGTGGTGTTGGAGAAGACTCTTGAGAGTCCCTTGGACTGCAAAGAGATCCAACCAGTCCATCCTAAAGGAGATCAGTCCCAGGTGTTCATTGGAAAGACTGATGCTAAAGCTGAAACTCCAATACTTTGGCTACATCATGCCAAAGACGAAAGAAGAGTTGACTCACTGGAAAAGACCCTGATGCTGGGAGGGCAGGAGGAGAAGGGGATGACAGAGGATGAGATGGCTGGATGTCATCACCAATTCAATGGACATGACTTTGAGTGAACTCTGGGAGTTGTTGATGGACAGGGAGGCCTGGCGTGCTGTGATTCATGGGGTTGCAAAGAGTCAGACACAACTGAGCCACTGAACTGAACTGAGGAGAAATGAGCTTTTGCCTTCTTTCTTCTATGGCAGTTTCATGCATCCACTGCAGGTTTCTCACTGACCAGGTATGGAGGCTAGATGGACCTTTCAAGCAAGAAAACAAAAGCATCTTTTATAGTTGTACTTCCCCAGTCTCAAGGGATAAGCTCCACTCACAGGAATATGCAATTATTCCCAGGAACCCCAGCGGCGTTCATCTGCAGGCAGGTTACACCTTCGGTCTCATTCAGAATTTCTGTCCTTATTCTTTCTCCCTTCTTAGGACGAGTCAGTAATCTACAGTGTTTGAGATGTAAAGACTGATGGCAGCCTGGTTTTCCAACTTTCAAGACAAAGAGCTTTCAAAGCTTAAATGAACTGCATAAGCAGATTCTAACTATGGACCCTTAAAAAGGCAAAGGATTTCACTTTGAAATCAGATAGAACTGAGTTTGAAGCCAGGTTTTCCAAAGCAATCTAGCTGAGCAATTTGAACTAACATTTAGCTATTATGAGCCTCAGTATCTGTGTGTGCATGCTCAGCTGTTTCAGTTGTGCCTGACTCTTTGCGACCCTATGGACTGTAGCCCATCAGGCTCTTCTGTCCATGGGATTTTTCCAGGCAAGAATACTGGAGTAGGTTACTATGCCCACCTCCAGAAGATCTTCCCCCAGGGATCAAACCCACATCACTTATTTCTCCTTCATTGGCAGGCAGAATCTTTATCACCTGGGAAGCCCCAGCCTCAGTATACTTAGTTCTAAAATGGAAATAACAGTTCATTCTGAGGTTTAGTAGTGATGACATCATCTCTGAGTTATTCTCCCTTTATTCATCATTGGAACTGTCTATGATATTAGCTTATGCCATGCAAGCATTCTGACTGTTCCAAGTCTTTCTGGTATATACATTCATAGCATCAAGCACATCTCCTCAATTTATCACAATTGAAATTTTCTATTTATTCCAGTGTGTGATTGAAATGTGTCTTCTACCAGATCATAAGCTTCTTCGGGATAAGCACTGTTTTTTGTTTGTTTGTTTGTTTGTTGTGTTTTGTTGTGCTCTGTTTTGTTCTTTGATTCAGTAGAAACGTCCCAAGGGCACACAGAGATGCCTAGCCCATGATTGGCACACACAGACATTGATCAAGTGAAATTTTACAACCTTGCAAAAATAATGTTTTCCAATTTCACAGGTGAGAAAGCTGCTGCTCCCAAAGAACCATTTTCCTAAAGTGACATCAGTAATAAATGGAAAGCCTGAGATGCAGACCTAAAAGTGATTCTCTAGAGTCAATACACTGTCTATTAAGATAGACAATGTCTTATTACCATCTTCTTCTTTTACAGATGAATAAATAGAAGCTTAGAGGATGATAAATAACTTTCCCAGGCAGATATTTGCATAGCCAGGGCTCAAGCCTGTGTCTCCAATTAGATGTCCAGACTGCCTTTCTCTAACCTATTTCCTGTACACCATAAAAACCTTCTCAGGATGGAGCCTTAACTCTCCTCCCCGCCATCTGCCCAGGATTTGACTGATTCAGGCAGTAGTGGGTTTTGTTGTTGTTGTTGTTGTTGTTGTTCTCTCAATGAGCTAATGCAGTCAGTCCCACCAGAGTCTTAGATTGGCCTGGCACTGGATGGGAAGTAGACTTCTGCTGCCACCTGTTTGCTTGTTCTAGCATTTACTGGGCAACATTTTCCCTGAACACTTCTGACAAGCAGTCAGTCCTTGTTAACATGTGGAAATGTACCTTGGGATCTACCAAAATGGAGTTCGGGAGTGGAGGTCCTTGAGTGATTAAAAGAGGTTGCAAGTGTCACCAGTTCTGGTGCATGTTGCTGCTGCTGCTAAGTCGCTTCAATCATGTCTGACTCTATGTGACCCCATAAACGGTAGCCTACCAGGCTCCCCCATCCCTGGGATTCTCCAGGCAAGAACACTGGAGAGGGTTGCCATGTCCTTCTCCAATGCATGAAAGTGAAAAGTGAGAGTGAAGTCATTCAGTCATGTCCGACTCCGTGACCCCATGGACTGCAGCCTACCAGGCTCCTCCATGCATGAGATTTTCCAGGTAAGAATTCTGGTGCATAGAGGTGAACAATCTGCTTTTAGGATCCGCGAGAGTACCCATGCTTCTCACAGCTGCAGAGAGTCTTGGTAGATGTGCCTTTGGGGCCCAAGTGTGGACTCTGAATCCTGGGCTCTTGTAAGCCAGGAGAGATACAGGCTTCAGTCAAGCATTTCAGATGTAAATTTTTCAGCCTGCTAACTGAAATAAATTCAGAAGACAACAGGAAACTGATTCAATCTTGGTAATATTACTTTTGCCTAGGAAGCCTTGCCTGGTCCACCAAGAATAGAAAAAGGATGTTCCTGCAGGCTAGTCTTAGTATCTGTTCAGTTCAGTTCAGTTCAGTTGCTCAGTCGTGTCCGACTCTTTGCGACCCCATGAACTGCAGCACGCCAGGCCTCCCTGTCCATCACCAACACCCGGAGTTCACTCAGACTCACGTCCATTGAGTCCGTGATGCGATCCGGCTGTCTCATCCTCTGTCATCTCCTTCTCCTCTTGCCCCCAATCCCTCCCAGCATCAGAGTCTTTTCCAATGAGTCAACTCTTCGCATGAGGTAGCCAAAGTACTGGAGTTTCAGCTTTACCATCATTCCTTCCAAAGAAATCTCAGAGCTGATCTCCTTCATAATGGACTGATTGGATCTCCTTGCAGTCCAAGGGATCTCAAGAGTCTTCTCCAACACCACAGTTCAAAAGCATCAGTTCTTTGGCTTGACTTCTATTCACTCTAAGTGAAGACAGAGAGAGTAAAACAAACATCATATGATAGTGCTAATGAAGAATCTAAAAGTAATACAAGTGAACTTATTTGCAAAATAGAAACAAATTCACAGACTTAGAGAATGAACTTATGGTTACCAAGGGAGAAGGCTGGCGGCGATGATAGAGAGTTTGGTTATCTAGATCCATCATTTAAAGGGCACAGCTGGAATATCTGTGACCCATCTCAAGTCTGTTTCATACTGTGGTACCAGAACACTGATAGGAAAAAACTTGTTAAATATTTTAAATTATGCTCTGCTTTTGAAATTACTTTGAATTCTCTGGATTCTGTACTCAACCATACACAGTTTGAGGACAAGAACTAGGCTTACCTTGCTCTTTCAGCCCTCATCCCTTACACAGAATCAGGAACAGCCTATGTTCTCAAGAAATTAGAAGACACAAACAGGCAGCTCTATTTTAAAACAAGTTAGAGGTTGAAGTGTGAATATACATTCAATGAAGTGGGTGTGTAATTTTTCCTCCAGGGACCATGACTAGTTTCTGTTTATAAGATCACAGGTAGCCTTCTCTTCATTGATTGTTAATATCTAAATGCTTCTGTTAGATATTAATATCTAAATGCTTCTACTACCTAAATGCTTCTGGAGGAGAAGGGGATGAGAGAGGATGAGATGGTTGAATGGCATCACCAACTTGATGGACATGAGACTGAGCAAGCTACAGGAGCTGGTTGGTGATGGACAGGGACACCTGGCATGTTGCAATCCATGAGGTCAAAAGAGTCGGACACAAATGAACAACTGAACTGAAATGAAATGCTTCTATAAACCTGGAGTCAGTGCAGTTTCACAGGAGACTCCCAGATAATACATTTCATGAACTGTGCCCACTTTGGCAGCTTTCTGCCCTCTTGGCATGCTTACAAATATATGTGACATAGGATAACTTTCTTCTCATAGAGCTGTCTTAAATGAAATTAACCATATACACACTAAGCAACAGGGGACTCAATTATACAGAATCCTTCAAAATTGCTGGCCCACTTTTATATGCTGGCTTTCATCCCACCCACTGTGGACTTTGCCTCCTTCTTCATGATCATTAATAAAATCCTGGCTATGGTACTTGTTAAAGCGTTTTCTAGAATATCATTAAGTGCAGAGAGTTGGGTCATTTGCATACTTTTCCATCCAGAATAATAAAAATTATTGTTATTAACAGTATGTTTGTGTAGTCAATATTTTTATGTATTGATCTCCCACCAGATAGCAGGTGCTTTAATATGTTGCCTTTTATTGATTGCATACTCTAAGCTTGATACTCTTAACTTAATTGTACCAATGAGAAAACTCAAACCTAGAGAGATTAAATAATTTCGCTGAGACTATCCAGCTACTAATTGGTGTTTCTGAGATTCATCTCAAACCTACCTGGTTCCAGCTCTCTATTGCATTTCCCCTGGTGGTGCTGTGTGACTCTATCATTCCTTAAACACTGACTCACACTTCCTCAAAGGTGGCCTACTAATTCTATCCAACACATACTCTATCCTGGAAGCAGGCATTCACACTCACAATTATATTTCAGAGCAGTCAAATTCTGGGACCTTAGATCACTTAGGGACTGGCAATAATTACAGATATCCAGGTTCTAATTCCAGATATTCTGCCTTAATTGGTCTGGGGTGAGCTCAGAAATTCAATTTTTAAAAAAGTTTTCTGTCAATTTAAATGTGCAGCAAAGTTTGCATACAGCATGCATATGAATACCCTGGGGATTTGTTAGGGAAGATCTTGTTTCTGAAGAACTGGGATTGAGCCTAAGTTTCTACATTTGCAAAACACCCTCAGTGACACCAACATTACTGGTCCATAAACTCTTTGATTTTTTTACTTTTTTATTTTATATTGCAGTATAGTTGATCAACAAGTTTGTGTTAGTTTCAGGTATACAACAAACTGATTCTGTTATGCTTATATGTGTATCTATTCTTTTTCAAATTCCTTTCCCATTTAGATTATTACAGAACGTTGAACAGAGTTCCCTGTGCTATATAGTGAATCTTTTGTTAGTTATTCATGTTTGTTGTTGTTGGTTATACATTTTTAAAATAATATTTATATGTTTGGCTGTGCTGGGTCTTTATAGCTGCTCACGGTTTTTCTCTAGTTGTGGCAAGAGGGGGCTACTTTCTAACTACGGTGTGTGGATTTCTAATTATAGTGGCTTCTCTTGTTGTGGAGCATGGGTTCTGGGGCATACAAGCTACAGTAGTTGTGGCTTCTGGGCTCTAGAACACAAGCTTAATAGTTGCGGCACATGGGCTTATTTGCTCTGGAGTATATGGGGTCATAAAAGCAAGACCGGGAGCTGACTGTGGCTCAGATCATGAACTCCTTATTGCCAAATTCAGACTGAAATTGAAGAAAGTAGGGAAAACCGCTAGACCATTCAAGTATGATCTAAATCAAACCCCTTATGAATATACAGTGAAAGTGAGAAATAGATTTAAGGGCCTAGATCTGATAGATAGAGTGCCTGATGAACTATGGAATGAGGTTCCTGACATTGTATGGGGAGACAGGAATCAAGACCATCCCCATGGAAAAGAAATGCAAAAAAGCAAAATAGCTGTCTGGGGATGCCTTACAAATAGCTGTGAAAAGAAGAGAAGCAAAAAGCAAAGGAGAAAAGGAAAGATATAAGTACCTGAATGCAGAGTTCCAAAGAATAGCAAGGAGAGATAAGAAAGCCTTCTTCAGAGATCAATCCAAAGAAATAGAGGAAAACAACAGAATGGGAAAGACTAGCGATCTCTTCAAGAAAATTAGAGATACCAAGGGAACATTTCATGCGAAGATGGGCTCAATAAAGAACAGAAATAGTATGGACTTAACAGAAGCAAGAGATTAAGAAGAGGTGGCAAGAATACACAGAAGAACTATACAGAAAAGATCTTCACGACCAAGATAATCACTATGGTGTTATCACTCACCTAGAGCCAGACATCCTGAAATGTGAAGTCAAGTGGGCCTTAGAAAGCATCACTGCAAACAAAGCACTGGCCACAGGACTGGAAAAGGTCAGTTTTCATTCCAGTCCCAAAGAAAGGCAATGCCAAAAAATATTCAAACTACCGCACAATTGCACTCATCTCACATGCTAGTAAAGTCATGCTCAAAATTCTCCAAGCCAAGCTTCAGCAGTACATGTACAGTGAAATTCCAGATGTTCAAGCTGGTTTTAGAAAAGGCAGAGGAACCAGAGATCACATTGCCAACATCCACTGGATCATCAAAAAAACAAGAGAGTTCCAGAAAAACATCTATTTCTGGTTTATTGACTATGCCAAAGCCTTTGACTATGTGAATCACAATAAACTGTGGAAAATTCTGAAAGAGATGGGAATACCAGACCACCTGACCCACTTCTTGAAAAACCTATATGCAGGTCAGGAAGCAACAGTTAGAACTGGACATGGAACAACAGACTGATTCCAAATAGGAAAAGGAGTATGTCAAGGCTGTCTATTGTCACCCTGATTATTTAACTTATATGCAGAGTACATCATGAGAAATGCTGGGCTGGAAGAAGCACAAGCTGGAATCAAGACTGCTGGGAGAAATATCAGTAACCTCAGATATGCAGATGACACCACCCTTATGGCAGAACGTAAAGAGGAAAGTAAAAAGCCTCTTGACGGAAGTCAAAGAGAAGAGTGAAAAAGTTGGCTTAAAGCTCAACATTCAGAAAACGAAGATCATGGCATCTGGTCCCATCACTTCATCGGAAATAGATGGGGAAACAGTGTCAGACTTTATTTCACTGGGCTCCAAAATCACTGTCGATGGTGATTGAAGCATGAAATTAAAAGACGCCTAGTCCTTGGAAGAAAAGTTATGACCAACCTAGATAGTATATTGAAAAGCAAAGACTACTATGCTAACAAAAGTCTGTCTAGTCAAGGCTATGGTTTTTGCAGTGGTCATGCATGGAGGTGAAAATTGGACTGTGAAGAAAGCTAAGCACCGAAGAATTGATGTTTTTGAACTGTGGTGTTGGAGAAGACTCTTGAGAGTCACTTGGACTACAAGGAGATCCAACCAGTGCATTCTAAAAGAGATCCGTCCTGGGTGTTCTTTGGAAGGAATGAATCTAAAGCTGAAACTCCAGTTCTTTGGCCATCTCATGTGAAGTGTTGACTCACTGGAAAAGTCTCTGATGCTGGGAGGGATTGGGAGCAAGAGGAGAAAGGGACGACAGAGGATGAGATGGCTGTATGGCATCACTGACTTGATGGACATGAGTCTGAGTGAACTCTGGGAGTTGGTGATGGACAGGGAGGCCTGGCGTGCTGCAGTTCATGGGGTCACAAAGAGTCGGACATGACTGTGACTGAACTGAACCGAACTGAACTTATATGGGATATGCCAGATCAAAGATCTAACCTGTGTCTCCAACATTGGCAGGGAAACTCTTTACCACTAAGGCACCAGGAAAGCCCTTGTTATCCATTTTAACTATGTGAATGTATATATGTCAATCCCAAACTCTCTATCTCTTCCCCCAACTCCCCTGCTCCAGGAACCATAACTGTTTTCTCTAAGTCTGTGAGTCTGTTTATGTTTTGTAAATAAGTTCATCTATGTCATTTTTCTTTAGATTCTACCTATAAGTGATAGCATCTGATGTTTCACTTTCTCTACCTGACTTACTTTATTTATTCAGTGTGATAATCTCTAGGTTCATCCATGATGCTGCAAATGGCATTATTTAATTATCTTTAACGAGTAATATTCCATTGTATATATGTACTGCATCTTCTTGGTCCATAAACTTCAATGCTCTAGAACTTGCACTGTTTCTCCTCCCAGCTGGCCTGGCTTTCTCTTCTCCAGGAGTGCTCCTTCTGGGATAAACTCTCCTCCCTTGGGTTTACAATGTGGTTTCAGTTGCTGTCAGATTCAGTAAATCATGTGA
This sequence comes from Nanger dama, assembly GCA_917880005.1. Lineage (NCBI taxonomy): Eukaryota > Metazoa > Chordata > Mammalia > Artiodactyla > Bovidae > Nanger > Nanger dama. The sequence continues at coordinate 60,943,820 of CAKJTW010000004.1, read as the reverse complement.
AAGCTCTGGTTTCCACTAAAACATCCTGTTAGCTGAGTAGAATAGAGGGTGCTATGTAGTGAAGTCCAGGTCACAAGTTCATTGCCTGCATTTAATGCCCACAGGGATCAGTTAGCTTTTCTGTACCCCTAGCCACAGTCCCCAGGCTGGCCATCCACCAGATGTTTATGACTGGCCCTGAGGGATGGACAGTGCATCCATCATGCACAACATACTCACTAGAAAAGCAACCAGAGTCTGATTCTTCCCCTACAAAGAGGTCAACTGGATTATCTTGACAGGAAATAAGCAGTCAACAATATCAACTATAATTGGATGGTTATATGTTCTAGACACTATACTAAGCATGTTAGAATTTGCATAATATTCTATGACAAATGTAGTCATATCTCCATTTTTTGGATGAGGAAATGGGCTCATGATTTTAATCTCTGATAGCAATTAGCCTGTAAACAGCCTGGAGTACAAGATCGTAGGCTAGGATGCTACATGCTAAACAGCATAAATTAGGGATAACAGATGATTTGCAACCTTATTAGGATTGGAAGCTTAATGGTACATTCTTTTAAGCCCTATGATACCTATTGTTCTCAGTATCATCTCCTCAGTTTATAGTGGTAGTGATTGCCTCACTGATTCATTGTGATTTTAGTGAAGCATGAATCCAACTGTGTGTATATTTAAACAAACAAATAAACAAAAACAATCGACTCTATGATATTGTATGTATTTCAGCTACATCTAAGAGGAACAGCAATGTATCTTTTCAAGTGTCCTGGCCCTTGTGGTGTACCTTTTGATTTACCCCAGTTTACAAGGAACTAATTATGGCTTAGGAACCTGGGAATTGCTTCATTCAGTTTTTGAGGTTTGATTCCAATGTATTTGACTAATAGGGTCTGATTTGTTTTCATAAGTATAGTAACACTAATTTGTGTGTAGTTGTTAACTCTTCAAGCAAAAACTCAAGGGGAAGCTATATCTGTGCTGTTTTGATAGTCACAGATATAAATTTTTGAAATTTATTGTGAATATTTGAATATTAAAAATGGGGGAACCTATGGTTACAGTAAGGTCTAAAGACTAGAAAATTTAGTGCTAAATTCAATTGCTAAAATATTTCATAGCTCACTTGGTAAAGAATCCACCTGCAACACAGGAGACCCTGGTTTGATTCCTGTGTGGGGAAGCTCTGCTGGAAAAAGGATAGACTACCCACTCCAGCATTCTTGGGCTTCCCTGGTGGCTCAGCTAGTAAAGAATCTACTTGCAATGCAGGAGACCTGGGTTCAGTCCCTGGGTTGAGAAAATCCCCTGGAGAATGAAACAGCTACTCACTCTAGTATTCTGTCCTGGAGAATTCCACGGACTGTATAGTCAATGGGGTTGCAAAGAGCTGGAAATGACTAAGCAACTTTCCCTTTCCCTTTATAAGTACCAGATTAGGACAATGTTCTGGAGGCATTCCCCATTAGCTTTGCTTGTTCAGTTCATCAATTATAGTCTCATTCTAAATCAAGCCAGTCGATTAGCCAACAAGTTTTTATTGACAACTCTGTATACCGGGAATTATCCTCAGCCCGAGAAATTGAACCAGTCAGACATAAGCCCTGCCCACGTAGAGACTGTGTCCTTTCTTATAAAATAATTTTTTTTTTTTTTTATTAAAATGTTTTGTTGCTTTGCTATTCCTCTTCATCTTGTTGTTCAGTCACTAAGTTGTGTCCAACCCTTCATGAGCCCATGGACTGTAGCAAGCCATGTTCCTCTATCCTCCACTACCTCCCTGAGTTTACTCAAATTCATGTCCATTAATTTGGTGATGCTATCAAACCATCTCATACTCTGCCACTCCCTTCTCCTTTTGCATTCAATCTTCTGCAGAATCTGGGTCTTCTCCAATGAGGCTACTCTTTACATCGGGTGGCCAAAATATTGTAGCTTCAGCTTCAGCATTAGTCCTTCCAAAGAATATGCAATGTGGAATCTTTCATTTTATTGGAAGACATATATAATCTTATGAATACTTTGCTTTAGAGTTAGAGTTCTTCAGGGTGCTCCAGGCAATAGTAAAAATAAAACTCATGGATTCCTGCTATTTCTAATTGAAATATCTCCCTAAACTCCCTCTCCCCCAGATATTCTCTGAATCTTCTTCCTGCTTTATTTCCTTACTGATATCACTCTCTGAAATTATTTATTTATATCTTTACACATTCTGCCTATCTTTCCTGCACTGGATGTAAATTCTAGGACCACAGAAGTTCTTGTTAATTTGTTGGTGTGTCAGCAAAACCAGAACAGAGCCTAGAAGATAGAAGGTGTTCAAACAATATTCCTTGGATGGATGAATGAATAAATAAATGAATGACTATTAGCCACGGACTCAGCAGAAGAAAATTTCACACTGGATGAGGGGTTAAATAAAGATGGATTTTAGACTCTTTTACTTAACCATAAGATTTTTATTTTACTGGACTCTGAGGGAGAGGGAGAGGGTGGGATGATTTGGGAGAATGGCATTGAAACATGTATACTATCATGTAAGAAATGAAGCACCAGTCTATGTTCAATACAGGATACAGGATGCTTGGGGCTGGTGCATGGGATGATCCAGGGAGATGATATGGGGTGGGAGGTGGGAGGGGGCTTTGGCATTGGGAGATCATGTACACCTGTGGCTGATTCATGTCAATGTATGGCAAAACAAATACAGTATTGTAATGTAGAATAAAGTATTTTAAAAAAAGATTTTGATTTTACAATTCAGTTTCCTGATTTGCCATTAATAATAGTCACTTCTAGAACCTACAATATGTGATCAGGATGATTTGGTGGCTAGTGATCCAAGAACACTCTGGTCATCTCAAAACAGAAGTTAATATTGGCATTTACCTATTGTGTTGTGCTATGTGTTTCAGTCTTCAAAGAATTCTCTCATGAAACATTTTGTTTTTCCTTTTGCATCTCTTAAAAACCATTTCATTAATTTAAGATTCTTTACATTTTTGCTAGGGACCACTGAATTGCTTTCCTAAAATTTTTAAAATGAAGTTGGTGACAAACCAGAGGAAGTAAGGTATTTGGAGTTTTCAATTATCTTAAGCACAAGTGATAATAGGTATAAAATTGGCCTCTAATGGCTTAAGTGTATGGCCATTTACAGGAGGATGTTTAAAGAGTATAAAAGTATGGGTTGTATATACAAAGTTGTTATTGGTCACCATAATATTAAAATAAGAGCCTAAAACTTGAAGCATCAGCAAACTGGTTTGGTTTTGGAAGATATAAAAAGAAAAAAATCCATATTTTTTTAGTAATTATCATTGTGAATCTCTACAATGTAGCTAGACAGTGGACCAAGAGGATCAGGTACTCAGTATGTATTAATTCCTTTAAACTTCAAACTTTACTATAGTCTTGTGTGGTAGATGTATCATCACCATTTGACAGATGCAGAAACTGAGGGCCAAAGAAATAGGGCTAATGAGGAACCAAAGCTGGATTTTGATCCAGATAATACCACATTCTTTGCATATTTCAACACTGCCTCCTGTGGTCCAGGATGATATTACACACAGGATAAATGGCAACCCACTCCAGTACTCTTGCCTGGAGAATTCCATGGACAGGGGAACCTGATGGGCCACTGTCCATGGGGTTGCACAGAGTCAGACACAACTAAAGCGACTTTGCACCATACATGCATTGGAGAAGGAAATGGCAACCTACTCCAGTATCCTTGCCTGAAGAACCCCAGAGGCAGAGGAGCCTGGTGGGTTGTAGTCCATGGAGCTGTACAGAGTTGGACACGACTGAAGCAACTTACCAGCAGCAGCAACATAAACGCATGAAACGTGTTAGTGCATTTTTAGCCACTAAGTTGTGTCCAACTCTTTGCAACTCCATGGTCTGCAGCCCACAATGTTCCTCTGTCTATGGGATTTTTCAGGCAAGAATACTGGAGTGAGTTGTCATTTCCTTCTCCAAAACATGAAAGGTATGTATTTTCTTTTACACTGTTGTTTAGTTGCTAAATTTTGTCTGACTCTTCCTGACCCTGTGGACTGGCAGCAAGCCATTCTTCCCTGTTCTTCATTATCTCCTAAATTTTGCTCAAACTCATGCCGTTGAGTTAGTGACATCCTCCAACCATCTCATCCTCTATTGCCCCTTTCTCCTGTCCCTCTCAATCGTTACCTAGTAATGTGCCTCTGGAGATATATTCCTTGAAGTTTCTAGATGTATTACATACATATTTATCATGGGCTTCCTTGGTGGCTCAATGGTAAAGAATCTGCCTGCAATGTGGGAGACACAGGTTTGATTCCTGGGTCAGGAAGATTCCCTTGAAAAACAATAGTTACCTACTTAAGTTTTCTTCCCTGGAGAATTCCATGGACAAAGGAGCCTGACAGGTTACAGTCCATAGGGTTGCACAGAGTTGGACATGACTGAGAGACTTATCCTTTCACTTTTTTTTTTTTTTTCTTACATACATATCACTTTTTTTTTTTCTGGTGGTAGGATTATGAGTAATCATTATTTTATAATTTATATTTATTGTTTTAAACTTCTACAAAGAAGATAAGCAACATTTTAAATTCATATTTTAAAATATCGGATGGGCTTTTGGAGGACATCTATAAATCTTTGGAGACTGATTTCAAAAAGTGCTAACCATGCCTTGAAACTACTGCAAGCAGCAGACTATTAGCCTGGTGGGTCACTGCTCTGCTTCACAATCACATATCTGAAGATAACCTATTCACTAAGTCAAATCCAAAATGTCTTCCACTTTTGCTGCTTTTCTTGCAACTCAATAGCTAATAGAATGCCATATTCAAATAGTATTGAGCTACTGAATGTGCTTTTCCCAGTGTGTTGAGTTTGAAAATCGCTATATAAGTTATTGCTACAATTATTTTCCACCTTCATCTGCCAAAAGAGAAATCAATTCAGCCCACATCTTAACTGCAAGGCTTCTATAAAAGATCATTGTCCGCAGCTACTCTATACATGGATCTTTGAAATTAGACCCCCACAAGGCAACATAAATTTTAGAAGAGTAAACTTTAACTGCCAAGCAGTCTCTAAGACTATTTGAAACATGATTTGGGGAACTCCAACTCAATGTCCATTACGCAAAAGACTTCACCTTTGTTTAGGACCTAATGATCTCACCCAATAACGTGGTCATCTCCAGTAGGTCACTTGGTCTTTATCTCAGTTTCTAATTGTGTAAAATGGAAACTGTCATGTCTGAAGTTCACTCAACAGGCATTTTCTGATCTTTGTTGGTTGCAATGCAATCAGAGGAACCTGTGGTTATTACAGGATCCTGAACAGCAAGTTTGCAGAATAGGTCTACCCTCTGTTTCCACTTCTTACTTGATACAGGCATTGGTAAGTCCCTGGAACTTCCTGAGCCTCATTTTCTATTCTTGAAGTATGCATCCTTCAGGGTTGTTGTGGATAGGAAATAAAATAATGTGTGTAAAGAACTTGGCACAAAGGCAGTCACACAGTGAGTGCTCCATGGAAGGGAGAGGCAACTATCTAAAGATTAGATGCAAATTGGGTCAATATTGACTCTTGTTGTTAATGTTCTGTAATTGTCTTTTGTTGATAGGATAAAAATTACATACATATGTGTGTGTATGTATTCATTATTGAAAAATTGGCAAACAGAAAATGGGGCTGAGACCCATAATTCTATCACTGCCATCTACTATCATTTAAAACTACTGTTATCATTTTGGCATTTTCCTTTTCCATTTTTTAAAATTCTATAAGTATTTTTACATATAAAGGCATACACATTTATGCAAGTTTTGTTATGCTTCCTTTAGTTACTAGCAAAACATAAATACTTAATATTGCTACTACAAATTTGGGAAAGTTTTAATTAATATTTTAATTATATGTTATCATACACAAATTTTATTTAGAAAGTATAGATAGTAAATAAGAAAATTATAATCATTTGCAATTTCACAAGCCAGAGATAGCTAGTACTGACATTTGAAGATAAATTCTTCTGGTCTTCTTTATATGCATACACCTATGATTTAATCTAAGGTGAGATACAGCTTTGATTAATGGGTTGGGAAGATCCCCTGAGGCAAGAAATGGCAACTCACTCCAGTACTCTTGCCTGAAAAATCTCATGGACAGAGGACCTGGCCAGTTACAGTCCAAGAGGTCGCAAAGAGACCTAAACACAACTAAGTGACTAAACGTGCATGCATTTGCGATTCTTTCAAAAGAAAGAAAAAAAATGCTACCAAATGAACACTGACACCATGCTTCCTTATCATTTAGAAGTTTTATTTTGTACATCTTGAAATGACCCTTTTCAATTACATAGCCAGAGGTTTTTATCATGGCATCATTCTTGTGCACAGATACAAAGAAAATTGATGCAAAATAAAATTGATATTTCTAGAATTTTTTCACATTCAGAGTTTGGCTGTCCCAACTCACCTCTGACACATCCGTGCCTCTACATCGATCACAATGTTATCTTCTGTGTTGTTGCTTTTTGATGCAAACAATGTGTTTTCAATGCTGAATCATATAATATTTTAGTATCATTGAAAATACCAATTAAACCCAATATTATAGTAACAACTATGCACATAGCTCATAGAGTGACAAATACACACTCTAGCTCTGTTAAAAATACACAGTTTTTCTGGGTCCAGCACAGCTCAGTTCAGTTCAGCTCAGTCACTCAGCCGTGTCCAACTCTTTGCCACCCCATGAATCGCAGCAGGCGAGGCCTCCCTGTACCATCTCTCAGAGTTCACTCAGACTCATGTCCATCAAGTCTTTGATGCCATCCAGCCATTTCATCCTCGGTCATCCCCTTCTCCTCCTGCCCCCTATCCCTCCCAGCATCAGAGTCTTTTTCAATGAGTCAACTCTTCGCATGAGATAGCCAAAGTATTGGAGTTTCAGCTTTAGCATCATTTCTTCCAAAGAAATCCCAGGGCTGATCTCCTTCAGAATGGACTGGCTGGATCTCCTTGCAGTCCAAGGGACTCTCAAGAGTCTTCTCCAACACCACAGTTCAAAAGCATCAATTCTTCAGCATTCAGCCTTCTTCACAGTCCAACTCTCACATCCATACATGACCACAGGAAAAACCACAGCCTTGAGTAGACGGACCTGGTCGATAAAGTAATATCTCTGCTTTTGAGCATACTATCTAGGTTGGTCATAACTTTTCTTCCAAGGAGTAAGTGTCTTCTAATTTCATGGCTGCAGTCACCATCTGCAGTGATTCTGGATCCCCCAAAAAATAAATAAATAAAATCTGACACTGTTTCCACTGTTTCCCCATCTATTTCCCATGAAGTGATGGGACCAGATGCCATGATCTTCATTTTCTGAATGTTGAACTTTAAGTCAACTTTTTCACTCTCCTCTTTCACTTTTGTCAAGAGACTTTTAGCTCCTCGTCACTTTCTGCCATAAGAGTGGTGTCATCTGCATATCTGAGGTGATTGATATTTCTCCCGACAATCTTGACTCCATCTTGTGCTTCTTCCAGCCCAGTGTTTCTCATGATGTACTCTGCATATAAGTTAAATAAGCAGGGTGACAATATACAGCCTTGATGTACTCTTTTTCCTATTTGGAACCAGTCTGTTTTTCCATGTCCAGTTCTAACTGTTGCTTCCTGACCTGCATCCAGATTTCTCAAGAGGCTGGTTAGGTGGTCTGGTATTCCCATCTCTCTCAGAATTTTCCACAGTTTATTGTGATCCACACAGTCAAAGGCTTTGGCATAGTCATTAAAACAGAAATAGATGTTTTTCTGGAACTCTCTTGTTTTTCCATGATCCAGCAGATGTTGGCAATGTGATCTCTGGTTCCTCTGCCTTTTCCAAAACCAGCTTGAACATCAGGGAGTTCACGGTTCACGTACTGCTGAAGCCTGGCTTGAAGAATTTTGAGCATTACTTTACTAGCATGTGAGATGAGTGCAACTGTGCAGTAGTTTAAGCATTCTTTGGCATTGCCTTTCTTTGGGATTGGAATGAACACTGACCTTTTCCAGTCCTGTAGCCACTGCTGAGTTTTCCAAATTTGCTGGCATATTGAGTGCAGCACTTTCACAGCATCATCTTTCAGAATTTGAAACAGCTCCACTGGACTTCCATCACCTCCACTAGCTTTGTTCATAGTAATGCTTTCTAAGGCCCATTTGAATTCATATTCCAAGATGTCTGGCTCTAGGTGAGTGATCACATCATCATGATTATCTGGGTCATGAAGATCTGTTTTTACAGTTCTTCCGTGTATACTTACCACCTCTTCTTAATATCTTCTTCTTCTGTTAGGTCCATACCATTTCTGTTCTTTATCAAGCCCATCTTTGCATGAAATATTCCCTTGGTATCTCTAATTTTCTTGAAGAGATCTCTAGTCTTTCCCATTCTGTTCTTTTCCTCTATTTCTTTGCATTGATCACTGAGGAAGGCTTTCTTATCTCTTCTTGCTATTCTTTGGAACTCTGCATTCAGATGCTTATATCTTTCCTTTTCTTCTTTGCTTTTTACTTCTCTTCTTTTCACAGCTATTTGTAAGGCCTGCCCAGACAGCCATTTTGCTTTTTTGAATTTCTTTTCCATGGGGATGGTCTTGATACCTGTCTCCCGTACAATGTCATGAACCTCATTCCATAGTTCATCAGGCACTCTACCTATCAGATCTAGGCCCTTAAATCTATTTCTCACTTTCACTGTATAATCATAAGGGATTTGATTTAGGTCATACCTGAAGGGTCTAGCGGTTTTCCCTACTTTCTTCAATTTCAATCTGAATTTGGCAATAAGGAGTTCATGATCTGAGCCACAGCCAGCTCCTGGTCTTGTTTTTGTTGACTGTATAGAGCTTCTCCATCTTTGGCTGCAAAGAATATAACAGAACATGGTCCACTTGAGAAGAGAATGGCAAGCCACTTCAGTATTCTTGCCTTGAGAACCCCATGAACAGTATGAAAAGACAAAATGATAGGATACCAAAAGAGGAACTCTCCAGATCATTAGGTGCCCAATATGCTACTGGAGATCAGTGGAGAAATAACTCCAGAAAGAATGAAGAGATGGAGCCAAAGCAAAAACAATACCCAGTTGTGCATGTGACTGGTGAAAGAAGCAAGATCTGATGCTATAAAGAGCAATACTGCATAGGAACCTGGAATGTCGGGTCCATGAATCAAGGCAAATTGGAAGTGGTCAAACAAGAGATGGCAAGGGTGAACATCAACATTCTAGGAATCAGTGAACTAAAATGGACTGGAATGGGTGAATTTAGCTCAGATGACCATTATATCTACTACTGTGGGCAGGAATCCCTCAGAGAAATGGAGTAGCCATCATGGTCAACAAAAGAGTTCAAAATACAGTAATTGGATGCAATCTCAGAAACGACAGAATGATCTCTGTTCATCTCCAAGGCAAATCATTCAATATGACAGTTATCCAAGTCTATGCCCCAACCAGTAACGCTGAAGAAGCTGAAGTTGAACGGTTCTGTGAAGACCTACAAGACCTTTTAGAAGTAACACTCCAAAAAGATGTCCTTTTCATTATAGGGGACTGGAATGCTAAAGTAGGAAACCAAGAAACACCTGGAGTAACAGGCAAATTTGGCCTTGGAATGCGGAATGAAGCAGGGTAAAGACTAATAGAGTTTTGCCAAGAAAATGCACTGGTCATAGCCAACACCCTTTTCCGGCACAGCTACATGATGACTAACCAGTAGCCACTGATGGGGAGATACACTGTGGTTTTAGGCATGCTACAAGGGGAAAAGCATATACAGTTTAGAAATCATGAAAAAGGAATGTTTTACATATCTCTCTCTTACTTAGCTTATCGTTTAAAATTTTTCCCTTTACTTGGAAACACTTCCCAGTATCTTTAAAATTCTTCAAAGAAAATCATTTTTCAAAGTATTCAGTAAATGTAGGGCCAGAGAACCTTACCTCCTGAGGCCTTTAGAAAATTACCATTATTGTAAACAAGACTTGCAAATAGGAATATATTGAAAATTATTCCTACAAAAGCAAGGAGGGACACTAACAAATTAAATGATGAAAGTTCAAATATGGACAAAATTTGAATTTTAAAAATCTATAATTGCATATTGAATAACTTGACTTCTGGGAAGAATGTTTTGATGAAGCTTCTAATTTTAATTAGGTAAATTCATATTCTGTATGAGAAGGGAGTGAAACTGAGGAAGCCTATGATATCACACAAATCTAAATCTGATAAAACATTCAAGAGAACCATAGAAACAATTTATTTGACAAGTTTTGTGATGTAAACTGAAGGTACTGTGAAAGAAGGCAAAAACATACTTATATAAATTATTGGAAGTGATTATTTATAAATATTTTTATTAAAAAATTTGTAGGATTGAGAATATCCTTCATTTAGCAACTTTGCTCTGAATGTACCAGAAACCTCAGCACCTATAGAGAATGTTCACAGTTACAAATATTATGGTCTGTTAAAGAGTCAATTGAAAATGTCAACAAATATTAAAATTTGTCTTTATTCTTGAAAATAATTTCTATTATGATGTATAATAAGGTATTCAGGCTTTCCTCTAATGTAGACCATTTAGGAAGTTGTCATTTGCTCTATTGTACTCAATATAACACATATTAAATGAGTATTTCTCCATCTGCAGTGTTGATCACTTTGTTAGGATAGATTCCAAGCACTAGAATTTCTGAATCTTACCATATGAACATTTTTAAGCTAAATTTCACTGAAGTCTTTTGACTGATTTTATGTTCTCTAAATATCAGGACATAATAGTAATAAAAGTCCAATGCAAAATTTAAAGAAAATGAAGTTATTTAAAGTAGGTTTTAAGAAACTAAAAAAAATTTAATAAAACTTTGTAGAAAGATAATGTTAAGCTCACAATGTGAATGGTACTTGTTGAAAAGTATTTTAAAATAATTATACTTTTTGGTTAATCAATAATATTTTTAAATCTGGGAGACTTCTGGGGTTTTCCTTGTTCTGGGGCATTTTAAGTGAGTCACAGAACTTGTCCTAAAGGAATTTTCTGGTAGTGGCTGAAATGCAAATAGCAGATAATTATTACAAACACTTACCATTGTTAAAGTGGAGCCCCTGAGGGCAATGGGCACAAAGTGGGGTTAGTGATGTGTCATGCACTGGTAATTTGATAAGAAACATGAAAAAAGAGCTGAGTTTGGGAGGCCGAGCTGTCTGACAGCAGAGAATAAAAGAAAATGTCCTAAACAGAGTCCTCAGATTAGGAAAACCATGATATATCTGAGGGACAAAGAAGGTGATTATGAAGTTGACTCTAACATTCTCAGGGATGGAAGAGAAGATGGTGTGGGACAGGGGAAGGGTGTGCATGATTAAACTGGAATAGGTCTTATTTGTCTTGCTGTGGATGCTCACTATATTAACTCACATTTTTGTAGCTAAGACTGCCACTAATGCTACTATTCCACATACCATATTTTCTGTAGGACAGGGAGAATGCTAATCTCCAGAAGCACAATGTCTGACAGAACCGATAAGCACAATAGCAATTAACAAGTTAAATAGTAGGATAATTTCAAACAATGAAAAGTGTTTTTAAAACAAGATAGAATTTTAAAGAATGTTTGGGCTCCTGTTAGATTTGGAAATAATCTCAATTAAGAGATCAGAGAATTCTCCTCTGAAAAGATGCTTTGTGGACTATAATATACTGCTAAAAAGGTTTTAGACATCTTTAGTACTAGGGAAAAATCATTGCAGGCCGCAAGAATGACAAATGACAAGTACAAATGCCCTGGGCATGGCATGTTGTTTGAAGGACTAAAAGAAAGTCAGCGACTGAAGTCCAGGAACAAAATAAAAATGGGGCTATAATATCAGGATATAGAGAAAGAGGATAAAATGCTTCTAGAGCCTATAGATCTTGGGTCAACATTTGAACTTATGCTAAGGACTATGGACATGTACTGGAATTTTCTAGAGTAAAGTGTTGTGATCTTGACAGCCTATTCATTTTTCTGTAAGAGAATAAAGAACCTCACTCATACTGTGCCTCTGATGTGGCTAAGTGTATATGCCACAGTTATGTGTCACAGAGTGATGTATTCCTTGACTATATTGAAGTCTGAGCTTCTCAGAAAGCCAGAGAATTGAACATGGTCTTTGATTTCTTATTTATTTTCAGTAGTTGTGCAGATCATTCTGGACTGCCTTTTATTGAGAAGAATGTGATTCTCTGTCAAGTTTCTATCTCAGGTGCTCATCCCAGGACAAGGTGGGGGCGGGTCATTGACATGGGACCCATGGTAAAATGTAGAGGGAGGGTGCAGGTCTATTATGCAAGGACTCAACTTCAGCCTTGTAAACTTCGGTGTATAATAGAGCCTTTCTGACAATTTTTCTTCAAGTGCATTATTATTTCAGAAATGAGTTCATTTTCCTTCTGATTGTCCCTATGTCAGTGGTTACTACTATTTTGATTTTGATTGATTTTGCCATAGCCTCTTTGGAGGAGGCAATCTTGTGCAGCAAGAAATGAGCAATTAAAGGAATCCTACAGGTAATCAAAAAAGTAACTACAGTTTGTGAATAATCCTAAGTAGTATGTTATGTTTGTAAAATCAAAAGAGAAAAGTCCTAAAAACTTCTATCTCTTTTTATCCCACATTTCCACCCTATTGTTCCTTTAGTCTATTCTATTTCTGCCTTTTCTCTATGTGTGTTTTATATAGTTTTGTTCATAGCATATAGGCTACTCTTCATTTGATTATAATGTTAGGGCACTTTTTTTTTTTTTTTACTGCACTGTGTGGAATGTTGGATCTTTATTCCCCTCATTTCAGTTCAGTCGCTCAGTCGTGCCCGACTCTTTGCAACCCCATGAATCGCAGCATGCCAGGCCTCTCTGTCCATCACCAACTCCCAGAGTTCACTCAAGCTCACGTCCATCAAGTCAGTGATGCCATCCAGCCATCTCATCCTCTGTCATCCCCTTTTCCTCCTGCCCCCAACCCCTCCCAGCATCTGAGTCTTTTCCAATGAGCAGGTCTTTGTATGAGGTGGCCAAAGTACTGGAGTTTCAGCTTTAGAATCATTCCCTCCAAAGAATACCTAGGGCTGATCTCCTTTAGAATGGACTGGTTGGATTTCCTTGCAGTCCAAGAGACTCTCAGAAGCCTTCTCCAACATCACAGTTCAAAACCTGTGCCTCCTGCAATTGGAAGCTCAGAGTTCTAACCACTGGACCACTAGGGAAGTCCTAGGGCACATTTTTTTTTTTAATTCCATTTGTCAAAATAGTGCTAGCTGGCCACCATATAAAAATACCCTTGACATCTCAGTGGTTTAATGCCACAAAGATTTATTTCTCAAGTCAGCTCAGAAGAAATCATTTGACCATCCACTATTTTGTTCGCCATTTTGAACAAGTATTCTGTGTAGTTTCATTAGAAAAGAAAACAAAATGGAGAAGGTATGCACATTGGTTATTAGCTGGCGAGAAATAGCACAAAATGAATATTCTAACAGTACACTGGACAGATCTGGTGTCATGGATGAGGATAGTGAAGGACAGACTGTGATGAACACTGTCTCTGTCACCATCAGCCTTTCTGTCATCCCATACCTGTCACACCCACACACCCACACACCTATAGTCTCACCTTCTCCTGACCCTCCACACACTGAAGTCATATGGAAATCAAGCAGGGCCCTATGGGACTCCTAGGCATAGAGGCCTTTGTCTCCCCAATTCATGTAGGCAAGAATTTAGCCTCCAAGACATTCCTGGAGTTCCAAAGGGCAGATTTTAATAGTTGCTAATTAAAGGAGGAGCAGCCAAGAAAACCACCTGAAGCAAAATTAAAAGGACCAGAGATGTTCATCAAGATTAGGAAACCAACCGTCTGAGATGAGATGAAGAGAGTGCAGGTCTCTTGTCAGAGACCCCACCATTGGAACATTGTTATAAAACACTTCATCAAATCTTCCTGAATTGGGACAGATAGTTTCCCAAAGCAGAAGCTTGGTATATCTCCCTTTGTCTCTCAAGACATTAAAGCTGTCCTTTTCTACTTCACTCAAAACTCTATCCCTGAGATTTGATTCAGCCCTGGTGTACAGAGAGGCCAAGCTTTCAGCAACAACACTCCTCCTGTAGAAAGGTATTCCAAAATCTCAGCCAGTCATTGTATCTACTTCCACGTCCCACTGTGTGGTAGCATCTCCATGTCTGGATGCGGTTTCTCTTGGTATAAATATCTCAAATTAAAAAATAATGAAATTTTCATCTCCTCTATGAATTATCCTCTTCAACCCCATACACATATACATCCAATATGCAAAGGCAAGACAGTAACAAAATAACCACAACAGGCATTGCCATTCAGAGAGGGGAAAGAGTAGCATGCATGCCTGCATGCTCACTGTGTCCTACTCTTTGTGATCCCATAAAGTGTAGCCAGCCAGGCTCCTCTCTTCATGGAATTTTCCAGGCAAGAATATTGGAGCGAGCTTCCATTTCCTACACCTGGGGATCTTCCCAACCCAGGGATCAAAGCCATGTGTCTTGCATCTGCTGCATTGACAGGCAGATTCTTTACCACTGGAGTCACTCAGGAAGCCCCAGGAAAGGGTAGGGGAGATGACAGATCCCACACAGTCACTGACTTGATGCCACTCTGCAATCCTGTTTAGCAAATGATGCAGATCCTCTTACCCTGGAGGGTAGGGGCTTGATTTGCTCCCTGAAGGCACCTCCTTTATGGTCTTCAGGACACTGAGACTCCTCTCTGGAAGGTTCTTCTTTTACTATGGTCTTCCCTAACATCAGAGGAATGAACATCAGGGGAAATAACCATGTGGGGTCTACCTAGCTTTCTTATCTCACCTCCAGTTTATAGAAATTTGGGGCTAAAAGGACTGTTTTCAGGAACAAATATTAAAAAGGTAAGACATTTTTGCTCCAAATCCATGATATATTTATGTTTACATATTTATCAATTCAGTTCAGTTACTCAGTCGTGTCCAACTCATGGACAGCAGCAAGCCAGGCCTCCCTGTCCCTCACCAACTCCCAGAGTTTACCCAAACTCATATCCATTGAGTCGACGATACCATCTAACCATCTCATCCTCTGTCATCTTCTTCTCCTCCCTCCTTCAATCCTTCCTAGCATCAGGTCTTTTCAAAAGAGTCAGTTCTTCCCATCAGGTGGCCAAAGTATTGGAGTTTCAGCATCAGTTTTTCCAGTGAATATTCAGGACTGATTTCCTTTAGGATGGACTGGTTGGATCTTCTTGCTGTCCAAGGGACTCTCAAGAGTCTTCTCCAATACCACAGTTCAAAAGCATCAATTCTTCAGGCTCAGTTTTCCTTATAGTCCAACTCTCAAACCCATACATGACTCCTGGAAAAACAATAGCCTTGACTAGATGGATGTTTGTTGGAAAACTAATGTCTCTGCTTTTTAATATACTGCCTAGGTTGGTCATAACTGTTCTTCCAAGGATCAAGTGTCTTTTAATTTCATGACTTCAGTCACCATCTGGATTGATATTACATATGTATATTTGCCTCAAAAACTAGAGGATTTCTTACCAATGTATTTCTACTTGGTTCTGTGTGCCAGTAACCATACCACCACTCAAAGTTTTTCCAAAATGTTTATCTTCTGTCTCATCAGTCTTACTCTCCAACCCTTTCTCTTGCAACTCCATAGCAAATACCTATTTGGAAAAAATACATTAAAATGGTACATCTTTAATCTGATCTCTGCCTTGGGGTGCATTATCTAACTCAGAACTTATCAGACCTTGGTTGCTCAAAGTTTTTGTGTTTCTAGGAGCACAGAGCTTTGTTTTGTTTCCCAATGCTGAAGACCTCAAATTTCCCTAAGCTCTCAAATCCTTGTGTTTCTGCATGTCAACTGGCGGATCCTTTGCTGAGCTCAACTCTTTCTTCTAAACTTCAAAAACATAGCCAATACACACCTCTCACATTCTGATTTCCAGCTTTCCAGCTTCTTCCCTTAGGTTCACTGTGCATATGGTTTGACATCCAAGTTAATGATATCACTGAATATTTCATCGTGGCCATAGATTCCCCTCTTTCCTACTTCCAATATCAGATTCTATCCCATCCCAGCAAAGAACCACTAAACCTGGCCAGTCCAGTTCAGTTCAGTCACTCAGTCGTGTCCGACTCTTCGCGATCCCATGAATCACAGCACGCCAGGCCTCCCTGTCCATCACCAACTCCCGGAGTTCACTCAGACTCACGTCCTTCGAGTCAGTGATGCAATCCAGCCATCTCATCCTTTGTCGTCTCCTCTTCCTCCTGCCCCCAATCCCTCCCAGCATCAGAGTCTTTTCCAATGACTCAACTCTTCGTATGAGGGGGCCAAAGTACTGGAGTTTCAGTTTTAGCATTATTCCTTCCAAAGAAATCCCAGGGCTGATCTCCTTCAGAATAGACTGGTTGGGTCTCCTTGAAGTCCAAGGGACTCTCAACAGTCTTCTCCAACACCACAGTTCAAAAGCATCAATACTTCAGTGCTCAGCTTTCTTCACAGTCCAACTCTCACATCCATACATGACCACTGGAAAAACCATGGCCTTGACTAGACGGACCTTAGTCGGTAAAGTAATGTCTCTGCTTTTGAATATGCTATCTAGGTTGGTCATAACTTTTCTTCCAAGGAGTAAATGTCTTCTAATTTCAAGGCTGCAATCACCATCCTCTGATTTTGGAGCCCCCCAAAATAAAGTCTAACACTGTTTCTACAGTTTCCCCATCTATTTCCCATGAAGTGATGGGACCAGATGTCATGATCTTCACTTTCTGAATGTTGAGTTTTAAGCCAACTTTTTCACTCTCCTCTTTCACTTTCATCAAGAGGCTCTTTAGTTCTTCTTCCCTTTCTGCCATAAGGGTGGTGTCATCTGCATATCTGAGGTTATTGATATTTCTCCCAGCAATCTTGATTCCAGCTTGTGCTTCTTCATGCACAGAGTTTCTCATGATGTACCCTGTATAGAAGTTAAATAAGCAGGGTGACAACATACAGCCTTGACGTACTCCTTTTCCTATTTGGAACCAGTGTGTTTTTCCATGTCCAGTTCTAACTGTTGCTTCCTGACCAGCATAGAGATTTCTCAAAAAGCAGGTGAGATGGTCTGATGTTCCCATCTCTCTCAGAATTTTCCACAGTTTATTGTGATCCACACAGTCAAGGGCTTTGGCATAGTCAATAAAGCAGAAATATATTTTTTCTGGAAATCTCTTGCTTTTTTAAGGATCCAACAGATGTTGGCAATTTGATCTCTGGTTCCTCTGCCTGTTCTAAGCCAGCTTGAACATCTGAAAGTTCACAGTTCACGTACTGCTGAAGCCTGGCTTGGAGAATTTTAATCATTACTAGCTTGTGAGATGAGTGCAATTGTGTGGTAGTTTGAGCATTCTTTGGCATTGGAATGAAAACTGACCTTTTCCAGTCCTGTGGCCACTGCTGAGTTTTCCAAATTTGCTGGCATATTGAGTACAACACTTTCACAGCATCATATTTCAGGATTTGAAATAGCTCAGCTGGAATTCCATATCCTCCACTAGCTTTGTTCGCAGTGATGCTTTCCAAGGCCCACTTGACTTCACATTTCAGGATGTCTGGCTCTAGGTGAGTGATCACACTATCGTGATTATCTGGGTCATGAAGATCTTTTTTTGTACAGTATTTCTGTGTATTCTTGCCACCTTTTCTTAATATCTTCTGCTTCTGTTAGGTCCATACCATTTCTGTCCTTTATCAAGCCCTTCTTTGCGTAAAATTTTCCCTTGGTATCTTCAATTTTCTTGAAGTGATTTCTAGTCTTTTCCATTCTGTTGTTTTCCTCTATTACCTTAAATTGACTGCTCAGGAAGGCTTTCTTATCTCTTCTTGATATTCTTTGGAACTCTGCATTCAGATGCTTATATTTTTCCTTTTCTCCTTTGCTTTTCACTTCTCTTCTTTTCACAGCTATTTGTAAGGCCTCCCTAGACAGCCATTTTGCTTTTTGCATTTCTTTCCTGTGGGGATGGTCTTGATCCCTGTCTCCTGCACAGTGTCACAAACCTCCACCCATAGTTCATCAGGTACTCTATCAGATCTAGTCCCTTAAATCTACTTCTCACTTTCACTGTATAATCAGGGATTTTATTTAGGTCATACCTGAATGGTCTAGTGGTTTTCCCTACTTTCTTCAATTTGAGTCTGAATTTGGCAATAAGGAGTTCATGATCTGAGCCACACTCAGCTGTGACTGTGTCTGTATAGAGCTGTCTGTATATATTGTTGACTGTATAGAGCTTCTCCATCTTTATCTGCAAAGAATATAATCAATCTGATTTTGGTGTTGACCATCTGGCGATGTCCATGTGTAGAGTCTTCTCTTGTGTTGTTGGAAGAAGGTGTTTTCTATGACCAGTGCATTTTCTTGGCAAAACTCTATTAACCTTTGCCCTGCTTCATTCCGCATTCCAAGGCCAAATTTGCCTGTTACTCCAGGTGTTTCTTGACTTCCTACTTTAGCATTCCCGTCCCCTATAATGAAAGGGACATTTCTTTTGGGTGTTAGTTCTAAAAGGTTTTGTAGGTCTTCATAGAACCATTCAACTTCAGCTTCTTCAGCGTTACTGGTTGGGGCATAGACTTGGATTATTGTGATGGTGAATGGTTTGCCTTGGAAACGAACAGAGATCATTCTGTCATTTTTGATATTGCATCCAAGTACTGCATTTCAGACTCTTTTGTTGACCATGATGGCTACTCCATTTCTTCTGGGGGATTCCTGCCCGCGATAGTAGATATAATGGTCATCTGAGTTAAATTCACCCATTCCAGTCCATTTTAGTTCACTGATTCCTAGAATGTCAGTGTTCACTCTTGCCATCTCCTGTTTGACCACTTCCAATTTGCCTTGATTTATTACCCTGACATTCCAGGTTCCTATGCAATATTATTCTTTACAGTATCGGACCTTGCTTCTATTACCAGTCACATCCACAACTGGATATTGTTTTTGCTTTGGCTCCACCCCTTCATTCTTTCTGGATATCCACTGATCTCCAGTAGCATATTGGGCACCTACTGACCTGGGAGTTCCTCTTTCAGTATCCTATCATTTTGCCTTTTCATACTGTTCATGGAGTTCTCAAGGCAAGAATACTGAAGTGGTTTGCCATTTCCTTTTCCAGTGCAGAGGCCATGCTAATCTTCTCTGTATCATTCCAAGTTTAGTATGTGTGCTGCCAAAGTGAGCACAAACCTGGCCAACAACATACAGTTATTACTTAACCTTCTTTCTCATTATTTCCTTTTTTGTTTCTTTTTGCACAAGCTCTCCACTTCATCTAAGTAATTACTAATACTAACTGCTCACAAAAGACATGCTTCTGAAATCTCAATGTAAAATTCAGCCTTGTATGAGTACTAAATCCTTCAGTCCTGTTCAGCTTTTTGAATATAGCCTGCCAGGCCTCCTCTGTCCATGCAATTCTCCAGGCAAGAATACTGGAGTAGGTTGCCACGCCCCCTCCAGGGGATCTTCCCAACCCAGGGATTGAATTCACATCTCCTACATCTTCTGAAGATGGGTTCTTTACCGCTAGCACCAACTGGGAATCCCACAACCTTGTGCTTCTCACACTATATATAGTTGGGTGTGGGTGGGGCAGATTCCCCTCATCTTCCAGCTTTGCCACCTGGATGAATGGCCTCCCCGGTGGCTCAGACAGTAAAGAATCCTTCTGCAATGTGAGAGACCAGGGTTTGACCCTTGGGAAGAAATGACAAGGAGGAAGAAATGGCAATCTACTCCAGTATTCTTTCCTAGAGAATCCCATGGACAAAGGAGCCTGGAGGGCCCTAGTCCATGGGGTCACAAAAAGTCAAATGTGACTGAGCAGCTAACACTCTTTCCACTAGCTTCTTATCTTGGTCCATGAATGAAACACATCACTTCCAGATATGTCTGTTTATTGGAACTAGTTTGATGGCCCAAGTTTAAATTCAAGGGTGTCTGGGTAATTTAGGGGAATGCATTAGCCTGTTGTAGCCACACATTCAGGGAAACAAACTCAGTCAGAAGGACAATGCAGATAGTGGAGTGCACTTTATTACACTGGAGGGCCCAAGGCAGAGTCTCCTCTTAGCCAAGGACCCTGACCAGTTTTTGTGAAAACCTTATATACCCTAAGTGTACTTGCTCAAACCCACCTCCTCAAATTGCTTGAAACTAGTCTGAACAAAGGAAGAGAAAGATACAATCAAAGTTAACCCATCATTCATATGCCTTAAGCCTAGGTAGTTAACAGTGGACAATTATCAATAGGCCTGTGGTCATAATCCACTAAGCATAATAGAATTTATGATTCTATTTGGTTACACAGATAATTAGGGTATTATTTTAGGCAATGGAGAATCTAGATATGGGCCCTGGGGCTTTTCTATCTGGGGTGCCTGGTTTTCCAGTTGGTATATTATTTCCATAGACACTGGGCATATAGCTCAAAGTCCAGTCAGGCCCAAGATGCAGTACTGCTTTCAAAATGGAGCCTATTATGTCTGTTTCCTCCTTCAAGCCCCATGTGCCACATTATTTGCAAATCAGTTTACCCTTTCAAAACTGCTTTCACATCCATGATTAAATGTTAATTTCAACTTTCTCTGAGAAGTGAAGCATCAAAGTCATAATTCAATCTGGCTTTATGACTGAGAAATATTGAACAATAATTAATATCAAGGCTGCAAAGAACAAAGAGCTGGGGGGTCTTAGGAATTGCAATTTGGGAAACACAGAGTCAGGTAAAACAAAAAAAAATATTTCAGGAAAGAGAAAAGAGTTAGGGGCTTATAAAAGCAAAGATTTTATATAGAGTTGTTAAAGTCTTACAAGAATTATGCTTGGCTCTGATACAAAAAGGAAATATTTCCTTAAGGGATAGACTGTCACAAGTTATTTAGAATAAGGGACTGGTAAGTATCTTGAGTTTCCAGGACATGTGCAGCTGTTTGGGATGTCTACATTAAGACAATGTGTGTATGCTTGCTCAGTCATGTTCAACTCTTTGTTATCGCATGGATTGTAGCCCACCAGTCTCCTCTGTCCATGGGACTTCCCAGACAAGAATACTAGAGTGGGATGCTGTTTCACATCAGGGATTGAACTCATGTTTCTTGCATCTCCTGCATTAGCAGGAAGATTCTTTACCACTGCATCACACGGGAAACCCCTGCATTAAGATAATAAGTGGTCAAAAATCAGATTGTATCTGGGCTGAGGTGAACATAAGTCACACTTCCTCTATGGCTTCATAATTGCCTTCTACTGAGCTCTCTTAGTAATACCTACTCCATTGAGATTTTCCTTGCACAGAATACTCTCATCAGTATACACCTGGTTTTCATAGCACTAATTTTTGTAGTATTTTATTTTACCACACAAATTGCTTTCTTATTCTCCAAATTATATCATTGGGCCCAAATATTCTTGCAGTGATAAAGATAGATAACTACAAGAAAGACAGATCATTACAACAGAGTTACAAATTTGAAGTGATCCAATAGCAGAATTCCCCTGCCTAGTCTGTGGGCTAGAAAGGATCTCCTGAAACAAGAAATATTCAGACTGATATGTTAGCAATGGGTAGGAATGATCCATGTGGAGAGAGGAGACTGGGACAGTCAGAGCAGAGATCAGAGAAGGCAAGGAGGAAGGAGCATTAACAGTAAGTCTTCTACAAACAAACACATTCAAAGATGTCAACATGCACTCGCATGCCAAATCACATACATTAGTTCACGTCTGGCGTACATGATCACATATGTGCATCCTCTACAAGTAGTTGTTCTTTGGGGTTGTTTACTGTACAGTACTGTGTATAGTAACACAATGTTATGCTCCGTGTCCAAATCCCCAAATAAACTGAGAGAACAAACCCATCAAGGCAATGCAAAAGCAAGAAGGGAGTTTATTTATTGCTAACTCGAGTTAGGGCACCCTGCCGCATCCAGTACAGTGGAGTAAGGCAAGGGGGCCCTGAGCCCTGAATTACAGCAGTATTTATAAACTTAGAACAAAGACAGGGAGTAGGCAAGGGCGGATTGGTTGCAAGGGTCTCTTGGCATCTACTAATTGGCTAGATTCCCACACGCGCGGGCTTTCTCAGGGGATTTTTCCTATTGGTCAAGCTACACCGCCTGTGGGAGTTCCCAGTGCCTCGGCTTTCTTAGAGACTAAACTTCAGACCTAGCCTGCCCCTTAGAGCCTGTTTTGGGCTCCAGTTAGGTCCTAACACACAATATCTTTATTTCAAGCCCAGGATGTCTGGAAGCAAGCGTAAAAGCATCAGTTACATAGCTGGTACTACTGTACCTTTTAAGGTACTGTACTATAAGATTAAACATGTTTTCTTTATTTTTTGTGTTTTGTATGTGTATTATTTGTATGAAAAGTATTACAAATCTATTGCAGTACAGTACTATATAGCCAAGTGTTTTAGTTGGCTAACTTTGTTAGACTTACAAAAAAAAAAAACTGGACTTAGAAACAAGATCTCAGAATCAAACTCATTCATATGTAGGGGACTTGCACTATAGTGAAAGAAGGTCAGGAGGGCTGCAAGCTGAATGTAGAGGAAACAACAGTGGGAAGAGAAGATGAGCAGACAGGAGGTAGGCCACACGAAGGACTTTGAATTCATCCTGAAGACCAAAGATTCAAGTTAACTACTGCCAGGAACTCCCCTGCCTTCTTTCAATGCACTGCCTGCTGCCAGGACTTACTAACACATTTGGCCTGAGGGCAGACAGCAGCTCTCTGCAAGCAGGTTCTCCAGCTGATTCTATAAAGGTGATCAGAGGGCCAAAGGGCTTGACTCTCCTGCAGTCTTAACCTTGAAAAACTAGGAGGCAAGTGTACTTATCCGTCAGAGTTACAGGACTACAGAATCCAGGGGTTCTATCCAGAACTGATTTCTGCTTTGGAGACAAATGTACCTTCAAATATAAATATCTTTGTCGGGGGGAGGAAAATAAAAGAAAAAAATTGCATTTTTCTCAACAAAATGAGCTGCTCTGGAAAAGTTGCACTGTCTGAGGGCACACTTGTTTCTTCTCCAGCTTGTGATTTAGCAATCATGTGATTAGGCATTGCTTGTTTTACAGGACATCAGTTTGTAATTACTACAACCATTAGCTCTTTTGCCCTGATGATGGACTAGGTAACACTTGCAATTGATAGTCTCTGAATCTTTATTTTCTTTGCAGAGGCACTATGTAATCTTCAAAATCCAGACAGCCTGTGTTTGCTAAATAAAGCACAGAACTGATCACCCTCTTAAACTCTCATGCCTTTTGCAATTTGTGTACTAACATTGCTCTGTTCATTTTGCCCTCATCTGTCACATTTAATTTCTACTCTTTATCCTCTCTTCATATAGATCCTAGATATTTGAAAGGAAATCATTAATAAAAGATTTATGTATAGTGTGATATCATTGGCTCTCCTCCTATAAAGTTTTATTCATATTATTTTGGGGAAAAAGATCTTTTTCTTATTGCATAATAATAATTGCTTTATTATTTATACCACTTAGCTTGGCTTACTACCTTTGGTTCTGCCTGGCATACCCACACACTGCCTGGTGAAAGCGAGCATAACACCCATTCATATCCCACTCGTTGGGAGCATCCACAAGCCTTATTCTCAGGATTTTCTATTTGAACATCATTTTCCATCCTGTCCTGGCTCACAGTAAGTTATCAGGCCTAGAGTGATGACCCTGACTTTTTGATTTTGTCTCTGATCTCTGTGGGGACTAATTTCTGGATCTTCCTTAAGCACGCCAATTCAAATTATTTGGGAGATGACACTCAGAAGAGGTGACTACTTTAGGAAAACTTTTGCTGAAGTAGACTACATCAAGTCTCCTATATTTGAATAAGGTCTATTATGAGTGTGCTATTTGTTCATAAGTCCAACAAAATTAGCCTAGGTACCCAATAAACACAATTAGCTATATAGTACAGTACTGTAATAAGTTTCCAGTACTATTCACACACATAAAAACAAACACAAAAGAATAAAGAAAATGTTTTAAATTTTATAGTGCAGTACCTTGAAAAGAACAGTGGTATGGTATACAACAGCTGGCATAAAGGGGCTGGCATCAGGTGAACAGGCAAGAAGAATTACTGACTGGAAGACAGAAGGGAGGTGAGAGATGGTAGAGCTGAAAGATCATAAGTGATAGGAGATGGAGGGCAAGCTGCAATTTCACTCACACCTAATTCCGTTGGCACAGACTGTGGTTGCTTACTGGATTCAGTATACCCTCTTGTAAAAATAATCCAGTGATGTCTGAGTAGAACTGTATCAGCTATATCACCACTGCTTTTAAACCTGCTTCTGGACATCCTGGGCTTGAAGTAAAGATACTGAACTTCTGTACTGTATATAGTATTGTACAATAAAGTGCATAAAAACACAGCTACTTGTGGAGAATATACACGTGACAATGAACATGAGACAAGTGAACTAGTTTATGTGATTGGACATGTGAACCCATGTTCACATCCTTGAAAGTTCACAACTTGAAGATTTGTATGTAGGAGACTTACTGTATTTTCTGTTAAGGAAAATAATAATAGAAAAAATTAATAAAGCATGGTTTCTTTAGTCCTTTGCTCTGTTTTGCATTTAATGCTCATTTTCTTAATGTGTCCATTCAATCCTTCTCTCCACCAAAGCAGTTCTAGGCAAGCTAAGTATGCTGGAAGACATATTTAGCTTAGAACATAGTTAACTCTAGCAAGTTCCTCCTTTGCCCTTTGAGAAATATGTCTTGTCTCCAGATCTCTGGCCTCGATTGCATCTTCCAGTGCACAGAACTTCTCCCTAGGAATTGAATTATTTGTTGCTCTCTTTTGTTTTGTTTTTTGCATCCCGACTCCATGTATTTGATCTCCTTCAACATAAAGGTATAGGTATGCAAGTGTGCTAAGTGGCTTCAGTCATGTCCAACTCTGTGCAAAACTATGGACTATAGCCCAACAAGGCTTCTCGTTCATGGGATTTTCCAGGCAAGCATATTGAAGTAGGTTGCCATGCCCTCCTCCAGGGATCTTCCCAACCCAGGAATCAAACCTGCATCTCTTACATGTCCTGCATTGGTAGGTGGGTTCTTTATCACTAGCGCCACTTGAGAAGCCCCAAAAGTACACATACCCACCTATTTTTCCTCCTCTCAGTAAATATACCTTCTTGTATTAATTGCAGTTCACTATGAATTACGTTTTTAGCAATTTCTCCTGTGTTGTTGAAATACCCTCCTTCCCTCTTGTGAACATTTGGGAGATTTGTTTTGTCACTGAGTTCAAGGCCTGCAGTATCATGTACCAGCATGTGGGGAAGAGAGATACAGAGACCTAACATCACTTCCCAGAATCAACTCAAAGGGGCCAGTGCCTATTTGGACACACAGCCAGATGGTTTGGAGGATATACATGTAAATCTATGCATTCAATCACAGTATACATTTTCTAAGTGGTGATTTTCAAAATTAGCTGGTTCCACATTACAAACTCTTGTGCAGATGTTTGTGGCAGACAGTTGAAGCAGCTGTTCACCCACAACACAGTCTCAGGAATATCTGACCCTTACTTTAGAGGCTAAACATCAACCTTATAGCTGTTGATGTAGGTCAAAATAATAAAGACAGGTGTTCAACTTAGCCCATTTCTATAAACACTA
The DNA here is from genome assembly GCA_917880005.1 of Nanger dama. Lineage (NCBI taxonomy): Eukaryota > Metazoa > Chordata > Mammalia > Artiodactyla > Bovidae > Nanger > Nanger dama. The sequence continues at coordinate 60,917,980 of CAKJTW010000004.1, read as the reverse complement.
CTTTTGCCCATTTCTATAAAATATCAACATTTTAAAGTGAACTGTAGTCTTTAGCTATTCGTGGCACTAAATATGTGGGAGATCTGAAAGAAATTGAAAATGGTTACATCTTCTTGGAGCTCAATTGTTTTAGCATGAGGAGACATGACCTAACTCACATCTCCAGATCATCACCATCATTATCACCACCACCATCACCATCATCATCAACACAGTCACCCCTATCACTGTCATCATCAACACCATCACCACAACTGTTATCACCAACATCACCATCAGCATCATCACCACCATCATCCACCCCCTCCTCCTCATGCCCCTCTGCCTCATTCCCTCCTCCTCAACCTCATAACATCCATCTTCATAATGAGTTCTAGCTGCTCCAGAACTATGCTAAGTGTTGGAAATAATGGTCAATGAGAGTGCTTGACCTCAGCAGAAGGACCAAGAAAGTCCTCTCTGAAGTGGTAGCATTTAAGCCAAGTCTGACCTGTAAGAAGGAGTAATCATGGAGCAAAAAACGGAAAAGCAGACCCAGAGACAGAACAGACTAAGTGAAATCACTACATTAAGAGGAGCTCATTAAAACTGCATTTGTTAGAGGAGTCAGGTAAGAAGCAGCCAGATCCTTCAGGTTCCTGATGGCCATGGTGAATTCTGAGAGAACTGGAGAGCTGTCAAAAGATGTCAAGTGGAGATCCCCATTTAAAAACAACGTTCTGGCTACAGTATGAAGAATACTTTGGCAGGAAGCAAGAATAATTATCAGAAAATAGAGAAGAAACTATTATCAATCAAAAAGGAATCATGGCATCTCTCAGTTCTTACCTCTGTATAAGAGTGCTCAGGGGTTTCCCGTGGCTCAGTGATAAACAATCTGCCTGCCAATGCAGGAGAGTGGTTTGATCCCTGATCTGGGAAGATCCACACACCAAGAAGCAAATAAGCCCATGTGCCATAGCTATTGAGCCTGTGCTCTAGAGCCTGGGAGCCGCAACTACTGAGCCCACGTACCAAAACTACTTAAGCATGGTTGCCCTAGAACTTGTGTTCCACCACAAGCGAAATCCCAGCAATGAGAAGCCCACACGCTGCATCTAGAGAGTAGCCTTTGCTTTCTGCAAGTAAAGAAAAGCTCTCACAGCAGTAAAGACCCAGCACAGCCAAAAATAAATAAAATTATGTATAAAAAGAATATTCAGACACAACTTGCTTTCTGTATTTCCAAAGGTATTAGTGTGTCCCAGGTGTTTTTGAAGATGACTTCAGTCATTCATTCACTCGTTCAGCTTTCCCTTTGTTGTGACTGACTCCATGTAAGGCATTGGGGTTCATGGAGAGAAAGGACAACCCTAGCTTCCAAGGAGCCCTCTGGGAGAGGCAGGCAAATGAACTAAAATCAGATGGAGTGGGCAGTAAACAAGAGTTACGCTGAAAAGGAAGCCTAACCCGGGTATGGACTTCCCTGGTGGTTCAGCTGGTAAAGAATCTGCTTGCAATGCAGGAGATCTGGGTTTGATCTCTGGGTTGGGAAGATACCCCGGAGAAGGGAAAGGGTTCCCACTGCAGTATTCTGTTCTGGAGAATTCCATAGACTATCGTCTGTGGGGTCGCAAAGAGTTGGACATGACTGAGCAACTTTCACTTTTCCACTTTCAACCCAGGTACAGCTCCAGAAAGATAGAATTCTAGGTGCATAGAATTAAAGAAAGAATAAAAAATAGCCAGAAGTCATTGACTATTTCTGTAAGTTGTTAGTTAGGGGCTTAGGAGACTTGAAGACAAAGCTCCCAAACACTATTTTTATAAATTGTATCATCTTTTGGGATTTTAAAAAAGAGATATATTTTTATCTGTGTTCCATAGAGTTTATTATATAATTGCCTACACATGTACTTGCTGGAGGTTCCTGCATGCTCTTTTAATCAGGCCTCATTTTTGTTTTTACTCAAATGCATTTTTCACTCCCCTGCAGTGCCTCCTCTTTCTTGTATTTAGCTCTGTCTTTTTAATACCTTTTATTAGTCAGACAACATGAGATTGAATTAGACAGAACCTCAACTCCAATGGTTTAATAAAAGATGAAACATGATTGATTTATCCAGCTGATAATTTCAAACTATACTGGCTCCAGGTAACCCTGGATACAGAAATTAAAATGTGACCTGGAGTAGTGATGTGGATGGAACTAGAGTCTGTTATACAGAATAAAGTAAGCCATAAAGAGAAAAACAAATATGGTATATTAACACATACATGTGGAATCTAGAACAGTGGCACAAATGAACCTATTTGCAAGGCATAAAGAGAGATGCAGAGGAAGAGAAAGGATATATGGGCACAGAAGAGGAAGGAGAAGGTGGGATGAATTTGGAAATTAGAATTGACATTTATACACTACTGTGTGTAAAACAGATGACCAACAGGAGCTGCTCTATAGCACAGAGAGCTCAACTCTGTGCTATGTGATAACTTAGAGGGGTAGGATGGTGGATGGGAGGGAGGCTCAGTAGAGAGGAGATATATGTATACATATAGTTGATTCACTTTGTTGTGTATAACAGAAACTAACACAACACTGTAAAGCAATTATACTCCAAATAAATAAATAAATAAAATGTCCTGGAGGCTTTTTCTCCCCACTTTCTCACTCTTAGTCACTTTTTTACCTCCCACTACTGTGACCTTTCCATATAGAGACAAGTTTGCCACAACCAATCCCAAGAAAATAGCCTAGCAGTGTGTCAAACACAAGAGAAAGTAATATTTCCTTTCCCAGTGGATTGGACCAAAGTCCAGAACCTAGCTCCATATGGTGACATCTTGGTTGAAGAATTCCTGATAGCCTGGAATGTGACCTATGTTGTCTGGTCAATTGACAGACATATGTGCATCTCTGGCAGAGGACGAGTGTGGGTGGCATCATCTCCAAAAAGAGCAAGTGGGTTAACAGTGCAGGTTCTGCAGGAGAGCACTGCAGTGTCCCCACCAGAATAGGCAGTGACACAGACAGCATCTGCTACCCTCCTCCCAGGACACAGCTGCTCACTCTGGTCGCCCATCTTTGCTAGCCTGGTTCTCATCAGCCTTTTCCTCCAGTGGCAGGAATCAAAAGACTCTGTTCATGGACATCACCCACATCTGTGATGTCTAGAACCCATCTTGCTGGGCATTGATTCCTCATTTGATTTTTTCTCACCAAGATTTTATCTGGAACCTAAAATCTCTAGACTTAGGGGTTTTGCTTGGAATTATGTGTGTCTGTGTGTGTGTGTGTGTGAATCCCAAACTGCTAATCTATCACTTCTCCAACATTTCACCTTTGGTAACCTTAAGTTAGATTTTGAGTTCTATAATTCTGTTTTTGCTTTGTAAATAAGTTCATTTGCATCAGCTTTAAATTAGTTTCTACATATAAATGATATCATATGATATTTGCCATTGTCTGACTTACTTCACTTAGAATGATACTCCCTAGCTCTATCCATGTTTCTGCGAATGACATTATTTTGTTCTTTTCTATGGCTGAGTAATAGTCCATTGTGTATATATACCACATATTCATTACCTGTTGTTCTGTTGATGGATATGTAGGTTGCTTCTGTATCCTGGCTATTGTAAATAGTGCTGCAATTATCATTGAGGTGCATTTATTTTTTCAATTATGATTTTCCCTAGATATATGCCCAGGGGTAGGATTACTGGATCATATGGTAGTTCAATATTTAATTTTTTAAGGATCCTCCTTATTGTTCTCTGGGGCTTCCCTTGTGGCTCCACCAGTAAAGAATGCGCCTGCAATGCAGGAGACCTCGGTTCTGTCCTGGGGACAGATTGGGAAGCTTGAGAAGGTTAGGAAGGTCCTCTGGAGAAAGGAAAGGTTACTCACTCCAGTATTCTGGCCTGGAGAATTCCATGGGGTCCCAAAGAGTTGGACATGACTGAGTGACTTTCTTTTTCATTTTTACACTGTTCTCTATAATGGCTGCACCAATTTACATTCCCAGCAACACTGTAGAGGGTTCCCTTTTCTTCACACCCTCTCCAGAATTTATTGTTTGTAGATGTTTTTCTTAGCTTCATAAGTACTTCACTGTTTCCCCGTTGGTCTTCCAGAGCTTTAGTAGTATTTTCCTCTGAAAACTGGAAACTGATTAAAAGTGCAGGATATCTAGGCCTATTGAATCAGAACCTGCAGCATACAACAAGGCTGCTAGGTGATTTTTAAGCATTTTACAGTTGGATAGACACAGTTTTGAAATTTTTAGTCTCAAGTTATGCTGGGCTTTAGGATATAAGAAGAGATTCAAGACTCTACATTTGCCCAAAGTGTTAATGGAGCAGAAGAATTTAACAAGTTCTCTACACAGCAAGTTAAGTTTCAAGGGAGAAACACTGGACCTACATGGATACCCTCTCCCTACATGAAAACTCTCTCTTTGTTGCCAATATTGGAAGACTTCAGAAAGGAAATTTATATTTTCTCACAAATAAGTAGATGTGATATTAATGACCCCATAAGCCTAACAGGTCAGTCTTGGACACTTACACAGTCTGACTCCTCTCCAATCCTTTCCACAGCCTCTGCCATAGTTTCTAAAATTATCTTTTATTACCTGCTCAGCTAGTGGGCTGGAGTATTCTGTTTCCATTTCCCTTGACATGGAGAGCAAATCCCTAAGTTGCTAACTAAAATCAAACCAGATGTGCAAAGAATTTTATTGGCTATTTTATGTAACAACTTGAATTATCAGAAGGCTTAAAGTAAATTCATGAAAAATTAAAAGCATGGGAGATTTAAGCCAGAAACTATTTAAACAGGCTTAAAAGGTTACCACAGGAAAAGAACAGGATCAGTGTGTTTGAGTGTAAAAATAAGAAGTTAAGCTGAATCAGGGAGAGAAACCCTGCCTCTTGACCTATAGATTTATCTCTTGAATAAAGTTTCAGCTTTTTTTTTCCTCTTTGGGGAATTAAAGATGAACTAATATATAAATATAAAAGCACTGAATTGGCAAACTTCCTGCATAGTGTGCTGAAAAAAATCATTTTGTAGAGTTATTTAATTTGAAAACAGAGACTCTGAAGTGGGGAAAAAGCCCATGTCTATGGATGAGATTGAGTTGGCTTCAAATCCTATGAACCATGCACTCAGGCAAATGCTTCAACTCTAAGAGTTGGACTCCTTATCTATAGAATAAAAATAGTAATAAAAACACATAAGGAGATTAAATGAGATTATTGACTTATAGAGCTCAGCATATATTACAGATATTCAGTAAAGGGGAACTAGTGAATGAGGTTGAAAAGTTGATAGAGAAGTTGCAACAGGAGGCAGACACAGTGTGATGCTAGGGAACAATTGTCAATCCACTTGAAAGAAAATCATTTCTATTTTCACCTTTGAGACTCACAGGCAACCTTTGAAGCAGGGAAGATAGACTTTGGTTCAAGTTATTAGGTGGGTTGGAACACAAGGAACGATGACTTAGGCATCACTAACTCTGATATGGCAGAGTCAGTATTGGACACCAGCTTCCAGATGTTGATAGTCCAGGGACCTCAACCATAGCTGTTCCTTCCTCAGATTTCGGCTACTCTGCATCTTCATCCACAAAGACTGTGTCCTGTGGCCCCTTGCCCTTGCAAATCATGTTTCCCACCAAGACAGTTGAGAGATGGAAGGAAAAGGTACTCCACATGAAATCGACAGAAGGCTGGCTCCACAAGACAGGCATTCTTTTCTATTCCACAGATTTATCCCAAGTTCCTGAAACAGTGTCTCCCACATAGCAGACCTTAGATATACTTCTTGAGATAATCTCTAAGGGCACATTACAAAGGAAAGGTGGGTAGCCTACACAATCAGCTTGCTCTAGGTATTAATGCAAGCATATGTGGTCTATAATTTAAGATCCTTAAGTTACATTCCAGCAAATGTGTGTGTGTGTGTGTGTGTGTGTGTGTGGATTATGTACCCATGTGTTTTGGTGGGTGAAGAGAGGTAGAAGGTGCCAAGTGATAAAGAAAACCTGCAAATATATGGAACCTCTTACTTAGAAGGTTGGTAAACTCTTTCCCTTTATCTTTATGTCCCTTCAGAAGAAAAGGTCAAGATTGGCTACAATCATAATCTCCTATTATCATTTAATTCCCTTCCTCCTTGGCCCCCTTTGCTGTCCTCAATTCCCTCCCATAATGAGCCCTTGGTCAGTAAGAAAAGAAAACAGGCCTCATCAATTTCCCTAATGACTCTTTCAAAAAGCCTTTTTTAGCCTTTTATTTTTAGATCTTTTCAAACAATGTCCCTATTAGAGGAGTCTCAAAGTTCCCGTGGGATTTATGGAAACTTTCATTAAGAAAAATAGGCAATGATTTCAAGGACAATGTCATGTATCATTAAAAGAGCTATTTTTTGAATTATGGATAAGTAGACAAAGTTTCATCAAGCAGTTAACCAGATTCACAGTGGGAGTTTGTGGTTGGCAGAAGGAAGATTGACTGAGACAGGCTTACAGTGGGAATCTGATACTTAACAGACTTCAGCCCTTATGCAAGTGCTTAAGTGCTCTGCGGATGAACCACCTCACTGACAGCTTCTTTGCTGTTTTTCAAAATGTTGGATTACAATGACAGAATCTATAAGTGAAATTCAGTGTCTGTCCCTAGCAGTTTGAAAAGCATCCAGCAACCACTGAGTTTCTTCACTTTGATAATCACTGAGAACTTCAGGTTTTATTATTCCACTTCTTAGAGCCTCTTCAGATGGGCTTTCTTCTTTTCTTATTTCTTAGACTACTATTATAAACTGTCATCGCTTTTATTTTTAATTGGAGGATAATTGCTTTACAGTAGTGTGTTAGTATCAACATAAATCAGCCAGAGGCATACATATATCCCCTGCATCTTGAGACTCCCTCCCACTTCTTACCCCATCACTCCTCTCTAGGTAGTCACAGAGAACCAAGTTTGAGCTTTCATCATCATATAGCAAATTCCCACTGGCTATCTATTTTACATATGGACACAATAGGGCAAGGAGAGGGTGGGAAGAATAGAAAGAAGAGCATTGAAGCACATATATTACCATATGTCATTGTTATTTGCTGCCTGTATTAATAAGCTCAGTCAACCATTAACAAAATCCCAAAGACCGAGTAGCTTAAACAACAAAAATTTAATTCCCACAGTTCAAGTCTGAAAGTCCAAGATGAAGGAATCAGCCAGGGGGGAGGCCAAGATGAAGCAATCAGCCAGTTCAGTTCCCAGTGAGGATCCTCTTTTGGCTTATAAACTGCTGCTTTTATGATACATGCTCACATTGTCTGTCTTTATTGTATTCCTGCAAAGAGATAGATCTCTTTCTTCCTTTTGTTATAGGTCCATCAATCCTGTCATTCTGGGACCCTATGCTTGTGACTTTATTTAACCTTAATTACTTCTTAAAAACCTTATTTCTAAGTACAGTAACATTGGGGCTTCAATATATGAATTTAGGGGGACAGCAGGTAAACCACAGCACTACTCAACTCTTAAACCAGTCTTCAGACTTTCTAATTTTCTAATATTCCTACTGGAAGCAGTAAACCATTTGTACAAGTCACCTGATGGTCATATGTGTATTCATTCAATAAAACTACTACTGTATGTTATTATCTTGCTATATGTTGGGCTCTATATTGGGATCTGGGACTGTCCTAACTAATAAGACTGGATTTCTATCCTTAGGGAATGTAATATGGAGAAATAAATACTTAAAAATTAAGAGCAAGAGAATATTAGTAATGTGATTACAGGAATGGTTTTGTTAATGCAAATTCCCAATGCACAGTAAGGCCAAACAAACTCAACATGTTACAGTTTGGAGCAGAGAATTGTAGGCTTATTTAGGGGCCCAGTAAGGAGAATGGGTGGCTCCTTCTTAAAAACCCTGAACTCCCTGATGATTTTTGAGGAAAAGCTTTTATAGGCAGCATTTGGGGTGAAGGCTGCAGCAAGTGTGGCTTTCTTCTGATTGGGTGGTGGTGAGGTAAGAGGCTGTGCTCCAGGAATCTCTTGCTCGGCCTGAGGTTACCTTCCTGTACTTGGGCAGGGGCTGTAGTTTCAGAAAAAGAGCTCAAAGATACTGTTGTGTATATCCCTTGAGGAGGAACCAGGACCCTGACTGAGGGCTGCGCTATTGTTTCTTAGCTCTCTTTTCTTGGCTCTACAACCCCTCCATTCCCTAATTAGCAACTATTTGAACCTACTCTTAGCAACTTAGGAAGATCAAGGAGGCTGAATGAAATCTATTTCCTACAAACACAAAATGGGAGATCCAAAGAGTATCCAGAAGGGCCCCACAGGGTCCTGCTCAGTTTCTGTGTCACTGTATTAAGGCTAGAAAGGAGGGAATTCTCATTTATGGCTCTAAGTGAAGGCCTGGGGAGTCTGGAAATGTTAACAGAAAGGGGTGTGGAGTAAAAGGAAGCAAGAAACAATCTGTAGATAACTTTGAGGATCTAGAAGCTGGATTGGAAATAGGATGGTGAGTGACCCAATAAGCCATAAATCCAGCACTTCTGATAGACACTGGTTTATAGAAGATCTTATATGTCTTGATGAAGAGCAACTTCTTTGTCCTGAAGGCATTAAGTCTATTTTAACAATAAAGTACAATGCTTGAAATATGAATTGAGTTGGAGAAATGTGGGGTTGGGGCAACAGTAGGTTTTGCAATTGAGTAAGAATTTAGCATTATAATTTTCAGTGATCAGTCCTTTCATCAGGGAACTACTGAATGAATAAGCGCTCTGAACAGGCTGGAAATTACAGTGTATCCACTTACAGAACAGTCCTCATTGTTTCTCAATTAACCCTGTGCCATCATCAATATTTAAGAGTTGCTCAGGCTTGCAATTCAATTTATACAAAAATAGTCTATGAGGTAACTACTTTCAGTTGTTATATGATTAGTCACCAGTCAGGTGTGGTTGGAAAAAATTATTATAACTTACTTTTAGGAATCAAATCATTAAATGTATTTGTAACAGAAGACATAAAATTTCTAGATTCTCCCTTACCGTAATAGGAACTTGTTCACGATGATCATCCCTAATTTCAGTATTACTAGAATTCAGGAATTATAGTCAACCTCATACCTTGGTACTAGGCCATACTGAAGGTCAGAAGCCCACTCAAGAAAGATGTGAACAGCAGCCAACAGAAAGCCAAGCTTCAAGGACACTTTTTGTTGATGGAATTGCCTAGAAATCCAAAATTTAGCTTCTGCTCTTCATATGTTTTTCTTGCTCTGTCTCAATAGATGCTTTTTTTTCTATAACTCTTTATTTACTTATTTTTTACTGAAATATTGCTGATTTACAATGTTGTGCCAATCTCTGTTATACAGCAGTGACTCAGATATACATAGATACATTCTTTTCTAATATTCTTTTCCATTATGGTTCATCCCAGGATATTGGACATAGTTCCCTGTGCTATACAGTACTGTTGTAGGAAGAGGGGACCCATACCAGGGCCGGCCCAAGAGTGGGCTCTGTCTAACAATCAGAAATGAATTGTCTCCAGAGACACATGTGCTGACAAAGCAAAAGATTTTATTGGGAAGTGGTGCCCAGGAGGAAAGCAGGAGGGTAAGGGAACCCAACTTGGATTTTATGATGATGGGATTAGTTTCCTGGTTATCTCTAACCATCACTCGATTCAGGATCATTCCTGGTGGCGCATGCATTGTTCAGCACAAATGGATGCCAGTGAGAAGGACTCTGGGAGGTGGCAAGACATGTGACATCCTCTTTTGACTATTCTCGAATTCTCCTGGTTGGTGGTGGCTAGTCAGTTCTGTGTTCCTTACTAGAACTTCTTGTCCTCAGATAACTCACACAGATGGTTACTATGTTGCCTGGCCAGAGTGGGCAATTTCAGGCAGTCTGTTTTCCCTAATAGTAAAAGGAAATAGTAAGGGGAAACTTGTCCTTTATTCATTCTACATATAATAGTTTGCGGTTGGATTAACCAACCACATTAATATACTTCATTTTTTCTCTTGACTTAAAAATAAAGAAAGCAACAAATAAAAATTTCTGTCTCTGTCTTCATACCCCTTCAACCTGTGGCACTTTTCAAGCACTTGGGTTTATGCTACCTTCTGAATTACCACATTCCTGCCCATGGAGCAAACTGGGGATACTCAATGCACCCAGGCAATTTACCCCTAAAAGAATAGTCTGAAACCCAACAAAGCTACAGGGCTTTGTGGTTGTGGTTTGGGGTTGGAGGAAGAATACCAGAAATCTTAAATCCAGACCTTTCCTGTTCTTCATTCCGTTGTTAATTATTTGCCTGGAACCAGAATTTTACTTGCAGATGAATTTAGTAGTTTTCTTTATTTTGTCATCTTCTGTCAAAAGAGCTAAATCACAGACTTCAATTTTTTTCTTAATAGTAAAACATATACTGTATAATATTTCTTTTCCTTCAAAGTAGCTTTTGATTATTGTCCCAGTTAATTTTTTTCAGAAATAAGGTGGATGAGTGATTTGTGGAAAAAGCCAAGATGCTGTATGTTTTCCAAGTGCTGGATCCACAGAGAATAATGTAATGATGATACCTTGTTTCCTAAAGCTTTCAGATGTGCAGTTCTGAAGCTGGCAACATGCAATCTCTGGCTACTTCATCTGAACTACTTAAGTGGAGAATTTCTGTGTGCATTCTATTACTTATTTTCATGTTTCATAACCTGTAGTTTCCCAGTCTTTAGGGGCAAAGGAAGCATAGTTCAAGTTAGAAAGTGCCTTGCCAAAGCACATAAGAAAGGCCATTTCTCCTTGATTTGCAGTAACTTGTTTGAATCTCCATAGTGGGTCCTAAGAGACCTATATTTTGTCTTTGGAAGCAGGCAGAACACAGAGTTGATTCATGGCTTTAGCTGAGGGGACACTTTGAGGCATCAATTGACTGAATTATTTTTATGTGAATAAAGATAGGGGCCTCCACTCCATCTTAGCCTGCTTTTCCCAGCCTGGAGTTCAGGATGCCTAATTTTTCTTTTTTTAATTAATGATTATTAATGGTTTTTATCCCTCCATTTATAGAAGTAGTACATGCTTTTTTGATATAATACAATGCATATAAAGAAGGAAAAAGATCTCTTGTAACTGCACGATTATTTTGATGTTTTAAAGACCACACATGTATTTATTTATCTAACTATATGTTTATCCATCCATCCATCTGTTACCAAACTTGGGTTTGGCTGCTCATTGCTCAAAAACCAATAATTGAGAAGCAAATGTCAGCGGAAAGGAAAGATGCTTTAATCAAAAAGGCTGACAAATGGGAAGAGGGTGGACTCAGGTCTGAGGTCAACTCCCAGGATTATGCGCTGCCATGACTACTGTTAAAGAGAAAAGGGAGGAAGAATCTCAATGGATCGTTGAGGCGGGAGACCGGGTCCCGCATTCTTCTCCACGGAGCGCAGACTTCAGATGTTTTCTTGCCCATGTGAACTGCCTGCAGGATTGCTAAGGGAGCTGTTGGAGATAGAGAACTAGTCATTATTTAAAAACTTAATTCTTTATTTCTATTTCTTTTTATCCAGGGAAAAAAATCAACAGGTTAGGCAAAGCATGACATGCATTCAAAAAGCACAGGAATTAGGTTAAATTGCCTAGAGATCTCCTTGCTATAATTAGGTTCTTTCAAGGTCAGAGGGGAACAGAAATGGGAAAACAAGAAAGGGGCAAAAGCACAGCTGTCAATCTATCCGTCCATTCATGGACATCCATTCCCATTTTAGGAATGTATTTCAGACAGTGTATTTTATATTTTAAAATTTTCCCCATCACATTATTAAACCATATTATCAAAATTAGTGTTTTTTTTATGTCAGTGCTAACGTTTTACTTTGAAAATATTGAAAAGAAATTAGGGATAGGTATTGGACCTCAACCTTTCCTAGCATCAGGGTCTTTTCAAATGAGTCAGCTCTTCGCATCAGGTGGCCAAAGTATTGGAGTTTCAGCTTCAACATCAGTCCTTCCAATGAACACCCAGGACTGATCTATCTCCTTTAGGATAGACTGGTTGTATCTCCTTCAGTCCAAGGGACTCTTAAGAGTCTTCTCCAACACCACAGTTCAAAAGCATTGGTTCTTTGGCACTCAGCTTTCTTCACAGTCCAACTCTCACATTCATACATGACCACTGGAAAAAACCATAGCCTTGACTAGATGGACCTTTGTTGACAAAATAATGTCTCTGCTTTTCAATATGCTATCTAGGTTGGTCAAAACTTTCCTTCCAATAGTAAGCATCTTTTAATTTCATGGCTGCAGTCACCATCTGCAGTGATTTTGGAGCCCAGAAAAATAAAATCAACCGCTGTTTCCACTGTTTCCTCATCTATTTGCCATGAAGTGATGGGACTGGATGCCATGATCTTCTTTTTCTGAATGTTGAGCTTTAAGCCAACTTTTTCACACTTCTTTTCACTTTCATCAAGAGGCTCTTTTGTTCTTCTTCACTTTCTGCCGTACAGCAGGAGAAGAATTTTGCCAGGAGCTTCTGAGAAAGACAAAGGTCCCATCACTTCATGGCACATACATGGGGAAACAGTGGCAAACTTTATTTTGGGGGGGTTCCAAGATTGCTGCAGATAGTGACTGCAGCTGTGAAATTAAAAGATGCTTGCTCCTTGGAAGGAAAGTTATGACCAACCTAGACAGCATACTAAAACGCAGAGACATTACTTTGCCCACAAACATTCATCTAGTCAAGGCTATGATTTTTCCAGTAGTCATGTATGGATGTGAGAATTGGAGTATAAAGAAAGCTAAGTGCTGAAGAATTTATGCTTTTGAACTGTGGTGTTGGAAAAGACTCTTGAGAGCCCATTGGACAGCAAGAAGATCCAACCAGTCCATCCTAAAGTAAATCAGTCTTGAATATTCATTGGAAGGACTGATGTTGAAGCTGAAACTCCAATACTTTTGCCACCTGATGGGAAAAGCTGACTCATGTGAAAAGACCCTGATGCTTGGAAAGATTGAAGGCAGGAGGAGAAGGGGATGATGGAGGATGATATGGTTGGATGGTATCACCTACTCAATGGATGTGAGGTTGAGTAAACTCTAGGAGTTGGTGTTGGACAGGGAGGCCTGGTGTGCTGCAGTCCATGGAGTCACAAAGATTTGGACACGACTGAAATGACTGACTTCTGAGAAAGAATTTTGCTCATTCTCGAGGGAAAATAGTAAATAAATAGAAAACATGGACCCTCTTCCTACCTGCTATTGTGAGGCCTAGAACAGCTGCCATATGGCCCAACACCTACATGAAGATGGGCCATTTACAGAGGAAGACAGAGCTCAGAGAACCACAGAGATGTGGAAACAGATCCCCTACTGGATCTACATACTCCTTGTCTTTTTCACACCATCCTCAATTCACAGCTATTTTATTACCAAAAAGTTACATCTACAGGATTTGGGGTTTTGCTATACCTCTGCTGATGTAAAATGTGATTCTCACTAGGCCTACAGACCAAACATTTCTGGGTGAGCTTAGTAACCTTCTGGGTGTTGCCAAAGAGAACTAGGCTGGACTCAGAGGACCCAAATATGGTGTTAGGTGAAATTATATACCTACTTTTTCATCCATCAAAAGTTGCCTAATCCTTATGTCTCAATGATCACATGAGCAAATTGGTGGTAACTATCTATACAATCCTTAAATCACAGGATTGTTACAATATCCACATAAAAGGATGAGATGTATCATATAATATGTAAGGTGGCATTCTCATGACTTTCATATCTAGAGCACACTAATAATAGCTGCTATTCAGGAAGCCTACTGTATTTTGTGTCTCCACAAAATATTTCACTTTCACACTCACAAATAAAACATATGAGGTCAGGAATACGTCCTAAAACTCTTAAGAACAGATGTGTTTCAAACCCAGAATGTTCTGGGTTTTAAAAAGGTAACATGTCCTAAATAATATTTCACCCCCTTCAGGATCCAGGCAGCATACCATATTCAAATCCATTAATGTTTCTGGTAAAGAATATATGACTATTCACATTGTATATGTGTGATCTAAGTCACTTCAATCGTGTCAGACTTTTTCCGACCCTATGGACCGTAGCCAGCCAGGATCCTCAGTCCATGAGATTCTCCAGGCAAGATTACTGGAGTGGGTTGCCACACACTTCTCCAGAGGATCTTCTTGACCCAGAAATCAAACCTCCATTTCTTAACTCTTCTATATCGGTAGGCAGGTTTCTTTACCAGGCACCACCTAGGAAGCCCAACGATTTACGCTGAAGTGAAGTGAAAGTTGCTTAGTCATGTCTGACTCTTTGCAACCCCAAGGCCTGAAGGCCCCCAGGCTCCTCTGTCCATGGGATTCTCCAAGCAAGAGTAATGGGGTGGGTTACCATTTCCTTCTCCAGGGGATCTTACTGACCCAAGGATTGAACTCAGGTCTCCTGCACTGCAGGAAGATTCTTTACTGTCTGAGCTACAATTAAATGACTTCAATTAAGACCTCACCCTATGATAGGGCAGAATTTGCCTTCAGAATAAATTCAGGTCAGATTTTAAAACCAAATTGAAAGTGAAAGTGAAAGTCACTCAGTCGTGTCTGACTCTGTGATCCCATGGACTATATAGCCCATGGAATTCTCCAGGCCAGAATACTGGAGTGCGTAGCTATTCCCTTCTATGAGGGATCTTCCCAACCTAGGGATTGAACCCAGGTATCCCACATTGCAGATAGATTCTTTCCCAGCTGAGCCACAAGGGAAGCCCTGGAACAAAATTAGTAAATAATAATAATTATAATAATAGTAATAATAGCCACAATAACAGGAATAATAATACTTTTCAGATCTTTTGGAAATTAGAATTGTAGACTGTTGTTTTTATCCTGTTTCCTGGATAAAATAAAAACAGAAGTGCAGAAAAGTTAAGCACGTTTCCTCATATCACACAGCTTTCAAGTGGAGAAGTTGAGATTGAGTCCTATCTGTCAGTCTCTGGAGGCCAGCTGTTAACCACTCTGAAACCACTATTTACAAAGTCTGTCTAGACAGGCTCCCCTGTCTCCACTCTCACAGTTAATATAGTTATCTATATTATCTTTTTGAGACGAGTTTTGGAAATTCAAAATGTGTTAAGCAAATCTCAGCCATTAGTCTCTGGAGCAGAAAAATAAACAAATACATTTTTCTACTTTTTTGAAGCCATAATTTCTGGACATGTTCTTTGGTGTAAAGAAAAGTGATACACTTGTCAAGTCTAAGAGAGAAGACAGGCACAAATAAAAGTGCAGCTCAATCAATTATAATAATGATTGAAATTAATGATTTAAAATTATATACACACCGTACAATGAAGTTAATCAGCTGTATGTATACATAAATCCCCTCCCTCCAGAGCCTCTCTCCCCCTCCTCTATGTTATCACAGAAATTAAGATGACATTATAAAGCAATTATATTCCAAAAAAGTAATATTTGGAAAGTTCCTGGAACATGTTAAGATGTTATTTCATCATTAAATATTTGTACTAGTTAAAAATACACAGAGGCATATATAAATATACATGTATTCAAATTCATACACACATACATATATGAATCTTTAGAGGATATATATGTGTATGAGTGCACTGTATGTATTATTTACCAGAATCTGTATTAGAGATGTTAAACTGATAGTGTGATAGATAGATAAACACAGACAACATTCACACTTTTTTTTAATTGCAAAATGTGTGATAAATTCTAGGATAGAATACATGCAAAGCTTCATAGGAGAAATAAAATGGAAAACTTCCCTCATGTGTGCTTCCATGAAGATACAGCACTGCAGCAAGACCAGGAAGAAGAGCTGAAATATCTCTCAGGAAAGCAAAGAAGAGGAAAGGGGTTGCAATCAGAGGAATCAGTGGACAGTATCCCTGGACCACAAAGCAGCAGAATGTGGCTGCTGATAGGGCTGAGATGATGGAGGGAAGGAAACAGGGGCCAAGTCATACAGAAAACACAATATTGTCATGTTATGATGAATATCTAACCTTTAAATGATGTTAAGCTAGAAATCACTATTAAAGTACATCTTCAGTTCAAACCATATATATCCATAACATTCATTTTTATAAAGCCCTGGGTTAAAAGTGTGACTTATAGAATCAGTAATTCCTCAAAGTATGGTTGAATATGTCTTACATTTCAGGTGCAATGCATAGACTTGTGATTAAGAAATCGTGAGATAATTGTATGACTTTATGAGCCACAGTTAGGCTTTCTCACTTTTATTTTTTTTATATTAAAAAAATTTTTTATTGAAGGGTAATTGCTTTACAGAATTTTATTGTTTTCTGTCAAACCTCAACATGAATCGCCATAGGTATACATATATCCCCTCCCTTTTGAACCTTCCTCCCATCTCCCACCCCACCCCATCTCACCCTCTAGGTTGATACAGAGCCCCTGTTTGAGTTTCCTGAGCCATACAGCAAATTCCCATTGGCTATCTATTCTATATATGGTAATGTAAGTTTCCATGTTACTCTTTCAATACATCTCACCCTCCCTTTCCATGTCCATAAGTCTATTCTCTATGTCTGTTTCTCCATTGCTGCCCTGAAAATAAATTCTTCAGTACCATTTTTCTAGATTCCATATATATGCATTAGAATATGATATTTATCTTTCTCTTTCTGACTCACTTCACTCTGAATAATAGCTTCTAGGTTCATTCACCTCATCAGAACTAACTTAAATGTGTTCCTTTTCATGGTTCAGTAATATTCCATTGTGCATATGTACCACAACATCTTTATCCATTCATCTCTCGATGGACATCTAGGTTGCTTCCATGTGCTAGCTATTGTAGATAGTGCCGCAATGAACAGTGAGATATAGATATCTTTTTCAATTTTGGTTTCCTCAGAGTATATGCCTAAGAGTAGGATTGCTGGGTCATATAGTGGTTTTATTCCTAGTTTTTAAAGGAATTTCCATACCATCTTCCATAGTGGCTGTACCAATTTACATTTCCACCAACAGTGCAAGAGCATTTCCCTTTCTCCACACCCTCTTCCAGCATTTATCATTTTTAAAAATTGTCTCAAATTTTATTAAGTCTAACTGTTACATCTATTAAGAAACCAAGGGAAGGGTTTGGAAAACAGCAATTAGAGTTTTACTTGACTGATTCAGATTATGTCTGAGAATAGAAAAGAAGATCTTTATAAAACTCTGAGGTAGATTTTTTTTTTTTGTAGTATTTCAGTTTATTTCAACGTTATTAGCTGACCACATAACCACTTTGTTCCCTAAGCCAGAAACCTAGAAGTTTCCTTCAGTCCCATTTTCAATCAGTGTGCCATTTCTCTCTCAGATATATCTCCTTCCATTTCTCTCAAATCTGCTGTGGCTCTATAATTACAGAATCCACTTGGCCTGGCTGTCCATAAAGATTCATCTCCTCAAACTGCTTTCTTATACCATCTCCTCTTTCAGAGGCAGAACTGATCACTCATACTTACATATCCCAGAACAATTTTGGGCTGTTTTTCACCATGCGCCTTTGAAAGCAAAGATGGTGCTGCACTGACTTTTTCATCGCAGCTCTTGATTCAGTACAGCCCTGACAGAGGAAATCATCAGCCAGCACTTGTTGAATGAGTGACAAGACAACTATAAATGTTTTCCCTGCCCCATCATTCTATTCCCTAATTTTTATAAGTGGTTTTTCATAATAATTAGCATGCTCATTAATACTTAAGGCCAAAGCAGATGGCAAGTCTCTGCTCTAGGGATTTTCAGGCTATTAATAATGATAAATGGCAAAAAAAAGTATGCAAACAAATCATTTCAACTTGACACCAAGAAAATGAAGAGGTCTCATAAGTTCCCTGTGAAATGTATCAAAGAGTTTCCTGTTTGGATTTAGCCTCCTGGCTACATGAAGAAGAGTTAAACTCCATACTGGGATAGTTCAAAATAGGTACCCGGGGACCTCCCTGGTGGTTCAGTGGTTAAGAACCCACCTTGCAATGCAGGGGAAGTGGGTTTGATACCTGTCCTGGTCAAGGAACTAAGATTCCATATGCTGCAGAGCCACAAAGCCCAACCACCACAACTACTGCACCCGCTTGCTCTAGAGTCCATGCGTCACAGCAGAAGATTCTGCATGCTGCAACTAAGACCTGTCACAGGCAAATAAATATATACAAAGATAAGCAACCAATCTCATACTTCAGTTTAAATTTGCGTATACCTGACTCTTGTCTGTATTTTGGTAATGTGGTTTTTTTGGGGGAGGCAATGTGTTTCTATTTGTGTGTATGTATGTTGACATAGACTTCTTTAAAAGAACACACAGTCATTTTTCTTCTTTCACTTTACTCATCTCACAGCCATGTTTTTCTTCTCCTTTCCATATTAATTCTCTAGATTGACATTTTTAGTCATTTTTGTCATGTATGGATGTGCGAGTTGGACTGTGAAGAAAGCTGAGCACCGAAGAATTGATGCTTTTGAACTGTAGTGTTGGAGAAGACTCTTGAGAGTCCCTTGGACTGCAGGGAGATCCAACCAGTCCATTCTGAAGGATATAAGCCCTGGGATTTCTTTGGAGGGAATGATGGTAAAGCTGAAACTCCAGTACTTTGGTCACCTCATGCGAAGAGCTGACTCATTGGAAAAGACTCTGATGCTGGGAGGGATTGGGTGCAGGAGGAGAAGGGGACGACAGAGGATGAGATGGCTGGATGGCATCCCTGACTGGATGGACGTGAGTCTGAATGAACTTCGGGAGTTGGTGATGAACAGGGAAGCCTGGCGTGCTGCAATTCATGGGGTTGCAAAGAGTCAGACACGACTGAGCAACTGAACTGAACTAATCTGAAATTTACATTTCTCTTCTTCCCACTGTTGACTTTTTTTTTTTTACTTTATTTTACTTTACAATACTGTATTGGTTTTGCCATACATTAACATGAATCCACCACGGTGCATATGAGCTCTCAATCCTGAATCCCCTCCCACAGCCAACCTCATATCAGCTCTCTGGATCATGACTTTTGAGCCAGATAATCCCTTGCTGTATTTGACCATCCTATGCATTATAGGATATGTAGCAGCAGCATCTTTAACTACTAGATGCAGGTGGCATCTCTATCTGAAGTTCAGATAGCTGATACTGAGAATCTAATAGAAATTCTTTTATTAAAAATTGCATAACTTACAAATATATATTCAGTTCAGTGCAGTTCAGTCACTCAGTTCATGTCTGACTCTTTGTGATCCCATGGAATGCAGCATGCCAGGCATCCTCATACATCACCAACTCCATGACCTTACTTATATTCATGTCCATTGAGTTGGTAATGCCATCCTACCATATCATCCTCTATTGTGCTCTTCTCCTCTTGCCTTGAATCTTTCCCAGCATCAGGGTATTTCCCAATGAGTCAGTTCTTCCCATCAGGTGGCAAAAGTACTGGAGTTTCAGCTTCAGTGTTAATTCTTCCAACAAATATTTAGGACTGATCTCCTTTAGGATGTACTGGTTGGATCTCCTTGCCATCCAAGGGACTCTCAAGAGTCTTCTCTATACCACAGTTCAAAAGCATTAATTCTTCTGCACTCAACTTTCTTTATAGTCCAACTCTCACATCTGTACATGACCACTGGAAAAACCATAGCCATGACTAGACGGACCTTTGTTGGCAAAGTAATGTCTCTGCTTTTAATATGGTGTCTATGTTGGTTATAACTTTTCTTCCAAGGAGCAAGCGTCTTTTAATTTCATGGCTACAGTCACCATCTCTAGTGATTTTGGAACCCCAAAAGATAAAGTCTCTTACTCTTTCCACTGTTTTCCCATCTATTTGCCTTGAAGTGATGGGACTAGATGCCATGATCTTAGTTTTCTGAATGTCGAGTTTTAAGCCAAATTTTTCACTCTCCTCTTTCACTTTCATCAAGAGGCTCTTTAGTTCTTCTTTGCTTTTTGCCATAGGTGTGGTGGCATCTGCATATCTAAGGTTATTGATTTTCTCTTAGCAATCTTGATTCCAACTTGTACTTCATCCAGACAGGCATTTCACATGATGTACTCTGCATATAAGTTAAATATGCAGGTGACAGTATACAGCCTTGATGTACTCCTTTCCCTGTTTGGAAACAGTCTGTTATTCCATGTCTGGTTCTAACTGTTGCTTCCTGACATGCACACAGATTTCTTAGGAGACAGGTCAGGTGGTCTGGCATTTCCAATTCTTTCAGAATTTTCCACAGTTTGTTGTGATCCACACAGTTAAATGCTTTGGCAGGGTCAATAAAGCAGAAATAAATGTTTTTTTCTGGAACTCACTTGCTTTTTTGATGATCCAATGGATGTTGGCAATTTTGTTTCTGCTTCCTTTGCCTTTTTAAATCCAGCTTGAACATCTGGAAGTTCATGGTTCACATATTGTTGAAGCCTGGTTTGGAGAATTTTGAGCATTACTTTACTAGCATGTGAGATGAGTGCAATTGTGTGGTAGTTTGAGCATTCTTTGGCATTGCCTTTCTTTGGGATTGGAATGAAAATTGATGTTTGCCTGTCCTGTGGCCACTGATGAGTTTTCCTAATTTGTTGGCATATTGAATGCAGCTCTTGCACAGCATCATCTTTTAGGATTTGAAATAGCTCAACTGAAATTCCATCATCTCCACTGGCTTTGTTTGTAGTGATGCTTCATAAGGCCCACTTGACTTCGCATTCTGGGATATATTAAAATCACCCAAAGGATTTTTAGTTTTCTTATTTTTAGAAATTAAAACCCTGTTATACCTTCTTCTCTGTTTCTCCCAGACAATTAAGTAAGTCACCAACCTATCTTTTTTTATTGCCACACAGTCCTCCATGGTACAGAGGTATTTTTAGTGATACAGCCTTTTTAGCCATAAACACCTTTTATACATTCATTGTTTCTATTTAGGGCCAAACACACAATCCTGTAATAAGTACCTTTGTAGTTGTACCCAACCATGCTGCCACTTTGATTTCTATGGTTTACCTTTCCTGGAGTGATTTCTCTATGATAAGTATGTTTATGTTTGATGGAAATGGATAGTGATAAATTGATTTCCTAAGAAACTGAAATGATACACCTTTTCTCCAGCAGTGTTTGTAGGCCCACAGTTCTTCCTGCCTCCTCACCAATCAACACAGCTTCTCAAGGCTCTATTATTTTTCCAATCTAATAGGTCTAAATTGTTGTCCCATTCTTACCATAATTTTCATTCCCCTGACTAGCAGGAAGGTTGAAGACTCAACTGGAAAATGTGACATCAGATAACTGCAGGGCTCCACATGCATGCAAAGAACATTCTAGGCTAGCTTTCCCTGAACCCCCAAAATGTTATATAGATTTAGACATTTTGTTCAACATCATTCAGAGAAAAAGGCTTACAGTCAAATTGTTCTTTGAGTGTATCTCATATTTGGTATTTGTGGGTATTTGTGTTTTGAGGGTGTGTGCCCACTAAACAGAAATTTGGAAATGTGTCCACTGGTGGAGAATACATTTCTGATGCTGCATTAAGTATTTTCAGTTTTTAGGAATGTGCCATGATGGGAAATGAGATCAATTGCAAAGTGAGTGGCTGCTGGTTTTAGGGTAAGGGAAAATGAAATGTTCTGGGAGGGAGAGTGAAGTCAGTGTATTTCGGGACCCAGATGAGCTGTCAGTCTGAAGCTGCTGTAGGGTCTTTAAAGCATCAGCAGCAACATAGCTCCACAGAGGATGGGCTGGAGAAACTAGGTTTATACTGTAGTGAGAGGATGGAGGGGAAATTCAGTGTTAGAAATAAAGGAAAAGATTTTATATATTTACCTTCCAATTTCATTATCAAACAAAACAGAAAAGAATACTCATTTCACTTTGAATTTTTTTGAAAAGATTGTATTCATTACAAAAGAACACATGTTCATGAAAGAACATTTGAAAAATAATTTTTAATAGACATCTAGCAGTGGTGGTCTGGAGATTGTACTTTCCAAACAAGTTTGATTGGAAGTTAGTGAACATGTCTCCCAGATTCTAAGATTGGGCTGATTGTCAGTCTCAGTTTTTAGTATGACTTTCAAAGTATTCTGGATCTTTCAAAATCCAGAAGTTGGGGCAGATCATTTGGAATCTCCTGAATCTGAGGCTCTACATTTATTTTTTTAATACTTTATTCTATATTACAATACTGTATTTGTTTTGCCATACATTGACATGAATCAGCCACAGGTGTACATGATCTCCCAATGTCAAAGCTTCCTCCCACCTCCCACCCCATATCATCTCCCTGGATCATCCCTTGCACCAGCCCCAAGCATCCTGCATCGTTTTGAAAACAGATCGGCATTTGATTTCTTATATGATAGTATACCTATTTCAATGCCATTCTCCCAAATCATCCCACCCTCTCCCTCTCCCTCAGAGTCCAAAGTCCGTTCTATACCTCTGTGTCTCTTTTGTCGTCTCACATACAGTGTCATCATTTCTATCTTTCTAAATTCCATATATATGCGTCAGTATACTGTATTGGTGTTTTTCTTTCTGGCTTACTTCACTCTCTATAATCAGCTCCAGTTTCATCCATCTCATTAGAACTGAGTCGAATTTATTCTTTTTAAGGGCTGAGTAGTACTCCATTGTGTATATGTACCACGGCTTTCTTATCCATTCATCTGCTGATGGACATCTAGGTTGTTTCCATGTCCTGGCTATTATAAACAGTGCTGCAATGAACATTGGGGTACATGTGTCTCTTTCAGTTCTGGTTTCCTCAGTGTGTATGCCCAGCAGTGGGATTGCTGGGTCATAAGGCAGTTCTATTTGCAATTTTTAAGGAATCTCCACACCGTTTTCCATAGTGACTGTACTAGTTTGCATTCCCACAAACAGTGTAAGAGGGTTCCCTTTTCTCCACACCCTCTCCAGCATTTATTGCTTGTAAACTTTTGCATCTCAGCCATTCTGACTGGTGTGAAATGGTACCTCATTGTGGTCTTGATTTGTGTTTCTCTGATAATGAGTGATGTTGAGCATCTTTTCATGTGTTTGTTAGCCATCTGTATGTCTTCCTTGGAGAAATGCCTATTTAGTTCTTTGGCCCATTTTTTGATTGGGTCGTTTATTTTTCTGGAGTTGAGCTGCATAAGTTGCTTGTATATCTTTGAGATGAGTTGTTTGTCAGTTGTTTCATTTGCTATTGTTTTCTCCCATTCAGAAGGCTGTCTTTCACCTTGCTTATAGTTTCCTTTGTTGTGCAGAAGCTTTTAATTTTAATTAGATCCCATTTGTTTATTTTTGCTTTTATTTCCAGTATACTGGGAGTTGGATCATAGAGGATCCTGCTGTGATTTATGTCAGAGTGTTTTGCCTATGTTCTCCTCTAGGAGAGGCTATACATTTAAACTTAAAATTCTTATATTGTTTTTATATGCTATTTTCCTATTGATTTATTTCTCAAAAGAAATTTGTAATGACAATTAACTATTCTTATATAATAAACAGAAAACAGAATTTCCAGAGCTAGCCACATACGCATGTACAGGTTAATGATTACGTTTATTTCTAGCTCTGTCTGAAACCAGGTTTAAGTAATTTACTAGGTAGTATTGGTCCATTTTAAGTTTGAGAGATTCCCATCTATAGTTACTGATTTGTTTAGTCCCTCAGTTGTGTCTGATTCTTTTCAACCCCATGGACTATGGCTCCTCTGTCCATAGGCTCTCCCCAGGCAAGAATACTGGAGTGCATTGCCCTTTCCTCCTCTAACCATCTGTAGTTACTCAGGTAAACCTAATTTCAATACAGACAAATGCCAAGTAGGACAAGCTAGTGATGTAAAGGGGTAAAGAAGTAATTAAATGTTTCAATAACCTGTGTTAACACAAAGTTAATCATCATAATAGTAATAAAAATAGAAATTGAGACTACAAGTATCCCATGCTTCTAGGTCATAAAAGAGCCCCAGGCTGGGCTCCCTCTGTTCTTTAGTAACTTCCCACTAGCTATCTATTTTACACATGATAGTGTGTATATGTCAATACTTTCTCAATTTATCCCACCCTCACATCTTCCCACTGTGGCCACAAGTCTGTTCTCTACTAGGTTCATCAATACCAACAAATGATTATTTAGTAGAACTGGTTTGACATTGGTTGAGAACTCTCAGCTGAAAAGCTGATAGACATGGAATTTTATATATATTTTTAATTGGACTATGAGTGATTTACAATGTTGTGTTAGTTTCTGGTGTACAGCAAAGGGATTTGGTTATACATACACAATAAATATATTCTTTTTAATATTCTTTTCCATTATGGCTTATTACAGGACATTGTATATAGTTCTCTGTGCTTCATGGTAGACTTTGTTGTTAATCTATTTTATATTCAGTAATTTATCTCCTGACCCCAAACTCCTAACTTATTTGGCTCCCACTCCCTTTCCCCTTTGGTAACAATCAGTTTACTATGTCTGTGAGTGTTTCTATTTTGTAAGTGCACTTGTGTCATATTTTAGATTACACATATAATAATATCATACGATATTTGTCTTTCTCTGACTTCACTTAGTATGGCAGTCTCTAGGTCCATCCATGTTGCCATAAATGGCTCTATTTCATTCTTCATTATAGCTGAGTAATATTCTGTTGCATATATGTACCACTTCTTTATTCATTCCTCTGTCGATGGACATTTAGGTTGCTTCCATATCTTAGCTATTGTAAATAGTGCTACAGTGAACACTGGGGTGCATCTAACTTTTCAAAATATTATTTTCTCTGGATGTGGAATGTGTGGATTTTCCCTGGAGCGGGATAATGTTGCAGTTCTATTTTCAGTTTTTTGAGGAACCTCCATACTTTAGTGGCTGTACAAATTTACATTTTTTTCTTTCTTTTTTTTTTTCAAATTTACATTTTTATCAACAATGTAGGAGGGGACTTTTTTTCTCAACACCTTCTCTGTCATTTATTATTTGAAGATTTTCTAATGATGACTGTTGTGATGTGATACCACATTGTAGTTTTGACTTGAATTTCCTTAATAATTAATGATATATAGCATTTTTTCTTATGTCTGTTGGCCATCTGTATGTCTTCTTCAGAAAAATGTTTATTTAGGTCTTATGCCATTTCTTGATCGGGTTGTTTGTGCTTTTTTGTGTGTTTGAGTTGAATGAGGTATTTGTATATTTTGGAAAATAAGCCCTTGTTTGTTGTATCATTTACAAATATTTGCTCTCAGTCTGAATGATGTGCTATTTTATTAACTGCTTTGCAACAACCTCCCTGTGTGGTTGGAATTTTCCATGTAATACAAGTCCATGGAGGAGGTGATCAGACAATAAAAGCACTACTTCCTGAATCACCAAACCTTGCCTGGTAGAACTTTAGTCCCTTGCATCTTTATGCTGCTTCTTTAAAACCTCAGTCACTCAAAATTATTGTTCAGTAAACATTAACTGAGCATCTAATATGTGACCAACAGTGCATGGATGCTACAAGATATAAATATGAAAATGGATGTGACTATGTTTCTTCTGTGGCAGAGACCATGATTCTATAAACAAATGGTTCTGTAAGCCTGTGTGTTATTATAGATGCACAAAACATGAAGGAGAATCACTGTATCTGCCTAGATAAATCATAAACACCTTCCTTGGGGTGGCGCTTGGTGTGGACACTGAAGTCCTCATTAAAGTCAGGAATTTACAAAACAGGCATCTCAGTTCCATAATTCTTAGCACCTCTAGCTCCATGACTTTAACCTAAGGCTATAAAGAAGTCCCAGAACAGAACTACATAGGCTCAGGAAAGCACCTAACCTTATCAATCTTATAAGCAACTGTGAACAAGCTCTTTCCACAAGTGTGAGAGTCCTTGGTGTCCCGTGAACCATGCCATTCAGCAACATATCTCCTACATCAATTAAGCTGTCCAAGGGGATCAGGAAGAGCAAAGGAGCGGGAGGCAGAATTTCCACCCACAGAAGAATGTGGCACCAGTGCGACTAGACTCTGTGAAAAGATGCACCCAGTCCTTGGTGGAGACTGGAGCATCTCCACCAAGAGATGTTGTAGAATGTTGTGTGTAGAAATAATACAATATTCACTACACCCTTAGGTCACAAGCAAAGGACAAGCTAAATCAGGTACTCCAACCCCTGCCTTGTCATTGAGATTTAACTGGACAAAGTTTGTAAAGGCAGTGATGATAGTTTAGACAGAAAAATATTACCTCATCCTTTCACTGGTTCCTTTGAAATTCTGCCTTCTATTGCTCACATTGAACATCAAAATAAGGGAGAAAATTTGTGTAGGTGTTTAGAGAGACAGAGAAAAGAGAGATTTGAGGTAAGTTATAGGAGCAGAGAGGGAAGGATAAAACATCTGTGTTAGGATCTGGAAGTCCATTTGGGGAAATGTAGAGTCTGGAAAGAAAAAAAAAAAAAAAAGAGCTGTAAATGGATATATTCATTGACATTCATTAAACTTTTGCCTTTTATTTTTTTAATTGCTTATCTGATATGTATTAAGCATTAAGATGGATATTGAGAACGCAGGGTGAGCAAAACCAGCCAGTCTTGATTCCATGTAGCTCTTAGTTTCCTGTGAAGTTGCTCAGTTGTGTCCAACTCCTAGCGACCCCATGGACTGCAGCCTACCAGGCTCCTCCATCCATGGGATTTTCCAGGCAAGAGTACTAGAGTGGGTTGCCATTGCTTTCTCCAACAAGAGTATAATGTAAACCAATTCAAATCATTTGGGTCCAAGATGACAAGTCAAATTCAAGTACTTAATCCCCAATCTATAAGCCAACAGACACACCCAGAGGTGGCAGGACAGCTCCAAGGCAAGGTCAAAAGAGGGAGGAGTGGGTGGTTCCCCAATGGTAGGGATGATCCTCCCACTCACATGTAATTCATTATAAGCTCTTGTATTCTGGAAGCAATTCTGCTTTATTTTGTAGAACTGAGCTCATTTCCTGGGTAGTCTGGGAGTTCAGAGACAGTGAATGGGAGACTGTTATGGGTGTCAGTTACGGGAGACAGGGCCCTAGAAATTGAATTTCTAGGCTTGATGTATATGTCAGTTCCAAATGGAGCCTCCTCCCATAGGAAGAGATGAAGCAAAGTCAGAGAAAATGAAACTGGAATAAAGGGGGCAAAAGGAGTGAGCATATCTGTGATGGATGGAGGACAGGACCTGGAGCACATTCACGACAGCTCATTGGATCTCTGAGATTTGTTGGTCTGGGTAAAAGAGGAGCCAATTTAGATAAATATTAACCACCAGGGATTGGAGAGTGCATGAGTTACTTGCTTTAAGGAATCTATGGTCTGATAAGTGGGACAGTCCTATAAACTGACAACCTTAAAAGAATGTATTGCATGTGATAAATGAGAGAGCCTACAGGTTGATCATGGACCAGTTAGAGGGGCAGGAAAGAGAACTTCCTGGAGGAGACTTCAGTGGAGAGAGATGTGAACTGAGCTTTTCACAATGAAAAGGTGCCATTTCATAAAAACTAGTTTCAATGAAATACAAGGTGCTTGTAGTTCTATGACTTTGAAAGTTCCTAAAGAGATCCTAGAGAAATCCTTCGAGTGGGGAAAAACATAAGCCTGCAGTGTATAAAAATACACTTTCATTACAGCTCTAAGTAGGATAGTTGGGAAATGAATGAAAATAGTAACAAAACCATTCATTCAGTAACAGGGTTTCCAGGAGCAGGTGTTAAGAAATGAACCAGTATCATGATTACCAATATGGAATGGAAGAAGGAAGATTCTTCACCATCTGAAGCACCAGGGAAGCCCACAGTGGTATACACATTCTGCCAATACATAACCCTGGTGGCTCAGATGGTGAAGAATCTTCCTTCAGTGTTGGAGACCTGAGATCAGTCCCTGGGTAGGGAAGCTTCCCTGGAGAAGGAAATGGCTACCTACTCCAGTATTCTTTCCTGGAAAATTCCATGGACAGAGGAGGTTGCTGGGCTTTAGTCCATGGGGTCTCAAAGAGTCAGACATGACTGAATGACTAACACACATATATAACTGAATCACTTTACTGTACACCAGAAACTAACATTACCTTATAAATCAACTACACTTCAATAATAACAAGAAAAATGATTTCTCCTGCCTGGGCCTCATATCTCCATAAAAAAAATGAGATGAAACCATTTGCAATCTTCATGCCCACTTGAATGTTTTATATTCTAAAATTTTCACATAGAGAAAATAAGGAGACAGGTTCAAAACTAAGAATCTGGCTGTCTTAACTCAAATTTATTTACAGAAGTAGAAGACACTGGGACTGTAAACCTCCTCTAGGGGGTAAATAGTCCTGGCTGAGCCTCTTGCCCCACCCCACTCCCGGTGGGTGGGACAGCTTAGGGTTTTGTACAGGAGAAAGACCATCAGCTACACCAGTCAGAGCCTTAAGATCCAAATTTAGAAGTTACTTTCTTACTGATTTCACTAAGTGAGGTAATTGTAAATAACTTTGCATATGACATTACTAAAACCCAGTACTGTAAGATTGTCCATTTGTATTGTATTATGCCACTAAATTTATGGTAAATAATATGAACATTAAAGCTTGAATGGTTTCCTAACTTTTTCCCAACACAGCCTCCAGCTCTTCATGGGGGCACTTGGCAAAAGATGGCTATGGCCTCCTTCAGTATTTGTTGTTTCTTTTCCTGCCCCTTCTTACTGGAGAACACAAAGAAGTCTGGAAGAGTGAAGAGACAGGGCAAGAGGGTCTTGGATGGATAGTGGTTAAGGGCTGAGTACTGACTCACTGACTCATGAGATGAGGTCTAAGAACACCTAGAGGAGGCACTTGAGGGGAGGGGAGGCTTGTAGAAAAATGCTGTGGAGTTACTCAGCATGTGACAGCTCCTTTGCTCTGTTTTCCCTGAGTTTCCTTATGCACTTCTGAGGTAAGCACAGATAGCCAGGAGACTTGACCAAAGCTGTTCACACTGGTACCACACTCCACGGTGGTGTTACATGGCACCCTACTCTTCACACACTTTCCCTATACTCAGGGTTCTCTACTTTGTCTGATATTTCTATGTAACATTACGTCTCATTTAATTCAGACTGATTGTGCTGTGCTGCGCTTAGTTGCTCAGCTGTGTCTGACTTTTTGTGACCCCATGGACTGTAACCCCCCAGGCTCTTCTGTCCATGGGGATACTCCAGGCAAGAATACTGGAGTAGGTTGCCATGCCTTCCTCCAGGGGATCTTCCCAACCCAGGGATCAAATCCAGCTTTCCCAGATTGTAGGTGGATTCTTTACTGTCTAAGCCACCAGGGAACTCCTCAGACTGTTGATCAGCTGCTAACTTATAACTGGCATGGGACATGATGCCCTTTCTTTACCATTACCTTAGGTAGTTAAAAAGACATAGGTGTGTGTTTACACATACATCACATGAATGCCAACAACTCAGACACATATAATATGTTTCCCTTAAAGTTTTATCCACACGAGTTCACATACTGTTTCCATATAGTTCCTCATAAAGAGGGTAATTAGAGAGTGAAAAAGAAATACATAATTGTGGCTTTTAGAATTCATGTACTATTCATTTTCCAAATGTGTTGATCATCTAGCAGATGATCCTTTGATTTGTTTTATCCTCAAGAGATTGAAACTATATTTAATTAGAAAAGTGTGTGTGAACATATGAGTAGTGTTTTCTGAAATGGCAAACATATTTGTGATTGATATATGCATGGATGCATGCAAAGTCTCTTCAGTAGTGTCTGACTCTTTGCAATTCCATGGACTGTAGCCTGCCAGGCTCCTCTGATTATCTCAGCAAGAATACTGGAGTGGGTTGCCACGCCCTTCTCTAGAGGATTTTCCCAACACAGGGATCAAACCTGTGTCTCTCTCTTTTTTTTTAATTTTTTAATTAAATTTATTTATTTTTTTAATTACAATACTGTATTTGTTTTGCCATACATTGACACGAATCAGCCATAGGTGAACACAATCTCCCAATGCCAAAGCTCCCTCCCACCTCCCACCCCACATCCTCTACTTGAATCATCCTGTGCATCAGCCCCATGCATCCTGCATCCTACATTGAACATAGATTGGCGCTTCGTCTCTTACAAGAAAATATACATGTTTCATTGCCATTCTTCCAAACCATCCCACCCTTTCCCTCTCCCTCAGAGTCCAAAAGTCCACTCTATACCTCTGTGTCTCTTTGTTGTCTCACATATAGGGTCATCATTACTGTCTTCTAAATTCCATATATATGTGTCAGTATACTGTATTGGTGTTTTTCTTTCTGGCTTACTTCACTCTGTATAATCGGTTCCAATTTCATCCATCTCATTAGAACTGAGTCGAATTTATTCTTTTTAAGGGCTGAGTAGTATTCCATCGTGTATATGTACCACAGCTTTCTTGTGTCTCTTAAGTCTCCTGCACTGGCAGGTGGGTTCTACAGCTAGCACCACCTGGGAAGACCTTTTGATATATAATTTGCATATAATAAAATCTGTCATTTCAAAACCTATTGAAAGTGAATTGATTTACTTTCAATGTTCCACTTTCAATATTCAAAGCATATTGTTCAGTGAATATATTTTATAATATTTACAGAATTATGGAACCATCACCACTATCTAATTTGAGAAATTATTCTCACTCAAGACAAAACTTCACAGCTGTTGCCACTCACTACCTATCCCTCCCCCATTTACATAAAATTGTACATTTCATCTTTTAGGAACTGCCATGCTGTTTTCCCAATGGACTCCCCATTTGACATTCCCATCAGCAATGATGTATAAGGGTACCAATTCCTCGACATTCTTGCAAACACTTATCATTGTCTACTTTTTTGTTTTTAGATTTTAGTCACCCTGGAGAGTATAAAGTGGTACATCTCTGCAGTTTTGATTTGGATTTCTTTGATGACTACTGATATTGAGCATCTTTTCATATGCTTATTGGCCATTTGGAGACATGTCTGTTCAGACACTTTGTTTTTGAAATTGGGCTGTTTGTCTTTTTGTTGGGTTATAAGATTTCTTTATATCCTCTGGATACTAGACCTTTATCAGGTGTATGGTTTGCAAGTATTTTCTTCCATTTTGTGAGCTGTCTTTTCACTTTCTAATTAGTGATTTTTAACCTATGTTTTAAGTAATTTTAATAAACTCCTATTTCTCTATTGTCTTTTCTTTCATCACTTGTGCTTTTGGCATCATGTGTTTTAAAAAAATATTGTCTAATTCAGGTCATGAAAATTTACACCATGTTTTCTTCTGAGAGCTCTATAGTTTTAGCTCTTATATTTAGATCTTTGATCCATTTGCAGTAAAATTTTGTAATGGCAAAACAGAGATCCAAATAAATTATTTTGCATGTGGATGGATATCAAGTTGCCCCAGTATTATTTGTTGCAAAGACTATTCTTTCTCCACTGAATTGTCTTGGCACCTTTGTCAAAATAAGTGTTAGTGTTTTTTTTGTTTTAACATGGCTCTTAATTCTATTTTATTTCTGTATTTATTCTAGGATCACACTGTTATGTTTATTATAGCTTTTTACTCATTTTTTAATTGGAGGATAATTGCTTTACAATATTGTGTTGATTTCTGCCATTATACGAACATGAATCAGCCATAGGTATACATATGCCCCCTCCCTCCTAAACCCCCCTCACAACTCCCTCCCCAATTCACCCTTCTGCGTTGTCACAAAGCACTGGTTTGAGCTCACTGTGTCACCCAGAAAATTCCCACTTGCTGTCTGTTTTATATACAGTAATGTATATGTTTCCATGCTATTCTCAATTCATCCCACCTTCTCCTTCCCCCACTGCATCAGCCACTATGGGGAACAGTATGAAGATTCCTCAAAAAACTAGACATAGAACTACAATATGACCCAACAGTTTGCCTACTGAAGATATTCCCTGCTGCTGTTGCTGCTGCTAAGTCACTTCAGTCATGTCTGACTCTGTGCTACCCCATAGACGGCAGCCCATCAGGCTCCTCCGTCCCTGAGATTCTCAGGCAAGAACACTGGAGTGGGTTGCCATTTCCTTCTCCAATGCATGAAAGTGAAAAGTGAAACTGAAGTCGCTCAGTCATGTCTGACTCTTCGCGATCCCATGGACTGCAGCCTACCACGTTCCTCTGGTAGGGATTTTCCAGGCAAGAATACTGGAGTGGGTTGCCATTGCCTTCTCCATCAAACTGTTTAGACTGAGATAAAGGGGGCAGGAGAGAAGGGGATGATAGAGGATGAGATGGCTGGATGGCATCACCAACTCTATGGATGTGAGTTTGAGTGAACTCTGGGAGTTGGTGATGGACAGGGAGGCCTGGAGTGCTGCAGTTCATGGGGTCACAAAGAGTCAGACAGGACTGAGTGACTGAACTGAACTGACCTGAACTGAAGTGATTGATAATATATGAAATAAAAGTAAATATATATATATATATATATATATATACACATATCAAATATTGTAGCTTTCTTGAACTCATGTCTCTCATCTTTCTATCCATTCATCCATCTCTCCTCTCTCCTCTCTGTCATCTATCATCAATCTTTATCTATCCAGTTCTCTCTATCATCTGTATATCTACCTATCTGCATATATAATTCTCTCTGTATATCTAGGTAGGTAAATTCATGTAAAAATTAAAATTCATCTTCAAGAATTCTTGTTTCAATCTATACTCCTTCCAGAAGTGCATATTTTCATTCTTTGGTAGCTTGCAAACACTTGGTAATTTGGTATTTTCATCATCATCATTATTTAGTATAGCTAACTTAACAAGAGGGGACTGTATAGTATATTTGATTTTACATTGCTAACTTAAAATTTTACATTAAACTACATATTTTTCGGCTTGTGTGAGCCATCCTACTTGTTTTCTTTGTGGATTGTTATTCATGTTTTTTACAACTGTTTATTAGATTATTGGGCTTCCCTGGTGGCTCAGAGGTTAAAGCATCTGCCTGGAATGCGGGATACCCAGGTTCGATCCCTGGGTTGGGAAGATTCCGTGGAGAAGGAAGTGGCAACCCACTCCAGCACTCTTGCCTGGAGAATCCCATGGAGGTAAGAGCCTGGTAGGCTACAGTCCATGGGATTGCAAAGAGTCAGACACTACCAAGCAACTTCACTTTCACTTTCTATTAGGTTATTAATCGTCTCTCTTAGATTGTTTTTGTTGCTATGTTTGTTTGTTTTAGCCCTCTAGCTAGAATAAGCACTAATTTTTTTGTCTATCACACCTATGAAAAGTCTTGTTCTTTTAAAAATATTAGAAATTATACTTCCAATTAAAGCAGCATTTCCCTCAAAATAATCACAATGAGAAATTCATTTTGAATTTGAATTGAAAATTATTTCAATGATATTTCCATTTGTTGTAACACTGTGAGATATTTTTATCCTGAAATGATCTTAGACCTCTAACAAAAACCGTAGAATGAAACCCCCACTTTGTCTCATTACTGTGAACCCAATTCAGTGTAGCTAGGCTACTCACTCACCAGTTCCCCAGACTTGATTTTGAAAAGACTTCTGGTTATTTCTAAACTTAAATCCACTTTGAAAGTGTGGGCATTCACTGCTATTGACAGTATCAAAAAGATAAGATTTTAGTTCTAAAATAAATCTGTTAGAAAGAAAAAGATTTATAAACTCTTGTAACCAAATTTAGCATTACTAGGAAAATTCAATCTCCTCCCAACTAAGATAACCATTATATTTTTGATACATTTAAACATGTATGTAAGTGTATGTTTACATATATGGACATACATGTAATTGCATATTCCTTTTTTTTTGATTCTTCAGTTTTGTATGGTCAGTCCTACACCTCCACAATCATTAAATGCTATTATAATTTTACATTTCTTCAACAAATTTACTCAAAGCTATCTTCCTCTTTCACAATTTTTAAAAAGCAAGCTTTAATATCTTGAATCTGTGAGAAGACATTACCCATATTTTTTTAATAAAAAACATAAGAAGGTGGGATTATTTTTTTTGCTAGCTTATCTTACCAACATTTTCTGAATCAAATCAAATCAACAGAATAGTTTTGAAGATACATTACATGTAGATTCTGTATATTCCTACTCAGATGATTAACAGTAAAATTCCTAAGCCACAAAAACATACATAATGAAGTCTTTGTGCATTCTAAGATTGTAGTAGTGAGCACTGGTTACCTTATGACCTTACCTTTCAAGGCCTTCTCGTTCAGTGCTTTACCAGATATTTTAGAAATATAGACAGACCAGGATTTTGTGTGTCTCCCCAAAGGGGCTACTGCTTTAAGCATCATTTGAAATGCTTCCTTTAAAACTTGCCACTTTTCTGAAGACTTCAATTTACATTAGCTTACACTTTTCTATACTATCCCCAGACATCACCTTAACTGTACATGGCAGATAGTGTCTTTGATAGTTATATTTCTCTAGAGAAGAGAACAAGTTTTGAACATCAAACCAAGAAACTCATTCCTTTAAGGGGCTGGAGAAGTATTTGCAGAAATGTCACAGAAAAGAGGCTTCCTAAAACCAAATATATTCTTTATATTCTTTCCCTAACACTTGGCATATCTGGTGTAACCCATTTCAGGATAACATCCTTCTTTGACCTATGCCAGGGATAAAGTCAAGATAGATGTCAAGTATAAGGATGGCTGTTTCCTCTTTGTGCCTGGACACCCTATCTTTACAGGCTGTCTTCTGTTGGTCAAGTTCACTTTCTCTGGTAGGCAGGCCAGCCAACCTGTCAGTTATGGTATAGAACCATTATGGTCTCATATCTAACCTCAGCCACAACCAGGAAGAGCCAATACAAGGTGCAAGAAAATGGTACATTTTCAAGTTGGTACATTTAAGAAGCTTATCTGAATGGGTTTTCAAGCAAGAAGTACAATTGATGATAAGGAGTTGGAGGGAGATAAAAGAATAAAGGGACTGAGAAATAGAGAAAATACGAAGAGGAACAGAAGGACAGTCATAGAGAATAAAAAAGAAGTGCTTTCCTGTATCTACTGAGTAATATGAATGAGAATAGTTCAAGGATCTGGGATAAATTATATAACAATTGATAATGCCAAAGAATATTTTACTTTAGAATTAAAGGATATTGACATTTATTCATCAAATGTCTATGATACCACTCATAATTCAATTCCTGTAATTATATTACCACAGTAAAAATGCTCTAGGAGTTGATATTTACATGTTGGAGTAAACAGGAAAATGATTTAACATAATAAATATAGAGCAAGGGTGAGAAAGGATACACAGAGGAAAGACACTGACTATAATCCTTGGGGTAGGGGAAGGATTCCAAGAGGAGGCAACAGTTGAGATGTAGAAGTGGGGAAAGCTTTGCTTCCAGAGAAAATAACTGGAGGATGCCAGTGTACATCTGCCTTTTGATATACAAATAGGAGATTCAGACAAGATAAGTGTCTGCTACCATGACCTCACTTCATTTCACCAAATCCATCTGATCCACCTGAATAAGCATTTTTATGAAGATCTGTTTTCCTAGGACACAAGAAGTTCTATGCTGGCTTCCACGATGAGAGGAGAATTATCAAAGGACAAAGAAGGGAATTAACATTAAGAGTTTGTTATAGGTTCAGTGCTGCTTTACTCATAGGGGATTCAATCACATGACTATTCTGTACAAGAATATTTGTCTCCAGTTTACCTAAGAGGAACTGAGCCTCACTTTAGTTAAGCAGCTTGCTTCCCAGCTGGATCAGATGATAAAGAATCTGCCTGCAATACAGGAGACACAGGTTCAATCTCCTGGGTCAGAAGGCTCGCCTGGAGAAGAGCATGGCTAACAACTTCACTATTCTTGCCTAGAGAATTCCATGGTCAGAGCAGCCTGAGAGGCTACAGTCCATTGGGTTGCAAAGAGTCGGGCACGACTAAATAACACTAACAAGGGTACATAGTCTGGAGACCTGTGCTTGCAGTGCCTTGGAAAAAGAGAAACATCCTGTCTGATGGCAGAGCTCTGGTCCTACAACTACTGGTTAGGACATTTGCCACTAAGCATCTGAGCAAGTTAAGGAAGTCACTTGATTTCTCTGGGCTTTTGTGATGGCTTTATAAAGCAAGGAAATCAACCCAAAGGTACTGTAAATATCAATTCAGTTCAGTTGTTCAGTCACGTCTGACTCTTTGTGAGCCCATGAACCACAGCACGCCAGGCCTTCCTGTCCATCATTAACTCCTGGAGTCCACCCAAACCCATGTCCATTGAATCGGTGATGCCATCCAACCATCTCATCCTCTGACGTCCCCTTCTTCTCCTGCCATCAATCTTTCCAGCATCAGGGTCTTTTCAAATGAGTCAGCACTTCGCATCAGCTGGCCAAAGTATTGGAGCTTCAGTTTCAACATCGGTCCTTCCAATGAACACCTAGGACTGATCTCCTTTAGGATGGACTGGTTGGATTTCCTTGCAGTCCAAGGGACTCTCAAGAGTCTTCTCCAACACCACAATTCAAAAGCATCAATTCTTTGGCATTCAGCTTTCTTTCTAGTTCAACTCTCATATCTATGATAGATATGAGAGTTGAACTACATGACCACTGGAAAAACCATAGCCTTGACTAGATGGACCTTTGTTGACAAAGTAATGTCTCTGCATTTTAATATGCTGTCTGGTTTGGTCATAACCTTCCAAGGAGTAAGCATCTTTTAATTTCAGGGCTGCAATCACCATCTGCAGTGATTTTGGAGCCCAGAAAAATAAAGTCAGCTACTGTTTCCACTGTTTTCCCCATCTATTTCCCATGAAGTGATGGGACCAGATGCCATGATCTTCGTTTTCTGAATGTTGAGTTTAAGCCAGCTTTTTCACTTTCATCAAGAGGCTCTTTAGTTTCTCTTCACTTTCTGCCATAAGGGTGGTGTCATCTGCATATCTGAGGTTATTGATATTTCTCCCAGCAGTCTTGATTCCAGCTTGTGCTTCTTCCAGCCCAGCGTTTCTCATGATGTACTCTGCATATAAATTAATAAACAGTTAAATAAGTTAAATAAAACAGCCTTGACGTACTCCTTTTCCCATTTGGAACCAGTCTGTTGTTCCATGTCCAGTTCTAACTGTTGTTTCTGTTATGCCCGCAGTCCGAGTCCCCAAAGCTGAGAAAACAAGACATCCACAGCAGTGCAAAAGCAAAAAGGGTTTTATTACTAGCTCGAGCTAGGACCCAAGCCACCTCTAGCACAGTGGAGTGGTGCAAGGGCCTGGAGCCCTGAATTACAGCAGTATTTATAGACTTAGAGCAAAGACAGGGAGTTGGCAAGGGTGGATTGGTTGCAAGGGGTTCTTGGCATCTATTAATTGGCTAAATTTTGTGCATGCAGGCTCACTTAAGGGACTTTTCATGTTATCTGGGCTAGCTCTAACCAGGCTATGGGGAATATGCTGACTGGATGAGTCTCAAGGTCGGGGGATGATGATCTCAGCTCCTTCTGGGCAGTGACCCAGCTTTTCCTGTGATTGTAGCTCTGGCTACTTTAGTCCTTGAAGCTTGTCATGGCTTCTGTCAGGTCTCAACAGTTTCCTGACCTGCATACAGGTTTCTCAAGAGGCAGGTCAGGTGGTCTGGCATTCCTATCTCTTTCAGAATTTTCCACAGTTTTTGTGATCCACACAGTCAAAGGCTTTGGCATAGACAACAAAGCAGAAATAGATGTTTTTCTGGGACTTTCTTGCTTTTTCGATGATCCAGCAGATGTTGGCAATTTGATCTCTGGTTCCTCTGCCTTTTCTAAAATGAGCTTGAGCATCTGGAAGTTCATGGTTCATGTATGCTGAAGCCTAGCTTGGAGAATTTTAAGCATTGCTTTACTAACATTTGTGATGAGTGCAATTATGTGGTAGTTTGGGCATTCTTTGGCATTGCCTTTCTTTGGGATTGGAATGAAAACTGACCTTTTCCAGTCCTGTGGCCACTGCTGAGTTTTCCAAATTTGCTGGCATATTGAATGCAGTACTTTTACATACAGAAAGCTTTCTTTACATTTTTACATCTGTAGTGAAAACTGATTTTTAAAATTTATTTCATTTTTAATTAATTTATTTTTATTTATTTATTTTTAAAAATATAAATTTATTTATTTTAATTAGAGGTAAATTACTTTATTGTATTGTATTAGTTTTGTCATACATCAACATGAATCTGCCACAGGTATACACGTGTTCCCCATTCTGAACCCCCCTCCTTCCTCCCTCCTCATACCATCCCTCTGGGTTGTCCCAGTGCACCAGCCCCAAGAATCCAGTATCATGCATCAAACCTGGACTGGCAATTCATTTCATATATGATATTATACATGTTTCAATGCCATTCTCCCAAATCACCCCACCCTCTCCCTCTCCCACAGATTCCAAAAGACTGTTCTATACATCTGTGTCTCTTTTGCTATCTCATATACAGGGTTATTGTTACCATCTTTCTAAATTCCATATATATGTGTTAGTATAATGTATTGGTATTTTTCTTTCTGGCTTACTTCACTCTGTATAATAGCCTCCAGTTTCAATTTATTTATTTTTAATTGAAAGATAATTTTTTTACAATATTCTGTTGGTGTCTGCCATACATCAACATGAATGAGTCATAAGTATACATATGTCACCTCCCTCTTGAACCTCCCTCCCACCAAAACTCTGATTTAATAAGCACCTTTCTGCATGGAAGTAAATATAGGTAAATTTGCTCTGCTTATGAGACAAAAAAATATTATTTGATGTTGCTTCATAGTTAGAACCACCAGGATAACAGAAAGCTGGAAATCAATGAATTGACTATTCCTTCCAATTTCATAAGTCTTTGGTAAAGTTATTTAACTCATAAAATACTGTGACTTTAAAAAATAATTAATAGGAGGGAAGATCAATAAGGTGGTTGTGTTTCAGGGCTGAATCAAGGTGGAGCTGACCTGAAGGAAAATATGTAGACTTGGAACTTAAAAAGAATATCATGAAAGTGTGTGCTGGACTCATGGTAGGGCTGCAGAATTACACTTTGGCCTCACTGAGCTAGGTCTTTAGGGAATGGAGAGATGTAGATGACATCTTACAAAGTGCTACAAGGATCTCAATAGATGACCAGTCTAGGAAGTACATTTTCACAGTGAGTTACCACTACTATGAGTCAATACAATGACTTTGTTGTTCTCTGCCTCATTCTCAAGGGCTTAGCACATTGATATGAATCTGAGATCAGATTTCTATTCTGTCTTTCCCAACTTTTCACAAAAAGAGAAGAGAGAGAAAGAGAGAAAAGATGAAAGTCATAACAGCACCATAAGATGACAATGTGACAGTAAACTAATGCCCTTGAACCTGGAGATTTGTTTGCATATTTGGAGTATGGTGGAAGCTGGAATATAAAGGGAAATCATAGAACCAAGTGTACTCTGCAAGCTGCCACCTGTCTTACCAAACATGGTTTGTTATAGAGTCAGAAATGCAGTGTGTTTCCGATAGAAATCCACACAACTGCTCCATTGTCCATATGCTTTGAGACAATGGAAGTATATACCATAACCTCCCCCATATTTGCATAACACAGTGCCTCAAACTCCCATATGAATTTTCCCATTCCCACAGAATCCAGAAATGAAAACTTGGAAGGAAATAAAAACCTAGGTAAAAAGTCATATCAGGGAGTTGTCACCCACAAAAGTGAAAGCTACAGAGAGGGTTGGAAATAAGAATAGTCATAGAAGGTACTCCAGGCAACTGCAATTTTCCCTGAGCTTCATCTTGTCTCAGCATCACAGAGTCTTAGGTAGTGAGGACAAGGTGGGTCACATTTCAGTTAAAGAAAGATGCAGAAATAGAACTACAGACTTAGAAAGCAATTTATGATTACCAAATGGGAAAGGGGGCAGGTGTGAGGGATAAATTAGGAGTCTGGGATTAGCAGACACAAACTATTATACATAAGATAGATAATAAACAAGGACCTACTGTATAGCACAGGGAACACTACTCAATATCTTGTAATGTCCCATAATTGAAAAGAATCTGAAAAGAAAAAATGCATGTGTATAACTAAGTCATTTTGCTGTATACCTGAAACTAACATAATATTTTAAATCAACTGTATTTTAATTTTAAAAGTATTTTAAAAGTCTGAAAAAGGATACATTTGATAAAACTCTGTTTTAGATTTCAAGTTTGTCTAAGAGATTCAAACAGCATGGTGCCCCTGATCAGGCAGAATCAAATCATTTACCTCTTAAACAAGAGTGATTCCTAAAACTTCAAGAGGAGTCAAGAAGACATGATTCTAATGAAACAAGAACATGAATATGTAAAAATCAGTAGGGATGAAGAGACATCAAGGTAAAATAAAATAGATGTGGATTAAATAAGAAAAGATTGAAAGGAAATTTAAAATGGCCAGGTATAATGCATTGTCTTCTTCCCTGGAGGCAATAAGGGAAGTAGTGAAAGTGTTAGTTGCTCAGTCAGGTCTGACTCTGTGACCCTATAGACTCCACTCCAGTATTCTTGCCTAGGAAATCCCATGGGCAGAGGAACCTGGTGGGCTATAGTCCATGGAGCCAGAGAGTCAGACACGACTGAAACAACTAAACATGCATACATGCATGGACTATAGACCTCCAGGGTCCTCTGTCCATGGGATTTTCCAGGAGTGAATAGTTGAGTGGGTAACCATTCCCTTCTTCAGGGGATCTTCCCAACCCAGAGATCAAACCTAGTTCTCTTGCATTGCAGGTAGATTCTTTATAGTCTGAGCCACCAGGAAGCCTTTCAGAAATGTAAACAAAAGTGAAAGGAAAAAACAAACCCAAAATTTGAAAAACTAGTCCAGAGCATATGCAATCTGAAGAATGACTTTAGTTCTTTACTTTACTTTAGTTCTTTAGTTTTTGACAGTTCCTGAAAAGAGAATTGTAAAAGCGCATTGCTCAAGGAAAGCTGATGTATATTAGACTCACTGTAATGGGGAAGAATATATGTTGTCAGAATCTTAGTCATGTCTCAGGAGGGGAAAGGCAGAGAAGAATATTTTTAGGAGTTAAAGACCTGGGCTGCAGTTTTTGAAGAATGATCTTGCAAGATAGAGAAAATGGTTGGAGCTGGCCAGAGTTTGTACCCAAGACCTCTGAATCTGGTGGCACAGAGAATTAAGAACCCTGGAGCGAGTCTTGATAGATGAACTGTTAGTCTTCATTAGATAATTATTTTACATGGTGCATGGTTTTATCTCAAAAACAAGCATTTCTTAGGCAAAGGGTCAGTCTTTTTCGCTTCTTCTCAGTATTGTGTGATATGCATAAAATTAAGTTGGCTTTAGTTCTGAATAGACAATCTGCTTTATTTCTGACTAGATGTTATTTTCATTTATTCTCTTATTTTTAAAAATAAATTTTACCATATGTAGTTTTTATCATAAATTTTGCATAAGTGTAGCCCTGCCTTTTCAGAACCACGATAAGACTGATCATCAGTTTAGGAAAATTCATTTCCATTGTTTCTCAGATATAATGCTAGTCCCACGCATGAATTCTTTCTTCTTTAAGAATAGTTTTTTTAAAATTAGGTTCTGTTCTCTACACTCCATATTTATAAGGCTTTTTCCTTATCACTTTTCTTTTCTGTATAATTTATGTTTTCTAAAAGAAGTGAGATATTTTTTAAAATTAAAATAGACATTAAAGCATATGTGTACAAGAAAGGATCAGAGGATACAGGCTCAAAAGTATTTACAAAGTCTGTTTTTCTGGAAAATGGGTCAAGTAGGTGAATTTTAAAAATCTATTATTCTCATTTTCCACATATCTTTAAGGAATAGGTATAATTTTTGCCATAGGTGAAAATCTCATTTTGATTTTGCTGTTGTTTAGTCACTAAGTCATATCTGACTCTGCGACCCTATGGACAAGACTCCTCTATCCATGGGATTTCTCAGACAACCCAAGTGGGTTGCCATTTCTTTCTCCAGTGGATCTTCCTGATCCAGAGATTAAATTCACATCTCCTACACTGGAAGGTGGATTCCTTACCACTGAGCCACCAGGGAAGTCCCATTTTAATTTTACAGAAAAATACAATAGAAGATACGTGCAAGCTTCCAGGGTCTCATTTTCTGTTCTTTGTTTTTGTAATATTCATGTCCCCCATGGGAGATGGGCTGGTGGAACTGAGCAGGGCTGGTCGATTTCATAACAA
The DNA here is from genome assembly GCA_917880005.1 of Nanger dama. Classification (NCBI taxonomy): domain Eukaryota; kingdom Metazoa; phylum Chordata; class Mammalia; order Artiodactyla; family Bovidae; genus Nanger; species Nanger dama. The sequence continues at coordinate 60,875,639 of CAKJTW010000004.1, read as the reverse complement.
ATAGTCCCAGGCAGCAAGCACCATCATCAACATCTCAATGAACCAACTTTTCCACATCAGCTCTTTGCACTGCCTGAGTCATGAGCCTTCTTTGATAGAAAAGCTGGAAAAGTTGAATAACTTTCCTTCCGGTAGTTCATTGCACAGGTGAAGCCAGAGGTTCACTCTCCATGATCCTCTTGGGAAATGAGTGCTTCCTCTTTCAGGAGTGAATTCAATGTCACATCAGGCAAAATGCCTGCATCAGTTTGTCAGTTTTATGGACACAATCCATTTTGATATTTTCAGCGTAAGAGGTCAACATAAAAGTGAAACCTGGATATTTCTAATTTGTATTCACTAGACATGATAAAAAGTCGTGGATATAGAAAAGGAAGGAGGATATTCATTTTCCATGGTTGGAAAAGCTCACTCCATGAGCTCACTTAGCATTTGACAATCCAGCATCAATAAATCTGCAACAGAAATGTTCCCGGATAGGGAGAGTCAAAGAAGACCTCACGGGGGCCTTGGTTCTTGGTAAAGACGCAAAGAAGAATCTAAGTTCTTAACTCCTGGCAAAAACAAGTTTATTAAACAAAGAACAGAAAGAAAATCCCAAAGGAGAGGTGGGCCATGCCAAGAGAGGCATTGACACTGGAATAATGAGGTGCAGGGGTTTTCAAGATAGGGCTTTTACATAGCTAGGCATGGACTGATAGTTTTGATTGGCAGTTGTAAGTTGCATAGTAACAGGCTCTATTGTGCATGTCTTTCCTATAATTCAATCTGTTATAATCAGATGTATGTATGTATAGAATATTTATGAACCCTTAATAAGCTCCTAGCTGCCTAAGTCACTTGAAGACACAGCTCTGCATCAAGGTCACCATGTACGAAGTTGGAAAAACCCCTGTGGTTAGTCTGTATCACTGTGCATCTGGGAGGTATGCTCCAGATTGGCAAAGTCTCTGGTTATTTTGTAACATATCTGTGAGCTTTTCTGGGCCACACTGGGGCATGTCTGGAGTGGGGTTTTGAAATAACCTTGAATCTTTTTCAGCTAGGCCATTCTCTTTGCCCATGCCTAACCTCCCACCTACCATAAACAGAAGTGACCCTATCTTTTACTAATAAATTTTTAAAAATATTTATTTACTTATTTATTTGGCTGTCCCAGGTCTTAGTTACAGTATGCAAGATCTAGTTCCCTGGCCAGGGATCAAACCCAGGCCCTTTTCATTGGGAGTATGAAGTCATGGGACCAGCAGAAAAGTCCTGTTCTTCATGAATTTATAATTCTGTGGGTGATATAAATGCTTGTAGATGAAATATAAACAAAAGTTCCCCTCTCTAAGCCTTAGCAGTATGGATAAATATATTTTAACCAAATGATAGAGTCAAGAATGTCACATGATTTGAAAACTATCTTTAGTAAAACTATTATGAAATATGATAAAATTATAATTCTTTGAAGATGTCAGAATTAAAGATAATCTTTTATTTTTATTAAAATATATGACCAGTAGATATACATATAAAATATATAATATATATATTATATATATATTTTTAACTCGTTTGCAATGTTTTCTTTTAATTGTCTTGTTGGTAGATATCAATCAGGACATATGCATATGCATAAAGTATATATATTATATATATTATATAATATATATAATATATTGTATATTATATATATAATATACAAAATATATAATATATATACACACTCAATATGTAGCACTTCCCTTTAGAAATATGTTTTGACAGATGTTGATCTGTAGAATTCCAAACCTTAATATCATTAATGAGAATCACCTAAGTCCTACTGAAAGCAATATGTCTTAGCATAAATTCAACAAAAATCTGTTGAAAAAGCATTCACTACCATTCCAGAATTTAGGCTCTCATTCTGATTCTTTAGTCATTTGATTAAAGACTAAAAACCATTTGATTCTTTAATCAATGTTATCTCAGTAAATTTGGGCACATCTTTTAGCTTCTCTACCATGACTGACTGCAGTGCTTAAAGTTAGAAGGAAACTGTTGTCCACTGGTCATGATAGCACACTGACTGGATATCTCTGCCTTCACTTGGCTGTCAATTTGAATTGTTTTCAGCCTTCCAGATCCACTTTAGTTTTGACCTTATAGGGAGCCCACCCTACCCCTCCTCTGCCTAACTCTGTCTACACTCCACTGCTCAACAGTGGACTTGATGCTGAGTAAGCACACACAACACTGCCAAGAAATGATTGGACATATTTTATTTTTCTATATCTATTCAATCATTCCTTAATAATTATTTACAACCACCCCTACTGTATGACAACCAGTCTCTTTGAATAGCTCAAGACACAGCAGAAAATAATCAGAGAAACTAACTTATAAAAAGATAGAGAAGACAGATACTGAAAAAGTAACACACAAGTAAGTTTTATTCACTACAGCTTTGTGGTTACGAAGGTACTATAATTGTTTGCAGTGCCTCATTTTAATTGTTTTGTTGGTGGATATCAATCAGGACATGTGCAGCTGTAATTCCACCTTAAATCATATTTTATGCCTTCATTCTTCTATGGTTCCCTGGATATTCCATCCTTTGGGATTTCCTCTTATATCAGTGGTAAACTCTTATCAGATTCAATTGTAGAATGTTTTTTTTTTTTCTCTCTCTAACTGGATCTCATCTATTCTCACATTTCCAAATGTACATCTCCAAATGGACACAGATCCTAACCTCTAGATCCTAGATCCACCTGCCTTCTCATTTCCCTTGCACCAACTACACATGCCCCAAACAAAACAACTTTATCTCCAAATTTACTCCATCCTCAGCTTTCAAAATCTTAACGAATGACACTTCAGTCCTTCCAACAGCCTACAGACCTTAGATGCATCCTTGCAACTTTTCTTCTGTTCACAGGAGACATAATTTGATTTAAGCCTTGAAAAGACGACTCTGACTTCTATGTTGAGAAGAGAGTGCAGACAGAGAGAGTTAAGGCAGAGACACTATCAGAGTAAGGGTGTTACTGGCTTAGAGCACAGAGTGGTGATCTTGGGGTGGTAAAAATGGGATTTTGTATACACTTTTAAGGTAGAGCTGATGAATTGTTATGAGATGTGAATAACCTTTTTTAAAATTTTATTTTATTGACCTGTAGGTGATTTACAATGTTGTGTTAGTATTTACTGTGCAGCAAATTGATTTAGTTATAGAAATAAACATTCTTTTTCATATTCTTTTTCATTATAGTTTATCACAGGATATTGAATATAGTTTCCTGTGCTACACAGTGGGCTTCCCTTATAGCTCAGTTGGTAAAGAGTCTGTCTTCAATGTAGGAGACCTGGGTTCGATTCCTGGGTCGAGAAGATCCCCTGGAGAAGGACATGGCAACCCACTCCAGTATTCCTGCCTGGAGAAACCCATGGATGGAGGATCCTGGAAGGTTACAGTCTATTGGGTCACAAGAGTCCTACATGACTGAGCAACTAAGCACACAAATACACAAGTGCTATACAGTAGGATTTTGTTGTTTATCCATTTTATATATAATAGTTTGCATCTGCTAATCCCAAATCCCAGTCTTTCCCTTTCTAATTAATGGAGTTCAAAGAACAAAACAACATTTAATTGTACAACTCAGGTGAGCCAGGATTTGATCCTTCATCAGTATGTCTCCTAAGATTATATTCTTTAATTCCTTAATTATAGTCAATGACAAACCCATGTGACTCTTCTTAAAATTGATTAGATCCCACCATGACCAATGAAAGGCCCTGAACAAAGCTGAGGCGCAGCCAGGATGAAGCAAAATATGAACTTGAAACCTCTATGATCGCAGAGAACCAAGGATTTCTGGTAATATCACTGGACAAGAAGTCGTACATGCTGTGCATCTCATCTCCTTGTAGCAATAAGGGAATGGGATGTTTCTGGTGTTTCAGTCTCTGAAACTACCAAAATGCTGGCAGAGGAGAGAACCATCTTATGTATTAGGATATTTTCTAAACCAGGTGCAAGCATACCATAGAGAGCTAGCTCAGGCATTTTTTGAGATTACAGAAAACACAGTGAGTTGTTTAAAGCCAGTGACCATATGCTCATTAAGTTTCCTCTTTACCAAACAAAACTTTTCTAATCATGAGATACTGAAGCCTTTACTTGCTGCTGTTAACTCCTTTACTCTTAGTACCTGGTCAGTCCCTGGCACACAACACATTCTTAATAAATACTTGATGTTGAATGATTCAATTAATATAATCAGCAAGTATATGCACGTACCAGGAAACAGTGCTCCAAATTAGACAGGTATGCTGGGTTTTGTGATGTTGCCTGGGAAACAGACTCTGGGACAGAGATTAGTGTGTAGGAGGCTTCTATGGAGGTGATTTGGAATAACAATTGGAAGGAAGAGAAGGCAGAATGATGAGGCAGAGGGAGAAGCCTGGGCTGTAATGCACTCAAAACCAAAGTCTCCAATCTCACAGGCAGCACTGGAGCTCAGAAAGCCCTTTGAAATAGAGGGGATTGAACATTATTCCAGTCACCCATAGCCACAGACTTAGGTTGTGGCTTGAGGACGCAGGCTCTAGGATGGAGACATGATCTTGGGCAATGGGATTCTATTCTGTCAAGGACAGTTCCCAGAAAGGGAGTCAGCCTGAGGCTGTCAGGTGTCAACATCCGCATCAGGTGAGAGAACTAAGCTCAGTCCTGAAGCAGGATCTGGGCCAAGTAGACTGGTACCTATCAAAGGTGGATTTTGTGACTAAGTCAATATCCTGTTTAGGTAGAGGTCTGATACAGAGTCAGAGGAAAGAAAAAAGTGATTAGAAATTCAACATGGCCCTTCAGGATAATGATTAGTTTAAGTCAGGAACAAATACACGTACATTTGAACTGGTGAATGCAGAGAGGGTGAAGGAGAAACTTTGATGTTGGGAACTGGCGGTCTGTTTTCCAATTCCAGCTGGTCCCCTGCAGTGTGATCCTATGCATTCTGCTAGCCATTCTGGCTTCAGTTTCTGGTCTAAAAGCCATATGCTAGCATACAATGATTTATGAGGCCCTTGAGTTGTAAACGTTGTTCCATCTGAACCACAGTAAAATTTTGGCTCTCTCACATGACTGAAAATTATGAAATTCACCAAACTTTCCAAAGTGCTAACTTTTTTAATATGGCCTTTAAATAGCATGGAAAAATTAATTTTCGAATGTACTTGCTGCTCAGCTGTGAATCTGAGCAAACATCTCATTTTGATCAAAGATGCAGCACCTTTGTATAATTTTTTTTTAAGATTCCACATGTAAGTGATATCATATGATATTTGTCTTTCTCTATCTGACTTATTTCACTTAACATGATAATCTGCAACACAATATTGTAAATCAACTGCAAGCCAATATAAAATTAAAAAAATAATTTAAAAAAGATGTAGCACAAGCAGGATATGAAACTCAGGGAGTGTCCCGGCTCTACAAGGCATGCATTTCAATGTGTATTTATCCTCCAGTTACTTGGCATACTAATTGATTTTTTTTTTCACATGAAAATGCTGTAAATACTGGCTAAATTCCTTGGTTAGCTCATGTTTTAGTCTTTGAAAACTAATTGTTTATTGAAACAAGTAATTGCAACAATAAAATAGCACATTTGATTAGAGGATTGCTGAGAATTAATACAACAAAAGAGAAACCAAAAATAGGGCTTTAAAAACTGGCTTCTAAAAATTCATCATAGATATGCAAAATAAAAATGTGCTGGAAAGCCATTTTACCTGTCTGATCAACAGTCAGATCAAAATGATTTATATCACACTGTGTTGCTGAGGATATGAGGAAAGCCAGGTTCTCAGAGATGCTGGTCAGAGTAAAAATTGGTGCAACCTCTAAAGAAATCAATTTGGCAGTATCCATCAAAGTTACAAATGTGCATACTCTGACTCAGCAATTTCACTGCTAGAAATTTGTCTTGGAAATATACTTCACATGGGAAAACTAATGAAATAAATTAGTTTAGAATCTTTCCTGTAGTAACAAAAGGGTGGAAACAAAGCAAGGGTTCATCAGTAGAAGAGTGAGATATGACTGACTATACAGAGAAGTAAAAAGGAATGAAGAAACATCTTATGTACAGATATGTGTAGATACCCAAACACATAATTCATCAGAAAAAAAGCAAGACAGTGAATATATATATTATATATATATTTATATATATATTATATATATAGTGAATATATTCACAAAATAGTGACTATAGAGTGTGTTTTTGGTCATTAAGACATGTCTGACTCTTGTGACCCTACAGTCCACAGCCCACCCAGCTCGTCTGTCCACAGGATTTCTCAGGCAAAAACATTAGAATGGGTTATCATTTCCTTCCCCAACGGATCTTCCCTCCCCAGGGATTGAACTTGTGTCTCCTGCATTGGCATGTGGCTCTTTACCTCTGAGACACCTGGGAAACTGGTGTATCAAATACTATACTGTAACTTTTTAAAATGTGTATATAAAAATTTGCCTAAGTATAGGATATCTCTGAGGCTTCCCTGGTAGCTCAGTTGGTAAAGAACCTGCTTGCAGTGTGGGAGATCTGGATTCTATCCCTGGGTTGGGAAGATCCCTGGAGGAGGGCATGGCAATCCACTCCAGTATTCTTGCCTGGAGAATCTCCATGGACAGAGGAACCTGGTGGGCTACAGTCCATGGGGTTACAAAGAGTCAGATATGACTGAGCAACTAAACACAGCACAGAGGATATAGCTAGAAAGATGTGGAAGAAATGGGCATTGTCATTCTGGGGAGACAAGCTGAATGGCTAAGGATAAAGGATTTGGGAGGAGAATCATAATTAAAAATGCAATCAATGTTTAGTCATGTAAAGTTTTCGTCTATTTAAGACTAACAAAGTTGAAGAGCTTGATAGGTGGTAATTTGAAGATAAGTTGGTTTAATTGGAAAAGGGAAATCGAGGGGAAAAATGGGCAACCTGGTGTTACCTGCCTGGATGAGACCCAAGTTTTCCTCAGGTCTCAGGGTTTTCCCAAGAACTTGGAACTGAAGAGAGATGAAGATTCCTGGAGAAAGGAAACATGAGAGCTTATCCACCATTTAATTGTTTGAGAAGTGTGATGAATTCAATCTCAGTGTCTTGAAAGAGCTTAGGAATCAGCGCAGAAAAACATCTCACTGGCCAGTGTGCATGTGTGCATGCTCAGCTCCCCAGGTTCACTGACATTTTCAGGCAAGAATACTGGAGTGGATTGCCATTTCCTACGCCAGGGGATCTTCCTAACCCAGGGATCAAACTTGCATCTCCTGTGGCAGGTGGATGCTTTACCATTGCACCACCTGGGAAGCCTGCTGCTTACTGAGCTTAAAAGAAAAAATAGTGTAGATAGGAATTAAGGAGATTCTAGATGTAATTTAAAGCAGTCAAGTATGTGGTTATTGTTACATCATTTAATCTCCTGGCCCTTAGCTCTTGTTCCAGATTGAATGCAACCAGGGAACTTTTAAAAAATATCTCTGGAACCTTACATTAGAACAATTAAAAATGAATCTCTAGAGAGAAGTTGCAGGCATTGATATTTTTACAAACTATCCTGAGTGTTAAAAAGTATTCCAGATTGGAACTATGGTTAAAAATTTTTCTTAATATTATAACTTGTCAGATTGTGGTTGGTAAGTATCAAATGACATATAAATAGGCCATGACACATTTTTACTCCATAGAGTGTTCTAAGCATAAAAGTGAAAGTGAAAGTGAAGTTGCTCAGTCGTGTCTGACTCTTTGCGACCCTGTGGAGGTAGCCTACAAGGCTTCTACATCCATGGGATTCTCCAGGCAAGAATACTGGAGTGTGTTACCATTTCCTTATCCAGGGGATCTTCCCGACCCAGGGATCAAACCCAGGTCTCCCACATTGGAGGCAGACACTTTAACCTCTAAGCCACCAGGGAAGCCTAAAAGAAGCTTTTAAAGATCTTGCTGTAATGTTCAGTACATAGAAGGTGTTCAACAAGTGACATGTATATATTACATATATTACACATATATTACATGTGTGTTTTAAAAATCTCCTTTGGACAAATGTGAGGAGGTCATAATTACATGTACAGTGATTTTACTATGTGTATATTAGAACCCACTAAGGGTAATTCCCTTGAACTTACTGGAAAGAGCATCAAATTAAAATCAGAGCCATGTGGGATCAGGTGCACTAGTTACCCATATGTGGTCATGGGCACTGGTCAGTTCAACTTTTGTTTCCTCTGGCACAAAGTGGCCTGAACAACACTTATCTTGCAAGGTTATTGGGGAAAATAGACAATAAAGTTACTTCTAGAAGAGTTGTAAATAATTGGTACTCACTGTGAGGAAATCAATGTATAATGAGTATGTATTAATAAATAACTTAAAAGTCAAAATAAACACTCTGCAGGGGAGTATGCAAAAGCTTGAGGGAAAAAAAAGAGGTTTTAAATAATTATCAAGTGAGAAAACACTCAAAGGAAAAGAAACTGCCAAATTCAAGCTTCCTTATGTGAACAGCATGGCAAATCTAGATCTTTTGTGCTGAACTTTGTATCTAGGGAAAATTAAGGAAGGGCTTCTCATGCATCTCAATGGTAAAGAATCCACCTGACATGCAGGAGACACAGGAGATTCGGGCTCAGTCCCTGGGTCAAGAAGATCCTCTGGATCTGGAAATGGTCGCCCACTCCTATATTCTTGCCTGAAAAATCCCATGGACAGAAGAGCCTGGTGGGCTACATACAGTCCATGGGGTCACAAAGAGTTAGCCATGACTGCACACATATGTGTGCAAAATGAAGAAAATGACGGATTGAAATGGCTGAAAGAAAACTAAGTGGATTATCGTGAGTTGTTCTGGAAATAGCCATCATATAGCCTGGGGATTCCAGGTCCTGTCCTTTGGAACTTGCTTTTAGGACTTCAAATACACTGACTACCTGCCTCTTCCCAGAGGGAGATCAAAAAGAACTGACAGAAGAAACTTGGATGATTCTTGAGACGGTAAAATCCTTGAGAAAAGACTGAACTCTTGTAGATCTGGAACATTTTAATCTACTTCCTATCCCAAATGAAAGGAGAGACAATTAGGGAAATAAAGCTAGATATGAAGTGTAAATTGCTGGTGATAGGTTTGACATTGGACACCACAATTTGATTTCTCAGAATGGTTTAGATGCCCTTGGTTGGAGATGGAGTGTTCCTCATGGGATACGGGAAGAATATATTTGTTCTGACATGTGAATTCTTATCAGAATTGTCTTAGTCTGACAAAGTATGAAATGAAAGATAAAATGTCTAATTAAAATAACAATTTATATACAATAGAGAAGCTTTTCCCAAAGTGTCCTCTTTGGAAACATTATTACCAAAAGATCAAAGAAACAACTATAATGTGAAAGTTCCATGATAGAATAAGTTTAGAAAAATCTGTGATAAATATGCCAAAAGGGACTTTTATTTTTAATTACAGGGCATCCCATAAACTTTCACTTGCTAATATGCATTATGAACACTCTCTGACAGATATAAGTACACAGATTGCATAAGTGTGTACAGCTCATGCAGCTAAAAGACCCCGAGAAATATCATAGCAGTTGGTAAGAATAAAGTTGGGTAACAGTAAATGTGGAGTGATACAGGAAATCATATATCTGATGTTAATTGCCATTTAAAAAGATGCTCAAACTATGGTAATAAAGGAACAGGTGTAGTGTGTGTGTATACCATCTCCATTTTCAGGGCAGATCCAAAAGTAGCAGGACACTGTTGCATTGGGGAGGATCATACGTCCTAAGTCTTCAAATCAGACTGCAAAGGAGGGTTTAAGCTTTATTGCTGGAGGGCTGTAATTTTTCTTACTTAGGAGACCAAGGAAGCAAGTTGCCTCATACGTATCATTAGCAGCCAACTTCTGACAATGAAGTGACTCGACTTCAGGATGAAGCTGAACCCATGGATGGTACCAAGGACAGTTGTAAAAATTCAATTTTCCTGAAAATATCATAGAACTACTAAATCTATGTATTCAGTTCTCTTGGGGGCTTCGGCATTGGGAGATTATGTTCACCTATGGCTGATTCGTGTCAATGTATGGCAAAACAAATACAGTTATGTAATTAAAAAAATAAATAAATTTAATAAAAAAATAAAAATCAAAATAAATAAATAAATAAACCAAATTGACACAGGGATTGTATTATTCCAGACAAAATTGCAGTAACTGGCAAACCACAAAAAAATTAATAAAATGATGGGCATTAACTCGGAATGTAAGTGTAACTATATCCAAAATAATCTGAGTTTAAAAAAAAAAAGGAAAATGAAATCAAATGGGCCTGTGAGGAAAATATGCTAGCATCTAGAATTCTTTTAATCTAATGATTTAAGCACATTTGGGGAATTTTGCATAAATTCAAAAGGAAAAGACCACAGAAATTATATCCTTGAGGGAACATGCTACCATAAAAACTAGAGACAAAGATGTGTGTGTGCATGCTAGGTCACTTCAGTCACATCTGACTCTCTACAACACTATGGACTGTAGCCCACGAGGCTCCTTTGTCCATGGATTCTCCAGGCAAGAATATTGGAGTGAGTTACCATGCAAGGATCTTGGAGGATCTTAGAGGATCTTCCTGCTCCAGGGTTTGAACCTGAATCTCCTCTGCATCCCCTGCACTGCAGGCAGATTCTTTACCACTAAGCCACCTGGGAAGCCCAGAGACTAGGATACGGCAGCCCAAAGACAGATAATAGAAAAATCACATATGGAAGTTGTCACTCTGTTGAAGGAGCATAGTGTTCTTGACATCAGCTTGATGTGTCAGTGTTACGAGGAACATTAGATAAGGTTTTGATTTACTTTGCAGGCAACCTTAAACTCTTGGAACATATAAGAAAGGATAAAAGAAACTACCACTTATCCACAAGTAGATGCTGCTTTTTAAATTAGAAACAATAGCAGACTCATGAAAGCACTGAACCTCATCCATATAAAGGATTCTAACATGTTCAGTCAATGATAACCCTGATAATCATTCCCAGAAAGAAAAATTATAAAAGGAATACATCAAGAAAGTTGGGAGATATTCCAAAATGAATATGTGACTTTAAAATAGCTCATCAATGACTATAACAATTGAATGGACAAGGATGAATTAAAATATTTGAAATGTTTGCATAAGGAATTCATAGATAAAATCAGATTTTAGCAAGGAACCTGCAAGTTTTATAAAGAAAGACATGTCTTTAAGTATAAATATAAAATCATGGCACAGATTATAAAAATACTACATTAGAAGCTTACAGCCCCAGAATAATTCAGGCTTTCAAAAAAGTGCAAAGGAAAACAAAATAAACCAATACTCTCAATTATATTAAACATATTTTCCATTACAATAGAAATAATGTGACTTTATTTCTAAGAATCTTTCATAAAGAGGTGATTACAAATGGATAAAGATTATTTGTATAAGATATTCATTAAGTGTTACTTATAATGATACAATATTAGAAAAAATCAAAGATCTAATAATAGGGATTTAGTTAAATTCATTCTAATGAATTTATTATGTTATTACTAAAATTATGATTTAAATAACTTTACATGTGAAACTACTCCTATGATACCATATTAGATAAAAATAACAGGATGTAGTAATATATATTCAATATATTCTCACTTGTGTATAAATTTTTATATGTGTGTATTGTATATGTACAGGTTGTTGTTGTTCAGTCACTGAGTCCAGTTCTTTGTGACCCAATGGACTGCAGCATGCCAGGCTTCTCTGTCTTCTACTATCTCTTGGAGTTTGCTCAGATTCATGTCCATTGAGATGGTGATGCTATCTAACCATCTCATCCTCTGCCAGGCCCTTCTCTCTTTGCCTTCAATCTTTCCCAGCATCAGAGTCTTTTCCAATGAATTGGCTCCTTGCATCAGATGGCCACAAAATTTAAGCTTCAGCTTTAGCAACAATTCTTCCATATTTAGGGTTGATTTCCTATAGGATTGACTGGCTTGATCTCCTTGCAGGCCAAGGGACTCTCCAGAGTCTTTTCAGCACGACAGTTCAAAAGCATCAGTTCTTTGGCTTTCAACCTTTACGGCCCAAGTCTCACATCAGTACATGACTGCTGGAAAAATCATAGCTTTGACTGTACAGACCTCTGTCAGCAAAATGATGTCTCTGCTTTCCAATAGCTTATCTAGGGTTGTCATAGCTTTCCTTCCAAGGAGCAAGTGTCTTTTAATTTCATGGCTTCAGTCACCGTCTGCTGTGATTTTGAAGCCCAAGAAAAGGAAATCTGTCATTTTCCCCTCTTCTACTTGCCATGAAGTGTGTGGCCAGATGTAATGATCTTAGTTTTTTGAATGTTGAGTTTCAAGCCATCTTTTTCACTCTTTCACCCTCATCAAGAGCCTCTTTTGTTCTTCACTTTCTGCCATAAGGGTGGTGTCATCTGCATATATGAGTTTGTTGCTATTTCTTTAGCAATCTTGATTCCAGAATGTGATTCATCAAGCCTGGCATTTTGTATGATGTACTCCACATAACAATTTAAATAAGCAGGTGACATTATATAGTCTTGTCCTAATCCTTTTCCAATTTTGAACCAATCAGTTGTTTCATGTCTAATTGTTGTTTCTTGACCATAATGCAGGTTTCTCAGGAGACAGGTAAGGTAGTCTGATATTCCCATCTCTTTAAAAATTTTCCAGTCTGTTGTGATCCACACAGTCAAAGGCTTTAGAATAGTCAATGAAACAGAAGTAGATTTTTTTTTTTTTTGAAATTCCTAGCTTTCTCCATGATCCAACAAATGTTGGCAATTTGATCTCTGGTTCCTCTGCCTCTCTGAACCCATCTTGTACATCTCAGTTCATGTACTGCTGAAGCCTAGCTTCAAAGATTTTGAACATAACTTTTTTAACATGTTTAATGAGCACAATTGTATGGTAGTTTGAACATTCTTTAACATTGCCCTTCTTTGGGATTGGAATGAAAACTGACCATTTCCAGTTCTGTGTCCACTGTTGAGTTTTCCAAATTTCCTGACAATTTCAGTGCAGGTCTATACAGAATCATCTTTTAGGACTTAAAATAGGTCAGCTGGAATTCTGTTACCTCCACTAGCTTTGTTCACAGTAATATTTCCTAAGGCCCACTTGACTTCACACTCAAGGATGCCTGGCTCTAGACGAGTAACCATACCTTCATGGTTATCTGGGTCATTAAGGCCTTTTTTAAAAAATAGTTTTTCTGTATATTTCTGCCACTTCTTCCTAACCTCTCTGCTTCTCTCAGGTTCTTACCTTTTCTGTCCTTTATCACTTCTATCCTTGCATTATAAAGTCCCTTGATATTTCAATTTTCTTGAAGAGACCTCTAGTCTTTCTTATTCTATTGTTTTCCTCTATTTCTTTACATTGTTCATCTAAGAAGTCCTTCTTATCTCTCCTTGCTTTTCTCTGAAACTCTGTATTAACTATATCTTTCCTTTTCTCCTTTGCTTTTTACTTCTCTTCTTTTCTCAGCTATTACTAAAGCCTCCTCAGCCAACCACCTTAGCTTCTTGCATTTCTTTTTCTTTGGGATCGTTTTGGTCACTGCATCTCATACAATGTTACAAACCTCCTTCCATAGTACCTCAGGTACTTGTCTGTCAGATTTAATCCCTTGAATCTATTGTGTCACCTTCACTGTATAATCATAAGGGATTTGATTTAGATCACACCTAAATGACCAAGTGGATTTCCCTACTTTCTTTAATTTAAGCCTGAATTTTTCAATAAAGAGCTCATGATTTGAGCCACAGTCAGCTCCAGGTCTTATTCTTGTGGGCTGTATAGCGTTTCTCCATGTTTGGCTGCAAAGAATGCAATCATTCTGATTTTGATATTGACCATTTGGTGATGTCCATGTGTAGAGTTGTTTTTCAGTTTTTTGGAAAATGATGTTTGCTATGACCAGTGTGTTATTCTGGATAGTTCTTGACTTCTTATTTTTGCATTCCCATTTCCTATGATGAAAAGGACATCCTTTTTTTTTTTTTTTTACCTTTGTTCTAGAAGGTGGTGTTTGTCTGCATAGAACTGTTCAACTTCAACTTCTTCAGTAGTTCATGTGTAGACTTGGATTGCTCTCATGTTGAATTATTTGCCTTGGAAATGACCCAGAATGATTCTGACATTTTTAAAATTGCACCAAATGCTGGCATCTCAGATTCTTTTGTTGGCTATAAGGTCTCCTCCATTCCTCTTAAGGGATTCTTGCCCACAGTAGTAATAATGGTCGTCTGAATTAAATCCTCCCATTCCCATTCATTTCAGTTCACTGATTTCTAAGATGTTGATGTTCAATCTTGCCATCTTCTGCTTGACCAATCCAGTTTACCTTGATTCATGGACCTAACATTGAAGCTTCCAGTGCAATATTTTTCTTTACAACATGATACTTTACTTTCACCACCTGACACATCCACACCTGAACATCATTCCTGCTTTGACCCTGCTGCTTCATTCTTACTGGAGCTATTAGTATTAATAATTCACCTCCACTCTTCCCCACTAGCATATTGGACAGCTGACCTAGGGAGCTCTTCTTCCAACATCATATCTATTTGCCTTTTCAGTCAACTTAGGTATACTATATATCTCTGATTATTACATTTTAAGATTTTTTTTTATTATTCTACAGTGATCTTATATTACTAAGACTTGGGATCTTAAGTGAAGATAAATTCTTAAACTTTAACTATAATGTGAGATTCAAATTACATATTTTAGGGAAAATAAGATTATATTAGAAGGAATATGTTTTTATAACAACCAAATGAAAACAGTGCAAGTTTTGCAGCTTTTATCAAATATTAATTTAATTTTCTTCAGTTGGAAAGAACTGAATCAACATGGACAGTAAGGAATTTAACTCCAACTAATAGATACAGAAAAGATTCTAGTTGCTCTAAATGGATTTACATCTCTTGGGTCTTGTTCTCTAGACATGTTGTGACTCTAGGCACTGAGTGTACTTAACAGAAGTCAATACAATTCCTTTCAGATATTATGGAGAACAGATGTTCGGGAATACTCAAAACAGTGAAAGTGAAATCACTCAGTCGTGTTTGACCCTTTTTGACCCCATTGACTGTACCCTGACAGGCTCCTCCGTCCATGGGATTCTCCAGGCAAGAATGCTGGAGTGAGTTGCCATTTCCTTCTCCAGAGGATCTTCCCAACCCAGAGATCAAATCCAGGTCTCCCTCATTGTAGGCAGATTCTTTACCATCTGAGCCACCAGAAAATATCCTCCAAAGGCCCAGCTAAACATCAGGGATACAGTAGAGAAGAAGACACGGACAGACGCCAGGGGTCTCCCACATTGCAGGCAAACTCTTTACCAATCTGAGCCACCAGAGAAGTCACAGAATACTGAGAATGGTCCCAAATAGTCCTAATTTCCAGGAAAGTAAAGATAAAAGTAGAAATAAAAGAGTCCATGAAATACATGCTTAGTGAATGAAATATTCATCCTAGGCAAAATTATAGAATGACTTAAATAATAAATAATATGTGAGTGCCTAGAAAGCAAGAGGTCACCACAAATAAGTCAAATCTACTCCAGTAGGAATGAGCACACCTAGTAACAAGATCCTGGTTTCCGAAGACCATTCTCTAACAAAAAGAGCCAGGGATTCTTGGAGAAATGCTAGATATCAGAGCTGAGGAGAGAGAATAAAAGATGAGCCTGGAGCATCCTGTGATTCAAAATAAGCAGAGTACTGAAAAAAATGGAGCATGTCATAGAAACACAGGAGTCCAGCTAAAAGAACTTCCAAAGCTGGACCAGTTTGAGAAGCAAAATAAATCATGGGCATATTAAATTATAACCCACAGAGTAAAATAAGTATCTAGGAGTCCAACATGATACAAATTATTGAACACATAAATGAAGAGTGAGAGAAGAGGCACCTCTTCCTTACAGAGGAATGCTAATTAACAAAATAGAATGAGTAGGCAAAATAAAAAAGCAGCATGAGAGCACCGCAGTAACAAGCAGGCAAGAATCACCTATGGATTCTAACATGAGTGGTTAAAAGTTGGAGAGGCATGATACCTGCAAAGTCTCAAAATATCTCACCAAAGATATTTATGAATTGTAAAGGGAACAATAACACATGCAAGATAAAGAAACCTGCAGATTCCATCATCACTGCGTGGTGAAGTTTATCATCACCAGTGATAAAGCAGATCAGCATCACCATACCTTAGCATGATGCCCTGACAAGAGTACAGGGTGGCATTTTTGCCAATAATGCATAACTTCAACACCATTTGAAAACATCAGTCAGGCCCTGAGGGGCATTCTACAAAATACTTGACCAGGAAGAGCATCAGGTCAACACCAGAGCTCCAGGAAGTGCTCTTTAAGTCAAAGGGTCATGAAAAGCAATAGTATACAGAGGGATTATCCCAGATCACAAGAGACTAAGGAGATATGATACCTAGCTGTTATGTGGGATACTGCATTGGATCAGAATAGGGACAGTCGTGGAGGAGCTGGTGAAACGTAAGTTAAGAATATAACAGAGGTAATAGCATGACCTTAATAGAATTTGGTAATTCTATTACTATTCTATTCTATTCTATTCTACTGGTTTTGGTAATTGCACTGTTCTCCCCAAGCTGCTCATATTAGGGGACTCTGAGCAGTATACAGATACTCTTTGTATTGTTTCTGAATTTTTTGTAAATCTAAAATTATTTAAAAATAAACAAGTCTAAAAAATATCAATCCAGGTTAAGACAGTCTTACATAATTATGTAGATCAAATGAAAAAATGTACTAATTAGTAACACTGATGAATTTATCAGATAAATTTTTCACAAGATAGAAAATACTAAAGGAGAAAGGTCAGAGTAAATAGGTCCCCACTTTAATTAACTAGAAGAGTTAAGTTTAAAAGAAAACTAATTTTAAGAGGAATAAGGGGAAAATTCTGTTTCAAAATAACCATTCATGCCAGTATAAAAAGGAGAGAAGCTATCTATCATGAATTCAGGTGAATCGTGTGAGTGACAGCTGCCATTCATGTAACAAAATTGAGCTCTCTTTATTGAAAATCTATAATAAAGCATATAAAATTTTCTTTTTAATATTCCTCCCAAAGGCAGAAGTAGGAACAATAATTAAAGTTACAGGGAAGTAAATGCTGACTCAGAATAAGAAAAAAAAATGCTTGCAATGATTATTTATACCACATTGTGCCCCAGGTAAAAGGAAGTGTTAAGGAACAGAGGGATGATAACTTTGGTGCTGATGCGAAGATTCTCCCTGCTAGGTAAGAGTTTTGAAAGATCCTTAAGAGTTGATCTATCCTGATACACCAGAATGATGTGATGCTCTGACATCAGAGTATGCACTTTGTGCCTCTGTTCACGTGTGTGTGTATGTGTAACACCAAGTTGAATGTGCAAATAACATTGTTATTCTAAAGTTCGGTGTTTGGAGAATGGCAGCAGTTTGTGGTTGCATAAATGCCTTTTGTGCTCATGTCATCCCATGTTAATATTCAATTTCTCTAGTTTTTAGAAGAGATTTACTTTGATGTGAGCTTCCACACAGGGTCCAGATGGCCCAACCTTTTTCTCTCTTAAGCTTAAGAAAGTAATGAGAAATGATTGAGACTTCTTCGATAAGTCAGGCTTCAGACCTCCAGAGAAGTGCTGAGGAAGGCACTATTGGCACATTTTCTTCAACTTATTTCCTGTATTTAAATAGAAATGCTGATACCTGTAAACAGGTTTCTCCTGAGGTTTGGGGGATGTGACGTTATCTTGTGTATTTGAATCAAAGATTTTGATTTTATACCATTCAAGTAAGAAAAGCAAGAGATTAAGTCCCTGGGGAGAAAGAAGCTGGGAAAATCTTTGGTAATCATCTTAAAGCTTCAGCCTTGGAGGCAGATACCAGCAGCTTTCTATGATAATATGTTAGGCAAAGCTCAAGCTCACCAGTAGTTCACTGAAGAGATGGTTATTTACACTGTGAACCCCTTTTTCACTAGAAATAACTATTTGCTCTAGTGGAAGGATTTATTCTTCAAAAAGTTCTCTTTCCATGGGTTTAAAGGTGAGTATACAAGTCACTCTTGCCTTGAGTAAAAGAATGAGGGCTATCAGTTCAGTTCAGCCGCTCAGTCGTGTCCGACTCTTTGCGACCCCGTGGACTGTAACCTACTAGGCTTCTCCGTCCATGGGACTCTCCAGGCAAGAATACTGGAGTGGATTGCCATTTCCTTCTCCAGGGGATCTTCCTGACCCAGGGATCGAACCCGGGTCTCCCTCATTGGAGGCAGATGCTTTAACCTCTGAGCCACCAGGGAAGCCCCCAGTCGTTTAATCATGTCCAATTCTTTGCTACCCCATGAATTGTAGCACTCCAGGCCTCCCTGTCCCTCAACTGATGGAGCTCACACAAACTCATGTCCATCGAGTCGGTGATGCCATCCAGCCATCTCATCCTCTGTTATCCCCTTTTCCTCCTGCCCCCAATCCCTCCTAGCATCAGAGTCTTTTCCAATGAGTCAACTCTTTACATGAGATGGCCAAAATATTGGAGTTTCAGCTTTAGCATCAGTCTTTCCAAAGAACACCCAGGACTGATCTCCTTTAGAATGGACTGGTTGGATCTCCTTGCAGTCCAAGGGACTCTCAAGAGTCTTCTCCAACACCACAGTTCAAAAGCATCAGTTCTTTGGTGCTCAGCTTTCTTCACAGTCCAACTCTCATATCCATATATGACCATTGGAAAAACCGTAGCCTTGACCAGACAGACCATTGTTGGCAAAGTAATGTCTCTGCTTTTGAAAATGCTATCTAGGTTGGTCATAACTTTCCTTCCAAGGAGTAAGCCTCTTTTAATTTCATGGCTGCAATCACCATCTGCAGTGATTTTGGAGCCCCCAAAAATGAAGTTTGCAATGAGGGATATAGTAGGTGTAAAAACTAAGAGATTTTTGAGGATGATCATGTTAGGAGCCACCAATGATTTCTGCCACCAAAATATGAATAATGCCTCTGACAAATAATAATGCAAGTCACTGGGGGAAAAGTGGAAAATTCTGTGGTTAAAAAAATGTAGCACCTCATTTTTAATTTTTTTTAGTTCCAGAAAATAAATGTGTGCATGAAATTGACAGAGAAACTCATCCTTAACTGCTGTGCAAATCTTAAGAACTGTCTTGATTCAAGTGAAGCTCTTGGCTGAGTCAGTTGTCAACCAGCCTTTGGTTCCATGATCTTTGCCTTTGAGATTCTATTCATAGAAGCCCATATTAATTCCTGAGAATGTAGGTTCAGGATTTCTACTCCTTTTGTACTCATTTTAGCACCATCGCAAGCCATATGCTCACAAGATTTTGTAGATGGCGACTGATGTTTATCTAGAATATTTACTAGAGCCTCTGAGAAAACTGCACTAGTCTAGGTATATATATCCATCAAAAAACCATTTACTTTTTTTAAACTGAAGAATTTATGAGGACAAGAAAAGAGTAGGAAATGCTGAATTCACTCTATGGAAAAAAACATATATAATATATTTACACACACACAAAATATATACATATGTGTGTAGATATAATGGAAGCAGTTATTTTTAGAATTATTTTTTTCTTTTTTAACCAGCTATTTCTGTATATATACAAGCATAATCATATATGTTAGAGAATGCATATTTTAAAAATATTCCTATCATGTACATTTGCCTGACTTTTTCAGTAGCTACTTAAAATTACATTATGTGATCTCACCACTAATTCATATATTTTTGAAAACTAAGGTTGATATTCATTATCTTTTCTTATTTCAAAAATAGTACATTCCTTGCAGATTTACCTTGTACACTTGTGTGAGAATAGCTGCAGGGTTTGCTTGTTTGTTTATTTTTTTCCCCTGGGAGCAGAACTGTTAAGGCACAGGGTGTATGCATTTATACATCTATTATTGTTGGATGTTGTTTTGTGCTGAGGTATCACTGACCTCGGTTATTATTGACATTTGTGGATGTTTGTTAGTCTTTGTTTACATCTTGATAGAGGGAAGCAATGTTCCTTCTCAGAATGCCAGGAAAAACACTCACTCTGCATAGGGATTATCTTGTGAAGGAGGCTTGCTTCCTCCAATGCCCTGTGGAAAAATTCTACTGCTAATTTGTCAGATCTATGGCACCGTAATAATGACTTCCCTGAGAAGTCTACACTGGTGACAGACTCCTGCATCCAACCCTAGGATTCTGTTCCTATAGGTAGTAAATGCAGCTTCCTAAGTAGAGTGGATCCTGAAAATGGATCCAGGGTTGGGCAAAATTGTAGGTGACAGAATGTATCAACGGAAGGACATAATGATACTTGGAGAGCAGATGGTCAGGGTGTTACAATGTGAATACATTGCTCATCATATTTGCTTGGGGAAATTTTTCCTTGAGATTATACATAAATTAAGACCTGTATTGTTCTTTTTTTACTGCTTTTCTTAAAATTGGTTTCCTGTCATTCTAAATAGAGTTCATTTGCTTTGTATATTCAGAACCCTTATTGTATTTATGAATTTATTATTGGAACTAGTGCAGATTTTGTATCTATCTTAATATTTAAATATATTATTCCAGATACTGCTAACTATAGTTTATGGACAGTAGTCACAGAGCAAGAACTGTGTTTGGTACGCCATCTCATTTAATCTTAAGAATAATCTTGCAAGATGAATGTAAGGTGAGTGCAGAGAAAAGACAGCAAACTGGGAGTCAGGAAAGAAAGGGAAATTTATTAGAGGGAAAAGAGATGGTGACTTGATCTTAAGGAGAACCAGAGTTCTCCCTTTCTGATGGAGTCCTTCTTATACCCCACCAATGAAAAATTCTCTGAAAGGATGGTCATGTTGCCAGAGGTCTGGAATCTGGTGGTCTCACAGCTTTGAGAAGATAGGCACCAGTGAGAGAACAGGATGCCATTTGGGCAATTTGGTCAGTCTGAAGGATCTCTGTCACTTATTCTTTGTCTGCGAGGTCAATATAACGAGCCATCTTATCAATGAGACCCCATGTGGGCCCTATCAATAAGAAAACTGAGGATCTAAGAAATAAGGAAAACTTCCAGCCAGTATATGACTGAGCTAAGTTCCAAAGTCAGATTTTTGTTCTTGTAGTGCTCACACTTTTTCACTACTCTGACCAATTTGTATTGAATTTGCCTTTTCTGGTGGCTCAGATGATAAGGAATCTGCCTGCAATGCAGAAAACCTCAGTTTGATCCCTGGGTTGGGAAGATCCCCTGGAGAAGGGAATGACTACCCACTCCAATATTCTGGCCTAGAGAATTTCATGGACAGAGGGGCCTGGCAAGCTACAGTCCATGGGGTCATAAAGAGTCCAATATGACTTTTTCCACTTTACATCACTTTGTCTCTATTGAGAAGCATAATATCCCCATGCTATGGCAGAGAGGGAGACAGACAATTGCTATACTTCTCTGAAAGCATAACTCTCCTATATGTTAGTTCATTTCTGTCTTCATCAAATAAGCATATTCCTTATAGAATTAGATATACATGTGTTATATTTTAACACTTAATTACATATTTTGTACTGTTCACTGCTTCCCTTGCATTGGCTTTATACCATCTCTTTGCAAATTTTTGATAAAGTCTATACCAAATAATTTTTCTCTCTCTTTTGAATGAGCTGACAGCCAGCCAGTAACACAAATACTCTTTGGAATTGACTGAGTGCAAAGTTCTGTTATAGACTCTGGGGATACAGCAGCAGTCAAAACAGAATCCAGGTCTTTGCAAAATTCATGTCAAAGCTGTATATTGTCACCCTGCTTATTTAACTTATATGACAGTACATCACGAGAAATGCTGGGCTGGAGGAAACACCAGCTGGAATCAAGATTGCTGGGAGAAATATCAATAACCTCAGATATGCAGATGACACCACCCTTATGGCAGAAAGTGAAAAAGAACTAAACAGCCTCTTGGAGAAAGTAAAAGAGGAGAGTGAAAAAGTTGGCTTAACTCAACATTCAGAAAACTAAGATCATGGCATATGGTCACATCACTTCATGGCAAATAGATGGGGAAACAGTGGCAACAATGACTGACTTCATTTTTCTTGGCTCCAACATCACTGCAGATGGTGATTGCAGCCATGAAATTAAGATGATTACTCCTTGGAAGGAAAGTTATGACCAACCTAGACAGCATATTAACAAGCAGAGACATTACTTTGCCAACAAAGTTTCGTCTAGTCAAGGCTATGGTTTTTCCAGTGGTCATGTATGGCTGTGAGAGTTGGACTTTAAAGAAAGCTGAGCGCCGAAGAATTGATGCTTTGAATTGTGGTGCTGGAGAAGACTCTTGAGAGTCCCTTGGATTGCAAGGAGATCCAACCAGTCCATCCTAAAGGAGATCAGTCCTTGGTGTTCATTGGAAGGACTGATGGTAAAGCCGAAACTCCAATACTTTGACCAGCTGATGTGAAGAGCTGACTTATTGGAAAAGACTCTGATGCTGGGAAAGATTGAAGGCAGGAGGAGAAGGGGATGGCAGAGAATGAGATAGTTGCATGGCATCACTAACTCTATGGACATGGGTTTAGGTAGACTCCAGGAGTTGGTGATGGACAGGGCAGCCTGGTGTGTTGCAGTTCATGGGGTCACAAAGAGTGGGACATGACTGAGCAACTGAACTGAACTGCTTTTTAATATGCTGTCTAGGTTGGTCACAGCTTTCCTTCTAAGGAGTAAGTGTCTTGTAATTCATGGCTGCAATCACCATCTGCAGTGATTTGGGAGCCCTGAAAAATAAAGTCAGCCACTGTTTTTACTGTCCCCATCTATTTGCCATGAAGTGATGGGACCGGATGCCATGATCTTAATTTTCTGAATGTTGAGCTTTAGGCCAAGTTTTCACTCTTCTCTTTCACTTTCTGCAAGAGGATCTTTAGTTCTTCTCCACTTTCTGCCATAAGGCTGGTGTCATCTGCATATCTGAGGTTATTGATATTTCTCCTGGCAATCTTGATTTCAGCTTGTGCTTCTTCCAGCCCAGCGTTTCTCATGATGTACTGTGCATATAAGTTAAATAAGCAGGGTGACAATATACAGCCTTGACATACTCCATTTCCTATTTGGAACCAGTCTGTTTTTCTGTGTCCAGTTCTAACTGTCACTTCCTGACCTGCGTATAGGTTTCTCAAGAGGCAGGTCAGGTGCTCTGGTATTCCCATCCCTTTTAGAATTTTCCACAGTTCCGTCCTTCCAATGAATATTAAGGACTGATTTTCTTTAGGATGGACTGGTTGGACGTTCTTGATGTCCAAGGGACTCTCAAGAGTCTTCTCCAACACCACAGTTCAAAAGCATCAATTCTTTGGTGCTGAGCTTTCTTTATAGTTCAACTCTCACATTTATACATGACTAATGGAAGAAACCATAGCTTTGACCAGATGGACTTTGTTGGCAAAGTGATGTCTTTACTTTTTAATATGCCATCTAGTTTGGTCATAACTGTTCTTGCAAGGAGCAAGCAACTTTTAATCTCATGGCTGCAATCACCATCTGCAGTGATTTTGAAGCCCCCAAAATTAAGTTTATTACTATTTCCACTATTTTCCCATCTATTTGCCATGAAGTGATGGGACCAGATGCCATGAAATTAGTTTTCCGAATGTTGAGCTTTAAGCCAAATTTTTCAGTCTCTTCTTTCACTTTCATCAAGAGGCTCTTTGGTTTTTCTTTGCTTTCTGCCATAAGGGTGGTTTCATCTGCATATCTGAGGTTATTGATATTTCTCCTTGCATCTTGAGTCCAGCTTGTGCTTCATGCAGCCTGGTATTTCTCATTATGTACTCTGCATATAAGTTAAATAAGCAGGGTAGCAATATACAGCCTTGATGTACTCCTTTCCCTATTTGGAACCAGTCTATTTTTCCATGTAAAAGTTCCAAGTAAATTGTTGTGGAGTTAAATTTCATGCCACTTGGCAGAGGCTGAGGCTAGATATTTTATATGGAGGTAGAATGTGATTTTTTGTTTCACCTGTTAGGACAATTACATCCACTTTGGCACTGTAAGTTTAAGGCAGAACAAAAGGGCAAGAAGCCAGATCATAAGTATATGCTGTAGCTCAAGACAGAAATGATTATGATTTGGATGAGAATGCAACCACTTTAAGCAATTAAAGTGGTCCTATTTAATAGAGCTCATGGGGAAATCTGATGAATTATCTCTGGTGTGTTAGGGAAAGATGGCAATAGGATGGCTCCCAATAGTATTGATTCTAGTCCCTGAATCAATAGAAATTGATAAGAGGTCAGACAAGAAATTCAGGCAAGGCTTTATTGTGACCCAACCTGCAGAGAGAGGGACTGAAAACCAGAAATAGTTGCTCTCCCTAGATACCTAAGGGCAGGGTTTAGCTGGTCCCTTAAATGAGATGAGGGTGGGGGCAGATCAGTGGCTCCGGCCAGAGGGTTGGCTTACATGGTCCCTCCACCCGTGTTGGTGGTGCTGAGTGCAGGGATCATGGGTAGTACCTTGTCCTGCCTTTGCTCTGGTACCTTGGAAGCAGCAGTTAGGTTTTGACCTTCTTGTATCTTATTGTTCATGATTTGTCCCAACTGCACATGTATGCAGTTATTTTTAGCCCCTATAGTTTCTTTGTATCTGTTGCATGAGGAGAGGCTTGTCCAGGTGTGAGCACTGCAGCCAAGGCCCAAGCTTCTGAGCTTGTCTTACCATGATGGAGCACGTTGAGGAGATCTTCAGATGGTGGTCACTACTGAGATGAATAAGTACTGAGCAAGAGATGCTTTGTCATCAAATGGGGCAGAATGGGTAGAAGATTTGGTTTCAGCTCTAAAAAGTTTGAGCCATGCCTAAGAGATGTTGGAGCTGTACCTGAAAGTAGTTTTGCTAAAGGCTTAGACATGCAGATGGGAATCACTGAGCATATCACTGGGATTGAGTAAGAGCATCTACAAAAAGATCTTCCTCAGGTGATGGAAAGAAGGGAATCCAGGAGCCCTGGGGCTGCCAACAATTAGAAACAGGAATGGCAGACCCAGGGAGCAAATGATAAAGAAAGTGAAGGACTGGGAAAAGAAGGAGAGGGTGATACCAAGGAAGTTACAAAGAAGAGAAACCTAGACACAGGATAGTAGCAACAATGGGAAATGGAATCCAGTCTTATTGTTTGCTTTGTTGTTTTGTATTTTTGTTACTGGATTAAGTTCTATGGACCCTGCTCAGACCCTAGCTCTGTGCCTCTACTGAGGAGGGTTCTCTTTCTGTTTGTGTTCAAGTAGGTGAATACTGGAGAAGGAAATGGCAACCCCCTCCAGTATTGTTGCCAGGAGAATCCCACGGACAGAGGAGCCTGGTGCTCTATAGTCCAAAGGGTCACTCAGAGTTGGACAAGACCGTGACAAGCATGCACACATGCGAATAAGGAAACCAAAGCTGAGATCAGCACAACACAAGGTTTATTTAGAGGCAAAAGAATGGAGAAGTGACAAGAACTTTACAGACTGACTTCTCCTCCACATGGGGTGAGGGATTTATTTTTATAGAGTAAAAACAAGGAGAATGAGTGAAGCTAATGATGGAAGGCTATGCATTAGTCTACCGGAAAAGGCAGGGTTTTTTAGAGGGAACACCACCCTCTTTGGGGTGCTTCCCAGTGCCTCAGAGGGTAAACAATTTGCCTGCAATGCAGGAGACCCGAGTTTAATCCCTGTGTCAGGAAGATCCCCCAGAGAAGGGAATGGCTACCCACTCCAGTATTGTTGCCTGGAGAATTCCATGGACAGAGGAGCCTCAAAGAGTCCGGACAGGACTGAGTGACTAACACTTTAACCCTCTTTTTATCTTTTTTGATCCTTAATGTCTGGCCATGTCTACTGGGAGGTATATCATTTAAGATGCTAATGTAGTAAAATCAATGCATAATGAGGCTCAAGGTCTATTGGAAGTCAGATTTGTTGCTGTCTTGGTCCCAGCTGTTTCCATTTGCTTTTTTTTTTTTTTTTAAATTTGTGTGTGTGCATGTAGCTTCCTTTCTGATCTTTCATCTTTTTTGTTTGTTTAAGTAGTCATTTATTTGTTTGCACCGGTTCTTAGTTGCAGCATGTGGGATCTTGTTCCCTGGCTAGGCCCCTTGTATTGGGAGCACAGAGTTTTAGCCACTGGACCACCAGGGAAGTCCCTCTCTAAGCCTTTTAGGTTCACTCCTAATCAAGTTTGGGGAGTTGGCAACAAGGACATGTCGTTTAAAAAATATAGTCACAACCTGAAACTAGAGAGTTATTTTACTGGGTGGGAATGTTTAGGACTCTGAGCCTGGGAGACAGCATCTCAGTAGCTCTGAGAAAACTGTTCCAAGGAAGTAGGAGGGTAAGTCAGACTATATACAAACTTGCAACAAAGGGAACAGGCAGTCTGAACTTCAAAGGTCAGGTATCAAGTTAAGGAATTAAGCATTCTGTGTCTGGGAAGATGCAAGCCTCTAGGCTCATTGAATTCATTCCTTTCATATGAACCTCAGCTATCTGGAATCAATCCTGTTTCTTTGTTCCCTTGCTTCTTGCATTCCCCGGTTCCTCAACAATCACCATGGAGTGCGGCAGCATCTGCTGGATCACAGTTTGGGGAGCTCTCATTCATATTTGGAGCCAGAAATCACTGATGGCTGTGACATTTCTTATTTATTATTATGGCAGGAGTTATTTTCATTTCACAGACATTCTGGCTAAGGGTAGGTGTTGAAGGGTTTGGAGCAAAGACTTGGAACAACTCCGGCAATGAGATGAGGGTTATTAAGGCATGTTTGCGTGCCCAAGTAAATGATGTAGGAGAAGGAGAAAACTGAAAATAAAAGGTGTAACTGACCAAAGGAAGGATGGTTGAGATAAACAATAAAAGGGCTTCAGTTGGCTGTGTGCTGGCTTGGACTCTTGTCTCTCGCTGCAGTGGAGGCTGGTAGTGTAAGACCTCACGGCCTTTTCTCGGGAAGCGTCGCCACAAAGACCACAGTGACTCGAATTCGATGCAATCAGCAGGAGGATTTATTTAGCCAGCGCGCTGGGGTTCGAGCTCCCGTTTCCAGGAGTGAACCCCGAACACTCACCGAAAGGGATTTTTATGCAGAAAGATCAAAGACAACTGGGAATGAGATCGGAATGTAGGGAACAATGCGATAAGGGGGTCTTAGGATGAAGTGGAGACATTTGATTGGTGGGGATGATTTACAGGTAATTTAGTAGAGATAGTTGACTGACCACCCGGCGGTGCCTGGTACGGGGAAATGCATTTTTGAGGAAAGGTCAGTTACACAGTGGAAACTAAGTCACAAGTTATCAGTTAAGAATAGGGAGCAGTCAGGAGGCTCTGAGTCATCAAGATAAGGGGGAAAGCTATGCGGCGCATTCTGCCTTCCAGGTTTAACTCTTAACCTAGGAGTTTTTCAGTGCCCTTTTCAGAAAGCACTAAATGAAGTTACATTTTTACAGAAAGACGAATACAATGATTTACAACAAAGAGAAATTCATTATCCCAAAAGCCTTGTTTTGCTAACATCAAAACTATTATAATTCCTCAATCTAAAAGTTCTTCAGTAGAATTTGTGCAGATTCAGGCAGGAGAGTAGCACTGGGGATGTGTAGATGCTGTAGTCTGTTTCTGTCGTGTTCTACAAAGTATGAAGTTATCAGCTAAATGCGGGAGTGAGAGGGTAGTATTGGAGATTTGAGGAGAGAAAATATTGCTTAAAATTATTTTCTTGGAAAGTGGGAGAGTGAATCTACCTAGGGAAGCAGAACTGGATGGTTTTACAAATCTAAATGACATGTTTGAGTTTCAATTTATTCCCTTGTCCTACTTCATCATCTGCTTAAATCCTTTAACCTAGGTTCACCGTCAATACCACTGAAATAATATTGATAGAGAACCTTTGCATAAGAGCCCTTAGAGATCAGACAGCTTCATATATACCCTCTGATTTAATCTGTAAAATGAGGATAATGAGACCTAATAGAGAGAGATTATTTGGAGGATATATACATTTATATGTAAATGTAGATTTACATTCGAAAGAACATTCCAAAGTGTGAAAACTAAGCACTTAAAATACTTTCCTGCCATTTTTTCTTATTGACAAACCCTAAGTCAAACTATTCAGTGTTTGGTTGATTCTAAGGATTCCTTCTGGCTTCATTCCTACAGCTGAAGTTTGAAAATTGAGTACCTGCATTTTTAAAAAGGAAAACAAGATACTTAACACAGGAAAGGCTGTCATTTTTCTTTCCTTTTAAAGCACTCTTAACATTCTTCACATTCTGGCATTTTCCTGAAATAAAATTAAGTGTGTATTTTGAAATGCCAAGTTTTCAAATATACTCAAATGACAGCAGCTTTAAGTTGTTCCCTTTGCCTTGATACCTTATGCACGTACACCTTCACTGAAGTTCCAGGCATCTCAGCCTTAGTTCCTTCCATATGCCCAAGGATCACAGTCACCCTGTGTGTGTTTCCCTATCACCTTCCTTTCAAGGAGTTTAACACTTGGTGATCATTCTCCGTGGAGTAATCTTAACAGTTTGCATAGCTCCAGCCTTTCCTGGAGCTTCCTGTCTGCATTCAGATGACCTGATTTACAATCCCATCCCCAGCCTGAAACAAATATCAGATTTGAAAGTTCACAGACACAACTATACCATTTGTTTGCAATGTTCTTATTCTGAACTCTCCAGCTTCAAGCAGTCTTTTGAGGCCCATTGCAGCCTCTCTGCACCACCAAAACCCTTCCCTCATCACCTCAGCAATGACTGATTCTGTGCCCTATCTGCCAACAGCAGTGTTTTGACAGCTCTTTAAGCTGGGTCCTGCAGTCCAGAGGGAGGTCATGTGATGTGTTAGAGTGGAAAAAACACATCAGAACAAAACGTGAGCTTCATGTAAACCCCACCATTTGCTAACTGTTCCTGTGTTTAAAATCCCTGAGGAACCTCTGTTTCCTTATTTGTAAATATTGCTGTACTGTAATGAAAGTCAGACATTCACACCAAGTGATTTATGGACACACTCTCCACCCTGTTCAAACTCAATGAATGATAACTCACGAGTTTTAATCAATGTGTATCTTATTCTCTAATCGCTTCACGTAAATACGCTTATTTCTCTTCAGTAAAAATATAGTGCTACAGAATATGATGGATTCATATTATTTGGTGTGACTTAGCTGAATTACTTTCATGCTCTCACATTTTCATTTTCTCATATTTCCTAACCAGTGCAGAAAACTACAAACTTCCCTCTGGATTATGTTTTAGCTTGGATATGGTATCTGTTTCTTGTCATTCAACTCTCAGTGTCAGACAATTTCTCTTATTATTGCCCCTTTAATCCACGATTTATTTTTCCTATGTTACTGAGATTCCAGACTTCTACTTTTTAAATTTTATTATTTTGTTTTAAAATGAAACATATCATTGTATTTATTTGTGTTTCAAGAGCATGTGTCTATATGTGATTAATTCTTTGGAATTTATAGAGATCTCTTTAGTGACATCATGTAGGGTAGATCTCTTTTTAAAAGATTTTTTTGAGTTAGACCAATTTTAAAGTCTTTACTGAATTTCTTACAACATTGCTTCTGCTTTATGTTTTGGTTTTTTGGACCACAAGACATGTGGGATCTTAGTTCCCTGCTGCTGCTGTTGCTGCTGCTGCTAAGTCGCTTCAGTCGTGTCCAACTCTGTGTGACCCCATAGATGGCAGCCCAGCAGGCTCCCCCATCCCTGGGATTCTCCAGGCAGAACACTGGAGTGGGTTGCCATTTCCTTCTCCAATGCATGAAAGTGAAAAGTGGAAGTCAAGTCTCTCAGTCATGTCCGACTCTAAACAATCCCATGGATGGCAACCTACCAAGCTCTTCCTCCCATAGGATTTTCCAGGCAAGAGTACTCCCTGACCAGGGATCAAACCAGCATCCTCTGCATTGGAAGGTGAAGTCTTAATCACTGGACCACCAGAGAAGTCCCAGAGTAGATCTTTATAGATATTCTGAGTGTGCCTGGGAAGAATGTTTGGCTGTATGAAATTTACATAGTCTCATTGTACAAAATTTTGCTCATATGTAAAACTTAACACTTTGTCTTATCTTCTCTTATATGGAACTATATATTTATGTGTTGCTATAGTGGTGAAATTGGAAGGGTTTTTTTTTAGTTCTTTTGGAGAGTTTGTCTTTAATGTTTGATGTCAAAGAGAGGAGAGAAGAGGTAAACTTTCAGCACAAGGGGAGGGAGATGACATTTATTGAGTAGTTACTATGCAAAAGGAGCTTTATATGTTGCATCTTAATCACCAATTGGGAAAGGCACACTATCTTCATTTTAAAGGTGAGGAAACTGAGACTTGGAAAAGAGAAGTAAGTTTCAGTCCAAGTTCATCTAAACTCAAAACGTATATCCTTCCTGTGATTAAGTGGGAAAACACATAGGCATGTTATATAAACTGTGGGTTTGCTTGGTTCTTCCTCTGTGATTTAATTTCCTCAGTTTTATAAGCTGTAAGGGGAAAGGAACAGGATGCTCTCAGGGGCTAAGTCACTCCCACCATGTTTTTCTGTTCATTCCACTTTGCCTGTCTCTGCCATCTGACAGGTAAGCTTGCAGACAGCCTGAAGAATCCAGAAAAAGAGAAGGATGCCATATGGACTCAAATAGGTGCCACGTGCCTCACAGCTCGAGAATTGCCACAGAAGCAGCTGGTCCTTAGCAAACAATTAGAAGTCACTTAACAAATGGCAGGAATCCATTGAGCCAGAGGTCCCCACCATACCTCATGTTTTGATGCAAAAGACATTTTATTTGAACATGAATTGAAGACACAGATTAATTTTGTACATGTGGAGGAAAAGTCCAACTTAAAAATCTGGAGGAAAAAAGAGATCTGCTGGTAGATGTGGATGCTTGTTGTATTTGTTTTCTCCACAGAGGCACTGATGGAGAAGAATAAGCATCAACAGTATTGACATTATGTGAAGATTGAATGATTCCATCATGTATTTTGCCAGCCACCATGCTAAACACTTTGCATGCATCATTTCACGCTACACCTATATCAGTCCTGAAAGCTATGTGTTTATTATCACTGGAAACATGGCCCAGCTAGGCCCCCATGATGCTCATCCATCACAGCTGTGCTGTATAAGTATTTAAGGAAATTAGTGTGCAGTGAATGACTACCTCCCCTGTAAGACTGTATCCTCTGTGGGGACAGAATCTCAGTCTTCCTTTATTTCTTTTCATAACTTGATTTTTCAATACCTTTCACAATGCTTGCCACGTGAAAAACACTCAAAATTTCTTTTCTTTTCTTTTCTTTTTTTTTTTGATAAATGAATCTGCTTTTACAGATGCTTGAGTAGTAAGTGGCAGAATCAGGATACCATTCCAGGCCCACCTGAGTGTCCTAAGAGTTGCATTAAGCAATTCTGTGCTTTCTTCTTAAGCAAGAACAATCATAAGTATCCCTCCAGACAAGTAAAGTCTCTTCCAAGAAGTGAGAAGTGTCCTTTTACTGAACTAAACTTGCTCCACTCATCTGCCTGCCATAGAGCAAATCTACTGACCCCAGGTTGTGGTGAAGGAAAGTACAGCGTTCATTGCAGGGCTGAACAAGGAGAATGGAGAAGGGCAGCTCATGCCCCAAAGAACAAGACTCCCTGATGGCCTTCAGGGAAGGGTTTTCAAGGCAGTGTGAGGGAGGGGACTGCAGGGTGTGAGACCGGCTCATGTACAATTCTCAGATTCATCAAGGTGAAGTTTCAAGTATCATCAGCCTTCTGGTTTCAGCCAGTCTAGGGTCTATGTACTTGTGGTCAGCAGTTTTCATATAATAGGGGTCAGCTTCTTGTATAAATAACTAATGAATGTATGTCAGCCCTTTATCTGTATCTCCCAGGGAAAAAACAGTGAGTTTGATGACTGCTATGTGGTGTTTTATAGTCTAAATTGTTACCGGTTTCCTGATCCAATAACTATTCTTTGTTTCTACATTTTCATATTCCTAATCATTAATTCCTGTCAGACTTTTGAGATTCAGTGGAGAACTGAGAGACTAAAGCAAAAGGGACTAATATACAGTTTCATCCTCTAATATACAGTTTCTGCCCTCTCCCCAGACAAGGGCACAGTACTTGCCAATCTTTCCTCTTTTCTCTTTTTTTAGCCACACTGATTGGTTTGTGGGATCTTAGCACCCTGACCGGGAACTGAACTCAGGTTCTTGGCAGTGAAAGTGCTGAGTACTAACCACTGGACAACCAGGGAGATCCCTCGTCATTTCTTTATCTTGCTCAGCAGCAATGTTAAGTACATTCTCCACCCATATCTCCATAGTGACCAGCTTGTGTTGAATGAGCGTCTGAGTGAGTGAGTGAATAAGTCAGCTGCCTGTGGTCAATGTGTCAAGAGATGCAGTCAGAAGACATTGAGGCTGAGTTATATTTCCTGTGGTAGTGTTTCAGGAAGGGGACCCTTTTCAGGGCCAGAAACTGGGCTCTTGTTTAACACTCAGAAATGAATTGTCCAAGAAGACACATGTGCTGACAAAGCAAGAGACTTTATTGGGAAAGGGCACCCAGGTGGAGAGCAGCAGGGTAAGGGAACCCAGGAGAACAGCTCTGTCACATGGCTTGCAGTCTTGGGTTTTATGGTGATGGGATTAGTTTTCTGGTTGTCTTTAGCCAATCATTCTGACTCAGAGTCCTTCCTGGTGGTGCACGCCTTGTTCAGCCAAGATGGATGCCAGAGAGAAGGATTCTGGGAGGTGGCCGGACATGTGGTGTTACCTTTTGAACTTTCCTGAAATCTTCTGGTTGGTGGAAGCTTATAGTTCCTTGTTCCTTACCAGGACCTCCTGTCTAAAACAACTCATGCAAATGGTAACTACAGTGCCTGGCCAGGGTGGGCGGTTTCAGTCAGTGTGCTTCCCCTAACAGTAGTGATGGATGGTGCTAGGCTATCCTTTCTCACTGGTTCTGCCAGAACCAAATGCCTGCATTTGTGTGAGAACTGCTCAGAATTACCTAAGGCTGAAGACTACTGTTGTTTACATTTCTTTTCTATTGCGTGAAGGTCATTGGCAAGTAAGGGATGAAATCTATGACCCTAAGAGCCTTGAAGTACAGGTTCCCAGTATGTGAACCACTAACCTGATTTGACGCCCAGAATCAGACTCTTCAAATTATAAGTGACCTTGGCAATGGTCCAACCCAGTTTTCACCCTCTTTAGGAATCTCCTCCACTAACATCCTTTAGAAACTTGACAACTTAACAGGGGTGATGATGTTGCCACTCCATTTAAAGCAGTCTCTAGTTTAAAAATGTACACCTTTCTCTTTAAAAAAAAAATTAAGTTGGAGAGTAGTTGATTAACAATGTTGTGTTAGTTTCAGCTGTACAGCAAAGTGATTCAGTTATACATACATCTTTTTCAAATTATTTTCCCATTTAGGTTATTTATAGAATATTGAGTGAGTTCCTTGTGCTATGCGATAGGTCCTTGTTGGTTATCTATTTTACTTATTTATCTATTATTGTTGATTGTGCTGGGCCTTTTTTGCTGTGTGTGGGCTTTCTCTAATTGAGTATGTGTTACTCTCTAGCATTGGTGCATGGGCTTTTCATTGCAGTGGCTTCTCTTGTTGCAAAGCACAGGCTCTAGGGTGTGTCTTCAGTAGCTGTTGCAAGTGGACTCAGTAGATTCGGTGCACAGGCTTAGTTGCACCATGACACATGGCATCATCCTGGACCAGGGATAGATCCAATGTCCCCTACATTTCAAGACAGATTCTTAACCACTGGACCACCAGGGAACTCTGGGTTATCTATTTTAAATCAAATAATTATCTGGTGGTAATTTTAATCTTTTCTGGTGGTAATTTTAATCATCTTCCTCCCCCAATTTGTATGTTTCTCTTAATATAACATGACTCAGTGGCTTCAGTGTTCCTCAAGTGGTCACTGGCAAAGGTCTTCCCAATCATGTTTCCTCTCTGATCATGTCCTGTAGATGCTCTTTCCAGATGTACCATTCCTCCTGACTGCACCACCTCCCCCTCATACACACACACTCCGGCTGTGGCTTGCTGAGTGCAGTAGGAATATCATTTTCCCACTGGGGACAACAGAGCCAGGCATTGTCTGTGTGGGTTCCTCTGTCAAACTATTAACTTTCTTAGAATTCACTATTTCTAATGAAGAAATGTTTTTCAAAATCCAAGTTTCTACTTTGACATCAAAATAAGTAGAACAGAGGCTAATCTTGATTTCAATCCACAGTACCTCACTGTGCCCCTCAACCCCATCAATCTTGGCCAGTCTTTCCTAGAAAACAAAGTCTGAGGCTAAAGCTGTTTAGAGGAATGCACTTCCAGAGAAGCAAGAGTGAAGGAAAGGGAAAGAAGGTGAGGAGCAGGGGAAAACCTGTAAAAGGATGGGCTATCAAACTGGTCGGGTCTCTTAAGTCTTCATGGGTGCCTTAGGATGCTACTGCCCATTCCGACTGTGCTCAGAGGACTAAGAGGGCACATTGATCCCATAAACTCTCTCCATCATTGATCAGTTAGCCCCCTTCAAGGCTCAACACCTCACATTTTCAGTTGAGCATTGAATGAACATAGATTGCATCCTAATGTTAGGCAGTTAGAACAGGAAAAAGGAATCTAGAATGGCAGTGGCTAAAAAGACAAGGAAGGGAAAAGCCTGTGAAAATCGAACAAAGGAAGGTCCAAGGACTGGAGTGAGGACCTCAGGTAGAACAAACAACACTCCTGGCTAGCCCAGTTTACATAGGGCAGGCCCAGGGAAAGGAGAAAACATAAAAAAAAGAGGAGCCAAAGGGCTGGGGTTTTCTCTCTCGCATGTACATGCTCTTGCTCTCTCTCCCATGTGCGTGTATGTGCTCTCTCTCTCTTTCTCTCTCTCTCTCTCTCTCTCTCTCTCTCTTCTCTTCGTGTCTTTTGGGTCAGCATGCCCTCATGCCTCGAGGATGTATTTTCTTTTATTTTCTAAATAAAACTGAGCTGTAACTCGGAGCTGTAACACTGTCCGAGAGCTGTGACACTCTGAGGGCTTTAATGTCCGTTGCTTCAAATTTTGGTTGTGATGAGACAGAGCCAAGGAAATTACACACTCCCTGACACTAAGAAAACATGGCTCCAGGGCTGGGCTTGAGTCAGGGTACCCTCATGTTTTGCTGGGAGGGCTGGGGCTAGAAGATCTGTGGCTGCAAAGGAATCCTGTTCTATAGTAGCCAAAACAGCAGCAATCAGAACCCTACGAACAAAAAACAGCCCTGTGGGGGCCACTTCAGCGTGGAAAGTGCAGGTCTCTGCAGAGACCTCTGAAGGCAATCTTTTACACTTCAGAGGGGTTATGTCCTCCCCAAGTTTAGCAAAAGCCTTGGCTTTTTGAAGTCTGGGAAGCCAGTCTCAGCTCAAGCCTTAGTTCCCTGGGAAGGCATGCCATCAGCTAGAGCACAAATATTGGGTTGGACAATAAGTGTGTTAGGGTTTTTCTCTTATAGCTTACCAAAAACTTGAATGAACTTTTGGCTAACCCAACACACCCCATTTCTTACTCTTCATAACAGTGAATTTACTCATGTAAGTGTTAGATCCATACCTGTCCATTGGATGACTTCAAGCTGTTACCCCAGGCTCATTTTTGTGCTTATCATTATCTGCAATGCCTCACGGAATACCCAGCACAAAGATGAGCTCAAGGTACATTCATTCACAAACAAAAGAGCCTGAGCTATATTGATGGGACCTAAAAGATGAAAAAAGAGCCCATATAGACCCCTTTTTCAAAATCTCAGTTCAGTAGAGGCAAGCTCAACACTTAGTATGGCCAAGTGAAAGGAAACAGCTAAAAAACAAAACAAGCCAATGAATAAAATCATTTTTCTGCTGCAATGGTTAGGCATAGATAAGAAATGCAAGCAAAAAGTTTGCAAAGCTGATAAAATGCTTTGCTTAAAAAAATAAGTTGTTACCATTTGGGAGAAACAACTGTCTGCTGGAAATAGTAATATATTTCACAATCCTTTCCAGATCCCACTCAGAAATAAAATTCTGCAAGTTTTTTTTTTTTAAAGAATGTTGATTTCTTACCAGTAATAAGAACACAACTCCTAGCATCTTTTTAACTCATTTGACCTTTTCACATAGTTCCTGTGTATGGTTCATTAATCCATAGGTTATGTCTCTTGCTTTCTAAAATACGTTTTTGCTTCCATGTTTTTCATACCAGGACAAGTTTTGCTTTTGATAGGCAAAAGGAACACAGATAATTAACAAACAAATTAATTATTCACATAATGGAGCTACTGGGATTAGTTGCTTTGGAACAAAAAAACAAGGCATTCCTATGTTTCCTAGAGAATAAACAAGCAGACAGAACAAAGAAGCATCCACATACCCTTGTTTACAAGAAAATATCAAAATGACAATCTCAACAAAACATTGGTTGGTTATAGAAGCAAAAGGCTTTCCTCCAGAGATATAAGTGCCTCAAAAACATAGTTAAACATAGCAAAGGAAGGTGAATGTTGTTCAGTCTTTCTGTCGACACCATGTGTTAGTTTCTTTCCTTTACTATGGATAATCCATTTGCTGACCAAGTCAGCTTCTAAATCCTTGTCTGCCTTTGTTTATTTTCTCTCTCCCCTCTCTCTCTCTCTCCCTTCCCCTTCTTCTTTCCCTCCCTCCATCCATCTATCCACCTATTTATCTATGGTTGTATGTCTGTGTGTGTATGTATGTATCTAACCATCTGTCTATCTATATGTGAGTGTTCAGTTCAGCTCAGTTGCTCAGTCATGTCCGACTCTTTGTGACCCCATGAGTCGCAGCACGCCAGGCCTCCCTGTTCATCACCATCTCTCAGAGTTCATTCAGACTCACGTCCAACGAGTCTGTGATGCCATCCAGCCATCTCATTCTCGGTCGTCCCCTTCTCCTCCTGCCCCCAATGAGTCAACTCTTCGCATGAGGTGGCCCAAAGTACTGGAGCTTCAGCTTCAGCATCATTCCTTCCAAAGTTGATCTCCTTCAGCATGGACTGGTTGGATCTCCTTGCAGTCCAAGGGACTCTCAAGAGTCTTCTCCAACACCACAGTTCAAAAGCATCAATTCTTCGGCACTCATCCTTCTTCACAGTCCAACTCTCACATCCATACATGACCACTGGGAAAACCATAGCCTTGACTAGACGGACCTTAGTCGGCAAACTAATGTCTCTGCTTTTGAATATACTATCTAGGTTGGTCATAACTTTTATATGTGAGTGTATGTATGCATATGTGCATGTATCCATCTATCCATGTATGTATGTATGCTCATGTGTATATATTTGTCAATCTATCTATCTGTTCATATATCTATGTATCAGTCAGTTCAGTTGCTCAGTTTTGTCCAACTCTGCAACCCTATGATCTGCAGCACACCAGGCTTCCCTGTCCATCACCGATTCTTGGAGCTTGCTCAAACTCATGTCCATCAAGTTGGTAATGCCATGCAACCATCTATGTATTGGGTTGGCCAAATTTTCATTCAGGTTTTCCTGTAACATCATGTGGGAAAACCAAATTAACTTTTCTGCCAACTCAATACATATGTATATTTGTATGTATGTGTGTATGTGTAACTATCTATGTATCTATCCATCTGTGTACATATGTGTGTATCAAGAGAACTGGACATGACTGAGCACACATGCAGATATCTATTTATTGATTGATCAGTCTATCCATCTTTCATTTTAGCTTCGATCTGCATCCTCTGATCTTACCTCTCACCTATTTGCCTGACAGCTTGGTAGCTAACCCTGTTGGGTGAATTCTGACTTCCTATATTTGTTTATATTTGTTCCTACAATGCATAAAAGTTCACCATTTGGCAGAAGATTCTCTACCAAAAAGCCACGGGGATTACTTGTTTCCCTTCACTTCCTTGACCATATGTGCTGGCTCCAGTTAGTTCATGAGAAAGAAGACCTTGGAGGACATAACCAGGGGTGAACACCCTGAAAGATGCAGATGCAGAATACAGTTTGAGGCCCCTAACTGACTAAAACACCTGGGGAAAATTTGTTTTTCTAGCAGCTAAGGCAACTATGGCAACATATTGGTCTGCATACTTTCCCCCTCTACTAATAGAAAATACACATTCAGCTCTGTTGTAAATTAATTACTTTTCATATGATTAAAAGAAGGAATCATAGAAGGATTCTTTACTCCAATTGATATATAAGGACACTGAATATTAATTTTACATAAAATGCATAAATGATATGACAAAAACACAGCTTGGCATTATTTTTTGCACGAGATCAGAAAAGCATAAAGGTCTAAAACTTAGGACTAAAACTAAGATAGTTCTATGAAGGTATTTCTGCCAGGGAGAAAACAAATATTTGTACTAGACATCACTTCAAAGAACTGTGGGCTCTTGTATAATTCTGTGTTGCCCAGTAGAAATGTTACATTTTGAAGCCAGACAGCATGGATTTAAATCTTGAATGTACAAATTATCAGAGACGTTCCTTGGCCAAGTTATTTGAATTCTGTGGGTCCAGTTTCTTCTATTAGAAAAGAGGTATGAAAAAATCAATACCACAGAGATGGTTTAGGGAATTAACCCATAAATAATAAATTTCTAGTGTGTGGAAAAAATCTACTACATAATAGATGCATAATATTTATTAAGAAGAATGTATAAGGAGTAAGATAGTTTCTACTAAAGGCAGTTTAGAATTTAAGCTATTAACAACGTAGGTAAGTTAATGAAAAGAGAACACATAGGAAAGTTTATTCTGAAGGGAGATACAATTTGATCACTAAAGTGAATTGAATTGATAAAGTCATCTTATTGAGTTCAATTTATTGGCCTGCTTAGATTATTCTGTACCTGGTGTAACTAAGGCAATAAAAACCAAAGAAAGCAGCTTCCTCACTCATTGCCCTCAGTAAATTGCCACTTGCACTGGGCAGATGGTATTTTGGAAGTTCACTTCAGTGCTTCTTTTGGTAATTTCTGAGTCTTTTTTTATTTTTTAGCTCTTGTGTATTAATAGAAAATCCAATCAGAATCAGTGACCGTCTTGTTAATCCAGAGCTCTTCTTGTTGTCATGGAAAAATAAAAAGGCAAGGTGAGACCAGTCACCAGGAAAGGCAGGTGAAAAAAAAGCAAGGAGCAAGTCAAGCTTTTCTTAGAGGAAGAAAGCTGAGGGAAGACATGAATCCAGATGAAGGACACAAAGCAAAGTGACTTCTTTCATCTTTGCTTTGTGTCCAGAAAATTTAAATTGAGGCATTAAGATATTTATCATGGGAATCTTTTAAAGGGCCAATTAGCATTTACTACACACCAAGATTGCTTACTGTGAAGAAATGTTAGCAGGAATGAAGAACTATAAAAGCTGACAAGAAAAAGGTCAAATAATCTAAACAGGATAAAATGGTATATACTCAGCAATTACCCTGATGGTGAAAAAATGGCTTTGATTGCTTTTAAAAGGAAAAGTATTTTGTTTTTTTTTTTTAAAGGCTAATCCTTTAAGCCAGTTGTTTTTTACAAGTCTCTCAGAATGGGTTCATTAAATGAAATCTCTAAATAGCTCAGTTAAGTAAGTTCACAGAAT
This sequence comes from Nanger dama, assembly GCA_917880005.1. Lineage (NCBI taxonomy): Eukaryota > Metazoa > Chordata > Mammalia > Artiodactyla > Bovidae > Nanger > Nanger dama. The sequence goes on along the minus strand of CAKJTW010000004.1, from coordinate 60,835,827 downwards.
CAAAATCTCTTTAATAGAGATAAGAGCTCTAATGCATTTTGACAGCCATACTGAAAATTAAGACTGAGATTATATCATAAAGAGTAAAGCCATACTGAAATGTGTTCATCCAATCCTGTCATCTCTTTCAGAATTCCCCAGCTGCTTTTCTGAATAATTTGCTCAGATAGGTTTCCTAAGTATCATATTTGAATAATCGTGACTTTGATTTGTCTTTTGTTATTCTTTGCCAAAGAGAGAAATGAAAGAAAGGAAAGAAGTGAACAGAGGAAGGAAAAGAGAAAGGGGAGAAAAAGGAAGGGGGAACAAATACCAAAACCATGCTTTGGTCAGTTTGTTTTGACAATTTAAGTCTCAAATTATTTGAGGAATTATGAAGAAACATGCTTCATTAACACTGTTCCGAATTCCTTAAATATATTCTGGGATGTACAGGTAGTTGAGACTGACATAGACTGACCTCAGAGTACTCCTAAATTATTTGACTTTTTAGTTTGCTTTGTAACCAGTTTCCAAATATTAACTATTTTATATATTGGGGTATAGTTGCTTTACTAATTGTGTTAGTTTCTGCTGTACAATGAAGTGAGTCTCTCTCCCACTGCCCCTCCATCCTACCCCTCTAGGTTATCAGAGAACACTGATCTGAGCTCCTTGTTCTATACAGCAGGTTCTCACTAGCTATTAAACTACAATGAGATAGTACATCACATTGGTCAGAATGGCTATCATCAAAAATCTACTAATAGTAAATGCTGGCTAGCGTGTGGAGGAAAGGGAATCGTCTTGTACTATTGGTAGGAATATAAACAGATTCACAGCCATGATGAACAGTATGCAAGTTCCTTTGCAAAGCTAAAAAGAACTGCCATGTGACCCAGCAATCCCACTCTTGGTCCTATACCCTGAGAAAACCATAATCAAAAAGATATATGCAGTGTTCTTTTTGCAGCACTGTTTACAATAGCCAGGACTTGGAAATAACTCAAATATTCTCTAACAGATGAATGCATGAAGAACATGCTCATTTTATTTTAATTTCTTTTTTATTCTTTTGTTTTCTTTGTATTTTTTTCTCCTAATTATTTAATTTAGGCAAAAGGAATAGGCACACTTAATTAAATGAACATAGTTTTGGTTAGCAGAGAAGGCAATGGCACCCCCACTCCAGTACTCTTGCCTGGAAAATCCCATGGGTGGAGGAGCCTGGTAGCCTGCAGTCCATGGGGTCACAAAGAGTCGGACATGATCAAGTGACTTGACTTTCACTTTTAACTTTCATGCATTGGAGAAGGAAATGGCAACCCACTCCAGTGTTCTTGCCTGGAGAATCCCAGGGACAGGGGAGCCTGGTGGGCTGCCGTCTCTAGGGTAGCACAGAGTCGGACACGACTGAAGTGACTTAGCAGCAGCAGCCTCAGTTTTGGTTAGATTTGAATCCATGCCTGTTTACCATTGCATATTGTGAGCTAAGATATGGAGACCATGAAAGGTCGTGTCCTCAATCTCTCTGGCCTTCAGATGTCATGTTTCCTTTAATTTCCATGTGACATGAGCCAGCCTCCATTATCCATGATTGCTGTGGCCTCCAAAGTTTCCTGAGATGCTAAGGAAGGCATACCTGTTCTTCAAGTCTATCTTGGCTGTTATTCTTTATCTCAACCAGGACTCATGGCCTTTTGGTGTATCAGGATCTACTCCTCCAGATTTTCATAGAAAAGACATGGTTTCTACCTGTACTTATCTAAAGTAAAACTTAACTGTAGGGTTTTGAGATATGAAGAAAGTTTGAGAATAAGTCAAAGAAAATTACAAGATGGAAAAGCTTCAAACTGATAATCCTATATTAAAGACTCTAGATTTACACATGGTTCCACACCTTCTAGCAGGAGGCCCAGCCCAGGATCTCTGTCCTTCACCCTTGGCTCAGAACTCCATTTCAGAGAGTCACATAACTGCCCTCTGGAGTATCTTTGACCAGCCCTCCTGTGCTCCAAAGCAAAGGGTGCCTCCTTCTCTCAGATTTCTTTAGGGACTTGTTAAAAGAGACCAGGATGCAGCAGTCTCCCACCCCAGGCTCAGGCTGCTCTGGGCACAGGACACTTGCCATTATCCCGGGTTTCATCTCATCTGAATAGGATTGTGGAGTTTACTTTGGCAGAAGCATAAACACATGGAATCATTATGCCTTATTTTCTACAAAATGAAAGGTACAATTTCTCCCTATTATGAATGAGAAAGCCTGATTTGCTTTACACTAGCAGTTTGTCTTGTTTTCTAGCCACCAAGGTTTTAAAGTGTTCACAGTAAATTAGAGAAACCTCTATAAGAGATGTCAGTCATAGTTCATACATTTCTAATACCTAATTGTTACAGCTATTGTGTGCTTTTTCTAGCCATTAATAAAAAGAGAAGAAAGAGCATGGAAATAAGAGGGACAGAAATGATATATTACCGAATCAGCATCAGAAATGCAGCCCCTGACAGCTTACCACTTAGACTCCCATGGAGAGTGTGAGCCTGTCCTGACCCTATGCTGACAAGCTACATATTAACAAAAAGATGAATCATGAACATGTGATGAGCATTTGCTGCATGAAAGAAGTGAACAGTATTTTACATGTACCATCTTCTTTCATCCTTATAACAGGCCTCTGACATATGCAGAGGCCTATGTTTTTTCCCATTTCACAGAGGAGAAAACAAAGGCACAGTGAGGTTAAAAACTTACCCAGTCCCCAACATGATGAAGACAAGATTGCAGTCCATTTGGCTGTGTTTCATTTTTTTCACTGTATTCTGTGCTCTGAGTATCACACATTTTATCTGCATGCCAAAGGAATCTAACCAAGATCAAATTGAGAATCTCAGTTCCGTGCCCATAAAAGTGTCAAGGCCTCATGTCATGGCTGTGTTTTATTGATATTTTCATTTTTAATCAATAAAATAGCAGTTAAAGTACTTTGGATCTTAGCTTGTGGTAAATACAGGGTTTAAGACTCTTCCAAAATTTAAATTTATTCAAAAAAGAACTCATAGATGAAACAAGCATGTCCATTAATAAAGCAAAGGAATGAATAAAAATGTAAATAGGGAGTGTTGGGCATGGGATCTATAAGGTCAAGGTTTAGGTTTAAGTACATGTTTAGTATGTCAGTCAGTTCAGTCGCTCAGTCGTGTCCGACTCTTCACAACCCCATGAATTGCTGCACGCCAGGCCTCCCCTGTCCATCACTATCTCCCAGAGTTCACTCAGACTCATGTTCATCGAGTCAGTGATGCCATCCAGCCATCTCATCCTCTGTCGTCCCCTTCTCCTCCTGCCCCCAATCCTTCCCAGTTTAGTATGTAATGCTACACAAATATGGATGTTATCAGATGGATCACATATATATTTATAAATTTATATATATAAAACTGTGTTCTGAAAAACTGTATTGAATATTTATATAATATATGTAAAAATGTGATAGTTACATGTTTAGTATGTAATGCTAAGCAACTGTGGAGGTTATCAGATGGATAAGATACGTACATATATATAAAATGGATTATATAACATAAAATGGAATACATATTACATAAAATATATATGATATAATATATATAAGTTCAGCTATAAACATATATTTATATAAATTTACATATTGAAATTATCTAAAATATAGAATATTCACATTATAAATATTATATGCTAATATATAATAGTTGTATTTTAATATGCAATGCTAGACAAGTGGGTAAGTTCTCAGATGGATAATATAAAATAAAATGGATTAAATCAAATAAAATGGAGTATATGCAGTATACATAATATATATAGACTATTAGCAATGACTTTCTCATATATTTATTATATATATCATATATATAATATTTATATATAGATTTATATATGTATGTGTATATGTATAACCTTGCTCTGTAAAAGTACAGTCTTTCATAGTGGCAATCATATATATACACAGATAATACTACAATAGAAAGTAGCCAGTATTAAGCGCCATGATGAAGTTAGAAATCGTGCAAAAGGGAAGTTCAGAGGAGAGGAAGAAACAGCCATGTGGAGCGAGGAGGAAGGAGGTTTGAACTGGTGGGCAGACCTGGGCTGAATTCCCCGCTCTACCGTGGGCAACTTACTGGACCCCTATGTCTCAGTTACTTCATTTTCCAAATGCCCAGAACCAACACAGGACATGAAGAAGACTGAGATGAGAACAGGTACTTGGCTCATTATCTTCATCCAAGAGATATTAGTTTCCCTCCCTCCTTTGCCTGGAGAAGTAGGATTTGTTTAACAAAGAAGTCAACATTTTACACGGGCTTGAAGAATAATTATGAATGAACTGAAAATGTAGAGCTAACAATACTAATAGTTAACACCTGTGTAAGTTATACATGGCACATGAATTTGAGCAAACTCTGTGAAATAATGAAGGACAGAGGAGCCTGGTTCACTGCAGTCCACTGGGTCACAAAGAGGTGGACATTACTTAGCAATTAAACAATTACAAGGTTATACATTATTCCACAACCTCATATTTCATGAAAAACATAGTCTAAGCAATATTCAAGCTATATGCATGAGTGCATACGTTCTTTAGAATAATTCTGGCACAAAGTATGAGCCATCTACACATGAACAAATAACAACATATGGATACTCCTGCATCTATATAGACATGCACCCACACATTCCTCTCAACCCTCCCCTGAGAAATGCTCTTTGTCACCTTTTTAAAGTTAGGCAAAGATTAGGACAAAAAGTACTTGCCCAGGCTTTCACATTCAGTAAGTGATGGAACAAGAGTCTGAGCCTGAGAGCATCCTTTTAAATCCACATGAGAGTAATTCCATAGTACAAAAGGACCAAGATGAAATTGTATGGAACATCTGTGGCCTGTGACTGTAGATGGCCCCCGTTTTGGGAGTTTACAGTACATGCAGGTATTGCAAGAAAGAAGACTCGTAAAGCAGAGTGAAATCAGCTTTGAGTGAGGGCCTTTAATGTCAAGCGGAGGATCTCAGAATCCCTGTTTGCCTGGATTCAAATGTGGTCAACACTGAAGTCAGACCAAGTGTAGAATCATCAAGTGGGATATTTTGAAAATCACTACTTAAATTGGGGAGCAAAGCAAAGTATGAACAGGGCCTGAGTGTCCCCTGCTGCAGGGAGGTACACACTCATTTATCCAGCCCTAATCCTCTGCATTTGATACAGAGCATGCAGACCTCCCTACTGTTTATGCGCAAGAGCAACTGGAAGGATGATTGATGTGAGCCATGGAAGCTGCTGGTGCAAACTGCTGGGGAAGGGGAAACAATGAATAGTTTTAGGGGAACTGGTCTGGGATAAAAGAAGATTTAATGAATGATTCCTTTCCTACGGATTATTATCTCCATTTAATGGGCAAAGAAGCCAAGATACTGAAAGATGATATGAATGGCCTTTGGCTACACATGGAGCAAGAATAGGTGGTAAATGTCAAGGGTCCCTTCTTGCAAAGCCCTGCATCGTGCAGCCTAGGGTCCAGCAATGATTCTTACGGGGGATCAGGGATAAGAAGCAGAGTGGAGAATGGAAACCTTATCTATTTTCCACCTTCTGTGTGCTACAGTCTGTGCAGTGTGCTAGAGAGAAAATGAATGAGGGCAGAGATCCTCATGATGAGTGCTTTCTGGAGGCGGAGACCACCATAAATGCATCCATTCTGACCTTTGTGCTAGTGTGCTGCTGAGACAGGAGAGACAACCGCAGTAAATAAAGAGTGTCACCAGCTTAAACAAAGAGGTTGGAAAGAACACAGTGAAGGGGTGCTTAAAAGAGGCATTTGCTGGTGTGCTTGAAGGAACCTCTAGTAGTCTGATATGGTGGAAGGAGGGCTGGGAGCAGAGGGAAGTAGGAGATGGTTTGGAAAAGAGAAGGTTTTATAGGGTATACAAGGAAATCTCTCCTTGATTTTAAAGGTAAAGAACTCTCTTGTCAGATTGTTTAGATGGGAGTAACGCCAGAGTGGCGAACGTTGTCTGGAGGCTGTTATGGTGCCTAGGAATCAGGTCGTGAAGGTGGGGATGCAAAATGAGGGAGGAGAGCCATCACCAGATAATAACCTTAGTTTTTATTTATTCAAGGCCAGACCTCAGCTTGCAGCAGATATTCAGGTATTTTTGTCTCAGTTTATTAGCCAAACTAATATCAGTTATTAATTATTTTTTCATATAAAATTATCCTTCCTTCTCTCCTTCCTCCCTCCTTCCCTCCCTCTTTCCTTCCTTCCTTTTCTCCCTCCCTTCCTTTTTTATTCCTTGATGCTTCAAGTGTCCCTTTAAGAATGGAAATGCTGATTTTTGCCTAGGAAGGGCCATTGCTTGAGTTACTATTGATTTAACAGAAAAAAAAAATTTGAACGTCAGTTAAGAGCAGAAATGGGACAAAGGTGTGAGGGAGAAAAGAAGGAGATCCCTGATGAACTGGGCCTATTACATAGTTTTGCCAGAGGCTGACACTGAGTTGACATCACTTTGCAGAGTGCTACTTTGAGATCCAATCTCAGGAAAATGAATTTCAAAAAGACACATGATGTCTGCTTTCAGGTTCTTGTTTCCAATGACAGTCTGCTATCTCTTCAAAGATTCCTATTCAAGGAAGTTAAGTTATCTTAGGAGAAAATCAGGTACTTGACAGATAAATTGGGTTTATCTGCTGTTGTAGACGTTCGTTTTGGAAGGGAATCCAAAAAGCTCTGAGGAGGAAATAATGATATGAACATCCTGGAACCATTTAGGCATCACTTGGTCCTTTTAGAGACAGCACCAGGTTCAGCGGATATACTGTGTAAGACAGTAGGATATACTGTGTAAGCAGCTTTACTCTGGATACTCCAGTTCCTGGATACTGCAGGAAGCTGTGGGCTCAACACCTTGGGCTTGTAGACACAGACTGTCATCAAGGAAGAAATACGAGAAGTGTGAGCTGCCCACCAGCTCCTCTGATGCTTCTCCCTCAGATAGTTCCTGATAGACTAGGGAGTACAGGATTTCTGAACCATATACATTGAACCTTACTTTCTTTTGCTCTCTGAAGTGTGCTACTCTGAGAGTTCAGAGCATTAAAGCGCTGTGGTAGTAGAAGGAATTCTCACATGTCACTGTTTCCCTTTAACTAGGAAATGCGTTTCGTTGAGAAATTATCTGCTAACTCCTCTCTCGGTTTGTCCACCAAAAGTTATGAACATGAGTTTCCCTTATTTATGGCCTTGTATTCGCATGTCTATGGAACACAGTTAAGAAGCTCCAAGAAAAAAAATGAAAGTAGGCTCTCTAATGAAACAAATTAGGAGAGCAAAGGTTGCCGATCATTCCTTCACCAAACAAACCTTTATGGGCTTCAGCTATGATTCTAGGAGAAGGCACATGATTCTTGTAGTACCATGGAAGAAGGCAAGAAGGTAAATAAATAGATGCATTTGGTTCTTCAGGTGCGATGCAGGTAGGAAAGAGTAAAGCGAGATAGGCAGGGAGATACTGAGGAGGGAAAGGTCTTGGGGAGATCACCTATTAAAGATATAACTAAGTAAGTGAAAGCTGCTCGGTCATGTCTTTGCAACCTTATGGACTATACAGTCCAAAGAACTCTCCAGGCCAGAATACTGGAGTGGGTAGCCTGTCCTTTCTTTGGGGGATATTCCCAACCCAGGGATTCTCTGGTGGCTCAAAGGTTAAAGCATCTGCCTGCAATGCAGGAGACCTGGGTTTGATCCCTGGGTTCGGAAGATCCCCTGGAGAAAGAAATGGCAACCCACTCCAGTGTTCTGGCCTGGAGAATCTCATGGACGGGGAAAGCTGGTGGGCTACAGTCCACGGGGTCTCAGAGTCGGACACAACTAAGTGACTTCACTTCACTTCCCAATCCAGGGATCAAATCTAGGTCTCCCGCATTGCAGGCAGATTCTTTACCAGATGAGCCACAAGGGAAGCCAGTATTAAAGCTATGGTGAGGCACATTTGGGCTGACCGGCTGCCAGCCTTAGTTTTGCACTTTTCCCTTCACTCCGCAGCTTTACTCTGAATACTCCAGTTAGTCTCTTTCTTGCTTTGGCTCCCACCCTTGCTACCATGTCTCTCCTTAATGCCAGGTCCTCTGATAGGCCAAGTCCTCTTGTCAACTCTGATGCTCCCCCATTTCACAGAGGAGTAAGTCCAGAAAATTTTGACTTCTTTTCCAGAAATTGAAGAAGGGCAAAGGCATTGTTTCTCTTTGTTTTAGTGGAGTGTGGAAAGTCTAATTTTGCTAAGAGGGTATTTCAGTCTTTCCAGGCATGTGTCATATGGACAAGCTGCCATATGTGTTGGTGTTACAGTTCTCAGCGCAGAGGTGGAAACATAAATACATGACATATCTCAGCAGTCACTTTGGTACCCTTTATATGTAACACAGCAGAAGTCTCCCAAAAACCAGAACTCTGAACAAATGCAGCAGTGGCAATGGAGGACTTTGGTGTCATCAGCATATACTCATTTTTAAAAACAAATACCTTTACATTAATATTATCCTCAAGAATAATTAGCACTCTGGATCATCCAAGCCAGTAGACAGTAAAGCCACATTCCTATTGAGCTGTGAGTTGATAGACATAATTTCTCCATTATTAGTTGACTGTATTTTATTTTCTAGTAAAACATGACCCAGACACAAACATTGTCATAGAGAAGATGGTAGCTATTTGTGTACATAAAATTTCTATTGGTCTGGGAAGAGTTTTGATCAACTTAATTCAGAAACTTCCTTCAAATCAATAAAGCTTACTTGTTAAAGCCAATGGTGATTAGAAAGTCCTTCAACTTCATTTTTCCCCCTTTGGCTGCGCTGAGTCTTCCTTGCAGCATATGGGTTTTGTCTAGTTGTGGAGAGTGGGGCTACTCTAGTTGCAGTGTGCTGGCTTCTCATTGTGGTGGTTTTTCTTCTTGCAGAGCTTGGGCTCTCGGGTGTGCCAGCGTCAACAGCTGTGGTGCATGGGCTCAGTAGTTGTGGCTCACAGACTTAGTTTTCCTATGACATGTGGAATCTTCCTGGACCAGGGATCGAACCTGTGTCCCCTGCATTGACAATCAGATTCTCATAGCTGGACCACCAGTGCTGCTGCAACATGCTAAGTTGCTTTAGTCATGTCTGACTGTTTGTGACTCCATGGACTGTAGCTCACCAGGCCCCTCTGTCCATGGGATTCTCCAGGCAAGAATACTGAAATCATTTGCCATGTCCTCCTCTGGACGATCTTTCTGACTCAGGGAGAGAAGCCGCATCTCTTATGTCTCCTGCACTGGCAGACAGGTTTGTTACACTAGCACCACCTGAAAAGTCCTCAATTTTTTTTTTTAATAGCTTTACCCTTTCCTAGTGCTTATAACTCTTGAAATTCAGTAAACTCTATTTGTGCTTGAGTTACTGATGAAATAGTTTTAATACAGATTACAGAGGATCACCCTGGTTCATCACACTAGGAGAATGGTGAAGAAATGGGGTATAGAGTTAGTGTGGTATTCAACACATTGTAAATCTTCAAGACTTCAATAAATGGCAATAGTGTAAAAAAAAGGAGTGGAGAGTGGGCCCACATTTCTAGCTTTATCTGAATAGTTGGGAAAAAGGATGACTGATCCATGTTACTTCCCACACTCTAGGCTCCTCTTGTCCGTGGGATTTTCCAGACAAGAATACTAGAGTAGGTTGCCATTTCCTCCTCCAGTGGGTCTTCTCCACCCAGGGATCAAACCTGCATCTCCTATTTGAAAAACAATAGATATACCTTTAAAAACTAAAGTGCATTTTCTAAATATAAAGTGAATTTAGAGGGTACACCTGGACCAATATAAATATATACATATACCCTCTAACCACTACCCAAATCAAGCCAGAGACTGTCTTCGGCATCTCAAATGGGACCACTCTCATATACAGGTCAAGAGCCAGCTGAGTGGCCCTAATTTCTTTAAATAACTGCTTCTATAAAATTACAAGTAGGTATACCATATAGAGGCTTCCCAGGTTGCATTAGTGGTAAAGAATCCTCCTGCCAATGCAGGAGACATAGAGACATGGGTTTGATCCCTGGGTTGGAAATATCCCCTGGAGGAGGGCATGGCAATCCACTCCAGTATTCTTGCCTGGAAAATCCCATGGACAGATGAGCCTGGGGTGTTACAGTCCATAGGGTTGCACAGAGCTGGACATTACTAAAGTGACTTAGTATGCACGCATACCACATAGACACTTATAATGGGCAATGTACTGCAAACAAGTTAGAAAAATACTCCAGTGGTTTAATTATCCTTTTTAACTCCTTAAAGTCTATCATTTCAGAATCTCTGTGAGCCAACAGTGCTGCTGTTGCTGCTGCTAAGTCGCTTCAGTCGTGTCTGACTCTGTGCAACCCCACAGACCGGGGCCCACTGTCTCTGAGATTCTCCAGGCAGGAACACTGGAGTGGGTTGCCATTTCCTTCTCCAATGCATGAAAGTAAAAAGTGAAAGTGAAATTATTCAGTCGTGCCTGACTCTTGGCCAACAGTGGTCAACACCTAATGCCTTTCTCTCACTTTCCTCTCGACCTGTCAGGAATAAATTCAACAATAACCCCTGAATAGTAGTTTGGAACATGGAAGCTTGAGTGGTTTATCCATCTTAGCTATAACTCTGTGGTTTACATGTTAATTACCCCCTGCCTTATTAAATATATCTTATTAAATGCCCAAAGCTGATTTCCTAATTAGCTCTGGGCTGCTAGTCCTTAGTTTACGTTTCCACTCTTATGGGGAGAGCCTTTGAATATCATTCAGAAATTTTAAGTAGGGTTGACAAATGCCTTATGTGGGACTGGAGGATATTAATAAGTCATTGTTTCAAAATATACTTTTACAGAAAGATATTTGTACCCAAGACTCAGCTATTGAAATCTGTCTTTCTCTCTTTCTCTCTTTAAGAGTATGGCTTGCATTGCTGAGACATTACTGTGTGTAATGTCATTTGCAATGGTATTTGATGTAAGGTACAGTCCTGGAGATTATATTTTAATGCTTTTCCTGATGATAAAACCAAGACTCATAAACATTATGTCCCCTTGTTTATTCACTCAGTCATTCAGCAACTCAGTGTGAGTGATGTCAGGCTATGTGCAGTTCATTGATTTTGAAACAACTACACATTTTTGCTTTGGGTTAGTGAATGCTGTTATGCACTTTTAAGAACTACTGTGAGCTACTTCACTTTGTATGATGATCTCTAGGTCCATTCATTTTGCTGCAGATGGCATTATTTCATTCTTTTTTATGGCTGAGTAATATTCCATTGGGCTTCCCTGGTGGCTCAGTGATAAAGAATCCAACTGCTAATACAGGAGACACAAGTTCAATGCCTGCATTGGGAAGATCCTATTGATAAGGAATTGGCAACCTACTCCAGTATTCTTGCCTGGGAAATCCCATGGGGTGACAAAAGAGTTGGACATCCATGGGGTCACAAAAGAGTTGGAAATCCATGGGGTCACAAAAGAGTTGGACATGACTTAGCAACTAAAACAACAACAAAAATATCCATATATAAATAAATAAATAAATATAAATACGTGTGTGTGTGTGTGTGTGTGTGTGTTCATTGGAAGGACTAATGTTGAAGCTGAAGCTCTAATACTTTGTCCACCAGATATGAAGAGCTGATTCATTAGAAAAGATCCTGATGGTAGGAAAGATTGAAGGCAAAAGGAGAAAGGCATTGCAGAGGATGAGATTAGATGAGGTTAGATAGCATCACCTACTCAATGGACATGAGTCTGAGCAAACTCCAGAAGACAGACACACACACACCACATTTGATTTATCCATTCATCCATCAATGGACACTTGGGTTGCTTCCATGTCTTGGCTAGGGTAAATAGTGCAGAAAGAGCTAAAGACAAATATCATATGGTATTGCTTATATGTGGAATTTAAAAAAATGATACAAATAAACTTATTTACAAAACAGAAACTGACATAGAATACAAATTTATGGTTTCTAAAGCAGAAAGGGGGAGGAGGGATAATTTAGGATTTGGGGTTAACATGTACACACTGTTGTTCAGTTGCCAAATCTTGTCCAACTCTTCATGACTCCATGGGTGGCAGGATGCCAAACTTCCCTACCCTTCGCCACCTCCCTGAATTTTCCCAAGTTCATGTCCACTGAACTGGCGATGCCATCCAACCATCTCATCCTCTATTGCCTCTTCTCCTTCTGCCTTCAATCTTTCCCAGCATCTGGGTCTTTTCCAATGAGTCCACTCTTTGCAAAAAGTGGCCAAAGTATTGGGGCTTCAGCATTAGCAATAGTTCTTCCAATGAATATTCAGGGTTGATTTCCTTTAGTATTGACTGGTTTGATCTTGCTGTCCAAGGGACTCTCAAGACTCTTCTCCAGTACCAGAGTTCAAAGGCATCAATTCTTCAGTGTTCAGCCTTTTTATTGTCCAGCTTTCACATCTGTACATGACTACTGGAAAAATAGGGCTTTGACTATATGGACCTTTGTCAGCAAAGTAATGTCTTTGCTTTTTTAATACACTGTCTAGTTTTGTCATAGCTTTTCTTCCAAGCAGCAAGTGTCTTTAAATTTCATGGCTGCAATTCACCCTCCATAGTGATTTTTGAGCCCAAGGAAAAAAGTCTGTCAGTTTCCATTGTTTCCCCTTCTATTTTGCCATGAAGTGATGGGACTGGATGCTATGATCTTTGAGTTTTAAGCTGGCTTTTTCACTCTTCTCCTTCACACTCATCAAGAGGATCTTTAGTTCCTTATTTCTGATATTTCTCCCAGCAATATTGATTCCAGCTTGTAACTCTTTCAGCCTGACACCTGGCAAAATGTGCTCTACATTTAAGTTAAATAAACAGGGTGACAATAAACAGCCATTCCTTGCATTGTTCATTGAAGAAGGCCTTCTTGTCTCTCCTTGCTCTTCTCTGGAACTCTGCATTTAGTTGGGTGTAAATTTCCCTTTCTCCCATTCTTTTTGTTTCTCTTATTTCTTCACCTGTTTATAAAGTCTTCTCAGACAACCACTTTGCCTTCTTGCTTTTATTTTTCTTTGGGATGGTTTTGTTCACTGCCTCCTGTATGATATTGTGAGCCTCTGTCCATAGTTCTTCAGGTACTCTGTTTACTTGATCTATCCCTTGAATCTGTTTGTCAACTCCACTGTATAACCATAGGGAATTTGATGTAAGTCATACCTGACTGGCCTAGTGGCTTTCCTCTTTAATTTAAGCCTGAATTTTGCTATGAGAAGCTGATGATCTGAGCCACAGTCAGTCCAGGTCTTACTTTTCCTGACTGTACATTGCTTCTCCATCTTTGGCTACAAAAATGTAGTCAATTTGATTTCAGTAATAACCATTTGGTGATGTTCATGTGCAAAAGTGATCTCTTGTGTTGTTGAAAAAGGGTGTTTGCTATGACCAGTGCATTCTCTTGGCAAAATTATGTTAGGCTTTGGCTTATTTCATTTTGTACTTCAAGGCCAAACTTGCCTGTTACTCCAGATATCTCTTGACTTCCTACTTTTACATTCCAGTCCCCTATGGTGAATAGGACATCTATTTTTGGTGTTAGTTCTAGGAAGTCTTCTAGATCTTCATAGAGCTGATCATCTTCAGTTTCTTTGGCATTAGTCGTTGGGGCATAGACTTGAATTATTGTAATGTGGAATGGTTTAACTTGGAAATGAAATGATCATTTTTGTTGTTTTTGAGGTTTCAAGCAAGTACTGCATTTTTGGGCTCTTGTTGCTTATGAGGGGTTTATGGTATCTTGCCCACAGTAGTAAATATAATGGTAATCTGAATTCTATTCACTCATTCTCATCTATTTGAGTTCACTGATTGCTAAAATGTCAATATTTACTCTTGCCATCTCTTGCTTGACCATGTCCAATTTATCTTGATTCATGGACCTAACATTCCAGGTTCCTATGCAGTACTGTTCTTTATAGCATTGGATTTTACTTTCATCACCAGACATATCCACAGTTGAACATTGTTTTCACTTTGGTCCAGCCTCTTCATTCTTTCTGGAGCTATTAGTAGAGTCTCTGTTCTTCCCCAGCAGCATATTGGGCATCTTCTGACTTGGAAGGCTCGTCTTTCAGTGTTATTTCTTTTTGCTTTTTTATATAGTTTATGGGGTCCTTCCAAATACACTGGGGTGGTTTGCCATTCCCTCCTCCAGTGGATCACATTTTGTCAGAACTCTCCATCATGACCCATCCATCTTGGATGGCCCTCCGTGGCATGGCTCATAGTTTCATTGAGTTACACAGGCCCCTTCACCACAAGGCACTGATCCATGAAGGGGATACACACACTATCATTGGTGGTCAAATGGTGAAGAATCTGCCTGAAATGCGAGAGACCCAGGTTCAGTCACTGGGTCAGGAAGATCCTGTGAAGAGGGGAATGGCAATCCACTCCAGTATTCTTGGCTGGAGAATTCCATGGACAGGAGAGCCTGACAGGCTACAGTCCATGGAGTAGCAAAGAGTTGGACATGACTGAGCAACTAACAGCCTATGTAAAATACATAACCAACAGGGACCTTCTGTATAGCACAGGGAACTCTACTCAACCTTTCATAATAACCTCTAAGGGAAAAGAATCTAAAAAGATTATATATATATATATATATATATATATATGTGTGTGTGTGTGTGTGTGTGTGTGTATGTATAACTGAATCACTTTGCTGTACATCTCAAACTAACACAACATTGTAAATCAGCTATACTGCAATACAAATTAAACAAAACAAAATAAAACACATTCCATACACTGAGCTACACACCCCAATTTAAAACAACATGCAACCTGTATTTCTAAGGCAGTTATAGTCTAAGAGCCTTGCCAGGGACAACAGAGCAAATCTCAGAATTTGTTAAGATTAGCACCCAAAGCTCATGCCCTTTCTTTCCCGTTTTTACCTTTTCTCTTAATCCTGATCCCGGGGCAGGGTGATATGTTTGGCAGGACACATGACTTGAAATAAGAAATCTCCCTGAGAAATCCTGATGTTTCTTTAAAGGTTACTGAGGCAGAATTTGGGGCTTGTACCTGTTAGTTCTTGTCCAGACTGCAGTTAGGCAAAATAACAACATCTTCCCTGTGGCACCTGGATGCTTGCAATCCAGCTGCCAGTCAGAGCTGTCAGTATAGTACATTCACTCGACCTGGTGTGTTCCTTGCCTCCAAATGAGATGTTCCAATGGCAGCTAACCCAGATGGGCCCACTCTCCATTGATAAGTGCTGGCTGGAGTCCCCCTTAGCCTCACCATTTATGCCCCCTCCATTAGCTGCCTAATAAAGCAGGAAAACAGCATCTGCACCTTCATTATGACACCAGGATCTTCCATTTGTCAACCAAAATGTTGCTTAATGTCAAGGAATGGGTATCTGAAGCAGCTGAAGGCTCACTCTACCTCTTTCCCTTCAATTACCTGTGGCTCCTTCTCTCTGCCCAGGATGAAGAACTCTGTCACCCTCACCCCACATCATGAACCCATTCTGTATGCTTGTTTTCTCTTATAAGCACATAGGGACTTAACACCTCTGATTAAGCTCCTTTAACTTTAGAAGTAGGAAGGGAGACAGAAAGACCAACATTAGCATTGCATTCCTGCAAAGGTATAAAATCAATGAGCAGCTTTATCATGAACCATACGCATGATTTCTTAAGATAGTAATGATAACAGACAAATGGTGACAAAGTGTGAAACCTGAAACCAAACTAAGTATAATACCACTTGTGGTGGAGTGAGAACAAAACAGACCCCTGACAAGTAGTATATGTGTTGCTGCTGCTGCTGCTGCTAAGTCGCTTCAGTCGTGTCCAACTCTGTGCAACCCCATAGACGGCAACCCACCAGGCTCCCCGTCCCTGGGATTCTCCAGGCAAGAACACTGGAGTGGGTTGTCATTGCCTTCTCCAATGCATGAAAGTGAAAAGTGAAAGTGCTGTTCAGAATTAACTTCTCTGATTTCTGGGGTTTCCTAGTAAGATGGAGACACTATTGTTATTGGCTACACAATTGTAAGATGTGTTGCAAATTCAGAAAAATTAAATGTGTGTGTGTAGGTGGGTGTGTATATTCTAAGGTGCCTCCTTCAGTGAGGAAGCTGGCTAAAACCTTCCTGATGATAAATAGAGTGAGGCAAAGTAAAATATGCAGAGGGTCAAGCAATTTTTTGGTTTCAGAAACATGACATAAAAGGGTGTTATTTGGAATGCAATAAAAGGGGCATTGGGCTTTAGTTAAGATCTTTATAATCCAGTCCTGATGTGATAATCTCTTATGATTTATGATTCCACTTAAATTCTCTCCCAAACTAAGTTTTCTCATCTTTAAAATAAGATAATACAGATTTCCTACCTCACAAAGATGTTATGATCAGATTGTGATGAATGCCGTTGTACATTTTCTGCCTGTCGTCATTAAGAACATTTCTGTTCTAATTTCTATCATCAGAGCTTAGTTTTGCATCCCCTGGAACTTTATATGCGTAGGATCAAAGAGTATGTGCCCTTTATAAAAGCTGACTGCTTTTATGGATTAGCAGTATTCCAATCTAACGCTCTTCAGAGTTCAATTTACTCTTTTTTTTTTTCTATCTTAGAGTGGGAGCTTAGATTTTAAATTTTATATCTTTCTTATTATATCTTTTAAAAACCTTTAAAGCCATGAATTATCTTCCAAGGACTGCTTTCATTATAAGCACAAATTTTGATACAGTATTTCTATCATTACTCAGTTTCCATTGTTTTCTAATTTCCATTGTTTTCTAATTTCCATTGTGGTTTCTTGTTGACCTAAGGATTACTTGAAAATGTGTTTGTAAACATCTAAATATTTGAAAGTTTTCTAGATAATTTATTATTATCAATTCCTAATTTAATTTAATTGTGGTAAGAAAACAAGCTATGGTTTCTTCAGGACTTATTGAGTAGGATATAGTGTCTCTTAGTCAATGTTCCACATGCATTTGAAAATAATATATAATCAGCATTCAATGAAGTATTCCATGAACATTAACTAAGTTCTCTGATAATACTGTTGAATCTTATATTCTCACTGACTATTTTTTGAATCTCTGTTGTAGGTGCATGTGCATTTAGGTGTTTTTGTCTTCATGATGAATTGACCCTTTATAATTTTGAAACTCTCTACTATCTTGTAATATAGCTTACAATGTCTGATATTAATAGAGAAAATACAGGTTTATTGTGCCTATTATTTGCATGAAATGTCTTTTCCCTTCATTTTACTTTTAATCTGTCAATGACTTTATCTTAAAATGAGCATTATACAAAAAGTGTAGCAATAAGCCTTACTTTTTTATCTAGCCGGACAATGTATGCCTTTAACTGTAGTTTGACTCAGGTTTCTTTTAATGTAATTATCCACTGGGAAAGTTTTAAGTTTACTACCTTGAAATTTCTCCTCTGTATTTATTCATTTCTCATTTCTTATCTTATTTCACAGTAAATGTGCATTGGTGCACATTTGTTGTTGTTATCGAATTTTAGTATTCCTTCTTCTTTTATATTGGCTTTGTGATTATACCTCTTTGGTTTATTTTAATGCATTCTTGGCTTATTTAAATTTACTTCAAATGACATACCATTTTATATATCGTCTCATGGCCTTGCAACAGTATAATTCTCTTTAGCCTACATTCTAATGCCATCCTTTGTGGTTTTATTGACACATGTTCACTTCTACATTTGCCATCAACATCACAGTATATTATTATTTTTCCTTTAAACTGAGTATTGACTTTTAAAATATTTAAGAAAATAAATACAAATAGTCTTATATTTAGCCACTTATTTACCACTTTGCGTATTTTCCATCTCTTCTTGTACACTGAATGTTCCATCTGGAATCAGTTTCTTTAGAGTGTAGAACTTATTTTACACTTCTTAACAGTGGAGATCTGTAGGTAATACATTGTCACAGCTTTTGTTTAAATGAAATTGTATTATTTTCCCTTCAGATTTGAAAGCTATTTTTGCTGGATATAGAGTGTGAGGTTGAGAGTTTCATACTTATAGCATTTGTTGGACTTCATTGTTTCCTGAGAGAAGTCACTTGTCATTCCACTGTTGTTCAGTTGCTATCTTTAGCAACTGAGCTGGCATTGAGAGAGTGGTAATTTTAAAGCATCTTAGTAGAGCCTTGGGACCCAAGCACCTGGAGAATAAGATTCTTTGCTTTTCATCCCAACCTACAAATTCTTGTATTGCCAAGCAATGAATTTCTTTGACCTTGTAGGAAGATGAACTGGTGAACTTGGTGAGCATTTAGTTGCAGCTTCCTTAAGATTCAATCTGTCTCTGTCTCTAATTGTTCAGGCTGCTAGCTCTAGGAGGGCTCTGGGATCATGCATTGCACACTTTGAAATCTCAAATCTCGTCACCTTGGGTCTGTTCAGATGGTTATTCACAGGACTATGAAACTGCAAACAATATGACTCTAGAATAGTAGGAAACCTTGAAATGTTAAGACGTTGAGATCTCAATATTACAATGGAGTGAGGGTCAGAAAGAATAAATTGTTTGTCCATATTACACAATGATGCCGTGATGCTGACCATTTGGATGAGAATCCAGGATTCCTTCTTCAGAACATGTGGCACCTGAAGATTCCAAGCTCCCCAAATAAAACTTTTATCTAGAATTTTACAATCAGAATTTCAATATAAGCTTAAGATATACTCAGTCTATAAGTCACTTAGAACATAGGCGAGGATTCCCCCATCAACCTCAGTGTGAATAAAGTCCTATTTAAAATTCAGTTTCTATATGTCATGCTGAAAATACAGAGCCTCTACATGCTGGGGAGTGAACATTTTAAATTGGAGTCTCCCAAGTTTGGTTGTAGAAAAACATGAAATATGTTCAAGGCATCCAAGAGTGAAAAACCACCAGAATCTTTAACCACCTCCCAAATTCGTGTATCAAAGAAGTAAATCATGTACCCCAGTGTTCATTGCAGTGCTGTTTATAATAGCCAGGACATGGAAGCAACCTAGATGTCCATCAGCAGACAAATGGATAAGAAAGCTGTGGTACATATACACAATGGAGTAATACTCAGCCCTTAAAAGAATACATTTGACTCAGTTCTAATGAGATGGATGAAACTGGAGTCAATTATACAGAGTAAAGTAAGCCAGAAAGAAAAACACCAATACAGTATACTGACACATATATATGGAATTTAGAAGATAGTAATGATGACCCTATATGTGAGACAACAAAAGAGACACAGAGGTATAGAACGGACTTTTGGACTCTGAGGGAGAGGGAAAGGGTGGGATGATTTGGGAGAATGGCATTGAAACATGTATACTTTCTTGTAAGAAATGAAGCACCAGTCTATGTTCAATGCAGGATGCAGGATGCATGGGGCTGGTGCACAGGATGATTCAGGTAGATGATGTGGGGTGGGAGGTGGGAGGGGGCTTCGGCATTGGGAGATTGTGTTCACCTGTGGCTGATTCATGTCAATGTATGGCAAAACAAATACAATATTGTAATTAAAAGTAAAAAAATAAATAAAAATTTTAAAATTAAAAAAATAAATTTTGAAAAGAACCACATTTGCAGGGAAGAGTCTTTCCTAGCTGGGCAAAGGTTGAAGAGATTTTATATCTGTATCAGTTGCTAAAGTTGAAACAGGACATGCTAAAGATGAGCCTGCTGAAGAGAAGCTTTTTTGTTCATTTCCTGGATTGAGACAATGACCAAATCTTTGAAAAACCTGTGGGGAAGAAAGTTAGATTTGAATCTCAAGAAATTCCCCTCCCCCAAATCATTCTCTTGCATCAGAGTTTTGCTGCAAAGTAGAAAGTGAGCTTCTCTGCTCTTCATAAGCCATTTTATGATATATAATAGTGACTATATTAATTTTCTAATGTCAGAGTTATTAGCCAGTGGGTGTTTGTGTACAGCAGAAATGTCAGATTGTTCAAATTACCCTAGATTCACAGATCTTATGAGAATACAATCAAAGCTAAGATTTGAATCATTGAAATGGATTCCATTACATATATAAAATCCTTTTACTTGGTATTCTCTTGGCCTTTTGAGAAACCAATGGTTTGGTTGGTGTTGATAGAACATTAGCATGAAGGCTTTACCCATTTACTTGAGTTGGAAATGAGACTGGTAATGATTCATAATGAAGCAAACTAATCAGTGTGCTACCTGACATCCTACCTTAAAGATTAGGTACAATTGGGATAATGAGAAAGTTCTGGGGATGGATAGAGGTAATGGTTGCATAATAATTGTACTTTATGCCACTGAAATATATACTTTAAAATGGTTAAAATGGCACATTTTATGTTATTCATATTTTACCCTAGTGGGGAAAAAAAGATTAGGTAGGAGACTTTGGATTCCATCTGTAGAAAATTTCTACTCCAAAATCATTCATCCAAATGAAGGCTAGGAGGCATAATCTTAGTGTACCAAATATCACCCATGCTGTGTGTTCCTTTACTTAACCTTCACAAGAAAGTATGAATATAAATTACATGAAAACCAGAGACTCCTGTTCTCCCTCGTGGAGCAATTGACAATGGAATAGTTGAAAAGTGAGTGGCTATAGAAAAGCCATATGCTTTGAAATAAGACAACTTTGAAATTGAACCATAGACTAATTACTAACCAATTAGATGATTTAAAGATATTTTGCATCTGCTTTTTTTCTCTCTAGGCTTCAGATTTCTTTTTAATCTATTAAATAGCAATAATGATCATGAAAAAGTCTTTGCTTAGTGATTGCCTTCAATTAATGGTAACAATTGCTTCTATAAAAACCTTTTGCTCCATGAAGAGATTTTTCAGTTATCTTCCATACCACAATAATTATCAGTGTTAGGAATATCAGAACTTCATTGTGTTATTTACTTAGTAAAGCTTTTGTGTGTCATGCCTTGTGACTTACTAGGACTGACTTATAAAATCTTGCGGAAGGACTTTTTAAAGAATAATGTACAACAGCTCGCTCTCTCTCTCTCTCTCTCTCTCTCTATATATATATATATATATATATGAATATATAAATATTTATATTTATTACATGCTGCTAAGTCGCTCCAGCCATGTCTGACTCTGTGCGACCCCATAGATGGCAGCCCACCAGTCTCCCCCGTCCCTGGGATTCTCCAGGCAAGAACACTGGAGTGAGTTGCCATTTCCTTCTCCAACGCATGAAAGTGAAAAGTGAAAGTGAAGTCGCTCAGTTGTATCTGACCCTCAGCGACCCCATAGACTGAAGCCTTCCAGGCTCCTCTGTCCATGGGATTTTCCAGGCAAGAGTACTGGAGTGGGGTGCCACAATTATTAATAAGTATTATATTTATTATATAAATATAAGTATTTATATTTGTTGCAGAATTAACACATAGTGCAGAATTGTCACCAGAGTCAGATTTCATTTAGAAGATCTGAGACACTGAGGATTTTCTTTGCAAAACTCTATGGAATGTCATGGCTGGATTTCCATTCATGGTCCTTAAGCTCAGGTGGCAGTGCTGCCACGGTGTCACAGACCTCACCTGGCTTCCATTTCTTCCCACAGACATTTACAGGAAACATGAATGCTGACAGTGTGATGCACCACAAGTTACTGCATTCTGTGAGAGCCCGCTTCATTCGCTTTGTCCCCCTGGAGTGGAATCCAAGCGGAAAGATCGGCATGAGGGTTGAAGTCTACGGATGCTCCTATAGTAAGTACCCACACAAATTATCAGCACTGGTGTGTGTTTGCAAGTGGCATTATCCTCACTGTATCAGATTGTTGACACTGAGAATGCAATCTCAATCATTTTAAAATCATTTCTATAGTTTAATGACATATGCATATTTGGAAATGTGAAACTCAGCCCAGATGTAGAAGTACGTTTATTTAGGGATGTTGGAGATGAGATGACTGGGTTTAACAAAAAGAGTTCAAAATAAAGAACTCTTGGAATTTGAGCTATCACTTACCTTTTCAGTACTAAAATAATTTTAGTCCTTTCCCAGGAGTGGGATGAAGTATTATAAAACTCTTCCCTTCCTTGTTCTAGAAGGGAAAGAGAAGAAACATTTCAACTCAGTGTAATATGTGAGATGTTTCTCTCTTGAAATTATGCAGACACTCCATTCTTCTGAACTGTTTGGGCTGAATTTAACAGTAGAGCTCCATTTTGCAGATAAGGAAGGTCACAAAGATAGGTAGAACTCTAGATCACTCTAGAACTGTGAAAAGATTGCCTTTATCTTAAACCAGCACATTTAGAAAGAAATGCGCTTAAAACAGATGCTCCAACAAACCATTAAATCAAGGAGAAGCTGCCTTGAACACCAGCCCTTCTATCAAAAAGGACAGACATCTAGTGTGAGGACATGGGTGTTTTCTAACCCAGGATCTCTGGGGCATCCAGATTCCCATGTTACCTCTTCTCTTGATAACAGTTGTCACAACTAATGTTACCAAATGCAAGTTTGTGTACCCAATACACAATAAGGCTGAATAAACAGAAACATCAGAGTTTGGAAGAGAGAAATATTTATTGCAGAGACAAGCAAGAGAACTGGTTGCTCATGTCTAAATACCCAGAACTCCCCAGAATTTGGCAAAATGCTTTAAAAGTCAAGGTAAGGGAGGGGCATCTCATGTGAAGAGTTGACTCATTGGAAAAGACTCTGATGCTGGGAAGGATTGGGGTCAGGAGGAGAAGGGGAAGACAGAGGATGAAATGCCTGGATGGCATCACCAACTTGATGGACATGAGTTTGAGTGAACTCCAGGAGTTGGTGTTGGACAGTTGGACAGGGAAGCCTGGCGTGCTGCTATTCATGGGGTCACAAATAGTCGGACACAACTGAGCGACTAAACTGAACTGAACTGAAGAGCGGGGCATGTTTAATTATTGAAAACCTCTTGGTCCCAGAATCCTTTGTTTTTATAGCTGTCCACATAGATCATGTAACAATGTTCCTGTAAATTTCCAACAAGACAAATATTATTCTCTGTTCTGTAACTTTGTACCTCTTTGTGAATGGAAAAGTGTTATACCCTTAAAAGGTCAGAACCCTGAATGGGCTCGCCTATATATACCAGACCATTGGCAAAATTCTTAACTCTGAGCAATAGAATACAAAGATTAAAGTAAAAGAAACATATTCTAATCCATTTTTAAAAGTTATAATGTGGAGTCATATTTGTTCTTCCCTATTACACTAGGAGGCTTATTTTAGGTTAAACATGAAGCATTCATGGTGAAATAAAAAGCGTATTTATATTACTACTTCAGCCATCTATTTTGCTGCAATAATTCTATTTCTCTTTTACACATCTTCGTACATTTGTTTTCTCTATCCTGTCAGTTGTCCCTATTTTCCATGTTCATTGCTCTGAATGTTTGTACAAAAAGGCTCAGAACATCAAGTTAAATAACAGACTGAACAACAGAGACCTTTGAGCACTATGCGTAGTTCTTTTCAGGTGATTGCCTCTTTGATAATCTGATGACAGGAAGGCAACCATCTCTTAAGAAAAGTGCCCCAACAAAGGAAACTATAAGCAAAGTGAAAAGACAGCCTTCAGAATGGGAGAAAATAATAGCAAATGAAGCAACTGACAAACAGCTAATCTCAAAAATATACAAGCAACTCCTGCAGCTCAATTCCAGAAAAATAAATGACCCAATCAAAAAATGGGCCAAAGAACTAAATAGACATTTCTCCAAAGCAGACATACATACAGATGGCTAACAAACATGAAAAGATGCTCAACATCACTCATTATCAGAGAAATGCAAATCAAAACCACAGTGAGGTACCATCTCATGCCGGTGAGAATGGCTGCTATCCAAAAGTCTACAAACAGTAAATGCTGGAGAGGGTGTGGAGAAAAGGGAACCCTCTTACACTGTTGGTGGGGATGCAAACTAGTACAAACACTATGGAGAACAGTGTGGAGATTCCTGAAAAAACTGGAAATAGAACTGCCATATGACCCAGCAATCCCACTGCTGGACATACACACTGAGGAAACCAAAATTAAAAGAGACACGTGTACCCCAATGTTTACTGCAGCACTGTTTATAATAGCCAGGACATGGAAGCAACCTAGATGTCCATCAGCAGACGAATGAATAAGAAAGCTGTGGTACATATACACAATGGAGTATTACTCTGCCATTAAAAATAATACATTTGAATCAGTTCTAAAGAGGTGGATGAAACTGGAGTATATTATACAGAGTGAAGTAAGTCAGAAAGAAAAACACCAATACAGTATAATAACGCATATATGCGGAATTTAGAAAGATGGTAATGATGACCCTGTATGTGAGACAGTAAAAGAGACACAGATGTATAGAACAGTCTTTTGGACTCTGTGGAAGACGGCGAGGGTGGGATGATCTGAGAGAACAGCATTGTAACATGTATATTATCATATGTGAAACAGATCGCCAGTCCAGGTTCGATACATGAGACAGGGTGCTCAGGGCTGGTGCACTGAGATGACCCAGTAGATGGGATGGGGAGGGAGGTGGGAGAGATCAAGATGGGGAACACATGTACACCCGTGGCTGATTCATATCAGTGTATGGCAAAAACCACTACAATATTGTAAAGTAATTAGCCTCCAATAAAATAAACACACTGAAAAAAAAAAAGAAAAGAAAAGAAAAGTGTCCACAGTAAGGTTCTCAGTTTGGCTAAAGCCCAGATCTTGACCAAGAAAAGAGCTCCTGATGCTGAGATAGTCTCATCCTACCAAGATTTTTTTCCAAGGAATCTTCTCCAGGAAAGCTCTGCATCTAGTAAACACATCCTCTAAGGCAGTGGTCTCCAACCTTTTTAGCACTAAGGGCCAGTTTTGTGGAATACAGTTTGTCCATAGACGAGAGCTGGGGGATGGTTTTGAGATGATTCAAGCAGATTACTTTTTTTTTTTTTCAAATATTGACCCAAATTTTTAAAATTGTATTTTTAATTGAAGGATAATTACTTCACAGTGTTGTGTGGTTTCTGCCAAACGTTAACATGAATAAGGGTCCCCCCCTTAAACATCCTTCCAACCTCTCTAGGTTGTCACAGAGCACTGGCTTTAAGTTCCCTCCATTATACAGCACTTTTGTATACTTTGTGTCTATTCTAATGCTGCTACTGATCTGACAGGAGGTACAGGTCTGTGGGCTGGAGGCTGGGGATCCCTGCTGTAAGGAGAAAAATTACCTTCAGGTACACAGTGTGAGTGGTGGGAAGTTGCACCCCCTTAGGCAGCTTTTGGATGGAGAATGCCTTTGTCTGGGATGATCCTCCAGCTGGCACACTTGTCCTGGGGCTTTGGTGCTTTATCCTTTGGGAAAAAGAACACCCATATGACTCTTAGTTAGTCTATAAAACTAAAATCTCAGCATGTCCTTGGGATCAAAAATTCCCTTTCAAAATCATCTTATCCTTTTTTACTGGTTCATTCTTTTTTGTTTTTTTGCACTTTATTTTTCTATTATTTATTTATTTAATTTTATTTTTACTTTATTTTACTTTACAATACTGTATTGGTTTTGCCATACATTGACATGAATCCACCACAGGTGTATAAGAGCTCCCAATCCTGAATCCCCCCCACCTCCCACCCCATATCATCTCTCTGGATCATCCCCGTGCACCAGCCCCAAGCATTCTGTATCCTGTGTCGAACATAGACTGGTGCTTTGTTTCTTACATGATAGTATACATGTTTCAATGCCATTCTGCCAAATCATCCCACCTTCTCCCTCTCCCTCAGAGTCCAAAAGTCCATTCTATACATCTGTGTCTCTTTTGCTGTCTTGCATACAGGGTCATCATTACCATCTTTCTAAATTCCATATATATGTGTCAGTATACTGTATTGGTGTTTTTCTTTCTGGCTTACTTTACTCTGTATAATTGACTCCAGTTTCATCCATCTCATTAGAACTGATTCAAATGTATTCTTTTTAATGGCTGAGTAATACTATATTGTGTATATGTACCACAGTTTTCTTATCCATTCATCTGCTGATGGACATCTAGGTTGCTTCCATGTCCTGGCTATTATAAACAGTGCTGCAATGAACACTGGGGTACATGTGTGTCTTTCAATTCTTGTTTGCTCTGTGTGTAAGCCCAGCAGTGGGATTGCTGGGTCATAAGGTAGTTCTATTTGCAATTTTTAAAGGAATCTCCACACTGTTCTCCATAGTGTTTGTACTAGTTTGCATCTCCACCAACAGTGTAAGAGGGTTCCCTTTTCTCCACACCCTCTCCAGCATTTATTGCTTGTGGACTTTTGGATCGCAGCCATTCTGACTGGTGTGAAATGGTACCTCATTGTGGTCTTGATTTGCATTTCTCTGATAAAGAGTGATGTTGAGCATCTTTTCATGTGTTTGTTAGCCATCTGTATGTCTGCTTTGGAGAAATGTCTATTTAGTTCTTTGGCCCATTTTTTGATTGGGTCGTTTATGTTTTCTAGAGTTGAGCTGCACAAGTTGCTTGTATATTTTGAGATTAGTTGTTTGTCAGTTGCTTCATTTGCTATTGTTTTCTCCCATTCAGAAGGCGTCTTTTCACCTTGCTTATAGTTTCCTTTGTTGTGCAGAAGCTTTTAATTTTAATTAGATCCCATTTGTTTATTTTTGCTTTTATTTCCAGTATTCTGGGAGGTGGATCATAGAGGATCCTGCTGTGATTTATGTCAGAGAGTGTTTTGCCTATGTTCTTCTCTAGGAGTTTTATAAAACTTTGCTGCATAAATTATAAAACAAAACAACGACAAAAACCCAGTGGCTCTATTTATCTATCTATCCTTCTCCTATCCCATGCTCTGGGCAAAATAGCTTCTCCCAAAAGCTTGTCTTTAGTTACTGATTACACTGCAACTGTTTTGGTACATGTCAAGGCACATGGTGTCAGTTTCATGTGTCAACTTGGTAGGTTTCAGGCCACAGTGATTCAACTAGACACCAGTCCAGGTATTGCTGTGATGAGTTTAATATTGACGTCATTTGCTATTAAGGAGAAGAGCTATGCTTGATAATATATGGGCTTGATTCAGTCAGTTGAGAAGTTTTAAGACAGAACTGAATTTTTCCGTTCAGTTCAGTTCAGTTCAGTCACTCAGTTGTGTCCGACTCTTTGTGACCCCATGACCACAGCACTCCAGGCCTCCCTGTCCATCACCAACTCCTGGAGTCTACCCAAACCCACGTCCATTGAGTCAGTGATGCCATCCAACCATCTCATCCTCTGTCATCCCCTCCCTTCTCCTCCTGCCCTCAATCTTTTCCAGAATCAGGGTCTTTTCAAATGAGTCAGCTCTTTGCATCAGGTGGCCAAAGTATTGGAGTTTCAGCTTCAACATCAGTTCTTCCAATGAACACTCAGGACTGATCTCGTTTCGGATGGGCTGGTTGGATCTCCTTGCAGTCCAAGGGACTCTCAAGAGTCTTCTCCAACACCACAGCTCAAAAGCATCAATTCTTTGGTGCTCAGCTTTCTTTATAATCCAACTCTCACATCCATACATGACCACTGGAAAAACCATAGCCTTGATTAGATGGACTTTGTTGAAAAAGTAATGTCTCTGCTTTTTAATATGTTGTCTAGGTTGGTCATAACTTTCTTTCCAAGGAGTAAGCGTCTTTTAATTTCACGGCTGAAATCACCATCTGCATGTTGGAGCCCAGAAAAAATAAAGTCAACCATTGTTTCCACTGTTTCCCTATCTAATTGCTATGAAGTAATGGGACCAGATGCCATGATCTTAGTTTTCTGAATGTTGAGCTTTAAGCCAACATTTTTACTCTCCTTTTTCACTTTCATCAAGAGGCTCTGTGTCATCTGCATATCTGAGATTATTGATATTTTTCCCGGCAATCTTGATTCCATCTTGTGCTTCCTCCAGTCCAGCATTTCTCATGATATTCTCTGCATAGAAGTTAAATAAGCAGGGTGACAATATACAGCCTTGACATACTCCTTTTCCTATTTAGAACCAGTCTGTTGTTCCATGTCCAGTTCTAACTGTTGCTTCCTGACCTGCATACAGGTTTCTGAAGAGGCAGGTCAGGTGGTCTGGTATTCGCATCTCTTTCAAAATTTTCCACAGTTTATTGTGATCCACACAGTCAAAGACTTTGGCATAGTCAATAAAGCAGAAATAGACATTTTTCTGGAGCTCTCTTGCTTTTTCCATGACCAGCAGATGTTGGCAATTTGATCTCTGGTTCCTCTGCCTTTTCAAAACCAGCTTGAACATCTGGAAGGAAGTTCATGATTCACGTATTGCTGAAGCCTGGCTTTCAGAATTTTGAGCATTACTTTACTAGCGTGTGAGATGAGTGCAATTGTGCGGTAGTTTGAGCATTCTTTGGCATTGCCTTTCTTTGAGATTGGAATGAAAACTGACATTTTCCAGTCTTGTGGCCACTGCTGAGTTTTCCAAATTTGCCGTCATACTGAGTATAGCACTTTTGCAGCATCATCTTCCAGGATTTGAAATAGCTCAACTGGACTTCCATCACCTCCACTAGCTTTGTTCATAGTGATGCTTTCTAAGGCCCACTTTACTTTACAGTTCATGATGTCTGGCTCTAGGTGAGTGATCACACCATCATGAATATCTTGGTCATGAAGATCTTTTTTTGTACAGTTCTTCTGTGTATTCTCGCCACCTCTTAATATCTTCTTCTGTTAGGTCTATGCCATTTCTGTCCTTCATTGAGCCCATCTTTGCATGAACTGTTCCCTTGGTATCTCTAATTTTCTTGAAGAGATCTCTAGTCTTTCCCATTCTATTAAAAATTCCTACCTGTGCACTTCCATTGCAGCTCCTGCCGGAAAGTGTCCAGCCTGCCGCTACTGACAGCATGTCTTTACAGATGAATTTCAGACTTGCCTCGCCAGCCCCCACAATCACATAAATCAGTTCCTTGCAATGAATCTTTCAATATACAGAATCTGCTGGTTCTCTTTTTCTGGGGAGACTCATGCAGATTGCTCTACAGAAACTCTTTCAGTTAATACCACACCACCAGTGACCTCTTTGTAGCTAAGATCCAACGGTCAGTTTTCTCACTATACTCATGTCTCAGTAGTATTTGGTTCAATTCACTCTTTCCATGTTTTAGAAACCCAGCTTCCTCTTTTATTTTATATGCCCCTCTACCTTCTCAGGGCTCTATCTCAGGACTTCTACTTTATTTCTTTGTTTAAAAATTCATTGAAGTTTAGTTGATTTATAATGTATTTCAGGTGTATAGAAAAGTGACCCAGTTTTGCATATATATGTGTGTGTGTGTGTGTATGTGTGTATAAAATATAGATAAATATAGATTTTTACATATACATATATGTGTGTATACATATATAATCTTTTCAGGTTCTTTCCCCTTATAGATTATTACAAGATATTAAGTACAGTTTCTTGTGCTATACAGTAGACTCTTCTTGATTATCTGTTTTATACATAGCAGAATGTATTTGTTAATCCAAAAGTCCTAATTCATCCCTCCCTCTCTTTTCCCTTTTCCCCTTGTGGTATCCATGATTTTTTTTTTCTATGTCTGTGGGTTTATTTCTGTTTTGTAATTAAGTTCGTTTGCATCATTTTTTAAAATCCAGATATAATTGATATCGTATGATTTGTCTTTCTCTGACTTACTTCACTTAGTATGATAATCTCTTAAGGCCATCCATGTTGCTGCAAATGGCATTATTTCATTCTTGTGATGGTTGAGGAATATTCCAGTATATATATCTACCACATCTTCCTTGTCTGTTCCTCTGTTGATGGACATTTGGGTTGCTTCCATGTCTTGGTTATTATAAATAGTGCTGCTATGGACATTAGGGTGCATGAATCTTTTTGAATTATGATTATCTCCACCAATGCCCAGCTAAATTTATAAGGTTCCATGAATTTAAATACCATCTAGATATTGATCACCTCCACATATGTATCTCCTAGACTGACCCCTGGAATTATATATGCAATAAACTAGCCATCTCTTCCTGAAAATCTAGTACGTCTCTTAAGTTTATTACAGTAAAAACAGAATTCTTGATTACCATTCTCTTAACAACTTGCTGTTTCACATCTCCTGTCTTAACAGATGGAATGATTCAGTCATTTGCTAGAACAGAGACCTAGGAAGCAGCCTCAGTTTCTCCTTCCTTGATCCTCATCTACACAGTTCATAGAAGCACCCCTGGTTCCATCCACCAAGACATATCTTAAATCCATGTACTTATCATACTTTCCTGAGTAACAGCCTCTTCCAGTCTCACCCAGAGTATTTAAATAGACTCCTACCTGCAGTTCCTGCTCCTGCCAGGATTTCCATAAGCCTGTTTTTCATGCAGTAGCCAAAGTGGTCTTTATCAATAAGAAATAAAAGTATATCATTGTACTGCCTACTTCACTTAAAATTGAAGCACTTGACTGGCATTTAAAATACCTTATTGAGTGTCCCACCCCTACCCCTTCACTTCCTTTTCCTTCTTTCCATCCATGCAGGCGTTCTTTCTATTCCTGAAATACATCAGGTTTTTCCTACCTTTGCACTTTCTGTTCCCTAGGCACAGAACAGTTTTTCACAGGGTTTACATGGTCATCTCCTTCAATCAATGTGATTCTTAATTCTAACATCACCACTTAGCCTCTCTGATCACCTCTTCCAAGTCACCTGTACTAATTTATCTGCACCAAACATTAATCCATGGTTATACAACATTTTATTTTCTTCCTGGTGCCTTGCACAAACCAGAATCTTGTCTTTTTGTTCTGGCTTGTTGTTTGTTTGCTTTTCAAGACCCTGCACCAAATATAAGTCCCGTGAGGGCAGGCACTTTGCCGATTAAGTGCCAGCATGCATTAAACACAAATCTATATCCAATAAATATCTGTGTTTTATATATATCTCACTTCAGTCTTATTATCTCAGCATGGGCCACCATGTTATTATTCTGAAATTTCATGGTATGTATGAATATATATATATATATATATATATATATATATATCTCACAAATCTTTTTCTCAAAATTCCATTTGAATGTGTTGCTAAACATTGATAGATATCTTACAGTTCAAAATTTCTGAGGATAAGGTTTTACCATTTTGAAATTCATTAAGTCAATCCTCTATTTATTCAACTGATAATGTTCACTTAGCACTTAAGCTCTACCGCAAATCATGCAAAGCTCTTGGGTTTTGAGGAAGATAAGACCTTTTCTGGACTTTTTTTTATTAAAAATTTTTTTTAGCCACACTGTATGTCATGTGGGGTGTTAGTTCCCTGACCAATGTGCCCCTTACAGTGAAGGCCCACAATCTTAACCACTGAACTGTCAGTGAAAACCCCACTGAGCTTAAGTCCTATACGTTTCCTTTGGAGCATTCTTTATGATTGCATTTCATAAGCTATTTGTGTACTCTTTTTTAACATTCATCTCTTTCTGCTGCTGCTGCTAAGTTACTTCAGTTGTGTCCAACTGTGCAACCCCATAGATGCCCATAGACACTATGGTCTCTGCTTTTTAATATGCTGTCTAGGTTTGTTATAGATTTCCTTCCAAGGAGCAAGCATCTTTTAATTTCATGCCTACAGTTAGCGCCAAGGAGGCCAAAAGGAGAAAGGAAGCAAGTGTTACTGTTGGCATTAGAAAGAGTTAGGAGACACCCTCTTGCCTCAGCTGAGTCTCAAACATCGGTAGTCACTTCCTTGACAGAAAGGAGTCCCAGGCAGCAGGAAGGACTGGTGTATAGGGAAGCAGACAAAAGCTAGATATTCCTTTATTTCATGCCCTGGAGTCACAGAAAGGGAGTGTGCAGTGTAGACTTTGCCTCTTTCTTCTCTTACATTTCCCATGTTGTCTATACCTTCTTTCAGAAAGAAAATAGACTTCATCGGGCCTGCAGGAGCAAAGGTGTTAATAATAAGGGAGAGCCCTTCCTCTCTTCTAATGTCTCAGCCTACAATGCCTCCCTGAGAAAGCCTCTGCTGTCCGATTTGGAAAACATTCTCCAATTGGAGAATCAAACCAGACTGGGAACTGAAGAGTTTGTCTTTCAGTCATCTGTCAGCATGACAGAGTCTGCCCCAAATGGGATTTTTTTTTTAAATTTGTTGGACTATGGTTGATTTACAATGTTATGTTCATTTCAGGTGTACAGCAAAATGAATCAATCATACACGTACATATAGCCACTCGTTTTTACATTTGTTTTGTTTGTTTGTCTTTCTTCTTCTGGCAAACAGCCCATGCCTTAAGATTTCCTTTATGGGCCCCATCACTAGATCCCCTGTGCCCAGATTGCTTATCACTTGCAAAATGGTCGCCCATCTTTCTTCACTTGCTATTTCAGGAGCTTCTCTGATGATCTCCCTCATCAAGGCCTTTCTGAAATGAGTATTGACTTGCTCCTTTCAAGTGCTACCCACAGTCTTTGGAAAACTCCATGCTTCTCAAGTGCTTTCATACTCCACTCCCCTCTGATTTGCTGCATTTCCTTTACTCAGCTTCCACTAAGTACACATGTATAGTTCCCTGCACAGACTGTGAGTTTCTCACCTGATTCTCTGTTTTTAATTTTTATTTATTTTTAAAATTTTTATTGAAGTGTGGTTGGTCTGCAGTGTTGTGCTACTTTAGGTATAGAGCAAAGTAATTCAGCTATACACACACACACACACACACACACACACACACACACATATTCTTTTTAAGCTTCTTTTTCATTATAAGTTATTCCAAGATATTGAGTAAAGCTCCCTGTGCTATATAGTAGGACTTTGTTGTTTATCTAGTTTATATATAATAGCATGTATATATTAATCCCCAAATTCTTAATTTATTCTCTCTTTCCCCTTTGGTAACCATAAGTTTGTTTTCTATGTCTGTTGAGTATATTTTTTTGTTGGTGGTGTTGCTGTTTAGTTGATAAGTCATTTCTGACTCTTTTGCAACCCCATGGACTATATAGCCCATCAGGTGCCCCTGTCCATGGAATTTCCTAAACAAGAGTACTGGAGTGAGTTGCCATTTCCTTCAGGGATCTTCCCAACCCAGGGATCAAATCCTCATCTCCTGCATTGGCAGGCAGATTCTTTATCACTGAGCCATGAGGGAAGCCCATTTTTGTCTTGTAAATAGGTTTATTTGATATCACTTATATATAGAATGTAAAAATAAATGACATAAATAAACTTTTTGTTATGTAAATAAGTTTATTTGTATAATCTTTTTAATTCCATATGTAAGTGATATTATGATATTTAACATTCTCTATGTGGCATCTTCACTTAGTATCATAATCTCTAGGTTCATCAATGTTGCTTTGCTGTAAGTGGTATTATTTCATTATTTTTTATAGGTGAGTAACATTTAATTGTATGTATGTGCCACATCTTCCTTATCCACTTATCTGTGGATGAATGTTTAGGTTGCTTCATATTCTGGCTATTGTAAATAGTGCTGCTATGAATACAGGAGGCTTCCCTGATAGCTTTATTGGTAAAGAATCCGCCTGCAATGCAGAGACCCCAGTTCAATACCTAGGTCGGGAAGACCCACTGGAGAAGGGATAGGCTACCCACTCCAGTATTCCTGGGCTTCCCTGGTGGCTCAGCTGATTAAGAATCTGCTTGTAAGGCAGGAGACCTGGGTTCGATCCCTGGGTTGGGAAGATCCCATGGAGAAGAGAAAGGCTACTCATTCCAGTATTTGGCCTGGAGAAAGAATTCCATTGCCTGTTTAGTTCATGGGGTCGCAAAGAGTCAGACATGACTGAGTGACTCACTTTCACTGTGAACATAGGAGTGCATGTATCTTTTTGAATTAGAGTTTTCTCTGGATATACTGGGCTTGCTGCACAAAGCTGCTGCTTTTTTTCCTGAAATATTCTTATTATCCTTCACTAGAAGGACTCCTGGTAGCCATTCACCACCTAGATCAAATGCCACCTGCTTTCTGACTCCCAGACTCTAGCATGTAGCCACATTTTATGAGCTTCACTTCTGCGTCTTATCTTATTACTGCCTGGTGCTTCCTTGACTAATAATTAGTCTCTTTAGAAACAAGGTTGGAATCATGACCTAACTCTGCTATCTGAGACCCAGATCAGTGCCTGACAACTGCTATATGCTTCCTGGATATTTAATGTTTTGGCTCAAAAGCCTAACCATCCTTACTTATTATTAAAGTTTTTATTTATTTATTTTTTAATTATAGTACTCTTTTTAATGGGCTCTTCTTTCTCTTCTATGTATTTTATAGGCACTTAAAATCATAAGCTTATTAGAATATTCCTTATACGTGGATTTCTTTATTGCATCTCTTTTTTTCTTATTGAATAATTGAGAATATCATGGTTACAGTTCTTCAATTGAAGGTCTTTGAAGGCTCCTCAGCCCCTTCTGATGTATTCTGTTTTTAAAACTCTAGAAGGAATAACATGTCTGTTTTTTCCTAAGTATTTATGTCATTAAAATCTTTACTTTTTAATTGCCTGCATTCCCTTCATAAATGACAGGACAAGGGTTCCACATTCCCAAGGTTCCCTTTGCTTCCAGGTCCCCAGGGCCGTCTTTTTGCTGTTATTATAATGACATTCAGAGCAACAGATTCCTTTTGTGTGTTCAGATATGAACAGTTGAACGCATGGTCTGCTTTTCAAAAGATGAAAATTCCAGCAAACACTCTTCACTTCTTTGAGCCTCTCTGTTTCTCATCTATAAGTAACAGTGGTAA
Organism: Nanger dama; assembly: GCA_917880005.1. Taxonomy (NCBI): domain Eukaryota; kingdom Metazoa; phylum Chordata; class Mammalia; order Artiodactyla; family Bovidae; genus Nanger; species Nanger dama. Next base: position 60,800,957 of record CAKJTW010000004.1, on the reverse strand, counting down.
TTACTTTAAGACTGACTATATTATTTTTGAGTTTGGATGCAACAAGCATGGAGCAGAGTTTCTAGCAAAGTGTTGGGGCTCAGTAAGTAATACAACTAGTATTAATATGGGTATAGATCCATAGAGGACATTTCTATAATTGCCGCTACATGTTGCCTTTTTCAGAAACATGAATCATATATATTCTCTACCAGGCAAGGGCCATCTCAGATTCATATCTCTGTCTGCTCTTGCTTTCACTTCCTTTCTCATGGTCTCTGGGATCTCACTTCCCTGCAACTTCCAGAATCTCTATGTTCAAGAGTAGGGAAATGTGGTCATCTTACAAAGACCAAAACACAAAGTCTTCCCTGTTATAATTTGGAGTAGATATTGTTCAGTTACTAAGTGCTAACCAACTCTTTGCAACCCCATTGACTGTAACATGGCTGGCTTCTCTGTCCTCCACTATCTCCCAGTGTGTGTGTGTGAGTGTGTGTGTGTGAGTGTGTGTGTGTGTGTGTGTGTGTGTGTGTGTGTGTGTGCGTGCGTGCGCGCGTGCACTTAGTTTTGTTCTTCTCCTTGCAACCCTTTGGACCCTAGCCTATGAAGATCCTCTGTTCATGAGATTTTTCAGGCAAGAATGCTAGAGTGGGTTGCCATTTCCTCCTCCAGGGGATCTTCCTGAGCCAAGGGTCGAGCTCACATCTCCTGTGTCGCCTACATTGCAGGCAGATTCTTTACCTGCTGAGTCATCAGAGAAGCCCAGATAAGTTTGCTCTCATTCATGTCCAATGAGTTGGTGATGGTATCTAGCCATCACATCCTCTGAAAGCCCCTTCTCATTTTGCCTTCAATCTTTCCTAGCACCAGGGTCTTTTCCAATAGATTGGGTCTTCGCATCAAGTGGTGAAAGTACTGCAGCTTCAGTTTTAGTAACAGTCCTTCCAATGAATATTTAGGGCTGACTTCATTTAGGATTGACTGGTTTGATCTTCTTGTTGTCCAAGGGACTCTCAGGGATCTTCACCAGCACCACAGTTTGAAAGCACTAGTTCTCTAGCACTCAGCCTTCTTTATGATACAACTCTCATATCATACTTGGCTACTGGAAAAATCATAGCTTTGACTATACAGACCTTTGCTGGCAAAGTGCTGTTTCTGCTATTTAATATGCTCTCTAGGTTAGTAATAGCTTTTCTTACATCAAACATTTTTAATTTCATGTATGCAGTCACCATCCACAGTGATTTTGGAGTCCAAAACCAGAAAATCTGTCACTGCTTCTACATTTTCCCCTTCTATTTGACATGAAGTGATGGGACCAGATGCCATGATCTTAGTTTTTTGAATGTTGAGTTTCAAGCAAGCTTTTCACCCACTTATTTCATGTCATCAAGAAGCTATTTAGTTCTTCCTCACTTCCTACCTATTGAGTGGTATCATCTGCATATCTGAGTTTGTTGATATTTCTCCTAGAAATCTTGATTCCAGCTTGTGAGTCATCCAGCCAAGCATTTGGTGTGATGTACTCTGCATAGAAGTTAAATAAGCAAGGTGACAATATATAGCCTTGTTGTACTCCTTTCCTAATTTTGAAGCAGTCAGTTTTTCCATGTCCAGTTCTAGCTATTGCTTATTGATCTTTATACAGGTTTCTCTGGAGACGGGTAAGGTGATCTGGCACTCCCATCTCTTTTGATCTGGTACTCCCATCTCTTTTATAATTTTCCACAGTGTGTTATGATCCACACAGTCAAAAGCTTTAGCATAGTCAGTGAAACAGAGCAAATATTTTTTCTGGAATTCCTTTGCTTTCTCTATGATTCATCAAATGTTGACAATTTGATCTCTGGTTCCTATGCCTTTTCTAAACCCGCTTTGTACATCTGGAAGTTCTCTGTTCACATACTGCTAAAGCCTAGTTGAAGGACTTTGAGCATATCCTTGTTAGCATGTGAAATGAGTGCAATTCTATGGTATTTTAAACATTTTTTGGCATTGCCCTTCTTTGGGATTAGAATGAAAACTGACCTTTTGCAGTCCTCTGGACACTGCTGAGTTTTTCAAATCTGCTGACATATTGAGTGCTTTAACACCATCATCCTTTAGGATTTTAAATAGGTCAGCTGGAATTCTTTCATCTCAGCTAGCTTTGTTCATAGTAATGCTTCCTAATGACCACTGACTTCACATTCCAGGATGTCTGGCTCTAGGTGAGTGACAACACCATCATGGTTATCTGGGTCATTAGGACCTTTTGAACAGTTATTGTGTGTTTTCTTGCCACCTTTTCTTAATATCTTCTGCTTCTGTTAGATCTTCACCATTTCTGTCCTTTATTATGCCCATCCTTGAATGAATGTTTACTTGATAGCAACAATTTTCTTGAAGAGATCTCCAGTCTTTCCCATTCAATTGTTTCCTCTATTTCTTTGCATTGTTCATTTAAGAATGCGTTCTTATCTCTCTTTGCTATTCTTGGGAACTCTGAATTCAGTTGGATATATCTTTCCCTTTCTCCCTTGCTTTTTCTTCTCTCTCCTTTGCTATTTGTAAAGCCTCCTCAGATACCCACTGTCCCTTCTTAAATTTTTTTTTTCCTTTGGGATGGTTTTGGTCACTGATTCCTGTTCAGTGTTATGAATGTCCTTCCATAGTTCTTCAGGCACTCTTTCTATCAGATCAAATCCCTTGAATCTATTCTTTATCTCTACTGTATAATCAAAAGGGATTTGATTTAGGTCATACCTGAATGGCCTAGTGGTTTTCCATACTTTCTTCAATTTAAGCCTGAATTTTTAAAAAAACTCATGATCCGAGCCACAGTCAGCTCTTGGTCTTATTTTACTGGTTTCTCCAGAGAGAGCTTTTCCACCTTTGCTTGTAAAGAACATAATCAGTCCTATTTCAGTACTGACCATCTGGTTATATCCATGTGGAGAGTCATCTCATGTTGTTGGATCACAGCCTTGTGGCAAAGGGCTTGGTTTATTTAATGAAGCTGTGAGCCACACCATACAGGATCACCCAAGACAGATGAATCACAGTGAAGAGTTCTGACAAAACATGGCCCACTGAAGAAGGAAATGGTCCACTCCAGTATTCTTGCCTGAAAAACCCCATGAACAGTATGAAAAGGCAAAAATGTGTAATGCCAGAAGATGAACCCCCGGGTAGGAATGTGTCCAGTGGGGGAAGAGGGAAAGGCAATTGCTAATAACTCAAGTAAGAGTGAGCTTTGGCTATGCCGAAGCAGGAACAATGCTCAGCTGTGGATGTGTCTTGTGGTGAAAGTAAAGCCTGATGCTGTAAAGAACAATATTGCATAGAATCCTGGAATGTAAGATTCATGAATGAAGGTAAATTGTACGTAGTCAAGCAGGAGATGGCAAGAGTGAACATCAACATCTTAGAAATCAGTTAACTAAAACGGACAAGGATGGCAAATTTAATTCAGTTCAGTTCAGTTCAGTCGCTCAGTCGTGTCCAACTCTTCGCGACCCCATAACTGCAGCACGCCAGGCCTCCCTGTTCATCACCATCTCCCGGAGTTCACTCAGATTCACGTTCATCGAGTCAGTGATGCCATCCAGCCATCTCATCCTCTGTCGTCCCCTTCTCTTCTTGCCCCAATCCTTCCCAGCATCAGACTCTTTTCCAATGACTCAGCTCTTCGCATGAGGTGGCCAAAGTACTGGAGTTTCAGCTTTAGCATCATTCCTTCCAAAGAAATCCCAGGGCTGATCTCCTTCAGAATGGACTGGTTGGATCTCCTTGCAGTCCAAGGGACTCTCAAGAGTCTTTTCCAACACCACAGTTCAAAAGCATCAGTTCTTCAGTGTTCAGCCTTCTTCACAGTCCAACTCTCACATCCATACAGGACCACAGGAAAAATCATAGCCTTGACTAGATGGACCTTCGTCAGCAAAGTAGTGTCTCTGCTTTTGAATATACTATCTAGGTTGGTCATAACTTTTCTTCCAAGGAGTAAGCGTCTTCTAATTTCATGGCTGCAGTCACCATCTGCAGTGATTGTGTAGCACCCCCCCAAAAAAAAATAAAGTCTGACACTGTTTCTCCATCTATTTCCCATGAAGTGATGGGACCTGATGCCATGATCTTTGTTTCCTGAATGTTGAGCTTTAAACCAACTTTTTCGCTATCCTCTTTCACTTTCATCAAGAGGCTCTTTAGTTCTTCTTCACTTTCTGCCATAAGGATGGTGTCATCTGCATATCTGAGGTTATTGATATTTCTCCTGGCAATCTTGATTCCAGCTTGTGTTTCTTCCAGTCCAGCATTTCTCATGATGTACTCTGCATATAACTTCAATAAACAGGGTGACAGTATACAGCCTTGACGTACTCCTTTTCCTGTTTGGAACCAGTCTGTAGTTCCATGTCCACTTCTAACTGTTGCTTCCTGACCTGCATACAGATTTCTCAAAAGGCAGGTTAGGTGGTCTGATATTCCCATCTCTTTCAGAATTTTCCAAAGTTTATTGTGATCCACATAGTCAAAGGCTTTGGCATAGTCAATAAAGCAGAAGTAGATGTTTTTCTGGAACTCTCTTGCTTTTTCCATGATCCAGAAGATGTTGGCAATTTGATCTCTGGTTCCTCTGCCTTTTCCAAAACCAGCTTGAACATCAGGAGTTCACAGTTCACGTATTACTTAAGCCTGGCTTGCAGAATTTTGAGCATTACTTTATTAGCATGTGAGATGAGTACAATTGTGCAGTAGTTTGAGCATTCCTTGGCATTGCCTTTCTTTGGGGTTGGAATGAAAACTGACCTTTTCCAGTCCTGTGGCCACTGCTGAGTTTTCCAAATTTGCTGGCATATTGAGTGCAGCACTTTCACAGCATCATCTTTCAGGATTTGCTACTGTGGGCAAGAGCTGATGCTCATAGTCAACTGAAGAGTCCACAATGTAGTACTTCAATACAATCTCAAAAATGACACAATGATCTTGGTTCATTTCCAAGGCAAACCATTCAATATCAGAATAATATGTCTATGCCCCTACCATTGATGCCAAAGGAGCTGACCTGACTGGCTCTGTGAAGATCTATAACACCTTCTAGAACTAACATCAAAGAAAGGTGTCCTTTTCATCACAGAGGATGGTAATACGAAAGTAGGAAGTTAAGAGCTACCTGGAATTGTTAGGTACTCAAACGTGCTAGGCATGTTTGACCTTGGAGAACAAAATGAAGCAGAGCAAAGGCTAACAGAGTTTTGAAAAGAGAACATACTGGTCATATCAAATACCCTTTTCTAACCACCCAAGAGATTACTCTACAGATGGACATTACCAGATAGTCAACACTGAAATCAGATTGATTATGTACTTTGTGTAACTTGCAGCCTATTATGATTGTGCTTATGTATGTTAGTTGCTCAGTCGTGTCTGACTCTTTGTGATCTCATAGACTATAACCAACCACGCTCCCCTGTCCCTGGAATTCTGCAGGCAAGAATACTGGAGTGGGTAGCCATTCTCTTTTCCAGGGGATCTTCCTGACTCAGGGATTGAACCCAGATCTCCTGCATTGCAGGCAGATTCTTCACAATCAGCCACCAGTGAAGTCCCAATTATAATTGCTCTGCTAAATAATTCCATGGATTAAGTAAATCCATGATGAACCAAGAAGATAATTTTCACGTCTTTATAAATAGTTATTTTGAAGAAGTTATGCTCTCTTGCTGTCTGTCAAGTTAATTCTGGCTATGCCATGTTTCCATGTATTGATATATAGCAGCCTAACTTGCTAGGTTATATTGCTCTAAGAATTATTGAATACCTCCTCCATTATAATTCTTCCCTTTGTCACTTCTATTATCAATGAGGGTATCTGGTTTTTAAGCTTTTGTGTTTTCTCTCTCTGACCATTTTTCAGATTAATTAATCTTTGGTCAAGCACATTCTTGCCAATGAACCAAGTGAATAAAGTACATGAGTCCTTCTACATTGTTGAGTTGATGATATAAAGATGCACATGTGAAACAAAGATATTAATGTATAATTGTCTAAAATATATCATCTCTTATAGAGTCAATGTAAGAAGAATAGATGGGAAAATGAGGAGAATCATTCTTAGTTGTGATTCATGGTGACTCTTCCTGGGAGAGAGAGCTACTATCTTCCTTATTGGTGTCAATTATCTCATGATTAAATCAACAATTGCCATTAGAAATGCCACTAGCATCACCATTAACATCTCCCTCTCCCACTATCATTTAAGAGGCTCAGTGTGGTCCAACACACATGCCAAAGCTCACACAATCTTCTAAGATAAGAATTACTATTCTTAAGAATGTAGAAAGGACAACCATAAATTAGGCAATTTGCATCCTAAGCCAAATATTTCTTCTGAGCTCTACAAATATATATTCATTTGTTTGATTGATATTTCAATTTGATTATGTCATAAACAGCTCAAATTGAAGACACCCCAAAGGGAACTTTTAATCAACTCTGACTACACTCAGTATCTTCTTATGGTCTTTCCCATCTCAATAAATACACCACTCACACAAACCAGACCACAGAATCTTTACTGAAATCTTTCCTTTTTCTTACTCCCCATAGCAAATTCAATAGCAAGTTCTATCAGTATTACATCCAAAAATCATCCCAAATAAATCTATTTCTTTTTGTCATTGCAGCTACAAGCTTAGTTCAGTTACATCTTCAATCACCTGAATTTTTAACTCAGCATCCTGTTTTTACTCCTCTTTTCTTTTGGTCCATCATCTCTGTGACAGCCAGCAGGATCATCATAAAATACAGAGCTGAGTCATTTCCTGCTGGAAACCTTTCAATTGCTTCTGCCTGACTTAGGAACAAACCAAAGTCCTGTGCAGAAAGAACTGGACTGTCAGGCCTGGCCCTTGCATGCTTCACTGGCCTTACTGTCCAACAATACCCCTTCACTCTCTGGGCTCAGACACTACATACTGGCCTTCTGTCTTGCCCTCTTCCTGAAATGCTCCCCCTTCCCTGTGACTTCTTCAGTTCATCTCTTAATCAGTCTCAGCTTTATTATCATCTCAAATACCTGGCCATTGCTTCCCAATTTAAATAATATTACGCACATTTTTCTAACTTAAATCATATTATTCTTTTCTTTCAAAATATTGATGTGTCTTAGTCTATTTGAACAGAACACCATGTACCTAATGACTCATCAACAAAGAAAACCTATTTCTTACAGTTCTGGAGGTTGGAAAGTCCAAGAGGAAGGCACAGCAAATGATGTGTCTGGTGAGGGCTCACTTCTTGGTTTACAGATGGTCATTTTCTTACCAGTCCTCACCTCATAAAAGGGATGAGGGAACTCTCTGGGTCTCTTTGATAAGGACACTAACCTCATTCATGAGGACTCCATTTTTATGACCTAGTCTCCTCCCAAAGACCTCTCCTCCAAATACTGTCTCAGCATGGATTAGGTTTCAGTATGTGAATTTATCAATTTTGAGAGACTATAGACATTTAGTGCATAGCAATCACGATCTAGCTATAGAATATCTATCCCTATCTTGGAAGAGAGAAGGAGAAGGGCATTAGATAGACACATAAATAGATATCTAATAGATACTAACATGTGCCTTTCCTTGTAAATTACCTGTCTGATCTAGCAGTGTATGGGCTCCACAAAGTTAAGGACCACAACTACTTAGATACATTATTCTCAACATAGAATGAGACCAATTTCATTTCAGGCAATTAAATTGTTGAATGAAAAATTTCCCCAAAGTGGTACAATTTGTACCATTCCTATCACCTTGGACTTCCCACTCTGTGTCTGGAAGAATTTAGTCATATGATATGGAGAACTTTTGTTAAAGGGAAAATATATCCAATTTTCTAATATCCATAATATTGTTTTATTTACAAGACCAAAGTGAGAATCCTAAAATTCCTGAGCATATGTTGTTACAATGTTGAAGGACAAAGTTTAGCTGTTGCCCAATCCAAGAGCTCCTGGACTAATAGTCCTTGATCTTTGAGCTGTGTTCTCAAGCCTTACTCTGCATAAGAAATCATTACCTGGGAACATATAATTATAAATACCAACTCTGGCCATAGTCCATCAAACCATAATTACTGTGAGGGCCACAGCACAAGCATTTTATTTTGTGTTCCTAGATAAGTGTTATGTGTAGCCAGAATTTAAAACTGTTATCTCAAAATCCTCTTCTAATCATGAGACTCAGTTCATTTTAGTCAGCATTGTCATATTTGTGTCTGTGGTTGTTAATCTTGAGGACTTTCAGTACCAAGCAAATGAATTTAATATTACCATGGTAATAATAAATGAATGGGCTCTATACTAAAACCACCAGAGATCTGAACTTAGCTTTATTACCCTCATTATTATCTTGGACAATCTTGGGTCCTCTATGAACACAGTTTATTTTTCTATGAGGAGAAGAATAATAATAGTGCTCATTTCATTTATGCAAATTATTTGAAATAGCACTTGGCATACAATAAACTTTCAAAGAGTGTTAGCTGTGTTCATCACTGCCCTTATTTGACATGTAAGCTAGTTATCAAACTTCACCCTATTTTACCTTTTCCTCCTTATTCAGGGCCACATCCCTCCTGTGCCTTACAGAAAGAAGTAAACATTTTTACATACCAGGTCCCAAAATGTTCCAGCACTTCCATCAGACCATCTGGAGACTTCAGGCTAAATGGACTTTTTTCTAGGGGCTTCTATTTTAATTTCCTTTAAAAAAATGGAACACTAATTAATTTTAAAAAGCATTATAAATTCTGATAAGGTATAATGATCTGTCAGGCTTCCCTCATTGAAAATTACCACCATCATTTTTTATCTCCAGTTTCCTTCTTTCCACAGAAAAGACTTGCTTCTATTTGGTTAATTATTGCCAAGTGGTGTCATCCACAATTCATCAGCCTCAGAGTTGAAGTCATATTCTCTTTCCCCAAATAAATCTCTTTGTCATCCCAGCCTCAGCTGCCCTCTTTGTTTTTTATCTCATCATCTGGGGCCATTTATCACACATGGTAGAGACCCCAGAGTTGTATATTTCATCCTTGGCAAGCTCAGAGCCCATATGGCCTTATTATAGGGAACCTCAAAGCCAAGTTTATAGCATGCAAGTCCTGGAGAGATAGAAAAATGGGGTGGTGGTAGTCATACCTGCAGGCTTGGAGGCCCCCATGTAAGCTTTGAATCTCACTTTGTAAATCAGAGCATTTTACCACTGGATAAACCTACAAGATCGTTCATTGCAACTCTTTCATTTTTGTAGATAAGTAGATGGAGGCCCAGATATTTCTTAAGAATAAGAAAAAAATAAAGATTTAACTAAATCCCAATTTTGTTAATTGGAATTAACATATGTAAGCTATTGGTACGATGTATGCAATAGATAACTAATGAGAACATACTCTGTAACTCAACTCTACTCAGTGCCCTGTAGTGACCTAAATGGGAAAGAAGTCCAAAAAAAAAAAGATATATGTGTACATATAGCTAATTTGCCTTACAGGAGAAACTAACTCAACTACCATTCTCCAATAAAAATTGAGAGCAAAGCTACCATTCTCCAATAAAAATTTTAAAAGAAATAAGTTAGTTGAAAAGAATGATATCTGTTTACTCTTCTTTTTCAGTTCATTTAGGAATCACAGAAAAAAATCTATTCTATGAAAAAAACAAATAAACACAAATATGTGCAATGAAAGCACATTAACTTAAGTCAACTTTTCTGATCTATCTTAAATAATTCTATTGATTGATTCAGAGTCTTAAAATTCCTTCAACAGACAATAAACATTACTCAGTATCCCCCAACTTTGCTAAGCTTTGGAGATAGAGAAGTAAGTAACACAACCTGGATTTTTAGTAACTTCAAAAAGCACACAAATAAATGCTTGTAGTCAAAGTTGAGGAAACCAAGTCTTTTGTGAGGTTCGCAAAGGAAGGGAAAACAGAGTTAACATGTTTCCTGATGATTTAATGTCCTTCTGCCCAAGGAGTAATTTGACTGACTGTATCACACTTGAGTCGCATGACCTATATGATAACAGTGGTGATTGTAAAAGAAAACTTAAAAGGAAAAATTTGACTCCGTACTGATTCTGCATCTGTGACTTTAACTCTTATTTGCCATTTGCAGCTGCTGCTTTTGTTATTTTAGGTATATATAATGGCCTGCCTCAGGAACACTGCCCCCACTCACCCTTAAGCCAAAAAAGAAAGGATAGTGAAGTCACTCAATTAATATTCATACTTAGATCGATCACTTAGTGCAGCAATGGGTTCCCACACAAACGTCAAGGTCTTTCTTCCTATAGTTTGTTTTACATTTACTCCTTGTTGAAATGATCACTGGAGTAATCTACAGTGATTCCCTCTCTGGCCTTCTGGCATGAAGCTCTGTAGACTGTGCCCAGATAGTATCATTAGCAAAGAGTGTTTAATTTTCCAAACATAAAAACATGATAAATCTTTCATTTTAAATAAAATAACAACTAGCTGCAGGTGGGGGGATGGTGGCTCTCCAATTTTGACAGTGTTATTTAAATGTCTCATTATGAGAACACTTTTTCAGGTGTGTTGTTACTAAACCCAAGTTGGCGTGCTCGATGCCCAGTGAAACCAAACAATACCAAAAAATGCGAGTTTGGAGCAGAGAATGTTTTATTGTAGGACAAGGAGAATGGAGGCTCAAGCAAACACACACACACAATTCTCTGAACTCCCCAAAGCATTTCAGCAAAGCCTTTTTAAAGGAAAGATGAGGGAGAGGTGTGGATAGTTGTGGCAAATTTCCTGGCACAGGAATTCTTTATTCTTGCAGCTGTTCACTTAAGACAGGTAACAATGTTCCTGTCTATATATGAATCAAAAATATATGAATGTTCCTTTCTCTATATGAATCAAAAATATTATACCTTTAAAGGTCAGAGCCTTGAAAATGGGCTATTCTATATATTTCAGGCTATATGCAACATTTTTAACTTGAAACAGAATCAATAGAATACAAAGATTAAAAGAAATAAACCTAATACGGGATCAGATGTGTTCTTCCCTGTTATGTGTTGTGGCTGAGGGCCACCGGTGATCATGTGAAGCAAGAGAAGCAGCTCACAAGTGAACTGAGCTCTTTCCACAAGGGTTCTCTGTGCAATAGCAGCCTTTGCTTTGATCCTTCCTCCTGTGAACTTGTGACTAGGATTTATGGAACCTTATCATGGACTCGATGGACATGAGTTTGAGTAAACTCTGGGAGTTGGTGATGGACAGGGAGGCCTGGTGTGCTGTGATTCACAGAGTCGCAAAGAGACACAACTGAGCGACTGAACTGAACTGAACTCATCCCTCTGCTTAAACCTTTCAACCTGTCTGCCTAGGGGTGGCCATATGTCCCAGCCCATTCCATATGATTCTAGTTCATGCTTGTCATCTCAGTTTTGTTATCTGTTTCCCTGTTCACTCCCCATGTTTGTTATTAAAAAAATTGTAGGGGCTATAATTATGCTTCCCTTTGTTGTGTCCTGTACTACCAGAGTGATTCATTTGCCTTGCCTTGTCAGTGTTACTATGTCTGACAGTTCATGTGGCAATGATTTTGCATCTCACAGTTTAGCACAGAGACCAAAGAGAATAAAGAACATGCCCAGTGATTGCCAGTGTACTTAAGAATAAATAATGCAAGGATTTCTATTACTTTGAAAGTACCCTAAAATAAATACATTATTTCAGTTTAGTCTTGTAGTTGGCTTCCCTGGTGGCTCAGATGATAAAGAATCCACCTGCAATGCAGAAAACCTAGGTTCTATCCCTGAGTTGGGAAGATCCCCTCAAGGAGGGCATGGCAACCCTCTCCAGTATTCTTGCCTGGAGAATCCTTATTAACAGAGGAGCCTGGTGGGTTACAGTCCATGGGATCACAAAGAGTTGGACAAAACTGAGTGACTAAGCACAGCATTACTAGTGAAGAGCTCAGTGGAGCTGCAAATTTTAGGTATGCTGAGTGTTAGTGAGTCCAAGCTCATACTGCTCTCTGCATCATAGGCCAATATATTAAGAGATGAGTAATGGGGCAAAGTATAGAGCCTTTATTCAGAAAACCAGCTGATCCAGAAGACTGGTACCCCAAAGAATCATCTTTCCCAGGTTTGGATGCTAGTTTTATTTCTGACAAAGAGCAGGAGGTCAGGAGGTATCATAAAAAGGTAATTCAGTTCAGTTCAGTTCAGTTGCTTAGTCGTGTCTGACTCTTTGCAACCCTATGAATCACAGCACGCCAGGCCTCCCTGTCCCTCACCAACTCCCGAAGTTCCCTCAGACTCACGTCCATCAAGTCAGTGAGGCCATCCAGCCATCTCATCCTCGGTCGTCCCCTTCTCCTCCTGCCCCCAATCCCTCCAAGCATCAGAGTCTTTTCCAATGAGTCAACTCTTCGCATGAGGTGGCCAAAGTACTGCAGTTTCAGCTTTAGCATCATTCCTTCCAAAGAAATCCCAGGGCTGATCTCCTTCAGAATGGACTGGTTGGATCTCCTTGCAGTCCAAGGGACTCTCAAGAGTCTTCTCCAACACCACAGTTCAAAAGCATCAATTCTTCGGTGCTCAGCTTTCTTCACATTCTAACTCTCACATCCATACATGACCACTGGAAAAACCATAGCCTTGATTAGATGGATCTTTTTGGCAAAGTAATGTCTCTGCTTTTGAATATGCTATCTAGGTTGGTCATAACTTTTCTTCCGAGGAGTAAATGTCTGTTAATTTCATGGCTGCAGTTACCATCCGCAGTGATTTTGGAGCCCCCCAAAAGAAAGTCTGACACTGTTTCCACTGTTTCCCCATCTATTTCCCATGAAGTGATGGGACCAGATGCCATTATCTTCATTTTCTGAAATTTGAGCTTTAAGCCAACTTTTTCCCTCTCCTCTTTCACTTTCATCAAGAGGCTCTTTAGTTCCTCTTCACTTTCTGCCATAAGGGTGGTGTCATCTTCATATCTGGGTTTATTGATATTTCTCCCAGCAATCTTGATTCCAGCTTGTGCTTTGTTGCAAATATTTTCTGGTTCTAGCCAGATTCCAGAGTGGATGTATTAATTTCTTCCTTCTTGCAGCCATTCAGTGGTGGGCTGGTCAGAGTATCAGCTTAAACAAAGGGACTTTAGTTTAAGCTTAGCGGTGGGAGGCAGAGTTCCCAGAGACGGGCCATCATGTACACTTTAAGCTATAGGCAACATTCCTTTAGTGATTAGCTTGTAGCAAGAGCAATATAGAATGTGAAGTTTACAGTAAAAGAAATATCCAATATGGAGTCAATTTTGTTCTTCCTTATTCCATGAACTGTTTAAAAGTGTAAGATAGCCAAAAAGCATTTTAAGAAGGCAAGTATGATTGTCAGTCTACCCACTAAAGTTAGGATTGGAATTTAAAGTTTCTATTTTGTTTTTGTGCTATAACTACTTTTTAATGTTGTCTTCTTAGGATCTATTCTGTTGGTTTTGGAATTTAAAGTTTCTGTTTTGTTTTTTTGTGCTATGACTATTTTTTTATGTTGTCTTCTTAGGACCTATTCTGTTGGTTTTTTTTTTTTTTTTCCCAAACTACTCATGCACAGACACATCAGAAATTCTGTAAGAAAAGCTATTCTTAGGAATTGTCACATTCAGTTTTGGAAACTTACACTGTTTTCACAGTTCATCTGAAGTTATGAGCTTCTGATAAGACCTGTAAAAGTCACAGAATTGGTGAAGGATCTCTGTAAATGTGAGCTGACTGTGGAAACCTCTGTGGTCTGTAGATTACTCACCAAAGCCCTCAAGTATTCAGTGCAAGTGTATGGTCTGAATAATAATCACTTTTCTTATATAACGTATCATGAGATAAGGCTTCAAACTGTAATTGTGTTGAAAATCATGTTTACTGCAAACAGCCCCAGAGTCTGAGATGCACTGATTTTCTCAGAATGAATCAGTGGTTTCTCTTGTCAACTTTGAGTTCCAGCTTTCCTTCTTGTAAGAAAATAGACTCCATGTCACAAGCCCACATGAGAACCCTTCTCAACTCACTTGAGGATTCAAGCTTAGAATCTTTTATTCAGTGGAATCCTTTTTTTAGCTGGTTTGTTGACAAGTTACCAACATCCATCAAATATGCCAGAATATGCCTCCAGAACTCTGTCTTTCTCTGACAACAAGCTATGACAGCTGGGTCAGCAATTATGGTCTCAGTGGGAAGTCGGCCAAACACTGGCATTTCTCAGTACTGCTGCGATGGAGGGGAGTGAATGTGGATTTATCTTGACCTAAAAGGAGAGGTTTGTGGGCTGGAGGAGCTGCCTTTATCCTAAAGACTCCTCAGATTCACAATCGACCTAACCTTAATATTCTAGCAAAATCTACCAGTGTATGACCATCTTATCAAACCACAAATTGAGTTCATTTTAATGAGATTCTAAAAATCGATTTTCAGGATGATGGAGAATGGTCCACTGCAGGAAGCAAATATCTAACAGCTGTGTTCTGGTTGGCACTGTAGGTAAAAAGGAACTCTGATGAGTGGTCATCATGTACTAAGGGCAGGAAAAAGGAAAAAGAACACTCAAAAGACCACATTAGGGCTTTGTCACCTTGGCAGGAGACAATGAAATTGGGTAATTCCACTGAGGGAGAGGTTTAGGTAGTTAGGATTGGAATGTGCACTGACCAAATAAATAATATGGAAGGATTTTCTAAAATCCAGAGAGTTCTTTCTAAAAGCCCAACTCATTTTTAAGATTCCTTATTTTTAATACTTTAACAGTTATTTTGCCATTGATCTCAGGGTCCCATTAGAACTCAATATTTTATTTTTAATAGGATCCTCCATTGTAAAACCCCTGACTCTCTTCCCAGCCTCTTGCATCCCTACTCTCCCAGCTTTCTTTTAGCCCAGAGGGTCTCAAAATTCAGTGAGCAATAGACTCACCTAGAGGGCTTGAAAACATGCAAATGTCTGGGTCCTAAGCCCAGAGTCTCTAATTCCATAGGTCTGCAGTGATATCCTAAATCCTATACTTCTAACAAGCTCCCTGGGGATACCAAGGCTACTGATGCAGAGACCACACCTCTGGAATAATTGGCCCAGCAAGTTTGGAATCTTTGTGGATCTGAGATCTGAACCTCTGAAACAGGAACCTCCTTCTTTCTGTTGGCAATGACCTTTACACATACCTCACCTGCCTAACTTCTTTGCATCCCTAGGATGCATATCTCCTGCTGGAGAGGGTTGAACATCACTCCTTTAGACTTATTCTGCACCGAGTGCTCCGCCCCTTCCCAGGAATGTGTAATCGTGTAGCATTGCCTCCAGCTTAGCCTTTGAGACCAGGGACCTCTATTGAGTTCATTGCTATCCCCCTGTGCTGAACATGAACCTCACCATGTGGAGGGGTTCTCAATAAAGGCTCAAATATGAGAATGTCTGGGTGAAGTGAGACCTCCAAATCAACCAGAGTAGGAGGCTCAAGCTTAGTGGAGGTAATGAGGGTGGGATGGACATTGCATATCTACCCTTAAAAAGCCAAGAACTGTTGTTCTGATGGAACTTAGTCTGTGAGTAAAGGAGCAAAGGCAAAAAGAGAGCAGAGGCCATGAGGAAATTAACATCAACCTGTAAGGTAAAGAAAACTCCCATTCATCTTTCCTTAAATGGGCATCTTCTTCCTTATACAGTCACTCATATGTACATTCTGCAGGCATGCCTGAATCTTCCTGGACCAGAATCATGCACAGTATCCCTGCCCATGAGCTGTTTCATGTCATAATCCTCACACCAACACCCCACTTTCTAATGAGAAAACATTTAGGGCTTTTGTGTCAAACAATTCATTACTGTGTGCATAGCTTGTGGCAGGGTATATAATCTTCCCAAGCTTTAGCTTTTCCTTTTACGAATGGGGAAAAATATGAACCTCCTAAGGCTGTTAAGAAGAACATTAAATTAGGCAAAATATGCTAATTAGTTTCTTTTCCTGCTGGAGAATGGATTGCTTAATCCAAATGAAGAAATCTGTACGAGTGGCTTAGAAAAGCTGTGATAGAGACTGCAGAGGATATACTTAGTTTTGTCAGTAATTTTCTCAGTGCTCTTAAAACTATACTCTGTGGTGATCACACACTTCTTCATCTGCCAGTAGGATGCTTCTCTAACCTTTATGCATCTTTCAATGCTTTCTTCATTTTCTCCTGTTTTTTTTTTTTTAATATTGTTAAAGAGCATCTTGCTTCAAGACATGTGTAAAACATGAATGAAGGTATAGATCTTCATAACCAGACCTCATGCTGCAAATTAATACCAAAGGAGAATGTTAGGACACGGTGGTTACCATAGTATCAATTCAGGAAAGTCCAGTGTATAATAGAATTGTTTCTCTTAAGAGAAGCACTGTAAAAAGATGGGCCGTTTGTGTTAATATGTTAAATCTGTGGTAGCCACGTGAAGTTGGGAATCTGAATGATTAATTCCCCTGTGTCTGGAGGAATCATTAACTTTTCAGTGGGAGAAATCTCTAATCCTTTTAAACACATTTTTTTAATGCGATTTCTCCATCTGTGAAATGGCTAGTGTATTTTGCATGAGACTTGAATAACATTGCAAAGGTTCAAGGTATTTGTCTGAGTTCTCTTGGACTGGAGAAGAGTTTCTCTCATTGGCCTTTAGTGGTGTTAAGAGAAAACCTGTCACACTTCTGAGCTCTCTAAAAGGGACTTCTCATTTTTGTTATCAAGAGCATCTGCGAAGAACTCAGGAATTGTAACTGAGTGCCTTTAGAGAAATAAACTCTTTGAGTGTGAATGGGTAGCCTGGCTCTTGTAGGATGGGGGCAGGTCACAGGAGGGGAAGTCAATGGACAACTGACAGCATTGCCCTCAGGCACAGGTACTGCACTGGGTCCCTAAATCAGTTCACATGAAATGCTGGGTTTGGAATTAATGAGGTGATTTATACACATCTGAACCCTCTTCCCAAGGGATTGACTGTCCTGCTTGAGAGCTGGAGAGTAAACACATCTGGAAACAACTAAGTGTCAAAATCTGGTTGGGAGGTGAATTATCAAAGAGTGGCAGTGTGCTCAGTGGAAAACTAACTTGTGGGAGGAAGCTGCTAAGGGAAGGGCTAAGCACCAGACTAATGAGCTGTATGTCAGAGCATCAGCCAGAGTGGAGCGGCATTTGGAAAGGTTCTCAACACAATCAAAGTAAGCCTAAGTTTCATTAGGTTGGTTGGATTTCCAGCTCTGCCACTTACTAACGGCATGCTCCTTGTGCCATAGTGTCCTCGCTTGTAAAATAGCAATAATAAAAATAGTGTATTCCTCACAGTGTTACGGAACACAAGTTCAAGTGCTTAATGCACAGTGACGACAAACAAACTGAATGATGAAGTCTGGAGCAGAGAAAGATGTATTTCAGGGACATGCAAGGAGATGAGTGGCTTGTGCCCAGAAACCTCCCTGTTCCTTGAAATGTTCAAGTAAAGCTGGATCATTGGAAAAGCAAGAGAGTTTCAGAAAAACATCTATTTCTGCTTTATTGACTATGTCAAAGCCTTTGACTGTGTACATCACAATAAACTGTGGAAAATTCTGAAAGAGATGGGAATTCCAGACCACCAGATCTGCCTCTTGAGAAATCTGTATGCAGGTCAGGAAGCAACAGTTAGAACTGGACATGGACCAACAGACTGGTTCCAAATAGGAAAATGGGTACGTCAAGGCTGTATGTTGTCACCCTGCTTATTTAACTTCTATGCAGAGTACATCATGAAAAATTCTGGGCTGGAAGAAGCACAAGCTGGAATCAGTATCACCGGGAGAAATATCAATAATCTCAGATACGCAGATGACACCACCCTTATGGCAGAAATTGAAGAGGAACTAAAAGCCTCTTGAAAGTGGAGAGTGAAAAAGTTGGCTTAAAGGTCAACATTCAGAAAACAAAGATCACGGCATCTGGCCCCATCAGTTCATGGGAAATAGATGGGGAAACAGTGGAAACAGTGTCAGACTTTATGTTTTGGGGCTCCAAAATCACTGCAGATGGTGATTGAGGCCATGAAATTAAAAGACGCTTACTCTTTGGAAGGAAAGTTATGATCAACCTAGAAAGCATATCAAAAGCAGAGATATTACTTTGCCAACAAAGGTCTAGTCAAGGCTATGGTTTTTCCAGTGATCATGTATGGATATGAGAGTTGGACTGTGAAGAAAGCTGAGCACTGAAGAATTGATGCTTTTGAACTGTGGTGTTGGAGAAGACTCTTGAGAGTCCCTTGGACTGCAAGGAGATCCAAAAGTCCATTCTAAAGGAGATCAGTGCTGGGTGTTCATTGGAAGGACTGATGCTGAGACTGAAACTCCAATTCTTTGGCCACCTGATGTGGAGAGTTGACTCATTTGAAAAAACCCTGATGCTGGGAGGGATTGGGGGCAGGAGAAGGGGACGACAGAGGATGAGATGGCTGGATGGCATCACTGACTCGATGGATGTGAGTCTGAGTGAACTCTGGGAACTGGTGAGGGGAAGGGAGGCCTGGCATGCTGTAATTCATGAGGTCACAAACAGTCAGACACGACTGAGTGACTGAACTGAACTGAAAAACATTTTTTAAAAAATCATTAAATTTATTTATTTTCTTAATTACAATACTGTATTTGTTTTGCCGTACATTGACATGAATCAGCCATAGGTGAACACAATCTCCCAATGCCGAAGCCCCCTCCCACCTCCCACCCCACATCCTAAGAGGCAAGGTGAGGGAGAGGTATGGTTTGTTGTTGCAAACTTTGCCAGAATCCTTTGTTCTTGCAACTGTCCAGTAGGTCAGGTCAAGATGTTCCTTTAAATCTCCAACAAGACAAATATTATTCTCTGTTTTGCAACTTTTTACCTCTGTATGAATTGAAAGATGTTACACCTTAAAGGCCAGAGTCTTAAAAAAATGGGCTATGCTGGATATGTCAGGCTATAGGCAACATTCTTAAAACAAAAGCACTAGAATGCAAGGGTAAAATAAACAAATCTAACAGGCAGTCAGATTTGTTCTTCCTTATTATTTGTTCTTCCCAATCACCAATAGATGATTGATATGATTAAATAAATTCAAGCCCAAGGGCTCATAGTGTATATGCTATACATGTTCCTATGTCCTTCAATATAGATATGCATGTGTATCACACACACACACACACACTCACAGACTTGGAGTAGGATGAAGGTTGTGGAGAGAAGTGGTGTGTGAGGGAGAAAAGTAGGACAGAGACAGCTCAGTTCAGTCGCTCAGTCATGTCCGACTCTTGGCGTCCCCATGAACCACAGCACACCAGGCCTTCCTGTCCATTACTAACTCCCAGAGTCCACCCAAACCCCTGTCCACTGAGTCAGTGATGCCATCCAACCATCTCATCCTCTGTTATCCCCTTCTCCTCCTGCTCTCAATCTTTCCCAGCACCAGGGTCTTTTCAAATGAATTAGCTCTTCACATCAGGTAGCCAAACTATTGGAGTTTCAGCTTCAACATCAGTCCTTTCAATGAACACCCGGGACTGATCTCCTTTAAGATGGACTGGTTGGACCTCCTTGCAGTCCAAGGGATTCTCAGGAGTCTTCTCCAACACCACAGTTCAAAAGCATCAATTCTTCAGCACTCAGCTTTCTTTATAGTCTAACTCTCACATCCATACATGACCACTGGAAAAACCATAGCCTTGGCTAGACAGACCTGAGATAGATAGAATTTAATTTTTTGTGCAAAGGGGGTTTACTGAAGGGCTTTAACAAAGGGAATGGGAACATGACAGAGGGAGGTTGCAGAAGTTGAGTCTAGCAGGGCAGTTATAAGGCTATTGTGAGAATATGGATAATGATGAAGGCTTGGATAAATGTCTGCTCAGTGCAACGTGAGGCATACTGAACCTCAGTCTAAGATTTCCTTTATACCATGTTCTTCATATCATCTTCACATCATGCTTCAGATCTTTACCACTGTAGCAATGGCTTTGGATTAATGATGGAATTAGGGAGTGAAATATTGAGTGACTCTTCATTTCCAAGAATGATTTATGTAATTCTTGTAGAGGCCTTTAGAGTAAGTTTCTCTTAGCTCTATTGTAAAAATAGGACCTTGAATCTTGGAGAAGTCAAGAAAGTTGTCTTAGGTACCCCATCTAGTAAATAGCAAAACCAGATATGAAACCTAGGTCTGTGAGACTTCAACAATATTTTCTTTTTCCTGCCCTATTGATCAATTCAGTTTCCTCAAGATCTAGTGGCAACATGAAGATGTATTTTCTTAGAAGTAACCTATGTCATCACCACTTAAAGCATTGATATTTGAGGGATTGAATTGCAGATCATGAGTGCTGGGATGGATTGGAAAAAGAGGAGATAGTGCCATGGAGTGGAGAAAGGAAGAGTCTTCTCCCTCAGCAATATTACTACCGTCACTGTTGGGCCCCCTTCCAGGCTGTTGTGGCCTCCAGGCAATAAGAGGTGGCATGAAGGCTGGGAAGCAGGGGGTGAGGGGGTGGGGAAGGGCAGTACCTCCTTTCTTCTGGTTGTTCCTGGAATCTTAATAAACCACTTGAGCATATCTTCTTGAAAAATTTCCAAATTTCTCATGAGACAACTAGATCAAGGCATGCCTTTTCAATAGTAACTTAGACTGCACGCTTATTCATGTCAGAAACCACCCTACTCTCCCAGTCATATACAATGTTTGAACATTATACTGTTGCCATAGCAGTGGGTGTACCCTTCTATTTTAGCTCATGACGTGCCATATTAGTGTCATGGCTCACCAGTTGTATGTGCCATGTCCCCTCACTCAGCACTAGGCTCCTAAGGCCTCAGTTCCTAATCCAGAGTCTGGTGCAGAGCCGGGGGAGGCTTCAGAATAGAGGAGGAAGACACAGGTGCAGACCTGCACACAAAGAATTTCAAGTAGAATTTGAAGTATGGCAGAACAGAAAACTTGGGGCCAACTTGCATCCCCTGGGCAGTAAACCATTGAATCAAAAAGTGAAAAGCATTACTGTAGGTGAGAAAGTGGGGTGTCAGCCACAAGAGTAGACTGGGGAGGAATGCAAAGTCCTCTGTGTATCCTAAACACTGTTAATACTCCTAATCCCTCTTAAGGAATTAACACAAGTAACATACCAGACATGATGGCATCCCTTTGTATACATTATCACTTTATATGGGTAAGCACATTTGATGCTCACAGCAATCTTCTCTGAAGGATGCAACTACCCCATTTTATAGATAAGGATATAAAATCTTCAAGATATAGAGCTGCCAACATGACCCAGTTAAGCTACAGTCATCACAGTTTAACATCCATGCTGTTATCTACATTATGATTCTTATTATTCTATGACTGACACCAGCTTGCTGTCTGTAGTCTCCACTAGGTTTTGGTAGAGACTGATTTCAGAAGACAGAGGTAGAAGCATTGATGGGGTGATGGGGGAGAGGGTCTGAGAAAGCTGAGGATTGGTGAAAATCCCTCTGTCTCTGGACTATTTCATTTTTGGGTCTCAGGTGTATTAGCAACCTTGGTTAGAACCACTTTATTTCATAGGAATAAATTATGAAATTGCATTTTAAAATTAATTACTAGAAAAGTATGGTTTCATTTTTATTTTCATTTCAAAATTTCAGCTTTCCAAAGAATATATCTAGCTCCTTGATCCAAAAGAAAAAAAAATCACTGTGTATGCTCAAGGTGAGGATTTTAATTGCTTGGTGAATAATAAAAAAAAATTGAGTTTTATCAAGTAGTTAATTCAAATAAGAATAATTTCAGCCCCTTCATACATCCATTCACCACCAACCCACCCACGTAAGATGGTATATAATGGATCTGTTTTAAACTGTAATTAAATAGCCTTAACATTCTCCTATTACAAAAGTAATAAAATATTTTTGTAAAAGTTTTTATGATGAAAGAATAGAAAAATATAAAAACACCTATAACAACACCTCCAAAGAATCACTATTATTATTTTAAATGCTGTTTTCAGAGCAGTTTACAGTCACAGCAGAATTAAGGAAAGTACAGAGGAAGGTATAGAAACTTCCAGTATACCTCTGGCTCTCACAAATACAAGTCCGCCTTCCCCATCATCAGTGTCCCCATCAGAGTGGTACATTTATTACAGCTAATGAACTTACACTGACAAACAACCATCACCCAAAGTCCACATTTTTCATTATGGTTTTGAAGAGGAAAATTTAAAAACTTTCACCCAGCTAGAAATAACCTCATGCTCATTCTGCTTCTGTAACTCAGTGCTGCTGCTGCTAAGTTGCTTCAGTCATGTCTGACTCTGTGTGACCCCATAGATGGCAGGCCACCAGGCTCCCCTGTCCCTGGGATTGTCCAGCAAGAACACTGGAGTGGGTTGCCATCTCCTTCTCCAATGCATGAAAGTGAAAAGTGAAAGAGAAGTTGCTCAGTCGTGTCCTACTCTTAGCGACCCCATGGACTGCAGCCTGCCAGGCTCCTCCATCTATGAGATTTTCCAGGCAAGAGTACTGGAGTGGGGTGCCCTGTAACTAGCTAGCTCCTTCTAAAGTCATGTGGGAAAGCCCAAACTATACAGAGCCTAATCCTCACCCTTTAGCAAGCTTCCCTGATTTAAAGACTTGATGGGATGACTTGTCCACTGAAGGACATTGGCCTGCTCCTGAAGGATTATATTGGATTTGTGACTAACACGTATTTTTTACCAGCCAACTGGTGGGGGCATGGTATTGGAGACTATCCATCCTTCATTTTTCCTACTTCCCCTAGCCCAAGGTGAGTCGTTGGGAGTCCCAGTTTATAAAGACAGAGGCCCCACCAAAATGCTCAGGTCTCTAAAGACTGGAGACTGGAAAGATGACAATGGCCTCCTGAATGCTTATCCAATACTATGGGCCAGCCGCAAGGGCAGAAGATGGGTCCTGGGGCTACTGAGCTGAAACTTACATCAGTCACCCTTGTCAATTACCCAGCCCCTGTAATCCTGTTTAACCCTGTTTGTGTAAAAGTCAGGTATCCCCCTGCTCTCCCCTAACTGCTGTTTCCTTGTGCACGAGACCCCTAGTTTGAACTAGCCTATTAACAATCAACACTGTCCACTAAAGTCTGGTGTCATGCACTGTCTATAAAAATTCTGTAACTTCTTTGTTCTGGGCACAGAACTGGAAGTGTTAACTCCTCTGGGCCCACCGGAGTAATGAACCTGCTTGCTCCAACTTTTCAAGCACGGTGCTTGGTTTCTCGATAATAAACCTGAATCTCCAACTCTCCGAGTGCGGTGCTTGGTTTCTTCATGGTCCAACCTCTGCAACAGTTCATTGTTGGTGTTGTATATTCTGTAAGTTTAGAGTAACATATAATAACATTCATCTTATCATTTCAGTATTGGTATTTTCACTGTCCTAGAAATCCGCTGTGCTCTGCCAATTCTAGAGGGTTGATTCCTCCGATCAACCCCTGGCCTTTACTGATCTATTTCCTGTCCCATAGTTTTGCTTTTCCTAGAATGTCATGCAGCTGGATTCATAGAGTAGCATTTTCAGGTTGACATTTTTTCATTAAGTAATACGTATTTGTTTTTGTTTGTTTCTTTCTTTTCATGGCTTGACAGTTCATTTCTTTTTAGTGCTGTGCAATATTGCGTTGTCTCAATGTACCACAGTTTAGTTATCCATTCACCTGGTGAAATGTATTTTGTTTGTTTATAAGATTTGGCAATTGTAAGTGAAGCTGCTGTAAACATCTGTGTGCAGGTGTTTGTGTGGACTCAAGTTTCCAACTCTTTTGAGTAAATACCACAGAGTTAGATTGCTAGATGGTATAAGTAGAATACATTTACCTTTTAAGAAACTACCAACCTGTCTTGCACGGTGGCTGTACCGTTCTGTGTCCCCACTCTCTGTGAAGGACACTACCTATTGCTCCACATCCTCCTACCTCAGTATTTGGTGGTGTCGGTGTTTCAGGGTTAGGCCATTCTAATAGGCGTACAGTTAACAGTACCTCATTATTTTAATTTGTATTTCTCAGGTGACATGTGATGTGGAGCATCTTTTCAGATGCTTATTTGCCATCTTTATATATTCTTTGGTGAGGTAAGACTTCTCATATTTGAAAGTTGCTTAGAGAGTAGTTCTTAAAAGTTCTCATCACACAAAAAAAATTCTATGTAAAAAAAATGTTAAATACACTTTTTGTGCTGCTGATTTTGCAATATATATAAATATCTAATCACTGTGTTGTACACTTGGAGCTAATATAATGTTGTAGATCAATTATGCATCAATAAAAAAGGAAAAGAAAATTCCTATTAGCTTTTTGACATACGATTTTCAGATTTGGTTATTCATATCTGTTACATAAGCTTACCTAAATCATAATGACCAGGACTTCCTTTTTGCTTTCACAATAATGAATATTCATTTTTATATGAAAACTAAAATGATACATACCATCAGCATAAGGTAAGGCAGGCATGATTATGTTACAAGATATTTGCCCTCTGTTCAAATAGTAAATCTGCTTTTACTGAATATTATTTTCCACTGAAACTAAGTTCAGTTCAGTTCAGTCACTCAGTTGTGTCCAGCTCTTTGCAACTCCATGGACTGCAGCATGCCAGGCTTCCCTGGTCCATCACCAACTCCCAGAGCTCACTCAGACTCATGTCCATCGAGTCAGTGATGCCATCCATCTCATCCTCTGTTGTCTCCTTCTCCTGCCTTCAATCTTTCCCAGCATCAGGGTATTTCCCAGTGAATTAGTTCTTCTTTGGCCATATCAGGAGGCCAAAGTATTGGAGTTTTAGCTACAGCATCAGTTCTTTCAATGAATATTCAAGACTGATTTCCTTTAGGATTGGCTGGTTTGTCCTTCTTGCAGTCCAAGGAACTCTCAAAAGTCTTCTCCAACACCACAGTTCAAAAGCATCAATTCTTCAATGCTCAGCTTTCTTTACAGTCCAACTCTCACATCCATACAGGACCACAGGAAACCATAAACCTAACGGAAACCCAACGGAACCTAAAGTAAAACATCAGATTCCTTTTCAACACACGTCTAGGAAAAACTGCACTTTTCAGTCAGCATTGAAATAATGAACTATATTTTTCATCTCTGACCTTGAGCTGGAGATGATGGGAGAAAATGACTCTAACTATCAGAAGCAAGTTAATAAGGAGGATAAATCATGAGAGACTATTACAACCAGGCATCTGACACAATACAGCCTGACAGAAAGGTGCTTGTGGTATTCGCATCTTGTCCCCTCAAGCAAAAGCTATCACTAATGAGAGGTTTCACGTCTAGACTGATGATCAGTTCACTCTGAGTATGTGATGGTTGCTTGTAAATATTTCCCCTGAGTCTAATTACACTGGGTCTGGTCTATATGTTTCCCCTTGAGTCAGTACCCTATAGATGTCAGGAACATTTCAATTAATTGAACAACAGCTAAGACAAGAAAGAGGGAGAACAGTCTGAGGATGTGCACTGATTTTCCTTCCTCTCTCTCTTTGTGCCTAGAATCGGACGTTGCTGACTTCGATGGTCGAAGCTCCCTACTTTACAGGTTCAATCAGAAGCTGATGAGTACTCTCAAAGATGTGATTTCCTGAAGTTCAAGAGCATGCAAGCAGATGGGGTCCTCTTCCATGGAGAAGGACAACGGGGAGACCACATCGCCCTGGAGCTCCAGAGAGGGAGGCTCGCCCTGTACCTCAACTTGGGTAGGGTCAAGCTTTGCCCCGTCCCTGGCCATGTTGGGCTATGGGGAACTCCTTTTGTAGCAGGTTATCCTCCTACTGTGTCAGTTAGAAGTTGCTGTATCACAGTTGAAGTGACATATTTTCCTTATTCAAACTGGAGAAGAAAAATCCACATTTTTAAATGTTTAAGCCATAAATAGCATTTTTAAACAAGGTAATTTTAGTAGGTAGGGAGAGATATGGAGAAGGCAATGGCAACCCACTCCAGTACTCTTGCCTGGAAAATCCCATGGACATAGGAGCCTGGTAGCCTGCAGTCCATGGGGTCATGAAGAGTCAGACACAAGTGAGTGACTTCATTTTCACTTTTCACTTTCATTCATTGGAGAAGGAAATGGAACCCCACTCCAGTGTTCTTGCCTGGAGAATCCTGGGGACGGTGGAGCCCTGTGGGCTGCTGTCTATGGAGTCACACAGAGTCAGACACGATTGAAGTGATTTAGCAGCAGCAGCAGGGAGAGATACAGGTTAATTTTTATTCCTTCCTTCCTTCCTTTCTTTCTTTCTCCACATATTTCACTTCTTTTTTTAAGAAACAAACTGTAGTTTGAGTACGTTTGAACACACACACAAGCACACATATTACAATATAATAAGGTTTGCTCACCATCTATTATACTTGTTACACTTATGAAAGTTAAGTTCCTGGGGAAAAATGGAAAAGATACATTTTAATTTTTGTTTGTTTTGTAAGGGATCAAGGGGTCATGTGCATGGCATCTATGTTTCTGGGCATTATCATGTCTTATTAAAGGAAACTCTGTTTTGTTTTTTGTTTATTCCAAGTGTCCAGGCTGTGCTAGGGTGAGCCCTATATTTGCCAAATGCCAGCAAATTTAGTACAGAATGCCCTCCCACTTTCTATCTGTCTAGGACTCAAGCCTCCTGCTGTGGGTTGGCATCCACTTTCCTGCCTCACTACTGGCAGGCCTGCATTTCTTGATAATCAATTAAGAGATGGTCAGACTCCTTTATGTGAAAGGTACTCTGTAAGCAAGCATGGGCCAAGTACAGAAGGCAGAAAGTAGAACTCCCAAATTCACAAAGGGAAACCAAGAAGCTCTACTGGAGAAAAGGAACTAGGAAAAAAGTGTTAGGGTGATGAAAAAGGAAGAGACCACTTTCTGTAAGAATGAGTTTCTGCCTCCCATTGGGTATGTATTAGTGTTAGGGGAAGGGATGGAGAGTATACTTGGAAAGTATATTTTGTGGAAGATAATTATCACCTACTGCTGAGTATTTCTGATCAAATAGTAAAGAAAGAAAGTCATAGCAGAATTCAGTTTGTAGGCTTAAGTTGCATAAAAGCCTAGAAATATCACAGATAATTTGTTGTCCTTTAATAGTTATTATTTAGTAATAAGTTCTTTTACTAATTAGCATAAGAATGAAGATTATTATGAACTCATCCCCAAAGCCAAGCAATGGAGATACTTATTTTGAGGCATTTCTTAGCATTTCCTTAGCCTCCGTGTTGGACATTGGCAGTGCTAGCAAGGAGAGCCTGTGGATCCCAAGTTTAGCTCATTAAATTGATATCTAATGCACTAAACTAAATACACAGCAAAGGCATCTTTAGAGTCTCACTCAGAGGAGAGCTAAAGAGGATTCACTAGTCACCTAATCAGTTTTGTCCACATACCTAAAGAAATTTATCAGTGAAGTATATGAAAGATGAACATATTCAGCAGAAACATATCAGTCTATTAACTGGTGTTCAATTTTCATGAAAGGAGAATGGATGGGGTAACTTCCTCCCTAACACCCAGTGACAAGTCATTTATGGAGCATTGTGGGTTGTGGATAAAGCTATTGTGATTACCCCTCTGAAATTCTGCCCCAACAAGCATAATACAATGATGTACAGCAGTTTCAGTGATAGTAAAGCAGGATGGAAAGAAAAAGGTGTTCTCATGTAACAGATTTTACTTGTAGACAGGTGCCAGCTATTTATTTTGGGGGAAAGTTCATAACTTCCAAACCTCAATTTACTTATTTCTAACATAGGATATTATTAATAACTATCTAGTAGGGCATGAATGTGAAAACTAAAAATATTCAAAATGAATTTTCTGTGATCCAGTCCACTGTGCTCAGTCATGTACAACTCTTTGTGGCCCCACGGGCTATAGCCTTCTGGTCTTCTCTACCCATGGGATTTTCCAGGCAAGAATACTGGAGTGGGGTGCCACTTCCTACTTTAGGGGCTCTTCTAGACTTAGGGATAGAGCTTTCATCTCTGACGTCTCCTGCATTGGCAGGTAGATTGTTAACCACTAATGCTGCCTGAGAATTTTCTGTCAGTAAATAAGCACAGTGAAACTCCTCATATTACTCATTATTCAACTAACGATATCTGAATGTCCCACATCCTGTAGTTTGCTAGTCTTCCTGGAAAGAAATGGGTCTATTAAGATGAAGAAGACACTCTCCTGCCATGATATAAAGACAGAACAATTCTCTTTCCAGATTTCCATTTAACCCATATTTCTAACTGTGTTGGTGATAATGGGAAATCTTATTTAGTGAATTATTTGGTAGTAAAAATATGTTTAGTCTTTATTCTACAAAGTCTGGAAATTTTCTTCAGTTTTTGGATTTACTCATTGCCATGAGTTCACCATGATTGAATATTTTCTGTACTTACCTCCTTTAAACAGTTAACCAGCATACCTATTAAATAGCACAGTTTTTTATGTTCCTTCTCTGGAGAGACACTGACATATATTAGTATGTTAGCTCAGCATATCCCTGTCATAGCCAGCAAATCTTTGGAAGCACTGAGTTAAGGGGAAAGGGGGAATGGTAATAGCTTTGATTTGCCCATAAGAGAAAATCTATAACATAGGTTATACAAGGGCAAGATAACATTGTGTTCATGGCTGTAGTTCTGGAAACTAGGAGAACACCTACCTGAAGTAAGTACTCCAGGCCAATTGAGTTATTGGGAAAAGCGGTTTTCATCTCACCTATCAGAACCTGACACAAATGCACATTTCTATCATTTGGCTTGCTCATCTCCAAGCCTGAGCTACTCTTCCTCCTGTGATCTCCACAATGTGCAGTATCCTATCCAATCCTCAAAGTAGCCCATTATGTACATAACCATTAGCTCCAATTTACCTATATGGAATATTAAACTGGAGGAATATATGTCAGCTGCTCAAATGATGCAGCTAGTAATCAGTGTCATCACAGTTAAAATCTAGTCATTTTTACTGTCTTTTAAACTTATTTTCAGATTATAAAATATGTCAGTTTTAGAAAACTTGAAGAAAAATTATAAATAAGAGGAAAAAAGTCACTCAAAATTCTACAACCCAGTCATCCTTCTATTAATTTTGGTGTATTTTCCAGGTGTTTTTCCTTAGCTATTTATATAAAAATTTTACATTTATGTTCTTTCCAAATTTATGTTTCTTTCCACACAACCTTCAAAGTAGAAAGAGTTTATATTATCCATAATCAAGGACTTTTTTAAAGAAATGAATCAAGAAAGGGAAAAATGAAGAGAGAAAGGAAGAATCTAAAAATTCAACTTAATGGGCTAAAAATGGGGTTGGGCCAGTGAAGGAGGAAGTTTCTCTCTTCCCAGCTGATGTGGACACTAACAGTGTTCCCTGTAGGGACAGTTTTCCAATGCATGTTCCTTTTCTAAACTGTGACTTTACAATTCAGTGCTTTAGGCTGAGTGGAGTGATTCAGTACCATGGACAGCTACAGAAGCGGGCCTTTGGAGATGCATGGTGTGCTGTGATTCCTCACAAGTGATGCTCTTTGCTGATATTCTGATTCATATTACTCAGTTAACTCTGTGGCAATTGACTTGAAAAGACAGTTTCAGTGCTTCAGTCAAACTAGGCCTTCCCCTTTGACTGTTTTCTTAGGGGTACAATGATGATTTTTCTAGAGCTACTAATGTGAAAGAAATTTCTTCTCTCAATCAATAAGGAAGTTAATAGAGATTCCTCTTTCCACTCTTTGCACATCTCATTCAGATCACCTGTGGCAGTTTGCCCTCTGTAGAATTACAACAGCACAAACTCGTACATGCGGGTGGTAAAATCAAAGAGCAGAGGCATTATATGACTGGGAAATTGTGGTAAGAACTAAACAAAACATCAGTCGCACACACAGGTCATTCATCCCTACAAGAGCCCAGTGCTTTTGAACTGAGGCAGATTGTGCAATAAGGCAGTCATAGGAAAGTGAGAACCTTGAAATAGCATACACATGTGTGGAGCACACTGCCCTTGAGGGAGCCAAGCATAGGTTCAAAGGCAAAGCATCTCACTGCGTAACCAACTTACAGAGATTATCTTGGATATCACTGAATACTCTGCACCTACTCTAGGGAGCCCAGTGAATGTTTACTTTAGCTTTTTCAAATTCGAGCATTTTGATCGTCAGTGATATCCAGTTAGTTACCCTGGGTCATAGAGATCAGGTAGTTGCATAGCCATTGACCCAAGATTAGAACCCTCACCAACTCAAACACAAGATCTTGACATTAATCATTAAAATGGTATAAACTTTCATTGAAAAAAATTAAAAAATAAAATGGTATAAACTTTCATTGAACAAGTAGGTATTGAATATTAAGAAGTTGCTGTTCATGTGTTAAAATGTTGAGAATGGAGAGACCACGGTGGGATAGAGGAGTCCAGAAAGTCTTCTTGGATCCAACTTCAATTAACTGGAGATTTTATTATGACGAGGAAAGAAAGACAGAAATTTCAGACGAAGTGTCAGTGTGGTAATTGGCACCACATTTTATATAAACTGTGTCATTCATGTATAGGAATTCATTGAGCAAGTATATTCAGCTAAGCACTGAGCTATGCACTGGGGCTCACCAGTTCTGATTTTCAAGGAGGTCCCAGCCTGGTAAAACAATTATTGTGATTGACTTTCTAACTTTGTAGTAGTAACCAAAAATAAATATCTATGTATCATCAAAACCATATTTTTTAAGATAACAAAGTCACAAAAGATAGAGGCAACTTAGGAGTCAGATTGAGCAATGACCCTAAGTCCAGAGAATGTTTTATTGAATAAAACTTTAGAATTTTTTTTTTAAGAACTAAGGACATGAATTACGTTTCTTTAGTGACACAGCAGGATTTGCTCTGGTTTGAGGGTCAAGTCCACTGTAATCACATGGCTTCCTGTTAGTTTTTATTTTCTTCAGAAGACTTCATTTGAGTACTTGAGGACATTCATCAGCCCTGAATTTTGCTAAACAGGGTTCTATATAATCCTGAATAAACTAGAGAGGTGAAATTTGCCTTCACCCTCTACATCATATCCTTCCCTCTTTGGGTTGTCACATTTACTTTTTCCAGAACTCTCTGCTTGCTGATCCATCAAATCCCTTTCCTGGTATTCTTAGTAAGCTAAATAAACTCACATGTGTGTATGGTGGGAGGCAGATGGCCAGAACATAAGGAATAAAGGTATCAATTTTTCCAATAAGAGTAAGCAGTAAGAGTATTTAGCTTTGGAGTCATAGCTCAGGGTATAACCTCAATTCTTTGTGACCTTGGGTATATCCTGTGGCTTCACTGAGGTGAAGCTTTTTGTAAGTCTGTGTTCAGGAATAGCAAAAACAACCTATGTAAAATACTTACCTCACTTTAACAAAAAGAAGCTTAAAAATACAAGTGAATACCAGCATTGAAAGCCTGAACAACTAAATGTGAGAAAGTTAAGGCATTGGGGACCTCCATGCAAATGGCCCTCTATTTCATCAACAACAAATCTTTCCAAGAGTGACTTTCTGTTGAAATACAATATTGAAAGAGAAAGTTTGTGTTCTCATTTGCTCAAGCTATATGAAGTCTATAGATTGTGAAAGGTAAAGTGCCATCCATATTTAAACCATTAAGACCAATCAAGGTGATTTAATCAAAGGAGATTTTGAAGTGAAAACACAATATACATGCTAAGGATCGAGAAAAAAGCTAGTGCCAAGGGTGAAGAATTTGATATGCTTATCCACAGTATGTTTGGGGTGAGGTAGGGGACGAGGAGGAGAAGAGCAAGTTAGAAATGTTTTGCAGATATTTTAAACTTCCTGTAAAATTTTTCATATGCCTTAGGGTTTTGAGCAATTACATAGTTTCATTTTAACTATCTCAAACTACATGAAAACAAGTTTTAATTTAATAAGTAATTCATTTTTTTCTCTAATGTGTTTCTGGCCTAAAAGACACCATCTGTAGATTTTTATTGTCTTTGTGTCCTCCACAATTACCCATAGGTGTTTTTATCTTGCCTTAATAAATTGGAAACTAGTTAAAACTTGTAGTTGAACCATAATTGCCACTGAGATACGATTTGAAGTATATATTATAGAATGAAGAGTTTGATAATCTTTTGAGAATGAATTTTTTTGTAATTTCTAATAATGAACACTTCTAGGTAAAATGGAAACTTTTCTAGGACTAACTTTTTTCTTCATAGTTAACACCTTATATAGATGTATTTTGAAACATCCTACTTGATGAATAGCAGAATTTCCTGTTTATCCAACTGTTAAAGTGGAGTGATTTCCACTCAGTTTGTTTCAATACATGTGTTCTTGCCTGGGAAATCCTATGAACAGAGGAACCCGATGCACCTATAGCCCAGGGGTTTGCAAAATAGGTGGGTGTGACAATGATTAAAACAAAAAGATTCCTGTGCATTAACATAAAATGATTCATGGAGAGGGTAAAATATGTTCATGTCTGCCATTTTTAAATTAAAAATATACTTGTAATGCAGGAGATATTCAATAATTCACACATCAGTCATATAGTTAGCCATGCAGGTCGAGGATTATGCTTTTAATGAAGTTTAGTTTTGTTTCCTAATATCAAAAATATTAATACTCTACAATGTATAAAGAAAAGAAAAAGAATAAAAACTAAAATTACAGTCAGTTTGACCTCTTCATAATTAAACTCATCTTTTGAAGCAGGAATAAAAGTGTAGAAAATATCAAAGTATTTAATTTTAATCCTTGTTTTTCTCTATTAAAAAAATCAAAATATCACTAAAACCCACCCAAACAACACATAATAACAAATAAGTAGGGGAAAAGATATGATTCCTTTACTTTTTCTTTTGTGACTTTCATTGGTTTTACAGTTTCAAATGTTTAATGTTTTTACATATTAATAAATTCTTAAATGCCTTTTTAACTTTTTAAGGAAAAGGGAAGGGCATATAAAATTTAAAGTGAAGGCTCTAATATTAAATTTATTTGGGTATATTAACTTAGAGCTAATAGTTTATAAGACACAGTAAATCTCTTTCAACTAGTCATTAGTCCTTGGGCATGTTTTATTTTATAAATAAAAATTGATTCTGTGTGTGCGTGTAGAAGAGGGAGGGGAAGAGAGGCAGACACAAGTTTTTGTTTTGACTGGTAGTGCTTTTCATCCACTTGCTGGAGCAAACTTCCTAAAAGTCATTTCTCAATAAGTCTTTCTTTTTCATGTCCATTCCAGCATCCAAATGACATTCTAGGCTACCATATGTCAACAGCCTCTTACCACCTGTAAATCTGTCCTTCTTGTGCTTTCTTTGCCTGTGCCCCTCATCCTCCATCCACATGACTGCCAGTTTTCCTGCCAGCCTTGCCTTCTAATCAAATTCCCATGCTGCTGCTGCTAAGTTGTTTCAGTCATGTCCGACTCTGTGCGACCCCATACACGGCAGCCCACCAGGCTCCCCTGTTCCTAGGATTCTCCAGGCAAGAACACTGGAGTGTGTTGCCATTTCCTTCTCCA
The DNA here is from genome assembly GCA_917880005.1 of Nanger dama. Classification (NCBI taxonomy): domain Eukaryota; kingdom Metazoa; phylum Chordata; class Mammalia; order Artiodactyla; family Bovidae; genus Nanger; species Nanger dama. The sequence goes on along the minus strand of CAKJTW010000004.1, from coordinate 60,767,354 downwards.
ATGCATGAAAGTAAAAAGTGAAGGTGAAGTCGCTCGGTCGTGTCTGACTCTTAGTGACCCCATGGACTGCAGCCTACCAGGCTCCTCCATCCATGGGATTTTCCAGGCAAGAGTACTGGAGTGGTGTGCCATTGCCTTCTCCATCAAATTCCCATACAGCTGCCAAAATAACTTTCTTAAAATGTTAGTCTGAGCCAGTAATCCCTGACTTACTAATTCGCCAGTGGCTCCCATTTCTTAAAGGTAAAACACAAGCTGTAAATCAGCTCACAGTAGCAACTGATCCTAGGTGGTATCAGCCAACTCCACATGGTCATAGCACTCTGCTGCATGTAATCCCTCTGTGGGGTTCTCCTGAACCCCTAGCCTTGGCAGGTGCTTTTCCTGATTAGGTAAAAATGCTCCTTGTTCTGGCCAACTTTCAGGCCTGGCCTCCCTCTATAATGTAACATCCACAGCTTCCTACCCTGCATTTTCTTGGTTCCTTAACTGCTGTTAAGACAAGCAGCATGCTTCTTATCAACTCACTTATTGTATCTCCACGTTAAAACCTTTAGAGAGGGAAGTGTGCCTTTTAACTCTTTATCTCCTGTGTACAGCATTTGTCACTGTAAGCAAGACAGATAGCTATCAATATCATTTTATGGGTGGATTGATAGAAAAAGAAAGGAAGGAAGAAAGGAAGAGAGAGAGGAAGGAAGGAAGGGATGGAGGGAGAAGGAAGAGAAAGTAAAGATATAATAATATATCTGCATAATTTGACACATTGCAAGAACTCAAAGGATGTGGAACAAATCAATATGTCATTGAACAAATCAATTAAAGTCAGCTATGAACTCATCAGCTTTTATTTTTCAATTACAATCAGTTGGATCCCATCCCCTCACCCCCATAGGAAGCAACAAAGTGTTATTTCATGCAGGAAGTGGTGACTTGGGGCCATAATGGAGGTGGGTGTGAGCAACCCACAGGGGAAATGGCAGCTTCTGGCCCCTGATTGCCACGCTGTGGAGCAGACTGCTGCAGCTGTTCTACACATTTTGGGAGAGACAAGAGAAACATTTAGCTTTCAGTTACTAAGGGTACTGAATACATAAAATACTTAAAAATTGGAAGATTTACATATAAGTAAAATTAGTTGCATTGAACTGTTCATTTTGCTAAGTTTGAGCCATTCTGTAGGAAAGAAAAAAAAAAGCTAAAGCTCATCTTTTTGACAGAAGGATACAGGCAAGAGCACCATAAAACTAGAGGAGAGATGAAGAGAAGGGGAACCAGAGGCACTTGATTGAAAAATGTACCTCTCACATCCTCCCAAGAGGTGTGTTCCAAACTCAGCTTGGGTTGAATGACCCATGCCATGATCAGAGTCAAAAATGTGACTGGATCTGAATCTGAGCCCTGGATACATCTCTGCCTAGGAATGCTTAACCTCACCAGACATCAGCTTCGTAGTTTGCTAAATGCAGAAAATCATTTTGCCTTACAGCATCAAACTTGGAGATTATACAATCTGTACTTGAATGCCCTTGATAGAGTAGTAATTTGAAAATTGCAGCTAAAATGATCATTTCCTCTCTGTTGCCTTTGCCTACATATTTACCTAACTCAGTGGGCCCACTGTCTTCCCTCTACTTATCTAGCATTCACTCTTCTGCTAAAGTACAAGCTCAAGATTCACTTTCTCTCTTCAAGAGCCAGTCAAGTGTAAAGAATATGCATTGTTTCTAAATGTGATGAGTTCTATTTTCAATATTATGCATACAACTATCAAGATTTGATTTCTCTTATTATGTAATTACACCAGACCTAAAACATGTTCTTTCATGTCTAAAAGGGAGTGTAGATGTCAGCTGATGGAGAACTTGGTCCTGGAATCTGTGGGGAAGAGTTGGTATTCCATCCCAAGCCCAGGACAGTTCTGGATCTGTAGAGAGAGAATCATCCTTTACTTTGGATAGAGAGAGTTGGCCTTGCTTGCAGAATATTCTATTTATAGCACTGCAGGCTTCCCTGGGGGTACAGATGCCATCTTTTCTTCCTGTTCTCTTCACAGATGACAGCAAACCTCGTCTCAGCAGCAGCCCACCCTCGGTCACCCTGGGGAGCCTACTGGATGACCAGCACTGGCACTCCGTCCTCCTGGAGAGAGTTGGCAAACACGTGAATTTCACCGTGGACAGGCACACACAACACTTCCGCACCAAGGGCGAGGCAGATGCTTTGGACATTGACTATGAGGTGAGTTTTCTGTCCCTATGAACACCTGAGCTCCTTGCTCAGGATCAGTAAGAAAATAAGTAAGCAGATGAGCAAGTGAGAAGATGTGGGATCTTGAAAATCTTACATTTGAGCATCTCCTCACCCCCATCTAAGTCTAGGTAGCTAACCATGAAGGAGCCCATGGAGAGAGTCTGAGCTGTGAGCCTGGAGAAAATGTTTTGGCAAATATGGTGGTGACTCAGAAACTTACAAGGCATCATGCAGTCATTATGAAAGATTCAGTTATATAAACTTAAAATCCATCAAAGTATTTTAAAAAGTACTAAATTCATTCATTCCTAGTTACTTTAATATATCTATCTATTTCCATCTATCTATATGTATTTGAGGTTATTTACTTCTGTTGTATCTGTGTCGTAGAGATACAGTCTATTTGATTGCTACAGTGCCTCTTTTCCTAACTTCAAGTTGAGTGACAATCTTTTGATAGTTTGAAATTCATCATGGTGGGAATATTTATACCATAGATATTGGCAAGTCCTATAAATCAGGGGTTGATGTATTTCTTTGTTGATTTTCTAGACTAGAGACTGGAAAAACCATATCCTGCAGGGCAAGTTTGGCTTGAAGCCTGTTGCCTTCAGCCTGTCAAGTGTTGTTTTAAAAATTAAGGGAAGAAGAATAATATGTGACAGAGACTGTATGTAATTATGGATAAAATAGTTCCATGAAAAATCAACAAAAGCAGTCTATAAAAATCAGTTGGTTTATGGAATTTATAATTTATTGTATATTTTATTATTATTTGTAAATTGTATGCACATCAGTTATATCAGTAAAATAACATAATATCTGAATGCATTCATGTTCCCACACACACATGCATGTACAGAGATGTGTGTGTGTCTGTATCTATGTGTATGTATTACACCCTGAACAGCCAGATTTTAAACATTTATCAACACATCACTTGGAGGCAGAAGAGAATGACTTTTTGCAGAGTAGTGACATGGCCAGACTTATGTTTTAGAGGAGTCATTCTGAATGTTTGATTCAGGGGCCAGTCCAATTAATATCCTCCAGAATCAAACCCACAGAATCAGAAACTCAGGAAAGATGGCCTCAATCATTCAGTTTTTAAAAATCCTCTAGGAGACTCTGATGCACCCTAATGTTTGAGAACAACTATTTTAGAGCCATTACTCTGAAAGTAGTTCTGAAGTTACTCCATAGCCTAGATCTGTCTATAGGTGGATGGTTGCTGGACAGATGGTTGGAAACCCTGTTAGGAGACAAGGTCAGTTGACAGTGGATATATACTAGATATACTAGAACAGTGGAGGTGGAGTTAAATGACTGAAAACTTAGGATCTGACTTTTTTTCCCCCATCACTATTATGAATTATAAGAAAGATCTCCTCTTTTGATCGCAATCTTTATTTAGCATACTGTTGATAAGTTATGCTATTTATTAACTTCAAAAAAATTTGTCACTTTTTGATTCAGGATGCAATATCAGGTAGGTAGTTTTGTTTTTGTTTTTAAGTTGCTAATAACTAGAAATCTATGACTATCAATTATTCTCCTTTGTCAACATCATTTAAGTGATTGAAAACACAAAAAATACACATAATGTTGAAATTATCTTAAAGAGATCTTTTTGAACTTGAGGACAACAAAAAACACAAAATCAAGTTTCAGTAATTCCCCAAATACTTGAATTCTAATGGCCTGAGAGGTGATTCTAAAAGTCACCCAGTTGCTCGATTTAACATTTACTTTCAGGTTAATCTCTACTTATCCATGGTCTCCAATATAGAGAATCTGTATGAAATTACAGCATAGTAGCATTAAAGTGAATGTCAGTATTTATAAGAGAAACTCAATGATGTTCTTTAATTTATGAAATTGAAATCGATTTCTTCTAGAAATTCTTGAGTGTTTTGGTACCTTGTAAAAAGTATTTGCTAGGAAAAAACACCTTGAACTATTTCTATGAGGCACCTCTGCTTCAGATAAGCCACACCCCTCCCAAGGATGCAGCCAGTTTGCTCACATCAGTATGAAAGAAGACAGACTGGCCATAACGGTGACATTAGAATGGCTGCACCGGCTCAAGAGAGTTAGGTGCTGGAGAAGTCTCTGAGACAGCTGGAGCTATCCAGCCTTGAAGATTCACCTGCAAGGCTGTGTGGAGAGAAAGGAGCCTGTGTCGTAATCACCACTTCACCCCTAAGTAGTTGGAAAAAACCTGGAAAGCGAAAACTCTTAGCTTCAGTTGCCCAGAAGCAATATGAGCATCATTATTGCTAAACAGGATATCTGAATCTAAGGTCTATTTCTAAAATTGAAGTAATACGTGATTTACAACTTTGTGTCACTTTCTGGTATACAGCAATGTGATTCAGTTATAACATATTCATTTTCATATCTTTTCCATTATGGTTTATTACAGGATATTGAATATAGTTCTAAGTGCTATACAGTAGGTCTTTGTTATTTATTTATTTTATATTTAGTGGTGTATATATTAATCCCAAATTCCTAATTTATCCCTTTTCCTCCTTTCCCTATTGGTAACCATAAGCTTGTTTTCTATGACTGTGAGTCTGTTTCTGTTTTGTAAATAAGTTCTATTGCATCATAGTTTAGATTCCACATGTAAGTGATATCATCATAAGATATTTGTCTTTGTCTTTCTAACATATCTCATTTAGTATGATAATCCCTACATTCATCCATGTTGCTGCAAATGGTATTATTTCATTCTTTTTATGGCTGAGTAATAGTCAATGCATATATGTATCACAAAATGAACATTTAGGTTGCTTTCATGTCTTGGCTATTGTGAATAGTGCTGCAGTGAACATTGGGGTGAATGTATCTTTTTGAGATATGGTTTTCTCCAGAAATACTCCTAGGAAACTAAGATCATGGAATCTGGTCCCATCATTTCATGGGAAATAGATGGGGAAACAATGGAGATAGTGACAGACTTTACTTTGCGGGGCTCAAAAATCACTGCAGATGCTGACTGAAGTCATGAAATTAAACAACGCTTGCTCCTTGGAATAAATCTTATGACCAACCTAGACAGCATATTAAAAAGCAGAGACATTACTTTGCCAATGAAGGTCCGCCTAGCCAAAGCTATGGTTTTTCCAGTAGTCATGTATGGATGTGAGAGTTGGACTGTGAAGAAAGCTGAGTGCTGAAGAGTTGATGCTTTGAACTGTGGTGCTGGGGAAGACTCTTGAGAGTCCCTTGGACTGCAAGGAAAACAACGAGTCCATCCTAAAGGAAATCAGTCCTGAATATTCATTGGAAGGACTGATGCTGAAGCTGAAACTCCAATATTTTAGCCACCTGATGTGAAGACCTGACTCACTGGAAAAGACCCTGATGCTGGGAAAGATTGAAGGCAGGAGGAGAAGGGGAGGAGAAGGGAATGACAGAGGAAGAGATGGTTGGATGGCATCACTGTCAGGACATGAGTTAGAGTAAACTCTGGGAGATAGTGATGGACAGGGAGGCATGGCATGCTGCAGTCCGTGGGGTTGCAAAGAGTCGGACATAGCTGAATGACTGAACTGAACTGATTCCTAGGAGTGGGATTGATGGATCATATGGTAGCTATTTTTAACTTTTTAAGGAACCTCCATACTGTTTTCCATAGTGGCTACACCAATTTATGTTCCCACAACAGCATAGGAGGTCCTTTTTTCTTCACATCCTCTCCAGTATTTGTCATTTGTAGACTTTTTAATGACAGAAAATCTATGGTGTATTTTATAACAATGTTGTCTATTAATCAGAACCTAGGGAAAGACTAGAGATCTCTTCAAGAAAATTAGAGATACCAAAGGAAATATTTCATGCAAAGATGGGCTTGATAAAGAACAGAAATGGTATGGGCCTGAGAGAAGCAGAAGCTATTAGGAAGAGATGGCAAGAATACACAGGAGAACTGTACAAAAAAAAAGAGGTTTACAACCCAGATAATCACTATGGTGTGATCACTCACCTAGAGCCAGACATCCTGGAATGTGAAGTCAAGTGGGCCTTAGAAAGCATCACTATGAACAAACTAGTGGAGGTGATGTAATTCCAGTTGAGCTATTTCAAATCCTGAAAGATGATGCTGTGAAAGTGCTGACTCAATATGCCAGCAAATTTGGAAAACTCAGCAGTGGCCACAGGACTAGAAAAGATCAGTTTTCATTCCAATCCCACATAAAGGCAATGCCAAAAAATGCTGAAGCTACCGCACCACTGAACTCATCTCACACGCTAGTAAAGTAATGCTCAAAATTCTCCAAGCCAAGCTTCAGCAATACGTGAACCGTGAACTTCCAGATGTTCATGCTGGTTTCAGAAAAGGCAGAAGAACCAGAGATCAAATTGCCAACATCTGCTGGATCATGGAAAAAGCAAGAGAGTTCCAGAAAAACATCTATTTCTGCTTTATTGACTATGCCAAAGCCTTTGACTGTGTGCATCACAATAAACTGTGGAAAATTCTGAAAGAGATGGGAATACCAGACCATCTAACCTGCTTCTTGAGAAACCTGTATGCAGGTCAGGAAGCAACAGTTAGAACTGGACATGGAACAACAGACTGATTCCAAATAGGAAAAGGAGTCACCGTGCTTATTTAACTTTTACACAGAGTACATCATGAGAAACGCTGGGCTGGAAGAAGCACAAGCTGCAATCAATATCACCAGGAGAAATATCAATAACCTCTGATATGCAGATGACACCACCCTTATGGCAGAAAGTGAAGAGGAGTTAAAAAGCCTCTTGATGAAAATGAAAGTGGAGAGTGAAAAAGTTGGCTTAAAGCTCAACATTCAGAAGACTAAGATCATGGCATCTGTTCCCATCACTTCATGGGAAATAGATGGGGAAACAATGGAAACAGTGTCAGACTTTATTTTTTGAGGGCTACAAAATCATTGCAGGTGGTGATTGTAGCCATCAATTACAAGACGCTTACTCCTTGGAAGAAAAGTTATGACCAACCTAGATAGCATATTCAAAAGCAGAGACATTACTTTGCCAACAAAGGTCCATCTAGTCAAGGCTACGGTTTTTCCAGTGGTCATGTATGGATGTGAGAGTTGGACTGTGAAGTAAGCTGAGTGCCAAAGAATTGATGCTTTTGAACTGTTGTAGAAGACTCCTGAGAGTCCCTTGGGCTACAAGGAGATTCAACCAGTCCATTCTGAAGGAGATCAATCCTGGGTGTTCATTGGAAAGATTGATGCTGAAGCTGAAACTCCAGTACTTTGGCCACCTTGTATGAAAAGTTGACTCATTAGAAAAGACCCTGATGCTGGGAGGGATTGGGGGCAGGAGGAGAAGGGGACGTCAGAGGATGAGATGGCTGGATGGCATCAAAGACTCGATGGACATGAGTCTGAGTGAACTCCGGGAGTTGGTGATGGACAGGGAGGCCTGGCGTGCTGTGATTCATGGGGTCACAAAGAGTCGGACATGACTGCGCAACTGAACTGAACTGAACTGATGTTATTTATATAACAGGATATCTGCTATGAGGTCATATGTACATGTTTGAGTCTTGCTAACGCTGGTAGAAGAATGATTGAACTCAGATCCCTGAGTTCCAGGGACCGATTGTCAGTATAAGCCTTACTACTCCAGAGTTGTGCCCTATCAAAGTCTACACCAGGGACAAATACAGTCTACAAATCTATGTTCCTCTTCAAATTTTAGCATGATGTGTTAATATTTGGGAAGAAAATATGATAGCTTTCATTCCTCCATCTTACATTATGTCAAGGTTATCAATCAAGTGACACAGTGCCTTTCTGTGAAGCATCGAGTAGGAATCTGCCTCTATTACATGTATACAGTTGTCAGTTTCTCCTCTCACTTGGAAGGCACACATAGACAGGGGCTCATAGAACCTTCTGCCAAAAAAGTAAGCAGAAAGAATGTAGATCCTTTACTTCTCACTGGAATGTTATCAAAGCTCACCCAGCCCATGTGATTTTTCTCCCAAATGCTTCTGAGAAAAACTATAGCATATAATTTTACTTTCAGCCTAGAGCACAAGGGTTTAAGAAAAGAGTTTTTTTGTTTGTTTGTTTTTTGTTTTAGGATCTTAGTGAGATTCCATTTCTCTGAGAGTCTGTAACCTAAGAAGTCTTTTCTTATCAAAAGGGATTAGTGATCGTTTTCTACATAGCCACCTTAACTGTACCAAAACTATTAAAAACATATTTTTACATATACTATGTATTATCACAACATAAATGATGAAAAATAATTTTTAAAAATGAAAAGAATGTATTTTAATGAGAATTCTTAGTTAAAGCTTCATTAAGTCATCTAAGCACTTAAAAATACATTATCTACATGTGTCTTCAAAAATAAGTTTTACTGAAGTTTGATAGAAAATATGTGATAGTACTTTTATAGTCAAAAATTGTGGGAGGTCTTTCCAAGTATGACATAAATTTTAAAAACCTAGAAATAAACACATGAAAAAATTTTACAGATAAAATAATTTTTTAAAGCCACATGAACTTCCACAAAAAATATGATATAATGATATCATCCTCCTAAAAACTTGGAAAAGTATTTCAACATTTAATTAATGAATAAAAAGCCCCCACAAATAATGTTTAAAACAGTGACTCAATGGAATAAGAATATGAATATATAAAAATATAGGCTGCTTTCAAATATATAAAATGATGTTCAGTCTTACTCATAAAAAGAAGGAATGCAAATTCATGCTACAATATTTTAAACTTAGACTGCAGGGAACACAAACATTAAGTGTTGTCACGGAAATGAAGGCACTATAATGATGTAATTCATTGTTTGTGGGAATATAATTAATACGATGTCATAGAAAAGGCTTATTGTCAAAATTTAACTGAGTGCCCTTCAATTCAGCAATTCTGTTTCTAGGAATTTATCCTACAATTATAAGCAAATGTGTGCAATGGGTTATATGTCAGGAATAAAAAGAAGTTGAAAATTCCCCCAAAAGTTCATCAAAGGGTGTTAATTAAAAATTCTGGTAAGCTCTGTAGAGAAACAGCTCTGCCAGGGTGCCTCAGTGGCCTCACACCGTCCACTTGGAAAGCAGCCAAAGCCATGCAACACAACTGATGTGAATCTTGGCAGGACACATTGGATCTTCCGGAGACACAAGAAGGTGGAGGCCTGCAATTATGGTTTCAAGGCCATTGCCCACTTGTCTCTCTGCCTCATAGAAGTCTATCCTGATGCAATTTCTTCTCACTCTCTAGGTTCTCAGGATGCTTGAGGCTTTCTGCTGTGTCCTTTTAGAATAGATTTGCATCACATAGAATCGCTTAGCTTGATGTTGAATCTGGCCTCTGTACATCCACACCAAATTAAATCTTGGAGACAAAAGAGGCTTGCTCTTTGGAAGGAAAGCTATGGCAAAGCTATTTAAAAGCAGAGATATCATTTTGCTGGCAAAGGTCCATATAGTCAAAGCTATGGTTTTTTCCAGTAGTCATGTAAGGATGTGAGAGTTAGACCATGAGGATGGCTCAGCACTGAAGAATTAATACTTTCAAACTGTGGTGCTGGAGAAGACTTGAGAGTCTCTTGGACTGCAAAGGTGATCAAACCTGTCAATCCCAAAGGAAATCAAACCTGAATATTCATTGGAAAAACTATGTGAAGCTGAATCTCCGATACTTTCACCACCTAATATAAAGAGCCAACTCATTGGAAAAGACTTTGATGCTGGGAAAGCTTAAAGTCAAAGGAAAAGGCGGTAGCATCACCAAGTCATGGACAGGAGTTTGAGTAAACTCCAGGAGATAATGAAGGACGGGAAAGCCTGGCATGCTACATCCATGGGGTCTCAAAGAGTCAGACATGACCACGCGACTGAACAACAACCAGCTCAGTTCAGTTCAGTTCAGATGCTCAGTCGTGTCCGACTCTTTGCGACCCCATGAATCATAGCACACCAGGCCTCCCTGTCTATCACCAACTACAGGAGTTCACTCAGACTCACGTTCATTGAGTCAGTGATGCCATCCAGCCATCTCATTCTCTGTCATCCCCTTCTCCTCTTGCCCCCAATCCCTCCTAGCATCAGAGTCTTTTCCAATGAGTCAACTCTTCACATGAGGTGGTCAAAGTACTGGAGTTTCAGCTTTAGCATCATTCCTTCCAAAGAAATCCCAGGGCTGATCTCCTTCAGAATGGACTGGTTGGATCTCCTTGCAGTCCAAGGGACTCTCAAGAGTCTTCTCCAACACCACAGTTCAAAAGCATCAATTCTTTGGCGCTCAGCTTTCTTCACAGTCCAACTCTCACATCCATATATAACCACAGGAAAAACCATAGCCTTGACTAGATGGACCTTAGTCGGCAAAGTAATGTCTCTGCTTTTGAATATGCTATCTAGGTTGGTCATAACTTTTCTTCCAAGGAGTAAGCGTATTTTAATTTCATGGCTGCAGTCACCATCCGCAGTGATTTAGGAGCCCCACAAAATAAAGTCTGACACTGTTTCCACTGTTTCTCCATCTATTTCCCATGAAGTGATGGGACCAGATGCCATGATCTTCGTTTTCTGAATGTTGAGCTTTAAACCAACTTTTTCACTCTCCTCTTTCACTTTCATCAATTAGTTCCTCTTCACTTTCTGCCATAAGGGTGATGTCATCTGCATATGTGAGGTTGTTGATATTTCTCCTGGCAATCTTGATTCCAGCTTGTGTCTTCCAGTCCAGCGTTTCTCATGATATACTCTGCATAGAAGTTAAATAAGCAGGGTGACAATATACAGCCTTGACATACTCCTTTTCCTATTTGGAACCAGTCTGTTGTTCCATGTGCAGTTTTAACTGTTGTTTCCTGACCTGCATAGAGGTTTCTCAAGAGGCAGGTCAGGTGGTCTGGCATTCCCATCTCTCTCAGAATTTTTCAGTTTATTGTGATCCACACAGAGAAGGCCTTACAAATAGCTGTGAAAGGAAGAGAAGCAAAAAGCAAAGGAGAAAAGGAAAGATTTAAGCATCTGAATGCAGAGTTCCAAAGAATAGCAAGGAGAGATAACAAAGCTTTCTTCAGCAATCAATGCAAAGAAATAGAGGAAAACAACAGAATGGGAAAGACAAGAGATTTCTTCAAGAAAATTAGAGATACCAAAGGAACATTTCATGCAAAGGTGGGCTCGATAAAGGACAGAATTGTTATGGACCTAACAGAAGCAGAAGATATTAAGAAGAGGTGGCAAGAATACACAGAAGAACTGTACAAAAAGTTCTTCATGACCTGAATAATCATGATGGTATGATCACTCATCTAGAGCCAGACATCCTGGAATGTGAAGTCAAGTGGGCCTTAGAAAACATCACTATGGACAAAGCTAGTGGAGATGATGGAATTCCAGTTGAGCTATTTTAAATGCTGAAAGATGATGCTGTGAAAGTGCTGCACCCAGTATGCCAGCAAATTTGGAAAACTCAGCAGTGGCCACAGGACTAGAAAAGATCAGTTTTCATTCCAATCTCACATAAAGGCAATGCCAAAGAATGCTCAAACTACCGCACTCATCTCACACGCTAGTAAAGTAATGATTAAAACTCTCCAGGCCAGGCTTCAGCAATATGTGAACCGTGAACTTCCAGATGTTCATGCTGGTTTTAGAAAAGGCAGAGGAAGCAGAAATCAAATTGCCAACATCTGCTGGATCATGGAAAAAGCAAGAGAGTTCCAGAAAAACATCTATTTCTGCTTTATTGACTATGCCAAAGTCTTTGACTGTGTGGATCACAACCAACTCAGTGGATGTGAATTTGAGCAAACTCTGGGAGATAATGGAGGACAGAGGAACCTGGTATGCTACAGTCCATGAGGCTGCAAAGAGTTGGACATGATTTAGTGACTGAACAACCAACTTGAGGAGGAACCTCAAGGCTGCACTAATGTTTCTTGACTGTTCCTCCCTTATCTCTGCATCCTCTTTCTTCCCTGATTAGCAACTGTTTGAACCTGCCCATTGGAACTTGAAACATAATGGAAGCTGAACGAAGCCTATTTCCTGCAATCAGGAAACTGGGAACCAAGTAAAAATTCTGTTCTCAGAAGGCCCATAGTACCGTGCTAGTTTTAAGCTGAAGCCTACAGTTAGATCTATAGCAATGAAAACTGCCACAGCTCACATTTTGGTCATCTGCCGTCACATTTAGTGCCATCTGTTTTGGTGTATGGGACTGGGAGCTTCACTCTTGGACTCCTCTTCTCTTTACTGTCTGTGTAAATCACGTATCATTTAAATCTCACAGTGGCACCTTTTATCTATATGTGGATCTACCAGGCCTTTGCCTTGGGTTCACCTTGTTTTGTGTGTGTGCTTGACAAACCCATACAGAAGTACTGCACTTCGATTAAAAAGAATGAGGCAGCCCTCTATGTTCTGATGTGGAACCATCTTCACTATGGATTGTTCAGTGAAAAGGAAAATCAGTGTGCAGAGCAGTGTAAACAGTATCTGTGCTTAAAACAATAGAAAAGAGTACATAGTCTTAAAAGTGCATAGATCGACAGAAATCTGTAAGGGTAGGGGTAAGCAGATCAGAAGAATGTGGGGTCATCGAAGAAAAACGCTTCATTCTTTGCTGTGTACTCTTCTGCAACTTTTTTCATTTTGAACCACTTGCAAAAACATATTTTAAGAAGAAACTGAGGCAACAAAATGAATGCATGACTTAAAAAGTACTTCTCATGTTTACTTCTAAATTTGCATCCTCCAATTTATTCTTATTCATGGTTTTTCTTCAAAAACACCCATTGCTTATGTTATCAAGTTTATTTTTTTAAGTAGTTTTGATTTACAATGTTGTATTACTATCAAGTATACAGCAAGTGATTCAGCTATACATATATGTATATATTTTTGAAGCTGAAAAATTTTATTTCATTTATTAATTTTTCATCACATTGTATATTTATTTTTTACTGAAATATAGGTGATGATCAGTATTGTGCTAATTACTGCTTACAGCAAAGTGACAGTTCTGCACAATATATGTGTACATATATATTCTTTTTCAGATGTTTTCCCTTATAGGTTCTTATAAAATATTTAGCTACTTGTACTATACAGTAGGTCTTTGTTGGTTTTATATTATAAATAAATTTGACTTATTTTTAACTCTCTAACTCTTCATACCCAAACTGGCCATAGTACTTAAGCTCATCATAAGACTCAAGACTTTCTTTTTACTTCGTTTCTGTATTTTTGTGTTTGCTACATAACACACAATAAATATTTGTTAAGTAAATTTTAAAAGTTTATTTCTGTGAATTATAAAGATATCAACTAACACCTTAATTTTCTTCCCATGAGAAGTTCCTAATGGTTCCCAATACTCAGAGACCATCCCTTGCTGCCCTTACTTTAGAGTGACGCCAGAGGACCTTTCCTAGAGCTCAGGTTTGATTAAAGTACTGGCCAGATTTAAAACAACTATTTATTTGGTGATCAGTAACTATAGAGAACAGGCTTGTGGATGCTGGAGGGAGGGAAGGAATAGGGTAGAGAAGGATTAAGAGGTTGGGATTAGCAGATGCAAACTATTATATATAGAATAGATAAATAACAAGGTCCTACTATACAGGGAGTTATGTTTAATATCCTATGATAAACCAGAATGGAAAATAATATGGAAAAGTATGCATGTAGAAATATAGATATCTGAATCACTTTGCTGTATAGCAGAAATTAATATAACATAAATCAATTATACCCCAATTAAAAAAATAATAAACCAGATAAAAGCAAAAGAAACCAACAAAACAGAATAACTAGAGATCACCAGGAAGAGGGTTTGGTAGACCATGTTATGTGATAGTATAATTGTTATTAGTTCCTTTTTTTTTTTTGAAACACAGTTGAAAAGCTAAAGCAAAAACTTGCATGCAGAAAAATAAATGAGAGAAAATAAAATAAGGAAAAGAAGTAGATGCAAGGCGGAACTAAGGACAAAACAAGGGAAGAAAACAACCAAGCTCCTATTTTGTGTGCCATTTTGTGATCTTGTTCAGTCCCGCAGATAGCCTTGTGAGGGAGATTATTATGTTCCATATCACAGACATAAAAGACAAGAGTGACTAACGACCCTCCTGTTCCTATTTTTCAATAGCCATCAGTAACAGAAACAGTAAAGACCTTGATGCTGGGAAAGACTGAGGGCAGGAGGAGAAGGGGGTGACTGAAGATGAGATGGTTAGATGGTATCACTGACTCAATGGACATGAGTTTGAGCAAACTCCCGGAGATAATGAAGGACAGGGAAGCCTGGCATGATGCAGTCCATGGGCCTGCAAAGAATAGACATGGCTTAGCAGCTGAACAACAACAAGCAGAAACAGAGTTTAAGTCTAGATCTGCATAGATCACGAGAAGTCATCATGGTGACAAGCCTTTCTCTCTGAAGGAGGGACAATCCCTTAAAATCCAAGCATAGAATCTGGTCCTTATCTTGGCCTCTGTATATAAACAAGACTTAAAAACGCATTCCTTGGTGTCATTTTTCTTTCCAGTTCTAATTTAAGATTTTGTGATTTGTGAACTTGCTAATTGCATACTTTCCCAAGCTTTGTAACAGTGAGATATGTATATTGAAAAGTAAACTAACTGTGTTGAACATGATGAGGGGAATATTTCAATACCAGTATTATACCCTAAATAGTATTGTTTTTATTAACAGGAGCTAAAAGAACAAGCAATAAATTCCTTATCATGTTATTTTAGCTGCTATTAGGGTTGTGGTGGTTGGTTTTAATGGTCTAATAAGACATTTTGAGGCTGGCTGAACTTAGGCTAAATGATTGTCACCCTCCATAAAATATAAAGTCAGCCAAGCCCCACTTGAATACTTCAGGGCCTGAGGCAAGAGTCCCAATGTGGGCCCATATACCAATAGTTCTCAATGCTTCAGGAGTTAAAATAAGATGTTGAATAAAATCTGTTCTATGTTTTTCTTTGACAAATAAACCACATCCCACACATGCGGGATGTCCAAAGTGAAAATCGTTGTGCCTTGGCACCCCTGGGGCCCATGTGTGGGTCTATGGCTCACCCTTAGGAAGATGGACAGGGAGGAGGACAGTTCAGGCCCTCCAAGCAGCTTCAGAACTGTTTAGGAGGGAAACTCTGGTTGCTGGCTGGGAGGATAATGGTAATGGTTTCGGACTGTGGTGACAGCTTCCTAACTTCCCTTGGTTTGCAAATAGTGCCCCCATAAGGCAACATGTGCCGACGGTCAGAGGGGCCCTCTAGGGTGTCAGTTCCACAGCAGGTACCCTTCTTGCCTGAGCAGATGCAGGGATAAAATGAACGTGAAGTTAGAATTTCCAATGAGTTCTTGTTTGAATGCTGAGACACACATGATTTAACTCAATATACAAATGTGTGAGTGTTCAGTCGCTCAGTCATGTCTGACTCTGTGACCCCATGAACTGTGGCATGACAGGTTCCTCTGTCCATGGAATTTTCCAGGCAAGAATACTGGAGTGCATTACCATTTCCTTCTCCAGGGGATCTTCCCGAATCAGGGACCAAACCTGAGTCTATTGTTTCTCCTGCAATGGCAAGTGGGTAATTTATAATATCCTAATAACCTAAAGTAAAAATTTTGTAAACCCATTCAGACAAAAAATAAATAAATATGTGTTGAGCAAATCAGGCTGTGTCAAACTCTATCTATAAAAATACACATTAATAGAAGGGAAGGCTAGACTAGCAATGGACTAGATTTGGGCCAAGAGCAGCACTCACAGTAATACTTAGAAAGATTTTCTGAATCTAGCCCCTGCTGAAAACTTGCTAGGAGATAGAGAGCATAGGGTGGCTCTGGTAGGGAAAATAGGAGGGGCTGATTATCTTTTCAGAAGATATTGGGGATTTCTGCTGCTATACTTGTCTATCTCTTCTTTTCTTCCCCTTGGAAGGGAATGCAGAAGGCTCACCAAGTATGTGTCAGTTTGCCTAGGATAGGGGCACACTGTGTCAGTGAGCCTCAGACTTCTAGTTTAAAAATGAGACACTTTCAGGCCAACCATACCAGTTGTTCAACCTGTCCTGATGATGATTCACAGCATCTGTTCCTCAATGGACCAGAAATAGAAGTAGCTGGCAGGGAGCCATGTATATAATGGTGAAGAGATGGAACTCCAGATGGAAGGATTGGATGGGTTGACTAAGACCTTGGTCAAGCTGCTAAACCTCTGTATGCTATCATTTTCTTTAGCTTTCAAGTGGAACAAATAGCAATATCTAACTTAACATCTGGAGAAAAAAATAGTGAAAGCAAAACTCTAAGTATCAGTTCAGTTCAGTCTCTCAGTTGTGCCTGATTATTTGTGACCCCATGGACTGCGGCATGCCAGGCTTCCCTGTCCATCACCAACTTCTGAAGCTTACTCAAACTCATGTCCATAAAGTTGGTGATGCCATCCAAACATCTCATCCTCTGTCATTCCCTTCTCCTCCTGCCTTCAATCTTTCCCAGCATCAGGGTCTTTTCAATGAGTTAGTTCTTCGCATCAGGTGGCCAAAGTATTGGAATTTCAGCTTCAGCATCAGTCTTTCCAATGAATATTCAGGATTGATTTTCTTTAGAATGGACTGGTTGGATCTCCTTGCAGTCCAACTCTAAGCCTAGGGCCTAATATATGAAATGAGTCAGTAAATGAGACTATTTTTTTTTTAAACTGAAGCATAGTTGATTTACAATACTGTGTTAATTACTGCTGTACAACAAAGTGATTCAGTTATACACACATATGTATGTATTCTTTTGAATATTCTTTTCCATCATGGTTTATTGTAGGATACCAAATGTAGTTCATTGTGCTATAGAATAGACCTTGTTTTTTTACCCACTTACCCATGTGATAGTTTGTGTCTGCTAACCCTAACCTCCCACTCCAACCCTCCCCTAGACCCTCCCCCTTGGCAGCCACAAGTCTGTTCTCTGTGTCTGTAGAGTCTGTTTCTCTTTCACAGATGGTTCATTTGTGTCATATTTTAGATTCCACACATATGTGATATCATATCATATTTGTCTTTTTCCTTCTGACTTAATATGATAATCTTTAGTTGCATCATTGTGTCTACAAATGGCAATGCCTCATTCTTTTATGGCTTAGTAGTACTCTGCTGGATATCACAGAATACTTTACACACACACACATATATATATATATCACATCACATCTTTATTTATTCATCCATTCCTAAAGTTGCTTCCACGTCTTAGCTATTGTAAATAGTGCCACTATGAAAATTGGGGTGCCTGTTCCTCCTTTCATTATAGTTTTCTCTGAGTATATGCCCCAGAGTAGGATACCCTGGTCATATGGAAACTCTGTTTTTAGTTTTTAAGGACTCTCCATACTATTCTCCATAATGGCTGCAGGGTTCCCTTTTCTCCACATCCTCTCTAGCATTTATTACTTGTAGACATTTTGATGTTAGCCATCCTGACTGATGTGAATGGATGCCTCATTGTAGTTTTGATTAGCATTTCTCTAATTATCAGTGATATAGAGCATATTTCCATGTGCCTATTGAAATACCACTATTATTATTTCTTAAAAAAAAAAAATGTTTTCCAAGAAAGATGCTGAGGCAGATTCAGCTAAAGTGTTAAGGGGAAACAGCTGAATTTTGGTCAGGAGCCAAAGCCAGCATGAAGGTAGGTAACTGGAATCTGGAACATAGACAGGAAGTGTGACCGCCAATGACATGCTTTATGTAAATAATGAGGGCTTTCAGGATCAAGGTTTCTATTCAACACAGGGCTGTGTCTGGGTCAGATATGACTTTTTTTTTTTATTCCTTACCAAAACAAAAATGGACAGTTGTACCTTGCTGAAATAATTTGTGAAACAGTAGGTTATATATGGAAGCAATAAAGAACTGAAAATGTTACCAATCTCTTCCTCTTAAAGTAGGGACAAAACTAAGAGACCATTTGCACTACAGCCCTTCAAAAGTAAATAAAGATCAAAAGTTCCAAAGAAGTTCCCACCTGAGCCATTGATCAAATCAGACAGTAGAGCAGAAGCCATAGAATGGTCACACTGAAAAAGATTTGGAGCCCATGGACAGAGAAGCCTGGTAGATTACAGTCCATGGGGTTGCAAAGAGTCGGACACGACTGAGTAACTTCACTTTCACTTTCTTTCATCTCATTTGGCCCATTTGGCACTTTTCTTTTTAACTATTTGAATTCAGGCCAATGTTTAAAAATCAAGAGACACCACAAGAAAATTGGGTTCTCTAGTCTCTTTTGAAATGTCAGAAATTCATATACCTTTGACAACCTTCCTCCAGAAGGGCCATGATCTCTGTGTTTAACAAACACTAAGCAAGTGCAAGTTTTAAAGCACGAAGGGGGAAAAAAAAAAAGACAGCAGTTTGGTTCCTTTTTCACAGACATCTCATTACAAAATAGGCTGTCAGAACAAAAGTGAGACAAATATTCACTAATGAGAAACTTCAAATGTATCAGAAATCCAAGTCTGACAGAAAAAGGAATCTTTAGAATAAGAAGACTCAAATTCAAACAGAGCCAGAGGAAAAAAAACAGTAAAAAGGAAGAAACTCATTGCTAGAAAAGTAACATCAAAGATGGTAAAAGAGACAAGCAAACGCCAGACAAAAGAGGAAGAATGAGATCAAAGGAAGACAGAGTGGCAGTTTCTGGGGCCTCATACATTTAACATCAAAGCAACTTTCTCCTGGGATTCAACCAGTTGGAGCCCACCTGTGACATCAGAAAACTCATCAGGTTTCCAGATGGACCAAGACATTCAGACTTTAAGTGAAACTTTACAATCTAACACCTAGTTTTCTTGACCACTAAGAACAATAAAAGCCTCAACATCCAATTTTCCAAGCACAAACAAATAAGAAAAGTAAGAAATGAAAGCAGTCACATTGACAAAAAGGACAATAAGGTAAAACAATTTTAGAAGTAAATTGCTAGTGTTCTCTTTTGTATGAAAACAAATATTTGCTAAATCCCTTATGTTTGAATTATACCTCTTGCATTAAATATTCAAAAATAGACAAGATGTGTTCTGTGTCCTTGAGAAACTTTTTTTTAGCTGGATATACCAAAATACTCAACAAATATTTATTTGGTGTCTATCATATGTCAGGCTTTATTTTAAGTGCTTGGAATATGTTAATGAAAAGAACAAACACCTATCCTTGTGTTGCTTGAGTTTTAGCAGGACAGACAATCTATAAGCAATACCCATAAAAAGTTAGTGAATTACACAGTAAGAAAGATGATAACAAAGACTATGGAAAGAATAACAAATAGATGTTGGTAATGGGGTTGGGAGTTCAAAGATTAGGAAAACAGTTTGCAATGTTAAACATATTAATTGTGGCTTAGCTGGTAAAGAATCCGCCTGCAATGCGGAAGACCTGGGTTCTATCCCCTGGGTTGGGAAGATCCCCTGGAGAAGGGAAAGGCTACCCACCCAGTATTCTGGGCTGAGAATTCCATGGACTGTACAGTAGGGTCCAAAGAGCTGGACATGACCGAGAGACTTTCACTTTCACTTTCACTTTCAGGGATTGTTGAGATAACCGTCATTTAAGCCAGGACTTTACAACAACAAGAAAAAAATGAATTTGTCATATTGCTATCTGGAAAGAACTAGCTCAGGGCATCTGTTTTCCTTGCAGTATCACAACTATTCTGTGTTATAGGAGCCCATGTTGTAGAGGAAGCTGTACTTGCAGCTTTCTGACATATATACTGAAAGCCTTCTTTCTTCATACAAATGATGTGTCCTGAAACACTCAATACCATCAATATCTTCCCCTCTGACCCCATGATGAAAGATGCTCAATCTGAATGGAAAGGCAAAATCATATCAAGTTCACCCTAAACAATCAAAACAGTGAATGAAGACGTTTGTACCATACAACCAGGGTTGGCTTAAAAACAAAGATTAATTCAAGGAGACTCAGGTTTGAAGGAAGTGTGTGTGTGCTTAGTTGTGTCCAACTCTCAGTCGTGTCAGCTCCTCTGACCATGGGAATTTTCCATGGGCAATTACAAACAAAATGATGATATATTTGTGAGACAGTAAAAGAATATACAACACAGCCACTGAAATAACTGAGAAAAAGCTCCATCATTCTAGGATAGATATCTAGGAAATCAGATAAACAAAAGTAAACAATATTTTAAGGATGCTGACTGAATTAGAAGAATGCTGAGAAAGTGAAGCTGAAATGTGCCTCGTACCCAAAGAAAAGGTGACACACATTTCACATTCAAGTGTGCAGTGACTAGTTTTCCTAAAAAAAGAAAGAAAAAGAAAAGAAAGAAAATAGATACTGATCAGCTAGTTCTAGGAAGTTCTCTTTCTTTCTTTTGTTCCCCCTTTCAAATAAATATGAAGCTGTAAATGATCAAAGGTCCTTTGCAAAGATAGACACAACATATCTAGTTCCAGTATTCTGAAAATCTAAAAACCAGAAGAAAACTTCTACAAGATTTGAGAGAGAAGTTACTTAGTTTAACTGTTGTTGAAGTGAAATATCCATATAAAATATTTCAAGCTTCAGACTGCAAAATATTAGCCAAGTTAGTATCCATATAGCTTTTATTCAGAAATTGTTGAAAATAAAACCGCAAAATACCATTTTGGAAGAACCTCTTAACTGAAATGTTATTGCTGGGAAGAACAATTCTGCAAACAGCAAAGGTAATATGCCAAGAATCCTTCAGAAGACCTCAGGGTAGGAAATCTTGTTTTGTTTTTTTTTCTTTTTTTGAAGTATAGTTGATTTATAGTGTGTTAATTTCAGATGTACAGCAAAATTTTATACATGTGTGTGTGCATACTCTTTTGCAGAATTCTTTTCCAGATTACTTTCTATTGTTGGTTATTACATATTGAATACAGTTCCTCATGCTGTATAGTAAGTGCTTGACCCTTGACAGGAAATCTTTTCATTCTCATATTAATTCAATCAAGCTATGCTGTTTATATGAGATCAGTATTATCATTATCCTCATTTTATGTAAAAGGAAAATTAATCTCATAACAGGTAATTTGCCCAAGGTCCTATAAAATGTACTAGAAAGATCTAGGTTTATTTCCAGTAAGAGAAGCTCCAGACACAGTGATTTTAACCACTTCCCTATGAAAGCTGACGATAGATGCTAATACAAATTTATGTGATTTTTGTAACAAGTTGCCACAAAGTAGAATTTCCTTTAAAAAGTGTTTCAAATTGAAAAATATATGGGCAGATTAATTAATAATAGTAATAATACTTGCATGTGTGATAAGTCACTTTAGTGGTGTCTGACTCTTGCTACCCTGTGGACTGTAGCCCGCCAGGCTCTTCTATTCATGAGATTTTCCAGGCAAAAATACTGGAGTAGGTTGCGATGCCCTCCTCCAGGGGATGTTCTTGACCCAGGGATAGAATCCGCGTCTCATGTCTCCTGCACTGGCAGGCAGATTTGTTACCACTAGCACCGTCTGCGAAGTCCTCAGGTGTATTTGTTGTTTTGTTTTGTTTTTAATAGCTTTACCAATACTCTTTCCTGGTGCTTGTAACCCTTGAAATTCAGTAAACTCTGCTTGTGCTTGAGTTATTGGTGAAACTGTTTTAATACTGATTACAGAGTATCATCCTGTAAATTCATTTCATCCAGGGGATCTCCTCCATGGGCTCTTCCCCACCCTAGATTGAACCACTGTCTCTTATCACTTCCTACATTGACAGGCAGGTTCTTTAGCACTGGTGCCACCTGGAAAGCCCATGACAATAGCTTTGGTAATCAAAATACAAAGCAGGTAGGGATTGAAGAAAAATAAATAAATCTGGGCTTCTGAGACAATAATCCAAAACTATAGTCTAAAAAGTTAGATAATCATTGTAAGAAAACGCCGCGGGAAGAAAAAAGCCACCTCTAGGGACCATTAGTAAAAGGCCTTTATTTGGGCGGTTGCTCCCGGGCAGAACTCCCAGGGGCAAGCAAGTGAGGGAACAAAGGGAGTCTACGAGGCGGGGAGGGGTGCGGGAAGGTTTTATAGTGAGGGCTGGCGGACAGGCCAAGTTTTCCCCATTAAGGCAGCAAGCGCAGGCTACAGCGGTGATTGGTGTCTATGGTTTCCTGTTGTCCCCTGATTGGATCGGGGCTTCAGGGCCAGCCCAGAAGTCTAGTCTGCTTTTTGGTTCCTGTTTGGGCACCAGCCAACTACCGGTGCTGGCCGGATGTTTTGGTCACGTGTTGGACGGCTCGCCCTTTCAATCATCAGTCAGTGAGTTCAGTCGTTCAGTTGTGTCTGACTCTTTGCGGCCCCATGAACCACAGCATGCCAGGCCTCCTTGTCCATCACCAGCTCCCATAGTATACCCAAACCCGTGTCCATTGAGTTGGTGATGCCATCCAACCATGTCATCCTCCACGTCCCCTTCTCCTCCTGCCCTCAATCTTTCCCAGCATCAGGGTCTTTCCAAATGAGTCAGCTCTTCGCATCAGGTGGCCAAAGTATTGAGTTTCAGCTTCAATATCAGTCCTTCCAATGAACACCCAGGACTTATCTTGTTTAGGATGGACTGGTTGGATCTCCTTGCAGTCCAAGAACTCTCAAGAGTCTTCTCCAACACCACAGTTCAAAAGCATCAGTTCTTTGGTGCTGAGCTTTCTTTATAGTCCAACTCTCACATCCATACTTGACTAATGGAAAAAAAAAAACATAGCTTTGACTAGACAGAACTTTGTTGGCAAAGTAATATCTCTGCTTTTTAATATGCTGTCTAGGTTGTTCATAACTTCCCTTCCAAGGAGTAAGCATCTTTAATTTCATGGCTGCAATCACCATCTGCAGTGAATTTGAAGTGAAGAAAAATAAAGTCTGACACTGTTCCCACTGTTTCCCTGTCTATTTGCCATGAAGTGATGGGACTGGATGCCATGATCTTAGTCTTCTGAATGTTGAGCTTTAAGCCAACTTTTTCACTCTCCACTTTCAAGAGACTCTTTAGTTCTTCACTTTCTGCCATAAGGGTGGTATCATCTGCATATCTGAGGTTATTGATATTTCACCCAGCAATCTTAATCCCAGTTTGTGCTTCTTCCAGCCCAACATTTCTCATGATGTTCAGAGTATATGCAGAGAGACAATATACAGCCTGACATACTGCCTTTCCTATTTGGAACCAGTCTGTTGTTCCATGTCCAGTTCTAACTGTTGCTTCCTGACCTGCATACAGGTATCTCAAGAGGCAGATCAAGTGGTCTGGTATGCCCATCTCTTTCAGAATTTTCCACAGTTTATTGTGATCCACACAGTCAAAGGCTTTGGCATAGTCAATAAAGCAGAAATAGATGTTTTTCTGGAACTCTTTTGCTTTTTCCATGATCCAGCAGATGTTGGCAATTTGATCTCTGGTTCCTCTGCCTTTTCTAAAACCAACTTGAGCATCAGGAAGTTCACAGTTCACGTGTTGCTGAAGCCTGGCTTGCAGAATTTTGAGCATTACTTTACTAGCGTGTGAGATGAGTGCAATTGTGTGGTAGTTTGAGCATGCTTTGGCATTGCCTTTCTTTGGAATTGGAATGAAAACTGATCTTTCCAGTCCTGTGGCCACTGCTGAGTTTTCCAAAGTTGCTGGCATACTGAGTGCAGCACTTTCACAGCATTAGTGATCACATCATCATGATTATCTGGGTCGTGAAGATCCTTTTGTACAGTTGTTCTGTGTATTCTTTCCATCTCTTCTTAATATCTTCTGCTTCTGTTAGGTCCATACCAATTCTGTCCTTTATTGAGCCCATCTTTGCATGAAATGTTCCCTTGGTATCTCTAATTTTCTTAAAGAGATCTCTAGTCTTTCCCATTTTGTTCTTTTCCTCTATTTCTTTGCATTGATCGCTGAAGAAGACTGTCTTATCTCTTCTTGCTATTCTTTGGAACTCTGCATTCAGATGCTTCTATCTTTCCTTTTCTCCTTTGCTTTTCACTTCTCTTCTTTTCACAGCTATTTGTAAGGCCTCTCCAGACATCCATTTTGCTTTTTTGCATTTCTTTTTCTTGGGGATGGTCTTGATCCCTGTCTCCTGTACAATGTCATGAACCTCATTCCATAGTTCATCAGGCACTCTATCTATCAGATCTAGGCCCTTAAATCTGTTTCTCACTTCCACTGTATAATCATAAAGGATTTGATTTGTCTTTCCCATTCTATTGTTTTTTCCTCTGTTTCTTTGCTTTAATTGCTGAGGAAGACTTTCTTATCTCTCCTTGCTATTCTTTGGAACTCTACATTCTAATGGGTTTATCTTTCCTTTTCTCCTTTGCTTTTCACTTCCCTTCTTTTCACAGCTATTTGTAAGGCCTCCTCAGACAGACATTTTTCTTTTTGCATTTTTTTCTTGGCAATGGTTTTGATTCCCATCTCCTGTACAATGTCACTAACTTCTGTCCATAGTTCTTCAGTCAGGCTCTCTGTCTATCAGATCTAGTCCCTTAAATATGTTTCTCATTTCCAGTGTATAGTCATAAGGGATTTGATTTATGTCATGCCTGAATGGTCTAATGGTTTTCTCCATGTTCTTCAATTTCAGTCTGAATTTGGAAATAAGGAACTCATGATCTAAGCCACAGTCAGCTCCTGGTCTTGCTTTTGCTGACTTTATAGAGCTTTTCCATCTTTGGCTGCAAAGAAAATAATCAATCTGATTTCGATGTTGACCACCTGATGATGTCCATGTGTAGAGTCTTCTCTTGCATTGTAGGAAGAGGATGTTTGCTATGACCAGTTTGTTCTCTTGGCAGAACTCTATTGACCTTTGCCCTGCTTCATTCTTTACTCCAAGGTCAAATTTGCCTGTTACCCCAGGTGTTTCTTGACTTCCTACTTTTGCATTCCAGTCCCCTATAATGAAAAGGACATCTTTTTTGGGTGTTAGTTCTAGAAGGTCTTGTAGGTCTTCATAGAACTGTTCAACTTCAGCTTCTTCAGTGTTACTGGTAGGGCCATAGACTTGGATTATCGTGATATTGAATGGTTTGTCTTGGAAACTAACAGAGATCATTCTGTCATTTTTGTAATTGTATCCATGTACTAGGGATTATTTTCTAAGTCAAGTTTTTAAAACTCCTAAATGTTACACAGTCTACATAGCAAAAATCATAAAAGAGGACATAATAAAAATTAATAAAAGCAATAAAAATCAAAAATGATCATCCTTATGGTTGTAGTTCAGTTCAGTTCAGTCGCTCAGTCCTGTCTGACTCTTTGCGACCCCTGAATCGCAGCACATCAGGCCTCCCTGTCTATCACCAACTCCCAGAGTTCACTCAGACTCACATCCATCGAGTCAGTGATGCCATCCAGCCATCTCATCCTCTGTCGTTCCCTTCTCCTCCTGCCCCCAATCCCTCCCAGCATCAGAGTCTTTTCCAATGTGTCAACTCTTCGCATGAGGTGGTCAAAATTGTAGTAATACAGTTAAAATTTTCTAAACTTCCTCAGGTGGTTAATAGTCTCATATTTGCTTGATTAAAAAAAAACCAGACATGTGTGGTTTGCAATTAACACTCTTATGGCAGAAAACACCAAAATGATTATTTTTTCAAGTTGGAATGGGGACAAAGACATGTCCATTAAATTTATGCAAACTTAAAGCAGAGATAGAAAAATTAGTACCGTTGAAAATAAAAATTAAGATTAAAACTATAAAAGCTGTTGTAAAAATTGCTTGGGGTGGGGAGGGTGCTTCCTTGATGGCTCAGTGGTAAGGAATCCACCTGCCAATGCAGGATTAATCCTGGGTCAGGAAGATACTCTGGAGAAAGAAATGGCAATCCTCTCCATAGTATTATTGCTTGGAGAACACCATGGGCAGAGGAGCCTGGTGGGCTACTGTCCATGGGGTCACAAAGAGTCAGATATGATCTAGCAACTAAACAACTACAACAAATACTAATTTTTGTGGTCCTTAATTTAAAATGCCTATAAGGAGCAGATATGTATGTATATTAAATAGTCAATCAAATGCCCCCCAAAATGCTTATTTCTAGCAATTAGATGTTGATTGACACTGTCCTGATGTGAGCTGCATGTTTTCTAGGATTCAGGGATCAGGAGCCAGGCTAAAGGAAGTGGTCATTGCTTTTCCAGTTCAGTTTGCTATATGAATAATCTAATGGGCAGAGTTCAAGGATAAAAGCTAGTGTTCAGAATTTGAGTGAAACTAAGATGCCAGCTGAGCTAAGCAGAAGAGCAGTTTAAAAATGATCAATATTCACTTTTTTTGCAAATAATTGCTATAATCATTTGACCATTCCTGGTCATGCACAGCAGTGATCTTAATCTGGTTGACTTGCTGGACAAAAACATAGTTTAAAGCAAGATTTTGATTTTTGTTTTTGCAATTTTAATAAATCAGATAAAGTTATAATGCAAATGATTTAAGGGATATGACTAGTAATATACAATTAAAAGTACACAAGCATAGCTTACAAATCTTTATGAAGTATTTAGAAAAATTACTACTAGAGACATAGGAAAGAAAATAAGTAATATATGAAGCACATTTTTCCATTCTAACTTATCTGATACTGAACTAAATCTATAATTCAGTAGTATAATTATAATCTCAAATTCTCAACTACTCGAAAAATTTAAAATATAAAACAGGTTCAAAATTTACATTCACACTCAGACGTACAGAAATACAATTTTGCTTCTTTCCCACATGAATTTAATATATTCACCAGTCCCTGATTCCACTGTAGCAGAAAAATCTAACCTTGATGATAGGTTAGATGATAGGTTAGAATGTTAGTGCCTATTTAAAATTTAGTTAGTGCCTATTTAAAATTTACTGCACTATTCTGTATGTGCTGAGTTATACAGGGTTTCTTCTTGCTCCTTTTTATTTCCATGCACTAATCACTGACTGGGGGCTTGTGGATAGCTGTGCATGGATATAAAGTGTCTGCTTCTGAAGCCATTGTCCATGGTACCTGTGATGGCTGCAGGCTATGAGGTCTAGTCATCTGAACATTTGGACCTCCAAATCAGCTAGCAGGACTTTACACGCTCACTGAAGACCTCAGTCCATCCATATTCCTCATGCTGCTTTCATGGCCTGGGGGACCTCAGCAGTCTACCTCATACAGTGCCCCAGTGATCAGGCCATTAAGAACCAACCCTCAGAACCCTCTATGCTGCTACTTCTTATAGCTGTTGCTAACCTATCTCTCTTGCAGCTAAGTTTCACTCTGAGGCCATGATAAATTTGAAGCATTTTTAACAGGCTTACAGGCATCACTGTTGTAGGAATCAGGGGAGAAATAACTCTTGCATTTTCCAAAATCTGTCTTGTGACCTTCATCCACATTCACGCCATTCACTCATCAGGTTTCAGTGTCCCAGAAAGAAGGAAAAAGAGAGGTCCCACAATATGTAATCTACGGTACTTTTGTCTCCACTAATTTTTTCCTAATATCTTCCACCCAGACTAGAAAGAGTTTTCTTTCCTTGATGAAATGGGAAATTACAATTTTGTAATATATACTCTCCTCCCTACTGTTTGACTTAAAACCCTCTACTCCAAATCCTTCAAACATGTTTCTTTTTCTTTTTGCTACTTAATTTTTTTTAAAATTGTTCTTTCTTTTTTTTGAATATTGACATAATGTTTTCTTAAATCACAGCTGAGTGAAGTAGAACATTTTTTTTTCACAAATTGAAGGTGGCCCAAAAAATGAACAAAATTTTCATTATATATTTAAAATTATAAAAGAATAATAACATGTCCACACAAAACCTTAACATTAATGATTACAGCAGCTTTATCCATAGCTGTCAAAATTTGGAAGCTATGAAGATGTCTTTCTGCAAGTGAATGTGTAAACAAAATGTGCTACATACAGACAATGGAATATTATTCAATGCTAAAAAAAAATAAATGAACTTTAAGCCATATAAAGATATGGTGAAACCTTAAATTCGTATTATTAAGTGAAAGAAGCCAATCTGAAATGGCTACTTGTTGTGTGATTCCAACAATATTACATTCTGGAAAAGGTAAAATTATTGAAACAGTTAAAAGACCAATGGTTGCCAGAGATTGGAATCAGGGGCTGGGGAAGGATGAATTAGCAAAGAAAAGAGGATTTTTACAGCAGTGAAACTGTTCTATATGATACTATACTGGTGGATGCATGTAATAATACATTTATCCAAACCCATAGAATGTACAATACCAAAAGTAAAACATAATGTATGCTATGGACTTTGGGTGATCGTGATGTGTGAATGTAGGTCCACCAATTGAAACAAACCACTGATGGAAGCTTTTGTCAATGGGACAGGAGACTATGCATGTTTGGGGGCACAGAGTATGTGGGAAAACTCTCTACCTTCCTCTCAATTCTACTGTGAAACAAAAGCTGCTCTAACATAATAAAGTGTTTTAGAAAATAAATACAAGTAACAAATAGTTAACTCTGTTTTTACCTTACAAATTTGATTTATGCAATTTACAAAAGGGAAATGAATCTTTTAATGCAAATGACTCAAATTGAAAATACTGGAATATTGCAATAAATCAACAAGGAAATTATCGAAGCAATGTTTTCACAAAGTATTTTTAGAATTGACAAACTCACTTTTTTTTGTTTTCCAGAATATGTCTCAAGAGTTATGAGTCATTTTTAAATAGAGTCAAAGATAAAACTTCCAGAGTTTTACTGAAAGACAAATTTAGACTTGATCTAAATATTTGGCAAAAGAAAACTAGAGCTCAAACTCATTTACAATTTAAAGTGGGAGCATATATATTTCAAGGCAAATAGAACATACACGTGGTTCAATCAAAGAGAATCTATTAATTTATGATCTATTAATATAATTCAACCTACCAACAGATTAAATGCAAAATATTCTGTATTCTGTCACATGAATTTTGAAATACCAATCAATGAATAAAACAGAGCATTCATTCCTCATTTCAAACAAATAATAAATAAGCAAGCATCTAAATAATCTATGTGGAAAGTGGGACTAGAAGTATCTCTTTAATGTGGTATGGAATCAGAATCAGTATATACTGGGAAATATACAAAAATACTGTTATTTTTGTTGTTGTTGTTGTTTTTCCTAATGTTCTATACCATAATTATTGTTTATTGTTGTTTTGGCTATATTTTAGAAAGTTTTGGTGAGGACAATGAAACAAAAAATGCATAAAAATTGACATAAAAGAGGAAAGTATTTTAGGTATTTCATATGATTAGTACCTTCAAAAGTTCAATGAAATTAGCTAAAAATATATTATTTGATTTACAGGTGTCTGGGTTGAGAAAACAATAGGAAAGGCATATAATTTTCTTAATAAAATGTTTAATTAGTAAAAATCAAGGAATTTACACTGGAATTTATTGAGAAATAAATGACATATAATATTACACTGGTTTTGTATAGCATAATGATCTGATATTTGCACAATATGTTTTTTAGATTTCATACAGTGGAAATTGTTAAAAGCTTGAAATTCAGTGGGATTAAGTTGATGATGAATATGTGAATGAGAAAAATAAACTAATATTCTTAGGTGAGAGGCTTTACCAAAAATATTTTGAAAATAGAAACAGACCCTGAATTATTGTATAGGAAGGTGAAATATTTAAAAAACAACATTCTTCATTAAGTAAATTTGTTCATGGAAATGACAAATTCCATATTAATTCTCAGACTTCCAATAGACTACTTTAAATAAAATTATTCTGAAATTAAATTTTAAAATTAAAAAGGCAAAATATAAAATAATTATATTGGAGTAAAATGATAGAAAACAGACATGAGCAGCAGGGTTAATCTTTTTATCATAAATGTATAAAGAAATAATTTTTAAAATAGTGTGGAATTTATGCAGGAAAAAATAGACCTCTGTAAACAGCCTTTGCTTAATCTGTAGCTATTCATATAAGAAGACATTTCCACCGGGAGAACAAATCCTTCTGAAATATACTCAAGCATTCATACAATTTAAGCATTATATGCCGAAGGTAACATTTCAAAGCAGGGAAGAAAAACTGGGTTACTCACTAAATGGCATTGGGATAAACCTGATGATAGAAACTACTCTGCTTCTGTTTTAAAATAGGAAGAATATTCATAACAGTTCAGGTTTGTTTTAAAAAGAATATTTTCTTTCCAAAAGTAATTTGTAGTAATTTTTACTGGAAAGGGAAGTGGTAAACATAAATACTGTTCCATCACTTTCCCAGAGACAACTACCATTAATAGCTCAGTGTTATTTCCTCAGATCTAAATTGTAAGCCCATTTTTTATTATTGACATCATACCTTACTCCCAATTATAACTCCTGTATTTTTAAATCAACATTCCACTCATTTTCCACTTTACAACAAATGTTTTCTAAGCACCATTATTGACAACTAAGGAGGAGACTATTATATCAATTCTCAATTTTTCCTCTAAATAAATGTATGAGTTATGTGAATTTTTTCCTGTTTTTCATCTTTATAAAATATTTCCATAACAGCTGTGTTGATAAGGTGTTTTTGATACAATACAGATAAACCAGGCCTGAATAGAGGTATATTTTGTTTGTCCCTTGGTTTTACTTTGATTGTACTCTCTAAGATATTTTCATAAGAGATAAATATAAAGATGTTGATTTTCTTTGCTTTTTTCTTCCTTCTGTAAATTATTGTTGTATTTAGTATTAAAAGGGTTCAGAAAGGATGTAAAATAGTTTTGTAAAATAAGCTCTTAAAAAAGAAAGCAATTATAGTTATTTTTATGTGGCCTAATCAGTATCCTTTTAAATGTGTAATCAAGTGGCATCTATAATTATTTGAGCCACTTGGCTCATGCTACAACTGAATCTACTGAAATTCACTTGCTTACTTTCCTTTTCCTTTACTCCTTTTTAGAGCTTATAACTAAAAGTTGTTTGTTTGTTTTCTTCTTCCGTAAAGCTTAGTTTTGGAGGAATCCCAGTACCAGGCAAACCTGGGACCTTTTAAAGAAAAACTTCCATGGATGTATTGAAAACCTTTACTACAATGGAGTAAACATAATTGACCTGGCTAAAAGGCGAAAGCATCAGATCTATACTGTGGTAAGTCAGCATCCATTCCAGCTTGATGATTTCTAATATTTCAATGTGGTTAAGACTTGTTTTCCCCATCATACACCTAGCACATCCTCATAATACATTTACATCACACTCTCAGATGTCTAAATAGACTCCAAGGTGAAACTGGAGAGAGGGAGGCACAGTAGGGACTAAGTGGGTATGAGCTGCATAATTGGGGGAAACCAATGTTTTAGAGGTACCTACTGAATTCTATGTTCCTGGCTTGAGTTTGAGCCATATGTGGGCAGGGTTTGCAATCTATACTGGGTTGAATGAATCTCTTTATTATCCCTGAGAAATGCAGCAAAAGAACCACAGATTCTATTAAATTCTATTGCTGGTGAATTATATATTTGTCTACTTACTGCTATTGTTATAAAGTTTGGCATTTTGAAGAACAGAGGTTAAATTTTTGATGTTGCTCCTTGGGTCTCAAGATCCCAATACACGCTTGCTTTCTTCTTTCCACCATTTAGGAGTTTCCTTGGTTTTATTTATATATAATGTTAGAGTTTTTAGTTGTACTTAGTGGGAGAAATAGAGAAAATCATACTACCCCATCCTGCTAGAAGCAGAGGTCCATTAAACTAACAGTATTGTAAAAGCTTTCACAAGAGTAGACCCCCTTATCATTGACTAGTAGATGATTCTTCTCCTTGCAATCTGATCACTGGACTACCTGGAAAAATTGGAATTTAAATGATCTTGATTTTTTTTTTCTTGATGAGTATAATGTGTAAAAAATATTTTATGTTTGGAGGTTCCATGTATTAAGACTTTTTTTTTTTTTTTTTAAGTAGCCATTGGATTCGAGCATGAGAAACAGCCTTGCTTGTGGAAAATCACAGTTTGGTTAAAGTCTATAATATTTTAAAATGCTTGTTCCTAGCTCAGGCTCCAGGCTTTTGACAATGTGTCCCATATGTGCCAAGGTTATTCATTAACTAATTAACTAATCCACATTGCAGGCAGATTCTTTACCAGCTGAGCCACCAGGGAGCCCATGAATACTGGAGTAGATAGCCTATCCCTTCTCCAGCAGATCTTCCCAACCCAGGAATGGAACCACAGTTTCCTGCATGGCAGACAGATTCTTTACCAGCTGAGCTACCAAGTTAGGAAATCCTAATGTTATTCATTAACTAATTAACCTAAGCACTAACTTGCTGATGACATTTTGTTTAGGCGTAGGTCAGGAAATCATACTCCTGCCCATTGTTCCTCAATATTATTCCTGCAAAATATTTCATAACACACACATTTCATCGAGTTTAATCTGCAAAAACAGTGGGATCACATCATTAGGAGTTTGAAAGTGACACTCAGTAATGTCTGACTCTTTGTGACCCCATGGACTGTATAGTCCATGGAATTCTCCAGGCCATGGAATTCTCCAGGAGTGGATAGCCCTTCCCTTCTCCAGGGGCTCTTCCCTTCTCCAGGGGATCTTCCCAACCCAGAGATCAAACCCAGGTCTCCTGCATTGCAGGTGGATTCTTTACCAGCTGAGCCACAAGGGAAGCCCAAGAATACTGAAGTGGGTAGCCTGTATCTTCTCCAGAGGATCTTCCTGACCCAGGAATCAAACCTGTGTCTTCTGCATTGCAGGTGGATTCTTTATCAACCGAACTAGTTTAGCTTAAACTAATATCATGAGTGTCAATGCACCTGAAAGGAGAACAGAACTTTCTGTCATTATGGGGAGAGTTGGAATCACAATCTGAAACACAAGGAACTTAATGAAACATTGCTACTTTCGTTGTTCACAAACTGGCTTCAAAAGTGTGAGAACCGGATCCTTAGATATAAATAAACCCAATTCCTATTGTTATCAAGTCCACACTTGTGCTGTTTGCCCCTCAACAGGCCAATAAATGGAGAGATGAGGCTTTGGGGCAAGGAATAGCAACTTTCTTCAGAAAGCCAGCAGACCTAGGAGTCCCAAAGAACCATCTTCTCCAAACTAAAATTTAGACTTTTAATGCTAAAATAGGAGGGAATGAGCCTGTTGCACGCTTGTTGGTGTAAAAGTCCTTTGTTATTGCAGCTGTCCACATAGGTCGGATCATGGTGTTCCTCCAACCTCCAATAAGACAGATGTTATTCTCTGTTTGGCAAGTTTTACCTATATGAATGAAAAAGTGTTATATCTTTAATGAGCAGAGCATTGAGAAAGGGCTCTCCTGTATATTTCAGGCTATTCTTAACTTGTGATAAAAGCAACAGAATATAAAAGTTAAAGTAAAAGAAACATATCCAATATCAGATTTGTCTTCCCTATTACACTTTGGCAACATTCATAGAAAACTCCACACATAAATTATGTTAGTAAATATATTAAGTGATAAGATATATTAAATAATAAGTCATTGAATATACAGAGCAAAAAGGGAAGTCAGGGAGATAAGGAGGGAAAAATCTCATGAATTTATGAATATTGATAGCTTTCATCATTTCCTTTTGGAGAGGATCATTAGCTATAATTTTAATAAATGTTTTGTTGATTTTAAACTACTATAGCATTTACCAAGCTACCAAAAGTTTCACTACCATACTTTATTTCTCAGAGTTTAATTGGCAGTATTATTAATATGAATCAGAAAGAATCTATTTTATCATTAATGCACTTGGGGGAAATTAAAAAAATAATTTTTGGTTCTTTGCAGATAAACAACCATTTGTGTTAATCTTCTCAATTTAAAGGGTGGGATAAACATATTATTTTTCTCCCAAATTGCTTCTATCACCTTGCTTAGGTGAAATTCGCTATCACTACACACACACACACACACACACACACACACACACACACACCAACATTTATACACTTTGTCTCTTTTCTTTAGGAATTTCACATGGAAAGGAATTGTTTGCACCATTAATTACACGTACAAACAGTTTTATTCCCCTACTCAGGCTTACAGTTTCCCCCAAAGACATGGTATCAACTACAAAATCAGCTTTGTTCCAAATCACTAAGCCACAGATGTGCTAAGTAAGGGTTTTTGAGAAGGATGATGTTTTTGTCCTTTGCCAGTGTTCACAGGCTCTCACAGTTACTGAGTTTGGGAAAGTTCGGAGTTGAGCAGGAGACTCAGGGAGTCAACAAATCAGGCAACAAATTTAAGGTAATACCCATCAATTACAAAAGGTAATTCAAGAAGCACAAGCCACATCCAGCACAGAACCCTCTCTGACAGGCTGCATTTCTGCAGCATCCCTGTTGCAATTCATCATTCCTTTCTTATGGGACCTGCCCACTCCTTGGAGATTTAACAGCTGTTCCATGGGGACAATTCAATTTAGTCTTTATAGCTCGATTTGACTACAAGACGATCCTCCACATCCCGAGACGCAGTAAAACAAACAGCTTAAAGTAGACATAAAAAGCACCTCACTTTTTTACCTCAAATCTGCCACACTATGCTAATATAGTACCATATAACAAACAATCAGAAAATAAATGGTCCATTGAAGTGTGTGTACAGTACTTGTGGATTATTATATACATAATAGAAATATATTGCCTTGCAAGTTTCCTGAAAATGATTAATTTCATATCTTCTACTTCATAACAAATGCCACTTTCTTGGAGCTCTCCTTTCAGAGTTTCGAATCCCCTTTCACAGAAGCAATGAGAGTAACTTGGTGGTCTGAAAGCTATCTTGATTATAGGTGTTAAAATGATTATTTCTCATTTAAAAGAAAAGCATAGGAGAAACGCTTATATAACTTGACTTTACGTTCAGTGGGAGGGGATAAAGGCAGATGGCCATTAGCAGGACTATGTTTATAGAACTGGCTTTGGAGCTATTTGACCATGTCAATTTGCTTCTGTATCTTTGTCTCCAAATAGTTGGATGGGTGTTGGCTAACAAGCACATGTGATGATACCCCCAACTTCACGGCTGAAATGGCTAAGCAATGACAAAATGCATCTCTCCTCAGCCTACAGGAAGCCTGACAGTCTTCTCAATACAGTGTTCATGGCAGCACCATAGTTATATAATTGTTGATAAATTGTTTAGACGCCTGATCTTAATCAAGGGCTCACTCAGTCATGGAGCCTAGTGCAATTTACCAAACCTCAGTATCTTCATATGTAAAATGAGACAATTATAGTTGCTACCTCAGACTGTTATTGTGATGATTAATGTATGTTTAGCATAGTGTAAGGTTCAGTTGGTAAAAAAAAAAAAAAAAAAAAATCACCTTCAATGCAGGAGGCTCGGGTTTGATCTCTGGGTCAGGAAGATCCCCTTGTGATAGAAACAGCAACCCACTCCAGTATTCTCCCCTGAGAAGTCTCATAGACAGAGAAGGCTGGTGGGCTATAGTGCATGGGGTCACAAGAGTCAGACAAAACTTAGCGACTAAACCACCACCACCAAGGTCCACAGTAAGCACTCAGTACTTTGAAGGCATTATTAAGGAACATTTCTACCAATCAGTCAGTTTAGTTGCTCAGTTGTGTCCGACTCTGACCTGATGAACTGCAGAATGCCAGGCTTCCCTGTCCATCACCAACTTCTGAAGCTTACTTAAATTCATGTTCATTGAGTTGGTGATGCCATCAAACTATCTCATCCTCTGTAGTCCCCTTCTGCTCCCATCTTCAATCTTTCCCAGAATCAGAGTCATTTCCAATAAGTAGATTCACTTCCACTGTATAATCATAAGGGATTTGATTTAGGTCATACCTGAATGGTCTAGTGGTTTTCCCAACTTTCTTCTATTTAACTCTGAATTTGTCAGTAAGGCATTCATGATCTGAGCCACAGTCAGCTACCAGTCTTGTTTTTGCTGACTGTATAGAGCTTCTCCTTCTTTGGGTGCAAAGAATATAATCAATCTGATTTTGGTATTGACCATCTGGTGATGTCCATGTGTAGAGTCTTCTCTTGTGTTGCTGGAAAAGGGTGTTTGCTATGACCAGTGTGTTCTCTTGGCAAAATTCTGTTAGCCTTTACCCTGCTTCATTCTGTACTACAAGGCCAAATTTGCCTGTTACTCCAGGTATTTCTTGACTTCCTACTTTTGCATTCCAGTACTTTATAATGAAAAGGATATCTTTTGACGTGTTAGTTCTAGAAGGTCTGAGTTCCAGAAAATATTATAGGTCTTTATAGAACTGTTCAGTTTCAACTTCTTCAGAATTACTGGTTGGGGCATAGACTTGGATTATTGTGACATTAATGGTTTGCTTGGAAATGAACAGAGATCATTCTGTAGTTTTGAGACTGAATCCAAGTACAGCATTTTGGACTCTTGTTGACTATGATGGCTATTCCATTTCTTCTAAGGGATTCTTACCAATAAGTTCAACTTAAGTTGGCATGTAAGCCAATATTTATTTGTTGTTTTGTGTATATAATTAATGACTCACATAGCATTTTTGCATTTTATGATCCCAAGAAATAATAAAAATAGATTGGTTAGCTCATGTTCTGCTCCTGTATCTCTAGTTATAGTTTATTCCCAAACCGTATAAATCATGAAGTACATTTTGGGTAAATATATTATAGATCCCTTTTGTTTGAGGAATTTAATGACTCACTCTAGTCCAGATTTGATGAAATGATGGACTTCTTTAAAATAAGACATTTAAAATAGAGGTTGCCCAGTGGACTTGGGTGTAACAGGCATACTAAGTAGGCTTTGTAAAATTTATCTTCTGTTTGCATGTCACTGCCATGAAAGTTGTTGGAGTGTGTTGTTTATTTCTTAAAGCTCTGAAGCCAAGAGATAAGGATAAGTGAATACATGAGATAACATACACATTCACATTTCCATATGTGTGAGCACCCGTATGCCCGCACACGCACACACACAAATATAGTGTTTGTCTTACCTTCCTGTAACTGAGAAGCTCCCCAAAATTGCTCAGAGGAAAAAAATCCCTGGTGTCTAGTGAAGCCTAATCTCTAGCTTATTCCTGGGATCACAATCACATTTCATCCCTGTAGTTTGCTCTGTGATAAATGATACTTTCGACTGGTGGAAGGACTCATTTGAAAAAGCAACTAACCTATTAAATCTTCTCTCTCCACATTTCTATTGTCTTCCACTGTCATTTGACCAGTCTGACATTCATATTACCTGCTTCTAGTTTGTATGCTCCTCGTGCCTTGGGAAAAAAAATATTCTCAAATTATTAGGTTTTAGAGAAGTGGCTTCCTTTCTGTCTTTGGGCAAAACGAAGTTGAATAGTTTCAATCATGTGAAGAGTAATGTAACAAAGTTAAAAACAAACAAACAATGAAACGGTTATCTTCTCTGAAAATGGTCCTGCCTTAAATTGGTGTTATGATTTTTTTCCTTACGTGATTGGTTTCATTAACTCATCTGATGAAATCATTATTTGATATTACTAAACAAAACATCTTTAGAATGTTAAAAATATGCATCTCCATGTATTACTGATGCCGTTTAGAATATACAGAATAGAAAACCTAACCAGCCAGAGAGGAAAACACTGTTCTCATCTATATGTATTTCATTTTCAGATTTTAAATGTCTATTTGATATAACATAAACCGTATTTATTGACAATTTTATATCTTGCTTTTCATGGTTAAAAAACTATTTTCTGTGTCTTTAAAACTTTCATTAAATACTTTCAGTCACTTTACAACAATAATATCTACAGCAAGTCCATTTACCATAGTTCATTCAAGATTCTATGGTGTTAAAATTTGAGTTGTTTGAATTTTTATTGCCAAAAATAATACTGAGATTACAAATATAAACTGAAATAATTTCCTGAAACTTAGAATGGATTAACAGAAATGAACATTAGTTTGTGAAAAGTCTGTACCAGTTTCCATCCTTCCCTCCCGCAGTGTAGGAGGGAACCACTCATCCTGCTGGTTTCATCCCCTGCTTCACTGTCATTAGAACACACAAATACATTTTAAAATGGGGCTTGGGGCTAAATTAAAGTGAAACTCGACTTAGGTACTCTCCTTCTTTGCAAAACTTCCAACTAATGAGCTGGAGTGTGTTCCTTTTACACTCTTTTTCCTGCATAATAACAGCCACGACAGTCCCTTCATGTGAAGACATCTTCTTTTGAGCACTTTCTTACAGACAATGGCACAAATCACCACGCTAATGCCAGAAGGCAGTGAATGCAGGGATGAGAGATAGACCCCTGGTTGTATTCGTTCCTCTGTCCCAAAACATCTGTGAGAGGCAGGCAGGAGCAGCCTGTTATTATCCACTATTTCTACTAAAAGATACTTTATGCTTAGGACTGGGAAAAGTCAGTGATATATAGTCAGTGGCTGTGTCATTCACAGCCTTCTTTCCTCTCTGCTGGAAACCACTACACCATCAGCTTTTATTCATTTTTATTATACAGCTTTTTTTTTCTAGAGTCCTGAATGACTTTCATGTCAAAAAAAAAAAAAAAAGAAAAGAAAAGAAAGTTTGAACAGATCTGTGAATCGCACTGCTTACCTGGGAATTGAGCCTGACTGTCAGGCTTTTCCTCCTGGGAGTAAGGAGATGGCTGAGAGTTCTGTGTAGGGATTCAACACCTCCCCAGAAACCCTGCAACCAGTGGCTCTCATATTCCTGCAAGACAGATAACAACTCCCCTGCTTGGGCTTTGAATCCTCTGTAATCGTCCCCTCTCTTCTATAGGTTGATTTCCTACTTTCTCACCAAGGCTTCTTTTATAGCCAGGCCCAGAATAGTGACTGTCTGGGGAATTCACTCTAAGCATCTCTTCCTCTATGCCTTTCATTCTTTCATTTAGTGTCTCCCATCCTCACTAAACTACTTTTCTCCTTCACATGCTGTTGGTCCAGCCACACACTTGCCTTCCTCTTCCAAATTCACAAGTAGGGCTAGCATCTTACATCAGCATCTGCCACTGACTCTCAGAAGTGGAGCAGGATCCTGGAGCCTTAGACCACAGACTTTTGAGTTTGCTGCCTTCTACGGAGACCCAAGGGAACTGGAAACCAAGCAGACAATCCTACATTTCATGGAATGACTTAGGGGCTTTGGGGCTAAATACAGAGGAGCCTGGTAGGCTGTAGTCCATGGGATTGCTAAGAGTCGGACATGACTGAATGAATTCACTTTCAGTTTTCACTTTCATGCATTGGAGGAGGAAATGGCAACCCACTCCAGTAGTCTTGCCTGGAGAATCTCAGGGACGGGGGAGCCTGCTGGGCTGCCATCTATGGGGTCGCACAGAGTTGGACACGACTGAAGTGACTTAGCAGCAGCAACAAAAAATTAGGACACATTTCAAAGTTATAAAAATGGGTGTAGTATGAGAAGCTGCTATGCTCTTGCCTTCCATATGTTAACTTCTGAAGTTGTTCTGCTCCTGCCTTCCAAATGTCTGTGGCTCCCTGGAGTGCAGGGCTAAGAAGCAGCATGGGGTAAGGTCCAGACTGGGTAGAAGAAAGTGCTGGGATCCCTAAGCAGAATGAAGACTGGGAAAGGAGTAGCATTCAGTGTGCTATGTGTGCTGACCCTGTCCAGGTGTGTTCCAGAGCCCACACTCTCCCCTCAACATCCTTCAAACTCTAAGATCCCTATGCTTTCCATGTTGTAAACTCACACTTACCTAACATGGCACGACTTAGCACTTGATTCGTTACTGTCGTCAGGATATAGTTGTTGAGCATCTGCTATATGCCAAAAAAAAAAAAAAAGTGCCTGCCTTCAGTGGATGGGAAACGTCTCAGCCCCAAACATGCACACCTTGGGAACAAGGTCACCATCAGAACTCAGAATCCAAAACCTATCCTCTTACTGGGGTGGACTCCTCATACCTGCTCTTTGCTCTCCTGGCTGCCACAGTGCTTGTCACCCCTCCTCTGCTCACTGCCTTCTTGGTTTGACACTTTTTGTTTGCTTTACTACCTTGAGATCTCTCAGTGAATCTGCTTTTCCATTTGCTTTTACAGTCTTCTGCTTTGTTTTAAAAACTAAAACCAAATTTTATTGATTTTAATGTGTTAATTACTATTACACAGCAAAGGGATTCAGTTACACATTCTGAAATAATGTATATATGTATATATATATTAGAATGTATATATATATATATATATATATTTTTTTCATATTATTTCCCATGATGGTTCAGCACAGGATATGGAAAATAACTCCCTGTGTTATACAGTAGAACCTTGTTGTTTATCTATTTCTATACAATAAGTTGCATCTGCTAATTCCAAAGTCCCATGCCGTTCCTCCCCATACACTCTTCTGCTTTCTGACTGTGACTGGAGCCTCTGCCTTCCAGGCTGCATGGCTCACAGGGCTTCTGACTGCCTTCTGTCAGTCACTGCACGTTGGCCAGACTCAAACCTAGTTTATAAGAGTTCAAGAGAAAAAATGATAGAGCTAGCAGTTTGGCCACCTCATGTGAAGAGTTGACTCATTGGAAAGACTCTGATGCTGGGAGGGACTGGGGGCAGGAGGAGAAGGGGACGACAGAGGATGAGATGGCTGGATGGCATCACTGACTCGATGGACGTGAGTCTGAGTGAACTCTGGGATTTGGTGATGGACAGGGAGGCCTGGTGTGCTGCGATTCATGGGTCGCAAAGAGTCAGACATGACTGAGTTACTGAACTGAATTGAACTGAACTGAGCAGTCAGGAAAAACTTCATGAAAATGATGAAAGTGTAGGAACTTGCCAAGAGTTTTGAAGAAAAAGATAACTCTTAACCAATTCCAAGTACATAGGAAGGCAGGACAAGTGGAGTCATGGTATATGTACCAACTCAAAGTGGTGACATGGTATTACTGGGAAAGCTGGTATGTTTTATTCTAGCCTGGTTCTTTCCAAAAGTTATTTTGTGTCATTCATAGTGTTAAATATGTGATGGTCAGCAAATGTTAATAGAAGAAAGCATTCTGTATTAAAGAGGTTATGATCTTTGAAGGCAGTGAGAATAAGTCCCAGAAAGACCACATACTATCTATAGAATGTGGACCAAAGTTAGTCTGCAGTGTCTTCATCTACAAGGTAGAAATAATCATACTTATGTTGCATATAAGGGACTTCCCTGTATCTCAGATGGTAAAGAATCTGCCTGCAATGCAGGAGACCAGGGTTCAATCCCTGGGTCAAGAAGATTCCCTGGAGGAGGAAATGGCAACTCATTCCATTGTTATTTCCTGGACAATTCCCTAGACAGAGGAGCCTGGTGGGCTACATTCTATAGGGTCACAAAGAGTCAGACTTTACTGAGCAACTAACAGACACACACATGATATACATATACCATGACTCTAGGGATAATGTAGGCATTGAATCACTAGGAGCTAACAATATCATCATAATTATTTTTTTTTGTCCCACTTTGCTCACCATTTCACATTGTATATTTCCCATGAAGATCACATGAAAGCATGTGACAGACCCAAATTTTGACAGTCTTGTCCTCTCTAAAGATAGGACCTAGAATTATATCTATCCTGTAATACAAATGCCCTTCTACAAGTACAACACTAAGGATTTTAGATCAGTGGATATTAATATTTCAGGGGACTCATACACTTTAAGCAGATATTGAAAGCTGTGAATACATTTTATTTTTCATAACAACTTGGAGGCACATAGACGCCCCTGAAGTCTATCCACAGACAGCAGGTCAAGAGTTTCAGATTGATTTTTAGATTAGGAGAATTGTAGATAAAATTAAGTCTTTTCTCTGTCTTTATAAATTCCCAGTGATATTACATTAATGTCTTGTGTTGAATAGCCAAGACTCTGAACAAGTAGGTGACTGTGCTAGATCTGTTCCTCCTGTGACAGTGGGGCTGGCTTCTTAGAAACTCATCTATTGTCACAGGATTGTCTCCATGTTGTTTGAAAGGTAAAATTTAGTATACAAAAATGATTATGGCTCAGACGGTAAAGCGTCTGCCTACAGTGTGGGAGACCTGGGTTCGATCCCTGG
Organism: Nanger dama; assembly: GCA_917880005.1. Taxonomy (NCBI): domain Eukaryota; kingdom Metazoa; phylum Chordata; class Mammalia; order Artiodactyla; family Bovidae; genus Nanger; species Nanger dama. The sequence goes on along the minus strand of CAKJTW010000004.1, from coordinate 60,724,983 downwards.
GTCAGGAAGATCCCCTGGCGAAGGAAATGGCAACCCACTCCAGTACTCTTGCCTGGAAAATCCCATGGATGGAGGAGCGTAGCAGGCTACAATCCGTGGGGTTGCAGAGAGTCTGACACGACTGAGCGACTTCACTTCACTTACTTCACAGTAGATGGTTAACTGCTAAACTGGTTAAAAGATGACTTTAAGAGGTCCAGAAATAGCAAGTTAAAGAAAAAAATCAGGTACTTCCTCTAGGCTGAGAGGGTGAGCAGAGAAGGAAGTGGGACCCTGCTCACCCCTAGACTGAGATTCAGATCTTTCCAAAGGGGCCATGGTTACCAGGGGAACATGCAGCCCAAGAGCTACCTGTGGAAGCTGCCACCAGCGGGGAGGATGTGGGCAGGAGCGCCACTGTGCAGAGCTGACTAACTACCCAGTAGGACAGGAACCTGTGGTTTCCAAGCGCTATGGCCCTACAGTGGTTCTCTAGCGCCTTCTACCAACCAACACTAGCAATTAGCCCACTAACAGAAAAAAAACCTTACAGGATCCAACTCTAGCATCCCTAGCAGAGTGACTTTGGTGCTGAAACTCAGACGTGGATAACTGTCATCATCTCCATCTCTTTTCTTTCTTTTAAAATCTAGGTTAAAAATGAGAGGCCCTACTACATATTTAAACTGCCACAGACAGTGGATGCTTGTGTTGTTGGGGCAGTGTGTATGTGTGTGTATATACACTTGTATCTACAAAGATACACACATATTTTCTTTTCTTTAGATATAAAAGGACAAACAGTAGGTACTTTTGACATATTTTTGTCTTTTATAGTTTTGAGAAAGAGATCAGATCTTTAATTTGGGATTGACAACAAAGTACCATTAAAATATACACACCCACATAAAAGCACGTGACTGGCCCACATTTTGACAAAATCTTGGTCCTCTCCAAGGAGACAATTTGTTGTATCCATAACTGTTGCCTCTAATAAAATAACAGGGAAAATAAGAAAAAGCAAACAAAGTAAAGAGAATGAAATGAGAGGCAGTAGATGACAGGAAGAGGAGATTATGAAGCCACTTACGAGAGACATGCATGTTCATGATTTTTGTCTCCTGAGCATAGACTTAGACAGTATTAGCCTGTCTCACAAATGTATGAAGTATTGCAAAATCTCAAATACAGGTCCAGGCTTTAGGTAGCAGTAAAGTATTCATATATTTAACTTTTCCATTACATGTTTGCTAATAGAGAATACTGAAACCACAACTATTTGATATGTTCACATGATTTGTTACACGAAAAAGCATCTCTCATAGTCAAAAAGTTAACAGCATTCTGTACGTAGACTTGCACTCAAAGTACCCAAACAATTTACCCTTCATGTGAGGATTTGCAATGCTCCACTTCTCACAAAAGTGTCTCATCCTTCACCTAAAGATTTTTTCATGTTGTTTGCTCTTCTCTGAAATTGTTTTTTATTTCCCTGTTTTTCTACATTTTCTACAATATTTTAGTTCAAGGCTTCACTCCCTTACTCCATTCCTAAGTCAGCCTGTGAGGTTACCCATTATACCCCATGGTGATCAGTTATGTTCTCCCTGATGCTGTAACAAGAACCAAAATTTGCTTATTTTACCCAAGGAAGCAAGTCTTTTGGAGATCTTTTCATATTTTTCCTCGTGGTATCAATACAATCCTGTGGCTCAACAAACATTTAAAAATAATGATGATAATTTTAAAATGCAAAATAAAAGATTGACCAGGTCTTTGTGAACCTAACTGAGATCAAAACAAAACCAATAGTACACATGTAGCCTCCAGAAGCCACATGTGATAGAAATCTCGTGCCTGATCAGGTTTAAGGTGATGGTATGCCCTCACACTCACCATTTATTTCAGTTACACACATCACATGGTGAGGCTTGAAAGCATACTCTGCGTAGTATACTGCAAGAACCACAGCTGAGACTCAGACTCAGAGGATGGATCATTCAGTGCTAACTTCCCATGGTTAATAGAAGATCAGGTAAACCTAGAAGACATACTTAGTGTTCTATATAGGTTTTGGTGAATGTGTTTCATACCACGTGCATGGGCAAATATAATACTCCATCCTGGAACAACAGCAAAAACCTATTGTGTATTCTTCCAGGAAACTAGAAAGTGTTTGGATTTTATCAGATTGTGATCTCAGTGTGGTGACTAGAAATAAATCACTAAGACAATTGAAGCATCTTTGTGTCTGCTTTTACCCTTAAAATTAAGTGTTTACAACCTGGGTTTGACAATTTATGGCATTAAATTTCAGTTCTTTGTGATCAAGATAGCCCTATAGCCCTCATAGCCTGTTTAGGAAGCAGTGGGTAACCAAGCTTCTTAAGAGTTGTGAGATATTCAGTGCAGACACTGAATAACCAACAAGTACACCAATAAGTATCATGTAAAAATTGTTTCATTTTCATCAAAAAATAATGTTGCATATGCAAACTATTATGTGTAAAATGGATAAACAAGAAGATCATACTCTATGGCCCAGGGAATTATATTCAATATTCTGTAATAAACAAGAATGGGAAAGAATATGAAAAAGAATGTTAAAATTGTTTATGGATTATAGGAAGTTTCAAAAACATAGTACTAGAAAGAAAACATCATCTGCCCTCTCGTCAACAAAGTGAAAGTTGCTCAGTCATGTCTGGCTCTTTGCAACCCCATGGACTATACAGTCTATGGAATTCTCCAGGCCAGAATACTGGAATGGGTAGCCTTTCCCTTCTCCAGGGGATCTTCCTAACCCAGGGATCAAACCCAGGTCTCCTGCATTGCAGGTAGATTCGTTAGCAGCTGAGCCACAAGAGAAGTCTGAAAATACTGGAGTGGGTAGCCTATCCCTTCTCCAGGAGATCTTCCCAACAAAGGAATTGAAGTGGAGTCTCCTGCATTGCAGGCAGATTCTTTACCAACTGAGCTATCAGGGAAACCCTTCATCAATAAAGGCCACCATCAATACTATGCCAAACAAGATTTACCAGTCTTGTTTTAAAGGAATATTCTTGCATAATTTCTTTTTCTTGTTATCAATATACTGTGTAATCAATACAATAATTTGTTGAGCATTTATTTTGTACCAGATACTCTGTCATCTGATTATCATAGTTACTTATTTTAATTATTGAAATAATGCAATGAAGTGGATTTCTGGTGTTTTCACAAATGTGAAAAATGAGTCTTAAAATTACTAAAGCAACTTGCCTAAGATATACATAAGTGATAGAACTTGTAAGTGGTAGAAATTGTAAGTGACAGAACCTGGTCTTCATCCCTGGTCTTTCTGATATCAAATCCATTCTCAACTGCTGTGATGCGTTTTTTGCACATTTTATATCCTGTTCTCATCACTGAGTTTCTAAATTTTAATGACAATAAAACTACTATTTGAAAATGATGATCAATACATGTTGAATAAGTGAATGAGTTTATAAGGGAAAAGAGTGATTTGAACTCCCACTGAGGAAATTAGCACTCTACAAAGGGTAGGTGCTTAATAAATATTTGTTTGAGTTTATGTTGTGTTGATTATGTATGGATGTGAGAGTTGGACTGTGAAGAAAGCTGAGTGCCAAAGAATTGATGCTTTTGAACTGTAGTGTTGGAGAAGACTCTTGAGAGTCCCTTGGACTGCAAGGAGATCCAACCAATCTATTCTGAAGGAGATCAGCCCTGGGATTTCTTTGGAAAGAATGATTCTAAAGCTGAAACTCCAGTACTTAGGCCACCTCATGTGAAGAGTTGTCTCATTGGAAAAGACTCTGATTCTGGGAGGGATTGGGGGGAGGAGGAGAAGGAGATGACAGAGGATGAGATGGCTGGATGGCATCACTGACTCGATGGTCGTGAGTCTGAGTAAATTCCAGGAGTTGGTGATAGACAGGAAGGCCTGGCGTGCTGCCATTCATGGGGTCTCAAAGAGTCGGACACTACTGAGTGACTGAACTGAACTGAACTGAGTTTATGTTGTGTTGATTATAATCAAACTTGCAGGGTATGATTATCAATAATAATAATGCCTTCCTATTCAAAACTGGAGCATCTTCTGAAGAAAAGTTGATCCTCTCCCTACCCAATGATCTTCACAGATAATTAAAAGATCCTTAGCACCATCTCATGGTAAGCTGCCTGCTGCTGCTGCTGCTAAGTCACTTCAGTCGTGTCCAACTCTGTGTGACTCCATAGAAGCCAGCCCACCACCAGGCTCCCTCATCTCTGGGATTCTCCAGGCAAGAACACTGGAGTGGCTTGCCATTTCCTTCTCTAATGCATGAAAGTGAAAAGTGAAAGGGAAGTCACTCAGTCATGTCCGACTCTTCACGACCCCATGGACTACAGCCCAGCAGGCTCCTCATCCATGGAAATTTCCAGGCAACAGTACTGGAGTGGGGTGTCATTGTCTTTGGTTAGCTGTCTGGAGATAGAAAATTAGAAGACGATCTTTGGGATGCCTCCCTTTGCTTACAGCTTCTACTCCCCTGATCTGGTGGAAGAGACTCAGCCTGTGAAAGAGCACTATGTGGGTCAAAGATACAGCTTCTCCATCCAATTGGGTCAGTAGGTAGCAGGGTAAACGTCACAATTACCTTACTCTTCTTGGTGCTGCCTATAACTGAGAAATGTCCTCTAGATAATATCTAACATACCTTTCATCTCAAAGATTTTATTAAGCACAAATATTTAAAATCTCTCTCTCACTGTATGAGTGTGCAAGGGCTGCTGTGACAAGTATCACCAACTGAGTGAAGAGACTGGCATGGCTTAAACAATAGAAGTTCTTAAACAACAACTCTTAAACTATTTACACAACAGTTCCAGAGGCTGGACATCCAAGATATCAAGGTGTCAGCAGGCTTGGTTTCTCCTGAGGCTTTTCTCCTTGGCTTGTAAGGGGCCATCTTCTGGCTGTGTTTTTCCATGGTTCTTCCTGTATGTAAATGTGTAGCTGATATATCTATGTGTTTGAAATTTTTCTTCTTATACAGGCACAAGTCAGATTTTGGGGCTTACCTTACTGGCCTGATCTTAACTTTGTTTCACTTTTTTTAACTTTCACTTTTTGTTTAACTTGTTTCACTTTTTTTTTTAAGTTCTACTACTAACTTCTTTTTTAATTTTTTTAAATGTTTATTTTAATTGGAGGATAATTAGAATATTGTGGTGGTTTTTGCCGTATGTCTGTATGAATCAGCCATAGGTATACATGTGTCCCCTCCATCATGAAGCCCCCTTTACCACCCTCCACTCTCTATCCCTCTAAGTTTTCACAGAACGCAAGCTTTGGGTGCCCTGCTTCATGCATCAGACTTCCACTGGTTATCTGTTTTACATATGGTAATGTATATGTTTCAATGCTATTCTCTCAATAATCCCACCCTCTCCTTTCATTCAGTCCAGAAGGCTATTCTTTGCATCTGTGTCTCCTTTGCTGCCCTGTACACAGGGCTGTCAGTACCATCTTTCTTGATTCCATATATATGCAAAAATATGGCCTGATTTTAACTTAATTCCTTCTTTAAATGCCTTATTTCCAAATATAGTCCCATTCTGAATTCAGGGTCTAGGGGGTCCAATAGAGGAATTATATAGGAATGGGCCTCCCTGATGGCTCAGACAGTAAAGAATCCACCTGCAATGCAGGAAAGAGATATGGATTTGATTCCTGGGTCAGGAAGGTCCTCTGGAGAAAGGAGTAACTACCAATTCCAGTATTCTTGCCTGGAGAATCCTAGGACAGAGGATACTGGAGGGCTACATTTGATGGGGTCACAAAAAGCCAGACCCCACCAGTTGGCTACTCACTCACAGGAATTTTGGGGAAACAATTCCACTCACACCAATCACTTAAGATTTAATTATTTGGAAGCCACTAAATCGCTTGTTCACTATTGTGAACCCTGTTTTCCCACATGAAGCAAAAACAGAGGGCCTGTCAGCCGCATGAGGGAATTAGGGACCCTGACTGTTTTACTCAGTGGATTTCGTCTTGAGGATCCCAATAGGCTACTGGAAGTGAGGTATCATAGCTGCATACAAAGCTGCAGAAATGAAGACAACAGGAATATATGAGGAATGTCTGTCAGCTAGGGCGGCTTTCACCAGGTGCTTCCTACATGAGGGGGTCTCATGGGCCAGACTTAGTCACCTGGCCATGTATGTCTACAGGAGAAGTGGGGAAATATAGTCACCTAGTTGAGCACATTATTGCTTCAATTAAGTTGGAGTTCCACTACCCAGAAAGACAAAGAGTGGGGAGACTTGAGTGTATATCTAGAAATATCTGCTAAAATCTCTTTTAACAATTTGTGGTTCACTCAGTCATGTTCGACTTTTTGTGACCCCATGGACTGCAGCACCCCAGGCTTCCCTATCCTTTACTATATCCCAGAGTTTGCTCAAACTAATGGGGTTAATTGAGGCAGTGATGTCTTTCAAGCATTTCATCCTCTGCACCCCTTTCTCCTCCTGCCCTTGATCTTTCCCAGCATCAAATTCTTTTCCAGTGAATCAGCTCTTCTCATCGTTGACCAAAGTGTCAGAGCTTCAGCATCAGTCATTCCATGAATATTTAGGATTGATTTCCTAAAGGATTAACTTGTTTGATCTCCTTGTAGTCCAAGGGACTCTAAAGGGTCTTATCCAACACTGCAGTTTTAAAGGATCAATTCTTTGGTGCTCAGCCTTCTTTATGGTCCAAATCTCACCTCTGTACATGACTACTGGAAAAACCATAGCGTGGACTATATGAACATTTTGTCAGCAAAGTGATGTTCCTGCTTTTTAATCGCTGTCTAGGTTTGTCATAGCTTTTCTTCCAAGAAGCAAGAGTCTTTTAATTTCATGTTTCTAATTACTATCTGCAGTGATTTCGGGAGCCAAATAAAATAAAATCTGTCACTGTTTCCATTATTTCCCCATCTATTTGCCATGAAGTGATGGGGCTGGATGCCATGATCTTCATTTTTTGAAAGTTGTGTTTTAAACCCCTTTTTCAGTCTCCTCTTTCACTTTCACCTAGAGATTTCTAAATTCTTCTTTGCTTTCTGCCATAAGGGTGATGTCATCTGCGTATGTGAGGCTATTGATATTTCTCCCAGCAGTCTTGATTCCAGCTTGTGCTTCATCCAGCTTGGCATTTCACATGATATACTCTACATATAAGTTAAATAAGCAAGGTGACAGTTTACAGCCTTGACATACTCCTTTCCCAATTTGGATCCAGTCTGTTGTTCCATGTCTGGTTCTAACTATTGCCTCCTGACCTGCATGTGGGTTTCTCAGGACACAGTTAAGGTGGTCTGGTATTCCCATCTCTTTATGACTTCTCCATGGTTTGTTGTGATCCACACAGTAAAAGGCTTTAGCATAGTCAATGAAGCAGAAGTAGATTTTTTTTTTTAATTCTTTTGATTTTTCTATGATCCAATGGATGTTGGCAATTAAGTCTCCGGTTCCCCAGCTTTTCTAAATCCAGCTTGAACATCTGGCAATGAAGGTCAATATATGGGTTTCCTCAGTACTCTTGCCTGGAAAATCCCATGGGTGGAGGAGCCTGGTAGGCTGCAGTCCATGGGGTCATGAAGAGTCAGACATGATTGACTTCACTTTCACGTTTCACTTTCATACATTGGAGAAGGAAATGGCAACCCACTCCAGTGTTCTTGCCTGGAGAATTCCAGGGACAGGGGAGCCTGGTGGGCTGCCGTCTATGGCGTCACACAGAGTCGGACACGACTGAAGCGACTTAGCAGCAGCAACAGCAGCATGTAAGAAGTGGTACAATTTCTATTTTAGTGTCAAGACAGGAAAGCACAGTTCAGCCATCACCATTATAATCATGCTCTAGACTTGCATTGTCCAATATGGTACCCACCAGTTCTGCGTGACAAGGGGTATTTGAAATGTGAGTAGACCAAACAGAGATGCACTGTAAAGACAATGATGTTAATTTCATGTTTAAATATTATTTGTATGTTAACACAGTATCAACAGTTAACATACAGTATTAAACATACAGTATTGTACAATTAACACAGTATTAAAATTCAAACTTGGTTTATCTCTTTCATTTTACTTTAAAAAAGTTTGTTTGGAGAAGTAAGTTCACTCAAAGGGAAAAAATAGACACAGACGTACACACACACATACACAGACACAGACACACATCACCATCCTTGCTATCATGACTTGTTAACCTGTTTGAAACCCTATATCCACCTCAATACTCAAGACATGGAAACAACGTAAATGTTCATCAACAGATGAACGCATAAAGAAGATACAGCCTACACACACACACACACACACACACACACACACAATCACACACAGAGAATGGAATATTACTTAACCACAAAAAGAATGAAATAATGCTTTCTGCAGCCACGTGGGTGGGCCTAGAGATGATCATACTAAGTGAAATAAGTCAGGCAAAGACAAAGACTATATGATATCCTTTGTATGTTGAATCTAAAATATGATATAAATTAACTTATTTATCAAACAGAAACAAACTCAGACATAAAAACAAACTTGTGGCTGCCAAGGGGGAAAGTGGGTAGAGGAGGGATGGGTTGGGAGTCTGAGGTTAGCAGATGCAAACTACTACGTATAGAATTTATAAACAACAAGCTCCTACTGTACATCTCAGGGAACTACACTTAATATCCTGTGATAAACCATAATGGAAAAGAAAAAGAACTTCTTACCTCTGCTTACTTTAGTGTAATAATATAGAACAAAAAACTGTAGGAGCAGGGATGAGCAGTTCTGAAATTATTCAAGAACAAAAACCATTTGAAAAATGTAGTCATTAGGTTTCATATCCAGCTGCTTCCAACTCTATTTGGATTAACTACTGCTAATCCACATGAATGCCTTTGATAGCAATTACTAATCCTGAATAGGGTTGTCTTGAATGCTTTTAAATAAAATAATACTTGGAAACTATTTCATTAAAAAGTGTATTATAAAAGTTATATGTCTTCATTTTAAGTAAATTGGTAATAGAGAAAAAAATTATGTAAATAAAAATCAACATAATTTTGTCACCCAGAGAGAGCCACTATTTAGCAAATTAATCTCTGTTTGATAGCTATATACTTATATTGGTGTATTTTATCTGATTTGTAAGTGTAAATTTGTATTCTGTTCATTTCATTTGGTATTATATTAGAAGTGACTTTCATGTTTACCATAAACATTGTTATTAGCAGTAGCAAAATAGTATGTCAAATGGATATACCATAATTTACTTACTTAACTATTCCTTTAATTTCAGATCTAGGTTTGTATTATTTTAAATAATGGGGCTTAGTATATAAATCTCAGTCCAATTTCAGAGTATTTCCTGAAAATAGATTTCTAGACGTGAAAGTAAGTGTCACAAAGCATTATTCATTTTCTTAAGCTTCTTGATTAATGTTTTCAAATAGCCTTGCTCAATATTTAGAAGCAGAAATCAGAGAGTTCATAATAGAGTTTCAGCTTTATCTTGTGCCTGAAAGCTTTGAGGTTATCAGTTGAATAAAAGGTCTATTTATTGTTTCCTTCTTCTCCCCCAGTCCCAAGGACTCTCTCTGGGTTTCCCTCTAGTTGAAAGTCACCACTGTTTGGCAAAGCTGGAAACTCAGGTGGGGGTATTTGATGCACAAGAAATGAGCACAAAATACAGGACCAGAAACAGAGATACACACAGGCAGGGAGCTAAAACAGAGTCCACAGCCAAGGAACTGAAGCTGGGAGGCTGCAGGCTTGGGAGGGTGAAAAAGAGGCTAGGTCAAGAAAGAGTCTCTGTGGCAGAAATCAGTTATGGGGTTCTCAGTGGGCACCTGCTTTATAGTGCCTGCATGCAGCCAGCTTACAGGAAGCCAGAGGGGAGGAACATGTAGGGGACCACATGCCAGCCTGCTCATGCCCTTTGGTTATAAATGGGGCATTCCTTCTGACACCAAGCAGGACATTGTGGGGCTCCTGGGCACAAAAGCCTTTCTGTGCCCCCATTTCTTTGATTATAGGAAATAGACTTCATTCAGCCTCCTTGACCTTCTCTGAGTTTCAACAAGCGGGTTCAAACAGTTGCTCATCAGGGAAGGGAAGTGTTGTTGAGACAAGGGAGAAACTGTCGAGAGAAACAATAGTGCAGCCTTGGGGCAGGATCCTGGCTTCCCTCAAGAGATACATATAACAATAGCTTTGAGCTATTTTGCAGATGTTAAAAACCCTACCAGGTGAGAGAAGTTAACTGTATACTGCCCACAAGCATGTAGACCTCAGACTAGTTGGAACCAGATCTATGATTCTGACTCCCAACTGTCTCACCACCAACCAGCCAGGAAAACGTGCATGAGTTGATCATGCTCTCTTTGAACCATTACTGTAAGATTCATCTCTACCCTCTCCAGGTGGGGACACACAGTTCTGAGGGCATTAGTTCACTATGGCTCCACGCAAAGCAATAAAGCTATTCTTCTCTACTTTAGCCAAAACTCGGTCTCAGAGATTTAATTCCATGTCAGGGTACAGAGGTCAGATTTGGCTTTACTTCCAACGTTAAAAATGCTTCTTTCTTGGGTGTCCCTCACATGAAACCCCAAGGAACATGATCCTTATTCTTGAAGGCCTCCTTCAATAGGAAAAAAAAATTGCCGGTATTTATTATTGCCAAGCATCTAATCTCCCTCAGGTTCCAAAAACGCATCATGCCCTTTGTCCAAGTGCTTGTCCTCCTTTGTTTTCTTTCCTTCCACCAGATTCCAGCTCCCAGCCTCTTTCCTTTCTCCTTATTCTCTCAAGCTCAAGTGAAAGGGTACTTTATGAACACCTGTTACATGCCGACCCAGAAACTTAGACTTTCCTCTCATGGCCCTTCATCACAGGTGATGACATGTCCTAAGGCCTTCGTTCCAGTGCAGTGCAGTCTCCAGGTGGGCAAGGTCTGAGTCTGCATGTTTCCTGGGCTGTGTCTTTGTAACTCAAATCCTGGGCCATTTGAGCTGATTACTAAATACCTGTTGAACAAATGAACAAAAACATGAAGCAGTCCATCTTCTTCTAAATGTGATCAAAAGCCTTCACTCAGTCCCCTGATCCACCTGAGTGTGTGAATCACAAAGATAGTTTTAGTTCCTCTGCGTTTGCTGAGAGCATGCCAATCAATCCTGGTAGTTTTCAGACAAATCAAATTAGAAATGGTTGTACTCATTTGGAAAATCAAGAACTGGCTATGAAATCTTTCCCCACAAATTAGATTGAATCAAGATCATTTTCCCCTAGCTCATAAATGCTTGATTGGCTTTGTCTGATTCCTCGTGATGGAAACGCAGCCTTGCATTTCAAGCTCTGCTTTTTACTCATGAGGGTGTTATGATGTCTGGATGATGATTAAAAACAAAACAAACACCTACAATGAAAATGCTTGGTAAATAACAGCTCAGCACAGTAACCCTTGCAAGTGACACTTTAGGAAACTCTAAAACCAGTCAAGGTAAGAAGAAATTCAAGCTAGGTCTGCTGTATTCCCTTGAGGTCTTAAGAACTGGTTTTCTGATAAGCAGGACAGCCATATCTGAGTTATCATCTGTTATCAGGACCCAAGGAAGGGATGTGCCAGAACTTGGCTATGATATTTGTAGAGTTCTAGCAGGAGCTACCTGGCCACCTACTTTTCCCTCTCTTGCTCAAACATGTGGTTCTTGCTCTAGCTTCCACCTTAGTCTCCAGACTTGATTCAGACTCATGCCACATTTGGTCCAGGTATATTCCTAGTCTATCTCCACCTGTGACCTCAGGTCTTTTCAACAAATTAAGAATGGTCCAATCTTTTATTTTATACTTTAAAAATTTTATGTTAGTGAAGCATAATTGATTTCTAATGTTGCGCTAGTTTCTGGTGTATAGCAAAGTGATTCAGTTATACATGTATGTAATAGTTTGAATCTACTTATCCCAGACTCTCAATCCATCCCTCCGCTACACCCCTCCTGTTTGGTAACCACAAGTCTGTTCTCAATGTCTGTGAGTCTGTTTCTGTTCCATAGATAAATTCATTTGTATCATATTTTAGATTCCACAAGTAAGAGATATCATGGTGTTTGCCTTTCTCTGTCTGATTTATTCCGCTAGGTATGATAATCTCTAGGTCCATCCATGTTGCAAATGGCATTGTTTCATGGAATGTTCCACTCTTTAAAACTCTCCATCTTTTTTCTTTCTCTTTTTCTGTGAGGGCAGACAGGGGAGCTCTTAGATGAGAGATAGCTGGATGTACTGGGTGCCAGAGGACCTGGATCGCAGATCTGACAGATCGATTTCTGATTCATGATATGTTTCCAGCTAATGCCAATCCACCGTGCCACCCCACATCAGAGGCACAGTGAGAGGGTGGGCTCTTCCCTTTGGGAGAGTTAGTTACAACTGTATTTTCATTTGTCTGGAGGCTGGAGGGTGCCAGGAGGTAGAAGGCCCTGGGGCAGATTTTCCCCCACATCTTAGGGATCCTATCAGATGTGACAAAGTCCAAGCAGTAGCACTGCAGCTGGATCAGTTCTATTGCACATCCTGGTGTACTAGTCTTCAGGTCTCCACTGCTGTTTTACCCTTGTCCTACTTCTCCCAGATAGCTTAAGGCCAGACCAGGGTCTTGTTGCTGAGCTAATGAACAGCATTTGGAAGGTGAAATAAAGACTCAGGAGAAGAGAGTCAGGAAGTTGTGGCAAATGACCAGATTGAGAATGAGTTAGAGGCCACTGACCTTGCCTTTTCCTCACATGCCTTTTATCTATAATTTCTGTATTTTCAGATTAAGTTGGAAGCAGAGCAGAGGACAACTTTCTCATGCTTTCTGCAAAAGCACTAACTGGCTTGAATCACTATCTCAGGCAGTAATAAATATCTTTCTAGTGAAATGAGTTCAGAAGGAATGCACTTGCCAAACCAAGATGGTGCCCATTGTTCCTGGTCAAAGGTCGACTGGGGAAAATGCCCACAAATGAGAAATGCCTATAAGCGATTCATTAGTGATTGGCCCCTTTAATTTGGCTAATAGACCTCTTGGCCAATAGACCATTCTATTGGCAAAATGGTCTATTTGGCCAATAGAAGATCAGCAAGTAAGTAACAATTTTGAAATAAAGTGAATTCTTGCCACAGAGATAAGACAAAGGCAACATCCAAATAGAAATTTAGTTACAATTAGGTTTTGCTAATAAGGTCTAAAATTGGTCATGTATTAATACATCCATGGGAGAGCGGCGAGTGGAAGTCCCAACGCACAGTGAGTTTCTGTCTTTGGATTCAAACCTGCCTCTTGCAGTCTCCTTTTCTTTGTACCCCGGGTCTGAGGGTCGCTACTGACTCTAAATCCCCGCTCCCATCCCACCACCCCTAGCAAATTCAGTCTCCATAACAGGTGAACGGGCGCCTGACTTTTGGTTTAAAGTCTGCACTGAAGCTCGTTCCTTCGTTTGGAAGACTGAAACGCTGCGTTCTCACCTTTTTCCGTCTTAAAACCATTTACTGACCTCACTGACCCCTCTACCCTTTCTGCACCACATACAATTATATTAGGTGAAGTGGTTTGTTCGCTCCATGTTCCTCAGCCTCTCCTTCTCAGGCCCTGGAGGTCTTGCCGGAAGCCCCGCTCCCAGAGAGGCCGCGTTCTCTCCCGGGTCCTGGGATTCCAGAAAACCCGCGCCGCTCCTGAGACCTCCTCCCTCCCAGCCGTCTGTCCTCACGTCTCCTCAGGCCTGTCCTTCTGCCCTTCAGAGTGACCCTTCCCCTGGTCCCTGGTAGGGGGAGGTGACCTGAACCAGCCACGTGACGCCCGTGGCCCATGGTTCTTCAGCCCCAAATACCACCCGCTGGAATTTGGCTTTTGCAGGAGGGCCTTTCTTATTCAGTCTCCTACCCGGTAAATAGTGGGAGGAAGGCGGGATCAGGAGAAGCAGAGACAGCGACTCCTAGAGAAATGGAAAACTGAGAAAACCATGTGGGACAAGCGATGGCAGTGAAGAGGATTGTGAGGAACTTGGAAGAGACAGCTTCATGAAAGAGAATGAGCCTTGAAGGGAGTAGGTAGGGAAAGGAGAGAAATTCAGAGCAAAGCAGCATCTCCGGAGAGTTAAGGGTGAGCAACACAGGGAGGCGGAGAAGGCAATGGCACCCCACTCCAGTACTCCTGCCTGGAAAATCCCATGGATGGAGGAGCCTTGTCGGCTGCAGTCCATGGGGTCGCTAAGAGTCAGACACGGCTGAGCAACTTAACTTTCACTTTTCACTTTCATGCATTGGAGAAGGAAATGGAAACCCACTCCAGTGTTCTTGCCTGGAGGATCTCAGGGACGGAGGAGCCTGATGGGCTGCCGTCTATGGGGTAGCACAGAGTCAGACATGACTGAAGCGACTTAGCAGCAGCAGCAGCAACACAGGGGGTGTGGTTGTTCATTCCGACTCTTTTGGAGCCCTGTATCTCCCAGAGTTTTCTCAAATCCATGTTCATTGAGTCCAGGTATGGTATGTCACCATCTCATCCTCTGCCGCCCCCTTCTATAGCCTTCAAGGGAGAGGATCTGTAAACCAGGGGTCCCAAAACGGGTGACAGTGGAGAGGCAGTTTATACAGACAGCCCACAAAGGGGATACAAGAGTTGGGACCAGAGAAACAATATCCTGCTGGGAGACAAAACGGACTCCTAGAGACTGGAGGAGCTGAGAAAAAAAAGGGAGCTGAAAGGAAGCACAGCCACTTGGGAGTGCCAGAGAGTTGGGAGGAAGGGAGGGCAGAGGTGGAGGAAGAAAGGCAGAAATACAGGGAGTTTGAGGATCACCAGGGAAGTTGGAGTGAAAGCAACTTGAAGGCCAACAGATGGCAGAGAGAGGCGGGATAGGAGGCAGGGAAGAAGTAGAGAGGAGGACAGGCACAGCAGGAGAGCAGAGATGAGAACAGAGAAAGGGAGACAGAGAAAGAAGTAGGGAAACAGATCAACAAAATGAAGTGGAAACAGCTAGTGTGCAGGTGATGGTGGGGACTAGATCCCAAAGAGTGCTGAATCAGTTGGGTAAGAATTATTAAGTCATTATACATTGATTTTTGGCTTTAAAATCTAATGCAAATCTTGCTCGGAGAAGGCACCCCACTCCAGTACTCTTGTCTGGCAAGTCCCATGGATGGAGGAGCCTGGTAGGTTGCAGTCCATGGGGTCACAAACAGTTGGACACGACTGAGTGACTTCACTTTCTTTCACTTTTCACCTGAAATAAGCAAAGGATTATGTTCAATCATAAAGCCATAAAATAGGTGCTAGTCAAGCCATTTGTTAATTTCTTTCTTTTCAGTCCTGTTAGTTCCTTGTTTTAGCCTAGTTAATTATGGCATTTTAGCCTTTACACTATCTGTGTTCTTGAGTATTTGCTTAGTCACTCAGTCATATCTGACTGTTTGCGACCCCATGGACTATAGCCCACCAGGATCCTCTGTCCATGGGATTCTCCAGGCAAGAATATTTGATTGAGGAGCAATTTCCAGGGATGGAAATCACATCTCCTGAATTGCAAGTTAATTATTTATCATCTGAGCCAGCAGGGAAGCCCTGCACTATCTGAGACCTGGCTGAAATATTGGGTGCCATGTATGGACGTGAGAGTTGAACTGTGAAGAAGGCTGAGCGCCAAAGAATTGATGCTTTTGAACTGTGGTGTTGGAGAAGACTCTTGAGAGTCCCTTGGACTTCAAGGAGATCCAACTAGTCCATTCTGAAGGAGATCAACCCTGGGATTTCTTTGGAAGGAATGATGCTAAAGCTGAAACTGCAGTACTTTGGCCACCTCATGTGAAGAGTTGACTCATTGGAAAAGACTTTGATGCTGGGAGGGATTGGGGGCAGGAAAAGAAGGGGACGACAGAGGATGAGACGGCTGGATGGCATCATGGACTTGATGGATGTGAGTCTGAGTGAACTCCGGGAGTTGGTGATGGACAGGGATGCCTGGTGTGCTGCGATTCATGGGGTCATGAAGAGTCGGACACGACTGAGTGACTGAACTGAACTGAACTGAATGAACAAATGATGATAGATTCCAAGTTTAAGGATGTTTGACAAACAGAGACCATTAGATCACTGTGTAATACATTTCTGTATGTTCCAGCCAGCATATACCAGCATTTAGACCATGATGGATTGGAGAAGGAAATGGCAACCCACTCCAGTGTTCTTGCCTGGAGAATCCCGGGGATGAGGGAATCTGGTGGGCTGCCATCTATAGGGTCGCACAAGGTCGGATACAACTGAAGTGACTTAGCAGCAGACCATGATGGTGTTTCTCTCATTGTGTCCATAAACAGAACAGCATCTTCCAAAGTTGGTCCATCTATACCAAAAATAAGTCCTGCTTGTGACAGTTTATCTGATCGATTCTGTAATTACATGATAAAGAATTAAATAATAATGAGTTCTGTCTGTCAGATCTTCCTCACTCATGAATCATCAGGAGACCACAGTAATTACATTATTATTCTAAGATCTCCTTTTTGATGAGCTACTTCACCATAGAGGAAATATTTTAGTTGGGTGGCTTTTTTTACTGGATTTCAGTCCACATTCGACAAACTTTTGTTCTGGTTGGAGAATGATCTGGATACTTTGAAAGGAGGTTGTGGCTCAGAACCTGTGCTGTCTCTCATTGTTTTTCTAATTATCCTTGCATGGCCCTTGGACCAGTACCCAGCAACATGGCTTACATATAATTCCTCCCATTTTATTATCTTCATGAAATTTCAAATGCTCTAATGCCCTATTCAGTTACATTCTTTTTGTAGACTATTTTACAATGCTGTTTTTTGAAGATGGGGTAGGAGGAAAAAATAGTTGATTGGTTGTTATACTCTGGTAAGCATGGTTTATTTATTTATTTTTTCAACTGGACTTCTTTTTACAAAACAATGGACCAGTATTATATTCTGCTTTTTTACTTTAATGTGTGTGTGTATATATATAATATATATATATATATATATATAATATACACACACACATGCACAAGCATATATATATATATATATATATATATATATATATATATATAGGTGAGGTGAAGTCGCTCAGTCGTGTCCAACTCTTTGAGACCCGTGGACTGTAACCTACTAGGCTTCTCCATCCATGGGATTCTCCAGGCAAGAATACTGGAGTGGATTGCCATTTCCTTCTCCAGGGGATCTTCCCGACTGAGGGATCGAAGCCAGGTCTCCCGCATTGGAGGCAGATGCTTTAACCTCTGAGCCACCAGGGAAGCCCCATATATATAGAATACATTATAATATGATAATATAGATAATATTATAATATATAATATGTATAATAAAATATAACAACATATATAATATATAATAAAATATAATAATATATATAATATATAATAAAATATAATAATATATATAATATATAATATCCATGGAGACTCTTGCTGTGTTTCCTGCAGTTAGAAAGCAATTGATAGGCAAAAGGCCTAGATTTCCTTGAACCATTATTTAAAAAACAGTCTTTTAAAATGCAGGTACCTGGTTGTACCTCTCACATGAACACTGGAAATGATTCTGATGATGCCTATCATGCCTCCCAAGGAAAGATAGATGAAAAATGTAAGTTTTTAAGACTTCCCTGGTGGTCCAGTGGTTGAAAATCCACCTGGCAATGTAGGGGACATGAGTTCGATCCCTGGTCAGGTGGTTAAGATCCCACATGCCATGGAGCCACTAAGCCCATGTATCACAACTATTGAACTCAAACTCTAGAGCCCATGCTCCATAACAAGAGAAGTCACCACAAGGAGAATCCCATGCACTGCAACTAGAGAGAAGCCCCCACTGGCTGTAACTAGAGAAAGATCGCATGTGGCAACCAAGATCCAACACAGCCAAAAATAAAATAAATATTTTAAAAATGCAGGTTTTCAGTCTCAGACGCACAAAGAATGAGGTTCCTGGGAATCTCAGAATCACCCAGTCCGCCAGCCTCAGGTTGAAAAAGAAGAAACTGAGACTTTCAAGGTGACTGGTCTCAGGTAACCTGAAAAGTGGCAGATCAGGAAACAGATAAATGAGTCAAGAGCAATGTTGGGCATGAGGCCCATGTTCTGATTTGATCCTAAAACAACCTTCTACAATTATTTTCTGGATATGGTAGCAAAAATTAAGAAATAAGAGAGACCATATGGTTTTTCTGGTAAATATTCATGATAAGAATCTGGTTCTGCCTAAACTGAACAATTTCACTGCCCCTCCACCCCAGAATTCAAAGTCAGATGCTCTCTACTTGATTACAGATGATTTTTAATGGGAAGGCCATGCAAGTAGTAAAGAGTAGCAAACTAGTACAAGGCAGTCTAAGAGATATGATAGGTATATGTTAACATGTGTATGGATCTATGGAGAAATTGTCTAGGGACACAAACCACTGGGAAACAGTGGAGAAGACAGCCACTTCAGGGATGGATGGAGAAGTTCTGGAAAAGCCCCAGGAATGGAGCAGAAAAAACATCCACTTGGCCTTGGAAGAAGGGAGAGGAGGGATGCAGAGGCCTGAAAAAGTCACTCCTTGTGGAGGGAGAAAAGCAGGAAGTATATTTAGGGGACAGGTTTCCATAGTAACCACACACATGGATTGAATGAATGAGCTTAAGGACTTCCAGTGTCTTCATGCCAGAGTGGGAGGGGCCACCAGTTCATGAAGGTAGTGGTCAATCTGAAGTGCAGGGGTTGAGGTCCCTGGGCAGGCAGAGGAGAGTGGAAGCCCCTGAACCCTGCGCAGCAGCTGCTATCAATTTTACCTACAAACTCTCTGCAATTTGTCCCACTTTGTATCTAGACAGAGCTCTCCACAACCCCTTAACTGTCCTTGTCTCCATTTCCTCCATAGTTGCCCAAAGTATGACCCATGAGTATCCTTTCTTGCACACAGTGCACACTCTGTTGTTATTCAGTTGTGTCTGACTCTTTGTGACCCCATGGAGTACAGCACACCAGGCTTCCCTGTCCTTCACGATCTCGCAGAGTTGGCTCAAACTCATGTCCTCTGTGTCGATGATCCCATCCAACAATCTCACCCTCTGTTGACCCTTCACCTCCCTACATACAGCACATTCTATTGCCTATATACAGCTCCCTGAGGGATGCATCTGAAGCACAATATGACCATATTGCCTTATTTTTATATCAATTTTCTCTTCACCCCTTCCTATTCCGTTTCTTCCACAGGGTCAAGTTCTAGTACTTCCACATGGTGTAAGTTTTAATGACTTCATCTCTTCCTGTCTTTCCTACTGCATCTTCCCTGCTATTATGCTAGTTTCCAGACAGCTGTCTACCGGCCTTCTGCCAGATCCTTGTATATGTCGCCCACCTTCCTGCCTCCGACCTTAGAAAATGCTTTACTTTTCTGCGCAGATGACACTCCTCCTCACTCTCTAACTAGTTACACCTGCTCTTCTGTAAAATCTCACTTCCTAAGTCACTTCCCTAAGGAAGCCTTCTGTAACCCTCCAGATTAGAACAGGCTTCCTTTGTGTGAGACTACATGTTCTTTTTCTTCACAGCAATGAACGGCCTGGACATTTTCCTCTGCCCTTCAAAGGGGGGGCCACCTTGGAGAGGATGAATTAATGAGTAGGGCTTGCTTCCTCTACTGACATAAACTTGGTTCTTGTGTTTTAAGTTCCTGACCATTCTCAGGAGCTCATTGAGCTTTATAAGTCAGATGAGGAACAGGACAACTCTTGTTGTTAATGGTACAAAGTGAAGTGTATTTCCATAGAAATGGACAGTCTCTCTAAGATGGTCTATGAACAAATCTTTGAGTTTCAAAGTTCTGTGCTTCATCCATAGAAATCAAACTCTTTTTTTCTGAGAAAAGTGGTAGGATGGGAACTTTTGAATTTTACAACTGCAAAGAAAAAGCTATGGTGGATCCTAAAGAAGGAAACTGGACATGGTTTGGTGCTACCCAAAGGACAGATGAACCCAGGGCTTCCAGATACCTTATATCATGGAGGATGATGCACATATATGAGCATAGAGGCACAGGACACTAAGAACTGCCATGCTGGGGACAGAGAGACCCCCACTTACAGGGACCAGTGACATGTGGCTTAGTGAGGTTATCATCCCATGGAGGGTTGCCATCCGACCAGGACATGGTGGTGCTGTCAGGAGAGGCACATCAGACACACAGGATTTAGGCTTTCCAGCGTAGAGGGACCTTCTTTTGAGACAATAAAAGACCCTGTAGCTCTAGTAAGATTTGTAGTGGAAAAGGGACCATGGTGCTAATACTGACTTTCTTCAGTCTCTTCTGTAGGACCAGGGCTGGTTGATTTGCCTTGAAGACTGGACCACCAATCTGAATAATCTTGTCAGGGACACTTTGTACCAGTTACAATCAGAAATGTACATTTACTGATGATAGACCTCAAAGAAATAGGATCCCATTTAAATATATATGTTAATTATTATATATTTTATAACATACTATTATAGTTTATATATATATAAACATATAGTTATATAGTTTATAAACATATAGTTTATATAGTTTATAAACATATAATATATATATATAAAACTTATAAACTCCTATGCTCAACACATTGTTTTACAATGTTGGAGAAATATTGAATGTACATTGAAATCACTAATGAATTAAATGTAGAATAGAATGGAGAGAGTCTGAGATATGGAGCATCCTTCTCAGTGGGAATAGGATGAAAGTCGAAGCAATACTTTAAGCTAGTATATAGGAGAGAATACGGTGGCTGATTTTTTTGCCACTCCTTTTGCCACTATTTTAAAATACATTATCTTCTTTTTTGTTTTACAATTTCATGTCTGTTTAAAGAAATTGAACTATAGTTTATTTAAAATGTTCCTCTTCTGTTATGGGTTATTATAAGAGATTGAGTATAGGCAGTTCTATTTGCAATTTTTAAAGAATCTCCACACTGTTTTCCATAGTGGCTGTACTAGTTTGCATTCCCTCCAACAGTGTAAGAGGGTTCCCTTTTCTCCACATCCTCTCCAGCATTTATTGCTTGTAGACTTTTGGATTGCAGCCATTCTGACTGGTGGGAAATGGTACCTCATTGTGGTCTTGATTTGCATTTCTCTGATAATGAGTGATGTTGAGCATCTTTTCATGTGTTTGTTAGCCATCCGTATAGTCTTCTTTGGAGAAATGCCTATTTAGCAATCCCACTGCTGGGCATACACACCGAGGAAACTAGAATTGAAAGAGACACATGTACCCCAATGTTCATTGCAGTATTGTTTATAATAGCCAGGACATGGAAACAACATAGATGTCCATCAACAGATGAATGGATAAGAAAGCTGTGGTACATATATACAATGGAGCATTACTCAGCCCTAAAAAGAATAAATTTGAATCCATTCTAATGAGATGGATGAAACTGAGGCCGATTATACAGAGTGAAGTAAGCCAGAAAGAAATACACCAATACAGTATACTGACACAAATATATGGAATTTAGAAAGACAGTAATGATGACCCTGTATGCGAGACAACAAAAGAGACACAGAGGTATAGAACAGACTTTTGGCCTCTGAGGGACAGGGAGAGGGTGGGATGATTTGGGAGAATGGCATTGAAACATGTATACTATCATGTAAGAGACGAAGGGTCAGTCTATGTTCAATACAAGATGCAGGATGCTTGGGGCTGGAGCACGGGGATAACCCAGAGAGATATTATGGGGTGGGAGGCAGGAGGGGGTTTCAGGATTGGGAGCTCGTGTACACCTGTGGCTGATTCATGTCAGTGTATGGCAAAACCAATACAGTATTGTAATGTAGAATAAAGTAAAAATTGTGGGGCTGATGCACAGGATGATTCAAGTAGAGGATGTGGGGTGGGAGGTGGGAGGGGGCTTCGGCATTGGGAGATTGTATTCACCTATGGCTGATTCATGTCAATGTATGGCAAAAAAAATACAGTATTGTAATTAAAAAAAATAAATTAATTAATTAATTTAAAAAAATTAAAAAATTAAAATTAAATACAATTCAAAAAAATATTAAAAAGAGATTGAGTATAGCTCCCTATGATATAGAGGAGGTTCTTCTTAGGTTTTGTATATAGTAGTGTGACTATGGGTGGCACTAGTGGTAAAGAACCTGCCTGCCATTGCTGCTGCTGCTGCTGCTGCTGCTAAGTCGCTCCAGTCGTGTCTGACTCTGTGCGACCCTATAGACGGCAGCCCACCAGGCTCCCCCATCCCTGGGATTCTCCAGGCAAGAACACTGGAGTGGGTTGCCATTTCCTTCTCCAGTTCATGAAAGTGAAAAGTGAGTGAAGTCGCTCAGTTGTGTCCGACTCTAGCAACCGCATGGACTGCAGCCCACCAGACTGGGATTTTCCAGGCAAAAGTACTGGAGTTGGGTGCCACTGCCTTCTCCTGCCTGCCATTGCAGGAGACACAAATGATACAGATTTGATCCCAAGATTGGGAAGATCTCCTAGAAGAGGGCATGGCAACCCACTTCAGATTTCTTGCCTGGAGAATCCCATAGACAGAGGAGCCTGGTGGGCTATAGTCTATAGGGCCACACAGAGTCGGACAGGACTGAAGTGACAGCACATGCTCGCAGCGTGAATATATTAATACCCAATTTACCTCCCCTCAGAGTCCCCCTTTGGGAACCATAAGTTTGTTTTTTTATTTTTGTGGGTCTATTTCTACTTTGTAAATAAGTTCGTTTGTATCACTTTTATAGATTCCACACATAAGTGATATCATATGTTAATTGTCCTCTTTCTGACTTAAGTCACTTAGTGTGATAATCTCTAGATCCATCCTTGCTGCTGCAAATGGAATTACTTTATTCTTTCTAATGGTTAAGTAATATTATCTTCTTGCATGCGCTTTCTAAATCATTGCTGAAGACTCCCTCTAATGCTATCATGAGAAGGATTCTGAAGTCACAAATGGTGATACTGAAAATGATTCATGTTGATTTCAAAAGTAGTACTTTTTCATTTATCTACTTTTTTTCCTCCTTTCTCTCCACTGTGGTAGATGGGGGCGTATCAATGTTTCTTGATACTTTGTTATTTCTGCCAGCAACCAGCATAGCTGAGATGGATGTTGTAGGAAAGAGCAAATTAACCAAGATGGTAGTGGTCAGACTCTCTTGCCTCACAGCTTCTTGCTTACCCCAGGTTTTGTGAATACATGGTTATGTAACAGCTGAAATCACTTCCAACACTGTGCATGCATGTCACAATGTACCCACTTGGTCATGGGCCACTTTTATCCTATAAACATATATAAGCTCCATTGCAAAGCCCTTGCATCTATGTTGTGGCCACATTATGGCTGTGTCTGCTGGGTCAACCACAAGAGAATACAGCATATCTGCTGCACTGGCTGCCGCACCAGTATGGACAGAATAAACATGCAGTTCCTACAGTTCTTGAGTTTTCTTCCAACTTCCCAGCTTGTTGGAAGTTTTCTTTCATCTTCCCAACCCTGGGTTCAGCAAACAGTGTGAATAGAAAGACAACTGGCATAGTCAGCAGGATATCCAGCAAATAGAGGAGCCTGAGGCTCCAATGAATGGAGGAAGCCAGTGGCCACCACATAGCATGTGGTAGCAGGTAGCCATGTCCTCTTGGTGTGGGCCCCAGTGAAAGACTAGGAAGCAGTGGATGGGTCACCAGGTAGAATTGACCAGATAGCATTGAAAAGGTGTCACAGGCAGTGAGCTCCCATTTCCAGGATGGGGTGGCATGGACTGTGGCTGGCACCGTGGGGTGGATTTTCCTAACTGCCTTGGAGGTGAATATGGATAGTGCTCTCTGTGATGCTGCACAAGTATGCAAATTGTTGAGATGGG
Organism: Nanger dama; assembly: GCA_917880005.1. Classification (NCBI taxonomy): domain Eukaryota; kingdom Metazoa; phylum Chordata; class Mammalia; order Artiodactyla; family Bovidae; genus Nanger; species Nanger dama. The sequence goes on along the minus strand of CAKJTW010000004.1, from coordinate 60,701,049 downwards.
AGGAAGAGCTAGAGCAGCATATACACATGCTGGAGCAAGAGATGCATGGCCATGAGGAACCCAGCACCTCAAACTATGAAGTAATGAGGGTGGGTGATGATGAACATTGTGAGACGTCAGGTCCCCACTTGGTAGCATGGCCAGTTGTGCAGCAGAAAGTGAAGCATGTGCAGCCTATTTCCCAGGGGGGCATCCTCAAGGGGCCCTCAGAGTGACTGAGTTCGTGATGTATCGACCATATACTCAGGCAGAGTTGCTCAACTTGGGTAAGCAGTTTCGGCAGAAACAAGGGGGAACCCTTGGCAGCATGGCTCTTGCAACTCTGAGACACAAGGGTGGATGCTATAATTTGTTCTGGGGACAAAATAGAACTGCTGTTATCTATAACCACTTTCCCCTCACTGAGATAAAGATTGTAGAACATTATGAGACCTTGGGTCTCTGCTTGTTAGCTAGGCCCATTGTACAACTGAGAGCAGAGTAGCAGTTTAAGCACCCACAGCAAGAGATACAGATGCTTCAGTTAGAAGATTACATGGCTCCCAAGGATGTTCCTTAAGATGCCCTTTTTGGCTTTGAATAGGGCTCAGGCCAAGGTATCTGCCCAAAGAGCTCAAGCAGGGACCTGAGGCCCCATGTGAACTTGAAATTAACTCTGCTTAGTCACTCAGTTGTGTCCTACTCTTTGCGACCCCATGGACTGCAGCCCACTAGGTCTCCTTTGTCCATGAGGATTCCCCAGGCAAGAATACTAGAGTGGGTTGCCATGTCCTCTTCCAGGGGATCTTCCTAACCTATGGATCAAACCCAGGTCTCCCACGTTGCAGGCAGATTCTTTACCCATCTGAGCCACCAGGTCACTAGCTGATATAGAGAGAGCAATGGCCCTGGTTGATACTGGTGCTGAATGCAAACTTGTTTACGGCAAGCCAGAGTAGTTTCCTGGTTCTAGTGCACACATTCATGGCTATGGAAGCCAAATGATGAAGATTTAAGCTATGTCCTATGGTGTAGATTTAGAACAGTGTACTGTAAAGGCTGTGTCCTCATATTTAGAAAAGTATAATCATGTAGGTAGATTGTGAACACTGCAAAAATCCTCTCCTTGAAGGGATGGTCTCAGTGCCTCTGGGGTATTTTGCAGGTTCTTAATAAAAAAACATGCAGAAGTGGAGTTGCCCTGTGGAGGCTTTCATGCAATTTCACAAGGACAGATGGTGGACTAGATTTGGCAACGGAAGATAAAGGCACTCCATGTGCGGTGGGTGTCTCTTCTGGCCCCATGAGGGAAGAACTGCAAAGTGAGTTCCAGGTGATACCTGGCATTGGGTTTTGCTGTGCATTGGAGATGTAGCTGTTTGTTACTATACCATCTACTACCATTGCAGAATGTGGGTTCAAGGGTCAGAGTTACTTGCCAAGGGAATATCACGGAAAATGGATTGAGCATAGATTCTGAGGTGAGAGACCCTGAAGGTGTGAAATATAGGGTGAGGTGGTGGTCAGGCTCTCTTGTGCCATGGTCTCACTCTTGCCCGATGTTTTGTAAATACATGGTTATGTAACAGCTGAGATCACATAGCACTGTGCATGTGTGTGATGATGTACCCACTTGGCCAAGGCCCACTTTTGTCCGATAAACATATTTAAGCTCCACCTGAAAGCCCTCGAGTCCACATTATGGCTGCATTTTGGCTGCATTCACTGGGTCAAACACAACAGAGTACAACATGTCTGCTGCAAAGCTGCTGTGCCAGCCCAGAGAGAATACACATGTGCAGTTCCTATGGCTCCTCGAGTTTTCTTCCAGCCTCCTCACTTGCACTTTGCCTACCCTGGGTTCAGTGAACAGCGTGCACAGTGAGGAATAGCAAGACAGATGTGTGACAAGGGTGGCTGCCCAGCAGTGGTGCGACAGGAGGCCGAGCCAGAAACCCTTCCTGGGAGAATTGGGTCAGATTTGGTGTAACACTTATTTCCTATCCATTCCCATCTCTCTCTCCTACTTGCCCTTGGACCTAACGCTGGAGAACACAGCAGGAAGGTGCTCTATAAACAAAGAAATTTTGGGCGGTTCAGGTGGCTGCCTGGACGCAGGACAACAGAGGACAGTGGGGGAGAATGTGGCAGGGGAGTGAAGGGGCACAGCCTTAAGCGACCCAGAGAAACCACCCAGAGACAATGCGCTTCCAAGTTATCCTGCTCCCCGGTGAGCATAGTGTGATTCCCCATACCTAGCCTTATTTTAACAGAATCTCTGGGGCATTTATTTGAAGTTCTTGTCATCATTGTCTTGCTCAGGACTTTGTGTGTGCCCTGAAGGCCCCTCAAGGGATTCTGGGTTCCCTGGTCTATTTACAGATAGTGAGGCCCATTATATAGTCAGTGGAATGAAGCAGCCTGGCCTCTCATCAGATGTGAGAGAACTGGTCAAAGAAGGAGAAAATCTCAGTTCTTCTAGATCCCTGCTGTCATGCGGACTGTCCACATAGAACACTTGTGACATGGTTTAGGTGGAGCTAAACATTGTAAAATTGGATTTTTTTAAGTTTTTTTTTTTAATTGAAGTGTAGCTGATATACAATATTGTGTTAACTTCTGATGTACAGCAAAGTGATTCAGTTTTGTGTGTGTGTATGTGTATATATGTATATATACACACACACATATATTCAGGTCAGTTTTCATTCCAATCACAAAGAAAAACAATGCCAAAAGATGTTCAAACTACTGCACAAGTGCACACATCTCACACTCTAGCAAAGTAGTGCTCAAAATTCTCCTAACTAGGCTTCAACAGTACATGAACTGTGAATTTCCGGATGTTCAAGCTGTATTTAGAAAAGGCAGAGGAACAAGAGATCAGATTGTCAACATTCACTGGATCATAGAAAAAGCAAGAGAGTTCCAGAAAAACATCTACTTCTGCTTTATTGACTATGCTAAAGTTTTTGACTGTGTGGATCACAGCAAATGATAGAAAATTCTTTAAGAGATAGGAATACCAGACTACTTTACCTGCCTCCTAAGAAATCTCTATGTAAAGAAGCAACAGTTACAACCAGATATAGAAGAACAGACTGGTTCCAAATTGAGAAAGGAGTGTGTCAAGACTGTATATCATCACCTTGCTTATTTAACTTATATGCAGAGTACAACACGCAAAATGCTGGGCTGAATGAAGCACAAACTAGAATCAAGATTGCCAAGAGAAATATCAGTAACCTCAGATATGCAGATAACACCACGTTTATGGAAGAAAGTGAAGAGAAACTAAAGAGCTTCTTGATGAAAGTGAAAGAGTGAAAAAACTGGCTTAAAACTAAACATTCAAAAAATGAAGATCATGGCATCTGGTCCCATCACTTCATGGTAAATAGATGGGGAAACAATGGAAACAGTGACAGATCTTACTTTCTTGGGCTCCAAAATCACACTGTAGGTTTTGACTGCAACCATGACATTAAAAGATGCTTGCTCCTTGAAAGCAAAGCTATCACAAACCTAGACAGAATAATAAAAACAAAGACATCACTTTGCCAACGAAGGTCCATCTAGTCAAAGCTATGGCTTTTCCAGGAGTCATGTATGGATGTGAGAATTGGACCATAGAGAAAGCTGAGCACTGAAGAATTGATGCTTTTGATCTGTGGTGTCGGAGAAGACTCTGGAGAGTCCCATGGACTGCAAATAGATCAAACCAGTTAATCCTAAAGGAAATCAACCCTGAATATTTATTGAAAGGACTAATACTGAAGCTGAAGCTCCAGTACTTTGGCCACTTGATGGGAAGACAGTCTGGCCACTGGAAAAGACCTTGATGCTGGGAAAGATCGAAGGCAGGAGGAGAAGGGGACAACAGAGGATGAGATGGTTGAATGACATCACTGACTCAATGGACAGGAGCTGGTGATGGACAGCGAAGCCTGGCGTGCTGTAGTCCATGGGGTTGCAAAGAGTCAGACATGACTGAGTGACTGGAATTGAACTGAATTGGTATATTCAGTTATACTTGTGTGCATGCTAAGTCACTTCAGTCATGTCTGATTGTTTGTGATGCTATAAACTATAGTTCACTAGGACCCACTGTCCATGGATTTCTCCAGGCAAGGATACTGGAGTGGGTTGCCATGCCCTCCTCCAGGGGATCTTACTGACTCAGAGATGAAACCCACGTGTCTTAAGTCTCCTATACTGGCAGGCAGGTTGTTTTCCACTACAGCCATCTAGGAAGCCTCAGTTATACATATATACATTATTAAAATATTCTTTTCTTTATGGCTTATTACAGGATATTGAATATAGTTCTCTGTGCTACACAGTAGTACCTTTTATTTACCTATTAGTATATAATAGTTTGTATTTGCTAATCCCAAACTTCCAATCGTCCCTCCTCCACCTCTTTCCCTCTTGCCACTCACAAGTCTGTTCTCTATGTCTGTGCATCTTATACTTTGGATTCTAAGATAATGGGGAAGGGACATTTTACAAAGTCCTAAGCTTCTACCTTCAGTCTTGTCATCCTTCCCCCTTCTACACAGCCTCAAACTTTGGGTGCAGCTTTGTTCTGGCAAATTGTTACTAGAAGTGATGATTACCTCAGGAAACAAAAAAGGGAAGAAAAGTTACTGTTGTCTTCCAAGTTCCCTGTGGGAGCATTCCTGACTGCTTAATAAAGACAGCCTTGCCTCAGTTAATCTGCCGTCAGTAGGAATATTTCATCTTGAAAGGAAATCAATCAGAATTCAAAAAAAAAAAAAAAAGGCAAATTAAAACAGCAATGGGATCTGAAAAGCCTAGTTGGTAGATTTTTTTTTAAAGTGGTACCCAAGACAAAAGAGGAAGTTCTCAGAGATGGCTGCCAGAAGCATCTGTGGCACACAGACATAGATTTGTCCCCCATTGTCACTGGGAAAGAGAACCCTGGCTTTTGAATTACCCAGCTACTCCAAACTCAATCTGTGTAGTTTTTAAATGAATGCAGTGTCATTGTGTAGAATACATAAGATAAACATGTGAGCACTTAATGCCAGGGACAGTATAAACTGTGGGCAATTTCTTTTCTGTTATTTTATTCTTTCAATTAATTTTTATTGGAGTACAATTGATTTACAATGCTGTGTTCTACTACACAGCAAAGTGAATCAGCTATGAATATACATATATCCTCTTTTTAAAATTTTCTTCCCATTAAAGTCACCACAGAGCACTAAATAGAGCTTCCTGTATTATACAGTAGATTCTCATTAGTTATCTATTTTATACATAGTATCAACAGTGTATGTCTGTCAATTCCAGTCTCCAAAATCATCCCAACCTCCTATCCCCCTTGGTGTCCATACACTTGTTCTCTATGTCTACATCTCTATTTCTGTTTTGCAAATAAGATCATTTATACCATTTTTCTAGATTCTACATATGTGTTCAGTTCAGTTCAGTTCAGTTCAGTCGCTCAGTCGTGTCCAACTCTTTGTGACTCCATGAATCGCAGCATGCCAGGCCTCCCTGTTCATTACCATCTCTCGGAGTTCACTCAGACTCAGACTCCATCGAGTCTGTGATGCCATCCAGCCATCTTATCCTTGTCGTCCCCTTCTCCTCCTGCCCCCAGTCCCTCTCAGCATCAGAGTCTTTTCCAATGAGTCAACTCTTCGCATGAGGTGGCCAAAGTATTGGAGTTTCAGCTTTAGCATCATTCCTTTTTTTTAATTTTTATTTTTATTTATTTTTATTAATTAAAGCATCATTCCTTCCAAAGAAATTCCAGGGTTGATCTCCTTCAGAATGGATTAGTTGGATCTCCTTGCAGTCCAAGGGACTCTCAAGAGTCTTCTCCAACACCACAGTTCAAAAGCATCAATTCTTCAGCGCTCAGTCTTCTTCACAGTCCAACTCTCACATCCATACATGACCACAGGAAAAACCATAGCCTTGACTAGATGGACCTTAGTCGGCAAAGTAATGTCTCTGCTTTTGAATATGCTATCTAGGTTGGTCATAACTTTTCTTCCAAGGAGTAAGCGTCTTCTAATTTCATATGTGTTAATATAATTTCATATGTGTTAATATACATTATTTGTGCCGATATTTTGATGGATTTGGGTTACCCTGGTGGCTCAGAGGTTAAAGCATCTGCCTGCAATGTGGGAGACCAAGGTTCGATCCCTGGGTTGGGAAGATCCTCTGGAGAAGGCAACCCACTCCAGTATTCTTGCCTGGGAAATTCCATGGATGCAGGAGCCTGGTGGCCTACAGTCCACAGGGTGGCAGAGAGTCGGACATGACTGAGTGACTTCAGTTTCTTGATGGATGGATATAAGGGGCTTTTCTTCTTTGACATGTCAGTTAACTTCTGGGAATCTAGCCAAAAGAGAACACGTCTAAACAGCCACAATAAATGATCAGTGCAAGAATATGCTTATAGTCCACTGATGATGTACACTAGTAGAAATCCATTATTGGTAGAAGTTTGTTTGGTAACAGCTATTTGTTTTCAGAAGTGCAGGGCTATCACTAACAAACATAATTGGGACCTAACGATGTTTTTCTGGATTAGGAGATTGTTTGAGCTGAATGATTAGCCTGCTCTAAGACTAGAAGCTGTACTAGGTGTCTAACCTCACTACTTGACCACTTCAGTGGGAAGTTAAATTCAGGCAGCTAGGCAACACAGGGCATTCCCTTTAGGAAATTCCTGCCATTCACCTCTGGCTTCCCTCCGTCCCCTGGAGTGGTGCAGGTTACAGGAATGACTCTAAAAGGCAGAGTTAGCATCACCCAGAGGCCTTGAGAGATTTTTAGGGAATAAGATGTGTCTGTGACTAGAGCGCACCTGTGGTTGCCAAGGGAAATTGGGTAGGGTAAGGGTGGATTTGGAACTTGGGTTTAGTGGATGCAAACTGCTATATGTAGAATGAATAAACAATAAGACACTGTATAGCACAGTGAACTATGTTCAATATCTTGTAATAAACTGTAATGGTATAGAACATGAGTTATATATCTATTTATATTACACAGACCCATGTGTAACGGAATCACTTTACAGTACAGTGGAAATTAGTACAACATTGCAAATCAACTATACTTCAATAAAATACATTCCCCCCCAAAAAAAATACGTGTCCATGACTATATAGAGGAGAATATTGTCCTACACTTACCTGAATAAGTTTACTGACAGTATTGTAGAGATTAACTTAGAATTTAAAAGAGACAAATGGTAGTGGTGCTAAATGAGAAGTTGTTGGATATAAAAAGTCCAAATGGCTTTCATGTTGTAATAGCTATTCATAATCTAGAAGGTGCTCCAGGCTTTCTCCTTATTCATCTACTAAAAGTAACTCAGCACATGGCTCAGCTGAGCATATATGCATATGTATATACACACACGTCTTTATTTTCCTGTAAATTCCTCAAATAAACCAACCTGTTTTCTCACACTTATGCGAAGAATTATCTTCTTCCTGCTTCTACTTCCCCCATGGCCCTGTGGTTAAGCCTCTACTATATATATATATACACACATAATACTCCCCACTTCTGTCCTCTCATGCACCCCTCAATCTTCATGTTATTAAAAATACTCAATATTTTTTTAATATGTTAAAAATATGGCCAGTGTCATTTTACTGCTTCTGATTTTGTATGATAACTTTGGCAAGCATAAAAGGCTTTTAAACTCTACTTCTACTCATTTTTGTTGCCTCACCTCCCTCATATCCCTGGCCTTCTCTGTCCCACTTAAGTTCAGGAATGACTCATTTTCAGGAATGCCATTTTGTTAATTTCTCCAAGCTTTTGCGAACACCATGCCGTTTACTGAGAAGGCTGGCTGGACATTCGCTCCTGTCCTTCCCCACTTCCTTCCAGGAAAGCATCACCTTCCTTATGAAAACTTTGCTCTTTTAGCTATTTCTTTTCCCAGGCTGCCCTGGGAGCTGATGTCAGTGGCTTTCCACATTGTAACAAAATTTTCTAAGTGTACCACTTTGAAAAGTATCCCAGGTCTTGGCATTAGTTGACTTGCAGTACATCATTACTCAGTGAATGAATGTTATTATTTTTATCTCTGGATCCCTATAAACTTCTGATGTTTCCTATCCCTCCACTGCCCTAGGTCTTTGATGACTCTTTTTGCAGATAGCACTGTGATCCACAAAATAGGAATGGAAAACAATCTTGTGGGTGAATCTGAACAAAGCTAACATATTTTGCCCTTTAAGATCTTACTGCTGAATGTGAAATAATCCTGAAATTAAGGTCAGCTCTAGGTGATTGTTTATATCAGCTGTCAGATTGCAGAATAAAAAATGGCTTTTATATATTTGATTTTTATTGTTTTCCAGGGCAATGTCACTTTTTCCTGCTCCGAAGCACAAATTGTTCCCATCACATTTGTCAACTCCAGCAGCAGTTATTTGCTGCTGCCTGGGACTCCCAAATCGATGGGCTCTCAGTGAGTTTCCAGTTTCGAACCTGGAACAAGGATGGTCTCCTTCTGTCCACAATGCTCTCTGAGGGCTCAGGGACCCTGCTGCTGAGTCTGGAGGATGGAACCCTGAGACTCGTGATTCAGAAAATGACAGAATGTGCAGCTGAAATCCTCACAGGTACTGTCTGTTGACAACTTCTAGATCACTTTCTTATTCAGCCAAGTCAACACGTTTGAGATTCTGACCAAAACATACAGGCTCCAGCTCCCAGGGATGTGAGGTAATCAGTCTTCACAGACTTCAGGTTTGAAGATCCAATAGTTTTTTTATTCTTAAAAAATTATATTGTAGTCTAGTTGATTTACAATGTTGTGTTAGTTTCAGGTTACACTAAAATAATTCAGTTATACATATTATATATATATATATATATATATATATATATATATATATTCTTTTACAGATCCCTTCCCTATGTAGGTTATTACAGAGTACTGAGTATAGTTACCTGGGCCATATGCTAGGTCCTTGATCATTATATATAGTAATGTGCATCTGTTAATCTCAAACTCCTAATTTATCCCTCTCTCCCCCATACATTTTCCCTTTGGTAACCATGTTTGTTTTCTAAGTCTGTGAGTCTATTTGTATTTTGTAGATTTTTACATTTGTGTCGTATTTCAGATTCCACATATAAGTGATATCATATGATATTTTCTTTGTGTGACTTACTTCATATGATCACTTAATGTTTATCTATGAAGACTGGAAAGCACTTTCTTCTACAGCAGTATATATTGGAACAGAGGTATGGACCATACCCTGGCTCTTCTATCTGTCTTTCCTTTAACATGGAGCTATGAAATTTTCTCCCTCCTTCTCTACTTGTTATGTTACTGTCCTTCCAGAAACAGCATGTTCACTTAGTGACAAGTACTTACAGAGGTCAGACTTACATGCAGGCATTGGACTGGAGGCTAAGGCAGGCAGGTAGGTCAATGAATTGTCTGAGAAGCCTTGCTGGCTCTACAGTTTGAATCCATCCCAGATTACATGATATTTCATCTTTCTTTAATTTAAATATCTTTCTTTCCCCACTGGACTGTGAGCTCTGTCATCCAAACAAATTAAAGAAATTTGAGTTAGGGAGCAACAGACATAATTTAATAGTTAAGATCAGGTCAGACAATGGGGAAACTTCAGAGTCAATGGATGAACAAAAAACCCACTGAACATCTGTAAATGACAGAAGCATCTGGGTCTGCAAGTCAATCAGGAGGGTCCAAAGGTGCCTCTTCCCCTTATCAGTCTATGGCCCTAGATTAAGTTCCTAACTTTGTCTGCCATGTAAGAGTGTATTAGGAACCTGTAGCTGTATAACAAATTATGCCAACATGTAATGATTGAAAACAGTACATGCTATGTCTCAGTTTCTAAGAGTCAGGAATCCAGAGGCCCCTGACTGGGTAGTTCTGGCTAGAATCAGCTTGTTAGTAGGGGCAACGGTCATCTCACGTCTCAACCAGGATTAATTCTGCTTGCAGGCTAACTCACATGGCTGTTGACAGGCCTCAGAAGATTCAAACTTATCCTAATGGCCTCTCCAGAAGGCTGCCTCACTGATAGGGCAGTACTGTTAATCCAGAGTGAGTGACTTTGGAGAGAGTGAGAAAGAACCCTCAGGACAATGCCATGATGTTTGTGTATCTCATAGCAAGAGTAGCATCCCATAATTTTCAACATATTCTGCTCATTAGAAAAGAGAATAAATCTAGCCCTTGCTCAAGTCAAGGGGATTATACAAGTGTTTACCCAGCAGGAGTCATGGGTCAGTGGGACCATCTTAGCATCTACTTGTAATAGGAGATGGAAAAAAAAAATCTTTATGTTACAAGGCTGTGATGGTAATTGAAAATGAAAGTGTTAGCCACTCAGTTGTGTCCAACTTTTACAGCTCATGGACTGTAGCCTGCCAGGCTCCTCTGTCCTTGGAATTCCCCATCAAGAATACTGGAGTGGGTAGCAATTCCCTTCTTCCGAACTCAGGCATCAAACCTGGGTCTCCTGCACTGCTGGTGGACTCTTTACCACCTGAACCACCTTGAGATTAAATGGATCAAACCTTTGACACAGTGCTGAGAAGCTATTTAGCAAGTTTTTCTTTCTTCCACACCAAGTCAAGATCTATGGCGAAAATAGGCCTCACTCCTCAGAGTCATAAAAACTGAGTAAATTTGCACACTCCTGGGATTTTTATAAAATTTCCAAGATTTCCAGTCATGGGAGGTGAGTTAATCTCTTAGAAACATACCATTTTTCATGTGTAGAGTTAGAAAATTTAAACCTCAACCCTTATGTGAAGAAGAAAAACAGTGACCTGGCACTGGGCTTTTTCCCTTTAATTGGTGAGATGGTTGAGTGCAGAGACTTGTATGCCTCAGGTCAAAATGCAGTTTTAATAAAGTACAGGCCCCAGTGGCACTTTGCTGTAAAGCATTCAGGTGTTACCTGTATTATTAAGCATGTGCAAATCCATTAAAATGTGTTTATTACTGAGAGACAGGCTGGTAAAAGCTGCCCCATTACCCAGCTACAGAGGGAAAAAAAAAAAATCATCGGGTATTTTTAACCTGTCTCTCAAAAGGATCAGACAAGGAAAAGAAAGTTTTAAAAACATTCTGATGTCTATCTCAGAAAACTTGTTTGCTTCTTTCCCCAAGAATTTCCTGAATTTTGGAAATTATGAATTTCTTTCACTTTTGTTTGAAATTGATTAAGGCTTTTTGTCTCCTGGTGTTTTTCTATCCCAGGTAAAAGACAGATAAACAAATAAACAAAAAAGCAAAAGGACAAAACTGGTTTTCTCCTCCCTTACATTTCTGAGGAAACTTGTTTTCCAAGTACTTGAGATCGTATTGGCTTTGTAAAAAGTGAAAAACTCATGTGAGAAATCAGAAAATAATAACTGTTGTTCTGAAAGTTTTTGAGGGCGCTTGGGACTACCCTTGACACATGGTACTCCATGGGAACTAGAAACTAGCACCACATTTTATAAGCTGAACAAGGAATCCAGATACTTAAAGATTTACTTGAGACTAGTTCAGGTATTTCTAATGTCCTGAGTCTAAAAGAAAAGATGACCCCACATAAAGGGCAGATCATGGATGCCTGGCACATTCGCTACTGTTACCAGAGCTTCATACAGTGTGCATAGCTTTGGGGAGGCAGATTATTTTGTGTATTTTTGCACTGAAGATCAGGAAGAGAAGTCCAAACTAAGTCATTCTCAAAATAGAAGGGTTCTGAATTTATTTGTTCTAAGGGATGAAGTTTCAGGAAGATGAAGGACAGTAGTGCAACCCCTCCCTTGTATTCTACTTTGATTTCTATTTTTGTCATCTTCTTTCTTGAAAGCTTTGAGCATGTGGATATGAGGAAGGGTCAAGGGCAACTTGACCCTTCACTGTAAGTGATGTGACAGTAGAATCAACAAACACTGTGGATCTCTTGCAGGTCAGGCATTATGCTAGGACCTTATCATATAAAACTACAGAAAAAAAAAAAAAAAACTCATGAAATATATGAACTAATTCTTATTGTACCAACATGCATAAGAGAAAATTGAGAGCCAGAAATCAAGCTCTCTTGACCAAGGTGTTCAAGCTCAGGCTTTTCCTTTGCACTCCTAGGTCCACAGTTTTCACACTGTGTCTTGCTGACTCTTAAATTTATTTTTGATATTTTCAGTTGCTTGAAAGTGAAAGATGCTCAGTTGTGTCTTTGCGATCCCTTGGACTTACAGTCCACAGAATTCTTCAGGCCAGATACTGGAGTGGGTAGATTTTCTCTTCTCCAGGGAAAGAAGGGAAGATCCTTCCCAACTCAGGGATTGAACCCAGGTCTCGTACATTGCAGGAGATTCTTTACCAACTGAACTATCAGGGAAGGCCAATACCAGTGCTTAAAGACTTCAAATATAAAGAAACTCTGCTTTAGCTGAAAGATGAAAGGACAATAGGCTATTAAAGAAAGTAGGCTGCATAGGATCTAAAGTTGGCTTTTCCCAAAACATTTTACTTGGTGGCCCCATCAATAGACAGATTTCAGAATTAGATGGGATTGACAACAGATGATGAATCCACTGTCTTTGTGGACTTTAGCTGACATTGCCTGTATACAATTATAATGTAAATTACGCATACCTAACACACACATATGCTACTGTTCACTGAGTATATGGGACATAATTTTCTTAGACCTTTTTAAATGCTCAGTGATGATTCCTTAGTAAAATTATCACATAATTTTGCGTACATCATGTAAGTACAAAGGGAACTGGGCTTTCCAGGCGGTGCAGTGGTAAAGAATCTGGCTGTCAGTGCAAGAGATACGGGTTGATCCCTGGGTCAGGAAGCTCCCCTGAGTAGGAAATGGCAACCCACTCTAGGATTCTTACATAGACAGAGGAGTCTGGCAGGCCACAGTCCATGGGATCGCTAAGAGTTGGACATGACCAAGAACACACACGTACATGAAGGGCACTAAGTAAGAGCTTAGATGTTTCCAGAGACTTTGCCTTGTGCTGGACAGGTTTTCCCATATCCATGTCACCTCTGCATTGCAAACCCCAGCTGGAAATCTGAAGGCTGAATGGGAATGAGGAGGAAGCTTTCCAGGAGTCCCACTGCCAGATGAGGAGCATCATCTCCCCTTTAAGAATTAGAGCAGCCAATTGTGCAAACCTTAAATAAATACACACCTGGATCTCCTCCTTTATACATTTCAAACCCTAGTTCCTCACCGCTTCTCCCCAGGAACTGCATATCTTGGGGACCACTTTCTCAGGTCACACCTGCTCCTGGAATGATTAACAACAGATTCTATTTTTGAATGTAGGATGGCTGCCATTTAAAAAGACTCTTAAAAATAAGCTTAGGATGAAGATGTTATTGTCCAGACCAATCTGAATGACTAAGAACAGGAACTTGTGTAAAAGTAAATGTGACGACTTGGCTTGGTCAAGCAGAGTGTTTTGAACTGCAAGTGAAACATTAAGTCATCTGAAGAAAAGCTGGCACCATTATGATTATTCTGCAAGTGGCCTGACATTTCAATGTTATTTTTCTTGTGTTGATGGGAGAAGAATGGGGAATAAGAATAGGAAGAAAGAGATATGGGTGCTTCAGTCCTGAAAATTGGAAGTAAGTTTCTTCTTTTCCTCTAAAGTGAAGTCTCTGAGTTGTATCTGACTCTTTGCAACCCTGTGGACTGTAGCCTGCCAGGCTACCCTGTCCATGGGATTCTCCAGACAAGAATATTGGAGTGGGTTGCCATTTCCTTCTCCAGGGGATCTTCCCAACCCAAGGATCAAACCCAGGTCTCCTGAATTGCAGGCAGACATTTTATCCTCTGAGCCACCACCCCTCAAAACATCAATTTCCCACTGAAAAGCTAATCTGGGCAAAGTCCTTGAACTCAGGCCTTAGCATCCAGGACAACAACCTCACTGTGTTCTGCATAGATGCAGACTCAGTTTTATTCTTTTAGACCACACTGTACTTTGTAGCTGAAGGAGAGAACTGGTCTAGAATTTATTTAAGTTCCTTCTAAACCTTCATGAGTTCTTAAAGCAAAACAGGAGGTCAGCCATGTCTTCAAGGAAATCATCAACTCCAGAGTCTTCTTTTGACAATGGAATAAGTGACCTTAATTACATGTATTCAGCAGCGCCAATCTCCCTGCCAAAGTTCCCTTTTCTCAACTCCTCATATTGTGGTGCATTTTGGGGAGGAAGAATTGTAAACTGGGCTTTTTTCATACAGTGATTTTTGTGAATGAGATGCTTGAACATCCCAGAAAAGTCCTGCATGTTTTTCTTTGTGATCCGTATAGAATTAGGTGCCAAGGATCTAAATCTGAGTAGTTGTGTTTTGTTTTGTCTTATCAACCATCTTTAATTCACACTACGATACTCTATATGTGTCAAAGTTATCAGGATATATGGGACTTTCAAACAATGTTAGCAGAGAAAGAGTTGTAGGTACCAAACCTACTGATTGTGAAGAGAAAACAAGACAGTCATAATAAGGGTGTTTTAATGTGAGATGAACTTTGTCACAGATGAAAATTTTTATATGTTTGTTTCACTGCAGAAAATAGAACATACCCCAGTAAGGCCAAATGGCAGAGAGACTGTCTAATGGCTTTTCATTAGAGAATATTCTATCCAGAGCACATAGCTCCACAGTCTACTGCTCTGATGTACTAGAGGCATCAAACCCAGGGTGGAATTTTCAGGAGTAAGAAATGAGTCTCCACGCAATTGAACAGAACCCAGAAGATGGGCGAGGGAATCTTCAGACAGATCTAACCTGGCAGTAGGGACCTGTAAAACGATTATAAGCAGGAAAGACAGAAGGAGAAAACCAATGACCGGGAACAGGACAGAATCCCTAGGCCAAAAGACACATGATGAGCAAAGATCCGGAAATCAAACAGATGCTACAAAAATGCTTTCAGTGGAGGCAGATGGCTTGCTGGAGAGACAATTTCAGGTCATTCCATTGAATCCTTACATACAAGTAATAGTGTTCAACATCCTCAACCACCTTACATTTTCCAGTAGTTAGACACCAGGCATTCCAGAATTACTAATTATGAAACAATTCCTTCTAATCCCTCATTAATTTTCTATAGTTAGAAGAATGTTGGGGCTGACTTGTTCTTTCTATAGCTGAACATAGGATGAAATTTTAATGGCATAGCCTTTGATCCATAACCATCACGGATATTATTGGATGGTTATTTAACTTTGCCTTTATTTAACTTAAATAAATCCTCCTAGAGCTGTGGTCCACATCATCTCACTTATTCTTTTAGAATTTATATCAATTGATATTTAAAGAAACCTTCGTAAAGCCAACCAACTGCCCCAATATCTCGTCTTCTGGTTCTTTTCTTTTGTAGCTTTGGCCTAAGAATGTATTAGTTTGCTAGAACTGTCATAACAAAATACCATGGATTAGAAGACCTATCGGGCTTCCTCAGTTGCTCAGTAGTAAACAATCTGCCTACAAAGCAGGAGATGTAGTGGGTGCTGGTTCAATCCCCAGGTTGGGAAGATCCTCTGAAGGAGGAAATGGTAACACACTCCAGTATTCTCGCCAGGAAAATCCCACAGATAGAGCAGCCCTATGGGCCCCAGTCCATAGAATCACAAAGTCAGACTCACTCTGTAGGAGACCTATTGGAAATTTCCTTTCTTCCAGTTCTTGAGGCTAGAAGTTTAAGGCATGGTCAGGGCTGGTTTATTCTTGGTTTGCAAGATTATGTGTCCTCACATAATCTTCTCTCTCTGTGCCTATCTGTGTCCTAATGCCCTCCTCTTGTGAGGGCACAAGTCATATTGGCTATAGGCCTACTCATAAGACTTCATTTTACCTTTATTACTTCTTTCAGAGTCTTACCTCTAAATACAGACACATTCTCAGGTATGAGGAGAGGACTAAGACTTCAACGTATGGATTTGGGGGCACACTTCAGCCCAATAGAAGGTGTATTATCAGACACAGAGACCAGATTGTGATTGCCAAGAGGGATGAGGGGTGGGGGAAGGATGGACTGGGAATTTGGGATTAGCAGATGCAAACTATTGTACAGTAAATTCTCAATATGAACCTTCTAACTGTCAATTTTCAAAGATGAGAACAATATGTCAATTATCATACTGTACTACTGTACTTTTCAAAGTACTGTACTGTAAGATTAAAATTATTTTCTTTATTTTTTGTTTGTTTTATATGCTATTTGTATTTTAAAGTATTATAAGCCTATTATAGTACAGTACTATGTAGCCAATTGTGTTATGTGGGTACCTATGGTTACTTTGACTTATAAACAAATTGGACTTATGAATGTGCTCTCAGAACAGAACTTATTCATATATACGGGACTTACCTGTATGTAGAATGGATCAACAACAGTGTCCTACTATGTGGGACAGTATTCCCTATTCAATATCCTGTGAAAAGTCATAATGAAAAAGAATATGAAAAGAATGTGTATAGGTGTATAACTGAATCACTTTGGTGTATAGCTGAAGTTAACACAATATTTTAAATGAACTATACTTCAATAAGATAATTTATAAAAATAATATATATTAATCATGTGTACATGCATGCATGTGTGCAGCTGTATCCAGATCTTTGCAACCCTATGGACTGTAGCTCCCCAGGCACCTCTGTCTATAGAATTCTTTAGGAAAGAATACTGGAGTGGGTTGCCATTTCCTACTCCAAAGGATCCTCCTGACTCAGGGATCAAACCTGCTTCCCCTGTGTCTCTTGCATTGGCAGGAGGATTCTTTACCACTGAGCCACCTGGGAACCCTGTATTAATCATATATCTCTATAATTGCTTTCTCAATATTCTTGTCACCATGGAATGTAAGGATTCATGGGAACAACAGTACTGCCTGCCTTGCTCACCATTATTTGTCCAAGGCCTAGTCTAACACCTTGTTTATAACAGGCCTTCAGTAACTATTTGTCTTATGTATAAACAAGCATCTGAATAAATCAACTACTAGAATGACCTCCAAAACGTTTCTGAAGGATCTCATTTTAACAGTGGAAAAAGAGTTCACAATGGGTTTTAGCCAACATCCATGTTGCAACAGTTCTATGAGGCACCATGTGTCAAGCCCAGGAATGAGCTATACTCAGGGGAGATACTAATTAGATAGAGGCCATTGGGGCTCCCAGAGGTGGGAGATGGCAGGGAGAGCTGTGTCACGAAGGATGAAAGTGCTCACCCTGTTGTTACTTATGACCAGATGGTTGTAATCTGCAGCCTTGGTGTTTGCAGAGCATTCCCCAATATTGCCCTTTTTCATAGAATCTGTTTATGTATCGCCACCATCTGTACATCAAGTAAACATGATGACTTTGTGAACCTCATCCTCTGCTTCAATTAAGCTGTCATTAATGCCTATGTTTTAGCTAAGATAATGTTGAGATAATCCCATTGGTGAGGGCAAACAAATATTAATAGATAGCCACAGGGCCATGGCTGTCTCAACAAGCTGTCTGACGGAGCTCATAGTTCAAGTTTCAGAAGACAAGCATATGATGAGGCACTCCACTTTATGTGAACTGAGAAATGCCATTGCCTTAGCTTCAAGATATCAAGCAGAGGTTGCGAATATTTGCTAAAGGAGTGATCTTATGGGCCTCCACAGCTTTTTCAGGTCTCAGTAATAATGGCAGGAATATTTTATTTCTTCTTCAGCTTGTTCAAAGGGAAACAGGGAACTAGATTTGTCTAACAGGAAATAATCTCATAGTCAAAACTATTGTCATTTTCTTCAGTCCTTTGTGTTTTATACTTTAATAACTCTCTCATACTTTGCCTCCACCTGTTACTGAATGCATGTTCTTGTGTCTGATGCACAGTGAGGCCAAACAATACCAAAATGTTGGAGTTTGGAGTACAGAAAATTTTACTGTAGGCCCAAACAAGGAGACCAGGTGGCTCGTGTCCCACAAAGCTTCAAACTCCTGGAAAGATTTCAGCAAACCATTTTTTTAAGGCCAAGTGAAGGAGGGGCATGGTTGGTTGTTACAAACTTCTCGGTGTTGGAATCCATTGCTTTTGCAGCTAGCCACAGAGGCCAGGTCATGGTGTTCCTGTAAACCTCCACAAGTACAGTTTTTATTCTCTGTGCTACAACTTTTTATCTCTGTGAATGGAAAGGTATCATGCCTTAAACATCAGAACCTTGAGGCTGGACCATCCTGTATATTTTAGGCTATAGGCAATATTCTTAACTCGAAGTAAAAGCAATAGAATTCAATGGTTAAAGTAAAAGAAGCAGATCTAGTATGCAGTCAGATTTGTTCTTCCCTAATACACAGTTTAATTCAGGAAGCTTTTGTAACATTCGTGCTTTGCTGGTACTGTACTCAGTTCTGAGGATGGAGGGCTGCTGCTGCCGCTAAGTCGCTTCAGTCATGTCCAACTCTGTGCAACCCCATAGATGGCAGCCCACTAGGCTCCCCCATCCCTAGGATTCTCCAGGCAAGAACACTGGAGTGAGTTGCCATTTCCTTCTCCAACGCATGAAAGCGAAAAGTGAAAGTGAAGTTGCTCAGTCATACCCTGACTCTTCATGACCCCACTGATTGCAGCTTACCAGGCTCCTCCATCCATGGGATTTTCCAAGCAAGAGTACTGGAGAGGGTTGCCATTTCCTTCTCCAGAGGGCCTCCAAAAAGCTCATAGGTGTTGTTGAAAGGGACAGTATAGAGCACTGATAATGCAATAGGACAGATGCTTCTAGGACACAGTAGGAGCGTAAGAGAAGAGGGACCAGGAAGGCTGAGAAAGTGAAGACTTCCTAGAGGCAAGGAAAACAGCTTGATTTTGAAGAATGAATAGAATTTCATTAAACAAATAAGGAAAGGGAGGATGTGCCAATGAGAGGAGAGAAATAGGAGAAGATCTGGATGTCTAAGGCTCCACAGGTGGCTTAGTCACAGATACAAAGAAGCACAGGCAAAATATGAAGCATAATTTTGGTCAGGGACACCAAAGTGTGACTGTTGCCTAAAGGTGACAGGGAGGAGCTCCTCCTCCTGATAGGGAGGAGCTATATCTGGCTATACTTCCTGGTGGCTCAGACGGTAAAGCGTCTGTCTACAATGCGGGAGACCTGGGTTTGATCCCTGAGTTGGGAAGATCCGCTGGAGAAGGAAATGGCAACCCATTCTAGTACTACTACCTGGAGAATCCCATGGACAGAGGAGCCTAGCAGGCTACAGTCCATGGAGCTGACCTTCATTTTTATCGTGTAGACTTTGGACCAAAACATTCAAGTCTATTCTAGAGACACTGTATCTTCACCATCGACTATGAACACATCACAGTTTTTATCTGACTCCAGTGTATGTCAAACCCAGCTGTTCTCCTTCCAGATGCTGACCAAAGGTTCTGAGGATCCAGGTTATCTTAACATATGAGCCAGGCTTTCACAGCTCGGAAAGGTTTAAACTATGATTTATTGTCCAGGTGCCAGGAGGGCCCAGCTGCTGACACTTGGCAGTGGAGATTCAGCTAGTCTGACTCTCAATCAATCAAGTAATGTTTGGAGAGGGCAGGATGTTGCTCTGTTGATACCAAGGAGAAATACCAAATTGCCATGCAGAATCTGACCCACGGGAACTTTGAATACCATCAAGGAGGTAACACTTACAGAGATGGATTGTTAATTAATGGCACAAGGCAGTAAATAATATGAACTAAATAAATAGATCAGACAGTGGATATTTTTAGAATCCAAAAGGAGAAATCTCTGTACAGATCTGGCCTAATAAAACTTGCTTTTTTCATTTCCTGGTGTATTAACTTACTGTTTCAACCATTCACTTCTTTTTATGCATCCTGTACTATGCTGCTGCTACTGCTGCTGCTGCTAAGTTGCTTCAGTCGTGTCCACCTCTGTGCTAGGTGACAGCAATAGGAAGTTAAAAAAAAAAAAAAAAAACTTCCTGCTCCTAGAATTAAAGAAAAGAAGTACTAGGAAAAACGGTATTGGAGGATAGTGAGGCAATTTGAATGGTCAGAGAGCTGGGAGAATAGCATACAGGTGAGGTAGAGGGTGGAGAAAAAGCACCAGTTAGCTTAGTGCATTCACTAAGAGCATAATGAATACACCAGTCCAGCTAGAGTAAGAAATGTGTGTAAGCATACTGAGAAATAAGATGGGAAAGACAGATGGGGGCCTGATTACAGAGACATTAAGCATCAAGAAAAGTATTTGACTTTCATTCTCTGGGCTCCATTGACACACTGGTGGGATTTTTGCTGTAAGTTATAATAATAACCTTCCTCTTCCAATAGATCAATATAGCAAGTTGTCTTGTACCAGAAAGAGTTCAGGGGCTGAGAGAAAGAGGGAACCCATCAAAAGATTCCCAGCTCCCTGATAGGGGATGGAATCAAAATTTTAGAGGAAATTTGAAGAAATATGTGAATTTAATTCATCATATGAAGGAAAGGGTTAATAGAATTTGATAATTGATGGATAAATGGTATTCAAGAAAAAGAGGACAGAGGACCTAAATTGTGGCATAATGGTGCTAATAATTAGAATATGATCTTTTATGATGTGATTGACATTTTAAGACTGCCTTATTCAATTATTTAGATATTTCCCACTTTGTTCTCTCAAAAACTGAAATTACCTTTGAATTGTTAAGTAAAGGTTGGTATGAAAGGATACAGAAAAACAGCTGAATTGAATTTTCTGGGGAAGATAAAGCCTAGAAACTTCTAAGTCAAGCCAGGCAGTTGTGTCTCTGTTTTATAGATGAAGAAGGAGTTGAGAGAGATTAAGAAATCTCTTTAGATTGTTAGAAATTGTAAGTGGCAGGGCCTTGAGCAAGGGGTCACAGGTGAATAAATGCAGTGGGGAGATCTGTAATAGGTTATTTCCAGGATTGGAAATAGAGCCTTCAGGACTAAATTTGTAGTCTTTCAGTATGGCCAAATATTGTGCTAAGTATATTCCCTGGTGGTTCAGACAGTAAAGAATCCGCCTGCAATACAGGAGACCTGGGGTTTGATCCCTGGGTCAGGAAGATCCCCTGGAGAAGGGAATGGCTACCTACCCAACTCCCACATTCTTGCCTGGAGAGTTCCATGGACAGAGGATCCTGCAGGTGGGCTATAGTCTATAGGGTTGAAAAGAGTTAGACACAACTGAGCTACTAACACACAAGAATATTCATATACATTTATCATTTTATTTTTGTAAAACTCTGAGGTTGGTGGTGTTATTATTTTTTGCTTTATTCATTTTTAATTACAGTATAGGTAATTTACAACATGTTGTTAATTTTAGGTATACAGCAAAGTTACATGTAGTATACGTATGCACGAACACACACACAGACACATACACACAGACACACACACACACACACACATATATATATATTCTTTTTCAGATTGTTCTCCATTATAGATTATTGTAGAATACTGAATATAGTTCCCTGTGTCTGCTATATAGCAGGTGCTTGTTGGTTGTCTTTTTATATATCATAGTATATATATGTTAATCCATATCTCCTAGAGGAAAACATAGGCAGAACATTTTTTGACATAAATCACAGTAATGTTTTTGTATCCATCTCCTAGACTGACGAAAATAAATGCAAAAATAAACAAATGGGACTTAATTAAACTTAAAAGCTTTTGTACAGCAGAGGAAACCATAAACAAAATGAAAAGACAACCTACAGAATGGGAGAAAATATTTGTGACTGAGAAGGGGTTAATTTCTAAAATATACAAACAGCTTATATAACTCCATGTCTGAGGTTATTTCTGGTGCTGGGGATGGGGGCGATGCTGCTAAACATCCTATAGAAAAACATAATAGAGGACACCACACCCCCAACAAAGAATTATCCAGTCCCAAATTTGAGAAATTCCTCCCAAGGAAAAACCTTACTGCTAAAAAAAAAAAAAGAAAGAAAGAGATTCAGGCTGTCAGAGTACTTCTTAGCCACCTTGAATCTCAGTCTTAATAAGTGTGAACTGTAAATTGTGGTGAAGGTCTCATTATAAAAAGGTATTAAAAGCACACAAGATTGTTGGTTCAGTTCAGTTCAGTTCAGTTCAGTCGCTTAGTCATGTCCGACTCTTCGCGACCCCATGAATTGCAGCACGCCAGGCCTCCCTGTCCATCACGATCTCCTGGAGTTCACTCAGACTGACGTTCATTGAGTCAGTGATGCCATCCAGCCATCTCATCCTCTGTCGTCCCCTTCTCCTGCCCCCAATCCATCCCAGCATCAGAGTCTTTTCCAATGAGTCAACTCTTCACATGAGGTGGCCAAAGTACTGGAGTTTCAGCTTTAACATCATTCCTTCCAAAGAAATCCCAGGGTTGATCTCCTTTAGAATGGACTGGTTGGATCTCCTTGCAGTCCAAGGGACTCTCAAGAGTCTTCTCCAACACCACAGTTCAAAAGCATCAATTCTTCGGTGCTCAGCCTTCTTCATAGTCCAACTCTCACATCCATACATGACCACTGGAAAAACCATAGCCTTGACTAGATGGACCTTAGTCAGCAAAGTAATGTCTCTGCTTTTGAATATACTATCTAGGTTCTTCACAGTCCAACTCTCACATCCATACATGACCACAGGAAAAACCATAGCCTTGACTAGACTGACCTTCGTCGGCAAAGTAGTGTCTCTGCTTTTGAATATACTATCTAGGTTGGTCATAACTTTTCTTCCAAGAAGTAAGCGTCTTTTAATTTCATGGCTGCAGTCACCATCTGCAGTGATTTTGGAACCCCTCCCAAAAAGTCTGACACTCTTTCCACTGTTTCTCCATCTATTTCCCATGAAGTGATGGGACCGGATGCCATGATCTTTGTTTTCTGAATGTTGAGCTTTAGGCCAACTTTTTTCACTCTCCTCTTTCACTTTCATCAAGAGGCTCTTTAATTCTTCTTCACGTTCTGCCATAAGGGTGGTATCACCTGCATATCTGAGGTCATTGATATTTCTCCTGGCAATCTTGATTCCAGTTTGTGTTTCTTCTAGTCCAGCATTTCTCATGATGTACTCTGCATATAAATTAAATAAGCAGGGTGACAGTATACAGCCTTGACGTACTCCTTTTCCTATTTGGAACCAGTCTGTTGTTCCATCTCCAGTTCTAACTGTTGCTTCCTGACATGCATACAGATTTCTCAAAAGGCAAGTTAGGTGGTCTGGTATTCCCATCTCTTTTAGAATTTTCCACAGTTTATTGTTATCCACATAGTCAAAGGCTTTGGCATAGTCAATAAAGCAGAAATAGATGTTTTTCTGGAACTCTCTTGCTTTTTCCATGATCCAGTGGATGTTGGCAATTTGATCTCTGATTCCTCTGCCTTTTCTAAAACCAGCTTGAACATCAGGGAGTTCATGGTTCACGTATTACTGAAGCCTGGCTTGGAGAATTTTGAGCATTGCTTTTATATTTATCTAGAAAAATAAAATCGAAGTAGAAAAGGTCCAAGGTCAGATCTAAATGGACATTTGAGAAACAAAAGTTGAATTTTGCCTTAATTCAATAGAAACTTGAAGTTCCATGAAAGGACAGAACTAAAGTTTGAACTCAGTCTTGTCAAAGGGAAGGTTGCCTTGTGAGAACAGAAGTGGTGCAGTTACTCAGGAAACATTGAAACAGTTCCTCCAAAGGTTACATATGGAGATACGATATATGACTCAGCAATCCTGCTCCTAGGTGCACACCTAAGAGAATTAAAGACCTAAGTCCACAGAGAAATCTGTTCAGGAATGTTCATAGCGGCATTATTCGTAGTATCAGCAAAGTGCAAGTGACCCAAATGTCCATCACCTGGCAAAAGCATGAACAAAATGTGGTCTGTCCACAGAATGCAACAACATTTAGCCATATAGGTAGACAGATAGACTGATACAGATAGACGGATACAAGCTGCTACCTACAATGAACCCTGAAAACACTGTGTGAAGCAAAAGAAGCCAGTACAAAAGGAAACATAACGTATTATTTCATTTATAGGAAATCTCCCACAAGCAAGTCTATAGAGACAGAAACCAGATTATTGGTTGGCACAGCTGGAGGTGGGAGATTCAGGCGATTGGAGACTGATATCTAAGGTTACAGCATTTTTTTGGGGGCTCCAAACATTTTAAAATTGATTGTAATGGCAGCCTAACTCTGTGACTATACTAAAAACACTGAACTGTACTTTTACACAGATAGATTGTATAGTCTGTGAGTGTTATCTCAATAAAGCTGTTTCAAAAATATAACTAAATAAAAGCAAAGTTAAATTCCACAGCAGAAAATAGAGGTAGAGGTAATTGGCCATCAGAATGATTCCTGGAGCAATGCAGGACTCGCTTTGGAGCATGGAGAGCAGAAAGCACTCAGCCTGGCTGCCTGACAGCTCAGCCTGGGTGCCCGACCCCTGTGTTTGAATTCTGGGTCTGCCCGAACAGTAGCCATGTGACCCTGGACAGCCTCTCCAATTTTGTTTTAGCTTGTGTAACATGAGGGCCCTAAAACTTGTCCTCTGGGAATATTGTGCAAATTCAAGTCAGTCAGTTCAGTTCAGTCACTCAGTCGTGTCTGACTCTTTGCGACCCCATGAACCGCAGCACTCCAGGCCTCCTTGTCCATCACCAACTCCCGGAGTTCACTCAGACTCACGTCCATTGAGTCAGTGATGCCATCCAGCCATCTCATCCTCTGTCGTCCCCTTCTCCTCCTGCCCCCAATCTCTCCCAGCATCAGAGTCTTTTCCAATGAGTCAGCTCTTCGTATGAGGTGGCCAAAGTACTGGAGTTTCAGCTTTAGCATCATTCCTTCCAAAGAACACCCAGGGCTGATCTCCTTTAGAATGGACTAGGAATTACATATTCAAAGTACCTGGCTCATTGTAGATATTCAGTACTGGTACTGTGTATTATTAGCTGTTTTTACAATTGGGCCATGTTTCACATTTCATCTGCAAGTTCGGTTGCAAGGATGGAAAGTGTCTATTTTTATATTTTTTTATGAAGAAAACATTCTAAACCTCTTTAACCCTCTCTGTGAGAGACCTTTTATACCATTGCTTTAGGCTGGATTCTGGAACTAGGAAGCAGTTACTTTAAATATGAGGGGGTGGGGGGTGTGGAAGGAGAAATGGAAAAGAATGAAAACATTTCCTATCCTTTATCTCAGTCTAAACAGTTTGATGGAGAAGGGAATGGCAACCCACTCTAGTACTCTTGCCTGGGAAATCCCACGGACAGAGGAGCCTGGTGGGCTGCAGTCCATGGTGTCTCGAAGAGTTGGACACGACTGAGCGACTTCACTTTCACTTTTCACTTTCATGCATTGGAAAAGGAGATGGCAACCCACTCCAGTGTTCTTGCCTGGAGAATTCCAGGGATGGGAACCTGGTGGGCTTCTGTCTATGGGGTCACACAGAGTTGGACACGACTGACGTGACTTAGCAGCAGTAGCAGTAGCAAACAGTTTGATAGTATTAAAAATAATTACAAATGTTGCACATGTTTTTTAGAAACTTCGTAATTTCTAGGACTTTACACAAGAAAAAAGAATCTATGATTCTCTCATTCAAGCTAGTTCCAGTGTTTTCTCTTTGTTGTCATTTTTAACAAAATGGGAGCAATACCCTACATACTATATTTCACTTACTAGGATTTCACTACCACTCTTGGAATTATGATTTTAATGACTATATTATATTTCATATTATTATTGTTAATGGTAGTAAAACTTTCATTTACAATGGTGACAAAGAAGGTGAAATACTTTGGATTTAATTTGATAAGAAAGGTGCAAAACCATACAAGAAAAATGTTAAAACACTCATGAAAGGCACTGAATAATACTTGGACAAATGTAAAAATATATCCCATTCTTGAATGGATAACAGCATTATAAAGATATCATTTCTCCCTTAGTTATAAATTTAATATCTCTGTAGTAACATAACAGTTTATTTTATGGCATTAGATGCATTATACTAAAATTCATATAGAAAAGCAAACATCCAGGGTTGTACTCTGTATTATCAAGTATAATACATCTGATTTACCTAAATTATTGCCATTAGAAAATTTAGCAGATGTGAATTTTTGCTATCATAAATGATATTATAAACAATGTCATGAACTCTTCACCATAACCTTGATTGCAGTTTTGTTATTATTTTAGGATTGATTCTTCAAAAGAAAATTCGTGGAAATGAGGTATTATATTTTTAGGGTTTTTGATACTTGTTGGTATACTGCTTTCTAGAAACAATGTATCAACCTTTGAAATTGCCTGATTCCTCTATAGCCACTAAAATAAAGTATATATATATATTTTTTTTTTCTATTCTTTGCCAGTCTGGAGGATGACAAATATTATTTAATATCACTTTAAAGTGCAGAAGTTTTATGTTTATTATCATCCAACAATCATTGCAGAACCCAAGCCCCATCTTTTAAGCCTCAGCTTTTAAATCACCCCAAAGTGGCCCTAAAAACCCTTTTCTTCTGGGCCCAGAGGAATTTCCCCAAGGAGGTTCTTCTCCTCAAGGGTAATGCTTTCCTGTCCCCTTCATTGAAAATTTCTATTTTTTTTCAGACCTGTTTATCTTAGAGAGGTTTTTGGAGGAAAGCAACCTGATAGGAATTGATTTTCCCTAATTTGTGAATAATTAATAACACTTAAACCTGTACCTTTAATAGACTGTTCTTAAAAAATAAACCTGAAGAGGCTCCAGAGGTGTTATTTTGGATCCATTAACAGAAGGATGGGGACAGAGAGCCCAGGGAGAAGCAGATATTTGGCCACTTCACTCGCCTTGGAATCTGTGCCTAGGTCAGCTCTTCAGAGCTGGTCTTGATTTTCTTAGCTTCTTTCTTTCCTCTTTTGAAACCTCTCATGGATTACTTCTCAACCCAGGCTGCACAACTGAATCTCTGGGGAACTTTGAAACTTCCAAGGCCTGTGGCCACCCCATAAGTCTGCCTTAATTAACATGGTGTGGGGCCCAGGGACCTGTCTTTTCAAAAGCTCCCTAGGTGATCCTTTTGTGTGGTCAGCAGCAAGAACTACTGTTCACATAATTTTCTGTGAAGAGCTAAGATTTCACACAGGCTCCCCTGCTGCAGGGACTAGGGACATTGTAGGAGAAGATCAAAGAGATCAAATCAAAAGGAAAAGCAGACCAGAAAGAAAAAAAAAAGAAAGAAAAGGAAAAGAAAACAATTCACCAGCCAAGCAATCCCTTATTGTAACCTGAAGCTTTTAAAGACAGATAGTGATCTGGG
This sequence comes from Nanger dama, assembly GCA_917880005.1. Classification (NCBI taxonomy): domain Eukaryota; kingdom Metazoa; phylum Chordata; class Mammalia; order Artiodactyla; family Bovidae; genus Nanger; species Nanger dama. The sequence continues at coordinate 60,673,726 of CAKJTW010000004.1, read as the reverse complement.
GAAGGGTGGGGACCCCAAGCCAGAACATGCAAGCTACAGCCCCAGCCCCAGCTCCAGTCCTGCCTCCATACTGAGCACACCTCTTCCTCAGACCAGTGTCTTCTGTACAGTGACCTAATGATGTGCCTGTAGTTGGATGGCACACTCCCCTGACCTCTGTCTGTATCTTCTTTCCTGCTGTATCCCTAATGTTTAGCTGGGCGCTTAGAGGATATTTTTTGGTGGCTCAGATGATAAAGAATCTGCCTGCAGTGAGGGAGACCTGGGTTGGATCCCTGGGTAGGGAAGATCCCTTGGAGAAGGGAATGGCTGCCACTACCAGTATTCTTGCCTGGAGTATTCCATGGACAGAGGAGCCTGGCAGGCTACAGTCTGTGGAGTCTCAAAGAGTCAGACATGACGGAGCGACTTTAACTTTTTTTTCTCACTTTAGGGGTTACTTTCACCCTATCTGTTGAGCTAGTTACTGACTCCCTTCTAACCTAGTCTATGGTTTACCTGAAATGAAATCTCATCTGCAATGCAGAGGTATTTAAATTGGTATGCAAATGGCAGTAAAAGGAGTAAAGACCCACCACTGGCTATGCTGCCCAATGCCCCTGACAGAAGTCAGATGTTCAGCACCAGGAAACACCTGACAGACCCTCTGCCTCATTAGCAGAATCCCTGTTGCTGGACCCCACTGGCCTTCTGGGGAGAAGTAGGGCCTCCAAGCTGAGCAGCTTCTGTGTTCTCCTCTCCACCCGAGGCAAAATGTTCAAGGCTGCAGTGATCACTGGCTGGGAGTGAGCTGGCCCTTACATCTGGGTTATTTGGAACAGATGGAGCACAGCTGCCCCTGTGTATCACAGCTGGGCTTCCAGCCTGGTGCTGTGCTTTCCTGGGGGCAGCTTCTATGGCCATCAGATGGCTCAGGGGCAAGGGCTCTTTAGTAGCCATTCTAAGAAGCCCAGCAGACCTCTAGTTTGATTTTCCAGTGCTTTCTTCCCAGCTGGTTTCTCAGGGACTGTCCCAGTAGGCACTATAAAGACTGAGCTCCAGAAATAGCTCCTATCTCTCCCTTTCTCTCCATATTCACAGCTGCTACTTTGCCTGATACCCACATCATTCTGTCCCCTGGGGCCTGTGCACATGTCAGGCCTCCCCCAATCCCTCCATCTCATTCTGCTTCCATCCTTGCTCCTCCTTGTTCCCTCTATCGGCCACCAGAGTCTTTGAATATGTGCCTCCAGCCAGGTCATCCCCATGCTGATGATGTTCTTGTTTAGTTGCTAAGTTGCATCTGACTATTTTATAACGCCATGGACTGTAGCCTGCTAGGCTTCTCTGTCTGTGGGATTTCCTAGGCAAAGACACTGGAGTGGGTTGCCGTTTCCTTCTCCAGGGGAATCTTAGCTCAGGGATTGAACCCTCATCTCCTGCATTGGCAGATGGATTCTTTATCACCGAGCCACCAGATTCTAGATCAGTGATTTCATTCCTGGCTACACATTAGAATCATTCAAGGGACCTTTAAAAAATGCAGATGCCCAAGGTCCCTTGCCCAGAGATTCTGAGAGAATCTTGGGTAAAGTGCCCTCCAGAATTCTTTGTCCCAGGATAACGGTGAAACACTTCCTTAGCCTGGTACATGGGGCCCCTGGGTGACCAGACCCTCTTCCCATATAGCTTCCTGTTGTCCTGTACTACATTTCATTCCAGACCTTAGGCTGTCTGGCCCCTGGAACTCTTGAGAAATGAGAAACTCTTGCTCAGTTTTCACAGCTTCCTAAAATCGTCACCACTTTTTCTGTGAAGTATTTTTGAGACCCTTATGTTGAGTTAGGTCTTTCTTATGCATCCTTCTACTACTGATTCACCTACAACTGCAAGCGGGGCTGTTGTCTGCTTACTCCTCTAAGCCACTAGTCTGCAATTATCCAAGGACAGTATTTTAAGCTTCTCTACCTAAGTCTCTTCTGTCTAATTGTGGATTATCCCAAATGAAGTGACTATCCACTCTTCCAAACACAGGGGCAGGTGAGAGGCATGCATTTTATGGTTGCTGTTCTGTTCTTTTGTTTTAGCAAACATTATTGTCTACTTTGTGACATGGACTGTCCTGCAGGTCCTACTATATTAATGGATATAATTCTCCCAAGACCCTAGAAGTACAATCATTCTCCCTATTTTGTGGGGGGAGGAAAACTGAGTCAATAAGGAAAGGCAGGTAACTTGGCACATAGCAGGGCACAACACATGTCTGTTGAGTGAAGAAATGGGTGCCTCTCTGCTCTGGTTACAAACAAATCTTTGTGACCAGACTAGATATTAGGACTATGTTTCTTTCAGTGAACACTTTGCACAGACTGAGCCTTAATAGATGATAAACATTTTGTAGGAGGGCTTCCCTGATGGATCAGATGGTAAAGAATCTGCCTGCCAATGCAGGAGATGTGGGTATAATCCCTGGGTCAGGAAGATCCCCTCCAGAAATGGCAACCCACTCCAGTATTCTTGCCTAAAGAATTCCATGGACAGAGGAGCCTGGCGGGCCACAGCCTATGGGGTTACAGAGTTGGACACAACCAAGCAAGTAACACTAACAACTTTGTAGGAAATAGTTGAAACCCTCGTGACTTAATTGCCAAGGCACTTTCCTCAACAAAGGAGGTTGGCAGTGTGGTGTAGTGTGAATCAAAGCATCCAGGGCAAAAGAACAAGAGAGAAATATGCTATAAATAAACACTCACTATGCCTACAACCTACATACCCTGGGAGCTTTCCTGCCTGATCTCAGTGGATCCTTTACCAATGATATAGAGTAAGAATTATATTTACAGGAGATAAAACTAGAGCTTGGAAAGGTAAGTGACTCAGCCAGTGTCATATAATTCGTTATGGAAAAAAACTGGAATTAAACTGTTAGTCTGTTATGCCCCTTTAACAGGAGGCTCCTCTGTCTGGTGTATCATTGGAATCTTTAGCTTTCCTCATTTACTTTTGCCTTTAAAAGCAGTTTTATTTTACTAAAAAATATATATTCCATGTTTAGAAAAATGTGAGAAAAGTAAAATTGCCTATAATTCCACTACTCAGAGATTAAAAATCACTGGGAACATTTTGAATTTTTAAAAATCTTTTGACTCTGAATTTATATATCAATAAGTCGATAAATGTTTTCTATAGCTTTGTAGTATATGAAGATGTGTTGCCCTTTTTTCAAACAAAACATATTAGAAGTGGTTAAGCAACACCCTTTATTTTAGGCATAGATGAGTTCATTTTATAGCTTAGTACAAATTGTCATTTCTCAGTGTCCCTTGGCGCTTGAGATTGAAGGCCCTTGAGATTGAAGGCCCTTCTCTGCATTGTTGCCCTTTTCCTAATGGAAACTTTACAACACAAAAGCTGTTACAATGTGTGGCACCCTCAGAGTCTTTGGCATTCCATCTCCCCAACTTATGTTACTCTTTTTCCACATTACCAGCAGAACCAGCTGAGATCTAGGCAACTGAAGGCCTAAGTGGAAAACAACTTGTAGGTTTTTAAGGCCTTATTTCCATTGTATTGATTAAAAGAAAGCTCTTGGGCAGAAACTTGTTAACTGTACTATCTAATTTATTGCAAGCATGTAGGCTAAATACTGAGGCTAGTGGTAAGGTATCTGATAATCTTCTTCCTAGGCTCTGAGACCTAGTGTGAAGGTATATTCTATGCTTCAGCTCCCATTTTAAAAAGGAAACAATAGAATTAAATGGTAAAAAGAAAATGATGACTCCTGGGAAGCTGCAAAATGAAGAGAGTGTCCACTCTAAGTATGTACATGGACCGCAGCAGGCAAGAGAACTTCCCTTACTCTTTGCGAACCTGCCCAAGTTAATCATCGCTACGCTTGTCATCCCTGTTTTTTGCAGGAAGGGACTTGAATGACGGCTTGTGGCATTCGGTTAGCATCAATGCCAGAAGAAACCGCATCACTCTCACGCTGGATAACGATGCAGCATTCCCAGCTCAGGACACCAGCAGGATGCAGATCTATTCTGGAAATCGCTACTATTTTGGAGGTAAATTCCCCAGCTTTTGAGGTTGAAAAAGGAGGTAGGGAGAATGCAGTGGGCACTTATTTCACTACAATGATTCTTTCTGTGCCAAATTGACCATTCTCCCAATACACACACACACACACCACAGTCCTATTCTCAAGCTCAAAATAATGAGAAGCAAGCTTTTCACAGCTGTACAAATTATCTAGGTCAGTGCTGAGGGGAAAGAAAAAAATCTAGCTATAAGAGCTGTTATGTAACACATCCAAAGGAGACTTTTGTAGCCATGCCAAACTCTGTGATCATATTCCAGAGGAGAAACTCACTTGAAAACTCGGAGAAAGTCTACTGAGAGTCAGCAGTACCTGAAAGAGAAAAAATTCAGACGGGAATGTACAAGCAGTATCCTCAGCTTTCTCTGTTACTTCTCAGCTGATTTGCTTTCTTAATCCCCAACCCGTCCCTTCCTCACATCCCTGGAGGCCATGCTCATGGAGGGGGAGCTAGAGGGAAGACCTAGAAGGACCATTAATTTATAGCTCTACAAAGAGCAGCCCTCTCCAATGCTAGGAAATTTGGCAAATATGAAAAGGCAAGGGCAATCTGGTAAGCAGGAGAAATATATAATTAGGCTTTATTTTATAGCATATGTGTATTTTAATTTAATTTTAGGGGTATTTTTCGTTAAAAATATCCATCTCTACTTTGTCAATTGTTGATATTATAGAAACAGTCTTTAACGAGTAATTAATCTCAGTAGCTGTCTGACCTTGGGTAACACACTCATGGTCCCTGAACTTCCTTATCCAGAATGTGGGGAAACAAAGCAGAATTGCTGGGAGAGTTCAGTGAGGTAAAGGTTAAGCCTACAACATTGTGCTTTCTCCATTAGAATGGTCAGACTGGTTTCACCTTTTGTAAATACAGGCATCTGCTGGGCCTGGTCTAAAGAGAAGTATCCTGTAAAAGTACAGTCTCTGAAATAGAATTTGTAAATCACTTCTCTCATACCATTGGCATGGGGTTATCTTTGAAATATAAAAGAGACTTTGCACAGAGGCAGTGTACACATCGGGGTGTCCTGGGAGGGAAGTTGACTGGACTGATTCCTTTGTGGTTTGATTTTAGGACCCAGTGCCTCTGTCCTTCACTTCAAATCTCCATATGTGCCCAGATAACAAATTCCTTTAGAAAGGGAACATTTTCACCCTCTCTAAATGTTTTATGTGTCTTACATCATTTAATTCAGGCAATAACTGTATAAGGCAGATAATTTTAGCTCCATTTTACAGATAGTAACACTGGTGTATGTGTGAGTAATAAAAGCAGGATTTAACCCTAAATCTGAGTTCTCCATGCCCCACTAGTGACAGCAGAATGACGTACTCTAAAGACAGCAAAAGAAAGGTCTTGGGGGCCCCAAAGATAAATCTCACAGAGCATATAATTTCGCATCATATGCAATGTTTCATTGACACAGAATAAAGGCAATCTTGTATTTATTTCTGGGGGAAATAACGTTGAATTAATTATGTGACTTAAGCATCCGAAATGCCTCAAAGGCAAAACGGCTCCCTTCCCCCAGGAGAAGTGTTTTTAGACGCGGGTCTTGTGAGACTCCAGGCTGAAGAGGGAAGATTTATCTGAGATCTGAACAGTGTTTAAACAAACGCCCCACACGTAGACTGTAAACTTAAGGCAAGTGAAAAATGAGTTTGAGTAATAATCGTCAACTTACATAAATTCTCTCTACAGCTTCAATTAGAAGTTGGAGCATCTCTCTTCATTTTATAGTGTGCCTGTGAGCTGTTAACCAGCTGCTGGGCGTCAGCCCAGCAGTGACTGTCTATTAGAGATGGCTGAAATAATTCCCAATTATTTATGGGTTATTGCCATGTTTTCAAGCTTGCATTCCCATATGCTCTGAACCTATTAAAACCATCGGAATGGAGTTTATAAAGAGCACAGGCACCCATGCACGTCTGTGACTCTATACCTGGCAATGTGAAGTAGTTATTCTCTGGTTGCAACTATGCTCAATTAGTGTGATGCATATTTTTTAAACAACACCCTTTATAAAGGTATGGCGTTAAACTTTCATATATGTGATTACAGCACTATAACTGTGCGTTTAAACTCTTAGTTCCTTTCGCATTTGGGTGTGCTTTGCATATCACTTCAAAATTCCAGTTACATTCCTGTATATACTTTTCTCAGGAACTAAGCCTGATAATGCTGACAATTAACCAGACAATTACTCTGCTACCGTTCTTACCCAAAGCATAATTTTCTTTGAATGTGTAATTCAGAATTTAATTGTTCATTTAAAAGTGTGTTTTTAAGACAGAACTGCAATTCCCAAGTAGTTATGATATGTTGCTTTCTTGGGCTGAGTGAAGTATACCACACAAAACAACAGCAAATGGCTTACAAATAGGGAAAAAGAAATAAGAATGAGATAAATGCAATGGGATCAGTATCCCCCGTAACATACTTTGTTTTCTGTTCTAAACAGTGATTAAATAGGCCCCATTTTGTACCAGTTTTGTCCCATCTCTAAGAATGCTATGATTTACAACAAAAAAATGTGTGCACTGCTGTGAATGAAAGAACATTGAAATAATTAGACCGTAAGGTCTTCTGTCAATAGGTCACTAAAGTAATGACTGATCATTTCAGTATTCTTCTTAATTTTTTTCTTTCTCTGTCCCACAGGGTGCCCTGACAATCTCACCGATTCCCAATGTTTAAATCCCATTAAGGCTTTCCAAGGCTGCATGAGGCTCATCTTTATTGATAACCAGCCCAAGGACCTCATTTCAGTTCAGCAAGGTTCCCTGGGGAATTTTCGTGATTTACACATTGATCTGTGTAGCATCAAAGACAGGTAATTATTGTCTCTTCTCCTCTGTTCTCCCACCCCGTTCCCATTCTCACTGTTCTGAATATGAGTTTCTTTCACCAAAATTCAAATCCACTGACATCAGCCACATTAGATATAATTGAGTCGCCTAATGGAATATATTTCTGAAAGGATTTCAGGCCCAGGGAAAAATGTTTTAAATAAGTTGAGTTTCACTTGCAGTAAATGGGATATGCAAATTAAATCAAATACAAATTTGTGAAAGGATTAAAATTTTATGCATAAACAACATTTGATTACTTTGAAGTTAAGAGGGAAGTGAAAAGGAGGGAGGAATTGCAGTTAGGAATAGCAGTGTGGGTCGGTTCACACAGATGAAATCAAGCCCTCTGGGATTCCTGTAACAGAGGTTTTGACAGTGTCCAGTAGTTCAGTGACTCGCTGGAAGCCTGATCCTTGCTGTTAGCACCCCTAACCCACTGCTTCTTTTACCGGTGGAGATCAAACCCTGGACAGAGAGCAGCACTTCTATTCCACAACTTAACACATTTAGCAACACTTTTTTTCCCTCTTCATTTCTCCTGAGCTCTAGCTCTGCTTTAATTTGATGTTTCTGATGTGAGATTTTGAATAAGAGATTCAGAGACTTGTTGCAGGAAATGAAAGAGGAGGGGTTCTGAATTTTCAGCAAAGTTAATCATGTGGTCTATGGGTCCTCTCTAGCACTTTATCCCCCTCCTTCTGCCAGTGCTACTCACCCAGGTCAAGATGCCCTTTGCTGACAGAGTTAGCAATATGTGTTAAGTGTTTGCCTCTGTGTTGCTGCTACAGAGTCTCTGCTTATGTTTCAGAGAATTATTTAAACATCACCATAAAATGCTATCAATGTCCAAGAAGTATACCTTTATTTGTGAGATCTATGACAGTGTCGGAGAAGGAGATGGCACCCCACTCCAGTACTCTTGCCTGGAAAATCCCATGGATGGAGGATCCTGGTGGGCTGCAGGCCATGGGGTCACTAAGAGTCAGGCATGACTGAATGATTTTACTTTCACTTTTCACTTTCATGCCTCGGAGAAGGAAATGGCAACCCACTCCAGTGTTCTTGCCTGGAGAGTCCCAGGGACGGCGGAGCCTGGTGGGCTGCCGTCTATGGGGTTGCACAGAGTCGGCCATGACTGAAGTGACTTAGCAGCAGCAACAGCATGACAGTGGCAGTTGAAGGCAGGACAGCTTTCAGGAAGTAATGTTAAGCTAAGTCTTACAAGATGGGCAGGCTTGGCTGAGGGGCGGAGGTGATGGTAACTCATAAGTTGGAAGGGCACGGCATGCAAAATGTCATAAAAATAGGGGAGCATGGTTTGCAAGCCTGTCGTCAACCCAAGATGCTTAGTTTTCATTTAAAAACCTCTAATATCGGGATGCATCTTATCTTTGAAGGTTTATAGTAGTTTAATTGGCTGTTTATTTTCCTTAGGTGCCTGTAAAATAATGTCATGTCTTACAGTGAATGTTGTCTTAGATTCCATAAAATATAGTCATAGTGATAGAACATATGATGTGAATATGGCTGAGGGGGTGTGCAATTATAAAGAGCTTTGCGTGTATGGCATTTAGCCTGATGCCCTCGGAAGGCTCAAGAAGGAAGGCAGTCAGATCTGTTTGGTAAAAAGAGTATTCAGGAAAAGTGAGAAGGATGCATTGGAAAAGAACCAGCCAAGAGGCAGAGAGGTCACTGCTCCAGTCCAGGGGAACAATGATGAGAAATAGTAGGTGCCTGTACTGAGCATCACAAAAATCAGCTCTGCAGACCATAATCTCTTCTCATGCTCGGAATGACTGATAGAATTCGATGGAACTCTATATGCATGTTTCTCTGTTAATACCACTCCACATGGGATTATCAACAAATCACACAGACTCCCAGGCTCTTCTGCTTCATTTTTTTCCTATTTGGCCAGCTGGAAAAGTGGGTAATAAAATGTATGCTTCATTAGAATGTGCTAGTTTAGAGATCTCAGAATAAAAGATATCTCACAGAATGGTTGTCATTCCTGTAGTCGTTATTAATGATAAGGGATTGGAGGGTATCCCACTTCATCAGACAGGATAGCCTTTTGCAAAGTGTAGATCGATGGAACATTTATCAATAAGGATCTCTTATGATTAGTTAATTTCTAACTGAGGGTGCTTTCATTATTTTTGATTACATGGGACGCCATCGCCATCTACTTTGCATCATTACTTTTGTTTAATTGTAGACTGTATAATTGTATTACATACAATAGTGTTTTGGTTAATTGTATAATAAGGGATTATGTTTAGTTTAGTGGGTAAGTGGGACATTTTTCTTGATTTACCAGACAGTCTCTCTAACAGAAGGGAAACTGGTAAAAGGCTTTGCTTAATTAATTATTTCTTGAACTTATATTTAACACTTGCTTGGAGAGGGGCCTGGGGTTAGAAAAACAGGTGGTTTCTGAGTTTTGCATTTTATTTTTAACATGCTAGCCGATGTGAACCTGATTTAAGAACAAGTGCGAAGGAAGTTGTGCCTTCAGGGAGCTTGCCACTTGGGGTGGGGGTGGGGTTTGTGGGGACACATGGGGGTAGAGAACAATCTGGCTGTGTGTGGCTTTTTTCAGAAAAATTTAGTGAGATTTAACGAAATTCAATGAATATTTTAAAACATTAGACACTTTAAATCTTTTTGATTCAAAATGTTAGTTTTCATTAACTATGATTCTTATCTTTTACTTATAACAGTGAGCTTTAACACTTCAGAAGAAAATTTTGTGAAAACACAACAAAAATAATTTTGAGTTTTAAATATCTTATCTTTATTTTAATATATCCTTTTGATGAAAATATATTCAAATGTCATGGAGAAGGAAATGGCAACCCACTCCAGTACTCTTATCTGAACAATGCCATATTCAGAGGAGCTTGGTGGGCTACAGTCCAAAAGGGTCAGAAAGAGTTGAACAATAACTGAGCAAATAAGTACATATTCCAGTGTCACACTTTGAGTACAGTTGTATTTTATTTTATTAAAAATATTTAATTTTATATTGGAATATGGTTGATTTACAACATTGTGTTAGTTTTAGGTGTATAGAAAAGTGATTCAGTTATACATATGCATAGCTGATTCTTTTTCTGAACATTTTCCATTATAGGTTGTCACAGAATATTGAGTATAGTATAGTATACAGTATATAGTATATAATAGGTCATTGTTGGTTACCTGTTTTATGTATAGAAGTATGTATATGTTAGTCCCAAACTCCAAATTTATCTCCCCTCCTCCCTCTTTCTTCTTTGGTAACCATAATTTTTTTTTCTCTATATGTAAGAATTTGAGCAAACTCTGGGAGATAATGGAGTACAGAGGAACCTGGTGTGCTACAGTCCAGGGGGTCACAAAAATCAGATATAACTTAGCCACTGAAAAGCAACGAAGTCTGTTTCTACTGTGTAAATAAGTTCATTTGTATCATATTTTAGACTCCACATGACAGTGATATCACATGATATTTTTCTTTCTCTCTGATTTACTTTATTATGATAGTCTCTAGGTCCATCCATGCTGCTGCAAATGGCATTATTTCATTCTTTTTTATGGCTGAAGTCTTGAGTATATGCTGGGAGAGTTCCTTCTCAGGAACCAGAGGATTTAAGCCAACAATTTGCATCTCCGTAATGGGCATTTTGCTGAAGCTTCTGGCCTTGAGGAAGAAAGGAGGTGGAGGAACTGGACTGGCCCATAGCAGGCCTGGCAGCAAGGAACATGCTGGCTTTAGGAGGCTTTTTGGAGGACTTTCCAGTGTCTGACAGTCCAAGATCAAGTTGGGAGAACCCTTGTAGAAATCACAGTTGGGACTTGACAGACCCCAATCACCTTCATACTCTTTATACTTGTAGAATATGATGCACAGCCGCCACCTGTCCTTTGCAGGCTTAATCTCGAGTCTCATGTTCTCCACACCCCAAAACATGGTTCCTCATAGGCTAAACTTACCTCCTGCACACTCTTAGGCTTAAAGTAGGGCAGACTTGATATTATAAACCATCATCAAGCAAAGTATGCTTAGAGCAGAATCACGCCCTCGGTTATTTGACCTCATAGACAGACACTGAGTGAGTGACAGACACTCACTTTTAAGTGAGTGGCCATCTTAATAATAATAATAATAATAAGAGGCAGTCTTATTGTATCAATATATACTTTAGTAGAATAGGATGTAGTAAGAGCTGTAGAAGGCAGGAGGGCATGAGAACACTTATATCCTATTTTTTCAAGGGAGTAAGCTAAGAAGATCTGGAGATTATGTCCACTTTTTCATGGTCACAGGACTGAAATTTCAATCCAGAGTTAGACACTGCCAGGGTTCTATCCCTTGTACTATCTACCCAAAAGGATCTGAACTTGAAATGGAAGTCACTGTGTGCCTGTGGATCTAAATAGGTAACCTCATATTCTAACCTCATACAAAAGTCGTTCAGGGATGTGCCATATATTAAATCTCTTGTAAACCTTAGGTGCCCAATGATCTTCCTTTTAAAAAGGAGGCATTCAAAACGGTATGCAATGTCAGGCAAGGTCTTTTAAAAAATCTACAGTTTTTATTATATATGTTGCAAGTGCACAACATAATAATCACAATTTTAAGGTTACATTCCACTTATAGATATTATAAAATATTGGCTATATTCCCCATGTAGTACACTATATCTTTGTACCTTATTTTTTAACTTTATTTTATATTGGAATATAGTTGATTTATATTGCTGTTTTAGTTTCCGGTGTATAGCAAAGTGATTCAGCTATACATATACATGTATCTATTCTTTTCCAGATTATTTTCCCATTTAGGCTATTGCAGAATATCAGGCAAGGATTTAGTGATGTAAGGATGTCCCACTTTTGCTGGCCCAGGTCAAGGAATGCTTCTTCCTAGGACTTATGTGGAAGAATCCAAGCAGTTAATTCCAGGAACTATATCTGGTCCTGCAGGGTTCAACGTCCAGGACTGAAGAAACTAATCACCAAATGCTGTCTAAGACTTCATCCCAAGAGGATAAAGGATCCAAGGTGTGAAGCCAAACTTAGAGGAGCAAACAGGGATGCTGATGAATCAGTGAGGGGAAGTGGAAATCACACCTGGAGAAAGTCATCAATTCCAGTGCAGGTGGCAGTGGATTTGAGAGGCATAAGAGCATGTTTAATTCCCTGTCTGTTACTTGTCAGCTTGAAATAGGATGCATAGGATTTAACCTTTTTTTTTTCTGTCTCCTCTTTTGCAAAGCTAGGATAATAAAACCTTTCTATTGAGAGTTAAATGAGAGAGCATAAGAAGTCAGGCACTCAGTTGTGTGTCCAGTAGAAAGTAGATGCTCAGTGATTTTGCCATGTGAATTCCTGGAGCCAATGGGTTGCTAACTCTCCAATTTACATGGGGAGGAGAAGCTCAGGTCTCCCTCTGATATTTCCCCACTATGGCCAAGGGATCTCCAGTAGTTTCTGCTGTGGATCCCCATAGATAGATCTCATGTGCTGTGCTGTGTTTAGTCACTCAATTGTGTCCAACTCTTTGTGACCCCATGTATTCTAGCCTGCCAGGCTCCACTGTCCACAGGGGTTCTCCAGGTGAGAATACTGGAATGGGTTGCCATACCCTCCCCCAGGGGATCTTCCCCACCCAGGGATTGAACCCAGGTCTCCTGCATTGCAGGCAGATTCTTAACCATCTGAGCCAACAGGGAAGCCCAGAGAGACCTCATATGTGCCCTCAGATCAGTGCTCAGTGATTTTCCTTGGGCTTCACTTCTCTTTGAGCTGCACCTCTGAGGCACCAACCATTCCCTACTAGGAAGATACCCATCAATTTTGGTGCCCAGGTCCAGTGATCTCTAGATTCTCCTAAAGCATTGGTTCACTGGGCCTAGGTAGGGTAAGGTGAGCATATGATGTGTCCAGGGCACACAATTTGTGGTGATTCTTATTTCCACGTTCATTCCTGTTCATGCCTGCAGACCCTGAATTTACATGAACCTGGGAATGAACCCCTCCTTAAATTTTACTGGCAGATCCCAGACTGTTTGCATCAGAATCACCAGGAAGGGTAGTTAGAACTTAAATTGCTGAGCTCCATACCTAGAATTTCTGATTTTTACTGTGGGCCAGAGAAATTGCATTTCTAACAAATTCCAGGGTGCTACTGGGACCAGACTTTGAGAAGCACTGCTTAAAAGCCTCCAATCCTAGAGGCAGTGTGATTGCAAGGATTGCCTATAATAATGGAGCAAGTGTCTAGGTGTTGCTCCTACTGGGCTCTCAAGCAGCTGCCTTCCTGATCAGAGCCTTAAAGGGCCTCTAGAAAGTTCCAGGAGCTCTATCTCAATCTCCCTCTTCAAAGGTCATTGGAAATGAGTCCAAGGGACACTTTTGGTTGCAACTGAATTCCATCTCCCTCTAGACTTTGGCACTCAGCTTCTCCTCTGCTTCCCACTACAAGCAATACCTTTGTGAATACAAATGAAAACAGTCAGATCCTCAGAGGTGTTTGAGTGAAGGGCTGTTTTTGGAGGAAGGAAGGTTGGGTTTGAGAACCCAATCATAGTGGGGAGACGTCAGAGGTTGGGCAGCTGCAGCTGCCAACAAATACAACTTGTCTTTTTGTTATTTTGAGGACAGTTATTTTATTTGCTGGTCCCTTTGAAAATCAGAGCTTGGTTTTTCCTTCTAGATTAGGCTCAGATTTTTGTGGGGATCAGGGAGGGTGTCAAAATAACAGTGACCTCACCCATCAGAAATATTGCCAAAAACCTTAGTAAAGATCAACCGATGGACTTCCCTGTTGGCCCAGTGGTTAAAAATTCATCTTGCAATGCAGAGGACCTGGGTTCGGTGCCTGGTCTGGGAACTAAGATTCCTCATGCTGCAGGGCGACTAAAGAGTCTGTGCAGCACAGCAAACAATTTTGCATGATGCAGCGAAGATCCCATGTACCGGAACTAAGAAGTGAGGAATCCAAAGGAAAAATAATAAGTTATTTTATTTTAAATTTAATTTTTAATTTAATAAATTAAAAATAAATAAATGAAATCTCTCTAAAAAGAAAATGGGCAGAGACTGATGATCACACTGGGTCTTCCGGTGCCTGGTAAAGGTTTTCCTGGAAATGGGTCGCATTTCCTGTGTTCCTTCCTCATTGGGTGATACTGCAGATGTTCCCTGGAGATCACACAGCTTAGATTTTGTGGAGTGTGGCAAAGACAGGTAACAAAGAGGGACCTCTGCTTCTGGGGCCTTTGCTATAATTTCCTGTAGAGACAGTTTTGCTCTTAATATTTTCTAAAATGAAACAATCTGTACTATACAGTAGCTCCTTGTTGGTTATCCATTTTAAAGATAGCAGTGTGTGCATGTTGATCCCAAACTCTCTATGTATTCCATGCCCCCTCCCCTAACCCTTCCAGCCTGGTCAATGAGTATGTGCTCATTTGTGTCCAGCTCTTTGCCACTCTATGAACTGTAGTCCACCAGGCTCCTCTGTCGATGGGGTTCTCCAGGCAAGAATACTGGAGTGGGTTGCCATGCCCTCCTCCAGGGGATCTTCTCAACCCAGGGACTGAACCCAAATCTCTTACCTCTCTGACACTGGCAGACAAGTTCACCACTAGCACCACCTGGGAGGCCCTCCAGCCTGATAATCATAAATTCATTCTCTAAGTCTGTCAGTCTGTTTCTGTTTTCTAGGTAAATTCACTTGTATCAACTCTGCTCATTCTTAGGTAACAACCTCAGTGGGAAAAGAATTTGAGAAAGAATAGATACATGTATATGTTTAACTGAATCACCTTTCTGTACACATGAAACTAACACAGCACTGTTAATCAATTATAGTCCAATATAAAGTATAAAGCTAAAAAATAATAAACAATTTGCTTATTCCAGTGAGTGAATCCCATGTGGGAAACTGCTTTAAGTTTCCTACAGCCGAATAAGTTAGGAAATGTAGCTTCTCATTCCATAATGATTTCCTTTTCTTCAAACACACATTCTTTGAAGAAACTTCCTACTGTTTGGTGGTTCCTCAGTCATGTCCGACTCTTTGTGACCCCATGGACTATACCGTCCATGGAATTCTCCAGGCCAGAATACTAGAGTGGGTAGCCTTTCCCTTCTCCAGGGGATCTTCCCAGCCCAGGGATCGAAGCCGGGTCTCTTGCATTGCAGGTGGATTCTTTACCAGCTGAGCCACAAGCGAAGCCCATAGCATATGCTCAACTCTTTGGTCAAGATTTTTACCTTCCTGGTTCAGAGTTGGGAGTTGTGAACACTGAACAAAGGGAAATGTTCAGTGTGATGACCTCTAACAAACAGACTTCTGCTAAAAACCCACCCAGTATGTGGGTGTTTGTTCAAAACAGTAGGCTATATAAAAATCTTACATGGCAGGGTAATGCATATGTTTTCAATTTTCTCTCCAATTGAAAGCTTGTACTTTGGGTGCCAGAAAAACTACTGTAAGGGCACAGCCCACACAATCTGAGTTTCCCACTCCAAAGTGAGAAATGTTACAATATGGTGTGTTCTCCCTTATCTCATGGGATGGGCCCTCAATCCAAACAAGAGCACTTCTGCTGTTTTTATTTATCAT
Source organism: Nanger dama (assembly GCA_917880005.1). Classification (NCBI taxonomy): domain Eukaryota; kingdom Metazoa; phylum Chordata; class Mammalia; order Artiodactyla; family Bovidae; genus Nanger; species Nanger dama. Next base: position 60,658,172 of record CAKJTW010000004.1, on the reverse strand, counting down.
TTGTAGTCTATTTCATGGGGGACAGGGAAAGGTTATATTTTACATAACAGTTACTGAGCAAACATTCTCTGAGTATAATTTCATTTAATTCACTCCACAGTTCTGCCAGATTCTCTAAGTTCTTCTCAAAGTGTAGTTCCAGACCAGCAGCCCCAGAATCACCTGGCAAATTGCCCTAACTGCATATCCCGAGGCCCCATCCCATACTTTCTGGAACAGAAGCGTGGGGGCAGCCTGAGTTTTCACCCCCAGCTGATTCTGATACACACCCAGATTTAAGAGCCATTGGATTATTCATTAGCATTATTTAAGAAATAAGAGCTCCGCCAGTGCTTATGAAAGTTCAGTTACCTGCTCAAGGTCACATTTTTGGTATTTGATGGAGCCAGGATTCTAATCTTGATTTCTCCAATCCTTCAACCCATATTTATATAGAGGGTTTATTACCTAGAGGCCAGGGGAAGAGAAAAGATGGGCTTCTGGAGCCAGAGGAGGTCACAGGAGTGTCACAGAGGAAATGAGGCTTCAAGAGGAACTGGGAACATGGACTGGGTTTAGGGTGGTGAAGTAGGACTGTTCCAGGTAGGGTGGAAAGCATAAGTCTGGGCCTCTGAATGGGTGGCCTGCTATGCATTTGTTTGCCTTGATGGGAAAGGCTGCTTTGGCATTAGTGTGTAAATGAGAACTTAAAGTCAAAGCCATAGGGAACTTGGCAGCACATAGTTTAAAATTTGAGTAACAGATCATATTTGTAGTTAATTCATAAATAATGCTTACTGTGTGCCAGGACCTCGTAAATGTGTGTGTGTGTGTGTGTTGGGGGTGGGTACATAGACTGATAGATAACAGATGGCAGGTAGATAGACACACAGATCCTTACTGCCACCAGTGAAGTAGGTAAGACTGTTAACTCCATTGTACAGAATGAGATTTCGGCACACTGGCACTAAGTAACTTGTCCACGGCCACACAGCAAGCATATGGCAGGGATTAATGGGGTTGGTGTTCCTTGTGTTAAGAAGTGGGCAGGTGATGCTTCCGTCTCCTTTACAGACCAAGGAGTCTGATGGAAGAGATCAGACCTGTCCTTTCACTACACTATTTCTGACGTTTTAGCTAGGAGGCATCCTACATGCTTCAGCAGGGCTATAAAGTAGAAAATGATGTGTTTCCTTCTTGCATGCATGTCACAATGATGTACTAACCCAGGAGGAGAAGGGATTTGAGCTACAATGGATGGGCCAGCACGGAAGCCTGAGGGATTGTCATCCATGCCATTCCTTGTCAGAACCTTGAAGCAAGCACACTGAAAGAGACTCAGAAGCTGAAAGCTTCCACTAGAGATCACCCTTCTTTCTTTGAGGAGCCACCTCAGGACTAACTTGTCAGGGCTGTCTTGGGTTGGTAGATTTTGAGCTGATTTGGTAAGAACATCCTCCCCATCTAGAACTAGACAGGAAAAGTACTGGTTTATTGATCCACACCTTTAATAAGGGCAACTCCCTTCATGTCCACTGTTAGACTCTGCTGAATGTCAGCAGGAAATAAGGGCTTTGGAGGCCTGGGTTTGATTTGCATAAATGACTTTGAACAACTGCTTCTGAGTTCTGTGGCCAAGCTCCTCTCTCTCATCACTCATTTGCATAAGAAAATGGGATCATTATATTGATGAAAAATGGCACTGGCCTCCCTGTGTGTGGGAAAGGGCATGAGGGAACCTTTGCTTCATGTATAACCATGCTGACAGTCAAGGTTAGCACTTCATTCTGTCCCATCTGAAGATGGTGAGTCTCTTCCCTTGCCAACTGGTCATATGAAATGTTTGTCCTGTAAACAAAGCCAGAGCAAGATCTGGGTGAATAATGACAAACTCTTCCAAAGAAGAGGGCTTCATTCTGAGAGCTCTAGAAATGAGGCTGAGGTGAGATGTCTGTGTTCAGATGTGGATAAGAATATGCCGCTCTGAACAAATAGATGCTTGGATCATTCCTCCTAAGAAATAACTATCCAAGAATGGCTGATGTTTCAGACAATGCAGCAGCCAAAGAAAAATTTTGATCTAAAATGAAATGTGAACAAAAGCTTGTTTGAGGTTCTTAAGTTACATCTGTGAGACAGTGTTTATATTTAAGCCTGCAGAAAACATTTCTAAATTAATAATAAGAAAAGATTCTTCCATACTTGCTCCTTTCATGCAATCATGATCAATATTTTTACTGAAGTATAGTTGACTTACAATGTTGTGTTAATTTCCACTGTACAGCAAAGTGATTCAGTTATATATATTGTTGTTGTTGTTCAGTCACTCAGTCATGTCTGACCCTGCAACCCCATGGATTGCAGCACCCCAGGCTTCCCTGCCCTTCGCTATCTCCTGGAATTTGCTCAAACTCATGTCTATTGAAACGGTGATGCCATCCAACCATATCGTTTTCTGTCAACCCACCCCTTCTCCTCTTGCCCTCAGTCTTTCCCAGCATTGGGGTATTTTCCAGTGAATTGGCTCTTTGAATCAAGTGGCCAAAGTATTGGAACTTCAGCTTCAGCATCAGTCTTCCAGTGAATATTCAGGGTTGATACCCTTTAGGGTTGACTGGTTTGATCTCCTTGCTATCCAAGGAACTCTCAAGAGTCTTCTCCAGCACCACAGTTCAAAGGTATCAATTCTTAAGCACTTAGCCTTCTTTGTAGTCCAACTCTAACATCCTTACATGATTACTGGAAAATCATCACTTTGACTATATGGACCTTTGTCGGCAAGATGATGTCTTTTTTAATAAGCTCTCTAGGTTTGTCAAAGCTTTTCTTCCAAGGAGCAAGGGTCTTTTAATTTCATGGCTTCAGTTACTGTCAGCAATGATTTTGGAGCCCAAGAAAACAAAGTCTGTCACTATTTCCATTGTTTCCCCATGTATTTGCCATGAAGTGATGGAACCAAACGCTATGATCTTCATTATTTGAATGTTGAGTTTTAAGCCAGCTTTTTCATTTTCCTCTTTCACCCTCTTCAGAAGGCTCTTTATTTCCTCTTTGCTTTCTGCTTTAGGTGGTGTCATTTGCATATCTGAGATTATTGATATTTCTCCCAGCAATCTGAATTCCAGCTTATGCTTCATCCAGTCCAGCATTTTGCATGATGTACTTTGTGTATAAATTAAATAAGCAGGTGACAGTCTTGAAAGGAAAAAGATTTTTTCACATATATTTAAAAATAAGATGAAGCAAAAGCTGGAGGGGACATTTTAAACCCATAATTTGAATGAAGTGCAAATATTAATCACTTATCTGAAAAATAAAATAGGTTATATAGGTAGGTAAATTATTCAGAAAGGTGTCATTCTTTTCTGCCTGTATATGGTTTATCTAAAACTCTGAGACACATACAGCCCCACCCATTTCTGTTCCTCTTACTTTTAACTTCAAGAACTTTGTGTGTGTGCACACATATGTAGATGGTCACACACAGTGCACATGTATGACAGTGTCCAGTGAGTCCTGGCGTATTTGACTTTCTTACTTGCTGAGGGGCTGCCCAAGGTCTACTAATCTTCCTTTGTGACCAAACCATTCATTATACAAATCTTTTCTGAGCACCTACTATGTGCAAGGCATTTTTGTTTGTTTATTTGTTTTTGTCTTGTGGATTCAGGAGTGAATAATTCAGAGAGTGGCTGGTTTTTCTACTTCCTTGTGTCCTTGAACCCTGGGCCTGCCCTATACTACTATGGGCCATTCATCCATTCATCTCCTTATTTGGAAAATCTCCTATTCAGAAGCATATGTTTATTTATATGATTGTTTGATCAAATAAACATGTATATAAATAGACATTTATGTTCCCAAATGTGAGAGGGAGGAAGCACATATGCAGAGCGCTAGGAGAGAATCTGAGAGGAAGGCTGGTTTTTATAGGGGTGAGGACTGTACACCAGGAAAGGGAGATCCAGGTGTGTTATGCTCAGTGCTGTGCAGATGTAGCTGTCCTGTATTACTCAGTGTTTGCACTGTGCACTGCCTCCTACACATTTCTGGCTGGAGATTCTGGTCTCAGTTTCCTGCCTATGTGTGTCCTCCGCTGAAATCACTTTGCTTGGCGAAAGGGGGCTAAGCAGATAACAAGTGCAAAATTCTGGTATCTTTCATAGGAAGGGCCTTTCTAACTGGGATTTTAGGTGAAAACAAATTCCCACTTTTTTTTTTTTTTCAAAACATGAATGTACTGAGAGTTCTTCTGTCTACCATTAATAATATCCCTTTACAGCCCCTGCCCTCCATACACCACCATCCTGACTGCCATGGTTAAAGGGTTTACCCTCTAGTAATTCATCCTTAATAACATACGGCCTCACCTACACTTAGCACAACAGAAGAAAGGCCATGTCTGCCCACCTAAAATAAACACCAGCATAAAGGTGGGAATGATATTTCAGTAGGCAGTTTTGTAAAGCCTGAGATGCTGAAAGTGACAGGAGGAATATGCATTTTAAAGGTCATTCCAATTACCATGCTTACTCACGTTAAGCTGTGACTGTGGAGTTGATGTGCAAAATCCCGCACACTGTGGGGAAAATGAGAACACGTGGTTTGCAGGGACCCGAGCAAATGGGAAGGTGAATAATACAAATTACTATTGTTTCAGTGATATTAAATAGTTCTTCAATGTCCCAGACATCTGAAAAGTAGAGGAGAGCCAAGCCTTGATAAAGAGCTGGTCAAATCCTCATAGCTCTGAAAGCCTGTCATTCCATGATATATTTCCTTTAAATCCACAGGCTGTACAGTCAAATGGGGACCCATCAGAGAGACCCCAAAGATGAGCTCCTGACTGCATTACCATTTCCATTTGCAACTATTTCATTCCCCACATCACACTGAATTCATAACACAACTTTTCTTGATGGAATTATCTTAAATGTGAACCATGTTTTAGGTAAGGAAGTAAAATAGCTAAGAACTATTCTCTCAGTGGCAATTTGCCTCATACTGCTCTCCCATTTCCTACCGTATATGTTTTATTACAGCTCTAGCTACTGTGATATTCAGATTCTGGACATGTATTTCACATGCCCTCCAGCGTATAATGGAACTGGAGGCTCTAAATACAAGGGTCTAAATGCCCTAGCTTGTCTTTTGAGGTCTCCGATGACCTCACATCTCCTTTCCTATTCACCTTTATTTCCTATGATATTAATTCATCCTTCCAACTATATGTATTTTCTGAGCATCTGTGATGTCCCTCTGTGTGTGTGTGTATGTAAAGTTTCTGCCTTACAAAAACTCAACAACAAGAGAGCTAGACAAGAAAGCATGGCAGTTTACATGGAGGATCTCCTGGCACTGAGGGGAATGACGCTGTTACTGAGTCCAGGCTTGTATTGCTTGCGATACAACAGACCAATAAATTGAGAGACAGGTGTTGGGGCAAGAAATAGTGATTTTACTCAGGAAGCCAACAGACTGAGAAGATAATGGGCTAATGGGCTAGTGCCCCAAAGAAACATCTCTCCAAGTTAGAATTTAGGTTTCTTTTTTTTTTTCAAGTTTGATAATTTTTTTTCAATTTTATTTTTTACTTTATTCTACGTTACAATACTGTAGTGTTTGTGGCTGGTTGTTGCAGACTTCTTGGCGCTGGAATCCTTTGTTCTTGCATGTGTCACAATGTTCCTGTAAACCTCCAACAAGACTCAGGTTATTCTGTTTTGCACCTTTTAATCTCTCACAGAATAGATCCAATATTAGCATCATGTTTTTCTTTTCTGTAACAAGTTGAGGGCACTTGCTTTGCAGTTATTTCAACTTTAGCAGCATTTGCTCATGGTAGCTACTGATGAACTGAATATATAATAGGCAAGAACAAATCTGACTCCATCTTAGATCTGTTCCTTTTACCTTAAACTTTGTGCTCTGATGCCTATGCTTAATCATGCTGGCTCTGCACCTTTTGTAAAAGAATGTTGCCATAGACTGAAATATACAGGATAGTCCATTCTCAAGGCTCTGACCTTTTAAGAGTCCATTCATGTAGAGATAAAATGTCTCAGAAACATTTGTGTTGTTGGAAGCCTACAGGAACATCAAGACCTGACCTCTGAGGACAGCTGCAAGAACAAAGGATTCTGATAGGAAAAAAGTTTGCAACAACGAATCTCGTCCCTCCCTCAGTTCAGTTCAGTTCACAGTAGCTCAATCATGTCTGACGCTTTGCCACCCCATGAATTGCAGCACGCCAGGCCTCCCTGTTCATCACCATCTCCCGGAGTTAATGTCTCTGCTTTTGAATATACTATCTAGGTTGGTCATAACTTTTCTTCCAAGGAGTAAGCGTCTTCTAATTTCATGGCTGCAGTCACCATCTGCAGTGATTTTGGAGCCCCAAAAATAAAGTCTGACACTGTTTCCACTGTTTCCCCATCTATTTCCCATGAAGTGATGGGACCGGATGCCATGATCTTTGTTTTCTGAATGTTGAGCTTTAAGCCAACTTTTTCACTCTCCTCTTTCACTTTCATCAAGAGGCTTTTGAGTTCCTCTTCACTTTCTGTCATAAGGGTGGTGTCATCTGCATAGCTGAGGTTATTAATATTTCTCCCAGCAATCTTGATTCCAGCTTGTGTTTCTTCCAGTCCAGCATTTCTCATGATGTACTCTGCATAGAAATTAAATAAACAGGGTGACAATATTCAGCCTTGACATACTCCTTTTCCTATTTGGAACCAGTCTGTTGTTGCATGTCCAGTTCTAACTGTTGCTTCCTGACCTGCATACAGATTTCTCAAGAGGCAGGTTAGGTGGTCTGGTATTCCCATCTCTTTCAGAATTTTCCACAGTTTATTGTGATCCACGCATTCAAAGGCTTTGGCATAGTCAATAAAGCAGAAATAGATGTTTTTCTAGAACTCTCTTGCTTTTTCCATGATCCAGCGGATGTTGGTGACCATCCCTCCCTCATCTGGCCTTTAAAAGTGCCTTACTGAAACCCTCTCTGGAGTTCTGGTGTTTTTGGACACATGTCTCTTGTTTCCTTGCTTGGCCTTTTTGTAAACCTTTCTGTGCTACAAACTCTTCTGTTTTAATTTGTTTGGTCTCAAGCTTTTTGATTTGTTTGGCCTCACAGGGCACAAAAACTTACATTCACTAACACATGTGGAGCTTATGAAACTCAACATGCCACTTGGTGCTGGGTGTAATACTACTTTAAGATAGGAATGAACTTAATCATCCTTAGTATCTTTGTATTTTGGTATCACATCCCAAACTCTAGAGACTGTTGTCCAAGATTTGCGAGGTAAAATCCTTCACCTCTTTCTCATCTGGAAAACTTCCCAATGTGGTTCATGCCAAATATCACTGTGTTTGAAGAGCAAGAGTGCCTAATGAAAGCAGCTGGTGCCAGCTGTCATCATTCACATGGTGTGAAGTGCTCTTTCTGTAAGCACTAGCGAGAAAGAATATTTTTGTTTAGCAAGGGCATCATAAAATTAGACAAGCAAACCACCACACTGTATTTGAGCAATGTAGTCTATAAATATTATAGTGGAAGCAAGCATACCAGTGCATTATCCTTATTATAATCTTGTGCTTTAAGGGAAAAATAGGGGTAACTCTGCAAGAGAAAGTGAGTCAGAATGGGAGGCAGATACAGAGAAATGTACAAGATTTTTAGTAATTTTGAAAGGAGGTCTCCCCATAATAGCTTCTAGGGACTGCACCCTCTAAAGGCTCACTGGAGGCTGAGTTGGAAAAACTTGGGAAATTGGCATTGTTTGCTTATAGAAGTGACTTCCCTGGTGGCTCAGATGATAAAGCATCTGTCTACGATGCAGGAGATCCAGGTTTGACCCCTGGGTTGGGAAGATGCACTGGAGAAGCAAATGGCAATCCACTCCAGGGCTATTGCCTGGAAAATCCCATGGACAGAGGAGCCTTTTAGGCTACAGGCCATGAGGTCACGAAGAGTCAGACATGACTGAGCAACTTCACTTTCACTTTCACTTTCTTTACCTGTGGAAGGGATGGGATGAGACAAAGTGCTACTGAAAGGTGCCAGTGTGTCTGTAAATGTGTCCGCTCTTTATCTGAAAGTGAAGTTAATAAAGAAGAATAAGTTTCCTGTGAGCCCAGAAAGTGGGATTGAAATCATATACAATCCATACTCTACCACTGTCTCTATTTTTGCTTTCTTTTTTTCAAAAGTGCCTGGAAGAGATTTAAACAACATTGTTATTATTCATTCAGTTATGTCAAATTCTCTAGTGTCTCCTAATGTAGAGAGCACCTTCCAGCTTTTGCCAAATGCCATCTAAAACCTCTTTGTTTAAAAAAAAAAAAAAAGAAGAAAAAAGCATATAGAAGATTTATCATTTTTTATTCTCCTCTGAGGTTTTCCCTTTATTTCTTTCTACATTTTATTCTCACTACAGTCACCTAAGTTTAGTGGAATTTAGTGACGGGCCAGGTGCCTTGCTAGGTTTTTTCCACTACTAATTACCTTGTTCAAATCTATGGAGAGCTATATTAAAATGTTTAAAGTAATCTCTTCTCCTCTTACAAAGGAGGGGACTGAAATTTGTTGTGGATGTTAAATGTTTTCCAAGGTTATATAGCTAGCAGGTATTTCAGTTGGAAGTAAATGGGCCCTCAAACATCCTGGAAGTAAAAGAAGTAATGTTGCCCTTTGAAAGTGAAGCTAAACATCTAATGGAGTTTAACAGATTATATTGAAGATACACATAAAATCTAGGCCAGGCTGGACTATGCCTGGATTGATGTTACTATTTCTAAAGAAAGAATGTGTCAAGTAAAAGTAAGTTGGGAAGATACTGAATCATAAATAAGAAAAATCAAATAGGTAAACTTATTGCAGCTGAAGAAATAAATTAAGACCTTTTTAACCTCAGACACTTACAAAAAAGAAGTAGCCCATTTCTCCTGGGTAACCTCAAACAGAAGAGGTATAAATGGCATCATTTGTACAGTCATGCAAGCCTGCATTTCTGATCTCAGAGCAAAGATCATTGTGGATCCAAATATTTCTTCTCAGGTACGAATATAGCCTATTGGGATGGAATATAAGTGTTTGCCTCAACTAATCCAATACTAACTGTCCAGTAGATCATTGTGATATTATGGAAATGATCTCTTTGTTTAAAAATTGCTTTATTAAAGTATGGTTGGTTTATAATGTTGTGTTAATTTCTACTGTGCAGCAAAGTGATTCAGTAATACATATATAAGCCCCCCTTTTCATATTGTTTTCCATTATGCTTTATCACAGGATAGTGAATATAGTTCCCTGTGCTATAGAGTAGGTCTTTGTTTATTCATTCTAAATGTAATACTTTGCATCTTCTAATCTCAAACTCTCAGTCATACCTCCCCATATGATCATATGGTAGCCGTACTTATAGGTTTTTAGGAACCTTCATACCGTTGGAGGTAACTTACCTTCACCAGTTCGTTCTCCACCAACAGTGTGGAAAGTTTGCTTTTTCTTCACACCCTCCCCACCACTTATTATTTGTAGATTTTCTGATGATGACCACTGGATTGGTGTAACTCTCAAGTAGCACCAGTAGTAAGGCATCAACCTGCCAATGCAGGAGATGCAAGAGATGTGGATTCCATCTCTGGTCTAAGAAGATCCCCTGGAGTTGGAAATGGCAACCGACTTCAGTATCCTTACCTGGAAAATCCCATAGACAGAGGAGCATGGTGGACTGTAGTCATGGGATTGCAAAGAGTTGGACATGACTGAGCAGGTATGCATGCATGAGGTGACAGTTCCAAAAAATACTGCTAAGACAGATCCATTCAGTTGGTGTGAGGCAGCATCTCAGGAAATGACCTTTGTAATCATGTCCAAAAATTTGTCACTAGCAGTACTTAGAACTTGAAATAAGTATATTATGACTGGAGAAAGTGAATATTTATTTGTTATAATCAATGTAGATTTAGTTAGTCAATGTGGTTCAGTTCAGTTCAGTTCAGTCACTCAGTCGTGTCTGACTGTTTGCAACCCCATGAACTGCAGCACGCCAGGCGTCCCTGTCCATCATCTACTCCCGGAGTTTACTCAAATTCATGTCCATTGAGTCAGTGATGCCATCCAGCCATCTCATCCTCGGTCATCCCCTTCGCCTCCTGCCCCCAATCCCTCCCAGCATCAAAGTCTTTTCCAATGAGTCAACTCTTCACATGAGGTGGCCAAAGGACTAGAGTTTCAGCTTCAACATCAGTCCTTCCAATGAACACCCAGGACTGATCTCCTTTAGAATGGACTGGTTGGATTTCCTTGCAGTCCAAGGGACTCTCAGAGTCTTCTCCAACACCACAGTTCAAAAGCATCAATTCCTTGGTGCTCAGTTTTCTCCACAGTCCAACTCTCACATCCATACATGACCACTGGAAAAACCATAGCCGTGACTAGATGGACCTTTGTAGGCAAAGTAATGTCTCTGCTTTTCAATATGCTGTCTAGGTAGGTCATAACTTTCCTTCCAAGGAGTAAGCGTCTTTTAGTTTCATGGGTACAGTCACTATCTGCCGAGATGTTGGAGCCCCCAAAAATAAAGTCTGGCACTGTTTCCACTGTTTCTCCATCTATTTCCCATGAAGTGGTGGGACCGGATGCCATCATGTTCATTTTCTGAATGTTGAGCTTTAAGCCAACTTTTTCACTCTCCTCTTTCACTTTCATCAATAGGCTCTTTAGTTCCTCTTCACTTTCTGCCATAAGGGTGGTGTCATCTGCATATCTGAGGTTATTGATATTTCTCCCAGCAATCTTGATTCCAGCTTGTGCTTCTTCCAGCCCAGTGTTTCCCATGATGTACTCTGCACATAAGTTAAATAAGCATGGTGACAATATACAGCCTTGACATACTCCTTTTCCTGTTTGGAATCAGTCTGTTGTTCCATGTCCAGTTCTAACTACTGCTTCCTGACTTGCATATAGGTTTCTCAAGAGGCAGGTCAGGTGGTCTGGCAATCCCATCTCTTTCAAAATTTTCCACAGATTATTGTGATCCACATAGTCAAAGGCTTTGGCATTGTAAATAAAACAGAAATAGATGTTTTTCTGGAACTCTTGCTTTTTTTGTTGATCCAGCAGATGTTGGCAATTTGAACTCTGGTTCCTCTGCCTTTTCTAAAACCAGTTTGAACATCTGGAATTTCATGGTTCACATACTGCTGAAGCCTGGGTTGGAGAATTTTGAGCATTACTTTACTTGCATGTGCTGCTGTTGCTGCTGCTAAGTCGCTTCAGTCATGTCTGACTCTGTGCAATCCCATAGATGGCAGCCGGCTCCCTTGTCCCTGGGATTCTCCAGGCAAGAACACTGGAGTGGGTTTGCCATTTACTTCTCCACTGCATGAAACTGAATTGTGAAAGTGAAGTTGCTCAGTCATGTCAGACTTTTAGTGACCCCATGGACTGCAGCCTACCAGGCTCCTCCATCCATGGGATGTTCAAGGCAAGAGTACTGGAGTAGGGTGCCATTGCAAGATGAGTGCAATTGTGCACTAATTTGAGCACTCTTTGGCATTGATTTTCTTCGGGATTGGAATGAAAACTGATCTTTTCCAGTCCTGTGGCCACTGCTGAGTTTTCCAAATTTGCTGGCATATTGAGTGCAGCACTTTCACAGCATCATCTTTCAGGATTTGAAATAGCTCAACTGCAATTCCATCACCTCCACTGGCTTTGTTCGTAGTGTTGCTTTCTAAGGCCCACTTGACTTCACGTTCCAGGATATCTGGCTCTAGGTGAGTGATCACACCAGCGTGATTATCTGGGGGTGAAGATTTTTTTTTGTACAGTTCTTCTGTGCATTCTTACCTCCTCTTCTTAATATCTTCTGCTTCTGTTAGGTCCATACCATTTCTGTCCTTTATCGAGCCCATCTTTGCATGAAATGTTCCCTTTGTATCTCTAATTTTCTTGAAGAGATTTCTAGTCTTTCCCATTCTGTTCTTTTCCTCTGTTTCTTTGCATTGATCACTGAGGAAGGCTTTCTTATCTCCCTTTGCTATTCTTTGGAATTCTGCATTCAGATGCTTATATCTTTCCTTTTCTCCTTTGCTTTTCACCTCTCTTCTTTTCACAGCTATTTGTAAGGCCTCCCCAGACAGCCATTTTGCTTTTTTTGCATTTCTTTTTCTTGGGGATGGTCTTGATCCCTGTCTCCTGTACAATGTCATGAACCTCCGTCCATAGTTCATCAGGTACTCTGTCTATCAGAGTCCCTTAAATCTATTTCTTAAATCTAGTCCCTTAAATCTATTTCTCACTTCTAATGTATAATCATAAGGGATTTGATTTAGGTCATACCTGAATGGTCTAGTGGTTTTCCCTTCTTTCTTCAGTTTGTGTCTAAATTTGTAAATAAGGAGTTCATCATCTGAGCCACAGTCAGCTCCAATTCATATGTGGGTGGTGACTGCCATATTACATAGTAGAAGGCTAGACATTCTGCTTGGGCCAGTACTATTGGACACAGATTTTTTTTTCTAGTTCAGCATTGTGGGGCTGCACCTGTGATAATTCCAAATGTTAGATTTGGACCTTAGAATTCAGACCTGGTGGGTAGATGTGATGCCCATCATCACAGCCCAGCTACATATGTCCACAGTCTTTATTTTGCCTTTAACAATGTCATCTATATCAAGAGTATACCACCGCTTTTTGCCTTATATTCTCCCAGGATCTCAGCAGAGCAGGAGTTTAACTATTCTACATTCAGACTGTCAAAACTTTAGATTGCTAAGATGACTTTATAACTTCAAGTATCCTTTTGCTGTATCTGTTGACCAATTCAATGTTGCTTTCTAAATAGGGATATATTTTGAGTAATCCTATACCTTATCATCTGTCCATGAAATTAAAAGACACTTGCTCCTTGGAATGAAAGCTATGACAAACCTAGACAGCATATTAAAAAGCAGAAGCATAACTTTGCCAACAAAGGTCCATGCAGTCAAAGTTATGGTTTCTTCAGTGGTCATATATGGATATGAGAGTTGGACCATAAGGAAGGCTGAACACCTAAGAACTGATGCTTTCAAACTGTGATGCTGGAGAAGATTCTTGAGAGTCCCTTGGAAAGCAAGGAGATCAAACCAGTCAATCCTAAAGGAAATCAACTCTAAATATTCATTGGAAAGACTGATGCTGAAGCTCCAAAACTTTGACCACCTAATGTAAAGAGGTGACTCATTGGAAAAGACCTTGGTGCTGGAAAGATTGAGGGCAGGCAGAGGATGGGCTAGTTGGATGCTATCACTTACTCAATGGATATGAGTTTGAGGAAACTCTGGGAGAAAGTGAAGGACAGGGAAGCCTGGAGTGTTGCAGTCCATGCTATCGCAGAGTTGGACACAACTTAGTGATTAAACAACAACAGCAACAAAATTGTCTAATTTTAGAGCATATTATTTAACTTATATGCAGAGTACATCATGAGAAATACTGGGCTGGAAGAAATACAAGCTGGAGTCAAGATTGCCAGGAGAAATATTAATAACCTCAGATATGCAGATGACACCACCCTTATGGCAGAAAGTGAAGAGGAACTAAAGAGCCTCTTGATGAAAGTGAAAGAGGAGAGTGAAAAAGTTGGCTTAAAGCTCAACATTCAGAAAACAAAGATCATGGCATCTGGTCCCATCACTTCATGGGAAATAGATGGGGAACAATGGAAACAGTGTCAGACTTTATTTTTGGGGCTCCAAAATCACTACAGATGGTGACTGCAGCCATGAAATTAAAAGACACTTACTCCTTGGAAGAAAAGTCATGACCAACCTAGACAGCACATTGAAAAGCAGAGACAATTACTTTGCTAACAAAGGTTCGTCTAATCAAGGCTATGGTTTTTCCAGTGGCCATGTATGGATGTGAGAGTTGGACTGTGAAGAAAGCTGAGCGCCGAAGAATTGATGCTTTTGAACTGTGGTGTTGGAGAAGACTCTTGAGAGTCCCTTGGCCTGCAAGGAAATCCAACCAGTCCATTCTAAAAAGAGATCAGCCCTGGATGTTCATTGGAAGGACTGATGCTGAAGCTGAAACTCTAGTCCTTTGGCCACCTCATGTGAAGAGTTGATTCACTGGAAAAGACCCTGATGCTGGGAGGGATTGGGGGCAGGAGGAGAAGGGGATGACAGAGGATGAGATGGCTGGATGGCATCACCGACTTGATGGATATGAGTCTGAGTGAACTCTGGGAGATGGTGATGGACAGGGAGGCCTGGTGTGCTGAGATTCATGGGTTCGCAAAGAGTCAGACATGACTGAGTGACTGAATTGAACTAAACTGAACTGAAGGCTTTGGCTTCTAGTTTTTAAAGATAATACAGAGGATGAGATGGTTGGATGATGTCTTCAACTCAGTGGACATGAGTTTGAGCAAACTCCAGGAGATAGTGAAGGACAGGGAAGCCAGTTTGCTGCAGTCCATGCAATTGCAAAATGTTGGACAAGACTGAGTGACTGAAAACCACAATTCTTTAATTGTTTCCAAATATTATATGGAAACAATATAAATGCTGCCTGTCCTTATATAAACAACTTGGAGTAAAAGGGTAACTTGTGAAACTAGTAAAATCTATGTGAATTCACTCACTAGTGTGGGTTTGGATCAATCAGTCTGTTAAGGAGTAATTGACTGAACCCAGAAATCCCAGAAATATCTTTGTTTTAATTTCAAGTTTACTGACTTCTTTCCAATATTTTGCAAGTTCTTGAAGTTTACCTAAAGGAAGAGGATTTGCTAGTCAATCTAGTGGAAATATTAGGCCCTTCGTAATTTGTAGCTTTCCATGTAAATTCAGAAATTGCAATTATAGTGTTACTTCAGTTTATTGGGAGTGTGCTTATGTGAGTCACAATCTTGGTGACTAAGGGTCCTATAAATATGTCAAGCTTGGTTTTCAATGCTTCTCAGATTGAGAGCCTAACCTTTGGATAGGATTTCAAGGTCAAAGTCACCTAATGGGATGCTTGTAGCCATAGTTGACTTCACCTGAATCTTTGTACTCACACAGATGCCCTCAAGGATAGACAGATACCAGACTGCAGATTTTAACATAGCACACTTTTCAGTGGTACCAATGGGTTGAAATATACCTTAAGATTTGACGCCAACCCTACTGGACTTCAACTTTTAGAATGAATAAATATCACTTGGAAAACAGTTTTAAAATGCTGATTTCTGAAACCTACAACCCCAGTGATTTTGATTAAGTCCATTTGAGATAAAGATTTGGAATTTACACAGCTTCTCAAACACTCTGGGATGCCTCTGGATGTGTCTTTCAGAAATATTGAGTCAGCAATTTAACTGAGAAGTATCCTTATTGAGTTCATCATAATATAGTCTCACTGAAATTTTTTCTACACAGTGGGGAACAAGATTCCTAGTTCTGCCTCATGTTAATGGTATTCTACAGAAAATGACTTCTTTGTTCAAATAAGTTTGAGAAATGCTCCAGTGAGTGAAGTTAAACGGGTTTCATTATCGCAGGACTTCTCAGCATATGTGTGTGTGCATGTGTGGGAACGTGTGTGTGTGTGTATGCATACATTTATAAACTGTGCGAGAAAGGACTTGCTGAGAAGCAGTTCACAATTTTACAAATATACTTCACCGTGAGATCCTTCTTTCCACAGACTAGCCACATAGCACACGTTTAGAATGTTGTCCTGGGGTACAATAAAATCATAGTTAAACACCAGGAGGCAGTCAGTGGTGTAGACAAAGTGTCTTCAAAAGCTAGCATTACAGAGAACTAGAGAGTCATCACAAACAGTAGCTTTCTTTTTGCCCTTTTCTCAACAAAACAAACATTCACTCATGAAGGTAATTCTTGTGTGTGGAGGATAAGGGATAAATTAGGAGCTTGAGAATGACAAAAACACGCTATCATGTATAAAATAGATAAGCAATGAGGATGTATTGTAAAGCACATGGAACTATGGAACTATGCTGAATGTTTTGTTGTAACCTATAAGGGAAAATAAAATATATATTTCAAAGATGAAAAGACAGAAGCAGTACAGACCTAACAGAAGCAGAAGATAATAGGAAGAGGTGGCAAGAATACACAGAAGAACTACAGAAAGATCTTAATGGCCTGGATAACCACAATCATATGGTTATCCTGGATCATTCACTTAGAGCCAGACATCCTGGAGTGTGGGCCTTAGGAAGCATCACTATGAACAAAGCTAGTGGAGGAAATGGAATTCCAGCTGAGCTATTTCAAATCCTAAAAGATGATGCTGTTAAGGTGCTTCACTCAGTATGCCAGCAAATAAGGAAAACTCAGCAGTGGCCACAGGATTGGAAAAGGTCAGCTTTCATTCCAATCCCAAAGAAAGGTAATCCAAAGAATATTCAAATTACCACACAATTGCATTCATTTCACATGCTAGCTAGTTCATGCTCAAAGTCCTTCAAGCTAGGCTTCAAAAGCACATGAACTGAGAACTTCTAGATGTAAAACCTGGCTTGAGAAAAATGCAGAAGAATGAAAGATCAAATTGCCAACATCCAATGGATCATAAGAAAGAGAATTCCAGAAAAACATCTACATCTCTTTCATTGATTAGGCCAAACCCTTTGACCATGTGGATTACAACAAACTGGAAGATTCTTAAAGATATGTGAATACCAGACCACCTTTCCTGCCTCCTGAGAAATCTATATGCAGGTCAAGAAGCAACATTTAGAACCAGATATGAAACAATGGACTGGTTCCAGACTGGGAAAAGAGTGTGTCAAGGCTGTATATTGTCACCCTGCTTATTTAACTTATATGTAGAGTACATTATATGAAATGCCGAACTGGAAGAAGCACAAGCTGGAAAAGATTGCCAGGAAAAATACAAATAATCTCAGATACGCAGATGACACCACCCATATGGCAGAAAGTGAAGAGGAACTAAAGACCTCTCGATGAAGGTGAAAGAGGAGAGTGAAAAAACTGGCTTAAAGCTCAGCATTCAAAACCCTAAGATCATGGGCATCTGGTCCCATCACTTCATGGCAAATAGATGTGGAAACAATGGAGCAGGGACAGACCTTGTTTTTGGGGCTCCAAAATCACACAGATGGTGACTGCAGCCATGAAATTAAAAGATGGTTGCCCCTTGGAAGGAATGCTATGACCCACCTAGAGAGCATATTAAAAAGCACAGACAACTTTGCTGATAAAGGTCCATGTAGTCAAAGCTATGGTTTTTCCAATAGTCGTATATGGATGTGAGAGTTGAACCATAAAGAAGGCTAAACGTTGAAGAACTGATGCTTATGAACTGTGGTGTTGGAGAAGACTCTTGAGAGTCCCTTGGACTGCAAGGAGACCACACTAGTCAATCATAAATGAAATCAACCTTGAATATTTATTGGAATATGCTGAAGCTGTAGCTCCAAAACTTTGGGCACATAATGTGAAACGCTGACTCATTAGAAAAGACTCTGATCCTAGGAAAGATAGAAGGCAAGAAGATAAGGGGGCGACAGATGAGATGATTGGATGGCATCACTGACTTAATGGACATGAGTTTGAGCAAGCTCCAAGAGATGGTGAAGGGCAGGGAAGCCTGCGTGCTGCAATTCATGGGATCCCAAAGAATTGGACATGACTGAGAGACTGAACAAGAACAACAACTATACACACACACACACACACACACACACACACACATATATATATGACTGAACCACTTTGCTGCACATGTAAAACTAAGACAACATTGTAAATCAAGTATACTTCAATTTAAAAAAGATATATATTTTTAAAAGGTACTCAGATTAAAGCTATTTCATATGTATAGCGTTTTCAGAGAAAATTTAAGAAGAAAAGGAAAGAAACACAATGTATAATTTGTTTCCTAAAATCCTAGAGATGGAGAATAGGCTGTAGTTTTGGTACCCTCCAGGATGTTACCAAGGTTAATACCTCGGACAGTATTCCAAGTGATTCCGAGGCAGCGTTCAGGTTCTGCAGAGAAAGATTATAGTGGATGTGTGGTGGTCTCTGCCATAGCAGGAGGAGGGAATGAAAGTAAAGTGACTTCCAGCTTTTTTCTTAGCCATGCAAGGAAAAATGAAGCACAACAATGAGAGGTGGCCTCAGTCATCTTAGACTGAATGTCAATATGTTATTTAGTCCCACTGGATAAAATCCAATTGATAAATACTTAAGTGTTGTACTGTGGCATTGGTTTTTAACTTTGGGTTTTGAATATTCCTAACTACCATTCTCATTAGTATAAGACAGAAGACATTTTCCACACTTTTAAGTCTAACAGTAAAAAAATCTAAGCAAGTTGAAAAGGAAAAGAATATCATTTTGGAAAGAAGGATTTAGCATTTTTGTTTGTTGTTGTTGGTTCTGAAATCATCATGTACAAATGTCATAGAATTTCAGCTCAAATTGAATTCAGAGCCTATTCCTAGAATAGACACAAAGTCAGTGGCCAATGAAGACTGGCTGTAGTCAAAATCAAGAGCTTCAACTTTGGACATCAGCGGGTTGGCCATCAGTGGTTTTATTGTGAGGAAGTGCAATGACCACAAAGTGTGGTTCAGGTCTCTGCTGCTTTACTTCTCAAGCCCTAGAGGCAAATCCGAACTCAAAGCAGAGTGGTGGCTGCTCATTTCTCTCCAAAGAGCCAGGTTTGTTGCTAAATGGCCAGGACACGGTTGAAACTTACATGAGCAAAGATGAAGTGTGACATTTCTTAGCAGCTCCTGAGGTTAACAAGAGAATGGAAATGCCAGCTTTGCACAGATAGGATGAGTAGCAAACTGAGTTAAGCAATATTCAGACCAAAGCTCTCTCTCCATGAACTGGGGAAAAAGTATCTGCTGCAAAAAGAGAAAAGAAAAAGTACACAGTCTGGATCTGTGTCACTAACCACCTGCAAATATACATGAAAATAATAATGCATTCTTACTTATTCACATCCTACAAGAACTTATTTCCTTATCTGAATAATTTAAGATTGTTTTAGTCTTGATTTGACTAAAGAGGAAATTAAAACTCAGAGTCATAAATAATTTCAAGCATTAGGCCAGCTAGACAGTTACTCAACTGAGATTTTAACTTAGGTCTTTCTAATCTGAAGTATGGGTTATCTGAGGGCACCCTCTCACCTCTGTGGAGGAACCCACACTAGAACTTAACTAAGACACAGGAGGATAATCCCAGAAAAATCCTCAGTCCATTACAGTGAAGTCTCTGTGCTCAGGAATGAGAGCACATGGACTTCCTAAGTCTCTGGTTCTCAAACATCAACTCAAGTTTCGTTGGATTGAATGATTTTGTTTGTTTGTTTGCAAAGTTGTTCTTATTTTACTTGATGTTTCTTTAGCCACTGAGGAGGTTAAGTTTCATAAGTATATTAATGCTTTCCTTTTTTATAAAGTGAGTATTCTCATCTTTTGCTTATTTTTCTGTAATTTGAATGCCTTGTTTCATGTAGGTATTTGGTATGTATCCCGGATTCCTGGGACTCAAAACCCTTTTCTGTAATGATAGGCATTATGAATTGTGAAGTGAAGTTGCTCAGTCATGTCCTACTCTTTGTGGCCCAATGGACTGTAGCCTACAAGGCTCCTCTGTCCATGGAATTTTCCAGGCAAGCATACTGGAGTAGGTTGCCATTTCCTTCTCCAGGGGATCTTCCCGACCCAGGGATCAAACCCAGGTCTCCCGCATTGCAGGCAGATGCTTTATCATCTGAGCCACCAGGGAAGCCCTATTATAAATTAGAAGACTTTTAAAGCAGAAATAAGAGGACCTTATAAACATGTCTGCATGGCTCAGCATCCTGGATAATGCAGGCCATACTTGTGTCATGTCTGGTAACACTATTCTTGGGATCTGGAGGCCATGGCAATGACCACAGCCTTGAGGGCTCTCTTGGACAATACTAGTCTCCACTGGAAAATATCACCTGAGTGGTGATTGATGAACCCAATTAAAACCTGTGTCCTTCTTGCATGTATTATATGAGTGCTTTTTTCCTTTCTTTTTCTGACAGTGAAATCCTTTTACTCCACCAAGTAAAATTGTAGGGCTACTTATAAATATGAAAACAATATTTGAGGATCAAGTTAAATATTTCTAAACTTGGTCTGTGAAAACAGGAACACTTTGATCCAAGAGTCATAGATTATAGTCCGATGTTATCCTTGGCACTCTTTTTATGTGGCTTTTCTGTTTTGGTTGTTAAATATTTAGAAAATCTTGATTCACACAAGAAAGTAGTTGCCAATTGATACAAGTTTTGAACACCTTGCTTGTAACAGTGGGTATTTTTCTTTAAGACTTATCCAAAAGTGTTAAGAGTAGGTGTACCTTTTATTTCAAATTTGAGAAATATGTTTATTTGAGAAATATGTGTATTCCTTACAAACACATAAGTCAGGTAAATGTCTAGTCAGTGTCATTACTTTCTATAGAATTGTCAGCAAAAGAAGTTAGTGTGCCTTACACACAGGGGAAAACAAACCGAAATACTGGAGCCTGGAGCAGAGAAATGTTTATTGCAAGGCCATAGGAGGAGTTGGGCAGCCTGTGCACCCCAAAGCCCAAACTCACTGAGTGATTTCAGTGAAGCACTTTTAAAGGCAAGGTTCAGTTCAGTTCAGTTCAGATGCTCAGTCGTGTCTGACTCTTTGTGACCCCACGAATCGCAGCACGCCAGCCCTCTCTGTCCATCACCACTCCCAGAGTTCACTCAGACTCACGTCCTTCGAGTCAATGATGCCATCCAGCCATCTCATCCTCTGTCGTCCCCTTCTTCTCCTGCCCCCAATCCAGCACTGGGTATGATTAGTTGTTGCAAAGTTCTTGGTGTTGAAATCCTTTGTTCTTGCAGCTGTCCTCATAGATCAGATTACAATGTTCCTGTAAACTTCTATCAAGATGGTGTTATTCTCTATTCTGTAACTTTTTTTCTCTGTATGAATGGAGTCTTAAAGATCAGAGCCATGACAACAAGCGATCATGTGTTATTTCAGGCTGTAGGCAACATTCTTTTACAAAAGATGCAGAACCAACCTGACTATGCACAGGCAACAGGAACAGATCTAATATGGCATTAGATTTTTCATCCCTAGTACGATATGGAGTTATTTTGATGTCACACTCATCTATTCACTTGTTCTTGCTCCATTATTATTCAGGGAAAAAGCATGTGGCAAGTAAATGTTCCTGGGCTTGGTTGGGTTAAAGTGGATTTAAATGAGTTTTAAGTGTAGTAGTATATCCCCACCCCAACCACTGGGGTGGCTGAATAGCATGCATGGGTCTGTGCAGACTGGAAGAGATTTGGCTGGTGCAGTGCCACATCCTTCCCCATCGATAACAGTAGTATAACATTTTTTAAAAATTTTACTTATTTACTTATATTTGTGGCTGTGCTGGGTCTTTGTTGCATCATAGCTTTTCTCTTGTTGCAGACATCAGGGGCTATTCTCTAGCTGCAGTGCATGGGATTCTTATTGCAGTGGATTCTCTTGTGGAACAGGGGCTTCAGTAGTTGTGGTGACAGGCTTAGTTGTTCCACAACATGTGAGATCTTTCCACACTAGCGATGGAACCCATGTCTCCTGCATTGCCAGGCGGATTCTTTACCATTCAGCCACCAAGGAAGCCCAGTAATACTAGCATAACCTTAGTCTTGTGATCACACAGGGAAGCAGATGATTCACAGTAAAGTCTCCAGGATTAACCTGGTACCAAAAACTAGCATATTGCTTGTGCAATGTGTTAAAATCTGATACAGGACATATTGGAAAGCTGTAATATTTTAGTATAAAATTTTAAAAAAGCTTAAATTTACAAAATAAAAGGATGTATGGTGGCGACCACCATTTGCCACCCCTTGAATCATCTTTGCAGGATGATTATCTAAAACAAGGTGCTGTTGTTATTCACCCAATCACGTCCAACTCTTTGCCACCCTATGGACCGCATCATGCCAGGCCTCTCCCTGTCCCTCACAATCTCCCTGAGGAATTTCAGTTCAGTCGCTCAGTTGTCTCCAACTCCCCACAACCCCATGAACTGCAGCAAGCCAGGCCTCCTTGTCCATCACCAACTCCCAGAGTCCACCCAAACACATGTCCATTGAGTCAGTGATGCCATCTAAGCATCTCATCCTCTGCCATCATCTTCTCCTCCTGCCTTCAATCTTTCCCAGGATCAGGGTCTTTTCAAATAAGTTGGCTCTTTGCATCAGATGGCCAAAGTATTGGAGTTTCAGCTTCAACATCAGTCCCTCCAATGAACACCCAGGACTGATCTCCTTTAGGATGGACTGGTTGGATCTCCCTGAAGACCAAGGGACTCTCAAGAGTCTTCTCCAACATCACAGTTCAAAAGCATCAATTCTTTGGTGCTCAGCTTTCTTTATAGTCCAACTCTCACATCCATACATGACCACTGGAAAAACCATAGCCTTGACTAGATGGACCTTTGTTGACAAAGTAATGTCTCTGCTTTTGAATATGCTGTCTAGGTTGGTCATAACTTTCCTTCCAAGGAGTAAGTGTCTTTTAATTTCATGGCTGCAGTCACCATCTGCCATGATTTTGGAGCCCTCCCAAAATAGTCAGGCACTGTTTCCACTGTTTCCCCATCTATTTCTCATGAAGTGATGGGACCAGATGCCATGATCTTAGTTTTCTGAATGTTGAGCTTTAAGCCAACTTTTTCACTCTCCTCTTTCACTTTCATCAAGATGCTCTTTAGTTCATCTGAGGAATTTAGAGCCTTGTTATTCACAGCAGTGTGAAGATTAGCAGACTTGCCATCTCTAGGGAGTTCATTATAAATGCAGAACCTAAGGTTCTGACCTACTATATCAGAGTTTATATTTAAAATAAATTTTGAGAGGCCCTTAAACAAATGATAACATTGTTTCCATTTATATTGGGATTTGAATGATGTCCTAAAATTTAAGAATAAGACAATTTTAGTAAAATGGAGAGCTCTACTGTTTGCATTTTCTGTATAGACAGAACATAATAATTGAGGTACCCTAGTATTCTTGCCTAGAGAACCTCAGGGAGGGGGAGCCTGGTGGGCTGCCGCCTATGGGGTCACATAGAGTTGGACACGACTGAAGTGACTTAGCAGCAGCAGCAGCAGCTAAATGATGTTAAACAAAATTATTCTCCTACAAGGCACACAAAACCTTTACCTAAGTGGTAATGAGGCAGAAAAACCAAAGTAAATTTCTCAGTCCCATGAAAGGCAGAGCCCATCTGTAAATAGTGTGCTGTTTCCGTTTCAAGGACATACTTCTATGCTATGGAGACAAATGGATAGATTAGAGAAATTTGATTCCATGTTCTTTAGTCTAAATGACACACATCAGGCAAATAAGAAGTTTTCTTCCCTGTGAATTAAATATATATATATATATATATATATTACATATATATATATATTTTTGTTACTTGGAGAAAGGGAGTATGTATCTTAGCTTCTAAGGTAAATAGGTAGCAATTATTTGCTGTTAGATTCCTGGCCTCTGTATGCTTCTCATAATAACAAATATTGGAATGGCTCCTTGGTAAATTCATTTTGGTTTGGAATGTGCTGTCTTTGAAGAATGGGTTTTGAGGACAGCTGAGCTGAGCACCGAAGAATTGATGCTTTTGAACCGTGGTGTTGAAGACTCTTGAGAGTCCCTTAGATTGCAAGAAGAGCCAACCAGTCCATCCTAAAGGAGATCAGTCCTGGGTGTTCATTGGAGGGACTGATGCTGAAGCTGAAACTCCAATATTTTGGCCACCTCATGCGAAGAGCTGACTCATTGGAAAAGACCCTGATGCTGGGAGGGATTGAGGGCAGGAAGATAAGGTGACAACAGAGGATGAGATGGCTGGATGGCATCACCGACTCGATGGACATGAGTTTGAGTGAACTCCGGGAGTTGGTGATGGACAGCGAGGCCTGGCATGCTATGATTCATGCGGTTGCAAAGAGTCGGACACGACTGAGCAACTGAACTGAACTGAGCCTCTCTTGATCAAAAGCTTGAGGTTTACAGGAGAGTAAAGGGAGGTCCTTCCCATTTTTCTATTCATTGGTAATCAAAGTCTAGTGCAAGGAGAAGTGTAGTGTGCCTGGCTCTGCTTGAACAGCAGTACTCCTGGGATCAGTGATGTGCCTTGCAAACTTATTTGACCATCATTTCTTTGTCCATTATCTAGGGATCTTTTTCAGAAACCATTGGCAATTAACTCCCTGCTGTGAACTAGACCATGGAAAATTTAGAAAACTGACTTCTGACACTTTCCTTTCTATTCTCTTAATTCCTTAATGTCTACATCTGCTGTAATTACAGCAAAATTCAATTATAATGAAAATCCAACTGTGGGGGTAAAATGGGATTATGGTAATTGTTAGAATGGAGAGGCACAGAAATAGGTTTCAAAAGCTTTCAGAAAAGCTATCTGACCAAAACAAGATCAATGCGGTTGGTTGCTAATTAAAGCAAACAGACAAAGGAAAGAAGGCAACCTAGCTGATTTTTAATGTATGAGCTTCATTAAAAGGCTTACATTAGTCAGCTTGCATTTTGAGGACTATTGAAATGTTTTTTTCCTTTGTCTCTAAGGAAAGCATATAGAAATTGAAACTGACCTTCAACTGATAAAGGATGGATGAGAATTCTTAAAAAGGAAAGTAACTCCATGGAACGTAAATACATTCAGACTCATTTATAGATAACCATTTATCTGACCATTTGGGAGTTTCAGAGGCCTGTCGATGGATGTTCTACTCATTTCAATCTATTATGGGAAATGGAGAAGAGAGAAATTTAGTAGAGAAAATAATATTTCTATAGGTGTTTATATAAATATACTGAGTATATTTTACATCAATTTATCTTTTAACAGGAAATTTTCTTTAGATTCATTGAAGCTGGGAAATTCTTTAAGGGAGCACACCTGTTTCTAAACATTACATATATCTAAATAACTGCTGTAGAAAGGCAAACATTCAGCATATACAGCTAACCACTGGGCTTATTTTCTTATATAAAGACCATTTTCTTTAAATTTTTACAAGTGATTTAAAATATTCATAGATTGATAGAGGATCATAATGAATGGTGATCATTAGGAGTGTATTACCAGACGAAATTTGTTCCAAAGGAGCAAAGGATTCACCCACTGAGCTTTATTTCCAGAATTAAATGAAGGAAGTGGAGAATGA
Organism: Nanger dama; assembly: GCA_917880005.1. Lineage (NCBI taxonomy): Eukaryota > Metazoa > Chordata > Mammalia > Artiodactyla > Bovidae > Nanger > Nanger dama. The sequence continues at coordinate 60,632,924 of CAKJTW010000004.1, read as the reverse complement.
TCTATTAAGACAGTGTTGTGAATGCCTGCTCTGCACGAGTTGGTTAGCTGGAACCTACTTGAACTTCTGTAGCTTTATGTATAAAAGAAGACTTTCACCTGGATGTTTTCTCTGGTCCAACAGAGTAGCACCCCTGGACTAAGACTGTGTCTTGGGAAAGCTTGACTGCTTCTTCCTAGTGACCATTTTCTAAGTAGAATGAGTTTCTCTTTTCTCTTATCTAATAGCAAAATAACATATGACTAGCAGGCCAGCCATATGTTTCTCTAGTTTCATTGTATAAACCTTGATCACTCCTAGAAATATATAAAGAGTGAGATGATACCTTAATTCCCACAATTGATCACTATTAAAAATTTTTAATTTTGTCTATTTCCTTCCAGAGTTTTTTTTTTCCTCTATATAACAACAAGTATAATCATAGCAGACACTATACAAGTTACTCTGCAGTGTCTTGTTTTATACTTCATACTGTATTCTGCATGACAAAATTTCTCATATAGTATAGAGATGCATATTTAATTCCTTCATAGCATGCCTAGTGTGGATGTACTATCATTTATGTAAACATTCCCAAAACAATGGAGTTGTTGCTGTTTTTATTCAGTTGATTAGTCACGTCTGACTCTTTGTGACCTCATGGACTCCAGCATGCCAGGTTTCCCTGTCCTTCACTGTTTCTCAGAGCTTGCTCAAACTCATGTCCATTGAATTGGTGATGCCATACAACCATTTCATCCTCTGTTGTCCCCTTCTTCTGCTGCCTTCAGTATTTCCTAGCATGAGGTTTTTCCCCAATGAGTCAGCTCTTCACATCAGATGGCCAAAGTATTGGAGTTTCAGCTTCAGCATCAGTCCTTCCAATGAACACTCAGGGTTCATTTCCTTTAGGATTGAATGATTTGATCTCCTTGCTGTCCAGGGGACTCTCAAGAGTCTTCTCCAACATCCCAGTTTGAATCAATTCTTCTGTGCTTAGCCTTCTTTTTACAGTACAACTCTCTCATCTGTACATGACTACTGGAAAACCATAGCTTTGACTATATGCACCTTCATCAGCAAAGTGATGTCTCTGCTTTTTAATTTGCTGTCTAGGTTTGCCATAGCTTTTCTTCAAATGAGCAAGGGTCTTTTTATTTCATGGCTGCAATCACCATCCACAGTGATTTTGGATCCCAAGAAAATAAAATCTCACTGTTTCCAATTTTCCCCCATCTATTTGCCATGACGTGATGGGACTGGATGACATGATCTTAACTTTTGAATGCTGAGTTTTTTAAGCCAGCTTTTTCACTCTCCTCTTTACCTTCATCAAGAGACTCTTTAGTTCCTTTTTGCTAATTGTTAATAATAATTTTACATATATCTTCGTGCATATAAAAATCATTTCTGGGACATTATTCCAAGAACTAGAGTTGGTAGGTTGAAGCAGATATATAATTTAAGGTCTGGAAATGCCAATACGTTAATATCAATGGTCCTTGCACATTACATGAACAGCAAGGAACATAACACGGAAAGACTGACCAAGGCTATGCAGGGGTAATACAAAATGAGAAGAAATATCCTGAAAATATAACCAAAACACAAAATGAATGACCCTCCAAAATTTTAAAAATGCCAGTAAAACAAAGTAATGCACTTCCTCTACCACTGGTACATCAAGAAAAAATAAAATGCAAGGTTGGCTGGTTTTACAGAAGCAGATTCATTTAAATGTACTTCAGGGGAGTTTAGGGCATTTGGAGGAAAGTTTGTCTTGCAGATTGAACCTAAAATGTGTTATTTTCACCAAAAAATACTAAAGTGACAAAAAGACAGAAGCAGGGGGTTAGAGACAGAATTCATGCTTCAGGCTCAGCAAATGGAAGCCACCCTTGGGGATGCTCCGGGCATTGTGCAGAGCCTGATGGAAGAGCAGGGTGAAGAGGGAATCTAAGATCTGAACGGAAGTCAATACAGCTGCTGATAAAAGCATTGTGGTGCTCGCAAAGGATGAGTTTTGTATGCAGGTCAGATGGTTCACAAGATTTAGTTTTGGTTTCAGAGATTGATATTCAATTTCTCAAAATTACAGATTCAAAATTCTGTTCTTTAATTTTCTAAATTCAGCTTATAAAATTGTAAGACTACGTATAGTCTAGCAAGTATTAGTAATCAGGTCTAAAGGAGTCTGAATACTGCTTAAAGTCATTCATGGATTAGTTATTAAATACTTTCAAATATTTTAAACTGCATTTATGTTTTATTTACTTTCCAAGTTATGATATTAAAAAAGAATACAAAATATCTATCAAAGTTAAATATCCACAAGCATGAACATTTAACTTTGATGAACTTAAGTTATCTGAGATGTTTTACTAAGGAAAATTTTTAAGGTCTAAATCAGTTAAAAATCTTTTAAACTCTAAATTCAGTTCAGTTCAGTCACTCAGTCGCATCTGACTCTTTGTGACCCCATGAATCACAGCACACCAGGCCTCCCTGTCCATCACCAACTCCCAGAGTTCACTCAGACTCACATCCATCGAGTCAGTGATGCCATCCAGCCATCTTATCTTCTGTCGTCCCCTTCTCCTCCTGCCCCCAATCCCTCCCAGCATCAGAGTCTTTTCCAATGAGTCAATTCTTCACATGAGGTGGCCAAAGCACTGGAGTTTCAGCTTTAGCATCATTCCTTCCAAAGAAATCCCAGGGCTGATCTCCTTCAGAATGGACTGGTTGGATCTCCTTGCAGTCCAAGGGACTCTCAAGAGTCTTCCCAACACCACAGTTCAAAAGCATCAATTCTTCGGTGCTCAGCCTTCTTCATAGTCCAACTCTCACATCCATACATGACCACTGGAAAAACCATAGCCTTGACTAGATGGACCTTAGTCAGCAAAGTAATGTCTCTGCTTTTGAATATACTATCTAGGTTGGTCATAACTTTTCTTCCAAGGAGTAAGCATCTTTTAATTTCATGGCTGCATTCACCATCTGCAGTGATCTTGGAGCCCCAAAAATGAAGTCTGACACTGTTTCCACTGTTTCCCCATCTATTTCCCATGAAGTGATGGGACCGGATGCCATGATCTTTGTTTTCTGAATGTTGAGCTTCAAGCCAACTTTTTCACTCTCCCCTTTCACTTTCATCAAGAGGCTTTTTAGCTCCTCTTCACTTTCTGCTGTAAGGTTGGTGTCACCTGCATATCTGAGGTTATTGATATTTCTCCGGGCAATCTTGATTCCAACTTGTGTTTCTTCCATTCCAGCATTTCTCATGATGTACTCTGCATAGAAGTTAAATAAGCAGGGTGACAATATACAGCCTTGATGTACTCCTTTTCCTATTTGGAACCAGTCTGTTGTTCCATGTCCAGTTCTAACTGTTGCTTCCTGACCTGCATACAGATTTCTCAAGAGGCAGGTCAGGTGGTCTGGTATTCCTATCTCTTTCAGAATTTTCCCCAGTTTATTGTGATCCACACAGTCAAAGGCTTTGGCATAGTCAGTAAAGCAAAAATACATGTTTTTCTGGAACTCTCTTGCTTTTTCCATGATCCAGCGAATGTTGGCAATTTGATCTCTGGTTCCTCTGCCTTTTCTAAATGCAGCTTGAACATCAGCAAGTTCATGGTTCACATATTGCTGAAGCCTGGATTGAGGAATTTTGAGCATTACTAGCATGGTATGTGTGTTTTTCTAAGTAAAAAAAAATAAGAAAAGAAAGAAGAAAGGCTGAATTCTCTTAAAAATTACAAATACCAAACAATTATTAACAAAATCTTTTCAAAGTTTTAATACAATCTTGCTACAAGAGAAAAAAACACACACACACACACACATCAGTTCAAATACCCAACTCTTGGCAGGCTTATTTTATGAAAAGGAAGAATTAAATATTCCTTGTTAGACATGTTATGAAACTCCTTGACTTGATGCAAGACTGTTCAAGGTCTTAGTTAAGGTTCCTCTTAAGGGTGACAATAGACTGACATTGCTCTTAATCTTATTAAAATCCACTATAAATATGCTTAAGATTCTTTTCAAAGTCAAAAGTGTCAGTTTCTTCCCAGAAAGATGAATCATGTAGAAGTTTCTGACCAAGATCAATGTTGGGATCATTTTTTTTTTAAATTTTCTCTCAGTATCATATTCCTTCTTCACCCCAGAATATAAATACTGAGGTTTTGATTATCTTTTTGTTGAAACTGAGATCACAAACATTGGGGTTTAGGAATTTTATGTCTACAGTAGGCGCTTATGCTAAGAGATGAAGATTCATGCATGATCCTTGTTGTTGATGCTTCTGGGATACCCTGGCCCTTATGTTCAGTCAAAGGCTCCATAGCATTGCTAGTGGGCTGACTCTGAAGCCCATACTCTTGTATGCAAAGACAAAAGATGAATCCTGAATGGATTTTTGATTTTATTTAAGACTTTGATGAATCTGAATTTTTCTATGTTTGTAAGATTAGTACATTCATACTCAGTTGTGTCCGACTCTTTGCAACCCCGTGCACAGTAGCCTGCCAGGCTCCTCTGTCCATGGAATTTTCCAGGCAAAAATACTGGAGTGTGTTGCCATTTCCTACTCTAGGGAATCATCTCAACTCAGGGACTAAACCCATGTCTTTTGCATCTCTTGCTTTGGCAGGCAGGTTCTTTACCAACTGTGATTATTTAGTTCTTAAATTTATGTTAAATAAAATGGATACAATTTTTTGAATAAGCTAAAAGGTTTTATCTGGCTTGAATTAATAACTTATAAGTTCCTTCTTCCTAAAGCGGGAAAGTCTGGAAGCAATTGCATTAATTCAGATAGACATAGAGAATGTATAAAAAGTTTTCATTATCTGAAAAATAAAAATAAAAACAAGAGCAGACAGGGACAAAGGATATCTTCTTACCTATTATTTCAAAGATTTCACAGATTAGTAATAAAGAGTGAAATAGAATCAAAACCTTATTTCCCAACCCTTCACCACTGTATGAGATTTATAGATTAAATTATATATCATGTGCTAATTATATAATGAACATATACTTGATTTTCCCGTGGCCATCTATACCTCTTCTCCCACCAAAAATAGTGTATACCTGTGGTGGATTCATGCTGATGTATGGCAAACCAATATAATATTGTAAAGTAATTAGCCTCTAATTAAAATAAATAAATTTATTTAAAGTTGATATGTTATATTTTTATTTTTATTCAATTTAAGAAATTTTATTTTCTTGTTGGCAACATGGCATGCAGGATCTTAGTTCTCTGATGATGTCGAACCTGCATCTCCTGCAGGAGTGGTGCAGATCCTGAACTGCTTGACCACCAGGAGAGTTCCCAAAATGTCTTTTAAGTACTTTAAACTGACAGTTCCAAGTTTGCTAACTACTTTTTAGGATCAGTGGGAAATTATGTTAAGCCTCTTTCCCTTCCCTCTCAGAATTAATGCGCTAAGATCATGCTTGAGTTCACTTTAAGGAGACGGATCACATGGCATTTGATGGTGGGAAGACTGCACAGGGCTTGAGAATACGGGCTTCAGTGACAAGTGGTATGGTTCCATCACTTCAGACGTGCACAAGTTATTTAGACTTGTCTCACTTTCTTTGTCTGTAAAACAGAGAAAAACATACCTTACAGCTGCATCTCAGATATGATTATAAGCTTGAATTGAAGTTTCCTTTCAAGCTTATTGGCAAGGGGAAAGACTTCAGGAAAGCCAAATCCACACTGCCTCTTGGTGAAAATATTTTGTAGACTAACCAAAAATGTTTGGTTGAACATTCTTAGGTTAGTCACAAAGCAGTTAAAGATCACTGCACTTCAAAAATATATGGTTAAAGATAACAAAAGCTAGACAGGGAAACTGAATTTCTAAAGCAGACTTTTAATCTCAGTGAAGTGTATCAAATATTATATTCAGGTTTATCAAGAATGCCAGATATGTCCTCAAAGAAACACTGTGTTAGTCATTCAGTTTTGTCCAGCTCTTTACGACTTAATGGACTGTAGCTTGCCAGACTCCTCTGGCAAGAATACCAGAGTGGGTAGCCTTTCCCTTCTCCAGGGATCTTCCTGGACCTGGGATCAAACCCTCATCTCTTAGATCTCCTGCTTTGGCAGGCGGGTTCTTTACCACTACCACCACCTGGGAAGCCCCCAAAGGAGCATTAAGCTGCATCATTTCCCATCATTTAAGAAGCATGTGCTTCCGACAAATTTGCAGAAAATTATCTGTGTAACTGCTTCAGATACAGAGCTGCCAGGACTCCAAAATACAAGTAATAAAAAGGAATTGCAAAATTTACTTGCATCCTTGAAGGCCACCACAAAGAATCCCATTCATGGTGTCCATCTTACCTCTTCCCTCGTGTACCTTGTTTCTCTGTTGCCTCTAAGTTGTTTCTTGCCTATAGCTGCACAGAAGGCTCCCTTTACTTGTCTCAATATTTCTTCACCATTTGAAAAAAGAAAAGGTGCAGCTCTTTGTCTCCCTCTACTCCAGTCAGCTCTTATTGTGCTGCTCAGTGTCAGGAAGATAACAGTAAAGGTCAGAGGGTCTATGGTTAACTGGACAGGTTAAGATAAACAAAGAAAGCTTTAGCTGGCTATTGCACCCCAGAATATATGTTGATTCATTCAGTCAACAGCCACTTATTGAGTGCTGTTCTGTTTACTACGTCAAGTACTCAGTGAACAAAATAGACAATAACCGATGCTTTTATGGAAATTACATTCCTTTGTGGGAAGGCAGGTAACAAAGCACTGATAGTGTCTGACTCTTTGTGACCCCATGGTCTGTAGCCCGCCAGGCTCCTCTGTCGATGAGATTCTCCAGGGGAGAATACTGGAGTGGGTTGCCATTTCCTTCTCCAGGGATCTTTCTGACCCGGGGATCAAACCTGGGTCTCCTGCATTGCAGGCAGATTCTTTACTGTCTGAGCCATAGGGAAGTACACATCATCAGTGAGGTACTCATCAAGCAACAGATCATAAGAGTAATGAGTAAGCAGAGTTCATATTGAATTAGAACTTAAGAAGTGCTAAGAATGAAAAAGGAGAATGACTGCAAAAAGGAATTAGTGTTGCAGAGAGGAGGAGAGTTGCAACTTTATTTTATTTTACTTTTATAAACTTAAAGTATAATTGATTTACAATGTTGTTAGTTTCAGGTGTATAGCAAAGTGATTCAGTTATACATATATCTATATTCATTTTTAAGACTCTTTTCCTTTATAGGCTATTACAAAATATTGAGTAGCATTCCTTGTGTTATGCATAGGTCCTTGTTGTGTAACTATGCTATACATAGTAGTGTAACTATGCTATACATAGTAGTGTGCATATGTTAATACCAAATTCTTAATTTACTCCCCTTGGCACTTTAGTCACCATAAGTTTGTGTTCTATATCTGTGGGTTAATTTATACTTTGCAAACAAGTTCCTTTGTATCCTCTTTAATATTCTACATATAAGCAATATATGATATTTGTCTTTCTCTATCTGGCTTACTTCACTTAGTATTATAATCTCCAGGTTCATCCATGTTGTTGCAAATGATATTATTTCATTCTTTTTTTATGGCTGAGTAATACTTCATTGTATGTACATACATAACATCTTCTGTATCCATTCATTAATCAATGGACATTTAAGTTACTATCACCTCTTATCTATTGTAAATAGTGCTGCAAAGAATCTTTTTCAGTGAATAGTAGTGCATGTATCTTTTTCAATTAAAATTTTCTTTAGATAAATGCCCAGCAGTGGGACTGCAGGATCATGCAAATTTAAATAGCATGACTGTTGTGGACTTCTTTGAGAAGGTGCCTTTTGAACAGATACAAGAAGGAGGTGAGACAACAAGAGACACAGAGGTATAGAGTGGACTTTCGGACTCTGAGGGAGAGGGAAAGGGTGGGATGGTTTGGGAGAATGGCAGTGAAGCATGTGTATTTTCCTGTAAGAAACGAAGCGCTAATCTATGTTTGGTGTAGGATGCAGGATGCATGGGGCTGATGCACAGGATGATTCAGGTAGAGGATGTGGGGTGGGAGGTGGGAGGGGGCTTCGGCATTGGGCGATTGTGTTCACCTATGGCTGATTCGTGTCAATGTATGGCAAAACAAATACAGTATTGTAATTAAAAAAATAAATAAATTTAATTAAAAAAAAAAAAGAAGGAGGTGAATCATGGTCGATCTAGACATGTGAGGGAGAACATTTTGGGCAAAGAGAACCTCAGCAAAGACACTGACAAAGCAGGATCTTTTGTGTGCTTTAGGGACAACAAAGATGACAGCATGGTTGGGTAGATGTAGAAAAGGGAAAAGATTAGGAATGAATTTGGAGAAGTGATGGAAGTACAGATCAGCAGGAAATAGTCATTTAAGAATGTTGCTTTTATCTTTATAGAAACAAAAAGCCCTTGAAGGGTTTCAATACTATCTTCCTTAGATGTTAATATGGTCTCTCTTGCTCTTATATTGGGAATGTGCTGAGTGGATCAGAGATGGAGCTGGTAGACCACTTGGTTAATAAACACAGATGTTTAGGCAGGAGATGCTGTTGACTCAGACCAGAGTGGTTGCAGAAGGTGATGAGAAGTAGTCAGATGCAGAATAGAGTCTTAAAGCAGAGTCAGAGATATGTGCTTGTCCCTGAGATGTGGGCTATGAAGGAAGTGAGAGGGGGTGGGGCTTGCAAGTGTGAAGTCTGAGCAATGTAAGTGTAGAATTGCCCTCCTCAGATAGTAAAAAATATGGGTAGTGAAGTTGAGGTCAGGAAGCAAGGTAAGAGATCAGAAATTCAGGTTTGGACATGAAGTTTGAAACATCTGATGGACCCTCAAGTGTAACTATGAAGCAGACAGCTGGATTTATAGGTCTGGAATTCACTAGAGAAGACAAAACTCAAAATAAAAATTTGGAAGTTACTAAAGACTAAACTCAAAATATAAATTTGGCATGGAAAATCAAGAGATTTGCTATGATTATTCTCAGTAATCTGATTTTTATTTAAGGGAAACCAATAATTTATATTGATTCTCTGAAACTTTCTAAACTGCAAACACACTGACTGCTTTTTCTGAAACTGTGTTGAATCCCATTGCTTTCCTAATGCTTTCCCTGAGATGTGATCTGCTCCAGCTAGAAAGCTGTACCTGGCCTCAGGGAAAGCTAAGTTAGGGAGAGAATCACTGTGATTTTTCTCAAGGAAAATGACAGAGGACCCTTTGTTCTTCACAATGCCAATGGGGAGGGAGTGTGTTTTGCAGAAAATATGCTTGCCAGGATGCTTGAAACAGGACTCTCGTCTTCAAGTAGATCAATCTCTCAGTATTTTGTAAAAGACGCTCTTCTTTGAAGCAGTTTATCTATTTCCCCTGCTGTGCATCATTAAGGGGACATTTTTTTCCCCTTCATTTCTCACTGTGAACAAGAAAGCACACTACCAAACAACAGTGAATCCAGACCACATACCACTGAAGGCTGGATGGGACCATTAATGAGGTCCGTGGGCCATTATGGATGAACACTTCCTCCAACTTTGTCTCTTACTTGCCTTGTTTCCAGCCCCAACTAGCAATGATCCTTCTCTTTTGGAAAAAGTTTTGATTTGGGTGGAAAATATACATTCTTATATAAAACTCATATATAACTTTTGTCCCTGTTATATTGTGTTTTCCTTCTTATATTTCTAACTCTTTTGTGCCTTTCCATCAACTCCTTCATTCAACCCCCTTCATATTATGTGCAATCTTCTCCTATAAAGAGGCACACAGCTTCTGATGCATCTGTCTTGCCTTCCAAGTCTTTGCTGGCACATGTCTTGATGCTTCTTTGGACTTCTAAAGAGTATGACATCAACAGTTGTGTTTATGCTGAAAGCTGTGTTAAACATCGTACACTACAGGAAAGCACATCCATCTGATTTGGCTATATATGAAATATCATTAAGATTTTAGAACGTAGCTATTTGGAATGATTATCTCTTAGCAATTTGAATTCAGCACCTAACACCTAAGATTGTAACTGTCCTCACATTTAATGAGTTCTTTTCACATCCGTAGTTCCACATTGACCTCTTTGTGGGTTCATGTCTTAAGTGCTCAATGTATGCCAAGTAGAGAGAAAAAGAAACAAAACACCAGTTAAAATGAACTGATTAAAGAACAAGGAAATTATACTCCTAAAACTGCCCTTTTAAATAAGCAAATTGGGGTTATACATCTTTTATTTTGCATGTCTACTTTACAAATGAGTTTTTCTAATTACAGTGTGTGTTGAACCAAAATGAACCAAGCTCAAAGGCAGCCCTGTAAGTATTCATTCATTTTCTTGCTTGTTCTAGGAATATTAGATTTTTTTCCTTTCTCTCTCAGAAATACATCAGTTTTGAGTGACCATAAGCAAATGTATTTCTAGCCTACATAATTGTTGGTAAATTGAGTTTATTAATGCTGCAGTATGAAGTCTCTGGGGCTTGCCATGTGGTACAGGAGTAAAGAACCTCCACCAGCATAGGAGATGTGCATTTGATCCCTGGGTGGGGAAGATCCCTGGGAGAAGGAAATGTTAACCCACTCCAGTATTCTTGCCTGGAAAATTCCATGGACAGAGGAGTCTGATGGGCTATAGTCCATGGGGTTGCAAAGAGTGAGGCACGATTGAGTGTGTGCACGTGTGCACACTCACACACACACACATACACACACACAAAACACAAAGTCTGTGTGAGGCTTTTATGTATGTTCAAAGTAACCAGGTTGTTCTTACAGTTTTCCATAAGATCTCTCTCCCTATATGCCCAGGATAGTCTGGCAATCTTGAGTTTTAAAAATATTTAAAGTGTAAAATTATAAGGAAAAATGTGTTCCCATTTCTGTTTGTATTTATAGGATGTGGTTTTATAAAAAGTTAAGGTTGTTAGTTGGAAATGTGAGAGTCCCAACTCAAGCTAACCTGATTAAATTGGGGTTTTTCTAGACAGATCTTGGGTTGTCTCACAGAATCTAAGCTAGATTAAAGCAGCCAGGCCCTCAGAAAGGTCAGGGATTCAGCCTAATCTTTGAAACAACAGGGATATACTAATGACCATTGTCAGGATGCTCTCCTCTCTTTTCTTCTACATTCTGAAACTTAGCATTTTTTTCTCTCTCTTTCTTTCACTAAGCTCTCTTCTCATGGCTGAAAACATGGCCAATGAGAACTTTTGAGTTTTTTCCTTTTAGCTTCAGTCATCAAAAAAGGGGCTGATCTAAACTTTCTTGGTGCCAAAACCAGAAGAACTATAGGATAAATATCTACTGACCTGGCTTTGCTCAGCTTTCCATCTTCAAAGCAATTAACTTTTTGTTGGCAGAGGGAGAGGAACAGTAATACCATTATTTGTCATTCACAGAAGCTGACTCTGTGTGTGAGTGTGTGTGTGTATGTGTGTGTGATTGGGGTAGTGGAGTAGGATGGGCTGAGTTGGAGCAGCTGTAGAGATGTCATGTAAGAATTTGAGCGTTTTAGAGGGGACAGATCTAGAGAAAATCACCCTGCAGAGCAGCAGTGTTCAGAAATGAGGAGGCTCTGGGATGCAAAAGAAAACTTGTGGAGGCAGGGAGGCCTTCTCAGGCTCTCCATCAGGGCACAACCAGATGCAGAGGCTCTTGCTTGGCTTTCGTTCATAAGCACATTGATGTTTCAAGTTTCAATTCCCCACAGCACAAGGTTAGTGGAGTTGGGGGCAGAAACATGTGCCGTCTTGAGTAACAAGACTGTCTTTTCTTTTCCAGCTACCTGGGCATATGGGACCCAGAGGGAGAGGTGAATTTGGAGTAAGCAAGGGCCCATTTTTTGGTTTATTTATTGACTGGTTGGATTTTGTGATTATGTTCTAGAGCAAAATAACTGCATCCCATTCCCTCCCTTTTTTCCCCTGTTTCTAAGCCATGGCTGGATACTATGGAGTTATCAACAAGCTTTTCCCAAATATAAGCCCTATTAGCACAATTGTGCGTTTGCTGTAGTGAGCAAAACATTTCTAATAATATGTCTGAACATAGGCAGGGATATTAGTTTCTGGGCTTTGAAATAATCATTGCTGGAATTTTTTGTACTTATATAGGACATTTCAGTTAAGTTCAGTTCAGTCTCTGTCGTGTCCGACTCTTTGCAACCCCATGAATCGCAGCACGCCAGGCCTCCTTGTCCATCACCATTTCCCGGAGTTCACTCAGACTCACGTCCATTGAGTCCGTGATGCCATCCAGCCATCTCATCCTCGGTCATCCCCTTCTCCTCCTGCCCCCAATCCCTCCCAGCATCAGAGTCTTCTCCAATGAGTCAACTCTTCACATGAGGTGGCCAAAGCACTGGAGTTTCAGCCTTAGCATCATTCCTTCCAAAGAAATCCCAGGGCTGATCTCCTTCAGAATGGACTGGTTGGGTCTCCTGGCAGTCCAAGGGACTCTCAAGAATCTTCTCCAACACCACAGTTCAAAAGCATCAATTCTTCGGTGCTCAGCCTTCTTCACAGTCCAACTCTCACATCCATACATGACCACAGGAAAAATCATAGCCTTGACTAGACGGACCTTAGTCGGCAAAGTAATGTCTCTGCTTTTGAATATACTATCTAGGTTGGTCATAACTTTTCTTCCAAGGAGTAGGCGTCTTCTAATTTCATGGCTGCAGTCACCATCTGCAGTGATTTTGAAGCCCAGAAAAATAAAGTCTGGCACTGTTTCCACTGTTTCTCCATCTATTTCCCATGAAGTGATGGGACTGGATGCCATGATCTTCATTTTCTGAATGTTGAGCTTTAAGCCAACTTTTTCACTCTCCTCTTTCACTTCATCAAGAGGCTTTTGAGTTCCTCTTCACTTTCTGCCATAAGGGTGGTGTCATCTGCATATCTGAGGTTATTGATATTTCTCCCTGCAATCTTGATTCCAGCTGTATTTCTTCCAGTCCAGCATTTCTCATGATGTACTCTGCATAGAAGTTAAATAAGCAGGGTGACAATATACAGCCTTGACATACTCCTTTTCCTATTTGGAACCAGTCTGTTGTTCCATGTCCACTTCTAACTGTTGCTTCCTGACCTGCATACAGATTTCTCAAGAAGAAGGTTAGATGGTCTGGTATTCCCATCTCTTTCAGAATTTTCCAGTTTGTTGTGATCTACACAGTCAAAGGCTTTGGCATAGTCAATAAAGCGTTGTCATCTTAATTTTTCTTGCTGCACATTCTTAGACACTCCAGAATGTTGTATTATACCATTTCTGTAATTTCACCATTTGTGTCCTGTCCCTGGTGAAATTCATGAGACTTTACTCTTCCCATAAAGATTGTTTTCAAACATTTCAGTATTTATCATGGCTTTTACTTTTAATTTTATTAAACATGTTGAAAACTTGCCGGTTATTTTTTAATAGCAACAGTGGCTGCAGGGTAGAGAATTTAAATATGTATGTAACAGTCGAAGAGAATTACCTACAGACACCATGTATAAATGGCTGAACTGAGTCTTTGTCCAGAAGGAATGAATGTTGTCTTCACTCCCATTAACCAAATGGCACTTAACATTTGTCCTTCTAGTTATTTTTTCAATATAGTGTTTGTTTTATTTCACTGTGGCTGTGCTTCATATCTTGAATTTCTACGTAACTCAGTCCTAGTCTGTTATAATCCTTCTGCTAATTTCATTTTTGATAGCTTGTTAATATTAATTATGACAACTTTCCCAAGAAATCTTATGTAGGAAAAGTACAGGGATTCATCATAACATCATACTGAATAATGACAATTAGTACATATAGTTTTTATAGTTTTAAATACATCTTTAAGAAAGAGCCATGTGAGTGTGATTGCTGGGTCAAATTACATGAATATTTCAGAAAGTTTTTAAAGTGTATGGTGAAAATATTTTTCAAAATGATCATACTATTTTCAATACAAGTAGTTAAGGCCTCATTTTAAAGGTGTTATTGGCGCTTTTAATAATTATAGAATTTCCTTGTATGTTAATTGAACATGTAGAATCTATTCAAATTTCATGAGTATTTTAAAATAGATTTCTGTCTGTCACCCAAAAGAGAAGCAGGAGGATTATGACCTCAATTATCTGCCCCTTTCCCCTTACCTTTAAAAATGTAAAACCTTTCCAAAATGCAAAATTACAATCTTTGTCCATTTTATTCTATGGCAAATGACAAACCTTATAGTTTTGACTATTTCAAGTTAACTTTAAGTCAATGAAAATGTGTCCGATGTTGAAATGCTTCATTTAATTGCCTAAGTCAGCTCTGAGCTTTCCTTTGGCTAGTAGAACCAGGCACTCTAAAGGACCCCATTTCTGTGGTTAAACTATTGTCTTATTTTCACATATTCCAGTCTCACTTAGGTATAGTAGAGTAACTGACTGACTCGCACCATTAACTCATTTAGCTGAATATAAGACATCCCTCACCCCCTTATTTCCATTGAGTTGGTTTACTCAATTTGATTTTGCTCCGTCTCTCACTAGGTGCTTGCCGAACTACTGCGAGCACGGAGGAAGCTGCTCCCAGTCCTGGGCGACCTTCTACTGTAACTGCACTGGCACAGGCTACGCAGGTGCCACCTGCCATAACTGTGAGTAAACTTATGACTCCCCACAGATCCTGCTGCAAAATCCCCAGATTCCCCATTCTAGGGCAAAAATCCAGGAATGCCAGGGGCAGTGTCAGAATATTAATAGATTCATCATAGGGTGGGCACTTTTTATTCATTCATTCATTGTGTGTTTCTTGAGAGGCTACTCTGTGCCAAGCACTGGGGAGAGCATGGAGGATGCACTGGTACAAAGCCGTGTCATTCTGGAGCTCAGGGTTTACCATGAAGACAGAAAGTGAAAGTGGGGTAATTGTTGAGCCAGAGACAAGTCAAGATGCTGTAGGCATATAAAGGTGAGCTATGAAGTCAACCGCATTGTCTAAATGGGCTAAATTAGGCTGTGCGAGAAGGAACCTGCATCTCAGTGGCCTAAGTAATAAGCAGCTGAGTCATGGCCTATGTTACCTGCATAGCACAGGTCTACAGGGGACAACTCTTTCAAAGGCATTCTCCTTCTGGGAGGCTGACAGAGACTTCATCATCTGGAGTACTGCTCTGGAAGGAAGAAGGAAGCCCAATAAAACATGTGCTTTTAAAAGCTTTTACCTGGGACTTCCCTGGCAGTTTAGCGATTAAGACTCCATGGTTTCACTGAAAGGGTGCTGGTTTGATCTCTGGGATTATGATCTTACATCCACATGGTGTGGCCAAAGATTAAAAAAAAAAAAAAAAAGCTTCTACCTGGGAGTGCCGAATATTACTTCTACTCATATTCCATTGGCCAAGCAAAGTCATGTGGGTACCTAATGTCAAGAGGGAAAAAGTTCTCATCTTACTATGGGATCTGAGGCAATAGAACTCACAGATTGCTGATAAGTACTGACACTGTCTGCATGCCCATGATAGGGAGGCTTCAGAAGGAAGGTTTGAGCTAATCCTGTAGTAGAGATGTGGTAGATAAGGAAAAGAAAAGGAAACTTAATCTGCAATTATTTGGGGATAGCTGGAGAATACTGGCAGTAAGTGGTAAGAAAGGAAGCAGAAATTGGGGAGACTGGAGCACACAAAGAATAAAGATTGAGGAGGAAAAAGTAAAGGAATAACATGAGTCCTGATTTCCATAATTTTATATTCTCGTCAGAGTTATGATAAAAAACACACGTTGAAATAGAGAAAGTTTGACATTTGAGGATTGTTTGTAAGCTGTATGACATGAACTGAAATTTAATTGACAAAGTTATGATTGGAAGGGGAATTCCCTGGTGGCTCAGTGGCAAAGAATCTGCCTTCCAATGAAGAAGATACAGGAATTACAGATTTGATCCCTGGGTCAGAAAGACTCCCTGGAAGAGGAAGTGGCAACCCTCTTCTGTATTCTTGTGGGGAAAATTCCATGGACAGTTTGACATGATGGAGTATGCATGCATGACTAGAAATGCTGGCTACAGTTGTAGGAGACTTCACAGAAAATATGGGCTTAGAAATTGACTTAGAAGGTAGAAGCATAAAAGAAGGGCCTTCTAGTAAGAAGGGCTTTCTAATGTAAGAGCCAAGCCAAGGCTGAAGCTATTCTCAGGACTACAGGGGGACTGTCTCTCAGGGCCTGATCTCACTAGTGTTTCTTAAGTCTCTGCTTTTCCTGGGATGGCACACAGAATGCAGAAAAAGAAAGGTAATTGCCAGCTGGGTTTGGCCAGGATGAACTGGTCCAGGATGAACAGCATTAGTGCTTTCATCCTTTAAGACCCCTGAGTCATTCTATAGCCTCTTTTATACCTTCGAATTGAATATTCACCAATGATGGTCATAGAGGAGTCTAAGCAAATCAGAGAAGAAGTAGCCCAATGGCCATCATGGGGTGATGTTATTGCTATGCCTGTGGAAGAGAAAAACACTGCCTGGATTTATAATGATATACCTTTCTTAAAACTTTCTATTTAGATATTTGGAACAGTGAACACTGGACTGACAGAGGTTAGATTTAAATTTGACCAAGCTCTTGCACTTGAATGAGAAGATAATTTTGACACCCCGGAGCTCATTTTTCTCATAGATCCTATAAAGGAAAGCTAACTAAATTGCTTCTCAGCATTTTGGTTAAGATCAAGTGTAGTATAGAGGCTTTCTGGTGACTCAGTAGTTAAGAATCTGCCTGCCAATGCAGGAGATGCAAGAGACGTGGGTTTGATTTCTGGGTCAGCAAGATCCCCTGGAGTAGGAAATGGCACCCCACTCCAGTATCTTGCCTGAAAAATTCCATGGACACAGAAGCCTGGTGAACTACAGTCCTTGGGGTCGCAAAGAGACGCAATGGAGTGTGCACCAAGATCTTGGAGACCATTTTAAGGCTAAAATTGCAAGATTTTATTTAAGATTCTCAATAAATATCAAATCTATAAATGTTGAGTCTGGTTCCAGAAATGTATCCCTAGAGAAAAGACTGTAATTGTACAGATACATTATAGGACACATACAAGACTGTCCAGTTTGTACTGAAGTGCTGCTTTAAGAAGCTCAGAGGCAGCCAAATGGCCATCAAGTTAATAGTGAGATGAGATAAGCTTGAAGATTTAAGTCAAAACTATTCAAATTTCTGCCAAGTCACAGGATAAGATTCCTAAGATGTTATTCTGTTCACTTTCAGTAATATTTTGTTAAGTCCATCACTACAGATATTCTCCTCCTTTAAATTTATCCATCTATCAGGCTAAAAATAGATTTCCAACTTTATAAAAGTAGTGTGAACTTGAAAGTCGATGGAAGTGAAGTTCTGATTTTCAAAGGAACACTTGTTAAAGTTGATGAGCAGGAAACTGAACATATCAAGCCTTAAAAATACCATTCCTTATTTAAACACCTTCCAATCTTCCTTTCTGTAACATTGCTCAATGTCTATACCATTGGCGGCAATACTACTGAACCCATTCTTCCCCTCTGGGCACCCAGCCAGGGCAGATCAGAGGTGCCGGGGTGGCTGTGAGGTTTGGCACACATACCTTGGATGTCTGTGCAATTTAAGAACTTTCCTCCTCTGACTAATCCCTCTTCTTCCTCCAAATGGGTGAGAAGCACTGTTTTGAATCAAATTTGAGTTGATTGAGTAAATCAAGCCATGCTTTTCTGTTTTCATAAAGCATGTGCTCTGAATGAGGGTCATCGGAAATGAGAGCTGGTAAAATACAGAAGACAGGTAAAAGCAAAACAAACAACTTCACAACCCTGCTCCTGCAGAAATGGTAATGTCCTTGCTCAATAGGGGTTTATTTTCTTGAAACAGTCATGCATAATCAGAACATTTTTGAAATGTTCTGAAATGTGATGAAAGACCTTCACACTTTTAAAACATTTCTGATGATATTAAAAACATAATTTCTTTTTTAATTTTTAAATGTTGGGGCTTTTGTTATTTTATTTTATTTTTTTTATTATTAAATTTATTTATTTTTTTAATTACAATACTGTATTTGTTTTGCCATACATTGACACGAATCAGCCATAGTCTACTGGTCTTTTGTCTTTTCATTCTCTTCAGGATTAGTTTGGTTTCCTCATTCTTGGTGCATCCTAGTAAATGTCAACCAATAGAGCTGACTTAGGGCAGAGAGAATTTGCTTCTTTCTGTCTAGCTTTATGGCTAACAGAGGGGTCTGGCTTAATGGAGGGCATGATGAACTCTAAGGAATGATACAATGGGAATTCTCAAAGTCTTTAAGCATAGTAGACATAGTACTGGAGAAGGCAATGGCATCCCACTCCAATACTCTTGCCTGGAAAATCTCATGGATGGAGGAGCCTGGTAGGCTGTAGTCCATGGGGTCGCAAAGAGTCGGAAATGACTGAGTGACTGCACTTTCACTTTTCACTTTCATGCATTGGAGAAGGAAATGGCAACCCACTCCAGTGTTCTTGCCTGGAGAATCCCACTGACAGAGGAGCCTGGTGGACTGCCGTCTATGGGCTCACACAGAGTCGAACACGACTGAAGTTTCTTAGCAGCAGCAGCAGCAAACATAGTATTACAAGTAGATGTGTCATGATTCCATTTCAATTTTCTTTCCTCTTCATCTAATGAAACATAAAGAACTTGGGCATGCAAGTTTTGTGACTTTTCAAACACATTTTGTTCAAAACATCCTGCTTAAGAAAGAGTTGATAAGTGAAGGACATGTCTTTCCCATCTGTGGCAGGGTCCCCATAGGAGGAGGAAATGTGAGATCAACATTTGTCCAATAAACTGGCATTAAACATTATTATCTCTGTAAGTTGTTTTGGTTAGCAGTTTTATCTCCAGAGCTGTATACTATTCACCAGAAGGATGATTGGAGGTGACATAGTATTTTCAGCCCAGATTTTTTAAAATTTATTTTTTTATTGAAGGATAATTGCTTAGAGAATTTTGTTGTTTTCTGTCAAACATGAATAAGCCATAGATATACATATATCCCTTCCCTTTTGAACCTCCCTGCCATCTCTCTCCCCATCCCACCCATCTAGGTTGATATAGAGCCCCTGTTTGAGTTTCCTAAGCCATACAGCAAATTCCTGTTGGCTATCTATTTTACATATGGTAATATAGTTTCCATGTTACTTTTTCCCTAGACTCATCCTCTTTTCCCCTCTCTCCATGTCCATAAGTCTATTCTCTATGTCTGTTTCTCCACTGGTGCATGATAAATGAGTTCTTCAGTACTCTTCTTGTAGGTTCTGTATATATGTGTTAGAATACAATATTTATCTTTCCCTTTTTGAGTCACTTCACTCTGTGTAATGGGTTCTAGGTTCATTACCTCATCAGAACTGACTCAAATGCGTTCAGTCCAGATTAAATCTTGGCAACCCACCCACTGATCAGATCTTCCAGTCACCAAAAACAGTTACCATGGTTATTGGTTTTCTAAAATGTCCAAGTTTAGAAGGTTGTGTAATTGAAGCCAAATTACTGAGTACTCAATGTATTAATATAGGTCTATCACGATATATTATGAATCTAAGTTAAGGTTAAAACAAAATTTGGTTATGGGAGCTTAATACATAGATCAATTTACAATGTAACAATAAAGGGAGATGGATATTATTATTCTCTTCATTTTATAGATGAGCACACTGAAGCCCAAAAGTGTTACTCAAGGTAACATAACTATTTATAGCAAATGAGGAAGCTGGGATTTGAATGGAGTGAATCTGACTGGGATGTAAGATAAATCCTGTATCTTACTTCTTTCTCAAACAATAAGACATTTGGAAAACCTCTTTATATGAACTTAGTGATGGGACATTCGTGATGTCCTTCATATTGCTTGACACTCAGTAGAATATCATGATACCAAACAGAAAATTCAGTTCTAGAAAGCTTAGAGGTGAGAACAGTTTTGTGTTATAGAATAATAATAAAATCATCCTGGAAGGAAATAGGATAAGTTAGCACTTGAAAGATGGCTCAAATTCAACAAAATACAAGGACGAGGGAAGCCTATTGAAAACAGATTGGCAAGAGCCAAGATGTGATGGTAGAATATATATATAAACTGTGATTTGGGACAATGCATTTATTTGCTGGCTCAAGAAAGGGAAAATAAATGCTCTTTTCATTCATTGCTAAAGACCAAATGGTGTTCCTATAAAGCACTTTCCCTAGGGAGAATCTGAGATCCCTTTTTACCAAGGCTTTTCACATGTTATTGCAGTATCTATAAATACCACTTTAATGACTATATAATAAATAGCCTATTTAATGACTTTGTTTTTATTCAACCATTTTAATCCTTTTTTTTTTGGTGGGGTGGGGGATGATTAGCCCTGTATCGTTTCCAAATATTTATTATTATAACCAACCCCACAGTGGGCTTCTTTGTGCCTAAATAAATTTTAACTTCACATGTTTTTTTTTTGTTTGTTTGTTTGTTTTGTTTTCTTGAACTGGCATAGGAATGGCATACTTGAGCCAAAGATGCTGAATCATTTTAAAGGTCTTTATTCATATTTCAACCTGTTTTCCTAAAATCTTGCTACACTTTATATGCTGATCACTATTTTTTGAGATATCTTATTTCATCTTCTAAGCCAGAACTGTTTACTATATGTTATAAAACCATTTGCATGTGTTTTTACTAAAATATTTGTATCCTGAAATGGAAATTATTATTGACCCTCTTGATGAATCCTAGATGGAAGAAAAAGAGGGTTTTTAGGTGAATTACAATAGGAATAAGATTGTCCCCACAGAATTGTATTTAACCATTCAACAATAGGAGAAGGAAATGGCAACCCACTCCAGTGTTCTTGCCTGGAAAATCCCATGGACGGAGAAGCCTGGTAGGCTGCAGTCCATGGGGTCATTAAGAGTCGGACATAACTGAGTGACTTAACTCTCATGCACTGGAGAAGGAAATGGCAACCCACTCCAGTGTTCTTACCTGGAGAATCCCACTGATGGGGGAGCCTGGTGGGCTGCCGTCAATGGGGTCACACAGAGTCGGACATGACTGAAGCGACTTAGCAGCAGTATTCAACAATAAGTACCTTTTGAAAAACACATCTGATGTCGGTAACCATGCAATGGATAATTATATGTTGCCTAATGAGTGGGGCAATCCTTGATCTTCTCAGCACTTTTGTCTGATCACATTCACATGGCCCTTTTGCAGGGTCTCTTCACCCCTTTCTCAGTCTTTGCTAATCCTGCTTCACAGCGTAGCCTCTCTGACATCTTAACAATACCTCTAGTGTTCACTTTTCAGCTTGGCAAGAGGATGTCAGCTTTCTTGCTCTCCCAAGCTTTATGTAGTGCCTCTCCTTTGGGCAATCAATAGCCAGGTATTGACTGGGAGCATATCAAGTCATCTGGCTATCAGCCTCTAAGGTAGTCATTACAGAGGGATAACACTTTAGCTGTTTTAGCAGTAGGTAAAATGGTCCTCTCACTACATGATATTTTATAGTTGAAACAAATGGTTGGAAGAGGTGAGAGGTTAACAGGCAGGAAGGCCAGGGGTCTCCAAACGGAGGAAATAGCCTGCAAGTGTCAGACATTTTATCTCTCTTAAGCGGCAGGAGGAAACAAAACTAGCGATACTTTTTCCTTCTCTATACAAATTTAAAAGGAGGTTTCTCTTAAAATTCTGTGTTGCTATAATGACACCTAGTTTCACTTAAAGTTAACCATTGCTTTTTTCTTATGGAAATGTTTATCTTAAGCTATGTTAATGTGCTATGTATTTGCCCCAAGCTCTGTCTTCAAGTCAGTTCCGCCTTTTGGGCTCAGACCTACCTGATAACCCAATATGTTATACTCCGATATTGTTCCTCTAATCTATGTAAATGAAACTATTTGTATGGTGATCTGCCCTTCTTCAAGATTCAAGTTAATCATTTTATGGCCCAAGATAAACCATTTAGAGCCAAAGTTATCCCAAAATACATCTTATGGGTGAGGGGCCTGGTGCCATTCTAAGTTTTGAGACATTCCTTTCTTTCATTAACAAACTGCTGATGACTATATAACACCCAGCTGAAGACTAGCAGGGGGTACTCTTTCTACCCCCTTCTGATGCCTATGTCAGAAGCTTTCTCTATCTCCTTTATACTTTAATAAAACTTTGTTACACAAAAGCTCTGAGCGATCCAGCCTCGTCTCTGGCCCCGGATTGAATTCTTCTCCTCCGGGGGCCAAGAATCCCGGCCTCGTGATTCAACAACAACCTTTCAGAGGGTAGGGGATTCTGCTAATAGGAGTTTTACGTACAAGCAGGACTCATATCTCTTAGCCCAGATCAACTCATATTCTAGTATTCTGCATGTTTTCTAAGACGATCTAAAGAAAATTCATCTCCGTGCTTAACTCTGAATGCCAACAGCAAATGTTCCAAGATGTAACTAGGTATGTAACATAGAAGAAAAAGAAAACAAAAACAAAACCAGTAATGAATCATCCAATCCCCACCCTGCTTCATTTTATGACACTAACCACCACCTTCAGTGTCACAATTTTTATTCACATTAACTCCTCTGCAGTGATGATAAACTGCTTTAGGGAAGAACTGTATCTTGCTTATATTGTACTAACCATATCCAAAGAATCTGTGATATGAAGGGCATGTTATGTAATTGTTGAGACAGACAGTTAAACAGAAAAGAAAATATAATTTGGTGTGACATTAAATGGAAACTCCATAAGGACAGGGTAGTGACTGAATCTTCTGTATGTGGCCAAGCTTTTGTCTAATCTGTGACACATCAGAGGTGTCTGCTGTTTGCTGTACGCACAAGTAGAAAAATCAGATAGGTACACACAGGAATGGGGAGTTACTAGGGTGAGGGCACTGTCCCTTTCTGGGGGAGGTGAGAAAGTTGTCACAATAATTGACACTTGAGCAGAAGCTTGAGCGATGAGAAAGAAAAAGGACAAGGTGAAGAGACAGAGAGATACGTGAAAGTTCATGCAGCAGAGAAGAAAATGAGATGCTTAGCACAGCTGGAATCTAGGGTGAAATGGAGGGAGAGGCAGGGTTTGCAGAAAGAAGAGAAGATAGATGATTCATTGAAAAGGAGCTTGTTTCTCTGTTGAGCACCTTGAAGCCAGCCATGGTATTTTGGTTTTGTTTACATACCGAGAATTAACTTGCTAATAATTATTTTGTTGTTGTTGTTTTACTTATCAGTTTCTTTCTGGGACTCTAACTGTGATGGTATTGTAGAGCATGCACTGAAGTTGGAAGACAGCTTCATGCCAGGTGTCAAGGTACAAGCCGGGTATGTGTTGGGTGCAAGGGAGAAATGCAATGTTATTTGCAACTGTGTGAGCAGCAAATAATGAGAGTAAGAACAAGCTGGAAAGAGGGACCTTACTTGAAATATATATATATATTATATACATATACATATACATATACATATACATATACATATACATATACATATACATATACATATATATATATATATATATATATATATAATTGGATCAAACAGACTTGAAGACAAACCAAATCAAATACAGCAGGGAGAAGGATGACTTTTTAGCTTTGTAACTTGGAAGACTTCATGAATGAAGGATGCGGTGACTAAGTCCCCAGGTTGGTCTGTGCCTGACAGCTCTGCAACTTACAAAATGTATAACCCAGGGCAAGTTTTGTGAGCTTTGTGTGCTTTAATGTCCTCATTTGTGATACCTGGCTAAGACTAGCAGCCACCTCATGTAAGTATCATGAGGATTAGATAAAAGAATCCCCATAAAGTATTTAGCCTGGTGCCTGGCAAATGCAAAGTTTCTGATCATTTGAACAGAGAGAGGATGTGGAGACAGAGGGGAAGACTTTGCAGATGCCATCTTCAGTTCAGTTTGGGACATGATGTTTGCCTGAAGCGATGCTCCCAGCGCAGTAGTACCTAGACATCCCAGAACCAGGTTGTCTAAGGGGAAGATCAGAATCACTAGGTATATAGTTGTTGAAACCTTTTGAGTAGATGAAGTCAATCAGATATTGATCAATAAGTCTGGTACCTGCAATATGAAGCTTCACTTCCAAGACTTTTAAGGGTCTCAAGAAGACATACAACTGAGATACAATTAAAGAGGGAAGCGTGAGGAAAGAAAAGGGGAGAAATAAGAAAAACAATAAACTAGAAAGCAGAAGAGAAGTGTTCTGCGATTAGATTATAAACAGAAATATCCAAGTGATGTGCCCAAGATTACTTCTTCATCATGGTGAAGGGTCATAGCTGAATGACTGGCTGGATGTTTAAATAAGAAATTGGAGAAAAACACAGTAAGTGAAAGAAAGACACTGTTTTTTAAAATTTATTTTTAACTAATTAATTGTTTAGTGAACTATGGTTGATTTGCAATGTTGTGTTAGTTTTAGATATAAAGCAAAGTAATTCAGTTACACATGCACACACATGGACATATTCTTAATAAGATTCTTTATCCCATTATAGGTTGTTACAAAATATTGAAGATAGTTCACGTCTATGGCCATACCAGCCTGAATGTGTCCAATCTCATCTGGAATATAGTTCCCTGTGCCATACAGTAGAACCTTGCTGTTTACTTATGTATAGTAGTGTGTGCATATTAATCCAAAACTCCTAATGTATTCCTTCTTTCTTACCCTTTGGTAACCTTAAGTTTGTTTCCTATGTCTGTGAATCTGTTTCTGTTTTGTAAATTAGTTCATTTGCATCATTTTTTATATTCTACATACAAACAATACCATATGATATTTGTCTTTGGTTTGCTTCACTTAGTATGGTAATCTCGAGGTCCATCCATGTTCCTGAAAATGGCATTATTTCATTCTTTTTATGGCTGAGGAGTATTCCATTGTATATAGGTACTACATCTTCTTTGGGCTTCCCAGGTGGTGCCAATGGTAAAGAGTCTGCCTACCAATGCAGGAGATGCCAGGGATGTGGATTCGATCCTTGGTTTGGGAAGATCCCCTGGAGAAGGAAATGGTATCCCACTCCAGTATTCTTGCCTGGGGAATCCCATGGGCAGAGGACCTAGTGGTCTACAGTCCATGGGTTGCAAAAGAGTCAGACACGACTGTGCAACTGAACACACAAAACGTCTTCTTTACCCATTCATCTGTTATGGACATTTAGATTATTTCTATGTACTGGCTATTGTAAATAGTGCTGCTATGAACATAGGGGTGCATGCATCTTTTCAAATTAGAATTTTGTCCAGATATAAACCCAAGAGTGGTATTGCTGGATCATTTTTGATATAGCTGGACAACTCTATTTTTCATTTTTTTTGAAAACCTCCATATTGTTTTGCATAGTGGCTGCACCAATCTATAGTCCCATCAACTTTGTTGGAGTATTCTCTTTTCAGGAGAATTTGTTGCTTGTTAACTGTCTAAGTGTTGTCAGGATTCAGGTGATTCAAAAGCATTATATGCCATTGGAATGATTTTCCTCTCCTTCAGGAGGAAGGACTGATATCTTTGCATCTGTTAATAAACAAGTAATTCAAGGAGGTGTGCAGTCATGTGCTTGAGTCTGATTGCAAGGTGCCTGTTAGTCTGTAAAAGGGAGATCAGAAGATACTGAACTGATATGGAAGGCTTGTTGGAGGAGCAGCCAGGCCTGAATACAAGGACTGGACTTGGTAGGCAGAGAAGTCTTAGGAGAGTGTTTTTCAAGGGTGAGAACCAAAGGAATGATTTGAAATAAGGATAAGCATAGACAGTGTTTGAGTTTCACTCAAGGCACAGCCTAAGGGCAAGAGAAAGAACGTTCATTGAGCTTCTTTTAAGTGTAATGCACTGTACTGGGTGGTTTATACAGTTTGCCTCACTCTCTGAGGCTCCTTCATATCCTTAGCCCTGACCTTGTTGGACTGTGACTTCTTCAAACAACAGGGTCTTCACATGTGCCAATCTCCTGACCAGATATTGTTCTTATGCTTTCTTTGCTCCAGCAACTTTTTTACCTCCTGCATGAAGCCTACCCAGATCTTTCCTAGATGCTGCTTCTCTTTGCCCCTTTAGTACTCACACACTCACACATAATTAATTCCACCATATCAAATGTGAATATTTAGTTCCTATTTTTCTTCCTAAACTGCCATTTTTTGTTTGTTTGTTTATATCTGGTCCCTACTGGCTGAGAAACAATGAATGTAAACATTTTAAAAAAATATTGTGATAAAAGCAGCATAATATAAATTGTGCTATCTTAACCTTTTGACTGTACAGTACAGTGGTGCTAAGTACAGTAACATTGTTGTGCAACTTTCACTAATATCCATCTCTAAAATTCTTCACTTTCCTAAACTGAAACTATGTACCCATTAAATATGAACTTCCCATCCTCCCTCCCTACCCCTGTGACCCCTGGTATCTACCAACATGTTTTCTGACTCTATGAATTTGACTGTTTTGTGTACCTCATATAAGTGGAATCAAATAACATTTGTCTGCACCTGCAGGATATCAGAATGCACTTTAAAGGTTAACTTAATATATGTCCTACAAACAGGTTGAACCTTCTTTCTTTCTCCTGTGCTATACAGTAGTTTCTCATTGGTTATCTATTTTATACATGGTAGTGTATATATGTGAGACCCAATATCCCAATTCATCCCACCCCCTTCCCTCCCCTTGATGTGCACCCATTTGTTTTCTACCTCTATGTCTCTATTTCCACTTTGCAAAAAGGGTCATATATAGAAGGCAATGGCACCCCACTCCAGTACTCTTGCCTGGAGAATCCCATGGAAGGAAGAGCCTGGTAGGCTGCAGTCCATGGAGTTGCTAAGAGTCAGACACAGCTGAGCGACTTCACTTTCTGTTTTCACTTTCATGCACTGGAGAAGGACATGGCAACCCACTCGAGTATTCTTGCCTGGAGAATCCCAGGGACAGAGGACCCTGGTGGGCTGCTGTCTATGGGGTCGCACAGAGTCGGCCACAACTGAAGCGACTTAGCATTATACTAATGCTTAAAGCCACAAAGCTGGTGGAAGTGGGATTGAACTCAGTTTTAAATGGTTCAAAAGCATTTCTTTACCACATTCAAACATGTATAAGTGGAAGAAACGGGCTTCCCAGTTGGTGCTAGTGATAAAGAGCCCGCCTGCTAATACACGAGACACAAGAGACATGGGTTTAATCCCTGGGTCAGAAAGATCCTCTGGAAAAGGGCATGGCAACCCACTCCAGTATTCTTGCCTGGAGAATCCCATGGATAGAGGACCTTCGTCCACAGGATTACAGAGTCAGACACAACTGAAGCAACTTAGCATGCACAGTGGAATAAAGATCATGCTTAAATATTTTATGGAACATGGTAGGATTATAAACAAACGGATATGAAGACTTCTGCTTGAGCAGTAGGAGGAATGAAGGTTGCATGTTCACCTCGGATCGATTCTCTTCCTTTTGAACACATCATTAACGATTTAAGTTTCCCACAGTCATTTCCTCCATGGTGAGTTGTTTTATTTGGTCTTTCCTTCCTCTTTCTCTCCATCTTTCCTCCACCTCCCCTTCCCCTCATCAACTGAAGCTGCAGTAAAGCTAATTTCAAATACGTCGGTTTGACAATGTGCAAAAAAAATGTAATCACAAAATTTACTTTATTCCAAATCCTTACAAGCAACGAAAGATCCCAAAATATGAAAGTAGATAATTAACTGGGGATATTTTAATTGTTGATGTTGTCTTTCTTTGAAAACCACTGATACTTACTTTGAACACCGAATAGGAAAAATGTACATCTATTTCTAATGTATTTCAATCAAAAAAGGCTATTTGCCATAGAAATAGAAAGCTCTGATATATCTCATGAGTTAGAAGTAATACGGACTGGATACATATATATTAAACTTAGTATATGAAGACACATTTTCCATCTGTGCCTCAGCTTTGGAGCTAAACAGACCTATGTTATATTTATAGCTTTCTAGTCTTGGACAAGTTATTTACCATTTTTCAGCCTCAGTTGCTTGATCTTTAAAACAATAAAACCTCATTTAAGCAGTTACGATATAGACTGGAAGTAAGAGATGAAAAATATCTTGCATAATATTTGGGATCTGACATTTCCATGTTAAATAGTGTCTATTATATGTGTAAAATTATGTTTGTGAAAGTTTTGGTATATTTTTCATGTAAGCATTTTAGTCATTTGTGTTCCTATGCTACCAAATCATAAGGCTATAGAACACTTTTTACATTATAGGTTACTAAACTGATATTAGATTCTGGCACATGTGTTGCCATTGGTGAAGTTATAATAGAGAGATGAATGTCATAGAAAGAAGCCCAGTCTAGGCTCAAAATGCCTGAGTCAAATCTATCTGTCATAAATGGCCTTAGGCAAATCACATATTTCTTGTAAACTATATTCTTCAGGAGTACAGTGTTGATTATCATAGATTATATATGGTCACTATGAAAGAAGTTTTGATTTGCCCAGTTGTATGACTCAGGACAAATGTGTTGACTTCCCATAGTGTGATATCACACTTAAAATAGCTTGTTATCATATTGTAAAGTTTCATTTTCTCACCTTTGCCATTTTCTGATATTCTAGCTCAGATTATATTTGCCCATCTCTTGGCTATGGTTTAGACAATCCTGAGTACTCTTTCATGTTGTTACTTTACTGTTATAATCTTGAAAAGTGAAAAATGGAAACATGAGGGCTATGAAGGTCTCAGATATTTCAAGCTCTTGCTTACTTCCGTTGAAGCTTGTGGTTGAGTTGAACTGCTGTGATTATTATTTGGATGAATCAACTAAAAGGATAATAAGAATAATGAACAATAAGATAATGAGAGAAAATGTAATTGCTCAATACAGTTTACCAATTCTATTTTAAATAATAGAGTGAGGTTGGACTTTGTAAATTGTCATGAAAGAAAGGATTTCTCAGTGTGCTCAGTTTGAATGTTGTGGACATATTTTGCATATGTAATTCAGAGATAAAATTTAGAAAATATCCCTTTATCCATTAAAATTCTGTAATGCAATAACACTGTGACCTATGGCAAGTAATGTCACATATTTGATCCCTCCTTGTGGCTTATAACAGAGGGAAATAATGGACTCTGTCCCTTATTGCAACTGGAATAAACTCATGAATCAATGGACATGAAATCCCTTTGACAAGTATGATTCTAATCATTCAAAAAAGAGGGGATATATGTACATGTATAACTGATTCATTTTGCTGTATAGCAAATAATAACACAGCATTGTAAAACAACTATACTTCAGTAAAAATGAAAAAGAATCTAATGCTTTTATGGAATGAATAGTCAGTGAGTACCAACATAACTTGACTCATATGGGAATGCAACTGACAATATTGGGGTTTAGGAGGGTGCCACGTGATGAGTAGTCACACTTATTGTTAGTCGCTCAGTTGTGTCCGACTCCTTGCAACCCCATGGACTGTAGCCCACCAGGCTCCTTTGAGTGATTCTAATCCTTCCTTTGAAGATTTCTTCTTCCTATACATTTGCATCATTTTGTTCTCACGACAACCTTGATGAGGAAAAAGTAAGTATTCACAGGAAGGACCCAAGGGAAATTTAGGATGGAGAGCACAAGAATGTTCAATGATAAGATGAGTAAGACTCAAACCTGGATGTTCTTATTGTCTCTGACTTTGTCAGTGTGAGTATCCTTCAAAGGTTCTCCAGTTGTATCATGCTCCAGAAAACATGAATTATTAGTGAAACTCTAAGGTTGATTTAGCTTTTTTTTACTTGGGCTTCCCTAGTGGCTCAGATAGTAAAGAATCTACCTACAATGAGGAGATCTGGTTTCTACCCCTGTTTGGGGAAAATCCCCTGGAGGAGGGCATGGTAGCCGACTCCAATATTCTTGCCTGGAGAATTCCACTGACAGAGGAGCCTGGAAGGCTGCAGTCCATGGACTCGCAAAGCGTCAGACATGATTGAGTGACTAACACTTTTTTTGTAACTTCTTTTCTAAAAGAAATTCTCAATCTATTACTGCTCAACTTCAAATCCTATGTTATCCCCATTATGTCATTGAGAAAATCCCTGCTTCTCAGTTCAGTTGGAGAAAGAAATGGCAACCCACTCCAGTATTCTTGCCTGAAGAATCCCATGGACAAAGGAGCCTGGTGGGCTACAGTCCATGGGGTTGCAAGGAGTCGGACACAACTGAGCGACTAACAATAAGTGTGACTACTCATCACGTGGCACCCTCCTAAACCCCAATATTTTCAGTTGCATTCCCATATGGGTCAAGTTATGTTGGTACTCACTGACTATTCATTCCATAAAAGCATTAGATTCTTTTTCATTTTTACTGAAGTATAGTTGTTTTACAATGCTGTGTTATTATTTGCTATACAGCAAAATGAATCAGTTATACATGTACATATATCCCCTCTTTTTTGAATTTCCTTCCCATTTAGGTTACCACAGAACACTGAGTAGAGTTTATCACTCCATTCTTTTTTATGTCAAATGTGTTATTTTATTTTTATTGAAGTAGAGTTGATGTACAATTTTATAGAAGTATCACTCTATTCTTTAGACCCTGAACTTTCTTCCTTACTTTTGTTCCAGATGATTCTTTATCCTGCCCCAGCATTTTGCCTGATTAACTTTCATGTGCTTAAGTGGCTGCCGTAATTCACCGTTTGATCTTTTTTGGCTCCTTGAGGTCAGGCACTTGAGGTTTTCATGCATCTGAGACCGAGTACCAGGTCAGGCACACTGCACACACAAAACAAGGGCTGAGTGAATGGAATTCAGACTTTCAACTTGGCTCTTCCTTAAGGTGTAGTTGTATATTTTCTGCATTGAAAGGAAGCAGAAAATAAATAATCTGACACCCCCCACGGCAACCATTAGGCTTCCTTTTTAATTGGATGGAAAACTGAGGCTCCTGCTTTGAATTCAAAGCACATTTCTTAAAGATCCCCACATCAAGTCCCCTGTTAGCTCTCAAACTGGCCAGTAAATCATCTTTCTGTCAGCACAGTTATAGTGCATGATTTCAAGATACTAGCTGAAACGGAATGTTTGGATAAGTAAATATATGTTGAAAACATAAAACGAAAATAAAGCTGTCCATCGTCATAGCAAGACATGTAACTGAGTTTATTAGTCTGTCAACAGAAGAGTTGTCAAAGTCAATTTTTGGCAGCACAGATTTCCTGCTGGCAGCTAATGTGATGATGAAAACCTTGGCAATCATCCCCTCACTCCTGTCTTTCTGATCCCATGGCTGTGATGACTGGAAGAGGAAGCCAGTGAATCTGTCTGCTAACATCTGATTTTAAGGCTACATGTTGTCTAAATGGACATTCAATGGAATAATAGTAATATAACTTGCAAACTGGGGATCCCTGGTGCTCACAGGCTGAGGAAGGACACACGCTCTTATGCTTCTACTTAAAAAAAAAAAAAAAAGTCTTGGGTTCAATAACATCCTTCAGTTCAGTTCAGTTCAGTCGTTCAGTCACGTCTGACTCTTTGTGACCCCATGAACCCCAGCATGCAAGGCCTCCCAGTCCATCACCAACTCCCAGATTCCACCCAAAGTCATTTCCAATGAGTCAGTGATGCCATCCAACCATCTCATCCTCTGTCATCCCCTTCTCCTGCTGGCCTCAATCTTTCCCAGCATCAGGGTCTTTTCCAGTGAGTCAGCTCTTCACATCAGGTTGCCAAAGTATTGGAGTTTCAGCTTCAAAATCAGTTCTTCCGAAGAACACTCAGGACTGATCTCCTTTAGGATGTACTGGTTGGATCTCTTCGCAGTCCAAGGCACCCTCAAGAGTCTTTTCCAACACCACAGTTCAAAAGCATCAATTCTTCAGTGCTCAGCTTTCGTTATAGTCCAACACTCACATCCATACATAACCACTGGAAAAACCATAGCCTTGACTAGATGGACCTTTGTTGACAAACTAACATCTCTGCTTTTTAATGTGCTTTCTAGATTTGTCATAACTTTCCTTCCAAGGAGTAAGTGTCTTCTAATTTCATGGCTGCAATCACCATCTGTGGTAATATTGGAGTCCAGAAAAATAATATCAGCCACTGTTTCCCCATCTATTTGCCATGAAGTGATGGGACCAGAGCCATGATCTTCGTTTTCTGAATGTTGAGCTTTAAGCCAACTTTTTCACTCTCCTCTTTCACTTTCATCAAGAGGCTCTTTAGTTCTTCTTCACTTTCTGCCATAAGTGTGGTGTCATCTGCATATCTGAGGTTATTGATATTTCCCCTGGCAGTCTTGATTCCAGCTTGTGCTTCTTCCAGCCCAGAATTTTTCATGATGTACTCTGCATATAAGTTAAAAAGCAGGGTGACAATATACAGCCTTGACGTACTCCTTTTCCTATTTGGAACCAGTCTGTTGTTGCATGTCCAGTTCTAACTGTTGCTTCCTGACCTGCATATGGGTTTCTCAAGAGGCAGGCCAGGTGGTCTGGTATTCCCATTTCTTTCAGAATTTTCCACAGTTTATTGTGATCCACACAGTCAAAGGCTTTGGCATAATCAATAAAGCAGACATAGATGTTTTTCTGGAACTCTCTTGCTTTTTTGAAGATCTAGGGGTTGTTGGCAATTTGATCTCTGGTTCCTCTGCCTTTGCTAAAACCAGCTTGAACATCTGGAAGTTCACAGTTCACATATTGCTAAAGCCTGGCTTGGAGAATTTTGAGCATTACTTTATTAGCATGTGAGATGAGTATAATTGTGCAGTAGTTTGAGCATTCTTTGGCATTTCCTTTCTTTGGGATTGGAATGAAAACTGACCTTTTCCAGTCCTATGGCCACTGCTGAGTTTTCCAAATTTGCTGGCATATTGAGTGCAGCACTTTCACAGCATCATCTTTCAGGATTTGAAACAGCTCAACTGGAATTCCATCACCTCCACTAGCTTTCTTCATAGTGATGCTTCCTAATGACCACTTGACTTCACATTCCAGGACATCTGGTTCTAGGTGAGTGATCATACCATCGTGATTATTTTGATTGTGAAGAACTTTTTTGTACAGTTCTGTGTATTCTTGCCACCTCTTCTTAATAACATCTTAATAATAACATCCCTAGGGGATTGTGAAAAGAAGTAGAAATTAAATGTGTTTAGACACTTTTTATGGAGGTGTATAAAAAGAAAATTGATTTTGAAAATTAGTCTGGCTTGAGTCCAGTTCTAGGTTCTAGCAATGATTTACTGAGTAACCTGGGAAAAATTAATCAACTTCTCTGAACCTTGATTTCTCATTTTTAAATGGAGAAATAATATCATCAGTGTCTTAGGAATTTTTGATGATGAAATAAGACATTACATCTAGAGCATCTAGTGTGGTGCCTATGTAAGTAGGACTCACTCGTTTATTTATTCTGCTTCATCAATCCTCCACACTTTTGATTTTTCTAGTCTTTTATGGATAAATTTTAGATTGGTAACAAATACTGATTTCTGTTTAGAAGGGACCTTTCAGTACAAGTCATTTTCATATGTTACATGCATCCTTCCTCAAGTTGATGCTTTAGAAACAGGTTGATTAATACATCTTTCTTCTCTGATGGCCAGAAGGTTTCTCTTAGAAGATGCAGTCTACCTCCTTCTAACATTCTGCAGTTAGTCTTTGTTGTATCTGCAATGAATCTATCATAGACAGCCTGCCAGGTAAGGTTCCTTGTACAGTTTTTACAAGTCACCCAAAGAATAGGACATGTCATCATTTTCTCAGTTGCCTGGAAAAAAGTAGGATGTTGATGGCATCACAGTTCTTGAAATCACTGGATTCCAGGAGGTACTTACGTAGTAATGAAAGCAAGAATGTGCTTTAATGTAGTTATATAATTGTATATAATTAATATATGTATTGGAGAAGGAAATGACAACCCACTCCAGTATTCTTGCTTGGAGAATCCCGTGGGCAGAGGAGTCTGCTGGGTTATAGAGTGCATGGGATCGCAGAGTCAGACACGACTAGGCTACTGACCCACTATATGTACACTTTTCATTTTCATAGTATAATCATTGTAATTGGTCTCCAAGTTAGTAAACATAAATGATTATACAATCTATTCTGGCTGCTATTATGTTGAGATTTATATGAGATGTTTATTTTCATTTAGCATGAGGTCTAGTAAATCTCCCCTCTTTTCAGATCACCCTTCCACACAAAATATTTTTACATCAGGCATGTATAAATATGTATCTGCTTTGGGTCCACCAGAATTATACTAAAGCAACCTGAAGATTCTATTTCTGTCCTCAAGATCTTTAAAACTAGCAACAATAGTGGAAGGGAGAGGAAAACTCTATTATCCACTCAAAAAATAATGCAAGATTGTATAGGATCAAAGAATAAGCTGAATAAAGTTGAAGACAGAAATACAGGCACAAGGCATGCAGGACAAGATGGCACAGGAAGAGACGGAGAGCTCGGTGGTGCTGCGTTTGAGCAAAACCTGGTCTCTTAGTGTGATCTGTATAGCAGAGGAAGTGGGGCATGGTTAGAATACAGGGTGAAAGGCAGTGACCCACATAAGTTGGGGTTCGAGGAATAATGATAAGAAACAAAGTTGGAATCAGTCAGGCGAAGTCCCAGCAGAGAAATAGAACCAGGAGGAGGCAGACATTGAGAGATTTCTTACCACAAAATGGTATATATGATTGAGAGAATTGGTCTGGCAAGTCTGCGGTCCACAGGGCAGACAGTCGGGAGGGGTGAACGGAATATAGGGCAGGAGCTGAAACTGCAGTTCTTGGGGACAATTTCTTCCTCAGGGAAGCCTCAATTCTGTCCTTAAGGCCATTCAACTGATTAAAATAGGTCCATCCAGATTTTTCAAGATAATTTATATTACTTAGAATTGGCTGACTATGGACTTTCTTCATATTTACAAAATACCTTCACAGTATGAGGACTATAATTCAGCTTATTTGACACATAAAACAGATTATTCCAGTTTGCCCATTTGTCAGTGCTGTACCTCCTTTAACCATTCATCTCCTTTAACCATATTTAGTTATTTTAGTTATGCTTCCATTATTTTCTTTGTGTTTAGAAATTTCTACCTTGTGACTTCTGCTTTTCTTTTTCTTTTTTTTAAATTGAGGTTTAGTTGATTTGAGCTTCCCAGGAGGTGCTAGCGGTAAAGAACCTGCCTACCAATGCAGGAAACATAAGAGATGTGGGTTTGATCCCTGAGTAGGGAAGATTCCCTGGAAGAGGGCATGACATCCCACTTCAGTGTACTTGACTGAAGAATCGCATGGACAAAGGAGTCTGGAAGGCTACAGTCCAT
This sequence comes from Nanger dama, assembly GCA_917880005.1. Taxonomy (NCBI): domain Eukaryota; kingdom Metazoa; phylum Chordata; class Mammalia; order Artiodactyla; family Bovidae; genus Nanger; species Nanger dama. Next base: position 60,597,570 of record CAKJTW010000004.1, on the reverse strand, counting down.
AGGGTTGCAAAGAGTCAGACACTACTGAAGCAACTTAGCAAGCATGTATGCATAGTTGATTTACAATTTATAGTTGTTAGCTTCTGTTGTTATTCATTCACTCAGTTGTGTCTGACTCTTTGCAATCCCATGGACTGTACAGGCTTCCCTGTCTTTTACCATCTCCTCAAGTTTGCTCAAACTCATGTCCATTGGGTCAGTTATACTATCTAACAATCTTGTTCTCTGTTGTGCCCTTCTCCTACCTTCAATATTTCCTAGCATCAGGGTCTTTTTCAAAGAGTCAGCTCTTCACATCAGGAGGCCAAAGTACTGGAGCTTCAGCTTTAGCATCAGTCCTTCCAATGAATATTCAGGACTGATTTCCTTTAGGATGGACTGGATTGATCTCCCTGCAGTCCAAGGCACTCTCAAGAGTCTTCTCCAACACCACAATTCAAAAGCATCAATTCTTTGACGCTCAGCTTTCTTTATGGTCCAACTCTCACATACATACATGACTACTGGAAAAACCATAGCTTTGACTATATGGACCTTTGTTGGGAAAATAATATCTCTGCTTTTTAATATGCTGTCTAGGTTTGTCATAGCTTTCCTTCCAAGGAGGAGGCATCTTTTAATTTCATGGCTGCTGTTTCCATTGGCATGATTTTTGATCAGCTCCTCTGATGTGACTAAGGTGCGGAACATGTGATAGTTCATGCAATCAAAACAGAACTCTACGTTTGTCTTATTACTTGCTTTAAATTTTATTTAATTAACATAATTTACTTGCCTTTCGGTTCAGTCTTGGGTAAGACTTCTTGGGATTATTTTCTCATTCATGGGTGATGCATTCTTATGATTCCTTTATATCACAGAATATATACCCAGTATAAGAATTTAAAAATCCCAGGTTAAGATGGACATCAATACTTCAATTTTCATTGAAAGATGAGATTCTAAAAGACTAGTGGCAGCTGAGGACCTGTGGAAAGGGAAGGGATGTGTGGAGAAATAAGGTTGTTGCCTTTTTCTTTATTCAGTTGAATCCCAAAAGTATGTATTACAGTTTGTGTTTCTGGATAAATAGAGCATTTGATTCATTTTAAAAAGAATTTTATTGGAATATAGTTGCTTTACAAAGTTGTGTTCATTTCTACTGCACAGAAAAATGAATCAGCTGTATATGTATATATGGCTAATATGCATATATATATATATATATATATACACACACACATAAATATATGCAGTGCTAAGTTGCTTCCGTCGTGTCTGACTCTTTGCAACCCTATGGACTGTAATCCACCAGGTCCCTCTGTCCATGAGATTCTCCAGGCAAGAATACTAAAGTGGGTTGCTGTGTCTTCCTCCAGAGGATCTTTTTGATCCAGGGATTGAACTCGCTTCTCTTATGTTTCCTTAAATGGCAGGTGGGTTATTTACCATATATATCCCTCCCTTTTGGATTTAGGATTGACTAGCTTAATCTTGGAGAAAGCAATGGCAACCCACTCCAGTACTCTTGTGGGAAAATCCCATGGGTGGAGGAGCCTGGTAGGCTGTGGTCCATGGGGTTGCTAGGAGTCGGACAGGACTGAGCGGCTTCACTTTCACTTTTCACTTTTATGCATTGGAGAAGGAAATGGCAACGCACTCCAGTACTCTTGCCTGGAGAATCCCAGGGACAGAGGAGCCTGGTGGGCTGCCGTCTATGGGGTCACACAGAGTCGGACACGACTGAAGCGACTTAGCAGCAGCAGCCCCAGTTTCATCTTGTATTCCATGGGTCTCTTAAAATTCTTCTCCAGCACCACAACTGGAAAGCAATTTTTCAGTGCTCAGATAAGTTTTCAAGTAATCAGCAGCCTCACTAACAGCAAATGGCCAGGGAAAGGGGTCACCTTCACTATCAGGGTTAACAGTCATCTCCCATGCCAAAAGATGCTAGCAAGCCAGGTAGTACCTCCAGGACAGATACTGACCCCAAAGCAAGCAACCTGACAGGATGCTTAAGAATCAGCTGCTTTCTATTTCTGCTTTGTAAATAAGAACATCTATATCATTTTTACAGATTCCACTGTATGTGCTTAGACACTCAGTCGTGTCTGATACTTTGTGACCCCATGGACTACAGCCCACAAGTCTCCTCTGTCCATGGAATCTTCCAGGCAAGAATACCAGAATGGGTTGCCATTTCCTCCTCCAGGGAATCTTCCCAACCCAGGGATTAAACTCGTGTCTCTGTGTCTCCTGCTTTTGCAGGCAGATTCTTACCGTTAGTACTGACTTGGAAGCCCATAGATTTGCCCTGGGGCTGATCTGCTTCCTGGGAGCAGAAGGCGTCCCTGCCTCTCCTCTGTCCAGTAGTCCCTGGCCATCCTGAAGCCAATGTGCCACTACCACTTTCCCTGTCCTCCAGCTCCTCACTGGGAACTGGGGGTGCTAGTCACTACCTGACTTGCTCCTCTGTGATCTCTGAGAAGCCACTTCCCAGGCTGCCAGTCCCTCTTCAGGCTGTCCACCATGTTATCTCATGGCCAAAATGAAGCAGGACAAAGGCTGATAAGAGTTTTGCCAAGAGAAGGCACTGGTCATAGCAAACACCCTCTTCCAACAACACAAGAGATGGCTTTGGCACATGGACATCACCAGATGGTCAATACCAAACTATATTATATTCTTTGCACCCAAAGATGGAGAAGATCTATACAGTCAGCCAAAACAAGACTGGGAGCTAACTGTAGCTCACATCATCGGTTTCTTATTGCAAAATTCAGGCACAAATTGAAGGAAGTAGGAAAACCCTAGATCATTCAGGTATGCCCTTATGATTATACAGTGCAAGTGACAAGTAGATTCAAGTGACTAGGTCTGGCAGACAGAGTGCCTGAAGAACTATGGATGGAGGTTCGTAACCTTGGACAAGAGCTCTGTTGTCAGAGCTAATCTCTTTTGATTCAATGTGGTCAGGGAAGGAGGAGGAGATTTCACCTGGGCTGACTTCTTGCTAAACTAGGGTCAGGAAATGCTGGACTCGAGTCACCTTCTTGGGCCAAGACAGGGTGCAGATGCACTGCTACTGTGTTCTCTCTTTAATCCTGAGGTCCCACACCATGTGACTTTCCTCTTTTCTGGTTTCAGAGTTGTCCTTGGCTACTTCTTGTGTTGTTTTCCAGAGTGAGAGTTTATTTAGCAATGGAGATCATGGAGAAACAAGTTTAAACCATCTTGTCTAAACTGGAAGTTCCTCAATAGGTTTTAAGAGCATGATTTCAAATACAGAAAATGCTTGAAGTTTAAATTTGAATTTTGTATGGTCTTCCCAGGTGGCTCAGTGGTAAAGAATCTGCTTCCCAATGAAAGAGGTGCAGGTTTAATGCCTCGCTCAGGAAGATCCCCTGGAGAAGGAAATGGTAACCCACTCCAGGCTTCAGAGGAAACTAGTGGGCTTCAGTCCCTGGGTTGAAAAAGAGGTGGGCATGACTTACTGACAAACAACAACAATATGTTCACAGGATCAGAAAAGAATCCATATGAAAATATGCAGGGAAATTTTTGTTTCTATACCTTATATTCTGTCTGCCTAGACCTGCCAATAGAATATAATAGATCATTTGTGTCTTCCATCTGAATGTCTTTACAGAAATACAAACAAATACAAATGCATGTTATATACACTGCTTTGCACTTTGCCTTTTTAAAATAACAGTCTATCTTAGAGCTCATCTTTCCATCTCAACACATAAAGAGTTTCTTTATTCTTTTCTTAGTTGCACAGAATTTCATTGTCGAGTTGTGCCACAATTCATTTCATAAGGCTCATATTGATAGGCTTTTTTAGACTTTTTTCTAATCCCATACAATAAAGTCACAATGAATAAACTTGAACATATGCCATTTCACACACTTGCAAACATATCTGTAGGTTAAATTTCCAGAAGAGGGATTGCTGGATCAAAAGGATAGAAGTGATTTTGCTGCATGTCAATTGCAAAATTGACTTCCATGGGCTTTGAGCCAGTTTTCACCCCCAACAGCAACGCATGAGGTGTCCCGTTTTTCCCACACACTCACTAACAAAGAGTGTTGTCAAAAGTTTGGATTTTTGCCAGCCAGGTAATTAATTTCTTGAGAAACTAGAGATAGTATTTTTAAAGGCTTAGTGGTGATTAGTAAATGGCAGAAGGGCTCTATGAATGTTTGGTTCTCCTCTTCACAGCCTTCAGTGTTCTTTCTTTGTTCATGATGTTAGAAAGGATGCAATGCGTATCTGTATCTATTGTTGCTGTTGTTGTGTTGCTACTTTGTGTCCAACTCTTTGTGACTCCATGCACTATAGCCCGCCAGACTCCTCTGTCCATGGGATTTCCCCGGCAAGAATACTGGAGTGGGTTGCCAATTCCTTCTCCAGGGATATTCCTGACCCAGGAATTGATCCATATCTTCTGCTTTGCTGACAAGTTCTTTACCACTGCACCACCTGGGAATCTGTCTATGCCTATATCCATGCCTATATCTATATCATCTACACAATGTGCTTGTATCTATCCTGTATCTATTTGTCTGTATATATAGATATGTATATATACATACACACCCTAACCTTAATCCTATTCTGACATTTTATATATTTAGTTCTACTTTATATATATATATATATATATATATATATTTACATTTATATTTATATAAACTTTTTTAAACTTTAAAAATGTTTGGAGAATAGAGCCTCTACATGTGGAAGGTAGCACTTGATTCTTGGTTAAAGAAGTGAAATATATAAGATTCTAGAATTCAGAACCATATGGGATGCCCCAAGGTTGGGGCATCTTTAGATAAGGAGAGTGTCAAATCTTTATGGGATGGAGATGTCTCCACAAAATGAAGAATATTTGAGATATAGGAGTTCTTGGTGGCAGGTGGACATCTGGGTCTATAAAGGCTTCTCCTAAAGTATCATGGATTATTGATAGAGACAGTAGGGGGAAGCTCAGTTAGCTGCCTCAAGAACGAGTAAAGAGGTCAAGTCGACTGGGAGGCTGCTTAGGGAGGGGATGCGCTGAATGTTACTAGCAGTTTGGGGCAGGGACACCTTCCAAATCTTTCAAAACTCTTCTCTGAATGACATAGATCTTTTGGTTTCTTTATGAGTAGAAATCATTTCAGGTTTCTTAATTGTAAATTAGAGTCCTGTGAAGGTGCGAATAAATGTGAAAGAGGGAAAAATGTGAAGGTTGAAATACTGTCTTTGTAATAATCTTCTTTCGTCTCCTCATTCTTTCTGCTTAAAAACTCCAGTCTTCTAATTAGAAGATAAAGAATAAAAAGGAACACACAGACTCCCTTATGTGATTCCTCTAAGAAATCAAAGCTCTTTCATTTTCAATTTTCTAGCATGACAACATGAAACAATCTCATTAAGAACTTGGTGGAACATTGATAAAGGTTAGGCAGAGTTCAGGCAGCCAGGGCTGAGAAATGCTTGAAAGTTTGGACAAAAATTGGGTAACTTCAGATTTAGCTTTCAGGAAGCTGAAACTGAACAAGAGAAGACTCCCAGGCAATGCTCAGTCAAGAGACATCCTCTCAAACCCAAAGACCCAGTAGGCACAGGGAGGCAAACAAGTGTCCTGAAATGCAAATTTCATAGGAAGAAATGTGAGATGATGCTTAAGGAAGTCCCAGGCAGTCAGGAAAAGGAAGCCACCCCATTGTAGCAGATACCTCCATCCCCCAAGGGGACTGCCCTATAGTATATAGTATGGCAGGGAAGCTATTTATGAACCAAAGAAAGAAACATGTTTTTAATCTGGGACCCTTTTTACAGACAGGAAGGCATGGCTTTAGAACAGATTTTAAAATGGCTTATTAAAAGAAATGGTGAACTGTCCCTCTCTGAGTTCTATCTGCCTTACTGTGAAACTTGAAAGACTGACATGCAAGCAATCAAGACAGATGATAAATCTGGTATACTTTTAAATGTCAGGGAGTCACATGCCATGCAGAATGAGCTTGTTTTCTTTGGGTCAGAAGGTCTCAGTGGCTGTCTCTTTTCTGCCAGTCTGCAGGCAAGTGATTAGGGAAGAGAGGGCAAATAGGGGCAGGGAGCAGCCTCCTGCAGACAGCTTTCTAGTGTGAGTGATTCCTGCTCACCTTGTGTTTTCTACTCAGGAACCAGTGTATGACTCTAAGAGGCAGGCAGGGTTCCCCAGTCAAGTTACCATTTATAATAGTAAGTGAAAGAGGAGAGCGAAAAAGTTGGCTTAAATCTCAACATTCAGAAAATGAAGATCATGGCATCCAGTCCCATTACTTCATGGGAAATAGATGGGCAAATAGTGGAAACAGTGTCAGACTTTATTTTGAGGGGGCTCCAAAATCACTGCAGATGGTGACTGCAGCCATGAAATTAAAAGACGCTTATTCCTTGGAAGAAAAGTAATGACCAACCTAGATAGTATATTCAAAAGCAGAAACATTACTTTGCCAACTAAGGTCCGTCTAGTCAAGGCTATGGTTTTTCCTGTGGTCATGTATGGATGTGAGAGTTGGACTGAAGGCTGAGTGCCAAAGAATTGATACTTTTGAACTGTGGTGTTGAAAAAGACTCTTGAGAGTCCCTTGGACTGCAAGGAGATCCAACCAGTCCATTCTGAAGGAGATCAGCCCTGGGATTTCTTTGGAAGGAATGATGCTAAAGCTGAAACTCCAGTACTTCGGCCACCTCATGCGAATAGTTGACTCATTGGAAAAGACTCTGATGCTGGGAGGGACTGGGGGCAGGAGGAGAAGGGGACGACTGAGGAGGAGAAGGGGACGACCGAGGATGAGATGGCTGGATGGCATCAGTGACTCAATGGACGTGAGTATGAGTGAACTCCGGGAGTTGGTGATGGACAGGGAGGCCTGGCGTGCTGCGATTCATGGGGTCGCAAAGAGTCGGACACGACTGAGCAACTGAACAGTTCAGTTCCTTCTAAGGACAGAAAGATAATGGAAGACTCAGTCTATCCTGGAATGGAATTTCAATTCAATTTAATATGTATACTTATAAAAGATGAAAATAGATTCAGAGAATGATGAGATCAGGCTCCAGGGTCCCCTTGCTGGAGGTAAGAGAAATATTCACATTTTGAGATATGAGGAAGCCATTCTGGCTTTTACATATTTCATCTTGAATTTGAAGCTAACTAAAATAGCCCATTTGTAGCCTATCAATTATACATTGTACATCAGTTTTAATTATTATAGAAAAAGGCACATTGACCAGAAGTAAATAATGTTCATGTTAAAAGTAAAGATTAAATGCCTCCCTTCCTGGGGTACCAGTGCTAGGACTCATTTGATGATAAGAATCCCTTCTCAAATGCCAAGGCCATGGTGACTTGATGGCCTTGTGTAATTGATCTGTGTGTGTGTATGTGTGTATTTTACCTTGAATACGTGTGTCTTGGACTTGTTTAATGTTCTTTGTTCTGACAAGATATAAAACTGAGCTAGACTGTTAGTGGGAATGTAAATTGATACAGCCACTATGGAAGACAGTATAGAGATTCCTTTAAAAAACTAGGAATAAGATGCTGAAAGATGGCGGAGGAATAGGAGGGGGAGAACACTTTCTCCCTCACTACTTCATCAAAAGAACATTTCAAAGCTGAGTAAACGCCACAAAACAACTTCTGACTGCTGGCAGAGGACATCAGGCATCCAGCAAAGAGGATTATTGGCTTCAAAACCAGTAACTCAGCGATCCTCTAGGGACGACCCTCAAAGTGGAGAAACCTATCATCATTAACCCAGATGTTTCAACAATAGTGCTGAATAGATGGAGAAATCATGAGGCTATTGTAAAAATAAATCTGAAAACCAGAATCAGGAGGCGTAATTCCAAATCCTGAGATCATCAAAGAATTCCTGAATACAGAGAACATTATCCAATAAGAGCTCATCAAACGCCTTCATACCTATACTGAAATTGAGCACCACCCAAGGGCCAACAAGCTCCAGAGCAAGACATACCACACAAATTCTCCAGCAACACAAGAACAAGCCCCTGAGCTTCAATACACAGGCAGCTCAAAATACTCCAAAATCATTGACGTCCCATAATCCATTACTTGACACTTCACAGCACTCCAGAGAGAGGAAATCCAACTCCACCCACCAGAGCCTCAACACAAGCCTCTCTAATCAAGAAACTTTGACAAGCCACTGTTATAACCCCAAACACAGAGAGGAAACTCTATAATAAAGAGAATTCCACAAATTCCCAGAATATAGAAAAGCCACCCCAAACGCAGCAATATAACCAGGATGAAGAGACAGAGGAATACCCAGCAGGTAAAGGAACAGGAGACATGCCCACCAAACCAAACAAAAGAGGAAGAGATAGGGAATCTACCTGAGAAAGAATTCCGAATACTGATAATGAAAATGATCCAAAATCTTGAAATCAAAATGGAATCACAGATAAATAACCTAGGGTCAAGGATTGAGAAGATGCAAGAAAGGTTTAACAAGGACCTAGAAGAAATAAAAAGAGTCAACATATAATGAATAATGCAATAAATGAGATCAGAAACACTCTGGAGGCTACAAATAGTAGAATATCAGAGGCAGAAGATAGGATTAGTGAAATAGAAGATAAAATGGTAGAAATAAATGAATCAGCGAGGGAAAAAGAAAGACAAATTAAAAGAAATGAGGACAACCTCAGAGACCTCCAAGACAATATGAAACGCTCCAACATTCGAATTATAGGAGTCCCAGAAGAAGAAGACAAAAAGAAAGACCATGAGAAAATACTTGAGGAGATAATAGTTGAAAACTTCCCTAAAATAGGGAAGGAAATAATCACCCAAGTCCAAGAAACCCAGAGAGTGCCAAACAGGATAAACCCAAGGCGGAACACCCCAAGACATATACTAATCAAACTAACAAAGACCAAACACAAAGAACAAATATTAAAAGCAGCAAGGGAAAAACAACAAATAACACACAAGGGGATCCCCATAAGAATAACTGCAGATCTTTCAATAGAAACTCTTCAGGCTAGGAGGGAATGGCAAGACATACTTGAAGTGATGAAAGATAATAACCTTCAACCAAGACTACTGTACCCAGCAAGAATCTCATTCAAATATGAAGGAGAAATCAAAAGCTTTCCAGACAAACAAAAGCTGAGAGAATTCAGCACCACCAAACCAGCTCTCCAACAAATACTAAAGGATAGACTTTAGACAGGAAACACAAAAAGGACGAATAAACCTGAACCCAAAACACTAAAGTAAATGGCAACAGGTGCATACGTATCAGTAATTACCTTAAATGTAAATGGGTTGAATGCCCCAACCAAAAGGCAAAGACTGGCTGAATGGATACAAAAACAAGATCCCTATATATGCTGCTTACAAGAGACCCACCTCAAAACAACGGACACATACAGACTAAAAGTGAAGGGCTGGAAAAGATATTCATGCAAATAAAGACCAAAAGAAAGCAGGAGTAGCAATACTCATATCTGATAAAATAGACTTTAAAACAAAGGCTGTGAAAAGGGACAAAGAAGGCCACTACATAATGATTAAAGGATCAATCCAAGAAGAAGATATAACAATTATAAATATATATGCACCCAACATAGGAGCACCGCAATATGTAAGACAATTGCTAACAAGCATGAAAGGGGAAATTAATAATAACACAATAATAGTGGGAGACTTTAATACCCCACTCACACCTATGGACAGATCAACTAAACAGAAAATTAGCAAAGAAACACAAACTTTAAACGATACAATAGACCAGTTAGACCTAATTGATATCTATAGGACATTTCACCCCAAAACAATGAATTTCACCTTTTACTCAAGTGCACATGGAACATTTTCCAGGATAGATCACATCCTGGGTCATAAATCTAACCTTGATAAATTCAAAAAAATCGAAATTATTCCAAGCATCTTCTCTGACCATAATGCACTAAGGTTAGATCTCAATTACAGGAGAAAAGCTATTAAAAATTCCAACATTTGAAGGCTGAACAACACCTTTCTGAATAATCAACAAATCAGAAGAAATCAAAAAGAAATCAAATTATGCATAAAAATGAATGAAAATGAAAACACAACTACACAGAACCTATGGGACACTATAAAAGCAGTTCTAAGAGGAAAGTTCATAGCAATACAGGCATACCTCAAGAAACAAGAAAGAAGCCAAATAAATAACCTAACTCCACACCTAAAGCAACTAGAAAAGGAAGAAATAGAGAACCCCAGAGTTAGTAGAAGGAAAGAAATCCTAAAAATTAGGGCAGAAATAAATGCAAAAGAAACAAAAGAGACCATAGCAAAAATCAACAAAGCAAAAAGCTGGTTCTTTGAAAGGATAAATAAAATTGACAAACCATTAGCCAGACTCATCAAGAAACAAAGAGAAAAATCAAATTAATAAAATTAGAAATGAAAATGGAGAGATCACGACAAACAACACAGAAATACAAAGAATCATAAGAGACTACTATCAGCAATTATATGCCAATAAAATGGACAACTTGGAAGAAATGGACAAATTCTTAGAAAAATACAACTTTCCAAAACTGAACCAGAAAGAAATAGAAAATCTTAACAGACCCATCACAAGCATGGAAATTGAAACTGTAATCAGAAATCTTCCAGCAAACAAAAGCCCAAGTCCAGACGGCTTCACAGCTGAATTCTACCAAAAATTTCGAGAAGAGCTAACACCTATCTTACTGAAGCTATTCCAGAAAATTGCAGAGGAAGGTAAACTTCCAAACTCATTCTATGAGGCCACCATCACCCTAATACCAAAACCTGACAAAGACACCACAAGAAAAGAAAACTACACGCCAATATCACTGATGAACATAGATGCAAAAATCCTTAACAAAATCCTAGCAATCAGAATCCAGCAACACATTAAAAGATCATACACCATGACCAAGTGGGCTTTATCCCGGGGATGCAAGGATTCTTCAATATCCACAAATCAATCAATGTAATTCATCACATTAACAAACTGAAAAATAAAAATCATATGATTATTTCAATAGATGCAGAAAAAGCCTTTGACAAAATTCAACATCCGCTTGTGATAAAAACGCTCCAGAAAGCAGGAATAGAAGGACCGTATCTCAACATAATAAAAGCTATATATGACAAACCCACAGCTAACATTATCCTCAGTGGTGAAAAATTGAAACCATTTCCCCTAAAGTCAGGAACAAGACAAGGGTGTCCACTCTCACCACTATTATTCAATATCATACTGGAAGTTTTGGCCACAGCAATCAGAGCAGAAAAAGAAATACAAGGAATCCAAATTGGAAAAGAAGAAGTAAAACTCTCACTGTTTGTGGACGACATGATCCTCTATGTAGAAAACCCTAAAGACTCGACCAGAAAACTACTAGAGCTGATCAATGAATATAGTAAAGTTGCAGGATATAAAATCAACACTCAGAAATCCCTTGCATTCCTATACACTAATAATCAGAAAGTAGAAAAAGAAGTCAAGGAAAAATCCCATTCACCATTGCAACGAAAAGAATAAAATGCTTAGGAATATACCTACCTAAAGAAACTAAAGACCTATATATCGGAAACTATAAAACACTGATGAAAGAAATCAAAGAGGACACTAATAAATGGAGACATATACCATGTTCATGGATCGGAAGAGTCAAATAGTGAAAATGAGTATACTACCCAAAGCAATCTACAGATCCAATGCTCTCCCTATCAAGCTACCAACAGTATTTTTCACAGAACTAGAACAAATAATCTCAAGATTTATATGGAAATACAAAAAACCTCTAATAGCCAAAGCAATCTTGAGAAAGAAGAATGGAACTGGAGGAATCAACTTGCCTGACTTCAGGCGCTACTACAAAGCCACAGTCATTAAGACAGTATGGTACCGGCACAAAGACAGAAATATAGATTAATGGAACAAAATAGGAAGCCCTGAGATAAACCCACACACCTATGGACACCTTATCTTCGACAAAGGAGGCAAGAATATACAATGGAGTAAAGACAGTCTCTTTAACAGGTGGTGCTGGGAAAACTGGTCAACCACTTGTAAAAAAATGAAACTAGATCTCTTTCTAACACCATACACAAAAATAAACTCAAAATGGATTAAAGATCTAAATGTAAGACCAGAAACTATAAAACTCCTAGAGGAAAACATAGGCAAAACACCCTCCGACATAAATCACAGCAGGATCCTCTATGATCCACCTCCCAATATACTGGAAATAAAAGCAAAAATAAATAAATGGGATCTAATTAAAATTAAAAGTTTTCCACAACAAAGGAAACTATAAGCAAGGTGAAAAGACAGCCTTCTGAATGGGAGAAAACAATAGCAAATGAAACAACTGACAAACAACTAATCTCAAAGATATACAAGCAACTTATGCAGCTCAACTCCAGAAAAATAAATGAACCAATAAAAAAATGGGCCAAAGAACTAAATAGGCATTTCTCCAAAGAAGACATACGGATGGCTAACAAACACATGAAAAGATGCTCAACATCACTTATTATCAGAGAAATGCAAATCAAGACCACGATGAGGTATCATTTCACACCAGTCAGAATGGCTGCGATCCAAAAGTCTACAAGCAATAAATGCTGGAGAGGATGTGGAGAGAAGGGAACCCTCTTACACTGCTGGTGGGAATGCAAACTAGTACAGCCACTATGGAAAACAGTGTGGAGATTCCTTAAAAAATTGCAAATAGAACTGCCTTATGACCCAGCAATCCCACTGCTGGGCATACACACCGAGGAAACCAGAATTGAAAGAGACACATGTACCCCAATGTTCATTGCAGCACTGTTTATAATAGCCAGGACATGGAAACAACCTAGATGTCCATCAGCAGATGAATGGATAAGAAAGCCGTGGTACATATACACAATGGAGTACTACTCAGCCCTTAAAAAGAATAAATTTGACTCAGTTCTAATGAGATGGATGAAATTGGAGCTGATTATACAGAGTGAAGTAAGCCAGAAAGAAAAACACCAATACAGTATACTGACACATATATATGGAATTTAGAAGGATAGTAATGAAGACCCTCTATGTGAGACAACAAAAGAGACTCAGAGGTATAGAATGGACTTTTGGACTCTGAGGGAGAGGGAGAGGGTGGGATGATTTGGGGAGAATGGCATTGAAACATGTATACTATCTTGTAAGAATGAAGCGCCAGTCTATGTTCAATACAGGATGCAGGACGCATGGGGCGGGTGCACGGGATGATTCAGGGAGAGGATGTGGGGTGGGAGGTGGGAGGGGGCTTCGGCATTGGGAGATTGTGTTCACCTATGGCTGATTCGTGTCAATGTATGGGAAAACAAATACAGTATTGTAATTAAAAAAATAAATAAATTTAATTTAAAAAAATCCAAAAAATAAAAGTAGGGCAAGTGTAGTAAAAAAACAAACAAACAAACAAAAAACAACTAGGAATAAAACTACCATATGATTCAACAATCCCACTACTGGGCATAAACCCTGACAAAACCATAATTGGGCAATATATATGTACTCCAATGATCATTGCAGCACTATTGACAATTGTCAGGACTTGGCAGCAACCTAGATGTCCATTGACAGTGAATGGATAAAGAAGCTGTGGTGCATATATACAGTGGACTATTTGTCAGTGCTAATGAGGTGGGTGAACTTAGAGCCTATCATGCAGAATGAAGTAAGTCAGGAAAAAAAGCAAATATATATTAATGCATATATATGGAATCTAGAAAGATGGTACTGATGAACCTATTTGCAGCAGCAATGGAGATTGCAGACATTGAGAACAGACTTGTGGACACGAGTGGAGGGATGGGTAAGAAGGTGAGGATGGGACGAATGGAGAGTAACATATACACTTTTTGCAGTTCTTATTCTTGGGGATGGTCTTGATCTCTGCCTCCTGTACAATGTCACAGACCTTGATCTATAGTTCTTCAGGCACTCTATTAGATCTAATCTCTTGAATCTATTTCTCACTTTCACTGTATAATCACAAAGGATTTGATTTAAGTCATACCTGAATGGTCTAGTGGTTTTCCCTACTTATTTCAATTTAAATCTGAATTTGACAATAAGGAGTTCATGATCTGAGACATAGTCAGCTCCCGGTCTTGTTTCTGCTGACTGTATAGATCTTCTCCATCTTTTGCTACAAAGAATATAATCAATCTGATTTTTGTATTGACCATCTGGTAATGTCCATGTGTATAGTCTTCTGTTGTGTTGTTGTAAGAGGGTGTTTCTTATGACCACTGCTTTCTCTTGGCAAAACTCTGTTAGCTTTTGCTCTGCTTCATCCTGTATTCCAAGGGCAAATTTGCCTGTTACTCCAGGTATTTCATGATTTCCTACTTTTGCATTCCAAACCCCTATAAGGAAAAGAACATCTTTTTGGGTATTACTCCTAGAAGGTCTTCTCACTTTCAGTTTAGTTCAGTTCAGTCACTCAGTCGTGTCCAACCCTTTGCAAACCCATGAACCAGAGCACGTGAGGCCTCCCTGTCCATCACCAACTCTCGGAATTTATTCAAACTCATGTCCATTGAGTCTGTGATGCCATCCAGCCATCTCATCCTCTGTCGTCCCCTTCTTCTCCTGCCCCTAATCCCTCCCAGCATCAGAGTCTTTTCCAATGAATCAGCTGTTTGCATGAGGTGGCCAAAGTACTGGAGTTTCAGCGTTAGCATCATTCCTTCCAAAGAAATCCCAGGGTTGATCTCCTTCAGAATGGACTGGTTGGATCTCCTTGCAGTCCAAGGGACTCTCAAGAGTCTTCTCCAACACCACAGTTGATAAGTATCAATTCTTCTGTGCTCAGGCTTCTTCATAGTCCAACTCTCACATCCATACATGACCACAAGAAAAACCATAGCCTTGACTAGACGGACATTTGTTGGCAAAGTAATGTCTCTGCTTTTTAAAATGCTATCGAGGTTGGTCATAACTTTTCCTCCAAGGAGTAACTGTCTTTTAATTTCATGGCTGCAATCACTATCTGCAGTGATTTTGGAGCCCCTCCCCCAATAAAGTCTGACACTGTTTCCACTGTTTCCCCATCTATTTCCCATGAAGTGATGGGACCAGATGTTATGATCTTAGTTTTCTGAATGTTGAGCTTTAAGCCAACTTTTCACTCTCCTCTTTCACTTTCATCAAGAGGCCTTTTAGTTTTTCTTCACTTTCTGCCATAAGGGTGGTGTCATCTGCATATCTGAGGTTATTAATATTTCTCCCAGCAATCTTAATTCAGGTCTTCATAAAACCATTCAATTTCATCTTCTTCAGCGTTACTGGTCAGGACATAGACTTGGATTACTGTGGTGTTGAATGGTTCGCTTGGAAATGAACAAAGATCATTCTGTCATTTTTGAGATTGAATCCAACTCTTGTTTTGACTATCATGATTACTCCATGAATCAAACACCTATTTTACCTCAGATAGTTTATACATACATTTCCACCATCCCATTTCATCTTTAAAGCATGTCCATGAGATAAACATGGCTATGATACTACACAGAAGAGGAAATCACAGTGCCAAGGTAATTGCGTAGCCTCTCTCACTTTGCCTGGGTTGGGGGATCTGTCTGGTTTCATTTTATAAGACACAGCTACACAAAGGCTCTGTGAAAGAGTGAACTCAAAGGCAAAATGAGGATTCTTACATATCAAGCACAGGCTGAGACAAAAGTCCAGTCTGTTACTTGGGTGAGGAGCTCAGACACACCCCTGTCAAAGGTGGGCTGCCACCTTAGCTCCATAACATTAATGGGCTTCTGAGGCTGGGCTCAGTCTCCATGCTTTGAGCTGGGACTGATTGAAGTTTCAAAAGCCCAGAATTTATGTAATTCTGGGGATCCCATTTAAGAATTTTTTAAAAATTATTTTTAGAATGATAAAATAAGTCATTATAAACTACAAAACTTCCTGATGTTCGAGATGGTTTTAGAAAAGGCAGAGGAACCAGAGATCAAATTGCCAACATCTGCTGGATCATGAAAAAGCAAGAGTTCCAGAAAAACTTCTATTTCTGCTTTATTGACTATGCCAAAGCCTTCAACTGTGAGGATCACAATAAACTGTGGAAAATTCTGAAAGTGATGGGAATACCAGACCACCTGACCTGCCTCTTGAGAAATCTGTATGCAGGTCAGGAAGCAACAGTTAGAACTGGACATGGAACAACAGACTGGTTCCAAATAGGAAAAGAAGTACATCAAGGCTGTATATTGTCACCCCGCTTATTTAACTTATATGCAGAGTACATCATGAGAAATGCTGGACTGGAAGAAATGCAAGCTGGAATCAAGACTGCCGGGAGAAATATCAGTAACCTCAGATAAGCAGATGAAACCACCCTTGTGGCAGAAAGTGAAGAGGAACTAAAGAGCCTCTTGATGAAAGTGAAAGAGGAGAGTGAAAAAAGTTGGCTTAAAGCTCAACATTCAGAAAACAAAGATCATGTCATCCGGTCCCATTACTTCATGGAAAATAGATGGGGAAACAGTGGAAACAGTGTCAGACTATTTTTTTTGGACTCCAAAATCACTGCAGATGGTGACTGCAGCCATGAAATCAGAAGTCACCTACTCCTTGGAAGAAAAGTTATGACCAACCTAGATAGTATATTCAAAAGCAGAGACATTACTTTGCCAACAAAGGTTCGTCTAGTCAAGGCTATGGTTTTTCCTGTGGTCATGTATGAATGTGAGAGTTGGACTGTGAAGAAGGCTGAGTGTCGAAGAATTGATGCTTTTGAACTGTGGTGTTGGAGAAGACTCTTGAGAGTCCCTTGGACTGCAAGAAGATCCAACCAGTCCATTCTGAAGGAGATCAACCCTGGGATTTCTTTGGAAGGAATGATGCTAACGCTGAAACTCCAGTACTTTGGCCACCTCATGTGAAGAGTTGACTCTTTGGAAAAGACTCTGATGCTGGGAGGGATTGGGGGCAGGAGGAGAAGGGGACGACCGAGGATGAGATGGCTGGATGGCATCACGGACTCGATGGACGTGAGTCTGAGTGAACTCTGAGAGATGGTAATGAACAGGGCGGCCTGGCGTGCTGTGATTCATGGGGTCGCAAAGAGTTGGACACGACTGAGTGACTGAACTGAACTGAAAACTACAAAAATGTGGGAAGTATCACATACATTTCAAAAATTTTTCAAAATTCATAATATTTTATTTCCTGACACAATTTAGTATTATTTCCATTTGTGTTATCTTTTGGCTACTTTCCCTTTACTTTTCTCCTTTCATGACATTTTTGTCATTTTTCATAAGAAAATGATAATTCAGATTTCTTTAAATTTGAGCAAAATAATCTTTAAAAACTTGCTTCATTTAGAAAACAGTTTTTTCAGCTTCCCATTTTATTATTGGTAATTTCATAAACTTTCAAAATATCCATTTATTACCTACTTTAATTAAAGAAATGGAAATAGAATTAAAATTTTTAAATATGCCAATTTCTTATCTGATTACCTAATTTACTTAATATGTTGGATGTTAAATATTTACAATTTTAGTCATGTTATTTAATATTTAATTAATATTTAACTACTAAATATGTCTATTTTTAGGAATATCTATAAATGTTTATAGGCAAACATTCAAACTTGTTTTTATACTTTTTATTATGCTCAGATGACATAATTTAAAAGTGATCCTGTCAGCCATTTTTCAATGTACATTTCAGTGATATTAAATATGTTCTCAATGTGAGGCTTTTCATTTTGTACAACTTAAATTCTTTACACATTAAATGATAACTTTCATTTCTCTACACACATTTTTTATGCCATATAAACTTCTGTGAACGTGGTTGAAATTGGGAAAATTTCTATTCTGTTCAGTTTCACAAATGAGATGTAAGATTCAAAAGAATTCCCACAGATGAGTATTTGGCTGTGTACCCTTCAAACTTGGCTTCTCCTCCATGACATACTCACTTCTGGTGCTGGATTCTGCCGGCAATGTTTCTATTGAGATGGGACCTCTGGCCCTGCACCATCTGGTGACACTCTTGCATAGATTTGCATAGGAGGCAGCAGGAGTCTTCATGGGGGCAATTCCCGAATCCTAGTGACTGGCAATAACTATATAGTTGAGTGGCCACAAACCATATGGTGACACCCCATCACTCTAAACCAGTTATGTATCCTCGCATACCTTCAAAATTCTCTGTGGCTTCTCCAAGGCTACCTGGCAGGAGAAGTGTGACAACAAGATGGGCAAAAGAAAGAGCTCAATTAACCATTTGCACTAAAAGATCTTATGTTAACTACTTGTCATTAAAATGTCTCACTTTTGCAAAGTGTGGTAGCCTTAGTGATAGTGATAGTGAAAGTCGCTCAGTCATGTTGACACTTTGTGACCTGTGTATAGTCCATGGAATTCTCCAGGCCAGAATACTAAAGTGGGTAGCCTTTCCCTTCTCCAGTGGTAGCCTTATAATGTGTCAACTTGGTTTGGCTGAACCATATTCCCCAGAATTTCTTTCCAATGCATTTCCACTTAAGAGGAAAGCATAGTAGAGATACAAGAGGAGGCTGGAAATGGGGAGGGGATGCAGCAGCTCTTGTCATTCATACTCGCTGTGTGATGCGTGGAGGAAGGCTGCTCCACCTCCTCTGATTCTACCTCTGCATCACTGTCTCCTGTGCCAGAGATTTGTGTCTTAGTTTCCTCTTTGTTGGTCATGTTTTTTCTTGGTGATTAATAATTTCTGAATTCTGTGATAAGGAGGAGGAATTTGTAAGCATAATCTGATAAGAAGAATCACAATGTGTTTTAATGGGCTTCCCTTGTGGCTCAGATGGTAAGGAATCCATGTGCAATGCAGCAGACCAGGTTTGATCCCTGGGTTGGGAAGATGCCCCAGAGAAGGGAATGGCTATCCACTCCAGTATTGTTGACTGGAGAATCCTATGGACAGAGGGCTTGGTGGGCTACAGTCCATGGGGTCACAAAGAGTCAGACATGACTGAGTAACTAACATTTTCACACTTTAATGGATAGAAGTGGCATTTCATGTTGCACCAATATGAGCTGTACTGAGTAACAAAATTAAGGATCCTGAGTGCCAGTCCAGGTTTGATGCATGATACTGGATGCTTGGGGCTGGTGCACTGAGATGACCCAGAAGGATGGTACAGAGAGGGAGGAGGGAGGGGGGTTTAGGATGGGGAACACATATATACCTGTGGTGGATTCATATTGATATATGGCAAAACCAATACAATATTGTAATTAACCTCCAATTAAAATAAATACATTTATATTAAAAAAATTAAGCATCCTTTCAGTAGGAGTAGCTTGGAGCATTTTTGTCAATCTCTTGGTGTCACAAATTATGTGAACTGAGCATACTATTAATGCAATCACACATTGTTTGCATTGTAAAGTGTCTTTGTCACAGCTTAAAAATTGTCATTCACCAATTAACATAGCTAGACACTTTCTTCATGGTGTGCAAATGCAAAATAATTTTTTACCAGTGTGGCTTCTGCCCAGAGAATTCTCGATTAACAATGATGACAAAATATATTCAGATAAATATTGTGAAATCACTTCCAAGGATGCCTTCAAAGAGCTTTCTCTAGAATTGTCCTTATTACTCTACTTGAGACCAGTTTTATAAACTTATGACCACAATATAACTATTTTATGAGTCTGTGTTTATTTTCAGCACTTAGAGGAGAAGACCAGGAGTTTAAAGTCAGGGAAGCAATATCAGATTCTCCGATCTACATCTTACCACATGGGATGACTTTGGGCAAAGCTCTAAGATTGTGTGAGCTCATTTGCATTATTCATAAATAGGAATGTGTGTTACCAAGGTTAGCACTCAGATCTCCCAGTAACTGAGGTAAAGTTTAAGAAGCAAGGGAAAGATAGGCTTAGTAAAGTGACAGACCATCCAAAACCTCAATGACTTAGCAAAATAGGTTTATTTTCAGATTATATCAAATGTCACATGGTAGTATGACTCACCTAGGATGTCCCATGGGGACTCAGTCCATTTATGTCTTATAGTTCCACCTTCTTATGAATTGTTGGGGCCTTCTGTTCACCTGGGTGAAATGTGCGAGCCACACGTGGGAAATTTCTAAGGTTCACCTCGGCAGTGGTCCACATTTCCCTGTCCCATTTCTGCTGTAGCGACACTTAAGTGCTCTTAGTAGCTCACACACGGCATGCTGTCTGCCTGTGACTCTTAAAACATGCTATCAAATTAAAACTGCAGTGAGGTACCACCTCACACCAGTCAAAATGGCCCTCATTAAAAAGTCTACAAGTAATAAATGCAATAGAGAGTGGGAGAGAAAAGGGATCCCTCCTATGCTATTGGTGGGGATGTAAATTAGTACTGTCACTATGAGGAACAGTACGGAAATTCCTTAAAAAACTAAAAATAGAGCTACCATATGACCCTGCAATCCTACTCCTCTCTAATTCAAAAGATACTATGTTCACAGTAGCACTATTTACCATAGCCAAGCCTTGGAAATATCCTAAATGTCCATTTACAGATAAATGGATAAATAAAATGTGGTATGTATAAACTGCATTGGCTAAAAGTTTCATTTGGGAAAAACTTGAACAAATCTTTTGACCAACCCAATACAATGAAATATTATTCAGCCATTAAAAAATAAAAAAGAATGAAATAATACCACTTTCAGCAACATCAGTGGACCTATGGATTATCATTCTAAGTGAAATGAGTCAGAGAAAGACAAATACTGTATTATATCATTTATATGTGGAATCTAAACTGTGACACAAATGAATTTATCTGTGAAACTAAAACAGACTCAGATATAGACAACAGACTTGTGGGTGCCAAGGGGGAGAGGAGTAGGAGAGGGAAGGATTGGGAGTTTGGGATTGCAAGCTACTGTATATAGAATGGATAAACAACAAGGTCCTACTGTATAGTATAGGGGAGTATGTTCAATATTCTGTAATAAATCATAGTGGAAAATAATATGAGAAATAATATATGAGTCATTTTGCTGACCAGCAGAAATTAAACACAACATTGTAAGTCAACCTTATCATGTTGTCACCGCTCCCAGGAATGCTACAGAACTGATTTCAGCCTAGGATACTTCTCCATAACTTTTAAGACCCATCTCAAGTGCTATCACAAAGAGTCGGACACGACTGAGCGACTGAACTGACTGACTGACTTACAAGTGCTATCAAACTAGTGCTTTTAGCAGGCCCGACTATTCTTTTACCACATGTAAACTAGATTTTGCACATTTCCTTATCATCATTATATTTCCACATCATATCTTGTTTTAAATGGTGGCATGTTTATTTCTTCATGATTCTACTGGAAAACAGATTTTTTTCTTCTTCTTAAAGTCCCTGAAAAGCAGTATAGTTATCATTTAGTTATCAGTATAATAATGGCAGAGCAGAAGTAACATGTAGAGTACAGAGCATGTGGTGGTGCAGAAAGGACATTTATTAATGAGATTAGAGAGATGCTCACCCAGTCAGAATGCTCACTGAATATAAAAACAAAAGTGAAAGTTTTAGTTGCTCAGTTGTGTCTAACTCTTTGCAACCCCATGGACTGAAGCCCGCCAGGCTTCTCTGTCCATGGGATTTTCTAGGCAAGAATACTTTCCCTTCTCTAGGGTACCTTCTGGACCTGGGGATCAAACTTGACTCAGATGATAAAGAATCTGCCTGCAATGTAGGAGACCCAAGTTAAATCCCTGGGTCCAGAAGATCCCCTGGAGAAGGGAATGGCTACTCACTCTGGTATTCTTGCCTGGAGAATCCCATGGACAGAGGAACATGGCAGGGTATAGTCCATAGGGTCACAAAGAGTCAGACATAACTGAGCGACTAACTCACTTATTGTAAACTTCTGATGTATCCAGAACCTGAATCCTGGGCATGTTTACTCTGAGCTGCAATGTTCTCAGTCCATCCTTAATGAAAACATGTGGTGGAAACTTTTCTGCAGCTCAAGGCTAAGAAGAGGAGTAGGAACTGACTACTGTTGAACTCTAACTGTGTGCTTGCTTGGAAATTTATTACAAACCTCCTCAAGTAGGTCTGTGAACATCCTTTTATGTTTCAGAAAAATGAAACTTTGAACAGTAGTGAGGCTAGGTGTAGAAAACTCCTAAAACTCATAAGCAGAAAAGTTAGGATTTTAATTCAGAACTTTCTAGCTTAAAAACTTCTTTTTTTTCCTGTTCCCAACAAACACTATTCCCAAGGAAATGAACATTTGGTTTTGAAGTCAAGGCTTACTTGCATGAAACAAACATTGAACCACTCCAAATGTGACATGAATCTAGTTCCCAGTGTTTGTCTGGAATCAGAAGCAGGAAAATCAGAGAAATGTGGGCCTGGAATTGGGCCTTGTGGGGCTAGATGTGGCAAAGCTTTTTGTTCTGTTTCATTCCTGGAAGAACAGATTGGAGATCTTCATGTGGAGGTCCTACTCACTGATGGCATTTTCAAGAGCCAAGCCAAGGTCACTAAGTGAGCTAGGCTATCTTTCAGTTGGCATTATGTTCCCGTTATATGAATCAACCAATTTTTACCCTCACCATGGATCCATTCACAGCAGCTAAGCCTACTTCATTAGTGAATTTTTTTTTCATGTCTGATGGCAGGAATGCCATGATTTAGGGGTTCTGGAATCCACTGGGTAGAAGGAGAGACCAGCTTAGCCCCATTGGAAGCCAGTCTGAAACAGACACTGGCTTGTTCATAAGGCTCATGATTTCACCTCTCTGGTCCTCAGTTTTGGTTGAGTTTTGTTTTTAACATAAAATAGAGAGTAAAATATTTCTTTTACTCCTATATCTTCTTAGAAGCTTCACTTTTTAGCTTAGGGAAAGATTAGTGATGTGATCTTGTCAGAGGCAAGTATTGGCACAGTCTAAAAGGTTTCTTTGTTAAGATTAAAGACAGAGAGTCAGGATTAGGAGGCAAGGACATTGGAGAAGTTCTGGAGCTAAGGGCAGCTGCATTTGCAGAGCTAACTACAGGGAGCATGGGAAAGTTTGTCAATGTTTGCTGGAGACACTGATATTTAAATATGTCTTGAATATCATATTTTATTTTCCATATTCAGTGTATCCCAATAAGATGCAAGAACCTCCCTCCACTAAGGAGAGAATACACAGAGCATAGCCATGGCTGGGCTCAGTTGCCAACTTCCAAGGCGATGGTTGTGTGAGCTCAGAGGACTTAGGGTGCTGTTCTGAGACTCTGTTTACTCCCCCTTCAGAAAACTTCCCTGGTGACTTAGATGGTAAAGAATCCATCTGCAGTGCAGGATACTTGGGTTCAGTCCCTGGGTTGTGAAGATCCCCTGGAGGAGGGCGTGGCAACCCACTCCAGTATTCTTGCCTGGAGAATTCCCATGGACAGGGGAGCCTGGCAGACTACAGTCCATGGGGCCTCAAAGAGAGGGACGTGACTGAGCAATTAAGCACAACCCACAACACAAGAAATCCAGAAGGGAAGGAATATGTATATACATATGGCTGATTCACTTCACTGTACTTCAGAAATTAGCACAATGTTGTGAAGTAACTGTCAGTTCAGTTCAGTTGTTCAGTCGTGTCTGACTCTTTGCGACCCCATGAATCACAGCACGCCAGGACTCCCTGTTCTTTACCATCTCTCGGAGTTCACTCAGACTCACGTCCATCGAGTCCATGATGGCATCCAGCCATCTCATCCTCGATCATCCCCTTCTCCTCCTGCCCCCAATCCCTCCCAGCATCAGAGTCTTTTCCAATGAGTCAACTATTCGCATGAGGTGGCCAAAGTACTAGAGTTTCAGCTTTAGCATCATTCCTTCCAAAGAAATCCCAGGGCTGATCTCCTTCAGAATGAACTGGTTGGATCTCCTTGCAGTCCAAGGGACTCTCAAGAGTCTTCTCGAGCACCACAGTTCAAAAGCATCAATTCTTCGGCACTCAGCCTTCTTCACAGTCCAACTCTCACATCCGTACATGACCACAGGAAAAACCATAGCCTTGACTAGACGGACCTTAGTTGGCAAAGTAATGTCTCTGCTTTTGAATATACTCTCTAGGTTTGTGGGGGCACTCCGCAGAAAGAGAGAGGCAGTGGAACTTCCCTCAGCAAAGCTGAAGGGTCCTGAGGAGAGGTGAGCCTGCTGTCCACCAACCCAGCCCCTCGGCGAGCGAGAGACAATCAGATGTGACAAGGGTTCCATCTAAGCAGTTCCACTTTATTACCGCAAGCTCCCAGCTTATATAGGCAAGTAGGGGGGTTTTAGGAGGGACTTTCCATAGTTGCACCAATCACATTAAAGGTCAAATCATCATGTGCCTTCATTATAACAGGAGTCTGTGGAGATCACGTGCTGTCCACATGCACAGAAATCAAGAGAGCCAATCAAAAATTTTGACAAACAGCATAGACCATGCCCCCATCTCTTCTGCCAGGCACCGTCTTAGTTTCTGACCGTAAAGCTAGCCCCTTTCTTTTTAAGGTTTCCCATTTAGGGCCCCACATCTCTCTCTTTTTATTTTATTTAAGCCCTTGAGAGATTTGTTTTATTTATTTATTTATTTTTATTTTTTTAATAGTTTATTCTACTTTACAGTGCTGTATTGGTTTTTCCATACATTGACATGAATCAGCCACAGGTGTACATGATCTCCCAATGTCAAAGCCCCCTCCCACCACCCATCCCACACCATCTCCCTAGATCATCCCGTACACCAGCCCCAAGCATCCTGTATCCTGTATTGAACATAGACTGGCACTTCATTTCTTATATGATAGTATGTATACATGTTTCAGTGCCATTCTCCCAAGTCATCTCACCCTTTCCCTCTCCCTCAGAGGCCAAAAGTCCATTCTATACTTCTGTGTCTGTTTTGTTGTCTCACCTACAGGGTCATCATTACTATCTTTCTAAATTCCATATACATGTGTCAGTATACTGTATTGGTGTTTTTCTTTCTGGCTTACTTCACTCTGTATAATCGGCTCCAGTTTCATCAATTTCATTAGAACTGAGACAAATTTATTCTTTTTAAGGGCTGAGTAATACTCCATTGTGTATATGTACCACAGCTTTCTTATCCATTCATCTGCTGATAGACATCTAGGTTGTTTCCATGTGCTGGCTATTATAAACAATGCTGCAATGAACATTGAGGTATATGTGTCTCTTTCACTTCTGGTTTCCTCGGTGTGTATGCCCAGCAGTGGGATTGCTGGGTCATAAGGCAGTTCTATTTGCAGTTTTTTAAGGAATCCCCACACTGTTTTCCATAGTGGCTGTACTAGTTTGCATTTCCACCAACAGTGTAAGAGGGTTCCCTTTTCTCCACATCCTCTCCAGCATTTATTGCTTGTAGACTTTTGGATCGCAGCCATTCTGACTGGTGTGAAATGATACCTCATTGTGGTCTTGATTTGCATTTCTCTGATAATGAGTGATGTTGAGCATCTTTTCATGTGTTTGTTAGCCATCCGTATGTCTTCTTTGGAGAAATGCCTATTTAATTCTTTGGCCCAATTTTTTGATTGGATCGTTTATTTTTCTGGAGTTGAGCTGCATAAGTTGCTTGTATATCTTTGAGATTAGTTGTTTGTCAGTTGTTTCATTTGCTATTGTTTTCTCCCATTCAGAAGGCTGTCTTTTCACCTTGCTTATAGTTTCCTTTGTTGTGCAGAAGCTTTTAATTTTAATTAGATCCCATTTATTTATTTTTGCTTTTATTTCCAGGATACTGGGAGGTGGATCATAGAAGATCCTGCTGTGATTTATGTCGGAGAGTGTTTTGCCTATGTTCTCCTCTAGGAGTTTTATAGTTTCTGGTCTTATGTTTAGATCTTTAATCCATTTTGAATTTATTTTTGTGTGTGGTATTAGAAAGTGATCTAGTTTCATTCTTTTACAAGTGGTTGACCAGTTTTCCCAGCACCACCTGTTAAAGAGACTGTCTTTATTCCATTGTATATTCTTGCCTCCTTTGTCGAAGATAAGGTGTCCATAGGTGTGTGGGTTAATCTCAGGGCTTTCTATTTTGTTCCATTGTTCCATTGATATTTCTGTTTTTGTGCCAGTACCATACTGTCTTAATGACTGTGGCTTTGTAGTAGCGCCTGAAGTCAGGCATGTTGATTCCTCCAGTTCCATTCTTCTTTCTCAAGATTGCTTTGGCTATTAGAGGTTTTTTGTATTTCCATATAAATCTTGAGATTATTTGTTCTAGTTCTGTGAAAAATACTGTTGGTAGCTTGATAGGGAGAGCATTGGATCTGTAGATTGCTTTGGGTAGTATACTCATTTTCACTATTTGACTCTTCCGATCCATGAACATGGTATATGTCTCCATTTATTAGTGTCCTCTTTGATTTCTTTCATCAGTGTTTTATAGTTTCCGATATATAGGTCTTTAGTTTCTTTAGGTAGGTATATTCCTAGGTATTCTATTCTTTTTGTTGCAATGGTGAATGGAATTGTTTCCTTAACTTCTTTTTCTACTTTCTCATTATTAGTGTATAGGAATGCGAGGGATTTCTGAGTGTTGATTTTATATCCTGCAACTTTACTATATTCATTGATTAGCTCTAGTAGTTTTCTAGTCAAGTCTTTAGGATTTTCTATGTAGAGGATCATGTCATCTGCAAACAGTGAGAGTTTTACTTCTTCTTTTCCAGTTTGGATTCCTTTTATTTCTTTTTATGCTCTGATTGCTGTAGCCAAAACTTCCAGAACTATACTCAATAGCAGTGGTGAAAGTGGGTACCCTTGTCTTGTTCCTGACTTTAGGGAAAATGCTTTCAGTTTTTCACCATTGAGGATAATGTTTGCTGCGGGTTTGTCATATATAGCTTTTATTATGTCGAGGTACATTCTTTCTATTCCTGCTTTCTGGAGAGTTTTTATCATAAGTGGATGTTGAATTTTGTCAAAGGCCTTCTTTGCATCTATTGAGAAATAAAAAGCTTTACAGACAAGCAAAAGCTGAGAGAATTCAGCACTGCCAAACCAGCTCTCCAACAAATGAGACATTTGTATTGATGTTCTGTAGAGCAAGGTGTAAAGTTGTAGGCGGCCAACGTCCAGCCTCGCCAGCTCCTCTCACGACTGTGCCTGTCTTAGGTTACCTTCCTCGGAGGTTCTTACCCGTCATTGGCTATCCAGCCACCTCTTGGGGGCTAGATGGAATCTCTCTAGATGATGAGCATGCATCTAGAACTCTTTTATTTATCTGTTTCAGTTAATCTCTTGAAGGGCTAAATTAATCCAGGGGTTTTGTGGGTGCCCAACGTGGGGCTCCTCTTCCATGACCTGGGCAAGCATAACTATTTTTTGCTGTAAGCACCTCTTGCGGGCCATGAGATTTTTCTACCTTTAACATTACAACAAGCAGAACAACAAAAATAAGCAAATAGAAGGGACTTTTAAACTAGGTAAATGGACTTTGTATCCAGTCCCATAGATCCATTGCTCCCTTTTTCACCTGTTAGTATCTCATTTAACACTGGGAAAGCTGTCAGACAAAAGCTGGGGTATCTCACATCACAGTCTATGAGCTCCAGAACACAACATCTTGATCGCTCTGACGTGGATATCAGGCTTTTGTTGGAGTCCTGTCATGGCGGATCTCAGGTGTTTGAGCTGGTTTGAAATCCTTGAGCAGAGGCTGTGGATATGTTGTTTATAACCTCGATGGTCTGAGCTTGTTGAACTCCCAGCACGGATGCTGACATTGTTGTACCCTCATGGTTGATGGCCTTGTGTGTCGTTAAACCCAGGCTTCAAAGATTTTAAAAACTGTTGCACAGCCATGGCAATGAAGAAGGTCAGTAGGGAGAGAATAGGTAATCCGATGATCACCAGGAGCAGTGTCCACCAGGGTCGCCACATTGATGATCTGAAAGGGAAAAGATCGCCTCAGGAAATTTTTGTTCTTGGGCTTTATTATTGAGTGTCTCTTTAGTCTGTTTCAGGTTTTGAAATTTGACCTCTCTCTTGTGGTGTAAATTTAAGATTACTTGCTGGCACCCATATAGGGCTGGGGTCCCCAATGGGGAATATGCATCGGAATCCTCTCCATTGTAAGGAGTGGATCAGGCCCCTTCCACTGACCAGTGATAGGGTCTTTCCATCTCACTTGTATTTCAGGTTTTATTTCTTGATTAGACCAATGTTTTTGAAAACATGGTATCGGTTCATTTTTTGAAAAATTTAAAATGTTTAAAGTAAAGAGTGCCATTCCAAGTTGCTGGTGAGGGCTTATTCCTCCTTTTGTTTTTGTAACTGAGCCTTTAAATTTTGATGGTGGCACTCAATTATGGCTTGTCCCTGGGGGTTATGTGGGATTCCGGTGTTATGATGAATGTTCCATTGTTGGAAGAATTTCTGTAAGCTCTGGCTGATGAAGCAAGGACCATTATCTATTTTTATTTGATGAGGAAATCCCAACGTTGCAAAACATTGTAAAAAGTGGCTTTGAGCATGTTTTGCTTTTTTGCCTTGTGGGCAGTGGCCCAGCAGGCATGAGAGTAAGTGTCAATAGACACAAAGACATACTTAAGTTTTCCAAAAGGGGAGTAATGGGTTACATCAGTTTGCCACAGCACATTGGGTTTTAGCCCTCAAGGGTTTACTCCTGGGGGCTGTAAAGGCGGTACTTGTAAATAAAGAAGACAGGATTTACAAGTATGTATAATTTTCTTTAATTCTCTAATAGGGATCTGTGGGAACCTTTTATGTAGCCCTCTCTAATTTATATGAGTAAGATCGTGAAGATCATAGGCATCTTGTAAGTTATAAGCTTGGATTGTAAGAGAGGCCGCTCTATCGGCCAGGGAATTTCCCATTGAAAGCAATCCAGGTAAATCTTGATGACCCCTAAGATGGTGTACATAAATGGTATATTGGGAGGTCTCCGACTAGTAGGTCTTACCCCACCTTGAGGGCACTCCTTCTTAAAGTGTCCCTCTTGTCCGCAGCCAAAGCATCGACCCGATTTTGGGGTGGTTAAGGGTCCCTTGGATGTGGTCCCCCAGAGGCCATCATAGCAGAGAGGGCCTTGGTCATCACCTCGGTAAGGGCTTCAGTCTGAGCCTGAAGGGCAGTCGAAATCAAGTGGGTCTGATGGCTTTGTGTCCCCACGTCTTTGTTGGCTATAATCCATCACTCCATAGAGCGGTCTTTCAGTCCTGCACAAGCCAACTTATGGTCTGAGTTCATCCCTTCCCAGGATAATAGCTTAACAAATTGATCTCTCAGGAGCCCTGGAGGGAATTTTCTCTGTATACTCTTTTCCACCCAATCTATGAAGGTGGAGAGGTCTTCATTATTTTTTTGAGTGATGCCCAATATAGGGGGCTCACTGGGGCCCTCCACAAGCTTTTTCCAGGCAGCCAGGCATATATCCCGTACCTGATCTGTACAAGGAGCCAGAATGGTGGCATGTTGAGGTCCCATACTCCATTGATCTGCCGTCCCTGACAACATCCCGAAAGTCACCGGGATAGCAGGATTGGCAGCTTGATTTCTTTCTGCCTAAGCATGACACGTTTCCTGAAAAAGGCACACCATTTGATATAGGTGTTGCTGGGGAGCACTGCCTTACATAGCATTTTCCAGTCCTGGGTCGTACAAGGTTGATGAGCCAGGCCCTGGAGAATAGTTTCGGCCCACGGGGAGTTTGGGCCATCCTCTGGCACTGCCTTTTTAAGCTCTTTTAAATCGTTGGCCTCCCAGGGGTTCCAGGCTGCCAGCCTATGCGCCCCAGGCTTAACATTTACAGGAAAGGCTTGAGTTGGGCTGGTAAAGGGTAGCGGGGATCCCCAAGGGTCCCCGGATAGGTTCTCCCTTTCCAAGGTGACTTCATTGTCTCTCCCACCCATGGTGCTCCTGAAACTTCCTCAAATGGGGAAGGCAGGGAGGGGGCACAGATCTCTCCCCTGGGATCCCGGTCCCGAGGCATCAGAGGAGTCTCTACTCTCTTCCACCCCTTTATCATCCCCAAAAGTCTCCCATGGCCCACTGTTCGCTCTAGAGTCTTTATTCCCTGCAGTCTCTTTTGCTATATCTTGGTCCGACATGACTTGTTCCTCATCAAACTTTTCCCATTGTTTTCCTGATTTTGAATTGGGGGCACCTGTATCAGTGACATGCTCCTCACTCCGTGAAAAGCAGAGCTTGAGGGCCAAAATAATCAGACAGAACCCTAAAGGGTGCTCTTCACTGTATTGAACCTCTCGCTGCCTAGCAAGGGTTTGCACTTGATCCCACGTGTCCCAAGAGAACAGACTGGCTGAAGCAACCCAGGGGGCCAACCGTACAATGGTCCCCCAGACCTTAATGGCCTGAGCGTCAGAAATCTCAAGTCCCCTGCTTATGAGCATATATCTCAGCACCTTGAGTGCAGGCTCAGACTTGCTGACATTATTTCCCATGTTGCCGAGAGAGAATAGAAAAAAAGTCACTGAGGACAACCACCAAAAATCCTACTGGCAGTGGTGGCGGCCAGAAAGTTGGGCTTATGGTATGCTTTTGGAACTGTTTATGTGCCTGCGTTGTTGCATGGAAATTTTCTTGCTGGGGGCGGGCACCCTAGAGGTTTCTAGCCCGTTCCATGACCCCCTTATCCTGTCACAGGAGTCTTCAAGTGGCAGGCACCCTAATGGCCTTTAAGTGCCTGACCCATGCCCACAGGGAAGATTTTAGGCCACGTCCTCAGTTAAGAAAGATTAAAGGGGAGTTTCACCCGGTCGGGCTCTAGTCACTGAGGCTTACCTGTTGCGGGGCCTTCAAAGTCCCCCAGAGAGTGGCCCTCGCCAGGACTTATCAGTTGCCTCCACAACCGTTCGCCTGTTCACCGAAACTCCTGAAAAAGGAATTAAGGACGGATCAGAAAAGAAGAGGGGAAGGAAAATAAGTCAGGAGAGTTTTTTGCCACGTCCCTCAAAAAGGAGGGGGCCCCACCTTGAAATCCAGCTTACCTCAGGCGATACTCTCTGAAGGGAGCTCCGTGCTGCGACCAGCCTAGGGTCCCTCGTCACTCCTCTTTCAGAGCCGCATGGTGTCACCACCTCCGTCCATCCGCTTCATGCCCCACGTTGGGCGCCAGTTTCTGCGGGGGTGCTCTGCAGAAAGAGAGAGGCAGTGGAACTTCCCTAAGCAAAGCCGAAGGGTCCCAAGGAGAGGTGAGCCTGCTGTCTGCCAACTCCAGCCCCTCGGTGAGCGAGAGACAATGAGACGAGACAGGGGCTCCATCTAAGCAGTTCCACTTATATAGGCAAGTAGGGGGTTTTAGGAGGGACTTTCCATAGTTGCACCAATCACATTAAAGGTCAAATCATCATGTGCCTTCATTATAACAGGAGTCTATGGAGATCACATGCTGTCCACGTGCATGGAAATCAAGAGAGCCAATCAAAAACTTTGACAGACAACATAGACCATGCCCCCATCTCTTCTGCCAGGCACCATCTTAGTTTCTGACCATAAAGCTAGCCCCTTCTTTTTAAGGTTTCCCATTTAGGGCCCCACATCGGTTGGTCATAACTTTTCTTTCAAGGACTAAGCGTCTTCTAATTTCATGGCTGCAGTCACCATCTGCAGTGATTTTGAAGCCCCCAAAATAAAGTCTGACACTGTTTCCACTGTTTCCCCACCTATTTCCCATGAAGTGATGGGACCGGATGCCATGATCTTCATTTTCTGAATATTGAGCTTAAGCCAACTTTTTCATTCTCCTCTTTCACTTTCATCAAGAGGCTTTTTAGCTCCTCTTCAGTTTCTGCCACAAGGGTGGTGTCACCTGCATATCTGAGGTTGTTGATATTTCTCCCAGCAATCTTGATTCCAGCTTGTGTTTCTTCCAGTCCAGCGTTTCTCATGATGTACTCTGCATAGAAGTTAAATAAGCAGGGTGACAATATACAGCCTTGACATGCTCCTTTTCCTCTTTGGAACCAGTCTGTTGTTCCATGTCCACTTCTAACTGTTGCTTCCTGACCTGCATATACGTTTTTCAAGAGGCAGGTCAGGTGGTCTGGTATTCCCATCACTTTCAGAATTTTCCACAGTTTCTTGTGATCTACACAGTCAAAGGCTTTGGCATAGTCAATAAAGCAGAAATAGATGTTTTTCTGGAACTCTCTTGCTTCTTCCTTGATCCAGTGGATTTTGGCAATTTGATCTCTGGTTCCTCTGCCTTTTCTAAAACCAGCTTGAACATCAGGGAGTTCACGGTTCATGTATTGCTGAAGCCTGGCTTGGAGAATTTTGAGCATTACTTTACTAGCATGTGAGATGAGTCCAACTGTGTGGTAATTTGAGCATTCTTTGGCATTTCCTTTCTTCAGAATTGGAATGAAAACTGACCTTTTCCAGTCCTGTGGCCACTGCTGAGTTTTCCAAATTTGCTACCATATTGAGTGCAGCACTTTCACAGCATCATCTTTCAGGATTTGAAACAGCTCCACTGGAATTCCATCACCTCCACTAGCTTTGTTCATAGTGATGCTTTCTAAGGCCCACTTGACTTCACATTTCAAGATGTCTGGCTCTAGATTAGTGATCGCATCATCATGATTATCTAGGTTGTGAAGATCTTTTTGTACAGTTCTTCCGTGTATTCTTGCCACCTCTTCTTAATATCTTCTGCTTCTGTTAGGTCCAGACCATTTCTGTCCTTTATCGAGCCCATCTTTGCATGAAATGTTCCCTTGGTATCTCTAGTTTTCTTGAAGAGATCTCTAGTGTTTCCCATTCTGTTCTTTCCCTCTATTTCTTTGCATTGATCGCTGAAGAAGGCTTTTTATCTCTCCTGCTATTCTTTGGAACTCTGCATTCAGATGCTTATATCCTTCCTTTTCTACTTTGCTTTTTGCCTCTCTTCTTTTCACAGCTATTTGTAAGGCCTCCCCAAACAGCCATTTTGCTTTTTTTTTCATTTCTTTTCCATGAGGATGGTCTTGATCCCTGTCTCCCATACAATGTCACGAACCTCATTCCATAGTTCATCAGGCACTCTATCTATCAGATCTAGTCCCTTAAATCTATTTCTCACTTCCACTGTATAATCATAAGGGATTTGATTTAGGTCATACCTGAATGGCCTAGTGGTTTTCCCTACTTTTTTTTTTTCAATTTAAGTCTGAATTTGGTAAAAAGGAGTTCATGATCTGAGCCACAGGCAGCACCTGGTCTTGTTTTTATTGACTGTTTAGAGCTTCTCCATCTTTGGCTGCATAGAATAAAATCGATCTGATTTCGGTGTTGACCATCTGGTGATGTCCTTGTGTAGAGTCTTCTCTTGTGTTGTTGGAAGAGGGTGTTTGCTATGGCCTGTGCATTTTCTTGGCAAAATTCTATTAGTCTTTTTAAAAATAATGGAACTGATATTAACTGTAGCTTATTGTCGCTGCAGTTACCTTTTCTTTCATGGTCAAATCACAATGATTTTTTTCTTACCAAAGAGATCCTTCTTTCCCCCTTTAATGCAGCTCTATTGGAATATAATTTACTTAACATGTAACTTCTTCATTTAAGGCATACAATTCAGTGCTTTTTAAAGTATGTTCACAGAGCTGAGTAACCATCATGTGTGCCTGCTTAGTCCCTTCAGTCATGTCCAGCTCTTTGCAACCCTATGGACTTTAGCCCACCATGCTCCTCTGTCCATGGGATTCTCCAGGCAAGAATACTGGAGTGGGTTTCCATTTCATTTTCCAGAAACCATAGCAGTAATCTAATTTCAGATATATACTTTTATTTTACTTCATTAAAGAAATGTTTTCAAGTGTCATCAATAAAGTAACATGTACCCGTACTTTAAGAATAAATGAGACTCTATCTATTTCTGTTTTGTAAATTACTTCATTTGTATCATTTGTTTTAGATTCCAGGTATACACACTACTATATTTATAGATAATCAACAAGGTCCTACTGTATAGCACAGGAAACTACACTCAGTATCTTGTAAGAATCTATAAGGGAAAATACTCTGAAAAAGAATATATATGTATATGTATGTGTATAACTAAACCACTTACCTGTACACCTGATAGTAATACAACATTATGTTCTATGAAAAACAAACAAACAAACTGAGGCTGACATTCTGTGTGAGGTTAGCCATCCTGCGTGTGATGTGTGTCAGGCTCTGCCTATGTCCAGCACATAGTAGCCAGCATATATAATATCAGACAGTAACTATAACCGTCATGTGAGTTAGTGTTCTGTATCATTGCCATCTCCTTATGCTGGATGCATTTCTCCCTTGCATTTATATGCTTCCTCATGATGTGGTGTCCTGGACTGATTCTGAATTTTTGTGTATTTTGAAATGGACATTTGGATTACAAAAACATACATTTAAGACCTCACTCATCACTGTATTGAAGCTTTTTTTTTGGCCTAGAAAAAAGTAATATTTCCATTTCTCTTTATGTCTGATTGTTTCTTTTTTATGTTTTTTTTTTAAATTTTATTTTTACTTTATTCTACTTTACAATACTGTATTGGTTTTGCCATACATTGACATGAAGCAGCCACAGGTGTACACGAGCTCCCAATCCTGAAACCCCTCCCACCTCTCACCCCATATCATCTCTCTGGATCATCCCCGTGCATATGGAATCCTGAATAAGCTATGCAAAGCATGTGCTAAGTCGCTTCCAGTCGTGTCCAACTCTTTGCAACCCTACAGACTGTAGCCTGCCAGGCTCCTCTGTCCATGGGATTTTCCAGGCAAGAATACTGAAGTTGGTTGTCATTTCCTTCTCCCAGGTATCATCCTGACCCAGGGATCTAAACTGAGTCTCTTATATCTCAGGTGTTTTCTTTACCACTAGTGCCATTGGGGAAGCTCTTCAATATATATGAAGTACTAGATGAACTATATGATAGTTTTCTTTAATTTTAAACATGCATAAAAATGACCCTGGATTGTGCTCAGGTCTTATTTATTTATTTTTCTATTATGTTTGATCACAGGATACTGAATATAGTTCCCAGTGCTATGGAGCAGGACTTTGATAAACAATGGGTTTATAGTATTCTCTATATAATAGCTGGCATATGCTCATCTCAAACTGCCTCTTTCCCTTGACCACCACAAATCTGTTCTCTATGTCTATGAGTCTGTTTCTGTAAATAAATACCTTTGTGTTGTATTTTAGATTCCACGTATAAGTGGCATCATGTGATATTTGTTTTTCTCTGACTTACTTCACTTATATGATAATCTCTATGTTCATCCATGTAGCACAAATAGCATTGCTTCTTTTTTATGATGGAATAGTATTCTATTGTATATGCGTACAGCATCTTCTTAATCTATTCATCTGTTTGATGGACACAGGTTGTTTCTTGGCTATTGTAAATACTGTTGCTATGAACATAGGGGTGCATGTTCATAGTTTTAGGAGTGTGAGTTATAGTTTTCTCTGGATGTATGTCTGGGAGAGCAATTAGTGGACCATACAGAAAGACCTACGTTTATCTCTCCTTGGCTTTTTTATTTCTTTTTCAGGGCATTAATGCAAGTCTCCTCACTTATCTTTCTGTCCTCAGTCTATCAGTTCTGGCCCAGCTTCCAGAGAGGTCTCTTGGAAGACTTCTTCTGAAGGCATGTGTGGTCCTCAGGTTCCCACATGGTTCTCCAGCTTGTTCAATATATATGTTTCTAAATTCACCAACAACCATTTGTGGAAAACCTACTGTGACAAGGAGATTCAGTGAGAATACAGTGGTACTCGTGATCCATTTCCAAAAATATTCATCATATAAATAGAGAATACAATTTAACCTACTCCCTCATCTGACTTAGCATTTGAGAGCAAGAGTGATACCTTATTCATCTTTGTGTGCCCAGCATCTATGCCTAATTCAGATTTTGGGTATGGTGCATATTTGAAAACTTCTTTGAAGAACTATGTAACTGTATTCAATTCCTCTTATTTAAATAGTTAAGAGTATTTACATGTGATAGCAATTGGATAGCTCTCATTGACTGAATGCCTAATATGGGTGAAACAATTTCCATACTTTATCTCATTCTCATAAAAACCTTACAAAGAAGGTAAAACTCATGCAATTAGGAAGCTTTCCAAGACTTTGTGAAGCATCAGTGGTGTCTGAATTCAGAGTTCCCAGCTTCCAAAGTCTTTCCAGAAAGACATCAAATGGTAAAATGATAACAGTATTAATCAAGTTAATTTAATGTATGAGTTGGTAATTATTCTTGATTCACATAGATGTATGATGAATATCACTCCCCCAAAGAAGCTTCCCTGGTGGCTCAGAGGTTAAAGCGTCTGCCTCCAATGCAGGACACTTGGGTTCAATCCCTGGGTTGGGAATATCCCCTGGAGAAGGAAATGGCAATCCACTCCAGTATTCTTGCCTGGAGAATCTCATGCACAGAGAAGCCTAGTAGGTTACAGTCCACGGGGTCCCAAAGAGTCAGACATGACTGAGCGACTTCACCTTCAGGCAAAACCAAAAGGGAAAAATACACAGAGGCACCATTCTGAGCAAAAGTTGAAATTATTATTTTCACTACGAGTGTGCCAATATGTATCAGAAACTTGAGTTTTTAGTAAATGAGACAGAAGTATACAAAAAAGAAGACTCATGGTATCTGTTACTGTTTAATAAGGGAAGCTTTCAATTTTTTTTTTTTTTCCAGAACAAGGTTTCTTAAGTTTTAACTTGCTAAAGAATCACCTGGAGATCTTGTTAAAACACAGTTTACACAAACTTAATACCCAGAGTTTCTGATTTAGGATGGAGTCTGTGGATTTGCATGTCTAGTAAGCTCAGAGTCATGACAGTTGCTGTGGTTTGAGGACCACATTCAGAAAATCACTGCTTAGAAGTAAAGCCCTCTGAGGTTCATGCCACACAGGCCTCAAGATTCCCACTGCTTTGTTTCCATGCCTCTGGTGAGCTAGAATTAATTCAGATCTAGATTCCTAGAAAGGTTTGTACTAAGAACGTTTATATACTTGCTTTACATTGACCCAAGAGATCTTCTAGTTCCAGGGATCTAATCCATGTCCTTGGCATTGCAGGCACATTCTTTAACATCTGAGCCACCAGGGAAGCCCTAACTATATTTATATTTTATATTGCAATATAACATAACACACCATTAAGGATAATTACTGTATGTTTTACGGATTAATTCACTGGATCACAGAGGGCCAGGGTGATGTGATCTCTAATGGGCCTGTAGTTACAAGATTTTCAATTTGAATTTAGCAACTGATGCTTCACTTTCTTTTCTTTTAATGGAATAAGCTGTGGTTTCTAAGGAGATAATAGAATATCTCCTAATCTTGGCTGTGGTCTTAGGCACAGGAGGAGCCTTTGGAACTCATCAGAGGTCATCTGATGGCAATGGTGCTCCATTTGGACCCTGTGGGCCAAATAAAATAACATACACCAGGGGTCCAGAGAAGTGTGTCCTGCAGATACTCAAAACACCTCTAGGGCCTTTTCTGGGGCATTACATCCAGCCCTTTGACTTTTTTTGTTTATTGAGCCATATTTTTGCATCATAAATTTAATGTGATTAAATTGATCAGTCCAGTGGGTTTTAGTACATTCACACTGTTGTACAACCATCATCATACCTGTTGTAGATTATTTCAACACCCAGTACACATTAGCCACCATTCCCCAGCCCCAGTGTCCAGTCCAATCCCTCTACCAGCCACTAATGCACTTTCTAGCTATATAGTGTTGCCTTATTGGGACCTTTCACATAAGTGGAATCACTCAGTGTATGATCTTCTGTGACGGACTTTTTTCACTTAACACAATGTTTTCAAAGTTCAAGTTTCACCTCTGTTGTAGTATGTATCTGCACACCATTCCTTCCCTAATAATATTTTACTGTAATACATATTTTGTCCTTTAGTTGATGAGCACTTGAGTTGTTTCCATTGTGGGCTGTTTATGAATAAGACTCCTGTGAACATTCATGCACAGATTTTTATGTGGACATGTGTTTTCCTTTCTACAGAGTATGTACCTGTGAATGAAATTATTGGGTCCTGTTCCCTTTTTAAGGTTTTTTATTTTGAAATAATTTACAGCAAATTGGAAAAAAAAGTTCCCAAATGTCCTGTGTACTTTTTACCCAGTATCCCACAATGGAAACATTTTACATAACAGTGATGCAATATCATAATCAGGACATTTTATAAACTACACAGAACTATTCTGATGCCTCTATTTTGACATGCATTGATGTGTGTGCATGTGTGTGTGGTTCTGTGCAGTTTATCACTTGCATGCTGCTGCTGCTAAGTCACTTCAGTCGTGTCCGACTCTGTGCGACCCCATAGACGGCAGCCCACCAGGCTCCGCTGTCCCTGGGATTCTCCAGGCAAGAACACTGGAGTGGGTTGCCATTTCCTTCTCCAATTTTCCTGTAAGAAACGAAGCGCCAATCTATGTTCAATGTAGGATGCAGGATGCATGGGGCTGATGCACAGGATGATTCAAGTAGAGGATGTGGGGTGGGAGGTGGGAGGGGCTTCGGCATTGGGAGATTGTGTTCACCTATGGCTGATTCGTGTCAATGTATGGCAAAACAAATACAGTATTATAATTTAAAAAAGAAAGAAAGAAAGAAAGAAAGAAAGAAAAGTGAAAGTATCACTTGCAAATATTTGTGTACTCACCACCATAACCAAGATGCATAATTACTGTCATTAAAAGATGAAACCTCATGCTATCCATTTAAGGGCACACCCATCTTCCCCCATCCCTAACCTCTAAGGAACACGAATCTGTTTCCATCTTCAGTAACCTTTTTTAAAGTAATGAAAATGTTACAGAATGTGTGTCTATTTTCAGGCTGTAGGAGCTATATGCAGACTGGGACATCAAAAGATCTATTTTCTAATTTAATTCCCTGACACATTTTTTGAACTAATTTCAGCAATGCAATCAGTTTTAACAATTTCTTTTTTTCTTTTCTTCACTGAAACCAGGCCAAGGAAGAGTCCCTCAAATCTACTGCACAAGAGGTTTGATAAACTTAATTAAATAAGTGGCTGTTAATGCAAAATGCTTTACAAGCATTTATTTAATTACTAGAATTAATTTGATCTTATTTATATCTGTAGGCTGTGTATGTAGATCTGCTACTAAATTTACAATCGTGGTAAATAGATTGTTAGGGACAGAGGAAGGGAGGAAAAAATAGCATGGAAACATTTTTAAGGGCTGAAAAATATGTACTGAGTAAATTTCTTGCCTATTTCTACAGTTTTACAATAGGAATATAAATGGTGGGGCAGAGAAAGTATTGTTCTGACCTTGGTACTTGAAAAGGTGAGGTCTAAATAAAACTATTTTTCTCCCTGAATACTACCATTATCTTTAATGAAAGTGGGCATCACAAGGACATTTCAAATTGTTCCTTAGGTAATAAATTAGTTGCCAGAACTAGACTCAGAATATTTTCCTTAAATATGAAAACACAGATCCATCTGCCCTGTCTAGCTACATAATACATCTGTTTATATTAATATAAAAATCTATTCTAAAGAGTCTTAATAGGTCTATCATTGTCCTTTTCATCAAAGAATACATACCTTTGGGTGTATCTGTTATATTAGACCTTTAATTGTAGCATGAGCATTTACTAGTTGATGTTTTTAGTGGTGACAATCTTTTTATTAAAATTTATTTTACAAAGTATAGTTGATTTACAATGTATAAATTTCTGCTGTATAGCAAAGTAATTCATATATATATATATATATATATATATATATATACACACACACACATATACACATTATTTTTTTCATATTCTTTTCCATTGTGGTTTATTATAGGATATTAAGTAGAGTTCCCTGTGCTATATATAGTAGGACCTTGTGGTTTATTCATTCTTTATATAATAGTTTATATAATAGTGTGTATCTGCTAATCTTAAACTCCTAATCCACTGCAACCCATCTCCCCTTTGACAACCACTGGTCTGTTCTCTTTTTCTGTGAGTCTTTTTTTGTCTTGCAGATATGTTCATTTGTGTCATATTTTAGATTCCACATAGAAATGATATCATATGGCATTTATCTTTCTTTGTTTGACTTTTTAACTTAGTATGATAATCTCTAGATCTATCCAGTATTTCTGCAAATGGCATAATGTCATTCTTTTTCATGGCTGAGTAGTATTAATGGAGACAAATCTTGATCCTGGTAGAGCTTCTTTTGGTTTCCCTTCATGCTTCCATCTTCTTCCCAATATGAAATGAAATGGTTCTCATATCAGTTCAGTTCAGTCGCTCAGTCGTGTCTGACTCTTTGTGACCCCATGAATTGTAGCACACCAGGCCTCCCTGTCCATCCCCAACTCCTGGAGTTCACTCAGACTCACGTTCATCGAGTCAGTGATGCCATCCAGCCATCTTATATAGATGACTTCTAATGACCATTTAGATCTTGTAAAAGACACACCAGGTCATTCCATATGCAGTTGATAGAGGTTTCTTTATTTTTAGCTTGAATGGGTTTTGCAGAGAATAAGGAAACTGCCATAAAATTGCTCACGTTAGGGTCAATTCAATCTTTAGAAGCAATCGTGACACTCATCTAATATTCATTAAATGTTTACCTTTTAGATTTAGAGAAAAGTTCTTATGCTTTTGGAACTTAAGATCTATCACCAAAAGGTGAATCCAAGGATTACCGTACACAGTGAAAAATAGGATTGAAATGAATGAGGCTCCAGTGGTCAGAGAGGAAGACTTTGTAACTCAGGCTGGATAAAGGGAGATTTTCTAGAGGAAGGACTCTGAGATTTAGTCCCAAAGGTCACACATCTCATGCATCCACATGTGACTATGTTGTGTCACTGTGCCCAAGCTCCTCTCTGCCTAGAAGGGCCTATCTGATTCAGCAAGGTAACACCTACTCAACTTTTAAAATTTAGCTTGAAGTTGGTAACCATGATAGTGTCTCTCCTACCTCTTCAGGAAAAAAAAAAAATCTTATAATTATGTAAAATATGTATACAACTCTCCACTAAAACCAACCAAAAATATGTTGAAACAAGTCTTATTTCTATTCCTCCCCACTTCCCTCTTGCTCCTTTTACATCACTTTTTTAAAAGAATGTGGTTATTTTGTGAAGCAAAAACACAAATTTGTACCTCCTTTCCTATGCAAACGTTAGCATTTTATGCATGCTTTATTCCACTTTGCTTTTCTCTCATAACCATATATTCTGGAGCTCGTATTGTAGAATTATGTGCAAAGCTTCATTCATTTTCAAAATCACCTATATTCTATGGTATGAATATACCACAGTTTAGTCCCCAGTACAGGGACATTTAGATGGTTCTCTCATTTTGCTGGTATAAATGGTGTAAAAATATCTTTAAGAATGCATTTTGTCTTAGCCAGCTCTGCCTCCTATGGCAAAATGCCATAGAATGGGTGACCTGAATAGCAGACATTTATTTCTCACAGTTCTGGAAGTTGGAAAGTCCAGGATCAAGATGCCAGCTTATTTGATTCCTAATGATAGCTGTCCTCTGACTTGTGAATGGCCTCCTGCCTGCTCACTGTGTCTTGTCAGAGAAAGAAAACTCTCCTGTCTCTCTTCTTGTTCTTATAAGGGCACTAATCATATTGTGATGGCTCTACACTTATGATATCACATAGACCTAATTACTTCTCCCAGAGGCCCTAATTCCTAATACTATCACATTGAAAGAATAGGGCTTCAAAATATGAATTTAAGATGTCCTCAGTCAGTCTATAATACATTTTAAAATGCTGGGAAAGAACAGTGTTTCTTAAAAAAAAAAATATATATATATATGTATATATATATGTGTATATGTATATATATATATATATACATATTTGGCTTTGCCACATCTTAGATTTGGCACAGAGGATCTACTTCCTCAACCAAGGATCAATCCAGGGTTCCCTGCATTGGGAGCATGGAGTCTTAGCCACTGGACCACCAGAGCAG
Source organism: Nanger dama (assembly GCA_917880005.1). Taxonomy (NCBI): domain Eukaryota; kingdom Metazoa; phylum Chordata; class Mammalia; order Artiodactyla; family Bovidae; genus Nanger; species Nanger dama. The sequence continues at coordinate 60,555,481 of CAKJTW010000004.1, read as the reverse complement.
TTCCATGGCCAGTGATACTTGAACCAAAGTGAGATTTTTAGGTCAAAGAGTAAATCCCATGTATTTTTGTTAATGCTAAATTTCACACTTAGCATTTACACAATTTTTATGGCCCTTATCCATATATTGGAGTGTGTTTTCTCTCCACATACTGGAATATGTTCTTTATCTTTTGTATTACTGCTAACTTGATATGTGAAAAATGACAAGTTTTGATTAGCATTTATTCTATTGTGAACAATGTTAGATATATTTTCCCTTCTTTTAGGTTTCTTTGCATTTATTTTCTTGTGAACTGCCTGTTCTTATCTTCAACCTATGTTTCAATGTATTGTTAATTTTTCATTTTTATCTTAATTTTTAAAGTATATAAGAAATGTTAATACTTTATGATATAAATTATATTTCCCAGTTTGTCAATCTGTCTTTTTAATTTATTTATGTTATCTGAAAATTGTTTCATTAAAAAGTTTTTATATAAATAAGTTCGTCCATATTATTTTTATTGCTTTTGGATTTTGAATTATTGTCAGTTAAGTTTTTGCCATTTCCAGTTTGTAAAGAAATTCTTTCTTGTTTTCCTCTAATACATGTATATATTTGCTTTTTTGGTATTTAAATTCTTTGCTTGGAATTTTATCCTGGTCTGCAGTGTGAAGAGTGGAACCAGTTTTACCTTTTACTATGCATCTTCCCAATTTTCTAAGAAACACTTATTAAAGAGTAATTTTTCCCTTATTGATTTGTGCTGCCTTCCTTTCAGTCAGTTCAGTCATTCAGTTGTGCCTGACTCTTTGTGACCCTATGGACTGTAGCACGCCAGGCTTCCCTGTCCATCACCAGCTCCTGATCAAACTCATGTCTGTTGAGTCAGTGATGCTGTCCAACCATCTCATCCTCTGTCATTCCCTTCTCCTGTCTTCAGTTTTTCCCAGAATCAGGGTTCTCCAGTGAGTCAGTTCTTAACATCAGGTAGCCAGTTTCAGCATCAGTCCTTCCACTCAATATTTAGGACTGATTTCCTTTAGGATGGACTGGCTTGATCTTGCAGTCCAAGGGATACTCAAGTGTCTTCTCCAATACCACAGTTCAAAAGCATCAATTCTTCAGCTCTCAGCTTTCTTTATTGTTCAACTCTCACATCCATACCTGACTACTGGAAAAATCATAGCTTTGACTAGATGGACCTTTGTGGGCAAAGTAATGTCTTTGCTTTTTAATATGCTGTCTAGGTTGGTCATATCTTTTCTTCCAAGGAGCAAGCGTTTTTTAATTTCATGACTTCAGTTGTGCCTTCCCTTCAGTTCAGTTCAGTTCAGTTCAGTCACTCAGTCGTGTCCAACTTTTTGCGACCCCATGAATCACAGCACACCAGGCCTCTCTGTTCATCACCAACTCCCCAGAGTTCACTCAGACTCACATCCATCGAGTCTGTGATGCCATCCAGCCATCTCATCCTCTGTCGTCCCCTTCTCCTCCTGCCCCCAATCCCTCCCAGCATCAGAGTCTTTTCCAGTGAGTCAACTCTTCGCATGAAGTGGCCAAAGTACTGGAGTTTCAGCTTTAGCATCATTCCTTACAAAGAACACCCAGGGTTGATCTCCTTTAGAATGGACTGGTTGGATCTCCTTGCAGTCCAAGATGCATTCCCTTATCATATACTAAATTTCCCTGTGCACCTGGATGTCTTCTGGATATTCTGTTCTGGCCATTGTTCTCTTGTTTGATGCAGTCATTCATCATCCATCCACGTTTGATGCAGAGCCAGTAGAACTGACCTCACCACTTTTTTTTTTCAGTGTTTTCCTTGCTCAATTGACTTGCTTATTTCTTCTATCAAATGAGCATGATAATCAATTTGTCTAGAACAAATAAACAAAACAAGCACACAAACTGAACATCTAATGGTCTCTTGGTTAAACTTGTGTTAAATATACACATTAATTATGAGAGAAATTTTGTCTTAAGAGGATGTTCAAGTGTATTTGTATTTTTAGGCATGTGCTATAGTTTCCTTATTTTGCTGTTAGATGTTTCTCATAAAATTTACACTTGGAGATCTTCCTTTCTCCTTTCCTGACTTTCTGACTTTCTTCCTTCCTTCTTGCCTGTTTTTCTTTCTTCTTGTCTTCTCTTTCCTTCTTTTGTGTCTTCTTCATTTGTTCCTTCATTCATTCTTTCCTTCCTTCCCTTCAGTGTCATAAAGGAGTGTCCTCTATTAATATTTTTAAACTAAGTTTGCCTGTATAGATGAAAGTTTTTGATTTCCATATGTTAATTTTATGGCTTACAGCTTTTGTTTGTACTAATTTTACATTGATTATTTTAGTGTTTCTGGATATATAACATGATAATCCACAAAGAGTATTATTTCTTCCTTTCTAGTTTGTATGCCTCTAGTTTTTTTCTTATCTAATTTCTATGGCTGAAACTCTAACACAATCTAAAATATGCTTGCTTTTATTCTTCTTCTGACCTGAATGAGAAATTCTAGGAAGTGTTTTTACATTAATTATCTTTTAAATGAGTGGAGAGATAATATCCTTTTTCTTCCTTTTATGATAAACCTATTTCTTTATCTATGCTAATAAATTTCTTAACATTGAACCTACTTGCATTTTTGAACTAAGTCCCTATTTGGTTTTTATGTTCTTTCTAAATATTGTATTGAGCTTCATTTGCTCCTATTTTTGTATTTTTTAAACCTGTACTTATAATTAAGTCTGCAATTTTTCTCTTTTGGTGTGATCTTTGTCAAGTTTTAGAATCACCTTTATGCTTATTTCATATAGCACATTTGGAAGATTTTTGGAGAAATATAAGTAGCATTAGAATTATCTGCTCTTTAAAGGATTCTCTTGAGGAAACATTGGATACTGCTGTATTTTTCCTTGAGGAGCTCTTTAAATGATTTTTCTCTTTATTTTTAAGTGTTGATCTTTTAAAAGTATCTATTAAAATTTTCCATCTGAATCAGGATTAATTTTGATGAGTTTGAGACCCTGAATTACTTGAGATCAGAACAATAACTCTTTTGTTTAGTTTTCTCAAAGGCCAGAGTTATTAAAAATTAGTAGTTGTACAGTAAATGTGTATAGAGTATTTGTTACACAATGCACTGGCAAGTGGTAAAGAAAGAACAATTCAATCAGCAAGTGTCATATTTGTGCTTCCTGGAAGAGTTGGTGGACTAAACATGTGTATTTACCTTCATCTCCTTCTAATACGTCACATAATTGATTTTTTAATGGTCCTGTCAGCAGCTGATCATAGAAACATCTTGTCTCTTACCAGCTCTTAACCTTCAACTTTAATAACAAGGTGATCATAAAAGATCTAAAGTGCACCTGGCCAGAAGTTAGGGAAGCAAAAGGAGGAGTTAGCCTATCTGGAGTAATAGTTGGCTTGGCTCCCCATATTTACAACTAAAGTAGGCAGATAAGTGACAATGTGTACTATCTGCAATAGCACTCCATGCCCTACATTGAACTCAGAAATATAACATGAATGTGTTTGCAGTGTCATTTCTGCGTTCCAAATCTAATGAAAAATATTCCTCTAAATGATAAACTCTAGCAATGCCAAGAGAGAAGCCCTAAAGACATTAACATGATTTCTTACTAAGTTGTCCAGCCATTAACCCTACAATAAAGTCCACAGAAAGCAAACCACAAACATTTGCTAAGTACTAACAATCAGTATTTTGGAGACCACTGTTAAATGCAACTGGTCTACAAAAGATTACCTGGCATTCCAGAAAAAGTCTAGCATAACTGATAAAATAGAGACCAAAAAGAAACGCAAAACAAGGATACTAACTAAACACATGAACACACACACACATACACACACACTGCTACCTTGGAGGAAATAATGTACACAGAGAGAAGAAAATTTAAAATTAAAAGACTTCTAGTCAATACTTTCAGAGATTTTAGAAATATATCAAGAATTGTTTGCTATTAAAAAAAAAAAAGAAGAATACTCAGAGGTGCCGAGGATGCAGGGAAAGACTCTAGGGAATTTAAAAATGCTGCAAGTAAACTAGCCAAAACCCAGAAATAATCTAAATTGTTTTCAATAGGTTGAAAATGTCTTTCAATAGGTTAATTGTTTAACAAACTGTGATGTCTATACCATGGAACACACTACTCACAAATTAAGCATAAATAAACTGTGGGCTTATGAAATAACTCGAACAGATTTCAAAGAAATTATGCTGAGATAAAAATTTAGTTTCAAGAGGGAACGCCCAGTGTAAGAGTTAGAGGATGACCAGAGGAAACAGCTATATGCCAGGTGGAAAGCATACTAGGCCAAATTGCTACAAGTCTGAAAGATCCAGAAGATAATTTGTCAAAGAAGTTGAAATCCACAGAATATCTGAAATGCCCAAATATTTAATTATTATGACATATTTTCTAACATATACAAAAAGATAACATAATATAGTTTTCCCCCATGTACCCTCCCATCTGTTTCAACATTTATTTTTACAGTGTCAAAGTGGTTTCTATTAGCTCCTTTTTTTTTTCTTGGAGCATTTTAAAAACACTGTGGACATAATCATTTTATTACAAATCCCTAAGCATGTAGGGATTTGTAACAAAGACTAAATTCTTACTTATAAAATATAATAACACTACCATCATCATACCCCAAATTAAAAATACTTCAGTTCAGTTTAGTTCAGTTGCTCAGTCATGTCAGACTCTTTGCGACCCCATGGACTGCAGCACACCAGGCTTTTCTGTCTATCACCAACTCCCAGAGCCTGTTCAAGCTCATGTCCATCGAGTCAGTGATGCCATCTAACCATCTCATCCTCTATCATCCCCTTCTCCTCCTGCCCTCAATCTTTCCCGGGATCAGGGACTTTTCCACTGAGTCAGTTCTTTACATCAGATGGCCAAAGCATTGGAGTTTCAGCTTTGGCATCAGTCCTTCCAATGAATATTCAGGACTGATTTCCTTTGGGATTGACTGGTTTGATCTCCTTGCAGTCCAAGGGATTCTCAAGAATCTTCTCCAATACCACAGTTCAAAAGCATCAATTCTTTGGTGCTCAGCTTTCTTTATAGTCCAACTCTCATGTGAATCCATACCTGACTCCTGGAAAATCCATAGCTTAGACTAGATGGACCTTTTAAGCTTTCATTCCAATTCTGAAGAAAGGCAATGCCAAAGAATGTTCAAACTACTGCACAATTGCATTCATCTCACACTCTAGCAAAGTAATGCTCAAAATTCTCTATGTCAGGCTTCAACAGTACATGAATCATAAACTTCTAGATGTGCAAGCTGGATTTAGAAAAGGCAGAGGAACCAGAAATCAAATTGCCAACATCTGTTGGATCATTGAAAAAGCAAGAGAATTCCAGAAAAACATCTACTTCTGCTTTATTGAATACGGTAAATCCTTTGACTGTATGGATCACAACAAAATGTGGAAAATTCATCAAGAGATAGGAATACCAGACCACCTCACTTGCCTCCTGAGAAATCTGTATTCAGGTCAGGAAGCAACAGTTACAACTTGACGTGGAACAACAGATTGGTTCCAAATTGGGAAAGGAATATTCCTAGGCTGTATATTGTCACCCTGCTTATTTAATTTATATGCAGAGTACATCCTGCAAAATGCCAGACTGGATGAAGCACAAGCTGGAATCAAGATTGTTGGGAGAAATATCAATAACCTCAGATATGCAGATGACACCACCCTTATAGAAGAAAGCGAAGAACTAAAGAGTGTCTTGATGAAAGTGAAAGAGGAGAGTGAAAAAACTGGCTTAACACTCAACATTCAGAAAACTAAGACCGTGGCATCCAGTCCCATCACTTCATCGCAATTAGATGGGGGAAACAATGGAAACAGTGACAGACTTTATTTTCATGGCTCCAAAATCACTGCAAATGGTGACTGCAGCCATGAAATTAAAAAAAAAAAAAAAAGAAGAAGAAGAAGAAGAAGAAGAAGAAAACATTTCAAGATAACTTAAGAAGTGTTTTAAATTTTGATTGGCTGTGTTAGTTGGTAGAAAACTGCTGTATAGCACAGGGAGCTCAACTTTGCACTCTTTGACAACTGTGGGGGGGTGGAATGGGGGTCTGTGGGAGGGTAGTTCAAGAGAGAGAGGCTATATGGACAGGGAGGCTTGGCGTGCTGCGATTCATGGGGTCGCAAAGAGTCTGACACGACTGAGTGAACTGAACTGAACAGCTGACTTACGTAGTTGTACAGCACAGATCAGTGCAACATTGTAAAGTAGTTATACTCCAATTAAAATTTAAAACATAAACATGCTTCTACATCAAAAAAATACTTCAAGATAGCAAATCCAATTTAAATATTTCTGGTTCTCTTAATTTTTTTATTTGCTTTTTTTGGAATCAGAATCCTAACAATGTCTGCAGATAGTGTTGGACTGATGTGTCTCCTGCATCCCTATTCTTTTTTGCCATTTATTTGTTGAATAAAATGACTCATATTATCCTAGATTCTGGATTTAGCTGTTTGTATTCTTTTGGATATAATAGGATCTTTATCTCTTACTATAGATTTCTTTGTCTCTTACTGTAAATTCCCTGGTGGCTCAGATGGTAAAGCATTTGCCTGCAATGTGAGAGAGCAGGGTTTGATCCCTGGGTCAGAAAGATCCGCTGGAGAAGGAAAGGGTAACCCACTCCAGCATTCTTGCCTGGGAAATCCCATGGATCCTGGTAGGCTACAGTCCAAGGGGTTGCAAAGATTCAGACATGACTGAGTAACTTCACTTTTTTTTTTTTCTTCTAGTGTTTAAATCTTAGTACTTGATTAGATTTTCCTTCAGATTTTGGGCAAGAATATATCTGAGGTGGTTGTTGTTCAGTTGCCAGGTCTCCTGTCTGACTCTTTGTGACCCCAAGGACTGCAGCACACCCGCCTACCTGTCCCTCACCAGCTCCCAGAGTTTGCCCAAGTTTATGGCCATTGAAACTGTGATGCCATCCAACCATCTCCTCCTCTGTCACCCTCTTTTCATTCTGCCTTTAGTCGTTCCCGGCATCAGAGTCTTTCCCAATGAGTGCTCTTTGCATTTGGTTGCCAAAGTATTGGAGCTTCAGCTTCAGCATCAGTCCTTTTAATGAGAATTTAGGGTTTATTTCCTTTAAGATTAGCTGGTTTGATCTCCCTGCAGTCCAAGGGACTCTCAAGAGTTTTCTCCAGCACCACAATTTGAAAGCATCATTTTTTTGGTGCTCAGCCTTCTTTACAGCCCAACTCTCACACATGTAGATGACTACTGGAAAGATCATAGATTTGACTATGGGGACCTTTGTCAGCAAAGTGATGTTTTTGCTCTTTAACCCATTGTCTAGGTTTGTCATAGCTTTCTTGCAAGAATAAATCATCTAATTTCATGGCTGCAGTCACCACGAAATTTGCAATGATCTTGGAGCCCAAGAAGAGAAAATCTGTGACTACTTCTACCTTTTGCCCTTCTATTTGCCTTGAAGTGATGGGACCAGATTCCATGGTCTTAGGTTTTTTGATATTGAGTTTTAAGCCAGCTTTTTCACTTTTCTTTCACCCTCAGTGAGAGACTCTTTAGTTCCTCTTTGCTTTCTGCCATTAGAGTGGTATCATTCACTGTCTGAGCTTGTTGATATTTCTCCTGGCAATCTTGATTCTTGCTATCTTAGGTAGTGCTGTGCATTTTTAAAAACTGGACCATTATTGCTTTACTCTGTTTTGTTAATTTCTGCTGTATAGCAAAGTCCATCACCCATGTATACATATATCCCCTGTATTCTGAATTTCCACCTGTATATTTCTATTGCCTCTCCTTCACAGATATCTTAATAATCACTTTGGCGATGTTGAGGTTGATCAATGATGAGTTTGGGCATTATTAACTTAAGCCATCTGCTGAAAAGATCCCATCAACTTTTCATCTAATAATTTAGCAATTCTTGATGATCATTTTCTAATTCTTTATTTCATTGGTTATTATAAAGGATGGTTTTCAATTTCTATTATTGCTTTTTTACTTTCTGGATTTGGTTATTCACTAATGACGTTTTTCATGTACTGTTAGATGACCATCATATACAGTACATACAGGAAAGACAGGATATTATCTATATTCTTTTCAGTTTTCAGAATATGATTTTATTCTTTAGCAACCCCCTAGAGATTAACTAATGGATATAAGTATCAGTAGACAGATAGATGGTAGGTAAATAAACAGTGAGCTAATATATTTTATATTTTCAAATATACACAAACAGTGATTATTCTTTTTGATTCTCAGATTATTTCATCACATTGTTTCCTGTGCCATATTTGAGATAACTCCAACTTTTGATAGCTTTCTTGCTTTTTTTCTGGAAATGCAAGGCATTCTAATTTTATCCTGATACAAACAAGGACTCTATAAAACCCTTCTTCCTTTTAGTGAAAAACTGTACTTAGAGATCACAGTCACTAGATTGTTTCTAGTAGTTTCACTTATATTTTCACAAAAGTGAAAATATATTGTTAAACATTTATGAGTTTATAGTGCTATTACCAACTCAAATTGCCACTGCAGAGTTTTATGTATTTTTGCATTTTATATTTCATCTTTTATGTTAAAAGATTTAGTCTGTTGTCAGTAGCATAATTAGTTATTAACTTTTTCTTGATATATATAACAGTTTAATAAATCCTTAGCAGTATTAATTAATGATAAGGCTAGTTAATATATTTTAAGATTTTTATTATGTTTAATTTTTTTATGATAGTTATACCCTCTGTTTGATAGTGAAAGTGTTAGTCACTCAGTCATGTCAGACCCTTTGCAACACCATAGACTGTAGTCCACCAGCCTCTTCTGTCCTTGGAATTCTCCAGGCAAGAACATTGGAGTGGGTAGCCATTCCCTTTTCCAGGGCCTCTTATCAACCCAGGGACTGAATTGCATGCAGATTCTTTATGGTCAGAACCATTAGAAAAACTCTACTGTTTACTAGTAGTTATATTATTGTTTTAACTTCAAACATGTTTAAATCCATGAGTTCATAATAAAACTAAAAATATTCTAACTGGTCATTTCTGGAGGATACTAGGAACCACTTCAATATTTTGAAACTGATGAATTAAAGGGATAACATCAAGTATTTATCTTGCTTTTCCCCTGCAATCTTGTAGTTTAGAGAAACCAACTAGTTGATGGCTGATAATTTATTTGTGTCAAATGTTCCCACTAATAAATTAAGGAATGATATAACAATTGCTTACCAGCTGGTATGTCTTTGACCTTATGTTTTTTAACTCATTTACAGTATCCACAAATAGAAATGTTTGTTACCAGGCCTCCCAATAACTGAACCAAAGTTTAAGGAGACCAAAGTTTAGGAATTGCAGGGTAACTAATGTTGGAAATGAACCTTAATCCTTGGTGCCTTATTAGTAAGATGTTTCTTTTACATTCATATCACACTGCAATGTGACCTGCTCTATGAGGTCAGTGACACAGTGCGTGTTTGTCCTGTAGCTCCATTTCTTTTCAGGTCCTGGATCCTTTGTTTGTGTTGTATTGGCTAAGTGACTTGCTTTGGTCAAAGGGGTATTGGCAAACATCATTCAGTAAGGGGCCTGACAACACTTAACTCTCTTGTTGTTCTTAGAGTCTATACCACAGAAATGTGCCTGCTGACTTTCGAGAGATGTTAAGGGGAGAGTACACCAGCTTGTGATCAGCAAGTTCCTCTGACTCTGCACTGACTTCAGATAACTGGGCAGCCCTATAAAGACCATCCAAGCTTGGCCAAGTACTCCCCAGCCTCAGTTATCAAGGACAGAATCATGAAATGATTATTGTCTTAAGACAGTTCTGTAGTGGTTTGTTATCTAGCAATGGGTAACTGATAATACAGGTACTAGAGACAAGACTACCAAATACTGATTATTATTGAAACTGATTGTGATATCAAGTTTATTTTGTATTTACTCCTGTGCTCTTAGTGTGTATATGATTTTTGGGGTCATAAAAAGTAAAAAAGAAAATACTGAATTTAAATATTTTTGAAATAATTTGAAAAATATTTAATTTGACATAATTTATAAATTATTTTAATTTCCTTTCAATATTTAGGAATTGCATGTCACAAATTTTCTAATAATATATCTAATTTTGTCTTTTAGTTATTTAAAATGCATAATTTCAAATTTAAAAATATGATATATTCAGAAAAGCCTAGCTTTTGACTGTCTACTCTCCCTTTTTCTTTCTCCAAGGTATCCATTTAAAGTAGTTATTATCTGAATATTTTGGAAAGTATTTTGGAGAGTTGTTAGTAAGTCTGGAGTTAAATCTGTGATATATGTGTAGATTAAAAATAAGGCCTATGACAGAGATAATGAGACAATTATTAATTTCAATAAAAAGCAAATTTTGTTCAGGAAACAACCACACTATTATGCTTGCTATTTGTGAACATCAGGCATATTGTTGTTTTCCCAAAAACAGTGATTACTGATCTAGCTAAAACTGCAATCCTCCTATATTGGAAGTATAGGGAAAAAGAGAATTATTTGCATGTGGAAAAACATGATGAAAAAGATTAAGTTCTCATCTTTCCCACTGATAAGCAAATAGGTAACCTATAAATATAAGTAGTAATACTACTACTACTACTAAGTCGCTACAGTCGTGTCCGACTCTGTGCAACCCCATAGATGGCAACCCACCAGGCTCCCTCTTCCCTGGGATTCTCCAGGCAAGAACACTGGAGTGGGTTGCTATTTCCTTCTCCAGTTTTCCTTTAAAATTGGAGGAAGTTACAGTCAGTACACACAGGCAAAGTTGTATCCGACCCTTTGTGACCCAATGGACTGTAGCCCACCAGGCTCCTCTGTCCATGGAATTCTCTAGACAAGAATACTGGAGTAGGTTGCCATGCCCTTCTCCAGGGAAGTAGTAATATGGACATGCAATTGAGAGGTAAAATATTTAATACCCAAAGAATACACTAAGAAATAAATGTCATAGCTTCTTCACAGAAGGGAGGTAGGGTTTTTTGCTATCGGTTTTCCTTGATAGGCCCTAACTGATTCATTACAAAAAGTGGGAAAAAATCAAGTAAGCAGAAAATTGACCCAAAAAGAAGAGGAAACATGGCATGAAATAACTTAATAATGATAGTTTATATTTATCAAGTTCTTCCTATGTGCCATGTACTACGCTAAGTGTTTTATATGGATTATCTCTGAATCCTTACTATGACATAGACTCATTTTATACCTATAATCACATGAGGCTATTAATGCTTTGAAGGTTTATTAGCTATGTATTGCTGAACAATGAATTGTAGCAAAACTGGAGGCAATGGACATTATCAGATTAAAAGGACTCATTTTCTCTGGATCCTTGAGGTACTTCACTGAGTAATTCTGGTTCAGTAGGTCTGGGTCTGTTGCACACCAATGTTTAACTCTGGAGATTTTTGAATCTCACGTACACAGCATGCCTCAGAAGCTCCCAGACTCATCCTGTGGATCCCTTCAAAGGGTTTATTCAGGACCTAGCAGTTGGCATCTCTGAAAGCTTGTACTCCAGAAGCACCAAAGATGGAAATTACTTGTCTTTTTACAAACTGATCTTGAAAACGACATCATATTTGATTGAAGCAAATCTGTAATTCCAGCCTTTAATCGTGGGGAGGGTATAGATTTCAAGATGTGTTGATAGGTGAATTATTTTAGAGGTTGCTGTGCATATTTTCGTATGTGCGACACACACCCTGGTGTGTTATCACTTTAAGCCAATAGAAATAAGTTATATGTCATGCTTAGTATGTACGGTACAAGCTTTCATCTTCCCATTGGCCCTCAGCTTTCCAAAACAGTATGTGACTTCAAGGGAGAATTACATGAGAACAAGGATCACCTTGAAATCCCTCTAATTTATACAAAATCAAAAACTCTGAAGCTTTAGAACTTTATTAGTAATGAATTATTTGAGGCAGCCCTCAAACTTGAATGTGACAAACTGCAGCTTCGTGTTCCTGGGACAGGTCATTAGTCACAGGGGCACGTTGTCTAAGGTGAGGAGTTGTTGCTCTACCTTCAAAGTTGTTAGGAGCCATTAAAGTGTTTTAAGCATGGAGGATGACATAATTGGACATGTACTTACTGCTCTGAGCTATGTTATTTTGTTTCAAGCATCCAATGACATTCTATTTTCTCATGCATGAGACAGCAGATGCCTGCTTTCCACCCCACCAGCTTCATTCCGTTCAGTTCAGTTCAGTCGGTCAGTCATGTCCAACTCTTTGCAACCCCATGAATCAAGGCACGCCAGGCCTCCCTGTCCATCACCAACTCCAGGAGTTCACTTAGACTCATGTCCATCAAGTCTGTGATGCCATCCAGCCACTTCATTCTCTGTCGTCCCCTTCTCCTCCTGCCCCCAATCCCTCCTGGCATCAGAGTATATTCCAATGAGTCAACTCTTCATATGAAGTTGCCAAAGTACTGGAGTTTCAGCTTTAGCATAAGTCCTTCCAAAGAAATCCCAGGGTTGATCTCCTTCAGAATGGACTGGTTGGATCTCCTTGCAGTCCAAGGGACTTCAAGAGTCTTCTCCAACACCACAGTTCAAAAGCATCAATTCTTTGGTGCTCAGCCTTCTTCACAGTCCAACTCTCACATCCATACATGACCACAAGAAAAACCATAGCCTTGACTAGACGGACTTTAGTCGGCAAAGTAATGTCTCTGCTTTTGAATATACCTATCTAGGTTGGTCATAACTTTTCTTCCAAGGAGTAAATGTCTTCTAATTTCATGGCTGTAATCACCATCTGCAGTGATTTCGGAGCCCTCCAAAATAAAATCTGACACTGTTTCCACTGTTTCCCCACCTATTTCCCATGAAGTGATGGGACCGGATGCCATGATCTTCATTTTCTGAATGTTGAGCTTTAAGCCAACTTTTTCGCTTTCCTCTTTCACTTTCATCAAGAGGCTTTTTAGGTCCTCTTCACTTTCTGCAAAGGGTGGTGTCATCTGCATATCTGAAGTTATTGATATTTCTCCCGGCAATCTTGATTCCAGCTTATGTTTCTTCCAGTCCAGTGTTTCTCATGATGTACTGTGCATAGAAGTTAAATAAGCAGGGTGACAATATACAGCCTTGACATGCTCCTTTTCCTCTTTGGAACCAGTCTGTTTTTCCATGTCCAGTTCTAACTGTTGCTTCCTGACCTGCATACAGATTTCTCAAGAGGCAGGCCAGGTGGTCTGGTATTCCCATCTCTTTCAGAATTTTCCACAGTTTGTTGTGATCTACACAGTCAAAGGCTTTGGCATAGTCAATAAAGCAGAAACAGATGTTTTTCTGGAACGCTCTTGCTTTTTCCATGATCCAGAGGATTTTGGCAATTTGATCTCTGGTTCCTCTGCTTTTTCTAAAACCAGCTTGAACATCAGGGAGTTCATGGTTCACATTTTGCTAAAGCCTGGCTTGGAGACTTTTGAGCATTACTTTACTAGCATGTGAGATGAGTGCAATTGTGCGGTAGTTTGAACATTCTTTGGCATTTCCTTTCTTCAGAATTGGAATGAAAACTGACCTTTTCCAGTCCTGTGGCCACTGCTGAGTTTTCCAAATTTGCTGCCATATTGAGTGCAGCACTTTCACAGCATGATCTTTCAGGATTTGAAACAGCTCCACTGGAATTCCATCACCTCCACTAGCTTTGTTCATAGTGATGCTTTCGAAGGCCCACTTGACTTCACATTCCAAGATGTCTGGCTCTAGATTAGTGATCGCATCATCATGATTATCTGGCTTGTGAAGATCTTTTTTGTACAGTTCTTCCGTGTATTCTTGCCACCTCTTCTTAATATCTTCTGCTTCTGTTATGTCCAGACAATTTCTGTCCTTTATCGAGCCCATCTTTGCATGAAAAGTTCCCTTGGTATCTCTAATTTTCTCTAAGTGATCTTTAGTGTTTCGCATTCTGTTCTTTTCCTCTATTTCTTTGCATTGATCGGTGAAGAAGGCTTTCTTATCTCTTCTTGCTATTCTTTGGAACTCTGCATTCACATGCTTATCTTTCGTTTTCTCCTTTGCTTTTGCCTCTCTTCTTTTCACAGCTATTTGTAAGGCCTCTCCAGACAGCCATTTTGCTTTTTTGCATTTCTTTTCCATGAGGATGGTCTTGATCCCTGTCTCCTGTACAATGTCGTGAACCTCATTCCATAGTTCATCAGGCACTCTATCTATCAGATCTATTCCCTTAAATCTATTTCTCACTTCCACTGTATAATCATAAGGGATTTGATTTAGGTCATACCTGAATGGTCTAGCGGTTTTCCCTACTTTCTTCAAGTTGAGTCTGAATTTGGTAAAAATGAGTTCATGATCTGAGCCACAGGCAGCACCTGGTCTTGTTTTTGTTGACTGTATAGAGCTTCTCCATCTTTGGCTGCATAGAATATAATCAATCTGATTTCGGTGTTGACCATCTGGTGATGTCCATGTGTAGAGTCTTCTCTTGTGTTGTTGGAAGAGGGTGTTTACTATGGCCTGTGCATTTTCTTGGCAAAACTCTATTAGTCTTGGCCCTATTTCATTCTGTGTTCCAAGGCCAAATTTTCCTGTTACTCCAGGTGTTTCTTGGCTTCCTACTTTAGCATTCCAGTCCCCTATAGTGAAAAGGACATCTTTTTGGGTTTTAGTTCTAAAAGATCTTGTAGATCTTCATAAAACCATTCAACTTCAGCTTCTTCAGTGTTACTGATTGGGGCATAGACTTGGATAACTGTGATATTGAATGGTTTGCCTTGGAGACGAACAGAGATCATTCTGTCGTTTTTGAGATTGCATCCAAGTACTGCATTTCGGACTCTTTTGTTGACCATGATGGCTACTCCATTTCTTCTGAGGGATTCCTGCCCACAGTAGTAGATATAAAGGTCATCTGAGTTAAATTCACCAATTCCAGTCCATTTTAGTTCGCTGCTTTTTAGAATGTGGATGTTCACCTTTGCCATCTTGTTTGACCACTTCTAATTTGCCTTGATTCATGGACCTGACATTCCAGGTTCCTATGCAATATTGCTCTTTACAGGATCGGATCTTGCTTCTATCACCAGTCACATGCACAACTGGGTATTGTTTTTGCTTTGGCTCCATCCCTTCATTCTTTCTGGAGTTATTTCTCCACTGATCTCCAGTAGCATATTGGGCACCTAATGACCTGGAGAGTTCCTCTTTCAGTATCCTATCATTTTGCCTTTTCATACTGTTCATGGGGTTCTCAAGGCAAGAATACTGAAGTGGCTTGCCATTCCCATTCATGTTGGTGTAATGAGATTTATAAATATCTTTTACCTGCAGATTGCTCAAAGTGTCCCATCTCAGGACAGCTGTGTCTGCCTCTCTCTGAGCATATAAGGGTCTTTGTGGCTGTAACCAGGTTGTAACCTCCCAAGGCACAGATACTTTGCCTTATCCTTGGTCTGTTACTCAGTGGCTACCACCGTGTTGACCTATGTGAAGGACTCAGTAAATGCTTCTTAAGTCAAACTGAATTGAACTTTATTGGGCACTGTATCTTTGATGATCCTGTTTGTAATGCCAATCATCTTGCTGTTCACACTGTTAGCACTGTTTGCTGAATCCAGGATAGGGAATGTGTGAGCTAAGGCTGGAAGGAGAATCCACGAGCCATAGGAACTGTAGACACATTTATTCTCTCTTGTCTGGCATAGCAGTCAGAACACAGCCTCTCTCTTTGCTGACACAGCACCTATAGCAGCAGCCATAACCTAATCATAATGTAGCCATAATGGAACCATAGCATAACTTCTTATAACGTAACCATGGTGTCACTCCAGTGTAGTCTCAGTGTGACAGCAGTCAGGGCTTTATGGTGAAGCTCATACATTGTACCATGCACAGCCCCCCGTGACCAAGTGAGTACCCACTGATGCACATGTGTAGTGCTTCAAGTGATCTCAGTTCTTACATAGTCATTATTTACAAAATGTGGGGCAAGAGCGAGAAGCCATGGGGCAAGAGAGCCTGACCACATCATCGTGGCTAATTTCCTCTTTCCCTACAGGCACCTATTGGGTGATAGTTATTGTTGTGAGCTCTGGGTATACAGAGATAAGATAATGTCATTTTACTTAATTAGTGGGATTTCTGGGTCTTATGGTAGCTCTATTTTTTAGAGCATATTTTTAGTTTTCTAAGGAACCTTCATACTCTTCTCCTTTAAGAAAGTGAAAGTTTTAGTTCCTCAGTCGTGTCTGACTCTTTCTGATCCTATGGACTATAACCCACCAGGCTCCTCTGTCCATAGGATTTTCTAGGCAAGAATACTGGAGTTGTAGCCATTCACTTCTCCAGGGGATCTTCGCATCCTGGGAGTTGAACCTGAGTCTCCTGCATTGCAGGATGGAAGGAGACCCCAGGAGCCACCAGGGAAGCCTTTTAGATTCCCATCAACAGTGTCATAGAACTCCTTTTATCCACAACCTCTCTAGCATCTATTATTTGTACATTTTGAATTTTTGTCTCCCATTGTGAGTGTGACAGCCTGCTAGGTGATGAAACAGCCGCAAACTGCACTCAGTCACCACGTAGATTCTGTAACCATTGCAGGAGACAGAATAGTGTATGATATCCTAGCTTCACAGCTGTGTGAGTGTAGGTGAAGGACAATACATCAGCATAGGGAAGGGCTGTATAAAAGGAAAGGGGAGAATTTTTTAGAGACTGTAACCTAGGAGCTGTTGAGAAGAATGGGTATTAGGATGAATGCAGGAGACAGTTCCATCAAACATTGGGGTACTTGTTTGTGAAGGCTTAGAGGGAAATAAGATTATAGGAGAAGGGAAAGAAATCACAATTGGAAGTCAATACAATACATAAGAGTTACTGATCCTCCAAAGGGACATGCAAAGCCAAGTGAAGTTTCCTCTCTTCTGCCTTTATGTCTTTCCAGCACGCTATGAGCAATCCTGTGAGGTGTACAGGCACCAAGGCAACACGGCTGGTTTCTTCTATATCGACTCAGATGGCAGCGGGCCCCTGGGACCTTTCCAAGTGTATTGCAACATCACAGGTAAGGGTGTAAAATTCCCACTCATGCTTCATGTCGCTATGTGATGGTACACAGAAAAGGAAAACCCACTGGAAGGGAACACGTATAAAAAAATTAAAGACCAACTTCAGAGGGGGAGATTGTATTTAGGTAAATAATAGGAATTAGCAGCTATTTTATTTTCATGAGAGAAGAGAATGTGATAATGGTCTTGATAAGGTTCCACTGAACCAAGGATTAATTATCAAGCATATTTAGCAGAACTAACCAAGGTCATTTCTCTCTTAGAAGTCAAGAACAAAAAGAAAATAACCCAACAAACAAAAAAGACTAAAGCAAAATCAATATAAAGCCCTGACTCAGGAAGTGGGAAAGCTGGATTCAGGTCTGTCCCTCAGGAATGTGTGACTCTGAGGTTCTCTCTGAGCTTCATTTCTGCAACAGTAAAGAGGAAATAACAGTTTCTACCTCTCAGAGTTGGAGGGATTAAACAAAATCATCTATATTAGTGCAACTGACCAGTTATCCTGCAGATGCCTAATCAAACCCTGGGATAATTCTATTTTCCCTGGCAATCTCATAATATCTTGTAACTTATTTCTAAAAGTAGTCTAAGGACATACTAAGAGCCAATTACTATATGAAAACAGCATGTGATTATTAATTTATTCTTTAAAAAAACAATTCCACACCACAACCTGATGTAATAGTTACTTAAAAATATAGCAATATGAGTACTCTGTTGTGAACATTGTTAATCAGCACATACACACTTTCGGTCTGTTTGTTTGAGCACTGGCCTTTGAAGATACCAGCAGAATCATGTAATGAAGCAGAAAAGTAGGAGTCTACAAGGCTCTTTGAGTCCTTAGGCCTCAGGCTCTACTGCAACTGGGTAACTGCATCACATCTGTGGAGCTCTTTCCATAGCCAAACACTGTCCTGGGGACCCAGGATATTCAGAGAAATAAGACATAGTCATTGTCATTCATAGGCAGTAAAATCAGGAAAAATAGCATGCAATATTACAGGTAGAAATGTAAACAAACCATTGCCAAAACAGTGATGAAGGGCATTTAGCAATAATTTGCCCATATGAGTACAAAGGGCCACACTTTTTCTGCAGAAAATGCTAGTTATGTGGAATTGTGTGTCATTTCATTCCATTTCCATAATACTGCATTTCTCCAAAATGTATGCTAACTGCTTCTCAATAGCCCTATGACATAATTAGAACTTGTGTTACTGTTTTCTTTTCATGGTTATGCCAGTCTGTAATGTTCAACAACCTGGTCAAGAAGCAGACTTCTCCGTAGATCTTGGCTATTTTCCAAATTTAATTAACATATGAATCTCTGGGGAATAATGTTAAAAATAGACTTCCCAGAGTCAGAAATTCTAAATTCAGCAAATGGATTTTACTGAGCTTTTCAAGTGATTCTGATGTAATTTGTCCCCAGTCCACAATTTGAAAAAATGGAGGAAGTGATCTGGTTACAGAATGAGGCAAAAGAGATCAGTGTCAGCTGAGTGATGGGTGTGACATATAATAATAGGATTTTTGGTCATGGCATCAATTACTCAGCTCCTGCCGTCTTTGGGAACTGAACTGAGAGTTTGCAGAGTTCATGTCTTTTAATTCTTTGCAACTAAAATCTGGGGTAGATACTTTTAACTCTCTATATATTACATAGAAGAAAAGACCATGTGAGAATTTCATGACCTGCTAGACAATAAATCCTGAAAGTAATAGTCAAAATTCAGGAAGCAAGCAAAACCTTCTGGTGCAGCAATAATCTATATCACTGAAACATTAATTGGATACTTTGTATTGCTTTTGTTTTGCTTGAAACCCTGTTTTTATTCTTGTAATAAAAGTAATCAATGCTAATTACAGAAAATTTAAGGGGAAAAAAGTGTGAAGAAATATAAGGTCATGTATAAACCACAATCCAGAGACTACTATTGATATTTTATTATTAGATTTTTCTTGGGACTTTTTGCTATAAATGTATATGTGTGTTTTTCTATGAATGTTTATGTTTTTAGATGTATATTTTATATTATAAATTTAATAGATAAGCACAGACTGATCTTATTTTTATTAAAGTATATATATATACATTGAATATAGCTTGACAAACTTAACTCCCCCAAATAATATAAATATAATAGCACACCATGTATGACTGATTCATGTGTCTCATTTACATGAAATGCTCTGTCCCTCTTTGGAAAGACTTCTCTTGAGATTTATGTTTGATATTTGTTCATGAGTGGCTAAAGATGAACGTTTACTTATATTAAAGTTTGCTGTTTTGCTAATGTGATGCTAAAGGCATCAAGGCCTCTGAGTTATGTTATGTCCCAAAACTGATAGGCTGTTTTGTGCATGATTGAGGAATTCTTTGAAATATGTTTTTGGTCACATCAATTGCAAATATATGGGTGTTTGGCTTGGTTTTTGTTTTCCTAAAGATACTTGTAGAAATAAAAGCCAACTTCTGTGTAGGCTGAATTATATAATTCTCATTTTTAACTGACAAAAATTTTTAATGCATAATATAATGGTAATCAAGTACATTTTTTTTGTTTGTGAATGTTAAGTGTTCTTAAATGTTATTAAATGAGACTGATTTATGACACAGGATAAGTGTGACAAAGTGCTTCAAGGAAGAGAGGGATGCACAAGGGAGGCAGGGAGCCAGGGATGGAGGAGAGGGAAAGTCAAAATGGTCAGAGAAGATGTGCTCTGTGTTTCACTCTGGTTTTTTTAAAATTAACTTATTTATTTTAATTGGAGGCTAATTACTTTACAATATTGTAGTGGTTTTTGCCATATATTGACATGAATCAGCCATGGGTGTACATGTCCAGAGTGAACAGGGTGGGGGACTCATGTTCAATGTACTTTTTAAAAGCACAAAGCTACTGGTTTCCACACTTTTCAGAGGCATTTCTGAGGTCATAAGAGAGTATAAACAATGCTGGGATGCAGGGAACCTGGGTTTTTTCTCTTCTCTTCCTTGTGCCAGTTGGCTGAGTGCTTTGGTCTGACTGTGTGTTTCCAAAATAAGAATCTGGAGCCAAGTGGTCCCACAGGTCTTCCTCATTTAGAATTCCCTGAGAGGTCACTGGGTGGGTGGATGGGGGTTCCCTGGTGGCTCAGAGAGATCTTTTGAAGTTCAAAAGAAAGGGAAAAAGAAAAGTTTCTCCTAAGTCTGCAGACACTTGTAAATGGATATCTTGAGGGTGATGAACAGGTTTTATTTATGGAAAACCATAAATCTAAATCCCAGCTACAATGTGTCTCTTTACAGCGTATGCTACCCATTTCTACAGATGAGGTGGCACTTTACCCCTCCTGAGAAATTTAAATCTGTAGTGGTAAAGAACCTGCAATGCAGGAGACTTAAGAGATACAGGTTCGATCCCTCAGTTGGGAAGATCCTCTGGAGGAGGGAGGGCATAGCAACCTACTCCAGTATTCTTGCCTGGAGAATTCCATGGACAGAGGAGCCTGGTGGGCTATGGTCTATAGGTTTGCAAAGAGTCAGGCCCGACTGAGGTGACATAACAGCATCTCACCTACCACAGGGTAATCTTGGGGAGATGAGGTCCCCAAGTACCCCTTTTGGTGGAAAGCAGTAGGATCTCTGTCTGGGATGGTAGGGCAAAATATAGGAGAAACTAAGGATGTGATTAAGCTGATCTGTTGGGTGGACTGAATGTAGGCTTCTACAGATTTCAACAGGGTGCCATACCCAAGGCTACATTCCAAGTCACTTCACTACAGAACTGGGCTTCCCTGTGTGGCTCAGATGGTAAAGTGTCTGCCTACAATGCAGGAAATCCGGATTCAATCCTTGGGTTGGGAAGATCCCCTGGAGAGAAGGAAATGGCAACCCACTCCAGTACTCTTGCCTGGAAAATCCCATGGATGGAGGAGCCTAGTAATAGTCCATGTGATAGAAAAGAGTCGGACAGGACTTCACTTTCACTTTCACTTTTCACCACAGGAGAAATGGAAGGTCCAGTGTTTAGCTGGAGGACTGAGTGAAGTTATAGATGAGAAAGACAATATGTTTTTCAGGAATACATGTTTGCCCCACATTTAGCTTATCTCTAAATGATGTACAATTCATTTTAGCTCAATTTAAATTTGTACATTTCAGGCACTGCAGTGCAAACTGCACAGGATGCACAGTGTGTCTGCCTCAGTGTCTTTGTGCTGCTCTAACAGCAGTTCATATACCGATGGCTACAACAACCCCAGGAGTCTGTTGTCTCACAGTTCTCAGGGCCCATCCCCTCTTATACCTTTTGGGGAGACTCAGTCCTTCCTGGACTCCTCTCAGCATCTGACAGTTTGCCTGACCTGTGGGCACTTCTGGGCTCCTAGCAGCAGCCCCTGTCTCTGCCTCTTGAAGACTGTCTCCCTGGTTCCATGTGACCACCACATCACATGTGACCGTTTCCTTTTATTCATCTGTGTATCTGTTTCTTTGCTTCTTATAGGGACACCAGTCATGTTGGATTAGGGTCCAGCCTAATGGAGTATGATATTATCTTAATTTGATTATCTTGTGAAAAATCTATTTCTCATTAAAGCCTTGCATATTCACAGGTACAGAGGACTAGGTATTCAAGAGATCATTTTCGGGGACACAGTTCAGCACGTAACAGTATCATTTCAGTCTCCTTTACAGAATAATCATGGAAAAGACACAGTGGTAATGAAAATGTCTTGTCTAGGTTATACCTGCATGCTGTGTGCCGAGAGCATGCAGTAGGGGAACCTAGCCCAGCCTCTCCTGGAAGAGCTATTAGGCAGACAGGTTAAATGTCTCTAAGACCTGGATGGAGAGTAGAAAGTGACCAAAAAAAAGACACAAAAGATGGCATTTCCAGGAAGAGCAAATGAATGTCAGAACAAGGTTCCAGGGGACCTTGATCCTGCACATTTGTTGGGCAAGCTCACCAAGATGAGTTTCTAGTTTAGAACATTTGGAAAATACACGAATGACTAAAAAATTAAAAATAAAACTCACTTGAATAGGAACAAAACAGAAGTTTTTGAAAATCCATCATCTGAACTATAGTTTGTTAGCAAGGAAATCTGCTATCTTAATTTTAGGGAAAAGAAAGATTTTTCTTCAATTTAATTTTTTTTTACATCCTTCATTCACTGGGACAATCTCTAGGTCCATCCATGTTGTTGCAAATGACACTAATTCATTCTTTTTGATAGCTGAGTAATATTACATTGTGTATATATATTGTTTTCTTTATCCATTCCTCTGTCAAGGGACATTTAGTTTGCTTCCATGTCTTGGTTATTATAAACAGAGCTGCAGTGAACAATGGAGTGTATGTAACTTTTTGGACCATGTTTTTTTTCCAGACATATGCCCAGAATTGGGACTGTAGGGTCATATGGTACCTTTATTTTTAGTTTTTAAAGGGACATACATATTTGAACAACTTTCTGAGCACCAACAACAAGCCAGTTTTCAGGTTATAGATGTTTTTTGGCACTGTTTCCTACTCTGGAGGACTGGATCTAGAAAATGGATTGCTTACTTTAGGGACTGTTTACAAAGAGGTGAATATACAAGAAGAAATTAGGGAAATATACTATACTACAGACCTTTTAACAAAGCAACTGTTACCACTGTCAGGCCCATTCAGGTGAGGGGGAAGGAGTGTGGCCAGAGCAGAAAGGAGGTTAGGATGTTAAGAATTTGTGCCTTAAGACAGCTATGACCTCCAGCGTGGGAAAAGCCAGCAAGGAGCCTGGGGAATAACTTCAGTCTATCCTTGCCCCTTTCAGTCTCTTCCTATTGCAAATTCTGCTAGATTTTAGAAGGCAAGAGTACTGTAAGTTCTCTACATTCGAATGTTCAAGTTGCAAGCTTTCAAAGAAGTGAACCTGCTTTTGCATGTCCATCATGTAACTTAGTTCAGGTGTCTGGCATGCATTGTCATGCATCCTCTACAAGTGGTTGCAATTTTATGTATTTTAATGTACTGTACTGTATAGAGTACAGTAGTTCACTGTCTTTGCTTCAAGCCCAGATTGTCCAGAAGCAAGCAAAAAGCAGTAGCAATGTAGCTGGAACTGCTCAGTGATAATGATGGACATGAGAGAGTGGAGTGAGGTGAAAATATGATCAATCAGTCAGCTCACTCAGTCATGAGTTTGCAACTCCAAGAACTGCAGAAAATCAGGCTTCCCTGTCTATCACCAACTCCAGGAGCTTGCTCAAACTCATGTCCATTGAGACGGTGATGCCATCCAAATATCTCATCCTCTGTCATCCACTTCTGCTTTCAATCTTTCCTAGCATCAGGATCTTTTCCAATGAGTCAGTTCTTGGAATTAGATGGCCAAAATATTAGAGCTTCAGCATCAGTCCTTCCAGTGAATATTTAGGACTGATTTCTTTTAAGATTGATTGGTTTGATCTCTTTACAATCCAAGGGACTCTCAACAGTCTTCTGCAACACCACAGTTAAAAATCATCAATTCTTCAGCACTCATATTTCTTTATTGTCCAACTCTCACATCCATACATGACTACTGGAGAAACTATAGCTCTGACTAGATGGACTTTTGTTGGCAAAGTGATGTCTCTGCTTTTTAATGTGCTGCCTAGGCTGGTTATAGCTTTTCTTCCAAGGAGCAAGTGTCTTTTAATTTCATGATTTCAGTCACCATCTGCAGCAGTTTTGGAGCCCAGGAAAATAAAGTCTGTCACTGTTTCCAGTGTTTCTCCATCAATTTGCCATAAATAGATGGGACCAGATGCCATGATCTTCATTATTTGAGTGTTGAGTTTTAAGCCAACTTTTTCACTCTGCTCTTTCATCAAGATGCTCTTTAGTTCTTCTTTGCTGTCTGCCATAAGGTGATGTCATGTGAATCTCTGAGGTTATTGATATTTCTCCTGATACACTGGATTCCAGCTTGTGCTTCATCCAGTCTGGCATTTTGCAGGATGTACTCTGCATATAAGTTAAATAAGTAAGGTGGCAATATATAGCCTTGGCATACTCCTTTCCCCATTTGGAAACAGTCCATTGTTCCATGTAAGGTTCTAATTGTTGCTTTTTAACCTGCATACAGATTTCTCAGGAGGCAGGTAAGGTAGTCTGATATTCCCATCTCTCTTTCTTTTTAATTAATATATTTATTTTAATTGGAGGCTAATTACTTTTCAGTACTGTAGTGGTTTTGCCATACATTGACATGAATAAGCCATGGGTGTACATGTGTCTTCCATCCTGAAACCACCCTCTCACCTCCCTCCCCACCCCATCCCTCAGTGTTGTCCCAGTGCATCGACTTTGAGTGCCCTGTTTTATACATTGAACTTGGACTGGTTATCTGTTTCATATACAGTAATATACATGTTCCAGTGCTATTCTCTCAAATCATCCCACCCTTGCCTTCTTTCACCCACAGAGTCTGAAAGTCTGTTCTTTATATCTGTATCTTTTTTACTGTCTTGCATATAGGGTCATCATTATCATCTCTCTAAATTCCATATATATGCATTAATATACCATATTGGTGTTTTTCTTTCTGATTTACTTAACTTGGAAAAATAGGCTCAGTTTTATCCACCTCATTAGAACTGATTCAAATGCATTCTTTTAATAGCTGAGTAGTATTCCATTGTGTATATGTACTACAGCTTTCTTATCCATTCATCTGCTGACAGACATCTAGGTTGCTTCCATGTCCCACTATTGCAAACGATGCTGCGATGAATTTTGGGGTACACATGTATCTTTCATTTCTGGTTTCTTTGATGTGTATGCCCAGCAGTGGGATTGCTGGCTTGTATGGCTGTTCTAGTTCCAGTTTTTAAGGAATCGCCACACTGTTCTCCATACTGGCTGTACTAGTTTGCATTCCCACCAACAGTGTAAGAGGGTTCCATTTTCTCCACACCCTCTCCAGCATTTCTTGTTTGTAGACTTTTTGATAGCAGCCATTCTAACCAGCGTGAGATGGTTCCTCATTGTGGTTTTGATTTGCATTTCTCCGATAATGAGTGATGTTGAACATCTTTTCATGTGTTTGTTAGCCATCTGTATGTTTGCTTTGGAGAAATGCCTGTTTAGTTCTTTGGCCCATTTTTGGTTGGGTCATTTATTTTTCTGAAATTGAGGTGCATGAGCTGCTTGTATGTTTTTGAGATTACTTCTTTGTCAGTTGCTTCATTTGCTATTATTTTCTCCCATTCTGAAGGCTGTCTTTTCACCTTGCTTATAGTTTCCTGTGTGTGCAAAAGCTTTTAAGTTTAATTAGGTCTCATTTGTTTATTTTTGCTTTTATTTCCATTACTCTGGGAGGTGAGTCATAGAGGATCCTGCTGTGGTTTATGTCAGAGAGTGTTTTGTCTATATTTTCTGCTGGGAGTTTTACAGTTTCTGGTCTTACATATAGATCTTTAATTCATTTTGAGTTTACTTTTGTGTAGAGTTTTAGAAAGTGTTCTAGTTTCATTGTTTACAGGTAGTTGGCCTGTTTTCCCAGCACCACTTGTTAAAGAGATTGTCTTCTCCATTGTATATTCTTGCCTCCTTTGTCAAAGATAAGGTGCCCATAGGTGCATGAATATATCTCTGGGCTTTCTATTTTGTTCTATTTTGATGTATATTTCTGTCTTTGTGTCAGTACAATACTGTCTTGATGACTGTAGCTTTGTAGAAGAGCCTGAAATCAGGCAGGTTGATTCCTCCAGTTCCATTCTTCTTTCTCAAGAATGCTTTGTATATTATACTGTTTTTTTTTTTTTTTTTTTTGTATTTCCATACAAATTGTGAAATTATTTGTTCTAGCTCTGTGAAAAATACCATTGGTAGCTTTATAGGGATTGCACTGAATCTATAGACTGCTTTGTGTCATATACTTATTTTCACTATATTGATTCTTCCCATCCATGAACATGGTATATTTATTTATCTATATGTGTCACCTTTGATTTCTTTCATCAGTGTTTTATAATGTTCTATATATAGGTCTTTGGTTTCTTTAGGTAGATTTATTCCTAAGTATTTTATTCTTTTCATCACAATGGTCAATGGAATTGTTTCTTTAATTTCTCTTTCTGTTTTCTCATTGTTAGTGTACAGTAATGCAAGGGATTTTTGTGTATTAATTTTATATCCTGCAACCTTACTATATTTATTGATTAGCTCTAGTAGTTTTCTGGTGGTGTCTTTAGGGTTTTCTATGTAGAGGATCATGTCATCTGCAAACAGTGAGAGTTTTGCTTCTTCTTTTCCAATCTGAATTTCTTTTCTTTCTTTTTCTTCTCTGACTGCTGTAGCTAAAACTTCCAAAACTATGTTGAATAGTGATGAGAGTGGGCACCCTTGTCTTGTTCCTGACTTTAAGGGAAATGCTTTCAATTTTTCACCATTGAGGATAATGTTTGCTACAGTTTTATCATATATTGCTTTTATTATGTTGAGGTATGGGCTTCCCTTGTGGCTCAGCTGGTAAAGAATCCACCTGCAATGTGGGAGACCTGGGTTCGATCCTTTAGTTGGGAAGATCCCATGGAGAAGGGAAAGGCTACCTACTCTAGTATTCTGGCCTGGAGAATTCCATGGACTGTATAGTCCACAGGGTCACAAACAGTCAGACACAACTGACTTTCACTTTCACTTTTCACAGGTTACTTCTATGCCTGCTTTCTGGAGTGATTTTTTTTTTTTTTAATCATAAATGGATGTTGAATTTTGTCAAAGGCTTTCTCTTCATCTATTGAGATAATTATATGATTTTATCTTTCAATTTGTTAATGTGTTGTATCACTTGATTGATTTGCATGTTATTCCCATTTCTTTTTTTTTTTTTTACTTGAAAAAATTCACATTTATTTACTGTCAAACCGTGTTAAACTTTACACTGGATATTAGTGATGGGCTCATTATTAACAGGTTTACACAAAGGGATGAAAAGAAAGGCATAATTTTGCTGAAACAATTTACATTTCATTAGAACTTTATCATAAAATAAATTAATTACTAAATATAGGCAGAAGGAATATGGAAGAGTAATATTTGTGTTTTATTTCATTTCTTTAAGAATTTTCCACAGTTTTTTGTGATCCACACAGTCTTTATCATAGTCAATGAAGCAGAAGTAGATATTTTTCTGGAATTCTCTTGCTTTTTCTATTAGCCAATGGCTGTTAGCAATTTAATCTCTGGTTCCTCTGTCTTTTTAAAATCCAGCTTGAACATCTGGAAGATCTGGAAAAGATGGTAAATGTTGCTTATTCTTATACAATATTACAGTATAGTACTATATAGCCGATTGTGTTAGTTGGATACCTAGGCCAATTTTGTTGGATATATGAACAAATTGGACTTATGAACTCACTCTCAGAATGGAGCTCACTTGTTTGTAGCTCACTTGTACAACTTATTGTACTTAGGTAAGGCTTTTAGTCGGCCTTCCCGGGCACAGAGAATGCTGTAGAAAGGTGGAGAGTACATCCAGTGGAGCAAATGGAAAATACCCTGGTTAAAGAACTGTCCAAAGAAACCCAGGGGGAAAAGTTACTTGTATTCACTAAGGATGAAAGTTGGTTGTGAAGTAGGATCAGTGAGTGAAATTCACAAGCCATGCAAATATATGAAATACGAATTTGTTCATTAGGTTCCCACCTGAAGCAGAAAGAACTTTCATTTGCAGCTTCAAAGAAAGTGAGATTAGAATGGATTCAAGGAACATTCATGAAAGAGACACTTAAGAGAGCTAGCTGACTCTCAAAGTTAGTAAGCCATTCAGGTGGGAATAATTAAGGACAAGTGAACCACTAAGAGAAACAGTGACATATACTAACATAATGTTTTATTCAAAGGGACATCTGGGACCTGTGCCTCTGTCTGATGCTTCTATCTAAGTCTTTTAGTCTGAATGTGGGCAGTTTCAGAAAATGATGTGAAATTCGTGTTCATCCTTGGCTGCAACAACCTAGTTGGGCCAGTAGAGAGGAATGTATTTGAGACAACAAAGAATCTAGTTCGACTTGGGATTGTATTGCTTAGTGAAAGTGAATAATGTAGACTCACAGAATGAGTTAGATGCCATCAGAAAGTGAGGAAATGCTGGACACTAGAATCAGTGCAAAGAGCAAGACAGGAGTGGAGAAAGATTAGGGCACAGTAAGAAGCTGGAATGAGGGAACATCCAAAGTACCTGTGTGGGAAGTGTGTGTTGTTGATACACAAAAATATGGTGAGTGAAACATCAGATTGGTTGAGTCATGAAGTGAAGATGATATCAAACATTATCATGAATACTTCTGTGAAGAGGATTTTTAAATAAGACTAATATTTAAATCAGTGGCCTTTGAATTAAGCAGATTGACCTCAAAAAAGCCAGATGGCTTTATCCAATCCGCTGAAGGCTCAACAAAACAAAGACTGACTTCCTCCAAGCAAGAAGAAAGTCACCCAGCAGACGATCTTTCTGCTTGAACTGTGATAGTTTACTAGATTTCCAGCCTACTGGTCTATCCTCCATATCCTGGGAACCAATTAGGCACTGGAGGGGGGGGGATATATATATATATATATACATACATATACATATATATATATACATACTGCTAAATCACTTTAGTCGTCTCCGACTCTGTGCAATCCCATAGACAGCAGCCCATCAGGGTCCTCTGCCCACTGGATTCTCCAGGCAAGAATACTGGAGTGGGTTGCCATATTCTTGCCTGGAGAATCCGGTGGACAGAGGAGCCTGGTGGGCTGCTGATCATAGGATCACACAGAGTTGGACACAACTGAAGCAATTTAGCATGCATATGTGTGTGTGTATATATATATATATATCCTGTTGGTTCTGTTCCCTGGAGAACCTTGACTCACGCACTTGGTACCTAGAGGTTGGCTGTCCCTTCTCTGTGCTCTGTTCTCATTTGATAACACTGCCATTATAACCACTCTTTACTTTTGTGTTCCATGGTCCTAGATGGAAAATGAGAAACAGAGTGTCAGGAATTCCTGGATTTACTGTTATACAGACTCTGTTGAGCCCAGGGTACATGGAAATCTGAGAAATCACAGCCACACTAAGCATTAATTTCTGCCTTTCTCCTTTTTTTTTTTCACTTCCCGTAATTTATCTTAGACTAAGGCTGTGGCCCATTCCATCAATGACAGCTTGAAACCACAGATATTACCTTCATGTCTAGTTCCCTACATACAAGCAAATTGTCCAACAAGTTAGTCAAGGCACCCAACTAATACAATCAACTATACAGTACTGCACTATAATGGGTTTATAATACTTTCACACAAATAATAGATAAAAAACAAGCACAAAAAATAAAGAAAACATTTTTAACCTACAGTATAGTACCTTGAAAAGTACAATAGTAACGTGCAACAGCTCGTATACAGGGGCTGGCATTGAGTGAGCAGGCAAGAAGAGTTACTGACTGGAGGAGGTACAGTGAAGGATTGTCAGCAATAGGAGACAGAGGGCAAGCTGCAATTTCATTCACACCTGATGTTGATGAAACACACTTTTGCATCTTTGAAAGTCTGAAACTTGAAGTTTTGTATGTAGGGAGCTTCCTGTATTCTGAACTGAGCTTGAGTCACTCCTGCTATTTGTAACCTTTCCTACAAGTCCAAGAGTGAAAAGTGTCCTGTTGTTCTTCATTGTTTCAAGATCCATCATTGCTCTCTTGTCTCCCCAAAGCCTGTTCTTCTCCCAACATAAGTGTCACTAGTGGAAGGAGCATAGGTTTTGGAGTCACATTGTTGTTCCTATCTTAGCGCTGGCACGTTCTAGTTGTGTGACCTTGGACAAGTCATTCAGCATTTCTGGATCTTGGTTTTCTTATCAGGGACATGAAGATGATAAAATTGTCTGCTTTTTGAGATTAATCTGACAAATGTGTTATATATGGCAAGTTTCTTGTCCCAAAACATAGATGGTCATGAAACAGAGTAGACAGATATCATAATGTAATATTAACCATGACCTCTTTCACTCTTACTGCTCTCCTAGTAGCATAGATAGAATCTGTATGGCCATTTGAATGGTGAAAATGAAAGGTTGCTCAGTCATGTCCAACTCTTTGCTACCTCGTGGACTATCCATGGAATTCTCTAGGCCAGAATACTGGAGTGGGTAGCCTTTATCTTCTTCAGGGTATCTTCCCAACCCAGGGATCGAACCTAGGTCTCCCACATTGCAGGCCGATTCTTTACCAGCTGAGACAACAAGCAAAGCCCCCACCTGAGTGGTAAAAGGTAACTATTTCCTCTTGCCTCTTGTTTTTATTCCTTCTGTGTTGCCACAGATTTCAGAGACCTTAGAAGCCTGGAGGGAGCATGTCTGAGGGGAAATTTCCAGTATCAATAAAGCAGAATTAGAAGCAAGAGACACTCTGACAAGATTTTCCCTACAGTTTGACATTTCAACTGACTCTACTGTTTACATTTTGCCATTTTGAATTGTTAACAAGACACCTTGTCAACATGTTAAAAGATGTTTTCCAGCCACACAGTTTTTCCCCTGCGCAGTATAACTGCATATTGATATGCAAAGTTGTTTGTCTAGAACCACTAACAAAAACACATTTATTTCCTGTCTTGATTGATACAAAACCTGTTTCACATGGCTAGACCTGTACAGAGACCATCAGGCCCTAAAGAGAAATTTGCAAGGAAGGTTTGGTCAAATCTTGAAAGCAAAACTTGTTTTCCTTCTCAGATAGCTCCTAATTCATTTACAAGCCACCTTGGGAATTTCTATGTCTTATCACTCTTGCTGTTATGATGCTCTGTTTCTCACTCCTTTGGCAACAGGCTCTGTTTTCATTAAAACTCATCAAAGCATGCATGATGGAGTAGGTAGGGAAGCTGCAATTGAAATCTCTCTAATATTCCTGCACATAATTGTGCAGTGGGATTGCAGGTAATAGATTATCATCCGAGTCGTTGACAGAAAGAAAAAAAAATGTCCGTTTAGTTCAGTCTAATAGTTGTTGGCTTTGCTTTCCAAAGTTAGAGCAATGTCATTGAGGTGACAGTCTTACATATGGACTGCACAAGAGTCTGTCAGTATAGAGGAAATAAGAGTTACTCATGACACACAATGGGACCACTCACTTATGGCACATTTGTTTCCCCCAAACTTTTAGTATGTTGTTAATTTTTTGAAGCTATATTTTACACCAAGAGGAGTAGAATTCAGTTGCTGGTGCCATATGTATTTGTAATCAAGTTCTGTCTTGGTTTCTCCTATTGGCTGTTTTCTATCCCAAACACTCTAGTTTACACACACACACACACACACCAAAAAGGAAGTATTAGTTTCCATTATCTGCCAAACTCTTCTACAGTTTGTAGAAGCTGGGCTGGGCTCGAGTTCTCCAGGTTCTACCATCATGGCAGAAGTACTGTTGCCAAAATATTGTGACTTGATTACAGGCTGTGTAGAACTATGCTAAATATCTGTTGGTCATGAGACTAGTTCGAGATACATTACTTTGAAATATTGTTCTTTTCTTTACAAATGTGCTAATGAGGCTGCTGCTGCTGCTGCTGCTAAATTGCTTCAGTCATGTCCAACTCTGTGCAACCCCAGAGACAGCAGCCCACCACGCTCTGCTGTCCCTGGGATTCTCCAGGCAAGAACACTGGAGTGGGTTGCCATTTCCTTCTCCAATGAGTGAAAGTGAAGTCACTCAGTTGTGTCCGACTCTTTGCGACCCATGGACTGCAACCTACCAGTCTCCTCCATCCATGGGATTTGCCAGGCAAGGGCACTGGAGTGGGCTACCACTCCTGAGGCTAGTGAGTTATAGAAGAGGATTCCAACTAGAACCAGCTGATTTAAATCTTTGGCTCTGCCTACTTCTCCATACTTCCTATCAAAGGACTGGAAAGCATGGAAGGCAATCGTCTTCTATTTGAAGCAATGTGCATTGGTTGTTTGCTCTGTCCAGGCACTGACAAGGCCCTTAAGATATAGAAAACATTCAGATATGGTCCCCGAATT
Organism: Nanger dama; assembly: GCA_917880005.1. Classification (NCBI taxonomy): domain Eukaryota; kingdom Metazoa; phylum Chordata; class Mammalia; order Artiodactyla; family Bovidae; genus Nanger; species Nanger dama. The sequence continues at coordinate 60,523,335 of CAKJTW010000004.1, read as the reverse complement.
CCACAGAATATACCATCTCAAGTCCTTGTGGTAAAAAAGAAATAAAACACCCAGATCTTTCCCACTCTGATTCATTATTCATATATCAGCAGAAGTGATGCTTTAAAAGCAGGTCTGCCCATACCTTCTCACTCCTTTATCCTGCCTGTGCAAATCGCAAGCTTTTAATTCATGGATTGTATTTTTTTAAGGACACGGTTGTGAGGATACATGAATTCATATGCATTAATTGAAACTCTTAGAACAATTTCTGGTACATACTCATCCTCCAAATTATCATGTTTATTATGTATTATGGTTATTTCCCTTGGGTCCACAAGCAAGTCTTTTTTCTCTTTGTATCTCAATTTCTCTTTCTGTAAATGGAGGGTTTGATGATGTTTTCTTGTGATTGAGATGTAGTCAAGTTAAATGAATTAATGTTTAAACAATGTTGGAGAGTGACTGACACCTTAAAAACAGAGGTTTTTCTCTTTATCTTCTCCCCCCCTTCCCTTGGAACCGTGTCCCTTGTCTGTGGGCAGCAGGCTCATCACAATCCAGGGAGGATGCTACAGATTGTGTCTCCTGATGGTCCAGTTATTGTTGTCAGTTGGGACTCACTTATGATTGACATATGCACTGTGGCTCACTAGCAGTTTAATCAGTTGGAATAATGCCTGTATTTTACTTCTATTAGGTTGGTACGAAAGTAATTGAGATTCAAAAGTAATTGTAGTTGGTGTAAAAATAATTGTGGCTGACTTTTGCACCAACTGCAATTACTGTTTTGCACCAACCGCAATTGCTGTTTTGCACCAACTGCAATTACTATTTTGCAAGAACTGCAATTACTTTTGCATCAGCCACAATAACTTTTAACTTCAATTACTTTTGCGCAAACCTCAATTACTTTGGCACCAACTGCAATTACTATTACTTTTGTGCCAACCACAATTATTTTTAAACCTCAATTACTTTTGCACCGATTGCAATGAATTTGCACCAGCCACAATTACTTTTGCACCAACATAATATTCCAGAGGGACAGTTTGCTTTCTGTAGACCAAGTAAGTGTTTTCCAGGGGACTTTTTGAATTGAACAAGGATGGTCATCCAGCTGCTTAGAAGATGGAAGACTTTAAAATGTCAGTCTCCCTGTTTAATACATCATGCTGTCAGTCAGTTGCTTCCCAGGTGGCTCAGTGGTAGAGAATCCACCTTCAAATGCAGGAGATGCAGATTCGATCCCTGGGTCAGAAAGATCCCCTGGAGAAGGAAACGGTTACCTACTCCAGTGTTCTGGCCTGGGAAATCCCATGGACAGCGGAGCCGGCAGGCTATAGTCCATAAGCTCGCAGAGAGGCAGATACAACTTAGTAACAAAACCACCACCACACTGTCAGCCAAGCCTGGTGACCACATATAGCTTCTAGAAGGCTGGTCTCTTAGGTAAAGCTGGGGAGTAGATCGGCTTGTGTGGAAGGCCCAAGCTTTAAAGTGGTCTCTCTGGACTAGCAGCAGATAGCATAATCTCCTGCTAAATTGGGCCATTAAATAAAACTACTAAGTTGTAAAGCTGTAGAATTACCATGAAATTAAAGCATTGTCACCTTTGAATTGCCAAGAGTTTTCACAGGCACTTGGAGAAATGCCTTTCACACACACCACTTTAGCAGGGCCAGTTGATTCCAGCCAAAGTGAGTGAGAACAGAAAGCACATGACAAAGTTGGGGGAAAATGATTGTAATGTGATCTTCATAGATTTAGTTGCTTGTTCATAAATGCACATCCATTTACTAACTCATTTCTTGGATTATTTTATTACACTTTTATTTATTTACCCATTCATTAATTCCATCATTTATTTATTTCTGCATTTATTTTTTCATGGGCTTGGTTACTGACAGGGCTTCCCAGGTGGCACAGTGGTAAAGAATCTGCCTATACAATGCGGAAGATCAGAGTTCAATCCCTGGGTCAGGAAGATCCCCTGGAGAAGGGAATGGCAACCCATTCCAGTATTCTTGCCTAGAAAATGCCATGGGCAGAGGAGCCTACTTACACATTACTCATTCATTCAATCAATCAGTCACTTAGACTAAGTCCCCTACATATGAATGAGTTCTGTTTCTAGAGCACATTTGTAAGTCTGATTTGTTCATAAGTCCAATAAAGTTAACCTAGGTACCACAATCAGATATATAGTACTGTACTGTATTTTTCACACCAATAATACATAAAAACAAGAAAGTATTGTTTAGGAGAGGTCAGCCAGTGTTGGGTCAAGTACCAGAAGTCATGTTGATTATCAATATACTAATCAATATGTTTAACATATTAAATGTAAAAAAAAAGGGCTTTATTGCTAAAACCAATGTTTTGCTAAATAACATAATGAATGTTTTATGCAGTTTGTAAGTCAACTGTACTTAAATAAAAAGTAATAATAAACCAAAAAAAAAGAAAAGCACAAAATTAAAGAAGATATCTTATTCTTACATTAAGTACCTTGAAAAGTAGAGTAGTACAGTTGAACGGCTGGCATGAGGTAGGTGGCAAGATGTTCTCATCTTTGAAGGTTTGCAACTTGAAGATTTATATTTAGGGCACTTACTTTATTCAGCTGGTCATTTATGATAAGCCATTAAAATAACCTTTGAGCACTGGCTGGACTAAGCACCAAGGTTTCACAATGAATGTTTGTGTTATTCTCAAGAAATTCACAGTTCAGAGAGGGAATCAGACATTGTAACAGTTTTTACACCTGGTATGGCAAATAGTGTAGCAACCAATAGTACAGAAAGAGTACAAAGGAGGCAGTGGTTATATCAAGGGGCGCATGGAGACAGCACAGTGCTCAGAGAAGATGCGCTTGAAGAGATGCCCTCTGAGCTGAATTTTACACTAGAAACAGCTACCGTTTAATCAAGTTTCTATTTGTTGGAGATGCCATGATAGGCACTTCACATTCATGAGGTCATTCAGGTTTTTTAGAAATCATGTGAAAAAGGTATCATTATTTCCATTTTACAGAGCAGGGCGCTGAAATCTTGAGAGGCTAAATAAATTGTCCAGATTCTTGTCAGGAGCAAGTTGTCCCAGATGGCAGATGCTCTGAGGCCAGTGAAGACCCAGGTGTCGGATCACAAGACCCTTCCTCTCCCTGTGTTGCTCCCATCCATTGGTGAAGGCCACAGTGAAAAGCTTTCCAGGAAGTGATTCTGCAGGGAGAAGATCTGCATCATTCCTTCCTGGATTGTCACTTTTGTTGTTGAGTCACTAAGTCATGTCTGACTCTTTGCAACTCCATGGACTGCAGCACAGCAGGCTTCCCTGTCCTTCACTATCTCTCAGAGTTTGCTCAAACTCATGTCCATTGAGTCTATGATGTTATCCAACCATCCCATCCTCTGTCACCCCCTAATTGTTCTAAGCATTTGATGAAAAATATATAAAATAAAGTTTCTTAAGTTTTCTTTCTTTTAAAAATGAACTGAGACAAACATTTAAAATGGAATTTTCTAGGCCTGTTCCCAGCAATGTTTATTCAGTAGGTTTAAGACTACGATAAAAATGACATTTTTAGCAAGCACCTGAAGATTTTGGATCTTGGGAAATAGCTATATTAAGGTGATTATCACAGTGTACAGAATTTAAAAATTGCCTTCTTTCTTTGTCTCCCCACTTCTAAGCAGGGTGGGGGAACTAGTCAGTGATTAAAAGAGCTGCTCTTTTTGAGACCCAAACACAGGGCTTATCCTGCCCCTTCTTGATGGAAATTTCACAGTACATTTTTTATTGCAGGTACCTGGAAAGCCCTTCCTCGTGGTGTATGAGGATCAGGACACAGTCCAAACAACCTGTATTTATTGAGGCTCCTCTGTGCTCCATGCTGTATAAGCCACTATAAACCACTGACCCTTGTGCTCTAGGACTTATGCTTAACTTCCAGCTCTTAAAGTCTTTCCCTTTAGGCCATTCTATTTAATCTGTCCAGTTATCCCATAGATTCTCAACACCATGGGATACTGAGCATGTTCATTTCTATGAGACTCAGTTTCTTCATCTGTATAATAGGAATAATCAGTTAATTTTACCTTAGTGGGTTAAATAAAATTAAATGAGCAATGTACCTCATGTACTCAGTACAATATATAGCATTCTTTAAACACTCCTAAGATAGAAGGCACAATCACCCAGCTCCATCATCTTGTTTATGTATGCGCTCAGACATGTCAGATTCTTTGCGACCCCATGGAGTGTAGCCCAGCAGGCGCCTCTGTCCATGGAATTTTCCAAGCAAGAATGCTGGAATGGGTAGCCATTTCCTTCTCCAGTGTATTCTCCTGACCCAGGGATCAAACCCACATTTCTGTGCCTCTGTAATCAGCATGAGCAGTGTGCACATGTGCTTCATCATGTCTGACTCTTTACGACCCCATGGACTGTCAGCCTGCCAGGCTCCTCTGTCCGTGAGACTTTCCAGGCAAGAACGGTGGAGTAGGTTTCCATGCCCTCCTCCAGGGAATCTTCCTATATCCCCTGCATTGGTAGGCAGATTCTTTACTCCTGAGCCATTGGGAAGAACTAAATGTTGAAGGAATCAGGGACAGAAGCAATCGAGTAAGGCTTTGTTGGAGACATAGAGCTTAGTTATGAAGTTGAAACATATGTGTCTTGAGTTAGGCAGAGAAGAGAAAAGAGGAAAAATCAATCTTGATGAGCTCAGTGGCATCATGGATGTGGTGATGCAGCGAGCTTGTGCCCAAGGGCTCCTTGACTCGTTTGAAAGCTCTTGGCTCATCCGTGTGTTTTAATACAGTCTTACCTTTGGGCAAACACTTTTATTGTTCAGGAGACTGAAATAACAAGTGGGAGTCAAAGGTTTCTCCTAGAAATCTTGCTTTTGCTTTGAGCCCAGAATTCTGGGGAGAGATGATGAATCAAAGTTGGTCTATACATTACAAAGAATAAAAAAGCCCAAAAGGTACTAGCAGTTTGTGATTCCACATTTTGTGATGCAGGGGAAGCAGAGGGACCCTTTATCTAGCAGCCTTTATTCTTCATGGATCTTCACCGCAGGTGAGCTCAAGTCTCCTGAGCACCAATCAGCCATGCCTGCTGTGTGCACAGAGTTTGACTCTGTTCTATTTGTATCTGCTTGTAAAGAGGAGCTGATAAGAGACATTGGCTGGGTAGACCATCTGTGGTGACAGTTTCCATATGATATTTTCCCTGCCAGCTGTGAGTGTCCTGGCTAACTCTTATGACTTAGATATGACTTTGTCCTGGAATGAAATGTACTCATCTCCTTCTCCCTTATTGTTCACTCCTATGACTTTCTTCAGTACATCACCTTTCTCACGGCTCCCCCTTGAATCCACATAATCAGTAAACATCTGCCCAATCCAGCCTCGGTGGCAAGTGCTTGGGCATGGCTTGCATCCCAGCACTGACGTTTCCTAGTTTTGTCAAGTTATGTGATCCAAGGAGTTACTTGGCTTCCTTGTTCCTTAGCTGCCTTCTTGGTCATTACAAATAGAGCCTACATATGAGACTGTTGTGAGTTTTATAGGAGTTAATCATTGTAAACCACAAGAAAATCATTTTCTGGCATTATATACCCCATATGTGCTTGTTTATAACATTATTTTCATCACTCTGTTCCCAGAAACCTTGACACTGGCTTCTTGGTGTTTCTGGGATACAATGATGAAAATGAAAGTGAAAGTGAAAGCCACTTAGTCATGCCCAGCTCTGCGACCCCATGGACTTTACAGTCCACGGAATTCTCCAGGTCAGAATACTGGAATGGGTAACCTTTCCATTCTCCCAGGGATCTTCCCAACTCAGGGATCAAACCCAGGCCTCCCACATGGCAGGCAGATTCTTTACCAGCTGAGCTTCAAGGGAAACAATGACAAAAATAATAACTAATAAACTTCAGGAATGTGTAACACCTGGTGCCTTGGAAGCGCCCCTACAAATTAATTCAACAGCAATAACAAATACTTCCATTTGAAAATGGATGAGCTACCATGGTATGGATGATTGAATTTGATAATACTTTTACACTTTTATTATGTTAATTAATTAAGTAATTTTTGGCTGTGCCCCATGCATACAGGATATTATTTCCCCAACCAAATGTGGAACCCATGTCTCCTGCAGTGGAAGTGCTGAGTCTTAACCACTGTACCACCAGGGAAGTCCTGGAAATAATGTTTGCTTTTGGAAAACTATTTAGTCCGTTGTTCTTAGCTCTCTGTGTGTGTTTGTGTGGTTGTAAGAGCACATTCACATGGATTTGCTGGGGCAGAGTAGAATGGTTTTGAGCCTTTTCTGTATGTGAAGCATTGTGTGAAGCTCTATCTTATTTTCCTCAAAGTTTTATTCTGAAAAATTCAAACCTACAGAAAAGTTGACAGAATACTAAAACAAGCATCCATAAACTTTTCACCTAAACTCTCCAAATATGAACATTTTGCCCCATTTACCCACATTTGTGCTACTCTTAGCTCCTCTCTCCCTCTCTCTCTCCTGTCCTTTCTTTGTCCTCATAGAAAAATGTTTATTTCTAAACTATTTGAAAGCAGACTGTAGACATGGTGATAACTTAAATCTGAAGATTCCACTTGTACCAATATACACAATGCTATATAAGCACAAAACTAAAACTATAGTTTAGTTTTATTTTTATAGTGAGAACAATAAAGATCACTTTAATGAATGTTATCCAATATATAATTCATCTTGTCCCTACACTGTCTTTTATAGCAACGCCTTTTTTGTTTGACTCTCAAGCACTTTCTATATGTGGGATTTAATTGCCCTGTCTTTTTAATTTCTTTTAACTAGAAAGCCAGGTCCCCTACTCCATCTTGTTTTGGTCATTTTTCAAGACAGACATTAAGTTTTTGAAGAGTACAAACCAGTTGTAAGTAAAATGTTCCAAAGTGGAGAGCGCTAAGAGAGGGATGGATTGGGAATTTGAAGTTATGAGATGTAAACTGTTACATAGATAATAGATAAGCAAGGTCCTATTGTATAACACAGGTAATTATATTCAATATCCTGTGATAAATCATAATGGAAAAGAATATTTTTCACATATATATCTCATATATGATGTCCAACTCTTTGCAACCTCATGGACTATAGCTCACCAGGCTCCTCTGTCCATGGAATTCTCCAGGCAAGAACACTGGAGTAGACTGCCATTTCCTCCTCCACATTATCTTCCCTGATCCAGGGATTGAACCCATGTCTCTTGCATCTTCTACACTGGCAGGGAGATTCTCAGCTGTACCACCTAAGAAGCCCCCTTGTATTAGTTGAAACTTACAAATTATTTTACTTTAATATGTTTTTACTATTATCATTACATTTATTGATGCACAGATTGCCCATATATAGCTAATGATCCTTTTAAATCCATTCCTATGTCTTTCGTGAGTGACCCCATTAATCTTGGAACACTTGCATGCTTTCTAGTCCAAGATGTTCCAAGATGTTACCTTGAACTTTCCCTGCCTGACCCAGACTCAGCTGTTTTCCCAAAGAAGCCTAGTTCCTTTTTGTAGCACATGGTATTTGAAAATTAAGATCTAGATGTTTGGTTTGTTCATTGCTTCTCTGTCTTTCTTACGGGACAGGTTAAAAAAATGCATGTGTGTATGTGTGTGCTTAATTTATGAATTTATATACTTTACTGCAAATCCACCACCATCAGATCTTTTCTCATCATTCCATCATCCATATGTATTTCTCTTCTCACATACTGAGAAAGTACCCCAACAAAATCTATACATGTATACCTATGGCTGATTCATGTTGATGTTTGGCAGAAACTAACATAATTCTGTAAAGCAGTTATCTTTCAATTAAAAAATAAATAAATTTAAAATTGAAAAAATACATTTTATAATTTATTCTATCCTATAATACTCATCAACAGATTCAGAATCAAATAGCAATGTCACTACTGATAACAAGGTAAAGATTGACTTAAATTTTGCATTTTGTTTTTAGACTATAGCCTCAGGATGTATAGCTGAACGGAATACTATATTTTAAAAGTTACTTTAATTATTTTTTTCTCCTTTGTGGTTATCTTATCTATTTAATATATAGTCAAGCTTTTTTTTTTAATATTCAGTTTTGGTGTTTGTCTCTTTTCATCTTTATGATTTAATTTTATGTTTTAAAAATGTAAAATATTTTCTTATTACAAAAATCAAATATAGCTACAATGGTTGACTGGTTACATCTTGTTCTCTCTCATAGTCTTCACTCCGTTCTTATTCATCTGCTCTATATAATCATTTAGTTTATCCTTGTCTGTAGCCCTATTTTCCCTTTATTCTTACAAAACCCATAGCATAGTCTTTTGCACCTTGTTACCCTGAAATGATTCTATCCTGGAAATAATTCTAGATCAGTTTAAAGAAATCTTACGTGGTCTTTATCATGGTTACACAGTATTTCACTGTGTCAGTTAACAACCCTCTATTTGATCAGACAGCTGTTGGTAGATATTTATATTTTTCCAATATTCTGCTACTTGCAATAGATATTCTGGGCTGAATGGCAGAATTTCAAGTACATATCGAAACATAGTGTCCTATCATATCACTTTGTGGTTGATTTTAAGTATTGTCACTGAAGCCAATAAAAATATTGGTAGTCTGTTGAAGGTTTAGTTCAATGATAAGTGAATACCTACTGTGGGTCAGGTGCTAGGCAGGCAAAGACTTATAAGACATTCTTTTTCCTTGCTGAGCTTGCAGTTTATGGGAGGGTCTGAGTAAACAAGCTGGCATAACAGTACTTGAGTGAGACAAACACGGGGTGCTGGTGGAGTTAGAAAAATTTTCCCACTGGAGATGAAGTTGGCACATCATTGATACTGTGACGAAAGAAAGATAAATAATTTTGTTATGCTCCATGTCCAAGTCTCTGAATAGACTGAGAGAACAAGTCCACCACGGCAATACAAAAGCAAGAAGGGAGTTTATTGCTAACTCGAGTTGGAGCACTCTGTCACATCCAACACAGTGGAGTGAGGCAGAGAGCCCTGAGCCCAGAATTACAGGAGTATTTATAGACTTAGAACAAAGGCAGTGAGTTGGCAAGGGTGGATTGGTTGCAAGGGGTTCTTGGCATCTATGAATTGGCTAAATTTTGCGCATGTGGGCTCGCTTAAGGGACTTTTCATGTTATCTGGGCTAGTTCTAACCAGGCTACAGGGACTATGCTGACCAGCTGAGTCTCAAGGTTGGGGGATGATGATCTCAGCTCCTTCTGGGCAGTGACCCAGCTCTTTCTGTGATTGTAGCTCTGCCTACTTTAGTCCTTGAAGCTTGTCATGGCTTCTGTCAGGTCTCAACAAATTTCACTTTCTTCTTGAGCTTTCATTTTGTCAATCACCTTCAAAACCAGAATTTAAGATCCATGGAAGAAGAATAAGTAGATTCTTCCATTTTCACAAAGCTTGTCTACTTTTGTGACCTGGAGAGAGGCAACATAAATGCTGGGTATCCTTTCTGAGGACTTGTTTTTTAATCACTAAGTGTGAACCCATGCAGACCCTATGGACTGTGGGCACCAGGCTTCCCTGTCCTTCACTATACCCAAAGTTTGCTCAAACTCATGTCCATTGAGTTGGTGATGCTATTTTACCATCTCATCTTCTGGCACTGCCTTCTCCTCCTGCCTTCAATCTCTTTCAGCATCAGGGTCTTTTCCAATGAATCTGTTCTTCACATCAGGTGGCCAAAGTATTGAAGTTTCAGCTTCAACATCAGTCCTTCCAATGAATATTCAGGGTTGATTTCTTTTAGGATTGACTGGTTTGATATCCTTGTTGTCCAAGGAACTCTTGAGTCTTCTCCAGCACACAATTCAAAAGCATCAGTTCTTCAGTGCTCAACTTTCTTTATGGTCCAACTCTCACACCTGTACATGACTACTGAGAAAACCATATCTATGACTATACAGACATTTGTCAGCAAAGTGATGTCTCTGCTTTTTAATATACTGTCTAGTTTTGTCATAGCTTTTCTTCCAAGGAGCAAGTGTCTTTTAATTTCATGGCTGCAGGACTAAGGCAAACCTTTTGCAATCAGCTTCTTACCCTGTGAGTTCCATCTTGCCTACCTTAACTCTTCCAAAGAAAGGATGCACTCACTCAATCATGTACAATTTACGACCTTCTGGACTGTAGTCTGCCAGGCTCCTCTGTCCATGGGATTTTCCAGTCAAAAATACTGGAGTGGGTTGCCATTTCCCTCTCCAAGGGATCTTCTCGGCCCAGGGACTGAACTTGCATCTCTTGCACCTCCTGCATAGGCAGACAGATTTGTTACCACTGTGCCACCTGGGAAGCCCAGGGGCTACTGTTTACTGTATACTTGTGATTCAGGTACTGGGTAATATATATTCTCTTAGAGTGTAACCCACATGGTAAAGTATGAGGTAGAAATTGTTTCTCATTTGCATTTTGAGGAAACAGAAGTTCATAGAGGTTGGAGAGTATTCCAGTGTCACCCTGTTAGTAACTGACAAATGGAAGGATTGAATTCAGGTTAGATCCAGGGCCTAGATTTTTCCTCAGAAAGCACCACAACAGTGCTTATCACAAAGATGCTCCTAAAGACCTCATGAAAATGTCTCACAGCAACCAAAGCCCCTCCTGACCATCAGTTGACTTTGATTTGCAGTCCACTTTCCCTTCTTCCCCTGCCCAGGAGGTGGGCACAGGCCCAAAGGTGTGGTTTTTCTGGTAGTCATGTACATATGTGAGAGCTGAACCATAAGGAAGGCTGAGCACCAGAGAACTGATGATTTCGAATTGTGGTGCTGGAGAAGCCTCTTGAAAGTCCCTTGGACAGCAAAGGGATCAAAGCACAACCCCATACATGCTGCTGTGAATCTTTTAATTTCCATTGGAACTTCTTTCTCAGAACCAGCTATGAATCCCTTGAGCTCAGGGTCCAGCATGCCATTCAGCCTGGAAACTCTCAAGATACTTAGTTCCTAAGTGTGTTCTCTGCACAGTAGACTTCTCATGAATTTTCTTTGGATAAACCAGTCAATCAGAAACAAACAAGCACCATGCAATTGCACATGAAATCCATTCAAGATCACGCCCCCTCCTCCAAGATCAGAAAACAGATTCCCCAGGTCTCTTTGATGATGCCACTGATTTTAAAGCATAGACAAAGAAAAATAACCCACCAAAGGTATATAAGAAGTAAAGGCTTAGTGAAGTAGTACAATAAATTATGGCCAAGTATGCTGTCTGGCAGTCATGAAGTGTGTGGTCCATGTGGGTCGGTGTTGGAACGGCAGTGGCTGGAATGGGTTCCCCACCCCTCACAGCCTGCAGTGCCTACTTCCAGCTAATGCACCAGGCATGGTGACTCTATCAGGAGCCTTAAATCAGTAATGCTCCCTCTTCCAAACAGCAGAAGCTCAGACACTAAAAGCAACCATATCTTCAGTGGTTTTAGCAGACAAGGAGGATGCTCACCTTGGCCTCTGGGCTGAGCCACAAGAGAGTGAAAACTCTTGCAGAAATTCTGAAGCCTTTTAAAGAAGTTGAAAACTGTTTTTCACCTCTTGTCTTCCTTCCTTTTAAAGGTTGAGGGGAAGGTTCATGGACCCCCCTCATCAGAAGTTCCCAGAACTGTTTCCCACAATGAAATGGTGCCTCTGCTCCTCCCTGAACCACTCCATCAGCAGGGCTTGTGGCTATTCAACTCTTATTTCGAGGCCAGTACCCTGAGTCAGCCTCTGAGTTCTGCTTAGTGCTGTGAGTTTGATTCAGTGCTCAGAGCATCACCACTTAATGGGTATATCCAGTTTACAGATGTGGAGACTGAGGCTGTGGGAGACTCCCTGTCTCTGCCTTGTTCGGGAATTTGGTCAGTGGCAGAGCTGGCAGCCATATCTGTTGATCCCAAAGCCCTTGCTTTCCTCCATCACATCTGCCTTCACTAACCACAGAAACCCTTTCCAAGCCAATATCTACTCGGTAGACATTGCCTAAGATTTAAATGGGGAGATAAGGGACAAATATATGAAAAATTAAATAACTGTCAGTCCAAAATGATAAGAAATGGCATAGATGGTAAATGAATGGTAAAGACAGTGCTTTGAGGATTATTTAAGCTATCTTTACCCTTGGCATAGAAAATTCACTTTGTCAACTTAGATAACTGTACCAGAAGTGACCCTGGCGACCTTAATACAGACTGGTTTTATTGCAATAGGAGTATAAGTGAATTGGCACACTTTTCAAAGGACTGTAAGCAGCTCCCCACAGTGATTTAAGTTCAATTAAGCTGAGTATTGACAATCTGTAGAATTCTCTCTTCCTTCCAAGCATTGCGAGAGAAAAGTTACACTTTTGTCCTTGCTCTGCAGAGTCAGATATGTGTGTAGAATGAGGTTTTATTAATCAGAGTTATCATGTGTTTCTCTCTCTTTCTTCATTTTTCTTCTGTTTGCTTTTTTCTTCTTAGTGATGATCTCCATGGTAACAGATGAAACATCTTATAGTATCTATAAGGACTACTATTAATAATAATAGTGATCATCACAATAATGATACCAATCAGATAGAATGAGAATCAAAATAAGAGAGTTAAATGCTTGCTCTGTATGTAAAGAATTTACTTTCTGAAATGAAAGAAAGAGTAATCAAGGTGGATCACCTAAAGCTCCAGGATGAAGGTTCCTAAACAATTTTCCTGGGTGATGACTAGCAAAGATTTCACAGGAAAGATAAAGATATGGACTATTCTGGAATATCCTACTATTTCTACTCTGCTAGCACTCTGTGAAACCTCTTTTACTTTTCTCTTGTTGATGTTGTTGAATGTGTGTGTTTTGATCTTATCACTTTAAAATTATTTTACATGTGGATGCTTATATAATACAATAAGTCCCCTACATATGAACAAGCTCCATTCTGAGAGCGCATTCATGAGCCCAGTTTGTTCATAAATCCAACAAAGTTAGTCTAGGTACCCAACTAACACAATCAGCTGTATCTATATGCATTATACTGTTCAGTTCAGTTCAGTCGCTCAGTCGTGTCCGACTCTTTGCAACCCCATGAATTGCAGCATGCCAGGCCTTCCTGTCCATTCTGTCCATTGCCATCTCTCAGAGTTCACTCAAACTCACATCAGTGATGCCATCCAGCCATCTCCTCCTCTGTCGTCCCCTTTTCCTCCTGCCTCCAATCCCTCCCAGCATCAGAGTCTTTTCCAATGAGTCAACTCTTTGCATGAGGTGACTGTACCAGGTTTTTAATAGAAGGAAATGGCAACCCACTCCAGTATTCTTGCCTGGAGAATCCCATGGACGGAGGAGCCTGGTGGGCTACAGTTCACAGGGTCTCAAAGAGTCAGACATGACTGAGCGACTTCACTTTCACACAAATAATACATAAGAAACAAACACAGAAATATAAACATATTTAATGTTAAAGTACAGTATCGTGGAAAGTACATACAGTGAAAGTGAAGTCACTCAGTCATATCTGACTCTTTGCCACCCCATGGACTGTAGCCCACCAAGCTCCTCAGTCCATGGAATTTTCCAGGCAAGAGTACTAGAGTGGGTTACCATTTCCTTCTCCAGGGGATCTTCCAAACCCAGGGATTGAACCTAGGTCTCCCACACTGCAGACAGATGCTTTACCATCTGAGCTACCAGGGAAGCCCAGTACATACAGTAGTATAGTACAATTGGCATATAGCGCCTGGCATCAAGCGAACAGGCAAGAAGAGTTACTGACTGGACAGAGAGGAGGTGGGATACAATAAAGTGAAGAATTGTCAGCAGTAGGAGACAGAGGGCAAACTGCAATTTGCTCATGCCTGGCCCTGATGGAACACACGTTTACATCTTTGCAACTTGAGCATTCATATGTAGGGGACTTACTGTACATGCTGACGATTAGCCTCCTCTTGATAAAGATTTCCTGAAGTCTTACAGGGTGCTTAGTGCTAGCCGAATACTGATGGTCCACAGATGAAAGACCAGTGTTGACCTGTCTATTCTCAAGGGAAACAGAGTACAGTTTCTCTATCACCAGCTCCAACCCAGCCCCAACAGATCTCTGGGCATCCTCACTTACTCTAATCTCAAGAGTGCTTATATTAGCGTGAGGCATTTGTGGTTCTCCTATATATGCCACTTTCCCCCTCAAATGATGGTAAGGTTTTTGAAAGAGTTCAGCATGCCTTATTCTCCTGTGTCTGTGCCCTGGGGACTAGCACACAGTATATACAAAATGATACATTTCACATCCTGGGGGTCTCAGGTTTGTAAGAAGATAGACTTGAAAGCTAAATCCACAAAGCAACATAGGAAATGCTGTACTAGTCTTCATAACAAGCCTTGTCATGTTTTTGAAATGAAGTTTTGGATCTTTATAACACATGCTGTTTGATGGCCTATACCCCATAAGTTCTTTATAGCTAAAGGTGGCATAATACCTTACAGCATCACTTATACTCAGGCAAGTGCACTGGACTGAATGCTGTTCGTTGTTGTTGTTTAAATTCGGGTTTATTTGCTTTACAGTGTTGTATTAGTTTCTGCTGGACAGACAAGTGAATTAGCAGCATGCATTCATATATCCCTGTTTTTTGGATTTCCTTACCATTTAGGTCACCACAGAGTTTGCAAGGCAGAAATAAAGACACAGATGTAGAGAACAGATGTACTGACACTAAGGAGGAAAATAGGGGATGGGATGAATGCTGTATACTATGAGATAGGGATTGAGATATATACATACTATTGATATACGTATAAAATAGTTAACTAATGACAACCTACTGTATAGCACAGGGAACTCTGCTTAATGTTTTATTGTGAGTGCTGCTTTTAAAAAGCAAACATTTTGTTTTTTCAGTTCAGTACAGTTCATTCACTCAGTCGTGTCCAACTCTTTGTGACCCCGTGAACCACAGCATGCCAGGCCTCCCTGTCCATCACCAACTCCTGGAGTCTACCCAAACCCATGTCCATCGAGTTGGTGGTGCCATCAAACCATCTCATCCTCTGTGGTCCACTTCTCCTCTAGCCCTCAATCTTTCCCAGCATCAGGGTCTTTTCAAATGAGTCAGCTCTTCTCATCAGGCGGCCAAAGTACTGGAGTTTCAGCTTCAACATCAGTCCTTCCAATGAACACCCAGGACTGATCTCCTTTAGGATGGACTGGATGGATATTCTTGCAGTCCAAGAGACTCTCAAGACTCTTCTCCAGCACCACACTTCAGAAGCATCAATTCTTCAGTGCTCAGCTTTCTTTATAGTCCAACTCTCACATCCATACATGACCACTGGAAAAACCATAGCCTTGACTAGATGGACCTTTTTTGGCAAAATAATGTCTCTGCTTTTTAATATGCTGTCTAAATTGGTCATAACTTTCCTTCCAAGGAGTAAGCGTCTTTTAATTTCATGGCTGCAATCACCATGTGCAGTGATTTTGGAGTCCAGAAAAATAAAGTCAGCCATTGTTTCCACTGTTTCCCCATCTATTTGCCATGAAGTGATGGGACCAGATGCTATGATTTTAATTTTCTGAATGTTGAGCTTTAAGCCAACTTTTTCACTCTCCTCTTTCACTTTCATCAAGAGGCTTTTTAGTACCTCTTCACTTTCTGCTGTAAGGGTAATGTCATCTGCATATCTGAGGTTATTGATATTTCTCCTGGCAATCTTGATTCCAGCTTGTGTTTTTTCCAGCCTAGCATTTCTCATGATGTACTCTGCATAGACGTTAAATAAGCAGGGTGACAATATACAGCCTTGATGTACTCCTTTTCCTATTTGGAACTAGTCTGTTGTTCCATGTCCAGTTCAAACTGTTGCTTCCTGGCCTGCATACAGGTTTCTCAAGAGGCAGGTCAGATGGTCTGGTATTCCCATCTCTTTTAGAATTTTTCACAGTTTGTTGTGATCCACACAGTCAAAGGCTTTGGCATAGTCAACAAAGCAGAAATAGATGTTTTCCTGGAACTCTCTTGCTTTTCTGATGATCCAGCAGATGTTGGCAATTTGATCTCTGGTTCCTCTTCCTTTTCTAAAACCAGCTTGAACATCTGGAAGTTCATGGTTCACGTATTGCTGAAGCCTGGCTTGGAAAATTTTGAGCATTACTTTACTCGTGTGTGAGATGAGTGCAACTGAGCAGTAGTTTGAGCATACTTTGGCATTGCCTTTCTTTGGGATTGGAATGAAAACTGACCTTTTCCAGTCCTGTGGCCAAAGCTGAGTTTTCCAAATTTGCTAGCATATTGAGTGCAGCACTTTCACAGCATCATCTTTCAGGATTTGAAATAGCTCAACTGGAATTCTATTACCTCTACTAGCTTTGTTCGTAGTGATGCTTCCCAAGGCCCATCTGACCTCATATTCCAGGAAGTCTGGCTTTAGGTGAGTGATTACATATAATTTCCATATAACTCTGTGTAATTTTAAGATGTACAATGTGCTGATTTTATACATTTATATATTACATTATGATTACCGTGTTTAGCTAACACCTCTATTACACCTCATGTAATTATTTTCCTTTTTCTAGTGGGAACGATTAAGACCTAGTGTCATAACAACTTTGCAGTTTATAATATAGTATTGTTGACTAATTATTAAGCTGTGCATTAGATATCCAGGACTTATTTATCTGCTAATCACAAGTTTGTGACTTAAAGCAACATCTATCCATTTTCCCAAAGTTATAGTAATTAATACAATATGATATTAGCATAAAAATAGCCACATATGCCAGTAGAACAGAATAGAGAGCCCAGAAATAAGCTCTCACATAAAGGATCAATTGATATTTGACAAGGGAGCCAAGAATACTCAAGAGTAAAGGATAATCTTTTCAACAAATGGTGTGGGCAAAACTGGACGGGCAAATAATGAGACAAGTATATTATACTACTCAAAAATTAACTTGAAAAAGAGTAGAAGCTTCAACAGAAGGTCTGATGACATAAAAACCTAGAAGAAAAGATAAGGAAGAAACCCCTTTGATATTCTGACAATGATTTTTTTTTTTACTCTGACAACAGAAGCAGAAGAAACAAACAAACGAAAAATCAGTCAGTGGGACTACCTCAGATTAAAGAGCTTCTGCACAGCACAAGAAATAGTCAACAAAATTAAAAAGCAATTTCAGAAATTAGAGAAAATATTTGCCAGCCATTTATTGGATAATAAACATTAAAATGCATAATAACTTATTTTAGACTAACTAAGATCCTTAGTGAATTGGATAAGCTTCTACCAGTTTAAAAAATATTCAAATGCAGTCCTTTTAAGCAGACAATTTGTCTTGAGTAACTCAATACTTATATTCCTTTAAGCAAGTTAGAAAGAGGGGCTCTGTTTCTCATCATGGGACTGAATACAATAGAAGAAACAATAGAAAATGACATGGGGAGCAAACCGTGGTATCAAGGGCAATGATTTTCTAGGTTTCTGGGTCTATGAGGACTAAACGACATTTTCTGTTGTAGACATTTCTGAAATGCAAGGAATGAAAATAAATCTAGAAACACATGAAGCTATTGAAAAGGTAATTCAACAAGATAATAATCATTTATTATATACAACAGCAGCTATATCACAAGAGTCTGCTAGCTAACCTCCTTTGCAGGATGATTTTCCCACCTCTAACCTTCTAAGGATTGAAGTCCCAGTCCTCATTTTAATGTCATAGAAAAGTTTGAATATAAAGAGTTTTCACTCTTTTGCATGCCAGACAACCAGTTACGTGTCCATGTAAAACATAATACTGCATTATTATATCATCATGGATGGAAAGATTAAATATACTTTTTACCAATGAGGAAACTTTAGAGATGTATATAACATGTTCAAGGTCTTCCTACTAGAGTAGAACATAGACGTTTATCAGATGGGCAGGTTTCTAAAGCCAGGCTGTCTCATGGTACCTTGAAGCCATACAGACTAGCAGTTAGGGTGGATGCCATGTGGCAGATGGATGGTGCTGGAGGCAGATCACCTGAGGGTGGTGTTTGAAGCCTGGAGGGTTTTATGATACTCTGCCAGTCATAGCTTTTAGCTGATTTCCTCCTTGGTCTCTGCATGAAACTGGACTTACTTGAGTTAGAGGGAAACCTGTTTGGTTTCCTTGTGTGAAAATCCAAGTTCACAGACTACCGGGGAAGCATTTTCCATTCTGGGACTTTTGAATCTGGTATGTTTTTCCCATGGATCTGCAGAGAGAAGGTCAAGCTTAGTGCGTTTTTCCTCTAGGTGTTTGTGGGTCTTCCTTTCTGGATTGGGAAACAACCTTCTTGAAGCAGGCTACCCTGAGAACTACAAGAGACCAGTCATAGCTTCTGGTTTTAATGCTTTTGTTAATATCAGTATTGGGCATCTGTGAGCTCCTGGAGTTGGAAATGTCATATATCTTTATCTAAGTGATACATACAGATGTCTATTAAATACCTAGTTATTTAGTTAATAACAGAGTTCCTCACACTGATCTCCTCTCAGTCTTCCTCTACAGTTGGCATCATTGCTGCTTTTTAAAGTATAATTGATGAAGAAACTGAACTTCAGAAAAGTAATCATTTGACCAAGTATACTTAGCCAATAAGTGTAAGGCTGACTCACAAATCTAGATCTTCTGAGGCCAAAATTCACACTCCGTCCATTGCCCACTGATTAAATTTACCATCTTGAACATTTAGCTCATGAGTCCAGTTTTATTTTTAGTATATGTAGGTCTAGGCATGGATCACCCTCCATCCCTCTAAAAGCCTATTCAAAATGAATGTTGCTTGAGATTTTTCACCTATACCTTCCCTAGCTAAAACTACCTGTCCCTACCTTATTCCATGTATCAGGAACATCAGCCATCAAAGCTGACTCTCCTGAGTGGCACTGACCCCTGGCTTTTCATGTTTCATCAGGTTCAGGGCCTAATCTGCACAGCAACCCAGGAATTGGGATAAAAAAAATAGGAAGTGAGAAAAAGATAACATCCAGTAATCTTATTTTTAGTCTTTATGTTTCTATTACCCAGGAGAAAAATAATGAGATGACAAAGGCTGTCTTTGAAATAAAACCACCTAAGAGACCCTAGGTTTCGAGTAATCGTCTCTCTTCCTGTTGGTCAGACTGTGCTTGTGATGTGTGTTAAGTGAATTGAGGGGAGCTTTTGGAGCCCTTAGTTGTTCCTTTGTGTCTTCTGTCTATCACATATATCAAAAAGTGCCAAGAGTTCAACTGTGAAAACTTCCCTCTCTGGGCCCAGAAGGAGAGGTTTGCGATATTCGTGGCTTTGGGATAAAAGATTGTCTCTCTGATACCACTCTTTCTTTTCCCTCTTGTCAAAGATAGAGTAAGATTTTGGAAAAAAAATGAGCTAATGAGTAAATGAATAAGCAAATTGTTTAATTAGTGTGTGAACACTGGATGGACAAAGTTATGAAAATCAGTGTAAATTTAGGAAGGAAATCCAAATTTGTGTAATTTGGTGATGTTGTGAGGACCAGTTTTAGAGTCAGAGAGATTGGACACATTGAGATTGGGGACAAGTTTACTTTCTCTTTCCTTCTTATATCTGTATCTATATGGATACTTATAATAATACCTATACTTGTATCTATATTTATGTTGATATCTGTCATGATTGTTATGCGCACTGGTGATAATGTATATGAAATATCTTAGAGTGGAACAGTAACGTGGCATCTCATTAGCGTTCTGTTTCTTGAAAGTACCATGGGCATTTCAAAATTAGTTTTTATTTTTCCCTCTACAGCGTTGTATTATTGAATGACTACTTTCTTTGGTTATTTTATCGACATTTGTCTGTACTGGCACCAACATTTTTGAAATTTCTGGTCCATTGTCTGTGTAACATTATTATTATTACCAATATAAATCAAGCTTTATTTTTGCTTTCAAAATCAGAATTCAATAAACTTCTGACTTTTTAGACTTTATAGAAAATGTCATTCAATTAAACATTGGAGATATGGGTTATCAGGGGCTTGGTTTTAGAAAAGAGTGTTAAGAAGAATCAGAATGTGTGAGCAGTGTTTAATTTTCTGCTGCAATAAATATTTCCTCATTCAGGAACAGTGAAGATCAAACTTTCTCTTCCTCCTTTTTCTAATATATGGAAACTGAAGTGCAGGGCAATGAAGCTACTTATCCTAACTCATATACAGAATTGAGAGAGAGAGAAAGTAAAACCCTGGGATACTGCTTGCCAGTTGTTTTTAATATTGTTTTCTTTTTCATGGCCAGCTGCCACCATCTTGCTTCTAAGCAGTGCTGGTTATATACTGTAACTAGAAATATTTGTTACAGTGGCAGTGTATATGCTTACCATTCTCATCTAATAGATATGCTGTGGGCCATTGCTTTACTTCCTAGACTCTGGTTTCCTCATTTGTGAAACTAAATGAGTGAGAGAGAGAGAGGACGGAAACCACATGAAGTCTGGGCAAGGTTCTTTTTCAGCTCTGAACATCTATGAAGAGTAATGATGTTATTATGTGGGCAAGATTCTCAGATGACAAAAAGCTTTTCAAGTCCTCCTGTTTCCTCTTTCACTTTATTTGTGAGCAAGTTTGGAATTCAGTTCTATGTCTGATTGCTGAAAATATTTCAGTCTATTATTCCAGAATGTCTGATGCATCCCCAAATGTCCTGTGACTTCATAACTTCTTTTCTTAAAACTGATGATAAAATTAAGCCCCTCCAAAAGTGAAGTGACTTGCCCAAGCTCGTTGTTCATAAAATAGCTTTCAAGTGCGGGTCTCTCAAGCTCTAAAAATAAAATTCTTCTCCTCTCTTCACCTTACATTCTTACAAATAGAAGGCAAAGCATGTTCTCCTTCCCTTATCTTTAGGCCCTCATCTCTGCATGCTATTTTAATGTAAAACTCTTAAAATATTTTTGATAAGTAGATGTATCATGGAGAATAAATAACAAGCTTCAGTTAAGTGCCTTGCATGTATGTGTGTATTACACATTCTCATCCTTTTATGATGTATATGTCACACATGTTTTCTGTGAATAGGTCTTATTTTCAAAGTGATACTTATGGTTGTTCTCTGAGAAAATGATCTATGCTAGTGTTTCTCTTGTGAGGAAGAGTGTGTATCACTATCTGGAAGTAGTGTCTTTGGAGTCAGATATCCTGGGTTCCAATTCTCACTTAGTCATTAACTAACTATATAATCTTAGAAAACCTGCCTAGTTTTCCTTATTCACTTTTCCCTTGTTTTTAACATAGCAAGACCAACTCTCTCTGATTTATATGATTTCAGTTTTATTTATTAATTTTATTTTTGTGCATTTAATTACCAACAGGTTGTACACTTGATAATTTGTCAGTGATCTCTATTCTTCTGTGTATGTCATTATCATGACAGTTATCTCTGAGCATATTTAGTTATATTCTATTTCTGATCACAAAATACCTCATTTCTAAGTTCTTCCCCTTCCAGATTGTCCTTCCCACAAATGATGAATTCATTTCCTTTATTCCTGTTCTGTTGTCCGTTTCTATTTTTGTTTTATGACTTTTCATAAATCGTGTCCATTTTCAATAAGGTAATAGACACTAAGCATGGAACTTGTGGAGTAAGGGCTTCACAAATTTAGCTCTTAAGATAATTAACCCCCACACTACCTCTGGGTGGAACTCTAGGAGAAACAAAAATTCTCTGGTTAAAGTCTTATCATGAGTAGAGCACTCAAGTGGCAATTAATTGATGCACCTGTAGCCACCAAACATCACACTGCTCACACAATCCTGTTTCATTTTTCCAGCTTTTTGGAGGCCTATAAACATGATCATCTTTTCACCTTGCTTGTGTTGTGTTTTCTGGGCAGAGGACAAGATCTGGACATTGATGCAGCACAACAACACAGAATTGACCCATGTGCAAGGTGCCAACCCTGAGAAGCCCTACTCCATGACCTTGGACTATGGAG
The DNA here is from genome assembly GCA_917880005.1 of Nanger dama. Lineage (NCBI taxonomy): Eukaryota > Metazoa > Chordata > Mammalia > Artiodactyla > Bovidae > Nanger > Nanger dama. The sequence goes on along the minus strand of CAKJTW010000004.1, from coordinate 60,501,329 downwards.
GCAGCCTGGAGCAGCTGGAAGCAGTGATCGATGGCTCCGAGCACTGTGAGCAGGAGGTAGCCTACCACTGCAAGAGGTCTCGCTTGCTCAACACGCCAGGTGAGAAACACCCCTCCTGGGCCCCTTTGCATGTGCCACACAGGGGGACCACAGTGTGACACATGAGCCCCCAGCCCTGGAATATCAAGTAGAGAAAGGTTTGTCAACAGGGGGCTGCACCTATGGTGGTTCCCTATACAATGAGAAAAATGCCACCAGGAGAGACACTTGATGGACTAGTTCTTTCTCTGGTGCCCAGGCCATGACTTCATGGGGGTTTTGTAGCCTCTCAAGGTTTTCTCATCATCTTCAAAAAGGGACAGTAACAACACTCATTTTGCAATACTGGTGAGAATGGAAGTTTTCTTGAGAGCAGTGACTCTTGAACTAGACTTAGAAAGTGTGAAGGAGGAAATGGTTTTTCCAGCAGATTAGAAAGCATCAAGGATTTCAGCACATTCACCAAACTGCAGCGAGTTATGTTTGGGGAAAAGATGCATAATGGGGCAGTATTAGGCAATGAGATCAGTGGGCAGGCTGGCATATCCTGTGTGTTTAAAGTACTCATGTTATCTGAAAGGGCAGGCCTGAATTGAAACGACTCTTTTATTTAAAAAATGGGTATACTACTTTATTAACATTTAATTTTCACCAAGAGTTCAAGTACATGCTAGCTTTATGTTCAGATTTTTGAAATGAAGGTAAAAAGGAAAATAGCTCTAAGGGTGCAATGTGTTTAACACTGCATACTATATTCAATGACCAGACAAACCAGGGGGATTTAATGGTACATTTAGAAGCACAAGTATAGGGACAAGCCCTGGAACCGGAGAGAAAACCTACCATTCGGGACTGAACAGGGGTCCTTGGTTGCTGACAGAATCTCCCCTTCACTCTAGAACTGAGACAAATCAGGGGAGTCTGTTAGTATGCAAAAACCAGTGAATTCAGGACAAACAGTAACAGAATAGATTGGCCAGAGTCAGTTTGAATTGTGAAGGTGAGCATGAAGCAAGCAGAGTTGGTTGGAGGCTGTAAATACTGCACCTGAAGTCCAGGATTGGTAGACGAGAACAGACATCTTCTAAAAGGAGAAAATACTCTTTTCAAAACGTAAAGGTTGCTTTAAAAATTATGTTAACTTTATTTATATATTGATTGTTCTTTTGTATTTTCTAGGTCAAATGGTTGATAAAGGGTTGCAAAAGATGCTTCTAAGATTGCTTACCATAGTTCAAAAGGGTTTGCAAAATGTCAAGAGGGCTAGGTCAAAGTTGATGCATGCCCCAGGGGTCTGTTATTTTTGTGAATGTCAGTTCATCATTTGTGGCAGGAAAAAAAAAAAAAGGCCAATATAACAGGGATGTGGAATATCCAAGAAAAGGTGTCAGAATCTTTAGCCTCAAGGAATTTATGTTCCTTGAAAGTGAGGAATTTTGAAAGGCTTCAGGAAATTAGACAATGAAATGTCAAAGAAGAAGTGCTAGAAACCTAACTAAATACAACTACCCACTACCTCACTGATCTAGAGTCTTTAGAGAAGAACTTGTTTTACTTAAGTGAATTTTCCAGGTAATTGTCACTTAACCCTTTAAGCACCCAAACTGTTTTTAAAGAATTTTAAACTATTTGAAATTAAAATGTTACTCAAATGGATTACATGCTCCCTTGCCTTCTTAAGCAGAGAATTCTGAATGTGAAGTGTAACCTTTTCTTGATTACTTGGGATCATCATTGTGAAAATCAGGTATTTTAGTCTTCGTGGACTCAGCCATGCTCACAGGGTCGATTAGATCAGAGAGAGGCCCTGCTGGGTGTCCCTTTACCAGTGTCCTCAGAGGGTCAGTGTTTGTATGTGTTCAGATTCCTTCTCTCCTGACTGTCAAACTTGCCATGTCATTCTCAGCACTCTTTACAGAGTCTGTGTCAAGAAATCCATGCTACCCTCTTCTCATTATGTTGCTTCTAGTTTCCTAGCAATTGGTTTGGTAGAACTTTAGGGAAAATGGAATTATGTTCATTCTGACTATGGAATTTCCTTTATTTATTTATTTTTAATTGGCATATTGCTTTGCAATGTTGTGTTAGTTTTTGCTATAAAACAAAATGAATCAGCCATAAAAGTATGTGTGTGTGTGTGTGTGTGTGTGTGTGTGTGTATGTATATGTATTATCGCCCTTCTCTCTGGGACTTTCCTCCCATCCCCCATACCATCCATATTTGTTTTTCTTTTTCTGATTTGCTTCACTCTGTATGACAGACTTATCACTACAAATGACCCAATTTGTTCCTTTTCATGGCTGAGTAGTGTTCCACTGTGCATATGTATCACATCTTCTTTATCCATTCATCTGTCAATGGACATTTAGGTTGCTTCCATGCCTTGGCTGTTGTAACCAGTGCTGTTATGAACACTGGTATAGATGTGTCTTTTAAATTATGTTTTCGAGTTCCTTTAGTATATACATCCTGTGATATCAGTTTGACTTTGCCATTGTCTTGTATATGCTTCTTTTTAAAATCAAAGTATAGCTGATTTATAAATTGGGTTAGTTTCAGGTGTACAGCAAAGTGATTCAGTTATATATGTACATATTTATATATTTTTCCCCTTGTAGGTTATTAAAATATTGAGTACAGTTCCCTGTGCTATACTGTACATATCTAAATAAGACCTTTGTGCTATAGGTCCTTGTGGTTTATCTATTTTAGATATGGTAGTGTGTATCTTTTAATCCCAAACTCCAAATTTATTTCCCCCTCTCTTTTGATAACCATAAGCTTGTTTTCTGTGTCTGTGAGTTTGTTTCTATTTTGTAAATAAGTTCATTTGTATCATATATTGGATTCCACATATAAGTGATATCATATGGTATTTGTCTTCCTCTGACTTATTTCACTCAGTATGACACTCTCTAGGTTTCATTCATGTTGCTACAATGGCATTATTTCATTCTTTTTAAAGGCTAAGTAATATTCCATCATAAATATGTAATCATATCTTTTTATCGATTCATTCATCAATGGTCATTTAGATTGCTTCCATATTTTGGTTATTGTGAATAGCATGTGCTTTTTGTCTACCTCAACTGTTATAAATTCCCTGGGCACATTCTAGAGAGAGTATGACCTAATCACCTTCTAACGTCCCCACCTCTTGATGCCATCAAATTTGGGGTTAGGATTTCAACATTTGGATTTTCGAGGGACACACACATTTAGTCCACAACAGGCATATACCTACAGGGATATTTACCTAATTTTCCTAACTATTATGAAAATCCCTTCCCCTGGGGGAGAGACAGAGAGAGCAGAGGAGGGACTAGAGATCATCATCTCCTCCCCAACCTGCTCTCTAGAAGAGCTGAGGAAGGGTCCCCCCTAAGTCAGGGCCCCCATTGAAACTGTTTTAGTTACTGTATTTGTTACACACACAGTATACAAATATCTTTCTGTATCAGTAAATGTGATTTTATAGTATAATTTTTAAAATAAGTCTTCTATTATATGGGTGTATCACAATGGACAGAGAGAACAGATCTATTTTTGACATTTAGATTTTTCCTCCATTTTCATTATTATACATGCTGCAAAAACATTTTGCACACAGATATAATATCTTTAGGATAAGTTCCTTGAGGTGCTATTACCAAGTCAAAGTATGTGCATATTTTGACGACTTTTGTCATCTTGACATCTGCAGTGGGTCAAAGTTATAGCAATTTATACTCCAAACATCACCATGAGACCTCAGGTGCCCATCTCCCAGCACTAAGTATTAATACCTTACTTCAACTTTGGCAATCTGATAAGTGCAGAGGAAGGTCAAAGACAATTTTAAATATTTTTGGTTAGTTAAAAAATATGTAGTCTGATTCCCATAACTTATTGGAAGGAGATAACTACAGGCAGCCAGGATTAGTAGAAGCAATAAGATATTGTACATTTTGGCTGCAGTGGACTCAGATCAATGAGAGAAGAATGTGAAGGATGTCTTCTTGCTATAGATCCTCCTCCAGACTATACACAATAGATAATAAAGGGAGGAAATGAAAGATAGCAAGATGAGAAAAAAATAAGTAACTTTCTAAATGGCTGCCAGTGACTAAGCGTTTCTCATATTTGAAGATGTCTGTGGGGAGCTACACAAGCATGATCTGTAATCTAAACAACAGTTCTCCTCAGTAAGGGTTGTTATCATACCTGGCATTTTAGGAAACAGAACCTCAGACAGGGTAGGATGCTTGATCAGTGCCACACAGTCGGCAAGGGACAAACCTGCACCCTGCTCTGCCTCAGGGCAAAGCAAAGAATAGATAACTAATAAGGACTGCTGTATAGCACAGGCCTATGTAGTACTCTGCAATGGCTTACATGGGAAAGAATCTGAAAAAGAGTCGATATACATAACTGATCACTTTGCTGCACACCTGAAACTAAGACAGCATTGTAAACAAATTAGATACCAATCAAAATTAAAGGAGAAAGTGAGGATGTGATCTCTGATAGTCATGCAAAACTCAAAGAACCAATAGTTAAAAGGATATCTGGTCATCAGGGAATACGTGAGTTTGCATGACTTTCTTTATTTCATAAGAAAATGTAGATGGAGAGTCGGGTCAGCTGCCACAGCCATGTGTATTAAGGCTGTGGGATTGTCAAGGTGGCTTGAAGAGGGCAATTCCTGGGCAACTTCACAGGTTGGCAGTGTCCTTGCTCACATGCTGCAGCTTCTAGAGCCCACACACCCCCTCCATATGGCTCTGTGTATCCCAGACAGTGTCACCAAAGTCTCCTCTGTCTCCTTCTGTCTGCTCTTGCCCCTGGCTCTGGTTCTGTTCTTCTAGCGGCAATGGAAGCAGAAAGAGGAGAAAGACAAGCAGGATAAGGTCAGGCCTGGTTCAGCACTGTGTCTTTTTCATTTAGTTAGTGACTGAACCGTGACACTGTCATTTTCTGACAGTTTCCTCTGATATTCTCCCCCAGAGCTGCTGATAAGTGCCAGCCAGTGAAATGTGTCATCTGTCTCTTTAACTGAAAGTTTGTACTAGAAACTCTGCAATGGACAAGAATTACAAACCATTGGGGTCCATGGGAAAAGTGTCTGTGATATTCCCACACATCTTTGTAGCTGTATCTGCTTGCTACTTCTTACCCTGAGCTTGATGCAAGGCTGAGACGCTGTGCTACAGAGAAGTTTCAAAGACAGCATTACTTAGTCAGCCAGTGCCCAGCAGCGCCCTGCCACAGGGCTAAGCGGTAGCCATTTGTGCCCAGGGACAAGGGCTGTGCTGGCTGAGCTCAGGCGTTTTCTCAAGGTCAGCACTTCCATAGGAATTTTGCCTGAGGCCAGATCTGAAGGTATCATGTGATAAGCATATGAAATGAAAAAGGATCCAGTTCTGGATGCACACAGAGAATAAAAGAAAAAGTTATTGAGGAATTTGCTCACATGACCAATTTGTTCCATAACTCACAATCTGCCAGCCTAGAAGGAGGACAAGATTGAGAGGGGAACAGGAAGGAGACCTCTTGGGGTGGCCAGGGCCCCTGCAGGCATTGGGAACTGAGAGACCTATCTGTCCTCCACCTTTTTTCTAACCATCTCCATGGTATCTAGAATCCTCACCTTGAATTCACTCATCACAGTGTAAGTATCTAGGTGGTATGTATGTTTTTGCACTTAGTGCTCGATGTATAGAAAGCCTGTTTGGGAATACCTTTCCCAATAAAGCTGTGAGCTCACTAAGGCAGAGATAAGAAGTCAGTCATGATACACATAAAATCACTGGACATTCAGACCCCATTACTTTGAAATCTGATATCTACAGGATAGCTTGACCTCAAGCAAATCAGTCTTGTAAACAAGTCTATGGTGAGGATTGTGTAAGTTCCTCAGAAGAACTAATGATAGGGTCCCTGACAGCACCTCAGAACCCCTACTTCTCTCCCAGAAATAGGTACTTATTCATTTATTCAGGCAGGCGTGTCATGAGGGGTTTCCACCTGAAGTCAATTGTTGTGGCTAGTAATGTTCCCATGACTTTGAAGGTAATAAAATCCTACTTTCCTTACACTACTTTAAATTTCAAATTTCCCTTAATTAATAAAATTTTAGTGAACATACAGGTAGCTGGCTGTATATATAACACATAATATATAATTTAGACCATATATATATATATTACTATATACATACATATACACTATATGTGTATGTATAGCGTGTGTGTATGTAGAGTGTGCTTAGTTGCTCAGTTGACTCTTTGTGACCCCATGGACTGTAGCCTGCCAGGCTCCTCTATCCATGGAGATTCTCCAGGTAAGAACACTGGAGTGGGTTTCCATGCCCTCCTGCAGGATATACACGCTATAATATGTATTTAAAATATGCATTATTTATACTCTATTTGCTGCTGCTCTTTAGTCATTAAATCATCTCTAACTCTTTGTGACGCCATGGAATGCAGCCCACCAGACTCCTCTGTCCATGGGATTTCCCAGGAAGAATACTGAAGTGGGTTGCCATTTCCTCCTCTAGAGATTTTCCCCTACCGAGGGATCGAACCTGTGTCTCCTACTTGACAGGTGGATTCTTTACCATCTAGTCACCTAGGAAACCCTATGTATACTCATTATATAATCTTTCTATGTCCAAATAGATCTGTAAATGCACTTGTGTATAGAAACCCTCATGACCATCTGTAATATTCAACTTTCAGTGTGTACAAAACTAACATTTAAGTTTAGGAATCTAAGTAAGGAATGATGAGGCCAAAAAAATCAAATTATTGAGATAAAAGAACTAGCACTACAAGGTACTCTAGTGTTTGTTAAACTGAAAACTCTTTATCCCCAATATCTGTACCAAACAAGATCATTACCAGATGATGACAATGTATTTTCTTTTAAGTAATCTTTATTGATTGATTATCCATTATATGCCACATACTTTTCTGGCCAGTGGGAATTAAACAGTAAAAAGCCAGGGTTTCTGCCCCCATGATTATAATAGGGATGGCAGAAACAAACCAAAGACACTTGTGCATGTTTGCACACAAAATACAGGGGTAGAACTGATCCCATAGCGCATGGTCTTTTCATTACACCAGGCTGTCACCATACCATTAAAAGCAACTTTTGTCACAGGAGCAATATAATCAAAACTACAAAACTATACCGTAACATCTACAAGACAAAGTACCAGGGCAGTATTTGAAATCTCTTTATTAAAAAACTATTTCTACTTTATGTACAGCAAGAATCTAATCTATAAAGAAACTCATGGTCCCTGTATTGCATACTCTTTGATATCACCACTGTTGATGATGACATTGACTCTTGGCTACTGAGCTCCTTCTGTGCACCAGGTATTTTGAACATTATTTCATTTAATGCTCTCAACAGTCTTATGAAGTTGGTATTATTTTCATTTTTATTGATGGAAGGGGAAGCTCTAAGAAACTACGAGGGTCATGCAAAGTCTTGTAGCCACTAAGTGTCAGAGACCCATTTCAAATACAGGTCTCCCTAGCTTTCACTTCAATCTACATTCCAAAAAAACCCTGAAAACATAAAAAACGTTTCAAAGAGGAATAGAAGATAATCATATAAAAATACAAGTATCCAAATAAATGTTTTATCTTATGTTCTGGTTATCAACTGTTATGTAACAAACCACCATAAAACTTAGTGGTTTAAACAATAGTAATTTTTAAAAATTGAAATGTTGTTGATTACAATATCCTGATAGTTTTGTGTGTATAGCAAAATGATTCTGTTATACAGATATTCATTCTTTTCAGAATCTTTTTCCATTTAGGTTATTATGAAATATTGACTGTAGTTCCATGTGCTAATCAGTAAGTCCTTCTTGTTTATCTATTCTATAGATAGCAGTGTGTATCTGTTCATCCCAAACTCCTAATTTATCCCTCCTCTGCTTCCATTTGGTAACCATACATTTGTTCTCTATGTCTGTGGGTCTATTTCTGTTTTGTAAATAAATTCATTTATAGCTTTTTTTTCAGATTCCACATATAAGCAATATCGTATGATATTTGTATGTCTTTGTCTGATTTACCTCACTTAGTGTGGTAATCTCCAGGTTTATCTATGTTGCTACAAATGGCATTATGCCATTCTTTTTATGGCTGACTGGCATTTCATTGTATATATACCAGATATTCTTTATTCATTTATCTGTTAAATAACACTTACATTGCTTCCATATCTTGTCTATTATAAAATAATGTTGCCATGAGCATTGAGGTGCATGTGTTTTTTCAAATGATAGTTATTTCCAGACATATGCCCAGGAGTGGGATTATAGGATCATTTATGTGTAATTGTTCAGTTGTGTTCAACTCTTTGTGACCCCATGGACTGTAGCCCACCAACCCCGCCTGTGCATGGGGATTCTCCAGGCAGAAATACTGAGTTTATTGCGATGCCTTCCTCCAGGGGATCTTCCCAACCAGGGATCAAATCCAGAATCCCACAGGTGGATCCTTTATCATCTGAGCCAACAGAGAAGTTCATGAATACTAGAGTAGATAGCCTATCCCTTCTCCAGGGGATCTTCCCAGCCCAGGAATCAAACAAGGGTCTCCTGCATTGTAGGCAAATTCTTATCAGGGAAGCACCTGCAGGATCATATGGTAATTCTATTTTTAGTTTTTAAGGAATCTACATACTGTTCCCTACAGTGACTGGTTCCTTTTCCCCACACTCTCTCTAGCATTTACTATTTGTTGACTTTTTCATGATGGCCATACTGATTGGTGTGATATCTCATGGTAGTTCTGATTTGCACTTTTAAATAATTACTGATGTTGAACATTTTTTCACATGCCTGTTGGCCATCTGTATGTCTTCTTTGGAGAAATGTCTATTTAGATCTTCTGCCTATTTTTTTTTGTTTGGCTTGTTTATTTAATATTGACTTTTATGAGTCATTTGTATAGTTGTGAAATTAATTTCTTGTTGGTGGCATCATTTGAGGATGTTTTCTCCATTCATTGTGCCCATGAATCTGATGCTGGGACAGGGTCCAGCAGCATGCAGTGTCTCTGCTCAGTTCCACATTACCTGGCACTAGGACTGGGGCTCACTCCATCAGTTGGTGCTGGCTCTGGGCTGGGACCTTAATTAAATATATGTTCTTTCTCTGTGATGGTGTGACTTTCTCATAATACAATGGGTAGTTTTCAGGGACCAATATCCGAGTAAGCAGAGTAAATCAGGTGAAAGCTATATTGCATGTTATTTGCTAGTATTGAAATTCAAACAGTATTACTTTCACAACTTTGTAAATATTAGAAGGCAGTCACTCAGGCTAGCCATTGTTCAAAGGAAGGCAAATGTGATTCCTCTTGTAATAGGGTTGGTGTAGGCACATGGTTAAAAATAAAATACATGTTTACTACGTCTTCTTCAAAATTTTGGATAGTCAGCTAACTTAAGGAAGCCCAGCAAATGCATGGGAGAAGCAGGAGTCAAAAACAGGTCCTTCCAGCTCAGTTCAGGTTCTTTCACGTGTACCCTGCCAGCCAATGATCAGTCAATTCTAATTCAGCCTGGAAATGTGTCTGACTCTCCATGTGTCCCTTTTAGGAACTTTTTGTCTCCTCTAATGTAATACAGCTAAAATAGGTTTATAAGAGTTTGCCACAGGTCTTAAAAATATATAAAAACATCACCATACGAATCAAGTCAGTGTATTTTAGTCAGTGCAAGTCTGTGTGCTAAAGCCATCCTTCGAAATCTTCTAATAACTTAGTCATTGTATTTCACGAAGGACATAAAGTCAAAATTAGGGGTGGGTGGATTTTACAAAGAAGACATACACATTAATTAAAGAAGAAATATGGGTGTATCTAAGGGAAATAAAAACTACCACATAAATTCAAAATATGATTTGAACGTGGCTGCATATGAATTTCCACTCAGACTATTACTTATTTAAACAGTTAATATGGATAACCCATGTCACAATATGTGGACCCTGAATTCAGTGAAGTTTTTATTCTCCTCACACCATGAAAGACCACATTCACTTAGTTGGCCTCAAATGTATTTACAAGAAGAAGGATCATGTTTTCTAATCCGAAGATGTAGTACAGTGGCAGCAACCCAAAACGACCTTACATTTTGCAATCATGAAAGTAGGTCTTCAATTCCACTAATGAGTCTACTTATTAGCTGGGAGATCTTAAGCAAGTTACATAGGTTTTATAAGATTCAGTTCACTTGTCTGTAATTGTAATAAGTATATGTTGCAAGTTGCATAGATATTAAGGATTCTGCTGTTGTTTTAGCAACTGTTTTATCCCATTTCCCAAAGGGCAAGGGGGATATTAGCTCCCTTGGCTACCAGGAGAGGGTCTCAGAATCCCATGATATGCCTGCTGAAATAGTTCAAATACATTTGTCTCCTGTTGGCTTGTAGACAAACTTATTTTCTAAACTGTATTTTACTTATTATACATGTGGCATTTACCTATCCAAGAGCACTGTTGACTTTTGAAGTTGTATCTATGTCCTCTCTTCTATCAAACCCTCAAATCCACTCACCAGTTTACGTTTCTCAAAATTAATAAATGGTACTATGAATGTGAACTCAAGTGGGCCTTAGAAAGCATCACTACGAACAAAGCTAGTGGAAGTGATGAAATTCCAGTCGAGCTATTTCAAATCCTTAAAAATGATGCTGTGAAAGTGCTGCACTCAATATGCCAGCAAATTTGGAAAACTCAGCAGTGACCACAAGACTGGAAAATATCAATTTTCATTCCAATACCAAAGAAAGTCAATGCCAAAGAATGCTCAAACTACCACACAGTTGCAGTCATCTCACATGCTAGTAAAGTAATGCTCAAAATTCTCCAAGCCAGGCTTCAGCAATATGTGAACCATAAACTTCCAGGTTCAAGCTGGAGTTAGAAAAGGCAGGGGAACCAGAGATCAAACTGCTAATATCTGCTGGATCATGAAAAAAGCAACAGAGTTCCAGAAAAACATCTATTTCTGCTTTATTGACTATGCCAAAGCTTTTGACTGTGTGGATCACAATAAACTGGAAAATTCTGAGAGAGATGAGAATACCAGAACACCTGACCTGCCTCTTGAGAAACGTATATGCAGGTCAGGAAACAACAGTTAGAACTGGACATGGAACAACAGAGTGGTTCCAAACAGGAAAAAGAGTATATTAAGGCTGAATATTGTCACCATGCTTATTTAACTTATATGCAGAGTACATCATGAGAAACGCTGGGCTGGAAGAAGCACAAGCTGGAATCAAGATTACCGAGAGAAATATCAATAACCTCAGATATGCAGATGACACTACCCTTATGGCAGAAAGTGAAGAGGAACTCAAAAGCCTCTTGATGAAAGTGAAAGAGGAGAGTGAGAAAGTTGGCTTAAAACTCAACATTCAGAAAATGAAGATCATGGCATCTGGTCCCATCACTTCATGGGAAATAGATGGGAAAACAGTGGAAACAGTGTCAGACTTTATTTTGGGGGCTCCAAAATAACTGCAGATGATGACTGCAGCCATGAAATTAAAAGACGCTTACTCCTTGGAAGAAAAGTTATGACCAACCTAGATAGCATATTGAAAAGCAGAGACATCACTTTGCCAACAAAGATCTGTCTAGTCAAGGCTAATGGTTTTTCTTGTGGTCATGTATGGATGAGAGAGTTGGACTGTGAAGAAAGCAGCGTGCCAAAGAATTGATGCTTTTGAACTGTGGTGTTGGAGAAGACTCTTGAAAGTCCCTTGGACTGCAAGGAGATCCAATCAGTCTATTCTAAAGGAAATCAATCCTGGGTGTTTGTTGGAAGGACTGATGCTGAAGCTGATACTCCAGTACTTTGGCCACCTCATGCGAAGTGTTGACTCATTGGAAAAGACTCTGATGCTGGGAGTGATTGGGGGCAGAAGGCGAAGGGGACGACTGAAGATGAGATGGTTGGATGGCATCACCGACTCGATGGACATGAGTTTGAGTGAACTCCAGGAATTGGTGATGGACAGGGAGGCCTGGTGTGCTGCGATTCATGGAGTCACAAAGAATTGGACACAACTGAGTGACTGAAATGAACTGAACTGAACTGAACCATCTATCTAGCTTCTTAAAGGCACAACCTATGACTCATCCCTCTCCACTACCTGTTTCCCCTTCAGGACCCCAACCAGTACTCACACTCATCCATTGCAGATGACTCTCCTCCAGCATGTGCTCTCTGATTCCACTGTTACTCCCCGAATTTAAACAATCATCTCCAGACCAAACAAGTGCATTTAATTTCTGCTTCCTCTCCTACCCCACCCTGTACCCCCAATTTCCTGTGGTTTAGATCTCATGCAACATAGCCAAAGGGATGATCTTTCCAGAATAAGATTGTGCAAATGGGATTCAAACTCTTTTCAGTGCCCTTGAGATAGACCCCAGACTCTTCACAGTGGCTAACAGAGCTCTGTGAGCTGAGACCCTTATCCAGCTCCTGTTCACCCATCTGTACATTAAATTTCACCCTCTTTCCCTTTATTCTGTTTATTGCAAATCTTGCCCCAACCACCTCTTAATAGTGAGGTTCTAGCTCTTTTCAATATTGAGAAGCTTCATTCCTCTTCCCACTTAACTTAAAGGTAACATATACTAAAGTATCCATCCCCTTGTTTTCATTTTACTTTATTTTCATATTCTGCATAGAGGTATTACTTCCTGATATTTTCTTTCTATTTGTTTGTTTACTGTCTACCTCTGTCAGGAGAATGGGAACTTCATGCAAAATGGAACTTCTTCATCTCATTTACCTTTTTAACCCAAAATGCTGAAAATAGGCACCCAGTAAACATTTAATATATAGTAGTTGAAAGAATAGAAAATTATTCCCCAACTACTAAAAAGTATTGCTAGTAGTCATCTTACATCAGGAGACACACAGTGAAACATGTGCATTTGACTAAGTCTGTTTCAGGGACTCTTATAAGTAGAAAGAAGCTTCATAAAATAGGAAAGGCTGGGCTGTGTGGTGGGAGCTGCTGTCCTGTTCTGATTCCACCATAGACTCTCTGTTGACTTCAAGAAAGTTTTACAGGCATCAAGTCTCCCATCTTTAATCCTCTCAGGTTTTATGTGATGCTCTCCAAGTGTCCTTTCTGCCCTGACAATTCTGTACTAACCAACATAAAGTGGGTTAAAAATGGATGTCACAGCTTATTATTTTCTTATCACAGGGAGTAAGAAGAGTTGATAAAACAAATAAATCAAGAAGAGAGAGAGGACTTTTCTGAGACTCTTAAGGCCATGAAATATGATAATTTATTTATATATTAATAGAAGGTGATATTTTTGGCATCTTCATGCACCTGATCTATTCAGAACATGCTTTCCATATGGTAACTGAATGTGCAGAGAAGGTAGAAAACTTTCCCAAGGTCATAACAAGTCAAGAATAGCAAAAACACTAATTTATTTTTTTTAGAAAAAAATTTTTTGAAGTATGGTTAATTTACAATGTTGTGTTAATGCCTACTGTACTGCAAAGTGATTCAGTTATACATATAAATATATGCGTTGTTTTGTGTATTTTCCATTAAGGTTATTACAAGATATTGACTGTAGCTGCCTGTGCTATACAATAGGACCTTGTTTATCCATTCTCTATATAATAGTCTGTACCGACTAATCCCAAACTCCCAGTCTATCCTTCTCCATGTCCCTTTCTCCTTGACAATTGTATGTGAGCCTGTTTCTGTTTTGTAGATGGGTTCATTTATGTCATATTTAGACTCCATATACATGATATCATATGGTATTTGTCTTTCTCCTTCTGACTAATTTCACTTAGTATGTTAATCTCAAGGTTCTTCCACATTACTGCAAATGGCATTATTTCAAAAACATTAAATTCATAGAATATTTATGTATCAATTACATGATTTACTTTATAACATATTTGGTGGTTATAAGGTAGACATGGGAATACAATTATACCAACTGCACAGATGAAGTCCATCAGTCTATACTATAATGGCATCTCATAGCTTGTTACCAGGGATTCAGAGCTAAGCATGTATTTCCTTCCTACCTGGAGTCCTCCTGGTAACAGTACCAGAGAAAAGCAGCCGAGTCCAGTGAGGAGCCTAGGGCGTGGTATCATTTGGTTCTGTCCATGCCCCTGGTCCACTGCAGATCAGCCACGAGACCTTAGGTAAGGGTCTCAATATCTTTAAGCTGCAGCTTTCTCATCAAAAGGAATGAAGTTGATAAAAGTAACATTAATTGTACCCATATAATTGGAATATCATTGGAAGGATAAACATGGTTGGACACCTGTACCCTTCATAATTTAAGTTCTCAATTTACCTAAGTTCTTTTAAATGAAAGAGGTACTTTTATATTTATAATTTTCACTATCTTCTCATTTTTGCTAAAAGGTCAGGATGAGAGCATTACGGTATTTTTACTTCTCCACACTTTCCTTCATACGTGTGTGTGTGTGTGTGTGTGTGTGTGTAGGGTCTGACGAGAAATGCCAAACTATGTTCTAGGTGTTGTGGAGATTGTTAAGCTATAATCTCAATTTAGCACAATAGAGATATTTTAGATTTTGAAGCAAATAATAACTGAGCACCTCTGCTCTTGTACTTCCTTACTGAGCAGCAATGGTCAGGTCATATAATATGAGTTGCTGAGTTGCACTTTTTCTCATCTGCAAAACAGGTAGCTTGGAGGATGTTATTATTCTAGTCCTATAAATGAAGAAATTGAAACTTAGAGGTAAATAACCCTTGGACTCAGTGGTAAAGAATCCACTTGCCAATAGGAACCGCAGGAAACATGGATTTGATCCTTGGGTCAGGAAGATCCTTGGAGGAGGGCATGGCAACCCACATCAGGGTTCTTGCCTGGAGAATCCCATGGACAGAGGAGCCTGGCAGGCTACAGTCCATAGGGTCACAGAGTTGGGTGTGACTGAGCATGCATGCAAACAAAATACCTTAGATCATATCAGAAGAAACTGAATCCAAGGAGATTTAACTTCAAAGCCCATGACTTTGATGTCAAGAAGGGAAGAAAGAAAAACAAGATTGAGATTCTGAGTCCAGATACCTTGTTCGGTGCCATACTTCTACCAAATGTGGAGAAATGTGATTACTGAAGAAGCCATGTTTATATATGATAGATGTAGCTGGTCACAAAGTGTCATATTTATATGCATATATAAAACACACCCTTTCCTATGTATACCCGCTTACAATATGTGTGTAAATACACATGTATACATTGTATGATGTATATATATATATATATATATATAATGTGTATATGCATTTTCTGTGCATACCTATATATATAAATATATATATATTTCAGATTCATAATAATTCCTATGAAGTAACCATTTAAAATAGAAGAAAAGGAAAAGAAAAGAAAATATTCAGCATAGCTTTTGAATCTAATGCTTGATATGTGTCACATTTTTACAAGTGTTTTAGTTCTTCAGTTCAGTCGCTCAGTCGTGTCCGACTCTTTGCGACCCCATGAATCGCAGCACACCAGGCCTCCCTGTCTATCACCAACTCCCAGAGTTCACTCAGACTCACGTCCATCGAGTCCGTGATGCCATCCAGCCATCTCATCCTCGGTCGTCCCCTCCTCCTCCTGCCCCCAATCACTCCCAGCATGAGAGTCTTTTCCAATGAGTCAACTCTTCACATGAGGTGGCCAAAGTACTGGAGTTTAAGCTTTAGTATCATTCCTTCCAAAGAAATCCCAGGGCTGATCTCCTTTAGAATAGACTGGTTGGATCTCCTTGCAGGCCAAGAGACTCTCGAGAGTCTTCTCCAACACCACAGTTCAAAACCATCAATTCTTTGGCGCTCAGGCTTCTTCACAGTCCAACTCTCACATCCATACATGACCACGAGAAAAACCATAGCCTTAACTAGACAGACCTTCATCGGCAAAGTAATGTCTCTGCTTTTGAATATGTTATCTAGGTTGGTCATAACTTTTCTTCCAAGGAATAACTGTCTTTTAATTTCATGGCTGCAGTCACCACCTGCAGTGATTTTGGATCCCCCAAAATAAAGTCTGACACTGTTTCCACTGTTTCCCCGTCTATTTCCCATGAAGTGATGAACTTTTAGTTCTTAGCACAGATGAATTGTAAAAGTGAAAGTGCAAGTTGCTCAGTTGGGTCTGACTCTTTATGACCCTATGGACTATATAGTCCATGGAATTCTCCAGGCCAGAATACTGGAATGGGTAGCCTTTCCCTTCTCCAGGGGATCGTCCCAAGCCAGGTATCAAAACCAGGTCTCCTTCCTTTGAGGTACATTCTATACTAGCTGAGCCACAAGGAATATAAATTGTAAAACTACCTCATTTAATTCTTACAGTGGCTTATGTGCTGTGCTTTGTTGCTCAGTCATGTCCAACTCTTTGTGACCCCATGGGCTTTAACCTGCCAGGCTCCTCTGTCCATGGGGATTCTCCAGACAAGAATACTGGGGTGGGTTGCCATGCCCTCCTCCAGGGGCTCTTTCCAACCCAGGGATTGAACACTGTCTTGAGGTATAGGTCATTACTAGTAAAACAAACAGTTCAAAGACATTAAGTAAAGGACCATGGAACTCTACCCATATCTATAGAAATGCACGTGAATCTTAAAACCTGCTTAAATTCAGCTTTATGGACAAGCAAAAACAAACTTTGCTTGAGTCTGCCAGGTCATCAACTACCCAGATGCCAGTTATACAACATTCTCTTGAACTGAATCGTCAAGATGGGATTTTGCCTAGTAAACTGTATTATATAGACACAGTCAGAAGTCATTCCAAAATCTATCTGAGTAATCACTTCATAAGATGCTCCCAAGAATAGAAAACTAATTCTCTCTGTGAACACATCACTGACAGGGAAAAGAAGTCAGATAAGGAGAAAATCTGAAATGAAGTTGCTGACACTCTAACAATCCATCTCTATATTCAGCAAAAATTTTGGATTAAGTTTAGAAAAGATAAGATGCCACAATATTGGCGTAGTTGCAGATTCTTCCTTGGGAGGATTAGGAAAAGAGAGGGAGTAAGAAGGGTGGAAGAAAGGAAGAAATAAGGAAGGAAGGAAGGAAGAGAGGGAAAAAAAAAACCTTTTGGATAACTGTCTATGAATTAAGGTCCTATATTTTATCTCATTTAGCATCTTGAATAAAGATAAAGACATTCTCAACATGGAAACATGACAGGCAACTAAGCCCCTGTGATCCCCTCAAGGCCCTCAAGTTTAAAAACAACAGTCCAATTATACAATGAATGCAACTATTCAAAACAGTGCTATTACATAAGGAATTTTCTAGGAGGAGGTGGAGATATGTGGTAGTTGGATCCTGAGTTGGTCATTTGTTGGCCAAGAGTCATAGAGGACATAACATTTCCCAAGTGGCAAAATTGAAATAAAATTTTTTTTTCTCCAAGTGAGACTTTTCCAATTCTGTGAATACTTCAAGGATAACTACTGAGTCTTTTTCATTTCTGTATCCTTCTAGAACCTGGTACAAAGTAGGTACTCACAAAATCTTTTTATATGTAAAAATCATGAGAATATGGACTTTTAGTTCATATTAATACATTAGTTTATATTCCTATGCCATACAGGATAGGTAAATTATGTTGCCATAACATCTGCTGCTGCTGCTGCTAAGTCGCTTCAGTTGTCTCCGACTCTGCATGATCCCATAGATGGCAGCCCACTAGGCTCCCCTGTCTCTGGGATTCTCCAGGCAAGAATACTGGAGTGGGCTGCCATTTCCTTCTCCTAGAATAAAAAATAAAAGGGCAAAAGGGAAAAAGGAAGGGAAAGTTACAACATCTCAAAGTCTTAAAACAATGTTCCATTTTTCAAACAGAGCAGATAATCATCATGCATTGGCTGGGAGGGAGTTCTGCTGTGTGCTCTCCTTCAAGGAGCCAAAATTCTAGAGTTGTTTCCCTCTCAAGTTGTCACCTTAAAGAGGAAGAGAGGGCTCTGGAATCCCTCAAACCTGCTACAACCTGGAAGTGACATATTTCCCAGAAGGAAGTATGGAGGAGAGGAAGGATAATTTTTCTTCTAAGCTTCTGAGTTGTTGGCAGAGACCCCTGTAATAAGGTAGATTAACAAAAGGAAAACAAACACAGGTTTACTAAAATGTATGACTCGTATCTTGATGGGATTTACCCAAGGAAAAATGAGTAACTCAAAGAGATGGCTTAGAACTCCAGCTTATGCGCATCTTCAACAAACAATAAATTTGTGGCAAAAGGACAGTTGTTTTAGGCTTCCAACAGTAAAGATAAAAGCCAGTTATTAATATTTGATATGCAGATTACTCTGGAGGACATCTCCAGGCTGACAGAGTCTAAAGTTGTCGTCAGGTGATTAAATTCCTGGTAGAGAGGAGAAATGGACACTTTGGAAAACTTATGTCCTGCTTTTAGGCAAATAGAGGAGGATAGAGAACTCCCTTGTCTCTGCTTATTCTCCATTGTCTTCAGCTCAAATTGATCCATAGGCCAAATGGTGTATTTTGGAGAGGCATAGTCTCCTATCCTTCAAATTCTCCTACTCATCAAATACCTAATCCTACTATATGCATGGAAAGTGAAAAAACAACAATAACAAATGTAGCCTTACTGTTCATAACACAGGGGAAAATAGGAAACAAACAAACAGGAAAAAAAGTCATACCCAAAGAAGAACTGGAATAAAAGGCATTTGCCATGTTGCTTTAGCCTTCTCATCCTATAAAGTGTATTATTTTGTTTATTTTTTTAAATTGTAGGCACAGCAAAGAAAAACATATCAGACCTTTAAACTCTGATGAGCTATTTTAAACCTATGAATCTAAATTTATACATTTTCATGTATGTATGAATATCTGTAACTTGAATTTTAATTTTAGCTGAAAATACTTGATTGATATCAAAATTAGCTTTTGTATTTAGTTACTACTGGAGTTTTCATGTTAGTTTATGCTAATATCAACTTTACTTGGAAAACCTGTATCTAGAAAGTATTATTTTATTCTTTCTTTTTTTTCTTTTGAAAATCAAAGCAAATCTTCACAATTAATTTTGCAATTAGTCACAAAGCCCGTTATGCATGGGGAAAAAGCTGTTTCTATCAGCACATGTTGGCATGTAGATAATCAAGATATAGTTTTCCATTCATACAATGTCCCATCTAGTGCTGCTTTTATGAATTTATTGCCTCTGAAATACTGTCCATATGTGTGTGTCTGTATGTAAGTATGAAATAGCACACCACAGTGCACTGCTGGCATATTTTCCCTCATGCTCTGAATGCTGACCCACTTCAATCTGGCACGTGTAGAGCTGGCAAAGCAGACAGTGCTACTCTTAGCAGTGATGGCTGGCATGCCATTACTGCAAGTGCCCAAGGAGGTGAGTATGCCACTGGCCAGTTTGTACTGAGTGTGTCCCAGTAGCTTGGGTAATTTGCCCTCTTTTGTGGCTTCTTCTGCAGCTTCATATTTTATGTTTGTGAAGGTTGTTTTGATACTGTAAGACTCAAAGATGTTTAGGTGCTGGTGCATGGATGAAAGCAAAGAACCAAAGGAAGACACTTACTCTGGATTATTAAAAACAAACAAACAAACAAACACTTTATGGCAGCTAGATGTGCTGTCTGAAAATGAAACAAAAAACATAGGGCATATGAAAATGACTAGGCAGTTAGATTGGTAAAAATCCTTTGATATTATAAAGGATTTTAGGCATCTGGCAGTTAGAGAAGTTTGAACCAATAAATGAAAAAATAAAGCTAAAGGAAAATGCGGCCTGGGGTGGTTTATGCTGCAGGCAATTTGAACACATCTCTATAGGGTCTGCTAAGAAAACTATAGTTCTGATTGATTGCCACCTGAAAAGCAGTCCTATCTCCTGCAAATGAAGGACAGTCTCTGTGCTGTCTCAATGGATTCTTTAATCTACGCACATGTTCTCTGGGTGTCACAGAGTTCTATGTCCTTGATTTGATAACTTAGGAGGTCTCTAGTGTCTTAGTAATGCCATGCCTTTCACAGTTTAAATATGAAGATGTCTTCATCAACAACTAGCCAAGTATTCGTGCGCTTAAGCCTGCTCCGTCACACCTGCTTTGTGATGCTCTTTTGATCAAGTTAAATATAATACCTCCCCCAGTTATTCATCAGTGCCCTTGGGTCTTTTGTGGATGTGTGCTTTCCTGCCTCAGGGCAACGCTAATTTCATTTCTCATCCTCCACTGTGCCTGAATACACAGTTTACCTAAAGGTTAAGAATTATGAGTCTAATTAAGACGATAGAGCAATTCCACTCCATTAACATTAATAGTGCATGGAAAGCACTCCCCGTGGCTTCATTTTTTAAGACCAGCCATTTCCGTGTCTATTTTCTCTTTCCGATTTTTTTCTTCCTACACCACTTAATGAAAATCTGATGCTAGCAATGGCACCTACATTGATGAAAAGAAAAAGGGATAACAGTTCCTGCTTGTCTCTGTCTTATTCCTCCACTGCTGAGGGCAGCATCCTTGAGACAGGTCAGTTTATTGATCAAAAACAGTCCATAGGAGAACAGGTCTAGAAGACGGGGAGTTGTAGCAAAAACTGTGCTGCAAATGAAGAGGATGGTACTTGTTCATCAAATGACAAAATGTCAACTCTTCTTCCATCCTGGAATGGAAAGGTCATTCCAGTAGAGAATGAATTTTGTAAAGGTTAAAATAAGTGACTGACGGTGATGTAGTATGGAATTCTCTGGCCTTCCAATGCTGCTTGGTATCAGGCCGTCTTACCCTGCTTCAATTTATATGCAACCATTAGGGCCTCAGTCCCATCAGTGAAAGCATGTTAGTCCTGCATTTAACCAGAAAGTCAACTGCATATGGAGGAAACAGTGAAAGCCTAGAAGTTGCACTAAGCTGTGGATTTCCCTTCACACTTCCTTCAGGGGCTCCCTGCCAGAGGGCCAAGGGGCTGAAAGACTTTTAGAAACTAGTAAGTTTAGGAGCAATTGTTTTGTATGTCTGTTCCAGAGACACTGAGGGAAAAAGAGTAAATTAAATATATAGCGAATATGTAGAAAGAAAGATATTGCCCAGGGAACCGGGTGATATGGAATGAGACCTTCAGAATATTTTATTTGCCAAGACTTGGCAGGCTCCAGCTTATCTTCCCTGCATGGGTCCTTTATCTCCTTATTTGTTATTTTATATATTATTTATTAAATAATTTGTCATTATTTAAATACTATTTATTGTCTTATATGCCCCCATGGATCCCTTCTGACCCATTTTTGAGCTCTGAGTTTCCCACAGCATGAAACACAATGTTTTATATGGTACATGGATGGACCTAAAAACATTATCTGTGTTTTAATTTGAACATATGTTTCTTAGTTGCTCAGTCCTGTTCAACTCTTTGCAACCCCCATGATCTGTAGCCCACCGGGATCTTCTGTCCATGGGCTATTTCAGGCGAGAATACTGAAGTGGGTTACCATTCCTTTCTCCAGGGGATCTTCCCCACCCAGTAATTGAACCTGGGTCCTCCCTGCATTGTAGGCAGATTCTTTACTGGCTGAGTTACCAGGGAAGCCCAAACATATGTTCAGTTCAGTTCAGTCGCTCAGTCGCGTCTGACTCTTTGTGACCCCATGAAGCACAGCACGCCAAGCCTCCCTGTTCATCACCATCTCCTGGAGTACTCAGATTCACGTCCATCGAGTCACTGATGCCATCCAGCCATTTCATCCTCGGTCATCCCCTTCTCTTCCTACCCCCAATCCTTCCCAGCATCAGAGTCTTTTCCAATGAGTCAACTCTTCGCATGAGGTGGCCAAAGTACTGGAGTTTCAGCTTTAGTATCATTCCTTCCAAAGAAATCCCAGGGCTGATCTCCTTCAGAATGGATAGGCTGGATCTCCTTGCAGGCCAAGAGACTCTCAAGAGTCTTCTCCAACTCCACAGTTCAAAAGCATCAATTCTTTGGCTCTCAGCCTTCTTCACAGTCCAACTCTCACATCCATACATGACCACAGGAAAAACCATAGCCTTGACTAGACGGACCTTAGTCGGCAAAGTAATGTCTCTGCTTTTGAATATACCTATCTAGGTTGGTCATAACTTTTCTTCCAAGGAGTAAGCATCTTTTAATTTCATGGCAGCAGTCACCATCTGCAGTGATTTTGGAGCCCAAGAAAATAAAGTCTGACACTGTTTCCACTGTTTCCCCATCTAGTTCCTATGAAGTGATGGGACCAGATGCCATGATCTTCGTTTTCTGAATGTTGAGCTTTAAGCCAGCTTTTTCACTCTCCTCTTTCACTTTCATGAAGAGGCTTTTTAGGTCCTCTTCACTTTCTGCCATAAGGGTGCTATCACCTGCATATCTGAGATTACTGATATTTCTCCTGGCAATCTTGATTCCAGCTTGTGTTTTTTCCAGTCCAGCATTTCTCATGATGTACTCTGCATATAAGTTAGATAAGCAGGGTGACAATAGACAGCCTTAATGTACTCCTTTTCCTATTTGCAACCAGTCTGTTGTTCCATGTCCAGTTCTAACTGTTGCTTCCTGACCTGCATACAGATTTCTCAAGAGGCAGGTAGAGTGGTCTGGTATTCCCATCTCTTTCCGAATTTTCCACAGTTTATTGTGATCCACACAGTCAAAGGCTTTGGCATAGTCAATAAAGCACAAATAGACGTTTTTCTGGAACTCTCTTGCTTTTTCCATGATCCAGCGGATGTTGGCAATTTGATCTCTGGTTCCTCTCCCTTTTCTAAAACCAGCTTGAACATCAGGGAGTTCACGGTTCACGTGTTAGGAAATATATATATTCAATAACCACATCAAATGGATGGTTTCAATACTCTTGTTAGTAAAAACATAGTATAAGTGAAAAGAAGTTAGTATGTTCAAGGTCAGTTAAGTTAAAAATAAAGTATATGAACTAAGTAATAGTGTAGGAAGAAATAGTCATAAACTCAAAGCTGGTTCTGCTATGGCAGAAGGTTAGAAAGTGCTAGAATGCTTTTTCTTCTGCTGGAAACCTAGGATCTGTTATATTTCCATGTCTCACCTCTGGTCCCACTTGCAGAATGGGACCTTTCTCATGCATCACTGCTGATCACATTTTGTCTTTCTGTTCCAAGGCTGCCTCCTCCATGAAGCCCACTCTGATTCATGCAGGCTAAGTTAGTGTCTGTTTTCTCGACTCCCTTTATACCTGCTTCATCTTCTCATTGTATTATTTATCTTCTTTTGTTATAGACAATTATATACCTAGAACTAGCATGCAAACAGTATTCATTTTACATTCACAGCACCTGGGTTTGCATATAGCAGATGCTAAATGATTAGTTTTGATTATATGATTTCTCCAGACTTCACTTAAAAGAGTCAACAGCTCCACAGTTGCTCAATCCCATGGTGGTACCGAGAAATGATTTCATGATTTGGCATAGTGATCACATTCTCATCTTTGGAATATGTACTTCTCTTGACTTTGAAGATTCAACACTCACCAGTTTAGTTTCTACCTAATAATGCTTTCAATATATTTTTAATTGATTCTTTCTTTTCTCCTCACACTGAAATTGAGGATTCAGTCTCCCGACTCTGCCCTCGTTCTCTTCTTCCTCTGTTCATTCTCCCTGAAACTTTAATACAGTCTCATGGTGAAGATCCAAATTTGGATCTCCAGCCAAGGTTCCTTTTCTAAATACAAGATTTATATAACCACCTGCCTTCTGGTTTCACAATGCACACAAATAATTTTCTGATCTTTTTCCACATCTGCTCTTCCAGGATGCTTTCCCAGACATGTAAATGGCAGCTCATTTTGTCAAATGCTGAGACCAAGAAACCTGGGAGTTATCCTGGATTTTCCTTTTCTGCATGCCTTCTTTCAGCTGGCTGTGATCCCAATACGGTAAACCACTCCCACTACCACTTGGTCTTTCCCCAGACCCAAGCAGCAGCATCTCTAATTTGGACTGTTACAATTTCCTCCAAGATGGATTTTCTTGCTTTTTTCCCTTCATTCTTCAGTTTGTTCTTAAAAGCCAGAGTGTGTTTCTCCAACCACAAAGATCCAAAATCTCCTCATCTCACTTAAAGAAAGACTAGTGACTGCCCAAGGCTTCCATAATTTGGACCCAACTGACCCCTCTATATCCTCACCAACACTTCCCCCTACATTTTTTAATTACACTACTCCTAGCAGGTATGGAGTGGTATCTCCTTTTGGTTTTGAATTTTATTTCTTTAAGAATTAATGATGTCACAAATATTTTCATGTGCTTATTATCATTTGTATATCTTCTTTGGGCAAATGTCTGTTCAAATTCTTTGTTCATTTTCTATTTGGGTTTTTGTCTCTTTGTTGTTAAGTGTTTTACCTATCCTAAACACTAAACTCTTCTCAGATATATTATTGTGAATGATTTTTCCTATTCTCTAGTTTGTCTTTTAACTTCATTGATAGCATCCTTTGATGTAAAGTTTTTAATGAAGTCCAATTATCTGTATTTTTCTTTCGCTGTTTGTACTTTTAAAGTCAAAACTAAAATCCACCTTAGAGCTTTTGAATTTGCTCCTCCACATGCAGAGCTCTTTTCCAATTTACCACATGCCTTGCTCCTTTAACTTGGCATAAATATAAACCTTCTCTCTTTATCGTGTTTATAATCGGAAACCTGCCTTGACCCAGCACTCCCTAGCCCCATTTTTTTTTCTTCATCAATTACTTCCATATGATATAGTTACTTAATTATGTATGCATATTTCCAAACTTTACTTTGGTAAGGCACAGATAAGCGGCTGCTTATAAATTTTCATATTGCCACATCTGGAGCAGAGCTGGCTACAAGGGAGGTGTTTGCAGGGGTGTTCAGCTTATCACCAGGAGACTGATTCTTACTGTGTATAAGCAGTTTTATGTCCCTTTCCTCACTTGTCTTTGACTTCAGCTGTTATTTCATCATTGGCGTAATTATCAGCATAATCATCACTATCCAGCAATATTTAGAAAGTTTCCACCTCCTCGTGGGGCCGAGCTAAGTATAGCTATAGAAGCACACATTTGGGATTTTTCAGGACACTCAATTTAAAAATAAGTTTATTGAGCAATGTAACCCAATTTTTGGCTCAAAAATATGGACATAAGTTACAGTGATAATGCATCACTGCTTCTGAACTGAGCTTATGACCTTGCATCAATGTCATAACTTTTCAGAACCACAGTTTCCTCATCTGCAAAATAAGGTTGCTATGAGGATTAAAGAAAAACATTCCCCAGGAGACACTCAAAGTGTGGATTGTATGTTCAATTTAATTTGCTAATAAGCCAGGCATAGCATAATCTAAATGGTAGCTACTGTAAGGAATATTAAGGTTATTAGTAATAATAATTCTGTTGTCTTAAACAATAGGAGTACTCAGTCCTAAAGCACTGAATAGAAACTTAACTTGTGCTTGGAATGTGTTCTTTTTTTTTTTAATGCATCTAACATAATGATTGGAAGGACTGATGTTGAAGTTGAAACTCCAGTACTTTGGCCACCTGATGTGAAGAGCTGACTCATTGGAAAAGATCCTGATGCTGGGAAAAACTGAGGGCAGGAGGAAAAGGGAACGACAGAGGATGAGATGGTTGAATGGCATCATAGACTCAATGGACACGGGTTTGGGTGGACTCTGGGAGTTGGTGATGGACAGGGAGGCCTGGCATGCTGTGGTTCATGGGGTCGCAAAGAGTTGACACAACTGAATGACTGAACTGAACTGAACTTAATGATTATAGTGGTGATGATAGTACCAGTGATGATTATTAAAATGAGAACTACTGAGTGATAAATCCACAATTCCTTGTAGGGTATCAGTAATTAACATCACAGGGTAAAGATTTTTGTGAGTTACATTTTTTTCTGCCTCTTAACTTGATTTTCTAAATATTTCAGCCAACCTATGTCTAATATTCTTAATAAACTTAGACCACGGGGACCACTTTGTGTACAAAATAAAGTTTCTACCATGATAATAAAAGCAACCTCCATTTATTGAACACCTACTCTGTGCTAGAAAATCAGACTAATTACTTTGTGCAGTTAATGTTTTAATCATCACCCATACTATTTTTCTGATTTTGTAGAGAAGCCCTTGAGGTATAAAGGGAACAGAAATTGCTACAGTTGCACAGCTAGTTATGTGGGATAAGTGGAGATTTCAAGTCAGTTTTCTTTCTCCTGACTTCAAAGCCTTAAAACATTTTCACAATAATAAGGTGCTGTTTTATGAAAAAAATTTATAAAAATATATGTAACATGCTGCAAGATTTGTGCATTTAAATTCTGTACTTCCTGGTTTAGGTATATTCATAAAGTTGAAGATATCACTACAGTCTAATTTTTAAGAATATTTTAACCTATCCAAAATAATACCCTATGCATTTTTATATTTTCCATTCTAGCTCCCAAACTGCCTTACCACTCACATGCCCCAATGCCAAGCAAATACTAATCCACCTTCCTATTCTAGACATTTCACATAAATGTAATCATATAATATGATATATGATCTATCATAACTGGAAATTTTTACTTAGCATAACATTTCAAAAATTCACCCATGTGGTAGCATGTATCTGTTTAATTCTCTTGTTGCCAATTAATATTCCATATATTAATCATTAAGATATTATTGATATATGGATGTACCATGTTTTATTTATCCATTTATCAATTTATGAGTATTAAGTCGCTACCACATTTTTGGCTAACATGAATAATGCTGCTATAGCCATTGATGTACAATTTTTGAAGGGAAATAGGTTTTAATGTCTCTTGGATATATACCTGGAGTGAAATAACTGGGTCATATATAAATTCTGTGTTGAGCACTTTGAGGAACTGCGAAACCATTTCACAAAGTCGCTTTACTATTTTACACTCCTATCAGCAGTGTATGAAGGTTCCAGTTTTACTATATCCTTGCTCTTTCTGATCCTCTGTCTTTATTTTCACTATTCAGGAAGGTGTGAAGTGGTATCTCATTGTGACCATGTCATTTTCCTAATCATTAGTTGCTGACCAGGAGAAAGCAATGGCACCCCACTCTAGTACTCCTGCCTGGAAAATCCAACGGATGGAGGAGCCTGGTGGGCTGCAGTCCATGGGGTCGCTAAGAGTCGGGCACGACTGAGCGACTTCACTTTCTTTTCACTTTCATGCACTGGAGAAGGAAATGGCAACCCACTCCAGTGTTCTTTCCTGGGGAATCCCAGGGACAGTGGAGCCTGATGGGCTGCCGTCTATGGGGTTGCACAGAGTTGGACATGGCTGAAACAACTTAGCAGCAGCAGTTGCTGACCACTGTTTCATATGCTTATTGGGACCTTTTATATCTTTTTTAAAGAAATGTCTATTCAAACTATTAATACATTTTAAAATTGGATTATCATTTTATTGTTGATGTGTAAGAGTTTTAAATATATTCTGAAAAATATTCTCTAATTAGAAGTAGGCATTCTTCAGAGATAATATGGGTTCAGTTTCAGACCACTGCAGTAAAATGAAAATCATAGTAGAGAAAGTCACATGAAGTTTTTAGTTCTCAGTGAATAAGAAAATTATGTTCACACTACATTGTAGTCTATTAAGTGTACAATAAAGTTATACCTAAAAACAATGCACATACTTTGTACAATAAATTCTTTAATGGTAAAAAATGCTAACCATTATCTGGCAACAGAAGGGTTGCTACTAACCTTCAGTTGTACAAAAAACACAGCATGAAGCACAATAAAGCAAAGCCTAATAAAATGAGATACATTTGTATGTGATTTGAAAATATTTTTTCCCATTCTGTGGCATTTTTTCACTTCTTGATGAGGACCTCTGATGCACAGCTCTTTAAAAATATCCAATTTACCCTTTTTTTTCTTTTGTCATTTCTGTTTCCTAGTGTTGATGTTATATGTAAGAAACCCATTACTTAATCAAAAGTCTTACAAAGATTTATTCCTGTGTTTTTTTCCAGGATTTTAATTTTTAATTTTAATTTATTTATTTTAATTAGAGGCTAATTGCTTTACAATATTGTATTGGTTCTGCCACACATCAACATGAATCCACCACAGGCGTACACATGTTCCCCATCCTGAACCTTTTTCCCTCCTCTCTCCCCATACCATCCCTCCGGGTCATCCCAGTGCACCAGCCCCAAGGATCCTATATTGAACCTGGATTGGTGATTCGTTTCTTATATGATATTATACATGTTTCCATGCCATTCCCCCAAATCATCCCACTCTCTCCTTTTCCCTCTCCCTCAGAGTCCAAAAGACTGTTCTATACATCTGTGTCTATTTTGCAGTCTCACATACAGGGTTATTGTTACTGTCTTTCTAAATTCCATATATATGTGTCAGTATACTGTACTGGTGTTTTTCTTTCTGGATTACTTCATTCTGTATAATAGGCTCCAGCTTCATCCACCTCATTAAAACTGATTCAAATGTATTCTTTTTAATGACTGAGTAATACTCCATTGTGTATATGTACCACAGCTTTCTTATCCATTCATCTGCTGATGGACATCTAGGTTGCTTCCATGTCCTGGCTATTATAAACAGTGCTGCAATGAACACTGGGGTACACGTGTCTCTTTCCATTCTGGTTTCTTTGGTGTGTATGCCCAGCAGTGGGATTGCTGGGTCATAAGGCAGTTCTATTTCCAGTTTTTTAAGAGCTTCCACACTGTTCTCCGTAGTGGCTGTACTAGTTTGCATTCCCACCAACAATGTAAGAGGGTTCCCTTTTCTCCACACCCTCTCCAGCATTTATTGCTTGTAGACTTTTGGATAGCAACAATTCTGACTGGTGTGAAATGGTACCTCATTGTGGTTTTGATTTTTATAGTATTAGATCTTCAATTTAGATCTAAGATTCTTTTAAGTTATTTTTATTTATGGTGTATGATAAGGGTTCAAATTAATTGTTTTGCATAGATTATGAAAATTGAACTGGCTTATTTATCGAAAAGTCTATTATTGCTATTGACTATCCTAGTCTCAGTTCAGTTCAGTCACTTTTGTATACAAAATTTTACAACCCCATGGACTGCAGCACACCAGGCCTCCCCTAACCACAAACAACTCCCAGAGTTTACTCAAACTCATATCCACTGAGTCAGTGATGTCTATGAACCACCTCATCTTCTGTTTTCCCCTTCTCCTCCCACCTTCAATCTTTCCCAGCATCAGGGTCTTTTCAAATGAGCCAGTTCTTCGCATCAGATGGCCAAAGTATTGGAGTTTCAGCTTCAACATCAGTCCTTCCAATGAATATTAAGTACTGATTTCCTTTAGGATGGCCTGGTTGGATCTCCTTGCAATCCAAGGGACTTTCAAGAGTCTTCTCCAACACCATAGTCAAAAGCATAAATTATTTGGTGTTCAGTTTTCTTTATAGTCCAACTCTCACATCCGTACATGACTACTGGAAAAACCATAACCATGACTAGACAGACCTTTGTTAGCAAAGGTAATGTCTCTGCTTTTTAATATGCTATCTAGGTTGGTCATATCTTTTCTTTTAAGGACTAATTGTCTTTTAATTTCAAGGCTGCAGCCACTATCTGCAGTGAATTTGGAGCCCCTCAAAATAAAGTCTCTCACTATGTCCACTGTTTCCCCATCTATTTGCCATGAAGTGATGGGAGCAGATGCTATGATCTTAGTTTTCTAAATGTTGAACTTTAGGGCAACTTTCTCACTCTCCTCTTTCACTTTCATCAAGAGGCTCTTTAGTTCCTCTTCACTTTCTGGCATAAGGGTGGTGTCATCTCCATATCTGAGGTTATCAATATTTCTCCTGGCAATCTTGATTCCAGCTTGTGCTTCGTCTAACACAATGTTTCTCATGATATACTCTGCATATAAGTTAAATAAGCAGGGTGACAATATACAGCCTTGATGTACTCCTTTTCCTATTTGCAACCAGTCTGTTGTTCCATGTCCAGTTCTAACTGTTGCTTCCTGACCTGCATACAGATTTTTCAAGAGGCAGGTCAAGTGGTCTGGTATTCCCATCACTTTCAGAATTTTCCACACTTTATTGTGATCCACACAGACAGAGGCTTTGGCATAGTCAATAAAGCAGAAATAGATGTTTTTCTGGACCTGTCTTGCTTTTTGATGATCCATAGGATGTTGGCAATTTGATTTCTGGTTCCTCTCCCTTTTCTAAATCCAGCTTGAACATCAGGAGTTCACGGTTCACGTATTGTTGAGGCCTGACTTGTAGAATTTTGAAAATTACTTTACTACCATGTGAGATGAGTGCAATTGTGCAGTAGTTTGAACGTTCTTTGGCATTGCCTTTCTTTGGGATTAGAATGAAAACTGACCTTTTCCAGTCTTGTGGCCAATGCTGAGTTTTCCAATTTGCTGGCATATTGAGTGCAGCACTTTCACAGCATCATCTTTTAGGATTTGAAATAGCTCAACTGGAATTGCATCACCTCCACTAGTTTTGTTCATATTGATGCTTCCTATGGCCCATTTGACTTCACATTCCATGATGTCTGGCTCTAAGTGAGTGATCACACCATCCTGATTATCTGGGTCATGAAGATTCTTTTTATACAGTTCTTCTGTGTATTACTGCCACCTCTTCTTAATATCTTCTGCTTCTGTTAGGTCCAGACTATTTCTCTCCTTTATCGGGCCCATTTTTGCATGAAATGTTCCCTTGGTATCTCTAATTTTCTTGAAGATATCTCTAGTCTTTCCCATTCTATTGTTTTCTTCTATTTCTTCACATTGCTCTCTGAGGAATGCTTTATCTCTCCTTGCTATTCTTTGGAACTCTGCATTCAAATGGATATAACTTTTCTTTTGCCCTTTGTTTTTCACTTCTCTTCTTTTCATAGCTATTTGTAAGGCCTCCTCAGACAGCCATTTTGCTTTTCCGCATTTCTTTTTCTTGGGGGTGGTCTTGATCACAGCCTTCTGTACAATGTTACAAACCTTCATTCGTAGTTCATCAGGCACTCTATCAGATCTAGCCCCTTAAATTTATTTCTCACTTCCATTGTATAATCGTAAGGGATTTGATTTAGGGAGTTCATGATCTGAGTCTCAGTAATCTCCTGGTCTTTTTTTTTTTTTTTTTTACACTGCATAGAGTTTCTCCACCTTTGGCTGCAAAGAATATAATCAATCTGATTTTGATGTTTACCATCTGGTGATGTCCATGTAGAGAGTCTTCTTTTGTGTTGTTGGAAGAGGCTGTTTGCCATGACCAGTGCTTTCTCTTGGCAGAACTCTATTAGCCTTTTCATTCTGCCTGCTTTTCATTACCCTGTTTCATTCTGTACTCCATTTGCCTATTACTTCAGGTGTTTCTTTACTTCCTACTTTTGCATTCCAGTCCCCTATGATGCAAAGGACATCTTTTGGGGTTATAGTTCTAGAAGGTCTTGTTAGTCTTCATAGAACCATTCAACTTCATCTTCTTCTGCATTAGTGGTTGGGGCATAGACTTGAATTACCCTAGTTTAAAATTATGTAATTATGAATGTAAAGGCCTCATTTTTGGAATCTCAATTATATTCCATTGATTTGTGTTTATTCCAACATCATTTCAGTTCAGTTCAGTTCAGTCACTCAGTCTTGTCCGACTCTTTGCGACCCCATGAATTGCAGCACGCCAGGCCTCCCTGTCCATCACCAACACCCGGAGTTCACTCAGACTCACGTCTATCGAGTCCGTGATGCCATCCAGCCATCTCATCCTCTGTCATCCCCTTCTCCTCTTGCCCTCAATCCCTCCCAGCATCAGTCTTTTCCAATGAGTCAACTCTTCCCATGAGGTGGCCAAAGTACTGGACTTTCAGCTTCAGCATCATGCCCTCCAAAGAAATCCCAGGGTTGATCTCATTCAGAATGGACTGGCTGGATCTCCTTGCAGTCCAAGGGACTCTCAAGAGTCTTCTCCAACTCCACAGTTCAAAAACATCAATTCTTCAGTGCTCAGCTTTCTTTTCTTCACAGTCCAACTCTCACATCCATACGTGACCACAGGAAAAACCATAGCCTTGACCAGAAGGATCTTAGTCGGCAAAGTAATGTCTCTGCTTTTGAATATACTATCTAAGTTGGTCATAACTTTTCTTCCAAGGAGTAAGCATCTTTTAATTTCATGTCTGCATTCACCATCTGCAGTGATTTTGGAGCCCAAAAAAATAAGAAGTCTGACACTGTTTTCACTGTTTACCCATTCACACTGCCTCAATTATTATAGTGCTCTATTAGATCGTGAAAATGGGAAGTAAGCAGTCTTTAACTTTATTAATATTGTTTCAAAATTGTTTTGGCTCTCATTAGTCCCTTGAATTACCCTGTAAGTTTCACAATTTCCATGGCATGTCATTTTTTGCAAAGAAAAAGCTTTGATTTTGATAAGGGTTGTTCTGGTATATATGTCAATTGAAATGTTATTGCCATCTCATCAATATTAATTGTCTGATCCTTAACAATGGGATGTTTTTTCATTTATTTATATCTTCTTTAATTTACTGCAACAATATTTTCTAGTGTATGAATCTTGAAATTATTCTGTTAAATCTATTCCTCAGTTTTTTTCTTTGTTTGATTATATTATAAATATCTTTTATTTATATATATATATAAATTTATTATATATGTATATTTATTTTACATATATATTTATTTTATTTATATATAATATATATTCATATATATTTTATTTATATATATACATTTATTATATATATATTTATTTATTATATATTATTTTCTTCATTTTATTTTTAGATTATTCATTGCTGGCATATAAAAATACAACTAAATTCTGTATACTTATCTTATGTCCTGCTGGATTCTTAAAATCGTTCATTCAGTCTGTAACTTTTAAGTTTCATTCCTTAGGATTTTCAATATTCAAGATTCTCTATACCTTCAATAGAAAATAAGCTTCCTCCAGGGCATGAACATCATCTCTTCATATCCCCGTAGCTTAGATCAGTACCTCTGTGTGCTCAGTTGTGTCCAACTCTTTGTGACCACATGGACTATAGTCCACCAGGCTTCACTGTCTATGCAATTTTCCAGGGAAGAATACTGGAGTGGTTGCCACTTCCTACTCTAGGGAATCTTCCCAACCCAGGTGTCAAACCCAGGAGTCTTGCATCTCCTGCTTTGGCAGGCAGATTCTTTCCTACTAGTGCCACATCTGAAGCCCTAGATCAGTGCCTGGCACACAGAAAACACTCAGTGAATGTTTATAAAGCAAAGTTAACATTGTATACCTTTCATCAGAACCCCACACAGATTGCAAAATCTCTGCTACAAGCCCATATCAAACAGGATAACAAAGAAGGGAGAATTATCTGCCCCACCCACATATTCCTTACTCGAGGTGGCAAAGGCTAGAGGCAAAGCCACAAAAACCAGGCAAGTCTTGGGAAGGCACAGCAGAATTCACCATCCTCCGCTTTAGGAGGCACCTCTGTGGTGGGGGAGACAAATAAACCTGGGAGATGACAGATCTCTGGTAGCTGAGCTGAGCTAAGCACTGGCCCTCCCTGGTGATGGGGAATGCAGTATCTAGGAAGGAGGAGTTTTATCCTTTCCTAATAAGAAAAGCTTGCCATGCCACAATTTGTCATGGCTATTGAAAATAATATCACAATTATCAGCTCACAGCTAATGATTTTAAAACACATCAAGGTTTACCAAACCATCACCTCTGGTGATCCTCAGAGTGGCCCTTTTGTGAAGGCCAAAGGATAGGAATCTTTATCCTCCATTTTACAGGGGAGAAAATCGGTCAAGGAACTTTCCCCAAATCATTAATCAAGGTAAGGGGAAGAGCTGAGCCTGATGATGGGTGCATGCTCAGTCATGTCTTTGAGACCCCATGGACCATAGCCCATCACGCTCCTCTGTCCATGGGATTCTCCAGGCAAAAATACTGAAGTGGGTTGTCATTTCCTCCTCCAAGGGATCTCCTTGGCCCAAGGATCAAACCCGCATCTCCTATGGCTCCTGCATTGCTGGCAGATTCTTTAGCACTGAGCCACTGGGGAAGTCCCAGAGCTGAGCCTAGAGCCCAAGTTTCTGAAAAGTGGTCCCCTTAAAAAAAATACTTCTTTTTGGGTTCAAAGCAAAATGAACTTCTTTGCTAATTCTTTTGGGTACATGGCTGTTCAGATTTTCAAGTGGTTTAGTATCCATCCAATTGTGCAGCTGCCTCTCCCTCTCTCTATTTTCTATTTAGTCTGTGGACAAACTAGTTGCTACAGGCTGTAACTTTGAAGTTTTTATGAAGTAGACATTTTCTCTGATTATTGAATTTGCATCCTAAAAAGAGTATATCTCTTCTAGTCAGATGATCTCCAGGCTCTATGCTGTTTCCCATTTGTATGAGCTTCAGCCCAATTTCTCTTTGTCCTATAAGATTCAGCTTAGATGTTCAGGGCTTCTCAAATGGCTCAGTAGTAAATGAATCTACCTGCAGTACAGGAAATGCAGGAGACACAGGTTAGAACCCTGGGTTGGCAAGATCCCCTGGAAAAGAAAAGGGCAACCCACTCCAGTATTCTTGCCTGGAGAATTCCATGGACAGCCTGGTGGGCTACAGCCAAAGGGTCACATAGAGTCTGACATGACTGAGTACAGAGCAGATGGTATGTCTTCTGGGAAATTTTTCAGGACTCCCTAGATTGGGCTCTTTCTATTGGCTTCTTCAGCCTCCTGTACTTTTCTCTACAGAAGCATTGACAGAATCACTCTTTGCTGCTGTTTCCTGTGACATTGTGTTTTCACCTTCTCTTTATTGGTCTGAGTCAGCTACATGGGTAAGATGTGTAGGAAAGCGAAGATTTATTTTTCCCATCCATATTTCTGTGCCTGCCAAAAGCCTGCCATGTAGTGGGCTCCTGAGAGCATTTTCTTGATGTCCAATGTTAATCTTTCCAGTTATCAGACATAGGTCGTACAAGTGCCTCCTTTGGTAGGAATTCTCCAGGCCACTAGCTTCATATCTACTAAGTTTACATCTAGGTCCCATGGGGAACTTTCTATGGATTACTTTTATTCCTGCATTTGTAGCAATCTTTCCTTTTTCTTGACATGTCTCATATATTTCTTTAAAAATTGGAGATTTTAGATAACATGCTGTAACAGCTCTGTCATTGGATTTTTCTTCAGTCCTAGGTTTGTGTTTTTCTGCTGGGTGTTATTGCTTTTCCTTGTTGTTGCTTATTCATTTAGTAACAATCTTAGACTAATTCTGTGTTTTGTATTTTCTGCAGTAAGGAGTTCTCTGCTAGATTTTTAAGTTCTTACTTTTAGTTTTTCATTTATTTAGGCTGTGCTGGATCTTTTTGCTGTGTACATGCTTTCTCTAGTTGTGACAAGCGAGACCTACTCTCCAGTTACGGTGCCCTGGCTTCTCGTTTTCAAAGAGGTGCTAATTTTACAATGTTGGACTTGGGAGAGTGTAGGCTGGGTTTAGCAGAAATTGTATCTTGTTATCAGCTCCTGGAAAGGATGTTGCTAATTAGTGATGCAAAAGTCAAGATACAAGCCATCTGGGGTGCTTAACAAAGCAAATAGTTTCTTTTAATTTGTCAATATTTACTTATAGCTAAACAACTGGAGTGATCATCATAAACTTTCTCATCTATTGAAATGATTTTACAGATTTTGGTTGTTATAAAATAGGTAGTAGTAGAGTGTCATACATATAGTTGTGTGTGTATATTTGGTTCATTTGTTTTAATGAGGACATTTTGCAGGGTAACATCCACTATTTTTAGAACCTGAAAGTAATAATCAAGGTTTTTCTTCCAGTTAATCTAAATAATTGAGGAGTCTCTGTAAGTACAGTGCGGCTGAAATGTGCATATCATCTATTTGGGGAATGGTGTGCCCTCCATTTTCCCAAACACTATGTAGGTGAGCACTTAGACTGCTCGGTTATCCACTGTGAACACTTTAAACAGGGAAGTCTATGGAGCGTGTTCCAATAATTTCATTAATGTTAATTTTTTTCTGTTTCCTTAATCACTAGAAATCATGGGAACATGTGTGACTTTGCTCATCTTAAATTCTGCCTCCCATTGAATTCTGGACATAGTAGGTTATATTATGTACTGCATTTGTTTTCTACCATTTTCATGATAGAAAAGGAAACAGAAAACAGCCCTCAAGTCGATCTTTCAAAATGTTCAGCAGCTAGCATTTACTGACTGACTAATCATCTTACTTTATTGAGTGAGTAATCATTTTATCTACATGGTGCCACCAGGGAGGCAGTAAGTAAGCTGCTAAATGCCACCTTGGACAATTCATTTTCTTTTTCTGCACAAGGCCTGGATCCTTATAGCCAGATTGTATTGAAGAATGTCATGTTTCCAAAGGATAAAGTTTATCTTCCGTGAAGCAGGCCATTTGCAAAATTAATAGGTAAATTAGCAAAGTGTAACAGCCCATTAGACCCACTGTCATAGTTTAGAGTCTGGGTTGGGGAAAGGAAGTGAAAGCTAAATGTGTAAACAGACGCTCCCTGAAACGACAGGAACTCTGTCTGCGGTGGAGGGTTGTGGTCACTCAGATGAAGCCCACAAACTGCTTTTAACAAACGGTCCCCTTGGTGTCTGAACACATACTCAGTAGAGGCAAATTCTTGGGCTTTATGACTAAAGCAGGCAATCTTGCGCATGTGTGCATGTGTATTGCAATAGAAGTGTCAGGACCTGTTTTTACTATTTCTTCATTTATTCAAAAGTTATCTATTGAATATCTGTGGTATTGAAAATGTAATACTCCCTTACTCTGTACCAGAACCTGGAGGTGGCCACTGTTTTCTACTTGGAGAGCTAACTCTCTCATGCAGAGTGGAAACCAGAGACTTCCTAGCTAAAAACTTTGGACCACATTGGCTAAAACTATTGACTTTGCAAGCAAGTCAGCTGATGGCAGTATGAATTTGGAAAGCTTTTTTGGAGGGGATTGCATATATGTTATTATAAGATACTGAGTATAGTTCTCTATAGTTATCGGTAAGTTCTTGATGGTCATTTATTTTGTATTTATATGTATTCTGTGCATATGTTAATCCCAAATTCCTAATTTCATGGCCCTTTCACCTATGTTAGCCATAAATTTGCATTCTATGTCTGTGCTGCTGCTGCTAAGTCAATTCAGTCATGTCTGACTCTCTGTGACCCGATAGACGGCAGCCCACTAGGCTCCCCCGTCCCTGGGATTCTCCAGGCAAGAACACTGGAGTGGGTTGCTATTTCCTTCTCCAATGCATCAAAGTGAAAAGTGAAAGTGAAGTCGCTCAGTCGTGTCTGACCCTCAGCGACCCCATGGACTGCCGCCTACCAGGCTCCTCTATCCATGGGATTTTCCAGGCAGGAGTACTGGAGTGGGGTACCATTGCTTCTATGTCTATAGGTCTATTCTATTTTGTAAATAAGCTCATTTGTATGACTTTCTTTTTAGGTTCCACATATAAGTTTTGTCATATATTTATCTTTCTTTAACTTACATCACTTAGTATGATCACCTCTAGGTCCATCATTTTTGCTACAAATAGCATTATTTCATTTTTATGGCAGAATAATATTCCACTGTATATACACACAGCACATCTTCTTTACCCATTCATCTATCAGTGAACACTTACATGACAGTTGTGTCTTAACTGTTGTAAATTGTGCTGCAGTGAACACAAGGGGTGCATGTATCTTTTCAAATTACATTTCTCTGGATATATGCTAAGGGGTGGGATTGTTGGATCACAGGAAAATTCTATTTTTAGCTTTAAGGAACTTCCATACTGTTCTCCATAGTGCCTGCACCAGTCTGCATTCCCACCAACAGTGTAGCAGGGTTCTCTTTTCTCCCCACCCTCCCTTGCTTTCATTATTTATAACCTTTTATGATGGCCATTCTGATCGGTGTGAGGTAATACCTCATTGCAGTTTTGATTCATTAGATGTAAAGTGCTGATAACATCCTTGTGGATAGTTTTAACTGTGGTGATTAAATGAAAAAAAATCTATAGATAACCTCTATTGACTCTTTAGTCTGTGCTAGGCTGTACACTAATTGATTTAAATTCATTATGTCGTTTAATTCTTACAACTAACCTGTAAGGTGTGAACTATTATTGCCTATGTCTTACATTTGGAGAAAGTGAGGTTTGGGAGGACAAACTTGCTCACGGTCACCTCAGGAAGTCAGTAATGGAGTGGACTTCTGACCTACTATGTGTGGCCCTAGACCTTGACCAGTGGATGGGGGGCTGTCCATAGGGTCGCACAGAGTTGGACACGATTGAAGCGACTTAGCATGAATGCATGCATTGGAGAAGGAAATGACAGCCCACTCTGGTATTCTTGCCTGGAGAATCCCAGGGACAGGGGAGCCTGGTGGGCTGCTATCTATGGGGTCGCACAGAGTTGGACAGGACTGAGGTGACTTAGCAGCAGCAGCAGCAGCAGCAAAATGCATTACTGCGTTTGTAAATATTAGCACTCACCCAATGTCAAATTCCTTCCTTTGCTTTTATTACTGCTTTCAACTCGCGTATCTGCCATAGGGATTAAAACTCTATTTGAGTACATTTCTAGCTAACCTCCGAGGTACACAACCTTCAAATAGGTTAATAAAGCCTCTTGATCTTCAAAATGTAAATTACTTGAGAGCTGAGATGCACCTGGGTGAAAATCCCCTTGTATGCTTCTTTTAATTCCAACTGCCAAAGTGCAAGGGGTTCATTTCCCTTTTGCCTCTCATATAAATTAAAGAAGACACATTATTTCCATTTTCCTGTCTGAGATCTCATCTTCTTCACTCTTTTGGGGGCTGTGCAGAATAAATACTGTAAAATGGCTTATTTCTGCTTACACTTTATTTCTTAGTACCCTCATAAATCATCTCAATCACCTATAGAAATATTTGTGTCAAAGGCTAAGGCAGCTGATAAAATTTTTTCCTTGTAGGTTATGAGTCTGAGTATCCCAGCATCTCTGCACTGAAAGAAAAATAGTTACATTTGGTGTTTGTGATGACTTGAGGTAGTGAAAATATTTTTACTGCCAACAAAAGTAGTTTTATAGTGTTCAATCCTGAATCACTAAAACCTGGATTTTCAGTAAAGCAAATTGCAATGCCTACAGCTGAGATATTTTAAATGTGCACAACTTATTATTTAGGCAGTCTTCATTGACAGCTTTTTCTATATGGTTAATGCCTTTAAAGAGTCTAGAGTGATTCAATACCTAAAATAAGTGTGTGTGTGTGTGTGTGTGTGTGTAAGACTGAGTCTTCCTGTGAAAAAGAAGGAATGGCTCAACTCCTTGGCAATATATGGACTGGAAGCCTCATGTTGTAATTCCTCTAAGAGTTATTATTTTTGCTAGAATTGTCTTGAACTATGTTTTACTCTTTATTCTGTAATCAGCTTTTCATAGATTTATGGCCTCTCCACAATTACATTATAAAGCTCCTAAGCAATATGAAATATTGGGACATTGGATCTGGGATTTAAACCTTAGTTCATGTAACTCCAAAGTTCATTGTCATTTTGTCCTACATAGGAACTGATGGATACCTTTTCGCTTTTGAACAGACACAGTGGTGTCTGGGATACCTGGCTGTGGAGGTTGAGTTCAGTTCATTTATTTATTTGTTATTATTTTATTATTAATTTGTGCAGAGTACACAGCTAAGTTCTTTAAGTCTGGGGATGTATAAAGATATTAGATACTTAAGACCTAATTCTTTCTCTTAACAAACTTACATATTTTGGTTTAGTGGGTGTGGAGAAAGAGGCATGAATTCAGGAAAGATTTGAAAGACAGTGTGACATCTACATGGACAAGGAAGGCAAGAGGTACAACAGTCCTGTAGAAATTTATACAACAGTGGACTCAAATGGTAGAAGAGTTTGTGGAGGAGTGTGATTAAAGGATATATTAAATATTCTCCAAAAATGGCCCACCTTCACTCGAAGGAGAAGACCTGGGGATACATGGAGAAATGGGGGCATGAAGGATGAGAGGGGAACCAGTTTCCCACTGCTCCCAATGAACCCTAACTTTCCAGTATGCCAGTATACCTCCCTTCATGAAGGCAAAGTCAAGAATCTTTCAATATGCTAGTCATGGGGCTGAAGTCATTTTGGACATTCCAAATTCTGCTGCCATTGCATCACAAGTATAGGGAACTTGAAATAAGACTAGAAAAAGAATCATCTAGATGAGATATAATCAACCCACAGAACTGTGAGGAATAGTAGAGTAATTATTTAAAGCCACAAAATTCTGGCATGGTTGGTTATGCAGAAATGGATATGTGAAATGGTAGAGCTTGGATAATTTGTAAAAATAGATATGAATTATAGGCACCAGATATTATGAGGAATAATGTCATACTTACTGATTTCTTCTTTCTTTAAGATTCTAAATAAATTCCCTAAATTGGAACTGTCCAATAGGGCTTGTTGCAGTGGTGAGCTACATGCTGTAATATGGTGGTCACTTGCTACAGTAGCCTTTGGAGCACTAAATATGTAGTAATGATGAATAAGGAGCTGCATTTTAAATTTTATTTGATTTTAATTAACTTCAAAGTAAATAGCTACCTGAAACTACAATACTGGAAAATATAAGCTCTAAAGCTGCGAAAGTGCATACATTTGAGGGGCAGATAATGATGTTGTTGTTTAATTGCTCAGCTGTGTCCGACTCTGAGATCCCATGGACTGTGGGATGTCAGGCTTCCTTGTCCTTCACCAACTCCCGGAGCTTACTCAAACTGGTGTCCATTGAACTGGTGGTACCATCTCGTCTTCTGTTGTCCCCTTCTTCTCCTGCTTTCAATTTTTCCCAGCATCAGGGTTTTTCTCATGAGGTGGCTCTTTGCATCAAGTGACCAAAGAAAGTATTGGAGCTTCAGTTTCAACATCAGTCCTTCCAATGAATATTCAAGATTGATTTCCTTTAGGGTTGACTGGTTTGATCTCCTTGCAGTCCAAGGGACTCTCAAGAATCTTCTCCAACACTACATTTCAAAAGAATCAATTCTTCAGCACTCAGCCTTTTTATGGTCCAAATCTGACATCCATACATGACTACGGGAAAAACCATAGCTTTGACTAGATGGACCTTTGTCGGCAAAGTAAT
This sequence comes from Nanger dama, assembly GCA_917880005.1. Lineage (NCBI taxonomy): Eukaryota > Metazoa > Chordata > Mammalia > Artiodactyla > Bovidae > Nanger > Nanger dama. Next base: position 60,459,994 of record CAKJTW010000004.1, on the reverse strand, counting down.
GTCTCTACTTTTTAATATGGTGACTAGGTTTGTCATAGCTTTTCCTTCAAGGAACAAGTATCTTTTAATTTCATGGCTGCAGTTGCCATGTGTAGTGATTTAGAGTACAAGAAAATAAAGTCTGTTACTGATTCCATTGTTTCCTCGTCTATTTGCCATGAAATGATGGGACTGGATGTCATGATCTTACTTTTTGAATGTTGAGTTTCAAGCCATTTTTTTCACTCTCCTCTTTCATTTTCATTAAGAGGCTCTTTAGTTCCTCTTCGTTTTCTGCCAATAGGGTGGTGTCATCTGTGTTTCTGAGGTTATTGATATTTCTCCTTTAAATCTTGATTCCAGCTTGTTCTTCATCCAGCCCAGCATTTCTCATGATGTACTCTGTATATTAATTAAACAAGTAGGGTGACAATATACAGCCTTGACGTAGTCCTTTCCCAATCTGAAACCAATCCATTGTTCCATGTCAGGCTCTAACTGTTGCTTCTTGACCTGCCTACAAGTTTCTCAGGAGGCAGTTAAGGTGGTCTGGTATTCCCATCTCTTTCCACAGTTTGTTGTGATCCACACAGTCAAAGGCTTTAGTGTAGTCAGTCAAGCAGAAGTAGGTGTTTTTATGGAACTCTCTTGCTTTTTCTATGATCCATTGGATGTTGGAAATTTGATCTCTGCTGCCTGGCTTTTACAACCTAGAAGTTAAGTTGCTAGGTTAGAGATCAGCTGGCTTCATGACTATGTTCCTTCTTGGTGGCACATGGCTAGTTGGATGATGAGGGCCAAGGTTGGGCTGGGGAGTAGTATAGTTACTGCTAAAAAAAAGTATCAGTGTATCTCAAAATGTGGTACATACAGTTGCAGTCCTAGTAACAATATCCCACACCAGCTCTTCCGTGCAAAGGGCTCAAGAGCAGAATTATAAGAAGGATCCATGCTGATATGAATACAGATTCAGTTCCTGAATGAAACTCTTAAAATTTGTTTTTAAATTTACCTTTATTTTTAATTTATTTTATAATTTATCTGTATTGAAGGATAGTTGATTTACAATATTGTGTTAGTTTTAGGTGTTCAGTTCAGTTCAGTCTCTCAGTTGTGTCCAGCTCTTTGTGACCCCATGAATCGCAAAACTCCAGGCCTCCCTGTCCATCACCAACACCCAGAGTTCACTCAGACTCACGTCCATTGAGTCACTGATGCCATCCAGCCATCTCATCCTCTGTTGTCCCCTTCTCCTCCTGCCCCCAATCCCTCCGAGCATCAGAGTCTTTTCCAATGAGTCAACTCTTCGCATTAGGTGGCCAATGTACTAGAGTTTCAGCTTTAGCATCATCCCTTCCAGAGAATCCCAGGGCTGATCTCATTCAGAATGGACTGATTGGATCTCCTTGCAGTCCAAGAGACCCTAAGAGTCTTCTCCAACACCACAGTTCAAAAGCATCAATTCTTCAGTGCTCAGCTTTCTTCACAGTCCAACTCTCACATCCATACATGACCACTGGAAAAACTGTAGCGACTAGACGGACCTTTGCTGGCAAAGTAATGTCTCTGCTTTTGAATATGCTATCTAGGTTGGTCATAACTTTCCTTCCAAGGAATAAGTGTCTTTTAATTTCACGGCTTCAGTCACCATCTGCAGTGATTTTGGAGCCCAGAAAAATAAAGTCTGATACTGTTTTCACAGTTTCCCCATCTACTTCCCATGAAGTGATGGGACCAGATGCCATGATCTTCGTTTTCTGAATGTTGAGCTTTAAGCCAACTTTTTCTCTCTCCACTTTCACTTTCATCAATAGCACTACAATTCATTTATATATGTATATATATAAAAATACCTAATATGTGCATGCATGCTAAGTTGCTTCAGTCATGTCAGACTCTCTGCAACCGTAGGAACCATAGCCTGCCAGGATCCTCTGTCCATGGGAATTTCCAGCTGAGAATACTGGAGTGGGTTGCCATTCTCTTCTCCCGGGGATGTTCTCAACCCAGGAATCAAATCCGTGTCTTTTATGTTTCCTTCCTTGGCAGGCAAATTCTGTACCAGTAGCACCACTTGGGAAGCCCAATATATATGCATAAATATATTTATAAATATATATTATTTTTCGGATTCTCTTCCCTAATAGGCTATTAAAAATATTGAGTATAATTCCCTGTGCTGTACAGTAGGTTCTTGTTATTTGTCTATTTTATGTATAGTAGTGTGCATATGTTAATCCCAAATTCCTTGTTTATCTCTCCCCCTACTCGTCTTTTCCCTTTGGTAACCATAAGTTTGTTCTCTTTTTTGATGATCATTCAATTTACCTACATATCCATGCATGTTTAATCAGACTTTGTTAAACAATTATTAACTATTTCATTAAATATATTTAACATTCTTCAGGACACTTTTTAAAATATCTAAAATGCATTGATCTGGCAGTCTCATGGGTAGATGGGTTCCTTTTTCAAGCAGAATTACATTTTTGTTAAGTTCCTCCTTCGAAAGCTTAGAGAATATTGATGGCAAAGGTGGTTGGTAATCACAGGAAACAATTTCTATATTTAGAAAAAAATGTACTTCCTGTGCATGGAAACTACAGAGAAAACTGTTAAGTGGAAGACAGAAGGATCAGATTGAGTTACAAGTCAATCATAAAAAATAGCTATTACTTTAGAATATATATTCTCTTCTGCATATCTACTCAGTATTTTAATAAATATAGAGAATCATTTGTAGTTGTTAGAAAGTATTTACATACAACTGAAGTATTAAAATATTAGGCAGTATTATACTGTGTCCCTTTAGTAAGTTACTTTTAGCCTGTTTGCTTTCCCTGAGTTAAACATTTACTTATCAAAATGTTGATTCCAAAAGATTGAGGAATTTCTTCAAGGGCCTTTTATGAGCAATAATTTATGTGGCCCAAGGATATGAAACTACTATATTTATGAAAGTTGTGCAGGATTCTTAGCATCACATGCTCTCTAGACTTTAGTTTTTCTTGTAAATATGGGGGAAACATTGCTATCTATAAGATATTCAGTACTAGGATTTTTATAGGAATCTCTACCCCAAAGCCCATTGTATAACAACTATATATTGGTAGCCAACAACAACAAATATTGTAATTACTTTTTGTTTGGTTGAAATGGGATCATGATCAAGAATTTGGGCAGTGATGTTTTTGGAACTGGTCATTTAAGTGTGTGTTTGTTTAAGCAAGCAGAAGCCTGAGGGTATTTGGGTTAGAGGAATAGACTAATTAGTCTTGTGACATGGTGTGGTTTATGCTTTAGAATTCTCAGCAGAAAAGATTTGAAGGAAGAATCTGAGAAGGGGAGATGGGTTAGGAGCCTGATCTTCACAATCCAGATAATCCTGATGAAGTGATCACTAATCTAGAGTCAGATATCTTGGAATGTGAAGTCAAGTGAGTCTTGGAAAGCATCACTATGATCAAAGATAGTGGAGGTGATGGAATTCCAGTGGAGCTGTTTCAAATCCTGAAAGATGATGCTGTGAAAGTGCTGCACTCAATATGCCAGCAAATTTGGAAAACTCAGCAGTGGCCACAGGACTGGAAAAGGTCTGTTTTCATTCCAATCCCAAAGAAAGGCAATGAAAAAGAATGCTCAAACTACCGCACAATTGCACTCATCTCACATGCTAGTAAAGTAATGCTCAAAATTCTCCAAGCCAGGCTTCAGCAATACATGAACCGTGAACTCCCTGATGTTCAAGCTGGTTTTAGAAAAGGCAGAGGAACCAGAGATCAAATTGCCAACATCCACTGGATCGTGGAAAAAGCAAGAGAGTTCCAGAAAAACATCTATTTCTGCTTTATTGACTATACCAAAACCTTTGACTATGTGGATCACAATAAACTGTGGAAAATTCTGAAAGAGATGGGAATACCAGACCACTCTACCTGCCTCTTGAGAAATCTGTATGCAGGTCAGAAAGCAACAGTTAGAACTGGACATGGAACAACAGACTGGTTCCAAATAGAAAAAGGAGTACGTCAAGGCGGTGTATTGTCACCCTGCTTATTTAACTTCTATGCAGAGTACATCATGAGAAATGCTGGGCTGGAAGAAACACAAGCTGGAATCAAGATTGCCGGGAGAAATATCAGTAACCTCAAATATGCAGATGACACCACCATTATGGCAGAAAGTGAGAAGGCTAAAAAGCCTCTTGATGAAAGAGGAGAGCGAAAAAGTTGGTCTAAAACTCAACATGCAGAAAACGGAGATCATGGCTTCCGGTCCCATCACTTCATGGGAACTAGATGGGGCAACAGTGGAAACAGTGTCAGACTTTATTTTTTGGGGCTCCAAAATCACTGCAGATGGTGATTACAGCCATGAAATTAAAAGACACTTACTCCTTGGAAGAAAAGATATGACCAACCTAGATAGTATATTCAAAAGCAGAGACATTACTTTGCAAACTAAGGTCCGTCTATTCAAGGCTATGGTGTTTCCTGTGGTCATGTATGGATGTGAGAGTTGGACTGTGAAGAAGGCTGAGCACTGAAGAATTGATGCTTTTGAAGTGTGGTGTTGGAGAAGACTCTTGAGAGTCCCTTGGCCTGCAAGGAGATCCAACCAGTCCATTCTGAAGGAGATCAACCCTGAGATTTCTTTGGAAGGAATAATGCTAAAGCTGAAACTCCAGTACCTTGGCCACCTCATGGGAAGAGTTGACTCATTGGAAAAAACTCTGATGTTGGGAAGGATTGGGGGCAGGAGGAGAAAGGGACAACGCGGATGAGGTGGCTGGATGGCATCACTGACTTGATGGACGTGAGTCTGAGTGAGCTTCGGGATATGGTGATGAACAAGGCCTGGTGTGCTGTGATTCATGGGGTCACAAAGAGTCGCACACGACTGAGTGACTGAACTGAACTGAACTTTGTAATCTTAGTCAGAGGCCTGAGCCTGGGCATATAGCTGAAAGAGAGGAGCTGGAATATTTCAGGAAAATCAGTAAGCTTTGATAGCTTTTTAAGGAAAAGGAGAGTGTAGGGAAATGAAGACAGAATAGCCTGAAGTTCTAGGACTGCTTCCAGAATTTTGGCTTCATGAAAGTGGTAAATGGTAATGCAATGAACTCATAGGGGAGGAAGATTCCCTGATGTGAGTGGAAATGTGCCAAGTTCATTTTGGGACAAGCAAGTGTTACATCTTGGGGGAAATTAAAAAGTGAAGGTGTGAAATATGGAATTGGATGGACCTGTGAAGCCATAATGTATTACCAAACTGATGAAAAGTCATTACCCTTAAATAATGGCTCACGTCTGAGAGTTAATTATTACAGGGTGAGATTTTATGTGCCTCATACAGACAAGGTCAATTATCTTATACTCGTTTAAAATGTATTATGAATAATTCACAGGTAAAAGTTAGCTGTATAACAGTTGAAAAATAAAAGGTGGGGAAAGCATTGAATTCAGTGGTAATGTATTTTGATAATAGCAGGCAGATAATTATAGGTGAATAATGTTCGCACTTAGGATATAAAGAATGACTCATTAGATTGGTCCTCTTAAATGAAGACATCAACCCTTGCCACCATCCTGCTCCTAGGAGCTAAGATATTATTGTTCTTAGTGCCAAAACTACTTCCACATTGCATTCCACCTCACTGAGCTCAGTAACCATTTATCAGGCATTTACTCTTTGCCCAGTTTTATGTTAACTCCTGTGGATAAAATGGTAAGAAAACGAGAACACTGCTCCTCAGGTACCCACGGTTTATCAGAGAAGATAAATCAGTAAACAAACCATTTCAAATCAAGTCACTGTTTTTAGGGTGGGGATATTTATAGAGCCTAGCTCTGTTAATGTATTCTTGAGTAAAATTACATTTAAGCAAGAGCTGAAGGAAGAGTGGAAATTAGCCACCCTAAGATGAACACCAAGGATATCTATGGCTGGGAAGTGAAGCAGGTCATCAGAAAAGATCCTGCTGTGGGAAACAGCATTGTGTGTATATGTTTGTGTATGCATGTACGTGTATACATGAGTTTGCATGTGTGCATACAATAAGTGTGGATGTGTGAATGCATGTGTATGCGTTTACGTTTGTGTGTGTGTGTGTGTTTGTAGCATCTCTGTTGCTGGGGACAGTGAATTGTGACCAGAAGTAGCTGATTATCTCTAGAGTATAGATCAGAAGGCATTGTGGTCTAAATTTACATTTTTCCATGGCATTTTTATTTGTAATTCAATTGGTTTTGTTCTGAACACTAAATAGAGATGTCCCGAAGAAGTAAAATTAACACTGCCATTTCTTTTTGCTTCCATTTTGTCTACTTGTGCCCAATATAGGACAATGAATCTTAACATTTTTCAGAAGAAGGAAAGGGGGAGGAGAGAAGCGAAAATCTAAGAGGTGCTAAAGGAGTTCTTTCTTCCCTTCTCACACCTCCTCTTTATTATTTCTCTTTCATCTGCAGTTACTGGAACATTTTTCTATTGTGAATAAATATGCATTAGTTATAGAACTTGAGAAAAATAAAACAAGAACAGCTTTTAAAACATGTTTAAAAGCATTATCTTCAGTACTAATGTGAATTCTTGCTTGGAATTTAAAAAAAAATAAGACAGCTATTGTATTGATTAAAACTGTATTCAGTGTCACTACATGGCCCTTTGTTGAAGTTAACTATGATTTAATTCTTGAAGGTCAAGTTCATTTTTTTTTTTTGCATTCATCCAGAACAGTTTTATTTAAGCAATCATACAGTGAGACAACAGGGTCTGGATTATTTCTTTGGACTTTCTTCCTCATGCATTGTTCTTCCTCTGAGGCAGTCTTCTGAAGTGGTCTTCAGCCTTGCAGAAGAATTGATGAAACGGGTCAAAATGTATTCTTTTTTCCCCTGTAACTCATCAAGTATTACATGCAGTACTATAACGGCCTTCTATCACTTATCTTGTTTCACTGATTTCTGTCCCATGCGGTTGCTTAAAATTCTTACTATTCCGAGAACCTGCATCAGATCAATTTTCCCTACAGAATGAATGTGGGACATTTCCCCATGCCACTCAAAGCCTCTGTGACTTCATTCCTTGCTGGACTGTCCAGCCTCCTTCTTGCCCTGTTGGTTTATGGTTCCACAGGAAGAAGCCAAGCTCTTCTAGCCTTTCCCCACCTCCACACTGTTCCTTCTGTTTAGAATTTAGAACAGTTCACATCTGGCCATCACGCCAGCTTCTCCTTTTTCATTCAGCTTTTGTTCTAGTAGGATTTATTCCTCAAAACCTTTCTTATATCTTCACAAAATGTCCCCCTCAGTGTGAGCCCAGGAATCTTCTATTCAGATGTCTAGTTTAGAATGTACTATGCTGCTTATAATTACTTTCCTCAGGACTTTCTGTCTCTTATCTGTAAACTTGAAGATGGAGATGAGTCCCTCCATATTTCTGGAATCCCTGGTTTGCAGTTCAGTGAGTGGCCCTTATTGGAAACTGAATCAGTGTTTGAGGAATGAATTATTTTTTCCATATATTCACTGGCCCCACTCCTCTTCAATGAAACCATGAACTTCTGTGATCTAGTATGTTTGCACACGCCGTTGTTGTTCCTATGTCTGACTCTTTGCCACCCCATGAACTGCAGCACAGCAGGCTTCCCTGTCCTTCACTATCTCCCAGAGTTTTTCAAATTCATGCCCATTGAGTTGGTGATGCTATTCAACCCTCTCATCCTCTGCTGCCCTCTTCTCCTTTTGTCTTAAATCTTTCCCAGCATAAGGATATTTTCCAGTGAGCTGGCTTTTCACATCAGATGGGCAAAGTGTTGGAACATCAGCGTCATATTCAGGATTGTTTTATAAATTATGTGACTCAGTGGTAAGTGCTCCAGTAGGTTGTTGATGCAGGAAGCGTTGACAACCCCTTACATCCCTGGATGAGTATTTTGCTCATCCCATAATGAGGCAGAATTCGTTTCCCTTTCCGTGAGTCTAGGCTGACTTGCTATGACTTACTTTGACCACTTATTTTTATGGCAGTTCTCCCTCTAGACATAAGGAGGCCTTAGAGTTTTTATATACATGCTGTTGGGATCTGTCTGACTTCCATGTGAAGATCTGTGAACTAGACTCTGGAAAGGCACATGATCCCATAAAGAAATGGGATCAGAAAGTCCCCAGCTGTTCTATCTCCACCCAGTTCAGCTGTCAGACATGAATGAAGCTTTTTTGGCATGTGCAACCTCTTTTTTTTTTTTTTTAATTAAATTTATTTATTTTTTTAATTACAATACTGTATTTGTTTTGCCATACATTGACACGAATCAGCCATAGGTGAACACAATCGCCCAATGCCGAAGCCCCCTCCCACCTCCCACCCCACATCCTCTGCCTGAATCATCCTGTGCATCAGCCCCATGCATCCTGCATCCTACACCAAACATAGATTAGCGCTTCGTTTCTTACAGGAAAATACACATGCTTCACTGCCATTCTCCCAAACCATCCCACCCTTTCCCTCTCCCTCAGAGTCCAAAAGTCCACTCTATACCTCTGTGTCTCTTGTTGTCTCACATATAGGGTCATCATTACTGTCTTCTAAATTCCATATATATGTGTCAGTATACTGTATTGGTGTTTTTCTTTCTGACTTACTTCACTCTGTATAATTGGTTCCAATTTCATCCATCTCATTAGAACTAAGTCAAATTTATTCTTTTTAAGGGCTGAGTAGTATTCCATAGTGTATATGAACCACAGCTTTCTTATCCATTCATCTGCTGATGGACATCTAGGTTGCTTCCATGTCCTGTGCAACCTCTTGATGAAAGTGAAAGAGGAGAGTGAAAATGTTGCTTAAAGCGCAACATTCAGAAAACTAAGATCATGGCATTTGAACCCATCACTTCATGGGAAATAGATGGGGAAACAGAGGAAACAGTGGCTGACTTTATTTTTCTGGGCTCCAAAATCAATGCAGATGGTGATTGCAGCAATGTAATTAAAAGATGCAAACTCCTTGGAAGGAAAGCTATGACCAACCTAGATAGCATATTAAAAAGCAGAGACATTACTTTGCCGACTAAGGTCCGTCAAGTGAAGTTTATGGTTTTTCCAGTGGTCATGTATGGATGTGAGAGTTGGACTGTGAAGAAAGCTGAGCACAGAAGAATTGATGCTTTTGAAGTGTGGTGTTGGAGAAGACTCTTGAGAGTCCCTTGGATTGCAAGGAGATCCAACCAGTCCATCCTAAAGAAGATCCAACCCATCCATCCTAAAGAAGATCAGTCCTAGATGTATATTGGAGGGACTGATGCTGAAGGTGAAACTCCAATACTTTGGTCACCTAATGCAAAAGCTGACTCATCTGAAAAGACCCTGACCCTGATGCTGGGAAAGATTGAGAGCAGGAGGAGAAGGGGATGACAGAGGATGAGATGGTTAGATGGCATCACTGACCCAATGGACATGGGTTTGGGTGGACTCCAAAGTTGGTGATAGACAGGGAGGCCTGGCGTGCTGTGGTTCATGGGGTTGCAAAGAGTCAGACACGACTGAGCGACTGAACTGAACTGAACCTCAGCCAAGCTCCCTGACTAATGATGTCACAGTCCATACCACAAATAGAGAAGAATAGCCTAGAAAAGTATGAGGAGTGATAAATGGTTGGCTTCAGCAAAGAGTCAGCAAACTAGAGCCCATGTGGCCTTCTGCTTGTTTTTTTTTTTTGTAAATCAAGGTGTATTGGAACACAGACAGTCTTATTTGTCAATATACTGCCTGTTGATGATTTTGCACCACCAGGGCAGAGTACTTATGATTGAGAACATACAGCTTTAAAAGTCTGAAATATGAATTATCTGGCCCTTTAAGGAAGATGTGGGGATCCACCTTTGAAGGCACTAAGTTTGGCAAAATTTACTGAGAAGTAATAGATAACTGAAATGCAAGCTCTCAGAGATGAGCTGAACCCTAGAGAGGTAAGGTGTAAAGAAAGATATCACACAAAGCTGTAATTCAAAAATATGTGTGAATCTCAATATTTATAGTTGCATTATTCACAGTAGCCAAGACATGTATGTGCACATGCTCAGTCACTCAGTTGTATCCAGATATTTACAACTCAGTGGACTAAAGCCAGGCTTCTCTGTCCATGGGATTTTCTTGGCAAGAATACTGGAATGGGTTGCCTTTTCCTCCTCCAGGAGCTTTTCCCAACCCAGGGATCAAATCTGCATCTCCTGCATTGGCAGGCAGATTCTTTTACTGCTGAGCCACCTGGGAAGCCAAGACATGGAAGCAAACTAAATGTCCATCAACTAATGATGGATAAAGAAGATGTGGGATGAGTGTTGTGTGTGTAATGGAATACTACTCAGGCATAAAAAAAAAAACCAACAATGAAATAGTAACTTTTACAGCAACATGGATGGACCTAGAGTACTAAGTGAAGTAAGTCACAAAAAACAAAATACCATATGATATCACTTATGTGTGGAATCTAAAATATGACTCAGATGAGCTTATCTGCAAAACAGAAACAGACTCACAAACAGAGAAGAGACTTGTGGCTGCCAAGGTTGGAGAGACAGACTGAAAGTTTGAAGTTAACAGATGTAAATGATTTATAGAGACTATCCAACAGCAAGGTCCTAAATAAAGCACAGAGAACTATATTCAATATTCAGTGGCAAAGTATAATGGAAAGAATATGAAAAAAATGACTATTTTAATATTTATTAAAAAAACTGAATTACTTTGCTATGCAGTAAAAACACAACATTTGATGTTAGCTGTATTTCAATAAAATAAATTAAAAAAAGAAAGATGTCACAGCGATATGAGGTTAGGCCTTGTATAAATGTTAATGAAAACCCAGTACATGAATGGTATAAAGAAAAATCAATACTTTATTTGTTTGAGAACTTTTCCTTTTTCCCTTTTCTACTAATGTGGGAAAAGAAAATATTAACTCAGAGATAGAGAAATTAAGTAAAAAATATTCCCCAATTATGTCCAGGTGATTGGATTAAAATTGCTAAAGGTATTATCTTCTGACATTATCAAATGGAATCCAAAATGAACTGCTGAGAGGCCAGGGGAATCAACTCTCATTGTCTTTGGGGAATATCCTGACTGATGAGTAGGCTTTTCTTTCTTTCTTTTTTTTTTTTCCTTATGTGTTTAGCTTCTTTTACTTACTTTCAGTCCTTCCTTGTGATTCCACAAAAGTGATATTCATCTCTTCTTTTGAATTAGCTAGAGAATATTTTTCCTATGACACATAAATCTTTTCTAATGAATTCTGAAATTCTCCACAGACAAATTCTAGAGTATTTAAAGAAGGCAGCAGGCCATAGTGGCAAGAATATGTGTTTTGGAGTTCCACAGATATAGGTTCAATTCCTGGTTACACCATTTACTTGTTTATTGGACCTGGAAAAGGAGCCTTTATGTACATCACTTTTCTATAAAGTGTGGGTAAAATGAAAATATAGTTGTCACTAATTAAATTCATCTTTATGTTCTTAGTAAATTCATCTTTGCATTTTTAAAAAATAATGAAGATGTATTTTTACTGTGTTTGAAGATGATCTCAGTCAATGTTCAAAATAAAAATCCCAGGAATAACACTGGGAACAGTGATAACCATTTGCTGAACAGTTTAACAGTGATTAACTTTTGCTGAGAATGTGTCCAAGACATTGTGCCAAACTCTGAAATTACAAAGATGAACATCATTAAGTGATGGAACTCTCTTTAATGTGAAGTGTTAACTCTCAGGTCTATTAGGATGTAGAATTAGGCTAGATTTTATTCAGCATTTTCTGAAATAATTATGTAAACAATTGACACCCACCAAGTGTATACCATTTGTTTAGTTCTAAGGATTTCATATACATTAGTGACTTTATACCTGATACTTTGATGTAGTCTATGATGTGACACACATATGCCATAGCTGTACTTTTTGCTGATAATTTTGGGCCTCCTGTCACATCACTGGTTTAGGCTAATCTGTTTTTAAAAGAGTGAAGCTATATTTCCCTTCTAGAATTTTTAATCATTTGAATATATATACATATATATATTCAATCCAATTTTAAACATTTGAATATACATATTATATAAGGTCCGTCTAGTCAAGGCTATGGTTTTTCCTGTGGTCATGTATGGATGTGAGAGTTGGACTGTGAAGAAGGCTGAGCACCCGAAGAACTGATGCTTTTGAACTGTGGTGTTGGAGAAGACTCTTGAGAGTCCCTTGGACTGCAAGGAGATCCAACCAGTCCATTCTGAAGGAGATCAACCCTGAGATTTCTTTGGAAGGAATGAAGCTAAAGCTGAAACTCCAGTACTTTGGCCACCTCTCTCAAAGAGCTGACTCATTGGAAAAGACTCTGATGCTGGGAGGGATTGGGGGCAGGAGGAGAAGGGGACGACAGAGGATGAGATGGCTAGATGGCATCAGTGACTCGATGGACATGAGTGTGAGTGAACTCCGGGAGTTGGTGATGAACAGGGAGGCCTGGCGTGCTGTGATTCATAGGGTCAGAAAGAGCTGGACGACTGAGTGACTGAACTGAACTGAATTCTGAATATATGCATATTCTTTCCCAGAATCATTTCCATTATACTTAATTATGATATACTGTACTGCATATTAAGTCCTTGTTGGTTATCCATTTTATGTACAGTGTTGTATATCTATTAATCCCAAAGTCCTAATTTATTGCTCTACCCACTTCCCCTTTGGTAACCATAAATTGTCTGAGAGTCTATTTCTATTTTGTAAGTAAGCTCATTTGTGTTGCTTGGATTCTACATGTAAATGATATCATACAGTATTTGCCTTTCTCTGACTTCCTTTACTTAGCATGATAATCTCTCGGTCCATTCACATTGCTGAAAATGACATTATGTGTTCTTTTTAATGGATGAGTACTATTCCATTGTGTGTATATAACACATCTTCTCTATCCATTCATCTGTCAATGAACATTTAAGTTACTTCTTTGTCTTGGCTACTGTAAATAGTGCTGCTATGAAAACTGGGGTACATGTGTCTTTTCAAATTAGAGTGTTATCCAGGCAATATATCATTTCAAGTGATGTTATATGACAAAGCATAGAAACATAAGAAAACAAACACAAGAGACTTGACTGTTGTATTTCCTCACCAGTGATTCTAATCAGCTGAAGCTGATAAGAGACAATGGATTTTAAATGACCATTACTGAACCTAGTTGAAGAGACTTTTTGAACCATGAACAAGTGGGATTTCCTATAAGTCACTGTGTGTAGACTTACCGGCTAATTCCCTTCCTCCCAGGCCTGGACTTCATTACTGAGTTGGCACAATCCACAACCTCCACTTTCTAGACTTGAAAAACACTCCCACTTTCTCCTTCTCAGTGCACTATTCAATGAATTTCTTTACAGATGAGTATTCCCTGACCTAGCACATAAATAGACTCAGCACTGTAATTTAAAAATTTGTTCTGTTTTATTCTTAAGCTCCAGAATTTTTGTTTTATATTTTGATGTGTCTTGGAGTGAATGAGTAATTTTTCTGCAGACATTAGCTTGTAATGACAGGGCTGGAATTTAAACCCAGCAGGCTGTCTTTAGAATATACCCATTTCTGGCAAATCACCATGCTCACCTGCATATAGTAAAATATTGAACTCCACGCCCCTTTCTATAGTAAAATGCCAAATACATGGACACAGTTTGAAATGATTTGTATCTGTATGATTTGACAGAAATACTGGTAAAGATCATAATAGTTGAAAGATATGAATCATTTCATTATAATGCATGGAAATAACATACAGATACAGTTTTTTCAGTGTTCATGGTAAATGTTTAAAATCAAACTCTCCAAAAATGTGCACATGGGGATATATATGGGTTTATTATAAATTTACTTATCTAAGAATGCATAGCAAATGCATCCTTATAGATAACAGTAAACATATATCTTATTCTTCAAATCATGGAATGTCCTTGTTTAATTCAGTTGTTCAGTCATGCCTGACTCTTTGTTGATCTTTGCCAAATTCTGATATGCATAGTCAACCTGTGGTTACAGTTGATGAAAGAGTATTGGCCAAAAGAGTATGAATGTTGGTTGATATTTTCATTCATGTTAATGACTAAGAGGTATATGAAACAATGAAGACAGATGTTGAAACTTCACTTGTTTGTCAATGGTGTTAGCAACATTTTTGGTGAATCAGATAATAGTTTTCAAATAATAGTAGAACATTTCATAAATTTTCTGTGTTATTTAAATGTAATAGATGAAGTATGACACACTTCTAAACTTTATCTGTATTATTTCATTTTATTTAATACTTCTTTGACCAAATTTTTAAAAATTTAATTTAATTTTTAAAATTAGAGTTGATTTATAGTGTTGCATTAGTTTCAGATGTATAGTTAAGTGATTCAGTTATATATAATATATAGTCTTTGTTAGATTCTGTTTTCTTTACAGACTATTGGATATTGTGTATAGGCCCTTGTTGGTTTCCTATTGATATTTTTACATATAGTCATGTGTATCTGTTAATCCAAAATGTCTCATTTTTCCCTCCTCCTTTTCTCCTTTAGTAATCATGTTTGTTTTCTATGTCTAAGAGTCTATTTCTGTTTTGTAAATAAGTTCATTTGTGCCATTATTTTAGATTCTACATGTAAGTGGTATCATATGATATTTGTCTTTCTCTCTCTGACTTACTTCACTTAGTAAAATAATCTCTAGGCCCATACAAGTGTTGCTACAAAAGGCATTCTTTCATTATTTTTTATTGCAGAACAATATTCCATTGTATAAATGTGGTCATTTCCTCAATCCATTTATCTGTTGATGGACACTTAGGTTACTCTCCTGTCTTGACTATTGTAAACACTGCTGCCATGAACATTGGGGTGCATGTATCTTTTGAATTAGTTTTCTGTCTGGAATACTTTCTGAAATTTAGACAATCAATGATGGTGGTGATTATTTCTAGTGCTGTCAATCACTATGGTGGGATGTACTCACTGTGTCTGATCATATGCTGTCAATGTGATACCACTGAAGGTGGGGCTGGTTCGCGACAGGCACTGTCCTATGGTTTTCATGTTGCATACTTAAAATAGAAAGAATAACCTCAAGAGCACAGGTAGTTATGAAATACAATAAAATAATTGAAAAATCAGTAGTTTGAATATTCTTTTTATTTTTAATCTGATTTGCTTATTGTAAGTTTATATGATTTAGATTTTAGTAATGATTCTATTTCACAACCAGTTCACAAAGTTTCTGAACAATTACCAATCTGCCATCTTAAGCCAGGACAAGCTGACTGAAGAACCCCTCTGGTTGTATCTGCAGAATTTGAATATAGAAAAAAATAAAATGTCAACTGTGAATTAAACTTTAAAATATGCACCTAAGTATTTTCAAATCATCTCAAAGAGATCAAACTTCTCCCAAACCAAGTAGGGTATAAAGCATATGAAAAGTAGCGATGTGTTTGTTACTCAGAATGGGGCTGTTCGCCTAGGAACCAGAAATCCACACTAGGTCCAGGGAGTTTGGGCAAACGTGCTATGAATGCTAATGTCCTCATCCCAAGGCTGTCCTTGTTGAACAGATGGTGAAAAGCTTTTACTTTCAGTTGTTTCCTGGGTGAGCATTCCAGGGAGTGAAGAGTGCTGAGTACTGCTGTGAGTTCTTTGTACCAGTTTCTGCTGTGTTAAGGCAAATTTCCTAGATAAAAGTATTGCTTCCATTTTTAAGACAATGAAACTGAGGGAGAAGAGACGCCAAGTAATTTGCTTAAAATCACTTATCTGTTTAGAAGTAAGGCCAGAATGTGAACCTGGAAGGTGAACTTTAGGGCCTCCATTCTTTCATCTGAGGACTTAAACAGAAAAAAAGTACTCAACATCCTCCAATGTGGTCAATACACGTCTTGCTGTCACTAAAGACTATTTAGATAGTCTGGAGAAGAACCACAGAATGATTCTTATTAAAAGGAAATAAAAATTGTCAGTAGAAAGTTAGGTACATTTGGGAGCATTTGCTTTTGAGGTTCTGGTTTGAAAAGAAAATTTTGAAAAGCTTTTTGGTTGTTTGTCCCTAAACAAGGGTTCCTTTGCAGATTAGTTCAAGAAGGAGTCTATGGCTTAATATCCCTGATTTCACCTCTTCATCTTGCATTTCAGAATTTTGACTCAAGTTAAATGAACAGGCTTGAAATCTTTTCTATCCTAGAGAGATAAGTCTTTTAAATTCCAATCTCATCTAAGTTGACTTTTTCTTTTTTGTCCTCCTACCTTTCAGTGAAAAGTGGTCTTTAAAGGATCAGTAAAAAGCTAATTTCTCCCTGCCTAACCTCTCTTGGGCTTCCCTGGCAGCTCAGATGGTAAAACATCTGTGTGCAATGATGGAGACCCAGGTTCTAACCCTGGGTCTGGAAGATCCCCCTGGAAAAGGAGATGGCAACCCACTCCAGTACTCTTGCTTAGAAAATCCCATGGACAGAGGAGCCTGGTAGGCTACAGTCCATGGGGTCGCAAAGAGTCGGACATGACTGAGCTACTTTACTTATTTACTAATCTCTCTTGAGGTAGTCCATTCTGGTCTGAGTCATCGAATTGTATGTTCCTGAAAAGGCAGTGATGTTGAGTTCATTTAAACGTTCTCTAAAGAATAACACTGAAACATGTATATTCAGTTCAGTTCAGTCGCTCAGTCGTGTCCGACTCTTTGCGACCCCATGAATCTCAGCATGCCAGGCCTCCCTGTCCATCACCAACTCCCGGAATTCACTCAGACTCACGTCATAGAGTCAGTGATGCCATCCAGCCATCTCATCCTCAGTCATCCCCTTCTCCTCCTGCCCCCAATCCTTCCCAGCATCAGAGTCTTTTCCAATGAGTCAGCTCTTCGCATGAGGTGGCCAAAGTACTGGAGTTTCAGCTTCAACATCAGTCCTTCCAATGAACATCCAGGACTGATCTCCTTCAGAATGGACTGGTTGGATCTCCTTGCAGTCCAAGGGACTCTCAAGAGTCTTTTCCAACACCACAGTTCAAAAGCATCAATTCTTTCTGCTCAGCTTTCTTCACAGTCCAACTCTCACATCCATACATGACCACGGGAAAAATCATAACCTTGACTAGAGGGACTTTCGTTGGCAAAGTAATATCTCTGCTTTTCAATATGCTATCTAGGTTGGTCATAAGTTTCTTTCCAAGGAGTAAGCATCTTTTAATTTCATGGCTGCAATCGCCATCTGCAGTGATTTTGGAGCCCAAAAATTAAAGTCTGACACTGTTTCCTATCTATTTCCCATGAAGTGATCGGATCAGATGCCATGATCTTTGTTTTCTGAATGTTGAGCTTTAAGCCAACCTTTTCATTCTCCTCTTTCACTTTCATCAAGAGGCTTTTAGCTCCTCTTCACTTTCTGCCATAAAGGGGTATCATCTGCATATCTAAGGTTATTGATATTTCTCTCGGTAATCTTGATTCCAGCTTGTGCTTCTTCCAGCCCAGCGTTTCTCATGATGTACTCTCCACATAAGTTAAATAAGCAGGGTGACAGTATACAGCCTTGACATACTCCTTTTCCTATTTGGAAACAGTCTGTTGTTCCATGTCCAGTTCTAACTGTTGCTTCCTGACCTGCATATAAGTTTCTGAAGAGGCAGGTCAGGTGGTCTGGTATTCCCATCTCTTTCAGAATTTTCCACAGTTGATTGTGATCCACACAGTCAAAGGCTTTATGTAAATTAGATGACCAATGCGAATTCAATGTATGAAGTAGGGCACTCAAAGCCAGTGCTCTGGGACAACTCAGAGGGATGGCATGGGGAGGGATGGGGGCTCAGGATAGGGGGATACATATACACCCATTGCTGATTCATGTCAATGTATGGCAAAAATCGCCACAATATTGTAAAGTAATTATTTTCCAATTAAAAAATTAATTAAAAAATTGTAGGCAAAACACTGCAGAAACTTGTTATATCAGAAACTCCTAGAAAATATATATATATAGGTTTTAAGAAAAAAAAAAGTTCTCTAAAATATTTCCTTTGACCCTGAATCAGTGAACTCAGGGTAACAACAATGGCTCAGCGTCTTGCTCCACTCAAGCTTTAACGCATCATAAATGTAACATCAAGAAGTGACATTCTTCAGGGCTGAAACCTACTCAGATCCCTGATAGCATCTTATCAGTAGATACACACACATAGAGACATGCATACACATGTACATTTTCCGTAGACTTGATTCCAAAAAAGTAAGATTTGGTTCCTGATATAGCCAGTTCATTATTTATGAGTTGAGTCTTTTATTTCTCTATTTTAAATCATGATATTCTAGAACTTTGTGAAAAAGCAAATTTTGTTCCTTTCATCTATGACTTTGCATGAGGAAATCACCTTAAGAAGCTTGATGAATCTAAGCTGCAGAGTCATGCATCTACTTTGCTGCAGTAGTGGGTGTGTTTATACAATTCAGATATTCTGTTTTTATTAAAGATTATTCCTTTCTAGAACTATTCTTTATAGCAAAGTTGAAAGGAAAGTACAAATATTTTCCAAATACCTCCTGCACCACACATTCAGGAATCATACAGTTATGTAGCATTTTCAGATTGGCTTCTTTTATTTAGTGATATGTATGTAAGTTTCCTCCATGTGTTTTCATGGCTTGCTAGGACAATTTAGTGCCGAATAATATTGTATTTTAATTAATGTATCACATTCTCTTTATCCATTCACCTAATGGAGGACATCTTGTTTGCTTCCAAGTTTTGGCAATTATGAATACCTAATTTTTAGTAGTCTTTATTTTTTAGCAACGTTTTAGATTTTCAGAAAAAAATAAAATTAAAAGAGTTCCCATATACTCTGCTACTGTTAAGTCGTGTCCGACTCTGTGCGACCCCATAGATGGCAGCCCACCAGGCTCCACCGTCTCTGGGATTCTCCAGGCAAGAACATTGGAGTGGGTTGCCATTTCCTTCTCCAATGCATGAAAGTGAAAAGTGAAAGTGAAGTTGCTCAGTCGTGCCTGACTTTGCGACCCCATGCACTGCAGCCTACCAGGCTCCTCCATCCATGGGATTTTCCAGGCAAGAGTACTGGAGTGGGTTGCCATTGCCTTCTCCACCCATATACTCTGGATCCCTACTATTAATGGCCTATACAGCATGATACATTAGTTATGAATCCATATTGATATAACAAAAGTCCAGAGTTTATTTAGATTTTCTTAGTTCCAACCCTATGTCTTTTTTTGCTCCAGGATCCCAACCGGAATCCCACATTACATTTGCTTGTCATGTCTCCTTAAGATTCCTCCTGTCTGACAGTTTCTTGGCTCTTCTTTGGTTTTGATGACCTTGGCAGTTTTGAGAAGCACTGGTCAGGTATTTTATAGGCTGGATGCCCTGATTTTGAATCCAAAGTTATCTCTCCACTTATTCAATGCTGACTTTTCTGACAATTTCAGTGAAGCTTATCTTATCTTAAGTGAGCAATGTTAATGAGTAATTTGAGAATAGAGCTGAAAGCTCTCCTTTAATTAAAAAGAAAAGAAAAAAAAAACACTTTCCCTTAATTAAAGGAAGAAATAAAAGGAGGGGGAGAGGGAGAAGAAGGAGGAGGAAGAAGGGGAGGACGGAGGGAGAGGAGGTGGAGAAGGAGAAGAAAAGCCATATGCTTCCAGAAGCCTGGTATAAGGCCTACACATCCTCAACATCTAATCCTTCATCTGGGAATGGTCTCTGGAGCTCAGATGCTCCCCTAGCTGAGGCAGCAGATGCTCCCCTAGCTGAGGCAGCACTTTAGCTCTATTTCATTTGTTAACAATCTAGCACAGCTACTTTGTAATCATTTCTATACTCCTTAAGCTATGGTTTTTCAATAGTCATGTATGGATGTGAGAGTTGGACCTAAGACTGAATGCTGAAGAATTGATGCTTTTGAACTGTGGGGTTGGAAAAGACTCTTAAGGAGATCAAATCAGTCAATCCTAAAGTTAGTCAGTGCTGAATATTAATTAGAAGGGCTGATGCTGAAGCTGAAGCTCCAATACTTTGGCCACATAATGCGAAGAAGTGACTCATTAGAAAAGACCCTGATGCTGGAAAAGATTGAGGGTAGGAGGAGAAGGGGATGACAGAGGACAAGATGGTTGGATGGCATCACTGATTCAATGGACATGAGTTTGAGCGAGCTCTGGGTGTTGGTGAAGGACAGGGAAGCCTGGTGTGGCACAGTCCATGTGTTCACAAAGAGTCGGATATGACTGAGTGACTGAGCAACAACAACAACAACTATATACTGTTCTATGCACTTATTTTTATCAGTCATTATAGTAACCCTATGAGCAAGGGTCTATTACTACCTCCTTTTACATGAGGAAACCAAGGCACCCATCTGAGGATGAAAAGTGTGCTGAGATCCAAAGAAAAGATGAGGATGAACTTTTAGAAAAGTAGCAAGCACTTCAACATGCATGCAGATTCAAGAGGAGTAAGTGGTGCCTGATGGCCCAGCAGGCTGATCAGAGCTGCATCCTAGATATTTTTTCAGGCCACACTAATGTCATAGATCTTTCACTGATGACCTAAGTCATAATTAAAGGGTTATTCACATCAAAACAGATATGACATATTCAGATTTATTTTTTAAGGTAATGTTTTCATTGTCCAGGCAAATGCTTCCACTACCAACTCTTGGGTGATGCATACCAAAATCTGAGTCTTCACTAGAAGTGCTGAGGCCCAGGGTGTGGCCATCCCAGGTCTATCAGAAGTCTTTCTCTCTGAGGATGTCCTGTCTCCCAGCTCATCATTCAGCCTGTTCAAGACAGACCCACTCTGTCCTCTTCCCGTGCATTGATAAATATCTCTTCTCTTTCTCCTGCTATTTCGACCTCTGTCTATCCCAGTGGGTCCAGTGAACCATTCTGTGATGGTGGAAAGATTCTGTCTATATATCCAAATTCTCTGTTCTGCTGTCTCATGCTGCTTCCTCCAAACATTTGCTGAAGAACCATACACACCATATTTTTTGGGGCCTGTAAGATTAACTGACTGAGATGGCCATGGCTAAATGACCATCTTTATGGTCAGGCCAATAAAGTCACTTCCAGACTATGTATATACTCTTCTCAATTTTAGATGCTTATGTTTGAGTTTTCTTTTTTTCTTTCTTTCCATTACTGAGATGTATCCCAATCCCATAAGATCCACTATTTTCAATGATCTTAATATATTCTGTTGACTATTATCAATCTTTAATTTCAGAACAACCCTAAATAAAACCCCAAACCCGTACCATCTCTCTCCATTCCCGTTTACTCCAAACTCCTTTCACACATTAATCTACTTTCTATCTCTATGAATTGGCCAATTATGGACATTTATTAAATATAAAACTGAGATACACACTGCCTTTTGTTTCTGATTTCACTTATAACATTTTCATAATTTATTCATGCAGTAACATTTATCAGTGCTTCATCCTTTTATGGCTGAATAATATTCCCTTGCATATACATTTTGTTTACATTTTTATCAGTAACAAGATTTCAATTAGTTCCACTTTTTGGCTTCTATATATAACACATGTGAGCTTTTGAGTGAACACAAGTTTTCAGTAATTTGGCATATACACTTAGAGGTGAAATAGCTGTATCATATGGTAATTCTTTGTTTAACTTATAATTGCCAATCTGTTTTTCATTTTACCATTTTACATTTTAATGAGCAGTACTGATAGGGTCTAGTTTCTCCACATTCTTACCAACACTTGTTAGTGTTTTTCTTTTTATTATGTTCATTTAGTGGATGTGAATTGACATGCCACTGTCATTTGCATTTGTAGTCTCCTAATAATTAATGATGTGGGACATCTTTTCATAGCAAAGGATTTATTGTTTCTATTGTATTATTTTTATTTGTATTGTTGAGTTGTAAGAGTTCTTGATACATTCTTGATACTATACACTTGTCACATCTATTATTTGAAAATATTCGGTCCTATCCTACTGGCTATTTTTTTATGTTATTTTATGATTAACTCAAAGAGAGTTTCTGATTCTATTTTTTATAACATCTCACTATAAAGTTTAAAAATATATATAAGCAGTTAAAAATTGTGTCATGACCTCTCATATACTTATTCATTTGTTTACAATTAATATTTTGTTTTATTAAAAAACAGCTGCAATCTGTTGATGTTATTTTTCCTTTCCTTCAGTCTTTCTGGATATTCTTAGCACAATCTTTATCTTTCTTTCTAAATTTATTTTGTTAAGTATGGCTGCTTTAAAATATTGTGTTAGTTGCAGGTGTACAGCATAGTGATTTAGTAATTTTGCAGATTATATTTCATAGATTGTTGCAAAATCATGTATAATTCACTGTTCTACACAGTATATTTTTGTTGTTTATCGAATAGTTTGTATCTTTTATTCCCACAACCCTATTTTGTCTCTCTCCACTTCCTTCTTCCTTTTGGTAGCCAGACATGTGTTTTCTATGTCTAGAAGTTTGTTTCTGTTTTGCATACACCTTCACTGAATTATTTTTATATTTCACATGCAAGTGATATGATATTTTTTGTCTCTCTCTGTGTCACTTCAGTTAGTGTGATAATCTCTAGGTCCATCCATGTTGCTGCAAATGACAGTTTTTCATTTTTCTCATGTCTGAGTAATATTCCATTGTGTGTATATATACCACATCTTCTTAATCCATTCATCTATTGGTGGACATTTTGGCTGTTCCCTGTCTTTTTTATTGTAAATAGTGCTTCATTGAACTTCAAGGTAAATATATCTTTTCAAATAAGTATATTTTTTTCTTTTTTATATACCCAGGAGTGGAATTGCTGGATCACATGGTAGGATTGTAAGTTCAAATCTCACTGGGGCCTGCTGTGTATTTCTAATATAGGATAGCATGTGGTCAAAGGTGGCAGACTCAAGGTACTGTTTCCTCCTTCCTAAAAGTTAATACTCTTATTTCTCAATATCAACAAAAGCATTAATCTATCCAAGACTAAGGGCAAAAGAAAAAAAAAAATTGTTCTCCTCCAAATGAGAATATTTACTTTGTAAATATGAATAAAAGGATCCAATAAGTTCTCATAATAAACTACATTTGGCATGAATAGATGTGTCCTTGAAATTATACCAAATTCAGAAGAATGATGCCATTCTGTGTGTCTGTTAGCAATGCCTTCTCTTTTGCTGGGGGTGTATTTGTCAGATGAAAAGAACTGTTATTGCCACCCTCAGATTTGTTTGTGCTCCAACTGCCAAGGTAATTGCTTAAGGATGTGGACTTTTTTTAAAGGTCTTTCTGAGTGGGAAGTTATCTCCTTTAGAGCCTTATTTTATGTCACTGAATTTAATAGTGCCAATTCTATGGCCATTGAGTTTACCTGTTTTATTTGCTCTAAAGAGAAAGTTCAGCAGAATTTAAGAAGGGGCTAGAGAATTGCATGTCAAGCAATGTCTGCCCTATATCAATTTTGCACAGCACTGGAGAAAGAGAATTGAAAGGAAATTTCCCATTATGTAAAAGCAGCTATTAAAATGCAACTGAATTTAAAATGATTGGCAAAGGAATGTGATATAGCATTAAAGAGAGTTGGGGACACAGTTCAAGGAGTTATTTGCTCCTTTTCCTCATTCCCTCTTTCTGATTGTGTCATTTACTTCAGAGCACTATTTTAAGAGGCATCTGAGTTTTTAAACATTACCATCTGATGTGCTTTATTTGACATACGAGTAGGAACAGATGTTTGCATTATTATGTTAAATTTGCCAGCTGTCCTTATGTCACAGTACACATCTATACATTTTATTTAAAAATAAAACAAAGCTTTTAAAACTCTTTGCTCTCAAATATCCATATAAATGGCACTTTTGCTACTTCCTTTCTCTTTTCTTTGGGAAAAAGTCAAGGTTTCTTGTAACAATATTTGCTATTTCTGGATATATCATAGATCAGTGCCTGACGGTGTCTGCCAAGTTAGTGAATACCATGTGCTTATTGTTCATAGGACAAAATTGAGTTTAAGGAATTTGTTCCAGATTTAGGGCTGAGTTTTAAAGTTTCCATCCACAGCTGTGAAAGACTGGTTACATCCCTGTAGGCACATCCATGAATTTTGATAGCTGTCATCTCTAGAATAGCATTGCTTCTTGGGATTTTTTTCTAGTTGTCAGACACAAGGCAGAAGAACAAGGGTTACTCCTATTAAATTGATTTAGCTCTGTGTTGTTTACTATGATAATCACATGAAGGAGTGCAGTTCACCCTAAGAATTACATTGAAGATAATTTGATTCACAGGGACAGATCTGGTGACTGCACATCTAACTCAGTGGTTGCACGTTGAGTTATCCCCCTAAGTGGCCCTCTGGGGAGAGTCATTGCCTGGCAAAGTAGAAGACCTACATTGAAAAGATCATTAATTCCTAAATGAAGTTTAAAGAAAATATTTTTCTTAGTTTCCTCAAATCAAACAGATACAACAAGAGAGTGTTTGGATATAAAGTGTGAAACTCATTGTATCTTTATTCCAGGAATATGCCAGGAATAAATCAGTATTTTCAAGCATGTCCATTGGAAGGATACATAGAATACATTGCAGACTTTAAATGTGTTGGTACAGAATGTTTTTCATATCTTGGGGAAGTAGTTTAAAAATATCATTAATCAATAGGACAGGGTATCTCTGATATGCTTACCATTTTATGAAATCATGTAAGTGTGTAAGTGTAGAAAAAATGTAAGGAGGAGAAATATCAGAATGTTTGTGGTTATTTTGATTTGTATTTCTTTAATAATTAGTGATGATGAGCATTTTTTCATGCTTCTCTTGGCCATCTGTATGTTTTCTTTGGAGACATGTCTATTTAGATCTTCTGCTCATTTCTTGATTGGGTTGTTGTTATTTTATTTTTTTGATCATGAGCTTCATGTGCCATACGCGCACTGCCATGTGTAAAAGAGGTAGCTAGTGAGAACCTGCTGTAAAGCATTGGGAGCTCAGCTTGATGCTCTGTGGTGATCTAGAGGGTGGGATGTAGGAGTGGGAGGGAGAGCCAAGAGGGATGGGATATATGTATACATACAGCTGGTTCACTTTGTTGTACAGCAGAAACTAACACAACATTGTAAAGCAACTATATCCCAATTTAAAAAACGAGAAATGTTTGCAGTCATTTTCTGGTTGTGGTGTTCTTTGCAGTAGTCTACAAATAGCTACATAACCTGCAGCCTCCCTCTGTTCCCTATTCCAACTCTCACTGTCCCCTCCTCGCTCTCCCTTGCTCTCAAGTTAAACCAGCATGTTTGCTGTTCCTCCACTCTCAGTCACATCTTTGTGCCAGCAGTTGCCACTGTCTGGATCCTCTCCCCATCTGTAGGTGCTCTGTGCATCTCCTTTCCTCCTGTGAGCTTGATTTAAATACTCCTTTGCTACAGACTGACTATGCATGTCCCACAGATTTATGCTGAAGCCTGAATCCCTAATGTGATGACTTTTGGAGGCAGGGATTTTTGCAGTAATTAGGCCATAAGAGTGGTACACCCACAAATGAGATCAGTGCCCTTTTGAGAGAAAAGATGGTCTCTTTCTTGGCCATTTGAGGACACAACCAGACATTGGGTCTCTGCTCCTGGATTTTGGACTTCCAGGCTTCCACTACTGTGAGAAATATAGGTTTGTTGTTGAAATGATCCAGTCTATGGTATTTTTTGTTATAGTAGCTAGAACTGACTAAACAGACTTTGTTAAGAAAGTCTGTCCTCCTACTAGGTCTGTTCCTGCTGCTTCTTCTCCCCATATCTTCCAATGCATTGAATAGCACCTGCCAAATGACAGAGTAGGTTCAATCCCTGGATCAGGAAGATTTCCTGGAGGAGGAAATGTCAATCCACTCCAGTATTCTTGCCTGGGAAATTCCATAAGCAAGAGGAGCCTGGTGGGCTAAAGTCCATGGAGTCACAAAGAATTGGACACAACTGAATAGCCGAGCACCAAGCACTCTCTAAATATTGGATGAATGGATGAAGCTTGGCATGATGGATGATTTGTAATAGAAACAGAGCAATGCAATTTGATCAATATTAATTCTTTAAAAATGGAAAAAAAATGTCTATTGTATAATAAAATGAATAGTATAAAAATCAGAGCAAAGTTTTAAGATATTCAAATGCTTGGGCTTCCCAAGTGGCTCAATGGTAAAAGAATCTGCCTGCCAGTGCAGGAACCATAGGTTTAAAGGTTTGATCCCTGGGTCAGGAAGATTCCTCTAGAGAAGGACATGGCAACCCACTCCAATATTCTTGCCAGAAAAACCTCATGGACAGAGGAGCCTGTCAGACAACAGTCCATGGATTTTCAGTAAGTCAGACATAACTGACAACCATAAAACAACAAGAAACAGACTGGTTTTGTAATGAATAAAGTAACTATGAGTAAACCATGCTTTACGACCCTCTCACATTTCATGATACTTTTCACTTTGAGAATCTAGACTTTTTGAAAAATTGGGATATGATTGCTTTACAATGTTGTGTTAGTTTCTTCTGTACAATGAAGTGAATTGGCCATTCAGTTCAGTTCAGTTCAGTCACTCAATTGTGTCTGACTCTTTGCGACCCCAGGGACAGCAGCATGCCAGGCTTCCCTACCCATCATCACCTCCTGGAGCTTGCTCAAACTCATCCATCGAGTTGATGATGCCATCCAGCCATCTCAAACTCTGTTGTCCCCTTTGCCTCCTACCTTCAGTCTTTTCCAGCATCAGGGTCTTTTCCAATGAACCTGTTCTTCTCACCAGGTAGCCAAAATATTGGAGTTTCAGCTTCAGCATTAGTTCTTCCAATGAATATTCAAGACTGATTTCCTTTAGGATTGATTGGTTTGATATCCTTGCAGTCCTAGGGAGTCTCAAGAGTCTTCTTGAGAGACTTGAGAAGACTTGAGAGATTTAAGAAGATTCTTGAGAGAATCTTGAGAATCAGCCATAAGTATACATATGTCCCTTTTCCTTTGGGCCTCCCTTCCATACGTCCCCCACCCTCTCAGCCCTCTAGGTCAAAACAGAGCACTGAGCTGAGCTCCCACCAGCTATCTGTTTTACTCAAGGCAGTGCACATATGTCAATGCTAGTCCCCCAACTCATCCCACTTGTGGCTCTTTCCCTGCAGGCAGACCTCTGGTTTTCCCAAGTGAAGGGAAAAATATCTAACACATCACTCTTCCCAGGTCTGGTCTCCCCTACCTGCACAACAGGTGCTGGGCCCGGAAGAAGTCTTTTGGGTTTGGCCTTAAACCTTGGAAAGTGGTAGCTTGAATTATAAGTTACTGCTTCATATCCTCTGAGATTTCATCTGGGAGAAAATAGAGGTGTCAAAATAACCAATATTTCCTTTCCAAATGTTAAAAATAATTGGCTTTGTGTCACTTGGGGGTCAATGTCCTTCAGTTTACAAAATAAAGGAAAAGAGAACGCAAAGCTTTATGTGGTCTCAACCCTTTTGTTTCCCTTGGCCACAGCTAAAATCTAATGTGAATCACTAATTTCAGGGTAACTTTATCTGGGGAGAATTGACATTTGTATGAAAATGTGATCATACATGTATTTTCTCCCAAAGCTTTGTTAGTCCATTGCTGACTTTTCGTGATTTTCACGGTCCTCAAAGTGTCCTAGGGTAGAAGAAGAAACTTAACAACTGTCCAATGACACTGAGCAGGGAGCAGGATTATCCGTGCTCAGGGATGATCCTGATTGGTGTCCTGGGGAGGAACATGAGTACAGAGGTTAGAGAAAAGTTTGGGCTTCTCTAAAAGTCATCAGCATTTAAAATAGAGTTTCATTGGATATGAACAAATGTCACTAAGTGGGAGTAAAAATACTTGTGTAAAGACTTGCTTATTTATTGAGCTGTGTTACATATGGTATCGTATCATACCAATAAATCCACATCCAATAAATGTAAATAAAATTTGAAGAAATAATCTCTCTCTCCACTTGCCCCATCGCTGCTCTCTCTTGGCCATTTAGAAGGCTCAGTACAAACAAAATAGTCACATTTAGATCATGATCAGGAATGGGGGCAGGTAAATAGAGGTGGGAGCACTAGATGCTAGCTTTAATATTGTAGTGGCTATGAGGATTCCTCATTCCTCTGTGCCTCATCTTCCAAAAAACAAGTATATCTTCCTTTAACAAATTCAGTTATTAAAAAAAAAGGCTCCACATCCTCTCCAGCCTTTACTGTCATAGTCTTTTCTAACTGATGTGAGGCAATACCTTATTGCAATTTTGATCTATTTCTTTGATAATCAGTGATATTGAGCATCTCTCCGTGTGCCTCATCTGTGTGTCTTCTTTGGTGAAATTCTCTTTGGGATTGGTGTTTATGTGCCATGTGTGAAACAGATAGCTAGTGAGACCCGGCTTTATAGCCCAGGAAGTTCAGCTTGTTGCTCAGTGATAACCTAGATGGGTGGGATGTGGGTCAGTGGGAGGAACGCTCAAGAGAGAGGGCATACATGTATACATATGGCTGATTCATTTTGTTGTACAGCAGAAACTAATACAATTGCAAAGCAATTGTACTCAAATTTAAAAAAAAGCTTCCATATCAACTCAAGTATTATAAATGCCTATTCCTTCAAGCAAATTATATTAAATTATTATTCCAGTTTGGAAACCTTAAAGTATAAGTGGGGATCAATAATGTTTCATATATGAGCCAATGCTGGCAGGATAAATTTCAACCAAAATTATATCAATAAAGATATCAATCAAACCTATTCAGTTGGGTACAGGTAACTAATACATCAGGTAACTAGTTGGACCCATATGGTGCTTTGGTGGTGGTTGTTATTTAAATCATTTGAGTGTTGACAATTGAGCTTACAGTGTTATTTGAGTTTATAGTTATGTGATACTTACATTCAGTGAAACTTTTCTATCATAATTAGTATTGTACGATCTAGACTTCAGCTCAGTCAGAATAAAGAGGCTTTACTGAAAGAGCTGCTTACAGTGGTGACAGCAGGATTTGGAGATAACAGCACATGATGTAAAGACACCCAGATACTAGCAAAAGTGGGGAGAATCACTACTCCTGGAGCTGAAGGGCAGATGAAGCTGGGGCGGTGGAAGAGAGCTCGCAGACAAAAGCTGCATTCAGTTAAGAAGCTCAACCATGGATAGTTCCATCAAAGCAGAGAAGAAGCAAGAATGAAATAGAGAAAGGCAGAATGAAATACACTTAACCCCCTTTTCCTTTCAACTTCTTGCTAGTGTTTCCTTTGCCAAACAGACTTGGAAATCTGGGTGGTGCAGTCTGTGGGGGGCAACTTCCAAGAACACAAAGAAGGGAAAGCGAAGACAGAGAATATACACCCTGGTGATTAGAGGTATAAGGAGAGTAACTCACAAGAGGGATGTAAATCACATTGCTGCTTATTATTAAGTCAGGTTGGCATTGATGTGGCATTACTGACTCTGCATTTGTAAAATAGTTCCCTGGCATTGGTAGAGTAAGGAGGCTACACGTAGTCTTCTTGCTGCTATGCTGTTTTTAAGAATGAGTGTGACTCTTGGTTTAGATTGACAGTGGATTCCCACACCATCACTTAGTGATCATTAACTATCAGCATTCAATACTCACCAGTTGCCAACTGTGGTGAATCCACAATTATATATGTATAAGTGAGTGAGTGAAGTCGCTCAGCTGTGTCCGACTCTTTGCAACCCCGTGGAATGTAGCCTACCAGGCTCTTCTGTCCATGGGATTTTCCAGGCAAGAGTACTGGAGTGAGTTGCCATTTCCTTCTCCATTTATGTATAGTTTCCCTTTAATGTGAGAATTTC
Source organism: Nanger dama (assembly GCA_917880005.1). Taxonomy (NCBI): domain Eukaryota; kingdom Metazoa; phylum Chordata; class Mammalia; order Artiodactyla; family Bovidae; genus Nanger; species Nanger dama. The sequence continues at coordinate 60,430,091 of CAKJTW010000004.1, read as the reverse complement.
TTTCTTACCTTACTACAGAGAAGCTTCAGAAAAAGCTTCTTTCATTTTTGCAACAAGGGAAGAGTTCAGCTTGGGCCATCCTTGTCTGAACATTAAATTGTAATCATAACTTGGTCACCATATGCTATGTCCACTACAACAGAGTGTCTTGTGGACTGAATTGTAAAGTGGTCAGTAGCTAGCATCTTTTTTATTTAGTTATTTATTTAGTCTGTTTTTTAATTGAAGTATAGTTTTGATTTACATTATTATTTTACTTTTAGGTATACAGAACAGTGGTTCAGTTATATGTATAGATAGATAAATGATGCATGCATGCATGCTAAGTTGCTTCAGTTGTGTCTGACTCTTTGTGACCCCATACTTCTCTGACCATGGAATTCTCCAGGCAAGAATGCTGCAGTGGGTTGCAATGCCTGCTCAAGGGGATCTTCCTAGCCCATGGATCAAATCTACATCTCTCTTTTATTTTTAAATATAAATTTATTTATTTTAATTGGAGGTTAATTACTTTACAACATTGTATTGATGAAGTAAGCCAGAAAGAAAAACACCAATACAGTATACAGACTCACATGTCTTATGTCTCCTGCATTGGCAGGTAGGTTCTTTACTACTAACAACACCTGAGAAACCCAGATAGACAATATATATATTGAGTAGAATTCCTCATACTATGCAGTTGGACCTTGTTTAGTGTATAAATAGTAGTGTGTATATGTTCATCTCAACTTCCTAATTTACCTCTCACCTCTTTTCTCTCAGTAAGTTTGTTTTCTAAGTCTGTGAATCTATTTCTGTTTCATAAATAAATTAATTTGCATCTTTTTCTTAGAATTCACATATAAGTGATGTCATATAATATTTGTCTCTGACTTACTTCACTTATTATGATAATTTCAAGGTCAATCCATGTTGTTACAAATGGCATTATTTCATTTTTCATGGCTGAGTAATATTCCATTATATATCTAGGTTGCTTCCATGTTTTGGCTAGCATCACTTTTATTTGAAATTACTTCTGCCCCAGGCTTTGATAGAACTAACAAGTTTTCTTGGAAATTCCTTATTGCATTCATTTATACTGAGATTAGGTAGAAAAAATTGCTTAAAGAAAGAAATACCTAGCTTCCTGTGTGTGTGTGTGTTCATTTTCATAGTGATCCCAAATAAGTGTGCATCAACAAGCTAATAGAAATGAAAAATTATTTCTAGAAAGACTTAATTTCTGTAAACAATAAACATATATAAAAGTTCTGTCTTTCTCAAAGTTGTCAAATTATTTTATATTTGTAAAACAAATATATTAAAAATTTAGGCAAACCATCAATAAGAGAACAAGCAGTGTTGATGTTTGTTTGAAGACCCTTTGAGGAACACAGATTTACACAGTTAGTCAGTAAACCATGCTTATTTTAGGTTGTTAGATACAACAGTTATTGATATCTTATAGGGCAATAAAATTATAACTTTTGGATTCAGAAATCACGTTTGTTTCTACTAGGCAAAAAAATCTGCAAGTTAGCAAGTATTGTTGTCCTAATCAATAGTTAAAAACAAGTCAAATAAAGATAGAGCCTTTAAAGAAATAATGAATCACCTAGGTAATTAAATTATCTTTTAGATAATTAAGTATTGGATGGACCTGTTAACTACTGTTTTAGTATGACCTTGAAAGTATATCAGTCATCCTTTTGTCTTATTTCCAAGTTTCAAATAACTTTACTTAACAGAGAAACTTGCCATATTCTTCTTTATTTTTTATAAAACCATATAACCAAACTGGTTGTCTTTGGTTTCCCCATTTTGATAGGTAAAATAGTAAAGTAAACAGTTATTTTCCTTTTAATTCATCTACAAAATTACAGAAAATGCAAACAAACAAAAAGAACAGAGCGTCCAGGTCCTTTTTTTTTTTTTTTGGCGGGGGGTGGGGGTCACCCTTGCTGATGCTTGACCTTGCCTAAAAGTGATGAGTTGGACAGGAAATGATGGGAAGAGGGTTTAGAGGGCCGAATTTATCCTTCATGGAAAAACTAGTTTGTAGGAATTTGGGCAAGTACTTCCAGGACTTTTGATTTTCCAAACAAGCCCAGAAATCCAGTCTTTTATGTTAAATCTCTTGATTTTTAAATATTGGCAAGTTAATTTGAAAAGTTAAAAACACTGTTTTGGTCAACAATTTCAGTCTACCTTTGTTCAGGGAGCTTCCATCTTGTAACTTCTTGCTAAAGTTAAATTGGACAGATTTTGGAAGGAAGTTTTAGTTTATTAGATACATTTGTACAAGACCTGGGATAGAAAACTAGTGTATCTGCCTTATATAAATTTGAAGGTTTTTAGCCTAGAATCCTTTCAGTTCAGTTCAGTCGCTCAGTCGTATCCGACTCTGCGACCCCATGAATCACAGCACGCCAGGCCTCCCTGTCCATCACCAACTCCCAGAGTTTACTCAAACTTACGTCCATCGAGTCAGTAATGCCATCCAGCATCCTTAAGTGTTCTCAATTCTACAAGAGGACTTCATATCCATTGTCTGCCTGTCCATTTATCTATTCATCCACCAGCAAATATCTTTTGTGCACAGATTATGCCAAGTGCTGTATTGAAGCTATAAAGGTGAATATGATTTCATCTCTCCTTGAAGCTTTATAACCAGATTTCCCAATGTCCAGCTTTTTATTTTTTACCCCCAGCTTCCTCCTGTATCCACTGCAGAATGGCTTCCTTTTAGTACTTTTCTAAAACTGTTTTTAAGGGAAATTTGGGACCAAGTCATTGGTAAGTATAACTCTTAGACCTTATTCAACCTGTTTTCTGTGGCATTTGAGTCTGTCCTGATTTCTCTGAAAGTTTTGCTCTAGGTGTCCAGGAAAGTGTCTTCTGCTGCTTTTCTTCTTACTGCTACTATACATTAGTCTTCTAGACGATCACTCTTTCTTCCTTTCCCAAGTCCTTTTGAATGTATCGTCTCTTCGTATTGTGAGTTCCTTTTCTCCTGTATGACTCATTGGAGTGGCATCAACAGACACTCCCCTCTGTCCTTGCCCTTGACATGCAAATGGTTACTAGGTCCCTTATAGTCCATATCTTTGACGTTCTCAAAACCACCTTCTCTACCCTGTCTCTGTCTGCTTTCATCTACGCTCTTCTTATTTTGTATTAATTCTAACAATCAAGATGCTTGTGGTCACAAGTAACAGAAAGTTTATTGCAAATTTATTTACACAATGAAAATATTGATATCATTTACAAAAACTTTTACATTTGGACAGTTCTAAGATTGTTTATGGAGAAGGCAATGGCACCCCACTCCAGTACTCTTGCCTGGAAAATCCATGGACGGAGGAGCCTGGTGGGGTGTAGTCTATGCGGTCGCTAAGAGTCGGACATGACTGAGCGACTTCACTTTCACTTTTCACTTTCATGCATTGGAGAAAGAAATGGCAACCCACTCCAGTGTTCTTGCCTGGAGAATACTAAGGATGGGGGAGCCTGGTGGGCTGCCATCTATGGGGTCACACAGAGTCGGACAGGACTGAAGTGACACAGCAGCAGCAGCAGTAGGATCATTTAACTTCATGTCAGTACAGACAAGATTCTTTCCATTGTTCAAGCCTCACACTCAGAATCCCCTGATGTCTGTAGAAGCTTCAGCATCTTGACAGAATGAATAACATCTGTTAGCAGAAGAAGATCTTCCTTGCAACTCATTTTGATTCCCTGGTCTGATATTCTTTTGCATATTATTGGCCAGAATTGAATAACACACTGTTGTCTGAAACAACTACTATAAAATAAACTGAATTATATTGATAGGTTTAAAATAGTTACAATATTAGTTTTCTTCTAGGACCCACCTCCACTGAGGCTCAGCCAAATAAAACAACAACAATAATGGTGATGGCTAAACCTGAGCATGTCCGATGCTGTTGTAATTATTTCATTTAATCCTCACAACAGCCATATTTGGTAAATAATTTTATCACCATTTTATATAAGTGAAAATGGAAGTGTGTAAAGTTTAAGTGTTTTGCTCTAGATGACATGGCTACAAGGATTTATACACAAGCTGCATAATGCAGTTTTCTCTTTACCTACTTATACTGTTCTAGGTATAGGTTTTGTGAGTAATCTGTGGAAGGAAGAGTTGCTGGGTTGTCTGCCAAAAGTGTATGCTGTATTCCTACCTCAGTGGGACAGTGATTCCCAGAGTATTTTGATCCACATTCTATTAAAGAAAGCCTAGGACAGTTGAAAATTACCATTAGAAAGACCACTGTACTTATTTTTTCTTAAAATAAAATGTTAAAAAAATCCCAGAAAAGGAAACATTCTAATCAAAAGTGGGCAGAAGGCCTAAACAGACATTTCTGCAAAGAAGACATAGAGTTGGCTAAAAAACACATGAAAAGATGTTAAATGTCACTCATTTATAGAGAAATGCAAAGCAAAACTACAATGAGGTATCACTTCACACTGGTTAGAATAATAATCATCAAAAAATCTATAAATGATAAATGCTGGAGAGAGTATGGAGAAAGGGAATTCTCTTGCACTGCTGGTGGGAATGTAAATTGATACAGACACTACAAAGAACCTTATGGAGATTCCTTAAAAAACTAGAATTAGAAATAGCATTTGACTCAGCAATCCCCCTACTGGGCATATACCCTGAGGATACCATAATTGATACCATGTACCCCAATGTTCATTGCAGCACTATTTACAATAGCTAGGACATGGAAGCAACCTAGATGCCCATTGACAGGTGAATGGATAGAGAAGCTGTGATACATATATACAGTGGAATATTACTCAGCTGTTAAAAGGAACACATTTGAATCAGCTCTGATGTAGAAGAACCTAACAAATATTATTATTAGTGAACATATATGGAATTTAGAAAGATGGAACTGATGAACACATTTGCAGGGCAGCAGTGGAGACACAGACATAGAGAACGGACATGTGTACACAGTGAGGGGAGGAGAGGATGGGACAAATTGAGAGAATATCATGGGAACATATACATTACTATACGTAAAATAGATAGCCAGTGGGAATTTTCTATATGACTCAGGGTGATCAAACCAGGCCATAAAAAGAGCAAAATAATGCCATTTACAGCAACATGGATGAATCAGAGCTTGTCATACTGAGTGAAGTAAGTCAGACAGAGAAAGACAAATATCATACTATATAATGTCACCTATATGTGGAATCTTAAAAAAAAAAAAAAGGAGCTATGGATGAACTTATCTATGAAACAAATATAGAGCTACCGCTACAGATATAGAAAAGAGACATGATTACTAGTGCTTTGCAAGTGTTAGTCACTCAGTTGTATATAACTTTTTGAGACCCCATGGCCTGTGGCTGCCAGGCTCCTTTAACTATGGAATTCTCCAAAGGAGAATACTGGAGTGGGTAGCCATTTGCTTCTCCAGGGAATCTTCCTCAGCTATGGGTTGAACCTGGGTCTCCTGCATTGCAGGCAGATTCTTTACTGTCTGATCCACCAGGCAACGAAGCCCAGTGGGAAAGCAGGGTAGGGAAAAATTGGGAGACTGGTATTGACATATACACACTACTATATATGAAATAGATAACTAATATGGACCTACTGTATAGTACAGGAAACTTCGTTCAGTACTTTGTAATGGCCTATATGGGAAGAGACTATTGAAAAGAGTGGTTAAATGTGTATGTATAATTGATTCACTTTGCGGTACACCTTCATAAATAAACACACCATTGTAAATCAACTATATTCCAATTAAAAAAAACTTTTAGTATACAAAAGAATCTACATCTATTATATGGAAAATTATTTTATGGAATCCCTCCCTCTCTGAAATTTCTGGACAAATTAAGTGGATCAGTGGCTGCAGTATTAGAAGAGGCTTTCACTTGTACAAGAGTTGAAAACTCTATATATCTTTAGTAGACAATCATCTTATCCATGTGCATTTGATTTTTAGTTACATTAGACTGCAAACTTAAAAGAAATGAAAAATACTCTATTTCCCTGTACTCCTTCCATCCTTAAACATCAGTCAAACACCTGCCATGTGCAAAGTCCCATGTTAGACACTAGGGTTGCCAAGGTGAATAGAAAATACAAACATACACTTTTTAAAGAATAGGCAACTACTACATTAAGATTACATAGATATTGATTAGCTGATAGATTTTTCTGGCATAGTAGCTAGTTAGGATGAGAGGAAATAAAATTAGACGGCTGGTCGCTTTGCAATTTCCAACAACCTGTGGATAAATATTCATCTCTTGGGAAATCATCCTTCTCTAAATTAGGGCTGGTTTGGCAAAACTTCTGTCATGTACAGTGGAAATGTTCCTTTGCCTAATTCTTTCCTGTTACTCATAATCACCCTATGCCTTAATACCCTGGGTGCTTATTCTCCTCAACACGCTTCTAAATCTCTGGAGGATCATCCCCCACATTTTATTTTCATTTGGCCAAGCTCCCAGTGTGTAATTATTTTAATCAGGAGCACCATCTCCTTTATCAGGATAGCAAATGATGCCATTTCCAGAGCAGAGAATAAAATTAAAATGGTTAGAATCCAATTTGATTTGCTGTGTGATGGTGACTCCAAGGGGATGGAGGAGAGTGCCATGGCAAGCATATACTGTGTTTGCCACAGTGAAGCTCGAGGCTGCACGCTGCCAGGTTGATATCATTTCTACTCTATGAAAGGTTTTCATTTCAGAATGGAATTGTGGAATTTATTTCATTCCAACATTTAGGGGATACTTGAGTAGTATTGAATGTTGCACATGAGTGTGCAGAATAGTAGAGCCAGCCTAGAGGCAATCAATAAGCATTGTTCTAAATAGATGATAACACAGGCAATTGTAAAATAAAGCACCAACTTGACACAGTATCCCTCAAACCATAATGTGCATAAGAATCATCTGGGAGTTTGCTAAATGTTGATTTCTTGGCCTGATCCCCAGAAATTCTGATTCAGTCAGTGTGACTTAAGACCCTGGAATCTAACATTTACATCATTGAAACATAACTATGCACGAGTCTGTTGGAACTCAAACATAGATGCCAACTTTGGCAGAATATTGGGAAATAGGGAATCAACAAGGTAAGCCATGATAATTTCAATGAATGGTGAGATTAAGGGAAAATGAGGATGGGATTTTCTCAGGTGACTCTTAACTTTCTACAGAGGCAGCTGATTAGCCCCTCTTTATGTTTGTTTGACTGATGGACACAAATATGATTATGCTAATATGAGGTCTTACAAGAGTAAATAAGGTAGGCTGTTCTGTAGTAAAAGTTAGACTTTCCTTATGGCTTGGGACCAAATCAGTCAGTCATGAAGGAAATCAACCCTGAATATTTGTTGGAAGGACTGATCCTAAAGCTTAAGCTCCAACACTTTGGACACCTGATGCCACAGCTATTCTCATTGGAAAAGACCTTGATGCTGGGAAAAATTGAAGGCAAAAGAGAAGAAGGTGGCAGAGGATGAAATGGTTAGATAGCATCACCAACTCAATGGACATGAGTTTGATTTAACTTCGGGAGATAGTAAAGGACAAGGGAGCCTGGAGTGCTGCAGTCTATGGAGTTACAAAGAGTTGTACACGATTTAGCAACTGAACAACAACAACAAATGGCTTGAGAAACTAATGCTCCAAATTATTTGCCCACTTCTGAAGAAAACAAAAGAAAAACAATAGAGTTTGAATGTAGATTTATCCAGTTTCCTTGACAACACTAACCACACAGTTATTATAGCTTATCCACAGCAGTCTTTTCACATCTTCTTTACAAATAATTAGAAGATTAACAAATGCAGAGAGGGCAGCTATTTGACTGATCTCACCTAAAAGCCCAAATTTCCAACTGTGCCTCATTCTGACCAGATAAGATATGGAAATAAAAACTTTAAATTAGGACATATATATGCTATCAATACTCTGCATAAAATAGATAACTAATGAAAACCTTGAAATTAAAAGATGCTTACTCCTAGGAAGGAAAGTTATGACCTACCTAGACAGCATATTGAAAAACAGAGACATTACTTTGCCAACAAAGATCCGTCTAGTCAAGGCTATGGTTTTCCCAGTGGCCATGTATGGATGTGATAGTTGGACTGTGAAGAAAGCTGAGCACCGAAGAACTGATGTTTTTGAACTGTGGTGTTGGAGAAGACTCTTAAGAGTCCCTTGGACTGCAAGGAGATCCAATCAGTCCATTCTAAAGGAGATTGGCCCTGGGATTTCTTTGGAAGGAATGATGCTAAAGCTGAAACTCCAGTACTTTGGCCACCTCATGCGAACAGTTGACTTATTAGAAAAGACTCTGATTCTGGGAGGGATTGGGGGCAGGAGAAAAGGGGACAACAGAGGATGAGATGGGCTGGATGGTATCACTGACTCGATGGACGTGAGTCTGAGTGAACTCCGGGAGTTGGTGATGGACAGGGAGGCCTGGTGTGCTGCGATTCATGGGGTCACAAAGAGTCGGACACGACTGAGCGACTGGACAGAACTGAATGAAAACCTATTGTATAGAACAGTGTACTCTACTGAATTTTCTCCAGTGACCTAATTGGGAAAGAAGTCCAAGAAAAGAATGGATATATGTATGGCTGATTCACTTTGCTGTTCAGTAGAAGCTAACACAGCATTGTAAAGCAGTTGTGGTGTTAGTGTGTTAGTCGCTCAGCTGTGGATGACTCTTTGCAACCCCACAGAGTGCAGCCCACCAGGCTCCTCTGTCCATGAGTCAAGGATACTGGAGTGGGTTGCCATTTCCTCCTCCAAAAGCAACTATACTTCAATAAAAATTAATTTCTAAAAATTTAGAAAAATATAAAAATGCAAATGTAAGGTTATTAATATTCACTAAGCTCCTTCTCTGTGCCTAAGAAAGCTGTCCTACCTGGGTTTGTTAACAGACAGGGATGCTTTTTCCTACTTTCACTTAATAAACCCACCTTTGCACCTATAAAATGTTATAAAAATCAACCCAACAAATATCAGTTTTCACCAGAAACTCCTATCCATGAATTTTCCTGACACTTGTTTATCTTGTTTCTCTATTGTGACATTTTTTCAACTGTTCTGCAGTGTGTCAGAGTGAAAATTATGGAAGAGAAATAAAGAAAAGAGCTCAAACTGTTCATCTTTGGGAGAATAAACAAAAAATCCAACTATTGCCTTTAGTTTTCTTCCCCTCCTGTTGATGATTCTGAACAAGGAATATAATCCTATTGGATGAGTTTTCATACTCTGCTTCCTTTGGGGCCAAATATGTAAATATTCTAGACTCTGGAAAGAAAGGAAGTGACGTGACATCAGTAACTTAAAAGAATGATATGGACTCAATAGATGTCAAGCCGGGACTTTACTGAACAGAAATTACTGAGCCCCCAATTAATGGGGAGACAGGGCCCTAAAGTGAATAAGAGCATAGATGGACTCTGACAAAGCCAGATTTAACTTTAGGTCTGTCCATACGCTTTGGACAGATTGTTTAACTTCTCTGAGGCTCAGTCTCCCCATCTATAATGTGGGTAAAGTAAAACTCTCAGTTCGGTTCAGTTCAGTTCAGTCACTCAGTTATGTCCGACTCTTTGCGATCCCATGAATCGCAGCACACCAGGTCTCCCTGTCCATCATCAACTCCCAGAGTTCACTCAAACTCATGTCCATAGAGTTGGTGATGCCATCTAGCCATCTCATCCTCTGTCGTCCCCTTTTCCTCCTGCTCCCAATCCCTCCCAGCATCAGAGTCTTTTCCAATCAGTCAACTCTTTTCATGAGGTGGCCAAAGTACTAGAGTTTCAGCTTCAGCATCATTCTTTCCAAAGAAATTCCAGGGTTGATGTCCTTTAGAATGGACTGGTTGGATCTCCTTAAAGTCCGAGGGACTCTCAAGAGTCTTCTCCAACACCACAGTTCAAAAGCATCAATTCTTTGGTGCTCAGCTTTCTTCACAGTCCAACTACATGACCACTGGAAAAACCATAGCCTTGACTAGACGGACATTTGTTGGCAAAGTAATGTCTAAGATTAAATATATGACATATCTGAATCACCACCCACAGTTACTAGCAAATAATGCATGTTTAAGCAATGTTTATTCTTCATTGCCTCTTGTGATATGCATATCCATAGGGGATATATAGATTTTTAGTACTGTGTTTGACACAAAGTGTTCAAATGTTGTCTATCGGTGCAAAAACAATCTACGAAGTAATATAAAGCACACACACAAAAAGTGGCCTGACCAAAAATTAAGCCTATCATAGGATTGTAAATAGAGGAAATATCAGTTGATCTGATATCTGGTTATGAAAAAAGGATTTTAAAATGGCACAAACTTTTTTTTGAATTGCAATTTCACTGTAGAAATTGGAAAGCTCATTTTTTGAAAAAGATTATTGGTGTATATTTACAATGTTGTGCTAGTTCTATTTATTTATTTTTAAAATATAAATTTGTTTATTTTAACTGGAAGTTAATTACTTTACAATATTGTATTGGTTTTGCTATATATCAAAATGAATCCGTCACAGGTATACAGGTGTTCTTCATCCTGAACCCCCCTTCCTCCTGCCTCCCCGTACCATCCCTCTGGGTCATCCCAGTGCACCAGCCCCAAGCATCCAGTATCATGCATCGAACCTGGACTGGCAATTTGTTTCATATATGATATTACACATGTTTCAATGTCAATCTCCCAAATCATCCCACCATCTGGCTCTCCCACAGAGTCCGAAAGACTGTTCTATACATCTGTGTCTCTTTTGCTGTCTCACATACAGGGTTATCATTACCATCTTTCTAAATTCCATATATATGTGTTAGTATATATATTGGTGTTTGTTTTTTTTCTGGCTTACTTCACTCTGTATAATAAGCTCTAGTTTCATTCATATCATTAGAACTGATTCAAATGTATTCTTTTTAATAGCTGAGTTGACTGTGTGTGGATCAGAAAAAACTGTGGAAAATTCTGAAAGAGATGGGAATACCAGACCGCCTGACCTGCCTCTTGAGAAATCTGTATGCAGGTCAGGAAGCAACAGTTACAACTGGACATGGAACAATAGACTGGTTCCAAATAGGAAAAGGAGTACGTCAAGGTTGTATGTTGTCACCCTGCTTATTTAACTTCTGTGCAGAGTACATCATGAGAAACGCTGGGCTGGAAGAAACACAAGCTGGAATCAAGATTGCCGGGAGAAATATCAATAACCTCAGATATGCAGATGACACCACCCTTATGGCAGAAAGTGAAGAGGACCTAAAAAGCCTCTTCATGAAAGTGAAAGAGGAGAGTGAAAAAGTTGACTTAAAGCTCAACATTCAGAAAACAAAGATCATGGCATCCGGTCCCATCACTTCATGGGAAATAGTTGGGGAAACAGTGGAAACAGTGTCAGACTTTATTTTTCTGGGCTCCAAAATCACTGCAGATGGTGACTGCAGCCATGAAATTAGAAGACGCTTACTCCTTGGAAGAAAAGTTATGACTAACCTAGATAGTATATTCAAAAGCAGAGACATTACTTTGCCAACTAAGGTCCGTCTAGTCAAGGCTATGGTGTTTCCTGTGGTCATGTATGGATGTGAGAGTTGGACTGTGAAGAAGGCAGAGTGCCGAAGAATTGATGCTTTTTAACTGTGGTGTTGGGGAAGACTCTTGAGAGTCCCTTGGACTGCAAGGAGATCAAATCATTCCGTTCTGAAGGAGATCAGCCCTGGGATTTCTTTGGAGGGAATGATGCTAAAGCTGAAACTCCAGTACTTTGCCACCTCATGAGAAGAGTTGACTCATTGGAAAAGACTCTGATGCTGGGAGGGATTGGGGGCAGGAGGAAAAGGGGATGACAGAGGATGAGATAGCTGGATGACATCACTGACTCGATGGACGTGAGTCTGAGTGAACTCCGGGAGTTGGTGATGGACAGGGAGGCCTGGTGTGCTATGATTCATGGGGTTGCAAAGAGTCAGACATGACTGAGTGACTGAACTGAACTAAATACTCCATTGTGTATATGTACCACAGCTTTCTTATCCATTCATCTGCTGATGAACATCTAGGTTTTTTCCATGTCCTGGCTATTACAAACAGTGCTGCGATGAGCATTGGGGTACATGTGTCTCTTTCAGTTCTTGTTTCCTCAGTGTGTATGGCCAGCAGTGGGATTGCTGGGTCATAAAGCAGTTCTATTTCCAGTTTTTAAGGAGTCTCCACACTGTTCTCCATAGTGGCTGTACTAGTTTGCATTCCCACCAACAGTGTAAGATGTTTCCCTTTTCTCCATACCCTCTCCAGCATTTACTGCTTGTAGACTTTTGGATTACAGCCATTCTGACTGGCATGAAATGGTACCTCATTGTCGTTTTAATTTTTATTTCTCTAATGAGTGATGTTGAGCATCTTTTCATGTGTTTGTTAGCCATCTGTATGTCTTCTTTGGAGAAATGTCTATTTAGTCCTCTGGCACGTTTTTTGACTGGGTCATTTATTATTTTGGAATTGAGCTGCAGGAGTTGCTTGTATATTTTTGAGAGTAGTTTTTTGTCAGTTGCTTCACTTGCTATTATTTTCTCCCATTCTGAAGGCTGTCTTTTCACCTTGCTTATAGTTTCGTTTGTTGTACAGAAGCTTTTAAGTTTAATTAGGCCCCATTTGTTTATTTTTTACTTTTATTTCTAATATTCTGGAACGTAGGTCATAGAGGATCCTGCTGTGATTTATGTCGGAGAGTGTTTTGCCTATATTCTCCTCTAGGAGTTTTATAGTTTCTGGTCTTAGGTTTAGATATTTAATCCATTTTGAGTTTATCTTTGTGTATGGTGTTAGAAATTGTTCTAGTTTCATTCTTTTACAAGTGGTTGACCAGTTTTCCTAACACCACTTGTTAAAGAGATTGTCTTTTCTCTATTGTATATTCTTGCCTCCTTTGTCGAAAATAAGTTGTCCATAGGTGTGTGGATTTATTTCTGGGCTTTCTATTTTGTTCCATTGATCTATATTTCTGTCTTTGTGCCAGTACCATACTGTCTTTGATGACTGTGGCTTTGTAGTAGAGCCTGAAGTCAGGCAGGGTGATTCCTCCAGTTCCATACTTTCTCAAAATTGCTTTGGCTATTCAAGTCTTTTTTTTTTTTTGTATTTCCATACAAATTGTGAAATTATTTGTTCTAGCTCTGTGAAAAATACCATTGGTAGCTTGATAGAGATTGCATTGAATCTATAGATTGCTTTGGGTAGTATACACATTTTCACTATATTGATCTGAGAACATGGTATATTTCTCCATCTATTAGTGTCCTCTTTGGTTTCTTTCACCAATGACATATAGTTTTCTATATATAGGTCTTTAGTTTCTTTAGGTAGATAAATTCCTAAGTATTTTATTCTTTTCATTGCAATGGTGAATGGAATTGTTTCCTTAATTTCTCTATCTATTTTCTCATTATTACTGTGTAGGAATGCAAGAGATTTCTCTGTGTTGATTTTATATCCTGCAACTTTACTGTAGTCATTGATTAGCTCTGGTAATTTTCTGGTGGAGTCTTTAGGGATTTCTATGTAGAGGATCATGTCATCTGTAAACAGTGAGAGTTTTACTTTTTCTTTTCCACTTTGGATTCGTTTTATTTGTTTTTCTGCTCTGATTGCCGTGGCCAAAACTTCCAAAACTATGTTGAGTAGTAGTGGTGAATGTGGGCACCCTTGTCTTGTTCCTGACTTTAGGGGAAATGCTTTCAATTTTTCACTGTTGAGGATAATGTTTCCTGCAGGTTTGTCATATATAGCTTTTATTATGTTGAGGTATGTTCCTTCTATTCCTGCTTTTTGGAGAGTTTTTATCATAAATGAATGTCGAATTTTTCAAAGGCTTTCTCTGCATCTATTGAGATAATCATATGATTTTTATTTTTCAATTTGTTAATGTGGTATATTACATTGATTGATTTATGGATATTGAAGAATCCTTGCATTGCTGGGATAAAGCCTGCTTGGTCATTGTGTATGATCTTTTTAATGTGTTGTTGGATTCTGATTACTAGAATTTTTTGAGGATTTTTGCATCTATGTTCATCAGTGATATTGGCCTCTAGTTTTCTTTTTTGTGGCATCTTTGTCAGGTTTTAGTATTAGGGTGATGGTGGCCTCATAGAATGAGTTTGGAAGTTAACCTTCCTCTGCAGTTTTCTGGAAGAGTTTGAGTAGGATAGGTGTTAGCTCTTCTCTAAATTTTTGGTAGAATGCAGCTGTGAAGCCATCTGAACCTGGGCTTTTGTTTGCTGGAAGATTTCTGATTACAGTTTCAATTTCCGTGTTTGTGATGGGTCTGTTAGATTTTCTCTTTCTTCCTGGTTCAGTTTTGGAAAGTTGTACTTTTCTTAGAATTTGTCCATTTCTTCAACATTGTCCATTTTATTGACATATACTTGCTGATAGTAGTCTCTTATGATCCTTTGTATTTCTGTGTTGTCTGTTGTGATCTCTCCATTTTCATTTCTAATTTTGGTGATTTGATTTTTCTCCCTTTGTTTCTTGATTAGTCTGGCTAATGGTTTGTCAATTTTATTTATCCTTTCAAAGAACCAGCTTTTGGATTTGTTGATTTTTGCTATGGTCTCTTTTGTTTCTTTTGCATTTATTTCTGCCCTAATTTTTAAGTTTTCTTTCCTTTTACTAACCCTGCTGCTAAGTCACTTCATTCATGTCCAACTCTGTGTGACCCCATAGATGGCCTCCTACCAGGCTCCTCTGTCCCTGGGATTCTCCAGGCAAGAACACTGGAGTGGGTTGCCATTTCCTTCTCCAGTGCATGAAAGTGAAAAGTAAAAGTGAAGTCGTTCAGTGTCTGACTCTTAGTGACCTCATGGACTGCAGCCTACCAGGATCTTCCGTCCATGGGACTTTCCAGGCAAGAGTACTGGAATGGGGTGCCATTGCCTTCTCCATCTACTAACCCTGGGGTTCTTCATTTCTTCCTTTTCTAGTTGCTTTAGGTGTAGAGCTAGGTTATTTATTTGACTTTTCTTGTTTCTTGAGGTATGCTTGTATTGCTATGAACTTTCCCCTTAGCACCTCTTTTACAGTATCCCACAGGTTTTGGGTTGTTGTGTTTTCATTTTCATTCATTTCTATGCATATTTTGATTTCTTTTTTGATTTTTTTTGTGATTGGTTATTCAGCAGCTTGTTGTTCAGCCTCCATATGTTGGAATTTTTAATAGTTTTTCTCCTGTAATTGAGCTCTAATCTTACTGCATTATGGTCAGAAAAGATGCTTGGAATGATTTCAATTTTTTTTTTTTTTTTTGCATTTACCAATTCTAGATTTATGGCCCAGGATGTGATCTATCCTGGAGAAGATTTTGTGTGCACTTGCGAAAAAGGTGAAATTCATTGTTTTGGGGTGAAATGTCCTATAGATATCAATTAGGTCTAACTGGTCTATTGGATCATTTAAAGTTTGTGTTTCCTTGTTAATTTTCTGTTTAGTTGATCTATCCATAGCTGTGAGTGGCATATTAAAGTCTCCCACTATTATTGTGTTATTGTTAAGTTTCCCTTTCATACTTGTTAACATTTGTCTTACATATTGCGATGCTCCTATGTTGGTGCATATATATTTATAATTGCTATATCTTCTTCTTGGATTGATCCTTTGATTATGATGTTGTGTACTTCTTTGTCTCTTTTCACAGCTTTTGTTTTAAAGACTATTACATCTGATATGAGTATTGCTACTCCTGCTTTCTTTTGGTCTCTACTTGCATGGAAAACCTTTTTCCAGCCCTTCACTTTCAGTCCGTATGTGTCCCCTGTTTTGAGGTGGGTCTCTTGTAGATAACATATATAGGGGTCTTGTTTTTGTATCCATTCAGCCAGTCTTTGTCTTTTGGTTGGGGCATTCAAGCCATTTACGTTTAAGGTAATTATTGATAAGTATGATCCTGTTGTAAGTGAAGAGGAACTAAAAAGCCTCTTGATGAAAGTAAAAGAGGAAAGTGAAAAAGTTGACCTAAAGCTCAACATTCAGAAAACAAAGATCATGGCATCAGATCCCATCACTTCATGGGAAATAGATGGGGAAACAGTGGAAATGGTGGCAGACTTTATTTTGGGGGGCTCCAAAATCATTGCAGATGGTGACTGCAGCCATGAAATTAAAAGGCGCATACTCCTTGGAAGAAAAAGCTATGACCAGCCTAGATAGGATAGCATATTCAGAAGCAGAGACATTACTTTGCTGACTAAGGTCCATCTAGTCAAGGCTATGGTTTTTCCTGTGGTCATGTATGGATGTGACAGTTGACTGTGAAGAAGGCTGAGCGCCAAAAAATTGATGCTTTTGAACTGTGGTGTTGGAGAAGACTCTTGACAGTCCCTTGGACTGCCAGGAGATCCAACCAGTCCATTCTGAAGGAGATCAGCCCTGGGATTTCTTTGGAGGGAATGATGCTAAAGCTGAAACTCCAGTACTTTGGCCACCTAATGTGAAGAGTTGACTCATTGGAAAAGACTTTGATGCTGGGAGGGATTGCGGGCAGGAGCAGAAGGGGACGACAGAGGATGAGATGGTTGAATGGCATCACTGACTCTGTGGATGTGAGTCTGAGTGAACTCCGGGAGATGGTGATGGACAGGGAGGCCTGGCGTGCTGCTATTCATAGGGTTGCAAAGAGTTGGACATGACTGAGTGACTGAACTGAACTGATGATCTTGTTGCCATTTACTTTATTGTTTTGGGTTCGAGTTTATACATCCTTTTTGTGTTTCCTGTCTAGAGAATATCCTTTAGCATTTTTTGGAGAGCTGGTTTGGTGTTGCTGAATTCTCTCAGCTTTTGCTTGTCTGTAAAGTTTTTGTTTCTCCTTCATATTTGAATGAGATCCTTGCTGGGTACAGTAATCTGAGCTGTAGGTTATTTTCTTTCATCATTTTAATTGTGTCTTGCCATTCCCTCCTGGCCTGAAGAGTTTCTATTGAAAGATAAGCTGTTATCCTTGTGGGAAACCCCTTATGTGTTATTTGTTGTTTTTCCCTTGCTGCTTTTTAATATTTGTTCTTTGTGTTTGATCCTTGTTAATTTGATTAATAGGTGTCTTGGAGTGTTTTGCCTTAGGTTTATCCTGTTTGGGACTCTCTGGGTTTCTTGGACTTGGGTGATTATTTCCTTCCCCATTTTTAAGGAAGTTTTCAACTATTATCTCCCCAAGTATTTTCTCATGGTCTTTCTTTTTGTCTTCATCTTCTGGGATTCCTATGATTCAAATGTTGGGGCATTTAACACTGTCCTGGACGTCTCTGAGATTGTCCTCATTTCTTTTAATTCATTTTTCTTTTTTCCTCTCTGATTCATTTATTTCTACCATTCTATCTTCTATTTCACTAATCCTATCTTCTGCCTCTGTTATTCTACTATTTGTTGCCTCCAGAGTGTTTTTGATCTAATTTATTGCATTATTCATTATATGTTGATTCTTTTTATTTCTTCTAGGTCCTTGTTAAACCCTTCTTGCATCTTCTCAATCCTTGTCTCCAGGCTGTTTATCTGTGATTCCATTTTGATTTTGAGATTTTTGGATTATTTTCACTATCATTATTTGTAATTCTTTATCAGGTAGTTCCTCTTTTGTTTCGTTTAGTGGGCATTTATCCTGTTCCTTTACCTGTTGGGTATTCTTCTGTCTCTTATCTTCTTTATATTCATATTCTTTATATTTATATTCAGAAGGGTGGCCTTTCTGTATTCTGGCAGTTTGTGGAGTTCTCTTTATTGTGGTGTTTCCTTGTTGTGGGTGGGGTTCTATCAGTGGCTTGTCAAGCTTTCTTGGTTAGGGAAGCTCCTGTCGGTGTTCAGGTGGGTAGAGCTGGATTTCTTCTCTCTGGAGTGCAATGAAGTGTCAGTAATGAGTTATGAGATGTAAATGCTTTTGGAGTAACTTTGGGCAGCCTGTATATTGGAGCTCAGGGCTGTATTCCTGTGTTTCTGGAGAATATGGTGGTATGTTTTGTTCTGGAACTTATTGGCCCTTGAGTGGTGCTTGGTTTCAGTGTAGGTATGGAGGCATTTGATGAGTTCCTGTTAATTAATATTCCCTGGAGTCAGGAGTTCTCTGGTGTTCTCAGGATTTGTACTTAAGCCTCCTGCTTCTGGTTTACAGTCTTATTTTTACAGTAGTCTCAAGACTTCTCTTTCTATACAGCACCATTGATAAAACATCTAGCTTAAAGATGAAAAGTTTCTCCACAGTGAGGGACACCCAGAGAGGTTCTCAGAGTTACATGGAGAAGAGAAGAGGGAAGAGAGAGTTAGAAGTGACCTGAATGAGATGAGGTTTCAGGAGAGAGCAAGCTAGCCAGTAATTACTTCCTTATGTGCAGTCCACAACTGGACCACTCAAAGATGTTCACGGAGTTATACAGAGAAGGGAAGAGGGAGGAAGGAGACAGAGGTGGCAGGAAGATAAAAGGAGGGAATCAAAAGGAGAGAGACAGATCCAGCCAGTAGTCAGTTCCCTAAGTGTTCTCCACCAGCTGGAACACACTGAAATGCACAGAGTTGGGTAGAGAAGAAAGGGGGTAGGGAGGAGACAGAACAATCTGGTAGAGAAAAAGGAGAGTCCAAAGGGGGAGAAAGCAGTCAAGCCAGTAATCTCGCTCCCAAGTAAAAATGGATACTGAAGATTGGGTTACTAAAGGTACAAAATTGATAACAAATACCAAAAAGCAAAGATTAAAAATCTAGGGTAGAGTTTGGAATTTCAAAAATACAATATTAAAGAAAAGAAGAAAAAAAACAGAAAGAGAAAAAGAAAAAAAGTCACAAAATTATAAATATATATATATTAAGTTTGCTTTTAAAAAATAGGGTCTTTTTTTTTGCAAAGTAATAGTAGGTTATAAAAGTGAAAATTAAAGGAGTAATAGAGGAATTAAAATTTTAAATAAATAAGAGAATGATCATAAAAATAGTAAAAATATATCTAGGACTTTCTCTGGTGTTGTTGTGGGTATTGTGGGTCAGTTCATTTTCAGATATTTCCTTGGTCTGGCTTATATTTCTCAAGATCTATAGACCCCTTCCTATATAGTTGGTACTAATGACAGGGTTTTAATCTATTGCACCTGTCACTTTCAAGGTGGTTCCCTCTGTTTTAGCTTCTTCTGTTTGCTGGTTTCTTTAGTGTCTGATTTCCACCCTGACACAAGGGGGTGGTGCTGGACACCTTTTTAAGCCTTACTTGTTCAGTTGCGCCGTGGGAAGGAAAGGATGCTGCAAACAAATAACACTGGCATGTGCTCACAGTGCCTCAGCCACACTGGGCCTGCCCCCACTCACAGCGCGTACACCCTCCCCTGCCCACACTGCTCAGGCTCTAGATTGCTCCGCCAGGAACCATCTGAGGCTGGCCCTGGGCTGCATGCACCTCCCAGGTCTAAGCCGCTCATGTTCAGGCAGTCGAGCAGTCCTCACAGGTGCAGACTCAGTTGGGCCTGCATTTTATGTCCTTCCCAGGTCCGAGCAGCTCAGGTGATGAGGTGTTTAGTGAGTGTGGTCGCTGCGACTTATCTCCCTCCCCCATCCCTGCCTCTCGGTTTTCTGGGTGTACAACCGGCGCACCTTCTCAGGTGGATGTTGACTGTCCACAACCCCAAGAAGTCTTAGTTAGCAAAGAAGCCTGCTTGCAGTTTGGTAGATAATGCCTCTCTGGGGCTGCGATTGCTCCCTTCCGGCACTGGCTGCCTGTCACCGGAGGGGGATGGTCTGCAGCCGGCTAGTTCTATTCAGTCCTTCGTTCTGTGCGCTGGCCTGGCGGTGTCTTAGGGCTTTTCATGTGGTAGCTATCCCACAGTCTGGTTTACTAGCCCAAGTTAGTTCGCTCAGATTGCCCTCTGGGCGTTCAGGCCAGATCCTTACTCTAGGCAATGCAGCCCGCACTTCCCTGCCCAGCCCCTGCTTGCTAGTGGCGGGTGCAGGTGTCTGTGCTGTTTCTCCGCTGGGGAGTTACTTTTGGGCTCGTAATCTGTGGGTTTTAATTATTTATTTATTTCCCCTCCCTGTTATGTTGCCTGTGCTTCCAAGGCTCGCCACAGACTCGGCAGTGAGAATGTTTCCTGGTGTTTGGAAACTTTTCTCGTTTTAAGACTCCCTTCCCGGGATGGAGCTCCATCTGTACCTCTTTTGTCTCTTTTTTGTCTTTTATATTTTTTTCTACCTCCTTTCAAAGACAATAGGCTGCTTTTCTGGGCGCCTGATGTCCTCTGCCGGCATTCAGAAGTTGTTTTGCGGAATTTACTCAGCGTCTAAATGTTCTTTTGATGAATTTGTGGGGGAGAAAGTGGTCTCCCCGCCCTATTCCTCCGCATCTTAGGACCGCCCCCACCATGTTGTGCTAATTTTAGGTGTACAGCACAGTGAATCAGTTATATGTATACATATATATATACTCTTTTAGATTCTTTTTCCATATGTGTCATTACAGAACATTGAGTAGTTTCTTGAGCTATGCAGTAGATCCTTATTTGTTATCTATTTTACATATAGTTGCATGTATAATTCAATTCCAATTTTCCAATTTATCTATCCCTTCCTACCCCTTCTGGTAACCATAAAATTGTTTTTTATATCTGTATTCTATTTCTGTTTTATAAATAAATTCATTTGTACCATTTTTTAAGATACCACATATAAGCAATATCATATGATATTTGTCCTTCTCTGACTTCAACTTAGTATGACACTAGGTCTATCCATGTTGCTGCAGATGTCATCTTTTCTTTCTTTTTTATTGCTGAGTAATATTCTGTAATCTTATTCCTGGTCATCTAAAGAAAACCATAGCTTGAAAAGATATCTGCTTCCCAATGTTCATTGGAAAATCTTTTGCCTAAGGTGGTTTTCCATGGCTCCATAATGGTTCCTTATGTGACTGTGTGATAATTTTTAATTATTCCTTTATTGAGGGAATTTAGATTATATCTCATTTTTCCCCCTCTGAATAATACTATGATGAATACTTTTTCAAAAAGTATTTAAAAGGATTTAAAAGTTATTTTAAAAGATCTTAATTGGATGAACAATAGGCTCCACTGTATAACACAAAGAATTGTGTGTGTGTGTGTGTGTGTGTGTGTGTGTATATATATATATATATATAAAACTCAGTCACTTTGCTGTACAGCAGAAACTAGCACAACATTTTAAATTGACTATACTTCAATAAAATGAACTTTTAAAAAAGATCTTTAGAGTTGTAAAACTTTAGAAAATACTGCCATTGTTCCTCTAGAAAGTTTGTTCTTGCCAAGAGCTTACAGCTGAAATTTTCAAAGGAAAAATGCGGTTGGTCATGGAAGTGAAAGTCCAGAGGTCAGAATTTTGCTGGGAGACTGCTTGTAGTTCTCGTTGCTTGAAACACATGATTTATTTGAGAAGAACTCATGGATAAAGAAAAAAAGGTGATCTCTTGGACAAGTGAAATTTTTTTTCAGGGATGAATGAGGAATTGCAGATATACAGATGGCCCATGTTAATGAGGAGGGTAGTGAGACACTTAATTCAAAGCTGGATTCAGAAGATCTGTGAATTTAGTGCTGCCTCTGTTCCTCCATGATCCCAGAGTGAACTCATTCTCATGTTGACAATATATTCAAGGCCAGTCCCCAAGACTGGGCTTACACTCCATCTGAGAGCATGGCCTTTGCACTTCCTAAGATGTTTTATGTTGACTAACTGATTAATTGTGTTCAGAGTGTGTATCTGAAGCATTTTAGTGAAGTGTGAAAGTATTTTAACTCTGCGTTAAATATTGTCAATCAAGCTGTTGAAAGCCCTAATAGTGTCCTTCTTTGAATATTTTCTGAAAACATGTGTTCTCATTTCCCCTGGAAGCTGGAATCACATGTGCTTGTTTCTCCCAATCCTCCTGCTCCAGTGAGTTTACAGTGTAATGGATGACACAAGGGATAACCTAGCAGCTGATGGTATTTTAGAGAACAATTTCTTTTTTCCAACCCCCAATTTTTAAGTGACCCAGAAGACAGATTTTTTAAATGTATTTTAAATTTTTAGGGGACCCTAGTCCAATTAGAGCTACTTTCTGTAAAGACATAGAGCAAAGGGACATTGAGAAAAAGCAGAGCAAAGAGCCAAGTTCATTTTCCCTGAACAAGCCTTACTAGGAAATTTGAAAATACAAAACACAATAATATTCAGAAATTAAAATGAAAACTTTAAATCAATTTGCTATAGCAAAATATATTCATTGTATTTTCCTCCAAATGACACAATATACCATTTTTTTGTGGGGCTTCCCTGGTGGCTCAGAGGGTAAAGAATCTCCCTGTCATGAAGGAGAATCAGGTTTGATGCCTGGCTTGGAAAGATCCTCAGAGAAGGGAATGGCTATTCACTCCAGTATTCTTGCCTGGAGAATTCCATGGACAGAGGATCCTGGTGGGCTACAGTCCACAGGTCGCAAAAAAGTATCTATGTTCTTTTAGGTATGACAATAGAATGCTAAATTTCTTGGAAAGCAAGTTATAAGTTTATATTTTACCAGACAATATTGAAAATGTAATTTCTAAGCCCTTATTTTCTTTTCTTCTTTGATATATTTTAAGGTGGCAAAAATTGTTTTCTTCACTACCCACAAAAATAATGCTGTTCCATCCTCTGTGAAACATTTGTCTGCTTCCATTTCCATGTTTTCCCAAAGTCAACATATTTCCCCATGTGTGAAGATGGCAGATCCTGTTCATCTGGTAGAAGAAAAAAAGTATCTTTCAACACTCACTGTTGCTCAGCCTAATTTTCTGTTCACCCTGGGTGGAGAGCAAATCTCAGTAGTCAGAATTGCCAGAAGGACCAATGTCCACTTGGTTTATCTGTAAGACTCAAATGAAAGGTGCAAGAAACAGACAAACAAACTAAATCAAAACCACAGCAAAAATCACAGAAGATGTTAAAGTAAGCAGTTTTTAAAAAACAAGCTGACAAATTGAATTTGTCTTGCCCTGTTTCCTTTCATGAATACCACTATCCCCTTTGGTCATTCAGGGTCATTAGAGCTTTTCTTCAGTGTGTTAGGGATTTTAAATCCAAAACTCTGAAAATTCAGTGAGGATCCTAAATGCTACTGATTGTGTTTGCTTTTGCTGCTCTGCCAAAATACTGCAGATTGAGTGGTTTAAAAACTGAAGTTTATTCTCTCACAGATCTCAAGACTAGATGTCCAAGATGGAGATATAGGAATGGTTACTTTTTCATCTCACTTGGCATGTAGACGCCCACCTTCCTGCTGTGTCCCCATGTGGTCTTCCATCTGTGGATACACATCACCTGTGTCTCTTTAAATGAAGAGAATTTATAAGGACATCAGCCACATTGTATTAGGCCCCTACCCTAAAAGCCTCATAGTAACTACATTACCTCTTGAAAGACCATGTCTGCAAATATAAAGACATCCTGAGGTATTCAGATTTGGCACTTCAACATAGGACTTCAGGAGGACACACTCCATCCTACACCAGTTTCAAAGAACTAACAACAATTACATATCACCATCAATTAATATTTTCTGAACGCCTGCTATGCTCAAATCATCTGAACAGTAAAGAACAGTAAGGGAAAGCAGAGTGTGCAAATAGAGCTGAAAAGTCCAGCTTATTCCTTCTCTCCTTCCTTTCCCCCATTTGGCTATATAGGATAGATGTGGAATTATTATCTCAACTCTCCTCTAAAGTGAAACTGTTAGTTGCTAACTCATGTCCAACCCTTTGTAACCCCATGAACTATAGTCAGACAGACTCTTCCGTCCATGATATTTTCCAGGCAAGAATACTGGAGTGGGTTGCCATTCCCTTCTCCACATAATCTTCCTGACCCATGGATTGAATTCAGGTCACCTGCACTGCAGGCTGACTCTACCATCCGAGACACCCAGGGCTTCCCAGGTGGCACTAGAGATAAAGAACATGCCTTGCCAACACAGGAGACTTAAGTGACATGGGTTCAGTCCCTGGGCCAGGAAGATACCCTGGAGTAGGAGATGTCACCCCACTCCACTATTCTTGCCTGGAGAATCCCATGGACAGGGGAGCCTGGTGGGCTACTGTCCATAGGGTAGCAAAAAGTTAGACATGATTGAAGAGACTTTGCACAGCACAGCTCTTCTCTAAAACATCCAGGCCAAATTCAAAGCCATACCACACACCACAAGCCCTTATTAAAGAGTATATCTTCAAATAGTCTTCTGTCAAGCAATCACCCAAAGACCAGCTAAAAAGAAGATATTAGGTAATGAGAGGGCTGGAGGAAAGCCATGCCATCCACTCATTTCTTAATTTCAGTCTTTTCCATCAAGCCAGTCATTTTAGGGCTCATCCTTGTTGGTAATACCTTGATTTATCAACATTAGTTCCTTGGCTTTTACATAGGACCTTCAAGAAATTGCTCTATGTGAAATTCAATGTATTGTCTATTTGGTGGGTGTGCTATTGAGTGCATTTTCCTGTATATTCATTAGTGTTCTCCCATAAAGAATCTCATATGGAAAATTAATTCAAAACTCAATGTTCAAAAATAGTTATATCTCAGTTGAGGATTGGAATTCTTTTTGTAAGACACGTAGAACTGATGGTATCTTTCTTTTTGGTACTTTTACTGCCAAAATAGAATTTACTTGTTTTCCTTTAAAGAAAACAACTTTATTGGAATAGAGTTTTGATTTACAGTGTTGTGTTAATTTCAGGTGTACAGCAAAGTAAAGAATATATATATATATATATATATATATATATATATATAACATACATATATATATACTTTCTTTTGGATTCTTTTGCTATATAGGGTATTGCAAAATATTGAGTAGAATTTAAGATAGATTATTCCTATCATTTCATTCATTTTCTGTCCTCAAGAAGATAATTCTAATCTATATTTTATTATGAGTTAATTGATCATGTACTTTTTGAAAACCATGTGAAATCAGAGAAATGAAGAGAGATAACAAATATTACTTCTTCTCCAAGGATACTTAAAATTATCTTTAGAATACAGAAATTTATTACAGACACTTGTTTGTTATCACAAAACTTCTAAAGGAGTAGGAGCTATCTATAGCTAATTGAAGAAAGCTTCATGGAAGAGGTGACATTTTTAATAAAATATAGGCATATAAATATTAAAACTTTAAGATCATTGTAAGATATGCAGATGACACCACCCTTATGGCAGAAAGTGAAGAGGAGCTAAAAAGTCTCTTGATGAAAGTGGAAAGAGAAGAGTGAAAATGTTGGCTTAAAGCTCAACATTCAGAAAATGAAGATCATGGCATCTGGGCCCAGCACTTCATGGGAAATAGATGGAGAAACAGTGGAAACAGTGTCAGACTTTATTTTTCTGGGCTCCAAAATCACTTCAGATGGTGACTGCAGCCATGAAATTAAAAGATGCTTACTCCTTGGAAGAAAGGTTATGACCAACCTATATAGTATATTCAAAAGCAAAGACATTACTTTGCCAACAAAGGTCCGTCAAGGCTATGGTTTTTCCAGTGGTCATGTATGGATGTGAGAGTTGGACTGTGAAGAAAGCTGAGCACTGAAGAATTGATACTTTTGAACTGTGGTGTTGGAGAAGACTCTTGAGAGTCCCTTGGGCTGCAAGGAGATCCAACCAGTCCATTCTAAAGGAGATCAGTCCTTGGGTGTTCATTGGAAGGAATTATGCTGAAGCTGAAACTCCAGTACTTTGGCCACCTCAAGCAAAGAGTTGACTCATTGGAAAAGACTCTGATGATGAGAAGGATTGGGGGAAGGAGAAGAAGGGGACAACAGAGGATGAGATGGCTGGGTGGCATCACTGACTCGATGGACGTGAGTCTGAGTGAACTCCGGGAGTTGGTGATGGACAGGGAGGCCTGGCGTGCTGCGATTCATGGGGTCGCAAAGAGTCGGACATGACTGAGCAACTGAACTGAACTGAACTGAAGTCCTTTTGAATTTTCTAAATTTAATCCGGAGAGTCTAGTAACTCTCCCAAAAGATAATTGAATATTTCTTTATAATCTAAGTTTTCAACTAAACCAAATGATAATCCTGTTTGTAACAGCTATTTCCTTTTATCCATCCAAAAGACATTATCAGAGTAGTACATGGGCTCCTTACTTCTTTGGTATGCAGGCAGGATAAGGGTATTTTAGAATGTAATGAGCAAGAGTCTTTCATGAAATCATAGTCCAGCAACTACTGGACAGGGATTTTTGGAACCTTGTCTGCCAAGTCACTTGGTGTCACTTCTGTCCTGCCTTCTTGGTTGCAGTAGGCACAAGCCCACCCTGATTTAAAGGAAGGGGAGTGTTGGAGACTTTTCAGACCCTCTTTTGAAATTACCACATGTATTATGCTTTTCTTATTTGATAGCTCTAGTGTTTAGATATTTTTCAAAATATTGGTATTACATGTCTAATTTAAGGTAAACAGTGGTTATTGTTCATAAGAAATCTGTTAGAATCCTGATGGATTTTCTGTTATTGTTTCCTGCTGGAGACATTCTTTATATTTCTTATATGTACAACAAGCATAAGTAAATAAATACTAGGTAATTTTCTTGACTAAATAAAAGGAGGATTAATTGCAGATGAAATGAGTCATGGGAGGCTTGACTATATGTAGACATAATCAAAACCAGCATTCACTGTACATTTTTAGTATCTCTGGAATTTGAGTAAATCTTATAATTAATGATGGATTTTAGTTGAACTGGGGTTCCCTGATAGCTCAGTTGGTAAAGAATCCACCTGCAATGCAGAAAACCCTGGTTTGATTCCTGGGTCAGAAAGATCCACTGGAGAAGGGATAGGCTACCCACTCCAGTATTCCTGAGCTTCCTTTGTGGCTCAGCTGGTAAAAATCTGGCTGTGATGTGGGAGACCTCGGGTTTGATTCCTGGGTTGAGACTATCCCCCAGAGAAGGGAAGGCTACCCACTCCAGTATTCTGGCCTGGAGAATTCCATGGACTATATAGACTGTGGAGTCACAAAGAGTCAGACATAGTTGAACTGGTAGTAGATTTTCAGTTTTTGTGGTACATAAAACAATGATATGACTTATTATACATAACAGTTGAAATAGTTGTTATTCACACTTCCAGAATTGTTAGATATACTTTGGATATGATAATATCCTCTATTTTGTAATATATTCCGTATAACCAAAAATGAGGCCTGGGTCTTAGGTCTTGCTTTAATCACTCCTAGAAACCTGCTAACCCTTGGAAGTATTTACTTCCCCCTCAGTAATATACTCATTTCTTTAATTTGATTCTAGACTTCAAAGAGCAGCCAACAGTGCATTAGCTGTCAACTGAAAGGGCCCTTAATTGACTCTTTCCTATTGACTAAGATCCTAGAAGTCACCTCCATTAGTGGTGCATACTGATAGGAGACAAGGAGGAGGTCTGCCAGCACTAGAGTTGTGTCTAGATGTAGTGTATCACATTTTATTCCAATCACTTAGCTTTTCCTCCTGATAGCAACAAAGTGACTCTTGAAGATGAAGCCCCACATCATGTCAGCTGATGAAATATGTGCTTGGCTAGGAGCAATACAACAACGCATTTCTTGAT
The DNA here is from genome assembly GCA_917880005.1 of Nanger dama. NCBI lineage: Eukaryota > Metazoa > Chordata > Mammalia > Artiodactyla > Bovidae > Nanger > Nanger dama. The sequence goes on along the minus strand of CAKJTW010000004.1, from coordinate 60,402,420 downwards.
AATTCTCCTGTCTCAAATCTTAGGTAAAATAATTAATCTTTGGGGTAATTAATAATATTTGAATTATCTTTAAGAGTGTTTATACTGCAATATATTTTAAATAGGATAGTGCACTAAATACTGTATGTGTATAGGCATATATATCTACAAACATAAATGTAGAATTATGCGTATGCTCAAGTTGCTCAGCCGTGTCTGACTCTTTGTGATCCCTGGAGTCCACCAGGCTCCTCTGTGGAATTTTCCAGGTAAGAATGCTGGAGTGGGTTGCCATTTCTTACTCCAGGGGATCTTCCTGCATCTCTTGCATTGGTAGGCAAATTCTTTACCAATGAGCCCTCTGGGAAATCCAAAATGTGTATAATATAATATATATGTGTAATATACACATATTCAATTGTTATTTAAAAAATTGCTTAATGTATAGTATTTTCTGGATAAATAATGATTACTAATTATTATCCCTGCCCTTAGGTAGATAACCGTCAACCTCTTGCAATAGCATTGGTTGCTTTCCACCTTTATGATGAGGAGACATAACAACTGGTACATTGTAAGTCCTAAGTAAACACTAGCTAATTTTTTTTTCACTTCTTATTTAGAAATATATGGACAAAATGGTTAATCAATGTTTTCAACTGGTCAGTTTATCTAATGTTTAAAATACAAAGCATTCTTAAATGGCACATTCCTACTCACAAACCAAAATTACCACTTCCATATATTTTCCGATTGTAGAATATCTTTCAGAATAATTAAATGACCTTTGTGGGCACTCATGAAACAGAAAAAAAAAATCTTGAAAGCAGGAAACTCATAGCCTTGCTTTATATTTTGTTATGTACCCTGCAAAAAACTATAAACAGGAGAGCGATTAATAAATATTATTCAGATTTGGGGATGTGAAATAGGAGATACAAGCATGAAATCCTGTTTTTATTGCTATCATTATGCTGATGATCCTCTGGCCACTTCTCTCTGGTCTGTGTAATTGCCAAGTTCTTCATATTTTATTCATTGCAAGAGCTGCTCTGTGCCCACTCTTCTTATGCGGATGCCTTGCACTGTTTCTAACCCTTCCTAATGGGTGTGATCTGTGAGCTCCATCAGCTTTCTGTCTGTGTCTTGTTCAGGCCTCTAATGAATATGAGACTTACAACCATCAGTTATGTACAGAAATAAATGAATAGGGGTTTGTTGTTGGTTCATTAGCACTGTGCAAAGCAAGCTCACTTTGTCTCCTTCATGTTCTCTTTGATGAATTTGCTGACTTATTATAATTTGAAAAACTTGCTCATGTAGACATTTACATAAAAGGTTCAGGTTAGGTTTTTCATTTTCTTTATCTTCTTATCTTTGTTTATTTCTAACTTTCTGAGGTTTACATGGAATTTGTTTTAGTTGATTAAACAATAGCAAATGATAAAGTGCCTTACATCATCAGCATTCTCTCCCTCTGTTACAAATTTTTCACACAAGAAGTCCCACAAAATATGTCATCCTCAGAAAGAGTTTATAATATGGTTGAAAGATTCATGCTATAAACCTCAGTGGGTTACTTGTTGCCTTGTTAAATAGTAACAAAGATTTAGAGGTGGTTTATCAACATGACTGATCACAATGGCATTTTGATTAGCAACACAACATTTACTTCTCTCTCACTTTATTTAACACACAATTATTGATTTATTGAGTGCCTTATTTCATAAAAGATCAGGAGCTATTGGGGAATATGAATATATGAATACTTCTATGTGCATATTTTACATATATACACATAGGATAACAAGTAATAAATACTCTTCATTTTTTGTAAGGAATATTGGAACATACTGATGGAACTGTTGTGTCCACCAAACAATCCAGAAAAGAATGAAGGTCTGGGAAATCAAGACTTTTTAGACATTCATGTATAAGTAATAGATGAAATATCTATGAAGAAAGACAAAGAAAAATGTTTCATATCTCCAAGGGTCAGGCCCATAAAAGAGTTGTGAGTGGGAAGGATTCTGGTGAAAACAGTTAAGGGGATGGATGAGTGGAAGAAAGATCAATGAGTAGACATATAAAGGAATAGAACAGATAGAGGACTAGTTTCATCATCTTTTCATCAAAGCAGATGAAAAGTGAGCATGGGAGATATTTGACATAGGAAGTGGAAAGGGCTTTTTTCTCTCCTCTTCTTCTTCTTCTTTGTGAAACAGAGTAGAAGAAAATTAAGAGAGTTTGAACTGACCCTCCCTAATCTTTCCAAAGTGTGAAACAGAACTTGCTAAATAAAAGAACTGAATGGGATGGAGATGGGGGTTAGAGAAGGATGGATAACTGTGGGAGATACTTCTCTGAGGGGCTAGAGCAACTGGAGATGATTCTCTGAGGAAGCTTCTAGGGAATTCAAGGGACGACTAGTAGAATCACATGTACACACACCATTTTTCTATTAGACAAAGACAAAATATAAGAATTAGTTCATAAAAATTTCAGTGACCTTTTTCTCAGTTACAAGTTAAGCTTAATTTCTGTTAGGTATTTTATTCATTTTCTCCTATTATGATATGTTTTGTTAACTGGAACAAATACAACTGACTGCGTGTGTTTCTGTAATGGAATTAAATCTGAAGCCAAGCTTACTAGTATTAACAATCTGTAGTGTCATTAAATACAATTTTTTTTTCAAAAATAAAAGGGTTATTTTAGCAGTTTGAATATGAACCTTCTAACTAGTGATTCTAAAATTTTAGTGTGTAGTAGTTCAGCATCACTTTATGAGTATGATAGAAATGGAGAACTGGGGACTTCACTCCCTGAGTGTCTGGGAAAAGCTGCAGTGAACCTACAGTCTTAGAAGCACACCAGATTATTCTGATTAAAGTCAGACAGCAACTACATTTTGAGAAACTAAGATTTCTAGAGAGAAATCTCAGTAGGTTCCTGGTTATAAGATTGGCCTGTCACTTCCTTAGGTAGTTATTAAGCAAAATTATAGGAGTTTGGGTAAATCAGTCTTGGAAACAATGTTAATCATTAGAATACCTGTGTTTGCAGGCATTTTTGTTTGATTGTTAGATAAATAATAAATAGGAGAACAATGCAGTTTGAAATAGTCCTAAGATAATGGAAATACATATGCAATAATACCCTGTAGTTTTACAAATAAATATTTGATGCATACTCATAATCTCAATTTAAGAACAATTTCTGTGAAGACTTATGATGTGTTTTTATTTCAGTCTATCATAGGAATAGGTTTCATAACATACAATAAACAGTATTGGAGTTTGACCTGCGAGATCTAAATTCATCTTCCTATCTGTGTCATCTTGAAAAACGTACTAAACCTTTATTAGCTTCAATTTTTCTGTAAAATAAAAATGAGAAACTTCACAGAGATGTTCAGTTCAGTTCAGTCACTCAGTCGTGTCTGACTCTGCGATCCCATGAATCGCAGCATGCCAGACCCTCCCTGTCCATCACCAACTCCCGAGTTCACTCAGACTCACATCCATCGAGTCCGTGATGCCATCCAGCCATCTCATCCTCGGTCGTCCCCTTCTCCTCTTTCCCCCAATCCCTCCCAGCATAAGAGTCTTTTCCAATGAGTCAACTCTTCGCATGAGGCGGCCAAAGTACTGGAGTTTCAGCTTTAGCATCATTCCTTCCAAAGAAATCCCAGGGCTGATCTCCTTCAGAATGGATTGGTTGGATCTCTTTGCAGTCCAAGGGATTCTCAAGTCTTCTCCAACAAAAACATCAAAAGTTCAAAAGCATCAATTCTTCGACGTTAGGAGAGCTAAATGACAAGCAGTGTGAACCTGGTTATGAAGGCTACTGGTATGGAAAACTAACTTTATTTTGCTGGTTGGAAAACAGAAATGGCAAGTGTATTCAATATAGGGATGAATTTGGAGATTTCTCCACAAATGTCCTCATCACTAAACATGAGCCATTTTTTTTTTCTTGTCTTCTCACATGTTGCTTAAAATTCTGCTTCAAATTTATTTTATTCTAACTTGCATTAAAAGTGATTTTAAACTTTTTTTCTCATCTACTACATTATGAGGATCCTAATGGCAAGGTTTATATTTGTTCTGTATTTTTATACTCTAATCAGACAAGTGTTTTGGCCAGATATTTATGTCATTTTGTTAAATACACAAATGAACTGGTACATGGACACTCTTATGTTCTGTGATCTCTTTCTGTGGCACATTTATATGGCAGATTTATAGGCATGATAGATGTCATGCTCTGGGTCTATCACTAAAATGACTCAAAATGCTTGATGTCTTCAATGATGGCAGAAAATGCCAAAGATATATATATTTCTATAAAGACTAAGTGCAGCATAATTATATGTATTTCTGAAAAATTTATATGATTTGTGTGAAATCCTTCTACACTGATGTTTCTTTTTTTATTAATAGCATTTAGTTACTTTTTGATTCACCAAATATTTATTTAATTCTTTGCACAAATCAGGAACATTCTACATGCTGAAGATATAGTAGTGAACAACACTTAAAAGCCCTTTCCACAATCAGGTATGGATGTGATAGTTAGACTGTGAAGAAAGCTTAGCACTAAAGAATTGATGCTTTTGAACTGTGGTGTTGGAGAAGACTCTTGAGAGTCCCTTGGACTGCAAGGAGATCCAACCAGTCCATTCTGAAGGAGATCAACCCTGGGATTTCTTTGGAAGGAATGATGCTAAAGCTGAAACTCCAGTACTTGGGCCACCTCTTGCGAAGAGTTGACTCATTGGAAAAGACTCTGATGCTGGGAGGGACTGGAGGCAGGAGGAAAAGGGGATGACAGAAGATGAGATGGCTGGATGGCATCACGGACTCAATGGACGTGAGTCTGAGCAAACTCTGGGAGTTGGTGATGGACAGGGAGGCCTGGTGTGCTGTGGTTCATGGGGTCGTAAAGAGTCAGACACGACTGAGCGACTGAACTGAACTGAACTGAATGACATATGAGGACCATGTTAAACAAATGAACAACAAACAAACAAACAAAAGTATGATTCCAAGTGAGAAAATAATAGAGTGACTTTTCAGTATTTTAAATAAAGTCAACTGGGAAGAGATGAGATTTAATTTCAGGATCAAATTTCAGAACATGACAATCAGCCACTGTAAAAACCCGTGTGAAGCTAGATTTGGGTAGAGATAGCAAACCTAAAAGAACATGTATGAGAATACTAGAAGATTTTTAATCAGAGAGACAAATTATCTGATGGAGACTGTTGAAGACCCTGTTTTATGCTATAAGAATACCTTTTATGGGATGGATCAAGAGCATATTGTAATCACCTAGAAGAGAACACCGTGGCTTTGGCAAAGGTCTGTCACTGACTCCTGTGTGACCTTGGACAAGTAATGCATCATCTGTTTAATAGCTCTGTTTCCTCACCTGCAAAATTAGATAATGTTGATTGAACTAGGATATAGGAAGTGAATATAACTGCATGGAATAGTTAAATGCTCAATTGGTGCTGGATTTCTTAAAATTAGGACTATTAATAATAGACTCATGAGCCTTCAATTCAGTTCAGTTCAGTCATGTCCAACTTTTTGTGACACCATGGCACGCCAGGCTTCCCTATCCATCACCAACTCCCAGAGCTTACTCAAACTCATGTCCATCAAGCCAGTTATGCTGTCCAACCATTACATCCTCTGCCCTTCTTCTCCTGTCTTCAATCTTTCCCAGCTTCAGGGTCTTTTCCAATGAGTTGGCTCTTGGCATCAGGTGGCCAAAGTATTGGAGTTTCGGCTTCAGCATCAGTCCTTCCAATGAATATTGAGGACTGATTTCCTATGGATGGACTGGTTTGATCTCTTTGCAGTCCAAGGGATTCTCAAGCTTCTTCTCTAACACCACAGTTCAAAAGCATCAATTCTTTGGCACTCAGCTTTCTTTATAGTCCAACTCTTACAGCCATATATGACTACTGGAAAATCCATAGCTTTGACTAGACAGACCTTTGTTGGCAAAATAATGTCTCTGCTTTTAATATGCTGTCTAGGTTGGTCATAGCTTTTCTTCCAAGGAGCAAACATCTTTTAGTTTCAAGGCTGCAATAACCATCTGCAGTGATTTTGGAGCCCACGAAAATAAAGTCTCTCACTGTTTTCATTTTTTCCCCATCTATTCGCCATGAAGTAATGGGACCAGATGCCATGATCTTAGTTTTTTGAATGTTGAGTTTTAAGCAAACATTTTCACTCTCCTCTTTCTCTTTAGTTCCTTATTTCTGCCATGAGGGTGATGTCATCTGCATATCTGAGGTTTCTGATATTTCTCCTGGCAATCTTGATACCAACTTGTGCTTCCTCCAGCTTGGCATTTCACATGATTTACTCTGCATATAAGTTAAATAAGCAGAGTGACAATATACAGCCTTGACATACTCCTTTCCCAATTTGGAACCAGCTTGTTGTTCCATGGCTGGTTCTAACTGTTACTTCTTGACGTGCATACAGATTTCTCAGGAGGCAAGTAAGGTGGTCTGGTGTTCCCATCTCTTTAAGAATGTTCCACAGTTTTTGTGATCTACACAAGCTTCCCTAGTTGCTCAGAGGTTAAAGTGTCTGCCTTTGATGCGGGAGACCTGGGTTTGATCCCTGGGACGGGAAGATCCCCTGAGAAGGAAATGGCAATCCACTCCAATATTCTTGCCTGGAGAATCCCATGGACAGAGAAGCCTAGTAGTTACAGTCCATGGGGTCGCAAAGAGTCAGACATGACTGAGTGACTTCACCTCACCTCACACAATCAAAGGCTTTAGCATAGTCAATAAAGAAGAAATAGATGCTTTTCTGGAACTTTCTTGCTTTTTTGATGATTCAACAGATGTTGGCAATTTGATCTCTGATTCCTCTGCCTTTTTAAAATCCAGCTTGAACATCTAGAGGTTCACAGTTCATGTAGTATTGAAGTCTGACTTGGAGAACTTTGAGCATTACTTTACTAGCGTGTGAGATGAGTGCAATTGTATGGTAGTTTAAATATTCTTTGGCATTGCCTTTCTTTGGGATTGGAATGAAAACTGATCTTTTCTGTGGCCACTGCTGAGTATTCCAAATTTACTGGCATATTGAGTTCAGCACTTTCACAGTATTATGTTTCAGGATTTGTAAGAGCTCAACTGGAGGTTCCATCACCTAGACTAGCTTTTTTTGTAGTGATGCTTCCTAAAGCCCACTTGACTTCGCATTCTAGGATGTCTGGCTCTAGATGAGTTATCACACCATCATTGTTATCTTGTATAGTTCTGTGTATTCTTGCTACCTCTTCTTAATATCTTCTGCTTCTGTTAGGTGCATACCATTTCTGTCCTTTATTGTGCCCATATAACCCAGGGATCAAACCCAGGTTTCCCTCACTACAGGCAGATTCTTTAATAGCTGAGCCACAAGGGAAGCTTTGTGAGCCTTAATACACAGAATTTTTGTTCTTGCAGTTCTCTCTCTTTCTGAGCATGTGTAGACATTATCTTATTTTCTAAATTTGTTTCCCATTCATTAATTATTTAGTATGTTGATCATTATTGGTTAACTCATATTATAGTAATAAATAAGCCTCTCCCCAAGTCTTTGGGTCTTAACACAATGATGGTTTCTTTCTTCTCACATTAGTTTGATGTGTTTATAGAAATCCCCCACCATTCTTGTCACCCCACTTCTAGAAACTACTGCTTTCAAGTTTGTCCTATCAGAGAAATTGTGTAACAAACTAAAGGTCACATTGCATTAATACAGTGTTCATTTAGTACTATCAGTTCTTGTTAATTTATTACAATTGCCATTTTCACTAGCTGACATTTTTCCCTGAAAGACTCACATTATCTTCATATGTTTTTAGCACATTAAAAAGTCAGAAGGTCTGTGTGTTTTTGGTAAGATAGTTGTTTAGGACATGAGGGTTTCAGGGACTCAGAGCCTTGCGTCCAGATTTGCCTTCAGTGACTGTGTGACTTTGAACAAGACATTTAACCTTTCTAGGATTCTTCATTACAACTCTTCCAATAAAATATACTATCAAAATGCCAAGAGTCATTATATTCTTCCACAAAATTAAAACAATGAAGATAGAATCATTTAAATGAATCATTTTGTGTACCTCTTTGCCTCAACATGAAGGATCCCTATGGCACATTCTAGAGAGGTTTGTTCAGTTTAGGTTGAAATAACCTCAGCAAAGTGACTTTTATCATTTGTTTTGAGAGGCAGTATCATTAATCTTTTCTGCACCCCCCTCCTTTTGGGGCTCACTTCAATTAAATAGGCAGGGAGAAGAGAATGTTGAACAACATTATAAAACTGTTAATTTCTAATGTCACTGACTAGCTCTTAATCACACTATTAGACATATGTTCTGATTTAATGATCCTGACCAGCACGTGGTAAGACCAAGATTGACTTTGATGAATGTCTAACATTATTTTGTGATATGGATGAAGTTGTTTTTCTTTCTGTCTAAATGTTTCCTTGTAAATTACATTCTTTTTAGAACAAAAGATAATGTGAAAGACTCTGGTTTTCAGGATTTTTTCCTAAGTCAACATTTTGATGTTTTGATCATAAAATGAAACATTTGGGTGTGATCACTGTAACTATCTGTCCTTACAACGTTGGTGGCTCCTTCCTCTTATTTTTAAGCTCAAAATGCTTTAAATACCATCAGTGAAATAATGTATCTTTAGTGTGTACAGAAATCTCATCATTTCAAACAGTTGCTTCCTAATGGTGCTGCAGGGAAAATTGGACTCCTTTCCTTGTGTCTGTTATCCATATCTTTTTCTTTGGTGGTTCCATTTGCTGAAGTCCCCACAACACCAAGCCTCCAGTCAAATGTTATCATTTCCATTTTCATGAACTTAAACAATTTATGTGAAACATTTTTCAGGAATCTTGGACAGAATTCATGGTTTCTTCTTCTGGACTTTTCTACCATTTTATTAATTGCTCTATTTTGACCCTAAACTCATTTTGACTTGCCTTTCTTTTAATTGTGTATATAATCTTCTTCCCTAAATGTTATGAGCCCCCTTGGGACAGTGAAAGTCTATTGAACGTTATATAATTATCTCCCCATGATGTTTACAGCATAGATTTATGAAATAATTGAATGGAATGATTATATGTCATATAATGTAATGCACACTAATAATTTATATCATTTTATTTAATCATATTGTTTTATAAATCATATCTATTTATATATGTGTGTATATAGGGTGGCTTCCCTGGTGACTTAGTCGGTAAACAATCTGCCTGAAGCGCAGGACACCACCTCCATCACAGATACATATATACATATATAAACCTTAATTCTTACATCACCTATTGGTGGAGGCTGTGGCAGGTGACAGCCAGTGATCAGCCATGGGAATAGTTTCTCCAAAGTTCTATGCAGAACTTCAAAGTAATGCATGAGTGGGAGCATTGAAACAAGAAGAGCTGAGGCAGAATGATGACCATTGGGGAAACTGCTCTCTAAATTGCAGGAAGATCCAAGCATCATGTTTGAAGGGGGCAAAAGTGGCCTAAGAGTCAGGGTTATGCTACCAATAATTGGAACTGAGTTGGGACGGAGTAGGAATAAACCCAGATTAGGTTCTTGCCTGGAGAATCCCAGGGATGGCAGAGCCTGGTGGGCTGCCGTCTATGGGGTCGCACAGAGTCGGACATAACTGAAGCAACTTAGCAGCAGCAGCAGGTTCAAGTAAGGAACATGTGAGAGTAAAGAAAGGTACTTCCTGAGCAGCTGCTAAAATGTCTGCTTGGACTGCTTCCATTTATGCTTCAAAAGATAGAAAATTAGTTGGGCCATAACAGAATTGATGTTTCTCTGTGTTTTCCTCATCCTCTTGTGTGCCTCTTTATTCACATTGCCATCCGAATTGCAATTGAAAGGAGGACCATTGTTGATCATTGTGTTTACTTCTGCATTATCTAACCAAATTTTTGAATGTTATTGATATTTGATTTGATTTGTATTTTATCAGCAATTGTCATAATAATGCTATGCTGCCTGTTGCCAAACTCAGTGGCATGCAATGCTCAGGACTTATGCTCACAGGTCTGAGTGTCACATAGGACAGGTGTTCCATGTGCCACATCCTGAGGTCCCCCTGGAGAGGCTGTGACCATCTCAAATACATTCTCCTGCCATGTCAGAGACACCCTGCTTCCAGGAGCAGTGGAAAAATGCATGCTTCTTAAGGTCTAGACTCAAAGCTGATATAACGTCATTGTTTAAAAAAAATTCTAATTGGAGGATAATTGTTTTACAATATTGTGTTGATTTCTGTCATATATAAGCATGAATCCATCATAGGTATACATGTCTCCTCCATCTTGAACCTCCCTCCCAACTCTCACCCCATCCCACTCCTGTTCCAGGGACCAAAGCAAGTAGCAAGATGAAGACATCAATGAGGCAGGGATATTTAGCACTTGCAAGAGCCCCACGATACCACATGCTGTGAATCCAATCTTTTCAATGCCCAAAATGTGGAGAAAGGGGTGCCAATTTTCTTCCTGACTACATCATTAGGGCCTTGAATGAAGGCAAAACAGTTACCATTTTTAATCCTCAGTTTCTCCATTTGTTGTATTTCAACTTGTTCTCTACAGGGAAATAAGCACAAACATGGGACATCTAAGAAGTCATTGGTGGTAGTTTAGTTGCTAAGTTGTTTCTGACTCTTGTGACCCCATGGACTGTAGCTTGCCAGGCTTCTCTGTCAATGGGATTCTCCAGGCAAGAATACTGTAGTGGGTTTCCATTTCCTTCTCCAGGGAAATCTTCCCAACCCAGGGAATAAATCCAGGTCTCCTGCATTGCAGGCAGATTCTTTACTGACTGAGCTACAAGGGAAGCCCAAAATTAAACCATAATTTTAAGCTTTTGATTTCAAATTTTTCTGTGTGTGTTTTGTCTTTATTCCCTGTTTCCCATCCTTAAGTTTTTGCTCATTGGTATTCAGTCAGAACAATTTGCAAATTTTATAATGATTTCCAGATATGAGGAGGGAACTCCAAGTTTCACTGGTACAGGCACTCATAGATTCCAAGCAAAACAAAATCTTGGGATGCTAATGGCACCTCTAGGGGAATAAGATACTGAATAAGAACTAGTGAAACTACTAGAAGGGCAACATTTGCACTAGCTGGCATGCACAAGATGGTTTTTCAGAACAAAACCACTGATAATAACACTATTGATATGATCACAACCTTGGTTTAGCTGACAAGTAAAAATAATCCATGATGGCATCGAACTTCACTATGATCAAGATTCTGCACAATGGAGGAGAGGTTTGGACAGTGCCAAGAGAGAGAAATGGAGAGACTTCTTCCTATTTCTTGTACATAAAGCCAATTGGGAAAACTTATTCAAACACACAAGAATTTTTTGGTTTGTTTTTACATTTGGCTCCTCTGGGTCACGATTGTTGTATACAGGAGTACCAGCAAGCAGAAGTTACTCTTCATTTTTGTCCATGGGTTTCTCATTATGAGTGTTTCTCTTATTGGGGAGCACAGGCTCTAGGCACACGGGCTTCAGAAGTTGCAGCATGCAGGCTCAGTAATTGTGGCCCATGGGCTTAGTTCAGTTCATTTCAGTTCAGTCGCTCAGTCGTGTCCGAGCTCTTTGTGACCCCATGAATCGCAGCACACGAGGCCTCCCTGTCCATCACCAACTCCCAGAGTTCACTCAGACTCATGTCCATCGAGTCCGTGATGCCATCCAGCCATTTCATCCTCTGTCGTCTCCTTCTGCTCCTGCCCCCAATCCCTCCCAGCATCAGAGTCTTTTCCAGTGAGTCAGCTCTTCGCATGAGATGGCCAAAGTACTGGAGTTTCAGCTTCAGCATCATTCCTTCCAAAGAAATCCCAGGGCTGATCTTCAGAATGGGCTGGTTGGATCCCCTTGTAGTCCAAGGGACTCTCAAGAGTCTTCTTCAACACCACAGTTCAAAAGCATCAATTCTTCAGCACTCAGCCTTCTTCACATTCCAACTCTCACATCCATACATGACCACAGGAAAAACCATAGCCTTGACTATATGGACCTTAGTTGGCAAAGTAATGTCTCTGCTTTTGAATATGCTGTCTAGGTTGGTCAAAACTTTTCTTCCAAAGAGTAAACATATTTTAATTTCATGGTTGTTGCAGAATATGAAATCTTCCTGGACTAGGGATCAAACCCATGTCCCCTGCATTGGCAGGATGATTCTTATCCACTATACCACCAGGAAAGTCTAAACACACAATGTTTTACCCCTGTGTTACCTGGACTCACACACTGGAATGATCCGCTTAAGCTTACCCCAGGCCTGAAAATGCTTTTTGCTCTAAATAAACCCACTTGAATACAGCTTATCTGAGCTTGTGGTCAGAAACAAAGCAGTTCATTTAAACCAGTGTCCAACGATTTACAGCTGTTTGGAACAAAGTAAAATTGATTTAGAATTATTCTTTAAAAAGAAGACAGTGGTTAACAGACATTTCTAACTGGAATTCTAACTTAAAAGGTAGTAAAGGGAATTAAAACATTTTATTTTATTTTTTCTTGTGTACATAATTTTATTCAGAGCAGTTCTATGAGGTTAGAAATGCAAGAATTTTTTTAAATTTGTTTTTAATTGAACAATAATTGCTTTACAATATTGTGTTGGTTTCTGCCATGTATCCACATGAGTATACCTATGGGAATTGAAACACTGCAGAGTGAAGAGTAGTATTTTTCAGGTGACAGTCCTTCAGTCTGTCTTTCCCCAACTCAGCATCCCTAAGATACTTTTGCTTTACATGGTACCCATTTTATCTTTTTTTCATTACTTGCAGGTTCTTGGAAGCTCTAGATTGTCACTCTCTTATTTGCCTCAGTGATTTCCATAAGGATATTTGCAGTTAAACAAATTCAAAGAAACTTGTTTCTGTTTGTATACATGAATAATTTATAAATTATATATTTGTACATCAGGAGTTGTATATTAAGTCAAATCTTGACAAGACAAAATTCTAAGCTAATATCATTCTCAGATAAATGTTATTATTCTGTTTAAAATGATAAATCATGAAAATAGCTTTTAATAATTGTTTGTTTCATTTTCAAAAGATAAATACACATTAAGTGCCTATTGTATGCTAAACAGAAATAGATCAGCTATTCCCCAAAAGAATCTAAGCTTAACCTCTTTCAACCTAAGGTATATAACACCTACATCTTTGCCTATATCTATCTGTTGTTTTGGATATATTATCATCTTCTGGATAATATTTTTATCTGCTCAAATATTTTCAATTACAGAGGATAACTTCAACAGATATTACTAAACTAAACTTTGCAAAGAAAAAAAATGAGAGAGACAAGACTCAAAAAAAGTTTTCTATTAATTACATAAACCATAAATTAGAGGTTACATACTAGCTTTGTATGGGTTAAATATGACATACAAAGGAATTTCATTGACCCATGCTGTATTTACTTTCATAATATTTTTGTCCAAATCTTTGTACTTGAAATATTATGACTTTTTAAGAAATCTAAAGATATGATAACCTTGGAGCTAGTCTTTGTCATGACAGAAATCACTGGGGGCGGGGACAGAGCCATCCTGTCCTCTGAGTCAACATTCCCTCCTCGACTTTCATATGTACCCCTCCCACTGAGAACTAAGGTCAGGGTAATTTTGGCTCTCATGCTATTGTTTATCCTTTTGTAACTTTAAAAGAAAATTGATTTTTGTATATATTCAATTTTGTTGGTCTAAAATCTAGCCCAGTGTACTCAATTGTGATATGCCTGCCAGATTTGATTAGCATTTGAGCTTGTGACTCTGAATCTGAACATTGTGAGAACTTAATATTCTTCTCTAGAGGTACTTTTCACAAAAGTGTATATATATATATGTGTGTGTGTGTGTGTGTGTGTGTGTGTGTGTGTGTGCGCGCGTGCGTGTGTGTGCGTGTGTGTATGGATATCTCTCTCTCTATATATATATATATACATATATGTGTGTGTGTGTGTGTGTGTGTGTATATATATATATATATATAGAGAGAGAGAGAGAGTGAGGGAGAGAGAGAGAGTGAGTGAGAGCAAGAAAGAGGAAGGGAGAAAACAGATAGGAAAAAGAAAAAAGGAAGAAAGAAAGGGGAGGGAAAAAACAGAAGGAAAGAGAGGGAGGGAGGGAGATATGTGTGTGTGTATATGTATATATATACATATATATATATATATATCCTTTGCTCTCTTCCTTCCTTGCTTGCTTTTCTTCTGTTCTTTCTTCCCCCTTTTCCTTCCTTTTTTCTCTTTTTTCTATCACTTTCTTTCTCTCTTTCCTTGCCTCTCTGCATATATATGGATGTGTGTATGTATATATGTATACACATAGATATCTATAGACAAATACTCATATAAATACTTTCATGAAAAGTATTTGTATACATGTACATACAATGTATATATATTCTTTAAGACATTTTCATCTCAGTTTCTGTGACACCCTCTGTGCTATGTCAGGCTTGCTCCATTCTGACTTGTGAAGCCTCTTGTCTTTCAGATGGAACTCCATTGACCTGGTGGATTGGGCGGTCCAATGAAAGGCAACCCTACTGGGGAGGCGCCCCTCCTGGAGTTCAGCAATGCGACTGTGGCCTGGATGAGAGCTGCCTGGACATTCGACACTTTTGCAACTGTGATGCTGACAAGGATGAATGGTAATGGGAACGTGGATCTCTCTGCACTTGTAGAGGAAACCCACTAAGAGATGCATAAAATATCCCATAAAATAAAGGAACATGAATGAGAAATTCCATATGAACTAAGGCTTCTTAATGATGGTGATCATTTTTAACTCTGGAAATTGCCAGTCCTAGTACTTTCAGGGCTATTACTAAAGTTTGTAACGTAAAACATGTGGCAATACCATCATCTTATATTCTCAACATTCCATTTTCAATGTAAGAATGAAATGTAATATTTAGCTTTGCAATTTAGCTGGCATTTCTATAGTGTGTAGAATATAGGCTTTTGGAAAAAATATGGGAAATAGGGATGTGTAATTACACAGACTGTTTCTTTATTGTTGCATTGTCTCACTGATGAATGACTCAGCCACCAGCCAACCCTATTATTGCCAGTAAAAATAGAAAATTTATGCTTATTGAACATCGATTTAACCTTCATAACAACCCATTAATTCTTTTTATTTTTATCAAAGTACAGTTGGTTTAAAATGTAGTGGTAGTTTCAGGTGTACAGTACACACAGGCATACACACACACGCATACATCTTTTTCAGATTCTATTTCCTTATAGATTATTACAAGTTTTTGACTATAGTTTCCTGTGATATACAGTAAATCCTTTTTTGATTAAAAAATTTATATTGGAGTGCACTTGATCTACAATGTTGTGTTAGTTTCAAGTGTATAGCAAAGTGACGTAGTTATACATATATATATATATATTTTTTTTGAACGTTACTCAGTTGTGTCTGACTCTTTGTGACCCCATGGACTATGTAGTTCATGGAATTCTCCAGGCCAGAATATTAGAGGCGGTAGCTGTTCCCTTCTCCAGGAGATCTTCCCAACCCAGAGATCGATTGAACCCAGGTCTCCCGCATTGCCGGTGGATTCTTTACCAGCTGAGCCAACAGGGGAAAGCCCCCAGATATACATATTCATATAGCTATTATTTTTCAGGTTCTTTTTCATTCAGGTTATTACAGGAAACTGAATAGAGTTCCCTGAGCTATGCACTAGTTATTTATTGGTTACCCATTTTATATATAATAGTGTGTGTCCGTTAATCCCAAACTCCTAATTTATACCTTCCCCCGTTTCCCCTTTGGTAACCATAAATTTGATAAAGATATTACAGAATATTGAGTAGAGTTCCCTGTACTATACAATAGGTCTTTATTGTTTATCTATTTTATATATAGTGGTGTGTATCTGTTAATCATTAATTCCTAATTTTTCCTTTCCCCCCTTTCCTGTTCAGTGACCATAAATTTGACAAAGAAAGAAAACCTATTAATTTTTTTATGATCTTCTCACTTTGGCCTCTTATGGTTGAGGAATGTAGATTACAGAGAAATTAAATTATTTTCTCACTCATCTATTAAAAGGGAGATCCAGAATTTGAACTGCCCAACATGAAGTTACTTTTATAGATAAATTTAGTTTTTAGTTCTCATGGCCATGACATCTACTTTTCCTTTGCCCTCCTAGTCAATTGCTTGTTTTTTTCACTGTAGTGATGGTGAAAATATGCACAGAACATTTCCAAAGACAGTTTGGTTTTGAAACATTTAAGACCTTCTTTGGTTTTGTAAATTACACTCCTTCATCAAGTACTGCTCAAGTATATTTAAGAATTCCTGTGTCAAACTGCTCCCAACCTAGTGGAAATTGCTTTTAAGTGTTTTTCTTTCACTGTTTTAGTTGATAACACGGCCCCCCCCCGCCCCCCTGCAAGGCTTCAGAATGTTTTAGGCTGCATAGGGCCTAAGTCATGTGACCTGGGTCCCTTCTTCTAACATGGCAAATCAGATAGTTATCTGGATATCTCCATTCTTTGGGGTCTCCACTCTGTCCTACAGAGCCTTCTATCTCATCTTATAGATCTTCAAATAAAAAATAAGTCTCCTTCTTTTTGAATATTGGGTCTCTTTTAACATTACTTCCCCAAAGTCTTACCCTTTGTACAGTAGAAGTTGATGGTAGCTAGCTGAATAGATGAATGTAATAGCCCTTTAAGGAGAAGTGATCCCCAAATGACAACTACAAGCTTGAGAGATATGTGAAAAAGTGACATGATTGTGTGGCCAGGAAAACATAATCAAAATCCTCTGCAAACATCAGTTTGATTCACTCATTATATTTTGATTATTTAACTTCCTTTCACTGTGTGCTGACATTAGAAACATATGAATTTATAGACTTACATGAAAACACCTTCGTTTTATTCTGTATCATCAGAGAAGATGATAAAGGGGGTTAGAATGTAAATAGTCATTGAGAAGGGAAAGTGTTTCTCCTGAGTGCCTTCAATTTTCTTTTCTTTTCTTTTCTTTTTTTTTTCATTTTGTTTTTGGTTGAATGCTTAATCTTCGCTCACTTTTTCCTTTGGTTAAGCCCTTCCCATACTGAATGCTGCCTTAGTGCCTTCTCTTGCTAGGGAACAAATCACTAGAGCTGGAATTAATTTACTAAACACTGAGGGAGAGAATCACATCACACCACTTACAAGTGGAAAATTAGACTATCAAGTATTGAAGTGCCTCTACCCTCCCTGCTCCAGGACTTTCCATCAATCATCTCATCTACTCTCATTCCAGAGTCTCCCTTCTTTGACTTTCTCACTTGTTTGCTAACCTTTGAAGCCCTCCTCTAGACTTAACTTCATCATCAAGACTGTGCTCAGGAACACTTTTTCTCAACTCTGGAGCCATCATACCTCCAATAACTTAGATTATGGCATATTTCATAACCTTTTACTGTCCTTTTAAAGCCAGGGGGAAAGCTTCATCATATGTCATTTTATGTAGCAAGTAACCTTGATTAGAGCATAAACATTTAATTTTAGATGTAGGTTTGTTCAACAATTAACCTATGAAGGATCAAAAGAAATGATCTGACTGTCCCTCTGTAAAGATGCCCACTTCACTCATGGATGTCCTAGAGTTATGTTGAGCATCTCATATAAATTATATGGGATATAGAATATAAAATACAAAGAACCTTTCAGGATGTGATAGGTAACACTGTTAAGTGACAATATTATCTAAGGGCTGCAATATAGTAAATCACTATATACTAAATGAAATTCTTACCCAAATTAGCTTTCTGATTCACTTTTCTAACCCAGGTGAAATTAGAAATTTCCTTCTATCATTCTCATAAGAGAATAGATTCTAATTTTTTGGCCCTGTGGCATGTAAGATCTTAGTTCCCTGACCAGTTATCGAACCTGTGCCAACAGCTTTAGAAACAGAGTCTTAACCACTGGATTACCAGGCAAGTCCCAAAAGATACTGATTTAACTTCTAGATTTCATTTCTTAGGACAAGCTATAATCTGTCATCATTGATTCTGGGAAATAACTTGTTATACAGGCACAACTGTGCATATTATTCCATCAGACAGTTCATTTCAGTTCACTCAGTCATGTCTGGCTCTTTGTGACCCAATGAATCACAGCATGCCAGGCCTCCCTGTCCATCACCATCTGCCAAAGTTCACTCAGACTCACATTCATCAAGTCTGTGATGCCATCCATCCATCTCATCCTCTGTCGTCACTTTCTCCTCCTGCCCCCAATCCCTCCCAGCGTCAGAGTCTTTTCCAATGAGTCAACTCTTCCCATGAGGTGGCCAAAGTACTGGAGTTTCAGCTTTAGCATCATTCCTTCCAAAGAAATCCCAGGGCTGATCTCCTTCAGAATGGGCTGGTTGGATTTCCTTGCAGTCTAAGGGACTCTCAAGAGTCTTCTCCAACACCACAGTTCAAAAGCATCAATTCTTCGGCACTCAGCTTTCTTCACAGTGCAACTCTCACATCCATACATGACCACTGGAAAAACCATAGACTTGACTAGACGGACCTTAGTCGGCAAAGTAATGTCTCTGCTTTTGAATATGCTATCTAGGTTGGTCATAACTTTCCTTCCAAGGAGTAAGCATCTTTTAATTTCATGGCTGCAGTCACCATCTGCAGTGATTTTGGAGCCCAAAAATAAAGTCTGACACTGTTTCAACTTTTCCCCATCTAGTTCCCATGAAGTGATGGGACCGGATGCCATGATCTTCATTTTCTGAATGTTGAGCTTTAAGCCAATCTTTTCACTCTCCTCTTTCACTTTCATCAAGAGGCTTTTTAGTTTCTCTTCACTTTCTGCCATAAGAGTGGTGTCACTTGCATATCTGAGGTTATTGATACTTCTCCCAGCAATCTTGATTCCAGCTTGTGCTTCTTCCAGTCCAGCATTTCTCATGATGTACTCTGCATAGAAGTTAAATAAGCAAGGTGACAATAGACAGCCTTGACATACTCCTTTTCCTATTTGGAACCAGTTTGTTGTTCCATGTCCAGTTCTAACTGTTGCTTCCTGATCTGCATACAGATTTCTCAAGAGGCAGGTTAAGTGGTCTGGTATTCCTATCTCTTTCAGAATTTTCCACAGTTTATTGTGATCCACACAGTCAGAGGCTTTGGCATAGTCAATAAAGGAGACATAGATGTTTTTCTGGAACTCTCTTGCTTTTTCCATGATCCAGCAGATGTTGGCAATTTGATCTCTGGTTCCTCTGCCTTTTCTAAAACCAGCTTGAACATCAGGGAGTTCACGGTTCACGTATTGCTGAAGCCTGGCTTGGAAAATTTTGAGCATTACTTTACTAGCATGTGAGATGAGTGCAATTGTGCAGTAGACTGAGCATTCTTTGGCATTGCCTTTCTTTGGGTTTGGAATGAAACTGACCTTTTCCAGTCCTGTGGCCGCTGCTGAGTTTTCCAGATTTGCTGGCATATTGAGTGTAGCACTTTCACAGCATCATCTTTCAGGATTTTAAACAGCTCAATTGGAATTCCATTACCTCCACTAACTTTCTTCATAGTGATACTTTCTAAGGCTCACTTGACTTCACATTCCATGATCTGAGCCACAGTCAGCTCCTGGTCTTGTTTTTGCTGACTGTACAGAGCTTCTCCATTTTTGGCTGCATAGAATATAATCAATCTGATTTTGGTGTTGACCATCTGGTGATGTTCATGTGTAGAGTCTTCTCTTGTGTTGTTGGAAGAGGGTGTTTGCTATGACCAGTGCATTTTCTTGAAAAACTCTATTAGTCTTTGCCCTGCTTCATTCCGCATTCCAAGGCCAAATTTGCCTGTTACTCCAGGCATTTTTTGACTTCCTACTTTAGCATTCCAGTCCCCTATAATGAAAAGGATATCTTTTTTGGGTGTTAGTTCTAAAAGGTCTTGTAGGTCTTCATAAAACCGTTCAGCTTCTTTAGCGTTACTGGTTGCGGCATAGACTTGGATAACTGTGATATTGAATGGTTTGCCTTGGAGATGAACAGAGATCATTCTGTCATTTTGAGATTGCATTCAATTACTGCATTTTGAACTCTTGTTGACCATGATGGCTACTCCATTTCTTCTGAGAGATTCCTGCCCACAGTAGTAGATATAATGGTCATCTGAGTTAAATTCACCCATTCCAGTCCATTTTAGTTCACCGATTCCCAGAATGTCATCGTTCACTCTTGCCATCTCTTGTTTGACCACTTCAGATTTGCCTTGATTCACGGACCTGACATTCCAGGTTCCTATGCAATATTGCTCTTTACAGCATCTGATCTTGCTTCTATCACCAGTCACATCCATAGCTGGGCACTGTTTTTGCTTTGGCTCCATCCCTTCATTCTTTCTGGAGTTATTTCTCCACTGATCTCCAGTAGCATATTGGTCACCTAATGACCTGGGGAGTTCCTCTTTTGGTATCCTATCATTTTGCCTTTTCATACTGTTCATGGGGTTCTCAAGGCAAGAATACTGAAGTGGCTTGCCATTCCTTTCTCCTTCCATCTGACATTTACTCAAATCATCTATCAAAAGAATGCCTGCTTGGGCAGTTTGAAAGTCTGCTGTACAGAGAAAGCCAGTGGCATATAATTCTTACCCTTGAGGAACTTTCAGGCCAGTGGAATAGTAGAGGCTAAATATTTAGCAATAAATGCATTAGTGTGATAAGTTTGATTATACATATAAGCACAGGTTTGTCAGACCTAGGGTGCACTTGGGCAAGGATAGGTTGATTTCAAGGAAAGGTATAGGTAAGTTTTGAAGAACCAGAAGAAGTGACTAAAGGCAGTATATTATAGTTAAGTGCTGCCATTTATTCAGACACAGAAATGTAAGTAATGTAAGAATTGCTGCTTCTCTAAAATACAAGTTTCTCAGTGTAGTTTTTGTAGTTTTCATGTGTGCGATTTACACGATATGTAGACAGGGAAGAAGGTAAAATCCAGATCATGAAACTCCTTGTATGTGAAATAACAATGAAACAGCTTTATCTGTAACGCGGATTGTGGACATGGAATATATACTCAGGATGAAACCTGGCATAGCCTTTTGAAATGTGTTCATTATTATTTAAAGTACAAAATCTAACACCATTGGGGAATAATCATGTTCTTTAACATTCCTCCAACCTGATTCTTAGATAACATGTGATTGAGCTGGCTTTCCTTGCATTTCAACTTTTTGTTTCTGACAGGCATATTCCTTTTGGTGTCTGAGTGCTTCTAAGAAAGCTCAAACATATTTACCTCATAAACATCCCTTCAGTTTCTGGTCTTGGTAGTTAGTCAGAATTCTGACTTGGGCTCATATAGCATTTAATAGATAGCACATTGGTATATTACAAGTCCTAGATAATATTGTCTCTCAAAAATGTCAAGTGTCAGAGAAAGACAAATATCATAGGATATTGTCTATATTTGGAATCGGAAAAAAAAGAATATGTATATCTATCTATCTATCTATCTGTCTATTTATCTATATATCACTGAATTACTTCGCTGTACAACTAAAAAGCCTTTTGGTGAAAGTGAAAGGGGAGAGTAAAAAACTTGGCTTAAAGCTCAACATTCAGAAAACTAAGATCATGGCATCTGGTCCATCACTTCATGGCAAAAAGATGGGAAAACAGTGGCTGAGTTTATTTTTGGGGGTTCCAAAATCACTGCAGATGGTGAAGAGTCCCTTGGACTGCAAGGAGATCCAACCAGTCCATTCTGAAGGAGATCAACCCTGGGATTTCTTTGGAAGGAATGATGCTAAAGCTGAAACTCCAGTACTCTGGCCACCTCATGCGAAGAGTTGACTCATTGGAAAAGACTCTGATGCTGGGAGGGATTGGGGGCAGGAGGAAAAGGGGACGACAGAGGATGAGATGGCTGGATGGCATCACGGACTCGATGGACATGAGTCTGAGTGAACTCCGAGAGATGGTGATGGACAGGGAAGCCTGGTGTGCTGCAGTTCATGGGGTCGCAAGAGTCAGACACGACTGAGTGACTGAACTTGACAACTAAAAGTAACACAACATTGTAAATCAACTATATTTCAGTACTTTTTATATTATTTCATTGGAGGATAATTACTTTATAGTACTATATTGGGTTTTTGATACATCAACATGAATTTGTCCCCCCATCCTGAACCCCCTTCCACCTCCCTCCCCACCCTATACCTATAGGTTGACTCAGAGCACTGGTTTTCGGTACCCTGTGTCATGGATCAAAACTTGATTTTTAAAAGTTTTATAAAACAAAATTAAATTAAAAATAAAAGAAATGAGGGTAAAGTCTCATATACTGAAGTCTTCTTAGCATTGTATACACTATATCTCGTAATTATCTCAACAACACTTGAGGTTGGTTTTATTATCTCTTTGCTCCAGAAAAGAAATCAAGTCTCTGAAATGCTAAGCGTGTTGGATAAAATCACATGTCTAAGAGGATAGAGTAGGAGACTCCAGCTGAGTCCTACAGTACCCTTGCTGACTGCATCCAAGGAGTTGCTAAGTTTGCATTTTGCATAGCAGCCAGTGAGGGTGCCAGAGACCTCTCCCAGGGCATCTCGAATCATAATCACCGCATGATGTATTTTGCTGTCTGCTAAGCCAAGTAGAGCCTCAGTTGTTTTCCAAGACTTTAGATTATTGATAATATTTTATTCCGTTTTGAGCAACCTCTGTAACTGAGTTACTTGCTATCATATATTTCAGTGTTGTTGTTGTCTGGTCATTAAGTCGTGTCAGACTCTGCAACCACATGGACTGCAGCACGCCAGGATTCCCTGTCCCTTACCATCTCCTGCAGTTTGCTCAAACTCATTTCCACTGAGTCAGTGGTGCCATCCAACATCTCATCCTCTGTCATCCCCCTCTCCTGCCTTCGATTTTTACCAGCATCAGAGTCTATTTCAATGAGTTGGCTCTTTGAATCAGGTGGCCAAAGTATTCTAGCTTCAGCACCTGTCCTTCCCATAAATATTCAGGGTTGATTTCCTTTGATGAGGTTTGATGGGTGCCAAGTAAATAAGAAAAAAATGAGTATGCTCTGGGTATAGATGAAAGTAAAGCAGCTCTGAAGATGGACGAGAGTGGAGGGAGGAAACACCCCAAATATGATCCTTTGAAAAGGGAAGCCTCAAAGAGACATCTGAACAGATGTACTATAGAGCTGACTTCTGCAGGGGTTTCCATCCCTGTCGAAGAACTAAAAAGGAAGAAAGAAAAAAATGAGAAAACTTGTAATGAATAACAGTCTCACAGTGAATGATTGTCTGCACAGGAACTTCTCTTCAATAGAATGACTCAGCCTCTAGACCTCCTCTCAGTCGGGTGTTTTCTGACTTAATAACTTTAGACGAATGGGCTGCTGAGAGCAGGAAGGAAGGTTGCCGAATAGCTCCTGCCTAGAGATCTCACAAGACAGCGTTTGAAGGTGGAAAAACAGTCATCTGGGTGGAAGGGAACAAATTAAGACACAAAGGATGGTTGTAGAACAATAAAAACAACGTTGGGTGGTGAGATGGAGGAGCAGAAAGATGGTCCAAATTGTGCCTCCTCTTGATGGCCCCAGACCTGGATGAAAAGTTTTCTCATCCAAACAACCAGGTAGTACTAAAATGAAGCTTCATAAGCAAGCATAGATATTTTATGTGATTTTCAGTCACTCTATTCTTTGTCTCTTGTATTTACTTTTCCCTTGTATAAATGACGTGGCACAGAATAGGAAGAGAAAATGGTATAAAGTTTATATTCTAGTCATCTGATCATCGAAAAAAGGAAATCTATTTTTTTTTAAAGCAGGATATTTAGGTTATTCATTTTTACTCAGTGTGTGGTATCCTGGAGCTTCAAATCACTGTTAGCCCTTGATTGCACTTCTCTGCCACCAAGAAATTATCTAATAAATGGTGCTGAAGCCATGAATGAATAATGAGTGAATGACTTCTGGTAAAGAAATTTTTACCTCTCCATCTTTTTGAAAATTGAGCTATGATCATTCAAGGATTAACAGATATTTACTGCAGTGTTGACTGTTACCCACCTTTTATTATCTCCCCAGAAATATTTACTCAAAGTTTAAACTTTTTGCAGCAGATTGATTTTCTCTCAGCTATCAAAGCGTAGTCAGAAGTGGTCATGTTGCTCCCAAAGCTATATTTTTATACATTTCCCTTGAGCTGTTTTCTTTGTAAAGACAGGTCTAATCCAGTCCCAGAACCTTGACCTTCACAAGGGCCCTTCACTCCTTTCCTTGGAGACTTAATGAGACAATTGCCTTGGGGAAAATGATGCTGGTTACATCCAAGGGTTTATGGTTTTGCTGTTTCTTCATATAGGCTATTCTTTGATCTTTCAGACCCCTTTTGATTTCCCCAATACCACTACCTCTGGGATTCCCACACTCAGTGCAGTGATGGTGCTTCAAACTAGGTAATGTCATAAAATGGGGCATGAATTCTGAAATCTGGAAAATAAAGACTCTATTTCTTATTTTAAAAAAAATAATATTGTACAATCTCTACTGAAGGAAATGTTTTATTCATAGCTCTGTTTATGAGATATTTCAGTGATTATGAAGGGTTCTCAGGGCTTTTACTCTCTCAGTCCTCTATTTCCATGTGCATCTAGCAATACAATCAGAACCAGAGCCTTGCATTGGAAAAAGTGTTCTTGGCACATGGTAAGTTCTTTATACATTAACTTCTGAGTGAATGAACAAATCCATGAGTCTTTTTTTTTTCCTTTCTCCCTATACTCTCATCCTGGGCAAATATGCCTTCTCTTTGCTGGCTATGTTCTGCTCTTTTCTTCCATAAATTGTCACTGAAAGCATATATCCTGGAGCAACTTGATACTGACTTGTTTACACTAACAATCCTATGACTGGGTTTCAGGTTGTTTTTAAATAAAGTGTCTTGCTCTGTATCTGATAGGAGATGAAAGAAGGCATCACACACTGAAGAATAAAAGGAAAAATACAAAAATGGGAAAGCACAACTTATAATCAGGGGATTGATATTTTAAAACTAATATATCACATCACCACTTTATAGAAATCTAGATGGAGTACAATAGTTAATACTTTGCCAAGGGTAGCATTAAGGGATATTTTTGTTTTTGTGTTTTTTATTCAATGATGCTGCTGCTGCTAAGTCACTTCAGTTGTGCCCAACTCTGTGCGACCCCATAGAAGGCAGCCGACCAGGATCCGCTGTCCCTGGGATTCTCCAGACAAGAACACTGGAGTGGGTTTCCATTTCCTTCTCCAATGCATGGAAGTGAAAATTGAAAGTGAAGTCGCTCAGTTGTGTCTGACTCTTCACGACCCCATGGACTGCAGCCTACCAGGCTCCTCCGTCCTGGGATTCTCCAGGCAAGAATAGTGGAGTGGGGTGCCATAGCCTTCTCCATCAATGATGCTACCATCCTATTAATAACATCTAATTTCAAAATATCTAAGAGGCAATTTAAGACCTACTGGTTCTAGGAAACAAAACATAGCTATGAGATATACTTCTTCTTTTCTTTTCTTTTCTTTCCTTTTTTTTTTTACAATTATAAAGATCAAAGATGTAGACTGAGGCTTCTATTGCCTCAATTACCTGTCAACCTGTACAACTTCATCATCTCTAGATTTTATGTAGAGTCATATTTCTTGGGTAGTTGGAGAACTGTGAGTATCCAAAAGAGAACTCAAAGTCAATGTCAAGGTTAAAAATGTGCATTTCTTTAGTAAAATTTATACAACATTTTGATGTGGGTCATTATTGTATACCAAGATATTATAATTCTACTTAGTGCAATGAGTCTTTGGCTTCTATTTTAATGTGCTGACTTATCACTAAGTATATGGCATTGAGGTGAGGTGTGGTGAGGTGAAGTCACTCAGTCATGTTCGACTCTTTGAGACCCTGTGGACTGTAACCTACTAGGCTGCTCCGTCCATGGGATTTTCCAGGCAATAGTACTGGAGTGGATTGCCATTGCTTTCTCCAGGTCTTCCCAACCCAGGTATCAAACCCAGGTCTCCCGCATCAGAGGCAGACGCTTTAACCTCTGAGCCACCAGGGAAGCCCAAGTAGATGGCATTACTCACCTAAAAGTAGCTCTTACTCAGAATAAAATTAGATGAGCTGCTTACCTTTTTGGACATTCTTTAAGTTTGCTTATAGCTGTCAGTTTTGACTCACTTAGTAATGTGTGGGGAGAATCTTTTTTATTATTTTTAAAATTTATAAGTTTTTTTTAAATCACAATATAAATATGTTTATTATATCCTTACTATAAAAATTCAAATATTGCAGAAATAGTAAATAAAAAAAACTCCTCCTTTATTATCATTAGGAATTATTTTATTTATACCTAATATGTAAAATTTTAACACTTTACATATTACCTTGGGATAGTAATAGTGGAGCATGTTCAGTGAAAGTGTGAAAGTGTTAGTTGCTCAGTCACATCCGACTTTTTGCTATCCCATTAACTGTAGCCCAACAAGGTCTTCTGTCCATGGAATTCTCCAGATAAGAATGCTGGAGTGGGTAGCCATTCCCTTCCCCAGGGGATCTTCCTGACCCAAGGATCAAACCCTGGTTTCCTGCCCTGCAGGCAGATTCTTTACGGTCTGAGCCACCAGGGAAGCCTGTATGTAGGGTACATCTACATATAAATATCTTTGTATGTATTTGTCATATTTATGAATATTAAAGTTTATCATTTTTCACGGTTTTAATACAAAACATCATTCTGCAACTTGCTTTCTACATGAAATATGTCTCAGAGAGCTTTGACTTATCTTTAAATAAGCATAAGCATGAATGCATCCTGTCCATTTTAATGGCTGTATACTTGTATCATAGCTTATAGCTTGTCATAAAATTATAAACATTTTATTTGTAAATGATATTTTAGTATTAGAAAAAGTGTTGCAATGAACATTTCTAAGTCTTAACATACTTTAAAAAAATTTTAATTATTAGTATTTCTATTTCATAGCTTTCTAGTGTAGGATTGTTAAATCATCCACTTTTCTACTTTGATAGATATGGCCAAATTGCAGAAGGGACTTTGGACTTTATACAGACCACAGAGGTGTTAGGTCAGAGCTGGCCTCCCTGACCCTGGGGTGAGCAGGTGGCTTTACCACGTAACTCACTAGATCTGCAGAATTCATTAGCGTGAAAACAGAGCCACACAGACCCTTCAACTGACCCAACTTATGATTTCCAGGGAGAAGGATGGGGAAAAGGAATAGTTAGGGAGTTGGGAATGGACAGGCACTGCTATATTTAAAGTGGTTAATCAGCAAGGACCTATTGGATAGCACAGGGAACTTTGCTCAATGTTACGTGGCAGCCTGGATGAGAGGGGAGTTTGGGGGAGAATGGATACATGTATATGTATGGCCCAGTCCCTTTGCTGTCAACATGGAACTATCACAACATTTTTAATTGGCTATACTCTAATACAAAATAAGTTAAAACAACAACAACAACAAAAACAGACCCACACAGGGAGACATGAGTTAAAACCTCTTTTCACTCAGAAATTTCTAAAACCTTTTGCCAGGTGTGAACAGCTCTGACAGGACCCTGATGATGTTGGACCCTCCTTTCATTTTTTTTCCTCTGTGTTTGTCATTTCCACTGTGCCTGTTGGCTCCAAGTGACATTCATGCTATTTGCAAATAAACCCCAGTGTCTTGGCTGTTTTCAAAGAGTAGAGTCTTCATCATTAAGAAGAAGGAGGAGAAAGAGGAGAATAAGGAAGAGAAGAAGAAAAGGAAGAATTAATTTTCTCTCTTTTGTAAATCTGTCATAGATTTTTAGTGAAAATATTAAAAGTAATATATGTAATAAATACACAGAACACACACAAATGTGGCTGCTTATTCTGGCTGCACCCTCATTGTCTGTATCTAAACTGTAATGTATCTCTATATCATATTTTATTTTGTAATGGGATGATCAAATCCTGAATTTGACACTTACTATCATTTAGTGTCTCTGAGTCTCATGTTCTTATTTGATTTAAGAAAATGGAAAGAAACAGAAGAAAAGAATGCCCATCTCTAGGGAGTGCTGGTCGAGTTGGCATGAATTTGCTCATCTAGCAGATCTACCAGATATTCAGTTCTCAAAAATGTGTTAGTCATTAGTTTTATTATTATTTTTTACTTTTATAGCATCTTAAACTAAGAGGCAATAGGAATTTATAGAATTTAGACTAACTTCCTTTTGTTTGCTTTTAATTTTCATTGGAGTATAGTTTTTCTTTTTTACAATGTTGTGTTAGTTTCTACAGCAAGATGAATGAACACACACACACACACACACACACACACACACACACACACACACACACATATATATCCCCTCTTTTTAGATTTCCTTCCCATTTTGGTCACCACAGAGCATTGAGTAGAGTTTCCTGTGCTGTGCAGTAAGTTGTCTTTAGTCAACTACTTAATTAACTTCTACAAAAACTGTGCATACCTATATGCAATAAAATAAGAAAATGAACTAGTGTATCAGAGTAATCAAATATATCACTCATCCATCATACTCTAGGTAAAATAAGGAAAGAGCACTGAAGACCTCTCTCCCCAGAATTGGGCTTCCCTCTGAAATTCCACTGGTAAAACTCATGCTGTCATGGTTGGGGCTGGTCTGCAAGCTAGAGATAAACCAGAAGATTGCTTACTAAAAGTGTCACCAAAGAGTTTGTGGGCTCCCAGAATTCCTGTCAAGGTGACCTATGTGTAATCTCAGAGAATGCAGGGCTGGAAAACGATTGCAAATTAGAGAATTGAAACCTAATCAATTGAAGTGTATCTTGTGTGGAGAAAGCCTGTGTGAACAGAATGGAGAGTCAGCCTGAGACCCAGGAGGACAGCTCAAGGACTCAGGACTGGGGTTTTCTGGCTCTGTCTGGAAATGTTAAATAAACACAGGAAATACAGCTTCCACTCGTGAGACAGCCACTCTCTAAGAAGCACCCAAGGTCTGGAGGATAGGAAAGGACGCTGGTTACAGCAGAAGACTTGGTTTCCACCCTAGCTTCTCCTGGCCTTCTCACATGGCTCATCAGCTAAAGAACCCACCAATAAGGCAGGAGATGCATGAGATGTGCATTCGATCCCTGGGTCGAGAAGACCCCTGGGAGAAGGGCATGGGAACCCATTTCAATATTCTTGCCTGAAAAATCCCACAGACAGAGGAGCCTGGTGGATTTTGGTTCATGGGATTGCAAAGAGTCTGGGATGACTGAAGCGAGTCAGCACACACTAGCTTCTCCACTTGCCAACACCATCCCCTGAGAGGTCACTTCTTTCCTTAGTTCCCTCTGCTTGCAAGTAGGCAATGTTATAACACCATTGTAGGACTGTTGTGAGGGTGGAATGAGATCAGATGTAAAACTCTTATTTGTGTGGTCACTTGGCCAGGGAAAGGCAAGAGGTGGCTCCCATCTCAGGTCCTGCAATGTGAGATGCTCAGTGGAATCCCAGAGCCAGCAGTAGGGTCTAAGAATAGCTGCCCCACACCCACGCAGGGCCTCTATCCTATGGGCCTTTTTCTTTTAGGAAGAACTCCTCCTATAAAAGACAAGGGTGGCTTTAAATAGCAATTTTCTCTACTCTAATATGTTAAGCATTTTGAAATTTGGACCCTTCCTGTAAGAGATAGAGATTTCTTTACAAGGTTTGAAGCAATGAAGCACATCTTGTCCACATGTATGTGTATGTTTCTGAGCATGTGGAGAAGTGTGAGAGGGGACAGGGCTGAGGGGGGAGCAGCCAAAGCAGGTGAGGTAACTCACCTGGGCCAGGCAGACGCTGGGCCTCAGAACAGAACTGAGGCCAGGAGGATGAGGATAAGGCAGCAAATAGTGGTGTAAAGAAAGGGAGCTTGATGGACATTCTTGATTAACAATGAGGGAGAAACTGAGGAAAAGAGGAGAAATGAAGCCCCATAGGTGTTTCACCTCAGTAGCCGGGGAGCCCAGGGCCAAGTCATTCACAGAGTAACAAGTAGGGTGGCCGATCCCTGGGAAGGTAACCAGTGGAGGAGGTTTGGGCATATGAGTTAGAGATAACTGTTGACATGTAAAAAGATGTTTCACAGACAGCTGAATGAGTATGTATTCATGACAAAATGCATGTGAGTGTGTGTGTGTGAAACAGGAAAAAAGGCAACACTAAGGCAACACTGACATATTCTGTGGAAAAGAGCAGTTCAGTGACATTTCATGGGCATGGAAGGAGAAAAGGCTAACTTTGGTTAGGTTGGGGAGAAGGGTGAGAAAAGGAAACGCAGACATTCTGTGAAGAGAATTTATGGCACTCCGAATCTTCTTTCCTTTCCTGTCCTATCAGGAACAGGTTAATCAAATGATGACTGCAAAAACCTTAATCCTTGCTAATACTTTTAAAATTCCATTTTATACTCATAAGCTTTGTAGGGCCATTTGCATTTCTTACTAATGAAGTAACATTGAGTAAACTTTGACTGCATTCATTTACCAAGACCTGATTTTGATTTTTCACATCTACGTGAGAAGATTTCTGTGCCTTCAGGTTTAAAAAATATTTACAGAAAAAAATAAAGTTTCCAAAAATATTAAATATATGCCAACACTGTCTTGTTTTCCCTTCATGTAAGAAACATGGGCATAAGAGAAACAAATAATGCATACTAAATGCATATATGTGAAATCTAGAAAAATGGTATAGATGAATATTTGCAGGGCAGGAATAGAAATGCAGACATAGAGAACAGACATGCAGACAAAGCGAGGTAGAGGGGTGGGATGAATTGGGAGACTGAGACTGACATATATAAACTACAGTATGTAAAATAGGTAGATAGTGGGAACCTGCTGTATAGACAGGGAACTCAGCTCTGTGATGACTTAGGTAGGATGAGGTAGGGTGTGGGAGGCCCAGGAGGGAGCAGATATAGGTATATGTGTGATTAATTCACTTTGTTGTACAGCAGAAAGTAACACACTATTGTAAAGCAATTCTATACACCCTGCCCCAAAAAAAAATACTAGGAACTGAAATAAAGACTCCAGATAGATATGGCCTGATCAGTGGAGGGGGAGCATAGGTGAAGGGATGCTATCCTCTGGGGTAGACTACAGTGAGAACAGTTAATGTTTTCACATTTTCAACCAAGTGACCCTGGAGCTTCTTGTCATCTGATCCCTTAGGTTGTTTTTGTTTATCTGGAAGTCTTAATAAGGAAGACAAGAAGAAAATAACTGTCTTACCCAAAGTTAAGTTTTATAATTTCTGGCAAATATCAATATGGTATTTAGACTTGTTGGGTTGTTTGTGGGCATCATCCAGCCTTTCTTCCTTCACATCCACAGCAAATGGACAGTATTATGTAACCCACTGAACAGAAAGGTGTGCAGAGTCTCTTGAGACCAGTCCATTCAGATTCAAACAAGAGCTTCTGAGGGACCTGAGATCTTGAGTTCTTCGCATAATTTTCTAGGTTTATCTACTTTATGAAAAATATATTATTGGCTACATTTGAGTGACTGAGTGAAGAATATAAAAAGGAAAAAAAAATCCACATTTAATCAACTGTCACCCAAGTGATGCTATAAAATAACTGCAGGAGTTACTCAGAAACTAGCTGATGGGAAAATGGCAGCATATCAGTTTCTGCAACACTTTAATGACACATTAAGAAATCAGTGACCTCTGCTCTGCAGTAAATTCTTCAGATTCAGATAGTAAAACTAAAAACGAGACTACTTTGGCTAATTCTGTGCCATAAGTTTGCTCTTGAGAAAATTTGAGTCTTTTCCCTAATGTTCATGTTTTATCATTAGTACACATGCATGTCTTTTTTGAATTATTTTTATAGTTTTTAATAAAATATAATTGCTTTACAGGGTTGTACTAGTTTCTGCTGTACAGTGAAGTGAATCAGTCATGTAGATACCCACATACCCCTCCCCTACTCCTCACACTGCCTGGAGGAAATGGTGAAAATGAAAGTGTTAGTTGCTCAGAAGTGTCTGACTCTGTTGCCCATGGACTGTAGTCTGCCAGGCTCTTGGCTCCATGGAATTCTCCAGGCAAGAATCCTGGAGTGGGTAGCCATTCCCTTCTCCAGGGAATCTTCTTGACCTAGGTAGGGGTTGAACCCTGGTCTCCCACATTGCGGGCAGATTCTTTACTGTCTGAACCACCAGGAAATCAGCCATATGTATACATATATCTCCTCCCTCTTGGACCTCTCTCCATCCCCCATCCCACTCCTCCAGGTCATTACAGAGCACTGAGCTGAGCTCCCTGTGCTATGCAGCAGCTTGCTGTTAGCTTTTCACTTTACACATATGCAGATGATACCACTCTAATTACAGAAAGCAAAGAGGAACTAAAGAGCCTCTTGATGAGGTTGAGAGAAGAGAGTGAAAAAGCTGGCTTAAAACTCAATATTAAAAAATAAGATCATGGCATCCAGTCCCATAACTCCATGGCAAATAGAAGGGGGAAAAGTATAATCAATGACACATTTCCTCTACTTGGGCTCTACAATTACTGTGGATGGTGACTGCAGCCATGAAATTAGAAGACAATTGCTTCTTGGCATGAAAGCTATTACAAACCTAGACAGTGCATTAAAAAGCAAAGACATCACTTTGTCAACAATGGTCTATAGAGTCGAGGCTATAGTCTTTCCAGTAGTCAAGTACAGAGATGAGAACTGGATCTATGCTGAAGAATTGATGCTTTTGAACTGTGGTGATGAAGGAGACTCTTGAGAGTTCCTTGGACAACTAGGAGATCAAACCAGTGGATCTTAAAGGAAATCAACCCTGAATACTCACTGGAAGTGCTGATGCTGAAGCTGAAGCTCCAATACTTTGGCCACCTGATTTGAAGAGTTGACTCACTGGAAAAGACCCTGATGCTGGGAAAGATTGAGGGCAGGAGGAGAAGGAGATGACAGAGGATATGGTTGGATGGCATCACCAATTCAATGGACATGAACTTGGGAAAAATCTGGGAGTTGGTGAAGGACAGGGATGCAGTTCATGGTGTCACAAAGAGTCACACATGATTTGGTGACTGAACAACAGTGTGGTCGTGTAAATATGTTAACTGTAGTCTCCCAATTCATCTTATCTTCCCCTTCCCCTCCTTGAGCCCACATGTCCATTCTCTACTTCTGTATATCTATTCCTGCCCTGGAAATTACCATGGCATACCAAACTACCTGGAAATTGTATAGACATATAGAATGTGTTTATAGTATAGTCTTTGTGCCATTTGAGCTTCCATAGCTGGGACTCTGACTGTCCTGCTCAGTCATGCCAGCTGTGGGGCTCCTTTTCTTACTTCCCCTTTAAAAATCTTTGTTTGTTTGTTTTTTTTTTTAATTTTGTATTAGGGTATAGCTGATTAACAAACAATGTTGCAATAGTTTCCAGTGTACAGCAAAGGGACTCAGCCCTACATATATATGTATCCATTCTCCCCCAAACTCCCTGCCAAAATTTTTATTTCAAAGGTGACTGGGAATTTCAATAGCTATTTATTGAATCCCTATTATGAAATAGTTGACTTGCTAACTTTTATATACAGTATCTACTTTGACTTTTTACAACAATATCAAATTAATATTATTATCCCCATTTAAGAGATTAGGGTTAGCAAGAAGATCCAACCAGTCAATCCTAAAGGAAATCAGTCCTGAATATTCACAAATGAGTGGCTGAACTGAAGAGATTAGGAAATTGAGTCGCCCAGTGACCTCATGACACCATACAGATAGTGTGCTGAGGCACATGGGTTTAACCTGTGCCCTCTAGCCTAGCTGCAATGTCTTCCCACTACACCAAAATCATTTCTGTACTTAAAAAGTACATAAGCACCCTTTAGGAAGAGTCTTGTATGTTGTTCCAAAGAAAGACAGTCTGCAAAGTGTTTGCCCTTGAGAAGATAAGCTCTTCTCAAAAGCCAAAGAAAAACAACTTCGTGTGTAGAACATCAACTCTGCAGCTGCAGACTTCCTGTCTATTAATAGGTATACCATAATTTGTATCATTTTTATGCCATCTCCCCCAAATATTCTGCCCATTAATTCTCTGAAGTGTTTTAATCAGTCTTGTCATTCACACATTGAATTAAATCCAGTTTTATTCTCAGTGCAACCCTAAGTGCATGAATACATTTGCACAGTCCTTTGACCGCCTAAGGGGCCTGCAAAACACCCCTCACCTGTCTTATTGGCCACTACAGTGTTGGTTATTACCACACTTACTTTTTTTTAAGAATTTTAAATCCATTTTTAAGTTTTAAAAATTGAGTAGTTTTATATTGATATTCCAGTCTGGCCCACTGGTCTTACATTTGTGAAGAGCATAATTACTTGTTAGAAATGGCCATAACTGCCTCCTGAAGACAGAACACCATCTTTATCCCAGTCTTCCTCTCTTTCTCCCTCTTTTCCCACCTGATACTGAAGCTGTTTGTCAGGTTCCACTTATCATAACATAAAGGTGGCTTCACTCATTTTATTATTATTTTTTTTTTTGCCCTTGTAGTCATTTGAGTTTATGAAGTTATTTTTCTCTGTTATTTGAAAGATATTTTTATTCTTAGAGTGATTTTGTGTATTCCAACACTTTGATAGAAGGACATCAAATTGATGTAGAAAACATGCCATAGCATATGAGGGAAGTCGTGGTTGACATTGATTGACAGACTCCAGAATCTACCATTTCCACCTTGAGAATGAAAAACAAATACAAAAATGTGGAGAAGTAAGATCCTATAGAGTTTAAATTTAAGTTTCTTCAGGAGACTATATGGGTTTGGTATTTATTCTACTTTGGTCCCTTGAAATTTGCTTTGCAATGTCTCCTAGAAAACATATTGGAACACGAAGATTCAAATTTTATACTAACATTCTAGATGTGCTTTCAAATAGACACAAAAACTTATTCCATATTCTCTGATTAGCTTCTAAATATGGTACTCAAATTATGGATAACAGTTCATTTCTTTACATTTTGGGTGATTAGATTATATATTATATTATATATAATATATATTAATGTATTACATATCATATAATAATATATTATATAACTATTATAAATTATTAATATATTGATATTATATCATTAGTATATAGTTATATTATGTTTTATAATATATTAACATATATTATATATATAAGACTATAACAGTATATGAAGAAAGTGAAGTCACTCAGTTGTGTCTGACTCCTTGTGACCCCATGGACTGTAGCCTACCATGCTCTTCCATCCATGGGATTTTTCATGCAAGAGTACTGGGGTGGGTTGCCATTTCCTTCTCCAGAGGATCTTCCCAACCCAGGAATCAAATTCTGGTCTCACGCGTTGTAGGCAGGTGGCTGTCTGAACCACCAGGGAAGTCCATAATGGTATATCTACAGGTAAATATTTGATTTGTTTATAAACAAAGTGAATTAGTGCATTTTTCTACAAATCTCAGGAGTTGGATGCCTAATCTTAACATTTAATTTTCCACAACATTCTATGTACTATGGAGATCTCCAAGACAGAATTGTAACTAGGTGTATGAAAAGATGAATAGACTTGCCTCAGGCTGCAAAGTGATTTGGGGACGAGGATGAGAACTCAAATGAATGTTAACATCGCTATTTTTGAGCATTTACCATAGATTGGATACCATGCTAAGTGACTATATCATCTCATTTAATTCTATCTATAACTCTGTGATATAGACATTACTTCCATTTTTCAACTGAGGATACTGTGGAATCTTAGAAATAAAATGATTTGCCCAAAGTAACACAGTTAGAAACTGGAGATTGGGGATTTCAGAACAAATCCATGTGCTTTTTTTTTTTATTTTTTTAATTAATTTTATTGTATTAGTTTCAGGTATACAACATACTCATTCAATATTTTTATGGATTATGCTCTCTTTAAAATTATTATAAAATATCCATGTGCTTTTAAAGCTTTATCCTTAAAGCACTACATTACACTACATGGTCCTTGCCATACTTCCCCAATTCATAATTAGACGCACTATTTTCTTTGTCTCTAGACTCAGAGCTGTAAATAATATGTGAATGGTGATGAAATACAACATTGATTTTGAATGATTTGACAGCTGTGTTGAATTATTTGTAACTATAGAGAGAGGACCACTATTAATTTGCTCCTTCGTGCTCTTATTAAAAAACTATTGCATCATACACTTTTCCTTGATCATTGTGACATGGCGTTCTGCCTCCCAGTTCTTAGGTATAGACAAGATGTTCCAGCTTGTGCTTACCTAAGTCTATATGGGTGGGGAGTTCAGCCCACCCATGTGTAATTTTCAAACTGCCTCATAAGATTCAATACATTTCATATTAACATTAATGATGTATTAATGATGTATACTTGTTAAATTTAAGGTTGAGCTATACATAAGTAACTAGACCTCTGCCCCTTCTGCCATGTGACCATAGCCAAGTTATCCCATATCTCTGAGTCTCAGTTTCCTCATTTGTGATGGAAATAATGGTACCCATTGCATAAGGGTATTACTGATCCTCTAGTATATTTCTGGCTCTAAATAGATGCATATTCATTCAATGTCAGTTTCTTACCTACATTTTTTAAAACTATCAGTTAAATGGTATGTCCTTGCCATTCATCCAAAGTCACACTCAAGAAAAAAAAAAAAAGGGTTGGGGGAGGACGTGTATAGCTTAACCCCATTCATTTTTAATTTTCTTGTTAAAAGCTGACTAATCAGTTTCTTAGCTGCATAATTGACAGAGACAAAGCCAGAGTCATTAACTAACAAAATCTCTAAAACGCGGAAGGGAAAAATGAAAGCATCAAACTACCTAGAGTTAAAAGGTGACAAGAAACATCCTAAACTGATTAAAACCTGTTGGCAGGTGGCTGAAACAAGTCCTTGGAGTGATTTCATGAGGCTTTGTGATGCCTATTTCAAATTTGTTATCATAGTAAGAGAGGCAATGTTTCATGCTCTTTCAGTGCTGCGTTGGGCAGGTGGGGTGCTCTCAAGCTACAAAAAGCAGCAACAAGCTCTATAAGCTATTTACTTTTCTGGAAAGACTTAAGGAAGATGTAAAATCTACTTGTTTTTGGAAACTGGCCACGGATTTTGTAATTGGCATCCAGACTTTCACACATAGATGAAAGGCCTTCTGTTAGTCTCCTCTCTGCCTTCACCCTGTTGCAACTACCCAAATCACTTTTGAAAACAGGAGGCTTGGCAAAGAATCCCTAGATTATCCACATTTTTCTCCTCTTTTTTTCTTAAACTTATGTTTTTCAGGACAAATGATACTGGCTTTCTTTCCTTCAAAGACCACTTGCCTGTCACTCAGATAGTTATCACTGATACGGACAGAACAAACTCAGAAGCTGCTTGGAGAATTGGTCCCTTGCGTTGCTATGGCGACCGTGAGTACTAAATTGAAAGAAGCTTTCTCTCTCCTTACATAAGCTCAAGATGTTTTATTCCTTATCCTTTTCCCCTGCAGTGTCCCCTAGTCCTGAAAATTATCCACATGTCCAGTGCTTTCCTATAACCCATTCCATGCTTAAGGATTTCTTTTTCATTTGCAGGACACTTTTGGAATGCGGTATCATTTTATACAGAAGCCTCTTACCTCCACTTTCCTACCTTTCATGCGGAATTCAGTGCTGATATTTCCTTCTTTTTTAAAACCACGGCTTTATCTGGAGTTTTCCTAGAAAACCTTGGCATTAAAGACTTCATCCGACTGGAAATAAGCTGTAAGTTTTCTCATTTATGAATCTAATGTAACTGATCAACAGAAGTTTTAATCTTATCTTTTCCATAAGCAACTAGTATATATTTCAACCATCAAGTTAATCTCCCTGCGTATCTGTCAAATTAGCGATGGTAATTTCTAGTTTCTTCCTATAGTTTTTTTTTATTATTATTACCTAGCAGTATTTAAAGAGTCATCCTCTCTCTTCAAACTAGTGCATTCCCCAAATTCCCATAGATATTTATTTACAGTGTTCTTTATCTGATCCATGGGCATTTGTTACATCTTTTTAAGTTTTCACACCACTACAATCTCTATGGAAAGATGAGAACACTAGTATTCTGCATTCTGTTTATACTTAGGGTCAAATTTGTTGCTATACTTTTGTTCCGTAAGGTGCTTCCTGACTTATTTCCCATCATCAGGAGTAAGTGCCTACACAATCATTGTTTCTCTACCACTTTACCATGAACAGGGGTGGATCTAGTGAATTTTATGTCAGGATGTGGATAATTTTTTAACATTCCTTTTCCTATAAACAAAGTATATTCAGAAATAATCATGAAGTTAAATGAAAGGTAATAGAACTGCAGATGGAGAAATGTTTTATTAATGAAACTTTATATGTAATCATGCCAATAAAAATTCCAGGAGAAAAAGACAATACAATAAGTAATTTTAATCACCTTAATTAATTTTTTATATAAAAGGGAAAATACCTACATATTGATCTGTCACAAGAATAGTAATAACATTAAAATTTCTGTTTCTTAGGCTTGACTGATGCAAATTTGTGAATGATGTCATCAAAATTGATTTTCTTTGCACATTCATGTTCAAAAGAGAGCATAATGAGATTTATCCATTACTCTTCTCTCATACTTATACTTAATAAAGGGTACTTTTTATTAATTTTAAACTGCAAATATGTTGCACATTAAGCAATAGATATGTACATTTTAGGAACGATTGATTTTAAACATAATGCTAAATTTGATAGACATTCATGAAAATTCCATTTTACGATAAATTTCAGAAGCTGCAGTGCTTTCTATTTTTCACCATCGATGCTAGCAATTTCAAATATCTGCAAAATTAAGAAAAATATTCCCTAAAATACTTGTATTAGAAAATTCATCAGGGGTTACTATTCCATTTGGTCAAGCCTTACATATTTCCTAAGGACTTGGAAGTACTTAAGCTTTCTTGGACTTCCCTGGTGGCTTAGACTGTAAGGAATCCACCTGCAATGCAGGAGACCCAGGTTCAATCCCAGGGTTGTGAAGATCCTCTGGAGAAGGGAATGGCAACCCATTCCAGTATTCTTGCCTGGAGAATTCCATGAACATAGGAGCCTGGTGGACTACAGTCTATGGGGTTGCAAAGAGTGAGGCATGACTGAAAGATTAATACAAGCTCTCTTCAGGTGCAATTTGTGTTCACAGTCCTTGTGGTACTATATGTTCACCTATTTCAACAGTAGAGCTAAGTTAAACAATGATAGTACAGAAACTGTAAAAACAGAAAATCAAAACTTGAGTTCGTATTCTTAAAAACAAACATATATTTTAGTCTGCATGTTCAGGAGCCAATAATAAGTCAGAAGTTCTCTCTATTAACTTTCCTCTTGAATATAATATGTATTAAATGGTAAGCAATGTACTATTTGAACCTTACATATATATTATTAAAAAGTAATATCAACATCAGCATTAGTTACAAATTTTTTTCTTGGTGGAGGAATGTTTTATTGCTGGCATTATTTAGAATTACCGGTGTGTGGCAATAATAGAAAACACATCTTTTAGTTGCTCTTTCTAGTTTCCTGATTCTCTGCCTTCAGTGTATCCCCCCTTTTCTCATACACAAATTGGGCTTCTCCCACTATCTTGCCCTTATTAAAGTCATTACTAGGGAGATGTGTGCTTTTCATTAGGCGCCTCTTTTACCTGGACCCAGATGGATGTTTTCTTTGGTTTGACTGATGCAATTGACTGTATTACACTAGTAATATGACTATATGAAATACCCTTGGAAGCTTAAGTAATGTCTTAGCAACAGAAACTTAGAAATTTGAGCACTCCAGAGAAAGATACAAACATGCTGGCTGGAAGTGCTGGCTGGAAAAGATAGCTGAGGTCTCTGTACAAGTCTCCTGCAAAGCACAACACAGCTAAGTGTTTCTTCTGCAGTTACAGCACAGTACAAAAAAAAAAAGATCCCTCTTATTGGTAGTTTTAACCTCCTTTTACTCCAGTGATTTAAGCTGTTAATGGGAGGAAGCTTTTGAGGCTTTAGTGCAAAATAAGATCCGTCATATCTACCTTGGGCAAGTTCTAAATATCTGGAGTTGAGTGCCAAACATTTAATAACATGGATATAATAACCTCAATGTAAATTCAATAAAAATCAAGCCCTAAGGCCTTTTGATTCATTAAAGCAGCAGCAAATAGCATATTATCACAAGGTAATGAGCTATGATTTAGTATTAATTACATTTCAATGTCCGATTTGTTTGTACTTTCTGGTACTGTATTTTGTCTTTTAGATGATTCTTTCTTATGCTTTTTGTTTTACTATTATGCTGTACAAAACTATTTTAAATGCAAATGATATTAAATCTGATTTAAATTTAAAATCCAGTGATGTCATTGTTTGGTGTACACATTTCACCAGATCAGAGAACATGTTTTTTCAAACTAAGATTTTATGGAAACTTTTTCAAAGTACAAAGCCTCATATTTTCAAAATATCTTGTTTTATGATTATTATTTGCAAGGAAAAACAGGACTTACCAGGTGGCCCAGTGGTTAAGAACCTGCCTGCCAATACAGGGCAAATAGGTTCAATCTCTGGTCCAAGAAGATTCCATACGCAATGGGCCAGCTAATCCTGTGTACTACAACTACTGAGCCTGTGCTCTAGAACTGAGAGCTGCAACTACTGAAGCCCATGAGCCCTCGATTCTGTGCTCCACAACAAGAGAAGCTACCACAATGAGAAGCCTGCAGACTGCAACTAGAGAGTAGCCCCAGCTGCTCACTGCAACTGAAGAAAGCCTGAGCACAGCAATGAAGACCTGACTTAGCCAAAATACATAAATAAATAAATTTAAAAGGAAAAACAAACAAGCATTTCTTACTTACAGCTGCATTCATCTTATGTCTTTTTTTTTTTTTTTAATGTCCTCCTTCTGCTAGGCTATGCTTTTCTTGTGCTTTGAGAATCTTTTATCAAATAAGAAGGCTTTCTCATTTATTTATTTAATTTGGTTGTACCAGGTCTCAGTTTCCATATGTGGGATCTTCATGGCATCATGGGCGATTGTTAGCTGAGACCTTCAAACTCTTAGTTGCAACAGGACGGATCTTCGTCCCCTGACAAAGGATCTAACCCAGCCCCATGCATTGGGAGCAGAGAGTCTTAGACATTTGACCAGCAGGGAAATCTCCACTATATTTTTAATACAGATGGAATTTTCATCCCAGAGATTCTTCTACATGTCAAATTCTTAGAAAGAAACTAGCCTTCATAGTAGATTTCTCAGAGTAGATTTCTCTCTCCTCCCAAAGGAATGTTACTGTGTAACTATCTGAACAGAAGTTTTCAGAATTGATGTGTCCAAACTGTTGAACACTGAACAAGTTCGCATAAAATTCTCAATCTATTACCTTCTGAGTCACTTCCAACTAAAGACATTTCTATTTGGTAACCTTGAGATTAGTTTATACTCTGTGAAACAGAAGATACTTTATGTCCTCAAGTCTTAATGGATTTGTTTCAAATGAGACAAAAATAATAGCTATTTTGACAGTTAGCTCACAATTGCTGTGTGGGTAAAAATAGATATTTTGGGGTGTATGAGGGGAGCAGAAGAAAATGGCTGTTGAAAACAGTCTGGCATCATGAAAAGAGACTATTGTTGATAATGCAGTGTGGATTCTAATTTCTGTTTCTTGAACTCTAAACTGTGAGGAAATTCTTCATCTCTTTGTTGCTTACTTGTGCAAGATGGAATTGGTGGCACCCATATGCCAATCAAACACATTTGACTATACCAAAAAAAAAAAAAAATCACTCTGAACTGATGAACACAAGAATGGGAATTCACTGGTACCAGGGCCTGTGACTAAGTACAGAATTGGTGGGGTATTTTATTTCTGGTTAGATTCAGCAGTGAACAAACATTAGCAGTGGTCTAATGCATTTCTCTCCCAGCCTCTCACTTCCAAATATCTGTTATTATATCAGTTAAGTTTAGCTGTCTCTCAAGAGAGAGTCACATTTCAACTGGTAGGAAAACACTTTGCCAAATGTCAATACAATCCTCCACCTAAGAATCAATGCCTCTGGCCAGGAAAGTAAAATTTGCAGATTATTTTTGCCTGAGCCCCCACTATTACACCTGGCAGGAGTGCTAGCTGTCCCTAAAATTGTAGGGGAAAATTTTTATTTTTACTCTAAATATCTGAGTTCCTGACTCAGAACCTCATAGTAAAAGACAGAACAACAAGAGAAAAACAGAAATTTATTATCATGTATACCTCATGTATGGGTGGGGAATATCCAGAAAAAAAAAGGAGTAACTCAAAAGATGGCTTAGAACTTCAGCTCATATAGCATCTTGAAAGAATAGTCTGTGGAAAAACAATTGGATGCAGTTTAAGGATTCCAAAGATAGAGATAAAGGCTAGTTAGTAAAGTTTGTCATGTGGATTCTTCTGGTAGCATCTCCAGGCTGATAAGGTCTCACATTGTCGCCAGGTGATTAACTTTTGTCCTCTTGGTAGTGAGGGGAGAAGTGATGGACAGACAACTAAATCTATATCTGTATCTATGTCAGTATCTATAGCTATATATACATCTATGTCTGTGTCTATATATCTAGAATATTTATTTCTGGTTTTCAGATGTACTATATCAACAATATTGGCAATGGGATGCTGACCTGAAGATATAATACTGAGATCCTTAGAGAACAGTAATTGTTAACACTAATATTTTATACAAAGTACTTTTATACTAAATGGCTAATTATTTACTCTGATTAGACATAGTTCAGTTCAGTCACTCAGTCATGTCTGACTTTGTGACCCCATGAAATTCAGCACACCAGGCCTCCCTGTCCATCACCAACTCCCGGAGTCCACTCAAACCCATGTCCATTGAGTCAGTGATGCCATCCAACCATTCCATCCTCTGTCGTCCCCTTCTCTTCCTGCCCTAAATCTTTCCCAGGATCAAGGTCTTTTCAAATGAGTCAGCTCTTCGCATCAGATGACCAAATTGTTGGAGTTCCAGCTTCAAAATCACTCCTTCCAATGAACACCCAAGACTGATTTCCTTTAGGATGGACTGGTTGGATCTCCTTGCAGTCCAAGGGACTCTCAAGAGTCTTCTCCAACACCACAGTTCAAAAGCATCAATTCTTCAGTGCTCCAGCTTTCTTCACAGTCCCACTCTCACATCCATACATGACCACTGGAAAAACCATAGCCTTGAATAGACGGACCTCTGTTTGCAAAGTAATGTCTTTGCTTTTCAATATGCTATCTAGGTTGTTTATAACTTTCCTTCCAAGGATTAAGCAGTCTTTTAATTTCATGGCTGCAATCACCATCTGCAGTGATTTTGGAGCCAAAAAAAGTCAGCCATTGTTTCCACTGCTTCCCCATCTATTTGCCATGAAGTGATGGGACCAGATGCCAT
Source organism: Nanger dama (assembly GCA_917880005.1). Taxonomy (NCBI): domain Eukaryota; kingdom Metazoa; phylum Chordata; class Mammalia; order Artiodactyla; family Bovidae; genus Nanger; species Nanger dama. Next base: position 60,358,789 of record CAKJTW010000004.1, on the reverse strand, counting down.
GATCTTAGTTTTCTGAATGTTGAGCTTTAAGCCAACTTTTTCACTCTCCTCTTTCATCAAGAGGCTCTTTAGTTCTTCTTCACTTTCTGCCATAGTACTAAATGCTTTATGTTCATTATTTAATTTGCTTTCAAATTATCCTACGTATAATCATCAAGATATTATGTTTTACATTGTTTGACTCATAGTCCAAAATGCAGATGAGGACAGTAAGTCTTGAAATGGTAAATAACACATCCAAAGTCACCCAGTAAGATTCAGAATCCAAGATTCAATTCTCTGTTCATTTGAACAACTCCTTATTCTGCTTTGCAAAACTACCTCAAGGACCAAGAATGTTAGAAATAGAAAAATATAGCATTATTTTCCTTCTTGTTTTGAAGCTTAAGACATTCAGCAAGTCTTTAAACTGAAGGCAAAATTGTATGTGCTTTTTTTTTTTTCTGGAAGTTTGTTTGTCATCAGATTCTCAGAGAGTCCATGCCTCCAAAAATTTTTAACAATATTTCATTTCATTTATGGCTGTGAATACATGGGAGCTAAGAGAGATTGATAGACTACAGTAAGGTCTTGCATCTTCTTTATTCCATTATGGTCCCTGAGATGTCTCACATGCCTGACTTTAAGGACACAGATACGGTGTCACAGTTCAAGGAAGCGAGGGCTTTGTACAGAAGTTTAGATAGTTTTTCTAATTGTTTAGGAGTACTCGTCATTCAATTGCTCATGCTTATGGTACTTTCCTCCACTTGACATGCCCCTTCTTTGCCAGTCTTCTCTCAAGTACACCATGAGCTCATTTTGTTTCATTTGTCTCTGCTTAACACAAGCTTGGTTTGGTAAAAACCCACCCAAAAATTCAGGTAACTCCTTATCTTTATCTTGAACTATATGGTATAAATAATGAGGGAGGATATTTGTCAGACTGTTGGGAGGAGAGGCAGGAAGGTAAATTAATGATAGAGGCAGATGCTACCACACGGCCACCAGCTTTCCCATCTTGGGCCACTGGGCTATGTCTATTCCCCCAGAAAACAAGAGCTAGTTCATGTTGGTCTCAAGTGTCCAGTCCACCAAGTCACTAGCCAATGTTGGATGTATCACCATGTATTCACTTTTTATTTCATTCAGTTTTTTGAGGAACCTATATTATACTGATTTATATCCAGAGTTGACTGCCTAGGTAGGACTTGCATAGGTTTTTAGGATGGAAGATTTGTCACAGAACAAGTGGGTTAAAGAGTGAGCTCCAGAGACACATCACTGGGATTTAAATACCAACTCTGCCGACTCTGGGTTGGAGTAATTTATCAGCCATCTGTGGATCAGTTCCCTCCGTTCTCATAGGACTGTAATGAGTTGATAAATGAAAAATGCTTAGCAGAGTGCCTGGATCATGGTAAGCACTCTAAATGTTGACTATTATTATATTTCACTGATTCTTCCCTAGTTCTAGGAATGAGTTGAACATAGTTGATCTTTAGTAGTGACTTGAATAAAGTTAAATAATAATAATTTTAGATTTTTTTTAAAGACAATATCTTGATGTAAAATTTTAAAAAAATAAAATTGCAAAGTTGGATGTAGTATGTGCAATGTAACATTTTAATGAATGAATTATAGTTTGATGAAAGCTTCCTGTATACAAGGCCCCGTCCTAGGTTCTGGTTTTCCAATAAATGAGGTATTCATCTGGAGTTTGCAGACTAGCTGGGAGACAGACCATAAACAGATCATTATACAACAGAGGGATAAATGTTGAAGTAGAGATAAGCACAGTCTGGAAACATAACATGGAGTTAAGGATGGCAGCGCGTGGAGAGATGACAGAGCTGTGCAGCCAGCCCTCCACAGAGATGTGCTGTCTGTGTGGAACTTAATATCCACAAGATCAGCTTTGCAGAAAGGCTTTTAGCAAAATCTTTAGCAGCCTTTCCCATCAGTTGCACCAGTCCTTACCTGTGTTTTTAAAGAGAAATGCATTTATCTTCACCCTCTCAGTAATTGTTTATTTGGTCTCTGGATGAGCAGAGCTTCAAGGTGGCACTGGTGGCCTGATAAGAAACAGGAAATGGCTCAGTGGGACAACTTTGTTCTTATTTAATCTTTTCATTGTTTAATCAGGTTTGCTCCCTTCAATTCTGTTTCCTTTAATGCATAGGTTTATGAGGCAAAAACGATTGATCTGGGTTGATGAATCATGTTGATAACAATAATTATTATTGTTGAGTTCATCCTACATGTCAGGCACAGTTCTAGCAACTTTGTCAGGTTGAATTTATAAACAATCTGATAACTAGTTAATATTTTATTCTCATTTTACAAAGGAGAAGACTAAGTGATAATGTTCTCATTTTACAAAGAAGACTAAGAGGTAATGAGCTTGAAAACTTGCCTTAGGTTATGATGGCTCCAGAGTCTATTTCTCAAATCCCATTAAAAAATATTTTTTCATTTGTTTATAATTTGTCTTGCTGGGTCTTCATTGTGTGGAGTGGACTTCTTACTGGGGTAGCCTCTCGTGGTGGAGCACGGGCTTCGGTAGCTGTGGCTCACAGGCTCTAGAGCACTGGCTCAGTAGTCGTGTTGCACAGGTTTAGTTGTCCCATGGCATGTGGGGTCTTCCCAGAGAAGTAATCAAACTCCTGTCCCCTGCATTAGCAGGCAGATTATTAACCGCAAGACCACTAGGGAAGCCCTCAAATCTCATTTTGAACTTTTTTTCTTATTGCCTCTCTTTGGGGTCTTTCACCAAGAGGCAAAGTCAAATTATCTGCTATTTGAAATCCGCATATTGAAATATTCTTTATCAAGGTATGCTTTCTATTAATATTTAAAGGTTGAGGAAGGTAGGATTCAGGGTGATGTGTGACCTTTGGTATTGCTGAAAATTCAGATCTGTTAGTTGATGATCTTGTCAAAGAAATACACATATCCTATTTTGGGAGTAAAAAGGAGGGACCGTCAAAAGGTTCTGAGAAGAAAGGAAGGTCTGGAATATGAAGGTTCCTGTTCCTGAAAGGGGACTGTCTTCCCCTCAAATTCAATTTATTATTTGCTTCTCCACATCCTTCAGATGTAGATTTCTTACATAATAACAGAAAATATAAGACGATATATTAGAGAAAAATGATGAAGATTTTAATTACTGAGTAATCTTTGAGCAAATTATTTCTACTTTCATTTTCTTACCCATAAAATGGAAATTAAAAATGATACTTTTTTCATAGAGTTGTTCTGAGGATTCAAATGAGAGTATCTATGGTCTCTGCTTAGAAAAGTGCTCAGCAGAGTTCACTGTATGTACTGTGCTGCTGCTGCTGCTGCTTCTTGTTTTTCAGGGATGATAGTAACATTGTCACCACCACCAAAACCTCTACCACCACCACCATCCTCACCAGTATGACCATCACCACCATCCTTTCAACCATCATCTCCCCTGTCATCACCACCACCACCATCCTCACCAGTATGACCATCACCACTATCCTCACCATCATTACCGCCACCTCTGCCACCAACATGGCCACCACTATTATCTTCCTATCATCATCATCATCATCGGTAGCGTTATACCCAACAGCTGCTTCTTGTCCTGTACAATAAGCAGATTATTTTAGAAGGGTAGACAGAGTCATGAAAAAAAATCCCTGTGTCGGGAGTTGAGGGGGAGACTTGTATTTGACCTAGATACTACCATTTCCAGCGATGCAGATAAGGCACTTAAAATTTCTGAGCCTCATTTGGAGAAAAAAATTCAGGGATAGCATGAATGCTTGTATCATATGTATTAAAAATAATACATTACAGAATAATATATAATACATAAAATAATGTTATAAATATATGAAATGAACTACTATAATACACATAATGAATAAGCAAAGCAGTGGACTTTCCAGAGTGTGTTCTCTCTGCAGGACGGTGTCTCCTTAGCTAACCCAGGATCTATAGCTATCTATGAGCACACAACTGAAGTCAGAACAGATGCGGAAAGTCTAGCACCTTGGCACTAGTGTATTTTATCAGATTGGCATCAGTGGCCCTGGTCCCTATTCTATTTCCTGAATTTTCACAATGAGAACCAATGAGGGAAAAAGATGAAGCTTGGGATTTAGTAGTTGGTAGTTATTACTATCAATGGAAATTTCAATACTGCAGGGATTTTAACTGAAGTCCTCCCTACCTAGCACTTATAATCATTTTACCATTCGCTCAGAATATGCTTTTGTCCTAAATGCACCAACAACTCCCTTCATCTTTCTACCTGTTTCTATTTTTGGTTTCAGCTCCTTCTGAGATCACTTTTGCCATTGATGTTGGGAATGGCCCCATAGAGCTCATAGTCCAGTCTCCTTCTTCTCTGAATGACAACCAATGGCATTACGTCCGAGCAGAGAGGAACCTCAAGGAGACCTCGCTCCAAGTGGACAACCTCCCGAGGATGACCAGGGAGACCTCAGAAGAGGGCCATTTCCGGTTACATCTCAACAGCCAGCTGTTTGTAGGTAGGGGACATCTTAAGGTGCCCTTTGTGCTAAAAATCCCTACATGACCACAGTAGAATTGGGCTCAAAGAGTATTACTATTTTATTTTAGACCTGAGAAATGATTATACTATTTCATAAAGCATTCATAATTACAGATGTAATTTTACAAATTCTTCCTTTCTAGATTCATTAGCTTCAAGAATGAAAGATTGCCATCACTTAGCAAAGTCTTTGGGGCCCTCAAACTCTTTTTGTGTCTTTTCTCCTTGTTCATATTCTATCTTTAGATGTCTAGGGACTCCTATTATTTTTCACCCTTGTAATCAAAATATATTCTCAGAAAAGGAGTGTAAGCTATTTAAACCTTTTCGGATGTTGACTTTTTCAGTGGGCTACAATTCACCTTTCTTAGTGACACCTAACTCCTGATGATCTTTGATAACCGTGTAATGTTATGTGTTACAGCATCTTCAAGGGATTTAGGGAATCAACAATATGGCAGGGGAGGGAACTACTGGTTTTTAAGTTAAGAGCTTCTTTAATACTCCCAGAAATTACATCCCTTAGGTGGCTGCCTGATACTTGCACAGAAAAATAGCTTGGTCCCCAAGCATACATCTCTCCACTGATCACTCCCTCCTTGAGACTCAGAATCAGCCTTTAGATAAGTTGCTCATCTGAGCTGACTGCCACTGCTGGCAATAGGGCCTGGGGGCTCAAACATCGTTCACTGAGTCTTTCATTCATTCTTTCCATAAATATTGTTAGTACCAAAAACACATCTGGTTGCCAGGGGCCAGTGTGAAAAATACTGCCCCGGTTCCTGTTGGATGGTGGGAACTGAAAAATGACTTATGCAATAAAACATCTTTTAAGTGCTCACTGTATATGTGTGTGTGTGTGTGTGTGTGTGTGTGCGCACACGCGTGTGCATTGTGGGAGATAGAAATAGAGAGAATTTCACCACATTAGTCCAGATAAGAAAAGAAAGGTTCACATTATTGCTATAATTTAGGAGGGATTCTTTGAAACTAGATTGAGCAAGGCATATATAGGCTTAAAGTACAAAACAGAGCTGTAAATGTTAGGTATATTGTACTATTGTCAAAGCCAAGACACTGCTCTTATCTGAAACTTGAAGTTCAGATGCTTAGAACAGTAGTACCAATAAGTTCCAAAATTTGCCAGTATACCCAGATTTAAGTTTCTTTCCTTATGTATTTTATCATCTCACACTATATAGCTTTACTGCTAGTAATGAACTGTCATCAGCTATCAATGGGTGTATCTTGATTGCTTTCTTGAAATCTAGGTCTGTGCAACTTTTAACTCTGAGGAAAGTTGTCCCTAAGAACATACAAACTAAAAGAAAAGAAGTAACAGAATATGTAATCTGTCTTTCCAACAGTAATCATATTTCTTTCTTCATCTATCGTGTTTTACATATTCAACAGAAGCTAAAACATAAGTGATTAAGAACAGTTTTATGAATGATGATGAAAAAGCATTCACTTAATTAACCTACATAAGTGATATGATTTACTATTAAAATGTATTTTTAAATTTATATTGATGTCTTAATTCTATTTAAACATAACATTTTATTGCTCTGAATAAGTTTGCTAGTCATCAAGATTTAATGTCTTTTTGGCATAATCAATTCAAGTACTTTGCAATTTTCATAAATTATATTCCGTGCCAAAGTTTAATTTATCTTCAGACTATATTGATGAATCTTTCTGGTTGAAAGGTATGTGTAAAGATGGAATTTTTCAATCCCTTCATGCAAATTTCATGTAGTTATGAAATTATCATACAGCTTGAAAATGTGACAAACTTTGTGCAAGTGGAAAGTGAAAAGAGGCAGCTGTGTTTCTTCCAGGTTTTAATCTCTAGACATTTCTTTTAAATTGATCACAAATTCAGTGAATAAGAGCTTGTCTATGGGTCTGGAAGAGACACCTTGCTCGAGCTGCTGCCAAAGTCAGCTACAGCAAGAGCACCTGCTTCTGTTATGTTTCTTTCTAATAAGTTCCATCTCAGATGTTACTCTGCTTTACTGAATTTGGCTTAATGTACGTGAAGAAGAAAAATGCCATTGGAGGTCATTTTAGTCTATTGGTTTGAATTTTGCTGTTTAATGTTCAGTCTGCTTAGAAATGTTGGGTGGCAAAAAAAAAAACAAAACACACAACTGAAGTCCTGATATTTCCATTTTGTATGGTTCAGTGGTTAAAAAAAAAAAGAATCTCTACTTAGCTAGAGCAGCCAAAATGATGAATTGCATTCTCTATCATTCAGAAATTTTGCCAATGGATTTTTATACTTGCTAGGCAGAAAAACTATGATTGCTGTGTGCTTTTTTAATTTTTAAAAATGAGTATAGTTGAATTACAATGTCATGTTAGTTTCAAGTGTATAGCAAAGTGACACCATTCTGCATATCCATATAGGCATTCTTTTTCAGATTCTTTTCTGAATATAGGTTATTACAAAATATTGAGTATAAGTCTCTGGTGCTATATAGTAGGTCCTTGTTGGTTATCAGTTGGTTAACTGGATAGATTGAATGTGACGGTACTTGAATATTCATTTGGATATGTCTGTCTAGACACCTTTAACTATTGAAGGATTTTTCAATCAAAACAGACTGTCGTTCAGCATGGTAATCACTGGTATTGCTGTTGTGACCGTGAGAGCTTCCTAAGTACAAGACTGAATTTTATAGAATAGACGCACGACTTAGCAATGCTCCTGTCATTGGAATGTGAAATGCTGAAGTGCTGATACCCAAGTCAATGCATGCTGGATTCCCAGATTCAATATTGTAACTGCAGACTGGTCAGGAAGCAACAGTTAGAACTGGACATGGAACCTCATTGTGGTCTTGATTTGCATTTCTCTGATAATGAGTGATGTTGAGCATCTTTTCATGTCTTTGTTAGCCATCCGTATGTCTTTTTGGAGAAATGCCTATTTAGTTCTTTGGCCCAATTTTTGATTGGATCATTTATTTTTCTGGAGTTGAGCTACATAAGTGGCTTGTATATTTTTGAGATTAGTTGTTTGTCAGTTGCTTCATTTGCTATTGTTTTCTCCCATTCAGAAGGCTGTCTTTTCACCTTGCTTATAGTTTCCTTTGTTGTGCAGAAGCTTTTAATTTTAATTAGATCCCATTTGTTTATTTTTGCTTTTATTTCCAGTATACTGGGAGGTGGATCATAGAGGATCCTGCTGTGATTTATGTCAGAGAGTGTTTTGCCTATGTTCTACTCTAGGAGTTTTATAGTTTCTGGTCTTACATTTAGATCTTTAATCCATTTTGAGTTTATTTTTGTGTACAGTGTTAGAAACAGGTCTAGTTTCATTCTTTTACAAGTGGTTGACCAGTTTTCCCAGCACCACCTGTTAAAGAGACTGTCTTTACTCCATTGTATATTCTTGCCTCCTTTGTCGAAGATAAGGTGCCCATAGGTGCATGGATTTATCTCAGGGCTTTCTATTTTGTTCCATTGATCTATATTTCTGTCTTTGTGCCAGTGCCATACTGTCTTAATGACTGTGGCTTTGTAGTAGAGCCTGAAGTCAGGCAAGTTGATTCCTCCAGTTCCATTCTTCTTTCTCAAGATTGCTTTGGCTATTCGAGGTTTTTTGTATTTCCATACAAATCTTGAGATTATTTGTTCTAGTTCTGTGAAAAATACTGCTGGTAGCTTGATAGGGAGTGCTTTGAATCTGTAGATTGCTTTGGGTAGTATACTCATTTTCACTATATTGACTCTTCCGATCCATGAACATGGTATATTTCTCCATCTATTAGTGTCCTCTTTGATTTCTTTCATCAGTGTTATATAGTTTTCGATATATAGGTCTTTAGTTTCTTTAGGTAGGTATATTCCTAAGTATTTTACTCTTTTCATTGCAATGGTGAATGGAATTGTTTCTTTAACTTTTTTTCCTACTTTCTCATTATTAGTGTATAGGAATGCAAGGGATTTCTGAGTGTTGATTTTATATCCTGCAACTTTACTATATTCATTGATTAACTCTAGTAATTTTCTGGTCGAGTCTTCAGGATTTTCTATGTAGAGGATCATGTCATCTGCAAAACAGAATTTTATTTCTTCTTTTCCAATTTGAATTTCTTTTATCTCTTTTTCTGCTCTGATTACTGTGGCCAAAACTTCCAGAACTATATTGAATAGTAGTGGTAAAAGTGGACACCCTTGTCTTGTTCCTGACTTTAGGGGAAATGCTTTCAATTTTTCACCATTGAGGATAATGTTTGCTGTGGGTTTGTCATATATAGCTTTTATTATGTTGAGGTATGTTCCTTCTATTCCTGCTTTCTGGAGAGTTTTTATCATAAATGGATGTTGAATTTTGTCAAAGGCCTTCTCTGCATCTATTGAAATAATCATATGATTTTTATTTTTCAGTTTGTTAATGTGGTGAATTACATTGATTGATTTGTGGATATTGAAGAATCCTTGCATCCCTGGGATAAAGCCCACTTGGTCATGGTGTACGATCTTTTTAATGTGTTGTTGGATTCTGATTGCTAGAATTTTGTTAAGGATTTTGAATCTATGTTCATCAGTGATATTGGCCTGTAGTTTTCTTTTTTTGTGGCGTCTTTGTCAGGTTTTGGTATTAGGGTGATGGTGGCCTCACAATGAAGTACTATTTCACACCAGTCAGAATGGCTGTGATCCAAAAGTGTACAAGCAATACATGCTGGAGAGGATGTGGAGAAAAGGGAACCCTCTTACACTGCTGGTGGGAATGCAAACTAGTACAGCCATTATGGAAAACAGTATGGAGATTCCTTAAAAAATTGCAAATAGAACTGCCTTATGACCCAGCAATCCCCCTGCTGGGCATACACACCAAGGAAACCAGAATTGAAAGAGACACATGTACCTCAGTGTTCATTGCAGCATTGTTTATAATAGCCAGGACATGGAAACAACCTAGATGTCCATCAGCAGATGAATGGATAAGAAAGCTGTGGTACATATACACGATGGAGTATTACTCAGCCCTTAAAAAGAATAAATTTGAATCAGTTCTAATGGGATGGATGAAACTGGAGCCGATTATACAGAGTGAAGTAAGCCAGAAAGAAAAACACCAGTACAGTATACTGACATATATATATATGGAATTTAGAAAGATAGTAATGATGACCCTGTATGTGAGACAACAAAAAAGACACAGAGGTGTAGAATGGACTTTTGGCCTCTGAGGGAGAGGGAGAGGGAGAGGGTGGGATGATTTGGGAGACTGGCATAGAAACATGTATACTATCATACAAGAAATGAAGCACCAGTTTCGTTTCACCAGTACAGGATACAGGATGCTTGGGGCTGGTGCACAGGTTGATCCAGAGAGATGATATGGGGTGGGAGGTGGGAGGGGCTTCAGCATTGGGAGATCGTGGACACCTGTGGCTGATTCATGTCAATGTATGGCAAAACCAATACAGTATTGTAACGTAGAATAAAGTATTAAAAAAAAGTATTAAAAAACAACAAAAAAGAACTGGACATGGAACAACATACTGGTTCCAAATAGGAAAAGGAGTATGTCAAGACTGTATATTGTCACCCTACTTATTTAACTTAAATGCAGAGTACATCATGAGAAATGCTGGACTGGAAGAAACACAAGCTGGAATCAAGATTTCCAGGAGAAATATCAATAACCTCAAATATGCAGATGACACCACCCTTATGGCAGAAAGTGAAGAGGAGCTAAAAAGCCTCTTGATGAAAGTGAAAGAGGAGAGCGAAAAAGTTGGCTTAAAGCTCAACATTCAGAAAACAAAGATCATGGCATCTGGTCCTATCACTTCATGGGAACTAGATGGGGAAACAGTGTCAGACTTTATTTTCTTGGGCTCCAAAATCACTGCAGATGGTGACTGCAGCCATGAAATTAGAAGACGCTTACTCCTTGGAAGAAAAGTTATGACCAACCTAGATAGCATGTTGAAAAACAGAGACATTACTTTGCCAGCAAAGGTCCTTCTAGTCAAGGATATGGTTTTTCCTGTGGTCATGTATGGATGTCAGAGTTGGACTGTGAAGAAAGCTGAGTGTTGAAGAATTGATGCTTTTGAACTGTGGTGTTGGAGAAGACTCTTGAGAGTCCCTTGGACTTAAAGGAGATCCAACCAGTCCATTCTGAAGGAGATCAGCCCTGGGATTTCTTTGGAGGGGAATGATGCTGAAGCTGAAACTTCAGTAGTTTGGACACCTCGTGTGAAGATTCACTCATTGGAAAAGACTCTGATGCTGGGAGGGATGGGGGCAGGAGGATAAGGGGACAACAGAGGATGAGATGGCTGGATGGCATCACTGACTTGATGGATGTGAGTCTGAGTGAACTCTGGGAGTTGGTGATGGACAGGGAGGCCTGGCATGTTGCAATTCATGGGGTTGCAAAGAGTGGGACACGACTGAGTGACTTAGCTGAACTGAACTGAGACTTTTATTTCCCTGGTAGTTAGGGACAGTTGCAACCAGGCCATTTCAGTGGTGGCATTTTTTGAATTTAGTAGGAGAAATTTCATAACATGAGCTTTTGAGATGAACGCTGCAAGCTTGGGATTGTTTCAGCTTTAAACCCTTGGCTGCATAATCCCCTCTTTTGCTATTCCTTACTCCTCTGTCAATGGGATTCTCTAGGTAACACTGGAGAATCTCATGGACAGAGGAGCCTGGTGGGCTACAGTCCATAGGGTTGCAAAGAGTTGGACACGACTGAGTGACTTAGCATGTATGTGCTAGCTTTTCAAGTTAATATGAGGATGAGGCAAGATAAATCTAAGAAGTATCATCTTTTACTAAAAATGAAACCGAGATCTAGGTGTGAACTCCAGGTCAATTTCTATCAGATCTTGGGACACTAGTAGGAAAGGAACTAGCCTAAATGGACTCATTGTCTTTATTTGCAGAATGAAATTGATGAGTATGGTAATGAAACTCCTACAACTCGTGGATATGCTATCATCTCCATGTGTATGTTAGACATGACAATTATCCTTACCCTCAAGCCTGTGTGTATGTAGCAGCAAGGAAAATATCTCATTGTCCCCAAATCTGACATCTCATCTTTCCCAATATGTTGGAATTATAGACTAGACACTGTAGAGCTGTGATACTGAGTCTTATTTTGTGTTACTTTACTTTCTTCTTACCTTTTTGGCCTTTCATGAACCTTTGTGTTTTTTAGTTCCTTTTTTTTTTTTTTGGCTCAGCTGCTTTATTTGTATCAAAATAAACTGAAGTAACTCCCACTTAGAACTCCTTGGGGAAAATATCACATTGACTTGATAAATCATAAAGTTGCAGAGTCTCGCCCTGCCCCTCTGTGCTGTGCCTGCTTCCACACCAGTTGGGAATTATTATTCCTATTTTCAGATGAAGCATGTCAAACTTGGTAAGGTCAGTGGTGAAGGCAGGCAAAGCAGTGCTCATTTGCTCTGTGCCGTGACACGCCATGGTGCCAGAGTCTCTCTGTGGAATAGTTACTTATATTTACTCTTGAGAGTGCCCCACAAGGATAGCTTTCCTGACACAGGCCAGAAGAGTTTTCTATCAGAAAAGATAGAGGAGATATACATCCTTTTCACATTAAGGAAGATCTAGAAAATCACCTTTAAGCGTATTTGTTACACAAAGCCATTGTTGCGGGAGGATGTCAATGGTGAAAAGTGAAGATATCATTGTCTTTCTACATTCTATACTTTCTGATGATAAGGTCTGATTTATCAAAAGTTTTTGCAAAGCTAAATATGTCAAGTATGCTTGAATCATTTTAGCAAAAATATTAATACAAGATTTCTACTATTTCTTGCAATGGTTCAGTAAGAGGAGGTGCCCTGATTCATTTAAGAAGTTTATAGCAGACCTCAGTACACCAGCAGGCAAGTCCCATGAATGCTTTGCTTCCTCAGTGCTTCTACGATAGAGAAAAAAACAAGAGCCACCTGCTTCCTCTTGCACTTTTTCTTCCCCAACACCATATATGCTTCACAAAAGTCATATTCTTAGAACTTGAACATATTTTTAAAAACACTAGTCCTTTTTATTTACGGAGAAGTAAATGATTGAATGACTCTTCCAGTGACTTCCCTGGCAGTCCAATGGTTAAGACACTGCACTTCTAATGCATGGAGCAGGGGATCAATCTCTGGTTGGTGAACTAAGATCCTGAATGCTGTGCAGCACAACAAAAAGGGAAAAAGAAACAAACCAAAAAGCAAATGATTCCTTCCACTATATGATGTCTCATTTTGAAGTTGTTGATCATTATTAAATCTACCCTGAAGCCCATGTTAGTTTTTTCTGCTCCTAATATTCCAAAACCCTTTTGGAAATGTTTATCAACAATCTCTGAAACTTTAACTGAAGCTCATTTTGTCACATACTGGCCACATTAGATTGTTAATGGGCCATTGATGGAAAATGTAGACTTTTCTTATTGAGTTTCACTGTTTAAATTTTTAACTCTGCCTTTGAGAAAACATATCTCAAAGCATACCATCTTTTTCTTTTTTTTTTAAGAGAAGTACAACATGGCATCATTTTTCTCAGGCAGCCCAGGGAGAAAAGCCCTGAGATTTGGACCACAACAAGAACTCAATGATTGAAGCGGTCATTCCAATTACCTTGGCACCTCCGGTCATCAAAAGCTGTAACTCAGTAAACAAAACATTAATACAGAACTGTTTACGTGGAGCCAGAGTGATAGTTATAAAAAGAAACTCAAGCCAGACCTTTCTGAGAAAGAAAACAGTACTCTCTGGACATTCAAGGACCTAAACTGAGGGAAATGAGAAGCTGCTTGTCTTTTCCAAAGCCAAGATGCTATTGAGCTTATGTAACTAGGACTTCGTGGAACTTCAGTTTAGAAAAGAATGGACCCAGCCAGGCATGCTGATGCTGCAGTGCTGCCTATAACTTGTTTCGTATTTGCAAGGCTCTGGCAACAAAGCTGATGACTAAGAAGAGGAGAGAAGAAAGCCTCGGAGGAGAGTGATGGAGCAGAAGAAGACATCATCAAACCCTCTGAACATGTGACTGGCAGATTTACACTCTAGTCTCATTGTAGTACCAAATTTCTTCTGATTCAGAGAGAAAAAAATTTGGCATCAGCGCCACTTGTGTTGGGGAAGGCAATTCTGTAGGAGAGGTGAAAAGTGCCATGTTTTATTTAATTCAATTTCTTGCTTCATCATCCATGTCTCAGCCTAAAGATTAAGGGTCATCTCAGGCCCCATCTGTGATGTGTAGAGAGGCTGAGGAATCTGAAGTAGGCAGTCTCTAGGATGTGCTGCCCAGGTACCCATTCAAGAAGGCTCTGCCACTGGGAGTGCTGTTGTAAGACAGTCTTTCTCTGTCTGGCGTTTCAGGTACTGCACCTGCTGCCGAGATACACCCAGACAATAGTCAATTGACTCCAGAATACAAAGACCAACCATTTTGGCCCAAGGAAGCAAATCTCTGATCGATTTTTCTTGCTCCACCACTCTCCATGGGGCTGTTCTAGATGGTCAGACCTGTCCCAGAGCTCACTTCTCTGCCCATTTATGCTTCTTTCTCCTCTGGATTAAAGATGTGGTTCCTAAAGTTTCCCCCTACAAAACACCATGCCTCTTTAATTTCATCTCAAACCTATTTGGTGGAGAATCCTAGCAGTGGCAGAATGACATGGATTTATTGTGCAAAATATACACAGAGGCACACATACACACTTTTTAAAATCAAAATAATTGTCTTTGATTTAAGAAATTTACCTTTCATTCCTCCCAAGCATTAGCCATAAAATATTGCCTACTCTTCTCCCATTTTCTTCTTAAAAGCACACTTTAAATTTAATGGGTTCCTTAGAGTCAAGTTGTGTTGTTGTGATTCATACTCTCTCTTATTTTTGGTGGCCTGGCATGTGGAATCTTAATTACTGGACCAGGAATTGAACCCACATCTCCTGCATTGGAATCAGAGTCTTAACCATGGGACTACCAAAGAAGTCCCTGGCTCATAATCTTCCAATGGTCTTTTCCCTCAAACTAGGATGTGTTTGAGTTTGAGTTTCTCTGAAACTACCCTCAGTTTACCCGGCAGACTCCTCTTCATTGATGATGCAAAAAACTAAAAAGTTCTTTAAATATCTTATTATCATTATTTGTCCCAGGTATTATGTGTTGTGGGGTTAGATCTTTCTGTAACCGTTTCATACTTTCTAATGATGAACAGCACCATTTTAACGAATACTAGTTGTATGTGTTAAAATCGAATCTTCCAAACGCTAAAATCATGAGTCTCAGGCAAATAGAAAATAAATATGTGTCTAAGATTTTATTTCACTCATTAATTAATGAGGAAGCCGTTAAGATGTCATGACTAGTTCAGAGAATATCTAAAAAGCTAGGATATGGTGTGGGGAATTTAACAACAAAGAGAGGATAAAGTTGTGAGATTAGATATGAAGCTCTTGCTCACCATGCCATCTTTGGAGGTATCGTTACATTGGAAAGAAATTACCTGCATCTCCACTGGACAAATATCATCGATGATTTTTTGTTTTATTTCCAAGTTTTAACTTATTTTTACTGATAGAGAGTTGATGATGTGTCCCTAGTCACATGGCAGCCACCACTTCCACAAAGGAAGCTGGAATAAGAAAGAACCCCAAAGTGATTACTGCACAACTGCATCAAAATGTCACAGCGATGTTGGTATATTGGATTGTGAGAACTGTTTGTCATGAATTGCCCTTGCTCCTATTCTTTTAGTGAATTGTAGGCTCCTTTTGTATTTCAAGGTCTCCTGGGCTTAGCCATAAAATCACACTGGGGTGGTTGGAACTAGTAGGGAAAATTCTTAAAGCTTATAATTGCAGACTTAACTTTATTGCCTTATTTCTTTGAATGGGCCTATGGTTCAACTTTTGAGATAATCTCTGTTCTCAGCAGGGTCTCCCTGGAGAAAACTAATCAGAGTGATTTCCAGGGGCCCTAACATCCAGGAACCCCAAAACTGCTGTCAGTCAGGTAATGACTTGGCCTGGCAGCCAGCCTGGAAGAAGTAAATAGCTTCTCTGGCTGACTCTAGAAAAGACTTGAGGCTCATATTGCTATTGCAAAAGTTGGTTTAAGGCTGTTTTTGATAGTGACTTTACTGGTGATACTTCATCTTTAAAAGCTGTGGCAAAAGGAAGCACAGTGAGGGGTGAATTGGCTCTCCTTTTTATGAGATGGGAGATGATCCTTTTAGTCAGAATGGCTCTCATTGCAATTCCAGATTCTGATTAGGATTATGGTGGACTTTCCTGCGTCATCGTCTTCTTTTTAAAATCATTTGAAAGAACATTTTTTACTTTTTTAATTTAAATTTATTTTCTAATAGAGTATAGTTGATTGACAATCGTGTTATTTTCAGGTGTACAGCAAAGTGATTCAGTTATACATATACATATGTGCACTCTTTTTAAGATTTTTTCCCGTGTAGATTATTACACTGTATTAAGTAAAGTTCCTTGTGCTACACAGTAGGTCCTTGTTGGTTATCTGTTTCACACATCGCCATTATCGTTTAGTCAGTCACTCAGTTTTGTACAACGCTTTAAGACCCTGTGGACCACAGCCAGCCAGGCTCCAATGTCCATGGAATTCTCCAGGGAAGAATACTGGAGTGGGTTGCCATGCCCTTCTCCAGTTTTACATATAGTAGTGTGTATATGTTAATCCCAACCTCCTAATTTGTCCCTCCCCCTCCCCTCAATGGTAACCATAATTCTGTTTCCTTGTCTGTGTGTCTATTTTTGTTTTTTTTTTTAAATAAGCTCATTTCTGTCATTTTTTCCAAATTCCATGGGTCAGTGATATCATATGGTATTTGTCCTCTCTCTCTGACTTACCTCACCTGGTATGACAGTCTCCAAGTCCATTCATGTTGCTGCAGATGCCTGCCCCATCAAATGATATTCTCTCAGGGGTATCTCCAGATGAGATGCAAAACTATACTTCAGAGAATTATTTGGGAAGGCAGTTGGACCACTAAATCAACCACCTAGAACTGTGTTGGGAGTTGTCTCTACTGCTCCACAATTCTGTGAGCAACAGAAACAGGAATAATTCAAGTGCTTGTTAGTTTCTTTCTCCTTACCCTGAATTATAAATAATAACTACATGGGGATTTCCATAGAATACCCATAAACCACTCTACTGGGCAAAATATTGTGCCTTGTCAAACTGCTAAAAAGAAAGCAAATGCTTATTTTTGGCTTGTGGTCTTGGGAAAAAAAAAAAAAAGACTTTACAAAAAACCAAGATGAATATTACATATGCACTCCAATCCACACCCCAGCCACAAACATGCTGATTCTGGAGAAAGATGTTCGCTAATGTCTAAATAACACATAGATTAATAAAGGATTTTTACAGATATACATAATTCTAGATATAGCGAGGTGGTTTGTTTTTGAAACTTGAAATAATTTTTAAATTACTCAAAAAGATTGGAAAAATTATGCAAATACACATAATAAATGAAAAATAATTTTAAATTATTCAGTCAATACACAAATACATGTTTGCTATAAAATTATTCAATAATAATCCTAGTGCTGTTCCTAGAGACAACTGATATTAGGCCACGGTGATACTTTCCTGGCCTCATTCAAGGCGGTCACATACATTTAGGTACACTAGGGAAGCATCGTGCAGTATTATTATTTTTGTATTTACAGAAGCAGGGCTTCCCTGGTGGCTCAAACAGTAAAGAATCTGCCTGCAATGCAGGAGACCTCAGTTACATTCCTGAGTTGGGACGATCCACTGACGAAGGGAATGACAACCTACTCTGATATTCTTGCCTAGAGAATTCCATGGACAGAATAGCCCTAGCAGGCTACAGTCATGGTGTGGCAAACAGTTAGACACAACTGAGTAACGAACACTTTCACTGTTTTCACTTTTTTTTTCTTTTTACATAAGCAGTATACTTATATGCATTATACCACAGTGTGCTTCCTCGTTGTTGTTTTTTTGTGTATTTTTGCTTAATATATGCCATGGGAAAAATAGCATGTCAGTATAAATCGCATATGATTTTAAATTGCTATATTGTATTTTACTAATATTTTTAGTTTTTGTTTTTATGTTATTGTTTTGTTTGCTGCTATTTTTATGTCTTTATTTCATCTGGAATTCGTTTGAAGTAGTATTGTAACTTTATTTTCCAAAATATTATTTCTATCTCCATTTATTTCACGGTTCTTTTTCTCCCTAGCTACTTAGAATATATATATATCTCTCTATATATATACAGAATGTGTTTCTGAAATGGATAACCAACAAAAACATATTGTATAGCACATTTAACTCTGCTCAATGTTATGTGCCAGTCTGGATGGATGGGGGTTTGAGGGGAAATGGACATGTATATGTATGGGTTGAGTCCCTTCACAGTTCACCCAAAAATATCACAACATTGTTATTGCATATACCCCATTGCAAATGTTTTTACTATTGAAAAATTTAAAATAAAAAGACATTGAAAAAGAAAAAAATATGTTTCTAAACTTCCTGCTGTTTTATTTATGTAGTTTTCTTTCTAGGTCTTGTTTCAACATCATACTTATAGGGTATATTTTAATATTGAATAGAACATCCCTCTCTGCTCTGCCCCTCCCCCCACCCACACAAGGATAGATGATTCCTTTTCAACACTCTGTTAACTATTAATAATTAATTTTTTATGGTTCTTAGAATTTGCTTTTCATGTTATATGAAAATAATTTTTATTGGGTCATTCTCTGGGATTTTATTGCATTAAAGAGAATAACTATACATTCCTAAATTATATCAAAGCATGTTCCATCTATTCTAAATGAGTCAAGGATGGAGTTTCATAACACTGTACAAGATGGGAAGATCAAAACCATCCCCAAGAAAAAGAAATGAAAAAGGCAAATGGTTGTCTGAGGAGGCTTGATAAATAGCTGAGAAAAGAAGAGAAGTAAAAGCAAAGGAGAAAGAAAAATATACACCCAACTAAATGCAGAGTTCTAAAGAATAGCAAGAAAAGATAAAAGGCCTTCTTAAGAGAACAATTTAAAGAAATAGAGAAGAATAATAGGTGAGAAAGAGTAGACCTCTTCAAGAAAATTAGAAATACTAAGGGAAAATATCATGCAAAGATGGACATAATAAAGGATAGAAACAGTAAGAAGCTAACAGACATAGATTACACAGGGAAGTGACAAATAGATTCAAAGGATTAGATCTGATAGAGTGCCTGAACAACTATGGATGGACGTTCATGACATTATACAAGAGACAGGGATCAAGAAAGAAATGGGGATCAAAAAGAAATGCGAAAAAGCAAAATGGCTGACTGAGGAAGCCTTACAAATAGCTGTGAAAAGAAGAGACGTGAACAGCAAAGGAGAAATGGAAAGATATACCCATTTAAATGCAGAGTTCCAAAGAATAGCAAGGAAAGATAGGAAAGCCTTCCTCAGTGATCAGTGCAAAGAAATAGAGAAAAACAATAGAATGGGAAAGACTAGAGATCTCTTCAAGAAAATTAGAGATGCCAAGGGAACATTTCATGCAAAGATGGGCACAATAAATGACAGAAATGATATGGACCTAACAGAAGCAGAAGATATTAAGAATAGATGGCAAGAATATACAGAAGAACAATACAGAAAAGATCTTCATGACCCAGATAATCATGGTGGTATGATCATTCACCTAGAACCAGAAATCCTGGAATGCAAAGTCAGGTGGACCTTAGGAAGCTCCACTACGAACAAAGCTAGTGGAGGTGATGGAATTCCAGTTAAGCTATTTCAAATCCTGGAAGATGATGCTGTGAAAGTGCTGCATTCAATGTACCAGCAAATTTGGAAAATGCAGCAGTGGCCGAAGCACTGAAAAAGGTCAGTTTTCATTCAAATCCCAAAGAAAGGCAATGCCAAAGAACACTCAGACTACTACACAATTGCACTCATCTCGCATGCTAGTAAAGCAATGATCAAAATCCTCCAAGCCAGGCTTCAACAGTACATGAACTGTGAGCTCCCAGATGTTCAAGCTGGATTTCAAAAAGACAGAGGAACCAGAGATCAAATTGCCAGTATTTGCTGGATCATGGAAAAGCAAGAGAGTTCCAGAAAAAAAGCATTTGTTTCTGGTTTGTTGACTATGCCAAGACTTTGACTGTGTGGATCATGACAAACAGTGGAAAATTCTTCAAGAGATGGAAATAACAGACCACTTGACCTGCTTCCTGAGAACCTGTATGCAGGTTAGGGAAGCAACAGTTAGAACTGGACACGGAATAAAATACTGGTTCCAAATCGGGAAAGGAGTACATCAAGGCTATGTATTGTCAGTCTGCTTATTTAACTTATATGCAGAGTACATCATGAGAAACACTGGGCTGGAAAAAGCACAAGCTGGAATCAAGACTGCTGAGAGAAATATTAATAATCTCAGATATGCAGATGACATCACCCTTAGGCAGAAAGCTAAGAAGAACTAAAGACCTGATGAAAGTGAAAGAGGAGAGTGAAAATTGGCTTAAAACTCAACATTCAGAAAACTAAGATCATGGCATCTGGTCCCATCAGTTCAGTTCAGTTCAATTCAGTTCAGTTCATTCAGTCATGTCCAAGTCTTGCGACCTCATGGATTGCAGCATGCCAGGCCTTCTTGTCCCTCACCAACTCCCAGAACTTACACAAACTCATGTCCATTGAGTTGGTGATGCCATCCAACCATCTCATCCTCTGTCCCCTTCTCCTCCTGCCTTCAATCTTTCCTAGCATCAGGGTCTTTTCAAATCAGTCAGCTCTTTCTGTCACTTTATGCAAATAGATGAGGAAACAGTGGAAACAGTGAGAGACTTTATTTTGGGGGGCTCCAAAATCACTGCAGATGGTGACTGCAGCCTTAAAATTAAAAGACACTTAATCCTTGAAGAAAAGTTATGGCCAAACCAAACACCATATTAAAGAGCAGAGAAATTTCTTTGCTGACAAAGGTCCATCTAGTGAAAGCTATGGTTTTTCCAGTAGTCATGTATGGATGTGAGAGTTGGACTATAAAGAAAGCTGAGCACCAAAGAATAGACGCTTTTGAACTGTGGTGTTGTAGAAGATTCTTGAGAGTCCCTTGGGATGCAAGGAGATCCAATCAGTCCATCACAAAGGAAATCAGCCCTGAATATTCATTGGTAGGACTGATGTTGAAGCCGAAACTCCAATACTTTGGCCACGTGATGCAAAGAACTGACTCACTGGAAAAGCCCCTGATACTCGGAAAGATTGAAGGCGGGAGAAGGGGGTGACAGAGGATGAGATGTTTGGATGGCATCACTGACTCAATGGACATGAATTTGAGCAAACTCTAGGAGTTGGTGATGAACAGGGAGGCCTGGTGTGCTGCAGTCCATGGGGTCACAAAGAGTTGAACACAACTGAGCAACTGAACTAAGCTGAACAGGCACAGAAGAGATTAAGAAGAGGTAGCGAGAATGAAGAGCTGTACAAAAAAGATCTTAATGACTTGGATAACCACAATGATGTGATCATTCACCTAGAGCCAGATATCCTGGATTGTGAAATCAACTGGGCCTTGGGAAGCATTACTATGAAGAAAGCTAATGTAAGTGATAGAATTCCAGCTGAGCTATTTCAGATCCTAACAGTTGTTGTTCTTAAACCACTTCACTCAATATGCCAGCAAATTTGGAAAGCTCAGCAGTGGCCACAGGACTGGAAAATATCGTTTTCATTCCAGTTCCTAAGAAGAGCAATGTCAAAGAATGTTCAAACTACCCTGTGACTGCACTCATTTCACATGGTAGAAAGGTCCATACAATTGCACTCATCACACGCTAGAAAGGTTATGCTCAAAGTCCTTCAAGGTAGTCTTCAACAGTTTGTGAACTGAGAACTCCCAGATGTTCAAGCTTTATTTACAAAAGGCAGAAGAACCAGAGATCAAATTGCCAGCAAATTTCAGAGAAATATTTCTGCTTCATTGTCTGTGTTAAAACCTTTGACTGTGTGAATCACAGAAAGAATGTGGAAAATTCTTAATGAGATGGGAATACCAGTCTACAGTACCTGCCTCATGAGAAACCTATATGCAGGTCAAGAAGCAACAGTTAGAACAGCTCATCAGAACAATGGACTGGTTCAAAATCGGTAAAGGGCTCAGTCAAGAAAAACTCTCCAGAAAGCAGGAATAGAAGGAACATACCTCAACAAAAGCTAATAAAAGCTATATATGAGAAACTCACAGCAAACATTACCCTCAATGGTGAAAAATTGAAAGCATTTCCCCTAAAGTCAGGAATAAGAAAAAGGGTGCCCACTTTCATCACTACTATTCAACATAGTTTTGGAAGTTTGGGCCACAGCAATCAGAGCAGAAAAAGAAATAAAAGGAATCCAAATTGGAAAAGAAGAAGTAAAACTCTCACTGTTTGCAGATGACATGAAAACCCTAAAAACTCCACCAGAAAATTATTAGAGCTAATCAATGAATATAGTAAAGTTGCAGGATATAAAATCAACACACAGAAATCCTTTGCATTCCTATACACTAATAATGAGAAAATAGAAAGAGAAATTAAGGAAACAATTCCATTCACCATTGCAATGAAAATAATAAACTACTTAGGAATATATCTACCTAAAGAAACAAAAGACTTATATATCAGTTCAGTTCAGTTCGGTTCAGTCATTCAGATGTGTCCAACTCTTTGCGACCCCATGAATTGCAGCACGCCAGCTCTCCCTGTCTATCACCAACTCCCAGAGTTCACTAAAACTCATGTCCATTGAGTTGGTGATGCCCACCAGCCATCTCATCTTCTGTCATCCCCTTCTCCTCCTGCCCCCAATCCCTCCCAGCATCAGAGTCTTTTCCAGTGAATCAACTCTTCGCATGAGGTGGCCAAAGTACTGGAGTTTCAGCTTCAGCATCATTCCTTCCAAAGAACACCCAGGACAGATCTCCTTCAGAATGGCCTGGTTGGATCTCCTTGCAGTCCAAGGGACTCTCAAGAGTCTTCTCCAACACCACAGTCAAAAGTGTCAATTCTTCAGCACTCAGCTATAAAACACTGGTGAAAGAAATCAAAGAAGACAGTAATAGATGTTCATGGATCAGAATAATAATATAGTGAAAATGAGTATACTACCCAAAGCAATATATGGATTCAATGCAATCCTTATCAAGCTACCAATGGTATTTTTCACAGAGCTAGAACAAATAATTTCACAATTTGTATGGAAATACAAAACAACCTCAAATAGCCAAAGCAATCTTGAGAAAGTATGGAACTGGTGGAATCAACCTGTCTGACTTCAGGCTCTACTACAAAGCTAAAGTCATCAAGACAGTATGGTACTGGCACAAAGACAGAAATATAGATCAATGGAACAATATAGCAAGCCCAGAGAAAATTCTACGTGCCAATGTACACCTTATCTTTGACAAAGGAGGCAAGAATATACAATAGATTAAAGACAATCTCTTTAACAAGTGGTGCTAGGAAAACTGGCCAACCACTTGTAAAAGAATGAAACTAGAACACTTTCTAATACCATACACAAAAATAAACTCAAAATGGATTAAAGATAAACATGTAAGACCAGAAACTATAAAACTCCTAAAGGAAAACATAGGCAAAACACTCTCTGAGATAAATCACAGCAGGATCCTCTATGACCCACTTCCCAGAATATTGGAAATAAAAGTAAAAATAAACAAATGGCACCTAATTAAACTTAAACGCTTCTGCACAAAAAAGGAAGCTATAAGCAAGGTGAAAAGACAGCCTTCAGAATGGGAGAAAATAATAGTAAATGAAGCAACTGACAAAGAATTAATCTCAAAAATATACAAGCAACTCCTGTAGCTCAATTCCAGAAAAATAAATGACCCAATCAAAAAATGAGCCAAAGAATTAAACAGACATTTCTCCAAAGAAGACATACAGATGGCTAACAAACACATGAAAAGATGCTCAACATCACTCATTATCAGAGAAATGAAAATCAAAACCGCAATGAGGTATCACTTCATGCCAGTCAGAATGGGTGCAATCCAAAAGTCTACAAGCAATAAATGCTGGAGAGGGTGTGGAGAAAAGGGAACCCTCTTACACTGTTGGTGGGAATGCAAACTAGTACAGCCATTATGTAGAACAGTGTGGAGATTGCTTAAAAAAACTGGAAATAGAACTGCCATACGACACAGCAATCCCACTGCTGGGCATACACACTGAGGAAACCAGAATGGAAAGAGACACATGTACCCCAGTGTTCATCGCAGCACTGTTTCTAATAGCCAGGACATGGAAGCAACCTAGAAGAAAGCAGTGGTACATGTACACAATGGAGTATTACTCAGCCATTAAAAATAATACATTTGTCAGTTCTAATGAGGTGGATGAAACTGGAGCCTATTATACGAGTGAAATAAAAATACAGAGCCAAATAGAAAAACACCAATACAGTATATTAATGCATGTATGTGGAATTTAGAAAGATAGTAACGATAACCCTGTATACGAGATAGCAAAAGAGACACAGATGTATAGAATATTCTTTTGGACTCTGTGGGAGAAGGAGAGGGTGGGATGATTTGGGAGAATGTCATTGAAACATGTATAATATCATATGTGAAATGAATCGCCAGTCCTAGTTCTATGCATGATACAGGATGCTCAGGGCTAGTGCACTGGGATGACCCAGAGGGATGGTATGGGGGGAAGGTGGGAAAGGGGTTCAGGATTGGAAACATATGTACACCTGTGGCAGATTCATGTTGATGTATGGTAAAACCAATACAATATTGTAAAGTAATTAGCCTCCAATTAAGATAAATAAATTTACATAAAAATAAATAAATCTAAATAAATAAAAGACTATATATTGTCACCCTGCTTACTTACTTCTATGCACAGTACATCATGTTAAGTGTCTGGTTGTATGCATCACAAGTTAGAGTCATGATTGCCAGGAGAAATATATGTATCAGAAATATCAGATAACCTCACCTATGCAGATAATATTACTGTTATGGCAGAAAGTGAAGAGGAACTAAAGAGCCTCTTGATGAAAGTGAAAGAGAAGAGTGAAAAAAACTATCCATAAGCTCACCATTCAAAAAATAAGATCATGGCATTCAGGCTCATCATTTCATGGCAATAGATGGGGAAGAAATGCAAACAGTGACAGATTTTATTTTCTCGGGCTCCAAAATCATTGTGGACAAGTGACTGCAGCCATGAAATTAAATGTGACTTACTTATTCCTTGGAAGGAAAGCTATGAGAAACCTGTGCTGTGTGCTCAGTCACTTCAGTCTTGTCTGACTTTTGCTACCTATGGACTGTACCCTCCAGGCTCCTCTCTGTCCATGGGAAGAATACTGGAGTGGGTTGCCATGCCCTTCTCCAGGGGATCTTCCCAACACAGGAATCACAAACCTAGACAGTATGTTAAAAAGCAGGTCCCATATAGTCCCATATAGCCAAAGCTATGATTTTTCTCGACCATAATGCGATATGGACCATAAAGAAGGCTGAGTGTCAAAGAACTGATGCTTTTGAACTGTGATGCTGGAGAAGACTCTTG
Organism: Nanger dama; assembly: GCA_917880005.1. Lineage (NCBI taxonomy): Eukaryota > Metazoa > Chordata > Mammalia > Artiodactyla > Bovidae > Nanger > Nanger dama. The sequence goes on along the minus strand of CAKJTW010000004.1, from coordinate 60,333,624 downwards.
AGAGTCATTTGGAGTGCAAGGAGATCCAACCAATCCATCCTAAAGGAAATCAATCCTGAATATTCATTGGAAGGACTAATGCTGAAGCTGAAGCTCCAATACTTTGGCCCCCTAATGCCAAGAGCCGACCCATAAGAAAAGACCCTGATGCTGGGAAAGATTGAAGGCAGTAGGAGAAAGGGATAACAGAGGACGAGATGGTTGGATTGAATTACCGATTCTACGGACACGCGTTTAACCAAACTCTGGGAGAGAGTGAAGGACAGGGAAGCCTGGCGCACTTCAATCCATGAAGTCACAAAGAGTCAGACATGACTGAGCAACTGAACAAAATCCCCATTTTACTTTGTAGACATCCAGTTAGTGCCACTTTCATTATTTCATAGTGTGTGTTTATATTGATTCCTAAGCAAGCAATCTCCGTATCTAGCAAAAGGTAAATAGACACATGACTTATCCTTAACGAAATGAAATTTTGGAGTTAAAACTTCCACTAAGATTTCCTTCTGGTACCCAAATTCTGCCGACTGAAGGGGCAGGAACAAAAGAAAAGTCACTGATGGTTAGCACATTTGTTTTGTTGTGCTTTGTTTTGTTTAACAAGTACACGCTAAACTTGCTGCTACTGTAGAATTTGAAATCTGGGTAGTAATGCATCTGCATGTCACTCAATTCTTGACTTTAGGCTAAGTAATTTATAGAGATAACAGCTGCTCCAAGTTCAAGGAGAGAGAAAGTGTGAGAGGAGAGTATGACACTGCATAGTTTTGTGAAACAGGACCCTGACCTGGCACATCCAATGTTGTTCCAGAAAAATGGCCCTCAGCAAGGAAATTTTGTTTGAATGTGCATGATTCAGACTGCAGGCACACATGAGAGAAACAGAGGCTCTTGTTCAGGGAGGGTAAAAGGAACTGAGGTGTTTTTCTGGAAGCAATGAGCATTTGTTGAGCTGACACAGTCCGATTTTCTGAGACAGATTTAGAATGATGATGGTAACCTTTTTAAGAGTTGATTCATACTCAGTCCAAGGAAACATCATCATAATGAAGACACTTAATACCAAGGGCCAACAGAAGAGATTCATATAAAATTGCTTCTATGTAGGCTGGTGAACTAATAGTTTAAGCTGTCCAGAAGACTGATGTGGAAGAGAGAATAAATGTACATGTGTATACTATTTGGTGGGAGAATCCACAGAAGAGATGAGAAGAAGAAAGTGGAAGCAGTACTTAGTTGTAGTACTGACCCAAACTGTTACCAAAAGTGGGGTCTGGCTGCTCACTGCTTGAAAGTCAATACTGGAGAGGAAAGTTGGTAGAAAGGAAAGTTTTCTTTATTTTGGAGGTTGCCAACGTGGGGAGAGGGCAGACTCCTGTCCAAAGTGACAATCAGTGCTCAACTTTTAAAGGGGAGGTTCAGGGGTGTGTAGGCAGAAGGAGGGGGCTACATGCAAAAACAGCAGTCAGTTCTGGCAGTCTTTTGAAATTGCTCATGTAGTCGTCTGATTAGCTTCATCTGGATTGTTTTGGGTACAATTATCTTCAGTTCTGTGTGGATTTGTTCCCATTTCTTTGGGACCAGTTCTCTAAACTGTGATGACTATGTAATGGCTACAATATGGTCATCATGTAGTAAACTTCAGCTGGTGGGGGTTTCAGTATGTACAAGACAGCTCATAGGGGATGGCTCAGAATATTATACTGAAAGGGAACTAAAGGTCCTTGACATTGTTTAGTGGCTAAACTGTTATTTTGTCCTGTTTGACTGCTTTCCTTTCCTTCTGCATCTTCTCACTTCTCTGGTTAAATTTATTCTGTGACTAAGGCTTTTCTACAGACAAAGGCAGGCAGAGGACATGGGGCAGGGGAGGAAGGACCATATATCCCCTCTCCATTATCAAAATAATCTAATCAAATAGCTCATTTTAGGGCTTTTAAGGTATCCAGGCATTGAAGGTCAAGAGATCCCAGTCTGACTCCTGGCTCTGGAATTGATTCTTGACTTTGGCCAAAGCACTTTCTTTGTCACTGAGTTTCCTCAACTCTGTAATGTGAATAATATGAAGAATTTCTTCTTTCCAAATGAATATTAAGTGAGTTTGTTATACAGTTTCTAGCATATGGTAAGTATGTTTGAATTTTTTTAGAATTAGAAGCATTGTTCTGATTCTTAAACACATTGCTTAATCTAGATTAAGTGCAAGCCTCAGAAATATAATTCTCAGCTATTTTAAGAATAACTTCTTTTTATTGCTATGTTTCTTGTTGTTCTTTTCCCAACTTTATAGTAAACTCTAGGCAAGAAAAAGATAAATAAGATAAACATTTATGAGAGCAACAGCTAAAAATTCAGACACCTTCAGGGGCCAGAAAGGCAGTCTGAAAGAATGAAATTGTCCTGGTAGGGAAATGGGCAAAATGGACAGTTCTTATCCTGTCATAAAGGAACTGATCCCAGGGCAGCTGAGCTTTGTCAAGCAGGGAAGCAGCTTTTTTGTTAACAGGTCTTCAGATTTTTCCATGGAAGGCTTACTAGAATTTTTAAATTACTCATATTTATTTCTTTCTTTACTCTGGGCCAAGCCCAGTGCCAAAATAAGGGTATGGACTTTTTCGTTTTTAAGTTGAAGTATAGTTGATTTACAAAGTTGTGTTAGTTTCAAGTGTACAGTAGTGATACATATTCTTTTCATATCCTTTTCGGTTATAGATCATTACAAAATATTGAGTGTACTTCCCTATGCTATACAGCAGGACCTTGTTGGTTACCTATTATATATAGTAGTGTGTATCTATCCACAGGGTCACAAAGAGTGGGACATCACTGAAGTGACTGAGCACAGCACCCACAATAAATTTAAACAAGTATTTACTGGGTCTCCTGCTGTAGCAGGAGAGAGTGAGAACAAGTAATATGTTCCCTTGCTCGCTTCCTGAGTAGGGATCTAGCTGATTTCTTATATGGGGTGAGAGTAGGGACAGATCCAGGAGTCAGGCCAGAGGGATGGTTTAGACGGAATCAGTCCTGAATATTCACTGGAAGGACTGAGGCTGAAGTTGAAGCTCCAATACTTTGGCCTCGATGCCAGTAGTGACTTGTAGGAAAAGCCCTTGATTCTGGGAAATACTGAGGGCAAGAGGAGAAGGCGGTGACAAAGGATGAGATGGTTGGATGGTGTCATTGACTCAGTGGACGTGAGTTTGAGCAAACTCTGGGAGATAGTGAAGGACAGGGAAGCCTGGTGTGCTGCAGTCCATGGGGTCACAAAAACTCAGACACAATGGAGTGACTGAACTGAATAGATGGTTTTGTGTGCAGGGGGCATGCACAGTACTCTGTTCTGATTCTTCAGAAGTGGGAGATGGGTTTTTTTGTTTTTTTTTTTTTTTGTATCTTGTCCATAAATTTGGGAGTGGGAAATGGCAACCCATTTCATTATTCTTGCCTGGAGAATCCCATGGACAGAGAAGCTTGATGGGCTATAGTCCACGGGGTCACAAATAATCAGACCCAACTGAGCACACACCCACATCCATAATTTGCCCCACTTGTGAACACACACAGTTATTTTCAGTCCCTTACAGTTTCTTTGTATTTTGTTGCTCAAGGAAACATTTCTCCAGGTGCAAGTGCTGCAGCAAATAAATGATCATCCCAGGTCCCAGCTTTTCTCAGTTTAAGGAATTAAAGTGAGGGTGAGAAGAATTCAAGACTGTGGCTCTTAGTGTGGAGAGATGCTGATGGATCCAAAGATAATTAAGGGTGCGGATGAATAGGAAAGGACTGAGGGAGAAGGATGTGTGTGAGAAAGGGAGTGAAGATTGTGGCAGCATTTTCTGTACAGTATTCAAGTTTCAGGGAAGATTCACACCTCCACCAACACAACGCAAAATAGGTGACCTTGTCAGAAAAGGGAGCATGCTTACCACCTGATTGGGCATGACTGTGTGGGTGGGGAGCATCTTTCCTGAAGCACTCTATTCTTAGTCTACAATATTGCCTCTCCATAAGAAAAAGGAACCTAACCTCTAATTTTTCTCCCTCTTAAAGAATAAAAAGCAGCCAGGCGAAAATGGAAATTTAATTCATTGTGCAATTTGGTTCATATTCATTGTGTCACTGTGTTTTACCAGTATCTGCAATTGAAATGACCCCCTTATTTCGGGTCATTCTCACCATACTTTATATGTCTCAAACACCAAGGAGTGTATTTCTGCTAGAAACACCACCCTAGCCACTTTTTCATTTATAAATGTGTTGACTAAGTCACACACCAGCAAATGTGTAATAGATTTTGCATTCTCCACCTCTGCTTAGAAGAAAAATGCCACTAACAAGATATATGAAGAGTTATACAAATCCACCACAGGGAGTGACTACAAAATAAGGGGAAAAATAAAACAAAACATTTGCCTACATAAATTCTCCTCTCTTTATTCTACACCATCTCTAGGAAAGAAATAATGAGCCTTTCTTCATGATCTGCTTGTGTTTATAATTGATTTATCTTGTGGTTAAAAGGAGATTTACTCGCTAAAATTGAGACAGACAGGAGAAAGCAATTTGGGTTTGACCTTCTGGCCTGCTTGGGTATCACTTATCAGAACTGAAAACAGAATGGAGTTCTATCACTCCTTCAGAATAAAACATTAAATTAATTCTTTAGAAACATTTTGTCCCAATCTTGCAGGAGCAGCCAGTGAACACTGTACATATATTTATGGATCTGATAACCTGGTGTGATTCAGGGACCGCAGAATTCTCCCCACTTGCTTTTTGAAAATCTTTTTATGTGTTTATTTTTATTTGTTTATATTGCTGCACCAGGTCTTAGTTGCAGCATGTGGAATCTAGTTCCCTGACCTGGGATTGGACCCTGTATCCCTGACTGGGAGCTGGGAGTCTTAGCCACTGAACCACCAGGGAAGTCCCTCAACCCTATTGCTAATTAACATTTTGTCCACCCTTCCAGGCTTGCAGATTTTTATTCACATTATATATTCATTTATCTAACTTACAGCTCTGTTTCTTATTTATTGTGATATTCCTGGTCAGAGATAACATATTTAGAATTCATATTTGTATCCACTTTGATATGAATATATTTTTATTGAGTCACTTGCTGGACCAGGATTTAATAAAATTTTAGCATGAATGATTATAAATAAATGAGGCTCAAAAAGGAGAGATGATTTATACAATAAACAATACCACCTTATTACTGCCTTTTTTCCAACTTACCTTTTCTCCATTAGGACACTCTGTAGACCTTGGAGACTTTAATGTGTCCTCCATTTTCCAAGTAACTGTGGGCTTTAGGCCAAAGCATTGAACTTGAAATAGAATTTGTGTTTTGTAAGGACAGGCTGACTCTGTATTCTCTCTGAACTCTCCCAGAATTCCCAACACCAAATCAATAACTACTGATGGAATTTGGCTTAATTCTTGGCTTATTCTCTCTCTGCACACATTTTTCTAATATCCTCTGGTTTAGGTTGGTAGAATTTTATGTTTCCAACAGTGACAAAACATTCTGTCACTTTGAATCTTCTCTGTTCCTGATTAATTTGCAACAAGTATTGCAACTCTTTCTGAAGCCTTCAAGATGTACCCTCAGGAGAAAGTTGGGTTACAATTCTTTTCTGCATTCCAGAAGAAGACATTTATTTTCCAAATAATGATTTGGGGGTAATCACTAGGAAATAAATATATACATATACATGCATGCACACAGGCACAGTCTACTAGTTCTAATCATTGTGAGGCTCAAGAGAAAAGAACATTGATTAAGGATATAGCATATTCCATAATCTTAACTAAGCCTTGTAAATAAACACATGAAATAGACTGATTCTTATTTTAGAGATCAAGGAGCTGAGGCTTAGGGGATTCAGTCATTATGTGGTCATTATTGTTATTAGGTCTAATGGCTATTGGCATGGAGTTTGATGCCGTGTCTGTCTGGTCCTAACATCCATCTCTTTATAGTACTTGACACAATGCTGCATAAGCTTTACAAAGTGAAAGTTGCCCAATCGCATCTGACTCTGTGACTCCATGGACTGTAGCCCACCCGGCTCAATGGAATGCTCCAAGCAAGAATACTGGAGTGATAGCCATGCTTTCCTCCAGGAGATCTTCCTCCCCCAGAGACCAAACCCAGGTCTCCTGCATTTCAGACAGATTCTTTACCCTTTGAGCCACCAGGGAAGCCCAAGCTTTACAAAGCTTGTTGCCTTTTTCTAACTCAGTGCACCACCGCTTCTAACACTGCTGGAGGGACAGTCCCACTCTGAGCATTCACTTTCAGATAAATGTTTGCTATAGACAAAGATTGGGTTGTGTCTGTTAGCTCAGTGGGTAAAGAATCCTCCTGCAATGAGGGAGACTTGAGTTCAATCCCTGGGTTGGGAAGATCTCCTGGAGAAGGGAAAGGCTTCCCACTCCAGTATTTTGGCTTGGAGAATTCCATGGACTGTAGTCCACGGGGTCACAAAGAGCCAGACACAAGTAAGCAACTTTCACATCACTTTAGAGGAAGAATACATTTTATTTCATTTGCAACGAGCCCAGTCATCTGAAGTTTCTATGTTAAACATGCCAAGTGGAGGATTCCACATGAACCATAGTTTATTTTATTTTATTTTATTTATTTATTTTTCCAGTGGGAAAGTACTTTTTCCAGGCTAGAAACACATGCCCTTTTCCCCAGGTTCTTTGAATTCCTAATTCTCACTGGAAACTTTAATAGGAAAGTCCAAAACATCACGCCAACAGATTACTAATTAACTATTATCAGTTTGGGGATATTAAACCTCAAAAATGTGAGCACTGTACCTTATATTTTTTCTCCTTTTATTTTTTACTGCTCAGGGGAACATCATCAAGACAGAAAGGCTTCCTAGGATGCATACGCTCCTTACACTTGAATGGGCAGAAACTGGACCTGGAGGAGAGGGCAAAAGTGACGTCTGGAGTTCGGCCAGGATGCCCAGGTCATTGCAGCAGTTACGGCAGCATCTGCCACAATGGGGGCAAGTGTGTGGAGAAGCACAATGGATACTTCTGCGATTGCACCAGTTCACCATATGAAGGACCCTTTTGCAAAAAGGTACAATAGAAATCTATGTTTTCCCCACATGTTGTATTTTAGTGCCTACAGATTGTAGCCATGTCGCAGGAAACTCATGCCCTCAGAGAGTCCTCAAACATTCATTTATTCTCCCTCAGTTTCCCTCTCTGCAGACTCTCTGGATTGCTTCTCAACATAATTACATATACACATCCTTCATGTGTGTGGTGGAGAAGGAAATGGCCACCCACTCCATTATTCTTGCCTAGAGAATCCCGTGGACAGAGGAGCCTAGTGGGCTACAGTCCATGGGGTTGCACAGAGTCAGACACGACTGAAGAGACTTAGCAGCAGCAGCAGCAGCAGCAGCATGTGTGTGGATACTGGCAGTACAGTTGAATAGGATAGATAGTAACAGGAAAACACACTTGATGAGGCCTAGAGCCAGCTGAGCCCTGGGAGATGTGGCCTGTCATTTCTGTTGTACTAACTTTCCTAATTCCAATTTCTTCATCCACAAATGTGATCAAATAATCATAGAATCTAGCCCTGGAAAATCTTTAGAGACCTTGAAGCCATCATGAATCATTTTTACAATAGGGAGTGTATAGGTAAGTTATTAAAATCCATATCATGTATTTAAAAAAATAAAATCTCTCAATTCTGCAGGTGACGTGAGTACGGTCTGAGGCTTTAAAAATCTTGCCCAAAGATTCACATTTAGTTCCTAGGGGGCTGAGAATGGAGCACAGCATCAAAACCCCTGCCCTAGTACCTTTCCACACTCTTTCCTAATCATATAAATTAATTTCATTGGCAAAAGCTAATCATGTTTGATACACATGCTTGAACAAGGAATGATGCTTATGATGTAAATTCTCTAGATAAATTAAAACTAACTACAAACTATAAAAATTCACAATTTAGTATCAATACCTAGTGTTTTTCAGCTAGAAGGACAAATGATTTGGTCTACTATCAATCTTTGCAGACTTTTCTAAAGTTTATTCTATTGAATAAAGATTGTTGGACAAAGAATGTAAGCATTAGTTCAAGAGCAGCATTTAAACTATTAAAATAAAATATTTTAATCACTGTGAAACACCATTTACATACAAACAATGATAGGAATTGCAAATAATTCTCATCAGTTCATGAAAACACATCTTTCAAGCACCAGTAACAAACAATGTTTTATTTCATTCAACTTACTCTTAGAATTTAAAAATAATAGGAGAAAAAGCCCCACCAAATGTTCTTTTTAAAAGACTGTAATTTAAGCTCTTCATTCATTGATGCTGGCCTCCTCCCCAGTTAGTCTGAATCATTTGCTTGTTGTTGCTGGAAAGCATTGTGCTCCTTGGGAGAAAATTACCGGTACAAATTTTAGGGCCATCATAGTGGCAGGCCTGCATGGAAGACTAAACTAAAGCAGGTCCTGTGTTGGTAGGCTGTTCATGTGAGCTCCTGAATTTTAACATTGGTGGAAGTCTGTGGAATAATTTCCCCTGAAATTTGGAATGCCACCCTTTGACTGGCTCTACATGCTAGAAGAAGCAAATGCAGAATAAACACTATCAAGCCCAACTCACTAAAATCTGCCAGCATTATTTTACAAGATCTATAACCAAGTGTTTGCTTGGGAAAAAAATAAAATATAAAGAAAAATGATAGAACCCTATGCATTACTCCAGAGACATTTTTCAAACATCTTATAGATCATCTCACTCTAAGTTTAGCCTAATTTCCCATTGGTTCTTTTCTCTGAAACAACTCCTATTCATTATCTTCTGTCCATGCCACTGCATCTTTGACTGTATTTTTTAAAATATCTGCTGTGCTCTCTTGGCACGTTTTAGTGTGATCTATAAGAAAAATGGACAAATGTGTACTTAGCCTTTTCAGCTTGCTTCATATTTCACTGTTTGTGAACTTTCTCCCTATCTCATAAATCTAAGGAAATAATTCCCTTTATATTCTGCAGTTGAAAAGTATGTAAGATGAACCTTCTATCCACATCTTTGAGCCATGTCAGTTGACTCTGGGAAATGTGGCTTTGGAGTGAATTAAAACCCCTTAGCTCCAAGATTGTCCTAGACAAGGCTGTTCTCTATTGGAGGAGGCTTCTATGCTAACTTTCCATGTATATTTTAGGGGATGCAAATCTGAGAAATATCTAGCGTAGAATTAAGAACAATTGTCCATGACCAGTGACTGGCCTAGAACCACCATCTATTGACCCATTTTATGTTTCTGATCTGGATATAAACAAGTAATAATCACAAATTAGCTATGACTTATGGACTGCAGCATTTGTTCCTTATGCCCAAGGTAAGAAGGAAGAAGTAATATTGCATTTAACATGTGAGAACTCTGACAGTGTATTGATTTAGTGACTTACACTTTTTGACTCTAATTTCATCCTATTACCACAAGAATGTGGTCAGTCAGTTCAGTCAGTTCATTTGCTCAGTCATGTCTGACTCTTTGCGACCTCATGAATTGCATCATGCCAGCCCTCCCTGTCCATCACCAACTCCCTGAATTCGCTCAGACTCATGTCCATCAAGTCAGTGATGCCATCCAGCCATCTCACCCTCTGTTGTCCCTTTCTCCTCCTGCACCATATCCCTCCCAGCATCAGAGTCTTTTCCAATGAGTAAACTCTTCGCATGAGGTGGCCAAAGTACTGGAGTTTCAGCTTTAGCATCATTCCGTCCAAAAACCACCCAGGGCTGATCTCCTTCAGAATGGACTGGTTGGACCTCCTTGCAGTCCAAGGGACTCTCAAGAGTCTTCTCCAACACCACAGTTCAAAAGCATCAATTCTTCAGCGCTCAGCCTTCTTCACAGTCCAACTCTCATATTCATACATGACCACTGGAAAAACCATAGCCTTGACTAGATGGACCTTTGTTGGCAAAGTAATCTCTCTGCTTTTCAATATGCTGTCTAGGCTGGTCATAACTTTTCTTCAAAGGAGTTAAGTGTCTTTTAATTCCACGGCTGCAGTCACCATCTGCAGTGATTTTGGAGCCCAGAAAAATAACGTCTGACACTGTTTCCACTGTTTCCCCATCTATTTCCCACGAAGTGATGGGACCAGATGCCATGATCTTAGTTTTCTGAATGTTGAGCTATAAGCCAACTTTTTCACTCTCCACTTTCACTTTCATCAAGAGGCTTTTTGGTTCTTCTTCACTTTCTGCCATAAGGGTGTTGTCATCTGCATATCTAAGGTTATTGATATTTTCCCACAATCTTGATTCCAGCTTGTGCTTCTTCCAGCACAGTGTTTCTCATGATGTAGTCTGCATAGAAGTTAAATAAGCAGGGTGACAATATACATGTACAATACAAATGTACTCCTTTTTTTATTTGGAACCAGTATGTTGTTCCATGTCCATTTCTAACTGTTGCTTCCTGAATTAAAAAAAAAAAAAAAGAAACACACAAACAAAACAATAAAAAATAGGATTCAAATATGTAAGGTTTTTATTATTTTGTTTGTGTGCTTCTCTTTTATTATTGAGATGTAATTTACATACCCAAAATGTATGCTTCTAAAATGTGCAATTCAGTTGTTTTTTTTTTACTATATTTACAAAGTTACACAACTATTAGCACTCCATAATATGTTAATAAAATGGAATAGATAGAATATCTCAGCTACACTAAATGCAAAGGAAAGAAATACAAGAAAATTGGATTTTCTTTTTTGGTAGTTTTTGAATGATAAGATTGGTTTTTATTTTTCTAGATTTCTGAGTATATTTCAAATAGAATTCCAAATATATTATCTAATGTTTTTAATAAGCATTCCTATATAATTCAGTTTTAATGATTGCAGTATATTCTATCTGGTGGAATTGCTTCTGTGTATTTAACCCATTCTATCACTGTAGCATTTTACTGAAGTGATCGTAGGACTCTGGTGCCAGACCTACCTGTGTTCAGAATTCTGGCTCATCTACAGTCTACACTGTGTGATGCTGGTTATGTAATTCAACCTCATGATTCCATGGTTTTTCACATGTAACATGTAAAAATTGAGAAATTCTTTGTGAATTTCTGCCATGGAAATTTAACAAACACTTCACAAAGCAATTGAGATCATGCCTGGCATATAAAGTGTCAGTAAACTGCCCGTATCATTATTTGGGAATAATCATCCCAAATAATGTATCATCATTATTTTAGATTAGCCCAAATTTTGTACACAAATAATGCTATAGAACTTCCCTGGTAGCTCAGATGGTAAAGTGTCTGCCTGCAATGTGCGAGACCTGGGTTCAATCCCTGGGTCAGGAAAATCCCTTGCAGAATGAAATGGCAACCCACTCCAGTATTCTTGCATGGAAAATCCCATGGATGGAGGAGGCTGGTAGGCTACAGTCTATGGGGTCGCAAAGGGTCAGACACGACTGAGCAACTTCACTTTCATAGTGCTATGATAAGCGTATGTTTGATTATTCCCTTATAAATGGAATTTCAATGAAAAACAGTATACATATATTTAGTAATTTAGCAATTGTCAAAAACTTACTGAAAAAATGATACGATATATACCTTCCTGACAACTTCTTTTTTTTTTTTACTTTTCATTGCAGAAAAATTAAATTATGTACTGCAGTAGAGAGAAAGGTTCCAGAATTTCCAGGCATCCCTTACTTAGCTTCAACTGTTATTAACTCATGATCATTTTTATTTCATCCATAGGCTATCATCCCTCCTATTTTATTATAGTGAAGCAAATTGCAGGTATCACATAAGTTCTTCTGTAAATATTATAATATGAATTATTAAAAGATAAGAACTCATAAAAGCATGTATCCACAAGACTGGTATTAATAAGAAAATTTTAATGATTTTTGAATACTGTGAAATATCCACTCAGCATTCAAATTCTCATTTCTTTCATTTATTTTCAGTTTCTTTGAAGTTTTTCTAAATCAAGTACAGCCTGACTGATTCTATAGAACTGCTAGCCTATTCATTAAGGTGTAATCTTTATACTTACTCTAATTCTAAATCTATTTCTATTATTAAGACCAGTTGTTTATTGAATTCCTACTATGTGCTGTTCCTTTGCATCCTTTCTCCCAACCCTTCTCCTCACCATGAGATTGAATTCATTCCTGTTTGTGTTAGCCTGAGGCTGAGAGAGTCACTTGAGAGAGCAGGAGAAGGTCATAGCACCGGGGTCCAGGCCCAGGTTAATCTGCTCCAAGGCTACCAAGGGCACAGTTTCTCTCCAGCATCACCTTGTCTCCTAGCACCTCCTCTGAATTCCTTACGCACTTTCAGACCTAGTCATTACCAAGCTCTTCTTTCAGTTCTTCTCAGGCTACTCCTGATCACAGAAGGCTCCACCTCTGGGATTCACTGTCTTTGTCATTCACACATCATATCCAAGGCCCCATTCCATCGGTCTTATTTCTTTTCACATGTGTTCTGTCTTCTCCAAATCTAATCAGCACAGTTCTTTCCATGATGTAGGTACTGAAAGGATGTTGCCAATGTTGGTTATTTTGATCCTAGAGTTTTATGATGGTTATTAATAATAATCATCTTCAAGTGAAGATTTTTCTGACATTTAGCCCAATGGTTTCAGATGTTCAGATTAATCAGAGGGCTTAAATATGATCAGAGAACTCAAACTCTTAGATTATAAAAGAAAAGAAACAGGGAATAAATCAATTTTGTGTGTTTTGCTGAATTTAAATTGAAATTCACAATGTCTAAGTAATAAAAATAGTTATAACTGAGGCTAGGGGAGGAGGAAAGAGAAATTTGATGGGACAATTCTAGTTTAAAAAGTGTTTTTCATTTTAATTTACTGTCCTAAGTATAAAGAAAAATGTAATATGAATGCCCATTTAATATACTTAGTATTTAATACACAGAGTGATCTGAATTACACTTATATTTGAACATACACACAAACATCCCATAGAGGCCATTACTATTTTAACTAGAAGATAGTAGCTCAAAATGCAGGCTACATGTCCCTGAAAAGATTCACTTATGAAAAGAGCTTGAAAAAAAAGAAGAAACATGCTTAAATCAAGCTGATGATCAGCTAGAATCCTCCCAGTTACCAGTTTCTGTGTATATCTCTATAATGAGGAGTACTGATGCTATTCTAATCTGCACGAGACATACAAAACACTTTTTCTTGAACTTTTAGAGAAAAAGGAACCAGTATTCCCAACCTGCTAAGCAATATGCATAAATATGCCACTTTAATTTTTTTTTTACACCATTACAGACTGTTATAGAATTTTCACAAAAGTAGAACAAATCTGCAGTGGAATTAGAACACAAAAGCCAGATTATTTATGTTCTAGGTGCCACTGATTCAGAGAATTTCATGGAGATAGTCAACCTATCATTCAGGAAAAAGATAAATTAATCATGTTAATATAGATTCACATGTTTTTCTTTCTTTTCACAAAGACCTATTGTATATCAGGGAACTATACTCAATATTTTGTAAAAACCTATAATGGAAAAGAATTTGAAAAGAATAGATACACATATATGTATAACTGAATCACTGTGCTGTACACCTGAAACTAACACAATATTGTAAATCAACTATCCTTCATTTAAATAATTAAAATAAAATAATTGATCCAGGAGTTAGATACCTGTGCCTTTCCTACTGTTTCCACGGTTTTCCTCTCCTCCATTTCTGTTGGTCCTCACACTTAATGCAATCCCATAGAGAATTACTTTCTCTCCCAGTATCCTACTCTCAGCAGTTTTGTGCCCACTCAACATCCTCCCGACCCATGAGAAAAACATACAAATTGTAAGGATTTCAGTGTTGAAAGGAAGATAATCTCAACGCAATTTATTTCTACTGTGCAGGAGGTAGGGACATCTCATCTTTGTTTCTAAAGAAATCAACCTGCCACATGGTAGTTATTCTACAAATATATGTGAAACCGGACCTACATTTTCACAATGAACATCTGAGCTTTCTCTTCTAGCCGTGCAACCTTGTTCAAGGTGATTAACCCCGGCAAGCCTCATGTTTCTGCTTTGTAAATAGGAATGATTATTTCTGCCGCTTTAAAATTATTGTGGGAAGCATATTCTGTAATTCATTTAATCATCACACAGTGACCGATGTATAGGCAAGAAGGAGTAAACAAGCAATGATGACTATCCTGAATGTTTCAGTGTGTTCTTTCCTCTCTGATATTTTCCAGAGGTTGCTGCTGTTTTTGAGGCTGGCACTTCAGTGACTTACATGTTTCAAGAACCCTACCCAGTGACCAAGAATGTGAGCCTCTCTTCCTCAGCAATTTACACGGATGCAGCCCTATCCAAAGAAAACATTGCATTGAGCTTTGTGACAGCCCAGGCACCCAGCCTCTTGCTATATATCAATTCTTCTCAGGACTTCCTGGCTGTCCTGCTCTGCAAGAATGGTGAGTTCCAATTGCATGAAGCCTGTGGAGTGTCATTCTGGACTGGAGGGCCAGTGCATGCCCTCCAGAACTCTACATAATTTCAGTTTTAATTTGGTCCCACTGGGCAGCTTATTTCAGATCTCCAGACCAACCTTTAGTTGTGCTTTACCTAATGAATTGCATTGGCACTCAGGACCCGGGTCAGTTCACTGCTGAAGTTGCAAACACATTGATTTTAATTTACTTTAACTATGTAGCAGTCATTCTTTAGTATTTATTCTGTGCTGGAATCCATTAAGAATAAAGGAGATCATCAGCATATCTGAATTTCAGAAGGACACGTATCACATATATCCTGTCATCTATGCTGCAGGATCCTTTACTGAGGGCTGTTAAAACAATTGGCATAAATGCAGGCTGTTTTAATACAAGGTGATTGCCTTGGTCTTAAAGAGAAGCAATATAAGTGAGTCATAACCTTGTGGAGTATGGGGCTGGGTGCCAGGAATCAGCTGTTGGAAAGAATGTGGGTTTATTCTTCTATGTATCATCTTGCTTTCAGCTTTTTATGACACAGAAAACTAAGAATAATATTCAGACCATGGGTTGAATCGGGCATGATTTACAATAGCAACAATGGCTAACTCTAAAGGATTCTTTCATTCTAAAAGCAACATGGAAGGGAAGAAAAAGAGAGAAACAGGGATAATGAATGGTCAACCAAGTCTCTTTAGAGACTCTACAAGAGAAAAGGAAAACATTACATGTTATTAGACCTCTTATTTATTAGCAGATTTTATATGATTAGGACCATTATAGCAACATGTCAGTTTTTAAATCTTGCCACTCTAATATCTTTGTAAGGTCAATAAGGCTGGCTGAAGACACAGAGGCATGGATTAACAGATTAACCATGAGTTAGGCCAGCCAGCTAACTCATGACAGCTGGGACCAGATGCTGGGTCTCTGGATAATCAGTAATCTTTCCCCTAAACTAGATCATTCTCCTCTAATGTGACTGAATTATAGTCAGATGATTACAGAAATGAAAGACTTCCTCCAAAGCATCATTTGGCTATGGTTCTATGGGCACGTTAATACCTGCTTAGATAGATTTGCTTATGGATACAGATAATGCATATCAAAAATATCTATATCAGATTACATATTATTACTCTGTATACCTTATTATTTATATATACATATATTAAACTGTACACCTGGCCACTATTCTAATTAATTAATTAATATAATTAATGTAAAGATCACTTAGGCCCAATAATCCTGTGTGATTTGTGGTATTAATATAATCAGTATCTTAGGGTTGTAGAATCTAATGCATGTAGTTGTTGTTCTTTGTTGTTTAGTCACTAACTCAAATCCAACTCTTTTGTGACCCCATAGACTAGCTCACCAGACTCCTCTGTCTGAGGATTTACCACTGAGCCACCAGAGAAGCCCTAAGGCATGTAGACAGACATTCAATAACTTGCGTAAAATATCACAGTAAGAAGAGCTGGGTTTCAGTCTTTCCTCCTAAAAGCTAGTAGATAGTCTGAAGCCTAAGGGATAAATTAAAAATGTTATATATATATACATATATGTATATATATATATATAATTTCTTGAAAAGCAGCACATTTTAAATAAACTTAATTGGGAAGACATTCTTTTTGTAATTGAATTGTAGGTGATTTAAAATGTTGTGTTAGTTTCAGGTGTCCTACACAGTGATTCAGTTATATATTAAACAATTTTCTGTAATTAAATTGTTAGTCACTTATTCGTGTCTGACTCTTTGAGACCCCATGGACTGTAGCCCATCAGGCTCCTCTATCCATAGAAATTTCCAGGCAAGAATACTGGAGTGGGTGGCCATTCCCATCTCTAGGGGATCTTCCCGACTCAGAGACTGAACCTGGGTTTCCTTCACTTCATGTGGATTCTTACTGTCTGAGCCACCAGAGAAGCCCAGTTATATATACATATCTATTATTTTCAGATTCTTTTCCCTTATAAGTTATTATAAAATACTGAGTATAATTCCCTGTGCTATACAATATCTATTATATTCAGATTCTTTTACCTTATTGGTTATTATAAAATATTGAATATAGTTCCCTGTGCTATATAGTAGGTGCTTGTTGGTTGGAAGGCATTCATGAATTCTTTCTTAACCTCTGTTTTCTTATACTCTAAAGCCTCACTTCACTGAAAGCTCTACCTAACCTAAAGGCATTTGCATGCTTGAAACCCTGGCTAAATGCTGGAAGCAAGGAGATACATATGTGGTGTTTGTTGGCTTAAGCTTAAATCTCAGGGCTGGTGTAAAAGTCGTACAGGTCACTCAAATATACAGGAAATGGATTTCCAAGCTGTGGTTAGTAATAGAGTGTTCTCCCTCCCCTCACTCAGTTTCAGAGAATTAATATTCCCCACCTCCACCTCATCCCACCCCAAGGTTCTAGGAAACTCTTGTTGAAGTAGGTAGCGCTGGAAGACTCAGTGATTCAGGATGCTGGACATTTCTTGCTGTCTCTTTTTCCTACAGAGAAACAACTAAGACGTGTGCTCATTCATTCATTCTTTTTTCTAACTGAGCCATAGCTGCTTTACAGTGTTGTACAACAAAATGAATGGAATACATGCATACATATATCCCCTTCCTATGGGACCTCCCTCTTATCCCCACAATCCCAATCCTCTAAGTCATCAGAGACAACCAAGCTGAGCTACCTGTGCTATACAGCAGGTTTCCACTAGTCATACCTTAATGCTACTCTTTCAATTCATCCCACCCTCCCTTCCACCCCTGTGTCCACTTGTTCATTCTCTACATCTGAGTCTCTATCCCTGCCCTACAAATAGATTGATCTGTACCATTTTTCTACATTAAACATACATGTAATAATATATGATATTTGTTTTACTTTCCTGATATTTCACTATGTATGACAGACTCTTGGTCCATTCACATCTCTACAAATTACCCAATTCCATTATTTTTTATGTCTGAGTAATATTGTTTTGTTTATACATATCACATCTTCTTTATTCATTCATCCCTTGATGGACATTTAGGTTGCTTCTGTGCCCTGGCTATTGTAAATAGTGTTGCTCTGAATATGAGTATATGTGTCTTTTTGAATTATGATTTAATCTAGGTATGTGTCCAGGAGTGGGATTGCTGTGTCTCTGGGTCATTACTAGTCCCCCTGCACAGGATCAGGACCTAGGGAGACTGACCAAAATAAGCAGGATACAGTATACAGTGCTGTCTCAAAACAAGAAAGAAGAGAGACTCAAACACAACTTTCAACTTTTTCAAAGACAGTCTAGATAAAGGGACTTCAGTTGCCCAGATTCTCAAGCAATCTAGCTGTAAGTTAGATTTTGCCTAACTTTAGGAAGAATTTACTAAAAATTCAGAGATTATAACTATAGAGTAATATATCTGGTAAAGAATCCGCCTGCCAGTGCAGGAGATGCAAGTTAGATCCCTGGGTCAGGAAGATCCCCTGAAAAAGTAAATGACAACCCACTTCAGTATTCTTGCCTGGAAAATCCCATGTACAGAGGAGCCTGGCAGGCTACAGTTCATCGAGTAACAAAAGAGTCGGACACGATTAGCAAATAAACAACCACAAAATACGTTGTGTGACAGTGAGTTTGTCATTGGCGGTCTTCAAAAAATAATTACATGGTTTATTAGAGAAACTATAATAACTCTAGCAGTGGATGGCAGAGAAAAATAACCTCTTAACTTCTTGGCAAGTTTTAGATTTTGTGATTCTCTTTTCCGCTTCTATGTAGTCTTACATTTGTATTTCTTTTTACTAGAGCTTCATTCCTGGACTTGGAAATGCTTCTATAAGGAGTTAAGAATTGGTATTCTGTAAGTTGGGCTTCTCAGGTGGTGCTAGTGGTAATGAACCCACCTGCCAATGCAGGAGACTTAAGATACTTGGGTTTGATCCCTGAGTAGGGAAGATCCCTTGCAAAAGAAAATGGTAACCCAGTCCAGTGTTCTTGCCTGGAGAATCCCATGGACAGAGGATCTTGGTGGGCTCCTGTCCATAGGGTTGTGAAGAGTCAGAGACAACTGAAGCAGCTTAGCACACACACATTCTTTAAGTTAATAACATTCTTTAATATTTTTCTTTAATTTTATATTGAGGTTGCAAAAGAGTCAGACGTGACTTAGTGACTAAATAAAAATAAATAGTTGCTTTAAAATGTTGTGCTAGTTTCAGTATTCAGCAAAGTAATTTAGTTAGGCATAGTCATATATTTATACTTTTCAGACTCCCTTCCATTACAGATTATTACAAGACATCAAATATAATTCCCTGTGCTGTACAGTAGGTCCTTTTATACACAGTGTAAAATAGATAGTAGTAGTATAAAACACACAGTAGTGTGCATCTGTTAGCCCCAAACGCCTAATTTATTCCTCCTCCCATTTCCACTTTTGTAACCATAAGTTTGTTTTCTGAGTCTGTTTCCAGTTTTTAAATAAGTGCATTTGTATTATTCTTTTAAGATTTCACTTATAAGTTATGTCATATGATATAATATCTGTCTTTCTGTCTAACTTACTTCACTTAGTCACAGAGAACAATACCTGTCTCCTTCATAAAGCTATTATTAAGAAAGATGAATTACTGTGTAGAGATATGCTGCTGATATTAGAAAATACTATATAGTATTTGTACACAATTATTATTACCGCAGCTTTGTAAATAGTAAGCCGACTAGCCAAGATTTTATTATTACCTTCATTTCTTCCACAGCAACATCAATGAAAATAGAGTTATTTTTGGAAAACAAGGGTTCCTACAATGTGTTCCCAGTATGTTCATAGTATTAGATCACTAATCTCACTGCCAGTGAAAGATACGGAGAACACAGAAATGTAGCAAATTAGAAATATTTCTAATACAACTTTGATACATTTCAGTGTAAATATGCCTCCAAAAATATTAATGGAAGTAAAGAATTCTTACAGATTAAAAAAAAGAAGAAGAAGAAAGAGTAGGGCAGCAAAGATAGTAAACTTTGGGACAGCAATTAGGAAAGCAAAGATAAGTTAATTTGAGAGAGTCTCTGGCAGGAATTTTTAAACTTTTTTGTTGGTGTATAGTTGATTTACAGTGTTGTATAGTTTCAGGTGTACAGCAATGGAAAGGATTTTATAATAGGATTGATTCACACCTTCTGAGGTGGAGGGAAATGTTTTCTGTTAGGACAGCTTTCTTAACCTTTCTTTGATTTAAGACACCTTTGGGAATATAGTGGAAATTATGAGGAGAGGGTCACTCTTAAAATGAGTCTTTCTTTGTTCCCAAGAGGAAGAAAATGCCCACGGCCAATGTCATACAAAATGGCTTCAATTTTGGCACTCTAGGTTAAGAAGCCAGGGCCTGGAGACCAGTAGATGAGCTGTGTAAATACTGAACAAATTCCTGGCTTGCAAATGTATTTAATAAGGGCATCCAGGCCAGAGGAGACAGAACAATGGAATTCAAAGCCATGCTTGTAAATTTCTCCCTGGCAGGGTTTAATCTGGCAGCTTTAGATTTCTCCTTTGTCCTTTATCATTGTTCTTGAATTTTCTCCAATTAGAGACATTCAGGTTAAGCTGTTGCTGTCTTTTTAAATGCAAACAGATTCTTCCTAAAGGAAGAAAGGATTTTAATTTCTGAGACGGCAGAACAGAGGCAGAAAGGGAGACATTTTGGGGTCAGAGAGTCCTTAGGAAAGAGAAAGTAACTGTGCTTCCAGAACTTGGGGTTTGGGACCTCAGGCAATGCCAACTGGAGGAAAGGGAGGACTTGAAGGAGGAAAAGAGTTTAGAGAAGATGAGAATGTTCCAAACAGACATTTAACTTTCACAGCATTTTATGGAGTGATGGCTCTGCCTTCCTTCAGTGCAAGGAAGTTCTCCTTCACACTTGTCATTTAACAAATATTCACAGAGCACCTTCCTTGTGGCAGGCACTGTTTCATGTGTAGGAGAGACAGAGATATGCAAGATCTTGTCCTGCCCTTAACCAGCCTAGTCTAGTGACAAAGAAAAAAGCAAACAAAGGCAACAATGTGTCATGTGGCATGGCTAGCATAGATGCCTGTTTCAGGTAGAGTGAGCAAGTCTTCCTGGGAGTTAGGGTCAGAAAACCCTTCGTGGAGGTAGTGACTCTTAAATTGGTCCCTGAAAGATGCCAGTGTTCTTTACGTGACATCATACTTGTTAATAAAATAAGTTGTTTTGATTGTTCCTCATTTTCTCCTTTTTATTCCCAGTACTTATGAAATTTTTTTTAACCAATCAATTCCCATTTCTACTCTTTTATCATCTGTTCTTCTTGACTCTTTGATGGCAGGTTTAAAAAATAAACAAATTTAAAATGTGTGATCATTTTAAGACCATCAATCTGGGGTGAAATCACTTCTGTACAAAATCCAAACATGACTCCAGGTCACCTTCCCTCTGGCTCCTCAGCTGCCCTCCAGCACCAAATGGTATATCTATCTGACTTTCCTTCAGCAGTTTCTTTTTATCATTTTTTTCTTTTTTAACCATATGTCAATATATTCATAAGATGCACTGTCTGCATTTGTGATTGAACACAGCTTTGAGGGAATAATGATGAACCAGACACTTCACCTTTGGAACAGACTGACTCAAGGGAGATAGGGATGAAAAGGAATCCTGAGAGGGAGTGTCTTCAAAGTATAATCCTCAACAGCTGTAGCCAGGGCTACTATGACTACTTTCTCAAGGGAGACTTTCAAAGTTTCATGCTACCCGCATCACCCTGTCTCTGACAGTGACATATGCTTGAGATTCCTCAGAGTCACAAGAATTCTGATAAACAGCTTGAGAAAAGCATGCATCTGAAGGCATGTCTCCTTGGCCTTACTAAACCCCGATTGCTTTTATCTCTGGGTTTATATCAAACAATGCTTTGCTGCTTGGAATTTAAAATTCCCGGCTTTTTATATCACCCTAACTTTGTTTGGGTTGGCTCATTTGCTACATTTCTGAGCTTTCCAGTCATTTCTTGCTTGGAGATACCAGGTCCTGCTGGACCTCTATCCTCTACATCACAATAATATCACTGTGACCTCGAGAAGTCACTTCCTCTAGAGGAAGGACAGTGATACAGGCAGGAGCAAATGGTGTCTCCAGTAGTATTATTCAGTTAGTCCACCATGCTGTGGGGTGGGCCTGAGAGGAGAAATGGAGCTGTGACAAAACTGAATTTTGGTCATGATTCTTAGGTCTTTAGTCTTTGTTGTAGGGGCTTAATGTTTTTGTGGTGTGCTCAGAAGTCCTTGAGAATTATTAATACTCTGGACTGAATCATGTCACCATAAAAGGCATGTTAAAGACCTGACTCTACTCTGTCTGTATTTAGAATAATGAGATAACGAGGTTAAAAGAGGCTATAATGGGGAACCCTGATCTGATAGGGTTAATGCCAAACCAGACCTTTCTTCTCTCTCACCCTCTTTCTCTTTCTCCCCGTCCTTTTCTCTCTCTGTCTTTCTATCACTGCCATGTAGAATCATGAGAAGGTGGTTATCTGTGAACCACGAATAGACTTCTTATCAGAAACTGAATTGACCAGCTCCTTGGTTTTGCTGGCCTCTGGGACTGTGAGAAAATAAAGTTTTGTTGCCTGGGTCATTCAGTCTACAATATTTTGTTATAAAAAGCTCAGTCAGTTTAAGGTAAAGATCAAATGAGATGATGCAAGAGGATGGGCTGCATAGACTGTAAAGCACAAAACACCGTGTATTTTCTTACTCATGATTACAAAATAATATGAATTATCTGCATGCTTGGGTGAGCATGCACGTGAACTGCAGGCTTCAAGATAACTTGGATGCAATTTGAATACAAAGAGGACATAAACATTGCTCATTTGCTAGAGTCAGAGTACCTGATGAATCGGGCATTCCTCTGAGGAAGGAAAAAGATGAGACATGGATGCCCACCCTTCACATAAACTGCTGTTACGAGGCGCAGATGGCAGCTTTTGATGCACAAAAACATGACATCAGAAAAAAACAACAAACTTTAAGAACAACTTTCTCAAATGCCCTCTGAATGAGACCATAGGAAACTTGTCTGATGTTTCTAAAAGAAAGAGAGAGGAAAAAAATAAAAATAAAAGAGCAAGGTATATGCATAGGATGGATGAAGAGAGTTCTTCATACTGAAAGACCAGTCCCAGCAGGACACAGCTGGAGAGACACAGTTATAGGAAATGCCCTCCCTCACCTCCAACCCCTCAGACAGTGGCCTGGGCTGAACAGCCTGTGCCAGTATCTAACAAATCAAAACAGAGGGAATGGCAGCCACTGACTCTGTGTGCCAAGCCTTTGAGAAGAGAGGTAATCAAAGACTAACATGGAAATAAGATGAACAAAAATAAGAAAATACAATTTGATCTACAAACATCTATTGACTACCTAATGGCAGCTGGGGCTGCCATAACAAAATGTTGCAAACGGGATGGCTCCCTCTACAGAAATGCATTTTCTCACAGTTCTGGAGACTGAACATCTGAGATTAGTGTGCCAGCATGGTTAATGTCTGGTGGGGGAGTCATCTGTTTGGTTGCAGACACCACTTTCTTGCTGTAGGATCACATGGCCTTTCCTCAATAAAAGAGAGGAGGAGGGAGGAGTGGAGGGGCTCTACACTGTCTCCTCTATAAAGGAATTTTTTTCTTATTAGATCAATGTTAAAACCTTGTAATTTCATTTAACCATAATTACTACCTTAGAGGGTCCATCTCCAAATACAGCCACACTGAGGATTAGGGCTTCAACATATGAATTTGAGGAGAATACAAACTTTCAGTCCCTAATGACTATCATGAGCTGGACGAACTGCCTTTGATCCTGAAAACAGAAAAAAAAAAATTAATTATGGCTTCGGGGTGATTCTTGAGGTTAGTTTCCATACACAATTGATTTTCATAATGTTAACACCTGGTTTCAAATAAGAAAAGGAGTACGTCAAGGCTGTATATTGTCACCCTGCTTATTTAACTTCTATGCAGAGTACATCATGAGAAACGCTGGACTGGAAGAAACACAAGCTGGAATCAAGATTGCCGGGAGAAATATCAATAACCTCAGATATGCAGATGACACCACCCTTATAGCAGAAAGTGAAGAGGAACTAAAAATCCTCTTGATGAAAGTGAAATTAGAGAGTGAAAAGGTTGGCTTAAAGCTCAACATTCAGAAAACAAAGATCATGGCATCCGGTCCTATCACTTCATGGGAAATAGATGGAGAAACAGTGGAAACAATTTTAGACTTTATTTTTTGGGCTCCAAAATCACTGCAGATGGTGACCGCAGCCATGAAATTAAAAGACGCTTACTCCTTGGAAGAAAAGTTATGACCAACCTAAATAGCATATTCAAAAGCTGAGATATTACTTTGCTGACTAAGATCCATCTAATCAAGGCTATGGTTTTTCCTGTGGTCATGTATGGATGTGAGAGTTGGAATGTGAAGAAGGCTAAGCACTGAAGAATTGATGCTTTTGAACCGTGGTGTTGGAGAAGACTCTTGAGAGTCCCTCAGACTGCAAGGAGATCCAACCAGTCCATTCTGAAGATCAGCTCTGGATTTCTTTGGAAGGAATGATGCTAAAGCTGAAACTCCAGTACTTTGGCCACCTCATGTGAAGAATTGACTCACTCGAAAAGACTCTGACGCTGGGAGGGATTGGGGGCAGGAGGAGAAGGGGATGACAGAGGATGAGATGGCTGGATAGCATCATGGACTCGATGGACGTGAGTCTGAGTGAACTCTGAGAGTTGGTGATGGACAGGCAGGCCTGGTGTGCTGTGATTCATGGGGTCGCAAAGAGTCGGACACGACTGAGCGACTGAACTGAATTGAACAGAGTACCAGAGTATGAGTGTTTAGTGTGAGAATCGAGAGAAATACTGTCTGCTCTTAGGCTACGTTGCTGGTAAGGAGAGAAAAGGCCTGCACCGAGTGCCTTCGTTTCTTCATCTGTAAATTTGGGATAATTGCAGTGGTCAAGGGACTCACCGCAGTGTTCTTAAGGATTAATGAGATCCTGTTTGTAAAGGTTCTGAAGAAAATCAGATGAAAAATGTGGTATAAAGACAAAGAAGGGTTATTACTAAACAGACTAAAGAGCTGGCTGATGACTGAGCCCTCTTGATTCTCTTTTCTTAAAGCCTAATGGAGAGGGTTGAGAAACTCTAATTAAAGACTTATAGATTAAGAAAGTAGTTGAAGTCAGTTCAAAGAAAGCTTTTCTCAGATAAAAGACATGTTTTTATTCTCCTTTGACCACTTGACCTGTAAATACTTTTATCTTAAGATGTGGAACAAATTCAGCAGAAGGCCCAAGCCCAGGGCTCCTTCAGTTTTCTGTGCAGTTAATTACCTTTTGTGCAGCCAGTCAATCTTGGATTATCATTATTGCTCTTAATTTAAAGTTATTGAAAATGTGTTCCCACTTTAATAAGTAGCTTGACCTCTTGATACCTAGAAATGAGGGCTCTGGAAACTGGATCCTCTGTCTAGCACCAAAGTAAGGGGAATAGTGAACAAGTTCTAAGCCTCAGAGTCCAGTTTAAATTCCCACCACAATCCTCAAGAAAACTTCCTCAACCTCTCGACTAGAATACACTTAATAGCAGCCAATTTTATAAAGCACTTAATGTGTGCAGAGCTGCAAGTTTAGCACTCTATATACATTCATTCATTTAATTCTCATCTGACAGCTATGGAGTCTGTTTAATTTTCCATTTATAGATGAGAATACTTAGGCACAGAAAGGTTAAATGACTTGCTCAAGAACACACAGCTGAACTAGTGGGGCTGAAAATCTAACACTGCTAGGCTAACCTTTTATTTTATAAATTGTTTTCCTCTATGCTCTGACCTCTCCTCGAATTGTGTACAGCACTCTCAAGAACCTGTCAGTTTCTCTTCGGTATTTGCTTTAGCTTTCATTTAATGGGTGTGCACTGTCATGAATGCCATAGTCACTCTACAACATCTTACTTATGGGACACTATTTAAAAGGAAGGCCTATAGATTATATTATTACGTGAAATAAGTCAGACAGATAAAGACAACTATCATATGACATTGTTTATATCTGGAATCTAAAACAAATGATACAAATGAACTGATTTACAAAACAGAAATAGACGCACAGATCAGAGTGGAACTTTTAACATATGCTCACGAATGCATATAAAATAGATAAATAAGAAGGACCTAGCACAGGGGATTATATTATATTTTTTGTAATAGCCTATAATAGAAAATAATCTGAAAAATAACATATATATATATGTGTGTGTGTGTGTGTGTGTGTGTGTGTGTATGTAAAACTTAATCTCTTTGCTAAACACCTGAACTAACCCAATAGTGTAAATTGATTATACTTTAATGTAAAAATGGTAATATAAAACAGATGGGTCAGATAGAAATGATGGGGCAAAGTGAGAGGACTGTAAAACCCCACTGGAATATTTGGGAATGCACTGCCAACAAAAGACATTGCCAGGTATCTCTCATATTTGGCAAACTACACTGTGGTGCACACTGAAACACACAGGGCTATCGAGAGGAAAAAATAGCATTCCTTACTGATGCCACTTTCTATGATGCAAGTTGCAGGGACTAGCTGAAGACCCAGAACTGAGACTAGCCAGCTAAGCTTGGCATTCACTCCCAATTGAAATTTCAAAGTGAAATAGTGCATGGGGAGTGCTCCCTCCTGAGAGCAAGTGAATTTATAATTATTATTAATAATAGGGAATAGGGCTCAACAAAACTTTTCTGCAAAAAATTTCAGAAAAAAATCCCATGTAACAAGGACAGGCTCTTATTTGAATGTGAAGTATAAAGGCACAAATTTATTGTTACTCTCTTCTTAAAACTGCTCCACTGTGACATAAAGAAATTTAAAATTTTTGAAATGTAGGAACTCAAAAAGACAAAAAGGACAAATGAGAGAGATTAGGGTAGGATGGAAATTGGCAACAGATGGAGGTTAACACTGCTTCCTTTCATTTCTCTTTGAAGGCTAACACTAACAGAAAGGCATCCTGGGGAGGTTCAGACCCGGGTTGGTTTGTGCTCAATAGAAGCTGCACTGAGACATGAAGTTGGGGCAAATGGTGTTAAATTTGCACAGGGAAATGTTGACTTTTGGCCCACTTTTCTGTGTTCTGCCAAGGAAGCAAGTTCCTTTCCCCTGCATCTCATGAGATTAGAGATTTATTGTGTAACTTATAGGAATTGAACCAATAGGGATCAAAGCTATGGGGGCAAGGTTGAGAGAGATGCAGGGCTGAAGGTAGAAATAAAGTGAAATTCTGTACACTGGGAGCTGAATTACTAGATTTATTTTTGCCCTCTTTCAAGAGTTCATAGTGAGGATTTTCTTTTACCATGCAATAGATGGGAAGTTTTTTTCCATAGAAAAAACCAACTTCTCCATAAAAATAACTGCATGCTTGCACAGTTGGGGCAAATTCTGGACAAAAAATTTAAAAAGAGATCAAGGAAAAAAACTACCATTTTGAGGAAACTGGACCAATAATAGGGGACTGGGAGCAAAAGCAGGGTACTGTACAGGGTCTGCTGTACAGGAAAACCACCTAAACCACTTTTCCAGCCTGACCCCTGAACACATTCCTCACCCTGTATAAGGACTCAACTCACCCACTGTCAACAAGGGAACTTGTTGTTCTCTTTTCCCATGGCTAAAGTAGGGGCCCCAATAAACCCTTTCCTGAAAAAGAAGCAACTTTTTGTACCTCCCTCCATTAAAAGCATATCATCCCCCTCAAAATGTCCAATATGATTTGCAAGAAAGAAAATAGCTGAGGAAGGGCCATTAGCAAAGATGAAACTAAAAACACTTTATAGGACAAAAGAAATGTCATGTGAATGTTCACTACCTTACATAGCAAAATGAACAGTAGAAGACAAACAAAGGCAAAATCCCAGATTTGCTAAAAATGAAATAAAAACTCAGACTTGCATATGACTTCTTAACAGAAACACTGGAAGTTCAAAGATAATGGAAATACATATTCATAATTCTAAGGGAAAATGAGTTTTAAGGGAAAGCTCTATCTTTCATCCAAAGATCTAAATAAATATGTATTCATGCATAAAAGGGCAGAGTTATCTTCCACTGTACTTTAAAACTGTTTTAGCACCTTTATTAAATCACTGCTTGGCAGTTATCTAGTGCTATATAAAAATCATTCCTGAATTTAGTCAGTTGGTTTCCCCAGAGAAAACAGTGAGGAAGGGAAAGAGGGGAGAGAGAAAGATTGGGTAGATACACAAAATAAGTGTACTTCATATTGAAATCAACATCTCTTACAGCAGTATCAACTAAAACTTGGCACATTCCATTTGTCTCTACAAGGATTAAATCATGAGCCCTACACTCAGTGACCTTCCACAACTCCTAAAGGGAGTTCAGTGTGGAGAAAAGATGTGAGGCACTCTGTGCTTTGGGAAAAGCTGGCAGAATGACGCTTCAGATAGTTGGACATTTTCAGAATATTTTATGATCCAAATTTGTTGCATCTTCCAGTATTTAAAAAAGTGCTAAAATCATTAAGAATGACATCTGTTCCATGTTATTAGCAATGAGCCTGTGACAAAATATTTTCTTTACTGCACATACCCCACTTCAATAAAATCTTATATAATACTGACTTTCCACCCCACCTCTTCAGAACAGTTTCTTAGAGCTGATAAGCTGTCTTCCAGGCTATAGTTTTCAATTTGGCCTCAGTTCACTTCAGTCGCTCAGTTGTGTCCAACTCTGTGACACCATGAATTGCAGCACACCTGGCCTCCCTGTCCATCACCATCTCCCGGAGTTCACTCAGACTCACGTCCATCGAGTCCGTGATGCCATCCAGCCATCTCATCGTCGTCCCCTTCTCCTCCTGCCCCCAATCCTTCCCAGTGTCAGAGTCTTTTCCAGTGAGTCAGCTCTTCACATGAGGTGGCCAAAGTACTGGAGTTTCAGGTTTAGCATCATTCCTTCCAAAGAAATCCCAGGGCTGATCTCCTTTAAAATGGACTGGTTGGATCTCCTTGCAGTCTGAGGGACTCTCAAGAGTCTTCTCCAACACCACAGTTCAAAAGCATCAATTCTTCGGTGCTTAGCCTTCTTCACAGTTCAATTCTCACATCCATACATGACCACAGGAAAAACCATAGCCTTGACTAGACGGACCTTAGTCAGCAAAGTAATGTCTCTGCTTTTGAATATGCTCTCTAGACTGGTCATAACTTTTCTTCCAAGGAGTAAGCGTCTTTTAATTTCATGGCTGCAGTCACCATCTGCAGTGATTTTGGAGCCCAAAAATATAAAGTCTGACACTGTTTCCACTGTTTTCCCATCTATTTCCCATGAAGTGATGGGACCGGATGCCATGATCTTTGTTTTCTGAATGTTGAGCTTCAAGCCAACTTTTTCACTCTCCTCTTTTACTTTCATCAAGAGGCTTTTTAGTTCCTCTTCACTTTTTGCCATAAGAGTGGTGTCATCTGCATATCTGAGGTTATTGATATTTCTCTTGGCAATCTTGATTCCAGCTTGTGTTTCTTCCAGTCCAGCATTTCTCATGATGTACTCTGCATAGAAGTTAAATAAGCAGGATGACAATATACAGCCTTGACGTACTTCTTTTCCTATTTGGAACCAGTCTGTTGTTCCATGTCCAGTTCTTACTGTTGCTTCCTGACCTGCATATAAGTTTCTCAAGACGCAGGTTAGGTGGTCTGGTATTCCCATCTCTTGAAGAATTCTCCACAGTTTACTGTGATCCACACAGTCAAAAGCTTTGGCATAGTCTAAAAGCAGAAATAGATGTTTTTCTGGAACTCTCTTACTTTTTCCATGATCCAAAGGATGTTGGCAATTTGATCTCTGGTTCCTCTACCTTTTCTAAAACCAGCTTGAACATCAGAAAGGTCACGTTTCATGTATTGCTGAAACCTGGCTTGGAGAATTTTGAGCATTACTTTACTAGCACATGGGATGAGTGCATTTTGCCCTAAATAACACTTAACTAATTGCTCTCATGTGATACTTTTTTTTTTCTCAATTGACAGCCTAAAGTCAGCAAGGACAGATAGAACCCTGTGATGTGGAAGGAGGCTGCATATGGATACTAGGAGGCAGAGATCACTGGGGCCATTGTAGAGCCTACCACAATGTGCTTTACCCAAAGAAAGCACTATTTAAAAACGACAGATGTGGGATCTTGGAAACAATCATCTGGTATAGTGCAGCAAGGTCATTTCAGGATAACAGCATACAGGAGTCCTAGTAAGCAACAGTGTAGGCCAGTGGTCTCAACTGGATAGGAGGTTTTTCACACACCTCCCCACCAGGAAGCTTTTGCATTATTATGAGGCATTTTTAGTTGTCAAGATGAGAAGTCAGTGTTATTGGTATACAGTGGACAGAAGCTAGGGATGCTGCTAAAAATCTTGAAGATTCAAGGCAGTAAACTGCCCCCACACACAAACAGAGTAATCTAGTCAAAAATATCGATAGGCTTGAGGCTGAGAAAACTTAGCCTTGAATGAAACATATCAACATGAGGCTTTAATATAAGAACTGTTATATAAAACACACAAGTGATACATGCCAGCAAAGGGTGACATTTACATCAGATACAACAATACAGACTTTGAAAAGCAACCTATCTAACATGTGTAGCAGTACACTTCTATGGCCTTCCCAGGTGGCACAGTGGTAAAGAATCTGCCTGCAAATGTGGGAGATGCAAGAGATGTGGGTTCCGTCCCTGAATCAGGAAGATACCCTGGAGTAGAAAATGGAACGCCACTCCAGATTCTTGCCTGGAAAATTCCATTGACGGAGGAACCTGGTGGGCTATTGTCCATGGTGTTACAAAGAGTTGGACACAACTGAGCACACAAGAAAAGAATATATATATAGATATAGATGGATAGATAGATATAGATATATAGATATATAGATAGATATAGATATATAGATAGATAGATAGATATAGATATCAGGGTGCAGAAAGAGAATTACTCATTGTCCAATGTGGGAAAGCATAATATAATGTCTAAAATCTATAAATCAAGAACTAGCAGTATATTTAATAAAATAAATTTGAAGAAAAATAAGAAGAAAACTCACAGAACTAAAAGTAACTGCATATGAGGAGGACCTAGAAATAGGAAGGAGTAGGGCAGGGGTTGCTTCCTCACATCTTTCTGTACTATTTCACTTTTAAAATGTATGATTTTTATAAACAATCATCAAATGCATGTTGTTTGAACATAAAACAAATCCATTATTTGAACATAAAGAAAGAGATGTACAGTATTGTTAATTTAAAAATCCCAGTTTCTTTTCCCTACCAGTAAATGCCTATAACTAGGTGAAAAGTGTTGGTTGAAGGCACTTTAGATAATTATTGCACAGCTGCACACATCCCCTATTTTCATGTTCTCAGTTAGTGAACTGAGTCCTCCAAGGAGTAAATGGAAGAATAAATTAATGAACTTATTTGATAGAAATCATTTAATATAAGAAATGATTCTACTTCCTTAACAGTTAAGCACACTTTATTTTGATAGTCTGTGCTAGAACCACTAAGAAGTGGCCTCATTGCTATAACTGTTTCAGGTCGTCATGTCCATGAACTTGACAGAGTAAGCAATGCTTGATACTTCTCCTCAGTTTTCCTCATGGATACCTTATCCCCAGGCTGGCATTTATTTCTTTTTAACTTTTAAAATTTATTTTACTGAAATACAATGTTGTGTTAGTTTCTATTGTGCAGATTTCACATATAATATATATTATTATTTTCTGGTATGGTTTTTATCATAGGATATTAAATAGACTTCTCTGTGCTATACAGTAGGATCTTGTTGTTTATTCATTCTCTACATACTAGTTTGCAACTACTAATCCCAAACTTCCAGTCCATTCCTTACCACCTTCCCTCTGCCTTGGCAACCACAAGTCTGTTCTCTGTTCTGAGTCTCTTTCTGTTTTGTAGTAAGTTCATTTGTATCATAATTGAGATTCCACATATAAGTGATGCATGTATGCTGTTGCTTCAGTCGTGTCCAATTCTTTGCAACCCCATGGACCATAGCCTCTTAGACTCCTCTGTCCCTGGGATTATCCAGGCAAGAATACTGGAATGGGTTGCTGTTTCCTCTTCCAGGGGATCTTCCTGACCCAGGGATCAAACCTGCGTCTTTAGCATCTCCGCACTGGCAGGTAGATTTTTTATCACTGAGCCACATGGGAAGCCCCTGGCTTGCATTACCTAGTATGATAATCTCTGTGTCAAACCATGTTGCTGCAAATGGCATTGTTTATTTCATTTTATGACTAATATTCCATCGTATATATATGTTCCACAACTTCTTTATCCATTCACCTGTCAGTGGGCATTTAAATGTCTTCCATGTCTTGGATAACCTGAATAGTGCTGCTATGAATATTGGGGTGCATGTATCTTTTGAATTAAAGTTTATTCCAGTTATACACAAAGAAATGAAATTGCTGGATTATGTGGCAACTCTTTTTTTAGTTTTTTAAGGAACCTCCATCAGTTCAGTTCAGTTCAGTCGCTCAGTCATGTCTGACTCTTTGCTACCCCATGAACCTCAGCACGACAAGACTCCCTGTCCATCATCAACTCCCAGAGTTTATTCAAACTCATGTCCATTGAGTAAGTGATGCCATCTAACCATCTCATCATCTGTCATACACTTCTCCTGCTGCCTTCAATCTCTCCCAACATCAGAGTCTTTTCAAATGAGTCAGCTCTTCACATCAGGTGGCCAAAGTATTGGAGTTTCAGCTTCAATATCAGTCCTTCCAGTGAACACCCAGGACTGATCTCCTTTAGGATGGACTGGTTGGATCTCCTTGCAGTCTGAGGGACTCTCAAGAGTCTTCTCCAATACCACAGTTCAAAAGCATCAGTTCTTCTGTGCTCAGCTTTCTTTATAATCCAACTCTCACATCCATACATGACTACTGGAAAAACCATAGCCTTGACTAGACAGATCTTTGTTGACAAATAATGTCTCTGCTTTTTAATATGCTGTCTAGGTTGGTCATAACTTTCCTTCCAAGGAGTAAGTGTCTTTTAATTTCATGACTGCAATCAACATCTGGAGTGATTTTGGAGCCCCCCAAAATAAAGTCAGCCACTGTTTCTACTGTTTCCCCATCTATTTGTCATGACATGATGAGACTGGATACCATGATCTTAGTTTTATGAATATTGAGCTTTAAGCCAACTTTTTCACTCTCCTCTTTCACTTTCATCAAGAGGCTCTTCAGTTATTCTTTGCTTTCTGCAATAAGGGCAGTGTCATCTTCATATCTGAGGTTACTGATATTTTTCCCGGCAATCTTGATTTCAGCTTGTGCTTCATCCAGCCCAGCATTTCTCATGATGTACTCTGCCTATACGTTAAATAAGCAAGGTGACAATATACAGCCTTGATGTACTCCTTTCCCCATTTGGAACCAGTCTGTTGTTCTATGTCCAGTTCTAACTGTTGCTTCCTGACCTGTATAATGTTTCTCAAGGGGCAGGTCAGGTGGTCTGATATTCCCATTTTTTTCAGAATTTTCCACAGTTTATTGTGATCCACACAGTCAAAGGCTTTGGCATAGTCAACAAAGCAGAAGTAGATGTTTTCTGGAAATCTCTTGCTTTTGCAATGGTCCAGTGGATGTTGGCAATTTGATCTCTAGCTCCTCTGCCTTTTCTAAAACCAGCACATCTGGAAGTTCATGGATCACGTATTGCTGAAGCCTGGCTTGCAGAATTTTGAGCATTACTTTGCTAGTGTGTGAGATGAGTGCAATTGTGTGGTAGTTTGAGCATTCTTTGGCATTGCGTTTCTTTGGAATTGGAATGAAAACTGACCTTTTTCAGTCCTGTGGCCACTGCTGAGTTTTCCAAGTTTGCTGGCATTTTGAGTGCAGGACTTTCACAGCATCATCTTTCAGGGTTTGAAACAGCTAAACTAGAATTCCATCACATCCACTAGCTTTGTTCATAGTAATGCTTCCTACAGCCCACTTGACTTCACATTCCAGGAAGTCTGGCTCTAGATGACTGATCACACCATCGTGATTATCTGGGTTGTGAAGACCTTTTTGTACTGTTCTTCTGTGTATTTTTGCCACCTCTTCTTTATATCTTCTGCTTCTGTTTGGTCCATACCATTTCTTTCCTTTACTGAGCCCATCTTTGCATGAAATGTTTTCTGGGCATCTCTAATTTTCTTGAAGAGATCTCTAGTGTTTCCTATTCTACTGTTTTCTTCTATTTCTTTGCATTGATCGCTGAGGAAGGCTTTTTCTTTTAATCTCTCCTTGCTATTCTTTGGAACTCTGCATTGAAATGGGTATATCTTTCCTTTCCTTCTTTGCTTTTTACTTCTTTTCTTTCACAGCTATTTGTAAGGCCTCCCCAGACAGCCGTTTTGCTTTTTTGCATTTCTTTTTCTTGGGGATGATCTTAATCCTTGTCTCCTATACAATGTCACGAACCTCATTTCATAGTTCATCAGGCACTCTATCACTTCTAGTCCCTTAAATATATTTCTCACTTCCACTGTATAATCATAAGGGGTTTAATTTAGGTCATACCTGTAGTGGTTTTCCCCATTTTCTTCAATTTGAGTCTGAATTTGGCAATAAAGTGTTCATGATCTGAGCCACAGTCAGCTCCTTGTCTTGTTTTTGCTTACTGTACAGAGCTTCTCCATCTTTGACTGCAAAGAATATAATCAATCTGATTTCAGTGTTGACCATCTGGTGATGTCCATGTGTAGAGTCTTCTCTTGTGTTGTTGGATGAGGCTGTTTGCTATCACCAGTGTGTTCTCTTGGCAGAACTCTACTAGCCTTTGCCCTGCTTCATTCTGTATTCCAAGGCCAAATTTGCCTGTTACTCCCAAGTATTTCTTGACTTCTTACTTGTGCATTCCAGCCCCCTATCATGAAAAGACATCTTTTTTGGATGTTAGTTCTAGAAGGTCTTGTTGGTCTTCATAGAACCATTCAACTTCAGCTTCTTCAGGATTACTGGTCAGGGCATAGACTTGGATTACCTTGATATTGAATGGTTTGCCTTGGAAACGAACAGAGATCATTCTGTTGTTTTTGAAATTGCATTCAAGTACTGCATTTCGGACCCTTTTGTTGACTCTGATGGCTGCTCCATTTCTTCTAAGGGATTCCTGCCCACAGTAGTACATATACTGGCCATCTGAATTAAATTCACCCATTCCCATAAATCTTAGTTTGCTGATTCCTAGAATGTTGACATTCATTCTTGCCATTTCCTATTTGACCACTTCCAGTTTGCCTTAATTCATGGACCTAACATTCCAGGTTTCTATGCAATATTGCTCTTTACAGCATCGGACCTTGCTTCTATCACCAGTCACATACACAGCTGGGTGTTGTATTTGCTTTGGCTCCATCCCTTCATTCTTTCTGAAGTAATTTCTCCACTGATCTCCACTAGCATATTGGGCACCTACCGACTTGGGGATTTCATCTTTCAGTGTCCCATCTTTTGTCTTTTCATACTGTTCATGAAACCTCCATACTATTCTCCACAGTGACTGCACCAATTTACATTCCCACAAACAGTGTAGAGGGGTTCCCTTTTCTCCACACCATCTCTACCATTCATTATTTGTCACCTTTTGATGATGACCTTTCTGACTTACTAACATGCCCTTTTAATTTTGCCTCCTTGTGGGAGTTCTGGCTCTTTTGGAGAAAAGATAAACCCTCCCTGAGAATGATCATCTGTTCTTATGACTTCAGTTAGTGGTTATGTAGGTTATTCATGACTTTGGGAGAATTATCTAAACTGCTTCACTTGGCTTTCCCATATAACCCTACATTTCCCAAACAGACGTCAAGTTTACTCACCTCAACCGAAACACAGATGTGATTGCTTGACTTTTCCCTTTCTCAGAGATGTGCTCTGTATTTACCCAAGTGCCCAAGTCAGGAAGATGTCTTATCCTCATCTTCCTCTTTCTCACCTCTGTAGAGTTCGTTAATCACATAGTGTTATTCAGTCACTTTGCATTGCGTTGCATTGACTTCCTCAGCCTCTTTTCTAGTTATCCAGTTTTTATATTCCCACTATGATTATCCTTATTCTGGCCACCCTAATCTCAGAATCATAAGACTGCCAAAGTGTTCAAATACCTCCAAGAACCTCTATGCCTGTGCTTTTTAAAATCCATTCTCTCTTCTGACCATGATGATCTTTTTTAAAAAAAATTCAAATGTATTCATGTCACTCATTTTTTGATTGCTCTTCATTGCCCTCAGGCTAATTTCCAAACTCTTTTCCATTCTATATTCTTGCTTTTCTATGAAGTTTTAATTCTTATTATTCTCATGCCTTACTCTACCCTCTCCCAATATTGAGTTATGTTCAGATCATTGAATGTATCATGTTCTTTGGGACTTTGGGTCTTTTCACCTTTTCTCTTTTCTTGAAGCACTTTTTCCTTTCCCTCTTTCAGGACTTCTTTGCTGGCCAACTAATTTCTTCAAGTCCAAGTTTAATGTCACGGCCGGGAAGCATTCCTAGCTGCTTCCCAAAGACTATGTTGTGTCCTTTTAATTAATGCAGCAGCCTATTATAGAAATTGTCACAACCTCTGTTAATTTCTTGGATCCACTGCTATGACTCTAATTCAAGGACTAACTCAGCGCTGTTCTTGTGCCATTTGGGGACCCAGTGTCTACACATGATAAATACTCTACCATGACAGACAATGTATTCTAGTGAAATTGCTTAAGAGCTTTGAATGACAATAGGGCACAACTTTTTTTTTTTTCAAGCCAAGAGCCTTTTTAGAAGTATATTCTAATGGTTCATCTTTAAGAGTTCACTGTCTTATTTTCTGTATTGCACTAAAGTACAGCTAAGATTCAAGGAGAATAGATGAAACTGGGTAACACCTTCACTTAAAAACATGAATGAGGCTAAAATGAAAAAAAAAATTAAGTAGGAAATTATAAAAATGGATTAATCTTATCTTCTTACTTCTAATTTTGAGAGCTACTTTTCCTCTCACTTTGTTAAAGGTCAGAGGAAAAATATCTTAAAAGGGATGCAATTTGATACAGGTAAAATTCCAT
Organism: Nanger dama; assembly: GCA_917880005.1. NCBI lineage: Eukaryota > Metazoa > Chordata > Mammalia > Artiodactyla > Bovidae > Nanger > Nanger dama. The sequence goes on along the minus strand of CAKJTW010000004.1, from coordinate 60,296,859 downwards.
ATTTAAAAACGATAGAGGAAAAAGTGTGACCAAGTCTATAATGATAAACACTATTGGATTTTAGTTGTTTGAATTGCCCTCAGTAAGTGGGACCTGTGAAAAGAAAAATGAGATTCAAGAAGAAATGCCTGATGGTTCAAGTGAAAGCACAATAATAAAAATCAAAGAAACAGCACACGTAAATCCCCTGTGAAGGTCCTAATTTCCAGCTCTCTGTAGCAATAACTAAATAAGCCTGGGTGTCCTGTAACAGAGGCCATTGACATTTGTCAGGCTTTTCAATAAATTGACAATGAAAAGCTAAATCCGTGAAAGGTAGGAGATGAATTAGCACACAGCCAAAGGTACTGGAGAAATAAACAGTGGTTTCGTAGCTGAAATATTTTTTTGATAAAGTAATAATCCCCTGTAATCTCTCTCCAGCATTAAATAACAGTGGGTCTTTGTGCTGGCAGTTTAATTTTGTTGGCTGCCCTTGTCTTACAAATATATTTAGTGGAGCCTGGAATATCATTTTGTGCTGAAAGCTGAAGCCTTTGTCATGCTGAAGCTGGGCAAAAGCAATAAATCAAGGACACAGTGAAAAGGCATAGAAATGGGCTATTGGAAACTTATTTCCCCAGAGCGGGCGAGCTTTCTTCTCCCAAGAGCAGGTGTATTGCATCAGTCATGTCTTCCTGTTAAGCACCTGTATTGTAATGATATTGACTTATATCTACATTGCACCCTTGTTGGCACTGTGCCAAAGTGCTTAAGATGCATCTATGGGCAGTACATGCTAAAAATAGCATCATGAGATTATACAACCCTGGTTTACTTTTCTTCTTTGCTTTGCCTACTTGGCAATCATTCCTCCTAGGAAATTGTTCAGAGATACTCAACATTAGCCTCTATCATGTGTTTCACAATTTGTGTCTTAACAATTAATAATCAACTTAACTTTTTAAAGTTAAGGGACCTTTAAAATAAAAGTTGCATATGTATATGTAACTTATATATTATATATAAATGTATTATGTACATATTGTTGTTGCTGTTTAGTCACTAAGTCATGTCTGACTCTTACAACCCCATGGACTGTAGCATGCTGGGCTCCTCTGTCCATTAGATTTCCCAGACAATACTGGAGTGGATCTTCCTGACTCAGGTATCAAACCGGGGTCTCCTGCATTGCAGGCTGATTCTTTACCACTGAGCCACCAGGGAAGCCCATTATATACTTATACATTATAATTTTATATATGATTTATGTTGTATATACATGTGATAATATATACCTATATATACACATACATACATTTAAACTTATTAAGCCAAGACTAATGTACTTTGTGATGAACACTTGCCAAACTGATCATTGTTTAAAATGGGTTACAGAGAAACAATATGGAGATATTTCTAGGGTGTTGGGTTTATTTTTAGCAACATAAAGTGATAAAAATCACTGTACTAAAAAGCCAGAGAACTGGGTTCATGAATTCATTTCCCATTGCTAACTACTATCATCTCACAAACTCAGTGGCTTAAATGAGCACCTATTTGGGTATCCTTAGGTCAGGACTCCAAGCACAGCTCCTCTGGCTTTTGTTCAGAGTATCATGCTGCTGTCAAAGTGTCAGGTGGGCTGTAGTCCCATCTGCTTCCAAGCTTTCTCTGATGTTGTCAGAACTCAGCTCCTTGGGGTTTTAGAACTGAAGGTCTGATTTCTCTCTGGCTATCAGAAAGGCACTGCTGCCAGCTTCCAGCTCCCAAAGGTAGCCAAAGGTATCTGGTCACATAGTCCTCTCTAAGGACCCTCAGAGCTTACTCCCTCAGGCCAGCAAGAAGGCAGCAGCATATGTATGAATGGTTGAATCTTGAAATGCAGTCAAAGGAGTTGCATCCCACCACCTCTGACATATTCTGTTTGTTAAAAGCAAATCTCATATCTATCTTGCTTAAATTCGAGGGTCTCCGTCCTATGTGGGACTGAACATGGGACCCACCCTAGAGTCTGCCAGGCACACTCCTAGTGTTTTGTGGTCATCAAAACTTGATACTCATATATTCACTGAAAGCAATAAGAAAGAGTGACTTGTATACATGAAAAAAAAATTGATAAACTTCACAAACAATGTTGAAAGAAACCAGACATAAAAATGTACATTCTCTATAATGCCAATTTCTTTATCTTTCAAAAATACACAAAACTAATCCATGCAATTAAAAAGCATAATACTGGTTAACTCAAGGCATAGTAACAATAAGGGAATCCGAGAGTGTCTCTGGGTGGCTAGAATGTTGTCTCCTGTACTAGATGCATTCCATCAGGGAAAAAGTGTGGAGCATCACATTCAATGACAGGTGCACTTTTCTAAGTAAAGTAAACGTGAAATTCGCTCAGTCATGTCTAACTCTTTACGACCCCATAGACTCTAGTCCATGGAATTCTCTAGGCCAGAATCCTGAAGTAGGTAGCCTATCCCTTCTCCAGCGGATCTTTCCAACCCAGGAATTGAACTGGGGTCTCCTGCTCCTAAACATAACTGCACATTATTGTTCAATAAAGATTAAAATTAAACCAAACAAAAACCCTGGGTAACCTTAGACCAGTCACTTTATTTTCCACGGTGTCAGTTTTCTAATCCTTACCATGGAGTTGGCTTTGTTGATGGTTAAAAGCTTTTTGACATGATGCAATTATGGTTTTATGAAATACTGACGAACCTATCAAACTCGCTGGGTGGCTGTAAAGTGCCCAAAATTCTTTTGAAAATTGTCTGAAATACAATTATTTAAAAAAAAATAAGTATAATTGATTTACAATGTTGTATTAGCTTCTGCTATATAGCAGTGATTCGGTTTTATACATATATATGCATATATAATAAATATTATATATAGTGAATATTATGTGTATATTACATTATTATAATATATATATAATTGTATATATTTGTTCATATTATTTTCAAGTATATTACATTACAGGATATTGAATAAAGTTCCTTGTGCAGTTCAGTAGGACCTTGTTTATCCATTCCATATATAATAGTTTGTGTCTGCTAATCCTGGGCTTTCCTGGTATCTCAGTGGTAAAGAATCTGCCTGACAAACATGAGATACAGATTTGATCTCTGTCTCAGGAAGATCCCTGGAGAAGAAAATGGCAACCCACTCCAATATCCTTGCCTGAGAAATCTCATGGACGAGGAACCTGGCAGACTACAGTCCATGGTGTCACAAAAGAGTCAAACAATTAATCGGTTAATTTAGTGATTAACAGACAGTGATAACAAGGTTAATCCCAACCTCCCACCCCATCGCCTTCTCTCCCTCCTCTTGGGCAACCACAAGTCTACTCTCCATGTTTGTGGGTCTGTTTCTGCTTCATAGCTGTGTTCATTTGTGTCATATTTTAGATTCCACATATCAATGATATCAAATAGTGTTTGTCTTTATCTTTCTGATTTACTTCACTAAGAATGATCATCTCCAGGTCCATCCATGTTGCTGCAAATGTCATTATTTCATTCTTTCTTATGGATGAGTAATGCTTCATTGTGTGTGTGTATATATAGATAGATAAATAGATTGTTATTTAGTCACTTAGTCATGTCTGACTCTTTGCAACTCCATGAATGGCAGGCAGCATGCCAGGCTTTCCTGTCCTTCACTGTCTCCCTGAGTTTGCTCAAACTCATGTCCACTGAGTCAGTGATGCTATCCAACCATCTTATCCTCTGTCGCCTCCTTCTCCTGCCCTCAATCTTACCAAGCAACAGGGTCTTTTCCAATGAGTTGGTTCTTTGCATCAGGTAGCCAAAATATTGGAGCTTAAGCTTCAGCATCAGTACTTCCAATGAATGTTCAGAGTTGATTTCCTTTAGGGTTAACTGGTTTGATCTCCTTGCTGTCCCAGGGACTCTCAAGAGTCTTCTACAGCATCACAATTTGAAAGCATCAATTCTTCAGTGCTCAGCCTTCTTTAGGAAAAGGCAATGGCACCCCACTCCAGTACTCTTGCCTGGAAAATCCCATGGATGGAGGAACCTGGTGGGCTACAGTCCATGGGGTCGCACAGAGTCAGACACGACTGAGCAACTTCACTTTCACTTTTCACTTTCATGTACTGGAGAAGGAAATGGCAGCCCACTCCAGTGTTCTTGCCTGGAGAATCCCAGGGACGGGGGAGCCTGGTGGGCTGCTGTCTATGGGGTTGCGCAGAGTCGGACACGACTGAAGCGACTGAGCAGCAGCAGCAGCCTTCTTTATGATCCAACTCTCACATCTGTACATGACTACTAGAAAACCCATAGCTCATATACCATATCTTCTTTATCCCTGAATCTGCTGATGGACTTGTAGGTTGTTTTCATATCTTGGCTATTGTAAATAGTGTTGCAGTGAGTGCTGCAGGGCATGTATCTTCTTGAATTAGAGTTGTGCCTCTATATATGCTCAGGAGTGTGCTTGCTGGGTCATACAGTAGTTACATTTGAAGTTTTTAAGGAACTTTCATACTATTTTCTATGATGACTGTATTATTCCAAATTCTTGCTGACAGTATAGGGAGTTCCCTTTTCTCTACACCATGTCCAGCATCAAATGAAATTATTAATAAAAATTTCAATCTACACATTCTTCCACTTGCAGAGTTTTGGCCTTGGAAAATCAAATCAAGCTCAGTGAACTTCTATTTTCTTAAAGAAAGACTCTTTCAGCTCAGAAATTATCTTTGTCTTATTGATATGGAAGTTCCTTCCAGACCAGGTGGGAATTTCATCTAGGGGCAAAAAGAAGGCACATTGTAGAAAATTTGAAAATAACAATCAAATTGAGGAGAAAATGTTATGCTTTGCAGAATCACCATGCAGCTCTCATTCTAAGTTTTATCAGTGATCCAACACTCTTGCCCACCTCAATGGCTCCGCCATCACTTCTGACTTGTCATACCACTGCCAGCAATGGTGCAAAGCACTGGGCTTCAGAAATAGCTAAGAACTGAGTCTCCTTGCTGGAAAAAGAAGCTGAGGAGATGGATGTGCACCCAGATAAAATGTCTGTTCTAAAGGAGTCTGGATTTTCCAAAAGGCTGGTCACTGGATGTGATCCGGCCTCATTAGTCTCTATGCTTTCTCCTCCAACCACCATTGACCAACTGTTATCTCTAGAACTATTAGGCAACTGGCTTCCTGAGATGCTTGCCTGGGTTAAAATTGGCAGACTCATGACACAAGTTTAATGAGTTTAATAATTCTTGGATAACCCCTTTACTTAGGCTTCAGAAGAGATTCTGATCTCCAGCCTTGCTGACTTCCTCCTCTGCTCCAGTCTTGTCAAGGCTCCCATTACCTCTTGCTCAGTCTGCTGCTGTGGCCTCCTAAGAAGGCCCCTTCCCTCTGCCCTGTGGTTGTCCCTTCCCCAAATAGCATTCAGGGATTCCTTTCATAGTATGAGGCTATTCGTGACTCCTCTGCTCAATACTGTGAACTGATTTTCTTATCACTCAGAAGGAAATCCAGGTTTCTTCCTGGATCCAATAGGCTCTGTGCAATCTGTCTCCTGAGTCCATTCTCAGTCTCTCCCATCGTCTCTCCAAGTCTGGCTCAGTGGCCTTTTCACTGTTCCTGGAAGGTGCCATCTGGCTATGCTTTAGGTTTGGCACTAACCCTCTGTCTTCTGCAACTCCCTTTCACTGGATGCTACATTGGTCAGTTTCAAAGAAGCACCAGTAAACTTCCTCTAGTCTGAGGGTTCTTCCCTGACCACTGGCTCCAGTAAGAGGACCAGAAGGAGAGGGGATTATGGGGACTACCCTGTCTCCAGATTGAGGCCCTGCCTTTCTCTTCTTGCTGTTTCCTCATGAATTTTCTCCTTAGCATTATAGCCTACATTTATTTTTGTTGGTGTAGTCACCTGTGGTGAAAACTAGAATGTAAACTTTGGAGGGCACAAACTTTGTCTTTAGTATCTTCATTTCCTAGAATGGTGCTCAGCAGATTATAGACATTCATTCAAGTATTAGTTGATTTAATAGTTGAAAGTTCAGTTTAGCTTTTCTATTAGTCCTATGCGATACCCACCACACTGGGGTGGTGGTGTTTCCTACTGATAAAATTGTCTAACTATTAAAATGACAGCATGGGTCTGTTAGACTCTATGGCTTGATGTTTGTTGGAAATTGTAATTATTCATCACATCATAATTTTACCTTTAAAAAAAGTCAACAATCAGCAATGCTGTGAATGGTACACCTGCATGAAATCAGCATTTAGCCCATCAGATAATTAAATTAATACTTAAAGTAGCAGGCGGTCAGTGGGCCTGATGAACTGAGATGTGTTTGAAAGATTTATTCCTCTATCTTCATAGCTTAATTTGAGAACCAGATTAGACAGTACAAAACTGAGGGAAAGAAACATGAGCGGAAGTGAAAGGAACCAGAAGATGACAGAACAGTAAAACTGCAAAAAACAAACAAACAAACAAACAACAACAACAAAAAAACTGAGACTCAGAAAGGAAGAAAAGAAGACAAACAAGGGTAAACACTCACGCCACTGTGCCATGCTCAGAAGCTGTCCAGGCAGAGCTGACTCACCCGGTATAGCCATATGTTTACCATGTGCTCTCCCCCGAAGATTCTTTTCCTGGCCACTATGATTCTCCCATATAAACTCTGCACCATGCATTAGTCTTCTTTTTCTAGGGATTTTACCCCAGGGGAGTCCTGTTATGTCATCTCACATGCTTAGTCGTGTCCAACACTTTGGCAACTCCATGGGTTATAGCCCTCCAGCCTTCTCTGTCCATGGGATTTCCCAGGCAAGAATACTGGAGTGGGTTACCATTTCCTTTTCAGGGGAATTTTCTTTAGTGATCAAATATCTCTTTCATCTCCTACATTGGCAGGTAGATACGTTACCGCTGCACTACCTGGGAAACCCAGCCCGAGGGGTGTAATACCATATTATCTCAAGGCCAGTTTTATTTGTAAACCAGTGGAACTACTTGGAAAGTAGAAAATTATCCTCCTTATAGAAATGGACAGAGCCTCCATGAGTGTTCATTTCATTTTCTTCCCTTTCCTCTGTCTTATAACACACACAGAGTCAAGCTGTTGTCTGTTGTGTTTGTTTTTTTTTAATTAAATTTATTTATTTTTTTAATTACAATACTGTATTTGTTTTGCCATACATTGACACGAATCAGCCATAGGTGAACACAATGTTGTGTTTTATCCTAAGCCTTTAGTCCATTTGTTTGATGACCCAGAACGTAGGTGTGATTTCAAACACAGAGGCATGTTTAAAGTTTCAGAATATTAGGGGTTTCACCACTATAATAATTAGGATTGTCTCCATTTATAAGAAAGATTCCAGGAGGCTTTGTGTCCATTTGAACACCCCTTGGGTGGATGATGGCTTTATATTTGGGAATGACATCTAAGTCTTTGGAATCCTCCCTTCAATATAGGGGCCCCATTTATTATTCCACAAGGTTTTCTGTGCATTCTGCCTTTTGATCTGTTTACTATATCGGCATTGTTGTCACAACTGACAAAGCTCAGATATCAATGGCTCCATCAACAAGTGTTCACATTGCTCCTCTGGCTGTGGGTAACCTCCTGTGACTTTGTTCCATGTGTCACCTCATTCAGAGTCCCAGGTTAAGGAAATAAGGCTTGTGGGTCCATTTCTATTACAGATAAGAAAACCAAGGGACAGATGAATGAAGAGGTGTGCCTGGACTCATAAAACTAAAGAGAAGCAGAGCTTGGCCTGGGTCTCAGGTTACCTAATTTCCAGCCCATGGATTTCACTTTTACATCTACCTACCATCTCTTTATCCCATCTGCCTTACCTTTTGCCCCGAGATAGTGATTCTCAAGGGTTTCTCTGGTAGCTCAGCTGCTAAAGAATCCACCTGCAATGCAGGAGACCCCGGTTCAATTCCTGGGTCGAGAAAATCCCCTGGAGAAGGGATAGACTACCCAGTCCAGTATCTTTGGGTCTCCTTGGTGGCTCAGACAGTAAAGAAGCTGCCTGCGTTGTTGGAGATCTGAGTTCAATCCCTGGGTCGGGAAGGTCCCCTAGAGGAGGGCATGGTAACCCACTTCAGTATTCTTGCCTAGAGAATCCCCATGGACATTGGAGCCTGGCAGGCTGTAGTCCATGGGGCTCTGAAAAGAGCCAAACACAACTGAGAAACTAAGCACAGCACAGCACAGTGCTTCTTAATCGTTAGTGGGTATCAGAATTACCTACAAGGCTCCTTGAAACATAGACAGATCGGCCCTACTCTGAGAATATCAGATTTGTTATGTCCAGAGTGGGGCCCTAATACATTTGTTAACAAATTCCCAGATGAGGCTGAGTCTGTTGGTCCGGGGAATCACATTTTGAAACCCACCACCTTAAGGCTCCATCTCAAGAACATGGTGCAATAGATAACTCCTAATTTAACTTTTCTTTCTATGTTTTATTTAGGAAAGTAAACAGTGACTTAGATGAATTGGTCTTATAACTTTAACAGCACCTCTCTGAAACTTGAAGTGAAGTCGCTCAGTCGTGTCCAACTCTTTGCAACCCCATAGACTGTAGCCTATCAGGCTCCTCTGTCCATGGGATTTTCCAGGCAAGAGTGCTGGAGTGGATTGCCATTTCCTTCTCCAGGGGATCTTCCCGACCCAGGATTGAACCCAGGTCTTCCGCATTGCAGGCAGACGCTTTACTGTTTGAGCTACCAGGGAAGCCCCATAAGCAAGGCTTAAGGGGCCTTACAGCAGTAGTTTTCTAAGTTGTCATATCTGGTCCAATGGGGACAGCATTCCCTGGGACTTGGAAATGTAAAGTATTGGTTCTGCCTCAAATCTACTGGATCCCCATTTTGAGGATACTTGCAGCTTAACTGGTGACCCAGGTGGTTCTGATGCACACCAGATGCTGAGGGCCAGGGTTTGGTCCCACATACCCCTGCAGCTAACACTGCAGCACGCTGTAGAAGCTCTGTATGGCTTTGTTTGCTGTGGTCCTGCTACTCAGAGTGGGGGCCACAGACTCAGGAAACTGGTGAGAAATGCAGGCTCTCAGGCTCCACCCTAAGTCTACTCCTTGCGGAGTAGCTGGATTCTGTTTTATCGTCCAGCCATTTAGTCTGTTACAACTGACTGCTTGACATTCAATGATGAATTTACCTCTCACGGTACTTTGTGTTATACACCATAGCCTCAGGGTTCATCACTTAGTATCTTCCTGGCTAATACAGAGTCTCAGAACCACAGCCCAGGTGCAGCTTCCCGCTAATCTGCTGTTGGTGTGGAGAGATTTAGATAGGGATTCCTAGTGTGGGGCTTCACAGATGGCTCAGGATGCGAAGAATCCACCTGCAATACAGGAGATGCAGGAGATATGAGTTCAATTCCTGCATCGGGAAGATCCTTTGGAGGAAGAAATGCAACCCACTCTAGTATTCTTGCCTGAAAATTTCCATGGGGCAGAGGAGCCTAGGGGACTACAGTCCATGGGGTCACAAAAAGTCAGACACAACTGAGCAACTGAGCATGCACACACGTTCTGAAGTGAGCACCTCTGATTTTCCTGGCTTCATTTTTCCATTAAGATCCTTTACTTTTCTTCATTACAGCATTATCCTGTATAACTCTTCCCCTCATCTTTTGAGAATAGAATTATGGGCAATTTTAAGCAATCTATTAAACAAATAATTATAGTCATACTATAGTGTATTTATGGAACACAAATCATCTAAAGAGCTGGCATGACTGCCTTGGCGTGAATTGTTCATGGAAAAACATTATGTGATTAGAAACTCCTTTCCAACTATATGTATTATTTCCAGTCTTGAAAAGTATTTCTGTATCCAGAAGTTATTTAGTTGTTTCTTTGAATTTGAAAGAGAGAGAGATGGAGTGAAGGAAGGGAAGAAGGGAAGGAAGGAAAGAAGAAAAAAAACTAGACTGCAGACAATGAAATCAGAGAAACAGATCAACATCTCATATGGTTTCTAGGCAAACCCTGAGTCATTTTACTCTAAATCTGTAATGTTTACATAGCAAATACAGATGTTATGTTTACTCACTTCCAGAGCATTTGCTAAAAGGGAATTTAAATGAATGGGAAACTGTTGTGAGGTGGTTTTTCTGCTGAGACAGATTTTTAATAATAAGAAGAAGAAGAAAACTAGATCTCTGGCAGAAATTGAAGTAAGGGCTTCTTAGGTGAAAATTTTAGGAAGATGATATTTGTAACAAGTCAATATTGACTGAGCCCCAACTCTATATATGTGTGCCCTACATCATCCTGAAATGTGGAGACACAGAGGTGCACAAAGCGCTCTTCCAGCCCACAGGAGTTCAGAATTCTAAGTGTTAGTAGCTCAGTCGTGTCTGACTCTTTAAGACCCCATGGACTGTAGCCTGTCAGGATCCTCTGTTCTTGGGATTTCCCAGGCAAGAACACTAGAGTGGGTAGCCATGCTCTCCTCTAGGGGACCTTCCAGACCCAGGGATTGAACCCAGGTCTCCTGCATTGCAGGCAGATTCTTTACCATCTGAGACACCAAGGAAACCCTCTTGCAGAAATAACACAAAAAAAGAAAATTCAGTTTTTTGTCGTAAAGGATATGCTTAGTGCAACCAATGCTTTATCACCAATGCAGGAAAGTTTCTGAGGGTAAAAGGGATGTGCTAATTACAGTTTGACACTCATAATGGGTATAATTTGGCACTATTCCTGGCACACCAGTTATAGAGTCACCCTGCCTACATCAATAATAACCAAAGGTGTGCAGTAGGCTTAGAATCAACCTCTCCTTGAGGGATTTTTCTCTGGGAAAGCACCTGAGACACCAGAGTGAGAGCTCAAGGAACTAGTATACTTCATTGTCATGCAGATATTTAGTGGACACTAGTTTATTTACGAGCCATTGTGTTGGGTGTAGAGATCACCTTCTAGTTCCCCTGACTCACCAGCAGCCTCGTCCCTGACTCCCCTCACACACTCCCCGTTAGCAAAGACTTTCACCACTGTAACCTCATATCCTAAAGAGTAAATGTAGAGCGACAAAGTTTCTCAGCTTTGGCATTTTAACCCTGACTTTACCGCAAACTAGATATGTAGCTTTTTGCAAATCAGTGAACTCGGGTCTCAAGAAGAAAATGGCAAGTGTCCCTGCTCATGTTGTTCTTTGGTGCCCCCATCAGACTATAGTGTGGTATAGCAGGTGGAAACAGGTAGAGAATTCCAGCTCTGACGCTGACCATCTGAGTGACCTTGGATAAGTCCATGCACATGTCTGAACCACAGGTTCTCCATTAGTCATAACAGCAGAACCAGAGAAGGCAGCTTTGTGGACTGACAGCAATGATGAGTACAAACTGGAAAATGCCAGCAGTGTCTGCCACAGTGCATCCAATATACAGTGATGGGTTAGTGCCGTAATGGCTGTCCACACCATGAGGCTGGCAAGGAGCAACGCTTCTCAGGGTCTTTAAGATAAGTGACCATGCACTTTTCCAGAACTATCAGGGAGTCATCATTCCCTTTTCTCCATCCTCCTGCGTCATTTTCAATGTTTTTGCTAAAATGCCAGAAACAGTTTGCTGCTCATTGCCTTGCTGCATTCCCAAGCAGGAAGTAGCTTGCTTGCTGACAGGTGCTGGCTGTTTGATTGAAAGGAATAAACAAAAAGCTGCAAGGACACAGTTTGCTAGAATGTTTTCTCCATTGTGTGCAGTAGAAGGGGGTTCATTAGTTAGAAGTTCACTCTGAAGTGTGCCTGAGGCAGAACAGACGGGAGACGCATCACTCAGTGTTGGCACCTAGTGAATGTTGGCATGAGAAAACCTGTGTCATGGCAATTATTTAAAACACTATCTTGTCCAGAGATGGAAACTCCCACTGATTCGTGACATCTTCCCTAGGAACAGTTGGGGAACTACTTGGGACTGGCTAGAAGGTGGACACAATGAATGACATGTTCCCAGGATGGAGGTATACATGCACAACTGTCCCCTGATGATCACACTGGTCCTAGTCCCTGAATTAATTATTTGCTTGCATGACTGTAATGCAGAAGATATGATGCCTCATTTATTAATGTATCCATTTTCTAGTAGTTCTTGTATTCCTAGATTGAACATAAGGTTACAAAATCTCAAGGTTGAAACAGAGACTCTGTTTCAATTCATGTTGACTCTTCCTAACTCATTCCTCTTTTTTTTTTCCCCTTGAAAAGCAATTGACCTCTATTCAGACAAATACCACAGCTACTCAAATGATCTTAACAATAGTAAAAGTGGGAGAACAGCCAGTGAAGAAGACAATGGCAAAAGCTAAGAATTAGATAAAGGAAGATAATAATTATTTAAGCAATGTACATTTAGAGTTCATGTTATTATCATCTTTTTATATACCACATTCTGCTAAGGTCTCCCTATCATCTGTTTTCTCTCACACAGAGTAAAAGATGTGGATGATCTCTATTCTTTAATCATAATCACAATAACATGTTTATATTCTTAAAATATGGAGGAAGAGATGGCAACCCATTCCAGTGTTCTTGCCTGGAGAATTCCATGGACTTAGAAGCCTGACAGGCTGAGGTCCATGGGGTCGAAGAGTCGGACACAACTGAGTGTCTAACACACATTCTTAAAATAATTGAGAAACAGTAATTTATGCCTCCAATAAGAGTTTTTTTCTTTATATTTTTCCCATCTTTAAAAAGTCTTTATTTGGATCGGGGGATAAGCATATGAACATGGGGAATGTTTCCTTATAATTGTTGATCTGAAATTGCAGGTAAGCTGATTTTCTCTCAGGAAGGATATTAGAAGTGACAGGGCAAAGCTATGGGCAATCTCTTCAGTTAGGTCAGACTGACTGTGGACCAGTCCCTTGCTCTGTGGGTAGAGCTGAGAGAGTAAAGACATTACTTGGAAGCCTTCATGGGGAAAGGAAAGAATGTATTCTAAAGATTCTTTCTTGTTTTATTTAACACAAAACTCTTCTCAATCAGAACAGCTTTTGAAATAGAAAATCCTGGGGATAGTCATAATTTAGGGCCTAGAAGTGGGTACTGATCAAGAGAGTCTCCTTTTATTCTGGAATCTGGGGAGAAAGAAAGGAAATATGCTTTCTTGAGAAGAACTGCTGTATGGAGCTACAGTGCTATTCCCCCACCCCCTTCTGCCCCCACTGCCCCCAGCACACCAAGGAACGTCTGGAATTAGATTCACAGGCTTGGGTGTGAGATTTTTCTGTGGACAGGATGCAGAACCTCAAAAATTCTTCAGGGCTGAGCCATACTTTTTCATCTATCGGCCATCTCTGGAGGTGGTGAGTGTGGTTTAGTGCAGTCCCTCTAGGTAAAATGGTGGAAAAAGATATTTTAATTTAAAAAAATTGAAAGATGAATGTTTTTAACTATAAAAATGTAAAAAGGCTCAGGAGTCTTTATTAATCATATCAATTTATCTACTAAAAGATAGAGAATTTAGGGTTTTAAATTTCTATTTTGGATATTCTCCTTTTTAGTATACTTTGCTATTGCTATATAACCAGAATACTTGTGTAAACAATAGCAACAAGAGACATTTAAATAACATAGCTTTTTTCAAGCGGCATTTTAAAAAATCTGATTCATTTGGATTTTGAGGTGTTACTCAGAGATCACTGAATTAAATATTTAAAATGGAAAGAAGTACCTTAGTTTAAGAAACTTTATGACGATATTTCTACCGTGTTTAAAATCTTTCCAAAATATCATCTCTTGTTAATCTCTTTCCCTGAATTACCTGTAAAGCCAAATATCTTTAGTTTGTTGCATAGCCTGTTCTCAGTGTCAGTTTGTGGGTCCCATAGATATTCAGATTGGTTGATGGATTGAGTTTAGAGTTGGGAGCCTGGATGCCAAGGAAACCAAAAAATGTGTAAAGTAGAAGGTATAGAGAGAAGGTGGTCAGCAGGGCTTCCAATTCCACTTTCTAGCCCCTCCCCCAAATCCTGACCTCTAACCTCTGTATTTTGAAACACATCTAAGACTTTCCTAGTACCCCATCCTTTGATTTACTGCAGGACCAGTCGTGTTATCTAACCCCAGAGTTTCTCAAAGATTAGTTTCTGGAAGGGCAGCAACAGCATCACTTGGAGATTTGTTAGAAATATAGATTACTGAATTGGAAAATTTGGGATATGTCCCCGGAGCAGGTGATTCTCATGTGGGTTCCAGTTTGCGAACAACTATCTTAACCATACAGAGTCCTTGTGATAGGACTCACATGGACAGTTGGTTAAATACATACCTTCCTAAGTTTCTTCCTAAAGGATGTAGATTAAGTGGGTCTATGATGAGGTCCAGATATATTGATTGCTAATGGCATCTAAGAGGATTCTTGTGATCAAGAAGCACTGGGTAACCTTTCCTGCCATGTCCTGTGGCACCCTGTGTGCTACTCATGTTGTAGGAGGGAAAATTGGGGCCTGAATGGATGGTCATATCCCAGGTCTTGAGTGGGATGGGCCATGAGTGGGATGGGCCATGAGTGGGATGGGCCAACAAATGAGGTCCCTTGGCTTCTGGCAGAAAAGAACTCAAAGCAAGTCATAGGAGAGTGAAAGAAGGTTTATTTAGAGAGATGGAGATTGCAACGAATCTGCCTGCAATGTGGGAGATCTGAGTACAATCCCTGGGTCGGGAAGATCCCCTGGAGGAGGACATGGCAATCCACTCCAGTATTCTTGCCTGGAGAATCCCATGGACAGAGGAGCCTGGTGGGCCACAGTCCATAAAGTCACAAAGAGTTGAACTTACTGAAACGACAGTGTTCACACAGCACACAGACAGAGTGTGGGCTGTGTCAGAAGACAAGAGCAGCCTAGAGGTATGTGGGTGGTTAGTTTTTATGGGCTGGATAAATTCATAGGCTAATGGGGGGGGGCAGTCCAACTATCATGGAAAAGGGATTGAGATTTCCAAGAACTGGGTCTTTGCCTACTTTTCTGGCCTTTACGTCTGCCTCAGGAATTTTCCTATTGCGGGTGGGTGTGTCATTTAGAACTAATGTATTACAAGGAGCATATACTGAGGCTTAGGATCCACTGAATTTTCCACTATCTTGAGGCTCGTTAATTCTATATCGTAGAACCTATAAACCCAAAAGCTAGTCTTCCAGTTTATATTGTATCCTATTCTTAATAATTATGCCCTGCTCTCTCAGCTCCTGTCTCACTGATGGGCCATGGGGATTTTTAGCAGCAAGTCCCCTCGATCTTCTCAGTATTCAATCAGGTCTGGGGTGGTTTACATCCCTGGGCTGGTTACGTAATACTGCAGCTTCTCTACAGACATTCTGACCCCACAGGATAACCTGCAGTAACTGAGACCTTCTTTTCCCATTGACTTGGGAGACTCAAGTCACTCAAACATGGCACCTCAGTCTGGAACCCTGGGCCTCTCACAGGTAGAGCAGCATCTAAGGACAAAGGGAGGCAGTCAGAGAGATCAGAGACCACTTATATCCTTATTCGATCTCTACATAAAGCAGGACTATTTCAGGGTTTGTGTTGTGTAATGCATTTTGCATCTTTGTGGCAATTGTCACCCAAACGGGGTGTGTTCTTTTGTAGGCGGCTCTATGTCAGTATGGTAAACACTCACGTTTATCATTTGCTGTAACAGAGACATCCTTAAGGCAGCTGCATGCTCTTTGTCTGTGTTCAGTAATTTTCTCCTGTCCTCCATGCTGTCAGCTATCTCAGATCGAGGGTCTTAGCATCCAGAGAACTCTTTAACTGGCTGTCTCAAATTGTCACTGGTCTGGTGAACTGTACGCTGTGTGTCAGGAACAGATGTAAAGCTGGAGACAAATAGTCTCCAGTTCAGCCCCACACTGCATTTCCTGTGCGTTGCTCTAATAGTGGACCAGGCACTGGGCAGACAGACTTTGGTGACAGGACCAATGTGTGGCAAATCATATGTGGAGCCCTGAGGTCACCACAGCCCTGACCTTACCTGAATTATTCAATCTCTCAGAGACCATTTCCCTGCCAGAAAGTTTGATAATGAAATCTAATTCCCTTTTAAAATATGTGTTATGAAAAAGGAAGAATATGTAAAATATGTAAAATACCTAACATCATTCCTGCACATAATAAATTTTCAAAAATACGAATTCCTTCTCCTCTTGCTCATTTCTCCAAGGTCTTTTTTTTTTTTCCTGATAACACTATTTTACTGAAAATCAAGAGTTTCACAAATAGTTCTTTAGAACATAAAACTAAATAGACTTATGCAAAACAATTACATTCAGCATTTATGAGATGGTACAAATGTGTTCTGCTTTCCCATGATATAAATTACATATAACATCATGATTTAAACAATATTGATTATATTAGCTAGTTCTGTGAGATATTTGTTACTCAGAATGTCTCATATTTCCCACGATAAAGTGAAAAAAATTCAGTTATGTGAGCAACTGAGTTTCTTTCATTTCTAAGTTCATGTTATGATGCTGGGAAGATTAGTTGATTTTGCCTGAGAAATAGCTTCTCTATAAGTACAATGTAAATATTTGTTTAATAGATGTTTCCCTAAGACCCACTGTGAGTCTTCCACACAAACCCAAGGGATAAAAGATTAAAAGAGAGCAAGCTTATGCAATTATGCACTGATCACTGCATTCTTGGCACTGCACAGAGTGATTTCTTATACATTAGTTACTAGTAACTCCACCCCCAAGTTACAGATCATGAAGCTCAGGTGGAGTAAATTCAAACAAATTGGTGATAAACTGGCAAATCCAAAACTGGCACTGGATGTTCTGCCTTAAAAATATATATATTTTAAGTTTCCACACATAAGTGATATTATGATATGTGATGTGATATTGATATTTGTCTTACTCTGCCTGGCTTACTTCACTCAGTAGGGTAATCTTTTGTTCTATCAATATTAGTGCAGAAAAAATGAAGGAATTTATTTATAAAACAGAAACAAACCCACAGACATAGAAAGCAAATTATGGTTACCGAAATAAGGAGAGGTGTGGAGGGATAAATTAGTACCTTGAGTTTAACATACACACACTTTGTTCTTCTTCAGTTGCTAACTTTTGTCCTACTCTTTGAAACCCCACAAAGTTCAGCCCACCAAGCTCCGCCGTCATCCACTGTATTCCAGAACTTGCTCCAATTCATCCCTCTGAGTCAGTGATCCTGTCTAACTATCTAATTCTCTGCTGCCTCCTTCTCAGTTTACCTTCAGTCTTTCCCAGCATCAAGATCTTTTCAAATGAGTAAACTCTGTGCATCAAATAGGCACAGTATTGGAGATTCAACCTCAGCATCAGTCCTTCTAATGAATATTAAAGGATGATTTCCTTTAGGATTGACTGGTTGGATCGCCTTGCAGTCCAAAGGACTGTCAAGAGTTATCTCCAACATTACACTTTGAAAGCATCAATTCTTCAGGGCTCAGCCTTCTTTATGTTCGAACTCTCACATCCACACAAGACTATTGGAAAAATCATATCTTGACTAGATGGACCTTTGTTCGCAAGGTGATGTCTCTACTTTTTAATATGCTATATAGGTTTGTCATAGCTTTCCTTCCAAGGAGCAAACATCTTTTAATTTCATGACTGCAGTCACTGTCCACAGTGATTTTGGAGCCCAGGAAGATAAAATCTGTCACTGTTTCCACTTTTTCCCCTTCTATTTGCCATAAAGTGATGGGACCAAATGCCATGATCTTAGTTTTTGAATGTTTAGTTTCAAGAAAGTTTTTTAATTCTCCTCTTTTACACTCATCAAGAGGCTCTTCAGTTCCTCTTCAGTTTCTGCCATTAGAGTGGTATCATCTGCATATCTGAAGTTGTTGATATTTCTCCTGCTAATCTTAATTTCAGCTTGTGATTCATCCAGTCCAAGATTTTGAATGATGTACTCTGCATATAAGTCAACTAAGCAGAGTGACAATTAAGAGACTTGATGTATTCCTTTACCAATTTTGAACCAGTGAATTGTTCCATGTCTGATTGTAACTGTTGCTTCTTGATCTGTATATAGGTTTCTCAGAACACAGGTAAGGTGGCCTGTATTCTCAACTCTTTAAGAATTTTCCACAGTATGTTGTAATCCACACAAAGGCTTTAGTGTACTCAAGGAAGCAATAGATGTTTATCTGGAACTCCTTTACTTTCTCCATGATCCAGCGAATGTTGGCAATTTAATCTCTGGTTCCTCTGTCTTTTCTAAACCCAGCTTGTGTATCTGGAAGCTGCCAGTTCATGTGCTCCTGAAGCCTAGCTTGAAGGATTTGGAGTAAAGCCTTTAGCATGTGAAATGTGTGCAATTGTGTGGTAGTTTGAACATTCTTTGGCATTGCCCTTCTTTGAGATTGGAATGAAAACTGATCTTTTCCAGTCCTCTGACCACTGCTGAGCTTTCCAAATTTGCTGGCATATTGAGTGCAGCACTTTAACATCATCTTTTAGGACTTCCCTGGTGGCTCAGAGGTAAAGAATCTACCTGCAACATAAGAGAGAGCCTTCAATGAAGAAGATGTGGGTTCGATACTGGATTGGGAAGATTTCTGGAGAACGAAATGTCAGCTCATCCAGTATGCTTACCTGGGAAATCCATGGACAGAGGAGCCTGGCAGGCTACAGTCCATGAGGCTTCAAGTGTCAGACACGACTTAGTGACTAAACACATGACCACCACCATGTGTTCCAGAAACTGCACTACAACTGCCTAATCATGATCTGATACATACACTAGTATATACAAAATATATAAACATGCTCTATAGCACAGGAAACTATACTACATGTTTTATAATAACCTACATGGGAAAAGAATCTCAATAAGGATAAATAGCTATATATATTATAACTGAATCACTTTGCTGTACACCTGAAACTCATACAAAATTGTTGATTAACTATACTTCAAAAAGTAAAATATTCTTAAAAGAAATTAACTTAGAAAAAAGTTAAAAAATAAAATCTATGTTCTTGCCCATCATGGCCCAGACTTCAGCTCTGAGGGGCTGTCAATCTGGAGTCAGAAGTCTTAGTGTCTTTGTACAAGCAGATGCTCCTCCCCACCCCTCTCCACACGTTCATAAATGATGTTTTCCTTGAAAACAAATTTTTAGACAATGGACTCTGTGGTTTCATCTCTCCAGCTGTAGTTTCTCTGAAGAGTGAATTTACTGAGCACAGATCCCCAGGGAGAAATGGCTAATTAAGGCACAGGCTTCCTAGCCAGATGTTTCATGCAGAGAGAGGTAGTTCATGTTTAAATATCCAGGCTATAAAGGGGAGGTTTGCAGCAGGCCTCCGCAAGCTGCCGGGAGATATTTCTTGTTGAATGGCACTGGAAGCAGGGACTGGCACGGTGCAATCTGTAAGTAACAGGACAGCGGGTTCTCCTAAATCACCTCAAAGAAACTGAGCAAAGCTGTAACCATGGATTCCGAAGCTCTATGGCCTTCAAGGTACCACTTTCAAATCCAGCAGGGGCCTCTTCAATACCTTTCTCTATTGTGTTTGCCTTAAGGATATCTTTAAAATGACTCACAACTAATACTTACTCTAAAGGGTTATTGTGAAGATTAAATAAGGTAATGTAGGTAAAGCATTTAACACAGTGTCTAGTATGAAGAACATAAGTAATAGTGACTTTAATCTATCGCTGTTTAAGTCAAATGTAATCAGATTATGCATATTATTTTAGAATTATTTTCATTTAATATCATGTTATAAAATCTTTCCATGTTGTTACGTATTAGCAGATAAATTGTGTTAGATTATATAGTTTGTCCATAGTTCCCTATTGTTGGATACTTTGGTTGATTCTTAATATTATACTTTTTAAAATGTTATGATTAATTACTTACTGCTTAATCTCTGGGGCCTCAATTATTGTCCCAGATAAATTCTTATCTGTGAAACTGTTCAATCTATATTCATGTACATTTGTTAAGGCCTTACTTATACATTGCCAAATTGTGAGGGTGGTTGCAGAACTTGGCATGTCCCCCATGACACCTCTGGCTAAGCACCTAAAATTCAGAGGGGCCTACCTTGGGTGAGCCTCCTCCAGGCTGGCCACATCCAGACCCCACTCCAGAAAGGGGAGAGTGGTACTCATGAGGTCTGAATCATAAAAGCAAAAAACCCTGCTATGACATTTAGCACAACACTGTCCCCAGGCATGATGTTAGGTGTCTGGTTTCTGAATACTAAATACAGTTAGAATTTGTTGAATGTCTACCTATGCATTGTGCATGGCTGGAGCATACTTTAGTTTACATGTCTGTCAAGTAGATAATATTCTTATTTTGCTCTAGGTAGCAGAGATGTCAGGTGACTTGTCAAAGCTCACACTGTAAACGGCTGCCCAGCTCTTTCTATTCCCACTGATCGAGCACAGACGTACTGAGCAGCTCCACATACTTTTACCTATGCTTAGTCATTTAGTTGTGTCCAACTCTTTGTGACTCTTTGGACTGTAGTCTGCCAGGCTCCTCTGTCCATGGGATTTTTCAGGCAAGAATGCTGGAGTGGGTTGCTAATTCCTTCTCCAAGTGATCTTCCTGATCCAAGGACTGAACCTGCATCTCCTGTGTCTCCTGATTGTAGACAGATTCTTTACCCACTGAGCCACCCAGTAAGCCCAAACAGCTCCATCTAGTACCCCAAATCAAACACGTAGTCATGAATAAGGGAGACTTTAATGTCATGGCAAACAGATTGCCCCATCCACTCTCCCAGTGAAAGCAGTGAGACCTCCTTCCTCCCTGGGGCCTGATTGAGAGAATATCACAGGGATAAACAGGATATTGGGAACCTAGGGTGGAATTCCATGGTAAGAAACCTCTACATTATCTTCTGATAAGCCAGAGAAAGGTCTAAAGTGTAGAAAAGAGAATTGGGAGGCATTAGGGAAAGTCTATAAATTTCAAGGGATGGTTATAGTGGGCAAAAAGGTTAGAAGCTGATTAAGAAAGTTGTTCACTTCAGAAACCTCATGAAAGATTCTGGAATCAATGGATGGTTAATCATGTACTTTGTAAAGCACAAAGTTCCAAACAAATGCAGCTGTACATTACTCGTGGCATTAGTCTGAAGATAATATTAGGGCAAATATTCAAATTGTCATCTAAAAATAAAAATGACCACTAAAATGAAATCATTTATACCACAAATAACTCACCCCTGCCAGGTGTTTTTCTTAATTGAAATATAGCTGATTTATAATGTGTTAATTTCAGCTGTACAGCAAAGTGGCTCATATTTTTTTCATTACAGTTTATCACAGAATATTGAATATAGTTCCTTGTGTTATATAGTGCACACTCAGTCTCAGTCATGTCCTACTCTTTGCAAACCTTTGGACTGTAGCCTGTCAGATTCCTCTGTCCATGGGATTTTTCAGGCAAGAACACTGGAGTGTGTTGCCATTTCCTCCTCCAGAGGACCTTACAGACCCAGGGATTGAGCCCACTTCTTCTTTATCTCCTGCATTGCAGTCAGATTCTTTACCACTGAGGCATTGGAGAAGTCCATACTCTACAACTGGATCTTGTTATTTATCCATCTCATGTCGAAAATTCTGAAAGAGATGGGCATACCAGACCACCTAACCTGCCTTTTGAGAAACCTGTATGCAGGTCAGGAAGCTAACAGTTAGAACTGGACATGGAACAACAGATTGGTTCCAAATAGGAAAAGGAGTACGTCAAGGCTGCATATTATCAACCTGCATATTTAACTTCTATGCAGAGTACATCATGAGAAATGCTGGGCTGGAGGAAGCACAAGCTGGAATCAAGATTGCTGGGAGAAATATCAATAACCTCACATATGCAGATGACACCACCCTTATGGTAGAAAGTGAAGAAGTAAAGAGCCTCTTGATGAAAGTGAAAGAGGAGAGTGAAAAAGTTGGCTTAAAGCTCAACATTCAGAAAACTAAGATCATGGCATCTGGTCCCATCACTTCATGGGAAATAAGTGGGGAAACAGTGGAAAAAGCAGCTGACTTTATTTTTTTAGGCTCCAAAATCACTGCGGATGGTGATTGCAGCTATGAAATTTAAAAATGCTACTATTAAAAAGTAGAGACATTACTTGTCAACAAAGGTTTATCTAGTCAAGGCTATGGTTTTTCCAGTGGTTGTGTATGGATGTAAGAGTTGGACTAAAAGAGGTCTGAGCACCAAAGAATTGATGATTTTTAACTGTAGTGTTGGAGAGACTCTTGAGAGTCTCTTGGACTGCAAAGAGGTCCAACCAGTCCATCCTAAGGGAGATCAGTCCTAAGTGTTCATTGGAAGGACTGATGTTGAAGCTGAAACTCCAATACTTTGGCCACCTGATGTGAAGAGCTGACTCATTGGAAAACACCCTGATGCTGGGAAAGATTGAGAGCAGGAGGAGAAGGGGAGGACAGAGGATGAGATGGTTGGATGATATCACTGACTCAATGGACATGGGTTTGGGTGGACTCCAGGAGTTGGTGATGAACAGGGAGGCCTGGTGTGCTGTGATTCATGGGGTTGCAAAGAGTTGGAACACACGACTGAGCGACTGAACTGAACTGATATATAATATTAATAGTTTGCCTCTGCTAATCCAAAATTCCCAGTCCTTCCCAGCCCTACACTCCTCCCTCATCCTCACCTTGGCAATGTCAATTTTGTTCTCTTTATCTATGAGTATGGTTTTGTTTTATAGATAGATAGGTTTATTTGGGTCATATTTTAGATTCCACATATAAGTGATATCATATTGCATTCTCTTTCTTTGTCTGAATTTCTTCACTTAGTATGAGAATCTCTAGTTCAATCCATGTTGCTGCAAATGACATTTATTGTATCTGTACTTTAATGTCAATCACACATGTCCATTTGTGGACTATTATAGACAGATATTATCTACTATTCATAGGAGCAATTGGACACAGTGATTCATTTGGTTTGGCTTATGATTTGGGGGAGATGATTATTGGCATATTTACTTTTACTTTTCCTTCCTACCAGTTCTCCAGTAAGTCATGTCCCATGGTCACGCCTCTTGGGATCAAAGCTGATTGAAATGTGATATGTGTGTGATAGCTCCCATCCACGTTCTTGAGCATTCTGTAATACAAATGAATTTTCTCTCTATCCAGGGGGAATATGCCTTATGTTGTTTGGAAATTGTTTAACTATTTTTTGTGTCAGTGTATAAATAACTCTTAGTCAGAGAGGCTATAATCCCTACTGAAGAGTTATTAATTATACATGTACCTAGTGTTTGTATTCTGGCTTTCCCCAGGGAGCTCAAAGCATTTTTGCAAATAGGAATTGCAAACAATAAATAATACTTTTAATTTTGAACACACTTATCCCTAAGGACTTAAGTTTATGCTTCTCTCAGCATTTTTTATCAATTTGTTATTGAGTTATAGTTGGTTTACAATTTCTCCTTTACAGCAAAGTGATTCAGTTGTACATATACCTACTTTTTAAAATATTATTTTCCATTCTGATTTATCATAGGATATTGAATACAGTTCTCTGTGCTATGCAGCAGGACCTTGTTATTTATCCATTCTATATACAAAAGCCTTTTCACCCCATCAGGAGTGAAACCCTTGCAACCCAAATGAAGGCTCAGAACAGTCTACAAAGTGGATATATGTGATTAACCTGGACGTACAGATACAATAAAGGCCATTTGTAGCAACATGGATGGACCTAGAGATTATAATACTAAATACTGAAGTAAGTCAGACAGAGAAAGAGAAATACCATATGGTATCACTTATATGTGGAATCTAATTCTCTTCTTCTGTAAGGAGTCATGGTTTATTAACGGGTTGAACTTTACCCAAACGGAATTTGAGAGAAAATTACACTATAACAGAGTTTCAAAAACTGGTTGGATGACATTAAGTTTCTTTAAGTGACTTTTGGATGGAAAATCATGGCTCTATAGTTAGTTTGACTATCAGAAATTGTTGTTAATTAACCATAAAAATGAGGGGAGAGAGAGTAAATAAAGCATGGAGTGCAATATTGTAACCTCAGTGTTAATTACTGGCTTTGCTGAACTTTAGTGACTATATCTCATCTTTGGCTGAAATAACTACTAATTTCTTTTCCTAGTGAAAGGAGCTATCTAGATGAAACATATGCAGATGAGATAGACCTATTTGTTTCACAGTTTGCTTTATTTTTAGTCCTTCATCCTGGGAAAGCAGTAGAAGAATTATTTGGGCATTTTTGGTTTAGCATGCAATTCAAATGAAATTAAATTATTCTGTAGCAAGTATAATATTTTAGGCACAGTTTTGTCTACAAAACCGTAAATAAATAAGAACCACCAGTTACTTTCTATATAAACCTGCTTCTCCCAGGAAATCATCTGTTCTAAAATTTACCTTTCAGTAGGCAGAAATTTGAACTTGCAATGAGGATTAGGTCTTTCAAAAGTCTTGTAGGCTGCTGGCTACCTAGAAGATTGTTCATATTCAATTGATTTCAATTGGTAATGAGACTAGATCTCCAAGGGGTTGTTTCAGTGTTCAGACACACTTGTTTCTTTCTAATTTTACTACATGTAAATAGGATTTCTAAATATAGTACTGCCTTAAGAATGCCCTTTTCAGAATCACTTTTAACAGTAAAAATGATATAAAGGATCAAGCCAAGCCAACTTGTGATAATGATGATGATGATTCTTTATACTGTTTTCTTATAGAATTCCTGCAAGTGTAGCTTCAGAGAGATTAATAATAAAGTAACAATCATGATAGTGTTAACATGCTTGACCATTATATGTCACATACTTTTAAAGTATTTAATATAGCTTCAATTTCATGAAGTACATACTATAATTATACTCATTTTGTACACTCAGAATGAGAGTACTGGGCAGTCACTTGATTTGACCAGGGCCTCCCTGATATTAGGTACAGGTATTGGGATCTGACCAAGGCAGACTAGGTAATCATACCTACTGCTCTGTTCTACCTCTGAAAAAATATGTTGACAGGCACACAGACTCAATATGTGATCTGGGCCACCATGTCATAGCAGGATGATGTTCTGTCATTGGAAGTATTTTATTAAAAAAATAAAATTGTCATTCTCAAACATGATAATCAGATAATCAGTGTTTGAGCTGGGCAGCTGAAGAATTGAAGAATGAACCTGAAAGCAACATTTCTAATTAACTATAAAGTGATATCTTCTTCAACAGACACATTAGTGTTCATCATCACTAATTATTAGAGAAATGTGAAGCCAGTGGGACTCTGTGGGGATCCCAGGCATGGAGGCCTTTCTGTCTTCCATTTCTTGGACTCCAGACTACATGACCTATCCACCTTCAAGTGGATATTCCATTATGGATTTGAACAGTTGCTAATTAAGGGAGGAGGAGCTAAGAAATTACCTGAGGCCAGATTAAAGGGACCAGAGAAAGGCATTAAGATTAGGAAATGAGATTAAGAGAGTGCAAACTTCACTCACACCCTGATTTTGTCAGAGACATTACCTTTGATCCACTGTTATAAAAACCCTCACCAAGTTCTCTGGTGTTGGTACACATAGCTTTTTGTGTATGTGTGTGTGTGTGGAGTTTTTTTTTTTTTAATTTTATTATTTATTTATTACTTTACAATATTGTATTCATTTTGCCATACATCAGCATGAATCCGCCATGGGTATACATGTGTTCCCAATCCTGAACCCCCTTCCCACCTCCCTTCCCATACCATCCCTCTGGGTCATCCCAGTGCCATAGCTTTTGAGGCAGAAGCCCTGTGTGACTGCCTTTGCCTAGCAAAGCAATAAAGCTGTCCTCCTCTACTTCACCTAAAACATTGTCTCTCAGATTTGATTTGGCACCTGTGTACAGTGAGGCTGAGATTTTGGTAATAGATGCAAATTACCACCTCACACTGGTCAGAATGCTGTCTTTAAAAGTGTACAAATAACAAATGCTGGAGAGGGTGTGGAGAAAAGGGAACCCTTGTGTACTGTTGATGGGAGTGTAAATCGCTACAAACATTATGGAAATAGCAAGGAAGTTCCTCAAAAATTAAAAATAGAGCTGCCATATAATCCAACAATTATACTCCTAGACATATACCCAGACAAAAATATAGTTTAAAAAGATACATGGACCCCTATGTTCATAGCAGCCATATTTCTAATAACCAAGACGTGGAAACAACTTAAATATCCATCAGCATGAGATAGAGATGCACTACACATATACAATGGAATATTACCTAGCTATAATAAAGTATAAAATAATGTCATTTGCAGCAAAATGCATAGGCCTAGAAATTATCATACAGTGTGAAGTAGATCAGAAAGGTAGATACCCTATGATACGACTTATATGTTAAATTTTAAATATGACGTGAATGTATTTACAAAACAGAAACAAAGTCACAGACATAGAGAACAGACTTGTGTTTGCCCAGGGGGAAGGTTTGTGGAAGGATAGAGTGGGAGACTGGGATTAGAAGACACAAATTATTATATATCAGAAGGATAAAAAGCAAAGTCCTACTGTATAGCACTGGAAACTCTATTCAATATCATGTGATAAATGATCATGAAAAAGAATATATATATATATTCTTTCTGTATATGTGTATGTGTACATATATATAACTGCTTCACTTTCCTATACAGCAGATATTAGCAATTATAAAACAACTGTATTTCAATAAAATTTTATAAATAAAAAAGCAAACAAACATCAAGAAATGTGGGGACTGGACTTTCAGAAAGAATTGGAGGCTGAAAAAGTAAAAATAAAGCCACTGACAGAGAGGCCTGGTTAGCAACCATTTGAATCTGCCCTTTAGAACAGTTGGACATGACTGAGCAACTTTCACTTTAGAACTTAGAGAAAGTTATAAAGGACACAGAAAGGATGCACACCTGTGAACCCCACAGGGTCCTGCTCAGTTTCATCTTTTCTGACTCCTCAACCTCTGCACTATGAACCAAAACTCAGTAGCAAAGTGTACAAAAGTGAAAGTGAAAAGTCGCTCAGTCATGTCTGACTCATGTGATCGCATGGACTGTAGCCCTCCAGGCTCCTTTCTTGTGGGATTCTCCAGGCAAGAATACTGGAGTGGGTAACCATTTCTTTCTCCAGTGGCCCTTCTCAAGCTAGGAATTGAACCCAGGTCTCCCACATTGCAGGTAGAGTCTTTATAACCTGAGTCATCAGGGAAGCCCACAGTATACAAAGCACTCTAGCAAATAATCTGGCCCAGGTTTACATGGGAGACTGAATTTCCTGTCCGTAATCTTGTTTTTACCCCTTTCCTCTGAACTAGAATGTATTCTTTAGTTGTATGATAAGAAGAGGCTGGGATGCTCTGGAGATCTTTACTAGATGGTGGGAAAACTCAAATGCAATTGCATTTTACTCTTCCTTCAAAAAAACAAAACAACAACAGGAACAACACACTTGTCTCTATTTCAGCTTGTCCATTAGTGAACAAATACTTTTGGCCTAGTGAAAAAGTCACATTAATTTTATTTTTATCCATAGGTTTTCGAAATGCATTCATTCTTTCATTTGGAAGGTATTTAAGTGTTGATTTTGTTCAGTTGCGAAGTCATGTCCAACCCTTTATAACCCCATGGACTGCTCCACATCAGAATCCTTAGCACTCACTATATACAGTAGAAGAAATATAAGAAAGCTTGCGGTATTATGAACCCCTTTTTCCTGGAGTGTAAGACACTGGGAGGGGATTTGTGGAGATAGGACAATAGAACTGTTGAGATCAAATTGGAGAACATACAAAAAGCATTAAACTTTGTTATGTTGATAGGTAGGGAGCTTTGGTCATGGTGAGATACACTCTCACAGAAATAGTGAAAGAAGGGACATTTGTTGTTGATACATAGGAGGATGGTAGCGAGAGGGTGGTCAATACAAAAGTCATGCATTGACTCAGGCATTGGAGACTACTGGGGTGGAGAAATCTCCTTGGATCCTGGATCCTTTTCTACCTGTTATATGCTCCCACAGAATCTGGGACCTTTCCTCTGGGTCAAGGAAGTCAAAATCTACCTGAAGTCTCCAAGCCTGATTAACTTCTTCCAATCAATACTATGGATTACGGGTATATAGGAAGCTAGTGGAGTGGCTAGTGTAGGAAGCTGGTGGAGTGGCTAGTGATTTTTGCTTGCTGATCTAAAAAAAAAAATAAAAAAAAAAAAACCAGCGAGAAGAGTCAGTAGCAGCAGTCCAGAATACCTTCTATTTTGCTCCTCAATTCTTCCTTCCTTTCTGAACATGTGTTACAATAGGATTGAAATAACAATAAAGAACAACATCTTCCTTCTCCCCTCTGACAACATACTAACACAGACACTGTCTCCCAGTTAGTACTTTGACATGTGCAGCCTAACTATTGCCTAACTATTCAATTTAACTTCTCAAAAAGAATTAAACATTCCATATGAACCAAAGAGAAGTGATCTTATTGGCTACTGAGATGGTGGATGTCATGTAGTAAGCCTATAGGAAAAACTAGAGCAAACACTAATGATGGTCCTGGAGAGGGAATAAAGGCCACATAATCCTCCATATTTTACAGATGAGAAAGGCTGGACTCAGAAACATGACTGATGTAAGGGAGGTGAACTGTGATGTGATGAGGTCATCCACCAGTCAGTCAGTCCACAGGGACATCTTTCAGATGCAAATGAACATTTCCATTTCTAAGACCAATGATGGAATCAGAATAATGGATCAGGAGGGGACTGCAGCCTGCTTAGGACCCTCACATCAGAACAGGTGGGACTCCACAAGCTGAACTTGGAGGAGCCCTGCCTCTCAAGAAAAACTTCCATCTGTTTCTCTCTGTGCCATTAAACAGGGCTCTATAGTTATATCTTGATGACTTTGCATTGTGAAAAGTGCCTAAAGTTATTCATGAGCTAGTTACACTCTTTGTTAATGATTTCAGAAAATGCTTTAGGAAATCATCTCTAATTGACCATCATTTATATTTTCATTTATGGAAGTGCCTGAAGCTAATACTAAACTGCTTTCTAATCCTTGCACTTGGCAATCAGCATGGGATTGGCAGACAATAGGAAACCACAAAGGCTCACAGTGTAGGTACCACCCTGACCATGCTACACTTGCCATCTCTTTAAACTTAAAAACAATAACAGCAACAACAGAAACCTGATTTTATGCTCCACTATTTTGCTTTAAGTGTTGCTTCCTAGCCACTTCTGTTATGAGGTGCACATGGTGTTAGATGCTAAGGATAACTTTAAGACTACTGAAAGTTTTAATATTATTATTTATTGATTATTGAAAGCATTATGACTCTACTCCTTGTGCTACAGATGCATTTGTGCTTGGAAAAATCACCACCCACACCACTGCCTGGAATGATGGCCTTAGAAAATGTATTTGAGTAATCATCCAGAGCAGCACGTTTGAAATGAACTGTTTTTTAATGTTGAAGTATAGCTGATCTACAATGTTTTATTAGTTTCAGGTGTACAGCAAAGTGATTCAGATAAAGATAGATAGATAATTATTTTCCAGATTCTTTTCCCATACAGGTTATCACAAAATATCAACTATGTTACCCTGTGTTATATAATAGGCCCTTGTTGTAATTAACTATATAAAAATCATTTGGAGAAAGCAAAATGACGAGTTGAAAAATATGGTTTTATAGAGGTGATAAGAGTGTGTGCATGTGTTAAGTGTGTGTGTTAAGTTGCTTTCATTTCAGTTCAGTTCAATGAAGTTTCTCAGTCATGTCTGACTCTTTGCGAGTCATGTCCAACTCACAGCACGCCAGGCCTCCCTGTCCATTATCAACTCCTGGAGTTCACCAAAACTCATGTACATCAAGTCTGTGATGCCATCCAGCCATCTCCTCCTCTGTCATCCTCTTCTCCTCCTGCCCCCAATCCCTCCCAGCATCAGGGTCTTTTCCAAGAGTCAGCTCTTCGCATGAGGTGGCCAAAGTACTGGAGCTTCAGATTCAGCATCAGTCCTTCCAATGAACACCCAGGACTGATCTCCTTTAGAATGGACTGGTTGGATCTCCTTGCAGTCCAAGGGACTCTCAAGAGTCTTCTCCAACACCACAGTCCAAAAGCATCAATTCTTCAGCGCTCACCTTTCTTCACCGTCCAACTCTCACATCCATACATGACCATTCGAAAAACCATAGCCTTGAATGGATGGACCTTAGTCGGCAAAATAATGTCTCTGCTTTTCAATATGCTATCTAGGCTGTTCATTACTTTCCTTCCAAGGAGTAAGCGTCTTTTAATTTCACAGCTGCAGTCTCCATCTGCAGTGATTTTGGAGCCTCCCAAAATAAAGTCTGACACTGTTTCCACTGATTCCCCATCTATTTCCCATGAAGTGATGGGATTAGATGCCATGATCTTCGTTTCCTGAATGTTGAGCTTTAAGTCAACTTTTTCACTGTCCTCTTTCACTTTCATCAAGAGGCTTTTTGGTTCCTCTTCACTTTCTGCCATAAGGGTGGTGTCATCTGCATATATGAGGTTATTGATATTTCTCCCAGCAATCTTGATCCAGCTTGTGCTTCTTCCAGCCCAGCATTTCTCATGATGTACTCTGCATATAAGTTAAATAAGCAGGGTGACTATATACAGGCTTGACGTATTGCTTTTCTTATTTGGAACCAGTCTTTTGTTCCATGTCTAATTCTAACTGTTGCTTCCTGATCTGCATACACATTTCTCAAGAGGCAAGTCAGGTGGTCTGGTATTCCCATCTCTTTCAGAATTTTCCACAGTTTATTGTGATCCACACAGTCAAAGTTTTGGCATAGTCAATAAAGCAGAAATAGATGTTCTTCTGGAACTCTCTTGCTTTTTTGATGATCCAGCAGATTTTGGCAATTTGACCTCTGGTTCCGCTGCCTTTTATAAAACAAGCTTGAACATCTGGAAGTTCACAGTTCATATATTACTGAAGCCTGGCTTGGAGAATTTTGAGCATTACTTTAGTAGTATGTGAGATGAGTGCAATTATGCAATAGTTTGAGCATTCCTTGGCATTGCCTTTCTTTGGGATTGGAATGAAAACTGACTTTTTCCAGTCCTGTGGCCACTGCTGAGTTTTCCAAGTTTGCTGACATTTTGACTGCAGCACTTTCATGGCATCATCTTCCAGGATTTGAAATAGCTCCACTGGAATTCGATCACCTCCACTAGCTTTGTTCATAGTGATGCTTTCTAAGGCCCACTTGATTTCATTCCAGGATGTCTGGCTCTAGGTAAGTGATCATATCATCATGATTATCTGGGTCGTGAAGACCTTTTTTGTACAGTTCTTCTGTGTATTCTTGCCACCTCTTCTTAATATCTTCTGCTTCTGTTAGGTCCATATCATCTCTGTTCTTTATCGAGCCCATCTTTGCATGAAATGTTCCCTTGGTATCTCTAATTTTCTTGAAGAGATCTCTAGTCTTTCCCATTCTGTTATTTTTGTCTATTTCTTTTCATTGATCTCTGAGGAAGGCTTTCTTATCTCTCCTTGCTATTCTTTGGAACTCTGCATTCAAATGGGAATATCTTTCCTTTTCTCCTTTGTTTTTCGCTTCTCTTCTTTTGCTTTAGTCATGTCCAAGTCTTTGTGGCCCTGTGAACTGTAGCCTGCCAGGTTCTTCTGTCCATGGGATTCTTCAGGCAAGGATACTGGCGTGAGTTACTGTACTCTCCTCCAGGGCATCTTCCAGTGCCAGGGATTGAATCCATGTCTCTTATGTCTCCTGCATTGGTGGATGGGTTCTTTACCATAAGCGCTACCTGGATAGCTTTGTTGCTGCTAATGCTGCTGCTGTTAAGTTGCTTCAGTCGTGTCCGACTCTGTGCTACCCCATAGATGGCAGCTCACCAGGCTCCCTTGTCCCTGGGATTCTCCAGGCAAGAACACTGGAGTGGGTTGCCATTTCCTTCTCCAATGCTTGAAAGTGAAAAGTAAAAGTGAAGTTGCTCAGTCGTGTCCAACTCCTAGCGACCCCATGGACTGCAACCCACCAGGCTCCTCCACCCATGGGATTTTCCAGACAAGAGTACTAGAGTAGGTTGCCATTGCCTTTTCTGGGATAGCTTTCTTAAAAACACAATTATGTTTCACATCCCAAATTTGTATTAGTATTGCTTTCTACTTATTCTCCATAGTAATAGCTGCCTTCAACTCAGCCACAGACTTGCAGTCCATTGTCTATTCCATTTCCCTCCCTTTGACACAGTATTTCCTTGAAAACCCACTTCTTTCCTCTCATCTTAGTGGCTAACTTTTATGTGTTCTTTATGACTGATTCAGGGTTTACACCCCTAGCAAGGCTCTGGTGATTTTTCAGTTTTCTTCCATTTATATATCCTTTTCCAGCAGCTCTCCTCCCTGTATTGTAATGGTCTTCTTTTCTGGGTTGCATGCTAGGCTGTGTGCATCTCGGGAGAAAGGCTGAATCTTTCTCCTCTGGGTCAGTGTAATTATCACTTTTCCTTTTACATCAAGGGGCTTGGATCTTTGCCATGTGTTGATGGAGGGTCTGCTCTGGGGAGTTCAGCACTGGGCATGGGGAGGTATAAAAAGATAACTAGGAGCCCCTTGTTGCAGGTACGTAGTGGGCTTAGCAGCATTTTCACCTCCCAGGAAACAAATCACAAAGCATGACCCAATATCTCTGTGAATTGGTATTGCTTTATATCATCATGATCTGTGGTGCTCAAAAACTTTTAAAAAATGTTCAAAAACACACACAACTAACATTTGCTCCAAATACTGTAAAACTGTAAGTGCCATGATCAAAAGCTTCTATATTCAAAAGCAATTGGATCATAAAAAGAGGACATAAAATTCACAAAGCTGCTTCATCCTGAATACTTTAAAGACTAATTACAATGTCTAGTTCTAATGACTATTGCCTTCAAACCCTGTAAATCATACAGAAAGAAGGGGAGAGAGTTTCTAAAGGGAAAGTGAAAGTGAAGTCACTCAGTCTTGTTCGACTCTTTGCGACCCCCATGGACTGTAGCCTATGAGGCTCCTCCATCCATGGGATTTTCCAGGCAAGAGTGCTGGAGTGGATTGCCATTTCCTTCTCCAGGGGACCTTCCCTACCCAGGAATCGAACCCAGGTCTCCCACGTTGCAGGCAGATGCTTTACGGTGGTAGCCCTCAGGGAAGCCCTTTTAAATGTAAGTGACCTCTAACTGGGCCTCAGAAGAAAGGAAGATAGCTCTGCAGTAGCATGACGATGCCTCCGCGCACAGAAAGCGCTGGTCAGTTTCTCCCATTGAGTTTGGTAGTGTGGGCCTTTTACACATGCCGTAAAGACTAAATTCAGAGGACAACCATGAACCGAAGGAACTTGTGTGGTTTCATTCAGACATATCAACAGATAAATGAAAAATTAAACTCCTAATTTCATAATTTTGTGTATTTTTCTGTGGCTGAAAAAAAAGCTAGCATTACATGATGCAGAGAAACAATGATGGGTTTGGACAGAATACTGT
This sequence comes from Nanger dama, assembly GCA_917880005.1. NCBI lineage: Eukaryota > Metazoa > Chordata > Mammalia > Artiodactyla > Bovidae > Nanger > Nanger dama. Next base: position 60,263,283 of record CAKJTW010000004.1, on the reverse strand, counting down.
GGAAGAGGGGAGTTTGGTCTGCATTTTAATGGGGCTCTTTTTCTATGCAAACAACTGTTCAGTTAAAGGTAAGAGGTTGTGGAATATTTTGTGCAAACGTAAACAGAAAGGCTGAAATGGAAGAAGATAATTGTTGCTTATGAAGGTGCTTAGAATAGCGCTGAATGAAGTAAACCACAACCCATCACCAAATAGGCTAGAAGACTTGGAACCGGTTTGTTACTTCCTCTGAGGGCTTTCAAGGTTGCTTTTGAATAAGGAATGAATTGAGCTGTAGAAAATCATCTTAGCTGAATGGATCTGAGAAGCCACAGTGCATTGCAATTACTGACTCGTGAGAAATTCTCAAAGAGCTAGGAATATTTTTTTAGGGTGGCTGATTCTTCAGGGTTCTAATCTGTCCTCACCTTGCCAAAGATAGAAACTTGGGAAGGATAAACATAATGTTTAACTTTGCTGTGCAAATCGACTTTATCTTCCATGGAGTCTGTGCAGTTTTTAAGTACAAACTTTCTCTGTTTCAAAGAAGATTTTAAAAAAGGACTTTTTTTTTTTTTTTTTTAGCATGGAGACATCTCATGAAATTTAGCATTCAATTGTGCCTGTGGTGATTTAACAACAAGTTCTGGACAATTGAGTTTGGTTTCAGAATGGCCACAGATTTTTTTTTTTAATGTTTCCTCTGTGAAGTCTAAGTGGGATTATCAAACAAACATTATGCCTTCATTTAAGTGAACTTTATTAAAGATTTATCTTCATATGGTGGGGGCTAAGGAAGAGATGCAGAGTTTGGATACTACCCATCCATGCTTGTGAGGTGATGGGAAATGCAAATTACAATTAGACTGGAGAAAAGCCTGTGTAAAATGGCTGAAATTTAAATGTCTATCTAGTTTAGAAAAGCTAAATTGCCCTAATATGTACAATCAGCATAATAACAATAATGCATAGGGTGTATTTTTGAGGTTTAAAGTTGAAATATGACAAAAGCATTTAAGACAATTCCTAGAAAAAAATGGGCAATAAATGAAATTCTAATGATATTGATTAAGAATGACAGTAGCTGACATTAATAGCTAGAAAATTATAAATATTAAAATTATTGTTATCAGCCCATAAATAATTGCTTTCATTATCAGCTCAGTTCAGTTCAGTTCAGTCGCTCAGTCGTGTCTGACTCTGCGACCCCATGAATAGCAGCATGCTAGGCCTCCCTGTCCATCACCAACTCCCAGAGTTCACTCAGATTCACGTCCATCGAGCCAGTGATGCCATCTAGCCATCTCATCCTCGGTCGTCCCCTTCTTCTCCTGCCCCCAATCCCTCCCAGCATCAAAGTCTTTCCAATGAGTCAACTCTTCGCATGAGGTGGCCAAAGTACTGGAGTTTCAACTTTAGCATCATTCCTTCCAAAGAAATCCCAGGGATGATCAGAATGGACTGGTTGGATCTCCTTGCAGTCCAAGGGACTCTCAAGAGTCTTCTCCAACACCACAGTTCAAAAGCATCAATTCTTTGGCGCTCAGCTTTTTTCATAGTCCAACTCTCATATCCATATATATATATATATATATATATATATATATATATAACCTGTTTGAAAGACCTGCACTTTCCAACAATGTCTGGACAAAATATGCGATAAGAAATGTTCTTATATAGTGATCCAGCATGGGTTTGTATGTCTGAAACAATGTTTTCCCTATATGTAGCGGTTCATGGTGCAGTAGGAAAGGATCCTCTTGCCAATGCAGGAGATGCAAGAAACATAGGCAGTTTCTGGGTTGAGAAGATCCCCTGGAGTAGGAAATATCAACCCACTCTAGTATTCTTGTCTGGAAAATTCCATGGACAGAGAAGCCTGGCAGGCTACAATCTATGGGATCACAAAGATTCAGACACAACTGAGCAACCGAACACACACACACACTTGTTCATTCTGATGGAAGGCTACAGATAGTAAATAATACATATAACAAGAAGCAAAATATTCTAAGAAGATAAGCTCTATTAGGAAAAAGAGCAAAGTAAAAGAATTAAAGATATGTTTAAGTGGGGTAAGGGTCTTGAAGCTTTTGAAATGGTCATCAGAGAAGAGCTCTTGAAACCAGTTCTATTTGAGCAAAGATATGAAGGAGTTGGCAGTGGGGTGGAGGAGCCTTGTGAATACCCTGAGAAGATCATTCCAGAGAAAATAGGGAATGAAAAGTCCTGAAACAGAGGTCTGCATGTTCTCTAGGAACTGGTAAGGAAAGCACTGTGGCTGGATCCAGAGACAAGGAGGAATGTAGTAGTTGATGAGGAGAGAGAGGTAATATAAGGCCTTGTTATTGCTCAGTCACTAAGTCATGTCTGGCTCTTTGTGACTGCATGTACTGTAGCACACCTGACTCCACTGTTCTCCACTATCGCTCACATTTTGCTCAAATTCATGTCCATTGAGTTGGTGATGCTCTCTAATCATCCCATCCTCATCCTCTATTGCCCTCTACTCCTCCTGCCCTCAATCTTTACCAGCATCAGGATCTTTTCTAATGAGCCTGCTCTTTGCATCAGGTGGCTAAAGTATTGAAGCTTCAGCTTCAGCAATAGTCGTTCCAATAAATATTCAGGGTTGATTTCTTTTAAGACTGACTGGTTTGATCTCCTTGCAGTCCACAGGACTCTCCAAAATCTTCTCCAGCCTCATAGTTTGAAAGCATCAATTCTTTGGCACTCAGCTTTCTTTATGATCCAATACTCACATACATACATGACTACTGGGAAAACAAATATGAGGCCTTAGGACTTTATAATAACAGCAAGGAACTTGCCTACTATCTGAGCATATATGGAAAAGATAAAAATTCTAATTTGAAGATGCATGCACCCCTATGTTTATGGCAGCATTATTTACAATAGCCAAGAGATGAAAGTAATCTAAATGTTATTCAACAAATAAAAGAGGATGAAGATGTGGTGCGTATATACAGCAGAGTATTCAGTTCAGTTCAGTCACTCAGTCGTGTCCGACTCTTTGCGACTCCATGAATCGCAGCACGCCAGGCCTCCTTGTCCATCACCATCTCCTGGAGTTCACTCAGACTCACGTCCATTGAGTCAGTGATGCCATCCAGCCATCTCATCTTCGGTCGTCCCCTTCTCCTCTGGCACCCAATCCCTCCCAGCATCAGTCTTTTCTAGTGAGTCAACTCTTCGCATGAGGTGGCCAAAGTACTGGAGTTTCAGCTTTAGCATCATTCCTTCCAAAGAAATCCCAGGGCTGATCTCTTTCAAAATGGACTGGTTGGATCTCCTTGCAGTCTAAGGGACTCTCAAGAGTCTTCTCCAATACCACAGTTCAAAAGCATCACTTCTTTGGCACTCAGCCTTCTTCACAGTCCAACTCTCACACCCATACATGACCACAGGAAAAACCATAGCCTTGACTAGATGGATCTTAGTCGGCAAAGTAATGTCTCTGCTTTTGAATATGCTATCTAGGTTGATCATAACTTCCCTTCCAAGGATTTAGCATCTTTTAATTTCATGGCTGCAGTCTCCATCTGCAGTGATTTTGGAGCCCCCCAAAATAAAGCCTGACACTGTTTCTACTGTTTCCCCATCTATTTCCCATGAAGTGATGACACCGGATGCCATGATCTTTGTTTTCTGAATGTTGAGCTTTAAGCCAACTTTTTCGCTCTCCTCTTACACTTTCATCAAGAGGCTTTTAGTTCCTCTTCACTTTCTGCCATAAGGGTGGTGTCATCTGCATATCTGAGGTTATTGATATTTCTCCCGTCAGTCTTGATTCCAGCTTGTGTTTCTTCCAGCCCAGCGTTCCTCATGATGTACTCTGCATAGAAGTTAAATAAGCAGGGTGACAATATACAGCCTTGACATACTCCTTTTCCTATTTGGAACCAGTCTGTTGTTCCATATCCACTTCTAACTGTTGCTTCCTCACCTGCATACAGATTTCTCAAGAGGCAGGTTAGGTGGACTGGTATTCCCATGTCTTTCAGAATTTTCCACAGTTTATTGTGACCCACACAGTCAAAGGTTTTGGCATAGTCAATAAAGCAGAAATAGATGTTTTTCTGGAACTCTCTTGCTTTTTCCATGATCCAGCGATGTTGGCAATTTGATCTCTGGTTCCTCTGCCTTTTCTAAAACTCACTTGAACATCAGGGAGTTCACGGTTCACATATTGCTGAAGCCTTGCTTGGAGAATTTTGAACATTACTTTACTAGCATGTGAGATGAGTGCAACTGTGCGGCAGTTTGTACTACTCAGCTGTAAACAGGATGAAATAATGTTATTTATAGCAACGTGGATGGACCTAGAGATTATCATACAATGTGAAATAAGCCAGACAGAGAAATACAAAGAAGGTATGATATCACTTTTATGTGGAAACTTAAAAATAAAAGATACAAATGAACTTCTTTACAGAACAGAAATAGAATCACAGACTCAGAAAAGATGGGGAGGGAGGTGGGAGGGGGTTCAGGATGGGGAACACATGTACACCCGTGGTGGATTCATGTCAATGTATGGCAAAACCAATACAATACTGTAAAGTAATTAGCCTCCAATCAAAATAAGTGAATGTATATATATATATATATATATATATATATATATATAAATGAAAACAAACTATGGTTACTAAAGTGGGAAGGGATAAACTAGGAGTTAGGGATTAGTATATAAATAGGACTATATATAAATAAACAATATGGATCTACTGTATAGCATAGGGAACTACATTAAATATTCAATATTTTGTAATATATAATTATGTTATAATAGAGATGATTAGAGAGCATCAGGTATATATGCATATATACCCTGGAGAAGAGCATGGCAACCCACTCCAGTATTTGTGCCAGGAGAATTTCATGGACAGTGGAGCCTGGTGGGCTACAGTCCATGGGGTTGCAAAGAGCTGGACATGACTGAATGACTAACACACGTGCATATATACATATTAATTGCTTTGCTGTACACCTGAAATTAAAACAATGTTGTATATCTACTATACTTCAATAAAGGAAAGAAAAAAAAGATGTCTACTAAACTAAACTAAACTGGGAAAGATGAGGGCCCACTGAACAAGCAGAGGAGTAGTTAGGCTGATTTATACATTAACAGGATTTCTCTAGAGGCTCTGTGGAGAACAGTATACAGGGGGTTAGAAGAGAAGAAGAGTAGTTAGGAGGCTATTGAATTAGTCTGGATGAGAAATGCTGGCTGACTGGGGTGAGGATTAGCAATGGAGGGATTGGTGAGGAATGAAAAAAGTGGTTAGACTCAGGTATATTTTGGAGGGTGGAGGATCAAACTTTGTCATTCCCTGTTGGACATAAGATATAAGACACCAGAGAGGAACCCAAGGTTTGTTGTTTTTTTTTTAATCAGCACCTGAATTTATAGGATTGTCAGTGTTAAGGAAGAGTCATAGAAGAAGCAGATTTAGAAGAGAACATGAGTTCAGTCTTGGGTGTAGTAAATTTGAGATGCCTATTAGCCAAACAAGAAGAGAGACAATTGATTAGAAGAGTCTGAAGTTGAGGGCAGATGACCAAGCTGGAGATATAAATTTGGAAATTGGCCTGTAGTTAGATACTATACTGGCTTCAATAGATTTCTACCCCCCAACCCCTGCCAGTTGATGTCTAGCTGGAACATCAGAATGTGAACTTTATTGGAAACAAGGTTAAAGTGAAGTCATGCTGTATTAGAATGGGACCTAAATCCAATCACCAATGTCCTTATAAGAAGAGAGAGATAAGGATATAGAGACACAGAGACACATAAAGGGACACACAAAGGGAATAAGGCCATATAACATGACAATAGAGACAATTATAGGAATGATGCAGCTACAAGTCAGGGAACACAAAGGAGTGCCAAGAGCTACCAGAAACTCACAGGAAACAAAAGAAAGACTTTCCCCTAGAGTATTTGATGGAAATATGGGCCTGATGATACTTAGATTTCAGATTTTTAGCATCTAGAACTATGTGCTACAACAGTCATAAGAAACCACAAAAATGGTATTTGGAACCAAAATGCTAGACAAAATTATCAAGGCAGTGAATATTGATAGAGAAGAGAAGTCCACAGGCTGAGTCTTGAAACTTCAACATTAAGAGGTCAAGGAAAAAATAAGGATTCAGAAATGTGGAGGAAGAAGGAGCCAGTGAAGTGAGAGATGACTAGGAGACAGTCACGTCTTGGAAGCCAAGCAAATAGTTTTATAGAAGAGAAGAAAGTGATTGGATAAAATGCTGGTGAGAATAAACTGGAGATCTTGAATGGAAAATTAGATTTAACAACATGAAAGTTATTGATGATTTGGGAAACAGAAATTTTCATGGAGACTCTGGGGTAAAATCTTACCAGATGAAGTTTAAGAGCAAATGGAAAAAAAAGGAATTGGATTCAGAAAGTACAACATGATGCCTAACAGGAGTTTCCTGGTAAGCCAGAAGATCAGAGAAATGTGACCAGGACTAAAGTTGAGAGTTGAAGAGGTTTTTTTTTTTTTTTTTTTAATTCCATTGAAATCTGGAAAAAAAATTGCTAATGGGAATGATGTCATAAAGAGGAAGAAAAAATGGTAAAGAAAGGGGATATTGCTTGAGTGATGTCTTGAAACAGGAGTTCAAGACATCAGGAGAATGTGAAACAAGGATGCATTTAGGTAAAAGCATGAACAATTCATCTAAGTTACAAAGGTATGGAAACCACACAGGCTCAGAAATTGATCTGTTAGTCAATATGGTGGCAGAAATATCAGGAAGTTTTCTTCTGATTGATTCAGTTTTCTTAGAGAAGCAGGAGTCAAGGTTATTAACTGAGATAGGAGAAGGAGAAGGTAAGATGGAGATTTGACCAAAGACTAAATGCCATTAAGTAGCTCTCTGAGTCAGTAGGTGAATGGACATAGGAAATACAATGAGGCTAAGAGAACACAAGAAAGCCCCACTTGAAGTTGGTCATGAATAATTTAAAGTGGCTCAGAAGCAATTTGCAGGGTTTATACATTTTTCTACCGGCTGAACCTTGCAAAGATAGACTGAAGATTGGATTTTAGCAGTTATTGTTCTGCCAAACAAATACCTTCTCAATGAAGAGCACATCAAGCGAGTTGAGCCTATAGGAGAAGAGCGTCATGGTTCAGTTCAGTTCAGTACAGTTCAGTTGCTCAGTCGTGTCTGACTCTGCAACCTCATGAACCTCAGCAAACCAGGCCTCCCTCTCCATCACCAACTCCTGGAGTTTATCCAAACTCATCTCCATTGAGTCAGTGATGCCATCTAACCACCTCATCCTCTATTTTTGCCTTCTTCTTCTACCTTCAATCTTTCCCAGCATCAGGGTCTTTTCAAATGAATCAACTCTTCCCATCAGGTGGCCAAAATTCTGATGTTTCAGCTTCAACATCAGTCCTTCCAATGAACACCCAGGATTGATCTCCTTTAAGATGCACTGGTTGGATCTCCTTGCAGTCCAAGGGACTCTCAAGAGTCTTCTCCAACACCACAGTTCAAAAGCAAAAATTCTTCGGTGCTCAGATTTCTTTACAGTCCAGCTCTAACAGCCATACATCAATTCAGTTCAGTTCAGTTCAGTTCAGTCGAACAGTCGTTTCCGACTCTTTGTGACCCCATGAATTGCAGCACGCCAGGCCTCCCTGTCCATCACCAACTCCCAGAGTTCACTCAGACTTGCGTTCATCGAGTCCGTGATGCCATCCAGCCATCTCATCCTCAGTCGTCCCCTGCTCCTCCTGCCCCCAATCCCTCCCAGCATCACAGTCTTTCCAATGAGTCAACTCTTCACATGAGGTGGCCAAAGTACTGGAGTTTTAGCTTTAGCATCATTCCTTCCAAAGAAATCCTAGGGTTGATCTCCTTCAGAATGGATTGGTTGGATCTCCTTGCAGTCCAAGGGACTCTCAGGAGTCTTCTCCAACACCACAGTTCAAAAGCATCACTTCTTTGGCACTCAGCCTTCTTCACAGTCCAACTCTCACATCCATACACAACTACTGGGCCACTGGAAAAACCATAGCCTTGGCTAAACAAACCTTTGTTGACAAAGTAATGTCTCTGCTTTTGAATATGCTATCTGGGTTGGTCATAATTTTCCTTCCAAGGAGTAAGCATCTTTTAATTTCATGGCTGCAGTCACCATGTGCAGTGATTTTGGAACCCAGAAAAATAAAGTCAGCCACTGTTCACACTGTTTTCCCATCTATTTCCCATGAAGTGATGGGGCCAGATGCATGATCTTAGTTTTCTGAATGTTGAGCTTTAAGCCAACTTTTTCACTCTCCTCTTTCACTTTCATCAGGAAGCTCTTTAGTTCTTCACATTCTGCCAAAGAGTGGTGTCATCTGCATATCTGAGGTCATTGTTATTTCTCCCAGCAATCTTGATTCCAGCTTGTGCTTCCTCCAGCCCAGCATTTCTCATGATGTAATATGCATATGAGTTAAATAAGTAGGGTGACAACATACAGCCTTGACATATTTCTTTTCCTATTTGGAACCAGTCTGTTGTTCTATGTCCAATTCTAACTGCTGCTTCCTGACCTGCATATAGGTTTGTCAAGAGGCAAGTCAGGTGGTGTGCTACTCCCGTCTCTTTCAGAGTTTTCCACAGTTTATTGTGATGCACACAGTCAAAGGCTTTGGCATAGTCAATAAAGCAGAAATAGATGTTTTTCAGGAACTCTTTTGCTTTGTCGATGATCCAGCAAATGTTGGCAATTTGATTTCTAGTTCCTCTGCCTTTTCTAAAACGAGCTTAAACAGTAGTGACTGGCTGTACCAATTTACATTCCAACAACAATGCAAGAGGATTCCCTTCTTTCCATATCATCTCTGGTATTTATTTGTAGATTTTTTTGATAATGGCCATTCTGACTGGTGTGAATGGACACATCATTGTGGTTTTGATTTACATTTTCTCTAATTATTAATGATGTTAAACATCATTATTAATGATGTTTTCTCTAATTATTAATTATTAATGATGGCCTGTTGGCCATCTGTATTCTTATTTAGAGATGTCTATTTAGATCTTCTGCTCATTTTAAAAAATGTGTTACAATATAATCAAGTGATTCCACTCCTGGGCATACATCTGGAGAAAACTATAATTTGGGAAGATACATGAATTCAATTACAGCACTGTTTACAATAGCCAAGACATACAGGCAACCTAAGAGTCCATCAACAGATGAATGGATAAAGAATATGTGGTACATACTACAATGGAATATTATTCAACCATAGCAGAGAATGAAATAATGCCGTTTGCAGCAACATGGATGGACCTAGAGATTATCATACTAAAAGTGAAGTAAGACAGAAAAAGACAAATGCCATTTGATATAACTTATGTATGGAATCTAAAATATGACAGAAATGAACTTATTTACAAAACATATAGGCTCACAGACAGAGAAAACCATCTATGAATACCAAAGGGGAAGGCAGGAGGGATAAATTAGGAGTTTGGATTAACATATACACCATATTTTATATAAAGCAAACAAAAAGGACATACTGGATAGCACACTCAATATCTTGTAATAATCTACAAAGGAAAAGAATCTGAAGAAGAATGAATACACACACACAATCTATATACGTATGAACTAAATCACTATGTATGCCTAAAACTAATATAGCATGTAAACCAAGTACAATTAAACAAACAAACAAACAAAAAGATTATGGGAATCTGGGGATTAGATGAAGGGAAAATGAAAGGGAGAATATTGTATTCAGAGAGTGAAATGCTTGTAATTGGAATTAGAGAGGGTACAGTTAGTAATAACAGATACTGAATTCTGTTATTTATTCTATGATGTACTAATCAATCATGACTAGCAGTTTGGAAAACACTCTTAGGTGGAGGTACTAAGTTAGGAGTACATGGCTACAGAAGGCATCATTGCATGGATTTAGTCCACAAATGAGGAGGGGATTCCTGAAAGATATTTGTAAGAGGAACATTCCAGGTTGTAGAGAAAGCAGATGTAACGACTCTAAGACAGGAGTGGACTTGGCACATTATAGGAGCATAATGTGGGCATGCAGTAGCTGGAATTTAATGAATGAGGGAAAATGTAGAATGAAATAAGGTTATATAGGATCTACGAGAAAGAATTTGGATTTTATTCTAAATATATTGGGGTATCATTAAAACATTTTAAGTAGCAACATCAGATAAATATTTCAGAAAGCTTATTTTGCCTGCCCAATAAAGAATGTATGAATGTGAGGGAAAAGAGCTAAGATTGGAATCTGCGAAGTTAGTTCAGATGCATTGCAGTAGTCCTGGTGAGAGATGATGATGGAATGATGAGGGCATAATGACTGAGCTGGAAAGAGGTACAGAGATATAGGATTTACTTTATAGAGACCAAAGAGCTGCTGATGACTTATATGTGTGACATATGTAGCTCATAGAGGAAATAAATGACATAAGGACTCCTAGAGCCCTAACCTAGGAGTCCTTCTTATTTACTACTAAGGAAATAAGTGCCTCATAGAGCCAGATATCCTGGAATGTGAAGTCAAGTGGGCCTTAGGAAGCATCACTATGAACAAAGCTAGTGGAGGTCATAGAATTCCAGTTGAGATACTTCAAATCCTAAAAGATGATGCTGTGAAAGTGCTGCACTCAATATGCCAGCAAATTTGGAAAACTCAGCAATGGCCACAGGACTGGAAGAGGCCAGTTTTCATTCCAATCCCAAAGAAAGGCAATGCCAAAGAATGCTCAAACTACCACACAGTTGCACTCGTCTCACACGCTAGCAAAGTAATGTTCAAATTTCTCCAAGCCAGGCTTCAGTAATATGTGAACTGTAAACTTCCAGATGTTCAAGCTAGTTTTAGAAAAGGCAGGGGAACCAGAGATCAAATTGCCAACATCTACTGGATCATCAAAAAAACAAGAGTTCCAGAAAAACATGTGCTTCTGCTTTTTGACTATGCCAAAGCCTTTGACTGTGTGGATCACAACAAACTGTGGAAAATTCTGAAAGAGGTGGGAATACCAAACCAACTGACCTGCCTCCTAAGAAATCTGTAAGCAGTTATAGAAGCAACAGTTAGAACTGGACAAGAAAAACACACTGGTTCCAAGTTGGGAAAGGTGTATGTTAAGGCTGTATATTGTCAGTCTGCTTATTTAACTTATATGCAGAGTACATTATGTGAAATCCATCAGGCTGGATGAAACAAAAGCTGGAATCAAGATTCCTGAGAGAAATATCAATAACCTGAGATATGCAGATGACACTACTCTTATGGCAGGAAGTGAAGAAGAACTGAAGTGCCTCTTGATGAAAGTGAAAGAGGAGAGTGAAAAAGTTGGCTTAAAACTCAACATTCAGAAAACTAAGATTATGGCATCCAATCCTACCACTTCATGGGCAAATAGATGGGGAAACAGTGGAAACAGTGAAATACATTTTTTGTTTGTTTGTTTGGGGGCTCCAGAATCACTGCAGATGGTGACTGCAACCATGGAATTAAAAGATGCTTTCTTCTTGGGAGAAAAGCTATGACCAACCAAGTCAGCATATTAAAAGGAGAGACATTACTTTGCCATTAAAGGTCCATCTAGTCAAAGCTTTTCTCCAGTAGCCATGTATGGATGTAAGAGTTGGACTATAAAGAAAGCTGAGTGCCAAAGAATTGATGCTTTTGAACTATGATGTTGGAGAAGACTCTTGAGAGTCCCTTGGACTGCAAGGAGATCCAACCAGTCCATTCTAAAGGAGATCAGCCCTGAGATTTCTTTGGAAGGAATGATGCCAAAGCTGAAACTCCAGTACTTTGGCCACCTCATGCGAAGAGTTGACTCATTGGAAAAGACTCTGATGCTGGGAGGGATTGGGGGCAGGAGAAGAAGGGGACGACAGAGGATGAATTGGCTGGATGGCATTGCTGATTCGATAGACGTGAGTCTGAGTGAACTCTGGGAGATGGTGATGGATAGGGAGGCCTGGCATGCTGCGATTCATGGACTTGCAAAGAGTTGGACATGACTGACCGACTGAACTGAACTGAAGGCAGTTCTATTTGCAGTTTTTAAGGAATCTACACTGTTATCCATAGTGGCTGTACTTGTTTGCATTCTATTCTTATTTATTTGTTTTATTTTTGGCTGCGTTGAGTCTTTGTTTCTGTGCAGGCTTTTCTCTAGTTATGACTACTGGGGGCTACTTTCTAGGTGTGGTGTGCAGGCTTCTCATTGCTGTGGCTTCTCTTGCTGTGGAGTACACGCTCTAGGCATGCAAGCTTCAGTAGTTTCAACTCCCAGGCTCTAGAGCATTAGCTCAGTAATTTTGACGAATGGGCTTAGCTGCTCCGCAGCACATAGGATCCTCTGGCATGAGGGATCAAATCTGAGTCTCCTGCATTGGCAGGTGGATTTTTACCACTGAGCCACCAGGGAGGCCCTCCATCTTCCCTTTTAGATCTGACCTGGACACAGGGTACCCAGGCTAGTTTTATTAAACTATCACTTTGTGTATATCAGCCCAGTCAGGCATGTGTTTAGCGCCTTATGGGATCTTTCTTTACAAGAAGCTCAAATTGTTTGCCCTTTTAGTACAAGGCTTCTCCTTGTAACTTCTCTCTTTGTTACCACCCTCTTCCAAGCTATACTCCTGTTTCAGAGTCTTAGTGTTTCTATATTTCAAAATGTGAAGAACAGTTGGGTGACTATCTATCAAGATGCTTATCAGCCACATTGACCTCTGCTTCATTTCAGTTCAGTTCAGCTGCTCAGTCATGTCCAGCTCTTTGAAACCCCATGAATTGCAGCATCCCAGGCTTCCCTGTCCATCACCAACTCCTGGAGTTCACTCAAACTCACATCCATCGAGTCGGTGATGCCATCCAGCCATCTCATCCTCTGTCATCCCCTTTTCCTCCTACTCCCAATCCCTCCCAGAATCAGAGTCTTTTCCAATGGGTCAACTCTTCACATGAGGTGGCCAAAGTACTGGAGTTTCAGCTTTAACATCAGTACTTCCAAAGAACACCCAGGACTCATCTCCTTTAGAAGGGACTAATTGGATTTCCTTGCAGTCCAAGGGACTCTCAAGAGTCTTCTCCAACACCACAGTTCAAAAGCATCAATTGTTCGGCCCTCAGCTTTCTTCACAGTCCAACTTTCACATCAGTACATGACTCCTGGGCCTCTGGTTGGTTCTAATCAAATCATGGTAAAAATCAGTCACATTGCTCTGATTATATCACTATAGCTACATGAGCATAATACTTTTCTTTCTCTTTTTGCCTATTTCAGTTCTACCTTCTTCAATAAATCTCTTTCTCTGAGGACTCTTTCTCATTACCTCACTTCTTACAACTGCTCATTATTTGAATTCACAAAACATGTATCTCTATTGTCTATAAATAATCATCCTCTTTTTACTTTACCCAACCGTACACCTCTCTGTTCATCAACTCACTTGTCTACTGGAGCAAACATGTCTTTGAAGGCAACATGATACAGTGGAAGGACCATACACATTGATGTTCTGTCCTCTTGGGTTTGAATTCATTTCACTATGAATGCCATAATAATTGCTTTTGTTATTATTATTTATTTGTAGAGATTTTACTTCACTGAAATTTTGCTCTCTAATCTGAGAAGTTTTGGGAAAAAAAGTCTTTAGTACCAAATTAAAGTTCTAATGCACGGTTGACATATAAGCAGGAAAGTATGACCTTGATTTTGTCCCCTTTAGCTAGATAACAAATCCCTTAAAGACAAAACTATAACATTATAGCTATTTGTTAATTTTGTGTCTGGCACACAGTAGACATTGAATGACTGCTAGTATATAATTTTGAAGAAGTGATAATAGCATTCTACAGAGTGCCTATTTTATTCAACAAGTGTCTTCTGGTGACTTAAGATAGCGGGCTCTGTGCTCTTCTCTGAAGACACAAAGATGAATAAGCATCTATTCATCTGAGAGAAGCTTAAATTCAAGGGCAAACACAAGTGAAGCTTGATATATTGAGAATGTTACCAAAAATGAGCACAGTGACAATACAAGAAGGAAAGATCATACCTGTCATGAAGGAAAGTGGAGACCTAGGTCATATAAGTTGGGTCTTAATAAATGAGAAGGGGTTGGCATACAGGTAAGAAGGCAGGGGCAGTTTCAAATGAAGAAATACAATGCACAAAATCAAGAAGGAGCATTATTTGAAGGAATTCTGTTAGTTCAGATATGATTCAATTATGGAAAGTATGTGTTGATAAATTTGAAAAGGTAAGAAGAAGGCTTTGCATGCCAGCTACACACTTGGAATATATCATGTAAAATTAATCTTGGAGTAAAATCACATGGCCAAGTAAGCCTGTGTTAGAATACTCACACTAATGACAGTATGGAAGACAGATTAGAATAGGAAAACTGGCAAAGTGGAAACAAGTAAACTACAACAGAATGTTGTTCTTGAAGAAACTGAGGTGTGAGAATCTTTATCCTGAGGCCCAATTCAAGATGATGAACTAGATAATAGTTGGATTTTTCAAATTCTGAATTTCTAGTCCATAATATTCACATTCTTACAAGTAGGTGATTGTCAAGAAGAATATAAATAGTAGATCAGTGGCTAAAAAGGAACAGAATTATCCTTTTACAGTATTCAGTTCAGTCTCTCAGTCGTGTCTGACTCTGTGACCCCATGAATCACAGCACGCCAGGCCTCCCTGTCCATCACCAACTCCCAGAGTTCACCCAGACTCATGTCCATTGAGTCAGTGATGCCATCCAGCCATCTCATCCTCTGTTGTTCCCTTCTCCTCCTACCCCCAGTCCCTCCCAGCATCAGAGTCTTTTCCAGTAAGTCAACTTTTTACAGTGTTAGAGTAGCTTTTAATGTCCGTCTATCTAATACACATAGAGAGGAGCCATGTGAAGAAAAGAAAGAGATTGGAATAAAGCATCTTCAAGGTAAGGATGGAGGTATCCATCAAATGCTAAGAAGAAGCAAGGAAGAATCCTAGCCTAGGTACTTTGAGAGAACATTTCAAACTTCTAGCCTTCAGAATTTGGGACAATAATTTATGTAGTTTAGAAAATAATGAAAGGAAGGAAGGGAGAGAGGCAAAGAAGGAAGGAAAAAATAGGCAAGTAAACAGACAGCACAGAGGTGAGCACAGGACCCACAGGAGCAGAAGAGGGCACCTTGGAAAAGCCATATAAGGTTTCCTGGAAGAGGTAACTGAATGCTTAATGTTGGAGTTTGCGTAGGAATAAACTTAATGGGAAAGGTTGGAATGGAAGACCTATTCTTGGCTGAGATGAACACATGGGACCCTTGTGTTCCATGGGAATATCATGTTCTTTAGAACTAACTCAATTTCATTTCTAAATCTGAGTCAATCACTTATTTTAAATGATGAAAAATTTTCACCTTCCTGCACCTCCATTCCTTCACCTGTCATATGGAGGAAGGAACAAAAAAAAAGTTCTAGCTGAAAGAGGAGTCATATGGAAAAAACTCAAGAATGATAGAAGCCAAGGGGTAGTAACTGTCCAGAAAGTAGCAAGAATGTTTAACAGAATATGTCTACATCCTCTTTGATTTAAACTAGATCCTTTATCATTGTATTTGAATACATTTTTGAGATTATAGATTTCTCTCCAACACTTTTAAAATGACATTGAAAATACTTGTATAATTCTAAAAATAATGATATGAATTTTGCCTGGAGACCTAAACAGAGTGAAAGCATATACAGCTAGAATGTTCCAATATTAATAAGATGCAATGAAACTTTACAGCATACTTGCTGGTGACCAAAAGGTCATTCCATTATACATATGTTTATTCCAGAAGCATATTTGGAAAAGCCCTAAGACTCAAATCAATTTCATTTCATTTCTATACTTTGAATATCTTATTTCAGCCCGTATACACACACACACAGGTAAATGCATGCTGTTCATAATGTAACAATGTCAACATATACTAACAGAAAAGAAAAAAAAATGAGACCACGTAAGAGAGGATACATTTCCCTAGATAAATTATAGCGAACACTTGGCTAAGGTGATCTTTTTTTTTTTTTTAAATTTTGTATTGGAGTAAAACTGATTAACATTATTGTGATAGTTTCAGATGAACAGCAAAGGGACTCAGCCATACATACACAGGTACCCATTCTACTCCAAACTCCCCTCCCATCCAAGTTGCCATATAATATTGGGCAGAGATTCGTGTGCTCTACAGTAGGTCCTTGTCGGTTATCCATTTTAAATACAGTGGTGTGTACATGTCCATCCCAAACTCCCCAACTATCCCTTTCCCCTCATCCTTCCTCCTTGAGAATCGTAAGTCCTTTCTCTAAATCTGTGAGTCTGTTTTATAAATAAGTTTATTTGTATAATTTCTTTTTAGATTCCACATACAAAGGAATGTCATAAGTTATTTCTCTCTCTGACTTACTTCACTCAGCATGACAATTTCTAGGTCCATCAAATGGTCTTATTTCATTCTTTTTAGCGGCTGAGTTCCATTTTATATATGTACCACATCTGCTTTATCAGTTCCTCTGTGGATGGACATTTAGGCTGCTTCCAAGGACAGTCCTTTTTGGTTTGTTCATTTATTAGATTCAGAGCATCTTCCCTCAGCCAGTTCCCTGCCTAAGGGACTCTACACTTGCGATGATTACCATTATGTTAAACATAATGGAAGCAAAGGTATGGGTGGGAGACACCGGGGAGGAAAAGGAAAGCAGATAGATGAAGCATATAAATTAGGTAAAGAGGGCTTAAAAGCAGTGAACTTCTTGGGTCTAGGGCAGTGCCATCCAAGAAGGTGACATTAACCTCATGACACCAGAGTAGCCGAAAGGAGACACGTGTCTCTTTGCTCATTGACCAATCAGCTGAACATGATGCTAAGGGGGAGGTGATGAATGAACTTCTGGTCCCAACCATTTCCATCTCACCCCAGTGCCTCCTGTAAGACTGCAAGTCAGCCTTTAATGGTAGCAAGCTTATTTTTGAAAAGTCTTGAATTGAGTTTATCCTCCTAGGAGTTGTGTGAAGATGAATTAGCAAGAGGTCTCAGGATATCTTCTTAGGGTGCTGTGGGAGGCACTGATTGCATCAAAACCTCCTAAGAAGGTGAGATCAGTAAGTGTGTGGCTTTAAGAAATTGTGGAAGTGTTTTAGAGCTAAATTGGAGTGTCAGAGAGGCTTCAGAATAAAATACTTTGACAGGGTCCCAGTTGAGATGATTAACATCTAACATGGATGGTTCCTAGGCAAGTGTTAGTAAAGATTTATAAAATGGAAATGATTTCTAAAATAGATAGATGTGTGCAGAATGTGTGTATGAATGACTCACTAAGTGGATTGGTAAGAATCCCAAATAACTATAAGGAATGTGTGCCTTACTACCATGCCTGACACATAAACATTACATGCTGATTTACTCAATTGGGTTGAATAATATATTATATTATGTATTATGTAAAATTTGTATGTTATATTATATATATTTATATATTATATATAAAATTTATACATTATATATTAGGAACATATTTATATATTATGTATTACATTGTATTCAGTTTAGTCACTCAGTCATGTCTAACTCTTTGTGACCCCATGAATCACAGCACACCAGGCCTCCCTGTCTATAATCAACTCCCCGATATTCATGCAAACTCATGTGCATCAAGTCGGTGATGCCATCCAGCCATCTCATCCTCTGTTGTCCCCTTCTCCTCCTGCCCCCAATCTCTCCCAGCATCAGGGTCTTTTCCAATGAGTCAACTCTTCGCATGAGGTGGCCAAAGTACTGGAATTTCAGATTCAGCATCATTCCTTCCAAAGAACACTCAGGGCTGATATCTTTTAGGATGGACTGGTTGGATCTCCTTGCAGGCCAAGGGACTCTCAAGAATTCCAACACCACAGTTCAAAAGCATCAATTCTTTGGAGCTCAACTTTCTTCACAGTCCAACTTTCACATCCATACATGATCATGGGAAAACCATAACCTTGTTTAGATGGACGTTTGTTGCAAAGCAATGTCTCTGTTTTTCAATATGCTATCTAGGCTGGTCATAACTTTTCTTCCAAGGAGTAAGCGTCTTTTAATTTCATGGCTGCAGTCACCATCTGCAGTGATTTTGGAGCTCAGAAAAATAAAGTCTGACACTGTTTCCACTGTTTCCCCATCTATTTCCCATGAAGTGATGGGACCAGATGCCATGATTTTCATTTTCTGAATGTTGATCTTTAAGCCAACTTTTTTCACTCTCCACTTTCACTTTCATCAAGAGGCTTTTTAGTTTCTCTTCATTTTCTGCCATAAGGGTGGTGTCATCTGCATATCTGAGGTTATTGATATTTCTCCTGGCAATCTTGATTTCAGCTTGTGCTTCTTTCAGCCCAGCGTTTCTCATGATGTACTCTGTCTATAATTTAAATAAGCAGGGTAACAATATACAGCCTTGATGTACCTCTTTTCCTATTTGGAAGCAGTCTGTTGTTCCATGTCCAGTTCTAACTGTTGCTTCCTGACCTGCATATAGGTTTCTCAAGAGGCAAGTCAGGTGGTCTGGTATTTCCATCTCTTTCAGAATTTTCCACAGTTTATTGTGATCCACACAGTCAAAGGCTTTGGCTTAGTCAATAAAGCAGAAATAGATGTTTTTCTGGAACTCTCTTGCTTTTTCCATGATCCAGCAGATGTTGGCAATTCGATCTCTGATTCCTCTGCCTTTTATAAAACCAGCTTGAACATCTGGAAGTTCACGGTTCACATATTGCTGAAGCCTGGCTTGGAGAATTTTGAGCATTACTTTACCAGCGTGTGAGATGATTGCAATTGTGCAGTAGTTTGAGCATTCCTTGGCATTGCCTTTCTTTGGGATTGGAATGAAAACTGACCTTTTCCAGTCCTGTGGCCACTGCTGAGTTTTCCATATTTGCTGGCATATTGAGTGCAGCACTTTCACAGCATCATCTTTGAAATAGCTCCACTGAAATTCCATCACCTCCACTAGCTTTGTTTGTAGTGATGCTTTCAAAGGCCCACTTGACTTCACATTCCAGGATATCTGGCTCTAGGTGAGTGATCACACCATCGTGATTATCTTGGCCATGAAGATCATTTTTGTACAGTTCTTCTGTGTATTCTTGCCACTTCTTCTTAATATCTTCTGCTTCTGTTAGGTCCATATCATCTCTGTCCTTTATTGAGCCCATTTTTGCATGAAATGTTCCCTTGATATCTCTAATGTTCTTGAAGACATCTCTAGTCTTTCCCATTCTGTTGTTTTCCTCTATTTCTTTTCATTTATCACTGAGGAAGGCTTTCTTATCTCTTCTTGCTATTCTTTGGAACTCTGCATTCAGATGCTTATATCTTTCCTTTTCTCCTTTGATTTTCACTTCTCTTCTTTTCACAGGTATTTGTAAGGCCTCATCAGACAGCCATTTTGATTTTTTGCATTTCTTTTCCATGGGGATGGTCTTGATCCCTGTCTCCTGTAGACTGTCACTAACCTCAGTCTATAGTTCATCAAGCACTCTATTTATCAGATCTAGTCCCTTAAATAGTAATAAAAACCCAAGTTCTTAGAAAGAGCCTGAAACAGCTTGCTAGGAATAGCCCACTAATTTATAAAGGTGGTCCTTTCCCTATCACAGACCAGCCGCTTTCCCCAGGTGAAGGTGCCTCTCAGCACCAAATATGCTATTTTTAGGGAGCTATTAGGGGCTTCCTACATAGTGCCTGGTGGCTCAGAAGGTAAAGAATCTGCATGCAATGCAGGAGACACAGGTTTGATACCTGGGTCAGGAAGATCCCCTGGGGAAGGGAATGGCAACCCACTCTAGTATTCTTGCCTTGGGAATTCCTTGCGCAGTGGATCCTGGAGGACTTCAATCCATGGGGTTGCAAAGAGTTGGACATGACTGAGTGACTAACATTTTCACTTTCATATAGTCACCTCAGTTCTCTTTGGCTTCCCTGGTGACTCAGATGGTAAAGAATATGCCTACAATGTAGGAAACCTGAGTTTGATCCCTGACAGGGAATGGCTACCCACTCCAGTATTCTTGCCCAGAGAATCCCTTGGACAGTGGAGTATGGCAGGCCGCAGTCTATAAGGTCGCAAACAGTCTGACAGGACTAGGTGACTTTCACTCTCAGGGAGCTATTATTAATTTTTAAGTGAGAAAATAAGCTCCCAAATTGAAAATATATGGTGATCAGAACAAAGGGAGAGGAGGAATCAGGACTAACTGTAGGGAGCTTCTTCTATTGGCTGATCCTGTTTGGTAATGACCTCACTGCTCTAGATTGCTCTCACCTATTCTGCCTTAGATTAGTTTACAATTTTGTTTCACATTACATATTCTGAAATTCCATGAAGGCAGTTAGGAAGAAAAGGAATTCTAGGAAGTGGTAGAAACTGAAGAGAGTGTGGACAATCGTTTTCACAATAAAATTATTTCGGCTTCTGATAACACACACTCACACACATGCACACACTCACACACATGCACACACCACACATATGCACACACACACACACACACACACACGCATATTTTATCTATACTCAGGAGTTTTAATATGGACCCAGATGCTACAGTCATGACATATATAGTGCCTTTTAAAAATGTGAATGATGAAAGGGTTATGGCATAGATCACTGTAAAACAGCCATGATCAATTAAAAAGCAATCTGATCACTTTTTACACTATATAGGTCTATTTTTAATTCTAATTTCTAATGTTTTTTTTTTTCAAGGAAGCTACAAGTTCGCTCCCAGCTAAACAAGGAAGAAACCCATGTATTCACCATCAATACAGAGAACTTTGCCAACAGAAGACTGCATCACTTGAAGATTAACAGAGAGGGCAGAGGGCTTACCATTCAGGTACCTCACTTCCCTTCTTCTCATTCTGGCAAATGTACCTTGGGTGCTCAATACAAGTTTTCTGAATTTTGCCCCCAAGCCAAGTAAACAGCCAAGTTCTGGGGATGTATACTAGTCAGATTCAGCCCCAGCCTCTGGAGAACTAGAATAGTGGTCCTCAGGGCACACCCTGCTTTCCAGAAGCATCTCTTGAGACCTTGTAAGAAATGCTAATTCTTGGGTCCTATGTCAGATCTACTTAATCTGAAGCTTTTTTTCAAGAAGAGGGCAGCAGGTGATGCTGCTCCATGTTCAGTTTTGAAAACCTCTGAACTGTGGAATAATGAGGAAGACAAACAAGGAGGAAATCACAAGTGATCAGCCAGGGCTACGGAAGGAGTGTGCACAGGTGATACAAGAACATGGAGGAGGGCACCCACCTCATCTGGGCATCAGTTCAATTCACCCTGAACAAGGAGGGGATGTTAGGATCACTGACCCTCCACTCAGTCAAAAGCGAGTATAATTTATAGACGGCCTGCCCTGTCCACAGTTTCCTAACTGACAAACACACACACAGATATACGCACACTCACCTATTCCGGTTCCCTCTCAAACTCTACTCAGGCCACTTGGATGCATCCTTGCTCTTTCCAGAGCTCTTGAATACAGTAGAGTTTGCTTCGCCTAGAATCCTGTTGTTCATGTATCTGCATCGCTACCTGTTACTTGTACTTCCTTTGGAACACCACTCAAAAATTGACTCAGGGACCCCATATCCAGTCGCCTTATGTAATATAGCAACCCAGCTCCTTGATTTCAATCCTAAACCACTTAAATGCTTCTATCAATCAATACAAATTATCTGTTTATGTAATAGATAAGTCCCTTCTCCCTCCTCTAGAATGTAAGCTTCATGAAGACAGGGATTCTTGTTTGTTTACATTACCATGGGACCCCCAGTTTGTCAAGCAGTGTCTCACATACAGAAGGCCTTTAATAAATATTTTTGAACTAAATAAATTAATCCCACATGGCTTGTATGTGCTAAGTTGCTTCAGTCATGTCTGACTCTTTGCAACCCCATGGACCATAACCCGTCAGGCTCCTCTATCCATGGGATTCTCCAGGCAAGCATACTCGAGCAGGTTGCCATTTTTTTTCTCAGCTTGTATGGAGAAGATTAAATTGGACTTATAGAGAGAGGAAGAGAAACCATTGGATTTTAGGCAGGGGAAGTAGCATGGGTAGATTTCCATTTCCAGGGGCTCAATGTGATCTCTCCATGGAAATACACATTTGGGAGTGATGAGATATGGGACAGAGACCAGACTGGAGGCAAAGATAAGGACCTCAACTAGTGTGGTGGGGAAGTCAAGGAGAGAAGGACTTGAGAAAGATCTGGAGGGAACATTGGTAACCTTGGGTGACCCTCTGGATATGGATGATGACTCAAGACTCAAGTCAAGACTGACTGTTCATTTTCTTGATTGAGTGGAAGTTCATGAATAATTGACAAATATAAGATGCAAATCACAATCCTTGAGTGATTATAATTTAATAGCATTGACTGTAGCATTGACTCTTAAAATAAGCAGTAAAAGTCTTTGGATTGAGGTCAGACTAGAAGATAGAGATGAAATGATGATTTTTTATTGGAAGATGTCTTGAATGAGGCTGTGGTGAGACACCTGGGGTGCATGCTGGTAGGCATTTGTATAAATGGCTCTTTCTCTTTTCTATGTCCTGTCTTCTTTTCCATCAATGAAAACACAAACATGGAGGTGAAAGAACAATGGGATATTCCCTTTTCTTCTCCATCTAGATTTCCCACCAGCCAAATTAATAGTCAATGATAAGTACAAGCAGTGGGTGATAAGCACAATCATTGGAAGATGTAGCTTTTCAAAAGCACAAAAGTAGCAGAAATAAATGGGGGCAGAGACCTATTTTGTTTTTTAAATTTAAATCAATTTGTTAAAACAGTCATAGTTTTAACAACAACATAACAACAACATAGTTGTCTCTGTGACACTCCCACTCCCCCTCACCATCATTCTATTTCTTCTCCTTGCTCCCCACTTAGAAAAACCCTAGGGAATTCCCTGGTCTTCCAGTAGTTAGGACTCCAGGCTTTCACTGCCAAGGGCATGGGTTTAATTCCCTCATCAGGGAACTATGATCCCATATGGCTCTGGGTAGCCAAATTAAAACAATAACAAAACCCCCAAATAAATAAAAGCAATGGGGAAAATAAAAGAACAAACTGTTTACTAAAAGCAGAAAAAGATAAGCTACTGCCTCATCTCAGGCATTATTCAGAAGCAGTTATAAGGAGAGGGTAGATGGCTATCACTATGCTCAGCCAGCCAGAAGCCTCTAGTAGGTAAGAATACATATTCCTACCACCTCAGGACCTTGAGTTGTTGAACCTTCTCCTCTCTGCTCTTTGTGACTTTGGAAGGAATCTGTAGGGACTGGGCTACAGCCAGGAGTAAGAAATCCTGGTGATGATTTGAGAATTGTAATTTGACCAGTGGTTTTAAAAGCACATGTCCCCCCATGGTGGTGGAGGTAGACTTCAGTGCCTCTATTTGAAATATATTAAAGACATTAAACAAATTAAACCAGTTTACCAAAATGCTAGCCCAACTACCAGCTGTAAAGATGGAGGGAGCCCGACATTTTGAAAGCATGGAGTTAATGACTTCCTTTGAGAGTTGAAGATCCTGAGATTAAGAGAGGGATCCCTAGTTTGGGACAGACATGTGTGTGAATTCCTGCTCCATCTCCTTTATTATAAGATCTTAGATTGGCTATTTAACTTTCTGAGGCTTAGTCTATTTATCCACACCAAAAAGTTTGAATGTTATGAGGTGGGGTGGGGTACAAATGCAGCTGAGTTCAGTCAGTTCTGGTAACCACTATAGGAAAGCAAGAACATAACTAAAGGACCAAGCATGACGCCTGGTGTCCAGGGCTTACTCAAAAGAAAAGGTTTGTTCAATTTCCTTCCTTTTCCCATCTCTTTTAATCTCATTTAATGACTTGACAAGGCCACTGCTATCCTCAGTTCTAAGATCAACAAAGCTTCTTTACCAGCTGAGCCACCAGGAAAGCCCTTCTCCAGGCAAGATCACAAATTTTAGGTATCCTAAGCTTTAAAAGATTGTGATACTTCACTCTCTCACCACCTCACCAAGAGTAATTAAAAAGAAAAATAACACTAAAACATAGAATGAGCATAAAGAAGTAAACAAAATAATGTATTTCTCACTGAAGACTTCAGTGATTGCCTAGCCCCTATCATAAAGTTGATGTCTTAGAAATAAATGTTAATGGTAAATACCCCCCCACCCCCTGCCTTTTGCTTTTGCTTGGTGCATTTTCTAAGCTTTTCAAATAGGTAACCTAGCACCTGAGCCAGTACTAGAGGTGCCCCCATGTGCACTCACTCCACTTAAGGACTGGAATCCATTCCCAAAGTATCCCATTATACCTTTGTCTCCATACCTTTACTAATACTTAAACAAGTACATCATGAGAAACGCTGGGCTGGAGGAAGCACAACCTGGAATCAAGATTGCTAGGAAAAATATCAATAACCTCAGATATGCAGATTACATCACCCTTGTGGCAGAAAGTGAAGAAGAACTAAAGAGCCTCTTGATGAAAGTGAAAGAGAAGAGTGAAAAAGTTGACTTAAAGCTCAACATTTAGAAAACTAAGATCATAGCATCCGGTCCCATCATTTCATGGGAAATAGATGGGGAAACAGTGGAAACAGTGTCAGACTTTATTTTGGGGGGCTCCAAAATCACTGCAGATGGTGATTGCAGCCATGAAATTAAAAGACACTCCTTGGAAGAAAAGTTATGACCAACTCAGACAGCATATTAAACAGCAAAGACATTATTTTGTCAACAAAGCTCCATCCAGTCAAGGCTATGGTTTTTCCAGTAGTCATGTGAGAGTTGGACTATAAAGAAATCTGAGTGCTGAAGAATCGATGCTTTTGAACTGTGGTCTTGGAGAAGACCCTTGAGAGTCACTTGGACTGCAAGGAGATCCAAGCAGTCCGTCCTAAAGGAGATCAGTCTTGGGTGTTCATTGGAAGGACTGAAGTTGAAGCTGAAGCTCCAATACTTTGGCCACCTGATGGGAAGAGCTGACTCATTGGAAAAGACCCCTGATGCTGGGAAAGATTGAGGGCAGGAGAAGAGAGGGGGCGACAGAGGATGAGATGGTTGTATGGCGTCACCAACTCAATGGACATGAGTTTTGGTGGACTCCGGAGTTTGTGATGGATAAGGAGGCCTGGTGTGCTGCAGTTCCTGGGGTCGCAAGGAGTCGGACACGACTGAGCTACTGAAATGAACTCAACTGAAACAAAATAATTGAGTGCCATTACCTCCTTCTCACCCTTGTTTGTCATCTGATTAAAGTGCAAAGGACCTGGTAAGTTCTGATAAAGGAGAACAGTAGGTGAGGAATGACTTCTGTACTAGAACAGTTAGGTCTTCTACACAACATGACAACATTGAAGGAATCACTTGATCTTTGGGGGCCTGGGGAAGAGGTTAGAGTCAGAAGCTAAAGAAATCTCAGCTCAGCCTTTAGTTCTAAGAATCCTACTGTTCTCTTCTCAGGAGGAAATTCCCACTCACTTTAGCCTCCTCTCCAACCTGAATAACAAAGTATGAGGGAAGGAACCCTGCCCCCTGCTGGAAGGGGCAATTCCAGAAAATAGGTGAGAGTTCTGAGATAAGGCAGGGAGAAAACTCCTTCAAGGCAGGACTGAATCTGAGCATTAAAAGACAATGGGTATGAAAATAACCTGTGTTGTATCTAAGATGTAGAGGCTACCAGGGAAGCCAGAGGCATCCTGGTCATGCACTGGATGCGCCATAGCCCACAAGATAGAAACAGAATCAACACAGGATGTCTATTTATTCATTCAGCAAACATCTGTTTGGAGTTATAGTAACTGGAAACAGTTATTGTAATAGGTCATATAGAAAATATGTATCAATAAAAATGTCCACATCTTCCAAGAGCCAATAGCTTAGTGGAGAAAAATGAGATGGGGAGAGCACACAGATCATTACAATTGTAGTTCACTTATTAAATCCTGTCCAATTCTTTGTAGCCCCACAAGTTCCAGCACACCAGGCTTCCTTGTCCTTTACCTTCTCCTAGAGTTTGCTCAAACTAGTATCCATTGAGTTAATGATACCATCCAATGAAATCCTCCTCTGTCATCCCCTTCTCTTGCCCTCAAACTTTTCCAGCATCAGGGTGTTTTCCAATGAGTCAGCTTTTCCATTAGGTGGCCAAATTATTGGAGCTTCAGCATCAGTCCTTTCAATGCATATTCAGGGTTGATTTTCTCTAGAATTGAATGGTTTGATCTCCTTGCTGTCATTACAGTACAGCATCTTAAATGCAAGGTTAGAGGTAGGGGGACAAAAGGTACCATGAGAACAGAGAACAGGAACAATTAATCTAACTAAAGCTTCAAGGAGAGCTTCCTAGAGGAGGTGGACTCTGGGAGCATGGGAGCACTTAGAAAAGTGTCTGGCACAGAGTAGATACTCAAATGGTTACTGAATGAATTTTGTAGAAATTTAGAAATAAGAGCATACAGTGATTGTCTACCAGCTGCTCAAACATCTAGAAAGGCATGGACAAGTAAAAAAAAATGCCATACTGTGTGGTTGGCAGGCCATGTGACAAGGATTCCCTGCTTTGTAATGTTGTGTGGCATTGGCCAAATTTGTGATCTCTGTGACATCATTTCCACCATCTGTACTACAGGGATAATAATATCTATTTCACAGTATTCTAGGTAAGAATGCATTTTGAAGTATACTTTAGTATGATATCACATACATACCAAGTATTCAATAAATAACAAATACTATTAAAGCATAATTCCATGTATGAAAAAGGAATAAAGGTTACAGTCACACACCACAAGTCATAGCCACTTATTTCTTTCACAGCGGAAACCACTACAGAACCCAGAGGTTCCTGGAG
Source organism: Nanger dama (assembly GCA_917880005.1). Classification (NCBI taxonomy): domain Eukaryota; kingdom Metazoa; phylum Chordata; class Mammalia; order Artiodactyla; family Bovidae; genus Nanger; species Nanger dama. The sequence continues at coordinate 60,236,300 of CAKJTW010000004.1, read as the reverse complement.
GTGGGTCTGTCTGGGCTGGAGTGGGTGAAGAAGGAGGGTCCAGCCATGAGAGCTAGGAATACCAGGCTCCCAATCAGCTGCTCCCCAAGGGCAGTCCTGGGACAGGCACACAGCTGAAGGGATGTTAGTCTTCTCTTCCTACAGATGAGCTGTGACAGAGCCTGGAAAAATTGGTAAGCTTTGACTAGACAGAGAAACCTAGGAATGGATAAGGAACCATGCCTTGAAATGGAGAGAACAAAGAGATGGAACTGGAATTAATGTGTGTGGAACGGAAGGTTCCCTAAAGGATGATCTTAGAAATAAAGCTCCAAAGAATCTCCCTGGTGGCTTTTATTCACTTGCAAAATGGAATTATCAGCTGTTCATGCTGGTGGCAGCTGTTCAGCTAGTCTCCCCTTCCCAGACTCAAATCTTTTGTCAAACTCAAATATATTCATTCAGGAAAATCCCCCAGGGCACACCTGATTGAGGCCAGGTCAACTGGAGCAAAGGAGGAGGTAAAGTTTTAAGGACCAAATGGGGAGGGAGGGCGAGATGGAAATGAAAACCTGCTTTCCTTTTCTTGTTAATCCTGCAGGGTCCTTCCTAAAAGGCTTCATTTGTTTGCTTCTTTACAGCAAAAATTTGGTGAGAAAATCTCAGTGGGGAGATAAATACCTGTCAAAAGCTGTACAGAATTTCCCAGGGAGAAGACTTGTGTGAAAGTCTTTATTTCACCAATAAAGAAAGAAAAGGTTATCTTATGTGCATTGTGGGAGAATTAGTAAGACATTTTTCATTTCTCCAGGGAGAAAAATACCAGAGAGGTGTCTGCCCTGCCTGGGTTTTCCAGCTATTTTCAGACAAGAGTGTTTTATGCCTTGGATGTGTGGACCTCTGCTGATGCCTCTTCTGTTTTCTGTTTTCTTGCAGATGGATCATCAACTCCGACTCAGTTATAACTTCTCACCAGAAGTCGAGTTCAGGGCTATCAGGTCCCTCACCTTGGGCAAAGTCACAGGTTTGCTGTTCTAGTCCATGTCTTTCTGGCCTTGATAAAATAAATAATAAATAACTTTCTTCAGGGAAAAATAGCAAGATCTAGATAATATCCAACTTGTAGGACCAAGAGTCCTGTCGAGACAGGAATGCATGTGTGGAGGGACCAGAAACTGACATTTACATCTACTTTATAGAATCTTGAGTAATGTAAGTGAACAGAGCAAGTCACTAAAATAATTTTTTACTTAATTTCTAATTAATTTATAATGTCAACTCAATTCTTTTAGTTAAATTCACATAAATTTCACTTAAAGAAATTAAGGATTTACAACCCAATTATTTAATTATATAAATCCTTAATCTCTTTCCTAATTCACCAAAAATTCAAAAGATTGTCCTACAACAATAGTGGATGCTCTTTTTTTTTTCCCCCTACAGGGATTTCTGTCAATGTTCACTTTATATGAAATGATGACTTTTATCAGGTGTAAGCAAGATTGAAATTTTTGGTCTTCTTGATGAATTGAACTTTTTTCACACTGAAGTAATAATTTTTAATTTTAATCTCTGTACTTTAGCTAGTTTGTCTGTTATTAATGTAGCTAATTCAGTTTTGGTTTTGTTAGTATTTGTCTGGCTTATGGTTTATCATTTTCCTTATTTTCCCTTTCAGTCTTTTTTTTTTCCTTTGAGCCTTATATAGGATCTTGTGAAGAGCAGACAAACAAATATTGCATTTTCAATCAATCTGGCCATCTTCTGTTTTATAAATTAGCAAATGTGAACCCCTGTGCATTTTTGGGTTATTTGGATGATTGGGTTTGTTTTTGCTTCTCTATTTTCTAATTGTTCAACTTTTCCTGTGATTCTAGTATGTTCTTTTCTATTTTCTCAGTCACAACATAGTGCAGAAAACATTGATAGCTGGAGATATTTTAAGCAGGAATGGATTTAATTCAGGAAATAACTTGCTTACAGAATTGTGACAGCACTTGCAGCGTGCATTCCTGTTAGTCCTTTGGAGTGACTCCCCAGCAGTTCTGAGCTGATGAGTGGGAAGCCATTAACTGCCAAGCAGTCACTGGCGCAGCGCTGTGTGTTAGCATCCGACAGGTGGAAAAGCTCCCTTAAAAATGGCGGCAGAGAAAAGACTTCAAGTTACCATGATTTTGCTCGCCAGTAGAAAAAGCTGAAAAGGTAGAAAAAAATGACTCCTCTGCCGCTGCAGCCTTCCAGATCCATAAATTGTACATAGTTTCCTGAACATAATGTGCGTCCAGAAATCTATCTGCTATTAGGTCTGGAAAATGTCAGTTTTACTTTCCAAAATGACAGTTGAATGAGCCAGTCAACACTGACCAACTAGTGCGATGAATTTTATGTTTATTTCTTCTTCCATTTGCCCTCTGACTAATAAGAATTATTATTTTATGTAGACACTGCTTTTTTGACTTACCAGTGTAGTCACTAATTTGTTGTTCCAAAACCTTTTGCTTTCTGCCAGATTTAATTTCCTTCTTTCTGATGTAAATTCTTTTGATTTTTTTTTTTTTTCTGTATAAGTGGTCCTTTATCTGAAAATAAGTCTTTCATTTTCCACCTTTATTCCTGGAAGATAATTTTGCTAGACATGTGATTCAACATTGAAGGACACCTTTCCCTTATATCTTAAGGATTTATTCATGGGTGTGATGGAACCAGCTCACACTGGCTCATAAGAACATATTATACATATCCCTGCACAATTCTGCATCTGGTGATTTCACAATGGTAGTGTGAAATTGGCCAGCCTAGGAGTTTCTATTCCATGTTATCTCAGAAATGCTACAAGTCAGGGTCCTTGGGGTCTGGCAGCCAGGTTAAACCCTCACTAGCACATCATTGGACGTTACTCTTCCATCGTCTGATGTGACTGTTGAAAATCTGGCTGTCAGTCTGTCCTGTCTTTGAAAATACACCCATACACCCAACACCCTAATCCTATTTTGAAGGTCATTTCTTTAAATTTGGTATTTGACAGTTTTATTACCATGTGTCTGATTGTAGACTTCTATTTAATTGTCTTAGTTGATATGTTTATGTTTCTTGTATTTCTTCATTAGTTTCTATGTATCTAGTTCATATGTATTATTCATATGTATCTATTCATTAGCTCTCAAAATTTCTCAGCATCTATTTAATGCTTCTTTCTTATTCTCTCTACTCAATTAGCTTTGACCTGCACTAGATAAACCTCAGACTTATTCTTTTTTGTTAGGTGATTTTATTTTTCTTGTCCATTTTCACTGGTTTCGATGTGAATATTTTAAGTTGAATATCTTCACTTAGTAACAGGTCAAGGCCAGGACTCCTGTTCTTCAAGATGATTCAGGTACTCTCCTGGATGCAAACTTAACATTGGCTGATGACTTACTGTCTTGGTTTTGTTTTTCTTTCCCTTAAAATCTTCCCCAAGCTTAGGATTCCTCTTTTTTTCCTGAAGCTTAACAAAATATTAAAAATGTGTTGTTTGGTTTTAATGAAGCAGAATTACTGTTTTGATTATCTGGTATATTACATGTCCACTCATACCTAAATTCAACTTGAGCCACTGAATCCACATTTCAGAAGAATTTTGAGAGGAGAGATTCCTAGGGCTGTAGGGCCACCAAGCTTGGGCTGTTTTCATGTTACCTGCTTTGCAATGGCAGCTCTAAAAACATCCTTTTATTTAAAATTTATCTCCGTTAATCTTGACACTGTGTATGACATTCCTGTGGCATTTTTGTCTTTTAAACTAAAACCCTAATATGTAAGACTGAAAGGATGAAAATTTAAAGTGAATTACTAAATTACTGCACCTTGTACTAAATTATCTTGCTGGGTGGCTCAGTGGGTAAGAATCTGTCTGCCAATGCAGAAGACGAAGGAGATGTGGGTTCAATCCCTAGGTTGGGAAGATCCCCTGCAGTAGGAAACAGCAACCCACTACATTATTCTTGCCTGAGAAATCTCATGAGCAAAGGAGCACCCAGTCCCTGTGGTGGCAAAGAGTTGACCATGACTGAGCACTAAATTATTGCAGGCCAGCTTGTCATTTTGCTTTAGAAAATATTAGGTTATTGTTGAGGAAGAGTATCCAATAAAATGTCTTCATTGGACCAAGTGTGCAAAATCCCTGCCCACCCACCTTTCTTCCCATCCAAATGGCTACAAGCACAGCAAAGCATTTGGATCCGTAATTAGCTTCCATACTTCTGGTCTTTGAAAGGTCTGCATCTAGAGGTCAGAGGGAGATAATATGAACATTAGGTTCATTATTAAGGAGGGACATCTATCCTGTAGACCTTTGGAAGGAAGCCTCATGCATCAGAAAGAACTTGGATTAGGAATAGTTGCTGTAGGTAGAGATGGTACAGAAATGGATATGTAGTATTTATAAGAAATGCAACCCCACTCCACAATTTTAGAAATGTCTAGTATTGCGTTGGACATTTTCCACTCTAAAGCAAGTATTTGCAGGCATTTTTTCATAGTATATACCAAAGGCAAGTAAGTATAGCAAATCTGTTCATTTTCCTCAGTAATAGCATTCCATAGTAAAGCAACACATGTATTCATTTTCTTTCTTAAGAGAAAAGGCAAATTCATCATTCTAGAAGGTATTTATTTAGCACCAATGATGGTTCTACATGATATGTGCTAAATAGATAACAAGATGAGTAAGCATGTCTTTCCTGAACATTCCTGTGGTATAGAGACTAGTTCATGAAAATAGAAGACATAATCATTGATGTTAAAATTGTATTATGTGTGCATACCCATGGTAAATCATGGGCTGTTGTTAGGTTTGTTCCTTTGTTTACTGACATTCTTTGACTTTTAAGAAAAAAAAACTTCTTGCTTCTGGTCTATTACATGAATAGATTGGAGGGAAAAATAGCATTAAAAAGGAAAAAAAAAGTGTTTATTTAGGGAAGCCACCCTTTTGAACAAGATCATCTTTTTGAAAAATTACTGAATTCTTTAGAAATATAGAACTGCATTCCTTAGATTCAAATAGTGTGAATTACCTGTGTGTTTCTATGTCTATCCAATTTATCAGTGGTGCAGGAACATGAACATTCAGTCAGATTTAAACATTTAGAAAGTTTGAAACTTCTAAAAGAAACTGTGCATTTTTGGTTGCTTTTTATTTTTGTTTTATGCTTTTTTAGTTCTGGTTTCTCTTAATTTACTGCTCCAGAGTATATAATTAAATTTAATGGCAAAGTTTATATATATATATCAATAACCTCAGATATGCAGATGACACCACCCTTATGGCAGAAAGTGAAGAGGAGCTAAAGGGCCTCTTGATGAAGGTGAAAGAGGAGGATGAAAAAGTTGGCTTCAAGCTCAACATTAAGAAAACGAAGATCATGGCATCTGATCCCATCACTTCAAGGGAAATGATGAGGAAACAGTGGAAACAGTGCCAGACTTTATTTTGGAGGGCTCCAAAATCACTGCAGGTGGTGACTGCAGCCATGAAATTAAAAGACGCTTACTCCTTGGAAGAAAAGTTATGACCAACCTAGATGGCATATTCAAAAGCAGAGACATTACTTTGCCAACTAAGGTCCGTCTAGTCAAGACTGTGATTTTTCCTGTGGTCATGTATGGATGTAAGAGTTGGACTGTGAAGAAGGCTGAGCACTGAAGAATTGATGCTTTTGAACTGTGGTGTTGGAGAAGACTCGAGAGTCCCTTGGATTGCAAGGAGATCCAGCCAGTCTATTCTGAAGGAGACCAACCCTGGGATTTCTTTGGAAGGAATGATGCTAAAGCTGAAACTCCAGTACTTTGGCCACCTTATGTGAAGAGTTGACTCATTGGAAAAGACTCTGATGCTGGGAGGGATAGGGGGCAGGAGGAGAAGGGGACGACTGAGGATGAGATGGCTGGATGGCATCATGGACTCGATGGATGTGAGTCTGAGTGAACTCCGAGAGATGGTAATGAACAGGGAAGCCTGGCGTGCTGTGATTCATGGGGTCACAAAGAGTCAGACATGACTGAGTGACTGAACTGAGCTGATAGCATTGAAGCTAAAAATTAAGGTATTATCATTATTATTGTTTTCTTCCTGAGCAGAGACTCTTACTATGCTGCAGATTTAGGAAGCTATTACTTTTTAAAATATAGAAACATCTTCAAGCTTAGATGGAAAGGAATTGTATACTGCTTTTAAACTCTAGCTGCCAGATCCCGCATAGACATTCAAATGCTATTTGCACTCAGGGCATACTTACAATATTATTCATTTATTAATTTCTTTTGCCTACTTGCCAGTTTGGTAGGCTAAACCTCACAGCTGGCAGAGACATTATTCTTCTGCTCTGATGGCTGTTTGCCCAGGTAGCATCAACATTCACTTGGCCCTAACAAGCCATGTAGAAATTGGAAGGATTTCTTCTCAATCTGCAAAAAAATTCAGCTAATCTAGGATTGCAGGGCTAGTTATGAGCACTTGTGTGTGCTTTGGGCTTGTCCATATGAGTGAATTCTGATTATGTCTAGAGAACAGGATTCTTTGACTCTCCCAAATCCTTCAGTTTTGAACATCACACCTACTGTGTCTTTTGCAATATCAGAATATTGTTGTCTGAATTCCTGATTATGTTCATGTTAAATCATTTTTTCAAGCATTTTGTGGGTGAAGAAGTATGGCTGCCATTTTTAGACAATGCAGCAAAATTTATGCATATAAACAAAAGGTGGATATTTCAAAATACTTGTTTTGTAAGACTGTACTCTTATTTTTTTTTAATTTTCTAAATAGTTGGGCCCTCCATCTGATTAAAAACTGGTGCAAATGATATTAAATTTAAAAGCAAAATTACAGAGTGAAAGATGCACAGCTTTTCAGAGACTAACTAATGTTTGGGTTTCTTACTGGTGTATGCCCATTGTGAACTGTCAAATCTGTCTACAGTCCCTTGTCAGTAAAATGAGGATGGTAACATTTAATTCTGGAGAAGGCAATGGTACCCCACTCCAGTACTCTTGCCTGGAAAATCCCATGAATGGAGGAGCCTGGTAGGCTGCAGTCCATAAGGTCACTAGGAGTCAGATGCGTCTGAGCAACTTCACTTTCACTTTTTACTTTCATGCATTGGAGAAGGAAATGGCAACCCACTCCAGTGTTCTTGCCTGGAGAATCCCAGGGACAAGGGAGCCTGGTGGGCTGCCATCTCTGGGGTCACACAGAGTCGGACACAGCTGAAGCAACTTAGCAGCAGCAGCAGCAGCATTTAACTCATGGATTTGAATAAGCTTTCCATAAGACACTATATACAAAGTATTTGATATTTAGCACATGCTCCATACATGTTAGAAGCTTTTGATTTTTGAAGATCATGGCAAAATAGAGGATAACTGTGTTTTGCTTTGTTGCTAGTTTTATTTTAATGAGTCTAGAAGTTGTTATAAAGGTAACTTCCAAAATGGACTCAAATGCATTCTAAAAGAGCAGTTCTGAACCATGGTGAGCCTTGAAGATGGGAGTGTGAGTTAAGAATGTTTTAATGGTATATCAGTGTTAACCAGTTTTAACAGTGACCATAAGATAGTTGGTGAAAATGGAAGCTTCAGAGTGTAAGTTTTGCTTCAGGCACAGCTGGGTTCAGGGAGTTAAAATGTGACTGTGATGAAGCCTTTGTCTATCTGTCTGTCCTCTTTCCACCTCGGACCCTCTTTACCTCTCTATGGGACTTTATTCTCAGGCAGAATTTCAAAGGTAACAAGAGTGGAATCAGCAGTTCCATGCTTCATCACTACTATTTCAACTGCCCTGGTGGAAAGAAAGCCTCTCACTTCTAAAATTTCCAGAAAAAAATCCTGGATTGGATTTCAAAGAAGCAATTGTGTCAAGTGACAGTTGCAGATGATGACAGTGTCCAAGGGATTAGAGATACACTGAGTGGTTGTGATTGGATTATGCACCAGACTATGGCTTTGCATGAGGTGAAGGGTCAGGTCAATATCAACCACACATATTAAGAATAAGGAGATGCTTATTTCTCAAAAGGAAGCAAAAGTATTCTTGCTAGAGAGGACAAATTAACAATAATCCAGTAACAGCATTGGTTTCTTCATTCACATTGTGCTATCTCTTTTCACCAGGAGAGATAGACTTGGAGTTGTGCATAATTTGGGAACTGCATTGTGTTTGTATACATCAAACAACAGTCCAAATGTGTTGCAAAAAAAGGAGAACATCTATCCTACTCAAACTCTTCCAGAAAATAGCAGAGGAAGATAAATTTCCAAACTCATTCTATGAGGCCACCATCACCCTAATACCAAAATCTAACAAAGATGCCATAAAAAAGAAAACTATGGGCCAGTATCACTGATGAACATAGATGCAACATCCTTAACAAAATTCCAGCAATTGGAATCCAACAACACATTAAAAAGATCATACCCCATGACCAAGTGGGCTTTATCCCAGGATGCAAGGATTTTTCAATATCCACAAATCAATCAATGTAATTCATCACATTAACAAATTGAAAAATAAAAGCCATATGATTATCTCAATAGATGCAGAGAAAGATTTTGACAAAATTCAGCATCCATTTATGATAAAAATCTCCAGAAAGCAGGAATAGAAGGAACGTACCTCAACATAATAAAAGCTATATATGACAAACCCACAGCAAACATTATCCTAAATGGTGAAATATAGATCAATGGAACAAAATAGAAAGCCCAGAGAAAAATCCATGCACCTATGGACACCTTATCTTTGACAAAGGAGGCAAGAATATACAACGGATTAAAGACAATCTCTTTAACAAGTGATGCTGGGAAAACTGGTCAACCACTTGTAAAAGAATGAAATGAGAACACTTTCTAACACCATACACAAAAATAAATTCAAAATAGATTAAAGATCTAAATGTAAGACAAAAAACTATAAAACTTCTAGAGGAGAACATAAGCAAAACTCTCTCCGACATAAATCACAGCAGGATCCTCTATCACCCACCTCCAAGAATATTGGAAATAAAAGCAAAACAAATAAACAAATGGGGCCTAATTAAACTTAAAAGCTTCTGCACAACAAAAGGGAAACTATAAGCAACCTGAAAAGACAGCCTTCAGAATGGGAGAAAATAATAGCAAATGAAGCAACTGACAAACATCTCAAAATATGCAAGCAACTCCTGCAGCTCAATTCCAGAAAAATAAACAACACAATCAAAAAATGGGCCAAAGAACTAAATAGGCATTTCTCCAGAGAAGACATACAGATGGCTAACAGACACATGAAAAGATGCTCAACATCACTCATTATTAGAGAAATGGAAATCAAAACCTAAATGAGGTACCATTTCACGCCAGTCAGAATGGCTGCCCAAAGGTCTACAAGCAATAAATGCTGGAGAGGGTATGGAGTAAAGGGAACCTTACACTTACACTGTTGGTGGGAATGCAAACTAGCACAGCCACTATGGAGAACAGTGTGGAGATTCCCTAAAAAACTGGAAATAGAACTGCCTTATGGCCCAGCAATCCCACTGCTGGGCTTACACACCGAGGAAACCAGAATTGAAGGAGACATGTGTACCCTAATGTTCATCGCAGCACTGTTTATAATAGCCAGGACATGGAAGCAACCTAGATGTCCATCAGCAGATGAATGGATAAGAAAGCTGTGGTACATATACACAATGGAGTATTACTCAGCCATTAAAAAGAATACATTTGAATCAGTTCTAATGAGGTGGATGAAACTGGAGCCTATTATACAGAGTAAAGTAAGCCAGAAAGAAAAACACCAATGCAGTATACTAACACAAATATATGGAATTTAGAAAGATGGTAATGATAACCCTGTGTGTGAGACAGCAAAAGAGACACAGATGTATAGAACAGTCTTTTGGATGCTGTGGGAGAGGGAGAGGGTGGTATGATTTGGGAGAATGACATTGAAACATGTATAATATCATGTATGAAATGCATCGCCAGTCCAGGTTCAATGCGTGATACTGGATGCTTGGAGCTGGTGCAGTGGGATGACCCAGAGGGATGGTACAGGGAGGGAAAAGGGAGGGGGGGTTCAGGATTGGAAACACATGCATACCTGTGGTGGATTCATGTTGATGTGTGGCAAAACCAATACAATATTGTAAAGTAATTAACCTCCAATTAAAATAAATGAATTTATATTGAAAAAAGGGAATTAAAAAATAGTTGAGTCCCTCTTTTAAGAAATGCTTGTTATCTTCTTTGGAACAAGTTTGTAGCTTCCAAAGAGACTCCTGGAAAAAATTATTTCATTTTGAAAGCATCAGTTCAGTTCAATTCAGTCGCTTAGCTGTGTCTGACTCTTTGCGACCCCATGAATGCAGCATGCCAGGCATCCTTGTCCATCACCAACTACCAGAGTTCACTAAACTCACATCCATCAAGCCGGTGATGCCATCCAGCCATCTCATTTTCTGTTGTCCCCTTTTCCTCCTGCCCCCAATCCCTAACAGCATCAGAGTCTTTTCCAATGAGTCAACTCTTTGCATGAGGTGGCAAAGTACTGGAGTTTCAGCTTTAGCATCATTCCTACTAAAAACATCGAGTGCAGATCTCCTTTAGAATGGACAGGTTCGATCTCCTTGCATTCCAAGGGACTCTTAAGAGTCTTCTCCAACACCACAGTTCAAAAGCATCAGTTCTTTGGCGCTCAGCTTTCTTCACAGTCCAACTCTCACATCCGTACATGACCACTGCAAAAACCATAACCTTGACTAGACGGACCTTTGTTGGCAAAATGATGTCCCTGCTTTTCAATACGCTATCTAGGTTGGTCATAACTTTTCTTCCAAGGAGTAAGCGTCTTTTAATTTCATGGCTGCAGTCACCATCTGCAGTGATTTTGGAGCCCCCAAAATAAAGTCTGGCACTGTTTCCACTGTTTCCTCATCATTTCCCTTGAAGTGATGGGATCAGATGCCATGATCTTCGATTTCTGAATGTTGAGCTTTAAGCCAAGTTTTTCACTCTTCTCTTTCCCTTTCATCAAGAGGCTTTAAAGTTCCTCTTCATTTTCTGCCTTAAGGGTGTTTCATTTGCATATCTGAGGTTATTGATATTTTTCTCAGTAATCTGGATTCCAGTTTGTGCTTCTTTCAGCCCAGCGTTTCTCATGATGTACTCTGCATATAAGTTAAATAAGCAGGGTGACAATATAAAGCCTTGACGTACTCCGTTTCCTATTTGGAATCAGTCTGCTGTTCCATGTTATAACTGTTGCTTCCCTGCCCTGCATATAGGTTTCTCAAGAGGCAGGTCAGGTGGTCTGGTATTGCCATTTCTTTCAGAATTCTCTACAGTTTATTGTGATCCACACATGATCCACACAGTCAAAGGCTTTGGCATAGTCAATAAAGCAGAAATAAATGTTTCTCTGGAACTCTTTTGCTTTTCAATAATCCAGCAGATATTGGCAATTTGATCTCTGGTTCTTCTGCTTTTTCTAAAACCAGCTTGAACATCTGGAAGTTCACGGTTCATACATTGCTGAAGCCTGGCTTGGAGAATTTTGAGCATTACTTTCCTAGTGTGTGACATGAGTGCAACTGTGTGGTAGTTGAGCATTCTTTGCCATTTCCTTTCTTTGAGATTGGAATGAAAACTGACCTTTTCCAGTCCTGTGGCCACTGCTGAGTTTTCCAAATTTGTTGGCATATTGAGTGCAGCACTTTCACAGCATCATCTTTCAGGATTTGAAACAGCTCCACTGGAATTCCATCACTTCCACTAGCTTTGTTCGTAGTGATGCTTTCTAAGGCCCACTTGACTTCACATTCCAGGAAGTCTGGCTCTAGGGGAGTGATCACACCATCCTGATTATCTTGGTCATGAAGATTTTTTTGTACAGTTCTTCTGTGTATTCTTGCCATCTCTTCCTAATATCTTCTGCTTCTGTTAGGTCCATACTGTTTCTGTCCTTTTTGAGCCCATCTTTGCAGGAAATGTTCCCTTGGTATCTCTAATTTTCTTGAAGAGATCTCTAGTCTTCCCCACTCTGTTGTTTTCCTCTATTTCTTTGCATTGATCACTGAGGAAGGCTTTCTTATCTCTTCTTGCTATTCTTTGGAACTCTGCATTTGAAAGTATAGGTTTATTAAATAATGTTTCACTTTGTTTTTGGTCATTCCTAGTTCTTTAGCAAATAAAAACATCTCCAAACCACAGCCCCTCCAAAGCAAAGTCCTTCCTGATTCAAATTCTGGTTTTTGTGTAATCGTCTCATATTATGTCCAAAATTTGGTTAATGATAGTTTCTCCAAGAAAGTAAAAATGTCAGGTTAATCTAATCTGAACATTCTGTGAGTGAAGTGTTTTAAAAGATCTAGAAATATCATATTTCAATAATCATTCCAACTTCCTAGATACCCATCTTATCCTTTCTAACTTAAAGATAGCCAACACTGAATCACAGCTGGGCTACAATGGATTTGTTTCTGTTTCTTTTAAAAATAATGAACTCCATTTTTCTTCATGGGATATGAAGAAAATATGGGATATGCAATAGATGATTTAGTTTCAACTCATGGTACAAGAATGTGTGTTACCTCCTGATTGAAAAATGTAATTTTATTTTACATTTTAAAGGGACTAGTACATGATCAGAACTCAGACTTACTGCATGCTTGTGCTTCTTTGTAAAAGTCAAGTGCATTTTTAAATAAAAGCAAAAACCAAACTTTACTTGTCTTTGAACAAAATTTATATGTCTTCTCTTGACTGTTAACAAAGGATATTTTGTTTGGTTTACCAGAAGCCAGTGACATGACTAGTATATAAAAGTAATAATAATAATAACATTGTTGATTTTTATTTAATAATGCTCTGCTCTGTGCTAGATTTAAACTCTTATGTCTTATTTTTAATTGAAGTTTGGACTTCCTTGATTGCTCATCAGGTAAAGAATTTGTCTGCAATGTCTAAAATGCAGGAGACCCAAGTTCAATCCTTAGGAAGCTTCCTTGGAAAAGAGAATGTCAACCCACTCCAATATTCTTGCCTAGATAGTCCCATGGAAAAGAGGGCCTGGAAGGCAACAGTCCACAAAGAGCTGGACATGACTGAGTGATTAACACTTTAATTGAAGTATAGTTAATTTAGCATTGTGATAGTTTCAAGTGTACAGCAAAGTTACTCAGTTATACACACATACACACATATATACATACACAAACATATATATATATATATAATACATACTCTTTTCAGATTCTATTTTATTAGAGTTTATTACAAGATATTGAATATAGTTCCCTATGTTACACAGTAGGTATTTCTTACTTATTTATTTTGTATATAGAACTCTATATCTATTAATCTCAGATTTGAAATTCATCCTTCCCTCCTGTTTCACCTTTGGTAACCATACGTTTGTTTTCTATATTGGTGAGTCTATTTCTGTTTGGTAAAAGTTCACTCATATCTTTTTTTTTTTTTTTTAAGATTCCACATGTAAGTAATATCACATATATTTATTCTTCTCTGCCTTACTTCACTTTGTATGATCATCTCAGGTTTCATCTATGTTGCTGCAGATGGCATTATTTCATTCTTTTTATGGCTGAGTAATATTCTATTGTAGGCTTCCCTGGTGGCTCAGTGATAAGGAATCTGACTGCCAATGCAGGAGATGTGGGTTCCATCCCTGGGTCTGGAAGATCCCCTGGAGAAGGAAATGGCAACCCACTTCAGTATTCTTGCCTGGAGAATCCCATGGACAGAGGATCCTGGTGGGCTACAGTGTGTGGGGTTGCAAAGGGTCAGACCTGACTTAGAGACTGTTGTGCTACTGCTGCTAAGTTGCATTAGTCGTGTCTGACTCTGTGAGACTCTATAGATGGCAGCCCACCAGGCTCCTCCATCCCTGGGATTCTCCAGGCAAGAACACTGGAGTGGGTTGCCATTTCCTTCTCCAATGCACAAAAGTGAAATGTGAAAGTGAAGTAGCTAAGTTGTGTCCGATTCTTGGTGACCCCATGGACTATAGCCTACCAGGCTCCTCCATTCATGGGGACTTAGAGACTAAACGATAACAGCAATAAATATTTTATTGTAAATATATGTACTGCACCTTCTTTATCCATTCATTTGACCATGGACACTTAGACTGCTAAGCTCTTTGTTAACTAATTTTTTTCTCCTTCACAACCCAAGAAAATAAGTACTATTATTATTCATATATTATAAATGAGGAAAATGTGTCACAGAGGTTAAGTAACTTGTCTAGTGTCACAAAAGTAGCCAGGGATGGACTTGGCATGTAAAGTCACACATTGGATCTGGATCCAGCACTCCCAGTCAGTCCTGCCCTATTTTGGTTTTTAAGTAATAACATGAGACAGTCCAGATTAACAAAACAAAACAAAACAAAACACATTCTGTTTTCTGTTGCGGGCTCCTAAATTAAAGCCTTGTGTCCCTAGCCTTAGCCATGATGGGCTTAAAAGTAGACTCTAGGGCCAGGCTTTAATTGTGGAATGGGAATAACATATTTATTGTGGGCCAGGTTTTGGAATTCACCCTCGATTCCAATCAAAGTCTAATACTGACTAATTGACCTGGACAAATAATTTAATTCACTGAGCTTTACTTTTCTCAATTGGAATGTAGGTATTTATTATAATAATGTCTGTTACTATTTGTAAGACTTGGTGGTAATGTGGCTAATATGATGCCTGGCATAATGGAAACTCAGTAAATGTTTGCAGTAACAGTAATAAGTACATAAGAAGTCATCCCATCTGACCCAAATACTTTTCTCTCAAAAATGACCTTGGACTCTTCCAGACCTAAAAGAGAAATTCTCAGGGAAAAAAAAAAAAAAAGATGGATACTCACTGTTTACATAAAAAGCTTGAATTTCTCTCTTCCTTTTTGCTTGGATGGAATGAATGAATGAAAAGACATCATGTAACCTTGACTCTCTGATGCTTGGTAAATAGTAAAGGTGCACATATGGCCAATTCTTGGTTTCTAATAAAGTTATCTTAAGAGCATTAAACCAGGGAAAACATATCTGACATTATTTGAATATATATTCTCACAATTAAAGCTGCCTCGATGGATTGGAATCATGTGATACTTGGTACATCAAATAAGCTTCAAAGTGTGGGATGTAGTCTGAGTTTGTATTCATTAAACAAATACATATTGAGTATTTTCTAAGTGCACCATGAAAGGTACCAAGCTAGGCACTATTGATACAGAAAGTAAAAGACAGTCTGCACCCTCAAGGAACTCACAATCTAGTGAGAAAACAGACCAGTAAGCAGACAAGTAAGCCCAGAGTGACCTGTGTGATATGCTGGAGGGAGAAGGGACATTGAAACTTCCTTGGAGGAAGTGAAATCTAAGTTGAGAATGAACAGAGAAGGGACCCAGGTGAGTTCTACCTAGGTGAGCAAAAGAGAAATCAAAGTGGCATCTCTGGACACAGGAGGCTGAAAATCAGAGTGCAAGATGACAAATGATGGGGCCAAGAGAGGTGAGGAAGAACCAGAACATCATGAGTCGCACAAGGCATACTGAGTCTAGGTTTTATCCTGAGAATGGTAGGAACTAACTATAGAAAGCTGTAAGTCAGGAAATGGGGGCTAGTCTGACTTTTAAGGATGTTGCCAACCCCCTCCTCCCCCTCACTCTCAGCATGAGGTAATCATGGAGTTCCAAAGAGAGGACCTGAATCTTATTTATGATTTTATCCTTCTTGCTACTAAATTTACAGGCATATATTAAGTGTTCACAATGTTTTTTAAATTATTTTTAAAAATTTTGTTGAAGTATAAATGACTTACAATATTATATTAATTTCTGCTATAAAGAAAAGTGGTTCAGTTATTTATATATATATATATATATACACACACACATTATTTTTCATATTTTTTCCATTATGATTTGTAATAGAATATTGAATATAGTTTTTTGTGCTATATGGCACCAAGGGCCATGTTTATCCATTCTCTTTATAAAAGCTTACATCTGCTAACCCCAAACTCCCATAATGTTTCTTGAAGGAAAAAAAAAATAAAGTGTAATATGTAGATGTTACAGCTGAAGGAGCTGAAAGGTCATCATACTACACATTAACGGTCTCCATATTATACAGTCAGCTACAAATAGATCTTGGATGAGGATCTCTAGGTTCCTTAGACACCATGTATTTTTCTTACAGTGGTACCTGTTGGTAATGTAGAAAATGTGTTTGAAATTAGACAGTTGGCAGCTTTAACTCTATACTTGTCATTTACTAGCTATATCACTGTTATGTTCACCTCTCTGAGCTCCAGTTTCCTCATCTGTAAAGCAATAGAAATATTTTTAATCAATTTGTTATAAAGATAACACATAAGGTGTGTAAAGTGTCTGACACATGGGCCACATGGTGGTATTTGAAAACAGCAACTATTTTTCTTGAGATAATATAGCCATGCTGCCTATTGATTTTCTTTGGCTGATATTCCTTTTTCTTGCCAATGGCACTGTATTGATTTGTTTATCCTTTGCCTGGGGAATCTGGGCCAGTGTTAAAAATGTCAGTGTTTACAAAGTAATGAAGTGAAGAGGATCCAAGCTAAGACTAATGAACTCTGCACGAGCCTTTTAGGTCTCTATCCCCAGCTTGGCAGGAAGGGTCAGAAGCTGGAAAGGACAAGTGGAGCCAGCATAGGTTGGAATTCTGAATTTTTCTTATGGAGAAAGAGAAGAAGCCAAAGCAGAAAAAGAGTCATTGGTTACTCGTTATTCATTTAGTCTCTGTGCGTGTTCTAAGCCACTTTAGTAGTGTCCGACTCTCTGCAACCCTATGCACTGTGGCCTTCCAGGCTCCTTTGTCCATAGGTTCTCCAGGCATGAGCACTGGAGTGGCTTGTCATGCTTTACTCCAGGGGATCTTCCTGACCCAGGGATTGAAACTGCATCTCTTACAACTCCTGCATTACCAGGCAGGTTCTTTACCACTAGTGTCACTAAGCCCCCATTCATTGAGTCTATTGCGATTTAAGTTTTGGAGTATTAAAACAGATTAAAATAGCATGAAGCCCCTTTACACTCAGGTGTGATTATAGGATATCCAGTTCTGGAAAAGATTTGATCTGAATCCCTGTATTTTTCCATTTCATTTCCACAAAAATTTTCTCAGTGGTCAAGATCAAGATATGAAACCAGTGGCTAACATACCAATGATCTCTACCATTTCCTTGATAAAAAGGCACATTGATGACTTTCCTGTTGGGAGGACAAATAAGTAAATCAGCATGAACATCGAGAAAATTTCTGGGTTGAGTTCATCCTTTAGCAGGAGTTTCTGGTTATTCTAATCTGCCCCCAAACTTGGATATGTGCTCTACCTTTCCTGTATATTTTCTCTATGTATATCTATGGAGTATAAGCTTTGCATAAGTGAAAACTTTCTTGAAAGAAAATATCTAAATGTTTGAAATTGGTAAAATGATTCCTTAGCATTATTCCCAGGTAACTCATTCAGTGCATACCATTTGAGAAACTGTTTGTACAAATCAAGATGTTAAGTGAAACTCAGAACATATTAAAGAGATATAGCCTAAGGATCATTGTTCCTGAAGTAATAAAACCCATATCTATGGAGACAAGACACATTTAATAATTACAATATGAATAATTTTGGTAAGTGTTATGCAGATCGAGGGCAGTTAGAATTCTTATGAGGGAGATATCATTTCTAGCTTAGGTGATTCAAAAGAGTTTCATGGAGGAGATAACTCCTACCCTGGTCTCAAAGCCAGATGTAGTCTTTTTTTTTTTTTTAAATTAATTAATTAATTAATTTATTTATTTTTAAAATTACAATACTGTATTTGTTTTGCCATACATTGACACGAATCAGCCATAGGCGAACACAATCTCCCAATGCCGAAGCCCCCTCCCACCTCCCACCCCACATCCTAGTCTTAAGAGATGGAGTGTGCTCTAGGAAAGATGGACTGTTGTTGTTCAGTTGCTAATTCATGTCCAACTCTTTGTGACCCTGTGGACTGCAGCACTCCAGGCTTCCCTCTCATTCACTATCTCCCTGGGTTTGCTCAAACTCATGTCCATTGAGTTAGTAATCCGATCCAACCATTTCATCTTCTTTTGCACCTTCTCCACCTGCCCTCAATCTTTCCAGCATCACAGTATTTTACAAACATTTCCTTCTTCACATCAGGTGGCCAAAGTATTGAAGCTTTAGCATCAGTACTTCCAATGAATATTCAGGGTGATTTCCTTTAGAGTTGACTGGTTGGATCTCCTTGCTTTCCAAGGGACTCTCAAGAGTCTTCAGCACCACAATTTGCAAGTATCAAGTCTTCGACGCCCAGCCTTCTTTATGGTCCAACTCTCACATCCATACATGACTACTGAAAAAACCATAGTTTAGATTATAGATGGTATGGACCAAAGAAGACAGCAGGGAGACTAAGAGAGTATGCTGGGAACAGTGAAGAGGCTGTCTTCAGATGGTCTTGTTTATGCTGTGGAGGAGAGAGGAATGGAAAAGAGGAAAGTTCACTGGGACCATACTCCCAAGAATCTTCGGGGCTCTCTGCAAAGGAGTCCAGAATTCATTACATAGATGGGAGAAGCCATCTAAGGGAAGTCTCATGGCCAGAGCTGCTGTTGGTTCTTTGGTTCTTTTGTGGGTAACAGGTCACATGTGGGCAGGATGGAGAGACTGATGTGGAGGTTACGCTAAAACCGATCCTCTGAGTGGGAAAAAGAACAAAATAAGGGAATAGCAGTGGGATTTAAAACAAGAGTTGGAAGAACTAGGTAATTTACTGGTGGGTGGGTCGAAATATAAGGTAAATCGGAGAGGTAAGCACAAGAGAATAGAAAAAGTGGTAGCTGTGTAGTATTGCAGAGGGAAATTAAGCCATTCTGATCAAGCCTGGGCCCATGTTTACTCACTCAGGGCATGTTACATTGTATTATAAAGCTGATACTTTATACTCCTCCTTTAATCCAACACCCCAGGCCTGCTCAGCTGCTTTGGGATTTGTGAAATGCTTATCATCCAGTACAGGGAGAAGAGCCACAGACCAGTCCACTACTTTGTAGGATGTCTCTCCCTGCCCTGGGTTTGCTCACAATTCCCAGACTTGTATTTCTTATCTCTGTGTATAATCGTTTCCCTGGGGCTAACTGCAGTCTTTGAAGGCAGAGATGTGCTGTTATCCACATTTTTATCACTACCATTTGTAGTACAAGTCTTTGTGCTCTGTTTTCTGCGTGTATTTTACAAACACAGCTCTTTTGATTAGTGTATTACAGACAGATTGCCTGTTTTCAGAATGGTTGGCCAAAGACTCAGTCATTTCCAGGGATATAGCATTATCAGTGCTAAAAATGAAACCATCTTGGACAACACTGGGCACTCAGTCTCCCTAAACCACACTTAGTTTAGGGGTTTTGAGTGGAGTAATGGAACTGGACCCAGTGGTTGGCAAATACCAGATGAGCAAATGAAGCTCATGTTTTTCACAGTCACAACTGAGCTCAGCTGCCACCATCCTAGCAAGTGTGCCATAGAAAAACCCAAGTGAGACTGGGAGGAGGTGTGAGAATTAACCCATCAGTCTATCTGCTGACACTTGCCAAGCCTCTGCCAGGATGCATATTCCAGTAGCTAGATGTGCTGAGGTGACTGGAGAAGGGCATGTGGTTGTTTCTGGCCTGAAAAATCCAGGGGACTAGGTAGGGACATAAAGTTGCACACAAGAAGAAATAATAAAACAATGGAACCCTAACTCATGGAAATTAGATTCTAAGAATATTAAGAAGCCAAAGAGGAGAGAAATCAAATATAAGACCATCTACATGCACCCCAATGTACACAGCAGCATTATTTACAATAGGTAACACATGGAAGCAATCTAAATGTCCATCAATAGAGAAATGGACAGATAAGTTGTAGTACATTTAGATAGCAGAATATTATTCAACTGTAAAAAGGAATGACATAGTGCCATTTGAAGAAACATGGATGGACCTAGAGATTATCATACAAAGTGAAGTAAGTCAAAAAGGAAAGACAAATATCATATGATATGCTTATATGTGGAGTCTAAAATATGACACAGAGGAATTTATTTATGAAACAGAAACAGACTCAGGCATAGAAAACAAACTTATGGTCATCAAAGAGGGATAAGGGGAGGAAAGGGTTCCCTTGTGGCTCAGCTGGTAAAGAATCTGCCTACAATGCAGGGGACCTGGATTCAATCCCTGGGTTGGGAAGATGCTCTGGAGAAGGGAAAAGACTACCCACCTCAATATTCTGGCCTGGAGAATTCCATGGACTGTACAGTCCATGGGGTCACAAAGAGTTGGACACGGCTGAGTATCTTTCACTTCCACTTTCAATGGGAGGAAGGATCAGTTAGAAGTCTGGGATTAATATATACAAAAGTAAAACCAAACCACCTTTAGCCAGAATACTGTTCCCCTACTGATCTTGAGTGTAAGATCAGGCCCTTCCTAGTTTTTGAACAAATCATTCCTAGCTAAGTCGAGCAAGAGTGTTTTTCCACTAGAAAGTGTCTCAAATGCACATTGCATCAGTTTCTCCAGATCTCTGAACACTAAGTCTCACTTATGTCTTCCAATCCAGCAGAAGTTCACATTATCTCAGGTCCTGCAGTGGTTATTTTGCTGTGTTGTGGGAGGTGGGAGCCTTTGGCTACATGTGTTAGTAGGGTGATTCTTGAAAGGTATGAATAAAACTTTCATACGTGGCAACCAGCTTAGCTCTTGGATATAAACATGAGGTTTCAAGGTTGAATTATCTTTTCATACCACTTTCAGTATATTTAACAATCTGTGCATGTATATCTACCTTTCTTTTGCTTATTTCTGCATAGTTGTTTTCCCCTTAGTTGCTTTTTCTGTTATGTCAGTTGGTCTTTCTGACTCCTATTGGAAGATTTCATCACATTTTTATGACCCTGAGCTATCTGCTTGTATTTAAGAATGGAGTGGCTATAATGCACTGATTGAGGGCTGCACGAAAGGCTGCACTGAGTCTTTAATAAAAAAACAACTCCAACTTTATCTTTGAGACATTCTTCTTGGAATAAGCATATTTCCTAAGAAAGACTTTTCCAATCTCCCTCTTGGAGGGCGGGTGGTTCTGAAAGTCAATCTGGGAAGGAAGATGAATGGGTCTAATGCTCTGCTGGGGAAATGTTGTTTCAAGTCTTATTTATTTATTTATTTGGTTTGTTTCCAGTGATCATCCTTGGCCCCAACTGTAGGCATTTCCTTGTCTACCTGTCATAATCCCACCACATCATAACATTTATTTTTCCAGTGCCTACAGGTGACTGAAGTTCTAGAGTACATTGATTGGAAATATTTCCTCTTTCTCTAGGATTTCTATCTTTATGAGGGAATTGTTGCAAAACTGGTTAAGAGAAAGCAAAGGCCTTTGAATAACAAATCATCAAATTTAGAATCTGCTTGTATCAGTTGGGATTCCACCTGTGAAGCCTACTTGTGAGAGATAATATATTGAGACTCATTGCAAATAATTGGTTCAGATGATTATGGAGGTCTGACACAAGGTGGGCCATCAGAAAGTGCGGCTGGAACTGTCAGACATGGGCTAACCACAAGAGTAATTTTTTTCTAATTAATATTTATTGGAGTATAGTTGATTTTCAATGCTGTGTTAGTTTCTGCTGTATAGCAAAGTGAATTAGTTATTCATATACATACATTCACTCTTTTTAGGTTCAATTCCTATATAGATCATCTCAGACTGTTGAATAGATTTCCCGTGCTATACAGTGGGTCCTTATTGTTACCTGTTTTATATATAGAAGTGTATAATGTCAATCCCAATCTTCCAGTTTATCCCTCCCCACCTTTCTCTCCACCTTTCTCAAACTTAATCATAAGTTTGTTTTCTACATCTGTGACCCTATTTTGTAATAAGTTCACTTATACTATTTTTTAAGATTCCACATATAAGCAATATCATATTTGTTTTTCCCTGTCTGATTTAGGAATCCTTTATTTTATTTGTTTCCCCTCATGTTTTAAAAATGAAGTCCAAATACAGTGTGTTAGTTTCAAGTGTACAGAAAAGTGCTTATATATATGTGTATATATGTGGGCCCTTTCCTGGTGGCTCAGATGGTAAAGAACCTTTCTGCAATGTGGGGAGACCCATGGTCAATCCCTGGGTCAGGAAGATCCCCTGGAGAAGTAAATGTGTGTGTGTGTGTGTGTGTGTGTGTGTGTAATTTTCAAATTCTTTTTCATTATAGGTTATTATATGATAGTGTGTATAGTTCCCTGTGAGGGTGGGGTGGGGAGAGTAAATTAGGAGTTTTGGATTAACATATACACACTGGATGGGTGAAAGTTGCTCAATTATGTCTAACTCTTTGCAACCCCATGGACTATACAGTCCATGGAATTCTTGAGGTGAGAATACTGGACTGTGTAGCCTTTCCCTTCTCCAGGGGATCTTCCCAGCCGAAGGATCAAACCCATGTCTTCTGCATTTCAGGTGAATTCTTTACCAGCTGAGTCACAAGAGAAGCCCATGTACACACTACTACATATAAAAGAGACAAACAATAAGGAATAGTTCAGAGAGCCTGAAGAGCCCCTCTATCCATAAAGCCTTGTACCTGATTGCATCAGACCAATCTAGATTATCTAGGACAAACAGTCAACTGATTGTGATTTTATTCACATCAACAACATACTTTGACATCAACACCTGAATTAGTGTTTTTGAACAACACTAGTATTGTGGTCTAGCCAAGTTGAATCATCAATAGACCATCTTTTCACCTTTTTTCTATATTTTTTATTGAAGTAAAATTCACATAACAAAGTTAATTATTTTAAAGTCTACAGAGGTATTTAATATATTTACAATATTGCACAACTGTTACCTCTGGCTAGTTTGAAAACATTACCCAGAAAGTTGACCCTGAACTGACAATCAATTACTCCCTATACCTCCTTCCTCCTTACCCTTTGCAATTAACCATCTGCTTTCCATCTATATTGACTCACCTATTCAGGATATTTCCAATAAATGGCATCACATCATTTTATGACCTTTTTGTCTGACTTTTTCCACTTAGCCTAGTTTTTGAGGCTCAGAAACATTGTAGCATGTGTTAATACCTCACTCCTTTTTATGATTGAATAATATTCCATTGTATGGTCTTACCACTTTGTGTTTATCTATTGATCTACTGAGTTATTTCCATCTTTTGGCTGTTGTAAATAGTGCTACTATGAACATGTATGTACATGCATCTATTTGAATAGCTGGTTTAGATTTTCTTAGGTACATGTCTAGAAGGGAAACTGGTGCCTTTGAAAAGCAGGAACAACTCGGGAAATCTTGCAATGTGAGCTGTGTTCTTTGCACTCTCACCACACTCCTTATTAACACAAAGACATTTTTAAAGAGGATTCCTAATTGTATTTATTCTTTTGAAGACCACTCTGTATCTCTGAGCATGAAAACATGCTGCTGCACTTTACCTTGCTAAGCCTCAAATATAGATTATTTAAAATTAAAAAAATCACTGATGATATTCCAAAGTTTTTTGTAATATGTACTATGCAGAGATTATATTAGCAACCAGAATAGGAACAGGGAGTAGACTTGAAGGCAGAGGAGTGTCTGAAATCACAAGAGTTGAGTTATTCAGCAGCTGCTTAAAATCTCTTGGCTGCAAATTCATCCTCTTTGAAATGTCAGGGTCTACCAGATGCTCTCTGAAGTTTATTCTAATGTTGAACATTATAGGATTTTGTGATATATGGAAATTTTATAAACTTTGTCTTTCAAAATCCTAATGTCATAGTCATTTTTCACACTATTAAAACAAAACAAACAAAATCAAAGGCAACTGAAAGTCAATTTTTCTGACCTAAATTGACGAGCTCCTAGACCGTTAGTAAAAATGCTTTTCAATATCTGAAGAAAAGAAAAAGGACACTGAGCTTTATGCAATTCTGAGTTAAAATACTGGCATGAATTCAATCATTATATTTAAGCAGAAGTTTGTATATTTATATGAGATTTAACACTTTTAATGTTAAACTTTCCCTCTCTACCTCAATAGCTGGCACAGTTCCTTTGTACTCTGCACCCGTTTGTGGACCATGCCTACATCCTCGTTTTCCTATAACTGTGTTCTGTTCACTGACTCTTCCCACTGCAGACAAGTGCTCAGCCACTGGACTGTCAGAGAATTATCATTTTGTTTTGAAATACAATGTTACTTCTGTATGTGGGCATCCTGGCTACTCTTCAGCTTTTTCTTTTTCTTAATCTGTGTGATTTGGAGTCACGTGGCACCCACTTTGGGCTTCCCAGGTGGCTCGGTGGTAAAGAATCCTTCTGCCAGTGCAGGAGCCACTGGAGACATGGGTTCAATCTCTGAACCGGAAGATCCTTTGCAGGAGGAAATGGCAGCCCAGTCCAGTGTTCTTGCCTGGGAAATCCCATGGGCAGAGGAGCATGGCGGACTACAGTCCATGGGATCTCAAAGACTGGGGCAAAACTGAAAGGACTCAGCACACACACATGCATGTCACCCACTTTCACTGTGGTCTGGATTCTGCAGTATAATTGCTTTGAGAATCCTTAGACCTCTTGGATCACAAATTCCCAACCCCTAGAACTTTTGTGACAAACCACCTAAAGCTCTTAGTTTTACTTTAGGGGTGGCAGATTAAAGACATGTGGAACTCATGGTGTTGGGCATGCCCAGGGATTTAAAAGGGAGGATGAAGAAGGCTCTCCAAAGACTTGAGGTCACCAATAAGACTCAAGACTTCAAGCTTTCTCAGTACCCTGTTCTTTGTCTGTCCCTGTCATAAATTCTGTGTCTCAAGATTGCTTAGGACTTCATTACAATCGACTTTATCAGAGGATCATGGTGGTATCTATTCTATGGCTGAAAACTTTTGTGTGCACCATTTATATATGTCTCACTTCTTTGTAACTGACTTATTGTGAAATTTTAATACTTTGTAAGAGTTCTTCCTTTGTGTGAGGGTGGGAAGGAAATTTCAGCTAAGGGAGGCTAGAGGATGTGTTGATCTCCTTAGAAATTGGAGTTGATGGTTAATTTTGTGTCTGCTTGGCTGATCCATGGACCCAGACAGTGGGTCAGACATGATACTGGTGTGTTTGAGAGGTGTTTCTGGAGTAGATGGGCATTTGAACCAGTAGACTAAGTAAAGCAGATTGCCTCATCCAATCAGTAGAATCAAATAAAAGGCAGAGCTGGTTCTAGATCCTTTGTGGTTTTCAAATTTGGCTTTTCTTGAGTCTCTTTCTTTTCTGGAGCCTCCTGGCTTTGGGCTGGAACCACACCATTAACTTCCCTGTTCCTCTTGTTTGCTGGTTGCAGATTTTGGGATTTTTCATCTTCCATCATCACAAGAGGCCTTTCTTCATTTTATATATATATATATATAAAACTATATATATATATATAGTTTTCTGGAGAACTGTGACTAATATAGTGAGGGATTGAGTTCTGAAACTGCCCTAAGCCATTTAGGCTGCCCCTAGAAAGTCAATCAGAAAAATCTTCTTCCTCATATAAATGTGGTATGAAATTTTTATCTTTCCTTGGGCTCTGCTCCTGGAAGCTATAAAATTCTATGAGTAACATCTACATTATTAGCAATTGCAGTTTGCATTTTAGCATGTCAGTAACACTGAAAAGCACCAAATTCAAATTTTCCACTGCTGTCCTTTGGCTCATGGATAACTATCTTCAGGGATCAAAAGCAATGTAAGAATGCCATCTAGAGCTTCCTCAAACAATGAAAAGTGAGAGTTTAACTTACTTTTATATCTTAGTTAGTGGTCCCACCTCCTTAAATGTCTATAGTCTATATATGTCATTTGGGGAGAGAGCTACTTATTTATTAAGCATCAGTTAGAGACTCATCTGAATAATTGAATGCAGTTTAACTTGCATAGATTATAAGAAAAGGAGAATGCAATGGCCCTGGGGAGAAGATTGAGTCTGAAGCTTGGCTCAACAATGGTCAGTTAATATCTTAATAACTTCCTCATTTTACCTAGGCCTCACTTTTTAAAATATAAAACAGAAATTGGTATTGTTTTTCCGTTGCTAAGTTGTGTCTGATTCTTTGTGACCCCCTAAACTGCAGCACTGGAGAAGGCGATGTCACCCCACTCCAGTACTCTTGCCTGGAAAATCCCATGGATGGAGGAGCCTGGTAGGCTGCAGTCCATGGGGTCGCTACAAGTCGGATACAACTGAGCTACTTCACTTTCATGCGTTGGAGAAGGAAATGGCAACTCACTCCAGTGTTCTTGCCTGGAGAATCCCAGGAACAGGGGAGCCTGGCAGGCTGCCATCTATGGGGTCGCACAGAGTCGGACATGACTGAAGCGACTAAGCAGCAGCAGCAGCAGCACGTCAGGCTTCCCTGTCATTCACTATCTCCCTGAATTTGCTCAAACTCATGTCTATTAAATCAGTGATGCCATCCAACCATATCATTTTCTGTCACCCCCCTTCTCCTCCTGCCTTCTATCTTTCCCAACATGAGAGTCTTTTCCAATGAGTTGGTTTTAAAAGTATCAATTCTTGGGTGCTCAGCCTTCTGTATGGTCCAATTCTCACATCTATACATGACTACTGGAAAAACTATAGATTTGACTATACAGACCTTTGTCAGCAAAGTGATATCTCTGCTTTTTAATACTCTATTTAAGTTTGTCATAGCTTTTCTTCCAAAGAGCAGGCATCTTTTAATTTCGCAGCAGCAGTCACCATCCACATTGATTTTGGATTCCAAGAAAATGAAATCTGACACTGTTTCCACATTTGTCGCATCTATTTGCCATGAAGTAATAGGACCTGATTCCATGATCTTAGTTTTTTGAATGTTGAGTTGTAAGCCAGATTTTTCACTCTCTTCTTTCACCTTCATCAAGAGACTATTTACTTCCTCTTCACGTTCTGCCATTAGAGTGGTATCATATGCATATCTGAGTTTATTCATATTTCTGCCAGCAATCTTAATTCCAGCTTGTGCTTCATCCAGCCCCATATTTCACATTATGTACTCTGCATTGAAGTTAAATAAGCATGGTGACAATATACAGTCTTGACATACTCCTTTTCCAATTTGGAACCAGTCTGTTGTTTCATATTCAGTTCTAACTGTTGCTTCTTGTCCTGCATACAGGTTTCTCAGAAAACAGGTAAAGTGGTCTGATATTCTCTTCTCATTAAGAATATTCCACAGTTTCTTGTGATCCACCCAGTCAAAGGCTTTAGCATAGTCAATGACACAGAAGTAGATGTGTTTTTTTTTTTTTTTTTGGGGGATGGGGAATTCCCTTGCTTTCTGTGATCCAGTGTATGTTGGCAATTTTATCTCTGGTTCTTCTGCCTTTTCTAAATCCAGCTTGCACATCTGGAAGTTCTTGGTTCATGTACTGTTGAAGCCTAGCTTGAAGGATTTTGAGCATTACTTTGCTAGCATGTGAAATGAGAGCAACTATATGGTAATATGAACATTCTTTGGCAATGCCTTTCTTTGGAATTGGAATGAAAACTGGCCTTTTCCTGTTCTGTGGTCGCTGCTGAGTTTTCCAAATTTGCTAGAATAATGGGTGAAGCTCTTTAACAGCATCATCTTTTAGGATTTTAGGATTTGAAATAGATCAACTGGAATTCTGTCACCTTCACTGGCTTTGTTTGTAGTGATCCTTCCTAAGATCCACTTGATTTCACACTCCAGAATATCTAGCTCTGGGTGAGTCATCACACCATCATGGTCATATTGCTCATGAAGAGCTTTTTGTTCTTGCCACCTTTTCTTACTCTCTTCTGTCTTCTGTTATCTGCTATTTTTGTTCTTTATTGTGCTATCTTTACGTGAAATGTTCCCTTTGTATTTCCAATTTTCTTAAAGAGATCTCTAGTTTTTCCTATTATATTGTTTTCCTCTATTTCTTTGCATTGTTCATTTAGGAAGGCTTTCTTATCTCTCTTTTTATTCATTGAAACTCTGCATTCAGTTGGGTATATCTTTCCCCTTCTCCTTTGCTTTTCACCTCTCTTCTTTTCTCTGCTCTTTGTAAGGTTCTTCAAACCACTATTTTGCCTTTTGCATTTCTTTTTCTTGGGGATGGTTTTATTAACCACCTCCTGTACAATGTTATCAACCTCTGTCCATAGTTCTTCAGGCACTCTGTCTATCAGATCTAGTCCCTTGAATCTATTTGTCACTTCGACTGTATAATCATAAGGGATTTGATTTAGGTCATACATGAATAGCTTAGTGGTTTCCCTACTTTCTTCAATTTGAGACTGAAGTTTGCAATAACTAGTTAATTATCTGAGCCACAGTCAGCTCCAGATCTTGTTTTACCTGACTATATAGAGCTTCTCCATCTTTAACTGCAAAGGATGAAATCAATCTGATTTAGTATTGACCATCTGGTGATGTCCATGTGTAAAGTGATCTCTTGTGCTATTGGAAAGGAGTGTTTTCTATGACCCATGCATTTTCTTGGCAAAACTCTGTTAGCCTTTGCCCTGCTTCATTTTGTACTCCAAGGCAAAGTTGACTGTTACTCCGGGTATCTCTTGACTTCCTACTTTTGCATTCCAGACCCTATGATGAAAAGGACATCTTTGTGTGTGTGTGTGTGTGTAGTTCTAAGAGGTCTTGTAGGTCTTCATAGAATCATTCAACTTCAGCTACTTTGGCATTAGTGGTTAAGGCATAGACTTGGATTACTGTGTTGCTGAATGGTTTGCTTGGAAGTGAACAGAGACCATTCCGTCATTTTTAAATATAAATTTATTTATTTTAATTTGAAGCTAATTACTTTACAATATTGTTGAGACTGCAACCAAATATTGCATTTTGGAATCTTTAGTTGGCTGTGCAAGTTATCTCATTCCTTCCAAGGGAATCTTGCCCACCATAGTAGATATAATGTTCATCTGAATTAAATGTGCCCATTCCCATCCATTTTAGTTCACTGATTCCTAAAATATTGATGCTCAGTCTGGCGATCTTCTGTCACATTCCAGGGTCCTATGCAATACTTGTGTTGTAAAACAGGAATAATAACTGCTGCTTATCACGATTGTCAACATAGCTAAATAATGTTGTGTATGCAGTGTTTGTGTAAGCACATATATGTATAAAATATTTGCATGTACATTGCTTAGGGCACAGTGACTGCCTAATATTTAAATGCTATATTGAGGCACAGTTATGGAAGGGGAATCTGAAAATGGAAATGATAAAAGGAATTCCCTTGGAATTCAGACCAGAAAGAAAACTTGGCAGATGAGAAACAGAAAGAGGAATAAAATTATTAAATACAGCTTTCTTTGTCTTCTCTAGCTAGAGAGCTCTTTTCCAAGCTGTGGTATCATATTTTTGATCATACTGTGTAATACTTTTGTAGTCGTATACTCAAGTGCTTTTATATAACATAGCTAGTTTTTAATCAATTAAATTAAAATGTAAATTCTCTTATCTGTTACTGCAAATGCCAACACTTGTTAGAATAACATGATAGTTGGGTGTTTTTCTTTTCATGTAAGGCATTTCCTGTTCATATTTTGCTTTTATTACATTATTTGGGTTATTTAAACTAAGATAATATTATCCCCACTGTTATCTCTGTTGTTTCTAGGATGAAGGGAATGCATAAAGAGAATTATGTACTGTTATTTTTAATAGAATGACTGAGTTTCAGTCAATTCTTATCTATTGACCCTAACTACCTACCCAACTTTATTCTATATCTGAATTCCACAAGGGAAGGACTTTGGAATTATTAAAAATAATGTATATAAAATTGAGTATAATTGCTTTACTTTTTGGAGTAGTTCTTTTTATCCTAATTTAAGAGAAAAATAAATTAAAAATTAGTTTTTAAACCTTGTACTGTTCTCTTTATTACTTTAGACAATAAGCAAAGGTTTATTCTAGAATGATGATTTACAGTATGAGGAGATCTTTGGTTTTATTGAATATGCCCTTGTATAATTTTATTTTTCACTTAACAAAGGTGCACATTCTTCAGTTAAATTTCAGTAACTTGCCCACAGTTATTCCAGAAGACTCTATTGGTGCTTTGTCCTATGCTCTTCCCTTTACCACTTCAGTGCAGGTCATTTATAACATCCAGCACCTGGAATTATTTTGCTGAGGGCTTTCTCTGGCCACTGAAACATGCTTTGCCTATTCATGTCACAACTCAAAGTATCAAGGACTTAATGTCTGCAAGCTAGTGTATAAATATTCTAGTTTCTTACCATTCATGGGGATAAATTCTGTTTAGGTATGTATTCCCCAGTGACCCTTAGAGTTTTCCTGGCAGGACTAACTTCTAGCTGCCCTCAGTGTTGGTGGTTTCATTAAAAAAAAAAAAAAGAAAACACTTTACTATTTTCTCTCCTCTCCTTATCTTTGCCATCACCCTTTATTTAAAAAAATGAGGTTGCTAGCCAGTTAACTTGAAAAGAGGAAGAGAATTTGACTCACACTTTGCTAAAGTACACTTTTTTTTAAATACTTTATTCTACATTACAATACTGTATTTGTTTTGCCATACGTTGACATGAATCAGCCATAGGTGTACACGATCTCCCAATGCCGAAGCCCCCTCCCACCTCCCACCTCCCACCCCATATCATCTCCCTGGATCATCCCGTGCACCAGCCCCAAGCATCCTGTATCCTGTATTGAACATAGACTGGCACTTCATTTCTTACATGATAGTATACATGTTTCAATGCCATTCTCCCAAATCATCCCACCCTATCCCTCTCCCTCAGAGTCCAAAAGTCCGTTCTATACCTCTGTGTCTCTTTTGTTATCTCACAAAGAGGGTCATCATTACTATCTTTTTAAATTCCATATATATGTGTCAGTATACTGTATTGGTGTTTTTCTTTCTGGCTTACTTCACTCTACACTTTAGCACACTTTGCTGAAGTAGCTTAATAATTTCAGGAAAAAAATTTACAGAGGTTATAAAAACACATGCAGAATGGAATTTCAAGGTTCAATCACTGAACACATTTTTTTTTCAAAAACAATTATTTAAATTATAGACTAATTAATTTACAATGTTGTATTAGTTAAAAGTGTACAGCAAAAATATGTACATATATATTCTTTTCCACTGTAAGCTATTGTAGGACATTGAATGCAGTTCTCTGTGCTATACAGTAGGCCCTTGTATTTATCTATTTTATATATAGTAGTGTGTATATATTAATTCCAAACTCCCATATCTCCTCCCCACCCACCTATCCCTTTTGGTAATCTTATGTTTGTTTTCTATGTCTGAGTATATTTTTGTTTCATAAATAAGTTCATTTATAATATAGTTTTAGATTCCACATATAAATGATATCATATGGTATTTGTCAAACACTGAAGTTATTCAAGAAAATATATTGTGTCACCACCTTTGCCACACATATCCTTTTTGTCTGATATCAGGCTTTAAGATTTATTGTGAGACCTTGGACAAGTTACTTAACATATCCAAACCTTAATTTCACTCACCTGTGGCATGAGAATTACATAGTCCTTATTTTATAAAGTTGTTGTGATAACACACATATCAGAACACCACCATTTATCTGACTTGAGCAGAGCAAAGACAGGCAGATAATTGATGTCTTAGGAGTGTTGACAGTTACACGAGCAGATGTAGTGCCCTGCAGTCTGAGAATGAGTTTACTTAGGCTGGGTTCAAATCCTAGCTCCATCACTTATTGGCTGTTCCTTTGTATCGTTTAACCTCATTTGTCTCTATTTTCTAACCTTTGAAATGGGCATAATAACATAGAAAATGATTAAGTATTATCACTTAAAGCAGCATTTGGCACTTAATAAGCAATCCTTTCCTATATGAGTATTATAGAAGTTGTCCTTCCTTACACAATATGGCAGAACTGAAAAAGTGACCACATGAACTGAAACTGGGAAAAAAATCTTAATGTCATGAGAACATAATACACTGTAATCTATCAGAAACACTGAGAATTAGGGTATATCATAGGCTTGCCAAAATAAAAAACCTCAAGAAGCATATGAGAAGTGTTTGCCTTCTAGCTGTGTGACTGAATATGGAGCATCTTTTCTGTGCGTTGGTGAGCTGTCATACTGCTTTTAAAGTTTGGATCAGCTTCTGACATTTCATCCTTTCTGTTTTCAATGTCATGAGATGTCTTCGATAGTTCCTTTAATGTGAAGTTTTTGCTAGCATCACTTCCTTTGGGACACTGCCATTCTGCTTGTCATGAACCACCTCATTTCTATCGATTCCCATCACCTTCGCTAATTTCCTGTTGGCTGCAGATCTACAGTCTTTCAAACACTGTCACTCTCAGCATTTCCACAGTCAGCTCTTCCCTAAATCCATTTGCATTTAAATTTCACTTACAGTCTTCTCATTTTCTGTTTCTTTGCCATAAAATCATCTTGTTGACTAATTCCCTCTTTTGGTTATTATTATTTTTTTTTTGTAAAATGTCACATGGATTTATTACTGAGATACAAAAAAGCAACACAGTTATGAGTTTTGCTGTCTGTGTATTATTTAAATAAGCAATGGCACAGTGGCCAAGTCACCTGCAGACTTTGAAAGAAATAATGTGATTGGTTACTAATCTTGATGTGCATATGTTATTTATAGGTTAATTTGTGGGCTGAAGCTCTAGCAGCAGAGTTTGAACTTTATGCAATTACTCATGCTTAAATTATAGTCACTGAAGCTTAAATCATGTTGTTGGAGGATTGCTGTTATTTAAATCATGGTAACTGAAATTCACGCATTTTGGGCCTGGACAAAGTGGAGACTGTTTACAATGGCTAATGTTATTAAGTAGAAATATTTAAATAATAAAATTATTATTGCCTTATAGCCACTAAAATATTAATAGCTGAACACATTTTGCATGTAGAGTGTAGAACCATTTTAGCATTCTCAGAGTGTTCTTATGTTTATTTTTTCCTATTGGTACATTAAAAAACTATTACAAAATTGGTGGCTTAAAAAATGTAAATTTATCTTATAATCTTGAGGTTAGAAGTCTTAAGTGAGATTTATGAAGCAACAATTCAGATGTCAGCCGAGCTATGTTCTTTTTGAAGGCATCAGGGAGAAGCTGTTACCTTTCTGTTTCCTGCTTACAGTGGTTACTTGCACTCTTTGGCTTGTAGCCCCTTCCTCAAATTGCTAGAATCTCTTACTTCTGTCATCATATCTCCTACTTCTGGCTGGCTTTCTTGCCTGCATTTTAATATGGACCCTTGTGATCATATTGAATATAGTGTAACTCATGCAACTCATATTAGCAAAATCTTCTTTGCCAAGTAAAGTAAAATATTCACAGGTTCTGGAAATTAGGATGTGGATATGTTTGGAGAGAGAGAGCTCATTCTCTGCCACACCATGTGTCTTGTAAGCCAAATCTTGGGGCATACACAATGATCAATTTTACTTACAAGAAATCTGAGGCTTAGAGAGATGAAGGGGTTGCTTTATGATCATCATGTTAGAAGTATTTGAATAGTTATTTTCACTTAATATAAAAGTTACCAATTACATATTGGATAATAATCTATACACACAAAGACAAATATGCCTTCTCGCCATCCCTAGGCCTGGGAGCAGAACAGAAAAGTTAGTTTCCAAGAAAGATCAGCTGCCAGGCAAGGACCAGTCATTGCTATACACATAGAACTGCTAGGACTTGGAGTTCAAGACTGTCCCTGCCTCTGTACCTAATGTGCTGCTTTCCTCACTCCAGATCCACACCTTATCCCATGAGATTTGAGAACGGCCCCTCCTCAAAGAAGTTTTATGTAGCCAACATATTCTGATTTATCTGCATTAGTTGGCTGTGTGTAAAATGACAAAATGAGCCATTTTGTAAAGATAGACAAGTTGGGGGCTTGAGTGTTAAGCTCTGCTCTGTGATTCAAGGGTAAGTATGCACATAAAGAAAAATACATAATAGAAGCACTAGGAATTTCCACTACAGTGACTTTGAATTTCTCTGATATTATTTTCCTTATGTGCATAGTGGGTATAATGCCTCACTGCTGTCTTTTCCAAGTCTCAAAGCTAGTGTGAGCCCTCTGCCTGATACTTCACCATTTAATCTATGATGCTCAGTAATCAATATCTCCTATTATTTTTATGGGACAGTACTTCAAAAGTCTTGTCAAGTAGTATGAAGTGTGTGATACAGCTAAGTACTGGAATAGATGATAATTGGCACCACACACACACACACACACACACACACACACACACACACACCCCGAATAGCACTAAATATAATTATCAACAGCAGGGAAAGTTTTGCCTATGGCTGATATCCATTCAATTCCTAGAGAACAGTGCATTTTCTCCTCATACAGGGCAGCCAAATTTTGGTCATTAAACCTAGACATGGGGATTTTTGCAGAGGTCAATATATGACTCATCAAAAGTAACTTTTAAAACTGAATGTATATATGGAGGGAGGTGGATACACACAGTTTAAAAGGTAGTTATTTTTGAATATCTCTTTTCCTTTCTTTCTTTCCTGGCCTCTCTTTCTTCCTCCTTTGCTCCCTCCTCTCTTCTCCCCCTTTCTCTCTTTATTCCTTCTTTCCTTCCAGAGTTTGGCTTGTATGTATGCAGCTGACAGTGTTGATTGCTTACTGAACATCTGTTTTGACTTATTTTTTCCTTTTCTAACTCAGTTCCAATTTTATTTAAACATATATGCTCCTTGAAGAATTCATGTGCTCCAGGAAATAGTGTCATCATCTGCAATCCATGAAGATTCCTCCTCACTGGTCTGAGCCAGTGGTTCTCAGAGTTTGGTCACTGGGAAAGTGGAAGCCTGAGACACTTTCAGGAAATCCACAAGGCCAAAGTTATCTTCATTTTGATAATAGATATTAATTAAATTTTGCCACTCTTGTCTCTTACACATACAGAATGAGTTTTTCAGAGGCTCCAAGATATGTAATGATCTCACCACTTGGTCAACTAATGGCATACGGTGCTATGGCTTCTTTTAAAATGTTTTCAGTTTTTAATTTTTAACACAATGGATATTGTTGATATATACAAAATAAATATAAATATCTAAAATCTCTTCAAGGTTTTGAATACAGAAAATGGATCTAGAAACTGAAAACAGGTCTTGAAAACTGCTGATCTAAGCAAATGCTTATGGTCCCTCTCTTTTGCCAGTGATTGGAGTAGCACAAACCTGGAACACAGTATGGCCAACTAGAAGTCTGCAGGATTGCTGTGTGTATGTGGTTCTGAGAAAGGATTCTCTATTGCTTATGTATCTATATACTGCTTCTGGACATCATTGCATCTAGATGTGATACCTGGAACTGCACAACCCCTGGTTCCAGCATGGATATGAGATAGCCACGCAGAAGAAGCCCTGAAACTCCATGCTCAGGATTATCCTTTTCTCTAAACTTCTTATTATTTGAGACAGCTTCCCTGAAATATTTAAGTCTTAGCAAACTGGATTTTCTGTGACTTCCAGCAGAAAACCTCCTCACAAAATATACATTATGCCTACCTCTGTAAACAAACAAACAAAAAGAAATAACATCAGATCTCTGGAGGTGCTCAGTGTGGCTTTTACTCTTTTGATACTTTGACGTCACAGCTAGCAGTTCCATAACAGAGCAGAATATATTTCTGTAAGTTGTTTTTGTACTCTTTAAAAGACTCTTTTGGGACATGTAGTGTTCTAGTTTTGCTCATTTCCTTTAACAGAGTAAACAACAGAGATATGAATCAAGACATGTGAGTTGTCTGGTTCTGGGGTGACAGCAAATAAATAATTAACATACAAGAATTTTTTTTTTTAATTTTCCAGTTCCAAAGGAATGAGTTTTTACACCAACTTGAGCATTCCAGTATTAATCACAGAAAAGTGATTTTTCTGTAGAAAATAAGCAGAATTGGCATTGGGAGTATGCTATCTATAAGTTTAAATTTTGGATATATTGCTAAAGTCTTATTTATCCAGGACTCACTGTCGCATATCCACAGAGCTGCCTTTATGTAATGCATGCAACTAAGGAACCCAATTAAAAAGTGAAAATATAATTTAGCTTGTGAGATGTTCACTGGAGATAATGAATTCTCAAAGGGCAGAACTTTTGTTGACTGAATCACTTTGGTTATTTTTATGTTTCTTATATTAGCATCTATCATCTATTCATCTGTTTCTCTATAGGTATATATTTTTAATTAAAGAAAAGTAATGCAATGCCTATACCAGGTCCTATACAATTCAGACTTAATTAATCATCCAAAAGACATTTGTTTAGCAACATCAATGGCACCCCACTCCAGTACTCTTGCCTGGAAAATTCCATGGATGGAGGAGCCTGGAGGGCTGCAGTCCATGGGGTCTCACAGAGTCAGACATGACTGAAGTGACTTAGCAGTAGCAGCAGCAGCATGATCAAAATAATATGTTAGTATATAGCATCTCTGACTCAATAGACATAAGTTTGAGCAAACTCTGGGAAATACTGAAGGTCAGGAAGGACTGGTATGCTATAGTCCATGGGGTCACAAAGAGTCAGACATGATTTGGTGACTGAACAGCAACAACACATAGTTAGCAGTAAACAAATAAGGACATTTTCATCATAAAATTGTTGGTATGGAGTGGTACCTAAAAAGGTAAAGCAATGTTATACACACACACAGACAAAATTGACATGCTGGAAATTGAGAATCGCGGAAGGAGTATGTGCTCCTTAGTTGGGTGTTTAAGTATGTCTTTGCTGAGGAAGGGGCTTTCAGTATGGGACCCAAAGGTAAGGAGTCTCTCATGCAACATTCGGAGGTATCTCCTTGGCAGTGGGGTCATGAAGAAAATAGACACTGAGATGTGTAGCAATCCAATTTACATGGTCACTCAGGTTCCCCAAAAGCAGTTTATTTAATTTTAGATTACAAAATACTGAGAATAATGAAGAGAAATATTTGATGAGTACCCTTGGAAGAGCTGCAAGACGTATTAATGAAATTCTTATCAGGATTGGGCTTCATCAAAGAGAATTCCACATAATGTGTTGTGAGTGTGATTATAAATGTAAATAAACTAAATGCTTGTAAGTGGCCAGAATAAAGAAGTTTGAAATAAATCTAAATATCACTGATCAGGTTGCATTGTTGTTGATATTTGGAAACATTTGTTTCTTAATTATTCATTCCATTTTCAATTTACGAAACACTGTATTTTAGGTGTGATGTCCTAATTGGGTGAAGAAAAAGCAAGAAAAGCTTCTTACCCGAAAGCAAGAAGTTACCAGTATAGTTGGAAGACAGATTGCAAACATAATGATGTAATAAAACAAGTGTGATAGAAGTAACAAATGCTTTGGGAACGTGGAGAAGGACTTGCTTAAGTCGACTTGGTCCCTCCTTGTTTTTTCAGCATTGTCTTTGTCTTATTTTAAGGCAGAGTTAACTTAATTTTTTAATGTTTGAAATATGATAGTCTTTCTCACTCTAGACTTTGTACAGGCTTTGCTTGTATCTGGAACACTCTGCCCACATTTTCATGTATGCTTATTGACCTAATATATTTATTCCAAGCCATCTTTTCTAAAGTACTCTTTCTCAAAATGTGGTTTGTGAACCATCTGTATCATAATTGTCTAGGAATGTACTTTAAAAATGCAAATTCTTTTGTACCTCCACACCAGACTTACTGAAGGAGTAGAGATCTAAAAATAGACATTTTCATACATATCCCTGGAACTTTATTTTACAAACTAAATTTGATCCCTGCCGCCCTAGATTGTGTCAGGGGTTTCGTCTGTACTCCCAGAGCCATAAGCATCTATCCCTCCATAAGATTTTGCCTGAAATCATTGCTGGTATATTCAATTAATCCTCCAAAGTGACTGAAAGCTCATAGAGATAAGGAAAACGTCCTCTAGCTGACAATTGTCTCACAAGGAACATGATTCTCATAGGTGGCTAATAAATAGATGTAGGTCTTACAAAGAAGGAGTGGCTATAACCCAGGTAGTTAAGGGACAGAAGAGTCTTATAGGCAGAGAGAGTGTGTGCTACTATTCAGGAAAGAAGATGTTCAGTTCTATGTAGCACAGATGGGGCTGGATGGATGCATGGGATTTCACTGTTTCTAAGTTATGCTTTGGAGCTGAGGTTTCTTTTCACTTTATCAACAATCAATAAAACCTAGAAATCCCACTCCTGGGCATATATCCAGAGAAAGCCATAATTAAAAAAGACACATGTACCCCAATGTTCATTGCAATACCATTCACAATGGCCAGGATATGGAAGAAACATAAATGTCCATCAATAGAAGAATGGATAAAGGTGTGGTACATTTATACAATGGAATATTACCCAGTCATAAAAAGGAATAAAATTGTGCCATTTATAGAGACATAGATGAACCTAGAGACTGTCATAGAGATTGAAGTCATAATAGAAAAAAAAAGTCAATTGTAATGCGTATATGTGGAATCTATAAAAATGGTATAAATTAACTTATTTTTAAAGCAGAAATAGAGACACGGGCATAGACAAAAAAATGTGTGGGTACTGAGGAGGAAAGGGGATGGGATGAATTTGGAGTTAGGGACTGACATACATACACTAGATATGAAATAGATAACTAATGAGAACCTACTGTATAGCACAGGGAACTCTACTCAGTGCTCTGTGGTAATCTAAATGAGAAGTAGATGCAAAACAAGTGGTGTATGAATACATATTGCTGATTAACTTTGCTTTACAGCAGAAATTAACACAACATTGTGAAGCAATTTATATTATACTAAAAGTTAATTTTAAAATGGCTACATAAAAGTATTAAATATGGCATGATAGAAAGAAATAAGGACAGAATATAAAAGACCTAGATATCAGGCCTGAATTGGCCATGAGCTAGGTAACTTGCTTTAAACAATTGCTTGACCTTGTGTCTTAACTTTCCTAACTGGTAATTGGGTATAATTATCTTACATTTTTTTATTACAAAAGGATGAATATCTATTAATACACAGATATTATGAATGTACATTCCATGAAAAGCAAAAAAAAGTCATTATGTAAATGTGAACTATTTTTAAATACAATTTGACATTCCTCTTTCAGGATTAAAAGCTTTATCTGAGGGACATGGTTTTTAGACTCTGGATAATCTCTGATATCCAGCTAAATTATCAGACAGTTTTTCTCTTACCTAAAAGCCTAAAAGCCACTCTTTAGTACTTTTGAGGAAAAACTCTTTACTTGTATATACTACTTATATTTTTCATTAACATCAGTTTCTTTCTTTATGTTTTATGAAGGTACAAGATTTTAGTTTCATAAGTCCAGAATGTGTGCGTCTGCATGACCTATATTTTGACACTTCATGATTCAAATGTCTTCTGTGGATTTTGACATATAGCAAATGTCATGGTACATCCTACGGCAGTATCTGTTTTTAGCAAATTGCTGATCTTTTTTTTTTGTCTTAATACCCAGTCGGGTTGGGGGTAGGGGGGTGATGAAACACCTACCTGGTTGGACTCTATCACTCTCTTAGTGTTGAACAATTGTGACTCTGCAAAGTGCTGCACTTTCTGGGACTAAAATTGATTCTGTGCTGTTTTCCTTGGCATCACAAAATCCACTTGTTTCAACAGAGGGGCATAGATTTGCTTTGAAGAAAGGTGTGCTTGCAAATTAATGTAGATGGTCAAATTTCTAGATGCTTAAAAGTTAATCTATAATAACCAACTGAGACATTCAAGGTTTTAGTACGACATTTATTAAGTTATGCATCTGTATGAAATGGAAATTTAGTCTTTACAGCAAGCACATAAGGATTTATGTCTTAGTTTTCTCATATAAATGATGTATTACTTGGGCATGTTGAGGGTCATTGAATGTAGACAAAGGAGTTTGGAACTTGGGCATGTTGAGGGTCACTGAATATAGACAAAGGAGTTTGGAACTCTTTGGATAAGTTGTAGGAATAATAATAATAAATGAATATAAAGGCACTGAGCTGGAATTCATACTTACTGTATTTATTCCCATCACAATTAATGTGGTCAGTACTGTTTATCACTATTTTACTGTGGAAAAAACTGAAGCTCAGAAATGAGAAAATACAAGTCATATGTTCAAGGGCATATAATTCACCAGCTCAGGCTATCTCCAACCTGTGCTATTTCAGCACAATGCTGCTTCTACACCAGTATTTGAGGGCAGGGAGAAAAATTCTAATAAGACTCAGAAACACTATTTCAGTGATATTTAAAGTGTGTTAGGAGGTAGAAACAATGTCAGCTTCAAATAAATTTTGAAAATTTTTCTTTGTAAGATATTTATGGTTTTTCAAGATGATGGTATATATTATATGAAGACAAACCTTTCAGTTCTTGATTAGGTGGGACTTTTATATATGAGCAGAAAACCTTGGGAAGAATGAGAAACAAGAGTGGCATTTTTCCATGGTAGAGCCTTTCTTTGAAATCCCATTCTACCACTTCTGAAAAGCTGCCTTCACTGTGAAGTTAGTCTTCCATATATATTCTGTAGCTCAACCTACACAGTAGTCCCTTGCCTAATTCCTTATAACTTGAATGTGACTGTAATCTAAAAACTGAATAAAATGACTTAAGAATTAGATTATTTTTAAAATTTGATTTTAATTGGAGAGTAATTACTTCAGAGTATTGTGATGGTTTCTGCCATACATCTACAAGAATCAATCATAGTTATACATATGTCCCTTCCCTCTTAAACATCCCTCCTACCTCCTTCCCATCCCATCCTTCTAGGTTGTTACAGAGCACTAGCTTTGGGTTCCCTGCATAATTCAGCAAATTCCCACTGACTATCCCTTACATGAGCTTCCCAGGTGGTGCTAATGGTAAAGATTCCACCTGCCAATGTAGGAGACATAAGAGACATGGGTTGAACCCCTGGGTCAGGAAGATCCCTGGAGGAGTGTATGGCAACCCACACCAGTATTCTTGCCTAATAATCCCATGGACAGAGGAGCTTGGAGAACTTTAGCCTGTGGGGTCACAAAGAGTTGGACATGACTGAAGCAACTTAGCATGCTCACAAACATCCATTTCAAATATGATAATATGCATGTTTCGATACTACTCTCTCCCACCCTGTATTATCTTTAATATAACAAAGAGTTCAGAATGACCTATGATTTCCTTAGTTTTTGCAACCTGTTTCTTCTTAACTAATTTATGTAAAGGTGTTTTACAAAAGTGCTTAGAATATTTTTGGAAGGTTTTTTAGGGAGACAGCATAGTTTACATAAAGAGTTTGGCATTTCAAGTCATAAAGACTTTGGTTTAAATCTCAACATGGCCACATGATCTCCTGTATATATTTTAACTTTAATAATTTCAGTTTTTTTCAGATGTATAAAAAATAAATGAAAGAATGAGACTACATCAAATATATATATGTGTGTGTATACACTACAACATGGATGAATCTAGAGGGTATTATGCTAAGAGAAAAAAATCAAACAGAAATACAGTCTCACTTATATGTGACTTCTAAAAGCCAAAACAAAGAAAGCAATGGAAACATTCATATGGAGAACAAACTGGTGGTTTCCATAGGGATGGTTGTTAGGGAGTGGTCAAAATAAGTGAATGGGTTTAAAATATACAAACCTTCAGTTATTAAATGGGCTATGGTGAAGAGAAATACAGTCAATGATATTGTAAAAACTTTGTATGGGAGAGATGGTTGCTAGACTTAGCATGGTGATCACTTTATAACATATGCAAATGTCAAATCACAATATAGTGAATCCTAAAACTAACATAATATTGTATGTGTATGCATACTAAGTCGCTACAGTTGTGTCTGACTCTTTTGAACCCTATAGAGTGTAGCCCGCCAGGCTCCTTTGTCCATGGGATTCTCCAGGCAAGAATACTAGAGTAGGTTGCCTTACCCTCCTCCAGGGGATCTTGCTGACCCAGGGATAGAGCCCACTGTCTCCTGCATTGAAAGGTGGATTCTTGAACACTAGCACACCTGGGAAACCCATAATGTTTTATGTCAACCACCTCTCAAAAATTTTAAAAATATTGCATCATTATATAGTCGGTGATCAATAATTGTTGAATATTGAACAAATGTATCTTTAGCAAATAATTGTTTTAACAAGTTTGTAAGAAGTAAATACAATCTGAAATCATCCTAACATGTTTTTTGTTTTTGCTTCTCCATATATATATATAAGAATGAGAAATCATTATGTCAACTTCATAGTAAGAATATTTTCTCCTATCAAGGATTCTTTGTTTTCTTTTCTTTTTTCATTTCAGAAACCTCTCAAGGTTTGCATGCTTTTCATATATCTATAATAAATAAACTTTCTTAGAGATAAGGTTTCATCCAAAATATTTCTTCCTTTGAAGAGAGGTAGTCATTTCCTGACATGTCACCTTATTTATTCATGTGCTACTTCTTTTACCTGGAACTTGGGTTCAAGGTAGTCACAGTAACAATATCCTTCAAATATTGGCACCAATATAGGCTTCTTTTTAACTGAGTTCTAAGCATGAGATGTGGCAGTTTTGACTTAGAGCATTAGCTACAATGGCATGTCACTTTCCACTGCTTTGAAATTCTACAAGGCAAAAACCTCATGCCAGTTCATGCTTTCCATCTCTTGTCTTCTGCCTCGCTCTGTAAATTCCTCTGATCTCTAACTACCCCTTAATAACTACCAATCAGTAACTAATGCATCTTCTGAATTCCACTGAGTTCTGTGGTACTCAACAAATAGCACCTAGCCTTA
This sequence comes from Nanger dama, assembly GCA_917880005.1. NCBI lineage: Eukaryota > Metazoa > Chordata > Mammalia > Artiodactyla > Bovidae > Nanger > Nanger dama. The sequence goes on along the minus strand of CAKJTW010000004.1, from coordinate 60,193,353 downwards.
ATTAAAGACTTTTGGTGTGTAAGACTGTTGAATAACAATGTTTGAGCAGTCTTTTATTCTCACAATCTTGTTTTTAAAGCTTATAATAAGAGATAAACATATGTGGTGCCTTCATGAGTAAGTAACACATATGTTCCACCCTAGAAGGATATTTATTGGAATATTTGAAAGAGAGCACTTTCTTCCCCACCGTATGTTCTTTCATACTTGAAGAAGTGTCACTTTACATCTCTATTTTATTTTTATTATTATTACCTGGAGAGTTTTCAGAGAATCTCAGATGCAGCATGTCTGGAAGAATGGAGTGGTAAGAAGGATAATTACCCACAGACAGCTGAATACTAATCCTCAGAACCTGTGACAATGTTAGGCTAACTGGCATGGAAGACTTAAGGTTTGCTAATCAGTTATCCTTAAAATAGGGATGTGATGTGAAAGTCACTCAGTTGTATCCAACACTTTGCAATCCCATGGACTGTAGCCTGCCAAGCTCTTCCGTCCATAGAATTCTCCAGTCAGGAATACTGGAATGGGTTGCCATTCCCTTCTCCAGGGGATATTCCTGACCTAGGAATTAAACCCAGATCTCCCACACTGCAGGTGGATTTTTACTGTCTAAGCCACCAGGGATGGCTCAGCTCGGTACAAGCCCAAAGATCCTTAAAAGTGTAAGAAAGAGGCAAAAGAAGATAATTAGAATTAAATGTAATTTCAGATGAAAGATGTACAGACATACAATGCTGTTGGCTTTGAAAGTATGGGAAGGGGGCTATAAGCCAAGGAATGTGGGTGGCTTATGACAGTTAGAAAAGACAAAGAGAGGTGGTCCTAAGATGGCAAGGAATAAGACAGGGAGACCACTTTCTCCCCCACAAATTTGTCAAAAGATCATTTAAATGCTGAACAGCTCCCACAAAACAACTTCTGAACGCTGGTGGAGGACACCAGGCACCCAGAAAGGCAGTCCATTCTCTTTGAAAGAAGGCAGGGCAAAATATAAAAGACAAAAAGAGAGACAAAAGAGTTAGTGATGGGGACTCGTCCCTGGAGGGAATTGTGAAGGAGGAGAAGTTTCCAAACAGTGGGAAACCCTCTCACCAGTGGGTCTGTGGGGGAGTTTTAGAATCTCAGAGGGCAACATAACCAGGAGGAAAAACAAACAAACAAACACAGAATATGCACCTAACCATTACTCCCAATGTAGAAATAGCCCAGATGCTCGTGCCCACCACCAGCAAGCAGGGGCTGAACAGAGAGGCACCCACTGCATTGCTTAGGGTAAATGCCCTGAGGACAATCTGTGGGAGTTAACATGAAATAGCAACCCAAACTAGGATAGCCAGAGAGAGAAAAATAAAGGAGAGAGAGAGAGAGAACTTTCCTGTGAAAAGCTCTAACCTAAGGCACAGTCTGGCCTGCTCAGAGAACAAAGAATTGAGCGAGTACCAAAGGAGAGCTGGCCAGCTGCGGACAGGCCCCTCCCCCCATTGGAGGCAGAGAGGCAGATGGGTGACAGGCAGAGTTGGAAAGCAAGGGGCAATCTCGGCCCCAGAGATGGCATCCTCCACCAAACTGTGAGCAGGCTCCCAGTTGCTAACCAAGTCTTCTTGGGATCCTGGAGAGTTGACATCTGCCAGGAGGGTCGCAGCCTGAGATCAACTCCCTAGAGTAGACACAAAGTACACCTGATATGGCACTCTTGTTGCACACTGGGAAACTGAGTGCCTGGGACCGGGGAGGTAATTAAGATGCACAGACCACCTGGGATAGTGTGCTCACCAAGCACCTCATCGCCTGAGCTGCTCAGACCTGGGAAAAGCACAGAACACATGCCCGAGTCTGTGCCTTTGTGGAGTCTCCAAGAACCTGAACCTGAGCAGCTTAGACCTGGCAAGTGGACAAAACAAAGGTCTGCTTTGGACAGTTCCCTTGCAGAGCAACCTGGGGCCTGAGAAGTGTAGGCCAGGAAGGCACAAGGAGATGAGGATTGAGAAAAATACAAGAAATGTTTAACAAGGACCTAGAAGAAATAAAAAGTCAATCAATAATGGGCTTCCCTGGTGGCTCAGAGGTTAAAGCGTCTGCCTCCAATGTGGGAGACCTGGGTTCGATACCTGGGTTGGGAAGATCCCCTGGAGAAGGAAATGGCAATCCACTCCAGTATTCTTGCCTGGAGAATCCCATGGATGGAGAAACCTAGTAGGTTACACTCCATGGGGTCACAATAATTGAGATCAAAAGCACTCTAGAAGGAGCCAACAATAGAATAGTTGAGGAAAAACTATAGTTGTTAACAAAATTAACAACTATAAGTGAGATGGAAGATAGAACGGTGGAAATAAATGAAGCAGAGAGGAAAAAAAAATTAGAGCAACCTCAGAGACCTCTGGGACAATATTAAATGCCCCAATATTTCAATCATAGGAGTCCCAGAATAAGAAGACGGCCATCAGAAAATACTTGAGGAGATAATAGTTGAAAACTTCCCTAAATGAGGAAGGAAATAGCCACCCAAGTCCAAGAAACTCAGAGAGTCCCAAACAGGACAAATCCAAGGTAAAACACCCCAAGACACATATTATCAAATTAACGAAGATCAGACACAAAGAGCAAATATTAAAAGCAGCAAAGGAAAAGGAACAAATAAAACACAAAGGGATTCCCATAAGGATAACAGCTCATCTTTCAACAGAAACTTTTCAGAGCAGAAGGGAATGGCAGGACATACCTAAAGTGATGACAAAGAAAAACCTACAGCCCATATTACTATACCCAGCAAGGATCTCATTCAAATATGAAGGAGAAAACAAAAGTTTTATACAACTAAAGCTAAGAGAATTCAGCATCACCAAACCAGCTCTTCAACAAATGCTAAAAGATCTTCTCTAGACAGGAAACACAGAAAAAGTTTATAAACTCAAGCCCAAAACAACAAAGTAAATGGCAAAAGGATCATGCTTACTAATAATTACCTTATATGTAAATGGGTTGAATTTCCCAACCAAAAGACAAAGACTGGCTGAATGGACACCAAAACAAGACACCTATCTATGCTGTCTACAAGAAACCCACCTCAAAACAAGGGACACATACAGACTGAAAGTGAAGGGCTGGAAAAAGATATCTCATGGAAATGGAGACCAAAAGAAAGCAGGAGTAGCAATACTCATATCAGATAAAATAGACTTTGACATAAAGGCTGTGAAAAGAGGCAAAGAAGGACGTTACATAATGATCAAAGGATCAATCCAAGAAGAAGATATAACAATTATAAATATATATGCACCCAACATAGGAGCATTGCAATATGTAAGGCAAATGCTAACAAGCATGAAAGGGGAAATTAACAGTAACACAATAGTGGGAGACTTTAACACCTCACTCCCACCTATGGATGAACTAAAAGAAAATTAGCAAGGAAACACAAACTTCAAATGATACAATGGATCAGTTATATCTAATTGATATCTACAGGACATTTCACCCCCAAACAGTGAATTTTACCTTCTTCTCAAGTGTACATGGAACATTCTCCAAGATAGATCACATCCTGTGCCATAAATCTAACCTTGGCAAATTCAAAAAATTGAAATCATTTCAAACATCTTATTTGATCACAATGTGGTAAGATTAGATGTCAACTACAGGAAAAAAATATCAAAATACAAACATATGGAGGCTAAACAATACGTTTCTGAATAAGCAACAAATCAATGAAGAAATAAAAATATGGATAGAAACGAATGAACTTGAAAACACAACAACCCAAAACCTATGGGATTCAGCAACGGCAGTGCTAAGGGGAAGGTTCATAGTAATACAAGCTTACCTCAAGAAACAAGAGAAGAGTCAAATAAATAAACTAACTTTACACCTAAAGCAACTAGAAAAAGAACACATGAACAACTCCAGGATTAGTAGAAGGAAAGAAGTCATAAAAATTTGGGCAGAAATAAATGAAAAAGAAACAAAGGAGACTAGCAAAAATCAACAAGATTAAAAGCTGGTTCTTTGAGAAGATAAATAAAATAGACAAATCATTAGCCAGACTCCTCAGGGAAAAAAGAGAGAAGAATCAAATCAACAAAATTAGAAATGAAAATGGAGAAATCACAACAGACAACACAGAAATACAAAGGACCATAAGTGACTACTATCAGCAACTATATGCCAATAAAATGGGCAACTTGGAAGAAACGGACAAATTCTTAGAAAACTATACCTTCCAAAACAGGACCAGGAAGAAATAGAAAATCTTAACAGACCCATCACAACGACAGAAATTGAAACTGTAATAAAATTTTTCCAACAAACAAAAGCCTAGGACCAGGTGGCTTTACAGCTGAATTCTACCAAAAATTTAGAGAAGAGCTAACACCTATCCTACTAAAGCTCTTCTAGAAAATTACAGAGGAAGGCAAACTGTCAAACTCACCCTATGAGGCCATTATCATCCTAACAGCAAAATCAGACAAACGTGCCACAGAAAAAGAAAAATACAGGCCAATATCACTGATGAACATTGATGCAAAAATCCTTAACAAAATTCTAGCAAACAGAATCCAACAACATATTAAAAGGGTCATACATCATGACCAAGTGGGCTTTATCCCAGGGATGTAAGGATTCCTCAATATTCACAAATCAATTGAAGTGATACACCACATTAACAAATTGAAAGATAAAAACCATATGATCATCTCGATGCACAGAAAACCTTTGACAAATTCAACATCCATTTATGATAAAAACCCTCCAGAAAGCAGGCATACAAAGAACATACCTCAACAAAATGAAAGCTATATATGACAAACACACAGCAAACATTATCTTCAATGGTGAAAAATTGAAAGCATTTCCTCTACAGTCAGGAACAAGACAAGGGTGCCCATACTTACCACTACTATTCAACATGGTTTTGGAAGTTTTAGCCACAGCAATCAGAGCAGAAAAAGAAATAAAAGGAATCCCAATTGGAAAAGAGGAAGTAAAACTCTCACTGTTTGCAAATGATATGATCCTCTACATAAAGATGATATGATCCTCTACAAAATCCTATAGACATCACCAGAAAATTACTAGAGCTAATCCAATGAATATAGTAAAGTTGCAGTTCAGTTCAGTTCAGTTCAGTCTCTCATTCGTGTCCAACTCTTTGCGACCCCATGAATTGCAACACACTAGGCCATGGCAACCTACTCCAGTATTCTTGCCTGAAAAATCCCATGGATGGAGCCTGGTAGGCTACAGTCCATGGGATCACAGAGAGTCAGACACGACTGAACGACTTCACTTCACTTACGCCTCCCTACCATCACCATCTCCCGGAGTTCACTCAGACTCCACGTCCATTGAGTCCGTGATGCCATTCAGCCATCTCATCCATGGTCGTCCCCTTCTCCTCCTGCCCCAAATCCCTCCCAGCATCAGAGTCTTTAACAGTGAGTCAACTCTTCACATGAAGTGGCCAAAGTACTGGAGTTTCAGCTTTAGCATCATTCCTTCCAAAGTAATCCCAGGGTTGATCTCCTTCAGAATGGACTGGTTGGATCTCCTTGCAGTCCAAGGGACTCTCAAGAGTCTTCTCCAACACCACAGTTGAAAAGCATCAATACTTTGCCGCTCAGCCTTCTTCATAGTCCAACTCTCGCATACATACATGACCACTGGAAAAACCATAGCCTTGACAAGATGGACCTTAAGAGGCAAAGTAATCTCTCTGCTTTTGAATATACTATCTAAGTTGGTCATAACTTTTCTTCCAAGGAGTAAACATCTTCTAATTTCATGGCTGCAGTCACCATCTGCAGTGATTTTGGAGCCTAAAAAATAAAGTATGACACTGTTTCCACTGTTTCCCATCTATTTCCCATGAAGTGATGGGACCGGATGCCATGATCTTAGTTTTCTGAATTTTGAGCTTTAAGCCAACTTTTTAGCTTTTCTCTTTCACTTTCACTATGAGGCTTTTTAGCTCCTCTTCACTTTCTGCCATAAGGGTGGTGTCATCTGTATATCTGAGGTTATTGATATTTCTCCCAGCAATCTTGATTCCAGCTTGTGTTTCTTCCAGTCCAGCATTTCTCATGATGTACTCTGCATAGAAGTTAAATAAACAGGGTGACAATATACAGCCTTGACATACTCCTTTTCCTATTTGGAACCAGTCTGTTGTTCCATGTCCAGTTCTAACTGTTGCTTCCTGACCTGCATACAGATTTCTCAAGAGGCAGGTTAGGTGGTCTGGTATTCCCATCTCTTTCAGAATTTTCATCAGTTTATTGTAATCCACATAGTCAAAAGCTTTGCCATAGTCAATAAAGCAGAAGTAGATGTTTTTCTGGAACTCTCTTGCTTTTTCCATGATCCAGCGGATGTTGGTAATTTGATCTCTGGTTCCTCTGCCTTTTCCAAAACCAGCTTGAACATCAGGGAGTTCACGATTCACATATTGCTGAAGCCTGGCTTGGAGAATTTTAAGCATGACTTTACTAGCATGTGAGATGAGTGCAACTGTGCAGTAGTTTGAACATTCTTTGGCATTGCCTTTGTTTGGGATTGGAATGAAAACTGACCTTTTCCAGTCCTGTGGCCACTGCTGTGTTTTCCAAATTTACTGGCATACTGAGTGCAGCACTTTCACAGCATCATCTTTCAGGATTTGAAACAGCTCAACTGGAATTCCATCTCCTCCAGTAGCTTTGTTCATAGTGATGTTTTCTAAGGCTCACCTGACTTCAAATTCCAAAAATCTGGCTCTAGATTAGTGACCACATCATCATGATTATCTGGGTCGTGAAGGTCTCTTTTGTACAGTTCTTCCCTGTATTCTTGCCACCCCTTCTTAGTTTCTTCTGCTTCTGTTAGGTCCATACCATTTCTGTCCTTTATTGAGCCCATCTTTGCATGCAATGTTCCCTTGGTATCTCTAATTTTCTTGAAGAGATCTCTAGTCTTTCCCATTGTGTTCTTTTCCTCTATTTCTTTGCATTGGTCGCTAAAGAAGGCTTTCTTATCTCTTCTTGCTATTCTTTGGAACTCTGCATTCAGATGCTTATATCTTTCCTTTTCTCCTTTGCTTTTTGCCTCTCTTCTTTTCACAGCTATTTGTAAGGCCTCCCCAGACAGCCATTTTGCTTTTTTGCATTTCTTTTCCATGGGGATGGTCTTGATCCCTGTCTCCCATAGAATGTCACGAACCTCATTCCATAGTTCGTCAGGCACTCTGTCTATCAGATCTAGGCCCTTAAATCTATTTCTCACTCCCACTGTATAATCATAAGGGATTTGATTTAGATCATACCTGAATGGTCTAGTGGTTTTCCCTACTTTCTTTAAGTCTGAATTTGGTGATAAGAAGTTCATGATCTGAGCCATAGTCAGTTCCTGGTCTTGTTTTGTTTACTGTATAGAGCTTCTCTATCTTTGGCTGCATAGAATATAATCAATCTGATTTTGGTGTTGACCATCTGGTGATGTCCATGTATAGAGTCTTCTCTTGTGTTGTTTGAAGAGGGTGTTTGCTATGACCAGTGCATTTTCTTGACAAAATTCTATAAATCTCTTGCATTCCTATACACTAACAATGAGAAAAGAGAAAGAAAATTAAAGAAACAATTCCATTCACCATTATAATGAAAAGAATAAAATATTTCTACCTAAAGAAATAATAAATAAATAAATCTACCTAAAGAAACAAAAGACCTAAATATAGAAAACTATAAAATACTGACAAAAAAATCAAAGATGACACAAATAAATGGAAAAATATACCATGTTCATGGATTGGAAGAATCAATATAGTGAAAAATAGTATACTACCAAAAGATATCTATAGATTCAATGCAACCCCTATCAAGCTACCAACAGTATTTTTCAGAGAACTAGGACAAATGATTTCACAACTAATAAACCTCAAACGGCCAAAGCAATCTTGAGAAAGAAGAAAGGACCTGGAGGAATCAACCTGCCTGAGTTTAGGCTATAATATAAAGCTACAGTCATCAAGACAGTATGGTACTGGCATAAAGATATAAATATAGATCCATGGAACAAAATAGAAAGCCCAGGGATAAATTCACACACCTATGGACACCTTATCTTTGACAAAGGAGGCAAGAATATACAATGGAGAAAAGACAATCTCTTTAACAAGTGGTGCTGGAAAAAGTTGTCAACCACTTGTAAAAGAATGAAACTAGAACAGTTTCTAACACCATCACAAAAATAAGGTCAAAATGAATTAAAGATCTAAATATAAGACCACAAACTATAAAACTCCTAAAGGAAAACATAGGCAAAACATGCTCTGACACAAATCATAGCAGGATCCTCCATGACTCACTTCCCAGAGTAATGGAAATAAAAGCAAAAATAAACAAATGGGACCTAATTAAACTTAAAAGCTTTTATACAATGAAGGAAACTATAAGCAAGGTGAAAAGATAGCCTTCAGAATGGGAGAGGTCAGTTTCGTTCAGTTGCTTAGTCATATCTGGCTCTTTGCGACCCTATGAACTGCAGCACGCAAGGCCTCCCTGTCCATTAGCAAGTCCTGGAGTCCACCCAAACCCATGTCCATTGTGTCAGTGATGCCATCCAACCATATCATCCTCTGTCATCTCCTTCTCCTCCTGCCCTCAATCTTTCCCGCCATTAGGGTCTTTTTAAAAGAATTAGCTCTCTGCATTAGGTGGCCAAAGTATTGGACTTTCAGCATCAACATCAGTCCCTCCAGTGAAGACCAAGGACTGATCTTCTTTAGGATGGACTGCTTGGATCTCCTTGCAGTCCAAGGGACTCTCAAGAGTCTTCTCCAACACCACATTTCAAAAGCATCAATTCTTTGGTGCTCAGCTTTCTTCATAGTCCAAATCTCACATCCATACATCACTATTGGAAAAACCATAGCCTTGACTAAATGGACCTTTGCTGGCAAATAATGTCTCGGCTTTTTAATATAGTGTCTAGTTTGGTCATAACTTGTCTTCCAAGCAGCAAGTGTCTTTTGATTTCATGCCTGCAATCACCATCTGCCATGATTTTGGAGCCCAGAAAAATAAAATAAGCCACTGTTTACACTGTTTCCCCATCTATTTACTATGAAGTGATGGGACCGGATGCCATGATCTTAGTTTTCTGAATATTGAGCTTTAAGCCAACTTTTTCACTCTCTTCTTTCAGAATGGGAGAAAATAATAGCAAATGAAGCAACTAACAAAGAACAAATCTCAAAAATTTACAAGTAGCTCATACAGCTCAATTCCAGAAAAATAAATGACCCAATCAAAAAATGGGCCAAACAACTAAACAGATATTTCTCCAAAGAAGACACACAGATGGCTAACAAACACATGAAAAGATGCTCTCCATCACTCATTATCAGAGAAATGCAAGTCAAAACCACAAAATAAGGTACCATCTTACACTTGGCAGAATGGTCACTATCAAAACATCTACAACCAATAAATGCTGGAGAGGGTTGGGAGAAAAGGGAACCCTCTTACACTGTTGGTGAGAATGCAAACTAGTAGAGCCACTATAGAGAACAGTGTGAAGACTCCTTAAAAAAACTGGAAATAGAAATACTATACAACACAGCAATCCCACTGCTGGGCATACACACTGAGGGAACCAGAATTGAAAGAGACACATGTACCCCAGTATTCATCGCAGCACTATTTACAATAGCTAGGACATGGAGGCAGTCTAAGAAGTTCATTAGCAGACAAATGGATAAAAAAGCTGTAGTTCATACACAATGGAATATTACTCAGCCATTAAAAAGAAAACTTTCAAATCAATTCTAATGAGGTGGATGAAACTGGAGCCTATTATACAGAGTGAAGTAAGTCATAAAGGAAAATACCAATACAGTATCAGTTCAGTTCAGTTCAGTTCAATCGCTCAGTCACGTCCGACTCTTTGCAACCCCATGAATCACAGCATGCCAGGCCTCTCTATCCATCACCAGTTCCCGGAGTTCACTCAGACTCACGTCCATCGAGTCATTGATGCCATCCAGCCATCTTATCCTCTCTCATCCCCTTCTTCTCCTTCCCCCATCTCTCTCAGCATCAGAGTCTTTTCCAGTGAGTCAACTGTTCTCATGAGGTGGCCAAAGTACTGGAGTTTCAGCTTCAGCATCATTCCCTCCAAAGAAATCCCAGGGCTGATCTCCTTCAGAGTGGACTGGTTGGATCTCTTTGCAATCCAAGGGACTCTCAAGAGTCTTCTCCAACACCACAGTTCAAAAGCGTCAATTCTTCAGTGCTCAGCTTTCTTCACAGTCCAACTCACACATCCATACATGACCACTGGAAAAACCATAGCCTTGACAAGATGGACCTTTGTTGGCAAAGTAATGTCTCTGCTTTTGAATATCCTATCTAGATTGGTCATAACTTTTCTTCCAAGGAGTAAGTGTCTTTTAATTTCATGGCTGCAGTCTCCATCTGCAGTGATTTTAGAGCCCCCCAAAATATAGTCTGACACTGTTTTCTCTGTTTCCCCATTTATTTCCCATGAAGTGATGGGACCAGATGCCATGATCTTCATTTTCTGAATGTTGAGCTTTAAGCCAACTGTTTCACTCTCCTCTTTCACTTTCATCAAGAGGCTTTTGAGTTCCTCTTCACTTTCTGCCATAAGGGTGGTGTCATCTGCATATCTGAGGTTATTGATATTTCTCCCGACAATCTTGATTTCAGCTTGTGTTTCTTCCAGCCTAGAGTTTCTCATGATGTACTCTGCATATAAGTTAAATCAGCAGGGTGACAATATACAGCCTTGACATACTCCTTTTCCTATTTGGAACCAGTATGTTATTCCATGTTCAGTTCTAACTCTTGCTTCCTTACCTGCATATGTGAAGTCAAGTAGGCCTTAGAAAGCATCACTATGAACAAAGCTACTGGAGGTGGTGGAATTCTAGTGGAGCTATTTAAAATCCTGAAAGATGATGCTGTGAAAGTGCTGCACTCAATATGCCAACAAATTTGGAAAATTCAGCAGTGCCTACAGGACTGGAAAAGGTCAGTTTTCAGTCCAATCCCAAAGAAAGGCAATGCAAAAGAATACTCAAACTACTGCACAATTGCATTCATCTCACATGCTAGTAAAGTAATGCTCAAAATTCTCCAAGCCAGGCTTCAGCAATACATAAATTGTGAACTTCCAGATGTTCAAGATGGTTTTAGAAAAGGCAGAGGAACCAGAGATCAAATTGCCTACATCCACTGGATCATCGAAAAAGTAAGAGAGTTCCAGAAAAACATTTATTTCTGCTTTATTGACTATGCCAAAGCCTTTGACTATGTGGATCACAATAAACTGGAAAATTCTGAAACAGATGGGAATACCAGACCACCAATACAGTATATTAATGCACATATATGGAATTTAGAAATATGGTAATGATGACCCTATATGTGAGACAGCAAAAGAGATACAGATGTAAAGAACAGAATTTTGGATTATGTGGAAGAAGGCAAAGGTGGGATGATTTGAGAGATTAGCATTGAAACATGTGTATTACCATATGTGAACTAGATTGTCAGTCTAGTTTCGACGCATGAGACAAGGCACTCAGAGCTGGTGCACTGGGACAACCCTGAGGGATGGCATGGGAAGGAAGGTAGAAGGGTGGTTCAGGATGGGGGACACATGAACACCTGTGGCTGATTCATGTCACTGTGTGGCAAAGACCACTGCAAAACTGTCAAGTAATTAGCCTCCAATTAAAATAAATAAATAAATTTAAAGAAAGAAAACAAAAGAAAAGACAAAGAAATGGGTTATCCCCTGGAGCCTCTAGCAAAAAATGCAAATTGACAGCATCTTGATTTTAGCTCAGTGGGAACCTGTATCAGACTTCTGCAGAGTTGTAAGACAAAGCATGTGTTGTTTTATGCTAAGTTGTTTAAGTTTATGCTAATTTGTTATAATTTCTGTGCTCTTCTCCTGTAGCATACTGGGCACCTACCGACCTGGGGAGTTTGTCTTTCAGTGTCATATCTTTATGCATTGTCACACTGTTCATGGAGTTCTCAAGGCAAGAATGTTGAAGTGGTTTACTGTTCCCTTCTCCAGTGGACCACATTTACAAATCTCTCCACCATGACCCATCCATCTTAGGTGGCCCTATATGATATGGATCATGGTTTCATTGAGTCAGACACAGCTTGTGATCCATCTGATCAAATACTTCAAGATGGTGGAATAGAAGGACATGCAATCATCTTCTCCTGTTGAGTGCCAGGGAATCTCCAGTGGCAAGAGACTGGTTCCATATTGGAAAAGGAGTACATCAAGGCTGTTTATTGTCACCCTGTTCATTTACCATCTGTGCAGAGTACATTATGAGAAATACTTTATCCAAAGGCTGGATAAAGTACAAGCTGGAATCAAGATCGCGGGGAGAAATATCTGTAAACTCAGATAGGGAGATGACACCATCTTTATGGCAGAAAGTTAAGAGGAACTAAAGAGCTTTTTGATGAAGGTGAAAGGGGAGAGTGAAAAAGTTGGGTTAAAGCTCAGCATTCAAAAAACAAAGATCATGGCATCTAGTCCCATCACCTCATGGCAAATAGATAGGGAACCAATGGAAACAGTGACAGACTTTATTTTCTTAGGCTCCAAAATCACTGCAGATGATGACTGCAGCCATGAAATTAAAAGATGCTTGCTCCTTGGAAGAAAAGCTATGACCATCCTAGACAGCATACTAAAAATAAGAGACATTACTTTGCCAGCAAAGGTCTGTCTAGTCAAAACTATGGTTTTTCCCGTAGTCATGTATGGATGTGAAAATTTGACCATAAAGAAGGCTGATTGCTGAAGAACTGATGCTTTTGAACTGTGATATTGAAGACTCTTGAGAGTCCCTTGGACTTCAAGGGGATCAAATCAGTCCATCCTAGAGGAAATCAGTCCTGAATGTTTATTAGAAGGACTGAAGCTGAAGCTGAAGCTCTTAGTACTTTGACCACTTGATGCAAAGAGCTGACTCATTAGAGAAGACCCTGATGTTGGGAAAGACTGAAGGAAGTAGGAGAAGGGGATGACAGAGGATGAGATGGTGGATTGCATCACTGACTCATTGAACACAAGTTTGAGAAAGATCTGGGAAATGGTGAAGGACAGGGAAGCCTAGTTGTGCAATCCATGGGGTAGCGAAGAGTTGGACATGACTGAGTGACTGAGCAACATCAACAACAATTTGTTACAACAGCCACATTAAATTAATATACATAATTTCTTTTATTTTTCCGTAAGATAAGAGGGATGATAAATTAGTGAGGTTTACATGGCTGAAGAATTGATGCTTTTGAACTGTGGTGTTGGAGAAGACTCTTGAGAGTCCCTTGGAATGCAAAGAGATCCAACCAGTCCATTCTAAAGGAGATCAGCCCTGGGTGTTCTTTGGAAGGAATGATGCTGAGGCTGAAGCTCCAGTACTTTGGCCACCTCATGCGAAGAGTTGACTCACTGGAAAAGACTTTGATTCTGGGAGGGATTGGGGGCAGGAGGAGAAGAGGATGACAGAGGATGAGATGGCTGGATGGCATCAATGACTCAATGGACGTGAGTTTGAGTGAACTCCAGGAGACAGTTATGGACAGGGAGGCCTGGCATGCTGTGATTCATGGGGTTGCAAAGAGTCAGACATGAGTGAGCAACTGGACTGAACTGAACTGAACATGGGTGTTGCTCAGGAAGGAATAATAAGGTCAAAAGTAAACATAGCATTGTTGAGGGATATTAGTTTCTCATTTTCCTCTATATAACTTCCCTAACTATATAACTTCCCTAAATGTGGCCAACAAAATGCTTGCATGGTGATCCCTGGAGGCACTCTTTGATAATTTATGAATGGAAGTAAATTATAATTAATCTGATTGAGAGGAAAGTCCTTGTCTTCTTCCAGAAAATATGCATTTCATCATAATAAAATAACTATTTGAACCATTTAGGTCTATTGAAGCTGTTATGCTTTAAAAGAGGGGAATAAGTCCATCCTGCATTGTCATCTTATGCAATTGCATCACAGAAATTTGTTCAAATGATCCTTATTAAAATAAAAAAATGGCATACGGAGTAATATCATCACAAATCTTGAAGCAAATGAGACATTTGATCTTGCCATGATTCAAAAATGATTGCCTCATTATCTTTTATAAAAACTCAAAGACACTTTGGGAGATTGAGTGCTGTCATAGAAAATCCATGCTCATCAGTCTGTAATATGGACAGAACTAAGCATATGAAAATCTTGAATATATGGTCAAGCTATTAATGTATCAAAATGTATTAGTATATAGTGTATACAAGGTGCTGAAAACACCAAACATGATGAACTTCTGAGAGGATCATTTTGAACTTTCTATCTCTCTGCCTCATTTCACTTTTTTTTCTTACGATCATTTTGAGTGAAGTATTGTAATGAGCATTGTAGTATGCTTGAATTAATCACCAGCATCCATAAATAAACTGTGATGGAGATAATGATCTAAATTCCGTAATATAAAACATCTAGAGTGTAGAGGAGATTTATTAAGTATTCGTTACAGTTCATAAAATACATGAATGAAAATTTAGAAGTTTGAAACATTATCTCAAAGCAAAATAGCCCAAGCAATTTTCTGTGATATGTGGTTGATGTATTGACACTTATATTTAGGGTAGACTTTTAAGAAAGTAGATGCAGAGAGAGAAAGGACAATTTCCTTTATTCAATGACTAAAAGGCACTTTCTGTAATTTCAAACATTACTTAACTTGGAGATGGATCAGTTTTTGTTTTTATTTTTTTTTTTAACTAATTGTTTTTCACATTGCAGAGAATCTTGGATTGGATGCTGAAGTTGTCAAAGCCAATGCTCTGGGTTTTGTTGGGTGTCTGGCCTCAGTCCAATACAACCATATTACACCACTGAAGGCAGCCCTGCGCCATTCTACCACTGCACCTGTAACCATCCAAGGGGCCTTGACAGAATCCAGCTGTGCCTCTCTGATGGATTCGGATGTGAATGCAGTGACTACGGTGCATTCCTCATCAGGTGTGCAAGAAAATACTCCGTGAAAATTCTTTCACCAGTACTACTTTGATGCCTTCAAGAAGCTTTCAGGCTAAAAGCTAAAGTGAATCAATTCCTTACCTTGTATGATTACAGGCACTTAAGAATTATGACTGGTTTCTTAGATTGATATTTAATATATTTAAATAACCCTATTTCTAATATAGAGCTTCCCAGGTGGCTCAGTGGCAAATAATTTGCCTGCCAAGCAGAAGACTCAGGTTCTACCCCTGGGTCAGGAAGATCCCCTGGAGAAGGAAATGGCTACCCACTGTAGTATTCTTGCCTGGGAAATCCCGTGGACAGAGGATCTTAGCAGGGTACAGTACACAGGGCCACAAAAAGAGTTGGACAGGACTTAGCTACCAAACAACAACTTATAATACAATGAGTAGTTAGATATGGATACATATATGTATATGAGTGAGTGAGTGAAAGTCAGTTAGTCATGTCTGACTCTTTGTGACCCCATGGACTATAAAGTCCATGGAATTCTCCAGGCCAGAATACTGGAGAGGATAGCCTTTCCTTTCTCCAGGGGATCTTCCCAACCCAGGGATTGAACCCAGGGATCCCATATTGCAGGCAAATTCTTTACCGGTTGAGCCATAAAGGAAGCCCAAGAATACTGGAGTGGGTGACCTTTCCCTTCTCCAGAAGATCTTCCCAACCCAGGAATTGAACCAGAGTCTCCTTCACTGCAGGTGGATTATTTACCAACTGAGCTATCAGGGAAGCACATATATGTATGTAGGTATATATTTTTTCACTATTATTTAAAGTGGTTATTGCTCTGAGGATTGAAGAGTTTTGAGGACAGGAAGGTAAGCTGGCCTTTGAACTAATAGAATTCATGTGATTAAAACCAACCTTCCTTAATAATAGGAAAGCCCCATGGTACTATCATCCACACATCTTCTCTTATTTTACCACTCCTTGAAATACCTTTTATAGCTTTCTTAGTCACCATCATCCTAGGTGTCTAGGAGTATTCTTAGGATTTAATTTAGTCAGGTATGTTCATCAGTTGCCAAATAAGTTATGAATTATGAGCAAAGAAAGGGCATAGAGTTTTTCTGCTGCCTGCTTATCACTGATCTTGGTGTTTTCTTGGTGGCAGTCAGGTATGTATCCTAGAAAAGTACATGAATGTGACTCTTGGCTAGGCTTGATTTGTGTTCTGAATCTTCCAATACTAGGCTATAGAACTTTGGGCAGGTTACTTAATGGCTTTGGTATCTGTGAAAATGGGAAAAACAATAAGCATGTTGGAGTCATTTCCAGAGAATTAAATGATACAGCAGAACTAATGATAGGATAGGTGCTGTAAGTCCTGAAAATTTTATGTGCACTATATGGATATCTCTAGGATCATTAATCCCTCTTAATACCTTTGCAGGTTGTTGTTTTAAAATGTACATAGTTCAGTGTCACCAGACTGATGTCAGAGCAAAGATTAGAAACCAGGTCTAGGTGCCTTCAAACTTGTTGCTCTTTATATATAAATATATATGTTAATGTACCTCTAGTAAAACACTCTAGTGAGAGTTTCCTGGGTGTGTTAATGCACCAACACTTTTGTTCTTTCCTGCCAATGAACTCAGAAATCTCTTGTAATTAAAGAAACCTCTAAAGCAGAGGCAAGTGTGATTGAGGGAAGAAAGTGTTGTCATGTATAGAAACTGTCCAGCAAAGCAGAAAAGGACATCAAAAGTAGGCTGAGAGGTAAGCAGTAGATTAAGCAGACATAATGTCACCATCATTTTGTTTAATCCCTTATATTATAGCTTATATAGAGTCTAACAGAATCATGCAAGGATGGGGCATAAGCAGAGTACTTCAAATACTCTCTTTTTTTTTTTTTTCCTGTATATGCTTGTTTGGGTTCCTTCCAAAATGCCAACTCCTAACTCTCTGATATCATCTAGTGTAACCCACAGGTGTGTCATTTCAAATGTAAATTATAGAGCTCCTGCTAGGACTTTCCAGTGTCTTTTACTCCTTTCAGATCTTTTGGGAAGACAGATGAGCGGGAACCACTCACCAATGCAGTGCGAAGTGACTCGGCCATCATTGGAGGTAAACCATGCTTTGTGGCTGAAAGCAGAACAGACATAAGTGATTCTGTGGTCTGGAGGAATTATCTGAATTCTTCCTCAATTGTGGTCATCCAGCACCCAGAGCCCTTCATGATCTGCAAGAATGTGAGCCTTTTCATGAATAGTCATAATGCTTTGATGATGAAAGACATCCACCCCGCAGGCCAGGTACCAGCAGCTCCATGGAGTCTTCTTTCCCCTCAGCCACCAGGCAGCTGAGCACAGAGTCAACAGCTGGATAATTTACTTCAAGACAGGAAGCATGCATCCTGTTGATCTCATCCAGTCGTCATTTTTCCTAAAGCACAAACAAAGCAAACCAATAAAACTACATATGGAAAGAAGCCATGTTGGCACAAACAGATGGGCAAAATCATCATCCTGTCAGGTTTTATCCACCGAGTGGATCAAATGAGCAGGGTGAAACTCACAGGACTGTAGTTTCCAATCAGCAGCACATATGGTTATAGAGCAGATCTTGTCTGCTCTGCTGTGAACCCCGCCTTTCTCCTCCCTTACTTCTCCATTTTCTCCCTGCCTCTTGGTCTCTCCACTGTGTATTCTTCCTCAGCTTGGCTGCTACCTCCAGGTGCTTGATTTGTCCATCTGGGCCTTGAAACACAGACTGACTCCCAAACTTTGTTTAATGGAAGATGCCTGTGAGAGACTGACTCAATTCATTTCCATCCAAGAACCAGGGTCCTCACAGCATCCCTGTCTCTGCCTTCTGGCAGGCTAGATGAGCTGTTCTACCCTAGATGGAGTTTGCTCTTAAAAATCAACAGTAACCATTTATTTAACATCTATGGAATGAGCCCCATTACAGGTCAGGACCAGCACTAAGTATAGAAGTAGAATGAGGAAAAACATGGACACTGCCCGGTTAAGAACTCACAGCTTGGCTGGGGTTGGTTGGGATGGGGGAGGGTAAACAGGTAACAACAGAACCAGCGAGTGGTGTTTTAAGGAAGGCAGCACAACTGGCAAGGGGAGCACAGAGGTGCATAATTACAATAAGATTGTGAGGAAAACACACACATACACATACACTCGTTTCCTTAACAAAGTCCTTCAAATGTCTGGCCTGAATTTCTGCTTCAGGAATAAAGTCCAAGTTGATTTTTGTTTTGTGAAAAGAAATATAGGAAACCATTTGATGCCTGTTTCTCTTCATATAATTTTTCATTTGACAAGTAGGAAAAGACTTTAGTGACTGCTGATTTTTCCCACTAGTGTACAGGCTTCCTTGAGTCTAAGAACAGGATATTCATCCCAATCCCTGAATAAAATTCCTGGGGGTTCACAGCCTCCCACTCTAAATATTCCATGTCCTGAAGGAGTAGAAACCAGTTCTGTATTTCATCTCTTAAAGCTGCAGCCCATTCCTGGGTATCACTCACTATACCCAGTTTATTTCTAAGTTTGTTAATTTACCTGGTTTTTCAAAGATCTTTTTTCAAAGATTTTAATGTTTAGAAACATTCTTTCTCCTATAGATTGTTCCTCTTTTAGAAATTTGACAGTATCCACATTTTTACCATCCTTTGCTGACTTTGCTATTCACTTCTCAAGAGAATTCCTGGCAAAGGAGGGAGAAAACCTTAGGATCAGTGAGGATGACTTGCCAAGTAGGTCCAGTAAAATCAGAATCAATCCAAAGTAGGCGAGAATCTGACACAATAGGGCAGACATTTGCTATTGTAGTTGACTCTGGAGGACAGAAGGGTACCATCTTCAGACTACCCTGCACCTTACAGAGTGTGCAGCAGGGTAAAATGCCCTGAATGTTTAGCAAGTATTTAACTATTAATAAGACATTTTTAGTAAAGCAAACATATATTGTAAGCACATTTACATCCATAGTGTATGTACTGGGAAGTGAGATACTTAAGTATTCTTTTCTAGGATGCTGAAATAGTTCAAAGATACTTACTTATTTGCAAGGTGACAAAGAAGTGTGCTAATTAAAAGTGATTCAGGCGTATTCTTGAAAGCAAGTCTTGGAGGAATTTATTAAGAGATCATTTGCTAGTCTGATTCCATGTTTATTTGATGACATTCTTAGTCTGTTAAATATAACCTTCTCTGATATAAACTGGCTTGCTCCATCACTAGTCTGAAAGAGGGGATTTTTGGTAATTGAAGCCTGAAAACATTTTAGCCTGTGTTTAATTCTGGACATGTGGCAGAGTTTGTTGCTTGTTTGTTTTTGTGTGGTTCTTTGTCCTAAGTGGCCTTGTTGTCTTCTTTAAAGTCTTTCTCCTGATCCGCTGGTCTGTGATAACTGCCTTCTCTTTTGTCTCTCTTTCTCAACAGGAGTAATAGCAGTGGTGATATTCATCATCTTCTCGATCATTGGCATCATGAGCCGCTTCCTTTACCACCATAAGCAGTCACATCGCACCAACCAAACGAAGGAGAAGGAATATCCAGAAAATTTGGACAGTTCCTTTAGAAATGACATTGATTTGCAAAACACAGTGAGCGAGTGTAAGCGGGAATATTTCATCTGAAAAACTGCAGGGTCATCTCATACTCTTTCTTTGTTCATTTTTGGTTTCTGTTTATCCAGTTACTCCTATACTTTAATTTTGGTCACTCTCTTTCTCTGTTTCCCTTTTATTTTGGGGACGTACCTGCATTCACCACGGCATCTATCCCCTCAAACTAGCCCAGAATACTAGGCAGCTATGGCCACTGCCTTCCTCTTTAACAAACTTATCATGGTGAAAATGATCACTCAAGAGATTGATTTGACTACTTTAGACAAGGAAGAGACACATGGGTGTGCACACGTCCATATTCTGTTCTGTATTTCTGATTTCTAAGATGCAGCCTTCAGTTCTGCAACTATTCAGTCTTGTGGGCTTACCTTGAACCTGAGTTCTGTGACTTCAGCATGTAACCATCATCTTAGACATCCTCGCCCATTTCAAGTTCACTCTGACCAGAGAACTCAGGGTACCAAAAAGGAAGATGCTAGGGCCTGGTTTGTGTCAGTGGCACTTTAAAAGGAAACAGAGAGGTTTGTTGTGTATTAATTTTCCTTACTATAGGAAGCCCATTGCCCTAACTCATCATCACTGTTCACTCTCTTATCCCCTGAGTATTTTAAAAATAGGACTCCTGATAGTCATAAGCTATTACTGTGTTCCTTTCTTACCACTCTCTTCTGGGGCTGACACTTTAGAACAGCACACAATAGCAGAAACCTAGGGGAAGCATGGAAAATAGTCGCTTGAAACTAGGAGGTAAAAAGACAGCTGCTAGGAAGTAGATGTTCTATAACTTCAAAATGCCTCTTCTAATTTTGTAAGAAATATTAGCTAGGTTATTCCTGAGATCATTATACTGATATATATATATATCAGTTGTATCAAAAAGCAACTCAAAGTCTAAAATAGTATTTGGTTCCATGAAAGAGCTTAAACCATCTCAACTCAGCTTTAAAGAAAAATAAAAACAAGACAAAAACAAAAAGCAAAGCAAACAAACAACAAACAAAAGCTGCATGAAAGCAAAGAAATGCCAAACAGAATTTGTTTTCCTTCCATCCCCTCACTAAAGATCTGGTGAAAAGCATAAACACAAGTTCACATTTTAGAATAGAGATAATAACCCACGTCTGCCACTGAGCCATTTTTTTCTAGGAGGTTTAGGATGAACTGACATATGAGACATTCTGACTAGCTCCAGGAAGCTACCACTGCTTTTCATAATTTTAGAAGGGCCCTTGGGTTCTACAGTGCATCATATTTTCGAGTCTGCTGCATCCTATGTATGTAAAGGTCCCCACACGCTTCTTTCTATGGGCATAAACTCCCAGGTGAGGCAGTGACATGTTTCAGGGTATGCATCATTTTGGTACAAAAACAGCCGAGAAACATCATCATTCCTTCAAGAAGATATCTTGGGTTCATCCTCGAGGTGGTGGTAAGAATCCTGGTGGCTTTGCTATAGGAACATTCCTCACTCTTTGCCTCTAGGCCATCTTCAGGAAAAAGATAAGGGGAAAACTATATAAACATTCTAGTATGCTGGGAATGCAAACAGAATGAGCCACAGATGTGGAAAGTACTTGCTAATTCTCTTTACAAGACAGACTCAATTTGAATCCCATCTTTTCATTTTCATGTCTGTCACCTCTGACTGTTTTAACACTTTCCTGCATGATGAGGCTCACAATGAGGAGCTCCTCAGCTTCACCCGATTTCAGGTCTATTTCAGGTTTTCAATGTCAGAGAACATGGGGACAGGATTTTGTTTGCAATCATATTTCTCAAATAGAAGGTGTTCTAAAGACACATTCTCTTTTTAAAAATTTACGTGGATTCTTAATCATTTCCATTATATCCTTTTGGTAGCAAATTTATTTTAAAGTAATTTTAACAAGGTTTTTTTTTTTTCCCTCCTTCTAACTTTAATAAGATGAATGATCCATTCATAAGAGGAAAGATCTTAAAATATTGTTTCCTCCTGCCCTGTTCTCTCCTACTTCCAATGTTCACTTTTGAATTTTCTATTTCTATAAAAAGACTTTATAAATCAGCCTTTTGCTTGGCGATATCGTCCTCTGTCCCCTGAAATAAAAGTTACCATGTAGTGCAGTGGGTTTAGCCTGAAGCATCTCCAGTAATGAAATGGAAGGAAAAAGAAGGTTGAGTAATAAAACTGGAAGTGCACATTATTCAAGTCTCTGAGAAGTAGGGACTATATTTTGCTGACATAGTACAGATATAAGAAATGGAGGACTAACAGAGGCCAACTTGGAGTATTCGTTTTTCTCATCTACTTCTGCTTGTGGGTAGTTCTGTAGGGTGAAAACTTTGGGAAACTCCATCCTTGCCACATCTCCACTACAGAATCTACCAGCAAACCTCCCCATATCTGTAGACTTATCTATCCATCCATACTACGTATCACAGACTTAATGACGAATGCCAAGACAGTGCAATCAGCACGTCACTCTTATAAGCAGAGTCTCAGGGCTAAATAAAACTTATTTTTACAGGGTTGGAATATTTCATAACCCAGAGAACACTAACTTTCACTAGATGTATATGGAAAGCAAGCATGCTGCTCCTTCCAAAGGAAAACACACTTTTCAGTGACAAAGAAGTGTGAACTCTGCCTATCTTTCCTCACTGGTACCAAAATCCATGGAGTTTTGTGCAACTGTTGATTTGTGTGTTTCAATCCTTGAACAATTTTAATCTAAAGCAAAAGCGTTCGAAAGCATTCAGATGCCTCCTTAACCACAGTTTTCTGCTTTGAGTTTCCTGACTGCACATGTTGGCCAGTTGGATTGCCATAATCCTATACTTTAACTCTCTTTGGTAATTGCTGTTTACCAAAATATTTTATAGAATGTGCTTTATAGGAAAACCAAAAACACCTGTGAAATTTCACATTTAAAGGGGGCCATTTCAGTGATATCATTCCCGCCAAACAAATCTATTTATGTAAGCAGCAGTGTGTTTGCTTACCGTAAACATGTATTTAATGCTACATCATTCCTTATGTGTATAGGTTTGAATGCTATGGTTTATAGGAGAATTTGTCTAGAGAGTTAGACATTTGTCACTTCTCTAGATATATTTTTAAGAAAAGCTTCACTTATTCTCTACTCTGAACTGCAAGGGTAATATTTATTTTAAGGATCCTAGGGCTGTTATTTTTTTCAAAACGTTTTTATACCCTTGAGTAATAACAGAGATGGTACTAACCTGACTTCCACCTTTTGTTAGACTATTGCCCACCACAGGGTCACAGGAGCAGGATCAGAACAAAAGAAGAAAACTGGTCTATAGTTCATTCATGGAGTAATTATTACCCAATACTCTAAGGGCTGTGTTAGATACTGAGTATATTAACATATACTACACCTTGTTCTTGACCTTGGAAAGCCCAAAGCCTAACAGGGGAAGCATATACTGTTGTCATAGACTTACTGGAGACTGAAAGAAACAGATACTTTCTGGAAAATATTTCTATATATTTCTTATTTATTACTTCTGCCTTCAATAAGCTGCTTTGTGTTCCTTTCTTAAAGCAAGTATCAATCTCTGTGGGTATATTTCTCTGGAGGGAGATGGATTGACTCTGTAGGGACAAGGATAAATGATCTCCATCTCTAAAGTACTTCTGGGGAAGCTGTATTCTCTCCATTCTTGTTTTAACTCTGGGTAGGGGATTCTGAAAGCCCTCCTTCTAAGGGTCAGACCCAACAATCTCCATTTTTCCCTTTTTCATTTCCCAGTTCTTTTGTGAAATTTATTCATGACCTATTGCATGCCCTTGTTCTTCCAGATTTTCCTTAAGGCATTTTTGTCATACTTTAGCTTCTAAAACTCTATTGCATCCTGATGAACCATATTGACTCAATTTAGGAAGATCATGGAGAACTGGATGAAGTACTGCTTTGAGTAACTCATTGATTCAAAGGTGTCATCCATCTAAATTAAGTCTCATATCTGTGCTCTGGGGGGATTTTTCCAAATCTGAAAAAAAAAAAAAAATCACACATTTGTCATCTATGCAAGAAGCTCATTCAGTTACAAGAGCTACCCGGGGAGACTCCAAGACCCCTTACGGAGATAGGAATCAGGCCCTTGAGTTCTTTCTTATAAAAATTCTTGACAGCTTGTCCACCAGTAACTGGCATCTTTTAAATTTCTACATGGCTACAATCCATCAAAACCATATTGTAGCCTGAGCTTGCCAAAGGCAATCTGAAACACACTGTATAGCTCTGATATTCTTCCTTAACCTGAAGGCTGAGCATCCTTAATCCTCTTTTGTCCTAGAAGTCTCGAGTAGACCAATCAATAAAGAGGCTTCCTTGTTCCTGACAATGCAAAGATGGTTAAAGGAAGAAGGTGTCATCCAACTCAAAATTTTCAGAATACTTGGAAGACAACTGAGTGCTATTTCATGTCTCTCATGCAGTTTGAAAGTGTTTTCTTAAACACACATACACACAAAGTGTGACTGAATTATTTCTGGTCTGTTCTTGAGTCTTTCTTACCCTCCCTCCATTTCCTTACCCACACTCTTACTTGTTAAGTTATCTATTTTTCAGATTTTGCTTGTCTTTTGTTTTTATCTCTGCTTCATAAATTCCAAATATTTGAACCTCTTAAAGGAAAAAAAAATCACAAACATATACCTACACAATCTCTTTGTCAAAATAGGGCTGTTATATAGGCTTCCACTATGACATCCTCCATACATCTCTGTTTGACAAGAAGAAACACATTTTCGAGTCGACAGTTATTTGAAATTTTCAGAGGAGGTTTGCATATTTAACTCTTTTTTTCTGCTTTTGAGTAACTTTTGTCTTACTTTGCACTAAGGTACTCTGAGGGAGAACAGAAAAGCACATTTTTTTAGTGAACTACTGTACTTTGTAAGTGAGTTGTCTGTATTTTGTAACATTTATAGTCTACAAAGCAGTAGAACAGACATGAGTAAAGATTAAAGCAAAAGTGGTTTGGGTGTTTTGACCACAGTTGGTGGGAACAGAATGAAGAGAAAGAAAGAACAGTTGGCGTAAACTTGGTAACAACTGATGACTTTCCCACAGGTTTGCTGCTTCCAGAGAGACTCACTGGTGGCAGCTCTTCCCACTTTCCTGGCTCTTAATTCGGGAATCTCTTTAGTGCATTTGGATCTTCACTTTACCCATTAGGAAAAGAGGCAATATCATGGGGTTTGCATGAGGAATTCTTTACTTAACTTGGCACAATATTTTTGTCTCTTCTCAGTACATCAACCACATTTTTTTTCTAGATTTATATTTCATTGGGATTTTTCTAGGATGCTTTAGAGCTATCACCATAATGATCTAATCTGCCCAGATTGAACACCTAGAGGAACTATGAGGAAGCTCCTTAGGTCCACTACCCTGAATCAGCATTCTCCATGGGCAGAAGCCCTGAGGTCCTGAAATCAGCCTAAGGATCTTCCTCTCCCCCCTTATTGGTCCAGCCATGCGTGAACATGCCAGAATGATGATGAGATGTGCTACTCCCTGTACCTGACAGTGAATACTTTCAGGGACCTATCACCCAATACTATCTGGGAACACTGCTTTCTTCAATCATCCCCAGTTATACAGGGGGACTTTTGCAAAAACAGCAGGACAAATTAAAAGGGCTGTCTTAGATCTCAATCAAAGGTGAAGCTAATTGTTTTAGTGATTAAATCCTAGTCTTAATTTTCCTCAACATCATATTCTTCCATGCCTCCAATGCCAGAAGTAGCCTCAGGGGACATGAAAACTGGATGAAACAGACTATTGTATTGCCCTGCAGACTCTTTGGAAAGCCTCCCCATAGATAGAATTTTCAGTAAACCTTAAGGAATAGTATTAATGAGCTTCTGCCTAGTCAGATATCCTAATTATAGCCAACACCATACCCCAGTCTTCACGGGAATTATAGTCTCTTCTCTCTGAATGGCAGTGTCAACCTGTGTAACTTTGCCCTGCCTTAAATACTAATGCAAAAATACCAAACCTTGCTTACAACAGTGTGCTTATATGGCAAGAGGGACTTTGTATTTAGTGAGGTCCAACATCAAGAATGCTTTCTTTCTGAATCTGGTAGTTGACGGGTCTCTTGATATGTTGTGCCGCTTTGGGCTGTCACTCCCTTCAGTCTACTGGAGGAAGCACAGAAGGTACAGAGGTGTCACTGGGAATTGGAATGCAGGCTGAGGGGGAACCACAGATAAGTCTCCGGGATGTGCTAGGTAAGGAACTAGCAAACGTTTATTGCATAGGGCCAGATAATCAGTACTTTAGCCTTTATAGGACAGCCAGTCTCCATTGTGGTTGCTCATCTTCCCTTTTGTAGTAGGAAGTGGGCCAAACATGGACAAAGAGTCGTGGCTATGTTCCAGTAAAACTTTGTTTTCAAGAATAGGCAACATATCAAATTTGGTTCATGGGCTATAGTTTGCTGATCCTTGTTATGCAATATTACAATGTCCACTTCAGATGGAAAATCAGCTTCACTCTGGCATAGAGTGGTCCTCCTTCTTGAAGAATGGGAAAGAGCAGGAAATTATTTTTAACAAGGAAATAATAAAATGCAAAATAACCTCTTCTTCAAAAATATGTATATCAGATACTTATTATGGCAAAAGCACAAAACAGGTCACCTCTCTTAGTAGATCTTCTGGAGTCTAGCTTTTCCTTTTGACCTTCTCATATTTGTTCCTGAAACAGAATCCCAAGTGATGTTGCCTCATTCCAAGTCAGTTTTGTAGACCATGTAACCTGTCTTAATACACTGTATGGGGAAAAAATAAATAAAAGTTAGCCTTAGATTTCTTTGTTTTCTATGGTTCCTGTTGTACAGAAGAAAGACTTACACTGTAAATAATGTATATTTAATAAAGAGAGAATTTTGTATGATTTTGTGTGAAAGACAAATGTGGCTCACTGTGTTTTCTTGGCTTAATGAAGAGTCAAACAATTAATCCCTTAACACCCATTCTCATTCCTTAGACCATTAACTCCCAGACAACATGACCTGTGGGGTTGCTGCAGAAACATGAACCTCACAGTCCCTGGGTTTATTGATTTTACCAAGCCTAAAAGTGTTGCTGTGGGCTCTCTGAGAGCTCAGTGGTTTATAATGGCTCAGATGTATACAAGACCAAGCTCACTGACTTCATTAGAAGTCAAGTTCAAGGCTCAGGAGTCACTCTGATTTCAGGGATGCATATGAAATCTGGGATGTGTGCTCTCCAAAAACTTCCTCAGCACCCACTCACTCACAGAAGCCATCCCTCATACCTCTCCTTGGCTATCCCTTTTTATCATAGACAGTCTTAATTCCATATGTTTGAGATACTAAGTATGCATTGTCATGAAATGGAATTCACTTCATTGAGTGTTTATTAAGATTTCTATGTATGAAAATTGGCATGGTTTTTCAACAGGACAGAACCATGACATCATCAGATTTAACTTTCTTTTTTAATTTATTTATTTTATTGAAGTAGAGTTAATTTACAATGCCCTTTTCATTTCTGCTATACAGCAAAGCAATTCAGTTTTGCATAATATACACATTATTTTTCATATTCTTTTTCATGATGCTTTATTATAGGATATTGAATATAGCTCCATGTGCTCTACAATAAGACACTGTATGTTATCCCTTATATATGGAATCCAAAATATGGCACAAATGAACTTGTCAATGAAGCAGACTCACACTTAGCTTTTAAAAACTCATCTAATTGCACAGTGGAGAGTGGACCTTGAAAACAAAAGAAAAGGCAGAAAATAGGTGAGATGCACTTCAGAAGCCTGCGGGAAGGTATGGTGTCTGGAACCAGGGCTGTCATAGCTGTAAGTTGTGATAAAGCTGTGTCTAGACACAACCAATAGGGCTTGCTGACAGATTAAAGAGAAAGCATGAGGGAAACAAAGAATCTAGAAAGATGAGAATTTGGGGCTTAAGTGGCTAAATCAGTTCACTTCAGTTCAGTTCAGTCGCTCAGTCGTGTCTGACTTCTTGTGACCTCATGAATCGCAGCATGCCAGGCCTCCCTATTCATCACCAACTCCCGGAGTTCACTCAGACTTGCGTTCATTGAGTCAGTGATGCCATCCAGCCATCTCATCTTCTGCCATCTCCTTCTTCTCTGCCCCCAATCCCTCCCAGCATCAAAGTCTTTTCCAGTGAGTCAGCTCTTCTCATGAGGTGGCCAAAGTACTGGAGTTTCAGCTTTAGCATCATTCCTTCCAAAGAAATCCCAGTGCTGATCTCCTTCAGAATGGACTGGTTGGATCTGGGAGCAAATAGTTATGTTTTTGAGGAGTGTGGGCTGTAAAGTGGAAAAAGTGGGTAAAAAATCCAGCTTGGGATTTTGTGAAGTTTGAGATTCCAACTAGGTAATAGGTGTGGATTCAGAGCAGATTTCTGGGTATATATGGCTGCAGTTCAGGAGTGAGGTCTGGTCCAGAGAGACACGTGGAAGATATATGTATACATATATGTATGTATTGTTGTTGTTTAGTGGCTAAGTTCTGTCCGACTCTTTTGTGACCCGATGGACCTTTTGTGACCCCACCAGACTCCTCTGACCATAGGATTTCACAGGCAAGAATCTAGAAAAGGTTATCATTTCCTACTCCAGGGAATCTGCCCCACCCAGGAATTGATCCATCGTCTCCTGCATTGGCAGGAGGATTCTTTACCACCAAGCCACCAGGGAAGCATATACATGTGTAGATATAGACATATATGTATGTGTGTGTGTGTGCATGAGAGAGAGAGACTCATTAAGATCGTCTAGACTGTGAGTATAACTAGAACATTTTAGACAGTGGAACAGTGATCTGTCAGAGAATGAAGGGCCAGACATGGAGGGAAGAAGAAAAACAGATGAGTAAGCTGGGCTCCAGAAAACAAAGTGCTTAATCAAGGAGAAATGGACAGTCCTTCAACTCTATTGAGAAACTAAGTGTGATGAGAATATAAACATATTTAGCAAGAAAAGGTATCCAAGACCCTTTTAGAGCCACTTGAGAAAGACGTGGAAACGAAATTCTGCTTGGAGTCATCTGACACCATGGAGAAAGTAGGGGATGGCAAGGACAAGGACTTAAAGGAATCCAATAGTATGGACATACATGAACTTGGACTAGGCACACACATGTGTGCATGCTAAGTAGCTTCAGTCATGTCTGACTCTTTGTGACTCTATGGACTATAGTCTGCCAGACTTCTCTGTCCATGAGATTCTCCAGGCAAGAATACTGGAGTAGGTTGCCATGCCCTCCTCCAGGGGATCTTCCCAATCCAGGAATAGAATCCATGTCTCTTATGTCTCCTGTATTGGCAGGGATGTTCTTTTCCACTAGTGCCACCTAGGAAGCCTTGGACCAGGCACTGGGGTTCAAATCACATAATATCCATTCTCTAGTTTTGTGTCTTAAATAAACCACCATAGTCCTTACTTTTTTCATATTTAAATTGGAAAATAAAACAAAAAAGCTTTAAAGATCTTTAGGGGTAAATGAAACAATATGTGCAAACCAAGTAGCCAGGTCCATCGTCTTCAGAACCCTCCATAAAATTTCCCTATCATTATCACCCTACCACCTCCTAATGTGTAGGAAAAAATAGCATGTGTCACTTAGAATTTAATACAAGGAGGCACAGACAAGGCAGTGCTGCTTTGCTTCTTAAGAGGGCTCAGATGTAGTTTGTAAGTGGACAAGACCAGACCAGGAAGAAGTCTTGAATTCTAGTTGTAGCTCCACCATCAATGTTTTGGAGAGGCCCAACCTGCCCAAAAGAGAGTCCACAATTCTAAATACTGAAATGAGTCAGGTATCTTAAACTTTGACAGTACTTTGACAGTCAGAGGAACTGATTTAGCCAATCATGCCTTCAAATACCAACTCTTCTAATTAGTAGCTGACAGACAGTAAATAAATAAGCCTTTTCTCATTCAGAGCCTCATCACTCAATAGATTTTAAAGCAATGTGTTTGTACTTAAAATATATATCAGTTTTCCAGATATATTTTTCGGATTCTGCTTTCTCCTCACGTCACATAATCAGAGGTAAAAGAAGTAGTGAAGGACTCTGTTAATCTTAACCTCCTGTTTATGCTTTCATATCTGCATTTGGTTTAAGTCTGTAGAATAAAACAGGAAAAATGTTTCCCAGTCCAAACAGACATATAATAAGTGTGTGTGGGAGACTCTCATGGTATTTTTAATAGCAAATGTTTAAATTATATATGAATCTGTTTTCTTTTTCATGACACCTTTAAATTCCCAATGGACTCAAATTTGATCAGGCAAATGATCTCTCAGAATCTGCACGTCTGAGCCAGGCTAAAAGCACTTTGAAGGCATGCCAACTGTAGAGGAAAGAGTTTTGACACCAATACCTGGGGGCTGCTGAAAGCTGAGCCTAGAAAATGAAATCCATCTGTGGAGAGGAAACAGGAGCGCTAATGACAGCGCTATTTGAGAAGGCAAATCCAGTTCAACTGAGTACTCTGAGAGCCCCAACTGTTCAAATAGGTCTTGGAGAATTAAAGGCTGCCTTAGAGCATCTCTTTCACTGAAAGGAGAAATGCCACCACCCCAGAGCACATGAAGATACTCCTTGGCAAAAGGCCAACACGGAGGCTCTCACTGCCCTGACACTTTGGTTTGGAAAGTGTGACAATTTGTCCTTGGTTCCCAGGGCTCTTTGTTATGTGCAAAGCTCTCATTTAAGAGCTATGGGCTTTATGAGGAGGATTGGCATGAGTCAAATATGCTCATGCAGTAATAATGCAAAAATAAAATAATTACCTTACCAATAGTTGTGGACCTATTGTAGGTCAAGTAGTTTATTTTATTTTACTTCTATTTTATTAAAGAAACTATTTATTAATTTATTGATGAAGAAGTCTTAATGGTTTAGTTGGATCCCCCCCCCCCCCCCCACTTGGCCAAACCCAGGGGCTTATGGAACATTCCTGACCAGGGATCCAACCACACCCTCTGAAGTGCAAGTTCAAAGTCTTAACCTCTGGACCACCAGGTAAGCTCATGTTGAGTACTTTTTGCAACACTTTCCTTCTTATTGTCACACTAAAACTAGAAGAGAGATTTTTTTTCCCACTGTGCAGATAAAAATATCCAGCATGAGAAAATTAATTTGCTAAAAGAACTGCGTAGTTTTTGCTGTCACAAATACTTGGATTCCATGCCGGTCTGTTATCTATATCACTGTAAGACGAACCTCTTACCCTATCTGAGTCTCAGTTTCTCATTTGGAAAATAGGAATATTAATGTCTATGTCACAGAATCATATAGATAGTTAATGAAGCAGTAAAAATTTATCCTTTTAAATTTACTTTTAGTGAAGTATGGTTGATTTACAAAACAGAAATAGACTTACAGACATAGAGAAAAGACTTGTGATTGCCAGCAGGGACGGCTGTGAGGTGGTAGGGATGGACTGGGAGCTTGGAGTGAGTAGATGCAAACTATTATATCCATGGATGGAAAATGAGATCCCACTGTGTAGTACAGGGAGCTATATTCAATATCCTGGGATAAGCCATAATGGAAGAGAACATAAAAAATATATATATATATATATATATGAGTACAAAGGAATAAAGATTTAAAGTGCTTTGGCTTTAAATCATACCTACCTATACCCAGCTGCTGCTTGAGCTAATTCAAGTAATATATTTGGGGCCTGGTGCATCTGCTCTGTTCCCGACTTCTACTGCTCAGTGACACTGGAGGAAGACATACAGCTAAAAAGATAAATAGCTGGTAAAGAGAGTTGTTGCTTCCTATGTGGTTCAGTGGTAAAGAATCTACCTGCCAATGTAGGAGACGCAAGAGACATGAGTTCAACCCTGGGTTGGGAAGCTCTTCTGGAGTAGGGCATGACAACGTGCTCCAGTATTCTTGCCTGGAAAATTCTATGCACAGAGGAGCCTGGAGGTTTGCAGTCCATGGGTTCGCAAAGAGTCTGACATGATTGAGCGACTGACACACACACACATACACAAAGAGAGTTTTTGCCGTTGTTCATTCACTCAGTCATGTCCAGCTATCTGTGACCCTGTGTATTGCAGCATGCCAGGCTTCCCTGTCCTTCACTGTCTCCTGCAGCTTGCTCAAACTCATGTCCATTGAGTCTATGATGCCACCCAACCATCTCATCCTCTGTCACCCCCCTTCTCCTGTCTTCAATCTTTCCCAGCATCAGGGTCTTTTCTAGTGAGTCAGCCTTCCCAAAGTATTGGAGCTTCAGCCTCATCATCAGTCCTTCCAATGAACATTCAGAGTTGATTTTCTTTAGGACTGACTGGTTTGATCTCCTAGCAATCCAAGGGACTCTCAAACGTCTTCTCCAAGAGAGCTCTTAGAAGTCATAAATACCAAATCCAGGCTCTCTCAAACTTGAAAAATTTCTATTTAATCAACAATGAAACCGAGATGTCAGTAGAGTGTGACTTAGGACTGCAGGAATCATTTTGTACCTGCAAAAATCACTCTGTGATGCATCTCTCAAGACCAATCCCTTGTGAATGGTGGCATATAGCTGATATTTTCTTTGTGGATACCTAAAAGACATATTCTCTTTGGGAAGAATAATACTAACTGGAGACTGGGGCAATTTTGGAAGCATGGAAGTTTTCAACCAAGTAAACCTCAAATGCTCCCTCTCAATAATCAAACAGAGATCTTTCATCAAAGGTGTTACCCATCATGGCATACTAGTGGTACTATCATGTAATAGTATACTCCAATTCTGGTGGATCTTGCCTTTGGATCTATGAAGGAGTTCAATAAACGTACACTTGTGAATGGTATGTGGTATTAATTAAGAACCTGCAGTGTGCTAGATGTTGAATTCCCTATGTATGCTTTCTCAATTTACATTTTACAAGATAAGCAAACACAAACCAAATTGCAAGAAGTCAAACATACAGGGATCAAAATGTTGATGTATATGTAGGTTCTTCAGTGTTTTACCTCATATGAAAACACATCTTTTAAATCTGTTACCCTTTAGGATTTGTAAGATACCTTCATAGTGTTAGTATCATAAAGTATATGTAATACCGCCATCATTGTATATTATCGGAGGGTAACCATTTGTTTCCTCTCTCATTTATTCATTAACTCATTCATTCTTCAAACAGTGGTGAGCTCTTTTGATGAGGATTTCAAGTGAGATTATGGGAGTAATCACATAATAAGAAATGATCTCTTCTGGCAGAGGCCCTTAGGTCTAACTGGGGAAGCCATCAGGTAAAGGACAAGCTGTAAAGCAGATGCTACAGTGAATGGCCCAGAGTTCTATGCAGCAAAAATCATAAGGGACCATGCATTTAACCAAAATGAGTGTTATTTCATTGGTGTCTCGAAGACTAGGGAAAGATTAAAATTTAGGTTTAAAATAAGAGAGGGACTTACCTGGTGATACAGTGGTTAAAAATCCACCTTCAATGCCAGGGTTGCCAATTTGATCCTTGCTTTGGGAGCTAAGATCCTACATGCCATGGAGCGATGAAATCTGTGTTCCACAACTGGAAACGCCTACTTGAGAATCCATGTATAGAACAAAATATCCCACATGTTGCAAGGAAGATCCCATGTAGTGCAACTAAGACCTGAGGCACCCAAGCAAATTAATTAATTAATTAAAAATGAAATATGAAAAATGAAGCAACATTTGAAAGAAGGCACTAAGGCAAGAACAAGTGTGCCGATTCAGGAAATTGTATATAGCTCAGTATGGCTTAGGACAAAGTTAAAAAGTTGTTATTCAAATATGACAGGCAACTCAGCAAAGATGTAAAAATGACCTGTCACATCAGAGTTTCATAGGGGTAAGGAAAGCAAAAGTGGCAAAACAAGAGATGTGTAAAAGTGAAGTGGTTTTATGTAATATTTAGATTATATCATGCCCAGGCAAGTGTTAAGTTGTATTTGATGTCAGACGATTCCCAACCTGTCCTAACTCTCTCCTTTCTGGCTATATATACCAGGGAGAGTTGAATCAGTATTTTCAGCTTTGCATGTCTAATTTTTCAGATGAATATGGAATGTTTACTGAGTTGTTATGAATAATTAATAAAATAAGAAATGTGAAAGCATTTTTTAAACTACATAGAGCAATACAAATACTAATTAATATTGCATCTACTAGCCTATAGTGGGGAAAAATATCCATCAATTAAACAGTCAAGCCAGACAGTAAATATTTTAGTATTTGAGGACCAGTTTCTGGTACAACTACTCAACTATGCCCTTATAGTATAAAAGCAGCTGTGGGCATTATGGAAATAAATGAGCATTTCCAATAGAGCTTTATGCCTAGAGACTGAAATTTAAATGACATAGAATTTTCACATGACATGAAACTAAAAATGTCTACTTTTGGTTTTTTTCAGCCACTTAAAAATGCAGAGAAACATGCTCCATTCACAGGCTGAACAAAAATAGGCAGTTGGCCAGATTTGACTTCCAGGTCATAGTTTGCTAACTCCTTAACTAAACAAATTATTCACTGAAGTCCAGCCTCTGTTAGTGTGAGAAGTGGAGATATAAAATATTTGCTCTTTTTCTTTCACCCAATATCATTAAAATGGGCACACAAACATAGAAAATAAGATTGAAATTCTGAATACTCTCTGAGAGAAGAAGAGAATGACAGAGGATGAGATGTTTGAATGGTATCACCAACTTGATGGACATGAGTTTGAGCAAGCTCCAGGAGTTGGTTATGGACAGGGAAGCCTGATGTGTTACAGTTCATGGGGTTGCAAAGAGTTAGACATGACTGAGTGACTGAACTCAATTGAGAGATGTGGAATTCAAAAGAGATCAAGACTGCTCTTGAGTGAGTTTAATGACAAGGGGTTAAATCAGAGGGTCCCTTTGGACCACAACTTTCATTAGCATGAGCTGGTTGACCTCAGTTTCCTGTTTACTTCAAAGGGTTGCTATGAAAATAAAATTTTAGAAAACAGAAGAAGCTGGGAATATGAAGATACTTGTTATCCATAAAGTTTATATAGATGTGAATGATGATAAATTCTCTTCTCTGTTGTAATCTTGCTAGTTTGGTTTGGGAGAGCCAAAAGAAGTTAGAAACTTTTGCAAATGCCACAGGGTATGAGTGGCTGTTACATTTAATTGTATGATCAAGTTAATTAAGCCAAATCACTTTAAAGAAAATAATGATTGGGGAGAAAAAAAATATTGTTTTGT
Source organism: Nanger dama (assembly GCA_917880005.1). Taxonomy (NCBI): domain Eukaryota; kingdom Metazoa; phylum Chordata; class Mammalia; order Artiodactyla; family Bovidae; genus Nanger; species Nanger dama. The sequence continues at coordinate 60,158,404 of CAKJTW010000004.1, read as the reverse complement.
TTGCTTGGCATAGATAATGTCAGTGTATAAGAAGACTCAATAGGCCAATTTTAAGTTTCCAAACCTGTAGTAAGATGCTGATTCCCTAAGTTCCTATTGAGAAATAACAGGGCTTTGTGTGACTGGATTACTCTCAAGTTGGGGATCATGTCTGAAGCTCCTAAAATAATGGTTTCAGATATGGTGGCTCAAATTCAATAAGCCCAAATCTCTATTTTGAAAATGGGATAGGCAACATAAACTGAACAGTTAAGCAGAAAGCAATTGAAAGGCTATTTAAGGATTAAACATAAGAAGACTAAAGCTAGCAAGACAATGCTAAGCAAAAGCCCAAAAAGGGGGAGGAGAGTGGCTTGTAAAAATTTACACAAGTTTTTTTGTCTTTTTAGGAAAAAAAAAAAAAAAAAAGAGCTCTTAAACAGAAAACCATAAAAATCCTGGAGTTCATATGACTTATTTACCTTTCAGTTTGAAAAAAAGAGGTTGGATGTGAATGCTTTTAGCAGCATAACTGTCAGTTTTGTTGCAAGGTCAAGTCGCAGTGTTGGGTGATAAAAAGAGCCATGAGCAGTGTCTATTTAAATCAGAAGGATTGGATATCATGCCCTTCAGATTTTCAATTTTCTTGGCCATGGTCCTTGGCATTTTAACCTAGGTACCTGTACTTACGAAGTGAAAAAAATATTATAAAAAATTACAGGCCACTCAGAAATAAAAGAAAAAGGAAAAGAAGCTAGCAAACCATCAAATAACCCATTGTGGATAACTTAAAGTAGCATGAGATGTTATGTTTTTAGAACACAAGGTTTTGAAATGAACAAATCTCCCTAGATCAATTTAATTTATTTCAGTGAAAATGTATAAAAATATAGAAACAAGATGGAAACAATGACAGCGATCTGTCTTATTTCCAAGAAGTCTTTGATCAATTCTGTCTCAAAAGAAATTTTTCTCAATAAGTAACAAAAAGGCAGACTTCAGAATAATATTTTGGTTGAAAAATAGCTGACTTTAAAATAATTATCAATAACTCAATCCCAACTAGGACCATATATATAATGTAACAATAATTAGTCCTAGAATGTGTTATATTTTACAACTTATGATAACCCATTTTTAAAAGTTTGAAATATCCTTATCAAATATACAGATAAAACTCACTGGGCAGAACTATTAATATTAATATAAAAGGAATAAACATATGTCAATATGATATTATAAGCTTGCCAAGTTAACTATTGAAAAAAGTGATAAAATTTGATGAACAGAATGCTTGGGGCTGGTGCACGGGATGATACAGGGAGGTGATATGGGGTGGGAGGTGGGAGGGGGCTTCGGCATTGGGAGATCGTGTACACCTGTGGCTGATTCATGTCAATGTATGGCAAAACAAATACAGTATTATATTGTAGAATAAAAGTATTAAAAAAAAATTTGATGAACATGAGCGAAGACAGCATAAACACTTGTTCAGAAAGGTGAAGGGAGAATTCCCTAATGGTTCAGTAATTCAGACTCTGTGCTTTCATTGCAGAGGGCATCGGTTTGATTCTTGGTTAAGACTAAGGAAAGTAAACTCTCACAAGCCATACGGTGTAGGAAAAAGAAAAAAAAAAAAACAGAAAGGGGAAGCATTTGTATCAGTTCAGTTCAGTCGCTCAGTCCTGTCCGACTCTTGCGACGACTCTTTGTGACCCCATGAATCGCAGCATGCCAGGCCTCCCTGTTCATCACCATCTCCCGGCGCTCACTCAGATTCACATCCATCGAGTCACTGATGCCATCCAGCCATCTCATCCTCTGTTGTCCCCTTCTCCTCCTGCCCCCAATCCCTCCCAGCATCAGAGTCTTTTCAGTGAGTCAACTCTTTGCATGAGGTGGCCAAAGTACTGGAGTTTCAGCTTTAGCATCATTCCTTCCAAAGAAATCCCAGGGTTGATCTCCTTCAGAATGGACTGGTTGGATCTTCTTGCAGTCCAAGGGACTCTCAAAAGTCTTCTCCAATATCACAGTTGAAGAACATCAATTCTTTGGTGCTCAGCCTTCTTCACAGTCCAACCCTCACATCCATACATGACCACTGGAAAAACCATAGCCTTGACTAGACGGACCTCAGTTGACAAAGTAATGTCTCTTCTTTTGAATATACTGTCTAGGTTGGTCATAATTTTCCTTCCAAGGACTTTTCCTGCAAGGAGTAAGCGTCTTTAATTTCATGGCTGCAGTCACTATCTGCAGTGATTTTGGAGCCCCCAGAATAAAGTCTGACACTGTTTCCACTGTTTCTCCATCTATTTCCCATGAAGTGATGGGACCGGATGCCCTGATCTTCATTTTCCGAATGTTGAGCTTTAAGCCAACTTTCATGCTCTCCTCCTTCACTTTCATCACTGGGCTTTTTAGTTCCTCTTCACTTTCTGCCATAAGGGTGGTGTCATGTACATATCTGAGGTTATTGATATTTCTCCCAGCAATCTTGATTCCATCTTGTGTTTCTTCCAGTCCAGCGTTTCTCATGATGTACTCTGCATTTAAGTTAAATAAGCAGGGTGACAATATACAGCCTTGATGTACTCTTTTTTCTATAGAGGAACAAAAATTTAAATTTTTGTCAAAGAATATCAAATTTTAATATAAACGGTGGTGAAAATGAAGGGCTCTCTTTATTGTGTGTTATATGACAAAAATGTCTGCCCCTCAGATTTTCTGGCATTGAAATATCTGCATGCCTCTGTTTACATCTTTACCTGTCAGTCTCTGAGATTCTTGAAGGCATTGACCAAACCTTAGTATACCCTTCCATACACATTCCTGAAACCATAGAAGGCTTTAAGATCTCTTCCTTTGTATTACTGAATAGCTCAATAGTTTGTAGACAACAATACCAACAATAACATGAGTGGTCAATTTGAGGCAGAGAGGCCTGTAATGAATGTTCAGAAAATAATATAAAATATTTGAAAATAACCCCCAGGAAATATTTAAATTTCATGAAGATATAAATGAAGTCAAGGACATATCCCTGAAAAGCTTGAAATAAAGTGAAGAATTTGTTTTTCCCAGAAAATTCAGCTGTAATTACTAGTTTATTGCAGTCAAGCAGTTATTGAATTTCTGTACACTGAGTTTAAAATTGCCTTTTAATTATTAACCTCATGTTAAGGGAAGTATTTTTAAAAGTTTAGTTGATTAGATATAACTGATTGAGATAAGACTTCCAGTTCATTTCTTAAAATGTATCCCAATAGCAGCATGGTAGGCTATCACAGAAATAGCACTTTTCACTTAAGTGGAGTTATTGGGCTAACTACTCATCAGCATTGCTTTTATTATAATAAACATAATAACATTCAAACCTCACATAGTATAGATCTTCAATGGTCTCAGAGATATGGGATGACTAATGCTTGTCCTTAAAGACATTAAGAATAGGCTTAGTTAAGGTCATGAACAACAGGCAGCACCATTTAAACTTTGGTAATCATAAAAGATATAACAGCTGTACATATGTGTTCTATGGAAAATTAAAATAATATGAAAATAAAAATGAACCTAACATTGGTCAAAATGGCCATCATTGAAAATTCAAAAATAATAAAAGCTGGAGAAGTTGTGGAGAAAAGGGAACCCTTTACTCTTGATGGGAATATAATTTAGGCAGCCAGTATGGAAAACTGTGGAGGTTCCTTAAAATACTGAAAATAGAGTTGCCATATGATCATGTAGGACTTCCCTGGTGGCTCAGAGGGTAAAGTGTCTGTCTACAATGTGGGAGACCTGGGTTTGATCCCCAGGTCAGGAAGATGCCCTGGAGAAGGGAATGGCAATCCACTCCAGTACTATTGCCTGGAGAATCCCATGGACAGAGGAGCCTGGTAGGCTACAGTCTAGGGGATCACAAAGAGTCGGACACGACTGAGCAACTTTATTTTCACTTTCACTTTCTATGATCATGCAATCCCACTCTTGGGCATATATTGGAAAAAAGCTCTAATTTGAAAAAAAATGTACCCCAATATTTATTGCAACACTATTTATAATAGCCAAGATGTAGAAGTAACCATTGACAGATAAATGGATAAAGAATATATAAATGTAAATACATATATTATAAATTATAATGGGATACTACTTTGCCATAAAAACAAAATAATGCTGTTTGCAGCAACATGAATGGGCCTGGGGATTATGATACTAAGTGAGGTCAGACAAGACAAATATCATATGATATTATTTCTAGGTGGAACCTAAAAAAATGATACCAATGAACATACTGATAAAATAGAAACTGATTCAAGGATGCAGAAAACAAACATGATTATCAAAGAGAAAAATAGAGGAAAAGATAAAAATTGGAATTAGCAGATACAAAGTACCATATATGAAACAGATGACGAATAAGGCCTATGGAATAATATTCAATAATATTTAATACCTTATAATAACATTTAAAGGAAAAGAATCTTAAAAATAAGATATGCATGTGTGTGTGTGTGTGTGTGTGTGTGTGTGTGTGTGTGTGTGTAACAGTCACATTGCTTTATACACGAAGCATTGTAAATCAATGATACTTTAATAAAACTTTTATTATGTAATTAATTAAAAATATTACCTGAGCAAATATATTTAAATATGTTCAAATCTGGTATTTTAACATGTGTATAAAAGTTGAAAGAATACTCAAACTCATGTCCATTCATTCCGTGATGCCATCCAACCATCTCATCCTCTGTTGACCCTTTCTCCTCCTGCCCTCAATCTTTCCCAGCATCAGGGTCTTTTCAAATGAGTCAGCTTTTTGCATCAGATGGCCAAAGTATTGGAGCTTCAGCTTCAGCATCAGCCCTTCCAAAGAATGTTCAGGACTGATTTCCTTTAGGATGGACTGGTTGGATCTCCTTGAAGTTCAACGGACTCTCAAGAGTCTTCTCCAACACCACAGTTCAAAAGCATTAACTATTTGGTGTGCAGCTTTCTTTACAATCCATCTTTCACATCCATACATGACTACTGGAAAAAACCATAGCTTTGACTATACAGATCTTTGTTGCCAAAGCAATTCTTCTGCTTTTAATGTGCTGTCTAGGTTGGTCATAACTTTTCTTCCAAGGAGCAAACATTTTTTACTTTCATGGCTGCAGTCACCATCTACAGTGATTTTGGAGCCCAGAAAAATAAAGTGAGCTACTGTTTCCCCAACTATTTGCCATGAAATGATGGGACCGGATGCCATGATCTTAGTTTTCTGAATGTTGATTCTTAAGCCAACTTTTTCACTCTCCTCTTTCACTTTCATCAAGAGGCTCTTCAGTTCTTCTTTGCTTTCTGCCATAAGGATGATGTCATCTGCATGAGGTTACTGATATTTCAGCAACAGTGGGAGCACGGTGCTGGACAGGTGGCTATATGGCACTGGAGTGGACATGAGGACATAACTCATGTCCAAGGTTAGAGAAGCCCCAGCAAGATGGTAGGCACTGGAGCAGCGGCTACACAGTGCTGGAGTGACTCTTTAGAGATACCACATGCACCAGATCAAATTAGCCCAACAAGATGGTGGCACTAGAGTGATTTTGAGGAGTTACCCCACATCCAAGGTCAAAGAAGTATCCCCAACAAAAGGCTAAGAGGGGCAAATTCAAGTTTAGAATCAAACATTTTGAATCCCATCATGGCCAGAGATGGTCAGAGGGCTCAAACAAACCTTGTGTGCACCAGGACCTATCGAACCCACAGAGTTGAGACAGAACTGTGTTTGAGCATCTCTTGTGGAGGCACAAGACAGGAGTGGACTAGTATCTCCAAAGAGTTGCTCCAGCACTGCACAGACACCACTCCAGCGCCTACCATTTTGCTGGGCCTTTTTTGACTTTGGACATGAGGTATCTCCTCATGGCCTGTAGGTGCAGGAGCTCTGGATGCAGCAGACTTGGGTATGGCATAAGCCATCTTGGAGGAGGTCGCTATTAACCCCACTAGAGAGCTGCCAGAACTTACATAGGACTGGGAAATAGACTCTTGGAGGGCACAACAGAAAGTTGTGCACCAGGACCCAGGAAAAAGAACAGTGACCCCACAACAGACTTGCCTGTAGGTGTCCTGGAGCCTCTGGCTAAGGCGTGGCTCAGTGGTAATCTGCTGAGCGTTGAGGGCACTGACTGTAGCAGTACATGCCTGAGATCTTTTGAGGGAGGTCACCATTATCTACATTACCTCCACCATAGTTTGACCCCAAGGTGAATAGCAGAGAGGGAACACAGCTCCATTCATCAATAGAAAGCTGGATTAGAGACTACTGAGCATGGTCCCACCCATCAGAACAAGACCCAGCATCCCCCTCAGTCAGTCTCTTCTATCAGGAAGCCTCTTATTCTTCTTCATCAGAGGGCAGACAGACTAAAAACCACCATCACAGAAAACTAATTAATCTAATTACATGGAGTACAGCCTTGTCTAATTCAATCCAACTATGAGCCATTTTGTGCAGGGCCACCCAAGACTGACAGGTCATGGTGGAGAGTTCTAACAAAATATGGTCCACTGGAGAAGGGAATGGCAAACCACTTCAGTATTCCTGCCTTCAGAACTCCATGAACAGTATGAAAAACCAAAAATATAGGACACTGAAAGATCAACTCCACAGGCTGGTAGGTACCCAATATGCTACTGGAGAAATAACTCCAGAAAGAATGAAGAGATGGAGCCAAAGCAAAAACAACACCCAGCTGTGGATGATACTGGTGATAGAAGCTAAGTCCGATGCTGTGAAGAACAATAATGCCTAGGAACCTGGAATGTTAAGTCCATGAATCAAGGAAAATTTGAAGTAGTCAAACAGGAGATGGCAAGAGTGAACATTGACATTTTAGGAATCAGCAAACTAAAATGGACTGGAATGGGTGAATTTAACTCAGATGACCATTATATCTCCTACTGTGGGCAGGAATTCCTTAGAGGAAAAGGAATAGCCATCATAGTCAACAAAAGTGTCCAAAATGTGGTACTTCAAGGCAGTCTCAAAAAGACAGGGTGATCTCTGTTTGTCTCCAAGCCAAATCATTCAATATCATGGTAATCCAAGTCTATGCCCCAACCAGTAATGCTGAAGAAGTGAAGTTGAACAATTCTATGAACACCTACAAGACCTTATAGAATTAACACCCCCAAAAGATGTCCTTTTCATTATAGGGGACTGGAAGGCAAAAGTAGGAAGTCAAGAAACACCTGAAATAACAGGCAAATTTGGCCTTGGAATACAGAATGAAGCAGGGCAAAGGCTAATAGAGTTTTGCCAAGAAAATGCACTGGTCATAACAAACACCCTCTTCCAACAACACAAGAGAAGACTCTACACATGGACACCACCAGATGGTCAACACTGAAATCAGATTGATTGTATTCTTTGCAGCCAAAGATGGAGAAGCTCTACAAAGTCAGCAAAAATAAGACCAGAAACTGACTATGGCTCAGATCATGAATTCCTTAATGCCAAATTCAGACTTAAATTGAAGAAAGTGGAGAAAACCACTAGATTGGTATGACCTAGATTTTCAAATCCCTTATGGCTATACAGTGGAAGTGAGAAATAGATTAAAGGGATTAGATCTGATAGAGTGCCTGATAAACTATGGACAGTTCATGACATTGTACAGAGGACAGAGAGCAAGAACATCCCCAAGAATAATAAATGCAAAAAACAAAATAATTGTCAGAGTAAGAGTAGGCCATACAAATAGCTATGAAAAGAAGAGAAGTCAAAAGCAAAGGAGAAAAGGAACGATATATCCATTTGAATGCAAAGTTCCAAAGAATAGCAAGAAGAGATAAGAAAGCCTTCCCCAGTGATCAGTGCATAGAAATAGAGGAAAATAATAGAATAGGAAAGCCTAGAGATCTCTTCAAGAAAATTAGAGATACTAAGGGAATATTTCATGCAAAGATGGGCATGATAAAGGACAGAAATGGTATGGACCTAACTGAGGCAGAAGATATTAAGAAGAGATGCAAGAATACACAGAAGAACTGTACAAAAAAGATCTTCATGACCCAGATAACCACAATGGTATGGTCACTCACCTAGAGCCAGACATCCTGGAATGTGAAGTCAAGTGGGCCTTAGGAAGCATCACTATGAACAAAGTTAGTGGAAGTGATGGAATTAAAGTTGAGCTATTTCAAATACTAAAAGATGATGCTGTGAAATGCTACAATCAATATGCTAGCAAATTTGGAAAGCTCAACAGTGGCCATAAGACTGGAAAAGGTCAATTTTCATTCCAATCACAAAGAAAGGCAATGCCAAAGAATGCTCCAACTACTGCACAGTTGCACTCATCTCACACGCTAGCAAAGCAATGCTCAAAATTCTCCAAGTCAGGCTTCAATAGTATGTGAGCCATGAACTTCCAGATGTTCAAGCTGGTTTTAGAAAAGGCAGAGGAACAGAGATCAAATTGCCAACATCTGCTGGATCATCAAAAAAGCAAGAGAGTTCCAGAAAAACATCTATTTCTGCTTTATTGACTATGCCAAAGCCTTTAACTGTGTGGATCATAATAAACTGTGGAAAATTCTGGGAGAGATGGGAATACCAGACCACCTAACCTGCCTCTTGACAAACCTGTATGCAGGTCAAGAAGCAACAGTTAGAACTGGACATGAAAAAACAGACCGGTTCCAAATAGGAAAAAAAGTACATCAAGGCTGTATATTGTCACCCTGATTATTTAACTTATATGTAGAGTATATCATGAGAAATGCTGGAAGGAAGGAAGCAAAAGCTGGAATCATAGTTGCCAGGAGAAATATCAGTAACCTTAGATATGCAGATGACAACACCCTTATGGCAGAAAGTAAAGAGGAACTAAAAGCCTCTTGATGAAAATAAAAGAGGAGAGTGAAAAAGCTGGCTTAACACTCAACATTCAGAAAGCTAAGATCATGGCATCTGGTCCCATCACTTCATAGCAAATAGATGGATAAACATTGGGAACAATGGCAGACTTTATTTTTGGGGCCTCCAAAATCACTATAGATGGTGACTGCAGCCATGAAATAAAAAGATGCTTACTTCTTGGAAAAGTTATGACCATTCTAGACAGCATATTAAAATGCAGAGACATTACTTTGTCAACAAAGGTTTGTCTAGTCAAGGCTATGGTTTTTCCAGTGATCATGTATGGATATGAGAGTTGTATTATAAAGAGAGCCGTAGTATAAAGAGTTGGAGTATAAAGTGCACCAAAGAATTGATGCTTTCTTTTTAATTTAAATTTATTTATTTTAATTGGAGGCTAATTACTTTACAATACTGTATTGGTTTTGCATTACATCAAAATGAATCCGTCATGGGTGTACATGTGTTCCCAATCTGAACCCCACTCCCAGTTCCCTCTCCATACCATCCCTCCGGGTCATCCCAGTGCACCAGCCCCAAACATCCTGCACCCTGCATCGAACCTAGACTGGCGATTCGTTTCTTATATGATATTATACATGTTTCAATGCCATTCTCCCAAATCATCCCACCCTCTCCCTCTCCCAGAGTCCAAAAGACTGTTCTATACATCTGTGTCCCTTTTGCTGTCTTGCATACAGGGTTATTGTTAACATCTTTCTAAATTCCATATATATGTGTTCAGTTCAGTTTAGTTCAGTCACTCAGTTGTGTTCAACTCTCTGCAACCCCATGAATCACAGCACGCCAGGCCTCCCTGTCCATCACCAACTCCTGGCCTTCACTCAGACTCACGTCCATCGAGTCACTGATGCCATCCAGCCATCTCATCCTCTGTTGTCCCCTTCTTCTCCTGCCCCCAATCCCTCCCAGCATCAGAGTCTTTTCCAATGAGTCAACTCTTCACATGAGGTGGCCAAAGTACTGGAATTTCAGCTTTAGCATCATTCCTTCCAAAGTAATCCAAGGGCTGAGCTCCTTCAGAATGGACTGGTTGGATCTCCTTGCAGTCCAAGTATACTGTTGGTGTTTTTCTTTCTGGCTTACTTCACTCTCTATAATCGGCTCCAGTTTCATCCACCTCACTAGAACTGATTCAAATGTATTCTTTTTAATGGCTGAGTGGACATCAACCATTTTTAATGCTGATGGACATCTAAGTTGCTTCCATGTCCTGGCTATTATAAACAGTGCTGCGATGAACACTGGGATACATGTATCTCTTTCAGTTCTTGTTTCCTTGGTGTGTATGCCCAGCAGTGGGATTTCTGGGTCATAAGGCAGTTCTATTTCCAGTTTTTTAAGGAATCTCCACACTGTTCTCCATAGTGGCTGTACTAGTTTGCATTCCCACCAGCAGTGTAAGAGGGTTCCCTTTTCTCTACACCCTCTCCAGCATTTATTGCTTGTGGACTTTTGGATCACAGCCATTGTGATTGGTGTGAAATGGTACCTCATTGTGGTTTTGATTTACATTTCTCTGATAATGAGTGATGTTGAGCATCTTTAAATATCTGTTAGCAATCTGTATGTCTTCTTTGGAGAAATGTCTATTTAGTTCTTTGGCCCATTTTTTTGATTGGATCTTTTATTTTTTGGAATTGAGCTGCAGGAGTTGCTTGCATATTTTCTGAGATTAGTTGTTTGTCAGTTGCTTCATTTGATATTATTTTCTCCCATTCCAAAGATTGTCTTTTCACTTTGCTTATAGTTTCCTTTGTGTGCAGAAGCTTTTAATTAGGTTCCATTTGTTTATTTTTACTTTTATTTCCAGTATTCTGGGAGGTGGGTCATAGAGGATCCTACTGTGATTTATGTTGGAGAGGGTTTTGCCTATGTTCTCCTCTAGGAGTTTTATATTATCTGGTCTTACATTTAGATCTTTAATCCATTTCAAGTTTATTTTTGTGTATGGTGTTAGAAATTGTTCTAGTCTCATTCTTTTACAACTGGTTGACCAAGTTTCCTAGCACCACTTGTTAAAGAGATTGTCTTTAATCCATTGTATATTCTTGCCTCCTTTGTCAAAGATAAGGTGCCCATAGGGTATGGATTTATCTCTGGGCTTTCTATTTTGTTCCATTGATCTATATTTCTGTCTTTGTGCCAGTACCATACTGTCTTGATGACTGTGGCTTTGTAGTAGAGCCTGAAGTCAGGAAGGTTGATTCCTCCAGTTCCATTCTTCTTTCTCAAAATTGCTTTGGCTATTCGAGGTTTTTTGTTTTTCCATACAAACTGTGAAATTATTTGTTCTAGCTCTGTGGAAAATATCACTGGTAGCTTGATAAGGGAAATCCCTATCCAGAATTGCTGCTTTTGAACTGTTGTATTGGAGAAGATTCTTAAGAGTCCCTTGAACTGCAAGGAGATCCTGTCAGTCCATCCTAAAGGAAATCAGTCCTGCACGTTCATTGGAAAGATTGATGTTGAAGCTGAAACTCCAGTACCTTGGCCACCTGATGGGAAGAGCTGACTCATTTTAAAAGACCCTGATGCTGGAAAACATTGAAGACAGGAGGAGAAGGGGCAACAGAGTATGAGATGATTGGATGGCATCACCGACTCAATGGACATGAATTTGAGTAAACTCCGAGAATTGGTGATGGATAGGGAGGCCTGGAGTGCTGCAGTCTATTGGGTTGCAAGGAGTCATACACAACTGGGTGACCGAACTGCATTGAACTGAGCATGGCCCTGGCCATCAGAATAAGACCCACTTTCCCCCTCAGTCAGTCTCTTCCATTTGGAAACTTTCAGAAGCCTCTTACCCTTCTCCATCAGAGGGCTGACAGAATGAAAACCACAATCACCAGAAAACTACCAATCTGATCACATGGACCAAACTCTTGTCTTACTCAATGAAACTATCAGCCATGCCGTGTAGGGCCACCCACGACAGACAGGTCATAGAGGAGAGTTCTGACAAAATGTGGTTCACTGGATAAGGGAATGCAAACCACTTCAGTATTCTCACTTTGAAAACCCCATGAACAGTATGAATAGGCAAAAGATAAGGCACTGAAAGATGAACTCCCCCAGGTCAGTAAATGTCAAATATGCTACTGGAGATCAGCGGGGAAAGAACTCCAGAAACAATGAAGAGATGGAGCCAAAGAAAAACAACACCCAGTTGTCAATGTGACTGGTGATAGAAGTGAAGATCGATGATGTAAAGAGCAATATTGCATAGGAACCTGGAATGTTAAGTCCATGAATCAAAACAAATCTGAAGTGGTCAAACAGGAAATGGCAAGAGTGAACGTTGACATTTTAGGAATCAGCGAACTAAAATGGACTGGAATGGGTGAATTTAACTCAGATGACCATTATATCTACTACTGTGGGCAAGAATCCCTTAGAAGAAATGAAGTAGCCATCATATTCGACCAAAGAGTCTGAAATGCAGTACTTGGATGCAATCTTAAAAATGACAGAATGATCTCTGCTCAAAATATTAAGAGTTTCCAAAGAAATTGAACACAGGTGAATCTGAAGGATGAACAATGAAACAGGAGAGCAATTGATTGGGGAGAATGCAAGATTCAGGCACACCAAAGTACAGTATCAGAACATTTTGGCAGAAGACACTTAGAAATACTTTGTGTAAGAAGATTTAGTTAACCAGCATGACATCATCCACAAAGTGAAATTCACCCACTCTTATCCCCATTTACCACCATATTAGTATTGATGATCTGCCCAGAATATACTCTCTGTTGACAGTTTATCCTTCTTCAGCAGTATAGTAACTTAGTTGCTATAGTTTGTCTGAATAGCTAATGGCATAGATTAGAGTTCCAGAGCAAGGAAACTATGTTTGCTTTAATAAATGAATAGCCTGAAGAATTAAGAAAACATAATTTTCCCCAAGATTTGAGGGCAAACACTGCCTGTTTTCTTTAACTCCCCATCAACAGCAGAATCATCTTTCCTACCATATGTTGAGTGACAATTTAAGATTTTTACAAAATGAACTCTAAACATTCATATTTCCAGTTTCCATGTACAGCAACTGAAAAGCTAAATAAAGTCAAAGCTTTATAAGGCCAAGTGTTTAAGGGTTAGAATTTGAACCCAGGTAGGACTGAATGGGGTAAGCAGGGAAACAGGAGATGAAATAAAGCTCCAGTGCATCACTAAGTCTTCTTCAAGCTTTCCTTCCTTTCTCACTCCTTGAGGCAAGAAGTTCTAGTTACAAATGTCTGTAGGAGTTATGGAATATATTACCTCTCTTCTCTTGATTATTTTGATCTCTTTTCATCCTCTTAAATGTATGTTAAAGATACCTCATTGTCTTAGCCTTAGTCCTTATATTCTTTTGTCAGGAGGAGATTTCCCACTGGGTGCATTCAAATAAATGCCCTTATATCTTGGGACCCTCCTCCCTCTGGGAAGGAGAAAATTGAGAAGGCAGAGGAAATAATGGATCATCAAAGTAGATCCCAAAATAGGAAAAATTTGGAGAATCAGAATTAATGCATGCAAAAGTTGAGAAAAAACTTAGGGAATGTAGTGCTACATCTTTTATATTTCAAGAATTTGAATACGATAGTGTCAGTCTGGTGAGAGATAGACTATTAGTTTTAGGAAACACGTTTCTGAGTAGTTCTGTGGCCACTGGTACAGGCTACCAGATATGATCACTATCCTTAAGGATTGGTTTTAAATAGGTTAGCAATATTTACTGGAAAGATGAGAGTGCATTTCTGCATAGAAAAGAGAGCCCAGATGCTGTGCTAATCAGAGAGCAAGCAAAGGGAAAAGAGGATGACAATATTGTGATTTAATTGTCAGAGTTTACAAAAATGTTAAAAAGATTTTTAAAAATGAAGCTGTAACTCAGTCTTTTAACTAAGACAGTCTTTTAACTAAGATCATAAACCTGGTTTTACTGAATCTCAGATTGTTGATGTCTCATTAGAGAAAGAACTCAGTGATAGAGAAAGTCATAGGTAAGGAAAAGATTTATTTAGAGAAAAACAAACTCCATAGAAAGAGTATGGATCGTCTCAGAAGGTTAGAATAACCTTGAATATGGTGTGGTTATTTTTTATTATCTGGATAATCACATAAGGCTAATTAATGGGAGTATTATTCCAACTATTTGGAGGGAAAGGCATAGATTTCCAGGAATTAGGCCAATGCCCACTTTTTGGTCTTGGATGATTAGCCTTAGAATTGGAATAGTGCTGGTTAATGTGTCATGTTGTTTAGGCTAATGTATTACAGTAAGCATATGATGAGGTTTACGGTGAACTAGATGAATATTCCTCCATCTTGTACCTAATTGATTCTAACCAGTTTTCATCTATCATATGGCTATGTCATTCTTTTAAAGACTGTGCCCTGCTGTCTTCCTTCATATTAAAAAAAAAAGAATATGACATTAAAATAAAGGGAAAAAGATGATGAACACTCCATTAAATGTGTGAAACCCCTCTGATTAAGCAGAATTCTTCTTTTAATGAACTGTGTGGGTCCATGGGTCTTTTGCCATTCTGGGCTTCATTTTCCCTTAAAATGAAGGAATTAGGTAAGATGTATTATGAGGATCTTCCTAACTCAATTTATGACTTGAATATTTTATTTTTTATTTATCAGTTTTTGAGTTAGAGGATAATTGTTCTAAAATGTTTATATATCAGTTCAGTTCAGGTCAGTTCAGTTGCTCAGTCATGTCTGACTCTTTACATCTTATGGCCTACAGCATGCCAGGCTTCCAGGTCCATCACCAACTTCCAGAGCTCCAGAGCTTACTCAAACTCATGTCCATTGAGTCAGTGATGCCATCCAACTATCTCATTCTCTGTCATCCCCTTCTCCTCCCACCTTCAATCTTTCCCAGCATTGGGATCTTTTCCAAGGACTCATTACTTCACATCAGGTGGCTGAAATATTGGTGTTTCAGCTTCAGCATCAGTCTTTCCAATGAATATTCAAGACTGATTTCCTTTAATATGGACTGGTTGGATCTCTTTGCAGTCCAAGGGACTCTCAAGAGTCCTCTCCAACACCACAGTTCAAAAGCATCAATTCTTCAGCGCTCAGCTTTATTTATAGTCCAACTCTCACATCCATATGTGACTACTGGAGAAAATATAGCTTTGACTAGATGGACCTTTGTTGGCAAAGTAATGTCTGCTTTTTAATATGCTGTCTAAGTTGGTCATAGCTTCTCTTCCAAGGAGCAAGTGTCTTTTAATTTCATGGCTGCAGTCACCATCTACAGTGATTTTGGAGTTAAAAAAAAAAGTTTGTCACTGTTACCACAGTTTCCCCTTCTATTTGTCATGAAGTGATGGGGCCGGATGCCATGATCTTTGTTTTCTGAATGTTGAGTTTTAAGCCAACTTTTAACTCTCCTCTTTCACTTTCATCAAGAGGCTCTTTAAGTCTTCTTTGCTTTCTGCCATAAGAGTGGTGTCATCTGCGTAACTGAGGTTATTGACATTTCTCCCAGCAGTCTTGATTCCAGCTTGTGCTTCATCCAGCCCGGCATTTCTCATGATGTACTCTGCATATAAGTTAAATAAGTAGAGTGACAATATACAGCCTTGATGTACTCCTTTCCCTATTTAGAACCAGTCAGTTGTTCCATGTCCAGTTCTAACTGTTGTTTCCTGACCTGTAGACAGATTTCTCAGGAGACAGGTTTGTGTGTCTGGTAGTCCCATCTCTTTCAGAATTTTCCACAGTTTATTGTGATCCACACAGTCAAAGGCTTTGGCATAGTCAATAAAGCAGAAACAGATTTTTTTTTCCTGGAACTCTATTGCTTTTTCAATGATCCAGCAGATGTTGGCAATTTGATCTCTGGTTTCTCTGCACTTTCCAAGTCCTGCTTAAACATCTGGAAGTTCACAGTTCACAAACTGTTGAAGCCTGGCTTGGAGAATTTTGAGCATTGTTTTGCTAGCATGTAAGATGAATGCAATTGTATGGTAATTTGAGCATTCTTTGGCATTGTCTTTCTTTGGAAATGGGATGAAAATTGACCTTTTCCAGTCCTGTGGCCACTGCTGAGTTCTCCAAATTTGCTAGCATATTGAGTGTAGCACTTTCACAGCATCATCTTTTAGGATTTGAAATAGGTCAACTTGAATTCCATCATCTCCACTAGCTTTGTTTTTGAGATCACTACTTTCTTTGTAATGATGTTTCCAAGGCAAACCATTCAATATCATGGTAATCCAAGTCAATGCCTCAACCAGTAAAGCTGAAGAAGCTGAAGTTGAATGGTTCTATGAAGAGCTACAAGAACTTCTAGAACTAACATGCAGGTCATTATAGGGGACTTGAATGCAAAAGGAGGAAGTCAAGAGTTACCCTGAAGTGAAGTCACACAGTCATGTCCAACTCTTTGTGACTCCATAGACTGCAGCCTGCCAGGCTCCTCTGTCCATGGGATTTTCCAGGCAATAGTACTGGAGTGGATTGCCATTTCTTTCTCCAGGGGATCTTCCCAACCCAGGGCTCGAACCCAGGTCTCCCACATTGTAGACAGATGCTTTACCATCTGAACCACCAGGGAACAAAGTTGGCCTTGGAGTACAAAATGAAGCAGGTCAATGGCTAACAGAGTTTTGCCAAGAGAACACACTGGTCACAGCACACACCCTCTTCCAACAACACAAGAGAGAATTCTACACATGGACATCACTAGATGTTCAATACAAATATTAGATTGATTACATTCTTTGCAGCCAAAGATGGAGAAGCTCTCTACAGTCAGCAAAAACAGGACCGGGAGCAGAATGACTCAGATAATGAACTCCTTATTGCAAAATTCGTACATAAATTGAAGAAAGTAGGGAAAACTACTAGACCATTCATTCAGGTATGACCTAAATCAAATCCCTTATGATTATACAGTGGAAGTGACAAATAGATTCACAGGATTAAGTCTGATAGACAGAGTGCATGAAGAACTATGGACACAGGTTTGTGACATTGTACAGGAGGCAGTGATCAAGACCATCTCCAAGAAAAAGAAAGGCAAAATGGTTGTGTGACTAGACAGCACAAATAGCAGAGGTGAAAATAAAATATATACCCATTTGAATGCAGAGTTCCAAAATATAGCAAGGGGAGTTAAGAAAACCTTCCTCAGTGATCAATGCAAAGAAATAGAGGAAAACAATAGAATGGGGAATACTAGAGATCTCTTCAAGAAAATTAGAGATACCAAGGGAACATTTCATGCAAAGATGGACACAATAAAGGACAGAAATTGTATGGACCCAACAGAAGCACAAGATATTAAGAAGAGATGGCAAGAGTATACAGAAGAACCATACAAAAAGATCTTCGTGACCCAGATAACCACAATAATGTGATTACTCATCTAGAGCTAGACATCCCAGAATGCAAAATCAAGTGAATCTTTGGAAGGATCACTACACACAGAAGTGTTCCTTACATAACCAATGAGTTGATTGGGGTTAAGATGGAGACACACATTGATAAGTTCCTGAAAAAGTTTTAAAAAATTAGGACCAAATTAAATATTAATGTAAAGAATATTTGATATGTGTTGAAACTTAAAACATTAGGTACTATGCTAGAAACAATACAACAGCCTTATGAAATGGGCATTATTATTATTTATTTATTTATTTCCTAGTGTTCAGATAAGGAAACAGTTTTTGAGAGCACCGAGATCTTAGCGCAAACACTCAAGAACAAGTCTTGAGTCCAAGTCCCATGATCTCAACAGTTGTGTTCTATTTCTATGTAGTAGCCAGTAGAAAACTATATGCACTGAGAAAGCCTGGGCTGTGGTCTGATAATATCAGTTCTTAATACTGGATGAGCAGGTACAGCCTCAGATACTGTCATCATATCAGATACAGTCACATGAAGCAGGTAATTCACCAAGAGATTAAGTACTTTGCTCTGGGTCAAACATCCAGTTAAATTACCCAACAATTAGAATGCAAGTTAAAGGTGCATGGACCTATAAACTGGGCTGTTTTCCAAACCTAAAAGTCACTGAACTACAAACTCAGCAATGGCCACCTTTCAACAGTGATGGGGTCACAAGAGCAAACTAGCTGATGCAGTATTGAATTTTTAATCATTGGAGACCTAACCACCATCTATATATTTTTATTCTTTTCTTTCGTTCTTAAACTTTGAGAGAAATGGATACTATTATTCAAATTGCAAAAATAAAGCATAAATATGCTGGGCACACACTGCTCTTTCCATCATATCCCAAGCAAACCCCAAAAGAAAATAACAATTTGGAGATTATAGACTGTAATAATAAGTCACAAAAGTCCTGGAATACACTAAATCAAATATTTTATTTTTCAGATGAGAAAGCTGCGAACTTCCATGAAATGCTCATTCACTCCCAACTAGTTACTAAATACTCAATGTGCACTTAAGAAAGATGTTTGGTCTAGATCTTCAGGTGTTTCATCTGTAAAAGAGGGATAGTAATAAAGCCAATACATGAGGTACCACCTTACACCAGTCAGAATAGAAGTTATTAAAAATCTGCAAATAATAAATGCTGAAGCGGATGTGGAGAAAAGGGAACACTTGTGCACCAGTGATGGGAATGTGGTGCTGGTTTAGTTGCCAAGTTATGTCCAACTCTTATTACCCCATAGGCTGTAGCCCCTCAGGCTCCTCTATTCTTGAAAATTTCAGGGCAAGAATACTGGAGTGAGTAGCCATTTCCTTCTCCAGAGGATCTTCCTGACCGAGGAATCAAACGCAGGTCTCCTGCATTGGAGGCAGTCTCCTGAATTGGAGGCAGTCTCCTGAATTAAAGGCAGATTCTTTACCAGCTGAGCCATCAGGGAAATGAGAATGTAAATTGGTGCAGTCATTTTGGAAAACAGTATGGAGTTTCCTCAAAATACTAAAAATAAGAGTTGCCACATGACCCAGTAATCCCACTCGTGGTATATATTCAGACAAAACTATAACTCAGAAAGATACATGTGCTTATATATTCATAGCAGCACTTTTCACAAAGCCAAGACATGGAAACAACCTAAATATCCATTAGCAGATAAATGGATAAATATATGGTTCATATATACAATGGAACACAGCATGTGTGCTCAGTCATGTCTGACCCTTTGCAACCCCATCAACTGTAGCCCACCAGGCTCCTCTGTCCATGGGATTTCCCAGGCAATAATACTGGAGTGGCTTACCATTTCCTACTCCAGGGGACAATGGAATACTACTCAGCCATAAAAAAATAAACAATGCTATTTGCAGCAAAATCGATGGATGTAGAGATTATCATATTAAGTGAAGTCAGAAGGAGAAAGAAAAATACCATATGAAGTCACTTAAATGTAGAATCTAAAATATTGCACAGATGAACCTATCTACAAAAGAGAATCAGACTCACAGACATACAGAACAGACTTGTTACCAAGGAGGATGGGGTTGGAGGAGGAGTGGAGTGGGAGTTTGGGATTAGCAGATCAAAATTATTATAAACAACAAGAATTATGGATATATTAACAACATGTTGATATTATAAATAACATATTATGTATAAACAACAAGATCGTACTGTATAGCCCAGGGAGCTATGTTCAATATCCATATATATACATATACTAAAGTAACTGAGCATAAGCATGTATATATACATAAACATTTCCAACTGTTTGAAACTGTAGTCCACTGGGTTCCTCTGTCCATGAAATTCTCTAGGCAAGGATACTGGAGTGGGTTGCCAAGCCCTCCTCCAGGGGATATTCCCAACCCAGAGGTTGAACCTGAGTCTCCTGTCCCTCTTGTACTGCAGGAGGATTCTTTACTGCTGAGCCACTGGTGAAGACCATATCTAATTTATATCTGATTACATATATATAGTTCATCACAAGAGAAAATTATACATATATATATATATATATATTTATATGTATATATATAAATCACTCTGGTGTGTAGCAGAAATTAATACAACATTGTAAATGAACTATGGGGCTTCCCTGATGGCTCAAATGGTAAAGAGTCTGCCTGAAATGTGAGAGATCTGGGTTCAGTCCCTAAGTTGGGAAGATCCCCTGAAGAAGGAAATGGCAACCCACTCCAGTATTCTTGTCTGGAGAATTCCATGGACAGAGGAGGCTGTTGAGTTACAGTCCATGGGGGTCTCAAAGAGTTGGACACGACTGAGAAACTATCATACACACACACACACACACACACAAATGAACTATGCTTCAATAAAATAAATTTTAAAAAATAATAGAGCCTACAGTTAGAGTTGAAACTAAGAATTAAATGAAAGAATGAGCAGAAATAATCAAAGAGCATCTGGCCCAGAGTTTAATCTCATCTCTGTGAAGCTTCCCATGACTACTTAAGCCTACATGGGATTGCCTTTGGCTACTTATTACTCTAGAAAAACTTTTCATTGAATTATGACTCTATAAATGGTTTACTTATGTACAACTGGCTCCCAATTTTAAGTTTGCTGCAGCATATACACTAAAATTTCTCCAGTATTTTCCACATACCCCACAGTGTCAACTTCAATTCTCAGGTCACTGAAGGCATCCACAGTTAACTTTAATTTAAATAATTAACTTTTAAAATAATGTAATCAACTTAGACCATTTGTGTATTTTAAGAAGTAAATATGGTTATTATCTTAGAATTAATATAATAATTTTCTACCCTGATTACCTCTTCCCCTGATTTTAACTGCCCTCCACCCTCACCCCCAAAAAAAGACTTGAATCCATTTCAGTTTTTTCTTCTGATTGTTGTTGTTTAGTCACTGATTTGTGACCCCCATGGACAGCCCATGAGCTCCTCTGCCCATGGGATTTCCCAGGCAGGAATACTGGAGTGGGTTGCCATTTCCTTCCCCCAGGGTATCTTAGCAATCCAGAGTTTGAACCCATGTCTCCTGTATTCAGGTGGATATTTTATCACTGAGCCACCAGGCATCCTTTTCTTCTGGTACTATTATCTATTTTTCTAAATAATATGCTCATGCTACTAACTTTTGACTTTTCAATTTTCAATATCACTAAGAATTGACTTATATACCCTCTACCATCCACACAGAACAATGAATGCATAATCATTTGCATTAATATTCAGTGTTTATATCATTGTGACTATGCATATATTAGCCAACCTGGGCCAATTAATGTACAACAATTGCATTTATTCTCTTACAAATATTTATTTCTTTATATTTTCACCTGCTTCATTGGTCATATGGCCTATCATAAGCTTAGCATTAAACTGCCTGACATGTGAATGTCCTTTCAATCTGCTGAAATGCATCAGGTCTGTGGTTTCCTTTTATCCTTTATTCTAAAGACTTTGATCTGCCTGTTCCTACCATTAATTCAGTTCTCCAGGCCCATTACTGAGCTATCCTCCTGGGGTTTCTCTTCACCATCATCCAGGAAATTCATTACTCTATGTTTTATTTTACATTTTATTCCCTTTGCTTGGATACCATGTCTTTCTGCTCTTTGACTATTTCTCTTATTTGGGAGAGTGTATCTTGAGAAAAACAGATGAGGAAAATGAAAATTTTTAGACCTTCATTATATGTAAAGTCCTAGCTCTTCTCTTTACCTGATTGCTAGGCAGAATTTGTAGCTTGAAAATATTTTCTTTTAGAATTTTGAAGGCAATACTTCACAGCAATTTTAGCTTTGGATAGAGGGACTGGAAAATCTTATGTCATTTCAATTCCTTATATAACATAAGATGACTGCTTTCTAAGACTTTGAGGGTTTTCCTTTTGTTGCTGTTCTGGAATTCCATGATGACACTGCCATTTTTTAGTATTTTTCTGTTCATTGTGTTTGCACACAGCAAAGCCCTCTAGGCTGTGGTTTAAAAGCTCAAGCATTCTTTGATAAATTTCTCTTTTCTGATGTATCTGTCTGTCTATGTGGAACAAATGATTTGGGGAATCTAGGTCTGATTCTCCCTCTCTCTCTCTCTCTCTTTTTTTGTCTATTCCTCCATCATTTTAACTCTTCTTCCAGGACATTATTTTACACATTGTTGATTGTGTTTCTCCACTTGGATAGCTTCTGATATCATAATTTTGCTTTCCAAGAGCCCTTTTGCATTCTTTTAATGTTTTATTTATTGTAGTATCATTCTTCCCCCATCTTTTTCATCAAAGTTAATTATATTACAAATACTAGTCTACACAAGTTTGAGCAAACTTACATTATTTAAACTAGATTTTCTCAAACATATATTTGTGATTCAGGTGTGAACAATGCTCCTCCCCTGAGGTATTAGCCTAAATCAGTAGGACTGAGGGGACAGTAAACTAACAACCTCACTTCCCTTCCTGGGTTGACTTCTTTGTCCTGTCCTCCCAAAAAGCTGTTAACCACACTTCATCACGTCATCAGCTGACTTTGTCACATATTATTGAAATAAAACAATACACATGAATATTTGTCAGTCTTTTCTCTACCAGGTTTATTTTATGAACTGAATTTTGTCTCCTGCAAATTCATATGTTGAGACCCTGTTCTTCAGTGTGACTCATTTGGAGAAAGGGTCTTCATAGAGGCAAGTAAGATTAAATCAAGTCATGTGGGTAGTTCCTTAATCCAACAGGACTGGTGTCCCTTTAAGAAGAGAAACAGATAGAAGAGAAAGAATCCTCTCTCTCTCTCTCTCTCTCTCTCTCGTATAAATAAACACAAAGAGGAAGAGGTGAGGAGGTGGCTGGGAGGTAGTGAACCAGGAAGAAAACTCACACCAACACCAAACCCAACAGCACCTTGTTCTTGGACTTTAAGCTTCCAGAACTGATGAGAAAATAATTTGTTGTTGTTGTTGTTTTAAGCCATCCAGTCTGTAGTATTTTGTTATGGCAGCCTTAGTGGACTAAAGCAGTTGTCTCAAAATCAAATCAAACTTGTACAAGTTACTTTAATGACTGTTCTATACTGGGTCCAATACCCACTTTGATGAATACAATCATTAATTTCTAGGAAACATCAGCTTAGAGATAAAGTGAAAGCATCCATTCTGTATACCTGGTGTAAAACTTTATGACTTCCTGGGGATCTTAGATAACTGAAATTCTAGAGATACTTCAGATCCCAGAATCTCATTTTAAAAATTTAAATGTCCAGTATTAGTTATTAACCAAACCTTTACTAGATTGAAACTTAGAAACCTTTTCCAAGAAGGAGTTGGTGCTTCTGCATGCCTTTTGTTGATTGAATACCCAACCCTTGAAGAACTCACCAGCTGATGTTCCCAAATCCAGTAAAGTGGGGCAAGATGAAGGACTGAAATATGTTGTTGTACTCACTACATGCCTTCACCTGAAGAAGAAATTAGGAATGGATTGGGATTGTTTAAGCTTATTTGGATTTATGTGTCTTCGGTGCTGGTGGTACTGTACAGATTTTATATATTGTGAAATGATTACTAAAGTCAAATTAATTAATCCATTTACAAAAAGTACAAATGGTGAAGTATAACATTTTTCCTTCATAAGTATAAAATTCAAATCATACATGACGTTATTCATATATGCATTGTATTATTGAAATAGAATCGGTATGCCTTTCTTGTACTGTATTTTTCATTTTGCCTTTTATTTATTTTTCTAATTTTTATTCATATGATTATATATACTAAGTTATTTTTTTCCATTAAATATATTTTTTTAAATTATGGAGGTAAGATAGCACATTTACAAGAGACTTGGAAAATGCATAACAAAGTTACATATAGTTCTACTATTTATTACAATTATTTTTAAGTAGATAAGATTTTTAGTTGGAGATTCAATATCAAGTCCTCAAAAATTAATAAAATGTATATATAGAAAATTAGAAGAATATAGTACACCTAAAAACACCATGAACCTATTCAACATAATTAAGATTTATATAATTTTCATACAATGAGAAGGCAATGGCACCCCCACTCCAATACTCTTGCCTGGAAAATCCCATGGGTGGAGAAGCCTGGGGGGCTGGAAGTCCATGGGGTCATGAAGAGTCAGACATGACTGAGTGACTTCACTTTCACTTTTCACTTTCATGCACTGGAGAAGGCAATGGCAACCCACTCCAGTGTTCTTGTCTGGAGAATCCCAGGCAGCCTGGTGGGCTGCTGTCTATGGGGTCGTACAGAGTCGGACATGACTCAAGCAACTTAGCAGCATAATAAATTATATAATAAAATATATTCAGGATAATAAATTATATTCATGTTCATATAAACTATAAACCAGGAGACACTGGAGCACATCCAGGACATACATTAGTTAGCTCAGTGTGTGCTCAGTCGTGTCTGACTCTTTATGATCTCATGGGCTGTAGCTTGCCAGTCTCCTCTCTCCATGGGATTATCCTGGCGAGAATACTGGAGTGGTTATCATTTCCACCTCCCAGACAAAGTTCTTTATAATAACGATTTTACTAATCATCTTTCCTTTCTTTTTATTGATATTATTATTTTTTATTGAATTATTAATACTGAAAATAATTTTGTCTAATAAAAGAGATTGGCTAAAAATGACTTGTTGTGGTTATAAAATATGCTAGTTGTGCCACTGGGGGAAGTATAACATCTTCCCTGACTTAACATAGGGATCCAGAAATACCTACAGCAGAGCAGCTTATGAAGGCATCCTGTTTTCTGTCCACTTTGAGGACTAGCCTTGCCCCTCCTCTGCTGTCCTCTTCACAGAAGCTTATTCCATCCGTGGCATTTCCCACAGAAGCTCCCCTTGTGTCTTTATACTGTTGGTTATACAGTTTCCTGTACTTAGCATTTCTGTTCCCAATGTACCTCCTTTGTGAATTCTTAAAACTCATAAGGATTAGAGGTAGTTTTGTCTTCTTAATGACAACTTTCTTGCCACTGCTCCAAAAATATGGTTCAGTGCAATCTCTGAGCTTCACTGCACACCATCAATTCTTCTCTATTGACACCTCTATAAGTTACTCCTTTATTTGTGAAATATTTCAAATATATCCTGAGATTACATTGATTGCAATCTTACAAAGAAATAGCAAATTATCATGCACCAATCAATAAGATTTAACAAATGGTAACACTTTACCATTAACACTTTTAAAAATGCATGTTCCTTGGAAGAAATGCTATGACAAACCTAGACAGCATATTAAAAGTAAAGACATCCCTTTGGAGACAAAGGTCCCTAAAGTCAAAACTATGGTTTTCCCCTGTCCTTCACTATCTGCCAGGGTTTGCTCAAATTCATGCCCATTGAATCAGTGATGCTAATTAGTTCATCCTCTGCTACCCTCTTCTCCTTTTGCCTTCATTCTTTCCCAGCATCAGAATCTTTTCCAATGATTCGGCTCTTTGCATCAAATGGTCAAAGTATTATAATTTCAGCTTCAGCATCAGTCTTTCCAATGAATATTCAGGGTTGATTTCCTTTAGGATTGATTGGTTTGATCTCTTTGCAGGCCAAGTGAATCTCAAGAGTCTTTTCCAGGACCACAATTTAAAGGCATCAGTTCTTCAGTGCTCAGCCTTTTTATGTTCCAACTCTCTGTACTCAACTATTGGAAAAACCATAGTTTTGACTATGTAGACCTTTGTTGGCAAAGTGATGTCTCTGCTTTTTAATATGCTGTCTAAGTTTATCATAGCTTCCCTTCCAAGGAGCAAGTGTTTTTTAATTTCATGGCTGCAGTCTTGGAAATATCTAAAAATTCAAGCTCAGAAATTCTACAAGATGCATGTATAATGGAGACAAATAATTTTGTTGAAAATCCTTTTCTAAGAATGTTTCTAACAAAGAGAACCTGTCCACCCTAAATAGCCCCTTATGAAGAACTATTTTTCCCTTCTCAAGTGTATTACTATTAGATGTTTATCTCAATGAGATTAAAATAATGGAAAAGAGCTCATTGTTATTCTGACTGCTCTGTTCTGCATGGATAGACTTCTATGAATAAGAACCCTTGAAAAATATATTGTGGACAGAACAATTTCAGAAAAGACAAGAACAGTATCAAAAACTGACAAATATTTCACTAAAAAGATACCTTCTACCAGCATATAGTGTCTTATGCTCGAAAATTTCCACTGCACAAATCTCCCATCACTTGTAATAGCAACTGAAGATATTTGATCAAAATGTATTGATCACCTTTGATCTTCAGATAATTGTGGTTCATGCTAAGGATACAGAAAGAAAAACAACATTTTGGAACAGGTTATCTGTCCTCAAAAAGTCATAATGAATTAATTACAATTGAACCTACGACTTCTGCATTTACTGTATTTATAACTTCTGTGTTTACTGTTTTCCAAACACATTCTGAACATACTGCTTGTTGAATCTCTTTATTCTTTGCTAGACTGATTATGTGTACATTTTCTACTCACATTTCAAGAAAAATAAGGTGAAAGATGTCACTAACCAAATTTATGCAGGATACTTTTAGGTGCTAGATTAAACTAAGGACCACTTTCAATGCTAGTATACATAAAATGAGTGATATACAATAATTGACAAGGACCCTAAATATATCATTTTAATTCAGACACAGGAGGCATGACCTTTGTTTTTGGAGGAGTAAGAAAAGTATTTCTTTAAGGAAAGAAAGAGCTTGAACCAGCCCTTGAAAGATGGTTAGGTGGCATTCAGATGAACACTAAGAAACTTTAGCAAAGGCTAAAGTTTCAACGGAAAGACAGAGAACAATACTAAGGAAGTAGTTTCCTATGTAATATATTACCTGGTGGAAAGATAAATTGGAAAAAAGTAATATAAACAACTTACCTAGTATCACATTTGAAAAATGAGTGAGAAAAATATATGTATATTATTCAAATGAGTCTGTAGGTTCTTTATGGAGTCTTTACAGACTTCTTAAAAACATGTATTTGTGTATATCAAAAGTGATAGTTTATGGGAAACAAAACGGTGACATGCCGGAAGGGGACATATTCAAGCTACAACAAACTGTAGCTCTCAGAATGATTGTTGTGCACACAGAGGGAGAGATTCTTCCCTCACTTGATCAGAAGCTGGAAAGATGTTGCCTGAGGGCTGCATCCATGCTGGGATTTAAAGAAGTGTTTAAAAGTGACTAAGACAAAACTGTGGAGAAGAATAGGTTAAAGGAGACCAGAGAGATGAAGAAAAAGATTAACATTTGTCCCAGAATATGTACATTTAAAAACAGACTTGGTGATCCTGGGCTTGGTTGCTAAGTCATGTTCAACTCTTGTTATGCCATGGACCGTAGCCAGCCAGGCTCCTCTGTCCATTGGATTTCCCAGGCAAGAATACTGGAGTGAGCTGCCATTTCCTTCTCCAGGGGATCTTCCCCACCCAAGCATTGAACCCAGGTCTCCTGAACTGCAGTCTCTTGTGTGCAGTCTCCTGAATTGCAGCAGATTCTTTATCAACTGAGCCACCAGGGAAACCAGTCTTGTTGTTGCTGTTTACTTACTAAGTCATGTCTGATTCTTTTGCAGTCCTAAACTGTGTCCTGCTAGACTTCTCTGTTCTTGGGATTTCCTGGGCAAGAATACTGGAGTGGATTGCCATTTATTTCTCCAGAGCATCTTCCCAACCTAGGGATTGAAGCTGCATCTCCTGCATTACAAGTGGATTCTTTGACAGCGACAACAATTTTTTGTTGCATGAGTCTTTTGCTTAAGCCAACATGGGCTGTTTTTTTCTTGTACATCTGCAACTAAAATATCCCTGTTACACCATCTTACATGTGGCATTAGGTAACACATAGAATCAAGCTCTAAACACAATCAAGTTAACCAACACATTCTTTTTCAGTTAATCAGTTCTTTTGACTCACCAGAGAAACTAGTTTAGTCTTACCTTATATATATATACAGCTGAAATATAGAGATGAGAAGTTTATTGGCCTGGCTTCAAAGGGCTCATAATCTAGTAGAAAGTTCTCTGTTCAAGCAGTTATAATACTGGGTGATAACTGTTACAATTTTCCCCCAAATTGTTTAGTCAGTGTTACTAGAGCCTGGGGCATCTAGATCTGTTGTGAAAAGTGAGGAAGGCTTCAGATGGGAGAAACTGCCTAAAATGCAGTTTAAAGCATTCTGCTATGTAATTCTTACTCTCCATTTTACAATATTTGCCTCAAGTAGCATTAATTTTTGAGGGAATATAGAGTTGTATTTTTCTTACCAAACCTTCTTCTGAGCAATAGTATTTGAACTCACTTCAATGAAACAGTATTGTTTGAAAATCTTTGGTGGTAATAAAACACCCCAGCTCCAGGTATCAAGTTTGAGGTATTGATTTGACAGGCAGTGGGACTGTTGCTGAAAAGTTTCATAAGCTGCAATCTGACCAGCTTCAACAGAGGTCAACAACATGTGCTTTGTGGTTTTGGAAAAAGGGTCACATCTTTGACATTTAAATAGAACTTTCTTGGAAAATATATATTTCTCTGTACCTCTCAAAGACAAGGGGGAGAGTAATGTGTCTGTTCTCTGGTCAGATGATCTCTCAGCTAAAGTTATATTTTGAAGGCCAGGAAGACCAATGTCAGGTCACACTCAGACTGTGGCATGGCCTGTAGCCTTCCAAGTCCAGACAGCAAGAACTCTAGAATCCTGCCTATCTATCCTTTTGTAATGGTTTCTTGAAAACTCAAACATAAAATGTACAACTAGAGCAAGAACCACACAGGGTGCTTGGAAGCCTACAGTCTCTCTATTTTTTAAATTCCCATTTAATTTTTTCCAACATTATATTATGAAAACTTTCAAAGATAACACAAAATTGAATACATTTTATACTAAACACCTCTAGATTTTACTGTTAACATTTTACTATGCTTGTTTTAATCATATGATGTCTTTCTATCCATCCCTATCTTCAGCTATTAGAACATCATTTTGGTGTGTTTCCAAGTGAATTAAATAGATACACATAATAAATGCTCTAACATGTATATAATTATAATATACTATGTATATTATTTTGTTAATAGTGCTTTTCCCTTTTGAAGTAATGTTTACAAATGACAAACTGCATATATTGTTATTTTTTGACAAAAGCATACACTATAAAAACAAACCCCCTGTAAATAAACTAAACTTTACACCCACCTAGGAACATTTCTTCATAATCTATCAGTCATTTCCCACCACCATAATCACTGCCCCCACAAATAATTGCAACACTGATTTTTTTTTTTTTAGTCAAACGTAAGAAGAATGTGTGTATTTCAGGATTTTGTGTAAATAGAATCATATAATATGGAATTTTTACATATAAAGTTTCCTTTATTTAGCATAATATTTTTGAGATTCATGCATGTTATACATAGTTCTTTCCTTTATACCTTCTTTTGTGAGATGTCAATATATTTTGCTTAATTTTTCTTTTTTGGTTAGTTGCTTTTTGTTAATAGAGTATACAATTTCTTTATATACCTGACTACCAGTCTTAACTTTTGATTAATATAGTTCATATTTTGTGACTATAGTAGATATGTAATGTACTCCTGAGGTCATACATATGCACTAATCAACTTAGGTGTTAGTGATAATTGCTTATCATTTGTGTTCTCTAGACCCCCCAATTATTTCCTCCATAGGAGAGGCATTTTTCTCTATTTGGTTCCCTGAAGTATCCCAGGAGATGAAACCAGTGATGAGCACATAGCAGATGCTCAATGCAGTAAATTAAGTACTTAGAAAAAAATCACTGGATAAAGAAATATAGAAAAATAAATAGATAGATCAATAGAAATAGAACAGATCAGTGGTTACCAGAAATGAGGTGTGAGGAAGTGGAAGAAATGGATGAAGCAGGTCAAAAGGTAAATCAATAAACATAAACAAGATAAAAATAACAAAATAAAAAGAGAGTCCACAGATTTTGATAACTCTTTGCGGAATATGAAGTAATACCAGAAAGAAATATTAACTGGAAATAACAAGATGGAGTATTGCAAAACCACACCTAAGGGAAGAGAAAAAGATACTTCCCATACCACTTCTTTAAGGTACTAGAAGGGTGATTATCTAGTAGAATTTAGATTAAGACCAAGAATGTTGCCTTTGTTCAAAGTCTTTCCTATTAGAAATATTTTAAAAATTAGAATCCTTAGTAAGCTCATCAACTTTTGTAGTAAATTTAAAAGAAAGAAAGAAAAGGGGGAAAAAGCAAGGACAGTCTTTTCTAGTATAAGAAGAAGCTGGACCTCACATACACTGTTGAGGGAATGTGAAATGAGACAGCCCAGTCACTCTGGGGGAAAAAATGATGTTTCTTAACATGAAACAAAATAAAACCCTCAAACAAACAAACAAAAATACAAATCATGTAGCTATCATATAACCCAGTAATTGTATTTTGGGGCTTTAAACCCAAAGAAACAGATTAACATTTCCATGAAAACCTGTGCACAAATATATATGTGTGTGCTTAGTTGCTCAGTCATGTCCAACTCTTTGCGACCCCATGAACTGGTAGCCCGCCAGGCTCTTCTGTTCATGAGGATTCACCAGGCAAGAATACTGAAGTGAGTTGCCATTTCCTCCTCCAGGGGATCTTCCTGACCCAGGGATCAAACCCAGGTCTCTCTCATTGCAGGCAGATTCTTTACGGTCTGAACCACCAGAGAAGCCCACAAATAGCAGCTTTATTTGTAATGTTCAACTGCTAGAAAAATCCAGGTGTTCATCAATGAGTGAATGGGTAGACATGTAATAAAGTCATACTGTGAAATACTACTCAGTAATAAGAAGGAATAAATTATTGACACAAGCAACAACTTGTATGAATTTCCAGAGAATTATGCTGAGTAGAAAAGTTCACTTGTATAATATTCTTCAAATAACAAAGCTGTAGAAATGGAGAATGGGCTTCTCAGGTGGCAGAGGGGTAAAGAATCTGGCTGTCAATGCTGGCGATGCAAGAGGCATGGGTTTGCCCCATGAGTTGGGAAGATCCTCTGGAGGAGGCAATGACAACCTGTTCCAGAATTCTTGCCTGGAAAATTCCATAGACAGAGGATCCTTGTGGGCTACAGTCTACAGGGTTGCAGAATCGAACATGACTGAGCAACTGAGCACACACAGCACACAGAAATGAATAACAAATCAGTAGTAGTTGATGGTTATGGAAGAAGTGAGAGTGAGATTTAGGTAGGTATGGATTTAAAAGGGAAACATGATGAACCCTCATGATGGATCTGCTCAGTACAGTGCTGCATCAAGTTCAGTTTCTGGAGAGTGTTGTCTTGTTGTGGTTTTGATATTACCTTTGGGGGAAACTGGATAAAAGGCAAATTGTATCTCTCTATTATTTCTTACGGTTGTGTGTGAACCTTCAGTTATTTTGTAAAAAGTTTATTTAAAAGACTATCATACTTATGAATACTTGAATATAACACAGATCAGAAAACAGAAAATTAATGGATCAACATTGCAGAAGGTATAAAGGGAATAATGAAGAGTATTTAGGTCTATTTAACTTTATGGTTCATTAGGGTTCAGTTGTTTATTTGGTAGACAACTCACAAATAAACTTGTAGCTAATTTAAAGAAAATAGCTGTTTAACTCAAATTATGAATTTCTAACTTTTTAAAGAGAGTATAATCTGTTTATATTTTACTGTAAATATGAATAAATTGGGTTTGTTCTTTATATCATTTTTATTTTTCATACTGTTACCTCATTTCTATAAATAATTTAACCTAGTTCTGAAAATTTGGAAATTTTATAATTCAGATAATAGTAATGATGTAATGACAAAACAACCTGGCTGAACCTGAAACAACTTTTAGATCAGTTTGAAATCATGTTAAAATTGAAGCTGTCAAAAATCTAGAGATCACTTAATGTCCGCAGTTCTTTCATATGCATTTCTTTGATGCATAACTGATGGATCTGGTTTCTCTTGCACAAATAACCTATTAGAATAAAAGAGGATGAAAAGAAACACCTTAACATCTGCATTTAATTCTAAGTTATGAATAAGAAAAATTCCATTTAATCCCAGTTTGCAGATTTAGTATTCACTTTTAGATGCAATGTTAAATCGCTTTCACACTTCAATTCCTGTGCCTCTGTGGCCACTTTTTTTTTTTTTTCTATTTCTACCTCAAACTCTTTGCTCCAGCCTGACTACTTCGCTGTCAGTTCCTTGGACACATTGTATTCATTTGTGCCTCAGGGCCTTCAATTCCTCAGGGAGGCCTTCTCTGCCCTCAGAACTGTGTTAGAACAAGTGTAGACCCTGTACTTCCTGTTTGTGATATTCTCCACACCTATTTTATTTATTTAGTGTCTATCTTCTTCACTAAAGTCTGTGAAGGCAGAACTTATATTTAACTTGTTCAGTACTGTATCCTGGTACTTGGTCTATAGTTACTATGTTTCTGTTGGGCTTTAGGAAGCCCTTCTAGGTTAACCTCTTCAGACACTCATCAGTGCTTTCTTGAGGAGTTACATGTGATACACATTCTATGAATTCCATAGTTGGCCCTGTAAGCACCATATTTTTGCCATAAGAATTATTTTATCTTCCTAACCAGGCCGGAGGATCACTGATAAGTAGAATAACGTCATTTTCCATGTCACCCATCTTGGCAAACATTCTACTCTGACTCTATTGAAAATAAGTGGTGCATAAAGAAACTCATAAGCATGATACAGTAATCCTTTCTTATTCATCCTCAGTGGATGCCTGAAACCTCAAATACTATTGAACCCTATGTATCTGTTTTTCTATAACCCATACTTATAACAAAATTTAATTTATAAATAAAATACAGTAAGAGATGAACAACAATAACTATTAAAATAGATCAATTATACTGTAACAAAACTTATGTAAGTGTGGTCTCTCTGTGTCAAAATATCTTGTTGTACATGCTTAAACATTTTTTTCCATGTTAACAAAACATTTATCATGCACTATGGACATAATTTTTGCAGTTTGAAGTGTGATAGCAAGACTAGAAAGAATTTATTTTCCTTCTTCACGATTACTTGGATAGAAAATTTGTTCTTACTGTAGATCTTAGCCACCTCCCCTTGTGACTCAGCTGGTAAAGAATCCACCTGCAATGTGGGAGACCTGGGTTCAGTCCTTGGGTTGGGAAGATTCCCTGGAGAAGGGAAATTCTCTCCACTCCACTCCAGTATTCTGGCCTGAAGAATTCCATGGACTGTATTGTTCATGGGGTTGCAAAGAGTTGGGCTCGACTGAGGGACTTTCACTTTCACTTAGCCACTTCAGAATATGATTTTTTTCTTTCCTTATCAAGAAAGAACTTCCATCATTTCACTTAAAGAAAGCACTTTATAGCTTCTCTTTGACATATCTGAATTGCCAGCATCACCTCTCTTGAGCTTTGAGACCACTATTAAGTAAAAATAAGGGTGACTAAATACAAGCACTGTGATACCATGACACTTGATCTCATAGGGGAGATGAACAACAAGTGAATAGTGGGCAGGATACACTGGATGAAGAGATAATTGATGTCCAAGCAAGATGGAACAGGGCAGCATGAGATTTCATCATACTACACAGAATGGCATACAATTTAAAACTTATGAATTGCTTATTTATGGTATTTTCCATTTAATATTTTCAAACCATGATTGACTACAGGTAACTGAAACCACAGAAAGAGAAACCATGGATTAAGGGGGACTATTATACTTCCAGATATGGAGGTAGGCATCTTATTTTCTTGTCCAAGTTGCACTGAGTCTTATTCTGGATTGAAGTAGGTTTGATTATTTTTCCTACACCTTGTAATTCAAGCATTCAAAATTATAAGACAGAGTAAATATGTTTAATTTTAAGAAACAAACTGGATTTTATTTATTACATATATATATATATAAGGCACATGTTAACTTTGAAAATTATTTCTGCTTATAAACACGAAATGATTAGAGGTAAACTGATATTACATCTGTTGTTTCACAATCATATAGAACATTGTAATCATTGGATTTATTTCTGTCTGAACTATCAGAAATCAGACTTATGCAAACTCCATAGCATGATGTTTAAGAATGCATTTAGTGTCTTATTAATATTCAGGTATATATTAACCATATATTAACATGCACAGATACACACACAGAGACACATAGAAACATGCACTAATATATTAATCTTGCCTGTGCTGGCCCTATTGGAATAGCAGTTTCTGAAAAACAGAGTTAATAGGCAAATGTTTAGGTTGATGGTACTCTATTTTCAGGTAAATACTAAGCATAAAATATAAACCTTTTCTCATTGCCACATTCTTGGGACTCAGTCTAGAACTACAGTGGCAAACTTGGTACTTTTACATAGTTGGTACCTGGTAATATTTTCTTTAATTTATGAAATTAGTAATGCTGTACAACCATGGAAGAAAAACAAGCTGGAATCAAGATTGCCGGGAGAAATATCAATAGCCTCAGATATGCAGATGACACCACCCTTAGGGCAGAAAGTGAATAGGAGCTAAAAAGCCTCTTGATGAAAGTGAAAGAGGAGAGCGAAAAAGTTGGCTTAAAGCTCAACATTCAGAAAACGAAGATAATGGCATCCAGTCCCATCATTTCATGGGAAATAGATGGGCAAACAGTGGAAACAGGGTCAGACTTTATTTTTTGGGCTCCAAAATCACTGCAGATGGTGACTGCAGCCATGAAATTAAAAGATGCTTACTCCTTGGAAGAAAAGTTATGACCAACCTAGATAGTATATTCAAAAGCAGAGACAATACTTTGCTGAGTAAGGTCCGTCTAGTCAAGGCTATGGTTTTTCCTGTGGTCATGTACGGATGTGAGAGTTGGACTGTGAAGAATGCTGAGTGCCAAAGAATTGATGCTTTTGAACTGTGGTGTTGGAGAAGACTCTTGAAAGTCCCTTGGACTGCAAGGAGATCCAACCAGTCCATTCTGAAAGAGATCAATCTGGGATTTCTTTGGAAGGAATGATGCTAAAGCTGGAACTCCAGTACTTTGGCCATCTCATGAGAAGAGCTGACTCATTGGAAAAGACTCTTGATGCTGGGAGGGACTGGGGGCAGGAGGAGAAGGGGATGACCGAGGATGAGATGGCTGGATAGCATCACGGACTTGATGGACCTGAGTCTGAATGAACTCCGGGAGATGGTGATGAACAGGGAGGCCTGGCATGCTGCGATTCATGGGGTTGCAAAGAGTCGGACACGACTGAGCAACTGAACTGAACTGAACTGATTAAATATAATTTTTTTATTCTCTCCTCTTCTCAGCTTGGAAGTATTTCTTTTATTTACATTATTTTTATAGTTTCCCTTAAAATATAATTGCCCCTACAAAAAGTTAATATCACCACCATCCTTACTAACAACAGAGGCAATATATCATATTTTATTTGTGTATTGTTTTAGAATTTTTTCTGTCTCATTTGAATATTTAAAATTAGTCATTATTTTTGTTTTCACTTTTCAGTAGATACCTAGTTTTCATTTATGTTTATTTATTTATTAACTTTTGCTCACAAATGCATCTGATACTCCCTTCACTTTTATCAATCTTTTTTTTTCCTCTCTAAACTTGCTTCCAAGAGGATATGTGAATTATAAACTCCTTTTGACTGAAAATACCTTGAATTCACTCTAATTCTTAATGACAGATTGCTGCATGGAGAATTCTAGGTTGATAGTTATTTTCTATCAGCACTGTGTGAATAATATTGTTCCACATTCTATTTTTTTCCTTCTCTTTTTTAAACTCTTTATCTCTAACTTTGGAGTTCTATTATTTCACTAAGAATTTCTTTCTTTTTTTTTTCTGGTAGGTGTTCAGCATCATTAACTTTTCAACTTTTTTTTTTAATACTTTATTCTACGTTACAATACTGTTATGGCTTTGCCATACATTTACATGAATCAGCCACAGGTGTATGAATTTCGGTGTGTGAATTTAATTCCCTCTGTCTTGCTCAGGATTTGGCCTGCTTGTAACAATCCAAGGATTTTTCTTTCATTGAGTCTGGAGAATTCTCAACCATCACCTCTTTTATATTCATTCTGTTAATTCACATTTATATCACCTTCTGAGTGTTCAGTGGTTGCTTTATTTCCTTATTTATGCTTATTTCCTTACTGCTCATTTATTTATTTTTTTCTTCTCCATCTCTCTGCATTTCAAAGAATTATCTTATGTTTATCTTCAGTTCAACTTTATTGAATCAGCTGTTAAACTTATTTTTAATTTAAATGATTTTATTTTTCTTTCTCAGGCATTATAATAAGTGCATTTGGAAAGCTGTTCTATTTTATTTTTATAGTATTCTTCTTTTATTTTTATTTATTTGAATTTTTATCTCTTTAATAATCTTAAACATATTTATGGTGTCTTTCATATTGTCTTCTTATCTCACGTTCTTTAGACTGTTCACCATTTGACTCTTCTGTTTGGTTTTGTCTCATGCCTTGTGTGGTTTGCAAGGTTTTTTTGGTGGCCCAATACATTTGAGGATTACTCTTTTTGAAATTTTACTTTATCTTACATTTATGGAGGTGGTTTTAGGGAACTAGGACTATTGCTCACAAGTGTTTTGGGGTTAAATTCTTCTTTTGGAGATTCATATTCAGTGTGCAGCATGTAAATGAGTGCTGCAGATTCATGAGTGCTATAGATTTTATTCTCACTAATATTGACTTGACATTTCCTCAGGACTTTGGGTGAGGTGTTTTTAGTCTCTCTTTTAGCAAAAGGCCACTATTCCAGAAGCTTTTTCAAAACTGAGAATCCTTAGTTTCAATTTCATACAGGTTGTGTCTCATGCCCAAAGATGACATTATAGCCTTATCCCCTGACTATTAAAGTGATGTTTTCAT
Source organism: Nanger dama (assembly GCA_917880005.1). Taxonomy (NCBI): domain Eukaryota; kingdom Metazoa; phylum Chordata; class Mammalia; order Artiodactyla; family Bovidae; genus Nanger; species Nanger dama. The sequence continues at coordinate 60,121,614 of CAKJTW010000004.1, read as the reverse complement.
TTGGTATCATTCCTGGCTAAAACAGCATCAGCATCAGTCAGTTCAGTCACTCAGTCATGTCCAACTCTTTGTGACCCCATGGACTGCAGCAAGCCAGGCTTCCTTGTCCATCACCAAATCCCAGAGCTAGCTCAAACTCATGTCCATCCAGTCAGTGATGCCATCCAACCATCTCATCCTCTGTCATCACCTCCTCCTCCTGCCTTCACTCTTTCCCAGCAGCAGGGTCTTTTCCACTGAATCAATTTTTCTCATCAGGTGGCCAAATTATTGGAACTTCAGCATAGTGCATTAGAAAACCAAGTCACCACAAAACAATATCAGGACTAAAGCCCTAAATTTGTAATTGATATGGGATGCACATAAAAGATTGGTCAGCCTTAACTTTCATCTAAGGATATTAGTTTATAAAATGTGAAAGATTTTTGAATAATATGTTCTCACATGTCAATCAGGTTTGTTGTTTTATCCTTAACACAAATGTGGTGGGGAGTATCCATTGTGAAATCTTTAATGGTATTTTTGGACTTATTAACATTGATTTGTATCTAGTCATTTTAGAATTCACATTTACTGCTTAGCTTTTGAGTGGAAATCTGCACTCAGATTTCCAACAAGTTCCTACTCTGCTCCTTGCAACATTTTTGTTCCATATTTATGTTCATCCTAAACTTAATTATGACTAATTTTCAATTGTCTATTTTTAAGTAAAAGATAATAGTCAATTTTAGAAATCTCCTGTTTAGATTTCCAATCTTCTTCCCATGGTTTTAAAGTGATATATGGCCTTTAATTTTTCAAGATAATTGACAGTTTACATAACTTTAAATAGAGCAAATTTTAATGTCAAAGTCATGACATCAAACTTTTGAGGTTTGTTTTAATACCTTTAGAATAGATAATCTTGTAGGAGCAAGCAATCCCATTTAACTAATCTGTGTTCTGGTTTTTCCAAAGGCATTTCTTATACTCATTTTGTTTCACTTTAGTCTCAGTTATTGGCAATAACATTTTTCACTGTTTTATGTTGTTTCTTATGAATGGTTGATCATTTTGGGGTTTTATTTGAATTTCTTTCATTTATTTATCTTTAAATTTTGGTACTACACAAACTTCTCTAGGGATTTAGTTGCCCTATAGAACACATGTATACCTGTAGCGGATTCATTTTAATGTATGACAAAGCTAATACAATATTGTAAAGTAATTACCCTCCAATTAAAATAAATAAATTTATATTAAAAAAAAAAAAGAATGTAGGATCTTAGTTCCCTGACTGGGGAACTGTGTCCCCTGCATTAGAAGGTAGATTCTTAACCACCATTAAGAATTCTTAACGATCATTCCACTAGACCACCACAGAGGTCCCTTTTGTGTTAATAACTAAGGCAAGTTGTTTCTGCCAATAAGATTCCTTATAACCTTGGTTCAGTCCCAGGTAAGCAGTCCTTTCATGTGATGTTTTCTGGCTGGTTGTAGTAAGAGACTTTCACACTTTCATGTGTGAATTTGTAAGCACTTCCTACCCAGGTCAATTCTATAAAAAAATTTGCATGTGGAAGATCTATGGAGACCACAGCATTTCCTCTGTTCTTGTGAGCTATCATCACACATCCCTTCAGCCTCACCATTTCCACAGCAGCTCTGTGAGTGATGCTCCTGTATCCAGTTAAGTATCACATACAGTTTTAACTATACTTCTGATTTAAAGGATGTTAATATCCAAAATGTATTACCAGTTGAAGTCTCTATATTAACCATTTACAAGCAGTGTAATTTTTAATTTTAATTTTAGGTCTTCTGGAATAAAAGATTTTAATTTTAGGTCTTCTGGAATAAAAGGAAAAGCTCTCATGGTTGACTTGTTAAGCTGAAACAGGAAAATTATTGCTTTGTATAGGTAGGGGTTAGATCATCACATGGGCATTTGTGTGTGTGTGTGTGTATGAGAGGGAGACAGAGAGTCCTTCTCACAGGAACAAGGGTTCAGTCATGATGCACAGTTAATAACTAGAGGATGTTGGCTGGCAGAATTGTATTCTCCATTACGATGCCATGATTTCTGTGGAATATACTGTATATATTAACATCTATATATTTCAATGCTGTCTCTAGTGTAATCTCACTGAATCAGTCATAATTACTCTGGAACTGGGGAGAAATAAGCCTAGAAAAACTACCAATTTAGCCCTCATCCACAGAGCAATTTAAGATTGTTTTTTTTTGTGCCATTCTAAATGCAACATATTGCAGTTTACATTTTATTTATGGAAATATAAGTGTGCTAGCAATTTCTTTGCATAAAACAGATGTGTTTTCAGGAAAATATATACTTCCCATGTACCCATTTATAGATATGTGGCTTCTCTTGGGAGCTGAAAATATTTCATCTTTTTCTCTCTCAAATCCCCTTAGAGTTCATTATTTGCTTACAGTTTTTATTTTCTTTTATAACAAAATAGAAGCATGTGACACAGGTTACTGACTCAATTAAGGCACTTGGCTTTGCCACTTAAATTTCTCATTACTAATAAGTAGGATTTTTAGGCTATATTTTTATCTTCAAATAAAATTTCAGGGTTGAAACTCTCTCTGTTTTTAATTAAGGATACATGAAATCATTTATACAAGTCAATAAGATGAACTCTATGCATGTACTAAAACAAGTGAAAATTCCTACTTTTATCATTACAGTGCTTCATGATTAGATTTTCAAAAGTAAACTTTTTATGGACTTTGTAAGTGATTTCAAATTTTCTGAATTCTTCTGGGATATGATCAGTTATGCATACATAAATCACATATGATATTTCAACTTAGTTTAGGTTTCCATGTTGACAAACTTGAAGAAGCTTGGTTATCCACCCAGTCGAGCATGGTAATGAGAAATGGCAAGAAAAGAAGGTGGAATGTGTCAGTTGAGACCACTGACTTTTCCCTCTGGAAGTTCATGTTCCCCTTAATTGATCTGATACAGAGTTTTATGGGCTTCCTGTTAGAAGATACACGCATAGGTTTCCCTCTTCACTCCCCAGTCAAGGCAGGGTTTCTCACTTCAAGTTTTTAGCCTGAGACAATTTTGCCTGAAAATCTGGTCCTATCTGAAAGAGCACCTGGGTGGGACAGAGTACAGCCCCTTCAGTTTTTCACACCCTATACTGATTGTCTTAACATCTGACTGGGTTCAGATTCAGACTTCTCATTTATAATGTCGTGATGCCCAAGCTCTTTGCTAACTTTCCCCCATTCTTGCTTTTCTTCACTTTCTGACTTCTTTTTTTCTCTCTCTCTTTTTTTTTTTATTCAGCCCTCCCCCAAACCCCCAAAATAGTACTGAGTACTCCATATTAACACATGAGACATACCTCTCAGATTCTTTCCTTCTTTATTATTATTTTACACTTTTAATGAAGCATAGTTTATTTACAATATGCTATTAGTTTCAGGTGTACATTACACTAATTCTATATTCTTTTCAGATTCTTTTCTCTTATAGGTCATTACAACATACTGACTATATAGTTCCCTGTGCTATACAGTAGGTCCTTGTTGGTTATCAGTTTTATATATAGCAGTATGCATATGTCAGTTCCAACCTCCTAATTTATTCAACCTCTGACACCATCCCCTTTTGATAACTGTAAGTTTCTTTTCTATGTCTGTGGGTCTATTTCTGTTTTATAAAAAAGTTTATTCATACTGTTACCTTCTTCCCTCCAAGACCCTCAAATAAATATGGTCAGCCAGCCACTTCACATGTTCAAAGATATGGAGCAAAATCTTCAGTTGTAGCAAACCAATATGTTTTCTTTCATGATTTTAGAATACATTGACTGTTAACCCTTCTGGGAGAGAAGGGCAGATGTTGTTCTCAGGATCCCTGTATCAAGAAGAGTTAAATCACACAAGGACAAAATGGTGTAAAGATTTAAGACTCCATGAGGGAAATGAGATTTCAGTGCTTTTGTTTTTCTGTCCTTTATCTTAAGAAACTTCTTTTACTACAGAAATCTTTAGAAATGGAAGTTCTCCCCAGACTTAAATTATCAAAAAGCCAGTATTCTATGGAGAAAGATACTAAATAATATACTTCAGGAAATCACTATCCAATTCTATTTAGATGTCTACATCCCCTACAGGACACTCTACTCTCCTGTCTATACTCATCTTAGGCACGAGGTAAAAAGCTTCGTTTCTTTTTAGTGGTTGGTCTGTGGAAAACTGTATCTTATTGTTGTAAGCAGTAGTCCACAGGCAAGGAATGCAATATTTAAGTCAGCCCTGAAGAGTGTATGAGTCTTGCTTACTTTGTGCTACATAAGGTAAGATGTACATGGTCATCAGAATTCCAGAAACCCAGAAGTAGAGTACAAATGCTGCCATTACCATATGATTTCAGCTGAATGGAACTCTCTTTACTGAATGAGATTGGACATGAAAAAAAATCCAGTCTGTTTTCACCATTCCAGCTGCACTTCAGCTCAGCCTCAGTGTGAAATGAGTTATTTATTTTCTCTCTTTTTTTCTTCCTGTGGAAACTAATTTCATATGAGTCTTTAGTGTGTATCTCCTTCTACCAATTCAGATGCTTTTTGTCAGTTCCACTCCACCTACATTCAAAGGAATATTTACTGGCTGAAAAATCCAGTGTAGGATAGGGAGAAGAAAGTTCTAGTATTATCCATGGGTTCAGTACTGGATTTTTCAGACAGTCTGGCTCTCCTGATGACAACAGACTTGACTGAGCAGGTGGCAATCTGCTTCAGATATTAACCAATGTAGAAACTCAAAGTTTAGTTTAAGTATATTTCTTTAGGAATAGAGAAAGGATATACTCCTGGTAAAATTCTAAATTTGCAGCAATTTGTCTGCTGTGTTTTTTCTGTCAGCCCTAAACACTGAAAGCTTTAAGAATACTGGTGTCCAACAATTATGTTATCCTTTATGGATGAAATTCAAGCATAAATGTGATTAAAGTTCTCTGGGTGATTTCATTGTGCAGGAAAATTTGAGAAATATTATATGAAGGAATTTCAAGCACTTGCAGTTAAATTGCAAGGAGAAATATCAATAACCTTGGACATGCAGATGACACCACCCTTAAGGCAGAAAGCAAAGAAGAACAAAAGAAGCTCTTGATGAATGTGAAAGAGAAGAGTGAAAAAACTGGCTTAAAACTCAACAGTTAAAAAACAAAGATCACGGCATCTGGTCCATTGCTTCATGGTAAATAGATGGGGAAACAGTGGAAACAGTGACAAACTTTATTTTCTTGGGCTCCAAAATCACTGCAGTTGGTGATTTCAGCCATGAAATTAAGATGCTTGCTCCTTGGAAGAAAAGCTATCACAAACTTAGTCAGCATACTAAAAAGCAGAGACATTACTTTGTCAACAAAGGGCCAAATAGTCAAAGCTATGTTTTTTCCAGTAGTCATGTATGGATGTGAGAGTTGGACAATAAAGGAGGCTGAGTGCCAAAGAATTGATGCTTTTGAACTGTGGTGTTGGAGGAGACTTTTGAGAGTACCTTGGACAGCAAGGATATCAAACGAGTCAATCCTAAAGGAAATTAGTCCTGAATATCCATTGGAAGGACTGATGCTGAAACTCCAATATTTTGGCCACCTAATGTGAAGAGCTGGTTCTTTAGAAAAGACCCTGATGCTGGGAAAGATGGAAGGCAGGAGGAGAAGGGGACAACAGAAAGTGAGATGGTTGAATGGTATCACTGACTCAGTGGACATGAGTTTGAGCAAGCTCTGGGAGATGGTGAAGGACAGGAAAGCCTAGTGTGCTGCAGTCCATGTGGTTGCAAAGAGTAGAACACAACCAAGCTACTGAACCAAAAACAACAAGGGATGTATCATGAAGGTATATAGAAACTTTTCTGAAGGAATTGAAATCATAATATTTTAACTAGTGTTTGCTACACTAGAACAAAGCCAATATACCTGCCCTTGACAGATGCTTACACCCTGTTACATCCTCAACCACTTAGAATCTTGGCCTTTTCCTTGTGAGATTGGTAACTGGACTGAAAACCTAGAGAAAATAGGCCCACTACATCAGCTTTCCAGTATGTTAATATATTATTTATGTGCCAGTAACCCTTTCTAATGAGAAATGGATTTGGGTCTTCTATGCTAGAGCTCGTGAAATATGAAATTACACCAAAGAGATAGAAGGAAATTTCTAAAAATATTCATCCAAGAGATGGTATAACTCAATACTCCTGCTCCATCTTCTCTTAAAGAATGTCTTCTAAGGCCTAAATTGCTTAGGGGTGCTGATTTATTTTCTCTTGAGATGTCAGAATAAATATTGACAATTTTACCATCTCCCTCTACATTTTTGTGGCATTCTGTTCCCAATTTTAAAAGTATTGATAGACTCACACGCCTGGAGAAGAGATTTGTAGTTGCCAACAGGAAGGGATGTGGGGAAGGGCTGGATTGGGAATTCTGGGTTAGAAGATGTAAAACATTACATATAAAATGGATAGACAAGGTCTTACTATATAGCACAGGGAATTATATTCAATATCCTGTGATAAACCATGATGGAAAAGAATATGAAAATGAATGTATGCATATGTATAACTGAATCACTTTGTTGTACAGAAGAAATTAACACAGTACATCCACTATACTTTAAAAAATAATCTTTTTAAAGTATGATAAAAGTGTCATCACTCAGTGCCTCAGTTCAGTTTGGTTTAGTCGCTCAGTTGTGTCTGACTCTTTGCAACCCCATGGGCTGCAGCACACCAGACTTCCTTGTCCATCACCAACTCCCAGAGCTTTTGCAAATTCATGCCCATTGAGTCGGAGATGCCATCCAACGATCTCATCCTCTGTTGTCCTCTTCTCTTACTGCCTTCCATCTTTCACAACATAAGGGTCTTTTCCAATGAGTCAGTTCTTTGCATCAGGTGGCCAAAGTATTGAAGCTTCAGCTTCAGCATCAATCCTCCCAATGAATATTCAGGACTTATTTCCTTTAGGATTGACTGATTTGGGCTTCTTTGATAGCTCAGTTGGCAAAGAATCTGCCTGTAATGTGAGAGACCTGGGTTCAATCCCTGGGTTGGAAAATCCCCTAGATTAGAAGGAAAAGGCTACCCACTCTAGTATTCTGACCTGGAAAATTCCATGGACTCACAAAGAGTTGAACACAACTGAATGATTTTCACTCAATGCCTAATTGCCTGTATAATATTCCCTCTCACCCTACAGATGACCATTAGTTTTAGTTGGTTGCTGTAACAAAGTACCACAAGATGTATGGTTTATAACAATGGAAATTTGTTCTTTCACAGTTCTGGAACCAATAATCAAAATCATAGGGTTCATAGAGCCATGTTGTTTCTAAAGTCTCCAGCATGGAATCCTTCCTTGTCTCTTCTAGTTTCTGGAGGTGCTGTAATCCTTGACATTCTGTAACTTGAGGATGTGTTACTCTAATCTCTGTCTCCATCTTCACATCCCCTCTACATTTTTATGTCTTCTTCTTCTTTTTTTTTTTCCTTATGGGTCATTGTATTAGGACCCAGTGTATTCCATCATTTAATTTAAATAATAACATCTACAAAGACTCTACTTCCAAATAAGGTTACTTTCTGAGATTCTCACTGGAAGTGAATTGGGGAAGAAGCGCTGTGAAACCCAGCATAATAGCATAGTCTATGAAATTTCTCTTCTTCGAACTTGAGATTGAGCAGGACCCTGTGGGCCTTCTGGGCACAAAATCCTTTCTGTGTCTCCCAGTTCCTGATTACACAATAAAGGCTTCATGCAGCTTCCATTACCTTCCCTGAGTTCCAAGGATCAGGTTCAAACAGTTGCAAATCAGAGAAGGCAGAGGATGCAGAGACAAGGGAAGGGCAGCCAAGAAACAAAGGTGCAGCGTTGGGGCAGGGTCTCAGTTCCACCTCAGGAGACACACATATCAATATTATTGAGCTAATGTGCAGATATTAAAACCCCCACCATGTGTAAGAAATTAATTGAATGCTGCCCACAAGCACAAAGACCCTCAGACCTATTAAAGTCAGAAAATAGACTAATGATATTGACTCCTACTTACTTCACCATCAGCCAAGAGAATTCCCACAAGCACTTCACACCCTTCTCTGAATCATTACTAAAATACTCCTTGTTACCCACTCCAAGGCAGGACACACAACGTTGAGTGCAGTGGTCCATTGTGGTCTCATTTGCTTGGCAAAGCAATATACTATTCTTTTATATTTCACTCAAAACTCTGTCTCTGAGATTTAATTTGGTGTCAGGGTACAGAGGCTGGTTTCAGCGTCAAACTTGAGCAATATTCTACTTCAAGGGAGATTCACACAGAGTGCATGCATTTAAGACATATCCATTTACATTACTGTACTAAATGGGAGCATTTTTGAGGATGATTAGTTTCTCTTTGTGGCCAAGAATATAATATAGAACTGCTAGATTCTAGATATTAAAGATCACAAAAATAAGATCAACCTGGGAGGATCTTCTCAGAGTTTATGAAAAGATGAAACTATAATCAAAATATTTAAAATAGTGCAATAAATTCTCTCTGACAAGAGAATTTAGCCAGATGGTGGTGTATTGTGCAGAAATACCCTCTACCTCATTATCTTTCTTTTTTTGTTGTTTTTCAATATTGAACATCCTTCACTTGGATCTGCCACTGTTCATAGTCTGTTCTGGTTACAGAAGTCAAGGGATAAACTTGTAATCTCCATGTTTACACAAAGAATTCTCACTGTAACTTGCATGATGGTATTTTCCATTCTATGTGATCTCCAGTCATTACTTCTTGAATTCCCTGCTGTTTCTTTGAAGAATCAGATAGAGAACTACAAGCAGATTTAGGTATACAAATAGAGAACTACAGGAAGATCTAGGTTAAACCAATTTCTTTCTTTTTTCTTTTTTTTGGCAGGTGGAATTCTTTAGTCTGATACTTGCATCCTTAACTTATCTTGGTATTTGGATTACAATTTGATGATGATTTGTTTTGTAACTGAACTGAACTGACAGTTTTATTTATAACAATTATCTTTTTAAAAAAATAAGCCCAACCAGACCATTCATTTGTTTAGCATCTTGTCAAGCCCTAAGAGTTCATTAAACTTACTGATTGACAAACAAGGCCAAGAGGACCCTAGGGTCACGATATGGGGAACTTGATCAAGCCATTGGATATCCCCAAATCTTTGCTTTGTGAGTTGCTGAAGGCAACATCAAATAAATAGCACAGAAAGTAGCTTTAGATCCTTTTCTTACAAATCAGCATCTTGACTTCAGTTGCTTTTTGGAAAATGTACCACAAGAGAACACAGTAAAGCATGGCAAAATGCAGAAATTTTATCTGCTAAAGCAGCAGTCCTCAACCATTTTGGCATGAAGGACCAGTTTTATTGAAGACAATTTTTCCACGAACAGGGGTAGAGGGGTAGGAATTGTTTCCAGGTGATTTTCATAAGGAGCATGCAACCTAAATCTCTCACATGAAGAGTTCTCAGTAGAGTTTGTACTCCTATGAGAATCTAAGGCCATCGCTGATCTGATAGGAGGCAGATTTCAGGTGGTGATGTGAGTGAGCAATGTGGAGTGACTGTAAATACAGATGAAGCTTCACGTACTCACCTGCTACTCACTCCCTACTGTGTGACCAGGTTTATAATAGGCCACGGACTGGTACTGGTGTGTGGCCTGGGGGTTGGGGACTTCTGTGCTAAAGCATGGTAATAGCTTGCTGATTTTCAAACTTTATTATAGGAGGGTCTCTGCTAGATGTATTTACCTAAACTATCTTATTTACTCTGTTCAGTCTCATGGCTGTTCAGTAGGTAAGTCATGTCCAACTATTTGTGACCCTATGGATCGCAGCATGACAAGCTTCCCTGTCCTTCATCATCTCCTGGAGTTTGCTCAAACTCATGTCCACTGAATGAGTGATGCCATCTAACCATCTTATCCTCTGTAACCCCCTTCTCCTCTTGCCCTCAGTCTTTCCCAGATCAGGGTCTTTTCCAATGAGTTGACCCTTGGTATCAGGTGACCAAACTATTGGAGTTTCATTTCAGCATCAGTCCTTCCAATGAATATTTAGTATTGATTTCCTTTAAGATTTACTGGTTTGATCTCCTTTCTGAGATCAAGAGTCTTCTCCAACACCACAGTTTGAAACCATCAATTTTTCAGCTCTCAGCCTTATTTATGGTCCAGTTTTCACATTCATACATGACTACTGCAAAAACCATAACTTTGACTAGTTGATTTTTTGTTGGCAATGTAATGTCCCTGCTCTTTAATATGATATTTAAATTTGTCATAGCTTTTCTTCCAAGGAGGAAGTATCTTTTAATTTCGTGTCTGCAGTCACCATCCACAGCAGTTTAGGAACCCAAGAAAATTAAATTTGCCACTCGTTCCATTTTCCCTCCATCTGTTGCCATGAAGTGATGGGATCACGTGTATGATCTAAGTTTTTTGAGTGTTGAGTTTCAAGCCAGCTTTTTCACTCTCCTCTTTCACCTTCATCAAGGGACTCTTTAGTTCCTTTTCACTTTCTGCCATTAATGTGGTATTGTCTGCATCTGAGGTTGTTATTTCTCCTGGCAATCTTGATTCCAGCTTGTGTTTCAGCTTGCCTCATATTTCACATGATGTAATCTGCATATAAGTTAAATAAGCAGGCTGACAACATACAGCCTTGATGTACTCCTTTCCCAATTTTAAACCAGCCCATTGTTTCACATCCATTTCTAATAGTTGCTTCTCAACCTGCATACAGGTTTCTCAGGAGGCAGGTAATGTAGTCTAGTATTCCTATCTCTTTAAGAATTTTCCACAGTTTGCTGTGATCCACAGGGTCAAAGGGTTTTGCATAGTCAATGAAACAGAAGTAGATTTTTTTTAATTCTCTTGCTTTTTCTATGCTCAAGCAAATGTCAGTAATTTGATCTCTGGTTCCACTACCTTTTCTAAAACCAGCTTGAACATTGGAAAGTTCTTGGTTCACATATTGTTGAAGCCTAGCCTGAAGGATTTCGAGCATTGCATTGCTAGTGTGTGAAATGAGTGTATTGGTGTGGTAGTTTGAGCATTCTTTGGCACTGCCTTTCTTTGGGATTGAAAAGAAAACTGACTTTTCCAGTCCTATGTCACTGCTGAGTTTTCCAAATTTGATGTCATACTTAGTGTGCCGCTTTAACAGCATCAGTTTTTAGCATCAGAAATAGCTCAGCTGGAATTCCATTACTTTCACTAGCTTTGTTCATAGTAATGCCTCCTAAGGCCCACTTGACTTCATGTTTGAGGATGCCTGTCTCTAGGTGAGTGACCACACCATCGTGGTTATCTGGTACATTAAGACTTTTTTTTTTTGTCCAGTTCTGTGTACCCTTGTCACCTCTTCTTAATCTCTTCAGTTTCTATTAGGTCTTTGCTATTTCTATCCTTTATTGTGCCCAATTTGCACAAATGTTTCCTTGGAATCTCTAATTTTCTTGAAGGGATATCTGGCATTTCTCATTCTATTGTTTTCTTCTATTTCTTTGTATTGTTCACTTAAGGCTTTCATATCTCTCCTTGCTGTTCTCTGGAGCTCTGCATTCAGTTGGGTTTATGTTTCCCTTTCTCCTTTGCCTTTTGCTTCTCTTCTTTCCTCAGCTATTTTTTAAGGACTCCTCAGACAATCACTTTGCCTTCTTGCATTGTTTTTTCCCTTTGGGATGGTTGTGGTCAGTAGCTCCTGTACAATGTTATGAATCTCTGTCCATAGTTTTTCAGGCATACTGTCTACCAGATCTAGTCCTTGAATCTATTCATCACTTAATTGTATAACCATAGGGATTTGATTTAGGTCATGTCTAAATGGCCTATTGGTTTCCCTACTTTCTTGAATTTTAGACTGAAATTTGCAATAAGGAGCTCAGGATCTGTGCCACAGTCAGCTAAATTTCTTATTCTTACTGACTGTATAGAGCTTCTCTATATTTTGCTACAAAGAATATAATCAATCTGATTTCAGTGTTGGCCATCTAGTGATGCCCACTTCTAGAGCTGTCTCTTGTGCTATTGGAAGAGGGTGTTTGCTATGACTAGTAAGTTTCTTGACAAAACTCTGTTGGCTTTTGCCCTGCTCCCTTTTATACTCTAAGGCCAAACTTGCCTGTTACTCCAGGTATCTTTTGACTTCCTACTTTTGCATTCCTATCCACTATGATGAGAAGAACATCTTTTATTGGTGCTAGTTCTAGGAGGTCTAATACATCTTCATATAACTGCTCAACTTAAGCTTCTTTGACATTAGTGGTCGGAACATATAGTTGAATTACCATGATATTAAACGGTTTGCCTTGGAAGTGGATTTTTTTTTTTTTTTTTTGCCATTTTTGAGATTGCACCCAATAATTTCATTTTGGGCTCTTTTTGATCATGAAGGTTGCTCCATTACTTCTAAGGTATTCTTGCCCACAGTAGTAGATACAGTGTTCATCCGAATGAAATTTGTCCATTCTTGTCCGTTTTAGTTCATTGATTCCTAAAATGTCAATGTTCACTCTTGCCATCTCCTGCTTGACCACATCAGTTTACCTTGATTCATGGACCTAACATTCCAGTTTCTATGCAATATTGTTCTTTAAATCATTGGATATTACTTTCACCACCAGATGCATCCACAACTGGGCATCATTTCTCTTTTGGTTCAGCTTCTTTATTCTTTCTGGAGCTATTTCTTGCTTTTCCTTAGTAGCATATTGGAAACCTACCAACTCGGAGGACAGATCGTTCAGTATCATATCTTTTTGTCTTTTCATACTGTTCACAGGGTTCTCAAGGAAAGAATACTGAAATGATTTGCCACTTCCTTCTCCAGTGGATCACATTTTGTCAGGCCCTGACTAGCAGGGACATGACCTTCAGCTGCTCCACGTAGCAGGATAACATTCCTGATATCCTTGTCTCACTGCTGGTCCTCATTGAGTGTGCAGAACTTCACTGGCCTTTGGGTATTGGTCAGTGTACCACCTGGGGGATGAGGCAGAGGCCCTGCTGGAGTCACTGGAAAAGGTTTCCGGGAAAGACTGGATCCGATGTTGGAGGACATTCGGGAGGGGAGGACACTCGGGAGTGGAGGGCACTCTGGCGTCTTCACTGCCATTTGCTGTTTGGGACCAGCCTGCCCCCCAGAACTGAAGACATCCTGGTATCTTTGCTGCCATTGGTATGATTATGAGTAATGTGCTGACAATAAAGCCAGATTCAGATGAATTGAGTAGCTTGTCAAAAGTGAAGAAGGTGGTAAGGAAAACATCTAAGATTCATATGTAGTTCACTGTCTCCAAAGGACGTTTCTCCTCTTTTACCAAATGCTGTTCTTATTGGGCTAGATGATCTCTTGAGATACTTTCTAACCCTGACGTCTCTAATACTCCAGTGTGGTAACTGGTACAGAAAACAGAACTGATTTTTGGTTCACATCTGAGATCAGTTTGCAATGGGCACAGTCTATTTTTATTATCCCTGTCTTCTCTGAGAAAGTAGACTGCAGGGATATGGGAAGACCTTATAGCATCTTCCCTTCTGCATTGCCTTCCTGATGCTGCCAATAACATTAAGGTTTGTTCTCTACCTTTCTCACTTGAATTCTTTCCACCTTTCACCTCTTTCCCACAAATGCAAAAGCAGAAGCTCTGACTTAGCTGTTCTAAGACATTGGTATTTGTCTTGTCTAGAAAATATCAGGAAAATATTACATTTTATGTATTGTTTCTTGGAGTAAATAAAACAATATTCATTGAGTGCCAACTCATCAGGTGTTCTGTTAGAATCATTTCATATATAATTTTACCTAATTGTCAGTAACAAAAGCACCAACTGACTTTGTAATAATGCATTTTCTGAAGGCAACCCCAATTTACAGGCCTGTAGATAGACATAATCCAGAAAAGATAAACAGAAATACTGTTTGTTTGCTTGACTTTGCTTCTACTCATGAGGAGTCCTACTCTCCACTCCCCAAATTAGGTGTTCTTTTCAAAATGGAAGGACTGAAATGCTAAGAATGTAAACATTCTCCTCAAGATCAAACAGATTGTGAGTTTTATTCAAACTATTTCTTGCTCTAGTATAATTCACATGTTCTCTACTCTTTACATTCTCTCTGTCTTGAAGGTGTTTACTCTGTGTCAGCCCAGTTCTAGGTACTAGAAACAGAGCTGAGAAGAAACCCAAATCCCTGCTCTTAATGACTTAATATTCTGAGTGAAAAGCAACTGAAAATAAATGAGGAAATGAATATATAATGACAGATGACTTTGTGTCATGCTAGGTATTATGAAGAATACAACTTCATGATGTGTATTAGAGAGTGACCAGACTTAGAGTGTGCAATTCAAATGGGTTAAAGAGAAGGTATTTAATTAGAGGCTCATGTGCTAGAAAGAAGCAGACATAATATTATCTGAAGGACTGTGTTCTGCTGAGAGAAAGACCTAGTACAAAGGCCCTGATGCAGGATTTGTTACCTGAAACCTGGGTTCATCTCTTTGTAGGTGTTGAGCCAATAGACACAACCAATCCAAAGCTCAGGCTAATGAAGGATTTATTATTCCTTTCAGTAGCTAAGGAGAACAACAGGGATTCTTCCCAAAGCAGTGTTTCCACAACAGCAAAATTGGGAAGCTTCAAGCTAAGGCACATTCATGAGGGAGCTTGATAAGAAGAGAATTCAGCATAGAACTGGGGCTAAGGTCTACAGAGATCAAGCGTTAGCTGACTAAATTTAAAAGGGTCAGCAGCATCATTCTATCCTCCACCTAGGTTCCTGCAGAACTCAAAGTTATATTACTATGTATCTCATGAGGAACCAGGACCCTTTCCCAAAGATGCACTATTGTTTCTTGACTTCTCCTCTCTTGTTTACATAGTCCCTTCTTTAAGATCATTAATTATTAGACCTGTTCAAGGGCAAGCAGTGCAGCTAAGCTTAGATTGCAATGTGGCTTAGGTAAAAATGGGTTATGTCAGGAAAATCTTTCCTGGTTCTCTTTCTCTGGGAACCCCCTAACCCATCTACCTACAGAGTAAGCTGTTATGTTCAAGATACAGACAAAAGATACATTCAGAGAGTTTGAAAAGCTGTTCTCTCTTGCCCTCTTGTCATTAATGAGAGTTACTGTAGCTTAGATTAGAAGGGAGGCTCATTTCCTGAACCAGCAGAAGGACACAGTCTCCATCTGGGGAGCCATGGCACCATTCATCACTCCTGCAGGGTGACCGCCCACTCTTTGCTGGGCAAAGGTCAGTTCCGCAAACAGAGACCAGTTCAGGCTCTCTCTCCTGGGGGATCTCTATAACCCTCAAAGCAATGTGGTTTTGTTTTTAAATGACAGAAATGGCCTTTCATTGCATAGATTCTTAGCAAAAGTCATGAAATTACAAAAGAAATTGCCATAATTACTTGCAGGAAGCCCCAAAGGGGAAAAGAAATAAACAAAAGAGCTGGAGGAAAAGAACAAGTCATTTAAGTTGCCATTAAGCTGACTTTTCTTCATTTCCTGTAAGGTCACATTCAAAACTCTCTTTGTATTTGGATTGGCTTACCCTGGTTGGTTGTTTATTATAGGTAAACGATCACTTTTTCCACTATTTCTCCAGTTAAGTCAGTGCTGTTGATGACAATAGGGAAGATGAAGCAAAATCATCTGGGACCTTGCTCCCTGATATAGTACAGGGTCTGGTAAATCACATTAAACAGAAAGCATAGAGGATGTCTTAATTCTGATAAAATGATCCACTCTTTCCTTTCCCCTTAATCTCTACTATCCCTGCCTTTGCAGGAAAGTAGTGGATAAAAAATATATGATGATGTTCAAAGCAAAAGAATTTAGAGAATTTCAGGTAACATATATCCCTAGAAGAGTCATACATTTTTAGGTCTGAAAAAGCTAATCAAGTCCTAAGGAATAGTTTTATGGTGTTGCCCTGACAATGATCTTCTGTTTTTGTTTCCATTTCAACATGGTTTCTCTGTTCAGAAAGTCATGCATACAATATTTGCCCTATACAATAATATTATAAATTCCATTAGAAATGCCAGCCAGCCAACAGTGACACATATGCCAAGCACTCACTACATAAAAAGAGCTTATCTTTAAATATTTTATCAAAGTATAGTTGATTTACAGTGTTGTGGCAATTTGTGTTGTAAAGCAGTGAATCAGTTTTGTTTTTGTGCAATAGCTCAGTCATGTCTGACTATTTGTGACCCCATGGACTGCAGCATGCCAGGCTTTCCTGTGCTTCACCATTTCCAGGAGCTTGCTCAAACTCATAGCCATTGAATGGGTGATACCATCAAACCATCTTGTCTTCTGTCATCCTCTTCTTTTCCTGCCTTCTATCTTTCCCAGCATCAGTGTCTTTTCCAATGAGCTGGCTCTTCACATCAGGTAGCCAAAGTATTGGAGCTTCAGCTTCAGCATAAGTCCTTCCAATGAATATTCAGGACTTATTTCCTTTTGGATTGATGGGTTTAATCACCTTGCTGTCCAAGAGACTCTCAAGAGTCTTCTCCAACACCACAACTCAAAAGCATCAATTCTTCAGTGCTCAGCCTTCTAATCAGTTATATATATATAACTGATATATATATATATATGAAAACATAAGATTTATATATATATATATATATATATATATATATATAGAAGACTGATGATATATATATATATGCTTATCAAAGGACATTCCCTCTTAGCCTAACATTGTGATCTGCTGGGGTCTGGGACCGTGTATGGATGTAAGAAGGTGAAGTTATTGTCTCAGGGATCTTATACTTCAGTAGCTCTTCCAAGTAAAGCTGAATCCAACTAAGATGGTGGGATGTGGAAAAAAGAGTCACAAAAATGGTCCAACGCACACGCTTATCATCTTTTGCCAAGAAAACATTTCATTGTTTTGGTATTTTTGAGTGTATACAGTCAATCAATGAAACATTTCCCAGTTTTACTTCCTAAATTGTCTGGTTCATGCTTGCTTCCACACAGATCCCACAGCCTTGCTTTAGGGCTGGGACTGCAAAGATATCCAGGACTTCCTCCTGCTTCTGGTTACTCACAATTCCCATTAACACAAAGAGAAGGTCTAGGTGTGGTACAGGACAAGGGGTCTGCTCCTGTTTGATGATCACAGAGATGCCCACAGTGATGCTGCTCCTGCTAAGTTACTTCAGTCATGTCTGACTCTGTGCGACCCCATAGATGGTGGCCCATTAGGCTCTCCAGTCCCTGGGATTTTCCAGGCAAGAACACTGGAGTGGGTTGCCATTTCCTTCTCCAATGCATGAAAGTGAAAAATAAAAGTGAAGTCGCTCAATCGTGTCCAACTCTATGCAACCCCATGGACTGCAGCCTACCAGGCTCCTCCACCCATGGGATTTTCCAGGCAAGAGTACTGGAGTGGGTTGCCACAGTGATGATAATATGAATCAAAGCAACTGTGACCTACATATGTGTCTAACATAGAATGGTCACATTCTGTTACAAATTGAAAAAAAAAAAATTAGAGAGGTGAACAAAATTTTTTGATATTGTAGAGACCCCAGAAAATGTGAATGGGAGTGTAAGATGAAGTAAAGAGGGCCAGGATAATTTTAGACTAGACTCCTGGAGGGGCTGAGAAGAAGGAGATCAACATGCTAATGTGACACCCAAAGAGACACTTTGCTGCAAGTGAAATTATCATCAGCAGCAAATTTAGCAGCTCCTAACAAACAGGCTGTACGCAGACCAATGAAGCCAGAATGATTGGGCTGGGGCCCAGGTGATATCAGGTGCAGCCAAGGCTGAGAACACATGAACCTGCCATTGTAAGTGGTAGAGAAGCCTCATTCAGAGTGCTGCTTGATATTCAGCTGGCCTGTTTTCCTCTTTTCTTGCCCCAAACCCCAGGGATTTAGCCAGGCTTCCTCTTTTCTGGGTAATGTTTCTATACAGTCTAACTTGAGAACTCTCTTGTAAACGTGAATTCTTTCTTTGATTCTCCTAAATACAAAGGACATCAAATCTTTCAAACTATACAGACACAGGAGGAATAGAAATTCATGAAATCAAGTTAACAAGTGATCTTATGTTACAAGGCTTAAGGATCCAGGAAATGGTTTCATGTGCTAGGAAAAATACCTTCCTTGCATGATTTCACTAAATTCTCACAATCATTCTATGAATAAAAGAACTGTTAATTCCTTTCTTTCCCTCTGCTTTTACAGATGGAGAAGCAGAAGCTGAGAAAAGTTGAATAATTTGGTAAAGCCCCTTTGGCACATCTGTAAAGAAGAATGAACATGTGGAATTCACATCCCTGATTTTCACTGGCCATGTGGGATATCATAGGGTATGATAATTGCTATCATTGTTCATTGTTTTCCTTTTGATGTTGAAGCTGAAGCTCTAACTCAACCTAAACTTCTGACACCAACTCTAGGAAGGCCTATGGTCCTCCTCCACTGTGTTCACTCATCCCAGAAGGATCATGTCTTTGAGGGTAAATACTGAAATCCAGGCAGAGCAAGAGTAGCATAATTTAGTGTGGGTTTGGGGCTTTAAGTTTTCCACTTTTAAATTGTGTGACCTTTCATGAGTTCCTTCTTTATCTCTTTCAGCTTTAGTGCTCATCCACACAAGCAGATTTTTAAAAAGCATTGTTAATAAGAACTAAAAGAGAAAGCACATAAAATACCTATTAAAATGCAAAAGTGTAATATATTCCAACTAGTTGGTGGTAGGTGGGGAATTCAATGGTTTATGTTTCAGAGATGCTAACCACTCAGGACTCTTCAGATGCAGAACTCTCTCCTGCTGTTTTGGGGCATTGCCTCCCTTGGGACTGTGATGGAATCACATGTAAACCTCAATCCTTGCCTGAAGAAGGGACTAGTTTTCACAGGCTCTGCTCCATGCCCCCTAATTATTGAGATTCCTAAGCGATGAACAAATGTTTGAGAGGGAAAAGCATCCCAACAGAAGTTTCTGAGAACCGTTTCTGAGAACCCAGGGTGAAGAAACAAAGGCATCACAAATGTGACTGTCCATCACAAAGTCATCAGTAGACAGAATCAACCAACTCAATGCCAGAGACTTCCCGAAGCTGTTAATGAGTAATGCTCGTTAGGTTTCCATAATCTCTTTTTTTCTTGCTGATTAAAGATGTATCTATTTCATGAATTTCATGTTTTAATTAATGATTTTATGTTCTCTATATTACTGTAGCTTATAAATTCAAATGGGCTCTTGGAGGCTGTTCAAGTAGGAAACACATTCCATAAATGTAAGATTTTATTAATCTTGATTATTAATATTTAATTTTAAAATGAATAATTAACCTCATTCTCATTCCACATTTTTATGGTGTTTCTGGAACTCTTACTTTCTTTCATGCCCAGAGCACCTCACTCTTTTGGGGCTGTCATCTGCTTTGAAATGTTAAGATTTATGGCATCTTTGCATTCAGTCTTTTTTTTAGTGAGAGTTCTCAAGAGCATGTCACAGACACAGATTAGAGCTGATATGAACAAAAGTGGAAATGACTGAACAAATGTCAGACAGAAGAGTGAAGGTTGTAAAAACTTGGCTAGTAAATGTGCAGAAGCCAAAAGAGAGTACGCCTAGCACCTATACTCCAGAACTGTATGAGTGAGGGACAACTGCCCTCCTGGCTGAATGCAAGCCACTATCAAAGGCACCACCAAGAGTTCTGCACTGAACGTGGGCCCAGTCTCCATCACTGCTTCCATTTGTCCCTAGCTCCTGATCTGATATAGAAGCATACACATTTGTCTCATTGACCCCTGGTCACATGCCCATGTTCTTATGTGAGAGAGGTTGGGAGAAAGCATCTGGACCACTCAAACTCCTGGCAGGATTGCACTCCAAATTCATAGAGATTTCTGCTGTTGAAACTCCACAAAGGACAGGCATCTAGTATAGTCTCCCTTGCCATTCTCACCAGGCTATAAATAGTAAAGCCTCATTGCCATGCACAGCAAGTACTCGACATACAAAACTTGAAGTTGCAAACTTTCAAAGGTATGAACATGCTTCATCAACATCAAGTGTGAGTGAAATTGAGCTTGCCCTCCATCTACTATTGCTGACGATCCTTCCCACTCTACCATCTCTCACCTCCCCTCCCTCCTCTAGTCAGTAACTCTTCTTGCTTGTTTACTTGATGCCAACTCCTGTATGCCAGCTGTTGTACTGTACTACTACACTTTTCAAGGCACTGTACTATAAGTTTAAAAATGTTTTCTTTATTTTTGTGTGTTTTTTTGGAGAAGGAAATGGCAACCCACTCCAGTATCCTTGCCTGGAGAATCCCATGGATGGAAGAGCCTGGAGGGCTACAGTCCATGGGGTCACAAAGAGTTGGACACAACTGAGCGAGCTCACTTCACTCCACTTCATGTATTATTTGTGTGAAAAATCACATTACCTGTTATAGTACTGTGCTGTATAGCCAATTGTGTTAGTTGGGTACCTAGGCTAACCTTATCTGACTTACAAACAAATTGGGCATAATGCACTGTCTGACAGAACTCATTTGTATGTAGGGGACTTAACTATACTACAGTGTCTTCCAGATTAGTACTGCTATTCCGTCTGTTTGTGAGGGGCAATTTCTTTTTCTCTGTCAAGCCTTTTTTCTCTTTGTTTGTTGTTTGCTTGCTTTTTCTTCTGAATATTAATAATTTCTCAAAATTAGTCTTACTTTCCATGTGGTTAAAAGTCTGGGTTTTGGAGTCGAGCTGCCTGACTAAAGATGTATCTGTTCTCTCATAAGTTGTATTTACCTCAACAAGGCTATACCCTACATTTCTCTCCTGAAAATGAAAATAGCAATAGTAAATATCTCTTAGGGTGTTTGTAAAAATTCAATGTATTAATACGGTGCTGCTCAGAGTGTGGTCTTTGGATAGGACCAGCTACCTAGTTTGCAGGGCCCAGTGCCTGATGAAATTGAAGGTCCCTTCAACTGAAAATTCAACAGTTACTAAGAATTTCAAGATGGTGACAACAGAGCATTACACAAAGGATGAAATCCTTTAAAACATGTATACTATGCACCTACAGAGGTCACACACCATGAAATGGTTTTGTCTGTGCAGCATTCTTAATTTACTGGTCCAGAGAAAGTACACACACACAAGTTAAGAAGATATCTTTATTTGTTTATTTATTTATTTTTTTTATGGTAAGCTGTCAATGTCACGACATCTAAGAGTGTAATCAGTGGACAGGTCTAGTTGAATAGGGTGGAGATTGATTTGGATGTGGTCAAATTTATATGCTAAGTTGTGTGTGGCATGATCTTTGCATTAATCATGGCCAGTAGAATTATTATCCAATTGGGACTGATTAAAAATAAGATAAATTATGTTCTTTGTGACTCACTGTTTGAGGAGCAACAAGCTAATTAAGCCAATAAGCTTATTACAGCACCTGACCCATAAGTATATGTTCAATAAGTGTTAGCTGTTATCTGTGATTATTTTAACATATATTCTTTGGTTCTTGTGTGAAATGTATGCATGTATGTGTATGTACTTGTGTGTGTGTAGGCATGAGGTGCACTTTTTCAGAATTTCCCTGTTCTAACTTTTACTGCTCTATTCCTGACTAGTTTGTTTTAACTGTCCACTTTCTTCTCAAACTCTTCCCAGCTCCTCATCTTCTAACTGGATTACTTGCCCCTCATCTGCGCTCCTCACTTTCCAGAAGTGTTTTCAAAGATGTGACCATTTACTGAATTAACCTCCTTTTCCTGAGATATTTTCCTTCTCAAACACTTTCCTTTTTATCCAGGATAATTTTGAATTTGAAGACCATATTTTTCATTATTTTGAGCTGATACAAACAGCCCGTTTTGCTTTGCTGGTAACAGAATTAACACCAACTTATTTCCATTGGTTGGAGTCAAAGAACTTAGCCCAGACTCTGCCCTATGTCTCTTCCTTTAGTTGATTTTGATCTGTATCTTTTCACTGAACTCAAATATAACTGAGTACAGTAAGTTTTCAGGGAGTTCTGTGAGCACTTGCAGTGAATTATCAAAACTGAGGTAAAATAATTACAACTAAAATAAGCTTAAACCAAGTTTTCCAATCATTGTGTATCCTTTGCCATTTCTGGATGTGCCTTGGTGTAAGCATGCATTCCCCTCTTTGAGGGATATGGTCATCTTTGAATTCTACATTCTAAAGGAATTAATCTGCAGCAACATGATAGACCTAGAAATTAATGCACTTAGTGAAGTAAGTCAGATAGAGAAAGACAAATATAATTTGCATAACTTATTTGTTGAATCAAAAAAATGATACAAATAAACTTATTTGCAAAATAGGAATAGACTCATATTCATAGAAAACTAATGGTTACTAAAGAGGATAGCAGTGTTGGGGGATTGATAGGTTGGGGTTAACAGATACACATTATTATATATAAAAATAGATAAACAGCAAGGACCTTCTCTATAGCACAGGGAACTATACTTAATATCTTAATAATAACCTATAAGGGACAAGTATCTGGAAATATATGTATATATAAATTTTTTGTATACTTACATCTTTAGTTCTACTACCTTTATTTTGCTTCTCCAAATATTTCCTCTTACCCCAATGATGCAGCTTTCAGTTCTGTTTTCAATTTCTCAATACATTACCTCCCTCTCCCCAACCCTTTACTGAAAATTCAGTCCATATTTGGTAAGACAGTTGTTTCTTCTGCTCCAGGTATTCAGACATATTTGCTCTCTCTGGTAGATAATAGAAACAATACTTCTCTATTTTCTATCATCCACCTTGGCATGTGCTTTCAAATCCCACTTACAACTCATTAAGATAATTGATTAATAAAAATTAGATATAGCATAAATTTTACTCCCTTAAAGAATATGATGATCTGACTGGTTTTTAGATGATGTCAAGGTGCTTGTAAAGACAAGTGCTCTATCTAGAAGATGGCATCAGGTTCACGGTGGGAAATAGCAAACTTCATTTCAGAGAACAAGACAGAAAGGACCTATCCTGAGGGGGTAACTTAGGATAGTCACTCCAAGCATTTTCTGAGAGTGAAAGGTATGGGACACAGAAAAAAGAGGCAGGGAGAAGTCTATGGAATATAATTCCTCGGGGAAAAGACAACTACAGCAACCAAAAGCCCGGTGTTTACAAGTGTGTGAAGGAAGCTGCAAAGAGTGCTGAAGTAACCAGATCTTGTTTTGTGTCCTGGTGGCTCTAACTCTTATTTGCTATATAATATTGAGCAAGACTGAGGAATGGAGCTCAGAGCTGTGGGGACAAATGGGGAGTGAAGGGGCAGTTAGGGAGAGGAGATAATCTGCCCACAATATATAATGCTCAATTATGAAGAAATCTGTGAGTAAAATATTGATAAATTATTAATTATTAAATTGTTAAAATATTTATAAAATATTAATTTAAAATAATTAAATTACTTTTATTAATAACAAAAACAAACAGGTGCAGAGAATGTATAAGAAGAATCAGGAAGGTATTGAAAAGCAGATTAAATTGTTAGTGCAACAACTTAAGGGCCTGTAATAAGACAATAAGTGGTAGTAGCAATGAGACAGACAACTAATAAGAAAAGTCAACTAGATTATCTGTTGAGGATAAGAATGACTCCTTGTGTTTTGGTTTAGTCGTGCCAATCATAATATCAGAGAAGAATGAAATTTTATGGAAGACAATAAAGAAATCTGTTGAGGTCATTTTGATCCAAAGGACTTACATATCATAGAGGTGGAAATGATCTACAGATGGTCATACTTGGGTCTGGAATTCAAGTGATTAGAAAATCATCCATTGTGTAAGAATGTAAGTCTACCTTTAGCTATGGAGTATGAAGATGTCAGGTAAGCTGTAGGTAAGATCAAGAGGCCACTGATTGTTGTGACTAAAATTTCAATAATATACTTCTCAATACATCTTTCAATATACATTCTTTTCATTCTCCCACAGAAGTGACCAATTTTCTTCAATTCACACCATATTAATCTTTCCTATTTCTACATCTGCAGTATTTATTGTGTGAATCAGTGAATTACTACATAGGGATTGCAGAAATCTGTGTACAAGTATCTCTATAATTGGCTATAACCTTCTGGAAGGCAGAGCCCAAACCTAAACTTTGTTTCCTTACCCTTGGAGCCCAGATCAGGATCTGGCACAAGCTTAAGAAGTGAGTGCAGCTAAGTGAATGCATTTGCCAGAAACTACTATATTTCCTTACAGCAGTTTCATTTTATGTGATTTTCTACCACTTTCAGGAATCATTTCCAAATTCTTCAGCTTATATTAAAATTGTATGCCTGATACAACCAATCAAGTCGGGCAAAATTGCTATTAGTGTGACTCAAACAATAGATGGGAAGATTTATAACTGGAAAGGCACGAATAAATTAGTTCCATATTTGAAAAAATTCTCCACTTTTTTTTAAGTTAATATGAACTATACCATAAAGAAACATGTTTTTAGAGGACCAATGATAAAGTAGATTCTCAGGGGAGAATGAGGGTGGCATTTGAAGGAGAGGAACAATTATTAGAAAGTGATACTTATGAAGCTAGAAAGACAACTGCTTCTCTTATGATTCTTTAAGAGTAAAATTAAGCTGAGACAAAATTCAGTGTGTTGACATTGGCTTCAGATCTTTAATAGGCAAAGCAGTTGCAATAGAAGTATCCAGAATAATAGGGAATAGATATAACATCCCCTGTGTTCTCACTTTCAAGTGGAGTTACCCTCTTACAAGTCCAAAGATCACTACAGCAAAAAGAAATTCACCAGCTTTGTTGCAGCATACGCAATATCATGACATGGTATGTTTAATTATACATATTCATTTTAATCTGTGACAATAGTACAGGAAACGCTTTTGCTTCAAATAGAGCTACTTGTTGAATCTCAGAAACATACATATCCATATACAGTACATGCTAAACAATGCAGTTAGTTAACCATTTTTAAGTGTTTTAGGTTTATTTTTTAGCAGATGATTTCCTTCTCT
Source organism: Nanger dama (assembly GCA_917880005.1). Taxonomy (NCBI): domain Eukaryota; kingdom Metazoa; phylum Chordata; class Mammalia; order Artiodactyla; family Bovidae; genus Nanger; species Nanger dama. The sequence goes on along the minus strand of CAKJTW010000004.1, from coordinate 60,096,509 downwards.
TGTGTTTCCTGCCTAGAGAAATTCCTTTTGCATTTGTTGTAAAGCTGGTTTGGTAGTGCTGAATTCTCTTAATTTTGCTTGCTTGTAAAGCTTTTGAATCCTCCATCAAATCTAAATGAGAGTTTTGCTGGGTAAAGTGTTCTTGGTGGTAGGTTCTTTCCTTTCATCACTTTAAATATATAATGTCATTCCCTTCTGGTTTGTGGAGTTTCTGTTGAGAAATCAGCTGGTAACCTGATGGGAGTTCCCTTGTATGTTATTTATCATTTTTCCCCTTGTTGCTTTCAATATTTTATCTTTGTCTTTAGTTTTTGCCAGCTTGATTACTATGTGACTCCACATGTTCCTCCTTGGATTTATCCTGACTGGGACCCTCTGCACTTCCAGACTTAACTGACTATTTACTTTCCCATGTAAAAGAAGTTTTCAGCTATTATCTTTTCAAGTATTTTCTCAGGTCCTTTCTCTCTTCTTCTTAAACCCTTCTTCTTCTGAACCCTTACCATGCAAATGTTGGTGCATTTAATGTTGTCTCAGAGGTCTCTTAGGCTATCTTCATTTCTTTTCACTTACTGTTTTTTTTTCCCTCCTATATTGTTTTTCATCAGTGATTTCCACCAATTTTGTCTTCTAGATCATGTTCACTTATCTGTTTCTCTGCCTCTTTTATTCTGTTATTGGTTCCTTCTAGTGTATTTTTATTTCTCTTTGTTGTTTAGTTCCTCTAGGTCTTTGGTAAGCATTTCTTGCATTTTCTCCATTCTTTTTCTGAGATCCTGGGGCACCTTCAGGAAGTTTGCCTATTTAGAATTCATTTAATTGTTTTTCTGGGTTTTTATCTTGTTCCTTCGTATGGAACATAATCCTCTGCTTTTTTATTTTGATTAAGTTTCTATGATTGTGGTTTTTATTCTGGAGGCTATGAATGAGTTCTTGTTTAGTTTAGTAGTTTAGTGGTTCTTGTTTAGTTCTGTAGTTCTTGTTTCTTCTGTCTGAGCTCTGAAGGATGAAACTAATAGGCTTGTACAAGCTTCTCATGGGGAGAGTCTGGCAGTGGGAAAAAATTAGGTCTTGGTCTGGTGAGCAGGGCCTTGCTCAGTAAAGCTACAATCCAATTATCTGCTAGTGGGTGGGGTTGTGTTTCCTCCCTGTTAGTTGTTTGACCCATTGTTAGCTGTTGTGATCCAGCCTTGTAGTTTACAAACTCTATGGTAATGGCAATCTCCACAAGGGCTCATGCCAAGGGGCACCTCCCAGGACTGCTGCGGCCAGTGCCACTGTCCGTGTGGTGAGCCACTGCCAATGCACACCTCTGCAGGAGACCTTCCAACACTAGCAAGTAGGTTTGGTTCAGGCTCCTCTGGGGTCTCTGCTCCTATCCCCTGGGTTTTGGTGTGCACAAAATTTTTGTTGTGCTCTCTAAGTATGGAATCTCTGTTTCTTCCCTAGTCCTGTGGAAGCCCTACAATCAGATCCCACTCACCTTCAAAGTTAGATTTCCTGGGGATTCCTAGCCCCTTTGATGGATCCTCAAGCTGGGAAGCCTGATGTGGGGCTCACAACCCCACATAACAGAAGAAATTCTTTGGTATTATTGTTCTTCTGTTTATGGGTCACCTACCCAGCAGATATGGGATTTGATTTTATTATAAATAAGCCCCGCCTACCATCTTTCTGTGGTTTCTCATTTGTCTTTAGAGTCGGAGTATCTTTTTTGTGGGTTCTAGAATCCACCTGTCTATAGTTGTTCAACAGCTAGTTTCAATTTTTGTGCTCTCCCAGGAAGAGAGAGGCACAGGTCCCTCTATTCTGCCATCTTGAACCAATTTCTCCAGTCATTTTTAAAAGTAGTTAAATACCATCTATCAAACATATATGTTTAAATTAAATGTGATTTTAATTACCCAACACCAATTGTTCTTAACCAGTAGGTAGAAAACACTCTTTTCTAAAAAAGTCATTTCAGGGGTAATATGACAATAAGAAAGTGTGTATTAGTTGCGCAGTCATGTCCCACTCTTCATGACCCCATGGACTGTAGCCTTCCAGACTCCTCTATCCATTGAATTCTCCAGGCAAGAATACTGGAGTGGGTTGCCATTTCCTTCTTCAGAGGATTTTTCCAACCCAGGAATCGAACCCAGGTCTCCCTCACTGCAGGCAGATTCTTTACCATCTGAATCACCAGGAAAGCTGACAGTAAGGAAGTATAAAATAACAAATGCAATATTGCTTATATTTAGGATAAATATATTTCATTTTCTTAACATACACTGTGGAAATTAAATTTCATAAAATCTTCTTGGCTGGACAACTGATGATTAAGAATACATGAGAAATACTGGAATGGACTAAAATTTCTTGTATTCAGAATACATACCATCAAGTTATTTTAAACTCTCCTTTCTTGTTCTCCTTGATGATACCTAAATAGGCTTGTGAACTCTGCATAGTAAGAGATCTGTGGTTGGGACTTATTAATTTGGGTTTCTTCTTGTTTCACTCTCAAGCTCTAAGAATGATTTTGAGGACACAATGATAACATGCAAAACCTCTGGCCTCAAGAAGACAGTTAACTAAATAGAGAATTGAAGCACAATGTGTTCAGTTTTATTGCAGGATACTGTGTCAGAGGATATAAAAATACTTAATTCATACTTGATTTAAACAGAAAAACAATTGGTAAAGTAGGTCTGAATGAGTGAAGTCACTCAGTCATGTCAGACTCTTTGCGACTCCATGGGCTGTAGCTTACCAGGCTTCTCTGTCCATGGGATTCTCCAGGCAAGAATATTGGAGTGGGTTACCATTTCCTTCTCCAGGGGATCTAAAGATGCAACAATGAAAGAATGAATAATGAAAATTTCGTACATATATACAATGAAATATTACTCAGTCATAAGAAGGAACAATATTGTCCCATTTGTAGAGACATGGATGAACCTAGAGACAGTCATATAGAGTGAAGTTAAGTCAGAAAGAGAAAAATAAATATTGTATATTAATGCACATATGTGGAATCTAGAAAAATGGTAAAGATGAACCTATTTTCAGGGCTAGAATAGAGATGAAAGCATAGAGAACAAACATATAGACACCAAGGAGGGAAACAAAGTGGTGGGATGGATTGGAAGATTTGGATTAACATATATACACTATTGATACCATGTGTAAAATAGATAACTAATGAGAAACTATCGGATAGCTCAGAGAACTTTACTCAAAGCTCTATGGTAACCTAAATGGGAAAGAAATTAAAAAAAAAAAAAGGATATATGTATAGGCAATTCAATTTTCTATACAGCAGAAACTAACAAAACATTTTAAAAGGAACTATATTCCAGTGTTGTTCCATGGAACAAACTGATTCCAAACAGGAAAAAGGAGTACATCAAGGCTATATATTGTCACCCTGCTTATTTAACTTATATGCAGAGTACGTCATGAGAAACGCTGTGCTGAAAGAAGCACAAGCTGGAATCAAGATTGCCATGAGAAATATCAATAACCTCAGGTATGCAGATGACACCACCCTTATGGCAGAAAGTGAAGAGAAAGTAAAAAGCCTCTTGAAGAAAGTGAAAATGGAGAGTAAAAAAGTTGGCTTAAAGCTCAACATTCAGAAAATGAAGATCATGGCATCCCGTTCCATCACTTCATGGGAAATAGATGGGGAAACAGTGGAAACCGTGTCAGACTTTATTTTGGGGGGCTCCAAAATCACTGCAGATGGTGACTGCAGCCGTGAAATTAGAAGACGCTAACTCCTTGGAAGAAAAATTATGACCAACCTAGATAGCATATTGAAAAGTAGAGATATTACTTTGCCAACAAAGGTTTGTCTAGTCAAAGCTATGGTTTTTCAGTAGTCATGTATGGATGTGAGAGTTGGACTGTGAAGAAAGCTGAGCGCTGAAGAATTGATGCTTTTGAACTGTGGTGTTGGAGAAGACTCTTGAGAGTCCCTTGGACTGCAAGGAGATCCAACCAGTCCATTCTGAAGGAGATTAGCCCTGGGATTTCTTTGGAAGGAATGATGCTGAGGCTGAAGCTCCAGTACTTTGGCCACCTCATGTGAAGAGTTGACTCACTGGAAAAGACTCTGATGCTGGGAGGGATTGAGGGCAGGAGGAGAAGGGATGACAGATGACGAGATGGCTGAATGGCATCACTGACTTGATGGACATGAGTCTGAGTGAACTCCGGGAGCTGGCGATGGACAGGGAGGCCTGGCGTGCTGCGATTCATGGGGTCGCAAAGAGTTGGACATGACTGAGCACCTCAACTGAACTGAACTGAACTGAACTGAACATACTTTGTATCAAGCATCCCCAGTACACTTGAGAAGTACTTTTTTTCTGTTGTTCTGGTGGAATTCTCTGTAGATGTCTGTTAAGACTAGATGACTTGTAATCTTGTACAAATTTTCTATTCTTTTGCTGATTTTCTATCTAGTTTTTCTACCCATTATTGAAAATAGGAAATCAAATGTTCCAATTAGTGTTGAACTGTATCTTTTTCTCTTCATTTAAGTTAGTTTTACTTTGTATATTTGGCACTCTGCTTTATGTGCACATGTTTAAAATTATTATTCCTAATGGGTTCAGTTCAGTTCAGTTCAGTCGCTCAGTCGTGTCCAACTCTTTGTGATCCCATGAATTGCAGCCAGGCCTCCCTGTCCATCACCAACTCCCGGAGTTTACTCAGACTCACGTCCATCGAGTCAGTGATGCCATCCAGCCATCTCATCCTCAGTTGCCCTCTTCTCCTGCTTCCCCCAATAGGTTAGCCTCTATATTATTAAAAGGTCCCTTTTATAATATTTTAAAACAAAATCTATTTTTAACTTAATCTCAAAATTTAAAATTTTAATTGTCTAATATTAGTATAATTACTCCAATTTTCTGTTGTTAGTGTTCACATAATAAAAGTATTCTATCCTTTTATTCTCAATCTATGTATCATTAAATCTATCTCCTATAAACAACTTATAGTTGAGCTGGGTTTCTTTATTTTTATTATGATCTGACAATCTCTGCCTTTTGAGTAGACTGTTTAATTCACTCATATTTAATGTGATTATTGATATACTTGAATTTATATGAGCCATTTAAATGTTTTCTTTCTATAAGTCTCATATTATTTTTTGTTATTTCTTCATTTATTTTTGCTTTCTTTTTGCATTGAGTGTTTTTTTTTAGTTGTAACATTTTAATTTCATTAATAATTTTTTTATTTTCTGATTTTAAAAGCAATTGATGCAGGATTGACTATATACATGTAACATCAGAATAAGCTTCAAATTTACACTAGCTTGAATCAAATAACACACAGAAACAGTGCTGTGATATAGCTCTCTTCTTTTTCCCCTTTTTCATATATTAGTGTTACATAATCCATTAAGGCTATGAACTGAACAATACTTTAACATGATTATTACTTTAGCATATGCTATCACTTACTGAGCATATTAAAGTAATTTACTACATATGTATAGGTATCTCTCATCTTTTAAAAGTCTGTTTTGTGCCACTTTGCTTTTACAAAGGCCTAACAATTTCATATCTTTCTAGAGTACAAACTTTACAGTTGGAGATCTTCTTTTTCAAAATCTTTCAAGTATAAGATCTTTAATTTTTTTTACTGTATATTTAAGGGTCTTTGTTCCTTGATCCCTTAGTGATGATATTCCTTAGACTTAAGAAGGTGAATTGATAGAGAAAAAGATGCAGAAAGAGTATATGCCAGACATAAATATGCCCATTGGTTAAACCTTGAAAAAAGCATCTGGGTATGTAGATGTTATTACTTTCTCTTCCTGAGTCATTTTCCTCAATATGTTGGCAAACTTTTAACTATCCTGTAAGATCCAAAACCCTGTGAATCTTTTATAGCCTACTTTGTTGAAGAATTAATGTTTTCAAATTGTGGTCTTGGAAAAGATGCTTGAGAGTCCCTTGGACTGCAAGGAGATCAAACCAGTAAATCCTGAAGGGACTCAACCCTGAATATTCATTGAAAGGCCTGATGCTGAAGCTCCAATACTTTGGCCACCTGATGCAAAGGGCTGACCCATTAGAAAAGACTCTGATACTGGTAAAGACTGAGGGCAGGAGGAGAATAGGGTGACAGAAGATAGGATAGTTAAGTAATGTCACTCTTGATGAATTTGGGCAAACTCTGGGAGATAGTGGAGGACAAAGGAGCATGGCATGCTACAGTCCATGGGGTCGCAAAGAGTAGGATTCAATTTGATGACTGAACAACAACAGAAGATTGAGTTACTTCCTTCTTACCCCCCATGGTAAGCACAGTAATGAAAAAGGAAAGTCATTCAGTCTTGTCTGACTCTTTGCACTCCATGGACTGTAACCTGCCAGGCTCCTCAGTCCATGGAATTTTTCAGGCAAGAATACTGGGTGAGTATCTGATTCCTTCTCCAGGGAATCTTCCCAATCCAGGGATCAAACCCACATCTCCCACATTGCAGGCTGATTCTTTACCATCTAAGACACCAGGGAAGCCCAAGAAAACTGGAGTGGGTAGCCTATATCTTCTCCAGGGGATCTTCCTGTCCCAGAGATTGAACTGATGTCTTCTGCCTTGAGGGTGGACTGTTTACCCGCTGAGCTACATTATACTAATATTATCTTTGTTGTTGATTTTGTTTTGATTTGATTGTCATCCTTTTTGTACTATGAACACTCTGAGTGCTAGTTTGAAGTTTTGTTACTGTACGATAACATATTCTATAAGTGAATTGAGGAAGGAACACATGAAGGAAAGAATGCCACACTGAAATAATGTAATTCAAGAGGGAGATGTTGGACCCAGAAGCTTGAGCTATGGAACTCAGACACAGTTGTCAGTAAGATTCTCCCACAGTAAAAAAACAATTCTAGATCCTCTTATTTCTGGGAGATAAAAATTGTTTCATAGAAACTTATTGCTATTCCTAGAAACAAAAATCTTCTTAAATCAGTCATTGTTGTTCAGTCACCACATCATATCTGACTCTTTGTGACTCCATGGACTGAAGCATGCCAGGCTCCCCTGTCCTTCACTATCTCCTAGAGTTTGTTCAGATACATGTCCACTGAGACAGTGATGCTATCTAACCATCTCATCCTCTGTCATCTAAGTCTCATCCTCATCTAAATCAGTAGAGAGAAGTGAATTTGAAACTGTTTGGAAGTCAGAAGACAGGAATCTAGTACCCTGCTAGGATATTTAGCACAGAATTTTGGTTCTAATCTTTTAAGAGGAAGACTAGAAAAATTATATTGTGTGATGAAAATTGTCATTAGCTTAAAACAGTAAATGACACACTTACAGATATCCGGTACTCTAAGGAACAAATTGAGATACGATTTCCAAGCATATTATCTTGTATCCTAATTCCTGAAGATGAGAGGAAATTTCATCCTCACTTGTTTCCTGAGGACCCTAAAAGCGAGTGATTCATGTTGCAGGTTAAGTTCAGAGATTCTTTGTAGTAGAAGACCTTATTTCTTCTCCAGTTAACCATATTTGTATCCTGCAATGAATGATTTTTTTTTTTAATCACACAAGGAATCTGGAAAAGCAAAAGCAGATGAAGAAGACTGCTATAGACCAAATAAAATAGCTTGGATGATTGTGATTATCACTGTTAACCCACATCTCTTTCAAACGCATGGCCAGTGAAGTCATTTTAATAGCTTGAAGTTGTTCATATTTACATCACACAAGTCGACAAAGCTATGAATCTGTTCTTTCTCCCTCTAGTTTACCACACCCCTGAAATTTCTTGGAACAAAAGAGAGTTTGTTACATAGGGCAAAAGAATGGAACTGCTTCTTAGTGGCAATTAAATGATACTTTTAATCCAGCAATATTTTAAAGTGTACTGGACTGTGGTTCAGTACGTGAATTATTGTCTTGATTTTACTATCTCTGTCACCTAATATAGATGATTTTATCACCCTTGTATTCTATATATCAGCGTTTTGTTTTGTTTTGTTTTGTTTTTCTTACTTGTTTTATTTACTTGTTTGGCTGTTCATGGTGTTAATTGTGGCACACAGGAGCTTTGCTCTTTGCTGTGGGGGCAGGAGGGCTCTTAGCTGTGGCATAAGGGATTTAGTTCCCTGACTAGTGATCAGATCTGGGCCCCCTGCATTGGTAGCATGGAGTCTTAGTCACTGGACCACCAGGGAAGTCCATATCATCAGTTTTTGAATGAAGAGATTAGACTAAATTGTGTCCTAAAAGAGTTTAGTTCTACTGATTTTAACTCTAGGCTTAGGAGAAATATGTTCTGGAGCTACTTGCCTCACAAAACACGCAACATAATTTAATACAAAAAAAGAGTCCTGTTAATGTCTCTTAAGAGAACGGATATTGGCTTATATTGATACAAGAACATTCCTTTTAAGCAGACCTAGAGGAGAGTAAAAAGTTGGCTTAAAGCTCAACATTCAGAAAACAAATATCATGGCATCTGTTCCCATCACTTCATGACAAATAGATGGGAAAACAATGGAAACAGCGTCAGACTTTACTTTTGGGGCTCCAAAATCACTGCAGATGGTGACTGCAGCCAGGAAATTAAAAGACGCTTACTCCTTGGAAAAAAAGTTATGACCAACCTAGATAGCATATTCAAAAGCAGAGACATTACTTTGATGACTAAGGTCCTTCTAGTCAAGGCTATGGTTTCTCCAGTGGTCATGTATGGATGTGAGAGTTGGACTGTGAAGAAGGCTGAGCACAGAATAATTGATGCTTTTGAACTGTGGTGTTGGAGAGGACTCTTGAGAGTCCCTTGGACTGCAAGGAAGTCCAACCAGTCCATCCAAAAGGAGCTCGGTCCTGAATGTTCATTGGAAGGACTGATGCTAAAACTGAAACTCCAATACTTTGGCCACCTCCTGTGAAGAGTTGACTAATTTGAAAAGACCCTGATGCTGGGAGGGATTGGGGGCAGGAGGAGAAGGGGATTACAGAGGATGAAATAACTGGATGTCATCACCGACTCAATGGACATGAGTTTGAGTGAACTCTAGGAGTTGGTGATGGACAGGGAGGCCTAACATGCTGAAATTCATGGGGTCGCAAAGAGTTGGAGATGATTGAGTGACTGAACTGAATTGAATTGAACTGAACTGAGTTATCTCTAAAGGTGAGAGAAGTTTTTCCCATAGCTTTCTAATCCCTTTAATGTTTATTTCCAATTCAATATTTCTTCATTATGTTGATTCCTTTGAAATCATTTTGCTATTCACATCGCTTTTCTTTTTTCACATGCCTCCTCTGCAGATGGCCTGAATCAATTCTTATCTGTACTGCAATTAAAAGAATGAATCATCATTTATTCTCAAATGCTCATTAAGTTTTATTTTCATTCCTAATTTCTTTTTCTTATTTCCCCATGTTTACATTTGTGTAAAGACTTTGCAGAAAATTATAGTTGATTTATTCAATTATTTCTGCTTAACTAAAGAGGCTAAGCATTTCTTCTGCAGTTTGTATGGGCAAGAACACTGGCCCTAGGCAAAGTTGCAGAGTAGCTGAAGCTTGTCTTCATCACTCTCTCTCTCTCTCTTTCTTTTATTTCTGATAATCATTATAATGAAAACAACAGACAATAATAATAAACAGGCACTATTAATTGAGTTCTTACTATGTACAAGACACAGTCTCATGGCATTATGAGATTAGCCTCTTTCTCACCCTGGCAGGCAGCTTCCTCTATTCTCATCCTGATCTCCCCCATTCTGGACCTTTGCACTTATTTTATCAAGGGAACAACCAGATATCTGACCTGGCTACTCCTTTAAGGCCTTCTCCAGTTCACAGTTTTCTAATTTCTTAGCTTCTCCCTCCTGTCTCAATGATCTAATTTCAGCTGCCTCTCATTAAAAAAAAAAAAAAAAAAAAAAAAAACACACCCAGCATTCTAATGGAAAAAGCTTGTGAAAAACAGCTTAAATCATAATAAATTTTTATTCAATAATAAAAATTAAATACAACTGAAAAAAATAGTAAATATCAAAAGAGATTTTGCTTTAAGAAATCAGAGGGTATCACAGGTCAAAGGTAGCCAACAACCTGCTCCCTTGGAATAGTTTGGACATTCCAGAAACATATATTGATACAGAGTTTAAACTGTAAGGTGTTGTTAGGAATCAACACCTGTGAAAGGAATAGTTGGATTGTAATGCAGGCCTAGAAAGCCTCAGTCAAACTGCTAAGGAACTCTGAAGTGTATACTGGCTGATAGAGTTGTCTCATGTAGAATCAAAGGGTCAGTCCTGGATATCACAACTTTGCTCAATGACCACAAGGGGCTTCCCTAGGAAGAGTATGCTCTTAGGTGAGGCTAATCTCACAAGCTGAAGCACAGTCCATAATGGATGGCAAATGGATTCACTTTCAGAAGAGGGATAAACTGAAACGTTCACAGTTATCCAAAATGTTATCATTTTACCTTGCTGAATTTGAAAATGCTGTTCTATCTTCCTGGAATTTCCAAAATATTCCATCCTCCATTTCCTTCAAAATCACATATAGGAGAACAGCATAGAGATCCCTTAAAAACTAAAAGCATAGCTACCGTATGAACCAGCATTCCCACTCCGGGCATATATCTAGAGAAAACCATGCTTCAAAAGGATACACATGTTTCAATGTTCACTGCCGCTCTTTTACAATAGCCAAGACATGGAAACAAACTACATGTCTATTGACAGATAATTGGATAAATATGGAATATTACTCAGTCATAAAAAGAACAAAATTAAATAATGTCATTTGCAGCAATATAGGGAAAAGGCAATGGCACCCCACTCTAATACTTCTGGAAAATCCCATGGATGGAGACGCCTGGAAGGCTGCAGTCCATGGAGTCGCTGGGGGTCGGACACAGCTGAGTGACTTCACTTTCACTTTTCACTTTCATGCATTGGAGAGGGAAATGGCAACCCACTCCAGTGTTCTTGCCTGGAGAATCTCAGGGACAGAGGAGCCTGGTGGCTGCCATTTATGAGGTTACACAGAGTTGGACACAACTGAAGTGACTTAGCAGCAGCAGCAACACTATAGATATACCTAGAGATTACTATACTAAGTGAAGTATGTCAGACAAAGAAAGACAAATACCATATGATACCATCTGTATGTAGAATCTAAAGTATGGCAGAAATGAACTTACTTAAAAATAGAAATAGACTCACAGACATAGAAAACAAATGTATGGTAAACAAAGGGGAAAAGTGGAGCAGAGGAACAAATTGGCAAATTAGGGCAGACATGATCATGGGAAAAGCAAGAGAATTCCAGAAAAACATCTATTTCTGCTTTATTGACTATGCCAAAGCCTTTGACTGTGTGGATCACAATAAACTGAAGAAAATTCTGAAACAGATAGGAATACCAAGCCACCTGACCTGCCTCTTGAGGAAATCTGTATGCAGGCCATGAAGCAACAGTTAGAACTGGACATGGAACAACAGACTGGTTCCAAATAGGAAAACGAGTACGTCAAGGCTGTATATTGTCACCCTGCTTATTTAACTTCAATGCAGAGTACATCATGAGAAATGCTGGACTGGAAGAAACACAAGCTGGAATCAAGATTGCCAGGAGAAATATCAATAACCTCAGATGTGCAGATGACACCACCCTTATGGCAGAAAGTGAAGAGGAACTCAAAAGCCTCTTGATGAAAGTAAAAGAGGAGAGTGAAAAAGTTGGCTTAAAGCTCAACATTCAGAAAATGAAGATCATGGAAACCAGTCCCATCACTCCATGGGAAATAGATGGAGAAACAGTGGAAACAGTGTTAGACTTTATTTTGAGGGGCTCCAAAATGACTGCAGATGGTGATTGCAGCCATGAAATTAAAAGACACTTACCCCTTGGAAGAAAAGTTATGACCAACCTAGATAGCATATTCAAAAGCAGAGACATTACTTTGCCAACTAATGTCAGTCTAGTCAAGGCTATGGTTTTTCCAGTAGTCACCTATGGATGTGAGAGGTGGACTGTGAAGAAGGCTTAGCACCAAAGTATTGATGCTTTTGAGCTGTGGTGTTGGAGAAGACTTTTGAGTGTCCCTTGGACTGCAAAAAGATCCAACCAGTCCATTCTGAAGGAAACCAACCCTGGGATTTCTTTGGAAGGAATGATGCTAAAGCTGAAACTCCAGTACTTTGGCTACCTCATGTGAAGAGTTGACTCATTAGAAAAGACTTTGATGCTGAGAGGGATTGGGGGGCAGGAGGAGAAGGGGATGACCGAGGATGAGATGGCTGGATGGTATCACTGACTTGATGGACGCGAGTCTGAGTGAACTCCAAGAGTTGGTAATGGACAGGGAGGCCTGGTGTGCTGCAATTTATGGGGTCACAAAGAGTCGGACACTACTGCACAACTGAACTGAACTGAACTGAATGTTCACATTATTGTATTTAAAACAGATAACGAACAAGAACCTACTGTATAGCACAGGGAACTCTGTCCAATATTCTGTAATAATACAAATGGGAAATAATTTGAAAAAAAAAAAAATATATATGGGGCAGTACTAAGATGGCGGAGGAATAGTATGGGTAGACCACTACCTCCTCAACAAATTCATCAAACGAACATTTGAATGCTGAGCAAATTCCACAAAACAACTTCTGAATGCTGGCAGAGGACACCAGGCACTCAGGAAGGCAGCTCAATGTTGTTGAAAGGAGGTAGGACAAAATAAATAAGATAAAAAGAGACAAAAAGAGGTAAGGGGGAGATCAATCCCGGGAAGGGACTCTTAAAAAAGAGAGACGTTTCCAAATACCAGGAAACACTCTCAATGGCGGGTCTGTGGTGAACCATGGAATCTCAGTGGGCAACATAACCAGAAGGAAAAATAATTAATTAATTAAAACCCACAGAGTATTTTCTTAACACCAACTCCCAGTGAAGAAGCAATCCAGATGCTCACATTCCCCACTAGCAAGTGGGGGGTTGGAAAGAGGCATGGGCTGCTTTGCTTAGGGTAAGGACCAGGCCTAAATGCACCAAGGAAAATCTGAGGGAACTAACTTGAGATAGCAACTCAGACTGTGGGATAGCTATAAACTGGAAAGTTCTGAAAGAGATGGGAATACCAGACCACCTAACCTGCCTCTTGAGAAACCTATATGCAGACCAGGAAGCAACAGTTAGAACTGGACATGGAACAACAGACTGGTTCCAAATAAGGAAAGGAGTATGTCAAGGCTGTATATTGTCACCCTGCTTATTTAACTTACAGGCAGAGTACATCTTGAGAAACACTGGGCTGGAAGAAACACAGGCTGGAATCAAGATTGCCAGGGGAAATATCAATAACCTCAGATATGCAGATGACACCACCCTTATGGCAGAAAGTGAAGAGGAACTAAAAAGCCTCTTGATGAAAGTGAAAGAGGAGAGGGAATAAGTTGGCTTAAAGCTCAACATTCAGAAAATGAAGATCATGGCATCCAGTCCCAACTCTTCATGGGGAATAGATGGGGAAACAGTGAAAACAGTGTCAGACTTTATTTTTCTGGGCTCCAAAATCACTGTAGATGGTGATTGCAGCCATGGAATAAAAGACACTTACTACTTGAAAGGAAAGTTATGACCAACCTAGATAGTATATTCAAAAGCAGAGACATTACTTTGCCAACAAAGGTCTGTCTAGTCAAGGCTATGGTTTTTCCAGTAGTCATGTATGGATGTGAGAGTTGGATTGTGAAGAAGGCTGAGCACTGAAGAATTGATGCTTTTGAACTGTGGTGGTGGAGAAGAATCTTGAGAGTCCCTTGGACTGCAGGGAGATCCAAATGGTCCATGTGAAAGGAGATCAGCCCTGGGTGTTCTTTGGAAGGAATGATGCTAAAGCTGAAACTCCAGTACTTTGGCCACCTCATGCAACGAGTTGACTCATTGGAAAAGACTCAGATGCTGGGAGGGATTGGGGGCAGGAGACAAATGGGATGACAGAAGATGACCTGGATCAATGGCATCATGGACATGAGTTTGAGTGAACTCTGGTAGTTGGTAATGGACAAGGAGGCCTGGTGTGCTGTAGTTCACGGGGTTTCAAAGAGTCGGACAGGACTGAGTGACTGAAGTGAACTGAACTGAAGACACTGCCGGGCCCACTAACAGAACAGAGGACTGAACAGAGCTAGCCAGCTGTGGACCAGCCCATCCCCTGCTGGAGATACGCAGCAGATAGTATCCAGAGCTGGAAGGGGGCAATTGGGGCCCTAGAGATGCATCTTCCACCAAACTATAAGCAGGCTTGGTTTCTAACCAAAACTTCTTGGGATTCTGGATAGTCAACATCAGCCAGAAGCATCGCAGTCAGAGATCAGCTCCACAGAAGAGACACAGCGCACACCTGAGATGACACTCCCATTGTACACCCGGAAAACCAAGTGACTGGGATGGGTAAGGTGATAAGACACAGCCTCCAATTGGAGGTGGCTGTGCTTGCCAAGCACCTGGTCACCTGAGCTGCTTGGATCTGGGAAGGGCACAAAACGCAGGCCCAACCAAGTCCATGCCATTGTGGAGTACCATAGAACCTGAACCTGAGTGGCTTATACCTGGGAAATGCCTACAACTCAGGGCCAGCCTCAGATAGTTCCCAGCAGAGGAACCTAGAACCTGAGCAGTGTAGACTGGAAAAGCACACATGCCGTGAGTGGGAGCAAAGCCAGTGTGGCCGAGACACTGTGGGCACTCCCCACACACACCGGTAATATTTGTTTGCAATGTTCCTCCCTCCCCACAGCATGACTGAACAAGTGAGCCTAAAAAAAAAAAAAAGTGACCACCACTGTCCCCTTGTGTCAGGGCAGAAATTAGACACTGAAGAGACCGGCAAAAAGAAGAAGCTAAAATAAACAGAGGGAACCACTTTGGAAGTGATAGGTACAATAGATTAAAACCCTGTACTTAGCACTGACTACATAACAAGGGGCCTATAGATCTTGATCCAACCAGTCCATTCTGAAGGAGATCAACCCTGGGATTTCTTTGGAAGGAATGATGTTAAAGCTGAAACTTCAGTACTTTGGCCACCTCATGTGAAGAGTTGACTCACTGGAAAAGACTCTGATGCTGCGAGGGATTGGGGGCAGGAGAAGAAGGGGACGGCTGAGGGTGAGATGGCTGGATGGCATCACGGACTTGATGGACGTGAGTATGAGTGAACTCCGAGAGATGGTGATGAACAGGGAGGCCTGGCATGCTGCGATTCATGGGGTCACAAAGAGTCGGACACAACTGAGCAACTGAACTGAACTGAACTGAATAGATCTTGAGAAGTATAAGCCAGATCAAGGAACTATCTGAAAATGAACTGACCCCACAGTGTCCACAACAACTGCAGAGAAAGTCCTAAATATATTTTTACTATTATCATTTAAATTTTTTAAAGATTTTTTTAAGTCTTCTATTACTCTTTTAATTTTCATTTTTATAACCAGCTATTACCTTGCAAAAAAACACCTATTTTTAAAGCAAACTTCATATATATATATATATATTATAATTTTGTGACTTTGTTTTTTTTTCTTTAATATTGTATTTTGAGAATCTAATCTCTACTCTAGATTTCTAATCTGTGCTTTTTGGTATGTGTTATCAATTTTGTACCTTTAAGAACCCAATCTTCAGTACTCATTTTTACTTGGGAGCAAGGTTACTGGCTCAATTGCTCTCTCCCCCTTTGGACTCCTTTTTCTCCACCAGGTCACCTCTATCTCTGCTCTCCCCCTTCTCTTCTCTATCCAACTCTGTGATTCTCCTTGTGTGTTACAGGCTGTGGAGAACACTTAGGGAACTGATCCCTGGCTGATCTGTCTCTCTCCTTTTGATTCTCTCCTTTATCCTCCTGGCCACCTCTGTCTCCTTCCTCCCTCTTCTCTGTGTAACTCCGTGAATATCTCTGAGGGATCCAGACTGTGGAGAACACATAGGAAAGTGATTACTGGCTAGCTTGCTCTCTCCCTTTTGATCCCCCCTCTTCTCCTACTGGTCACGTCTATCTCTCTCCTCCCTCTTTTCTTTTCCATGTAACTCTGTGTACCTCCCTGGGTGTCACTCACTGTGGAGAAACTCTTCATCATTAACCTAGATATTTTATCATCGATGCTGTATAGATGGAAAAGTCTTGAGGCCACTGTCAGAATAAGACTGAAAATCAGATGCAGGAGGCTTAAGTCCAAATCCCGACAACACCAGAGAACTCCTGACTCCAGGGAACAGAAATCAATAGGAGCTCATCTAAAGCCTCCATACCTATACGGAAATCAAGCACCACCCAAGGGCCAACAAGTTCCAGAGCAAGACATACTACACAAATTCTCCAGCAACACAGGAACAAAGCCCTGAGCTTCAATATACAGGCTGCCCAAAGTCACACCAAAACCACTGACATCTCAAAACTCACTACTGGATACTTTATTAAACTCCAGAGAGAAGAAATCCAGCTCCATCCACCAGAACACTGACACAAGCTTCCCTAACCAGGAAACCTTGACAAGCCACCCCTCCAACACCACCCACGGTGAAGATCCTCCACAATAAAGAGGAACCACAAACTTCCAGAATACGGAAAGGCCACCCCAAACACAGCAATATAAATAAGGTGAAAAGGCAGAGAAATACCCAGCAGGTAAAGGGACAGGATAAATACCCACCAAACCAAACAAAAGAGGAAGAGATAGGGAATCTACCTAATAAAGAATTCTAAATAATGATAGTGAAAAGGATCCAAAATCTTGAAAACAAAACGGAATTAAAGATAAATAGTCTGGAGACAAGGATTGAGAAGATGCAAGAAATGTTTAACAAGGACCTAGAAGAAATAAAAAAGAGTCAATATATAATGAATAATGTAATAAATGAGATCAAAAACACTCTGGAGGGAACCAACAGTAGAATAATGGAAGCAGAAGATAGGATAAGTGAGGTAGAAGATAGAACGGTGAAAATAAATGAAACAGAGGAAAAAAAAAAAAAAGAATTAAAAGAAATGAAGACAACCTCAGAGATCTCTGGGACAATGTTAAAGGTAGAAGCATTTGAATCACAGGAGTCCCAGAAGAAGAAGACAAAAGAAAGACCATGAGAAAATACTTGAGGAGATAATAGTTGAAAACTTCCCTAAAATGGGGAGAGAAATAGTCACTCAATTCAAGAAACTGAGAGTCCCAAACAAGATAAACTTAAGGCAGAAACACCCTAAGACACATAGTAATCAAATTAACAAGGATCAAATACAAATAAAAATATTAAAAGCAGAAAGGAAAAAACAACAAATAACACACAAGGGGATTCCCATAAGGATAACAGCTGACCTTTCAATAGAAACTCCTCAGGCCAGGAGGGAATGGCAAGACATACTCAAGGTGATGAAAGAAAAAAAAAACCTACTACCCAGATTATTATACGCAGCAAGGATCTCATTCAAATATAAAGGAGAAATCAAAAGCTTTACAGACAAGCAAAAGCTAAGAGAATTCAGTACCGCCAAACCAGCTCTCCAACAAATCCTAAATGATCTTCTCTAGACAGGAAACAAAGAAAGGGTATATAAACTCAAACCCAAAACAATAAAGGAAATGGCAAAGGGATCATACTTACCAATAATTACATTAAAAGTAAATGGATTGAATGCCTCAACCAAAAGACAAAGACTGGCTGAATGGACACAAAACAAGACTCTTATATATGTTATCTATAAGAGAACCAACCTCAAAACAAGGGACACATACAGACTGAAGGTGAAGGGCTGGAAAAAAGCATTCTATGCAAATAGAGACCAAAAGAAAGCAGGAGTAACAATACTCATATCAGATAAAATAGACCTTAAAATAAAGGCTGTGAAAAGAGACGAAGAAGGACACTATACAATGATCAAAGGATCAATCCAAGAAGAAGATATAATAATTATAAATATATAAGCACCCAACATAGCAGCACCACAATATGTAAGACAAATGCTAACAAATATGAAAGGGGAAATAAATAATAACACAATAATAGTGGGAGACTTCAATACCTCACTCACATCTATGGATAGATCAACTAAACAGAAAATTAACAAGGAAACACAAACTTCATATGATAAAATAGATCAGATAGACTTAATTGATATCTATAGGACATTTCACCCCAAAACAATGAATTTCACCTTTTGTTCATATGCACATGGAACCTTTTCCAGGATAGATCACATCCTGGGCCATAAATCTAGCCTTGGTAAATTAAAAAAAAAAATGAAATCATTCCAAGCATCTTTTCTGACCACAATGCAGTGAAATTAGATGCCAATTACAGGAGAAAAATTATTTAAAATTCCAACATGTGGAGGCTGAACAATATGCTTCTGAATAACCAATAAATAACAAGAAAATAAAAAAAAAATATGCTTAGAAACAAAGGAAAATGAAAACACAACAACCCCAAACCTATGGGACGTTGTAAAAGCAGTGCTAAGGGAAAGGTTCATAGCAATATAAGCTTACCTCAAGAAACAAGAAAAAAGTCAAACTCAGTACCTAACTCAACACCTAAAGCAACTAGAAAAGGAAGAAATGAAGAATCCCAGGGTTAGTAGAAGGAAAGAAATCTTAAAAATTAGGACAGAAAGAAATGCAAAAGAAACAGACCATAGCAAAAATAAACAAAACCAAAAGCTGTTTTTTAAGAAGATAAACACAATTGACAAACCATCAGCCAGGCTCATCAAGAAACAAAGGAAGAAGAATCAAATCAATAAAATTAGAAGTGAAAATGGAGAAATCACAATAGACAACACAGAAATACAAAGGATCATCAGAGACTACTATCAGCAATTATATGCCAATAAAATGGACAACTTGGAAGAAATGGACAAATTCTAAGAAAAGTACAACTTTCCAAACTGAACCAGGAAGAAATAGAAAATCTTAGCAGACACATCACAAGCATGGGAATTGAAATTGTAATCAGAAATCTTCTAGAAAACAAAAGCCCAGGACCAGATGGCTTCACAGCTGAATTTTACAAAAAATTTAGAGAAGAGCTAACACCTATCCTATTCAAAATCTTCCAGAAAATTACAGAGGAAGGTAAACTTCCAAACTAATTTTATGAGACCACCATCACCCTAATACCAAAAGTAGACAAAAATACCACAAAAAAGAAAACTACAGGCCAATATCACTGATGAACATTGATGCAAAAATCCTTAACAAAATCCTAGCAAGCTGAATCCAACAACACATTAAAAAAATCATATATAATGACCAAGTGGGCTTTATTCCAAGGATGCAAGGATTCTTCAATATGTGCAAATCAATCAATGTAATACATCACATTAACAATTTGAAAGATAAAAACCATATGATTATCTCAATAGGTGCAGATAAAGCCTTTGACAAAATTCAATATCCATTTATGACAAAATCCTCCAGAAAGCAGGAATAGAAGGAAAATACCTCAACATAATAAAAGTTATATATGACAAACCCACAGCAAACATTATCCTCAATGGTGAAAAACTGAAAGTGTTTCCCTTAAAGTCAGGAACAAGAGAAGGGTGTCCACTCTCACCACTACTATTCAACATAGTTTTGGAAGTTTTGGCCACAGCAATCAAAGAAGAAAAAGAAAAAAAAAGGAATCCAAATTGGAAAAGAAGAAGTAAAACTTTCACTGTTTGCAGATGACATGATCCTCTATATAGAAAAGCCTAAAGATTCCATCAGAAAATTACTAGAGTTAATCAGTTAATATAGTAAAGTTGCAGGATATAAATTTAACACAGAGAAATCTCTTGCATTCCTATACACTAACAATAACAATGAGAAAACAGAAAGATAAATTAAGGAAACAATTTCATTCACCATTACAATGAAAATAATAAAATACTTAGGGATAGAGCTACCTAAAGATTCAAAAGATCTATATATAGAAAACTATAAAACACTGGTGAAATAAATCAAAGAGGAAGCAAATAGATGGAGAAATATACTGTGTTCATGGATCGGAAGAATTAATATAGTGAAAATAAGTATACTACCCAAAGCAATCTATTGATTCAATATAATACCTATCAAGCTACCAATGGTATTTTTCACATAACTAGAACAAATAATTTTACAACTGGTATGGAAATACAAAAAACCTCTAATAGCCAAAGCAATCTCGAGAAAGAAGAATGTAACTGGAGGAATCAACCTGCTTGAGTTCAGGCTCTACTACAAAGCCACAGTCATGAAGACAGTATGGTACTGGCACAAAGACAGAAATATAGATCAATGGAACAAAATAGAAAGCCCAGAGATAAATCCACATACCTATGGACACCTTATCTTTGATAAATGAGGCAAGAATATACAATGGAGAAAAGATGATCTCTTTAACAAGTGGTCCTGGGAAAACTGGTCAACCACTTGTAAAAGAATGAAACTAGAACAATTTCTAACACTATACACAAAAATAAACTCAAAATGGATTAAAGATCTAAATGTAAGACCAGAAACTATAAAACTCCTAGAGGAAGACATAGGCAAAACACTCTCCAACATAAATCACAGTAGGTTTTTCTATGACCCACTTCCCAGAATATTGGAAATAAAAGCAATAATAAACAAATAGGACCTAATTAAACTTAAAATATTTTTCACAACAAAGGAAACTATAAGCAAGGTGAAAAGACAACCTTCAGAATGGGAGAAATTAGTAGCAAGTGAAGCAATGGACAAAGAATTAATCTCAAAAATATACAAGAAACTCCTGCAGCTCAATTCCAGAAAAATAAATGACCCAATCAAAAACTGGGCCAAAGAACTAAATAGACATTTCTCCAAAGAAGACACACTTATGGCTAACAAACACATGAAACGATGCTCAACATCACTCAGTATCAGAGAAATGCGAATCAAAACCACAATGAGGTACCATCTCACTCCAATCAGAATAGCTGCTATACAAAATTCTACAAGCAATAAATGCTAAAGAGGGTGTGGAAAATAGGGAACCCTCTTATACTGGTGCATTGTAACCTTCTTGCATTGGTGGGAATGCAAACTAGTACAGCCACTATGGAGAACAGTGTGGAAGATTCCTTAAAATACTGGAATAGAACTGCCTTATGACACAGCAATCCCACTGCTGGGCATACACACCAAGGAAACCAGAATTGAAAGAGACACGTGTACTCCAATGTTCATTGCAGCACTGTTTATAATAGCCAGGACATGAAGCAAACTAGATGTCCATCAGCAGGTGAATGGATAAGAAAGCTGTGGTACATATACACAATGAGATATTACTCAGTCATTAAAAAGAATATATTTGAGTCAGTTCTAATCAGATGGATGAAACTGGAGCTGATTATACAGAGTGAAGTAAACCAGAAAGAAAAATACCAATGCAGTATACCAGCACATATATATGGAATTTAGAAAGATGGTAATGATAACCCTATGTGTGAAATAGCAAAAGAGACAGAGATGTATAGAACAGTCTTTTGGACTCTGGCAGAGGGCAAGGGTGGGATGATTTGGGAAAATGGCATGGAAGCATGTATATTATCATATGTGAAACGAATCATCAGTCCAGGTTTGATGCATGAAACAGGGTTCTCAGAGTTGGTGCACTGGGATGACCCAGAGGGATGGGATGGGGAGAGAGATGGGAGGTGGGTTCAGGATGGGGAACACATATACATCCATGGTGGATTCATATCAATATATGGCAAAACCACTACAATATTGTAAAGTAATTAGCCTGCAATTAAAATAAATAAATTTATATTAAAATATATATACACACATATATGTATACATATATATATATATATAATCAAATCAGTTTGTTATACACCTGAACTAACACAATATTACAAATCAATTATAGTCTAATCAGGATTCTAGGCTACCAACATGATGTTGAGACAGTTGTTGATTCATTCCCATGGGGAACTCTAAATTTGTCTCTCCTAATTCAGTTCTCAATATGTGAGCAAATTTGGAAAACTCAGCAGTGGCTACAGGACTGGAAAAGGTCAGTTTTCATTCCAATCCCTAATAAAGGCAATGCCAAAGAATGTTCAAACTACCACACAATTGCACTCATCTCACACTCTAGTAAAATACTGCTCAAAATTCTCTAAGCCAGGCTAAAGAAATACGTGAACTGTGAACTTCCAAATGTTCAGGCTGGTTTTAGAAAAAGCAGAGGAATCAGAGATCAAATTGCCAACACTGCTGGATCATGGAAAAAGCAAGAGAATTCCAGAAAAACATCTATTTCTGCTTTATTGACTATGCCAAAGCCTTTGACTGTGTGGATCACAATAAACTGTGGAAAACTCTGAAACAGATGGGAATACCAGATCATCTGATCAGCCTCTTAAGAAACCTTTATGCAGGTCAGGAAGCAACAGTGAGAACTTAACATGGAACAACAGACTGGTTCCAAATAGGAAAAAGAGTACGTCAAGGGTGTATATTGTCATCCTGCTTATTTAACTTATATGCAGAGTACATCATGAGAAACGATGGGCTGGAAGAAGGACAAGCTGGAAGCAAGATTGCCAGGAGAAATATCAATAACCTCAGATATGCAGATGACACTGCCCTTATGGCAGAAAGTGAAGAGGAACTAAAAGCCTCTTGGTGAAAGAGGAGAGTGAAAAAGTTGGCTTAAAGCTCAACATTCAGAAAACGAAGATCATGGCGTCTGGTCCCATCATTTCATGGGAAATAGATGGAGAAACAGTGGAAACAGTGTCAGACTTTATTTTTGGGGGCTCCAAAATCACTGCAGATGGTGACTGCAGCCATGAAATTAAAAGACTCTTACTCCTTAGAAGGATAGTTATGACCAACTTAAATAGCATATTCAAAAGCAAAGACATTACTTTGCCAACAAAGGTCCGTCTAGTCAAGGCTATGTTTTTCCTGTGGTCATGTATGGATGTGAGAGTTGGACTGTGAAGAAAGCTGAGCACTGAAGAATTGATGCTTTTGAACAGTGGTGTTGGAGAAGAATCTTGAGAGTCCCTTGGACTGCAAGGAGATCCAATCAGTTCATTCTAAAGGAGATCAGCCCTGGGTGTTCTTTGGAAGGAATGATGCTAAAGCTGAAACTCCAGTACTTTGGCCACCTCATGCAAAGAGTTGACACATTGGAAAAGACTCGGATGCTTGGAGGGATTGGGGAAGGAGGAGAAGGGGACGACCGAAGATGAGATGATTGGATGGCATCACGGACTTGATGGACGTGATTTTGAGTGAACTCTGGTAGTTGGTGATGGACAAGGAGGCCTGGTGTGCTGTGATTCATGGGGTCACAAAGAGTTGGACACGACTGACTGACTGAGCTGAAGAGTCAATTTAAATTGTGACCCCAAAAGAATTTTTTATCTCACTAACTCCAAAGATCCACTCTCTCCCATTTTTTCCCAGATAGTTTATTAGACACATCATTTTCCCAGGTGCTCAGGCAAAACAAAAACAAAACTTAAAAACTTATGAACTATTTTTGGTTTTCCTATTTCTGCCATACCATAAGTTAAACTGATTAATGGATCTGGTCTTTTCTTCCTTTATTAGATCTAAATGTGCTATTTTACACTCTATTTCATGAATGCCCACTATTGAACAGTATTATCTCTTATTTAAAGAGCCCCCAATGGCTCTCCCCATTTCTACTCCTGAATAATATTTTTTAATTTTAAATAAGATCATATCTCTCCACATTTCAGAACCTTCAATTGTTTATCTCACATATATAATTAAAGCTTAAGTCCTTACCTAGGTCATCAAAATTCTACATGGTCCAGACTTCCTGTTTCACCCCAGCTATTCCAATTTTCTTGTTCTTTCTAAAATATGACAGTCTAATTGCTTCTTCCTGTGGTCATGAATGGATGTGAGAGTTGGACTGTTAAGAAGGCTGAGCACCGAAGAATTGATGCTTTTGAACTGTGATGTTGGAGAAGACTCTTGAGAGTCCCTTGGACTGCAAGGAGATCCAACCAGTCCATTCTGAAGATCAGCCCTGGGATTTCTTTGGAAGGAATGATGCTAAAGCTGACACTCCAGTACTTTAGCCACCTCATGTGAAGAGTTGACTCATTGGAAAAGACTCTGATGCTGGGAGAGACTGGAGGCAGGAGGAGAAGGAGACAACAGAGGATGGCATCACGAACTTGATGAATGTGAGTCTGAGTGAACTCCAGGAGTTGGTGATGAACAGGGAGCTGTGATTCATGGCATCGCAAAGAGGTGGACACGACTGAGTGACTGAACTGAACTAAACTGAATTGCTTCTTCAGGCTCTAGGGCCTTTGTACTTACTGCAACGATTACTAACATGCCAGCTAGCAAAGCTCTCTTCACATTTACTCTAATGCTTGTAAAAATGTCTCCTCAAAGATTTTTAACCTCCTTGTGTTAAAATAAAGTAATGCTTTCATTCACTCCTCAGTCAGTTTCCCACTTCTTTTCCTGCTTTATTTTCTGGAAAAACATCTATTTTCATTTGAGATTATATTGCATATTTCTTCTTTTATTTGTTTATTATCCTTCAAGGATGTAAACTGTTGAAATGAAATAAAAATTTAGTCTGTCTAGCTCATGCCCACATTCTTATTTTTTATTAATGTATTTAAAAATTTCCTCAATTTTATTGATCTAAAATTGATAAGAAAATGTGTATGTATATGTGTTTATATATCTTAAAATTTGATGAATTGTATATTTTATGAAATAATTATCATAATTCAGATTAACACATTCTTCACTTAGTTATTTTTGTGTGTGTGTATATATCGTGAGAAGGCAATGGCCCCTCACTCCAGTACTCTTGCTTGGAAAATCCCATGGATAGAGGAACCTAGTAGGCTACAGTCCATGGAGTAGCTAAGAATTGGACATGACTGAGTGAGTTCACTTCCACTTTTTACTTTCATGCATTGGAGAAGGAAATGGCAACCCACTCCAGTACTCTTACCTGGAGAATCCCAGGGACGGAGATCCTGGTGGGCTGCTGTCTATGGGGTTGCAGCAGAGTCAAAAATGACTGAAGCAACTTAGTAGTAGCAATACTGTCTTAGCAAATTTTAAGCCAAAATATAGTATTCTTGACTTTGGTCCCCATGGTATACATTAGATCCCTAGAGCTTATCCATCTTATAACTGAAAATTGCACCCTTTGACCAGTCTCTCCCTATCCCCTTCATCCCCCAGCTTCTGGTAATTATCATTTTAATCTGTTTCTATGAATTTGACTTTTTAAATTATTTTTTTTACATTTCACATGTAGCTACCTAGCTAATTTCAGTTAGCATAACATCTTCTAGGTTGATCCATGTTAAAAATGTCAACATATCCTTCTTTCTCATGACTAAATAATAGTCATTTAAAATATGCATATGTTTATGGGTCAGTTCAGTTCAGTCACTCAGTTGTGTCTGACTCTTTGTGACCCCATGAATTGCAGCATTCCAGGCCTCCCTGTCCATCACTGACTCCCGGAGATTACTCAAACTCATGTCCATCAAGTAGGTGATGTATAAATATACATATTTATGTTTCATATATTCTTTATCAATTTGTTCATTGACAAATGAGTAGTTTCCATGTCTTTGTGAACAATGCTGCAATAAATATGGGAGTTCTGATATTCCTTCAAAGTGTTGATTTTGCTTAATTTGAATTTATACCTAGAAGTGGGATTGTTGAATCATATGGGATTCTATTTTATTTCCCCCCTGTTTTCCATCATGGCCAAAGTAATTTACATTTCCATCAATGGGGCAAAACACTTCCCTTTTCTCTATACCATTTATTATCTCTTGTCTTTCAGATAAAAGCCATTCATTCTACTTGAGTTGAATTTTCCTGATAGTTAATGTTGAGCACCTTTTCATGTCCTATGCATATGCCTTCTTTGGAAAAACCTCTATTCAAATCTTTTAAATATTTTAAAATCATGTTTACTTGTTTTTGTTATTGAGTTGTGTAAGTTTCTTACATATTTTTATATTATATTAATCTCTCAGCTGATATATGGTTTGAATATATTTTTCATTCTGTAACTTGTCTGTTCACTTTGTTGATGATTTCCTTCCTGTACAGAAGCTCTTTGGTTTAATGTCATCCTACTTGCTGATTTTTTTTTCCTTTCTTTCTTTCTTGGTCTTTAGTGCCTTTTTCAAAACATCTGTGTCAAAACCAATGTCAATGAGCCCCTTTTCTATCTGTTTCTTCAGGAATTTTATGGTTTTAGATCTTCCAGTCAAGTTTTTAATCCACTTCAAGTTAATTTTTGTGAGTGGTATAAAATTGGGGTCTAGTTTTATTTTTTGCATATGTGTATCCAGTTTTCACAACACCACTTATTAAAGAGACAATTTCTTCTGCATTTTTTGTCCTCAGCACTCTTGTCAAAGTTAGTTAACCATACAGGCTGGATTATATCTGAATTCTCTATTCTCTTCCATAGGTCAGCATGTCTGTTTTTATGACCATACCATACAGGTTTTATTACTATAGCTTTGTAGTGTATAGTAAAATCAGAAAATGACTTGTCTTCAACTCTGTTGTTCTTTCTTAGGGTTATTTTTGCTAGTCAGTGTCTTTTTATGGTTTCATATGAATATTAAAATAACTTTTTTTCCCTATTACTACTAGTGAAAGTTGCTCAGTTGTGTCCAACTCTTTGTGACCCCATGGACTATATAGTCCATGGAATTCTCCAGGCCAGAATACTGGAGTGGGTAGCCTTTCCCTTCTCCAGGGGATCTTCCCAACCCAGGGATCAAACTCAGGTCTCCTGCACTACAGGTGGATTATTTTCCAGCTGAGCCACAAGGGAAGCTGATTTTTGTATACTGAATTTGTATCCTGAAACTTTGTAGAATATTTTCATCAGTTCTAAGAGGTATCTTCTCTATATACCATGTAATCTGCAATGTAGACAATTTTACTGCTTCCTTTCTCAGTTAAATTTTTTTCTTTTTTTCTTAATTACTTTAGCTAGGAATTCCAATACTATGTTGAATAGAAATGATAAGAGTGGGCACCTTTGTCTTTTTTTTGAACTTAGAGAAAAAGCTTTCAGTTCCTCATCACTGAGCATAAAGTTTCTGGTGGGCTTGTCATTGTGGCCTTTACTATGTTGAGGTGCATTCCTTCTAAACATGATTCCTTGACAATTTTAATCATGACATTGAATTTCATCAAATGCTTTTCTTTTTCATCTATTGAGATAATCATATAATTTTACCCTCATTTTGCTAACATGGTATATTGCATTGATTTACAGATTTGAATCATCATTGCATCTAGTGGATAAATGCCATTTGATCATGATATAAGATCCTTTAAATGGAAGTGGGTTTTCTAGTATTTTGGTGAAGATTTTTGTATTTATATTCACCATAGATATTGATCTATGATTTTCTTTTTTTTTGGTAGTGTCTTGTCTGACTTTGGTTTCAGGGTGAATTTGGTCTTGTAAAGTGATTTTGGACTGGTTCCATTTTCAGTTTTGGATGTTTAGAAAGACTGATATTAATTCCTCTTTAAATGTTTAATACATTTCACCAGTAAAACTATCAGGTCTGAGCCTTTTCTTTTATAGAAAGCTTTTGATTACTGAATCAAACTTCTTACATGTTATTATTCTCTTCAGATTTTCTGTTTCTTCCTTGTTCAGTCTGTTGTAAATTTATGGAAATATATGCATTTCTTATAGGTGATTTGATTTGTTGGTATATAATATTTTATAATAGTCTCATGAATCTTTGCACTTCTGAGTTAGCATTGTAACATCTCTTTCATTTTTAACTTTTTTTTAAATTTGATTCTCTCTCTCTTTTCAGAATTGACACTTTTGAATTGTGCTGTTGGCTCACTTCAGCAACTAGATGATCTAGGAACCACCTTGTCCTCCCTCTGAGGGTCCCTCCCACTTCTTGCTGTTCTTCCTCCTCCTCCATTACAGCCACTTCCAGACCTGAGGAGCATTGCCAGCAACTTTAGCAGCTCCTTGCATGGCTTTGCATTCTGACTCAGAAAGGTGGTCCCTCCCTTCTGAGCCCTGCTTGCTGCACTGAGCACCAATTCCTGTGGACTTGCAAGAAGCTTTGGCCCAGGCTTGGGTACAAACTCCCACCACAAATTTTTACTTATCTTTAATTTTTTTTTTTATGAAATGGAAGTTACAAACTGTTTTCTTCTACTGTATTACAAGTTGAAAGTAAGATCAAATGAAATAGTGAGAACACTTTGGATATTACTTGATAAAATATGAAGCCCTTTGTTGTTATTATCTTTTTTTCTATGAAGGGTAAGGTGAGATGAAGAGAACAGTCTTCCAACCCTTCCGGAATCTGTATTTCCTTCGAATAATCAAGAATAAACAAAACTTTATCTTATTGTTACTTTTTAAAGTGGAAAACCATGAATGATATATTTCAAGTAACATACACATCATTTTCTACTCAAGCCAGAAAAATAACCAGCTAAATTGGATAGTTTAAGGGCAAGGCCAGATACCATTCTTTTGTTACACCATAGCTTGACCATTAAAAATAAGGGTTATCACCTTATACTGGTCAGAATGACAATCATCAAAAATCTATAAACAAAGGATACTAGAGAGGATGTGGAGAAAAGGGAACTCTACTGTACTGTTGGTAAGAATGTAAATTGATACAGCCACTGTTGAGAACAGTATGGAGATTTCTTTAAAAACTAGGAATCAATTCATTTCAATCACTCAGTCATGTCTGACTCTGCGACACCATGGACTGCAGCATGCCAGGCCTCTCTGTCCATTACCAACCCCCAGAGTATATACAAACTCATGTTCATCGAGTTGATGATGCCATCCAACCATCTCATCCTCTGTCATCCCCTTCTTCTTTTCGCTTCAATCTTTCCCAGCATCAGGGTCTTTTTCAGTGCGTCAGTTCTTCCCATAAGGTGGCCAAAGTATTGGAGTTTCAGCTTCTTCATCAGTCCTTCCAATGAATATTCAGAATTGATTTCTTTTAGGATGGACTGCTTAGATCTTGCAGTCCAAGGGATTCTTAAGAGTGTTTTCCAACACCACAGTTCAA
This sequence comes from Nanger dama, assembly GCA_917880005.1. Lineage (NCBI taxonomy): Eukaryota > Metazoa > Chordata > Mammalia > Artiodactyla > Bovidae > Nanger > Nanger dama. The sequence goes on along the minus strand of CAKJTW010000004.1, from coordinate 60,067,372 downwards.
AAGCATCAGTTCTTTGACACTCAGCTTTCTTTATGGCCCAACTCTCACATCCAAACATGACTACTGGAAAAAACATAGCTTTGACTTAGATGGACCTTTGTTGGCAAAGTAATGTCTTTGCTTTTGAATATGCTATCTAGGTTGGTCATAACTTTCCTTCCAAGGAGTAAGCATCTTTTAATTTTGTGGCTGCAATCACCATCTGCAGTGATTTTGGCACCCCCAAAAATAAAGTTTGACACTGTTTCAGTTGTTTCCCCATCTATTTGCCATGAAGTGTTGGGACCAGATGTCACAATCTTCATTTTCTGAATGTTGATTTTTAAGCCAAGTTTTTCACACTCCTTCTCCACTTTCACCAAGAAGTTCTTTAGTTCTTCTTTGCTTTCTGCCATAAGGGTCGTGTCATCTGCATATCTGAACTTACTAATATTTCTCCTGGCAATCTTGATTCCAGCTTGTGCTTCATCCAGCCCAGAACAAAACTAGGAATAAAACTACCATATGACCCACCAATCCCCTACTGGTCATATGCCCTGAGAAAACCACAATTCTAAAGGACATATGTACCTTAGTGTACATTGTAGCATTATTTACAATAGCCAGGACATGAAGGTATCCTGGATGTCAATCAACAGATGAATGGATGGGGAGGTTGTGGTACATATATTCAATGGGATGTTACTCAGCCATAGAAAGGAACAAATTTGAGTCCTAGTGAAGTGAATGAAGCTAGAGCCTATTATACAAAAAGAAATTCATCAGTTTAGGGAAACAATTGAGACACAGACGTACAGAATAGACTTGTGGATACAGTGGGGTAAGGAGAGGGTGAGACAAATTCAGAGAGTAGCACTGGGACATATACACTTACATTACATATGTATAACAGATAGCCAGTGGGAATTTGCTTATGAAGCAAGGAGTTCAAACTGGTGCTCTCTGAAAACCTAATAGGGTGGGATAGGTTGGAGGTTCAAGAGGGAGGGGACATACACCTATGTCTGATTCATGTTGATGTATGGTAGAAACCAACATATTATAAAGCAATTATCCTCCAATTAAAAATAAATAAATTAAACAAAAATAAAGGAGACTAATGAAGGATAAAGGCAACTAGATAAAGAAATGTGTGACAATCAAGGCTCTTTTATTTAAAATGTGTCAGTTTTCCGGCCCTCAAATCTTTCACTATTAACATCTCAGGTTAGGTTTCATTATTCAAAATGGATCCCTTTTGGAATTTGATATATTTTCTAGATTTATATTTGCAAACTAAATTAAAATCCACTTTAAAGAAAACAAAGAGTTCCATATTTACCTTTTGATACCCAAGAAATGAATTTTATTGCTTGAGATGAGAAAAAGGAATTAGACTTTCTGTTCATGTTTTTAAAGTTTATTTTGTATATATGCCCATATTTTATGACTGTCAAATAATTTTAAACTAATGTAAAATATATGAGTATGCTGTTAAACTAGTTATTCAGTAGCATATACTTATATTTTATAACTAGAAACTCTGTAAGTACTTATATAGATGGTACATAGTAAAAACATTTTGATCAGTCAAAAATAAAATCTGAATGTCTTTTATTGGATAGAATAAAATTCTCAACAGATTCTTTTCTCCTCCTGCAACACAATCACCCATAATATTTTATTCTATTTTATATTTAAATCATACAACAGTTTTGAGTTTCCTGACCATTTGATGTTGTCTTATATCACTCTGCTGGAGAAGGCAATGGCACCCCACTCCAGTACTCTTGCCTGGGAAATCCCACGGATGGAGGAGCTTCGTAGGCTACAGTCCATGGGGTTGCTAAGAGTTGGACACGACTGAGCGACTTCACTTTCACTTTTCACTTTCATACATTGGAGAAGGAAATGGCAACCCACTCCAGTATTCTTGCTTGGAGAACCCCAGGGACAGAGGAGCCTGGTGGGCTTCTGTCTATGGGGTCGCACAGAGTCAGACAAGACTGATGTGACTTAGCAGCAGCAGCAGCATATTACTCTGCATTTGCACCCTTCAGTAACCCATCTAGAATTTTATTTTTTTTCCTTACCTGCCAAATTTTTATACCAAAACTTTATATCATATCTCAGCTTCTATGGGAAATGTTTCCTGAATTTTTAAACATTTTTGAAACATCATGTACACACCATAAAATCCATACATTTAATATGTGGAAATCAGTGGTTTTAGTACATTCACAGATTTACACCTTCATCACTATTATGCAACTCAAGAATATTTCATCTTCAAAAAGAAACCCTGTATCTATTAGTAGTCATTACCACTATTTTTGATTTGAGAATTTATACAGCTGGAGTAATTAAAATAATATATCACTAGAATAAGATTAGTGTATATATTTTAATAAAATAAAATTAAAATTTAGAAATATACCTTTGCATATATAGTTAATTGATTTTCAACAAGGATATCAAGACAATTAAATGGGGAAAGAATAGTCTTTTCAACAAGTGATGCTAGTTTTAACAGAATGTTCACATACAAAAAATGAAGTTTGATCCCAACTGCCTATCTTACACAAAAATTAATATTATACATCTAAATGCAAAAGCTAAAACTGCACAATTGTTAGAAGAAACCATATGTGTTAATAGTCATAAACTTGAGTTGGGCAGTACTTTCTTGGATATGATACCAATAGCACAAGCAACAAAGGAAAAACAGGAAATTTGGATTACCTTGAAATTAAACTTCTGTTTTGTAAATGATGTCATCAAGAAAATACAAGGACAAGCACTAAAATGGGAGAAATATTTGAAAAGCATTTGTGTGGTAATGAACTAGCATCTAGAAAGAAAAAGAAAGAAAAACACCAATACAGTATACTGACACATATATATGAAATTTAGAAAGATAGTAATGATGACCCTCTATGTGAGAAAACAGAAGAGACACAGAGGTATAGAACGGACTTTTGGACTCTGAGGGAGAGGGAGAGGGTGGGATGATTTGGGAGAATGGCACTGAAACATGTATACTATCATGTAAGAAACGAAGCACCAGTCTATGTTCAATACAGGATACAGGATGCTTGGGGCTGGTGCATGGGATGATCCAGGGAGATGATATGGGGTGGGAGGTGGGAGGGGGCTTTGGCATTGGGAGATCATGTACACCTGTGGCTGATTCATGTCAATGTATGGCAAAACAAATACAGTATTGTAATGTAGAATAAAGTATTAAAAAATAAAAATTATATATTAAAAAAGAAAAAAGAACAATTTATTGCAAAAACAAAAGATAAATAACCCAGTTAAACTGTATAAATGATTTGAGTCTATATTTTACTGAGAAGATAAAGAAGTGGCCAATAAGTAATTAAAAATATACTCAACATCATTCTCCATTAAGGAAACCATAACTGTGAGGTACCACTTTATATCCACTAATATGGCTACAATAAAAAACATGAGTGAAGAAACTGGCACTCATGCACATTCCACTAGTGGAAATGCAAATAGCATAGTCATTTTGGCAGTTCCTCCAAAGATTAAGTAAAACATGTTAACTACAGATGACCCAGCAATTCCACTCTTAAGCATATACCAAAGAGAAATAAAAACATTGTCTATTTTAAGCACATGCTTATTTCTTAACAATAAACTCATTTAATATCTTCTTTCTTTTAACCTGTTTCTGCCATAGTAGATGGCTTCTCAATCGGTGCTAGTGGTAAAGAACCTGACTGCCAATACAGGAGACATAAGAGTTGTGGGTTAGATCCCTGGGTCTGGAAGCTCATCTGGAGGAGGGCATGATGACCTTTTCCAGTATTCTTGCCTGGAGAATCCCGTGGACAGAGGAGCCTGGCGGGCTAGACTATAGGGTCGCACAGAGTCAGACATGACTGATGTGACTTAGTATGCACACTCCATGGTAGATTACAAACTTCTTGAGGGCAAAGATTGTTTCTTATTCATTACTGATTTCCTAGAAATAAGAAGCAATATTAAGTATTATATTATTGGTATAAACTATAAAATAAATATCAATAATACCTGGTTAAAGTAAGTATCTTATTTAAAGTTGGCATCACCAATACCTTTGCCCAGAGGAGCTTCATAAAGTTCTCTCAGCTAGGGCTTTAATGAGGATTAGTGGATGTTCACTCAAGACTTCCATGGGTGAATTTTGAGTTGAAGAGATAAGGATATAAAAAGATAGAAGCCAGGAAACCTAAAGATTTTTAGCTTCTCAGTTTTCCTGGAGTCCAGTTAAGATTTCTATAGCAAATTTTATATGTCATCAGACTTATTCCCTTTTCATATGAGATGAACAGAAATTAGAGTCTCCATTTTTTGCTGCCAAATAACAGTGAGGTTTTCCTTCAGTCCTCCTCATCAATTTTATCTCAGTCATCTTTTTCATCTTCCATCATCTTGTCTCTCTTCTTTTTTTTTTTCTACTAGACTCCATTTTTCAGAAAAGATGCTTGGTAGTCACTTATATGAAGTAAACTTAAGTCACAGTGCCTATTCTCCAAGGGTACTGGAGTTTGTAGTTGCCTCTTAAAAATAGTCTCGAATATATTAAATAAATGGTAGAAAAATTAGGTGGCCCATGCCTCTGAAATTAATTCATGATGACCATGACTTATCCATTTAATCATAATCATGGCCCACCCATTTCTCACAAGTGTAAGAATCAAACATTATACATATTAGAGCTCTCCTGCATATAACTGACAAAATTAAATCAACAAAAGCATTAAGAAGAGAAAGGCAGTGCTTCAGTTATTTGTGACTTTATGCTTGACTTCTGGTAGGCACACAGATAGGGAAATTCTAAATCTATGGTACATGAAATACAATTTATTGTTAAGTTTTTGCCAAATAGCACTTAAAATTTTCTATTTGTTCTTCTGTTTGGAGCATATAAGTGTGTTTTCAGAGTGAATCTTGGGTAAATTTTTCAACTGTCAGTATCTCAATCTAATAGCAGGCTTAGATGGGCATGAGCAATAACCAATGACAAAAACAAACAAACAAATAACAAAATACTTTTAAACTAGTCTTCTTGATTATCTGTTAGCTTTATTACAGTAATTTTTCTTAAAATATGACACTGAACTTGTCTAAAACAGTTCAACCTTCATAGATGGAAAAGATAGCAGTCCTAGTTCTTGGAATTGTGAACAGAGAACATTCCTTAACAGGAAAATCCCCTTCATATCTGTGCCCCACAGTCTGCACTTGGCAGTGAGTTTGTTCAGTGGTTGTTGGGTCCCAAATACTGTGTGCTGACAGAATGATGTATGGATTGTCTATGTCAGGGGACTGCATCAGGAACAAACATCCAATCTGCCCATATTTACCATTATTCTGACACAGATATTTCTTCCCTTTCACTTCACTCTTTTCTTTGCACAGGCTCGTATTGTTTGTTTTAGATAATTCTTGTATCAATAAAGGCCTAAATACTTTGAAAAAAAAAACAAAACAAAATATCAAGAGGCTTATTGAAAATGAAAGCTGGTTTCCTAAAGTTAACCCTCATAAGCAGCATAAATATTCATATTGACATGGGGGCTATTGAGCCAATGGGTAAACATATTAGTCTTGATATTGGTTTTGGAGATCATAATAGTGACCATTTATTAAGCAAATATTGTGGGTTTAGTTTGGTACCAGGAGATTTATATGCAATATGAATCATCCTTCTTCTCAGTATCATTTATTACGAGGCTCCTAGACATGTGGTCTTGACCTAGATGCATCTCACCTGCTCTACTTGTACAACAATAGCTTTTAGTTTACTGTGCAACCATCACTTGTATTTTCTGTGTCATTTTTATTTATTTATTTATTTATTATTTATATATGGTATTTGATCTGGTGTTTCACACCTAATACTAAGATAAAAGACTAATACATATAGTATTAGACGCTACTTCTTAAATAGCATATAAGCATATGGCACTATGCTAAATGTTTCCTACTTATGGATGATGACAATATTGGACACTATATGACACACACTTTCTATTTGCTAGACATAATGTTAGCATTATTCAAACTGGTATAATAAATACGTAAAAGTTTGACAGGCAGGGAAACGAGGTTCAGAGATATTAAATGCATCATCTAACATCACAATTCAGGGGCTTTGCGTTGAATCTGGGTTAGGCTAAATCAGCAGTGTGATTGAACTCCTGCTGTCTGTTACGCGGATGGTGTGTTGGTGTGAGTTTATGTGTGTGAGTGTTCAGGAATTATTCATTTGTGCTGCCTTGCATGCACACCTAAAATAAAGGCTCTTGACAGAAGGCTCATAACACAGCTGACCTTTTTTAAGAACTAAAATTATGCCTTATTTAGACCAATGAGTGAGTGAGTGAGTGAGTGAAGTCGCTCAATCGTGTCTGACTCTTTGCCACTCCATGGACTGTAGCCTACCTCCTCTGTCCATGGGATTTTCTAGGCAATAGTACTGGAGTGGATTGCCATTTCCTTCTCCAGGGATCTTCCTAACCCAGGGATTGAACCTAAGTCTCCCTCATTGTAGAGAGATGCCTTACCGTCTGAGCCACCAATAAAAGCCATTAAAAACTAAATTGGATTTATTCAAACCATGATGAAAGTGATAGATTTTATTTACTCTTTTACAAATATATTTTTAAAATTCTACTTATTCAAGGAAAGGATTATTTTTCTTAATTTATGGGAAATTAGTGGCTGAATTCATCAGCAAAAATATAGTAATCATATATTTGCAGGTTAAAAATAATCACACAATGAAACAAACTAAAAACCAGAGTTTCTCTAAAGCAAGGCAAGTAAACAGAGACCATTATCTACAGTTGAAATTAAAATAAAACAAAAAGCCATGCATCGCTGTGGCTCCTTCAGTCACTGGTACTTTAATCATCACCCTCCTGCTTTATGTGATCAGATATAACCAACTTTATAATGAATAGTTAATATACCTGTGATTATTATGGTGTGGCAATTAGGTCAGATGTACATATTATGGTATTCCCAGTATTTCTATGTCATGAAGATAAAGATAAATAATAAAGAATTTGAATACATTGATTTTGGTCAAGGACAACACAGAATATAATTTAAAGGGATATTTGTTTTGTACAATCTGTCTGTACAATCACTCTCTCTGGACCTTTGGAGAATTCTACTTTCTGTACTCAGGTACCACTGCCCACTGGTGATGCAAGTCTAGCATCCCTGCTCTTTCCATGAGATAATTAGAATCTTCATCTCACATTAACTTCTGCCTCCTGAGTCATTCCATGGGTTCTAGGTTGATTGCCTTATGCCCTTCCACGAGTTTGATGCCTCAGCTCTTATTATTCTTCTGGGAAATTTAAAAAAAAAAAGGGAAAAATGAGTGTTTCCTGCCCTTTGTGTCAGCTGTCTTCTGTTGGCTCTGATATGTTCTTCCTGTGTCAATTAGGCACAAGTCTAATCCGTTCTAAATGTGATATAAATATCCCAAGTTTATAGGGGGACTTCCCAATGAGGACCATATTGTTCCTCTTCCCCACTGCCATCTATATCACTTGCTGTAGTTTTTCCATTTCCCAGTCATGCAGAAGCATCCTTACTGAGCTGACCTCAAGTGGCCACTGATTCATACCTTCATCTTAGCTTTATCTACTTTCTATCCCTTTCCCCTACAGTTCCTGATCATTCAGCTTTCACAGAAAAAAAGAGATTTGAGAAATTACTCAGAATGGATCAAAACACAATAGCATGAGGTAGAGGGAATGCTTGCAGGCAACAAGTTACTTTCATTTCCTCTCAAATCACAATTGTGTAAGTATTTATTTACTTTTAGGCCAGGGTTTGAATTAAGAAGAATTGGAATTATTAAATAGATATTTTTAGACTTACAACTTTTCATGAATCATATCTTAGGTACCAGGGAGGGAAAAAAAGTTACTCTACATAGATGCAGAGCTTCATACTCATAAATTTTGCTAATCAATTTAGTATATTATTTTACCTAATTCTCATTTGCAACCTTTAAACTCGGTATTATAATTAACTTAATTTTATAAAGAACAAAATTAAGTAGTAGAGAAAATTTTCAGTTCTGTTATAGGTGGATGAGCATATATTCATGACCAAATCTATTTGTATTCAAAACTGACAATTATATCTCATTACATATGCAAAACATGAACTGTGAACTTCCAGATTTCCAGCTTGTTTTAGAAAAGGCAGACGAACCAAAGATCAAATTGCCAACATCCACTGGATCATCGAAAAAAACAAGAGAGTTCCAGAAAAACAACTATTTCTGCTTTATTGACTATGCCAAAGCCTTTGACTGTGTGGATCACAATAAACTGTGGAAAATTCTGAAACAGATGGGAATACCAGACCACCTATCCTGCCTCTTGAGAAATCTGTATGCAGGTCAGGAAGCAACAGTTAGAAGTGGACATGGAACAACAGACTGGTTCCAAATAGGAAAAGGAGTATGTCCAGGCTGTATATTGCCACCCTGCTTATTTAACTTCTATGCAGAGTACATCATGAGAAATGCTGGACTGGAAGAAACACAAGCTGGAATCAAGATTGCCGGGAGAAATATCAGTAACCTCAGATGCACAGATGACACCACCCTTATGGCAGAAAGTGAAGAGGAACTAAAAGCCTCTTGATGAAAGTGAGAGAGGAGAAGGAATAAGTTGGATTAAAGTTCAACATTCAGAAAACGAACATCATGGCACCTGGTCCTGTCACTTCAAGGGAAATAGATGGGGAAATACTGTCAGACTTTATTTTTGGGGCTCCAAAATCACTGCAGATGGTGATTGCAACCATGAAATTAAAACACACTTACTCCTTGAAAAGAAATTTATGACCAACCTAGATAGCATATTCAAAAGCAAAGATATTACTATGCCAACAAAGGTCTGTCTAGTCAAGGCTATGGTTTTTCCAGCAGTCATGTATGGATGTGATGTTTGGACTGTGAAGAAAGTTGAGCACCGAAGAATTGATGCTTTTGAACTGTGGTGTTGGAAAAAACTCTTGAGAGTCCTTTGGACTGCAAGGAGATCCAACCATTCCATTCTGAAGAAGATCGATCCTGGATATTCTTTGGAAGGAATGATGCTAAAGCTGAAACTCCAGTACTTTGGCCACCTCATGCAAAGAGTTAACTCATTGGAAAAGACTCATGTTGGGAGTGATTGGGAGCAGGAGGAGAAGAGGAAGACAGAGGATGAGATGGCTGGATGGCATCACTGACTGGATGGATGTGAATTTGAGTGAACTCTGGGAGTTGGTGATGGACCAGGAGGCCTGGTGTGCTGCAACTCATGGGGTCACAAAGAGTCAGACATGACTGAGCGACTGAACAGAACTGAACTGAATATATTTCTTGGGAATAGGACTTTAGGAAAAATGCATAGATTAGCAAAGTATGTTTTTTCTTTCATATGTATATTCTCCTATCCTCTTTCCTTCTCTGTATAAAATTACCATTCATTTTATCAGATTCCTTACTCACTTGTCAGTAATTTCATAATAAATAGCTGTGCTGTCAGATAACTGATTTGAAATCACTATATGAGCTTCCTTGGTTGTTCAGATGGTAAAAAATCTGTCTGCAATGCAGGAGACCTCAGTTCAATCCCTGAATCAGGAAGATCCCCTGGAGAAGGGAATGGCTACCCACTCCAATAATCTTGCCTGAAAATTTCTATGGACAGAGGAGCCTGGGGTCCCGTATAATCCGAGGGGTCACAAAGAGTCAGACATGACTGAGTGACTAACACTTTAACATGACCTACATGAAGGGATAGTGGGATGAGAAATTACATTTTCATTCAAAGATTCTTGAAGCACCAATGATCTATCAATGAGAAAAAGAGTTTTGAGAGGAGAAGGGACCAGAAGTTATTCAGTGCAGGAGAGAATCAACCATTATGAACCCTTTGGCAGTAGAATAAATTCCATATCCACACCAAGTAGAAATGGGGCCACATGACTGCATCACCATTTAGAGCAGTGGCATATTTCATTCTGTCAACAACTCTTAATGACCAAGATCAACTGGGGATGAAGATATAGAGGACAAAAAAGTGGTAAGTATACCATCAAGAGCTTATCAAGAGAAGAGATAAGGCTGGGGGAAGTGATATTCAGCCTGTGACAAAGACTTAGGCTACCATGATTGCTGCCTTCACATATTTAGTATGAGGAAGGAATTGTCAGGCTGTTTCTGTTTTGTAGCCACAGAAAGAAGAAGTACGATCTATAAGTGAAAATTATGAGGAGCTAGATTTGCACTTAATGGAAGAAAGGACTTTCAAATCAGTACAGTTTTCCTGAAATGGAATGAAATGTCTGGTGGGGCAGTGAATTTGCCATCACTACAGTGTGCAATAAGAGGCTACAGGATCACTTATTTGGAATTTATGCATATAGTTAGAGGGTTAATATAGATGACCTCATCTAACTTTCCATTCCAAGAGGTTATGATTTGATACTTGGCTGTAACTGTTCCAAGAATGTTTTCATGTAATTACTACAGCCTGAGCCAACACAATTTGGTGGATCTATGACCAACTTGGCGGCCTCTTGATTTTTATTTTAAGTGTTTTATTATTTGTTTTATGCCTTTTTGAAGTCCACTATAGCTGGAGTTAATAAATTGGTTCTTTTATGTTGACTGGTGTTTCTAGTCCCAGCTTAGGTCTGTCTTCCACAGATAAAGAAGATACAATCAGCTATAATGTGTATAGAGGTGAGGGACAAATGTTCTTCTGAAAAATCTATTTTTCTGCACAAGACTAACTTTTTTTTTGTTTATTCAGTCTTTCTGATTCAGTTTGTAAAATTAGGAAATTGTTGTAAACTCTTTTAGAGTGGAAAGATCATTAGAATCACTTAGAAAGTAACTCCAAAATGGGGCTACAGCTTTGCAAGGTTTTAAATTCATGAAAGTGAACATGTCAACCTGTGAAATAAATTTCAATTTAGTCAAAAATACAAAACAAAGTGGGAGGGAATCTCTCCAGAGCAAGAGCAGATATAGTGAATTTCTGTTGTCAATTTATATGCCCTGAACATACACAAGAGGCACAGCACTACTACTGACACTTTCCATACTGATAGGATCCTGAAAAAAAGTCATAAAGCAGTTGAATATTTGCTACATCACTGTCATTTTTACATTGTTTTGCATCATTTTTTCAGAAGAATATACATTAACAATCTATGTATTTGTATGTAAGTAAGCCTTCACAATAAGCATTGATACATTAACAGCATGACAATTGTGATGAGTTAGTAAAAGTGAAAGTCACTCAGCTGTGTCCAACTTTTTGTGACCACATGGACTACACAGTCCATGGAATTCTCCAGGCCAGAATATTGGAGTAGGTAGCCATTCCCTTACTCCAGGTTATCTTCCCAACCCAGGGATCGAACCCAGGTCTCCCGCATTGCAAGCAGATTCTTTATCAGCTGGGCTACCAGAGAAGCCCATGATGAATTAAAGTAAAGGCTAAGTACATATAATACTAAGAGATCCCTAGCACCTTGAACATGTTAAAACTACATATATGATTTGCTCTTGCTCCTTCAAGTCTTAATCATTTTAACTTTATATATTCTTATATTTTTAATTTTTTCTGAATTTGAATACTTCACTTGTTTTTATGTATATTTTGCTATTTTCTAATGTCAATAGTGATTTGTTATCTCTTGGATGCATTATAGATTTTCACATTGCTTTGGGCCTCATCATTGTATTGCATGGATATGCAACTCTTTCTGTTCCTCTCTTTTCTGCTCATTTATCTGTTGTTTATCCTCTGTTCCATATTATTAATAGCAAAAACAGATTAGATGCAACCAACTTTCATCCCCATGGCACTTCATAGGAAAGCCTCTTAGCTGAATAAACTTCTATTTGTCAACTGACATTACATCTAGCCTGTTGGTCATTCTTCAGTCCATTAGATAGTGCTTCAAATACGTCAGGGTGAATTTATGATTTTCAATCATCTAACAGAATTCAGACATTTTGGGCATTTTTGTTAATCACTAATGTTGATCATAAGATATCAGGTATGAGGCAGTATGCTCTATAGCAATTCTTGTTTTTGTCATCATAAACGCATTATGTTTTTGGAGCATATACATTTGCTTTTATAGTTTTCTGTTAATAGGCTTAACTGTTGATATTAAATATTATAGATGGTGAGGGTGAGGATCAGATGTTACTTCTATGACTTGAAATTATATATCTCAATAGAATTCCCATGCCAGCTTTTCATTACTTTTCAAATTAAAGGCATTCTAGCAAACAGTCAGACACAACTGAGTGACTGAACAACAACAAGCTGCAAGTAACAGTGTCTTGAAGGAAAGCATCAGTCACAGACTTTCAAGATACTCAATCATCTGTCCCTTTTTCAATTCCTGAGGGAAGTTTTATCTACCATTTATCAATATTTGGTCACAGATTCTTAATTATTTATAAACTGTCCAGTATTTACAGGAAGGAAAAGTTCTCTTGCAAAATGCAGTCTCTTTTGAGATATCAATCTGCAAAATCATTGCTTTCTTTCCTTTAATAAATCAAATTGCTAGTCTTCCAGGACAGATTTTTATCTTTCCAGTATTTTTTAAAATATCCTTCTGCAATCCACTCATTTGATTGGAAAATTATCTTCAAGGTTATGTAATATTGAGCAATTATAACCTAAGAGCATCCCCAGTGGCTCAGCAATAAAGGATTTTCCTGCAATGCAGGAGATGCAGGTTTGAACTCTGAGTCAAGAAGATCCCTTGGAGAAAGAAATGGAAACCCACTCCAGGATTCTTGCCTGGGAATTAGCAAATAAACAGCATGAACAAATACACTCAGTGTTGCCAATTAGAAAGATCAAAGCTGAAAAAGTGTCATGTGTATCATGAAGAAGCTATAATGAACTACAGTACACAAAGGCACATATTTAAACTAGCAATTTTGTTTTATAGCCGGGACTTGGGATTCTATAAGATACTAAAATATATAAAAATGGGAAATATATAATTTAAAAATATATGTTAATGGAAAATGAAACCAAATAATTTAATCTAGTTTACTTTTTTGGATAACCTTGATAGTAAAGCTGAGATAGGTAGAGGTTGACAGTAGAGCTGAGATTACTGAACTAACAAGTAGGGAATTCAGCCCTTTTTCTGATGAGAGAGAACTGGAGAGGAAAAGAAGAGTTTAGCACAATAAGAGACCTTAGAAGAATTTGAGTGTGAATGATGCATGACAGCCAAAAGTGGCAATGAGTGGTCAGACGAATGCTACTTACAGTATCTATTTATTTTCTTTCTTTGGGTGGGGTGGTGATCCCACTGAGATTTCAGTAAAACACCCTTAAATGCTAATTCTCATTCTATCAGAATTTCATCAGCTATCTAGAGTCCAAAAGACTAGATGAAAAAAGAGAGAAGGGTACAATGGGTTTCATTACCAAAATTTACTAAAATTGGCCTAAAGAAGACAGTAGTTCAAAGATTATTTTAAATTTGGGTCTAGTGAATCGAATAATGTTAGTATCAGCAGTAGCAGTGGAGAGACTCACATAAAGTGTTATTTTATATTCTGACCATAAATCCAGTGTCACATACATAGGAATTATTATGCAAAGACATGTAAAGATAGGAAAACAATTATAATGGGGAATAATAACAGTCGATTTTGTTTGTTTTACAGGCATGATTTTAAGATCTTTATTTTCATTAATTAATTTAATCTCTCCACTAGCCTTAAGAGATACATGATACCATGACCATTTCAGTTCGGTTCAGTTCAGTCGCTCAGTGGTGTCCAACTCTTTGTGACCCCATGGATCACAGCACGCCAGGCCTCTCTGTCCATCACCAACTCCTGGAGTTCACTCAGACTCACGTCCATCTAGTCTGTGATGCCATCCAGCCATCTCATCCTCTGCCGTCCTCTTCTTCTTCTGCCTCCAATCTCTCCCAACATCAGAGTCTTTCCCAATGAGTCAACTCATCACATGAGGTGGCCAGAGTACTGGAGTTTCAGCTTTAGAATCATTCCTTCCAAAGAACACCCAGGACTGATCTCCTCTAGAATGGACCAGTTGGATCTCCCTGCAGCCCAAGGGACTCTCAAGAGCCTTCTCCAACACTACAGATCAAAAGCATCAATTCTTTGGTGCTCAGCTTTCTTCACAGTCCAACTCTCACATCCATACATGACTACTGGAAAACCATAGCCTTAACTACACACACTTTTGTTGGCAAAGTAATTTCTATGCTTTTTAATATGCAATCTAAGTCGGTCATAACTTTTCTTCCAAGGAGTAAGCGTCTTTTAATTTCATGGCTGCAGTCACCATCTGCAGTGATTTTGGAGCCCCCCAAAATAAAGTCTGACACTGTTTTCAGTTTTCCCATCTATTTCCCTTGAAGTGATGGGACCAGATGCCATGATCTTCATTTTCTGAATGTTGAGCTTTAAGCCAACATTTTCACTCTCGTCTTTCACTTAATAGATGACAAAAGTACTTGGAGTAAAAATCATCCCTGGTGGTGAAATAGGTTGTTAGTACAAATTTGGGATTCAAACCCAGAAAGTCAAACTTGTGAGCTTGCTCATTTTATCACTGGATTACAGATACAGGCTAGGATTTTGTCAGGGAAATATATTTAGAAAAAGATTAAGAATCAGAGATCAGGTGAGACAAATGAGGTGCCTACAGCCCAGTTTAAGGAGGTATTTGGAGAATCTTAAGCTTTTCTGTTCAACCTCAAATTCCCAATCTATCCTCCCTCCCCACCCCTCCTCCTAGTAACTGTAAGTTCATTCTCTAAGTGTGTGAATCTATTTGTTTTGTAAATAAATTTACCTCTGTGACTCTTTTTTTAGATGCCACAATAAGTGACATCAAAGATATTTGTCTTTCTCTATATGGCATATATCACTTAGTATAATAATCTCTAGGTCCATCCATGTTACTATAAATGGCATTCTTTTTTTTTTTTTTAAATGACCAAGTAACATTCCATTGTATATATGTACCACATCTTTAGCCATTTATCTGTTGATGGACATTTAGGTTGCTCCCATGTCCTGGTAGCCAAGGGTCTGCCTAAAAGAAGGGGAAATACTCAACTTCTTGATAGGGAGAGCCAAGGTCTTCACAGAGTATGGGGGAATAGCAATATTGCTGTGGCTATTTTTAGAAAAATCTATCACAACATACAGAATGAAACATACTTGAAACAATGGTTAGAGAGGATGACTTGGCATTGGATTTGGATGGGTTTATTTCAGGATTGTCGGCTTTCCAGGTGGTGCTAGTGGTAAAGGATCACCCCAACAATGCAGGTTAAATGTAAGAGACATAAGTTCAATCCCTGGGTCAGAAAGATTCCCTAGAGTATGGTACAGTAATTCCCCATTACACTTGTTAGTTAATTTTACAACTACTTCTGCTTTATTGACTACACCAAAGCATTTGATTGTGTGGATCCCAAAAAACTGGAAAATTCTTAAGGATATGGGAATACCAGACAACCTGACCTGCCTCCTGAGAAATCTGTGTGCAGGACAAGAAGCAACAGTTAGAGATGGACATAGAACAAGATACTGGCTCCAAATTGGGAAAGGAGTGCGTCAAGACTGTTTATTGTCACCCTGCTTATTTAACTTAATATCATGAGAAATGCTGGGCTGAAAGAAGCACAAGCTGGAATCAAGATTGCAAGGATAAATATCAATAACCTCAAATATGCAGATGTCACCACCCTTATGGCAGAAAGTGAAAACTAAAGAGCCTTTTGATGGAAGTTAAAGAGGAGAGTGAAAAAGTTGGCTTAAAACTCAACATTTAGAAAACTAAGATCATGGCATGTGGTCCCGTCACTTCACAGCAAATAGATGGGGAAATAATGAAAACAGTGACAGATTATTTTTGGTGGGTCCAAAATCACTGCAGATGGTGACTGAAGTCATGAATTTAAAAGATACTTGCTCCTTAGAAGAAAAACTATGACCAACCTACACAGCATATTAAACAGCAGAGACATTCAGTTCAGTCACTTAGTCATGTCCAACTCTTTGCGACCCCATGAACTGCAGCACATCAGGCCTCCTTGTCCATCACCAACTCCCAGAGTTCACTCCAACTCACGTTCATCGAGTCAGTGATGCCATCCAGCCATCTCATCCTTGGTCGTCCCCTTCTCCTCCTACTCCCAATCCCTCCCAATATCAGAGTCTTTTCCAATGAGTCAACTCGTCATATGAGGTGGCCAAAGTACTGGAGTTTCAGCTTTAGCATCATTCCTTCCAAAGAAATCCCAGGACTGATCTCCTTTAGAATGGATTGGTTGGATCTCCTTGCAGTCCAAGGGACTCTCAAGAGTCTTCTCCAACACCACAGTTCAAAAGCATAAATTCTTTGGCGCTCAGCTTCTTCACAGTCCAACTCTCACATCCATAAATGACCACAGGAGAAACCATAGCCTTGACTAGACAGACCTTTGTTGGCAAAGTAATGTCTTTGCTTTTGAATATGCTATCTAGGTTGGTCATAACTTTCTTTCCAAGGAGTAAGCATCTTTTAATTTCATGGCTGCAATCACCATCTGCAGTGATTTTGAAGCCCAAAAATAAAGTCTGACACTGTTTCCACTGTTTTCCCATCTATTTCCCATGAAGTGATGGGACCATATGCCATGATCTTCTTTTTAGCAGAGATATTACTTTGCCAATAAAGGTCAGTCTTATCAAAGTTCTGGTTTTTCCAGTAGTTATGTAAGGATGTTAGAGTTGGACTATAAAGAAAGCTGAGCACTGAATAATTGAGATGCTTTTGAACTGTGGTGTTGGAGAAGATGCTTGAGAGCCTCTTGGACTGCAAGGAGATCCAACTAGTCCATCTAAAGGAAATTATTTCTTAATGTTCATTGTAAGGACTGATACTAAAGCTGAAACTCCGATACTTTGGCTATCTTATGCAAAGAACTGATTCAATGGAAAAATCCTGATGCTGGGAAAGATTTAATGCAGGAGGAGAAGAGGGTGACAGAGGGTGATATGGTTGGATGGCATCACTGACTCAATGGATATGAGTTTGAGTAAACTCTGGGAGTTATGGACAGGGAGACCTGGATTGCTGCAGTCCATAGGGTCCCAAAGAGTCAGACATGACTGAGTGACTGAACTGATCTGAACTGAGTTTTACAACTAATGCAAGGATTCTTGCCTGGAGAATCCCATGGACAGAAAAGCCTGGCAAGTTACAGTTAATAGGATCACACAGAGTTGAACATGATTGAAGCAACTTAGCATGCATACAGGCAATTCAGAGTTGTAGTCAGTAAAAGGGGTCATGTTTAAGAAAATTAACTTAAGAAAAACTGACATTAGTCATCCATTTGTGAATTCTGGTAGTTTGAGGAAGAAGCAGGATATATTTGGAATGAAGAGTAAGGTCAAGTGAGATGTTTCTCAAGCATCAACAGGAAGGCCTCAAATCTATACTTAAGAGAAAGACTTATAACACAAATATTAGACTTGGAAGAAATAGCTAATTTTTGGAGGAAATCAATTGTTTTTTTTTTTAACATGTCTTTACTATAGCATGTTAGGTGTTTCACCTTTTATCTCCTTAAATCCAAACAAAAGGGTAGATGCATATTTTAAAGCTCATTTTACTCAGAGAACATTGAAATCATCCAGGTTTGATAACATTTCAAGTTTATGAAAAAAGCCAACAGTGTTGGGTTTAAGGTGCATAGCTCCAATGTTTGTGTTCCTTTCCAACCATTATACAAGGTGCCTATAGATAACTCCAATCAAGTTACATCACTGTAACAATTGCTTAAAATTTTTTTTTCAATAAAGTTTGTGTCCAGTGTATCTGCTTTTTGTACCTCTAAATACACTAGTCCAGATTATATTTCCTTTTTCTTTCCATGCTTTGATAAGTCATAAAACTGTTTAGAATTAAGTAAGAAGGCAAGTATGCTCCTAATTATAGGAGTAAACTCCCAGAGTAAGGGAAGGAAAGAAGTATATGAACCAAAGACATATTCAGTGAGTGTCTTCAGTGATCCAGGTATCGTCAGGGAGATCTGCATTATAGAAACACTAGTATGCCTTCCCTGGGGAAGGCGATGGCACCCCACTCCAGTATTCTTGCCTGGAAAATCCCATAGAAAGAAGAGCCTGGTTGGCTGTGGTCCATGGGGTCGCAAAAAGTCGGACACAACTGAACGATTCCCTTTTCATTTTTCACTCTCATGCATTGGAGAAGGAAATGGCAACCCACTCCAGTGTTCTTGCCTGGAGAATCCCAGGGATGGGGGAGCCTGATGGGCTGCCATCTATGGGGTCACAGAGAGTCAGACACGACTGTAGTGACTTAGCAACAGCAGTATGCCTTCCCTAGGTTCCTGGTGTCTGAGGTTTAGACAGGCGAGACATACTGCCCAAAGTTGTTCACCTAGCTATAACCAAACCATAATTAAATTCATGACCTTCAAAATCTAAAGCTCTTTAATGTTTCCCTCTTTGAGAAATGTAATGATGAATTTTCATGGTGGCAACATTTCAGAATGAAATTAAAAGAATAAACTTTTATATTTGTCAAGATTTCACAATTAAATCAAATTCCTATGTATCCATTATTCTTGCATATCATATACAAAGTTAAGTTTATGTCAAACAATGAAAGAAGACTGACTTTAGGGACTGGCTTGACCCAACAGGCAAAAATAAAGTTAATATCTTAAATTAGAGAAGTCTGCTGATAAGTGTTGTAAGACGATTCTCCTTGGGCCTCTCACATTTCTACACTTCTTTCAACCAGTGATAATGACAGTTTTTCCATTCAACTGTATTTTCAAGGATGTTTATAGAGTGAGTAGCTTAGTAGTATAGAAATGGTGTCTCCCTTCAGAGTAAAAGACAAATTTGTTTACTGTCCATATAATAAAGATCATAACTTCTTCTAGCAAAAATAAAAGATTTGAATTCCCTAAGCTTAGGGTTCTTTGGCAATGATAGGAACTCAGTGAATGGACAGCATCCATCTGAGGCTCCCCACTCTCTCACCTTGTGGAACTAGTCTGAGGAAACAAGAAAACTAGCAGGTTTGGGGATGCTATGCTCTGATTTCCAGGAATAAACATCCTATGATTCTGACCTAGGAGTCTTGCTTGTATCTTCTCATAGAATGTTGAAACTGGCTGGTGAATTTATTGGCTTGCAAGAAAGTAAAATCTCTGATCTTTCACAGTTTTTGACAATATATCTAATGGATACTTAAAAAAAAAAATCTCACCACTTTTTTTTTTTTTGCTTTTAATTGATAGATATCTATTTTTAAAGATAAACTTAGAGGAGTAAAAAAATTTGAGCATGAAAATTTCCCAGGTGAAACTAGAAATGAGTCCAGAAGGTAAGAAAGAATAAATATGAGATACAAATAAATAACTGGAGGAGGGCACTCCAGTACTCTTCCCTGGAGAATTCCATGGACAGAAGAGTGTCACAGGCTACAGTCCATGGGGTTGCAAGTAGCCAGGCATGACTAAGTGACTAAGCACAGCACAGCACAGGAAGAAATAAAAGCCTCAAGTGAGCCTGAGAAAATACTTTACAACTAAAACAAGCTCCTATTTATTTTCTATTCTTGCAAATCATATACAAAGTTTATATCAGATAATGAAGAAAAAGTTACTTTAGGGAATTGCTTGACCCAATAGAAAAAAAAAAATTGACAGATTTCTTTTTGAATTTGGATAATGAATACCCAGTAACATTTTGATCTAAAATCAATGACCAAGTACAGCAATATGCACATATCACTGCAAAAATATTGAAACATAAGAAAGCTCCTTTTACTGACAAATACATTCTCAAATCTGTTTGTACAGGAGAGGAACCAGAAGCCTTGTTATGTTAGTGTTCAAACATAGTTTGAAAATGAATATCTTTACACCAACCACATCTCCAGTTCAGAGTAAAAACTTTACCCTGTGAATAACTTTATCCTGTGAATATTAGAAAAATGCATTAAAATTTGTTATCTGTTTTTATATTTCTATTAAAAAAATCAGTTAGACATTTAACTTCATGAAATGAGTATCTATACAAAGAAGAGAAACATGCCAATAGGATGTGGTTTTGATTTACACAGAAGGTAAGGTGTAGAGGAAACAAGCCTGGGTGAACATTCTCAATGGTTATACCAAGGAATAATTGAAATTCATGCATGCTAACTATCATGAATATTACTAACCAGGAAATCACCTGGTTAATACTAAACAGGTGTATGACAACAG
Organism: Nanger dama; assembly: GCA_917880005.1. Taxonomy (NCBI): domain Eukaryota; kingdom Metazoa; phylum Chordata; class Mammalia; order Artiodactyla; family Bovidae; genus Nanger; species Nanger dama. The sequence continues at coordinate 60,047,023 of CAKJTW010000004.1, read as the reverse complement.
TTACAGCCTCAACACTTCATCAGGGTCAGAAAAATGACTTTTTAACCCTTACTTTTCAAACTCTTGCCCATGTGTCTTGTAAGCCAATACCTTCAGGCTGATAGAAATCTTATAATACAAAAACTCTGGCTCCAAACAGTGGATCAGAATCTTTTTTTGATTCTTTTTCATGAGGTCCTCAGGAGACTAATATACAAAATAAAATTTGAGGATAGGTGGGATAAATAGGATGACTTAAATTTGTCTCTATCCTACCTCCCTTCATTGTCTATAATAAGGATAGATCTTTCAAACTTACAAACCTCACCATAGATCTTAATGACATATCGTCAGAAGAAGCTCAGACTCAATGGGATTCTCTATCAGTTCAGTTCAGTTCAGTTCAGTCACTCAGTCGTGTCTGACTCTTTGCAACCCCATGAATCACAGCACACCAGGCCTCCCAACTCCTGGAGCTCACTCAGACTCACGTCCATCAAGTCACTGATGTCATCCAGCCATCTCATATTGTCCCCTTCTCCTCCTGCCCCCAATCCCTCCCAGCATCAAAGTATTTTCCAATGAGTCAACACTTCACATGAGGTGGCCAAAGTACTGGAGTTTCAGCTTTAGCATAATTCCTTCCAAATAAATCCCAGGGTTGATCTTCAGAATGAACTGGTTGGATCTCCTTGCAGTCCAAGGGACTCTCAAGAGTCTTCTCCAACACCACAGTTTAAACGCATCAATTCTTTGGCACTCAGCTTTCTTCACAGTCCAACTCTCACATCCATACATGACCACAGGAAAAACCATAGCCTTGACTAGATGGACCTTAGTCAGCAAAGTAATGTCTCTGTTTTTGAATATGCTCTCTAGGTTGGTCATAACTTTTTTCCAAGGAGTAAGTGTCTTTTAATTTCATGACTGCAGTCACCATCTGCAGTGATTCTCTATAAGACCCTCGAAAACTTGGCTCCTACCTCTCTAACTTCATGCCCTCTTCAGCGGTTAAATTCTCTCTCAACATATGAGTGCTTCATCATATTTTCAGCATCTCTGGCCCAAATGTGCACATGTGCACACACACACACACACACACACACACACACACACACACACACACACACACAGATACCCTATCATTCCAACATGCCTGGTCATTCATAGTGCTGTAGACATGCCTTGTCACTGAATAATCACCTCTTCACATGGGATAATCCTGCTGTCTGAAATGCCCTTTTCTATTTTGTCCCTATTAGACGAAATAAGAATCAGCTATCAAAGTGTATCTCTTCCATCTCTCCCAATCTTAGAAACCCTTCCAGTTCTCCCAGGTCCTGATTTTTTTCCTATTGTTTTCCACATTCTGAAAGCTATTCCTCACTATCTCACAGCCCAGGTCACCTATCAAAATTAATCCCATTTTGCCTTCAAATTATTTCTTCAACTATAGCTCCCTCAATTCTTACTATTACAATCACCTATAAGACAAGATCAATAATTTTTCCAGAGGAGGATGATTATTGTCTTCCCCTTCACATTCTACCCTTATCCTCCAATTGTGTGGATGGTTTATTTAGTTTGTGTCCTCCTCTCACTATCCCTAGCCCAAGTCAGAGTAATACCAAATGCATTATCTTGGTTAATTTATTTCCCACAGCTGAAAGCCTGCCTTTTTCTTTCTGAGGAGCTAAATATTACTTGGTTTAAAGATGCAATAAAAATTCCACTTTTTTTCGTAAAAGAATAGTTTCTTGAATATATTAGCCTTATAAAAATGCTAACATTTAGGAAATATGGCAATCTGAGTAACGACCCCAAAACAACTCTGATGTGATAATGTACCCTCTTAGATTTTCCACACACACACACACACACACACACACACACACACACACACACACATTTTCTTTCCCGTGTTTCAGATTGAAAACAGTTTGATGGGTGGCTTGAAGAAATCCCACTCAAGCATCTTCTTAAACAATCTTCCATATTTTATTTGATGTTACTGTTATTTTTTTCAACTCCATTCCCTTGCCTTGGATTTTTCATAGCTTGCTTTGTGCATTATTAGAATCATCCTTTAATTTGTTCTGTTGCTTCCAACCTCCAAAATCCCCAACTCTGGCCTTGATACTACCTTGTCCCAAATTCTTCTGTGTCACATTGTAGCTTCCAGAATTTAGCACCAACCACTTTGCAAGAAACACAAAACCAAGTGGGACGTGCCTCATGTCTTGGGTTACCAGACTCCTTTCTCCATATATACCCACCATTTTAAGAGGTAACAGTTACAGCCAGACATGGAACAATGGACTGGTTCAAAATTCAGAAAGGGGTATGACAACACTGAATATTGTCACCCAGATTATTTAAGTTATATGCAGAGTACATCATGCAAAATACTAAGCTGAATGAATCACAAGATGGAATCAAGATCACTGGAAGAAATATCAACAACCTCAGATATGTAGACAATGCACGGCAGAAAGTGAAGAGGAACTAATAGAGAGTGTATTGATGAAGATAAAAGAGAAGTGTAAAAAAGTTGGCTTGAAACTCAGCATTGAAAAACTAAGATCAGGGCATCTTGTCACATTAATTCATGGCATATAGAAGAGGAAAAAATGGAAGCAGTGACAGATTTTACTTTCTTGGGCTCCAAAATCACTATGAATGGTGACTGCAGCCATGAAATGAAAAGACATTTGCTCCTTGGAAGGAAAGCTATGACAAACCTTGACAGTGTATTAAAAAGCAGAGATGTCACATTGATGACAAAGATGCATATAATCAAAGCTATGGCTTTTCCAGTAGTCATGTATCAATGTGAGATTTGGTCCATAAAGAATGCTGAGTGCTGTAGAATTGATGATTTCAAATTGTGGTGCTGGAGAAGACTCTTGAGAGTCCTTTGGACAGCAAGGACAACAAACCAGTCAATCTTAAAGGAAATCAACCCTGAATATTCACTGAAAGGGTTGATGCTCAAACTGAAGCTCCAATAGTTTGGCCACCTGATGCGAATAGCTGACTTATTTGGATTCTGGAAAAGATTGAAGGAAAAAGGAGGAGGAGGCAGTAGAAGATGAGATGGTTAGATAACATCACTGAATCAATGGACATGAATTTGAGCAAACCCAGGTAGACAGTGGAGGACAGAGTAGCCTGTCATGCTTCAGTCCGTGGGGTTGCAAAGCACTGACATGACTTAGCAGCTGAAAAATGACAACAACCACCATCTCACCTGTCATGACCTTGAATCCTCAAATTAAGTCAAACAAATTTTTTCAGTTTTATTTTCTCATTTCATATGTTCTCTTTTTCCCTAAAACAAGCATCCTCTTCTTATCCTCTTGGTGAGTTCTTTTCTTCCTTCAAGCTTCAGTTTTATCTCCTTTTGGAAATATTTAAACCAAGTACTTCTTGGTTTAAGTACTCTTTCTCTGTCCTCTAATACATGTGTTACTGATTTTTTGACTTTTGTCATACTGTTGCAATCATTAATTTCTAGACTGTGAGTCATTGTCAACTGGGAGCATGTATTTCATTCTTAATAATGTAAAAGGTAAAGCAAACTGTTTGCTGAATGTATGAATAAGTGATAAGCCCTTCTTATATTCATAGACTTTTTCCCCCTTCAGGTTAGGCATTCAGCATTGTGAGTTTTATCTCGTGAACACTACTACGAATGTGAAGCTGCAGAATATTCATGATTATCTTCTTTTACCAGTAAGTTTGGCTCATTGAGTTTCTAAGAAAAAATTCAGCTGTCTCATAAATACATATCAGTTTCTCTGCATATTGTTTTTTCTCAGTCTCTTTTTCTCTCTTTCATACATCTGCATTTTGCGTCATTTTGCAATAACAAGAATGCACTGAATTTCTTGTTTGACTCAGAGAATCCTTTTCTCATTTTGCTCCATTTGTTTATTTTCTGAATATTGCATTTTAACTGTCCTTGTCATTTCTCTTTGAATTAGTAAATTTTAAAATAGGAAAGATGTAAATGACTTCAGCAATAATTGGATCCTGCTCTTCAGTTTTGCAGATGAGGAAGTAAAGACATTGAAGGCAGAGGAAGATGAAAGCATGTCCTGGAATTGCAGCTTGATCCTTTTATCCACTGTGGGAGATGTTTGTCATTGTTTTGATGCTTGTTTTCTGAAACTGTCTCCTGTGTTTTAATAAACTATGTATTTAGGAGACAAAGTGCTCTTCATAATCTAAAATTGAAAATAACATCTACTTTAATAGCCTTCCTGGATGTTAAAGAAGTGAAGTCTGCATCAGATGCACTCATCTTAGACAATTAATTGGAAGTTAGTGATACAAGTGAGGATGCCTTATTTGCCTGACAAAAAGGCATATCCACTGACTTTTCCAAGGCCACAGTTGCAGTGATCTCCTAGCCTGTCTGATGATGAGCATATCAGATAATATGTAGAGCACCCAGGGGTGAGAACACAGGTCTGTGTTGTACTAATATTGTGGTTTATTTGTTTGCTTGTTTTTTTGAACCTCAGTTTTCTAATCTTTATGGATTTTTTAAAAATAATTATGGCTGCATGGCTCTGGAGCAGCTGTGAGGAGATACCCCACTTCCAAGGGTAAAGGAGAAGCCCCAGCAAGATGGTAGGAAGGGAAAAATTGCATTCAGAATCAAACCCCATATGCGCCAGAGATGCTCAGATGGCTCAAACAAACTTTATGTGCACCAGGACCCAGAGACCTGACAGAGGCTGAGACAAAACTGTGTTTGAGTGTCCTCTGTGGAGTTAAGGGTCAGCAGTGGACTTCTGCAGGGGGAGCAGCTCGGGGTGTAGCAGACCTTGCTATTGCATAAACCCTTTTGGAGGAGGTCACTATTAACCCCACAGTAGAGCTACAAGAACTTACACAGGACTGGGAAACAGCCTCTTGGAGGGTACAAATAGAAACTTGTGTGCACCAGGACCCAGGAGAAAGGATCACTGACCCCATGAGAGACTGACTCAGACTTACTTATGAGTGTCCAAGAGTCTCTGGTGGAGGCATGGGTCAGCAGTGGCCTCCCTGCAGGATTGGGGGCACTGAGTATAGCACTGCATGCATGGGGCCTTTTGAAGGTCACCATTATTTTCATTACCTCCACCATAGCTTGGCCCCAGGTGAATAACACAGCTCCACCCATCAATAGAAAATTGGATTAAAGATTTACTGAGTATGGACCCACCCATCAGAACAAGATCCAGTTTTCCTCTCAGTTAATCTCCCACCAGGAAGCTTCCTTCTTATCCTTCTTCTTATCCTTCTTCCTTATCCTTCTCCCTTATCCTAAGCCCTTATCCTTCTCCATAAAAGGGCAAATAGAAGGAAAACCACAATTACAGAAAACTAAACAATCTGATCATATGGACCACAGCCTTGTTTAACTTAGTGAAACTATGAGTAACATTTTGTAGGGTCACCAAAGACAGAGGGGTCATGGTGGAGAATTCTGACAAAATGTGGTCCACTGGAGAAAGGAATGACACACCACTTTATTATTCCTGCCTTGAGAACCCCATGAACAGTATGAAAGGCAAAATGATAGGACACTAAAAGATGAACTCCCCTGGTTGTTAGGTGCCCAATAGGCTACTAGAGATCAGTGGAGAAATAACTCCAGAAAGAATGAAGAGATGGAGCCAAAGCAAAACAACATCCAGCTGTGGATGTGACTGTGATAGAAGCAAGGTTCAATGCTGTAAAGGGCAAGACTGCATAGGAACCTAGAATGATAGGTCCATGAATCAAGGCAAATTGGAAGTGGTCAAAGAGGAGATGGAAAGAGCGAACATTGGCATTTTAGGAATCAGTGAATTAAAATGGACTTCAGTCCAGTTCAGTCACTCATTCGTGTTTGACTGTGATCCCATGAACTGCAGCACACCAGGCCTCCATATCTATCACCAACTACCAGAGTCTACCCAAACCATGTCCATTGACTTAGTGAGGCCATCCAACCTTCTCATCCTTTGTCGTCTCCTTCTCCACCTGCCCTCAATTTTTCCCAGTATAAAATGGATTGGGATGGGTGAGTTTAAATCAGATACCCATTATATCAACTACTGTGGTCAAGAAAACCTTAAAAGAAAAGGAATAGCCATCATAGTCAACAAGTTCAGTTCAGTTCAGTTCAGTTGCTCAGTCGTGTCTGACTCTTTGTGACCCCATGAATCACAGCACGCCAAGCCTCCCTGTTCATCACCATCTCCCGGAGTTTGCTCAGACTCACATCCATTGAGTCCATGATGCCATCCAGCCATCTCATCCTCGGTTGTCCCCTTCTTCTCCTGTCCCTAATCCCTCCCAGCATCAGAGTCTTTTCCAATGAGTCAACTCTTCACATGAGGTGGCCAAAGTACTGGAGTTTCAGTTTTAGCATCATTCCTTCCAAAAGAATCCCAGGGTTGATCTCCTTCAGAATGGACTGGTTGGATCTCCTTGCAGTCAAAGGGACTCCCAAGAGTCTTCTCCAACACCACAGTTCCAAAGCATCAATTCTTTGGCGCTCAGCTTTCTTCATAGTCCAACTCTCACATCCATATATGACCACAGGAAAAACCATAGCCTTGACTAGACGGACATTAGTTGGCAAAGTAATGTCTCTGCTTTTGAATATACTATCTAGGTTGGTCATAACTTTTCTTCCAAGGAGTAAGCGTCTTTTAATTTCATGGCTGCAGTCACCATCTGCAGTGATTTTGGAGCCCCCAAAATAATGTATGACACTGTCTCCACTGTTTCCCCATCTATTTCCCATGAAATGATGGGACCGGATGCCATGATCTTAGTTTTCTGAATGCTGAGCTTTAAGCCAACTTTTTTCGTTCTCCTGTTTCACTTTCATCAAGAGGATTTTTAGTTCTTCTTCACTTTCTGCCATAAGGGGGGAGGTCATCTGCATATCTGAGGTTATTGATATTTCTCCTGGAAATCTTGATTCCAGCTTGTGTTTCTTCTAGTCCAGTATTTCTCATGATGTACTCTGCATAGAAGTTAAATAAGCAAGGTGACAATATACAGACTTGACATACTCCTTTTCCTATTTGGAACCAGTCTGTTATTCCATGTCCAATTCTAATTGTTGCTTCCTGACCTGCATACAGATTTCTCAAGAGGCAGGTTAGGTGGTTTGGTATTCCCATCTCTTTCAGAATTTTCCACAGTTTATTGTGATCCACACAGTCAAAGGCTTTGGCATAGTCAATAAAGTAGAAATAGATATTTTTCTGGAACTCTCTTGCTTTTTCCATGATCCAGCAGATGTTGGCAATTTGATCTCTGGTTCCTCTGCCTTTTCTAAAACCAGCTTGAACATCAGGGAGTTCATGGTTCATGTATTGCTCAAGCCTGGCTTGGAGAATTTTGAGCATTACTTTACTAGCATGTGAGATGAGTGCAACTGTGTGGTAGTTTGAGCATTCTTTGGCATTGCCTTTCTTTGGGATTGGAATGCAAACTGACCTTTTCCAGTCTTGTGGCCACTGCTGAGTTTTCCAAATTTGCTGGCATATTGAGTGCAGCACTTTCACAGCATCATCTTTCAGGATTTTAAACAGCTCCATTGGAATTCCATCACCTCCACTAGCTTTGTTCATAGTGATGTTTTTTAAGGCCCACTTCACTTCACATTCCAAGATGTCTGGCTCTAGATGAGTGATCACATCATCATGATTATCTGGGTCGTGAAGGTCTTTTTGTAGAGTTCTTCTGTGTATTCTTGCCACCTCTTCCTAATATCTTCTGCTTCTTTTAGGTCCATACCATTTCTGTCCTTTATCGAGCCCATCTTTGCATGAAATATTCCCTTGGTATCTCTAATTTTCTTGAAGAGATCTCATAGTCAACAAAAGTGTCCAAAATGTAGTACTTGGATGTAATCTCAAAAATGACAGAATGATTTCTAATCATTTCCAAGACAAACCATTCAGTATCACAGTAATCCAATTTTATGCCCTCACCAGTAATGCTGAAGAAGCTGAGGTTGAACAGTTCTATGAAGACCTAAAGACCTTATAGAATTAACACCTAAAAAAGATGTCTTTTTCATTATAAGAGAATGGGATGCAAAAGTAAGAAGTTAAGAAACACCTTGATTAACAGGCATATTTGGCCTTGGAGTCCAGAATAAAGCAGGGGAAAGTCACAGTTTTGCCAAGACATGCGCTGATTATAGACAACACTGTCTTCCAACAGCATAAGAGAAGACTCTACACATGACCATCAACAGATGGTCAATAATAAAGTGAGATTGATTATATTCTTTGCAGCCGAAGAGGTAGAAAGCTCTATATATTCAGCAAAAACAAGACTGAGAGCTGACTGTGGCTCAGATGATGAACTCCTTATTGCCAAATTCAGACTTAAATTGAAAAAAGTAGGGAAAATCACTGAACAATTAAGGTATGACCTAAATCACATCCCTTACAATTCTACAGTGGAAGTGACAAATAGATTCAAGGGATTAGATCCGATAGACAGAGTACCTAATGATCTATGGATGAAGGTTCATGACATTGTACAGGGGGCAGGGATCAAGACAATGGCCAAGAAAAGGTATGCAAAAAGGCCAAATGTTTGAGGAGGCCTTACAAATAGCTTACACATAGAATAGAAGACAAGTGAAAGGAAAATGAGAAAATGAAAGATATACTCATTTGAATGCAAAGTTCCATAGCAAGGAGAGATAAAGCCTTCTTCAGTGATCAATGCAAAGAAATAGAGGAAAACAACAGAATGGGGAAGACTAGAGATCTCTTCATAAACATTAGAGATATTAAGGGAACATTTCATGAAAAGATGGGCACAATAGAGGGCAGAAATAGTATGAACCTAAGAGAAACAGAAGATATTAAGAATAGGTGGCAAGAATACACAGAAGAACTATACAAAGAAAAGATATTCACAACCCAGATAATCATAATGATATGATCACTCATGTAGAGCCAGACATTCTGGAATGTGAAGTCAAATGGGCCTTAGGGGCCTTAGGAAGCATCACTAAGAACAAAGCTAGTGTTAGTTATGGAACTCCAGCTGAGCTATTTCAAATCATGGAAGATAATGCTGTGAAAGTGCTGCACTCAATATGCCAGCAAATTTGGAAAACTCAGCAGTGGCCACAGGACTGGAAAAGATCAGTTTTCATTCCAATTCCAAAAATAGGCAATGCCAAAGAATGCTCAAACTACCACACAATTGCCTTCATCTCACATGCTAGCAAAGTAATGCTCAAAATTCTCCAAGTCAGGCTTCAACAGTACATGAACCGTGAACTTCCAGATGTTCAAGCTGGTTTTAGAAAAGGCAGAGGAACCAGAGATCAAATTGCCCACCTATGCTGGATCATCAAAGAAGCAAGAGAGTTCCTGAAAAACATCCACTGCTGCTGTACTGACTAGCCAAAGCCTTTGACTCTGTGGATCAGACTAAACTATAGAAAATTCTGAAAGAGATGGGAATACCAGACCACCTGACCTGCCTTCTGAGAAATCTATATGCCGGTCAGAAAGCAACAGTTAGAACTGGAAATGGAACAACAGACTGGTTCCTAACTGGGAAAGGAGTATTTCAAGGCTGTATATTGTCACCCTGCTTATTTAACTTCTATGCAAAGTACATCATGAGAAACGGTAGTCTGGATGAAGCACAAGCTGGAATCAAGATGCCAGGAGAAAATCAATAACCACAGAGACACAGATGAAACCACTCTTATGGCAGAAAACAAAGAAGAACTAAAGAGCCTCCTGAGGAAAGTGAAAGAGGAAAGTGAAAAAGTTGGCTAAAAACTCAATGTTCAGAAAGCTAAGATCATGGCATCTGGTCCCATCACTTCGTGAGAAATAGATGGAAAAACAATGGAAACAGTGACAGACTTTATTTTGGGGGCTCCCAAATTACTGCAGATGGTGACTATAGCCATGAAATTAAAAGATCCTTGCTCCTTGGAAGAAAATTTATGACCAACCTAGACAGCATATTAACAAACAGATACATTACTTTGCCAACAAAGGTCCATCTAGTCAAAGCTATGTTTTTTCCAGTAGTCATGTATGGATGTGAGAGTTGGACTACAAAGAAAGCTGAGTGCCAAAGAATTAATGCTTTTGAACTGTGATGTTGGAGAAGACTCATGACAGTCCCTTGGACTGCAGGGGGAGATCCAACCAGTCCATCCTGAAGGAACTCAGTTCTAAACATTCATTGTAAGGACTGATGCTGAATCTGAAACTCCAATAATTTGTTTGCCTGATGTGAAGAAATGACTCATTTGAATAGAACTTGATTATGGGAAAGATTGAAGGTGGGAAGAAAAGGGGACAATAGAGGATGAGACCGTTGGATGGCATCACTGACTCAATGAACATTAGTTTGTCTATACCCTGCAAGTTGGTGATCTATAGGGAGGGAGGCCTGGCGTGTTGCAGTCCATAGGGTCACAAAGTGCTGGACATGACTTAGCAACTGAACTGAATTAAACATTTTGTATTTTTAATATGAATTTGAAATATCAGTACTGATTCTGAGATAAACACTACAACTTGTATCCTTAAATACAATCTGTATAGTTTCTTCTCTTTTGCTTAAGATATATTGGAGTATACTTGCTTTACAATGTTGTGTCAGTTTCTCCTGTACAGCACAGTGAATCAGCCATACATATACATATACCCCCACTCTTTTGGATTTTCTTTCCATTTAGGTCAAATTTTGTTCACTGTAACTTGCTATGAGAGATTCCCTGATGGCTCAGGTGGTAGAGAATCCATCGGATAAATGCAGGAGACCTGAATTCGATCCCTGGGACAGAAAGATCCCCTGGAGAAGGGAATGGCTACTCACTCCAGTATTTTTGCCTGGAGAATCCCATGGAGAGAAGAGTTTGCACAGTCCATGGGTTTGCAAAGAGTCTAACACAACTGAATAACTAGCAGTTTCTATGGAACTGTAAAAGCTTGATCCTCCAGGCTTCCTTGAAATCCAAGTAATAAATGTGTTCTCTGTGATGGTAAGAGTCAATTTTTTTGTTATTGTAACTCTTTAATTTTTTTAACCTACTTAATTATCTTTTTAATACTTAATTGCTGTCTGAAAATTTTATTTCATTTGTCTTTTTTCTCATGTGTATTTTCCTACAAAAATGTGAGCAGTTTCAGGGAAGTGCCATTATCTATCTTGCTTACTACACTGTATTTTCTCTTCTACAACAGTGCCCGATTCATAGCAGCTGCTGGTAAATATTTATTTTTTAATTAATAAATTCATTAATAAATTTATATCATGTTTTCATTTCTTAACATTTTAACATTAACATTTCATTTATTAAAATTACAGACTAGAAGCTTTGATTTTCCTTAAAGTTTAAAACATTTTGACTATGTTAATGTCACGTACACAGAAAATTGAGTCAGTTACATTATCAGTTCAGTTCAGTTCAGTCGCTCAGTCGTGTCCAACTCTTTGCGACCCATGAAACTCAGCATGCCAGACTTCCCAGTCCATCACCAACTCCTGGAGTTCACTCAGACTCGTGTCCATTGAGCCAGTGATGCCATCCAGCCATCTCATCCTCTGTCGTCCCCTTTTCTTCCTGCCCCCAATTCCTCCCAGCATCAAAGTATTTTCCAGTGAGTCAACTCTTCACATGAGGTGGCCAAATTACTGGAGATTCAGCTTTAGCATCATTCCTTCCAAAGAAATCCCAGGGTTTATCTCCTTCAGAATGGACTGGTTGGATCTCCTTGCAGTCCAAGGGACTCTCAAGAGTCTTCTCCAACACCACAGTTCAAACCCATTAATTCTTCGGCACTCAGCTTTCTTCACAGTCCAACTCTCACATCCATACATGACCACAGGAAAAACCGTAGCCTTGACTAGATCGACCTTAGTTGGCAAAGTAATGTCTCTGCTTTTGAATATACTATCTAGGTTGGTCATAACTTTTCTAACAAGGAGCAAGCATCTTTTAATTTCATGACTGCAGTCACCATCTGCAGTGATTTTGGAGCCCAAGAAAATAAAGTCTAACACTGTTTCTACTGTTTCCCCATCTATTTCCCATGGAGTGATGGGACCAGATACCATGATCTTTGCTTTCTGAATGTTGAGCTTTAAGCCAATTTTTTCACTCTTCTCTTTTACTTTCATCAAGAGGTTTTTAGTTCCTCTTCACTTTCTGCCACAAGTGTGATGTCTTCTGCATATCTGAGGTTAATGATATTTCTGCCAGCAAACTTGATTCCAGCTTGTGCTTCTTCCAGCCCAGTGTTTCTCATGATGTACTCTGCATATAAGTTAAATAAGCAGGGTGACAGTATACAGCCTTGACATACTCTTTTTCCTATTTGGAACCAGTCTGTTGTTTCATGTCCAGTTCTAACTGCTGCTTCCTGACCTGCATACAGATTTCTCAAGAGGCAGGTCAGGTGGTCAGGTATTCTCATCTCTTTCAGAATTTTCCAGTTTATTGTGATCCACACAGTCAAAGGCTTTGGCATAGTCAATAAAGCAGAAATAGTTGTTTTTTTGGAACTATCTTGCTTTTTCCATGATTCAGCGGATGTTACATTTTATATATATATATATCCATTGTTATTTAAATTCTTTTTTCATATAGTTCATTATAGAGTGATAAGTAGAGGTCCCTGTGCTATACAGTAAGTTCACACTAGTTATCTCTTTTATATATAGCAATGTGAATCTGTCAATCCCAATCTCCCAGTTCCTCCATCTCCCTTGTCACCCCTGGTAATCATAAATTTTTATTTTACATTTTTGACTCTATTTCTGTGTTTCAAATCTTCTAGCTTTTTATTTAATTCAGTTCAGTTCAGTTGCTCAGTCGTGTTCGACTGTTTGCACTCCATGAATTGCAGCACGCCAGCCCTCCCTGTCCATTGCCAACTCACGGAGTTCACTCAGACTCACGTCCATCGAGTCAGTGATGCCACCCAGCCATCTCATCTTTTGTCCCCTTCTTCTTCCCCCAATCTTTCTCAGCATCAGAGTCTTTTCCAATGAGTCAATTCTTCTCATGAGGTAGCTAAAGTAGTGGAGTTTCAGCTTTAGTATCATTCCTTTCAAAGAAACCCCTGGGTTGATCTCCTTCAGAATGGACTGGTTGGATCTCCTTGCAGTCCAAGGGACTCTCAAGAGTCTTCTGCAACACCACAGTTCAAAAGCCTCAATTTTTGGTGCTCAGCTTTCTTCACAGTCCAACTTTTAATATTTTTAGAGTGTCAATTACTACTTAAAGCAGTCTATAGATTCAATGAAATGTCTATCAAAATTCCAATGGAATTTTTCACAGAAACAAAGAACAAAACCTGAAATTTGTATAGAAGTACAAAGTACATTGATTAGTCAAACCAATTCCAAGAATAAAGAATGAACCTAAAGAAATCACAGTTTCTGATTTCAAACTTTATCACAAAGCTACTGTAATCAAAAGAGAATACTGACATAAAGAGACAGAGATAGTCCAATGAAACAGGAGAGAGAGGCCAGAAATAAACATATGCATACACATCAAATCAACTCATTACAATGAAGCCAAGAGTATACAATAGGGAAATAATAGTCTTTTCAATAAATGGTGCTGGTAAAAGTGTATATACAAGTTAATATACAAAAGAAAATGGTTTTTTTATCTTATATCGTGCACACAGACACACAGACACACACACACACAAATCAATCCAAAATGGATCAAAGACTTGATCATAAGATCAAAAGTCACAAAACTTCTAGAAGAAAACATGGTAAGTCAACTATTTGATATTTATCATGGTAGTTATTATTTTTTTTATGTGAAACCAAAAACAAATGTTACAAAAGTAAAAATAAAATAAGCGGGACTACACCAAACTGAAAAACTTCTGCATAAGCTATGAAACCATCAACAAAGTGAAAAGGTAACCTGTGGAATAGGAAAAAATTAGCAATTCATATATCTGACAATGAGTTAATATTCAAACTGAATAATAAAGACATAAAGCTCAATAGCAAAAGCCAAGCAAAATACCCCAAACATGCAAATCTGATTTATGCAAATGAAGAGAACAGAATATAATTTTCTCAAAGAAGATTTACAAATGAAGAAGAACATGAAAAGGTGCACACATCACTAATTATTAGGAAATGTAAATTAAAACTACATTTAGATATCTTGTCATACCTATTAGGATGGCTATTGTCAAGCAGAGAAGAGATAACAAGAGATAACAAATGCTGGCAAGAAGGTGGAATAAATGAAATGATTGTAGCCTCTTGGTGGGGATTTACATTGGTGCAGTCACCATGGAAAATAGTATGTAAGTGCCTCAAAATATTAAACTAAATATCTTAGAATCAAAAGGCCCAAAGATGGAATTATTATATGATCCAGCAATCTCACTTCTGGGTAAACACCCAAAGGAAACTAAAACATGATATTGAAGAGATGTATGCAGTACCACATTTACTGCATCATTATTTACTATAGCCAAGATATGGAAAGAAATCCAGTGTCTATTAATGGATAAATGGATAAAGAGATCTGGTGTAACTATACAATCGAATAGTATTTAGCCACAAGAAAGAAGAAAACCTTGCTTTATTTTTTTTTCTCAAAAATATGGATGGACCTTATCTCAAGTGTAATGATTCAAATAGAATAGAAGACAAATATTTATGATCTGAAAGTTATGCAATCTAAAATAAAAACATCAAACTCATATAGAGACTCATATCACTTCAGTTCAGTTCAGTTTCTCAGCCGTATCTGACTCTTTGTGACCCCATGAATTGCAGCACACCGGGCCTCCGTGTCCATCACCAACTCCTGGAGTTCACTCAGACTCATGTCCATCGAGTCACTGAGGCCATCCAGGCATCTCATCCTCTGTCGTCCCCTTCTCCTCCTGCCTCCAATTCCTCCTAGCATCAGGGTCTTTTCAATGAGTCAACTCTTTGCATGAGGCAGCCAAAGTATTGCAGTTTCAGCTTCAGCATCAGTCCTTCCAATGAACACTGAGTACTGATCTCTTTTAGGATGGACTAGTAGAATCTTGTTGCAATCCAATGGACTCTCAAGAGTCTTCTCCAACACCACGGTTCAAAAGCATTGGTTCTTCAGCATTAAGCTTTCTTCACAGTCCAACTCTCACATCCATACATGACTACTGCAAAAATCATATCCTTGCCTTGACAAGACGGATATTTGTTGGCAAAGTGATGTCTCTGCTTTACAATATGCTATCTAGGTTGGTCATAACTTTTCTTCCGCACAGTAAGCATCTTTTAATTTCATGGCTGCAATCACCATCTGCAGTGATTTTGGAACCCCAAAAGATAAAGTTTGACACTGTTTCCACTGTTTCCCCATCTATTTCCCATAAAGTGATGGGACCGGATGCCATGATTTCAGTTTTCTGAATGTTGAGCTTTAAGCCAACTTTTCCACTCTTCTTTCGGTTTCATCGAGAGGCTTTTGAGTTCCTCTTCACTTTCTGCCATAATGGTGTTGTCATCTGCATATCTGAGGTTAATGATATTTCTCCCAGCAATCTTGATTCCAGCTTGTGCATATAAGTTAAATAAGCAGGGTGACAATATACAGCCTGACGTACTCCTTTTCCTGTTTGGAACCAGACAGTTGTTCCATGTTCACTTCTCACTGTTGCTTCCTGACTTGCATATAGTTTTCTCAAGAGGCAGGTCAGGTGGTCTGGTATGCCCATCTCTTGAAGAATTTTCCACAGTTTATTGTGATCCACACAGTCAAAAGCTTTGGCATACTCAATAAAGCAGAAGTAGATGTTTTTCTGGAACTCTCTTGCTTTTTCCATGATCCAGCAGATGTTGGCAATTTGACCTCTGGTAACTCTGCTTCTCTAAAACCAGCTTGAACATCAAGAAGCTTACAGTTCACATATTGCTGAAGCCTGGCTTGCAGAATTTTGAACATTACTTTACTAGCATGTGAGATGAGTGCAGTTGTGTGGTAGTTTGAGCATTCTTTGGCATTGCTTTTCTTTGGGATTGAATGAAAATTGACCTTTTCCAGTCCTGTGGCCAATGCTGAGTTTTCCAAATTTGGTGGCATATTGAGTGCAGCACTTTCACAGCATCATCTTCCAGGATCTGATATAGCTCAAATGGAATTCCATCACCTCCACTAGCTTTGTTCATAGTAATGCTTCCTAAGTCCCGCTTTACTTCACATTCCAGGATGTCTGGCTCTAGGTGATTGATCACACCATTGTGATTATCTTGGTCATGAAGACCTTTTCTGTATAGTTCTTCTGTGTATTCTTGCCACCTCTTCTTAATATCTTCTGTTTCTGTTAGGTCTGTACAATTTCTGTCCTTTATTGAGCCCATCTTTGCATCAAATGTTCCCTTGGTATCTCTAATTTTCTGGAAGAGATCTCTAGTCTTCCCTATTCTGCTGTTTTCCTCTATTTCCTTGCATTGATCACTAAGGAAGGCTTTTGTCTCTCCTTGCTAATCTTTGGAACTCTGCATTCAGATGCTTATATCTTTCCTTTTCACATTTACATCTCTTCTCTTCTTTTCACAGCTATTTGTAAGGCCTACCCAGACAGCCATTTTGCTTTTTTGCATTTCTCTTCCATGGGGAAGGTCTTGATCCCTGTCTCCTGCACAATGTCACGAACCTCCGTCCATAGTTCATCAGGCACTCTATCTATCAGATCTAATCCCTTAAATTTATTTCTCACTTCCACTCTATAATCATAAAGGATTTGATTTAGGTCATATCTGGATGGTCTAGTGGTTTTTCCTACTTTCTTCAATTTAAGTCTGAAACTGTCAATGTGTTTATGATCTGAGCCACAGTCAGCTCCTGGTCTTATTTTTGCTGACTGTATAGAGCTTCTCCATCTTTGACTGCAAAGAATATAATCAATCTGATTTCAGTGTTGCCCATCTGGTGATGTCCATGTGTAGAGTCTTCTCTTGTGTTGTTGGAAGAAGGTGTTTGCTATGACCAGTGCGTTTTCTTGGCAAAACTCTATTAGCATTTGCCCTTCTTCATTCTGTATTTCAAGGCCAAATTTTCCTGTTACACCAGGTGTTTCTTGACTTCCTACTTTTGCATTCCAGTCCCCTATAATGAAAAGGACATATTTTTAAGGTGTTAGTTTTAAAACATCTTATAGGTCTTCATAGAACCATTCAATTTCAGCTTCTTTAGCATTACTGGTTGGGGCACAGGCTTGGATTACTGTGATATTGAATGGTTTGCCTTCAAAACAGAGATCATTTTTCATTTTCTTGATTGCATCCAAGTACTTCACTTTGGCTCTGGTTTTTCCAGTGATCATGTATGGTTATGAGAGTTGGACTGTGAAGAAAGCTGAGCACCAAGAATTGATGCTTTTGAACTGTGATTTTGGGGAAGACTTTTGAGAGTCCCTTGGACTGCAAGGAGATCTAACCAGTCCATTCTAAAGGAGATCAGTCCTGGGTGTTCTTTGGAAACAATGATACTGAAGCTGAAACTCCAGTACTTTGGCCACCTCATGAGAAGAGTTGACTCATTGGAAAAGACTCTGATGCTGAGAGGGACTGGGGGCAGGAGCAGAAGGGGATGACAGAGAATGAGATGGCTGGATGGCATCACTGACTCGATGGACATGAGTCTGAGTGAACTCCATGAGTTGGTGATGGACAGGGAGGCCTGGAGTGCTGCAACTGATGGGATTGCAAAGAGTCGAACATGACTAAATGATTGAACTAAACTGAACTGAACAGCATTTTGAACTCTTTTTGTTGACCATGAAGGCTACTCCATTTCTTCTGAGAGATTCCTGCCCACAGTAATAGATATAATGTTCATCTGAGTTAAATTCACCCATTTCAGACCATTTTAGTTTGCTGATTCCTAGAATGTCGACATTCACTCTTGCCATCTCCTGTTTGACCACTTCCAATTTGCCTTGATTCATGGACCTGACATTCCAGGTTCCTATGCAATATTGCTCTTTACAGCATCAGACCTTGCTTCTATCACCAGTCACATCTACAACTGGGTATTGTTTTTACTTTGGCTCCATCCCTTCATTCTTTCTGGAATTATTTCTCCACTGATCTCTAGTAGTATATTGGGCACCTACCAACCTGGGGAATTATTTATTCTTTCACTGTCTTATCATTTTGCCTTTTCATGCTGTTCATGGGGTTCTCAAGGCAAGAATACTGAAGTGGTTTGCCATTCCCTTCTCCAGTGGACAACATTCTGTCAGACCTCTCCAGCATGACCCATCTGTCTTGGGTGGCCCCACAGGGCATGGCTTAGCTTCATTTAGTTAGACAAGGCTGTGGTCCATGTGATCAGATTGACTCTTTTTCTGTCATTATGGTTTCAGTGTGTCTGCCCTCTGATGCCCTCTTGCAACACCTACCATCTTATTTGGGTTTCTCTCACTTTGTTTGTGGGGTATCTCTTCACAGCTGTTCCAGCAAAACACAGCTGCTGCTCCTTACCTTGGATGAGGGGTATCTCCTCACTGCTGCCCCAAGAAGAAAAATGATTGTCAGGTATAGGGATGGGAGAAGTAATGAGAGATTGGTAAAATCTGTCTAAACTTTTACTATGAGTTAATTTTGGGGATTAAATGATCCAAAGCAAACTAAAGTTTATAGAGAATTTTCCGGTGGTCCAGTGGTTAGGACTATGTGATTTCACTGCTGAGGATGTGGGTTCCATCTCTGATCAGGGAACTAAGATCCCATAAGCTGTGGTGGGACAGTACCCTTTTAAAAAAAAAGCTTTAAAAATAAAGCTTATAACACTATATTGTATAATTGAACTTTTCTAAGAAAATAGAAATCAAATTTTCTCGCACACAGACACACAAAAGATAAATATGTGAAGTGATAGAAATGTTAACCAGACATAAGGTAGGAATTCTTTCACAATGCCTTGTCCAACTCAGTGAAACCAAGCCATGCCTGCAGGGCAACCCAAGACGGGTGGGTCATGGTGGAGAGGTCTGACAGAATGTGGTCCACTGGAGAAAGGAATGGCAAGCCACTTCAGTATTCTTGCCTTGAGAACCCCATGAACAGCATGAAAAGGCAAAATGATAAGACAGTGAAAGAGTAATTCCCCAGGTTGGTAGGTGCCCAATATACTACTAGAGATCAGTGGAGAAATAATTCCAGAAAGAATGAAGGGATGGAGCCAAAGTAAAAATAATACCCAGTTGTGGATGTGACTGGTGATAGAAGAAGATCAGACGCTGTAAAGAGCAATATTGCATAGGAACCTGGAATGTCAGGTCCATGAATCAAGGCAAATTGGAAGTGGTCAAACAAGAAATGGCAAGGGTAAACGTCAACATTCTAGGAATCAGCAAACTAAAATGGACTGAAATGGGTGAATTTAACTCAGATGCCCATTATATCTACTACTGCGGGCAAGAATCCCTCAGAAGAGATGGAGTAGCCATCATGGTCAACAAAAGAGTCAGAAATGCAGTACTTGGATGCAATCTCAAAAATGACAGAATGATCTCTGTTCGTCTCCAAGGCAAACTGTTCAATATCACAGATATTCAAATCTATACCCTAACGAGTATCGCTGAAGAAGCTGAATTGGAATGGTTATATGAAGACCTACAAAACCTTTTAGAACTAACACCCAAAAAAGATGTCCTTTTCATTACAGGGGACTGGAAGCCAAAAGTAGGAAGTCAAGAAACACCTGGAGTAACAGGCAAATTTGGCCTTGGAATGAGGAATGAAGCAGGGCAAACACAGATAGAGATTTAACAAGAAAATGCACTGGTCATAGCAAACACCCTCTTCCAACAACACAAGAGAAGACTCTACACGTGGACATCACCAGATGGTCAACACTGAAATCGGATTGATTATATTCTTTGCAGACAAAGATGGAGAAGCTCTGTACAGTCGATGAAAACAAGACCAGGAACTGACTGTGGCTCACATCATGAATTCCTTATTACTAAATTCAGACTCAAATTGAAGAAAGCAGGGAAAATGGCTAGACCATTCGGGTATGACCTAAATGAAATCCCTTATGATTATACAGTGGAAGTAAGAAATAGATTTAAGGGCCTAGATCTGATAGATAGAGTGCCTGAGGAACTATGGAGTAAGGTTCGTGACATTGTACAGGAGAAAGGGATCAAGACCATCCCCATGGAAAAGAAATGCAAAAGTGCAAAATGGCTGTCTGGGTAGGCCTTACAAATAGCTGTGAAAAGAAGAGAGGTGAAAAGCAAAGGAGAAAAGGAAAGATATAAGCATCTGAATGCAGAGTTCCCAAGAATAGCAAGAAGAGATAAGAAAGCCTTCTTCAGTGATCAATGCAAAGAAATAGAGGAAAAGAACAGAATGGGAAAGACTAGCGATCACTTCAAGAAAATTAGAGATACCAAGGGAACATTTCATGTAAAGATGGGCTCGATAAAGGACAGAAATGGTATGGACCTAACAGAAGCAGAAGATATTAGGAAGAGGTGGCAAGAATACATGGAAGAACCGTACAAAAAGATCTTCATGACCCAGATAATCATAATGATGTGATCATTAATCTAGAGCCAGACATCTTGGAATGTGAAGTCAAGTGGGCCTTAAAAACATCACTATGAACAAAGCTAGTGGAGGTGATGGAATTCCAATGGAGCTGTTTAAAATCCTGAAAGATGATGCTGTGAAAGTGCTGCACTCAATATGCCAGCAAATTTGGAAAACTCAGCAGTGGCCACAAGACTGGAAAAGGTCTGTTTTCATTCCAATCCCAAAGAAAGGCAATGCCAAAGAATGTTCAAACTACCACACAGTTGCACTCATCTCACATGCTAGTAAAGTAATGCTCAAAATTCTCCAAGCCAGGCTTGAGCAATACATGAACCATGAACTCCCTGATGTTCAAGCTGGTTTTAGAAAAAGCAGAGGAACCAGAGATCAAATTGCTAACATCTTTTGGTTCATGGAAAAAGCAAGAGAGTTGCAGAAAAACATCTGTTTCTACTTTATTGACTATGCCAAAGCCTTTGACTGTGTGGATCACAATAAACTGTGGAAAATTCTGAAAGAGATGGGAATACCAGACTACCTAACCTGCCTCTTGAGAAATCTGTATGCAGGTCAGGAAGCAACAGTTAGAAGTGGACATGGAACAACAGACTGGTTCCAAATAGGAAAATGGACACAATGGACATGAGTTTGAGTGAACTCCGGGAGATGGTGATGAACAGAGAGGCCTGGTGTGCTGCTATTCATGGGGTCGCAAAGAGTCGGACACGACTGAGTGAATGAACTGAACTGAACTGATGCTAAGTCACTTTAGTCGTGTCCGACTCTGTGCAACCCCATAGATGGCAGCCCACCAGACTCTGCTGTCCCTGGGATTCTCCAGGCATGAATACTGGAGTGGATTGCCATTTCCTTCTCCTATTCATGATAGAGAAAATTGAAAGTGAAGTTGCTCAGTCACGTCCAACTCTTAGCAATATGTATATATAAAGTCACCATTATGTATGCTATAAATATCTTACAACTTTGTGACTGTCTCCATAAAGGTTAATTTTTTCACTGTATTGCTTTTTAATTGAAGGATAGTTGCTTAACAGTATTGTTTGGTTTCTACCAACATCAACATGAATCAGCCATAGGTTTACCCATGTCCTCTCCCACTAATAAAGGTGAACTTTAAAAACCAATGAAATAAGATAAATAAGATGACACTGTGTAATTTCTGAGATTCTTTTAAGTTTCTCTTTTATAAATTAAATATATTTTGTCTTCCTAAATTGAAAATCTTTTGCAACTCATGACACTCATATCAGTTAATTCAAAGAGGAATTGCACCTACTAAGATGAATTATAATAATTTCACCTTTAGTACCAATATCCACCAGGAAGCTAAATGTCTTCGAATCAAAAGACCCAAAGATGTTCAGTGTCACTGTAGCAAACATCAAATGTAACAACAAGGAAATATTTGATTATGAACCATAAAGTTCTCTTCTAAGCCATGAATTATTTTTAGAAGGAGACAGCAAACACAATTTGCTTTCAACTTTATATCTTCAGCACATTCATCTTCTTAGGCATTAATATCAAGTATATACATAGCCCAGGAACTACTTTTTTAAACACAAGCAATAAAATTAATGACTTCTGTCAAAAATTTTCACATTTCTCATCACAATAAACAAATTGGACATAAAACAGTCTGGCTGGATGTGTCTTTGGTGGTAGAGGAGTGTCAGGGGGTGGGGGTATTGAGGAGTGGGTAGTGATATAACCTTTATTTAGAAAGGGGGAAAGGAAAGCAAAATGAACAAACAGTGCTTTAAACTATACTGGTCTAAAAATGACAGGTGTTCACTAGAGAATCTGAAAAGCACAAGCCAAGGCAATTAAAATCGTGGTTTCTTTGTAATGTGGATATATGAAGTTTTTGTTTTAAAAACAATACCATGGCCCAGGTAAAAGGGAGACAAAGTGAGATGTGAGGCTGCACACCTGTCAATTAGTAGCTGATGGCTCACTAAGGTTAGGGCATCTGCCAGGACAGACCAATCTGTAATTGATTTCTCTCCTTTGCAGCCTATCTGAAGTGTGAAAGACACCATATGTCAGGACTACATAGACTTTACTAGAGGCAAGTCAGGGACCAAAACTCTTTATAAGAATAGATAGTAAAGAAAACAGGTAAAACATATATTGAAACATAAATTTATTCATTTCCTTTTCTGCAAAAAATAAAATATATTTTCCTAAATATGTGAAGAAGGAATGTACACAAAGATAGTGAATATACAAAAATAATTTTTAATACATATAGATACATTGCCATAGATAAGATCTCCATTTTCTGATGGGATTCAATTCAGGCTGTCATTTATTTAAACCATCTACAAAATAGCCTGTTTGAAGTATTTTGGCGGCTGAATCTTTGCAATTATTTTTGTGCATATGAACTTCTCTGTGGTGATAAATGTAGTGGAAGAGAATCTTTCAAAATGAATGAATGAATACAAATACATAGAAAATTTCCCCAGTAGGAAATCACACTTGAGTGTATATTAGTTACTTAACAGGAGATCTAAAAGCTTACCTGTACATCCAAATGATCATAATATCCAAGCTCTGTCTTATGCAGACTGAAACCCACTCTATGAGTGAAGTCATCTCTTTCACTGTTTATCCTCTATAATCCTCATGTTGAGTATATTGAATAACTACCATGCAGAAGAAGCATGGGCTCCAAAATCACTGCAGATGTTGACTGCAATCATGAAATTAAAAGATGCTTGTTTCTTGGAAGAAAAGGTATGACAAATCTAGACAGTGTTATTAAAAAGCAGAGGTGTTTCTTTGCCGACAAAGGTTCATATATTTAATGCAATGATTTTTCCAGTAGTCACATACAGATGTGAGAGTTGGGCCACAAAAAGACTGAGCATAAATAACTGATGCATTCAAACTGTGATGCTGGAGAAAACTCTCAAGAGTCCCTTGGAATGCAAAGAGATCAAACAGGTCAATCCTAAAGTAAACCAACCTTGATAGTTCACTGGAAAGACTGATGCTGAAGATGAAGCTTCAGCACCTTGGTCACCTGATGTGAAGAGCCAACCCTTTGGAAAAGTTCCTGATGCTGGAAAAGTTTGAGAACAGGAGAAAAAGGGGGCAACACAGGGTGAGATGGTTGGATGGCATCATTGGCTCAATGGACATGAGTTTGAGCAAACTCTGGGAAATAAGTGAATGAGAGGGAAACCTAGTGTGGCTACAGTCTATAGGGTCGAGAAGAGTAGGACGTGGCTGAGTGACTGAACAACAACAAATGGGGAAAAGAGATGTATGGATAAGCAAGACTCATCAGAGATTTAATCTTGAAAAAGAGACTTAAGGTGGGTTTTATCCAATAATTGAGTTTCTCATAAATGGAGAAAAGATTGAGAATATTCTAATTAATAAAACTGTGGAAAGAGACCAGTAGTCAGGCATCTTCCTGGTCCCAGGTCGGGGGATGAACTTTGTTTGACTTGGTTATCCACAAGTACCAGCAGGTACATTTCATTTCTGAGAGCTTAAACAACTTGAGTGAAATTATTAGCATCAATGAAAAATGATCCAGATTTGAAGCAGAATCCATGAACTTCCTATTTCTACTTTCTTTTGTTAGGAAAACTGCTATTACTGCTGGTGAGCTGTCTAGTGACTAGGACCAGAACCTGTGCCACAGAGCCTGCATTTGGTGTCATTTTAAAACTGTTTATAATGCTTTATGTCCCTGTCTTTTGAGGTAAAAGGATGACTCAGGAGTTAATGACTGGGAAATGTGAAGATGTAGAAACAAAGAATAGCCAGTGGGCTAGGGGAGAGGTAATAATTTTGACAAAAATCTGCCACATGGTAAAATCACCAAACACACAGTTCCCTGAAAGATACAGAATATGGCCTGATACACATTCCTATGTTTTTTAAACCGAAAGTATACTCCTGCCAAAACCCACAAAAGATGTCATTTTCACCATAGGGGAATGGAATGCAAA
Organism: Nanger dama; assembly: GCA_917880005.1. Taxonomy (NCBI): domain Eukaryota; kingdom Metazoa; phylum Chordata; class Mammalia; order Artiodactyla; family Bovidae; genus Nanger; species Nanger dama. Next base: position 60,022,469 of record CAKJTW010000004.1, on the reverse strand, counting down.
AGTAGGAAGTCAAGAGATACCTGGAATACCAGGCAAATTTAATCTTGAAGTACAAAATGAAGCAGAGCAAAGGCTAAAAACAGAGTTTTCCAAGACAATGCACTGATCATAGAAAACACCTTCTTCAAACAACACAAGAGATTACTCTACACATGGATATCACCAGATGGTCAATCCCCAAATCAAATTGAATATATTCTTTGCAGTCAAAGATGGAGAAGCTCTATACAGTCAGCAAGAATAAGACTGGGAGCTGACTGTGGCTCAGATCATGAACTCCTAATTGCCAAATTCAGAATTAAATTGAAGAAAGTAGGGGAAACCACTAGACCATTCAGATATCACCTAAATCAAATCCCTTACGATTATACAGTGGAAGTGACAAATAGATTCAAGGGATTAGATCTGATAGAGAGAAAGACTGAAGAAATATGGCTGGAGGTTTTTGACGTTGTAAGGAGGTGGTGATTAAAACCAGCCCCAAGAAAAATGCAAAAAGCAAAATGGTTGTCTGAGGAGGTCTTAAAAATAGCTGTGAAAAGTAGAGAAGTGAAAGGCAAAGGAGAGGAAAGATATACCCATTTGAATGCAGAGTTCCAAAAAATAGAAAGGAGAGATAAGAAAGACTTCCTCAATAGTCAATGCAAAGAAATAGAGGAAAACAATAGAATGAAAAGACTAGAGATTTCTTCAAGAAAATTAGGAGATTAAAAGGGAAATTTTCATGCAAAAATGGGTACAATAAAAGACAGAAATGGTATGGACCTAAAGGAAGCAGACAATATTAACAAGAGGTGGCAAGAATACACAGAAGAACCATGCAGAAAAAATCATAAAGACTCAGATAGCCATAATGGTGCAATCACTCACCTAGAGCCAGACATCCTGGAATGTGAAGTCAAGTGGGCTTTAGGAAGCATCACTACGAACAAAGATAGTGTAGGTGATGAAACACCAGCTGACTTATTTCAAATCCTAAAAGATGATGCTGTGAAAGTGCTTCACTCAATATGCCAGCAAATTTGGAAAACTCAGCAGGGGCCACAGGACTGGAAAAAGTCAGTTTTCATTCCAATCCCAAAGAAAGGCAATGTCAAAGAATGTTCACACTTCTACCCAATTGCACTCAACTCACACTCTAGCAAAGTAATGCTCAAAATTCTCCAAGTTAGACTTCAACAGTATGTGATCTGTAAACTTTCATATGTTCAAGACGTATTTAGAAAAGGCAGAGGAAGCAGAGATCAAATTGCCATCTGTTGGATCATTGAAAAAAAATGAGATTTTCAGAAAAACACCTATTTCTGCTTTATTGACTATGACAAAGTGTTTGATGGTGTGTATTACAACAAACTGAGGAAAATTCTGAAATAAATGGGAATACCAGACTACCTGACCTGCCTCCTGAGAAATCTGTATGCAGGTCAAGAAGCAATAGCTAGAACCATACATGGAAAAATACACTGGTTCTAAATTGGGAAATAATTACATCAGGCACATATAATTTCACTCTGCTTATTTAACTTCTATGCAGAATACATCATGAGAAATGCTGGGCAGGATGAAACATAAACTGGAATCAAGATTTTTGGGAGAAATATCAATAACCTCAGATATGCATATGACACCACCCTTATGGAAGAAAGTGAAGAAAAAGTAAAGAGCCTCTTGATGAAAATGAAACAGGAGAGTGAAAAAGCTGGCTTAAAACTCAAAACTCAAAAAATGATCATGGCATCCAGTCCCATCTCTTCATGGAAAATAGATGGGGAAATAATGGAAACAGTGATAGACTTCATTTTCTTGGACTCCAAAATCACTCCAGATGGTGACTGCAGCCATGAAATTAAAAGACACTTATTCCTTGGAAGGAAAGCTATGACAAACCTAGACAGTGTTTTTAAAAACCAGAGGCATTTCTTTGCTGACAAAGTTACATGTAGTCAAAGCTATGGTTTTCACAATAGTAAGTTATTGATGGGAGAGTTGGACCATACAGAAAGCTGAGTGCTTAAGAATTGATGCTTTTTGAACTATGGTGTTGGAGAAGACTCTTGAGAGTCCTTTGGACTGCAAGGAGATCAAACCAGTCAATCCTAGAGGAAATTAATACTGAATATTCATTTGAAGGACTGATGCTGAAACTCCAATCCTTTGGCCCCCTGATGCAAAGAACTGACTCATTGGAAAAGACCCTGATGATGGAAAAGATTGAAGGCAGGAGGGGAAGGGGATGACAGAGGATGAGATGGTTGGGTGGCATCACTGATTCAATGGACATGAGTTTGAGCCACCTCCAGGAGTCAGTGTTGGACAGTTAAGCCTGGAGTGGTGCAGTCCATGGATCACAAAGAGTTGGACATGAGGGAGGGACTGAAATGAAATGAGACACCCCACCAGATGAAAACTGCTAATCAAAACATATAGACCCCAGACTGGTTGGAACCAGAATGTTTATGATGCTGACTCCTTATCACCAATCAGAAGAATATCCATGAGCTGATCACACCCCCTTTAGCCATTATTATAAAACTCCTCACTACCCCTCCAGATCAGGACACACACTCTTGAGGGCATTAGCCCACTGTGATTCCCTTGACTGGAAAACAATAAAGCTATTCTTTTCTTCTTCACCCAAAACTCTGTCTCTGAGATTCAATTCACTATGAGTGGTGCACAGAGGCTGGGATTTGGTGACACTGTGGGCCAGATCAGACTTAGGGCATTCTTGACAGCCTGCTGAATATAGCATTGATTAGACATCCTGAGAAGAGGCTTTGTGTGGAGAGGGGATTTTGGAGTGAGAAGGATGGGTGATGAAAATAATTGGCTTCTTTTCTGTCTTCTATCTTGCAATTTTTGTCTCCCTTGTGTTTTTGGCACTGCAGGAATGGATCATCTGACTAACGAGCACCTTTGAGCACCTTTGTCTCACATACATTCCTCCACCTTCCCCTCTGCTCTGAAGTTCTGGGTAGCTAGCACTTAGTGACTCTACATCCAGCAAGGGAGTGACTTCTGACACTCAGGGCTTGACCAACGGAAAACATTGGAATAATATTAAGATCAAGAAGAAGGAAAAACTACATGGTATTTCTTGCCCTTCTTTTTTGTCTCAGATGACATTTCTTCTGTGGCCCCGTCTCCAGTTTAACAGACCCACCAGGGCTCCAGCTTCTGCCTGGTAATCAGGGATATTGGACTTCATGTTCCTGCTCTCCTGGAGAGTGTGTATGTTTTAAAGTTTCAGATCAGTTTATATATGTGTGTGTATATATATTCGGCTGTGTTGAGTCTCTTTGGTTGTATGGGGTTTTCTCTAGAATTGGCCAGCAGTAGCTATTCTCTAGTTGCAAAGCACTAGCTTCTCATTGCAGTGGCTTCTCTTGATGCAGAGCAAAGACTTTTGGGCTTGTGGACTTCAGCTGTGGACACTATAGCCTGGTTCAATAGTTGTGATGCATGGGCTTAGTTGCCCCTTGGCATGTGGGATCTTCCCAGACCAGGGATCAAACCCATGTGTCCTGCTTTGGCTGGCAAATTATTTATCACTGAGCTACAAGGGAAGCCATGTAGAAGTGTTAACAACTGTCTCTGTTGGTAACCCTCTGGGTTCTTCACTGTCTCTGTCAGGATCTCCAGTGCTTTTGGGTTGGCTCCTAGCAAGATTGTTTGAACAGGTAGGATCTCCTATGCATTCTGGATTCTGAATGAAGATTCTTTGCTTCATAGTTTCTGAAGCTCCCTGAAATGGGTAGTTTCTTGACCTCTTCTGTGATGGCTACAAATAATCTCTGTGCCCCTAGATCTGAAAGCTTACCTCATCGGACAGACAATTTCTGTTGAAGTTAATGGTTGAGAATTGCTCTTTCCAAGATGATGCAGTTCTTTTCAAAATGCAAGTTCTATTAGGACTGGCCAAAAAAATTCAATCAGGTTTTCCATCTTACAGAAAAATAAAGAAAAAACTTTTTGGCCAACCCAGTATTTAAAGTGACTCAGTCGAGTTTCCATCTGTGAGATTATAAAACAAACATTTTAAAATTATAAAAATGTTTATAAAAATTTTATATGATTATAAAGTGGGCTCTGTGAGCCCATTATAAACCAAACATTTACCTATGCCCAGAATAGTTAGAAACGCCCCTAGCTCCCCAAGAAATCCCCTTCAGACTCTTGAGCCATCCTCTCAAAAATAGACTGCTTCAGGGTTCTATATGGCATAGTTTCACGCTCCAAAACTCTGAGGGGCCAAAGTGAATTTTTGAAAGGTTTTCCTTAAAACTCCCTATATATGTATCAAGGTGAAGGGAAATCTTCCCTATTGTTGCTCAGGAGGGATTGTGGGAGATGAAGGCCATAGTATGCCTGCAACAGTTTGGAAAAAACCTAACACCTGAGAGCTGCCAGTCTTCTAAAAAACAAAGTCAGAGACAGGTGGAAAATTGGGAAAACTTCTGCAACAACAGTACAGGTAAGTAATGCCTTGAATAAATAAACAATCATATAAGTTAATGTAACTCCTTCATCAATGGTCTAGCAGTTTGCTTTGGAATATTTGGCAGACTTTGTTTTCTTCTTAGACTAAGAATTTTATCGAACACAGGAGACTAGAACTTCCCTGGTTGTTCAGTGGTTAACAATCCACCTGCCAATACAAGGGACATGGGTTTGATCTCTGGTCCAGGAAAATCATACACACTCGGGGGCAACTAAGTCCATGGGCCACAACTACTTAGCTCTCACTCTGGAGCCCAACGAGTGAAAACCCTTCACCAATGTTCCCCTTAAGATCTGTTTAGTCTTAAGATAGTGATAAAGTTACATTTTAACATAGCAAAGACACATGATTTATAATGAAGTACAGTGATCTATAACAAAGAGAAAATTCATTAACTCAAAAAGTCTAGTGTTGCTAACATCAAAAACTACTATATTTCCTTTTCTATATTCCAAATACATTGATTAATATATTCCCAGGTGCCTAAGGATACGGAGGCCTGGCAGTAATCATTGCCTCAACAATGCGAAAAGCCCTATGCTAATGGAGACTCTCAAAATACTCCAAACTCTCTGTGCTGTTTATGATTGAGAGGTAGTAAACAATCATGTGTGCAGTGGCAGGAGTATGGATAATCCTGTCACACAAGCTAGTTTGCCATCAGAGAGGTTTGACCTGAGACACCCTTGTTACACCCAGGGCAGGGAATCAGCAGCAATTATTGGCACAACAAATGAAAAAACCCTTCACCAATATAATTCCTAACCAATCCACTATATTAATAATTTCTAGGTAGACTCTGGCTTTGGGGGTAGATGCTCAGGAACAGGGAGTTTCCTGAGGCTTGATCACACCTTTGTGTATGCTGAAGCCTCCTTCCCCATGACCTTTGCCAAGGGTGGAGTTCCTCATGCTGGCTCCCGGCATCTCCCTCCACCCTTTTTTTTTTAAATAATCAGGTACAGCTCAGTTGTGAGCTTCTGAATGTGCTGCCAAAGAATCCTGACAATACAAGGAAGAATGATTATAAGAAGCAAAATTAAAGCACCAACAGCAGCATAACTGAAGATATTAGACAGAACGTTTTTTCCAGAAATAAAGTTAGAGAAGGTATAGAAGAAGTAATTAGCTGCTCCAGTGGCAATAATATCCAATTGAGAGTGTTCCAAGGTCTGTAGCTGATTATGAAGTTTTCCTAAGTCTAAACTAATATCTGAGCTATTTGAAACACCTAAAATATGATTTTTCAACATATTGGGCATTTGTACTTTTGAGTCAATGAATTGCTGCCACAGTAACAGTAATAGTTGTTGTTATTAAAGCTGAATTCCCTAAAATTAGTAAACCCACAAACTGTCGTTGATAGCATTAAATCTTAACAAGACGAGAGCATACATTGTTTACAAGACACTTCATTAAGTCCACCTGTATAATTCATATGAACATTAAGTTTCCCAGAATTGTTAACAAAGAGAAAAACATAAGGAGAGGGTAGACAAGCTAAAGTAGAGTAAATAGAATCATTTTCTGGTCAGAGTTTGTGCTGCAGTGGCTGTCAGTCCGGCTGGGATCTCAATGTTTGTCTTGCCTCTCCTGCCTGTGGCCAAGGGAGCGCAGACTCTGGCAGCCAGGCTGGCCCCGCCCACGGCTACCAGCTGTTCCATGCAGCGGCAGGTAGAGGAGTGCCCTTCGAAGCAATGGGGGATCAGTCTGTCCAGGATCCAAATTGGCGAATCTGCGTTCTGTGGAAAAATACAAACACATCCTCGACCGCTATGGGTCGGGACCTTTTCATTGTCTGGGGAGGAGGTCCCTCCATTTTGCTAATGGCTTTGCAGTTTGTATTACAAGGAGAGCATGTTATAAAATTTGATGGGGAAAACTATACTTAAACTCCCCTTCTTTTAGTTTTTGAATTAACAAAGCATGTGAGGGTAAATGATGTAAAATTTGACCACATTAATTTCCTATAGCTGTAAGACCTCACGGCCTTTTCTCGGGAAGCGTCGCCACAAAGACCACAGTGACTCGAATTCGATGCAATTAGCAGGAGGATTTATTTAGCCAGCGCTGGGGTTCGAGCTCCCGTTTCCAGGAGTGAACCCCGAACACTCACCGAAAGGGATTTTTATGCAGAAAGATCAAAGACAACTGGGAATGAGATCGGAATGTAGGGAACAATGTGATAAGGGGGTCTTAGGATGAAGTGGAGACATTTGATTGGTGGGGATGATTTACAGGTAATTTAGTAGAGATAGTTGACTGACCACCCGGCGGTGCCTGGTAGGGGAAATGCATTTTTGAGGAAAGGTCAGTTACACAGTGGAAACTAAGTCACAAGTTATCAGTTAAGAATAGGGAGCAGTCAGGAGGCTCTGAGTCATCAAGATAAGGGGGGAAAGCTATGCGGCACATTCTGCCTTCCAGGTTTAACTCTTAACCTAGGAGTTTTCCAGTGCCCTTTTCAGAAAGCACTAAATGAAGTTACATTTTTACAGAAAGACGAATACAATGATTTACAACAAAGAGAAATTCATTATCCCAAAAGCCTTGTTTTGCTAACATCAAAACTACTATAATTCCTCAATCTAAAAGTTCTTCATTCCCCTCTTCTTCTTGTTCATGATTTCAATCTTGAAATCATAGATCGAAGTCTCCTTGGGGAATTGTTGCATATTGTTGTCTTAGCATAAGCACTTGCACGGTACTTACGCGTTCCCTGATAAAGGAGATCAATCGATTGAAAATGCAAGGCCCTATTGTCAAAAGGAGAAGTAAGATAATTATTGGTCCTGTCAGAGTGGATATTAGGGTGGCGTACCATGGTGCCTTGTTAAACCAGGATTCAAACCATCCCTGAGTGGCCTCCCTTTCTTTTCTCCGGTTTTCCAATCTCTCCTTTAACTTATTCATAGAGTCTTTGATGACTCCAGAATGATCTATGTAAAAACAGCACTCTTCTTTAAGGGCAGCACATAAACCTCCTTCTTTTAAAAACAAAAGATCTAAACCTCTCCGATTTTGTATCACCACTTCAGACAGAGAGGTCAGGGATTCCTCTAGTTTAGCAATAGTATCTTCTAAAACTTTAAGATCTGTATCTATGGCTTGTTGCAGGCTGTCATAATAATGGGGTTGCTGTATGAGAGCAGCTGTACTGGTGCCTATTCCAGCAGCCACCCCGAGCCCCTAACAAGGCAGCCAGAGTGAGGGTTACTGGCTCTCGTATGGCGCGGTGTTTGCCTTCATAGGCTTCTAGGAAAGCCTCGTCAGTATGATAAAGAAGCCTAGGCACTAATCGCACCAAAACACAAAAATCAGTTGTCTTGTTAAATACATCCATGGAAACGCAAGGAGTGAGCCCAGTGTTGCATGCCCACCATCCATCTCCAGGGGGTAAAAGATACCCTGAATAATTAAGGACCTTGTTTGTATAGTTACAGAGACGTGACTGAGAAGGGTTGGGAGTCCCTATGCATAGTCCCTGCCCGGAGACCGCAGACAGAGTAAGTCTGACGGTCCCATGTTGCTGCCATCTGATTTGAGTATAATCAAGTGTACCTTTTATTTCCCCCATTATCCCAGTGGCCTCATAGTAAGGCGGAGGGACGGTGTAGCAGAGCCAGCAAGATTTGGTAGCTTCCAGGTTGGTGTTGTTTAAGACTCGGTAGGCGCTGTCTACGAGAGCCAACATCCGCTCCTGAACATCAGGAGGGCTTCCAGTGTGTATAGAGGCTTTCGTAACTGCTGATAGTTCCTGGGTAGGCTGGACCAGCCGATCACTAGGGGCGATTTAGAGCAGGATTGGGTCCTACCTGCTGGGTAGGCGGGGAAGTTACTTGTAATCTAATTGTAAAAATGAGGCCGTCATGATAATGTTGCTTATACAGCCGTATACCCCAAGTGAAACCCCTTACCCATTCGGTTATGCGCACCTGTCTTGCCTTATTAGTAAATTTAACATGGAGGGGGTGGCACCATGAAGTGCATTCGGGAACCTCATCACCAAGTAGGGGCCTGGTGTAGTTGGCCTTGACCGCAATGAGGTCCCAGCTACCGGAGGGTTTCCAATAAACATCACCTGTAGTTTCACATCCCCATTTAGCACAGAAAAATGTTTCCCTCCCCCCACAGTTATTTTGGTCTTGACGTTTTTCAGGGCACACATAGGTGTGCATTTCAGGGTGTACATTCTCAACTGGACCCTTCTGGCCTGGTTGGCACACCCTCCACCACAATCCGGACACCCTCCATCAAAGTCATCAGTGTAACCATTGAGACCCAGTTTATCAGGCCAACGCATTAACGGGGCCTGGTGCAGATCTGAGTATTTTTCAAGGTCCCATGGTTCGGGTGCTCCAACTGATAGCTTGCAAAGGTCAGGATAAAGGTCAGGCCACCAGGAGTTAGGTGGTGCTATGGTGGAGCTAGACCACACGACCTTCTCTGCCTGCGAAATTACTTGCCACGTCAGCTGTTGGGGTAAATATGGGTTTTGGTTGAATCCACTCACAGTCAGGAGGTTTAGGTAGAGGATGATCAGGAATCCGGTGACCGACAGAGCTTGAGCCTTAAAGGGTGAGAGGTGCGGTGAGCCTTCCATTGAGGCGTTGGTTCTGGTGCAGCTTTAACGTGGGAGGCGTGGATCCAGGATGAGATTCCGTCAACCTTGATGGCAGTGGGGGTCGTAAGCAGGACAATGTAGGGTCCTTTCCACCTGGGCTCTAGATTATGTTGCCGATGTCGACGAACGTAGACGGAGTCTCCCACCTGGAACGGATGGGCCTCTTCTGGGGTACCGGGTTGGTAGGCTGCAGCAAGCTGAGTCCACACCTCTTTCTGAACCAGCTGGAGTCCCTTCAGCCTAGCACACAGATCACCATTGTTAAAGTTTCGGGGGTCGAATCCCTCTCTAAGTGTCAATATGGGGGAGGTGCTCCATACAGAATTTCAAAAGGGGTGAGACCAAGGTGAGAGGGCGTGTTTCTCACCCGGAACAGAGCCAGAGGAAGGAGCACCGTCCAGTCAGTACCGCCAGTCTCTAAGGACAATTTAGTTAGGGTCTCTTTTAGGAGTTCTATTCATTCTTTCTACCTGTCCTGAACTCTGGGGTCTGTATGCACAATGTAGTTTCCAATCGGTCCCCAGAAACTTAGCTAACTCCTGGCTTATTTGGGCAATAAAAAGCCGGCCCATTATCTGACCCTAACATCTTTGGCGCTCCGAAGCGCGGAAAAATTTCTTCTAGGATCTTTTTAGTTACTGTGAGTGCACTTTCATTTTGGTGGGAAAAGCTTCTACCCACCCTGAGAAAGTGTCTACAAAAACCAGCAGATATTTATTGCCGTACCGCGCAGGACATACCTCGGTGAAATCTACTTCCCAGTAAGTCCCCGGCCGGTCTCCACGCAGCCGCTTACCTTGGCCCGTCTTGTTTCGGCTGGCATTTACCTCTTGGCAAGGTCTGCAGTTCAGGACCACTTGCTCAGCCAATTTAAAAAGTCCCGGCACCTCATATCCTGCTTTAATTAAAAGAGAGACTAGCTTTTAGCCCCTAAGTGAGTCCAATGGTGCATTTGTTTTAACATTTCCTGGCTTCTCCTTCCGTCGTAGGCTGTTTCCCTCTGGGCCGCGGAGAGGGGCTAGGATTACTTTTATCTTCTGAGCATATTGCCAGCAATCTCGATAGCTCGTCTTTTGTTGCCACCTCTCGCGCAGCTTGATCGGCCATACTGTTTCCCTTAGTTACCAGGGATCGATCTCGTTGATGCCCGGGGCAGTGGATTATACTAATCTTTTTGGCAACATCAGGGCAGCCAACAATGCCAGGATTTCGTTTTTGTTTTTAATCTCCTTGCCGGCAGATGTAAGTAACCCTCTCTGTTGGTAAATAGCTCCATGGACATGTGCAGTTGCGAAGGCATATCTACTATCAGTGTAAATGTTGGCCTTTTTCCCTCGGGCCAGTTCTAAGGCCTTTGTGAGGGCAATCAGCTCGGCTTTTGGGCTGACGTACCTTGAGGGAGGGCAGCTGCCCAGATTACCTCAGTCCCATCGACCACCGCTGCCCCTGCCCGCCGCCTACCTTCTTCAAGAAAACTGCTTCCGTCCGTATACCATGTCACCTCGGCATCCTGAAGCGGCTGGTCCGAGAGATCATGACGAACTCCATGTACTCCCGCCAGAATTTCTTGACAGTCGTGGGTCACCTCGGACTGGCTGGGGTCCGGCAGCAGCGTGGCAGGGTTAAGTCCGGTAGCCGGCGTGAACCTGATTCGCTCAGAGTTTAGGAGCAGCGTCTGATAGTGGGTCATCCTGGCGTTAGTTAGCCATCTCTCGGGGGTTGGCGAATCACACTTTCTAAAGCGTGGGGCGCAGTGACAATTAAGTTCTGCCCCAGTGTCAGCTTGTCTGCATCTTTTACTAGGACTGCCACGGCAGCCACTATACGCAAACAATTTGGCCAGCCAGCAGCCACGGGGTCCAGTTTCTTTGACAGATATGCCACCGGCCGACTCCATGGTCCCAGCTTTTGGGTGAGGGACCCCTTTGGCAATGCCATTATTTTCAGCCACATAGAGATGGAATGGCTTGTCCACATCGGGAAGTCCCAGGGCAGGGGCTGACAACAAGGCGTGCTTAATGTTGTCAAAAGCCTTTTGCTCGCTCTTTCCCCAGACGAAGGGTGTACTGCCCTTTGTCAGGGGGTACAAGGGAGCGGCCATCTCTGCGAACCCCGGAATCCAGAGCCTGCAGAACCCTGCAGTGCCCAAGAACTCCCTAACTTGTCGGGAGTTTTTGGGGGCCAGTATTCTGGCCACCGCCTCCTTTCTGGCCTCCGAGAGCCATCGCTTCCCATCTCTGAGTTGGTACCCCAGGTAACTAACCTGTTGCCGGCAGATCTGGGCCTTTTTGGCAGAAGCACGGTAGCCGAGGGTGCCAAGTTCGGTCAGTAAGGTCTCAGTCCCTTCCCTGCACTCCTCTGCGGTATCTGCGGCCAGAAGCAAGTCATCTACATATTGGAGCAGAGTTACCTGGGGATTTGTGGCACGGAAGTGCGCGAGGTCCTGGTGGAGGGCTTCGTCAAAAATTGTTGGCGAGTTCTTGAATCCTTGCGGCAGCCTGGTCCACGTTAGCTGTCCGGAGAGTCCTGTAAGGGGGTCTTTCCACTCAAAAGCAAAAATAGGCTGGCTAGCGGGGCTGAGTCGTAGGCAGAAAAAGGCATCTTTCAGGTCCAAGACAGTGTACCACTTCCTGCTGGGGGAAGGGTGCTCAGCAGGTTGTAGGGGTTGGGCCCTGTTGGGTGTAGGTCGGATACCCGCTTGTTGACTTCTCTCAGGTCCTGTACAGGCCGGTATTCGCCCGTTCCAGGCTTCCAGACTGGAAGCAACGGGGTGTTCCAGGCCGATTGGCACTTTATCAAAATCCCCAGATCAAGAAACCTTTGAATATGTGGGCGGATCCCATCTCGAGCCTCTTTACTCATCAGGTACTGGCGGACTGAGATGGGAGTGGCAGAGGCCTTGATTTCTACCACCACTGGGGGCTGGTGGACGGCCATTCCCATGCCCGAGACTTCAGCCCAGGCTAGGGGGTCTTAGTCATCCAGTCCTGCATATTCATGGTCTCAGGGGAAGGGCTCTCGTATAGCCTGTATTCATCTTCTAGCCTCAGGGTCAAAACCTGCAACGGCCTTCCTTCCCCGTCTGTCACCGTGGTGCCCTCGGTGTGAAAGTGGATCTGAGCCCCCCACTTTCGTGAGCAAGTCCCGTCCCAGCAAGGGGTAAGGGCATTCAGGGATCACAAGGAACGAGTGGGATACCCGGCCCACGCCAAGGTCCACTGTTCTTTGGGTAGTCCATGGGTATTGTCGATACCCTGTAGCGCCCCTGTACCCATGCCTTTTTTGTGGACAATGTCCCTCCGGATTGTAATAGGACGGAGTGTTGGGCTCCTGTGTCTACCAGAAACTGTACAGGCTTCCCCTCCACCTTTAGAGTTACCCTAGGCTCGGGGAGGGGGTCCGAGCCCCGTCCCCCTAATCTTCTTCTTCTATGGCCAGGATTTTGTTGGGGGTGGCGGACCTTCCCCTCTTCTTCTGAGGGCAGTCTTTGAGCCAATGCCCCTTCTCTTTACAGTACGCACACTGATTTTTGTCTAGTGGTGGTTTGGTTCCTGTCCTGCTTTTACTGCGGTCTCTTGGCCCAGTTCTATCATCTCTCTTTCCTTCTTTAATCACTGTAGTCAGAATTTTTGCCAAGTCTTTTGCCTGTCTTTTCTCTCTCTCTATCTCCCGTTCATTCTGCTCCCAGATCCTTCTTTCCTCCTTTTCTTCTTCTGTTTCCCTTTTATTAAACACCTTGTCTGCTTCTTTGATCAAATCTTGAAGAGAGAATCCCTGTAACCCATCTAGTCTCTGTAACTTTCTCTTAATATCTAGGGCTGATTGATCAATAAAGGCCATGGCCACTGTAGCCCTATGTTCTTCAGATGTGGGATCATAGGGGGTAAATCTCTTGAATGCCTCTATCAATCTGTCTAGGAATACAGTAGGTGACTCAGTAGGCCCTTGAGTCACTTCCCTTACCTTAGCCAAATTGGTGGGGCGCCTTGCTGCCCCTCGGAGACCCGCCACCAGAGCCTGGCGATAGACCCTCAGGCGCTCCCTACCTGCCGGAGGAATTGTAGTCCCAGTCAGGTCTCGTCAGGGGGAAACCAGCATCTATTTCATTAGGAAGCGCTGTGGGACGTCCGTCATCTCCTGGCACATTTTTGCGAGCCTCCAATAGTACTCGCTGTCTTTCTTCTGTAGTGAGCAAGGTCTGCAACAATTGCTGACAATCATCCCAAGTGGGCTGATGTGAGAAAACAAGAGATTCTATTAAGGAGGTTAGGGCCTGGGGGTTATCAGAGAAAGAGGGGTTGTTATTTTTCCAGTTGTAAAGATCCGAGGCAGAGAATGGCCAATATTGGAGTGGCCGAACCCCACGGTCATCAGGGGGCCCGTTCTCCCGGAGGGGGAGAGCAGTGGAGTCCGGGGTGACAGCTCTACGGCTCCGCGTTCCTGCCGCCGGGCCCATTTCTTCCCCTTCTTTTGGCTGTTCAGGCGAGGCGGTCGCTTGTGCCCTCTGAGGTGCCGGAGGTGGGACCTGTACAGGCGGGTAGGGTGGGGGAGAATCTAAGAGTAAGAAGTCAGTTTGCAGGTCTGGATATATATTTTTGACGGGAGCCTTTGTCTCTTCCTTCCTTGCCATGGATTTTAGGGCAAAGATCTCTGCAGCAGGCTCCAACGGCTTTCCTGTGGGGGAAAACGAAAGGTCGAACCCACACCGGGGGTGAACGGACCAGGTCTTCCCAGACCGTAATATATGGCACCTGGTCCGGGTGCTCAGTAGCAGGGGTGAAAATTACAGTTTTAACCTGTTTGACTTGTTCTGAAGAGAATGACCCTTCCGGCGGCCAGCCGGTATTAAAACTGGGCCAATCTACTGCGCATAAACTCTGCCATTTTCCTTTTTCACTGTCATGGAAAGATCATGGGCCCGATTTTTTACTTCTGTCCAATGATCTACCGTCAGAGACAACGGGGTTGTCACAGTCTGTCCCATCGTCAGTTTGTCACAAAAATGAACACTTAACTAGTACTAAGTAAGACGAGTAATAGCGGAGAAATCAAGTAAAAGCGGCTGCTGTAGCTTTTGCCCTCGGCAAGTCTTAAGCAGATGAGCTTCCTAGCTCCACAGACACAGGATTCAGACGGAGAAGGATCTCACGATCCTCACTCCCAGGTCAGCGTTCCAGGCGTCCCTGGCAAACGCCACAGATACAGGCGGAGGGGGAATCTCACGACTCCCGCTCCCAGGTCGGGCGTTCCAGGCGTCCCTGGCACACGCCACAGATACAGACGGAGGGGGAATCTCACGACCCCCACTCCCAGGTCGGCGTTCCAGGTGTCCCTGGCACACGCCACAGATACAGGCGGGCCCTACAGATACAGACAGACAAGAACGCGAGGGCACAGATCTTTGTTTCAGCAGCCGAAAGAGACCGGGAGGAAAGTGAGATAAGAGCTGGCTGGACGAGAAAGTGAGATAAGATGACTGAGGATAGCCACCGAAAATCCTGCCGGGAATGGTGGCGGCCAGAGAGGTGGACTTATGGCGTGCTTTGAGTTCACTCGTGTGCCTATGCCGTTGCACGGAAGTTGTCTTGCTGGGGGCGGGCGCCCTAGCGGCTTCTGGCCCGTTCCGCGACCCCCTTATCCTGTCACGGGAGTCTTCAAGTGGCAGGCGCCCTAGTGGCTTTTAAGTGCCTGACCCGTGCCCACAAAAAGGTAATATTAGGCCACATCCTCACAAGAAAGACAGGGAAGTTTCACCCAGCCGGGCGATAGTTACTGGGGCTCACCTGTCATAAGGCCTTCAAAGTCCACCAGGAGTAGCCCTGGCCAGGACTAATCAGTTGCCCCACAACCGTTCGCCTGTTCACTGAAACTTCCGAAGGATTAAGTCAAGCAGCAGGAGAGAAAAGTGAGACAATACAGATTTAACACAGAGCAGACTAGTCACAGACCTTTTACAGACGTACACGGAGACACAGAATTGCTCGAGCGTACCTCCGAATTCAAAAGCCAAAGGGTCTGAGTGAGCGAGGCGATCCCGGACGAGCCCCCAAATGTAAGACCTCACGGCCTTTTCTCGGGAAGCGTCGCCACAAAGACCACAGTGACTCGAATTCGATGCAATTAGCAGGAGGATTTATTTAGCCAGCGCGCTGGGGTTCGAGCTCCCGTTTCCAGGAGTGAACCCCGAACACTCACCGAAAGGGATTTTTATGCAGAAAGATCAAAGACAACTGGGAATGAGATCGGAATGTAGGGAACAATGTGATAAGGGGGTCTTAGGATGAAGTGGAGACATTTGATTGGTGGGGATGATTTACAGGTAATTTAGTAGAGATAGTTGACTGACCACCCGGCGGTGCCTGGTAGGGGAAATGCATTTTTGAGGAAAGGTCAGTTACACAGTGGAAACTAAGTCACAAGTTATCAGTTAAGAATAGGGAGCAGTCAGGAGGCTCTGAGTCATCAAGATAAGGGGGAAAGCTATGCGGCACATTCTGCCTTCCAGGTTTAACTCTTAACCTAGGAGTTTTCCAGTGCCCTTTTCAGAAAGCACTAAATGAAGTTACATTTTTACAGAAAGACGAATACAATGATTTACAACAAAGAGAAATTCATTATCCCAAAAGCCTTGTTTTGCTAACATCAAAACTACTATAATTCCTCAATCTAAAAGTTCTTCATAGCAATCTGCCAAATTATCATCAAACATTAGAAGAGCATCAAGTTGTTCCTTATTACATGGAATTACAATCTCTGCTAGCTCTTTCCCAAACAATTCAATACTCTGTTTCCTCCCTTTTAATACCAACATTGCTATCAAGCCTGGATAAGAAGCCACTACTTTTTTAGCTTGGGCGGGAAGATGGATCCATTCTAGGGGACCATTCTGCCACAGAACTCCAGCAGGTGCTGTCGGGATTGCTAGGCAAAAGAATTGCCAGTTTACTGTTAAGTCAATTCTTTTTACATAACTATCAGATAAAGCTGCTTCTACTTTGCCTGGGGCTTCCCAAACCTCAGCAGTCAGTTGTCTTTTAGAAGCGGGGTTAGAATCTCCTCTTTAAGATGTTAAAAAGAGGCTTTAGTTCTGCAGTGGTTAATTTTAAATAAGGTTTAATCGAGTTAATATCACCTAAAAGTTTTTTATAATCATTTAAAGTAAGGAGATGGTCTTTTCTCAATTGCAGCAGGCCATGAGTCACAGTTTCTGGATTGATGACTCTTCCTAAGTAAGTTATGGGCGGGTTAATTTGAATTTTCTCTGGGCAATTTTTAGACCTCTATCTGTCAATGCCTGGGTCAAATCTTGGAGGACAGTTTGCAAATGAGCTCTATCAGGATGAGCTATTAAAATATCATCCATATAGTGAATCATATATACTTGTTCATATTTAGCTCTGATATCTTCTAGAACAGCATTGACAAATTTCTGACATAGGGTGGGGCTATTTTTCATTCCCTGAGGTAATACTTTCCATTGAAACCTTAAATAAGGCTGTTTCACTTTATATAGGGGCTAAAAAGTAAGACTCCCATTTGAGAAAGCACATTCCTCTCCCACAGGGTAAAGGGGAGTAAAGGAACTACATATGGTTGAAAAGTTCCACAGGTATCCTCAAACTGCCAATCTAATATTTTTGCACTTTTAGCTACTCTGGGGCTTGGGACAAATGAAACAAAATTTAACCCCTGAAATCTATCAGGGCAACTTGCCAATCATCACTATTTTGTAAAAGACTTGCAGTTGATCCTTATTGAATGGAATTACTATATTTGCTACTTCTTTTCCAAAAAGTTCCACACTTCCTATATATATATATATATATATATATATATATATATAATTAATAGTGACACCAAGCTAGGATAAGATAAAACTATTTTTCTTGGGATCACTGGTAGATGGAACCAATGGGCCTTTTTGTCACAAGCATCCTGTAGGTGTATGCTTTGTGACAATAAAAATTTAATCTCATTTTTTGGTAATACTAATCCTAATTAACTGATCATTTAAAGCCTCATCCACTTTAACAAAAGCTGAATCTGTCTCACTAGTCAGCTTTTTCCTAGAACTGGGATTAAGATCACTTTTTAAGCAATTAAACAAAAGGGATTAAATCTGTAGTAGTCAGTTTTAAATGTGGGCATATCGAATTAATATCTCCTAATAATTTTTGGAAATCATTTAAAGTTAGTAAACAACCTCTCCGCAGCTTCAAAGGGGCATTATCAGTTTTCAAAACTTTTGGCAGGCCTAAATATAAGAAGCAAGCAAAGTGGTGTTGCACAACATTTTTATAAGCTTTTCCAGTTATCCTTCCATAACCTAAATCTGGTCTGTAGCTTTTTAGGTGACAAGCACCATCTAATCTTTGATTGAATACCTCCAGCAACGGGGAACTCACTACTCTCCAAGGTTCTAACCTCTCCCTCATCTTTTCCTCTGCAGCATTCCCACCCCGCATACCACTTTTTCTAATCTCACCAACTCATTTTCAGTGGTAGATGTTGGCCACGAGCTGGGCCAGTAAAGATTTTTAAAGGCCTAGAAGTGGTAATTTTTGCACCCCAAAATCTAGATCACTAGATCCAAATCCTCTGGGGCTCCTAGCTTGAGAAGTCAAGATTTTTCTTGCCTGATAATAAGGTAAAAGCAAAAGCTGCGCTATCCTTTTACCTTTATTAATTTGCAGTTTTAGTAGGCGGCAAGATCAAAACTTTAATTTTCCCAGTATAATCAGAATCTACTACATCAGGCACTGCCAAAATTTTTGAAAAGAAATCGAGCTATGCCTTAACGCAAGTCCAGAATGTCCTCAGACAGGGGGCTAGCCACTCCTGTTGGAATCTGAGTAACCGCCCCTCAGGAGTTAATATTATTGCAGTGGTGGAACTGAGGTTATTGCGGTGGTGGAACTGAGGTCTAGGCCTGATCTACCTGGGGTTAATTGGCACGCTTGTTGTCACTGTTTAGCAGGACATTGCCAGCAACAATGTTCCATTTGACCATAAGAGAAACACTTTTTATTTGTAGAATCCTGTTTGTTACAATTATTTGTCTTTTTCTTCTCTTTTTGTTTTTCTTTTTTTTTTCCTAATTTTCTCCTTTTTTTTGGCTTGAGTGAGGGCCCCCCACCTCCCCCTGCCCCCGCCCCCTCCACAGGAGGTTTTCTGCAAGGAGCAGGCTCTGTTTTAAAAACTCTTTTGTTTTAAAACAAAGTGTCCCTATCTTTTTCAACCTTAGGCAATGTTCTGGGAGGCACAAGTGGAGGTGGGGTGGTCACCTTAAATCAAGAAAATGGATAAATTTTTAAAGGTTTGTGTAGAAGGGGAGGGGGCTCACCAGGGCGCCCGGCCACAGTATCCTGTAAGCTCTCTCCTTCTTTGGGAGGTAGAACATAGTCTCCCTCCTTTTGTTCGCCAATGGCAGAAAATATGATTTGCACAGAAGATGGAGACCCACTACTATCCACTGCTATAGCCTCTCTCATAGTCTATCTAACAGCCTCATGACGGGGATCCAGAACATTTCTAATCATATTCCACAGAGTAGAAACATTTGCAGGCCCATGCAAAGTATAAGTTTTTATCTGTTTTCCTAGCTTCACCCAAGTATCTAAATTCACAGTGCCCTTGTCTGAAAACCAAGGACATTGCTCTTATACAAATGAAAAAGTGACTGAACATTGGATTTGTCCTATAAAGAGCTGTTTTTAGTTTGACTCATTGTTACCCATGTCAGAAAATTAAGATTTATAGAAAAGTCTGCCTCAACAAAGGTTTTACCTTAGCCAAGGGGGGTTTCTTTTCAACCCAAAGAAAGCAGATTTCTTTCAACCTCTAGAAAACGAGGTTTCTCTTAAACCCTTCAACACTTCCCACTCCTATTCACCCTGTCTATCCTACAGGGGGTCTGTGGCACTCTAAGTGGGGTCCTATCCATCCCGAAAACTCAACACTGGGGGAGTAACTGAAATTACTCCAGGGGGAGTGATTGAATCACTCCGGGGGAGCAACAGAGAGTGCTCCACGGGGAGCAATTGCTCCGAAGAACTTACCTTCGAATAGCCTGTTCTGGGCACCACTTGCTGGGGTCCAGCCCCAGTGGATCCAGGGTGATTCGAAGGTGGGGATGGAATCAGCGTCCTAGGAAAAAAATTATTTAATTACAGATATATAGAGAGATTAGAAATGGATAGTGTAGTAGGAAATTTAGTGGAGAAAAAGAGGCTAAATAACTTGGTTTACATGGAATACCAATCACCACCTACCTAGGCTACAGGCGTCTTTCCATTCTCCAGAAGGAGAGGAGGCCCTGAGCCTTCCCCCCCACCCCCACCCCCCGCAGGTCCGATCTTAGAAGCACAGGCATAATTAGCATGCTTGGTGAGTACCCACATTAATTCAGCCAGAAAAATGGGGAACAAGAAAGAGACAACATGGGAGAATCAATCTTTCCGGAAACTGATCCCCTTTCTTTATTTTTTAGGTTTGCTTATATACCTTTTGTTACACATAGGGATGAATACAGAGTCACGTGGGGGTCAGCTGTCCTGACCTTTATCAAAACCAGGTGCTTTACATAAAAAAAAGGTCTTAGGGGTTTTACATTATCTTCTGGCCATGAGGCCTGCTGACACTTACGACCCTTTCTTTCTGATAACCAAAAACTTATTTTCTCCAAGGGTGTTTTTTCCTAAATCAGGCACTGAAGCCTTCTTCCTCATGACCTTTGCCGCTGGCTCCCAGCAATTTTGTTACTATTTTGTTGAAGATTTTTATGTCTATGCTCATTAAAAAAAAAAAAAAGTTAGTCTGTAGTCTCTTTGGCTGAGATATCTTTGTCTGGTTTGTGTTTTAGTCATTCAGTCATGTCCGACTCTCTGTGACCACATGGACTGCAGCTCACCAGACTCCTCTGTCCATGGAATTCTCCAGGCAAGAACACTGGAGTGGGTTGCCATTTCCTCCTCCAGTTTGTCTGGTTTAGTGTTAGGGTAATGGACTCATAGAATAAGCTGGAAAATGTCTTATTAACAGGAAGTGTTTACAAATGATATTTCTTCTTTAAATAAAGTAGTAGAATACATCACTGAAGCAATGTGAGTCAAAGCTTCTCTTTGAGTAATATTTTTAATCATTAGTTCAACTTTTAGAAATTTATTGTTTTCCTGTAGTCTTGAGTAAGTTATAGTAATTTCTGTCTTCCTTGATTTAATCAGTTCAGTTCAGTTCAGTTCAGCTCAGTTGCTCAGTCATGTCCGACTCTTTGCGACACCATGAATCGCAGCATGCCAGGCCTCCCTGTCTCCATCTCTCGGAGTTCACTAGACTCACGTCCGTCGAGTCCGTGATGCCATCCAGACATCTCATCCTCGGTCGTACCAATCTCCTCCTGCCCCCAATCCCTCCCACCATCAGAGTCTTTTCCAACGGTCAACTCTTTGCATGAGGTGGCCAAAGTACTGAAGTTTCAGCTTTAGCATCATTCCTTCCAAAGAAATCCCAGGGTTGATCTCCTTCAGAATGGACTGGTTGGATCTCCTTGCAGTCCAAGGGACTCTCAAGAGTCTTCTCCAACACCACAGTCCAAAAGCATCAATTCTTCGACGCTCTGCCTTCTTCCCAGTCCAAATCTCACATCCATACATGACCACATGAAAAACCATAGCCTTGACTAGACAGACCTTAGTCGGCAAAGTAATGTCTCTGCCTTTGAATATGCTATCTAGGTTGGTAGTAACTTTTCTTCCAAGGAGTAAGCATCTTCTAATTTCATGGCTGCAGTCACCATCTGCAGTGATTTTGGAGCCCCCAAAAATAAAGTCTGACACTGTTTCCACAGTTTGCCCATCTATTTCCCATGAAGTGATGGGACCGGATGCCATGATCTTAGTTTTCTGAATGTTGAGCTTTAACCCAACTTTTTCACTCTCCTCTTTCACCTTCATCAAGAGGCCCTTTAGCTCCTCTTCACTTTCTGCCATAAGTGTGGTGTCATCTGCATATCTGAGGTTATTGATATTTCTCCCAGCAATCTTGATTCCAGCTTGTGTTTCTTCAAGCCCAGCATTTCTCATGATGTGCTCTGCATATAAGCTAAATAAGCACGGTGACAGTATACAGCCTTGACATACTCTTTTTCCTATTTGGAACCAGTCTGTTGTTCCATGTCCACTTCTAACTGTTGCTTCCTGACCTGCATACAGATTTCTCAAGAGGCAGATAAGGTGGTCTGGTATTCTCATCTCTTTCAGAATTTTCCACAGTTTATTGTGATCCACAAAGTCAAAGGCTTTGGCATAGCCAATAAAGCAGAAATAGATGTCTTTCTGGAACTCTCTTCCCTTTTCCATGATCCAGCAGATGTTGGAAATTTGATCTCTGGTTCCTCTGCCTTTTCTAAAACCAGCTTGAACATCAGGAAGTTCATGGTTCACGTATTGCTGAAGCCTGGCTTGGAGAATTTTAAGCATTACTTTACTAACATGTGAGATAAGTGCAATTGTGCGGTAGTTTGAGCATTCTTTGGCATTGTTTTTCTTTGGGATTGGAATGCAAACTGACCTTTTCCAGTCCTGTGGCCACTGCTGAGTTTTCCAAATTTGCTGGCATATTGAGTGCATCACTTTCACAGCATCATCTTCCAGGAATTGAAACAGCTCCACTGGAATTCCATCACCTCCACTAGCTTTGTTCATAGTGATGCTTTCTAAGGCCCACTTGACTTCACATTCCAAGATGTCTGGCTCTAGATGAGTGATCACATCATCATGATTATCTGGGTCGTGAATATCTTTTTTGTACAGTTCTTCCGTGTATTCTTGCCACCTGTTCCTAATATCTTCTGATTCTGTTAGGTCCAAACCATTTCTGTCCTTTATTGAGCCCATTTTTGCATGAAATGTTCCCTTTATATCGCTAATTTTCTTGAAGAGATCTCTAGTCTTTCCCATTCTGTTCTTTTCCTCTATTTCTTTGCATTGATCGCTGAAGAAGGCTTTCTTATCTCTTCTTGCTAGTCTTTGAAACTCTGCATTCAGATGCTTATAACTTTCCTTTTCTCCTTTGCTTTTCGCTTCTCTTCTTTTCACAGCTATTTGCAAGGCCTCCCCAGACACCCATTTTGCTTTTTTGCATTTCTTTTCCATGGGGATGGTCTTGATCCCTGTCTTCCGTACAATGTCACGAACCTCACTCCATAGTTCATCAGGCACTCTGTCTATCAGATCTAGGCCCTTAAATCTATTTCTCACTTCCACTGTATAATCATAAGGGATTTGATTTAGGTCATACCTGAATGATCTAGCGGTTTTCCCTACTTTCTTCAATTTCAGTCTGAATTTGGCAATAAGGAGTTCATGATCTGAACCACAGTCAGCTCCTGGTCTTGTTTTTGTTGATTGTATAAAGCTTCTCCATCTTTGACTGCATAGAATATAATCAATCTGGTTTGGTGTTGACCATCTGGTGATGTCCATGTGTAGAGTCTTCTCTTGTGTTGTTGGAAGAGGGTGTTTGCTATGACCAGTGCATTTTCTTGGCAACACTCTACTAGTCTTTGCCCTGTTTCATTCTGCATTTCAAGGCCAAATTTGCCTGTTACTCCAGGTGTTTCTTGACTTCCTACTTTTGCCTGCCAGTCCCCTATAATGAAAAGGACATCTTTTTTGGGTGTTAGTTCTAAAAGGTCTTGTAGATCTTCATAAAATCATTCAACTTCAGCTTCTTCAGCATTACTGGTTGGGGCATAGACTTGGATAACTGTGATATTGTGTGGTTTGCCTTGGAGACGAACAGAGACCATTTTGTCGTTTTTGAGACTGCATCCAAGTACTGCATTTCGAACTCTTTTGTTGACCATGATGGCCACTCCATATCTTCTGAGGTATTCCTGCCCGCAGTAGTAGATATAATGGGCATCTGAGTAAATTCACCCATTCCAGGCCATTTTAGTTCATTGATTCCTAGAATGTTGACGTTCACCCTTGCCGTCTCTTGTTTGACCACTTTCAATTTGCTTTGATTCATGGACCTGACATTCCAGGTTCTTATGCAATATTGCTCTTTACAGCATCGAATCTTGCTTCTATCACCAGTCACATCCACAACTGGGTATTGTTTTTGCTTTGGCTCCATCCCTTCATTCTTTCTGGAGTTATTTCTCCACTGATCTCCAGTAGCATATTGGGCGCCTACTGACCTGGGGAGTTCCTCTTTCAGTATCCTATCATTTTGCCTTTTCATACTGTTCATGGGGTTCTCAAGGCAAGAATACTGAAGTGGCTTGCCATTCCCTTCTCCAGTGGACCACGTTCTGTCAGCCCTCTCCACCATGACCCGCCTGTCTTGGGTTCCCCCACAGGCATGACCTGGTTTCATTGAGTTTGACAAGGCTGTGATCCTAGTGTGATTAGACTGACTAGTTTTTTGTGAGTATGGTTTCAGTGTGTCTGCCCTCCTGATGCCCTCCTGCAACACCTACCATCTTACTTGGGTTTCTCTTACCTTGAGCATGGGATATCTTTTCACGGCTGCTCCAGCAAAGCACAGCTGCTGTTTCTTACCTTGAATGAGGGGTATCTCCTTACCACCGCCTTCCTGACCTTCAATGTGGGATAGCTCCTCTAGGCCCTCCTGCTCCTTAGCTTCATCTAAATTGTCTAATTTGTTGACGTATTTTTTCCCATATTCTATATTCTGAAAAAGTTGGTAATTATTACCTTTGTTATTCCTCGATATGATATTTTTTGTCTTTTTCATTTGTATTAGTCAGTCCATATCAGAGATTGGTCCATTTTTTTCTGTAAAAACGAAATAAAAAATGTTTTAGGAGTTACAAGCCATGATGTTTATTGTACCTAATTTACCACATTTCTATAACATAAAAGTAACCACAGACAACATATAAACGAGAGGGGATTGCTGTGCTGCAGTAAAAGATTTTTTTTTTTTCCAGAAAACAGAGCACAAGCCAAATTGGTAACCTCTGATATAGCTAAAGGTATATGAATGTTCTTGATCTGTACAGA
The DNA here is from genome assembly GCA_917880005.1 of Nanger dama. Classification (NCBI taxonomy): domain Eukaryota; kingdom Metazoa; phylum Chordata; class Mammalia; order Artiodactyla; family Bovidae; genus Nanger; species Nanger dama. The sequence continues at coordinate 59,998,312 of CAKJTW010000004.1, read as the reverse complement.
AAGCCATTTTTTTTTCTGTTTCATAGCCTTTCTGTCTTGCGTTCTGTTCTCTTTTGAAGAAAAATCATTGATTTCTGCTCTTTTTGAAATTTTTGCTTGCTTTGAGTTGACTATTCTTCCATTTTTCTAGTTTCTCCTGATGGCAGTTTAGCTCACTGATTCAATCCTTTTCTTTCTTCCTATCTAGGCATTTGCAATGTAAATTTACTTATAAATAGTACATGACCTGTTGATAGGTTTACAGTGTTCTCTTTTTGTTGCCATTAAGTTAGAAGTATTTTTTAAATTCCCATGAATTTTTTCTTGACTCATTAGTTAGAAGAGGATAATTTAACTTCAAGATATTTGGAAGTCTCCCATATTTCTGTTCAGTATTGATTTCTAATTTAAATCTGCAATGATCAGAGAGCATACTTTCTATGGCTTTAATATTAAAAAAATTTTTGTAGTCTATCATATGGTATAGAAAATGCTTCATGTGTGCTGAAAAATAGTGCATATTCTTCAATCGTTGGATTCAACATTTTATATGTTATATCAAGTTGGTAAAATGTTGTTAAGCTCTTCTACGTTTTTGCTGATATTTTGTTTTCTTGTTTTATCAACTATTGGTTATGATGTATTGAAATCTCCAATTGTTATTCTTGTTTTGTCTCTTTCTTATTGCATTTTTGCCTTCTTCCCATTTTTGCCTCATGTCTTTTGATGCTCTGTTATAACATATGTACACTTATATTTGCTATGTCTTTTAGTGTATTGACTCTTTTAGGAAAGTTCCTTCATGTTACTAGCGAATTTTTTTTTTTTTTTTTGCTTAAGTCTATTTAGTTTCATGCTAATACAGTCATTTTATTTCTAATATGTTCATTGTTTCTATAATATACACTATTCTATTCCTTTAAAATAAAACATAAACTTTTGTTTTTAGTCTAAAGTTTGTCTCTTGAAGACAACATATATTTGCATCTTTGTTTTCTCTATTCAGCTACTATCTAATTTTTGATTGGTCTATAGTCTTTTGCATTTAGTATGATTATTGATATGGTTTTATTTATATTTCCTGTTTTACTATTGATTTTCTATATGTAAATGATTTTTTAATAATTTAAATTCTTTTCTAAGAAAAATCTATCTAGCCATTGCTGCTTTAACTATAGCTTTCTACAATGTATTCAGTCTTCTTTTCCTTTCAGTGGTAACCCTTGACTTTCTAACATATGACAGTATAATTTATGTTTTGTACATCTCCCCATCCTCCTTCTCTCAGCTTAACCACATATTATATTTCATTATTTTATTTTCTTTAGTTTCATTTTTCACATTTGCATATCTAATATTTTGTTTATATTCTTTAAGTTGCATTTTGACCCCTTATATTAAACTTCAGAAAGTAATTGTGGTTTATAATACTCCCAGTATGCATTCTTCCTTCCCCTCGTACCTGTTATGAGTCATTTTATTTTTACATCCATATTCTAAATTTCCATCCACCCAGTTTCTAAGATTTTTGTTCTGTTCAAAACAGTAATCCCACAAAATTTTGAGACAATTATAAATTTGAATTAATGTATGATGCTTTTGAACTGTGATGTTGGAGAATATTCTTGAGAGTCCCTTAGACTGGAAAGAGATCAAACTAGTTCATCCTAGAATAAATCAATCCTGAATATTCATTGGAAGGGCTGATGCTGAAGCTGAAACTCCAATACTTTGGCCACCTGATGCAAAGAACTGACTCACTGGAAAAGACCCTGATACTGGGAAAGATTGAAGGCACAAGAAGGGGATGAGATGGGTGGATGGTATCACCCACTCTATGGCCATGAGTTTGAGCAAGATCTGAGAGATGGTGATGGATAGGGAAGCCTGGTGCGCTGCAGTTCATGGAGTCACATAGACACAACTGAGTGACTGAACTGAACTGATTACTCTCTGAGAGATATTTTGTTGTTAATTAAACAGCGTTTTCTTTCACTAAATTATATTCTATAGTAGCTCTTAAATAAACATATATGCATTATGCAAACTATACTAAATTCTCTTATATATATAAATATTCATCTGTTTCATTTAACTCATAGAAATTTGATTAGTTATAAAATTCTTGAACTACTGTGTTCCTTAGAGCTCTGGAGGTATTGTATAATGTCCTCTAAGACCTATCTCAGGTTTTTTGTAACCTTCCACGTAGCTTGATATTTTATTTTGCCTTAAATAGTCTGGCATCAGTTTGCTAGGAATGCCATAACAAAATACCAGATATTAAGTGTTTTAGCCAATAGGCATTTCTTTTCTCATAGTTCTGGATGCTGGGTTTTCAAAGTTGAGGTGCCAGGAAGGTTTATGTCTTTGAAGGCTTCTCTCCTCAGCTTGCTGTTGACAATTCCTTTTGTTTCTTCACATGGTCAGCCCTCTATTAGTTTGCATCCTTTTATTTTCCTTTTTGACATTTTATTGGAGTGCTTTTACTACCGTTCTTTCTTTTAAAGTCTTATCTCTAAATGTAGTCACATTCTGAGTTACTGGGGATTAAGACCTAAACATTCTACAAAAGCCAATAATTTTAATCCATCGATTTTCAATTCTAAATAATGTTAATGATAATTTTTAATTTTTATTTTTCTGTAGGATAGCAATGTTTATTTCAATGCTTAGGTTTAGGTTTGATTTTGACTTTTTTTTTTTTCCATCGTATCTTGGAACTTTTCAAATTTGATTCTTGTAGTTCAACAGGATAATAGTTATGTAACTGTCATTTCTTGTCTTTCCTAAGAAATAATTCTATTTCCTTTTAATTTATTGTTTGTTTTCTCTTACTCTTTTCCCCTACATTCTGCTTTGTAAATACGAAGGAGATACAGCCAGTCCATCCTAAAGAAGATCAGTCCTGGGTGTTCATTGGAGTGACCAATGTTGAAACTGAAACTCCAAACTTTGGCCAGATAATGCGAAAAGCTGACTCATTTGAAAAGATGCTGATGCTGGGAAAGATTTAGGACAGGAGGAGAAGGGGTCAACAAAGGATGAGATGGTTGGATGGCATCACTGACTTGATGGACATGGGTTTGGGTGAACTCTGGGAGTTTGTGATGGAAACGGAAGCCTGGTGTGCTGCGGTTCATGGGGTCACAAAGAGCTGGACACGACTGAGTGACTGAACTGAACTGACCTGAACTGCTCTCAGCAGTATCTACTTTGTCTTTATGCTACTTCTTACATAGAGTTTGTTTCTGGCATGGTTTTATTTTCCTCTATTTCACTTTTTTTTTTTTTTTTAATTTTCATTGTTTTAACTAAGGTCTCAGGTCCTAAATCATATCTTACTTTATTTTGTACTATCATCTTAAACTTTGAATACCTCTGATTTTATGTCAATAACTTAGCATTTTTCAAAAATTTACATAATTTTATTTTATTTGCTTATTTTTTATTGACAGATAGTTAATTTGAAATATATTAGTTTTAGGTGTACAGCATAGTAATTCAATATTTTTATAGATTATACTCTGGCATAAAGTGAATAGGAGCTAAAAAGCCTCTTGATGAAAGTGAAAGAAGAGAGGGAAAAAGTTGGCTTAAAGCTCAACATTCAGAAAACAAAGATCATGGCATCCGGTCCCATCACTTCATGGGAAATAGATGGAGAAACAGTGGAAACAGTGTCAAACTTTATTTTTTGGGGCTCCAAAATCACTGCAGATGGTGACTGCAGCCATGAAATTAAAAGACTCTTACTCCTTGGAAGAAAAGTTATCACCAACTTAGATAGCATATTCAAAAGCAGAGACATTATTTTGCCAACTAAAGTCCATCTAGTCAAGGCTATGGTTTTTCCTGTGGTCATGTATGGACGTGAGAGTTGGACTATGAAGAAGGCTGAGTGCCAAAGAATTGATGCTTTTGTACTGTGGTGTTGGAGAAGACTCCTGAGAGTCCCTTGGACTGCAAGGAGATCCAACCAATCCATTCTGAAGGAGATCAACCGTTTGATTTCTTTGGAAGGAATGATGCTAAAGCTGAGACTCTAGTACTCTGGCCACCTCATGCGAAGAGCTGACTCACTGGAAAAGACTCTGATGCTGGGAGGGATTCAGGTCAGGAGGAGAAGGGGATGATAGAGGATGAGATGACATCAGGGGATGACATCACGGACTAGATGGACTTGAAGGGAGATGGTGATGAACAAGGAGGCCTGGTGTGCTGCGATTCATAGGGTCGCAAAGAGTCGGACACGACTGAGCGACTGAGCTAAACTGAAAGTTATTGTATAATATTGGCTGTATTCCCTGTACTATATAATATGACCTACAGCTTAATTTATTTTATACATAGTAATTTGTATCTTTTAATCCCCTACCTTTATCTTGTATTTTCCATCTTTTATGATTTATGTGTGGTCACCACTTTGATCAGCTTTGTGATTTTTCTTTCCTGTCAAGGATTCTATAATTTTCATCATGTCTCTAACCTCCTATTCCCTTTTAGTGTTACAAGTAGTGTCTCTTACATTGTATTGTTGCCTGTTTTAACATTTCTCACCTCTGAATAAAACATATAATTTGTATCAGCTATTTTAATGGGTTTGTAGGAATAAGCTAGAGAAGTATTATAAACCAGAAGAAGTTCTCTCTAGATCTCAGTGAAGCACCATACATATATAGTCATTTAGCCCTCATTGATCTGACTTTAACTTCCTTCCAGGAAACAGAGATCAGAGCAGCAAGTTACTCCAAGTATAAAAACCTCTTTTATGTGATATGCTTCACAGAGAGACAGCATCCAGTGAAATGACTTCTCTGTGTACTTACTTCCCTCAACAAGTTTGACTCCTCTGCTTCTTCATTATGTGAAATGAGATTCAAGAAAACTTTCACTATTGGATCAATAGTTCATTGCCATTGTTCTAAAGATATTGTGAATTTGATCTTTCCAAGAATATATCTACTCTAGAAAATTGTTCAGATTTTACATTTGTGTGAGGTCACCAGCTATAGATGTCAGGCTGTGTATCTCTCCAATGTTTCATGTAAATTTCAATACATCTGTTAGCTTTCCCTTGAACACTATGAGGACATTATGTGTAATTACTAGTTTCATTGAAATTTCAACTTGATCTGATCTTATTCTTCTAATTGTTTGGGGATATTTTTCTTTTCTTTTTTTTTTTTCTTTCATGAAAAAAATGTGGTGGAAATGCCTGTACACATTCTTTTAAACATAAAATTATAATTAATGCATGTCATTTAACGTATTGACAATTTCAGCCATAATTTCAAAGGCTATGTTTGTATTAACTCATTTAGTGAGATTAGAATATCTAATTTCACATATATTCATGCTTATGCATTCCATGGTGAGGAGCATCAAAGGCTTTTATCAGACTTTCAAAAGGATATAGAATTTCAAAATGATTTAAAAACACTGATTTCAAAAGTAATATGATTAACAAATTAAAAAGTCTTGAATGTAATTATGCCAGGCACACTGGTTCTAGAACCCAAGAGACCAGAAAACTATTGAAATCAATCTGAAATTCCAAATGTGCACTAAACATCCTCTACAGTTCAGTTCAGTTCAGTCACTCAGTCGTGTCTCACTCTTTGCGACCTCATGAATCGCAACAGGCCAGGCCTCCCTGTCCATCACCATCTTCTGGAGTTCACTCAAACTCACATCTATCAAGTCAGTGATGCCATCCAGCCATCTCAACCTCTGTCATCCCCTTCTCCTCCTGACCCCAATCCCTCCCAGCATCAGAGTCTTTTCCAATGAGTCAACTCTTTGCATGAGGTGGCCAAAGTACTGGAGTTTCAGCTTTAGCATCATTCCTTCCAAAGAAATCCCAGGGTTGATCTCCCTCAGAATGGATTAGTTGGATCTCCTTGCAGTCCAAGGGACTCTCAAGAGTCTTCTCCAACAACACAATTCAAAAGCATTAATTCTTTGGCACTCAGCTTTCTTCACAGTCCAACTCTCACATCCAAACATGACCACTGGAAAACCATAGCCTTGACTAAGAAAGGCAAAGCCAAATGCTCAAACTACCACACAATTGCACTCATCTCACATGCTAGTAAAGTAATGTTCAAAATTCTCCAAGCCAGGCTTCAGCAATATGTGAACCATGAACTTCCTGATGTTCAAACTGGTTTTAGAAAAGGCAAAGGAACCAGAGATCAAATTGCCAACATCCGCTGGATCATGGAAAAAGCAAGAGAGTTCCAGAAAAACATCTATTTCTGCTTTATTGACTATGCCAAAGCCTTTGACTGTGTGGATCACAATAAACTGTGGAACATTCTGAAAAAGATGGGAATACCAGGCCACTTGATCTGCCTCTTAAGAAATCTGTATGCAGGTCAGGAAGCAACAGTTAAAATTGAACATGGAACAACAGACTGGTTTCAAATAGGAAAAGGAGTACGTCAAAGCTGTATATTGTAACCTTGCTTATTTAACATCCTCTACAGAGTTTGTAAATACATCATATGCTTGTTAACTATTGTTTTCCCTTTCCAAATTTATGGAAATGCACTTGTGAATAACATACAAATTGATACTGCCTTGTTTTATCAATGCATGTTTTCTCAGTCAATAATTAATAATAGTGAACACTTATTGAGCATTTAAATTTTGCAACTTTTATATGTTATTTTTGTGTTTCATTTAAATTCTCAAACAGCCTTCTGAAATTGATTCTGTTGTGATTACCCCATTTTTGAGATTAGGAGATCAAGGTATAAAAAAGTTAAGTATTTTGACAAAGAACCTATGATAGTAAATGGTGAAGTGAGATCTGAATGCAGTTTATTCATTTCCAGAGGCTTCAGTTCAATTCAGTTGCTGAGTCGTGTCCAACTCTTTGCGACCCCATGAATTGCAACATGCCAGGCCTCCCTGTCCATCACCAACTCCCGGAGTTCACTCAGACTCATGTCCATCAAGTTGGTGATGCCATCCAGCCATCTCATCCTCTGTCATCCCCTTCTCCTCCTGCCCCCAGTCCCTTCCAGAATCAGAGTCTTTTCCAGTTAGTCAACTCTTCACATAAGGCGGCCAAAGTACTGGACTTTCAGCTTTAGCATGATTCCTTCCAAAGAAATCCCAGGGCTGATCTCCTTCAGAATGGACTGGTTGGATCTCCTCGCAGTCCAAGGGACTCTCAAGAGTCTTCTCCAACACCACACGCCAAAAGCATCAATTCTCCGGTGCTCAGCCTTCTTCACAGTCCAACTCTCACATCCATACATGACCACTGGAAAAACTATAGCCTTGACTAGACGGACCTTTGTTGGCAAAGTAATGTCTCTGCTTTTGAATATGCTGTCTAGGTTGGTCATAACTTTCCTTCCTTCCAAGGAGTATGTGTATTTTAATTTCACCATCTGCAGTGATTTTGGAGCCCCCAAAATAAAGTCTGACATTGTTTCCACTGTTTCCTCATCTATTTCCCATGAAGTGATGGGACCAGATGCCATGATCTTCGTTTTATGAATATTGAGCTTTAAGCCAACTTTTTCACTCTCCTCTTTCACTTTCATCAAGAGGCTTTTTAGTTCCTTTTCACTTTCTGCCATAAGGGTGGTGTATTCTGCATATCTGAGGTTACTGATATTTCACTTGGCAATTTTGATTCCAGCTTGTGTTTCTTCCAGCCCAGCGTTTCTCATGGTGTACTCTGCATATAAGTTAAATAATCAGGGTGACAATATACATCCTTTACATACTCCTTTTCTTATTTGGAACCTGTCTGTTGTTCCGTGTTCAGTTCTAACTGTTGCTTCCTGACCTTAACTATTACGTTAAAATCATATTCAGTATATTCTGAAAGTCATCCTCTTACATTTGAGATCTGTCATGTTTTGATTTTTTTTTTTTTTTTTTGAAATACTGAAACAGGGTCTCTATTACATGACAATAGTGAGACTGAGTGTAAACTTCTGATAGTTAGTGAATCATCCTGGTGCTTATTTATGATGCAGTAATTAATCTACTTTGCAGTGAAGAGAGACTAGTCAAGGAAGAATGGGGCCGATTTAAAAAAGCAAGACTGGCAACAAAATGTCAGGACGAGGTTCTAAAGAATCAATGTCCTATCTTTTGGATTTCATTCAGTAGAAAATGGAGAAATATAAGGATGAACTGTGATGGTTCTGTCCTAGGACAGAAACTCAGGACAATCCATGGCAGGCTCTGAGGATGTCTGAAGTTTGTCTTGAATCCAGATGCAAGTCATCAATGTCTTTATTCTGTTTCTGCTATCCTTGTTTCAACCTCCACTTTCTCCCTTTGTCTTCTTGTCCGCTCATCACTTCTTTTTAGTCCTTTGAATGGATCAACAGTTTTCAATCATACTGCGTGACCTTTGTTCTAGATCTATATTTATTTCAGACTCTCTGCTGAAGCTGCCTGAACCAGCATATTCCTGTACCTCTGCTCCATCTGTCTCCCAGTTCTTGTAACAGTAATAGGGAACTAGGGATGATTAAATGTATTTGTTGTGTTTGGAAGTGAATGCACTGAGAGAAAATTAATATTAAAATGGTGTGAAAATTGAGGATTATAGATTCATTTAAAGAATCCATATCATTTTAAACATCTTTAGCTTCACCAATCGTTTTTGACTTTTTTTTTTTTCATAGCTAGCCTGAGTTCTATCTATCTCTAGGTCATAGAGCAATCTATTAATGTTCTCATTCACTCAGTCATGTCTGACTCTTTGTGACCCCATAGACTGGAGCCTGCCAGGCTCCTCTATCCATGGAATTCTCCAGGCAAGAATACTGGCGTGGGTTGTCATTTCCTCTCCACAAGCTACTAACTACTAACAGCATAGTACCAATGAACAGTCTTAAAAGTAATGAGATTTAAAAGTACAAACAAATTGCAATTGAATTTGTAGTTCACTTTTATAAAAGAGAAGGTCCAGTGGTAAAATATTTCTCTTTTGTCATTATCTGATTCTGTTCCCACTGTGTTTTATCCTGAAGACATTTAATGTTTTGGTGGATAGATAATATCTTATAGCATCTTTTTTAGGCAAAGTGCAAGAAAAGTGAAACTTTATAAACAATCACATGTTTATTGTATTATCAAAATAAACTCATACACTGGTTGGGTAGGGATGTCTAGTCTGGGAGATATTTGTCCTGAAGTTAAAATTTAGCTTTCTAATCTTTTGGTGTTCAGTTTTGCCATTATCTTTTCTTTGTCCAGAGTATTCAGAGTTTTAACAATGTTTAACTTGATTTTCTATTTGTAAGTGTTCATTGAAATATCCTCTTTTAATGTAACTGTCTTTATCTCAAGTATGCCTCTGGGCCCAAAGGGTATAATTTTGGGCTTGTATCCCCAATGCAATAAACATTATTTTGTATTCTATAGAAAATAAACCTTTCCTTTTTCCTTATGAAGCAGCTGTCCAACTAGGCAGAGTGGGAGAGGGAATAAATATCTTCCATTATAAGGAAATTTAATGTTTTTAGTCCTAGTTTTTCACCCACTCTTGTACCTGTTAGAATGAAGTTATGCACATTTTGGTTTTCTTCTTTTCTACCTTTCTCTTCCTTTCTTTATTTCTCTTTCCTTCTTTTCTCTTTTCCTTTACTTTGATATATACTGAGTTTCTTTCTCCCCCACTGCTAGCTAACAGACTATCAGTTTCTGGTCTGTTATTTCACATGCATTTGTCAGCTTTGCAGCTTCCAAAAACTTTATAGTCGTTGTTTTTGCTTCTACTTCATTGTGAATTTATGCCTGTAAACAAAATTTTAATGTAATCCTCATGTGATATTGGGGTAGAACATGCATGTTTAATTGGCCAGGTGAAGAAATCCTACAACTATTTTCCAAACCCTTATTTTCTCATCTTTAAAGTGGGGATAATACTATTTACCTTACACAGTTGTGTGAAGATTGGAATCAATATTTCCATGAATGATCTCTTTCACCTGGAAATGCTCTAAACTTTAAACTTACTTATATACCTCTCATTCTATTTCTATTTCTGAATTGCAGACAAATTCTTTACCTGCTCTGCCATCAGAGGCAGAGTGCTATGTGACAGAAATCTAAAACTTCATATTTTATTGGAGAATGCTTCTGTATAATTTTCTAATGCAAATGAAGAATAATACATTTCACAAGGTAATTAGAAATGAGTATCAAAATAATACTAATACCAAAATAAACACCAATTATATATATATATATATCTTGCTTGAAGGAATATATAAATTACATATAAACACTAATAGTATATAAATACCAAAATAATACATAAATACCAATGATATCTTGCTTGAAGAAATGGAAATTGAGATAATGAAAGTGAGGACTTTCTGATTTTTATAGCAGTTTTCATAAAATTGATTTTTTACTGTATATATGCATAATTAAAAAAATAAGCTATACTATGCAAATAAATGCATAAGAATATAATTTTTAATGTGAAAGAAAGGAACAGAGAAAAGGATGGAGGCAGGGAAGTAGGTTCAGAATTTGCTGGATGTCTCATGGCTAATGATTGGGCTAAGTCTAATCTGAAACTGTCTGACTTCATTACCTAATGCTGCCTGAAAATAGAAGTAATTAATGCATGATCAATGGCAGACAAATCCAATGCCAATCTGTTACACAGTCATCAGCAGGAGTTTCATGGCATCATCTCAGTCACATCTTTGTGTCCTTTAACTCCAAGAAAAGAGTCTACCTAAGTAAAGGGCCCACATTCTAGTCCTAATCTACTCCAGGCCAGACTTTGCTGAATCCCATAAGTCTCCTCCTGAGTTTTGAAACCAGTATCTCATTCTGGCAAGAACATTTTATGACTTCTATCATCTCAAAATGTACAGGGAGAGAAACTCTTTTGGATCTAGTCCTTGACTTTCTTGCTTAATTTCTTATAAAAATTCCATCCTTAGAGAAAGCTCCAGATGTTGGATTTGGAGGGCAGCATGGACTTTCTCTCTTACATTCTCCATTAGCACAAAAGCCACTTTAAATCACTATTACTAGCATCTTTGTTAAGGAAATGTAGTTTCCAGAACATTTCTTTGATTGTATCTTTCTCACATTGTCACTCCTAAATCTTTCCTTATTTTAATCATGGAGCTATGTTCCCTAAATTTTGGATATTCTGAAATGCTTACAGTTTCCCAAATCTATCTTGTCCTATCAGGGTCTGGATTTGTGCATGCTATTTCAATTTCCTGGATGCCCTATAACCTTAACTGATGACCTGGCATATTTCAACATAGCATTCATGGGTCTCCTCTGTTCAAGGTTTCCTTGACTCCTCCCCACTCATACCATGTACGTCTTCTGTACTGACTATACCTACTATGAGCTGCAAGAGAGTAGGAAGTATTTCTCATTCCACTTTTTATCTTTATTCTCTAGTATAAGGCCTGCACAAAAAAGAAATTCCAAAGTCTTTCTCCAGTAAGTAATAGGGAACACAAAGTGGGTAGAAAATGCTAGGGATGGCAAATGAAAGTGAAAGTGAAGTCACTCAGTCGTGCCTGACTCTTTGCAACCCCATGGACTATAGCCTACCAGGCTCCTCTGTCCATGGGATTTTTCCAGGCAATAGTACTGGAATGAACTGCCATTTCCTTCTCTAGGGGATCTTCCCAACCCAGGGATTGAACCCAGTTCTCCCGCATTGTAGACAGATGCTTTACCGTCTGAGCCACCAGGGAATGAGTTCATATTAACTAATATCTTCTGCCGTCTGTGTTTTTAACTTGTAGGAAGTGGGAGCAGAGATGAAATTCATCAACGTCTATAGTAATAAACATTGATGATGCGTGATTTCTTTGAGACTGTGGTGAAGGAACATATGTTGAATAACTAAGTATGAAAATTTAAAGTTAAATACAAACAAAAACAGTTGGGCTCCATTATCCAGAGGTCTTATTTTTATGGGCTCAACCAATCAATGATAGAAATTATTCCAAAAGAATTTTCAGAAACTTCCAAAAGACAAAAATTGAGTTTACCCCATGCTGGCAACTATTTATACAGCATCTATATTGTAAGTAGTACTATTCACATAGCATTTACATGGCATTAGGTATTATATGTAATCTAGAAATGATTTGAAGTATATGGGAGGATATGTATAGGTTATATACAAGTACTTCACCATTTTATATAATAGAAAAGCTACTACGTGTTTTGGTATACACAGGAGTTCCTGAAAACAATTCCCTGCAGATACAAAGGGTGACTGTACATACAAAAACTGCATTGCATTACTTTATAGTATCTAGTAACTATAGTCATTTTTCACTCTTGACTTGAAAAAGCATTAAATGAATAATTCTCATATTGTCCACAATTTTAATTTACCTCAAAGAGCAAACCCCATATTATTCGAATATTTTACCTTCCCCAGCTTAAAGCGACAGTGGAAATCTGAGACAGGCAGGAGGCAATTCAATGAGCTATAGACAGGCAAGGTTGAGGCTTTGCATTTTAAAACCAGTCCTGATTTTGATGTCTAAACCAAAACAAAAATAAAGAATTTCAATTGAATTGACTAAAGCTTCTTGTTTTAGAGCCAATAAATAAGTTTTTCAGCTACTTTGCTTTTCTGAAACAAATTGGGTAAACATGGCTTGTGAAACTTTGATGTTTTAGCATGTATGGTTAACAAGCTTTACTGAAAAAGTTTAGGGCCTCTTGCAAAAATGTGGCAAACATTTAAAGACAATCAAATGGCCAGAGTATAAAGTTCACTAAAGAAACTGCCACCTTTTTCTCCATCCAGAAGCACTGGTTATAAATAAACAAGTCTTATTGATTCTTGTGGATGTGATTCTGTTCATGACTTTGACATTAGGAGAACACACTTCTTTTTTCTTTTGTAGACATGCGTTTCCTAACACAGCTCAAAAATATTGAAGCAGAAAGTAGTTCATTTATGAAAGTCTACACAAAAGTTATCAAGCCTAAGCTCACTCTGCCTGCCATACAAGAGGCCATTGAATCCAAGGGATGAAATGCTGAGGCAAGGCTGACCGAGAAATAGCAGACGAATGTCTCAAAATAACCATCTTGTTGGGGTCTGAATGCCAGACCTCAACATTTATGGATCAGAGATGGGGGGGGCGAGAAAACAAGGTAAAAAGGACATTTAATCTTTCAAGTATCTCCTAGAATGGCAAGCCTCAGGCAGGGGAATATGTTAATTTCTTCCTCACAATCTACATATTGCCAGTTTTCTGAACAAAGGAAATTTAGCTTAACAGTCAGACAGAGGGTCAGGATTCTCTGAGGCAGGCCACTATGTGTGATTATAATAACAAAAGTGCCCCCAAAAAGATCTACCACAGAAGAGTCAAAATTGGCTGTTCCCAGTTACACAAACACAGAGACAGGCTTACATTTAACCAACATCTATAAGATTTAAAGTTCACTTCTCAATTTTTCAATTGTTTTACTTTCATTTATTCATTCCTCTACGTAAGTAAATCTTTCTTGTATCCAGAAATGTTTACTTGACTCGCTCCCAGGATAGCATTCTGTTAGGGGAAGCATACTGACTGAAATTGCCCACCCTTGCCAGGAACCATAGTAACCATTTGCATGAGTTGTTTTATAACAGGGGGTCCTGGTAAATAACATGGAAGTAATAAGCCACCACCAACCAAAAGAGTTCAGAAAGGTCAAAAGGAGACATCACATGTCTGACCACTTCCCAGAATCCTTCTCTCTGGCATCCATCTTGGCTGGACAAGGCTTGAACCACCAGGAAGGACTCTGAGTGAGAATGATTGGCTAAAGACAACCCGGAAACTAATCCCATCACCACAAAACCCGAGACTGCAAGCCACGTGGCACAGCTATTCTTCTGGGTTCCCTTACCCTACTGCTCTCCACCTGGGTGCCCTTTCCCAATAAAAGCTCTTGCTTTGTCAGTACGTATGTCTCCTCAGACAATTCATTTCTGAATGTTAGACAAGAGCCCAGTTTTGGCCCCTGGAAGTGGTCCCCCTTCCTGCAACAACTCCATTTCTTTATTTTCTTATTCAAATAAAGTATTGAAAAAGTACTCATCTTATGCCTCTACATAATCAGTTGTCATTCCATAGCTCACATACAGGAAAATACATTAATTTATTTCTTCCTGCAATTTCTGCTGCTACTGCTGCTAAGTCTCTTCACTTCTGTCCGACTCTGTGCAACCCCATAGACAGCAGCCCACCAGGCTCCCTCGACTCTGGGATTCTCCAGGCAAGAACACTGGAGTGGGTTGCCATGCCCTTCTCCAATGCATGAAAGTGAAAAGTGAAAGTGAAGTCACTCAGTCGTGTCTGACTCTTTGCAACCCCATGGACTGCAGCCTACCAGCCTCTTCTGTCCATGGAATTTTCCAGGCAAGAGTACTGGAGTGGGTTGCCATTTCTGAACAAAGGTAATTCAGCTTAACCGGCCGGCAGAGAGGTAGGATTCTCCTAGGCAGGCCATCATATGTAATTATAATAATTCAAGTGTGCCCCAAAACAGATCTACCACAAAAGAGTAAAAATTGGCTCCTCCCAGTTACACAAAACACAGAGATAGGCCTACATTTAACCAAAATCTGTAATATTGATGTTGCAGGAATGGAGACCTCCTTCCAGGGCCCGAAACTGGGCTCTTGTCTAACACTTGGAAATGAATTGTCTGAGGAGACATGTGCTGACAAAGCAAGAGATTTATTTGGAAAGGGCAGCTGGGTGGGGGGCGGGGGGGAACCCAAGAGAACTTGGCCCACAGTCTCGGGTTTTATGGTGATGGGATTAGTTCTGGGTGGTCTTTGGCCAGTCATTCTAATTCAGAGTCTTTCCTGGTGGCACATGCATCGCTCAGCCAAGATGGATGCTAGCAAGAGGGATTCTGGGAAGTGGACGGATACAAGGTGTCTACTTTTGACCTTTCCCGAACTCTTCTGATTGGTGGTGGCGCATTAGTTCCATATTCCTTATCAGGAGCTCCTGTCATAAAACAACTCATGCAAATGGTTACTAGGGTGCCTGGCCAGCATGGGCAGTTTCAATCAGTGTGCTTCCCCTAACAACATTTAGAATTTGCTTCCCAAGTTTTCAATTGTTTTTCTTTGATTTATGCATTCCTCCTATATATGTAGATCTCTCTTACCTCCAGAAATTGTTTACTTGAATTGCTCCCAGAATAGCATTCCATTTCTTTATTTTCTTATTCTAACAAAATACTTAAAAAGTACTCAACTTGTGCCTCTAAATAACCAGCCACCATTCCATAGCTCAGTTCAGTTCAGTTCAGTAGCTCAGTTGTGTCCGACTCTTTGCGACCCCATGAACTGCAGCACACCAGGCCTCCCTGTCCATCACCAACTCCCATATCTCACATCCATCTAATTCCTGCCCCTAAAACTACGCAATAAATGCCTGTATCTTTTATTCACACAAATATTTTGGTTTCTTGTTAGATATGATATTTAATGTCCCAAATATTGAAGCTGATTTTACTCTTCTTGAAAGTTTTTTTTCTTTCTGTCTCTGACTTAGAGTCTTTATTTACCTCCTGACATTTTCTTCTCCTGCCTCCTGCCTCCTTCCTCCTCTCTACATGAAGATATTCACCTATGACATTGTCATTTTCCAATTTTTAACTTGTAGAACCCAAGTTGATGTGTCCAACACATAGTGGTCCCAAACAAATTGATGTATTGGAGTTTGGAGCAGATTCAGTGTCTAGAACAGAGAAAGATTATTTGGAAGGACCAAGTAAGGAGAATGGGTGGCTCGTGCGCAAAAGACCCAGACTCTCCAAAGGTTTTGGGTGAAGAAATTTATAGGCAAAATTTGGGGAACTATCTGCAAGGAGTGTGACCTCCCTCTGTTTGGTTGGTGGTGAGGAAATAGGGTGGTCCAGGAATCACACTTCTAGTTCCAGTTGGTCTGGTGTCCACAGGTTTATGCTCAGTCCAAAATTACCATCCTCCACCTGGGTAGGGGCCTTAGTTCTTATAGAAAAACTCAGACCTCTGCATCAGATTGTTATGTATATTCTTTGAGGAAGTACCAGGAGGAACAAGGACCCTGCTCCATAGCTGCTCCATAGCTCCATACTGATTCTTTCTGCATTCCCTCACATCTACCTCTCCCAAGGAGTAACTGTTTGAATCTGCCCTTTGGAACTCAGGGAGTGTCTAGGAAGCTGAAGCCTTTTTCTTACAAAGAAGAAACAGGGACATAGGAAGGTTTTTGTACTCAAGAGGATCCCATCCTGCTTGGTTACACAAATTGTCCTCCATCTTTAACTTATATATATGTCTAAATCATCATAACTTATTATCGCCATGATATCAAGAAGAAATATTTAACTTGTACTTGGATAAAGGTGGAAGGAAAGAAATCACAATAAAATCTGCCTGGAAGAGTAAAAGGAATAATACAATAGTATTCACTGTATCCATGTAAGTCTTCAAAACCATCAGCATTCCTTTTCTCTCTCCTCAAACTCAGACATCATTCTGATGAATCTGGTTTACTTAGCTCCTGTCTTCTTACTAATACTTTGTCCTCCTCTTCCCAGAGTCACCAATTAGTTCTGGATCTCTGTGTTATTGCAACTTAGCACCTAAAAGAGATCTTCTTACTTCCAATATATTCTGTACATTACCACCAGAATTATCTCCATAAAACATAAAACACTTTTTTTTTCCTCATTCAAAATCCTTCAGTTGGTCTGGTGATTCTTTTAATCTTCAAAGCACAGAACAGCCCCCACAACAGGTAATGGTCTCATGCAACATGTCACAAATGTTAAGGTTAAGAAATCTTGCTTTAATCTAATATGTATGCCCTCTGAATTTAGTTTGATTATTCTCTAATATTAGTACTACACTCTATCTGTCTATCATCCTTAAACATGTTAAAAACATTTTGGTCCCACCGCTAGATAAGCAGTTCACTTTTTCTGCCTTTGCCCATTAAAAAAAAAAAAGTTTTTTTAATCTTCTTCTTCTTTATGAAATTTTAATATGGCTACCATATTAAACAGTAATCCTCATTTCTCCTGTATTGTCAAGAATGTAAGTCCTTTTGGAGGACCTGATCCTCTGGGGGTAAATCATCAGGCTTAGAAGCTTTGTCATGCCTCCAGGATGTAGCCTATGTATCTCATCCGAAAGCATCCAGAACATTATAAATTATTAGATAGATTTAACTAGGTGACTTGCAAATCAAATCAGATCAGAGTAGGGTGAGTTGAATTTTTAGGAGAATTTATAAATCTGAGCCTTTCTTTTAAACTCTGAAAAGCACTGGCTATAAAGCCTAAAGGCCCATTATCAATGTCTTTGTCTTTCTAATGAGTTTTAAGCTGTTGTGCCAACTTGTGACTCTAAAGGGAGAGATGCCTGTGTTCATTTTAGTTCTCAGCTATGACACACAGACTTTAGTGATCAGAGCACAGAGAAGAATCTCACTTACTCCCATCAACATTTATGGTTTCTATCACTTAGCACTTTGGATGCATGAAACTGGAATATAGCATCTGATGGAAAATTCAGACTGAATGACTAGCAATTATGAACCTGAATCATGACCCTGAATGAACTGAGTATTTTATAATCAGAGCTTATATTCTGTGTTCCTGTATTTTTTTTTTTTTTTAGAAATTCCCAAAGGGTAAAAAGAAAAAAAAAAAAAGAAGAAGAAAAAAATGGTACATTGGCAGACTTTCACACACCAATTACTTTTAGAAATTATAAGTAATGTACATTCCATTGGATAATTCATATTGTCCATTATGACAATTGACTTCTCTAGTGGCTCAGATGGTAAAGAATGCTCCTGAAATGGAGGAGACTTGGGTTCAGCCCCTGGGTGGGGGAAGATCTTTTGGAGAAGGGAATGACTACCCACTCCAGTACTGTTGCTTGGAGAATTCCATGGACAGAGAAGCCTTGTGGGCTCTGTCCTTGGGGTCCCAAAGAGTTGAATATGACTAAGTGACTAATATTAACATACTAGACTTTGTGATAGCCTGAATTAAATAATAAAACAAGACAAAACAAATGCAACAAAGTTTAAATTATTTGGGAGTTTCCTGCTGTAGATGGCAGAATGAATACATAAACTATCTCTCTTCACAGGCTATAGCCTGGTCTAGAAGGAAGTTTTTCTGAGTCTTGAGAATCAGAGACTAGAAGGAAAGGGGAATGGAGAACCCCATGATAAAGAGATGGAATCGAAATTTAGAAGAGTTGAAATGCAGAAGTGAGGGCCCAATTATGGTTGAAGAGCTTTGTGGGCCCAAAGAGAAGGGGGAATTAAGACTATTGACAAATGATGAAGTCATGATTCCACATTAAACTGAATACAGTTGACCTTTGTCAATACAGGTTTGAACTGCAAGAGTGCACTTATACACAGATTTTTTTCCCCAGTAAATACATACAGTACTGCAAGTTTCATGATAGGTTGAACTGTAGATGAGTAACAACATATACACATGGCCACCTCTGGAACTCGAATATCCATGAATTTTGGTATCTGGGGTAGGTCCTAGAGCCAATCTCTGGTGGATACTTAGAGAAGACTGTATTTCTAATACAGTAAGAAAGGAACTATTAATAATTGAGAGAATGTGCATATTAAAAACATAGGAAGAAAGTTTTAAAACATATGGATGTTCAGAATGCTTATTAAATCAGTTGGATCAGAATTCCTACAAGTGGAGACTAGGCAAATGCATTAAAAAAAATACTGATAACTATGATAAGTGCCAGGGTGGATAATCATTGCCATATAAATTCCATGAAAACAGACCGGAACTAATGAAGTACTTAGAATGATAGGAAATAATAGGAGAAAGTGAAATAATTTAACTTGATACTTTGTAAAGCTGTTTAAGGTCATTGAAATTTAAAATCTAAGTAAATGAGCAATTGGTGTGTTGAATGGTGAACATATCACTTCTATGGCAAGAAGAAGGTCTTTCAAAATATTCAGAGATAGATGGCTATAACCTGTAGAATGAAATGGATATTAAAAATTGCAGTATTTTCAAAGGAATTTAAATATAGGAAACCAACTTCTAATGATTTTAATATTGTTTTCAATAAAGTGTTATTAAGTCTAGAGTGACAGAAGATTCTTTAAACAGAAGGAAAAAGTTTTCTTTACCAGACAATTAAGCTTTGGAGGGTACAGTAGAAAGGGATTATGACAACACATCTTGTACTTATTTGGTATGAATTGCTTACATTTAGAAGCATCATTCACACAAGGACCAAAATAAGGATGCTTGGGACACTATAAATCATCACCAAAAATTCTTTAGGTAAATCACTTAACTTCTCTATGCTTCAGTGATCTAATTTGCAAGATGGAGATAATTTTATTGATATACAACTCACAAGTTTTGTTAGAGGTAATGCTTTGAAAGTTTGAAATAATACCTGCAATATAGAAAGCAATATATATGTACTAGTTTTGGCTACATATTATATAATGGTATCAGATACCATATTTTGAGCTTTAACTATATAGCTTTGTGTTAAGAATGTTTATATACTATTTAAATCATTCACAACACTGCTATGAAGTAAATTTGAAAAAAAAAGATGCTAGGATCACATATCTAGTAAATAATCATGATGGAGGAGAATATTGAGGCTATCTGATGCTAATCTCATAGTTAATACTCTAGATTACTTCTACAACCAATTCTCTAAGAGCTAAGGGGAGTTAAGGGTGTGTGTGTGTGTGTGTGTGTGTGTGTGTGTGTGTGTGTGTGTGTGTGTAGTAAACAGAGTCAGTATTCATCTGCAAATGTTATAGGATTGATGCCCAGTGTTTTATATCCAAAGAATGATTTTCAAGCTCAGCGACACTTCTGCCAAACAGTTCATATGTTAAAATTATAATGAGCAAATGTACTCATTTCAAAATTGACTGTAAAATGATAGCAGAAATACCTGTTAAACAAAATTTAATTAAGCTGAACTAATATAACCAAAGTTTTTTAAATAAATAATTGCTGAAAAGTAGAATTTAGTCAACTGTGGATAGTGTTCCCATGAAAGGAAATCTTAAGGGCCTTGATGTTAATATTTTAAGCACTCTATTGCAATTTAAACAAAAAGAGCAATTCTAACAAGCTGTGAACATGACATGCTGTTTTAAAAATATAAGAATATTTTGAGCTTTAAATCACCCAAGGGGAATTATATACATCCTCATGCATACTTTGTAAATGGGCATGAAAAGGGCAAATGTTTCATAGATCAATCTCTCTCTCTCCCCCCCGCCCTTACAGACAGTCATATTCACATGCACAGAGGATTTTAGGCTTAAAATTTCTCTTTACACTTTTATATCTGCATGCTTGTCATGTTATTTTATTCCTCGAGTTATGCACATATATTCTTAAGCCTTCAGTTCAGTTCATGCTATCTAGGTATGCTATCTAGGTATGCTATCTAGGTTGGTCATGACTTTTCTTCCAAGGAGTAAGCGTCTTTTAATTTCATGGCTGCAGTCACCATCTGCAGTGATTTTGGAGCCCCCCAAAGTAAAGTCTGACACAGTTTCCATTGTTTTCCCATCTATTTCCCATGAAGTGATGGGGCCAGATGCTATGATCTTCATTTCTGAATATTGAGCTTTCAGGCAACTTTTTCACTCTCTACTTTCACTTTCATCGAGAAGGTTTTTAGTTCCTCTTCACTTTCCGCCATAAGGGTGGTGTCATCTGCAACATACTGTTAAGACTAGTGGGAGGCACTCTTTCTGCCTCCTTCTGATGTCTATATCAGAAGTTTGTCTATCTCTTTTATACTTTAACAAAAATTTATCACACAAATGCTCTGAACGATCAAGCCTCATCATTGGACCCAGATTGAATTCCTCTCCTCTAGAGACGAAGAATCCTTGTGTCTTTCATGACTCAGCAACAACCTTTTGAAATGTTGGCTCTTTTGGATGTGTCTGCTTTCTTTTGTACTCTGTGTGTTTAGTCACTCAGTCATGTCTGACTCTTTGTGACTTTTTGAACTGTAGACCACCAGGCTTCTCTGTCCATGGGATTTTCAGGACAGAATGCTGGAGTGGGTTGCCAGTTCCTTCTCCAATGTATCTTTCCTACCCAGGAATCAAATCCGCATCTCCTGTGTTTCCTGCCCTGTAGGCATATCCTTTACCCCCTGAGTCATCAGAGAATCCCTTTCTTACTCTTCATTCCTATTTTATCATCATTGTAGGGACTAGTTACCATGATGCTTGACTGACCCTGGTGGTGGTAAGAACTAGGTGGTACGGAGTAGGTATGCTAAAAGTAGGACAGGACTTGCCATCTTGGTGTGGTCTCTACATCCCTACTTATTTATAGTCTAGATGGAGATATGTCTTTTACCTTGTGCAAGATAATTGCATCCCCTATCTCCCCCATGTCATCATTTTGATCACTGCTCTGGAGTTCTTTTCTGCTCTCAAATCTACTGACCATGAACTTGACCACTATAGGAACAATGACAACTGTACTAGAAGGCTTAGTTTTCTGGTCCACTTTCAAAATATTTTGTGAGCCAGAAATAATTCAAAATTTTGTGTTGCTAAAAATTTTGTGTTGCTAATGACATCCTTCATTGTTTCCCAGAATATCATGTATCATATTTTCAGGTGTTCAAGAATTTATTTTTTACAGGAAAAATTATAGACTTAGGCATTCAATCTATATTCTTGATTCATTATAGCATTTTCTTTAAGTCTTTCAAGTGCTTATAAGAGGCTTTCCTTATTTTTTAACAAGTACTCTGCGTATACACTTGTTAATTCTGAAAATCCTAAAAAGCAGTAGATCTCAGGTATTAAAATATTTTGATTAAAAATATAAATGTGTAATTGCAAATAATTCTTTATATTATGTTTTATCATTTCCAATGCTAAATATGTCTTGACTCTCTTACATGGAAAAAAATAGTCTAGTTTTAGGCAATAAATTCATAATAGTCAAATTTTACTCTCTTATGCAGCATAAAACTGAAATATTATCAATACCATATGGTCATTCAAAAAAACTATATAGTTATACAGTATTTTTGAGAGTAAACTTTAATTTTGTTGTATTTATGTAAGCACTGAAGTGTATTGAGTGTTATCTGATGTGGAGAAATGTTAAGATCTTTGGGGATTTGTTGCTTACATAAAGCATAAATCCAACATCGTGCTTAATCTCTTGAGATTCTCAAAATAGAGTGAAGTACTCAATGCAACAAGAGATTCTTGGATGCTATAATCCTCAGACTTTCTTAATCTTTTCTTACTTTTCTCCAGAAGTAAAACTTCTTAATATTGTATGTGCTAGTTTTCCATAATAAAGTTGTTCTGATTTATTTTTTAATTACGCACCTTTCTACCTCCTACAACTGGCCAGGGAAGGAAATGGTCAAAAGAATTAAAAGAAGCTTTCCAAAAGAATAGATAAAACTGAACATATTATTTTCTTTGCTATGTCACTTCTTTTTCAATTTTTGAGTACATTGCCATACAAACATATTGAGTTCCTACTTTTGTGGAATACATTGTGGGCACTGAAAAAAGTAAATGAAGAGAATTTTGAGTCTACACAAAATGATGTAAATGATGTAGTGTGAAATTTATTAATGGATTCATGTATGATAAAAATGGAAATAACATCTCAGTTCTGCAACCAGAATTGGGGATCCAGCAGCTAACCAATTAAAGCTAATAAAGAGGAAAGGCTGATAGAAAGAAAAAGTTGCTTTATTTTGGATACCAGCAACTGAGGAGGACACAATAAAGGATAGATGGACAATATAAAGGACAGAAATGCTATGGACTTAACAGAAGCAGAGGATATTAACAAGAGGTGGCAAGAATACATAGAAAAACTATACAAAAATATCTTCATGACCCAGATAATCATGATGGTGTGATCATTCACCTAGAGCCAGACATCCTGGAATGTAAAGTCCAGTGGGCCTTGAAAAGCATCATTATGAACAAAGTCTAGTGGAGGTGATGGAATTCCAGCTGAGCTATTTCAAATCCCAAAAGATGATGCTGTGAAAGTCCTGCCCTCATATGCCAGCTAATTTGGAAAATTCAGCAGTGTTCTCAGAACTGGAGATTGTCAGTTTTTGTTCCAATTCCAAAGAAAGGCAATGCTAAAGAATGCTCAAAATACTGCACAATTGCACTCATCTCACATGCTAGCAAAGTATATTGCTCAAAATTCTCTAATCCAGGCTCCAACAGTACGTGTACTGTGAACTTCCAGATGTTCAAGCTCGATTTAGAAAAGGAAGAGGAGCCAGAGATGAAATTGTCAACATCTATTGGATCATTGAAAAGGGGAGAGTTCCAAAAAAATGTCTACTTCTCCTTTATTGAGTATGCCAGCCTTTGATTTTGTGGATTGCAACCAATTGTGGAAAATTCTTCAAGAGATTTGAGTACCATACCACATGACCTGCCTCCTGAGAAATCTGTAGGAAGGTCAAGAAGCAACACTTAGAACAGAACTGGACATAGAACAACAGACTGGTTCCAAATCGAAAAAGGAGTATGTCCAGACTGTATACTGTCACCCTAGTTATTTGACTTATACGCAGAGTACATCAAGAGAAATGCTGGACTGGATGAAGCACAAACTGGAGTCAAGATTGCTGTGAGAAATATCAATAATCTCAGATATGCAGATGACCCCACACTTAGAGCAGAAAGAGAAGAAGAACTAAAGAGCATCTTGATGACAGTGAAAGAGCAGAGTGATAAATTGGCTTAAAACTCAACATTCAGAAAACTAAGATCAAGGCATCTTGTCCCATCACTTCATGGCAAATAGATAGGGAAAAAGTGACACACTTTATCTTCGGGGCTCCAAAATCACTGCAGATGGTGACTGAAACCATGAAATTTAAAAAAAAAAAAAAAAGTTTGCTCCTTGGAAGGAAAGTTATGACCAACTAAACAGCATATTCAAAAGCAGAGACATTACTTTGCCAACAAAGGTCCGTCTCATCAAAGCTATGGTTTTTCCACTAGTAAAAATGTATGCATGTGAGAGTTGGACTATAAAGAAAGCTAAGAGCCAAAAAATTGATGCTTTTGAACTGTGGTGTTGGAGAAGACTCTTGAGAGTCCCTTAGACTGCAAGAAGATCCAATCAGTCCATCTAAAGGAGATCAGTCTTGGGTGTTCATTGCAGGGAATGATGCTGAATCTGAAACTCCAATACTTTGTTCACCTGATATGAAGAACTGACTCATCTGAAAAGACCCTGATGCTGGGACAGGTTGAAGGGGGAGGAGAAGGGGACAACAGAGGATCACATGGTTGGATGGCATTGTCCACCTTGATGGACATGAGTTTGGGTGAACTCTGACATATAAGGGAAGCACTCAGTAAGGGAGTTGGTGATGGGCAGGGAGGCCTGGCGTGCTGCAGCTCATGAGGTCTCAAAGAGTCAGAAATGACTGAGTGACTGAAATGAACTGAATTGAGGAGGGGGCAGACTGCAGTTTGAAGGAGAACACCATGCACTGATTACCAGCGGTCCAGCGTTTTTATACGTGAAGGGAGAGGCTACATGCAGAAACAGCATAGTCAGCTCTGACAATCTTCTGGAAATTGATAATTTCTCTGATCAAACTCATTCTTTGGATAAAATTTTTCTACAGTCAAAAGTCACGTGATAGACGTGGGCAGGGAAGGAGGGTGAATGACCACAGAGTCCACTCCATCTCAGTATAAGATTAAGAGGGTTGACTCTAGGAGTAGAATTGTTTGATCATTAGATGTACATACCTTCAACCTCAAAGTTTTCAGCAATATTTATAACAGTTTACTTCTTAAAAGCAAAAGAATAAAATCAGTAATAAATGTTTTAACATATCTATCAATTGTGGAAAATAGATTTCAAATAAGTTTCTAAGTCAAGAAGTTAAAAATACTAATTATGAAAACCTCACCATAAATAAAATTATGCAGAAAAGAAAACAATAGAAGATAGTATTTAGAAAAGCAAATAATACAATCAAAGCTTGATCTCCTAAATACATTCTTCTGCTAGTTATCCTGGGCTTATTTCTATTCTAAAAGCATTTCAAACACATCCCTGCCTCTGTGTCTACATGGATCATGGCCTCTAGAACCAACCTACCCTGGCTGATTAATAAGAGTGATTGCCTAGAACATTGCTTAGGATTCATTCAAACACTCAACAAATGTTGGCTGAATCAGAGCCTGCAGTGTAGTCATAAGGTTAAGAGTATATGTTATGGGTTCAGATGACATGAGCTCAAATCCTACCTTGTGGCAAGTAAATGTCTCTGAACCTCATTTTTTTTTTTTTTTTTTTTTACCAGTAGAGCTGAGATACATAATAATACCTATTACACAGGGTTGTTGTTAGAACCAAATCGAGTAGTACCCATAAAATATTAAGAATAATCCATGACATATAAGGGAAGCACTCAATATATTTAAAATTGTTACTTTTGTTGTTGTTGTATGCACTTATGTTGTATCGCTTCCCTGGTAATTCAGCTGGTAAAGAATCTGCCTATAATGCAGGAGATTCTGATTCAATTTCTGGGTTAGGAAATCTGCTAAATGATAGGCTACCCACTCCAGAATTCTTGGGCTTCCTGGAAGCTCAGCTAACAAAGAATCCTTCTGCAATGTGGGAGACCTGGATTCAATCCCTGGGTTGGGAAGATTCCCCGGAGAAGAGAACAGCTACCCACTCCAGTATTCTGGCCTGGAGAATTTCATGGACTCTGTAGTGCATGGGTTTGCAAAGAGTCGGACATGCCTGAGCAACTTTCACTTTCACTGTAGCCATTGTTATTGGGTTGGCTGAAATGTTCCTTCAGTTTTTAAGTAAAAATAAAAGACACACTTCATTTTCACCAAGAACTTCATTAAACAATGTATTCACCATTTTGTTTTACTACCTTCTGCCTTTTTCAAGGAACTTCATATTCCAAGCTTTTTTTTTTTTTTTTTAATCTTTTGAGCAAAGAACTGTCCCAAGTGCCTTTACAGTTTTTTTGGGAATCAAAAATTTTTCCATGAAGAGAATTTTGTATAGGCCAAAATAATGAAAATCCAAAGGACAATGTCTGGTGAACATAGTAAATGAAGCAGAACTTAGTCAAGCTGTAACTGCTTTTGAATGGCCATCAAAGAAACATTCATTCTTTCATTATCCTGATGGAAGATTACATGTTTTCTGTTGATTAACTCTAGACACTTTTTCTTGAGTATTGCTTTTCAGGTGGCCTAATTATGATCAGCTCTTGGAATTAATTGTGTGGTTTTCTGGAAGGAACTCAGGGAATTCCCTTCCGATCCCACCATACATACAACATTATCTGTTGTGGATGAAGACTAGCTTTTGGTGTGGTTGTTGGTGGTTTATTTTACTTGTCCCTTGATCTCATCTACTGTACACTATTGTACAGTATCTATGTTTTATCACCCATCATAATTTGTTTTAAAAATAGAACATTTTTGTTACATTTAAGTAGAAAATTGAATGCAGAAAGATGGTCAAGAAGGTTTCTTTTTTTTTTTTCTTTCTTTCTTTTTGGTTTAACTTACATGGAACCCAAACATCACAGTAATTAATGTAACCAAGCTGTTATAAATTATTTTCAAATCCTGGTTTGTATATTTTGAATATGTCAGCTATCTCTCATGTAGTATAACCTTGATGGTGAAAGGTTGTTGTTGAATCACGACCCCGGGATTCTTGGCCCCCGGAGGAGAAGAATTCAATCCGGGGCCAGAGACGAGGCTGGATCGCTCAGAGCTTTTATGTAACAAAGTTTTATTAAAGTATAAAGGAGACAGAGAAAGCTTCTGACATAGGCATCAGAAGGGGGCATAAAGAGTACCCCCTGCTAGTCTTCAGCTGGGTGTTATATAGTCACCAGCAATCTGTTAATGAAAGAAAGGAATGTCTCAAAATTTAGAATGGCACCAGGCCTCTCACCCATAAGATGTATTTTGGGATAACCTTGGCTCTAAATGGTTTATCTTGGGCCATAAAATGATTAACTTGAATCTTGAAGAAGGGCAGATCACCATACAAATAGTTTCATTTACATAGATTAGAGGAACAATATCGGAGTAAAACATATTGGTTTATCAAGTAGGTTCCGAGCTCAAAAGGTGGAACCGACTTGAAGACAGAGCTTGGGGTAAATGCATAGTATATTAGCATAGCTTAAGATAAACATTTCCATAAGAAAAAGGCAATGGTTAACTGTAAGTGAAACTAGGTGTCATTATGGCAACACAGAACTTTAAGAGAAATCTCCTTTTAAATTTGTATAGAGAAGGAGAAAGTATCACTAGTTTGTTTCCTCCTGCCGCTTAAGAAAGATAAAATGTCTGACACTTGCAGGCTATTTCCTCCGTTTGGAGACCCCTGGCCTTCCTGCCTGTTACCCTCTCAATGGTTCTCAGTTGATGTTTCGATTTGATTGCTATCAACTTTAACTGGTCTACCCAAGTGTGGAGCATCATTCAGCAAGAAATCTCAAACACAAAGCTTTGCAAACCACTTTTCACACATTTGATCTGTCACAGGACCTTCTCCATACACTACACGAATCTCTTTTTGTGTTTAAGTTGCATTTTTACCTTTCTTGAAATAATAAAGCATATATGCCAAAATGGTACTTTTTCTTCCATCTTCAATATTAAAATGGCTGTCAAAATTTCACCAATTTAAAGTTTTTTTTTAAATGCATGCTGATATTACACCTATCACAATACAATCTTAAAAAATGTTTTGAATGAAGTTAAAGGCAACTAACCACTACAAGAGCTATCCTATAGGAAAAAAACAAAAACAAAACAAGATTTTTTGCTCTTCCTTGCTTTTGAATTCTCTGATTCTTTCTTACCTTCTAGATCTGAGCTCAGATGTAGTTGCCTGAAGATCAAAATAAATGTATTTTTATTGCTGCAGCAAATACAGTTTCTGGGTGAGTACTAATAAATATAATAATAACTTGTCAAAAGAAAATAATTTGAAAATATTTTACTTCTTTTAAAAGTGCTCTTTTATTTTGCATAAATATGTGAGTGAATGGTCAGAATCTTGGTGGTTTTTAACACTGTAACTTGCCTTGCTAATAATCTGGCTAAATATCATTACATATCAAGCATCAACATCTGTTTTGTCTCACAAAAACACTTTATTTTAATACATGATTCATTCCCTTATCATTTTATGTTATGAAAAATTATCATTTTATTAGTTTATCCATTTGTGGTTTGTCTTTTTCCTAGTATATGAGATCAGAGAAGCAGAAATTTCATGTTTTTTTAAATCACTTGATCTGCCTTTCCTCTAAAGGGTCTGACATAGGTACTTAGATTCCCACATTTCAATTTATAGAATGATTACTTGGAGGGCTGTGAGAGTGCACATATATCCCACACCTAGTTTCCCCTATTGAAAATATTGTGCATGATTCATTTGTTGAAACTAATGAACTGATGTTGATACACTATAATTACTCAAGTTTCCTCAGTTTTGAGACAATGTCCTTTTTCTGTTTCAGGATCTCATTTAAGACATCATAATGCATTGAGTTATGTTGCTTTAGACTCCTGTGGCCTGTGAAAGTTTCATAGATATTCCTTGTTTCTTGTGATATTGATGATTTTGAGGAGGTTTGGTTGAGTGTTTTGCAGAACATTGCTCAATTAGAATTTGTTTGATGTTTTTCTTTGTTAATACATCTTTAATTAAAGCATAGTTTATTTGCAATGTTATGTTAGTTTATGATAAATAGAAAAGTGATTCAGTTACATACATACATATATATATATTTTTTTAAATAAATTATTTTCATTATGGTTTACTAAAAGATATTTTATATAGCTGTCTTTGCTAGACAGTAGAACTTTGTTGTTTATGCATTCTATACATAATAGTTTGCATCAGCTAATCACAAACTCCTGATTCATACCTCCCTCATTTCTCTCCCATTGATAATCACAAGTCTGTTTCCTATGTCTGTTAGTCTATTTTCATTTCATAATATGTTCAGTAATATTGTATTTTATATTCCTTATATAAGTGATATAATATAGTATTTTTCTTTAACTTTCTGACTTCACTTAGTATGATACTCTATAGATCCAACCATGGTTGCTGTAAATGGCATTGTTTCATTCTCTTTTACGGCTGAGTAATATTGCATTGTGTGTATGTGTGGTAAGTGTGTGTGTGTAGCATCTTCTTTATTCACTTGTTGATGGGCCTTTAGGTTGCTTCCATGTCTTGGCTACAGTATACAGTGCTGCTATGAATACTGGAGTGCATGTATCTTTGGAGATATGTCTGGGAGTGGGGTCATTGCATCATTGTTTGGTGTTTTTTCCATTATTAGACTGGAACTATACTGGCTTCCCTGATATCTCAGTTGATAAGGAAACCACTTGCAATGCAGGAGACCCCAGTTCAAATCCTGGATCAGGAAGACCCTCCTGAAGAGTTCCACAGACTGTATAGTCCATGGGGTAGAAAGAATTGGACACGACTGAGCAACTTTTACTTCATTTCATGAGTTTTGGATTTTGAGCAAATTCTGGGAGATGGTGAAGGACAGGGAGGCCTGGAGTGCTGCAGTCCATGGGGGTCACAAAGAATCAGACACGACTGAATGACTGAAGAACAACAACAACAAATGGGTTTTGGGGGAGGAAGACCACAAAGGTAAAGTGTCATTTTCTTATAGCATATCATGTTAATATTAGCTATCAACATATTTTTCATCACATTGCTGAGATAATGTGAAAAAAAAAAAAAAAAACTCTTTTAAAATGGAATAAAAAAACCAAAAGGAAGAAGTCCCACACACACATCATCAGCAGTTTACAGACTCCAACAAGAAAGAAGATTTTCTTCAGATCCAGCCACAACATGCTGCCCATTGTCTGCAACCAGTAAAGAATCACCAAAGTCCTCCCAAGTTCACTGCTTTCTCTTGGAAAAGCCAGCCCCATCCTCCTTTCTCCAGACTTGCCTATGTTTACCATAGTTTGCTTGTCCCAAATTACAATTTCCTGCTACTTTAAAAAGAGTTAGTCATTTTAGTAGCAACATCAATTTTTTAAATAGGTTAACTATGTTTGACAGATTTCTTCATTATAAACTTACTCTTCTTATCTCCCTTTCTGTACGATTTTCTTTGAAATAAAGTCACAGTGCAGTGCCCACACTTGAGTGGAGAGATATGCTCTATCTTCTTTCAGTTCACTTTCATCGCTCAGTCATGTCCGACTCTGAGACCCCATAGACTGCAGCAGACCAAGATTTCCTGTCCATCACCAACACCCAGAGCCTACTCAAACTCATGTCCATTGCATCATTGATACCACTGAATCATCTTATCCTCAGTTGTCCCCGTCTCCTCCCACCTTCAATCTTTCCCAGCTTCAGGTTCTTTTCAAATGAGTCAGCTCTTCACATTAGGTGGCCAAAGTATTGGAGTTTCAGCTTCAGCATCAGTCCTCCCAATGAATATTCAGGACTGATTTCCTTTAGAATGAAATGGTTGGATCACCCTGCAGTCCAAAGAACTTTCAAGAGTCTTCTCCAACACGACAGTTCAAAAGCATCAATTCTTTGGCTCTCAGCTTTCTTTACAGTCCATCTCTCACATCCATGCATGACTATTGGGAAAACCATAGCTTTGACTAGACAGACCTTTGTTGGCAAAGTAATTAATGTGTCTGTTTTTTAATAGGCTATCCAGGTTGGTCATAACTTTTCTTCCAAGGAACAAGGATCTTTTAATTTCATGGCTTCAGTCACCATATGCAGTGATTTGGAGTCCCCAAAAAAGTCACTGTTTCCACTATCTCCCCATCTGTTTGTCATGAAGTGATGGGACCAGATGCCATGATCTTCGTTTTCTGAATGTTGAATTTGAAGCCAACTTTTTCATTATCCTCTTTCACTTTCATCAGGAGGCTCTTTAGTTCTTCTTCTCATTCTGCCATAAGGGTTGTGTCATCTGTATATCTGAGGTTTTTGATATTTCTCCCAGCAATCTTGACTTCAGCTTGTGCTTCATCCAGTCCAGCATTTCTCATGATGTACTCTGCATATAAGTTAAATAAGCAGGGTGACAATATATAGCCTTGAGATACCCCTTTCCTGATTTGGAATCAGTCTGTTGTTCCATGTGCAGTTCTGAGGCAGGTCAGATGATCTGGTATTCCCATCCTTTTAAGAATTTTACACTGTTTTTTTTTTTTTTTTTTTTTTTTTGTGATTCACATAGTCAAAGACTTTGGCATAATCAGTAAAGCAGAAATAGATGATATTCTGGAACTCTCTTCCTTTTTCCATAATCCAAAAAATGTTAGCTATTTGATCTCTAGTTCCCCTGCCTTTTCTAGATCTAGATTGAACTTCTGCAAAATTCATGGTTTATGTACTGTTGAAGCCTGACTTGGAGAATTTTGAGCATTACTTTATTAGCGTGTGAAATGAGGGTAATTGTGTGTTAGTGTAAGCAACTTTTAGCATTGCCTTTCTTCGGGTTTGCAATGAAAATTGATCTTTTCCAGTCCTGTGACCACTGCTGAGTTTTCCAAATTTGCTGGCATATTGAGTGCAGCAGTTTCACAGCATTATCTTTTAGGATTTGAAATAGCTCAACTGTAATTCCATCACCTCTACTAGCTTTGTTCGTAGTGATGCTTTCTAAGGCCCACTTGACTTTGCATTCCAGATATCTGGCTCTATGTGAGTGATCATACCATTATGATTGTCTGGGTTGTGAAGATCTTTTTGTATAGTTCTTATGTGTATTCTTGCCACCTCTTAATATCTTCTGCTTCTGTTAGTTTCATACCATTTCTGTCCTTTATTGTGCTTATCTTTGCATGAAATTTTCCCTTGGTGTCTCTAATTTTCTTGAAGAGATCCCTAGTCTTTTGCATTCTATTGTTTTCCTCTTTTACTTTACATTACATTGATTACCGAGGAAGGCTTTCTTATCTCTTCTTGCTATTCTTTGGAACTCTGCATTCAAATGCATTTATCTTTCCTTTTCTCCTTTTCCTTTCATTTCTCTTCTTTTCATAGCTATTTGTAAGGCCTCCTCAGATAACCATTTTGCCTTTCTGCATTTGTTTTTCTTGGGGATATTCTTGATTGCTGCCTCCTGTACAATGTCACAAACCTCTGTTCATAGTTTTTCAGACACTCTATTGGATCTAATCCTAGGAATCTATTTCTCACTTCCATTGTATAGCTGCAAGGGATTTGATTTAGGTCATACCTTAATGATCTAGTGGTTTTCCCTACTTTCTTCAATTTACCTTGGAATTTGGCAATAAGGAGTTCATAACTTGAGCCATAATCAGCTCCCTGTCTTGCTTTTTCTGACTGTAGAGAGCTTCTCCATCTTTGGCTGCAAAGAATATAATCAATTTGATTTCCGTATTGACCATTTGGTGATGTCCATGTGCAGAGTCTTCCCCTGTACTGTTGGAAGAGGGTGTTTGCTATGACCAGTGTTTTTCTTGGCAAAACTCTATTAGCTTATGCCCTGCTTCTTTCTGTACTCCAAGGCAAAATTTGCCTGTTACTCCAGGTGTTTCTTGACTTCCTTCTTTTGCATTCCACTCCCCTATAATGAAAAGGACATCTTTTGGGGGTGTTATTTCTAAAAGGTCTTGTAGATGTTTATATATCTGTTAAACTTCAGCTTCTTTGGCATTATTGGTCAGGGCATAGACTTTGATTACTATGATATTGAATGGTTTGCCTTGGAAACCAACAGAGATCATTCTGTCATTTTTGAGATTACATCCAAGTACTGTATTTTGGAATCTTTTGTTGACTATGATAAGTACTCCATTTCTTCTAAGGGATTCTTGCCCACAAGTAGTAGATATATTGGTCATCTGAGTTAAATTCCCTATTTCAGTCTATTTTAGTTTACTGATTCTTAAAATGTCAATGTTCACTCTTGTCATCTACTGTTTGACCACTTCCAATTTGCCTTGATTCATGGATCTAATATTCCAGGTTTCTAGCAATATTATTCTTTAAAGTAGAGGACTTTACTTCCATGACCAGTCACATCCACAACTGGGTGTTCTTTTGCTTTAGCTCCTTCTCTTTAATTAAAATGTAATTCATTCACACAAGTATGTTAGTTTAGGTATAAAAAAATAGTGGTTCATATTCTGATAGATTATACTTCATAAATTATTTCAAATATTGGCTAACTTATCCTTACAACAATTCCATTTTGTATATGTTATTTATTTTATATATAGGTGTTTGTATCTCTTAATCCCATAACACTATCTCACCCCTCTCAGCTTCAAATGTCTCATTAGTCACCATTAGTTTGTCCTCTGTATCTGTAAATTCATTTCTCTTTTGTTGTATATGTCCATTTGTATTACTTTTTAGATTTTTCATATAATGATATCATATAGCATTTGTATTTCTCAGTCTGACTTATTTTACCTAGCATAGTGCCCTACAGGTCCATTCAAACTGTTGCAAATGGAAGAATTTCATTCTTTTTTATGGTTCAGTAGAATTCTATTATATATGGAATATATTTGAGTGGGTTTCCCTGGTAGCTTGGCAAGTAAAGTATCCACACGCAATGCAAGAGAACCGAATTTGATTCCTGGATTGGGAAGATCTCCTGGAGAAGGGCCTTGCAATCCACTCTAGTATTCTTGCCTGGAGATTCCCCATGGGCAGAGGAGCCAGCAGGCTATAGTCCATGGTGTCACAAAGAGTCAGACACGACTGAATGATGAAGCACAGCACAACACATATTTAAGCAGGAAGAAGAAATAATCAGTGAACTGAATATAGGATAATTGAAGTTACTGAGTTTGGGGAACAGAGAAAGAAGAAAAATGAGCACACCATAAAGGATCCATCATCGTTATGAAGCAGACCAATATACAATGTGAAACCCAAAATGATGAGCGAAAGAAAATGAAGCAGAGTGAGCATTTGAAAAAACAATGACTAGAAAATCCCAAAGTTAATGAAAGGCATGAATCTGTAAAACCAAGAAATTCAGTGAATTTTCATTAAGATAAGCTCCAAGAGACCACCAATTAAACAAATTCTAATCAAACTGGTTAAAAACAAAGAGAAAAAAAAATCTTGAAAACAGTATGAGAAAATTAGCTTGTTATATCTGAGTTCCTCAATCTGGTTACTACCAATTGCTGATTTATTATCAAAAAAATTAAGAGTACATAAGACAAAAGAATTGACATATTCAAAGTACTGAAAAAAAGGAAGTTAACTTAAATTTCCATATCCTGCAAAAATGTTTTTTTAAAATGAAAGAGAAATGAAGACATAAATATAATGAAGACATAAATATAGAATATGAGAGAGTTGATAATTGCTGCACCTAACCTATAACAAATACTGAAAATTGTCCTTCAGTTTGACAAAAAGAACACTAGAGAGTAATTCAAAACCATATGAAGACATAAGTATCCTGATAAATATATGAGCAATGTAAAAGCCATCTCTATTATAATTTTAATATTTAATTCCATTTGAAAAATTTACACAGACTTTAAAAACAAATGAAAAAATATAATTTACAATGTTAGGTACACAATGCATAAAGTTGTTTGTGTTATGACTAATGTAGAGATGGAAGAGTGATGTAGGAGTTAAATTTTCATATGTGGTTGATGTTAATTTTATATCATTTAATATTAAATTGTTATATCTTTAGAATGTTATGTGTAACCCCCATGTTAACCACACAAATATACAAAGTTTGCAGTATATATGAAAAGGAAAGTGAGAAATGAACCAAACTTTATGAACTAAAAAGTTAGCTAAATAAAAAGAAAGCATTGATGGAGAAATAAGGGACAGAAAGTTCAAAACATACAGCAAAATGATAGAAGTAATATCAGAATTGCTTTGTGTTGTTGTTTAGTTGCTAAGTTTTGTCCAACTTTTTGTAACCCCATAATCTACAGCATGCCAGTCTTCCCTGTTCTTCACTATCTCCTGGAGTTTGCTCAAATTCATGTCCATTGAGTCTGTATAAATGCATTAAAGTCTCTTGCCTGGAAAATCCTATGGACAGAGGAGATTGGTAGGCTGCTATCCATGGGGTTGCTAAGAGTAGGACACGACTGAATGATTTCACTTTCACTTTTCACTTTCATGCATTGGAGAAGGAAATGACAACCCACTCCAGTGTTCTTGCCTGGAGAATCCCAGGGATGGTGGAGCCTGGTGGGCTGCCGTCTATGGGGTCGCACAGAGTCGGATATAACTGAAGTGACTTAGCAGCAGAAAAAAGCAGAGACTGACATGGTGGATGAAAAATCATGATCCAGTATATGTCCTCTTTAGATCTAAAGGTATTAATAGATTGAAGGTGAAATGCTGGAAAAGAGAATTCCATGCGAGTAATAACAAAAAGCTAGTATGGTTGGACTAATATCAGACAAAATATGCTTACATGAAATAGATTGGAGAGAAAAATTGTCACTGTTGCTCCAGACTGGTCTAGCTGCCAGTTGCCAGTTATCAGATATGCTTGATTGGTGTCATGTGTAGATGAAATTCCCACCTGATCTCTACTCATTTTACTAACCTATAGATTCATGAGGTATAATAATACTAATAAATTATTTTTAAGTTGCTTAGTTGTGAGGTGTTTGTGTGCTCAGCCTCTTAGTCATGTCCAACAATTTGTGACCCTATGGACTGTAGCCCACCAGGCTCCTCTGTCCTTGGAATTTTCCAGGCAAGAATGCTGAAGTCTGTTGCTATTTCCTGTTCCAGGGGATCTTCCCAACTCATGGATCAAACCCTATCTCTTGTGTCTCCTACACTTGCAGGCAGACTCTTTACCACTTGCATCACCTGGGAAAAGTCTGGTTATGAGACAACTTGATCAATTGTCCAGAACAGTTCATGTTTTATAGTAAATAAAGTACTAAATATTAAGTAGTTTCTAATGCTATCCAGACAACCAGTAGCCAAATATACTTGAACCCTCCTCTTTTATTAATAGCTCCAAATTTTGTGCACTTTCTACACTTTGCTGCATCTACACTGAATGTCCAGATGCCTAAATTATATAGCAAATAGTGGAGGAAAAAAAAGGGTATTCTAGTGAAGAATTCTGGGTATAATCATAGATAGTGTTCCCAGATTTAGCAAGTGTAAATACAGGATATACAGTTAAGTTTAAATTGCAGATAAGCTATGTATATTTGGCATAGATATGTATTTGATACTTACTTATACTAAAAATAATAGTTATTTATCTGATTAAAACTGAAATGAGTAGCCTGCATTTAGCTACCAAACTTAGATATATATATATAAAATACCTTATAAAATTTTGAAAAGAATCATTGACTTCTGAAACTCAATTATCTAATCTATAAAATAAGATCATCATTTATGGGAGAATTTAGGAGATAAAGTGGCATAGTCATTGCATGAATTCCCAGTTTTATGTCTATCATACCTTAGATTCTCTGGAAATATTAGCTGGACTTTAAATAGTCCCATTCTGATTCTGTATCTTAATATCTTTGGAGTATATTATGCTTTGCTTTTTCTTAATTTTATTCCATGATTACTCCATTCAGAAATAAGCAATTATATTTTTAAAGGTTTGTTAAAAGCTTGTACTCTGTTTGGTAAAATTATGTTGAATAGTGTAAGTATATTCATATAAGTGTATATTCAACTTTATATAATATTATCTAATGCTGTTAAATTTTAACTTTTTGAGCTGTTTCTTGACCATGTCAATATTTTGATGTGAGAAAAACAGAGTTTCATTAAACACAAATTACTTGATAAAACTCTATAGGTAGTAAACACACTTTGAGAAAAAAATGAAAGAAAAAAAGAATCTTTTGAAATCTCTGCAATACTCAAATACATAAGAAATATCCATCTTTCACAATGTTGCTTCCTATTTGGAAAAATCATCTGTTTCTTCCTAAAAGAATTCCTTTAAGTGCATAACTTTAACATTTCTGTACCAAAAAGTATTTTCCAATTGTATTCCATTCTGAGACATAATAGGTGAAAAGTCATACATTCATAAAAGTCACCTAAAATAAATTGTCTCATATAGATAAAACAGGCTGAAACATTCAGTGCTATCTTTCAATAAGAAAATCAACCACTTGAACCAAATATATTTCCTGGCCACATAGACTTTTGTACAATAAAGTTATTTTTAAGGCACAAGTCAAGACTTTCTTTGCTCACCGAGAATGATAACTAGGATATCTCACTTAATCATGGGCTTTTGAAGATCCATCTATAGACATTTAATAAACTACCAACAAGAGTTATATAGTAGTGTTCAACAATATATAAAATCAGAGTTTTAGACTTGAGAGGAATTGGAAATAGTATCTAGTTCAGAAACCCCTTTTTATAGAGAATAAAATTGAAACACATAGGAGTTGAAAGAAACATGGTCACAGCATTTTATTTGTGCCAAAGCAAGTCAACTTACCGAATATTTGTTGATAATTTCTACATGATCAGTCCAGTGTTGGTGGTTTGGTTTCCTAACACCTTCTAAGAAGCTTATAATCTACTTAATGTACATGTTGTAAACTATTATGTAAAATGAATAGCATTTTATTATAAGCTTATTGGAATAGTTTTATATATTGTCTTTATATTGCTTTCATTTCCTGATGACTCAGACAGTAAAGAATCTGCTTGCAATGCAGGAGATCTGGGTTCAACCCTGGATAGAGAAGATTCCCTGGAGAAGGGAATATCCACTCCAGTATTCTTTCCTGGAGAATCCCACAGTTATAGGAGCCTGGAGGGCTATAGTCCATGGGGTTGCAAAGAGTCAACAAAACTGAGTGACTAACACTTTCACTTTAGTGGAATAATTTCACATATTGCTTATATATCAGTGCCTCTGAAACTCATAACTTCAGAACACCTTTACAAGTTCCAGACACATCAATCTTACTCTGAATTTAACATATTAACCATAATGTGCCACTTGTATTTCCAACTAGCTATGTTCAAAATTCAACTCAAACTCACACTTATGTTTAACTTTTTCACTGGAAACACACACCTCTGAGTTCTCTTGGCTTTCTTTTCTCAGGTCACTTGGACATAAAACATAATAAATTAGGTTTAAATAAAATCACATTTTAAACCTAGGCTTGGTGATACAAGGTGATCATATCTTTAATATTTATTTATTTTGGGGGAGCTGTGCCAAGTCTTAGTTGTGGCATGCACAATCTTTTAGTTGTGGCATGTAAGATCTAGTTCCGCAACCAGAAATTGAATTTGAGCCCCCTGAATTAAGAATCTCTGGATCACTAGGGAAGTCTCAAAATGATAACATTTTATTAGAGGA
The DNA here is from genome assembly GCA_917880005.1 of Nanger dama. Lineage (NCBI taxonomy): Eukaryota > Metazoa > Chordata > Mammalia > Artiodactyla > Bovidae > Nanger > Nanger dama. Next base: position 59,959,878 of record CAKJTW010000004.1, on the reverse strand, counting down.
GGGACCACAGATCTTGACAGTCAGTTCATGAAAATAATCTGTATTATGTGCCATATGCTAAGTTGTTCTTGTTGTTCAGTCACTGAGTAGAGTGTCCAACTCTGCAACCCCGTGAGCTGCAACACGTAGGCTTCCCAGTCCTTCACCATTTCCTGGAGTTTACTCAACTCATGTCCATTGATAAGTATTATGCTCCAAATTTTGTACACTGGCTATAACAAGTGTATGTTTCAGTTCAGTTCAGTTCAGTTGCTCAGTCATTTCCGACTCTTGGCGACCACATAAATTGCAGCATGCCAGGCCTCCCTGTCCATCACCATCTCCCAGAGTTCACTCAGACTCATGTTCATTGAGTCAGTGATGCCATCCAGCCATCTCATCCTCTGTCGTCCCCTTTTCCTCCTGCCCCCAAACTTTTTCAGCATCAGAGTCTTTTCCAGTGAGTCAACTCTTTGCATGAGGTGGCCAAAGTACTGGAGTTTCAGCTTTAGCATCATTCTTTCCAAAGAAATCCCAGGGCTGATCTCCTTCAGAATGGACTGGTTGGATCTCCTTGCAGTCCAAGGGACTCTCAAGAGTCTTCTCCAACACCACAGTTCAAAATTCTTTGGCACTCAGCCTTCTTCCCAGTCCAACTCTCACATCCATACATGACCACATGAAAAACCATAGCCTTGAGTAGACGGACCTTAGTCAGCAAAGTAATGTCTCTGCTTTTGAATATGCTATCTAGGTTGGTCATAACTTTTCTTCCAAGGACTAAGCATCTTTTAATTTCATGGATGCAGTCACCATCTGCAGTAATTTTGGAGTCAAAAAAAAAAAAATAAAAGTCTGACACTGTTTACATGGTTTCTCCATCTATTTACCATGAAGTGATGGGATCGGATGCCATGATCTTCATTTTCTGAATGTTGAGCTTTAAACCAACATTTTCACTCTCTCCTTCACTTTCATCAAGAGGCTCTTTAGTTCTTCTTCACTTTCTGTTATAAGAGTGGTATTATCTGCATATCTGAGGTTATTGATATTTCTCCTGGAAATCTTGATTCCAGCTTGTGTTTCTTCTAGTCCAGCTTTTCTCATGATGTACTCTGCATATAAGTTAAATAAACAGGGTGACAGTATACAGCCTTGATGTACTCCTTTTCCTATTTGGAACCAGTCTGTTGTTCCATGTCCACTTCTAACTGTTGCTTCCTGACCTGCATACAGATTTCTCAAGAGGCAGGTTAGGTGGTCTGGTATTCCCATCTCTTTCAGAATTTTCCACAGTTTATTGTGATCCACACAGTCAAAGGCTTTGGCATAGTCAATAAAACAGAAATAGATGTTTTTCTGGAACTCTCTTGCTTTTTCCATGATCCAAAGGATGTTGGCAATTTGATCTCTGGTTCCTCTGCCTTTTCTAAAACCAGCTTGAACATCAGGGAGTTCACGGTTCGTGTATTGCTGAAGCCTGGCTTGGAGAATTTTGAGCATTACTTTACTAGCATGTGAGATGAGTGCAATTGTGTGGTACTTTGAACATTCTTTGGCATTGCCTTTCTTTGGGATTGGAATGAAAATTGACCTTTTCCAGTCCTGTGGCCACTGCTGAGTTTTCCAAATTTGCTGGCATACTGAGTGCATCACTTTCACAGCATCATCTTTCAGGATTTGAAACAGCTCCCCTGGAATTCCATCACCTCTACTAGCTTTGTTTGTAGTGATGCTTTCTAAGGCCCACTTGACTTCACATTCCAAGATGTCTGGCTCTAGATGAGTGATCACATCATCATGATTATCTGGGTCGTGAAGATTTTTTTGGTACAGTTCTTCCGTGTATTCTTGCCACCTCTTCTTAATATCTTCTGCTTCTGTTAGGTCCAAACCATTTCTGTTCTTTATCGAGCCCATCTTTCCATGAAATATTCCCTTGGTATCTCTAATTTTCTTGAAGCGATCTCTAGTCTTTCCCATTCTGCTGTTTTCCTCTATTTCTTTGCATTGATTGCTGAAGAAGGCTTTCTTATCTCTTCTTGCTATTCATTGGAACTCTGCATTCAGATGCTTATATCTTTCCTTTTCTCCTTTACTTTTCACCTCTCTTCTTTTCACAGAGATTTGTAAGGCTCACCCAGAGACTCTTTTGCTTTTTTGCATTTCTTTTCCATGGGGATGGTCTTGATCCCTGTCTCCTGTACAATGTCATGAACCTCACTCCATAGTTCATCAGGCACTCTATCTATCAAATCTAGGCCCTTAAATCTATTTCTCACTTCCACTGTATAATCATAAGGGATTTAAGTCATACCTAAATGGTCTAATGGTGTTCCCTACTTTCTTCAATTTCAATCTGAATTTGGTAATAAGGGGTTCATGATCTGAGCCACAGTCAGCTCCTGGTTTTGTTTTTGTTGACTGTATAGAGCTTCTCCATATTTGGCTGCAAAGAATATAATCAATCTGATTTCAGTGTTGACCATCTGGTGATGTCCATGTGTAGAGTCTTCTCTTGTGTTGTTGGAAGAGGGTGTTTGCTATGACCAGTGCATTTTCTTGGCAAAACTCTGTTAGTCTTTGCCCTGCTTCATTCCACATTCCGAGGCCAAATTTGCCTGTTACTCCAGGTGTTTCTTGACTTCCTACTTTAGCATTTCAGTCCCCTATAATGAAAAGGACATCTTTTTTGGTGTTAGTTCTAAAAGGTTTTGTAGGTCTTCATAAAACCGTTCAAGTTCAGCTTCTTCAGCATTACTGGTTGGGGCATAGACTTGGATAACTGTGATACTGAATGGTTTTCCTTGGAGACAGAGATCATTCTGTCATTTTTGAGGTTGCATCCAAGTACTGCATTTCAGACTCTTTTGTTGACCATGATGGCTACTCCATTTCTTTTGATGGATTCCTGCCTGCAGTAGTAGATATAATGGTCATCTGAGTTAAATTTACCCATTCCAGTCCATTTTGGTTCACTGATTCCTAGAGTGTCGACGTTCACCCTTGCCATCTCTTGTTTGACCACTTCCAATTTGCCTAGATTCATGGACCTGACATTCCAGGTTCCTATACAGTATTGCTCTTTACAGCATCGGATCTTGCTTCTATCACCAGTCACAGCCACAGCTGCATACTGTTTCTGTTTAGGATAAAATTATTTAATTTCTCTGAATTACTAATGTTATTTTAAAATTTAACTTGCTTATGTACATGGTTGTGTGTACATGCGGATGAAAGATAAGATTATCATATAATTAATTTTCTTAAATTTTGTCCTTTTGAGAGTAAGAGCAAGAACTTTTTTTCTTTGTAATGAAACATACTGGTGCAACAGACACTGTTAGCATTTTTAATTAGAGAAGATGATTATAAAGTTCCTGGTGCTTGAATAGCTGTTTGAACTCCTGTCCCATCCACCCACATGATTTATGAAGCAGTATAGACAATGATTCATACTTCCTTCTTTGAATATTTGTAATGTGTAAAATTTTTGGATTCATCTCTTGGGCAGTTGCTCCACTTTAGCAAAATACAAAAGAAAGAAAGAAAGAAAGAAAGAAAACACTGTGATTTTCCAAGACAGTTTGTTCAAGACATTAGTAACAATATAAATGAGTTTATAAAAAGAGCACTTAGAAAATCTCCATAGAAATGGGGACATAAATGAAGAACATGTGTTTTGAGCAAGCAGGGAAAAAAGTGGGAAAGACGAAGAATTAAGAGAGTCTAAGACACTGTTGTGCATCTGTGGAGAGAAGCGTGGAGCAACTTAATGTGTTGGAGCCTAAAATGGGGTTCAGAACTCTGTCAAGGATTTAATGAAAGAATAGGTTGCAGACTGACCCTTTTCAGTTAACTTAATACATTGTAATATATATATATAAATATTTGTATGTTTTCCGTGTTTATGAGTATTTCTATTTTGTAAATAAGTCTATTTGTATCAGTTTTTCTGGTTCCACATATAACTGATATCATATATTTGTCTTTTTCTGTCTGGCTTACTTCACTTTTTATGATAATTTCTAGGTTCATCCATGTTGCTGCAGATGGCATTATTTCATTCTTTTTATGTCTCATTGTATATATGCATCATATCTGCTTTATCCCACTCATCTGTGTATGGACACTTAGGGTGCTTCTGTGTCTTGACCACTGTAAACAGTGTGGCAATAAACATTGTCGTGCATGTATCTTTTCAGATTAGAATTTTCTCCAGATATATGTCCATGAGTGGGCTCACTGGATCATAAAATTTCTCTATTTTTAAATTTATCAGAAACATTCATACTGTTCTCCATAGTGGTTACCAAAGGGAAAAGGGAATGGAAAATCATATTTTGGGGATTAAAATATACATGCCACCATATATAAAATAGATAAACAACAAGAACCTACTATATAGCACAGGGACCTATACTCAGTATCTTGTAATAACTTTTAATGGAAAAGAATCTAAAAAGATAAATAAATACACATATATTCAGTTATACACACACACACACACACAGCAGTCACTTTGCTGTACTTAAAAAAATAACACAAAATTGTTAATAAACTGCATTTTCAATAAAAATTTAGATAAATATTGGCTCTGGCTTTTAGTATTGTCTTATTGGATGTAACATTTTAGAGCTAATATTATGTCCTTGGTTTTCCCTAGTGGCTCAGACAGCAAGGATTCTCCCTGCAATGCAGGAGACCTGAGTTGAATCCCTGGGTAGAGAAGATCCCCTGGAGATGGGAATGACTACCCACTCCACTATTCTGGCCTGGAGAATTCAATAGACTCAGGAGCCTGGCAGACTATAGTCCATGAAGCTACAAAGAGTCGGAGATGATTGAAGGACTGAGCATAAGGGAACTAATATTGGTTGAATATTCACTCCGTAAGTAACAGTCTTCATAGCTTTATGTTGTTGTTCAGTCCCCCAGTCATGTCTGATTCTTGGTGACTGCATGGACTGCAGCATGCCAGGCATCCTTGTCTGTCACCATTTCTTGGAATTTGCCCAAGTTCATGTCCATCACTTCGGTGATGCCAGAGTTTTATACACATTATTTAACTGAATCTTCAAAATGACAATATTCTGGCTGTTAACATTTTACATGTTAGAAAGATTTTCAGGAAGACCTTTCTAGAAGTTTTAGAAAGGTCTAATGCATCCAAGGTCACACAGTTTGATAACTAGCACAGATGGAATTTCAAACCAAAATTTTTTTACTTGCAAGCCCTGTGCCCTGCCTCTACCTAAAAGCCCATAACACCTAGCTGAAAGAAAAATCTTAAAAAAAAAAAAAAAAATTGGTAGGGATGAGGAGCCTCTTCAAGTAGCCATCACGAATGCTTTGCTAAGTGATATTAGTTAGAATTTCACATCTACATTTTTCTCCTTTGTGCTTATTGGATCATAAGCACCAACCTTCTTTTATGCAAAGCTTTAAGAAGCCCCTACTAATTAGATAATATACATAAAAATCCTTTAGCTCGTTGGAGAAGGTTTTTATATTAATCTCAGGCATTATTACTCAAAGAATATTGCACTTCAGTGCAGATTAGTTTGGAAGAACCTCTCAGAATACCTAAATGGACACTAACAAAAGCAATACACTTTCTTATCTTTATTCTTATCTCAATTCCTATTTTAATTATGTAACACAACAGGGAAGACAAAATATAGCTACTCTCTGAATATTAAACGTATTTACTTTCTTGACTTCTAGCACCTGCTTGGGTAGCAAGACTTCTTGGAAATTAAATGGCTAAATTACTTGAGATTAAGAACAGAAATTTAAGATATGAAAGAAAAAATATATCAGAAACACTCAATAAAGCAATGAATTTCTTGGTTGGGGGGAGAACAGAAATTCTACCTAAGGGAAGAAAATAGTTACCCAGAGAAATTCCTCCTTCCTCCTTTTCCCACCCTCTTTCCTTGTAAAAATTTGTCTTTTTTTTTTTTTTTCCATCAAAGTCTTTTGTGTCTGCCCCAGGTGGCTTTGAGTTTCCTCTCCTCAGAACTCATGCACAGTGTTTGAGTTTCTCCAGATAATCTGAATAATTTCTGTACAATGATAACAGACTGAGCTTTAGAGAGAAAGGAAATAACACTCATTGTTCAGCTTCTGTATGGAGACAAAATCTGCCACCATATTGTTCCTGTTTCTATTCAGTTTAGTCGCTCAATTATGTCCGACTCTTTGCAACACCATGGACTGCAGCACGCCAGGCTTCCCTGTCCATTGCCAACTCCCAGAACTTTCTCAAACTCATGTCCATTGAGTTAGTGATGCCATCCAACCATTTCATCCTCTATCATCCCCTTCTCTTCTCACCTTCAATCTTTCCCAGAACCAGGACATTTTCCAATGTGTCAGTTCTAGGCATCAGATGACCAAAGTATAGGAGCTTCAGCTTCAGCATCAGTCCATCAAATGAATATTCAGGACTGATTTCTTTTGGATGGAGTAATTTGATCTCCTTGCAGTCGAAGGGACTCTTAACAGTGTTTTCCAACACCACAGTTAAAAAGCATCAATTCTTTGGCTCTCAGCTTTCTTTATAGTACAACTCTCACATCCATACAAGACTACTAGAAAAACCATAGCTTTGACTAGATGGACATTTGTCAGCAAAATAATATCTCTGCTTTTTTAACTGTGCTGTCTAAGTTGGTCATAGGTTTACTTGCAAGGAATAAGCATCTTTTAATTTCATGGCTGCAGTCACCATCTGCAGTGATTTTGGAGCCCAAGAAAGTAAAGTCTCTCAGTGTTTCCACTCTTTCCCCATCTATTTGCCATGAAGTGATGGGACCAGATGTCATGATCTTGTTTTCTGAATGTTGAATTTTAAGTCAACTTTTTCACTCTCCTCTTTCACTTACATCAAGAGGTTCTTTAGTTCTTCTCTGTTTTCTGCCATAAGGGTGGTGTCCTCTGTGTATCTGAGATTATTGATATTTCTCCTGGCAATGTTGTTTCCATCTTGTGCTTCATCCAGCCCAGCATTTCACATGATCTATTCTGTGTATAGGTTAAATAAGCAGGGTGACAATATACAGCCTTGATGAACTCCTCTCCTGATTTGACCAGTCTGTTGTTCCATGTCCAGTTCTAACTGTTGCTTCTTGACCTGCATACAGATTTCTCAGAGGAAGATACGGTGGTCTGGCATTCCCATCTCTTTAAGAATTTTCCACAGTTTGGTGTGATCCACACCATCAAAGACTTTGGCATAGTAGTAGATGTTTTTTTTTCCTGTAACTCTCTTCCTCTTTCAATGATCCAGCAGATGCTGTCAATTAGATCTCTGCTTCCTCTCCCTTTTCTAAATTCAGTTTAAACATCTGGAAGTTCACAATTCACCTAGTCTTGAAGCCTGGCTTGGAGAATTTTGAGCATTACTTTGCCAGCATGTGAGATGATTGTTATTTTGCAGTAGTTTGAACATTCTTTGGCATTGCCTATCTTTTAAATAGCTCAACTGGAATTCCATCACCTCCACTAGCTTTGTTTGTAGTGATGCTTCCTAAGGCCCACTTGATTTCACATTCCAGGATGTCTGGATCTGAGTGAGTGATGACACCATTGTGTTTATCTGGGTTGTGAAGATCTTTTTAGTATAGTTCTATGTATTCTTGCCACTTCTTTTTAATATTGTCTGCTTCTCTTAGGTCTATACCATTTCTGTGCTTTATTGTGCCCATCTCTGCATGAAGTGTTCCCTTGGTATCTCTAAATTTCTTGAAGAGATCTCTAGTCTTTCCCATTCTAATGTTTCCCTCCATTTCTTTGCACTGATCACTGAGGAATGTTTTCTTTTCTCTCCTTGTTATTCTTTGGAACTCTGCATTCAAATAGGTATATTTTTCCTTTTCTCCTTTTCCTTTACTTCTCTTCTTTTCTCAGCTATTTGTAAGGACTCCTCAGACAACCATTCTGCCTTTTTTGCACTTCTTTTTCTTGATGGTCTTGATCCCTGCCTCCTGTAGAATGTGATGAACCTCTGTTCACAGTTCTATTCTCTTTTGCCAGAATAGAATGATGTTCAGTGGATCATGAATCCTATAATTTTTTAAATAAATCTTTGCCATTATAACCTCTAAGAAATAATGATATTCATCTCTTTGTAGTTTCTAGAAAATTACTACTGGCATTATTATTCCATGAATTATTTTTTTCTGAATATTACTTTCTGAAGCCAGTAATTATGGCACATACACAAAACTTTCTAGACTAAACACTGTTTATTCTGAATCTAAAGTTTATGCCTGTGTGTATGTGTTACCATTTGTCTGTATAACAACCCAGCAAAGCCCTTAAGGGAAGAATATTTTCTCCCCTAACACATAGTAGGTGATCAGGTCAACATTTAATGGATTGACAACTGAGTGAACGAGATATATAAAAGCATCACTGCCTGATAGAATTTGCTTCAAGTCATAAAAACATAACCACCCTCTCAGAATTCACCTCTTTATGGATAATCTTTACAATGACAGGGAGTTATCAATGAGAAAAGAATACTTAATGATCATGGCCACATTGTTGGCCTTGTAATTAGTTATTCAAATACATTTTGCTTTCTTCCTGATAGAAAAATTTTATTTACCTATCATGAAGTTAAAGATCTTTGTAGTTTAGAGCTTGGGTACTTAAATTTTGTAAACAGTTAGGCTTTGATTTTCTTTTTATCCCCTTAGTGTTAGCATTCTAAAATTTTTGAGTAGGCAATATATTCACAGGATTCATAATTAAAAATTAAAGGGTGAAATTAATATGGTGAAAAAATTTCCTCCCATATCCCTGTATTCTAGCCTAAGTTCCTTTCTGCATAGATTGTATAGTTCCAGAAATACTTTACTATATATAGGCTATTTAAAGATATCTTAATATAAGATTTTTTAAAGGATTTTTAAAAAAGTGTTATTGAAATATAGGTGATTTACAATGTGTTAATTTCAGATCTACAGCAAAGTAATTCAATTACACACACATACATAGTCTTTATTAGATTTTAAAAGATATTGTGAGATAGATATCTCCCCTCCTTCCCCATACTTGGGCTTCCTTCATGGCTCAGCTGGTAAAGAATCCACCTGCAATCTAATCCAGGAAGCCTGGATTAGATTCCTGGGTTGGGAAGAGTCCCTGGAGTAGGAAATGGCTACCCACTCCAGTATTCTAGCCTGAAGAATTCCATGGACTATATAGTTCATGGTGTCATAAAGAGTCAGATAGCACTGAGTGAATTTCACTTCCTCCATACTTATCTCTGCTCCTCCATTTTTATTTACTGCTTCTTTTCTACCTGGCATACAGTAAAACACTTTTTCTATGAGTTTTCAAATAGCTAACCTTTTACATTTTCCCATTACCCGTCATCTTTGCGGCATGGATGCATCACTTTGAACTTTAGGATTCGTTAGACATTTGTATTTTGGCTCTTCCAGGTTTATGACATCCAATCATTTTTATGTTATATTGTATAAGTTTAGGATGCACATGTTGATTTGATACATTTATATATTGCAATGTGATTACTTCTATATCATTAACTATCACCCCCTCAAGTTAAATACTTATCATTTTTTAAATTTATTTATTTATTAATTGGGGGATACTTATTTTACAATATTGTATTGTTTTTGCCATGTGAAAGTGAAAGTCACTCAGTTATCTTTGACTCTTTGTCATGCCATGGACTAATACAATACATGGAATTCTCCAGGTCAGAGTACCGGAGTGGGTAACTGTTCCCTTCTCCAAGGAATCTTCCCAATCCAGGGACTGAACCCAAGTTTCTTGCACCGAAGGTGGATTCTTTACCAGCTATGCTGGTTTCTGCCATACATTGACATGAATCAGCCATAGGTATGATAGCTTAGTGGTAAACGGTGAACAGTGCTGACACATTTGTTGTCTCTGAAGGAGAAAATTTAACTTCAGGACCAAAACCAGTCTCAATCACTCAGAACTTTGTGTATATTTTATTTAAAGTGAAAGTGACAGAAAAAGCTTCTGTCATAGATATCAGAAGGGAGCAGGAGAGTACTCACTTCACTAGTTTAAATGGAGTCTTATGTACTCCTTGGGCTTCCCCTTGTGGCTCAGCTGGTAAAGAATCTGCCTGTGATGTGGAAGACCTGGGTTCAATCCCTAGGTTGGGAAGATGCCCTGGAGAAAGGAAAGGATACTCACTCCAGTATTCTGGCCTGGAGAATTCCATGGACTGTATAGTCCACGGGGTCGCAAAGAGTCAGACACAACTGAGTGACTTTCACTCATTCTTCTCAATTAGCTACTGAGAACAAATAAAAAATACCTCAAGGCTGAGAGAATTTTGTCCTGACCCTTTCCTATAACATACACCCTGGGATGACATCAGCAGGAGATTAGCCAGAAGGAACAGGTTAACCCAGAACTTAAGGCTATGGAAGTTTTTAGCTAGACCTTCTTCCATAACATACATCTGAAGCTCAAAAAAAAAGGTATGCCCCTGAACAGGAGATGTTCCTTCCTACCAGCCCTACTGTCTAAGGCAAAAGAATGTGAAAAAGAAAGAATGTTTATATCCTCCTTAAAGAGGCTTTAAGCTTGAACTCCTTATCAGCTCACCAAAGTTAACTGTCTCAGGTATACATATATCCCCTCCCTTTTGTATCCCCACCACCACCTCCAATTCCATCCCACCTCTCTATGTTGTCCCAGAGAACTGAATATTCTTGGCTCCTTTGTTAAAATGTTAGTGATCATATATGTGGGGGTTATTTGTGCACTCTCTGTTGTGTTTCATTGATTTATGTGTCTATATCTATGTTTGTATCTTATTGTTTAAATTACTATATCTTTGTAGTATAGATTGAAATCTGGAAGTGTGATGCCTCCAGCTTTTTCAGGACTGTTTCTGGTTTTTGTGTTTTTGTAGTTTCTTACAGATTTTATTTTGTTCTATTTCTACAAAAAAATGTTACTGGTATTTGATAGAAATAGCGTTGAATCTATATTTGGCTTTGAATAATATGGAAATTTTAACAATGCTAATTATTTTGATCCATGAAAATGGAATATCCTCAATTTTTTGTCCCTCCCTTCCTTTTTTTTTTTAATGACATAGTCTTGTTTTTCTTTGTACAGATTATCCCTTTCTTCATTAACTTTATTCCTAAATACCTTATTGTTTTTGGTTTTACTGAAAATGGGCTTACTTTATTTCTTTTGAAGAAAATAACAGAAATTTAATTTCTTTATTTCCAATTGTGGATGGATTTTATTTATTTACCTTGCCTGATGATTGCTCTAGATAGGACATACAGAACTATATTGAATAAGAGGGGTAAGAGTAGACATTCTAGTCTTCTCTTTCATCTTAAGAGAAAAGCTTTTAACCTTCCATCATTGTATATGATATTAGCTTTGAGTATGTATAGATGGTCTTTTTTATTTTTTATAGAATATTCCTTCTATATCCAACCACTATATTGAATAAGAGTGGTAAGAGTAGACATTCTAGTCTTGTCTGTAATCTTAAGAGAAAAGCTTTTAACTTTCCCTCATTGTATATGATATTAGCTTTGAGTTTGTTATAGCTGGTCTTTTTAAATTTTTTTATAGAATATTCCTTCTATATGCAATCCATTTTTATTATAAAAGCATATTGAAATCTGGCAAATACTGTTTTTTGAATCTATTGAGTTGATCATATAAATTTTATCTTTCAACCTATTAATGTTATATTTCACATTTAAAGATTTGCATATAGTAAGCTATTCTTGTGTCCTGGTAATAAATTCCATTTGATTCTGGTTCAAAATCATTGTCATGTTGTGTTGGATTAGGTTGCTAATATTTTATTGAGATTTTTGCATCTATATATATCAGGAAGATGGATCTATTATTTTCTTATCCTGTAATATCCCTATCTAACTTTGGTATTAGTATCATTCTGGCCTTTAAAATAAGTTTGTAAGTTTGTGTGTGTGTGTGTGTGTGTGTTTCTCTTTAATACTTTTGGAAGAATTTGAAAAGGATTGCCATTACAGTTTCCTTAAAAGTTTGGTAGAATTGCCAGTGAAACCAACTGGACCTAGGCTTTTCTGTGTTGGGAGGTTTTTGATTACTGAGTCAATATCTCCTTACTTGCTACTGGTCTGTTTCCTGTTTCTTTATGATTCATTCTTAGGTGTGTGTTTCTAAGAATTTGTATCTTCTAGGCTATACAATTTGTTAGCTTGCAGTTGTACATAGTAGTCTCTTATGATCCTATGTATGTGTAATTTCAATTGCAATTTCTTCTTCATTCCTGATTTTATTTGCAATTTTTATCAAATTTATTTGGAGTTAGTCTAGTTAAAGTTCTGCCAATTTTGTTTATCTTTTAAATAAAGCAGGCTTTAACTTTGTTATTTTCTTTTATTAGAAATATTATTTTTATACATTTTATTTTCTGTTTTTCTTGTCTCTGTTTTACTTATTTCCATTCTGATTTTTGTTATGTCTTTCCTTTTGCTTATTTTGCGCTCAATTGTTCTTTTTCCCCTAGTTCCTTGAAATATAACATATGTGTGTATTTGAAACCTTTTCTTTTAACACATGCATTTGTTGCTATAAAATTTTCTCGAAGTACAAACTCATCAGTTGTCCATAGCTTTGAGTGTGTTGTTTTCATTTTCAAGATGTTTTTGATTTCCATGTTAATTTTCAAAATTTTTGAAATTTTCTACCTTTCCCTTTTTTTGTTGATTTCTACATTTTCACTATTGTGGTCAGAAAAAAATTTTTAAAACTTGATGTAGCATCAATCTCAAGTTTATTAAGACTTCTTTTGTGGCTTATCATATGATCTGTTTTAGAGTATGTTTCAAATGCATTTGGGAAAAATTTTCTATTCTTATGTTGTTGTGTGGAATGCTCTATATATGTCAGTTCAGTTCATTTGGTTTAAAGTATAGTTCAAGTTCAATGTTTCCCAGTTAATTTTCAGTCTTCTTTTTTAATATAAATTTATTTATTTTAATTGAAGGTTAATGACTTTACAATATTGTATTGGTTTTGCCATACATCAACATGAATCCACCACAGGTATACACATGTTCTCCATCCTGAAACCCCTCCCTCCTCCCTCCTGGTACCATCCCTCTGGTCGTCCCAGTGCACCAGCCCCAAGCATCCAGTATCATGCATCATACCTTTGTTTCATATATGATATTATACATGTTTCAATGCCATTCTCCCAAATCATCCCACCCTTTCATTATCCTGTGGAGTACAAAAAGCCTGTTCTATACATCTATACATCTCTTTTGCTGTCTTCTATCCATTAATGAAGATGGGCTAGTGAATTCCTCTGATATCATTGTATTGCTACTTCTCCATTCAGATCTGACAGCATTTTCTTAATACACTTACATGCTCTAATGTTGCTAAGTTACTAAGTCACTTCAGTCGTGTCCAACTCTGTGCGACCCCATAGACAGCAGCCCACCAGGCATCCCCGTCTCTGGGACTCTCCAGGCAAGAACACTGGAGTGGGCTGCCATTTCCTTCTCCAATGCATGAAAGCAAAAGGTGAAAGTGCAGTCGCTCAGTCATGTCCGACTTAGCGACCCCATGGACTGCAGCCTACCAGGCTCCTCCATCCATGGGATTTTTCAGGCAAGCGTACTGGAGTGGGGTGTCATTGCCATTTCTGCTCTGATGTTAGGTGCATATATATTTACAGTTGTTATATCTTTTTGATGAGTTGACCTCATTAACATTATAATGATAATGTAATTATCTCATTATTATTTTTGGAGTACAGTCTATTTTATCTGATATTTGTATAGAAATATCACTTGGTTTGCAATTGCATAGAATAGCTTTTTCCATCCCATTACTTCAAGTCAATTCTTTTTTTTAATTAAATTTGTTAATTTTTTAAATTACAATACTGTATTTGTTTTTGCCATACATTGACACGAATCAGCCATAGGTGAACACAATCTCCCAATGCCGAATCCCCCTCCCACCTCCCACCCCACAATACTGTATTTGTTTTGCCATACATTGACATGAATCAGCCACAGGTGTCCACGATCTCCCAATGCCAAAGCCCCTCCCACCTCCCACCCCACATCCTCTCCCTGAATCATCCCGTGCACCCGCCCCATGCGTCCTGCATCCTGTATTGAACATAGACTGGTGCTTCATTCTTACAAGATAGTATACATGTTTCAGTGCTGTTCTCCCAAATCATCCCACCCTCTCCCTCTCCCTCAGAGTCCAAAAGTCCGTTCTATACCTCTGAGTCTCTTTTGTTGTCTCACATAGAGGGTCTTCATTACTATCCTTCTAAATTCCATACATATGTGTCAGTATACTGTATTGGTGTTTTTCTTTCTGGCTTACTTCACTCTGTATAATCGGCTCCAATTTCATCCATCTCATTAGAACTGAGTCAAATTTATTCTTTTTAAGGGCTGAGTAGTACTCCATTGTGTATATGTACCACAGCTTTCTTATCCATTCATCTGCTGATGGACATCTAGGTTGTTTCCATGTCCTGGCTATTATAAACAGTGCTGCAATGAACATTGGGGTACATGTGTCTCTTTCAATTCTTCAGACTGAAGTGAGTCTTTTGTAGGCATCGTAGACTTGGGTCATGTTTTTCAAACTAGCCACTCTTTGTCTTTTATTTAGATATTTTAATCCATTTATTTTTACAGTAATTATAGATATTTAAAAACTTTACTAATGCCATCTTATAATCACTCTCTGGCTGTTTTGTAGTTCTATTTTTTTTTCCTCTTCTTTTCTGCTTTTACTTAGTAGTTTATGATTTTCTCCAGTGATATACTCTGATGTCCTTCTTGTTATAATTTTGAATCTACTGTAGGCTTCTGCTCTGTGGTTATGTTTTATATAAAATATCTTATAATAGTCCATTTTATGCTGATAGCAACTTTGATTCTGTGCAAAACTCTACCAATTCAATCACCTCCTTTTATGCTTTTAGTGTCACAAGTTACCTCCTTTTATACTGAATACTCATTATAAAATTATAGCAGTTATTATTGGGGGAGGGGTAGTAGTGGCAAAGAATCTGCCTGCCAGTGCAGGAGAAAGAAGAGACATGAGTTTGATCCCTGGTTTGGGATGATCCCCTGGAAACAGAAATGGCAGCCCATGACAGTAATCTTGCCTGGAAAATTCCATGAACAGAGGAGCCTGGTGGTCTGCAGCCCATGGGTCACAAAACATTAGACATAACTCAGCACACATACACATTGTTATTTTTAATATACTTTAACATTTGCACTATAGCTAAGTTGTCAGTTCATCATTCTATTATAGAATTAAAGTTTTCCAAAATGACTATATATTTTCACCTGTACTAGTGTGCTGTGTATTTTCCCATTTTTTTCACGTTACTGATTAGCATCTTCTTTTAGCTTGAAGAACTCGTTTCTGCATTTCTTGTAAGGCAGGTCTAGTGGTGATAAGCTCCCTCAGCTTTTATTTATTGGGGAAATTCTTTATTTCTCCTTCATATCCGAAAGCTAACTTTGCCAGATAGGGTATTCTTGGTTGCTTTATGTATTTACTCATTGCATTATTTCCTGACCTGTAAGGTGTTTTACTGAGAACTCTGATAGTCTATTGCAGTTCCTTTGTAGGTTATAATCTTTTTTTTTTTTAATCTTGGTCCTTTTAGGAATTCTGTTAATCTTTGATTTTTGACAGTTTCATTATCATGTCTGGGAGATCATTTTGGATTGAAACGATAAGTGATCTATTAACTTCAGGAAAATAAATGTTTAAGTTCTTTCCAAAATTTAGGAAGTGCTCAGCCACTATTTGTTTAAATAAATTTTATACACCCTTCTCCATCTTCTTTCCTTCTGGGACTTTAGTGATTCTGATATTTTCTTTTTGTTGGAATTTTATAGATCACAAAGACTTTCTGCATTCTTTTCCATCCTTTTTCTTTGTTTTCCTCTTACTGGATTGTTTCAAAATTCTTACGGTCCAATTCACTGATTCTGTTTTCTGTTTGGTCTATTTTGCTGTCTGTGTTCTCTTTTGCATTCATCACGTCAGTCACTAAATTCTTTAGTTTCAGAATTTTTGTTTTTTATTCAAAATCTGTTTTTTATTTATATATCTTTGCTACATATCTCATTTTATTCATGTATTAATTTTCTATTATCTTTGATTTGTGTCTCTGTGTTTTTTGTTTGTATTTTTTCACTTTGTTTTACTGATTTTCCACAAGATAGCTATTTTAAATATTTTAGAGTTGAGATGTTCCTGACAGTCTTGTGGTTAAGTCTTTGAGCTTCCACTGGAGGGGACACAGGTTTGATCCTTGGTCAGGAAACTAAAATCATTCATGTTAGGCAGGTGGTGTGGCCAAAGAAATCTCTTTTGGGGGGTAAATCTCAGATTTCCATGTATTTGGTTTGATTACTGAAAGACTATTGATATTTTTAGTGGTTCCATGCTTCCTTGATTCTTCCTTTTCCTTGGAATGTTGCTTTACTGTTTTATCTTTGAAAGAGTTTTCATATCCAACAATGTTTAGTAGCTGCTTTTCAGATTGGAGAACTTCTTACATCAGATTTCGTCTGAGATTTTCTCTGATTTTGTATCAATACAGTTGTTTCATAACCCTTGCTTCTTATTGTGGCAGAATTTTTGAGTATTTTTTCTTGATTTCACAGCTCATCAGGATGGCTGCTGGAAACTTCAGTTTTCTTTTCCTGAAGGTGGTATTGCAGCTGAAGTTTATGGTTTATTTCCTTTAAGGACCCGCCTGCCAATGCAGGAGACACAAAAGACACAAGTTCCCTTCCTGGGTTGAAGAGATCCCCTCAGAGAAAGAAGTGACAACCCACCCCAGTATTCTCACCTGGAAAATTCCAGGCTATAGTCCAGGGGCCACAGAGAGTCAGACAGGACTGATTGGCTAAGAATGCACATATATTCTTGCCATAACACCTCAGCTTGTTTTCTACATGTACTTACTATTTACTGGGGCCTGCTTTCAGTGTCACTCTTGAACGAGCATGAAAGGAACTGGCAGAGTAGTAAGGAGGAGAGATAGGGGTTTGGTACTCTATGTATTTGGGCAAGTTAAGGGGTTCAGACAGTTTTTACTCAGCAGTTTGTGGGCATGCTTTCTGCTGGATCCTTTTAATGCCATCTCAGGTTCTCATTTGCCTCTTTCTTGACCTCTCTCTCCCCAGTCATGGAGGTCTTGTCTCTGTACTCAGGGTGCTGTGGTACCAAAAAAGCTTTTCCCTGCAGCATTATGCACACTAGTGAAGCTGAGCACTCACCACTCTTCGTTTCCCTCACAGGAGAGGTCACGGCAGACTAGTTCAATTCCACATTGCTCTATCATAGGTAAGGGGCACACTGGTAAAGTATCTCTTACTCTTCCCTGTGCCACCAAGCTTGCATTTCCACCCCTCCAACAGAGTATTTGAACCTCTCCTCTAGACATTGGGACTACTTTAAAAAAAAGCTGTCTTATCTGCTCAAGTCAGGGCCCTCCAGGTGTTTGCTGAATACAGCTAAGAGGAATGAGGCTGGTTCACAGGCTCCTGCTGGTATCAAACTGTGCACCAAAGTCTATCCTATTTCCTGATGCATGGATGGGCAATGCTCTTTCTGAGAAGCTTGGCATATGGTGCTTGTCCCAAAGATCCCAAAGAGGTATTTTTTGTTCATGAATGAAGGGTAAATTTTAGATTTTACAGAAGACAAAAAGGAGAGACAACTTATACCACCGTGATGCTAACTTTTACTTTCAATTTGATTATATCTTGGAACTTCTCTGATTGCTCAGTGGTAAAGAATCCGCCTGCCAATGCAGAAGCTGTAGGTTCCATACCCAGGTTTAAAACATCTCCTGAAGAAGGAAACAGCTACCCACTCCAGTATTGTTGCCCAGGAAATCTCATGGACAGAGGAGACTGCTCATGAGATTGCAAAATAGTTGCATACAACTTAGCAAATAAACAACCATTCGAATAAAATGCATTCAATACCTGTAACCATGTTGCTACTTTAAAATGCATTTTAAATTAATATTTGTAGTTTCTTATTAAAATTAATTTAATAAGCATTATTGCCCCTTGTAGCTTTCTTTGAACACATTGGACTAAACATTCCAGAACATGGTCTATATAATTGCTCAACAAGATATGTAGTGACAGTAAATATATTAGAATTATTTCACTATTCAGAAGCTATTCAGGGTGATTTATACACTGACAAGGATAATTTGAAAATTCTAAACTTTGGAGAATTACTATGTTGTTGAAAAGAATGAATAGAATAAAAATAATTAGAGCTCGTATTTCTTAAATGCTCTAAGATCCCCTCAAGGAGGAAATGGCAACTTGCTTCAGTATTTTTGCCTGAAAATCCCATAGAGAGAGGAGCCTGTTGGGCTACAGTCCAAAGGGTCACAAGGGTTGGACACAACTGAGTGACACACTGAGCAGTATATGTTATAAGCCTATTTAATTTTAAAATTTTTTGAAATACAGCAAACTCACAAAGAATAAAATAAAAAAAATGTTTCACCATCAGCTTCATAAATAAATATTATATTTCCAATCAGTTGTAGTACCTGATACCCATCTGGTTGCATCAAATACAATTGTTTTCCTTTCCAATAAAGCAGTAATGTGAATTTGATTTCTTTATTCATATGTATATGTATATACTCTCTTAGGAAATATGTACACATATAGAATAAAGTCTATATAAAATTTTGTTATATTTTATTATATATATCTTGTTTTTCATGTTTATCTAATTAGTTACTTACTGTGTATGTCAATCAATAGATTTGTCAAACTCTTCATGTTGGCATTTGTTACTTCAGTATTTCTAGTTTCACTGATTATATTCATATTGCATAAATAAACCCCTATTAATTTACCCCATTCTTCTGTTGATAAGAAAATGACTGTGTTACTGTGGGTATATGTACATAATGTATACACATGTATTTCCAATATAAACACACACTCTAAGCACTGTTATTTGTAACAAGAATTAAGATATGTATCTCATTTATAAACATGAAATTCTCTAAGGAATATATTTAGAAATGGATTGCTAGGTAACAGAAGATCTGTATCTTCAACTTTAATATAAAAATAATTACTCAAAGATACTGCAACAATTAATATCTATAATCTCATTAACAAAGGAATTACAAAAGCACTTCCATTGATCTATGTCTTCATCAAGACATAGTATTCTGTTTTCTGTTCTTTCTAGGAAAATAGAGTAAGAATGCCAAAGGTATACCCCAGGACCCAGGAGAAAGGAGCACTGACCCCACAAGAGACTAACTCAGACTTGCCTGTGAGTGTTCAGGTAATTGCATTACAGGATGTCTGGCTCTAGGTGAGTGATCACATCATCTTGGATGAAAGTAAAAGAGTAGAGTGGAAAAAGTTGGCTTAAACCTCAACATTCAGGAAACTAAGATCATGGCATCTGGTCCCATCACTTCATGGCACATAGATGGGGCAACAAGGGAAACTGTGAGAGACTTTATTTTGGGGGCTCCAAAATCACTGCAGATGGTGACTGAAACCATGAAATTAAAAGGTGCTTACTCTTTGGAAGAAAAGCTATGGCCAACCTAGACAACATATTAAAAAGCAGAGAGACATTACTCTGCCAACCAAGGTCTGTCCAGTCAAAGCTATGGATTTTCCAGTAGTCATGTATAGATGTGAGAGTTGGACTGCAAAGAAAGCTGAGTGCCAAAGAACTGATGCTTTTGAATTGAGTTGGAGAAGACTCTTGAGAGTCCCTTGAACTGCAAGGAGATCCAGCAAGTGCACCCTAAAGGAAATCAGTCTTGAGTGTTCATTGGAAGGACTGATGCTGAAGCTGAAACTCCAATATTTTGGCCACCTGATGTGAAGAACTGACTCACTGAAAAGACCCTGATGCTGGGAAAGATTGAAGGCAAGACAATAAGAAGATGAGAGAGAATGAGATAGTTGGGTGGCATCACTGAATGCATGGACATGAGTTTGAGCAAGCCCCCAGAGTTGGCGATGGACAAGGAGGCCTGGCATGCTGGAGTCCATGGGGTCACAAAGAGTCAGACAGGACTGAGCAACTGAACTGAACTGAACTGTGAAAGGTGCTCCATTGTGGATTTAAATACCTTTATCCTTCTGCTTGTGAAGACCTCTCTGGTGGCTCAGATGGTAAAGAGTATGCTTGCAGTGCAGGAAACCTGGGTTTGATACCTGGGTAGGGAAGATCAGCTAGAGAAGGAAATGGCAACCCACTCCAGTATTCTTATCTGGAAAATCTCACTGATGGCAGAACCTGGAAGGCTCCAGTTCATGGGGTTGCTAAGAGTCCAACACAACTGAGTGACTTCACTCTTCATTTCCTTGTGAGGTTCAGCAAATTTTCATAAGCTCGTTGTAAACTAGAACTTCATTTTGTGTTAATTATCTATTCATAATTTTTCTCTTAGACTTTCTTTTTCTGCTTACTTGTGGTTCTTTATTTTAGATAAAAATATAATATTTTTGCTCTAAATAACTTCTGGTACAATGTGGCTTATCATATCATTTTTATTACTTTTTGATGCACAAATTTTGCACATATTAATACATACATTTTTCAATATTTTTTTTCATGACTTATATTTTATTATATATTAATAATTATTTGCCTATGTTAACATAATAAACATATTTTTATGTATTCCCTCCAAAAGACTTAATCTTTTTTTCTCCTACTTTTTAATTTATCTTTAATTTATTTTTGTGTATCATGTAAAGGATTCCATTTTATTTTCTCAAGAACCATTTGTTGACTACTTCATCTTTTGTCTCAAAGTTTTATAAAGCCATTTCAACAAATTTTTATGAATGCATCTGTCTATCTCTGGCTTGTCTATTGTTTTTCACTCTCTATTTTTTGTCAATCAGTGTCAAAAGCATACTGTCATAATATATACAGGTGTTCCTTTGCAAATTGTTGTAGCCAGTATTTTTCTGCATCTTTTTGAGATATAATTTATGTATTAAAATCTCCATCTATTTAAAGTGTATAATTTAATATATTTTTAGTATATTCACAGGGTTATACAACTATCACTGCAGGTTAAGTTAAGAACATTTTAACTACCTGGTAATGAATAAAATTGTGTTTCCCAGCATCAGTCAGTTTCTAGTCCCCGTCATCTACAAAGCCATAAATAAACACTAATCTACTTTTGGCATCTGTAGGTATGCCTGTGCTAGGTATTTCATGTAAGCAGTGTCATGTAATATGTGTGTTTGGTGACTGGCTTCTTCCATTCAGCATAATGTTTTCAAGATTCATCCATCCATATTGTAACATACGTCAATTCTTCATTGTTATTATTACAGTCAAGCAAGTTCATTATACAGACATATATATATATATATATATATATATATATAAAAATCATTTATCAGATTGATGAATATGTGGGTTTTCTTCATTTGGGAGCTATTCTGTACAATACTGCTTTCTTAACTAATCTTGATCTTTTATTAATATAAAATTAAGAAACTATCAATTTCCATTTGAAACTATCAATTTCCAAAACATTCTGGAAAATTAAATTTCTATTGAAAGATCATTTATAAGATTTATAAGACTATTCCTAAGGACTTTCATTTTATGGCTGATTTATATGTATGACTCATAACATATGTTGTATAAATTGATAAAAATATATCTTAAAAATCTGCTAAACATTGTATTCTATATCTGCCTTTAGAATCTCTAAGTTTATGAGAAATCTTGTTGTATTCAATTAATGACAGGTTTGTTTCTTCCAAAATGTTCTTGTTTTAATTTATTTGTTATTTCTGTTGATTTAGAGCCTCCAATTCTAGACTGGTATACACAGTATTAATATATTTGACTCATTTCTAAAATGAAAATAAAAATTTCTAATGTTCTACCATTAGGCATGATATTTGATTGGTAATCATCTTATAAAAGAATTTTCATAATATTCCTAGTTTTCTAAGAGTTTTAAAACAAACAGGTGTTAAAATAGACCAAACACATTTTTATAATTATTCAGGAAATTTTATGAGTTTTCACTTTAACTCATAATTCAGTAAAAAAAATTAACAGATTTTATAAATTACATAATTATTTCATTTCTAGGAACTTGACTTCATTTGATATTATTTTACACATTACTAGATTTTGTTTGCTAATAGTTTAGGAGTCTTTGTACCTATATTCATGAGTAAAAGTAGTCTGTAATTGCACTCCTTAACTGGTTTGCTATAAAAATTATAATGACTTTAGAATAGATTTTGTCAGAATTCCCTTTTCTAGTTGTGTTATGGTGATCTAGGTCAAGTAATATTGATATTATCTAATATTCAAAGTGAGCTTTCCTGGTGGCTCAGATGGTAAAGAATCTGCCTACAATGTAGGAGACCTGGGTTTGATCCCTGTGTCAGGAAAATCCCCTGGAGAAGGGAATGGCAATCCCATTCCAGTATTCTTGCCTGGAGTATCCCATGGACAGAGGAGCCTGGTAAGCTACAGTTTATGGGGTCGCAAAGAGTCGGACACGACTGAGTGACTAGCACTTTCACTTTCAGTTTCAATATGTAAAGCACCTTGGTAAAATAGAGTTACTTAGGGGATAATTTATTATCTTTAATATTTTTAGGTTTATTCATATTGTTTATTTCTCTTTGAGCAAATTTTTGTTACTACATATTTTTAGTTAAGTGTTCTAAGAGTTTTCAAACGTATTGGTACATTTTTAAAAATTACGTATGTATTTTTTAATGTCCAGCAAAGTTAAGCATATGTCTTCTTTTTATATGTTAATACTATTTGCATTTGTGCTTATGTGTGCACATTCTGTTTCTTTGTCTCTAACTAACTCTATTGTTCTTCTATTGATTGTGTCAGAAGTTTGCCATTTTATTAATCTTTAAAAAAAATGTACGAACCTTTGGCTTTGTTTGCCATCTCCATTTTATAATTATTTTCTGAAAGTTAAGAGTTATTATGCAAGAAATTATCAAGAAAAGGCTCCTGAAACAGTCCTTATCTGATTAATGGAATAAACAAAAAACAATATTTTATCCCAGGAAGGATTACATAAATACAAACACCAAAGATTTAAATTGTACTATGATGAATTCCATTATAACTACAGTCCATTTCCCTTTATTGCCTTCAAATGTATAATGACAAAGAACTACAACTTGACAAGTTGTAACATCTATAGCCTGGGATAAGTATAGTGGAATATATCAGTATAGCATCAGACATTTGGACTATAACTACTGATATGGCAAAATCATTTCTTTTCCAATCATCATTATCAAAGAATATTCAGTTCCATTCAGTTCTGTCACTCAATCATGTCTGACTCTTTGCAATCCTACGAACTGCAGCATGCCAGGCCTCCCTGTCCATCACCAACTCCCAGAATCCAGCCAAATCCATGTCCATTGTGTCTGTGATGCCATCCAACCATCTCATCCTCTGCTGTCCACTTCTCTCCTGCCTTCAGTCTTTCCCAGCATCAGGGTCTTTTCAAATGAGTCACATCTCCGCATCATGTGGCCAAAATATTGGAGTTTCAACTTCAGCATCAGTCCCTCCAATGAACGCCCTGGACTGATATTCTTTAGGATGGACGGGTTGGATCTCCTTGCAGTCCAAGGGGCTCTCAAGAGTCTTCTCCAACACCATAGTTCAAAAGCATCAATTCTTTAGCACTCAGCTTTCTTTATAGTCCAACTCTCACATCCATACGTGACTACTGGAAAAACCATAGCATTGACTAGATGGACCTTAGTTGGCAAAGTAACGTCTCTGCTTTTTAATATGCTATCTAGGTTGGTCATAACTTTCCTTCCAAGGAGAAAATGTCTTTTAATTTCCTTCCAAGGAGAAAATGTCTTTTAATTTTATGGCTGCAGTCGCCATCTGCAGTGATTTTGGAGCCCAGAAAAATAAAGTCAACCACTGTTTCCACTATTTTCCCATCTATTTGCCATGAAATGATGGGACGAGATGCCATGATCTTAGTTTTCTGAATGTTGAGCTTTAAGCCAACTTTTTTACTCTCTTCTTTCACTTTCACCAAGAAGCTCTTTAGTTCTTCTTTACAACAGAAATTTGTATTGAAAGTGTAAAAGATGACAGCACACACTTTGTCTTGCCCTGGGCAATGCCAACTCTTCTTCATGTCACAGTATTGTTGACAGATACATGAAAGACAGTTGATTATTGAAGGTATCAAAATCAATAATAAAATATTAAATCTCCATAATAGTAACTAAAATTAGAAATTATATTATTTTTTAATCCATCCTACTTGTAACAATTTAGACAGATCATGGACCTGCTGATAATATTGTTCCTCTCATCCATTGCTTGTGGAAATGCCAACTACCACAATATCTTGGGTATTATCTCACAGTATGTGAAAAGTTAAAATAAAATAATAATAATGACAAACTTTGATATGGCAATCCTAAATGTCACATGCTATATATAAGCATATATTTTGAGTAAGTTTGTTGCAAAAACTGAGTATTAAAACCAAACAACAAATTGTAAAAGTCTTTTGAATATTGAATTTTATAATGTCTTTTTGTTAACAAGGTTTAGACCTATCAATAACTATTACCTTGTAAAATTTCCACTGGTATATTATTAGAGAAAACAATGAAGCAATGATATTATTTAATAATGTGACTCTTTATTAGCAAAATAAAAGCTAACAACAAACAGAACTCTTCATGTTTAAACAGTTGTATCAGTTTACACAAAAATGTCAAAGGTTATACTCAAAATTGTTAATTGTTAGTTTGAAAAAGGAGTAGAATTATTGGAAATGTTTATCCATCTATGTGCCTGAAAGTTCTATTTAGAAAGTTTATTTTATTTAAAATTTAATATAGACAGATTTACAAATTTTACAATACATAATATGTAGTCAGACAGTGTAAACCAAGTCCAGATTGACTAACTCGTAGTTCACTGCCATTTTCCTAGATATTCATTTTATCCATCCAAAGATATTAATATATATAATTAAATATTAAGAATTTCTATCTCAAAGAGAATATTTCATGACTATGCTTTTCAATATATTTGTAACTCTTATAAAATAAAAAAGGCTAGCACTCAATATGCCAGCAAATTTGAAAAACTCAACAGTGGCCACAGAAGTGGAAAATTATTCCTTCCAATTGCAAAAAAAGGCAATGCCAAAGAATGTTAAAACTACCGCACAATTGCATTCACACGCAAGCAAAGTAATGCTCAAAATTCTCCAAGCTAGGCAGTCACAGTACGTGAACTGAGAACTTTCAGATGTTTGAGTTAGATTTAGAAAAGGCAGAAGAACAAGAGATCAAATTGCCAACATCCGAGGGATCATAAAAAAGCAAGAGAATTAAAGGATAACATCTTCTGCTTCATTGATTACACTAAAGCCTTTGACTGTGTAGATCACAACAAACTGTGAAAATATCTTCAAGAGATGGGAGTACCAGACCACCTTACTTGCCTCCTGAAAAGTCTGTATACAGATCAAGAATCAATGCTTAGAACCAGACATGGAATGACAAACTGGTTCAAAATTGGGAAAGCAGTACATCAGGGCTGTATAATGTCATCCTGCTTATTTAATTTATATGCAGATCACATCATGGGAAATGCTGGGCTGGATGAAGCACAAGCTGGAATCAAGATTGCCAGGACAAATGCCAATAAGCTCAAATATGTAGGTGACATCACCCTTATGCCAGAAAGTGAAGAGGAACTAAAAAGCCTCTTGAAGAAAGCAAAAGAGGAGAGTGAAAAAGCTGGCTTAAAGCTCAGCATTCATAAAACTAAAATCATGGCATCTGGTCCCATCACGGCATAGCAATTAAATGGGGAAACTATGGAAACAGAGAGATATTTTATTTATTTATTTATTTTGGCCTCCCAAATCACTGCAGATGGTGACTGCAGCCATGAAATTAAAAATGTTTGCTCCTTGTGGGGAGAGAGGGGGAAAAAAGCTATGACCAACCCAGACAACATATTAAAAAGCAGAGATATTACTTTCCCAAAAAGGTCCATCTAGTCACAGCTATGGTTTACTCCAGTAGTCAAATATGGATGTGAGAATTGGATCATAAAGAAAGCTGAGCCCCAAAGGATAGATGGTTTTGAACTGTGGTGTTGGAGAATACTTTGCAAGTCCTTAGACTGAAAGGAGCTCAAACCAGTCTATCCTAAAGGAAATTAATCCTGAATATTCATTAAAAGGACTGATGCTGAAGCTGAAATTCCAATACTTTGATCACCTGATGTGAAGAAGTGACTCTTTAGAAAAGACCCTGATGATGGGAAAGATTGATGAGACAGTTGGATGGCATCAATAACTCTATGGACATGAATTTGAGTAAGCTCCAGGAATTCATGATGGACAGGAATGCCTGGTGTGCTGCAGTCCCTGGAGTCACAAAGAATCAGACACGACTGAAACACTGAACAACAAGTGTTTATCTGACCATCAATGTATTCCTTCATCCATGTAGTGATTAATTTATCATAAACTCTAGAAAATAAAAGCTATGTAGGACAACAACAAGAAAAAAATATGAAGAATATGAGTAAGCAGGAAAAATCTCTGAGCACCCGAAAAGAATTTCTTAGTGCCCTTATTTTAAAATATGTATTTTATTTCTAATGGAATACTTAGAATCAGTTCAATGAACTGATTCATAAAGCTTAAATATTAATATTTGTTTCTTGGCATTGATATATTATATTAGATTTATGAAAAAAGATCATGGTTAAGACAGAACAGTGATGTCTAGCTGCAAAGCAAAGCTTACCTTGAACAATGCAGAGAAGACAAAAAGAAACTGACAAAACAAGAGCTTGAGGAGTCAACTAAATAATTCTGCTGTGACCAGTTGGTATATATATTTAGAAACATGAGCAAGGGTTAAGTGGAGCCAAGATGAATCTCAAGTTTCTGTTCTTAATCACTGGTCACAATACCTGCTCCAGCTAATACAGGACAGATATTGTATAGTTCCATAAATGAGGTTATTATACACATACACACACACAATGTGTAAAATTCAGAATGACTAAGTCACAAATAAAGTGGGATCTTTGCATACTTAAAATATTTTCCCCATGCTCTTTGGAGCAATGACTTCTACTTGTGTTAAGAGAGAATGCAACATTAAGAAGTGAATTCATGGTTACTGACGGCAGACACACAAAAATAAATCCATGAAAGGGACAATAAAATACCTTTAAAAGTAAATTTAAGAAACACAAAACATGCCAGGTTTAAAAATATTTACTGAATTACTTAAAAGTGCATTAAAAACATATTTATAGAAATTTGTAAAAATAAATGCATATGTACATAAATATATGATTATCTTACAAATGAATAAATGTTCAAAATCAGAAATGTTACACACCACAGTAGAATATTAAAATAACAGGACTCTACCATCATCCTAGAAAGTGCAAAAAAATATTTTGATAAAATAAGCAACCATTCAGCATTCAAAATTTTAGGAAATAAATCTTAAGACTTTTTTTAACTTGATCAAATGTCTATCTCAGAAATCTACCGAAATCATTGTATTAATCATGACACTTTAAAATGATTTCTTACAAGGGTGAGAACTTTATAGGAAATATTAGATAACTACTATGTAATAGAATAAATACTAGAATCACTACTATCATGGCCTCTATTCAACATTATTCAGAAGAAACTGATAAATGGAAGAAAAATTAAGGAAGAAAGGGCATGAGGGTGTAGAGAAAGAAGAAAGTAAAAACATTGAACAATTTATCAGTCATTGTTACTTGTTGGTAGGTAATGTTTGTCTTCCAAAAATTTCAAAAAAATATATAATGAAAATGATAAAGGATGACTGTTGGAAGTCCAACAAATAGAAATCATTCCCATCCTCATGGTAATGTGGTCCAGGGGTTCTTATGCCATCATGTATGTATTAAATTTTAAATTGAACTTCCATTTAGTTATGTAGGTATATTATTCAGAGATCTGATATATTTTATTTAGCAGTATATTTTATATACTGTCAAATATTTAGACATAGGATATATAAATTTAGACATAGACATGCAGACTTCCATTGTGCAATGCCATAAGACCCATGGTTGTTAGAGATTTGGCCATCAGCATATTTTACTGCATCAACTAATTCAAAAGAAAAAATATAAACAATATATTTTTAATACTTTTTGCAATCCATATGACAGATAAAAGGGTATATATTAATTACAAATAGAAGTCCTAAAATTCAAGAGAGAAAGATTAATTACACATAGAAAACCTGGCAGAATTTGGAAGCTGGCAAGTCAGAAATGAAAAAAAAAAAAAATCAAGTTATCAGCATCCAGTTAGACTTGGCAAGGAAACAGAAAATGATGATGGCTTTTATTTTTATCTCATATAGTGAAGAGGTGGATTTTATAATATTTTTCAAAATAAATCTGACAATATCTATTGAAATTTACAGGCAGATAGACTTTGACTCTGTTATCTCACTTGTGTAAATCTCTTTTAGAGAGTGGAAGTGAAACTTCCAAAGTTTCATTTTGTAAGTACAGTTTATGTACAAGAATGTTCTATACAGTATTATTTGCTCTGGCAAAAACAAAAGAAAACTTGGAAGCAATCTAAAATAGCTATTAATAGAAGAATGTATTTTGAGAATTTATTCAATGAAATAGTTATTTCAAATATTTTATATCTTCCTTAATTTATGTGGTGGAGGATTGAGAAAAAAAGTCAAGAAAGGGAGAAATGCACAAACACACCTTTCTTTTCATGTATATTTATGTTTTTAAGCTTCTACAAATAGAGAAAATGTGAAGGTATACAGATCAAGTTGTTTAATTTATCTTGGAAGTGGAAAGGGAGAATGGGGCTCCCATATAGTGGGGAGAAATAAAATCTGATACATTGCTTTTTAGAGAGTATTTTAAAAAGATGTTTTTCAGTTCAGTTCAGTAGCTCAGTCCTGTCTAACTCTTTGCAACCCCATGAACCACAGCAAGCCAGGCCTCCCAGTCCGTCATCAACTCCCAGAGTTTACCCAAACTCATGTCCATTGACTCAGTTATGCCATCTAACCATCTCATCTTCTGTCATCCCCTTCTTCTCCTGCCTTCAATCTTTCCCAGCATCAGGGTCTTTTCAAATGAATCAATCAGCTCTTCACATCAGGTGGCCAAAGTATTGGAGTTTTAGCTTCAACATCACCTTTTTTTTTTTTAAATTTATTTATTTTTTCAATTACAATACTGTATTTGTTTTGCCATACATTGACAAGAATCAGCCATAGGTGAACACAATCTCTCAAAGCCGAAGCCCCCTCCCACCTCCCACCCCACATCCTCTACTTGAATCATCCTGTGCATCAGCCCCATGCATCCTGCATCCTACATTGAACATAGATTGGCGCTTCGTTTCTTACAGGAAAATATACATGTTTCATTGCCATTCTCCCAAACCTTCCCACCCTTTCCCTCTCCCTCAGAGTCCAAAAGTCCACTCTATACCTCTGTGTCTCTTTGTTGTCTCACATATAGGGTCATCATTACTGTCTTCTAAATTCCATAGATATGTGTCAGTATACTGTATTGGTGTTTTTCTTTCTGGCTTACTTCACTCTGTATAATTGGTTCCAATTTCATCCATCTCATTAGAACTGAATCAAATTTATTCTTTTTAAGGGCTGAGTAGTATTCCATGGTGTATATGTACCACAGCTTTCTTATCCAATCATCTGCTGATGGACATCTAGGTTGCTTCCATGTCCTGGCTATTATAAACAGCGCTGCAATGAACATTGGGGTATCTTTTAATTTGCTTTTTAAGTTCTAAAGGGAATCAGTCCTGTATATTTGTTAGAAAGACTGATGCTGAAGCTTTAATACTTTGGCTACCCAGTGTGAAAAGCCAGCTCATTGGAAAAGACCTTGATGTTGGGAAGGATTGAAGGCAGAAGGAGAAGGGGACAACAGAGGATGAGATAGCTGGATGACATCAGAGACTTGGTAGACATGAATTTGAGCAAGCCCCAGGAGTTGGTGATGGACCTGGGAAGCCTCACGTGCTGCAGTCTATGGGGTAATCGACAGTCAGACATGACTGAGCACCTGAACTGAACTGAAATAGTTTCTTTTAGGATTGACTGGTTTGACCTCCTTGCAGTTCAAGAGACTCTCAAGAGTCTTCTCCAAAACTACAGTTCAAAAGCACCAATTCTTCGGCTCTCAGCTTTCTTTATAGTAGTCCAGCTCTCACATCCATACCTGACTACTGGAAAAACCATAGTTTTGACTAGATGGACATTTGTTGGCAAAGTAATGTCTCTGGTTTTTAGTATACTGTCTAGGTTTGTCATAGCTTTTCTTCCAAGAAGCAAGTGTCTTTTAATTTCATGACTGCAGTCACTATCTCAATGATTTTGGAGCTCAAGAAAATAAAGTTTCTTACTGTTTCCATTGTTTCCCCATTCATTGCCATGAAGTGAGAGGATTCTTTAAAAAAAGTCATAAATATCTGTATACATAGAGACCTCTGCTTCTAGGAATGGATCTAAATAAATAAATAAAAATTTTAAAGTTTTATGCATATAAAGATTGCTCATTGCAAGACAAGACACAATTAAAAAAATGGAAAACAGTAAAAATCCAGCCATTTAGGAAGAATCAATAACACTACAGTGGTGTCATCACCCAATGTCAATGTGAAACCATTATTTAAATCATTAAATAAGGTAAGATTATGAAGATATGGTGGGACTAATGGTAAAAAAACTGCCTGCCAATGCTCAGTTCAGTTCAGCCGCTCAGTTGTGTCTGACTCTTTGTGATCCCATGAAGCAGCACACCAGACCTCCCTGTCCATCACCAACTCCCAGAGTCCACCCAAACCCATGTCCATTGAGTTGGTGATGCCTTCCAACCATCTCATCCTCTGCCATCCCGTTCTCCTCTTGTCTTCAATCTTTCCCAGCATCAGGGTCTTTTTAAATGAGTCAGCTTTCACATCAGGTGGCCAAATGTAGGAGATGTAAAAGAAAAGAGTTTGATCTCTGGGTTGGAAAGATCCCCTGGAAGGGCATGGCAACCCACTCCAATATTCTGGAGTGGGTTTATTTATTTTATTTATTTATTTTAACTGGAGGATAACTACTTCAAAATGTTTATTTATTTTAACACTTTAAAGTGTTGTGGTAGTTTTTGCCACACATCAGTACAAATTGGCACTATTTACAATAGCTAAGACATGGAAGCAACCTAGATGACCATCCACAGATAATGGATAAGGAAGCTATGGTACATATACTCCAGTATTCTTGCCTGGAGAATTCTATGCACATTCTATGCACAGAGGAGACTGGTGGGCTATCATCCATAGGGTCTCAAAGAGTCAGATAACAATTGAAGTGACTTAGCACTTACACGTGAAGATATATATGTAAAATCCAAGTTTGATAAGACCTCAAATCCAAAATAGTTTGGAATTATGGTTTATATTGTAGTTAAAATAATGACAAATTTTTTAAAACTGTATTTTTGAATAGAAGAATATGTGAAAGAATGAAAATAGTTTCTTATCTTTTATTTTAAATTAAACATTTTAGAATCATTATCTAGCCAAATTTTTGATTGCCTTGTATCATACATTTTGTTGGAAATACAGTGGTGAAAATGGAATATATGGGTTCTGTCCTTATAGGGCTTATATATAGAGAGAATCTTGTGTCACACAAATAATTATTTATGTAATTATAAACTTGAAATTGGGATGCTGCTGCTGCTGCTGCTGTCACCTCAGTTGTGTCCGACTCTGTGTGGCCCCATAGACAGCAGCCCACCAGGCTGATAAATACTGTTAAATAGAGTGTAAACCTATGAAAGTGATGCCAGGGGTTAGAAGCACTGCCCAGAGGATGTGACAAACCAACCAAGTTGCCCAAGGGCTGGGTCGAAGCTAGGGGACATGGGTGAGAATACAATGGACACATTCCAGGCAGATTGTATTGGAAAGAGAAAGTGAGATGGATTGGGAGAGAGAGAGAATTACAGAGAATGTGATGTTAAATATCAATACAGCTGAGTCATCAAGCAAGTCTTCAATATGTTGTATTTTTTTCTGTTTAAGAAGGAAAGAATATTATAATATTATATCTTATTTGGAAAAAATTATCCCCTCCCCTCTAATTTGGTAACAGTCTCTCAGGAAAGGTAGAAAAGGTAAAATTCATTGGTTGGGAAAAGTTTAAATTTTGTTCTCTCTTTGATCTTTCAGTTATTTCTGTGTAACATCATATATTGAATAGGAAAAAAAAAATTAGTTTATGGGAACAGACCCACACATTTCATTTAGTCTGAAAGTAGATACAGAAACACATACATGCATATACAATGCACATACTTCATTCGTTCATTCTGAAAAATAAAATCCAAACAGCTTCAACTGCTTTAAGGCAAATGCTCCCCAAGGTGGAGACAACTACCTTTCTCTGCCTATAAACAGAAGTTCAGAAAATCCATCACTAAAATTATATTAAGCCTTCTCTAGATCAAACTGGTCCTTCCCATAGCAGTGTACAGATTCATAGAGGATAATAAATGCAAGCAACCAACTCAATGCTACATTACTTAAGAAATTATTCCATGGCAGCAATTACCACCAACAGACTCTGGAAATGGAAGAAATGGAGTCAGAGCTGCTTTAGAAGGACTGGAAGCTGCTTTGGAGTGAAAAGAAGACTGAATAGCATCTTTGGATCAATGGAGAATATTAGACAAGGGTTTACAGTACAGTCATATTGAAGGATCAAAATTCTGAGAAAAGAGTAGAGATTTTACAGTGAGAGCCTTTGAATTCTCTAGTTGATCAGTTGTTTAACATAGGAAATGTAGTAAATTGGAAAGGATTAGAAGTCTTACAGGGACCCTAACAAGGCAAGTTTCAAAAACTCTGTGCTATGCTGTGCTTAGTTTCTCAGTTGTGTCTGACTCTTTGTGATACCATGGACTACAGCCCACCAGACTCCTCTGTCCATGGGATTCTCCAGGCAAAAATACTGGAGTGGGTTGCCATGCCTTCCTCCAGGGGATCTTCCCAAACGAGGGACTGAACCCAGTTATCCCACATTGCAGTGTTCAAAACTTTTAAGAGCATCAAATGTCCTTACTGGGAAAATGGAGATATATTATCTTACAGGGTTCTAGCAATCACTGCTGGTGCCCTGCTCATAATTCTTCAGGCTTTTTTTTTTTTCCAGGTTACCTGCATATACATGTACACAGCTTCTTCAGCATCTCAGTATGGTGTTCTTTGGCCAGGGGACTATGTTTGGGTCATACACAGGGCAGGGCACTATTGTCTAATAGTCAGCTCCCAGGAGCAAACCTCAACAAACGAAGAAAGGAATTTGATGAATATGGTGAAAAATGACCCTACATTCCTTGTTCTTTATTGGATAAATTGAGGGTTTAGAGCACACAGCTTTTCACAAAGTCCCTAATAGAATCAGACCCTGATTATCCACTGTGGTGACTTGCTGGCTTTTATAATCTCCCTGCTTGACTTCCTCATATTCTCATAATGCTTTCTGGATCATTTTGTATTGAACCGCGTTCACTCAAATCCTTATTCAGTCTTTTTTTTCTTTTATGGGTGGGTGGGGAACTCAAACTGACTTTTTAAAAATTAAATATTACATAATCTATTTGGAGCTTAAAATGTTGATCCATGGCTGATGCACAGTGTCTTGAAATTTCCTAAGAACAGGTCCATAGCCTCTGCCTGTTAGTCATGGAGCAGCATTTCAAGCTCCACATATATTATGCAATATTTCATTGCTTATTGCTACATTCTCTGCATCATGGTATCTTAGAACTCATAGAGACTGTAGCAATAAACAAAGAAAGAAAACAGATTACCCTCTGCTATTCAATCCTCCTTTTTCATAATAATAGATCTTCCAAATGTTGCTGAAAATAACATACTACATTTTCCAACTTCAATGTAGCTTGGTGTGACATGTGATTACTGGTAAGACATGTGGGCACTTGATAGATAGCTTCTACTGTTCTTGAATGAAGACAGGTGAGCTTTCCCTCTTTTATTCCTCTGCTCTCTTAGAGGACTAGAGAAACAATGATGAGTCGTCCTGGACCATAGGATTAAGGAAATTTCAGATGCTGAAGTCACATAATGGTAGGAGTCTGGCTCACTGACACTGTTGAACCACCACACCAGTCTTGGACTGCTATGCCTAATTGTTAAGTCTTAGCTGTTTTGAGTATTCGTCACAATAGCTTAACTCATAACCCAGCTAAATTCGTCAAAAGCATACATTTAGGAAGCTATCATCTATGAGAACACCTAACATCTTGAAGAGATGCGATGAACCACATGAAAGAACAAAATGTTGATGATACATGTTTTATTAATTTCTCTCATAAATTATGAAATATGGACATTGGCATTTTTGCCTACAAAGACTTGTCTTAAGACTAAGGAGCCCAGGGTTTCAAATGAAGTCATGATTAAAACCCAAATTTTTATAGAATTTTTTTCATGCTTACATTGCAAATTATACATTTTCAAGCTCAAAATAGTTAGTCTATACTGTGGGAATAGGACCATGAAGAAGACTGAATGCCAAAGAATTTATGCTTTTGAATTGTGTTGCTGAAGACTCTTGAGAGTCCCTTGGACTGCAAGGAGATCAAACCAGTCAATTCTAAAAAAAAAATCATGTTGATGTACAGCAAAACCAATACAATATTGTAAAGTAATTAACCTCCAATTAAAATAAATAAATAAATTAATTAAACCTTAATATTGATTGGAAGGGCTGATGCTGAAGCTGAAGCTGCAGTATTTAAGGCCCCTGATGCAAAGAGCTGACTTATTGGAAAAGACCCTGATGCTGGGAAAGATGGAAGGCTAAAGGTGAAGGGAGAAGCAGAGGATGAGATGGTTAGAGAGAATCACCAACTCAATGTACATAAATTTGAGCAAACTCCGGGAGATATTGGAGGAGAGAGGAGCCTGGGGTGTTGCAGTCCACGGGGTTGTGAGAGACAACTTACAGACTGAACAACAGCAACAACAAACTCTATTCTTAATAATATTGTAGACCTTCTATCTCACACACACACACACAAAAGCAAAGACTAAAATCAAAACTAGGTTCTGTTTATATTTTTAAAAATGTTTGAGATAACAGGAATCTCTACAGACTTTCAGATTAACAGATCAAAGCTATTGATACTATTCTAGATTTTAACATGTCGGAGATATATGGGTTCATTTTATTTTCATACGTCTTACCTTAGGTATACATTATACGTATAATTCAGAATATATTAAATATCAAAAAATA
Organism: Nanger dama; assembly: GCA_917880005.1. NCBI lineage: Eukaryota > Metazoa > Chordata > Mammalia > Artiodactyla > Bovidae > Nanger > Nanger dama. Next base: position 59,924,410 of record CAKJTW010000004.1, on the reverse strand, counting down.
TCTTTAAAATCCATTTAGTGAGATCCTATGGCATCAAACGTGCATGAGGATGCTGAAATGGACTCAGCAGAGACTCCAGAGATTTATATACTCCAGTTCTATTTTTTAACATTAATTAAAAATAATTTCTTGCTAAAGCATGATAACCATCATCTAAGCCATCAACAAGCCATAATCTTTTTGTTGGTAAGTCTTACCTCAGTGTTGATGACTGTTGACTGGTGGGCACACCGCAGGTCTAATGTAGATGTGACCTAGAAAAGAATATAATTTCTCTTTGTTCCTGTTGTTTACTTGCTCAGTTGCATCTGAATCTTTTGTGACCCCATGGACTGTAGCCTTCCAGACTCCTCTGTCCATGGGATTTTCTGGGCAAGATTACTGGAATCTTGCCCAGAATTCCTCCTCCACTAATTCTTTCCAAACCTGGGATCAAATCCATGTGTCCACATCTCCTGCACTGCAGGAGGATTCTTTGCCACTGAGCCACTGAAGAAGCTCAATTTCCCTTTATCTCAGTTTAGTTGTCTGTAAAATGAAATAATACTACTTACTTACTGAGAGGACACAATGTATGCATGTCTTAAGAATTCCCTGGTGGTTCAGAGGTTAGGACTCAAAACTTCCACCTCTGTGGCCTGAGTTCAATCTCTGGTCTGGGAACTAAGATTCTGAAATCTGGCCAAAAAAGTTGCATGCTTTAACATATAAATTTGAAGAGGCTATGATTGTTTTTGTTGTTGCTCTAAAAATGTGCTTTTCCCAGCTGTGTTGCATCTGTTGGTGTACTGTTTTTCCATGGGCTGTCATAATGAAGGTACTGGTTAGAAATAACAGCTAAAATGACAGAGAAAAATGCCACAAAACTGCAGTTTCTATCTTTTAAGAAAAAGGGATACTTTTAAAGAAAATTAATTGGGGTACAGTTGATTTACAATCTTATGTTAGTTTCAACTGTACAGAAAAGTGAGTCAGTTTTATATATACATATATCCATTCCTTTTCAGATTCTTTTCCCATATGGATCATTATAGAGCATTAAGTAGAGTTCCCTGTACTATTCAGTAGGTTCTTATCAGTAATCTATTTTGAGGTTTTCCAAAGTTAATCAATGATATCTGGACTCTTAAACACTTGAGCTATCAGAACACATATACAGATATGTACAATATAAAGCAAGAGGGATGTTCTTGGTCGTCTCAATAATTTCATCCTCTAGCAGAGTGCCTAATATACTTTTCTTCTTTTGCCTTAGTGTTAAAAAAATATATATATATATCTGTGATGCGTCTACAGTATGACTGGTAACTTGCTAGGCATTTAGCAGACACACAGACATGGTATTGAATAAACAAATGAATAAACACTCAGTGTATGATAAAGCCAGTATTGGTCATTAAAACTCTTCAACTTAGTTCAACTTAGGGAGATTTTGTTAATTTTATATTTGAAGACAGAAATTTTATAATGTAAAGTGTTAGAGGATATGATTTGAAATATATTTTACAGTGTGCCACTTCTAATGGTAAACTTTTCTATTATCACAGAATCTGTAGCAAATAAGTTAAAACTGAAATCTGGAAAAAATCACAGTTTAACACCTAGAAACCATCACTGTTAATATTTAAAGTATTTTCTTATATGTGCATTGTGATTTCATGGTTATCAACATAATATATAAGTAATATTTTTGCCCTTGTTTCAATATCTCATGACTTTTTGGAAAGCATATTTTCTGTTAAATGAAGGAAAATACTTTTAATCATGGTAAAATGTACTAGGGTTTTAAAATTGGTGGACAAATATATAGTGCACTTTTTATATACCTAATAAGTTTTGAACATTCATAATAGAATGGATTTCCGTTTTTCCTACCTTAGTTTCATGACTACTTTATATCTGGGAATGGACTGATTCAGAAAGTTCCTGTTAGCCAGCAGATTTCACGATGTCTAGGGATGTTGGTGTCTGTCAGAGCACATTGATAAACAGAAGTTTTTCTCAACACCCAGTGGTTATGTGAACTTAGGCACATTTGGGAAATCCCCTTTGGCAGTAAGGATGTCTAACCTTGATTTAAAACTTCATTATGCCAAATATACATAGATAAACATTAATGAAGACAAAAATGGAAACAATATTGAAACTAATTTTATTGTTTTCTAGGGTAGGAATAAGAGCATAGTGGAAGCAAAAAAAAAATACAACAGTAAGAACTCATCGGACAGCATGACAGTTTACAAATAAAGAGGAAAAAGTGTAGTATAACACTTATCTAATAAAAAGACAGGCTAATTTTTTTTATGTACTTTCTTCATTTTTGAACAATTACTTTGGGGTTCTATTCTCTTTCCCTAACTATTCTCTTAGTCTCTGTTATATTCAAAATGTGGAATATTAAAAAAAAAGAAAAAAAGCCACAATTCACACAATACACCAAACTAATATTATTTCCAGGGTGAATTGAATTGGAAAAATCTTACTGTCTTAAGAAAACTTTGTATCTCATAAAGCCTTTATGTGCTTTGGAGGAACATGCCTTTGCCCTAAGGAGATGCTGATACATTGCTGTGAATATCTAGAAAGAAAGGAAGAAGAATAAAGAAGAAAACAACCTTTCTACAAAGGACAAAGGCCTAGAAATTTTCGTTCCATCATTTCCCCATTATTTCTGGCTTGATCAACCATTTCTCCCCAAGCAAATCCTCTGCTTTTCCAGTGTCTCTGCACATGCAAATTACAACCTGCTTTTTAATTAGACCAAGCCCACACTCACCACCTGATGATACTGGGTGAAAATAGAAATTGCATTAAGCAGCTTCAGTGAGATTTTATATGCACTGTAATGACCTTTCAATATAAATTCTTAGCAAGGAAAGAAGCACTTATATTTTTCATATTCTATAGGAAGTTGTTCTTGGTTATAAGATGTCACTTGCAATCTGTAGTGACATTTGACTAGGGGTGTAAAAATGTCATATTTTATCGTTGACAGATCCAGTCTGTTCTCTCTCTTTCATGGGATAAGGAGCTTTCTCATGCATATATATGACAGCTCAAGATGTTCAGTTGGCTTTCCTTTCTTTCAGTTATTAAATATTCAGAATGTTCATTATGCACCAGAGCCTGAATAATAAAAGATTAGTGGGAAACCTTTCTGGGAGCTTTTATTGTTATTATTAATATTAATCATGTATGCTGCATTCATTTTTTTTTTCCTTTGCAAACTCAAATGTCAATAGACTAAGCAAACTTTTCTGCCACTACCCAGTAAGTAAGGACAAACAGCTTCAGAGAGAAAACTAGAATTTTGTAATATCAGTTTTAAAACAATAAGAGAGGAATAAGAGCTCAATTTAATAATTTCTACTTCTGATGAGAACAATTTGGAGGGTGAAAAAGTGAAATTTCAAGAAAATACAAAAAACAAATCCCAAAGTGGAACTTCCCTGGAAATCCAGTGGTTAAAATTCTGCATTTCCACTGTAGGGGGCACAGATTTTAACCTGTTAGGGGAAATAAGATCTCACACTGTTGTTGTTTAGTTGTTAAGCTGTGCCTAACTCTTCTGCAACTGCCTGGACTTTATCTTTCCAAGCCCCTCTGTCCATGGGATTTCCCAGGCAGGAATACTGGAGTGGGTGGCCATTCCTTCTCCAGGGGATCTTCCTGAACCAGGGATCAACCCTGTAGCTCCTGCATTGGAGGTGGATTCTTTGCCACTCATGTGGCTAAAAACTACAACATATCAACTTAAAACAATTTTTAAAATTTCCAAAGTAACACAGGTTGCAAGTGGAAGGATAGAGCTTAACCCCAAGACATCTACAGTTTTATCGAAATTTAACTGATCTATAATCCTAGCCCCCTCTGTTCTGAAGTTCATGTACCGCCCACTACTTCACACTACCTTGAAAGGATTAAATAAATGCCATTTCTGTGGCAGTAGCTCAATTGCTGTTGAGTTCTGAAATACTAGGAATTTCATTCAAGCTTTTTGTGACTCAGGATCCAAGCCATGGGAATAGCACATAAATTGAAAATGGTAACTAATCTCCTTTATATAGAATTAAAATATTATCTCAAGTATAGTGCATTTTTCACATGATCAGTGCTCTCATTTATGTTTTTGCTGCAAATTTGTTCCTTGCTGGTAAAGTGAAAATGAAAATGCTAGCTACAGAGTCGTGTCCAACTCTTTTGCAGCTTCATGGACTGTAGGTAGCCTGCCAAGCTCCTCTGTCCATCAGATTCTCCAGGCAAAAATACTGGAATGGGCAGCCATTTCCTTTCCTAGAGAATCTTCCCAACCTAGGATGCAACCCAGGTCTTCCTTGTTGTAGGTGGATTCTTTACCATCTGAACCACCAGGAAAACCTGTTCCACACTGGTATGAGTACATAAATGAAAGTTTCAAGTTAATTGTCACACTTCTTTTTGAGTCACATGCTGGTGGGGTAGCCAAACATCATGCAGTAATCAAAACCTCCCAGAAGGGATCACAAAGAGCCTTTTAGATCGAGACCCTTTTTCCTCTGCCCTCTGCTCTTTCTACACAATTATGCAACCACGGTGAACTTTCCAGTTTACAGTGTCCTTTATTTGGTCATGTGAGGCCTTTGCTCATCCTGTGTCATCCTTTGGAGCATTCTTCTTATGACTCTGCATGAAGAATTTGCCCTCTTTTTCTCATTCATACTTTAGTTCATAGCTTAGATTTCAACTTCTTGGAGAAAGCACCTCTGTTGTCTCCCAAAGAAGCTTTGTGACCCTCCTGAGAACTATCATCACCTTGTTCTGTAAGTAGCTATTAGTTTCTTAAGCTACTCAAAATGGAAATTTTATATATTTATTATATTGTCCCAAGGATCAAATAGATTCTCCAGTGCTTATGAGAATGTAGTCAATAGTTTTGGGAAAAAAAAGTTAAATTCATACATAATGAAGTTGTTAGTAAAGTAGTTTATAAATAACAACAATTTAATAAAAGTAAGTAAATTGCAAATTAAATACAACCAATAACAAAGGTAATAATACTAGTAAAATATGTTTCTAGGTGCTGATGGAAAAAAGTGCACAACTTCAAAGTTGAGAGTTACGTTGATATTATATTTGGTAGATTTTCTGTGAACTTCAACCCCAGAACACAGGACTCTCAGATTTCCCTGAGAGACCACTTCAAAGAGGTAAGCAAAGAGCCAGGATATACAGAACTTTGTAGGAGTGGGTTGCTATTTCCTATAGGAAGATACAGAAGTTTGGGATTATTGAAATCATTCCTTTTACATGCACTTCAGCTATCTGGGACCATTATCTGTTTGTTTGTTTTATTCATACTGCATATTTGAAAAAAAGTTTTTTTATTTTGTATTGGTGTATAGCCAATTAAAAATGTTGTGATAGTTTAGGAAATAGCAAAGGGACTCAGCCATATGTATACATGTATCCATTCTCCCCTAAACTCCCCTCTCATTCAGGCTGTCACGTAACCCTGCTATACAGTAGGCCTTTGTGGATTATTTATTTTAAATATAGTTAGTGTGTACATGTCCATCTTCAACTCCCTAACTATCCCCCTCTCCCTTCCTCTTGGCAATCATAAGTTCATTCTGTAAGTCTGTGAGTCTCTTCTGTTTTGTAAGTTTATTTGTATTATTTCTTTTAGATTCCACATATAAGGCATGCCATACAATATTTCTCCATCTCTGACTTACTTTCCATTCTGCATCTCCTCAGGGTGGAACCTTGGAAGTGGCTACAGTAGCTGAGAGTTTAATGGCTGCAACATCCTTTGTTTACTGATGTGGCAGGTGGCATTTCCCTAGTGTTCAGACAATAAAGAATTCAACTGCAATGTGGAAAGCCTGGGTTCAGTCCCTGAGTTGGGATGATCCCCTGGAGGTGGGCACTCCAGATGATACCCTAGCAGCCCACTCCAGTATTCTTGCCTGGAGAATCCCTATGGACAGAGGAGCCTGACAGGCTATATAGCCCATGGGGTCTCAAAGTCAGACATGACTGAACGAGTAAGTACAATTCATCGTCCACATAAGTGTCTCCCCTATTTTTTGTAGTGCAGTGTGATAGAAAAAGCAATGTCTTTAGAACAGTACAGAGGCATTAACATTCACTAGTTTGTGACCTATCTTATGTAACTAACAGTGTCTGCCTCCTGATCTAACAAATGGAAATGACAACATCTATCTGATCAAATTAATGGAAAGATGGAATAGAATAATAATAATAATAGAATAATAATATAGAAATATATATATATATATACACATTTCCTGAGAATGCTTTGTACATACTATTTATGATCCATGTCTTTATCCTGTCTCTTAAATGTTGACATACTTCAAGTTCAAACCACAGGTCAGCTTCCCCTCTCAATATGCATACTGACCTTGGATAATTTTATTCTGCAGTGACCATCACTGTGGCCATGAAGCCCAGATCCATTTCTGAATTTCATAACTGCATACCTTTCCTTGAATGTTCCAAATGAACTTTAAATGTTTCAGGTTAGGATAACTTAGAGGCGAAGAGTCTCTTTATCATGCTCAGTGTAAGTATGTATATATGCTCTGCAAGAATGTTAATATACTTATTCATAGAGTGTTGTTCACAACTCTGATGGATGTGTGTTGTAATGAATAACACAGGAATTATGTGTTTGTGATAAGAATTTTGAAAGGGCATCGTGAACTTTAGACTTTTGTATTCAATTGTTGTAGGGATTATATTGAGTTAGTACACATATGGTAATTAAAACTTTGACTAGCACATTATGAGGAGTGAATCATTTTGGCTTTTGTTGTGATATCCTAAACTGAGCTAACTTTACACATCCCCAAACTGCTTATTTGTCTTATATTCCCTGGCTCAGAATTTAACAAAGCAATTACAATATTTAATTTCCTCTATCAAGACACCTAAGTATAAGTTCAGGTCACATAGCAATTGTATTCTTCAAATATATATTTAAGCAAAAATTTAGTGCACAAATATGTTAAAAAAAAAAGTTAAAAATGTGTTTCTCCCATCCTAGATAACTAGTCTCACTTTGCAGAATTACACTTGGCAGTCTCTAGAATATTATTCTATAGGTTGTCATACGCACAATGAACATGAATTTTCTTTTATTCCATACAAACCCACAGAAAATGAATGTAAATATCTCTTTCATTTTACTCAAGGCAGGAGTATTTCTTCTTACAATTAAAATATTAACATTTCTCCTTTTAGTATATGCAAGCTCCTCAGCCTTTCTCTATCTGTCTGTGGATACTACATTGTATAGAATCCCACATTTCCTTAGCTTACCTCTACTTCTGGGCAATTTTACACACTCTTTCTTTGGGAGAAACCCAAGTAAGATGGTAGGTGCTGGAGAGAGGGTATCAGAGGGCAAACAGACTGAAACCACAATCACAGGCAACTAGCCAACCTGATCACATGGAACACAACTTGTCTAACTCAATGAAACTAAGCCATGTCATGTAGGGCCACCCAAGACAGCTGGGTCATGGGGGAGAGGTCTGACAGAATATGATCTGCTGGAGAAGGCAATGGCAAACCATTTTAGTATTCTTGCCTTGAGAACCCCATGCACAGTATGAAAAGGCAAAAAATAGGACACTGAAAGATAAACTCCCCAGGTTAGTAGGTGCCCAATATGCTGCTGGAGATCAGTGGAGAAATAATTCCAGGAAGAATGAAGGGATAAAACCAAAGCAAAAACAACACACAGTTGTGGATGTGACTGGTAATGGAAACAAGGTCAGATGGTGTAAGGAGCAATATGACATAGGAACCTGGAATGTTAGGCTCATGAATCAAGGCAAATTGGAAGTGGTCAAAAGGAGATGGTAAGAGTGACTGTTGACATTCTAGGAATCAGCAAACTAAAATGGACTGGAATGGGTGAATTTAACTCATAACCATTATATCTACTATTATGGGCACAGATTCCTTAGAAGAAATAGAGTAGCCATCATAGTCAACAAAACAGTCGAAAATGCAGTACTTGGATGCAATCTAAAAGACAACAGAATGATCTCTATTCATTTCTAAGGCAAACTATTTATTATCATGGTAATCCAAGTCTATGCCCCAACCCATACTGCTGAAGAAGCTGAAGCTGAACAGTTCTATGAAGACCTACAAGAGCTTTTAGAACTAACACCCAAAAAAGATGTATCTTTAATTATAGGGGCCTGGAATGCAAAAGTAGGAAGTCAAGAAATATCTGGGGTAACAGTCAAATTAAATTTCTATTTCATACACACCCACAAAAATGAATGTAAATATCTCTTTCATTTTTACTCAAGGCAGGGAGCATTTCTTTTTACAATTAAAATATTAACATTTCTCCTTTTAGTACATGCAAGCTCCTCAGCCTTTCTCTGTCTGTCTGTGGAAAATGCATTGTATAGAATCCCACATTTCCGTAGCTCACCTCTACTTCTGGGCAATTAGGTTGTTTTACACACTCTTTCCTTGGGAGAAACCCAAGTAAGATGGTAGGCTGAAGCAGGGGAAAGGCTAATAGAGTTTTGCCACAAGAACGTACTGTCATAGCAAACACCTTCCTCTAACAATGCAAGAGAAGACTCTACACATGGACATCACCAGATGGTCAACACTGAAATCAGATTGATTATATTCTTTGTGGCCACAGATGGAGAAGCTCACTAAAGTCAGGAAAAACAGGATTGGGAGCTGACTGTGGCTCACATCATGAACTCCTTGTTGCCAAATACAGACTGAAACTGAATAAAGTGGGGAAAACCACTAGCCCATTCAAGCATGACCTCAATCAAATGCCTAACAATCATACAGTGGAAGTTAGAAATAGATTTAAGGGACTAGATCTGATAGATAGAGTGCCAAATGAACTGTGGATGGAGGTTTGTGACATTGCACAGTAGGTAGTGTTCAAGATCAGACCCAAGAAAAAGAAATGTAAAAAAGCAAAATGGCTATCTGAGGAGGCCTTACAAATATCTATGAGAAGAAGAGAAGCAAAAAGCAAAGGATAAAAAAAAAGATATACCATTTGAATGCAGGGTTCCAAAGTATAGCAAGGAGAGATAAGAAAGCCTTCCTTATTGATCAATGCAAAGAAATAGAGGAAAACAACAGAATGGGAAAGACTAGAGATCTCTTCAAGAAAATTAGAGATACCAAGGGAATATTTCATGCAAAGATGGGCTCAATAAAAGACAGAAATGGTATGGACCTAACAGGAGCAGAAGATATTAAGAAGTGGCAAGAATACACAGGAGAACTGTACAAAAATCATCTTCACGGCCCAGATGGTCATAATGATGTTATCACTCACCTGGAGCCAGACATCCTGGAATGTCAAGCCAAGTGGGCCTTAGGAAGCATCACTAAGAACAAAGCTAGTGGAGGTGATGGAATTCCAGTTGAGCTATTTCAAATCCTAAAAGATGATGCTGTGAAAGTGATGCCCTCCATACGTCAGCAAATTTGCAAAACTCAGCAGTAGCCACAGGACTGGTAAAGGTCAGTTTTAATTTCAGTCCCAAAGAAAGGCAATGCCAAAGAACTCAAACTACTGCACAATTGCACTTATCTCACATGCTGGTAAAGTAATGCTCAAAATTCTCCAAGCAAAGCTTCAACGATACATGAAGCATGAACTTTCAGATGTTCAAGCTGGATCTAGAAAAAGCAGTGGAACCAGAGACCAAATTGCCTTTATCTGCTGGATCATTGAAAAAGCAAGAGTGTTCCAGAAAAATATCTATTTCTGCTTTATTGACTATGCCAAAGCCTTTGGTTGTGTGGATCACAATAAACTGTGAAAAATTCTGAAAGAGATGGAAATACCAGACCACCTGACCTGCCTCTCAGGGATCTAGTATGCAGGTTAGGACGCAATAGTGAGACTTGGACATGGAACAATAGACTGGTTCCAAATTTGAAAGGAGTACATCAAGGCTGTTTATTGTCACCCTGCTTATTTAACATACATGTACAAGCTGGAATCAAGTAGTTCCTCAGAACTATGCTGTCTCCCAGGTTATAGTCCTCATTTTGCCCCAAATAAAACTTTTTTCAGTAGACACTTTTTAGTCTCTATATTTTGTATATTTTAACAAGTATTCATTTTTAATTTCTTGTAATAATCTTTCAAAATTTAAACCACTGAACCAACTATAATTTATTTTGTTCTGAGAATAGCATGTATAATCAGCTTTTCTTTCAAAATATGATCCGATAAGTCAAACTGTCCCCTAATTATTTTTCTTTTTTAAAAGTAACAGGCCATTTTTGTATTTTTATTTTTTACATGGATTTTGATTTTTGTCCATGCTCCCCTTTTCCTGTGAATCTTATTAATGTGTTTATTCAAAATCTACAGAATTCCCACAATAATTTTGAAGTACTGTTGATCTTTACAAGCCTGAGCCTCTAATCAAAAAGTAAATCACTTTCATAGCCAAACTTATTTAAACTATTCAATAATTTTCATATTATACTGATCTGAAAATTGAATCTTTTGCTCTAATTTCAGCTTGCTCTTCTTGTGTAGTATACAAGGATGGCATCATAATATATTGTGCATGTAGGTATATTACAACACAGTTAAATTTTACCAGCTTGTGGTAAAGCATAGGATATAAATCTAAACAGCAGACTGACAGCACCGCTGTAACTATACAGCAGGTGAGGGATGGTGTCACTTTTAGTCTCATAGATGAGTAGACTAAATATGTAATATAAATTTCCAAAAACATATGTATTTGCAGCTAAACCCATGACAAATAACATATACATATTGAACTGAGTACTCTCTCAATTGTTTTGTACAATTGAGCATATCTTCATAGTCTAATCCCTTGTGTCACAAATTCATCTCAGGTCCTTCCTAGGATTTCTCTCCTGTAAAGCATTAGCTAGATAGTATCAAAGTCTGGTTGAATCAGTATGTAGTCAAGATTTTCAAGATTATTTTGTTATGGAAAAATTGATGATCAAAAAATGAAAGCCTTATTGTCACTGTGATGGGGAGGAAAACTTGTCTAATTAAACTTTCATTTAATTTTAACATGTTTTTTTCAAGATGGATGCTCTCAATCCTGATGTTAAATGAATGTGAATATTCTACAGTTCTCACATCTCTTTCTTTCTATTTTTTATGTGTTTATGTATTTCCATTCTCTACTCTCTTTCCCAATTTATTAATACCTCTTGATTTATGTCTTTTGCTTAAGATACTAGCAGTTATTTCAATACAATATATACTTCTTTCATCGTCACCACTTCAATTGATAAACTTGTAATTTCTTGGAATATCCTTATAGTGTCATCACTAAAAAAATATAAGCATCTTTTCTCTTTTATTTTATTTTATTTCTTAAACATAAGAATCAGGCTTGTTGAATATTCTTTCTCCTTTCTTTGTTAGTATTTTTATAATAAATATTATCTCATAATTTTTCCTTCAGTGATTCTGATAATTTCACCATAATACATCCAAACTTTGTTGAACTTCAATATTTGTCTCTCTGGGACCCAATATTCTCATTCTAATTATTGCTATATATTTTCTTTTTATTTGAAGAAAACATCCTTAGTACATATTTAACTATACTTTTTATCCTTTTTTTCTTTCTAAAGTAATTCATTTAAAGATTTTATGTATCTACTTGCACCTTCCCTGCCACCACTTAAATCATTTTCCTTACTGAATCAAGAATGATCTTTCTAAGATATAAACATATAAATAACCAACTGAGAACAATGGTTTACTCATTTAAATGAGTGAAATTAGGATTTTGGAACTGTCAGATACAAATTGGCAATTGCCATTGGTATTTGTCATCTACCTCTATAAGGATTAAATCATATGCTGCTTCAATTGCTGGTTTTTAAAACCCTCTGAGAGGAGATCAAGATGAAGAGCACAAATAAGGCACTATGTACTCTGGAAAAAACTTACAGAACAGATCTTCAGCTAGGTAATTTCAAGGGGCTGATTTTTATAAGCTCAATTCCTTTATCTCCTTGTATCTTAAAAACATTAAAATCCTTCATGATATCTACTCCTCATGAGTTGTAGAAATCCTCTGCTAAAAATTATGTACCTGATTGTATGTACTTCTCCTTCATCAAAATCAAATATATACTGACCTTCTCCCTGCCTCTTTGGAGCAGTTTCTCAGAGCTATATGAGATGCTGTCTCCCTGCCATAGTCCTCATTTTGCCCCCAATAGAATTTGACTCACAACTCTCACACTGTGTACTTTTTAAGGTGGCACAAGCTTGCAAGGAAAAGGTAATAAAAATACTCTGTTATTCTTGAATTCTGACCAAAATGTTTTGTATTTATGTAAGGCTTGGGAAATATCAATAACCTCAGATATGCAGAAGACACCACCTTTATGGAAGAAAGTGAAGAGGAACTAAAAGCCTCCCGATGAAAGTGAAAGTGGAGAGTGAAAAAGTTGGCTTAAAGCTCAACATTCAGAAAATAAAGATCATGGCATCTGATCCCATCACTTCATGGGAAATAGGTGGGGAAACAATAGAAACAGTGTCAGAGTTTATTTTGGGGGGCTCCAAAATCACTACAGATGGTGACTACAGCCATGAAATTAGAAGACACTTACTCCTTGGAAGAAAAGTTATGACCAGCCTAAACAGCATATTGAAAAGCAGAGACATTACTTTGCCAACAAAGGTCTGTCTAGTCAAGGCTATGGTTTTTCCAGTGGTCATGTATGGATGTGAGAGTTGGCCTGTGAAGAAGGCTGAGCACCGAAGAATGGATGCTTTTGAACTGTGGTGTTGGAGAAGACTCTTGAGAGTCCCTTGGACTGCAAAGAGATCCAATCAGTCCATTCTGAAGGAGACCAGCCCTGGGATTTCTTTGGAAGAAATGATGCTAAAGCTGAAATTCTAGCACTTTGGCCATGTCGTGTGAAGAGTTGACTCATTGGAAAAGACTCGGATGCTGAAAGGGATTGAGAGCAGGAGGAGAAGAGGATGACAGAGGATGAGATGGCTGGATGGCATCACCAACTCTATGGACGTGAGTTTGTGGGATCTCCGGGAGTTGGTGATGGATAGGGAGGCCTGGCATGCTGCGTTTCATGGGGTCACAAAGAGTCAGACACGACTGAGCGATTGAACTGAACTGACCTTCAGGATTATAGAAACCACTGGCAAGTTTTGCTTAGGAACCTTGACACAAGCCAGACTGTAGAAATAAAAAGCAGGCAGTAGTGAGGAAGAACAACAAAGATGTAGAAACAGGAAGAGAGAGAAATAGTCAAAATTTGCAAATAGAGAGAGCAATAAATAGTATTTGGAAGAGCCAAATTAATACGAAAACCTGCTTTTTGGAGTTGTTTGAAAATTGGCAACCCACTCCAGTATTCTTGCCTGTGAAATCCTATGGAGAGATGAACCTAGCAGAATACAGTCCTTGGAGTCACAAAGTGTTGGACACAACTGAATGACTAACACAAGCTTTCAAAAAGAAGATAATTCTGGATTATGAGACAGCACAGATGAACCTTCAGGATATTATGCTATGTAAAATAAGTTAGGTTTTCATTCTAATCTCAAAAAAGGGCAATACCAAAGAATGTTCAAGCTACAGTACATTTGCACTCATTTCACATGCTACCAAAGAAATACTCAAAATTCTCCATGCCAGGCTTAAACAGTATGTGAATCAAGACCTCCCAAATGTACACAGCTGGAGTTAGAAAAGTCAGAGGAACCAGAGAACAAATTGCCAACATCTGTTGGATCATAGAAAAAGCAAGAGAATTACAAACAAACAAACAAACAAACAAACAAACAAAAAAACTTGTGCTTCCTTAACTATGCTAAAGCCTTTGACTGTGTGGATCACAACAAACTGCTGGAAATTCTTCAAGAGATGGGAATACCAGCAATCTTAATTGCCTCTTGCCAAACCTGTATGCAGGTCAAGAAACAACAGTTAGCACTGGACATGGAATGATGGACTGATTCCAAATTGGAAAAAGGTTTATGTCAAGGCTGTATATTGTCACCCTGTTTATTTAACTTATATGTAGAGTACATCATGCAAAATGCAAGGCTGGATGAAGTACAAGCTGAAATCAAGATGGCCAGGAGAAATATCAGTAACCTCAGATATGCAGATGACACCACCCTTATGGCAGAAAGTGAAGAGGAACTGAAGAGCCTCTTGATGAAAGTGAAAGAGGAGAGTGAAAAAAATGGCTTAAAACATTCCAAAAAACCAAGATCATTGGCATTGGGTCCCAACACTTCATGGCAAATATATGAGGAAACAATAGAAACAGTGACAGACTTTATTTTCTTGGGCTCCAAAAAAACTGCAGATGGTGACTCCAGCCATGAAATCAAGACACTTGCTTCTTGGAAGAAAAGCTATGACCAACCTAGACAGCATATTAAAAAGTAGAGACATTACTTTGCCAACAAAGGTCCATCTAAGTCAAAGTTATGATTTTTCTGGTAATCATGTATGATGTGAGAGTTGGACCAAAAAGAAGGCTGAGCACTGAAGAATTGATACTTCTGAACAGTAGTGTTGGAGAAGACTTTTGAGAGTCCCTTGGGCTGCAAGGAGATCAAACCAGTCAATCCTAAGGGAAGTCAGTCTTGAATATTCTTTGGAAAGATTGATGTTGAAGCTGAAACTTCAATATTTTGACCACCTGATGTGAATAACTGACTCATTGGAAAAGACCGTGATGCTGCAAAGATTAAAGGTAGGAGGAGAAGGGGGATTGCAGAAGATGAAATGATTGGATGGCATCACTATTTCAATGGACATGAGTTTGAGCAATCTCTGGGAGATGGTGGATGACTGGGAAGCCTGGTGTGCTTCAGTCCATGGGTTGCAAAGAGTTGGACATGACTGAGCAACTGAACAGCAACAGCTACTGAAAGAAAATTATGCCCTTAATTTTTGCCAACCTGGGTTGAAAATCAGGTTGAGATAAAAGAAGGAAAAAAAAAAGGTTAATTTGGAATTTTTTTTTCTTTTATGACAGTCCTATACACAGACTGAAATATCAAATGTCTTTTCCTCTCTTTTAGGTGAACTATATTTTTAAATGTCTTACCGAAATCAGAAGGACATTTAAATTAGGACTCGGCAGTAATTTTGCAGTTGAAAATCTGCATTTGAGTTCTGTCTCTCCTACTTCTAACTCTGCAACTTGACTTAATTTATTTAGAATTTTTCTTATACAAAATTTTTAAAATAAATGTTAATTATCTGTACCATCTGTACATCACAGGCTTATTACATGGATTAAACTAAATTTAGCATAATTTAATTCCGTTCAAAGAAATGCAGTAAACAAACATTTATTGAGAGCCTATTAGTTCAAGAATTTGTAAATTTAAATAAAAAGTCACACTCTTTGCCATCATGGCCACCACACCTCACACTCTCTTATCTGGGTAAAACAGACAGGTTTAGCAAACTGATTTTTAAGAATATATTATCATTTTACTATGATACTGGATCTTGTAGAACTGTCTTTAAGTTTGAGTGGCAACTTACATTTACAAACTCAAACTAAGATTTCTCCCAAGAGAAGGAACTATATATATGTACACATAAATCAATTAATATACTCTGAGTAAGGTAGCTGTCAGCAGTTTTGAACCAATTTTTGAGAACTGTTTCTTCTTTAAGGAAAGCAAGTAGGAAAACTACTAGGAATCTAAATAGCATGATGATACTGAGTAAAAATGAAATCAAATAATGGACATATGACCTGAAAGAACATTCCCAGCCCATCATAGTGAAAATACATAGAATTCTCTTTAAAGAACTTACACTCATAGACTAGCTCTAGAAGTTGAAAATAACTTGTAACTAACCAGTTTTTTTTTTTTTTTAAATTATACATACCTTGTGTGCAGATATATAGTGAGTTAATTCAATTTACTAAGCATCAGGCATCCTGCTATCTATCTCGCTGATTACAAAGGTTAATAAGAAAAAACCTCTGCCTTAAATGCAGAGCCCTCATCAGAAATAACAATACATGATTACAGTATGAATTGTCATGCAATAGCAAGAGTAAGCACAGGATTTTTTTTTTTTTTTTTTTTGGCCAGAGGAGCACTAGAAAAATCCTGTGAGAGGAAGTAATTCAAACATACATTTCAATGAGTTTATCTGAACTAGAAGATACCCAGGGAGGAAAAATTCAGTTCAGGTCAGTCACTAAGTCGTGTCTGACTCTTCACAACCCCATGAATTGCAGCACGCCAGGCCTCCCTGTCCATCACCAACTCCCAGAGTTCACACAAACTTATGCCCATCAAGTTGGCAATGCCATCCAGCCATCTCATCCTCTGTCATCCCCTTCTCCTCCTGCCCCCAATCCCTCCCAGCATCAGAGTCTTTTCCAGTGAGTCAACTCTTCCTATGAGGTGGCCAAAGTACTGGAGTTTCAGCTTTAGCATCAGTCTTTCCAAAGAATACCCAGGTCTGATCTCCTTTAGGATGGACTGGCTGGATCTCCTTGCAGTCCAAGGGACTCTCAAGAGTCTTCTCCAACACCACAGTTCAAAAGCATGCATTCTTCAGCACTCAGCTTTCTTCACAGTCCAACTCTCATACATGACCACTGGAAAAACCATAGCCTTGACTAGATGGACCTTTGTTGGCAAAGTAATGTCTCTGATTTTCAATATGCTATCTAGATTGGTCATAACTTTCTTTCCAAAGAGTAAGCATCTTTTAATTTCATGGCAGCAATCAGCATCTGCAGTGATTTTGGAGGAAAAATTAGGAGACAATATTACGTGAAATTACAGGGAGGCCTGAAAGTTCCTGCTGGCTACCTAACAGAAGTAGCCTGTTTGACAAGTGGAATACATTGTAAATAGATGAGGTCCTGAAGAGTCTCTGATACTAAATGAAGTTGTTTTGTAATTATAATAATGACATAGAAGAGCACCAGAAAAATGCTAGCAATGTGGTGATATGGCTAAATTAGTAATGCACAAAAAACAAACAAACAAAAAGATCCTCTTAGCTTTTGGGGGAAAACCTCAGACAGATGAGTTATACCAAAGATGGACAGAACATCTGGAACAGAGAAATAAAGAGTACACTCTTTGAACCACAATGTACTGAGCACACTAACAGAACAAGTTCTAAAATCCATACAATGTGTCACTTTATGAAGTTTTCTTCTCATTGTAACTACTGGAGCACTTTGTTTTCCTATAAGTCCTATTATATATTGCTTATGTTCAGTGTAAAGAAGCAGGAAATAAGAATTAGGAAATATGAAGTTCAGTCCTCAGATCCTTATTAAAAATCTTGGGAAAGTCTCCATAGTTGTCAAATTAATCATATTTCACCTACTTGAATAAAAGAACACATATTGTCCTCATTTAAATGAGATAAAATAAATCCTACATTTAAAATGACTGCACAAATACAAGGAGCAACTACTGTCATCAAAAAATTTATGAATCACCTAACATTTCATCTTCTTGGAACATGATATGAATGTACTTGAATGTACTTGGAGCTGTATCTGGAAATAATAATTAATAAAACTAAAACTAATAAATATAAATTAAAAAAAAACAGGGCAGTTCAATAATTAGGTATATAGAAAAAAATATATGTATTGTAAAATAAGTTGGAAAAAAATCAAAGGTATTCAATAAACTAGGATGTCACATTCATAATTGATTCTGGGACTCCAAATGTGAATATCTGAGCCCAGAGGGTACCCAGGAAAAACCATACCTACAGTCCGGCAGCTATCAGGCTGCCAGCACTCCCTCTGAGTGAGCGAGGAACTAACGATGTAGAAAATAAAATCACAGTACGCTCTACTCAGGTAGCTGAGATGCATATGAAAGGAATAATTTCAGTAAGCGCAGACTCTTGCATCTTCCCATACAAAGAAAAGCACTAATTTCCATAACTTGAGATATTTGGTTTTTCATAATTAACAACAATTTTTTGACGTTCAAACTATCTGTACCATGTTGCAATCTTCTATATAACTTGACCCCCTCCCCCTGTCTTCCTGGAAGAGTTCTCTCAGAGTTACTTGAAGTTCTGTCTCCTGGACTTAGTTTAGTTCAGTTCAGTCACTCAGTCGTGTCCGACTCTTTGCGACACCATGAATCGCAGCACGCCAGGCATCCCTGTCCATCACCTACTCCCAGAGTTCACTCAGACTCAAGTACACCAAGTCAGTGATGCCATCCAGCCATCTCATCCTCTGTCATCCCCTTCCCCTCCTGCCTTCAAACCCTCTCAGCATCAGAGTCCTTTCCAATGAGTCAACTGTTCACATGAGGTGGCCAAAGTACTGGAGTTTCAGCTTTAGCATCAGTCCTTCCAAAGAACACCCAGGGCTTATCTCCTTCAGAATGGACTGGTTGGATCTCCTTGCAGTCCAAGGGACTCTCAAGAGTCTTCTCCTACACCACAGTTCAAAAGCATCAATTCTTCGGTGCTCAGCTTTCTTCACAGTCCAACTCTCACATCTATACATGACCACAGGAAAAACCATAGCCTTGACTAGACAGACTTTTGTTGGCAAAGTAATGTCTCTGCTTTTGAATATACTATCTAGCTTGGTCATAATTTTCCTTCTAAGAAGTAAGCGTCTTTTAATTTCATGGCTGCAGTCACCATCTGCAGTGATTTTGGAGCCCAAGAAAGTAAAGTTTCTCAGTGTTTCCACTGTTTCCCCATCAATTTGCCATGAAGTGATGGGATCAGATGCCATGATCTTCGTTTTCTGAATGTTCAGTTCGGTTCAATCAGTCATGTCCGACTCTTTGCGACACCATGAATCGCAGCACGCGAGGCCTCCTGTCCATCACCATCTCCCAGAGTTCACTCAGACTCATGTCCATCGAGTCAGTGATGCCATCCAGCCATCTCATTCGCTGTCGTTCCCTTCTCCTCCTGTCCCCAATCCCTCCCAGCATCAGTCTTTTCCAATGAGTCAACTCTTTGCATGAGGTGGCCAAAGTACTGGAGTTTCAGCTTTAGCATCATTCCTTCCAAAGAAATCCCAGGGTGGATCTCCTTTAGAATAGAGTGGTTGGATCTCCTTGCAGGCCAAGGGACTCTCAAGAGTCTTCTCTAACACCACAGTTCAAAAGCATCAATTCTTTGGTGCTCAGCCTTCTTCATAGTCCAACTCTCACATCCATACATGACCACTGGAAAAACCATAGCCTTGACTAGACGGACCTTAGTCAGTAAAGTAATGGTCTCTGCTTTTGAAAATACTCTCTAGGTTGGTCATAACTTTTCTTCCAAGGAGTAAGCATCTTTTAATTTCATGGCTGCAGTCACCATCTGCAGTGATTTTGGAGCCTCCCAAAATAAAGTCTGACACTGTTTCCACTGTTTCTCCATCTATTTCCCATGAAGTGATGGGACCGGATGCCATGATCTTTGTTTTCTGAATGTTGAGATTTAAACCAACTTTTTCCGCTTTCCTCTTTCACTTTCATCAAGAGGCTCTTTCTGAATGTTAGGAACAGTTAAAATTTTAAAAAGCGAGGAATGTTCAAGCCCGTTCACTCTTCTCTTTGTCTCCTTTGTTCTCAGGAAAGGCAAAGAGAAAAACTCATTCCTTTTTTTTTTTTCCTTTTCATTGCAACAATCTGAGCACCTATGAAGGACTTATACACCACTGAGAGACATGAAGCAAACAGAGAAGTTAAACTCCTAAGCAGCACATACTGGCCCACCACATGATCATCACTGGCAATTTATCTTAATAAATTGACTTTAAAATGGGAAACAAAGATTTAGTATAAAAGAAAAAACAAAAGATAGATTCCCAGGACCCCAGATGGGTAGATGTACATACAAAACTTATAAGGGTTTTACTTGATCAGAAATCAGAGGAAATCTCATCCTGGAAATTGAGGGGGTTTTTCATTGTGTATGCAAGTTATGTTAAGTGTAAAGCCTACTTGGTAAAACCTTAAACAGAGGTTTTCTGGGGGAAATTTATCTCTTTCTGTATCTTTGAGATGTAAATTATCTACCCATCTTCCTAGGTTTTTCTGTGTTTGTGTGTTTCGCTTGCTCACATTTTTGAAATCTTGGCTTTGAGAGTAAATTCTCCAAATTTAGGTTACACCCTCCCCTGCTCCCCTGCCTTCTTATGGGAAGGTCTTTTGTGTCTTAATAGTTTTTATCTCTGTTAATTTTTATTGATCAACAAATGATTGATCCTTTTAAAACTGGAGAAACTAACAAACTGGTAAATCTAGAGTGCTCTGATTGTAAATTATTTTTGGTACCTATAAAACAAAAATCAAAGTAAATGTGAAATTATATATCTAACAATTAACCTAAACACTTTCATAGTTTATTTTAAAAAGCAAGAAAAACTGGCTTGGGAAAATTTATTTATGATCTTTGCTTCCCGTCAATGAGTCTTACAAATGCTAATAAGTGCATTCAATTAATTGTAATGTCAACAGGAAAACTTGAGGAAAGTCTGGCTATAACTTCAACAAGGTAGATTTTTTTTTTTTTTTAAGATTCAAATGAACAAAGCAATCTTTGGGCGGTGATTCAAAATGAAATAAATAAAATGGGCATTTATGTGATTAAAGCACCTATACTATCTAAGGTTAAATGAGCCAAAGGACCCCTCTACTGATCCTGAACAGAGCTTTGCTTGTGACTCAGCTGGTAAAGAATCCACCTGCAATGGAGGAGTCCTGGGTTCAATCCCTGGGTAGGGAAGATCCACTGGAGAAGGGAAAGGCTACCCACTCCAGTATTCTGGCCTGCAGAATTCCATGGGTGGTATAACCCATGAGGTTGCAAAAGTAGGACACAACTGAGCAATTTTCATTTTCACTGATCCTGAACATTAAAAGTAAAACAAATCTGTTCTATTTGCCCCAGTTTATATATATATATACACACACACACACACACACACACACACACACACACACACACACACACACACATATATGAGGCTAAATGAATTTATGCTGATATATCGGGCCAGCAATTATTGGGGACAGTTAGGCTAATGGGGCTGACTTCTTCAGCTCAACTTCACTGTGGAGATTCCAGAACTCTTTATATAAAAGTAATTGGAAGGACTGATGCTGAGGCTGAAATTCCAATACTTTGGCCACCTCACACAAAGAGGTGACTCACTGGAATAGACCCTGATGCTAGGAGGGATTCGGGGCAGGAGGAGAAGGGGACGATGGAGGATGAGATGGTTGGACAGCATCACTGATTCAATGCACATGAGTTTGGGTGAACTCCGGGTGTTGGTTATGGTCAGGGAGGCCTGGCATGCTGCAATTCATGAGGTTGCAGAGTTGGACACGACTGAGTGACTGGACTGAACTGAACTGAAAAGCAATATTGCATAGACACTTGGAATGTTAGGTCCATGAATCAGGGCAAATTGGAAATGATCAAACAGGAGATGGCAAGAGTGAACATCAACATTTTAGGAATCAGCAAACTACTGACTGTTAGTGAAGTAGTGAATGGGTGAATTTAACTCAGATGACCGTTATATCTACTAGTGTGGGCAAGAATCCCGTGGAAGAAACAGAATAGCCATAATAGTTAACAAAAGGGTCCAAAATTCAGTACTTGGATGCAATTTCAAAAATGGCAGAATTATCTCTATTCATCTCCAAGGCAAACTGTTAGGTAATTAGAATAGGAAAAAGGAGTCCACAATGTTGGTGGCTAAAAAGACAAGTAAGGGAAAAGACTGTGAAAGTAGAGCAAAGGAAGGTCTGAGGACCAGAGTGAGGACCTCAGGTAGAACAAACGGCACTCCTGCCTAGCCCAATTTACATAGGGCAAACCCAGGGGGAGGAAAATTAAAAAAAGATATAAACAGAGGAGCCAAAGGGCTGGTGGTCTCTCACTTGGATGTTCTCTCTCTCTCTTCTCTTCACGTCTTTTGGTTTGGCATGCCCTCACACCTCGAGAATATGTTTTCTTTTATTTTCTAAATAAAACTGAGCTGTAATGCAGAGCTGTAACACTGATCTGTCCGAGAGCTGTAACACCAATTTTTCTGAGAGCTGAGACATGGTCTGTCTGAGAGCTGAGACATGCCGAGGGCTTTAATGTCCATTGCTTCAAATTTTTGTTGTGAAGAGACAGATTCAAGGACATTACACATTACCCTGACATCTATACATCTATCGTGCTGTGACCCAGATTTAACCTGGCTGAAACAACCTCCACGTGGCTGAGCGCGAAGAAAACCCAGTGCAGGGGAAATGACAAGAAGCCCATTGTACTGGAAACTGGGACAGCAAAAATGATCTCAGCTGAAAGCTTATGCGGCTCAGTCTCAGATTAGAGAAGACCTCCAGTTAAGGTAGGAGGTCCTCACTCCTATGGTTGGAGGGATATATGCCTAACAAAATCTTAATTGCTTTACAATCTCTCATTTCTTGTTTCTTTAAACCCACCCCCCACCCCCAGCCATGAACAGGTGAGTGGCAGAGGGTGCAACTGAGGGACTCTGGAGAGGCTACTCCTTGGTATGTCCCAAAGGCACTATCTGCTGAGCCCCAGTAGCTGTTATCCAAGCCAGTGGGGGTTATTCTGTGCTTAATCTTCTTTGTGCCAAGGATCAGGCCAATGAAAACTGTGAGCACAGGTCAGGTATTTAGCAGATTTTCTGGCATGCTATGAAGGGGATTTCTTGGCACATTTTTCTCACTGTGTTTTCCTCCCGTCCTTCAGCTCCTCTCTGCCAGGACTTGAGCTCAGCTGCAAGACCTAGTGAAACTCAAGCTCTGATGTCTCATTGCAAAAATTCAGTGAGAGACACAGCAATAGGTAAGAGGTGGATTTGTTAGGATTCAGAGAGAAGCACCCTCTGCAAGGTGAGGGCGATTGTAGAGGGCAAATGCTTTGGTCGTGGAATGTGGTCTGGCTGGGTTTTGTGAGTAGGTAATTCTCATACTAACGAGTCATCATCCCAACCATTGGGGAACCACCCACTTCTCCATCTTTTGACAGTGCCTTGGAGCTGTCTTGCCACATATGGGTGTACCATTTAGCTTACAGATTGGAGATTAAGGTTCACTTGAATTTGACTTGTTATCTTGGACCCATCTGATTTTAATTGGTTTATGTTATGCCTTTGAACTATGTCATTTCCCTCCTGTTTCATGCTCTTCCCCTGAGCCCTGTCCAGGCCTACAATGTTGCCTCTACAATCTTCTAGAAGAATAACCAGAAAATTGCTGGCCCTTGGGAGGGAAATACTGTATAATATCCAGTCTCTCTAGATATAATATCCAATCTCTCTAGATATTCAGGCCTTCATCTTCCATCTTTCCTAAAACATGTGCAATATCAGCATCTCTCAGTGAACCCGCTAGGGCAAGTGACAGGCACAAAATACCTACTATAAGTCCATCTGTTGGCATCCCTTCAAGGGCATTTGGGCTTCCAGGGGTAATGTTTGCCACACTGGGAGTTAGCCCTGTAGGCCATTTGGGCCCAAACCCTTACCACCCTTCTCTTAAAGTTACAAACATACCCCCAGATCAAATACCCACTCCACTTTCATGGAACATCTGGGCTGTTGCCTCTTACCAATTTGTTCTTAAACCACTTACAACTCCTACAACCAAGACTCTGCCTCCTTGCACGCAACATTGCTCCACCCTACTTATTATTAAAATACTGTAAGAGCTTCCCTAGTGGCTCAGAGGGTAAAGTGTCTGCCTGCAATGCAGGAGACCGAGTTCGATCCCTGGTTTGGGAAGATCCCCTGAAGAAGAAAATACCAACCCGCTCCAGTATTCTTGCCTGGAGAATCCCATGGATGGAAAGGCCTGGTAGGTTACAGTCCACTCCATGTGGTCGCAAAGGGTTGGACACGACTTCACTTTCACTTTAATGCCTCTGACAGGACCAAATAACCTACTCCTTTGTTATTCTTTCTGTTATTACCTAAAGTGAGTCTATGATAATGAAATGTTTACCATTGGAAACACCCTAAGCTGCTCTTATGGAGGATTAGAGGAGGAATTCAGTGACTTACATTCCCTCAGAGCAGTAACAGGATAAGGCTTAAGGTTGCTTCACCAGGTTCCCAGTCTCAGGGCACAGGCTTGGATTGCTTTACATCATGACATCTGTTCCTATCTGTGTTGAACAAACTGGCAATGTGTTAAGATTGCAACCCCTTAACACTACCTAGCACTGGTCACTCTCGAGACCTTGGGTTTTGCCCAAGTCCAGTCCAGGAGTCCCAGGAGGTTGACCTGCCTTGACCTGCCTAGGGATCTGGTCCTCAAAATGTTGTCACACCTCAGCCTGCTCAGGGATCCATCAGTCCAGGGGTCCCAGGAGATCATCACACCTTTACTTGCTCAGGGACCCAATTCTCAGGAGGGTGACCTGCCTCAGCCTGCCCAGGGATTCAATATCCAGGAGGCTGTCACACCTCAGCCTGCCTGGAGATCTGCACCCTGACCTGAGGATGCCTGGCTCTTAGGTTGCAACTATACTGGGTAAGATAAGCTTCAGAAAGACTCATGGCTAAGGAAGTCCACCCATGGGAATAGAAGGAAGCCTATTACTTGTGGGACTGTGACCAGTCTCAGCAATAACTCAGGAGCCCAATGAGAATCCAATTGCCTTTCTGGAAACACTAAAAGAGGCTTTCCAAAAGTTTACCAATCTTGACTTAGACTCTTACAAGGAGCAGCTGATTTTAAAAGGACAAATTCCTGTCCCAATGTGCATCAAATATCAGAATAAAGTTACAACAGCTACAGTAACAAGACTCTGCTGCCTCTTTAGATGAGATGGTCCAGACAACCATCAATACCCTCTATAACAGGAGAAGGAGGTCAAGGCTCAGGAGAGGGAGAAAAGAAAAGATAAGGAATGTCCAGATGGTGGCCACCCTTCAGGGAAATCCAATGGCAAACTCTGAGTCCTTGAAAGACAAGGCACAAAGCAAATGCCTAAACTGTAGACAGGTGGGACATTGGGCTAAGAGTGTCCAAACAGTGACAAGTCTCCTAAAACGGCTTGCTATGAAGGCCATCAACTGAGACATTGGGTGTCACTCTGCCCTTAGGACCCAAGAACCTCCAGGTCAAGCTCCAAGCCTTCCAACATGGTTCAACAAGACTGAGGCAACATATTTCAGCCAGCCCACCTGTAATGATAGCCATAACTGGACTGAAGCCAAGGGTGCAACTGAATGTGGCAGGTAGATCTGAGAATTTCTTGGTTGGCATGGGGGCTACCTACTCTATCCTGACCTCCTACTCCAAAGTCTTCTCTTCCCAAACCTGTACCATTTTTGGGTGCTACAAGAAAAAACAACTACTGAAAGATTCACCCGAACACTTCTTTTTTTTTTCGCAGAGATGGACAAATATTTTCCCACCAGTTTCTAGTGGTCCGTGATTGTGCTCTTCCTTACTGGGAAAAAAATATCCCCATGCCTTTGAAATCTTGCAATTACTGCACTTCTGATGGAAGATGCTTTACAACTCTCTTTTGAGGGCAAACTAACTATTTTTACCAGCCACCAAGTGAACAACTCTTAAATGGGAGAGGCCATTTATGGATGCCTGATCAAAGAATCCTCAGATATCAAATAGTGCTGATGAAAAATCCAGGCCTCATTATATTCCCTTGTATGGTTCCTAACCCAGCCACCCTCTTGCTTACTCTTGAGGGCTCTTTCTCCTTTCACTCTTGCCTAGAAATCTTGAACCACTGGAGAAAACCCTAGGAGGGATTGTCAGAAGATCCTCTGACCAATCCTGAGGAAATCTGGTACACTGATGGAAGCGGCTTTGTCTTGGATGGAAAAAAGAAGAGCTGGGTATGCAGTAGTCTCCAATTTTGAGACCATAGAGGCTAAACCTTTGCCACCAGGTACTTCAGCCCAATTAGCTGAATTCATAGTCCTGACTCAAGCTTTAGAGCTGAGCAAAAGACAGAGTAGCCATTTACAGTGACTCCAAGTATGCCTTTCTGATGCTACATGCACATGCAGCTATTTGGAAAGAAAGTGGCCACTTGACCACCCAAGGGTCCTCAATCAAATATGGTGATCAAATTCTTAGGCTTTTGGAGGCAGCACATTTGCCCACCAAAGTTTCAGTTTCCCACTGTAAAGGACACTGAAAAGGGAGCATGGAAGTGGCACAAAGGAACCCAGCAGCTAAGAGAGCAGCATCACAGAACAATGAACTTTTAGGGGTTACCACCTTAGTTCCACAGACTAGTTTTCCAGAAACTCCTTCATATACTGAAAGGGAGACACTTAAAGCTAAGAGTTAGGGCTTTCAAGACGATCATATGGAGTGGTTCCAAAAGGAGATACTCCTTGTTTTGCCTGGGAACCTACAATGGAAGTTGGTTAACTCTTTATATGCCATCATTCATTTAGGGAAAAGGCTCTCCAAAGATTGCTAGAAAGGTGCTTCAGAGGAACAGGCCTCCAAACAACTATAAGGTAAGTGGTCTCCTCTTGTCCCATTTGTCAGTTAAGTAATCCCCAAGGAACTTGAAGACACCAGCTGTCCAATGATGTGGTATCTAGCCAGGAGAGGACTGGCAGATAGTCTTCACCCAGATGCTAGTTTATCAAGGGCATAAATACCTATTAGTCATGATAGATACATTCACAGGATTAATTGAAGGCTTTCTTACCCAGACTGAGAAGGCTGGGGAGGTGGTAAAAAAACTGCTCCGTGAAATCATTCCAAGATTTGGCCTGCCCAGGTCATTACAAAGTGAAAATGGGAAATCATTTACTTATAAGGGCAACAAAGGGGTCTCTAAAGCATTGGGCTTTACTTATTATCTTCATTGTACCTCAAGGCTTCAGTCTTAGGAAAAGTAGAAAGAGCCAATTAAGTCTTAAAATCAGTGATAAAAAGATAACCCAGGAGACCTCCCTGGGATGAAAGGAAGCTTTAGCAATAGCTCTCCTCCACACCTATATTGCCCCTAAGAAACAGGGTGGTCTTAGTCCTTATGAGATGCTATGTGGGAAACCTTTTGTTTATGTCAATGACCTCTTCCTAGATCCAGAAGCTCAGACCTTTCAGGCTTGTATCATGGCCATTGGTCAATTCCAACAGGATACATGCTTATGGGGTGTGAATGAGGCCCCAAAATTTTCTAAGGAGTCACCACTATATGCTTCAGGGACTCAAGTCCTAATTAAAGTCTGGAAAGATGGGTCCCCAAAGGCACAACTCCAGCCCACATAGAAGGGCCCCTAACTTGTAATACTTTCTATCTACAGCAATCAAAGTTCTAGGACATGACTCTTGGATTCACTAGTCATGAGTCAAGCCATGGAAGAAAACAGAAGAGGGTACTCAATACACCTGTGAGCCCCTGGGAGATCTCAGATACATGTTCAAGATTACAAATGAGTGTCATTCTAATGAAAACCCCCCAAAACTTAGTTTCTGGGTATAATATTTCTCAGGATAGCTCTAAAGAGCCAACACAGCTTGGCAGAGGTTGTGCTCCAAAATAGACAAGAAATAGAACTTCCGACCCCTGAACAAGGAAGGACTTGAGCCATCTTGAATGAGACTCATTTTTTTCTAGGTAAATACCTCCAGCTAAGTTAAAGAAAGTCTCACAGTCCTCAAGAAAAACATTCAGACCCTATAGAATCTAAAAGAATGAGCTGGAAAGTTCTTCATGTGGCTACAGTCTCTCTTTGGGGATCCTCCTGGTAATGGGAATTTGGAGTTGCCTAACTGGACATGGAATAACAAACTGGTTCCAAATAGGAAAAGGAGTAAGTCAAAGCTGTATATTGTCACCCTACTTATTTAACTTATATGAAGAGTCCATCATGAGAAACACTGGGCTGAAAGAAATACAAGCTGGAATCAAGATTGCTGGGAGAAATATCAATAACCTCAGATATGCAGATGACATCACTCTTATGACAAAAAGTGAAGAGGAACTAAAAAGCCTCTTGATGAAAGTGAAAGAAGAGAGTGAAAAAGTTGGTTGAAAGCTCAACATGAAAACTAAGATCATGGCATCTGGTCCCATCACTTCTTGGCAAATAGATGGGGAGACAGTGGAAATAGTGTCAGACTTTATTTTTGGGGGCTCCAAAATCACTGCAGATGGTGATTGCAGCCATGAAATTAAAAGACACTTACTTCTTGGAAGGAAAGTTATGACCAAGCTAGACAGCATAAAAGCAGAGACATTACTTTGCAAACAAAGGCCCATCTAGTCAAGGCTATGGTTTTTCCAGTAGTCATTTATGGATGTGAGAGTTGAACTGTGAAGAAAGCTGAGTGTTGAAGAATTGGTGCTTTTGAGCTGTGGTGTTGGAGAAGACTCTTGAGAATCCCTTGGACTGCAAGGAGATCCAACTGGTCCATTCTAAAGGAGATCAGTTCTGGGATTTCTTTGGAAGGAATGATGCTAAGGCTGAAACTCCAGTACTTTGGCCACCTCATGTGAAGAGTTGACTCATTGGAAAAGACTCTATTCTTGGAGAGATTGGGGGCAGGAGGAGAAGAGGATGACAGAGGATGAGATGGGTGGATGGAATCACTGACTCGATTGACGTGAGTTTGAGTGAACTTTGGGAGTTGATGATGGACAGGGGGCCTGGTGTACTGCAATTCATGGGGGTCGCAAAGAGTCTGACATAACAGAGAGACTGAAGTGAACTGAACTGAATGCCCCTACATATCAATCACCTCAGATATGCAGATGACACCGCCCTTATGGCAGAAAGTGAAGAGGACTAAAAGCGTTTTGATGAAAGTGAAAGAGGAGAGTAAAAAAGTTGGCTTAAAGCTCAATATTCAGAAAATGAAGATCATGGCATCTGGTCCCATCACTTCATGGGAAATAGATGGAGAAACAGTGGGAACAGTGTCAGACTTTATTTTCTTGGGCTCCAAAATCGCTGCAGATGGTGACTGCAGCCATGAAATTAAAAGACACTTACTCTTTGGAAGAAAAGTTTTGACCAACCTAGACAGCATATTAAAATGCAGAGACATTACCTGCCAACAAAAGTCCATCTAGTCAAAGCTATGGTTTTTTCAGTAGTCATGTTTGGATGTGAGAGTTGGACCATAATAAAGCTGAGCACTGACGAACTGAATTTTGGAACTGTGATGTTGCAGAAGACTCTTGAGAGTCCCTTGGACTGCAAGGAGATCTAATCAGTCTATCCTAAAGGAAATCAGTCCTGAATATTCATTGGAAGGACCAATGCTGAAGCTGAAATTCCAATACTTTGGCCACCTCATGTGAAGAACTGATTCATTGGAAAGGACTCTGAATATGGGAAAGACTGAAGGCGGGATGAGAAGGGGGATGACAGAGGATGAGATGGTTGAATGGCATCACTATCTAAAGGGACATGACTTTGAGTAAACTGGGAGCTGGTTATGGACATGGCGGCCTGACATGCTGCAGTCCTTGGGGTCACGAATAGTTAGACACAACCGAGTGACTGAATTGAACTGAACTGAAAAACTCCTTTTAAAACTCCTCTAATACAAAGCTTGTTGATTGAATCCTTAATGAAAACTAAAGTTAAATGTATAAAAGTGGATGAAATTGAGATACAAGTATATAAAATAAGTATACCTCAATGGACTTAATAAAATTGCATCTCTTTGTTACCTCTCTTGCTTCTTTGGGGAATATTTCCCCTGTGTGGTATTAGAAGACAAGACATATAATTTCCATTAAGAAAATATTAACTGAACATAGGAACCAGTGCTTCCCCCTGTGGCTCACTCGATAAACAGTTTGCCTGCAATGTAGGAGACCTGGGTTCAATCCCTGGGTTAGCAAGATCCCCTGGAGAAGGAAATGACAACCTAGTCCAATATTCTTGCTTGTGGAATTCCATGGACAGAGGAGCCTGGTGGGTTACAGTCCTTGGGGTCCCAAAGAGTCCAACATGACTGAGTAACTAACACTTTCACTAACCAATAGAGCTACCTGAGCAGTGTGTGTGTATGTGTTTGTCACTCAGTCATGTCTGACTCTTTGTAAGTCTATGGACTTTAGCCCACCAGGCTCCTCTGTCCATGGAATTCTTCAGGTAAGAATGTTGGAATGGATGGCCATTCCCTTCTCCTGGGGAACTCCTTGACCAAGGGATTGAATCCAGGTCTCCTGCCCTGCAGACAGATTTTTACCTTCTGAGCCACCATGGAATGCCTACTTGAGTCACACTAAATACATAAAAACTGGAAACTAACATAAAAGGGTTAACAAAATAAAAATAGTGATTTTGCTTTGGGTTTAATTTATAAACTTAGAAAGGCCCGTGATGAATGCCACATAGAAACCTTTGATACATAAATTAAACTCTAAAATTCTAGGACAAACAGTTCCTAAAACAAATTTCAGTTTAGTTAAAAATCTTGTCACTGATTTTCCTGTTGTTAGGTGACAGAACTGTTCTTGAGGGCTAAAAGCAACTGTCTTTCTCTTGCAAATCTCAACCAAAATGTAAATAAATACAAGCAAACAAGACCTGAAACCAGGGGAAAAAGTGGAAGTTTTAAAATTAAAACTGCTGGGGATCCTCCCTCAGGCTAACCTTATAGAGAGTAAGCCTTAGTTATCTGAGCAAGCAGCCTTAATGTACTCTGTAAACTAGTAAATTTATATTGTAATACCTAGTTCACTACTAAGCTTTTAAGTAAAGCCATGAGATCTCTAGTTTGCCTGCTTATGCCTATATATACATTATACATTTGAGATATCTTTACTTCTAAAAGGTACTATCAGAACTGAATTTATAATAAGCTCTATTTAATTTTAGTAAAAAAACATTTACATTTAAAGAGACTGGCCAAAATGAATCTCAAGTTCATCTGACTGGGGAAATATTCAGTATTAAGTAGATGTGTGTGTGGGGCTAATTCGCTTGAGTCCTATTTGACTCTTTGCAACCCTATGGACTGCAGTGGCCAGGCTTCTTTGTTCATGGGATTCTCCAAGAATGAATACTGGCATGAGTTGCCATTTTCTCCTCCAGGGTATCTTCCTGACCCAGGGATCAAACCTGTGGTCTCTTCTGTCTTCTGCATTGATAGGTGGGCTCATTACCACTAGTGCCTTCTGGCAAACCCTGATATTAATGTTTAAGTTTGTTGATCTAATTAATATATATATATATGTGTGTGTGTGTGTGTGTGTGTGTGTGTGTGTGTGTGTACACACACACACACATACACCACATATATATATATATATATATATATATATATATATATATACAAGGCTGTATATGTCTATCAGTTCAACTCAAGTTCAGTCGCTCAGTTGTGTCTGACTCTTTACCACCCCATGGACTGCAGCATGCCAGGCTCCCGTGTCCATAACCAACTTCTGGAGTTTACTTAAGCTCATGTCCATTGAGTCAGTGATGCCATCCAATGATCTCATCCTCTGTCATTGCCTTCTTCTCCTGCCCTCAATCTTTCTGAGCATCAGGGTCTTTTTAAATGAGTCAGCTCTTTGCATCAGAGGGCGAAAGTATTATAGTTTCAGCTTCAACATCAGTCCTTCCAATGAACACCCAGGAATGATCTCCTTTAGGATGGACTGGTTGGATCTCCTTGCAGTCCAAGGGACTCTCAAAAGTCTTTGCCAACACCATAGTTCAAAAGCATTAGTTCTACAGCACTCAGCTTTCTTTATAGTCCAACTCTCACATCCATACGTGACTACTGGAAAAACCATAGCCTTGACTAGACGGACTTTTGTTGGCAAGGTAATGTCTCTGCTTTTTAACATGCTATCTAGGTTGGTCATAGGAGTACCACTTTTTTATTTCATGTAGCTGCCAAACAGTAACTTCCAAGGAGTAGGCGTCTTTTTATTTCATGGCTGCAATCTCCATCTGCAGTGATTTTGAATCCCCCAAAATAAAGTCTGCCATTGTTTCCACTGTTTCTCGATCTATTTGCCATGAAGTGATAGGACCGGATACCATGATCTTTGTTTTCTGAATGTTAAGCTTTAAGCCAACTTTTTCACTCTCCTCTTTCACTTTCATCAAGAGGCTCTTTAGTTCTTCTTCAATTTCTGCCACAAAGGTGGTGTCATCTGCATATCTGAGGTTATTAATATTTCTCCCAGTAATCTTGATTTCATCTTTTGCTTCATCCAGCCCAGTGTTTCACCAGTACATGTCTATATATATATATATATATAGAGAGAGAGAGAGAGACAAGGCAGTACATGTCTATATAGCCTTCTCCTATATATATATATGTGTGTGTGTGTGTGTGTGTGTGTGTGTGTGTGTATGTGTGTGTGTGTGTGTGTGTGTGTGTATATATATATATATATATATATATATTTAGATGTACCTATATATGGAGAAGGCAATGGAATCCCACTCCAGTACTCTTGTCTGGAAAATCTCATGGGCAGAGGAGCCTGGTGGGCTGCAGTCCATGGGGTCGCAAAGAGTCAAACACAACTGAACGACTTCACTTTCACTTTTCACTTTCATGTATTGGAGAAGGAAATGGCAACCCATTCCAATGTTCTTGCCTGGAGAATCCCAGGGACGGGGAAGCCTGGTGGGCTGCCATCTATGGGGTTGTATAGTCGGACATGACTGAAGCAAATTAGCAGCAGCAGCAGCATATACAGTTACACATATATACATACGTATATACATATACACACATATATACATACATGTATATATATATACACACATGTATATATATATATACACATATATACATGTATGTGTATATATATATATAGTATATACATACATAAGATGGGCTCGATAAAGGAAAGAAATGATATGGACCTAACAGAAGCAGAAGATATTAAGAAGAGGTGGCAAGAATACACGGAAGAACTGTACAAAAAGATCTACATGACTCAGATAATTATGATGATGTGATCACTAATCTAGAGCCAGACATCTTGGAATGTGAAGTCAAGTGGGCCCTAGAAAGCATCACTATGAACAAAGCTAGTGGAGGTGATGGAATTCCATTTGAGCTATTTCATATCCTTAAAGATGAAACTGTAAAAGTGCTGTACTCAATATGCCAGCAAATTTGGAAAACTCAGCAGTGGCCACAGCACTGGAAAAGGTCAGTTTTCATTCCAGTTCCAAAGACAGGCAATGCCAAAGAATGCTCAAACTACCGCACAGTTGCACTCATCTCACATGCTAGTAAAGTAATGCTCAAAATTCTCCAAGCCAGGCTTCAGCAATACACGGACCGTGAACTCCCTGATGTTCAAGTTGGTTTTAGAAAAAGCAGAGGAACCAGAGATCGAATTGCCAACATCTGCTGGATCATGAAAAAAGCAAGAGAGTTCCAGAAAAACATCTATTTCTGCTTTATTGACTATGCCAAAGCCTTTGACTGTGTGGATCACAATAAACTGTGGAAAATTCTGAGAGAGATGGGAATACCAGATCACCTTACCTGCCTCTTGAAAAATCTGTATGCAGGTCAGGAAGCAACAGTTAGAACTGGACATGGAACAACAGACTGGTTCCAAATAGGAAAAGGAGTACGTCAAGGCTGTATATTGTCACCCTGCTTATTTAACTTCTATGCAAAGTACATCATGAGAAACGCTAGACTGGAAGAAACACAAGCTTGAATCAAGATTGCTAGGAGATATATTAATAATCTCAGATATGCAGATGACACCACCCTTATGGAAGAAAGTGAAGAGGAGCTAAAGAGCCTCTTGATGAAAGTAAAAGAGGAGAGGGAAAAAGTTGGCTTAAAGCTCAACATTCAGAAAACAAAAATCATGGCATCTGGTCCCATCACTTCATGGCAAATAGATGGGGAAACAGTGTCAGACTTTATTTTTGGGCTCCAAAATCACTGCAGATGGTGACTGCAGCCATGAAATTAGAAGAAGCTTACTCCTTGGAAGGAAAGATATGACCAACCTAGATAGCATATTCAAAAGCAGAGACCATTACTTTGCCGGCGTCTAGTCAAGGCTATGGATTTTCCTGTGGTCATGTATGGATGTGAGAGTTGGACTTTGAAGAAGACTGAGCGCCAAAGAATTGATGCTTTTGAACTGTAGTGTTGGAGAAGACTCTTGAGAGTCCCTTGGACTGCAAAGAGATCCAACAAGTCCATTCCATTTCTTTGGAAGGAATGATGCTAAAGCTGAAACTCCAGTACTTTGGCCACCTCATGCAAAGAGTTGACTCATTGGAAAAGACTCTGATGCTGGGAGGGATTGAGGGCAGGAGAAGAAGGGGACAACCGAGGATGAGATGGCTGGATGGCATCACAGACTCGATGGATGTGAGTCTGAGTGAACTCCAAGAGATGGTAATGAACAGGGATGTCTGGCGTGCTGCAATTCATGGGGTCGCAAAAAGTTGGACATGACTGAGCGACTGAACTGAGCTGATACACATATATATATAAACATGTACAGCCTTGACATACTCCTTTCCCAATTTTGAACCAGTCTGTTGTGCCATGCCCCGTTCTAACTGTCGAGATGTAAATGTTCTACCTGATCTTCCTAGATTGTTCTGTGTCTGTGTGTTTGATTGTTGACGTTTTGGGAAACTTGGCCTTGAGAGTAAACTTTGAATTTAGGTTATATCCTTCCACACTCATGTTTGGGGAAGTCCTTTGCATCTTGTTGGTCTGAATTTCTGTTGAGATATATTTAATTGGTGGCCAAATGATGGATGAGTAAGTATAAGCATATTGTACAAGCTTATTATTAATCCAGATGCACAAGCTGAATTTTGGAAAGGCAGAGAAACAGAGAACAAATTACTAACATTTGATTATTAGAAAATAAGGAAATTCCAGAAACTATTTCTTCAATTATGTAAACTGTGGAAAATTCTAAAGGAGATGTGAATACCAGATACCTGTCTCATGAGAATCCTGTATGCAAGTCAAGAAGCAGAAGTTAGAACTGGACATGGAACAACAGACTGGTTAAAAATTGGGAAAGAAGTACATCAGGGTTGTATATTGTCACCCTGCTTATTTAACTTATATACAGAGTACATCAGGCAAAATGCCAGGCTGGATGAAGCACAAGCTGGAATCAAGATTGCCAGGAGATATATCAATAACCTCAGATATGCATATGACACCATTCTTATGGCAGAAAGCAAAGAAGAACTAAAGAGCCTCTGGATGAAGGCAAAAGAGAAAAGTGAAAAACTGGCTTAAAACTCAAGATTCAGAGTTTTAACGGCATCTGGTCCCATTATTTCATGGCAAATAGATGGGGAAAATGTGGAAGCAGTGACAGATTCGATTTTCTTGAGCTCCAAAAATCACTGCAGGTGGTGACTGCACCCCTGAAATTAAAAGACACTTGCTCCATGAAAAGAAAGTTAATATAAACCTAGATATTATATTAAAAAGTAGAGACATATCTTTGCCCTGAAGGCAAAACCATGGTTTTCCCAGTAATCATGTACTGAAGAGAGATTTGGGCCATAAAGAAAACTAAGTGCTGAAGATTTGATGCTTTTGAACTGTGCTGTTGAAGAAGACTCTTGAACATCCCTTGGACTGCAAGGAGATCAAACCAGTCAATCCAAAAGGAAGTCAATCCTGAATATTTATTGTAAGGACTGATGCTGAAGCTGAACCTCCAATATTTTTGATAGCTGATTCAAATTGCTGACACATTGGAAAGGACCATGATGCTGTGAAAGATTGAAATCAGGGGAAGAAAGATGTGACAGAGGATGAGATGGCAGAAAGTCGATGAATGGCATCACAGACTCAATGAACAGGAGTTTGAGCAAACTCCAGGAGATAATGAAGGACAGGGAAGTCTGGTGTGCTGCAGTCCATGGGCCACAAAGAGTTTAACATGACTTAGCTACTAAACAATTAGAACTCTGGTTCTAACTGTTGCTTCTTGACATGCATACATATTTCTCAGGAGGCAGGAAAGGTGGTCTGGTATTCCCATCTTTTAAGAATTTTCCACTGTTTTTGTGATCCACACGGTTAAAGGCTTTGGTATAGTCAATAAAGAAGAAGTAGATATTTACAGTAGATTTTTTTAATTAAATTTATTTATTTTTAATTACAATACTGTATTTGTTTTGCCATACATTGACACGAATCAGCCATAGGTGAACACAATCTCCCAATGCCGAAGCCCCCTCCCACCTCCCACCCCACATCATCTACCTGAATCATCCTGTGCATCAGCCCCATGCATCCTGCATCCTACGTTGAACATAGATTGGCGCTTCGTTTCTTACAAGAAAATATACATGTTTCATTGCCATTCTCCCAAACCATCCCACCCTTTCCCTCTCCCTCAGAGTCCAAAAGTCCACTCTATACCTCTGTGTCTCTTTGTTGTCTCACATATAGGGTCATCATTACTGTCTTCTAAATTCCATATATATGTGTCAATATACTGTATTGGTGTTTTTCTTTCTGGCTTACTTCACTGTATAATCGGTTCCAATTTCATCCATCTCATTAGAACTGAGTCAAATTTATTCTTTTTAAGGGCTGAGTAGTATTCCATTGTGTATATGTACCACAGCTTTCTTATCCAATCATCTACTGATGGACATCTAGGTTGCTATTTAAAGTACAAGTAGAAGTCAAGGTAAATTGGACATGGTCAAACAGGAGATGGCAAGAGTGTACATCAATATTCTGGGAATCAGTGAACTAAAATGGACTAAAATGGGTGAATTTAACTCAGATGATCATTATATCTACTACTGAGGGCAAGAATCCCTTAGAAGAAATGGAGTAGCCTTCATAGTCTATAGAAGAGTCTGAAATGCAGTTCTTGTGTGCAGTCTCAAAAATGACAGAATGATCTCTTATCATTTCCAAGGCAAACCATTCAATACTACAGTAATACAAGTCTATGCTCTGACCAATAATGCTAAAGAAACTGAAGTTGAATGGTTCTATGAAGACCTACAAGACCTTCTAGAGCTAATACCCACCCCCCAAAGATGTCCTTTACATTATAGGAGACTGGAATGCAAAAGTAGGAAGTCAAGAAATACCTGGAGTAACAGGAAAATTTGCCCTTGGTGTACAGAATGAAGCAGGGCAAAGGCTCACAGAGTTTTGCCAGGAGAATGCACTGATCATAGCAAACATCCTCTTCCAATAACACAAGAGGAGACTCTACACATGGATCTCACTAGATGGTCAATACTAAAATCAAATTGATTGATTATATTTTTGAAGCCAAAAATGGAGAAGCTCTCTACAGTCAGCCAAAACAAGACCGGGAGCTGACTGTGGCTCAGATCATGAACAGGATCCTTACTGACAAATTCAGACCTAAATTGAAGGAAGTAGGGAAAGTCACTAGACTATTCAGGTATGACCTAAATAAAATCTTTTACAAGTGGAAGTGACAAATAGATTCAAGGGGTTAGATCTGATAGAGTGTCTGAAGAACTATGGATGGAGGTTAATGACATTATACAGGAGGCAGAGATCAAGACCATCCCCAAAAAAGAAATGCAAAAGGCAAAATGGCAGTCTGAGGAGGCCTTACAAATAGCTGTGAAAAGAAGAGAGAAAGAGAAAGGCAAAGGAGAAAAGGAAAAATATACCCATTTGAATGCAGTGGTCCAAAGAATAGCAAGGAAAGATAGGAAAACCTTCCTTAGTGATTAATGCAAAGAAATAGAAGAAAGTGATAGAATGGGAAGGGCTAGAAATCTCTTTAAGACAATTAGAGATACCAAGGGAAAACTTCATGCAAAGATGGGCACAATAAAAGACAGAAATGATATGGACCTAACAGAAACAGAATATGTTAAGAAGAAGTGGCAGGTATACACAGAAGAATGATACAGAAAAGTTCTTCTCAACCCAGATAATCATAATGGTGTGATCTCTCACCTAGAGACAGACATCCTGGAATGTGAAGTCAAGTGGGCCTTAGGAAACATCACTATGAACAAAGCTAGTGTAGGTGATGGAACTCCAACTGAGCTATTTCAAATCCTAAAAGATCATGCTGTGAAAGTGCTGTACTCAATATGCCAGCAAATTTGGAAAACTCAGCAGTGGCCACAGCACTGGAAAAGGTCACTTTTCATTCCAATCCCAAAGAAAGCTAATGTCAAAGAATGTTCAAACTACCACACAATTGCACTCATCTCACATGCTAGCAAAGTAATGCTCAAAATCCTCCAAGCCAGGCTTCAGTAGTACATGAACTGTGAATTTCCAGATGCTCAATCTGAATTTAGAGAAGACAGAGGAAACAGATCAAATTGACAACATCCACTGGATCATTGAAAAAACAAGCAAGTTCCAGAAAAACACTGACTTCTGCTGTATTGACTATACCAAACGTTTGTAGAGTTAGGAGGATTATATGCTGCTGCTGCTAAGTCACTTTAGTCGTGTCTGACTCTGTGTGACCCCATAGATGGCAGCACACCAGTTCTGCTGTCCCTGGGATTCTCCAGGTAAGAATGCTGGAGTGTGTTGCCATTCCTTTCTCAATGCATAAAAGTGAAAACTGAAAGTGAAGTCACTCCAGTCATGTCCGACTCTTCAGGACCCCATGTACTGCAGCTTACCAGGTTCCTCCATCCATGGGATTTTCCAGGCAAGAGTACTGGAGTGGGCTGCCATTACCTTCTCCAAGGATTATATGAGATAACATTATCACAAACTTTGTCCAGGATCCAGTGTATATCTGCAGGCCTCCCAGTGGCTCAGTGATAAAAATCTGCCTGCCAATGGAAGTGAAGAGATGCAGTTTCAGTCCCTAGGTTGGGAAGATCCCCTGGAGGAGAAAACGGCAACTCACTCCAGTATTCTTGCCTAGAAAATCCCACAGACAGAGGGTTCTTGAGGGCTGTAGTCCCTAGGCTTGTGGAGAGTCAGATGCAACTGAATCTACTAAGAATGCATGCACAGCAGTGTATACCTGGTGAGCAATAAATATAGATAATATCATTTTCAAAATTAGTTCCATATTATTTAACTGTGAATATAAAGCAGGAAATATTTTATTAATACATATTTTAGAAGAGAGACCTGAAGCTCAGAATGACCAAGTAGTTTATTCAAAATATCATGAATGAACTCAGATGAGAAATCACTGCTCTGATTCTACATCTTCTGCTCTCAGATAAACCTAGGGAGTAGGAGAGGTGGGGTCATCCATGTCCAATAGTATAACTCTTAATATAGTGTATGTGTTTGAACAGGGAAAATTCAGATGTTCATGAAAAAAATGCCAAGACTTATCTTCCTACATGCCTTACAATTGGTCAGTTAATTCTGATTTTGCTTTGTCAAAATATCTTGGGGTTTCTCATTTCATTTAGCCTGATTCTACAAATATACCTTTCAAAATACCTTTTCTTTTGTCTTGCAGAGAAAAGATACCACATAAATCTAAAAGAACTCCAAACAAAACACAAACAGAAGTGCAGGGAATAAAATGCTATCTCCTGAATGCTATCTTACTGAAATAGACTTTGGATTATGTGGGGCAAAAATTACTCTAAATTCTAAGATTAATGAAGTAAAAATGAAACCAATCCTGTTTATAAATATAGCTGAAAATCTTATATTCCTTGAGCAAAAATAAAATATGCAGGACAATTCTCCTTTTGCTTTCCCTGTGCAATCCAGGCATCACTGGGGAATCAGAACTGGAAATGATATAGACAGTAAGATAACAAGAAACCCCATTCATCACTCTGACAGGTATTTCACTTTATCTGTGTGTAAATTTCCAGTGATAGAGTAGGCTGTCTCTCTCTCTTCTCAGCCTTATAACCAATGCTTCAACGGAACTAAAGTTCCTGTTTTTGTAACCAAGTTTCAGGGAGCCACATTTATATTCATGTATTCTAGAAAAGGTAAGGTTACCAATTCAGTAATGCAATTCTCTTATAGTCAAAAGTAAGTGGGCACAGCACCATGATGGACTAAATATGTGAACATTTCATTATTAGAATCTAGCCATATTAATTAGCATGTAAAATATGTTGATTCCTAAATGCATGTGAATGCACACATATATACATATGTATGCATATTTGAACAACATTGAAAGTCTGATACTAGAGGGTAGTGTCAAAAACAACTTGCAGCTATAATGGAAATGTTTTGTATCTGCACTGTTGAATATGGCAGCCACTAGCCATTTGTGGCTACAGAGCATTGAAACATTCCTACTGTGACTAAGGAACTGTATTTTTAAGTTTATCTAATTTACTTAATTTAAATTTAAATAGGCCTTTGAGGCTAATGTCTACCATATTGCTCAATGCATTTCTAGAGAAATCACTAATTTTCTCTATGACCTCAAATCAGTCTTCTTTCTATAGAATTGGATTGTTGTTGTTCAGTTGCTAAGTTGTATCTGACTCTGGCCATCCTATGAACTGCAGCACACCAGGCTTCCCTGTCCTTCACTATCTTTTGCAGTTTACTCACACTCATGTCCATTGATTCAATGATGCCATCCTACGATTTCATCCTCTGCTGTTCCCTTCCCCTCCTGCCCTCAATCTTTCCCAGAATCAGGGTCTTTTCCAATGAGTCAGCTCTGCACATCAGATGTCCAAAGTATTGGAACTTCAGCTTTAGCATCAGCCCTTCCAATGAATATTCAGGACTGATTTCCTTTAAGATTGATTGCTTTGATTTCCTTGGTGTCCAAGGGACACTCAAGAGTCTTCTCCAATTGCACAATTTGAAAATATCAGTTCTTCAGCGCTCAGCCTTCTTTATGGTCCAAATCTCACATCCATACATGACTACTGGAATAACTATAGTATGTGCTTTGATATTCTTATAATTATTTAGTTTTAATGCCAAAGACAGTAAATGTATTGCACATATACCAGTGGATATGCTCATGTGTATAAAGGATGGTATCAAATTGAAAGTTATACTTGATTGTATCAAGTTACTAATTGCACTTTTGTTTCATTGATGATTTGTAACTTTTAAATAAAGAAATAGTCAAAAAAAATTTGAGTATTGATTCTTCACAGGTAACTCATACAAAACATTTGAAAATTAAACTTCTTAAATGAGAATCTAAATAGTGACTTGTTAGGTTTTTGAACTGTGGTGTTGGAGAAGACTCTTGAGAGTCCCTTGGACTGCAAGGAGATCCAACCAGTCCATTCTGAAGGAGATCAGCCCCGGGTGTTCTTTGGAAGGAGTGATGCTAAAGCTGAAGCTCCAGTACTTTGGCCACCTCATGAGAAGAGTTGACTCATTGGAAAAGACTCTGATGCTGGGAGGGATTGAGGGCAAGAGGAAAGGGGGATGACAGAGGATGAGATGGCTAGATGGCATCACTGACTCGATGGACGTGAGTCTGAGTGAACTCTGGGAGTGTGTGATGGACAGGGAGGCCTGGCATGCTGTGATTCATGGGGTTGCAAAGAGTAGGTCACGACTGAGCCACTGAACTGAACTGAACTGAAGGGAAATATATTTTCATTACCTTAAATGACATGCAAAAACTGTAACAGGCCTGGTACTTTCTTTCCCTCCTCAACTTCACCCCTTTATTTTATATGAGATAGAGTCAATTAATGTTGTGGTAGTTTCAAGTGAACAGTGAAGGGATTCAGCCATATGTAAATATGTATCCATTATCCCCTAAACTCCCCTCCCATCCAAGGTCTGGGACTTTCAATGTTTAATTCACACCTCCATTAGCAGCACTCTGAAGTTTCATTGGCTATTAATGAGTGCACAATGAGGCTATTAATAATATTTGCTATTTTTCCTTAATTCCTTTGAAAGTCACACTAAATTGCCAAATTCTCACTGGTGATGTCATTTCAGTCATGTAGTTTGCCAACATATCAGTGTTAAAAGTATCAGAAATACCCTCATTGTCTGTCATTTATATGCATTTTTAATAGCTAAATAGTCACTTGCAAATATAAGTAAACATAAATATAATTCAAAATAAAATGTTCCTTACTATTCATTCATTGGCATTTTATCACATATTTACTATTTCAAGGGTAAAATCCACTTCAATGCGTTGCTATTAAAGCTCCTAATTTCACACATAGAAAGTTATTGATAGATTTCATATAATAGGTCAAATAGTGACCTCTCCCTCCTCAAATTCATATCCACCTGGAAATTCAGAATGGGACTTTATTTGGAAAGTAGGTCCTTACAGATATAATTAAGGATCTAGATGAAATTATGCAGTGCTAGGGTGAGTCCTAAATTTAATGAGTATTACTGAAACTAGTAGAAACTTGTGAGGCTCCTGGGCATGGAAATCTTTCTGTCTTCCATTTCTTGTTTGTAGGGAATAGACTCCAGCCTCCATGATCTCCCCTCCATTCCAAAGGGCAGGTTAAACTAGTTGCTAATTGGTGAAGGGAGAGGATGCAGAAAAAAGAGAGAAGCAGCCAAGAAACTACCTGGAGCAAGATTAAAGGAAATTCAGAAGATAGAAGCAGGGACATATTTCTTCTTCTTGGGCTCCAAAATCACCGTGGATGGTGACAACAATCGTGAAATCAGAAGACGATTGCTTCTTGACAGAAAAGCAATGAAAAACTAGACAGCATGTTGAGAAGCATACATTGCTCTGCTGACAAAGGTCTGTATAGTCAAGGTTGTGGTCTTCCCAGTGCTCACTTACAGTTGTGAGAGCTGGACTGTAAAGTAGGCAGAAAGTCAAAGAATTTATGCCTTTGAACTGTGATGCTGGAGAAGACTCCTGAAAGTCCTTTTATAGAGCAAGAAAATCCAACCAGTCAATCTTAAGGGAGATCAACCCTGAATGTTCAATGGAAAGACTGATGCTGAAGCTGAAGCTCCAGTATTTTGGTTCTCTGA
Organism: Nanger dama; assembly: GCA_917880005.1. Classification (NCBI taxonomy): domain Eukaryota; kingdom Metazoa; phylum Chordata; class Mammalia; order Artiodactyla; family Bovidae; genus Nanger; species Nanger dama. The sequence continues at coordinate 59,881,512 of CAKJTW010000004.1, read as the reverse complement.
TGAGAACAGATGGCTCATTGGAAAAGTCCCTGATGTTGGGACAGATAGAAGGCAGAAGGAAAGAACGGCATCAGAGGATGAGATAGTTGGATGGTACCACCAATGCAATGAACATGAACTTGGGCAAACTCCAGGAGATGGTGAGGGACAGGGAGGCCTGGAGTGCTTCAGTCCATGGGGTCTGCATGGGAACATGATTGGGCAACTGAATAACAATAAGAAGCTCCTAAAGACTGATCACTTAAGATGAGATTAAAGTAGTTCAGTATGTATGTATTTATATCTACATCTAGATAGGTAGTTAGATAGATAGAGAGATAGATAAATGTAATTCTGTAGAGAAACCTGACTAATAGATTTTGGTACTGGGAAGTAGGTACTGCTGTAGTAAACTTATTAAAAAAAAATGTAGGTGTGGCTTTGGAATTGAGTAACAGGAAAAGGCTGGAAGGACTTTGAGAAACATTTAAAAAAGAAAAACTTATCTTGAAAAGACTGCTGGTAGAAAAATGGATGTTGAAAGTGATTCTAAGGTGATCTCAGAAGGCAGTTGGGAGGATGGTAAAGAAAGTTTCTCTCATTGTAGAGAATTCATATGTTAATGTGAACAGAAGATTGGAAGAAATATGAACTTTAAAAGTGCTTTTATTGTGATGTCAGAAGGAAATGAGGAACATGTTATTGGTCATTGGAAGAAAAAGAAAAAGACCTTATTTTAAAATGGCAAAAAAGGTATGACTGAATTTTTCTATGGTAATGAACATTATTATTATTCAGTGGATATTATTATTGCTATTATATTATTATTATTGTTGACAGAGGAGCCTGGTGGGCTGCAGTCTTTGGGGTCACCAAAACTTGGACATAACTCTGGGACTAAGCACACAGCATGATTGATTATTCACTGAATCATCATTATTCAGTGATGAACTTGGATATTAAGCTAAAAGTATTTCTCAGAAAAGTGTTGAAGGTAGTCTGGTTTCTCCTTGTTGCTCAACTGAAAATGTGATTAAAAGAATAAATTGAAGGGTAGCTTCAAGATGGAGGAAGATTAGAACAGGAAGACCACCTTTTCCTCCACAAATAGATTAAAAGATCACCTCCACCTGTAACAATTCCTACAGAACAACTTTTCATCGCTGACAGAGGATCCCAGACATGTAGATGGGCAAACCAATCTCCTCAGAATAAGGAAGGGCAAAAGGTAAAGCTGAAAATAGAGACAAAGGATTTGGAGATGGAGAACCTGTCCTGAGAAGGAAGACCAGAAGGTGAAATTTCCACACAAAAGGAAACCTTCTCACAGAGGAGATCAGGGAGGAACTTAGGAAACTCAGAAGAGAGCACAATGAAGCAAAATGGAGAAAATTCACCACAGAGACTGTGCTGAAAGGCAATATTCAGCCAAGAAGTAGCTCACACATGCTCATGTCTACCCACAGTGAGTGGGGGCTCAGTGCAGAGGCTCAGGCTGTGTGTGTGTGTGTGTGTGTGTGTGTGTGTGTGGGGGGGTGTCAGTCCTCAGAGAAGGGACAAGGCTTGAATGCCATGAAGGCACTCAGAGGGGGCTAGTATGACAAACCACAGGCAGGACAAGGAAAACCCTGGGATTTCCAGAGAAACAAAAGATTGTTCCTGCAAGAAAGCTCTAATGTGGCACTCTTACTCCTGACTTGCCCACAGAATAAAGGACCATGCCCTAAGGAATACCCAAAATGGGCAAACTGGCTGCAGTCTATGGCACGAGATGCAGGGAAGCAGGCACATAATAGCCAGGGCAGAAAGCAAGGGGTCACTACAGTCTTGGTGCCAGAGATAGTATCTACTGCCAAGCTGTGAGCAGCTGCGGTCACTGCCCACATCTTCTTAGGGTCCTGAGTGACATGAATCTGTTAAGAGTGTCACAATCAGAGACTAGCTCCCTTGGGGAAGCACACAATCTGCCTCAGACCATATCCATGTGGTCCAGCTGGGATCTTGAGTGGGGTGACTCTGCCAAGGGTCCCACAGTTTGTCCCCCAGGATCAATTTGCCTGGGAGGAGCATGCTTGCTTCAGGTTTTGATGACTCCCCATTGGGTCTACTCACAGTAAGCACTCCCCACACATGCCAGCAGCATTTGCTGTATCCCTCCCTCTCCCCAGAACAACTGAGCTAGTGAGCTGCAATAAGTGGTCACTTTTGCCCTCTTATGACAGAGCAGAGATCAGACACTGGAGAGAGACTTGCTAGCAGAGAAAGGCCAAAATATCAAGCAGGAGCATGAGAAAATCAAAGAAGGGCTAACTGCCCCTGAAAGTGAAACGTGCAACAGATTGAAAATTCTGTAATTAATTTGAGACTGTGTGCTTTATAGGCAACTCTAGACTTTAAGAGCAAGTACAAGCTGAAACAAGGTAAGATCTGAATTTGAATTGACTCCACACTGCCAAAAGAGGTTCAGAAACTTTCCTAGATATATTGGAGGGAATTCTCAGTAGGCAAATTAACTGGATCAAGAAAAATAAGGAATCACATGAACATTCCTCTCACTCCTATATTATATATATATATATACCTTTCCCCTATATTTTTATTTTATTTATTATTTAAATTTTTTTCTTTGCCATTTTTGTTTTTATTTTCTTTCTTCCCCCTTTTTTCCTTCAAACTGTTCTAATAAGATTCTTCATTATTTTTTAATTCTTATTTTTATAGTCTACTTTTACCTTTTAAAATTTAAAGAAAACTTTATTTTGTAAATAAACTATATAATTTAAAAATTTTTGGTTTTGATATTTTGTATATTGAACTTGTGAGAGTCTAATTTTTGCTTTTGATTTTTTCTTATTATTTTTTATCTTTGAGAGTCTAATTGTTATTACCCATTTTCATTTAGGATTTGATTATTGATTTGATTGCTCTTTTCTTTTCTGACTCTCCTTTTTCCTCCATACAGTCAGCAAAAACAAGACTGGCAGCTGACTGTGGTTCAGACCATGAACTCCTTATTGTCAAATTCAGACTTAAATTGAAGAAAGTAAGAAAAGCCATTAGACCATTCAAGTATGACCTAAATCAAATTGCTTACAGTTATACAGTGGAAGTGACAAATAGATTCAAGAGATTAGCTCTGATAGAGTGTCTGAAGAACTATGGATGGAGGTTCATGACATTGTATAGGAGGAGGTAGGGATCAAGACCATCCCCAAGGAAAAATGCAGAAGGGCAAAATAGTTGTCTGAGGGGCTTTAATGTTATTTGTGAAAAGAAGAGAAACAAAATAAGAGAAGCAAAAAGTAAAGAGATAAGGAAAGATATACACATTTGAATACAGAGTTGCAAAGAATAGCAAGGAGAGATAGAGAAAGCCTTCCTCATTGATCAATGCAAATAAATAGGAAAACAATAGAATGGGAAAGACTAGAGATCTCTTCAAGAAAATTAGAGATACCAAGGGAATATTTCATGCAAAGATGGGCACAATAAAGTATGGAAATTATATGGACCTAACAGAGGCAGAATATATTAAGAAGTGATGGCAAGAATACACAGAAGAACTATACATAAAAGCTCTTCACGACCCAGATAACCATGGTGGTGTGATCACTCACCTAGAGCCAGACATCCTGGAATGCAAAGCCAAGTGGGCGTTAGAAAGCATCATTGTGAATAAAGCCAGTGGAGGTGACGGAATTAAAGCTGAGCTATTCCAAATCCTAAGAGATGATGTTGTGAAAATGCTGCACTCAATAGGTCAGCAAATTTGGAAAATTCATCAGTGGCCACAGGACTGGTAAAGGTCAGTTTTCATTCCAGTCCCAAAGAAAGGCAATGCCAAAGAATGTTCAAACTCTCACACAGTTGTACTCATCTCACATGCTAGTAAAGTAATGCTCAAAATTCTCCAAGCCAGGTTTCCAGAGTAGGTGAATTGTGAACTTCCAGATGTTCAAGTTGGATTTAGAAAAGGCAGATGAATCAGAGATTAAACTGCCAACATCTGTCGGATCATCAAAAAAGTAAGAGAATTCAAGAAAAAAATCTACTTTTGCTTTATTGACTCCGCCAAGTCTTTAACTAAGTGGATGACAACAGTTCAGTTCAGTTCAACCCCTCAGTCGAGTCTGACTCTTTTCTACCCCATGAACCCCTGCATGCCAGGCCTCCCTGTCCATCACCAATTCCCAAGGTCCACCCAAACCCATGTCCATAGAGGCTGATGATGCCATCCAACCATATCATCCTCTGTTGTCTCCTTCTCCTCCTGCCTTCAATCTTTCCCAGCATCAGGGTCTTTTCAAATGAGTCAGCTCTTTGCAATAGTTGGCCAAAGTTTTGGAGTTTCAGCTTCAACATTAGTCCTTCCAATGAACACCCAGGACTGATCTCCTTTAGGATGGACTGGTTGGATCTCCTTGCAGTCCAAAGGACTCTCAAGAGTCTTCTCCAATGCCACAGTTCAAAAAAGCATCAATTCTTCAGCATTCAGCTTTCTTTATAGTCCAAATCTCACATACATACATGACTATTGGAAAAACAATAGCCTTGACTAGATGGACATTTGTTGACAAAGTAATGTCTCTGCGTTATAGTATGCTATCTAGGATGGTCATAACTTTCCTTCCAAGGAGTAAGCATCTTTTAATTTCATTGTTGCAATCACCATCTTCAGTGATTTTGGAGCCTAGAAAAATAAAGTCAGCCACTGTGTCTAATGTTTCCCCATCTATTTGCCATGAAGTGATGAGACCAGATACCATGATCTTAGTTTTCTTAATGCTGAGCTTTAAGCCAACTTTTTCACTCCCCTCTTTCACTTTCATCAAGAGGCTCTTTAGTTCTTCTTCACAGCAAACTCTGGAAAATTCTTAAAGGGATGGGAATACCAGACCAGCTTAACTGCCTCGTGAGAAATCTGTATGCAGGTCAGGAAGCAACAGCTAGAACCAGACATGAAACAAGAGACTGGTTCCAAGTTGGGAAAGGATTAAATCAAGGCTGTATATTGTCACCTGGCTTATTTAACTTATATGCCAAGTACATCATGTGAAATGCTGGGTTGGGTGAAGCAAAAGCTGGAAACAAGACTGCCGCAGGATATATCAATAACCTCAGATATGCAGATGACACCACCCTTATTGCAGGAAGGAAAGAAGAATGAAAGAACCTCTTGATGAAAATGAAAGAGGAGAGTGAAAAAGATGACTTAACACTCAGTATTCAGAAAACTAAGATCATGGCATCTGTTCCTATCACATGGCAAACAGATGGGGAAACAGTGAGAGACCTTATATTTTGGGCTGCAAAATCACTGCAGATGGTGACTGCAGCCATGAAATTAGAAGACACTTACTCTTTGGAAGAAAAGCTATGACCAACCTAGATAGTATATTAAAAGCAGAATATTACTTTGCCGACAAAGTTCTGTATAGTCATAGCTGTGGCTCCAGGAGTCATTTATGGATGTGAGAGTTGGATTATAAAAAAGCTGAAAGCCAAAGAATTGATGGTTTTCAACTGTTGTGTTGAAGACTCTTGATAGTACCTTGAACTGCAAGGAGATCAAACCAGTGGAAAGCAGTCCTGAATATTAATTGGAAGGACTGACGGTAAAGCTGAAATTTCAATACTCTGGCCACCTAGTGGGAAGAACTGAGTCGTTAGAAAAGACCCCAGTGCTGGGAAATATTGAAGGCAGGAGGAGAAGGGAATGACAAAAGATGAGATGGTTGGATGGCATCACCGACTCAATGGACATGAATTTGAGTGAACTCTTGGAGTTGGTTTTGGACAGGAAGCCTGGCATGCTGCAGTCCATGGGATCCCAAGAAATCAGACACAACTGAGTGACTGAATTGAACTTTTTCTCCTAATTTTCACCTTTTTCCCTTTTCTCTCTCTTCTGTTTGTTCTCTAAATAAGTCGGCGAATCACTTTGTATGCTCCTGGCTGTAGAGAGTTGTTTCATCATTAACCTTGGGGTTTCATCTGTACTGTGTGGCCTGAGAAGTTTTCATGCTACTGTAAAAGATTGAGGCTGAACCCCAGAGACAAGAGACTCAACTTCAGGAATTTGGACGGTCAGAGAATGCCCAACCCCATGGAATGTTCATAGATGAGAACTCATCCAAAGGCCTCCATATGTACACTGAGACTAAGTTCCATCCAAGAACCAGCAATTACTAATGCAGGATGCCTCACACCAATCCTCCAGCAAAACAGGAACACAACACTGTACATTAGCAGACAGGCTCTCCAAAGCCATACAAAACCCCTCAGTTCAGTTCAGTCACTCAGTTGTGTCCGACTCTTTGAGACCCCATGAAACGCAGCACACCACACCTCCCTGTCCATCACCATCTCCCAGAGTTCACTCAGACTCACATCCATTGAGTCCGTGATGCCATCCAGCCATCTCATCCTCTGTCATCCCCTTCTCCTCCTGCCCCCAATCCTTCCCAACATCAGAGTCTTTTTCCAACGAGTCAACTGTTCTCATGAGGTGGCCAAAGTATGGAGTTTCAGCTTTAGCATCATTCCTTCCAAAGAAATCCCAGGGCTGATTTCCTTCAGAATGGACTGGTTGAATCTCCTTGCAGTCCAAGAGACTCTTGAGAGTCTTCTCCACCACCACAGTTCAAAAGCATCAATTCTTCGGTGCTCAGCCTTCTTCACAGTCCAACTCTCACATCCATACATGACCACAGGAAAAATCATAGCCTTGACTAGAAGGATCTTCATCAACAAAGTAATGTCTCTGCTTTTGAATATACTATCTGGGTTGGTCATAACTTTTCTTCCAAGGAGTAAGCCTCTTCTAATTTCATGGCTGCAGTTACCATCTGCAGTGATAGACACCCAAAACTCACCACAGGACACTGTACTACCCTCTAGAGAGACAAGATCCAGCTCCATTCACCAAAACTCAGGCACAAATCCCCCAACCAGGAAGCCTTCATAGGGCACTGAACCAACCCTACCATAGGGAGGAGACTCCACAAATTAAGACAGACTACATCTTTCCAGCTTGCAGCAAAAAGACCCCTAAAACAGTAGACTAAGCAAAATGCAAAGACAGAGAAATATGCAGGAGATAAAGGAACATGGTGAAAATCCACCAGATCAAACAAACGAGGAAGAGATAAAGAGTCTATCTGAAAAAGAATTTAGAATAATAATAGTAAACATAATCTAAAACCTTGGAAACAAACTGGAGGCATGGATTAATAGACTGGGGGCATGGATCAAGAAGTAAGAAATGTTTAATAAGTGCCTAGAAGAATTAAAGAATAATCAACAGTGATCAACACAATAATTCAGATTAAAAAAATACTCTGGAGGGGACCAACAGTAGAGTAATTGAGGGAGAACAAATACATGAGCTGGAGGGTAGAATGTTAGAAACAACTGAAGCAGAAGGAAATTTTTAAAAAGGAATAAAAATTCTGAAGACAGAATCAGAGACATCTGGGGAAATTAAAAAAGGAATAAAAATTCTGAAGACAGAATCAGAGACATCTGGGACAATGTTAAGCACTCCAACATTTGAATCATAAGCATCCCAGAAGGAGAGGAATAAAAGAAAGAGCGTGAAAAAAATATTTGAGGGAAATATATCTGAAAACTTTCTTGAAATGGGAAAGGAATAGCCACCCAAGTCCAGGAAGCCCAGAGTGTCTCGTACAGGATAAACCCAAGGAGAAACACACCAAGACACATATTAATCAAATTAACAACAATTAAACACAAAGAGTAGATATTAAAATCAGCAAGGGAAAAGCAACAAATAATACACAAGGGGATCTCCATAAGGCTAACAGCTAACCTTTCAATAGAAAGGAAATGTTCTCCACAGAACATTCCTAGATAACCCTGATTCCAATTCTGGCTTTTGCTTAGATGGATTCATTATCACAAAATTCATTTCTGTATCATACAATTGTCCATACACATCCTTGGCCTTTTCTTCAAAGCATGCTTTAGCAAGTTAGTAGTTTGAAACGGCTGAGAATTTTTCAAATGACCATGTTCTGATTCCTTTTGTGCTTAATAGCTTCTTATTCAATGTATTTTTTAATGTATTTATTTTAATTGGGGATAGTTACCTTACAATATTGTGATGGCCTCTGACAGACATGAATACAAACTGGCAATAGGCTGTTACCCCTCCCTCTCAAAAATCCCTCCCATCTCCCACCACCCCCATCCCTCCAAGTTGTCACAGAGCACCAGCTTTGGGTTCCCTGCATCATACATCAAACTCTTACTGGCTATCCACTTTAATGGCAATGGATATGATTCAATGCTACTCTCCTAAATAAACCCACACTGTTCTACTCCCACTGTGTCCAAAATTTTGTTCCTTGTGTCTGTGTCTCCTCTGCTGCCTTGTGTGTAGGATCGTCTGTACTTTCTAGATTTCATATATATGCATTAATATATGATATTTGTCTTTCTCTTTCTGACTTACTCCACTCTCTATAATAGGCTCTAAGTTCATCCACATCATTAGGGCTGACTCAAATGCATTCTTTTTTATAACTGAGTAATATTCCATTGTGTAAATGTACCACAAGTTCCATATCCATTTATATATTGAGGGACATCTATGTTGCTTCCATGTTATAGCTATTTTAAATAGTGCTGCAATGAGCATTGGGGAACATGTATCTTTTTCAACTGTGATTTCCTCAGGGTATATGCCAGGAGTAGGATTGCTGGGTCATATGTTAGATGTAGTTATAGTTTTTAAGGAATCTCCATACTGTTTTCCATAGTGGTTGTATCAGTTTGCATTCTCAGAAATAGTGTAAAAGGGTTCCCTTTTTTTGCATATCCTCTCCAGCATTTATTTATTTATTTTTTTGTAGACTTTTTGATGATGGTCATTCTGACCAGTCTGAGATGATACCTCATTGTAGTTTTGATTTGCATTACTCTAATAATGAGGGATGTTGAGCATCTTTTCATGTGCTTATCGATCATTTGAATGCCTTATTTGGGAAAATATCTGTTTAGACCTCTGTCCACTTTTTGACTGGATTATCTGATTTTCTGCTATGAAGCTGCTTGTATATTTTGGAGCTTAATTCTTTGTCAGTTGTTTCATTTGGCATTATTGTCTCCCATTTTAAGGGTTGTCTTTTCATTTTGCTTATAGTTTCATTCATTGTGCAAAAACTAAGTTTAATTAGGCCCCATTTGCTTACTTTTGCTTTTATTTTCATTACTCTAGGAGGTGGGTCATAGAAGATCTTGATGTGATTTATGTCAGAGAGTGTTCTGCCTATGATTTACACTAAAAGTTTTATAGTTTCTGTTGCTACTTTTATGTCTTTAATCTATTTTGAGTTTATTTTTTGTGTATGGTGTTAGAAAGTGTTCTAATTTCACTCTTTTACACATCATTGACCAGTTTTCCCAGCACCACTTGTTGAAGACACTATCTTTTCTTCATTGTATATTTTTGCTTCATTTGTCAAAGATAAGGTGTCAACAGGTGTGTGGATTTACCTCCAGACGTTCTATCTTGTTCCATTGGTTAATAGTTCTGTTTTTGTGTCCATATCATACTTTCTTGATGACTATAGCATTGTAATGTAGTCAGATATCAGGAAAATTGCTTGTTTTAGTTCCATTCTTCTTTCTCAAGATTGGTTTGGCTATTTGGGATCTTTCATGTATCCACACAGGTTGTGAAATTATTTCTTCTAGTTCTGTGAAAAATACCATTGGTAGTTTGATAAAGATTACATAAAGTCTACAGATTGCTTTGGGTAGTATAGTCATTTTCACTATATTGAGTCTTCCAATCCAAAAACATGGTACATCTCTATCTGTATGTCACCTTTGATTTATTTCATCAGTGTCTTATAGTTTTCTGCATACAGGTGATTTGTATCTTTAGGTAAATTTATTCATACCTATTTTATTCTTTTTGTTGAAGTGGTGAATAGGATTATTTTCTTAATTTCTCTGATTTTTCATTGCTAATGTATAGGAATGCAAGGGATTTCTGTTTATTAATTTTATATCCTGAAACTTTACTATATTTATTGATCAGCTACAATAATTTTCTGGTGGCATTTTTAGGGTTTTATATGTGGAGAATCATGTAATTCACAAAAAATGAAAGTTTTACTTCTTCCTTCCAAACTGAATTCCCTTTATTTATTTATCTTCTCTGATTACTGTTGCAATAGTTTCTAAAACTATGTTGAATAATTGTGATGAGAGTGAAGACCCTTGTCTTGTTACTGATTTTAGAGGAATACTTTCAGTTATTCACCACTAAGGATGACATTTCCTGGGAGTTTGGCATATGTGGCCATTATAATGTTGAGGTATTGTCACCCTGCTTATTTAACTTATATGCAGAGTACATCATGAGAAACGCTGGGCTGGAAGAAGCTCAAGCTGGAATCAATATTGCCGGGATAAATATCAATAACCTCAGATAAGCAGATGACACCACCCTTATGGCAGAAAGTGAAGAGGAACTAAAAGCCTCTTGATGAAAGTGAAAGAGGAGAGTGAAAAAGTTGGCTTAAAGCTCAACATTCAGAAAACCAAGATCATGGCATCTGGTTCCATCACTTCATGGGAAATAGATGGGGAAACAGTGGAAACAGTGTCAGACTTTATTTTCTTGGGCTCCAAAATCACTGCAGATGGTGACTGCAGCCATGAAATTAAAAGACTCTTACTCCTTGGAAGAAAAGTTATGATCAGCCTACATAGCATATTCAAAGGCAGAGACATTACTTTGCCGACTAAGGTCCGTTTAGTCAAGGCTATGATTTTTCCTGTGATCATGTATGGATGTGAGAGTTGGACTGTGAAGAAGGCAGAACATTGAAGAATGGATGCTTTTGAACTGTGGTGTTGGAGGAGACTCTTGAGAGTCCCTTGGACTGCGAGGAGATCCAACCAGTCCATTCTGAAGGAGATCAGCCCTGGGATTTCTTTGGTAGGAATGATGTTGAAGCTGAAACTCCAGTACTTTGGCTATCTCATGAGAAGAGTTAACTCATTGGAAAAGATTCTGATGCTGGGAAGGATTGGGGGCTGGAGGAGAAGGGGATGACAGAGGATGAGGTGGCTGGATGGCATCACGGACTCGATGAACGTGAGTCTAAATGAACTCTAGGTGATGGTGATGGACAGGGAGGCCTGACATGCTAAGATTCATGGGGTTGCAAGGAGTCGGACAAGACTGAATGACTGAACTGAACTAAACTTGTCTATTTTGTCTTCTCAAAGAACCAGCTTTTAGTTTTACTTATCTTTGTATAGTCTCCCTTCCTCACATTTACCTATCTTTATTTTCTTCATTCTCTGCTTTTGAACCAGCCAGGTTTTTAAAGTTCATCTCGTTTCTAATATGTTACTGAATGAAACGAGTTCATAGTAAATATTTAACTCAAAGTCTGTTTTCCAAACTCTTCTACTGGATCCATAAACTTGGTAGACATGTATTTGCTTTCTCCGACTTGCTGACAGAAGCTTAGTCTTCTAGAACTCAATAACATAAGACTCCCTTTTCCAATCTCTAGCACTGATTTCTTTACCACTCCAGGATTGAATTACAAAGATGAGGCCATTTAAATAGAAGCCCATTTCAGTTCAGTTTAGTTCAGATCTGTTACTCAGTCATGTTTGACTCTTTGTGACCCCATGGACTGCAGCACACCAGGCTTCCCTGTCCATCACCAACTCTCAGAATTTGCTCAGACTCATGTCCATCAAGTTAGTGATGCCATCTAACCATCTCATTCTCTATCATCCCCTTATCATCCTGCCTTCAATCTTTCCCAACAACAGGATGTTTTCCAATGAGTCAGTTCTTCACATCAGGTAGCCAAAGTATTGGAGTTTCTGCTTCCGCATCAGTCCTTCCAATGAATACTCAGGACTGATTTTCTTTAGGATTGACTGATTTGATCTTCTTGCTGTCCAAGGGACTCTCAAGTGTCTTCTCCAACACCACAGTGCAAAAGCATCAATTTTTCAGTGCTCAGCTTTCTTTATAGTCCAAATCTCACATCCATCCATGACTATTGGGAAAACTGTAGCTTTGACTAGATGGACCTTTGTCAGCAAAATAATGTCTCTGCTTGTTAATATGCTGTCTAGGTTGGTCATAGCTTTTCTTCCAAGGAGCAAGTGTCTTTTAATTTCATGGCTGCAGTCACCATCTGCAATGATTTTGGAGTCCAAGAAAATACATTTAATGAATTCTTAATGAAAATATAAAATCATATTTCAATTTTGAAATTGATAACTTCATCTTAAAATTCAGACAAACTCAATTTTAAGTAACTAAAGTGAATATAAAGAATTTGAAATTTGCCTTAGCAGATTTCACAACATACTATAAACCTGTATGAATTTAAAACTGCATGGTATTACAATTGGAGAACTTCTAGATATTCAAGCTGGCATTAGAAAAGGAATCAGGGATCAAATTGCCCAGCATTCTTTGAATCATAGAGAAAGCAAGGAGATTCTAGAAAAAAACATCTACTTCTCCTTCATTGACACCTAAGCCTTTGATATTGTGTATCACAGGAAACAGTGGAAAATTCTTAAGGAGATAGGAGTGTCAGACCACCTTACTTATTGCCTGAGAAACTTGTATGTGGGTCAATAAGCAATAGTTAGAACTGGACATGGAACAATGTATTGGTTAAAATTTGAGAAAGGAGTACAACAAGGCTGTATATTGTTACTTTGCTTCTTTAATTTATATGCAGAGTCAAAGTGAAAGTCTCTCACTCATATCTGACTCTTTGCAACCCCATGGTCTATAGCACAGCAGGCTCCTCTGTCCATGGAGTTTTCCAGGCAAGAACACTGGAATGGGTGGCTATTTCCCTCTCCAGGGAATCTTTCCAACCCAGGGGTAAAACCCAGGTCTCCTGCATTGCAGGCAGATTCTTTACTGTCTGAGCCAACAGGGAAGTCCAAGAATACTAGAGTGGGTAGCCTATCCGTTCTCCAGGGGATCTTTCTAACCCAGGGATCGAACCAGGGTCTTTGGCATTGCAGGCATATACTTTACCCGCTGAACTACCAGATACATAATGCTACATATGGGGCTGGATGAATCACAAGCTGGAATCAAGATTGCTGGAAGAAATACCAACAACCTCAGATATGCAGATGATACCGTCCTAATGGCAGAGACTGAAAAGGAATTAAAAATCTTCTTAATGAGGTTGAAAGAGGAGAGTGAAAAACTTGACTTAAAATTCATCATTCAAAAATCTTGGATCATACCATCTAGTGCCATCACTTCATGACAAATAGAAAGGGAAAACTGGAAGCAATGGCAGATTTTATTTTCTTGGGCTCCAAAATCACTGTGGGTGGTGAATGAAGCTATGAAATTGAAAGGCACTCCTTGGAAGGAAAGCTATGGCAAACCTAGAGAGCATATTAAAAAATAGAGACATCACTTTGGTGACAAATGTCCATGTAGTCAAAGCTATTGTTTTTCCAGTAGTTAGGTGGGGATGTGAAAGCTGGAACATAAAGAAGACTGAGTGCTGAAGAACTGATGCTTTTGAACTGTGATGCTGGAGAAGACTCTTGAGAGTCCCTTGAATTGCAAGGGGATCAAACCAGCTAATCCTAAAGGAAATCAACCCTGAATATTCATTGGAAGGACTGATTATGAAGCGGCAATACTTTGGCTACCTGAGCTTTAATTCTTTGGCTACCTGATTCGAAAAGCTAACTCATTGAAAAAGACTCTGATGCTGGAAAGATTGAATGCAAAAGGAGAATAAGAAGACAGAAGGTGAGAGGTTAGGATGGCATCTCTGACATAATGGGCATGAATTTGAGCAAACTTAAGGAAATAATGGAGGACAGAGAAGCTTGTCATGCTACAGTCCATGGGGTCACAAAGAGTCAGATATGACAGTGACTAAACAACATTAGAATAAAAGAAACCAGAAAAAGTTTTTAATATAGAATTGGCATATATGAGTGAAATGGCAAAATTAATTAAAGGAAACACATTTAACAAATTATGGTGAAGCATGAGTTAATATACATGGAAAAGAAATTCAGTCCTAATATTTCAAACCTAATTCTGTTTGATGGCCCAAATTTTGCATCTACACAACACACATACACAAACACACATGCCAATTCCAAGTGAATAAAGAAATAAATGAGCAAAAGAAATATTTTATATAGTTAAAGACTATGTATCATCACAGGTTTTTGCTATGGTATAGGTAATACCTCTGTAAAAAGCACGCATGCTCACATACACACACATGAGCGCGCGCACACACACACACACACACACACACACACACACACACCCGTGATCAGTTTGACTACATTAAAGTTTAAAACTTGGGATCAGTACGATGTTGAAGAGTAGTGGTGAAAGTGGACACCCTTGTCTTGTTCCTGACTTTAGGGGAAATGATTTCAATTTTTCGCCATTGAGGATAATGTTAGCTGTGGGTTTGTCATACATAGCTTTTATTATGTTGAGGTATGTTCCTTCTATTCCTGCTTTCTGGAGAGTTTTTATCATAAATGGATGCTGAATTTTGTCAAAGGCTTTTTCTGCATCTATTGAGATAATCATATGATTTTTATTTCTCAGTTTGTTAATGTGATGAATTACATTGATTGACTTGCGGATATTGAAGAATCCTTGCATCCCTGGGATAAAGCCCACTTGGTCATGGTGTATGATCTTTTTAATGTGTTGCTGGATTCTGATTGCTAGGATTTTGTTGAGGATTTTTGCATCTATGTTCATCAGTGATATTGACCTGTAGTTTTCTTTTTTGTGGTGTCTTTGTCAGGTTTTGGTATTAGGGTGATGGTGGCCTCATAGAATGAGTTTGGCAGTTTACCTTCTTCTGCAATTTTCTGAAATAGTTTCAGTAAGATAGGTGTTAGCTCTTCTCGAAATTTTTGGTAGAATTCAGCTGTGAAGCCGTCTGGACCTGGGCTTTTGTTTGCTGGAAGATTTCTGATTACAGTTTCAATTTCCGTGCTTGTGATGGGTCTGTTAAGATTTTCTATTTCTTCCTGTTTCAGTTTTGGAAAATTGTACTTTTCTAAGAATTTGTCCATTTCTTCCAAGTTGTCCATTTTATTGGCATATAATTGCTGATAGTAGTCTCTTATGATTCTTTGCATTTCTGAGTTGTCTGTCGTGATCTCTCCATTTTCATTTCTAATTTTGTTGATTTGATTTTTTTCTTTGTTTCTTGATGAGTCTGGCTAATGGTTTGTCAATTTTATTTATCCTTTCAAAGAACCAGCTTTTTGTTTTGTTGATTTTTGCTATGGTCTCTTTTGTTTCTTTTGCATTTATTTCTGCCCTAATTTTTAGGATTTCTTTCCTTCTACTAACTCTGGGGTTCTCTATTTCTTCCTTCTCTAGTTGCTTTAGGTGTAGAGTTAGGTTATTTATTTGACTTTTTTTCTTGTTTCTTGAGGTATGCCTGTATTGCTATGAACTTTCCTCTTAGGACTGCTTTTATAGTGTCCCAAAGGTTCTGTGTAGTTGTGTTTTCATTTTCATTTGTTTCGATGCATATTTTGATTTCTTTTTGATTCCTTCTGTGATTTGTTGATTATTCAGTAGGGTGTTGTTCAGCCTCCAAATGTTGGAATTTTTAATAGTTTTTCTCCTATAATTGAGATCTAACCTTAGTGCATTATGGTCAGAGAAGATGCTTGGAATAATTTCAATTTTTTTGAATTTATCAAGGTTAGATTTATGACCCAGAATGTGATCTATTCTGGAGAAGGTTCCATGTGCACTTGAGTAAAAGGTGAAATTCATTGTTTTGGGGTGAAATGTCCTATAGATATCAATTAGGTCTAACTGGTCTATTGTATCGTTTAACGTTTGCGTTTTGTTGTTAATTTTCTGTTTAGTTGATCTGTCCATAGGTGTGAGTGTGGTATTAAAGTCTCCCACTATTACTGTGTTATTATTAATTTCCCCTTTCATGCTTGTTAGCAATTGTCTTACATATTGCGGTGCTCCTATGTTGGGTGCATATATATTTATAATTGTTATATCTTCTTCTTGGATCGATCCTTTAATCATTATGTAGTGGCCTTCTTTGTCCCTTTTCACAGCCTTTGTTTTAAAGTCTATTTTATCGGATATGAGTATTGCTACTCCTGCTTTCTTTTGGTCTTTATTTGCATGGAATATCTTTTTCCAGCCCTTCACTTTTAGTCTGTATGTGTCCGTTGTTTTGAGGTGGGTCTCTTGTAGGCAGCATATATAGGGATCTTGTTTTTGTATCCATTCAGCCAGTCTTTGCCTTTTGGTTGGGGCATTCAACCCATTTACATTTAAGGTAATTATTGATAAGTATGCTCCTGTTGCCATTTACTTTATTGTTTTGGGTTCGGGTTTATACGTCCTTTTTGTGTTTCCTTTCTAAAGTCTATCCTTTAGTATTTGTTGGAGAGCTGGTTTGGTGGTGCTGAATTCTCTCAGCTTTTGCTTGTCTGGAAAGCTTTTGATTTCTCCTTCATATTTGAATGAGATCCTTGCTGGGTACAGTAGTCTTGGCTGAAGGTTATTATCTTTCATCACTTTAAGTATGTCTTGCCATTCCCTCCTGGCCTGAAGAGTTTCTAATGAAAGATCTGCAGTTATTCTTATGGGGATCCCCTTGTGTGTTATTTGTTGTTTTTCCCTTGCTGCTTTTAGTAATTGTTCTTTGTGTTTGGTCTTTGTTAGTTTGATTAAAATATGTCTTGGGGTGTTTCGCCTTGGGTTTATCCTGTTTGGCACTCTCTGGGTTTCTTGGACTTGGGTGATTATTTCCTTCCCCATTTTAGGGAATTTTTCAACTATTATCTCCTCAAGTATTTTCTCATGGTCTTTCTTTTTGTCTTCTTCTTCTGGGACTCCTATAATTCGAAAGTTGGAGCGTTTCATATTGTCTTGGAAGTCTCTGAGGTTGTCCTCATTTCTTTTAATTCGTCTTTCTTTTTCCCTCGCTGATTCATTTATTTCTACCATTCTATCTTCTATTTCACTAATCCTATCTTCTGCCTCCGATATTCTACTATTTGTAGCCTCCAGAGTGTTTCTGATCTCATTTATTGCATTATTCATTATATGTTGACTCTTTTTATTTCTTCTAGGTCCTTGTTAAACCTTTCTTGCATCTTCTCAATCCTTGACCCCAGGCTACTTATCTGTGATTCCATTTTGATTTCAAGATTTTGGATCATTTTCACTATCATTATTCGAATTCTTTCTCAGGTAGATTCCCTATCTCTTCCTCTTTTGTTTGGTTTGGTGGGCATGTCTCCTGTTCCTTTACCTGCTGGGAATTCCTCTGTCTCTTCATCCTGGTTATATTGCTGCTTTGGGGTGGCTTTTCTATATTCTGGGAATTTGTGGAGTTCTCTTTATTATAGAGTTTCCTCTCTGTGTTTGGTGTTATATCACTGCTTTGTCAAAGTTTCTTGATCAGGGAGGCTTGTGTTGGAATTCTGGTGGGTGGATCTGGATTTCCTCTCTCTGGAGTGTTGTGACGTGTGAAGTAATGGGTTATGAAACGTCAATGGTTTTGGAGTATTTTGAGTTGCCTATGTATTGAAGCTCAGGGGCTTGTTCTTGTGTTGCTGGAGAATATGCGTGGTATGTCTTGCTCTGGAGCTTGTTGGCCCTTGGGCAGTGCTCAGTTTTAGTATAGGTATGAAGGCGTTTGATGAGCTCCTAATTGGATAATGTTCCCTGTGTTCAGGAATTCTTTGTTGATCACAGGATTTGGAATTACACCTCCCGATTCTGGTTTTCAGATTTATTTTTAGAATAGCCTCATGATTTCTCCATCTATTCAGCACTAATGTTAAAACATCTAGGTTAATGATGATAGGTTTCTCCACCTTGAGGGTCGTCCCTAGAGGATAGGTGGGTTACTTGGAGGAGAGAAGAGGGAGGGGAGTAGTTAGAGGTGAGTGGAATGGGATGAGGTGGAATCAAAAGAGGGAAAAGGAAGTTAGCCCGTAGCCACTTTCTTGTGTGTGCTCCAAAGTCTGGACCGCTCAGAGGTGGTCACAGAGTTATACTTGGAAGAGGAGAGGAAGGAAGTAGATAGAGGTGGTCAGGAGGATAAAAGAGGGAGATGGGAAGGAGGGATACAGATCCGGTCAGTGACCAGTTCCCTTAGAGTTCTCCTCCTTCTGGAACGCTCAGAGGTTCATAGAGTTGGGTAGAGAGGGGGGGTGAGGGGAGGAGACAAAAGCCACCTGGTGGGGAAAGAGAGATTCCAGAGGTGGAGAGAGTGGTTAAGCCAGTAGTCTTGCACTCATGTAAAACTGGGTACTGAGGATTAGGTTTTTAAAAGTACAAAATTGGCAACAAATACCAAAATGCCAAGATTAAAAAACTGGAGTATAGATTGGATTTTCAAAGATAGATTATTGAAGAGAAGAAGAATGAGGAGAGAGGCATTTAAAAAAATAGAGAAAAAAGAAAAAAAAGTAAAAATAATAAAAGATTCCAGAATTATTAAAAGACAACTTCCTTCACCATTAAGAGTACATACGGCATTTGCTTAAATGATAGGGTTTTTTTTTTAAGTAATATTAGGTTATAAAAATAATAACTAGAAATATAGAAGACTTAAAATTTAAGGAAGTTTAGGGGGAAAAAGGATGAAAAAGAAAAGGATAAACAAATTTAAAAGGAAAAAAATAATTTTTAAAGAAAGAAAAAAAAATCTTAAAAAAAAAAAAAATCACGCTTCCACATCACCCCCCAAAAAAAATTTTTTTTTTTTGATCATAAAAGTAGAGATGGCGTATCTGTCGCTTTCTCTGTCGTTGAGGACTGTGTGGGGTCGCTACCAAGGCAGTTCCCTTTGTTTGCCTTCCTCTGTTTGCTGGTCTCTTCCGTGTCTGATTTCTGTCTTGCCACAGGGAGGGTGGTGGTGAGCTCTGCACTGGGCTTGCCCCTTCTCAATCCGTGGGATAACCGTGTGGGGCCTGGCCTATGTTTCATGCAATTCCCTGGTTTTAGCCGTTCAGGATTGGCGCTCAGGAAGTCCCCTCCGGGTGCCCGGTTTGGTCCCAAGTCCGAGTGGCTAGGGAGTTTGGCGCGGACTATTGTTGCATCTTCTGGGCTTTGCGGGTCGCTCAATTTTCTGGGATCTCCGCCGGGGCTCTTTTCAGGCAGATGATGACCACTCAGATACTCCCAGAAGTCTCATCAAAGAGGCCCGCTTGCAATTTGGTAGGTAATGACTCTCTTGAGCTGCGACTGCCCTCTTCCAGCGCTTCAGGCTCTGGCTGCCTGTCGCCGGTGGTGGATGGTCTGCAGTTGGCTATTTCAGATCCGTCCTTTGTTCTGTGCGTGGGCCTGTCAGTGCCTTATGTTTGGGCGTTTCGCGTGTTGGTTATCCCCCAGTCTCGTTTGCTAGTCTGGGATAATTCGTTCTATCCATGCGCGGACCCGATTCTGGCCCCGTTGCGCCCCGATTCTCAAGAAAAGCCCTGCAGCCTACGTCTCCCGCGGCCCAATTCTTAGAGAGCACTGTCGCGGGCGCGCTCCTCCCTGCCCAACCCCCACTGCTGTCGGACGCAGGCGTTTGCGCTGCTTATCCGCTGGGGGTTATACTACTGAATTCGTAATCTGTTGGTTTTAATTATTTATTTATTCTTCCTTCTTGTTATGTTGCCCTCTGTGCTTCCAGGGCTCGCCCCATGCACAGCTGTGAGAAAGTTCCCCCAATTTTAGGGAACCTCTCTCTTTAAGAGTCTCTTCCTGGGACGGGATTCCCTTCCCATGCCGGGATTCCCTCCCTACCTCCTTTGTCGCTCTCTTAGTTCTTTAAAATAAAATAAAATATAATATAATAACATAATTCCTACCAGGTTTTGAAGCCAATGATCTGCTTTGCTGGATGCCTGATGTCCTCTGCCAGCAGTCAGAAGTTATTTTGTGGAATTTGCTCAGCGTTGAAATGTTCTTTTGATGAGGTAGAGAGGGAGAAAGTGTTCTCCCCATCCTATTCCTCCGCCATCTTTTTCAATAATCAGAGCAGAAAAAGAAATACAAGGAATCCAAATTGGAAAAGAAGAAGTAAAACTCTCACTGTTTGCAGATGACATGATCCTCTACATAGAAAATCCTAAAGACTCGACCCGAAAACTACTAGAGCTAATCAGTGAATATAGTAAAGTTGCAGGATATAAAATCAACACTCAGAAATACCTTGCATTCCTATACACTAATAATGAGAAAGTAGAAAAAGAAGTTAAGGAAACAATTCCATTCACCATTGCAACGAAAAGAATAAAATACTTAGGAATATTCCTACCTAAAGAAACTAAAGACCTATATATTGAAAACTATAAAACACTGATGAAAGAAATCAAAGAAGACACTAATAGATGGAGGAATATACCATGCTCATGGGTTGGAAGAATCAATATAGTGAAAATGAGTATACTACCCAAAGCAATCTACAGATTCAATGCAATTCCCATCAAGTTACCAGCAGTATTTTTCTCAGAACTAGATCAAATAATCTCAAGATTTGTATGGAAATACAAAAAACCTTGAATAGCCAAAGCAATCTTGAGAAAGAAGAATGGAACTGGAGGAATCAACTTGCCTGACTTCAGGCTCTACTACAAAGCCACAGTCATTAAGACAGTATGGTACTGGCACAAAGACAGAAACATAGATCAATGGAACAAAATCGAAAGCCCTGAGATTAACCCACATACCTATGGACACCTTATCTTCGACAAAGGAGGCAAGAATATACAATGGAGTAAAGACAGTCTCTTTAACAGGTGGTGCTGGGAAAACTGGTCAACCACTTGTAAAAGAATGAAACTAGACCCCTCTCTAACACCATACACAAAAATAAACTCAAAATGGATTAAAGATCTAAATGTAAGACCAGAAACTATAAAACTCCTAGAAGAGAACATAGGCAAAACACTCTCCGACATAAATCACAGCAGGATCCTCTATGATCCATCTCCCAGTATACTGGAAATAAAAGCAAAGATAAACAAATGGGATCTAATTAAAATTAAAAGTTTTGCACAACAAAGGAAACTATAAGCAAGGTGAAAAGACAGCCTTCTGAATGGGAGAAAACAATAGCAAATGAAACAACTGACAAACAACTAATCTCAAAGATATATAAGCAACTTATGCAGCTCAACTCCAGAAAAATAAATGATCCAATTAAAAAAATGGGCCAAAGAACTAAATAGGCATTTCTCCAAAGAAGACATACGGATGGCTAACAAACACATGAAAAGATGCTCAACATCACTCATTATCAGAGAAATGCAAATCAAGACCACAATGAAGTATCATTTCACACCAGTCAGAATGGCTGCGGTCCAAAAGTCTACAAGCAATAAATGCTGGAGAGGATGTGGAGAAAAGGGAACTCTCTTACACTGCTGGTGGGAATGCAAACTAGTACAGCCATTATGGAAAACAGTGTGGAGATTCCTTAAAAATTGCAAATAGTACTGCCTTATGACCCAGCAATCCCACTGCTGGGCATACACACTGAGGAAACCAGAAGTGAAAGAGACACATGTACCCCAATGTTCATTGCAGGGCTGTTTATAATAGCCAGGACATGGAAGCAACCTAGATGTCCATCAGCAGATGAATGGATAAGAAAGCTGTGGTACATATACACAATGGAGTACTACTCAGCCCTTAAAAAGAATAAATTTGACTCAGTTCTAATGAGATGGATGAAATTGGAACCGATTATACAGAGTGAAGTAAGCCAGAAAGAAAAACACCAATACAGTATACTGACACATATATATGGAATTTAGAAGACAGTAATGATGACCCTATATGTGAGACAACAAGAGACACAGAGGTATAGAGTGGACTTTTGGACTCTGAGGGAGAGGGAAAGGGTTGGGATGGTTTGGGAGAATGGCAGTGAAGCATGTGTATTTTCCTGTAAGAACGAGCGCTAATCTATGTTTGGTGTAGGATGCAGGATGCATGGGGCTGATGCACAGGATGATTCAGGCAGAGGATGTGGGGTGGGAAGTGGGAGGGGCTTCGGCATTGGGCGATTGTGTTCACCTGTGGCTGATTCGTGTCAATGTATGGCAAAACAAATACAGTATTGTAATTAAAAAAAAATAAATTTAATTAAAAAAATAAAAAAAAAAACTTGGGATCAATAAAAGTCACTATGAGAAAAAAGTTAAATGACAAGCCCCAACCTAAGAGAGGATATATGCAATGTATATTTGTCTTAGTGGTTGAGTATCCAAAAATATAAATAACTCCAAAAATCAGGGAAAACAAGTAATCTAATAGAAAAATTTGCAATGACTTTAAATAGGCAATTCAGAACGGAGAAACCAAGACAGTCAATAAGTGTTTGAAAGGATGCTCAACCTCAGCAGTAACCAGATAAATACCTAATAAAACTATAATGAGATGCCATGTCATGTCCATTACACTGGTAAGTTTTAAGAAATTTGACAACACCATCAGTGAGGAGGTAGTAGAGTAGGCACTGTTGTCGGGATATAAATTTATGCAACCACTTCGTAGAGAGCAATTTTACAATATAAAGTAAAATTCAATATACATTCACTTTAAGTCAACAATTTTTTTTCTTCAGATATAAACCACATGCTTCCCTTGTGGCTCAGCAGTAAAGAATCCACTTGCCAGTTCAGGAGACACAGGTTTAATTCCTGGGTCAGGAAGATCCTCTAGAGAGGGAAATGTCAACCCACTCCAATATTCTTGGCTGGAAAATTCCATGGATGGAGGATCCTGGCAGGTTATGTCATGGGATTACAAAGAGTCAGACATGAATGAACGACTAACATTTTCACTTTTCACTTTCCAATAAACCATAGAGACTTTCCTGTCTACATGTCCAGGAAAATACATTAAAAAAATATATTTCTAAAAACTTGAGTATCATGGACAAAGGCTGAGAAAACTTTAGTGCTCATGTAGGAAAGACTAAATACAGAATGATATGTATTCAAACGTGGAAACCATAGCGTAACCATCACTAATGAAATAGAGCACTGAGTCTCAACACTAATTACTGTTGTTGTTTAGTTGCTCAGCTGTGTCTGACTCCTTGCGATTCTATAGAGCCTGATGAGGCTCTTCTGCCCATGGGATTTACCAAATAGAATACAACAGTGAGTTGCCATTTCTTTCTCTTGGGGATCTTCCCAATCCAGGGATTAAGCCTTGTCTTCTGCATCGCAGGCAGTTCTTTACTGCTAAGCCATCAGGGAAGACTGAACATATGTAATCATTAAAAATATAATTCTAAGAAAATGAAAGCAGGCAATGGATGGTATCACTTATTTGACACTAAAACAGGGGCTTCCCTGCTGATCCAATGGCTACAATTCTGCACTCCGAAGGCAGTGGGCTCAGGTTTGATCCCGGTCAGGTAACAATGAATAAGTTCAAAATTGGGAATAAAAATATGGTAAGGCTGTATATTTCCATCCTGCTTATTTAAGTTATATGCAGAATGCATCATGTGAAATACCTGGGTGACAACCAGGCTGGATGAAGCACAAGTTGCCATCAAGATTCCTAGGAGAAATATCAACAACCTCAAATACGCAAATGACACCGCTTTAATGGCAGAAAGTGAAGAGGAACTAAAGAGCCTCTTGATGAGGGTGAAAGAGTAGAGTGAAAAAGCTGGCTTAAAACTCAATATTCAAAAGACTAAAATCATGGCATCTGGTCCTATCACTTCATGCAAATAGATATGGAAAAATGGAAACAATGACAGCCTTTATTTTCTTGGGCTCCAAATACACTGTGGATGGTGTCTACAGCCATGAAATTAAAGATGCTTTCTCCTTGGGGGAAAAAATGACAAACCTAAACAGTGTATTAAAAAAGCAGAGACATCACTTTGCTGAAAAAGTCCACATAGTCAAAGCTGTGGTTTTCCAATGGTCATATATGAGTGGACCATAAAGAAGGTTGAGCACCAAAGCTTCTGCATGCTACAATGAAGACTTAGTACTGCCAAATAAAAAAATTCTTCAAAATAAGATATTGTTTGGCAGACACAGACTTAGCAAATTTTTATGTAGATGGGAAGGAATTATATTTATCCAATTTGATAAATGGGCTATTTTGAAGAAATAAAAAGGTGAATGGGCTTCAGGAGGTGTATATGAGATGCTTCAATCAATTGTCATCTAGTTGTTTCTTTTCTAAACAGTTGACTCAAATTTTAAATAGTAAAAATGTTTAAGTAAATAGCCTCCCATTCCAAGAGTACAATTCCTTAATTTGAATGTAATTATCTTGATAGTTGATTGGGTTTCCTTTCTGATTTATGCATATGTACATATATGTAATAAGGCATTGACATGGAAGCTTGACTAGGAACTCCATCCTCTGCCCCTGTGGTATCTTGCCCAGGAGTCAAAATGGTGCCAGTAAATTTTTGTGAGGAAGTGGAGAAGCACTTCCTATCCTCCACTTGTTTTTTCTTGTTCTCATTTGTCTTTTCCCCCAGCTATTCAATGTAGGCATAACCGACTTGACATAGATTAAAACTTTTAGATTTTTTCCTAAGCCACCACAGCACCCTCTTGCTTCCTGCCCTATATCCTTTTCTGGGGATTTCTTGTTTGGAAAACCCAACTGTTTTCCTGAGTTAAAGCCCCATATTGACAATTTTGACCAGCTGGGCACTCAAGGAACTGAAACTAGTGATGCCTGGTGGTGGCAAACTCTGTTATAAACCCTTATGCTGTTTGCCCCCCGCCCTTTTTTTTCGGTTTCCCCTCATGTCTCTGAAATCCAGCTCCTTGGAACACTAACCAATATAGTATTCATATATAAGTCTATGCATTATGCCTTTCTTTCTGGAGAATTTGTGTTAAGATAGAAAAATGAAAATATAACATAGATGTGAAATTTCATATATAACCAGCCAATGTAGAATCTACAAAGGAAATATCTCTTAGAAACGGATCTTCAACTCTTGCATAATCAACTAGATCATAAGTATAAAACATACCCAAAGTGTGGAAGAGATATGTGAAGACATTTCTTCTGAAAGAGCTGCTATCTTGCTCTCAAAAGGAGAGTTTTGGAGATGATTCTCCCTCCTAAGTTTAGACTTAGAGACTTGAAACTTAAATAGACCTTTCATAGAACATGTTGTGTGCTTCTCTGCATTTTTGTATCCTGGGCCTAACTCTTCCCCAGAGAAATCTAGAAAATAAGAAATGCCCTCAACTTTAGTGATGGACCCTAGAATTAGAATCTGTTTGTATTCCAGGGATCCAGGGATTTTGTTGAATTAAAGATTCAGGAGTCTTCCCAGGGAACCAGAAATATCCATGAGAAAAAGATCAAATCCAAAGACACAGAAAATGCACAAGTGAATGGCATGAGTACTTGCAGGTCCTGTGAAAAATATGACAATCCAGAGAATTTGAAGAATGTCAGCAATGGAAAGCTCTAAGTTAAGCATCATTAACAATGGAAGAAACTATAGATATAACCACCTAAAAGAGAAATACATGCATCAAGGCAGAAAAGAGGATCCTGGTTGTGAACCTTTTCAAAACAGCCCCTTACAGGAAAGTCTCTTTTAAAGTTGTCCCACATCCAAAGAGCAAGGAGCTGGACTACTAAGGGTACCAAGTAGTCCAGTTCAAAGAGGACTTATTTATTCACTGGTCTTCCCTCCTCACAGCCAACCTGAGAAAATGGTCAGAAAATTGCTAAAACTTGAGTGGTGATAGTCCTTGGATTTTGTTGATATTTACAAAGATAGAATTATTATTATAATGGAATACCAGACAGTCCAGACTCTGCAAGGATGCTTGATTTACACTCATTTTTTTTTTTTTTCTTAAACATGAGAATGAGAACATTTACCTGAGAAGGAGAAAAACTGAATATTATGGGGCAAGAGGAACTTTTTCTAAGGGAAGGGCATTATGAAAGATTACTCTCACAAAGCAAACAGTGAAAGAATAAGTTGGAAAATTTAAACTGTAGAGTAATGTCTGTGCATCTGTAGGGTGTACACACACACACACACACACACACACACACACACACATATATGAGAAGTCACTGTGCAAGTTGGCTCCTTAGGTTCTTTAATAGTGTATATAGATGAGGTGAAGTGAAGTTGCTCAGTTGCGTCCGACTCTTTGCAACCCCATGGACTGTAGCCCACCAGTCTCCTCTGTCCATGGGATTCTCCAGGCAAGAATATTGCAGCGGGTTGCCATTTCCTTCTCCAGGGGATTTTCACGACCCAGGGATCAAACCCAGGTCTTCTGCACTGCAGGCAGACGCTTTAACCTCTGAGCCACCAGGAAGTCCTGATAGTGTATATAAGGATATATTTATACTGTGTGTGTATATATATGTGTGTATATATATGTGTGTGTGTGTGTGTGTGTGTGTGTGAAGAGAAAACCCTTCAATATTAGCATATTTACATCTATCTCATTTAAAATTTTGTATAATTATTACATAACAACCACATTGCTTCACCACCACTGTAGAAACCATTCTAATCAGAATGGATTAAAAATAAAGCCACCCTTGGGACTTCCCTGGTGGTCCAGTGGTTAAGACTCCATGCTTACATGCTTACACTGCAGGAGGCATTGGTTCCATCCTTTAGTCAAGGAACTAAGACTCCACATGCTACACAATGGTTTCAAAAAAATAAAAAATAAAGAAAAAATTAAGCCATTCTTGACTCCTTATGATTTTTTTTTCCCTAAAAGAACATGTTAGTTTTGTTATGTATCTTAACTAAATACTTAGGTTTACTTCATCTACCAAAATGTTGTCATATTATATTTATTTTTATATAAAATATGTCGTGGAACACTGTAAGTTAGTCATTACATAATTATATGGGCTTGTAGAACTGGCATTTTTTAATCAGTGATATAAATAGCATGGTTGATTTATACAATCCATCTCACAGTGAAGTTTTAAACTTTAAGTCAGGTGTTATGCCTGCCACAGCTCAGGTCAGTGTTCAAAAATATTTACTGATTTGATTGACACATTCAGCCAAGAAAGGCTTTGAAATTAAATTACTTTTCAGCTTTCAGTTTTGATAATATTTCAGTCTCACAAACTACTTTTTGCCTTGAACCCCAAATTTGAAAATACATACAGATTTTTGAAACTCCTTTTTTTAACCATGAAAGATTTAATATAACATGGCTTTAGTGAGGGCTCATGTTCCTAAGAATTCATTACAAGAAGAAAATATATTGAATGATACAATCACAAGTAATGAAAATCAAAAGATGATCAGATTAAGTGAGAGATATTCTTGGGGGAGTAGAATTTTTGCATTTAATTAAATACAACAACTTGCCTCTTCATCCATAATCTACTGTGTGATCATATTGGTATATTTTTAAGCAAACTGATTACATTATTTTTCTGTTCTTCTGCTTACAAATACAATATCTGTACCTTTTCTCCTTCTAAACTTCTACCTAGGGCATCCATGGTTCATGAGAGTTCAAGTGCCACTTTAACAGACTGTGCCTTTTATCACTTGAGGACATTCAATGGGGGAAAGTCTATCCTGGAGAACCAAAAATTGAAAATCTTAGAACTAGGAAAAACTCTGGTAGTTGTCAAATCCAAATTCTTCACTTTATCAAAAATAATGGGGAAACAGTGAGACCTAGAAAAGGGGTTCATGTGAGAAATGTGTCTTGTTGCAGGCTCTTACACTTACCCTTTGAAATTTTTGTACAGATACTGTTTCCCCATCCTTGCTGCTGATGACCTGCATTTCTTGCAGCTTACTCCAATGGTAAGCACTTTCCTAAGACTTTTATGCTAAAAGCTAATTATTCCTGCATGCTCAGTTCCTAATTATATCCGACTCTTTGCTACTCCATGGACTATAGCCTACCAGGTTTCTCTGTGCATGGAATTTTCCTGCCAGGAATACTGGAGTGGGTTGCCATTTCCAGCTCCAGGGAATCTTCCTGTCCTAGGGATCAAACACACATCTCCTGCATTGACAGGTGGATTCTTTATACCCCTGAACTACCTGGGAAGCCCACAAGGCTTAGATCTGAAGGCTATTTTCACAATTTCTACTTTTCATGCTTAAATTTTTGTTCTTTTCTCTTTCAAAGCCTCTTTTTTAAACCATAAACTATGAGATTTTACTTCTCTCGAATCCTCGTCTTGCCATTGATTTACTTTTCAGTCACTATTACACTTTCATTAATAAGAGCTCTAGGGAACCATGGTTTTATGTTCCACTGAAATAGATATCGGCCCGAATCCCGTGGTCAATCCCTTCTAGCATAATGTGCTCCTAACTTTCATCTCTATGCTGTTTTATCCACTCAGAGTTAGACCATACTGTCTTAATCATTTTCTTAACTATTTTCTTGTTATAGCTCAAAAACTATTTCAAACTACTCACAAAGAACGACATCTTTGCTCCTGTGAGTACATGCAAAATAAGCACATGTGAGTATTACTTATCTTGGGAGTTTTACATATTAATTTATCTCTGTCAGGTTTTCATGACTGGATGATTTCTCATAGAAGCATTGATATCTGGAAACTCTGATCATAGTCCTGTCTGTATGTGCATGCTTGTGCTAAGCTACTTCAGTTTTGTCTGACTCTTTGTGATCCTATGGACCATAGCCCTCCAGGTTCTTCTTTCCATTGGATTCTACAGGCAAGAATACTGGAGTGGATTGCCATATCTTCCTCTGGGGCATCTTCCCAACCCAGAAACTAAACCAGTGTCTCTTATGTCTTTTGCACTGGTAGGCTGGCTCTTTACCACTGTGTCACTAAGTTGCGTCTGACTCTTACAGTCCCACAGACTGTAGACCACGAGGCTCCTCTGTCCGTGAAATTTTCGAGGCAAGAATACTGGAGTGGGTTACCATTTCCTTCTCCAGGGCATCTTCTCAACCCAGGAATTGAACCTGGGTCTCCTGCATTGCAGGCAGATTCTTTACCAACTAAGCTACCAGGTAATTGCCACTTTAACCATTCTATACTCATTTACCTTAATAACCAGCCTCAGTCTCATTGTTAATTCAACATCCAAATCATTTTCTTAACAGAATAAATAACACCCTGGTGGTCATATGGTTTAAAATCATATAACTATTTTTAAGAATGCTGAATCACTCCTAAAATCGTTCTTGTTTAGTTTTATTTTGGATCACTGAGAATTTTACCAATACAGTATACTGACACATATATATGGAATTTAGAAAAATAGTAATGATGACCCTCTATGTGAGACAACAAAGAGACACAGAGGTATAGAATGGACTTTTGGACTCTGAGGGAGAGGGAGAGGGTGGGATGACTTGGGAGAATGGCATTGAAACATGTATACTATCATGTAAGAAACGAAGCGCCAGTCTATGTTCAATACAGGATACAGGATGCTTGGGGCTGGTGCACGGGATGATCCAGGGAGATGATATGGGGTGGGAGGTGGGAGGGGGCTTTGGCATTGGGAGATCATGTACACCTGTGGCTGATTCATGTCAATGTATGGCAAAACAAATACAGTATTGTAATGTAGAATAAAGTATTAAAATAAATGAATATATAACATAAAAAAAAAAAAGAAAATACCATATGTCCTACCCCATGGTCAACAACAGTTACCATACAACATTACCCAGTCACCTTTGTGCATGACGTAGTTTAGTTCTTTCTTTATTCATGATGTGAGTCATTGCAAATTGATATCCCTTGATCATAATACTCACATATGATGTCATTCTTTGTGAGTGGTTTGAAACAGTTTGTGTGCTATAACAAGAAAATAGCCTTAGGGAAAAAAAATGAACACTGTTTTATCTGAGATGGACCTTAGATATCATCTAATTCAGCACTTTCTGGTTGATGGAAATAATGCCCTAGCAGTAAAATGGTCTGCTTAAAATCTCGCTGTGCTGGACTTAGTCATGTCTTACTCTTTGTGACCCCATGGACTGTAGCTCACCAGGCTCCTCTGTTGATGAGGATTCTCCAGGCAAGAATACTGGAGTAGGTTGTCAAGCTCTCCTCCAGGGGATCTTCCCAAGCCAGGGACTGAACCCATGTCTCCCACATTGAAGGCAGATTCTTTACTATCTTAGTCACCAGGGAAGCTCAAGAATACTGAAACGGGTAGCCTATCCCTTCTCCAGGGGATCATCCCAACCCAAGAATTGAACTGGAGTCTCCTGCATTGCAGGAAAATTCTTTACCAGCTGAGCTACTAGGGAAGCCCAGAGCTTTATATAATCAGAGGCAGGAATCTAACAGCTTTATTCAGGCTAAAAGGGAGTTTTCAGGCCAGTGCAAAGGAAAAACTTATTAACTAGAAGAAATGGTGCTGAAATTCTGGTGGAAGCAAACTGAAAAAAAAAATAGCTGAAAAAATAGAAAATGCACAAATTTGATTAAAATTATAAACATACATATATAAGAAACTCAGTGAAGCTCAAGCACAAGATAAGTAAGAAGAGTGGACTAGTTTTTAAGTAACTGAAAAGAAATGAAAAACAACAACAAAATAACTATAAATTTAGAGTGTTACATTTAGTGAATATAGTTTCAAAAAGTTAGTTAAAATAAAGACTTTGAACTTCGAACTGACTGACTGAATGGTCCAGTGGCTAAGACTCCATGCCGCCAATGCAAGGGTTCCTGGTTGGATCCCTGGTCAAGAACTAGATCCTGTATGTTGCAACTTAAAGATCCTGCATGCCACAGAGTAGATAGAAGATCTCGCATGCCACAATTAAGACCTACCACACCCAAGTAAACACACATTTTTAAAAAACAGAAAAAGAAAAACAAAAAGACTAAAACAAGAAATGACTTTTTCAGATACACAAACTAAAAATTCATCACCAACAGATCCTCACTATAAGAAAAGCTAAAAGAAACAATTGAGGCAGAACAGAAATGGCTTAAGTAGGAGGTTATGGGAATATGTTATATCTTATTTGAGATAAGACAGGTAGTTTTCTATGCTCCCACAGGTGAATCGTTTTTATGCTGCCACTGAGAATAGTTATCCTTAAAGCATGGAATTAGTAATGATCTAATATTTGAGTAGATCCCATCAAAAGCTTGGTACTTCAAGAGTTAAGAAGGAAAGGCTGCTTCAACCTTTAGGCATGGAAGGGAAATAGATCGTGATTACAGATCTCTGTGTGTTTCCAAATTTATTTCTGACACAGGATTAATTGAATGTCCCTTGAGAGATTAAAAATGATGAGCACTAACCAGTGTGATCAGGGAAACAAAGGAAAGAGAACATCTTTAAAACTGTTAAATTTTCATTCCATAGTGATCTTAATGATCAAGGAGAGATCTGGAATGATCACAAGAGGACCAATTTTAGACCAGTTTTTATTAGTGACCTTAAGATATAGATTTAAAAGCAAGTAGTCACAATCTGATGAATCCTTAGTGCTCTCTTCCTTGAATCCAAAATGATGCATTTCACTTCAATTCAGATGCTCAGTAATGTCTGACTCTTTGAGGCCTGCAGCACCCCAGGGCTCCCTGTCCATCACCCACTCCCAGAGTTTACTCAAAATCATGTCCATTGAGTCGGTGATGCCATCCGACCATCTCATCCTCTGTCATCCTTTTCTCCTCCCACCTTCAACTTTTCCCAGCATCAGGGTCTTTTCAAATGAGTCAGTTCTTCTCCTCAGGTGGCCAAAGTATTGGAGCTTCAGCTTCAGCATCAGTCCTTCCAATGGATGCTGCTGCTGCTGCTAAGTAGCTTCAGTCGTGTCCAACTCTGTGCAGCTCCATAGACGGCAGCTCACCAGGCTCCTCCACCCATGGGATTTTCCAGGCAAAAGTACTGATGTGGGGTGCCATTGCCTTCTCCATTCCAATGGATAGTCAGGACTTATTTCCTTTAGGATGGACTGGTTGGATCTCCTTGCAGTCCTAGAGATTCTCAATTCTTCTCCAACACCACAGTTCAAAAGCATCAGTTCTTTGGTGCTCAGCTTTCTTTATGGTCCAACTCTCACATCCATACATGACTACTGGAAAAACCATAGTTTGACTAGATGGACCTTGGCTGGCAAAGTAATGTCTCTGCTTTTGAATATGCTGCCTAGGTTGGTCATAACTTTTCTTCCAAGGATTAAGTGTCTTTTAATTTCATGGCTGCAGTCACCATTTGCAGTGATTTTCAAGCCCCCCAATATAAAGTATCTTACTGTTTCCATTGCTTCCCCATCTATTTGCTGTGAAGTGACGGGACCAGATGCCATGATCTTAGTTTTCTGAATGCTGAGTTTTAAGCCAAAATTTTCACTTTCCTCTTTCTCTTTTGCTAATCCTTAATTTTGTATAATTCTTGGAAAGAAACGAGCACTAAGAGGAGGTGTAAAACTTTTTGATACTGGCTCCAGTGTATTTTCAGTTTTTAATTTATTCATTGACCCACTGATACTCAGTAGCATGTTGCTTAACTGCCACGTATTGGTGACTTTCTAGTTTTCTTCTTGTAACTGATTTTTTGTTTCATTTTGGTTGGAAAAGATGCCTAATATGATTTAAACAATGAAATTTGAATTTTGGCTGAGCATGTGCTATGTTCTGAATAGTTTCATTCAGGACTATGAGTACTTGAGAAAAATGTGTATTTTGCTGCTTTGGATGGAATGTTCTCTATCTATCTATCTGTCTATCTATCGTTATCTATCTACCTATAATAAATCCATGTGATCTAATGAGTTTGGTTTTTTACATGTTGTTAGGGTGAATTGGCAATTTCCAAGGTCCTTAACATGCAGAATTGGAAATCAGAAACATTCTTTATTTTAGGTTTCAAGTGAATTTTACTTCTACTGCTTCTTTCTCTCAGTAGAAATCAAAGTATAAGGGTGCATGTCTGTGTCACAAATGCAGATTCTTTCTATAAATGCATATATATATATACATTTTACTTATGTTTATATCACCTGTAGTTAAATATGAAATCTCACTTCTATTGTGTTACTGAGCCTAAGGTCTTGAACCTTCTATATATTCCACTGCTAAAAGTGCTGCGGTTCAGTTCATTCACTCAGTCATGTCCAACTCTTTGTGAGCTCATGAACCACAGCACACCAGGCCTTCTTGTCCATTACCAACTCCTGGAGTTCACCCAAACTTATGTCCATTGAGTGGGTGATGCTACCCAACCATCTCATCCTCTGGCATCCCCTTCTCCCTCTGCCCTCAGTTTTCACCAGCATCAGGGTCTTTTCAAATGAGTCAGCTCTTTGGATCAGGTGGCCAAAGTATTGGAGTTTCAGCTTCAACAGTCTTACCCAAAACTTTCTTGCTTGCAAACTGAAAAGTGTTAACTTTTTGACACTTCCCAAGTTTGTTTAATTGTTAAAATTGCCTGTATAATATTTTGGAATTATTTCTTCACCCAAAGAAAAAAATTATTTAATTAGCAAGTCCCAATATTAGAGTCCTGAATTCTATAATTTAAAAATTTCCTCTGTGTTTCTTATCATCACCTATACTTATATAACTGAGAACTTTAGATCCCTCTGTTTATAATTAAATAATTTTATGAAATGTTTATTGCTGACCCACCTTAGCTTCAGGGTAGAGAATATTAAACTTCAACATAAAGGGAAAAGAGAAGAAAAGAAAAGAAAATCTGAACTTGAAGCCCATTTCAACTCAGTGGAAAACCATCATAGTAAAGGAAGCAATCATAAAGTTAGGTTAATTGAGCTCTTTTGCATTATGTCAAGCAAGGTAAGCTTCTAGGACCTCATTCTGTATTCCACAGCTGTTCCTTTACTCTTGCTGTTCAACAGTCTTTTTATTGCTTGTGGCCAGTCATTGGCAGAATGAAATGATCTATTTCCTACATTGTCTGCTCTTTTTATTCTGTACACTATCCCACCTTCTATAACGTGGCCAATTTCTGTATACATTTGTTTGTAGATTTATATAATATATCCAACAGAGAACCTGAGGAAGATTTCAATAAATGTAACATTATGTACAAAAATAATAATAGTAAATACGTTACACAAACATCAGCCCCTAATGGTTTAAGAAGGTTGATTTCATCAGTAAAAATCTAGAGGAATGCCTTTCTAACTTCTGGCTAGAGAACAGTTTCCTAAGTAAAATATAAAAAGGGTTAGCTATAAAAATGTTCATAAATTTGGATATTCCAAAATATAATTGCCAATCACTAAGTAGAAAGATAAGCTATAGATCTCCAGAATAAATTTAAAACCAAATTAACCAATAAATAACATTATGAATGTATAACAAACCACAAAATCAATAACATGAAACAACTCAGAACAGAATGAACATTATATAGAAAAGAATATTATATTGGGCTTCCCTGATAGCACAGCAGGTAAAGAATCTACCTCTAACGTATAGGATCTGGGTTTGATCCCTGGTTTGGGAAGATGCCCTGGAGAAGGGAATGGTAACCCAGTCTGGTATTCTTGCCTGGAGAATCCCGTGGAGAGAAGAGCCTGATGGGCTATAATCCATGGTGTAGCAAAGAGTTGTACATGACTGAGCAACTAACACTTTCATAGAAGAGAAAATATAACCATTTAGTATATATATATGATTTTTGATAACCTAAAAATTGGCAAAAATTAAGCAGTTTTAAAATCCCACACGTTGGAAAAAAAGTAAATCATAATAAACTCTTTAATAATTGCTATCAGGCATATGCTCACTGGGGATTTTGATGTTATTTCATGAAGCTGAATATCTACACACTGTTAGATCTAGCAGTACCATTCTTAATCATATACCCAAGACTTGCCAAACTTTACTAGAAATTATATGCAAGAGTAATTATAAAACCAAAGTGAACATGACCCAATTGTCCATGATAAGATGAACATGATAAGATAATAAGATAAAACTTTTCATTAATTTTTTTTAATTTTTAAAAGTTTTTATTATAGTGTAGTTAGTTGATTTACAATGTTGTATTGGTTTCAGGTGTACAGCAAACTGAATTAGTTATCTATCTATCTATCTATGTATCTACTCTTTTTTAGATATTTTTCCCATTTAGTTTATTACAGAGTATCAAGTAGAGTTACCTGTTCTATACAGTGGGCTCTTATTAATTAACTATTTTAAATATAGTAGTGTTTATGTCAGTCTCAACCTCCCAGTTTATCCTTTCCCCACTTGCCCACCTTGGTAACCATTAGGTGGTTTTCTAAACCTGTGACTTTTTACTGCTGTTTTTGCTCAGTTTCTAAGTCATAGCCAACTCTTTGTGACGCCATGAACTGCAGTACACCAGGCTTCCCTGTTCTTCACTATCTCCCAGAGTTTGCTTAAACTAATGTCCATTGAGTTGGCAATGCCATCCAACCATCTCATCCTTTGCTGCTCCCTTCTCTTTCTGTCAGTCTTTCCCAGCATCAGGGTATTTTCCAATGAGTCAGTCCTTTGTATTAGGTGACCAAAGTATTGGAGCTTGAGCATCAGCCCTTTCAGCGAATATTCAGGGTTGATTTCTTTTAGAATTGACTGATTTTATCTCCTTACTGTCCAAGGAACTCTCAAGAGTCTTCTCTAGCACCACAATTTGAAAACTTCAGTTCTTTAGCACTCAGCCTTCTTTGTGATCCAGCTCTCACATCCATCTGTGACTATTGGACAAATCAGAACTTTGATTATATGGACCTTTCTTGGCAAAATTATGTCTCTGTTTCTTAATACATTATCTAGATTTGTCGTAGCTTTTATTCCAAGGAGCAAGTATCCTTTAATTTCATGGCTGCAGTCACCATCTGCAGTGATTTTGGAACCCAATTACATAAAGTTTGTCACGGTTTCCACAGTTTCTCCGTCTATTTCCCATGAAATGATGGGACCAGATGGCATGATTTTAGTTTGTTGAATGTTGAGTTTAAGTCCATTTTTTTCACTCTCCTCTTTCACCTTCATCAAGAGGCCCTTTAGTTCCTTTACACCTTCTACCATTAGATTGGCATCATCTGTGTATCTTAGGTTGTTGCTATCTCATCCAGCAATCTTGATTCCAGCTGGTGCTTCATCCAGCCTGGCATTTCACATGATGTGCTCTGCATAGAAATTAAGCAAGCAGGGTGGCAATATGCAACCTTGCCTTACTCTTTTCCCAGTTTTGAAACAGTTCATTGTTCCATGTCTGGTTGTAAATGCTGCTTCTTGTCCTGCATACAGGCTTCTCAGGAGGCAGTTAAGGTGGTCTGGTATTCTCATATCTTGAAGAATTTCCACAGTTTGTTGTAGCCATTCTCTTCTTCAGGGATCCTCCTGACTGAGGGATCAAATCCAGGTCTCTTTTGTCTCCTGCATTGGCAGGCAGTTTCTTTATCACTAGTGCCACCTGGGAAGCCCTGTGGTGATCCACACAGTCAAATGCTTTTGTGTAGTCTATGAAGAAGAAATAGATGGCTTTTGAAATTCTCTTGCTTTTTCTATGATCCAATGGATGTTGGCAACTTGATCTCTGATTCCTCTGCCTTTTCTAAACCCAACTTGTACATCTGTAAGTTTTCAGTTCAGATACTGCAGAAACCTAGGGTGAAGGATTTTAAGCATTACATTGCTAACATGTAAAATGAGCACAATTGTATGGTAGTTTGAACATTCTTTGTCGTTGCCTTTCTTTGCAATGAAAACTGACCTTTTCCAATCCTGTGACTGCTGCTAAATTTTCCAAGTTTGCTGGCATATTGAGTGCATCACTTTAACAGCATCATCTTTTAGGATTTGGAATGTTTTCAGCTGGAATTCCATACCTTGAGAGAGTCAATTCCTAGGCAGGTTGACAAGAATTCCAGAGTCCCTGAGGAGGAGAGGAGCTCTCAAGGAGGACATAGGAGTCTGAAGTTATCAAGGAGAAGAAAAGGACATTTCTTTCCCCTACACTGCTTTGTTTTAGTCCATATAACAATGTATCTTGGTCAAGGACATGTTTCTCCTTAACCTTCTAACTAATCTTGTTATCCTAAAGTGTATATTGTGGCAGTGAGTCTGGTAAGATCTTTCTATTGTTAGTTCTAATCTTGTTAATTTAAGATATATGTTGTGGGAGTGGGTCTGGTAAAAGTATATAAGGCCTTAATTGCTCAAGAGCTTTTGAGTAGCAGAGTTTTATTAAACTATAAAAAAGGCAAAGAAACCTTCTGACATAGACATCAGAAGGAGGATGGAGAGGGTCCCCTTGAATAGTCTTATCAAGGCCTTATATACTTTTCCCTGGCTCCATAATTAATCTTTGAAGATCTCAAATCTGACACTTTTCACTGTAAGCTATCAACCTCTACTAGCTTTGTTCATCATAATGCTTCTTAAGGTCCATTACTTCAGGCCTCAGGATGTCTGGATCTAGGTTAGTGAACACTCCATTGTTCTATCCAGGTCAGTAAGACCTATTTTGTACAGTTCCTCTGTGTATTCTTGCTTCTCTAGTGGCTAAGCAGTAAAGAATCTGCCTGCAATGCATGCAACATGACAGTGAATTTGATCCCTGGGTCAGGAAGATCCCCTGAAGGAGGGCCTTGCCATCTCTTCTTAATCTCTCTTGCTCTGTTAAGTCCTTTCTTGCTGCTTCTGTCCTTTATTGTGCTCATCTTTCCATGAAATATTCTGTTGGTATATCCAATTTTCTTGATGAGACCTCTAGTCTTTCCCATTCTATTGTTTTCCTTTATTTTTTGCACTGTTCACTTAAGGAGGCTTTCTTATTTCTTCTTGCTATTTTCTGGAACTCTGCATTCAGTTGGATTATCTTTCCCTTTCTTCCTTGCCTTTCACATCTTTTCTTTTCTCATCTATGTGTAAGGCCTCCTCAGACAACCATTTTACTTTCTCACATTTTTTTTTTCCTTTGGGATGGTTTTGGTCACCACCTTCTGTACAATGTTACATACATCCATCCCTAGTTTTTCAGGCACTCTGACCACCAGATCTAATCCCTTTAATCTCTTCATCACCTCCACTGTACAATCACAAGTTAATTGCTGTAGGTCATACCTGAATAATCTCGTGGTTTTCCTTGCTTTCTTCAGTTTAAACCTGAATTTTGCAGTAAAGTCTCTATTACACTATTGCAATAAGTGACTCTATTACTCTTTTTAAATATGCTTATCTGTACCATGTTTTTAAATTCCACATATAAGCAATACTGAATAGATAAAGTTTTATGGTATATTCATGGAATAGGTTATGTTAATGTTGCAACAATTAAACTGAATAAAATACAATGACGTGCAACAATATATATAAATTATAATATCATTTTGTGTGAAAAATGAAAATACCAAAAATTATCTGGAATACAATATCTTTTTAAAAGTGAAGTGTGAAAACAAGCAACTGAAGAACTTAGGTTAAAATTTAAGCCCGGGAGGCAGGCCATGCCTCATGGAAAATAGCTTTCTCCTTACCTGGTGACTCAGAGCCTCCTGACCTATTCTTAACAGATGACTTATGACCTAGTGAAGGAAACCCCCTCCCAAGAATGTATCTCTCTGTCAGACTTTTCTGGGTAAAAATTGACCAAATGCCGCAGGGTGGTCAGCCAACTGTTTCAACTTAATTACTACCTGTAGATTTTTCCCACCAATCAAGTGTATCCACCTCACCTATGGCCCCTACTTCATTGTATCCCATACCCTGACCTCATCCCCACCTGCCTGTGATTTTTTTTGTATAAAGTCCCTCACAACTGGCGTTCGAGGTTCACTCCTCCCGAGGAGACTGAACCCCGGCGCACCAGCCTAATAAATCCTCTTGCTGATTGCATCGAATTCGAGTCACTGTGGTCTTTGGAGCGACAGATCCTGAGAGAAGGCCGCGAGGTCTTACACAACAATAAACTATATATTTTTTTCAAGGTCTGGTAACAAAGAAACAAAAGACTATTTATTCCCTCCCCCATAGAAAAACTCTATGTACAGTAGTGAAGTTGTAACGAGTATCCACATCATCAAACCACATTTATTGTTAAACAGAAACAGAAGGCTTAAAGTTTTTACTCGTCCTTGAAGATGTTGAAATCATCCAGTGCAATTATTGGGAGAGCTCTCTGATCTGACACTGTAGAAAGTCTTTGCTTAGGCCTCAGTTATGTTTTCTGGGATATTTGTTTTCTGTGTATTATTTTCCATTACTCTTGGCCCTGTGTTATGAGAGTTTTCCTCATCTGTTTACAAACATGGGCACATCTGAAGTGGATGCTGAAGAATCTGCTTTATTGTGCATACATAGCTTTTGCTGCCTCCTTCATGTCTGTGTAAAGGTTTCTTCTTCTCCTTCTCCTTCTCCTTCTCCTTCTTCTTCTTCTTCTTAGATCCTAGCTCATGGTTTGTCTGGGAATACAATTCCTTCCACTTAATAATGAGCTACTCACTTACTTTCTTAATCAAGTCATGTGCCTTTATTCATATCCAAATTATTTCCCAGGCTTTCTTTTCTTTCTTGCTTGCTTTTTCTCTCTCTGGATAGATAGATACAGAACTATCTACCTGTCTAGCTAACCTTTATATATTATATTATAATATTATATATATATATAAAATTGCCGGGGTCCAGCCCTGGTGGATCCAGGGAATTCAAAGCGAGGATGGTGTTGGTGAGGAAAGACTTATTTATTTATTAATATAGAAATATAAGATTAGATTAGGAAGAAATAATGTAGTGGGAAAATTAAGTGGAGAAAGAAGGCTGAATAACTTGGCTTGCAGGGAAGGCCAATAAAGTCTCTAGACAAGAGATTTGCATCATCTACATGGGGCCACTGGTGCCTGCTTGAATCTCTAAGGGTGCCCCACCTTGGGCTCCCTTTCACGCAGGGCTTGAAAGCCGGGGCAAGTAAGTAGACCTGGCGAGCCCCTCGGTCCAGATGGGAATTCGGCCTGAAGTTAGAGTGAAGAGGAGAGGAAAGAGAGAGAGACACGGGGAAAACCAGTCCAGTGACTAGCTTCAGCCTCTGTTGTTCAGAAGGCCTTTTATACCTTTTTGATTGTACGTAGAGATCAATGGGTAATACAAAATTATGCAACGTTAGCAGCCCAGACTCATCAAAACCAGGCTTTTCTCTCTGCATACCTAGTTGTATACACAAGTCTTAGGTAATTTACATCTTCTTCCAGCCAAAAGGGCCAATTAACATTTTACAGCCTTTTTCCGATAAGGATTTGTCAACCAGAAGACTTATTTGTGTTGATCTTCCCAAGGTCTGGTATCACTCTCAGAAAAGCACTAAACAAAGTTACATTCTTACACAGCAAAGATACAGCAACTTATAACAAGTAAAGGGAGTACAGTAATTTACAGCAAAAGAGAAGCAATTAACTCAAAAGTCTAGTGTTTCTAACATCAAAGCTATTACATATCTTTTTCTGCGTCCTGCTTACATTGAGTAACGTCCTTCTGGTGCCTAAAAGATAAAGAATCTGGAGGTCTGGCAGCAATCCTTGAGTCAACAGTGAAAATCCATCACCAATATGATTTTTAACTCTTTAGAAAAGGCTCTGTATCTTTAAGATGCTTTCAAGCTTTGTGCCTTTTGCGGTTGGGGGGCTGTAAGCAATTCACAAGCTGTAAGAAGTCTGGGGAACCTGTTAGGCAAGTTAGAGAGCTATCAGAGAGGGTTTAACCGAAACATCCCTTTCAAATGCATAAAGCTAACGCCCTGAATTCACTTTTTCCCAGAGAATATTAGAAGAGTGGAAGAGCAGAGTGCAGAGGTCGGCAGATTCTTTTTTTTTTGGAGGGAGGGTGGGGGTGAATGCTCAGGAAATGCCGTAGGAAACTCCTGAAGTTTGATCACGCCCTGCGTATGCCAGACTCCCTTCCATATGACCCTGTCATGGGCAGAATTCCTCACACTGGCTCCTGGCATATAATCTTTCCCAGTCTTGGGTGTTTGTATCCTAATATAGCAAATAATATATATATATATATATATATATTTACACACACACACACATACCTAATATATATATATATATAATATATATAGTGTATATATGTATATATATACATTTTATATATATGTATATATATATAATATATATATATACACATACCTAATATATCACCTAATAGCCTTGTTGATGTTATAAAAAATATTATTCTTTGCCAAATGGATAAGTCTATCAAAGAGACTTTGTTTCTCAGAGGCATTTAAAAACTTTTTTTTTTCTGTTTTATATTTAGACATAGTTGACTTTTCCAACCAGTTTTGACCCCACATTTATCAACCTTCTTTATTTTTTTCTTTAATCTCTGCTTTTCAACCAGTTTTTAAAAGTTCATCTCTTATTTCTAATACTTTACTAAATGAAGCCAGTTAATACCAAATATTCAACTAAAAGTCTATTTTCCAAACTCTTCTGCTGGATTCATAAACTTGGTAGATGTGTTTGCTTTCTCATACTTGCTGACAGAAGCTAAGTCTTCTAGAACTCAGTAACATGAGACTCCCTCTTTCCAACCTCTAACACTGGCTTCCTTGCCACTTAAGAACTGAGTTACATAGATAAGACTATTTAAATAGAAGAATCCCACTTACATTGCCAATTATATATTGATTGTGATAATGCTAGCTGCTATAACATATAGACTTTAGATATCTGTGGGTTAACAAAAATGTAATTTTTATTCTTTTAACCTATTGGATAATATTGTGCCCTCTGGAATCATAACTGTTTTATGTTTCTCTAATTTTTATGTTATTTTGGAGTGTAGTTGATTTACAAAAATGTTTTAGCTTCCTATGTAGAGTGATTTAGTTATAAATATACATATATCGATTCTTTTTCATGCTCTTTTTCCATGTAAGTTATTACAGAATATTGAGTAGAGTTTCCTGTGATATATAGTAGGTCCTTAAGAGACACTAGCCTGAACCCTGAGTCTTGACAATCCCCTGGAGGAGGGGCATGACAACCTACTGCAGTATTCTTACCTGGAGAATCCCATGGATAGAGAAGCCTGGTGGGCTATGGTCCATAGCGTCACAGAGTCAGACATTACTGGAGCAACCTAGCACACAGCATACACACACACAGTAGATTGTTTTCTATTGTTGTACTATTATAAACAATGCTACAATATATCTTTTAGTTGCTTTCTAGTTTTAGCACGGGAGAGTTCTTTTAGGTGTATATTAATGCATGATTAAAATTACTGAGTCATGTATTATGCACATTTTATTTTTATTAAAAAGTTTTAAATTTATTGTGGTGCCATTGGCTTATAACATTATGTGTTTCATGCCTACTACTTTATATTTCAATTTCCATATACATCACAGCATGTACATATTAAATGTTAGCTAATTGTGCCAAATTGCCCTACAAAACTGCTTTATAGATTAAACTATCATCAATATGTTCCCTGAAGATACTTCAATATTTGATTCTATTGTTAAATTATTCTCAGCCTTAAGGGTAAAAACACGTTATAATGTGTTTTAAAATGTGCTTTATAGGGTCACTAGTGACACTTAGCATCTATTCATGAGTTATTAACTGTATGAATTCCCTCTGTAAATTGTCTTTATACAATTTGGCTAGGTTTTTGTTTATTCTTTTCTTATATATGTTAAGGCATTCTTATATACTCTATAGAGAATAGCTGAAAATATTTTTATCATTCTCTTCTTTATCTTTTTTTAAACTGTTACAGCATTTTACTTTTTGTTAACCATAAGTTTGACATTTTAACCTTGATAAATCTATGCATTTTTCTTTAATATTTTATGTTTCATTTTATAGGTCTTATTTTTCCCAATGTTGAAAATATTATATTTTCATTAAATATTTAGAAGTTTTTAAAAATACATTTGATATGCCTTGATTAAATATGTGTGTATGTATTTATACATATGTATGTATGTTAGAGAGGCAGAAAGGAGAATGTATAAAATAAGTATCTGACTCTTTATTTTCTTGTTCAAATAACCAGTTGTTTAAATATTTTTAATTAAATACCTTATCTTTTGCCCACTGATTTTAAATGTCACAGTTAATGCAAGCTAAATTATTGTAATATGCATGGACTTATTTATGGATTCTATTTTTAAATCTTTTTGTTTATTTTTGCATAAATCTCACACTGACTTAATTATTATGGCTTTGTCATATGATTTGGCAAGCTAGTTATGCTCATTTTTTTCTTTTCCAAATATTATTCTCCCTCCTTGTGCACTTTCTTGTCCATTTTCTTTTTCCAAGGAAACTCCTTCAACACAGTGCAGTTGGACTCAGTGATTTGGAGAGAAACCAGGCAGCACAGTGGTAAAGAATCTGTCTGACAATGCAAGAGACACAAGAGATCCTTGGTTCAGGAAGATTCTGTGAAGAAAATGGCAATCCACTCTAGTATTCTTGCCTGGAAAATTCCATGGACAGAGGGAGCATAGTGGGCTACAGCCCATGGGATCTCAGAGTTGGACACTGCTGGGCATCCACACATGTACATCAGTGTTGTGTTATTGAATCTTCTCATCCAGGGATATATTTCTATATTAAAATTTTCTCTTAGACTTTTCATTAAACTTTTACCAGTTACTTCAAATTAAAATAATAGCATAGTCAGGTAATCTTGATTTTGTCTTGGCTCATTGAATATATATGCTCTTCTTTGATTAGTTAAATATGGATAATCTTTTTCAACCTTATTAGGCAATATGAAGAAAAAAAGAATTGTGATTATCCATGAAGCCCTTATTATAGTTTAAACAAGTGTTAGAAACTGAGATAAAGAGAAGTGGCTCAGCCTCTAGTCTAAGTAGATGGTGATCTTGTTGCAGAAGCACATAAGCAAATAGTAAATTGTAACACAAAATAACAAGCTGCCACAAGGGAGTACATTTATAAAAATCACCAAACTTATTTTGGCAAGGGACTAGAAAGGTTTTCTGGGGGAGATGATGATGCCTAAGGTTTGAGTACTTCTAAAAACATGGATCTTAAAAGTAAATTAAATGAAACTGACAGATTATGTAGGCTGCTCTACTGACAAACTTTGTAAAAGGCAGATCCAGGCTACATATTTAGAGTCATATGGTTTAAAAATCGGTGCAAGAGTGGTGGCACCTTCATATTTTTATTATATTTTTTAATCATTGTGGTT
This sequence comes from Nanger dama, assembly GCA_917880005.1. Lineage (NCBI taxonomy): Eukaryota > Metazoa > Chordata > Mammalia > Artiodactyla > Bovidae > Nanger > Nanger dama. Next base: position 59,837,330 of record CAKJTW010000004.1, on the reverse strand, counting down.
TACAATTGAGGTGATTTCAATAGCTGACAGAATATATGTGGCTTTATTTCTATCTAATGCCTTTTTTTTTTTTGGTTATTAAAAGTGAAATTTCATGTCTTTAAATATTTGGAAGCATTTAAACATTTGGGAAAAGGGAAGTGTCAGTCACTCAGTCATGTCTGACTCTTTCTGACCCCATGAGCTACTGCCTGCGAGGGTCCTCTGTCAATGGAATTTCCCAGGCAAGAATACTGGAGTGAGTAACCATCCTTTCTCCAGGAAATCATCTGAATCCAGGGATCAAAATGGGTCTTCTACATTACAGGCAGGTTTTTTACCATCTGAGAAAAAATATTGCTACATCCTACAAAGAATGCAATATTTCTTCTTCCTGGGTTTAGGAATAAATTAGTTTAACAAAATAATATAATATATAAAGAAGACACTTATAGAGACATTGAAAACTCCACTTGGCATCAGAATCAACATGTACTTAATAAAGAGAAGTTAAGAAGCAGAATCAGACATTATAACAGCAGTGACACAAAATTTTAAAGGAAAAACCCTCCAAATACCCAATACTAGTCTGTGATAAGACACTGTCAGAGATCATTAATTAACAATACTTAGAAGAGGTCTGTTTTCCATGTTAAACAACAAAATTGTTGATGACAACTCAAAATGTCAGCCATATAATTCCAAACCCAAATGTGAATATCTGAGGCTGTACTGGAGGCTTAGTTCAAAGCCAAATCAAAGAAGACAGGTCCATTTAGACATGAGCCTTATTACTTGGCAAGAATATTGATTATAGGACAAACCAAAAGAATATTGTCTGTATTTCTTTTTGTGGAATCCTCTGAATGCTAGTGCTCTGAAGCATTTAAAACCAACATATCTTTATTAATTTTGTCTCTGTCCTGGTCAAAATAATTCTACTGGTATACAGAAAAATGTCTCCATCTAAACAAGAATTGGTTCTTTAACAGCAGAACATTTGGAAAACTTGCTATAGTCAATAAACCTAGAATTGTCTTTCCAAAAACTATGTTTCTCTGTGTTATTCAAACTCTTCCAATAGGTAAAACTAATGCAACTAATACTGGTTACATACTTGAGGTTCTGTTTTATATAAAATTTGAAAAACATGTGACGATCAAAAGAGCAAGAGGTTAAACTTTTCCCTTCCAGTTGTTTAATGCATATTCATGATCAGTGCTTATTAAGACCTTATTTTCTTTGACTTTTATAAGTGTAATGAAATTATTAAGATATGGTGAATCAAAGCAATTGTTCAGATTCCATAATGATGACTCTCAACAATTTGGTAGGTGGGTTCTAGGCTTGCACAAATGAGCTGGAAAAAATATTCTTGTCACAGAGTAAAGAACACATTATATAACAAAAGAGTATCAAAACTTAGAAATTTCTGAGATAGAAATAAAGGGAATAAAGGGAAACCTACTGACATAAATTCCTGGTTATTTTAAAACTAAACATTATATCTAAATTCCATAAAAATTGATAACAAAGAAAAACAGATTTGGGAACTATAGCAAATGAAAATAATTCTTTATTTTAAATCAACAGTCTGTAAATTTAAAATTTTACTGTAGAAATGTGGGGCCCTAAATGGGAAACCTCAGAGAAAAAAAAAAAGGGAGGGCCAGTTTGACAGTTGGAAACAGTTGGTTTGACAGTTGGAAACCGTTGGAAACTAAGATGTTGCCAGGCAGAAGTGATAGGGGCGGGGTCTATGTTTTCAAAGCTTTAGACTGGCTCTCTTGATTTCCATGCAAATGAGGATTTGGCCTTTAACATGATTGATGCTACTGAAGGCACATAATGACTTGACCTTTAATGTGATTGGTGCAACTATGGAAAGTCCCTCCTAAACCACCCCCTGCTTGCCTATATAAGCTGGGTGTTTGCAGCAATAAAGTGGAACCGCTTCGACGGAACCCCTGTCTTGTCTGATTGTCTCTCGCTCGCAGAGGGGCTGGGTTGGCGGACAGCAGGCTCACCTCTCCTCGGGAACCCCTCGGCTTTGCTGAGGGAAGTTCCACTGCCTCCACTCTTTCTGCGGAGTGCGCCCCCGCATAGAAATTTAAGTTTTATTTTAACGTGGTTACTTGATTTTAAGGTATGATCCATTGTAAGACTCCCAGTATTATTTAACCAAATAAGTGTTACTGAGAAATCACTTACCCTAAATAGTACAGTTGCTTAGGTAAGAGGTAGCTGAATTCCCCAACTTATGGCTGCCATTTACATCCATCTTTGTGGTTTTAAATTCAGAGCTCCAATGGAAAATCTCTTTGTGCTCTCTACCTACCATGTCTTATTATTCACAACATATTTGTTGCTTCATCATATGGTAACTGTTTCTCAGTTTCAGTTTTGTTCAATTGACTCTTTAAAGTGCTTCTCACAAATCCCTGAAGTTAATTTTATAAATATCATATGGCCTAGACTTTAAATCATATGTTTCTAAATTTCTCTCAATGTGGAAAAATTCAAATAGTTTTAAAACATGGAGTAACAGAGAGATAAAAATGTGATTCTATTTAAATCAATTATTTTATAGTATATTCTATATATGCATTTATGTATTAGCACTGCTCTATTAATACTTTATGATATAAAAGTTATACTGTTTTAAAAATGTTGTATGTAGAGTATGTACTACTCTATTCATGCTTTCACAATGGGTCAAATTCATGTTTAATCCTCTCCAAGCATTAGGATATTTAGATAACTCTGAATAGGTTGATCTAAAGAGCACTTTCAGGAAAATTTGAATGAGCAGACTAGCTAAACAAGGATTGTTACTTAATGTAATCCTATCTATAAACACTGTAAATATCTATAAATATAAATTAAATATCTATAAATAGTATAAATATTATAAATAAATATTTCATATACAATTTGTCAGTGGAAGTTTTTTATAAACATGTGATGCATGTTTTTATAAAATCTTGATGTCTCAATGAGGCATGCAACTTAAGAGAAGGGTTTATTAATGTGTTTACCACTAAAATCCAATAAATATTATGTACTCTTAAATTATACACACCAGATTTAGCAAATTTCAGTTGCTCTCCTATTCACATAATTTCTATTGCCAGAGTTTCTCTTATAATTATTAATTACCACTTCTCATGACATAACATTAACTTTCAATAAGAATTTGAAAATAAAATATTTTCCCTTAATGTTTCAATCAGATTCATGGTAAAACGCTTCCAAGCTGATTTCCAGTTTAAGGAAGTCTCAATCTATTACTTGATTGATATCAAAATTAAAGATTAGACTCACATTCAAGTTATTTTGTCATAACTTTGAATATATGAGGCCCAACTTTGCAGCCAAAACATTCTCTCTCCTATATAATTTTCCATAGAAAACAATTTCGATAGTAACTGGTATCATCTAGAAGAAAAAATGACTACTTAGTTAATGTGGAAACTGGCCAAGCATATATTGTAGGCCAAAGGAAAAAAACAATCTAAATAATTAGAGAGTTCTTAAAAAAAAAACCAAACACCTGAATGATATAAACTTTCAATAAAACTACATGGTATATTGAAGTTAAAATATTAAAGTATTATAAAATTTCAGTTTAACTTACAACTGTAAGAAGTCTATCTAAATGTCAAAAATTAGCAAATATCCCAACTACTCTCTGTACTTTCTTAGACTAATTACTTTGTGTAGTATTTTATGTCAACAGAGGTTGTAATTCAATAAATAGCTATACCCAATTCCTTAGTGTTTATGTAAATAGTGATTATAAATGAAGAGATAATAGCACTTAATTTATTAATGTCAAATGGTGCATAAATGCATTTCCTAAAAAGTGCTAAAATAAATGAATGAAGGTTGTCTACTCAAAAGTGACTGCATCAATTTCTTTTGCTAATTAAAAAGTATGTTAAGCTAGTTAATTGAACAGCTGATTAATATGCTTCCCATTGTTTAATGTTTATTTTGATATCATGGTAGATATAAGCTTATGAGTTACATACTCTTTTATAATAACAACAACAATAATAGACAATTAGTTTAATTAAATCAATCAATATTCTTGAGTTTCTATTATGTAATAAATATCATGCTGTGTATTGTGGCAGTGAAAACAGTAGAAAAATCTATTCTCATGTAGAAGGAGGCAAAAATGTCAGTGACAGGCTAAGGAGGAAAAACGAAACAGATACAAAAATGGGGAAAGAAGCCTTATGAGGCTTTGATGGTCTGGGTTAGAATTTTGGCTTTTATTCCATGATGGAGGAAGAGTATCTGAAGATTTTGAATAAAGAAGAAAAATAGCTGGTTTATATTTTAACAAGCTAGATCTGGTTGTTGTATTGAAAAATATATTAAGAAGAACAAATGGAAAGATCAGACAATAACAAACAGTCATTTATAACAAACCAGGTACAGATAATGGTGGTTTGGACCACAGAGAGAGCAGTGAAAGTGATGATAAGTCATCACAATCTATACAATTTTTAAAGTAAACTTATAGAATTTGCTAACAGTTTGTGTTATCAAGTCCAAGCTTATACTGCTTACCACATGACAGACCAATAAATTGAGAGGCCAGGTCTTGGGCAATGAATAGTGACTTTGTTCAGAAAAGCAGAAGACTAATAAAATGGTGAACAAGTTTCCAAAACACCCATTTTACCCAAGTTAGAGTCCAGGCTTTTTTTATACTAAAAGGGGGGAGGGTGGGTGTGGGTGGCAAACATCTTGGTGCCAGAATCCTGTTTTTCCTGCACCTGCCCAGGAAGGTATGGTTGCAATGTTTCTAGAAACCTCTAAGGAGACAAATATTATTCTATGTTCTACAACTTTTTATCTGTATACCAATGAAAGTGTTATACATTTAAAAGTCAGAGCCTTGAGAATGGGTTATCTTGTATATTTCAGGTTATAGACAATGTTCATTTACAGAAGGTGCAGAGCTAGCATGGCTAAGCATAGAAAACAGAGCACAAGGGTTGGAGCTCAAGGAACTGATCCAACATGGAGGCAAGGTTTGCACTATTCTATTTACAAGTGGAATGTTACAGAAATTAGAGTCAATATTGATTACAGTTGGTTCTCTGGTGGGTGCTTCCTCAGTGAGTTACAGAGGGCCCACTGTATGACATTTTATGTAAGGAACTTGAGGATTTAAGGATTTTATTATCCATGGATGTACTGGAACCAACTCTCTGCAGATACCAAAGGATGACTGTAGAAGGTTGACTGAAAAGACTGAGAAGGGGACATTTGAGGATATAAAGTAAATGTTCAAAATTCTCCAGTATGTGAACCATGAACTTCCAGATGTTCAAGCTGGTTTTAGAAAATGCAGAGGAACCAGAGATCAAACTGCCAACATCCGCTGGATCATGGAAAAAGCAAGAGAGTTCCAGAAAAACATTTATTTCTGCTTTATTAACTATGCCAAAGCCTTTGACTGTGTGGATCACAATAAACTGGAAAATTCTGAAGTAAATGTGAATACCAGACCACCTGACCTGCCTCTCGAGAAATCTGTACGCAGGTCAGGAAGCAACAGTTAGAACTGGACATGGAACAACAGACTGGTTCCAAATAGGAAAAGGAGTAAGTCAAGGCTACATATTATCACCCTGCTTATTTAACTTATATGCAGAGTACATCATAAGAAACATTGGGTTGGAGGAAGAACAAGCTGCAATCAAGATTGCTGGGAGAAATATCAATAACCTCAGAAATGCACATGACACCACCCTTATGGCAGAAAGTGAAGAGGAACTAAAAGCCTCTTGATGAAAGTGAAAGAGGAGAGTGAAAAAGTTGGCTTAAAGCTCAACATTCAGAAAATGAAGATCATGGCATCTGGTCCCATCACTTCATGGCAAATAGATGGAGAAACAGTGGAAACAGTGGCTGACATTATTTTTAGGCTCCAAAATCACTGCAGATGGTGATTACAGCCATGAACTTAAAGATGCTTACTCCTTGGAAGGAAAGTTATACCCGACTTAGACAGCATATTGAAAAGCAGAGACATAACTTTGTCAACAAAGATCTGTCTACTCATGGCTGTGGTTTCTCCAGTAGTCAAGTATGGATGTGAGTTCAGTTCAGTTAAATCACTCAGTCATGTCTGAACCAAGCCTCCCTGTCCATCACCAACTCCTGGAGTCTGCCCAAACCCATGTCCATTGAGTCAGTGATGCCATCCAGCCATCTCATCCTCTGTTGTCCCCTTCTTCCGCCCTCAATTCTTCTCAGCATGAGGGTCTTTTCCAATAAGTCAGCTCTTCACATCAGGTGGCCAAAGTATTGGCGTTTCTGCTTCAACATCAGTTCTTCCAATGAACACCCAAGACTGATCTCCTTAGGATGTAAGAGTTGGGCTATAAAGAAAGCTGAGCACAGAAGCATTAATGCTTTTGAACTGTGGTGTTGAAAAAGACTCTTGAGAGACCCTTGGACTGCAAGGAGATTCAGCCTGTCCTGGGTGTTCATTGGAAGGACTGATGTTGAAGCTGAAACGCCAATATTTTGTCCACCTGATGTGAAGAGCTGATTCATTTGAAAAGACCCTGATGCTGGAAAAGATTGAGGGAAGGAGAAGGGGATGACAGAAGATGCGATGGTTGGATAGCATCACTGACTCAGTGGCCATGAATTTGGTTAAACTCCGAGTTGGTGATGGACAGGAGGCCAGGAGTGCTGTGGTTCATGGAGTTGCAAAGAGCTGGACACGTCTGAGTGACTGAACTGAACTGAACCGATATAACATGAACTCAGTTTTAAACATATTATAGAAGAGTCTGGACATCAAGGCAGAAGCCTGGATTGGAGAGATACATCTGGAAAATACGAACATATGTCTTGTATTTAGAGTCATAAAATCATCTGTGGTTCAGTGGTGAGTGTAGAAAGGAGATGGGGAAGAGACATGAATTGAATCCTTTGTCTTGAATTCTAACATTTAGTGATCAAAGATAAGGAAGAAAAGTGAAAAGATGTAGCTAAATTTTTGTCAGAAGGGTGAAGGGGAGCTGTCCATTAACATGTCTTGAAAATTAAATGAAGAAATTGTTTCACGGGGAGAGAAAAATGGGTTGTGTCAAATACTGCTAATGAGAGTGAGCACTGAATTTAGCAATGTGGAGGCCATGAGCATCTTGATAGAAACAATTTCCCTGAAATGCTAGAGATGACTGCCTGACTAAGGGGGTTTCAAGAAAGAATGAACAAGTAAAATTAGAGGTAGTAGGTATGGACATATACTTGAAGACACTTTGCTGAAAGATAAGGAGAGGAATGGAGTGGCATCCAGAAAGAGTGAGATAAAAAGACAGCTTTTTTTTTTTCTTAATATATATATTTTACTGAAGTATAGTTGACTTACAATATTTCAGGTGCATGTCAAGGTGATTCAGTTATACAAATACACATATATCATTTTTAAAATTATTTTATTTAGTTTTTGTTTTCCAACTTTTCTCTTTTTTTCTAAAATGTTCTTTCTCAAGAACATCTCTTTTGTATACATATATCTAAATAATACATGCAATATATATTTTAGAAAACATGAATTTTTCCCCAACTAAAAAGTTTATGACATTTTCATTCCACTTGTTTGACTTAATATAAATAGAATGCTGCATTTCTAGTTAAAAATCATAGATATGTGGCAAGCAACAAAGGTTTACTGTATAGCACAAGGCTTCCCTTGTGGCTCAGCTGGTAAAGAATCTGCCTGCAATGGAGGAGACCTGGGTTTGATCCCTGGGTTGGGAAGATTCCCTGGAGAAGGGAAAGGCTACATACTCCAGTATTCTGGCCAGGAGAGTTCCAGGGACTATATAGCCCATGGGATCTCAAAGAGTCGGACACAACTGAGTGACTTTCACTTTCACAGGAAACTATAGTCAATATCTTGCAATAACCTATAATGAAAAATAATTTTAAAGATGGCTATTTTTGAGAGATGGGAGCAATAAAAACATATTCTTGTGCTTATCAACATTGCTATTACTCTGATATGTGTAAATAAAGTGGCCCCAGTTTTCTCATAACTCATTGAACAATCCCAATAATTAACAGTGATTATTATAAATTATGTCTGACCCTTTATCCTATTTTCACATGTATATCAAATCATTTACATTTTATCAGCCTTCTTGAATTGCAGTTTCCCAAGATATATGCAATGAACTTTTAATTAACAATCAAATTTGAGCATACTAAAAACAAACAAAAAATGTTTTTGATGACAAATAAGTGTTAAACATTAAGATGAATCTGCCACTTGAATATGAGTACCAGGCTTGCACTTTCTCAAGTGTTATAATTAAATATTCTTCTAAAATAAAACTGGTGGGATTATTTTTCAAGACCAGTGCACATATATTCACATAAAATTGGGCATGACTGGACATAATAGAAGAAATTAATGAAAGGAAAATTTAAGATAGGAATCAGGAAGAGAAAGATTTTAATGAGAACTATTGAATGGTACAATGATCTCCCATGAGGAAGTTCAGAGACTTCATTTTTCATGCACGATATGCATACTGCATGAAGAAGAATTTTTGGAGGATCAAACCTTGCTGCTGATCCCAGAAAGCAGAGCATACTGATTCAATATATGAATTTAGATTCTTCTTTTGAAATGTCCATGCCCTGCAACTTATAAGGAATGATAAAACAGTTTTGTATATGTATCCACCACACTTTAAGGAAAAAGATTGCTCTCTTAAATCCATTTCATTTTCTGGCTTATACTATAGGTTGAACCACATGAAATTACTACTGTTTAGAAAGTCAAAATAATTGACTCCTTACAATTTTTTTTTAAACCTCATCCATTGGTCCTTTTCAAGAGCATCCTCACATTTTTTATATCTAAAGAAATCTGCTGAGGTCTATACTACCAGCTGAATAGGTACTAGTCCTATAGGTATCTTTCTAACCCTTGTTTTGATTCCCAGTTTCTCTCATGCCTTCATCTTAACAGATACTTCAAGTCTCTTTTCTGGTGGTTGAACTGACTCCATCCCATTAAGATCTCTTTGCCTTTGTTATAAGGGTGATCGCTACACCGTCCTTTTCTTAACAAAGGTTGAATATTCTGTCTCAGAGGAAAAAAGCAATACCTGAACCGTGAACTCCTGATGTTCAAGCTGGTTTTGGAAAAGGCAGAGGAACCAGAGATCAAATTGCCAACATCTGCTGGATCATGGCAAAAGCAAGAGAGTTCCAGAAAAACATCTATTTCTGCTTTATTGACTATGCCAAAGCCTTTGACTGTGTGGATCACAATAAACTGTGGAAAATTCTGAAAGAGATGGGAATACCAGACCACCTAACCTGCCTCTTGAGAAATCTGTATGCAGGTCAGGAAGCAACAGTTAGAACTGGACATGGAACAACAGACCGGTTCCAAATAGGAAAAAAATATGTCAAGGCTGTATATTGTCACCCTGCTTATTTAACTTCTATGCAGAGTACATCATGAGAAATGCCTGACTGGAAGAAACACAAGCTGGAATCAAGATTACTGGGAGAAATATCAATAACCTCAGATATGCAGATGACACCACCCTTATGGCCGAAAGTGAAGAGGAGATAAAAGCCTCTTGATGAAAGTGAAAGAGGAGAGTGAAACCATTGGCTTAAAGCTCAACATTCAGAAAATGAAGATCATGGCATCTGGTCCCATCACTTCATGGGAAATAGATGGGGAAACAGTGGAAAAAATGTCAGACTTTATTTTTTTGGGCTCCAAAATCACTGCAGATGGTGACCGCAGCCATGAAATTAAAACACACTTACTCCTTGGAAGGAAAGTTATGACCAACCTAGATAGTATATTCAAAAGCAGAGACATTACTTTGCTGACTAAGGTCTGTCTAGTCAAGGCTATGGTTTTTCCAGTAGTCATGTATGGATGTGAGAATTGGACTGTGAAAAAGGCTGAGAGCCAAAGAACTGATGGTTTTGAACTGTGGTGTTAGAAGAAGACTCTTGAGAGTCCCTTGGACTGCAAGGAAATCCAACCAGTCCATTGTGAAGGAGAGCAACCCTGGGATTTCTTTGGAATGAATGATGCTGAAGCTGAAACTCCAGTACTTTGGCCACCTCATGCAAAGAGTTTACTCACTGGTAAAGACTCTGATGCTGGGAGGGATTGGGGGCAGGAGGAGAAGGGGATGATAGAGGATGAGATTGTTGGATAGCATCACTGACTCGATGGACATGAGTCTGAGTGAACTCCAGGAGATGGTGATGAACAAGGAGGTGTGGTGTGCTGCGATTCATGGGGTTGCAAAGAGTTGGACATGACTGAGCGACTGAACTGAACTGAACTGAGCTGAAGGCAAGTTTTTAAATTCCATCATGTCAAATTCAAAAACTAACAGCCTTAATGCCAAAATGCCTTTGGCTTCCCCTAACAATTGTGTGCATGCTCAGTTTTGTATGACTCTTTGGGACCCCATGAAATGTAGCCTGCCGGGATCCTCTGTTCATGGGGTTTTCCAGGCAAGAATATTGGAGTGGGTTGCCATTTTCTCTTCCAGGGAACGAATCTTTCTGACTCAGTGATTGAACACACATCCCTTAGGTCTACTGCATTGGTAGGAAGATTCTTTACCACTAGCACCACCTGGTAAGCCCCATAAAAATAATACTTGTATAATTAATTTATTAACTATCATTAATAAATTTGCATTATTTTTAAACTAGCTAAGTATTGGGTTGGTCAAAAATTTCATTCAGAATTTTCCGTAGTTTAGTTCAGTCGCTCAGTCATGTCTGACTCTTTGTGACCCCATGGACTGCAGCACGCCAGGTTTCCATACCCATAACCAGCTGCCACAGCAGCTCAAAGCCATGTCCATACAGTCGTTGATGCCATCCAATCATCTCATCCTCTGTCATCCCCTTCTCCTCCAGCCTTCAATCTTTCCCAGCATCAGCGTCTTTTCCAGTGAGTCAGTTCTCCACATCAGGTGGCCAAAATATTGGAGTTTCAGCTTCAGCATCAGTCCTTCCAATGAATATTCAGGATTGATTTCTTTTAGGATTGACTATTTTGAGCTCCTTGCATTTCAAGGGACTCTCAAGAGTCTTCTCCAACACCGCATTTCAAAGGCATCAATTCTTTGTTGCTCAGTTTTCTTTATAGTCCAACACTCACATCCATACATGACTACTGGAAAAACCATAACTTTGACTAGATGGACCTCTGTTGACAAAGTAATGTCTCTGTTTTTTAATGTGCTGTCTAGGTTGGTCATAGCTTTTCTTCTAAGGAGCAAATATCTTTTAATTTCATGGCTGCAGTCACCATCTTCAGTGGTTTTGGAGCCCCCAAAGGTAAAGTCTCTCACTGTTTCCATTATTTCCCCATCTATTTTCCATGAAGTGATGCCTGAAACAACTTTTTGACTAACCCGATATATCAGCCTATTTTAGAACTAATAAATTCCAAGGGTAAATATTTAAGTAGCTTCTTTTTGCTTTATTTTGGTCTGACATTCTAGAAAATCAAGAAAGAGTGAATTTGAGTAACCAGGTCCCCCCCCCCCACAACTTTAAAAATTTTCTTTTTCTCCTCTCGTTTTGTTCTTCTTTTTTTTTTTTTTTGAAAGGACAAAATTAAACACACACTTCCTTTAATTTTAGGTATATATTTGGCAATACATTTGTATCTATTTTCAAAGATGTTTCAACAGGTTGCGTCCTAATTTTCCATTAGAGTTTTGACTGAAAACAATGCTAAAGTAAAGTCTTATGTCCTTGGTTGGGGAGGACACTTCCTCACTATTTATGTTCCATATTGTTAAGCTCCCTTGCTATGCATTAAGCAGGATTTTTAACCTTAGTTCAGGCTAGAAATAAAGACAGAATGCAATGCTTAACCTGCAAAAGCTTGTCATCAACTGGGCAAAACTATGTGAAAAATATAAGGAAGATCAAGTGAGAATATTCATTATGAAAGCTGTTTCTATCAGTGGTCTGAATATTACAGAATCCCTAATAAAAATTCTAGTTACTGTTCCAGCCTGTACAGAGCTGCTTGCAGGCTGGAAGTGGTGGTGAGGTCCAAGGCAGCTTCTGGAATTTCTGAACACCTCTAGTCAGTACAAGATGGATCCAGTAGTCTTGAGCTATATAGACAGTATATTGTGACAATTAGATGTCTCACTGCTGAATCCTCCAAGCTTGCTCAATGACCACGATATTGGATTTGCCTTTGAGTACTTTGCCAACAGTCAGTTTCATGACTGCACTTCATCAGCCCTGCAGTTACTCAGTTCATCAAGTGCCCTGGCAACCCAGCAGAGATGGCCATGTTTCTTGAGCCACTGGACCTCCAAAACAAGAGAGTTATATTTTTGCTATCAATGATAATTCCACAGACACAGCTAGGGAAATCTACTGGAGCTTGTTGGTTTATCTGCAAGATAAAATGGCGCTTTTTTCATTATGATTCTCATGGTAGTAGTAACTCATTCCATGCAAAGAAGGTAGCAGAGAAACTGGAAACTTTCTTAGGCAGAAAAAGAAATGAACTGGCCTTTGTGGCAGAGAAAGTCCCTGTTCAACAAAACAGCTATGATTGTGAAATGTATGTGATGTGTAACACTGAGGCCTTGTGTCAGAACTTCTTTAGACAACAGCCAGAATTACTACTGCAGCTACTCACTCTTACATAAATCACAAAGAAGAGAGAAGAATGGAAATATCTCATTGCCAGATTTGTTAAAAATTAGCTGTTGAAATATATTTGACTTTTGAAGTCTCTTCTTTCTGCCTGTCCCCATGTATTGGATGGCTGCAGTCTCAGTGCCTGAGAGAAGATGCCTGGGAGAGGAAAGCTTAGAATGCTTACTTTATCCTCAGAGAATGTTGTCCTCTGTATTATCCTAAAGAAAAGTTTTACTTTAACCCTAATTTCAGAGCAATATTAATCACCAAAACTGATTAAACTGATTCCCCTTTGGGCTCTCTTATCCACATTGATTTATTGCAAAGGGGAAATAATAATCTGTAAAACAAATTAAGAATATGTGAAATCTAGAAGAAAGAAGAAAATCATAGAGCAACCAAAAACCTTATTGCACAGCCCACATATTTCAAGAGATCAACTGGCTAGAAGCAGATCTCAAAACCTAACCTAATTCAAATTCAAGGTATTATCAATTACTCAGTTGTGTGATACCTATTCTATTCAACAAGCAAAGACTTTCTCAGCTATAACCTTTGCAAATACTCGATAAAGCCCATAGTCACCCATCTGATTCCTGGAGCACTTTAAGAAAGGGGGAATCTTAAATAACTTTGTTGAAAAAAATGTCTGTGGTGGACCTCTTGTTTTGTATCTGAAACTTACTAAAATTGGTTTATTTTTGTAAAGGAGGAAAAATGACCTTTCTAAACTTGTTCACTTAATTTAAAAATGCAGACAATGTAATTTTTGAAATGCTATTCCTTCTTAAAAAAATCTAGTTGACTTCAGGAAGCTTGTGTGTTAGTCACTCAGTTGTATCCAACACTTTGCCACTCCATGGACTGTAGTCCACCAGGCTCCTCTGACAATGGAATTAATTCTTTAGGGAAGAATACTGGAGTGTGTTGCTATTTCCTTCTCCACAGGAAGCTTATGAGGGCCTTTTAAGTAATAAATACAAAGGTTACTTAGAGGTGGTTGGACATTTTTATGAATAAATGCAATATTCTAGTGCCAGGCCAAACTATTTTCACTTAAGTCCAACTGCATCAAAAATTTATGGGTGACCAACAAACTTCTATGTTCTTTTTCCATCATCTCTACTCTGAGGAGAGGAAGAAAAAAAATTATCTCTATAGTAACTAAGACTCTGGGATTCTAAAAACCTACATATGTCTCAGTCTTCCTACATTATCCTTAGTTCTATTCTGTTGCTTTTTGGAGTAGCAGTGATTTGTCAAAGAAGATTCCTTTGTCCATTATCTTTGGTTCAAGGTAAACCTGTGATCCTGGATAAGTCATTTCTCTGAGATTCATATACACTTGTCTGTAATCTGAAAGTGTTGGTAACCAGATCTGATCATAGATATGAGGATTAAATTCAGTAACACAGTTCAAGTACTTCATAAAGTATGTGTTCAAGAGATTAATTTCATTATGAAAATTTAATCTATTGTTGAATCTCACAACTCTGACATGAGGTCAACTTTGGGATTCATTTTGCTTCAAAGATTTACTAAGAGATGGATGGTCTACATTGTAATTGTCAGTTTAATTTTCTCATTGTTTTAAAAACCTCTGAAATCATTACAGATTCATAGGAAGTTGCAGAAGTGTACAGATTCTAGGGAAAACAATCAGAAAACAAGGAATATAGATGTATGTATAATTGAATCATTTTGCTGTACACCAAAAACTAACATAATATTGTTAATCAACTCTTGTTCTTTAGTCGCTAAGTGTGTCTGACTCTTTGTGACCTCATGGATTGTAACATGTCAGACTCTTCTGTCCTCCAGTATCTCCTGAAGATACTGTTCAAATTTATGTTCATTTTGCCAATAATATCAATATGTCAATATTGAGTCAATAATGCTATCAACTCTACCTCAATGGGAAAAAAAAAGGCATAAGTCCATTTACCATTCACCTAACTACCCCAGTGGTGACAACTTACCTAACTATAGTTCAATATAAAAACCAGAAGACTGATATGAATGCAATACCATTAACTAGATTATAGACCTTATTCAGTTTTCACCATTATTTATATGAACCTTTTCTGTGTGTGTGTATGTCTGATTACATAGGGGTGTGTTCAGTTATATGCAATGCTTTCCACTTATAAAATAGTGCAACCACTCCTAAAATCAAGTTACAAAATTGCTCCATCACCATGAAGGAATCCTTTCTGCTATCTGTTTATGTTGACAGCATTCCTACCTTCCAACACTGGCCTTGTGCTTTTGGCAACCACTCACTTGCCTCTTGTATTTATTTCCTCTTGCTGTGTAACCAACTATCACAAATGAATGAGCCTAAAGCAAAAAAAAATGTTTATTTTATGATTGGGTCAGAAGTCCAGGCACAGTAAGAACAACTGGTTTCCCTATTAGGATCTCACAGACTGAAACCAAGATATTGGCCATTTCAGGCACTTATTTGAAGCATCTGGGAGATAATTCATCAGCAGACCAAGATTTCATTCCCTTGCTAGATGGAAGGCCGAGCTACTGGTCTGATATGTCCCTTAGTTTGTAAAGTTTGCTCACATCTCTTGGCTCACAGCCCTGTCCATCTCAGAAGCCAATAATCAGTTCAGTTCAGTTCAGTCACTCAGTCATGTCCAACTCTTTGCGACCCCATGAATCACAGTAAGCCAAGTCTCCCTGTCCATCACCATCTCCCGGAATTCACTCAGACTCAAGTCCATAGAGTCAGTGATGCCATCCAGCCATCTCATCCTCACTCGTCCCCTTCTCCTCCTGCCCCCAATCCCTCCCAGCATCAAAGTCTTTTCCAATGAGTCAACTCTTCTCATGAGGTGGCCAAAGTACTGGAGTTTCAGCTTTAGCATCATTCCTTCCAAAGAAATCCCAGTGCTGATCTCCTTCAGAATGGACTGGTTGGATCTTCTTGCAGTCCAAGGCACTCTCAAGAGTCTTCTCCAACACTACAGTTCAAAAGCATCAATTCTTTGGTGTTCTGCGTTCTTCACAGTCCAACTCTCACATCCATAAATGACTACTGGAAAAACCATAGCCTTGACTAGACGGACATTAGTTGGCAAAGTGATGTCTCTGCTTTTGAATATACTATCTAGGCTGGTCATAACTTTTCTTTCAAGGAGTAAGTGTCTTCTAATTTCATGGCTGCAGTCACCATCTGCAGTGATTTTGGAGCCCCCAAAATAAAGTCTGACATTTTTCCCACTGTTTCCCCATCTATTTCTCATGGAGTGATGGGACCGGATGCCATGATCTTCATTTTATGAATGTTGAGCTTTCAGTCAATTGCTTCACTCTCTACTTTCACTTTCATCAAGAGGCTTTTAGCTCCTCTTCACCTTCTGCCATAATGGTGGTGTCATTTGCATCTCTGAGGTTATTGATATTTCTCCCAGTAATCTTGATTCCAGCTTGTGTTTCTTCCAGTCAGGCATTTCTCATGATGTACTCTGCATAGAAGTTAAATAAGCAGGGTGACAATATACAGCCTTGACGTATTCCTTTTCCTATTTGGAACCAGTCAGTTGTTCCATGTCCAGTTCTAACTGTTGCTTCCTGACCTGCATACAGATTTCTCAAGAGGCAGGTTAGGTGGTCTGGTATTCCCATCTCTTTCAGAGTTTTCCACAGTTTATTGTGATCCACACAGTCAAAGGATTTGGCATAGTCAATAAAGCAGAAGTAGATGTTTTTCTGGAACTCTCTTGCTCTTTCCATGATCCAGCAAGGATGTTGGCAATTTGATCTCTGGTTCCTCTGCCTTTTCTAAAACCAACTTGAACATCAGGGAGTGCATGGTTCACTTATTGCTGAAGCCTGGCTTGGAGAATTTTGAGCATTACTTTACTAGCATGAGAGATGAGTGCAATTGTGTGGTAGTTTGAGCATTCTTTGGCATTGCCTTTCTTGGAGATTGGAATGAAAACTGACATTTTCCAGTGCTGTGGCCACTGCTGAGTTTTCCAAATTTGCTGGCACATTGAGTGTAGCACTTTCACAGCATCATCTTTCAGGATTTGAAATAGCTCTACTGGAATTCCATCACCTCCACTAGCTTTGTTCACAGTGATGCTTTCTAAGGCCCACTTGACTTCACATTCCAGGATGTCTGGCTCTAGATGAGTGATCACATCATTGTTGTTATCTGGGTTGTAAAGATCCTTTTTGTACAGTTCTTCCATGTATTCTTGCCATCTCTTCTTAATATCTTTTGCTTCTGTTAGGTCCATACAATTTCTGTCCTTTATTGAGCCCATCTTTGCATGCAAAGTTCCCTTGGTATCTCTAATTTTCTTGAAGAGATCTCTAGTCTTTCCCATTCTGTTGTTTCCCTCTATTTCTTTGCTTTGATCCCTGAAGAAGGCTTTCTTATCTCTTCTTGCTATTCTTTGGAACTCTGCATTCAGATGCTTATATCTTTCCTTTTCTCCTTGGCTTTGTGTTTCTCTTCTTTTCACAGCTATTTGTAAGGCTTCCCCAGACAGTCATTTTGCTTTTTTCCATTTCTTTTCCATGGTGTGGTCTTGATCCCTGTCTCTTATACAATGTCACGAACTTCATTCCATAGTTCACCAGGCATTCTATCTATCAGATCTAGTCCCTTAAATCTATTTATCACTTCCACTGCATAATCATAAGGGATTTGATTTAGGTCATACCTGAATGGTCTAGTGGTTTTCCTTGCTTTCTTCAATTTCAGTCTTAATTTGGTAATAAGGAGTTTATGATCTGAGCCACAGTCAGCTCCTGGTCTTGTTTTAGTTGGCTGTATAGAGCTTCTCCATTTTTGCTGCAGAGAATACAATCAATCTGATTTCGGTGTTGACCATCTGGTGATGTCCATGTGTAGTCTTCTCTTGTGTTGTTGGAAGAGAGTGCTTGCTATGACCAGTGCATTTTCTTGGCAAAACTCTATTAGTCTTTGCCCTGCTTCATTCCATATTCCAAGGCCAATTTTTCTTGTTACTCCAGGTGTTTCTTGACTTCCTACTTTTGCATTCCAGTCCCCTATAATGAAAAGGACATCTTTTTGGAGTGTTAGTTCTAAAAGTTTTTGTAGATCTTAAAGAATCCACCTGCAGTGCAGAGACACAGGAGATATGGGTCTGACCCTTGGGTCAAGAAGAACCTCTGGAGGAGGAAATAACAGCCCACTCCAGAATACTTGCCTGGGAAATCCCACAGACAGAGAATCCTGACAGGCTTCAGTTCCTGGGGTTTCAAAGAGTCAGACACAACTGAGCATGCACATACTACATAGGTATAATCACATGAGCCCTTAAATAGAGAAGCAGAAGATGAAATTATAAAAACCCCAAAAAGCCAATTATTGGCTTCATAGGCCAATAAGAGTGCATAGAATTTTTCTTGTCTTTTGGATATGAAGCCAATAATAGTGTGTAGAATTTTTCTTGTCTTTTGGGTTTTTATAATTTCATCTTCTGCTTCTCTTTTTAAGGGCTTGTGTGATTATATCTATGTAGTATGTGCCTGCTCAGTTGTGTCTGACTCTTTGAAACCCGAGGAACTGAAGCCTGTCAGGATTCTCTGTCTGTGGGATTTCCCAGGCAAGTATTCTAGAGTGGGCTGTTATTTCCTTCTCCAGAGGTTCTTCCTGACCCAAGGATCAGACCCATATCTCCTGTGTCTCTGCACTGCAGGTGGAATCTTTACCTATTGAGCCATCAAGTAAGCCACAAGTGACACTAGAGGACAGGGATGATGAGAGTTAATATTTGTCTGCCAAAAATCTCCACTTTTTGATTGTTGATAAGTTTATTATACTTGTGTGTGTGTCTGTGTGTGTGTGTTTGGCTTCCAGGAAGATCAATTGATTCACAAAATGTTAAAGTTCAAATGACAAATCCTTAGCTCTAAGTTCTTCTGTCTTAAACTTAACAAAAGTATGTAACAGACGATCTGCTTACATTTATAATAGAATCATTTTTGTTCTTTCTATATAGTAACAAGGCAGTGCTTTATTTTATTTATTAAATTTATTTTTGTAAATACGCTGCAATTTGTTGCTAGGCTCTGTGAGATATACCTCAGGGAGAAATAGGCATTTTTATTCATAATAGTGCTAGGTGAAATTATCTCCTGTTCTTTTAAAATGGTATTAATCTTAGTCTCCAGGATGGCTTGTTGGTAGAAAGGATAATGGGCATAAAATTGGATTGAAATTTTAAAAGAAAGCCTGCTTTAAAATAATACTGGAGGTTAAACATTTTTTTGCAGTAGAACTGAATACCAAAACCATGGCCAAATTGTGTCTCCCACACATAACCAGCAAGGTAGTTGTGCCTTTCTCATGCTTCTGCTTTACAGTAAGGGAGAACCTAAATATTTAATGAACAAGAAAGACTAGTTGGTAAATGATATTTCTTAACCGATTAAAGTTCCAACCCTGAGCATAGCTATTGTTTATCGCAACCAAATATTCAAGAATATTCACAAGTGGCATGCAAGCAGATATTATAAATGGATAATATTTACAAGTGTGTAGTTTTTTCTAAGACAAGTTTGACAAATAGATGGTATTTTTCCTGATGGCTGTGTTTTTGGAATAGTACTTCACAAGGAAATATAATTCATCCTAGTGCTTTCCACAACTATGAGCAACACTGTGGAAAACTTCTCACTGTGAGTGGAAGCCAAAATTACATTTTCTGAAGTTAAATAGAAGCATTCTTCTCTCTGATCAAATTTTAATGAAACAATTCAGAGGAAAACTGTCATCTTACTTCAAAAATTGTTTTTATTGAAAATATAATAAATTCCAGCCTTGAGGCACAATCAGAACTTCTCCATTTGGCTCTTCACTGCTGGCTGCATCAAACTGATGAAGACCTGCATTTCAACACTGGCCATGAATTCAAGGTCAATTTAATGTTCACTGGGCACTGATTAAAGTGCAATTCATATGTTCTCTCAATCAATAGAATAATGGAAACTTTGGAATGTGGCCAGAAAATGTTATTTAAGCTTCATTTTTGTCTTCCATAATTTTTAAAGTACATTTTCTATTTATTACTTCAACTGCAATTTAATTCTCTGAGTCCTTGGGGATCTAGTTAGAACCATAGAGCACATAGCCTTAAGGTAGTTCAGAAAACGCCTAGTCCAAGCCATTTGCTGTATATATAAAGAATGCAAGGTCCCAAGGGGACCTGAATGAACCACTGTTAACTGGAAGGTCACCCAGGACAAGGGAACTGGTGAGCATGTAGTCCTGAGGTGTTGTGAAGAATCTTGCTGCTTCACATATTGTAAAAAGAGTGAGTTCATTTTAAAAGTATAGTTTAATTTTTAAATGATATGTATTTATTAAAAATGAGAGGAGAAAGTTCATAAAAGTAACTTTTATGTAAGTTTTTATGTAACTTTTAAGTAAATTTTACTTTACATAAAAGTAAAGGAAGACATAAAAATGACTCCAACTTCCTATTTCAGAAACAACCATCTCATATATTTTATGAACATTATTCCAGATATCACTTATATCTACAAATAGAAGGCAGAAAATAGGAAATGTATGTAAACAGAAAAAATGGGCAGAGAAAATTTAACTTTTAAAGAGAGAGAATAAATAGTTAAAAGCCAGGATTATAGCAGGCATGTTATTTAAATAAAGCATATATTTCATATTATTTAAATTAGCTCAAGAAAAAAAAACTGAAGTACTGAATCTGCAGTAAGGATGAATATTATTGCAAGACATAGACATGCAAAAATATTTTTCAAGAAATGATATAAATATTTAAAGTTCATCCTAATTTTAAAGAACATATTTTATCCATGTTGAGTATCCACTGATTTTTTCTTAAGGGGGAAAAAAGTAATGTAATACACATGTAATGCACACATGTAATACCTCTGTCTTCCCTCACTTAATATCCAGATTTTTAAAAATTTAAACTATGATTTCTACATTGTTAAAATTTGCTGATTTTTTTACCTTCTAGTCTATATTTTATAATCTACCAGGTAATAGTACTCAACTAAGCTTCAACAGTATGTGAACTGAGAATTTCAAGATGTACAAGCTGAATTTAGAAAAGGCAGAGGACCCAGAGATCAAATTACCAACATCCAGTAGATCATAGAAAAAGCAAGAGAATTCCAGAAAAACATCTACTTCTGTTTCATATGCTAAGGCCTTTGACTGTGTGGATCACACCAAACTGTGGAAAATTCTTAAACGGATGGGAATAACAGACTACATTACCTGCCTCCTGAGAAACCTCTATGCAGGTAAAGAAGCAACAGTTAGAACTGAACATGGAGCAAACAACTGGTTCAAAATTGAGAAAGGGTTACATCAAGGCTGTATATTGTCACCCTACTTATTTAACTTATATGCAGTGTACATCACGTGAAATGCTAGGATGGATGAAGCACAAGCTGGAATCAAGATTTCTCAGAGAAATATCAATAACCTCAGATATTCAGATGACACCACCCTATGGCAGAAAGCAAAGAACTAAAATGCCTCTTGATGAAGGTGAAAGAGAAATGTAAAAAGCTGGTTTAAAACTCAACATTCAAAAACTGATATCATGGCATCCAGTCCCATCACTTCATGGCAAATAGATGGGGAAACAATGAAAAGAGTGACAGGCTTTATTTTCTTGGGCTGCAAAATCACTGCAGATGGTGACTGTAGCCATGAAATTAAAAGATACTTGCTCCTTGGAAGGAAAGCTATGGCAAACCTAGGCAGTGTATTAAAAAGCAGAGACATCACTTTGCTGACAAAGACACATCTAGTCAAAAGCTCTGGTTTTTCCAGTAATCATGTATGGATGTGAGAGTTGGACTATAAAGGAATATGAGCACCAAATAATTGATGCCTTTGAACTGTCGTGTTGGAGAAGACTCTTGAGAGACTCTTGGACTGCAAGAAGATCAAACCAGTCAATCCTAAAGGAAATCAATCCTGAGTATTCATTGGAATGACTGATGGTGAAGAAGAAGCTCCAATACTTTGGCCACCTGATGCAAAGAACTGACTCACTGGAAAAGACCTGATATTGGGAAAGATCAAAGGCAAGAGGAGAAGGGGACAATAGAGGATGAGACGACTGGATGGCATCACTGACTTGATAGACATACGTTTGAACAAACTTGGGGAGAAAATGAAGGACAGGGAAGCCTTGCATTCTGTAGTCCATGAGGTCGAAATTAGTCAGACACTACTGAGGCTTGGAACAGCAACAAAGCCTTTCTACTTTAATGGAAGTAAATTCTCACTACCAAATATTTTTAACAATGCATTTTATTTTCAAGTTACTTTTTTGGACTCATTTCTTAGTTGGAATGAATTTTCATTTTTGTTCTCAAGTAGGAGTCACTTTGACATAACTTCTCCAAACTTTAAATGATTGTATAGGTATGTCTATAATCCGCAAATTAAAATGGCAACTTGGGACTTCCCTGGCAACCCAGTGATTAAGATTCTGAGCTTCCACTGCAGAGGGCATGGGTTCAGTGCCTGGTTGGCAAACTAAGACCCCACATGCTCCAAAGCACAGTCAAAAGAAAATAGCATTAAAATCTGATGCAAGAATAAATCTGTGATGAACAACATAATTAAAAATAAAAATAAAATAACTTACTTGGACATTCTGTTAGAGAATCACTTGCTTACTTTTCTTCAGAATATTGTAGAAATTGCTCCATTTTATTATTTTTTAAAGCAATTATCGAGGTATGATCGACATGTCAAAGTGAAAGAAAGTGAAGTCGCTCAGTCATGTCTGACTCTTTGTGAGTCGCCATTGACTGTAGCTTGCCAGCCTCCTCCATACATGGGATTTTCCAGGTAAGAATACTGGAGTGGGTTGCCATTTTCTTCTCCAGGAGATCTTCTTGACCCAGGAATCAAACCCAGGTGTCCCGCATTACAGGTAGACTATTTATCATCTGAGACACCAGGGAAGTTCCAAAACTGTATTTATTAATGTATACAATTTGATTAGTTTAAAGACAACTCTACCCTGTATGACCATCACCCACATTTTACTCCAGAAACATAAACTGCTTCTATGTGGCTATCTGAGAGCAACCTGAATTTCCTTCTGAATTGATTTTACTACTGGGATCCCTGTTATGTTTGAAATTGTTGACAACTCATTGCTCATTCTACTGAAATAATTTTTGACACATAGAATGTCCCTTGAAGCCATAAACAGAATTGTTCATTTAGAAATGATTTAATTAGATGCATTTTTTCTTCACTTATCTTTGTTCTTTTAATCAAAAGCACTAATTATAAGCATTTTAAATCCTCTTGCTCTTTTATATCATTTATTTTTTTAACTTTAATTTTACATGTTTTGTAGTTTTCATTTCCACTGTGTCTCTCCATTTAATGCTCGCTGTATTTACTCTGGTGTTATTTTTCACCTGTGTTACTAAATCTTAGAATCTCTGCATTTCATTCTGACCATTGGGATTCCTTTTACATCAATAATTTCTTCTGCCATTCTCTCTCAACTAAGAAGGTAGGTGACAGTCAAATATGACATCACTGTCAGTGTATGATTTCTTTCCTCCAGTTTCAACTCCCATGAGGTCTTCCACTACATACAGACAGTGTCCCCATTTCCCTTGGCCTAGAAACTTACTCAAGTCAGCGAATTAACTTAAATAGTGAATTTTTTTTATTTTTTAATACTTTATTCTACATTACAGTACTGTATTTGTTTTGCCATACATTGACATGAATCAGCCACAGGTGTACACGATCTCCCAATGCCTAAGCCCCCTCCCACCTCTCACCCCATATCATCTCCCTGGATCATCCCGTGCACCAGCCCCAAGCATCCTGTATCCTGTATTGAACATAGACTGGTGCTTCGTTTCTTACATGATAGTATACGTTTCAGTGCCATTCTCCCAAATCACCCCACCCTCTCCCTCTCCCTCAGAGTCCAAAAAGTCTGTTCTATACCTCTGTGTCTCTTTTGTTGTCTCACATAGAGGGTCATCATTACTATCTTTCTAAATAGTGAATTTAAAAATGTAGAACTTACTTTTAACACATAGTTTAACCCTGTAATTTGTTTCATATATTTTTAAATTTCATTAATTTATTTGTTTTTCAGAATATTTCAAGAAAAAGTGGAAATAAAGTTATCTCATTACAACCATCTTTTTGATTAGTAACCACAAAGACATTTTCACCTGGGATGAGTCAAATAAATTGGAGTCAGTGGTGGATTTGTCTTGGTCATCTTTCACTTGATTTCACTCTGGTTACCAGTAGCCCCCAAATTTCTCTGAGTTGCAAAAAACAGGTTTATTTACTTCTCATGTTTAATCTCCATCATTATTGTTTTCAATTTGAAACCCAGGGTAATGAAATAACCAGTCAGTGGAAATTACTATTATGATGATATAAGATACCACAGAATGGCTCTTAAAGTTTCTGCTGGCAAGAGGAATGTTTCTCTGCTGATCATAGTCAGAGACCCGAAGAAAGACATGTGACAAAGTGTGACTTTAAAGGTATAGTAGCTAACAGTTAACATATACCTGTAGGGAGGAAAAAAGATTACTTGAGATTTATAAACAAATCTAAATATGAGCATCTTCTGAATCCTAAGTGTTTATCTTTTAATTCACAGGAAAATTTTAACTCAGCCTTTCTTCCCAAGAGGAAACACAAAAATTTCATTCAATCACAGACGTACTTCTTAGTTTTAATGTCCTCACTCATCTAACACAGAGTCGTAACATGGGGCTGGCTTGATTATATTTTCCACATTCATTGTAAAAATAAAGAAAGAAGACCACATGAAAAATACTAGTCCATAGTATTTATAAAATCTTGACAAAGAAAAGTTAAGAGGTACCCAAGATGGGTCATGTGTCTTAAGTCTCAGATCTTCTCTCCAGCCTGTTGTGTTTCAGGGATCCTGGTTGTGCTATCTCAGAGGACCTGCTTTTTTGCCATCCTTCTAGGCCCTCTTTAAGAGAGTTTTAGCCTGCCTTTTCTCTATGAGAAGTTGATAACAAACAATTGATGTCTTAAACTGTTACTGTATCTTTTGATTCAAACTTGTAGTTCATTGAGCAGTACAATTCTCTCCAAACCTTATTTGATCCTCTGTCTACTGCATTCACTTCCAGTTAGTTCTGTGTGACAAATATTTTACCAATAATTATTTTCTTAAAGCTGAAACTCCAATACTTTGGCCACCTCATGTGAAGGTTGACTCATTGGAAAAGACTCTGATGCTGGGAGGGTTGGGGGCAGGAGGAGAAGGGGACGACAGAGGATGAGGTGGCTGGGTGGATGGCATCATGGACTCGATGAACGTGAGTCTGGGTGAACTCCAGGAGAAAGTGATGGACAGGAAGGCCTGGCGTGCTGCGATTCATGGGGTCACAAAGAGTCAGACGGGACTGAGCGACTGAACTGAACTGAATTATTTTTTAGATATAACTCTCACTTTACGTTTAGTAAAAGGAATATTAAACATATTTAAGGGACTAGATCTGATAGAGTGCCTGATAAATTATGGATGGAGTTTCATGACTTTTTACAGGAGGCAGGAATCAAGACCATACCCAAGAAAAAGCAATACACAAAAGCAAAATGGCTGTCTTATAAATAGCTGTGAAAAAGAGAAGTGAAAAGCAAAGGAGAAAAGGGAAGATATACCCATTTGAATGCAGAGTTCCAAAGAATAGCAAGGAGAAATAAGAAAGCCTTCCTCAGTGATCAGTCCAAAGAAATAGAGGAAAACAATAGAATGGGTAAGACTAGAGATCTCTTCAAGAAAATTAGAGATACCAAGGGAAAATTTCATGGAAAGATGGACTCAATAAGGGACAGAAACAGTAGAGATCTAACAGAAGCAGAAGAAATTCAGAGGAGGTGGCAAGAATACAGAAAAGAACTGTTCATAAAAGATCTTCATGACTCAGAGAACCACAACGGTGTGATCACTCACACTCACCCACAGCCAGACATCCTGGAATTTGAAGTCAAGTGGGCCTTTGGAAGCATCACTACAAACAAAGCTAGTGGAGGTGATGGAATTCCAGTAGAGCTATTTCAAATCCTGAAAGATGATGCTGTAAAAGTGCTGCACTCAATATGCCAGCAAATTTGGAAAACTCAGCAGTGGCCGCAGGACTGGAAAAGGGCAGTTTTCATTCCAATCTCCAAGAAAGGCAATGCCAAAGAATGCTCTAAATACTGCACAATTGCAATCATCTCACACACTAGTGAAATAATACTCAAAATTCTCCAAGGAAAGCTTCAGCAGTTCATGAATCTTGAAATTCCAGATGTTTAAGCTGGTTTTAGAAAAGGCAGAGAAACAAGGGATCAAATTGCCAACATCTGCTGGATCATGAAAAAAGCAAGAGAGTTCCAGAAAAACATCTATTTCTGCTTTATTGACTATGCCATAGCCTTTGACTGTATGGATCACAATAAATTGTGGAAAATTCTGAAAGAAAAGAGAATACCAGACTGCCTGACCTGCCTCTTGAGAAAACAGGTCAGGAAGCAACAGTTAGAACTGGACATGAAACAACAGACTGGTTCCTGATAGGAAAAGGAGTGTGTCGAGGCTGTGTATTGTCACCCTGCTTATTTAAGTTATATGCAGAGTACATCATGAGAAAAGCTGGGCTGGAGGAAGCACAAGCTCGAATCAAGATTGCTGGGAGAAACAGCAATAACCTCAGATGTACAGATGACATCACCCTTATGGCAGAAAGTGAAGAGGAAATGAAGAGCCTGTTGATGAAAGTGAAAGAAGAGAGTGAAAAAGTTGGCATAAAGCTCAACATTCAGAAAACTAAGATCTTGGCATCTGGTCCCATCACTTCATGGCAAATAGATGGGGAAACAGTGGAAACAGTGTCAAACTTTATTTTTGAGGGATCCAAAATCACAGCAGATAGCGACTGCAGCCATGAAATTAAAAGACAGTTACTCCTTGGAAGGAAAGTTATGCCCAACCTAGACAGCGTATTAAAAGCAGAGACATTACTTTGTTAACAAAGGTCCATCTAGTCAAGGCTATGGTTTTTCCAGTGGTCATGTATGTGTGTGAGAGTTGGACTATAAAGAAAGCTGAGCACAGAAGAATTGATGCTTTTGAACTGTGGTGTTGGAGGAGACTCTTGAAAGTCCCTTGGACTGCAAGGATATCCAACCAGTCCATCCTAAAGATCAGTCCTGGGTGTTCATTGGGAAGACTGATGTTGAAGCTGAAACTCAAATACTTTGGCCACCTAATGTGAAAAGCTGACTTATTTGAAAAGACCCTGATGCTGGGAAAGACTGAGGGCAGGAGGAGAAGGGGCAACAGAGCATGAGATGTCTGGATTTCATCACTGACTCCGTGGACATGGGTTTGGGTAAACTCCAGGAGTTGGTGATGGACAGGGAGGCCTGGCATGCTGTGATATATAGGGTCTCAAAGAGCTGGACACGACTGAGTGACTTAAGTGAACTGAACTGAACTGATATTGAATATATACCTGTTCCATGGGAGAGCCATGTCTTAGATATCTTCTCTGAGTAATTTTTTCCCCCATATTTTAATCAGCTCAGACATTTTTACAACCATTGTGCCTTCAATACAGTTGATTGAACCCTTTATATAAAGCTGGGTTTTAATAATACTTAGTTGCTTAAAGGAATTCATATTTTTATATTTCCAGTTGTAAATAAAAATCAGTTCCAGAGTCCTTGTTCTCCTTAATGTTTGCCTAATTATGTGCCAGGGGTTTTTCTGCATGTCCTGAGTTTTTCTATTTCTTGGAAAATAATATCAGTGATAAAATAGCATCCAAGTCATGTTAATTATCCCTTCAGCTCTTAACCAGAAGCTCATAATCATTTAGTACATTACATGCTGCTGCTGCTGCTGCTGCTAAGTCGCTTCAGTCATGTCCGACTCTGTGGGACCACATAGACGGCAGCCCACCAGGCTCCCCAGTCCCTGGGATTCTCCAGATAAGAACACTGGAGTGGGTTGCCATTTCCTTCTCCAATGTATGAAAGTGAAAAGTGAAAGTGAAAGTGAAAGTGAAGTAGCTCAGTCTTGTCCCACTCTTCGTGACCCCATGGACTGCAGCCTACAGGCTCCTCCATCCATGGGATTTTCCAGGCAAGAGTACTGGAATGGGGTGCCATTGCTTTCCCTGAGTTTATTACATAGTTTCCGCAATACTGCTAGTGACATCCAGCTCTTTTGACACCACTAATGAGTGTTGTCTTTTTTCCAGTCTATTAGTTCTATTAAGTCACTCAGTTTGGTCCGAATCTTTGTGACTCCATGGACTCCAGAATGCCAGGCTTCCATGCCTGTCACCAGATCCTGGAACTTGCTCAAACTCATGTAAAGTCAATGATGCCATCCGATGATCTCATCCTTTGTCATCCCCTTCTCCTCCGGCCTTCAATTTTTACCAGCATCATGGTATTTTCCAGAGTCAGTTTTTCGCATCAGGTGGCCAAAATATTGGAGTTTCAGCTTTACCATCAGTCCTTCCAATGAATATTCAGGACTAATTTCTTGTGGACTGGTTTGACCTTTTTACAGTCCAAGGGACTCTCAAGAGTCTTCTTCAACACCACAGTTCGAAAGCATCGATCCTTTTGCACTCAGCTTTTTTATGGTCCTACTCTCACATCCATACATGACTACTGGAAAAACCATAGCTCTGACTAGAGAGATATTTGTCAGCAAAGTAATGTCTCTGCTTTTTAATATGCTGTTTAGGTTAGTTATAGCTTTTATTCCAAGGAGCAAGTTTCTTTTATTTTTATGGCTGCAGTCACCATCTGCAGTGATTTTGCAGCCCAAATTAATAGTCTCTTATTGTTTCCATTGTATCCCTATCTATTTGCTACAAACTGATTGGACCAGATGCCATGATCTTAGTTTTCTGAATGTTGAGTTTTAAATCAGTGTTTTCACTCTCCTCTTTCACTTTCATCAAGAGCCTCTTCAGTTCCTTTTCACCTTCTACCATAAGGGTGGTGTTATCTGCATATCTGAGATTACTGACATTTCTCCCAGCAATCTTCACTCCATCTTGTGCTTCATCCAGTTTGGCATTTCACATTTCACTCTGCATATAAATTAAATAAGCAGGGTGACAATATATAGCCTTGATGGACTCCTCTCCCAATTTGGAACCAGTCTGTTGTTCCATGTCCATTTCTAACTGTTGATCATTGACCTGCATACATGTTTCTCAGGAGGCAGGTCAGGTGGTCTGGTATTCCCATCCTTTTAAGAATTTTCCAGTTTATTGTGATCCACACAGTCAAAGGCTTTGGCATAGTCCATAAAGCAAAAGTAGATTTTTTTCTGGAACTTTCTTGATTTTTCATTTATCCAACAGATGTTGGCAGTTTGGTCTGTGGTTCCTCTGCCTTTTCTAAAACCAGTTTGAACATCTGGAAGTTCACAGTTCACATACTATTGAAGCCTGTCTTGAAGAATTTTGAGCATTACTTTGCTAGTATGTGAGATGAATGCAATTGTGTGGTAGTTTGACATTGCCTTTCTTCAGGATTGGAATGAAAATGAACTTTTCCAGTCCTGAAGCCTCTGCTGAATTTTCTAAATTTGCTGGCATATTGAGTGCAGTACTTTAACAGCATCATCTTTTAGGATGTGAATTAGCTTAGCTGGAATTCTATCACTTCCACTAACTTTGTTCACAGCGATGCTTCCTTAGACCCACTTGACTTCACACACCTGGATGTCTGGCTCTAGGTGAGTGATAACACCATCATGATTACTGAGTCATAAAGATCTTTTTGTATAGTTCTTTTGTGTATTCTTGCCTTGTTTTGTTAATATTCTCTGCTTCTGTTAGCTTTCTGTAATTTATTGTGCCCATCTATGCATAAAAACTTCCCTTGGTATCTCTAATTCTCTTGAAGAGATCTCTGTCTTTCCCATTATATTCAGTTCAGTTCAGTTGCTCAGTCGTGTCTTACTGTTTGCAACCTCATGAATCACAACAGGCCAGGCCTCCCTGTCCATCACCATCTCCCAGAGTTCACTCAAACTCACATCCATCAAGTCAGTGATGCCATCCAGCCATCTCATCCTCTGTCATCCCCTTCTCTTCCTGCCCCCAATCCTTCCCACATCAGAGTCTTTTCCAGTGAGTCAACACTTCACATGAGGTGGCCAAAGTATTGGAGTTTCAGCTTTAGCATCATTCCCTCCAAAGAACACCCAGGGCTGATCTCCTTTAGAATGGACTGGGTGTATCTCTTTGCAGTCCAAGGGACTCTCAAGAGTCTTCTCTAATATCACAGTTCAAAAGCATCATTCTTCAGCACTCAGTTTTCTTCACAGTCCAACTCTCACATTCATACATGACTCCTGGGAAAAACATAGCCTTGACTAGACAGACCTTTGTTGGGAAAATAATCTCTCTGCTTTTCAATATACTATCTATGTTGGTCATAATTTTTCTTCCAAGGAGTAAGTGTCTTTTATTTTTTTAATTTTATTTTAACTTTATTCTACTTTACAATACTGTATTGATTTTGCCATACATTGACATGAATCAGCCACAGGTGTACACGAGCTCTCAATCCTGAAACCCCCTCCCACCTCCCACCCCATAACATCTCTCTGGATCATCCCCATGCACCAGCCCCAAGCATCCAGTATCCTGCATCAAACATAGACTGGCACTTCATTTCTTACATGATAATATACATGTTTCAGTGCCATTCTCCCAAATCCTCCCACCCTCTCCCTCTCCCTCAGAGGCCAAAAGTCCGTTCTATACATCTGTGTCTCTTTTGTTGTCTCATATACAGGGTCATCATTACTATCTTTCTAAATTCCATATATATGTGTCAGTATACTGTACTGGTGTTTTTCTTTCTGGTTTACTTCACTCTGTATAATCGACTCCAGTTTCATCCATCTCATTAGAACTGATTCAAATTTATTCTTTTTAATGGCTGAGTAATACTCCCTTGTGTATATGTACCACAGCTTTCTTATCCATTCATCTGCTGATGGACATCTAGGTTGTTTCCATGTCCTGGCTATTATAAACCTGCACAACAAAGGAAACTATAAGTAAGGTGAAAAGACAGTCTTCTGAATGGGAGAAAACAATAGCAAATGAAATAACTGACAAACAACTAATCTCAAAAAAATATAAGCAACTTATGCAGCTCAACTCCAGAAAAATAAAGGATCCAATCCAAAAATGGGCCAAAGAACTGCAGCTCAACTCCAGAAAAATAAAGGATCCAATCAAAAAATGGGCCAAAGAACTAAATAGGCATTTCTCCAAAGAAGACATAAGAATGGCTAACAAACACATGAAAAGATGCTCAACATCACTCATTATCAGAGAGATGCAAATGAAGACCACAATGAGGTACCATTTCACACCAGTCAGAATGGCTGCAATCCAAAAGTCTAAAAGCAATAAATGCTGGAGAGGATGTGGAGAAAAGGGAACCCTCTTACACTGTTGGTGGGAATGCAAACTAATACAGCCACTATGGAAGACAGTGTGGAGATTCCTTAAGAAATTGCAAATAGAACTGCCTTATGACCCAGCAATACCACTGCTGGGCATACACACTGAGGAAAGCAGAACTGAAAGAGACACATGTACCCCAATGTTCATTGCAGTAAGCGTCTTTTAATTTCATTGCTGCAGTCACCATCTGCAGTGATTTTGGAGCCCCCAAAATATAAAGTCTGACACTGTTTCCACTGTTTCCCCATCTATTTGCCATGAAGTGATGGAACCAGATGCCATGATCTTCGTTTTCTGAATCTTGAGCTTTAAGCCAACTTTTTCACTCTCCTTTTTCACTTTCATCAAGAGGCTTTTCCTCTATTTATTTGCATTGATCACTGAGAAATGCTTTCTTATCTCTTCTTGCTATTCATTGGGGCTCTGCATTCAGATGGGTATACCTTTCCTTTTGAACTTCACCTTTATCATATATAAATATATATATATTTAGAGAGAGAGAGAGAAAAGCTAAACCAAATTGCATGTTCATGTATAATTTAACCAGACCAAAAAAATATGATTTTTAGATGGGAAATTACAATAGCGTATTTATAAAGGATATTAAGACAATCAAAACAAAGCAAACATTATCCGTGATCTGAGTACAAATGAGCTCATTATATCTAAAATACAAAAACATATATCAATTTAAACAGAGTGGAATTCCTCTAAAATGATCTACTAATGGTGGCCCTTTCTTGAAATATTCTTCCAATTGAAACATAGTACTGAATCAAATTGTGGATGAAATTCAAAGATTCTTTTTTTTTTTTTTTGAGTGATTATGTAGCAATGTAAACATTGCAACTTGTTTCTGATACTATTTAGGGAGGTGATGAACTTGATTTTTCACACTGTTCTAAAATGTCAACAATTATATTAATTATATGTCGTGTAGTGGGCTACTTGTTGCAAAGTAGAATGTCCTACAATATATTTTTTAAAGCCCAGGTACACGTGGGTGGATTATTAAACATTTCTGTAAGTCTTATTTTATAGGAAAGAAGAACATCTAAGGAACGTTTGAAATGAGATAATCTATGTGCTTCTTTTTACTGCTGTACCTAAAATTAAAAAAAAAAGAAATGTTAAAATCAAAGAATTGAGAAATAAATCAAATAAAATGAAAAAAAAAGTACTCAAAACAAGAATGAAAATGTTTATAGCAGATAGCAGAATTGGTTAAAGCATTGAAGAATGTTCATTTTATATTGATAAGAATTAGAAACTACAAAGAAAATATAGCTCATTAATATTTTTGCATTAGATAGTATCAAAATTTGTAAAGCAAAACAGTTTAAAATGAAGAGAGAATGCAACAAGATGGCTACACAGTAGAGTGTTTAATATATAACCTGCAGTTTATGACAAACCAAGGAGACATTAGTTAAATATAGTCACAGAGAATTTGTAGTATGTACATAATAGTATAGTAAAGGACATTTTAAAATTATATATCTAATCAATACAGATTCACATTTTCATGGGTTAATCAAACATTTTTTTGCAAACCATTCATCAAACAACTGTTTATTAATTTTGGAAAATTTAAACACCTGTTTATTAATTTTGACCTGTATCAAATTTAATATAGGTCATATTTTGTGAACACTTCTGCATTATTTTTTAAAACATTTATCTATATATTTTGCCTCAAGTCCCAATTGCATATCTTCAGTATAGCATGTGAGATCCTCCATTGTGGTGAGCTGGCTCTTTGTTGTGAATAATGGCTTCTCTCTAGTTGTGGTGCATAGGCTTAGTTACCCCATAACATGTGGGATATTAGTTTCCTGACCAGAGACTGAACCCTCATTCCCTACATTGAAAGGTGGATTCTTAACCACTGGACCACCAGAGTAATCCCCATATCTACCTTTATACTAGACTCAGAACCCAAACATTTCTTTCTACCTCCGTTCCTTCTACCTTGGTCTCAGCCATCATCAACTTCCACCAAGATTATTGTATATATGTTTATCAACACTGCTAATTTACACTCTTGCCTTTTAAAAGTACATTTCTAACATAGCAGAAAGGTAATTATTTATAACAGAAGTAAAGTCATCTCACCTGTATGAATAGACCACTGATAGTTCTCTCCATTTCACAGGGTACAAGCTAGTGGCATTACAGTGCCTTCGAGTTCTTATAGGCATACTCCCACTTCTTCTCTCATCTCCTTTCCTAGGATTCTCCTGATGCTCCAGCACCTCATCTACAGGCCACTCCTTCAACATTCCTGCCTCTGCTTTTCTGTTTGTTTTGCCTGAAACACTCATTTGCCATGAAACTCTTTAGATATCTCTTTGCTTTTTATAACTCTTTTACTTAAATTTCAATTTCACAGTGACGTTTATCATTACCACTCCAAGTATAAGCAGTTTTTTGTAGGAAACCACCCTCAGCAGGAAACCCCTTTTCTTATCACTTTAGCAAAACTATATTGTAACTTACTTTTAACCAGGCAACCACATGTCTTCTCATCTCCAGCCCGATCACACCTTTCAAATCTTTTAAATTCTTGGTGGCTCCGTGGTAAAGAAACTGCCCTCAGCGAAGGAGATGCAGAAGACCCAGGTTTAATCCCTGGATCTGGAAGATTTCCTGGAGGAGTAAATGGCAACCCACTCCAGAATTCTTCCCTGGGAAATCCTATGGACAGAGGAGCTTGGGGGGCTACAGTCTATAGGGTCTCCAAGAGTTGGCCACAATTGAGCAATTGAGCACACACACACACCTTGTCTAACCTGTTGATTCTTTCCATAGATCAAAGAAATAGAAATTAAAATAAATAATAGATGACTGAGCTCTTCCTTAGCTTTCGCTTCAGAATCTCTCAGACTAATTGTGTGACCCATACAGCATCTAGAGGAAGATCACTGGCAGCTGACAAGCATGCATACAGTGGGGGTAGCAACAACTCTAGTCCCCCATCTCAGTGACTGAGAATCCTTCCGTGTTTCCCATAGCTTTTGTGGCTCAGTAGAATCTTTGAAGTTTGGTTTGGACAGATGTTGAGTCCACTATCTCCCCAGATTGCTGGCATTCTAATGAAAGGTATCTTTCCTTTCTATCATTTGTGAGTATTGATTTTGTAAGGAGTGAGCAGCAGGAACCCCGGCCCACCACCACCAGTGCATTTGATAATATAATTATTATTACAGACAGTGCTCCCACACATCTCTAAACTCTTCATTTTATTGTATTTTGTATTGTACTTATCACTGTCTAACCAGCTCCAATAATCATTACTTTATTGTCTACCTCTGTCTGCTAGCATGCATGCTCTATGCAGATACAGATATTTATCTACTTTGTGAGAAGTTATAGAAAATTAAATATTCAATAATATATTTGTGAGCAAAGGACAAAAGAATGATGCATAATATATAATGTATAACATGATCACCTTTTACTGAGCCATGAGGAGTGAGTCAATAAAAAATGGCCATTGTTATGTTTCAGATTTTTTTTTATATGCAAGCCTATCTATTATGAAAAATAGTAGTGAGGAAGGCATTAGTGTACCCATGTGTCAGATGAGAAACCTGAGATTCAGGTTGAATTACTACTAAGTAGCAGAAGTCTGATTCTAACTAGGTTTGTCTCTCCATTCAAACTCATCAAGGTAAAACAACAGCATAGTTTGTTTAAAATAGCAACTTCTTGGTAACCCTGATATTTTGGAATAGAAACTGCACTTACATCATGTTTATTATAATCATCTCTTTCTTGGGGAAAATGAAAAGAAAAAAATTAACATTAAATCTTTTGAAGTAATGTGTAAATTTTCTGTTCATAAATTGAACAGAGACAGGAAATGGAAGACTCATTTGCATAATGAAGTCAAATCGCATTATCTGGTCCCTTCCCCTGCAAATCTTCCACAAATTATAGAGCTTCCTGACAAACTAAAATTGAAGATAAATTTACACATTAGTTATAATTGCCAGGGAAGCAAAATGGAGTTTGTTAAAAATCCATATTTTGTGAATTTCAAACAGTATGTTTACAAGAAAATTCTTAAAAATGAATTTAATTGTAAAATAACCTTCCATGTTAAATGTGTACATAGAAAGATACACATTTGGTTCTTCCTTTTTCCCATTTTAAGGATTGTATTACTTATATTTTTAACTCCCTTATCACCTGTGATTCTATCTCCATTTCTTAATCACATAAACCATCTGTACTCACATTCTGATCTAGCCCCACTGTGTTCAGTGAAATAATGGGTCCTTATAGATGTCCACATCCTTATCCACAGAAAGAGATTTAGAAATGGGGACTTTACAGATATGATTAAGTTAAAGATCTTGACAGGGGGAGATTATCCTGGACTAAAGAAATTCACCCAATGTAGTCACATGGGTCTTCATAATAGGAGAGCAGGTGGATTAGAGTCAAGATGGTGTGGTAATGGAAGCATGGTTTGAAGTGATATGATCTGAAGGTAGAAGAAGGGGCTACAAGCCAAGGAATGTGAGTTGTGTCTATAGGAAAAACAAGGCAATCGTTTCTCCCCTGGAAC
This sequence comes from Nanger dama, assembly GCA_917880005.1. Classification (NCBI taxonomy): domain Eukaryota; kingdom Metazoa; phylum Chordata; class Mammalia; order Artiodactyla; family Bovidae; genus Nanger; species Nanger dama. The sequence continues at coordinate 59,801,518 of CAKJTW010000004.1, read as the reverse complement.
TTCTAGGAGACATGGGACTCTGCCAATGCTTTGATTTTAGCCTGTAGCAAGACTCACTTTGGACTTTTAACCTTCAGATAATAGTTTGTGTTGTTTTGAACTGTTCGATTTGTGGTCATTTATTACAGCATTAAAATAAAACTAATATAGTCTCCCCACTGTTCTCTTTCTTTATCATCAATTCCACAACATTTTTTTAAGGCCTTTACAAACTTCATGTGGAAAGAAATCTGTTCCAGAAGTCCCTCAGCAAGATTTAGACAATGCCTTATTTCAAAATTCAAGGAAAAGTGTGTTTCTAAAACATCAGTATTAAACAGTTTCTTAACACAAAAATTTATTATATATATATATATATGTATATATATATATATGTACATATATATATCAGTTCAGTTCAGTTCAGTCACTCAATCGTGTCCGACTCGTTGTGACCTTATGAATTGCAGCACGCCAGGGCTCCCTGTCCATCACCAATTCCCTATGTATAAATTTAAACAATGCCTTAAATGTGTGGTTATAGGTTTATTTATTTATTTATTTATTCTACTCAAGAAACCTTCCAAATATCTACCAAATCATACAACTATTCTGTAAGATTACTATTAAAATCAAGAAAATGCCACACATTCTTATCACCTCTCCCCAGACAGAACAGCATATAGTCTAGTAACTGAACCAAGAAAGCAACTCATGAAAGCCAAAAAGATGAACAGTAAACTACAGGGTCTTAGTCCAAAAGACAAGGTGATTCTCAAAAGTCAATTCAGTTCAGTTCAGTTCAGTCGCTCAGTTGTGTCCGACTCTTTGCGACCCCATGAATCACAGCACGCCAGGCCTCCCTGTCCATCACCATCTCCCAGAGTTCACTTAGACTCACGTTCGTCGAGTCCGTGAAGCCATCCAGCCATCTCATCTTCTGTCGTCCACTTCTCCTCCTGCCTCCAATCTCTCCCAGCATCAGAGTCTTTTCCAGTGAGTCATCTCTTTGCATGAGGTGACCGAAGTACAGGAGTTTCAGCTTCAACATCATTCCTACCAAAGAAATCCCAGGGCTGATCTCCTTCAGAATGGACTGGTTGGATCTCCTTGCAGTCCAAGAGACTCTTAAGAGTCTCCTCCAACACCACAGTTCAAAAGCATCAATTTTTCGGCGCTCAGCCTTCTTCTGAGTCCAACTCTCACATTCATACATGACCACTGGAAAAACCATAGCCTTGACTAGACGGACCTTAGTTGGCAAAGTAATATTTCTGCTTTTGAATATACTATCTAGGTTGGTCATAACTTTTCTTCCAAGGAGTAAGTGTCTTTTAATTTCATGGCTGCAGTCACCATCTGCAGTGATTTTGGAGCCCAAAAAATAAAGTCTGACACTGTTTCCACTGTTTCCCCACCTATTTCCCATGAAGTGATGGGACCAGATGCCATGATCTTCATTTTCTGAATGTTGAGCTTTAAGCCAACTTCTTCACTCTCTTCTTTCACTTTCATCAAGAGGCTTTTTAGCTCCTCTTCACCTTCTGCCATAAGAGTGGTGTCATCTGCATATCTGAGGTTATTGATATTTCTCCTGGCAATCTTGATTCCAGCTTGTGTTTCTTCTAGTCCAGCTTTTCTCATGATGTACTCTACATATAAGTTAAATAAATTAAGGGTCTGCAAAAACTCTGATGGAGAAAAAAATTCTGGAGCAGGCATTGTATAATTTTGAAGTTAGAGAAGAATCACATGACTCTGGTTAGATTTTGTAGATATATGAAATATAATGTTCTGGGCCATTACATGCATTGTTAGCTTTTGCCTTCTCTCTGTAAATATATTTTTTAATTACTAAGCATTATTTTTAGAGAAGTTTTAGGTTTATAGATAGATGTAAAGATAGTAGAGGCAGTTCCCTTATATGCTTTCTCACTCCTTTCCTCTTTCATTTTCCATTATTAACATGTTACTTGATGTGGTATATTTACCACAGATGAATAAATCAGTATAGAAACATTACTGTTAAATAAAATCCATAGCTATGTTGAGCTTCACTCTTTAATGTGTCCAGTTCTATATATTTTGACAAATGTGTTCAACATTACTTATCACACAGTTCCACTGACTTAAACATTTTTTAAAAATATACCTATATATTAATATTGGGCTTCCCAGGTGGCACTAATGATAAAGAACCCAGCTTCCAATAGAGGAGAGACAAGAGGCACAGGTTTGATCCCTGAGTCAGAAAAATCCCCTGGAGGAGGACATCGCACCTCACTCCAGTATTCTTGCCTGGAGAATCCCATGAACAGAGGGACCTCGCCAGCTATAGTCCATAGGGTGGCAAAGAGTGAAATGGGACTGAAGTGAGTTAGCATGCATGCACACAATATTAATATATAATTTTCTTAATTTATTTTATAATTTTTATTAATTACAACAAATTATTTTGCTTGACAGACTCCTTCTAGGATGCTACACCAGCATATCATTTTCCTCTGATTTATTCAAACCTGTTTTTCTTAAAAGCAAATTTGTTTATTCATTGCCATTGAGACAATGATTCTTCCTGACTACTATAACTTTGCCTATGTAATTTTACTGACTGGGATGACTCTTCACTTTTCTCCATTGTGCAAATCACCCAAAATTTTCTGTTCAAATTTCATCTGTTTGTACTAGTTTGTGCCATGTCAGGGCTTGTTCTTTTATGGATTTCCAAAGCAGGTGCTCTTTCTATGCCAATTATCTAATAGTTAATCATGGATCATCCTGGACCCCTCCAATGACATCATCTAGTATTATTACTTTACTTTCTTTTGTGTGAATACTTTGAATCATAATGAAGGTAAAGATTCTTATCTCATTTTTTCATGAAGCCAAGTCATCTGTAACTCAATATTTTGTACTGATTGGCAATAATAACCAAAAGAAAATTTTCTCTTTCTTCCTCATTACCATTCTTTGGTGTTGAATGGTGGGATTCTCACTGAGCAAATATCTCCTGTATAGATTATTTTATAATAATAATAATACAGATTTGAGTTGGAGGAAAGAAGGTTTCAAAGAAGACACCTAAGCATAGAAATAGCACAAAGAAAGCTAGAACAACTTGGTGGTAGATTGTCGATTCCATTATGCAATCTTGGTATTGAAGAGAAAGGCCCTTCAATAGACCATGGGGAGGATGTAATACCTCAAATCTGCAGATCTTTCTTCTGCTGGCTCTTTTTCCTTTGTCCACTCACACATTTTTGCCATCCACACTGCCTACTTGTGTGTGTGGTTGTGTCATCTTAGCTGTCCTCTTCCTAAACTCTTTGTGACTATTCGGTTGGCTGTGGTTATGAACACAAAGCTCTCTTCAAAGTAACACATATCTTCTTTTGCTAGTCTCATTTTCAGTCATATCTTCCTTTGCAAAAACATTCATGGACAGATGATTTTCTCCTCTAGACACCAATGTAGCATTACCTAACAGATCTTCTTCTATAGCAGAAGAGCAGAGGAACCTATTCTTGTGGAATGGACATTTACATATATCATTTTATACCACTTTGATTAAATATTCACCCTGGGAATGGTATAGGTTGGAGAGAGGAGGAGCAGGAAGGGAGAGTCTGAGGACAGCAATTCATTGGCATGTATGTATGGTGTAACCTCCCTGGACCATTCCTTGTGATCCTATATTTTACTCTTTTCTCCAAACAGTCCTACCAGATTCTTTTTCTCCTTTTAAAACAGAGACTCAACATAATGCATTCTTTTCCCAAGTCATGAGTCAAACAGGCTTTAACTCTAGTTTATCTTAACCCAAAGTTATGTGTTTCTCCTCTGTTTTGTGTTAAACACTGTAATAGAGGAGTGAGAAAAGGAAGCTATTTAATAAGCTCAATGTGTGGCAGCTATAATGTGGTTGAATCTCTATTGAAAACCAATTTTATGTGACCAAAGCCCATGCTGATCCTGCAAGGGATTAATTATGTAGGTTTTCTTTTTCATTTGATAAAATGTTTTAAAAGCCAATAAAAATTACTTTGAAAGTGCATCTCTTATTTCCCTCCTGAGTTACAGTCCTAGGAATGAAGACAATTAAAATTTAAAAAAAAAAAAAGAAGCAAAACAATAATTTGACCCCCAATGCCAAAGATCATTAATGGATATTTTCATGAGTGTGTTTAAAAAGTGAGCATGAGGCTTCTACTGTTTGCTCGAATAATCTATGAAACTCATGAATGTCTCACTTCTTGCCTACTTCATCCAGGCTTTGAATCTGAACAAGAATGATTTGATGCTTATATATTCTATTTTTTGTCATGATCACTTATCTGTTGGGCTAATATTAACAGTTTTTACTCAATTTCTGCCTTAATCTCTGTACCAAATAGGACAATTTCTGTCTTACCAAACTACTGCCATCTGCTTATCAGCAAAGATGCTATTTTGAGTTTTGAATTTACCAAAAAGCTCAGAATTTAATAGTTCCTTCACATGTATTTGACTACAGCTCTTCATAGAATCAAATCTGGTTACTGGAATCAATTACATTATGCCATAAGCTGAAATTAATATATCAATAACTAATATATCATGTCCCAAATAATCACTGTGGGAAGTTCTTTTTTTCCTTTAGATGTTAGTATAATCAATAAATTTTTTTCAATAAATATATGTATTGTGGAATTTTTTTTACTGTGTGGCTGTCATTGTGTTAAATGCCATGGTTTGTGTGCAGAAGAGTGCATCAAATTTTAGGGGATGATACAAAAATTTTAAATACATAACTGAATACACAATGAAAGATGTTTTCATGGACTTAGACAGAATTACTGATCAGATATTAATTAAGTAAGCTTATTATTTGTCACTGTGTGTTTCACAGAATCGGGTTACTGAAAGGAAAAAAAAAAATGGAATAGTCATAGAATTGAGAGGGAGAAAGAGAAGGATCAATGAGGATCCTGGAAACCTTTTTCAGAATCCCCTGAACATACTAAGGTTAATCCAAGGCTAAATAAAGAAATTCTCCAAGCCAGGCTTTAACAGTATGTGAACTTCCAGATGTTCAACTTGGATTTAGAAAAGGCAGAGGAACCAGAGGTCAAATTGGCAATATCCATTGGCTCATAGAAAAAGCAAGAGAGCTCCAGAAATACATCTACTTCTGCTTATTGATTACACCAAAGTCCTTAACTGTGTAGATCACAACAAACTGTGGAAAATTCTTAAAGATATGGGACTACCAAACCACCTTACCTGCCTCTTGAGAAATCTGTATGCATGTCAAGAAGCCACAGTTAGAGCTGGACACAGAATAGACTGGTTCCAAATTGGGAAAGGAACACATCAAGGCTGTATGTTGTCACCCTGCTCATTTAACTTATATGCAGAGTACATCAACAGAAATGTTAGGCTGAGTGAAGCACAAACTGGAATCAAGATTACTGGGAGAAATATCAATAACCTCAGATATGCAGATAACACCACCCTTATGGCAGAAAGTGAAGAGGAACTGAACAGCTTCTTGGTGAAAGTAACAGAGGAGAGTGAAAAAGCTGGCATAAAACTCAACATTCAAAAAACAAAGATAATGGCAATCGATCCTATCAGTTCATGGCAAATGATGGGGAAACAGGAAAGAGTGCCAAACTTTCTTTTCGTGGGCTCCAAAATCAGTACAGATTGTGACTGCAGCCATGAAATTAAGACACTTGTTCCTTGGAAGAAAAGCTATGACCAACCTAAACAGCATATTCTAAAGCAGAGGTATTACTTTGCTGACAAAGGTTCATCTAGTCAGAGCTATGGTTTTCCAGTAGTCATGTATGGATATGAGAGTTGGACTATAGAGAAAGCTGTGTCAAAGAATTGATGTTTTTGAACTGTGGTGTTGGAGAAGACTCTTGAGAGTCCCTTGGATTTCAAGGAGATCAAGCCAGTCAATCCTAAAAGAAATCAGTCCTGAATATTCACTGGAAGGGCTGATGTTGAAGCTGAAGCTCCAGTACTTTGACCACCTAATGCAAAGAATTGACTCATTGAAAAGACCCTGATGTTGGGAGAGATTAAAGCCAAGAACAGACAGGGATGACAGATAATAAGATGGTTGGATGGCATCACCAACTTGTTGAATATGAGTTTGAGCAAGCTCCAGGATTTGGAGATGTACAGGAAGGCCTGGCATTCTATATTCCATAGTGTTGCAAAGAGTTGGACATTACTGAGTGACTGAGTTGAACTGAAATAAAGAAAATGTGATGCTCCCCAATGACTATAAAGACAGTCTTTATTCACCAACTCTCATAACTTAAGATAAATAAATGGGATTGCTGATCTTTATTACCATTGTATATCTTGGGGTGAGGTAGGTCTTGTCTGCCTTTGTTACCCCACTCCAGGAGAAGTAGAATAACTTTCTGACATCACAAAACTGGTAATGGAAAATTTCGTGTTCCTACTCAATCTTGTCTTCAAAGCTTTCCCTCTATTTTGACATGTTTCAAAGTATTGTAGAAAACATATCAACAAGATTGTTCAGTGCTTGCCATTTCTTCCTCACTGGCAAGTGCATAACTCCATAGAGATGCTGGAATTATTCAGGCAGAAAAGTAAGAGATTATTTAAGTTTCAGTTCAATTCGGTCACCCAGTCCTGTCCGACTTTTTGCAACCCCATGAAACGCAGCACACCAGGCCTCCCTGTCCATCACCAACTCCCAGAGTTCACTCAGACTCACGTCCATCAAGTCAGTGATGCCATCTAGGCATCTCATTCTCTGTCGTCCCCTTAACCTCCTGCCCCCAGTCACTCCCAGCATCAGAGTCTTTTCCAATGAGTCAACTCTTCACATGAGGTGGCCAAAGTACTGGAGTTTCGGCTTTAGCATCATTCCTTCCAAAGAACACCCAGGACTGATCTCCTTCAGAATGGACTGGTTGGATCTCCTTGCAGTCCAAGGGACTCTCAAGAGTCTCCTCCAACACCACAGTTAAAAAGCATCAGTTCTTCGGGGCTCAGCTTTCTTCACAGTCCAACTCTCACATCCATACATGACCACAGGAAAAACCATAGCCTTGACTAGATGGACCTTTGTTGGCAAAGTAATGTCTCTGCCTTTCAATGTGCTGTCTAGGTTGGTCATGACTTTTTTCCAAGGAGTAAGCATCTTTTAATTTCATGGCTGTAGTCACCATCTGCAGTGATTTTGGAGCCCCCAAAATAAAATCTGACACGGTTTCCACGGTTTCCCCATCCATTTCCCATGAAGTGATGGGACTGGATGCCATGATCTTCATTTTATGAATGTTGAGCTTTAAGTCAATTGTTTCACTCTCCACTTTCACTTTCATTAAGAGGCTTTTTAGTTCCTCTTCACTTTCTGCTATAAGGGTGGTATTATCTGTGTATCTGAGGTTATTGATATTTCTCCTGGTAATCTTGATTCCAGCTTGTGCTTTCTCCAGCCCAGCATTTTTCATGATGGACTCATATGTATATAAGTTAAATAAGCAAGGTGACAATATACAGCCTTGACGTAGTCTTTTTCCTATTTGAAACCAGTCTGTTGTTCCATGTTCAGTTCTCACTGTTGCTTCCTGACGTGCATATTGGTTTCTCAAGAGGTAGGTCAGGTGGTCTGATAGTCCCATCTCTTTCAGAATTTTCCACAGTTTATTGTGATCCACACAGTCAAAGGCTTTGGCATAGTCAATAAAGCAGAAATAGATGTTTTTCTGGAACTCTCTTGCTTTTGCCATGATCCAGCAGATGTTGGCAATTTGATCTCTGGTTCCTCTGCCTTTTCTAAAGCCAGCTTGAACATCTGGAAGTTCATGGTTCACGTATTGCTGAAGCCTGGCTTGGAGAATTTTGAGCATTACTTTACAGGCATGTGAGATGAATGCTATTATGCAGTAGTTTGAGCATTCTTTGGCATTGCCTTTCTTTGGGATTGGAATGAAAACTGACTTTTACCAGTCCTGTGGCCACTGCTGAGTTTTCCAAATTTGCTGGCATATTGAGTGAAGCACTTTCACAGCATCATCTTTCAGGATTTGAAATAGTTCAACTGGAATTCCATCACCTCTACTAGCGTTGTTTGTAGTGATGCTTTCTAAGGCCCACTTGACTTCACATTTCAGGATGTCTGGCTCTAGGTGAGTGATTACACCATCGTAATGATCTTTGTCTTGAAGTTCTTTTTTTTTTTTTTTTAGTTCTGTGCATTCTTTATACCTCTTCTTAATATCTTCTGCTTCTGTTAGGTCAATACCATTTCTGTCCTTTATCAAACCCATCTTTGCATGAAATTTGCCTTTGGTATCTCTAATTTTCTTGAAGACATATCTAAGTCTTTCCCATTCTGTTGTTTTCCTCTATTTCTTTGCATTGATCACTGAGGAAGGCTTTCTCTTATTTCTATTCTTTGGAACTCTGCATTCAGATGCTTATATCTTTCCTTTTCTCCTTTGCTTTCTGCTTCTCTTCTAGTAAGCCATCCTAATACTAATAAAAATAATAGTAAAATTTAAAAATACAGCAATAACAATATCTGAAATATACTGGAAACATACAACTTGCCAAGCAAAACACAGCTATAAATTAGACATTCTTGCATTATATATGAGACAATAGGCACAGAAACATTTACCAACTTTGAAAGGTGATTTGAAAGTAAGAGTCATAGTGAAAAAAACTCCTGTGGTTAACCATCATGCAATGTTCTAAAAATATTTCCATAGGTGCTTACCACCTAGGCATTTTTACAGTCCACAAGGTGTTTTAAAAATGTTATCTTAAAAAATAAAAATGTTCATCTGCATATAAAATGTCCCATTTTTTTCATCAAAATGTTTATTTCTGATGATAATGCCAGTTTAGATATAGTTTTCTGCCTTTTCTAATTTTCTTTGCAAATCTGCACATCATTTGGGTAACAAATCAATGTCCCCAAACACCCAAAATTTCTGAAAACAGAAAAAATCAGGATGATTTAGTCTATGTGCTCTTGAGTCATCTTAAAACCCTCCCTCTAGTCACAAGAATGATCCATATTAAATGCTTCCAAAGTGGGGGAAAAAAATCACACAATCTTTAGAACCTCTCATCAAGACAATTAGGATCTTGAAACATAATCTATATTCTGAATAAAGTCCTTCATCTCCAGAAGCTCATTAAGAATAAAGGGAACAAAGTTCAGCAAGGGGAAACTGTGTTGTGAACTGGATTGAGGAAATAGCTGCATTTCAATGCAGTTCAGGGCTGTTAGGAGAGTTTATTATTTGGAGTATTCCTTTGTCTTCCTGATGTATTATTAATGCTGTGTAAATAAGGGCACACAATGTACCAGCTTACATGAATTTTGAGCAACCAGTCCTGCCCCAGGGAGCTGTACTTGTAATAAAAAATAAAATCAGTAATACTTCTTGTGTCATTTGATGTAAGTCAAGTCTCACTCTACAGGCAGAGAGAGTTCTGAATTATAACTATGAGTGGATATGTTTGTTTTATTTTGTTTTAAGCTACTTAAATCTCAGCCAAGCTAATCATTATGGTTAAGTTTAGGTTACATGGAAGAACTGAGCAAATACTGTCTCTTGATCTTATGCTGGACTTCAATATGCCCTCATTGCATATTTTATTTCTGCTTCTCAAACTTGCCCTTTTGACAAGATAATTCACTTTCTTTTTGGTTGCCTTTTAGTTCCCTGTTGACTTCCAGTTTACTCTCTGTCTGGTTCTATATGTTAATTTGCTATTTCTGCCATGCTCTTGGGTTACATTTGCATCAGTTGAACCATAATAAATACAAGCTTAATCTTTTTATCACATAAAGGAGAGCTTGGACTTTTTCATGATTTAGTCCAAAATAAATATAGTACTTGTATAATTTCCCTGAAGGTTCTTAATTTACAATGAAAGACAGAACTGTTGAAATTGAGCTTTTATTTTTAGGAAATGTTAACTCAATACTGGAAAGGTGTGTGTGTGTGTGTGTGTGTGTGTGTGTGTGTGTGTGTGTGTAGTGTGTGCCTACATGTGTGTGTTTAAGAGATGAAGACATACATACAAAATCTAAACACTTGAAAGGCTGAAAAAAATTATGGTTGAAAGACAATGCGTGAAGTTTCCATCAAAGACCTTGCTCCAAAGTCATAGATGTATCTTTCCAAGTCACTATATTGTTTCCCTATTCAATAGATCCTTCTTCATTTTTTGAAACTTCAATCTGAACAGAGTTGCTGAAGTCATTCTATGTCATAGCTGGAAATCATTTTGCCAAAACGTAGAAAACAATGAATGTATTAAAAGTGAGGTAGATAATTTTCCTCCTCCAAGCATATTTGATTTAAATGAAGCAAGTATTAATGTGAATTATGTCACATCAGTCTCTAATTTACCTGAAAGCTTTGGCTACTTGAGAAGGTGTCCTTAAAGAGATAATGTGACATGGTATCAATAGTGATGAATTGATTAAGACATATTTCTTTGAGGCAGGCAGAGGAGTATTACTTACTCATCATGGGCAACACAATCATTGACTACAATAGCTGGATTTATTATGCTTCATCTCTGTCAGTCACTGTTTCAAAAGTTTTCTATGTATTAACTCATGGAATTATCACAACCATCATAGAAGGTAGAAGCTGTTGTCCTTACTTTATAGCTGAGAAAACTGAAACATGAAGAGTTTAAGTAATTTGTCTAAAATTAAACAGCTAATATCCTGCTTATTTATCCCAGACCCTTCATTCAATCTGGAAGCATGCTCATCCAAATCATGGACTTATACAGAGCAATCTTAGAAGTTTCTCAGTTCAGTTCAGTTCAGTTGCTCAGTCGTGTCCGACTTTTTGCGACCCCATGAATCGCAGCACGCCATGCCTCCCTGTCCATCACCAACTCCCCGAGTTCACTCAGATTCATGTCCACTGAGTCAGTGATGCCATCCAGCCATTTCATCCTTGGTCGTCCCCTTCTCCTCCTGCCCCCAATCCCTCTCAGCATCAGAATCTTTTCCAGTGAGTCAACCCTTCACATGAGATGGCCACAATACTGGAGTTTCAGCTTTAGCATCATACCTTCCAAAGAAATCCCAGGGTTGATCTTCAGAATGAACTGGTTGGGTCCCCTTGCAGTCCAAGGGACTCTCAAGAGTCTTCTCCAACACCACAGTTCAAAAGCATCAATTCTTTGGCACTCAGCCTTCTTCACAGTAGAACTCTCACATCCATACATGACTATTGGAAAAACCATAGCCTTGACTAGATGGACCTTAGTTGGCAAAGTAATGTTTCTGTTTTTGAATATGCTATCTAGATTGGTCATAACTTTTCTTCTAAGGAGTAAGCATCTTTTAAGAAGTTTCTACCCTTCACCTAATACAGGGTATCAGAAATAACATAAGAGTTGTGGCTTTCACACTCTAGAATAAAAATAACATGTGTTTTCTGCATAAATGTATTCAACTCACATTAAGGGTGTTGAGTGTCTCCTATCAGTGTCCAGTCCAGGTCCCTGAGACCCACAGTGTATTTACTGGAATATCTGCTTCTTCACCTGGTCTAGAAAGTGCTCCATTCTGCATGCAGCTCACACCTAAGTGCCAAAGAAGTAAAGTTCTTCCATATTAAAAAGCCACTTGCTTTTTTCACTTGTGGTTGTGAAATACCATGTTTATACCAAATGTGGTCATGAAATACTGTGGTTTTCTTGCTCTTAACCAAGTTTCCGACCAATTTACTTAAGTTTTCAAAATTTTAGTTTCCTCATGTGTGCAGTAGGCAAGAGAAAAATGATGCCTTTTTTATGTGGCTTTGTGTCTATATGTGGAGTTTTTACATGTAAACTATTTTGCATCCATAATAACAGATGTTAGTTATTGGAGTGGGTACTGATATACTTCTGTCACTGCATTCTGGGTCAATGGGAAGACATGCTTTTATTAGGATCTGAACAAAAAGTAAATCATTTATTGCAAGACTTCCTGGGTTCCTGTGCTGCTCCGTTCCATGGCTTGATACCAGAAGAAGCTGAGGGTCAGGGTGCCTCCTGGGCTGTTTGGACTATAGTGGTTGTTGACTGAAAAAGTATAAACAGACAAGCAAACAAAAACAAATATACAAACAAAAAAAAAAAAGAAAGCAGAACATGAGAGTTATGAGTTAAGTTTTATTTGGGGCAAAATGAGAACTATAGCCCAGGAGACAGGATCTCAGATAACTCTGAGGAACTGCTCCAAAGAAGGGAGTCTGAAATAAAATTCACATTGTATGGCAAGACAAGAGAAATTAAAATTCTTCTCTGTCCTTTGCAGTCCCTCTTCCCTCACTGTGCATTGTATATCCACACTATGCATTGACCAAACATTTCCCCATCAGCAAGAATACCTGCCCAAATAAACAGCAATCTTCTCCTAGCATCAGCAAAACAACTCCATAAAAGATAGCATTTCTTTTCAATCTTTTAGAGGGTCACAAGGTCTACCACTGAATGAAGAAACTCAGTCATGTTAGACTCTTTGCAGTCCCACTGACTATGTAGCCCACCAGGCTCCTCTGCCCATGGGATTCTCCAGGAAAGAATACTGAAGTGGATTGCCATTTCCTTCTCCAGAGGATCTTCCCGACCCAGGGATGAACCCGGGTCTCCTAAGGTACAGGTAGATTCTTACCATTTGAGCAACAGGGAAGTCCTTGAAAGGTCTACCACAATGGCACTTAAATCTGGATTGTGTAAACTGTCTCTAACACATCATTTAATGTACAACCCTTTGCCTCAGAAACATATAAACTGTGTCTTGAATGCAGTGGGTAGAACAATTCTCAGAGCTTTCTGAGATGCTCTTCCTAGGTTATAATCCTCAAATTTGACTCAAAATTTTCTAATTTTCTTAAATCAACTGACTTTTTTTTTTTTTTTTTGTTTACAGATCTGTCAACTACAAATTGGCTCTTGCCATTGGCATTAGCCATCCACTTCTACAAGGGTTAAATCACATGCTACTGTAGATGCTGAATTTCAACACCCCATGAAAGGAGATCAAGGTGAAGAGCAGAAATGAGGCACTCTGTGCTTGGGGAAAAACTGGCACGACAGGTCTTCAGATAAATTTCAGGAGTCGATTTTATGAGCCCAATTCTTGTATCTCCTTATATCTAGAAAAGTCTTAAAATCCTTCAGAGGGATGTCTGCTTCTTGTGACTTGTAGAAATGTGTAAAAACAAAACAAAACAAAATGCTTGATTGCATGTACTCCACCTTCACCAAAATCACATATATATCTGACCTTCCCCATCCTTCCTCAGAGCAGTTTCTCAGAGCTATCTGAGGTGCTGTTTCTTTGGGTGCACCCCTCATTTTGTCCCAAATAAGACTTAACTTGTAACTCTCACACTGTGCACTTTTTAAGTCAACAAGGGAAGGTCAATATTATATATAATTGTACACAAGCAGGGTATGTTCAGTCAAGCACGTATTTTGACAGAGATTTCTCACAAGAAGCAGATGTCACCATTAAAGATTTTAGTGCTTTTCTAGATCTGAGGAGACACAAGAAGTTGGGCACATAAAATCTCCTGAAAATATCCATCTAAAGACCTATTCTGCCAGTTTTTCCCAGAGCATAGAGTACACATTCCTGATCTACACCCTGAACTCTTTTCAGAAATGCTGAAGGTCAATGACTACAGAGCTCATGATTTAATCCTTGTAGAGACAGATGCAAGTGCCAATCTTTTGTTGTCACTCAGTTCAGTTCAGTTCAGTCACTCAGTCGTGTCCAACTCTTTGTGACCCCATGAATTGCAGCACGCCAGGCCTCCCTGTCCATCACCATCTCTCGGAGTTCACTCAGACTCACGTCCATCCAGTTAGGGATGCCATCCAGCCATCTCATCCTCTGTCGTCCCCTTCTCCTCCTGCCCTCAATCCCTCCCAACATCAGAGTCTTTTCCAATGAGTCAGCTCTTTGCATGAGGTGGCCAAAGTACTGGAGTTTCAGCTTCAGCATCATTCCCTCCAAAGAAATCCCCGGGTTGATCTCCTTCAGAATGGACTGGTTGGATCTCCTTGCAGTCCAAGGGACTCTCAAGAGTCTTCTCCAACACCACAGTCCAAAAGCATCAATTCTTTAGTGCTCAGCCTTCTTCACAGTCCAACTCTCACATCCATACGTGACCACAGGAAAAACAATAGCCTTGACTAGACGGACGTTAGTCGGCAAAGTAGTGTCTCTGTTTTTGAATATACTATCTAGGTTGGTCATAACTTTTCTTCCAAGGACTGTCTTCTAATTTCATGGCTGCAGTTACCATCTGCAGTGATTTTGGAGCCCCCCTCAAAATAAAGTCTGACACTGTTTCCACTGTTTCCCCATCTATTTCCTATGAAATGATGGGACTGGATGCCATGATCTTTGATTTTCTGAATGTTGAGCTTTAAGCCAACTTTTTCAGTCTCCTCTTTCACCTTCATCAAGAGGCCCTTTAGCTCCTCTTCACTTCATTGTTGTCATTAAGAAGAAGCAAACAAAAAATATTTGCTTTCTTCTCTTCTAGATTCTTCAGCCATTTTAATCAATGTAATACACCACATTAACAAATTGAAAAATAAAAACCATATGATTATCTCAAAGGATGCAGAGAAAGCCTTTGACAAAATTCAACATCCATTTATGATAAAAAAAAAAAACTCTCCAGAAAGCAGAAATAGAAAGAACATACCTCAACATAATAGAAGCTATGTATGACAAACCCAGAGCAAACATCCTCAATGGTGAAAATAGAAAGCATTCCCCCTAAAGTCAGGAACAAGAAAAGGGTGTCCACTTTCACCACTACTATTCAACATAGTTTTGGCCACAGCAATCAGAGCAGAAAAAGAAATAAAAAGAATCCCACTTGGAAAAGAAAAAGTAAAACTCTCTCTGTTTGCAGATGACATGATTCTCTACATAGAAAACCCTAAAGACTCCACCAGAAAATTACTAGAAGTAATCAATGAATAAAGTTGCAAGATATAAAATTAACACCTAGAAATCCCTTGCATTTTTATACTCTAATAATGAGAAAATAGAAAGCGAAATTAAGGAAAAAAATTTTATTCACCATTGCAATGAAAAGAATAAAATACTTAGGAATATATCTACCCAAAGAAATTAAAGACCTACATATAGAAAACTATAAAACACTGGTGAAATAAATCAAAGAGGATAGTAATAGATGGAGAAATATACCATGCTTATGGATCGGAATAATCAATATAGTGAAAATGAGTATACTACCCAAAGGAATGCAATCCTTATTAATCTACCAGCAGTATTTTTCACAGAACTAGAACAAATAATTTCACAATTTGTATGGAAATACAAAAAACTCGAATAGCCAAGGCAATCTTGAGAAAAAGAATGAAACTGGAGGAATCAACCTGCCTAACTTCAGGCACTACTACAAAGCCACAGTCATCAAGACAGTATGGTACTGGCACAAAAACAGAAATATAGATCAATGGAACAATATGGAAAGCCCAGAGATAAATCCACACACCTATGGACACCTTATCTTTAACAAAGGAGGCAAGAATATACAATGGAGTAAAGTCAATCTCTTTAACAAGTGGTGCTGGGAAACTCATCAACCACTTGTAAAACAATGAAACTAGAACACTTTCTCACATGATACACAAAAATAAACTCAAAATGGATTAAAGATCTAAATGTAAGACCAGAAACTATAAAACTCCTAGAGGAGAACATAGGCAAAACACTCTCCCACATACATCACAACAGGATCCTCTATGACCCACCTCTCAGAATACTGGAAATAAATGCAAAAATAAACAAATGGGACCTAATTAAACTTAAAAGCTTCTGCACAGCAAAGGGAACTATAAGCAAGGTGAAAAGACAGCCTTCAGAATGGGAGAAAACAATAGCAAATGAAGCAACTGACAAACAACTAATCTCAAAAATATACAAACAACTCCTGCAGCTCAATTCTAGAAAAATAAACGACCTAATCAAAAAATGGGCAAAAGAACTAAATAGACATTTCTCCAAAGAAGACATGAAGATGGCTAACAAACACATGAAAAGATGCTCAACATCACTCATTATCAGAGAAATGCAAATCAAAACCATAATGAGGTACTATTTCACTCCAGTCAGAATGGCTACAATCCAAAAGTCTACAAGCAATAAATGCTGGAGAGGGCACAGAGAAAAGGGAATCCTCTTACACTGTTGGTGAGAATGCACGTTAGTACAGGCACTATGGAAAACACTGTGGAGATTCCTTAAAAAACTGGAAATAGTACTGCCTTATGACCGAGCAACCCCACTGCTGGGCATGCACACCAAGGAAACCAGAATTGAAAGAGACACATGTCGGGGTCCAGCCCCGGTGGATCCAGGGAATTCAAAGCATGGACGGAGTCAGCGTCCTAGGAAAAAAAATCTTATTTATTTACAGAGATAGAGAGAGATTAGAAATGGATAGGGCAGTAGGAAATATTAGTGGAGGAAAAGATGCTGAATAACTTGGTTTATGGAGAAAACCAATAAAACTTTGAGAAAAAAAGTTTGTACTATCTATGTTAGGCCACAGGCACCCACTTGAATATTGAAGGGTGCCCCACCTTAGGCTTCCTTTCACATGGATCTTAGAAGCCAGGGCAAGTAAGTAGACGTGGTGAGCCTCCCCACTCCACATGGGAATTCAGCCGGAAAAGGGGAGAAAAGAATGACATGGGGGAGCCCAGCATCTGTGCAAGACTCACAACTTTATTTTCAAAATCAGCTTATATACCCCAAGTTGTACATAAAGAAAGAATGGAATATGCAGAGTTATGCAGGGGCAGCAGTCCTGACCCTCATTGAGACCAGGCTTTCTTTTGCATACCTTCCCGTATACAAAAGGTCTCAGGTGATTTACATTATCTTCTGGCCAAGAGGCCTGTTAACATTTTTATGGCTCTTTTCCTAGATAAATGTCTATCAACCAGAAAACTCTTTTTCCTTAGAAATGTTTTTCTTTACTCTGCATCACCCTCAAAGTACTAAATAAAGTTACATTCCTGTAGAACAAAGGTGCAGTGGGTTATAACAAAGAAAGTACTTAACTCAAAGATCTAATGTTGCTAATGCCAAGGCCACTATCTGTTTTTTTTTATATACCAACTATATCTACAAGTAAAAGATATGAAAATTTGGCAGCAAGTATTGGCTCAGCAAATGAAACCTTTAATCAGTCCTATTCTAATGGTTTTGACTCCTTGGAAGCCCCTGCATTCCTAGGATGTTTTAAGCTTCCTGTGCCTCTCATGGTCGGGAGGCCGCAAGCAATCACATGTGCAGCTGTAAGAGTCCTGTAGGCAGGCTAGAAAGCCATCAAAGGGGTTTTTGGATTAAAACACTTTTATTATACCCAGGAGATTTATTATCTAAAAGCTCTAAAATAACTTTTTCCAGAAAAAGTTAGTGGGGGACAGCCCCTGTTAATGTCAGAAGAATAGGTGGAAAGCACAACACAGCAAAGCAAGCAGACTCTGGCTTTGGAGGGTGGATGCTCAGGAAATTCCAGGGGGAACACCTGAGGCCTGACTCACCTTGCATATCAGGCCTCTCTGCATGATCTTGTCATGGGTGGGATCTCCCGTGCTGGCTCCTGGCAGACATGTGTACCCCAGTGTTCATCACAGCACTGTTTATAATAGCCAGGACATGGAAGCAACCTAGATGTCCATCAGCAGATGAATGGATAAGAAAACTGTGGTACATATACACAATGGAGTATAACTCAGCCATTAAAAAGAATACATTTGGATCAGTTCTAATGAGGTGGATGAAACTGGAGCCTATTATACAGAGTGAAGTAGGCCAGAAAGAAAAACACCAATACAGTATACTGACACATATATATGGAATTTAGAAAGATGGTAATGATAACCCTGTATGCAAGACAGAAAAAGAAACACAGATGTATAGAACAGTCTTTTGGACTCTGTGGGAGAGGGAGAGGGTGGGATGATTTGGGAGAATGGCATTGAAACATGTATAATATCATATAGGAAATGAATCATCAGTCCAGGTTTGATGTAGGATACAGGATGCTTGAGGCTGGTGCACTGGGATGACCCAGAGGGATGGTTCTGGGAGGGAGGTGGGAGGGGGTTCAGGATGGGGAACAAGTGTACACCCTTGGCAGATTTATGTTGATGTATGGCTAAACCAATATAATATTGTAAAGTAATTAGCTTCCAATTAAAATAAATAAATTTAAATTAAAAAATAATAAAATGATATAAGATGATTAGCAGAGGAACAAATACAAATATATATGAGTCTCATAAGTACAGCCAATTAATTGAAGCTTATATAATGCCCTGAGCTAAGGAAAGTGGAAGCATCATGGATATCAAACCAATCAACCCTAAAGGAAATAAACCCTGAATATTCACTGGAAGGACTGATGCTGAAGCTCCAATACTTTGGCCACTGGATGTGAAGAGCCAACACATTGGAAAAGTTCCGGATACTGGGAAAGATTGAGGGTAGAAGGAGAAGGGAGCAACAGAGGATAAGATGATAACATAGCACTGCCAACTTTTGGGGACATGAGTTTGAGAAAGTTCTGACAGATAGTAAAGGACAGGGAAACCTGGCCTGCTGCAGTCCATGGAGTCTCAAAGAGTTGGAGTTGACTGAGCAACTGAATAACATCAAGGGATACAGAGAGGATGAGGGTTTTCACAGGTATGTAGGGGACATGTTTAGAAAACAAAGATTTCTCTGGTAGGCAGATGTTTCTCAAGTAATAATGCATCAATGGTAATAGCACTCTTTTCAATGTAAATATCAGCAGCTGAGTGCGTGCTAAGTCTCTTCAGTCATGTCTTACTTTTTGTGACCCTATGGACTGTAACCCTCCAGGCTCCTCTCTCTGTGGGGTTCTCCAGGCAAGAATACTGAAATAGGTTGCTGTTCTTCAACAGTTGCTTTTGCTGTTTAATTGCTTGATTGTGTCTGACTTATTGAGACCTCATGGACTGTAGCCCACCAGGCTCCTCTGTCCATGGGATTTCCAAAGCGGGAATCCTAGAATGGGTTGCCATTTTCTTCTCCAGGGACTTTCCCAACACAGGAATAAAACCTGGGTCTCTTGTTGGCAGGCAGATCCTTTATCACTAGCACCACCAGGGAAGCCCATTAAATTCAGTCAACAGTTGAACAGGTAAATAGCTTTTCTTGAATGGACTGGGTTTTGATTGACTTTTATGTCAAAATAATTCTCATAACAAAGTGACATATGTGAAGGTAGAAAAACCTACCCCTTAAGCAGTAATGGACCTAACATCATAAATCACTTTGTAGATACTCTTCAGCAGTAACCAGATAAAGAGAACCAAGATCTTACGCCCTGAATTCCTCAAAGCCATTCTCTATGTACCTTTAACTTTGAAAATATTGGCTATAACATCTGCCGACTAAAAATTGGCACTTGCCATCTGCCTCTACAAGAACTAAGTCACAAACTGCTATGGCTGCTGACCTTCGACATCCATTGAAAGGAATTCAAAGTGGAGATCAGGAATGAGGCATTCTGTGCTCTGGGAAAAAGTGGCAGAGCAGGCCTTTATATAGTTAGATATTTTCAGGAGATTTTATGAGCCTAATTCTTTCATCTCCTTGTATCTTATAAAGCAATAAAATCCTTAATGGTGACATCTGTTCTTCATGGCTAGCAGCAACCTTCTGCAAAAATGTGTGCTTGACTGCACATATCCACCTTCACCATAGTCACATATACCATGACCTTCCCTCCTACCTCTCCAGAGCATTTTCTCAGAGACACCTGAAATGTTGTCTCCCAGGTTGTAGCCCTTGTTTTTCCCCCAAAAACTTGTCTCACAGCTGTCATATTGTGCATTTATTTTTCCAGTGGGCACATCAGCCAAGGAAAATGGGGAAAGATAAACTGTTTTTTCCAATTTCCAGGTCTCTCAGAAGGGAGAGAGGGAAAATAAAATTCTTATTTATTATTTCTAAGCAACTTAGGAAATCCTTTTCTAGAAGTGTACACAGGTCAATTCTTACTCATTTAAAGTTCTCTTGTGTAAAATTTACCACTATTATGTCACCAGCTAATTTATATCACCTCCTCCCCTCAAAAATGTGCAAACCCACATCTTTCCATTGGCACTAGGGATGTGTGTTTAAAAGTTATTCTTGAAGGGTTTCATTTTTATAAGAAGTTGTATTTCAGTCCTCAGTTCCCATTTGTTCTCCTAGATAAACAATATGGAACAGATGCTGTTGTGCATGTTTGCTCAGTCATGCCTGACTCTTGGTGACCACATGGACTCTATCCCACCATATTCCTCTGTCTGTGGACTTCTCCAGGCAAGAATGTTGGATTTCTCCAAGAATACTGGAGTGTGTTGCCAGGTGATCTTCCCAACCCTGTCATCTGCATTGACAGGTGGATTCTTTATCATTGCACCTAACATGTGAGTGAAAGTGAAAGTGAAGTCACTCAGTTGTGTCCGACTCTTTGCAACCCCATGGACTGTAGCCTATCAGACTTCTCAGTCCATGGGATTTTCCAGACAAGAGTACTTGAGTGGGTTGTCATTTCCTTCTCCAGGGGATCTTCCCAACTCAGGGATCGAACCCAGGCTTCCCCGCATTGTAGGCAGACATTTTACTCCTCTGAGCCACCAGGTTGATTCCTGGTGACTGGGCACAGGAAATACCTGGATCCAGATTACTTTCCAGCTGTTAATATAAGCAGCTTATCCTAGGGGCCCAAGCTTAGTACACATACATTTTGCTAATCAGGAATCATTCTCAGAACTAATATCTCCTGCAAGAGTGACTTAGGAGGAACATGCTGTTTCAAGGTGTGACTTTAGATCCTTCATAACCTCCATTAGTCCCCAGAAGCTATCCCAAGTTAATATACTGTTAAAATGTTGCATTTTCTATGCAATGTAGTTTTGAGGCAGGAGATAGATGGGCCCTAGGCTGAGTAGCTGGAGTTTGTACTCCAAGACAAAGATAGGAGAGGCTGAGCCTTGCCCACATGAAAGATAGAGACCATGTATTTCTCATTCTCAATGTCAAGAAGACCTTCTCAACTATAAAGTTCCTTGAAGGTCAAAAAGGAAGAGGAGCTAAACTATAATATGTGATGTCAACCCACCCACTGACCTCTTTGCTAGAATCTATCTTGGCTAGGAGATGCATGTGCACACGCATGGAGGATCCTGAAATAAACCAACTATGGACTCAGAAATAGGCAAGTGAAATGCTGGCTAAAGGAAATCTGGAAGATATGCTCCATAAAGGTGATTCAAACTACCAAGAGGGCAGTCTCTCTTAGTCTGCCCTTGTATAGTGTCTATCCACATGTACTCTTTCCTCCTAATAAACACTTTACTTGTTTCACCACTTTCCATCTTTGTGGGAATTCACTTCTGCAAAGCCAAAGGGCCAGAGCCTTATCACTGACCACTGATCTAGTGACTAGGATTCATCATTCTTACTGCCACAACCTGTCCTCAATCTCTGGCCAGGAACTGAAACCCTGCTTCAAGATGCTGCAGGCTGAGGCCACCAGAAATCAGTTTCAAGAAGTGGAAAATAAGACTGCTTCTGTGAGTCATACTTAATAAGTCAGAGCTTGCTGGCTATGAATATGCTAGCCCCTTCCTTGATGCTTTCTAAAAGAGTGACAGTTGCTTAAATCTATTCAGTTGACTGAAACTGACACTTCCTAGAATGCATCATTAGAAGAGGGCATGGTCTTTAATGGAACCTAGACTTGGAAAACTCCCAAAGGCAAAAATTAGTTTTGACTAGGGCATCTGTTATTAAAATGGAGGTTGGAAAATCAGAATCTATTATTTAGAGAATGGATAAACAGCAAGGTCCTACTTATAGAACAGGTAACTATATTCATTATGCTGTGATTAAATCACAATAGCAAAGAATATTAAAAAAAAATGTGTGTGTGTGTGTGTATAAGTGAATCACTTTGCTGCACAGCGGAAATTAACACATTGTAAAACAACTGCCCTTTGATTAAAAACAAGACAAACAAACAAATAAAAAACACATACAAAGAACCTGGAAGTTACATGTGTTTTGAAGAGCTTGAGACACAGCCCCTAGAAGAAGTTCCCTTGATCTCGTCACAACAATAGCAAATATTTCTCCAAACTATTCACTCTCTTTTGCCAAATTTACCAAAAATGTCAAGCAGCTTTCTTGTTAGTAAATTGGCTTTAGAGGTTTTATGCATTTAACAGGGTAAGGGATATTTGGAGAGGGTGCACAAATGAAGCAGTCACTGGAAAATATTACGTCTGTTCAACATTACTCAAAGAAGATTCTGGCTAAAGTAATAAGACCATCACATAAACTCAGTTGTCAGTAATTGGCTGGCAAATCTGATCTTTTCTAGTTGTGTCATGTTTTGCAGACCTCAAAAAGGTATTTTCATCTAAGAACTGGTGTCCTGAGATACCCAGAGCAAGTCAGCTTTGACTCTTAAGCTGCTGCTATCACAGGTACAGGGCATGATTTCAGAGCCAACAGGATATTCCTGCTGCTCCAAAAATCTTTCAGCGACTTCTTGTCACAGTGACTGAAATCTTACCATGATAAGTTTCAGTTTGGCACAGTCAACACTTGTCAAGATTATTGATAAGGTAAATTGTGACATGCTTGTTCAGCTCAGGCTGAAAGCTGTTTAGCAAGAAGTGTTTTATGTGTATTTTGTCTCAATTTGGTAAAGTTCAATGTGATTACCATTTTGGTGAAGCACAACTAGTTTCCTGTACAGAAATGTTTATGGCTCTAAACAGACCAGAATGATTGTCTAAATGTACCACAAAGATCCTAAAGGAATCTTGAAATGGTCATCTTAGCTCAAGCCCTTGATGATCATAGTTTAAGAATTAAGTCATTGCAATTATTAAAACACTATATTTATTGGACAATTTGGTGACCATATAGCATTCTTTGTGGGAGGACTAGCATTTATAAAAAAGGCTTGCTCTATGCTTTAAGGGCAGTGCTAACATCTTTGTTTATGCACCTCATTTAAATATTATCACAACCACATAGGGTAAATTGTATATTCATTTTAGAAATGGAAAGACTAGGACTCAGAGGAGTCAAAGATTTTTTTAAAAATTTTATTTATTTTTTTAATTACAATACTGTATTTGTTTTGCCATACATTGACATGAATCAGCCACAGGTGTCCACGATCTCCCAATGCCAAAGCCCCTCCCACCTCCCACCCCACATCCTCTCCCTGAATCATACCGTGCACCAGCCCCATGTGTCCTGCATCCTGTATTGAACATAGACTGGTGCTTCATTTCTACATGATAGTATACATGTTTCAGTGCCATTCTCCCAAATCATCCCACCCTCTCCCTCTCCCTCAGAGTCCAAAAGTCCATTCTATACCTCTGAGTCTCTTTTGTTGTCTCACATAGAGGGTCTTCATTACTATCCTTCTAAATTCCATATTTATGTGTCAGTATACTGTATTGGTGTTTTTCTTTCTGGCTTACTTCACTCTTAAAAGAATAAATTCGACTCAGTTCTAATGAGATGGATGAAGAGGAGTCAAAGATTGATGATGCCTTCATACTAAGGACAAAATAAAATCTAAGCCGCCACATTAAATTATCTAATTTAGGATAAAATACTCATGTTGGCCACTGCATGTACTCTTTGGGAGAGAATCAAAGTTCTGTTAACTTTTGTATTATGCAAATTTTAATTTTGGGGTTCTTGTATTGTATGGAAAGAAAAAAAAAAGCTACCTGATTTGTTCAGCAACCAGAAAGAGATTGATGTTTATATATGGTACTAACAGTAATGTTTTGGCATCATCAGACTTAGCAAAACCACAGTATGTCACTTAGGAAGATTATAATATAAAGAAGAAAATGATGTGATAGAGACTTAAAATTTCTGGAGTATTTCTTTTTCTTACTATAATTCTTTTATTTTTATTTTTTAATTCAATTAATCATCATAATTTGGAGAAAAATAGTCAAATCAGTGTGTACTGAATAGTATTTTTCCAAAACAAGAGCTAGCTTGTATTGCACCTTTCCCACTTCAGTAACTGTCCTTTGTGCAATTAAAGATGTGTGAGAGCAGAGGTATAGGGACTAGAAAGTTTTGAGTTGGAAGCAGGTGGCTGAGACATCAATCTCTTCTTTTTATTTGAAATATATACATTCCACATGAAAATAAATTATATTGGAGTCTTATTTCATAATTTATTTAGTCACCTCCATGAATTTTTGACCATCAAATTGCAACACTTTAATTTTCCCCTCTTGGAAAATTGCTGCAGTGTGTTATGGTGTGAACCCCAATTCCTGTTACATATCCCTTGGACTGCAAGGAGATCCAACCAGTCCATTCTGAAGGATATCAGCCCTGAAATTTCTTTGGAAGGAAAGATGCTAAAGCTGAAACTTCAGTACTTTGGCCACCACATGCAAAGAGTTGACTCATTGGAAAAGACTCTGATGCTGGGAGGGACTGGGGGCAGGAGGAGAAGGGGAAGACAGAGGATCAGATGGCTGGATGGCATCACTGACTCAATGGAACTGAGTCTGAGTGAACTCCGGGAGTTGATGATGGACAGGGAGGCCTGGCATGCTGTGATTCATGGGATCGCAAAGAGTTGGACACAACTGAGTGAACTGAACTGAACTGATTCCTAGTTTATTTCAAAATCTGCCAAGTACGCTTTCAGGAAAGGGAGAAGCTATGGATGTTAGCAGGACTATGATCTATAACTATGAAAACATTGCACAGTAAAATATGTAACAAATAGATCTAAACCTTACGAATTGAACACAGACTGGGAAAACATTCAGAAGCTAAACTTCATTTTGATTGGCGTACTAACTATTTGCTGCCACTAGCAACAAGCATAAGACAATTGTGATCTTATTTAAGTACTTACATCTATATCCATTTCTATTCATCAATCTATATACTTATCAATCAATCATCTATTATCTTTCTAGAAATTGTGAAATAGCATCTGGCTTGGGGTTTCCCTGTGGCTCAGATGGTGAAGATTCTGTCTACCATGCAGGAGACCAGATTTGATCCCTTATCCAGGACGATCCCCTGGAGAAAGGAAAGGCTGGCTAATCGAGTATTTTTGCCTGGAGAATTCCATGGACAAAGGATTCTGGTGAGCTACACTGCATGGAGTCACAAAGAGTGACTACACTTTACTTTTCACTTTTGTGTTTCTTATAGTTCACATTATTTGGTTTTCTATATGACAATTCTCCATTGGTAAAATTTGTGATGAAAGACCAAGCATTCAAGGAAACCTCAAAATGGATACTCTCTCTGTGTAGACAATTTTATGGTTTCTGAGTGTTCAAGGTCTTCCTTATCCCCAGCTGGTCCACCTACTCAGCTCCATCTTCCAGTTGGAAATATCTATTGGTGGGAAGCTGCTCTCCTCTCTATCTTTCTCCTCCATCTATGGTTTGATCTTCTCTCCTTCTGGAGCATACAAAAACCTCTCTCCACTTATGCACATAAATTTGGGCAAACTCTGGGACATTCTGAGGGACAGGGAAGTCTGGTGAGCTGCAGTTCATGGGGTTGCAAAGAGTCAGACATAACTTGGCGACTGAACAACAACACCTATCCAGGCCTTATCCATCCTTTACTGCTCATCAAAGATCCTATTCCTTCCAGAACATGACTCAGGTACATAGTGAACTTTTACTTTTCTGAGTTCTTAAAGCTTTCCAGTTCAGATATAGGTGTGTAAATACCTCAGTAAAAGCCATACTAATGTCACTGTTCAGGCTGGAGGTAGATGGTGAGATAGTGATTTTAGGAATGTATGAATGTGCCCTGTGAAGTGACATTCATTCTGAGAGAATACCTTTCCTAGACAACTGAATACAGGGTCATGACTTTTGTCCAAACAACACATACCTTAATAAATGTATTTGCATTCTCATGTTTCATATGTGTAAATGTAATGTCTCAGACCACAGGCTAATTTAGGAAAGGGGCAGGTCATTTTTGTTAAACAATGTTTTCAGTGCCTGAATCATAGTGTAAATAAATCACTATTTGTAGAATAATGAAATTAATGGGTTGAGGCCTCTTTCAAAAGTAGAAAGCATCATATAATCAAGTTTGTATTTTTAGTAGGTAGAAGACATAAACATTTAAAAATATAATCAAATTTAAGTAATAACACATATTTATATATTATATTCAATTTTTTATATTATTATTGGTACAAAGATAGGTCAATACGTATAGAAGTTCAGGCAGCAATACCTTCTTCCTCTAACCACCAACACTGACTTTAATCTACATATTTCCCTTGTTCAGGGGTTTATTAGAAATACAATTGTAACTACAGAAAGAAACCAGGTAATTTTATAAGGTAAATAATAGGAATTTTTACTAAACAATCATTCTCCAATCAGCAGGTCAGTTATCTTTGTGTCTCAATCTCTGATTTTGTACAGCTATCATAAACTATAGTTTATGCTTTGTGCACAAACATTTGTCACTAAAATTGGGAAACCAGCTGGACAAATAAAAATAAAGATACCATGAAATTTTCATTAAGGAGATGCAGTGTAAACTTAACACCCTTTAATGAGACAATTCCAAGATGCTACACTCCTCCTATCAGTGTCTCCAACTAACAAGGGCTGGACCAGCTGTTGGACACACAATATTTTTCTTCTTGGAGGCAGGAGATGCATTCTGTTAAATAAGGCTTTGAAACAGGTTCAGTTTCAAAGCAATAATGAAACAGGTTTAGCTGCAATAATAACAATAAGAACTCATCAGTCAGAGCCTACAATTGGCACTTCAGAAACATTTGACATTTTTCTCCTGGAATTCAGAAATGCATGTGGCAAAGCATGCTAGAACTCTCATCAGTGCCTCGCAGATGCTTATATAAAACCTGTACTCAAACTCCAGTGTCTACTATTTTGCTACTCCCAGAATTCTACTTAGCGATATGTTCTTTACTGTCATGTTAATTTGCTGGTAGTGTTTTACTTTACAGCAGTTTAGCCTATATTCTTCTTGATCATTTGCTGTTTTCTCCCATAGTTATATGTCATATTTTCTTCCTGATCACCCTACACACTCAAACTTGATGTTCACAGCACCTTCTCTTAAAGTTGCCAATAAAGTAACTGCAATAACTTGAATAAGTAATGCTTAGAATAGGCAACCAACAAACTCTGGCATAATGGATTTATTGCAGTAGAGTGTGTTTATACGTTATAGACAAACAAAAAGAACAAAAGGAGTTGAGAGACTGAAAAATGTGTCATATTTCTTCATCTTAACCAAAACAAAACAAAATCAAACAAAAAACTGTCTATAAATCTGTCTTATTGTAATGCTTTTGTATAGATAACCTTTGGACTCTCAATGATAGAAAGCCCTGAATTTCAGTTGCAATGATGTATTAGGCCAGAATCTCTATAATTTTGTCACTTTGTAAATTAATATGTATATATTATACATCATCTTAAGAATTGAATTTCCAGTCTTTTAAATTGAAAACTTTTCTTGTCTTATTTAACTGTTTTCCTTTTTTTTTCTTTTTTAGCATAATAATTCTTTCTTTTACTCATTAGCTTGTCTGAGTCTCAAATAAGTGTCTTTATTTTCTCACATTCTGCTAAGGACCTTTAGTATTGCATTGTTGATGTAATTCTGTGCTTCTTTGTCTTCTAATTGTGCCAAACTCTGTCTTCCTATAGGGCTCATCTGTTAGTTGCTAAGTTGTTTCTGACTCTTGTGACCCTATGGACTATAGCCCATCAGGCTCCTCTGTCCATAAGATTTCCCATACTAGAGTGGGTTGCTCTTTCCTTCTTCATCCTATAGGGCAGTATTTTTTGAACAACTAAATAAAAACTTCATAAATCTTTCAAACCACTATAAATGACAATCTATTTCAATTTTCATCACCTAATCCTTCTTTTATCTCACTTTAATTAAAATTATGCCAGAAATATTTCTCTTTTTAAACCACCTCTCATATGAACTTTTTCCATTTGCCTTTATTTCCTTATGCCATTTAAATCAAAGCTATATTTTTTTACCATATGAATGGGAGCAATGGATTAATGATTGCTTTAATCTAATATTCAAGATTAAATTCAGGAATCACTTCTTGATGAGCAGGTGGCAAACTAATGTTTGAGAGAGAAATTAAAAATGGCTTCATATGCAAATCTAGTATTGTGCATCTTTAGCCCACTTAATGAAAGGTGTTATTGTTCTAATTAGGTTAATAATTTTGGATATGTAGATAATCAATTAGAAGAGTACAGCTCAATGGAAAAAGTCATATCTTGAATAGACAAATTATTAAGGTTGGCGGTTCCAACTGACTGAAATGTCACTCTATTCATCCTGATATTAATTATATTAATCAACGAACATGTTAGTCATGGCAATAATTTAACTTTTCAGCAAACCTGTGATTCAGTCCAAATATTTCTCTTTCTTCCCTGTTGCCTACTCAGAAAGTATGCATCAAAAACATCTACATCAAATGAATAGGATATTGGAAATAGAAGAAAACTTGAAGTTTATTTTGTTCATTACTATTTATCCAACATTTATCCAATCTGTTCCTCAACATCATCCAGCATTGGGAAGCTGACATTACCCAGACAGGACAAGCATCCAGATTGCACAATTTCAGATCATCCTAAACCTAAACTGAATATACCGAACTCAAGTTTGCCTTTCTTTCAGTGATGCTGCTCTACCTGCTAAAATCTAGACCAGCAGCTTTGGATATATTTTTGAAACATATAATAATACATTTAACATATACATATGGTTATCATGTGCTCCATGAGATGTCTCTTTATAGTCTAATCATAAGGAAAATTGTTTTAAAAATATAGATTTTTTAAAATAACATTTTTGTGTGTTACATTAAAAGTTTAAGTTCAGAAGTAATCACCATATTCCAGATAAGTCTAGCTAATGACAATGTTTCATTAAAATGTTCATACAAATGCTATTTATTTCCTTTTTTGTGTAATAATAACTTCATCTAACTTAAAAACTGATTCCCCTTTTAATAGTCTGTGCTTTTATTTTTTTTTCTGTGTCCAAGACCTCTTTGTGTTTTTCTTATAAAAAATGTAAATGACAGGTATTCATAAGCTGAGATTTTTAAATTTTACACCCAGTGATTTCCAAATGTCATTCCTAAGTCTCCACAAATTTAAATTGTTGCTATGATGATTGATGATTTAGTCGCTAAGTTGTGACTGACTCTTGCAACCTCATGGACTGTAGCCTGCCAGGCTCCTCTGTCCATAGGACTTTTCCAGGCGAGAATACTGGAATGAGTTGCCATTTCCTTCTCCAGGAGGTCTTCCTGACCCAGGGATCGAACCAGGGTCTCCTGCACTGCAGGCAGATTCTTTACCAACTGAGCTACCAGGGAAGCCTACCATGACTATTAAGGGTGGTAAAAGGAGAAAATAATTTGATTTCCTCAAGCTGAAAGGTTTTCTTCAGAGTTCCTTAAAACATAAGACTCTTTGATACCATCAAAATCATAAATATTCTGTTCAATGTTTGTGCTTAATTGTTCAGTCCTGTCCAACTCTTTGCAACCCCATTGACCGTAGCTTGCCAGCCTCCTCTTGTCCATGGGGATTCTCCAGGCAGAAATACTGGAGTGGGTTTCCATGCCTTTCTCCATGGAATCTTCCCAACCCAAGGATCAAACCCAGATCTCCCAAATTGCAGGTGGAATCTTTACCATCTGAGCCACCAGAGAAGCCCTCTGTCCAATAAAAACAATACTTTAAAAAATGGATTTCTTTGGTTTGTTGACCAATATTTTTAAATAATTTGTCAGCTCATTTGCTATCTTATCTCAAGAACACAGAAAGATTCAGAAAAAGAATAAGAGAATCTCAACACAAACAAAAAGCTCTGTGACCTTGGACAAGAAACAAGCTTCTCCAAGATTCAGTTTTTCTCTCATGTGGAAAGTAGGCTATTTTTTTAATTATTATTTTGCAAGATCATTAGTGTGAATGAAAAGAGATAATTAATGTGTATAAACCATATAATACAGTGTCTGCATCAAGACAGATGAAAGAAGTGAAGTGAAGTTGCTCAGTAGTGTCTGATTCTTTGTAACCCTATGAACTGTAGCCTACCAGGCTCCTCCATCCATGGGATTTTCCAGGCAAGCACTGGAGTGGGTTGCCATTTCTTCTCCAGGCGATCTGCCTGACCCAAGGGTCAAACCCGGGTCTCCCTTATTGTACGCAGATGTGTTACTGTCTGAGCCATTAGGGAAATCATAAATGAAAGAACATATCAGCAATTATTGCTTTTTAAAATATGTATAGTTAAATAAGCAGGGTATTTTATGTTAAATATATTGTTTTTTGACTAATTTAAGGAACACACATTTCAAAATATTTGGATTGGCTTAAGACTCTGCTCATTCATTGTGAACTGCTACATATACATGAAGAGAGAAAGCAACTAACTATGCATATTTGACAAGAACACTTAGATGACAAGACATATGGATATAGTTGTTTTGGCACAAAAGCTCCATAAATTTTTAGAATTTCTAGTACCAAATGATATGAGCAACTGACACC
This sequence comes from Nanger dama, assembly GCA_917880005.1. Classification (NCBI taxonomy): domain Eukaryota; kingdom Metazoa; phylum Chordata; class Mammalia; order Artiodactyla; family Bovidae; genus Nanger; species Nanger dama. The sequence continues at coordinate 59,770,819 of CAKJTW010000004.1, read as the reverse complement.
CTCTATCATACCTCTCTTCTTACTCCATCTCTAACTTACACCACAACATTAGCTCTATTTTTAAGTTGCATAGGATAGGATTTCACAGTTAGGGCAATTTCCAAGGATAACACTGCTTTGGATAACTTGAAAGGTGATGCTATAAATAATTTATCTCTGTGGAGAAAGAAACAGAGAGTGGAGGTTCAGCATCCAGCCAGCCAGAGCAACTGAAAACATACATCAAGGTTCACTAGATGTTTCAGCCAATGCCTTCTCCTGTCTTACATTTCATGTTCATGATGATGCCATAGTTTTCAAAATACTACAGAGGCTAATTAAAAATCCACTGTTTTCAAAGGATGTTTGAGATCATGAAAAGGTGAAGTGTGTTACCCTTTAATAAAACACTATCTCAGGGAGCTAGGATTAGTCTTTCAGGGGTGACCTGAGCCCTTGACTTCTTAACAACTAAGAACTTTAATATGGTCAATGGTGGCAAAATATGCCACTCCAATATATGCCACTTGGGCATAAGTGTTATTTTGGTCTAAAGGCACTTGAGAAACAACAGATGCAATAAAGGTGTTCTAACCTCCTTTGTTTCTTCCTGAAATTGGAAGATAAAATGCTCCTGTGAAATATGCTCTCCTTGTATCAGAAGAAAATAAACATTCTTTGACAGGGAGTTAAAGCTGAGAAAATTCTACAAAAATAAAACTTATTAAAATAGTTTTTATTTTCTTTTAGCCACTCCATATGATTTTGTTACTTTCCCCAAATTGCTTCTCTTTGTTCAAATAAAAGAAGTTAGGTCTTGCCACTTTGAGTTTTCCTTATGAAAGCTCTCAAATCATAAAAAATTTAATAAATAAATTTTATGTTTGCCTCTTATTAATCTGTCTAATAGTTTTAGTCCCAGGCAAAAGCTCAAAGAGGATACAGGTAAATTTTTCATCTCCTTTGCAAGTGCCTGATTTAAAATTACATTTCTGTTTCTGCCACTCTCTTGCTCATGCATTATGGCTATGGTGTACTGAATTTACATATTCTTCATTTCCACAGTGCCAGGCAAAATTCTTTTTGTGTGTTAGATAGTACAGTTCTAATGTTGGGAGACAAAAGGAGATGAATCAGTGTAAAGTAAAACTGGTCTTTACTGAGCATCCACTACACTGACAATGACCACATTGTCTCCTACATTTACTATCTCACTAAATATTTACTACATTATTAAAAATAATGATTATTTATCCTTTTAACAGATAAAGAATCCGAAGTATTATAGAAATTGAACAAGTTACAAAATACATAGATTGGTAAATAGAAAAATTGAAATCAATGCTCATGTGTAATTAATTTTAAGTCTGTACATTTTTAATAATCATTTGCTGTCTTTCTAGAAAAAAATATACTTGTTATTAAAGCCAAGAGATATTCCATAATAAGTGATAATGGAAAATACTTTGAAAAATAACATGAATATAATTATATATTATATATTTAACTAAATCAGTTTGTTGTATGCCAGAAAGTAACACAACATTATAAATAAAATGTTTCAATGAAAAACAAAGAATACATTTATAAAATAAAAAATAGGGATATGAGAAATGTATGCATAAATGTTTTCATAAAAATAATGAGAATAGTAAAAGCTCTATAATCTAAAATAAGAAACTTCAGTTATCTGAAAAATTAACTTTTTATAGAACATATTTTCTAACACCACTGAATAAATGAGGAATTGCTATGACTGAGAAAGAGAATAAAATGATTGATAAAACACCAAATACTACTTGTGAAATTGTTTTTAAAACTTAAGACTCTTCTTTGCTTGATGAAGATTCATATCAATTGGATTTTACATCTGAGAACGGTCATTTTATATTGTTCTAGTGTAAAATAAACTCAGCATTGACAGCATTAAGAAAATGTTTGCATCCAAATATTTATAAAACAGATTCTATACTTACTTAGATTCAATTAAACCTAAATGAAAGAAAGACTGTCACATTATTGGCTGAAATGCTACTTGTCAAAATTAACACAGCAGTGCATCAGAAGATGAATGCAGCATTTCTGAAAATTCAATATTAAAGTTTATACACACAAACATATACATATCTGAAGCACAAATTGTCACATAATGAAGTTACCAGGAAATAGATTTCCAACATACAAATGAAAGGGTAAAATGAGGAAAAGTTTAAAAGAAAGTGAAAAAAAACCTAGCAATTATATATCAGTCTCAGAGAACTTCTAATTTCTCTTTCACTTATTCTCTCCTAATCTTTCTCCAACTTTTCAGAGCTTAGAAACAAGAAATCAAGCTGACAGCTTTTCTTTCCTTCTTTTTAAATTGATGGAATGCACATAAGAAATTTTGAATATGTTTAATCTCATAGGCTGCTGATGGTATGGTAGTTTAAGTTGATGTAAATATCTTGGACATAATTTAGACAGATAGATGATAAGCCTATATGAATATACATGTTTGAAATAATTTTCCTCAAAATTTCAGTTCTGAGAATTTATGCAAGATGTACAAAAGTATTTTATTTAACATTCTTTATCATCACAAAAATTTAAAACATTCTCATTGTCTTACCTATACCAATCTTAAGGAAACTATATAAGAAAGAAAATAAAGTAAAATAAGTTTTAACTAAATGTTAATTATGTATGGACACACATCTATACACACAAAGTAAACCAATCTATAATATGTATCAGTTCAGTTCAGTTCAGTAACTCAGTTGTGTCAGACTCTTTGCGACCCCATGAATCATAGCACGCCAGGCCTCCCTGTCCATCACCATCTCCTGGAGTTCACTCAAACTCACATCCATTGGGTCAGTGATACCATCCTACCTTCTCATCTTCTGTCGTCCCCTCTTCCTCCTGCCCTCAGTCCCTCCCAGCATCAGAGTCTTTTCCAATGAGTCAACTCTTCGCATGAGGTGGCCAAAGTACTGGAGTTTCAGTTTTAGCATACTTACTTCCAAAGAAATTCCAGGGCTGATCTCCTTTAGAATGGACTGGTTGGATCTCTTTGCAGTCCAAAGGACTCTCAGGAGTCTTCTCCAACACCACAGTTCAAAAGCATCAATTCTTCAGCGCTCAGTCTTCTTCAAGGTCCAACTCTCATATCCATACATGACCACTGGAAAAACCATAGCCTTGACTAGATGGACCTTTGTTGGCAATAGAGAAACACAAAATATAACCTGATGTTAACATTGCAATTTTGAGTAATATTTTCTTTTTTCATTCACATTTTCAGTAATTTCATTTTTCTGTAATCAGAAAAAGAAAATTTTATTCGTTTCTAATTTATCTGATCATCTGAGAAAAGATAATCCATTCATTCATACACACACACACACACACACACACACACACACACACATATATATATGGAGAATTCACAATATGTTTGATATTGTATGATGTTGTATGATAGGCTGGGATAAATAGGGAATGTTGTTTGTTGTTGTTGTTGTTCAGTCACAAAGTTGTGCCAACTCTTTGAGACCCCATGTACTGCAGCACTCCAGACCACCCTGTCTCTCATCATCTCCTGGAGTTGGCCCAGGTTCATGTTCATTGCATTGGTGATACCATCCAATCATCTCATCTTCTGATGCCTTCTTCTCCTCTGCCCTCCATCTTTCCCAGAATCAGGGACTTTTCCAATGAGGTGTCTGTTTGCATCAGGTGACCAAAATACTGGAGCTTCAGCTTCAAGGTCAGTCCTTCCAGTGAATATTCAGGGTTGATCTCCCTTCAGATTGACTGGCTTGATCTCCTTGCTGTCCTAAGGACTTTCAGACGTCTTCTCCAGCACCACAATTTGAAGGCATCAATTCTTTGGCATTCTGCCTTCTTTATGGTCCAGCTGTCACAATGGGACATGATCACTGGGAAGACCATAACCTTGACTATATGGACCTTCATTGGCAGAGTAATGTCTCTGCTTTTCAACACACTGTCTAGGTTTTGTTCTCATTTTCCTGCCAAAAAGCAATCATTTTCTGATTTCATAGCTGCAGTCACTGTCTGCAGTGATTTTGGAGCCCAAGAAGAAGAAATTTGTCATTACTTCCACATTTTCCCCTTCTATTTGCCATGCAGTAATGAGGCCAGATGCCATTTATGATCTTAGTGTTTTGTTTTTTTTTTTTAACTATTTAGTCTTAAGCTGGATATTTTACTCTCCTCCTTCATCAAGCATCAAGAGGCTCTTTAGTTCCTCTTTATTTTCTGCCATTACGGTGTTAGGGAAGACAGAAAGTTAATAATTCTTGTTCTTCAGTAACTCACCATCTATCCATAACTGTGTCTACAGAAAACAAGATCATCGTAACAATAAAGTAAAAAGTGAAGCACTTCCTTTTTGATAAATGCTGACTTTCTCTCCCAGAAATTCAGATTTCATTAGAGAATGAAATAAAAATATTAGACTGTTTAAAATAGAGTTATCAAATTTTATTGTGGAATGTAAAGAGATTTACATAAACATTAAATGTAAAAGCATTTATTATCAAATTGCTTAATTTACACAGAATTTAATAAAACTGTTTTCTTTTTGTAAAATTTGCTAATTTGGAAGTTCATACTCAACATGAGACATAGAATAATTCAAATGAGTTGTTACCTTGCTGGATCTCACACTTTATTTTCAACATAATTTTTGCAAAAATCTTGTTTTACATGTAAATAATGACTAAGATAAAGCAATGTTCTAACATTTCCTTCAATTTTGTGTATTCTGAGCAAGAACTTTGAGGCCACTTATGTCTAAGCCTGAACATTTTTGAACCCTGATTGCTCAAGTCAAAAATGTATTTCTATGTATATTCTATTAAAAAAAAAAAAAGCTGTCATATTCAAGCACTAGTCATTAGCAGTTGAGAACCACATGTGTAGCTATTATCACTATGTCATCTTTGTTCATTTTATCCTCACCATCATCATCATCACCACCCTCACCACCATCTTCAGAAACAGCAGCAGCAATAGCAACAGCACCATCACTATTATGAGCACCATTATTTGACTTCATCAGTCGTTGATTCTATTTTAATGATTATGAAACATGCTAGAGGGATTTACTTGGAATTTTCTCAATTAATGTTCACTTTGACCTAATGAGATTTCTATACACTAATTATTACCACTCACAGATGAGTAGCAGAGCCTTAGAGGAGTTGTCTAAGATTACATTGGAAATAAATGTCAAAAGTTCCAAAAGCCTGACCCAGGATCCTGTTTTATTTCTTGTACTTTAGAGAAGTTGGAGCAATATCTGGTTGAATACATAGTTCATGTCATCTGACCCATGTATCTGTTGTGAGACTAGAACAAAATAATTCCCATGAAGTAGTAAAATGTAGATTAACATGAAACATAAAGACATCTAAACATATTCTCATTAATTAGAGTACCTTTGGTGTAAATTTATAAAGCTTAGATTATGAGGAAGAAGTGTATAAATGTATGTAGAAGGATGTGAACGTGAAAGTCACTCAGTCATGTCTGACTTTGCGACTATATGGAATATACAGTCCATGGAATTCTTTAGGGCAGAATACTGGAGTGGGCAGCCTTTCCCTTCTCCATGGGATCATCCCAACCCACGAATAGAACCCAGGTCTCCTGCAGTGCAGACAGGTTCTTTACTAGCTGAGCCACCAGAGAAGCCCAAGAATACTGGAGTGGATAGCCTATCCCTTCTCCAGAAGATCTTCCCTACCCAGGAATAGAACCAGAGTCTCCTAAATTGCTAGCAGATTCTTTACCACTTGAGTATCAGGGAAGCAAAGAAGAATGTAGCATCACCAAAATGCTATAACAATATTTTTGTTTTTGAACATGGACAAGTTTAAGAAACTATAATTATAGTACTCTTTTCTTGCATGTGCCATATAAAGTCTTCTCATTCCCAAGACCTCTGTTTTGACACTCATGTGGGACTCTGAAAGAGGAGAAGGAAACCTTTCTGATACATTCTTTTCTTTAGCAAATCAGAAACAGATTTCTTTAGCAAAACATGATCAAATATTCAAAGATAATATCACATTTTATAAAATAGATCTTATGTGAATATATGTATATGAAACTAAATTTTTCACACTGTAATAGATTGAAGCTTTTGTACAAGTGTAATTAATTAACATTAATTTTACTTTGTTTCATTAGAAAACATAAATATATTTAAATTCAGTGTATTACAATAAAATCACATTTCATGGTGATTTTTAAACATGAATGATGTAAAAACACCTTTTATTGTAGCATTTGTTATATCATATGACTGCAGATGTCAATTACACTTTCCTTGGTAAGCATGCCCATACTTTAGGATGCTTCCTGCAACTTTTTCCCTTTCATATAAAAAGGCTTTTTTTTTTCCTTTGTCATTCTATACAAAGTGTGCCCCCTATAAGAAATAGCTGGGCTTCCTGATGGCTCAGTGGTTAAAGAATCCACCTACAGTACAGAAGATAGAGGAGATGTGGGTTTGATCCCTGGGTAGAGGAGAGTCTCTGAAGGAGGAAGTGGCAACCCATTCCAGTATATTGCCTGAAAAATACCATGAGCAGAGAAGCTTGGCAGGCTACAGCACAAAGGATTACAAAGAAGCAGACATGACTGAGAACAACACAGCACTACAAAACAGCCACCTGTCCTTGGGGCTAGTATAACACAGTCTTGAAGTTTTTCTGATATGTAGCAGCAGTGTTTTCATTACAAGCAAGTTTATTTTTGAGAACAGAACTGACTCTCATATGTGTATATGAAGGCTAGGATAATTGTCAAAGTTCTTTGAAGATGTTGGACAAATTATCTGTCTATTAAAATGTTTCCATATTTTCCATAGATGTTTTGCTACAGTGGAGATACAATTTTACATACAATAGACTGAAAGAAGCTGCAAATGTATTTATTAAATATATGAATTTCTATAAAGTGTCATTGTCATGATTTTGATCCATCTTATATTCTTTATAATTTTCCCTCAGATGAGATGTTATCTTTAAAAAAAAAATCTTAACAGAAAAACAGATGGGTAAAGTGCTAGACATTTTTAGACTTTCTTGTAAAACATATCCATTGCAACTACCTGATGTCAGGTATCTTTATAATAAATTTCTGGAAGAACACATTTTGTCTAAAAATCTTCACATAGTCTCTTGTTTGAGCCTCATAATAAAGCCAATCAATGGTAGGACAGGTTCTGTTCCCTCTTTGACAATTGAGAAACATATATGCTAGGAACGTTATTTGCTCAGAATTAGAGCTCTAATGCGGAGAAGGCAATGGCACCCCACTCCAGTACTCTTGCCTGGAAAATCCCATGGATGAATGAGCCTGATGGGCTGCAGTCCCTGGGGTCGCTAAGAGTCGGACACGACTGAAGTGACTTAGCAGTAGCAGCAGCAAAGATGTAATAAATTCTAATGCATAATTCCAGTTTTCTATTCCTTCCATCTCTGTGTTTATTGACTAAACTCCCATGGTCCCTATTAATACATATATTATCTGCCAATAATAGCTGATTATTGAACACAGTCACAACATTTGTTAGGCAACTGCTTAATGATAGACTGCATACTCACTGCCTCATTTAAACATCACAGCTAGAGTTGATACTATTTTCTGTGAATTACATATAAGAAAATTATAGTACACAGTGGTAGGTTCACCTCTATTACTCCATCATTAACAATCACTTACAAAGAGGAATGTTGACTCTGTTAAAACTTTGTGCATAGCAATTTGTATAGTGTTATATGTCATTTGAATGAAGATTAATATTTTATTCTGTGGAAATTATGGTAATTAAACCAATGCATAGAGTTTATTAGCTACTTAATATAACTCTTAATTATACAGAAGATGTCATTAAGGAATGGCATTGTATCTATAGAATATACCCATGTGAAGTGGTCACTGATCATTAGGCTCTAATATTTCCCAATGGCTAAATATAATTCATTTAAAACAAAGCAAAACACAAACTGATTGTTTGTTTGTTTGTTTGTTTCTTGAATTGAAGGAATTCACTTGGGTGCTGGTTATTATTGTTCACTGTACTGTTTATTTACATTCCTTTAAGGATTCCTCTGGGATTTTGTGCTCATTGTCTGTTATGTCAGAGATACAACCCTACCGATTGTGCAGGGAATAAGATGAACTTTTGAATACTGCTATTATTTATTTCAAGTAGACAGGCAAACCACTCTCTCAGACACAGGCCTGTAGTTAACCTTATACTGTGAATTTTTTTGTAAACAGATGAAATAATTCCAGAAAATGACTAGAAGGGAGTCTCCAGAAATTCTAAAACCTAAATATTTCAGGTGAAAAGTTGTTGAAGGTAATTATACATCTTTTAAGTCAAACACATTTTGTGGAATTTATAAAAAGAACAAAGATTTGTGTCACTTATGATGTGGGAAACTTTTCTTTCAATTTGCTTTTTCTCTTGACTTTATCTTTTCATTAATTCTTTTCTTGTAGCAAGATTGTAGGACTAAGCTTCTGAATTCTGCCTCTAACTTCCAATCCCAAGAAATGTTTTATCTTTCTGTTTTGAACAAAAATAATTTTCCTACACATCTTCTCTTTGGAGCACGGAATTGTGCAGTGGCTCAGAAACTTCAATGTACATAAAAATCACCTAGAGCCTATGATTACAATGCAATCCAGACTGTTCTGAATAGGTCTTCAGGATAGTGCCCAGGGACCTTTTAACTCAGATGATTTTCATGTACTGTTTGAGGGAAGCACACCAAATCAATAGTCTAAAGCTGGGGTTGACAAAATGTGAACAATGAGAAAAATCTAGTCTGATGCTTGTTTTGTTAAGTTTCATGAGAGCACTGCCAAGTTCATTTATTTAAATGTTGTTTATGGCTTTATTCATACTCCAAGGAGAGTTGTGTACTTGCAAAAGGGTCTTGATTGTGAAATTTAACATACTTACTCTCTGGTGTTTTGTAGAAAAAGTTTGCTGATTCCTGGTTTAAAATCCTGCAATATATTTGAATTATGTCTTCAGGCTCATGTACAGAATATTGTCAAATACTACTCCTATCAAAAAATGAAACACTACCACCTTAGAGATACTTGTTTCCATTCAGGCCTTTGGGAAAGCTGTGGGGCCCTAAATGGGAAACCTTGGAAAAAAAAAAAGTGGGAGGAGCTAGCTTTACAGTTGGAAGTGGTTGGAAACTAAGATGGTGCCTGGCAGAAGTGATAGGGGCGGGGTCTATGCTTGTCAAAGTTTTTGATTGGCTCTCTTGATTTCCATGCACATGAGGATTTGATCTTTAATGTGATTGGTACAACTGAAGGCACATAACGATTTGACCTTTAATGTGATTGGTGCAACTATGGAAAGTCCCTCCTAACATCCCCCCCCCTGCCCTGCTTGCCTATATAAGCTGGGAGTTTGCAGCAATAAAGTGGAACTGCTTCAATGGAACCCCTGTCGAGTCTGATTGTCTCTCGCTTGCCCAGGGGCTGGATTGGCAGACAGCAGGCTCACCTCTCCTCGGGACCTCTCAGCTTTGCTGAAGGAAGTTCCACTGCCTCTACTCTTTCTGCAGAGCACCTCCTGCAGAAACTGGCGCCCAACGTGGGGAGTGAAGCGGATGGACGGAGGTGGTGACACCATGCGACTCTGAAAGAAGGAGCAACGAAGGACCCTAGGCTGGTTGCAGCACGGAGCTCCCTTTAGAGGAGTATCACCCGAGGTAAGCCAGACTTCAAGGTGGGCCTCCCTCTGTTTTGAGGGAAGTGGCAAAAACTCTCTTGACTTATTTTCCTTCTCTTCTTTTCTGATCTGTCCTTAATTCTTTTTCTGGAGTTTCAGTGAACAGGTGAACGGTTGTGGAGGCAATTGATAAGTCCTGGCTAGGGCCAATCTCTGGCAGACTTTGAAAGCCCTGCAACAGGTAAGCCTCAGTAACTAGAGCCTGACCAGGTGAAACCCCTTTAATCTTTCTTAACTGAGAACGTGGCCTAAAATCTCCCCTGTGGGCACGGGTCAGGCACTTAAAGGCCATTAGGGCGCCTGCCACTTGAAGACTCCCTGACAGGATAAAGGGGTCATGGAACGGGCTAAAAACCTCTAGAGTGCCCACCCCCAGCAAGAAAATTTCTATGCAATGACGCAGGCACATAAACGGTTCCAAAACCATACCATAAGCCCAACTTTCTGGCCGCCACCACTCCCGACAGGATTTTTGGTGGTTGTCCACAGTGACTTTTCTTTCTATTCTCTCTCAGCAGCATGGGAAATAACATCAGCAAGTCTGATGAGCCTGTACTCAAGGCGCTGAGATATATTCTCTTAAGCAGGGGACTTGAGATTTCTGACACTCAGACGATTAAGGTCTGGGGGACCATTGTACGGTTGGCCCCCTGGGTTGCTTCAGCCAATCTGTTCTCTTGGGACACTTGGGATCGAGTGCAAACCCTTGCTAGGCAGCGAGAGGTTCAATACGGTGAGGAGCCCCCTTAGGGTTCTGTCTGATCATTTCAGCCCTCAAGCTCTGCTTTTCACAGAGCGAGGAGCATGTCACTGATACGGGTGCCCCCAATTCAAAAATCAGAAAAACAACAGGAAAGGTTTGACAAGGAACGAGTCATGTCAGACCAAAATACAGCAAAAGAGACTGTAGGGAATAAAGACTCTAGAGTGAATAGTGGGCCATGGGAGCCTTTCAGGGATGATAAAAGGGTGGAAGAGAATAGAGACGTCTTTGATGCCTCGAGACCAGGGAGGCCAGGGAGAGATCTGTGCCCCTCCCTGCCTCCCCCATTTGAGGAAGTTTCAGGAGCACCTTGGGTGGGAGAGACAATGAGGTCACCTTGGAAAGGGAGACGCCATATATCCTCTGGATAAAGTCCAAGTTGTCCCGTCTTTTAGACTCTGGGATCTCAGCTGTCCCTAGAAGGTGTGAGCCCTCTAAAACCTCAGCTATATATCCAAGACTCCTACTCCCTGACTGGCCTACATCGGGTCTTGGGAGAACTCAATTGACTATGACCCTGGATCCTTGTTTCGACAGACCAACTCTTGCCCTTCTTTGATCTATTAAAAGATAGACAGCCCAATGATGAGATAACCCTTCTACCTTCCCACAAAAAGATCTTTCAAGACATTCAAAGAGCACTCAATGGGGCCCAGCTTGCCAGGTATATTCCTGAAGAGAGTCTACAATTGTGGGTCCTGCCTAGTCCATCCTTACTTATGGCAGCCTTGGTCCAGGTGGGGAAGCCTCTACAATGGGTTCACATCTCCTTGGGGGAACTCCTGAGTCTATACCTGTATGGATCAAATGGCTGACTTAATACAAAAGGGAAAAGATATCACAGTCCGATGCTATGCGCATGAGCCCGATAAGATTGTTATCCCACATAGACTATCAGACTTTGAATGGATTCAAAGAAACAATGGGAGAATAGCTTTAGCCCTGGAGGAGTACCTAGGCATCCTTGACTGTCATTTTAGGCCACATAAATGGGTTACTTCTTTTGGTCGCTTAGATTGGAGGGTGCCTAAATATTTCTCTTTATCCTATGCCAGATGCCCTCAATGTTTTTACTGATGGAGGAAAGAGTGGTGCAGCAGTTGTCGTGTTCCAGCCATCACAACAGTCACAACAACCAGATCAACATACACAAAAATATTTTGGGCCTTGTGAGGGGTCTGCACAGTTTAAAGAATTATTTGCTGTTGTCATGGCACTCACAAAAGTCCCTGAGCCCATGAACTTGTTTTCTGACAGTCTTTATGTAGTGAACTTGCTTCCAGGATTGCTAAATTCTCACCTATGGCTAGATAACAATTCTATCACACCCCTTATGATATAAGCCTGTACTCTGTTACTTGAACGGGTTAACCTCATTTATGTACACCATCTTAGAGGTCATCAAGATTTACCTGGATTTCTTTCAATGGGAAATTCCCTGTCTGATACAGCAGCCTCCCTTATAATCCAAGCTTGTAACTTACAAGATGCCTATGATCTTCACGATCTTACTCATATAAATTAGGGAGGGCTACATAAAAGGTTCCCAAGATCCTTATTAGAGAATTAAAAAAAAAAATTATACACTCTTGTAAATCCTGTCTTCCTTATTTACAAGTACTGCCTTTACAGCCCCCAGAAGTAAACCCTCGAGGGCTAAAACCCAATGTGCTGTGGCAAACGGATGTAACCCATTATTCCCCTTTTGGAAAACTTAAGTATGTCTTTGTGTCTATTGACACTTACTCATGCCTGCTGGGCTACTGCCCACACAGGAGAAAAAGCAAAACATGCTCAAAGCCATTTTTTGCAATGTTTTGTGACGTTGGGCCCCCAATCAAATAAAAATGGATAATGGCCCTTGCTTCATCAGCCAGAGCTTATAGAAATTCTTACAACAATGGCATATTTGTCATAACACTGGAATCCCACATAACCCCCAGGAAAAACCATAATTGAGCACCATCATCAAAATTTAAAGGCTCAATTACAAAAACAAAAAGGGGGAATAAGCCCTCACCACAATTTGGAATGGCACTCTTTAAACATTTAAAATTTTTCAAAACATGAACTGATACTATGTTTTCAAAAACATTGGTCTAACCAAGAAATAAAACCTGAAATACAAGTGAGATAGAAAGACCCCATCACTGGTCAGTGGAAGGGGCCCGATCCACTCCTTACAATGAGGAGAGGATTGGGATACATATTCCTCATTGGGGACCCCAGCCCTATATGTGTGACAGCAAGGAATCTTAAATTTATACCACAAGAGAGAGGTCAAATCTCAAAATCTGACACAGATTAAAGAGACATTCACATATTGAGCCCAAGAACAAAAAGTTCCTGAGGCGATCTTTTCTTCCTTTACAGATCATCGATGTGGTGACCCTGGTGGACACTGCTCCTGGTGATCATTGGATTACCTATTCTCTCCTTGCTGACCTTCATCGTTGCCACGGCTGTGCAACAATTTTGAGAATCTTTGAAGCTTGGGTTTAACGACACACAAGGTCATCAACCATGAGGATACAACAGTGTCAGCATCTGCTCAAGGATCTCAGACCAGCTTGAACACCTGAGATCCGACATAATGGGACTTCAACAACAGTTGGACTTTTACGCAAGAGCACTAGAGACTTTGACTGTCTTCACAAGGTTAAATTGTGATGTTAGACATTATAATTTCTGTTTTACGGCTTTTCCGGTTCTTAGTGAAACATTAAAAAGGCACAAAATCTTTCGAACAATATGAAAACATGGGATTTAACATTTTGGAATAATCGAGATGCATTAACAAACATCATCTTAAATCTAAATGTGTCCAAGGTGAATCAAATTGTACTCCAGACATTATGGGAACAGGTGAAAAAGGGAGCAATGGATCTATGAGACCGGATACAAAGTCCATTCACCTAGTGTAAAAATGCCTTCTATTTGCTTGTTTTTGTTCTGCTTGTTGTAGTGTTATGCTTGCCCAGTCATGGAAGAGGAGCCCCACGTTGGGGATCCAAAAAACCCTGGATTAATTTAGCCCTTCAAGAGATTAACCGAAACAGATAAAGAGTTCTAGATGCCCATCATCTAGAGAGATTCCGCCTAGCCCCCAAGAGGTGGCTGGATAGCCAGTGATGGGTAAGACCCTCAGAGGAGGGCAACCTAAGACAGGCACAGCCATGAGAGGGGCTGGTGAGGCTGGCTAACTACAGTTTTATGCCTTGCTCTACAGAACATCAATACAAATGTCTCGAGGGCTTAAATAAAATAAAAAAGGGGGAGATGTGGGGCCCTAAATGGGAAACCTTGGGGAAAAAAAAGGGGGGGCTAGCTTTACAGTTGGTGGAAGTGATAGGGGCAGGGTCTATGTCTGTCAAAGTTTTTGATTGGCTCTCTTGATTTCCATGCACATGAGGATTTGACCTTTAATGTGATTGGTGCAACTGAAGGCACATAACGATTTGACCTTTAACATGATTGGTGCAACTATGGAAAGTCCCTCCTAAACCCCACCTGCTTGCCTATATAAGCTGGGAGTTTGCAGCAATAAAGTGGAACTGCTTCCATTGCCATTAACACTAAAGGAAAGTTTCCAATGCCATGACCTAAATGAACTAAAATGTGCATAAAGATAGCTTCCCCATATGATAGTAAAAGAATTGACCAAGTGAGCTTGTGTACATATTTTCTGCCATCTGTCCAACTGTAACTTGAAAGTTAAGTTGACTCTGAAAGGACTTAGTTGTTCATAGCTCTATCTTGAAAAAAGAAGGAAAATAATTTTAAAGTGGGTAGTAGATTGACTGTGCTTATTTCCTGGAGTAATCTTGATATTGAGAGATAGTAAACTTTGGAGTGAAAATGTTTCAACCTGCAAGCATGAGCTGGGATTTATTTTGAAGTTTACTAACGATTAATTCCATTTCTAAACATTTTTAACCATTTTTTTGAACCTCACACATGCTATTCTTTAAATTACAATTTCAAATACCATTTACTGCACACTGCTTACCTTTCAACCACCTTAAATATCTGTTTCAATCATGGCCTCGTATATGAAATTTAAATATATTTAAAAGGATAATTGAATCATTAACACACTTAAAAGTATATATATATTTATTTTTTGTTAGCAAAATGGTGGACCAGGAAGCTCCAAACTCTTGTTTCTCCACAGAAACATTGAAAACAAACAAAAAAAACTGATGTGTAAACCAACTTAGAGCTCTTAAAATAGTCACAAGTCTACAACAATCAATCAAATTCCAATCAAGATTTTTCTCTAAAACCATGGGAACAGATTGTGGCATTCATATTTGTCCTTTCATCAGTCCTTCCACAGCATAGCAGTAGTCTTCATCTTGAGCGGGTGCAAACTCTGTTCTAAGTCCTGCGCCCCTCAAAACTGGAGAAAGCAGGACAAAGTTTATTGATAAATTATTGTGTATAATTGTCCTAACTTGCTTGAGAGGCATTCAAAAGATTGATACAAAATATGTATCTGTTTTGCATAACGTGGAAAGCAAGGGAAGAAAATGATGGACGCTGCTTTTAAAAACTACAAGGAGACTGCAAAACCAAAAAAGATTGGGGCAAGAGATTGTGGGTGGAAAAATATAACAGACCAACTAAGGAAGGTCTAGAAAGGAAACTCTAAGGAAGGAAAAGGAAGGGTTTACATTCCAAAGTGACTGTACATACAAGTGTCTGCATGCCCAAGGAAGGCACATGCCAAGCAAAGCCCTGAGAATGGCTTAGGCTTTCATCTTGACCAATCCAGAGACCGAGAAAGCATGGTTAAATGAAGAATCAGCACAGTGCCCATCTGCAAACACTGGGAGAAGTGGCTGATATACCTCTTGTAAATATATTTTGGGAACTTCATCTGTGTGTTTGTTTATTTCCTCTCTTGGCATTCCAGGAAATCACTGTAAAAAGCTTAACTGAAAACAAGCTAAAGATTCAGACTTAAGAGTCACTCATGAAGAGGAAAGTCTCTGTAAAAATAATTTGGAAGTTTCTTAAAAGAAAGGACTACTATAGTCTTCAAAAGCCCAAACAAAAATCAAGGCAAAACCAACCAAATCATATCAGCAAGTCCTGGAGAATAAGGAAAATCTGATTTCTAGAGTAATCATGTTAAAATAGTCAAATAATCAAATCTCAACAAGAGCAAAAAATAACAATAAATGCAAAGCAACAGAAAAAATTGCTTAATTGAAAGAGACAACTAAATTGACATCTATCTGTAGGCTACAGATATATAGATATGCATATATAAAGTGAGCCTAGATACTGAAACACTAATCACATATTTTAAAATAGTTGTCTTAAGTCTATTCAAAGAGCTAAGGAAAAAACCAAAATGCACAAAGAGCTAAAAACAACAACAAAGGGGGGAAAATCAAAAACAAAAAAAGTGTATGGTTTAAAAAAAGGAAGTATCAACAGAAAGAAATTACAGTATTCAAACAGCATTTCTGAAGTGGATATGCACAGTAACAAAAACAGTTATTATATGTGTCTGACAGCAAGTTTATACAAGCAGAAGAAAGAATCAGCAAACTTGGAAGATAAGATAACTGAAGTTACCAAGTCTGAAGAAAAAATAGAAAAAAGAAAAGTGAAGCATCTAGTGAATTGGTGGGACATCATCAAACAGACCAATATAATTATTATGGACATTACAGAAGAAAAGGAGGAAAATGAAGCTAAAGATTGCAGAGTACTATGGAAAAATATGCATTACTATATGTAAAATAGATCATCAGTAGAAATTTGCTGAATGATGCAAAGAGCCCAGATTAGGTGCTCTGTGACAACTTAGAGGGGTGGGATGGGGTGGGAGTGGGAGGGAAGCTCAAGAGGAATGGAATATGTATGTATATATATACCTATGGCTGAATGTTGATGTATGGCAGAGACCAAAACAATATAGTAAACCAATTATCCTCCATCAAAAACTTTAAAAATATCAAAAATAAATTTAAAAAGTTAAAAAAAGGATCATAGACACAACTTTCCTAATTTTATGAAAAAAACTGAATTGACAAATCTAAGTCATGCAATAAACTTTAAGTGGGAAAAACCCAGACAGACCACTTGGAGACACAAATGGCTCAAGGTTGGGAAAGAAAAAAAAAAAAAAGACACATCTAAAAATAGCAAGAGAGGAGCAATTTGTTATGCATAAGAGTTTCTCCATAATATTATCAGCTAATTTCTCACGATAAACTATAGAGGTAAGAAGGCAGTGAAATGATCTATTTAAAGTACTGAGGGGGGGAAATACACACACACACACACACACACACACAAACACACAGAGAATTTTACGTCTGGCAAAAGTGTCCTTCAAAGTAAGGAAGAATGTAAGATATACCAAGATTTTTGAAAAGCTTAGACAGTTTATTACCTATAAGCTTGTTATACAGAAAGAAAAAGAGAAAAGAAAAAGTAATCTATTAGGTTGAAAAAAAGAATGTTGAAAAGTAACTTCAAAAATATGAAAATATAAAATTTCCAGTGAAGGTAAAATCATGGGCAACTATAAAAACCACTATTATTCTAAATAATTATGATTTGTCACTCCAGGTTTCTTTCTATAGACTTAATGTATGAATGTGTAATTAGTGGCATCAATAACAGAAAAAGGGGAATGAAGTTGTACAAAAGTAGTTTTGGTATGAGGTTGAACTTCAGTTAATATCAATTCAAATTAGATAGTTTTAACTTTAGGATGTCATATGTATTCCCCTGTTAACCACAATTAAAATATCTATAGACTACACATGAAAAGAGGTGAAACTGTTACCAAGTTCAAGCTCACTCTGCTTGCACATGACAGGCCAATAAATCCAAGAGACAAGGTATTGAGAAAGGGGTATGACTTTATTCAGAAAGCTAGCTGACCAAGAAGATGGCGAACTTACGTTTCAAGATAACCACCTTTTTGATATCTGGATGCCAGGTTGTTTTATAGAACACAGATGTGAGAAAGGTGAGGTAATAAAGTTAAAAAATGAAAAATGGAGAGGGAGAAGAGATGAGGAAATAAAGTGAAAAGGGCCATGGAAGGGACGTGTTAATCTCTTCTTTCTTGCAGTCTTTCACAAGGTGAGATTATTTCTCTGTGAGCAGGTTCAGATTATTTCTCAGTGAGCTGAACAAAGGCACTTTACTTTAACAGTCAGGCTGAGGAGTGGGGTTTTCTGAGACAGGCCATTATGTATGTTTATAACAACAAAAGCAATGAAAATAAAAGGAAACAGTTCCAGCATGGAGTCAAATTTTGCTCTTCCCTATAACAAAACTGGAATCAAAATGTATCACCACAGGACATCAGTAAAAGACTAGACTAGGAAGCTCCAGGTCCTCATTCCTTATTTCCCCATAAAAACAGAAAACAATAATATCAAGACAAAAGTAGCTTTTTGGAACACCAGAATCCAATTAAGTTTCTGCAGCAATCAAATGAATGCTTAACTGAGAAAAGCACATTCAAAATTATAGAAAATATTGTAATATTTTTCCTTACCTTTAGCCTGACTCCATACCCAAGATAATGGGAAGTGGTCAGAAAAAAGCCATCTAGTTCCTGTCTCCTCCTTCAGGTTGGAAGCTGAAGCAGAAACTTGCTTTCATGTTTCATCTCAAGAATTGGTAAAGGAACTGCCTAAGTGAGTCTGTCTCCCCAACCTAGGGGGCTAACAAGAAGGGTGGCTGTCAAGATAGAGGCCAATGCAAGACGTTGAGCCACAAGATTCCTGCAGGAGGAATGCATAACCACGAGTGCCTGGGGCCAAGGGAGTATCCACAAGGAAATACTATAGAAGAAATAGCTAGGACTCTCCGAAGAAGCAAGCATAAGATTGTCAGAAAATTAAGGCCTTTAAACACAACAATGTATACAGTGGAAATAGAATATAAATTCATACACAGACTCAGGGAAGACACACCCCCAGAAAATGCTTGAGCTTTTAGAACAGACTGATTTCTGTTCTAAAAGCAATGGCCAGACCACAAAGAATGAGAGAAGTAATTGTTTGCTCAAAGGCCCAATTTTCAACAAAATATCACAGGACATCAGAAAGAAACACACAAAAATAACACAAAAGTATAAACAAGGATAAAAGACTCATTCCATTCAAAAAAATATATCTTTAATATATAAACAAAAAGAGAATATAAACAAGAGGTAAAAAGAAAGAAATAACCCCCAAATTCTGAAGTTGAAAAACATAATAACTGAATTGAAAATTTTACTTCAGAGGGTCCAACAACAGAGAAGAACACTTAGAAGTAATAATCAGAGAACTGAACTCAAGTCATTTGAAATGATTGAATCTGAGGAGAAAACAACAGTAATCATTGAACAGAGACTAAGGCACTTATGAGACATCATTATGCAGAACACCATATGAATATAGGTAGTGCAGAGATCTTATTAAAAAAATCGATCAAATTTTTTCCAAATTTGGAGAAAGTAAAATATGAAAATGCAAATGCGAAAAGCTAACACAATACAAGGAGAAAAAAAATCCAAAGACACTCACATTAGAACATATTATGATCAAACTTTTCAAAGTTAATGACAGAAAATCTTGAAACTACAGAAGAAAAGTGATTTGTCATATATATGGGGACCGCTATAAATTTATCAACTGATTTCTCAGCAGAAACTTTGCAGGGCAGAATACAATGGAATTAAATATTTTGTGCTAAAGGAAAGAAAATAATATAAAACAATTCCACATATAACAAAACTGCTCTTCAAAAATGGTAGATAATTTATAAATTTCCCAGATAAATAAAACCTGAGGAAACACATTGCATGATTTCCACTAATGGGAGTCATTTAAGTTAAAACAAAAGATAGTAGATAGTATCTAGAATGCATGCATGCTATGTTGCTTCAGTCATGTGCAACTCTTTGTGAACCTGTGGACTGCAGCCCAGCAGGATCTTCTGTCCATGGGATTCTCCAGGTAAGAATATTGGATTGCCATACACTCATCCAGGAGATCTTCCTGACCAGGGATTGAACCAACATCTCTTACATCTCCTGCATTGGCAAGTGGGTTATTTAACACAAGTGCCACCTGGAAAGGACACACCCTCCAGAATGCATAAGAAAATATAAAATTTTCAGATAAAGGTAAATCGTTAGACAAAATCTTGTCCTATTGTAAATTTATTGCTAGCTATACTTTTCATTCTTTTACGCAATTTAAAAGACAAAAGTATACATGATGATTTTAGATCTATATTAAAGTATATGCTTAGTCACTAGTCATGTCTGACTCTTTGCAACCCCATGGACTGTAGCCCATCAGCCTCCTTTGTCCATGGTGATTCTTTACTCACAGATAGTGTTGTTATGTTCTCAAGATCTCCAGGGGATCTTCCCAACCCAAGAATCAAACCCAGGTCTCCCATTTTGCAGGCAGTTTCTCTATAGTCTGAGCCACCAGTAAAGCTCATATTAAAGGATAAATAGTACATAAAGATATTACATGTGACACAAATAGTATAAAGTAAGGAAGGGACAAGACAGTGAAAGGATAGAGAATTTTTATGTGATTGAAGTTAAGTTGCTATCAACTAAAATGGATTGTTATAACTTTAAGATATTTTAAGAAACCAGCTACAGGAAAACAAATATAGAATATCACACACACACACAATCTGAAAATAAAGGAAGACATAATAGAAGCAGAGGATAACAAAGCTCTAAGGCATAAAAAGAAACAGAATTAAAATAGCAGTGTAAATCCTCCCCTATCATCAATTACTTCAAAAAAGTGGATTAATCAACAGACTTGACATAGTAGAATGGATACAGAAAAAGTATCATGCTTTATACTATTTATAAGAAATTCATTTTTGATAAAAAGATAAGCAAGTATTGGTTGAAAATGAAAAGATGGAAAAAGAGGGCATGCCAATTTGTAACCAAAAACAATCTAAAGGTGAATAAAACAAAACTTAACAAATAAACTTTAAGTAAAAAAGTTACAAATGATAAGTTAAGAAACTATATAATAATGTGTAATTTCAGCAAAAGATACAGCAGTTATGAACTAATGTTCATGAGCTATCTGAACTCCTAAATATATGACCAGTGTGTTAGTCACTCAGTAGTGTCAGACTGTCTGCAACTCCATGAACTATATCCTGCCTGGCTCCTCTATCCAAGGGATTTTCCAGGACAGAATACTAGACTGAGTTGTTCTTCCTTTCTCCAGGGGAGTCTTCCCAACCCAGGAATCAAACTTCGGTCTCCTGCATTGCAGGAGGATTCCTTACCATCTGAGCCACCAGGGAAACCACATAAACATATGAAGCAAACATTAACAGAATTAAAGGTAAATATCAACAGTTTTGAAGTAATTTCAACAACTTATTTTGGATAACACATAGAACTATAATAGCAGGTCAATAAGGAAATGTAAGGGGGCTTTCCTGGTAGCTCGGACAGTAAAGCGTCTGACTATAATGCAAGACTCCTGGGTTCCATCCCTGGGTCGGGAAGATCCCCTGGAGAAGGAAATGGTAACCCACTCCAGTATTCTTGCCTGGAGAATCCCATGGACAGAGAAGCAGCTACAGTCCATGGGGTCGCCAAGAGTCGAACACAACTGAGCGACTTCACTTCACTTCACTTCAAGGAAATATAGCACATCAACAATACTACAGTTCAGATGAACCTAAAAACATTTTAGGAATGCTGTAGTCAACAAGAACAGATTATTATATTGCCATCAATATACATAAAGTATTCTCTAAAACAGACATATATGTGGTTTAAATTCTTAAAAAATTTGAAAACATTTATAAGATAGAGAATTTTTTGTAAAAACAGTGGGATAAAATTTGAAATTGATAGTAAGATTGGTCTGGTATTCCCATCTCTTTCAGAATTTTCCAGTTTATTGTGATCCACATAGTCAAAGGCTTTGGTATAGTCAATAAAGCAGAAGTAGATGTTTCTCTGGAACTCTCTTGCTTTTTCCATGATCCAGTGGATGTTGCCAATTTGATCTATGGTTCCTCTGCCTTTTCTAAAACCAACTTGAACATCTGGAAGTTCACGGTTCACATACTGCTGAAGCCTGGCTTGGAGAATTTTGAGCATTACTTTAAAGGCATGTGAGATGAATGCTATTATGCAGTAGTTTGAGCATTCTTTGGCATTGCCTTTCTTTGGGATTGGAATGAAAACTGACTTTTTCCAGTCCTGTGGCTACTGATGAGTTTTCCAAATTTGCTGGCATATTGAGTGCAGCACTTTCACAGCATTATCTTTCAGGATTTGAAACAGCTCAACTGGAATTCCATCACTTCCACTAGCTTTGTTCGTAGTGATGCTTTCTAAAGTCCACTTGACTTCACATTCCAAGATGTCTGACTCTAGGTGAGTGATTGTACCATCATGATTATCTTGGCCTTGAAAATCTTTTTGTACAGTTCTTCTATGTATACTTGACACCTGTTCTTAATATCTTCTGCTCCTGTCAGGTCCATACCATTTCTGTCCTTTATCGAGCCCATCTTTGCATGAAGTGTTCCCTTGGTATCTCTAATTTTCTTGAAGAGATCTCTAGTCTTTACCATTCTGTTGTTTTCCTCTGTTTCTTTGCACTGATTGCTGAGGAAGGCTTTCTTATCTCTTCTTGCTATTCTTTGGAACTCTGCATTCAGATGCTTATATCTTTCCTTTTCAACTTTGCTTTTCCCTTCTCTTCTTTTCACAGCTATTTGTAAGGCCTCCCCAGACAGCCATTTTGCTTTTTGCATTTCTTTTCCATGGGGATGGTCTCTGATCATTTCCAAGGCAAACCATTCAATATCATAGTAATCCAAGCCTATGCCCCAACCAGTAACATTGAAGAAGCTGAAGTTCAATGGTTCTAGGAAGACCTACAAGACCTTTTAGAACTAACACCCCCAAAGATGTCCTTTTCATTATAGGGGACTGGAATGCAAAAGTAGGAAGTCAAGAAACACCTAGAGTAACAGGCAAATTTGGCCTTGGAATACAGAATGAAGCAGGTGAAGGTGAAGTCACTCAGTCGTGTCCGACTCTTTGGGACCCAGTGGACTGTAACTTACTAGGCTTCTCCATCCATGGGATTCTCCAGACAAGAATACTGGAGTGGATTGCCATTTCCTTCTCCAGGGGGATCTTCATGACCCAGGGATCAAACCCGGGTCTCCCACACTGGAGGCAGACGCTTTAACCTCTGAGCCACCAGGGAAGCGGAATGAAGCAGCGCAGAGGCTAATAGAGCTTTGCCAAGAGAACACACTGGTTATAACAAACAGTCTCATCTAACAACACAAGAGAAGACTCTACATATGGACATCACTAAATGGTCAGCATCAAAATCAGATTGATTATTTTCTTTGTAGCCAAAGATGGAGAAGCTCTATACAGTCAGAAAAAAACAAGACCAACTGTGGCTGAGATCATGAGCTCCTTATTTCCAAATCCAGACTTAAATTGAAGAAAGTAGGGAAAACCACTAGACCATTCAGGTATGACCTAAATAAAATCCCAGATGATTATACAGTGGAAGTGAGCAAAACATTTAAGGGCCTAGATCTGATAGATAGAGTGCCTGATGAGCTAAGAAAATAGAACTATAAAACCATTATTTGTGATGAATATTTATGCAAATTTCCTCAAAACAATGCTAATAAATAGAATTCAGCAACATATTGAGATGATTATACATCATGATCAAGTGTGATTTATTTTTCTAAAATAAGAATAATTCAACAAATAAAAATTAATTAAATTAAAATACCTTATAAGCAAAATGAAGAAAAATACATACATGGTTGATACAGTAAAAGCATTTGAAAAAATTCAATAAGTTTTCATGGCAAAAGCACTCAATAAACTAGCTATAGAAGTGAAAACCTCAGCGTAAAGGTGGTCATACATGAAAAGACCATATCCAATATTTTTCTTGATGAAAGACTGAAAACTTTTTCTCTTAAATTTGGAACAAGAGGAGTCCCACTTTTACCATTTCTACTCAGTGTAATATTGAACGTTCTAACCAGAACAAATAGACAAGAAGAAGAAATAAAAACTATCCAAGTTGAAAAAAAAGAGAGCAAAATTATATCTTCACAGACCACATGATCTTTTATGTAGAAACCATTAAAAGTTCCACAAAATAATGCTATAAATAATTTAAAAATACAGTTTAGCTGCAGGACACAAAATCAATGCATCTGAATTAAAATAAATCATACTTCTAAACATTGACAATGTACCAATTAAAAAATATAGGAATATCACCTTACATACATTAGAATGGCTACTATCAGGAAAGAAATAAACACTAAACAGTGTGATGTTTCCTCAATTAAAATACAATTACCACATAATTCTATTAATCAATAATTCTACTTCTAAATACATGTACATCCTAACCCTAACCCTAATTTTAAAATGAAAAAATGAAAAACAGTGTCTTAAAAAGATATCTGTACAACCATATCTGTACCAGTGTTATTCACAATAGCCAAAAGTGAAAGTAAACTGAGTGTTCTTAAACATGTGAATTTGTTGTTGTTCAGTCACCGAGTTGTGTCTGACTCTTTGAAAACCCATGAACTGCAAAACACCAGGATTCCTGGTCCTTCACCATCTCCAGGAGCTTGCTCAAACTCATTTCCATTGAGTTGGTAATGCCATCCAGTCGTCTCACTTTTTGTTGTCCCCTTCTCCTGTCTTCAATCTTTCCCAGCATCAGGGTTTTCTAATGAGTCAGCTCTTCGCATCAGGTGGCTAAGGTACTACAGCTTCAGCTTCAGCATCATTCCTTCCAATGAATATTCAGGATTAATTTCCTTTAAGATTTACTTTTCAGTCCAAGGGACTCTCAAGAGTCTTCTCCAGCACCACAATTCAAGAGTATCAATCCTTCAGCACTCAGACTTCTTTATGATCCAATTCTCACATCCATACATGACTATTGGAAAAAAACATATCTTTGACTCTATGGACCTTTGTTGGCAAAGCTATGTCTTTGCTTTTTAATAGACTGTCAAGGTTTTTTCAACAAGTGAATAGATTTTTGATAGTGTGCATATTTATACAATGGGATATTATTCAATTTTAAAAAGGATGGGAATTCTGACACATGCCACAATGTAAAGTTAAGGACATTGTTAATTGAAATAAGCTCATTACAAAAAGACAAATACTGATGATTCCATTTACATGAGGTACATGGAATAGTTAAAATATGATACAGAAAGTAAAAGGTGGGGAGGAGGTTAAAAGAAATAGAGAGTGGCTATTTAACCAGTACAGTTACTGCATTTCTGGGAATGGTTAGTGATGACATTTGTGCATCATTATGGATGAAATCAATGTAGTAAGTTTGACACTTATAATGATACAATGGTAAATTTTATCTTATGTATATCTTACCATAATGAAAAATTAAATGAAGGAGAGAAAATGAAAAGGGAAGGAAGAGGAAGGAAGGAAGGGAGGGGGAAAAGAAGTGGAGTAGAGGGAAAGAGGAGAAAAGACAGAGAGAGACTTCCTGGCTAATCCTAGTTAGGCTACACATTATATGCAAGTTTTTAGAAAGTTACTTGAGCTTTTCCAGTCTCATTTTTAAAAAAATCTAGTTTTTAGGTTTGCTTAAATCTTGTATTAAATAAACATGCAATTTGTCAGTCAACATTCTAACAAATGAAATCAATTATTTCAAGGAAATTTTCTGGTAATCTGTAAATATAAGTTGGCACAGTAAAATTACACATATATATTAATGTGTTTACAAGATTGTACATAGCTTGATAAAGGGAATCCATTTCATATTTTCTTTTGTAACAGTGCAATTGATACAGCTACAAGTATCTGGGTGTTTTGAATTTTATTTGATCCAGATTGATTTACTCAGTGTTACTGACTGAAACGAAAAGGAGTTTAGGAATAATCTAGGGAAGTCAAACTATTGCTACATTATCTATTTCTAGGTTTTAGTTTAATAAACTTAAAAAAAGTCTTTGAGAAGACTCTAATCTCCCCAAAGTTATGTAAGCACTAAAACTGAAGGCTCCCAAAGATGAACAGAAAAGAATTTGAATATTCCTAAGACCGATATAGTACTGTAGTATTGTTAATTTCAGTGAAAATATAGAGGAAAAAAATATGCATGTATATATATATATATATATATATGTATATACAACTGTATCTCCCAAAACTCAGAAGCAGAGATCCAACTGGTAACTTCAAGAAGTGAAATAATATTGTTAATAGCCTCCAAAATGGCATATTCAACAAGATTAACAAGAATCTCTATAGGGTGACTGTGGGGAATATTTTACCAGTGACACTCGGAGCCAAATGTATATTGAATGTGTCAATGGTATCTTAAATTTATTTTTTATTTTAATTCAAATAAGATGCCAAATTCTTATTGAATAAAACTCATTTGTAATATTTGCATCTTATTCCTGGAACAATTTAGCTTTTTATTGCCACTGTTTATATGAAATGTACTGTGATATAAATGGTTTTCATAAAAGTTGCCAACTTCCAACCACCTGCTGTTTACTGACAACAGTAACGAAAATTCTGCTCCTGCAAAATAACATTCATTTGCAATATCTACTGTCAGATCCAGAAATCATTTTCTTAGGTTAAGTGGTTTGTTGGAATAAGACTGAATTTACTAGTTCTCCTTTGCTATCTCTCAGTCTTCCTGCCATTATTCTCCTTGATTGATTCCACAAAGGCATGGAGCACACAGAAATGTGATCCTCTTCGGAAAGCTCATTTTCCTGCGGTTCACTTAAGGAGCAGCTACTGCAAGGAGATCCAACCAATCCATTCTGAAGGAGATCAGCCCTGGAATTTCTTTGGAAGGAATGATGCTAAAGCTGAAACTCCAGTACTTTGGCCACATCATGCAAAGTGTTGACTCATTGGAAAAGACTCTGATGCTGGGAGGGATTGGGGGCAGGAGGAGAAGGGGACGACAGAGGATCAGATGGCTGGATGGCATCACGGACTCGGTGGACGTAAGTCTGAGTGAACTCCAGGAGATGGTGATGGACAGGGAGGCCTGGTGTGCTGCGATTCATGGGGTCGCAAAGAGTCGGACACGACTGAGCGACTGAACTGAACTGAACTGAAGCAACCCAAGAATATATACTTAGATGTAAATGAAGAGATCCTTGGGAATGGCGTTTGCCCTATTTAAGGGATGCAATTATTTCTCTGCTCCTGCCCATTGTTGCCAAATCAGTATAATTCCGTATTCCACATTATCAGATATTTTTTCTTCTTCTTATGAAAGTCAGAAATTTTAATTTTATGTAAAGTATTGCAAAATTTCAAGTCAAAGGTCAAGGCAGCCTGGGTGATATGGCTGGGGAGTAGAGTCTTCAGAGGGCACAGAGCAGAATAGAAAACAGTAAATAATATATTTGTTGAACTAGAAAGTGTGTTTATGGTGGGGGGAGAAGACAGGGAGCAAATATTAAAAAACAATGCATACTACTTTCTCATTCCTTTAAATCATAAGGTGTACTTTCCATCTCCACCTTCGTGGAAGAATAAAAGGAAGTCTTTTATAAAGAAATCCAACCAATATTTGAGGAAGAAGGTATTACAAGCCCAGTGAACAATATATATCAAGGCCTGGGTATTTAACTATGGTAATAATTATAAAATGTAAATATTTCAATAAGGCTACTATGAGTTTATAAAAATTCAACAAAGAAGTCAAGGCCGGGTCATGATTAGGAGTTTGGTTTCATCCTGAAGCAGATTGCTAGCAATCAGTTTACATTTTAGAAAAGAGCTAATCTGCAGCATCATATGTGTAAAATATCCCAAGGTGAACATGCTAATATAGATAAACTCATTTAGATCTGAATGGCATGACAGCTTTCAATATTTTTCAAGGATACACAAATTAATCTAGTTCCCCAGACTCTTGTCTCTGATTCCTATAGGAAATAGGACAAATTTGCATGCTTATTTGAATAGAATCGGTTCACTCAAAGTCCCTTTATCTATGTCATCTCAATATGTTCTAGTTCTGAGTGAGTCCTGTGATGTGTAGCCAAATCCGAGTCCTTTTGAAGATAATTTTCTTTATGAACCACACACATATACACAGAGAAACAAACATATGGAATACATTATTCAAAGTATGACACTGTTTTTCTGTGGTGAATAGTGAAATGTGTTAGCAAAAGACCGTTCTTGTAAAGTAGGACAGAAAAATAGGTGTAGGTTATTAGCATGGTTTGAGAAGTCTTCTCAGGCAAAGAAAATTTTCATTTCTTCAGTCTTCAGAAGTGAAACAGAGCTTACACAATAAGAAAATAATAAATGAGAGTGAAATAATTTTCAAAGAAAAATTTGGAGTGGGGTTTGAGCAGGTACAGGGAGGAGATACATAAGATTCTTAGGAGAGTGACCAGAACATTTAATGTGTTCAATAATATTAGTCATATCAGTTCAATTCAGTTCCTCAGTCGTGTCCAGCTCTTTGCAACCAAATGGACTGCAGACCACCAGACTTTACTGTCCATCACCAACTCCTGCAGCCCACTCAAACTCATGTCCATTGACTACATGATGCAATCCAACCACCTCAACCTCCATCACCCTCTCCTCCTCCTGTCTTCAGTCTTTTCCAGCATCAAGGCCTTTTCCAAAGAGTCATCTCTTCAAATGAGTTGGCCAAAGTATTGGAGTTTCAGCTTCAGCATCAGTCCTTTCAATGAACACCCAGGACTGATATCCTTTAGGATGGACTGGCTGGATCTCCTTGCAGTCCAAGGGACTCTCAAGAGTCTTCTCCAACACCACAGTTCAAAAGCAGCAATTCTTCAGCACTGAGCTTTCTTTATAGTCCAACTCTCACATCCATACATGACCACTGGAAAAATCATAGCCTTGACTAGAGGGACTTTTGGCAAAGTAATGACTCTGCTTTTTAATATGCTGTCTGGGTTGGTCATAGCTTTTCTTCCAAGGAGCAAATGTCTTTTAATTTCATGGCTGCAGTCACTACCTACAGTGATTTTGGAGCCCCCAAAATAGAGTCTGTCACTGTTTCCATTGTTTCCCCATCTATCTGCCATAAAGTGATGGGACCAGATGCCATGATCTTCATTTTCTGAATGTTGAGATTTGAGTCAGCTTTTTCACTCTCATCAAGAGGCTCTTTAGTTTTTCTTCGATTTCTTCCATAAAGGTGGTATCATCTGCATATCTGAGGTTACTGATATTTCTCCCTGGCAATCTTGATTCCAAGTTGTGTTTTATCCAGCCAGGGATTTTGCATGATGTACTCTCCATATAAGTTAACTAAGCAGGGTGACAATATACAGCCTTGACATACTCCTTTCCCATTTTGGAATCAGTCCATTATTTGATGTCTGGTTCTAACTGTTGCTTCTTGACCTGCATACAGATTTCTCAGGAGGTAAGTAAGGTTGTCTGATATTCCTATCTCTTTCAGAATTTTCCACAGTTTGTTTTGATCCACACAGTCAAAGGCTTTGCCTTAGTCAATAAAGTAGAAGTAGATGTTTTATTGGTGCTCTCTTGCTTTTTCGATGATCCAATGGATGTTGGCTGGCTATTTGACCTGTTTTTTCTGTTTTCTCTAAATCCAACTTGAACATATGGAAGTTCACAGTTCACTGTTGAAGCCTAGATTGGAGAATTTTGAGGATTATTTTGACAACTTGTGAGAAGTATGTATTTGTGCGGTACTTTGAACATCAGACATTAGTCATATAATGTTCATATATGAACATTAGTCATATAATTTATATCAACTCTACTGAAGTTTGGGGGCAGTAAAGTTGTGCTGGGATCTCCTGAATAGTGCAGCATGAGGAGATTGGTAAAATGCAGATCTGGGAACTCCAATCTAAACCAGCATCTCTTGGGATGGAATCTAGACATTTTAATTTTAAAGATATGTACACAATTATAGTATATCTGCTGAAGTTTAATAGTTAATTTACTATTAAAATCTTTGAACCAATTAGTGATTAATGGCTAATGCATGAAAATAATTCTTCTTGTTTCTATAAATAAGAAGTTGATAGTAGCAGAGATAGGGTGAAGTCATTCAGTCATGTCCGACTCTTTGCAACCCCACGGACTGTAACCTACTAGGCTTCTCTGTCCATGGGATTCTCCAGGCAAGAATACTGGAGTGGATTGCCATTTCCTTCTCCAGGGGATCTTCCTGACCCAGGGATCGAACCTGGGTCTCCCACATTGGAGGCAGATGCTTTAACCTCTGAGAGATAAAGCAAAATCAAGGTGGTTTTCATGTCAGGAAAATCAAGGCAATTAGATTAATTTTTATGTTTTGGAGTCCTCATAAAATAAAGCAGATAGTTTTACATCTTAGATTAATTAATGAGTATAATATTTGCCCTAACTTCTGAATGAAAGTGAAATGAGATGAGTCTCTTGCATATAAGTGATTGTTAAATAGGCGTTCATTGTTATTTAGAAATATTTTGTTTGAAATAAATGACAAGAAATACTTAGGAAAAATTAATTTAATATTAATATTTTAACATTCAGGAAAATGTTAAATGATTAGACTATTTAATGGGGTACTCTTTTTTAAAATTAATTCTTATTGCCATATAATTGCTTTACAAGTTGTATTAGTTTCTGTTATACATTAAAGTTAATCAGCTATATGTATACATATATCCTCTCATTTCCTGGATTTCCTTCACATTTAGGTGATTTCCCTGTGCTATACAGTAGGTTCTCTTCAGTTATCTGTTTTATAAATAGTATCAATAGTATTCATGTGTCAATCTTAGTCTCCCCATTTCATCCCCTCCCTTCCCCTTTGGTGTCTATAAGTTTTTACTCTATGTCCATGTCTCTATTGAATGGACTATTTTCTTCCACATTTTGTTTTTGTTTACTTGTTTGTTTTTGGTCATGTCTCTGTGGCTTTCAGGATCATAGTTTCCTGTCCAGGGATCAAATCCAGTACCAGCAGTAAGAGCACTGAGTCCTAACCACTGGACCTTCAGGAAATTCCTAATATGTTACTCTTTTAAAGTTACATCCCTATACTCCATACCAACTTGCTATGTCCCCACTTTATAAATTAGTCAGTATTAGATTTAGAGCCTAAAATCATAAAAGTTCTCAACTGTTTAAGTGGAATGAATAAGTTTCCATTCTTTCCCAGTAAATTTTAATGGTTGGAGCTTTGAAATAGTATTATTTTCATAAAGTAATGAGGTAAGTTTAAGATATAAATCATAGTTTATCCAGCAAAGTTCAGATCCACCTTAAACTTTAGAGTGCCAGTTTTGTTAGATTTAATCCTAAAGATAAAAAAGAATACGTAAAGACTCTGAATACTAAGCAATATATTTTAAAACATCTTATTAAATTTTTATCCCCATCCTATTGTCTGTCAGAAAATTCTCCATCATGAACTACACCATCTTTTAAAGTGTTTATATATTTGCTATTTCCCTTGCACTTCTCCAAGTTTCATCTTTATAAGGCCAACAACGAATGTCTCATTTCTGTTTAAAAATTGTGAAAATAAAGGTTGAAAGAGCAAGATCTGACTGTTTTTAAAAACTGAAGTCAGTAAGAATTCTAGTTATATTGAGCATATTTTACTGACTGATTAATGAAAAATCATTCACTAGTTAACTTGTCCATTGACTGAATAGAATTTTATTATTTTTATTAATAGAGGAAATAAACCAGTATTCTTAAAAATAAAAGTTAAACAAAGGCACTAAATGTGTCAGTTCAGTTCAGTTCAGTTCAGTTCAGTCTCTCAGTCCTGTCTGACTCTGTGACCCCATGAACTGCAGCATGCCAGGCCTCCCTGTCCATCATCAACTCCTGGAGTTCACCCAAACTCATGTCCATCAAGTCAGTGATGCCATCCAGCCATCTCATCCTTGGTCGTCCCCTTCTCCTGCCCCCAATCTCTCCCAGCATCAGGGTCTTTCCCAATGAGTCAACTCTTCACATGAGGCGGCCAAAGTACTGGAGTTTCAGCTTCAGCATCAGTCCAATGAACACCCAGGACTGATATCCTTTAGGATGGACTGGTTGGATCTCCTTGTAGTCCAAGAGACTCTCAAGAGTTTTCTTCAACATCACAGTTCAAAAGCATCAATTCTTCAGTGCTCAGCTTTCTTTGCAGTCCAACTCTCACATCCATACATGACCACTGGAAAAACCATAGCCTTGACTAGACGGACCTTTGTGGCAATAAATTTTCCTAATTTCCACTTTGAATGCACTAAGCCAAGGAAGGAGACTGATTGGATTTTAACACCATGGATTTTATCTAATTCTTATGATTTCCTGAATACTGTAAGCCAGACTCCAGAGGAAATTCAAGAAACTTCAACTTTCCACAGAAATCCAGGAAGATTAATTAAACTGAATTAGCCTTGTTCACACTTTGTACATAACCAGAAAATAAGAATGTTATCAATTGACATGATCCTATGAACTCTATTGGGAATAGACGGAGTTTTCACCTGAAGCGGGTTGGGGAGTGTGGGGGAGGGGAGGAAGTTGGGGGAGCTGGCAAGTATTGCTTGCAATGAAATGTTGAGTTCTAAAGCATGGATTTTTAGCCTTTTGGGGCCACAAAAAGACTAAATATTATGATTATGAACAACAAAAATAGTAATAATAACCTG
Source organism: Nanger dama (assembly GCA_917880005.1). NCBI lineage: Eukaryota > Metazoa > Chordata > Mammalia > Artiodactyla > Bovidae > Nanger > Nanger dama. Next base: position 59,738,561 of record CAKJTW010000004.1, on the reverse strand, counting down.
TTTTGGTATTGCATGTAAGCATTTAGTTGGACTATTTTTTTTTAAATTAAATTTATTTATTTTTTTAATTACAATACTGTATTTGTTTTGCCATACATTGACACGAATCAGCCATAGGTGAACACAATCGCCCAATGCCGAAGCCCCCTCCCACCTCCCACCCCACATCCTCTACCTGAATCATCCTGTGCATCAGCCCCATGCATCCTGCATCCTACACCAAACATAGATTTAAATCTTCAGTTAAGTTCAGTTCATTTGCTCAGTTGTGTCCGACTATTTGAGACACCATGAACTGCAGCACACCAGGCCTCCCTGTCCATCACCATCTCCTGCAGTTCACTCAAACTCACGTCTTACAACAACCTATATCTCTGATTACTATGTTTTAGAGGCAAAGTAAATTACTAATAGCCAGGGTGCAATAGGCGATAAAATTGTAGAGAAGATTCCAAATGTGTCTTTTCTTTTTTGACTCCTCTGGTTCCCCAAGCCATATTTGACAAGTTTTGTTACACAGTAAACATCAGCTTTCTCACTTATAAAAATACTACAGTGGCTACTTCATTAAAATTAATTTTTTTGTTGTTGAAAGTTATGTCATCCTATCTTGCTATCTTTTAGTTTGTCTTCTCATGCCATTAACATTATTAAAATTGTATTCAACACAGATTTGAGCCACAATCCTTGTGTTAAATCTTAGCTCAGCCACATAGCTAGTTAATGCCAAACATGTTATATATTCTGAGACTCTTGTCAACAAAACAGGGGCAGATGAAAGAACATGAACAAAAGGATAATTAACAGCATCTTAGTAACTCTCTGTACTCACCCTGCAGGTTGCTCACCCTGCAACCTTCCACTGCTAACATCTGTCACACCTGTGTCTAGCCCCATATCCAAAGAAATTGAGTATTAACTGGTATAAATCAGATGATTAGTTTTCTTTTATACATTAACTAGTGACTCATTTTTTCAAAGGCTATGTTATCATTTCTTTACTAAAACATAAAGGCTACAGGATAATCATTTAAATGGCAAGGATTTCAGATGGCAATCCAGGATGCTGCAAATTGTAAAAGTGAACTTGATAGAAAACACAGTATGTGATTGGTGACAATTTGACTCAAGTAAAGTTGAGTTTTGGATTGGAAACATCACTGGATAGATAGCAAGATGGCTGTGTAAGAACTGATCTTCAGGGAAAGACTGAAAAGGAAAGACTTTTTTCAGAGCTTTCTGTTCCTAGAGAGTCTAGGAACGGTAAATGCCTGGGCTTCACTTAAGGAACTGAACAAAGAGGCAAGGGAAGACAATCATAATTTACCCATCTTTTTAAGGAAAAAAAATAAGTTTTTCATTCTTTGCAAGTTAGTTGATATGATATGGTTGAAAGAGCAAGTTCTTGAAGTTCACAGAGAATGTGCTTAAAACCATGCTCCACTATGGTATGACCTTGGTAAACATTCTCTTCCTTCGTAAGTGTCCTAATTTAGGAAGACAGTCCTTGATGTGTGTGGGAAAGGGAAGGAAGAGGGAATGACGTCAGCAGTAGTGCAGAATAGAAAGTCAATATTCAAATTTTTGAAAATTTTACTAAAATATGTCCTAGTATATACTTTTAAAATTTATTTTATTTTATTCATTTTATTTTGAGTTAACTAGGTTTTGTAAGTCTGAATATGCATTTTCTTCACCAGAAGTTGAAAAAATTATAAAATAAATATTTACCCCTTCCTCTGTCTCTTCTGAGCCTCTCAAAAGGCACACGTTGGTTCTTTTAATGGTATCACATAAATGCCCATGATTTCTTTACTCTTCTTTTCTGGATGCATGCTCTCCTCTTCACACTGAGGAGGAGTCTGACAAGTTGTACTGGCCTTTGTATTCTGTACCACAGGTCCTATGGAGCAGTGGCATTCTGCCCAGATGTATTTTATTCTCAGTAACTCCCTAAGCCTCTAGTATTCCATATGAGGACTCCTAACAAAATGGAAGTAGTATTTTTTTTTTCTTTTTAGCTATTAAGGACATTCAGTGTGAATATAATGACCAACCCTATACAATGCCTGAGACATGTTAACTAATCATAGTTTTTGGACTGTCTCAACTATCTTTTCTTTATTTACATGTTCTACAAAGGGGGACTAAACATCAGGTTTTTTTTTTTTTTTTTACTTTGTATAAATTTATTTGTTTAATTGAAGTATAGTTGACTTATTATGATAGTTTCAGTTTAAAGCATAGTAATGCTTTTTGAAATTCTTTGACAGATTATATTCTAATACAGGTTATCAAAAAATAAGTTATTGAGTATAATTCCTGTGCTATTGATATACAGTAAATCTTTGTTACTTAGCTAACTTATGTATAATAGTTCCTATCTATTAATCTCATACTCTTAATTTATCTCTCCCATGCCACCCTTTCAGTAGCCATAAGTTTGTTTTCTATATTTGTATGTTTCTTTTTATTAAATATACATATAAATGATATTGCAGAGCCTTTGTTTTCATCTGACTGACATTTCACCAAGCATAATATTCTATAGGTTCATCCATATTGCCACAAATGGCAGCATTTTATTCTTTTTTATGACTAATATTCCACTCAACCATAAAAATAATAAATATACAATATTCCATATATGCATATGTATATATATACATATATATACACACACACTAATATTCTTCAGTCAATAATCTGTTGATGGGTACTTGGGTTGCTTCCCATGTGTTGGCTATTATAAATAGTGCTGTTATGAACATTGGGGTGCATATATCTTTTCAAATCAGAGTTTTGGTTTTTTTCTGGATTTTTAGCTAGAGTAGAATTGTTGGACCATGTAGTAGTTCAGTTTTTAATTTTTTGAAGAAGCTCCATACTGTTTTCCTTAGTGGCTGTACCAATTTGTTTTCTTACCAATAGTGTAAGAGGGTTCCTTTTCTTCAAGTCCTCTTTAGGATTTATTATTATTTGTAGACTTTTTGATGATAACCAGTATGATCAATGTGAAATGACATTTCATTTACATTTTGGTTTGTATTTCTCTAATAATTAGTGAGGCATTTTTTAAAATGTGGGTTAATGGCAAACCATTCAATATCAGAGTTATCCAAATCTATGCCCCAACCAGTAATGCTGAAGAAACTGAACTTGAATGGTTTTATGAAGACCTACAAGATCTTTTAGAAATAACACCCCCAAAAGATGTCCTTGTCATTATAGGGGGCTGGAATGCTAAAGTACGAAGTCAAGAAACACCTAGAGCAACAGGTAAATTTGGCCTTGGAATGCAGAATGAAGCAGGGCAAAGAGTAATAGAGTTTTGCCAAGGAAATTCACTGGTCATAGCAAACACCCTCTTCCAACAACACAAGAGAAGACTCTACACATGGACATCACCAGATGGTCAACACCAAAATCAGATTGATTATATTCTATGCAGTCAAAGATGGAGAAGCTCTATACAGTCAACAAAAACAAGACCAGGAGCTGACTGGCTCAGATCATGAACCCTTTATTACCAAATTCAGATGTAAATTGAAGAAAGGAGGGAAAACCTCTAGACCATTCAGGTATGACCTAAATCAAATCCCTTATGATTATGCAGTGGAAGTGAGAAATAGATTTAAGGGCCTAGATCTGACAGACAGAGTGGCTGATGAACTATGGAATGAGGTTCGTGACATTATACAGGATACAGGAATCAAGACCATCCCCATGGAAAAGAAATGCAAAAAACCAAATGGCTGTCTGGGGAGGCCTTACAAATAGCTGTGAAAAGAAGAGAGGTGAAAAGTAAAGGAGAAAAGGAAAGATATAAGCATCTGAATGCAGAGTTCCAAAGAATAGCAAGAAGAGATAAGAAAGTCTTCTTCAGCAATCAATGCAAAGAAATAGAGGAAAACAACAGAATGGGAAAGACTAGAGATCTCTTCAAGAAAATTAGAGATACTAAGGGAATATTTCATGCAAAGATGGGCTCAATAAAGGACAGAAATGGTATGGACCTAACAGAAGCAGAAGATATTAAGAAGAGGGGGCAAGAATACACAGAAGAACTGTACAGAAAAGATCTACACGACCAAGATAATAATAATGATGTGATCATTAATCTAGAGCCAGACATCTTGGAATGTGAAGTCAAGTGGGCCCTAGAAAGTATCACTACGAACAAAGCTAGTGGAGGTGATGGAATTCCAGTTGAGCTGTTTCAAATCCTGAAAGATGATGCTGTGAAAGTGCTGCACTCAATATGCCAGCAAATTTGGAAAACTCAGCAGTAGCCAGAGGACCGAAAAGGTCAGTTTTCATTCCAATTCCAAAGAAAGGCAATGCCAAAGAAAGCTCAAACTACCACACAATTGCACTCATCTCACATGCTAGTAAAGTAATGTTCAAAATTCTCCAAGCCAGGCTTCAGCAATACGTGAACCATGAACTCCTGATGCTCAAGCTTGTTTTAGGAAAGGCAGAGGAACCAGAGATCAAATTGCCAACATCTGCTGGATCATGGACAAATCAAGAGAGTTCCAGAAAAACATCTATTTCTGCTTTATTGACTATGCCAAAGCCTTTGACGGTGTGGATCACAAGAAACTGTGAAAAATTCTGAAAGAGATGGGAATACCAGACCACCTAACCTGCCTCTTGAGAAATCTGTATGCAGGTCAGAAACAGCAGTTAGAACTGGACATGGAACAACAGACTGCTTCCAAATAGGAAAAGGAGTACATCAAGGCTGTATATTGTCACCTTGCTTATTTAACTTCTATGGAGAGTACCTCATGAGGAACGCTGGACTGGAAGAAACACAACCTGGAATCAAGATTGCCGGGAGAAATGTCAATAGCCTCAGGTATGCAGATGAAACGACCCTTATTGCAGAAAGTGAAGAGGAGCTAAAAGCCTCTTGATGAAAGTGAAAGAGGAGAGTGAAAAAATTGGCTTAAAGCTCAACATTCAGAAAACTAAGATCATGGCATCCGGTCCCATCAGTTCATGCGAAATAGATGAGGAAACAGTGGAAACAGTGTTAGACTATTTTTGGGGTCTCCAAAATCACTGCAGATGGTGACTGCAGCCATGAAATTAGAAGGCACTTACTCTTTGGAAGAAAAGTTATGACCAACCTAGATAGTATATTCAAAAGCAGAGACATTATTTTTCTGACTAAGGTTCGTCCAGTCAAGGCTATGGTTTTTCCTGTGGTCATGTATGGATTTGAGAGTTGTACTGTGAAGAAGACTGAGCGCCAAAGAACTGATGGGTTTGAACTGTGGTGTTGGAGTAGACTCTTGAGAGTCCCTTGGACTGCAAGGAGATCCAACCAGTCCATTCTGAAGGAGATCAACCCTGGGCTTTCTTTGGAAGGAATCATCCTAAAGCTGAAACTCCGGTACTTTGGCCACCTCATGAGAAGAGTTGACTCATTGGAAAAGACTCTGATGCTGGGAAGGATTGGGGGCAGGAGGAGAAGGGTACGACCGAGGATGAGATAGCTGGATGGCATCACGGACTTGATGGATGTGTCTGAGTGAACTCCGAGAGATGGTAATGAACAGGGAGGCCTGGCGTGCTGTGATTCATGGGGTCACAAAGCGTCGGACACGACTGAGCAACTGAACTGAACTTAACTAACCACCTATGTGTCTTTCTTTGAAAAATTTCTATTTTAGATAGGCTCATTTTTGACTAATTTTTTAAGATTGAGTTTTATGAATTGTTTGTATATTTTGGACCTTAATCCTTTGTCAGTTGCATCATTTTCAAATATTTTCTTTCCTTTCATAGGCTGTTTTTGTTTTGTTGATGGGTTTCTTTATATTTGAACCAAATGTAACAATTTCTAGTACTCAAAGAAAAAGATCTCTTAGCTGAAATTTGTGAAGATTCTCATTTATTAAAATCAACATTCTTAGATACAAACTAATTTTGTCCATGATTTTGGAAGGGAAGAGAATCAATTTTGCAAATTCATTCCCTGTGCTGACTTGTTGGTTTGATTGCTTTACAAATAATATATGAAATAGTTCTTTTAACAAGGAGATGTGGTAAATATTCAAGTTTTTGTTTTTCTTTTGAACACTCAGAAAAATTTTGATAATTACTTAATTTCCATTTAAAATTTTTATACTATGTATTTTAATATAGCATCTTTTTTTTTAAATCAACATGCCACTAAAATGTTACATCAATATTGGGAAAATCATTTGAAATCAATTTCTTATTCATAGTACCTGCTGCTTTTTTGATCCTCTTCTCATTCTCAAGTTCATTCAGTCAACTTTACTTGAGCATTTTCCTCTATCTCACAATCTCATTCCCTTTTTATCAGTTTTACTATCAGTAAGCTATTTCAGACTCTTGTCATCTTTTCCCCACACTTATCTTGTAGGCCTCAGTACTCTACCTCATTCTGTCTAGTGCATCTTCTGTACTTTGCCTAGTGTATCTTATATATATCAGGAATAAAACTGATGAATGATCCTCTTCCTTTTGGATTAAATACTCCTATCTTTAGAAATCACCTCTTCTGAATTTGATTATAAACTGTTTGAGGAGGATTTTTTTTTTTTTAATTGAGAATGTGGTATTGAAGGTTGTATTTGAGATTTGAAACAGATAAAATGAATTTGCACCGAATTCAACTACTTAACCTCATACTAAATGTGTGATCTCGAACAAATTGCAAAATTATATGGTCCTCACCCACCCCACCTCCACTATAAATAGAGGCAATGATAGGATTTACCTATCTGGAGTTGAACTAAGCTATTCAACTATATTGTTGACTTGGCATCCATGTTGTTTGGCCAAGTGGCCTGCTGGGGTCTTATAATGACATATCCCCTTACATAAGTGTATTTTTCTAGGTAGAAGCCCATAGAAATACACATAAATGTAAGTTACTGATATGACTTCCCTGCAGCTTTTTGTGATAACAGTTTTCCCCCACCTTCCAGGACCTTCCTCTTATATGCCACAGATGGATCCCCATCAGTTCAGTTCAGTTCAGTCACTCAGTCGTGTCTTACTCTCTGCAACCCCGTGGACTGCAGCATGCCAGGCTCCCATTTCCGTAATCAACTCCTGGAGCTTATTCAGACTCATGTTCATTGAGTCAGTGATGTCATCCAACCAACTCTTCCTCTGTTATTCCCTTCTCCTCCTGCTGTCAATATTCCCCAACATCAGGGTTTTTCCAATGAGTCAGTTCTTCTCATCAGGTGGACAAAATATTGGAGTTTCAGCTTCAACATCAGTCCTCCTAATGAACATTCAGGACTGATTTCCTTTAGGGTGGACTGGTTGGAACTCCTCATAGTCCAAGAGACTCTCAAGTCTTCTCCAACACCACAGTTCAAAAGCATCAATTCTTTATAATGCAATTCTCACATCCATATATGACAGCTGAAAAAGCCATAGCCTTGACTATACAGACCTTTATTGGCAAAGAAATGACTGCTTTTCAATATGCTGTCTAGGTTGGTCATAATGTTTCTTCAAAGGAGTAAGCGTCTTTATTTTATGGCTGCAGTCATAATCTACAGTGATTTTGGAGCCCCTAAAATATAAAGTGTCTGCCACTGTTTCCACTGTTTCTCCATTTATTTGCAGTGAAGTGATGGGACCTGATGCCTTAGTTTTCTTAATTTTGAGCTGTAAGCCAACTTTTTCATTCTCCTCTTTCACTTTCATCAAGAGGCTTTTTAGTTCCTCTTCACTTTCTGCCATAAGGGTGGTGTCATATGTATATCTGAGGTTATTGATATTTCTCCAGGCAATCTTGATTCCAGCTTGTGCTTCTTCCAGTCCAGCATTTCTCAGGATATGCTCTGCATATAAGTTAAATAAGCATGATGACAATATACAGCCTCGGCACACTCTTTTTCCTATTTGGAAGCAGTCTGTTGTTCCATGTCCAGTTCTAACTGTTGCTTCCTGACCTGCATACAGATTTCTCAAGAGGCAGGTCAGGTGATGGTATTTCCATCTCTTTCAGAATTTTCCACAGTTTCTTGTGATCCACACAGTCAAAGCCTTTGGCATAGTCAGTAAAGCAGAAATAGATGTTTTTCTGGAACTCGCTTGCTTTTTCAGTGATGCAACAGATGTTGGCAATTTGATCTCTGGTTCCTCTGCCTTTTCTAAATCTACCTTGAAAATCTGGAAATTCAATGTTCACATACTGTTGAAGCCTGGATTGAAGAATTTTGAGCATTACTTTGCTAGAGTGTGAATTGAGTGCAATTGTGTGGTAGTCTGAGCATTCATTGGCATTGCTTTTCTTAGAGATTGGAATGAAAACTAACTTTTTCCATTCCTGTGATCACTGCTGAGTTTTCCAAATTTGCTGGCATATTGAATGAAACACTTTCACAGCATCATCTTTCAGGATTTGAAATAGCTCAATTGGAATTCCATCACCTCCACTAGCTTTGTTTATAGTGATGCTTCTTAAGGCCCACTTGACTTCACATTCCAGGATGTCTGTCTCTCAGTGAGTGATCACACCATCGTGATTATCTGGGTCATGAAGATTTTTTTATACAGTTCTTCCATGTATTCTTGCCACTTCTTCTTAATATCTTCTGCTCTGTTAGGTCCATACTATTTCTGTCCTTTGTTTAGCCCATCTTTTCATGATGTTCCCTTGGTATCTCTAATTTTCTTGAAGAGATTTCTAGTCTTTCCCATTCTATTGTTTTTCTATTTCTTTGCACTGATCACTGAGGAAGGCGTTCTTATCTCTCCTTGCTATTCTCTGGAACTCTGCATTCAAATGGGTATATCTTTCCTTTACTCCTTTGCTTTGGTCTTCTCTTCTTTTCTCAGCTATTCGTAAGGTCTCCTCGGACAGCTTTTTTTTTTTTTTTTTGGCATTTATTTTTCTTGGAGATGGTCTTGCAATGTCATGAACCTCTGTCCATAATTCATCAGAGACTCTATCAAATTTAGTCCCTTAAATCTATTTCTCACTTCCACTGTATAATAATAAGGAATTTGATTTAGGTCATACCTGAATGATCTAGTGCTTTTCCCTACTTTCTTCAATTTAAGTCTGAATTTGGGAGTAAGGAGTTCAGTACTGAGTCACAGTCAGTTCCTAGTCTTGTTTTTGCTGACTTATAGAGATTCTCCATCTTTGGCTGCAAAGAATATGATCACTATAATTTCAGTGTTGGCCCTCTGGTGATGTCTATGTGTAGAGTCTTCTCTTGTGTTGCTGCAAGAGGGTGTTTGCTATGACCAGTGCATTCTTTTGGCAGAACTCTATAAGTCTTTGTGCAGCTTCATTCTGTACTCTAAGGCCAATTTTTTCCTATTACTCCAGGTGTTTCTTGACTTCCTACTTTTGTATTCCAGTTCCCTATAATGATAAAGACATCTTTTTGGATGTGAATTCTAGAAGTTCTTGTAAGTCTTCATAGAACCATTCAACTTCAGCTGTTTCATTATTACTGGTCAGGGCATAGACTTGGACTATTTGATACTGAATGGTTTGCCTTGGAAACAAAGAGAAATCATTCTGTTGTTTTTAAGACTGCATCCAAGTCCTACATTTTGGGCAATTTTTTTTTACTATAATGGCTACTCCATTTCTTCTAAGGGATTCTTATAAATTCTTCTAAGGATCCCCATGGAGTTTATCAAAACTTATTTTTTGTCCGTTTGTTTGAATTGACCAATCAGACCTGAGACTGAGAATTCCATAGCATTCCACCCATAAGGCCTAATATAGATACATGCCTTGGGTCCAGCCACTCTTTCTGGCTGCACCCTTACCTATGTGGCCCCTCAAGGCATGACATACACTTTCTCCAGAATCAGTGAGTAGTAAACTACTTTATTCCCTTGTGGCCTTTTGTTGAACCAAGGCCCATCATCCAATACCCTAGCACTCTACTTAACTTTGTTGTTGTTGTTCAGTCACACAGTTGTGTCTGACTCTGCAATCTCATGGACTGAAGCACATCAGACTTCCTTGTTCTTCACAATCTCTTGGAATTGGCTCAAACTCATGTCCACTGAACAGGTGATAACAACCAACCATCTCATTTTCTATTGTCTTCTTCTCTTCCTATCTTTAACCTTTCCCAGCATCAGGGTCTTTTCCAATGAGTCAGTTATTTGCAACAGATGGCCAAAGTATTGGAGCTCCAGCATCAGCACCAGTCCTTCCAAAGAATATTCAGTGTTGATTTCTTTTAGGCTTGACTGGTTGGACCTCTCTGCTGTCCATGGGACTCTCAAGAGTCTTCTCCAGCACCACAATCTGAAAGCAACTATTCTTTGGCACTCAGCTTTCTTTATGGTCCAACTCTCACATGCCTACAACTATTGGAAAAGCCTAGTTTTGACCAGACTGACTTTTGTTGGCAAAGTGATGTCTCTGCTTTTTAATATACTGTCTAGATTTGTCATAGCTTTCTTTCAAGAATCAGAAGTCTTTTAATTTCATGGCTGCAATCCCCATTTGCAGTGATTTTGGAGCCCAAGAAAATAAAGTTATTCACTGTTTTTATTTTTCCCCATCTATTTGCCATGAAGTGATGTGGACTGGGTGACATGATCTTAGTTTTTGGAATTTTGATTTTTAAGCCAGCTTTTTCACTTAACTTACGTGATAATTTAACATAAATCACAAGATGACTTAATAAAAGTTTTGCAACAATTAAGATGATTCACATATGACCTTAGTAGAGTGTGTGAAACATCTTAAAATTTAAATATGTATTAGCTATTGTACTGTAATTCTGGCTATAAGAAGAGTGGATGATAATATGGTAATAAGTGGCTCAGCTTTGGAATATAATACATATTTAAAATAATAAATATAATATCCCTTCTAATTAAAAAAATAATAATCGTGTCTACACAAAAGTACCTGTGTACCACTCATGTAAGTGTCTTGTGATCTTACAGAAGTTGTGCCCATTTACCTTCTGTTTTCCAAAGTGAAAGTGAAAGTTAAGTTGCTCAGTTGTGTCCGACTCTTTGCAACCCCGTGGACGTAGCCTACCAGGCTTCTATGTCCGTGGGATTCTCCAGGCAAGAATACTGGAGTGGATTACCATTTCCTTCTCCAGGGGATCTTCCCGACCCAGAGGATCTTTCCAACCCAGGGATCGAACCCAGGTCTCCAGCATTGGAGGCAGACACTTTAACCTCTGACCCACCAGGGAAGCCCCTGTTTTCCAAGGTAAACCTTTAATCTATGGAAACAAACTCAAGAGCCTCTCTCAGAGTTAGCAGGGCAAGAATTTGAATGTTTGAGTATTACACTGCTATTTACTCTCCAAGAGTATTATTTACAAAGTGCATAATTTACAAATAATTATCTAATAATTTATTAAATATTTGTTTACTAAACTTAAGGATATTACATTTTTTTTAATTTTTCTCCAGGAAAAAGGAAAAAAAGAAAAGACAAAGACAAGAAGATTAAGAATTGAAGAATACTGTTGTGTATAGTTGAAAATATACAGCAATAGGAGAGAGGTACATAAATCACCAAGACTGCATGTTGATTTCTGTTAAATCTCAAAAATATAATTATTAGGCACTTTAAAAATTATGTCATTCTCGTTGTGTGATTGTTTTTGTTCCTGTTCCATGGCTATTATCTCTCTGCTCTTTTGAAAGTAAATCAAACTTTGACATCTGACTTTGTAATCATATTCCCTAGAACTTATTAGATTCAGTTTTTGCCTGTCCTAAAAATGGTATATATTTTTTAAAGTGATGCCTCCTGTCTACTGAAGATCAAATGCAGCAAAATTCTCTGAGCTTTGAAAATGTGGGTGTAATAGACAGATTGAAGGACAGAAATCAAAGAGGAGATGGATGAAATTGAACTATTTTTTTAATGACAAGGGTTAATCTTTCTGTAGTTGCAAATACGCAGGAAAGTTTTCCTTGATTTCCAAGGTCATTAAGCAATAGAATAAAGTAAGAGGAACCCTATCTGCCATCTCTAGGTGAAGAATTTCCATGAGACTGGCAGTTCAATTACATATCAAGTGCATAACTTTAGGAGAACCTCTCTTTTCTGTCTTGGAAGTATGACTATTTGGCTTGACAACTTTTTTTTTAAAGGAATTCTATTTCTAGGATTACATTTTAGGAGGTGATTTACTGCAAGGATCCCAGGAGTTACTAAAAACCTTTTAGATACCATATTCTTATTGTGGATGAGAAAAGAAAACATGTAATAAGCAGAAGAAGGCTGATCAATAAGCATGAAGAGATTGAGCCTGTTTCTCCCACTCCTTTTCCAATCTTATAAATTGGTTTTATGGCTTGTGCGTGTTGTTTTTTCAAAGTATTTATAATTCCTCTGTATGAGCAGAAATGTGTGAAGGATGTTCTTGAGAGGTTGTGAATTATTTATGTAAAGAACAAAGTGTTAAATGAGTCCCTTCTATGCCCAACTCCTGCCTCCTGGATATAAGTCTTCATGGGGTAAGACATGACTCGCAGTGAGAGGAGAGGAGAGGGCTGTGGAGACGTGGGTCACTAGTGTGTTTTGAGAGGAAGATGTGTTAGGTAGTGTGTTAGTCACTCAGTCATGTCCTACTATTTGGAACTGCTTGGACTATGGACTACCAGGGTCCTCTGTCCATGGAATTCTTCAGTCAAGAATACTGGAGGGGGTGGCCATGCCCTTCTCCAGGGGATCTTCCCTACTCAGAGACTGAACCTGGGTCCCCTGATTTGAAGGAAGATTCTTTACTGTCTGAGCCACCAGGTAAGCCCATGTTAGGTGATGCTGAGGTCAAAGTAAAATAGACAATGGAAGGGAAAGGGAAACAGATGTGGGCTTCATAGCTTAGGAGCAAAGCCAGATGTGTGTTGGAAACCCAAAAAGATGAAATGCAAGGACTGTATGTAAGATTGGGGTCTAAACTATGATCTTTCTGCCATATGATGGCTTTAGTCGTAAAGCAGTTGCATGGATACAAACAATAATTTTACTGATATAAAATTATTCTGTACCAAATTATAAAATATCTCTTCACCTGTGTAAAAGCATTGTCTGAGAGGTATCCTACTTCCCAGAAGATCCTCATGTAAAATGAAAATAGCTTATCCAATCATTTTTATTCATTTCATTTTATGAGATCAAAACACTGAGCAGAACTTCCTTGGTGGTGCAGTGGATAAGAATCCACCTGCCAATGCAGAGGGTACAGGTTCAGTCTCTGGTCTGAAGATTCCACATGCCATGGGGCAACTAAGCCTGTGCACCACAAATACTGAGGCCCATGTGATCTAGAGGGAGCAAGCCACAATTTTGAGCCTGCACACTGCATCTACTGAAACCCTAGAATCTGTGCTATCCAAATGAGAAGATGGTGCACCACAGCGAAGAACAGGCTCCACTCTTCATAACTAAGAAGGCCTAGACAAAGGAACGAAGACTTAGAGGACTCAAAAATAAATAAATAAAGGAAATAAATAAACTTTCCCACAGTTCTAGAAACAGAAAACAAATGATTTCCTGGAAAAAGAAAATGTAACTATACATTAAAACACACACAGACAGAAACTATTATTATAGAAATACCACCAGACTTGGGGTCAAAAAGTGTTCTATCAAGTACTAGCTATTTGACATTAGGCAAATTAATTAACCTCTATTAATTTATATAATGACAAGCATCATAAAGTCTTTTCTCACAGTTCAGTTCACTTCAGTTGCTTAGTCGTGTCTGACTCTTTGTGAATTGCTATTCAATGTATTAGGTGAAACTTTAAATAAAAGCAGGGTTTCCTTGTGGCTCAGCCGGAAAAGAATATGCCTGCAATGTGGGAGACTGGTGTTTGATCCCTGGGTTGGGAAGATCCCCTGCAGAAGGGAATAGCTACCCACTCCATTATTCTGGTCTTATGAGTTCTATAGGGTCACAAAATGCCAGGGTCCAGCCCCCGCAGGATTCAGGGGGACCTGAAGAAAAAGGTGTTGCCGGATGATTTAGAAAGAGATAAGGAAAGAATATTGTAGATAAGAAAATAGAGGCAAGAAAGAGGCTGATATTCTTTGGTTTACATAGAAAGCTAATAAAGTCTTAGAAGCCCAGGCAGAAAAGTGAACGCAGAGAGCCCCTGTGTCCCAAGGGATCAGCCTGAAAAGGAAAGTAAGAGAAAAAAAGAGAAAGAGAGAGAGAGAGAGAGAGAAAGAGAAAAGAAAACATGGGGTGACCAAGCTATTTCGAGCAAGGCCCAATAGCTTTATTTTTAAAGGTACTTTTATACCTTGTCTTATACATAGAGGGAAATGAAAGATGCAAAGTCATACAGAGTCAGCCCAAACATTACATCTGGTTTGTCTTTATCAAAACCAGGATTTTTTCTGCAACCCTTTCCCATAAACAATATTGTGTACATTATCTTCTGGCCTTGGAGGCCTGTGAACATTTCCTGACCCTCTTCTGATAAAGGCTGTTCAACCAGAAAACATTTTTCCTTAAAATGTTTTTTCTTATATTTTTAATCTATGTCAGCCTCAGAAAGTATTAAACAAGTTACATTTCTCATGGAGCAAAGGTACAGTCAGTTACAAAAAAGAATCAATTGGCTCAAATGTCTGATGTAGTTAATTTCAAGGCTACACTTGTTTTTCTTACTTCTCAACTATGTTAACTAATGCACTCCCAGGTGAACAGTGGATAAGAGATATGGGAACTTAGCAACAAGCATTGGCCCAATAATGAAATCTTTATACCAGCACTACTCTAATAACTTTTAACTCTTTAAAAGGCTTTATGTTTTAGGGCTTTCCGTGCCTCTCATAGTTGGGAGGCTGTAAATAATCATATGCATAGCTGCAAGAGTCTTGATAGACCTGCCAAGCAAGTTAGAATGCTAACAGAGGGGATTTGATTTGAAATATTCCTCTCATGTCCAGGAAACTTATTAGCTATAGCCTTAAGTTGATTTTTTTCTAGAGAAAAGTGGCCCATACGGGGATAGTCCTCTGTTAATGTCAGAGGAGTTGGTGAAAGTCATGAAATAGTAAAACAAATAGATTCTGGTTTTGAGGTAGATGCTCAAGAAAGCCTAGGGAGGCCGTTGAGTCCTGAAGCCTTGCTTAACAGTTCTCTTCCACATGACCTTGTCATGGGTGGGATCTCCTGTGGTGGCAACAAAGAGTCAAACACAAATGAGCAACTTTCACTTGAATAAAAGCAGCTATTGAAATGGAGCAGGACGACTGTCCTTGCCCACCCCACCGCACCCCACCCCCAACATGTCTTCTGCCTGTCTTTTGCCTGTGGAAAACTTTAGTCAAAAAATGAGTTCAATCAGACAAGTGAGAAATTCTGAAACAAAAGAAAACAGTCTAAGGAGATGAAATAATAATGATGTAGTCAGTAAGCATAGTCAAGGACCTTTAGTTCTTTCTCAAGGGCTATAGATAATATTCTGAGACATATCCTGTGAGCTGTCTTATAAATACCAAAACATCATTTGAAGAAGTTAACTACATGATGACAAGACTTTAACCAGGACTTGACCTGCCACGATTCTGCAAAGAAATGGGAACAAGTGTACTCCAGAACTGAAGATTAACTATACCTAAAACAACCAAGATGATGCTAGTCAGACCACTAATGAACAATTTGAAGACGACTGTTAGAGATGACTCTCAACATTTCTACATGTAACCTCCCCCTACAACTCTGTCTATAAAAGCTCTTACCCCCTGTTTGTCAGGGGTGGGGTAGTCTGCTTTTGGACAGATGTCTGCCACCCTCCCCCTCCAGTTGCTAGCATCTGAAATAAAGCAAACTTCCCTTTCCAACAACCTGGCCTGTTTACTGGCTTTTGAGTAGCAAGCAGTCTGACCCCCATGCATACCTTTTGGTAACACTATGATTATACAGGACAAGACAACGGTTGGGTAAAAAGAGGGTATATTACTGTAGCCAGGAGCGAGAGAATACAAGATGGCCAGATAGAGACAAAAGATGTGCCAAGAAAATGCACCAAATGTGTCCTTTAAAACAAGCAAGAACCTAATGGGGCTCCTGGGTATGAAACCTAATTTATATCCTTTATTTTTGTTTATAAGAAATAAGTTTCACTGAGCCTCCTTGAAGATGGGAGAAGAGGACAACAGAGGATGAAATAGTTGGATGGCATCACCAATGTGATGGACATGAGTTTGAGTAGGCTCTGGGAACTGGTGATGGACAGCGAAGCCTGGCATGCTGCAGTCCCTAGGGTCGCAAAGAGTCAGACACAACTGAGTGACTTAAATGGACTGGAGTCTCATTGACATTCCCTGAGTTCCAAAGGGCAGGTTCAAATAGTTGCTAACTAGAGAAAGGAGAGGATGCAGAGACAGGGGAAAAGCAGATTAGAATAGAGTAGCTGTCAGGCAGGATCCTATCCCAAAGGATACACATAATATATCTTTGAACTCTTCTGCAGAACTAAAATCCCCAACAAATGGAATTGTAATTACTTGATGAAGCATTCTTCATTCCAGAGAAGATCACAATTTGATAAACTCTAGGAAAATAGATTCCAAAACACTCATAGGCAAGTCAGGCTCACTCTCTTATGAGATCACATGGCTTGACAGTGGCATGTGGCAGGATCAGAGATGCTGGCAGCACAGTCCTGAGAGGTGCAATGTATTGGCTTAGGCCCTCTTGGAGGAGGTCACCATTAGCTTTATCACAGAGCCTATAGCCTTACCACAGAGACTGCAGACTCCAGGACTGAGCCACCTCAAGGCAAACTATTGGGAGAGGGCACAGCTTCATCCATCAGCAGAAAATTAGACTAAAGATTTACTGAGCATGGTCCTGCCCACCGGAGCAAGTTTTCCTCACAGCCAGTCACCCCCATCAAGAAGCTTGCACAAACTTCTTATCCTTATCCATCAGAGGCCAGGCAGAATGAAAACCACAATCACAGAAAACTAACCAAAATGATCACAGCCTTGTATAACTCAATGAAACTATAAGCCATGCCATGCAGGGCCACCCAAGACTGATGGGTCACCACGGAGAGTTCTGACAAAACGTGGTCCACTGGAGAAAGGAATGGCAAATCACTTCAACATTCATGCTCTGAGAACCCCATGAATAGTATGAAAAAGCAAAAATTAGTAGGTGTCCAATTTGCTACTGGGAAAGAGCAGAGGAATGGTACCATAAGGAATCAAGAGGCTGAGCCATGCAAAGATGGGTGCAATGAAGGACGGAAATGGTAAAGACCTTACAGAAGCAGAACAGATTAAGAAGAGATGGTAAGAATACACAGAATAATCATACAAAAGATCTTAATGACTCAAAGAGCCACAATGGTGTGGTCACTTTCCTACAGCTAAACATTGTGCAGTGTGAAGTCAAGTGGGCCTTAGGAAGAGTTACTATGAACAAAGCTAGTGGAGGTGATGGAATTCGAGCTGAGCTATTTCAAATCCTAAAAGATAATGCTGTCAAAGTGTTGCACTGAATGTGCCAGAAAATTTGGAAAACTCATCAGTGGCCACAGGACTGGAAAAAGTCAGCTTTTATTCCAACTC
Organism: Nanger dama; assembly: GCA_917880005.1. Taxonomy (NCBI): domain Eukaryota; kingdom Metazoa; phylum Chordata; class Mammalia; order Artiodactyla; family Bovidae; genus Nanger; species Nanger dama. The sequence continues at coordinate 59,721,007 of CAKJTW010000004.1, read as the reverse complement.
CAAAGAAGGGCATTGCATTCCATTGCCAAAGAATGTTTAAATTACCACACAATTGGGCTCATTTCATGTGCTATCAAGATAATGCTCAAAATCCTTTAAGGTAGGCTTCAGCAGTACATGAACCAAGAAATTCCAGATGTACAAGGTGGATTTAAAAAAGGCAGAGGAGCCAGAGATCAGATTGACAACATCACTGAATCATAGAAAAGCAAGAGAAATCCAGAAAAACATCTATTTTGCTTCACTGACTATGCTAAAGCCTTTGACTATATGGATCACAACAAACTGGAAAATTCTGAAACAGATGGGAATATTAGGTCACCTTACTTGCCTCCTGAGAAACCTGTATGCAGGTCAAGAAACAACAGTTAGAACCAGATATGGAGCAATGGATTGATTCAAAATTGGGAAAGGAGTATGCCAGGGACTGTAATATTGTCACCCTGTTTATTTACTTATATACAGAGTACATCATGAGAAATGCTGGGCTGAATAAATCACATGCTGAAATCAAGATTACCAGGATAAATATCAGTAACTGTAAGACCTTACGGCCTTTTCTCGGGAACCGTCGCCCCAAAGACCACAGTGACTCGGACTCGATGCAATCAGCAGGAGGATTTATTGGGGCCGGCAAGCCGGGGTTCAATCTTCTGTTTCCAGAAGTGAACCCCCAACACTCACCGAGGGGGATTTTTATACAGAGAGATCAAAGACAACTGGGAATGAGATCAAAATGTAGGGAACAATGTGATAAGGGGGTCTGAGGATGAAGTGGAGACATTTGATTGATGGGGACGGTTTACAGATGATAGTAGAGACAGTTAATTGACCACCTGGCCCGGCGGTGCCTAGTACAGGGAAAGGCATTTTTGAGGAGAAGCCTGTTACACAGTGGAAACTAAGTCATTAGTTAAGAACAGATCAGTCAGGAGGCTCTGAGTCTTTGAGATAAGGGGGAAAGCTATCTTCTATGCAGCACATTCTGCCTTTCAGGTTTTAACTTTTAACCCAGAAGTTTCCAGTGTCCTTCTCAGAAAGCACTAAATGAAATTACATTCTAACAGAAAGACGAATACAATGATTTATAACAAAGAGAAATTCTTTAACCCAAAGAGCCTTGTTTTTCTAACATCAAACTACTATATATTTTTAAAACCTAAAAATTCTAAGAGTTCTTCATAACTACAGATACACAGATGATCCCACCTTAATTGCAGAAATTGAAGAGGAATTAAAGAGCCTCTTGTTGAAGATGAAAATTGAGAGTCAAAAAGCTGGGTTAAAACTCAAGAGTCAGAAAACTAAGATCATGGCACCTGGTCTCATCACTTCAAGGCAAATATATGGGGGAAACAAAGGAAACAGAGACAGACTTTATTTCCTTGGGCTCCAAAATCACTGCAGTGACTACAGCCACCAAATTAAAATACATTTGCTCCTTGGAAGAAGAGCTATGACAAACTCAGGCAGGGTATTAAAAAGCAGAGACATCACTTTGCCAACTTAGGTCCATATAAAAGCAATTGTTAATCTTTTAGTTGTGTCTGACTCTTTGTGAGCACATGGACTGTATACTGCTAGATTTCTTTTTCCATGAAATTCTCTAGCAAGAATACTGGAGTGGGTTGCCATTCCCTTCTCCAAGATATCTTCCTGTCCCAGGGGATCAGACCCAGGTCTCCCACATTACAAGCAGATTTATTTACCATATAGAGCCAACAGGGAAGCCATATAGTCAGAGCCATGGTTTTCTTGTGTGTATGTGTTAGTTGCTCAGTCATGTCCAACTCTTTGTGATGCCATGGACTGTGGCTCACTAGGCTCCCCATCCATGGAATCTCCAGTCAACAATGCTGGAGTCTATTACCATTTCCTTCCCCAGGGTACCTTCCCAACCCAGTATCAGATCCAGGTTTCCTGTTTTGCAGGCAGATTTTTTTACCATCTGAGCTACCAGGGAATCATGGTTTTTCCAATAGTCATGTACAGATATGAAAGTTGGATCATACAGAAAGTTGAACACCAAAGAATTGATAGTTTAAAATTTTGGTACGAAAGACTCTTGAGAGCCCCATGGACAGCAAGGTCAAACAAGTAAATCCTAAAGGAAATCAATCCTGAATATTCATTGGAAGAACTGACAGTCAATCAGAAGCTCCAATACCATGTCCTCTTGATGTGAGAGCTAACTCACTGAAAAATACCCTGATGTTGGGAAAGACTGAGGGCAGAAAGAGAAAGGAAAGACTGAGGGAAGAAAGAGAAAGGAGTGACATAGGATAAGTTGGTTGTATGGCATCATTGACTTGAGGGACATGAGTTTGAGCAAACTTTGGGAGATAGTGAAGGACAGAATAGTGAAGGAAGGAATGTGAAGTCAAGTGGGCCTTAGTGTATCACTACAAACAAAGCTAGTGTAGGTGAAGGAATTCCATTTGAGCTATTTTCAAATCCTGAAAGATGATGCTGTGCAAGTGCTGCATTCAATATGCCAGCAAATTTGGAAAACTCAGCAGTGGCCACAGGACTAGAAAAGGTCAGTTTTCATTCCAATCCCAAAGAAAGGCAATGCCAAAGACTGGTCAAACTACTGCACAAATGCACTCATCTCACACGTTAGTAAAGTAATGCTCAAAATCCTCCAAGCTAGGCTTCAACAATATGTGAACCGTGAACTTCCTGATGTTCAAGCTGGTTTTAGAAAAGACAGAGGAACCAGAGATCCAATTGCCAACATCTGTTAGATCATGGAAAAAGCAAGAAAGTTCCAGAAAAACATATATTTCTGCTCTATTGAGTATGCCAAAGCCTTTGACTGTGTGGATCACAATAAACTGACAAAAATTCTGAAAAAGATGGAAATACCAAACCACCTGACCTGCCTCTTGAGAAATCTATATGCAGGTCAGGAAGCAACACTTAGAACTGGACGTGGAACAAGAAACTGGTTCCAAATAGGAAAAGGAGTAAGTCAAGGCTGTATACTATCAGCCTGCTTATTTAACTTCTATGCAGAGTCCATCATGAGAAACACTGGGCTGGAAGAAGCACAAGTTGGAATCAAGATTGCTGGGACAAATATCAATAACCCAAAATATGCAGATTACCACCCTGATGGCAGAAAGTGAAGAGGAACTAAAAGACTCTTGATGAAAGTGAAAGAGGAGAGTGAAACAGTTGGCTTAAAGCTCAACATTCAGAAAACTAAGATAATGGCTTCTGGTCCCATCACTTCATGGCTAATAGATGGGAAACAGTGGAAACAGTGTCAGACTTTATTTTGGGGGCTCCAAAATCACTGCAGATAGTGATTGCAGCCATGAAATTAAAAGACGCTTACTCCTTGGAAGGACAGTTATGACCAACATAGATAACATATTGAAAAGCAGAGACATTACTTTGCCAACAAAGGTCTGTCTAGTCAAGGCTATGGTTTTACCAGTGGTCATGTATGGATGTGAAAGTTGGACTGTAAAGAATGCTGAGTGCTGAAGAATTGATGCTTCTGAACTGTGGTGTTGGAGGAGACTCTTGAGAGTCCTTTGAACTGCAAAGAGATCCAACCAGGACATTCTAAAAGAGATCAGTCCTGGATGTTCATTGGAAGGACTGATGCTAAAGCTAAAACACCAATACTTTGGCCACCTCATCTGAAGAGTTAACTCACTGGACAAGACTCTAATGCTTGAATGGTTTGGGGGACAGCAGGGAAGGGGACAGCAGAGGATGAGATGGCTGGATGGCATCACCAACTCAATGGACATGAGTTTGAGTAAACTCTGGGAGTTGCTGATGGACAGGGAGGCCTGGCGTGCTGTGATTCATGGGTTGCAAAGAGTTGGACATGACTGAGTGACAGTGTGTCTGCCCTCTGATGCATTCTTGCAACACCTACCATCTTACTTGGGTTTCTCTTACCTTGGGCGTGGGGTATCTCTTCACAGTGGCTCCAGCAAAGCACAGACATTGCTCCTTACCTTAGATGAGGGGTATCTCCTTACCACCACCCTTCCTGATCTTCAACGTGGGATAGCTCCTCTAGGCCCTCCTACACCTGCACAGCTACCACTCCTCGGGTTCCTCCTTCCGGCCACTGTCCCTGGCCTCCGCGAGGTGGCTTGTCCTGGCCACTCCTGCCCTTGGATGCAGGGTAGCTCCTCTCAGCCACCGCACCTGACCTCTAACATGCAGTGTCTCCTCCCGGCAGCCACTGACCTCGGACTTGGGTAGCTCCTCTTGGGCGCTCCTGGGCCTTTGCAGCCTGGCACTCTCGGCCACTGCCTCTGACCTCGGACGTGAGTAACTCCTCTCGGCCGGCCGTGCTTAGTGTGCTGGGTCGTAGCCGCCTGTGCCTAGTGTGCTGGGAAGCTGTAATCAAGATTGCCGGGAGAAATATCAATAACCTCAGATATGCAGATGATACCACCCCTTATGGCAGAAAGTGAAAAGGAACTAAAAAGCCTCTTGATGAAGGTGAAAGTGGAGAGTGAAAAGTTGGCCTAAAGCTCAACATTTAGAAAACGAAGATCATGGCATCCGGTCCCACCACTTCATGGCAAATAGGTGGGGAAACAGTGGAAACAGTGTCAGACTTTTTCTTGGGGGGCTCCAAAATCACTGCAGATGGTGACTGCAGCCATGAAATTAAAAGACAGTTACTCCTTGGAAGAAAAATTATAACCAACCTAGATAGCATATTCAAAAGCAGAGACATTACTTTGCAGACTAAGGTTCGTCTAGTCAAGGCTATGGTTTTTCCTGTGGTCATGTATGGATGTGAGAGTTGGACTGTGAAGAAGGCTGAGCGCCGAAGAATTGATGCATTTGAACTGTGGTGTTGGGGAAGACTCTTGAGAGTCCCTTGGACTGCAAGGTGATCCAAACAGTCCATTCTGAAGGAGATCAGCCCTGGGATTTCTTTGGAAGGAATGATGCTAAAGCTGAAACTCCAGTACTTTGGCCACCTCATGCGAAGGACTGACTCATTAGAAAAGACGTTGATGCTGGGAGGGATTGGGGGCAAGAAGAGAAGGGGACAACAGAGGATAAGATTGTATGGCATCACTGACTCAATGGACATGAGTCTGAGTGAACTCCGGGAGTTGGTGATGAACAGGGAGGCCTGGTGTGCTATGATTCATGGGGTCGCAAAGAGTCAGACACGACTGAGTGAGTGAACTGAACTGAATTGAGTGAGTGAACTGAACTGAACTGAAGGACAGGGCAGCTTGGTATGCTGAATTTCATGGGTTTGCAAACAGTCAGACTGGACTTAAGGACTGAGCAACAACACAAGAACACAGAAGCTCATCATGAGATCACCTGAGGCCATATTAAAGGATTGCAGGCTCTGCATACACCCTGATCCTTATCAACAATTCAGCCCTTAAACTATTGCTATAAAACTCCTCACCAAATCCACCCTAATGTGGAACACACATTTTTGAATGCCTAAGCCCAGTGTATCCTCATTTGCTGGCAACACAGTAAGACTCTTCTTTTCTACTTCACCAAAAACTTTGTCTCCAAGATTCAACACTGGTGCACAGAGGTCAAGTTTTGGCATCAGGCTTACAATTTATTCACTGTGACGTTCAAAGTTTTGGGCACTCTTTCATATATTTCTTTCAATTTGACCTTGGACTACAACTGTCCCCTGTAGTGACAGTAGAGAATTGAGTTTGCCATATTTAGGTTAACATGCAGCTCTAATCTTTGACATTATGGTAAGAAGTTTCCTGTATAATACTTTAATAATTTTTCTTGGGGGTGGAAACTGGAATCCAATTTTTATCTCTTCACTGACCTTCAGGATATCCATTAGGAGTTAAGCTATATATTGTTTTAGCAATAAATTAGGAGATAAGGGTAAGGTACTGTTGTTAAAAGTGAAAACAGTGAGTGAGCAATAATTTCTTTCTATGGTTCACTCCTCCATATATCATTCAAACAGTAATTAACAAAAGCCATAGATTTACCTTGCTTGATGAAACAGTTCAATTAAAGTTCAGCTATAGTTTAAATGTAATGAACGGTTTAAGAGTGGAGACTTTGTGACAGGACATTATTTTAATATTAGAGGGAGATAAAATGAAGTACAAAAATTCTCTGTCATAACAGGCTTATTTATAATAAATCCTTGGGAAATTTCATTTCGGTTTACCTGCAGTCTTAATTAAGAGTGAACGAGCATGTTTTTCTAACAGATAGTATTGAAGTCATTCACTTTACTCCAATGATATTAGACTCTTAGATATATCTTAACTTAAAATGTTCACAGGAAATATATAGTGATAACAGTCATTCAATACTCATGTAAAAATATCTAGCATTTAGCAGTTCTATTTGCTTCATTGCTGATACAAATCATAAGGCCTCTCTCTCAAGAGTTGGTGATGGTGTGGAAAGCAGAAAGTCATAAAGAAGTAATAGGAACAATTGCTGCTGTTCCTTAATATTGTACATGCATAGAAAAGAAAAGTACTAGAAGGAGAAACACCAGTTGGAGTTTGGAAGATGGAATATAAACAGAACTGTATCAATATTATGGAGAGCAGGAAATAGGAAGGAAGGAGGCAGAAATAGGAAAGAAAATTTCAGCAAATGTGAAAATGATTAGAGCAGACAACATAGAACATGGTAGCGGACTCAATTATTCCTTGTTTATAAAGAATTGCTTATTCACTCTTTTGTTTTTGATAATTTTACTGATACTTTGCAAGATCTATGTAAGGCAAGATCTATGTAAATGGTTTTTATTTGTTAGGTTATATTATGTGTAATAATATTGTATGTAGTATGTATCATCACATAATCACATGATGATAATGTATATCATCATGATAATGTTTCATCACATGATATCTTGAAAATGAATTTATAAAATACTTGAAAATTAAATATTGAATAGCTTCAATAATTGGCATCTTATGTACAATATTAAAACTATACGTTATTAGCAAAGCTTTGTGAAATAAAGATTCAGAGAGCTAAGGTCTAGTCATATCTTAAAAGTTCAAAAATATGTCAGTATTATATTTCACATTCTAATAGGATCACTGTGTGGAGTAAGAGAGAAAAGAGAATAAAGGAAATATTGCTTGTTTGGGTAGATATGAAGCAAAATGTTTTCAGAAAAACACCCATATTGCTACTTATAAAACAGAGAATAACTGCTACATCTCAGGAAACTTCCAGGAAAAATTCATCAGGCTAATCTATCTTCAAGTCCATAAATCTCAGTAAAAATGGCAGTGAGACTGATTAGTCAGAAAGTGTACTTGTCCTTCCCATCAGTGTTTCAAATATATTTCCAGTCCTCAATGCACTTTGATCATCTTATCTCAATACAAAATTCTTACTTATTATGAAAGATGGCTTCTATGGATACTGTATTAATTTCTGCTTTAATTTTTAAAACATTGATTGTTTCATGGACTCTGATTGAGATACACAGATCAGAACAAAGGCCAAACTAACCAGCCATTTACTTACAGAATATTTATATGCAAAAGAAAATCAGGAAGATGTGAGGGAGTCCATTATATGAATTTTAGGTGTCTATATGTGGAAGAACTCAGAAGACCAATATTCATTTATTTCCACTAAATTCCACACTTTTTCCTCCATTGTATGATTTTTTTTTTCCGATAAAAATGATGTCAAATATTCTTAATATACCTCACTTAAAGTATTGACAATAATATGTTTCAGAGAGGTTCTACAACTATTTGTAGATAGCAGACAGTAATACTTTCTTTTCTTCAGTAACAGATGAAGGCTAATGGTTGCATTTAAACTAGAATTTAGAATCACTCTGCTTTGACATTTTGCTGAAGGATATTTAACTGGCCTTTGAGGATCATAGAATAATTCTGAGTGAGAGACTATACAACAGAGCTGGTGATATGAGGCTCAGAAGGCAGAATAAATGCCTTTTATAGACTCTCAGCTATGTTAATTAAGGACTAATGTATTCTTTCAACTTCTTGAGAATAATACTTCTTACTATTTTGGACTGTGGTGTTGGGTTTTTCTTAATATCTGAACGCTGAAAAATGTGTGATATTTAGATAGTAGTGTCTGTATCTTAAATTGTATGTGTGATTTTGTCAAATTTAAACTTTTTAATGTGGGCTCTTCCCTCAGAAAGCCTCTTGATGAAAGTGAAAGAGGAGAGTTAAAAAGTTGGCTTAAAACTCAACATTCAGAAAAATAAGATCATGGCATCTGGTCCCATCACTTCATGGCAAATAGATGGGGAAACAATGGAAAGAGTGACAGACTTTATTTTGTTGGGCTCCAAAAACGACTGCAGGTGGTGACTGCAGCCATGAAATTAAAAGACATTTCCTCCTTGGAAGAAAAGTTATGACCAATCTAGATAGCATATTAAAAAGCAGAGACATTACTTTGCCAACAAAGGTCCATTTAGTCAAAACTTTGTTTTTTTCTGGTAGTCATGTGTGGATGTGAGAATTGACTGTAAAGAAAGCTGAGCGCCAAAGAATTGATTCTTTTGAACTGTGGTGTTGGAGAAGACTTTGAGAGTCCATCCCTCGGACAGCAAGGAGAGCTAACCAGTCCATCCTAAAGGAAATCTGTCCTGAGTATTTATTGGAAGGACTGATGCTGAAGCTGAAACTCCAATACTTTGGACACCTGATGTGAAGTACTGACTCATTTGAAAAGACCCTGATGCTTGGAGAGATTGAAGGCAAGAGGAGAAGGGGGAGGACAGAGGATGAGATAGTTGGATGGCATTACTGACTCAATAGACATGAGTTTGAGTGAGCTCTGGGAGTTGGTGATGGACAGGTAAGCCTGGTGTACTGCTGTCCGTGGGGTTGCAAAGAGTAAGACACAACTGAGCGACTGAACTGAACTGGACTGATTCCCTCAGAATGATCCTCAGAAAGAGATTATAGAGAATTGATATAAATTCTTCCTTAAATGGTTGGTAGATTCACCATTGGACCCACCTGGATCTTTTGTTTTCAATCAATAATTATTGTATTTAATTTCTTTAATAGATATAGATCTATCAGATTGTCTATTCCTTCTTGTATAAATTATGGCAGAACATGTTGTTCAAGAAATCTGTCTGCTTCATCTTAGGTTTTCTAATTTATAAACATAGACTTGTTTATAGTACTTTTTTATTGTTATTTTAATTTACATGGGAACTGTAGTGATGTGATATTTTATTTTGATATTAGTAACTTGTGTTCTCATTTTTTCTCTCTCCTTAGTCTGGACAGAAGTTTACTGATTTTATTAATCTCTGCAAAGAAACACCTTTTGGCTTTGTTGATTTTTCTCTGTTGATTTCCTATTTTATTTTCATTTATTCTTGCTCTCATTTTTATTACTTACTCTGTTCTACTTACTTTTTTTTTTTAGTTGCCAAAAGTAGAAGTTTTGATGACTGATTTTAGATCTTTCTTCTTTTCTAATATATGTATTCAAAGCTACAAATTTCCTTCTAAGCACTATTTTCACTGCATCTCACAAATTTTGATAAATTGTTCACATTTTAATTTAGTTCAAAATCATTTAAAATTTATCTTGAGAAGTCTTAATTGATCCATATGTTATTTAAATTTTGTTGTTTGTCTCTACTTGTTGCAAGATTTTCTAGTTATCTTTTTGTTATTGATATCTAGCTTAATTCCATTTTGGTCTGATAGGAGACAATATGATTTTCCCCTGCTAGGTACCCAAAGCAATTTATCTATAATATTTATTGTAGGAACCTTGTTGAGCTTGTGGTAAATCTCACAAAGTGGCAGAGTCCCCTGAATGATTGGAGTCCTCTGGAGGTTTTAACTCATAGAATGATCCACACCTCAGCCTTAGTCTCAACAATGTGTCAATTACAGCTAGGTTTTCTTACCATGACATAAGTTCTTCGGGAGTTTTCTGCTGTTGAGTCTGATCCAATAAGCTGTGATTTCCTGTAATCAGTTCTCTCTGCAATCTCAGGAGTAGTGGTTGTGCTATTTCATCCCTTCTTTATAGTTCCAGAAAGAATTGTTGACTTTTTAGTCTGTTAAACTTTTTTTTTGTCAGAATGGAGCAGTGCTTTCCAAACTCTTTACATGTGGAGCAAGAAACAGGTCATTTCCTCCTGATAGTTCATTATTCCTTCCTTTGTCTTCTCTTTTTGAATCTGTGTGTGTTGTGAACAATTATTGCTAGATCATTTTTCATCTACTCTCGTTATTTCTTTTTCTACTTTCCACTGAATATACAGGATTATCTTCACATTAACATCATAATTTTATTTTGAATCTACTAATTAACCCTATTTGCATCCACTTTTCTCTGTCAGATTTTTTTTTAATTAAATTTATATATATTTTTAATTACAATACTGTATTTGTTTTGCCATACATTGACACGAATCAGCCATAGGTGAACACAATCGCCATAGATGTATCTTTCTCTTCAGAGAAGTGTCTTAGTTATTTGTCACCTCCCTTATTTCATGTCTTGTGTGTATCTAGATCTAGAGTTTAAGTTTAAGATGCTATAAACATATTCTTTTGTTGTTTTTGCAACTTTGCAAACACAATGCTTTCCTAAGTTCATTATTTATCTTACATACCATTTAAGTTTATATATCCTTCTGAGTTGTTTTTCTACTGAATGGAGTTATTCTTGCAGACCACTTTTCAGGAAATAAAATTGTGCTTTACTATTCTGAGTCCATATGTTATTATTTGTTTTTGCAGTCAAGATTATTTTCTGAAGTGTTATTTTTTTAATTGTCTTTTATTTTCATGTATAATAGTGACTTTTTTTGAGGAGTCTTTTTATCATCTTATCCATTTTTAAGTTTACAATATAAGAGTATGTACTGTATCCATTTACTTTTGGGGAGACATGCCTATTTTACTCTAATTATTACAATTTTAAAATATTTTGGTTTCTTTTATCATTCTTTCCTTGTGATTATCCTTAAATTTCACCCATGTAATATTTACCAATCTGTGTGCCCAAAGAGTTTTGGCTTTTCATGTTTTAACAGTTATTTCCTTTAAAAACAAAAACAAAAACAAAATCCCCTTTGTTTACTTATTTCTCTGCCCTTTGGTGATTTCTATTGTAAAAATATCAATGTTTCTATTTCTATGACAGGCCATTATTTTAACTTTTCATTTATTTCAGCTTTTCTGATGCTTCTTACCTGACTACATTAGTTTGAATTAATGTGCATTAATTTGAATATTTTGTAACATCATCCTTTTGAGAAAATCTTTTATTGTACCATTTAAAAATTGTACCTAAATTTCTAACTCTTCTATTTTTTTATGCTAATGTTTTTAAAAAATATATTTACTGGGGAGGGTGGGAGGAGAGTTCCTTTTCTTTATAAGTCTTAAGTCTTCCCATTTTATTAAACATTTAGTCTCATTGTTTTGAAAATAAATGATTGCATTTGTTCTCAGTGAGCCTCACAATATTTTTCTTTTGATAAAATAATTTCATATTTTCATGTTTTAACTGATATGTTTTATGCTTCATTGCTTTAAATGCACAATTTTCTACGTTTGTTTGTTGACTTACCTTCCCCCTTCCCACCCTGTCTTTGTCTTACTTTCACTGTGTTGCCCTTGCTTTTCTGTGTTTCTCTTTCTGACCTGTGTCCTTGTCTCGAAGTTTGGTAGTTATATTATTATTTTTTTAATTCTCCTAGTGTTTGATGTCTTCTCTTTAACTGATTTATACAAATTGTCATTTCTTTGGTAATGTATGTACACTACATAGTATTGCTACTTTCAGTCAAACAGCTTCATTTCCTATACCTTTTCCTTCACTTAATAGTTATAATTTTATGAAAATCTCTATTTTCTATTTTTCTTTCTACAAATTTATAGTTTATGCTTTCTTGCTATGTTTAAACCAATATTCAATTTTCCTTTTACTATACATCCTCTGCTCCAATAAAAATATTAATCTCTTATACATTCTCATTTATAAGATATTATTTATCATTATTATTATTTATCATTTTAAGGCATTCTATTTATTGTGAAATTAATTATTTTGTTTTTTCTACTTTTTTTTTTAAACTTTAAGTCTTCTAGTTTAATTGTTTTCATTCAGTTCTAAGAGTTGAGCAATTATTTTTTCCATTTAAGGTACAAACTTCATGTATTTTCTGTTTTGTGGAAATATGATTATAAAATTCTAGAGTGATGCCTTTGTTACTGCTTTTTCATGCAAGAAGTATTTATATCTTAAGTTTGTAAATTTAATATATATCCTAGTGATTTAAAAATTTCATCAGAAACTTTCACGTGTATATTATATGTATATGTGTACGTATACATATATTTATGTATACATGGGTCTTCCCAGATGGCTCAGCAGTATAGAATCCTTCTGTCAATGCAGGAGATGCAAGTTCAATCCCTGGGTGGGAAGTTCCCCTGGAGAAGGAAATGGCAACCTACTCCAGTATTCTTGCTGTAAATCTCATGAACAGAGGAGCCTGGTGGGCTACAGTCCACAGGGTCACAAGAGTTGGAAACAATTTAGAGACTAAACCACCACCATCATGCATATATATATACATATGCATATACATATATAATCTCCTCCCTGGAATGGGTACAATATGACAAGAGAAGCCACAAAGATTCTTTAAAAATTTATTCTCTTAGAAGAAATTTCTTCTCTTATAAATGCTGTGCTTTGTGTGCTAAATCACTACAGTTGTGTCCAACTCTGTGACCCCATGGACTGTAGCCTGCCAGGCTTCTCTGTCCACAGGATTCTCCATATAAGAATACTAGAGAGGGTAGCCATTTCTTTCCCCAGGGGATCTTCCCTACCAAAGGATCCAAAGGATCAAATCTGGGTCTTACACATTGAAGGCAAATTCTTTACCATCTGAACCGCCTTACTGTGTCTCAATATCTGTTATTCAATTCTCCAATCTGCTCTCAGCTTTTCCATATATGTGGGATTTTAAGATTCTTTTCCTTTCAGTTCATCTTTTAGAATACCAATTCAGGTCACAACAGTTCCCATTCTTTGTGTTTTACTTTACCTCATGTTGTGAATGTTTGAAAAATAATTTTTATATCTCTATATTTTTTCTGTATATTTGTTCAAATATACTTTAAATCTCTAAATAAAAGTTGTTCCAAAGAATGATGCTTACTTTTTTCTTGTTGCTGTTTTTATTGAAATTCTCTTTAGTAATTCCCCCCCTCTTTTTTTTTAGTCACTGTGACTCTTTCCTCAGTTTACTAATTCTTATTCATCTTGATTATGGTCTCATTATGTCGAGTTACTTGGGTATCACAGGAAATGCCCAACAATCTTTAGTGATAAGCACTAAAGGTTTTGGTTCTGACTGTTCCTGGGCAACCAAACTGCATAACTAAGACCTCACCCTTTCTCAACCCTTTTACCCCTCTACAGAAGGACAAAGAGATGCAGTCTACACTTTTGGGCCTCCCTGAGCACACATCAGGGAGCAGTCCTTAACACCTATAGAACCTGTGGGAAAATTTTTCTGGTGCTATCTTATCCTACAGGCCATTGATAAGTCCATCTTTTAATGACAGTAGCAGTTCACTTGGCCTTATGATGCTAGTGTTTCCTTTTGTAAGGGGAGTTTGTAATTTCCTTGGTTCTATCTCATTGCAATAAAAATTTGAAGTGATGCTTGGACCAGTGTTACAATCCCATGTAATTTTATCAGATGGACCACTGTTACAGCTCCATGTTAAGGCTCAGTTTTATTTAGAAAACAAAAGAAAATACATCCTAGAGGCATGAGTGCAGGCTGATCCAAAAGACAGGAAGATAAGAGAAATTCCCAGATGGATTTTGGCTCCTCTTTTTATATGCTTTTTCTCCTCCCCCTGAGCCTGTCCTATGTAAATTGGGCTAGGCAGGAAGGCTGTTTGTTTGACCTGAAGTTCTTACTCCAGTCTTTGGACCTTCCTTTGTTCTATTTTCACAGGCTTTTCCTTTCTTTGTCTTTTAACCACTGCCATTCTGGACTCCTTTTTCCTATTCTAACTTCCTAACATTTCCTCCTCAAGAGATGGGAGGCCCAGTTCTTTGGGAATAGGGGCGTCAAGAACTCTCTGGCTACTTCTTGCTGAACTGGGACAGTAAGGGGCATTGGGAAACACCCTTCTGCTAGTCTTAAGACTCTGAGTGCTTATAGCGTGTCCATCTAAGGGTGAATGATATTTTCTGCGGTTGCATGTAGTTTTATATATCTTTGTTGAACTGGCACTAAATGTTGTAGCTTGTTGACCTGGGCAGAGAAAAAAACAGTTAAACAATTGATAATACATGGAACAATCATAAGCAGCAGCAATATGGTGATAACAGGGATTAGTAGGGGCATTAGCCAACTCCAAGTTCTTCTTTGCCAGCAGAAGGATCCCCCAAAGGGGGACTGTAGCCACACAGAGAACTCTCCAGCTCATTCTTTGAGATCTTATAAGATCTGAAAGTTTTTCTTGAGAACTGTGGGATTTTCTTTAATTTAGCTGGAAGCATTAACCCAGAAACAACACATCTCATTCAAGATGGCTCAAATCCCTCCTTATTCAGGGATCAGGAGATCTATCTCCTGTTTTGTTTTGTTTGTTTGTTTGTTTTTGAATACAACCCCTGCCAAGCTATGTTGGCTCTTTAGAGCTATTCTGAGAAATATTATCCCCAGAAACTAAATTTTCAGGGAGTTCATTAAAATGGAACTCATTTGTAGTTCTGAATAGGTATCTGAGATCTCCCAGGGGCTCACAGGTGGATTGAGTGTCCTCTTCTCTTTTCTTCCATGGCTTGACTCGTGAGTAGTGAATCCAGGAGTCATGTCATAGAACCTTGACTGCTGGGGGGTAGAAAGTATTACAGTGTAGGGGTACTTCTATGTGGGCTGGAATTGAGCCTTTGGGGACCAATCTATCCAGACTTTAATTAGGACGTGAGTCCCTGAAACATATAATGGTGGCTCTTCAGAATATTTTGGGTCCTGGTTGATAGTCCACAACTGTACATCTTGTTGGAATTGCCCAATGGTCATGATATAAGACCAGAGGGTCTGAGCCTCTGAATCTAAGAAGAGGTCATTGACATAAACAAAAGGTTTCCCACATAGCATCTCATAAAGACTAAGACCAACCTGTTCCTTAGCGGCAATACAGATGTGGAAGACAGCTATTGGTAAAGCCTCCTTCCATCCCAGGGAGTTCTTCTGGATTATCTTTTTTATTGTTGATTTTAAGAATTGGTTGACTCTTTCTACTTTTCCTCAAGACTGATGCCTCAGGGCACAATGGAGATAATAAGTAGTGCCCAATGCTTTAGAGACTCCTTCGGTGACCTTATAAGTAAATGATGTCCCATTGTCACTTTGTAATGACCTGGGCAGATCAAATCTTTGAATGATTTCACGGAGTAGTTTTTACCACCTCCTCAGCCTTCTCAGTCTGGGTGAGAAAGTCTTCAGTCCATCCTGTGCATGTATTTATCATGACTAGTAACTATTTATACCCTTGAGAAACTGGCGTCTGGGTGAAGTCGATCTTCCATTCCTCTCCTGGGTAGATCTCACATAATTGGATGGGCTGAGCCAACTGGGGTCTTTGAACTCCCTGGGGGTTGTTTAATTGTCATGTGGGACAAGAGGAGACCACTTGCCTTATAGTTGTTTGGAGGCCTGTTCCTCTGAAGCACCTTTCTAGTAATCTTTGGAGGGCTTTCTCCCCTAAATGAGTGGTTAAATGTAAGGAGTTAATCAACTTGTATTGTAGGTTCCCAGGCAGAAAAAAGAGTCTCTTTTTGGAACCACCCCATATGATCTCTTGTAAGCCTTCACTCTTAGCTTTAAGAGTCTCATCTTCAGTATATGCAGGAATTTCTGGAAAATTAGCCTGTGGAACTAAGGTGGCAACCCCTATTAGGTCTTTGTTCTGTAATGCTGCTCTCTTAGCTGCCTGATCAGCTTCTTGTTCCCTTGTGCTACTTCCATGCTCCCTTTTGGTGTCCTTTACTGTGGGAGCAGAGAAGGCAATGGCACCCCACTCCAGTACTCTTGCCTGAAAAATCCAATGGACGGAGGATCCTGGAAGGCTGCAGTCCATGGGGTCACTGAGGGTCAGACATGACTGAACGACTTCACTTTCACTTTTCACTTTCATGCATTGGAGAAGGAAATGGCAACCTACTCCACTGTTCTTGCCAAGAGAATCCCAGGGATGGGGGAGCCTAGTGGGCTGGCATCTATGGGGTTTCACAGAGTCAGACACAACTGAAGTGACTTACTTAGCAGTAGCAGCAACAGTGGGAGAGTGAAACCTTGGTGGGCAGATGTACTGCCCCCCAAAGCCTAAGGATTAGATCACCATATTTGATTGGGGACTCTCGGGTGGTCAAATGGTCACTTTCTTTCCAAACAGCAGCATGTGCACGTAGCACCAGAAAGGCATACTTGGAGTCAGTGTAAATGGCTATTCTTTTTCCTTTTCCCAGCTCTAAAGCTCTAGTCAAGGCTATGAGCTCAGCTAATCTGGCTGAAGTACCTGGTGGCAAATGTTTAGCCCATATGATTTCAAAATTGGAGACTACTGCATATCCAGCTCTTATTTCTCCATCCAAGACAAAGCTGCTTCCTCTCAATGTACCAAATTTCCTCAGAATTGGTTAGAGGATATTCTGACAATCCCTCTTAAGGTTTTGTCCAATTGTCCAAGGTTTCTAGGCAAGAGTGAAAGGGGTGAGAGCCTTCAAGGGTAGGCAGCAGGGTGGCTGGGTCAAGAACCTCACAAAGGAATAGAGTCAGGCCTAGATTTTCCATCAGCACTATTTCATATCTGAGGATTCTTTGATCAAACATCCATAAATGTCCTCTCCCATTTAAGAGTTGTTTCACTTGGTGGCTGGTAAAAATAGATATTTTTCCCCGCACAGAGAGCTTTAAAGCATCTTCTGTCAAGATTACAATAGCTGCAAGATTTAGAAGGCTGGGAGGCCAGCCTCCGGTGGTTGGGTCAAGACTCTTGGATAAGTAAGCAACAGGCTGAGGCTCAGGTCCCAGCCTTTGAGTTAACACTCTCAAGACTACTCTTTTTCGTGGACATAAAGTTAGAATGCTTTTTCTGGCTCTGGCAACCTCAAGGCAGGGGCTTGAGTTAAGGCTTGTTTTAGTTTAGCCTCCACCTTCTTTTGAGGAGTTCCCTACATCAGTGGGATTGAATCATCGCATCCTTTCAAGCTTTCATTTAAGGGCAACTATACCATAGTTCGGTATCCAGATTCTACAATACCCAGTTAGCCCCAGGAAAGCTTGCAGTTGTTTTTATGTCCTGGGGAGGGCAACTGGAGGGTTCCTTGCACTCAGTCAGAGGACAGCCTCCTGGATGTGTGTGTAATCTAACTACCAGGTAAGTGAACTTTGTCTCGACCATCTGTGCCTTAGCACGGGAGACTTTATATCCTCTATCTGCCAAAAGTTTAGAACCTGAATTGCATGTTGTTGGGCATTTTTCTAATCTGGAGAGTAGATTAGTAGGTCACCTACATATTTTAATATTTTCCCATTAGGTCTGGGTCCAGATTTAGGAGATCCCAGCTAATAGCCTGCCCAAACAAGTGGGGGCTATCTCTGAACCCCTAAGGTAATACTGTCCAATTGGTGTCTTTCTCCTGGAGCCTCCCACTCAAAGGCAAAAAGATATTGTGATTCTTTAGCCAGTGATATGCAAAAGAATGCATGTTTGAGATCCAAGACTGTAACCCACTTGGCACTGGGGTGGGAGTGGGGATTTCTCCCAAGATTACATAGGGATTGGGTTCTGTGGGATGGTGGGGGATTACAGCTTCATTTATGATCTGGAGATCTTGAACCATTCACCAGGTCCTGTCCTTTTTCTTTATAGGGAGGATCAGGGTGTTACATGTTTAACTGGTGGGGACCAATAGCCCACAGGCAAATAATTTATTTATTAGGATCTATAGTCCTTCCCAAGCTTCTCTTCTGAGGAGATACTGTTTCTGCTTTGGAAACCGAGTGGGCTTTTGGAGGACAATGGTGACTGTTTCAGCTTGGTGTGCTCATCTAGGAGTCCTCTGGTCCCACACCTGGGGGTTAATTTTGTCCTCCCATAGTTTTTGACCCCTCCCTATTGGACAGGGTGTAATGGGTTCCTCTATAGTAACCAGAAGCTGTAGGGCTCTAGGAGCTAAAAAGCTTCCCATCACAAGGGTCAATTTAGTGAGTATATCTCTTTCCAATAAGGCAGTAGGACACTCAGGGACCACCAGAAAAAGGTGGGAAAATATTTGTCCATCCCAGCAACAAAGAAGTGCTCAGTGAATCTTTTGGTAATTGCTTTTCATGTAGCATCCAAATTGGTACAGATTTGGGAAGAGAAAGCTTAGGACTAGGAGGTCAGAACAGAGTAGGTAGTCCTTCTGTCAACCAAGAAATTCTGGGACCTACCTGACACATCCAATTGCACCCTTGGATCCAGCCCTATGATGGTTATCTATGACAGGAGGGCTGGCTGTAGCGGGCTGCTTCAGTCCAGTTTAGCTATTATGAAGGAAGGTTTGGCACTTGACCTTAAGGCTCTTGAGTCCCAAGGGCAGAGTACTGCCCAATGTCCTAATTGATGGCATTTGTAGCAAGCTGTTTTAGAAAACTTGTCATGGTTTAGACACTCTTTGGCCAGATGCCCTGCCTGTCTAAAGATTAGGCATTTTGTCTCATGCCTTGTCCTTCAAGGACTCAGGGTTTGCCATAGGGCTTCCTTGGAGGGCGGCCAGCATTTGGGCATTTCCTTGCTTTCTTTCCTTGGACTTGGCCTCCCTCTCCTATTCTCTTCAGTTCAGTTTAGTTCAGTTCAATTGCTCAATCATGTCCAACTCTTTGCGACCTCATGAATAACAGCACACCAGGCCTCCCTGTTCATCACCATCTCTCGGAGTTCACTCAGACTCACGTCTATCGAGTCTGTGATGCCATCCAGCCATCTCATCCTCAGTCGTCCCCTTTTCCTCCTGCCCCCAATCCCTCCCAGCATCAGAGTCTTTTCCAATGAGTCAGCTCTTCCCATGAGATGGCCAAAGTACTGAAGTTTCAGCTTTAGCATCATTCCTTCCAAAGAAATCCCAGGGCTGATCTCCTTCAGAATGGACTGGTTGGATCTCCTTGCAGTCCAAGGGACTCTCAAGAGTCTTCTCCAACACCACAGTTCAAAAGCATCAATTTTTCAGTGCTCAGCCTTCTTCACAGTCCAACTCTCACATCCATACATGACCATTGGAAAAACCATAGTCTTGACTAGATGGACCTTAGTCAGCAAAGTAATGTCTCTGCTTCTGAATATGCTATCAAGGTTGGTCATAACTTTTCTTCCAAGGAGGAAGCGTCTTTTAATTTCATGGCTGCAGTCACCATCTGCAGTGATTTTGGAGCCCAAGAAAATAAAGTCTGACACTGTTTCCACTGTTTCCCCATCTATTTCCCATGAAGTGATGGGACTAGATGCCATGATCTTCGTTTTCTGAATGTTGAGCTTTAAGCCAACTTTTCGCTCTCCTCTTTCACTTTCATCAAGAGGCTTTTTAGCCTCTTTTTAGCCTCCTGTTTTCTATTATTAAAAAAAAAAAAATGATGGCTGTCTGTAATGTCCTTGGTTCTGCCTCATCATAGCAAAAATTTGAAGTGACAGACAGCGCAGTGTCACAGCCCTGTGTAATTTCCTTGAGGGGACCAGTGTGACAGCTTCGTGTTACAACCCAGTTTTATTTAGAAAGTAAAGGAAAATACATCCTTGATTATAAGGGTGGGCTGATCTTAAAGACCAGTAGATAAGAGAAGTCTTCAGCGCAATTTTGGCTCCTCTTTATATATATATATATATATTTTTTTTTTTTTTTTCTCCTCCTCCTGAGCCTACCTGAATTTCTCATTCGGACCTTCCGTTCTATTTCTGTGAACTTTTCCCTTCTTTGTCTTTTAACTACTGCCATTCTGGACTCCTTTTTCCTATTTTAACTACCTAGTACTTTATTCTTTAAACTTTCTTATTTATGTCCTTATAGTTATAAAAATAATGTTATTAATAATATTAAAATATATAAATAAATGGAAATAAACATATTTTGCTTCATTGTTGTTAAGTAACTTGAATGAAAAAAACTTTCAAAATAAATAGTACCTCTCAGCTGGAATCACTATACTGCTAAGATTTTGTGGATAAAATTGTGATGCTGCCATATAAACACTTAATTTGCTTGCCAAATCAGTTTGCTTACCACCTCTATTACATTGCTTACCACGTGCTGAATGCATATACACATGTATGTATTTGGTGTGTATGGGCTTCTCAGGTGGCTCAGTGTAAAGAATCTGCCTGCAATGCAGGTGATGTGGGTTCAATCCCTGGGTCAAGAAGATCTCCTGGAGAATGAAATGGCAACACACTCTAGTATTCTTTAAGCTGAAACTCTAGTACTTTGGCCACCTCATAAGAAGAGTTGATTCATTGGAAAAGACTCTGATGTTGGGAGGGATTGGGGGCAGGAGGAGAAGGGGATGACAGAGGATGAGATAGCTGGATGGCATCACTGACTGGATGGACGTGAATCTGAGTGAACTCCGGGAGTTGATGATGGACAGGGGAGGCCTGGCATGTTGCTATTCATGGGGTCGCAAAGAGTCAGACACAACTGAGCAAGTGAACTGAACTGAACCACTTACAGGCAATTACTACCATTGCAAATTTCTGAGACTATGATATTAACCTTCCCTGGTGGCTAAGAGGTTAAAGCATCTTCCTTTAATGTGGCAGACCTGGGTTCGATTCCTAGGTCAGGAAGATCCCCTGGAGAAGGAAGTGGTAACCCACTCCAGTATTCTTGCCTGGAGAATCCCTTGGACGATGGAGCCTGGTGGGCTCCATCCATGGAGTCTATGATATTAGTTAGGGAAATTTTGGAATCCTGGTCAAATAACTAAAAGAAATCCCTGAGCAATTAGATGTCTATGGAGGGCTTCAAAAAAATGTCTGATGTATCTGAGGTTTCTAGTACGTTATGCAATTTTGCAAGCCTACGGGCATGTTGAAAATGGAACTGAGATGCTTAATTTTACACTCTTTTCTGACTGTCTTACTGATTTTGTGTATATCCACAAGTGGGAAGTGAATGTTAGAGAAGAACTGTCAGCATCCAGAATGTTGAAGATGTGCCTCCTCACACACACAGTACCTCTCAACAAAAGATGGAATTTAATGATTTAAAATAGTTAAGAAAAATATTGTGAACAATCTTTTGTTGATAAGTATGCTAAAAAACAGAGATTTCAGTGACAGCATACATGAAATAGAGATAGAATAAAGCGGAAAAAAAAAAACAGGGTTCAGAAAAGTGACTAAACATGCAAATAGCTATAACAACAAACTCTGGCAATCTTATCCATTTCATAATTTCTTAAATATTTTTTATAATATCTTAAATATCCAATTTTCAAATCAAGACACAAATCAACTGAAAAATTAATAAAATTATGCAGTGCAACTAAATTGTGAAAGCCAGTATATATATATATATATATATATATATATATGAACTAAGGCAAAGAGAACACTAATTAATGAAGAAACTTACATTGTTCCTAAGCAGAGAGAAACACTATAATAAAAGATGTTATTGCTCCAAAAATTTATTTAAAAAAATTTAAAAATCTTATTTATAACAGGATAAGAAATCTTAAGGTAACAATTTACTGGAAAAGTAATCTGAAGGACAAACAAAAAAACAGAAGAGGGAAAAATAATCAAGAATAATGTGGATTATTTTATCAGAAATGAAAACTAACTGTTAAACCAAAGAGATTCAGACAATATAGTCTTCACCCAGAATGTGCAAGTAGATCAAAATTGTTTCAGGGTCCAGAAATCAAACTGAACATACAGCAATATCAGTTCAGTTCAGTTGCTCAGTCGTGTCCGACTCTTTGCAACCCTATGAACTGCAGCACGCCAAGCCTCCCTGTTCATCACCAACTCCTGGAGTTTGCTCAAATTCATGTCCACTGAGTGGGTGATGCCAACCAACCATCTCATCTTCTGTCGTCCCCTTCTTCTTTCAGTCTTTCCCAGTATCAGGGTCTTTTCAAATGAGTCAGTTCTTCACATTAGGTGGCCAAAATATTGGAGTTTCAGCTTCAACATCAGTCCTTCCAGTGCATATTCAGGACTAATTTCCTTTAGGATGGACCAGTTGGATCTCAGTGCAGTCCAAGGGATACAGCAATATAGCCTGTAAGAAATGGAGTGTTGTGTGCCATGCTTAGTCTCTCAATTGTTTCTGACTCTTTGTGACTCTATAGCCTGCCAGGCTATCCATGGAGATTCTCTAGGCAAGAATACTGGAGTGGGTTACCATTCCCTTCTCCAAGGGATCTTCCCAACCCAGGGACCGAACCCAAGTGTTCCACATTGCAGGCAGATTCTTTACCATCTGAGCCACCAGGGAAGCCCTGAGAAGTGAGTATTTCCTGCCATATCCGTAAACAAAAGTGTCATGGCCTTCAGAGAATCTTGCTTTTCAAGTGTGAATTCTTGAGCCCTAAGGTCACTTGGAAAGAAGAATACCTACATAATCTGGCAGCCACAAGACTGCAGCCACTCCCTTTGTTGAGCATTCAAGAATTCAAGATGTGAAATATTCAGGATACTAGCCCTAGACAGATGAGAAGCCTATGAAAGGAATGGTATCAGTGAACCCAGAATTTTGAATCTTTTCACACATAAAAAGTGCTAAATTCCTTAACTTGGAATATCTGCTTTTCTTTAATTAAAGATAATCTTAAAAATTCAGATTCCTTGCCCTTTGTTGCAAAACTTCTCTTTAATCTGGATCCTTCCCTCACTTCCTTGGAACAGTTCCCATAGGATTATTTGCGATGCTTTTTTCCGGGCTTGAAGTCCTAAAAATCCCAACCAAATAAAATATAACTCTCAACTTTTAAGTTGTGAGTATTTTTAAGTTGACATATGTATTATGTTGTATTTCAAGATGGTAAATATAAAATAAATCAGTCAAATATTGTGGGAATTGATTAGTATGGATTTGAAAAAAGCATATCAGTTGCATAAATTAATTATACCTTATAAATTAAGATACAATAAATAATAATGTATTTTAATACATTATTAAATTAATTATTAAATAAAAAGATTATACTATAAAGAATGGATTAAAGAAGGACATGTGAGAACAAAACAGCCATACACAAAAATAAACTCAAAATGGATTAAAGATCTAAATGTAAGACCAGAAACTATAAAACTCCTAGAAGAGAACATAGGCAAAACACTCTCCGACATAAATCACAGCAGGATCCTCTATGATCCAACTCCCAGTATACTGGAAATAAAAGCAAAGATAAACAAATGGGATCTAATTAAAATTAAAAGCTTCTGCACAACAAAGGAAACTATAAGCAAGGTGAAAAGACAGCCTTCTGAATGGGAGAAAACAATAGCAAATGAAACAACTGACAAACAACTAATCTCAAAGATATATAAGCAACTTATGCAGCTCAACTCCAGAAAAATAAATGATCCAATAAAAAAATGGGCCAAAGAACTAAATAGGCATTTCTCCAAAGAAGACATATGGATGGCTAACAAACACATGAAAAGATGCTCAACATCACTCATTATCAGAGAAATGCAAATCAAGACCACAATGAGGTATCATTTCACACCAGTCAGAATAGCTGCGATCCAAAAGTCTACAAGCAATAAATGCTGGAGAGGGTGTAGAGAAAAGGGAACCCTCTTACACTGCTGGTGGGAATGCAAACTAGTACAGCCATTATGGAAAACAGTGTGGAGATTCCTTAAAAAATTGCAAATAGTACTGCCTTATGACCCAGCAATCCCACTGCTGGGCATACACACTGAGGAAACCAGAATTGAAAGAGACACATGTACCCCAATGTTCATTGCAGCGCTGTTTATAATAGCCAGGACATGGAAGCAACCTAGATGTCCATCAGCAGATGAATAGATAAGAAAGCTGTGGTACATATACACTATGGAATACTACTCAGCCCTTAAAAAGAATAAATTTGACTCAGTTCTAATCAGATGGATGAAATTGGAACCGATTATATAGAGTGAAGTAAGCCAGAAAGAAAAACACCAATACAGTATACTAACACATATATATGGAATTTAGAAGACAGTAATGATGACCCTATATGTGAGACAACAAAGAGACACAGAGGTATAGAGTGGACTTTTGGACTCTGAGGGAGAGGGAAAGGGTGGGATGGTTTGGGAGAATGTCAATGAAACATGTATATTTTCCTGTAAGAAATGAAGCGCCAATCTATGTTCAATGTAGGATGCAGGATGCATGGGGCTGATGCACAGGATGATTCAAGTAGAGGATGTGGGGTGGGAGGTGGGAGGGGGCTTCAGCATTGGGAGATTGTATTCACCTATGGCTGATTCGTGTCAATGTATGGCAAAACAAATATAGTATTGTAATTTAAAAAATAAATAAATTTAATAAAAAAATAAAGAAAAAACATATATGACTTTGAAAATTAAAAAAAATCTTTGGTGAAAATAAATAGAAAATAAATAAATGGAAAGATACTTTCCATGCTCATGAATTGAAAGTTTTAACATTGTTAAGATGCCAATAGTCTCCAAAGTTTTTGCTTTAAGTGCCAAAGACAATCTTCAAATTGATATGGAATTGCAAGAGGCCCCAAAGAGTCAAATTATGCTTGAAAAAGAACAAACTTGAAGGACTTACACTTCCTGACTTCAGGTGTTACTACAAAAATTAAGAGGATATGGTACTTACATAAGGACACATATAGAGCAATGAAATAAAACAGAAATCCCAGAAATAAATCCTCACATGCGATCAACTGATTATTGACAAGAATACCAAGATATTCAACAGGTAAATGGCATTCTTTTCAACAAATGGTGCTAAGAAAACTGAATACCCATTTGCAAAATAATGAATTTAGACCGTTATGTAACACCATGTCTAAAAATATACCTCAAATGAATCAAAACTTAAAAACTGAAAGTATAAAACCCTTGCAAGAAGACAATGTGGGGTGGGGGAATTCAGGACATGGCTCTGACAACAATTTAATGAATGGATGTGAGACAAAAATCCCAAACAACTAAATAAAAAGTAAATAAATTAGACTTCAACAAAAATAGGAACTTTTGTGCATCAAAGAATCCTATCAAGAAAATTAAAAGACATTCTACAAACTAGGAGAAGATATGTACAAATCACATGTATGAAAAGAACGTAAAATCCAGAGTATATAAGAACTTCAAACTCAGTGACAATAAAAATAAAATTAAATAAAATAAGATAAAAATAGGCAAAGCATTTGTGCAGAACTTTTCCACAGAAGATATACAAATAGCAACCACATGAAAAGATGCTCAACATCACTAGTCATCAGGGAAATGTAAACAAAAATAAAAATCACAATGAAATTCCATTTTATACCCATTAGAGTGCTATTACGGGATGCCCCATGTGGCACAGTGATAAAGAATATGCTTGCCAATGCAGGAGAGACTGGAGATACAGATTGGGTTCCTGGGTAGGCAAGATCCCCTGGAGAAGGAAATGGAAACCTGTTGCAGTATTCTTGGCTGGAAAATTCCACAAAAAGAGGAGCCTGGTGGGCTACAGTCCATGTGATTCCAAAGGGTTGGACTAGACCAAACACAAAAACAACACACATAAACACATGCACACAGTGCTACTAAAAATAAATAATATTTTTTTGCCAAGAACATGAAGACATTGGAGCATGTGCATTTAAGATGGGAATGTAAAATTAGATATGTACTGTGAAAAGATGCCCATTACTCAAAATACATAAAATTGCCACATGATCTGGTAATGCCAGTCTCAGGTATATAGTAATTAACTATAACCAGAATTATATAAGCAGAATTAAAAACAAGGAACGTGTTTTAATAACAATATTCATAGTAACATTATTCACAATAGCCAAAAGGTAGAAATAATTTAACTGTGCATCAAAGATGAATGGATAAAGAAAATGTTGTATATAATAAAATTAAATACTATTACTCAACCTTAAAATGGAATGAAATTTTGGTACATGTTCAGTTCAGTTCAGTTCAGTCACTCAGTTGTGTCTAACTCTCTGCTTCATCGTGGACTGCAGCAGGCCAGGCTTCCCTGTCCATTACCAACTCCCAGAGAAAGTTCAAACTCATGTTCACTGAGTCGGAAATGCCATCCAATATCTCCTTCTCTGTCATCCCTTTCTCCTGCTTTCAGTCTTTCCCAGCATCAGGGTCTTTTCCAATGAATCAGTATTTAGCATAGGTAGCCAAAGTATTGGAGCTTCAGCTTCAGCATTAGTCCTTCCAATATATATTCAGGACTGATTTCCTTTAGGATTGATTGGTTTGCTCTCCTTGAAGCCCAGGGAACTCTCAAGAGTCTCCTCCAATGCCACAGTTCAAAATCATCAGCTTTTCAGTGCTCAGGTTTTTCTATGGTCCAACTCTCATAGTCATGCATGACTACTGGAAAAAACATAGTTTGACTAGATGGACCTTTGTTGGCAAAATAATGTTTCTGCTTTTAGTATGCTGTCTAGGTTGGCCACAGTTCTTCTTCTAAGGAGCAAGTGTATTTTAATTTCATGGCTGCAGTCCCCATCTGGAGTGATTTTTAGCCCAAGGAAATAGTCTCTCACTGTTTCCACTGCTTCCCCACCTATTTGCCATGAAGTGATGGGACTGGATGCCATATACTTACTTTTTGAATGTTTGGTTTCAAGGCAGGCTTTTTACTCTCCCCTTTCACTTTCATCAAGAGGTTCTTTAGTTCCTCTTCTCTTTCTGCAAAAGGGTAGTGTCATCTGTGTATCTGAGGTTATTGATATTTCTCCTGACAATTTTGATTCCAGCTTGTGCTTCATTCAGCCTGGCATTTCCCATGATGTTCCAGACATATAAGTAAAACAAGCAGAGTGACAGTATACAGCTTTGATATATTTCTTTTCCAATTTGGAACCAGTCAATGTCTGTTTTAACTCTTGCTTCTTGATCTATATACAGATTTCTCAGAAGGCAGGTCGGGTTGTCTGGTATTCCCAACTCTTGAAGAATTTTCCACAGTTTGTTGTAATTCACACAATCAAAGAACTTGGTGTTCACCGTCAATGAAGCAGAAGTGGATGTTCTTCTAGAATTCTCTTCCTTTTTCTACGATCCAATGGATGTTGGCAATTTGATCTCTGATTTCACTGACTTTTGTAAATTCAACTTGAACATCTGGAAATTCTCGGTTCACATACTGTTGAAGCCTGGCTTGGAGAATTTTGAGCATTGCTTTGCTAGCTGGTGAGAGGAGTGCAGTTGTGCAGTAGTTTGAACATTCTTTGGCATTGTCTTTCTTTGGAATTGGAATGAAAACTGAGCTTTTCACAGCCCTGTGGCCAATGCTGAGTTTTCCAAATTTGCTGGCATATTGAGTGCAGCACTTTAACAGTATCACTTTTTCAATTCAGTTCAGTTCAGTCACTCAGTTGTGTCCGACTCTTTGCAACCCCATGAATCGCAGCACACCAGGCCTCCCTGTTCATCACCAACTCCCGGAGTTCACTCAGACTCATGCCCATCGAGTCAGTGATGCCATCCAGCCATCTCATCCTCTGTCGTCCCCTTCTTCTCTTGCCCCCAATCCCTCCCAGCATCAAAGTCTTTTCCAATGAGTCAACTCTTCGCATGAGGTGGCCAAAATACTGGAGTTTCAGCTTTAGCATCATTCTTTCCAAAGAAATCCCATGGTTGATCTCCTTCAGAACGGACTGGTTGGATCCTTTTAGAATTTTAAATAGCTCAACTAGTGGAATCCCATGACCTCCACTAGGTTTGTTCATAGTGATGCTTTCTAAGGCCCATTTGATTTTGAATTCCAGAATGTTTGACTCTAGGTGAGTGATCACACCATCGTGGTTATCTGGGTAACTACGATCATTTTTGCATTGTTCTGTGTATTTTTGCCACCTGTTGTTAATATCTTCTGCTTCTATTAGGTACGTACCATTTCTGTCCTTTATTGTGCCCATCTTTGCATGAAATGATTTGTGGCATAAGATGGTGGGGTGTAAGGACATGTACTCATCTTCTCCTGCAAAAACCCCAAAACTACAACTCTCTGCTGAACATCCTTGGGCTGGAGAATGTTGGTCCCCACCAAAAATAGATACCACACATACAGGGACAAAGAAGAAGTAATAGCAAGACAGTAGGAGGAGTGAAATCATGTGAAGAATTAACCCCTTACTTGCCAGAAACTCTCAAACGGCTCAAACAAACTTGTGCTCACCAGGACCCAGAAACCCCATAGAGACCAAGCCAGAACTGTGTCTGAGTGTCTCCTGAGAAGGTATGGGTTAGCAGTGGCCTGCCGCAGGAGAAGGGGATCTGGGTGCAGCACACATAGGAATGACATAAGCCCTCTTGGAAGAGAACACCATTAACCCCACTATAGAGTCACCAGAACTTACAGAGGACTGGGGAAAAAGACTCTTGGAGGGTAAAAACAAAACCTTGTGTGAACCAGGACCAAGCAGAAAGGAACAGTGATCCCACAAGAGACTGACCCAGATTTTCCCAGAAGTGAAAGTTGGCCTGTGAAGAAGGCTGAGCACCGAAAAATTGATGCTTTTGAACTGTGGTGTTGGAGAAGACTCTTGAGAGTCCTTTGGACTGCATGGAGATCCAACCAGTCCATTCTGAAGGAGATCAGCCCTAGGATTTCTTTGGAAGGAATGATGCTAAAGCTGAAACTCCAGTACTTTGACCACCTCATGCGAAGAGTTGACTCACTGGAAAAAACTCTGATGCTGGGAGGGATTGGGGGCAAGAGGAGAAGGAGACGACCGAGGATGAGATGGCTGGATGGCATCACGGACTCGATGGACATGAGTCTGAGTGAACTCCGGGAGCTGGTGATGGACAGGGAGGTCTGGCGTGCTGTGATTCATGGGGTCGCAAAGAGTCGGTCACAACTGAGTGAATGAACTGAACTGAACTGAAATATAAAGTCTGACACTTTTCCCACTGTTTCCCTCTCTATTTCCCATGATATGATGTTGAATGTGGAGAAGAAATGGAGTATATATCATAGTAAACAAGAGTCTGAAATGCAGAACTTGGATGCAATCTCAAAAATGACAGAATGATCTCTGTTCGTCTCCAAGGCAGACCATTCAGTATCACAGTACTCCAAGTCTATGCCCTGACCAGTAATGCTGAAGAAGCTCAATGTTCTATAAGAACCTTCTAGAACTAACACCAAAAAAAAAAAAGAAAAAGTCATTTTTATTATAGGGGTCTGGAATGCAAGGTAGAAAGTCAAGAGATACCTGGAGTAACAGGCAATTTGACCTTGGAGTACAAAACAAAGCAGTTCAAAAGCTAATAGAGTTTTGCCAAGAGAACACACTGATCACAGCAAACACCTTCTTCCAACAACATGAGAGGAGACACTAGACATGGACATCACTAGATGGTCAATACTGAAATCAGATTGATTATAATATTTGCAGCCAAAGATGGAGAAGCTATATACAGTTAGCAATAAGACTAGGAGCTGATTTTGGTTCAGATCATGAACTCCTTATTGCCAAATTCAGACTTAAATTGAAGAAAGTAGAGAAAACCACTAGACCATTCAATTATGACCTAAATCATATCCCTTACGGTTATACAACAGAAGTGAAAAATAGATTTGAGGGATTAGATCTGATAGACAGAGTACCTGAAAGAAATATGGACAAAGATTTGTGACATTGCACAGGAGACAGAGATCCTGACAATTCTCAAGAAAAAGAAATACAAAAAGACAAATTGGTTGTTTGATGAAGTCTTAAAATTACCTGAGAAAAGAAGCTAAAGGTGAAGGAAAAGAAAAATATACCCATTTGAATGTAGAGTTCCAACGAAGAGCAAGTAGAGATAAGAAAGCCTTCCTCAGTGATCAATGCAAAGAAATAGAGTGAAACAATAGAATAGGAAAGACTAGAGATCTCTTGAAGAAAATTAGAGATACCAAGGGAACATCATGCAAAGATAGGCTAAATAAAGGACAGAAATGGTATGGACCTAATAGAAGCAGAAGATATTAAGAAGAGGTGGCAAGAATACAAAGAACTATACAAAAAGATCTTAATGACCTAGATAACCATGATGGTGTTATCACTCACCTAGAGTGAGACATCTTGGAATCTGAAGTCAAGTGGGCCTTAGGAAGCATTACTATGAACAAAACTAGTGGAGGTGATATAATTCCAGTTGAGCTATTTCAATTTCTAAAAGATGATGCTGTTAAAGTGCTGCACTCAGTATGCTAGCAAATTTGGAAAACTCAGCAGAGGTCACAGGACTGGAAAATGTCAGTTTTCATTCCAATCCCTAAGAAAGGCAATGCCAAAGAATGTTCAAACTACTGCACAATTGCACTCATCTCACAAGCTAGCAAAGTAATGCTTAAAATTCTCCAATCCAGGCTTCAACAGTGTGTGAACCTTGAATTTCCCTCCTCCAGGAGATCTTCCGAACCTAGGCCTTCCACTTTGTAGGCAAAAGGCAGACACATACAATAAGGAAACACAGTGTACAACTCTAACTATATGGGGTATGTAGGATACGCAAATTTACAGGGACAGAAAGTAGTGTAGAGGTTGAGAGGAGAGAGAGATGGGACCTTATAATTTTAATAGATAGTATTTTTATTGAGAATAAAATAAAAATTTGGATGTAGATAATGATGGTTGCACAATTTGTGAATGTACACAATGGCTCTGGATTATATACTTGGAGATCGTTTAAATGATAAACATAAATATATTTATTTACCAAAATGCAAAAATATAACTTAAAGAAACATTTTTAAAAGATAATTGACAAACTACAAAAAAAAAAAAACTCCTATAAGGTAATAACTATTATAAAAACATGAAATGTATTCTCTTATATGAATAAAACTTTATAAAAAATAAAAATTTTATGAATAGTTAATTGAATTTAGAAGAAATACTAATGGCTGATACATAAAAATTTGTCAGTCTCATCAGTAACTGAGTCAGTAAGAATCAAAACAATAACCTGATTAAAGAAAAAAAGTAAAATAACCTGATATTTTTTAACGTAGGAAAAACAGTGCATTTATAGATAGTTCATGATAGAATCAATTGAAATAGCCCTGTAAATACAGTTTAGCAGCTGTTATAAAAATAAATGAATGCATCTTAAAGGAAGAGAAAAAAAATGTCAATCTGGATCTTTGACCCAGCAGTTTCTAGATAATTATCTTAAAAACGTATTTCCGCATGAGGAAATGCTACATTTTGACAAATGTTTATTATAGCATTCTTTGCAATGACAAATATTCTGAATACTATCTAAAATTCCATTGGCAGAAGAAACTGTGTAAGACTCTAAAATTGGCAAAAAAGAGAGCTGGTAGCTTGTCAAACACACCTTCTAAGTTATGTCTACCTGTCGTAGTCTTTAAACAATTCTGTAGTAAACTAATAGTAGGTTCATTTATATATAAATGCAAATCAATTTAATCCATTTGATCTGTAAATATTGGTAATTTTGTACATATCCATAAATTTATTTTGGTTCCTTCTTCAGAACAAAGTGGCAACCCATTCCAGTATTCTTGCCAGGAAAATCCCATGGAAAGTAGCCGGGCAGGCTATTGTCTGTGGGTCAAAAAGAGGTAGGACAAGATTGAGTGAGTGGACATGCAAACACAAGATCGTATTTGTTTATCTTTGTGTGTTTGTGTGTGTCTGTGTTAATTCTTTGAACCAGTTCAATCATGTTACTATTTTAATTAACTGATGAACTAAAGAAAGTCTTTGAAATGTTTTCAATTTACGGTCATATATTTTAAAAAATTATCCTTTAGCATCATAATAAGGAAATTATTATAATCTATATTAACAAAAGTTGTTCATCTTTTGATCTTTTGAGGAAGGAATACTACAGAAATTAAAAGAATGAGACTGGGTTATATTGTTATGAAAAATTATTTAAGGAATATGATTATTAAATAAATTGCTACAATGTATACAAAATTTTAAATTTGCATATGTACAAGGTATACAAATTTAAATATGTAGAAGAAATGCATTTACACTGCTGTTAATGTAATTGATTATATAATGTATACATTTATACATTATATTGAATGTATATATACATTGTATATACACATTGAATTATATGATACATTCAATATAATGTATTGAAACTTATACATTTCAATGAATGGAAAATGTTGCCTCTACTTTAACAATCACAAGCATCAAAGATCAGCAGGTATAAATTGGAATGTATGGCCACTCAGTTCCTAAGAATTGTTACTTCTGTGAAAGATAACTTATTCCTAGTCCCTGGTCATGTCAATATTTTGAAAAATATATAACAATGTATTCATTTATTTTTCTACACTTTTATATAAAATAAAACCATTTTTAACTGTTGTTGTTCAGTTGCTAAGTCATGTCCAACTCTTTGCGACCCCATAGACTGCAGCACATCAGACTTCCCTGTCCTTCACCATCTCCTGGAGATAGCTCAAACACATGTCCATTGAATTGCTGATGCCATCCAGCCACCTCATCCTCCACTGCCTCCTTCTCCTCCTACCCTCAATCTTTCCCAGCCTCAGGGTCATTACCAATGAGTTGGCTCTTCATATCAGGTGATTCAAAGTATTGGAGCTTCAGCATCAGCACCAGTCCTTCAAATAAATATTCAGGTTTGATTTATTTTAGGATTGACTAGTTTGATCTCCTTGAAGTCCAAGGGACTCTCAAGAGTTTTCTCCAGCACCACAGTTTTGAAAACATCAATTCTTTAGTGTTCAGCCTTCTTTATGGTCCAACCCTCACATCTGTACATTACTAGTAGAAAAACCATAGCTTTGACTAGACGGACTTTGTTGGCAAAGTAATGTCTCTACTTTTTAGTATGCTGTCTAGGTTTATCATAGTTTTACTTCCAGTAGCAAGCATCTTTTCATTTCATGTCTGTAGTCACTGTCCACAGTGATTTTGCAGCCCCCCAAATCTTTCACTGTTTCTACTTTTTTCCAACCTATTTGCTATGAAATGTTGGGCCTTGATGCCATGATCTTAGAGTTTTTGAATGTTAATTTTTACCCAGCATTTTCACCCTCATCAAGAGTCTCTTTAGTTCCTGTTTACTTTCTGCCTTAAGAGTGTATCATCTGCATATCTTAATTCCAACTTGTGATTCATCCAGCCCAGCATTTTGCATGATGTACTCTACATAGACATTGACAAAGGAAGGTGACGATATACTGCCTTGACATACTCCTTTCCCAATTTTGAATCAATCCTTTGTTCCATGTCTGGTTCTAACTGTTGCTTCTTGACCTGCATATTGGTTTCTCAGGAGACAAGTTAAGTGGTCTGATATCCTCATTTCTTAAAGAATTTTCCACAGTTTGTTGTGAGCGATACAGTCAAAGACCTAAGCATATTCAGTGAAGCAGATGTTTTAACTGGTTGTGCTTAGAAAATACCATTTGAAAAGAGAGTTTGATTACACTGTGGTTAATAGGTCAAATCTTTAACAATGGGGACTGATTAAATGAATTGTGTCATAAATGTGAGACAAATTATTGTATGTATTTTAAACATACCCATTTCAGTAATGCTTAATTATATGGAAGACATGTATACACAATGTATACACAATGAAATTAAAAAGCAGTACACGAACAACATAGAAACTAGACAATTCCAAACTAAAACATATATCTTGGTTAAAGTAGCTGATAATCCAGAGTAAAATGAACAATTTCTGTGTGCATTATGCTTTTCCTATTTCCCAACATTTTCTGCAGTAGTCATTTATTTCTTATTCAATCATTCAAAAATATTTGATATGGTTTTGACAATTGCTAACTTTCTTATTTAGATCCAAAATCTCTTTTACCCAAGCTATGGGTCATCTAAAATTTTATTCCAACTTCTATAATCTATTAAAATTTGTTAAATGAAAAATAAAGTTTGTAAACATATATTGCATAATCCATGTCAAAATCAAGGTATTTACATATCTGACAATGTGTTTGAATATATGACAAGGTGTTTACATATCTTCTGCCAAAAGATAATTTTTTCTTGCTGGAAAAAAAAATTGTCATAGTTCACAATGAGTATAGTGGATTATAACTGCCCTAAATATGACTGACTGTTCTGTGAGTAATTTTCCCTTTTGAAACAGACTACTTATATTTCATAGGAATATAAACTGCTAAGTTAGAAAAACCTCAACAGCCTTCTCAAGCTGTCATTCAACACTTGAACATCTTTATTGACAGGGAACTCATTGCTTTAATTTTCTTTCTTTCTTTTTTTTTTTTTAACTTTCTTAAAGCCGTTACAGAAATACTATAGGCAAAATGTGTCTCATGATCAATATCTCATCTTTTTATCATTGGGAAAACATTCATTCAATTTTAAATAATTTTAAAAAGTTTTGGCGTAAACTTTTTCTATTTGTCACTCTGGGTGTCTTCTCCTTAACATAAATACCCTCTATCCCATGTGAGAGCAATTTGTTTATTCAATATCATTGTCCAGAAATATCTTTACTGTACAAGATGAACCTCTTGTACTGATTCTATAAAGAAATTTTCTTAGTTTTCACAAACCACTGGGATTCAGTGGGATGCCATATAATTTACATATCATTCATTTCTTTGTCCTTTCATAACATTTCCATTTTGTACTATTATTGTAAATAACTATCAGGTTTCAAACTTCTAGGTGATAAAAAGCAATATACTTGAGTTTGTGTTTATGTTCAGTGCAAAATATCTACATGTGCTTCAACTTCTCATGCCAGATTTAATAGGCCTTTGAAATGCATAGTAAACCTGGAAAAGC
Organism: Nanger dama; assembly: GCA_917880005.1. Classification (NCBI taxonomy): domain Eukaryota; kingdom Metazoa; phylum Chordata; class Mammalia; order Artiodactyla; family Bovidae; genus Nanger; species Nanger dama. Next base: position 59,685,972 of record CAKJTW010000004.1, on the reverse strand, counting down.
AATCCATGCATATAATTTAACCCCTCAATAAAAGTAATGTTCCTTTCCATCTGGATATCCCTGCCTCCAAAAGACACTATTTAAAAATTAAGATTTTTTTCTCTCTCCTCCAAGTCATGAGTGTTCCTGCTGGGCAAAGCTGGTACTGAGTACTGAACACTAACCAAATTATCATAGCAGCTTCACTTCCCAAACCTGACCTGGAAGAACAAGGTGAATATCTTTGACCCTTTGAATTTCATTGTCTTGACCACTCTGATGAATCTGCTTCAATAAAACTTCAACATTTCACCTCCTCCATCTCCCATAATATGTACCACGAACCGAGGTGACAGTAGATTTATTTAGTCCATCACTTCTGTTCTGTGTATTTTTCAGCTTCAGTGTTTCCAGGGATATACTTCAAAGAAATAATGAAAATTGCTTTCAAGGTGAGAGTAGCTCTGAAATAGACTTAAGAAAAAGAAATCTTATTTATGGAACTCAAAAGAAATATAAGAGATCCCAGTTATAAATGTAGGTTTATATTCAAACTGGTGAGTGTTTGAATTCTGAGATTCTTCGGAGACAGCACTGGTGCTTTCACAGAGATCCTCATTTAGAAAGATGCCATTGGAAGAGGCCAGTGTGGGTTCTCAGCATGCGTGGTGGGAAATGAATGCAGTTATGGAGCTTTTTCATCTGTACTAGAAATTTGTCAATACAGTCTAACCAAATGATTTATTAATTCAGAAGGTGTCAGGATTTTAATTTATTTTATATATTTTATTGCTCAGACCAAATACTTTACTAATCATCACATGTGTTTTAACGATTGAGGTATACATTAAAATACTTGACAGGGTTCCCATTAATCTACACGTTGCAGCCCACTGTGCACTTGGCTGAAGGAATTTTGCATTTTTAGACCTACCTTTGAATTTTGATGATTTGGTTCAATATTGTTAGCGGAGAACTTGACTTCTTAGGGAATGTATTGCCCATTAAAAGTGACATTCTAGTGTGATTGGGATGTGTTTTGATTTAACAATTAAGTTTATAATTGTATACATTCCACTAATCACAAAGCTTTCTCTGTTGAAAGAGACTTAGACTCCTTGTGTGTTTCTATTATAAAATAACTTTCTTTTTTCTACTTTTATACCTTAAATTGAAGAAAAATCTTCTTAAAGGTAAAATAGATACTATTTGAAGATCCTTTGGAACATATATATATATATTTTTCTTTTTTAAAATATCATATCTCAAATCCTACCAAGTTAAGCTAAATAAAGAAGTCTTCAGAAACTGACAGTTACAAAGAAAAAAAAGCTTAAAAATATAATCCTCAGAACAGACTTTAGAAGATTCTACATGCTACATTTATAGTATCATTAGCTGTATTGACTATCTTCAATATACTGCCAGATAAATTCAGTAAATACACAATAACCAAAAAGGAGAAAAAATAGATTATTTGACTTTTATTTTCCTAATGACACATCTATTATAATTTTGAATTTTCTCTAGTCATCTTAGTCTGGAATAACACAGCTTTAACCTTGTAGGTTACAGTATATGGGGTTGCAAAAAGTTGGACACGACTAAGCAACCAACATACACACACACAACTTGTAGGTCAGTCATCTGAAGGATGACCTAAATTGTATGCATACATATTTATTCAAGAGATACTTTTTGAGCTCCCTACTATGTATTAATCATTTGGTTGAATGCAGTGTCCTCAAGGCAGTGGTTGGACAATGCACAGAAGAAGTTGAGAAACAATTTATCAGAGTATGAATTTTCAGTACATTTAGTGCAGTAAAAAAGTTAACACTTTACTTGAGAAAAATTAACATCAGTACAAGGATACAGATTGTATCCATTCTAGACTTTGAGTTTAGGTTAAGATTTACTCTAATTTCAGCCCTGGAATCACAGTGTTATGTTAACCAGAGCAAGATTTTTAAGTCTCTTTATGACATTTCCTTCTCTGTGCATTGAATCACTCATGTTGAGCTTATGGATTGTTGTGATGAGTTAAGGATAAGAGAGATACTGTGTATCTCTTATTTCAAGGCAGTATATTGTCACACTGCTAATCTAACTTATATGCAGAATGCTGCTGTTGCTGCTGCTGCTATGTTGCTTCAGTCATGTCCAACTCTGTGCGACCACATAGATGGCAGCCCACCAAGCTCTTCTGTCCCTGGGATTCTCCAGGCAAGAATACTGGAGTGGGTTGTCATTTCCTTCTCCAATGCATGCATTCATGCTAAGTCACTTCAGTCATGTCCAACTCTGTGCAATACTATGGACAGCAGCCCACTAGGCTCCTCCGTCCACAGGATTCTCTAGGGAAGAATATTGAAGTGGGTTGCCATTTCCTTCTCCATATATACAGAGTATATCATGCGAAATGCCTAGTTGGATGAAGCACAAGCTTGAATCAAGATTGCTGGGAGGAATATCAATAACCTCAGATATACAGATGACACCACCCTTACGGCAGCCAGGAAAAAACAAAAAAGCTAAAGAGCCTCTTGACTAAAGTGAAAGAGGAGAGTGAAACAGTTGGCTTAAAACTCAACATTAAAAAAACTAAGATCATGTCATGCAGTCTCATGTAATAGATGGGGAAACAATGGAAACAGTGAAATTTTCTTTTCTTGGGCTCCAAAATTACTGCAGATGATGACTGCGGCCATTAAATAAAAGATGCTTCCTCCTTCGAAGAAAAGCTATGACAAATCTAGACAGCATAATAAAAAGCAGAGACATTGCTTTGCCAACAAAGGTCAGTCTAGCCAAAGCTATGGTTTTTCCAGTAGTCATGTATGGACATGAGAGTTGGACCATAAAGAAAGCTGAGCCCTGAAGAATTGATGCTTTTGAACTATGGTGCTGAAGAAGACTCTTGAGAGTCCCTTGGACTGCAAGGAGATCCAACCAGTCCATCCTAAAAGAAATCAGTCCTGAATATGTCCAAACACAGGGATGCCTGGTGTGCTGCAGTCCACGGATCTGCAAAGAGTTGGACAGGACTGAGTGACTGAATGATAAAAATGGTGGTTCAAGAACAGGGGTGTGGTGAGCTGATACAGACTTGGATCTGTTTCTTTTGGGGCTAATGTAACAGTGTAGATGGCTATGTACAGAGAACAGGCAAAAAGTTCTTTATCTTATCATTGGTTCCCTAATTCAGAGGTGACTAGAGACACAAGCAACTAATCTAACACATGCACAGCACAAGATGCAGTACCTCGGGCTTCTTCAGGAATCCATGTGGCCTGGGACAGTTTTGCTAAGTGTCTTTCCTCTGTAAAGATCCAGGGGCACATGCTGCTAAGAAGAATCCTTTGCAGAGTCTGATGTGGCTTCTGGTAAATATTGCAGTCCTCAGTTCAGTTCAGTCGCTACATCGTGTCCGACTTTTTGTGACCCCATGAATCACAGCAGGCAATTCCATCACCAGCTCCGAGAGTTCATTCAAACTCATGTCCAGCGAGTCAGTGATGCCATCTATCCATCTCATCCTCTGTTGTCCTCTTCTCCTCCTACCCCCAATCCCTCCCAGCATTAGAGTCTTTTCCAATGAGTCAACTCTTCACATCAGGTGGCCAAAGTATTGGAGTTTCAGCTTTAGCATCAGTCCTTCCTATGAGCACCCAGGACTGATCTCCTTTAGGATGGACTGGTTGGATCTCCTTGCAGTCCAAGGGACTCTCAAGAGTCTTCTCCAACACCACAGTTAAAAGCATCAATGCTTTGGTGCTCAGCCTTCTTCACAGTCCAACTCTCACATCCATACATGATCACTGGAAAAAACATAGCTTTAACTAGACAGACCTTTGTTGGCAAAGTAATGTCTCTGCTTTTGAATATGCTATCTAGGTTGATCATAACTTTTCTTCCAAAGAGTAAGCATCTTTTAATTTCATGGCTGCAATCACCATCTGCAGTGATTTGGGAGCTAAAAAAAAAAAAAAAATCTCTGATGACACTATTTCCAGTTTCCCCATCTATTTCCCATGAAGTAATGGGACCAGATGCCATGATCTTAGTTGTCTGAATGTTGAGCTTTAAGCCAACTTTTTCACTCTCCTCTTTCACTTTCATCAAGAGTCTTTTAGTTCCTTTTCACTTTCTGCCATAAGGGTGGTGTCATCTGCATATCTGAGGTTATTGATATTTCTCCAGGCAACTTTGATTCCAGCGTGTGCTTCTTCCAGCCCAGCATTTCTCATGATGGACTCTGAATTTGAGTTAAATAAGCAGGGTGGCAATATACAGCCTTGATGTACTCCTTTTCCTATCTGGAACCAGCCTGTTGTAGTTATCAAATTCAGGCTGAGTTGTAGTCTATTCTTGGAGGTGCTTTATAAACCTTCATTCCCAGGTGTGTGACTTATTGCACTTAGGACATCATCTTGGAATTCTTGGATCTCAGTGCCTTTGTAAAGATTTCACTAAAACCACTTCTTCTCCAGATATCCTGGGAAACCTCAAAAGGATAGCTGTCTCTATTTAGCTATAGATAAGAAAATTTCACCCACTGACGAAGGAGATTTATTCCACACTGAGAGACAAGTCAAGAAGTCCGTTTTCTCTGGAACTGCAATATAGCTCAGAAGGACTGGTCTGAAAATGGTTCACCCCCTTCCCTTGGTTCTATTCAATATGTAGCAGGTGATTAGAGTATATATGTCAGAGAAGGCAATGGCAACCCACTCCAGTACCCTTACCTGGAAAAACCCATGGATGGAGAGCCTGGTAGGCTGCAGTCCATGGGGTCACAAAGAGTTGGACACGATGGAAGCAACTTAGCAGCAGCAGTAGCAGAGTATATATGTACAAATTAATAATATCCATCTCCATACCATTCTTAAGCAAGTATATGACATTGCCTATATCTTGTCCAACAGAGTAGTTTTGGATTCCACCCATTTTTCTAGCTATCTTCTTCAAATTTCTCCATTTATTTTTGTAATGCATACAGCTGTTGTTTAGTCAATAAGTTGTGTCTGACGCTATTGCAACCCCATGAACTGTAGCCCGCCAGACTTCTCTGTTCATGGGATTTCCCAGGTAAGAACACTGGAATGAGTTGCCATTTCTTTCTTCAAGGAATCTTCCTGACCAAGGGATCAAACTTGTGTCTCCTGCACTGGCAAACAGAATGTGTACCACTGAGCCACCAAGGAAGTACAATGTGCTTATACTCAATTATTTTGTCTCAGCTAACCAGATTTACACAATTAAGAATACTAGATGATTGAGCCTTGGTCTCACCAAATTTGCATTTAAGATATTTTGCATTTAGGGCTGAACTGAAATTAAGGCAGGTTTATGACACCAACACAAAGAAAGTGGCATTTGGAAAGGGTAGAAAGGATTAATTATTGGCTGATTGTATAATGATTCTTCTCTAATAAATTTTATTGGATTTTCAACTTGGAAATGTTCTTTGCAGTCTATCATCAATAGAATCTGTTTAAAGGCACTTGGTAAAATGCATTGCACACTCAGGCATGCACTTAAGGATTCTTTTGACATACTTATTGACTCATTCAGAGAAGGCAATGGCATCCCACTCCAGTACTCTTGCCTGGAAAATCCCATGGATGGAGGAGCCTGGTAGGCTGCAGCCGATGGGATCGCTAAGTCGGACATGACTGAGCAACTTCACTTTCACTTTTCCCTTTCATGCATTGGAGAAGGAAATGGCAACTCACTCCAGTGTTCTCGCCTGAAGAATCCCAGGGACAGGGAAGCCTGGTGGGCTGCCATCTATGGGGTCACACAGAGTCGGACATGACTAAAGCGACTTTGCAGCAGCATTGATTCATTGGATTACTAAAGATCTCACATATCATTGGTACACAATTTGTGAAGCCATATCCATAAATGTATGATATAAAGGTCCCTCTATGATTTTAAGGACAAAGTTTTAATTTTTCATTTAAAACAGATCTGTGTGTATGTATGTGTGTGTATATAGATAATCACTAATACCATGTTGTGGAAATAGAAGCATTTGAAAGGAAAAGAGTTTTCAAGAACTTAGAAATAGTGATGAATATATCATTCAGTTCCTAAAATATAAGACCATGAAGTCTAGAAATTTTCTTACCAAGAATATCCTAACATAATGCTCTTCATGGCTACAGTGGGAAATTTTTGTATACTAAAGAAAATTCATTTTTATACTTTCAGTATAAATGCTGACTGAATGTGGTATTGCTATAAACCAAAGTTGTGTTTGTCCTTTTTTTTTTTTTTTTGTGACACATCAGGGATGGTGAACAGAAGTAGACCTTCTTCTATGGGAATATTCAGGTTTATGGGCTATATTTCATAACTGAATATAAATCTTTATCAAAGAAACTATATCTAAGTACACATTGCTGAGAGTTATATTACTATGGGAAAATGTGTTTATATATTCATTTCTTTATTTCTTTTGCCTTTTTAGCAATGATATATATTCCTTTGATATTCAAACAAAGCAGAGTGTTTTTAAATAATAAATAGTAGTGCTCCCATGTCCACACCTCTAAGCTACCAATCTCTCTGTCCAAAGTCAATTTTGCATTCAAATATCTCATTCATCTATTCTATTTCCTCTGCATAATTTCAACAGTAATTTGGTAGGATTATGTGACAAATTCCTCCCCTTTGATCATAATTCTCTCACTTTTTAAGTGAATTGTCAAAAATATCAGTATGTTAACTATTCTTAGCAAGTAAAGGTTTATGATTCCTCTGAGACCTGATAATGTACTAGCATGTTCTGAATCCGTATTTGAGTATATCTATTCTGTGTTCCTTAGTAATTTCATTGTGGTACAACTCATATTTTATCTATCTTTATCTATCTATCTATCTATCTCTACCCTATCTATCTCTGCCTATCTCCATCTGGCTATTTATCTATCTATCTTTCATATTTCTCTCTATATATATAATCTTTGTGTGTCTCAGACATTCTCAGTGAACCTCTGTGCCCCATATACCATATTCCATATTACTTCAATGTCTTCACTTATAATTTTCTCCTCATCTGTGTATCCTCACATTTATTTCACTAAGCAACCAGTGTACTTTAGACCCACAGCAGGTCCATTTCCATGGAACTTCATTTGGCTATGAAGATGTACTAAAAACTTTGCTTTCTTTGCATCTTTTATTAAGAACATGAATAAAACCACATATTAATTATCACAATTACTCTTACACACTCAACATTTAACAGATATTATATACACAGTTGAGTTCAGTTGCTTAGTCATGTCCGACTCTGTGATCCCATGGACTGCAGCATGAGAAGCTTCAGAACCTGCTCAAACTCATGTTCATCAAGTCAGTGACACCATCCAACTAGCTCATCCTCTGTCAACCCCTTCTCCTCTTGCTTTCAATCTTTCCCAGCATCAGCATCTTTTCTAATGAGTCAGCTCTTCACATCAGGTGACCAAAGTATTGGAGCTTCAGCTTCAGCATCAGTCCTTCCAATGAATATTCAGGGTTGAACTCATTTAGGATTGATTAGTTTGATCTCTTTGTAGTCCATGGGTAGTCCAAGGGACTCTCAAGAGTTTTCTCCAACACCACAGTTCAAAAGCATCAGTTCTTCAGCCCTTAGCTTTCTTTATGGTCCAACGCTCACATCCATAATGCATATTGGAAGAACCATAGCTTTGACTATATGGATCTTTGTCAACAAAGTGATGTCTCTGCTTTTGAATACGCTGTCTAGGTTTGCCATAGCTTTCTTTCCAAGGAGCAAGTGTATTTTAATTTCACGGCTGCAGTCACCACCTGCAGTGATTTTGGAGCTTAAGAAAAGAAATTCTGTAACTGTTTCCACTGTGTTCCCATGTATTGGCCATGAAGTGATGGAACCAGATGCCACCATTTTAGTTTTTGAATGCTGAACTTTAAACCAGCTTTTTCACTCTGCTCTTTCACTTTCATCAAGAGGCTTTTTAGTTACTCTTTGATTTCTGCCATAAAGGAGATGTTATCTGCATATCTGAAGTTATTGATATTTTGCCCAGCAATCTTGACTCTGGCTTGTGTTGGAATGGTGAAACATGATTGCTGAGTTATAATTCTGCCATAGATGCATCTGTAAAGCAATCATCCAATCATTCTTTGAGAAACTGTTTAGAATTTATTTTATTTTTTTGGGGGGGGGGATTCTCCTGACTGCATTTCCGGTAACCAGTATGTCTAACCAGTATATCATCACTTGTATTTTACTACCTAACTGAAAGTAATATTTGAGAATGATATAGTATCTGTGAATCACAAATGCCTCATTCAGTTCAGTTTCAGTTCAGTCGCTCAGTCGTGTCCGACTCTTTGCAACCCCATGAATCGCAGCACACCAGGCCTCCCTGTTCATCACCATCTCTCGGAGTTCACTCAGACTCACGTCCATCGAGTCCATGATGCCATCCAGCCATCTCATCTTCGGTCGTCCCCTTCTCCTCCTGCCCCCAGTCCCTCCCAGCATCAGAGTCTTTTCCAATGAGTCAACTCTTCTTGTGAGATGGCCAAAGTACTGAAGTTTCAGCTTTAGCATCATTCCTTCCAAAGAAATCCCAGGGCTGATCTCCTTCAGAATGGACTGGTTGGATCTCCTTGCAGTCCAAGGGACTCTCAAGAGCCTTCTCCAACACCACAGTTCAAAAGCATCCATTCTTCGGCACTCAGCCTTCTTCACAGTCCAACTCTCACATCCATACATGACCACAGGAAAAACCATAGCCTTGACTAGATGGACCTTAGTCGGCAAAGTAATGTCTCTGCTTTTAAATATACTGTCTAGATTGCTCATAATTTTTCTTCCAAGGAGTAAGCGTTTTCTAATTTCATGGCTGCAGTCACCATCTGCAGTGATTTTGGAGACCCCAAAAGTAAAGTCTAACACTGTTTCCCCATCTATTTCCCATGAAGTGATGGGACCAGATGCCATGATCTTCGTTTTCTGAATGTTGAGCTTTAAGCCAACTGTTTCACTCTCCTCTTTCACTTACATCAAGAGGCTTTTAAGCTCCTTTTCACTTTCTGCCATAAGGGTGGTGTCATCTGCATACCTGAGGTTATTGATATTTCTCCCAGCAATCTTGATTCCAGCTTGTGTTTCTTCTAGTCCAGTGTTTCTCATGATGTACTCTGCATAGAAGTTAAATAAGCAGGGTGACAATATATAGCCTTGATGTACTCCTTTTCCTATTTGGAACCAGTCTGTTGTTCCATGTCCACTTCTAACTGTTGCTTCCTGACCTGCATACAGGTTTCACAAAAGGCAGGTTAGGTGGTCTGGTATTCCCATCTTTTTCAGAATTTTCCACAGTTTATTGTGATCCACACAGTCAAAGGCTTTGACATAGTCAATAAAGCAGAAATAGATGTTTTTCTGAAACTCTTTTGCTTTTTGATGATCCAGCAGATGTTGGCAATTTGATCTCTGGTTCCTCTGCCTTTTCTAAAACCAGCTTGAACATCAGAGAGTTCACGGTTCATGTATTGCTGAAGCCTACCTTGGAGAATTTTGAGCATTACTAGCATGTGAGATGAGTGCCATTGTGCGGTAGTCTGAGCATTCCTTGGCATTGCCTTTCTTTGGAATTGGAATGAAAACTGACATTTTCCAGTCCTGTGGCCACTGCTGAGTTTTCCAAATTTGCTGGCATATTGAGTGCAGCACTTTTGCAGCATCATCTTTCAGGATTTGAAACTGCTCCACTGGAATTCCATCACCTCCACTAGCTTTGTTCATAGTAATGCTTTCTAAGGCCCACTTGACTTCACATTCCAAGATATCTGGCTCTAGATTAGTGATCACATCCTTATAATTATCTGGGTCATGAAGATCTTTTTGTACAGTTCTTCCATGTATTCTTGCCACCTGTTCTTAATATCTTCTGCTTCTGTTGGGTCCAGACCATTTCTGTCCTTATCAGGCCCATCTTTGCATGAAGTGTTCCCTTGGTATCTCTAATTTTCTTGAAGAGATCTCTAGTATTTCCCATTATGCTGTTTCCCTCTATTTCTTTGCATTGATCACTGAAGAAGGCTTTCTTATCTCTTCTTGCTCATTATCTTTATGTTTTTTTTACTGACCATCAAAACCCCAATGTGATGAGCCTGTTTGCTCAAGCCAAGAGGGGTCTGCTTCTATTGAAAGATATGGGGAGTAGTTTTCACTCACCAATATTATACATAATTGTGAAGAAGTCCCCAATAAGGAGGATCAACTAATTAATATAAACTTGAATTATGAATATGTGAATTGATTCTCCAATGTTTCACCAACATGCAAGCAACTTCATAACTCTCTGGCACTTTCCAGTCACTTGCCAGATCTGTGCCTTTGTCAATGTTTATCTCCTCACTGTCTCCTTGCATACCTTCAAATTCCAAAATCAAGCAATTATTTTGTGGTTTAATTTTGAGAGGTAATCTTCTTTTGGTAAGAAGTAAGATAGAATTAGTTCCTTGTAAAGTTTCTTCTCTTGTCCCCTTCTCCTCCTGCCCCCAGTCTCTCACAGCATCAGGGTCTTTTCCAATGAGTCAACACTTTGCATGAGGTGGCCAAAGTATTGGAGTTTCAGCTTTAGCATCATTACCGCCAAAGAAATCCCAGGGTTGATCTCCTTCAGAATGGACTGGTTGGAACTCCATGCAGTCCAAGAGACTCTCAAGAGTCTTCTCCAACACCACAGTTCAAAAGTATCAGTTCTTTAGCACTCAGCTCTCTTCACAGTCCAACTCTCACATCCATACATGACCACAGGAAAGACCATAGTCTTGACTAGACGGACCTTAGTCAGCAAAGTAATGTCTCTGCTTTTGAATGTGCTATCTAGGTTGGTCATAACTTTTCTTCCAAGGAGTAAGCGTCTTCTAATTTCATGGCTGCAGTCACCATCTGCAGTGATTTTGGAGTCCAAAAAAATAAAGCCTCACACTGTTTCCACTGTTTCCCCATCTATTTCCTATGAAGTGATGCTGAGAGGGATTGGGGGCCGGAGGAGAAGGGGACAACAGAGGATGAGATGGCAGGATGGCATCACTGACTCGATGGATGTGAGTCTGAGTGAACTCCAGGAATTGGTGATGGACAGGGAGGCCTGGCGTGTTGCGATTCATGGGGAAGCAAAGAGTCGGACACGACTGAGCAACTGAACTGAACTGAACTGAAAGTTTCTTTTAAGCACATTTATGCTTCCCTGGTGGTTTATTTGGTAAAGAATTTGATTGCAGTGAGGGAGACGTGGGCTCAGTCCCTGGGTCAGCAAGATCCCCTGGAGAGGGAAATCGCTACCGACTCCAGTATTCTTGTTTTGAGAATTCCAGGGACAGAGGAGCCTGGTGGACTACCATCCATGAGGTCACAGAGAATTAAATGTGACTGAATAACACCAATATACTGGAAACACCTACCATGAATAACTGTTGTATATTTATCGAAATAAATGTCTTTCAAAACACTCTCTCCAACTCATAGAACCAAGAGATATGAGGGCAATTTTTTTTTTTCTCAAAGAGTTTTAAACTTCTATTATTTACATTTAATTTTATGACTAAGGCCATTTAAAGTTCACTATTAGACTATAGAATTGACTATATTTTATAATACTAGGTGAAAATTATTGGATGGTGACATTTTCCAGCTTCAAATAATGTCTTTAATATTTTACTGATCATATCACTTAAGTTTCCTTTTAAAAATAGCAGTTAAATCTCATATGTGAGAAAATGTTATCAAGTTTAATAAACTTGAAGCAAATAATGAATGGAGATTCCTTCCAAATTAGTAGGAGGATTGGTACAGGAAACAGGTATTTCCTACCTGGCAAAAATTAAATAGAGTATGAACATGATGAAGTCAATGTGGAAGTGAGGACATCATTAGTTTTGAAGCAAAGACATTAGAGCCAAAACAGACATGTTGGAAACCTCGAGGACTAGCATTCAATATTTAATGGCCTATCAATAAGAGTAATTCAAATAAGTTTTACTATAGAAGGCCATGACTGCGTAATGATATTTCAAGTTCCAAGGATGCATTCCAAGTTTGGAACTGAATGAACAAAGATATCTAGAATGAGAATCATTTTTTAAATCTCTATTACTGTGATATATTTTTAGCCATTTCATTTTCAAGAAGGAATTTTGTAAAGTTCTGATGTTTATAGCCTAGACTTCGGTAGATTCACTAATATTTTTTTTAAAAAGACTTCTGAAAAGGAGTTGGTTGCTCAGTTTTCTGTTATTGAAAAAGTCCCTGTCTACCTCTATTATTCCAGTAATTTTCTTCTGCTTTGTAATATAGCTTTTAAAATTCTGACCTAACAATATTTTCTTGCTATTTCTCCTCCATTAAATGAACACTACAATACTGGTGTTGCAGAGTTTTGTAGAAGTCAATTTTTATGCACACAGTTCACTGTCTTATGCTTATTAGAGGCTGTGATGTTATGTCTATCCTCCTTCCCCTGCTTTGGTATATTTTTTAGAAAAATCCTTTATAGAAAATATAAAATCATATACTGTCCAGTACAGAAATGTAAATAGTGTTTGACTGATTGGAGGAATTTCAAGCTGTTCCAAAGCCTAACTTTCATTACAAAGGAAACTGAGGTTCAAAACTATAAACTGATAGGCATAAAATTACTGGGTACATGATTTTATGACATTTAAAAATAATGATTTTAATTAATAAATTAATAACATTTTTGTAATTATAGGGTTAGAGCATTTTTTTAAGCATAGGGTTATAGCATTTTTGTAAGCATGGGAGCATAATAACTGCTTATTAAAATTTTTTAGGAAATAGCCAAGATGGTAACATAGAAAGACCTTGAACTCAAATCCTCCCAAAGATGCATCAAAATTAACTACTTACAGAGATACTATTTTTGAGAATAACCTGAAGACTAGCAGGAAAGATTTTACACAACAGAAACAAAAAGAAGCCACAAAATGGGTAGGGAAGAACTGAGCACGGTATAGTCAGGACTGACACTCCTGAGTTAACAAACCCCAAACAGGAAGGATAATCACAGTTATAGAGGTTATCTCCATGGAGTAAAGGAACTGAGTCCAACATTAAGCTCCTCAGTCTAGGCGTCCTACACTCGGAAGATGAGCCCCTAAGAAGTCTCACTTTGAACTAGTGGAGCGTATATTCAGGAGTGGTAAAGGATTGTAGGAAAAAGAGACTTCGCACTCAAAATGTACCTGAAAAATCTCACATATGCTGAGTCCTAGAGCAGAGATAGTAGTGAAAGGAGCTTAGGTCAGGCCTGCTTATGGATCTTGGAGAACCCTCTTAAGAGAAAGCAGACAATTCAGACTCTCCCAGGGATATAGATGCTGGCAGCTGTCACTTTTTGAAGCCTATTCTACTGCAATAGCAAAGATGCTGGTAATTACTATTATCTAATCCTCCCTCTAGCCGGTTAGAGTCCATTAGCACCTACTCACCAACACTTTGGCACCAACCCTAAAATGACATGGACATGCAGACGGTACAAGAAAGAATCTGGCCTCTCCATTCAGTGGGTCAGCACCACCCCCTGTTCGCCTTGAGTTGTACAACACACCAATACTGAGACTCAGCCCCATCCTCTGGCTGGACAGCACCAACCCCAAGACTCCTCCCCTCAGAAAAAGAGGCCCACACAGACAGCCATTCAGGAAGTCTGCATTGCCATCTAGCTGGCCTATAGCCACCACATGAAGCCACCACAGCCGCAAAGACGACTATCCCAAAGACTAGCCCCACCTACTAGTGTGCCTTCAGCAGTCAGTCTCACCAGAGCAGAAGACTAACACAGCACACAGAAGGACACTCTTAGAGCATGTAGTTCTCCCTAGTCAGACAAGAGATATCACTAGGTGCCATAGAACAGCTTCTACATAAGTCCACTTCGCCAAGACTGGGAAATGTAACTGACCTACCTAACACATTGGAATAAACAAAATGGAGAATGTGAGGAAACAGAGGAAAGCATTTCAAACAAAAATCAAACATAACCTCAGAAAAAGAACTAAATGAAGTAGAGATAAGCAATTTACACAGTAAAGATTTCAAGACATGATTATAAAGACTCTCGCTAAACTTGGGAAAAGAATGGATGAACATTGTAAGAAATTTAACAGAGTTAGAAAATATGAAGAAGAACCAAGCAGAAATAAAAATACAGTAACTGAAATTAAAAATGCACTAGTAGAATCAAAAATAGATTACATTATACAGAAAAACAAACTAATGAACTTGAGGACAGAGTAATGGAAATCACCAAACTGAAAACATACAAAAAATTTAAAATGAGGATATGTTTTAAATTTAAATAGGAGGCCTATAGGGCACTATCTCAGAGGAGGCAATGGCACCCCACTCCAGTACTCTTGCCTGGAAACTCCCATGGGCAGAGGAGCCTGGTAAGCTGCAGTCCATGGGGTTGCTAAGAGTCGGACACAACTGAGCGACTTCACTTTCACTTTTCATTTTCACTTTTCACTTCCATGCATTGGAGAAAGTAATGGCAACCCACTCCAGTGTTCTTGCCTGGAGAATCCCAGAGATGGGGAGCCTAGTGGGCTGCCGTCTATGGGGTCGCACAGAGTCAGACACAACTGAAGCGACTTAGCAGCAGCATAGGGCAATATCTAATGTACTACCATTTGCATTATAGGGGTTCTAGAAGGAGAAGAAAAGGAGAAAAGTGCACAGAACTTATTTGAAGAAACAATAGCTGAAAGCTTCAGAAAACTGGCATCCAGGTCCAGGAAGCACAGAGTTCCAAACATGATGAAACCAAAGACGTCTACACCAAATGCATCAAAATTAAAATGGCAAAACTTAAAGATAAAAGGAAATCAAATGCAGCAAAGAAAGCAACTGGTTATGTTAAATACATATGCATACATGTACATATATGCCCATTAAATACATATACACACATATACACTGGCTAAGTTAAATACATACACACACACACAAATCTTCCATAAGAATATAACTTTTCAGCAGAAATAATAAATGTCAGAGTGGCAAGACATATTCAAAGTGATGAAAGCAAAAACCAAACGTTCAACAAAATATACTCTACCCAGCAAGTTTATCATTCAGAACTGAAGGAGAGATAAAAAATTTTATAGACAAACTAAAGCTAAAAGAGTTCAACAGTACTAAACTAGCTTTTAAAAAAATGTTAAAGGGACTTAACACATATGTTATGGGTACTTATCAGAAAAGAAATGGCCATCAATAGAAATAAGAAAATTAAGAAAGGAAAATTATCATTGGTAAAGGAAAATATAAGTAAAGTTATTATACCAATCACATATAAAGCTATTCAGAAGCTTAAAAGACAAAACTGATAAAGTCATCTATATCTGCAGTAGGTAGTTAAAAATAAACACATAATACTGTAAAATACAATATCAAAAACATTAAATGAGTGAGTTAAAGTTGCAGGGTTGTTAAAATGCTGTCAACCATAAGAGCTCACTAACTAATTGCTGCACAATTAAATATGTGTGTTTCCCTTGGTGCTTTCAACTAGCAACCAAAACCTTGTTAAACTACTTCTTTCTGCCTTGAACAAGATTAAATATCTTTGTGTTTTAATCTCTTTATCTGCACCTTTAAAACAAATTTAGCTTAATTTCAGCAGGTGGTTAGGAGTTCTTTTTAATGAGCTATTTTAAAACCTTACTACTTGCTATAGAGCACTGTACCTGCTTAGCTGATGGTCTTCTTCCTCCCATGTAAGCCTCATTATGCTGGAGAGATTTGCTGTCATTAACGAAAGATTGGCAGAAGAGTTAAGAGCTGAGCTGCAAAGTAATGCAACTCAAGGATTCATTTCCTAAATAGCATCAAAAAGAAGTTGTTTTTTTTTTTCTGAGACTAGATATTATTTTAGCATATGAACACATCTAATTTTAAGTAGCTCTTCTAGGGCTCATTTCTATCTCTTCTGCTCACTATTCCAAAGTAACCATCACTGTCTTGTGTCCAAGAGACATGTACAGTGTTTCTGAATGTAGTTTTATCCTGGATATTTTTTCTTATGCATTATTTTTAAAAAGGGAGGAAGGCACAGATAACTTTAGGGTAATGCATTAATTTTGTAAAGTCAAGAGTAAAATATTGATTTATATAAGACATAAATGAAGAGACAATCACGTCATTAAAGCCAGAGGAGGAAATCTCCATACTAGACTGGTCAATTTTATTAAAAAAAAAAAAAAAAAAAAACTTAGATCTGGCTTTAAAGAAAGGGTAGACAAATTACAAAGGCTTGGCTGAAGCAATGCAAATGTCTATGCTTTCACATTTAAGAATCAAAGAATTCACCTACCAAAATAAAATGCCAAACACACATCAATATTTCTTTTATGAATTAACAGGCTCTATCACTGTACCTAAGTGGTAAATATATCAAAGATATGCTTATTATTTTCCCTTGCTGACGAATGACTTCATGGGTCTGTAAAAGGTTTGGCTGGTGGAGATGAAGATGAAATGGTTATGGCATATACTCTGTCAAGAGTCTATGGTTACTCCTAAGGAGTCTGGGGGTGAACAGGATCATGCTTAATCAATAGAAATCAATGTAGAACTGTTCAATGTCTACATCTATTAAACATCCTATAATTTACTTTTAAAGGATGATTTTATTAATGTTAATTTTTCTTTCATATGCAATTCTATTTCATTCTGCCAGATATTTCAGTTCAGTTCAGTTCAGTCACTCAGTTGTGTCTGACTCCTTGTGACCCTATGGACTGCAGCATGCCAGGCTTCCCTGTTCATCACAAGCTCCCAACACTTATTCAGTCTCATTTCTATGGTGTCAGTGATGCCGTCCAACCATTTCACTCTCTGTCGTCCCCTTCACCTCCCACCTTCAATCTTTCACACCATTAGGGTCTCTTCAAATGAGTCATCTCTTCCCATCAAGTGGCTAGTATATTGGAGTTAGCTTCAGCATCAGTTTTTCCAATGAATATTCAGGACTGATTTCCTTTAGGATGGACTGGTTGGATCTCCTTGCAGTTCAAGGGATTCTCAAGAGTCTTCTCCAACGCCACAGTTCAAAAGCATCAATTATTTGGTTCTCAGCTTTATTTATAGTCCAACTCTCACATGCGAACATGACCATTGGAAAAACCAAAGCTTTGACTAGACAGAATTTTGTTGCTAAAGGAATGCCTCTGTTTTTAATATGCTGCCTAGGTTGGTCATAAGTTCTTTTTCCAAAGAGCAAGTGTATTTTAATTTCATGGCTGCAGTCGCCATTTGCAGTGATTTGGGAGCCTCCCAAAATAAAGTCTGACACTGTTTCCACTGTTTCCCTATCTATTTGCCATGAAGTGATGGGACCAGATGTCATGATCTTTGTTTTCTGAATGTTGAGCTTTAAGCCAACTTTTTCACTCTCCTCTTTCACTTTTATTAAGAAGCTTTTGAGTTCCTCTTCACTTTCTGCCATTAGGTTGGTGTCATCTGCTTATCTGAGGTTATTGATATTTCTCCCAGCAATCTTGATTCCAGCTTGTGCTTCATCCATCCTGGCATTTCAGATTATGTACTCTTCATATAAGTTAAATAAGCAGGGTGATCTTTGACTGTGTGGATCACAATAAACTGTGGAAAATTCTTCAAGAGATGGGAATACCAGACCACCTGACTTGCCTCTTGAGAAATTTATATGCAGGTCAGAAAGCAACAGTTATAACTGGACATGGAACAACAGACTGGTTCCAAATAGGAAAGGGAGTACATCAAGGCTGTATATTGTCACCCTGCTTATTTAACTTATATGCAGAGTACATCATGAGAAACTCTGGGCTAGAAGAAGCACACACTGGAATCAAGATTGCTGGGAGAAAAACAATAACCTCAGATATGCAGATGACACCACCCTTATGGGAGAAAGTGATGAGGAACTAAAAAGCCTCTTGATGAAAGTGAAAGAGGAGAGTGAACAAGTTGACTTAAAGCTCAGCATTCAGAAAACGAAGATCATGGCATCTGGTCCCATCACTTCATGGGAAATAGATGGGGAAACAATGGAAACAGACTTTATTTTTCAGGGGGCTCCAAAACCATTGCAGATGGTGATTGCAGCCATAAAATTAAAATATTCTTACTCCTCGGAAGAAAAGTTTTATGACCAACCTAGATAGTATATTGAAAAGCAGAGACATTACTTTGCCAACAAAGGTCCATCTAGTCAAGTCTATGGTTTTTCCAGTGCTCATGTATGGATGTGAGAGTTGGACTGTGAAGAAAGATGAGCGCCAAAGAATTGATGCTTTTGAACTGTGGTGTTGGAGAAGACTCTTGACAGTCTCTTGGACTGCAAGGAGATACAACCAGTCCATTCCAAAGGAGATCAACCCTGGGATTTCTTTGGAAGGCATGATGCTAAAGCTGAAACTCCAGTACTTTGGCCACTGATATGAAGAGTTGCTGCTAAGTCGCTTCAGTCATGTCCGACTCTGTGTGACCCCATAGATAGCAGCCCACCAGGCTCCCCCCGTCCCTGGGATTCTCCAGGCAAGAACACTGGAGTGGGTTGCCATTTCCTTCTCCAATGAAGAGTTGACTCATTGGAAAAGACTCTGATGCTCGGAGGGATTAAGGGCAGGAGGAAAGGGGACGACGGAGGATGAAATGGCTGGATGGCATCACTGACTCAATGGACATGAGTCTGAGTGAACTCCGGGAGTTGGTGATGGACAGGGAGGCCTGGCGTGTTGCGATTCATGGGGTCGCAAAGAGTCAGACACGACTGAGGGACTGAAATGAACTGAACTGAACTGAAGTAGGGTGACAATATACACCATTGATGTACGCCTTTCCCAGTTTGAAATCATTCTGCTGTTCTATGTTCACTTCTAACTGTTGCTTATTAATCTGCATGCATATTTCTCAGGATGCAGGACAGGTGGCCTGGGATTCCCATCTCTTGAAGAATTTTCCAGTTTGTTGTGATCCACACAGTCGAAGGCTTTGGCATAGTCAGTAAAGTGGATGTTTTTCTGTAACTTTCTTGCTTTTTTGATGATCCAGTGTATGTTGGCAATATGACCTCTGGTTCCTCTGCCTTTTGTAAATCCAGCTTGAACATCCAGAGGCTCAGGGTTCTCATATCATTGAAGCCTGGACTGGAGAATTACTTTGCTTGCTTGTGAGATGAGTGCAATTGTGTGGTAGTTTGAACATTCTTTGGCATTGCCTTTCTTTGGTATTGGAATGAAAACTGACTTTTTCCAGTTCTGTGGCCACTGCTGAGTTTTCCAAATTTGCTGGCATGTTGAGTGAAGCACTTTCACAGCATTATCTTTTAGGAGCTGAAATAGCTCCACTGGAATTCCATCACCTCCACTAGCTTTGTTCAAAGTGATGCTTCCTAAGGCTCATTTGACTTCACATTCCATGCTGTTTGGTTCTAGGTGAATGATCACACCATTATGGTTATCTAGGTCATGAAGATCTTTTTTGCATAATTCTTCTGTGTATTCTTGCCACCTCTTCTTAATATCTTCTGCTTCTGTTAGATCCATACGCTTTCTGTCCTTTATTCTGCTCATCTTTGCATGAAATATTCTCTTGGCTTCTCCAATATTCTTGAATAGATCTATCAGTTCAGTTCAGTTCAGTTGCTCAGTCATGTCCGACTCTTTGCGACCCCATAAATCACAGCACGCCAGGCCTCCCTGTCCATCACCATCCCCTGGAGTTCACTGAGGCTCACATCCATCAAGTCGGTGATGCCATCCAGCCATCTCATCCTCTGTCGTCCCTTTCTCCTCCTGCCCCCAATCCCTCCCAGCATCAGAGTCTTTTCCAGTGAGTCAGCTCTTCACATGAGGTGGCCAAAGTATTGGAGTTTCAGCTTTAGCATTGTTCTTTCCAAAGAACACCCAGGGCTGATCTCCTTCAGAATGGACTGGTTGGATCTCCTTGCAGTCCAAGGGACTCTCAAGAGTCTTCTCCAACACCACAGTTCAAAAGCATCAATTCTTTGGCTCTCATCTTTCTTCACAGTCCAACTCTCACATCCATACATGACCACTGGAGAAACCACAGCCTTAACTAGACTGACCTTGTCCTTCCCATTTAATTGTTTCCCCTATTTATTTGCATTTATTGCTGAGGAAGGCTTTCTTATCTCTCCTTGCTATTCTTTGGAACTCTGCATTAAAATGGGTATATCTTTCCTTTTCTCCTTTGCCTTTAGCTTCTCTTCTTTTTCAGCTATTTATAAGGCTTCATCAGACAACCATTTTGCCTTTTTGTATTTCTTTTTCTTGGGGATGGTCTTGATCACTGCCTCCTGTACAATATCACGAACTTCCATTTATAGTTCTTTAGGAACTCTATCAGATCTAATCCCTTGAATATATTTGTCACTTCCACTGTATAATCATAAGGGATTTGATTTAGGTGATACCTGAATAGTCTAGTGGTTTTCCCTACTTTCTTTAATTTAAATCTGAATTTGTCAGTAAGGAGTTCATGATTTGAGCCACAGTCAGCTCCTTGGGTTTATATTTAGCATACAATATTATTTTTATAATGTGCACATTGAAATCTTGGGGAAATACTTAGACATCTTATAAAAATGGAGAAATTAAGTGGAATGATGACATATCAACTCAAAGATTTTTATAGACAATGGAGAAGATTTAGATAAAGATAGCATCATGCCATGAAAAAATGTCAATAGAAAATGAAAGTAAGGGCCAACAGTTGTTTATGCAAATTATTGCACTCAGGTATATTAAAAATCTAGACTGGTAGTAGCACCAAAAATTGTTTTAAAAAGAATTTAAATTCTTCATATTTAGTTACAGTATTTTCCATATGTGTTTATAAATGTTTGTTAACTTAGAATTGATAACTAATTGTTTTCATCCAAAAGATAAAAATATGTTTCTGATTTTTAAGAAAAGATAAATTCATTTTCCTTATGACTTATCCATCTTAGTACTGAGTTCAAATTTTCTAACTTTATTTTTAATAATGTTTACATGTTTGTGTATGTATATTTGATTTTTATGTGGCTTGGTTTCAATTTTGATGTTGCTGTTTATGTTTTGATCCCATGTTGTTGTTATTGTTGATTGTGATAAGGTTATATTTTTAAAATCATGGACTTTCACAAGTCACCAAATCATTTATGTAAGCAAATATTTTAAGTTGTTCTTATATCATTTGGTAGTAACATAAAGTTTTACTTATGAATTAGATGTTAAAACTTTAATTTACCCAAGAAAAACTACTAATGAAACTTCTTTACAGAGACTAATAGAACAAAACTGAGAATCTGATTCATTGCCCAACTCTCTCCTTTGTCTCTCATTGCAAGATTCATCTAGATCTTGTTTCTTATTAAGGCTAAATAATACAGAAATATGAAGAGAATGTAAGTGTTGATAATAGTAAAGCCATCAACTAATATTATTTGCATAATCTCTCCATGTGCTGTGTTATGCTTTGTTGCTCAGTTGTGTCTGACACTTTGCAACCCCATGGACTGTAGACTGCCAGGATTCTCTGTCCATGGGGATTCTCTGGGCAAGAATACTGGAGTGGGTTGCCATGCCCCTCCTCCAGGGGATTTTCCCAACCCAGGGATTGAACCCAGGTCTTCCACATAGAAGGTGGATTCCTTACCACCTGAGCCACCAGGGAAGCCCACGAATACTGGAGTGGGTATCCTTTCCCTTCTCCAGGGGGCCTTCCTAACCCAGGAATCAAACTGGAGTTTCCTGCATTGCAGGCAGATTCTTTAACAGCTGAGCTACCAGGGAAGCCTGTAATCCTCTATGCTAGACATTATTCCAAGTACTTTATATA
Source organism: Nanger dama (assembly GCA_917880005.1). Lineage (NCBI taxonomy): Eukaryota > Metazoa > Chordata > Mammalia > Artiodactyla > Bovidae > Nanger > Nanger dama. The sequence continues at coordinate 59,664,086 of CAKJTW010000004.1, read as the reverse complement.
TGTTATATTAGTTATTTCTATTATTATTTCTATTTTGAAAACAAACAAACAAACAAAAACAAAACAAAACTTCTTTTCCTGGACATTATACCTGCATGCTTAGCAGCATAGATCTTGAGAGACAACTCTACTTATATGTCTCTGACCTCACTACTAGAAAGTTCAAGAAGACACCTCGATGTCTCATTTCTAATTTATTGCTTTATTTTCTTACTATTTCTCATTTCTTCATTCAGCCAATCCATCCTTTAGGAACTGAAGGTATGCAAAATGATAATTTCAAAAAGGAAAATGGCTGCCCTCATTTCATTTATGTCTAAGACAAGAAAAATAAGTAGAACACTTAATATCTCAGAGAGTGATGATTTTACAGTGAGAAATATATAGCAGGGAAGTGGTAGTAGAGAATGAAGAAATATGGGATTTTAAATAAGGTAATTAGGATCAGGCATGCTGAGAAAGTGAAGTGCAGCAAAGATCTGAAAGAGGTGAGGTAATGAGCCTAAGCCATATTACCTGGGGGAAGGTCATTATATATTCAGGGAAACAGCAAACTCAAATGTCCTGATGCAGAGTTCATCCAGCAGAAGTCAGCGTTTCCTGGTGAAGCCTTAAGAGAAGTGATGCTGGATAAAGAGAGAATGTGACAGGAAATGAAGGCTCTGATATTTCAGGGGCCAGTTTAGAGACACAAAAGTCATTAGAAGGATTTTGTCTTTTATTAGCATTGGGAGGGACTCTTGGTAGTTTTCATACAGAGAAGGAGCAGAGTCTGGTATTATGGAGGGAATGACAAAGCAGGAAATCCAGTGGTGAGTGGGTGATTCTAGGACACTTAAGCTGATAATCCAGTAGAGAGATCATGGAGACTTGTTTCAGGACAGTAGCCGGGAAATGGTAGATTCTGGCTATACTTTGAAGAAGGGCTCAAAGGGATTACTGAGAAATCAGATGCAGCATATGATAGAAAGATTGGAATACAAAAAGACTAAGGTTCTTGTGCTGAGCATCTATAGCAATGGATGTGTTGATTATTTAGTAGTTTTTATTAGTTACTATCGCTTAAATTATCCCCAAGCTTAGTGACTTAAAACAGCACATGTTTGTTATTTCACAGTTGTTTCTGGGATCACTTAATCTGGGTATGGTTTAGCTGGATCCTCTACTTCAAGGCCTCTGACTGACTGCTGTCTTGGTCTGAGATAGAGCTGTGATTTTAGCACCAGGTTCAAATGGGGGAGGATCTGCTTCTAAGCTCATATATGTGGTTATAAACAAAATTTAATTTCTTGCAGTTGGATTGGAGATCACAGTTGCTTGCAGACTATTGGATGAAAGCCACTTTTACTTTCTTCTCATGTGTATCTCTCCAGCAAGACAACCTACTTTATCAAAGCAAGCAATAGAGAGTCAGTAGATAAGAGTTTTGGGTAACTTAATCACAAGGGGATCATTCTATCCATACTCTCTTACCTAGAACCAAATTACTCAATATAAAGGAATTATATATGGCCATACATACCAGGAGAATATTGGGGAAAATAATATTCAGATGTCTTCCCACTAACAGGATATTCTTTCATATCCATCACTTTTAGTATGTTATTCACAATAACCCTCTGTATTGATCACCATTTCCCTTGTTTTAAAGATGAAGACAAGATCCCAAGATTTAAGTGATTTATCCAGAGTCATAAGACCACTAAAAGACAGAATTGGGCTTCAACTCAAGGGCTAACTCAATTTCCTCTGAAAAGATACCTCATTTTCCAAGCTTGGCTGAGTGACTACCCAAGATATGTTATCTATTTAAGAGCCATAAAGAACACAGGTAAGTTATAGTTCTCTAATGCTTGACCTATGGCACCCTTGAATTTTATTCTTTTGATTTTTAGCTACCTTCAGTTTTCCGCATTAGAAAATTAATAATGGAAAGAAGCCCTGAGTGGTTTATAGTCTATTTACAGAAACATTATAGAATACTAAAGAACAGGTCTTTCAACGTGTTTGATTGAAAGACTATTATGAGCCCCAAAGAATTTATCATCTGGTTAGTAGAGGTAAGATATCAGAAAGAAACATTCAGACAATTGAAAAATTTCTGCTGATTGTTATACTCACTATAGTTCCAAAGATGAAATAGAATAAATAGTAATTTAATAATGTACATAATATGTTTTACAAATAAATCCTGTGTTCAATTTACTGTAAAAAGAAAGAGACTTTCACTAGCCACTGATACAGTCATTTCTGAACACCTAACTTCTTCTGAGGCTAATAATTGTTGCCACTGGAAGGCAAGGAAATACAGAAAAATAACATATATTTAACTACGGGCCTTCTGAGCAGAATAGTTCTGCTTAGGTCTTTTCAAATTGTTTTCTCCTTTCTGCTTTATCTTAAGAATTAATTTAGATTCTTTCTTCTCTTTTGTATCTAAGTGCTTTATGAGAATAGTGAAGAGATTTTAAACACGAGATTTCTCAAAGGCCTCTTAAAGGTAATGGTAGAAACAGGGGTCTAAGAAAACTATAGAAACACCCAAATTACAGTCAAGTATACATGCACTTGGCATTATCTAAACCTCTTCTGATCATTAATGTGGAATAAGTGAAGTTGATTGTGTTTGCTGTAGGTCCTTCTCAATTGTAATGCTTCAGTTAAACAAAAAAAAAAAAAAAATAAAAGATTAGTTGGATTTTTGCTGTAAAAATGCTCTTAAAATCTATCTATCTATATTCAGAAAATATTAAATGTCTGTATCTGGTTCTACATTTAAATGCTGTTGAATGTTTTGAATGTTTCTGAACTTTGCTCATTTTATTGCTGTGTTTTCCTCTAACCGAAATAAATGTATAGCCATGACCAATGTCAAAGACTCAATTCAAGTTGAGATCATCTAGGGAAGTGACTTATGGTTTAAAGTAAATCTCTGTGGAAAATTATATATATATACATATATCATCTACCATCTGAAATTAGCAAAACTAAATATGAAGAGGAAAGATGAATATAATGAAATAAATGACTTAATAGCAGTCGTTAATTGAAAGACCTCTGACGGTTAAGTTATATCTTTTGATCTAAAAAATACTTCACCAAATGACAGATTTCTTTATAAAGAAAGATGCCCCTGTTAGGGCAAAAGAAATTAAATTAATAATATTTATTGTCATGACATTGAGATGCCCATGCTGCTACTGCTGCTAAATCGCTTCATTTGTGTCTGACTCTGTGCAACCCCATAGACATCAGCCCACCCGGATTCCCTGTCCCTGGGATTCTCCAGGCAAGAACACTAGAGTGGGTTGCTATTTCCCTTTCTAATGCATGAAAGTGAAAAGTGAAAGTGAAGTCTCTCAGTGGTACCGACTCTTAGCAACCCCATGGGCTACGGCCTACCAGGCTCCTCCTTCCATGAGATTCTCCAGGCAAGAATACTGGAGTGGGGTGCCATTGAAAACTAGCAATTTTCTCTTTTTTTTCCCCATGATAAACTTAAGAATGTACTTGATAAAGGATAGCAAAGGGGAGAAAAATTATGCATGACATTTTTTGAAGGTGTTACAAGGACAACTGTAATTAAATATTTATTAGGAAATTCTTTATATTTTCTTATTTCATCTGTATGACCAGTATGATTTTGGCTATAAAACAAAACCACTGTTAAAGTTACATAATTGAAAGAGATAATGGAATTGTATCTATTAAATCAAACAATAAAGTTCATTCTTCTTTTGATAGTCACGTGGATAAAATTTCCACATGTATAAATTAAAGTCAATTACTTTGGGGTGGGAAAAGATAGAGGTTGGTGGAAGAAGTTAATGAATATAGATATTCAATAGGAAGTTTACCATGAAATCATCCTTGAAGAAAATTTACTGATCAACTCATCTACTCTGATTGCTTCCAAGCACAGAACAAAATATAATAGTTAGTTAACATACACATAGGTGTGGTGGAAATGATCATGGTGTTGTAACTGCTGTTAACAAGTGTTATTGTTTAAAAATGGCAGGATTCTTTAAAGACATAGCCAATTCCTCACAGCTATTTATAGAACCATGTAACCATAGCAGGCTGACAGGAGAAGGAGTTCTGACATTATAGGTTAACACATGCATCTGATCAAGAATGTCAGAACTTGTCCAAAGACATAAGGCAGTTACTGTCAATAATGGTAAATAATGTTGGTTATTCATTCAAGTATTTTTCTCCAGACTCTGCCAAGTGATGATGTCTTTTCTTAGCTCATCTTTATAGGGAAATGCACTGTCTTCTCTATTCAAAACTATATATATAATCAATAAATCTTCATGAGCAAATAAAAAAAAACAAAACACTGCAATGTCATTTACATAAGCATCCAAAACTTGAAATGTTAAGCTATAAATATACCAAACTTTGTATAATATTAATATAAAGGAAACTATAAAATTCAAAGGAAATATGTTAAAAAACTAAACAAATGAAGGAATGTTTCATGTTCTCGGATAGAAAGACCAGATATTGTCACGATGCCAGTTCTTCCCAACTTGATCTCTAATTCTGTAAAGTTTCAATCAAAATCCCTACAAATTATCTTGTGGATATTAATAAACTAGTGCTAAATGTTATATGAAAAGTAAAATCCAAAATAGCCAAAGAAATATTAAAAATAATAATAATAAAGTTGGAAGACTAGCTCTACTCAACACTGACTTCTAAAGCTTCCATATCAAGACAATGTGGGTTTGAGCAAAGCAAAAATTAACTAACAGACAAATAAAAGAAAATCAATGGGACCATATATAGATCCATAAAAACACATTCAATTATCACTGGCAAAGAAAAAGGTAATTCAATGAAGAAACTGTATTTTTTTTTTCAAGAAAGGTACTAGAACAACAGAATATCACATGCAAAACAAAATTTGAAAAGCAACATTGACATAGATTTTACACACTTTACAAAAATTAACTCAATTTGTAGACCTATTGTAAAATGTGAAACTAAAAATCTCTTAGAAGGTAACAGAGAAGAAAATCTAGATGATACTGCTTTTAATGATGATTTTTATGTATAAGATCAAAGATATAATACATGAAAGAAAACCTACATATGTTGAATTTCATTAAAATTACAATTTTCTAACATGCAAAAGACACTGGCAAGAAAGTTAAAAGACAAGCCACAGAGAAGAAATATTTGCTTAAATTATATCCAATAAAGGGCCATTTTCCAAAATTTAAAATATAAATCTCAACAGTAAGGAAACAACCTACTAGCAAACTGAAAGTCACACACTCTAAAAGAATTATACATCATAATCCATTGAGATTTACTCGAGGGATGCAAAAATGATTTAACATCCACAAATCAATCAATGAGATACATCACAATAACAAAATGAAAGATTAAAACCATATAACCGTCTAATTATTCAGTTCAGTTCAGTTTGGTTGCTCAGTTGTGTTTAATTGTTTGTGACCCCATGGACTACAGCATCCAGGCTTCCCTGTAAATCACCAACTCCCAGAGCTTGCTCAAACTCAAGTCCATTGAGTCAGGGATGCCATCCAACCATCTCATATTCTGCTGTCCCCTTCTCCTGCCTTCAGTCTTTCCCAGAATCAGGTTCTTTTCCAGTGAGTCAGCTCTTCGCATCAGTTGGCCAAAGTATTGGAGCTTCAGCATCAGTCCTTCCAATGAATATTCAGGGTTGATCTCATTTAGGATTGACTGGTTGGATCTCCTTGCAGTCCAAGGGACTCTCAAGAGTCTTCTTCAACACCACAGTTAAAAGCATCAATTCTTCAGCTCTCAGCTTTTTTATGGTTCAACTCTCACATCCATACATGACTACTGGATAAAACCTAGCTATGACTAGATGGACCTCTGTCAGCAAAGTAATGTCTCTGCTTTTTAATATGCTGTCTAGGTTTGTCATTGGTTTTCTTTAATTATATATTAATAACTAATGATCTAATGGGGCTTCCCTCATAGCTCAGTCAGTAAAGAATCTACCTGCAATGCAGGAGACTTAAGTTCGATTCCTAGGTTGGTAAGATCCCCTGGAGAAGGAAATAACAACCCACTCCAGTATTCTTGCCTGAAGAATCCCATGGGCAGAGGAGCCTGGCAGGCTACAAACTTGGGTTCTCAAGAGTCGGACACAACTTAGTGACTAAACCACCCTCAATCACCTAATAGATAAGGAAAAAGTCATTGCACAATTTAACATCCATGCATGATTTTTTAAAAAATGAAATAAAAAGCTCAACAAAGTGAGTATAGAGAGAAATGCTTCAACCTAATAAAACCTATATATGACAAGGAGAGTTAACATCATACACAATGGTAAAAATCTGAAACATTTCCTCTAAGATCAAAGACAAGACAAAGGTGCCCACTTTCACCTTTTTATCTAAAATAACATTAGAAATCTTAGCCAGAGCCATTAGACAAAAAAAAAAAAAAAAAAAGAAAGAAAGAAAGAAAGAAAGGTCATCTAAATTGCAAAGTAAGTAAACCGTAACTATATGCAATTGTCATAAAATTATTTATAGAAAACCATAAATAATCCACCAAAAACCTGTTAGAATTAACAAATTCAAAATAGATGCAGGATACAAAATAAATATACAGAAATCCACTGCATTTCTAATAACAAGCTATTAGAAAAATATATCAGTGCATTAAAATTAAACTTACAATTGCATTAAAAATAATAAAATGCCCAACAATAAATTTAATCAGAATTTGAAAGAATCATGCAAGAAAGCTATATTAATGAAATAATTTGAAAAAGATGTGAAACATGTTCCCTGTTCATTGATGGAAAAGTTAAGAGTGTTACAATGCCCATACTGCCCAAAGCAATCTACAGATTAAATGCAAGCACTGCTACAATTTTAAGAAAATGCATTTTAAGCAAGAAAAGAAAAAAAATAGTGTTTAATGGGCTGCAGTCCATGGGGGCACAAAGAGATGCACACAACTAAGTGACTACCACTTTGGCTTTCTTCATGAAAACACAAAGACTACAAATGGCTCAAGCAACCTTGAGAAAGAAAACAAAGCTAAAGACATCACATTTTCTGATTTCAAGTTATATTACAAAGCTCTAGCAGTCAAAACAGTATGAATTTGTATGAAAGAGGCACATAGATCAATGTAACATAAAGAGAGTCCAGAAATAAACTCAAGCATATATTGTAAGTTAATTTATGGCAAAAGAGTTAAGAATGCACAATGAGGAAGGGATAGCTTCCTCAGTAAATTATACTGGGAAAGCTGAATATGCAAAATAATAAATTTGAACTATTATCTAATACCACACACAAAGCTAACTTAAAATGGATTAAAGACTAAGACCGTAAAACTTCTAGAAGGAAACACAGGTAATGAGCTCTTTGACATTAGTCTTGGCAATGAGATTTTTGGATTTGACACCTAAATTGAAGCCAATGCAAGCAATAATAAATTAGTGGGACTGCATCAAGCTACCGAACTTACACAAAGCAAAGATAATCAACAAAATAAAAACATAACCTACCAAATGGGAGAAAATATTTGCAAATCACGTGTGTGTGTGTGTGTGTGTGTGTGTGTGTGATAGTCAAACTCACTTTTAACTATTCCAATTAAATAATGCACAGAGATTTCAGATATGTATGTATCCAAAGAATACACACAGATGGTCAATATACACAAGTAGGTATATTAAAAGGTCCTCAACATCACTAATTATAGTCAGTTCAGTTAGTTCTGTCGCTCAGTCGTGTCCGACTCTTCGCGATCTCATGAAATGCAGCACGCCAGGCCTCCCTGTCCATCACCATCTCCCGGAGTTCACTCAGACTAACGTTCATCGAGTCAGGATGCCATCCAGCCATTTCATCCTCCGTCGTCCCCTTCTCCTCCTGCCCCCAATCCCTCCAAGCATCAGAGTTTTTTCCAATGAGTCAACTCTTCTCATGAGGTGGCCAAAGTACTGAAGTTTCAGCTTTAGCATCATTCCTTCCAAAGAAATCCCAGGGCTGATCTCTTTCAGAATGGACTGGTGGGATCTCCTTGCAGTCCAAGGGACTCTCAAGAGTCTTCTCCAACACCACAGTTCAAAAGCATCCATTCTTCGGCACTCAGCCTTCTTCACAGTCCAACTCTCACATCCATACATGACCATAGGAAAAACCATAGCCTTGACTAGACGGACCTTCGTAGGCAAAGTAATGTCTCTGCTTTTGAATATGCTATCTAGGTTGCTCATAACTTTTCTTCCAAGGAGTAAGCGTCTTCTAATTTCATGGCTGTAGTCACCATCTGCAGTGATTTTGGAGCCCCTCAAAATAAAGTCTGACACTGTTTCCACTGTTTCTCCATCTATTTCCATTGAAGTGATGGGACTGGATGCTATGATCTTTGTTTTCTGAATGTTGAACTTTAAACCAACTTTTTGTTTTCCTCTTTCACTTTCATCAAGGGGCTCTTTAGTTCTTCTTCACTTTCTGCCATAAGGGTGGTACCATCTGCATATCTGAGGTTATTGATATTTCTCCCAGCAATCTTGATTCCAGCTTGTGTTTCTTCTAGTCCAGCGTTTCTCATGATGTACTCTGCATAGAAGTTAAATAAGCAGGGTGACAGTATACAGCCTTGACGTCCTCCTTTTCCTATTTGGAATGAGTCTTTTGTTCCATGTCCAGTTCTAACTGTTGCTTCTTGACGTGCATACAGATTTCTCAAAAGGCAGGTTAGGTGGTCTGGTATTCCCATCTCTTTCAGAATTTTCCACAGTTTATTGTGATCCACACAGTCAAAGGCTTTGGCATAGTCAATAAAGCAGAAGTAGATGTTTTTCTGGAACTCTCTTGCTTTTTCCATGATCCAGCGGATGTTGGCAATTTGATCTCTGGTTACTCTGCCTTTTCTAAAACCAGCTTGAATATCAGGGAGTTCGGTTCACATACTGCTGAAGCCTGGCTTGGAGAATTTTGAGCATTGCTTTACTATCATGTGAGATGAGTGCAACTGTGTGGTAGTTTGTTCATTCTTTGGCATTGCCTTTCTTTGGAATTGGAAAGAAAACTGACCTTTTCCAGTCCTGTGGCCACTGCTGAGTTTTCCAAATTTGCTGGCATATTGAGTGCAGCACTTTTACAGCATCATCTATCAGGATTTGAAACAGCTGTACTGGAATTCCATCACCTCCACTGGCTTTGTTCGTAGTGATTCTTTCTAAGGCCCACTTGACTTCACATTCCAAGATGTCTGGCTCTAGATGAGTGATCACACTAATCATAAGGGAAATGTAAATAAAAACCATGAGAAATTACTTTTTACCTACCTTTCCTTGCTCTTCTTTGGATCTGTGCATGCAGAGTTCCAAAGAATATCAAGGAGAAATAAGAAGGGCTTCTTCAAAGATCAATGCAAAGAGAGAGAGAGAAAGAGAGAGAGAGAGAGAGAGACAGAGAAATGAAATGGGAAAGATTAGAGATCTCTTCAAGAAAATTAGAGATACCAAGGGAACACGTCATGCGAAGATGAGTACAATAAAGAATAGAAACGTTATGGAGCTAACAAAAGTAGAAGATATTGAGAAGAGGTTGGAACAATACACAGAAGAGCTATGCAAAAAGACCTTCTTGACCTAGATAGCCAGGAGGGTGTGATCACTCACCTCGAGTCAGACATCCTGGAATGTGAAGTCAAGTGGGCCTTAGCAAGCATCACTACAAACAAAGCTAGTGGAGGCAATTCCTCCTCTAGCTCAAATGGAATTCCAGTTGAGCTATTTCAAGTCCTAAAAGACGATGCTGTGAATGTGATGCACTCAATATGCCAGCAAATTTGGAAAACTCAGCAGTGGCCACAGGACTGGAAAAAAGTCAGTTTTCATTCCAATCCCAAAGAAAGGAAATGCCAAAGAATGTTAAAACTACCACATAATTGCAATCATCTTACATGTTAGCAAGGTAATGCTCAAATATCTCCAAGCCAGACTTCACAGTATGTGAATGCTGAAGTTCCAGACATTCAAGCTGAATTTAGAAGAGACAGAGGAACCAAAGATCAAATTGCCAACATTTGTTGGATCATCAAAAAAGCAAAGATTTTCAGAAAAATATCTTCTTTATTGGTTATGCCAAAATCTTTGACTGTGTGGATCACAACAAACTGTGGAAAATGAGATGGGAATCTCAGATCACCTCACCTTGCTTTATGAGAAATCTGTATGCAGTTCAAGAAGCAACACTTAGAGCTGGACATGGAACAATAAACTGGTTCCAAATCAGGAAAGGAGCACGTCAAGTGTGTATATTGTCCTCCTGCTAATTTCAATTATATGCAGAGTACATCCTGTGAAATGTTGAGTTGGATGAAGTACAAGCTAGAATAAATATTGCAGAGAGAAATATCAATAATCTCAGATATGCAGATGACACCACGCTTAGAGCACAAAGTGAAAAAGAACTAAAGAACCTCTAGATGAAAATGAAAGGAGAGAATGAAAAAGTTGGATTAAAATTCAACATTCAGAAAACTAAGATCATGTCATCTGGCCCCATCACTTTATGGCTATTAGATGCAGAACAATGGAAAAAGTGGCTGACTTTATTATTGGGGGCTCCCAAATTACTGCAGAGGTGACTGCAGCCATGAAACTAAAAGACACTTGCTGCTTGGAAGAACTATGACCAACCTAGCCAGCATATTAAAAAGCAGAGAGATTGCTGACAAAATTCCATCTAGTCAAAGCTATGGTTTTTCTAGTAGTCATGTATGGATGTGAGAGTTGGATTATAAAGAAAGCTGAACGCCAAAAATTGAAGCTTTTGAACTGTGGTGTTGGAGAAGACTCTTGAGAATTCCTTGGACTTCAAGGAGAACAAACCAGTCAATCCTAAAGGAAATCAGTCCTAAATATTCATTGAAGGGACTGATGCTGAGGCAGAAACTCCAATACTTTGGCCACCTAATGCAAAGAACTGACTCATTGGAAATACCCTGATGCTGGGAAAGATTGAAGGCAGGAGGATAAAGGGATGAAAGAAGATGAAATTGTTGGATGGCATCACTGACTTGATGGACATGAGTTTGAGCAATCTCTGGGAGCAAGTGATGAACTGGGAAGCCTGGTGGGTTGCAGTCCATGGGGTTGCAAAGAGTAGGACCAGACTGAGTGACTGAACTAACTAATTAACTAACTAAAAATAATAATAAGCATTAGTGAGAATGTGGAAAAAGGAAAACCTCATACACTATTTGTGATAATGTAAATTGATTACACCATCAATGTAAAACAGTAAAATATTTCTTTAAAATTAATTATAATAGTACCATATGACCCAACAATTCCACTTTCAGGTATTTATTCAAATAAAATGAAATGCACTAATGTGAAAAGATATGTGTATCCTCATATTAATTGAAGCATTGTTAACAATACTAGAAACATGGAAACAACCAAAATGTCCATCAATAGATGAATCAGTGGAGAAAATGTATTGCATGTATGCAATGGAATATTATTTGGATATAAAAAAACAATGAAATCTTGGGGTGTATGTGTCTTTTGGAAGTATGGTATTCTCAGGAAATACACCCAGGAGTGGAATTGCTGGGTCATAAAATAGTTCTATTTTTAATTTTTAAGGAACCTCCATACTAGTCTCCATAATGACTGTAACAATTTACATTCCCACCAACAGTGTAGGATGGTTTCCTTTTCTCCACACTCTCTCCAGCATTTATTGTTTGTATGTATATATATATTATAATGGCCATTCTGACAAGTGTGAAGTGACACTTCATTGTAGTTTTGATTTGCATTTCCTTCTTTGGAAGGAATGATACTAAAGCTGAAACTCCAGTGCTTTGGCCACCTCATGCAAAGAGCTGACTCATTGGAAAAGACTCTGATGCCGGGAGAGATTTGGAGGCAGGAGGAGAAGGGGATGACAGAGGATGAGATAGCTGGATGGCATCACTGACTCGATGGACGTGAGTCTGAGTGAACTCCGGGAGTTGGTGATGGACAGGGAGGCCTGGCATGCTGCGATTTATGGGGTCATAAAGAGCCAGACATGACTGAGTGACTGAACTGAACTGAAAACACACTTTTACTCTAAGATCTAGCAATAACACTCTTTGGTATGTATCCAAAGGAGTTAAAAATCTCCATTCACACAAAACCTGTACATATATGCTTTAGTTCAGTTCAGTCACTCAGTCGTGTCTGACTCTGCAACCCCATGAATCGCAACACGCCAGGGCTTCCTGTTCATCACCATCTCTCGGAGTTCACTCAGACTCACGTCCATCAAGTCTGTGATGCCATCCAGCCACCTTATCCTCTGTCGTCCCCTTCTCCTCCTGCCCCCAATCCCTCCCAGCATCAGAGTCTTTTCCAATGAGTCAACTCTTCTCATGAGGTGGCCAAAGCACTGGAGTTTCAGCTTTAGTATCATTCCTTCCAAAGAAATCCCAGGGCTGATCTCCTTCAGAATGGACTGGTTGGATCGCCTTGCAGTCCAAGGGACTCTCAAGAGTCTTCTCCAACACCACAGTTCAAAAGCATCCATTCTTCGGCACTCAGCCTTCTTCACAGTCCAACTCTCACATCCATACATGACCACAGGAAAACCCATAGCCTTGACTAGACGGACCTTCGTCGGCAAAGTAATGTCTTTGCTTTTGAATATACTGTCTAGGTTGGTCATAACTTTTCTTCCAAGGAGTAAGCGTCTTCTAATTTCATGGCTGTAGTCACCATCTGCAGTGATTTTGGAGCCCCCAAAAATAAAGTCTGATACTGTATCCACTGTTTCCCCATCTATTTCCCATGAAGTGATGTGACCAGATGCCATGATCTTCGTTTTCTGAATGTTGAGATTTAAGCCAACTTTTTCACTTTCCTCTTTCACTTTCATCTAGAGGCTTTTTAGTTCCTCTTCACTTTCTGCCATAAGGGTTCTGTCATCTGCATATCTGAGGTTATTATTGATATTTCTCCCAGCAGTCTTAATTCCAGCTAGATATGTTTAGAGCAGTTTTATTCATAATTGCCAACAGTTGGAAGTAACCAATAAATCCTTTATTATGTGAATGATAAACAAATTATAGTATTAATATGAATAGTGATTAAAAATAATTGAATCAGTTATTGAAAATTCAAGAAGATTTTGTTAAAAAGTAATAATTTCCCTTCATTATTAACTCAGCATCAGTGATTTTTGAGTTGGGAATTAAGCAACTCTGTAATTCTTTTGACTGTTTTCTTTGATTACTTTGTACATCATCTTTGATGGGCATTGAGCCTAGATGATGAATATTCTATGAAAGCCAGTCAGTTAATTTTCTGGGTCACAAGAAACACTCCTCCTTGATATCAGACCATCTCATAAGTTTACAAAAATAATGATTAAGTCAAAACATGACACACCTTCAAACACAAAAGCAGAAGTGACACGAATGTGTTAGAACCCCACTCTTTGATCATGACCAAGAGGGAAAAAAAAGTCCAAAATCAACTAATGGGGCAGGGCGGATGGCTTTGGAAAAACAAGGCTTGAAATCCACAAAAATCAGGCACTATATAACTGAGCATAATTGGAGGGATAATGTCAGCAATGGTCAAATCTGACCATAGACCTCAGACTCATACATAGCACTCTTTGAAATAAGCTCATTTATATCTTATGAGACAGAGTATTTTTCCATTTTAAGGTGAAATAATATATTTAGTAATTTGGGAGTGAGGTTTCAGAAGTATTATGTTTAATTTGAAGTTATCAAATGAATCATTAAGAAATTAAAACTTTTCTGTGTTTTAAAGAGATCTGATTTATAGTACTTCAAAACCAGTGTCATTTAAATTTCCAATAATGATTAAATCTCTTTTAAAATTAGAATTGCCAGTGCCTTGGCCTTTGAAAAGGGTTCTTAAAAATAAATCCTATTTTTAATCTTTTTTCTTTAAAATGTGGTATTGGGTGTTAACTTTGACACAGTTCTGAGCACAGTTAACAATATCTGGATAGTATTTTGAGAGATCAGCGGAAAGTTAATCATTCTAAGCTTAACATGAATACACTTTTTTTTTTTTTTTTAATTCAGAAAATAAAATCAGATTTTTCAAAGTAAGAAAAAAGGTATCCTATGAAACAGGAAGAATACTTCTGTGTGCAGATGCTCTTTAAAATTACAGGTGTTTTGTAGTAGAAATAATCTTTGCAGTCCCAAGTTAACCACTTCTTGACTCTAGTCTTGGAATACACAGCTGAATGCCTCTTAGCCAATTTTTCCATGTTGGCAGGTACATTATAGAGTCATTATTAAAACTGGAGATAATGCATGTACATTAATTAGCATGATACTAAAAGGTAATCCAGAAATAATAGCTGTTGTTAGCAGGGCATGGAAACTATGTCAGTCCAAAAATCAAAAGAATTGAATATCTGTCCTTATTTTTCTATATATATGTTCTTTGAAATATATACAATACCAGGATGTATTTTCTCTCCTCAAAAAGAGAAGAATGTTTTGGATATGTCCTTGCAAAGGTCAACAGTGTGCCAAAAAACAGGGAGATTTTGACTACAAGTCACCCAAGGGATTTAAAGACTATAGAATGCCTGCCATTAGGTACTTGTTTGACTGCTCAGCTTGCAAATATCTTTCTTCTTTTCAAGTGATTCCTGACTCTGGAAGATGCCATTTATTGCCTACAATCCTGCATTTGTCTCAGTTAACTCATACTAGGTTTTCCTCAGATCCTGGTATGCTCTATCTTAGAGAAGGTAGATCCCTATTCAAAACTAGAAATAAATATTATAGGTCTACCTACACCATTCCCTTTGGCCAATAATTGATCTAGGAAATAGCAAGTAAATCAGCTCTAGATAAGAAGATGTGAAGTGAAGTCTTGGAACTCAGGATAGGAGAAAGTTCTGGGCAATATTTTTGTCTTGAAAAGAAATGGAGTTTTATGAGGAAAATTTCTCTTGCCATCTTGTTTCTGGCCTCAAAATTGGTATTAGTGAGGGAAGATGTTTTCTGGAGTATACCAGCCACATCAGACTTAGGAGTGACTAGCTAAAAGATTGTGGAGGATAGAATAGTAAAACAGAGACAACTGCTGCACTAGGTTTGAGCAATAGATCCCTGCTCTCTCCCAAATCTTCCATGGCTCTCCATCTCATTCCTTGTAAAAGACAAAGCCTTAAGGCTTACAATATCAGGTGAAAGGCACCAGCCTCTCCATCCTACCTCCCAGGATTCTCTCTTTCTTTCTTTCTCTATCCATTAAGCAGTCCATATTACTATTCACTGCTTGTGTCAGGCATGCATTTGCCTCACAGCCTTTGAATCTGCTGTTCTTTGCCTAGAGAACATTTCCCTAGGACATGTGTAAGATGTTCCACCACTTCCTTAAGGCCTCTGCTCCAAAGTCACCTTTTCAGACACAATTCTATCTTTTAGGGCCTCAGCTTCTTTGTCATCTTGGCTCTTGACACCCTAGTTGGAAAGTAAAAACAATACGAAACAAATCCTAGACTTCTTATTTGAGATTAGCTGCTATGTCTGTTTCTCAGTTTCAATCTACTATATAATTATGTTACAGGCACCTACTCCTTCTACAGAATCAAAGAAAGACTTATCTCACTTTTTCAAGTGCCCCTAATTGATTGGGCCTGGACACACATGACCTAGTCTAAGCTACCAACCAGATTTGGCCACCTGGATCTTGAATCTGGAATTAGCAGTACAGAGAAGCAGAGAGGGGAGAATTCATGAAGTCTTCAGTTACAGCAGCATGGTGCCTGCCCTGCTGTGGGGAAGCAGCAGCTGGAGCATCATTAGAGGGTCAGGAGCAATGCCTCCCAGGTTGGATGCAAGGGGAACCAAGGGGATTCTGTGGTCCTGGTTACCTTCCCACTTTACATCACTCCAGTCTTCCAAAATTTGGTTCTCCAGCTTTCCTGGGGAACCTAAGAACTTTCATTTGCCCTTTTAATATATTCAACTTAAGTTGGTTTTAGAACTGAAGAAAATAACTGACCCACACATAAATATCTTGTGCCTAATCCAGGAATGTCTAAGGTAAAACTTGTTTCCTTTAAGAATCTCTTCATCTTACCTGTATCCCATCCTATCTTCTGCTTTCTTGCACTCAGAGGCTCACCTGCTTTCTCCTAGTACAGAGAACACTTGCCCTGCCTTCACTAGAAGCTCTGTTCAGACAGAAGGATTTGATAAGAAATATTCCCTCTTTAGTGTAAATGTAAGCCAATTTTGTCTCATAAAAATAGTTTTCTATCTCAAAGCGGAAAAAATTATCCCTAGAAAATGTGAGCATCATAAAAATAAAATGGGCTTTATTTGTGAACATAAGATTTTATTCAGGAGTTAGGAAGATGTTCCTTTATTTGAAACACATATGAAGCAAGCTTTTCTAAGATAGAGAATATAAGTAACTCAATTTGAAGGATTTTTAAAAGATATGTCAATAACAGTTTAATGAAGTAAAGAATTAACTGTTTGTATTAATTAATTAATTTGTATTAAGTCAAATTTTGAACTAAGTTAAATGGATAACTATAGCAAAGATATTTATTTTGGGTCCAAAGGAAAAGGATAAAAATGACCTTTTATTGAATTTATCTAGATTTGACATCAATAAATACAAATCTCCAGAAGACTGTGCTTTGCTTAATCATAGGATATCAGACTTGGAAACAAATTAAAATGTTTCCCAGAGTACCCTCTCATTTATTTAGAAGTTTTGTTGTTGCTATTGTTTGTTTATTTGTTTTTAAATTTTACTTTATATACTGTATTGGTTTTGCCATACATCAACATGAATCCACCACGGGTGTACATGAGTTCCCAACTAGTGAATTTTGCTTTTGCATAGACATTAATAAATATTTCATTTCTTTATAACCTCATAATCATCTTATGAGGTAAGCTATATATATATATAAGCAATATATTATATATATTAGCTATATATATATTATATATGTTAGTTATATATATATTATATCACTAATATATACATATATTAATCATATAAAAACCCCAAGGTTGAGAGAGTTTAATCAGTTTATGATTATACAACTTGTTGGTATCAGAGCTGGAATTCAGATTCATGCCATGAAACAACGTGTTTTCCAGTAGCATTTGCAGTTACAAGTTAAGAAAAGAAATGTCCAGGAGTCACCCCTGGAAATGAAGCGTTTCAAGGAATAAGAGATTTGTGAGTAAAGGCCCTTATGCCTCATATATTTAATGATCTACTTTTCTGTTGAGAAATTAAAACTTTTCCTTGAGGACGAGCACTGTGACTGAACTTTGTGAAGACACTCTGGTTCTCTAGGAAGAACCTCAGAATGCCTCACATATATGCATAGGCATTACTTCTCACCTGAGATGAATGTGAAGAAGGCTTTAAGACAGGACTACATTTTAATTATTTCCCAATATATATCACAGTGTCTGACACAAGGATGCTACTCATTAAACATGTGTGGAATCCCTCAGAGCCAAAGGCAGAGTTCCATAAAAGAAAACTAAAAGCCGTGAAGTGGTGTGCTGATGTCTTTCTGCCCTGTGCTTTTCCAAATCTAAAGGAATTTTTATCAGCACAGATCTTTCATTTACAGAATTCCATCTGTGCTGTATATTCTACTTCAGTCTTAGGAGATATGTAGAATTTTGCAGAATGAACACTGCTTAATTTTGGGAAATTAGGAGGGAAATTATCTCATTCCTTTTTCCTGGAGCAATAGCTAAAAATTTTTGAAAAGCTGAGAGATGCATGGAACTCAGTATATTGAAGCAAGATATCAGGAATTTACTCTACTTGAAATCCTTCTTGAATGGATGAAGAGTTAAATTTTATTCCTATTTTGAAGCTGCAGAATTGAGGGAGCCCAGTTGCTCTGAGTATCCTTTTAAAGAGTATCTCTTATGGCAATAAATTTGTAGAAAAGTAATTGCAACTTATTGTTGGAGAAATTCTTCCATTGTGAATTAGAAATGCTTTGTAGAATATTATCCTTTTGAGGTAGGAGATACATGGGCTACAGGCTGAGCAGCTGCAACCAGTATCCTGCTGACACATTAAGATAACAGTGGAAGTAAAGCTCTGATAGGGTAAAAAGTACATTTTTTTTTTTCATTTTGGCAGCATCTCCTTCCTTCCTTTGATACCTGAGGAACTTCTATGAACATGTGTGGGTTGGGAAATCTCCTTTACCATCAAAATGAAAAAAAAAGAAAAAAAGTACTTTTTACCCTACCAGAGCTTTACTTCTACTGCCAGGCTGCCAACTTCCCAGAAACCCTTAAGACAGAATCCATCTTGGGGGAAGGATGCATGTGAACACTGGGTAGGGCCCTGAGTCAGACCAAATACGAGTATACTCAAAAGGATTGGCCAAAAGGGACCCCAGAAAACTGTCCCCATATAAGTGCGTTTAACCTATCCCTATTATGCATGACTCACTCTGAATCCATTCTTGTGTTATTTCACAGGTAGTTCACTTCTAGTCAATCCTCTATCTACTTTACAATCTCAGTCTGTTTGCTGAATACTTTCTTCAAATAAGACAAGGACTAAGGTCCTGCTTCAAGCTACCTCATCCTTTGCTCCTTCAAGGCCACTTTGAAGACAGTAAGAGACTTTTTGTGAAGATCATTTATAAAGTGATTACTCTTGAGAAGACAGTGGAGTGAATGCAAGCTCTGGAGATAGGCAATCATTGGCTGAGATCTTCTGTTGACATCTGTTCTTGTCTCTTTGCAGAAACAATTCAGAGAAGAGACAGAGAAGTCAACAAAGCAAACTGAAGATTTAATTAAGCAATAGTTTGCTCTCAATGGAGACTAGGAGGCTCAGGTAAATAGCTGCCTTGGCTTTCTTTGGCAAGATGGTTATGTGGGGCATAGAAATAAAGGAACAAGTATTCATTGTGGAGGGAGAGGTTTGGGGATTGTGTTTCCTGATTTTCATTCCAGCTCCACCTTCCTGAGAGGAGGAGGAATTTTTGTCCTTATTTAGTCCTGATGGGAACTGTCATAGTCTCAGTGCATGATGGAGACTCCTTACCTATAAGGCTTATTTTATTGTAGTGATAGCATAATGCACAAAAGGTTTCATTTGGAAGCTGAAGATTCACCCTTTTCCCACCTTTCTTTGTCTGCCTCCAGGACACTAATCACACCAATATGTTTGATTTCTTGTCAGTTTGGAGGTTCCTGCTTTTCTTTTTCTGCCCAAGGAATCTCACTGTTTACAAGATGTGTGGTTTCCTGCCATGTGGCCTGCATCCCCCTTTCTCTGCCTGTATCTACTACTCGCCTGCTATAACATCTATGTGGTGTGGCTTAATAAAAGTTCAAAACTGAACAATTATCTCCCTTGGAAACTTAAAAAGCTGAGCTTGTCTCACTGATGCTATTTCTTGTGTTATTTGTGTGTGTCTGTGTTATATTTTATGTTCGCTTCTGCTATCACATGAAGAAATTGAATTAAGAAACTCATTTTACTGGATAATCAAATGCACGTTTTATTAACTTATTACAAAGGCAAATAAAATAAAAGATGCTTTGAGTGGTAGCTGCCCTTTAACCCTCCACCTGCAAAATAGATAAATGGGTTAGATATTTCTTTTACACTGAACATCTGTGTAAACTTCCACTCTATTTCTTTTAAGCTAGACAGCAATTTCAACTAAGAGTCTTGATCATAATTAACCTTCCTAGATATTGTCATAAAACTGATTTCTAGGATAAGAGTGTTGTGAGTTTATAAAAATAGTTGCATGCTGTCTTGGTGTTTGATAAATATAAAAATAGATCAGATTTTACAGTTTTGAGAATTTTTAAATAAAACTCTGTTGTAATAACAACCAAACACCCTAACTAAAATCTCCAGTCCAGCAGGGACAAATAGTGAAGCTTTTGGCACTTTTTCTTTTTATTGATTGCTTATTTAATCTTGTTCATATCTAATTATCTCTAGCTGCAGAAGAGAAGCAGGAAGCATAGTAGAATGAGTACAGGTTTTGGAGTTAAATGTATTCTGAAGTCTTGATCGGTTACTTGGTAACTTGGTAACTTTGAGCAAATTATCTATCCACATGGAAATCTCAGTTTTCCTATCTATAGAATCATAATAACAGTGATTATTGAGGAGGATTTCTGTGTGGATCAAATGAGCTGAGGTATTTAATATTTTTAGCTCAGTGCAAGAATATAATAACTGCCCGACTGCTAAGATTGTTGCTGTTACTAACATTTTTACTATGAACTTTGTGATTAAAAGATGGAATTGACAGTGGAAGCAAAAGAAGTAAGAGAAATATAAAACTTGTCTAACCAATTTACATGTCATTCAACATCTTGAAGCAAATGTTAGAATAAGGAAAAGAGTATTTCATTGAAGCTTTTTGTATATGAGGCTTTACTGACGTTGTGATAGACATACACAAATGGATAAACTCCATTTAACCTGTGAAAAGTAATCTACTAAAAGCATTTGGGGAGAAGCTATGGTTTGCATTTCTTTTGTATTGCTGTATTTTAGAGCTGGCCATTCTGCTATTAGTTTGTACATTATAGGCAATTAGTTAAATTTTTCTTCATGTTAAACGTGAGCTCATTTTTTTTTCAATTCTTTAATTTTTGTTGGTATCATAAACATCAGATACTAATATGCAAATGAGTTGTATGAAATTGCTGTTTTCAAAGCCCTAATAAAATTGCTCAAGAAAAGACTATCTTCTCAGAATTCTGTCTCACCAGTCACAGGTGGGGGTGCCTTGGGGCACTATGGCCCATCTGCTTTGTTGACATGAATAAACTCGTGAGCAGGTTTTAAGAGAAGAAGGAAGGATATTTCCTCAATTAAAAATATATGCTTAAATTTGGCAGAATGCAATTACTCAAATTGGAAAAGGGCCAAGATATCAAGGCTAACTATCATGCCTGAAAATACTATGTAAGTCTTGGGACATTTTTAATGGTCACTTTCTCTCAGTATTTCAATATCCACTTACAATCCCAAAGCCCCCAAGGTAGGGAGGACTACATAGAAAGAGTCATTCCAACACAGTTTGATGGGGTCTGAAACAAATCTGGCAGGTGGTTGAAATGCTTCAAGGACAGAGATCTTATGTTCTCAAGGACCATGGTCTCTGCAAGAAAATGAAAGTTCTACTTTCTGGAAACTTACTCTCAAGTGTCCAGAGAATATTATTGGCTATTTTCATTGTTACAATTATGTCCAGGCAAGATGATGTGTGATGTCTCATTTGTGCCTCCCCTGGGCTAGGCTTGGTAAGGAAGGGTGTTGTGGAGGAGCCAGTCTGTCAAACTCTGCTGTGCACTCAGGTGGATCCAGAGTGACCTATCTTCTGCACCCTGTCACCTTGTCATATAGGTTATGATGCTCAGACTAGAAAAGTACACTTTGAAGAAGAATAAGGGCTATTCACCATGAATCATATAAGGAGAATTCCATAGAACAAAATCAAAGTTCCTTAGGGACATCAGGGACTGAACTAAAAGTTATAATTAATCAGGAAAGGGATGAGTAGGTACATTTAATCTAAAAACTGTACCTTAGGAGAATTATGCTTGGCAAGTCGTGACATTGTCTGACATCTGTGCAAGGGATTGCGCTGGTGTTGTTTGATTTCAGGTGACCTTATATGTAATCACAGAAGGAAAGTAATGAGCCTCACCAACTGCAAGAAAGAAAGAATAAGAGAAGGAAATAGTATTTACATTGATTATATCAGTCATTTTTTACAGGAGATTCATAATAGTTTCCCAAAACTCTTCATAAAGAGGATGTGGTGACTGGCACAAGGACAGGAACCCAGGGGACTGGATATTCACAGAGGAACCTCTACAAGAAAAAGGAAGACACAAAGTTTAGGAAATAGTACTTCAGGTGCATGACCCAGATCTCCAAGGAGTTTCAGAAAGACAGAAAATCCATAAGGGCCAAAGCAGAGATCATATCCCAGGACAGACAGCCAAAATCTACTCTTTTGGAGACATGACAGTGGACCATGCTGGGATCCAGTAGTACTGACACAGACTGGCCCTGAGGACACGACTCTGAGAGTCACTTGGCTGCTGAGAACTTCCTGTCAGAGATGGCAGGAGTGTACATTGTGAGCATGTTCCCAAACTCAGGTTTGGCTGCTCGGCACTTGAAAGTCAATAATCCGACAGACAAGAGTCAGTAGACAAGAAAGTTTCTTTATCAGAAAGGCCAACAATCAACAGGCAAGAGTCAGTAGACAAGAAAGTTTTTTTAATCAGAAAAGCCAACAATCTGGGGAGATAGTGGACTTGTGTCCACTACCAACTCAAAGAGAGCTGATCAATCTCCCAAGAGATCAACTCCCAAGATTCTGCTCGACTGTGACAAATTTAACGAGAGAAAATGGGAAGAATCTCAGTGAATCACTGAAGCAAGAGATGGGCTTCTGCATCCTTCTCCACTGCGTGCAGACTGGTTGATTCTCCAGATGTTAATTTTCCCATGTGACTGGCTAAAGGGTAGAGAGCCAGTCATTTTTGACTGCTTAATTCTTCATCCTTACTTCTTTTTATCTAGGAAAACATTTAGGAGTGCATAAGTTAGAAGCTACTTTCAATTACTTAGTGATCTCTTTCCAATAATTAGGTTCTTTTAAGGCTATAGAGAAATAGAAATGGGCAAACAGGAAAGAGGCAAAATAACTGCTTTCAGACACTTCAAACTGGCTTAAAGTTAGACCCTATGAATACAATAAGGTAACTGCCTAGTCGGTGTCATAGGTAAATAGATAAAAATTCTTTGCTAACATTTTTCATATACAGTATTATTTTAAAATTTTTCAATTCTAGAAAGATATTAAAATCCAGTTAGCATCAAAAAATAAGAGCATATTATTAGCAATAAATGAAAAATGTACCTCATGGTTCTTAAACAATTGCACAGAGAGTAGGAGATTCATTTAATCACTTCAATCCCCAAAATTATTTCAAAATTCTCATTTTCATTTTCCTACAGTAAATATGTATTGTTGCATACTTTTAAAATAATCCTAATCATTGTCATCCAAAAGAAAAATCTCAGACATCAAGTGAATGAGACATCCAAATTTTAGATTCAATATTTTCTTAAGTTATAAACTGTCATATATTTGGTTAGAAAAAAAAAAATTAGTATCTGCTTTTGATTGGTTGCTAAATCTATTTTCTTCTCTAAATTCAACCCTATAACTTCATATGAAGACTCATTCTTTGTCTATCTCATTCTGGTGGGTAGATTGACTTGATAACAGAGCCACTTATATAAATTAACAGTAACCTGAAGAGGAAATAGTTTGGATTTTTTCCTCAGTTCCTTATGAAAAGAAACAAGTTATATTTCAAGTTTGAACTAGATAAAAATTCTTGGAAAAGAGTTAGGACACACATGTAGATTGATGTCAAACATAATAATGAAATTATTTTGCATAGAATAATACTGATGACATAATTCTAATTATTAAAAGGATAGAAAATCATGAATATAATACAGTTAATATATAAATATGCATAAAGAATATGCAACAAAATGTTAATAATAGTTACCTAGGGCATAGTATAATGGTTGTTAGTTTTTTCTTTCATTATTACCAACCTATTTTTCTATCATAATAAACAGAGGACAAAATTACAATTAAAAAAATAGTAACATAAAAAAGTCTTTGATGATTTTAATTTGAGCCATAAATAGTTGGACTTTAAGCATATAGAACTCAGATTTCTCAGATTAAATAAAATTATTCAAGATAAGCTCTTCACACATAAAGTGACCTCAATACATTTTTGTTTACTCCTTATTATGATAGTTGAATGCTCAAAAAATAGGCAGTACATCATCTCAAAGTGAAATCAACTAAAGGGTACTTCCCAGGTACACTAGTGGTAAAGAAGCTGCCTGCTAATGCAGAGAACAAGAGCCACGAACTCAATCCCTGGTAAGGAAGATTTCCTGGAGGAGGGCATGGCAATCCATTCCAGTATCTTTGCTTGAAAAATCCTGTAGATGGGTTACAGTCTGATGTAACCCATCAGATGTCAGATGTCTGATGGGTTACAGTCCATAGAGTTATAAAGAATCAGAAGAATGACTGAAGCAACTTATCTCTCACACACAAAAATCATCTCAAAATACTTAAATGATAATTAGATGTATCCTTGGAATACTGCTCAATCCTATGGTGTTACAAGAGAAAGAAAATCCCCAGGTTACCATCTTCCTTCTCATAAACTCAGAGTGTTCAGCCTAGTGCTTATAATAAGGACAGAGTAAAGGGACAGATTAGGTGATTAAATAGTTAATCTCACTAGGGGATTGTAAGTAGGAAAAATATGGGAGACCTGTATAAGTTAATGATTACTCAAGAAAGTAGGTTTGTTTAATGCCAAAATCAAGCAAGCTGAACCACAAAACTATGCAACAGATACATGAAACATGCTCTCAAATAATAAACAGTGGTGGCATGAGATCCGCATCCTGCCCAGTGAGCTCAGTAAGCTAATGATCTCTAGGACTGAAGGGTGCTCATTATACATAAAATGGAAATCATTTTTACAGTTTTGGATTGACCAGGCAGGGACAAGAAAACTCCCCTGTCCATTCTGGAGGAGGAGTTGATGATGGAATCATGACATCTACTCATGGGAAAGAAGGTGTATTTTTCACCCTCCCCTCTTTTTTTTTTTTTTTTGATTATAGGAAACTGTAGCTAATTAAGTTTTAGGAGTGTGGCACCCTCTAGTTTAGTTGCTTGTAAGCCTCATGAGAGTCTTATTTTAATAAATCACTTCCTATTTACCATTTTGCCTTTCACTGCACTGAGTGAATTCTTTCTGCACTGAGACGTAAAGGACTGGTGCTTTTTGGAGACCCTGAAATGCCACCTTGTGGTTTCACTTAGAAAATATTCCAGAAAACTGGAAATAAAAATTAAGGCAAATATCTACAAGAGTCAGGCGATGTATTTTTATGTGCTAACTAACAGAAGCTGTGTGCAGTTATCAGTTTGGAATTCACATCTGTTCAATACTTTATTTATATGATTAAAATAAATTCACTTAAATGTGAAACACTGTGAAACTGACTGGCACATAGATGAAAAATGATGAATATTCCAACCATTTATAGACAAAACATTTTCTCTTAGATAGTAATATACTCATTAGTAAAACTTTGGACATTGCCATTAAATATTTCTCAAGAAGTGTGTGTTCTCCCACCAATGCCCAAAATCCTATGCTAATAAACACATATGTTTGCTTCCTATATTGACATTTCTACATATTGATTTATTTTCTTAGTTTTCCTAACAATGAGGTAGGCAAAATATTAGCAAATATATCAAATATTCACTGAACTCTTATATCATGTCCAATGTTGTGAACTGTTTGAATATAGAAATATGCCACAATTATTAACCTTGAATCACTTCCAATCCACTTGCAATGATAAAATGATAAATCTAAATAGATTAAAGATGTTTAAAAAGTGGGAGGGGACTTAGAAATTATTTTCTATTTCAACAATTGCCAAAGTTAGGCTTGAAAACTTAAATGGAGTTTTGACTATTTCTACCAGATCACCTTGAAATCTAAGTATGAATATTGGTTACTAAACTTACTATGATATTCCTTTTGATAAAGAAGTTCCTGATGTTATCATGCAAGACACTAGAAAGACCCTTAGAACTTTAAATTTAGTAATTTATTAAATTCTTATTTTTTTATCCAAGCCAGTTTTAGTCACATTTTTTGTAACCAGAAGAGTCCAGATAATTCAAAGTAGCTGTTTCCACCCCAAAAATGGGAATCCTTTTATGAAGCTACTTCCCTGCAGACGGTAAAGGATCTGTCTTCAATGTAGTAGACCTGGGTTCAATCCCTGGGTTGGGAAGATCCCCTGGAGAAGGAAAAGCAATCCACTCCAGGACTATTGCCTGGAAAATCCCATGGACAGAGGAGCTTGGTAGGCTACAGTCCATGGGGTCCCAAAGAGTAGGACACTACTGAGTGACTTCAATTTCACTTTCACTTTTCATGCATTGGTCACTCTTGCGTCTTAATTCAGTGGTCAACATTTATGAAACGCCAAAAGGAAAAAAAAATCCTGAACTGAGCTGACAATACAAGTAATCATCGACAGCTTGGCTCAGAATATAGGTGTTAGATGTTCCCACTAGAGAGCAATCATGCAGGGCTGCATTGTTTACAAAAAGGGAGGTAAAAGTATTAAATGAAGTGAGAATAGATGGAAATTAATGTTTCTATGATTTTGCAACTTGATATGCAGGCAAAAAGTGATGAACAGAAATTGCAATATATTAAAGAAAGAAAGGGGTATTCCATTCCTTGCAGCCTTATGGGAGTTAACCCAGTGAGGCACATGAGGGGCCACTGGAGAAAAGGTGGGACATGTGAGGACAGACCAAAATATTAAGGATTTGAAAAGCTATAGATGAGTACAGAAAATGTGAAGGAACCCAGAGATTGCAAAGATACAGATGATGTTTTTGAAGGACTGAGTTAAACAGACTGAAGGAAAAAAAAAAAAAAACAGCCTAGGATTTCTTAAGACTTTGGATTTGTTATTAAATTATTGTTAGTAAAAGTTGATTTTCTCTGTCTTTTAAAAGAAAGTATGTACATCAAGGTTGGAGATGTTCTCTTCTAAGAATATTGGATATGCCAACATCTCTTCTGAATATTGTCAGTAACTGAATAAACAAGACCAGAATGACCAACTGCATATGAATATGCTGCTTAATCAGCATTGCTGATTCAAAAAGTACCAACTACTAAAGAAGAATGAATTGACAAACATAAACATTTTAATATATTTATTGTTAAATATATTTTAATCTGAAGGTTCTGCTCAGCCATGAAAGTTTTTAAAAGAACAAAAGGGAAGACTCTTAGTGAATCATCAAAGGAGTGGGTTCTGCACCTTTCTGCATTGCATGCAGACTGACTTGCTCACTCTCCCTTCAGATGTTATCTTGCCTTCTTGCCTGTGTGATCTGTCTGCAGGGATTACTAAGGGAGGCTGATGGGGGAGTGGGGAGGGTACAGAGTTGGTCTTTCTTTAAATATTTAGTTCTTTTTTTTTTTTTTTTGGTTTGTTTGTTTTCTCATCCAAGAAAAGAATCAACAGGTTAGGCAAGGCATGGTGTGCATTCAGAAGAACATAAGTCAGGAGTTAGGTTAAATTGCCTGGTGATCTTATTCCTATAATTAGGTATTTTCAAGGTTAGAGGGATACAAAAATGGGCTAACAGGAAAGGGGCAGTAGAGCTGTTTTCAGAATTGGACAAAAGAATGCAATAGATTGATAGGTCGATGAGGGATTAAGACAACAGCAAGTTGAAGTTCAAAATGCTATACAATCTGGGACTGGCAGCAACTGCTAGGGTAGAACAACAGGAAAAGTTCAGGTGACCTAGTGGTTACAAATTTAAAAACTCATCTTTAGTATCTTAAAGGTGGAAATTAAAATACAACACAATTCGTGTCTAAAATAACTAGAATTGTTGTAGGAATTAGCCATAGGAAATCAAGTAGAACAATGGACATGATGGGGGAGGGGAAGAGTAGATAGGGGAAGTGGATTAGAGGATCTAGAAGCAAACAGGAGATATGAGAAAGTTTCAGCAAAACACATTGTATTAAACTGGGAGATTTATCTGAAGTACATTGACTGTGTTTTTTTACTTGCAGTGACAAGTGATTGGACTGATGAGTCCAGGACTGGTGGTAGAAAGACTTCGGGACATAGTATGAGATGATGCAAGCAAGATCACTTGAGCAGTCTCACAGAGGAACTATCTTGGCAAGAAGGGGTCCTTTTTTTTAGAGAGAAGCTTTTAGGGGTGTGAAACCCATATGCCTTCCCAGACCACCCACAATTCTGAAACTGGCTGCAGATACCTAATGATGGGAAATCTAACTGTTACAAGAGATGTCATTTTGTAAAATATCAATACATAAAATATGCTAATTAGGCAGAAATTGCTAGACAGTATATGACTCTAAGACATTGTTGCTTTTTAAAATTTAATTTTATTTTTCACTTCTCAAGTAAACATCTCACTCTTTATTCCAGTTTCCATGCATTCAGTGGAATTTCTCCCTGGTTTGGAGGATCATAAAACATTCAGGCCCAGGACAAGACAATCATTAACTTCTGTCTAGTTTATCAAGGAAAAACAAACAAACAAACACCAAACTGCAAGAAGACCATTAGCTCTTAAACATACATATGGTTCCTAAATAATGGGCTAGGGTCTTAAGAAAGGTTTAAAGGATGGCATGGCAATGTCTAGAAAATCTGGGGGAAAAAAAAAAAAAAACATAAAATGACAAACTGGATAATGTGACATTCAAACCAACTGGTCAAAAATGGCATATATTAAAGTCACAAGCCAACCAAAAATATACAGATCAATACTAGTAAAGATACAAAATTACTGTAATCCTCACTGTTTGGGGGCTCTTCACCCCCTCTCAATGTCTATGCTGTGAATGTTTTATCTCTAGCTTTTAAAATAAACTTTGCCTGTGTGAGTGTTTGCAAGTTTTCAGAATTCTTTCTTCAGCTCTGTGAAAAAAACTCAGGTTTCACATTTCACTACCTGCTTTGATGATTTCCCCAAAATTGAGAAGAAGAAACACTGGCATGGTTGAGCATCCATTATGTACCAGCCTCCATGCTACCTGTTTTCCCATGTGTTATCTCCTGCAATCTTCACAGCCATCTTGAAAGTGTTATTTTCACTATGTTGCAGTTGAGAAAATTGAAGCTCTAAGAAAGGCAATACTGACCCCTCAAAAGCAACTAGTTAGTTGTAACTAATCTGGACAATACTTTGGCTCCAAGCCTTTTGCACTGAGCACAGCTCATTTATCCCCCATCCCCCTCTGTTATCATAGACATGGTCCCAAGTTTAGAAGAGCCCAGCTGTGCCACTTCTCTCTTGTGGTTCTCATTGCCACACATCCAGATGTTTTCCTCTGAAAGTCAAAATCTGTTGATGGACAGGAAGATGTCAGCCCATCGCTATAGTACACTACCCTCAGATAAATATATTAGCACATTTTTACCTCTTCTTATTTCTATACAAAATTTATTCTGTTTCTGGCCACATTTATGCTGATGTGAATGGAGCCTTTCATGCGAGGCACCTTTTATTGTTGCTGTATGTCTTCT
Organism: Nanger dama; assembly: GCA_917880005.1. Classification (NCBI taxonomy): domain Eukaryota; kingdom Metazoa; phylum Chordata; class Mammalia; order Artiodactyla; family Bovidae; genus Nanger; species Nanger dama. Next base: position 59,634,799 of record CAKJTW010000004.1, on the reverse strand, counting down.
TCCTGCCTGCTGTTTTTCCCCTCCAGAAATAAATTTTTATTCACTTGGCCATCTGAGCAAATATTTTCTGCCTGACACAATGTTTATACATATATGCTTTTCAAATAGCATCAGAAGTGTGAGTTTCATGTACAGTAATATATTTGGGTGGCATTATGTCACTCCTTGAAGGGGAAGCAAGTTTCCAGTGACAAATAAAGAAAAGGATGATCTCGAGAAAACCACTAATAACTTGAGGCAAGAGTTGTCTTGACAGCAAATCCCCGGAGTTAGACAATGAAGCATTCTTCATTTTGCTAACAGTAGCTTCTTTACAAAATGTGTATATTTAAACTCATTAGTTAATGATGGGCTTAATGATAAATGTTTGGTTATTCAGAGCCTCTTGAGCAACATTTGGCATCTAGGCAACATGTCTTTGGTGTACAGATAGTTTGATCTTTGGAGATCTAAAAACCTTAGTGTGGATCTTGACACTGAAAGTTACAACCTGTTAACTTTTTGAACAGTTAGCTTTATTTTTAAAAACATATATTCTTCAAATATAAAAATGAAAAAAATATATATTGAAATATGGACAAGATAGAACTGAAAAGATAAATCACTATTATAGTTGTGAATCTTAACACATCTCAATTAGTAACTGACAGATCAAACAAACAGAAACTCAGTAACAGTATATAGATGACCTGACAACATTATCAGTCAACTGAATCAAATGATACATGTAGAATATTCCATCAAAAACAAGAAGAATATACATCCTTCTCAAGCTCACATGGCACGTTCATTAAGATAGGACACATTCATCAAGATAGACCACATTCTGGACACATTCATCAAGATAGACCACATTCTAGACATAAAGCAAATTCTAATAATTGCAAAAGAATAGAAATAACACAAAGTATGTTTTAAGGTACAGTGGAAGTGAATGACATCAATAACAAAAAGATGGCTGGAAAATCCCCAAATATTTGGAAATTAGAAACTTTTCTAAATAATCTGTTGACCAAAGAATTGTTTCAGAAGAAATTTAAGCAGCATTCTAAATTAGATTAAAATAAAAGTGTTTGATATGCATCTAAAGCAGTGCTTATTGGGAGATTTATAGCTTTACATTCACATATAAGAAAATAAAGAAGATCTCAAATCAAGATCCCAACTTTAAGTTTAAAAACCAAGGAAAGAGGAGCAAATTAAACATAGTAAGCAGGGAAAAAATAGAGCAAAAATAAATGAAATTGAAAACAATAAAGAAAATAAATGAATCAAGAACAATTGGTTTTTTTTTGAAAGGAATAATAAACTGATAAACCTCTAACAAGTCTCTCTAAGAAAAACAGAAAAGACGTGTGTGCTTTTTTTTTTTTTTACCATTATATTTGGTCATCTGCAATGCACATATAGACATATAAAATGAGTGGCCTAAGGGCAAAGATATAGTCTTTGAAGTATGGAGTTCTAGTCTCAGGTGTCTTCCAGCTGTTGCTACCTCTGAATGGCCAACCTGCCAGCACAGAGTCCAGTACCAAGTTCTCAGGGTGTTACCATCCCTTGGGAAGATCTAATGGCCACTTGGTGGTAAGTTTGCTTCACTTCTTCAATCTGAGGTTTACTTTTCCTAGAATTGAAACGTATTTGTTAAAGTTTTCCTTTCTTACCTGGGAAACCTCAATCATCATCACTATTAATGGCCGGGGTCCAGCCCCAGTGTATCCAGGTTAATTTGAAGTGGGGACTGAGTCTGCATCTAGAGGAAAGTTGTTTAATTAAAGATATGGAGAGAGATTAGAAAAGAATAGTGTAGTAGGAAAATTAGTGGAGAAAGGAATCTCAATAACTTAGTTTATGCGGGGAACCAAAAAAACCCCAAGACAAGGGGTTTGCACCACCTACGTAGGCCACAGGTGTCTTCCCGGTCTCCTGAACAAGCGGAGACACAAAGTGCCTCCCCCGTTCAGATCTTAGAAGCCCAGGCAAAATTAGTAGGCCTGGCAGGCCTCCATGCTCCAGATGGGAATTCAGCCAGAAAATGAGAAAAGATGACATGGGGGAAACCAGTCTTTCCAGGAACTGGTATGTTTCTTTATTTTCCAGGTCTGCTTTTATACTTTTAGCTGTACATAGAGATAAATACAAGAAACAGAGTCTTGCAGGGTCAGCTGCTCTGACCCTTATCTAAAGACAGTGTTCTTTGCATATCTTTTTTCTTACAAGGGTCTTACATTTGTTTACAATATCTTCTGGTCTGGGGACCAATTAACATTTTATGGCGCCATCTTTCCTTCTCTTGATAAAGGTTAGTCAATCCGAAAACTTGTTTTCCCTTAAGATCTGCTTAGTCTTAAGATAGTGATAAAGTTACATTCTTACATAGCAAGGACACAATGATTTATAACAAAGAAAGAGGAGTACAGTGATTTATAACAAAGAGAAAATTCATTAACTCAAAAGTTTAGTATTGCTAACATCAAAACTTTTCCTTTTCTACCTTCCAATTATATTGATTAACATACTCCCAGGTGCCTAAGGATATGGAGTCCTGGCAGCAATCGTTAATTCAGCAATGAAACCCTTCACCAACATGATTTTTATCTTTAGAAAAACCCTATGCTAACTAAGACTTTCAAAATACTCCAAACTCTCTGCGCTGTTTATGGTTGAGAGGTTGTAAACAATCATGTAGGTAGTAGCAAGAGTGTGGATAATCCTGTCACACAAGCTAGTCTGCCAGCAGAGAGGTTTGACTTGAGACACTCCTTTTATATGCAGGAGACTATTAACTGGAGCTCTAAGTTAATTTTCCTGAGAAAGTTGGTCAGGGATAGCCCTTGTTAATGTTAGAAGAGTTTAGTATAACAGACAGATTTTGGTTTCAGGGGTAGATGCTTGAGCAGATCTAAGGGACGCCTTGAGTCCTTGCCCACATGAGCCTGTCAGGGCTCTTCCTCATGACCTTTGCCATGGGTGAGATCTCCCGTGCTGGCTCTCAACAATTAATAATGACAAAGTTCCTGGTCCACAGACATTGAATGCCATATAACATAGCTACTGACTAGTGGACACATTTTATAGGTAAGAAGCTGTAGTATTGGGTCCTTTTCCAAAGGTTTCACTGATTGTATTTCACAGTGTTTTGTTCAAAAGCAGCCTAATAGAGCATGAGATGGTCTCTGAAAGTCACAGCTGTAGGAACAGGAAACAGGAACAGGAAACATCTTCCAGGTTGTGATATATTCATGGAATCAACATATTTAATATACCATGTCCCAGCAGGAAGAAATATGACTGTAGGGAAAAAGTGGCTGGAAGCATATTTAAGATCGACGCCACTGAGCCACTGGGGAACTTTTTTCTTCCCATCTATTCAACTCTGGGCTTTGCAAAGTTAGAGGTCTTGGTCCCTAAACATAGTGCACTCATAGGGACAAAACTAGAGTCTCCTAGAACCACAAAGAACAGCTGACAATGCTTCGGAACTCCCTGTGTCCATGGGCCAGCAGGCAAAAAAAAAAAGAGTCACTGTCATGACAGGGTAATTAGCCATGGTTAACTAGAAGAGGTAAGGCTGCTGATACACAATGAGGGCAGGAAGAAATGTGTGTAACTCCGAGCATCCAAAATTCTGTTGCCAGACTGTGAAATTAGTTCATGAGAAGGAAGTGGTTATCAGGGTTTCAGACTTTCTCAAAATGAGGATATGTATCACACCCTTCAGCAAATCTCCAAGACCAATAGGCATATGTGAGAGCAAGGAGTATTTAAAGTGCAGTGTAAGGAAGGGAATAAATGAGTACTACCTGGTATCTACCTGCAGTGTTGGCAAAATGTCATTCATCCAAATACTTCTGTTTTCAAAGCTTCTTAATTAAGAAAGGCATACTGGGATGCCAGGGAATGTGTTCCCCAAAGTGTGTCAAAAATGTGGATTCACATAGTATATGGATGAATAGCCATAGCCATATCCAGCCACTTTTCCTTGAGGGAGAGTCTGTTGTTGAACTGTGAGACTCTTACATAGCATTAAATCTGAGAACACACTCTTCCTGGAAGCCCAAGAATACTGGAGTGGGTAGACTATCCCTTCTCCAGGGGATTTTCCCAAACCAGGAACTGAAACGAGGTCTCCTGCATTGCAGATAGAGTCTTTACCAGCTAATCTACCAGGGGATACCTTCCTGGACACACATTCCCTTAAGCAATGAAAATATGAAGACAGGAGGATCTGGCCATTTCTGCTCTAAGTAGAAATCTTCCACTGTACAGTGAGATGTTCCGACCAATTTCTGCTTTTATTTTATGAATATAAGACTTACACAGCATTTAGAAAGCAAATGTTCAATTGTACCTCCTCCCTCTGTATTTTTTACTAATACATTTCTTGCACTCTTAACTCTGTCTTCATAACTGGCTTCCCAGGGCAGGTGAATTAGCATAACCTTTAAAATAAATACCAATGAAATGCATGAAACTATTATTAAAGAGATCAATAATGAGCAAGTAAACTCTCTACACTTATACATGGACTTCACCCTTCAAGACCTTCTGAAAAAAACAAAAAGTTTATTTTTAAGGAAAAAGGAGAAATGTTCAAATGATTAGGACAAAAACTGCAAATGATTGTGAAATTGTGACTACCTTATATTATCAAGGCATGGCAAACCTTAAGTATTATTCCTCAGTACTTTAAACTGACGATGATATATGTTAGAATTATATTTTTGTTTGAGGGGAAAGAAAAATCTTTAAAACAAAGATAAATGGTTTATGGATATATTAATAGATAGATATGTAGATAGATAATAAATGGATTTTTGGAGTCATAAATACACACACATATATGGATTTTTAGCTACATGGGATGAAAGAAATAGCACCTTTAGAATCATCCTCTATGGGTGGAAAATTATTCAAAAAAGAAACACACAGAAAAGGAAATGCTACTGTTTCATTAAATTATTTCCATGTGGGACCACCAAATTGGCTAGTCCCAAAACTCCCATCTTCCCACAAAAATAAAGATTCTTCATTAATTTATCATCAAAATATACCTTGAACTTGAACTTGTTCTTTCTCACAACCCCACTGACTTCCTCATAACTCTCACCTGGATCCCTAAGATACCTTCTATCTGCTCTTCTGCCTCAAATGTTATTCCATATATATATATATAAAACAGCAAGTATGATTGATACTAAGATGGCTACTTCCTTCAGCTGCTGGCAACCCACCAGGTCTTTACTTCCTCCAGGCCCCTCTATGCACAGAATTGTTATTTCCTTGCACTCCCCATGGTAGGACATGTTTCTATTCTAATGCTATTTATTCTCTCTGGAATGTATCCTTCACAACCACTATACACTCTTCTTTATTTTCCCATCAATCCTACTATTCTCTTTTCCTGGCTAAATCCTATTAAATAATCAGGACCCATCCCAGATATTATTTTCTTAGCAGTTCCTCTGACCTCCATTCTGTATGATGTTTCAGATCAAGGAGTTTACAGACTAAAGTTGCTGAGCCTCTGAGCATACCATGCTACTCTTTATGAGAGCGTTGTCATGTGATATTGAAACCATTTTCCTATATGGCTATATCTCTTTCCATTTAATTAAATTCATGGGGGCATGCACAATGTTTTGTGTTTATACTGGATGTCTGTTGTAAAGTGAGGATTCACTATGTTTATTGAATTGAGTTGTACTTTCACTGAACTTCAATGAATTCTCAAGCAGAAAACTCAACATCCATTTCTTACAAAGATCCAAAGTGCTAAATACCATTTTAAAGCATTCTTATCTCCAGAAACTATTTGATTCTTCCTCCTTCTAACGAAATGGAATTCATTCCCTCCTACATTACCTTTCTACCCTTGTCAACTACAAATTGACACTTGCCAAGAGCGTTTGCCAGTGACTGAACAACATCAGTGCTTCCTGTCTGCCTCTGTGGAGGCTGAATCCTGTGCTGCTTCAGGTGCCAACCTTCAACACATGCTGAGGGGAGCTCAGGGTGGAGAAAGAGGCACTCTGAGTTCCAGGGAAACCAATGGAACAGGCCTTTAGACAGTTACACATTTTCAGGAGCTGATTTCATGATCCTAATCTTTGCATTTCCTCTTATCTAGGAAATCCAAATCCCTTCATGTTGACATCAACTCCTTGCCTAACAGAAAGCCTTTCTTAAAGTAAGAGCATGAGTACAGTGAATTCCCCCTTCATCAAAATCTTATATATTGACCTTCCCCCACTGCCTCTTTGGAACAGTCTTTCAGAGTTATCCGAGGTTCAGTCTCCCAGGTTACAGTCCTCATTTTCCCACAAATACAATACTAACTTGCAATTCTCACGTTGTACATTTTTTTTTAGTCGACACCCCGTACCTCCAGTTATTGCACACACACAAAAATAATGTTGCATATTAACTCATATATTCCAATTTCTATATCCCTATTGAGTTGGTGAGAGGAACTATTTTTTTATCCATGATCTAGAACAGTATATTATACACTATTCAAATTATTTGTTTAAATTGATAAATCTGTCATTTTTATCTCTGCTAAAAGGAGCCATTTCAACAAGATATAATTTACTGTACTCTTCACTAGTCTCAGATTTCACACTTAATTATTTGGCTTTCAGTAAGTTGATTCCCTAGAATAATTTGGAGGTTACCTCTGAAATACAACTTATAAAATGAAGTAAATTCATAAATTTAAAATTTGCCTTGAATAACAACAGTTCTATGAAAATGTAAAATTTTGAGTGGTATTACACTAATTTTTCCACCATTATCGTCATCATCGTCATTATCACATTCTATTTAAATAGTTCAATTGAGTTGGATACTACACTTTATCTTAGCCAAAAGGCTGAGAAACGATAAAAAAAAAAAAAAGACATTTCAACTGAGCCTTTAGATTCACAGTCAGGTTGATGGAAACAAATAGCCCCAGGTCATTCACCTTAAACCCTAAATAAAGAAACAGCCAACCAGAGGTGTAGAATTGGTATAATTTTAAAGGCTCAAGAGACAGTTTTCTATGGCAGTTAACCTGGGGTATCCTCTAATGCACATTAGTGAAGTCTCCTTTATATACAGTTGGGAAGGTCCCCTGGAGGAGGAAATGGCAACCCACTCCAGTATTTTTGCCTAGAGAATCCCATGGACAGAGGAGCCTGGTGGGCTACAGTCCATGGGGTTGCAAAAAGTCAGACAGGACTGAGTGACTAATACTTAATATTGAGTTGGATGGCTAGTGCTTCTGTGAAATGTGTTTGAGAATGTGAATAGGAGGTTGAATAGCAACACAAGCAGAAACTGATTGGAACGCAATCATTTGGAAGGATATCTGTTATTTTTCTCTATTGGTTTGCTTTATTCCCTGAGTGCTTGTCTAATTCCCTTTTCAGTATAGGAGTAAAGCTTTTGCAGCCTCAAAGGTTCTTTTGAATGAGAAACTTGGCTTGAGATAACATAGACCTGGACCTATCCTATAGGGTGGGGCCAGTCTACAAAATAATTTCATTCCTGTGAACACAAAGTGTGGGACATGACTGAGCAACTGAACTGAACTGAACTGAACTGAACTGAGGGCTATGAATCTGAGGTGTCAAGTTGCCAGGCGTCTGAATTAAGGATTAGAAGGCTGTTACTTTGTATCTTGTCTCTGTTACAGTGTTTCTTTTTTCTCTCATCCTATCAATTTGAAGCCAATCAAACCTTGAGATTAAATATATCATTTTTCATCTCAGACTACACATCTCCTGAATTTTTAGTGTGAAGTTAATCTGCTTTTATACAGTTCATGTGTCCCTTACTGTACATTTGTCTTACCTCTGTGGCTCACCAAATTACTGTTAATATTTCTAAACCCAAACAAAAAATACGGAAGTGTCAAAATACCTCTCTTGGCATTTACAATTTTCAAATAAATAAGTCTATTAAGACTCTCATCATGTTTTTATTTACAAACAATTTATTCTATTCTGGATTTTCTCTTGGCTGCTGCTATTTCTTCAGTTTCCCTAGAATACATATGTTTTATTATGACTATGTTTCTATGACCACTTTAAGTTCCTCTTATCTTAGAAATAAAATTTTTTCATTGAGATGTCTATCAAATAAAATATTTCTCATCAAATATATATTTACTCAAGCTGCATTAGAAAAGTAAACGTGTGTTATATTGTGGACTATAAGAGATGATAGAAGCTGTAAATCCATGTCAAGAAATTGCCAGGTTTTTGTGTTAAATCATAAAATATATAATAAGGTATCACCTTTTTATTGGTTAGTGGATATCCTTTTAAAGTAATGCAAAATTATTCTCTTAAGGGAAATGTCATACCCAAAAGCAATGTAGTCTTTGGCACCTCCTTTCAAAGCAGGTATTCACCTTGACACTTTCTTCTGGCACCTTTGCTCTTATACTTCCTCTGATAGTCTTAAAATGTGAACTATTAGATATTCTTAAATCTATTTGACTTCATAATTCCATATTAAAATAATCAGACAATAACTGATTTCATTACTTCTTTATGTAATAGCATCAATCTATTGATTATGGTCTTCTTAGATTCATATAAAACTGAACAGTAAATTAGGACAATAAACTATGGGTTGTTTGGAAGTTGTTGCCAATTAAATATAATTTTCTTTGAAATTTCTAAACATTAGATTTCTTTTTACTTTGAGTGCTGTTATACTCTGGTGGGAAACATTTTTTTAATAACAGTTTTATATATATAATCAATAGTCTTTGAGCTTTTTGGTTGCCAGGTTAGATCCTGGAGCATTATTTCCTTTTTCTTCATTATTGTTTATGATTTTTTCTTGATTGTTGTACACACCACACTCAGATCTCCAGATCCACAAGAAGAATTGGAATCTGCTGGTTTTAATGAAGACAAGGTTAAACTGGGAACCAAGTAAAACACTTACTGGAGTGCAATGAGAACAATCACTTCCTTAATAACCTACAAATATAAAAATCAGAGAAGTCTGCCTATAATGTAATTTAATAATAAATAGTGATCTGCTCAGGTAATCCATATGTTCTTTTTTACATACAATATTTATAGACTGTGTTCTTAGAAGGAAGCACATGATAAAGATATGGTGTCTCAGATTCTGAGGGTTTAACAATCTGTTAAGAAACATTCGATTTATCTAGACAAATATTTCTTCTAGTTTTCAGAGACAAATTCTTTTTAAGTGTAGATAAATCTCAAACCAGTGGTTTTGATAAAGATCTGCTCCACACAGTCAGCATGGGCAAGTAAAATTTTACATTAGGTGAGGCATGAATTTTATAATTGTATCCATCAATGGCATGACCCTGAACTAAAAGCTCATCTTAGTTACCTCAGTTTTCAAATTTATAGAATGGATATATTGTATGGACCACAGTTTAAGCCTGTGGAGATTAGTTTACTTGCTTCCATTACAGTCATTAGGTTTTTCCACCTAGGAATGTCCCATAGAATAGAATCACTTCCAGTAAATAAGTACACAATAGCCAAACAATAGAATTTCACACACATAAGCTTTGCATGCTCATCTCATAGATTTCCAGACAAATCATCTCTTAATGAAATGCTGTCTAGAATGAGGACCCCTCAATTGTTAATGACATTCATGTCTGAACAACAGAATTTGAAGACCATGTATTCTTTTCCAAATTCTTATTTGAACTTTCCTGTTTTACTTTTCTGATGGAGGGAATAATTATACTTTCACTTTGTAGTGCCAAAACGAAGGAAGGAAGAAACTCATAGATAGCTCAAAAATTGTATTCGTTTTGTTTATTGTTTCTTAAAAAAATGTGTTCAGAATTCTGTCTCATTCTCTTAATAATGAAGATATAGAACTTGTGTGTGCATGTGTATTTGGTCATTGTTGTTTGTTTGTTTGTTTTAACAAAACAAAGAAAGAAAACCTTGAATATTTGTGTAGTCTTCAGAAAAAGAACTACTATGTGTACTGGGTTGATGATAATTTGTTGCAAAGATCTGATCATATATGCTATTGCTATACACCACTCCCATGATGGACTTTACAAATTAAGCATTAATATAAACTCAGTCAGACTTCATCTTAGTGCAGAGCTTCAGATACCAACTGCAAATCTGATTGACAGCAGTCAAGGTAAAGCTTAGTTACCAAAATAAATTTACAAAAACCAAACCCCTTGTGTAGCATGTGCTGCTGCTAAGTTGCCTCAGTCGTGTTTGACTCTGTGCAACCCCATAGACGGCAGCCTACCAAGCTCCCCCCGTCCCTGGGATTCTCCAGGCAAGAACACTGGAGTGGGTTTCCATTTCCTTCTCCAATGCATGAAAGTGAAAAGTGAAAAGGAAGTCACTCAGTCATGTCCAACTCCTAGAGACCCCATGGACTGCAGCCTACCAGGCTTCTCCATCCATGGGATTTTCAAGGCAAGAGTAGTGGAGTGGGGGTGCCATTGCCTTGAGCCCTCCATAACTGGACAACCTACTTATTACTCAAACTTAATCTCTAATGATAGCCTTTCATTTTAGCTATGCCAAAAACTTTATCAAAATACCTTGCTTTCTTACTCTGAGCCTCTAATGCACTTGTTCTTTCCCTTCTGTGCTTTGTTCTTCTGGCACCTTTTACCCAATAAGTGAACTTGTGTTCCAGAGAAGGCAATGACACCCAAGTCCAGTACTCTTGCCTGGAAAATCCCGTGGATGGAGAAACCTGCTGGGCTGCCCTCCATGGGGTTGCTAGGAGTTGGACATGACTGAATGACCTCACTTTCACTTTTCACTTTCATGCATTAGAGAAGGAAATGGCAACCCACTCCAGTGTTTTTGACTGGAGAATCTCAGGGACGGGAGAGCTTGGCGGGCTGCCCTCTATGGGGTCGCACAGAGTGGGACACGACTGAAGCAGCTTAGCAGCAGCAGCAGCACAGCTTGTGTTCGTCCCTTTTTCGCTCTCATGCAAAATATTTTATAAAGCCACAGTGACTTTCCAGGAAGTGTCAAATCCTCTCTTCTTGTTTCATCCAGATTGCTGAATATCTGCCTCATTTTTAGTATCTATCCTTCTATTACACTTTTGTTTGTTTTCTGCCTCAGATTGTGAATCACCCCAGTCACAGTTGGGTTATATTCTTTTGAGTTTCTTAGTGTCTGCCTCCAATGCAGGAGACCCAGGTTTGATCCCTGGGTCAGGAAGATCCCCTGGAGAAGGAAATGGTAACCCACTCCAGTATTCTTGCCTGGAGAATCCCATGGATGGAGAAGCCTGGTAGGCTACAGTCCACGGGGTCGCAAAGAGTCAGACATGACTGAGCGACTTTAGTTACTTACTTACTGCTTAACAAAATTCATAGAATCAAACAGATATCATAAATGAATGACAAGATAAAGTAAAGTAATGATCAAACTTTATTCTCTGAAATTTAAATATTAAAAACATTCAGGAGAATGGGAAAGTATTTGGAATATTATCTAGAATAAGTTAAATAAAGCTCTAGTAACAAAGAACCTCAAATCTCAGAGCTTTCCTTTCCACTCCTGTGAAGCCGCTCTCTGAGACCACTTTTCTTCTTTGAGAGCCAGGCAGATAGTTGCTCCTTCAACCTGTAGTTTTACCATCTGGAACCTGTGGTCTGTTCAGTTGACATGGGAAAATAGTGTAGAAGGATACTGTATTAAGAATGTTTGCATCTAGAAATGATATAGCACAGGCCCATTTAACCCCATGCATTGTGTTGTGTTCATTGTGTGCTCAGTTATGTGCAGCTCTTTGCAACTCTGTGGACTTTAGCCTGCCAGGCTCCTCTATCCATGGAATTCTCCTGGTAAGAATACTGGAGTGGGTAACCATTTCCTCCTCCAGGGAATAGTTCCAACCCAGGGATTGAATCCGTGTCTCTTGTGTCTCCTGCATTTGCAGGCAGATTCTTTACCACTGAGCCACCTGGGAGGCCCTACTTAATCTTATAAACTGGAAGTATTCACATGGCTACATCAAACTACAAGAAGGAAGAAATAGATATGCATATAAGCAGAAATATACTGTTATGAATCCATTGTGGGAAGGCAGAGTCTGCCCTGTTGGATACCAACTGTATTCTGTAAGGGAGGTGACTATTTTTGCATCTTGTAGAATAATGACACCATCTGCATAGAATAAGAAAAATGAAGAAATACAGATATTGTCTGTGACAATGATTTATTGGGGCGATTTAGCTTAGAGAAAAGGTGAGTGAGTATGAAATCTTAACTATCTTTATATCACTAATGCTGTTTCAAGTGAGTGGACTTGGTGCATCCAATAAGCCAAAGCAAAGGCTATGTGAAAAAGTTCATCATTTCTGCAAGTGCTGCAGAATATCATAACAAGGGGAGATATAAAATCTATTTAGTGGTCCATCAATTTTTCTGTATCAGATGTAATGTAGTATTATGGAAAGAATGCTGAATTGAGTCTTCAAGTTTCTAGGCACGATCTGTCAGAAAATTCCTGAACCATCTCTTATAATTTACCTAAGAACTCTGTGTCTCAATTTATTAATCTATAAAATATGTTTCAATTTATTAATTTATAAAAGAAAGGAAAATCAAAGACATGAGTTCTCAGACTCCAGTTCCAAAAATTTGTAATTGGTGTAGGTCATGTACACAGAGTCTTATTCTATAGATCAGGTACAATAATTTGCTTTCAAATAGATAACAAAATCACTTCCTGGAGTTACTCCAGCATCACCTCTCACATCCTGCATCTTCTGTATTTCGTACTACCTTTTTCTTTCTTGTATTTTCTCCCTTTAAAAAATTATCAGGTGTTGAACAGGCTAATTAAAATCACTAGTGCCCAGCTGAAACTTTCTCCTTGATGGAATCAGAATATATGAGAGGACATTTAAATAGGAAGAGATTGAAAGTGTGAAGCTGTCAAATAATGTTTCGTGTCATGAAATACTGACTTATTTCCTGGAGAAGAGAAAGGTTACCCACTCCAATATTCTGGCCTGGAGAATTCCATGGACTGTATAGGCCAGGGGGTTGTAGAGTCAGGCACGACTGAGTGACTTTCAATTCACTTCACTGAATTATACATGGGGTCCTCCACAGTTACAGTCAATGACTAAAAAGTCTCCCTTTAATATACATTGCATTAAAAAAATAATAAAAAAGAAATTAAGATAGAAGGGAGCTCGTGTATACCTGTGACTGATTCATGTCAATGTATGGCAAAACCAATACAGTATTGTCAAGTAGAATAAAGTAAAAATAAAATAAAATAAAGAAATCATTTAGCCCTAATTTTATATAAGTTTTCAAAGTACTGAATTGATTTCCTTCATACAAGGACACCTGATAATCAAGTGATAGTAGTAGAGCTTTCTTCACATTTTTCATTAGCTTCTAGTAGTAATGTAACTTACAAAGGCAAGACAATGTATGTCACCATAGGAAGTGGTAGAGGCTTTTCTACTTCCCGTTTCAATCTATAAGTTTTTCTTTAACATATATATTGGCTGTTGGAAAGAAGACAGAAATCCAGAACTTTAAGAAAACAGCTTAAAGTTTAATGTCAAGGAAGGTCCAGAATTTTTCTGTGTAGCTTTGCCTTATACAAATGGAAGTGTTGGAACTGAAACATATGGGTTTTAGAGGCTAGTTGAGAAGTAATGGACAGCCAGATGTAATGCTTGGGGATCTAAAGGACCAGGTTAAAATACAGAGGGAAAGTGACACGTGTGCTTCTTAGGGTGTAGAGTAAACATCAAGCCTTCTTTCTGGTTGTTCAGGTCATGCATTTTGGTCAGTTTGAATAATTATTTTAAAAAATGATTTTTTATAGATTGAAGGTACTTAAACAATAAGCACATATTTCTTTTTATCCTGAAGCTGAGAAGTACAGGACCAAGGTGTTCCTGCAGAGATCCAACTTCATGTTTTGGACATAGTCACCTTTTCACTGTGTGCTCAGGTGGTTTATCTTTTAAGAACACTAATTTTACTTATGAAGACTTCACTCTTAAGACCTAAGCAGCTGCCAAAGTCTTGCCCTTTAACACAATCACATGAGGGGTTGAACTTCAAGATATGAATTATGCAGGAATACAAACATTCAGTCTACAGCACTGTGGTTAGCCACAAAAATGCTCTCTTCTTTCCCAGACAGGTCAAAACCCAAAGTATCAATTCCAGGGTTCTTTCAGAATCTCTCAGACTTTTGTGTATTAAAAATCATTTTTACCTGTTTTTTATTTTTTCTGCTGATCAGAGGTCCCATTGTCATGACATGGTTCACAACTTAGAAGAGGCCACCCAAATTTTAGCTCTTTAAAGATGCTGTAGAAGAGTATGTTATACAGAAAATGGAAAAGTTTTGTGAAAGTAAACATTAGTGTGTGAGTATCAGTCTTCCCAGATCATCTTCAGTTCAGTTCAGTCACTCAGTTGTATTCAACTCTTTGCAACCCCATGGACTGCAGCACACCAGGCCTCCCTGTCCATCACCAACTCCAAGAGTCTACCTAAACTCATGTCCACTGAGTCAGTGATGCCATCCAACTATCTCAGCCTCTGTTGTCCCCTTATCCTTTCAGTATCAGGGTCTTTTCCAGTGAGTCAGTTCTTCACATTAGGTGGCCAAAGTATTGGAGTTTCAGCTTCAGCATCAGTTTTTCCAATGAACACTCAGGACTGATCTCTTTTAGGATGGACTAGTTGGATCTGCTTTCAGTCCAAGGGGCTCTCAAGAGTCTTCTGCAACACCACAGTTCAAAAGCATCAATTCTTAGGCATTCAGCTTTCTTTATAGTCCAACTCTCACATCCATACATGACTACTGGAAAAACCATATCCGTGACTAGACAGAGCTTTATTGGCAAAGTAATGTCTCTGCTTTTAATATGCTGTGTCTAGGTTGGTCATAGCTTTCCTTCCAAGGAGTAAGTGTGTTTTAATTTTTTTAAAATTAAAGAAAGGGTTTATCATCGTATCATCTTAGATGTTAATTTTTCTGAACTCATTTTGCAGTTACTGTAAGGGTATGTTGTTTCAGTTTTAGTGTGACTGTGTCCATTAAATTTGAGATGAATCCTGATTGGTCCAGACCAATCTGATCAATCCTAGTAATAGGCTTAACAGTAAGCATGCAACCCCTCCGGACAGTGAAGTTTAGGGTGAGTATCCTGACATGATTCTGGGAAAGGATTTTACCCCAGGATGAAAAGTGAAAATAGAATCTGGAAATAATATTTCGTTATGCAAATCTGTTAAGAGAACATGTAAGGCGGACATTGACAAAGGCCACCTTGAGGACCCAAGCTTAGAAATAAAAGGCAGGCATACTCTGATGGCTGAGCTGATGCACAGGGAATCTAGGCTCCTAATGATGTTGCTTCTTTGCTAGCAGGTCCCAGGAGGGCTAACTTTAGAACTTTTACTAAACACACAGACCAGACTTTAGGGGACAGTTAGTTATTTTGCTACTTCTTTTTGCCAAATGTGCTACATTAATGCATCCATTCATCCCAGTTTTTGTTGTTGTTGTTGTTGTTGTTGTTGTTTAACCTCACTCTTCAGTCTATCAATGACCTGGACAGTTATGCTCAGTTCTGAAGACCATGGCTCTTAAGATTAAAGAATTAGCTCAGTCTGCTAATACTATTATTTTGATGGGGAGTGCATGGGGAGTAGAGAAGAGGGAGGGGGAACTCTATAGCCAGGAGAGACTTCTGAGTTTTTCTCCCTCTGTTCTAGGAGACATGAGACCATTCCTCTCTGTCTTCCTTCTCTGATAAGTAATTATTCAAATTCAATGGAGAGTCTGTGCTGTATTTAATTAAGTCACAAATCAAAACTTATTCCAAACAGAGCCATTATATCCACAAGGTGATTTTTCAAAGCCTCTTATATATCTTCATCTAATTATTAATCTAAGTAATATCAGTCAATCTCTAAACAGATGGTGGTATAAGAGCAACATAGTCCATCTGGACTAGCCAGATGGGCAAATAGGATTAAAGTTATGCAGATGGAAATTATGAGCTTTAGGAAAAAAAATCCTGACTTTCTTTTTTTTTTTCCTTATATGACAGCATAGCCACTCTTCAAGCATGATATCTGTCTTCTAATATAAGAACATTACAGCAGGGAAACTTAGCTCTGTCACTAAATTTGCTCCCAATTGTAGGTTATTAAGACTTCAGTGCTATTACTTCTACTGCTACTGTTACTACTACTATTGCTAATACAGCTTTGGGGGCATAGCTATCAATATGTTAGATATGTAAATATTTATTCAAGTTTAGGGATACAAACATCTATATAATTTGAGAAGTTTAAACAAATTCAATTAGTTATATTAATATCTGTATATTTAAGAGCATTGAGATCCATGTAAGGGATCATAGCTATAGGATCATAGCTCTCTATATAAATTTAAAGTTATAATTATCTTTATACGTTTAAGATAATGGATTGTTATATAAGTTAAAGGCATACATATCTACATAAACTTGAGGTATAATCATTCTGTACAAGTTTAGGGAAACAGATAGCTGCATAAGTTAGGGGCATAGACATTTATATATGTTGGAATGTAGATGTCTACATAAATTTAAAGGCCTAGATATCTATATAAGCTTATGGATATGGCTATCTACTTAAATTATAAGTATAAATCTAAATATCTATTTAAGATACAATGTAAATGTCTATATAATTCCTGTTCTATTCCTGCAATTCATATATTGGATCATTAACTGAAAAAATATGATTCACATTTTTTAACTTGTGGTATCTAACTTTGATGAAAGTGAATGAGGAGAGTAAAAAAGTTGGCTTAAAGCTCAACTTTCATGAAACAAAGATCATGGCATCTGGTCCTATCACTTCATGGAAAATAGATGGCAAAACAGTGGAAACAGTGTCAGACTTTATTTTCTTGGGCTCCAAACTCACTGCAGATGGTGACTGCAGCCATGGAATTAAAAGACGCTTACTCCTTGGAAGAAAAGTTATGACCAACCTAGAAAACATATTCAAAAGCAGAGACATTACTTTGCCAACAAAGGTCCGTCTAGTCCAGGCTATGGTTTTGCCTGTGGTCATGTATGGATGTGAGAGTTGGACTGTGAAGAAAGCTGAGCGCCAACAAATTGATGCTTTTGAACTGTGGTGTTGGAGAAGACTCTTGAGAGTCTCTTGGACTTCAAGGAGACCCAACCAGTCCATTCTAAAGGACATCAGTCTTGATTGTTCTTTGAAAGGAATGATGCTGAAACTGAAAGTCCAATACTTTGGCCACCTCATGCGAAGTGCTGACTTATTGGAAAAGACTGATTCTAAGAGGGATTGGTGGCAGGAGGAGAAGGGGATGACAGAGGATGAGATGGTTGGATGTCATCACTGACTCAATGGACATGAGTTTGAGTGAATTCCTGGAGTTGGTGATGGACAGGGAGGCCTGGCGTGCTGCGATTCATGGGGTTGCAAAGAGTTGGACACGACTGAGTGACTGAACTGAACTGATCTACCTTTACTATAAGCTTTGACTGCTTATGAACAATGTCATTATTATTTCTTAGAAACTAAGGAAGTTTGTCTTCTCAGCACAAATCCAATTTAGCAAAAGATCTGGTCAATTGCTATAGACTTTATAATCAGAGAGATATAAGTTCAAGTCCTTTGCATTATATTAAGTAAGTAACTTGGTTTACTAATGATGAACTAATTGCTTAATTATAAAGCTGAAACAGAATAAGTAAGGATTTCTGGCACATTTTGTCATGTATATATTTTTCCCATAGACCATGAGATTGATCAGGGGTAAATATACCCCTTGTGGAGCCCAGGGGGCTCTGAGTTTCTCTTTTGAAAGTCACATATGTATTTTGAAGATAAGAAGACATGTAAATGCCACCAGAGACAGAAAACAGAGAATTCCCAATAAAGAACTAACAGAATTATCATCAGCTCTCAGAAGGAAAGGGTTAACATTGCAAAAAGTGGACTCAAAGATGAGAGGCAAAACTTGTTATAAACTCAAACTCTATTTGTAAATTTAAGTAGTATCCCTATGTTTTAGTTTCAGCATCTAAAATGTGATGATAAATACACAGACTTACTGAGGTACGACTTTACAAGAAACTTAACCCAATATGACAGCAAGAGGAGGCATTCTTTAACTAGACATTGGGTGTGTTGGTCTTGAGATGAGCTGGAGGAGAGAGGACACGGACATTGATGAACTCACTGTGTCACTAGTGCAAATGCTGAATCCTATATACATTTTATTCCATGTTTACAATAATGAGACATAGTCAGTTCAGTCTCTCAGTCATATCCGACTCTTTGTGATCCCATAGACTGCAGCATGCCAGGTGTTCTTGTCCATCAACAACTCTCGGAGCTTATTCAAATTCATGTCCATCAAGTTGGTGATGCCTTCGAACCATCTCATCCACTGTCGTCCCCTTCTCCTCCTGCCTTCAGTCTTTCCCAGCATCAGGGTCTTTTTCAATGAGTCAGTTCTTTGCATCAGGTGGTCAAAATATTGGAGTTTCAGCTTCAGCATCAGTCCTTCCAATGAATATTCAGGACTGATTTCCTTTAGGATGGACTGGTTTGATCTTCTTGCAGTCCAAGGGACTCTCAAGAGTCTTCTCCATCACCACAGTTCAAAAGCATCAATTCTTCTGCACTCAGATTTCTTTATAGTTCAACTCTCACATACATATTTGACTATAGGAAAAACCAAAGCTTTGACTAGACGGATCTTTGTTGGCAAAGTAATGTCTCTGCTTTTTAATATGCTGCCTCGGTTGGTCATAGCTTTTCAGTAGATTTACCATTTTAAAAATGAGAAAGTAAGAGTTACAGAGATTAAGTAAATAAGCCTTGCTTACACAGATTGTAAGTAACAAAAGCTGAAAGATAAAACTAGTCAGTATACCTCAATTTCTAAGTTTATGTACAATACTTTAACATCTGCACAGTAAGGTGCTTGTCTTCATGAAAAACTCTTTGAATATTTCCTTGACTATATTGATTGCTTTTTCTTTGCTGAATACTCCTATTTGAAGCCAACTTCACCCAGATATCCTAAAACACAGGCTGAATTTTCAGAGACCTGACTTCTCATGAGGTTTTTTCCTATTTAATAGGTATATAGCTCTGTAGTCTATCTGAAGAGATGCAGCATTGTGAATCTCAGATTCATAATCCCAGACAGAATGTTATGTTCTCACTTTCCTATCATTAAATCCACTTATCCGTGTTAAGATTAAGATTTTGTGTATTATACCATCTCATCAAGTCTCAAACAACATTCCTTATTAAGCAGTTCTTAAACCTATGCTATTGGTTAGGGTTGTTATAGAAGCCATCAGGGAGCTACGTTAGCATAAGAATGGCATAGGGTTAAATTACACATTTTGTCTCATTCGTTGGGGGTCACATAACTTTTTTGACCAAAATAATGTATTTTAACACTTTAAAAGTTATTCAACTCTATTCTCTCTTTTCATTACCAGTCTTAATATATGGGTCCTCAATCTTTGTCATGTAAGGGTTTTTGTTTTTTGTTTTTTTTGTATCAAATATTTTTTTTATTAAGCAAAACATAAACATGTTGTATGCTTAAGCTGTATATAGCATGTTATTTGACACACCTATATATTGTAATATGACAAACATTACTTAGATTTTCATAATAGATCTCTAGCTTCCATGTTTTTTCCTTTCTTCCTTCCAAACTATCCTATAAATGGCTTCAAGAGTGAGAGTTCTGGGACTTCCCTGGTGGCCCAGTGGTTAATATATCTCCTTCTAATAAAGGGGGTACAGGTTCAATCCTTGGTCAGCAAGTTAAGATCCCACATGTTTGATGGGCAAAAAAAACAAAATATATATAAAAAAGAAGCAATATTGTAAAAAAGTCAACCAAGACTTTAAAAAATGGTTCACATAAAAGATCTTAAAAATAAAAAGACTGAGGCTTTGAGAGGCCAGTGCTATATTTTAGTTCCTCATACAATTCATGAACACTCTCTGATTCCTGTAGATAAAATTGACATTATATACAAGACCTTTATAAAGCTTTATGAACTTCTGCTCACCATCCTCAAACATAGTGTACTTTATACCAGCTGAATTTAACCACTACATTCTCTGAAGCTTGTTTGCACTTGTACTCCACTAGACCAGTGAATTTGGTCACCCTTCTTTTCTTTTCCCAAGTGAATAATTCTTGCCCATGCCTTACTATAGATGTCATATGCCTATCAAAACCTGCTGAACTAACCCCTAAACTCTGAATTAAGTGTATTAGCTCTATAACCTAGGAGAAATTTACTTAGTATTCCCTGAGGTTAATAGTCGGATAGTGCAGCCTGCAAGAGATGTACTGATGGAAAAACTGTCTAGAGAATTCTATACCAGTTGGTAAACAGATGTTGCCTTATGGCCTACAAGTGACTCACTATGATCACCTAAATCTCCCTGGCCAAGTGAAGGAGGACATGCCTCTCCTCACATATGACACACTGCCCCCAACTTCAACAACTAAACAAGACCTACATGGTCATCTTCTAGTGCTATACCTGGTGGTCATTCTCTATGGTCAGACCTATGCTATACTGTTAGTTATTTTATCTCCCCTGTATCTTTCACTTAGGATATTTCTTGGTAACAGTGGGCTTATTTTTTGAACTTTCCATAGTAACCGTAAGTACTGTGAGGAAAGAAGTGGTATCATATCTATCATTTTATGATCAGCTTCTAAGACATGCATATCAAAGTTCTGGTAACTGATGAATGTTTCATTAATGATTAAATTAATGAATGAATTACTGAATAAAATTTACATATAGCAGAGCTATCAAAGTGCTGACTACCCTGAAAAACACTTCGCCAAAATGCAGTCATACAAAGCTGCATAGAGCAGAGCTGATGGTTATTCTTAAGCAGATACTCTACTCATTTAATTTTGAGTTGTTGTATTGTGATTTTATATACACACACACACACACACACACACACACACACACACACACATACACGCATATATAAATTATTTAGTGCTATTTATTCAGTCTTGTCTGACTCCTTGTGATACCATGGACTGTAGCCCACCAGGTTCCTCTGTCCATAGAATTCTCCAGGCAAGAATACTGGAGTGGGTTGCCAAGCCCTCCACCAGGGGATCTTCTCAACCCAGGAATTGAACTGTCATCTTCTGCATCACCTGCATTGTAGGTGGATACATATTTTGTATATATACATATACATATTTGGGAGAAGGAAATATCAAACCACCCCATATTCTTGCCTGGAGAATGCCATTGACTAAGGAGCCTTGCGGGCTACAGTCCAAAGGGTCACAAAGAATTGAACACGACTGAGCGACTACACAAGAACACATACATATACATATTTATATATGATCTAGGTTCCCACTTATGTGAAACAGACAAGGGTGCATTGTGTCAGGTTTTTGTTTTTATTTCTGTTTTATTATTGAACTACAGTTGATTTACAATGTTTTGTTAGTTTGCTGGTGTACAGTGCTTTGATTCACATATATGTATATATAGATCTATATCTATACATATTCATTTTGAGATTATTTTCTATTTTAAGTTATTGCAAAATATTGAATATAGCTCCCTGTTCCATACAGTAGGACTGTGTTGTTTACTTACATTTGTCAGTGTTTTTAATTAGCCCCCAGACAGATTAGAACAGACATATAAAATAATTTGCAAATGTGGTCTATTTTACTCCCTCTGAAACCAGAGAGGATTCCATGCTGGGAACCCAGGCTATGGATGATGATTCAAGAAAGGCAGTCACAAACTGGACAGGGCATAGGGCAAGGGCAAGTGAAATGACACAAGGCTTTCTAGCCATTTTCAAGTTGCCTTTTTCTTTTTAAAATTTTTATTTGGCTGCACTGGGTCTTAGCTGCAGCTCCCTGGACCTTCACTGTGCCGCTGAATGCCATATCTTTTAGTTGTTGCATGTGTGCGTGCATGCTAAGGCTCTTCAGTCGTGTCCCAACTCTTTGCGACCCCATGGACTGTAGCGTGCCAGGCTCCTCTGTCTATGGGATTTGTCAGTTAAGAATACAAAGTGGGTTGCCATGCTCTCTTCCAGGGGATCTTCCCGATCCAGGTATTGAACGAACTTCTCTTATATCCCCTTCATTGACAGGCATTTTCTTTACTGCTAGTGCCACCTGAGAAATCAGTTGCACCATGTGAAATCTAATTCCCTAAGTGAAAATGTGAAAGTGAAAGTCTCTCAGTCGTGTCTGACTCTTTGCAACCCCATGGAGTATACAGTCCATGGAATTCTCCAGGACAGATACTTGAGTGGGTGTCCTTTCCCTTCTCCATGGGATCTTCCCAACCCAGAGATTGAACCAGGTCCCCTGCATTTGCAGGTGGATTCTTTACCAGCTGAGCCACAAGGGAAGCCCAAACCAGAGAACAGACCTAAGACTCTGCACTGAGAGGGAAACATCTTAGCCATTGGACCAAGAGAGTAGTCTCACCAAGTTGCCTTTTTTGATGTAGCATTCCCTTGTATGCTTTAGCTATTTTCCAAAGTTTTAACAAAGTTGATTCTGACAGTTTCTGCTTTCTTATTGTTCCTGCAAGGGGGACTAGAGCTTGAAGCCGCCTACTCTACCATTTTGCCAACATCACACACAGTTACTGTTTTTGAAGTTCACAACCTCTGCTTTGTGCACCAAGCTTCATTCTTCATTTTTCACTTGTCAAGATTTACCACATATATTACAATTTATATATATTATGAAACAGAGCAACTGGGAGGAATTATTTTTGTTATATTCTGGTATCTCTATAGTCTATTAAGGTAATGTTACAGAGAATTTGTGAAGAAGTCTGCTGATGAATAGAAATGACAGTATGAACCATGGCTAGTTATCTCAATTACCATAAGCCATCAATCATAAATGAATGAGTGTGAAGGGGTACACTAAGAAACCCCACAGTGGAATTAAATTCTGCAAGTTCTTTTTTTTTTAATTGGAGGAAGTTTGCTTTACAATGTTTTGCTGGTTTCTGCATGCAACAGTGTGAATCAGTCATAGTTATATAAATATTACCTTCCTCTTGGGCCTCCCTCCCTGCCCTCCATGTCACCCTTCTAGGTCATCACAGAGTGCCTGGCTGAGTTCCCTGTGTTACATAACAAATTCTCACCAGCTATCTATTTTACATAGGGTAGTGTATATATGTCGATGCTACTTTCTCCATTCCTCCCACTCTCTCCTCTGTAACCACAAATTAATTCTCTACATTTGCATCTCCATTCCTTCCCTGCAAA
The DNA here is from genome assembly GCA_917880005.1 of Nanger dama. NCBI lineage: Eukaryota > Metazoa > Chordata > Mammalia > Artiodactyla > Bovidae > Nanger > Nanger dama. Next base: position 59,611,442 of record CAKJTW010000004.1, on the reverse strand, counting down.
TAGGTTCATCAATACCACTTTTCTAGATTTCATATATAGATGTTAATATATGATACTTGTTTTTCTCTTTCTGACTTCACTCTGTATAACAGGCTCTAGGTTCATCCACCACACTAGAACTGACAGTTTTCAAAAGGATAGCACAAAAATATTGTACCATTATGTAATACATAAATCCTTGTGAATAAGTAAACAAAATTTGAATTGAATATTTACTCATGCTTGAAAATATGTTTGAATTATTCACAGTATGAGTACATAGTTCAAACAAACCTATGAATATTTATGTATTGTCTCTTTCTGGAAACAAGTTGTAGATACCACCATGTACGAAAAATTTCAGAATACTCATTTCTACCTTGTTTCGCTATTCTTTGAAAAATATCTTGAGAAAACTATTAAGTTGAATGTTATTATTCTCCAGGTTTCTTTATGCCTCAAGAGGCCAGGGTTATTTCCATTTTGTACTTTATGTCAACAGAGTCATCTGAGACAAATCGCAGATGCTCAAGAAGTATGTGTTGCATGAATGAATGAATGAATGAACGAGAAGTGTAAAAACCCAAAGGAGCTATATCTTTTAACAAATTTTAACAGTCATGTTTGTAGAACTGACAGATTAGAATCTAGAAAAGTCCTAAATTCAGAACAAGTTTGCATTCCCCAGTCATTTTCAATGAATGAATTGACAGAGGGCAATCAAAGTAGATGAGCTACAAAGAATAGTGAAGAAATATCTCCCCTGAGGATGTGGAATCTCTCCTAGGTATGAAGTCCCAAATAAAGTTGGAGGGAGCTGGAGAATGGAAAAAAAAAAAAAAAGTCCATTGGAAGTATTTCTGCTTTCAGCTGAAGAAAGTTGAGTGTTGGAAAGGAAAGCTGAGGTGAGTTGTCCAGCATTCCAGTGTTGAATCACTAAGGGATGAATATAGGACAGAAGGGCAAAAGAAAAAGCATTGTTTCAGGGGCTTCAAGACCTTTATGGAGACTATTATATCTGCCATATGACTTTCAAAATGTTTGGAAGGAGAAATAAGGCTGTAAGTAATTATGTGGGAAACAGTGGACAAGGCTGGAAAACAGTGTATCTCAGTGACCTAAAAGCTTGGCAGCCATATATAAACCCATCTACTTATTTATGCATTTATATATGTATGTATACACATATGTATGTTGTGTATAATATATCAAAATAGTAGTTCCAGAATGGGCAAATAAAAATGTCCATGATTAAAAGAGAAAATAATCAATAAATAAAGATTCAGAAGTTGGAATTCTTAATAAGATCTAAAATAATTATTAGAAAAATGATAAAGAATATAATAGAAAATGTAAATGATATGTGAAGAAATGGGTCATTTCAGTAGAGGCACAAAATGTTAGAAGGGTCCAACTAGAAATGCTGGAAATGAAAATACAGTATTATAAATTATGACTTGTGCTTAATAACAGAATGAAGAGCACAGAGGAAAGAGCCTATGAAAGAGTCTTCAGACTGAAGACAGTTTGAAAGATAAAACCCAAACTGAAACAAACAACCACCTGTAAGGAAAAAAAAAAGCAAAAATTGAGATTTGTGTTTTAATAAAAATTAGCATAAATATGAATATATAACTGGAATTCCAAAAGGGAAAATGAGAGACAGAAATAAAATTTGAGGAAAAATGATGAAGAACTTTCCAAAATTCATGAAAATAAATTCATCCATAAATTCAGAAAGCTCTGTGAATTGCAAAAGAATAAATACACACACACAAAAAAGATAGCCACAAAGGTAAAGATCAGATATTAAAAGCAATGGTAAGAAGGCTGGCTTCTCACAATAAACAAAGGTGGTTAGAAGATTACAGAGTGGAATATTGAAGGTAATGAATAAGAGAGAAAAATTTATCAAAGTAGAAATTTGAATCTGGTTAAACTATTTTTCAAAATTGAAGTTAAAATGAAACTATTCTTATAGAGTTAATATTTGGAATAAAATTTATAAAGCAGATTTGTCAAACATAAAATATTAACAAATATTTTTCAGACTGAAAGGAAATGATACCAGGAACAAGTCCAGATATTTAGGAAGAAATGAAGAAAACAGATGGCAGAAGTATTTTGTTAAACATTCAATATCCTTTTGAATAATTATGTTTATATTTGAAAATGACTATTGAGTAAAACAAAAATAATTTTAAAATAGTAATGTTTATAGTGTAGTTGAAAGTGAAAGTGAAGTAGTTCAATCGTGCCCGACTCTTTGCAACCCCATGGACTGTAGCCTATCAGGCTTGTCCGTCCATGGGATTTTCCAGGCAAGAGTGATGGAGGAGATTGCCATTTCCTTCCCCAGGGGATCTTCCCAACCCAGGAATCGAACCCAGGTCTCCCACATTGCAGGCAGATGCTTTACTGTCTGAGCCACCAGGGAAGCCAATACAATTTAAGGCAAGAGAATTGAAAAGATTAAAGGCGGTCAACAAAGTTATAGTCACATAAGCTTTTTACATTTTGCATAAGGTAGTGTATTATTTAAAGTTGTACTTTCATAATTTGAAGATAAGTTCTAAAAAAATTGATAGAGTAATAATGCATTAATATGTAACAAAAACTCAACAGAGAAAATCAGGTAAGAATACTGGAGTGGATTGCCATTCCTTTCTCCAGGGATAAAAAGAAATCTACAAGAATACAAATATGAGAAATGTAAGTACAATCACGTCAGTGGTTACATTATGCATAATTGGATTAAATAAAAATTAAAAGGCATAAATAATTAACTAGATTAAAGAAAACTAAAATGAATAAGAATACAAATCAAAATAAATCATAAGACTAAGCTATGTACTATTTATAAGAAACATAAATATCCAAAATATTTGAAAGAAAATGTTGGTAGAAGTTCTGTCATAAACATAAAAACAAAGATAGAATGACTCTATTAAAAACACAGAAAGAGTTATGAGATTAATATTTTGCAATATAAATATATAAAAATATTAAAAAGCTTACAAATTATTAAATACAAATTTACAGGTCTCAAGATACAGAGATACAAATCCACAATCAAAGCTGGATATTTTGACACATTTATTAGTCATTAAAATCCAGCAGATAAAATTCAGTAGAAGCATTGAAAATTACCAATATTAAGAATAAAAGGGGAGCATTATTAAAATTAGTGCATATTAAAATGATAAAGATTTGTTATGAACAAGTTCTTGCTGATAAATAAGATAATTTATAACAAAAAATGACAAATTCCTAAAACAAACAAACAAAACAAATGATCAAAACTGACACAAGAAGGGAATTCGCTGGTTGTCCAGTGGTTAGGACTCTAGGCTTCCACTGCAGGGAATCTGGGTTCCATATCTCATCAGGGGAGCTCCTGCAATCCATATAGTACAGCCAAAAACAAACAAAAAAATACACACAAGAAAACAAAAACAGAGAAATCAAAGAGCTCATATCTACTAAAAGAACTCCTTTTGTAACAAAAATTTTCCTAAAGAAAACTTCTGGTCCAAATAGTTTCACTGGTAAATTCTACCAAACCTTGTGTGCATGGGAGCAAAGTCACTTTTAGTCATGTCCAACTCTTTGCAATCCTACGGACTGTACCCCACCAGGCTCCTTTGCCCAATGGGACTCTCTAAGCAAGAATACTGGAGTGGGTTGCCATGTCCTACTCCAGGGATCTTCCCCACCTAAGAGGGATTAAACCACAGCCTCCTGCAATGGCAGGCAGATTCTTTAACACTAGTGCCACCTGGGAAGTCTGAGAGAATACCAATTATTTGCTAATGTTTTAAGACTATAAGAGAGAAGTTAACACTTCTTACTTGGTTTATGAGGCAAGTCATACAATTCAGTTCAGTTCGGTTCAGTCTCTCAATCATGTCTGACTCTTTGTGACCTCATAGACCACAGTATGCCAGGCCTCCCTGTCCATCACCAACTCCCAGAGTTTACTCAAACTCATCTCCACTGAGTCAGTGATGCCATCCAACCATCTCATCCTCTATCATCACCTTCTCCTGCCTTCAATCTTTCCCAACATCAGGGTCTTTTCAGGGTCTTCACATCAGGTGACCAAAGTATTGGAGTTGCAGCTTCAACATCAGTCCTTTAAATGAATATTCAGGACTGATTTCCTTTAGGATGGACTGGTTGGATCTCCTTGCTGTCCAAAGGATGGAACACATGTAAACCCATGGCTGATTCATGTCAATGTATGGCAAAAATCACTACAATATTGAAAGTAATTAGCCTCCAATTAAAAATAAATAAATAAATAATAAAAAATAAATGAAAAGCTTTCCCCCAAAAAAATTAAAAAAGGGTGTCTTATCTAACACCACAGTTCTAAAGCATTAATTCTTTGGGGCTCAGCTTTCTTTATAGTCCAACTCTCACATCCATACATGACTACTGGAAAAACTATATCCTTGACTAGATGGACCTTTGTTGGTAAAGTAACATCTTTGGTTTTTAATATGCTGTCTAGGTTGGTCATAAATTTTCTCAGCAAGGAGTAAACATCTTTTATTTCATGGCTACAGTCACTATCTGTGCTGATTTTGGAGCCCCCAAAATAACGTCTGCCACTGTTTCCACAGTTTCCCCATCTATTTCCCATGAAGTGATGGGACCAGATGCCATGATCTCGGTTTTCTGAATGTTGAGTTTTAAGCCAACTTTTTTCACTCCCCTCTTTCACTTTCATCAAGAGGTTCTTTAGTTCCTTTTCACTTTCTGCCATAAGGGTGGTGTCATCTGCATATCTGAGGTTGTTGATATTTCTCCTAGCAATCTTAATTCCAGCTTGTGCTTCATCCAGCCCAGCATTTCTCATGATATCATACAGTAATCGGCTCTTTAAAGAGCCAATAATAAGAACAGCCAGACCAAGGGAAAATATTGTATACACATGTACACACACACACACACACACACACACACACACACACACACATATATAAATATATATAATTTAAGCTAAAAATAAAGTAGATATTTATTTAAAATTATATATTATTATGTTTATTTTTGTTACATAAATGGTATTAATGAAATAAAACAACCTTAAACTTAGTTACTAGTGACTATTAGTAGTAATTAATGTTAGGGTTAGTTAAACAAATAGTATTTACTAGCATGTTCCTTCTAAGAAAAGTTACAGCAAACCTAGACTGTTAAAAAGCAGAGACATTACTTGGCTGACAAATGTTTGTATAGTTAAAGCTGTGGTTTTTCCAGTAATTACATATAGATGTGAGAGTTGGACCATAAGGAAGACTGAGCACTGAAAAACTGATGCATTCAAACTGTGCTGTTGGAGAAGACTCTTGAGAGTCCCTTGGACTACAAGGAGATTAGACTAGTCAATCCTGAAGAAAATCCAACCCTGAATATTGATTGGAAGGACTGATGCTGAAGCTGAAGCTCCAACACTCTGGCCAACTGAGGAAAGAGCTAACTCATTGAAAAAGATCTTGATGCTGGGAAAGACTGAAGGCAGGAGGAGAAGAGGATGATAGATGATGAGATGATTAAACTCAATGGACATGAGTTTGAGCAAGCTCTGGGAGATGGTGAAGGAAAGGGAAGCCTGACAATCTATAGACTATGGGGTTGCAAAGAGTCATACTGAGTGTACTGCAACAATTTTACTACAACAACGTGTTAGAGAAACATAGCAATATCTTGTAAATTTTTCTCTTCTCTAACACTTATTTTAATATTTATTTTATTTATATTTCAATTCTTCATTGAGTATTTAAACTTTGTAGGTTTTATTATTGTGTATTCTTAAGCTATCATGGTGTTTGACTTTTATAGGGAAATCATCATTACAATAAAACTAAGTAAACAGAGATTATATATTTAACAACAACAACAAAAGGTATTGAACAGCTTTTCTGTCCCATGATACAGTATTTTTATACTTGTTTTTCTTTCTAATATATTTGATATATCAGTAAAATTTAAGAAATCCCCTTCTGAAAGACATTAGATGTCATAGATTAACCTTCCTCAAGTAAACTTTTTAAAGCAAAGAAATAATTTGAATTTGTGAAATTGAGGCTGGAATTTAAATGTTACAGTTTTACTAAAGAAATATAGACAATTCTGTTTAACTTGGCTGCCCTTTCCTAGAGACGTATTTTTGAGTTCTGAAGTTTTATTTCCAAAAGAAAAGAGTTGTTTTTGTTGCAAACTACACATAAAACTGAACAACTAGCGTGTAGTCTAGTTAAGATCATCATGTAGTTTCTGAAAAACAGCATATACATTTCTGTATTTACTGTTATCTTTTTTTCTGTATTTATACCCTCAATAAATTTCCAAATAAGAGAAGGGTATTCTTTTTTTCCCACATATACAAAATACTATTTTATGGCAATTTAACATTTAAACATCATCCTTATGACCAGCAACAATGACAGTCTTCTTGTAGGATAATTTTTTTAAAAGTTCTCTTTCTCAGTTTTATTACCACACAAATCTAGTTGTTTAACTTTGTATTATTATCATGTTTGGGGTGGTGATACAATTGGGTTCACAATATTCCAGAGTTAAAAATAATATATACTAGCTCTATGACAGTGATTCCCCAACTACTATTTAGGAGGGCTTTGAGGCAGCAATTTGACTTTGAGTGGTGGGCTACAAGCTGTTTTTACCTGGTGGCTCAAATGGTAAAAAATCTGCCTGCCAGTGCAGGAGACTCAGGTTCAATCCCTAAATCGGGAAGATTCCCTGTAGGGAATGGCTATCCATTCCAGTATTCTTGCCTGGAAAATACCACGAACAGAAGAATCTGATGGGCAACAGTCCATGCGGTTGCAAAGAGTCAGACATAAGTGAGCCATGGTCTTCAGAACTGAGCATAACTGTCCAGGTCACTAATAGACAGTTTTTAACTTTTTAAAGAACAGATATCATTATAATACATTCAAGTAAATCATTATTTAGAAATGATGGTTCAAATAGTTAAGCCAACATTTACTTCTAATCATATCTTCTAATACCGAATATATTTGGAATATTGAAGTAAGGTGAAGTGAAATGAAGTGACTCAGTTGTGTCTGACTCTTTGTGACCCCAAGGGCTGTAGCCTACCAGGCTCCTCCATCCCTGGGATTCTCCAGGCAGGAATACTGGAGTGGGTTGGCATTTCCTTCTCCAGGAGATCTTCCCAACCCAGGGATCAAACCTGGGTCCCCCATATTGCAGGCAGACGCTTTACCATCTGAGCCACCAGGGAAGTCATTTGGCATGTTACACATATGCATATATATGTGTATACACATAAATGCCATATATATATCCATACATGCAATGTATAGACATACATAAATGTCTTCATTATTATAATGGATTTCCTGAGGCCATTATCTATTTCTTTCCTCTCACCCTTGATCATAATGGAACATAATGTCATTTAATATATATTTAACTCAACACAAATACTTGTGCAATACTTTCAGTTTGGTTCAGTCACTCAGTCATGTCCGACTGTTTGTGACCCTATGAACTATAACACACCAGGCTTCCCTCTCCATCACCAACTCCCGGAGCTTGTTCAAACTTATGTCCATCAAGTCTGTGATGCCATTCAACCATCTCATCCTCTGTCATCCCCTTCTCCTCTCACCTTCAATTGTTCCTAGCATCAGGGTCTTTTCCAGTGAGTCAGTTCTTTGTATCACGTGGCCAAAGTATTGGAGTTTCAGCTTCAGCATCAGTCATTCCAATTAATATTCAGGACAGATTTCCTTTAGGATTGACTGTTTTGATCTCCTTGCAGTCCAAGAGACTCTCAAGAGTCTTCTCCAACACCACAGTTCAAAAGCATCAGTTCTTCAGAATTCTACTTTAAGAAAGAGTACTTTAGGAAGCTAAAAATGTACTGTTAGAAAAATTGTTTTTCTTTAAAAATCTTTATAAAAATCAGTAAGCTTTAACTCAGTTCAGTTCAGTTTAGTCACTCAGTCATGACTGACTCTTTGCAACCCCACGAACTGCAGCACACCAGGCCTCCCTGTCTATCACCAATTCCCGGAGTCCACCCAAACCCATGTCCATTGAGTCAGTGATGCCATCCAACCATTGCATCCTCTGTTGTCCCCTTCTTCTCCTTCCTCAATCTTTCCCAGCATCAGGGCCTTTTCAAATGAAGGGATCTCTGCACCAGGTGGCCAAAATATTGGAGTTTCAGCTTCGACATTGGTTCTACCAATGAACACCCAGAACTGATCTCCTTTAGGATGGACTGGTTGGATCTCCTTGCAGTCCAAGGGACTCTCAAGTATCTTCTCCAACACCACAGTTCAAAAGCATGAATTCTTTGGTGCTCAGCTTTCTTTATAATCCAACTCTCACATCCATACATAACTACTGCAAACATCTCAGTATATTTATCAGGAATTAACATTTTGAAATAAGCCACTTAATTGAAATATAGCACATTCAGTCAAAAAAGATATCATAAGTATAGAGATTTATAGATTATCACAATGTAACCACACACACATAATCACCATTTGAAACACAATCTTTTTTCCAACATCCTAAGGGCAGCCCCTCTAGTTTCTACAACCCATGATTTTCCCAGTGTTAAATACCACCCTTGCTTCTAACAGTCTAGACTAGATCAACTTATTGTTGAACTTTATACAAACTAAATACTTTAGCATGCACTTTTGGTTTTGGGCTTTGTTCATTCAAAAGTATGTTGCAATAATCATCCTTATGATTTAGCATAACAAGGAATTTATTTTCAATGTGATATGAAATTCAGGTTAGTGTATTACAGATTGTTCTTTTCACCAATGTTGAATACTCAGTTTGTTGCTAATTTTTAGCTAAAATAAAGTAATACTGTTATGAACATCCTTGTACATGTCGGTTGAGGAGCTTATTTTCATTTATTATATTAATATACCTAGAAGTAAAATTGTTGGAAAATAAGTAATACTTTTGCTCAAATTTAGTAGATATTATTCACAGATTGCTTTGATTCTCCTTTGATTTCTTCCCACTGGTTTTCTATAAGCATGTTCTTTAGACTTCACGTGTTTGTGCTTTTCTCATTTTTCTTCCTATACATGAAGAAAGAATATATTTAAGTGCTTCCTATATATTCAAGAGCTCTTGTATTAGGTGCATGTATGTTAATAAGTGTAATATATGTAATATATAGTATATTATATAATGAAAGTCATTTGTTTGTTTTTCTTCCCAATAAACACCTTCAAATGACAAGCTAAGTGAAAAGTTGTTTTTTCCCAATGCTTTATAAATATATATATGAATTATTGTTCCAGACTCTTCTTTACCATTTGTTTGTATTTTAATCCTTGTGTTTTTATCACACTTTACATTATATAGCTTTGTAATAGGTTTCAATATCTTACAGTGTATATTTCTTTCAATTTAGTTCTACTTTTTCTAGATTACACTGATTGTTATTCATCTTGGTTTTTCTATATAATTTTTAATGTATTGAGATAAAATTCATTTAACATAAAATAGTCATTTTAAAGTGAATAATTAAGTTATGTATAACACACTGACAACATTGTACAACTACATTTTCCTAACTCCACAATTAAATTCCATTAATTTCTAGTAAGCAGTTTCTCCCCATCCTACCCTCTCCCAATCCCCTGGCAACCATGACTTCATATTCTGTCTTTATTTACTTATTTATTCTGAACAATACATGGAAATATTCAATCCCAATAAAAATTCTAGTGTCCTTTTGATGAATTGAATTGATTCTCAAATTAATATGGAGTCTCAAGGAGCCTTGAATAGTCAAAACACTGATGAAGTAGAAAAGAAGCATAGAAATATACACCCATGACCTTGGAATTGGCAGTGAATTTGTGTATACTAAGGCCAAAAAACATGAGCAGCAAAAAAAAAAAGAGATAAAGTGGGCATGATCCAAATTAAACAACTTGTGTTTATCAAATGACTTTATCAAGAAAGTGAAAATACAGCCTACAGAATATGAGAAAATGTTTTGAAATTATGTGTGTATATATGGGTATATATAATATTCAGAATATTTAAAGAACTCTTAAAATTGAGCAATATAAAGACAAACACTACAATTAAAAGTTACCAAATGCCTTATAGGAATATGAAAAGCTTCTCAACATTATTAATCATTAAGCAAAAGAAAATGAATACAATAATGAGGTACAACTTTATGCTTACTAGGATTGCTATAAAAAGAAAGAGAGAGAGAAAGAATGAGAGGAAAGGTGGGCATGAGTACCCTTGAATATTGCTGTTAGGAACCTAAAATGGCTCCACAGCTGTGAAAAGAGTTTGGTGACTATTGGTGACTCAAAAATGTAATCATAAAATAACTGTAAGACTCATTAATTCCCCTCCTATATCTATATCCAAATAAATGGAGAACATATTCAAAGAAATATAAGTAAATAGATGTATGTATGTTCATAGAAGGACTACTTATAATAGTCTAAAGTGGAAACAGTCAAAACACTTATCAACTGATGAACTGATTTTTAAAATTGTAATATATACATATATGGAATACTTTTCAAAAATTTGAAATGAATGAAATACTATGCATGCTACAACTTGGAAGAAACTCATAAACATTAGGCTAAGTGAAAAATCCAGACACAAAAGTTTACATATTCTACATAGATTTTAAAATATTTGCTAATTTTCATTAAAAACATGCTGCAATTTATCTGTATATGGAATTCATAGCTTGTTTTATGTAGAATTATTATTTTTCTAGTATTCAGTCCCTCAATACCTTAACATTGTATAAAACTTTACCTACATAGGTTTTTTAAAATATCTTTCACTTCAATTGCATGGTTAGTTTTTGTGTAGAGATTTAGAATACTTATCTTTAAATTAATTCTCAGTAATTAGAATTTTGTTATTATTGTAAATTATATTTTCCTTTTTCATTTTCTAGTTGCTTAATTACTAAGAGTGAGGAACTTTATATTAATCTTTTATCAGTGACCTCACTATATTAACTAACTAATCTTAAGATGCTATCTACATATTAGTTTTACCTTTTTGCATGTACTGTTATATATCATGTAAAGGATGACTTTTTTTCAAAAATATTACTTAAATATTATAAAGTTCTTTACAACTTTTTAATAAATATACCAAGTGAGAATTATGACTTAAAAAAATGAGTAAATGAAATACAAATATCAGCACATTTTAAAAATAAGAAAAGTGTAATAAATAGTGAGCAAAACATTACTTACATCACACCATGTACAAAAATTTTGAATTCACTTCTGGCACCTAAGAGGAACAATATTGGGCAAAAATGTGGAATAGAAGAGAAATAAGTGTAAAATGACAATTCAAATGTAATCAAGTAATAGGAGAGCTGGATTGATTACATTTCTAAATGAGCTCCATGATGGTTTCTAAATCTTTTGAATTCAGAAAGACCTCTGTGTGCCACTTGCTGCTGCTATTGCTGCTGCTAAGTTGCTTCAGTCGTGTCCGACTCTGTGAGACCCCATAGACGGCAGCCCACCAGGCTCCACTGTTCCTGGGATTCTCCAGGCAAGAACACTGGAGTGGGTTGCTATTTCCTTCTCCAATGCATGAAAGTGAAAAGTGAAAGTGAAGTCGCTTAGTGGTATCCGACTCTTTGTGACCCCATGGACTGCAGCCTAGCACGCTCCTCTGTCCATGGGAGTTTCCAGGCAAGAGTACTGGAGTGGGGTGCCATTGTCTTCTCCGTGTATCACTTAGAAGAACTTAAAAATTGAATTTAGTTTTTATTTTTTTCCTTTTGAAGGAAAACCCGAATACAAAAAATAAGCTTCCTACTCTGTGTGCTAGTAAATGGTTTTTTTCCTTTTGAAACTTATTTAGGTTTTGAAAACGAAAGATGCACACAATATAAATTAAGGTAAAAAATTGTTCCAAATTCTACCTTGTGATCAGTTTATTTGAGAGCATCACAATGCATTAACAAAGTGTGGATTTTTAGAAGATCCAAAAGAATCTTTTTGAAAGTTTTATGTCTTTGCTCCTCTTCTTATACATACTCTTTTTCTTGACAAGTCAGACAATGGAAAAAGGTTTAACCTATATGTTTTGAAAAAAGTGGTTTAGTACAAGATAGAAGTTATCCTGCATTTTGGAGGCCTGATATTGCTGATAAATTGACATGGATATACTCAGAGTGTAAATGTCACATCCACCATGAATGATCCTAAGAGTATAGAATCTTCCCTCTGAAACCTCCGCTGAAATGACTAATTCCCCTCTGAGCCAACATATGTAGCCATGCCTCCTGTGTATAGCAACTGCACTCTGCACTCACTTGTCTTCAAAAGCACATCACACCATAAATTTGTTTACCTGTTTGTCTCTACCAGTGAACTTAAGCAGTGGCAGGAACAGAATGCCTCTTCTTTACTAGTACTCCAGCATTTATTGTAGGTCTTAGGACCACCTCAGCAACTATTTGTTGAATCAGATAGAACAAAATAGAGACAATTTATTCCAGTTGAATAGACAGTGAAATCTTAGATTGTGCAATGAAACGGAATATTTTGGTGCTGTGACTTCACCATGTAATAAAGCATTTGGGAATAACTGCAAATTAAGACACCTTTACCTGGTGAGATACATAATTTACAAAATAAAAAGGTAAACTTAGTTATAGCTTCAGAATAATAAAGAGAATGTATATTTTTAAGTATCTATTTTGTAATATGGGTTTGCCTGGTGGCTCAGATGGTAAAGAAATCTGCCTGCAGTGTGATAGACATAGGATCAGTTCCTGTGTTGGGAAGATCCCATGAAGGAAGGCATGGCAACCCATTCCAGTATTCTTGCCTGGAGAATTCCAATGGACAGAGGAGCCTGGTGGACTACAGTCCATGGGATCACAAAGAGTCAGGCATGACTGAGCAACTATGCACACACACACATTTTGTAATTTAGATATAAATATATTTTGGAAAGGACTCTTTTGCCAAATATATTTTCACTTGATCTATGTGAAATAGGAATCCACCAGTAACTCTTGTTTCCATAAACTAAAGTCATCATTTTTTAAAGTAGCAACTAAGAGATGAATATGGAACACACACAATATTTATCAACTGTTTGCTGTCTTATATGAGTGTGGTGTGTGGGGCCCCAAAACAATTGCAACAGTAACATCAAAGATCACTGATCATAACAATAATAGAAAAATAATATAAAAATTTGAAATGTTGCCAGAATAATCAAAATATGGCACAGAGACACAAAGTGAACAAATGCCATTGAAGCAATGACAACCACAGACTTGCTAGAGGAAAGGTTGCCACATGTCCTCAATTTGTTTAAAACACCTCAGTATCTGCAAAATATAACAAGAGTAAAGTACACTGAAAAGATGAAAACTTGTAAATTATTTTCCAGGTGAGGCAGATACCTAACTGAGCAAAAACAAGAAAGAAAAGTAAATAAAATAGCAGTAAATAAAATCTGTAGGAAAAAGTATATGGAATTTTGAGAATTTGGTATGAAAAAGAAGGGAGAGATAAAAGAGAGATGAACAGTTGCCAAAAAAAAAAAAGATTATTTTCTTTATCTTTGTAACTGTAGTTTTGCCAAAGGCTAACTCTGGAATGTTGAGATCTGCATTCCCATTAGGAGACCCATAACAGCCTGTTTTGTGAAAACATATCTCAACATCTTGTTGCCATCCATTTACCAACTGAAGATATACAAAACCTTTCACTAAGGATTTTGATGCTCTCAACAAACACATGAAAAGTTGTTCAACATCACTAATTATTAGAGAACTACTACAATGAGATATCACCTCACACTGGCCAGAATGGCCATCATAAAATAGTCTACAAACAAAAAATGCTGGAGAGGGTGTGGAGAAAAGGGAAACCTCTTAAACTGTTGGTGGGAATGTAAATTAGCACAGCCACTATGGAGAATAGTATAGACTTTCCTTAGAAAACTAAAAATAGAACTACTATATGACCCAGCAATCCCACTTCTAGGATTATACCTTTAATAATAATAATTCAGACAGATACATACACCATTGCTGCAGTATTTACAATAGCCAAGACATGGAAGCAAGAAGTCAGAAAGGGAAAAGCAAATACTTCATGAAACCACTTATATGTGGAATCTAGAAAAATGATACATATGGACCGCTTTTCAAAGCAGAAATAGAGACACAGGCATAAGCATTAAATGTATGTACACCAAGAGGGAAAGGTAGGGGGTAGGATGAATTGGGAGATTGTAGCTGACGTATATACACTGGTGGTGGTGGTTTAGTGCTAAGTTGTGTACAACTCAGACCCGATGGTCTGTAGCTTCCCAAGCTCCTCTGTCCATGGGATTCTCCAGGCAAGAATACTAGAGTGGGTTGCCATTTCCTTCTCCAGGGGATCTTCCTGACCCAGGGATTGAACCTGGGTCTCCCACATTTCAGTCAGATTATTTACTGACTGAGCTGAGGGAAGGCTGTATAACATAAATAACTAATGAGAATCCTGTGTCTAGAGTGCAGAACTCTAGTCTGCAATGACCTAGATGGGTGAGGAATTCAGAAGTGGTAGATGAGTGCATATAAATGTCTCATAGATGACAGCATTGTCATGGCAAAGGGCTGGCTTAACTCAATGAAGCTAGAAGCTATGCCTTGCAGGGCCACCCAAGAGAGACAGGTAAAAGTGAACAGTTTTGACAGAAGGCAGCCCACTTGAGGAGGAAATGACAATCCACTCCATTATTCTTGCCTGGAGAACTCCATGAACAGCATTAAAAGGAAACTATATGACATTGGAAGATGAGCATCCCAGGTCAGAAGGTGTCCAAAATGTTACTTTGGATGAGCTGAGGGCAATTACTAATAGTTCCAGAAAAAAAATTTTTTTGCAATGAACAATGGGATACATGTGTCTCTTTTCAGTTTTGGTTTCCTCAGGGTATAACCCAGAGGAGTGGGTTGCGGGGGAGGGGGGCAGAGAGATGGGAGGGGTAGATGGGAAGGAGGTTCAAAAGGGAGGGCATTTATGTGTACTATGGCTGATTCATGTTGAGGTCTGACAGAAAACAACAAAATTCTATAAAGCAATTATCCTTCAATAAAAATAAATAAATTAAAAACAAATCAAGGGAAAAAAAAAAAGAATCAGCTGAGACAAGCTAGTTATGAGGTTCAGCTGTGGATGTATCTGGTGGTGAAAGAAAAGCCCAATGTTATAAAAGCAATATTGCATAGCAACTTGGAATGTTAGGACTTGGAATGTTAGGTCCATGAATCAAGGAAAATTTGACATAGTCAAGCAGTAGATAGCAAGAATGAACATCAACATCTTATAAATCAGTGAACTAAAATGGATGGGGATGGGTGGATTTAATTCAGATGACCATTATATCTACTACTGTGGGCAAGAATTTCTTAGCAGAAATGGAGTGGCCATTATGGTCAATAAGAATCCAGAATGCAATAGTTGGAAGCAGTCCCAAAAAGAAAAAAATGATATTGGTTCCTTTCTAAGACAAATCATTCAGCGTCACAGTAATCAAGCTGACACTCCAACCAGTAATGCTGAAGAAATTGATCACTTTTATGAAGACCTACAAAATCTTCTAGAACTAGTCCCCCAAACAGATGTCCTTTTCATGATAGGGGGTTGGAAAGCAAAAGCAGGAGGTCAAGAAATAGCCAGAATAATATGCAAGATTGGTTTTGCTGTACAGAATGAAGTAGGGCAAAGGCTAACAGAGTTTTGTCAAGAAAACATGCTGGTCACAGTAAGCACACTTTTACAACACAAGAGGCAACTCTACACATGAACATCACCAGATGGTCAATACTGAGATCAGACTGATTATTTTCTTGGTAGCTAAAGATGGAGATATGGACCTAACAGAAGCAGAAGATATTAAGAAGAGGTGGCAAGAATACACAGTAGAACTGTACAAAAAAGAGCTTCATGACTCAGATAATTATGAAGGTGTGATCACTCACCTAGAGATAGACATCCTGTGATGTGAAGTCAAGTGGGCCCTAGAAGAAAGTATCCCTATGAATAAAACTAGTGGAGGTGATTGAATTCCACTTGAGCTATTTCAAATCCTGAAAGATGATGCTGTGAAAGTGCTACACTCAATATGCCAGCAAATTTGGAAAACTCAGCAGTGGCCACAGGACTGGAAAAGGTCCGTTTTCATTCCAATTCCAAAGAAAGGCAATGCCAAAGAATGCTCAAACTACCACACAATTGCACTTATGTCACACACTAGTAAAGTAATGCTCAAAAATTCTCCAAGCCAGGCTCCAGCAGTACATAAACTGTGAACTTGAAGATGTTCAAGCTGGTTTTAGAAAAGGCAGAGGAACCAGAGTACATAAACTGTGAACTTGAAGATGTTCAAGCTGGTTTTAGAAAAGGCAGAGGAACCAGAGATCAAATTGCCAACATCGGCTGGATCATAGAAAAAGCAAGAGAGTTCCAGAAAAGCATCTATTTCTGCTTTATTGACTACGCCAAAGCCTTTGACAGTGTGGATCACAATAAACTGTGGAAAATTCTGAAAAGGATGAGAATACCAGACCACCTGACCTACCTCTTGAGAAACCTGTATGGAGGTCAGGAAGCAACAGTTAGAACTGGACACGGAACAACAGACTAGTTCCAAATATGAAAAGGAGTATGTCAAGGTTGCATATTGTCACCCTGCTTATTTAACTTATATGCAGAGTCAATCATGAGAAACGCTGGACTGGAAGAAACACAAGCTTGGAATCAAGATTGCCAGTAGAAATATCAATAACCTCAGATATATGCAGATGACACCACCCTAATGGCAGAAAGTGAAGAGGAACTAAAAAGCCTGTTGATGAAAGTGAAAGAGGAGAGTGAAAAAGTTGGCTTAAAGCTCAACATTCAGAAAACTAAGATCATGGTATCTGGTCCTATCGCTTCATGGGAAATAGATGGTAAAACAGTGGAAACAGTGTCAGACTTTATTTTTTGGGGGGCTCCAAAATTACTGCAAATGGTGACTGCAGCCATGAAATTAAAATATTCTTACTCCTTGGAAGGAAAGTTATGACCAACCTATATAGCATATTGAAAGGCAGAGACATTACTTTGCCAACAAAGGTCCGTCTAGTCAAGGCTATGGTTTTTCCAGTGGTCACGTATGGATGTGAGAGTTGGACTGTGAAGAAAGCTGAGCGCCAAAGAATTGATGCTTTTGAACTGTGGTGTTGGAGAAGACTCTTGAGAGTCCCTTGGACTGCAAAGAGATCCAACCAGTCCATCCTACAGGAAATCAGTCGAGGGTGTTCATTGGAAGAACTAATGCAGAAGCTGAAACTCCAATACTTTGGCCACTTTCTGGGAAGAGTTAATTCATTGGAAAAAATCCCTGATGCTGGGAGGGATTGGGGGCAGGAGGAGAAGGGGATGACAGAGGACGAGATGGCTGGATGGCATCACTGACTTGATGGACTTGAGTCTGAGTGAACTCTGGGAGTTGGTAATGGACAGGGAGGCCTGGCATGCTGTGATTCATGGGATCGCAAAGAGTCAGACACGACTGAGCAACTGTACTTAACTGAAAGATGGAGAAGCTCTATACTGTAAGCAAAAACAAACAAACAAACCTGGAATTGACTGTTTCTCAGATTATGAGCTACTTATTGCAAAATTCAGGCTTAAGTTGAAGAAAATAGGGAAAATCACTAGGCCATTCAGGGGCAACTTAAATCCTTTATGATTATACAATAGAGGTGACAAATTGATTCAAGGTATTAAATCTAGTATACTAGTATACAGAAAGCCTGAGAAATTGTAGACAGAGGTTAGTAACATTGTATAAGAGGCACTGACTAAAACAATTCCAAAGCCGGGGTGGGGGGAATGTAAGAAGGCAAAGTAGTTTTCTAAGGAGATTTTATAAATATCCAAGGAAAGAAGAGAAGGGAAAGGGAAGAAAGAAAGGAAAAGATATAGCCAACTGAATTCAAAGTTACAGAAAACAGCCAGGAATGATAAGAAAGACTTCAAAGTGGCTAATGCAAAGTCATATGAAACAATAACAGAATGGATAAAACTAGAAATCTGTTCAAGAAAGTTGGAGATATCAAGGGAACATTTCATGCAAAGATGGGCACTATAAAGAACAGATAAGGTAATGTCCTAAGAGAAGCATAAGGGCTTAAGAAGAGGTGGCAAGAATTCATAGAACTATACAGAAAATGTCTCAATGACTCAGATAACCATGATGGTGTGTGCACTCATCTAGTACTGGACATCCTGGAATGTGAAATCAAGTGGATCTTAGAAAGCATCGCTATCAACAAAGTTACTGGAAGTGATGGAATCTCCACTGAGGTATTTAAAATCCCAAAAGATGATGATGTTAAAGTGGTGCACTCAATATTTAAGCAAATTTGGGAAACTCAGCAATGGCCACTGCACTGGAAAAGGTGAGTTTTTATTCCAATCCCAAAGAAGGACAACGCCAAAGAATGTTCAAACTATCATACAACTGCACTCATTTCACATGCTTGTAAGGTTATGTTCAAAATCCTTAAATCTAGGCTTCAGTAGTATGTAAACCATGAAATCCCAGGTGTATAGGCTGGGTTTCCAAGAGGCAGAGTAGCCAGATATCAAGTTGTCAACAATCATTGGATCAAGGAGAAAGCAAAGGAACTCCAGAAAAATATACATTTCTGCCTCACTGACTACACTACACTGACTGCACTACAACCTTTGACAGGGTGGATCACAATAAACTGTGGAAAATTCTTAAAGAAATGAGAGGACCAGACCTCTCCAATTGTCTCCTGAGAAAACTTCATGCAGGTCAAGAAGCAGCAACTGACTGGTTTAAAATTGGGAAAGGGGAACAAGGTTGTATATTGTCACCCTGTTTATTTAAATTTTATGCAGAGTATCTCATGCAAAATGCCAGACTGGATGAATCACAAGCTGGAGTCAGTATTACTGGGAGAAATATCAACAACCTTAGATATGCAGATGATGCCACTTTAATGCCAGAAAGTGAAGAGGAACTAAAGAGCTTCTTGATAAAGATGAAAGAGGAGTGTGAAAAAGCTGGCTGGAAACTCAACATTCAAAAAAGTAAGATCATGACATCCAGCTCCACTACTTCATGGCAAATAGAAGGACAATGAGTGGAAGCAGTGAGAGGTTTTATTTTCTTGGCCAAAATCACTGGATGGTGACTGCAGCCATGAAATTAAAAGATGCTCGCTCCTTGGAAGGAACGCTAGGACAAACTGAGACAGCATATTAAAAAGCATAGGCATCACTTTGCTGACAAATGTCCCTATAGTCAAGAATATGGTTTTTCCAGTAGTCACGTACAGATGTCAGAGATGGACCATAACGAAAGCTGGACACCAAAGAATCGATGCTTTTGAATTGTGGTGCTGGAAAAGACTCTTGAGAGTTCCTTAGACTGCAAAGATCAAACCAGTCAATCCTAAAAGAAATCAACTCTGAATATTCATTGAATGGACTGATGCTGAATCTGAAATTCCAATACTTTGGCACCCTGATGCAAAGAGCCAATTTATTGGGAAAGACCCTGATGCTGGGTGCTGGGAGCCAGCATGAGGAACTCTGCCCATGGCAAAGGTCATGAGGAAGGAAGCTTGGCATACACAAAGGCGTGATCAAGCCTCTGAAACCCCCTGTTCCCAAGCATCTACCCCAAAACCAGAGTCTGTTTTTTGCTGTCACATACACCTTTGACTTTCTGGGCTGCTCTCCCCCATAACTGTTTCTCTCGGAGAAGGAGTAAACATGCAGCTCCAAGGCAATAAAAATTCCTGGGCATGACAAGAGTGTTTCAACTTACGGGACTCCTCTGAAGGTTATCTAGTCTGCCTGTATAGGTTTGTCTGGCAACATGTGATGGTTTACAGCCTCCCGACCATGAGAGGCACAAGATGTTTTAGACTTACTAAAGGCAAATTCTTGTGGGAAGTTATAAATTATTAGTTTAGTGGGTTAACTGGGAATTATATTGTTGAAGGATTTTTCATTTGTTGTGTCGATAATTGCTGCTAATTGCTTTCCCTGGGTGGGACAAGGGTGTCTCAGGTCAAACCTCTCTGCTGACAGACTAGCTTGTGTGACAGTATTATCCATATTCCTGCCACTACCACATGATTGTTTACTACCTCTCAATCATAAACAGCACAGAGAGTTTTGGAGTATTTTGAGAGTCTTAATTAGCATAGGGCTTTTCTCATTGATTGCTGCCAGGCCTCCATATCCTTAGGCATCTGGGAATATATTAATCAATGTATTTGGAGTATAGAAAAGGAAATATAGAGGGAGGGGGAAAAGATGGCGGAGGAATAGGAGGGGGAGAACACTTTCTCCCTCTCTACCTCATCAAAAGAACATTTCAACGTGGAGTAAATTCCACAGAATAACTTCTGACTGCTGGCAGAGGACATCAGGCATCCAGCAAAGCAGATCATTGGCTTCAAAACCAGTAACTCAGCGATCCTCTAGGGATGACCCTCATGGTGGAGAAATCTATCATCATTAACCTAGATGTTTTAACATTAGTGCTGAATAGATGGAGAAATCATGAGGCTATTCTAAAAATTAATCTGAAAACCAGAATCAGGAGGCATAAGTCCAAAGCCTGAGATCATAAAAGAATTCCTGAATACAGGGAACATTATCCAATAAGAGCTCATCAAACGCCTTCATACCTATACTGAAATTGAGCACTGCCCAAGGGCCAACAAGCTCCAGAGCAAGACATACCATGCAAATTCTCCAGCAACACAAGAACAAGCTCCTGAGCTTCAATACAAAGGCAACTCAAAATACTCCAAAACCATTGACCCATTACTTCCCACTTCACAGCACTCCAGAGAGAGGAAATCCAGCTCCACCCACCAGAACTCCAACACAAGCCTCCTTAATCAAGAAACTTTGACAAGCCACTGATATAACCCCAAACACAGAGAGGAAGCTCTATAAGAAAGAGAATTTCACAAATACCCAGAATATAGAAAAGCCACCCCAAACGCAGCAATATAACCAAGATGAAGAGACAGAGGAATACCCAGCAGGTAAAGGAACAGGAGACATGCCCACCAAACCAAACAAAAGAGGAAGAGATAGGGAATCTACCTGAGAAAGAATTCTGAATAATGATAGTGAAAATGATCCAAAATCTTGAATTCAAAATGGAATCACAGATAAATAGCCTGGGGTCAAGGATTGAGAAGATGCAAGAAAGGTTTAACAAAGACCTAGAAGAAATAAAAAAGAGTCAACATATAATGAATAATGCAATAAATGAGATCAGAAACACTCTGGAGGCTACAAAGAGTAGACTATCGGAGGCAGAAGATAGGATTAGTGAAATAGAAGATAGAATGGTAGAAATCAATGAATCAGCAAGGGAAAAAGAAAGACGAATTAAAAGAAATGAGGACAACCTCAGAGACCTCCAAGACAATATGAAACGCTCCAACATTCGAATTATAGGAGTCCCAGAAGAAGAAGACAAAAAGAAAGACCATGAGAAAATACTTGAGGAGATAATAGTTGAAAACTTCCCTAAAATGGGGAAGGAAATAATCACCCAAGTCCAAGAAACCCAGAGAGCGCCAAACAGGATAAACCCAAGGCGAAACACCCCAAGACATATTTTAATCAAAATAACAAAGACCAAACACAAAGAACAATTATTAAAAGCAGCAAGGGAAAAACAACAAATAACACACAAGGGGATCCCCATAAAAATAACTGCAGAGCTTTCAATAGAAACTCTTCAAGCCAGGAGGGAATGGCAAGACATACTTAAAGTGATGAAGGATAATAACCTTCAGCCAAGACTACTGTACCCAGCAAGGATCTCATTCAAATATGAAGGAGAAATCAAAAGCTTTACAGACAAGCAAAAGCTGAGAGAATTCAGCACCACCAAACCAGCTCTCCAACAAATACTAAAGGATATACTTTAGAAAAGAAACACAAAAGGATGTATAAACCCGAACCCAAAACAATAAAGTAAATGGCAACAGGAACATACTTATCAATAATTACCTTAAATGTAAATGGGTTGAATGCCCCAACCAAAAGGCAAAGACTGGCTGAATGGATACAGAAATAAGATCCCTATATATGCTGCCTACAAGAGACCCACCTCAAAACAACGGACACATACAGACTAAAAGTGAAGGGCTGGAAAAAGATATTCCATGCAAATAAAGACCAAAAGAAAGCAGGAGTAGCAATACTCATATCCGATAAAATAGACTTTAAAACAAAGGCTGTGAAAAGGGACAAAGAAGGCCACTACATAATGATTAAAGGATCAATCCAAGAAGAAGATATAACAATTATAAATATATCTGCACCCAATATAGGAGAACCGCAATATGTAAGACAATTGCTAACAAGCATGAAAGGGGAAATTAATAATAACACAATAATAGTGGGAGACTTTAATACCCCACTCACACCTATGGACAGATCAACTAAGCAGAAAATTAACAAAGAAACGCAAACGTTAAATGATACAATAGACCAGTTAGACCTAATTGATATCTATGGGACATTTCACCCCAAAACAATGAATTTCACCTTTTACTCAAGTGCACACGGAACCTTTTCCAGGATAGATCACATTCTAGGTCATAAATCTAACCTTGATAAATTCAAAAAAATCAGAAATTATTCCAAGCATCTTCTCTGACCATAACACACTAAGGTTAGAGAAAAACTATTAAAAATTCCAACATTTGGAGGCTGAACAACACCCTTCTGAATAATCAACAAATCACAGAAGAAATCAAAAAAGAAATCAAAATATGCATCGAAACGAATGAAAATGAAAACACAACTACACAGAACCTTTGGGACACTATAAAAGCAGTCCTAAGAGGAAAGCTCATAGCAATACAGGCATACCTCAAGAAACAAGAAAAAGTCAAATAAATAACCTAACTCTACACCTAAAGCAACTAGAAAAGGAAGAAATAGAGAACCCCAGAGTTAGTAGAAGGAAAGAAATCCTAAAAATTAGGGCAGAAATAAATGCAAAAGAAACAAAAGAGGCCATAGCAAAAATCAACAAAGCAAAAAGCTGGTTCTTTGAAAGGATAAATAAAATTGACAAACCATTAGCCAGACTCATCAAGAAACAAAGAGAAAAAAATCAAATCCACAAAATTAGAAATGAAAATGGAGAGATCACGACAGACAACACAGAAATACAAAGAATCATCAGCAATTACATGCCAATAAAATGGACAACTTGGAAGAAATGGACAAATTCTTAGAAAAGTACAACTTTCCAAAACTGAACCAGGAAGAAATAGAAAATCTTAACAGACCCATCACAAGCATGGAAATTGAAACTGTAATCAGAAATCTTCCAGCAAACAAAAGGCCAGGTCCAGACGGCTTCACAGCTGAATTCTACCAAAAATTTCGAGACGAGCTAACACCTATCTTATTGAAACTATTCCAGAAAATTGCAGAGGAAGGTAAACTTCCAAACTCATTCTATGAGGCCACCATCACCCTAATACCAAAACCTGACAAAGACACCACAAAAAAGAAAACTACACGCCAATATCACTGATGAACATAGATGCAAAAATCCTCAACAAAATCCTAGCAATCAGAATCCAGCAACACATTAAAAGATCATACACCATGATCAAGTGGGCTTTATCCCAGGGATGCAAGGATTCCTCAATATCTGCAAGTCAATCAATGTAATTCATCACATTAACAAACTGAGAAATAAAAATCATATGATTATCTCAATAGATGCAGAAAAAGCCTTTGACAAAATTCAACATCCATTTATGATAAAAACTCTCCAGAAAGCAGGAACAGAAGGAACATACCTCAACATAATAAAAGCTATATATGACAAACCCACAGCTAACATTATCTTCAATGGTGAAAAATTGAAACCATTTTCCCTAAAGTCAGGAACAAGACAAGGGTGTCCACTTTCACCACTACTCTTCAACATCGTACTGGAAGTTTTGGCCACAGCAATCAGGGCAGAAAAAGAAATACAAGGAATCCAAATTGGAAAAGAAGAAGTAAAACTCTCACTGTTTGCAGATGACATGATCCTCTACATAGAAAATCCTAAAGACTCGACCAGAAAACTACTAGAGCTAATCAATGAATATAGTAAAGTTGCAGGATATAAAATCAACACTCAGAAATCCCTTGCATTCCTATACACTAATAATGAGAAAGTAGAAAAAGAAGTTAAGGAAACAATTCCATTCACCATTGCAACGAAAAGAATAAAATACTTAGGAATATTCCTACCTAAAGAAACTAAAGACCTATATATTGAAAACTATAAAACACTGATGAAAGAAATCAAAGAGGACACTAATAGATGGAGAAATATACCATGCTCATGGGTCGGAAGAGTCAATATAATGAAAATGAGTATACTACCTAAAGCAATCTATAGATTCAATGCAATTCCCATCAAGCTACCAGCAGTATTTTTCACAGAACTAGATCAAATAATCTCAAGATTTGTATGGAAATACAAAAACCTCGAATAGCCAAAGCAATCTTGAGAAAGAAGAATGGAACTGGAGGAATCAACTTGCCTGACTTCAGGCTCTACTACAAAGCCACAGTCATTAAGACAGTATGGTACTGGCACAAAGACAGAAATATAGATCAAGGGAACAAAATAGAAACCTCTAAGATCAACCCACACACCTATGGACACCTTATCTTCGACAAAGGAGGCAAGAATATACAATGGAGTAAAGACAGTCTCTTTAACAGGTGGTGCTGGGAAAACTGGTCAACCACTTGTAAAAGAATGAAACTAGACCCCTTTCTAACACCATACACAAAAATAAACTCAAAATGGATTAAAGATCTAAATGTAAGACCAGAAACTATAAAACTCCTAGAGGAGAACATAGGCAAAACACTCTCCGACATAAATCACAGCAGGATCCTCTATGATCCAACTCCCAGTATACTGGAAATAAAAGCAAAAATAAACAAATGGGATCTAATTAAAATTAAAAGCTTCTGCACAACAAAGGAAACTATAAGCAAGGTGAAAAGACAGCCTTCTCAATGGGAGAAAACAATAGCAAATGAAACAACTGACAAACAACTAATCTCAAGGATATATAAGCAACTTATGCAGCTCAACTCCAGAAAAATAAACGACCCAATTAAAAAATGGGCCAAAGAACTAAATAGGCATTTCACCAAAGAAGACATACGTATGGCTAACAAACACATGAAAAGATGTTCAACATCACTCATTATCAGAGAAATGCAAATCAAGACCACAATGAGGTACCATTTCACTCCAGTCAGAATGGCTGCTATCCAAAAGTCTACAAGCAATACATGCTGGAGAGGATGTGGAGAAAAGGGAACCCTCTTACACTGCTGGTGGGAATGCAAACTAGTACAGCCATTATGGAAAACAGTGTGGAGATTCCTTAAAAAATTGCAAATAGAACTGCCTTCTGACCCAGCAATCCCCCTGCTGGGCATACACACTAAGGAAACCAGAATTGAAAGAGACACATGTACCCCAATGTTCATTGCAGCACTGTTTATAATAGCCAGGACATGGAAGCAACCTAGATGTCCATCAGCAGATGAATGGATAAGAAAGCAGTGGTACATATACACAATGGAGTACTACTCAGCCCTTAAAAAGAATAAATTTGACTCAGTTCTAATGAGATGGATGAAATTGGAGCTGATTATACAGAGTGAACTAAGCCAGAAAGAAAAACACCAATACAGTATACTGACACATATATATGGAATTCAGAAGATAGTAATGATGACCCTATATGTGAGACAACAAAAGAGACACAGAGGTATAGAACGGACTTTTGGACTCTGAGGGAGAGGGAAAAGGTGGGATGGTTTGGGAGAATGGCACTGAAACATGTATACTTTCTTGTAAGAAACGAAGCACCAATCTATGTTCAATGCAGGATGCAGGATGCATGGGGCTAGAGCACAGGATGATTCAGGTAGAGGATGTGGGGTGGGAGGTGGGAGGGGGCTTCGGCATTGGGAGATTGTGTTCACCTGTGGCTGTTTCATGTCAATGTATGGCAAAACAAATACAGTATTGTAATTAAAAAATAAATAAATTTTAAAAAATTTAAAAAAAAGAAATAAGTAATGAATACTTTTAAAAAAAAGAAAGAAAGAAAAGGAAATATAGTAGTTTTTGATGTTAGCAATTTTAGACTTTTCGAGTTAATGAATTTTCACTTTTGTTATAGATCACTGTAGTTTGTTATAAATCACTGTGTCCTTACTACCTAAAAATGTAACTTTATCACTATCTTAAGACTAAATAGATATTAAGGGGAACATTAGTGAAAGGATTTTCATTTGTTGGGCTGATATTTTGCTGTAAAATCTCCATATTCCCTGCCTTTATAATGAATATAACTAGCATATAGGAGAAAGCATATAGGAGAAATAAGTATTAACCTTTAAGATTGATCCTGTTAACCTTGGGTTAAATAAATTCCTTTCTTGATTGTAAGTCACTACACCCTCACCATATAGGAACACAACTTTATTTAGAGGGTGGTGCCTGGTTTAAGAAAAAACACCCTTGGAAAAAATAAGTTTTGGGGTTATCAGAAAGAAAGAGTTGTAAATGTCAGCAGGTAGAAATGGCTTGAAGATGATGTAAAAGCCTCTAAGACCTTTTTTTTTTTTTTTTAATGTAAAGCACCTGATTTTGATAAAGGTCAGGACTGCTGACCCCCACGTGACTCTGTATTCATCCCTATATGTAACAAAAGGTATATAAGAAAACCTGAAAAATAAAGAAATGGGATCAGTTCCTGGAAAGACTGACTCTCCCATGTCGTTCTTTCTTGCTGCCCATTTTTCTGGCTGAATTCCTATCTGGAGCATGGATGCTATTCCACATAAACCAAATTATTCAGCCTCTTTTTCTCCACTAATTTTCCTACTACACTATCCGTTTCTAATCTCTCTATATATCTGTAAGTAAATATGTATTTTTCCAAGGATGCTGACTCCATTCCCACCTTTGAATCACCCTGGATCCACTGGGGCTGGACTTCAGCAGCTGGGAAAGATTGAAGTCAGAAGGAGAAGGAAACAGCAGAGGATGAGACGATTAAATAACATCACTGACTCAAAGTACGTGAATTTGAGCAAACTCCAGGACATTGTGGAGAAAGAGGAGCCAGGTGTGCTACAGTTCATGAGGTCCCAACATGTTGGACAGGACTTAAAGACTAAAAACAACAACGCCTGATTCATTCTGCTGTACAGCAGAAACTAACACAACATTGGAAAACAACTGTGTATTACGTACTAAGCTGCTTCAGTGGTGTCTGACTCTGTGAGACCCTATGGTCTATAGCCTGCCAGACTCCTCTGTCTGTGGGGAATTCTCCAAGCAAGAATACTAGAGTGTGTTGCCATGTGCTCCTCCAGGGGATCTTCCCAACCCAGGGATTGAAGCTGCATATCTTATAATCAAGTAAAAGTTAATTTTAAAAAATCACTGCTCTAACAAAAACTATTCACTAGTAGGAAAACACAAGGAAATATATTTCCATAAATAGTACACGTGTATAAAATAAAAATCAAAAAAATAACATTTATACCCAAAAAATAAATGTCATCTCTCTGAATTATTTTTCTCCCTATGAAGTATTAAAGTCTCTTATAATAAAACATGGCATTGAAAAGGAGTCTGCAGACTCTGGCCCCTCTCTGATAATTATGGCTTTTATCAGGCTATTATTTTTATATCAGTTAATATTTTGTGCTAAATGATAATTCTTACTATGTTGCTTTTTATCTCAGTTACTAAAGTGTAACATATAATAAGATGCATATGAACCATTCAAGATTATTGAAAATGTAATCAGTGTTCTCTCACCCCTGGCCTTCCACAAGAGCAGAGCACTACAACCCTGCCTTGGAGAGACACAAATACAACTCAAGGAAAGGCTTAAAAGTAGTTTTATTTATGTAAAGTTATTATAACTGATTTCATTTGCTACCAAAACATCATTTGTTTCATATCTTGCTCATTCCTGATTGCTCAGAATGCAAATTAATTCCCTATGGAAAAAAGCTGATGTTATTTAATACTGAGCACTTATTAATAAATCACATTAGGATACCTAATTATTATCTAGCTCATTTGGGAGGGGTAATAAAATTATCTACTTTTAAATGTCCTTTGGGAAAATATGAGTATAACTCTACCACATTTTTAATGGCTCTCAGTATTGAAGTGAAGTCTCTTAGTCGTGTCTGACTCTTTGTGACCCCATGGACTGTAACTTATCAGGTTACTCTGACCATGGGATTTTCCAGGCAAGAATGCTGGCATGGGTTGCCATTTTCTTCTCCAGGGGATTTTCCTGACCCAGGGGTCGAACCCAATTCTCCTGTATTGCAGGCAGATGCTTTACCATCTAAGCCACCAGGGAATAGAGGCAATCATTAAAAAGTTCTATTATTTTATTATTTCCTATATCATACAATAAGAGATTTTTAAAATCTTACTATTTTATAAATTTAGGATTTAAGGCATTAGAGGATTACCAAAAAGTGGGAAGACTTGACTATTTTTAAAATTTGGAAAGAAGATATCTTGACTGTATCAAAATCTCCAGTGTTGGTTACTATGGTTATTCACAGCTTTTCTTTATTGCATGATGGGTTTATCTAGTTAAATAAGAATGAAATAAGTGGATTATTCTACTTTTCATAAGGTGCAAAACTCTTGTTTACTGTTTTCTCAAAGCAGTAATTCTATGTATACAACCATAAGTAGAATCCAACTTTGCAAATAAACTAGAAACACTTCTGATTCGTGTTTCTTAGCTGCCCTCTTTTATACTCAGTAACAGCTCATCTTGGGTTCCAATATAGCCTCTTCTACCCAACATTCCAAATTTCACCATGAATCTCTTCTACATTTTCTTTGCTGAAAGACCCTGAACTGGAGAAGAACTCCTGGAGAAATTAAACAACCAGTCTATTCTTATAAATTATTTTTACCTTTTCCTGTCTTTCCTCTTCTCAGGCTCCCATTATGGTACTATGATATGCTTGATGGCAACCCACAGAACTCTGCTGTGTTCATTTTCTTTATTCTTTTCCCCTTATATTATTCAGATTGGTTGATCTCTGTTGATGTAGCTTCAAGTTTACTGATTTTTTTCTTCTGACTGGTCAAAGCCCCTATAGTGATTTTTTTTTTTTTAGTATCATATATTTCAATTTTAGAATTTCTGTTTGTTTCTTTTAAGAGTAATCTCTGTATTTTTATTTATATTATCTATTTGGGGACACTTTATTTTTATATTTCTCTTTGGTTGGTTAGACACAATTTCCTTTGGTTATTTGGATGTATTTAATATAATTAATTTTTCATACTGTTCATACTGTTCATGGAGAAGGCAATAGCACCCCACTCCAGTACTCTTGCCTGGAAAATCCCATGGATGGAGGAGCCTGGTAGGCTTCAGTCCATGGGGTCGCAAATAGTCTGACATGACTGAGCAACTTCACTTTCACTTTTCAATTTCATGCATTGAAGGAGGAAATGGCAACCCACTCAACTGTTCTTGTCTGGAAAATTCCAGAGACAGGGAGGCCTGGTAGGCTGCTGTCTATGGGGCTGTACAGAGTCGGACACAACTGAAGTAACTTAGCAGCAGCAGCAGCAGCAATCATACTGTTTATGGGGTTCTCAAGGCAAGAATACTGAAGTGGTTTGTCATTCCCTTCTCCAGTGGCCCACATTCTGTCAGACCTCTCCAGCATGATCCCTCTGTCTTTGGTGGCCCCACATGGCATGGCTTAGTTTCATTGAGTTAGACAAGCTGTGGTTTATTTGATCAGATTGGCTAGCTGTCTGTGATTGTGGTTTCAGTCTGTCTGCCCTCTGATGCCCTCTCTCCAGTGCCTACCATTTTACTTGGATTTCTCTACCTTGGACATTGGGGTATCTCTTCACTACTGCTCCAGCAAAGCACAGCCACTGCTCCTTACCTTGGATGTGGGGTAGCTCCTCTCGGCTGCTGCCCCTGACTTTGGACATGGGATAGCTCCTCTCCACCGCTGTCCCTGAGCATGGGTGTGAGATAGCTTCTCTCAGCCGCTCTTGTGCTCTCACACATCTGCTGCTCCTGACCTCACCTAGAGCTGGATATCCTGGAATATGAAGTCAAGTTGGCCTTAGAAAGAATCAATATGCAAAAAGCTAGTGGAGGTGATGGAATTCCAGTTGAGCTATTTCAAATCCTAAAAGATGATGTTTAGCAAGTGCTGCACTCAATATACCAGCAGTGGCCACAGGACTGGAAAAGGTCAGTCTTCATTCCAATCCCAAAGAAAGGCAATACCAAAGAATGCTCAAACTACCACACAATTGTACTCATCTCACACGTTATTAAAGTAATGCTCAAATTACTCCAAGTCAGGATTCAGCAATACTTGAACTGTGAACTTCCAGATATTCAAGCTGGTTTTAGAAAAGGCAGAGGAACCAGAGGTCAAATTGCCAACATCTGCTGGATCATCAAAAAAAAAAAACAACAACAACAAAAAAACAAAACAAGAGAGTTCCAGAAAAAGATCTATTTCTGCTTTATTGACTATGCCAAAGCCTTTGACTGTGTGGATCACAATAGACTGTGGAAAATTCTGAAAGAAATGGGAATGCAGGACCACCTGACGTGCCTCTGGAGAAACCTGTATGCAGGTCAAGAAGCAACAGTTAGAACCAGACATGGAACAATAGACTGGTTCCAAATAGGAAAAAGAGTATGTCAAGGCTGTATATTGTCACCCTGATTATTTAACTTCTATGCACAGTATATCATGAGAAATGGTGGGCTGGATGAAGCACAAGCTGGAATCAAGATTGCCAGGAGAAATATCAATAACCTCAGATATGCAGATGACACCACCCTTATGGCAGAAAGTGAAGAAGAACTAAAGACCTCTTGATGAAAACAAAAGAGGAGAGTGAAAAAGCTGGTTTAAAGCTCAACATTCAGAAAACTAAGATCATGTCATCCAGTCCCATCACTTCATGGAAAATAGATGGGGAAAGAGTGGAAACAATGGCTGACTTCATTTTGGGGGGCTCCATGGTGTCACAAGGAGTTGGATACAACTAGTGACTGAACTGACTAATTAGTCACTAGTCGTATCCAACTCCTATAAATTATAGGCCTTTTCTATTAAGTTCATTTTTTTTTTTTTACTTTCTCAGGGATAATTTCTGTTAATAGATTTTCTTTTTCTGTTAGATCTATGACTTGCAGTTCTCTATGTGTATTTGCATATCTCATAATTTTGTTGAAAATTAAACTTTCTATAAATATTGTGAATTAAATATGGAAATAAAGTTATTTTCTTACCCCAGGAATTTTTCCTGTTACCCTTTGCTGTTTATGCTGTTATTGACACTGTAGTTTGTTTAGTGGATCAGTTCAGTTGAATTCAGTTGGTCAGTCGTGTCTGACTTTTTGCCACCCCATGGACTGCAACATATCAGGCTTTCCTGTCCATCACTGACTCTGGCAGCTTGCTCAAACTCACGTCCATCAAATTAATGATGTCATCCAACCATCTCATCTTCTGTCATCCCCTTCTCTTGCCTTCAATCTTTCCCAGCATCAGGGCCTTTTCCAATGAATTAGTTGTTTACATCAGGTGGCCAAACTACTGGATTTTCAGCTTCAGCATCAGTCCTTCCAAGGAATATTCAGGACTGATTTCCTTTAGGATTGACTGGTTGGATCTCCTTGCAGTCCAAGGGACTCTCAGGAGTCTTCCCCAACACCACAGTTCGAAAGCATTAATTTTTCCATGCTTGGCTTTCTTTATAATCCAACACTTACATCCATACATGACTACTGGAAAAATCATAGCTTTGACTACATGGACTTTTGCCAGCAAAGTAATGTCTGCTTTTAATATGCTGTGTAGGTTGACAGAGCTTTTATTCCAAGAAGCAAGTGTCTTTTTGAGCCCAAGAAAATAAAGTCTTTCACTATTTCCATTGTTTCCCCATCTATTTGCCATTAAATGATGGGAACAGACGCCATGATGTTTTTTTGGGTGTTGAGTTTCAAGCCAGCTTCTTCACTCTTCTCTTTCACTTTCATCAAGAGGCTCTTCAGTTCCTCTTCACTTTCTGCCATAAGGGTGGTGTCATCTGCATATCTGAGGTTATTGATATTTCTCTTGGCACTCTTGAATCCAGCTTGTGCTTCGTCGAGCCCTGCGTTTCACATAATGTACTCTGCATATAAGTACAATAAGCAGGGTGACAATATACAGCCTTGTTGTAATTGTTTTCTAATTTGGAACCAGTTTGTTGTTCCATGTCCGATTCTAACTTTTGCTTCTTGACCTGCATATAGATTTCTCATGAGGCAGGTAAAGTGGTCTGTTATTCTCACCTCTTGAAGAGTTTTCCACAGTTTATTGTGATCTACACAGTCAAGGCAGATGCAGATATTTTTCTAGAACTCTCCTGCTTTTTCTATGATCCAATGGATGTTGGCGATTTGATCTCTTGTTCCTCTACCTTTTCTAAATCTAGCTTGAACATCTGGAAATTCTTGGTTCATATATTATTGAAGCCTCAGTTGTGGAATTTTGAGCAGTACTGTGCTAGTCTGCTAGTGAGTGCAATTGTGTGGTAATTTGAATATTTTTTGGCATTTTCTTTCTTTGGGACCACAGTGAAAACTGTCCATTTCCAGTCCTGTGGCCACTGCTGCATTTACCAAATTTGCTGCCATATTGAGTGCAGCACTTTCACAGCATCATCTTTTAGGACTTAAAATAGCTCAGCTGGAATTTCATTACTTTCACTTGTTTTATTCGTTGTGATGCTGCCTAAAGCCATTTGGCTTCACACTCCAGGATATCTGGCTCTAGGTAAGTGACCACACCATCGTGGTTCTATGGGTCATGAAGATCTTTTTCTGTATAGTTCTTCTCTGTATTCTTTCTACCTCTTCTTAATATCTTCCACTTATGTTATATCAATGCCATTTCTGTTCTTTATTTTCTCATCTGTGCATGAAACCTTCCCTTGATGTCTCTAATTTTCCTGAAGAGATCTCTAGTCTTTCACATTCTATTGTTTTCCTCTATGTCTTTGCATTGGTCACTGTGAAAAGCTTTCTTATCTCTCCTTGCTCTTCTTTGGACCTCTGCATTCAAATGGGTATATCTTCCCTTTTCTCCTTTGCTTTTAGCTTCTCTTCTTTTCTCAACAATTTGTAAAGCCTCATCAGACAACTGTTTGCCTTTTTGCATTTCTTTTTCTTGGGGATGGTCTTGATCCCTGCCTCTGGTACAATGTCATGAACCTCCATCCATAGATCTTCAGGCACTCTATCAGATTTAATTCCTTGAATCCACTGTATATTCATAAGGGATTTAGGTTATACCTGAATGGTCTATTGGTTTTCCTTACTTTCTTCTATTTCAGTCTGAATTTAGCAATAAGGAGTCCATGATCTGAGCCACAGTCAGCTCTCAGTCTTGTTTTGCTAACTCTATAGATCTTCTCCACCTTTGGCTGCAAAGACTATAATCAATCTGATTTCAGTGTTGACCATCTGGTGATGTTCATGTGTAGCGTTTTCTCTTGTGTTGTTGGATGATTATGTTTGCTATGACTAGTGTGTTCTCTTGGAAAAACTCTGTTAGCCTTTGCCCTGCTTCATTTTGTACTCCATGGCTAAATTTTCCTGTTATTCCAGGTATTTCTTGACTTCCTACTTTTTCATTTCACTCTCCTATGATGAAAGGACAATTTTTTTTTTAATGTTAGTTCTAGAAAGTCTTGTATGTCTTCACTGAACCATTCAACTTCAGCTTCTTCCACATTAGTGGTTGTGGCATAGGCTAGGATTACTGTAATATTGAATGGTTTGCTTTGGAAATGAAGAGAGATCATTCTGTCATTTTTGAGATTGCACCCAAGTACTTCATCTTGGTCTCTTCGGTTTACTATGAGGGCTATTTCATTTCTTCTAAGGGATTCCTTGTATGCAGGTCAGAAAGCAACAGTTATAACTGGACATGGAACAACAGACTGGTTCCAAATAGGAAAAGAGTATGTCAAGGCTATATATTGTCACCCTGCTTATTTAATTTATATGCAGAGTAAATCATGAGAAACGCTAGACTGGAAGAAACACAAGCTGGAATCAAGATTGCAGAGAGAAATATAAATAACCTCAGATATACAGATGACACCACCCTTATGGCAGAAAGTGAAGAGGAACAAAAAGTCTCTTGATGAAAGTGAAAGTGGAGAGTGGAAAAAGTTGGCTTAAAGCTCAACATTCATAAAACGAAGATCATGGCACCTGTCCCATCACTTCATGGGTAATATATGGAGAAACAGTGGGAACAGTGTGAGGCTTTATTTTGGGGGCCAGAATCACTGAAGATGGTGATTGCAGCCATGAAATTAAAAGACGCTTACTCCTTGGAAGAAAAGTTATGACCAACCTAGATAGCATATTCAAAAGCAGAGACATTACTTTGACAACAAAGGTCCATCTCGTCCAGGCTGTGGTTTTTCCAGTGGCCATGTATGGATATGAGAGTTGGACTGTAAAGAAAGCTGAGCACTGAAGAATAGGTGCTTTTGAACTGTGGTGTTGGAGAAGACTCTTGAGAGTCCCTTGGACTGCAAGGAGATCCAACCAGTCCATTCTGAAGGAGATCAGCCCTGGGATTTCTTTGGAAGGCATGATGCTAAAGCTGAAACTCCAGTACTTTGGCCACCTCATGAGAAGAGTTGACTCACTGGAAAAGACTTTGATGCTGGGAGGGTTTGGGGGTAGGAGATGAAGGGGACGACTGAGGATGAGATGACTGGATGGCATCACTGACTCGATGGACGCAAGTCTGAGTGAACTCTGGGAGTTGTTGATGGACAAGAAGGCCTAGCATGTTGCGATTCATGGTGTTGCAAAAAGTCCGATACGACTGAGCTACTGAACTGAATTGACCTGAATGTTACCCTGCAGTTGAAAAGAGGAGTATGGAAAAGATAAGTTAAAATACTATTACCCTACTCTCTTTATCAAGATTTAGCTGTTTTTCTTGAACAAATGCTACAAGCCTGTAGTCAACATTTTCAGTTAATATTCTGCAGGCTCTCATGCTCATGAAATATTTCCACCCAGTGATTTGTATGCACACATATGTGTACAGTACTGTTCATTCATGGTTCTCCATTTATCCATCATTTATCCATTGGTTCTTTTTTACAACAAGACAACAGCAGAATCTGATCAGTCAGTCCCCAGGTTCACAGCAAGGGGCCTGGGCTTCCAGTGGCCCAGAGTTTAGGCTTTAGCCTTTACCAATGGCCTCCAAGGATAAGATCCTTTTCTGAGGAAATAGAAGCTGGGGCCAAATGGACAATTCATGTTTAAGTCTCTGACCTCAACTAGTTAGGAAAAGCCTGAACTTCAACTCGTTAGGGAAAGTCTAAACTTTAACCCATGAGTACCCTGAAACAGACAAAAAATCAGACAAATGTCAGAATGTTAAGATTTCCCTAGTGCTATTTACCATTTTGCAATTTCTTTATTATTTTTAAGAAGAGATTTTCTAGAGGTCTTTATCATTTCCACTTATATTCCTGAAGGATATAATTATAAAGAAGGGAAAAGAGAAAACAATAAAGGTGAAGGCATCTGCCCAGGTGTAAGCATAAAAGCGGGAATTAATATAGAATATGCTAGTTAATGTAGCAATTAGTTGAGCAGAAGCAGTGGGAAGTTGTGGGATAATTAGGGTAAGTTGGCTGTAACCAGTGTTGAGGGTTTTGAAAACTGAGATGGGGAGTCTGGTTATCATATAAAGACAATAGGAATCTCTTTTTGTTTATAAGAATTCCATTCAAGCAATCCCACTATGAAATCTCAAGATCTAATCTCTCACATGTAGTGAATTAGGTCACTTCCAGCAAACAGGCTTTCTTGGTAAACTAACAGCAAAATACCATCTATTTTTCCGTGGTTGTTTCCTCATGTTCATTAAAAACAAAGATGATTGAGATCTGTTTTATTCAAGATGGACAGATTGTATTGAGGTAACAGTAACAATAGCAACAACAATAGTAAAAAGAGGGCATTTGATTTTGTTGGGGGAGTGTTTAATTTCCTCACTTCTGTCTCATCATAACAAAAATGTGAAGTAACGGACCAGCGTTACAGCTCTTGGATGGACCAGTGTTATAGTTCCGTGTTACAGCTCAGTTTTATTTAGAAAATGAAGGAAAATGCATCCTCGAGGAGTGAGGGCATACAAACCCAAAAGATGCAAAGAGAAGAGAGAGAGAGCGACCCTTTGGCTCCTCTTTTATGTTTTTGTCTCCTCTCCCTGGACATGCCCTATGTAAACTGGGCTAGCCAGGATGGCTGTTTGCTCTGCCTGGGGTCCTCACTCTGGTTCTTGGGACTTCCTTTGTTCTATTTTTTGCAGGAGTTTCCCTTTTTTGTCTTTCAGCCACAGCCATTCTGGACTCCCTTTTCCTATTGTAACCAGGTAACAATTTGATCCTTATTCATGTTATATGACTCTCATGATTAGGAAGTCTGTTTTGCTATCATCTTGAAGTTCTTCAGTTTCTTCCATAGTGAGAAGAGAGCTCTCCAGAGAGCCTTTCACCAGTAATTATATGATGTTTGTCACAGTCACTGAAAACTCTTTGACCCAAACTGGTCATAGTTTCCCCTTCGCATGCCCTCTGAGTCATGCAATGCTATGATCTACCAGGGAGGCAGAGAGACTGTCCAATGTAGTTACCCCAAACTTCTCAGGCATGCACACATCCAGGCACTGATTTAGCAAGACTCTTATGCTAACTTTATAATAATGACTATTGTAAAACAGATCACCTTGATACTTTTATTCCTATCACACCTTTGGGACACGTTCTATGGGGAAATTTACTGACAGCTTAAACACTGAAATCCTTTGTTTACTATTGCTGAGAATTTAACATCTGTCCAACAAATATGTATCTGTACATTTTCACCAATGTAGACAAGGATTTAAACCATAAACCTTTTCAAGCAGAAAGTGCTATAGTGTTTCCTCCTCTGAGAAAAAAATAAAGTTGTTTTCTTTCTTGGAAGTGCAAGTAAAACATAACAAACAAACAGAAAACATGAAGATCACAACAAATGTCAAACAGCTCTATTTACAATAAAGAATGAAGATATAATTAAGTAGTATTTGATTTGTGTCTCTTTGGTGCTAGTGGTAGGGAACATATGAAGTAGTCTCATTCTTAACTCTATGTCCAACTTTATAGTTTCATCAATGCCCCTCAAAACATACATAAAAGTTCAAACTGAATTCTACCCTTGGAACAACCAAGAAGCAAAGGTAAACTATCCCAATGTTTCACACACACACACAAATGTGATCTTGGTTTAAATATTTGGTAACATTTACGAAACGGGCTTCCCTGGTGGCTCAGAGGGTAAAGAACCTGCCTGAATTCAGGAGACTCAGGTTCAGTCCCTGGGATGGGAAGATCCCTTGGAACAGGAAATGGCAACCCACTCCAGTATTCTTGCCTAGAGAATCCCATGGACAAAGGAGCCCAGCGAGCTACCGTCTATAGGGTTGCAAAGAGTCAGACACAGCTAAGTGACTTGACTTCACTTCACAAAACAAATAAAGACTCAAGGATGATAAAGGAAAAATTCGTGTGTTAAAAATGGCTCAAAACAAAACTTTTACTGAGGCTCTCTTCTGTGCATGACATTTAGTAGGCTTTGTACAGTTTAAATATCTGGATAAGATATTATTTTCTTTCATGTCCAAGTTTCTTTTATTTGTTACTGAGACCAACAGTTGTCCCCACATTCTCTTCTTCTGTTTTAGGAGCAGGACTCTAAATTGAATATATGCACATTCTCACTAAATAAGGAGTCAGCATCTGGAGGAGAGCATGGCAAACGACTCCAGTCTTCTTGCCTGCAGAATCCCATGGGCAGAGGAGCCTGGTGGGTTATAGTCCAGAGGGTTACAAAGAGTGAGACATGACTGAAGCAGTGACTTAGCGCGCGCACACACACACACACACACACACACCCCTATAGTATACCTAGGTGTGGTGCTATGACTCAGGTCTGACGGATGAGATATATAACTAGGGAGTTATATAAGGTTCTCAAGAAAGCTCCTTAAAAAGAGTAAGAATAATGCATAGTTGATTTTCCCCCATTTCTTCTCATTCTATTTTTAATCTACACAATACATATGAAAATTTAAATTCTTGTACCAACTTTGAACTATAAGATGAGCTCATAGCTGGAAACAGCCTACAGAATGGCTAAGAGAAAGAGAAAAGGAATAGATCTCTGATGAAATCATTGTTAAACTCAAGTTTGTGTGTGAGATCCACAATGTGCCCAAACAATCCCAAATGTTAGAGTTTGAAGCACAGACAGGTTTATTGCAAGACCAAGTAAGGAGAAGTGGTGGCTTGCACTCAAGAGACCTGAACTCCCTGATGGGTTTCAAGGAAGAGTTTTTAGAACGTGTACACCTGTGGATGATTCATGTCAATGTATGGCAAAACAAATACAGTATTGTAATGTAGAATAAAGTATTAAAATAAAATAAAATAAAATAAAGGCAACTTGGGAGAAAAGACTGCAGGATATCTGCCTTTCTTCTAATTGGCTGGTGGTGAAGTAACAGGATGGTCTTATATGAATCTCAATCATCAGCCCTCTGGTTCCAACCAGTCTCAGTATTATGTCTCATGGTCATCATATAGTTAACTTTTTCCATCTGCTAAGGATTTTAGTATTGGCAAAATAACTCAGGTATGTGGTTCAGAAATTGTTATCTATGTCCTTCAGAGAGGAGCTAAAGACTCTTTAGTTATTATATAGCTGATTTAGTACTTATTTTAAAAAATAAACATTAAAAATTTTACTAGTTTTCCTGGCCCAACTGCTATTTTTCTAACCACATGTTCACGTTTTTTCCATTATTAACTCTTGAGCCAGGCTCAGGAGAGGCCTGCAAAGCTAAAGATGTTTTACAAGCAAGAAGCAGGTAGAGGATATCAAGAGGCCTTTCCTGGGAAAGCTCCATAGGGTCTTGCTTGGTTACAACTTCTTGAATCTATTATACTAGTTATGAACTCTAATTCTGAAACTTCTTGTGTGAATAGAAAACAATCTCTTTGCCAATAACCGCAAATATTTATTTCAAAAGAAGATGAGTGTGATACTTACCTGCTGCTGCTGCTGAGTCACTTCAGTTGTGTCTGACTCTGTGCAACCCCATAGATGGCAGCCCACCAGGCTCCACTGTCCCTGGGATTCTCCAGGCAAGAACACTGGATTGGGTTGCCATTTCCTTCTCCAATGCATAAAAGCAAAAGTGAAGTCACTCAGTCATGCCCAACTCTTCGTGACCCCATGGACTGCAGCCTGGTAGATACCTAAACATACTAAAGATTTCACACTCCTATCCAAGCCTGAAATCTACAGTCAACATTGATTATTTTCTATCCCTCACTCACATTACCTAACTGATCAACAAGTTACTCTTTTCTATTGTCAAACTGCCTTTAATCCATTCCTATTTTTAGAATTAATATAATTTCTCACTTGACTACATCAATAACTTTCTTTGTACTCCTGTTGATTCTAAATACCCCCACCACCAACACAGTCAAATGTCTAAAATAAAAATTTTATGCCTGTGCCTGTGGATAATTTTTAATTGACTTCTATAGTATAAATCTAGATACCTGATCATGACATAGAATGCTTTTCTTAATCTGGCCCTTAGAGAAGCCAGTGTGTGTTCATCTTCTAGAAAGACACTTTTTCTCCCATCTCATCCACATAGATGCACTTGCTATTTCCAGAATGTATAATATTCTTTCTTTCATACAGTGATGTCTTCGCCTAAATTGTGCTCTTTGCCTGGAATGCCCTCTCCAATCTGACAGACTGCCCTCAAATGTGCAAGAAAAAAATTACCCACCCTATAATATACCACATTTTGTCTATTCCCTGGCAATTGTTACATACCTCCATTATCACACTAATTAAAAGCATACCTCCTTCTGTTGCACATTGCTTTATTGCAATCCACAGATTAGTATCTTAATAAATTAAATGTTTGTGGCAACCCTACCACAAGTAAGTCTATTGGTGTCATTTTTTCAGTAGCTCAATAGCTCAATTTGCTCACTTCATGTCTCTATCACATTTTGATAATCCTTATAATAGTTCAAGGTTTTCCATCATTATTATATTTATTATGGATATCTATGGCCAGTGATTTTTATGTCTCTACTGTAATTGTTTTGGGGCCCTGTGAACCACATTCATGTGAGATGGGAAACTAAATCTATGAATGTACTTATTTTGACTGCTTCAACAACCAGCAGTTTCCCATTTATCTCTCTCTGCTCTGGCATCCTTATTTCCTTAGGCAAAACGATACTGAAACTGGGCCAGTTAATAACCCTATGATGGCCTCTAAGTGCTCAAGTGAAAGGAAGGGGTCACACTTGTCTCATTTTAAATCAAAAGATAGAAATTATTAAGCTTTGTGAGGAAGGGATGCCAAAAGTTGAGACAGGTCCAAAACTAGGCCTCTTGTACCAAACAGCTAGCCAAGTTGTGAAAGCAATGGAAAAGTTCTTAAAGTAAACTGAAAGTGCTACTCCAGTGAACACAATAACAAGAAAGTGAAAAACCTCATTGCTGATATGGAGAAACTATTAGTAGTCTGAATAGATCAAACAAGCCACAAGATTCCCATAAGCCAAAGCTTAATTCAGAGCAAGGCCCTAACACTCTTTAACTCTATGAAGACTGAAAGAGAGCAGGAAGCTGCAGAAGTAAAGTCTGAAACTAGCAAATGTTGGTTCATGAGATTTAAGGAAAGTAGCTGCCTCTGAATCATAAAAGCACAAAGTGAAGCAGCAAATGCTGATGTATTAATAGGCGCTGTAGCAAGTTATCCAGAAGATTCAGCTAAGATATCTAATGAAGGGTGCTCCACTACAAACAGATTTTCAATATAGATAAAATAGGAAATAATGTAGCCAGTTTGAACTTTTATCTGGACCACTAAAGCATCTTCTACATCAGTAATCAGATTTTCTTTCTCATCATTCATGTGTTCACTGAAGTAGCACTTAATTTTCTTATACTGGAAGAAGATGACACCTAGGACTTTCATTATTACAGAGAAGTCAATGCCTGACTTCAAAGCTTCAAAGGACAGGCTAATTCTCTTGTTAAAGGGTGATGCAGCTGATGACTTTCAATAGAATTCAAAGCTCATTTAGCTTTCTGAAAATTCTGGAGCCCCTAAGAATTATGCTTAAACTACTCTGCAAGTGTTCTATAAGTGGAACAAAAAATTCAGGACCGTAGCACATCTTTTGACAACATGATTCCCTGAATATTTTAAGCCCACTATTGAGATCTGATTCTTGGTGGGGGGAGGGAGATTCTTTTCAAAATATTATATATTGTACCTGGCAAGCCAAAATCTCTAGTGGAGATGCAAAATTTTTTTACTATTTTCATGACTGTTAACACAGCATTCATTCTGCAGCCCATGGATCAAGCAGTAATATTTACTTTCAAGTCTTATTTCTTATTTAAGAAATACATTTCACAAGGACTTAGTTGCCAAATATAGGTATTCCTCTAATGGATATTGGTAAAGTAAATTGAAGAACTTCTAGAAAGGATTCCACATTCTAGGTGTTATTAAGGACATTTGTGATTCTTGGGAAAAAGTGAGCATATTAACAGGATTTTGGAAGAAACTGATTCTAACTCTCATGGATGGCTTGAGGGTTCAAGGCTTCAGTGGAGGAAATAATTGCAGATGTTGGGAAACTAGGAAGAGAACTATAATTAGAAGTGAGACCTAAGGATGTGACTAAATTTAATGATAAAGCTCTAACAGAAGAAGAGGAGCTATTTATTATGAATGAGACAATAAAGTTGTTTCTGGTGATGGAAACTGCTCTTGCTGAAAATGTTGAAAAAGTTGTTGAAATGGTAACAAAGTTGAGACTAAATAGCATAAACTTAGTTGAAAAAGCAGCAGCAGAGTTTAGGATAATTGACTTCAGTTTGAAAAAAAAAGGTTCTTCCTTGGGTACTATCCTATCAAACAATGTTGCATGCTACAGAGAAATTGTTTATGAGAGAAAAAATCAATAAATGTGACAAATTTTGTTATTGTATTTTAAGAAATTGTTACAACCACTCTAAGCTTCAGCAATCACTACCCTGACCATCAACATCAAAACAAGACTCTCCAGCAGCAAAAGATAGAACTTGCTGAAGACTCAGATTATGGTTACCTTTTTTTTTTTCAACAATAAGGTATTTTTAAGTTAATTTATGTATACTATTTTTGTGTATATATATATGTAATCTTTATGTATACTTATGTTAATGTATACTTATGTATTCTTATGTTAATATATACTATACATAACTGTATAGTATACATTAGTATACATATATATATATATATATGATACAATAGTATCATAATTCTATTGCACATTCAATAGACTACAGTAGAGTGTAGGCTTCTTTGGTGGCTCAGAT
The DNA here is from genome assembly GCA_917880005.1 of Nanger dama. NCBI lineage: Eukaryota > Metazoa > Chordata > Mammalia > Artiodactyla > Bovidae > Nanger > Nanger dama. The sequence continues at coordinate 59,568,685 of CAKJTW010000004.1, read as the reverse complement.
GGTAAAGGATATGCCTGAAATATGGGAGACCCAGGTTTTATCCCTGGGTTGGTAAGATCCCCTGGAAAAGGGTATGGTTACCCACTCCAATAGCCCTTCCTGGAGAATTCTATGGCAGAGGAGCCTGGTGGGTTATAGTCCATGGGGTTGCAAAGAGTCAGACATGACTGAGTGACTAACATTTTCGCTTTTCACCTTTTATATGTACCAAGAAACAAAAAACTTGTGTGGCTCACTTTACTGTGATATTTGCTTTATCACAGTGGTCTGCAAATGAATCTGCTGTGTGCCTGACGTGTGCCGATGTGTTATGTCCATTTCCAAATCATCAGGTATATGATGCACATTTATCTCCAGTATTCTTACTATGCACCACTCTGCCTCCCAGGTGATAGATGTTCAATACATATATAACAAGGATATTCAATCCTTGGTCCATAGCTCAATCACAGCAATAAGCTATGATTTTTCATGAGGCTATGACACTTTAAACACTTCACTCACAGAAAAGTGACACCAGGATGTCTTAAATATGATCCATGATCTACTGACAATCTAGACTCAGTTGCCTATACCTTTTTGATTCACTATTCTCTTCAGGTGTCTCTGGCTTTGTGTTCCACTCATCACAACAGGGAACAACTCCACTTGATGTCCACTCCATCCTTACAATATTTTTTAGACAATAAAACTTGATAACTAAGATGGGACTATACTTTTTTCCAACCCTCAACAAAAGGATAAATACATTATATTGTCAAAGTGTATCGCCTTTCTTTTCTAGACTATAAAGAAAACACATTCAAGCTGAACAGAAATATAACTTTATTTTCCACAGTGCTTTCTCTCTCTCACATACAAAACCCTCAAATTGCCTTTTCAAAGTAATTATATGAATAAAATAGAAAATGGATGACTGAGGTAAAACAATTATCAATCAGTTCAGTCACTCAGTCATGTTCAACTCTTTGCAACCCCATGGACTGCAGCATGCCAAGCTTTCCTGTCCATCACTATCTCCAGGAGCTTACTCAAACTCATGTCCATCGAGTCGGTGATACCACCCAACCACCTCATCCGCTGTCAGCCCCTTCTCCTCCTGCCTTCAAACTTTCCCAGCATCAAGTCTTTTCCAATGAGTCAGTTCTTCCCATCAGGTAGCCAAAGTATTGGAGTTTCAGCTTCAGCATCAGTTCTTCCAGTGAATATTCAGGAATGATTTCCTTCTGAATGGACGGGCTGGATCTCCTTGCAGTCCAAGGGACTCTCAAGAATCTTCTCCAACACCACAGTTCAAAAGCATCAATTTTTTGGCATTCAGCTTTCTTTATATTCAGCTCTCACATCCATATATGTCTACTGGAAAAACAATAGCTTTGGCTAAATGGACTTTTGTTGGCAAAGTAATGTCTCTGCTTTTTAATATGCTCTCTAAGTTAGTCATAGCTTTTCCAAGGAACAAGCATGTTTTAATTTCATGGCTGCAGTCACCATCTGCAGTGATTTTGGAGCCCAAGAAAATAGTCTGACGTTGTTTCCAATGTTTCCCCATCTATTTGCCATGAAGTGATGGGACCGGATGCCATGATCTTAGTTTACTTAATATTGAGCTTTAGGCCAACTTTTTCAGTCTCCTATTTCACTTTCATCAAGAGTCTCTTCAGTTCTTTTTACTCTCTTCCATGTGAAATCATCTGCATATCTGAGATTATTGATATTTCTTCAGGCAATCTTGATTCCAGCTCAGTAAATCTTTAATCCAATTTTCTGTTGATAGGTGGGGCTGTTTTCCTTCCTTGTTATTTGACCTGAGGCCAAAGTATGGTAGAGGTAAGGAAGATAAAAGATAAAAGAAATAATTATAGAAAGTAAAATAAAAAGTGGTAATCCTAAATAAAATCTATCTCAACTTTCCACCAAGATAAAAATCTTAAGTAGCAGATGCAGATGTAGAATTGATGTAGGAAATGAAAACTGACTTTTCAGGAGAGAAGGGGTAGTGAAGTGATTAATAGCCCAGGCTCTGAATCCTGATTATGTGTGGTCAAGACTTTTGCTGTTGTTCAGTTGCTCAGTCATGTCCACCACTGTGTGGCCCTATGGACTATAGCATTCCAGGATTCCCTGTCCTTCACCCTCTCTCAGAGTTTGCTCTGACTCATGTCCATTGAGTCAGTGATGCAATCCAACTATCTCATTTGTTGTCGCCTCTTTTTCTTTTTGCCCTCAATCTTTCCTAGAATCAGAGTCTTTTCCTTTGAGGTGGCCCTTTGCATCAGGTGGTCGAAGTGTTGGAGCTTCATATTCTGCATCAGTCCTTCCAATGAATATTCAGGGTTAATTTCCCTTAGTACTGACCACTTTGATCTCCTTGCTGTCCAAGTGACTTTGAAGAGTCTACTCCAGCACCACAGTTGCAAAGCATCAGTTCTTTTTCACTCAGCCTTCTTTGTGGTTCAGCTCTCACATCCATACAGGACTACTGAAAAACCATAGCTTTGACTATATGGACCTTTTTTGGCAAAGTGATGCTTCTGCTTTTTAATATGCTGTCTAGTTTTGTCATAGCTTTTCTTCCAAGGAATAGCATCTTTTATTTTTATGGCTGCAGTCAAGTCTTAGTGTCAACATTTAATAGTTCTGTGACTTTGGATAAAATGCTTAATTGTATTATGTTTCACTAGACCATCTGCAATACCAAAACTTACCTAGTTTGTTTTCTGAGTCTATTTATATTTAATAAATAAGTTCATTCGTATTATACTTTAGATTACACATATAAGCAATATCATATGACTTTTTTTTTTCTCAGTTTGACTTATTTCATTTTGTATGACAATCTCTAAATCCATCCACTTCCAGAAAATGGCATTATTTTCTCCCTTATTATAACTGAGCTTCCCTGGTGGCTCAGACGGTAAAGTGTCTGTCTACAATGTGGGAGACCTGAGTTCAATGCCGGGGTTGGGAAGATTCTCTGGAGAAGGAAATGGCAACCCACTCCAGTACTCTTGCCTAGAAAATCCCATGGATGGAGGAGCCTGGTGTCCATGAGGTCGCAAATAGTCAGACACGACTGAGCGACTTCACTTTCACATTTCATTGTATACATGTACTAACTTTTCTTTATCCATTAATCTGTTGATGGGCATTGAAACGGTTTCCATATCTTGGCTATTGCAAATAGTGCTGCTATGAACATTGAGGTGCAGGTTTTTTTTTTTTTTTTTTGAAGTATGGTTTTCTCCAGTTAGGTGACCAAGAGTAGCATTTCTGGGTTATATGGCAACTCTTTTTAGTTTTTTGAGGAAAAGCCATATTGTGTTATATAGTGTCTATACACTTATGCTTTTTCTTTTAATGCATATATACATTCTCATAGAAATATTGATTACAACGGGGCCATTTTTTTAGCCTACTCTTAACACTTATCACACATCAACTTTTCTTTACTGTTGTCATTGTTGCTCAGTTGCTAAGTCATGCCTGACTCTTTGCAACCCTATGAATTGCAGCACACAGGCTTCCCTGTTTTATACCATCTCTTGGAGTCTGCTTAAACTCATGTCCATTGAGTCAGTGGTGACATTCAACTGTCTCATCTTCGGTTGCCCCCTTCCCCTCCTGTCCTCAATCTTTCCCAGCATTTGGGTCTTTTCCATTTGGTAGGCTCTTCACCTCAAGTGAACAAAGAATTAGGGCTTCAGCTTCAGCATCAGTCCTTCTGAAGAATACTCAGGGTTGATTTCTTTTAAGATTGACTGGTTGATCTCCTTGCAGTCCAAGGGACTCTCAATTGTCTTCTCCAGCACTACAATTCAAAAGAATCAATTCCTCAGCACTCAGCCTTCTTGTACCTTTATTTTATTAATGAGAGAGGTAAAGTATAGACAGTTAAAGGTATTTTCTGAAGGCAAAAGTTCCATACAAACAAGGCAGGACTCAGATTGCCTGGCCCACACTCTTGATGAAATATAACATCTCTTGATGTCTTGAGTTCAGCCATTTGGAAAACAGAAGGAGTACCATTTTCTTTTCTCTTTTCATAATTTTCTCCACCTAATGCCTCTTGGTTGTGAAGGCTCCAGAAATCTCACACCCAGACTTCTCTCTAGTGAATGTCCCTTATACTTTAATTGGAAGAGACCACAGTCAGAGTCTATTCCCCTTCCAAAAATCCTGAAGAGTTAGGCCAAAACTTGATCATTACTTTTAATGTGCTTCTGATCATTCTCATGTATCTACTCTTTGCAGCCACTCACTATACAACATACATAGTGCTAGCCTGAAAACTTGCAACTAGTCAGAGAATAAAAGAAAACAAACTATTTTAAAAGTAAAATTGAAGTATAGTGTGTTAGTAAATGCAGTAAGACTACTTTGAATATATTATGAATATGTATAAGAAGATCCTTCAAATTCAGGAAAGCTTCTTAGAAGAGGTGATCATTAAACTGTATACCTAAGCAGTGATCCTCAACATTTTTGGCACCAGTTTTATGGAAGACAATTTTTTCATGGATTGAGACATGGGGGGTGATTTAAGGATGACTCAAGAACATTACATTTGTGGTACACATTATTTCTATTATTATTATTACATCAGCTCCATCTCAAATTCTCAGACTTCAGATCCTGGAAGGTGAGAATCCCTGCACTACAGGATAACCAGGTGTACTAACAAGTAAAGGACAGTGAAGACTGAAGAAGAGACTGACTTGGGGAGGGCTCAACTTCTGTAGTAATTCCTATTGTGGTGGTTTAGTCATTAAGTTGTGTCCAACTCTTGTGACCCCGTGACTATAACCCTCCAGGCTCCTCTGTCCATAGGGTTTTACAGGAAAGAATACTGGAGTGGATTGTTATTTTCTTCTCCAGGGAATCTTCCCAACCTAGAAATTGAATCTGGATCAACCCAGGATCTCCTGTATTGCAAGTAGATTCTTTATTGACTGAGCTATGAGGGAAGCCTTTACTGCATGGAAAAATTATCAAAGCTTGGCACCTTTAACCAGTTCTCACATCATTGTTCTATGAGTCAACAAAATGAGCACAATTTAGTTGATTTCTCTGAATCAGAGAGGTTATAATGAAGGTATTGATCAGGGATGCAGTCATCTTAAGGCTTTTGTGTGGAAGTATCAACTTCCAAACTCACTCTTATGACTGTTTTCAGATCTCTCTTTCTTGGGCAGAGACAACACTTGGTCACTTTCCAAAGAGAGCTCAGAATAGAAAAACTGCCTTCCCTAGTTTTCCTGGGAAAAGTAGGAAAAAGAACATCGAGAGGGCACCAAACTTGGCTTCCTTCTAAATATTGGTCTATTTCTGATATAAGAATGAGGTTCACAGATGTATTCCAATATTTAAGACAGATACCTGATTTTTCAGTTAGGAAAAGTAAAATCCAAAAGGTTATCAAAACAAAGTACATCATTAAATGTTTCCTTTATAGATTACATTATATGGTTGTTTGTAGTTTCTCTCTCTTTTTATTCTTTTTCATTTAGTGCTAAATATGTCCTTGCAGACTTGTTTTAAGAAAATGATATGTGGGAAATGATTTTTTTTTTTTCTATTGCTCTTCATTGTGAAAAAGAAAAGTGTTTCACTTTTTTTTTTCTTTTCTGTAAAAAGAGAAAGATGGGAGCATCCAGTATGGAAACCAGATTTTTGTAACATAATGTTGGGAGTGATATTCCATCATTTATTTCACATTCCATTTGAACTAGTTTAGTATTGTCAGATAAAATACAGCATGCTGCTGCTGCTTAATCACATCAGTCATGTCTGACTCTGTACAATCCTATGGACTTCAGCCCACCAGGCTCCCATGTCCATGGGATTCTCTAGGCAAGAGTACTGGAGTGGGTTGCCGTCCCTTCTTCCAGGGGATTTTACTGACCCAGGGATGGAACCCAGGTATCTTACATTTCAGGAAGATTCTTTACCTCTGAGCTACCAGGAAAGCCCCCAAATACAGTATACCTAGATAAAGAATACTTTTTCAATAATATTTAAACATTACATGTGGCAAGTATGTACTGAAAAATGTTTATCTGAAAGTTAAAATTAATTGGGCATCCTGAATTTTTCCTTGCAAATTCTGGCAAAATGAAGTTAATAACATCTTATAACTTTTATCAGGCTTCCAGGTGGCTCAGTGAAAAAGAATCCACCTGCAATGAAGGAAATGTGTGTTCAGCCCCTGGGTTGGAAAGATACCTTGGAGAAGAAAATGGCAATCCGCTCCAGTATTCTTCCCTAGGAATCCCCAAGGACAGAGCAGCCTAGCAGGCTACAGTCCATAGGGTCACAAAAGATTGGGACATCACTTAGGGACTAAACAAAAACAAGGTGACTTCTGTCATATTCTATTTACTAGAAGCTAATCCCTAGTCGCAAGTCACATTCAAAGGGGTAGAGAATTATAGAAGAGCATGAAAATGAGTATGTTTGGTTCACTGGAGAACATCTTAGAGGCTGCAAACAACAGTAAAAGAAATATATTTAATTATACCCTTTAAGGTATTTTCTGAGTCTTTATAGAAGCATTCCAGTATATTTTCCCTAAACTGTCTTATACATTAAGTCCCCTACATGCAAATGAGTTCTGTTCTGAGAGTGGGCTCATAAATCCACTTTGTTCATAAGTCCAGCAAAGTTAGCCTAAATACTCAGCTTACATAATCAGCTACATAGTACAGTACTGTAATAGGTTTATAATTTTTCACACAAATAATACATAAAAAAACAACAAAATAAATAAAACATTTTAAATCTTATAATACAGTACCTTGAAATGTAGAGTACTACAGTACAACAGCTAGCATATAAGCTCTGGCATCGAGTGAACAGGGAACTATGTATTGATTGGAGGAGGGAGAGGAGAGGGAAGGTAGAATTGAAGGATCTTCAGTAATAAGGGATGTAGGGGAAGCTGCAATTTCACTCACACCTGATACACACATTCACATCTTTGAAAGTTCTCAAATTGAAGGTCCATATGTAGGGGACTTACTGTACTTTCACCCAAGTGCCTTACATTAGTCTATAAGGAATGCCATTAAAAAGACCACAGTTTAGAAGGTTAAATAATAGACATTTATTTTCTCACAGTACTAGATGTTTGAAGTCCAAGATCAAGGTGCCAATGAGGTTGGTTTCTGGTGGATCTCCTTTTCCTAGCCTGTCCACGATCACTTTTTTCCTGGGTTCTCACATGGACCTTCCACACACTTACAGTTTCATTTAATCTTAATGACTTCCCTAAAGAGCCAATCTTGAAATATCAATACAGCCTTCAGTTCGGCTCAGTCGCTCAGTTGTGTCCGACTCTTTGCAACCCCATGAATCGCAGCATGCCAGGCCTCTCTGTCCATCATCAACTCCCGGAGTTCACTCAGACTCACATCCATCGAGTCCGTGATGCCATACAGCCATCTCATCCTCTGTCATCCCCTTCTCCTGCCCCCAATCCTTCCCAGCATCAGAGTCTTTACCAATGAGTCAACTCTTCACATGAGGTGCCCAAAGTACTGGAGTTTCAGCTTTAGCATCATTCCTTCCAAAGTAATCCCAGGGTTGATCTTCAGAATGGACTGGTTGGATCTCCTTGCAGTCCAAGGGACTCTCAAGAGTCTTCTCCAACACCATTGTTCCAAAGCATCAATTCATCAGCACTCAGCCTTCTTCACAGTCCAACTCTCATATCCATACATGACCACAGGAAAAACCATAGCCTTGACTAGACGGACCTTAGTCGGCAAAGTAATGTCTCTGCTTTTGAATATACTATCTAGGTTGGTCATAACTTTTCTTCCAAGGAGTAAGCGTCTTCTAATATCATGGCTGCAGTCACCATCTGCAGTGATTTTGGAGCCCCCAAAAATAAAGTCTGACACTGTTTCCACTGTTTCCCTATCTATTTCCCATGAAGTGATGGGACCAGATGCCATGATCTTCGTTTTCTAAATGTTGAGCTCTAAGCCAACATTTTCACTTTCCTCTTTCACTTTCATCAAGAGGCTTTTTAGTTCCTCTTCACTTTCTGCCATAAGGGTGGTGTCATCTGCATATCTGAGGTTATTGATATTTCTCCCAGCAATCTTGATTCCAGTTTGTGTTTCTTCCAGTTCAGTGTTTCTCCTGATGTACTCTGCATATAAGCTAAATAAGCAGGGTGACAATAAACAACCTTGACATACTTCTTTTCCTATTTTGAACCAGTCTGTTGTTCCATGTCCAGTTCTAACTTTTGCTCCTTGACCTGCATAGGAGATTTCTCAAGAGGCAGGTTAGGTGGTCTGGTATTCCCATCTCTTTCAGAATTTTTCACAGTTTATTGTGATCCACACAATCAAAGACTTTGGCATAATAAAGCATAAATAGATGTTTTTCTGGAACTCTTCTGCTTTTTCCATGATCCAGCAGATGTTGGCAATTTGACCTCTGGTTCCTCTGACTTTTCTAAAACCAGCTTGAACATCAGGGAGTTCACAGTTCACATATGTTCACTTATTGCTGAATCCTGGCTTGGAGAATTTCAAGCATTACTTTACTAGCATGTGAGATGAGTGCAACTGTGTAGTAGTTTGAGCATTCTTTGGCATTGCCTTTCTTTGAAATTGGAATGCAAACTGACCTTTTCCAGTCCTGTGGCCACTGCTGAGTTTTCCAATTTTTCTGGCATATTGAGTGCAGCACTTTCAGAGCATCATCTATCAGGATTTGAAGCAGCTCAACTAGAATTCCATCACCTCCACTAGCTTTGTTCATAGTGATGCTTTCTAGACCCACTTGACTTCACATTCCAAGATGTCTGGCTCTAGATTAATGATCACATCATCATGATTATCTGGGTCATGAAGATCTTTTTTGCACAGTTCTTCTGTGTATTCTTGCCACCTCTTTTAATATCTTCTGCTTCTGTTAGGTCCATACCATTTCTGACCTTTATCGAGCCGGTCTTTGCATGAAATGTTCCCTTGGCATCTCTAATTTTCTTGAAGAGATCTCTAGTCTTTCCCATTCTGTTGTTTTCCTCTATTTCTTTGCATTGATCTCTGAAGAAGACCCTCTTATGTCTTCTTGCTATTCTTTGGATCTCTGCATTCAGATGCTTATATCTTTCCCTTTCTCCTTTGCTTTTTGCCTCTCTTCTTTTCACAGCTATATAAGGCCTCCCCAGATAGCCATTTTGTTCTTTTGCATTTCTTTTCCATGGGGATAGTCTTGATCCCTGTCTCTTGTACCATGTCACAAATCTCTGTCCATAGTTCATCAGGCACTTTATCTATCAGATCTAGGCCCTTAAATCTATTTCTCACTTCCACTGTATAATCATAAGGGATTTGATTTAGGTCATACCCAAATGGTCTAGCAGTTTTCTAACTTTCTTCAATTTGAGTCTGAATTTGGTAATAAGGAGAGTTTCAACATATGAATCTGACATGTACACAGCTCAGGCTATAACAGGATCTTTCACAACAATAGGACAAATCAGTGTGGCACAGGCTACAATGTCACAGCCCAACCCATATCACTAAAAACAGAAAGTGTTTCCTCATTCTGGGCGTGGAGGCTGCAATATAGAAAAGGCACCTTTAGCTCTCCTTTTGCCTCAGATCAAGCCTTAACAGAAATCACATGAAATATATTTTAGCAGCTTTGCAAAATAAAGCATATTTGTGGAGAATTCTCTCTGCATGCTTCACAAGGGATGCAATCATGTTTAAAGTCTGTTTATTTATATTTTATGATGCATAATTTATGCAATATGATAACCTAAAGGTATTTTTATGACGTTTAATTTAGGCAATTTGATAGCCTAAAGGTTAATGTTGAAAGTCAGGCAGGAAGAAAACTCCCAGCAATTTAGCACTCCCTTAGGAACTCTGTAATAAAACCAGCATGCAAAAAAGAAGTATAAAAGTGATATTGCTTGAGTAGGGAGTTAGAGCATTTGGGTTTACACCTAAGGGTGTTTAATATCATAAGCTTATTGGCAGGACTTGAGGTTCAGGAAGGTCTGTCAACAGTGTTCTCTCAGTCACTCACTGCTGAATCTGAAATGAGACACTTTTTTTAATCCCTCCCCTTATTTAAATATACCAGATTAACACCTTTTTAGGCAAAGCCTCCTAGAGTAATGCTTTCTCTTGGCTGAAACTCCAAATGGAACATTTACTATGAATGTTAACTGCATGCCTGGCATTTTATTCTAAAGGAAACTCAGGGTTTCATTCCCTCTGGCAATCTACAATGAACTGGAGAAAATTCAAAAGCTGAATAAACACTTCCAGGAAAGAATACTGAATAATAAGTTTAGGAGGTCTCATCTATTGGGTTTAGAGAGTGCGATCTCATGAGACTTCGAAAAATCATACAATTAAGTGGATAAAAATTATCTTTTAGGCTGTAATTCCACACATGAGATGACACATGGCCAGTCCATCATGATGTCATCTAACTCTCCAGTCCTTCCCTTTCCTTATGTATCAAACTTAACTGTGTTGCTAGTTATTTTCTGAAAGTACTATGAAATTATGAATATTTATGAAATTATAAATAACGAATTAAGCATTTTAAATTTCTAATTCTTTCTAGTTGCATTCAAATATTGTCAGATCAGTTACATTAGTCATGACAATAAATTATTTCATGCAACTGTATAGAAATACGTCAATCAGGACAATTTATTGGTGTCTGAAAAATAGCCCTTATCATTATGTGCTAAAAATCTTAGCAGATTAATCTGGTCTTTAAAGCACTTATACTATACTTGGAAGTAGCCAACACATATTTAAGTAAAAATATAACTAAAATATAGCAGTAGAGATTTACTGTTTTCCTAAATTGTACTAAGCACTGTGGTAGGCAGAAGACAAACTATTAATATATGTGACATAGGCCTTACCCTTAAGAATTTAACATTCTAGTCTAGGATATAAACAAGATACCAAGAATTAAAATATTTTTCAAGAAGTATAAACCTTATACTAAAGGATCAACTCTAATGACAAAGAGAGAGCTCCTATTTTTCCTTGATTCCTCTAGCTTCAATCCTGATAATCTGATCAGTAGTTCAATTTCTTTCTAGACAAAACATTTGCAGATATAATTGATCTTCTGTTTTCTCTTCCATACTTGGAAGAATATATTAAAGTTGTTTCAACCACAAACTGGAACTTGCTATGGTCACTTGCCATCTGCTTCAACAGGGATTAAGTCATGTGCTGCTGTAGCTGCTGACCTCCAACACCTCCTGAAGGAGTTCAGGGCAGAGAGCAGCAATGAGGCAGTCTATGTCATGCGATCACAGGACTGAAGTGGCTTAGCACATAGCACATGTGGCAGAACAGGTTTTCAGGTAGATATTCTCAGGAGCTGATTTTATGAGTTCAATTTTTCTATCTTTTTCTTTCTAGAAAAACACTAGGACCCTTCATGGTGATGACTACTTCTCCTGACTAGCAGAAGCTTCCCCTTCAAAAGGGGGAAATGACTGAAAGGGATACACATGGAACTTTCAGGAGTGATGAAAATGTTCTATATTACAACTGAGGTGTTGAACATTTTTCATAGCTATTTGAGTATTAAGCATAAGATCTGTTCATTTCACTAAATCAATTTTACCTTTAAGGAAAAATAAACAAAGGTATGGCAGCAATATTTATATTGTAGTAATGACCATAAACTCGATGTAACTCAGATGTTTATCACAGTAAAATCAATAAACTGAAATATACTTATTCAATATATATTCATATAAAACAAGAGTCAATAAATTATATCTCCAAACTCTAGGGATGAATGAATCTTTATAAGCATGAATAAAAAAGCCAGAAATAAAATAAAATATGTTATGGATATAATTTTATTAAGTAAAAAAAAAGGTGTGGTTTTTAATGTAAATTTAATGAAGTGTGTATACTAATATTTTGAATAAATTTCTGTATACTAGTTATCCTTCAAAATCAGTTTACTTTAAAAACAGAACAATAAATGTTTATTTTCTAATTTAAAGAGCAATGACATAGTAGTAAATAAGGTCATGAAACTTAATTAACTTTACAAAAGCCAAGTAAGATTTACTGAAGAAACAGAAAATAGTGGCTTACCATTTAAAAACATAATAATGGATGGTGGAGGAGTAGGCAGACATGGAGTACATCTCTCTCTATGAATACGTCAGGAATACATCTTCAGACACAGAAGTGCATGCAAAATACCAGTTGAGAGTGGAGCAGACCTGACCAGTGGAAAATAGTATATAGAACCGTGCAAAACTTGGTAAGATGAGGGAACTAGGGGAAAAACAGGAGTGTTGGTAGGACTGGACCTACCTTCTGCAGGTGGGGGAACTAAAGCAGGGGTCTGATCCCCACATCAGGGCAATTATCTGAGTCAGAGGAGAAACAAATAAGGCTGACAGTGAAACAGATGATCTGTGGGAGCCTAAGTGAAATGAGAATCAGACAGTCCTTGCTGCAGCCATACATGCCCCGGATAGGGGTGCAGGTCCCCTGGAAGGCGCAGCATCTAGGAGCTGGAATTCAGGGGGTTGTGGAGCAATCCTAGGGCAAGGACTGCTGTTCATTGCAGAGGGACAGACTGAGGGGATGTGAGAGAAGAGCTATTGGTGGGAAATGCTGGTGGAGGAAAGCCATACAGCCATGGAAGCAAGGTGATACTGCTGAGTCACATGCAATGGGTGGAGCTATCACCATAGCCTCTCTCTTTCCACATGCCAGCATCAGCAGCTGAACAATAAAGAGGCTGGCCCATCAAATGCTTGACACACTGAACTACAAGGACCCCACCCAGGGTGCTCCTTTAAGTGACTAATGCACAAATCTACAGAGTAGGACCCCAGCCAGGGAGGCCCCCTATATGCCTGAGACACTGAATGACAGAGAAGGAACCCAGGCATGGAAGCCGTAAGTGCCTGAATTGGCAGAGCTATGGAGAAAGACTGGTCAAAGAGGCCTTCTGACTGCCAGCTACAAGAGTCTCAAAAAGACCCTGATAGGAACATAAATCCTGCCACAGAGGCAGTCCATGTCCTTCACACTTGATGCTACCAGGGTCCCCAGAGGCCAAGCAGCTGTGTAACCTTCATGTTCAACTCTCACTGGAGCAGATCTGCCACCTGGGGAAACCCAAGTCCTCCAGGGAAGCCTCAGGAGCGAGCCACAGTGGATGACCCACATGCAAAGGTGGAAATAGAATCACAGTTGAAACCCAGGGGCAGTGTGGTTAAGGAAGAAGACCCAAAACCTTCTCATCAGCTGTACAAGATGCAGATTAAATCCACATGATCAACTAGGCAGATTCTGTGTCTATGGAATATATAAAAGGTCATTGAGAGCTCCCACAAAAGAAAATGGACTAGTTCTGATAGCTGTGGACATTGGAGGCAAGAACACACAGGAGTAGGACCAGATTAGAATCTGAGCTGCCTCCACAGCAGGTCCTGGTATCAGCACAGTGTAGGAGGGCATCCTAGGGTGGTAAGGTGGATTGTGACTCTCAGCAAGGGAAAGGACTCTGACAGCAGTGACTCGGGGGCGGGGGGGAAATATATATATATATATATATATATATATATATATATATATATAATTCTTATGTTTTGACTTGTTATGTAGATTCTTTTGGATTTTTTTTTCTTTTTTTCCCCCTCTTCATTTTCCCTCTTTTTTATTAACACTATGAAATCAAGCTTTTGAGCTTTTTTTTTTTCTGTCACATTTTTTACTGTTTTTATAAACCCCTTGCCTCTACATTGGGTTTTTTCAGTTCTGTGGAGTTTTCATTTTTTCTTTCTTTTCTCTTTTTCAATTTTAATGTTTTAAACCTATTATTATTTTTTGTGTATGTATTCTTTTGTTTGCTGTACCTACTGTTCTTTTCCCCTTGAAGTTAACCTTTAATGTATATAAATCTTCTTTATCTGACTTTATTTAACTCCACACATCTATTCTTTCTTTTCTTTCTCTCCATTCCTCTCAATGTATTTGTTAGTTTTCATTTCTTTATTCCCCAACAGGCACCTTGCTTTAGTTTTGTTTTCCACTTTGTGCTTTAATTAGTTTTGTTCTTAACTGGTAAACATGATTTTTGATTTCCTTTATTTGCTGGATCAATCTATTGTACTTTATTTTTGTTGGAGTCTTTTGATTTTGCCTATGGGTATATATGTATATGTGTATATTCAGTCGTAATTTTTATTGTTATAAACCTCTGCCTCTATGTTGGGCTTCTGCAGTTCCAAGGAGCTTTCCCTTTATTTTTATTTTTCCTTTTTCTTCTTTTCTCTTTTTATTATTTTAATTTCTTAACTTATTATACTTTTTCTACATTTATTTCTTTGTTTTCCTTTCCTACTGTTCTTTTCCCTTGCAGTTAATCTTTAATGTATATAAATCTTCATCTACCTCTATTTAACTCTGAATATCTATTCTTTCTTCTCTTTCTATCATTTCCTGTCAACATATTTGTTAGTTTTGTTTTCATTGTTTTAATCCCCATTTGGCACCTTGCTTTAAATTTTTTTCCAGTTTGTACTTGTTAGTCTTGTTCTTAACAGGTAATTATAATTTTCAATTTCGTTTGCCGGGTCAATGTACTGTACTTTACTTTTGTTCGACTATTTTGATTTTGCTCATGGGTGTATATCTATATGTGTATATTCCATTATTTTAATTATTCTTTGCCTGATTTTGTAACTGCCACTTGTCTGGGGTTCATCTTTAGTTTCTTAATTTTGGATAATGGTTTTAATCTCACCTAATGCCATAACAAAACCACTTGTGGAACCTTTGTTCCTGACCAGAGATCAAGCCCTGAGCCTTTGGAGTGGGAACACTGACTCCAAGACCCTAGACTACCAAAGAACTAACCCTAGGGAGTATCAAATAGTGAGAACTCACACAAACAAAACCACTTGAATACAAGACCCAGCATCACCAAACCACCAGTAGCACCCTGTGCAGGATGCCTCATCTAAACAACAAACAAACAAAAATATAAACCCAATCATCAGCAGACAGGATTACCACCTCACTCAGCCTTGCCTATCAGAGGAAAAACAAACAAAGAAACCAAGAACTCAGCACTAATCTCACCCAATATGAATCTTACACAAACTGCTGTACCAACATTAGAAGGGCAGAAACCAAAAGGAAGAAATGATTCAACCTTTTTCAAGGAAAGAATTTAACTATCCTTGAAGCCTGGGGAAAGGAGACCTCAAACACAATAAGTTAAAAAGAAATTAATAAAAAGGAAGGAAATACTACACAAATGAAGGAACAAACTAGAAACACAAAAGTCCAAATGAATGAAGAGGAAATAGGCAAGCTACCTGAAAAGGAATTCAGAATAATGACAGTAAAGATGATCAAAAACTTTGAAAACAGAATGGAGAAAATACAAGAATCAATTAATAAAGACCTGGAAGAATTAAAGAATAAACATGCAGAGACAAATGCCACAATTACTGAAATTAAAAATACTCTATAAGGAGTCAGTAGCAGAATATCAGAAGCAGAAGAATGAATCAGAGAGTTGGAAGACAAAATGGTGGAAATAACTTCTGAAGAGCAAAGTAAAAAAAAAAACAAAAGAAGAGAACTGAGGATAGTCTCAGAGACCTCTGGGACAATTTCAAATGCACCAACATTTGAATTATAAGGGACCCAGAAGAAAAGAAAAAGAAAATTTTTGAAGAGATTATAAATGAACATTTCTGCTACATGGAAAAGGAAATAGTCAATCAAGTCCAAGAGGCACAAGAGTTCCATACAGGATAAACCCAAGGGGAAACATACCAAGACACACAGTAATCAAACTAACAAAGATTAAACACAAAGAAAGACTATCAAAAGCAGCAAGGGAAAACAACAAGAAACATACAAGGGAAACCCCATACATTTAACAGCTGATCTTTCAGCAGAAACAGAGGGAATGACAGGATATATTTAAAGTAATTAAAGGAAAAAAACAAACAAACAAACAAAACAACTATAACCAAGATTACTGTACCCAGCAGGGATCTCATTCAAAGTTGATGGAGTAATAACAAGCTTTTCAGACAAGCAAAAGTTAAGAGTATTCTACATCAGCAAATCAGCTTTACAACAAATATAAAGGACTTATATAGTCAAGAAATACAAGAGAAGAAAGAAGATCTATAAAATTAACCCCAAATAATTAAGAAAATGGCAACAGGAACACATATAACAATAATTACTTTAAATGTAAATGGATTAAATGCTGCAACCAAAAGACTCAGACTGGCTGAATGGATACAAATGCAAGACCCATATATATCCTATCTACAAGAAACCCACTTCAGACCTCAAGACACATATAGACTGAAAGTGAGAGGATAGAAAAATATATTCCATGTAAATGGGAAGTAAAAAAAAGCTTGAGTAGCAATCCTCATACCAGACAAAATAGACTTTAAGATAAAGACTATTACAAGAAATTAGGAAGGGCACTACATAATGATCAAGGGATCAAACTTAAAGGAAGACATAACAATTGTAAATATCTATGCACCCAACATAGGAGCACTTCAATACATAAGACAAACACTAACAAACATAAAAGGAGAAATTGACAGTAGCACAATAATAGTAGGAGTGTTTAACACCACACTCACACCAATGGATGGATCATCAAAACAGAAAATGAATAGGGAAACACATCCTAAGTGATACATTAGATGAGATGGATCTTATTGATATCTTCAGGATATTCCATCCAAATGCAGAAGAATACACTTTCTTCTCAAGTTCACATGGAACATTCTCCAAGATAGACTACATATTGGGTCACAAATCAAACCTCAGTGAATTTAAGAAAACTGAAATCATATCAAGCATTTTCTCTGACCACAATGCTATGAGATGGCCCAGAGGAATGGTATGGGGAGGGAGGAGGGATGGGGGTTCGGAATGGGGAACATGTGTATACCTGTGGTGGATACATGTTGATGTATGGCAAAACCAATACAATAGCATAATTAACCTCCAATTAAAATAAAAAATATATTAAAAAAGGATAAAAAAGATACACAAACATATGGAGATTAAACAATGCATTTCTAAATAACCAACAGGTTACTGAAAAAATCAAAAGGGAAATTTAAAAAATTTCTAGAAACAACTGACAATGAAAACACAACAGCTTGAAACCTATGGGATGCAGCAAAAGCAGTTATAAGTGGAAAGTTTATAGCAATACAATCCTACCTCAAAAAACAAGAAAAACATTGAACAGACAACCTAACTGTATACCTAAAACAACTGAGAAAAAGAAGAAGAACAACAACAACAAAAATAACACTGGTAGAAGGAAGAAAATCATAAAGATCTGAGCAGAAATAAACGAAAAAGAAATGAAACAAACAATAGTAAAGATAAATAAAACTAAAAGGTGGTTCTTTGAGAAGATAAACAAAATTGACAAACCTTTGGCCAGATTCATCAAGGAAAAAAGAGAAAGGAATCAAATCAACCAAATTAGAAATGAGAAAGGAGAGGTTACAACAGACAATACAGAAATACAAAAGATTGTAAGATACTGTTATTAACAACTATATGGCAATAAAATGGATAACCTAGAAGAAATGTACAGATTCTTAGAAAAGTTCATCCAAGACTGAACCAGGAAGAAACAGAAATTATGAACAACACAATTACAAACACTTCAGTTGAAGCTGATCTAAAATCTCCCCAGAAATAAAAGCCCAGGACCAGGTGGCTTCACAGGAGAATTCTATCAAACGTTTAGAGAAGAACTAATGCCTACCCTTCTGAAACTCTTTCAAAAAGTTGCAGAGGAAGGAATACTCCCAAACTCATTCTACGAGGCCACCATAACCCTGATACTAAAATCAGACAAAGACAACACACAAAAAGAAAATTACAGGCCAGTATCACCAATGAACATAGATGCAAAAATCCTCAAAAATTTTAGCACAAAATTCAACAACACATCAAAAAGCTCATACATCATGATCAAGTTGGGTTTATTCCAGGTATGCAAGGATTCTTGAATATATGCAAGTAAATCAATGTGATCCACCTCATTAAAAAATTGAGAGATAAAAACCATATGGTCAGTTTAATAGATGCAGAAAAAAACCTTTGGCAAAATTCAGCATCCACTTATGATTAAAACTCTTCAAAAAATGCACATAGAACTTATTTCAATATATTAAAGACCATATATGATAAGGCTACAGCAAATTTTTTTCAGGATTATTAACTATGCCAAAGCCTTTGACTGTGTGGATCACAATAAACTGTGGAAAAGTCTGAAAGAGATGAGGATACCAGACCACCTGATCTGCCTTTTGAGGAACCTGTATGCAGATCAGGAAACAAAAGTTAGAACTGAACATAGAACAGACTGGTTCCAAATAGGAAAAAGAATTCGTCAAGGCTGTATATTGTCACCCTGCTTATTTAACTTATATGCAGGGTATATCCTGAAAAATGCTGGCCTGGATGATGCACAAGCTGGAATCAAGATTACTAGGAGAAATATCAATAACCTCAGATATTGCAGGTGACACCAACCCTATGGCAGAAAGTGAAGAAGAACTAAAGAGCCTCTTGATGAAAGTGAAAGAGGAGAGTGAAAAAGTTGGCTTAAAGCTCAACATTCAGAAAACAAAGATCATGGCATCTGGTCCCTTCACTTCATGGCAAATAGATGGGGAAATAATGACTGACTTTATTTTGGGGGCTTCTAAAATCACTGCAGATGGTGACTGCAGCCATGAAGTTAGAAAAAGCTTACTCCTTGGAAGAAAAGTTATGACCAACCTAGACAGCATTTTAAAACACAGAGACATTACTTTGCTAACAAAGGTCCATCTAGTCAAAGCTATGGTTTTTCCAGTAGTTGTGTATGAATGTGATATTTGGACTATAAATAAAGCTGAGCACCAAAGAATTGATGCT
Source organism: Nanger dama (assembly GCA_917880005.1). Lineage (NCBI taxonomy): Eukaryota > Metazoa > Chordata > Mammalia > Artiodactyla > Bovidae > Nanger > Nanger dama. The sequence continues at coordinate 59,549,699 of CAKJTW010000004.1, read as the reverse complement.
TTTGAACTGTGGTGTTGGAGAATACTCTTGAGAGTCCCTTGGACTTCAAGGAGATACAACTAGTCCATCCTAGAGGAGCTCAGTCCTGGGTGTTCATTGGAAGGACGGATCCTGAAGCTGAAACTCCAATACTTTGGCCACCTGATGCAAAGAATTGACTCATTGGAAAATACCCTGATGCTGGGAAAGATTGAAGGCAGGAGGAGAAGGGGACAATAGAGGATAAGATGGTTGGATAGCATCACCAACTCAATGGAGATGGGTTTGAGTAAACTCCAGGAGTTGGTGATGGACGGGGAGGCCTGGCATGCTGTGTTCCATGGGGTCACGAAGAGTCAGATATGACTGAGGGACTGAACTGAACTGAACTGAACAACAAACTTTTTCCTCAGTGGTGCAAAACTGAAAGCATTCCCCCTGAAATCAGGAACAAGACAAGGGTATCTACTTTCATCATTACTCAACATAGTTCTCTAAGTCCTAGCTACAGCAATCAGAGAAGAAAAATAAATAAATAAAAGGAATCCAGATCAGGAAAGAAGAAGCAAAGCTCTCACTGTTGTAGATGATATGATGCTGTACACAGATAACCCTAGAGATAATATCAGATACTTACTAGAGCTAATCAGTGAATTTAGCAAAGTGTTAGGGTACAAAATCAATACACAGAAATCACTTGCATTTCTATATACTAACAATGAATAATCAGAAAGAGAAATTAAGAAATTAATTCCATTTACCCTTGGAACAAAAATAATTAAATATCTAGGAATAAACTTACCTAAGGAGACAAAAGAACTGTTTACAGAAAATTATAAGACACTAATGAAAAAATCAAAAAATGACATAGACAGATGAGAGATAATCCATGTTCCTGGGTAAGAAGAATCAATATTATGAAAATTAATGTACTACAAAATATAATTTACAGATTCAATGTGATCCCTACCAAAGTACCAATGGCATTTTTCACAGAACTAGAACAAAATATTTCACAATTTATATGGAAACACAAAGACCCTGAATATCCAAAGCAGTCTTAAGAAAGAATGGAGCTGGAGGAATCAACCTTTCTGACCTCAGATTATACTACAAAGCTATAGTAATCAAAACAGTATGGTACTGGCACAAAAAGAGAAATATAGACCAAAAGAATAAGATAGAAAGCTCAGAAATAAGCCCATGCACCTATCGGTACCTTATTTTTTACAAAGGAGGTGAGAATATACAATGGGGCAAAGAGATCCTCTTCAATTAATGGTGCTGGGAAAACTGGACAGCTACATATAAAAGAATGAAATTAGAACACTTCCACACACTGTGCACAAAGATAAACTCAAAATGAATTAAATATCTAAATATAAGACCCCAAATTGTAAAACGCTTAGAGGAAAATATAAGCAGAACACTCTACATAAATCAAAGCAAGATCCTTCATGATCCTCCTTCTAGAGTATTGGAAATAAAGCAGAAGTAAACAAATGAGACCTGATTAAGCTTAAAAGCTTTTGCACAGCAAACTATAAGCAAGGTGAAAAAACAACCCTCAGAATGGGAGAAAATAGTAGCAAATTAAACAATTGACAAAGTATTAATTTTCAAAATACACAAGCAGCTCATACAACTCAATACCAAAAAACCAAACAACCTGACAAAAAAATGAGAAAAAGACCTAAACACACATTTCTCCGAAGAAGATATACAGATGGCTACTAAACACACAAAAAGATGCACAACACCACTTATTATTAGAGAAATGTAAATCAAAATTACAATGAGATATCACTTCACACCGGTCAGAATATCCATCATCAAAAAGTCTCAGTTCAGTTCAGTTCAGTCGCTCAGTCATATCTGACTCTTTGCAACCCCATGAATTGCAGCACGCCAGGCCTACAAACAATAAATGCTGAAGAGGGAGTGGAGAAAAGGGGATGCTCTTGTACTGTTGGTAGAAATGTAAATTGACACAGCCACTATGGAAGACACTATGGAGATTCCTTAAGAAAGCTAGAAATAAAACCACCATATGACTCAGCAACCTCACTCTTAGTCACAAACCCTGAGGAAACCAAAACTGAAAAAGACACATGTATCCTATTGTTCATTGCAGCACTATTTATAATAGCTAGAACATGGAAGCAACCTAGGTGGTCATTGACAGATGAATGGGTAAAGAAGTTGTGGTACATACACAATGGAATTACTCAGCTATAAAAAGGAACACATTTGAATCAGTTCTAATGAGGTGGATGAATCTAGAACCTATTACACAGAGTGAAGTAAATCAGAAAGAGAAAAACAATATCATATTCTAAGGGATATGTAAGGAATCTAGAAAAATGGTACTGAAGAATTTATTTACAGGGCAGTAATGGAGAAACAGACATAGAGAATAGACTTATGGACATGGGGAGAGGGGAGAAGAGGATGAAATGTATGGAAAGAGTAATATGGAAACTTACATTACCATATGTAAAATAGATAACCAATGAGAATTTGCTGTATGTCTCAGGAAACTCAAACAGGGGCTCTGTATCAACCTAGAGGGGTGGGAAGGGGATGGAAATGGGAGGGAGGGTCAAAAAGGAGGGAATATGTGTATCCCTATGGCTGATTCATGTTGAGGTTTGACAGAAAACAACAAAAATTCTTTAAAGAAATTATCTTTTCAATAAATAATTTTTTAAAAACATATTAATGTAAAACCTCATTACCATACTTAGAAAGAATATTTATGCAAATATCTCAATGGAGAAATAAAAATAATTCAGTAAGAATCAACATCCTGTCACAGTAAAAATGATCCTTATCTACATAGGAAGGGAAAATAATAAGTTAAGTCTATTTAACTGCAAACTTTTGAATGTTCATTAAGAAAGTAAACAAGGAAAAACAATAGACATAAAAATGGAAATGAATAAACTATAATACTTTATGTGCAGATAATATCATTATTTACATTAAAATATGATAGAATTTATAATACATTAGAACTAATCAAGGAGTTCATCTAGGTAGCTATGTAAAATCCATGTATGAAAATTAATATCATATTTATACAATAAAAGTAAAATCTCATTTTAAAAAGATAAATTGTTCAAAATAGAAACAAAACTTTAGTACTTAAAATCAGTCAAAAAGATAGAAACAAGATTTTCTTAGAGATGATGATACAACCTATTGAAAAAATAAAGTACCTACATAAATGAAACAACAAGGAATGTATATGAATTGGAAAGATCAGTGTTACAAATATGTCAGTTAATCTACAAATCCAGTGGCATTCCTATTAAAATCCTAATAGCAATGATGAAGTGAAAATAAGAAACTGACCTTCTCATTCATACGAGAAATTAAAGGCTTAAGAACTGACATGATAAGTTTGAAGCTGAAGACTTTTTATTGATGATGTATGCTATCAGGCATTTTAAACCTACAGTAATTAAAACAGTGCTGCATTTGATACAGGGAAAACATTCAGATAGATAGAGCCACACATAAATGGGAGCTTGGTATATGATAGAACTATATATCAAATCAGCAACATAAATTTTTATTCATCAATAGACTAAGCCCTGTAGATAGTGCTACATTCAGGAAAAGTAATAAATAAGATTTGTACTTGGTGAAGACGCTGTCATTACTCTGCCCAGATCTCCTAAGATCTCTTTTATCATTTCTGTACATTCCTCCTGAGTGCCTGTGTACTTTTGTTTCTATGACTATACTAGGTGCACTGATCTTGGCCTCTGAAGCTGCGTTGCCTTTTTCACCTCCTCCTGCAACTACTAAAATTATACCTCTGGCATTTTATCCTTTGAGGCAAAAGCAAAAACAAAAACAAGTATGCTTAAAATCATACCTACTAAGAGGATTTTTCTTCAGTACTGTCCTTTGTTTTTCAGTCATTAAGTTGAATCTGACTCTGCGACACCTCGGATTGCAGCATGTCAGGCTTCTCTGTCCTTCACTATCTTCTGGAGTTTGCAAAAACTCATGTTCATTATGTCAATAATGCCATCCAACAATCTTATCCTCCACCATTCCCTTCTCTTCCTGTCCTCAGTCTTACCCAACATCAGGGTCTTTCCAGTGTGTCAGCTCTTCACATCAGGTGACCAAAGTGTTAGAGCTTCAGCTTCAGCACCAGTCCTTCCAGTGAATATTCAGGGTTGATTTCCTTTAGGATTGCCTGGATTGATCTCCTTGCTGTCCAAGAGACTCATAGAGTTCTCTAGCACCACAGTTGGAAAGTATCAGTTCTTTGGTGCTCAGCTTTCTTTATGGTCCAACTCTCACCTCAGCACACGACTACTGGGGAAAAAAAAAAAAAAAAAAAGCTGTGACTATATGAATCTTTGTCCTCTAGGGATGTCTAAGAAAGGGGCATCACTTTAGGGAGGTTTCTGCCTATCCTGCAGTGCATGCATGCTAAGTCACTTCAGTCATGTCCAACTGTTTGCAACCCTGTGGACTGTAGTCCTCCAGTCTCCTCTGTACATGTGGTTCTCCAGGTAAGAATACTTGAGGAGCCATCTGCAAATAAAACCACAGTTTTCTCTTTCTCTGTCACAAGATTATAGGAAACTCCTTGAGTCCAAACTCTTCATGAGGACAGGCTGGAGAGAGAATACAAGGGGAAATTTTGCCACTTCCCTGTAATTTAACAAGTATCTCAATGCTTGTTCAAGTTCTGTTGGAGTACTCATGTGCATGCCCATCTTAAGAGTTTGGTGATTCATATAAGACCCTGTTCATGATGGGCAGCTCAGACAACATGATGACTTGGTGGTACATGGTTAAATATTCAGTTCTACAAAGGCCTAGTAGAAATTCAAGATCTTTTTGAGAAAAAGGAGAGTAGTTATCCAAAGAGTATGTCAAGGCTTTACACCAAAATCTTGCTGCAGAAAACTTTATCTGTATCTGCCATTGACATTTCAAATGTCATATGGCCATGCAATCTGCTGGATGACATTACCCAAGTGGACACCATCTCTATCAGGTATCAAGTGGGCCACACTCAAATGTAGCAGCATTTTGTTTGTTTGTTTGTTTTTTGGTCTTGCAGTATGGGGGATCTTAGTTCTCTGTCCAAGGATGGAACCCATGTCTCTGCAGTAGAAGTGCAGAATCTTGGCAGATGGCTGCCAGGGAAGTTACAGTATCAACTTTAATGAGTTACTTGGTAGATGGGCTGGAGTCTTATACTCAAATGAGAAATATGTTGCCTCTAAAACCTGAAGAGTTTCACTAGACATCATGCCTTGTTTGGCTTTCAGGAGGAGCCAGATGCAACAACTTAACTTTTACCTTAGAAGAAATACATTAGCATGCCATATATCACTGGATTCTCAGAAGTTTCACTGAGGTGGAAGGCCCCTGAATTTTAGTGGCTTTATTCCCCACTTTTTGAGAATTAAATATCTTACTACTGTGTTTAGAAGTGTCACTGCTTTTTACTCACGAGGTCATTCAGCATAATACCAGTGAGGTGATGGGGCAGAATGATGTCTTGTGGAAAGAAAAGGAAATCAAACTTTTGTGGACTGTGTTATTGCTGAGGTCTCATGAGTTGATATACTGTAAGGTAAAAAGTTTGAGAGCTAAGGAGAAAAGATACTACTGAAAGAGATTAAAAGAAAAAAAAGTTGCAGAATGTTAACACTTATACAGGGCAGGGAAAATAAGGTTGAATTACTGAAGGGGAAGAGGATGAGATATTAAACAAACAGAAGGAAACCTAAGAGAATGCTGCTTTATAAAATGTAAGAGTGTAAAAATATCAACAAAGAGGTATAAACAAGTACTTTGGTGTTTGAAGGGGGCTGTTAGTGGGAGAGTGGGGGATGGTGAGGTGTCTTGTGACCAGTAGAAGGTCTCAAAAAATTTGAGAGTTAATTGATGAAAAAAACTTAGCAAAGTTTTTAACACAAATAACCTAGATAGCATGTTAAAAAGCAGAGACGTTACTTTAACAGCAAAGGTCCATTTAGTCAAGGCTATGGTTTTTCCAGTAGTCATATATGGATGTGAGAGTTGGACTATAAAGAAAGCTGAGCATAGAAGAATTGATGCTTTTGAACTGTGGTGATGGAGAAGACTTTTGAGAGTCCCTTGGATGGCAAGAGAATCCAACCAGTCCATCCTAAAGGAGATAAGTCCTGAGTGTTCATTGGAAGGACTAATGTTGAAGCTGAAACTCCAATACTTTGGCCACCTGATGCAAAGAACTGATTCATTTGAAAAGACACTGATGCTGGAAAAGATTAAAGATGGGAGGAAAAGGGGACAACAGAGAATGAGATGGTTAGATGGCATCACCAACTCAATGAACATGAATTTGGGTAAACTCCAGGTGTTGGTGATGGACAGGCAAGCCTGGTGTGATGGACAGGCAAGCCTGGTGTGCTGCAGTCCAATGGGGTCCAAAGAGTCAGACATGACTTAGAGGCTGAATTGAACTGAACTGAATCTTGATTTTAATTTCCAAGACTCTCAGTCTCTGCTTTTTCATAGCAGATTATTTTTCTACTGTTTTAAAGATTTTACTTTACTATCTGTAGTTAGCCTTTTGAGTCTTTCTGAAGGTACTAATTGATATTTTTAAGTTAGGGTTAGTGTTCTTATACTCCCTGGATTTTCTTTTTCTTTCTTGTTATGTTTATCTGTTCTGTTGTTTCAGTTATGATTTTCCATATCTGTATGTTTCTGTAGTTATATGATAAAAGATATGTTTTTAATTGTTTGAAACATAATATTTTATATTAAAGCACGTACATATGATTTGTATCTCCTTCATTAGAAAAATTACTCTGAGACTACATTCCAATGATATTAACTAAGGAATATTTTAGTTACCCAAAATCTGTGGAAGCAGCTCTTTGCAGGAAATGACCCTCAACAGGAAACTCCTTTTCTTGTTACTTTAAGCAAAGATACAGTGTAACTCACTTAGATCAGGCACCCTCCTGGGCTACTCATCTCTAGCCCTAGCACACCTTTTAAATCTTTTAATCACACAATACTTTGCCTAACCTACTGGTTATTTCTATAGATCAAAGGAGGAGAAATGAAAAAAAAACTAACAAATGATCAGATCTCTTCCCTAGCTTTCCCTTCAGAAAAAACTGTGCACAGAGAATAAGATAGGATCTAAAGAAAGATAACAAAAAGTCAACAGACCTGCATGCAGTGGGAAATGGTGATGACTCTGACTCCTTATCTTAATGATTAACTAAAGTGACATCTCTTTTTCCCTTTAAAAAATTTTAATGGCTGAGTAGAATCTTTGGAGATGGTTTTTGGGGGACACTGAGTCCACCAATTTCTCAGATTAGCAACATTATGATTAAAAGCAGCTTTTCTTTTTCTCCAGTATTGATTTTCGAGCAGTGAGCAGCCAGCCCCGTGTTCTTTAACAACTGGAGTCTTAAGCTAAAGGGAGAAATAGAATTGTTTTGGCTCACACATCAACTGAAAACAAAACAAAAAATCTTAACTCCTTTAAAAATATCAGTGACTCAAGAACAATCCTAATTTTTACCTTTGCTTTCTCTCAAATCATTATTATTTCAAATAATCATTTCTCAGTATATTTATTACAGGAATTTCCTTTGTTTCCCTGCCTCAGTCATTCTCCTCTGTTTTCCTTTATGGATCAAATTAATCTTATTGTTGGGCCCTGAAGCATGTGGCTCCTCTGTTTTTTACTTCATAAAGCCCATTCTTAACTGGGGCTAGAATGAACTTTTAAGCATTGTAGGAGTTAGAAATGTGTTTTTGTCCCAAATCCCCAAAGCGATCTTTGTCCATATGTAGCCAGATTTAGTAACTGTTAATTCTTTCCACTTTAAAATGTTTCTTTGGATTGTACCCCACAGAAAACCACCTGCATTAATTATTAATAATCATTATTTGAACAACAACAAAAATACTAGAGAAAGGTCTGTGGTCAAGTACTTTTAGTAATTTCTATAACCTTAAAAATGCTAATGTAGATTGTACAGGCAGAGGATGCATTGTTCACATAGGATTTCCAAAATTTATAAGGTAAGGAAAATAGTTTCATGTCTTTTCATCCTTTAGCAAATGGGGACAAGTGATGGTCTTCAAATCTTTTTGTTCTACTACTTCCTAATTTTTTGATAGGTAATGCATTTCCTTTCACAAAGGAAGTTTACACCTAAAATGTTTCAACTATAATTATTTGAAAGGAAAAAATAATCTACACTGTAAAAGTTGACACTGAAAAATAAAAAGATGTTATATCACTTTTAAAAACTCATGTCATAGAGTCTGAATATCATAGTGATTTTCTACCTATACATTTAAAATATACATGAATATACTTATATTCATTAACTGTTAGAAATTTTAAATATCTTGATGTCTCTGAATTTTTACTTCTGTTCTACTTTCCACACAGAATTTTATCCTAATATCATGTGACATGCCTAAAACTCTTTTATCTTAATACATACATAATGAACTCACTCACATTCTCAGAAAACTGAAATGGTTCTTCATTGCCTAATGAAGGAAATATATATATATATATATATATATATATATAGTGTAAAATTGATAATTCTTGGATTGTCTTTCAGTATTTCCATCTTGGTTCCATGAACTTTTATTTATTCCACACACTAGCCCAACTACAATTTTCAATGAGTGAATTTCCCTTGTGTTTTTGTTATGATATCTATGAAGTCCCTTCCATTTTCCCCTGAAAGTCTAGGACCCATTCTTTTACAATATTCATTTTATTTCTGATTGCTGAAATTCTGTCTGATTTCAAAATTCCACTCAGATACTTTCATATAGTCACAAAAACTTCCTTAGTCACCCTGTAAAATTTGACTGGGAGGAGTCTCATGACACATTACATTCGTCTGCACTTTATCTACATATATTTGTGTCTTATCCATCCTACCTGACAATTCCATTTTGTGAAGACATAACACTTAGGCCAGTCAACTTTATATCAGTCAAAATAGGAGCATCATTATTTTATGCAGTTAATAAGAATTTCTCTACATATAGGAAAATATGTTTTTGACCTTGAGTTCTTAACAGAGGAGGAATATTTTATCAATGAGATGTTGCCACATTAATGCTAACTTTAAATAACAACTAAATATCCCAAAATTATCACAACCTCTGTTTAATTTTCTCACTCCTCAGTGTGTGCATTAGTTGGGATTATATAATCTAGGCTTAATCCAGAATCTTTGCTCCAGACTGCACATCAGATTTTTATGTGCTTCGTGTGTCTTACTTGAGATTTGGGCTGAAAGGCAAGCAGTAATCTGTAAGAAAACACCGCGGGAAGAAAAAGCCACCTCTAGGGACCGTTAGTAAAAAGGCCTTTATTTGGGCGGTCGCTCCCGGGCAGAACTCCCAGGGGCAAGCAAGTGAGGGAACAAAGGGAGTCTGCGAGGCGGGGAGGGGTGCAGGGAAGGTTTTATAGCAAGGGCTGGCGGACAGGCCAGGTTTTTCCCATTAAGGCAGCAAGCGCAGGCTACAGCGGTGATTGGTGTCTATGGTTTCCCTGTTGTCCCCTGATTGGATCGGGGCTTCAGGGCCAGCCCCAGAAGTCTAGTCTGCTTTTGGTTCCTGTTTGGGCACCAGCCAACTACCGGTGCTGGCCGGGGTCATGTGTTGGGCGGCTCGCCCTTTCATAATCCAGCGTATGTCTTCTCATGGTGATAACAGAACATGAGAGGGCAAACCCAGCCACACAAGCACATCCCAAGATTCTGCTTGTGTTAAGTCTTGCTAATGCCCTATTGAACAAATTAAGTTACCTGTACTCATAAAGTAAAAGTACTGAGGGATAACACCACCACTTGGCAAGGCTGTGAAAGTACGTTGCAATGGAGTAATGATTTTGGATCAATAACTCAATCCATCATGGCCATGCCAATAATTGTCTGAGAAGAGATAGAAGGAAGATACAAAAACAAAAATAGCTTGTACTAGGAAAAAGCTCTTCATAAATAAGATGACTTTAGGACTGACTTTTTAGGGTGAGTGATTTGCTAGGTATTGTAGGGAGAGGAGCACATTGTAGGAACAAAGCTTACTATTCACAGACACAGAATGGAGCATTGGGATGAGACACATAGAGAAATGTGATGAAGGCTGAGTGATGCAGTATTTGTGGGAAGGGCTGGAACCAGAGATATACCCTATTTATTGTGAATTTAATAGACACCTCCTTCTTTGACAAGACATTTGACATTTATTTTGTAGATAATAGACTAACAGAATGTATTTAACTTCATTAATGTTTTAAGAATATTATATTGTTGAGCTATACTATTTACTTCATAAATAAATGGTTAGTCCCACCTTCCCTCCTTCTCTGCCTCCTTCTCTCCCTTTCTTCCATCTCCCCTCCCTTCTTCCTTTCCTTCCACTTGAAAAGGCAATTTCCCTAAAATAATGATGATGTTTCTTTAAGAGATAAGAAAATGTAGTGGAGTGAAAAATTATTTAGATAGAAATTGAAGCAAATTGTAAGATGTAAGAAAGAAAACAGATGCTTGCTGAAGCCACAGAGGCAGACTTGGCTCAACACGTCACATCGAGTCTGGCAGTTTATTTGACTTTGGAACTACTCCAGGCTGGGCTAGCATGAGCATGATGGAGCCCATGTTCAGGTAGCAGGGCTGTTTGAGTGATTCTGCTGCAGGGGGGCTCCCAAGGCTGCAGCACCAGGCTTGTGGAAATGGAACAGCAAAGGTTGCTGGCTTCAGCTCAGTCTTCTACTGCCACCTGTGTGCTGGCAGGGGCCAACACACAGTCTAGGAAAGAACAGCAAGCTCTTCCCTTCCTGGATGCAAGGTCTAGGATTGCACTTGAGGAATAAGAGGGAGGGAGAGGGGCCCTGGATAAGACTGGGTACCAGAGTCTTAGGGAACAAAACTCATTATCTCTTTATATTACAAAACTTTCCTTTGTGAACAAGTTGAGGAACTCTTTGATCTAGTGTAAAGGGAAGGAGAAGTGTTACAGGTTGGTCCTGATTTATTTCCAGAAGGAAAACGTCCTGGAGTTTCAGATGAATTCACACTATGAACAGACTTTGAGATTATTCAAATAGTTCCATCAGAACAGAAAGGATTGTTTTAGAAATGAAAAGTGCAGGCTCTTCCCTGGCTCATTAACTCTAAATGTGTATCTATGCCATGTGCAGAATGGATAACAGAAAAGGATCACAGATAGCTTCAGTCATTTGGAAATATCAAGTAGCCAGGGCTTGGGAACTATAGGATAAAAATCAAAGTCCTTTACAAAAGTTTTGGTTTCTAAACTGAATTTATCTTTTGAATAGATTAGCTTAACTTAACCCTATAAAATGAACATGTGTAATTATAGCAACTGTTCTGGAAATTACTCTTTCAGGAAAGTTCCAGTTTCAAACTTTCTGTCTTGTTATCACACATGTCAGAAAATATGTTCTGATTTTGAAGTCAGAAGAATATGTTGGTTTTACTAAATTAATAAGTTCAACTTTTGAAAAGAATATAGAACCTTTGTATAATGCAGACAAAACAAATGGTCCTATGCTTATAGTTTCAAGAAAGAACTTTGAGTCACAATTTATCACTACAGAATGGCCCATAATAAAAAGTGGCATGCTGCTGCTGCTGCTAAGTTGCTTCAGTCGTGTCCGACTCTGTGCGACCCCATAGACGGCAGCCCACCAGGCTCCCCTGTCCCTAGGATTCTCCAGGCAAGAATACTGGAGTGGGTTGCCATTTTCTTCTCCAGTGCATGGAAGTGAAAAGTGAAAGTGCCTCTCAGTCGTGTCTGACTCTTAGCGACCCCATGGACTGTAGCCTACCAGGCTCCTCTGTCCATGGGATTTTCCAGACAAGAGTACTGGAGTGGGGTGCCATTGCCTTCTCCTAAAAGTGGCATATATCCAGTCAATTAAAAGGATGCAACTCACATCCTAATATATATATTTAAGAGTGATTTCTTATTTGCTTATTTCATTTTTCTAGGTGTCGAGTAGCATTTCATCATTGGAGTAAAGGTTAGTAAAAGTGTTTCAAAGGGCTACTGATGGACAATGCTGGGGCCTGAAAGTTCCCACTGGACCATGACAGTTTGACATGAGAAGGTGAGTCTGCCATATCGTGATGACTTCTGCTGATTTGTGTGTGGCCACCAGGTATACTTGGCCTTGTGCAATCACGCCCAAATTAAGACAATAGGAGTGAAAATAATTCAATAAATAGTTTTTATTTGTTTAATGGTAGCAATTACAGAATATGTGCTATGAATTCAATCAGCCTGGACTAGAGTACAGACCCTGTCAAATACCTACCATTAAATCTTTGGCACTCAATTCCTTCATACCTAAAATAAGGCTAATACTAGTTGTTAAAACATAGTTTTGCTATAAGAACTAAACTGCCCCTTGCAAGTGTCTTTTAGATCCCAAATAAGTAATCAATTAATAAAATATGACATAAAATATTATACAAAAAAACAAAAGATCCTAATGGAATTCTGGTACTATTTTCTAACAGAAGCAGAATAAGCATCCATAAAAAAATCAGTGAAAATAAGACTAAAGTAACAAATACACTAGAAAAAATTTTATGAAGTTAGCAGGTTATCTTAACATTGCAGCTAATACATTGGTGCCACATTACAAAGCATAATTTGTCACTTACAATTTATGTAATAATGATGTAGCTCTTTACTTTTTCTGGGAATTGCTTCCTTTTTTTTTTTTTTGTTTTTTATGTTGAGTATACTATAGTTACAATATTGTGTTAGTTTCAGGTATACAGCAAAGTATTTCAGTTATATGTGTGTGTATATATACATACATATATACATAAATATATATCAGATTATTTCTCCTTTATGTGTTATTATAAAATATTGAGTATAGTTCCCTGTGCTAGATAGAAAATCCTTATTGGTAAACTATTTTATATATAATAATGTATATATGTGATTTACAGTGCTGGCTCAGAGGTTAAAGCATCTGCCTCTGATATGGGCGACCCAGGTTTGATCCTTGGGTCGGGAAGATCCCCTGGAGAAGGAAATAGTAACCCACTCCAGTATTCTTGCCTGGAGAATCCCATGGACAGAGGAACCTGGTGGGCTACAGTCCACAGGGTTGCAAAGAGTTGGACATGACTGAGCGACTTCACTTCACTTCAATGTGTATATGTTGATCCCAAACTCCTAATGTATCCCCCTTTTCCTCTTTGGTAACCATAAGTATGTTATCTCTGTCTGCTAGTTTATTTGCTTTGTAAGTAAGTTCATCTGTATCTTTTTTTAAAGCTCCATATATATGTGATATTGATATTTGTCTTTATCTGGCTTACTTCACTTTGCATGTTAATCTTTAAATCCATCTTTATTGTTGCAAATGGCATTATTTCATTCTTTTTATAGCTGAGTAATATTTTATTGTGTATATGTGCCACATCTTCTTTATCCATTCATGTGTCAAGACATGCTTCCATGTCTTGGCTACTATAAATAGTGGTGCAGTGAACAAATTTTGTAGAGATATTGTATCATGAGTCAACAAGTTAAAGTACTTTAAATGAGAAAAAATATTACGAATCTAAACTTTCTCAAAAGAAAAAGTAAAACAGGAGAAAGTAGGATTTCAGCTAGGCATTGAAGAAATAAAAGCTTTCAGTGGCAATAGAAAGAAAAGGAACTGGCAGTCCATAAGTTGTAGATCAGTAGTTCTCAGTCTGAATGTGTAAAAGTTTTTGACCCCAGATGATATTGGCAATGTTGGAGATTTTTGTTCTCATAACTGGTGAGAAGTAGTAACTGACACTTCCTGGGTCAAGGCCATGGATGTTAATAAACATTCTGCAATGCAGAAAACAGCCCTCCCCAAAGCAAAATTATCCATGTCCCAACGTTAATACTGGTGAGGTTGAGAAAACTTGCTATAGGCAGATGAACCACTAGCATCAAAGACATAGAAGTTCAGTCAGAAAATGTTGGTGGATTACAAATGCAAGAATGAGGAACAGAGACTTCTGTGTGCAGTGAGAAAAGAAATTTACTGTCAAGAAGTGGTAAATTTTGCTTGGCAATGAGAGACAATCATCATGAATATAATCATGTGGGTATAATTTAGCAAATCACTCTTATGCAATTGTTTATAGCAGACTAAATATAAAGATACAACATAAATTTAAGTTGATTCACGTCATCTCTGCAACATTTTGTCACTCACAGTGGGTTTCAAACAGTCCTTCTCATCACCCCCATTTCCAGAAAGATTTCATTATTCATTCAGAGTAGGGCACATGAAGGGCTGCAGTTGTATATCCTCTTGGGTTAGACACAGTGGCACTGTTATTTGTTTTATCCAATGGAATGGGAGCACAGTGAGGTGTCCCTGCGTGTAAGTGCTGTTATACAATTTCTCATGCACTCTCTCTCTCTTTTTGCCATGTGGCATAGATAGGTATGCTTTCTCGATGTTTCAGGTATGAAAGAGTGGAGCTTCCTAACACAGGAGCATGCCTCATTCTATCTTCCCAGACCATTACATATATAGACTATGACATCAGTTATCTTTCTATCTGGATTTGTTGCCACACATTTAAAATGAAGAATTAAGGTAAATGATTTTTCATATCTTCTTCGGTGCCAACATTCTAAAATGACTGTTAACAATGAGAAGTTGATCCTTTTCCAACTTTCTACTGAAACACTTGGCTTTGCATAGACATAATATTGGACTGGAGATGAAATATCCAAATAATTAAATAATTTAGAGCATTAGTCTCCAGAATACATGTATATTTCCTTGAGATACTGCTGCACTGCAAGTACTTATCATTAGAAAAATAAGAAGAAGCAACAGAGTTAACTGCCAAGAAAAACTGAAGTGTTTAGTACTGATATAACTAATCTTGTGTTATACAGTTAACTGAACAGCACATGGATGATTCTTCCGCATATGAAGAAAATAAGTTCCAGGTAGGCTAGAGGATTCAATCGGGATTTTCCAATTTGTAAAGGATGATTCATAATGTGTATCCTGGCTCCTGAGTGCCAAAGAGCCTTGATTACTTCACAGAATAAGTTTGTGTTACTGTAGTAAGTATATCTCACCTCAGATTTATTTGCTTTCATTATCTTTTATGCATGTTCATCCTCTTTTCATTTTACTGCACACTCCAGAATGAAAAGACCAGGACTGCATTTTCTCTTATCTTGTATTTTTATTAATAGTAACAGTGGCAGTAAGTAGTATCATCATCATCATTATTAATAAACTATTTATTTTGAGATAACTGTAGGTTTTATATAGTTGTCAAAATAATGCAGAGATATCACACATTCCTTTTAAGAAATTTACCCAGTTATAATTTTTTTTTAAAATTGGAACATAGTTGTTTTACAGTTCTGTATTAGCTTCTGCTGTATAAGAATAAGCTATATGTATATAAGAGACACTAAGGCATGTGTTCTGTTTCTGGGTTGAGAAGATCCCCTGAAAGAGGAAATGGCAACTCACTCCAGTATTCTTGCCTGAAAAATTCCATGGACAAAGTAGCCTGGAGGGCTATAGTCAATGGGGTCGCAAAGAGTCAAACACGACTGAGCAACTGAGCATAGCACAGTAGAGCACACACATATATCAGTCCCTTCTTGGACCTCCCTCTTGTCCACCCCATCCTACCCTTCTAAGTCATCACAAAGCACCTAGCTGAGCTCCTTGTGTTATACAGCAGCTTCCCACTACTTGTTTTACTCATGATAGTGTACATATATCAATCCCAGTCTTGCAATTCATCCTGCCTTCCTCCCTCTCTGTGCCCACATGTCCCTTTCCTACATCTGCATCTCTATTCCTATCCTGCAAATAGGTTCATCTCTACCATCTTTCTAGATTCCACATACATGCATTACTATATGATATTTAGTTTTTCTAGCTTAATGCATTCTGTATGACAGACTCTAGGTCCCTACATATCTCTATAAATGACCCAGTTCTATTCTTATTTGTTACTAATATTTCACTATACATATGTACCACATCTTCTTTATCCATTCATCTGTCAATGGAAATTTAGGTTTCTTCCATGTCCTGACTATTGTAAATAATGATAATGTTGCAGTCAGAATAGAAAATTGTTTCACAACCAGAAGACTCCTTCAAATAGCCCTTTTATAGCCATACCCACTTTCCTTTCCTGATTGCTCTCTTAACTGCTGACAATCACCAATTTCTTCTTCTTTTCTGCTATTTGGTAAGTTTAAAATGGTATATAAATGAGTCATATGAGCTGTGCATTTTGGGATTGGCTTTTTTCACTTTCATAATTCCTTGGATATTTCATCAAGTTATTAAGTGATTTTTTTTCTATTTTTGAGTATTATTCATTTTATGGAGGTTGAAGTTTTTGAAATTTCTTTAACTGAAGACCATCTGAACTGTTTCATATATTTGTGTTATGAATAAACCTGCTGTGAACATTTGTGTAGGGGTTTGCATATGAACATAAAACAAATCTTTATTTCTCTGAAATAAGTGACCATATTTTCTATTTCATGTGTTAATTATATATTAGTTTTAGAATATAATGTACCTGAGAGGTTGTACCATTTCACATTTCCATCAATAATGTGTTAATGAAACAATTTCTATGCATAATCATCAGCATTTGATATTATAATTATTTTTCATTTTAGCAAATGTGATAACTTTGTTGTGATATCTCATGATCATTATAAGTTCCATTTCCCTAATGACTAATAATATCAAACATATTTTCATATGCTTATTTCCCATTGAAATGCTCATACATTTTACCCATGTTTCTAATGAAATAATTTTTTAATTGAGTCTTGATTTTTTATGTATTCTAGATATTAGTCCTTCATTGGGCATGTGGTTTGCAAATTTTTTCTCCCCATCTGTAGTTTTTTTTTTTTTTTTAATTCTCTTAACAAGATCTTTCACCAAGCAAAAGGTTTTAATTTAGATTAAGTCTCATTTAATAGCTCATGCTTTTGCTGTCATATTTAAGATATATTTTCCTAGTCTTAAATTCTGAAGATTTTCTCTCATTTTTTTTCTTTTTCTAAAATTTCATATTTTCCCATTTTACATTTAGGTCCATGATCTGACTCGAGCTAACTTTCACACAGGTAAGATGTTCAACTTGAGGTTTTTTTATTTAAATGGCTGTACTTACTCTGCTGCATTGCTTTTCCATCTTTGTCAAAAGTCACTTGTTCTAAAATTAGTGGTAATAATTACAAACTCTGTGAATAGAGTAAAATCACTTAATTATAAATTTTAAAGGATTAATTTATGGTACATAAGTTATATTTCAGTTAAGCTGTTATGCAAAGTTCATATAAAATTCATTGTGTGAATTAGTGTGGATGTGTTTCTGAGATCTTTATTCTGTTACATTAATTTATGTATCCTTATCTTTGCCAGCACCACACTGCCTTGATTACTGAAGCAATAAAAGAAGGCTTAATTCTACACGGAGCAGATCTTTCACTTTATTCTTCTTTTTCAAAGTGGCTTTATTTTCCCCATAAATTTTAGAATAAACTTGTTCATGTCTCCAAATCACTTTTGTGGAATATTATTTTGATTGTTTTATTGTGGCATAAACACTTCACATGAAGTATACCCTTTAAACAAATTTTCAAGTATGGAATCTGTTACCATAGACTATAGGTACACAGTTTCAAAGTAGATCTTTAGAATTTAATCATCTTGCTTAACTGAACAAAATTATTCTCCTTGATTAGCAACTCCACATTTTAACCTCCCCCTTACTCTTGACTGCAGCCATGAAATTAAAAGATGCTTACTCCTTGGAAGAAAAGTTATGACCAACCTACATAGCATATTGAAAAGCAGGGACATTACTTTGCCTACTGAGGTCCATCTAGCCAAGGCTACAGTTTTTCCAGTAGCCATGTATGGATGTGAGAGTTGGACTGTGAAGAAGGCTGAGCACCGAAGAATTGATGCGTTTGAACTGTGGCATTGAAGAAGACTCTTGAGAGTCCCTTGGACTGCAAGGAGATCCAACCAGTCCATTCTGAAGGAGATCAGCTCTGGGATTTCTTTGGAAGGAATGATGCTAAAGCTGAAGCTCCAGTACTTTGGCCACCTCATGAGAAGAGTTGACTCATTGGAAAAGACTCTGATGCTGGGAGGAACTGGGGGCAGGAGGAGAAGGGGACGACGGAGGATGAGATGGCTGGATGGCATCACGGACTCAATGGATGTGAGTCTGACTGAACTCCGGGTGTTGGTGATGGATAGGGAGGCCTGGCATGCTGCGAATCATGGAGTCACAAAGAGTCGGACATGACTGAGAGATAAACTGAACTGAACTGAACTGAACTTACTCCTGGCAATCTCCATTCCACTCTTTGATTCTATGAATTTAATGCTTTTATGTACTTTATAAAAGAATCATGCAATATTTGTCTACAGTTCCTGACTTTTTTTATGTAGCATAATATCCTGAAGGTTCACCTGTGTTGTCTCATAATCCAGAATTACTTCTTTTTAAAGGCTTGTGTGTATTAGTCACTCAGGCATGTCCAACTCTTTGTGATCCCTTGGACTATAGTTTGCCAGGCTCTTCTCTCCAAGTTATGTCTGACTCATGATCTCATGGACTGTAGCCCACCAAGTTAAGAGGATCCATGGGATTTCTGAGGCAAGAATGCTGCAATGGGTTGCCAGTTCCTTCTCCAGGAATCAGATCTTCCTGACCCAGGGATCAAACCCAGGTGTCCCACATTACAGGCAGATTCTTTACCATCTGAACCACTACGGAAGCCCTTTAAAGGCTTAATAGTGTTTTTTGTATGTATATACCACATTTTCTTTATACAATCATCTATCTATGGATATTTAATTTGTTTCCACATTTGGGCTATTGTGAATAGGGTTGCAATGAACAAAGGACTGCCAATATCTCTTCAAGTCCCTGGTTTAAATTTGTTTAGATAAATATGCAGAAAGGGATTGCTAGATCATATAATAGTTCAAATTTTAAGTTTTTGAGAAAGCTATATACCATTTTCCATAGCAACTTCACTATTTTGCACTGCAATCAGCAGTGTGCAAGGGCTCCAATTTCTCCACATCCTCATCACCACTTGTCTTTTGTGATTGTAATTGTAGTTATTTTAATAATAGATATCCTATCAGATATGAGGTAACATCTTATCAAGTTTTGATTCACATTTCCCTGATGATTGGCTACACTGAAAACTACATATCTTCTTATTGTCTAGGCAAGTCTTTAGCCCTTTTAAAACTGCATTAATTGTATTAATAGATTTTAATTGCTTTTGTGTTTCTTAGATGTTCTTCTTTATATATATATATAAAATTTGCATATGTTTCCTCCCATTGTGTTGCTTAACTTTTTACTCTCTTGGTTGTTTTTTTTTTTTTTTTTTGTGAAGAAACTTTTTAACTGAGGAAATCCTACTTATTTACTTTTGCTTCTGTTGCCTGTGTTGTTGATGTCATAGCCATGAAATTGTTGTCAAGACCAATGTCATAAAACTTTCCCCTCTTTTTCCTTCTAGGAGTTTTACAGTTTAAGAGCTTACATTTAGGTCAAATCTGTTTTGAATTGAATTTGTTTATAGTGCAAGATATAAACAAATTATATCTCATAATTCTGAACCTAGATATCTAGATTTGCCAACACCATTTATTGAAAAAGCTACTGCTTTTTCATTGGTTATTCTTTGCATCTTTGTTAAAGAGAAGTGGATTGTAAAAATGTGAATTTATTTTCGGGACTTTCTGTTTTACTGGTCTAAATGTCTGTCCTTAAGACAGTACCATATTGTTTTGATTATTTTAGTTTTCTAGTGTATTAAAAAATCAAGAAGTTTAATGCTTCCTGATTTGCTCTTCATTTCAAAAATTGATTTAATAACTTGTTGTCTTTTGTAGTTTCATATGAATTTTAGAGTTGGTTTTTCTATTTTTGTAAAAACTGTCATTAGCATTTAGAAACTGCATTGAATCTGCAGATTGGCTTGGGAAATATAGATATTTTAGTTGTAGTAAGTCTTCTAATCCTTAAACACAGGGTTTCTTTCCATTTGTTTGTGTCTTTTTAAATTTCTTTCATCAATATTTCATAGTTTTCAGTACATAGGTCTTTCACATTTTTAAAGTTTATTCTTGGATATTTTATTCTTTTTGATGCTATTGTAAGTTAGATTGTTTTCCTAATCGATTTTTCAGTTCGTTTGCTGAAAGTGTATAAAATACAGCTGATCTTTATTTCTTTTGTATCCTAAAATGTTACTAACTTTGTTTATTAGTTTAATAATTTATTTATGGATCACTAGGGCATGTAAGTTCATGTCATATGTAAGCAGTAATAATTTTATCTCATCTTTCCTGATTTGGATATTTGCTTATTTTTTTATGCCTAATGGCTCTGATTAGGATTTCCAGTACTACACTGAACAAAAGTGGTAGGCTCTGGTGTTTCTGATCTTAAAGGAAAGGCTTTCAGTGTTTTCATTATTGAATGTGATGATAGCTCTTGAGCTTTCCTATATGGACTTTATTATGTTGAGATACTATCCTTCTATACCTAATTTGTTGAAAAAAATATTATAAGGTGAAAGAATAGACATTATAATTTATGACACAATATCATCTAAACCATTTCTCCAGATTCCACATATATGTGTTAATATATGATATTTGTTTTTCTCTTTCTGACTTACTTCACTTTATATGACATTATCTAGGTTCATCCACATCTCTGCAAATGACACAATTTTGTCTCTTTTTGTGGCTGAGTAATATATATACAATATTGCATTATATGTGTGTTCAGTTCAATCACTCAGTCATGTCCAACTCTTTGCAACCTCACGAATCGCAGCATGTCAGGCCTCCCTGTCCATCACCAACTCCTGGAATTCACTCAAACTCATGTCCATCGAGTTGGTGATGCCATTCAACCATCTTATCCTCTGTCATTCCCTTCTCCACCTGCCCCCAGTCCTTCCCAGCATCAGAGTCTTTTCCAATGAGTCAACTCTTCACATGAAGTGGCCAAAGAACTGGAGTTTCAGCTTTAGCATCATTCTTTTCAAAGAACACCCAGGACTAATCTACTTTAGAATGGAGTGGTTGGATCTCCTTGCTGTTCAAGGGACTCTCAAGAGTCTTCTCCAACACCACAGTTCAAAAGCATCAATTCTTTGGAACTCAGCTTTCTTCACAGTCCAACTCTCACATTCATACTTGACCATGGAAAAACCATAGCCTTAACTAGATGCAACTTTGTTGGCAAAGTTATGTCTCTGCTTTTCAATATGTTATCTATGTTGGTCATAGTACCACATCTTTATCTATTACTCTGTTGTGTAATGGTTGTGTACATGGTTCCTTACATGTCCTGGCTATTGTAAATAGCAGTGCAATTAAAAATGAGATGAATGTATCTTTGTGAATTATGGTTTACTATGGCTGTATGTCCAGATGTGAGATTGATTTTGTGGTAGATTTATTTTTAGCTTTTTAAGAAGTTTGCATATTACTCTTCATGGTGGTTGCATCCCATTTATACTCCTAAAAATAGTGGAAGAGGGGTACCATTTCTCCACACCTCTCCAACATTTACTATTTGTAGCTTTTTTTTTTTAATGGCCATTCCGACTGATAGGTGGTGATAACTCATTGTAGTTTTGATTTGCATTTCTCTAACAAATATTGATTATATCCTTTGCAGCCAAAGATGGAGAAGCTCTATACAGTCAGCAAAAACAAGACTTGGAACTGATTATGGCTCAGATTGCCAAATTCAGACTTAAATTGAAGAAAGTAGGGGAAACCACTAGACCATTCAGGTATGAACTAAATCAAATCCCTGATGATTATACAGTGGAAGTGAGAAATATATTTAAGGGACTAAATCTGATAGAGTGCCTGATGAACTATGGACGGAGGTTCGTGACATTGTACAGGAGACAGGGATCAAGACCATCCCCATGGAAAGAAATGCAAGCAAGAAAAGTGGCTCTCTGAGGAGAACTTACAAATAGCTATGAAAAGAAGAGAAGCGCAAAGCAAAGGAGTAAAGGAAAGATACACTCATTTGAATGCAGAGTTCCAAAGAATAGCAAGGAGAGATAAGAACGCCTTCCTCAGTGACCAATGCAAAGAAATAGAGGAAAACAAGAGAAGGGGAAAGACTAGAGATCTCTTCAAGAAAATTAGAGATATCAAGGGAACATTTCATGCAAAGATGGGCTTGATAAAAGACAGAAATTGTATGGACTTAACAGAAGCAGAAGATATTAAGAAGAGGTGGCAGGAATACACAGAAGAACTGTACAAAAAGATTTTCAGGACCCAGATAATCATGATGGTGTGATCACTCATCTAGAGCCAGACATCCTGGAATGTGAAGTCAAGTGGGCCATAGAAAGCATCACTATGAACAAAGCTAGTATAGGTGATGAAATTCCAGTTGAACTATTTCAAATCCTGAAAGATGATGCTGTGAAAGTGCTGCACTCAATATGCCAGCAAATTTGGAAAACTCAGCAGTGGCCACAGGACTGGAAAAGGTCAGTTTTCATTCCAATCCCAAAGAAAGGCAATACCAAAGAATGTTCAAACTACCACACAATTGCACTCATCTCACATGCTGGTAAAGTAATGCTCAAAATTCTCCAAGCCAGGCTTCAGCAATACGTGAACTGTGAACTTCAAATGTTCAAGCTGGTTTTAGAAAGGCAGAAGAACCGTAGATCAAATTGCCATCATCTGCTGTATCATAGAAAAAGCAAGGGAGTTCCAGAAAAGATCTATATCTGCTTTATCAACTATGCCAAAGCCTTTGACTGTGTGGACCACAATAAACTGTGGAAAATTCTGAAAGAGATGGGAATACCAGAACACCTGACCTGCCTCTTGAGAAACCTATATGCAGGTCAGGAGGCAATAATTAGAACTGCACATGGAACAACAGACTGGTTCCAAACAGGAAAAGGAGTCCGTCAAGGATGTATATTGTCACCCTGCTTATTTAACTTCTATTCAGAGTACATCATGAGAAACGCTGGGCTGGAAGAAGCACAAGCTGGACTCAAGATTGCCAGGAGAAATATCAATAACCTACATATGCAGATGACACCACCCTTTTGACAGAAAGTGAAGAGGAACTAAAAAGCCACTTGAGAAAAGTGAAAGAGGAGAGTGAAAAAGTTGGCTTAAAGCTCAACATTCAGAAAATGAAGATCATAGCATCTGATCCCATCACTTCATGGGAAATAGATGGGGAAACAGGGAAAACATGTCAGACTTTATTTTGGGGGCTCCAAAATCACTGCAGAGGGTGACTGCAGCCATGAAATCAAAAGACACTTACTCCTTGAAAGGAAAGTTATGACCAACCTAAATAGCATATTCAGAAACAGAGACATAACTTTGCTGGCTAAGGTCCATCTAGTCAAGGCTATTGTTTTTCCAGTAGTCATGTATGGATGTGAGAGTTGGACTGTGAAGAAAGATGAGCTCCAAAGAATTGATGCTTTTGAACTGTGGTGTTGAAGAAGACTCTTGAGAGTCCCTTGAACAGCAAGGAGATCCAACAAGTCTATTCTAAAGTAGATTAGTCCTGTGTGTTCTTTGGAAGGAATGATGCTAAAGCTGAAAAGTCCAGTACTTTGGCCACTTCATGTGAAGAGTTGACTCATTGGAAAAGACTCTGATTCTGGAAAGGACTGGGGGCAGGAGGAGAAGGGAATGACAGAGGATGAGATGGTTGAATGGCATCACCGATTCCATGGACATGAGTTTGAGTGGACTCCAGGAGTTGGTGATGGACAAGGAGGCCTGACGTGCTGCAATTCACGGGGTCTCAAAGAGTCAGACACAACTGAGCAACTGAACTGAACTGAATAATTAGTTATGTTGAGCAATTTTTTCTTCCTTATTTGTGGGGCATCTGTATGTTTTCTTTGGAGAAATATGATTTTGGTCATCTGCTCATTTTTTCACTGGATTGTGTGTTTATTATGTTGAGGTACTTTCCCT
The DNA here is from genome assembly GCA_917880005.1 of Nanger dama. Classification (NCBI taxonomy): domain Eukaryota; kingdom Metazoa; phylum Chordata; class Mammalia; order Artiodactyla; family Bovidae; genus Nanger; species Nanger dama. The sequence goes on along the minus strand of CAKJTW010000004.1, from coordinate 59,525,596 downwards.
CTGTTTCTGTTCTTTGGAGAGTTTTTAAATCATAAATGGGTGTTAAATTCTGTCAAAAGATTTTCTGCCTCTATTGAGATGATCACACAGATTTTATTCTTTCTTTTTGTGAATATGGTGTATCACAATGATTGATTTGTGCATATTTAAAAATCAGTGCATCCCTGGATAAATTCCACTTGATCATGGTTTATTATCCTTTTAATGTATTGTTGCATTCTGCCTGCTATTATTTTGTTGAGGGTTTTTACATCTAGGTATCTCAGTGATATTGGTCTGTCATTTTCTTTTTGTGTGTGATATATTTGTCTGGTTTTGGTAGCAGGGTGATGATGATCTAATAGATTGAGGATGAGAGTATTCCTCTCTGTGCAACTTCTAAGGAGAATAGGTGTTAACTCTTCCCTAAATGTTTGATAGAATTCACTTGCAAAGTCATCTGATTCAGGAATTTTATTTACTGGAATGTTTTTATTCAGTTTCAGTTTCATTACTTGTTATTCATCTGCTCACAGTTTCTATTTATTCCAGTGTCACTCTTGGGAAGTTGTACTTTTCTACGAATTTTTCCATTTTTTTCCAGGTCGTTCATTTTGTTTTTATATAGTTCTTGTAGTAGTTTCTTATGGTCCTTTGTGTTATTGTGGTGTTCATGGTAACTAATTCTTTTATTTCTGATTTTGTTTATTTGATCTTCCACTTTTTCTTCTTGATGAATCTAACTAAAGACATCAATTTTATCTTCTCAAATAACAACATTTTAGTTTCATTGATCTTAGCTATCATTTTCTTTGCTTCTATTTCATTTATTTCTGCTGATATTTATAATTTCTTTCCTTCTACTAACATTGGGGTTGTTTTTGTTCTTTCTCTAGTTGATTTTAGTGTAATATTAGGTTTTGTTGTTGTTGTTGTTGTGGCTTGTTTCTTGGGGGAGGATTGTATTGCTATAAACTTCCCTCTTAGAACTGGTTGCTCTGCATGAACTGGCTGTTCTGCATGCCCTGGTTTTGGGTTGTCCTATTTTTATTGTCATTTGTTTCTAGATGTTTTTTATTTCCCCTTTGATTTCTTCAGTGATCTCTTCGCTATTTAGAAGCATATCATTTAGCCTCCATGTATTTGTATTTGTCACATTTTTTTTTCCTGTAATTAGTTATTAATCTCATAGAGTTGTAATCAGAGAAGATGCTTGATACAATTTCAATTTTCTAAAACTTATCAAGGTTTGATTTGTGACCCAAGATGTCGTCTATCCTGGAGAATATTCCATATGCACTTGAGAAATTGTATTCTGTGCTTTTGTATGGAATGTGCTATAAATATCAATTAAGTCTATCTGGTCTAATGTATCATTTAAGGTCTGTGTTTCCTTACTAATTTTCTGTGTGAATGACCTGCTCATTGGTGTAAGTCAGGTGTTACAGTTTCCCACTATTATTGTGTTACTGTTGATTTCTCTTTTTATGGCTGTTATCATTTGCATTATGTATTGAGGTCCTCCCATGTTAGGTGCATGAATATTTAAATTGATACATCTTCTTCAGTTGATCCCTTGATCATCATGTAGTGTCCTTATTTGTTTCTTATAATAGTCTTTATTTTAAAATCTAATTTGTCTGATATGAGTATTGCTATTCCAACTTTCCTTTTATTTCCATTTGAATGGAATATCTTTTCTCATCTGCTCACTTTTAATCTGTATGTACCCCTAGGTCTGAAGTGGGCCTTTTATAGGCAGCATATATACAGATCTTATTTTTGCATCCATTCAGCCGGTCTGTGTTTTTTTGCTTGGAGCATTTAATCCATTTACACTTAGGTAATTATCAATGCACATCCTGTTACCAATTTCTTAATTGTTTTGGGCTTCCTTTTTAGGTATTTTTTCTTCTCTTGTGTTTTCTGCCTATAGAAGTTACTTTAGCATTTGTTGTAAAGCTAGTTTGGTGATGCTGAATTCTCGAGTCTTCTCCAACACCACAGTTCAAAAGCATCAATTCTTCAGTGCTCAGCTTTCTTTATAGTTCAACTCTCACATATATATGTGACTACTGGAAAACAACAACAACAACAACAACATAGCTTTCACTAAATGGACCTTTGTCAGCAAAGTAATATCTCTGCTTTTTAATATGCTATCTAGGTTGGTCACAGCTTTTCCTCCAAAGAGCAAACTTTTTTTTTTTTTTTAATTTCGTGGCTGCAGGCCCCATCTGCAGTGATTTTGGAGCCCCCAGATATGAAGTTTGTCACTGTTTCCATCATTTCCCCACTGATTTGCCATGAAATGATGAGACTGGATGTCATGATCTGTTTTCTGAGTGTTGTGTATAAGACAAATTTTTTTTACTCTCCTCTTTCAATTTCATTAAGAGGCTCTTTAGTTCTTCAATTTCTTCTATAAGGGTAGTGTCATCTGTGTATTTGAGATTATTGATATTGCTCTTGAAAATCTTGGATCCAGCTTATGCTTCATCCACCCTGGCACTTCACATGATTTTTCTGCATATAAGTGAAATAAGCAGGGTGGCAATTTACAGCCTTGATGTACTCCTTTCCTTATCTGTAACCAGTCTATTTTTCCATGTCCAATACTAACTGTTGCTTCTTGACTGGCATACAGGTTTCTCAGGAGTCAAGTAAGGTGGTCTGGTATTTCCATGTTTTTAAGAATTTTCCAGTTTTTTGTGATCCACACAGTCAAAGGCACTGGTGTAGTCAATAAAGCAGAAATATGTTTTTCTGTAACTCTCTTGCTTTTTTTCTATGATCCAACAGATGTTGGAAATTTGATATCTGGTTCCTCTGCATTTTATAGATCCAGCTTGAGTATCTGGAAGTTCACAGTTCACATACTGTTGAAGCCTGGCTTGGAGAATTTTGAACATTACTTTGCTAGCATGTGAGATGAGTACAGTTGTGCGATAGTTTGAACATTCTTTGACATTGTTTTTCTTTGCAATTGAAATGAAAACTGACCTTTTCCAGCCCTATGGCTACTGCTGAGTTTTCCAAATTTGCTGGCATATTGAGGGCAGCACTTTTAGGATTTGAAAATAGCTCCACTGGAATTCCATTTGAGCTAGTTAGAGGAATCACCTCCAATTTGCTATTAATGATGCTTCCTAAGGCCCACTCGACTTTGCATACCTTGATATCTGGCTCTAGGTGAGTGATCACACCATCGTGGTTATCTGTATAGTTGTTTTCTGTTTTTTTTTTTTTTTTTTGGTGTGTATGTGTGTATTCTTGCCACCTCTTAATATCTTCTGCTTCTGTTAAGTCCATACCATTTCTATCCTTTATTGTGCCCATCTTTGTATGAAATATTCCTTTGGTATCTCTAATTTTCTTGAAGAGATATCTAGTATTTCCCATTCTATTTTTTTCCCCTCTATTTCTTTGCATTGATCACTGAGAAAGGATTTCTTATCACTCCTTTTCTTTGGAACTCTGCATTCAAATGGGTATATCTTTCCTTTTTTTTTTGCCTCTTGCTTCTCTTCTTTTCTCGGCTATTTTAAGGACTCCTCAGATAAACATTTTGCCTTTTTGCATTTGTTTTTCTTCAGGGTGGTCTTGATTACTGCCTACTGTATAATGTCACAAAATTCTGTCTGTAGTTCTTCAAGCTCCCTGTCTATGAGATTTAATCTCTTGAATCTATTTGTCACTTCCACTGTATAATTGTAAGCGGTTTGATTTAGGTCATAACTGAATGATCTAGAGGTTTTCCTTACTTTCTTCATTTCATGATGTAAGAACAGTCAGCTCCCAGTCTTGTTTTATTATTATTATTATTATTTTGACTGTATAGAGCTCCATCTTTGGCTGCAAAGAATATAATCAATATGTTTTCAGTATTGGTCATCTGGTGATGTCCATGTGTAGAGTATTATATTGTGTTATTGGAAGAGGGTGTTTGCTATGACCAGTGTATTCTCTTGGCATAACTCTGCTAGATTTTTCCCTGCTTCATTTTGTACTCCAAGGCTAAATTTGCCTTTGACTCCAGGCATTTCTTGACTTCCTACTTTTGCATTCCAATCCCCTTTACTAAACAGGACATTTTTGGGGGTATTATTTCTAGAAGGTCTTCATAGAACCATTTGATTTCAACTTATTCAGCATTACTGGTTTGGGTATAGACTTGGATTATTGACATATTGAATGGTTTTCCTTGGAAACAGAGATCGTTCTGTTGTTTTTGAGACTGCACCCAAGTACTTCATTTTGGACTCTTTTGTTGACTGTGAAGGATACTCCATTTCTTCTAAGGGATTTTTGTCCACAGCAGCGGACATAGTGGTCATCTGAATTAAATTCACCCATTCCAGGCTATTGTAGTTCACTGATTCCTAAAATGTCAGTGTTCACTCTTCCCATCTCCTCTTTGACCACTTACAATTTACCTTGATTCATGGACGTAACACTTTCCTGGTGGCTCAGCTGGTAAAGAGTTTGCCTGCAATGCAGGAGACTCAGATTCGAGACCTGGGTTGGGAGGATCAGCTGGAGAAGGGAATCACAATGAGCTCCAGTTTTCTTGCCTGGAAAATCTCATGGATGGAGGAGCCTGGCAGGCTACAGTTCATGGAGTCACAAAGAGTATGACACAACTGAGCAACTTCATTCTCCATCCCTTTGTGAGGTTTAGCAATTTTGTTTCTCCCAGGTGGCTCAGTGGTAAAGAGTCTGCCTGCCAGTGCAAGAGCCACAGGAAATGTGGGTTCACTCCCTGGGTTGGGAAGATCCTCTGCAGAAGGAAATGGCAACCCATTCTGATATTCTTGCCTAGAGAATCCCACGGGCAGAGGAGCCTAGTGGGTCTCTGTTCATGGGGTGGCAAAGAGTTGGACGTGACTGATTGCACACACTAACTGTACAGTAACAATACAGACATAACATTTCATGTTTCTATGCAATATTGATCTTATAGCATTGGACTTTACTTCCATCATCAGTCACATCCACAACTGGGTATTCTTTTTGCTTTGGATCTGTCTCTTCATTCTTTTTGTGGTCATTTATCCATTCTCCCCAAGTAGCATTTTGGGCACCTACTGACCCAAGTAATTCATCATTCAGTGTCATATCTTTTTGACTTTTCTTACTGTTCATGGGTTCTCAAGGCAAGAATACTGAAGTGGTTTGCATTCCCTTCTCCAGTAGACCACATTTTGTCAGAAGTCTCCACCATGACCCATCCATCTTTGGTGGCCCTACATGGCATAGCTAATACTTTCATTGAGTTAGCCAAGGTTGTTGTCCATGTGATCAGTTTGATTAGTTTTCTATCATTGTGGTTTCATTCTATCTGCCCTCTGAATAATAATATAAGAGACTTATGGGAGCTTCCTGATGGGAGCAACTGACACTAGGGGGAACTGGGTCTTGCTCTGATGGGCAGGGCCATGCTCAGTAAATCTTTACTCCAGTTTTATGTTGATGTGTGGGGCTGTGTTCCCTCCCTCTCCTTTGACCTAAGACCAAAACGTTAAGTCACTCAGTCATGTCTGACTCTTTGTGACCCCATGGACTGTAGCCCACCAGGCTCCTCTGTCCATGGGATTCTCCAGGCAAGAATACTGGAGTGGGTTGCCATTTCCTTCTCCAGGGGATCTTCCTGACCCAGGGATCAAACCCAGGTCTCCCATATTGCAGGCAGATGCTTTAACGTCTGCACCACCAGGGAAGACCAAACTATGGTGGAATTAATGAAGATAATGGTGATCTCCTACAAAAGGTCCTGTGCATGCACTGCCACACTCGGTGCCCCTAATCATGCGGCAGGACCCTGCTGACCCACACCACCACTGAAGACTCCTGGACATTCATAGCAAGTCTGAGTCTGTCTGTTTTGGGTCACTGTTCCTTTCTTCAGGCTGGGAAATCTTTTGCCTATCCTAGAATTTTCTTAAGAGTGCAAGAATTTATTTGGTATAATTGTTATGCAGTTTGTGGGTCCTTTGCTCCATGACTCAATGGTGGGGTTAATGGTGACCTCCTCCAGCAGAGCTAATACCACACCCAGGTTTGCCACACCCAGAGCCCTTGCCCCTGTGGCAGGCCACTGCTGAATGGTACCTCCGTAGGAGACACTCAAACATTCAAAGGCAGGTCTGGTGCAGTCTTTGTGGGGGTCTCCTGGTGTGCACAAGTTTTTGTTTGAGCCCTCTGAACATCTCTGGTGGGTATGGAGTTTGATTCTAAATGCAATTTTTCCCCTCTTACCATCTTGCCTGGGCTTCTCCTTTGCCCTTGGATGTGGGTATATTTTTTTGGTGGTATCCAACATTCTCCTACTGATGGTTGCTTAGTAGCAAGTTGTAATTTTGGAGTTCTCACAGGAGAAGATGAACATATGTTCTTCTATTCCACCATGTCCACCAAGGAAAAAAATATTTCCTTGAAGATGTGATTAAAATGCATCTTCCTGGCCAAATTGGAATTAAGCTTGTTTATCTGTACACTCTCTTTTTGGCAATTGCATTCCACCACTCAGTCCATCTTGATGTGATGATGACAGTGTGTCTCATCATTCTTTCTCATTAAAAAAGATGTGAGATATTCTCCATGAATAGGACTATCCACAATTTCAGTCTTCCAAACAAATATAATTTTCCTTGGTAGGAATTCTTCCAGTAACTCCTACTTTGTTTTATCCTTATTCCAAGAGAAGTATTCAGTTCAACCAGTGGTGCTAGTCCCCTCTGGGTGAGCACTGCAGCTGCGAGTCATCCAAGATGCTGGAGACACATGTCTCAAGATGGCCTCTCTGCCAGCCAAGCACTGAACCATGATCTGCTGGAGCAGCTCTAGGAGCTGAAGTGGGTCAAGACTGCAGGCAGCAACAATGTGGTCATCACTCTGACTGTGGGTACATACAGGCAGCTGCAGGTAATAGTGCCCAAACCAGTGGCCTGAGCACTCTTTCTACTGGAGTATCAGATGCGTGGTGCACACAGGATATACTGCCTCTCATGATGCTTGGAGAACACCCTCTCTATGCATAAAGGGCCCTAAGGTTGCATTTCATGTCTCAGCCCAGAAAATGTCAAATCCAAGAGGCCTTAGAACTCTTTAGACAAAAGTTATAGTTGAGCAAATCCATGAAACAAAGCCAAGCTCAGGATCTTAGATTATCTTTATTATCACTACCCTGAATTCTTTTTCAGGTAGAGTGTTTATTTTCTCTTCACTTATTTGGTCTTGTGGGGTTTACCTTGCTTCTTTATCTGCAACTTAGTTTTCTGTTATTTCATTTTGTTTAACTTAATGCATTTTTGGTCTCCTTTCCATAGTCTGAAGGTTGTAGTTCATCTTGTTTCTCTAGTCTGCTCCCTAGTGGATGGATTTTGTCCAAGGATTGGTGTAGGCTTCCTGCTGGGAAGAACTGGTGCCTACACTTTGATGAATGGAGCTGTGTCTTTTCCCTCTGATAGGGAGCGCTGCACCAAGTGATGTACTTCGGAGTGTCTGTCAGCTTAGTATGATTTTAGGCAGCCTATCTATTGATGGGTGGCCTGTGTTCCTGTCTTTCTTGTTGCTTATTGTGAGGTGTCCAGCACTGAAGCCTCCAGACCATTGGGTAGAGCCAGGTCTTCATGTCAGAATGGATACTCACTCAACCTGGAAGGGGTATGATGGCCACAACTGGGGTGTGGGAGAAGTGCCTGTGGTGGCAGAGACTGACAGGCAGTTAAAACTGACTGGAATATGCTGGCCTTGGTGGGAGACCTTTCTGTGCCACTCAACAGTAGACCACACTTCCCCTAGGGGCATTCCTGGCCATGGGGCCCCTCATTCCCACTCTCTCTGTAGTATCCTCACAGCCAACAGTTGTCCTCTCCCCAGAGGCACTCTCCCACCTCAATGCTTCATGATTTGGCCCCTGTCAGAATTGGAAGTTTCCCATCTCAGACAAGGACACCCAGAGCTGACTTTGAAGGAGGTTTTGGCGTGGGCAGCACTCAGGACCCTTGAGACTATGCTGGTAGAGGAGGCCTTGATTTGAGGCGTGAGTGATCCTGCTCAAAAGAGTGTCCATCCCAGGGCCCAAAGATACAGATGACAGTGGGTGGGGAAGGGGAAGCAATGGTGCCTGCCTTGCCCCACAGCTTGTGCACCATTTAATAATGACATCTTGCTTCTATGGTGTCCTGGGCTTCCTCTTCAAACATTCCCAGTTACAGAGATTCTTACTCCTGTCCCTTCAAGGTGTCCTTTCAAAGCCAACAGCTATCACCTCACTGGATTCACACTTTAAACCCCGCTTTCCAATACCGATAACCCCTCCACAACAGGAGACTCAGGATCCATGCTGGGATGCACAGGGCTGAGACATGTATCATAAGTCTAGTTTTTACTTTGTCCTGCCCTTCTCAGACAATCCACTGCATTTTCCTTTGATTCTCCAAAGGCCCCTTTCTGTCTCAGCTAATTTCCTTAATATGAGAGGGCTTTTCTGAGTGTGAGAACCTTTCCTCACCTTCAACTTCTCACCAGGGGTGCTGGTCCCTTTGTGATTCCTTTTTCTTATAACTAAGCTTCATTATCTTTGGAAGATTTCCCTTTTGCTACCTTCTTGCACTAACTTGCCACTGAATAGATATGTTTAGGTGTTAACCAAAGACTATATTAAATGGAGTTTCAGAATTTCACAAATTGCCTCAAGGCCACAGCTGTCATCTTTGCTCATCTTGAACATAATTGAAACTCCTCTGCTATTTCCTCAAATCTTACTGTTTAATTTTTACTTTCAAAGCCATACATAAAAATCAACATTACCCAGGTTGATTAGAGAAGATGATAACAAAGCTACATGAATCTTATGGTATCAACATAAGCATTTGCAGCTGGAAATGTGAGGTATCTGGAGCCTGACATTTTGGGAACTTAGCTTCTATCTCATTGTTGTCTTTATTTTTAAAACAAAATTATTTCCTCTAACATTCTTCATTTTGGCTTTTGGCAGTGTATTATTCTTAAATATTTACTTTAAAAAAATTATTTGTACTTTATTGGTTTTGCCATACATTGACATGAATCCACCATGGGTGTATATGAGCTCCCAATCCTGAACCCCCCTTCCATCTCCCACCCCATATCATCTCTCTGGATCATCCCTGTGCACCAGCCCCAACCATCTTGTATCCTGTATCGAACATAGACTGGCGCTTTGGTCCTGATTAACCCATTATGATGCAAATGTTTATTCAGTCATGTTTTGCACCATGCATCTGATGTTGTTTTTAGGGTTTTATGTGTCTTTTTATGATCAAGTTACCCAGCCTAACACTCTGATGACTCCCTTACACGTAGGAAACTCTAAGAGGTTTAGTCTCAAGCTACTTCTGTTAGAAAATGGGTATGTTTGAATTCTATCTTGAAAGTTATGCAGAATTTCTAGGCCTTGGTCCCATACGTCACACAAATTAATTTTTTTTAATCATGCTTTCCTTCTGATAATGTGATACAGGCATAATTTTCTAATGTTATTAGAATAATAACTTAATTTTCTAATGTCATAAAAGTAAAGTTCTTTTCAACAGACAACACAATGTTTTCTTTTAATGAGAAGCAATAGCTGATACTTACCAAGGTTTTGATGAAAATTCTACATCATAGGTCATGAGGGTTCAAAAATCCTCCCATATCTTACATGTACTAGATGATTATCTTAACATGACAAAAATGAACTTTCAAGGTTATTTAGTTTATTATCTTGATTTCAGATAAAACAGTGAGAATTCTATTCATGTATAGTTTAGAGAAGAATACACAAGCTTATGTCAGGGTTAACCAGTCTTTGTCAGTCCACCTCAGTACACTGGTTTTGTTTTCTGTTTTTAACTAGGTAAAACTGGTTTTAAAATCAGGAAATTGGGAGTACACACAGTTGAGTGTGTGTGTGCTTGCACACGTCCATGGGACTCAGAGTAATAAAAGCATACACATTAAGAACAAGTCTTTATTGCACTATGTTTCATCCAAACATTTTAAAAAAATTTCTATAATGGTTCTATGAAGACCTGAAAGACCTTTTAGAACTAACACCTTAAAAAGATGTGCTTTTCAATAGGGGGAATGGAATGCAAAAGTAGGAAGTCAAGAAACACCTGGAATAACAGGCAAACTTGGCCTTGGAGTACAAAATGAAGCAGGGCAAAGGCTAATAGAGTTTTGCCAGAGAATAAATTGGTCATAGTAAACACCCTCTTCCAACAGCACAAGAGAAGACTCTACACATGGACATGACCAGATAGTCAACACTGAAATCAGATTGATTATATTCTTTGCAGCCAAAGATGGAAAAGCTCTATACAGTTAGCAAAAACAAGACCAGGAATTGACTGTGGCTCAGATCATGAACTCCTCATTGCCAAATTCAGATGTGAATTGCAGAAAGTGGGGAAAACCACTAAACTATTCAGCTATGACCTAAATCAAATCCGTTATGATTATACAGTGGAAGTGAGAAATAGATTTAAGGGACTAGATCTGATAGACAGAGTGTCTGATGAACTATGGATGGACATTAATGAGATGACAAGGATTAAGACCATCCTTAAGAAAAAGAAATGCAAAAAGGCAAAATGGGTATCTGAGGAGACCTTACAAATAGCTGTAAAAAGAAGAGAAGCCAAAAGCAGAGGAGAAAAGGAAAGATATATCCATTTGAGTGCAGAGCTCCAAAGAATAGCAAGGAGAGATAAGAACGCCTTCCTCAGTGACCAATGCAAAGAAATAGAGGAAAACAATAGAATAAGAAAAGACTAGAGATCTCTTCAAGAAAATTAGAGATACCAAGGGAACATTTCATGTAAAGTTAGGCTCAATAAAGGACAGGAATGGTATGGACCTAATAGAAGCAGAAGATACTAAGAAGAGATGGCAAGAATACAGAAGAATTGCAAAAAAAAATCTTTACTACCCAGAGAATCACAATGGTGTCATCACTCAGCTAGAGCCAGAAATCCTGGAGTGTGAATTCAAGTGGGCCTTAGGAAGCATCACTACAAATAAAGCTAGTAGAGATTATATAATTCCAGTTTAGCTATTTCAAATCTTAAAAGACAATGCTGTGAAAGTGCTGCACTAAATATGTTAGCAAATTTAGAGAACTCAGAGGTTGCCACAGAACTGGAAAAGGTCAGTTTTCATTCCAATCCCAAAGAAAAGCAATACCAAAGAATGCTCAAACTACCACATAATTGCACTCATCTCACATGCTAGTAAAGTAATGCTCAAAATTCTCCAAGCCAGGCTTCAGCAATACATGAGCCATGAACTTCCAGATGTTCAACCTGGTTTTAGAAAAGGCGGAAGAACCAGAGATGAAATTGCCAGCATCTGCTGGATCATGGAAAAATTAAGAGATTTTTCAGAAAAAAACATACATTTCTACTTTATTGACTATGCCAAAGACTTTGATTGTGTGGATCACAATAAACTATGGAAAACTCTGATAGAGATTGATAGAGATGGGAATGCCAGAACATCTGATCTGCCTTTTGAGAAATCTGTATGCATGTCAGAAAAACAGAACTGGACATGGAACAACAGACTGATTCCAAATAGGAAAAAGAGTACATCAAGTCTGTATATTGTGACCCTGCTTATTTAACTTCTATTCAGAATACATCATGAGAAACAATGAGCTGGATGAAGCAAAAGCTGGAATCAAGTTTTCTGGGAGAAATATCAATAACCTTAGATATGCAGATGACACCAACCTTATGGCAGAAAGTTAAGAAGAACTAAAAATCCTTGTAATGAAACTGAAAGAGGAGAATGAAAAAAGTTGGCTTAAAGCTCAAAATTCAGAAAACTAAGATCATGGCATCCGGTCTCATCACTTCATGGGAAATAGATGGGCAAACAGTGCAAAGAGTGGCTGACTTTATTTTGTTTTGAACTCCAAAATCACTGCAGATGGTGATTGTACCCATGAAATTAAAAGACGCTTACTCCTTGGAAGAGAAGTTATGACCCACTTAGACAGCATATTGGAAAAGGCAATGACACTCCACTCCAGTACTCTTGCTTGGAAAATCCCATGGACGGAGGAGCCTAGTAGGCTGCAGTCCATGGGGTCGCTAAGAGTCGGACACGACTGAGCAACTTCACTTTCACTTTTCACTTTCATACATTGGAGAAGGAAATGGCAACCCACTCCAGTGTTCTTGCCTGCATAATCCAGGGGACGGGGAGCCTGGTGGGCTGCTGTCTATGGAGTGGCACAGAGTCAGACACAACTGAAGTGACTTAGCAGCAGACAGCATATTAAAAAGCAGAGACATTACTTTGTCAACAAAGGTCCACCTAGTCAAAGCTATGGTTTTTCCAGTAGTCATGTATGGATATGAGAGTTGGACTATTAAAAAAGCTGAGTGCAGAAGAATTGATGATTTTGAACTGTGTTGAAGAAGACTCTTGAGAGTCCCTTAAACTTCAAGAAGATCCAACCAGTCCATCCTAAAGGAGATCAGTCCTGGGTGTTCATTGGAAAGGCTGATCTTGAAGCTGATACTCCAATGCTTTGGCCACCTGACATGAAGAGCTGACTCATTTGAAAAGACCCTGATGTGGGGAAAGATTGAAGGTGGGACAAGAAGGGGACAACAGAGGATGAAATGGTTGGATGGCATCATAGACTCAATGGATATGAGTTTGGGTAAACTCTGGGAGCTGGTGATGGACAGTAGAGACCTGACGTGCTACAGTCCATGGAGTCACATAGAGTTGGACATGATTGAGTGACTCAACTTTTAGGGTGATAGATTATCTAGTTCAAAGCTCTCATTTTACAGGTGAGAAAACAGACTCAAATTGAATAAATAATATTACTAGAGCCACACAGCCTATTAAAATCTGAATTCATATAAAAATTTATCAAATGTTGATTGTTCTCCTTCCTGGCCTTCAGTATTTCATCCTCAAAGCTTCTGTTACTGCTAAGAATGATGTTTACATATAATGGAAAAACCTTCCGTGTCCACCCTTGCCTATAAATTCCAAATTATTTAACATAGTCTCCAAGGTTGTCTACTATCTTGTTTGTGGAACATCTTCAGGTATATTTCTCATTTTGCAGCAGTTCTACTTCCTTACATTTTTACTTTAAATCAAAATTGCTGAGCCTTGGTATTCTTGGCATTTTTAGCAGATTATTCTTTTTGTTTTGGGGGAAAAAAAGTCTTGCTCATTCATTGTTGGATGCTTATCAGCATTTGTGGCCTCTACTTATTAGTTGCTAGTAGCCCCCCTGCACTCTAACCCAATTGTGACAATCAAAACTTTCTCCAGAGATTGCAACTGACTCTTGGGGTGACAAGTTACAGCTCTCCAGTTTAGAAGCAATCTTTGAGACAGTAAATCACATATTGGAACAATTTACAACTTTTAGAAACCCAAGAAGGTTGTCATCCAAGATTTTTATTTATTCTGCTTCTGCAAGGGACAACTTTGACAGTTTTGTATTATTTGTAAAACAAAAACAAAACAAAACAAAACAAAAATCCTATTTTAAGATTTCAAAAATTCCATAATAAATTTCTTTCTGTATCATGTTCTCATGTTCCCTTTTTGAGGCAGTGGGTTAATTAGTGTGAATTTCTAACTTGGATTCCCTGAAGCTTGTTGAGCTCATTAGTAAATGTGTGCATCTTATATCTAAACTGTAAACCAGTTGAGGAAGATACCACTCAGATTCAAGTTTAATGTCTCATTCAGTGCTTTCCATGTATTCAGTTTCAAAGCATTCTCTCTGATTGGGCAAGTCAAATAGTGAGTAAGTTAATAGATAAATAAATCTATGAGTGGATAAATAAATGTTCCATGTAGCTAACCTGATTTGTATAAACTCAGATTCTGCTTAAACAAAATGTTCTTAACAAAATGTCAACTGAATTAGAACCTAATTGGTTATGTAAAAATCAATCACAGAAATGACTCTCAAACCTAACTGAAAAAAAAAAAAAACAAAACAAACAAACTCTGTCACCCTTTGAAGACATTCTCTTCTTCTCTAACTCAACCTGACACATCCTTGTGTTTTCATTAAGTTACCCAGTTGTGTGCAACTCTTTGTGACCCCAGGGACTACAGCATGCTAGGTGTCCCTGTACCTCACCACCTCCCAGAGTTTGCCCAAATTTATGTTTATTGCATCTCATTTTCTGAGACCATCTTCTCCTTCTGCCCTCAGTCTTTCCCAGCATCAGGGACTTTTTCCAATGAGTCATCTGTTTGTATCAGATGACCAAAGTACTGGAGTTTCAGCTTCAGCATCAGTCCTTCCAGTGAATATTTAGAGTTGATATCCCTTAAAATCAACTGTTTTGTTCTCTCTGTTGTCCAAGGAAGTCTCAGGAGTCTTCTCCATCACCACAGTTTGAAGGCATCAATTCTTTGTCATTCTGCCTTCTTTATGGTACATCTCTCATAACAGAATATGACCACTGGGAAGACCATAGCCTTTATAATACAGACCTTTGTTGGCAGAGTAATGTCTCTGCTTTTCAACACACTGCCTAGTTTTGTCATCACTTTCCTGCCAAGAAGCAATTGTCTTCTGATTTCATAGCTGCTATCACCGTCCACAGTGATTTTGGAAGAAGAGGAAATCTCTCACTATTTCCACTTTTTCCCCTTCAATTTGCCATGAAGTAATGGAGCTGGATTCCATGATCTTAGTGTTTTGTTTTTTTTTTTTTTTTTTTTTTAGCCTTAAGCAGGCTTTTCACTCTTCCTTCACCCTCATCAAGAAGCTCTGTAGTTCCTTTTCATTTTCTGTGATTAGAGTGGTATCATCCACATATCTGAAGTTATTGATGTTTCTCTCACCTATTTTGATTCCATCTTGTAACTAATCTAGCCCAGCATTTCTCATGATGTGCTCATGTACAGGTTAAACAAACAGACTGACAGCAAGCAGCCCTGTCATACTCCTTTCTCAATCTTGAACCAATCAGTTGTTCCATACAAGGTCCTAACTGTAGTTTCTTGACCCACATGTAGGTTTGTCAGGAGACAGGTAAGATGGTCTGGTATTCCCATCTCAAAGCTCTCCCAAGAGCTTTCCACAATTTGTCATGACCCACACAGTCAAAGGTTTTAGCATAATTGATGAAACAGAAATGTTTTTTCCGAAATTCCCTTGTTTTCTCTATGATCCAGCAAATGTTGACAATTTGATCTCTAGTTCCTCTCTGTTTTCTAAATCCAGCTTGGACATGTGGAAGTTCTTGGTTTGCATAACACTGAAGCTTAACATGCAAGATTTTAAGCATGAGTTTACTAATATCAGAGATGAGAGCAATTATCTGATGATAAGTATTTTCTTTGGTACTACCCTTCTTGGAAGTTGGGATAAGGATTGACCTTTTCCAGTCCCTGTGGCCATCCCTGGGTCTTCCAGATTTGCTGACATAATGAATGTAAAACGTTGATGGCATCCTCCTTTAAGGATTAGAATCATTCTTCTTGAATTTCAACACATCCACTAGCTTTATTAACAGCAGTGCTTTCTTAAGACCCATTTGATTTTGTATATAATCCCACAAAAAGCCACTTCCTGGAGAAAGTTAGTAGATAGATAAGTAAAGAAAATTGACTGGAGAAAGAAAATACAAGATAGAAATAAAAAGATGGGAGAAAGAGAGCTCAAGTAAGAAATGAGATAAAGTGAATGAAAAATAAATGTTTAAGAAGTAATAAGTTAGGTGAAACAGAGCCATAATTGAGGTAGGAGAAAAAATGAGGTAAAGATATTTTTTAAAGTGTTTTTCTATTTTTATTCCATCTTTCTATGAAACCTTATTTTTATTGTTGTTGTTTGAAGAGAAAAATCAAAGATTTATTTATTTCCAAATTGATTCAGTTTGGGGATTTGCTGAAAGCCAAAATTACTTGAAATTTACTAGACAAATTAAGGACCAATCGAGAAAAAAAAATTGACACTGAGGTACAAGAGGGAATCTATGCCATTGGAGCACTAAGTAACATTCACACGCACATACACACACACACACAAACACACATACACATATAAATTATATTTGAATGAAACCATATTCTGAGTGTTACTGAGTGCTATAGGAATTTCTAAACATTGTATCCTTCATTCTTTAGATATGAGTTAGAATTAGCCAGTGACAATAGTTCACCTTACAGAAGGAAGGTTCCTCTTCAAGTTTTAAAAAGAGGCACCGGATTTATATCATTCTAAAGGCCAGATAAATTAAAGCCAGAAATGAAATCCTCTCTGGCTGAAGGTTTTTTCCTTCTAATTTACATAAATCGGTACATCTGATATGCATTGTTTTACTATCCTTATCCTTAAAAATGTTTTATTAGGCATATGAAAATAATCAACACATTGTACATAGACTTTCACAATGATTATTGCTAGATGTATCCAGAAAAGTTGAAGACAGTTGAATTATTATTAGTCTGCAAGTTCTTTGAAAACAAATATTTAGTCTTTATCCTCAGTCTCTAAAGTTCTTATTTATCAAATGTTTCTTGAGGTTAATATATAATGTTTATTTTTTCAAAACAGTATTTGAATATTTTCAAGAACTCAACTACAGATATTAAGTTTAGACTTACAAAATCTTACTCATTCTACGGGCGTTTGACATCTGTAGGAAATGCAGTTGAGTAAAGAGGTTTCTAGCCATTTATGTTAGAGAAAATGTTGACAGCTCAAGTCATATTCATTTAATTTGGTTTAGAACCCTTAGGGAAATAATGAAGACATTTCTATTTAGCCATTTCAGTGAAAACTTTGGTATTTGAGGGTGATTATCAGTATATCTGGTAACAAAAACTCCAGGAACTTAAAGGCCTCTGGGTAACATGACTCACAAGAAAAAAATCTACAATATCCTACTAACAATTTAATTCTAATGAAACAGTGAAGTTCTTTGCCTAAAAGTCTCACTTTAAATTCACCATTTCAGAATTATTGCAGTGTATTAACCTTTGTTTCCCTCTAATTGCCCAAGTCATGTGGAAAAAGCATAGACTGGATTTGAGTATCCTAGTCCTCCAGAGAATGGCCTTATTTGAATGGGGTTTAAATCAGAGTCCGGAAACCTTTTTCTAAAAGCATCTCCATGAAGCCAGCCTCTGTGTCCATTGTAAGGATGCCCCTAAGGACATCTTTATGAAATTGCAGCATTCTTTGTCAGCAACCTTGAAAGAAATAGTCTGCTTCACCATCAAGAAGTTATTTACCCACTAAATAGTTAATTTCTGTTTAATTTTAGGATCCCAGTGAAAAGTATAACTTACCAAATTTTTAGGTTGGGTTCTGGAAAGATTAGAATCAAATCTGTGACCCGCACATAGAAAGATTGTCGGTATACATTTTTAACTCATTTTTTTAAAAGTAAGGCATCTTAAATTTTCAGATTTAATGAATTAATTTATTTTTGGCTGCACTGGGTCTTTGTTGTTGCAGCAAGATTTATCTAGTTGTGCCAAGCATGAGCTACTCTCTAGTTGCAGTGCACTGGCTTACTGTGGTAGCTTCTCTTGTTGTAGTGCACAGGCCACAAAGTGCATGAGCTCTAGAGTAGTAGTTGCAGCATGTTAGCTCAGTAACTGTGGTGCACGAATGTAATTGCCACACAGCATGCAGAATCTTCCCAGACCAGGGAGAAAACACACGTCCCCTACATTGGTAGGCAGATTCCACTGGACAACCAGAGAAGTTCTTACCTCATTTTTAATGTAAGTAACATTCTTATTCTTATCTTTTCCATTTTATTTAGCTCATTGACTCTCTGGTGTTTTATAAGGCTTTGTAATAATTATAAAAATACATGTATACTTACAAAGCACTATGAGTGAGTTTCTTTTGTAAGACAGCTTCTGTCATCTAATCCTCATCAAAAATTTTTGGGAAGATAAAATACCATTTCCCACTGTCCTAAGGACAAGAAAACTAAGTAATTTGTTAAAGATTATGCAATAATACAAAATCAGAGACAGAGTATGATTTGTCACTCTAGCTCCAAAAGTAATGCTCTGAGCCACTACTGTGTATTTCCCTTTGGTGTGCTATGCACTATGCTCTGTATACTCTCTCTCTCTCTCTCTCTCTCTCTCTATATATATATATATATATATATATATATATAAATTCTTAGATGGGTAGAATTTAGGTGAATAAATGAGTAAGCTGATGATAACAAAGTCTACATGTGTTTATACATGTGTGTATAAAGACCTGGTCTTTTGCAGTCCATCATTTCTCTAGTTAATGTATTCAGTATTCATTAGTCAAGTCACAATCTTGGCATTCTCTCTCACTTTTCAGGAGAAGAAGTAATTGCATAGAAAACAAAATTTTAATTAAAATTCCACAGCTTATTTTGAAACAGCTTTAATCCTTAATTTGGTTTTGGATATTACATAGAAGGATTTCTTAGCCTTAATTCCTAAGTCTTTGTGTTGCTGTCTATCCTTTTTTTTTTTTTTTAATCCATGAACATTACAACACTTATTTTCTTTGTATGTTTATATGTATATATTGAGTTATTGACTTGGCACACTGACCTCAATGCTCTACACAAATTAGTTTGTTTAGTCTGCACCTGTATTTGCAAATAACTTAAATATTTACATTCTAATATCCTCAGTTAATATAAGCATTTGACAATTTAATAAGTGAAGGTTTATCTTTTTCTTAAAAGCCTCAAATAGAAAAGGAATATATTTTTTCCTCACTAACATTATTACCAATCAAATTTGAATATAATTTAGATAATAATTTTAATTTCCTCCGTCAGAAAGGCTAAATTGTATTAACCAAGTTCCATACACTTTGCTAATTATTGGCAATGTGAAAAATATATCTTTACCCAAAGAGGTTCATAAGTTACTGAGAAACAACGCAGGAATTTCTGGGAAAAGACAGGAAGATTTATAGGTATCAAGAAGTTATTGACTGCATACATAATAGACATTTGATGTTATTGTTTTTATATAAATAAATAATTCAAACACACAAAGATGGAATAAAAATAATTTTATCTAGATGAAAAAATTACTGGCACAATGGGCTAAAATTCTTTCAGATCTGTTCAGAGTAGAACTTACTTTTCACACAAAAATCATATGCTTTTCCCGTTTTTTTTTTAGGAAAAAAGTTACATAACATCTGGGTTGGATAGTTGTCCATCTTTTCCTATGGACCCTATCAAATATTTTTAGTGAATACACTTCTTTTTTAAGCCATTGTCATTCAGATACTGACATTTGGCCTTAGCTCAAGGACTCAAGGCAATCATTTGCAAGTCGCGTCATTACGGTGTACTGGAAAATCAGCTAGCAAACTGGAAGAGTATCATTCAACTGTATCAATAATCACAGTGGCCAGACCGATTGGAGATTGTTAGAGCCAAGTTTCAGAGCACGTGGCCACAACAGTGAGAAGACTGAGTCGGCTGAACACAGAATTCTGTGAACTTTGCAAGTCTAGTTTGCAAAATGAGTCAGGAGACTGGGAGAGGATTGTATTCTTAACAACAACAAAAATGAATGATGAGAGCCTCTTTAAAATCCAGGAGGAAGATAAAACAAAACAAAACAAACAAACAGAAAAACTTATTGTTCCCTTACTAGAGAGCTGCAGCCACCAAATATGTAAAGAATCCTGGATAAAATGCTTAGCCAGAACTTGAAAGCCTTAGGCAAATGGCTGGAGGTAGGCAAGAGGGAGTAAAAGGAATTAGATTCACACAAAGAGAAATCTGTATGCAGGTCTGGAAGCAACCTTTATAGCTGGACATGGAACAACAGAATGCTTCCAAATTGCGAAAGGGCACGTCAAGGCTGTATATTGTCACCCTGCTTATTTAACTTCTATGCAGAGTACATCATGAGAAATGCTGGGCTGAATTAAGGACAAGTTGGAATCAAGATTGCCAGGAGAAATACCAATAACCTCAGATATGCAGATGACACCACCCTTACTGCAGAAAGTGAAAAAAAAAAAAGAAAGAAAGAAAGAAAGAAAACTAAAGAGCCTCTTGATGAAGTGAAAGAGGAGAGTGAAAAAATTACCTTCAAACTCAACATTCAGAAAACAAAGATTTTGGCATCTGGTCCCATTATTTCATGGCAAATAGATGGAGAAACAGTGGAAACAGTAACAGACTTTATTTTGGGGGCTCCAAAATCACTGCAGATGGTGATTGCAGCCATGAAATTAAAAGACACTTGCTCCTTGGAAGAAAAGTTATGACCAACCTAGAAATCATATTAAAAAACAGAGACATTACTTTTCCAACAAAGGTCCATCCAGTCAAAGCTGTGGTTTTTCCAGCAGTTATGTATGGATGTGAGAGTTGGACTATAGAGAAAGCTGAGCACCAAAGAATTGATGCTTTTGAACTGTGGTGTTGGAGAAGACTCTTGAGAGTCCCTTGGACTGCAAGGAGATCCAACCAGTCCATCCTAAAGGAAATCAGTCCTGAATATTCATTGCAAGAACTGTTGTTGAGGCTGCAACTCTGATACTTTGGCTGGCTCATGCGAAGACTGACTAATTTGAAAAGACCATGATGCTGGGAAAGATTGAAGGTGGGAGGAGAAGGGGACAACAAAGGATGAAATGGTTGGATGTCATCACCAACTCCATGGACATGAGTTTGAGTAACTCTGGGAGCTGATGATGGACAGGGAGGCCTGCCGTTCTGCATTCCATGGGGTCACAAAGAATTGGACATGATTGAGCAACTGAACTGGACTGAATTGATATCAATAATCAAACAAAATATGAATAGCAGAGATTCATCAATTTAAAGACAGGTAGTGATAGGTTGCCTAAAAAGGTAAGAATTTATTCTAATCATGCAGACACTAACCAGAAGAAAGTTTAAGAAAGTATTAATATTGGATAGAATAGACTTCAGAATCAGGATCTAATTCGGGATAAAGAAAGGCATTATAAAATGATAAAGCAGTCAATATATATAGTACATATATGCAGACTATGGGGTTGGGTGTTATGCCCTAAGTCCGGGTCCCCAAAACTGAGAGAAATAAGACATCCACAGCAATGCAAAAGCATGAAGGGGTTTATTGCTAGCTCGAGCTAGGGCTCCCCTGGCACCGACGCAGCGGTTATAGGGAGGGAGCCCCAAGTCTTGGGCTGCACTGCTTTTATAGGGAATTTAATCAGGTAAAAGGATACAAGAGGGGGTGTTCAAGCAGGAGGACAACTGATTGGCCACTTTAGGGGATGTTTAAGTTGACCGATAACTGTTTGATTACTTCCATCCATAGGATTTGTGTGTAGACTCTTGATTGGTTTTTACTTCCAAGGTAAATCACAAGCTCCTGAACATTAAGTCAGAAAGTTTAGCCTAGTGACTGATTGGCTTGTGTACAGTGTGGCTAGGTTAGATAATCTGAGGATTGATTGGCTATGGGTAGTGGGCTTAGATTGGGTAACATCCAAAGTTCTTTTGCCCAGGACCTTGCAGGATGGAATTCTTTAACACGATGGAGTAGTTCAGGCCCTTCATGCTAGGGTAAGTGGGACCCTGCTAGGGGTAGTCTCCTGGAATCATGACCCAGGTATACAAGAATTCAAAACCTAGGCCTAGTGCAACCTGTCGAGCCTGCCATGGCTCTGGTTTGGTTCCATTCCCCCTTGTCTCTTGATCATATAGAGGAATCTTCCTCTTTGTTTTGGGGCAAGGCCTGGTATTGTTGCCTGAGTATGAGTAATTGGACTGTATTAATACATTCCTTTACAAAAGTTACAAGCTTGTTTAGGATACATGGGCCAAAAGTGGGTATTAATAATAGCACCACAAGAGGCCCTATCAGGGTGGAAATCAGTGTTGTTAGCCACGGAGATTGTTGGAACCAGGACTCAAACCATCCCTGTTGGGCCTCTCATTCTCTGACTCAGCCCTTTTCTTATCTTGGCCAGGGACTCCCTGACTACCCCTGAGTGAGTCACATAAAAACAACATTCTTCCCCTTCTTCCCTAATGCAGCACATAGGCCCCCTGAGAGACTTCATACTCAAGATACTTTTTGGAATTGGGGCGGAGGTCTCTTTCTTCTGTAACTTCTTCCTGCTGTGCATGGACATAGGCCTGCCTAGCAGAGCAGAAGTCTCTCTCTACCTGATCTATGTCGGGGTTTTTACATCTGAAACCAGCTTCTACCCTTGTAGTAACAGCAATTTAGTTGGTCCCTCTCAGAGATGAAATAGACAAGGGCCAAACAAGAGACCCAATAGAATGGTCATCTTTGGTCCCCGGAAACAGAAGGCAACACTTGGGGTGAGGGTTGCAGGGTTTGTGACCCTTTCTGATTGGTTGGTGGTGAGGCAACAGAGCTGTGCTCCAAGAATCTTGTGTTCAGTCTGAAGTTACCATCTTCCACCTGGGTGGGGGCTCAAAGACATTGTTATGCTTTTTTTTTTTTTTTTTTGAGTAGGAACCAGAACTCTCTCTGGAGGCTGTACCAACTTTTGATTGCTTCTGTTTTTGTATCCCTTCCCTTCCCTGATTAGTAATTGTTTGAATCCACGCTTTGGAATTCAGGGAAGGCCAAGGAGGCTAAACACAGTCTATATTCTACAGATAAAAAATGGAGAACACAGAACAGATCTATACTCCAGAGCCCCACAGAGTCTCGCTCAGTTTTAATTTTAGGGAACAAGGCAACTATGACTGTGATAACTTCCCTGTCAAAATGGGGCATAGGACTGTCAGCTTGGAGCAATACAAGCTCTAATCTGAAAGTACACTCATAGGATCACCTAGTTATTTCCCAGAATATCTGAACCATAGCTACTCTATTTTGACTTTTAATTATAAACTTTTCCTTAAGAGCCAAAGCAGATTTCACTGTTAATGATGTTAGTGTTTCTCTAGGTACGAGAAGATGCAAGAATTGGGATTCATAAAATTTTCTCCTGAAAAGATCTAACTATCTGAAGGCCTGTTCTGCCAGTTTTTCTCAGAGCACAGAGTGCCTCATTCCCGATTTTCACCCTGAACTCCTTTCAGGGGCATTGAAAGTCAGCAGTTGCAGCGGCCATGATTTAATCTTTGCAGATGTAGATGGCGAGTGTCAGTCTTCAGTTGGCAGAGCCCCTTTTGCTCATAAACTTGACCATGATTTTGAAGGGGGCATTTCATGACCATTTTATCCTATGGTCCTGAGAATGTCTATTCTCAGGTTTGCGGAAGATTCTGTTGACAGGCCACCCAATGTGCTGTTACTGGACTAGGCCATAAAACAGTATCCAAAATTCTCTGGACCATCTGTCTTACTAGCTTTTTGGTCCAGGAAAATATTCCCTCTTGTTGCTTCTTCCCATGTCCAGAGTTACATTATTACCATCATCACTCTCATATGGGACTATATATTATTCTATTAGAGGCCTCACACACATATTTGACAGTGTAAGAAACAGCAATTTTGTAAAACAGGTGAAATACAAATAACATAGCCAGCAGTATTAGTAAAGTCACAAGTAAGACTTATGTTAAGAACTTCCATTAGATGTAGCCTAGTATATCTTCAGGTCATCTGACTTAGTCTGCCCTGTAGAATCTTTATCTTCCAGGGAAATTATATATTGGCACCATCTATAAGGCACATAGCCCAGTTTTCTATATTACTAGACTGATTATCTTTAGTATGATTTAATTTTTTTTTTCCTAACACTGAGGAGACTTTAAACCTAAATTACTGTAGCCTGACGTTATCTATATAAATTCATCCCATAATTGTGGGAGATTTTCCCCTCCTTTGCAGAAACTTTTCTTGTTCTGATTGAGCTTGGGTAATAGAAAAAAGCTCAAATTTATAGCCAGAGTCAGAGCAAGCATTATTAATTAGCCCAGTGAGAGGATCCCATCTAGTAATATCATAGTGACCTGAATATGACTATAATTTTTAAGTAAATTTTTTTCGGGGCCAACCAGTTAGAGTCTGGTAGTAGAGAAATTTACCAAGGTAACCCAGAACTAGACACAGGTAATTGGCCACAAACCCAACAATTGGATTGATTTTTAAAACTAGCGTAGGATCAGGCCTATGATAGAAAAGCATTTGACTTATATGCAAAGGTCTAAGAAGTCAAGAAAACATAAATGATCATAAGAATCAGGTCCAGCATCTTGGGGAAGCTGTCTACCTCTGATGTCGTTGTCTTCTCATCCTGGTGCAGTGTAGTTTCTCCTGATAAAAAGTCCTTCCATCCATATTGGAGACAGTCTCTTTTTTTCAGTCCTGGTTGCAGGTCATGAGGCATCTGATCTTCATCCAAAGATAGATTACTGAGATAAGCTTCAGAAACAAACTTAGGCTGTTTTTCAAGAATTCAATTACAATTTACATCAATATCACATAACAACGAAGAACTATCTAAGAGATGAGTCTTACTGGATGCAGACCTCCATTAACAAACTGGGATTTAACGTTTTGGAATATCATTTTTACCTTATAGTTAACCTTATTTTTATTAAATATAACCAAATTAAGGCTAGTTTATTTGCAAAATAGGTCTGTTCTCACTGATTTTGGTCTGATGATTTTTATAACCATAATTGATTATAGGCTTTTATTTTGCTGAAACATTTATAGAGTCTGAGACTGAACTTTTAAAATAAAACAGGGCTGGGAAACTCACACCAAAGGCTTATCACAGATTTTGTCTAACAAATCTAGGTGAATTCTTCCCTTTTAAGGTCTCAAAAATTTATTGAGATTTTTGTACCCATACAATAGAAAATATAATTGTTTTGTTTATAATGTTTAATTTTACCAAAGTATTGTCATAATTAGTTTGAGAGAAAGATTTTCCCTACTCCCTGAAAACATAAGATTTAAACCCATAATTTTTCAGGTAGAAACCATAAAAGTTTTAAGCATATTTGCTGGTTCATTTAGTCCTTTTGTTAACTTTTGTGAAGTCATCAGGTTTTCCATTAAAATACCAGGACATATAAGAATGTTAAAAACTCCATATAATTTTTAGGATATCTGTATTAGTAATTTTACCATACATTATAACATGAGCAGATTTATTACTCATCTGATAATCTTTCCCATGTAATTTAACCAACCAAATAAACACAGTTTAATATCTCTCTGGGATGCTCCAGGGGATCTCAACCCAGGAATCGAACCCAGGTCTCCCATATTTCAGGCAGACGCTTTAACCTTGGCTCCACCAGGGAAGCCCTTAAATACAAGAATACAGTCTCTCAGAAAACCTCCTATAGAGACACAGAACTTCAGATCCAAGTACTAACATCAAAGATTTCAAGGCAGGAAAGGAAGCCAGGTTAAAAGAAGAAGGGGGAGGAGGCAGGAGAGGGGGCAAAAGGGGTGGCCTTACAGACATCTCCCTGCCACCTACAGAAACCCAGGCATTACGGACTATTTCCTGGGCCTCCAGAGAAGGGAGGACTGGAACTCGGCCCTACCAGAAATCAGAACCA
This sequence comes from Nanger dama, assembly GCA_917880005.1. Taxonomy (NCBI): domain Eukaryota; kingdom Metazoa; phylum Chordata; class Mammalia; order Artiodactyla; family Bovidae; genus Nanger; species Nanger dama. The sequence goes on along the minus strand of CAKJTW010000004.1, from coordinate 59,500,097 downwards.
GAATTTGAGTTCTCTGCCAAGAGGAGGTGATCAGTCTCCAATCCTCAGCTCAGGCTGAGGGCCCTTCGACCAGATTCCTATGTCCAGGACCAGGGGACTAGAAAAACAGGGAAGGATAGGAAGGGTTAAGGAGAGGAAAGAGAGAGGGAAGGGAAGAGAGATCAATAAAGTCTCTTGTTCCTTACCGGTCGGGGCACTCTGGCCAGCTGTCCACGTCAGGAGGAGACCAGGGACAAAAGGGTCCCAGTTGCGGCTGCTGGGTCTGGTCCATTGGCAGGCAAGCAGGCCCCTGAGTACCCCAAGTGGTCAGGATGTCAGTCTCGACTTTTTCACCAATAATGATAGATCTTGTGCCCTAGATTTGAAATCAGAAAAATGGTCAGTCATGAGGGATAGAGGAGTATAAGTTGCTTGCCCCATGATTACAGAGAAGTACACAGGAGACAAAATGAACACACAAAGAGCAGAGAATGCCGGCATTCACACAGACATGACAAAGAGATAACAAATACACATCGGCCGAGAACACAGCACTACGTCTTTCTGGGCCTCCCTGAAACTTCCTTTCCCTCGAGATTATTTTACCAACAAGGCATCCAGAGCCAGCTGCCTTCCCAGCACGATGCCGGGCCACGGCCTTAAGCTGGACTTGTTACCTGAAGCCAGCTGCCTTTCCAGCCAGATGCCAGAACTCGGTCTCATGCTGGGCTCATCCAAGCCTGTGACCGGTGTTCAGGTACCTCTTCCTCCTAGTGAGGAAACCCCTTCTACCGGGAGAGTGTTATTCCTCCCAGTTAAAGGGATCCCGGACAAGCCCCCAAATGTTATGCCCAAAGTCCGAGTCCCCAAAACTGAGAGAAATAAGATGTCCACAGCAATGCAAAAGCATAAAGGGGTTTATTGCTAGCTCGAGCTAGGGCTCCCCTGGCACTGACACAGCGGCTATAGGGAGGGAGCCCCGAGTCTTGGGCTGCACTGCTTTTATAGGGTATTTAATCAGGTAAAAGGATACAAGAGGGGGTGTTCAAGCAGGAGGACAACTGATTGGCCACTTTATGGGGCGTTTAAGTTGACCGATAACTGGTTATTACTTCCATCCATAGGATTTGTGTGTAGACTCTTGATTGGTTTTTACTTCCAAGGTAAATCACAGGCTCCTAAATGTTAAGTCAGAAGGTTTAGCCTAGTGACCGATTGGCTTGTGTACAGTGTGGCTAGGTTAGATAATCTGAGGATTGATTGGCTATGGGTAGTGGGCTTAGGTTGGGTAACATCCAAAGTTCTTTTGCCCAGGACCTTGCAGGATGGAATTCTTTAACAAGATGGAGTAGCTCAGGCCCTTCATGCTAGGGTAAGTGGGACCCTGCTAGGGGGTAGTCTCTTGGAATCATGACCCAGGTATACAAGAATTCAAAACCTAGGCCTAGTGCAACCTGCCGAGCCTGCCATGGCTCCGGTTTGGTTCCCCAACATTGGGGAGTGACAGCTATAAAATAGAAAATTTATTTTTATGATAATGAATATGTTAAAAAATCAATTGAAGTGATATTGTACAACTGTATTAAAAGACATTCATTTGCACAATGAATGGGTAGTGATATCGTATGTGTATTTTACCTTAATTGAGCCATCAAGTTTCTAAGAAAAATAGTTCTCAATTTTTAGCTTACATCTACTAAAAATTAATTCAAAATGGTTCATGGTCTAAAGGTAAGACTTAAAACTATAAAATTTTTCTAGAGTAAAACATAGGAGAAAAAGCTCCAATCTTGGATTAAGCAAACAGTTGGTGTACATTACACCAAAACTATGATCTGTAAAGAAAAATGATAAATTAAAATTTATTTCAATTTAAAATCTTTGTTTAGGGTACATTCTTTCATTGCTAGTGAAAATATAAAATGATACAGCTATATCTGAAAACATTTCTTCTTATTTTTTTGTAAAGTTAAACATTTCTGTTATACAACTTTGAAATCTCTCTTCTAGATTTCTACTCTAGAGAAATGAAATATTTTGTTCATATAAAACCTATACATGAATGTCTATGGAAGCTTTATTAATAATACCAAACTCTGAAAGCCTCTAGATGTCTTTCAACCCATCAATATATAAACAATCTGTGATACAGCCATACATTAAAAATGCTACTTAAGAATTCTTGATTTATGCAGTAACTTGGTTGGCTATTAAATGCTTTTCTGGAATTGCAAGGAGATAAACTCCAAAGATACATATTGTATAATTCTATACAATAAATCAAAACTAGAGGGGAGCAAGCAAGTCTGTGGTTGGGAGAGCAGGGATTATCTGCAGGGAAGAGCTTGAGAAAAAGTGAGGTGACAGATATATTTAATATGGAAAAATCTTAGTGGAGGAGCAGAATTTTCTTCATTTGTCCAAATCTTGTAAAACTGTATAAAATAAAATTGGACATTTATGCACTTTGTTTTAGTCAACCAAGATGTGAAGGTAATGGACTCTTCAAAAAGTCAAAATTATGACAGGAAAGTAGAGATTGATAAGTATCATAGATTGGAGAAGTTAAAGAGACTCGATGTCTAAATTCAATGTGGGATCCTGGATTCTGGAGCAGAAAAAGGACAATAATGGAAAACTGGTGAAATCCAAATAAAATTTATTATGTAGTTAATAATACTGTAGCAAGTTTAATTTCATATCTTAGGTTAATTTCCTGTGATTGTGTATGATGTTAACATAAATGGAAACTGAATAATAGCTACATAAGATTTGTAAATCTGTCTAAAAAAAGTGGAAATTATTAAAAAGTATTACACCAGAGTTAAAGTATCATGTCTTCCTCAAATATATTTCTCCTATATTCACATTTTTAACCATATTGTATGCTGTGGTAAGCTAATGAAGCCCCTTTATGTGTGTGTGCGCATGCACACACACACACACACACACACACATAACAGGTGGCCATTTTCAAGCCATAGAACTGGTAAATTTGTTTCTTTATACATGAAAGATGATTTTGCAAATATAGGATCTTAAGATTGGGATATTATGCTGTATTATTCACATAAATTCACATTTGTAATCATAAGATTTCTTAAAAATTAGGAGCAAGAGAGTAAAAAACAAGAAAAGATGAGAGAAGACCATGCAGTTATGGGAGCAAAAATTTGATGTTACAATGTTGAATTTGAAGATGGAGGAAGGGACCACCAGCCAAGAAATACAAGAAATGCAGCTGAAAAAGGAAAAAAAAAAAAGATTCTCCCTTAAAGCTCTTACAGGAAGCATCTCCCTGCAGGCACCTTGATTTAGTCCCAGTGAAACTGATTTTGAATTTCTGACTTCCAGAATTCTAAGAAAATAAATTTATGTTATTCTAAACCACTGCTGAGTGGGTGGCAATTTGTTATTGCAGTAATAGGTAAATAATACATACTTTTTAGTCACTGTGTATCTGTTTAGCAATGAAGTTAGATAAAAACTGTAATTTAAATATATTTGAAACAATAGCAGAAAAATTGTGCTTTTTAAAATTAATTTTTTTTTTTACTTTGCAATATTGTACTGGTTTTGCCATACATGGACATGAATCTGCCATAGGCATACATGTGTTCCCCATCCTGAACCCCCCTCCCACATCCACCCCTCTGGGTCATCCCGGTGCACCAGCCCCAGTCACCCTATATCATGCATCTAACCTGGACTGGCAATTCGTTTCACATGTGATAATTTACATGTTTTAATGCCATTCTCCCATATCATCCTGCCCTCGCCCTCTCTCACAGAGTCCAAAAGACTTCTATGCATCTATGTCTCTTTTGCTGTTTGATTCCAATTATAATGTCACATGAACACAGTGAGATTTTTATTTTTGGAATGAAATATTTTATTAATTTTTATTTTATTTTGCAATATGTGTTGATTTATTGATACAATGTTGTATTAGTTTCAGATGTACAGCAAAGCGATTCAGTTATACCTAAACATATATACATTTTTTCTCAGATATGAATAGAATTCCCTGTGTTATACAGTAGTGTGTATATGTTCATCCCAATCTCCTAATTTATTCCTCCTCCCTACATTTCTTCTTCAGTAAATATACATTTTTCTAAGTATGTGAGTCTCTTTCTGTTTTGTACACAAGTTCATTTGTATGATTTTTTACAGTCCATATGTGAGTGGTATCATGTGATATTTCTCTCACTTCCTCTGTTTCTTTGCATTGATCACTTAGGAAAGCTTTCTTATCTCTCCTTGCTATTCTTTGGAACTCCGCATTAGGATGGATATATCTTTCATTTTCTCCTTTGCCTTCTGCTTCTCTTCTTTTGTCAGGTATTTATAACACCTCCTCAGACAACTATGTTGCCTTTTTGCATTTCTTTTTCTAGAGAATGGTTTTGATCACTGTCTGCTGTACAATATTATGAACCCCCATCAATAGTTCTTCAGACACTCTATCAGATCTAATCCCTGAATCTATTTGTCACTTCCACTATATAATTGTTAAGGATTTGATTTAAGTCACACCTGAATGGTCAAATGGTTTACCCTACTTTCCTTAATTTAAGTCCGAATTTTGCAATATGGAGTTCATGATCTGAGCCAGTCAGCTCCCAGTCTTGTTTTTGCTGACTGTATAGAGCTTTTCCATCTTTGATTGCAAAGAATATAATCAACTTGATTTTGGTATTTACCATATGGTGATGTCCATGTGTAGAGTCTTCTCGTGTTGTTGGAAGAAGGTGATTTCTATGATCAATGTGTTCTCATGGCAAAACTCTGTTAGCCTTCAAAACTCTGGAGCCTTGCTTCATTTTGTATACCAAAGCCAAATTCGACTGTTACTCTAAGTATCTCTTGACTTTCTACTTTTGCATTCTAGTCCCCAATGATGAAAAGGACATCTTTTTTGGTGTTAATTCTAGAAAATCTTTAAGTTCCTCATAGAACCGTTCAACTTCTCAGGATTAGTGGTTAGGGCATATACTTGAATTATTGTGATATTGAATGGTTTGACTTGAAAACAGAGATCATTCTGTTGTTTTTGATATTGCACTAAAAACTAACATCATGGCTTCTGGTCCCATCAGTTCAGTTCAGTTCAGTTGCTCAGATGTGTCTGACTCTTTGCAACCCCATGAACTGCAGCACACCAGGCCTCCCTGTCCATCACCAACTCCCAGAGTTCACTCAGATTCACATTCATCAAGTCAGTGATACCATCCAGCCATCTCATCCTCCGTCGTCCCCTTCTCCTCCTGCCCCCAGTTCCTCCCAGCATCAGAGTCTTTTCCAATGAGTCAACTCTTCCCATGAGGTGGCCAAAGTACTAGAGTTTCAGCTTTCGCATCATTCCTTCCAAAGAAGTCACAGGGCTGATCTCCTTCAGAATGGACTGGTTGAATCTCCTTGCAGTCCAAGGGACTCTCAAGAGTCTCCTCCAACACCACAGTTCAAAAGCATTAATTCTTCGGCGCTCAGCCTTCTTCACAGTCCAACTCTCACATCCATACGTGACTACTGGAAAAACCGTAGCCTTGACTAGACGAAACTTTGTTGGCAAAGTAAAGTCTCTGCTTTTCAATATGCTATCTAGGTTGGTCATAACTTTTCTTCCAAGGAGTAAGTGTCTTTTAATTCCATGGCTGCAATCACCATCTGCAGTGATTTGGAGCCCCCAAAAAAATAAAGTCTGACACTGTTTCCACTGTTTCCCCATCTATTTCCTATGAAGTGATGGGACTAGATGCCATGATCTTCTTTTTCTGAATGTTGAGCTTTAAGCCAACATTTTCACTCTCCTCTTTCACTTTCATCAAGAGGCTTTTTAGTTCCTCTTCACTTTCTGCCATAAGGGTGGTGTCATCTGCATATCTGAAGTTATTGGTATTTCTCCTGTCAGTCTTGATTCCAACTTGTGCTTCTTCCAGTCCAGAGTTTCTCATGATATACTCTGCATATAAATTAAATAAGCAGGGTGACAATATACAGCCTTGATGTACTCCTTTTCCTATTTGGAACCAGTCTGTTGTTCCATGTCCAGTTCTAACTGTTGCTTCCTGACCTGCATATAGGTTTCTCAAGAGACAGTTCAGGTGCTTTTTGATAATCCAGTGTATTTTGACAATTTGATCTCTGGTTACTCTGCCTTTTCTAAAACCAACTTGAACATCTGGAAGTTCATGGTTTACATATGGCTGAAACCTAGCTTTTAGACTTTTGAGCATTACTTTACACTTCATGGCAAATAGATGGGGAAAATGGAAAAATTGACTGATTTTATTTTCTTGGGCTCCAAAATCACTGCAGATGGTGACATGAACTTAAGATACTTGCTCCTTGGAAGAAAAACTATGGCAAACCTAGTCATGATATTAAAAAACAGAGACATTACTGTCTAGTCAAAGCTACGGCTTTCCAGTAGTCATGTATGGATGTGATAGTTGGACCATAAAGAAAGCTAAATGCCAAAGAATTGATGCTTTTGAACTGTGGTGTTGAAGAAGACTTTTGAGAGTCCCTTAGACTGCAAGGAGATCAAATAGTCAATTCTAAATCAGTCTTAAATATTCATTGGAAAGACTGATGCTGAAGCTGAAACTCCAATACTTTGGCCATCTGATGCGAAGAACTGACTCATTGGAAAAGACCTTGATGCTGGGAAAGGTTGAAAAAGGAGTAAAATGGGCTGACAGAAGATGAGATGGTTGGATGGCATCATTGACTTGATGGACATGAGTTTTAGCTAGTTCCAGGAGTTGGTGATGGACAGAGAAGCCCGGTGTGCTGCAGTTCAAGGGGTTGCAGAGTTGGACATGACTGAGCAACTGAACTGACTGACTGTCTCACTTCACTTAATATGATAATCTAATGGTTTATCAATGTTGCTGCAAATGGCATTATTTCATTCTTTTTTATGACTGAATAATATTCAGTTATACATATATATGCCACATCTTTTTTAAATGTTTCCAATAATGGAAACCTTTAAATGAAGAGTTGTTAGAACATCTTCTAGTAGTCTTAGCTTTTAGGTTAAGTTTGGTGTTCATAAACAGTATCTGATGACTACTATATCCTAGGCACAAGCATGATGATGTTATATTCTATAATAGAACATCATGGGTTTTCCCCCTTGTTTTATAGATAAGACTATTGACAGTTAGTTATCTGTTAAATATTTATGGCCAGATTAATAAAACTTTTAGATATAACTGCTTTTATGTTCTTGCCTGATTTCATGAATGCATTCCATGAGTGACTGAATACAAGGTGGAATTATAGAAAAATAGAACTCAGTGTCCTTTTTCCAACAATCTTGGCTTCTGTCCATTTAGTCATATCTGGAATTTCACTATTACTGCTTCCTTGTGAAGGTTTAAAAAGTCACATAAATACTTGAAATCTCTCTAAGCTCACTTATTCAAGAGAATTAGAAGACTACAGAGAATAAGGCCTTAAAGAATCCAACAGAGAATTTGTTTTTATTTTTATTTTTTTGTGGAAGCTTTTTAAAATTGGGTTTCCCAGGTAGCTCAGTAGTAAAGAATCTGCCTGCCAGTGCAGGAGCCATAGGAGACTCCTGAGTGGGGAAGATCCCTTGGAGGAAGAAATGGCAACCGATTCCAGTATTCTTGCCAGGATAGTCCCATGGACAAAGAAATCTGGCAAAATACAATCCATGGGGCTGCAATGAGTCGGATAGGACTGAGAGAATTAGGATGCACTCACCTATAGGAATATCATATGGGGGCAGTTCATGTCTCCCAGGTAGGAGAAGAAAGGTGACCCTGATAATAGGTGGAAGACCTCTAGCCATTTTTCTTAGACTTAATAAGATTCATGTGTTCAGACAAGGGTTTGAAGTTATCAGATAGAGCAAATTTCAGTGTTTGTCATTTTGTTCAGGGCAATTTCTTCTCCAAACCATATGTTTGCCTGAGAGCTTTTCTTATCACCCCCATTGGATTGTACAAGAGTAGGAAATTCTATCTGGAAAATAACTTCTTTCATTTTAAGGTACTAAAATATGAGAAGATTATAATTTTATTTTTCAGGCAAACAAAAGAGATACAGATAATTAACAGAAGAGTGAATAAAGATATGCTACATATACACAATGGAATATTATTTAGTTGTAAAAAGAAACAAAACAATTACTGGTAGAGACATGGATTGACCTAGAGTCTTACATAGAGTGAATCAAAAGAGAAAAACAAATATATGAACATATATGTGTGGAATCTAGAAAAAATGGTACAGATGATCTTATTTGTGAAGTAAAAATAGAGACATACCCATGTAGAGAACAAATATATGGATGTAAAGAGGAAAGTGGGAGGAGGCAGAGTGGGAGCAATTGGGAGATTAAGATTGCCACATATACTCTATTGAAACTATATATAGCCTATATAACTAATGACAACATATGATATAGCATGGGAGACTGTACTTAATGCACTGTGGTGACCTGAATAGGAAGAAAGTCTGAAAGGGAAGGGATATATGTATATGTATGACTGATTCATTTTTCTGTACAATAGAAACTAGCATAACAATGTAAAGCAAATATATGCCAATAAAAATTAATTTAAAAAGAGATGAGATGCAGATGCCATATTCTTGCTTAGAGCAACTCATTTACTACATAGGAAACAAGTAAATTTATCTTAAAAATGTATAATTTTTAAGACAGGGATATCTGAGTGTTACCAAACTCAGATTCAACTGCTCCCCACTCAAAGTCAGTAATTTGAGAGATAAGAATCAGTAGAAAGGTGCTTTAATCAGAAAAAAGCTAGCAATCTGGGGAGAAGATGGACTCATGTTCTGAGATCAACTCTGAAGACTCTGCTTAGCCATGACCATTATTAAACAAGAAAGGGACAGAAGAATCTCAGTGAACTGTTAAGGCAGGAGGTTCAATTTTGCATCGTTCTCCACTGTGTGCAGACAGACAGACTCTTCATATGCTATCTTGCCCATGTGATCTGCTTGCAGAATTTCTTAGGGGTCTGAGGGAGGTAGAGAGCAGAGAGCTAGTCATTTTTTAGCTGCTTAATGCTTTATTCTCACTTCTTTTATTCAGTAAAAAGAATCTACAGTTTAGGCAAAGTATAGTGTGCATTCAGGAGAGCATAAGTCAAGAGTTGGTTTTAGTTGCTTACTGATCTCATTCCTATGACTAGGTTTCTAAAGTTAGAGGTCAGTATAAATGGTTAAACAGAAAAGAGGTAAAAGAGCTGCTTTCATTAGTGCATCCTCTTGGCTGTGGGTAATTTAAATCCAGAAATTTTTATTAATTTATTTCAAAACAATTGGATTAATTTGAAACCTCATAATTTCAAATCCATGCTTATAGTAAAGTGAACTGGGTTAGGAACCATTCAAATTGTTAAATGTATTTGAATACGTGCTATACAGTGTAATGTGTGCGTGTTTTGGTCCTATATCCTGGATCCTCTGTTAAGCGTTGATATTTTGATTGACATATTTATTTAATATATCTTTGTTTTTTTCCTCTGTTCACAGAGTTGTTGTGGAGGATTCAGTTAAATGAGGCAAAAGTTATAATAAAAATAGTGAAATTAATGAGTAGTATATAAGAGATAAGAATATTTTCCCTATGGCCATTATTTATGTATCATCTATTCCTGTTATGAAATTAGCATTAAAAAATATGATGGAAAAATTCCCAGTGATGGTAAAAACTAATCCAGAATATTTTGAGTCAATTAGTGAGTTATTATTTTTTTTGCTGAGTTATACCTAGAATATCAGACATTCCTCAATATGAGTCTAATCTAACCCACTTTGAGTAGTTAGATCATTCAGCTAGAGCCAAATTTGAAATTATAAAAATTTACTTTCACGGATTCCATTTTCTGACTTAAAAGTTATACAGTAACTTGCACTAAACTAAAAAGGAACCACTAACTAAGAGCTCACAGAGATATCCCTTCATTCCATAGGCATGACTGTTGTATATAGTAGAAAACTGCTCATATATAAACAAGAGTTTTAATTGAAAAAGAAAGAACTAAGCTAAATTATTTATATTGTACTTTATAGTCTTTTAAGATAATGACTTTCTTTGTCAACATTTATTTTTTAAAGCATTTTGGAAGTAAAAACTCTATATTCCAATTTCTCTCTAGCTTAGTAGAATATGAATTTTAAAAGTCTTGTTTTACATGTAACATCCTTTCCCATGCAGTCATAAAAGACATTTACAACAGCTGTGGTTCAGTGACATAAACAACATTTTTACAATAAATATTAGTATATCAAGAAAATTCATATGCTCATGAAAATCTGTAAACCTTAGATTTTCATTCTGGGTATACATGCTTCCATTCTACAGATGAGGAAGCTGCAGGTTTTTGTTTGTTTTTTTCTAAAATGATCCAGTTCCTAGTCGGTAGAACTTTTTATTGAATACAGTCCAGTGCCTTTATAACTACATTTTGTATTTTCAGTTAAACCACTAAAATGGTGTCACTGACTCATCTCTATGGTTTTAGTTTTCAAGTCTCTGGGAAAGATTGAAGGCAAAAGGAGAAAGAGGGTGGCAGAGGATGAGATTGTTAGATCGCATCACCAACTCTGTGAACATGAGTTTGAGCAAACTCCAGGGGATAGCAAAGGACAGGGAAGCCTGACATGCTGCAGCCCATGGGGTCACAAAGAGTCAGACATGACTTAGTGACTGAACAACAACAAACAGTGATGAACTGGAATTCAGTTCCTCTACCTCAACACCTGCTGCCTATCCCTCATCTTTATGTGGATAATTCAGGTGACTGTTTCATACAAAGCATCTTCAGTGTGGTGGACAGAAATGAGAAACAAAAAGACAGCTAACTTAAACTTATATTTAGTACAGAGATACTTCCAAATATATCACAAACAGAAAAAATATTAAAATTCTAGCCAGCAATTTCTCATCAATAAAGAGAAAGTCAGAAGATCTGATTTATTGGGAAATCTTTCCTTACCAGGACAGAAATGTGTTTGTGTCTGAGGTTTTATTTACCACTGAATTATCTATCAGATATGTTATTCTGGATCACCAGAACTGAAGGCTTTTTAAAAAATAAATGATTAAAAACACAGTATCAGTGTTAATGGCACAATAAAATTGACAAGTTAAAAATAAAATGTCATAAATATAAAAAAGAGAAAGTTCTCATAGCAATATTAACCCAACATATAGCAAGCAATGTCTAAATTATAGCAGATTTATAGATCTAAGTAGTAAGCTAAATAAAAACTTCCTCTGGAAAAAAAAGGAGAATTATAAGAAATTTTGATCCAGTTTTCATGCCCTTAATGAGCATGTCTTGATGAAGTGCACATGTTATTGAGGTTTTATTATTGGTGCTTTAGTTGTATTTATGAAAAAAAAGAATCTGCTTTGAATTTGCTAAGTTGCTTCAGTAGTGTCCTACTCTTTGAGACCCCATGGACTGTAGCTCACAAGGGTCCCCTGTCTGTGGGATTCTCCAGGCAAGAATACTGGAATGGGTTGCTATGCACTCCTCCAGGGGATCTTCCTGGCCCAGGGATCAAACCTCTGTGTCTAACATCTCCAGCACTGGCAAGTGAGTTCTTTACCACTAGCACCACCTGGGAAGCTTTAACTTATGTTGTTCATTTGCTCAGTCATGTCTGTCTCTTTGACATCCTATGGACTGCAGCTTTCCAGGTTTTCCATTAGTCAGTTCAGTCACCCAGTCATGTGTGACTCTGTGACCCCATGGACTGAAGCACATCAAACTTCCCTGTCCAACCCCAACTCCTGGAGCTTGCTCAAACTCATGTCCATCCAGTTGGTGATGCCATTCAACCATCTCATCTTCTGTCATCCCCTTCTCTTCCTGCTTTCAGTCTTTTCCAGCATCAGGGTGTTTTCCAATGAGTCAGTTCTTTGCGTCAAGTGGCCAAAGAATTGGAGCTTTGTACTGGAAAAGTATTGGCAAAGCAAAGTATTGGAGGTTTCTCAGGAGTTTGCTCAAACTTATGTCCATTGATTCAAGGATGCCATCCAACATTTAGTCCTCTGCTTTAATTTTAGGGATGCACAAATCCAGGTTTTTCCCCTAAGTCTGCTTTGATTGTGCTGTTTTGCCTCTTTGTCCCTCTACATTCTTTTTTTTTTTAATATATGAATATATTTATTTATTTATTATTATTTTTGATATAATTTTATTTTATTTTTTAAAATTTTTATTTATTTATTTATTTTTTAAATTACAGTACTGTATTTGTTTTGCCATACATTGACATGAATCAGCCACAGGTGAACACAATCTCCCAATGCCGAAGCCCCCCCCACCTCCCACCCCACATCATCTACCTGAATCATCCTGTGCACCAGCCCCATGCATCCTGCATCCTGCATTGAACATAGACTGGTGCTTCGTTTCTTACAAGAAAGTATACATGGATTGGAAAAAAGATGGCGGAGGAATAGGATGGGGAGAACACTTTCTCTCTCTCTACCTAATCAAAAGAACATTTCAACGCTGAGTAAATGCCTCTACATTCTTATCTCTAAAGAAGTGGGAAAGATATTTCTGTGCTATAGAGTAAAAAAAAAAAAAGACTTAGAACAGTAGTTAATACAGTGTGAATTCTGGGTTAAAGTTAATCCCATTCCAAATGGAAATAATTCTAAAATTGTGGCAAAATAATATTGTTTCTGAAAAGCAGGGTCTGGCTCCTGCTCAAAAGCCAATCAAAAGGCCAGGGTAGTAGAAAGGAAAATTAGCTTTAGATAATCAACTTCAGAATCAATGGTCTGACCAGTGTCATCTTGGCTGTTTTAGGTCATTTCCAGGGTTCTAGTTTATTTACTTTTCTTTGAGGCAAATTCTCTGAATTGTGGCAGCTTATGTCACAACTATAGTCTGGTCTTCATATAGTTAAATTTTCCACCTGGCAGGGGTTTCAGTATCTATAAAAGAGCTCACAGGATATAACTCAGAATATTATCTATAGCCCTTGAGAAGGAACAAAATATCCTTGAGTCTGCTTAATGACTTTATTATTATTATTTGGTCTCCTTTGTTTGTTTTCTTTTGTTTCTTCATGCTCTCACTTCTCTAATTAAACCTATTCTTAGACTAAAGTTTTTCCACAGACAAATGGCAGGCAGAGGATATGGAAGAGCAAAGATTATAGGGTCCTGCTGTGGTTCAATATCGTATGCTACAAAATAAGAGCGTTAAACATATTGGTCCTTACACTCAATCAACAGGCTTATAACTTCTCAGTATGCTATTGAATTTATGCTCAAAAATCCTTAATATATTTAAATTCATTTACACAGTTTTAGCCTAGCAAAATTTAAGATGCACAATAATTTTGAAAAGGTGGTAACATGGTTTCAAAAGATTGTGAAATAAAATAACAAAAGACACCTAGTAACCATGATCAGTAAGAATTAAAATATCCTTGCCAGGTGAACTTTTATTTGGCAGCAAGGAGGGGAAGAGAGAGGAGGGCAGTGAGATGAAGGTGTTGAACAAGATAGCTTGAATAATTTAGGAAGAAGAGCAGCAATCAATTTTTGTTTCTTGGGTCCTTATGTGCAAAGTGTGAAAATTTTTCTTAGACTGAATATGAAAGACATTCTGACTCTAACATCTACTTCTTATTATAGAAAAGATGACTGGATTTGAGGGTACAAGAAGCCCATCTAGATATGTTAACTCTCATTCATGTTTCTTTTTCACTTCCTCTCCTTCCCTCAACCCTTCCTCACAACCCTTCTTCCTCCTACTCCTCACATTTTTTTCTGTTCTTTTTTTTCCTTTTTGGAGTTGATAGAAAACTCTCCATCTTTTTCTGTTAATCTCCTAACAGAGGGATCATAAACTAGTCTCACTAATGCTGTTGCATTTATTTTTTCCTTTATGTAATTTTTTTTCTCTCTTCAATATCACTCTAGTCCTATTAGAACAAAATATTACCACCTAGTTAAATGCATTGAATTCAACTGTGAACTCTCCCTGGTCTGTCTACAGCTATAATTTTGCTACATCCATGCTGACGTACCTCACACTCATATATAAATTGACCCCTGAATTTCACATTCTAAACTATGAAATCCTTTTGGACCTGTGAGCATTTTCTTGTTGCATTTATATTTGTAGCACACCTTTACTTTATTCGTGTGTCACTTCTTTGCTAGGGTTTGAGGCAGAATATAATAAAAGTCATAAATAATAAGGCTATAAAATAGGGCTAGATTATTTTTATCAGAAACTAAAAAGGAGAAAAAAAGGTTGCCACAATATATTTGGTTCAGTGTGTTCTCCCTAACAGCAAAGTCATAAAGGGTTGCATGTTATTACATTGTATTTCCCCAATAAGGAGATGATAACTGATAATTTTAAAAAAATCCATTTTACTCTAGCAATAAGTTTCATGAAAATTTCCCATGTAGTACAGCTTATGTAGGGAGTATTGTTCATCACAGTAACATAATTGATTATATCATCTTTGAGAAAAATAATTTTTTTCTTTTCATGATTTTATTTTTAGAAAAGCATACCATCATATCATAAGTAACTCATTGAATGCAGTCCTACAAATAGCAAAATGTGTTATTCATATAGTGTAGCTCTTTTTCTTTCAAAGTTCTGGTGTTTATAAATGGTCACCAACAGAATACATCCATGTTTTTAAATGAAATAATGCAAAGATCTATCTGTCTCAATCTGCATTTTAGTTTTATTCTCTAGATATAATTAGTTCAAATGAGCTGCCTTGTTTGTAAATTACTACTAGCTTTCCCAAAGGCTTTGTTTATATCACAATTTTTTTCTTTTTATTTTATTTATTTTTTTAACCATTTATCATTTATTTATTATTATTATTGTTTTTACTTTACAATATTGAATTTGTTTTGCCATACATCAACATGAATCCACCACGGGCGTACACGTGTTCCCCATCCTGAACCCCCTCCAACCTCCTTCCCCATACCATCCCTCTGGGTCACCCCAGTGCACTAGCCCCAAGCATCCTGTATCCTACATCAAACCTAGACTGGCAATCCATTTTTTTATATGATATTATACATGTTTCAATGCCATTCTCCCAAATCATCCCACCTTCTTCCTCTTCCACAGAGTTGTTCTATACATCTGTGTTTTTTTGCTCTCTCACATACAGGGTTACCGTTGCCGTCATTCTAAATTCCATATATATGTGTTAGTATACTGTATTGGTGGTTTTCTTTCTGGCTTACATCACTCTGTATAATTGGCTCCAGTTTCATCCATCTCATTAGAACTGATTCAAATGTATTCTTTTAAGAGCTAAGTAATAATCCATTGTATATACGTACCACAGCTTTCTTATCCATTCATCTGTTGATGGACATCTAGGTTGCTTCTATGTCCTGGCTATTATAAACAGTGCTGCAATGAACATTGGGGTACATGTGTCTCTTTCAATTTTGGTTTTCTCAGTGTGTATGCCCAGCAGTGGGATTGCTGGGTCATAAGGCAGTTCAACTTCCAGTGTTTTAAGGAATCTCCACACTGTTCTCCATAGTGGCTGTACTAGTTTGCATTCCCACCAACAGTGTAAGAGGGTTCCCTTTTCTCCACACCCTCTCCAGCATTTATTGCTTGTAGACTTTTGGATAGCAGCCATTTTGACTGGTGTCAAATGGTACCTCACTGTGGTTTTGATTTGCATTTGTCTGATAATGAGTGATGTTGAGCATCGTTTCATGTGTTTGTTAGCCATCTGTATGTCTTCTTTGGAGAAATGTCTGTTTAGTACTTTGGCTCATTTTTTGATTGGGTCATTTATTTTTTCTGGAATTGAGCTGCAGGTGTTGCTTGTATATTTTTGAGATTAGTTGTTCGTCAGTTGGTTCATTTGTTATCATTTTCTCCCATTCTGAAGGCTGTCTTTTCACCTTGCTTATAGTTTCCTTTGTTATGCAGAAGTTTTTAATTAAAAGCTGCTGCACAATTTCTTAATTTATTATTCATACAGTCAGTGTCAGTTGCCCATTATGATAAAGTAACAGTTAGCTCTATAAATCACATCGGGCATGGTCACTTTCCAGCTTTATTCCTTTTAGAATATAGTCTTGAATCTGAAAAATGTAGTCAAGTTTTACAGCAGTTAAACTAAAAATTAGCTGTCAATTACAATATAAAAAGTTATTTTACATTCAGTCCTTAGTGGATGAGATCTGTGTTGATTGTGATTCCTCTGTTGTTCATCCTGTAAGTCTAGAGTCTAAACTGTTCCTGATCCATGGTCTGTATTCAGTGAAGAACTGTTGAACATATACATTTTCTTTCAGAGCATCTCTGTTTTTTCAGTTAATAATTGCCTCATTTTTCCTTTGCAACTTACCACTAATGTCTTTATTTATCATCTTTTTGAAAAATTAATTTTTGATTATCTTCCTATTTTTAAAATTTATTTTCTTGAAGTATAACTGATTTACAGTGTTGTATTAATTTCTTCTGTACAGCAAAATGATTCAGTTTTATAAATATATACATTATTTTTCATTTGGTTTATCACAGAATACTGAATATAGTTCCCTGTGGTATGCAGTAGGACCTTGTGGTTTATAATCCCAGATACAAAAGTTTGCATATGCTAAACTCTCTCTTTATCCCTTCCCAATTTCTTGTTTTGTTTTACTGAAATTCTGCTTGCCTTGTCTGTCACACTCAAAGAACTTTATCTGATTAAACTAGCTAGTCTCAAGCTTATATTAAGTAATATTTACTAAACAAAATAAAAACATTTAGAAACTTGTGACAATGACAGCCATGTATGAGAAATGAATAGAGGTACTACTTTCTAAATTTTTTATTTCAACATAAATTCAACAACATGTTAATGTGTTCATTCAATCATTCACTCATCAAAACATAATATTTTGAGGAATTAGTATTTGGCAGACACTGTTTACATTGAGTGTGAAATACACTCCTGAAGATCTTTCCAGACAGAGAAGTGAGATATACAACAAATGAGGCAGCTTGAATAGAACTTAATAGAATAGATGCTACAGCAGGCAACAAAGGAGAGAAAACTCTAGAGCTGCAGAGTAGAAGAACATTTTGGAGAGTCATTTGACCAAGTTTATAAAGGGCAAATGAGTAAGTAGGAAGATAGAAGAACATTTTGGGGAGCTCCAAAATCACTGCAGATGGTGAGTGCAGCCATGAAATTAAAAGACATTTACTCCTTGGAAGAAAAGTTATGACCCACCTAGACAGTCAAAGCAAATACTCATGAAATTTGAGATGCATCAGCTCCTGCAAAGATAGGTAGTGCATAACATGTATAGCGTACCTTATGGGTTAGAAAAATCAGATAAGGACATTGAAAGCCAGTTAACACAGTATGTGCTGTTTGATGTCATTTAAGGAAAAGATACTGATTTAAGAAAGATAATTTTGACAGCTCTTTGCAGGGTGGATTGGAGAGTGAAAGACCCATAACAGAGAGACAACATAGAAGCTACTGTACTAGATTAGAAGAAGGCTTTAAAGCACTGAACTTAGAAATTGCCAGCAGGATTATAGAGAAGTGGGTACAACTCAGAATTAAATAGGAGGTTGAAAGTAAAGCATTTATAGTTGAGAATCAGTTCACTTCATTTCAGTCACTCAGTTGTGTCCGACTCTTTGCCACCCCATGAATCGCAGCATGTCAGGCCTCCTTGTCCATCAGCAGCTCCCGGAGTTCACTCAAACTCATGTCCCTGAGTCAGTGATGCCATCCAGCCATCTCATCCTCTGTCGTCCCCTTCTCCTCCTGCCTGCAATCCCTCCCAGCATCAGGGTCTTTTCCGATGAGTGAACTCTTCACATGAGGTGGCAAAAGTATTGGAGTTTCAGCTTCAGCATCAGTCCTTCCAATGAACATCCAGGACTGATCACCTTTAGGATGGGCTGCTTGGACCTGCTTGCAGTCCAAGGAACTTCTTCAGTCAAGAGTCTTCTCCAACACCACAGTTCAAAAGCATCAATTCTTTGGCGCTCAGCTTTCTTCACAATGTAACTCTCACATCCAGAGCAATATTGCATAGGAACCTGGCATGTCAGGTCCATGAATCAAGGCAAATTGGAAGTGGTCAAATAGGAGATGGCAAGAGTGAACATCGACTTTCTAGGAATCAGCGAACTAAAATGGACTGGAACGGGTGAATTTAAGTCAGATGACCATTTTATCTACTACTGTGGGCAGGAATCCCTTAGAAGAAATGAAGTAGCCATCATGGTCAACAAGAGAATCTGAACTGCAGTATTTGGATGCAATCGCAAAATGACAGAATAATCTCTGTTCATTTCTAAGGCAAACCATTCATATTGTGGTAATCTAAGTCTATGCCCCAACCAGTAATGCTGAAAAACCTGAAGTTGAATGGTTATATGAAGACCTACAAGACCTTTTAAATCCAACACCCAAAAAGATGTCCTTTTCATTACAGGGGACTGGAATTCAAAAGTAGGGAGTAAAGAAACACCTAGATTAACAGGTAAATTTGGTCTTGGAGTACGGAATGAAACAGAGCAAAGGTTAATAGAGTTTTGCCAAGAGAATGCACTGGTCATAGCAAACACAACTTTTCCAACAGCACAGAGAAGACTCTACACATGGACATCACCAGATGGTCAACACCAAAATCAGATTAATTATATTCTTTGCAGCCAAAGATGGAGAAGCTCTATACAGTCAGCAAAAACAAGAGTGGGAACTGACTGTGGCTCAGATGATGAACCTTTCATTGCCAAATTCAGACTTAAATTTAAGAAAGTGGAGAAAACCACTAGCCCATTCAGGGATGATCTAATGAAATCCTTTATGACTATAAAGTGGAAGTGAGAAATAGATTTAAAGGACTAGATCTGATAGATAGAGTGCCTGATGAACTATGATCGGAGGTTCGTGACATTGTACAGGAGACAGGGATCAAGACCATCGTCATGGAAAAGAAATGCAAAAAGTAAAATGGCTGTCTGGGGAAGCCTTACAAATAGCTGTGAAAAAAAAGAGAAGCAAAAAGTAATGGAGAAAAGGAAAGATATAAGCATCTGAATGCAGAGTTCCAAAAAATAGCAAGGAGAGAAGAAAGCCTTCCTCAGTGATCAATGCAAAGAAATAGAGGAAAATAACAGAATGGGAAAGACTAGAGATCTCTTCAAGAAAATTAGTGATACCAAGGGAGAACATTTCATGCAAAGATGGACTCAGTAAAGGACAGAAATGGTAGGGACCTAACAGAAGCAAAAGATATTAAGAAGAGGTGGCAAGAATACACAGAAGAACTATACAAAAAAAAGAGCTTCACCACCCAGATAATCATGATGGTGTGATCACTCTCCTAGAGCCAGACATCCTGGGATGTGAAGTCAAGTGGGCCTTACGAAGTGTCACTATGAACAAAGCTAGTGGAGGTGATGGAACTCCAGTTGAGCTGTTTCAAATCCTAAAAGATGATGCTGTGAAAGTGCTGCACTCAATATGCCAGCAAATTTGGAAAACTCAGCAGTGGCCACAGGACTGGAAAAGGTCAGTTTTTATTCCAATCCCAAAGAAAGGTAATGCCAAAGAATGCTCAAGGTGAAGTCACTCAGTCATGTCCGACTCTTTGCGACCCCATGGACTGTAACCTACTAGGCCTCTCCATCCATGGGATTCTCCAGGCAAGAATACTGGAGTGGATTGCCATTTCCTTCTTCAGGGGATCTTCCCAACCCAGGTATCAAACCTGGGTCTCCCACACTGGAGGCAGACACTTTAACCTCTGAGCCACCAAGCATCTAAGAATGCTCAAACTACTGCACAATTGCACTCATCTCACATGCTAGCAAAGTAATGCTCAAAATTCTCCAAGCCAGGCTTCAGCAATACATAAACTGTGAACTTCCAGATGTTCAAGCTGGTTTTAGAAAAGGTAAAGGAACCAGAGATCAAATTACCAACATCCACCGGATCATGGAAAAAGCAAGAGAGTTATAGGAAAAAAAAAAAAACAAACTCTTTTTTTTTTTTTTTTTGCTTTATTGACTATGCCAAAGCCTCTGACTGTGTGGATCACAATAAACTGTGGAAAATTCTGAAAGAGGTGGGAATACCAGACCACCTGACCTGCCTCCTGAGAAACATATATGCAGGTCAGGAAGCAACAGTTAGAACTGGACATGGAACAACAAACTGGTTCCAAATAAGAAAAGAAGTATGTCAAGGCTGTATATTGTCACCCTGCTTATTTAACTTCTATGCACAAGCTGGCATCAAGATTGCTGGGAGAAATATCAATAACCTCAGATATGCATAATATGCAGATTACATAGATGAGAATAGATCAGTCAAAAGTCATACATTAAATAAGAGCTGCCTTGATATTAGAACTGGAGAAGTTCTTAGCCAAGTCTATACTTTACTTTAGAAAATCAGACACAATTCATCACATAAATTGTCACATCTATTATTTTTTATTTTAGTGAATAAATGCATAGTTGACTTCCTAATACACACACACACATGCACACACACAGACACATATACATATGGTGATGCCATTGGTAAAGAACCTTCCTATCAATGCTAGAGATGAGAGTTCATTCCCTGGGTGAGGAAGTTTCCCTGCAGGAGATCGTGGCAATCCACACAAATGTTCTTGCCTGGAGAATGCCATGGACAGAGGAGCTTGGTGGGCTACAGTCCCTAGAGTTGCAGAAAGTCAGACACAACTGAAATGACTTTGCATGCACATTCCATATGTATTAGTATGTATGTAGATATATCAATGTATATATATATATGTGTGTGTGTGTGTGTGTGTATGTGTGTAAATATTTATGTATACACAGCAATTCTGGCCTTAACAAAATTTCACTTTAAAGGGAAAGCATGCTATAATTGAAACAATTCAGAATATAATAATTAGAGACAGATCATAAATATAACAGCAGTTCATAGAGGACAGAGGTCAGTGGAGGTCAATCTTAATGATGTTTTAGACACATCACGTACTCTGACTTTTCAAACATATCAAATGAAATAGATTTCCAAAACTAAAGTTAAAATGCAAAATGATCATAAATATTTCTTTTACAATAATAAATGGTATCTAGTAGTCTAGCTTTGCAATATACTATTTAAGAGAAAGCAAATGGGCTAGAATTAAAAGAATCAGAATTGAAAAAGTAAAGTTGGTTTAAAACATGTAATTTAAATTGCTACTTTACAATTACTACTTTTTTCTTTGTTTTGGATGTTAGATGATATATATGATACAATATATATATGTGCGTCTTTGTGTGTGCTTACTGAGATTTTATGAAATTCTAAAATTCTTTATTTTCACAAAATTACCACCACAGCAAGCCTTATGATAAAAAAAAAAGTCATTAATCAATAAACCCCTCATGTGTATAGTTCAACTTAAAGTACTTAATGATGGAAAGAAAGAGGTAGTTGGGAGAATTCACCAAACAAGGAGGAGTCTGTATGCTCCACTCAGAGCAGCTTTTAATCCCTATTACAGACTATTAATATTAATGGATTCTAGGAGAGAAAGTTAGGGACCTAGTCTTCCATCTTGCTGTGCAGAAACTGAATATTGCATGATGCAAAATAAATGGAGTGTTACTGATGCCATTTTGCCTCAAATGAAGCTGTGCCGAAGGAAAATTCCTCATTCTCACTCTTTTTCTGTTGGAGTCAGGTTGGAGTCAAGGCAAAAAGTAACTTAAAAAAGAATAAGCGGTTCCAACTTGCAAGAGTTGATAGCCTGACTTCCATTAGGGTGACTGACTTGTGAAGACTGTTCTGGTCGCCACCTTGAAGCAAGGCTGCAATCCTGTGGCTTGTTGAAGTGAAGATCTGTCCATTGACAAGGGAACTGGGACTTGATATAAGAGTAAGAAGAGTTATTAAAGATTTTTTTTTTCTTTTTCCCATTGCAGAGATGTTTGCTCTCTATGTCCAAGGAAAATTAAACCTGGAATTAAAATGGACTGGCTTACTTCATTAGATGTAAAATTCCAATTTTTCATTAAGTGCTGGGAGGCTGAGTGATTTCCTAAAAAGCTTTTTAGTGCATGAAGCAGAGAATATTAAAGATAATAAAGATAGGTATCTCCACCACCCAGGAGGGAATGCTATTCTAAAGGATGCAAATTCATAGACATTTATGGCTACGTAGTTGAGAGTTGAGGAGGCGCAGATATTCCCCGGTTTGGGGTATTTTCTATTTGTGACTCATTTCATTTATAATTTCAAAGAGGAATTGAAATCAGTGTTCAGTTCAGATCAGTTGCTCAATCGTGTCTGACTCTTTGCGACCCCATGGACTGCAGCATGCCAAGTCTCCCTGTCCATCACCAACTTCTGGAGTCTACCCAAACCCATGTCCATCAAGTCGATGATGCCACCCAACTGTCTCATACTCTGTCATCTCCTTCTCCTCCTACCCTCAATCTTTCCCAGCATTAGGGTCTTTTCCAATGAATCAGCTCTTCACATCAGGTGGCCAAAGTATTGGAGTTTCACCTTCAACATCAGTCCTTCCAGTGAACACCCAGGACTGATCCCCTTTAGGATGGACTGGTTGGATCTCCTTGCAGTCCAAAGGACTCTCAAGAGTCTTCTCCAACACCACAGTTCAAAAGCATCCATTCTTTGGCACTCAGCTTTCTTCACAGCCCAATTCTCACATCCATACATGACCACTGGAAAAGCCATAGCCTTGACTAGATGGACCTTTGTTGACAAAGTAATTTCTCTGTTTTTTAATATGCTGTCTAGGTTGGTCATAACTTTTCATCCAAGGAGCAAGCATCTTCAATTTTATGGCTGCAATCACCATCTGCAGTGATTTTGGAGCCCAGAAAAATAAAGTCAGTGACTGTTTCCACTGTTTCCTCATCTATCTGCCATGAAGTGATGGGACCAGATGCCATCATCTTGGTTTTTCTTAATGTTGAGCTTAATTAAGCCAACGTTTTCACTCTCCTGTTTCACTTTCATCAAAAGGCTCTTTAGTTTTTCTTCAGTTTCTTCTGCCAAGAAAATGCACTGGTCATAGCAAACACCCTCTTCCAACAACGAAAGAGTAGACTCTACACATGGACATCACCAGATGGTTAATACCGAAATCAAATTTATTACATTCTTTGCAGCCAAAGATGCAGAAGCTCTATACAGTCAGCAAAAACAAGACTGAGAGATGACTGGCTCAGATCATGAACTCCTTATTGCCAAATTCAGACTGAAATTGAAGAAAGTGGGGAAAACCACTAGATACCTAAATGAAGTCCCTATGACTATACAGTGAAAGTGAGAAATAGATTTAAGGGACTAAATCTGATAGACAGTGTGCCTGATAAACTATGGATGGAGGTTCATAACATTGTACAGGAGATAGAGATCAAAAACATCCCCAAGAAAAAAATCGGTGTATTTGGGATCAAATGATAGCTTCTGCTGTGTGGTGAATTCATACATAAATGCATGAATGGGAAAATAAACAAACTTTTATGTGGTGGCTCTAACTGCTTAGAAAAATTAAAAAGAAGGAAAGAAAGAAACTGTTTTACTTCCAGGCATTGCCAGTCTTATCGGAAATGCTTGAGTCAAAAAGTTATACAGATCACTCTTGATATTTATACAGAAATGGTTGACTCTGGTGTATTTTTACAGGAGAGAGAAATTGCAAACATTACATTCCTTCAACTTTGTAAATATCTCCTCTGTGATTTGGATATGTTTAAAAATAATTGAGAACATTTGTTTCCTGCCTTTTGCATTAAAAACATCACTGTAAGAAAAGCATTCACACAATGCAATGAGATATCAGAATTACTTCCAGGAAATGGAAGTGTAATATTTTGTCTGTTAAGGAACTAGAGGTGGTAATGTTCCAAGTGTAAACAAATTAATTGGGATGGCAGAGTAAAGGCAATTGGAGAGATTTAAAAAAAAAATCATTACATCTACTTTGACAATTTTAGCAGAATTTCACAACTAACTTTTTCTTTATGTTTTTTTTTTTTGGATGTGGATAATTTTAAAGTCTTTATTGAACTTGCTACAGTATTGCTTCTGTTTTATGTTGGATCTTAACTCCTTAACCAGGGCTCAAACCTAAACCTCCTGTACTGGAAGATGAAGTCTTAACCACTGGACTACCAGAAAGTTCTCTTACAACTATTAACAATCTAACCCTAGTTCAGTGGTCAAGAGAAAAAAAAAATAATAGAGAAAAATGTAAAACACATTGTTAAGTAAATTATATATAATCATGTGATTTTTTCTTCTGCTTGATATATGGTAGATTATACTGATTGATTTTTAAATATTAAATAGTCCTTATATCATTGGAATGAACTTCATATAGTTATGATGTACAGTATAATTATCAAGTATTGATGAATCATATTTGCTATTATTTTAAAAAATTTTTACTTTTTTATAAATGAGAAATGCTAATGTCTTAATTTTCTTTTTTTTTCCTCCCTTTTTCCTGTCTAATTTTCTCACACTCCCGTTTCCTTTTGCTTCCTTCTTACGATACTCTTAGCTTTTCCCTTCATTAAATAAATAAAGAAGTATTCCTTCCTCTTCCGTTTTCTAGAGGAGATGATAAATATTCCATGTTAATTATTTTGAAAAGTTATCAATTTTATTTATTCTTTCAAAGAATCAGCTTTTGGCTTTGTTGATTTTTGCTATGGTCTCTTTTGTTTCGTTTGCATTTATTTCCGCCCTAATTGTTAAGATTTCTTTTCTTCTACTAACCCTGGGGTTCTCCATTTCTTCCTTTTCTAGTTGCTTTAGGTGTAGAGTTAGGTTATTTATTTGACTTTTTTCGTGTTTCTTGAGGTATGCTTGTATTGCTATGAACTTTCCCCTTAGCACTGCTTTTACAGTGTCCCAGAGGTTTGGGGTTGTTGTGTTTTCATTTTCTTTCATTTCTATGTGTATTTTGATTTTTTTTAAATTTCTTCTGTGATTTGTTGGTTATTCAGAAGTGTATTGTCCAGCCTCCAACTATAAAACTCCTAGAGGAGAACATAGACAAAATACTCTCCAACAAAAATCACAGCAGGATCCTCTATGACCCACTTTCCAGAATACTGGAAATAAAAGCAAAAATAAACAAAGGGGACTTAATTAAAGTTAAAAGCTTCTGCACAACAAAGGAAACTATAAGCAAGGTGAAAAGACAGTCTTCAGAATGGGAGAAAATAACAGCAAATGAAGCAACTGACAAACAACTAATCTCAAAAATATACAAGCAACTCCTGCAGCTCAATTCCAGAAAAATAAACGACCCAATCAAAAAAATGGGCCAAAGAACTAAACAGACATTTCTCCAAAGAAGACATACAGGTGGCTAACAAACACGTGAAACAATGCTCAGCATCACTCATTATCAAATAAATGCAAATCAAAATCACAATGAGGTATCATTTCACAACAGTCAAAATGGCTGCAATCCAAAAGTCTACAAGCAATAAATGCTTGTAGAGAGTGTGGAGAAAAGGGAACCCTCTTACACTGTTGGTGGGAATGCAAACTAGTACAGCCACTATGGAGAACAGTGTGAAGATTCCTTAAAAACTGGAAGTAGAACTGCCTTATGACCCAGCAATCCCACTGCTGGGCATACACACTGAGGAAATCAGAATTGAAAGAGACATGTGTACCCTAATGTTCATTGCAGCACTGTTTCTAGTAGCCAGGATATGGAAGCAACCTAGATGTCCATCAGCAGATGAATGGATAAGAAAGCTGTGGTACGTATATACAATGGATTATTACTTAGCTCTTAAAAAGAATACATTTGAATCAGTTCTAATGAGGTAGATGAAACTGGAGCCAATTATACAGAGTGAAGTAAGCCAGAAAGAAAAACACCAATACAGTATACTAACACATATATATGGAATTTAGAAAGATGGTAACAATAACCTTGTATGTGAGACAGCAAAAGAGACACAGATGTATAGAATAGTCTTTTGGACTCTGTGGGAGGGGGATAAGGTGGGATGATTTGGGAGAATGGCATTGAAACATGTATAATATCATATAAGAAACAAATCGCTGGTCTAGGTTCAATGCAGGATACAGGATGCTTGGGACTGGTACACTGGAATGACCCAGAGGGATGGTATGGGGAGAGAGGTGGGAGGAGGGTTCAGGATTAGGAGCACATGTACACCTGTGGCAGATTCATGTTGATATATGGCAAAACCAATACAATATTGTAAAGTAATTAGCCTCCAATTAAAATAAATAAATTTAAATTTTAAAAAAGTTATATATAATTCCATAGTAAAGTTATATAGGCCAGAATGTTTCTTTTTTAATGAATCTATTAATTTAAAATTCCACTTTTTCAATAGTTATAAGATTTGTTGTTCAGTCCCTAAGTCATGTCCCACTCTTTCAATACCATGGACTTAGCAAACCAGGCTTATCTGTCTTTATCACCCGGAGTTTGCTCAAACTGATGCCCAATTGGCCAGTGAGCCTATCTAAATATCTCATCCTCTGCCACCCTCTTCTCTTTTTGCCTTGAATCTTTCCAAGGATCAGGGTCTTTTCCAAAGAGTAGGTTCTTGGCATCAGGTGGCCAAAGTACTGGAACTTTAACCTTAGCATCAGTTCTTCCAATGGATATCCAGGGTTGATTTCCTTTGGATTGACTCATTTGATTTCTGTGCCATCCAAAGGACTCTCAAGAGTATTCTCTGACACCACAATTTGAAAGCATCAGTTCTTCAGTGTAGAGATTCTTTATGGTCCAACTTTCACATCCTTAGATGACAACTGGGAAAACCATAGAATTAACTATCTGAACTTTTGTCATCAGAATGATGTCTTTGATTCTAATATGCTGTTTAGGTCTGTCATAGCTTTCCTTTCAAGAGGCAAATGTCTTTATCATGGCAGTGGTCATGATCCACAGTGATTCTGGAGCCCAAGAAGATAAAATCTGTCACTGTTTCCACTTTTCTCCCTTCTATATGCCATGAAGTGATGGGACTGGATACCATGAACTTAGTTTTTAGAAAGTTGAGTTTAAAGCCAGCTTTTTCACTCTCCTCTTTCACCATCATCAAGAGGCTTTCTAGTTTGCATTTATTTTCTGCCATTAGAGTGGTATCATCTGCATATCTGAGGTTGTTGATATTTCTCCCCACAACCTCGATTCCTGCCTGTAATTCACCAGCCCAGCATTTTGCATGGTGCATGAGTGAGCGCAGCAGCTGAGAAGGTGCACGATCACAGTCAAGAGGAGCTACCTCGCACCAGAGGTCAGGGGCTGTGGCCCAGAGAAGCTACCCTGCCCCAGAGGGCATGGGCAGTGGCTGAGAGGAGATACCCCACAACTGAGGTCAGAGGCGGTGGCTAAGAGGAGCTAACCTGCATCAGACGTAAGGAGCAGTGGCTGTGCTATGCTGGAGCAGCCGTGTAGAGAGATCCCACTTCCAAGGTAAGAGAAAACCAACTAAGACAGTAGGCACTGAGAGAGGGGATCAGAGTGCAGACAGACTGAAACTACAATCACATACAACTAGCGTATCTGATCACACTGACCACAGCCTTGTCTAGTTCAATGAAACTAAGCCGTGTTGTGTGCAGCCACCCAAGTCAGCCGGGTCATGGTGGAGAGGTCTGACAGAATGTGGTCCACTGGAGAAGGGAATGGCAAACCACTTCAGTATTCTTGCATTGAGAACCCCATGAACAGTATGAAAAGGCAAAATGAAAAGTGTTAGGTGACCCAAATATTGTTTACCTTGGTATATGTTTCATATATATATGAAAATAATGATTATTATACTGTGGTTGGCTGATTGTTACCTATTGATGCATAGTGTTATTGAGTCCATCTATAGCCTTACACAGTTTCTCAATTATTTTATCTATTTTTTAATACATTTTGCTATTTATATGAAACTCTAGGACAAGAAAACTAGTTTTTGTCAGCTAAATCAAAATTAGGGCATCATCCATAAAATTCCACAAAGTATATCCTTCAATACTACTGTCTCAAGTCTCCCCGTCCTCTACCTCATCCACTGTGACTGAATATTTATTCTTTATGTCTTTGTCTCCTTTGGTGCCTTCAAAAAGTATTATCAGTATCATCTTTCTAGATTCCACATAATATGTGTTAATATACGATATTTGTTTTTCTCTCTCTGACTTATGTCAGTCTGCATTATAGGCTGCAGGTTCATCCACCTCATTAAAATTGACTCAAATGTGTTCCTTTTTATACCTGAGAAATATTCCATTCTGTAAATGTACCAAAATTTCTTTATCCATTCATAGTCATCTAGGTTGCTTCCATGCCCTAGCCATTATAAATAGTGCTGCAGTGAGCAATGGGGTGCATGTGTCTTTTTCAATTATGGTTTCCTAAAGGTATATGCTAAGTAGTGGAATTGTTGGGTCATATGGTAGTTTTTAGGACTTCCCTGGTGGTTCAGCTGGTAAAGCATCTGTCCCTGGGTCAGGAAGATCCCTTGGAAAAGGAAATGACAACCCACTCCAGTACTCTTGCTTGGAAAATCCCATGGACATAGGATCCTAGTGGGCTACAGTCCATGGGGTTTCAAAGAATTGGACATAACTGAACTAATTCATCTTCACTTTCATGGTAGTTTTATTCCTAGTTTTTAAAGAAATCTCCTAACTGTTCTCCATTCAGTTCAGTTCAGTTCAGTCATTCAGTTGTGTCTGAATCTTTGCAACCCCATGAATTGCAGCACGTCAAGCCTCTCTGTCCATCACCAACTCCCGGAGCTTACTCAAACTAATGTCCATTGATTTGGTGATACCATCCAGCCATCTCATCCTCTGTCCTCCTCTTGTCCTCCTGCCCCCAATCCCTCCCAGCATCAGAGTCTTTTCCAATGAGTCAACTCTTTACATCAGGTGGCCAAATTATTTATTTCAAATTATTTATTTCAGCATCAGTCTTTCCAATGAACACAGAGGACTGATTTCCTTTAGGATGGACTGGTTGGATCTCCTTGCAGGCCAAGGGACTCTGAGTCTTCTCCAACACCACAGTTCAAAAGCATCAATTCTTCAGCACTCAGCTTTCTTCACAGTCCAACTCTCACATTCATACATGACTACTGGAAAAACCATAGCCTTGACTAGATGGGCCTTTGTCGACAAAATAATGTCTCTCCTTTTTAATATGGTATCTAGGTTGGTCATAACTTTCCTTCCAAGGAGTAAGTGTCTTTTAATTTCATGGCTGCACTCACCATCTGCAGTGATTTTGGAGCCCAGAAAAATAAAGTCTGACACTGTTTCCACTGTTTCCCCATCCATTTCCCATGAACTGATGGGACCAGATGCCATGACCTTCATTTTCTGAATGTTGAGCTGTAAGCCAACTTTTTCACTCTCCACTTTCACTTTCATCAAGAGGCCTTCTAATTCTTCGCTGTTCTCCATAGTGGCTGTCAATTTGTATTTCCACAAACAGTGCAAGAGGGTGCACTGTTCTCCTCACCCTCTCCAGCATTTATTGCTTGTAGGCTTTTTGATGATGGTCATTCTGACTGGTGTGCGATAATACGTAATTGTAGTTTTTGTTTGCATTTCTCTAATAATGAGCAATTCTGAGCATTTTTTCCACGTGTTTATTAGCTCTCTGGATATCTTCGTTGGAGAAATGTCTGTTTAGTACTTTTGCTAACTTTTTGATTGGGTTATTTGGTTTTCTGATATTGAGCTGCATGAGTTGCTTGTATAGTTTGGAGATTAATACTTTGCGGTTTCATTTCCTACTACTTTCTCCCATTATAAGGGTTGTCTTTTAACCCTGCTTATAATTTTCTTCATTGTGGAAAAAACATTTATTTATTTAGGTCCCACTTATTTGTTTTTGTTTTTATTCCATTACTTTATGAAGTGGGTCATAGAAGATCTTGCTATTATTTATGTAAAAGTATTCTGCCTATGTTTTCCTCTATGAGATTCATAGTTTTTGGTCTTATATTTAGATCTTTAACCCATTTTGAGTTTATTTTTGTGTATGGTATTATGAAGAGTTCTAATTTATTTCTTCTACACACAGCTGCCCAATTTTCCCAGAACCACTTACTGAAGAGGTTGTCTTTTTTTCTCATTGCATATTTTTACCTCTTTTGTCAAAGATACGGTGCCTGTTGCTGTTGTTATTCAGTCACTGACTCAGATTCATCTCTTTGCAACCCCATAGACTGCAGCACACCAGGCTTCCCCCTTCCTTCACTATTTCCTGATGTTTGCTCAGACTCATGTATATTGAGTCAATGATGCCATCCAACCATCTCATTCTCTGTCTCCCACTTCTCTACCTGCTATCAATTTTTCCCTACATTTCCAGTGAGTCAGTTCCTTCCATCAGGTCGCCAAAATATTGGAGCTTCAGCTTCAACATCAGTCCTTCCAATGTATATTCAGGGTTTATTTTCTTTAGGATTGGCTGATTTGATATCCTTGCTGTCCAAAGGACTCTCAATAGTCATATCCAACACCAGTTTGAAAGCATCAGTTCTTTGGTGCTCAGTCTTCTTCATGGCCCAACTCTCACATCCATACATGACTACAGGAAAAAAAACATTGTTTTGACTTTGTAGGCAAAGTGAGGGGCCCATAGTCATGTAGATTTATTTCCAGGCTATCTATCTTGTTCCATTTGTCTATATTTCTGTTTTTGTGCCAGCACTATACTGTCTAGATGATTGGAGGATAGTTTGAAGTAAGGAAGCTTGATTCCTTCAGCTCCACTCTTCTTTCTCGAAAGATTGCTTTGCCTATTTGGTTTTATTTATTTACTTTTGTTTCTTTGTGTATATTTCCATACAAATTGTAAAATTATTTGTTCCAGTTCTGTGAAAAATACCATTGAATAACTTGATAGGTATTCCATTTTTCATAGATTGCTTTGGATAGTATAGTCATTTTCACAGTACTGATTCTTACAATCCAAGAACATGGTATATCATTTCTAAGTATTTTATTATTTTTTGTTGCAGTTGTGATTGGGGATTGTTTCATTAATTTCTTTTTCTGATTTTTCATTGTTGGTGAATAGGAGTGCAAAGAATTTTTGTATCATGCAACTTTTCTATATTCACTGATTGCATGCTAAGTTGCTTTATCATGTCTGACTATTTGCGACCCTATGGACTGTAGCCTGCCAGGCTTCTCTTTCCATGGGATTCTCCAGGCAAGAATACTGGAGTGGGTTGTCATTTTGTTCTCCAGGGAATCTTCCTGACTGAGGAATAGAACCCCCATCTTTTACATCTCTTGTATTGGCAGGCTTCTTTATCATTAATGCCACCTGGGAAGCCCTATATTCATTGATTAGCACTAGTAAGTTTTCTGTGACATCTTTGGGTTTTCAATATAAAGAAGCATGCCATCTGCAAACAGTGAGAGTTTTACTTCTTCTTTGCTAATCTGGATTTATTTAATTTCTTTTTCTTCTCTGATTGCTGTAGCTAGCACTTCCAAAACTATGCTGAATAATAGTGGTCAAAGTGGGCATCCTTGCCTGCTTCTTGATTTTAGAAATATTTCTTTCAGCTTTCACCAATGAGAATAGCATTTTCTGTGACTTTATCATATATGACTTTCATTATGTTGAGATATGTTCCTTCTACACCTACTTTATGAAGAGTTTTTATCATAAATGGGTGTTGAATTTTGCCAAAAGTTTTCCTGCGTCTATTGATATTATCATATTGCTTTTATCTTCCAGTTTGTTAAGATGGTGCATGACGTGTATTGATTTGCATCTACTGAAGAATCCTTGTATCCTTGGGATAAAGACCACTTGATCAAGGTGTATGATCTTTTTAATGTTTTGTTAAATTCTGCTTACTACAATTTTGTTGAGGATATTTGCATTTATATTCATCAGTGTTATTGGCAGGTGATTTTCTTCTTTTGTGGTATCTTTGTCTGATTTTAGTGTCAGGGTGATGGTGGCCTCATAGGATGAGTTTGGGAGTTCTTCTTTCTCTGTAGTTTCCAGGAATAGTTTGATCAAGTGTTAATGCTTCTCTAAACTTTTGGCAAAATTCACTTATGAAGCCATGTGAAAGTGTGAAAGGGAAAGTGCAAGTCTCTCAGTCATGTCCAACTCTTTGCAAACCCATATATAGTCCATGGAATTCTCCAGGCCAGCATACTGGAGTGGCTAGTCCTTCCACAACTCAGGGATCGAACCCAGGTCTTCTGCACTGCAGGCAGATTCTTTACCAACAGAGCTATCAGGGAAACCCGTGAAGCCACATGGCCCTGGGCTTTTGTTTGTTGGAATATCTTTATTACAATTTTGATTTTCTTGTTTGTGATTGCTCTGTTCGACATTTTCTATTTCTTCCTGGTATAGGTTTGGAATGTTATACATTTCTAAGAGTTTGTCTATTTCTTCCAGGTTGTCCATTATATTGGCATGCACATAGTGGTCACTTATGCTCCTTTGCATTTCTGTGGTGTCATAATTTTTTTTTATTTCATTTCTAATTTTATTGACTTGAGTCTTCTCCCTTTTATTATTGATTAGTGTGGCTTATGGTTTGTCAATTTTGTTTATTTTCTCCACGAGCCAGCTTTTAGTTTTATGGACATTTTGCTATAATCACCTTTATGGTAAAGGGTCTGGCTGCAATGTGGGAGATCTGGGTTTGATCCCTGAGCTGGGAAGATTCTCTGAAGAAAGAAATGGCAATCCACTCTCATATTCTTGCCTGAAGAATACCATGGATGGAGGAGCCTGACAGGCTACAGTCCATGGGGTCGCAAAGAGTAGGAAATAACTGAATGACTTCACTTTCACAGAATATCTTTTTCTAGCCCCTCACTTTTACTCTGGATGTGTTCTTAGGTGTGAAGGCGATTTCTTGTATACAGCATATATAGGAGTCTTGCTTTTGTATCCATCTGTGTCTTGCTTGGAGCATTCATCTCTTACACATTTAAGGTAATTATTGAAATGTATGATCATGTTGCCATGTTGCCATTTACTTTATTGCTTTGCATTTGTTTTTGTAGGCCCTTTCTGTTTGTGTTTTCTGTCTAGATAATTTCCTTTAGCATTTGTTGCAGAGTTGCTTTGACGGTGTAGAATTCTCTTAACTTTTGCTTGTTGCTTGTCTCTAAAGCTTTTGGTTTTTCCTTTGAATCTGAATGAGATGCTTGCTATATAGTGTGATCTTGGTTGTAGATTTTTCCCTTTCATCACTTTAAGTATATCCTGCCATTCTATTCTGTCCTGCAGAGTTTCTGTTGAAAGATCATCTGTTAGCCTTATGTTGCTTTTCCCTTGCTGCTTTTATTATTAAAAAATATTCTCTCTTCTCTATACAAGTGTGCGAATCTCTTTCAGTGTTCTTGTCTAATGAGAATATTTTACCACTAGTCTAGGAGTTTTGTCTTCTGTTCTGTTTGGTCTGTGAAGTCTTAAGGGATTGGGACTGAACCCCAGAGGCAGAAGATTCAGCTCCAGGAATTTGGATCACCAGAGAACTCCTGACCCCATGGAATATTATAGCCAAGAGCCCTGCAAAAGGCCTCCATCTCAACACTAAGAACAAGTGGCTATGAGCTACTTCTCAGCTCATAAGTGTGGCTTGGAATGATCGCCGTGGTGAATTTTCTCCATTTCTCTTTCTGCGAACCTGTCTTGCTGCCCTCTGAGGTTCCAAAGAGTCCCCTCCCTGACCTGGCCTGTGACACCTTTGTGTGTGGAAACTTCTCCTCTTTCATGACTCCATCCCTGGGGTGCAGGTCCCTATCCTGAACTCCTTTGTCTCCCTTTTGCGTTTATCTTTCCCCCACCCCATTCCAAGGAGATTTGTTTGCCATTTTGGAAGTCTGGGGTACTCTACCAGCATGCAAAAGACATTCTGTGAGAGTTTTTCCATATGCAGATGATTCTTTTATATATTTGTAGGGGAGAAGGTGGTATCTCAATTCTATTCCTCTGCCATTTTGCAGGTCCCCCTATTTTATCTATTTTTAAAAGAGAAATATTTAGGTTTCCAACTCTAACTGTGGATTTATGTTTTTCTTTCAGTTCTATCAGTTTTTGCTTTTCATATTTGGTAGCTAAATTTACTGATGCAAATATATTTAGAACTGCCATGTCTTTGTGGTCGATTCATCCTTTTATAGTTCTCTAATGTTTCCCTGTCTCTGGCAACTCTCTTAGCTGAAGTCTACTTTGTCTGGTATTATTATTACTCTTTGTGCCTTTTCTGGGCTAATATTTACATGATACAACATGATACTTAATTTTCCATGTTTTTACTTTGTAAGTATTTCCATTGTCATAGTTAACACGAATGAAGTCTGTAGAGAGAATAGCATAGTGTCTGTTTTTTTAATGTACTCTGTCAATCCTTCAGTTATTCTACTGACAGCATTTATATTTAATGTAATTATTAAGGCTTAAATAGGGTTTTCTCTCTTCTTTTCATTTTCTTTGTTTTCTGCTTTTCACTTACCTTTTTCTCTTTGACTGTGGATTTCTTGAACAATATTTAGATTGGATTTGGATTTAGTCTTTTGAGTATATCTCATTGTATAGTTCTATTAGTGCTTTCTCTTCCTACTGCCACATATATTTTGACATAACACAGTTTATTGGTATCCAGTCTTTTACAAGTTCATAGGAAGTTAGAAAATTTAACTCCTCTTATATACCATACACTCTACTATTGAGAATTTTCATTGAGTTTTATACTTTAGTTATTGTTTTGCAATCCTAACTTATCATTTTATTTTTCTTTTAATGTTCAATTTATTTATAGCTACTTTACTTTTTGTTTCTATAATGTCTATACTTTCTTGGTGAAGAATTTTTATTGTGATTGGCTTAATTTTTTTATTAGCTAATTCTACATCGTTGTCATCTCTGGTATCTATTGGTTGTCTTTTCATTCAAGGCAAAGGAGAGAGTTTCCCGATTTTAATGAGGTGATGGATTTTTCTATTGAAACCTGAACATCTTAGGCATTATGTTATTTACCCTTCTGTTTTAACTTGTCTAACAAGAGAAGAGAGGATATCATCTCATTTCTGCCAGGTGTAGGTAGAAATAGCCCATTAACACCTGAGAGAGATTGCTGTTATTGCTGGGCAGTATTGAGCACTGGGCCTCTGCTGACACGTTCAATGGGAAGAGTAGAAGAATTGTGTTATTACTCACCATGCGATCCCTTTTGACATGGGCTGATGGCTTCATTACTGTTGGACATGGACAAAAGTCTTGACTTGCCACTAAAATTTCCCTCATTGCCATTGACTGACAGAAATCCCAGGCTCACCAGGTAGTTGTTATTGACACTGGGTAGGGGCAGGTGTCCCTGCATAATGCAATGACTACTTCGGCTTCCCACTTGGTTTTTCTGATGTTACCCCAGCAGATATGT
This sequence comes from Nanger dama, assembly GCA_917880005.1. NCBI lineage: Eukaryota > Metazoa > Chordata > Mammalia > Artiodactyla > Bovidae > Nanger > Nanger dama. The sequence continues at coordinate 59,464,635 of CAKJTW010000004.1, read as the reverse complement.
TGGGATTCATCACTAGGTTCTGGTGAAGTCAGAAGAGTAGACTTTCCACAAGGCCCTTGCTGATGTGGATGAGTATCAGCACCACATGGAACATCCAGTTTGTTCCTGTGGCATTGGCTAGAGTAGAACAATTATTTTAAAAGTTCTTTCTGTGTTGCTAGGTTGATATTTTCTTGATCATTTATGGAGAGAACTGGCTTTTGTGTATTTTTAAAAAATCTGTACTTACTGCCATTTGTATTCACTGATTTATTCATCTCTAAGTCTGGGATATTAAAAAAAAAAGAAAGAAAGAAATTTACTGTTGCACCTCCTTTTTTGGGAGCGGGGATCCTAGTGTACCTTGGTGATCTGATACACTTCCCCACCATCGTTTAGTCTTATATTGTTTTTATCAAAGTGTTTAAGGTTTATGATTTTATTTAGTAGAAGAAAGAAGAAAATTATGTCTACTTCATCTTCCCATAAGCAGGCATAATCCTTTATCCATTTTTACTGGAAGTCATTATTTGTAAACAATTTAAAAGCTTATTTTTAGCTTAATCCATTTTTTTTCTCAGTACATTTCTTCCTTATTTGTTTATTTTTGTTTGTTGGTTGTTTGCAGTCTTGAAAGGAGATACCCACATTTTGGTTAAGGTTCAATTATTACTTTAGATAAGTGAGTGTGGCAAATTTTTAGAGTACTGGACTAACTTTTAGAGTTAGAACATCATACTAAAGTAAATTTTTAGAGAAGGTAAATGAATATTTTTCTGTTTTTAAAGTTCTCTATGAATGTTTAAGAGTGTGTATAAATTTATAGCTCTAAAATGTATGTGCATTTTACTGCTTATTATGGTATTTGATTACTTATTCATTGCCTGACAATCCAGAGATATTAAAAAGTCATCCCACTTGCCAAAGCAGTATAACATGAAGCAAAGACTTTATTGTTGTTCATCATAAAACAGTCCTGGGATATAGCACCATTCCTGGTACATCTGGTAAACTGATAAAATTTTGGTGAATGAATAAATAAAATGATTGCCATCCTTATTCCTAGAATATAGCTATTTAATGCTCTTATGATGTGAATTGTAAAAATGTGCTTATTTGTTACTTTGAAGTTGAATTGAGATTCCTAAAGCTTTTGTCAGGGCTTCCCTGTTGGCTCAGAGGTTAAATCATCTGCCTCCAGTGCGGGAGACCCGGGTTCAATCCCTAGGTCAGAAAGATGCCCTGGAGAATGAAATGGCAACCCACTCCAGTATTCTTGCCTGGAGAATCCCATGGACAGAGGAGCTTGGTAGGTTACAGTCCACGGGGTCACAAAGAGTCGGACACGACTGAGTGGAATGTATGATATAGTTAATATCCAGTGGTATAAGGTTCCTTCTTAAAAATTTTATGAATTATTCAAGCAAATAACAACAATTAAAGCTTCTAAGAACAGCAGAAGACCTAATATTATAAGACACCAGGAGAAAAGGCTGAGAGAGCAGAGTTAAGGAAGTAGAGCTGTTGAAGGGTAGAGGAAAAAATACTACATGGTGATTACTGAATATTATGCACCTTTCACATTCCCTATGCCCCAGTTTATTAATAAAAATATAAGGTTAATTCCATTGATCTTCAGTGGATTTTGAATTATTTGAGAATTTTTTTTTTTAAGTGCCTAAAATTTGAGGGACAGAAATAGGAGTCGCTTCCCTGGTGGCTCAGAGGTTAAAACATTTGCCTTCAATGCGCGAGACCCAGGTTCGATCCCTGGGTTGGGGAAGTTCCCCTGGAGAAGGAAATGGCAATCCACTCCAGTATTCTTGCCTGGAGAATCCCATGGACGGAGAAGCCTAGTAGGTTACAATCCACGAGGTCGCAAAGAGTCGGACACGACTGAGTGACTTCACTTCACCTCTCAGAAGCCTTCAGGTTATCTTCCATTTTACATGAGCTCCTGGGGCAGGCTTTGCTTATCCATCCTAAATTTCTCTGTCTCTGACACATAGTAGGAGCTCAGTAAATGGTTATTGATTAAATATTAATATTTGCTATTTATATGTTATGCTTTTAAGTCTCCCTTTCTTAAGTTGAAAAACTGCAACTGAGAGGTACTGTTTTATTTATCCCAGCTTGCACTGGGAAAGTTCAATCATAATTTCTAGATAGCCTTGTTTACCACCTCTCTAGACTGTGGAATGGTGTGTGTTTTAAGTTTTTGTAAGATGTTTCAATGCAATAAATATACTTGACTCAATATTAAAGTGCCAAATAAATGATGCAAAAAGTAGCAATTAATGCTCACGGGGACAAAACTAAATAATCTAGAAATTAAAGAGAAAAAAAGAAAAAAAAAACATAAACAGGAACAAAGAGGACTTTCAGTCTAAAAAATACACATATCTTCTTTCCATTCAGATTTCCCCAATGATAATTTGCAGCATTAAACCAAAGAGGTTTCAAATAAATAAAAAAGGCTCCTAGGCTCTTCAGTGGTATGCTCAGAAGAAGTAAAAATGTATATATTAGAGTGATCAGGATATTGATTAAATATCAGCATTTGCCAACATGCTTTCCAAAGTTAACATGAAAAATAGCAGTTAAAATCTAAGGCAAGATTTAACAGCAAATGGAGAGCCCCAGCCATTCGTCAGAGATATCTGAGGATTTATCATTGCTCACAGAGATTTGCAATAGGATAATAGTAACAGAGATGTTAGACTAAACAAACAAAAACAAAATAATAATTCAGTTCAGTTCAATTCAGTCGCTCAGTCGTGTCCGACTCTTTGCAACCCCATGAATCGCAGCACGCCAGGCCTCCTTGTCCATCACCAACTCCTGGAGTACACTCAGACTAATATCCATCGAGTCAGTGATGTCATCCAGCCATCTCATCCTTTGTCGTCCCCTTTTCCTCCTGCCCCCAATCCCTCCCAGCATCAGAGTCTTTTCCAATGAGTCAACTCTTCTCATGAGGTGGCCAAAGTACTGAAGTTTCAGCGTTAGCATCATTCTTTCCAAACAACACCCAGGGTTGATCTCCTTTAGGATGGACTGGTTGGATCTCCTTGCAGTCCAAGGGATTCTCAAGAATCTTCTCCAAACCACAGTTCAAAAGCATCAATTCTTCAGTGCTCAGCTTTCTTCAGAGTCCAACTGTCATTTTTATACATGACTACTGGAAAAACCAAAGCCTTGACTAGATGGACCTTTGCTGGCAATGTCTCTCATTTTTTATATGCTATTTAGGTTGGTCATAACTTTTCTTCCAAAGAGTAAGTATCTTTTAATTCCATGGCTGCAGTCACCATCTGCAGTGATTTTAGAGCCCCCAAAATAAAGTCTGACACTGCTTCCACTGTTTCCCCATCTATTTCCCATGAAGTGATGGAACCAGATGCCATGAACTTCGTTTTCTGAATGTTGAGGTTTAAGCCAGCTTTTTTCACTCTCCTCGTTCACTTTCATCAAGAGGCTCTTTAGTTCCTCTTCACTTTCTGCCATAATGGTGGTGTCATCTGCATATCTGAGGTTATTGATATTTCTCCTGGCAATCTTGATTCCAGCTTGTATTTATTCCAGTCCAGCGTTTCTCATGATGTACTTTGCATATAAGTTAAACAAGTACGGTGACAACATACAGCCTTGATGTACTCCTTTTCCTATTTGCAAACAGTCTGTTGTTCCATGTCCAGTTCTAAGTGTTGTTTCCTGACTTGCATACAGATTTCTCAAGAGGCAAATCAAGTGTTCTGGTATTCCCATCTCTTTCAGAATTTTCCACAGTTTATTGTGATCCACATAGTCAAAGGCGTTGGCATAGTCAATAAAACAGAAAGAGATGCGTTTTTGGAAGTCTCTTGCTTTTTGATGATTCAGTGAGTGTTGGCAATTTGATCTCTGGTTCCTCTGCCTTTTCTAAAACCAGCTTGAGCATCTGCAAGTTCAAGATTCATGTATTGGTGAAGCGTGGCTTGGAGAATTTTGAGCATTACTTTACTACTGTGAGATGAGTACAATTGTGCAGTAGCATTCTTTGGTATTGCCTTTCTTTGGGATTGGAATAAAAACTGACATTTTCCAGTCCTGTGGCCACTGCTGAATTTTCCAAATTTGCTGGCATATTGAGTGAAACACTTTCACAGCATCATCTTTCAGGATTTGAAACAGCTCTATTGGAATACTGTCACCTCCACTAGGTTTGTTCATAGTGATGCTTTCTAAGGCCCACTTGACTTCACATTCCAGGATGTCTGGCTCTAGGTAAGGGATCACACCATCGTGATTATCTTGGTCATGAGTCTCTTTTTTGTATAGTTCTTCTGTGTATTCTTGCCACCTCTTCTTAATATCCTTTGCTTCTGTTAGGTCCATACCATTTCTGTCCTTTATTGAACCCATCTTTGCATGAAATTTTCCCTTGGTATCTCTAGTTTTCTTGAAGAGATCTCTAGTATTTCCCATTCTGTTGTTTTCCTCTATTCCTTTGCATTGATTGCAGAGGAAGGCTTTCTTATCCCTTCCTGCTATTCTTTGGAACTCTGCATTCAGATGCCTTGTATCTTTCCTTTTCTCCTTTGCTTTTCACTTCTTTTCTTTTCACAGCTATTTGTAAGACCTCCCCCGACAGCCATTTTGCTTGTTTGCATTTCTTTTTACATGGTGATGGTCTTGATCCCTGTCTCCTGTACAATGTAACGAACCTCCATCCATGGTTCATCAGGCACACTATCTATCAGATCTAGGCCCTTAAATCTATTTTTCACTTCCACTTTATAATCATAAGGGGTTTGATTTAGGTCATTTCTGAATGGTCTAGTGGTTTCCCCTACTTTCTTCAATTTAAGTCTGATTTTGGTAATAAGGAGTTCATGATCTGAGCTACAGTCAGCTCCCAGTCTTGTTTTTCCTGACTGTATAGAGCTTCTCCATCTTTGGCTGCAAAGGATATAATCAATCTGATTTTGGTGTTGACCATCTGGTGATGTCCATGTGTAGAGTCTTCTCTTGTGTTGTTAGAAGAGGGTGTTTGCTATGACCCATGTGGTCTCTTGGCAAAACTTTATTAGCCTTTGTCCTGCTTCATTCCATATTCCAAGGCCAAATTTGCCTGTTATTCCAGGTGTTTCTTGACTTCCCTACTTTAGCATTCCAGTCCCCTATAATGAAAGGGACATCTTTTTTGGGTGTTAGTTCTAAAAGGCTTTGTAGGCCTTCATAGAACCATTCAATTTCAGCTTACTCAGCATTACTGGTTTGGGTGTAGACTGGGATTACTGTGATATTGAATGGTTTGCCTTGTAAACAAACAGAGATCATTCTGTCGGTTTTGAGATTGCATCCAAGTACTGCATTTTGGACTCTTTTATTGACCATGATGTCTACTCCATTTCTTCTTAGGGATTCCTGCCCACAGTAGTAGATGTAATGGTATCTGAGTTAAATTCACCCATTCCAGTCCATTTTAGTCCGCTGATTCCTAGAATGTTGACATTCACTCTTGCCATCTCCTGTTTGGCCATTTCCAATTTGCCTTGATTCATGGACCTAACATTCTATGTTCCTATGCAATATTGCTCTTTATAGCATCGGACCTTCCTTCTATCACCAGTCACATCCACAACTGAGTATTGTTTTTGCTTTGGCTCAATCCCTTCATTCTTTCTGGAGTTATTCCTCTACTGATCTCCAGTAGCATAATGGATGATATAAATAATGACAAATCAATATAAATACCAGCTAAAATAATGACAATTCCATTATACTTAAATTCTATTCGTCATTAAATTTTAAAAGACAAAAACTTTTAAAATGATGCATAAAAATTGATTGTGGTACCAATATAAACTGTGATGAAGGGATAGGGAACTTATGATACATCAAGGAATTCTCAGGCACCAGCTAGGTGTCCTGCAATTTAATTTGATTTCTGACATTGCTTACTTGGAGATTGTGTAACGGAACTCAAGTTTCTATGCCTGAGGTACAGCAAGGCCACAAAGACCAAAATGTTAGAGTTTGCAGCACAGAAATGTTCATTGCAGAGCCAAAAAGGTAGAACAGATAGCTTGTGCTCAAAAACCCCACATTTCCTGATGGATTTAGGGGAAAGGTTTTATTATTATTATTATTATTATTATTATTGGCTGCACTGGGTTCTCATTTCTGCACATGAGCTTTCTCTGTTCTTGTGGCTCATGGGTTCAGTAGCTGTTACGTGTGGGCTCCGTAATTATGCATATGGACTTAGTAGCCCTGTGTCATGTGGAATCTTCTTGGAACAGGGATTGAATACCTGTCTTCTACATTGGAAGGCAGATTCTCAAACCCTGAACAACCAGGACATTCCAGGAAAAGTTTTTATAGGATAAATCTGGGATTAGGGTTGTAAGGCATGTTATTTCCTTCTGATTCATTGGTGGTGAGATAACAGGAAGTTCTCCAGGAATCTTGTGCTCAGCCTGAAGTTATCATCTTCTGCCTGGATGGGGACCTTACTCTCTACATTGGAACTCAAAGACATTGTTGTGTATATTCCCTGAGGAGGAATCAGGAGTCTGGTCCAAGGCTACACTACTGTTTTTTGACTGCACCTCCCTTATCTCTGTGTTCCTTCTGTTCCATGATTAGCAATTATTTGAATCTGCTCTTTGGATCTCAGGGAAGGTTAATGAGGCTGAATGAGGCCTATTTCCCACAAACAAGAAACAAGGGACACAAAGGGTTGTATCCAGGAGCCCTACAGGGTCCTGTCTCATATTCAATAGCATCAAATTCACAGAGTAAAGTTTCTGCCACCCTACCTCACCCCTTACCCAGTTCTGATACCAGTTGTAAGCTCAGGGTATTATCTGTGCTTCTGATTAAACAGGCATAGATTAGAGGTGTCTATGATCCCCTACTTGATCTTCAAATATCACTCACAAATCCAGGTAGTGTATTTCTAACCAAGTGGCTATAAATTAAAGGTTTGATTAATTTGCTAGAGCAGTGCACATTTACTTACCAGATTACTGATTTATTAAAAGGATGCAACTCAGAAATAGCCAGATGAAAAAGATGTATATAGCGAGATGTAGGGAAAGGGCTTGGATTTCTCACTGATACCAAGCAGGACCTTGTGGGTTGTTGGGCACAAATCCTTTCTGCTTCTTCCATTTGTGAGATTACAGGAAATAGGCTTCATTCAGCCTCCATGATCTTCCATAAGTTCCAATGGGAAGGTCCTGGCAGTTCTTAATTAAGGAAGGGAGGGAATGCCAGACAAGGGAGAAACAAATAGTTGAGAGAAATATTAATGCAGCTTTGGGGCAGGGGCCTGGTTCTCCATTGAGGAATTCACATAACAATATCTTTGAACCATGTTTCAGATACTGAAAGTTGATGATGTTGACTCCTGATTACCTCACCACTAATGCATCAGAAGAATGCAAGACTGTCACTATCTTGATCATTATTACATAATCGTGGTCATGAGTACTGACTGTAAGACGTCTCCCTATTCCCCAGGAAGCAAGTTCTTGGGGCACTGGCCTACTGTGTTCCTTCCTTGCCTGGCAAAAATAAAGCTTCTCTTGCTCTCTCCTCTATAACTATGACTCTGTATAGAATATTCAGCATTAATGCACAAAGAATCAAGATCATGGCATCACCATGCCCCCTCCAGGTGAGTCATTCTCCCAGCACCCCCTATATGTTCACCAGTCTGGAAGCTCTCTGAACAGCTTCCTTTTGAATTTTTATGGAAAATTCATTTATAGACATAACTGATTAAATCATTGGCCATAGGCAATTGATTTACTCTTCATTCCCTCCTCTCTCTCCTAAAGTCAGGGGTTGGAAATGAAAATCACAACCCTCTAACCACATGATTTCCCCCTTGGAAATCAGCTCCCCAGATTATGAACTTTCCAAAAGTCACTTCATTCAAATAAAACAAGAGACATCTTTATCATTATCCACACTTGTAATTCCAATTTATGAAAATGCAGTGGTTTGGGGAGCTGTGAGTCAGGAACTTTATACAAAGATCAAATATATATGAGAAACGTAATTTGGTCATCCAAATGACCAAATGTATATTCCTAAAAATCACAGTACTACTTACCTGAACTGAACCTAAGGAAAACATAATTTTCAGAGTCAAACGTTTTAATTTTAAAGTTTGTGATTAATGGGACAATGGAAGATGGCTGTTATTGAAGGGGAAAGAAATATTTAGCAAAATGAGCTATGTGATCTTGGCCAAATTTTTCAACGTCTATGTTGTTCTGTATTCTTATTGCACAAAAGCATGACATTGACAACATAGGTCTAATGCCACAATTCAGTTAAACTCAATAGAACTCTTAATGATCTATCTTAGGGCTCTCTCCCACTCATTTTTTTTTTTTCCCGTCTCTTTCATATTGGGTTCCATGAGATGGAAATTATCATGAATAAAGTTTGTTGAAGGATGCTATGAGTCATTACCTAGAGGTAACTTTTGGGGGCAGAATAGACAGAAGCTGGTCTGCAACATAGTCTCAATAAACCTTTCAGCTGACTCCACTATGACTTCTGAAGGTGAGATGACTATTCAGAATTGTTCCAAATTAGGCTGCATCCTGATCATTTATACTCTATATAGACCAGTTATTCATTATAGGCTGCCTGAGAATGGGGCCTACCTTTGAATGAGGACACTCCCTTTACCGGACAGCATCTCAGCACAGCTGTAAGTATATTAGCTATGAAGGTCACATCAGCTCACTCTTTTTGACACTGAAAGTAAAAGGTGTGAGTATTCTTAGCATGTTTTATAGATAAGGCATGGTTAGTTATTACACCACTGAAAAACGAGATGAGATATCATATTTTGAGCAGAGTATAAAAAGCATAGAAAACCATGTAGCAGATCCCAGGCCTCTATTGCACTTCTTTTTTTTTTTTCTTCTCAGATAAAAATCCTATTCTTGCAAAGCCTTCCTCAATCAGCAGTGTTTTAGTCAATTGATTTGGGGATGTGACGCAGTCTTTACTCATTTTGGAAAACTCAGGCTATTAGAAGAAAGAACAGTACTATATTCACTTAAAAACAGGTTCAGTGGTATGATTTCATAAATACACACCCTCATGTCTCAATTTCATGAAGATCTCAAAGGTAAAACTCTCAGAGCATTACTGAAACACTTCTGCATCTGAAAAACAACAAAACTCGAGACTCAGTATAAAATTATTATTACTTTAAGTGTTATTTCTTTTATAGCTACATGAATGCCTTATGGTGGTTTCAATAAATAAAATACATGATACAAAATAAATATATATAAAATATGAGAACTAAAGAGCTTACACTATAAAGAGTAGACTACAAACGAACTGCAGGTGCTTAAAAAAAGAGAATGATGCTGACTTTAGAAGATTGGAAACAAAGAGGGAAAAGAAATAATCTAGTTCTTAAAGTTGGATGGTGCTAAAAATGAAATTTATTCAACCATTTCACTGCCATTTAGATCATAGGAAATAGTCAAGCCATACAAATAAAATTCAGCCTATTATAGATAGAAAATAAAATATGCATTTTTAAAAAGTCACCAACACGAGTGCTAGGATACAGTGGAAAATAAATACAAATTTCTTTTTCTCCCATACTGCCCCACTTTTCTCAGCCTCCTCACCAATTTCTTTCCCAAATTTCTCTTCAAATACTCTGTTCTTTCCTCCTGTACATTCCTCTTCTTTTTGCACACACAGCTAGAACAGGGCTCTTTAATATAGAATTTTTCACTCTTTCAGTGTCATCTCTTGGTGATTACTCCACAAACAGGCTATCCTCAAGTCACTTCGAACTCCTATAGTTACCCAAATATCTTTGAAATTCTAAATCCATATTTCAGAAAAGGAAAAATAAATGTAAAAAAATTTTTTTTCTATTATTTTGTGGCCTCCAATTTTTTTCAAAATTGATAAAACCCTTTAATGTTGCTCATTCATCTTAGACATTTGCCATTTTAGATTTCTGGGCTTCCCAGATGGTTCTGTGGTAAAGAACCCCCTGCCAACAAAGGACATAAAAGACACATGGGTTCGATTCCTGGGTCAGGAACATCCCTGGAGAAGGAAATGCAAACCCACTTCATTATTGTTGCTTGGAAAATTCCATGGACAGAAGAGTCTGGCTGGTGCAGTCCATGGGAGTAGCAAAGACTTGGGCACGACCATTCAGGTATGACCTAAATCAAATCTCTTATGATTATGCAGTGGAAGTAAGAAATAAATTGAAGGGCCTAGATCTGATAGATAGAGTGCCTGATGAACTATGGAATGAGGTTTGTGACATTGTACAGGAGACAGGGATCAAGACCATCCCCATGGAAAAAGAAATGCAAAAAGGCAAAATGGCTGTCTGGGGAGGTCTTACAAATAGCTGTGAAGAGAAGCGAGGCTAAAAGCCAAGGAGAAAAGGAAAAATATTAGCATCTGAATGCAGAGTTCCAAAGAACAGCAAGAAGAGATAAGAAAGCCTTCTTCAGTGATCAATGTAAAGTAATAGAGGAAAAGAACAGAATGGGAAAGACTAGAGATCTCTTCAAGAAAATTAGAGGTACCAAGGGAACATTTCATGCAAAGATGGGCTCGATAAAGGAAAGAAATGGTATGGACCTAACAGAAGCAGAAGATATTAAGAAGAGGTGGCAAGAATACACAGAAGAACTGTACAAAAAGAGACTCAGGACCAAGATAATCATGATGATGTGATCACTCACCATTCCAGACATCTTGGAATGTGAAATCAAGTGGGCCTTAGAAAGTATCACTACGAACAAAGCTGGTGGAGGTGATGGAATTCCAGTTGAGCTGTTTCAAATCCTGATAGATGATGCTGTGAAAGTGCTGCACTCAATATGCCAGCAAATTTGGAAAATTCAGCATGGCCACATGACTGGAGAAGGTCAGTTTTCATTCCAATCCGAAAGAAAGAATGCTTAAACAAAGAATGCTCAAACTACTGCACAATTGGACTCATCTCACATGCTAGTAAAGTAATTCTCAAAATTTTCCAAGCCAGGCTTCAGCAATACATGAACCGTGAACTACCTGATGTTCAAGCTAGTTTTGGAAAAGCCAGAGGAACCAGAGATCAAATTGCTAACATCCGCTGGATCATGGAAAAATCAAGAGAGTTCCAGAAAAACATCTATTTCTGCTTTATTGACTATGCCAAAGACTTTGACTGTGTGGATCACAATAAACTGTGGAAAATTCTGAAAGAGATGGGAATACCAGACCACCTAACCTGCCTCTTGAGAAATCTGTATGCAGGTCAGGAAGTAACAGTTAAAACTGGACATGGACCAACAGACTGTTTCCAAATAGGAAAAGGAGTACGTTAAGGCTATATATTGTCACCCTGCTTATTTAACTTCTATGCAGAGTACATCATGAGAAATGCTGGACTGGAAGAAACACAAGCTGGAATCAAGATTGCCAGGAAGAATATCAATAACCTCAGATATGTAGATGGCAAACCCTTATGGCAGAAAGTGAAGAGGAATTAAAAAGCCTCTTGATGAAAGTAAAAGAGGAGAATGAAAAAGTCGGCTTAAAGCTCAACATTCAGAAAATGAAGATCATGGCATCCGGTCCCATCACTCCATGGGAAATAGATGGAGAAACTGTAGAAACAGTGTCAGACTTTATTTTGGGGGCTCCAAAATCACTGCAGATGGTGACTGCAGCCATGAAATTAAAAGACGCTCACTCCTTGGAAGTTATGACCAACCTAGATAGCATATTCAAAAGCAGAGACATTACTTTGCCGACTAAAGTCCGTCTAGCCAAGGCTATGGTTTTTCCAGTAGTCATGTATGGATGTGAGAGTTGGACTGTGAAGAAGGTTGAGTGCCGAAGAATGGATGCTTTTGAACTGTGGTATGGGAGAAGACTCTTGACAGTCCCTTGGACTGCAAGGAGATCCAACCAGTCCATTCTGAAGGAGATCAGCCCTGGGATTTCTTTGGAAGGAATGATGCTAAAGCTGAAACTCCAGTACTTTGGCCACCTCATGCAAAGAGTTGACTCATTGGAAAAGACTTTGATGATGGGAGGATTGGGGGCAGGAGAAGAAGGGGATGACCAAGAATGAGATGGCTGGATGGCATCACTGACTCAATGAACGTGAGTCTGAGTGAACTCTGGGAGTTGGTGATGGACAGGGAGGCCTGGTGTGCTGCAATTCATGGCGTTGCAAAGAGTTTGACATGACTGAGTGACTGAACTGGACTGAGCTCTTTCTCTCTCTCTCTCTCTCTCTCTCTCTCTCTCCACACACACACACACACACACACACACACACACACACACACACACACACACAGGCTTGGTTATGCATCCTTCCTTGTTCTAACAACAAACTGCTCTCACCCATTGTCATATAGTCTACTGTTGGCTCATGGTCATAGTTGATCTATTTATTTTAATTCCACAGGAGCCTGAGCTTAGCTCATTTTTTTTTCTACAGGGCTTTCATTCTATCTCTCAAGGTCACCTTGTGCCCCATATACTCTTCGTATTTTCTATTTATTCTCTCCCAAACACAAAGTCAAGTCCATGGCTTCAACTTGGCAAACCTCAGTTAATGATCTCAACTTGTGTGTGTGTGTGTTTATAGTCTTCTTCATCATATAAACATTAACAAAAATCATTTCCATTCTTTGTGCTACTAGAAAAAAATATTTTCTAAGTCATTCATTAACCAAGAATTCTTGGTTTGCTGGATTCTTTGTCCTGACCTCTGGAAGCAGAATACCTTTACTCTCTCTGAAATAAGAATGGAGTGCATAGAGTTTATACAGGGAGTGCATGGAGTTTATACAGAAAGTGCAGAGGTTAGAAAGTGATTCCGGGAAGAAGAAAGGGAGAGGCAACCCTAACACTAGCCAAGCCCTAACCATAAGGGAAAAGGAAAGATTGATGACTTCAGATTGGGATTAAGCTTGAAGTGAAAGTGAAAGTGAAGTCACTCAGTCCTGTCAGACTGCGACCCCATGGACTGTAGCCTATCAGGCTCTTCCATCCATGGGATTTTCCAGGCAAGAGTGAGGGAGCGAATTGCCATTTCCTTCTCCAGGGAATCTTCCTGACCCAGGAATTGAACCCGGGTCTCCTGCATTGCAGGCAGACGCTTTACCGTCTGAGCCACCAGGGAAGCCCTGGGATTAAGCTTAATCCTAGGGAAAAACTCAAAGGTAACTTTAATACATTTCTTCAGTTCAGTTCAGTTCAGTTACTCAGTTGTGTCAGACTCTTTGCGACTTCGTGGACTGCAGCACTCCAGGCCTCCCTGTCCATCACCAGCTCCCAGAGTTGACTCAAAGTCATTGAGTCCATGATGCCATCCAACCATCTTGTCCTTTGCCATCCCCTTCTCCTCCTGCCTTCAATTCCAGCATCAGGGTCTTTTCAAATGAGTCAGTCTTCACATCAGGTGGCCAAAGTATTGGAGTTTCAGCGTCAACATCAGTCCTTCCAATGAACATTCAGGACTGATTTCCTTTAGGAGGGACTGGTTGGATCTCCTTGCAGTCCACAGGACTCTCAAGAGTCTTCTCCAACACCACAGTTCAAAAGCATCAATTCTTTGGCTCTCAGCTTTCTTTATAGTCCAATTCTCACATCCATACATGACTATGGGAAAAACCATAGGCTTGACTAGGATACACTTCTTGCTAAGGGTCAAAAAGATAAAACTATTTACCTCCCAACATCTGCCTTTCGTTGTTTAAGGGCTTCCTCCAGAAGGACATTTGTTTACATACAACAGATTCCTGCAACCTGAGAGAAACACTCTAACAAAGATGCAGATGCTGGTCATTAGAATTCAGACTAGAATGCAAGGACAGTGAGTAGGCTGAAGACATATGGATGGAATATCAATAGCATCTGCCACGATCCAATAATAAGTACATTCTTGGCTCATTTCACATTATGGTTTAAAATATGGGATCTTCCCAGTCTCCCCCTTGTCTTCACATATCTCACAGAGCATATGTTCTACCACTCATTTACTTCATTAGTTTTGACTAACACAATACATAAAACAGTGTTAAGAATGATAAATAAAAGACAATGTCTTTAAAAGCCTCTATTACTTGTGTTTTATTGTTTATCCCATTACGATACTCTGTTAGATTAAGGTCCCCTGTTATCAATGCTACTACCCCTTACATACAGAGAGTGAAAGTGAAAGTTGTTCAGTCATGTCCGACTCTTTGCAACCCCATAGGCTGCACTCTTCATGGAATTCTCCAGGCCAGGACACTGGAGTGGGTAACCTTTCCCTTCTCCATGGGATCTTCCAAGTCCATGAATCTAATAGAGGTCTTTCACATTACAGCGGATGCTTTACCAGCTGAGCTGCAAGGGAAGCCCATACAGACTTGGATATAAATTGCTGAAAAATAGTAAACAGGTAACACTGTTCCTAATCAAATCTGTTTTCATTTCTCCTGTATTTTTTAAAGAAAACTGCATTTTAATAACATAAATATGATTCAGGATTATTGACACAAGGCATGACAATCCATAGTATTAAAAATGATTTGTTCTCCTCAATCAGATATAAAACAATAAGGACACTAAATGTAGTGCGGGTGCAACTGGGGGACAAGGAGAGAGGCTTAGAGAGGAATTAGCATGTTATTAGGCAACATTAGGGAACCTATTAGAGCACGAATCAATGGCCACTATGGAGACAATTAATAAATAAAAATGGAGCATAAATACCACCCTCTTCAGATTCTGTAGATACTGATTTGAGCACCCATACTTAGATATTGACGATTTTTACAGAAATAAATGCATTCACTGGACTCTTCCTCTTTCCCTGTTCATAGAAGTTATATTTTAAGTCCATCTGAAAAGAGTGTTCTTCATAGTTTCAGAGCTAATATCCTTCAAAAACCCCAGAAAAGTTTCCTGTTGGATTGGGAAAGGCTTTAAGGTCCTTTCACAGTGGAAAATGCTGATAGGAAATAAGGAAATCTTTTTGTTATTACTCTAGTAGCTTTTTAATCTTGCTGTTTGTTTAATAAAACTTGTGTTACCACAATTGTTAACCACAGGATGAGGTTCCTCTGAGTCAGATTAAAGACTGGGGAAAAAGGTCCAAATTTGACTTAACCTTGTGATACAAAAATCCTTACAAATGTGGAATAATGTGTGTGTCCTATCTACATGTGTAATTGTTTTACCATATGTTCATGTTTCTCCTGGCTCTTCAGCAGCAAAATTTCACCGATTTGCTGACAGATGGATTTAGAAGAATCAAATGACAATGTTTAAAACTTTTCCTTTCTGACAAACTAATGTGTGTGTGTGGCAGGTATGTGTGTTCTGGAGAAAACTAAGCACGACAAAAAAGTTTTTGTAACTAATTAAGTTTTCTGTGAACACTTGCTTAAAATTCTAGAGTCTACTTTAAACAAAGAGTATGAATGACTGTAATTAAAAAACTCTACCATGGAAAGAGCGAGATTGCTGAGTCTTTAGAAAGCAGTCTCCCTCTGATTAAAATGTCCATTTTTTTTCTTTAATATTTATCTATGTGGAGAGACTAATTATAAATAATTAAAGTATGAACATGGTTATCAAACACTAATGAGTGTCTATTTTGAATACATTTATAAATGATACACAAAATGAGATGTTTTGATACTTCTACCCTTTAGCAAAGTACAGATAAACAGAAGAGGACTCAGTTTCCAAGGTCAAAGCCAAAATGGATAACATGAAATTTTTGAAGAGAAAGACTCTATATAAGAACATATTGTAGGAAAGTATAGATTGCCAGTGATATCTTCCAGTTAGCATAATCACTAGGTCAAATCGCTATCCTGAAAAGCACACTCACACATACACACACTGTCGACCAAGGTAAGGAGGAGTGGCTGTGCTTTGCTGGAGCAGCCGTGAAGAGATACTCCACACCCAAGGTAAGAGAAACCCAAATAAGATGGTAGGTGTTGCAAGATGGCATCAGAGGGCAGACACACTGAAACCATACTCAGAGAAAACTAGTCAATCTAATCACACTAGGACCACAGCTTTGTCTAACTCAATGAAACAAAGCCATGCAGGCGGGGCAACCCAAGACGGGCAGGTCATGGTGGAGAGGTCTGACAGAATGTGGTCCACTGGAGAAAGAATGGCAAGCCACTTCAGTATTCTTGCCTTGAGAAACCCATGAACAGTACAAAAGGCAAAATGATAGGATACCAAAAGAGGAACTCCCCAGGTCATTAGATGCCGAATATGCTACTGGAAATCAGCGGAGAAATAACTTCAGAAAGAATGAAGGGATGGAGCCAAAGGAAAAACAATACCCAGTTGTGGATGTGACTGATGATAGAAGCAAGATCCGATGCTGTAAAGAGCAATAGTGCATAGGAACCTGGAATGTCAGGTTCATGAATCAAGGCAAATTGGAAGTGGTCAAACAAGATGGCAAGGGTGAACATCGACATTCTAGGAATCAGTGAACTAAAATGGACTGGAAGGGGTGAATTTAACTCAGATGACCATTATATCTACTACTGTGGGTAGGAATCCTTCAGAAGAAATGGAGTAGCCATCATGGTCAACAAAAGAGTCCGAAATGCAGTACTTGGATGCAATCTCAAAAACGACAGAATGATCTCTGTTCATCTCCAAGGCAAATCATTCAATATGACAGTTATCCAAGTCTATGCCCCAACCAGTAATGCTGAAAAGCTGAAGTTGAACAATTTTATGAAGACCTACAAGACCTTTTAGAACTAACACCCCCAAAAGATGTCTTTTTCATTATAGGGACTGGAATGCTAAAGTAGGAAGTCAAGAAACACCTGGAGTAACAGGCAAATTTGGCCTTGGAATGTGGAATGAAGCAGGGCAAAGTCTAGTAGAGTTTTGCAAAGAAAATGCATGGGTCACAGCAAACACCCTCTTCCAACAACACAAGAGAAGACTCTACACATGGACATCACCAGATGGTCAACACCGAAATCAGATTGATTATATTCTATGCAGCCAAAGATGGAGAAACTCTATACAGTCAACATAAATAAGACCAGGAGCTGACTGTGGCTCAGATCATGAACTTCTTAATTCCAAATTCAAACTCAAATTGAAGAAAGTAGGGAAAACTGCTTGACCATTCAGGTATGACCTAAATCAAATCCCTTATGATTATACAGTGGAAGTGAGAAAGAGACTTAAGGACCTAGATTTGATAGATAGAGTGCCTGATGAACTATGGAATGAGGTTCGTGACATTGTACAGGAGACAGGGATCAAGACCATCCCCATGGAAAAGAAATGCAAAAAAACAAAATGGCTCTCTGGGGAGGGCTTACAAATAGCTGTGGAAACAAGACAGGTGCAAAGCAAAGGAGAAAATGAAAGATATAAGCATCTGAATGCAGAGTCGAAAGAATAGTAAAAAGAGATAAGAAAGCCTTCTTAAGTGATCAATACAAAGAAATACAGGAAAAGAACAGAGTGGGAAAGACTAGAGATCTCTTCAAGAAAATTAGAGATACCAAGGGAACATTTCATGCAAAGATGGGCTCGATAAAGGACAGAAATGGACTGGACCTAACAGAAGCAGAAGATATTAAGAAGAGGTGGCAAGAATACACGGATGAACTGTACAAAAAGATCTTCATGACCTGGATAGTCATGATGATGTGATCACTAATCTAGAATCAGACATCTTGGAATGTGAAGTCAAGTGGGCCTTAGAAAGCATCACTATGAACAACACTAGTGGAGGTGATGGAATTCCAGTTGAGCTGTTTCAAATCCTGATAGATGATGCTGTGAAAGTGCTGCACTCAATATGCCAGCAAATTTGGAAAACTCAGCAGTGGTCACAGGACTAGAAAAGGTCAGTTTTCATTCTAATCCCAAAGAAAGGCAATGCCAAAGAATGCTCAAACTACTGCACAATTGCACTCATCTCACATGCTAGTAAAGTAATGCTCTAAATTCTCCAAGCCAGGCTTCAGCAATACGTGAACCATGAGCTCCCTGATGTTCAAGCTGGTTTTAGAAAAGGCAGAGGAACCAGAGATCAAATTTCCAACATCCTCTGGATCATGGAAAAGCAAGAGAGTTTCAGAAAAACATCTACTTCTTCTTTACTGACTATGCCAAAGCCTTTGATTGTGTGGATCACAATAAGCTGTGGAAAATTCTGAAAGAGATGGGAATACCAGACCGCCTAACCCTCCTCTTGAGAAATCTGTATGCAGATCAGGAAACAGTAGTTAGTACTGGAGAGAGAACAACAGACTAGCTCCAAATAGGAAAAGGAGTACGTCAAGGCTGTATATTGTCACCCTGCTTATTTAACTTCTATGCGGAATACATCATGAGAAATGCTGGACTGGAAGAAACACAAGCTGGGATCAAGATTGCAGGGAGAAATATCAATAACCTTTAGATATGCAGATGACAGAACCCTTATGGCAGAAAGTGAAGAGGAACTAAAAAGCTTCTTGATGAAAGTAAAAGAGGAGAGTGAAAAAGTTGGCTTAAAGCTCAACATTCAGAAAACGAAGATCATGGCATCAGGTCCCATCACTTCATGGGAAATAGATGGAGAAACTGTGGAAACAGTGTCAGACTTTAATTTTTTGGGCTCCAAAATCTCTGCAGATGGTGACTTCAGCCATGAAGTTAAAAGACACTTACTCTCTGCAAGAAAAGTTATGACCAACCTAGATAGCCTATTCAAAAGCAGAGACATTACTTTGCCGACTAAGGTTCATCTAGTCAAGGCCATGGTTTTTCCTGTGGTCATGTATGGATGTGAGAGTTGGACTGTGAAGAAGGCTGAGTGCTGAAGAATGGATGCTTTTGAACTGTGGTGTTGGAGAAGACTCTTGAGAGTCCCTTGGATTGCAAGGAGATCCAACCAGTCCATTCTGAAAAAGATCAACCCTGGGATTACTTTGGAAGGAATGATGCTAAAGCTGAAACTCCAGTCCTTTGGCCACCTCATGCAAAGAGTTGACTCATTGGAAAAGACTCTGATGCTAGGAAGGATTGGGGGCAGGAGGAGATGGGGGCGACAGAGGGTATTACTAGATGGCATCACGGACTCGATGAACGTGAGTCTGAGTGAACTCCGGGGAGTTGGTAATGGACAGAGAGGCCTGGCGTGCTGCGATTCATGGGGTTGCAAAGAGTTGGGCATGACTAAGCAAGTGAACTGAACTGGACTGAGTGAAATTTTATTGAATTGCCAAATCAAGTGAGGCAGTGGTGCTAAAGTGTGATGAGATACAGTCTTCAAATAACCCATAGAATATCTCAGCAGGAACTACTTAGTTTTATATCTTTTCCTTGAGTGTGAGAGAATGTAAATCTAGATCCTGGGCTTCCTATTTGGTGGGGAAGTTGTGAAGTAGGAAATAGGTGGGTCCAGGCTGAGGAATTGAAACCAATCTCCTGCTAACAGTTTGAGACAAGAGCAGGAACACTGGGCTCTGATTGGGTGGAAGACAAAATGATTACAATTTCCTCAATCTTGAGGTCAAAAGCATTTTCCTGAATAACTCATGTGCAGAGAATGTCCTTAGTCTAGGGAGAAGCCAATGAAGGGAGGAGCCACCATCCCATAATATATCCCGCCAACCCCCAGAAATCTTCACATTGGAATCCATCTTGGCTGAGAGATGCACATATTCCATCCAAAAGGACACTGAGTAAGGTCAGATATGGACACAAGCAAGATGATTAGCCAGAGACACCCAGAAGTCTGCCCCAATATAAGCCACCTCTATTGGAAGCAGCCTGGTGGCCTACAGTCCATGAGGTCACAAAAGAGTCAAGCAGGACTCAGTGACTAAATAAAACAGCAACAGTAGGAGAAGCTCACTCTTTGAGTTCACCCATGTGCACTCTTTCACATGTACTTTGCTTATAATGAACACTTATCCATTTCACAGTCTTGGTCTCTTTGCTGAACTTTCTTCAAAGAAGGCAAGCACTGAAGTCTGGTTCCAGCTATTTCCCCACTGAATTCAAATAGAGGCAGGCAGCCTTGCTCATGGTTAAGGATTCAGGCTCTGGAAGAAGCTGAAGTTTCTAATGAGGAGATTGCAAAGACATTTTTGATGAGTATCAAGGAAGGAAATACATGGAAAAGCTAATCATGTTTAGCTTTCAGAGAGTACTTTACATATGTAAAATTCTTTATCATTTTCTCAAAATTGATTGATTCAAATTAGCAGGTTATCAATCTGACAGTGAGGGAATATCAATAAAACACAAATCTTATTTTGTTTTAGTGTTCTTTGAAATGAAGATGCAAATTTTGTCAACCATGAATTTACCATGTGGGAAATAAATGTAAGACTGGCCTTGTCACATAGGTGAGGTAGACAAAATGCCAGCTATGTTTTTCTTTTTCTTTTTTTCCAGCTATGTTTTCCTATGATGCTCTATCAAGTTACTGAACTGAAATACATCTGTACCCTTGCACTTGAAGATGTCTCTGTTTGGAAACATAAATGGTGCATCTGGTAGGCATCATGTGTAAAGGGGAGAAGCCACTGATATGAGTAATGTGATCATCATAATTGGGTTTCTTTCTTTTTTCCTGCTAAGTTTAGTCTATAAAGAATATATATATATTAAAAGTAGGACTTTGAAAATATATTTCATTTATCTCTAAGATTAAAAATTTGGCCAAGTATAGAATCTTACCTTCAAAAATTTTCCTTGACATTTTAGAGGTGTGGCTTGATTAAAATGCTGTGTCACTGAAGAATCTGATGATATCTGACTTATAAATGTCTGTTTATATACTATATTTACTTGTGTAACTCTGTGTATATCTATGACCTTGTACCTTTGGGATTCTCAGGTTTATCATCCAACAAAATTTGCTGTTTACCATATGTAGAAAGACATCTTTACAAATAAGATCACACAAAGATTCATAGATACTTTAGACTAATGAGGTGTCAGAAGGCAATATTTGGGGGTGAATAGTGGAACATGTTCAGAAACACTAATCATAGGAGTTAAGAGCTTGCATTCTTGGCTCCACCATTTACTAGCTGTATGAGCTTGGCAAAGAAGTTTACTTTTCTAAGTATGAGACTTATGAACTTCAAAATAAAGTCTGCATTGAAGATTTTTATTTGCTTGCTTATTTTTAGGTAAAATAAATATCCTAAAACTAGTTTTGTCCTCTATTTTAGGTAGGCTCAATTCACTTTTTCAAATGGAAAAAATGTAATTTTTTAAAATTGATATCAAAAAAGCTAAATTATTTTAATAAAGAATAACATGTTTATGCTAGTTATCAATTATATAAAAAATTATCAAGCATGATAAAATGCGTTTATTAAAAATGCAAAATGTTTAGCCAACTTGAAAAACAAATCAGTTGCTTAAAGCTATCCTCTAGCAAACCTAATAGTTAACATACGCAATTTGAAGTGGAAAAGAAAACAAAACACTAAAAAATAATAATAATATAAATTAAAATGGAATACATTCATTTCTCTCATTAAGAAAATCAAGGACATTATTTCTTTCCTTTTTAAAAGAAATAATGTGTGCAGATGTACAGAAAAACAGCAAAACATCATATTCCAATCAAAGGGGTAGAAATGAAAGAACAAAAATTAGGTTGCTCATTATAATGTCAATTATTTGCATTAGACAAGAACTTAAAAATTAAACCTTTCAACTATGGCTAGAAATTCTCCTCAGCTATGTAAATGCACTTTCAATTAATTCTGTTTCCCTGATAAACAGTCTAACACTTCAGGCGTTTCCTCCTGTCTTTCTTTCTCTTTTGGCAATATAAGCCCAACTACTGTGTTTCCTGAGTATTCATTGTACTTTTTCAACAGAGATTAAAGATTTAGACTAGTTGGTAATCCCATTATCTTGCATGAGAAAAGCAAAACTATCTTTGGCCATTGCCTGAAGAACTCCAGGGATTTATCCTGAGTGAGTATAAAATCCAATTAATTTTTATGTTTCCTAGCAGCCATGTGGATCATTAGTTTATTCACTTATGTTTACCACTATTTTACAAGGAGATTTTCTACTATAGGAAAGAAACTTGATTTGATTTTTCAAGCTAAATTTATTTGAAATAGGATTGACTTATGTAAAAATATTTTAAAGATGAAATATTACCATATGGAAAAAGAATACCCATTTTATTAAAATGAATGGGCTGGCCTCGTGTTTTATTTTAGAAGCCTTCATTCAAGACCTGAGCTAACAAGATATTTTCTTCAGAAAAAGTCCAAAATGTGTATATTTTCCCACCCCTTATCATGATCTCTCTCTCTCTCTACACACACACACACACACACACACACACACACACACATTTTGATAACTGATACATAGCTGAGAGGGACAGGAACATTTGAGCCAATAATGAGAGACTGGGCTTGCTTAGCAAAGTCAAAATGTTATTTATTCTTTAGATGAGATAATATTTTGTAAAACAGCTACTATATTTTCTAAGGTGTAGTAAATTTAACAAATACTACTACTACTACTAAGTTGCTTCAGTTGTGTCCGACTCTGTGCGACCCCATAGACGGCAGCCCACCAGGCTCCCCCGTCCCTGGGATTCTCCAGGCAAGAACACTGGAGTGAGTTGCCATTTCCTTCTCCAGTTTTCCTTTAAAATTGGAGGAAGTTACAGTTCAGTACACACAGGCAATTTAACAAATAGTTGCAGCTATTATTATCTTACTGATATTATTCATTAATGATATTTTGCTGTCTTGGGAAAATGGCAATTGTTAGATGGAAGTTCTGCATGGAATACAGGCTATAATGTTTTATGGTAATGTAGGGGATTGTGTAAGGACAAGTACAAATTGAACATGGGAGACTTATTTCTAGCTAAAAATAAGAGGAAAGACTCACCTTTTTTCTTTTAGAATTTCTCTCTTGGTCCTATCCAAATTTATGCACATTTTTAAATTGTCAATTTCAAAACTCAACAATGTTTCTTCAAGGATCTGAGAACCTTATCTTTGAAATGTAATCATCAAGGACAATACTATACCTCCTAGTTCCCTGGGAAGAGATAAGTCTTATTTCAGGTGTCATCTGATCCCAAATTGTAAAGCCTACATCCTTTACTGACTGGATCATATCCAATTAATTATGAAAGGATTAAATTTATTTCTATCTTTGCAAACTCTTTAGCAGATTGCTTATTTATAAAATGTGTCTCATCACAATCTGTTTTAATGGTTATTCAATAATAACATTTTATTGGTCTTTTATCTTTGTAAAGGTTTTTTGCATTGGGGGAAGATTTTGGTTTGGCCTGGGGCTCAGACAGTAAAGAATCCACCTGCAATGCTGGAGACCTGGGTTCAACCCCTGGGTTGGGAGGATCCTCTGGAGGAGGGCATGGCAACCCCACTATTCTTGCCTTGATAATGCCCACAGTCAGAGGAGCCTGGTGGGCTACAGTTCATGCGGTTGCAAAGAATTGGACATAACTGAACAACTAAACACAGCATATTTTCCCCAAAAAGCAAATGCTATTTCTTTTCCTGAGTGTCCCCCAAATTTCAGGATATCATAACTTTTTGGACAGGAGAAAATCTTCATTGACCATTTTCTCTCTTTGAATATTTTGTAAATAATGTGAATAATGTACTCTGAGCAGGGCTACACAGAATACAGTTTAACAATAAGGTGTTTGAATCTAGAAGTTTCTTTTTAAGAAAAAGCTAGTATTTTTACTTTTTCCATAAGTATAGAAGAAAAATTTTTCAAAGACACTGGTTAAAATGGTAAGACATATTTTATTCAAGCCACTGCAATAGAGGAGAAAGATTTCAGCATAGACGTGAGCTCAATTCTCAGAATATAAAAGACAGCTAATAATTAGAGTCAACTAGCAAAGTGAGAGGAGAAGGCAATGGTACCCCACTCCATTACTTTTGCCTGGAAAATCCCATGGAGGGAGGGAGCCTAGAGGGCTGCAGTCCACGAGGTTGCTAAGAGTCGGACACGACTGAAGCGACTTAGCAGCAGCAGCAGCAAAGTGAGGAAGGAAAGTAGATGGTCATTACTAAGAGAAACTTGGTTAGAAATCGGAAGATCTTTGCTGCTACTGCTGCTGCTGCTAAGTCGCTTCAGTCATGTCCGACTCTGTGCGACCCCATAGATGCTGCCCACTAAGCTCCTTTGTCCCTGGGATTCTCCAGGCAAGAATACTGGAGTGGGTTGCCATTTCCTTCTTCAAAGCATGAAAGTGAATAGTGAAAGGGAAGTCGCTCAGTCGTGCCCTACTCTTAGCGACCCCATGGACTGCAGCTTACCAGGCCCCTCCATCCATGGGATTTTCCAAGTAAGAGTACTGGAGTGGAGTGCCATTGCCTTCTTTAATGGGTCCAAAACAGATTCTCATTAAAAGCAAGCTAAGACTGGACTAAGGGTGATACCTAGTGTAATGAGGACTCACAGAGCCTGCTTGCTGCTGCTGCTGCTGCTAAGTCGCTTCAGTCGTGTCCGACTCTGTGCGACCCCATAGATGGCAGCCCACCAGGCTCCGCCGTCCCTGGGATTCTCCAGGCAAGAACACTGGAGTGGGTTGCCATTTCCTTTTCCAAACAGAGCCTCCTTAAAGATTGGTAAAGGAAGAAAATCTTGTCCTAAGTTTCTACCTTAGTTACTACTCAGTATTTTGGCTGAAATGGGCAGAAGTGGAAGTATGAAGAGAATCAGCATGAGGTCTGGGATGGCAAAACAAATACAGTATTGTAATTAACAAAATAAATAAATTTTTAAAAAAGTGAAGAAGGAATTTTATAAAATATTATAATAGTTGATAAGTAAAAAACTGTATATAATTTATATATTATATGGCACAATAATAAACATTTTTGAACATAAAAAAAGAAATTACTAAAAACAAGTTATAAAAACTTTAAAGTTATGTGTTACCTGGTTAGAACGTATGGTTATGATAATAATGACTAAAGTAAAAAAAAAAAATCACCTTAGTAAGTTCCTTTAGAATACTTAAATATTTGTTATAGTTGACCCCTTGGTATATATTATTTTTTTAAATAAACAAAGGAACATATTCAATACTTCATATTAGGTAAACATTTCTTGCAAACCTGCAATATGAAACAAGACCCTAGGTGAGGAATTTACAGCTCAGAAAGTTAGATGAATCTAAAAACTTGTTATTTCCATAAAATAATGAAATATACAGGCATACCTTGGAAACTGCAACAAAGCAAATATCACGATTAAGTGGCTCACACAACTATTTTTGATTTCCTGGTGCATATAAAAGTTACATTTACACTATCTTATATTCTGTGTGAAATGGCATTGAGTCTAAAACTACAGTTTATCCTGTGTATCCTAATTAAAAATAGTTTATTGCTACAAAGTGCCACCATTATTTGAGCTTTCAGCAAATTATAATATTTTTGCTGGTGGAAAATTTAACCTTGTTGTTTAGTCGCTCATTTGTGTCCAGGTCTTTAGCAACCCCATGCACTATAGCCCACCAGGTCCCTCTGTCCATGGGATTTCCCAATCAAGAATACTGAAGTAGGTTGCAATTTCTTTCTCCAGGGGATCCTCCTGACCCATGGGTCCAACCTGTTTCTCTGGCATTGGGGCAGATTCTTGCCTGCTGAACCACCAAAGAAGCCCAGAGAATTTAATATATTGGGAGAATTACCAAAGTATGACAAAGAAATGTGAAGTATACAGGTATTGTTGGAAAACTGATATTAATAGACTTGCTTAATGACGTGTTGCCACAAACCTTCAATTTGTAAAAAGCACAAAATCTGCAAAGCACAATAAAACAAGGAATTCTGATAATGAAAATATGTATGCTTATTTTAAAATTCTCTTGAATTTTAAATGGAACTGCAATCTAGAAGAAACATGTAATATGCCCAATATAGCAAGCAGTACAAGTTATTTGACTAAGTTCCAATCTTTTTCTTCAAAGGAATTGTAACAGATAGTTCATATAATGAATATTAAATTAGGTCCTGTGGAGTGATGGAAAAAGTGAAAAATCAGAATTCTCTTCAGGAACTTTTTTAAAAAATAAGCAAACTAATAAACAGCAGGAGAATAGCCCTATGAAAACCAAAAACAGAAATTCAGAGACAAAGATGCAAGATGTTCACAGTCTTCATCTATGTTAGTGTTAGTTGCTCAGTCATGTGTGACTCTTTGCCACCCCATGGACTGCAGTCTACCAGGCTTCTCTGTTCATGAGATTTTCCAGGCAAGGATACTGGAGTGGGTTGCCATTTCCTTTTCCAGGGGATCTTCCCAACCCAGGGATCAAACCAGGGTCTCCTGCACTGCAGGCAGATTCTTTACCGACAGATACAAGGAAATACAGTAGGATAATTTAAGTGGCCTTAACAATTTGTGACCTCAAATTAAATGAACAACTTGTGTACAATACAATTTTTTTTTTTTTTTTTGCATTCACTTTCACTATGCTTTGAGTATAAGTGTCTAGGGACTGTTTTGGTAAAGGGGAATTTCATTTATACCTGGTGATTTTACACTGAGAAATAATTTAAATTGGCACCTTTATTTTGATCCATTTGCACCATTGTATTGTCTTTGTTCCTTTTTTTTTCTTTGTTTAGTGTAGCTTGTTTTTTTTTTTTTTTTTTTTGTTCCATTTTCAAAGATCAGTTGCATATAATTGAATCTATTTCTGGGCTTCTTATTTTGGTTCATTGACTTGTCTATTGTTTTTGCAGTAACATCCTATCTTAACTACTCTAGCTTCATAGTAAATCAAGTCAGATAATGTCAGTTTTCCAACTTTGCCCTTCTTCAGTGTTGTGTTGGCTATTCTGGATTTTTAAAATTCCATGTAAACTTTAGATACAGCTTGTTAATTTCTACAATAAACTTCCTTGTATTTTGATTGGGTTTACATTGAATCTATAAGGGCATATTAGAAAGAACTAACATCTAAACAATATTGAGTCTTCTTATTATAGAACATGAAATATCTCTCTATTTAGTTTTTTTTTTTTTTAATCTATTCATCATTTTGGAGTTTTTCTTGCATAGACCTATGATATATGTTATTAGATTTATACCTATGCATTTCATGTCTTCAGTTATTAGTATAAACAATATTATATTATATTTTATTTTTTTGTTTTGTTTTTTTATTTTTATTTATTTATTGTTTTTAAAATACTTTATTCTACATTACAATACTGTATTTGTTTTGCCAAACATTGACATGAATCAGCCACAGGTGTCCACGATCTCCCAATGCTGAAGCCCCCTCCCACCCCCCACCCCATATCATCTCCCTGAATCATCCCATGCACCAGCCCCATGCCTCCTGTATCCTGTATTGAACACAGACTGGTGCTTCATTTCTTACAGGACAGTATACATGTTTCAATGCCATTCTCCCAAATCATCCCACCCTCTCCCTCTCCCTCAGAGTCCAAAAGTCCGTTCTATACCTCTGTGTCTCTTTGTTGTCTCACATAGAGGGTCATCATTACTATCTTTCTAAATTCCATATATATGTGTCAGTATACTGTATTGGTGTTTTTCTTCTGGCTTACTTCACTCTGTATAATTGGCTCCAGTTTCATCCATCTCATTAGAACTGCGTCAAATTTATTCTTTTTAAGGGCTGAGTAGTGCTCCATTGTGTATATGTACCACAGCTTTCTTATCCATTCATTTGCTGATGGACATCTAGGTTGCTTCCATGTCCTGGCTGTTATAAACAGTGCTGCAAAGAACACTGGGGTACATGTGTCTCTTTCAATTCTGGTTTCCTTGGTGTGTATGCAGCTCAACTCCAGAAAAATAAACGAACCAATAAAAAAATGGGCCAAAGAACTAAATAGGCATTTCTCCAAAAAAGACATACGGATGGCTAACAAACACATGAAAAGATGCTCAACATCACTCATTATCAGAGAAATGCAAATCAAGACCACAATGAGGTACCATTTCACACCAGTCAGAATGGCTGTGATCCAAAAGTCTACAAGCGATAAATGCTGGAGAGGATGTGGAGAAAAAGGAACCCTCTTACACTGCTGGTGGGAATGAAAACTAGTACAGCCACTATGGAAAACAGTGTGGAGATTCCTTAAAAATTGCAAATAGTATAAACAATATTATATTTTAATTTCAAATTCTATCTGTTCACTGCTAATGTATAGGCAAGTGATTGATTTTTGTTTACCGACTTTATAAGTTGCACAATTGATATTACAACATATTAATTGCAGACCTTTGTTCTTTCATGTTTTCTGCTTTAATAATATTTTTAACAAAGAAATGCATTTTTCTTTCTTTCCAGTCTGTATACTTTTATGTTATCATCATTTTGAAATAGTTAGGACTTTATGTATGATGTTAAAAGCAGTAGTGAGAGGAGATATCCTTGCCTTGTACCTAATCTTACTGGGAAATCTTCCAGTTTCTCACTATTTAAGTAGGATGTTACTATAGTCTCTTTTTGCTTTGTATTTTTAACTATCAGTCTTTATCAAGTTGAGAAAGTTTCCTTTTTCCTAGTTTACTAACAGGTTTTGTCAGAAATGGGTATTGGATTTTGTCAAATGCTTCTGTGGTGTCTACTGACATGATCATATGATATTTCTTCCTTAGGCTGTTGATGTGAAGTATCACTGTAGCTTATTTTTTTAAATTGAACAAGTCTTGCATAGCTAGTTTATACCACTTGATTGTGGTCTATTTTTATATGTATATATAGATATAGATATATACTGTTTGATTCAATTGCTTAGCACTATATTGAGAATTTTCACATCTATGCTCATGAGAGATGTTGGTCTGCAATTTATTTTCTTGCAATGTTTTTGTCTGATTTTTATATTAGAGAAATTCTTGCCTCATGGAAAGAGTAAGTATTCCTTCTAATTGTGGCTTCTAGAAAACAGTTTTGAAAATTAGTATAGTTTCTTCATTAAATATTTGATAGAATTCACCACTCAACTCATTGAGACTGGTGTATTCTATTTTGAAAAGTCATTAATTGCCATGATTACATTTCTTTAATATATATAGGTTTATGGAGATTTTTTTATTCCTTCTATATGAATTTTGGCACATTGTATCTTTCAAAACATTGGACTATTTAATTTATGTCATCAAATTTGTGGTGTAAAGTTGTTCACAGTATTCTTTTATTATCCTTTTTATACCCATGGGCTCAATGGTGATAGCCCCTCTCTCAGTTTTGACAGAAGGCAGAAAAGTGAAGATAAACCTCTTGCATCCACCTCAAATTTCCTTGTGAATTTATTAGAAAGTCTATCCATTTTTTTCCTCAAATCAGTTCTTTATTTCTTTTTATACTTATATTTAAAAACAATCCAGTGGCCTGATCTAAGAAAGAGTTATGTACAAAGAAATCCCCATAAGACTACCAGCAGATTTTTTTTTGTAGAAAATTTGCAAGCCAAGAGGGAATGGCATGATATATTTAAAATGTTGAAAAGAAGGATCTTGCTGGTAGTCCAATGGTTAGGATTTTGCCTTCCAGTTTAGTGGGTACAGGTTTGATTCCTCGTCAGGGAAATAAGATCCCACATGCTCAGAGTGTGGCCAAAAAACTAACTAAATAAATAAAACTTGAAAAATATATTAAGAAAATAAAGTGCTGTAAAGGAAAACCTACAACCTAGAACACTCTACTCAACAAAAGTATCATTCATAATTGAAAGAGAGATAAAGAACTTCTCACTTGCATATGGAATATAATAAAACAAAATGAAAACAACAAAATAGTTATCGATTCACAGATATAGAGAAGAAAAACATTCATTACCAGTAGGGAGAGTATGGGGATAGTATTAACAGATACAAACTACAAGGCTGCATATTGTCACCTTGCTTATTTAACTTATACACGCAGTACATCATGCAAAATATCAGACTGGATAAAGTACAAGCTAAAAGCAAAATGGCAGGGACAAATATCAATAACCTCAGATATGCATATAACAACACCCTTATGGCAGAAAGTAAAGAGGAAAAGTAAAGAGCATTTTGATGAAAGTGAAAGAGGAGAGTGAAAAAGCTGGCTTAAAATGCAACATTCAAAAAATGAAGATCATGGTATCTGGTTTGTCACTTCATGGCAAATAAATGGGGATGAAATGGAAATAGTGAGAAACTTTATTTTCTTGGGCCCAAACTCATTACAGATGGTAAAACTGCAGCCATGAAATTAAAAGATGCTTGCTCCTTGAAAGAAAAGCTATGACCAGCCTAGACAGCATATTAAAAGCAGAGACATTACTTTTACCAACAATGACCCATCTAGTCAAATCTATGCTTTTTCCAGTAATCATGTATGGATGTGAGGGTTGGACCATAAAGATGAGTGCCAAAGCATTGATGCTTTTGAACTGTGATGTTGGAGAAGACTCTTGAGAGTCCCTTGAACAGCAAGGAGATCAAACCAGTCAACTCTAAAGCAAATCAGTCCTGAATATTCATTAAAAGACCTGATGCTAAAGCTGAAATTCCAATACTTTGGCCACCTGATGCAAAGAGCTAACTCATTGGAAAAGACCCTTATGTTGGGAAAGACTGAATGCAGGAGGAGAAGTGGGTGACAGAGAATGAGATGGTTAGATGGCATCACTGACTCTCTGGACATGAATTTGAGTAAGCTCCATAAGTTGGTGATGGACAGGGAATACTGACTTGCTGCAATTCAAGGGATCACAAAGAGTTGGACACGGTTGAGTGACTGAACTGAAGTGAACTGATGGGCAGGTTAAGAAAATAGAAAACATGGTCATGATGATATTACGTTTAGAAATGGTTTTATAGAATAGTTCGCGTTTGGATAATACCTTGTTAGCAAGGAACTTACAGGGGAAAGTGCACTTAAATGAAGAAGGGCAGACAAAATGCATTCATGAGTATCTGTTAGCTTTTTAAAGCTCCAACTACCTAGATTCCAGGTTACTGGAGCAGAGGAAATGTAAAGATTTATTGGAGATGGAAGATGAATTACATGCATTTATCTCTTGTCCAACTTAGAAACTATAATGTTGTTTGTAGCTAGGGACTGAGTATATTAAGTATATTCTATTCTTAAGCAAGGCATCCACAAAATTAAACTGTGTTTTAGAAACATTCATAATGCAGTGATGATTTTTAGAACGTCTTCAGTTTATGCCTGGGTAAATTCTAAAGGCTGGATGCTGGATATGAGATATTTTTCTCACTGATGAGAAGTTCATGGTTTTGAAGGAGGTGTGGAAAATAAAGCACAAGGCAGGTTATATATGAGAGAAAAAGAGAAGCTAAAGACAGAGGGAAAAAAGGAAAGATATACACATTTGAATGCAGAGATCCAAAGAATAGCAAGGAGAGATAAGAAAGCCTTGCTCACTGATCAATGCAAAGAAACAGAGGGAAACAATAGAATGAGAAGACTAGAGATCTCTTCAAGAAAATTAGAGATACCAAAGGGAATATTTCTTGCAAAAATGGGCACAATAAAGAATAGAAATTGTATGGACCTATCAGAAGCAGAAGATATTAATAATAGGTGTCAAGAATACACAAAACTATACAAAAAGATCTTCATGTCCTAGATAGCCATAATGATGTGATTACTCACCTAGAGCAAGACATCCTGGAATGTGAAGACAAGTGGGCCTTAGGAAGCATCACTATGACAAAGCTAGACAGGAGACGATGGAATTTCAGTTGAGCTGCTTCATATCCTAAAAGATGATGCTGTGAAAGTGCTCCATTCAATATGCTAGCAAATTTGGAAAACTCAGCAGTGGCCACAGGAATGGAAACATTCAGCTTTCATTTCAATCCCAAAGAAGAGCAATGCCAAAGAAGGTTCATTGCACTCATCTCACATGCTAGCAAAGTTCAGTTCAGTTTAGTTCAGTTGCTCAGTCGTGTCTGATTCTTTGCAACCCCATGAGTTGCAGCACACCAGGCCTCCCTGTCCATCACCAACTCCCAGAGTTCACGCAGACTCACATCCATCAAGTCGGTGATGCCATCCAGCCATCTCATCTTCTGTCGTCCCCTTTTCCTCCTGTCCCCAATCCCTTCCAGCATCAGTCTTTTTCAATGAGTCAACACTTCGCATGAGGTGGCCAAAGTACTGCAGTTTCAGCTTTAGCGTCATTCCTTCCAAAGAAATCTCAGGGTTGATCTCCTTCAGAATGGACTGGTTGGATGTCCTTGCAGTCCAAGGGACTCTCAAGAATCTTCTCCAACACCACAGTTCAGAAGCATCCATTCTTTGGTGCTCAGCCTTCTTCACAGTCCAACTCTCATATCTATACATGACCACAGGAAAAACCATAGCCTTGACTAGACGGACCTTAGTCGGCAAAGTGATATCTCTGTTTTTGAATATACTATCTAGGTTGGTCATAACTTTTCTTCCAAGGAGTAAGCGTCTTTTAATTTTATGGCTGCAATCACCATCTGCAGTGATTTTGGAGCCAAAAAATAAAGTCTGACACTGTTTCCACTGTTTCCCCATCTATTTCCCATGAAGTGATGGGACCGGATGCCATGACCTTCATTTTCTGAATGTTGAGCTTTAAGCCGACTTTTTCACTCTCCTCTTTCACTTTTATCAAGAGGCTTTTAGTTCCTCTTCACTTTCTGCCGTAAGGGTGGTGTCATCTGCAGTTACTGATATTGATATCAGTAGAAGTTAAATAAGCAGGATGACAATATACAACCTTGACGCACTCCTTTTCCTATTTTAAACCAGTCTGTTGTTCCATATCCAGTTCTAACTGTTGCCTCCTGACCTGCATACAGATTTCTCAAGAGGAAGGTCAGGTGGTCTGGCATTCTCATCTCTTTCACAGTTTCCCACAGTTTATTGTGATCCACACAGTCAAAGGCTTTGGCATAGTCAATATAGCAAAAATAGATGTTTTTCTGCAACTGTCTTGCTTTTTCGATGATCCAGCAGATGTTGGCAATTTGATCTCTGGTTCCTCTGCCTTTTCTAAAACCAGCTTGAACATCAGGAATTTCAATGTTCACATATTGTTGAAGCCTGGCTTGGAGAATTTGGGGCATTACTTTACTAGCGTGTGAGATGAGCACAATTGCGCAGTAGTTGGAGCATTCTTTGGCATTGCCTTTCTTTGGGATTGGAATACTAGGAAAGTAATGCTCAAAATTCTCCAAACCAGGCTTCAACAGTATAAACTTCCAAATGTTCAAGCTGGATTTTGAAAAGGCAGAGGAACAAGAGATCAGATTTCCAACATCTATTGGATCATCAAAAAGGAAGAGAGTTCTAGGAAGAAATGTCAGTTCAGTCAATCATTCAGTCTTGTCCAACTCTTTGCGACCCCATGAATCATAGCATGCCAGACCTCCCTTTCCATCACTGTCTCCCGGAGTTCACTCAGACTCAAGTCCATTGAGGAAAATATTTACTTCTGCTTATTGACTAGACAAAAACCCTTGAATGTTGGATCACAACAACTGGAAAATTCTTAAAGAGATGAGAATATCAGACCACCTTACCTGCCTCCTAAGAAATCTGTATGCAGGTCAAGAAGCAACAGTTAGAAATGGACATTGAACAATAGACAGGTTTCAAATTGAGAAAGGAGTATGTCAAGACTTAAATTATCACCCTGCTTATTTAACTTATCTGCAGAGTACATTATGTGAAATGCAGGGCTGGATGAAGCACAAGCTGGAATCAAGATTGCCAAGAGAAATATCAATATCAGTAACTGCAAATGACACCACCCTTATGACAGAAATTGAAGAAGAATTCA
The DNA here is from genome assembly GCA_917880005.1 of Nanger dama. Taxonomy (NCBI): domain Eukaryota; kingdom Metazoa; phylum Chordata; class Mammalia; order Artiodactyla; family Bovidae; genus Nanger; species Nanger dama. The sequence continues at coordinate 59,430,805 of CAKJTW010000004.1, read as the reverse complement.
AGAGACTCTTGATGAAAGTGAAAGAGGAGAGTGAAAAAGTTCACTTAAAATTCAACACTCAGAAATCTAAGATCATGACATCTGGTCCCATCACCTCATGGCAAATAGATGGAGAAACAATGGAAATGGTAATAGACTTTATTTGGGGGGCGGGGCGGGGAGGGCTTCAAAATCAGTACAGGTGGTGACTGCAGCAAAAAAATTGAAAGATGCTTGCTCCTTGGAAGAAAATAAATGACCAACCTAGACAGCATATTAAAAAGCAGATGCATTACTTTGCCAAGAAATGTCCATCTAATTAGAGCTATGGTTTTCCCAGTAGTCTTGTATGGATGTGAGAGTTGGACTATAGAGAAAGCTGAGTGACAAAGAATTGATGTTTTTGCAGTGGGGTGTTGGAAAATACCCTTGAGAGTCATTTGAACTGCAAGATCAAGCCAGTTAATCCTAAGATATCAGTCCTGAATAGATATTGGAAGAACTGATGCTAAAGCTGAAACTCCAATATTTTGGCCACTTGATGTGAAGAACTGACTCACTGTAAAAGACCCTGATGATGGGAAAGATTGAAGGCAGAAGCAGAAGGGGATGATAGAGGGTGAGATGTTTGTATGGCATCACTGACTCCATGGACGTGAGTCTAAGCAAGCTCCAGGATTTGATGATGGACAGGGAAGCCTGGTATGCTACAGTCCATGGTTCACAGAGTCAGAAACTGAGCGACTGAACTGATTGACTGAGGTTATACATGCTCTAATAAAGGAATGCAGAAGCCAATAAAATTTAAATATCCTAATCGGTGTTTTGTATGTATTTTGAAGAAATAAAATAATGAAGACTAAATAAACAAAATTAAGTAGTCCAAAGAAGAAAGTGAGAAACTATAGATGTTATTTGCATATGCCCGAAGGGAGCCAAGTTTTGAATATGTGTAAAATTCAACTTTATAACAGTGTTCAGCAATGATATTTTTCAATGGCAATTCACAGTTGAGAAAAGTGATGAAAATATTCAATATTTTAGTCACACAGCTGGGAAGAGATTGATCTGGGATATGAATCAAGATTTATCTACAAATACTTTTTCTGTACTTTATACTCTTCTCTGATGCCAGAAGGCTGTTTGTCAGTCATCACTACAATTGGAAGTCAAGTTTGCCAAGTAAGCCTGAGTCAGATAAGACTCTTATTTTTCTTTGTAACTGGGAGCTAGATTGCCTCTTGTTGGAGCTGATGCTCCTACACAATTAAGCTAATGTCATATGATCTGTTTGGTAGAAATCCATTACCTCAGTTGAGTGATGAATCCACCACTTTTGCAACTTAAAATCCATCAAATAGTTATTCTAAAAGTCTTGTGTAAACACTATCTAAAATAAGTATCTTACAAAATGTTTTTGGATTGTAGAATCACTTATGTGATGTAGTAAGGAGATTCCTGACTTGTAAAATGTTAAGGTGAAAGTGACTGAAATCATTTATTGGATGGGAGTGCTTTCCATTAGATATGAACATACTCTGAAGTTTTGGCCAGAGTCCTTGACTTCAAATGGACTGTTAACACCAGTGTAGCCTAGACAAATCAAAAGAATAGATAATCAAGTATAATTTATATTGTTTTGTGAATAAAATTTGACTTCATGTTATTCTTCCATGTGTTATATATTTACTTTTTCAAAATGAAAAAAGTAATTAAACTATAAAAGGGAAATGGACTATTACTATGTTATATTCCCCAAGGGATTTATACCTCTAAATATGTTGTTTAGGTATTTGATATAATAATTATCTTTACCCTGAGGCACAGATATTCTATTTTGGGGAAAACACATAACTATTTGGTGCCTATTAAACTTGGGAATGCATGGACTTCCTCTCTTTCAACCCCCTATATCATTTCACATCTCGTTAGATCTATTTCTTTTGTATCAGAAGGTATTGCTCCCAAATTTTCTTGGGACTTATTGAGAGACTTTGACCTGGTACTTGAATTATGCTTGAGATAACTTTCATAATGAGATGAAAGAGGAATTTTCAGAGTTCTCACTCTGAAACTGTATATACCCATGGCCACCTCCTAACTGAAGATGGTCTTCAATTTGGAATGAGTAGGATGGCATGATGGCCAAAAACAATCTCAGAGGATCCTATGGACACAGAAACCGTACATTTTACTTTTCAGAAATTGCTTATGTTAAATCTTTATCTATATATTCTTTCAAGTGCAAACTTCTTTTATAATGAAACAGAAAATAAGAATCTGACAAGCAAACTGCTACTGATTTCTACTTATCAGAAGGTCCAAGGCTTATTTACCAAGGATTTGTACCCATTCTTAAGGTTACTAAGGAAATTATTGCTCATATACTGTTGTATAATCAGTGCTGCCTCTGCCCTCAAAGTCCATCAAATCAAGTCCTGGGAAAACAGAAACTTCACAAATTACAAAGTTAGCCTGAAACTGCAGCTATCTCATTAACTTTGGAGCTGGAAAACTTCCCAAATTATTATGCACTGGGGGCTTCCCTGGTGGCTCAGAGGTTAAAGCATCTGCCTCTGATGCTGGAGACTCGAGTCTGATCCCTGGGTCTGGAAGATCCGCTGGAAAAGGAAATGGCAACCCACTCCAGTATTCTTGCCTAGAGACTCCCATGGACAGAGAAGCCTGGTAGGCTACAGTCCACGGGGTCGCAAAGAGTCAGACACGACTGAGCGACTTCACTTCACTTGCTCTTTTCTGTATTGTTTCTCTCTCCACACACACACACACACACACACATTTTCTAGAAAATATAACTGTCTTGGAAGATAAAGTATGGCAGTGTATCTTTTATTACCTAATTTTAAGAATTTTCATATTAATAATAGTGTCACTACTGTGCTCTGCTGTGTGCTGTGCTGGGCTTAGTCACTCAGTTGTATACGACTTTTTGCAACCCCATGGATAAAATGTAGCCCATCAGGCATCCCTGTCCATGGGATTCTCCAAGCAAGAACACTGGAGTGGGGTTACCATCCCCTCCTCCATGGATCTTCCCCACCCAGGATCAAACCCAGGTCTCCCACATTGCAGGAGGATTCTTTATCATCTGAGCCACCAGGGAAGCCCAAGAATACTGGAATGGGTAGCCTATCCTTTCTCCAGGGGATCTTTCTGATGCAGGAATCAAACTGCACACAGATTATGCACACAGATTATTGCACACAGATTATTCACCAACTGAGCTACCAGGGAAGCCCATCACTAGTGTTAGGAAAATATAAATTACAGACATTCCTTGAAACAATACTTTAATAAATGTAAAATATTCATAGACTATTAAATTATTTAAAAACATTATTTGAATAGTCTTCTGTTAATATTCTCCTAATAATAAATAATAACAACAATAATTTTCAGTATTGAACATTTATTTTAATCCATTGAATTTGTAGAAAGGAAGTCCTCAAAGCCCATACTTAGATTGTTAATTATTAAAACCACAAATGGAAGAAATGCATGATAGTCTCTGTGGAATCACATTCTCACACAGTTGCACTGATATCCTGCAGTTAATTTCATAGGATACACTTAACTTGATTGAATTATTGAGTTTGCCACTTACACTAATCAAAATTGATTTCCATTGAAATAGTTGAACCAGTATTTTTGTGCAGTGACACTTCCAAAAATACTTTTATTAAGTGATTCTCACCATATAAATTCTATCTACAGCCTAATATACTCTTCACAACAACCCACGAGGTAAACAGCAGTATTTCATATGTGTGTGTGTGTGTGTCTATCTGAGATAAATCTCAGAGAAACAATGTAACTCACGTGTAAAAGTCTCTCCTTCCCTTAAACTACAGAGATAATTCTTTCAAAGTTTTTACTCACAAGTTTTTTAATTCAAGCCAGGATCATTCAGGTTTGAGGTAAGCAACATTGTTGTAGGATTGTCAGCTCTAATCAAACCAGGAAGGAGAGAGACACCTCTATATGTGACTGCACAAACAGTTTGTGTTCTACTCGCATACATCCATTCATGCAGTAACTCTTTCATTCTTTTGATTAATGTTGACAGAATGTCTTCTATGTGTCAGACACTGTTAGCTTCTGGGGTTACAATCATGTATAAGATGCAAAATCTTATCTCAGGTTGATTAAAGTTGAGTGAATGAAATAAATAAATATGCATATCAATTAAAGTGGTAACAAAAGTCCTATGATAATGATAAGTGTGTGATCAAGAATAACCTCCCAAATTGATGAGGTCTCTTTAAGAGAAGGCTGAAGGTTTTTAGATATAGGAATCACAATGTGCAGTAGCCAACAAGAGAGATAATGGGCACATACCTTGACAAAACCATAACTCAAAAAACATATGCACCCCAATGTTCATTGCAGCACTATGTACAATAGTGAGGACATGGAAGCAACCTAAATGTCCATTGACAGATGAGTGGATAAAGAAGATGTGGTGCATGCACAAAATAGACTATTACTCAGCCATTAAAAGGAACGAAACTGGCCCATTAGTAGAGATATGAATGGGCCTAGAGACTATCATGCTAACTGAATTAAGTCAGAAAGGGGGAAAAAATTAGTTCATATATGTAGAATTTAGAAAAGGGTAGAGATGAACCTATTTGCAGGTAAGGAACAGAAACATTGATTTAGAGAATGGACATGTGGACATGGGGAGGGGCAGGGAGGCTGGGACATTGGGACTGACATATATACATTACTATGTATAAAATAGATAGCTACTTGGGACCTGCTTCTAGCTCAGGGAGCTCATGTGGGTGCTGTTATGACCTATAGGGGTGGGATGGGCATAGGGGGAGATTCCAAGAAGGAGGGGATATACATATCCATATAGCTGATTGACTTCATTGTACAGAAGAAATTGATACAATATTATAAAGCAACTATACCTTAATTAAAAAAGAGAGAGAGAGAGAGAACATAGTACTGCATGCCCCTGTCAGTTCTTCTGGTATACCTAACTAATTAGAAATGAGGACAGAGGTTTAATATTATCAGACTTTTATTTGAAACATATTACTATGCCTGTAACATAAATAGTGGATCAGAATGTGGAAATCCTGTGATCATGAAGATTAGGAGGATGTGAGGTGATTTGCTTAGGAAATGACAGGGAGCAGAGCTAAGATAGTGGTCATGTGGATAAGAGTACAAAAATAGGAGATGTGATGATTAATATATGAAGCAGCAAAGGTTTGAGTAAATGACAAAGCAAGGATGCATCTTAGGTTTTCAGAACTCAAGATCCATAAAAGGATAAAGGAAGAGTTGCTGGGTGTATGAAGAATGTGTATATGTTGAAGGGTGGATAGAAGGACTGTGACAAAGAATCCTATTTTATACATTGAGCCTGAATTGCCCATGAAGTATTTAAGAGATCTTGAGTCACTAATTAGAGGCTGAGGTCATGATCTCAGAGAAAAGTTGTGTCACCAATCTGTAGATAGCCATGAAAACCACTAGAGTAGCTGGACTCATCTAAGAAGAATGTATGTAGATGTGGTTTGATTTTATTCTAATGAATGTTAAGAAGTAATCCAGATAAATGAATATACATGTTTTGGAAAATGTCCAAGTTAAGATTTCAGAGATCATATGAAAATGAGGAAAGGAATTTATTCTACTAGTTATCAAAATAGATTATCAGTAAACAATTTCATTTGTGTAGATTTACCAAAGGAAAAAAAAAAAAGCCAAATACAGAGGACTGAAAGGCAGTTGGATATTAAGGCATATTTTACATAGTTTATAAAATCTGTCGAGTTTATTGATCAAATTTAAGGTGCTCTGTCTTTCATCACCTCAAAAGTTTCAAACACAAACTCAGCATGAAGGAAGACATTGCTTGTGGTATAAGAATAGCTATTGGGATTTTGAGTCTTTCTTCCTAACTCCTGGACTTTACTAATTTAGGAATGCTGGACAATTTAATTAGCCCTTCTGAATTTCATGTTCTCTTTAGGAGAGGATTAATTATAGTAATAACTATCTCACAGGGCCATGGTAAAGAAAAAATGAAGTAATATATTAGAACTCACTTTAGAACTCACTCATAACTCTAAATATCATGCATATAAGATATTATCAATAACATGTGCATGTTACCCTTTAACACTCAAGGTGTTTTTGATTTTTCTTTGTTTTTAATCTCTATATTGTAGTTCTTTGTTTTCTTTTATTACAACAGAGGTATAAAGATTAATATTTTATTTTCATTTTTGGTCCTGATTTCTAAACAAATCCAAACATGATCAAAGGAAGGAAAATATGTCATAGCTTCAGGTAGTATTAATAATACACAAGCTGTTACTGAAGTTATGCTATTCAATGAACAGATAAAATGGATCTAACCCTTCCTTCTGGGGCTTTCCCAAATTGTTCTCAGAAATCAAACACCCAAATTAGGTACAGTTGTCTGTGGCTGGGAAGGTTGTAAGGCTCAGTAATAAGGACAGCTTTCAAATTCAGGGGAATTTGTGCAAACAGTATTGCCATTCTCCAAGGCTTTGGAGGCTGGAGTGTCTGGTGGCTTCCGTTCAACTGTCACTTGTGTGTCATTGATATGTGCCCTTTCTTCTTCTTTTTCGTGTTGATTCATTGATTCACACTCTGGTTTCCCACAGGTGTTTGACTATACATATCTTTTCAAAAGTCTCTATATTAGTAAAATATGGTTCTCAACCCTACAAAACCCAAAGCTTTTTTTTTTAATAACACACATTTAAGCTATAATATAATCATAATTCTATTTAATTTAGGGAATATAATTTTAAATGACAAATCAATATAATCCCTTACCTTTAAGAGGAAAAAGATAAAATAATATATATTCAATATGTAAATACTTATGCAAAACTATACTAGTAGACGTAGTAAAGAAATCAAATGCTAATATTCCTCTGGCTTGAATTGGTGACTAAATCAGTGGGTGAGACATGGGATTCTATAAAGAAAACTGCAGTTCCTGGGGCTGGTAGCAGAGAAGCCATTGGACTTTCTTGGCCTGGAAGCCCGTGAGGAGGGTACAGATATCAGAACAATGAAGAGATAGAGAGCCATGTAGGAGATGTCTACCTAGAGTTAGAACTTGGATTATGGACACAACCAGCTAACAGCAATCACATTGGGGTTAGAATAAACAATCTAATCTCTCACCTCTCTCCCTTTCATTGCTTGCTTATGTTCCTCATGGGTTAAGCCAAATTGAATTCCAATGATCAAGGAGGTCCACTGGTGCAGAGGCCTCTTGGGGCATAGAAAAGCTTGAAGAAAGACAATGAATGGATGAAAAGGAGCATAGGAAAGATACTCAGCAAATACTTTCCAAACCCTCTTTCCACTGTTATCACCTAGCTGGAGCCAGTAATAATTGCTCTATGGTAGTGGGTCTAACATTGTTTTCAGGATAGTAGCCTTGTCATATGAGGAAATTCTTAGGAATGGAAACTCTCCAATCCTACCACAGAACTACTTAATCAGATACTCCAGAAATGAGATGCAGAAATCAGCATTTTAGCAAGCCCTCCACATGACCACAAAATAGGTTAAGGTATGATAACCCACTGCTGTAGGAAGATTGGAGTCAAATGCTGAAAGGAGTCTGGGAGAAGAACAATCAAAGAGCCTCCTTCTTAGAGAGTCCTGTGATGTATCGTGTTGAGCCACTGCACACTGCTTTGTCTATTGTTTCTGGGGTCTATTCCTATCCTAAATAACAGAAGGGAGGCAAAAGTCCTTTGCTTTATGTATTGGGTTGGCCAAAGATTTGTTCAAATTTTTATGACATTTTATGGAAAAACTCAAATGAACTTTTGGCCAACTCAATAGGACTCAGATTCCTAAATACCTAGAACTCCCGGCTTTGCCCAATACTGCAAAAGTAACCCCTTAAGTCTCAGTAAAAGTAATCTCATCTAAACTTGTGAGCTACATTGCTTAGTAAGAATGTGTTTTCATGATTAAGAAGAGCAGAATCCTTATAAATTTTATCAGAGATGACTTAGAGAAGGTTTAGCAGGGAGACTAGTATTATAACTTGTCTTTCTACAAACATATTCACTAACCTGCTTGCATCTTTTCCCATATATTTGATCTTTCCTCCCACTCCATGGGCAAAAGATGCCTACTTCTTTCTAAGCTTTCCTCTACTATATATTTTGTAATCCTCTGGCCTCTAAGTGATATTCTTGACAACTAGCAGATTTAAATTTTACAGATTTCCTTATATCTCTCCTGTATGTATGACCAGTTCAAACTCTGAATCAAAAGTGAGGGATGTGCACTTTGCCTGCTTTATTTGGAGGCACAGCAGAGTCCCAATCATGTTTAACAATGATGAATTGAACATAATGATTTTATCCACTCAAGCTAAAATACTGCATTATAAATGGAATGGTTACAAGTTGAACAAACTGACCCAGGAGGGTCATCAGACTCACTCACAAAATCCTAACTGGCTAAACTCAACTGTTTAATTCCTCACCCATTCCTTATTTGAGCTCTTATATATTTTTAATAGTTGACCAATCTTTTTTTTTTTTTTGCCACACTATGCACCATATGATATTTTAGTTCCCCATCTAGGGATCAAATCCACATTCCTTTGCATTGGGAGTGCAAAGTATTAACCACTGGACCACTGGGGAAGTCCCTAGTTCACCAGTCTTAATTCTCGACAACCCTTTTTCCAGGCATCTTGAACACCACACCTTTCTAGTTTTTTTGCTTTACTTCTGGTTCTCTTTCTCAGTCTCTCTGTCCTGATGCTCATCCTTTTCTCATATCACAGTGCCCTTCTTTTCTCTACCTTTATCATCTCCCTCTGTTTTCTCAGTCACATGACTTTAATCAGTATCCCAACACCTTCAAATGCTCATCTCCAGCTCCTCCTCTGTGCCCCAGGAAGGTGAGCAACTGCTTACATAGCATCTCTACCTGAATGTCTAATAAGGATCTCACCTCTGACACAAAAAAGTTAAACTGGTTTTCCACTCAGAAACATCCTGGGTGTCTTTCTGTCTTGGTTACTAGCACCATCATCCACTCAATGTTTCAGACCCAAATCTAGGAATTCTTGTGCCCTGTATTCTCCTTAGTCATTTCCACATCCAATTCAGTCTAAGTCCAGCTTCATTCTCTCTAACTGTTTCCTGAATTGGATAATTTCTCATCATCTCACTGGCACCACCTCAGCCCTTTTTTTTTCTCTTTCTGGTGAACAGTTAGCTCTAGCTTTCAGTCTTCACTTTCCTTAGACATACTATGTGCCTCTGGGCTTTGGAGTAAGCATAACTTTAGTCTATAGACTATTTGTTCTCCCCTCTTCCTGGAACAGCTTCTCAGTGGTTTTTATGTGGCCAGCTCCATTACTGCACTTAACTCATAATTCCTCAGAGATCTTCCTTGGCCATTCCAAAAGAAGTAGAATCCTCTCTACTCCATTTAACATAATCACATTACTCTGCTGTATTTTCCGATTGGAACCTTTTGTTATTTTAAATTATTGTTAATTTAATTGTTTATTGTTTTGATTATTTACCTTTTATCAACGAGAATATGAGCAAATGATGATATGATTTTACTAAAAAGAAATATTGCTGCCTCCCTATTATATCAGAGTTTGGCAAGTTGTAGATGGTAAATAAATAGCTATTGAATGAATGAAATAAAAATTTGTCTTGCTATTTCAAACATCTCCACTCCTGCACGAGCACTGCATGAACTGGCCAGTATTCCAGAACAAGAGAACAGACTATTATCTTCTCTGTCTCCCAAATGTTTTAAGCCATGTTACTATTTTAGACAATTGTAAGATCGTACGTGCAATTTATAACAGTGAAATGATATAATTTCCATACATTATCCTATAAACCCCTAGTTTTTCTAAAAACATCTCCTGTGTTCACAAATTGCAAATTTTCAGTGTGGTAATGCATAGGCTTGAAATTTTAATTAAATGATTAAAAATTTAACAAAACAGTACTTAGCTATACAAAGCTATTCAATGTTAACTGTAACCTCACAGAGTGTGAAGTTGTGGGTCGGCTAAAAGCCAAATTTATTTTGGAAGTAGTGTATTGTGATTATCATGTGAATCAAATCAGCAGGGAAGAAAGGCACAGCTTGACTGGTTTATTATCAGAAAAAATATTTAATATGTGTGGAGGTGCTATGTCCATTAGAGACTGTGTCTGCATGTAAAAATAATAAAGGTACCGTTTCTGATAAGTTAAGGAAGGACAGTCAAAAAACCAAGAATTCGAATAATAAACCCAGAAAAACCATCGTTTTGAACTTTTCCTTTTTTCCTACCTATTTGCACATTAAACATATCATTTGATTACTATTGTCTGGCAAAAGTGGCAACACAGATTTATTAAATACCTGTTTTGTGTCAGATTTTACAAAAATTATCATTTGAAGTGTCACTATTGTATTTATCAGACTGTCACTAAGAGAAGTAGCTTGCAACTTAACCCAGTCCTACTTTCAAACAGCAGCAACAAATAACAATAACAATTACTAGCATGTAACATTATGAACCTGGCACTGTGCTAAACATTTTATAGGCATCATCCAGTTGAATCCTCATGATAAACACATGAGATATTTTGTATTACTTTACTGAGAATTCTATTATTTTTCAGTATTAGGTATCTCACCCAAAGTTACACAGATCCGGAATCTAAACCCAGGTGCACACTAGAACCAGAGACTGTAGTATCCTGCCTCCAGAATTTGGTGCTCTTTTTACAATACTGCCCTATGAAGGATATAATGAGAAACCATTGTGCATATATGGCCATCTCCTTTCAGATCTAGTATCCAATGCTTTCTGCCTTCAGATGATCAGTGAATGAAATGGATTAATCAAGTCACAAGAAATGGATCAGATTAGGGATCTGGAATTGGTTGGAATATTGAGAGCAAACTGAGAGGAAGCTGCTGAGAATTTACTACAACAGATAATTTAACAAAATCGATGAGATATCAGAAATGAGTGGACCAGTGACTGTAAGGGGACCCAAGGGAAGGACATGGAACATGCTTTTAAAACATCTGAGCATCTACAGATACCCTGGGTTGGGACACACTGTGTTGATGATATTAGCTCACTATGGCCCCCTTTGCTTGGTAAGTAATAAAGCTATTCCTTTCTATTTCACCCCTCCTCGCAAACAAATAAATAAACAAAAATCTGAGCATAGAACGTCTAAATCCCACTTTTGAATATGAGGTATCAAATTTACAAAGAACAAAAAGACTTTTCCTCAATTATCCAAACAATTCAATTATGTTTACTCACAAATTCTAAGCATCCATTATAAACATATGTCCAGCATCATTTCTCCCAATCCTATGGATACGTCTGGCTGATACTGTGTACATTACAATATACACACTTCATGGCACCATTTCCCCTCCAGTACAAGGGTAGGTTGGATAGACAAAGAGAAGAAGAAGAATCATTCATGAAATGATATATGAACAATGTTTCTGAGGTAAAAAGAGCCATGGCAGACAGGAGGAAAGTATTTGAGTAGAACAGCAAGCCATAATGAAGAGGAGAAAAGAGAAATATTGGTGTTATCTCCTTAATATAAATTGCCACTTTGATTTTTTAAAACAGAACTAGTTTGTTTGTATCCAATTAGGAAAAAAAACAAAACATAAAAGGTTTGAATCCCTCTATCAGCATGATGACAAGGTAAAAGTGTGAACTGTTAAAAAACATTCCAAAAAAAAAAAATAATTTGAAAAATATACATACATGTATAACTGAATCACTTTGCTGTACACCCAAACCTAACACAACATTGTATATCAACTATGCTCCAATATCATATGATTGTTTTAATTAAAAAAATAAATAAAAAGGCTTCTGGAGAATGCCTGCCTAACAAACTAAATGACACAGAGACAAGCTTTAGAGAGCTTAGTCTTTTGAGGCAGGATCTAAAATTAGACATTTAAAGGCAAGAGTTAAGAGGAAGATGATAGAAGGATCAGTGGGACTGACTGGAAGATTGACTGTCTATTAAAAGAAGGAGAATTTTAAGTAAAAAGCTATTTGAGTGTAAGTAAAAAGCTATTTTGATGTGGCCAGTAACTGAGAGGTCCTCTTCTAAGGGCAGTCAGTAAACACATACCCACACACAGAGTTTATTTTCCTAGCTATAGGGGATGATCACCAGATTCAGAGAAGCAGTGAGTCAACATTGACTCAACATTCTTGTGAAGAAATACAACATTTTATATATACTTGAATGTTTTTTGTTAATTTTGGAGCTGTCTTTGATCTTAAGTGCCATGTTCTAGACGAGTGATTTAGTCTTGACTTTTGCAATACAAGCAATGTACAAGATATCAATATCATTATTACTATAGTTTTAAATACATTTCTTATAAATAATTGACAATTGTTGTTTATTCATCATTAAGTTAGAAATTCATATTGAAGATAAGTGAGCTTCTGAAAAGAAAACTTCTATTTATTACACCAGCTGAAAATACTTGGAAAATCACAAAAGCTTGTGATTGACTGATTATCTTAATTTTCATAAAATGTCTGAACTGTGTTTGAGATTCTCTAGGAGATTACATTAAAAATGGAGCATAGGCAATAACAGCAACATTAATGAAGCAACTAACAAAACTCACTTTCTTGTTGGTGACAGCAGTTTAAAAAAAAAAAAAAGAGTTACAATTAAACCTAAAAATAAACTAAAAACAGGATCCAAATACTTATTTCTTAATAATTACCCTTCTCAAAGTATTGTATAAATCCTGGACAAACAATTATTTGTTAGGAATTTTGCCTAAATTGATATCTAACTCAAAACCTATTGAATATATCAAACACCATAGAACACCCATTTTGTCCTCATTTTCTGTGCTTTTAACCCCTGTCTGCTGTTGAAGAGGACAGGAAGACTTAATTTTTTTTTCTTCTGAACTATCTACTCATGCCAACCACTATGTCTCCCCATGAACATACAGTTAACATACTCAGGAACACTTTATTGAGTTATCAAAGCATGGTAGCTAACAGCATGAGCTTTGGAGTTAAAGATGTACATGAAAGAACCCTGAACTTACCATTAAATTATTGAATGACTTTGAAACAGCCATTGAAATCTCACTTCTTTCATTTGCAAAATTGAGCTTATAATCGTGTCAGAGTGTTAGAGAGTTTGAAGTACAGCCAATGGTATACATATGGGGCCCAACTCTTAGAACTATTAGTATTTATTATCATTAAGAAGGCATTTTCTGTTGTTTCTACAAATGTAAGCTGCATATTTGCTTTCTGTAAACCAAGGAATAGACATTTCCTTACCACATTGTTTCCGGTCTCCAGCAACAGTTCACTTGGCATTCTTGACCTCCTTACTCTAATAGAAGAAAAAAATATATGAATTTCATGGAAAAAAGAGAAGATTTTAATGACTAAACTTGATTCCATACAATGGGAACTCTTCAGGGAATGAGCGCTAAATTCCCTAAAGTCTGTAATTTTAGTAGAATTTTTCCTTTTATTGAAGGTGAGGTAGAGTGAAGGAACTCAAACTGAGAACAGAGAAACTTGGATTAAATACCATGAAGTTTAACACCATGACATTAAACTCCCTTCGAGAGTGGGTGAATAATTTTTGACTTAGCTATAATTTTGCTTGTTGTCATGTTCCTTTTAGATGTACCAAGAGAGGTTACAATGAGTGAGAAATATAAGACTGTACAAGTAAAAAGCATAAAGGGTAGTGAAAAGCAGTAGTCTCTAATTTTGATGTGTGTTAGAATCACCAGGATGTTGGTGGCTAATGTGATGAAGTAGGAAGACCTTGCGGTCACCTCCTCCATGAGCAAATCAAAATTATATTTATATTGATGAGAAACCTGGAAGGCTAGCAGATAATATCTACAACTGAAGATATAAAGACAGAACCACAATGAGATGGTAGGAGGGGTGGAAATGCCTCAAGATGGTCAACCCACAACCTGGAGAATACTTATAATGGCTGAGGCCCTCTCTAAGGAGTGAGGAATCTGAAAACCACACTGGGCTCTCCTGCTGGCAATTTTGCACTAGAACGACAAGCCCAAGAAAGTTTACTTACTTTGAGGAGAGCCAAAGGGCTGTGAAAACAGAGACTTCATGCTTAAAGGGTACACACAAAACCTCACATGCTCTACCACCCAGACTAGAAATGATAGTCTAAAAGCAGGCCAGATCAGAACCACTTACTTGTCTTGGAAAGACTTCCAGAGAGGCAGGCCACTGCAACTCACCATGGAGATACAGACTCTGGCAGTAGCTATGTTTAAGGCTCATTATTTCAACACCATAAGGATATGGTCCTGCCTACTGCATTTTGAAATTCTCCCTGTAGCTGATTAGTGCAGAGAACTGGGCCAATCCATAAACCTGTCAGAACCAGTAGGGAACATCTCAGTCCAAGCAAATAGCCTAGTGGGGATCTACCAACAGGTTGATTGCCTTAAGACCCCATGAGTCCATAGCTTCCTCAGGATCCAGCACCCACCAGAGATACTAGGACCTGGACCTACCCTCCAGAGGGTTAGTACTAGCCTTGGAAGTCTCAGTAACTTGCATCTGGAGACCCTGGGACATGGCTTGCTCTACTAGTAGATCAAGACTAACCTCAGAACTAACCTGACCAACCTGTGCAGACTCCAACCACAGGATCCCCCTGGGTGCTGAATTCACCCATCAGTGGGATGACTCCGGGTCTTTTAAGGTCCTATGGTCAGACTCTGGGAACTGGCTTTGCCAACTCAGTTGGGGCGAGGTTGGGGGAGGGGTCAGAATTGCTATCAATGTGTTTTCCTCTGACTGCATTGTTTCCCAACTTGCATGTGCCCTGAAGTGAAAGAAAATAATAAAAGGAAGCAAAGCCCATGAAGGTACACAGGTGGAGAGAATAGCTGTAGGAAACTGGCTGTGCAAGCCAGTAACTGAAGACAGGGCCTGATCCAGACCCACAAGCATCTAAGGTGGCCATGGTTGTTAGTGTGTTCTCCTGGGATCTTGGAGTCTCCTTCCAGGTGTGCATGCTGCAGTGGAGGCCTGTAAAGGGCTTCAGGCTGGCAGTATGCAAGTGCACAGCTGCAGGGGTCACAGTCAATCAGTACAGTTGCTCAGTTGTATCTGACTCTCTGTGACGCCATGGGCTGCACCATGCCAGGCTTCCCTGTCCATCACCAACTCCCAGAGCTTACTTAAACTCACGTCCAATGACTTGGTGATGCCATCCAAATGTCTCATCCTCTGTCGTCCCCTTCTTCTCCTGCTCTCAATCTTTCACAGCATTAGGGTCTTTTCAAATGAGTCAGCTCTTCACATCAGGTGTCCAAAGTATTGGAGTTTCAGCTTCAACATCAGTCTTTCCAATAAACACACAGGACTGATCTCGTTTAGGATGGACTGGATGGATTTCCTTGCAGTCCAAAGGACTCTCAGAGTCTTCTCCAATACCACAGTTCAAAAGTATAAATTCTTCTGCACTCAGCTTTCTTTATGGTCCAACTTTGACATCCATATATGACCACTGGAAAAACCATAGCCTTGACTAGAAAAGCCTATGTTGGCTAAGTAATGTCTCTGCTTCTTAATATGCTGTCTAGGTTGGTCATAACTTTCCTTCCAAGGAGTAAGCATCTTTCAATTTCATGACTGTAATCACCATCTGAAGTGATTTTGGAGCCCAGAAAAATAAAGTCAGTGACTATTTCCCCATCTATTTGCCATGAAGTGATGGGACCAGATGCCATGATCTTAGTTTCCTGAATGTTGAGTTTTAGGCTTTTTCACTCTCCTCTTTCACTTTCGTCAAGAGGCTCTTTGGTTCTTCTTTGCTTCCTGCCACAAGGGTGATATCATCTGCATATCTGAGGTTATTGATATTTCTCCTGGTAATGTTGATTCCAGCTAGTCCTTTATCCAGCCCAGCATTTTGCATGATGTACTCTACATTTAAGTTAAATAAGCAAGGTGATAAAATACAGCCTTGATGTACTCCTTTTCCTGTTTGGAACCAGTCTGTTATTCCATGTCCAATTCTAACTGTTGTTTCTTGACCTGCATACAGATTTCTCAGGAGGCAGATAGGTGGTCCGGTATTCCCATTTCTTGAAGAATTTTCTACAGTTTGTTCTGATCCACACAGTCAAAGGCCTTGACATAGTCAATAAAGCAGAAGTAGACGTTTTTCGTAACTCTTTTGCTTTTTCTTGATCCACCGGATATTGGTAGTTTGATATCTGGGTCCTCTCCCTTTTCTAAATCCAACTTAAACATCTGGACGTTCATGGTTCATATACTGCTGAAATCTGGCTTGGAGAATTTTGAGCATTACTTTACTAGCGTGTGAGATGAGTGCAATTGTTCAGTAGTTTGAGCGTTGTTTGGTATTGCCTTTCTTTGGGATTGGAATGAAAACTGACATTTTCCAGTCCTGTGGCCACTGCTGAGTTTTCCAAATTTGCTGGTATATTGAGTGCAGCACTTTCACAGCATCATCTTTTAGAATTTGAAATAGCTAAGAGGGGTAACAGGCAGGAATGCCAGAGGTCTCCAAATGGAGGAAATAGCCTGCAAGTGACAGACATTTTTATCTCTCTTAAGTGGCAAGAGGAAACAAACTAGCGATTTTTTCCCCTTCTCGATACAAATTTAAAAAGAAATTTCTCTTAAAATATTGTGTTGCCATAGTGACACAGTGTTTCACCTGAAGCTAACTATTCTCAAATCTAGAGGTAGCCAATGCATTTCTCTTATTAAAATGTTTATCTTAAGCTATGCTAATGTACTATACATTTATCCCAAACTCTGTCTTCAAGTCAGTTCTGCCTCTTGGCTCAGAACCTACTTGACAAACCAGTGTTATATTCAAATATTGTTCCCCTAATCTATGTAAATGAAACTATTTTTATTGTGATCTGCCCTTCTTTGGGATTCAAGTTAATCATTTTATGGCCCAGCATGAACCATTTGGTGCCAAGATGCATCTTATGGGTGAGGGGCCTGGTGCCATTCTGAGTTTTAAGACATTCCTTTCTTTCATTAACAGACTGCTAGTGACTATATAACATCCAGCTGAAGACTAGCAGGGGGGTACTCTTTCTACCTCCTTTTGATGCCTATGTCAGAAGCTTTCTCCATCTCCTTTATACTTTAATAAAAATTTATTACACAAAAGCTCTGAGTGATCAAGCCTCGTCTCTGGCCCCAGATTAAAGTCTCTTCCAGGGGCCAAAATTCCAGTGTCTTTGTGTGCTTCAACAACAACCTTCCATCTAGGAGGCTCGTCCGGGATCCTTCAGGACAAGGTAAGGATGCTGGGAGCTCTAGTTCTTTGTTCTCTTAGCAAATACGTTTTCTGCTATGCTTTACTAACTCTACACTGTGCTTGTGTGAATGAATGGCATGCCTTGTGTGAAGCAAATGAGGAGCCCTGCTCTGCGGTTCCATGGTGATCTCATGCGGCTTATGGCAGAAACCTGCCAGGGGTTTCTGGTTTGCACCCCAGGTGACATCAGAGGCAAGCAAGGTAAATGGTGAAGAGCTGGACATCAGGTAGAGATGCTATCAGGTGTACCCTTGGTACATCCCCACCCCGTCTTGGTGGTAGAACCGGGAGGGACGAGGACGGTGCCTGCGTTGGTAAGGGGCAGACTAAGTCCAACCAGGAAGCAAACCGACCTGCCAATGCCAAGGGGCACCCAATATCTCCTTTGGGAACCAACCAGAAATGGACAAAGCATGTGGACCGAACTCTCCTTTCTCGGTCAAAATTTTTGGTCTCTTTGACCATTTCATAACTCCTTAGGAATTAGAAATACTAACCTGATCTATCAGATCATAGACTTTCAAGAGACTTGTGATCTATACTGTTACTGTGTACTGTGGCTTAGGTCCCAAATTTGGATTGGTAGTCAAGAAAGTGCCTAGCCTCACTAGGAATTAAAATTTCGGAAGCTAGATGGAGCTCTAGCTTCAACAACTTCTCTGAGGTTAGAGGTTACTCAGATTGTGACTGCAATGTGTTTTTCCTTTGGTAACACTGACTCTTAGTGGACCAGAGGAAGCCCTTATACTGGTGTGGAGATGCTTGGAAGGAACATCTCAGCTTTATGTTCATATCAGTCTTATTGTGGTCAGGAATATACTCAGGGTCGTGCACAGGCACTCAGGTGACAAATGTTTCCTCCAGCGATCTTAGCTTGGGAGGCATTCCAGAAGGTTGCTCTGATTGCACCCCGGGTGACATCAGAGGCAAGCAAGGTTAATGGTGAAGAGCTGGACATCAGGTAGAGATGCTACCAGGTCTACCCTTGGTACATCCCCACCCCGTCTTGGTGGTAGAACTGGGAGGGACAAAGACAGTACCTGCGTCAGTAAAGGACAGACTAAGTCCAACCAGGAAGCAAAAGTTTTTGATGTAAAGTCTGTTTACACTCCTATCTAGAACAAGGAGAGACACCTCCAGTAGAAAAATGGCACTGGTTGCTTTTTTTTCTCTCTTACAGATGGGAGCTAACAATTCCAGCTTCAATCCTTTGAACTGTATCCTAAAAAACTGGGACAGATTTGATCCCCAGGGCTTAAAGAAGAAACACCTGGTCTTTCTATGTGATACTACATGGTCATGGTATCCACTGGAGGATGGCAAACGGTGGCCAGTTAGAGGGTCTCTTAAGTATAATACTGTTTTACAATTAGACCAGTTCTGTAAGGAACAAGGAAAATGGGTAGAAGTAGCATATGTGTTGCCCTTTTTCTCTCTGTGAAATATGTCAGACTTATGTCCTAAGGGTATTAGATTTGGGCATAAAACCTTCAGCTCCCTCTTGTCCTCCTATGTTGCCCCCATACCCAGGGCTCCAAGCTGAACAAACTGAAAGCCAGAGACCGCCTCCCTCAGAAGGGTTGCCTTTGTCTCAATGGAAACCCAAACTGAGATTCAAACTGCCTTGGTCTCAGTAAAAATCCAAACTGAGATTCAAACT
Source organism: Nanger dama (assembly GCA_917880005.1). Classification (NCBI taxonomy): domain Eukaryota; kingdom Metazoa; phylum Chordata; class Mammalia; order Artiodactyla; family Bovidae; genus Nanger; species Nanger dama. The sequence continues at coordinate 59,411,746 of CAKJTW010000004.1, read as the reverse complement.
GCCTTGATCTCAGTGGAAACCCAAACTGATATTCAAACTGCCTTGGTCTCAGTGGAAATCCAAACTGAGATTCAAATTGCCCATGTGGAGGTACAAACAACTCTTGTCTCAGTGTGACCTCAGACTACTCTGGTTTCAGTAGAAACTCAGATCATCAAAGTAAGAAATAAAATAGAAGAAAGGAGACAAAGAAAAAAAAAAATCTCCACTCTATCCCTGGGATCATATGCACAGAGTCAGCAGAGAGACTGAGAAACAGCCACTCAAGCTATTGCCTCTTCATGAAGCACCCACCAAGAGAAATAATCAGTCTATGAGAGTTAATAAGCCTTTTTCTTATTTAAAAATACAAAAAAATCAAGGAGGACCTGGGAGACTATTTAGAGGACCCAGAAAAATATATTAGAGCTTTTAAAGGTGTTACTCTGCTTTATGACCTTACTTGGAAAGATGTGATGTATATCTTGGGACAAATGCTGACTCCCAACTCAAAGACTCGAGTTTTGGGAAAAGCGGTTGCTTATGGAGATGAATGGCTTGGTAATGAATCAGTAGGAAAGAGGGAGAACGAGATAGTGGCTCTCCTCACTGGGAATCAGGCAGTCCCAACTAGAGAATCAGACTGGGACTACAACACAGCTAAAGGAAGATGGAATCAGTCATTTTGTCAGATGTATTCTTGAAGGACTCAGGCAGGCACATTCTAAGCCTTTAAACTATGGCAAATTGGCAGACATAGAACAGGAGGAGAAGGAAGCTCCTGGTAAATCCTAGATAAACTAAGAGAAGTCCTTCACAGATTCACTGAGATTGATTCTGAAAGTAAAGAAGAAAAAGTGATCTTAAAAGATAGATTTCTCATTCAGTCAGCTCCAGATATCTGCTGTAAGCTATTAAAATGGGCGTATGGACCAAATCAGTCTTTAGATACTCTTACAACTGGCTCAGACAGTCTATTATGGTAGAGAATATGAAAAAAAAAAAAAAAAGGAAAGAAAGGCAAAAAGACAAAAGAAAAGATGAAAGCCTTCGCAATGGCTATAAAAAAACTTTCTTAAACAGCCTGAGAAAGATGCCCTGAGGGACCTAGGTAAAAGGAATGGGCTTGCTATTACTGTAGAAAACAGGGACACCTCAAGCGAGATTGCCCTCAGGCATCTAAGCCCCCCAGCTCCATGTCCGGTCTGCAAAGGACCACACTGGAAGAGAGACTGCCCCCAGAGGCATAGGTCTGGGGGTGGGGGGGTTGTCAGACTCTAAAGACAATCAAGATTGAAGGCACAAGCTCCCGTCCTAATTACACCTGAGGAACCCCGGGTATTAATAATTGTGGAGGGAGGGGGTGATCCGTTGATTTCCTTTTAGATACTGGGGCAACTTACTCTGTGCTTACTGAAGCCCCTGGCCCACTTTCTTCCCAATCTATTCCATAATGGGACTGTCTGGATGAGGCAAAATATATTATTTCAGTTATGATTTATCATACAACTGGGATTCTGTGTTATTTTCACACAAATTTCTGATAGTGCCAGAATCTCCCTCACCCCTTTTGGGGAGGGATATACTGAGCAAGGTCCATGCCTCTGAATATGGAGCCCTCCCTTTCTCTCCTTTTAGTTAAACAAAATGTAAATCCTAGAGTATGGACTGATGGAAAATCTGTGGGTTGAACACAAAATGCTATTTCTGTAGTTGTCAAACTCAAAGACCCACACTTATTTCCACATAAGAAACAGTATCCACTAAAACCTGAGGTTAAAAAAAGGCTTAAAACTCAACATCAAAAATTTAAAGGAAAAGAGACTATTAATTCCCTATAACAGTCGTTACAACACTCTTATTTTGGATACAAAAAAAAAGATAAATGGAGACTAGTTCAAGATTTATGTATAATAAATGAGGCTGTAATTCCTTTACACCCTGTGGTGCCTAATCCTTATACTCTATTGTTTGAAATTCCTGAATGAGCCAAATATTTCTCAGTAATTGACTTGACAGATGTCTTCTATTGAGTGCCTTTGGCAGAGAAAAGTCAAGAAAACAGAAATTGGTGTTTAAAGACCCTACACAGCCAGCTTCTCAGTTGACCTGAACAGTTTTGTCCCAGTGATTTCGTGACAGTCCTCACTTATTTGGACAAAGTTTGTCATGGGATCTACAAAACTTTAATAGCTCTGAAGTGGTGGTGTTACAATATGTAGATGATATTTTGCTCTGTGCTGAGACAGAGGAAGATTGTTCGTGAGCCTCAAAAGATTTCTTAAACTTTTTGTAACCACTGGCAGGCTGTGGTTACAAGGCATCAAGAAAAAGGCTCAGCTTTGTCAACAATCAGTTAGATATCTGGGCCTAATCATATCAGAAGGAACTAGGGGCATAGGCCCTGAGAAAATTAAACCTATACTAAATCATTCCCTACCTATGACTTTAAAACAATTGAGAAGATTTTTGGAAATCATAGGTTACTGTCACATTTGGATTCCAGGTTATGGAGAACTTGCCCTGCCTTTGTATAAGCTTATAGCTGAAACTCAACAGGCCCAAACTGACAAACTGGTTTTGGTCTCCAGAAACTCAAAAGGCTTTTAAGGTTCTTCAGACTGATTTCCTGCAAGCTCCAGCTCTGAGCTTGCCCACAGGGTCAAAATTTAATTTGTTTGTCACTAAAAGAAAAGGTATGGCTTTGAGAGTTTTGACACAACCCCGAGGGCCTCACCAACAACGTATTACTTATCTAAACAGAATATTAGATGTAATTTAACGTGGGTGGCCCCACTGCCTAAGACTAACAGGGACAGTGGCTTTATTAACACCTGCTGCTGCTAAGTTGCTTCAGTTGTGTCTGACTCTGTGCGACCCCATAGGCAGCCAACCAGGCTTCCCTGTCCCTGGGATTCTCCAGGCAAGAACACTGAAGTGGGTTGCCATTTCTTTCCCCAGTGCATGAAAGTGAAAAGTGAAAGTGAAGTCGCTCAGTCATGTCCGACTCTAGTGACCCCATGGACTGCAGCCTATCAGGCTCTTCCATCCATGAGATTTTCCAGGCAAAAGTACTGGAGTGGGGTGCCATTGCCTTCTTTATTATTAACACCTAAAGCTTTAAAAATAATTAATAGACAAAACCTTACTGTACTGACTTCTCATGATGTGAGTGGAATCTTAAATTCTAAGGTTAATATTTAGATGACAGACAGTAGGTTTCTTAAATATCAGTCATTATTGTTAAAAGGACCCATAACTAAACTCAAAGTTTGTGAAAATTTAAATTCTGCCACTTTCCTTCCTGAAGAGAAAAATAAAACACCTGATCACAATTGTTCCCAATTCCTAAATTTAAACTATACAGCTCAGAAAGATCTAATGGATACTCCATTAGACAATCTTGACATGGAAATACTTACAGATGACAGTTCTTTTGTTCGGGATGAAAACTGTAAAGCAGGTTACGCCATGGTGACTGCTGAACAGGTTTTGGAAACAAAATCTCTCCCCCAGGAAACCAGTGCTCAGTTGGTGGAGCTTGTGGCTCTGACCTGAACTCTAGAGTTAAACAAAGGACAGCGGGTAAATATATACACTGATTCTAAGTATGCTTATTTGACTTTACATGCTCATACTACAATATGAAAAAAAAGAAAAAGGGTTTAAAACAACAACAGGAAAACCTATTATACATTTACGAGAGATCGAGAGACTTTTAACTGCTATATATTGTCTTAAAAAATAACTGTTATACATTGCAAAGGGCACAGCAGGGATGGGAGTAAAGTAGCCAAAGGTAATCAGCTGACTGATTGTCATGAAAAAAAAAAAAAAACGACACTTTACAAAACCCTTTCACTACAGACGCCTTTGATCTAGACAGGTCCTGAAGAATAGGAAAAACTACAATATACTAAAGAAAAATTAGAAAGATATGAAAAAGGAGGAACAAAGATTACTGATAAAAGATGGTTACAGCTCAAGGATGGACAATTAATAATTCCTGAAAATGCTCAGTAGAAAATTCTTAAGAGTTTACATCAGAGTTTTCATTTGGATGCAGAGAGTACTTACCAAATGGCTTCTCATTTGTTTAAGGATAAAAATGTAATAAAAACTTTAAAAAATATTATCAAAAGGTGTGAGGTTTGTAAAAAAAAAAAAATAATAACCCAAAGACTGAAAAGCTAACAAAATTTAAACTACAACGAAATGAAAAATATCCTGGAGAAGACTGGGAAATTGATGTTACTCATATGCCAAAAGCTAATGGATATTCTTGCTTACAAGTTTGGGTAGATACTTTTACTAGATAGATTGAGGCTTTTCTCTGTCATAGTGAACAGGCTAAGGAGGTTATAAAAATTTTAATCCATGAAATTATGCCCAGGTTTGGGCTGCCACGGAGCCTTCAGAGTGACAATGGCTCATCCTTTAAAGTTGCTGTAACTAAGGAGATATCTAAAGCTCTACTAATAAAATATCACTTACACTGTTCCTGGAGACTCCAGTCCTCAGAAAAGGTTGAAAAAGCTAATGACATTATCAAAAGACATTTGCACAAATTCACTCAAGAGACACAGGACAATTGGATAAAAGTCCTACCCATAGCTTTAATGAGGGCTCGAACTGCCCCAAAAATGGAGAAACTGTCCCCTTTAAATATATTTATGGAAGGCCTTTCTTACACACAGATATTGTTATAGACACTGAAGCATTGAAATTAATTAGTTATGTAACTCAGTTCTCAGCCTTTTCAACAGACACTAACAGAACTCCTGGAGACGACTCTTGACCCAGCCTCTGAGTCAAACAAGTCTCTATTTGAGCCAGGAACTGAGGTACTATAAAAACATTAGGATCTGGGCCCCATCCCTCTAGCCCCTCTGGGAAGGCCCTTACCAGGTTATTCTTTCTTCTCTCACAGCTGTCAAAGTGCCAGGAATTGATTCGTGGGAACATCATACTCGACTTAAGAAATGACACCCTGACCAAAACTAAGTGACTTCATTTTATGTCTTTACTTTCTATGCTCTGACTTTGTACTTTACAGATGGGCCTGATAATCTATGTGAGCCTGCTTCTGCTGATTCCAAAAATCCTGTCTGCCGTTTGATCCTCAAGACAATGCTTCCCTGTCCTGGGCTCACTCCTACACAACATTTCATAATTGGTCTAAGTGCTGGGTCTGTGGAACACTCCCCTCTTCATCAGTAGAAGGCTTCCCATGGTGGGCATCTCTGCTTCAAGAAAAGGACTTTCTCCAAGTCTGTGAATACCTTTGACAGCAATCACATGCGATGCCTCTTCTTCATCTGATGACATCTACCAACCCTAAAATGGACTGGTGCAACACATTGCACTTTAACTATGGACATAATGTGACTTTTAATTTTAATTATTCATTGTCACAGTTCAATGACTATTTTGCTACACGTAAGACAAATAGGTCTAGACAGGTTTTTTACCTGACATTTATCAAATATGGGATGAAGTTGTATGGCTACTCCTGAAAAAAGACATTTAATATCTACTGCCCCTATATACTGAGAACAAACAGAGCCATCCCCAAAAAGTTAGCCAACAACTTAATTACAATGATTAAAAACAACTTGAGATTTTCGCCTCAGAAAATATACAACATAATCATTCTCTTGTTTTCCAACCCCAGTTCAGGTCCTCCCTTTGTCTGGTCAGGCACTAATTGAGACTGGATATCTCTGTCACGCTGGCTTGCTCCAAATGGGACTTCGTAGATATGTGGTTCTTACCTATGGACATGGCTTCCCTCTGGTTGGATAGGGAGATGAACCCTGGGTCTAGCCTTTCAGTTCAGTTCAGTCGCTCAGTCTTGTCTGACTCTTTGCGACCCCATGAATCGCAGCACGCCAGGCCTCCCTGTTCATCACCTTACTCACGGCTTTATATTTTCAGAGCTTCGAGAAAAGCCTGCTAATTTACCCCACCTTAAAACTCGGTGGACAAAGTCTGTATTTCACTGATATGACTATTTGGCTGCAGTGTTTGTTCCCTCTTTGGGAACTACAGATGTTATGCTACGAGTGGATACTTTGACTAGTTTTGCTCAATAGACATTACAAGATTCTCAAAAGGCTATTTCAGCTCTTAATGCTGAGCAAGCACAAGTTAAAACGGTGGTTTTATAAAACAGATTGGCTTTAAATATTCTAACAGCTGGGCAAGGGGGAACGTGTGCCATTATTCATATGCAATGCTGTACATATATGCCTGATGTGAACACAAATGTTATTCATTTTACTAAACACATGAACAAGATGTTCGGGGCCATAGATACTCCTGAAGCCACAATTGCCTCACTTCGGAAGACGTTAACTAGTTCCCCATGGTGGACAACTACCTTAATTACAATAATTCTGATTGTTTTGTTTTTGCTGTTTGCTCCCTATATCTGTAACTGTATAACTGGATTTGTTTCTAGCCGCATGAAAGCTTTTAAGTTACAAATGGTTGCTGAAACTCCTTCTACTGCTGCAGCTTCCTCCAACTACTATTTGGGGCCCCTGGATCAGACATCCTCAATATGAAGATTAGGAAAATATGTTGCCTCACCAATTTAGGGACAATGCCCCTTGTCAGCTCAGAAACAGTTGTAGAATGAAAACGACACCCCTTTTCCCTAGGCAACATAATTCTCCTAAAAGAAAAGTGGGGAATGAGAGGGTAACAGACAAAAAAGCCAGATGTCTCCAAACTGAGGAAATAGCCTGCAATTTTCAGACATTTTTATCTCTCTTATGTGGCAGGAGGAAACAAACTAGTGATATTTTTTCCTTCTTTATACAAATTTAAAAGGAGGTTTCTCTTAAAATACTATATTGCCATAATGACACCTGGTTTCACCTAAAGTTAACTATTCTCAAACCTAGAGATGACCAGTACATTTCTCTTATAAGAATGTTTATCTTAAGCTATGCTAATGTACTATACATTTACCCCAAACTCTGTCTTCAAGTCAGTTCTGCCTCTTGGCTCAAAACCTACTTGACAAACCAGTATGATATATTCAGATATTGTTCCCTTAATCTATGTAAATGAAACTATTTTTATGATGATCTGCCCTTCTTCAAGATTCAAGTTGATCATTTTATGGCCCAGGATAAACCATTTGGTGCCAAGATACATCTTGTGGGTGAGGGGCCTGGTGCCATTCTGAGTTTTAAGACATTCCTTTCTTTCATTAACAGACTGCTACTGACTATATAACATCCAGCTGAAGACTAGCAGGGGGTACTCTTTCTCTCCGCTTCTGATGCCTATGTCAGAAGCTTTCTTTATCTCCTTTATACTTTAATAAAACTTTATTACACAAAAGCTCTGAGTGATCAAGACTCATCTCCGGCCCCTGATTAAATTCTCCTCCTCCAGAGGCCAAAATTCCCAGCGTCTTTGCATGATTCAACAACAACCTTTCATAGTTGAGCAATTCCATTGCCTCCACTAGCTTTGTTTGTAGTGATGCTTCTTAAGTGATGCAGGGGTCTATGCTAACTTTTTGTACTGATGCAGCTGCAAAAGCCTGAGCTAGCTGCCAGTGTGTTTCTTGGCTCCAGTGGAGGTGGCAGAGGGAAACCCTAAAAGGGTTCTGATGTCAGTGAACAAAAATACCTGTGCAGTGAAGACTATTCTATGCGGGGCTTCAGAGTGTCTATGCCAGCTGATAGTTTCTTCAGTGGCAAAATCTGCTGTATTTGTTTTGCAGAGTGGGCCACTATAAACTGTAACCACTCCCACTGCCTGGCTGTCCTGAATAGTCCTTTCTTTTCCTGTTCTTGGCTATCTCTATAATCTCAGCTTTGCCCATCTGGGTGTGGTGAAACTGAAATGAGACCTTCACGTGATGCACAAAATACTGGGGAATCCTATGCATCTTTTCTCAGTGAAGTGAACTCTTCCTAGCTGTTAATTTCTTGGCACTGAACAATGGTGGCTATGGGGATGTGATGATGCATAAAACTGAAGCTATATTCTTTCTCTTCTTGTGTGGTTATTCTCATGTTTCTTGTTGTTGTTCTGCTATGTTGCTGAAGCTTTTAAGTAGTTTCAAGAGATCTCATGGAGTAGTTTTTGTTCAAAGACAGCTATCTAATTATTGATGTTTTAAGGGGTATAGTGGCTGGAGTCTGCTAAGTTGTGATTTGGGTAACATCACACCATAAAATGACTTTTAAGTTAAAATAATGATTTAATATTCAGTTCTACATTGGGTATTTATCTTATGTGAACTATGTTAGGGGCTTCCCAGGTGGCTTAATGGTCAAGAATCCACCTGCCAGTGCAGGAGACATTAGAGACGCAGATTCAATCCCTGGGTATGGCATACCTCTGGGGGACAAAATGTAACCCACTCCAATATTCTTGCCTGAGGAATCCTGTGGACAGGGGAGCCTGGCATGCTGCAGTCCATAGGATCACAAAGAGTTGGACACAACAGAGCATGCCCAAACTATGTTATTTCATTTTTCATAAAAAATAGGGAAATATCTGCAAGTTGCTGTGGAGGCTAATGAGATAACATATAGAGTATCCAGGAGAGTTCATGAACTTGCATTTAGTAATGGCAGCTAATGTTATTATTATTATTATTATTTTGAAATAGCCTCCTATTCATGCCATTCTTCTCCTAAACTCTCATATCACACTCTGACTCCACCTGTATATATTTCTGAATTAGACTTCTGTTTGACTTCCTACTTTTAAATGTCATCTGTCTTAATTCCTAGGATAATCATTTTAAAACAGAGTTAATACTAACAGTTCTGCAATAAGGATGGAAATTGTGATGTAACTAACTTTCATGAGCAATTATACTTAAAGTCATGCTTAGCATGCTCATATAATTTCCATCATTCATTACAAGGCTAGAAAAAGCCTATTTCTATATTAGTAGATGAAGATACCAAAATTTAGATAAATCAAGCTATATTCACACTACTGTGGACAAATATGAGATAATAAAAATGCAAAACTTTATTTACAATTATAAGAAAAATACAAATTCCCTAGGAAAACATAGATGTCTATTAACTATTAATCTGACCCTAACTTTGCGGTTACAAACCTCTCTGATACTGATGGCCCTGGGATAAGTCCAGATGTTTCTTTGCTTTTGAAAATGCTGTTCTTCCTGTTAGTATGTTCCTCCAACTCTTTTCTCGGAATATCTATTCATTCTTTTAAGATCCAGCTTCAAGAGAACCCACCTTGAAGTTTTCCTCAAATCATACAAAACTATTTGTTCTGACTTCTCACAGAAATCTATGCATATATCTCCACAATCTTTTTACCCACATTTCTATTCTTGGTTTATGTGTTTGCCTACCCCTATGTGACTTTGTGCTTTCAGGGTCCAAACCTAAGACTTGTTTATCTTTGTGACCTCGGGGATTAAAAAAGTGACCGAGCTGAGTATAACAATGTGTATAAAGGAAATCCACAAATGAATACATCAAAGCTACACAAAAATAAATGAGGCACAATGTTCTACTAAGATTTACTGACTTATAAAGGAAATTTGGAATCATGTCTTTATTTACCTGGATTTTCTAATTGAGATAGACAAATTAAAATTAACAATTAACAGGTAAACTAACTCAATGAATACAGCTATTATTTTGTTAGAGTTAGTAATATGATTTTAATTTATAGCTTCATTATGTAGTTTACTAAATACTATGATTCAAATTTCTCCAAATATTGCAAAGAGACTACTTAAAAAATAATTTCACATATTCTTTAAGAAATATTTTCATGATCAGTATTTATCTACAAATGTAGAGCACAGGTAGAATTTAGATTTAACAAAACCAAAACTAAAAAATAATTCTAAGAAAAACAACTGATGAAAATAACAATATAAACTATATTCATGAATGTATGCAAAAATAAGCAAGATTATTAATTGTGATTATTGAGAAGTTTATGGAGATAGGTTCAGAGAAAGAAAAAAATTCAGAATTATGGAGTGCTGGAAAGGAAGTTCTGATAGTAGTCTTCAATCTGACACTGGAAGTCAATTCTCTTTAAATTTTTTACTGAGTTTCTAAAAAGAAACCTTCCAATGCTTCTGTGGGGTGGGGGGAGAAGAGGTGAAAAATTCGGAGACTTAGAATCCGCCAACTCTATGCTCTCAAGGCCTTCCTTCACCTGATGCATATAATGTACTTGGTTAACAAACAATTTACCCGGTCTGGATGGAATAACAAGTGAATTAAGATTTTTTTCTCAACAAAAGCATCGAACTTTCTAGTCTGGAGGATACTGACTAGATCACACACCGAGAACAGGAATTTAATCTCTTATAGATATCAAAGTGAGTTAAGAAAGTAAGTCTTTGTCTTTCACAAAAGTTGCTTTATTTTCCTCTAATGTTATTTCTTTGGTAACTGGCAATATATACATGTTAATAAACACACACATGCATAGATATCAATAAACAGTTTTTCAGCTGATTAATATATATCTTCCTAGTAGTATTCTATGATTTCTAAATATCAAAGTTTAACCCATAATTTTCATTAATAAAGAGCTCATGTTTTCAGATTTAGTTCACTATGACAGCATGCCTTTATTTCAATGTATTTTGCTAATACTGAGTTCTCTCTGGAAATAATGAGACACCTCCACATGCTAGTTTCCGGGGAAGTGATCTGGCGCTCAGTGACAGAAAGAAAATAAATGAGCTGAGTGGATGATACAAGAAAAAGTCAAAGATTCACCTCAGCAAAGGATTCTGAAGGTTTTTTTTTCTCCTTATGCAAGTTTATAGTGATGACACAGTAACTGAAGTATTTTAATGGTATCTTCTTTTTTTAAGCCTTCACTGCTCATGATGACTTCACGCAGAATTTCCAAACAGTGTTCCTCATTATAATATGATATTTTGGTTACTGGAACTTCTTGAGTCAACAGAAAGAAATTAAATTAGGAATGTTGAAGTTGAACGAACTGAAGTAGAAAATTTAAATACTGTTGTCTTGTGCCAAGCAATGTGAAATGATGCTTTTTAAATAGGATGGTAGACATAAATGCTGCTGCTGCTAAGTCGCTTCAGTTCAATTCAGTTCAGTTCAGTTCAGTCGCTCAGTCGTCTCCGACTCTTGAGACCCCTTGAATTGCAGCAAGCCAGGCCTCCCTGTCCATCACCATCTCCCGGAGTTCACTCAGACAAATGTTCATCGAGTCCGTGATGCCATCCAGACATCTCATCCTCGGTCATCCCCTTCTTCTCCTGCCCCCAATCCCTCCCAGCAACAGAGTCTTTTCCAATGAGTCAGCTCTTCGCATGAGGTGGCCAAAGTACTGGAGTTTCAGTTTTAGCATCATTCCTTCCAAAGAAATCCCAGGGTTGATCTCCTTCAGAATGGATTAGTTGGATCTCCTTGCAGTCCAAGGGACTCTCAAGAGTCTTCTTCAACACTACAGTTCAAAAGCATCAATTCTTTGACGCTCAGCCTTCTTCACAGTCCACCTCTCACATCCATACATGACCACTGGAAAAACCATTGCCTTGCCTAGACGGACTTTAGTCAGCAAAGTAATGTCTCTGCTTTTGAATATACTATCTAGGTTGGTCATAACTTTTCTTCCAAGTCATGTCCAACTCTGTGCAACCCCATAGACGGCAGCCCACCAGGCTCCCCCATCCCTGGGATTCTCCAGGCAAGAACACTGGAGTGGGTTGCCATTTCCTTCTCCAACCCATGGAAGTGAAAAGTTAAAGTGAAGTCGCTCAGTAGTGTCTGACTCATAGCGACCCCATGGACTTCAGCCTACCAGGCTCCTCCATCCATGGGATTTTCCAGGCAAGAGTACTGGAGTGGGGTGCCATTGCCTTCTCTGGGTAGACATAACTAAGGAACTATAAATAATGAGAAAGAGACTAAGAACAAAGAAGGTAATCATTTGATGTCAGTTAAAAGAAGTGAATGTGTTTCTCCCGGCTGCAGTTATACAAAATGAAGCTTGAAAGAGATCATGATCCCTACAGCTAAAATTTGTATTTCTATACCCTCCTCAGCCACAAACACCAATCATATTTTCCGTATTAGATTAAATTTAACATATATACTTTTCATTAAATTCAAATAATCAAAACTCATGTTGCAATTATTTGAGTTGGGAGCTGATGCAGATACCAGGCTTCCCAGGTGGCACTAATGGTAACAAACCCACATGCCAATGCAGGCCACATAAGAGATGCTGTTTTGATCCCTAGATGGGGAAGATCCCCTGGAGAGGGAAATGGCAACCCAACCCACTCCAGCATTTTTGTCTAGAAAATCCTATGGACAGAGGAGCCTGAAGGGCTACAGTCCACAGAGTCTCAGAGTTGGACACGACTGAAGTGACAGCATTCACACATGATACAGATATCATTGATACTGGAGTAATTTTCTGAAAATTGATATAGAGTTTTCGTGTTATGGCTGCAGCAAATAATGTTAATAAGCTTGATATGTCTTAAGAAAAAGTGTTTCTGTCTGAAAACCTTAGCGTTATAAGTGTCTTATAGGTACTATGGAATTTGATGTTCATTTTCCTGGCATGATGCTACTGCAATAACTGTAAGTTTCTAGAGCATGGTAATCCGACTTGATGCTGTCCCAAGTTATCATCCATAGTCATCTACTTAAAAATAATAATTTAGGGTCTCCTCCCTGCCTTCAAGATAATGAATTAAGTGAGAAACAGGATTTCATGATTTAGATTCTTCAACATAATCTTATGAGCCTTCTTTCACTCTATGCATACTCAACTCCTTGATTTTCCTAGTATATTCTGCAGTATTTCACTTTCTCACTCTGTGTTATCAGTGTTATTTCATTATTTTTCTCTAGCACAGTTCTCAGTACTTAAATGCCTCCTCGGTCAATGTATAATCATTTACCAAACAGAGTAGTTTCTGAGCTAAACTGTGATGTCAGTATAAACTTCTCAACCCTTCCTTCATATCCTGCCTAAATACAGCTTGTCACTATTACTGTTGTGTAACAGTACAGGTGTACAGGCACCTAAACTGATCAAATCCAGCTTTGCACCTGTTTGGTTCTCACTATCTGTTGATTAGTTCTGAAATTCTGAAGGTAGGAAACCCAGTCTATGCTTCCAGAAGCTAGCTGATATATCAACATTCCACTTCTTGTTATCACAACCTACTTATTACTAGATTTCTCTCCACACATCTAGAAACTGACCCCAAGAATTAAAATAGAGAGACTAGAGATAAGGGGGAAACAGTGAAATAAGGAATTCAAATAATTTATAATTGTGGAAAACTGTCAAGGCATGGAAAAATTTCCAAAAGCATAAAATTAATTTTAATTTTTATTTTTTTCAGAAATGCCCTCACTTAATTTTTCTCTTTTTCTTATCAAGGTTAAGCTGTCTTCAAACTCTCAGCTCAGCTGTCTCTTCTTCTAGGAAGACTTTTTTGATTCCTCTAAATTAGGTTGGGTATCACTTCACACTCGTATGGCTTCATATTCAGCATCTATCTACTTCTATTGTAATTGCTTCCTTGTCTAACTTTCTCACTAGACGTAAAGTCTGTGAGGGCAGGACTATTCTCTTATTTGTCTCTGCTTTCCTCTGCCCAGCACTGAGCCTGGTTTATGGTGTGCACTCAATAAAGCCATGTGACTGAGTTAGTATTTGAAGGAGTAATAAGTACAGACAGTCTGATTGGTTGAACAGAATTTTCAGACATTTCCTAGGAGAAATAAAATTTTAATCAGGCTTGAGCCATCACTGACACACCTATAGCTCTGGGCTGAGAAAGATGGTACTAAAGAGTAATGATGTACACATCCAAAAATGTAGTTGTCTAGTAAAAATATTTCCTTTTAGCATCTTCCTATAAGTAATTTTATATGTATCTCTAATCAGATTGCCTAATAAAAAAAGATGCTTTTTGCGCTTCTGCTGTTATTTTTGCATCAGCTGCTTTAACATCTTATCTTGAGATGGCCCTCCTATTGTAATCCTAGGTAAGTTAATGATCTATTGCTTCCAGTCATAACGCTCAAATATGTAATTTTGTATACTGAAAAAGATATAAAACACTGAATTCTACACTGTATTTCAAATCCCCTTGATTGTCTAATTCTAGATATTATACTGTTTAAAGATTCATAACAGTCTTTCTTCCTTTCTTCTGCTGACATCGAAAGGTCGGATTTGATTTGCACTTTTCAATGTATCAATTTCTTCTGGTATTATTTCAATAGATGTGCTCTTCTAAATTTGTTCTTTTTTGTATGTTTAAAATGTCTGACTTGCTGTTAATATAGCATCCTTTCTCAAGCCACTTTGCTGTGTCAGAGTATAACTGAGAAATATTGAATGTGTTTCACAGGATAAACAGAAAAGAAACCACTCTTTTCATAAAACTTCATCTTAGGATATAGATGTCCTGATTTTTTTTTTTTCTGTAGTTTCCCCCAGACTCACCTGTAAAACTTGCAAATAAAAACCCAATTAGATGGAAAATTAAAAGAATGCAAATAAACATGTGGACTCCTGTAATAAAATACCAGTGACTTATAAACAACAGAACTTTATTTCTCATCATTTTGGAGGCTGGAAATCCAAGACCAATGTTTATATTGACTTGATGTCTGGTGAAGACTTGCTTTTTAATTTGTAGATGGCAGCTTTTCACTGTAACTTTACATGACTTCCCTGATGGCTCAGATGGTAGAGAATCTGTCTGCAATGCAGGATACCAGGGTTCAATCCCTAGGTTGGGAAAACCCCCTGAAGAAGGGAAGGCAACCCACTCCAGTATTCTTGCCTGGAGAATTTCATGGACAGAGGAACCTAGTGGCTATAGTTCTTGGGGTCACAAAGAGTCCGATAGGACTGAGACTAACACTTTCATGTGGGAAGAAGCAACAACAACAAAAAAGCTCTCTGAAGTCTCTTTTGTAAAGACACTAATCTTAATATGAGGGTTCCACTCTCATGACCTAATAAATTTCACAAGTTCTGACCTCCAAATACAATGCCATTAGGGTTAAACATATGAATTTTGAGTGGACAGAGCATTCAATCTACAGTATAGACCAATCATGGTTGTATGTTGATCCATAATCATATTTGATAAATTTTGCAAGATAATTCACATTTGGTTGTTATCATATCTTCAGTAAATTATATACTGAAAATAATCACAAATTGATTAGACAAGAGGTGATTTTTGTTAATTTATTTAATTTTGCTTTTGTCTCACTCTGCTTTATTTGCAAATCTATATAAAACAATATACCCATTAAAAATTCATATAACAATGTAAGAGTCTTTCTATAAAGTACTTATAAATTTGTCACACACATTGACCATTAATGCTACATTGTCCAGTATTTCATATGTGATCTATGGCTTTTGGAGGACTTCCCTGATGGCTCAGTGGTAAAGGATCTGCCTGCAATATAAAAGACAGAAAAGACATGGATTTAATCTTAGGTCAGTATAATACCCAACTCCAGTATTCTCATTTGGAGAAACCCATGGACAAAAGAGTCTGGCAGGCTACATTCCATAAGATCACAAATACTCAGACATGACTGAAGCGACTGAGCCCAAATGCATGCATGTTTTTTATTTACAGTAACAGTTATTTTTTAATCAACTAACTTTAACTCATAATACTTTTCACATGCCATCAAAATATTTCATTGAGGTAACATTATTTGGCATTTAGATTCTTCATAAAAAGATTTGTGGTTATAAATAAACCTACATATCTATCTTTTGTTGTTGTTGTTGTTATGCTTTAGAATCTATTTCCAGGCGTGAAATCAGTGCATCACAGGTTAAGAACCCATTAAAGAGGTTTTTTTGTTTGTTTGTTTGCTGTTGTTTTTGGCTGCCCCATGTCTTTGTTATGGTGAGCAAGCGAGCTTCTCTAGTTGTGGAGCACGGGGTCTAGAGTGCACCAGTTCAGTAGTTTTGGTTCACGGGCTTAGTTGCTTTGTGGCTTGTGGGAACTTATTTTCTTAACTTGGCTTTGAACCTATGTCCTCTTCATTGGAAGACAGATTCTTAACCACTGGAGCACCAGAGAAGTTCCCATTAAAGAATTTTAATACATATGGTAAGTGGATTTAAAGAACTAATACGATGGGCTCGGTAAGACTGTTTTCATTTACCTCCATGAATCCATCCTTGCCTGACCTGGACATAGTTTCTAAGGATCATGATGATTTTGATAAGAAATCTTCATGGGCCACTCTTTACCCTTATTCATATGAACTGTGTAGGATATCAGAAAGCTACTGACAATTTCCTTGGCTGGATAGAGGTTGGCAAATGCTATGTCATTCTTGGGAGGATGGCAGGGTATACTTGATATTGGTTAGGATGCAAACAGGTCAGAGATCTCATCATAGAATTATTAATGATATAACTTGTGCAAATTACTTAATTTCTCAGAAGTTCATAGTCTCCATTTATAAAATGTTCATTCATTGTTCATTCACCCATTTATTTATTCACTCATTCAATAGTGTATTCAAAAATATGTTGAGTTGCTTCTCTGCTCCAGTTATGAGTCTAGGTCACAGGGAAAAAGTATTAAACAAATACTCCCATACCTTGCCCTCATAGAGCTTACATTGCATTAGAAGAGATAGACAAAATGATAAATTCAAAAGTAACGCCATGAAGAAAAATTTGAAATAATGAAGAAAAAAAACTCTGATGAGGGAAGGTAGTTCTGAAATTGTAAGAATTATGTGAACAAATTGAGAAATGAAGTTAAAGGCATAGCTAGGGTATTTTCCTTTTCCTGCCCTGGGATTTATTTTATTTTATTTTTTCAATTTCAGATGTATAAGGTGGATTTAGAAAAGGCAGAGGAAAATAGATCAAATTGCCAACATTCCCTGGATCTTAAAGAAATCAAACAAATTCCAGAGAAACAAAAACAACAACAACAACAAAAAAACCATTTGCTTCATTGACTAAACTAAAGCCTTTGACTCTGTGGATCACAACACACTGTGGAAAATTCTTAGAGAGATGGGAATACCCAACCACTTTACCTGTATTCTGAGAAACCTGTATGCAGGTCAAGAAGCAACAGTTAGAACAGGATATGGAACAACAGAACAGTTAAAAATTGAGAAAGGAATATGTCAAGGCTCTATATTGTCACCCTGCTTATTTACCTTCTATGCAGAGTACATCATGCAATATGCCAAGCTGGATGAACCCCAAGCTGGAGTCAAGATTGCTGAGACAAATGTCAACAACCTCAGATATACAGGTGATATCAACCCTAACGGCAGAAAGCAAAAAGGAACTAAAGAACCTCTTGATAAGGGTGGAAAAGGAGAGTGAAAATGCTGGCTTAAAAACTCAGCATGCAGAAAACTAAGATCATGGCTTCCAGTCCCATCAGTTCAGTTCAGTCGCTTAGTTGTGTCTGACTCTTTGTGACCCCAGGGACTGCAGCATGTCAGGCTTCCTGTCCATCACCAATTCCTGTAGCTTGCTCAAACTCATGTCCATTGAGCTGATGATGGCAAAAGGTGAAAACAGTGACAGATTTTATTTTCTTGAGCTCCAAAATCCCTGCAGATGGTGACTACAGCCACAAAATTAAAAGACACTTGCTCCTTGGAAGAGAAGCTGTAACAAACTTAGTGTAATAAAAAGCAGAGGGATCACTTTCCCAACAAAGGTCCATAAAAGTCAAAGCTATGATTTTTCCAATAGTCATGTACAGATATAAGTGTTGGACTTTAAAGAAGGCTGAGCCTCAAAGAATTTTTGCTTTTGAATTATGGTGTTGGAAAAGACTCTTAAGAGCCCTTGAACATCAAGAAGATCAAACCAGTCAATCCTAGAGTATACTAGCTCTAAATATTCATTGGAAGGACAGATGCTGAAAGTGAAGCTCCAACCCTTTGGCCACCTGATGTTAACAGCTGACTCCCTGTAAAAGTTTGTGGCTTTGGGAAAGATTGAGGGAAGGAGGAGAAGGGGATGTAAAAGGATGAGATAATTGGATGGCATCACTGCCTCAATGAACATGAGTCCGAGCAAACTCTGGGAGATAGTGAAGGACAGGGAAGCCTGGTGTGCTGCAGTCCATGGGACTGCAGAGTCAGATAAGACTTTGCAACTGAAAAAACACTGTTTTCTGTTGCCAATTGAAAAGCTTTTGGGCAAAAATGATATTTATTTATATTAATTAGTTTTCAAGACATTTATTTTCCTTTCTCTGCTAGTACTCTAGATTTATGGAAAATAAGCTAGATGAGTTAAATGGATAGTCACTAAAACTTGTCTGTCTGAATTTCAGTTGGTTCACTCTTGAGGATGCGATGTAGAGGAGTGACCTCTCTTTTTGTCATCTCATTTCTGACATCTGTATAATGGTGTCATTAACCTCCACTTTTTATGATTGCTGTGGAGATAAAATAAAATATTAAATGCTGTGTGTGTGTGCTCAGTTGTGTCCGACTCTGCAGTCCCATTGACTGTAGCCTGCCAGGCTCCTCTGTCCATGGGATTATTCAGGCAAGAATACTGAAGTGGGTTACCATTTCCTCCTCCAGGGGATCCTCCTAACCCAGGAATTGAACCGGCATCTCCTGTGTCTCCTGAATTACAAGCGGTTCTTTACCAGTGAGCCACTGAGGAAGATAAAAGATTGGTAGCTACTGCTATTGTTGCTATGAATTAACTGGTCCAAGCCTTTATTTCTCATTGTAACACCTCCTGTGTTCCTTTTTAGTCATGCAGAGACTGGGCTTTGAAGCCTGTACACTGCTCACTTTTGAAAAGGCTGGTTCACAGGGATAACCATGACCAATGAAGCCTGGATGTCTCCTTCTTGATGCCACAGCTGTCTGAGACCCTCACATTCCTGGGAGCATCAATCCTTCCTACTTGTATCTTCCCTTGGCATTCCCTATCGAACAACTTTTAAACTTTTAAATCTAATTTCTAGTTATAACTCTGGAGTTTGCATAAGCTGACAGCTTCACCTCTGCATATGCTTTCTGTCTGGGTGCTTAAGAGTTTCTTTCTTGCTGACTTTTGATCCTAATTATGGCCAGCTATAAACTAATTAACCTCTCTAGGTGTCTCTAGGAGGTTAGAGTTCTTGGCAGCCAGGGCACAACAGCACCGCAGCTGGGAATAAATGATAACAAACCATATCGATTCCCCAAGTCCGCTTCCCATGTGGTAATTTCATTGCAGCCTCCTTGTTAGCAGAGATAACAAAAGCAATCAAGAGCAATGCTTTTGTGACTGTGAAGGGCTTAAATGTTCTTTTTGTTTTAATTTTGCTCTATAGTTTTATTATCTAACCAGAGTAAACTACAAATAAATGAAATAATTAATTATAAATGAATGAAAGAATGGTTACATGTGAATGAATAAAGAATGCAAAGCCATGTTGTGAAATCAATTAACCTACTCAAAAGCATTTATTTTTGTTGTTATTGTTGCTGTTTACCCTATTGCAAAGGCTTTGCTCATTCCTGGGTGCTGGAAAGTAGATTTAAAAGTAAAGGACAGGATGCAATCCTTGGGGAATATAGAAACCAATTGATGGGATAAGAGAATCATTCTACCTACAAACTTCTAAACTTCTAAGACTTTGCATTTTAAGATTTTTGCTGTTTTTCAAATTTAATGCCCAAAGCAGAGACATTACTTTGCCAACAAAGGTCCATCTAGTCAAGGCTATGGTTTTCCAGTGGTCAGGAATGGTTGTGAGAGTTGGACTGTGAAGAAAGCTGAGTGCTGAATAATTGATGCTTTTGAACTGTGGTGTTGGAGAAGACTCTTGAGAGTCCCTTAGACTGCAAGGAGATCCAACCAGTCCGTTCTAAAGGAGATCAGTTCTGAATGTTCTATGGAAGGAATGATGCTAAATCTGAAACTCCAGTACTTTGGCCACCTCATGTGAAGAGCTGACTCATTGGAAAAGACTTTGATGCTGTGAGGGATTGGGGGCAGGAGTAAAGGGGATGACATAGGATGAGATGGCTGGATGGCATCACCAACTCCATGGACTTAAGTTTGAGTGAACTCCGGCAGTTGGTGATGGACAGGGAGGCCTGGCATGCTGCAGTTCATGGGGTCACAAAGCGTCGGACACGACTGAGCGACTGAACTGAACACACACACACACAAATATTAAATACTTGGTTTTTTTGTAATTTGGAATTTTCCCCTATCAGTTTCTTTGAGGAGAAAGTCATGCTTTCTATAAGATTGTGTATCTACCTATTGACTTTTATTAGGACAGTTTGTTAATAGGCATATGGATTGCAGGGACTTTTTTTTTTTTTCCTAAATTTCCTCTCCACTAAATGTAAATATGACCTGGAACTTTAGGGTTGTCCAAGTGAAGAGTGAGTGCATGCTTAGTCACTGAGTTGTGTCTGACTCTGTGACCCTATGGACAGTATCCCATTAGGCTCCTCTGTCCATGGAATTTTCTAGGCAAGCATACTGGAGTGGGTTGTCATTCCCTTCTCCAGGGGTCTTCCCAACCCAGAGACTGAACTCACATCTCCTGCATCTCTTTCATTGACAGGCAGATTCTTTTCCACTGAGCCACCTGGGAAGTCCAAAGGTCATGTGGCATTCCTGCTGGGGAACTGAATCTGGTCTCCCACGTGACACGTGAGGATAGTCACTACTATACTCACAAGGAGTGAGTATTCAGGGGCAAATGCAAAGAATAACAGACTTCATTTTTTATTTGGAGATGTATGGGGAAAATAATGATATTTTTGCCTTCAGTTTCCATATTTGAAATAAGGACATGTCCCTTCTTGACTCTTCTACCTCTTGGAAAAATGTGGAAACTAAAGGGATAATTTAAGTTCTTAATTTCCTGTAAGAGGACTGGCTATCCACTCTAGTATTCTGGCCTGGAGAATCCTATGGACAGAGGAGCCTAGCAGGCGATAGTCCAAGGAGTCCCAAAGATTCAGCCCCGCCTGAGCACCTTAAGCACACACAGCTCAGAATACTCCAGTTCCCTTAGGGGTCACTGACTCTTCCTGCCTGCACATGAGGCAAGACTGGCTAATTAAAGTGAATAGCCCCAAATCACTAGGCTATGTGAAAGATGAATTGTCTAAAATCTAATCTTTGTAATATTCAGAAACTAGAACCTTCTACATTATAAAATTCTAACAAATAGTGAAAGTTTATTTTCTTGTATTGTTTGGACATACTAGTTCAACATAATTTGGCCAGTGTATTGTTTCAGAAAAGTTTCACAACTATAAGGTCATCATATTTTGTAAGGATTTTAATCATTTGAATTGTTTATGTAAGTCTAGCATTTCAGAATTTATTAATATTTCCTAGATGTGCTTTTCTACAAAATTGATGCTATCCAACCAATCCATTCTAAAGGAGATCAGCCCTGGGATTTCTTTGGAAGGAATGATGCTAAAGCTGAAATTCTAGTCAAGATTATGGTTTTTCCTATGGTCATGTATGGATGTGAGAGTTGGACTGTGAAGAAGGCTGAGCACCGAAGAATTGATGCTTTTGAACTGTGGTGCTGGAGAAGACTCTTGAGAGTCCCTTGGATTGCAAGGAGATCCAACCAGTCCATTCTGAAGGAGATCAGCCCTGGGATTTCTATGGAAGGAATGATGCTAAAGCTGAAACTCCAGTGCTTTGGCCACCTCATGGGAAGAGTTGACTCACTGGAAAAGACTCTGATGCTGGGAGGGATTGAGGGCAGGAGGAGAAGGGGACAACAGAGGATGAAATGGCTGGATAGTATCACAAAGAGTCAGACACGAGTGAGCAGCTGAAGTGAACTGAATGACTTAACTTGATGCTTTTGAACTGTGGTGTTGGAGAAGACTCTTGAGAGTCCCTTGGACTGCAAGGAGATCCAACCAGTCCTTCTTAAAGGAAATCAGTCCTGAGTATTCATTGGAAGGACTGATGCTGAAGCTGTGCAATACTTTGACCACCTGATGTGAAGAACTGACTCACTGAAAGACCTTGATACTGGGAAAATTGAAGGCATGAGGAGAAGGGGACGATAGAGGATAAGATTGTTGGATGGCATCACCGACTCAATAAACATGAGTTTGAGCAAACTCCAGGAGTTGGTGATGACAGGGAAGCCTGGCGTGCTGCAGTCCATGGTGTCACAAAAGTTGGACATGACTGAGTGACTGAACTGAACTGAACTAAATGACTTAACTATGGTTTGTCCATGACTATTTGTCTTAAGTGATGATCTTATTATATTTTTTCAAATGTAGAAATGACTATAAATATATAGATATTAAAGTATATAATAATTTATCATATATATTTTAATATAATACAAATTAGCAGTTAACATTTATTGTTACTCTTCAATATTCCTCCATCAATATTTAATAAGCTGAGTTCAGGGTTTATTTTCATTTTTTAGGCTGATTCTAACACATATCTTTCAAACTAAGCAGCTCCTAAAAGTCTAGGGTTCCCCAACCCATAGATCTATAGGATATTATTATATAAATTACAAAGTCAGCTATACTAAATTAATTTAAGATATGCTGGATTAGAAAAATGTAAACAAATCTGTTTTCTGCCAGATTGCTGGATCTTTAACCTGAATATTGTATTCTGAAACCTCAAAAAGTGTTCCAGGGTTAGGACTTTCAAACTTATTTGACAGTCCTCTCTTCTTTATTGGCATACTTAATACCATTTACAGTTTCACCTCCCAACTCCCCCAAAGTTCTGTACACTGTTCTTTTTTTTTTTTTTAAAGTAGGTCCAAAATGGAGTTTGTTTGTGCTAGACTATGTCACCAAACCAAGTGTATGCTTAATCGCTAAGTTCTGTTTGACTCTGTGACCCTATGGATCATAGTCTGTCAGTCTCCTTTGTCCATGGGATTCTCTAGGCAAGGATACTGGAGAGGGTTACCATTTCCTTCTCCATAGCAAACCAAGACTTGATGCCTAATCTAATTGTAGTTTCAGCCTCTCTTATCAGTCATATTTACAGTCAGCCTGGAATTTCTTAGCCAGCACTAGTGAGCTGATCAATCTTGTAGACCCCTGCCATCACCCAGAAGAAGGTGGCCTTGTCTGAAATAACCCTTTCTTTTATTTGTGACTTCCTTATCCCATCTCCTTTCTGCCTTTAAAAACCTTTTTTTTTCCCCTGAAATTATTTTTAGCTCCTTCCTATGCACTAGATTGTATTCTGCCTGATTCATGAATTGTTGGGCAAAACCAATTTGATCTTCAAATTTACCAAGTTATTATTATTATTTTTAACACAAAAAGAGACTATCTCAAATAGTCTCTGTGGTCTTTGGTTTATGTGAATCTTTAATATTCTAATCAGGTTTCCAAGTTGATTGTGTATAGCTTCCATTTGTTCTGCCTAATGATGGTGACATCCTTGTGCTCTTCATACCACACCACATGGTGGACCCTAATGTCAGTCCCTGGATGAAAGACTAAGTTTAAACATTGTCCTTCCCTGTGACTTCAATAATGTATATAACTTCCCAAAGTGCCCTGAGTTTTGCCCCTCCCCTTCCGTAGAAGAAGAATAAAAATACAGAAGAATGGCATGTGCCAACAGCAACACTGATATCCTGTGTGTTTTATTCACTCACATTTATCAAAGAGACCCTCTACACTTAACCCTTGGCCAAAGCTGTCTCAGCCTGATTTCGGTATAGTACCTGCATTTACTGACAGAATATAGCATTTAGGATTTTGATATCTGATAAGATATCAGATATCTGATAAGACTCTGGTTCAGTTCAGTTGCACAGTCCTGTATGCTCATTGCAACCCTTATGCTGCAGCACACGGGCCTTCACTATTCATCAGCAACTCTCAGAGCTTATTCAAACTCATGTTCATTGAGTTAGTGGTGCCATCTAACCATCTCATCCTCTGTCGTCCCTTTCTCCTGCCTTCGATCTTTCCAAGCATCAGAGTTTTCCAAAGAGTCACTTCTTTGCATCAGGTAGCCAAAGTACTGGAATTTCAGCTTCAACATCAGTCCTTTCAATGAATATTCAGGACTGATTTCCTTTATGATTAGCTGGTTGGATCTCCTTGCAGTCCAAGGGACTCTCATCTTCTCCAACACCACAGTTGAAAAGCATCAATTCTTGGCATTCAACTTTCTTTATAATCCAACTCACATCCATACATGATTACTGGAAAAAACATAGCTTTGATTAGATGGACCTTTGTTGGCAAAGTAATGTCTCTGCTTTTTAATATGCTGCCTAGTTGGTCATAGTTTTTCTTCCAAGGAGGAAGTGTTTTCTAATTTCATGGCTGCAGTCACCATCTGCAGTGATTTTGGAGTCCCCCAAAATAAAGTGTCTCACTGTTTCCATTGTTTCCCCATCTATTTGCCATGAACTGATGGGACCAGATGTCATGATTTTAATTTTCTGAATGTTGAGTTTTAAGCTGACTTTTTCACTCTCCTATTTCATTTCATCAAGAAGCACTTTGATTCATCTTCGATTTCTGCCATAAAGGTGGTATCATCTGCATATCTGAGGTTATTGCTGTTTCTCCTGGCAATCTTGTTTCCAGCTTATGTTCATCCAACCCGGCATTTCACATGGTGTACTCTGCATAGAAGTTAAACAAGCAGGGTGTCAATATACAACCTTGACATATTCCTTTCTTGATTTTGAACCAGTCTGTTGTTCTATGTCCAGTTCTAATTGTTGCTTCTTGACCTGCATACAGAGTTCTCAAGAGGCAGGTAAGGTGGTCTGGTATTTCCATCTCTTGAAGAATTTTCCACAGTTTGTTTTGATCCAGTCAAAGGCTATGGTGTAGTCAATAAAGCAGAAGTAGATTTTTTTTTCTGGAACTTTCTTGCTTTTTTGGTGATCCAACAGATGTTGGAAATTTGATCTCTGCTTGCTTTGCCATTTCTAAATCCAGCTTGAACATCTGGACATTCATGGTTTATGTACTGTTGAAGCCTGGCTTGTAGAATATTGAGCATTACTTTGCTAACATATGAGATGAGTGCAGTTGTGAGGTAGTCTGAACATTCTTTGGCATTGCCTTCCTTTGGGACTCTGGTAGAGGCTACTTTTTACGTAAGTAGGCTTGAAGTGAAAATGAAAGTGAAGTTGCTCAGTCCTGTCTGACTCCTTTGCAAATCCATGGATAAGTCCATGGAATTCTCCAGGCCAGAATACTGGAGTGGGTAGCCTTTCCCTTCTCCAGGGAATTTTCCCAACCCAGGAATCTAACTGGGGTCTCATCCATTGCAGGTGGATTCTTTACCAACTGAGCTATCAAGGAGGCTTGATATTAGTAAAAAATCAGGCTGTGCTAGAAATTTTCATTATAGCAACATGAAAACAAGGGTCCATGACTTAGATCATGGACTTTTTTTTCCTCTATGAAATACTATTTTGAATTCTTTTTCTTATTAAAATCACTTGCATTGTTCTATTTATTTGTTTTTAATGTATCTTATGACTGCAGCCATGAAATTAAAAGATGCTTACTCCTTGGAAGGAAAGTTATAACCAACTTAGACAGCATATTAAGAAGTAGAGATATTACCTTGCCAACAAAGGTCTGTCTAGTCAAGGTTATGGTTTTTCCAGTAATCATGTATGGATGTGAGAGTTGGACTATAAAGAAAGCTGAGTGCCAAAGAATTGATCCTTTTGAACTGTGGTGGGTTGGAAAAGACTCTTGAGAGTCCCTTGGACTGCTAGGAGATAAAACCAGCTAATCCTAGGAGAAGGAAATGGCAGCCCACTCCAGTGTTCTTGCCTGGAGAATTCCAGGGACAGTGAAGCCTGGTGGGCTGCCATCTATGGGGTCACACAGAGTCAGACATGACTGAAGCGACTTAGCAGCAGCAGCAATCCTAAAGGAGATCAGTCCTGAATACTCGTTAGAAGGACTGATGCTGAAGCTGAAACTCCAATACTTTGGCCACCTGATGTGCAGAGCTGACTCATTTGAAAAGACCCTGATGCTGGGAAAGATTGAAGCAGGAGGAGAAGGGGGACCACAGAGGATGAGATGGCTGGATGACATCACCAACTCAATGGACATGGGTTTGGATAAACTCCAGGAGCTGGTTTTGGACAGGGAAGCCTGGCATGCTACTTGTAGCCCATGGGGTCACAGAGAGACAGACATGACTGAGAGACTGAACTGAACTAATGACACTGACAAACATGTAGCTTGTGGGGAATATATTAATATGATAAAATGTTAGCTATTTAAGAATAAATATGGAATAATAATCTTAACTTCAGTCATTAAATATTGTCAAAAACATAATTTTATTATTTCTAAGCACATCACTAATGTCAAGTGTTTAAGGAAATTCAGTAAGTCAAAGCCTCACAAATATTGATGCAATATATATGATGCCTTTAATTACCATGTGTTTCAGAGTAAATTATTTTTTATATTTGTCATTGCTTTCCTACCTTGAATAAATAGCCACTCTTTGTCTTTCTCACCTTGAAAGAAAGTTACAATAGTAATAGAGAAGGAAAGAAATTATAAAACCCAAACCTTAAAAACTGTACAGAACTACTGAATTTCCACTTTCAAAAGGATTTACTGATAGCAAACTTTCTGCATTAAATTTCTAAGAATACTTAATATTTCAAATATAAGACTCATATGGGGCTCAATATGAACATAAAATCAGACTTCAATTTATTGTGCCACTTAAATTGAAAGAATCAAAAAGGGAATGAGTAATAGTTTTCAGTGACCCATATGTAAAATCCCAAACCAAGTCATATCTCTGTTAAGAAAGACATTCTAGCTGGTTTTACCATGCTTCACATATATAGGCAGGAATCAATAAACAAGACCTTGTTCAGTTGATGTGATGGTATAATACTGTCCCCTAGCCTACATTACGTCAAGTTTAATTTCACATTTATTGTGTGACAGTTTTTTACAATGCCCAGTTGATGATGCAAAGAGAATAAAATTGAGAACTTGAACTACTGTAAACTGCAGAGATAATATGATGCAAATATCTGGTAGAAAATGCAAATTGTATACCTAACAAGAGATTAATATCTACAGTATATATGGAACTCCTAAAACTGCTCCTCTGTCCATGGAATTCTCCAGGCAAGAATACTGGAGTGGGTAGCCATCCCCAGGGGATTTTCCTGATTCAGGGATCAAACCCAAGTCTCTTGCATTACACAGAATTTCTTTACATTCTGAGCCACCAGGGAAACCCTTACATTTTCCCCTCCATAGGTAGTGAATGAAAAGAACATGTCAGACATATGATTAATTTCAAAGACTTTGGAATTTATCAAAAGTATTTAAGTAGAATAATTAACATATCTGCTTTCTGAACATCAGAACCTAATCTGGTAGAATTGCATTTCCTTGAATTAAGAGAAGGAATAGAGGGGCTGGGTTTAGAAATGATCTTGAGGAACGGTTATATTCTGTATAAATCTGGGGATAGAATCAAGAGGATTAGATACCAGATTGGATGTGGAAAGCAGAAAACATTGGGAAAAAAAAAAAAGAATACCAGAGTTATGGCTTAGTTAACTAATAGTGTAATGATACTATTTACAGGTAAACAAGATGGTGAATGACTAAAAAGGTTTAATGTGTTACATAATAAATTGTGAATGGCTCTGTGATCTAACTGAATTCACCAGTACTGAACTATAGCCCCCAAGAGAAACACAAGGTTAAGTTCCTGCCAGCCATCATGTACAATTTCATGAACTAACCAATATGTAATCTTTTAAAAAATGTTTTCCTGCTTAACAACACACCTTTTTGTTTTTCAATTCAGTTCAGTTCAGTTGTTTAGTCATCTCTGACTCTTTGCTACCCCATGAACCACAGTAAGCCAGGTCTCCCTGTCCATCACCAACTACCAGAGTTTACCCAAACTCACATCCATTGAGTCCTGTTGCCATCTCATCCTCTGTTGTCCCTTTCTCTACCTGCCCTTAATCTTTCCAAGCATCAGGGTATTTTCAAAGGAGTCAGCTCTTCGCTTCAGGTAACCAACGTATTGGAGTTTCAGCTTCAACATCAGTGCTTCCAATGAACACCCAGGACTGATCTTTAGGATGGACTGATTGGATCTCCTAGCAGTCCAAAGGACTCTCAAGAGTCTTCTCCATTACCACAGTTCAAAAGTATCAATTGTTCTGTGCTCAGCTTTCTTTACAGTCCAACTCTCACATCCATACATGACTACTGGAAAAACCATAGCCTTAACTAGACAGATCTTTATTGACAAAGTAATGTCTCTGCTTTTAAATATGCTGTCTAGGTTGGTCATAACTTTCCTCCCAAGGAGTAAGTGTCTTTTAATTTCATGGCTGTAGTCACCATCTGCAGTGATTTTGGAGCCCCCCAAAATAAGGCCAGCCACTGCTTCCACTGTTTCCCCATCTATTTGCCATGAAGTGATGGGACCAGATGCCATGATATTAGTTTTCTGAATGTTGAGCTGTAAGCTAACTTTCTCACTTTCCTCTTTCACTTTCATCAAAAGGCTCTTTAGTTCTTCTTCACTTTCTTCCATAAAGGTGGTGTCATTTGCATATCTGAGGTTATGGATATTTCTCCAGGCAATTTTGATTCCCTCTTGTGCTTCTTCCAGCCCAGTGTTTCTCATGATGTACTCTGCCTATAAGTTAAATAAGCAGGGTGACCATATACAGACTTGATGTATTCCTTTTCCTATTTGGGACCAGTCTGGTGCCCCATGTTCAGTTTGAACTATTGCTTCTTGATCTGTGTATATTTCTCAAGAGGCAGGTCAGGTGACCTGGTGTTCTTAACTCTTTCAGAATTTTTCAAAGTTTATTGTGATCCACATAGTCAAAGGCTTTGGCATAGTCAATAAAGCAGAAATAGATGTTTTTCTGGAACTCTTGTATTTTAGATGATCCAGCAGATTTTGGCATTTTGATCTTTGGTTCCTCTGCCTTTTCTAAAACCAGCTTGAACATCTGGAAGTTCACAGTTCACATATTGCTGAAGCCTGGCTTGAAGGATTTTGAACATTACTAGTGTGTGAAATGAGTGCAGTTGTGTGGTAGTCTGAACATTCTTTGGCATTGCCTTTCTTTGGGATTGGAATGAAAACTGACTTTTTACAGTCCTGTGGCCACTTCTGAGTATTCCAAATTTTCTGGCATATTGAGTGCAGCTCTTTCACAGCATCATCTTTTAGGATTTGAAATAGCTCAAATGGGATTCCATCACCTCTACTAGCTTTGTTTGTAGTGATGCTTCCTAAGGCCCACTTGACTTCACATTCTGGGATGTCTGGCTCTAGGTGAGTGATGACACCATTGGGATTATCTGGGTGGTGAAGATCTTTTTGTACAGTTCCTTTGTGTATTCTTGCTACCTCTTTTTAATATTTTCTGCTTTTCTTAGGTCCATGCCATTTATGTCCTTTATGGAGCCCATCTTTGCATGAAATGTTCCCTTGTTATCTCTAATTTTCTTGAAGGGATCTCTAGTCTTCCCATTCTATTGTTTTCCTCTATTTCTTTGCATGGATCATGGAGGGAGACTTTCTTATCTCTCCTTGGTATTCTTTGGAGCTCTTAATTGAAATGGGTATATTTTTCCTTTTCTCCTTTGCTTTTCGCTTTTCTTCTCAGGATCACTAGAAAACACTCCAACACTGTAACTTGGAAGTCATTTTAAACAGACAGGTCATAAACAAAAAGCATAAAGAGTGGGGGAAATGACACTAAATAGATTTAAAAGAAGACGCTTGTTTACAGTAGGAGCTGAAACAAGAAGACAGAGGATTGCCTTGTCTGACCTGAACTGGGAAAGTATGCAAAGGGTAAACACCAAATTTTTATAGCTGTGTGCATGTCCACAAATGACCACAACATTATCAAAAGTATTAATTTGATAGTTTGACAAAAACTATCACGTAGACAGATTTGTAAATATAGAATCCATTCATGTCTAGAACTCAAAAAGTCTTGGGAAGAAGATATGTCTTTAAGAATCATCAAAGGTATTTCTAATGATGGCATTTCTATTCTGGAAAGAGAGAAAATCACTTCAGTAAGTTTTATGAAATAAGGCCCAATTCAAAAATGTAAGGGACTCTAATATTTAGTTTGAGGAAAACCAATGTTTGGAGAGACTGTGGTGCCACAGCAGCTTAGAAAAGGGGAAAAAAAAAGAGAGAGAGAAAGAGAGAGAGAGAGACATTTCAGGATCTGTATTCAGAATAGAAGCAGAAGTGCAGATGTAGGAAACAGAAGAATTCTTTTATTGTAGGAGGAAACTAAAACAAAAGGAAAGGTGCATATTCATGAGGATGGTCTTTTTGGCTCCTGTATTTTTCTTGAAGTATCAGAGAATAAGGAACACAGACAATTCATAAAATAAGTTAGCAAATCCTGTCCTTAAGAAAACTATTTTAAAATAGAATAACTCTGAACTCCAAAGCCAATTCCTTCTGCTACTCTTTTGGTTCTTTTCTAGGCTTCCCGGGTGGCACAGTGGTGAAGACTCCATCTGCACTGCAAGAGGCACAGGTTTGATTCCTAGGTTCAGAAGATCCCCTGTGAAAGAAATGGCAATGAACTTCAGTCTTCTTCCCTGGGAAACAGCATGGAGAGAGGAGCCTGGTGGGCTACAGTCCATGGGCTCACAAAGAGCGAGACACGACTTAGCAACTAAACAACAGCAACAATTTCCTATCAATTCATTTCTCTATTTACTCTATGGTGCATTAAAGTCACTGAAGTCCTGTCTGACTCTTTGTGACCCTATGGAGGAGATATATGGAAATATTAAAAGAAATAATACACAAAGGAGGGTCAAATAAAAGGTCTACACATAGTAGGGCCTCAAAAAATGCTTAGCTTCTGTTCTTCATTCCTTTTGTTTTTATAACATAATGTACTTCCTTTTTCTATTCTTCTTTACCTTTTGGCTTTCTTCCTTTCTGTCACTTATCACTTCTCCTCCCAAGAAGTAGACTATTTCTCCTATAATCCAGCTCTTCCTGAAGCTGAAATCCTAATACTTATAAAATTCATAAAGATAATAATCTTGTCTAGAGCTCTAAAACTCCTAATTTTTGAATTTTTTCCATGGAGCTCCTGTTGCTTATCAGGCACTTCTCCACTATTTCCCTCATAAAGGGGTAGTAGAAGGGGACACACCCTACTATGTCTGTGTCTTCTATGTGCTGTGTTCTGTATGTTGTATCAAACTCCCAAATACACATAACCCCCTTAATTTCATCCAAGGAAGCTCTATTCCTCTGAATATATGATCCACTCCAAAAGATGCCATATATTATGATATTTCCTAGACTTTTTTGACTGAATTATGTCAAAGATGCTGATTTTTTTTTTTTTCTCTTGGTTAGGCTGGGGTTATGATCTTTTGGAGGAAGACCAAAGAGGTTAAATACCATTCTCATCATGTCATATAAAGTGTACATACTATAAATATGATGTATCACTGTCAATACTGAACTTGATCACCTGCCTGGAGTGGTGTTTATCAGTTGTGTATATTTGTTATGCTTCTTTTCCTTGAGAGTATATATCTACACAAATTATTTGAAATCCTTCTTCATGAGAAATTTCTCTTCCTTCTCTTTTATTTAGGCAGTCATTTATTTATATCAGTTTGGATTCATGGGTATTCATTTTAAAGTTTGGGTTATAATCCAATAGTACTTTATTTTGTTGCTCATTTTTTTCTATACAAACTGAAAATAATTTTAATATATCTTTTCTGATAATGGAAACATAAAAAATGCTAAAGATTTAGAAGATTTGAACAGAGATTAACAAATTTGTATAATTCAATATATAAAACTTTGTAGCTAGCAATTAAAAAATACACATTATTATCAAGAATGTATAACATATTTACAAAAATTTGCCTATAGAATGAACAATAATGCAAATTTCAACAATTTCAAGAAACTGAAATAAGCTAGTTTATGTTTTCTGACCAGAGTGTGAAATTAAACTAGTAATTAAAAGCAAAATTTGCAAGAAAATTAATGAAGATTTAAGTTGAGCAAAATGACTCACAATAAATAAATAAATGAATGAAAGAAAGGAAGATATTACCCATTTCTTAAATGTGAGTTTTGCATGGAGATTTTCTCTGAAAGAGTTAAGTCTGAAAACGCAGGGGAGAGTAACTTTGCAGTGGAGAAATCTAATGACACTACTTCAGCTAGGTGATTAAGTTCAATATCAGTGGTCATAAATCAGGTTGATAGCTTATTCCCCAGTATGATATGATGAGATGTACTTTAGTTCTGTGATCTTCCTCCCACAAATGATAAACTCTCCTTTAATTATAAGAAAAACAGCAGAAAAAGTCCAATAAAAAATCATCCTATAATATGCCTGCCTGATACATTCAAAACTGCCATGATTATCTAAAACAAGAGAAATTTGAGAAATTGTCCCAGCTAAGAAAAAGTTAGGGAGATATAATAACTAAATGTCTGCTAGTCTGGATTCTTTGAAAAGAAAAAGAAGCTAAGGTAAAAATTAAAGTAATCTGAAGAGATATGAATTTGATTTAATAATTACATGTTGATTGTACCAAACCATAATACTACAAGATGTTAATAACAGAGGACTATGTATATATGTGTGAGAGGGGGTTAGCTTGAAAATGCTCTGTAGTATCTTCACAATTTTTCTATAAGTATAAAACTATTCTAAAATAAAAAGTATGATTTTATAAAATAAACTATAGTGAAAATTAGTAAATATTTTAACTGAATAAAAATTGAACTAAAATATATAATTAATGGGATAAAAATATAAGATAAATACATCCCTGGAAAATTCTAGCCTTAAATATATATGCTACCATATTTCTACCCTTAAATATATATGATACAACAATTTAGAAAATAATGGTAGGTAGCCATCTGAAGGCAAAATGAAACAAAATAATTCTAAACAGGTTAAAAAAAAACACAGCAGAGATAAATAGGAAAATTTTTCAAAAGATAAATTAGCAATCTCAAAAGTCAATCCTTTGGGCTTCTAGTAAAAATTATGCATTAAGCAATAAAAATAAGAAAGAAGTCACAGACTAATGATGATATAAAAAATAAAATGAGATATAATTATATATTATAAAGCTTTAAAATATTAGAGCAAATTTTCAGGTTTTTTTTTTTCCATTTTTATGTTGAAATTTGCATGATATGAAGAAATTCCTTGAAAAATCACTTGAAGGAATGATGCTGAAGCTGAAACTCCAGTACTTTGGCCACCTCATGCAAAGAGTTGACTCATTGGAAAAGACTCTGATGCTGGGAGGGATTGGGGACAGGAGGAGAAGGGGACGACAGAGGATGAGATGGCTGGATGGCATCACTGACTTGATGGACGTGAGTGAGTGAACTCCAGGAGTTGCTGATGGAAAGAAAGGGAGGCCTGGTGTGCTGCGATTCATGGGGTTGCAAAGAGTCAGACACGACAGAGCAAATGAATTGAATGGAACTGAATTGAAATCTGATAAAAGAATAAGCAAGAGTTTTGAAAATTACTAAATAAATATAAACAATGTTTATTAAATAACATATACATTGCAGAAATAAAACATTATCAGAATATCTAGGAAGAAATTAACTCAAAATTTGCCCTGATTTTTCAGAAATCCCTTACAAAGATGAGAATATTTTATGTATTGTGTGAAAAAGTTTTAGGAATGCCCACCTCCTCAAGATTCTATGCCCCCTATTCCCAGCACAATCGTTCAAGCTAGGCTTCAGCAATATATCAGCTGAGAACTTCCAGATGTTCAAGCTGGGCATATAAAAAGCAGACAAACCAGAGGTCAAAGTGCCAACATTTGCTGCATCATAGAGAAAGCAAGGGAATTCCAGAAAAACATCTATCTCTGTTTCACTGACTACACTAAAGCCTTTGACTGTGTGAATCACAGCATACTGTAGAAAACTCTCAAAGAGATTATAATACCATATAATCTTATTTGTCTCCTGAGAAATGTGTATGAGGGTCAAGAAGCAACAGTTAGAACCTTATCTGGAATGACTGGTTCAAAACTGAGAAATAAATATGACTAGGTTGTATATCATGAGAAATGCCAGATTGGATGAGTTATAAGCTGGAATCAAGATTGCTAGAAGTATCGACAACCTCAGATATGCAGATGATACCACTTTAATTGCAGAAAGTGAAGAGAAACTAAAAATCCTCTTGATGAGGGTGAAAGACAAGGGTGAAAAAGCCAACTTAAAATTCAATATTAAAAAATAAGATCATGGCATCTGGACCTATCACTTCAGAGCAAATAGAAAGGGAAAAAATGGAAGCAGTAACAGATTTCCTCTTTTTGGGCTCTAAAACCACAGTGAATGATGACTGCAGCCATGAAACTACAAGATTATTTCTTGGCATGAAAACTATGACAAACCTAGACAGTGTATTAAAAAACAAAGACATCACTTTGTCATCAAAGGTCCATATAGTCAAGGTGG
The DNA here is from genome assembly GCA_917880005.1 of Nanger dama. NCBI lineage: Eukaryota > Metazoa > Chordata > Mammalia > Artiodactyla > Bovidae > Nanger > Nanger dama. The sequence goes on along the minus strand of CAKJTW010000004.1, from coordinate 59,377,210 downwards.
TCTTTCCAAAAGTCATGTATGGGTGAAAGAGTTGGACCATAAAGAAGGCTGAGTACTAAAGAATTGTAACTTTGGAACTATGGTGCTGGAGACAACTCTTGAGAGTCATTTGGACAGCAAGGAGATCAAACTAATCAATCTTAAAGGAAATCAATCAACCGTGAATATTCACTGGAAGGACTGATGCTGAAGCTGAAGCTCCAGTACTTTGGCCACCTAATGTGAACAACTGACTCACTGGAAAAGATCCTGATGCTGGGAAAGATTAAAGGCAAATAGAAGAGGGAAAAAGAGGATGAGATGGTTGGATGGCATCACCATTCTAATGGGCATGAACTTAGGCAAACTCCAGCAGATGATGAGGGACAGGGAGGCTTTGGTGTGCTGCAGTCTATGGGGTCACAAAGAGTCCTACATGACTTGGTGAATGAACAAATGAACACATTCTCAGCACCCCCTGAATGTGATGAGCTATCACTCTTGAAATCATATTATTTTATATAATGGCTTACATAATAAAAAGGCAAATATCTAAATAGCCCTCATCTAATCACATATACCCCTCAAAACAGATATCTGTCTCAGGCTGGTGTCAGAATAAGAAGGTAGAATAGTTAGAACAAGAAATCAGAAATGGAGCTCAGAGAGATGAGAAGTCTGAGAACAATTTAACACATTGTTTTGTTTATTTTTTTGGTTTGACAGTGAAACAGTCATATAAGGAAATGGGGTGGGGGGCAAGGAAGGGAGTTGGTCTTAAGCCAAAACAGACCCCTGACTGACAGGCAAGGAAGAAAGAGGGCCTGAACTCTATAGCATCCAATAGCCTGAATGAACTTGGAAGTTGTCCTCCCCAGAGCTTCCAGAAAGAAATACACACTTGCAAACATCTTTATATTGGCTTTATGCTTTATAAGATCCTAAATTGAGACGACTCCCAGATGGTCAACAGCGAAATCAGATTGATTATATCCTTTGCAGCCAAAGAAGGAGAAGCTCTATACAGTCAGCAAAAACAAGATCGGAAGATGACTGTGACTCAGAACATGAACATTGTATTGCCAAATTCAGACTTAAATTGAAGAAAGTGGGAAAAAGCACTAGACCATTCAGGTATGATCTAAATCAAATCCCTTGTGATTATACAGTGGAAGTGAGAAATAGATTTAAGTGACTAGATCGGATAGACAGAGTGCCTGTTGACCTATGGATGGAGGTTCGAGACACTGTCCAGGAGAAAGAGATCAAGACCATCCCCATAGAAAATAAATGTAAAAAAACAAATGGCTGCCTGAGGAGGCCTTACGAATAGCTGTGAAAAGAAGAGAAGTGAAAAGCAAAGGACAAAAGGAAAGATATACCCATTTGAATGTAGAGTTCCAAGGAATAGCAAGAAGAGATAAGAAAGCCTTCCTCAGTGATCAATGAAAAGAAATAGAGGAAAATAATAGAATGGGAAAGACTAGAAATCTCTTCAAGAAAATTAGAGATTCCAAGGGAATATTTCATGCAAAGATGGGCTCAATAAAGGACAGAAACGGTATGGACCTAACAGAGGCAGAAGATATTAAGAAGAGGTAGTATGAATACACAGAAGAACTGTACAAAAAGATCTTCATGACCCAGATAATCACAATGCTGTGATCACTCACGTAAAACCAGGTTTCCTGAAATGTGAAGTCAAGTGGGCCTTAGGAAGCATCATTAGGAACAAAACTAGTAGAGGAGATGGAATTTCATTTGAGCTGTTTCAAATCCTAAAAGATGATGCTGTGAAAGTGCTGCACTCAATATGTCAGCAAATTTGAAAAACTCAGCAGTGGCCACAGAACTGGAAAAAGTCAGTTTTCATTCCAATCCCAAAGAAAGACAATGCCAAAGAATGTTCAGACTATCACACAATTGCACTCATCTCACACACTAGTAAAGTAATGTTCAAAATTCTCCAAGCCAGGCTTTAGCAATACATGAACCATGAACTTCCAGATGTTCAAGCTGGTTTTAGAAAAGGCAGAGGAAACAGAGATCAAATTGCCAACATCTGCTAGATCAAACAAAAAGCAATAGAGTTCCAGAAAAACGTCTACTTCTGCTTCATTGACTATTCCAAAGCCTTTGACTGTGTGAATCACAATAAACTGTGGAAAATTCTGAAAGAGATAGCAACACCAGATCACCTGACCTGCCTCTTGAGAAACTTGTATTCAGGTAAGAAAGCAACAGAACTGGACGTGGAACAACAAACTGGTTCCAAATAGGAAAAGGAGTACATCAAGGCTGTATATTGACACTTTGCTTATTTAACTTTTATGCAGAGTACATGATGAGAAATGTTGTATTGGATGAAGCACAAGCCAGAATCAACATTGTTGGAAGAAATATCAATAACGTCAGATATGCAGATGACACCACCCTTATGGCAGAAAGTGAAGAGGAACTAAAAAGTCTCTTGATGAAAGTGAAAGTGGAGAGTGAAAAAGTTGGCCTACAGGTCAACATTCAGAAAACTAAGATCATGACATCTGGTCCCATCACTTCATGACAAATAGGTGGGAAAACAGTAGCAGACTTTATTCTCTAGGGCTCCAAAATCACTGCAGGTGGTGTCTGTAGCCATGAAATTAAAAGATGCTTATTCTGCACTGGGCTTGCCCCTTCCCAATCCGCCGGATAACCGTTTGGGGCCTAGCCTATGTTTCATGCAATTCCCCGGTTTAAGCCGCTCAGGATTGGCGCTCAGTAAGTCCCCTCCGGGTGCCGGGTTTGGTTCCAAGTCCGAGTGGCTAGGGAGTAAAGACAGTCCTTTTAACAGGTGGTGCTGGGAAAACTGGTCAACCACTTGTAAAAGAATGAAACTAGACCCCTTTATAACACCATACACAAAAATAAACTCAAAATGGGTTAAAGACCTAAATGTAAGACCAGAAACTATAAAACTCCTAGAGGAGAACATAGGCAAAACACTCTCCGACATAAATCACAGCAGGATCCTCTATGATCCAACTCCCAGTATACTGGAAATAAAAGCAAAGATAAACAAATGGGATCTAATTAAAATTAAAAGCTTCTGCACAACAAAGGAAACTACAAGCAAGGTGAAAAGACAGCCTTCTGAATGGGAGAAAACAATAGCAAATGAAACAACTGACAAACAACTAATCTCAAAGATATATAAGCAACTTATACAGCTCAACTCCAGAAAAATAAATGATCCAATAAAAAAATGGGCCAAGGAACTAAATAGGCATTTCTCCAAAGAAGACATACGGATGGCTAACAAACACATGAAAAGATGTTCAACATCACTCATTATCAGAGAAATGCAAATCAAGACCACAATGAGGTACCATTTCACACCAGTCAGAATGGCTGCGATCCAAAAGTCTACAAGCAATAAATGCTGGAGAGGATGTGGAGAAAAGGGAACCCTCTTATTCTGCTGGTGGGAATGCAAACTAGTACAGCCACTATGGAAAACAGTGTGGAGATTCCTTAAAAATTGCAAATAGAACTGCCTTATGACCCAGCAATCCCACTGCTGGGCATACACACCTGAGGAAACCAGAATTGAAAGAGACACATGTACCCCAATGTTCATTGCAGCGCTGTTTATAATAGCAAGGACATGGAAGCAACCTAGATGTTCATCAGCAGATGAATGGATAAGAAAGCTGTGGTACATATACACTATGGAATACTACTCAGCCCTTAAAAAGAATAAATTTGACTCAGTTCTAATGAGATGGATGAAATTGGAACCGATTATACAGAGTGAAGTAAGCCAGAAAGAAAAACATCAATACAGTATACTGACACATATATATGGAATTTAGAAGACAGTAATGATGACCCTATATGTGAGACAACAAAGAGACACAGAGGTATGGAGTGGACTTTTGGACTCTGAGGGAGAGGAAAAGGGTGGGAAGGTTTGGGAGAATGGCAATGAAACATGTATATTTTCTTGTAAGAAACGAAGCGCCAATCTATGTTCAATGTAGGATGCAGGATGCATGGGGCTGATGCACAGGATGATTCAAGTAGAGGATGTGGGGTGGGAGGTGGGAGGGGGCTTCGGCATTGGGAGATTGTGTTCACCTATGGCTGATTTGTGTCAATGTATGGCAAAACAAATACAGTATTGTAATTTAAAATAAATAAATAACTAAATAAATTAAAAAAACACTAAAATAAAAAAAAATTAAAAAAAAGATGCTTATTCTTTGAAGGAAAGTTATGACAAACTTATACAGCATATTTAAAAGCAGAGACAGTGCTTTGCCAACAAAGGTCCACCTTGTCAAGGGTATGGTTTTTCCAGTAGTCATGGATGGATGTGAGAGTTGGACAATAAAGAAGGCTGAGTGCCAAAGAATGGATGCTTTTGAACTGTGGTGTTGGAGAAGACTCCTGAGTGTCCCTTGGGCTGCAACGAGATCTAATCCATCCATCCTAAAGGAGATCAGTCCTGGGTGTTCATTGGAAGGACTGATGTTGAAGCTGAAACTCCAATACTTTGGTCACCTTATGCAAAGAGCTGACTCATTTGAAAAGCCCCTGGTTCTGGGAAAGATTGAGAGTAGGAGGAGAAGGGAACAACAGAGGATAAGATGGTTGGATGGCATCACCGACTCAATGGACATGAGTTTGGGTAAACTCCAGGAGTTGGTGATGGACAGGGAGGCCTGCTGTGTTACAGTTTGCTGCTGCTATTGCTGCTAAGTCGCTTCAGTCCTGTCTGACTCTGTGTGACCCCATAGATGGCAGCCCACCAGGCTCCCCCTGTACCTGGGATTCTCCAGGAAAGAACACTGGAGTGGGTTGCGATTTCCTTCTCCAGTGCGTGAAGGTGAAAAGAAAAAGTGAAGTCACTCAGTCGTGTCTGACTGTTAGCAACCCCATTGACTGTAGCCTACCAGGCTCCTCCGTCCATGGGATTTTCCAGGCAAGAGTGCTGGAGTGGGATGCCAATGCCTTCTCTGTGCTACAGTTAATGGGGTCACAAAGAGTCAGATACGACTGAGCAACTGAATTGAACTGAACTGAAACTGAGTCCATTTTTGTTGTACTCACACTCTTGACCCTTGGAAACTGTGTAATAATACATCTTTGTAGATTCAATCCATGCATTTAAGTCAAATTTGTGGCAATTTTTACCCAGAAAAAAAAGCAAAATATTACACTGCCCAATTTTTTTTAAGGTATAGAATAATCTTGATCTCAAAACTGATAAAGACATTGTATTATGTACTGCGTTCTCAATCATGTCTGATTCTATGTGGTCCCATGGACCGTAGTCCAAAAGACTCCACTGCCCATGGAATTTTCTAGGCAAGAATACTGGAGTGATATGCCATTTTCTATTCCAAAGGATCTTCCTGAACCTGGGTTGACCTTGTGTCTCTTGCATTGCAGGCAATTTCTTAACCACTGTGACACTGGGGAAGACATTGCAAGAACAAAAAAATAACATCTTGTATGACCAAAAATAAAAATCCAAAGCAAAATACTACCAAATGAATTTTATTATATACTGAATATGATTATAGATTGTGACTAAAAGGATTAATTCCAGGAATTTCATTTGGTATGTCATTCAGTAATCAATCACTGTTGTTTCTGTTGTTATTCAGTCACTGTCGTGTCTGATTCTTTACTACCCCATGAACTGCAGCACAACAACAATCTTCCCTGTGCCTCACTATCTCCCTGAATTTGCTCAAGCTCATGTCCATTGAGTTAATGGTTCAATCCAACCATCACATCCTCTGTCACCTTCTCCTCCTGCCTTCAGTCTTTCCCGGCATCAGGTTCTTTCCCAGTGAATCAACACTTCATATCAGGTGGCCAAAGTATCGGAGCTTCAGCTTGAGTATCAGTCCTTCAAATGAATATTCAGAGTTGATTTCCTTTAGGATTAATTGGTTTGATCTCCTTGATGTCCAAGGGACTCTCAGGTTTTGTCTCCAGTGCTACAGCTCAAAAGCATAAATTTTTCAGTGCTCAGCCTTTTTATGGTCCAATTCTTACATCCTTACATTACTACTGGAAAAACTGTAGATTTGACTATCCAGATATTTTTGGGAAAGTGATGTTTCTGCTTTTTAATATGTTATCTAGGTTTTTCATAACTTTCCTTATAAGGAGTAAGTGTCTTTTAAATTTATATCTGCAGTCACCATCCTCAGTGATTTTGGAGCCTAAGAAAATGAAATATATCACTGTTTCCACTATATCCCCCTTATTTGCCGTGAAGTGATGGGACCAGATTCCAGGATCTTAGTTTTTGAATGTTAAGTTTTAAGCCAGCTTCTTTTTCCACATTCATCAAGAGGTATTTAGTTCCTCTTCACTTTCTGTCATTAATGTTGTATAATCTTCATATCTGAGATTGTTGATATTTCTTCTCTCAATATTGATTTCATCTCATGCTTCATCCAGCCTGGCATTTTGCATGATGTACTCCATTGCTTCTAGGGATTTTGTGCCCAAAGTAGTAGGTATAATGGTCATCTGAATTAAATTCGCCCATTCCCATCCATTTTCAGTTAAGTTCAGTCACTTAGTCATGCACAACTCTTTGCAACCTCATGGGCTGCCACACACCAGGCTTCCCTGTTCATCACCACCTCCCAGAGCTTGCTGAAACTCATGCCCATTGAGTTGGTGATGCCATTCAACCATCTCATTCCATGTTGTCCCTTTCTCCTCATGCCTTCAAACTTTCCCAACATCAGCGTCTTTTCCAGTGGGTCAGTTCTTCGCGTCAGGTGGCCAAAGTATTGGAGTTTCAGCTTCAACAGCAGTCCTGTTAATGAATATTCAGGACTGATTTACTTTAGGATTGACTGGTTTGATTTGTTTTCAGTCTAAGGGATTCTCAAGAGTTTTCCCAATCCCCATGGTTCAAAAGCATCAATTCTCTGGCGCTCAGCTTTCTTTATAGTCAAACTCTCCCATCCATATATGACTATCAGAAAAAACATAGCTTTGACTAGACAGGCCTTTCTTTGGAAAGAAATATCTCTGCTGTTTAATATGCAGTCTATGTTGGTCATAGCTTTTCTTCCAAGGAACAAGTGTTTTTTTAATTTCATGGCTGCAGTCACCATCTGCAGTGATTTTGGAGCCCCCAAAATAAAGTTGACACTGTTTCCACTGTTTCCCCATCTATTTGCCACAAAGTAATGGGAAATGATGCTATGATCATTATTTTTTGAATGTTGAGTTTTACACCTGTTTTTTTTTTTTTTTTTTCCTCTCCTCTTTCACTTTCATCAAGAGGTTCTTTAGGTCTTCTCCCATATTTGCCATAAGGGTGGTGTCATATGCATATCTGAAGTTATAGATATTTCTCCTGGCTATCTTGATTCCAACTTGTGCTTCATCCAGCCAGGCATTTAGCATGATGTATTCTGCTTAAAACTTAAATAAGCAGGGTGACAATATACAGCCTTGACATACTCCTTTCTGATTTGCAAACAGTCTACTCTTTGATGACTGGTTCTAATGGTTGCTTTTGACATGCATATAGATTTCTCAGGAGGCAGGTAAGGTTGTCTGGTATTTCCATCTCTTCAATAATTTCCGCAGATTATTGTGATCTACACAGTCAAAGACTTTGGCATAGTCAATAAAGCAGAAATATTCGTTTTTTTCCAGAGCACTCTTGCTTTTTCAATGATCCAACAAATGTTGGCATTTGATCTCTGGTTCCTCTGCCTTTTCTAAATTCAGCTTGAACATCTGGAAGTTCAAAGTTCATGTAATGTTGGAGCCTGGCAAATTTTGAGTATTACTTTGCTAGAGTGTGAAATTAGTGCAATTATGTTGTAGTTGAGTATTCTTGGTCATTGTCTTTTTGGGGATTAGAATGAAAAAATGGAGTAAAGCTCTATACTGTTAGCAAAAAAAATACTAGGAGCTGACTGTGGCTCAAATCATGAACTCCTTATTGCAAAATTCAGACTTAAATTGAAGAAAGTAGGGAAATCCACTAACCATTTAGGGATGACCTAAATCAAATCTTTTACAATTATACAGTGGAAGTGACAAATAGATTCAAGTGACTAGATCTGATAAACAGAGTGCCTGAAGATCTATGAACAGAGTTTAGTGACATTGTACAGGAGGCAGTGATCAAGACCATTCCCTGCCCTCCCCACCCCTCCCCACCCGCCCACAAAAAAAAATGCTAAAAGGCAAAATAGTTGTCTGAAGAGGCCTTACAAATAGCTGAGAAAAGAAGAGAAGCTAAAGGCAAAGGAGAAAAGAAAAGATATACCCATTTGAATGTAGAGTTCCAAAGAAGAACAAGGAGAGATAAGAAAGCCTTCCTCAGTGATCAATACAAAGAAATAGAGGAAAAGAACAGAATGGGATAAACTAGAGATCTCTTCAAGAAAGTTAGAGATACCAAGAGGACATTTCATGCAAAGATAGGAACAATAAAGGCCAGAAATGGTATGGACCTAACAGAAGTAGAAGATATTAAAAAGAGGTGGCAAGAATACACAGAATAACTATACAAAAAAGATCTTCATGACCCATGTTACCATGATGGTGTTATCACTCATCTAGATCCAGAGATCCTGGAATGTGAAGTCAAGTGGGCTTGAAGAGAATCACTATGAACAAAGCTAGATTGGAGGTGATGGGATTCCTGTTGAGCTATTTCAAATCCTAAAAGATGATGTTGTGAAAGTGCTGCACTCAATATATCATCAAATTTGGAAAATGCAGCCAGTGGCCACAGGACTAGAAAATATCAGTTTTCATTCCAATCCCAAAGAAGGACATTCCCAAGGAATGTTCATTTCAGTCATCTCATAAGCTAGCAAAGTAATGCTCAAAATTCTCCAAACCAGGCTTTGAGTATGTGAACCATGAACTTTCAGATGTTCAAACTGGATTTGCAAAAGGCAGAGAAATGAGCGATCAAATGGCCAACATCCATTGCATGATAGAAAAAGCAAGAGAATTCCATAAAAAAACATCTACTGCTGCTTTATTGATCACACCAATGCGTTTGACTCTGTAGATCACAATAGATTGTGGACAATTCTTCAAGAGATGGGAATACCACAGCACCTGAATTGAACCCTGTGAAATCTGTATGCAGGTTAAGAAACAGCAGTTAGAACTGAACATGGAACAAGAGGCTGATTTCAAATTGGGACAGGAGTACGTCAAAGCCGTATATTGTCACCCTGCTTATTTAACTTATATGGAGAGTACATCATGTGAAATGCTGGGCTGCATGAAACACATGCTGGAATCAAGATTGCCAGGATAAATATCAAAAACCTCAGATATGCAGATGACACCATCATTGGGGCAGAACGTGAAAAGGAACCGAGGAGCCTCTTGATGAAATGAAAGAGGAGAGAGAAAACTTTGGCTTAAAAATCAACATTCAAAAAACGAAGATCATCTCATCTAGCCCCATCACTTCATGGCAAATAGATGGGGAAACAATGGAAACAGTGAAAGACCATACATTTACTTATCTATTTAGGGATCCAAATCCACTAAAGATGGTGACTGCAACAATGAAATTAAGAGACACTTGCTCCTTGGAAGAAAAGTTATGAGCAACCTAGATAGCATATTAAAAAACAGAGACATTACTTTGCTGACAAATGTCCATTCAGTCAAAACTATGGCTTTTCCAGTAGTCTTGTATGGATATGAGAGTTGGACCATAAAGCAGACTGAAGTATTGATGCTTTTGAACTTTGGTGTTGGAGAAGACTCTTGAGAGTCCCTTGGACTGCAAAAAGATCAAACCAGTGAATCCTAAAGCAAATCAGTCCGGAGTATTCATTGGAAGGACTAATTCTGAAGCTGAAATTCCAATTATTTGGCCACCTGATGTGAAGAACTAACTCCTTGGAAAAGACTCTGATGCTGGGAAAGTTTGAAGGCAGGAGGAGAAGGGTTCAACAGAGGATGAGATGGTTGGATAACATCACTGACTCGATGGATATGAGTTTAAGCAAGCTCTGGGAGTTGGTGATTGACAGGGAAGCCTGGTATACTGTAGTCCATTGGGTCACAAAGAGCCAGACATGACTGAGCAACTGAACTGAACTGATTATGGCAATATAATTTACTGACATTTTCTGGGTGCCTTTTTTTTTTTTTCTCTTTGGAGACACTGAGTCAACAGAGAATAACAAAGCTGCAAGACACATGCGTAATACGTGAATCAAAAAAATCAAGCATTTGTGAGTTTTATGATCTTTCTGCAAAAGGTTGTACATTAGGATGATGCCAGAAAATAAAGGCAAATGATTTGTGGGAAATGAGTTAAACCATGAGAGTGTATTTTAAATTATTCTATTTTGGAACGAAAGTGTCTTGTCTCTCATCACTCTCTTTATCTCTGTATCTCTCTCTCTCTCTATTTCTCTATCTCTATCTCTTTATCTCTCTGTCTCCCTCTCTCACACACAAACACAAAAGATTATTTTTTTCACATTCAAATAATCTTCTTATGAAAGTTTGATGGTATATTTAAAACTTACCCAAGTGTGCCACAATTTTGTAAACTATTTTAAAATGAATTTCTCCTGGAGAAATATCCATGCAAACGAGTTGAAATGGTATTGCATACTGTGGAATGGAATGGACATAAATTCATGAACCATGGCCTTACTGCTTACTTATTTCAATGTTCAATCAATAGTGACTTTTCCTGATACTTTGTGCATGTGTGAAAATTAATTAGAGGAAAAGATGAACAAGAGATTCAATCATGGAAAGTTTTGTGGAGAGGGGAAAAAAGGAAATCTCAAATGCACCTAGCTAGCCATCAAAAGGAAACTGCAAACCTGGTTGAGAAAGCAAATGTTTAAAAAAAAAAAAAGACACTGAAACACAGAGGGTCTCCTTCATGGCTCAGCAGAGCTTGAATTGACCACCCAAGAAGCCAAGAAGTAGCACTTTGCATATGGTGGTCAAGAGGAAGGAAACATATGTTGCTAAGGTTTGAGTGTTAGCTGTAGTAGTATTTTGGTATATAAACTAGTATTCAATATAAAGAAGATTAGTTACTTTGAATGCTTGAAGGTGATTTTCCTATTTTTTTGTTTTTAACTTTAACTTTGTTTCTTATTCTACTATTGTTCATTATTTCTTTTGGATTTCCTAGTAAGTAATGATAACATCTTGACATATGACATCTATAACTTTTAATTTTAAATATTTATGTCTTTATTTATTTACTTCCTTCAATGCTTTTGCTGTTGACTCATAGGAGTATTAGCAGGCATCATTACCCTCTCCCTTTTTAAATAGGAAGTCTTTTAATATTTGATCATCAAGAATGTTCTTTTATGGTGAACTGTTCTTAACAATGGAGAAGGCAATGGCACCCCGCTGCAGTACTCTTGCCTGGAAAATCCCATGGACAGAGGAGCCTGGGGGACTGCAGTCCATGGGGTCGCTAAGAGTCTGACATGACTGAATGACTTCACTTTCACTTTTCACTTTAATGCATTGGAGAAGGAAATGGCAACCCACTCCAGCATTCTTGCCTGAAGAATCCCAGGGACAAAGGAGCTTAGTGGGCGCCATCTATGGGGTGGCACAGAGTCGGACAGGACTGAAGTGACTTAGCAGCAGCATCAATATCCTTAACAAATTAAGAACAATTCCTTTAATTTATTATTTGCTATGAATATTGAGTTTGGGAACTTAGTTTGGAATTATGCATTGCAATCATTATGATTTGGTTAACTACTAATTTTGTTCTATTGATATTTCCCTATAATGTATTAACAGTGTTTTGCAGTAATTTTCCCCTAATATTGAGTATACTGGTGACTCTGGAAACACTAGGATGGGTTGCTCAAGGACTTCTTTTGATATGCTCTGGTTTCAGTTTGTCAAGGTTTAATTAACATTGACATTAATGATATCATAATGATAGTGAACCAGAAATATCTTACATGTCCCTTTGGGAATTAGTGTCAGATTTTTAATAGCAATTTAGTTAACTGTGCATGTGTTTCTTTTATAGCTACTAGACTATGAAACAAGATAGGTAATATGCATATTATCTGTTTCTTAATGCCAGAATAGAACATGAGAAGTAAAACTTATTGGGAAGCAGCTGGTACACATATATGTAGTATGTACATATATGTGTAAAACAGAAGTATGAAACTTTCCATGAAATTTATTTTTTCAGCCTGAAAAGATTTTACACTTCCTTGAGAAGAGAAAAACACAAACTTTCATGACCTGTTTACCAATTATTACCATAAATTTTTCAAAAATGATGGTTTAAATATTCTCTATTATTATTTAAGAAATAATTTATATATATATTAGTCTTATTTATTTGGACATTTGTCTTTTTACCCTTTTTGAATTTGTAAAATATACGATTATTGCACTTATCAAATCTACTATTTTCTTAATCTTTGCTGTTTTCTTAAAAATATTTATTACCCTTTTAGTATCTTTATTATTCAAACATACACTTTGGGGATTTGGAGTTAGTTTACTTCTTTTTCAGTTTTTCTGAGTTTTTGTTGAAAATACTCTGGGTTGTCAGCTATTTCTGATTATCTTTTGGTTGTATATGGAGGGGTTCATATGTAGTATTTGATTTGCAGAGTTTTCTCCTTATTTTTGTTTATTTCTAATTTTAATACATTCTGATCGTGATTTTTGGATTTCAGTTCTATTTTACTTTTAAAAAATCTTATTGCATTATAACAAAATTATTAATATTTATTGTGGGGTTTTTGTGGCTGTACCATATATCTTTGAAATGATACATAATTTCTATTTGACCAGTGCAAATATTTCCATGTGATTAAGCTTATTAGAAGTGTTAAAGTCTTTCTATCCTTTTGCCAAGGCTCATCTCAGAGCCCATGTTATTTCTTATCTAATAATAGTGAGTGTTAACATGTTTGTACTCTGTAAAAGAAAATTAATTAATATTGGCTAAATATTTACTAGTTAGAACTCTCTCACCAAATTTTTAGATTTATTTAAAGTTGACAGATTCTTATTAAACAGCCATTATTCTTTCTTTATATCTGTGTCCTTAGTCCTTCAACAAGGAAAGAACAACTTTTGCTGTTTTCTACCTCTGTTCATGGCAAAGTTTGCTGAATATAAACTGCAGCAAAATTTCTCCAAAGTTATGGTCCAATGGTCAATAGTCTATTTTGATGATACAAGTTTGTATTACTATCTGCAATGCTCTTGAAACAAGAGGGAACATTTCTGCAAGATCAGTACAGAAGCTGGTCCCATAATGCAGCAACTCAAGTTAAGTAGAAAGTGACACATATGCTTCTTCTTTTTATTTTATTAATTTTTTTGGCAGCATAATTTTATTTTTTTAATTTTATTTTTACTTTATTTTACTTTACAATACTGTATTGGTTTTGCCATACATTGACATGAATCCACCACGGGCATACACAAGCTCCCAATCCTGATCGCTCCTCCATCCTCCCACCCCATACCATCTCTCTGGATCATCTCCATGCACCAGCCCCATGCATCCTGCATCCTGCATCAAACATAGACTGGCGCTTCGCTTCCCACATGATAGTATACATGTTTCAATGCCATTTTCCCAAATCATCCCCCCTCTCCCTCTCCCTCAGAGTCCAATAGTCCATTCTATACATCTGTGTCTCTTTTCTGTCTAGCGTACAGGGTCATCATTAACATCTTCCTAAATTCCATATATGTGTGTCAGTATACTGTATTGGTGTTTTTCTTTCTGGCTTACTTCACTCTGTATAATTGGCTCCAGTTTCATCCATCTCATTAGAACTGAGTCAAATTTATTCTTTTTAAGGGCTGAGTAATACTCCATTGTGTATATGTACCACTGCTTTCTTATCCATTCATCTGCTGATGGACATCTAGGTTGTTTCCATGTCCTGGCTATTATAAACAATGCTGCAATGGACATTGGGGTACATGTGTCTCTTTGAATTCTGGTTTCCTCAGTGTGTATGCCCAGCAGTGGGGTTGCTGCGTCATAAGGCAGTTCTATTTGCAATTTTTAAAGGAATCTCCACACTGTTTTCCATAGTGGCTGTACTAGTTTGCATTCCCACCAACAGTGTAAGAGGGTTCCCTTTTCTCCACACCCTCTCCAGCATTTATTGCTTGTAGACTTTTGGATCACAGCCATTCTTACTGGTGTGAAATGGTACCTCATTGTGGTCTTGATCTGCACTTCTCTGATAATAAGTGATGTTGAGCATCTTTTCATGTGTTTGTTAGCCATCTGTGTGTCTTCTTTGGAGAAATGCCTATTTAGTTCTTTGGCCCATTTTTTGATTGGGTAGTTTATGTTTCTGGAATTGAGCTGCATAAGTTGCTTGTATATTTTTGAGATTAGTTGTTTGTCAGTTGCTTCATTTGCTATTGTTTTCTCCATTCAGAAGACTGTCTTTTCACCTTGCTTATAGTTTCCTTTGTTGTGCAGAAGCTTTTAATTTTAATTAGAGCCCAGTTGTTTATTTTTGCTTTTATTTCCAGTATTCTGGGAGGTGGATCATAGAGGATCCTGCTGTGATTTATGTCAGAGAGTGTTTTGCCTATATTCTCCTCTAGGAGTTTTATAGTTTCTGGTCTTATGTTTAGATCTTTAATCCATTTTGAGTTTATTTTTGTGTGTGGTGTTAGAAAGTGATCTAGTTTCATTCTTTTACAAATGGTTGACCAGTTTTCCCAACACCACTTTTTAAAGAGATTATCTTTATTCCATTGTATATTCTTGCCTTCTTTGTCAAAGATAAAGTGTCCATAGGTGTGTGGATTTATCGCTAGGCTTTCTATATTGTTCCATTGATCTATATTTCTGTCTTTGTGCCAGTGCCATACTGTCTTGATGAATTTGGCTTAGTAGTAGAGCCTGAAATCAGGCAAGTTGATTCCTGCAGTTCCATTCTTCTTTCTTAAGATTGCTTTGGCTATTTGAGGTTTTTTTGTATTTCCATACAAATCTTGAAATCATTTGTTCTAGTTCTATGAAGAATACTTCTGGTAGCTTGATAGGGATTGCATTGAATCTGTAGATTGCTTTGGGTAGTATACTCATTTTCACTACATTGATTCTCCTGATCCTTAAACATGGTATATTTCTCCATCTATTAGTGTCCTCTTTGATTTCTTTCATCAGTGCTTTATAGTTTTTGATATATAGGTCTTTAGTTTCTTTAGGTAGATATATTCCTAAGTATTTTATTCTTTTCATTGCAATGGTGAGTGGAATTGTTTCCTTCATTTCTTTTTCTACTTTCTCATTATTAGTGTATAGGAATGCAAGAGATTTCTGTGTGTTGATTTTATATCCTGCAACTTTACTATATTCATTGATTAGCTCTAGTAATTTTCTGGTGGAGTCTTTAGGGTTTTCTATGTAGAGGATCACGTCATCTGCAAACAGTGAGAGTTTTACTTCTTGTTTTCCAATTTGGATTCCTTTTATTTCTTTTTCTGCCCTGATTGCTGTGGCCAAAACTTCCAGAACTATGTTGAATATTAGTGGTGAAAGTGGGCACCCTTGTCTTGTTCCTTACTTTAGGGGAAATGCTTTCAATTTGCTTCTTGTCTTTTAAAGAGCATTTTTTTTCTTTCTAAAATCCAACATTCCTTCCTTCTTTTTTTTTTTTTTTAATAGAGAATGTAGAATGAACTAGAAGACTGCAAAAATATATCAAGTGCTTATTTTTAAGGAATTGTTGAACAACTTTTTTTTTCTTTCATTTATTATTCTTTACAAGGGGAAGAGGAGGTTTACCTCCAGATCTGTAAATTCTGTGGGGAATTTGAATTTTTTTTCTACTCGCTTATCTGAAGCAGGGAATCTATTACACAGTTTTTTAAAAATGTGAGTGAATTAATGGATGAATGAACAAATGATTATGATAAGCATCTATCACAAGACAAGAAAACATTACATGGCTTCTAGAACTTTCTAGAAGTAAGTAATATTCACAACCACAATTAATCTATTATTTACTACATGAGCATATTAATAAACTAGAAAGAAAAAGTAAGGCCTTTAAGTGTAAACTTTCAAGAATCAGCTTAAACTAACTCTGTATTCTTTCTTGACAGAAATATATGGCTTGGTTTTACATTCAGAACATCACAAGGCTGTTTCCAGCATAGCTGCTTGGTGATGTAGAACAAAAACTTAGAATTATGTTCCTACCATATTGGTTGATATCTTTCTGCTTCTCTACACTTTCCTTGACTTGTGTATTTTTGGTCAAGAAAATTCTCCTGGGTTTCTTAATCACTTATCATTTCAACCCCCTATGTGCTTTGAGTTTCTATCACTGGTGGTGGTGGCGGTTTAGTCACTAGGTTGCGTCTGACTCTTGTGATCTCATGGACTATAGTCCACCAGGTTCAGAGGATCCATGGGATTTCCCAGGCAAGAATAGTGGAGTGGGTTGCCATTTCCTTACCTAGGGGATCTTCCCAACCCAGGATTGTACCTGCATCTCCTGCATTGCAGACAGATTCTTTACCTGAGTCCCTGGAGAAGCCCTTCCATCACTTAATATATGCTTAATAGCAGCAAGTTATTGAAATCTTGAAACCTAACAGGTATATATTACAGGCCATACTATTTCTCCCAGAGTGAAACATTTTAGCTATTTTACATTTAACTAAGAAATATTTTCATTCTGTCTAAAGTAAATAAAATCACAATATCAAATAATTAGGATAGTCTTCTAAGACTTGAATAATTAACATTATAGAGTTGAGGGATAAAGGACGGAAATGGGATAGAGGATAAAGCCAGATGTTTAAATAGGCATTTTAATGCTTTGAGCATTATGCATCCTTGTCTGTGCCAGTTGTTCAGTTGCCTCTCTTCCAAGGTAGAGGTCCACGAACAATGGAATTTTAGAGGCTGCAGAAATAATGGAGGTTTAAATACATAATGGAAAAGCAGTGGAGTTTATCCCAGGCATAAACTCCTGTGCTTGTCCTCTTCCTGAGGATCAATATTCTTTTACAGTCTGTAAAGATAACAACATCTGATTACAATCTAAAAAATAATAATAAATATGACTATTGATTGCCCAAAATCTAATTACATGAATTCTGAAAAATAGGCACTTTTTTTTTTTAAACTCAAGAAAGAGAGTCACAAAGCAGTTAATGAGATGGTTCAGACTACACAACTCCTAATTAGTTCAGCTTGTGTTGTCCTCTTACAGTGATTATTTTCTTAGAGGGAAAAGTTAAATATTTGAGTATTAAACAAAATTTTTGTTTTCCTCTTGGGAAAAACAAACAAAGAAACAAACAAACTATGTGGAATATTCTCTGTGCCCCTAAACACATAAAAGCATTTGGTCCTATATTCTTCTGCTCCTATACATGGTGATCCATCTCTCCTGTATGTACTGACTTAACCAGATGCTTTGATTATATGACTGAGTGAAATGGGCTTCCTACCAGGGTTGTCTATGTGTTATCAAACTCAAGTCCAGCTGTTCCCTGCTCAAAGGCCAGTAATCAAAGCACAAGTGTTGGTAGAGAAGAAAGGTCCTTTGTTCAGAAAATCTAACAATCTGGGGAGAAGATGGACTCTTGTCCAGATACCAATTCTGAATATCCTTCTCAGCCATGACTGTTTTTAAAGGAAAAAGGGCAAGCTATCTCAATTAATAATTGATGGGAGGTCAGGTTCCTTATCGTTTTTCCATGGAGTACAGACATGCTGAATTCTCTGATCTTTTGGATAAGCTGTCTTGCCCATGTGGCCTGCTTACAACTGGATACTCTTGTCTACATGAGCCACCTGTGCCTGTGGTGTCAAGTGCAGATGTACCAAGGGAAGTCTAGAGATAGAGGGTCAGTCATTCTTTATCTACTTCATTATTCATTCTTACTTTAATCCAGAAAATAAATCAACATGTTAGGTAAAGCATAAGTCAAGAGTTAGGTTAAATATTATTTCTGAAATCTCATTTTTATAATTAAGGTTTAAGAGGAACAAAAACAGATAAACATGAAGCTGCTTATCTATGTCTGGAGAAAGCGTGGCAGAATCACTATAGGCATGAATGCTCAGCAAATATCTTAGAAACAGTACTTTCATTAACACCTTTTGGGTTTGTTTTGTGTGTGTATGTGTGTATGTGTGTGTGTGTTTTAAATCATATTTAACCCAGTATTTGAGTAAGGAAGACATAACTGAAAAATAATTATTTAAGTCTACTATGAGATTAGAATTACAGAGTAGGGGCCTGCCTCCTGAGAGAGTTGATCAAGCTGGGCCATAAAAGGGCTCACAACTTCCCAGCAATAAAAATGAGGAGGAAAATAGACTCATTTTCAAATGCTTATGGCTCCTAGGAAAACAAAAAACACACTAATCCTGGGGGTCAGCTCTGAGAGACTTTCTGGACACCTGTAGTAAACAGAATGCTTTCTATTTGTATAAGATCTTTTTATATACACATTTGATATGACAATCATAACCTACATTGATAAAGTACAGTGATTAAGATCATGGCTCTATAAATGTTTACTTTCTTTCTTCACTTTTTTAAGTTAAAATATAATTTTTTATTACTATTGTCTGAACCTGGAAAATCTAGCTTACATACTTTAATTTTTCCTTCAGGCATTTAATAAGTGGATTGTTACTTATACTTTAGTTTCCTATATATCATAGTTTGCATCTGCTAACCCCAGACTCTTAATCCTTCCCTCTCCTAAGCCCCAAGCCCTTGGCAACCACAAATCTGTTCTCTATATCTGTTAGTCTGTTTCTGTTTTGTAGATAAGTTCATATGTGCCATATTTTAGATTCTACACATAAAGTGATAGCATGTAGTATTTGTCTTTCTCTTTCTGACTTACTTTACTTAGTATGATAATCTCTAATTGCACCCATGTTGCTGCATATGGAATGATTTCATTGTTTTTGTGGCTAATTAGTATTCCATTGTATGGAATGTATGCATGTACCCCATCTTTATCCACTCATTTGTCAATGAAGATATAGATTATTTCTATGTTTTAGCTATTGTGAATAGTGATGCTATGAAATAGGGGTACATGTAACTTTTTGAATTATAATTTTGTCTGGGTATATATCCAGGAATAGGATTGCTAGATCATACAGTAATTATATTTTTAGTTTTCTGAGAAACCTCCACCCACACCATTTTCCATAGTGGCTGCATCAACTTACATTCACATCCACAGTGTACGAGGGTGTCTTTTTCCCCAGCATTTTTATTTATAGACTTTTCAATGATTGCCATTCTCAACATGTGAGGTGGTACCTTACTGTAGATTTTGATCTGTATTTCTCTAATGTGTGTATGTCACTTAGCTGTGTCCAATTCTTTGTGGTCCCATGGATTGTAGCCCACCATGCTCCTCTATCCATGGGATAGGCAAGAATTTTGGAGAGGGCTGCCATTTCCTACTCCAGAAGATGTCAATTCAGTTATGGAACCCACATCGATTGCATGGGCAGGCAGACTCTTCACCACTAGCATCACCTGGTGGCAAAGAGGAATTAAAACGACTTGATGACAGTGAAGGAGGAGAGTGCAAAAGCTGGCTTAAAACTCAACGTTCAAAACTCTAAGATTATGACATCTGCTCCCATCACTTCACGACAAATAGATGGGGAAACAATGGAAATAGTGACAGACATTATTTTCTCGGGCTCCAAAATCACTACAGATGGTGACTGTAGCCATGAAATCATAAGACGCTTGTTCCTTAGAAGAAAAGCTATGACACACACCTAGACAGTGTGTTAAAAAGCAGAGACATTACTTTAAGCTCCATCTAGTCAAGGCTGTTTTTTTCCAGTAGTCATGTATGAATGTGTGAGTTGGATCATAAAGCAGGCTGAGTGCTGAAGAGTTGATGCTTTTGAACTGTGGTGTTGGAGAAGACTCAAAAGAGTCCCTTGGATAGCAAGGAGTTCACACCAGCCCATGCTAAAGGAAATCAGTCCTTAATATCCATTGGAAGGACTGATGCTGAAGCTGAAGCTTCAGTCTTTGGCCACCTGATGTGAAGAGCTGACTCATTAGAAAAGACCGTGATACTGTGAAAGACTGAAGGCAGGAGAAGAAGGGGAAAACAGATGAGATGGTTGGATGGAATCATCAACTCGATGGACATGAGTTGAGCAAACTCCAGGAGATGGTGAAGGATAGAGGAGTCTGGTGTGCTGCAGTCCATGGGGTCACAAAGAGTTGGACACATCTGTGCTACTGAAGAACAACAAGTGCCACCTAGGAAGCCATTTCTCAAATAATGTTGAACATCTTTTCCTGTGCTTATTGGCTACCTGTATGTCTTCTTTGGAGAAATGCCTATTAAGGTTTTCTGTACACATTTTAATTGTTTGTTGTTGTTGAGTTGTATGAACAGCTTGTATATTTTGGAGATTTAGCCCTTATCTGTTGTATCACTTGAAAATATTTTTTTCTCATTCCATAGGTTGTCATTATGCTTTCTTTACTGTACAAAATTTTGTAAGTTTGATTAGATCCCATTGCATATTTTTTTATGTTTATTGCCTTGGCAGACTGACCTAAGAAAACATTTTGATGTTTTATGTCAGAGAATATTTTGCCTGTGTTCTCATCTAGGAGTTTGTGGTATCATATCTTATATTTAAGTCTCTAAGTCATTTTGAGTTTATTTTTGTGCAGGGCATGAGAGTGTGTTCTAACTTCATTGATGTGCATGCAAATGTTCAAACTTCACAGTGCCACTTGCTGAAGAGACTTTTTTCCATTTGATATTCTTACCTCTGTTGAAGATTAATTGACTGTACATGTGTGGGTTTGTTTCTGGGCTCTTTACTCTTTCCATTGATCCATGTCTGTTCTTGTACCAATACTACACCATTTTGATTACTGTGGCTTTGCAGTATTGTCTGAAGTCTGGAAGTAGAATAAATTTTACCCAGTGTTCACCACAAAACTTCGATGTCATTATATGCTTCAAGATATTCTAGTGCAGCAGCATCTAATATAAATAAAATAAAAGCCACATTTCAATGTAAAATGTTCTAGTGGCCTCACAAAAAAGTAAACTGAAACAGGTGAAACTAAAGGTAATACTTG
This sequence comes from Nanger dama, assembly GCA_917880005.1. Taxonomy (NCBI): domain Eukaryota; kingdom Metazoa; phylum Chordata; class Mammalia; order Artiodactyla; family Bovidae; genus Nanger; species Nanger dama. The sequence continues at coordinate 59,356,088 of CAKJTW010000004.1, read as the reverse complement.
TTTTGTTGAATCCAAAATATCAAAAGAATTATCAATAGGAATTCAATATTAAATTGTTAATGATATATTTTTCTTTTTCATATATGAAAGCTTCAGAACACAGTCTGCAATTTACACATAAAGTACAGAACATTTCAGTTTGGACTAGCCACACTTCAGAGTCTCCAAAGACACAGGTGGTGAGTAGTTACTTCACTAGGCCACACAGCTCCTTATCTCAGGGAGTAGGGATTAGCTGTCTTGTTAAGGTACAAGTAAACAAAAGTCATTTTGCTGAGTAATTTTTCCAGCCCACTTCAGATCCCAGTACCAGGATGACTTCACTGTGTGTGAGTGGTACCCATGTAATTCAATACAGAAGTCTGACAACATGTGAACTAGGTTTTCTGATTCCCACCAAGCAGGGATGGGACGTTATGACAGTGACAAAGTGTTTGAAGTCTTCCTGAATGTAAGCTCTCAGTCCCTGCGATTGTCTTCTAACTGAACAACAAGTAAATCCAGAACTCCCCGTGATGCAGGGACCCCCTCCCTGAGCAGCACTGCTCTATAAGAATCCCAGAAGTTGAGACTTACAGAAGAAATACAATTTTTACAGAAGAAAAATATTCATTAAAGAGAAATCTAATTATAAAAATATTTGCTTGCAATCTTACATTATCAATAAATCTCCTATTCATCAAACTAGTAACTTTGTTGCAATGTACTAATTATTAAATGCTGTGAAATCATGTAATATGATACTATGTAATTAGAGAGAAAATTACTTGAAAATTTAAATGGCAAACTCACTGAAATGTTGAAACTCACTGGAATGCTGAGATATTTTTGACCACTCAGAAAAAAATGTCTAAAAGTGTTTTTCAAACTCAATCTTCTTTCTGGTTGTGTGCTAAACTAAAATGTCACTCATAGGTTGTAGTAGCATGTTCTTTCCTTACAAAACTTGATTAGAAAAATTGTATATTAGCAAAATAAAATTGGCAGTCTTTTTCTAAAAGGCCATTGACATGATTACATTGGATCTGATTAACCCCCAAATTTAATGATTTCTTCATTTTATAATGTTAATCTTTTCATATCAAAGGAAAGTGTATAAATTTTTGTCTGTAAATGGTAAAAACCATAATTACCAAATACTTTGCTTCTCTTTTCTTTAAAATTGTCATACTGAAAAATTAATGTGCAAGTTGATGTTTGCACATGTGCACTTTAAAATATGGTTTATTATATATGAACATCTGCTCCACTCTAATCCAGAATATCAACAGGGAAGGTGCAGTAGAATATTAAGTGCTGCCCACATCATTACTGTTACAATGAGTAAGATAAATATTTGAACAAAATGGTTTACTTTATCATAAAAACATACTGAGGTTACTTAGGGAATTCATAATGTTTTGTTTAACCAGACAAAAACGCACAGCATGAAGTGGGTAGAGAATGGTTTACTGAACTGGGAGCTGTTTCCCTTGCTGTGACATTCAGTAAAATCTTATTAACTCAGACCCTTCATAGTTTGGGATGATTAAAGTTATCCAAACATGATACATTTTGACTTTAGGTTAGGGAAAATTTGGAAATAGTAACTTTATTTATGAGTTATAAAAGCATGGTGCATGAGAAAGGAGAATGTGGAATAATCAAAGAAGTTTCAAAACAAAAGCAAATATAAACAAAACACAACTGTCTCTGTATAAATATGAATTTATATTCCTATGAATTCAGAAGATGTTATTGATTGGGAAAGAGACAGAGTCTATGTCTGACACAACCTTCCACATGTGCTGCCTGACCATCACTGGAATTTTGGTCCTCTGCATGCTCACCATTAAAGAGTAGAAGAGATGCTTATTGACTTTCTTGCCAGCTTTGAGTGTCTATAGTCCAAATTTGTATAAGTTAAATAATATTTGTGTTTAGGAAACATTGCTATGTAATTGAGATAGTTGGGCATTTTTTCCCATTTAATAAATTAGAACTTATGCAGTATATTCTCTATAAGGTTTTCTTTTCATGTTTTCTTATTTTTCTTCAAAATTAGATAAACCAGCAGGTGAACGTTAGTTTCATATTTATAAATTTGCCCATCTCAGTGCTCTGATCTTCCTTAAACTTTTTCAATGAAATAATTATATCATATTTTTTTGCTAATTTAATATTTATGTTAATTTAGTACTTATGCAAATACATTAAATGGATTTAATATAACATTGTATTTCAATCCAACACAAAATATGACTTAAAATATAGCTAAAAGTAAACACTTATTTTGGAGTCTTTCTGGTCCTGTAAGCCTGTCTTGATCATCCACCTAAGACTGATTTATAATCCACATTAGAAATATGAATTTTTAGCTTCCAAAATGATGTATCATATGATCTACACAGAGATGGAAGAAAGTGTGTTAGAATTCCCATCTCTATTTTTATTTTACCTACTTATATTTTGTATTTTGCCACATGTTTTATAAAAATACATTATCTTTTTATAGAGCTTAGCAGATTTGTCATTTAAAATTAAATGTTGACAATATATTTAAATTGTATTTACTGATAGGGTACATGTTCAAAAAAGCTGGGAATCAACTCTTTAAACATGCTGTCCAGTAGAAATAGAAACATCATGTATAGTTTACATTTCATAGAAACTACATTAAAAGAAAGACTATATTATCTAACATATCTAGAATGTTATCCTTTTGACATATAAAATATAATTGCATCTGTGATATTATTTACATTGTTTTATATATTTTGTACTATATCTTGGAAACCCAGTGTGTAGTTGACAATTACCACCCATCTCTGGACTAGTAATAATTCAAAGTGTGCAATAATTACATGTAGCAAGTAGCTATCATCCCACGTAACTCAGTTCACAGAAGAACACAAAGAAGTTTTTCCTCCAGTTGGTTCAGTCTTGACCCTTGCATTTCCTCCCAGTCCTTGGATCTTCATATTGTAGCCCCATCCTTGTATCACTCTCTGAGTCATGAATTTGATCTGCACACAACATGTATAGCTTCCTGTTCTCAGTGATTTTACCACATCTTAGCTCTACTGCCAACTTGGATTTAGAGAACTATCCCCAGCTACCTCTAGGGAACACATTAGCCTACAAAATGTTCAGATTATGTTATTAAATTGAAGTATAGTTTATTTATAGTATATTAATTTTAAGTGTACAGCAAAGTGATTACTTTATGTCTGAGAACTACATACAGACAGTTTTATATGTAAGTTATTTTATCCTTTATTTTAGATTCCATTTATAAGTGATATCATATGATATTTGTCTTTCTCTGTTGGACTTACTTTACTTAGTATGATGATCTCTGGCTCCCTCCATGTTGCTGCAAATGGCATTCTTTCTTTTTATAGCTAAGTAATATTCCACTGTGTATATGTACCATGTCTTCTTCATCCATTCTTCTGTTGATGGACACTTAGTTTGCTTCCATGTCTTGCCAGTTTTGTAAATAATGCTGTTATGAACCTTGAAGTGCATGCATATTTTTGAATTAGTGCTTTCTCTGGATATATACCCAGCTGTGGTATTGTAGTATCATATTTTATCTCTATTTTTGAGAAGTTCAGATGTTGCTTCCTAACATTTTAATCATTTCTTTTAACTAGAATTCTTGCTCATCAAGCCCCAGTTGACTCAACTGTTCCCTGTCTCAGTAGTTATCAAGTATACTTCTCCAAACTGGACTGTTTTTTTTTACATACATGTTTTCTTTTTATATAATAATGGTGGTCATTATTTTAATTCACAGAAAAGTAAAAAAAAAAGAGCAATCAATCATACAAATTAATTTCTCAATTAAAAAATTATTCTATAAACCTATTTCTAAAAATATTGCTAATGGCACATATTAAAATATCTTTTAGAAATGTATATATTTTAAATTATGTAGCCTGACCTCTTCTAGCTTCTTTTAGTTTATTAGTATGTGAGCCCCAATATTGCAAATTTTTAACTGTGGTACTCATAAGATTTCCTAGAGTGGATGATACACATTTGGCTTGTAAGAGCTATTTATTACTTACATAAATTTTTAAAGTCAACTTTCCTGCTCATAAAATTTCTCCTGTAGATCAAATGTTTCACAGTACATTTTCACAATTAGTACCATTACTATTGCTTCATAACCAAATTTGTTTGAAGATCAGTTGGTATTAATATACATATACTGCTGCTAAGTCGCTTCAGTCACGTCCCACTCTGTGTGACCCCATAGTCCCTGAGATTCTCCAGGCAATAACACTGGAGTGGGTTGCCATTTTTGTCTCCAGTGCATGAAGGTAAAAAGAGATAGTGCAGTCTCTCAGTCGTGTCTGACTATTAGCGACCCCATGGACTGTAGCCTACCAGGCTCCTTTGTCCATGGGATTTTCCAGGCAAGAGTACTAGAGTGGGATGCCATTGCCTTCTCTGATACATATACTACTCTATATGAAATAGATAAACAACTAAGACTTACTGGATAGTACAGGGAACAATACTCAATATTTTGTCATAACCTATAAAGGGAAACAATTGGGAAATTTATGCATGGACTTCCCAGGCTGTTCAGCCCCTCTACATTTTATGGAGTGTAGAGTGCCTCATCACTTGAAGACATTTGGTATGCTTGCCTTGAGGATGACCATGCTTCATCACTTATCTCTTTCTTTTAAGAACTACATTTGCCCAAGGTGTCAGGAGTTTTTCATGGCCCCTTCCTATACTTGTAGCTTCATAATTCTTTTGTTATGAAATTGATGTATAGTTGACTTACAAAGTTTTGCTAGTTTTAAGTATACAGCAAACTGATTCAGTTATATATGCATATATATGTTATTACTGGTGTTTAGTTGTTATGTTGGACTGGTTGCAAACCTATGGACTGTAGCCTGCTAGGCTCCTCTGTCCATGCAATTTCCCAAGCAAGAATACTGGAGTGGGTTGATTGAGGGGAAGTTCCTGACCAAGGGATCAAACACATGTCTCCTGTTTGACAGGCAGATTCTTTATCTCTGAACCCTCTGGGAACCCATGTATATATTTCCTAGTTGTTTTCCTTTATAGATTATTACAAAATATTGAGTATACTTCCCTGTGATATACAGTAGGCCTTAGTTGTTTATTTCATATAGAGTAGTATGTATATCAGAGAAGGCAATGACACCTCACTTCAGCATTCTTGCCTGGAAAATCCCATGGATGGAGGATCCTGGTAGGCTGCAGTCCATGGGCTCACTAAGAGTCAGACGTGACTGAGCAACTTCACTTTCTATTTTCACTTCATGCATTGGAGAAGGAAATGGCAACACACTCCAGTGTTCTTGCTTAGAGAATCCCAGGGACATGGCAGCCTGGTGGGCCACCATCTATGGGGTCACACAGTCGGACAGGACTGAAGCAACTTAGCAGGAGCAGCAGCAGTATGTGCATATTAATAGCAAACTTCCAATTTATCTCTCCTGCTTCCCTTTGGTAACCTTAAGTTTGTTTTCTATGCCTGTGGGTTTGTTTGTTTTGTAAATAAGTTCCTTTGTATCTTTTAGTTTGGATAGAGTGCCTGATGAACTATGGAATGAGGTTCATGACATTGTACAGGAGACAGGGATCAAGACCATCCCCATGGAAAAGAAATGCAAAATGGCTCTCTGGGGAGGCCTTACAAATAGCTGTGAAAAGAAGAGAGGTCAAAAGCAAAGGAGAAAAGGAAATATATAAGCATCTGAATGTAGAGTTCCAAAGAATAGCAAGAAGAGATAAGAAAGCCTTCTTCAGCTATCAATGCAAAAAAAAAAAAAGAAAAAAAATAGAGGAAAAGAACAGAATGGGAAAGACTAGAGATCTCTTCAAGAAAATTAGAGATATCAAGGGAATATTTCATGCAAAGATGGGCTCGATAAAGGACAGAAATTGTCTGGACCTAACAGAAGCAGAAGATATTAAGAAGAGGTGGCAAGAATACATGGAAGAACTGTATAAAAAAGATCTTCAAGACCCAGATAATCATAATGATGTGATCACTCATCTAGAGCCAGACATTTTGGAATGTGAAGTCAAGTGGGCCTTAGAAAGCATCACTACAAACAAAGCTAGTGGAGGTGATGAAATTCCAGTAGAGCTGTTTCAAATCCTGAAAGATGATGCTGTGAAAGTGCTGCACTCAGTATGCCAGCAAATTTGGAAAACTCAGCAGTGGCCACAGGAATGGAAAATGTCAGTTTTTATTCCAGTCCCAAAGAAAGGCAATACCAAAGAATGCTCAAACTACTGCACAATTGCACGCATCTCACATGCTAGTAAAGTAATGCTCAAAATTCTCCAAGCCAGGAGTCAGCAATACATGAACCGTGAACTTCCTGATGTTCAAGTTGGTTTTAGAAAAGGCAGAGGAACCAGAGATCAAATTGCCAACATCCTCTGGATCATCGAAAAAACAAGAGAGTTTCAAAAAAACATCTATTTCTGTTTTATTGACTATGCCAAAGCCTTTGACTGTGTGGATCAAAATAAACTGTGGAAAATTCTGAAAGAGATGGAAATACCAGACCACCTGACCTGCCTCTTGAGAAATCTGTATGCAGGTCAGGAAGCAACAGTTAGATCTGGACATGGAACAACAGAATGGTTCCAAATAGGAAAAGGAGTACATCAAGGCTGTATATTGTCACCCTGCTTATTTAACTTCTATGCGGAGAACATCGTGAGAAACGCTGGACTGGAAGAAACACAAGCTGGAATCAAGATTGCCGGGAGAAATATCAATAACCTCAGATATGCAGATGACACCACCCTTATGGCAGAAAGTGAAGAGGAGCTAAAGGGCCTCTTGATGAAGGTGAAGGAGGAGAGTGAAAAAGTTGGCTTAAAGCTCAACATTAAGAAAACAAAGATCATGCCATCCGGTCCCATCACTTCATGGGAAATAGATGGAGAAACAGTGGAAGCAGTATCAGAATTTATTTTTGGGGGTTCCAAAATCACTGCAGATGGTGACTGCAGCCATAAAATTAAAAGACGTTTACTCCTTGGAAGAAAAGTTATGACCAACCTAGATAGCATATTCAAAAGCAGAGACATTACTTTGCCAACTAAGGTCCGTCTAGTTAAGGCTATGGTTTTTCCAGTGGTCATGTATGGATGTGAGAGTTGGACTGTGAAGAAGGCTGAGTGCCGAAGAAGTGATGCTTTTGAACTGTGGTGTTGGAGAAGACTCTTGAGAGTCCCCTGAACTGCAAGGAGATCCAACCAGTCCATTCTGAAGGAGATCAAACCTGGGATTTCTTTGGAAGGAATGATGCTAAAGCTGAAATTCCAGTACTTTGGCCACCTCATGTGAAGAGTTGACTCATTGGAAAAGACTCTGATGCTGGGAGGGATTGGGGGCAGGAGGAGAAGGGGACGACAGAGGATGAGATGGCTGGATGGCGTCACGGACTCGATGGACGTGAGTCTGAGTGAACTCCGAGAGATGGTGATGAACAGGGAGGCCTGGCATGCTGTGATTCATGGGGTCACAAATAGCAGACATGACTGAGAGACTGAACTGAACTGAACATATAAGTGATATGATGTTTGTCTTTCTCTGTCTGACTTACTTCACTTAGTATGATAATCTCTAGGTTCATCTATGTTGCTGCAAATAACATTATTTCATTCTTTTATGGCTGAGTAATATTTTCTTGTGTATATGCATTGCATCTTTTTTATCCATTAAGAATAAAAGTAGAAAGAGAAGGAAAATATGAAGTCAGTCCACTGGACTAAATGAGAAGTTTAAGTTAACCCTTTATTCAATTATCACTTTCTCTTATACTTGAGAAACAATTAACTTCATTGTTTCATTTTTTTCCTCCGATTAAAATATGATTACCATCATTATTCTTTTCCTCTTCTAGATAGTGAAACGCATTTGCTACATTTATCTCCCTTAGAGTTACATTCCATTCTATTTTCTTTGTAGCAAAGTTAGTATGCTTGTGAAATAGAATCTTTTGTATATTTTGACTATAAAGTGGTGCACACACATACTTTTCAACACTATAATTTTAGTTATTATTACTTTATTTTATTTATTGGATCTCATTGTACATTAATGTGAATGAATTATAATTTAGATAATCAATATTTGATAAAATCAATCATTTAACTCTGGTGAAAGTCTTTTCCCTTACCCCTTTGCCTTTTCATATTCTTTTTTCATTTTTTTTTATTAAGTTCATATGGCTGATATAAGACAGTTTCTTTATGTGCCTCACTCTTGAATATATTACAAGGAAATGATTACATTATTTAGATTTTGGAAAAGAAAACCAAATCCCACTAGAGCCTTATAGAAAATATAGCATTCTGAGACTGGATTTCACATGCACAGTTGAGTATTCTCCAAGCAAACTGAAGTCATTATTTCTGGTCAGTGATTGAGGTCAATGGGTCAGGTGGGAGCTGAGAGATGGAATTTGTAAACATGGATGTTTTATGGGCCATATAAGCTAGAGAAACGGATATGAAGAAAGCTTTATAAAGCATTATTTTCCAGAGAGATGAGATACCTATGAGGGATCTAATGAATTTGTGAAATGGTAGTTGAGGTATTAATCGACACTTTTTTAATAAAAAAAGGGCAATAACTGGGAACAATTTTAGTTTTTTGTATCTCTATTTCATTTTTGATCCCAGCATTATATGCCCCCTCTCCTCTCAAAAGTAAATGTCCAGAAAGGCAAGCAATCATACTCCATGAATTGAATACCAGCTAGTTCAGTTCAGTTCAGTTGCTCAGTCGTGTCTGACTCTTTGCGACCCCATGAATCACAGCACACGAGGCCTCCCTGTTCATCACCAACTCCCAGAGTTCACTCAGACTCACGTCCATCGAGTCCGTGATGCCATCCAGCTATCTCATCCTCTGTCGTCCCCTTCTCCTCCTGCCCCCAATCCCTCCCAGCATCAAAGTCTTTTCCAATGAGTCAGCTCTTCTCATGAGGTGGCCAAAGTACTGGAGTTTCAGCTTTAGCATCATTCCTTCCAAAGAAATCCCAGGGTTGATCTCCTTCAGAATGGACTGGTTAGATCTCCTTGCAGTCCAAGTGACTCTCAGGAGTTTCTCCAACACCACAGTTCAAAAGCATCACTTCTTCGGCACTCAGCCTTCTTCACAGTCCAACTCTCATATCCATACATGACCACAGGAAAAACTATAGCCTTGACCAGACGGACCTTAGTTGGCAAAGTAATGTCTCTGCTTTTGAATATGCTATCTAGTTTGGTCATAACTTTTCTTCCAAGGAGTAACTGTCTTCTAATTTCATGGCTTCAGTCACCATCTGCAGTGATTTTAGAGCCCCCAAAAATAAAGTCTGACACTGTTTCCACTGTTTCCCCATCTATTTCCCATGAAGTGATGGGACCGGATGCCATGATGTTCATTTTCTGAATGTTGAGCTTTAAGCCAACATTTTTGCTCTCCTCTTTCACTTTCATCAAGAGGCTTTTTAGCCCCTTTCTTTTTTATCTCTCAACAAATAGATAATTCTCTATATCTCTCTTTCATTTTGTGATCCCAGCATTATACCTCCCAAAAAGTCCAGCAAGCAACCAGGCACAATCCATGAACAGAACACCAGCTAAATCATCAAACATATACACATCTAGAGAGCCATACAGAGTATTTCATTTTATAGCAGCATCATCCTTTTTATCCTGTGGAATCAGCCTCAGATGAGTTTTTTCCTATATGTCTTTTCCCCTCTTCCTATTTCAACATTCTTACACAGTTGATGTGCTGGTCACACTGACCTTTTCCTATTTGGGCAAGCGCTGTCTGATAAAGACTGTTCAGGTATCATTCCTACTTCTTGCTTCCTTAGAGTTCTCCATAGTATGTGTAGGCTCACAATTTTCCTTGGAGGAAGTATTAGCTATTTTAGACTAGCCAATATAGATCCTCTATGAGACAAACTTTCTTCCTGCCAATACACATTGCTTCTCATGGTTTAACTTCAAAAAATTGTTAGATTAAACCATTCCCTTTAAGGAGAAATCTGAATGAAAGGAGGGATACATAGAATTAGTGAGACAGGAAATTCTGAGGTAACATGCATTTATTCATTCAGATTTTAACTGGATTTTTCTATGCACCTACAAGCATCCAAGGTCATAGAATATTAAGATAAAGCAGACACTTTACTGTTTTTCAGAATTTATTTTTCTAATGGATAAGGCAGACATAAATGGATGAATTACATTGTAATGTGTCTATGTGATATAAGACATTCTAAACAAAATGCTATAGAAAATAAATTATTTCAGTCAAACAGAAATTGAAAGCTGTACTTTTCAGGTAGCAGTTTATCTGGAGAATTGCACAACAGAGGAGGCTTTGGTTTTTTTAACCTGCACTGCCCACATGTTCCTACCAAAGAAATACATTGATAGATTAATTTATCCCAAATACTTTAGGTTTAAAATATGTCAATAGAAATATCTGTACACTTTTGTGATGGCTTTACTAGTACTGATGAAACCTGAGGCATAACTGTATCAGTAATCACTATGCACAGGACTGGGGACAATTAAAATAAGAAGTGATAAAATACTAAATGGAACTTTGCAAATTCTCGAAAGAAAACTTTCTGTGTATATCTATCTTCTGTGACAACTTAAGAAAAAAATGTTTCTACAGAGTGTTCACGATGTCTACAGTTCAAGAGTGGTAAAAGAATGTGTGTGTTCATCACTCAGTCATGTCAAACTCTTTGCAACCCCATGGAAAGTAGCCCACCAAGCTCCTCTGTCCAGGAATTCTCTAAGCAAGAATATTGGAGTGGATAGCCATTTCCTTCTCCAGGGGATCTTCCTGAACCTGGGATTAAACCCAGGTCTCCTGCATTGCAGGCATTTTTTTTTTTTTTTTTACCATCTGAGACACAAGGGAAACCAAGAATAGTAAAATAATTTGTTCAGTCACTCATTTGTGTCTGACTTTTGTGACTCTTTGGACTGCAGCACACCAGGCTTCCTCGTCCTTCACCATCTCCGGGAGCTTGCTCAAACTCATGTCCATTGAGTCAGTGATGCCAGTCAAAGTGTTAAATTATGGGCAGTGGCTTTATTGAAAGAAGTGGAAATCTTTGTCATTTGGAGAAGACTGACAATTTTAGAATGAAATACTTAAAAATTATTTTAAAGATTTTTCTTTATTCTATAAAATAAAAAGTACTTGTAGGAAAAGTGTCTTTTCTGTAATTTCCTAACACTTCTCATTGCTAACATGATGGATTTATTTAAAATAAAGACTTTGTGAAATGTCGGATCAAACAGGGAATTGCACTCATTGAATTGATGTCACTTAGCATGCCTGGACAGTGAGCAGGTCTAAACTTTTAAAACCACTTCCACCAACCCCACCCCTGTTAAAGTAATGAATCTCACATTACTTTCATGGCATGATGAAATGAGTTGTATCATAAAAAACTTCAAATAGCCAAAGCAATCTTGAAAAAGAAGAATGGAACTGGAGGAACCAACCTGCCTGACTTCAGACTATGCTACAAAGCTACAGTCATCACAACATCATGATACTTGCACAAAGAAGAAATATGGATAAATGGAACAAAATAGAAAGCCCAGAGATAAATCCATACACCTTATCTTTGACAATGGAGGTAAGAATATACAACAAATAAAAGACAATCTCTTTAACAAGTGGTGCTGGGAAAACTTGTCAACTACTTGTAAAAGAATGAAACTAGAACATTTTCTAACACCATACACAAAAATAAACTCAAAATAGATTAAAGATCTAAATGTAAGACCAGGAACTATAAAACTCCTAGAGGAAAACATAGGCAAAACACTCTGACATAAATCACAACAGGGTTCTCTATGACCGAACTCTCAGAGTAATGGAAACAAAAGCAAAAATAAACAAATGGGGGACCTAATTAAACTTATAAGTTTTTGCACAACAAAGGAAACTATAAGCAAGGTGAAAAGACAGCCTTCAGAATGGGAGAAAATAATAGTAAATGAAGCAACTGACAAAAACTAATCTCAAAAATATACAAGGAGCTCATGCAGCTCAATAGCAGAAAAATAAAGGACCTAATTAAAAAAAAAAAAAAATGGACCAAAGAAATGAATGGACACTTCTCCGAAGAAGACAAACAAATAGCTAGCAAACACATGAAAGATGCTCAACATCACTCATTATCAGAGGAATGCTAATCAAAACCACAGTGGGTAGCCTCTCATGCCGGTCAGAATGGCTGCAATCCAAAAGTCTACAAACAGTAAATGCTGGAGAGGGTGCAGATAAAAAGGAACCCTCTTACACTCTTGGTGGGAATGTAAACTAGTTACAGCCACTATGGAGAATAGTTTGGATAATTTGAGAAAATGGCATTGAAAAATGTATATTACCATATGTGAAATAGACCACCAGTCCATGTCCGATGCATGAAACAGGGCACTCAAAGCCGGTGCACTGGGACAACCCTGAGGGGTAGGATGGGGAGGGAGGTGGGAGTGAGGTTCAGAATGGGGGACACATGTATACCCATGGCTGTTTCATGTCAATGTATGACAAAAACCACTACAATATTGTAAAGTAATTAGCCTCCAATTTAAATAAATTAATTAAAAAATAATAAAAAAACCTAGATATACTGTGGTATTTGTGTTGCTTTCTATAAGTACATATATCAGTCAGATGGTCTATATAATACTTATTGGATAGCCTTGTTATGAGAGTTAAATGAAATAACTTATGGACAGAATCTAGCTTACAAACCTAAGGTACTTACATGAATTTCCATGAACTAGTCCCCAACTCCTTTCTCTGATTTCAAATTTTCAAACTAAATATTCAGTTAGATTAAATTTTGAGCTTAAAAGACAAAAAGCTCTGTGTTTTTCAAATACTTTGATTGCATATACCCTTTCAGACATGTTTAGAAAATGTGAGCAATTTGGAGAGAAAGAAGAATTGATGAGCATCTTTAGAGTGAGTACTTTATGCTCCTATCTTGTAGTAAATCAAGACTAAAGGAGATGGACAGGAGCACAGATTTTTAAGTATTGTTACAGAACAAATCAGGTCTCACAGCTCACTGCTTGCAAAATCACTACATACTCATTAATGGTTGAGGAGAAAGGTGCTTTTAATCTGACTGCTGGCAATCTGGGGAGTTGATGGACTCAGTACCCCAAAAAATACCTCTGAAGATTTTCCTCTGCCATGTGAATTTTCAAAGGGAAGCAGATAAATAATCTCATTAAATTACTGAGATAGGTAACCCATCACTGGGTACAGGCTCTCTGTCTCCTCGTGAGCTTCCTTTACGTTATTCACACAGTTTGGCCTTTCAGCTTTTCTTTTTTTTTGAGAGCTTCCCTGATGGATCAGTTGGTAAAGAATCCACCTTCAATGAAGGAGACCCCGGGTTGATTCCTAGGTCAGTAAGGTCTCCTGGAGAAAGGATAGGCTACCCACTCCAGTATTCTTGGGCTTCCCTTGTGGCTCAGCTGGTAAAGAATCAGCCTGCAATGTAGGAGACCTAGGTTCTATCCCTGCATTGGGAAGATCCCCTGAAGAAGGGAAAGGCTACCCACTCCAGTATTCTGGCCTGGAGAATTGCATGGACTGTATAGTCCACGGGATCATGAAGAGGCAGATACATCTGAGTGACTTTCACTTCACTTTACTTCACTGAAGGGGAAGCCAGGGAAGATATCTGATCATCTGTTAATTACTATTCTCCATTTCTACTTCTTTGATCTATTGAAAGAACCCACAATTTAGGTAAAGTATTATGTGATTAAAATATTTGAAAAGTATGCTTGGTTAAGAGATAAGTAAATCCTGGGGAGTGCCTGGTTTAAATATTGGTTACAATATAGCTTTATTAAAGTGATAAGGAAAGGACTTCCGGCTGAGGGTGGTTTCCCACATTTAGTTGGTTACAGTATGAAAAGATAATTATAACAAGGTTGTATAGGCTACATACTAGGGCAAATAAGGAAGAGCACAATCAGGGTTAGTTTCTGGAAATGAATGTTCTGCACAAGCTGGGTTTGGGAGGTGAGAGGATTTTTGCCAATTGTCAGGTACAAAGAGGCATCTGAGAGAAACCTGGCATGGCAAATAAGGAAAAAGTCTGTGTCGACAAGTTGTTGCTATTGTTCTCTTGCTCAGTCATGTGTCAGATTCTTTGCAACACCATGGACTGCAGCACGCTAGGCTTCCCTGCCCTTCCCTCCCACAGTCTGAGCAAACTCATGTCCATTGAGTCAAGGATGCCATCCAAACATCTCATCCTCTGTTGTCCTCTTCCCCTTTCTTCAATCTTTCCCAGCATCAGGGTGTTTTCCCAAGAGTTGGCTCTTTGCATCAGGTGCCCAAAGTATTGGAGCTTCAGCATCATTCCTTCCAATGGACATTCAGGATTGATTTCCTTTAGGACTGACTAGTTTGATCTCTCTGCTGTCCAAGTGTCTCTCAAGAATCTTCAATGCCACAGTTCAAAAGCATCAATTCTTCAGCACTCAACCTTCTTTATAGTCCAACTCTTAATATTCATACATGACTAGTGGAAAAACCATAGCTTTGACTAGACAGACCTTTGTTGGGAAACTGATGTCTCTGCTTTTTAATACACTGTCTAAATTGTTACATAAATGTATACAATGAAGTAGAAATACCATACCAGTTAGACACATATAACCATTTATTAAAAACTAAAAATACTTTTCAAGTCATACATTTTATAGTGTTCCACTTTATCTTTAACCTGGTATTTTTCTTATTTTCTCACAGAATTTAGTCCTAAAGTAATACATTTTTATCCTGAAAATCTATTTTTCTTCTTCTGCATTTCTGCAATAAAATATGTCTTTGTATTTAAATATAGAAGTTTTTGTTTCTTTGTGTTTCTTATGATCAAAAAGCATTAAGCATTTTCTGTATTAAGCTATCATTACATTTATTAGTAATATGCAAATGATTAAAATAACTTTATATTTCAATTTGGATTCATTACTATTAAAATAAAAATGTTTTAAGTGAAAATTATCTCTTAATGAGATGGATCTTTCCAATTAATTCATGAACTTATAAATAAACATTACTAATTTCTAGAACGAGATTAGTTCTGTAAAAATTAACAGGGAAAAGATAAAACAAGAAGGAAGTTTAGATCACTTTAGCTATGTCTTAAAAAGGTGAATCAGTAATTGTTTGTGATGCATAATTTACAGTAAAATGAATACACATCCTCATTAATTATTCCAGATTTAATTTGTTCATACCAGAAATGAATAAATGAGCAGATAAAAGTTTGGATAATGATAGAATATTAGGGATCTGGTAACAAGTAAAATGAATATGAACTTAGAGAATATGATAATCTTTAGGGAAATTAATGAAAATATTTCTACTACATACTTGAATAAATATTTAAGAAAATATAAAGTCTTCAATTATTTCTAATATACATTCTTATTTCTCGGTGATAAATTAATTAGCAGAAAATAATCCTGGAACTTTTTATCTCCCTCTCTTTGATGTAAAGTAAAATTTGAGATGGAGCCACAAATAAACACAAGGAAGATGAAAAGGTCACAAAGATAGAAAGGCTGAAATTTAGAGAGGACTCCTCTCTAACAGATTGGTAATTTTCAGCATACATTTTATAATCTCTGACTATTTTATATCAGAAGAAAAGTTATGACCAACCTAGATAGTATATTCAAAAGCAGAGACATTACTTTGCCAACTATGGTCCATCTAGTCAAGGCTATGGTTTTTCCTGTGGTCATGTATGGATGTGAGAGTTGGACTGTGAAGAAGGCTGAGCACCAAAGAATTCATGCTTTTGAACTGTGGTGCTGGAGAAGACTCTTGAGAGTCCCTTGGACTGCAAGGAGATCCAACCAGTCCATTCTGAAGGAGATCAACCCTGGGATTTCTTTGGAAGGAATGATGCTAAAGCTGAAACTCCAGTCCTTTGGTCACCTCATGGGAAGAGTTGACTCATTGGAAAAGACTCTGATGCTGGGAGGGATTGGGGGCAGGAGGACAAGGGAACAACAGAGGGTGAGATGGCTGGATGTCATCACTGACTCGAAGGACGTGAGTCTGAGTAAACTCCAGGAGTTGGTGATGGACAGGGAGGCCTGGCGTGCTGCGATTCATGGGGTCGCAAAGAGTCGGACATGACTGAGTGACTGAACTGAACTGAACTGATTTTATATCTAGCTAAAAAAATAGTCTATATATAGAGGTTGATAAGGACACAGGCTTGCCCCCTGACTTTCTTACTAACCTTGTTATTGCTCCAGTACAATGAATTATTTGACAACTAATGAAGATGAGAAAAACTCCACTTTATTACAGGGTGTTGACTAAAAGACATCCAGTTGACTCCAGCATTTCAAATGGTTCATTATATTAGTGTCCTGAATTTTTCACACTTCAAATAAATACGTTTTACGTCTTTTCCTTTCTAAGTCTTTATATGCTTATTTTTCTTCTCTTATTACAATATCTTGGATTTTCAGTATATTTTTAAATAAAAATTGTGGTAGTATAAGCCCATGCCATTTTATTTCTGAACAATGTATCATAATATGAAGTTTACTATACATTTGTTCCTTTTTAGTAATTCATTATTCAATAAAGGAATTAGAGGACAACTTTATCTTTTACAGTACAGTGCTCATCATAGCTTCTTAACCTTTAGTTCTACAGATTCCGCTTATCCCAATATTACATATGTCAACACTTTTCCACTACCCATTTCTGTGAAATTTTTTTCATACATTTACAATATGGTTAGATTATTTTGTCACCTTCCATCCTGAGATCCCCTATGTAGCCCCTATGTAAAAACGTATGTATTTAATTTAGTTACCTTAACATTTGCCTTATGTGTTTTACAGTCCTATGTATTTGACAAATACAATCTGTCAAATATCTGCCATTACAGTAAACTATTTAATAGTTTTACTTTCTTAAGGAAAAAATCTTCTGTGCTTCAATAATTCAACACTTCCTGTCCCCAAGCCTATAGAAACAACTGAACTTTTTATTGTAATAGTAACTTTGCCTTTTCCATAATGTCATATAACTGGAATCATACTATACTCTATTTAGTATAGAATCACTCTATACTATCTTCAGACTGTTTTCAGACTACCTTCTTTCACTAAGCAATGTGCATTTAAGGTTCTTATGCATCTATTTTGTGGGTAGCTAGCTCATGTATATTCATTGTTCAAAAATATCCCATTTTATGGAAATACTGAAGTTTATTCACCTATTTAAAAATATCCTAGTTGTTTCCAGATTTGGTGGTTATGAATACATCTGCTATAAACATTGATTTGCAGATTATTGTGTGGGCATAAAATTTCAGTTTCAATGGATAAATATCTAAAAACATAATTGCTGGAGCATATGGCAAGACCATGTTTCATTTTGTAAGAAACTGCCAAATTTTATTCCAATTTGTCTGTACTATTTTTTATTCCCATCAGAAAAGAATGAGAGTTGCTTATGTTCCAAATCCTTGCCAGCAATTAATATTTTCAGTGTTTTGAATTTTAGTAATTCTAATACTTGTATAATGGTATATCATTGTTGAATTTATATTTAATTATTTAATGACAAAAGATTTATTATTTCCTCATATTCTTAGCAATACACACACACACACACACACACACACACACACATATTTCTTTTGGTAAGAAGAATGTTCAGATTTTTAGCCCATTTTTTCAGTTGGAATGTTTCATTTCTTATAGTTGAATTTTAAACGGTCTTTGCATGTATACTTTTTAGATTTAAGAAATTGATCAGATATGTGTTTTGCAAGTATTTTCTTCTAGTCTGTACCTTATTTTATGAATCTCTTCTCTTGAAATATGATTCACATTGTATATAATTTATCCAGTTAAAGTATGAATTTCAATGATTTTCTGGGTACACTATGGGCTTCCCTGGTGTTTTAGATGGTAAAGAATCAGTATGCAATGCAGGAGACCTGGGTTCAGTCCTTAGGTTGGGTACACTATTAATTTTCTAAAATGTTGGTAGAATATATGTAGCATAAAAATTGCCATTTTAACTTTTTAAAGTGTAAAATTTAGTGTCATTAATTTAATTCAAAGTTCCCTGGTGGCTCAGGGGTTAAAGCGTCTGCCTACAATGTGGGAGACTTGGGTTCGATCCCTGGGTCGGGAAGATCCCCTGGAGAAGGAAATGGCAACCCACTCTAGTATTCTTGCCTGGAGAATCCCATGGATGGAGGAGCCTGGTGGGCTACAGTCCACGGGGTCGCAAAGAGTCAGACACGATTGAGCGACTTAACGTAACATAACATTGTGCAACTACCTGCAAAATTTTTCTCATCACCAAAGTAGACACTGTAACCATTAAGCAATAATTCCCCATCCTCATAACTTCAACTCCTGAGACCTTGAATCTAATTTATGTTTCTATGAGCTCACTGGTTCTAGAAATTTTATAAGTGTAAGCAAAAATGCGTTCTTTCTATCTGGGTTATTTCACTTAGCATATTTTTAAGTTCATCCATGCTGTGACATGTGTAGGAACTTCATTCCTTTTCATAGCTGAATAATGTTTCATTGCATGTGTATTCAAGATTTTGATTAGCCATTTATCTGTTCATAGACAGGTCGTTTTTATTTTTTTCTTTTGTGAATAACATAGCAATGAACATTAGCACATAAGGATCAGTTAAAGCCCCTATCTTCATTTCATTTGAATAAATATATCTAAGAGAGAGGAACTGTAGCATCATATACAGCATCATTTGTTTAGCTTTTTGAGGATGTTACAAATTCTTTTCCATAGCAACTACACTTCAATGCACAAGGTTCTAATTTCTTCACATTCTTGTTTATACTTGTTGTCTTTGGCTGGGTGTTTATGCCGCTCCTCCTCCATGCATATGTTGAAACTCTAACTCAAGGTGTAAATGTATTTGAAGAGGTAGATTCTAAGAAAGTAATTTAGGATAAATGAGGTCATAAGAGTTTAGCATTGAATGTATAGGAGAAGAGACATCAGAGCACTCTCTCTTTCTCACACTCTTGCTCAATCTTGCTCACTCTCTTCCCACACACACATAAAGAAAATGCTATATGAACACTGAGTGAGATCGTGACCACATACAAGTCAAGAGAAGAGGCCTCAGATTGAAAACTACCTTGCTGACATCTTAATCTTATCTGTCTCAGTCGCCAGAGCAATAAGAAAATAAATTTATGTTGTTAAAGCTACCCAGGGTATGGCATTTTAGTATGACGGCCCTAGTAAAGTAATATAGGTGAATGGTGCCAGAGTGGGGTGAGGCTGTAACAAATACCTAGAATGTGTATGGGACTTTGAAGCTTATAATAAGTAGAGACAGGAAGAGTTTTCATGTGCATACTGGGATAAAGCGTAGATTTTCATGAAGAGGCTGTTGGCAGGAATATGGTTATTGAAGGTCATTCTGGAGACATCATCAGAGGAAATGAAAAATTAGTCATTGGAAACTAGAGGAAAAGCAGTACTTCGTACAAAACTGTCGAAAAACTTAACTGTCATATTTTAGTGTTGCACCAAAGTATAACTTGCAAGAAATGAAACTAGATGTTTAGCTGAGGAGACTATTAATAATAGTGTTAAAGGAGAATGCGCCTCTGACAAATTGGATTTTGTAAGATGAAAATATCCATGCACTGAGGACAGACTAGTTTCTTCAATAGATAGTGCTTGATATACACCAACACAGGAGTGAAGTCAGACCCTTATATTACACCATATATAAAGATTAACCCCCAAAGTGAAACAAAAAGCTAAATGGGAGGCAAAATTTAAATTCTTTAGAAGAAAGATTATGGATAAATCTTCAAGACCTCAGATTTGGCAATAGTTTCTTACATATAATCCAAAAATAAGAGCAGCAAAATAGACAAATTGAACTTCATCAAATTTAAAATTTTGTGCATCAAAGGACATTAGAAAGAAACTGAAACTACAGCTTAGAGAGTGGGAGACTGTATTTTCAAACTGCATGTTTATGAGATTAGTTCAGGTCAATTCAGTTGTTCTTTGTGATCCCATAGACTGTAGCATGCCAAGCTTCCCTGTCCAACACCAACTGCTAGAGCTTGCTCATATTCATGTCCATTTAGTCACTGATGCCATCCAACCATCTCATCCTCTGTTGTCCACTTCTCCTCTTGCCTTCAAGCTTTTCCAGCATCAGGGTCTTTTCCAATGAGCTGACTCAGCATCAGGTAGCCAAAGTATTGGAGCTTCAGATTCAGCATCAGCCCTTCCAATGAATGCTCAGGACTGATTTCCTTTAGGATTAATTGGTTTGATCTCCTTGCAGTCCAAGGGACTCTCAAGAGTCTTCTTCAACACCACAGTTCAAAAGCATCAATTCTTCAGCTCTCAGTCAGCTTTAAGATCCAACTCTCACGTCCATACATGACTACTGGAAAAACCATAGCTTTGACTAGACAGATCTTTGTCTGCAAAGTAATGTCTTTGCTTTTTAAAATGCTGTCTAGGTTGGTCATAGCTTTTCTTCCAAGGATCAAGTGTCTTTTAATTTCATGGCTGAAGTCACCATCTGCAGCAATTTTGTAGTCCATGAAAATGAAATCTGTCACTATTTCCATTGTTTCCCCATCTATTTGCCATGAAGTGAGGGACCAAATGTCATTTCCATGATCTTAGTTTTTTGAATATTGTTTTAAACCAGCTTTTAACTCTTCTCTTTCACTTTTATTAAGAGGTTCTTTACTTCCTCTTCACTTTCTGCCATAAGGGTGGTGTCATATGAATATCTGAGGTTATTGATATTTCTCCCAGAAATCTTGACTCCAGCTTGTGCTTCATCCAGCCCAGCATTCCATATGTTGTACTCTGCAAAGTTAAAGATGACAATATAATCAATAAAGAAATGCAAAACATCAATGAGGTGATACTACTTTAAGCTTAGTAAAATGTCTCTTATTTTTTAATGTAAAATAATTATTTTAGTTGTCACTGGTTTGCATAAGAAAACATCATTGACGAGGTAGTTTAAACAATAGAAGTGATATCTCACAGTTCAAGAGGCTGAGAATTCAAGAGGCTAATAGGTAGGTTTCTTTCTCAGACTTTGCCTCTTAGCTTGTAGGTGATCACCATATCATTGTATCATAGTTTTCATAATCTTAGTCTTTCAACCCCTTGGTTAAATTTATTTCTAGGTATTTATTCTCTGTGATGTGATTTTGATGGGACTTTTTTTTTTTTTTTGCTTTCTCTTTCTAGTAGTTTATTATCACTGTTTAGAAATGCAAAAGAATCTGTATGTTAATATTATATATTGCAAATTTTCTGATTTCCTGTATTTATTTTAACAGTGTTTGATTGGAGGCTTCAGAGTTTTCTATATACATACAGCACATCATCTGCAAATGGTGACAGTTTTATGTCTTCCTTTAATGCTAACCTTATAGGAAGAGTAAGAAGTAGTTTCTCTTCTTGTGTCTTTTGAAAATATTTGAGAAGTTTGCTTGTAATTCTTCTTTAAATATTTGGTAGAATTTGCAAATGAAGACACCTGCTTCTGGGATTTTTGTTAGTAGTGAGATTTTTTATTATTGATTCAGTCTATGTATTTTTCTGTGATTTTATGTTTCTTTTTGAGTCAGCTTAGAAAATTTTGCACTTTCCAGGAAATTCATTTCAGCCATATAATCTGTGTATATGAAGTGGTTCATAGTCATCTTTAATAGTTCTTATTTGTGCAGTCATTATGAATGTATTGTTCAGTCACTAAGTCATGCAAAACCCTTTGCAACCCCATGGACTGCAACAGGTTAGCTTCCCTGTCCTTCATTGTCTCTTGGAGTATGCTCAGACTAATGTCCAATGAGTCCATGGTGCCTTCCAAATATCTCAATCTCTGTTGCCCTCCTCCTCCTGCCTTCAATCTTTCCGAGCATCAGTATTTTCCAATGAGTCAGCTCTTTGCATCAGATGGCCTAAGGATTGGAGCTTTAGCTTCAGCATCAGTCCTTCCAATGGATAATCAGGGTTGATTACCTTTAAGATTGACTAGCTTCATCTCCTTGCAGTCCAAGAGACTCTCAAGAATCTTCTCCAATGCCACAGTTCAAAAGCATCATTGTTTAGCATTCAGCCTTGATTATGGTCCAACTTTCACATCCATACATGGCTATTGGAAAAACCATAGCTTTGACTATACGGACCTTGCTGGAAAAGTAATGTCTCTACTTTTTAACACCACTTCAGTGTTCTTCCCTGAAGGACTTCATGAACAGTGTGCACTGCATTAGTGATTTTCAAACATGACTATAATCAGAATTATTTGGAGAGATGATAAAATATTCAGTCTTTCTGAGGTGGCAGTTGAGAAATCTGCATTTTTTAGAACAGATAAAATAATTTAATGCAGTCAAGTTTCAAAACAACTATATACTTTACAATTAGTTTACAGTTAGAAATTTGGTGCATCTCTGTTCTTAAACCGGAGAAGGCAATGGCACCCCACTCCAGTACTCTTGCCTGGAAAATCCTATGGACGGAGGAGCCTGGTAGGCTACAGTCCATGGGGTCACTAAGAGTCATACATGACTGAGTGACTTCACTTTCAATTTTCACTTTCATGCAATGGAGAAGGAAATGGCAACCCACTCCAGTGTTCTTTCCTGGAGAATCCTAGGGATGGGGGAGGCTGGTGGGCTGATGTCTGTGGGGGTCACACAGAGTCGGACACATCTGAAGCGACTTAGCAGCAGCAGCAGCAGCAGCAGCAGCAGCAGCAGTTCTTGAACATTTTTTTATCTGTCTTTGATGATTTTTCATGCAAAGATAGTACAGTTTGTTTGGGATAAAAACGCTGTGATGTAAGGTTGTCCCACTTCACATCACTGTTCTAACACTTCTTTAGTTTAATGTGCTCCAAATAAAATTACAAGTCATTTTAATTTTTTTCAGAAAATCACAGTTCATGTTAGGTTAAGTGCTCTTTAAAGTCCAAACATTTTCCTCTATGAGTCCCATATAAAATCCCGGTGTGAGAATTAAGTTTGAATTTCTCTTAACTAACCTCCTCCTTGGGTCTTAATCTCTCTGATGTCCAGTGGCTTCCCAAACCTGATTCAGACTCTGACACTATCCTGAGTAGGAGGTTAAACAGAGACAAATCAGCTAGTTAGAGAATACCTTTCTCCAACCAGGGTCATTTCTACTGCTTAAGATTGTGAAATTGGCCTGTGTGATAAGCTTGAGACCCCTATCTAATAGGCAGGAGTCACAACCACTAAAATATTTACAATTTATACCAAAAGTTTTTTTTTAAATACACTACTCTGAAAAGTTATTGGGGCTAGAGAAAAGGAAAAAATCATCCCATGTCTGTGTTTTTCCTTTAAAGATCAATTTAGGGTGTAATCAGGTGTTAATAAAACACACCAAAGAGTTATATGAAACACCTTTTGTTATTTTTGGCCCCCTTTAGAGATATTTTTATTTCTATCTAAAATAACATTTTATTTTATTTCTGTTTTCGTAAAAACAGAACATTATTAAAGTGCTGTTTATGTGAGATAACCTGAATGATATTACTGCAAAAGATCATAGCTAATAATATGTTTGTAATAATGGTGATTGTTAGATTTTTATGAATAATAAATAGTTGGAAATACTATCATAGCAGTTTAAAATTCTGGACCTCAGACACTGTGGCTATCTAATAGAACTTATTATCTTCATTGTCAGTAAATGTAGCATACCTGTTGTGCAGCTCTTAGTAATTTTTTAAAGTTTATGAAATTATATTAAATAAAAATTTTCCTATATTAAAAAAAAAAAAATCCCGGTGTGGTTAATGTTGGTTTGCCACCCTCCTGCCCTCACCTTTGGCTGCTTTAGTCTGCACTATGTGAACCTGACCTGAACAAACTACAGCACTAA
Organism: Nanger dama; assembly: GCA_917880005.1. NCBI lineage: Eukaryota > Metazoa > Chordata > Mammalia > Artiodactyla > Bovidae > Nanger > Nanger dama. Next base: position 59,332,069 of record CAKJTW010000004.1, on the reverse strand, counting down.
TGTTGCCGTGCTCTCCAGAGAGCAAAAGGGAGGAGAGAATTGAGAAGTTGAGGCATTGATTCCCTTTCTGTCTTTTGTTTATTTGTTCTAGCAGCAGCTGTGATTCTTTAGGTACATAACTCTGAATGGCAACATTTCTTCCATGTCTCTGAGTCTATTTTGGTAAAATTGACCATTTCATTTTCACATTCAGACCAAGGGTTGGTAACAGCTTCCAGTAGTTGCTAATACTTGGAATCCCAAACATCTCTTCTTGCTTTTTGGCTGAGTCTTTCTACAATTGTAAAAAAGAAAAGAAAAACAAACAAACAAACCCCAACAACAACAAACCCAAAAGCCTTCACTGAATTATTTGAACTGAAGTGCTGTTTATTTCCTTAATGAAAATCCTACTCATACAATCTCTGCTGGCTGCCTGTTGCATTTAAATAAACCATGAACATTGATTTTGCCCCTGAATTCCTTACATGTTTGGACCCTGAGCATCCCTCCAACCTGTTCATATTGTATTCTCCCCATCGCCTTCTGCTTCCCTGGTGGCTCCTTGATAAAAAGATGCAAGAGACGCCTATGTAGGAGACTCGAGAGATGCAGGTTTCAATCCCTGGGTAAGAAAGATCCTTTGGAGAAGGAAATGGAAACCCAATCCAATATTCTTGCCTGGAAAATCCCATGGACAGAGAAGCCTGGCAGCATACAGTCCATGGGATCACAAAGAGTCTGACATGACTGAGTAATTGATTACACACACACAGAGACACACACACACACACACACACACAACATTATCATCCAACTTTTCTTACTGTCCCTTTAACCTGCCAAAGCCTTAGTATTTTCCTCTGTATTGTGTCTGTAATGGAGCTTTTCTTTCAGATCATTACAAGTTTACATCCATCTGGTCTTTAAAATCATAATTCCCAAGTTATTTGCTAAATGAAGTCTTCCTGATCCTCACACTCTTCTGGGCAAACAAAAGAACCAAGGAAAAAATAGTTGGAAGTTTCTAAGAGAGAACTTAATTGACCCTGCTCCTTTAAAAGGGCTAATCAAGTTTTAGATCTTTCTTTATTTTTTCAGTATGTATCTTCCTGGAGAATGTAGGCTGTGAAGTTACAAACTTTTGTAATAGGCAGAAGTTTTCTGCACAACCAGTGAAATCTCTATTTCAAAAATAACATTAAACAAATAGTATTTAACCTTTTATGACTTTGACAATATTATTTTAGTGGTGCAGGTTTATTTGCATAATCTACATATGTATATTCTGAACTTTATCTTCCCTTAGTATCTATCTGCAGTGTGAATGTGTCTATAAGGCTGGATTTAATGATGCATTTAGTCAACCCCTCAGCATACACAAAAGTATCTTGTCTTTTTTGCTTTATTTCCATCAAAATGTGTAAACATTTGTTTGATTTAATAACAATAGGAAAGGTATGAGGAAAGACAAAGTGTCTAGAAGAAAACCCATCAACATACCATTATGATTTATATGGCACAATCTGAAGAAACACCTTTGCAGTATGTTGGTATAAAAAGTCTATAAAAATGAATGTCTGGGTGGAATTCATTATAGAATGGGATTTACAATAAAGGTGAGTTTTCTGCTTAACAAAGATACACTGAGAAAGCTTTAGAAAATTTGGAAACTTTGGAGACTGACAAGACAATTTCTGCGACTGATATAAGGCTACCAACTCAAGTAGATAAAGACTGATGCCTTGTTTAGTATCTGGTATAGATATTTAGTTCAGTACCTTGCATAGCTTTCAGACTTTATCATGGGCAGTAATCACCTCCCTCCTGAGACAAAGCACTTATCTAATTATCCACCAGTCAAAATGTATCAGTACCTTGGAAAACTCTGGGGAACAGGAGACTCTGTATTCATGTACTACATCAATCAATTGTAATATGTTGACTGTCCAAACTGATGATGTTTGGATTTATTGAACTATGGGTGTGCTTATTTATTTAGATTATAGGAAAGAGCCGGCCTCCACATGCTGAATTTTTTCCCTCTGCTTCAACTGTTTCTTGCTGTCAGAGACGAAACTAACTTTAAGACAAAATTAACAAAGGCCATTTATTTATAAATTTGTGATAAAGGAACCCATTTACTATCATTTTTGTTTCAGCAATGTCTCAGAATCATCTGAAAGTGGAGTTAATTTTATAAGGTACAAAAGGGAAATATGGAAGGGCAAGCATTCTATTAAGTTGGAATTTTAGAAAGTTGGGAGTTTTTCCAATTGGTCTTTACATAAATTTGTCAGTCAGTTGGCTACAAGGGGGTAACAAGAAAGTTGTCTGGAAACAATTCGGAAGAAGAAAGTTTATTAAATGTCAGGGTCAGAACTGTATGACCAGCCATTTTGAAACAAGTAGTGTTGATGGAAGGCTCTTTGTCATCACACAGTCACAATAATGCATCTGGGAAGTGGAAGTGGTGGCAGGAAGTTTCTCATTGCTCCTGTATGTGCTTTTGCAAGACATGAGATCTTTCACTTGAACTTCCTCTTCAAAGTTCTGACTACATTTTATGAGTCCTCTTTTAGCATTTAGAGGCTATGGTTAAATACATTTTCAACCCAAATGACAACCAAATTTTCAAGCTGCCGTTTCACAAAGAAAGACCATGAGCTTTAGTGAGTGGCTTAATTTCACATTGCTAAGAAAAAGGGAGGCTGGATTTGAATCTAAGTCTCTTTTGCTCCAAAACTCAAAAGCCTCTCCTGCTGTAAGGTTTTGTCTTTTTCTCAAGTTAAAGGGAAATAATGGAGGGGAACTTTTGAGCCAGAAAATTGCATCCTTACATTTCAGTGAAAGAGCCTGTGGCCCAGAAGAAAAAATGGACTTTCTATAGAGCATACAGCTAATTAATGACAGATCACAGAGCTAATAATAAGGAAGATTAACACTGAATTCCCAGGCTTCCAGACTCATCTGCTGCAGCTCTTTCTGTTATGAGCTGTGTGACTTTCTTGAGGTTATGAATGAAGTGGTCATATGTCACAATATATTGCTTTAACTTTGCTGGCCAGAAACACAGTGCAAGAGGGTTATAATGGTAACCTACCTCACCAGGTTATTATTAAGAAGATTAAATTAAAAATTAATATAGGTAAAGCTCTATCACAATATCTGGGATAAAATTGGGAGCTGCTTATGTGTCAAGCAGGATAGCAACACTGAAGTGCTCCTGGTTTGTACTTACTGGTGCACCTGCCTTAATTTTCTGTGGAAGTGTCTCATTCATATCTCATTTTGATTTAAGATAGACATAGATACCTTCCAGCAAAGCTCTTCTCACCCATAGCCCAATACCTCTGTATAGCTTTGTTTGGATATGCATAGCATCTGGATAAAATAAAAACATAGTACAGGTCATTTAAGTCTTAGAGGAAATGCCCCTTTGGATTTATGCTTAGAAATGCAAACCCAATGGATTTCTGAGCAAGAGATACTGCTGGCTTATCCTCCAAACTAGGTTTAACAGATGACAATGATCCAATTTATTTAAATCAATGTGCATTGATTTATAGCTGATGTTTTTATCCTTATATATTATGTCTTCTTAGAAGGGTACCCTTACTTTATCACTTAAATTTACTTGTTTGCTCCAAAAGAAATAAGCTCCTTTCAGATATATGCTGAAGGCAAGACATTGCTGATTTAAGTCTCAGAACAATTCAAATGTAATATTATATTGAGTTGCTTCATTCCTTTAGTCACCTTTCTAATTTAATGCATTCCAACATAGAAACTCCCTAATAAATCAACCTTAAAGATTATCCTCTGTGTTACCAAAGGTCTGGAATCTAAATTTATTCAGGTCCTTTTAGTACCCCTCAACATATACACAGACACACAACTTCTGATACTGTAGAACACAAAAGAGTCACCAGTTAAGGTCTTAACAAAGGTGAGCATCTTCTATTAACTTCTGCTGCTCTGATCCTGCAAACTGACTGAATTTTTTTTTCTGCAAGCTTTCCCTGTTCAGCCAGAGGACAGAAGGTTAGAGTATCAGGAAAAACTCTGGGTATGTGTGTACATGTATATTTATAACTCTTACATATGTATTATATGAATGTGTAGATTAAGTAGATTAATTTTACATGAAATAAATATCAATATATACTAGACATACAGTATATGCATTCATACAATACGTTTGTGAACATAATGATGCTTGAAAAGACTCACTGATAATGGGAAATTTCACAAAGTTTGGAGAAGAATCCCATTTGTCCAAAAAATTTATAACCCTTCTATATATTTTAAAATATTTTCAACTTCAATGGTCTTCAAAAGAAACCTAATCTGCTTTTTGGAAGTAGAATGCTACAGTGGAAAGACCACAAACTTGTCCAAGAGTCTCAGTTCTGTAATTTATTGGCTACAAAGGACAGTGGAAAAAGTTGGCTTAAAGCTCAACATTCAGAAAACGAAGATCATGGCATTCAGTCCCATCACTTCATGGGAAATAGGGAAACAGTGGAAACAGTGTCAGACTTTATTTTGGGGGCTCCAAAATCACTGCAGATGGTGATTGCAGCCATGAAATTAAAAGAGGCTTACTCTTTGGAAGAAAAGTTATGACCAACCTAGATAGCATATTCAAAAGCAGAGACATTACTTTGCAACTAAGGTCCGTTTAGTGAAGGCTATGGTTTTTCCAGTAGTCATGTATGGATGTGAGAGTTGGACTGTGAAGAAGGCTGAGCACTAAAGAATTGATGCTTTTGAACTGTGGTGTTGGAGAAGACTCTTGAGAGTCCCTTGGACTGCAAGGAGATCCAACTAGTCCATTCTGAAGGAGATCAACTCTGGGATTTCTTTGGAAGGAATGATGCTAAAGCTGAAACTCCAGTCCTTTGGCCACCTCATGTGAAGAGAGACTCATTGGAAAAGACTCTGATGCTGGGAGGGATTGGGGGCAGGAGGACAAGGGGACGACTGAGGATGAGATAGCTGGCTGGCATCACGGACTTGATGGATGTGAGTCTGAGTGAACTCCGGGAGTTGGTGATGGACAGGGAGGCCTGGCGTGCTGCGATTCATGGGGTCCCAAAGAGTCGAACATGACTGAGTGAATGAACTGAACTGAACTGATTGCCTTGAGCATGTTACTCAATCTTCCTGACCCTTAACCTCCACAGTAGGAATAGGAGGCTAAAATTCATCAGATTATTGAGAAGAATAAATGCCTCTTGAGCCCCCAGCATGTCTAGATTGCAGAAAACATTCAGAAAATGATTTTTCCTTATTCCAAGGGTAACAGGGGCATAAAGAGTCACTGAATGTTGTATCCCTGGCATAAAGTCAGAAAAATATTTGAGTTCTCCCTTCAGCAGGCCCTGTGCTCCTTGCTCACAGCCAGAAGGAGAGCAGGATAGATGGATAGATGGAGATATATTTTGGAAGTCAATGTGCTCTATAAATTCCAGGTATTATTCTTATATATCTCAACTCTTGATGATCTATTCAAGTCTCTGAAATCCTTAATCCTGCAGGACTTCAAAGCACTTGATTTTTATTAATACACAGAAGGATTATTGTCTTCCTGTTTTTTTCCTCTGCCTTAGGCTACCACTATTTCTGCTTTTCCTCAGTACTTGGGAGTGACACTTTCCTAAACCTCAAGCAAGGCTTATGTCTACTTTGTAAGCAACAAGAGATTTGGATGAGAGATCAAATGGAGAAGCAAAAGAGAAGCTTTCTCACTAATCTATCATCTTTCTTTAAGGTGAGGAATTCAGACATCTAAGTTTCTCCTCCTGTCTTTGCTTTTGCCCTGTCAGTCCACTAGTGTTTCTACCCTCTCTGTTCCTCACCTGAATGATTAGTACCTACTGACCTTTCTAGAGCTTGCTTAGCTGTGATATCTCTCAGAAAGGCTTCAGAAACATCTGTGACCTGAAACATTCCAGCTGGATTAAATTCCCACCCTGTGTTACCTCCACACTATTTGTTTGTTTGTTCTTTAAGAACATGAGTTGTTTTGAAGGCAGACTATGGTTCTGGTCCCTGATATCTCAGGATCAGGTGTAAAGCTGGTGTTCAGTAAAATCTGTTGTATTAACTGAGTTAATTCCTTTTGGTGGGAACAGGAATGGATCCAGACCTCACTGCAGTAGAGTTCTGTCAAAACTGTTCACTCTGTTATTTCCAAAGAGGGCTCTTGCTGCTGCTACTGCTAAGTCATTTCAGTCGTGTCCGACTCTGTGCGACCCCATAGACGGCAGCCCATCAGGCTCCCCCTTCCTGGGATTCTCCAGGCAAGAACACTGGAGTGGGTTGCCATTTCCTTCTCCAATGCATGAAAGTGAAGAATGAAAGTGAAGTCGCTCCGTTGTGTCCGACTCTTAGCGACCCCATGGGCTGCAGCCTACCAGGCTCCTCCATCCAAGGGATTTCCCAGACAAGAGTACTGGAGTGCGGTGCCATTGCCTTCTCCAAAGAGGGCTCTTAATACCTTCTAAATATATAAATGAAAATACAAAGTCAAAACTTTGTCAGAATCACCTTAAAAATCATTTAATAGCTTTATGGATACATAGTTAAAATAGTGTACAAGCCATTCATTTAAACAGCATAATTTATATCAACTTAGTGGACACTATTTTGAGCTAACTCTGAGAGATAGTGAAGGACAGAAGAGCATGGGATGCTGTAGTCCATGCAGTCGCAAAGAGTTGAACATGACTTAGTGACTGATGAACAACAAAATTGTAGTCACAAATATTTGCAATCATCATCATTTTAGTCAATTTAAGATTATTTTTATCGCCTGTATAAGACACCCTGTATCCTTTAGCAAAGACAATCTTCTTTCATCCTCTTCCTCCAGCCATGCTGCTGCTGCTGCTAAGTTGCTTCAGTTATGTCCAACTCTGTGTGACCCCATAGACGGCAGCTCACCAGGCTCCCCTGTCCCTGGGATTCTCCAGGCAAGAACACTGGAGTAGGTTGCCACTTCCTCCTCCAATGCATGAAAGTAAAAAGTGAAAGTGAAGTCGTTCAATCATGTCTGACTCTTTGCAACCTCATGGACTGTAGTCTACCAGGCTCCTCTGTCCATGGGGTTTTCCAGGCAAGAGTACTGGAGTGGGATGCCATCATCTTCTCTGTCCTCCAGCCATAAGCAGCACTAATCTGTTTTCTGTCTTCATAGATTTATCTGCTGCAAATATTTCTTGTAAATAGAATGATAAAATGGCTATGCTTCTGTGGTTGGCTTCTTTCACTTAGTACAAAGTTTTCACGGTTCATCTAGGTAGTATGTATCAATACATCATTTTTTATAGATTAGTATTGTTCCCTTGTATAAATATACCACACTTCGCATTACGTATTCATCAGCTGATAGAACTTTGGGCTTCATTTACAAGTGCTGGGATGACATATGCTTTATTTGTTTTGAGTTTATACCTAGAACTAGAATTTCTAGATCATTTTGTAAACCTTAGGTTTAATTTTTTGAGGAACATAAAATGTTTCAAAGCAGATGCAACATTTATGGTTGGACAAGGCTGAGCAACTGAACAATGGACCAAACAAGTCACCCACTTAAAATGTATAACTCAATGTTTTTTGTTTGCTTATCTGTTTGTTTGTTTGTTTTAGTATAAGCCATGCTTCCTGGAGAAGGGAATGGCCACCTACTCCAGTATTCTTGACTGGAGAATCCCATGGACAGAAGAGCTTGATGGGCCACTGTCCCTAAGGTTCCAAAGAGTTGGACACGACTGAAGCGACTTAGCAGCAGCAACAGCAGCAGCAGTCATACTTTCTTTTTTTTTCTTTTTTGATGCATTAGGTCATTTTAAATTGCATGTAGTAATTTTGAAAATAAATTTCTCTTCTCTACTTAGGATTTGTTGTTTCTGTTTATTGTTGTGTGTTTGCTTAGTAACTTGTGAAATAATTCTGCAAAGTCTATATTTTTTGCCATGTAAGTATAATGAAGTCTACTTGGACATCTTAATATCATCTAATAATTTAGCGAAAGTTTGCTTAAATGTCTGGAACTAGCAAGTATCCCAGTCTTTGTCAATAGGCTCTATGTGTTTTGGGGCACCTGATAAACACTAAGCCAGCAAATTGACAATTCACCCTTTACTTTCTGCATGTGTAGGACCTCAAGTTTTGTAAAGGATCTGCCTGCCAATGCAGGAGACACAGGAGACATAGGTTCCATCCGTGAGTCAAGAAGATTCCCTGGAGAAGGAAATGGCAATCCACTTTAGCATTTTTGCTGGGATAACCACATGGATAGAGAAACCTGGCAGGCTATAGTCCATGGGGTTTCAAAGAGTCAGACACAACTGAACATGCATGTGGGTGCACACACACACACACAAACAAGATACTAGAACATCTTATGGAGTCTTCTGACCATGTACCTTGCCCTTAGCAAGTGCAGAGTACACAGACTTCTATAATCTCAAGAATATGCCAGAGCTTTTTAAAGCCTCCTATGAATATCTCATTCCCCAGTTTTTCCTTAAAGTTTTTTGTACAACTATTATTTGTTCAAACTTCCATCCACTGCCTCTAGCAGCTGTAATGTTAAAGAAAGGTTACTTTTTTTTTTTTAGCCAAAGACCCAAGGAAGAGGCTATTCACAGACTGAGTTCCAAGTTAAGACAAAGGAAGACATACTAGAGAGTGGGGAACTGCCAGAAAAGGCAATAATAGCAATTCTTGAAAACAGGGGTTTGAAAGAGCACCAACCCCATTTTACCTCCTCCAGTGGCCATTCTGCAAGTTTTACCATGACTGCTGGTTGTTCATTTTAAGGCTACCATGAAGCTGGGAATGAAATAGCACACGTTAAAATACTATATGTTTCATTCTTATTGTTGAATTTCAGCCACTTTTATTAAATAAGCATTCCTTGAATGGCTACAAGACTTTGGTTAATTTCCAGACTTAGAAGTTATCCTGACAATTTTTATTTTTCTGGTTCTCTTATTGTCTTTATAAAGCAGATTTTTGCATTTTTTAAGTTCTTAGTTTGGCATTTTCACTGACAACCACTCTTCTACCAAGTGAATTTTTAAAATAGTGTTTCAATTAACTGTTTTCAGATATCACAAAATATTGTATCTCTTCATGGGGATAGATGATGGGGAGTGTGTCATTTCCTCGGTTCTGTCCCATCGCAACAAAAATTTGAAGTGACACATGGGCCAGTGTTACAGCCTCGGATGGACCAGTGTTATAGCTCTTGGATGGGCTAGTGTTACAACTCCGTGTTAAAGATCAGTTTTATTTAGAAAGTAAAGGAAAATACATTCTCAAGTTGTGAAGGAATGCTGACCCAAAAGACTTGAAGAGAAGTGAGGCCCTGGCTCAAGTTTGGCTGATCTTTTTATGTTTTTTCTCCTTACCCAGGGCCTGCCCTATGTAAATTGGGTTAGCCAGGAATGCTGTTTGTTTTACCTGAAGCCCTCACTCTATTCCTCGGACCTTTCTTTGTTCTGTCTTTGTGGGGCTTTTCCCTTCTTTGTCATTTAGTCACAGTCATTTTGGACTCCCCATTTTCCTATTCTAACTACCTAACATTCCCCCTAAAGAAATGGGAAGCCCAATTCTTTGGAAATAGGGGTGTTGAGGTCTTTCTGGCTACTTCCTGCTGAACTGGGATGACAAGGGTCATTGGGTATCCCCCTCTTGCTAGTCTCAATCCTCAGAGTCCTTATAGTGGTGTCCAACTAAGAATGAGTGACATTTTCTGTGGGCAGTTGTAGTTTTATATATCCTTTGTGAATTGGCACTGCATGTTGTAGCTTGTTGACAGGTGTGCTGAGTGTTCCCTTCTGTTTTCTTCCATGGCTTGACTCGTGAGTAGTGAATCCAGGAGTCATGTCCTGGTACATTGACTGCTGTGGAGGTAGAAAGTATGACAGGGTAGGGGACCTTCCATGTGGGCTGGAGTTGAGCCTTTGGGGACCCATCTTTCCTGACTTTATTTAGGACTTGAATCTCTGAAGGATATAGAAGTGACTCTTTAGAATCTTTTGAGTCCTAGCTGACACCCCACAAGCATATATCCTGCTGGAATTGCTCAATGGCCATTGTATAAGACTGGAGGGTCTTATTGGCAAGCGGGACAAGAGGAGACTCCTCTTGCCTTATAGTCGTTTGAAGGCCTGCTCCTCTGAAGGAACTCTTTAGTAATCTTTGAAAGGCCTTCTCCCTAAATGAGTGGTGGCATGTAAGGAGTAACCTTCCATAGGAGGTCCCCAGGCAGGAAAGGAGTCTCTATTTTTAAAACCACCCCATATGATCTTCTTGAAAGCCCTCACTCTTAGCTTTAAGAGTCTCACCTTCAGTATATGGAGGGGTTTCTGGCAAACTAGTCTGTGGAACTAAGGTTGCTGTTGCTAAGTTGCTTTAGTCGTGTCTAACTCTGTGTGACCCCATAGACAGCAGCCCACCAAGCTCCCCCATCCCTGGTATTCTCCAGGCAAGAACATTGGAGTGGGTGGCAACCCCTATTAGGTCATTGATCTATAATGCTGCTCTCTTAGATGCCTGATCAGCTGCTTGGTTCCCTTGTGCCACTTTCATGCTTCTTTTTCTATGTCCTTTACAGTGGAAGACTGAAACCTCAGTGGGCAGATGGACTGCCTTCAAGAGCCTAAGGATTTGATTACCTTATTTGATTGGGGACCCTCAGGTGGTCAAGTGGCCTCTTTCTTTCCAAATAGCAACATGTGCATGTAGCATCAGAAAGGCATACTTGGAGTCAGTGCAAATTGCTACTCTTTTTCCTTTTCCCAGTTCTAAAGCTCAAGTCAGGGCTATGAGCTCAGCTAATTGGGCTGAAGTACCTGGTGGCAAAGGTTTAGCCTCTGTGGTCTCAAAATTGGAGACTACTGCATGTCCAGCTCTTCTTTTTCCATCCAAGACAAATCTGCTTCCATCAATGTACCATATTTCCTCCTCAGGATTGGTCAGAAGATCATCTGACAATGTTTCATGGGGTTTTGTCCAGTGGTCCAAAGTTTTTAGGCAAGAGTGAAAGAAAAGAGACCTCTCGGGGTAGCAGGTGTGTAGCTGGGTTAAGAAACTCACAAATGGATATAGTCAGGCCTAGATTTTCCATCAGCACTACTTGATGTCTTAGGATCCTTTGCTCAGACATCCATAAATGATCTCTCCCATTCAGGAGTTTTTTCACTTTTTGGTTGGTAAAAATAGCTTGCCCCCAAGAGAGAGTTTTAAAGCATCTTCTATCAGGACTGCAATAGCTGCAAGATTTCAAAGGCAGGAAAGATCTCTTCCCAATAAGGGTGTAAGACACTCAGGGACCATCAGAAACTGGCAGGAAAATATTTATCCATCTCAGCAACAAAGAAGTGCTTGGGTGAACCTTTTGTAATTGTTTGCCCTACAGTACCCAAAATGGTACAAGTTTGGGAGAAGAAAACTCTGGAGTAGGAGGTCAGGAAAAAGTAGGTAGTCCCTGTGTCAATCAAGAAATTCTCACAGCTACCTTCCATATCCAGCTGTATCCTTGGCTCTGGCCCCATGATGGTTATCTGTGACAAGCAGGCTGGCTGGAGTGGGCCAATTTAGCCCTGTTGAACCATCATAAGGGAAGGCTTGGTGCTTGACCCAGAGGCTTTTGAGTGCCGAGGGCAGAGAGCCACCCAATGTAGCAACTGAAGACATCGTAGCAAGCTGTTTTAGGAGGCTTCTCATGGTTTGGACATTCTTTGGCACAATGTCTCACTCAATGTCTACAAATTAGGCATTTCCCTCATGTCTTGTCCTTTAAAGACTCAGGGTTTGTCATAGGGCTTCCCTGGAGGGTAGCCAGCACCTGGGCCTGCCTTGTTTCTCTCCTTTTCTCCCTTTCTTGGGCCTTGGCTTCTCTCTCCTGTGCTCTGTTATAAAAAGTATTGGTAGCTGTCTGGACCATCTTATCTATAGAGGCAACAGGGTCCTGCTACTGTAGTTGTCATGACTTTATTCTAATGTCTGATGCACATTGGGACAGGAATTTGTCCTTTAAAATAACCTGTCCTTCATAAGAGTCCAAGTCCAGACTGGTAAACTTTCAGAGGGCATCTTTTAGCCTTTCCAGAAAGGCAATGTGATTCTCATTGGACTCTGAATTATTGCTGAAATTGGTCACAGTCCCAGAAGTAATAGGCTTCCTTCTATTTCCATTGGTGGACTTCCTTAGGGGTGAGTCTTTCTGAAATTATCCTACCCAGTACTGTTGCAGTCTGAGAGCCAGGTATCTCCAGGTAGGGTGCAGATTCCCAGGCAAGCTGAAGCATGACAGCTTCCTGGAAATTGAATCCCCAGGCAGGTTGGCCTTCTGAGAATTGGGCCCCTGAGCAGGTCAAGGCATATGTCCATATGCCTTGGGACCCCTGGGCAAGCAGATCCCTGAGCAGGTTGAAGTGTAACAGCCTCTCAGGGACCAGATCCCTAGTCAAGTCAACTTCCTATGATCCTGGGCTGATTGATCCCCAAGAAGGCTGAGGTATGACAACCTCTTGGGGACCAGATCCTTAGGCAGTTTGAGGCAGGTCAACCTCCTGGGACCTCCTGGGCTGAAGTTGAGCATCCCCAAGATCTCCAGCATGACCAGTGCTGGGTAGGATTAAGGGGTGCTTATTTAACTTATATGCAGAGTACATCATGAGACACGCTGGGCTGGAAGAAACAGAAACTGGAATCAAGATTGCTGGGAGAAATACCAATAACCTCAGATATGCAGATGAGACCACCCTTATGGCAGAAAGTGAAGAGGGACTAAAAGCCCCTTGATGAAAGTGAAAGAGGAGAGTGAAAATGTTGACTTAAAGCTTAACATTCAGAAAATGAAGATCATGGCATCCAGTCCCGTCACTTCATGGGAAATAGATGGGGAAACAGTGGAAAACAGTGTCAGACTTTACCTTTTGGGCTCCAAAATCACTGCAGATGGTGATTGCAGCCATGAAATTTAAAAACACTTACTCCTTGGAAGGAAAGTTATAACCAACCTAGATAGCATATTCAAAAGCAGAGACATTACTTTGCCAACAAAGCTCTATCTAGTTAAGGCTATGGTTTTTCCAGTGATCATGTATGGATGTGAAATTGGACTGTGAAGAAAGCTGAGTGCTGAAGAATTGATGCTTTTGAACTGTGGTGTTGGAGAAGACTCTTGAGAGTCCCTTGGACTGCAAGGAGATCCAACCAGTCCATTCTAAAGGAGATCAACCCTGGATGTTCTTTGGAAGTAGTGATGCTAAAACTGAAACTCCAGTACTTTGGCCACCTCATGAGGAGTTGACTCACTGGAAAAGACTGATGGTGGGGAGCGACTGGGGGCAGGAGGAAAAGGGGACGACATAGGATGAGATGGCTCGATGGCATCACTGACTCCATGGACTTAAGTTAGTCAACTCCGGCAGTTGGTGATGGACAGGGAGGCCTGGTGTGCTGCAATTCATGCAGTCGCAAAGAGTCAGACATGACTGAGTGACTGAACTGAATTCTAACTTATCGCTAGTTTGTTCACCACAGATGGAAATAGATATCATGATGTAAACCAGTCCAAGCATGTGCCCTGAGACTGGGAACCTGGTGAAACAGCCATAAGCCTTAATCTCTTATTGCTCTGAGAGAATGTAAGTCAATGATATCCTCCCCTAGTCCTCCATAAGGTCAGCCTAAGGTGCTTTCCAATAGTAAACTTTTCCTTGTCATAGGCCCACTTTTAGTAATAACAGAAGTAATGACAAAGGAGTAGGTTATCTTGTCCTGTTAGGGGCATTAAGAGTATTTTAATAACAGGCTGGGTGGAGTGACATTGCCTACAAGGGGGCAGGATTCTGGTTGTAGGAGTAAGTGGCTTAAGAACAAATTGATAAAAGGCAATAGACCAGATGTTCCATAAAAGTGGAGTGGAGATTTGATCCAGGGATATATTTGTAACTTTAGGAGAAGGATGGTAAGAGTTTGGGCCCAAACAGCCTACAGGGCTAACTCCTAAAATAGCAAACACTATCCCTGGAAGCCCAACTGCCCTAGAAAGGATGCCAACAGATGGACTTCAAGCAGGCATTGTGTGTCTGTCACCCGACATAGCAGGTTCACTGAGAGATGCTGTTGTTGCACATGTTGTAGAAAACATTGGAGATGAAGGCCTGAATATCTAGAGGGATTGGATATTATACAGTATTTCCTCCCAAGGGCCAATTATTTTCTGGTTGTAACCCAAGAAGATTGTAGAGGCAACATTGTGAGTCTGGATGGGGTTCAGGAAAAGAGCATGAAACAGGAGGGAAGAGGGCAGGGCAAAACTTTTGAAAGAATGATATAGCACAAGGGCATAACATAAGCCAATTAAAATCAAATGGGTCCAAGATGACAAGCCAAATTCAACTAAACCTTGATACCCAATCTGTAAGCTAAATGACACACTCAGAGGTGGTAAGACTGTTCCATGGCACTGTTAAAAGACAGAGGAGTGGGTGGTTCCCCAATAGTTGGGATGATTCTCCCACTCATTAGCATATGAATTCACCCAAAACCTAGCCATACCACATTCCAAGGCCGCAGCACTTACCCTCTGTGATGCCCCACACCCTGAGAAGTGTGCTTCTCTCTGAATCTGAACAAATCCACCTCTTACCTATTGCTGTGTTACCTATGGGTTTTGGCTGGGCTCAAGTCCTGGGAGAGAGGAGCTGAAGGACAGGAGGAAAAAGCAGTGGGGAAAATATGCTGAGGAATCCCCTTCATAACCTGCCAGAAAATCTGCTAAATACCTGACCCATGCTCACAGTTTTCATTGGCCTGATCCTTGGCACAAAGAAGATTAGGAACAGAAAAACCTCCACTGGCTTGGGTAACAGCTACTGGGGCCCAACTGATAGTGGAGACTTTGGGATACAATAACGAAGAACCCTTGCAAGAGCCCGTCAATTGCACTCACTGCTGCTCAACTGTTCAAAGGGGTTCGAGGAAAAAGAAACAAGAGATTGTAAAGGAATTAAGATTTTGTTAGGCATATGTCCTTCCAGCCATAGGGACAAGGACCTCCTACCTTAACTGGAACTCTTCTGGAATCTGAGACCGAGCCATATGAGCTTTCTGCTGAGTTTGTTTTTCACTGTCCCAGTTGCCAAAACACTGGGCTTCTTGTCACTTCCCCTCCACTGAGTTTTCTTCATGTTCAGCTTCCACCATGGGAGCTTTTGCCAAGTTGGGCTCCTGATGTCCTTGGACTGCAAGGAGATCCAAGCAGTCCATCCTAAAGGAAATCAATCCTGGATGTTCATTGGAAGGACTGAAGCTGAAGTTGAAACCCCAATATTTGACCACCTGATGCGAAGAGCTGACTCATTTGAAAAGCCCCTGGTGCTAGGAAAGATTGAGGGCAGGAGGAGAAGGGGACAACAGAGGATGAGATGGTTGGATGGCATCACTGACTCAATGGACATGGATTTGGGTAGATTCCAGCAATTGATGATGGACAGGGAGGTCTGGCATGCTGTGGTTCATGAGATCGCAAAGAGTCAGACACGACTCAGCAGCTGAACTGAACTGAAATGTCCTTGGCCTCCTCCTTGTGGGGGTCTCACCGCTGAGGTTGTTTCAGCCATGTTAAGTCCAAGAAGCAGCACGATAGATGTAGGAGGAGTGTGTAATTTCCTCGGTTCTGTCTCATTGCAAGAAAAATTTGAAGCGATGCATGGACCAGTGTTACAGCCCTTGGGTGGACCAGTGTAACAGCTCTTGGATGGGCCAGTGTTACAGCTCAGTTTTATTTAGAAAAGTAAAGGAAAATACATCCTTGAAGCATGAGGGAATGCTGACCCTTCAAAGGACTCAAAGAGAAGAGAGGCCCTGGCCCAGTTTTGCTGCTCTTTTATATGTTTTTTTCTTCCTTGCCCAGGGCCTGCCCTATGTAAACTGGGCTAGCCAGTAGTGCTGTTTGTCTGAGGTCCTCAGATAAAAGGTTCTTGGACCTTTCTTTTTCTATTTTTGTGGGCTTTTCCCTTTGTCTCTTAGCAATGGCCATTTTGTACTCCTTTCTCCTATTCTAACTACCTAACAACTGTTTTCAGATTTCACAAAATATTGGATTTCTGACACACCATTAAACTGGTTTGTCTGTTGATTCATTCACCATTCATTCATCCTCACCTAATGCTATATTCCAGCCATAACAAGCCATTTGTTGTTTTCTAACATGCTACAGCCAAGCATTAGCTTTTAAATCTGAACAACTTACTCTCTCTGTTCAAATATTCTTATTCTACTTCCTGCCACTGACCAAGACAACTTCTATTTCTGAATGGTGATTGCAATTTTTATGCTTGATATTTTACTATGTTTTTTAACAGTGAACCCAACACTTTTAATATTTTATTAAAAAAAAAATTGGAGAACCTGAACCCAACTTTGGAATATTCATAAGTGTCTTCAGTAGATTGATTTACCTTCAGAGGATATTGATGTCAAGGGAAGGCAAATCAAGATCTACAGAGGATCCACAGATATCCTCTCAGGTGCAGAGAACGTGGCTACACAAGAGGTCTGACTTATTCTTGTTAAACAAAGGCAGGATTCCTCTGGCAGCAATCAGAGCAACCTCAGGCTATGACAAAAATTTTCTCTAAGCTGTTTTGCCAGAACAACAGAGATACTTACTGTAAAAATTATCTCCCATTACCCTTATGGCTGAATCCAAATACAATGATTCTTCATCTCTGCTGTCTACCATAGAAAATGATTCTGGTGACAATTGTATGACACTGTCTTCTTTATGATGCTTAGCATCATAAAAATTTGACTGGTGTCTTTTAGCATGCATTTAACACCACTGCCCACTTACCAAACAAAGAAAAATATTATTTCATCTTTTAGAATCTCAATAAAAGCCATTTTACTCTATTTAATAAAGTTTCTAAATATAAGGATACTTGAAAGTGAAAGCGAAAGTGAAGTAGCTCGGTCATATCTGACTCTTTGCAACCCCGTGGACTGTTGCCTGCCAGGCTCTTCCCTCCATGGGATTCTCCAGGCAAGAATACTGGAATGGGTTGTCATTTCCTTCTCCAGGGATCTTCCCAACCCAAGAATCAAACCTGGGTCTCCCCCATTCAAGGCAGATACTTTAACCTCTGAGCCACCAGGGAAGCCTTAGTAAATTATATTTTGGAAAAGAGGGCATATTAGAGTTAAATTATAGACTGTGCCAGTGTCTTATAGTCTTAAATATGTTTGTACATTATATAACCTTATTTCCTACCCATAATCTGAAAGTGGCCTGAAACTCTCCTGCAAGCATCAATAAGCACTTTGCCCACCATTCCTTTTCAATATCACAAGAGTTGGTACATTTAAAATTTTTGTCTAGATTTTCATAGTCCTACTTTCTTAATTTCTCTGAGTCCTTGATGTCTAAACCTTCCTTCAGTTCAGATTAAAATGGGACCATTAAATTCTGTTCAATTCTAGCGCCTGCAGACTACAACTCTAATTTCATATTTCTGATGTTTATATATTGTTTCCATGCTGTTATTTTATATGCCATTCTGATTTTTACTGATCAACTCCAGCCTGAAGGCTTCCCAAGCATTTTCTGCTTCAAACTCAACCTAAATGAACACATGAGCACTTACGAAGTCTACCTTGTCCTCTTGGTCTACATTCTAAAAATGTACCATGCCACTTCTCTGAGGCAGGCTCCCCAGAACACTCCCAGACCCTGCTTTTCTGGGATCAGATTAAGATGCTCAGCCATCAGGCTAGGGTGTCCTGATTTGTTTTCTGATTTCTGCTAGTTGCCATTTCCAGGACATATGATCTCAAGCATTTCCAATGAACATTCCAAACTGTATCTTACAATTAAAAAAAAAAAAAACAGCAAAAGAAGGGGGAAAAATAAAACTATTCTGCCAAATAATTCAATGAGCAACAACTTCAAGGAGCTTATAGGTAAGAAAACAATTAGCAAACCAATGGTTAGCTACGTAAAACAACTCTTGTCTAGTACCTTCTCTTAGATGGAGCCCCTGAATGGCAATGAGTCACTGCTACAAAAAAACTTGTCCATTGTTCTCCTAGAACCAGAATGGGGTGCATTATGGTTCTGCTGGAGGTTCACTTATTTCTGGTCCTATCTTTCTATTTTCATCTCTGCTTTCTTACCCTTCTCAGATCTTGTTCTCAATGCCTCTGAACCATTACCTTTCTCCAAGTGAAAGTGAAGGTGCCAGTCATGTCTGACTCTTTGTGACCCCATGGACTATACAGTCCATGGAATTCTCCAGGCCAGAATACTAGAGTTGGTAGTCTTCCCCTTCTCCAGGGGACTTTCCCAACCCAGGGATTGAACTCAAGTCTCTTGCATTGCAGGCAGAGTCTTTACCAGCTGAGCCACAAGGGAAGCCCAAGAATACTGGGAGTGGGTAGCCTATCCCTTTGCCAGTGGATCTTCCTGATCCAGGAATTGAACTGGGAATGTTCTCTCTAAACACATGATTCTTTGTGTCCAGAATGCTCTTTCCTAGTCTTTCTTTGTTCCTTACTCTTACAAACTCAGCTCAGGCATATCTGGCAGACAAATGTGTCAAACTCCTTCTTTTATGCTCCAGATATGCCCTTCCTCTATCTCTTCTGCTAATCACTGTTATTATAATTGCCATTTACTTCTCTGTTTCCACCATCAGAAAGGGATCTCTTTGAAGATATTCCCATGTGTCTCCCACTATATTCTCCAACAGAAGTTAATTAAACACCAAACTAAGACTTCTTTGTATGTATGGTGACTATGCACACAAAAACACACGTTTGCTCACACATACACAGACACACGTCCATATTTTTATTATCATTGTCAAGCTGTATTGAAGAATTTACACTTAACTAGATACACCCCCAAAACTCTCACACAAGAGCTTTTCTTTCTCCCAGAAGAGTGGTTTTGCCCCCATTTTAGTTTTAGTTTTAAAGCCACTAACCCTTCTTTTTCTTTGCACAAATTGCCAGTCTTGAAAGAGTGCTGAGAATGACACTGAGCACAAATGAACAATGCCAGTGCAGAAGAGCCACTGTCATTTAAAACGCATCTCAAATGGCAGAGCTCTGATGCATTCACTTCTCCTGCTTGTCCTTGAGAACCAGCAGGGGCACCCGTGTTGGGTAATAATTGTTCTGCCTTGCTTGAAGGCTTAGCACTTGACTTATAAGACATTGATTCATTTGGATCTTGTGTCTAGTCCAGCCCAAGGGCATTCCCCACTGTTGAAACTGACATGGAACAGGAAGAGATAAATGTGTGAAGTCTGGGGCTTTGGGGAACCCTGAGGCTGCTATTGATGAGGCAGTAGCTGTAGAATTTGGTTCCTGTGGCTCTTCTCCATTACAGAGAAGGCAGACTGACTCCCGACTAGAAGTGAAACCACTTCCACCACCAGCATATTGAAAACCATCTTTGCATAGCTTCAGAGGGAAAGAGAAACATTGGGGAGCTTCCAGAATTAACAGATGGAGACTAGAAATAAAATCAGCAAAGGAGAACGTGTCTTCTTGAGTCCTCGGGCTCTGTGTTCCTTCAACATATGGAAGTTCAGCCCATTTACTTTTTAACCCTGTGTAACCCTAACATCACTAAAACCCCTTCAAAATTCAGTGAGAACTCGAATCAAGATACCCTTCTATCTTTTTGCTAAACAATTCTGGGATAATGTATATCTTTCCTGCTTCTGAACTCATCAATATGAAGATGGTCAAAGATTGCTTGTTCCTAGAACTACTTGTCCCTAGAAAATACAACTGCACCTCAGTTACTTTAGTTCACTCATTAAGGCTAACATTTTGTTCATATATTCACGTTGACAACTATTCACACTCACAGATCCAACATTTTTAGATAACTCTGTTCAGTTTCAACCAGTTCCCAACTTGCAAGTATCTTGAAATCATCTAGTCCAGGCTCCCAAACCTTACATGTCTATCTTTTCCTGACTTGTCTCTTGAAGATGAAAAGAGACAGCAAGAGGTGTTTTCTCTGAGGGTTGTAAGTCCAGTGATCTGCTTTCACCTTTGAGGAGTCAAGGAGAAAACATTTGTAATAATTTCTTCTTCTCAAAACTGAAAGTTTGGGTACACTTTTCTGTCTCACTTATTTCAATTCCAGGACACAGAGAATAGCCTACCTTCACCTCTGCACAGAAAGGTTGCTGTGACTCACACCCTCACCCTTCCCTTTATTTTCTCCAGATTCTGCTGTTACTTTATGTTCTGACTCCTATTATCCCAAGATCTGCTCATAGTAGTCTTCTTCAAGATGATTGTATCTTCTCCGCTGAGTCAATTCCCCTTTATGTTCTTTCTTTCAATGGTGAAGCTCATTCTTTGTCTCTTTATAGTTATTGATACAGGTATATGTATAGATATAAAGATAGTTACATAATGTGCAAAAGAATTGGATTTCATCATATTTAATCAGCACACTATTTATAGATTTTTGTGCAAAATTTAAAAAATTAAGAGGCTACAGACTATAAATTCAATAAATAGCATGTGTAGTGAAGAAGTCCCAGCACAAGTTTGTCTCCTTCCTTTGGACAACAGTCAAGAATTGTGTTTTATGGAATCAGTTCACAAGATCTTGTTGGCCCCAGATATCTGGAAGCCCCTTGTTGTGCCTGCCTATGACTTGATGAGTTAATAGAAATAAATACAATTGTCTTATTATTTGACTTGTTCTAACTAATGATGAGTGCTTCTCTGTGGAAAATCAAAGCTATGAGGAGCATAAACCTAGGGAATGACTGAGGCATAACATTAAACCAAGCATTGTGGGCTCCTCCAGGTTTTCCTGTTCTCATGGAGGGAAACTAATGTCCAAAATACCACACCTAGGAAAGCAGAAGGGTCAGCAGTGGTAACACATTAGTATCATTTAATGTCGTGTACCAAACATTATTTCTGTTCACCGCAAAGGCAGATTTGTAATCTTCTTGAGGTGCTTGTACAGTACCTGCCATGGTGTTCAGAAAGTGTTTATTGAATAACAGTAAATTCTAAGGACTATTTCAGAATACAAAGCTTAAAAACACAAATGTCAGGCTTATGTGCCTTTTCTGTACTTTGTCATACATAATTAACTGCTTAATAAAGATTTCCCAATGATGGAGAGACTAAATATACATTACCATAGGAGATTTAGCCCCATGTGGCCTTTCACTATAGCTTACAATGGAGCTCAGATATTTTATAATTGCTGGAGACAGGTTTTTCATATCAACACAAAATATAGTTATTCATTAATAATTTATTGGAACAAGCCACACTCTGATATAATAAGTGAATTATTAATCAATGTTCTTAAGGAAAATAGTTCTGAACAGAAATTGCTTTATTTCCTCTTCCCTGCTTGGGTTTTAGGTTAGCACAATATTTGCAGAAGAAACAGATGATACAAATTGAATTATGTAAACAAGTTAGGATGTTACTTTTAAAAATCCATCATGTTACTTCAAAATATATAAAAATTAACACATTGAGTGACAAAGTAATCTAAACGATGTGCTGGAACCAGAAATAAATGGCATTAGAAGAACAGACATGTTAGGCAAATATCATTTGGAACAAGTTCTAAAAACATTGGAAAGTTTACATTAGAACAGCTGCTACATTATTTTTTTAAAATAATGATAGAGTTTGTCAATGTCTCCAATTTATGAGAGGTTTATGAGTGATGTAGTGTGTAATCTGCAATGAAAGGAAAGATCTCTTCCATCTCACCCACTTCCTGTGTCTTCAGCTCTTGGAACAGTTTCTGATTCAGGGAAGGCTCTCCATAAATAACATTTGATTTAATAGTAAAACATAAAGTGACATTTATCTTTTGAAAAGTTACCTGAAATGTTTTGCTGCAGTGCTACAGTGCTTACATCTGAACAAACTTATTCTCCAGCAACAACATACAAAGAAACTGGGACTTTCCTGATGGTCCTGTGATTAAGAATCCACCTGCCACTGCAGGGGGCCATGGGTTAGATTCTGGTCCAGGAAGATCCCACATGCCACAAGTCAACTAACTCTGTGTGCCACAACTATTGCAGCCCACATACTGCAACTAGTGAAGTGCCCACATCTAGAGCCCATGCTCTGCAACAAGTAGTCAACTTAATGAGAAGTCCACACACCACAGCTAAAGAGTAGTCCCCAGCTCACTGAAACTAACATGCAATACAGCTTGCTGCAGCTGCAACTTGCTGCGTGCAACAATGAAGACCATGCAGAGCTAAAAATAAATAAATAATACAAAGAAACTGTATGGGACTAAAAACTGCATGCATGTACAGTTGGGGCAAATTCTGGACAAAAATATTTTTTAATATAAATTTATTTATTTTAATTAGAGGTTAATTAATTTACAATATAGTATTGGTTTTGCCATACATCAACATGAAGCCACCATAGGCATACACGTGTTCCCCATCCTGAACCTCTCTCCTCCCTCCTTTCTCCCTGTACCATCCTTCTGGGTCGTCTCAGTGCACCAGCCCAAGCATCCAGTATCATTCATAGAACCTGAACTGGGGTTTTGTTTCATATATGATATTATACATGTTTCAGTGCCATTCTCCCAAATCACCCCATCCTTGCCCTCTCCCACAGAGTCCAAACACTGTTCTATACATCTGTGTCTCTTTTGCTGTCTCGCATAATGGGTTATCGCTACCATCTTTCTAAATTCCATATATATGCGTTAGTATACTGTATTGGTGTTTGTATAATAGGCTCCAGTTTCATCCATCTCATTAGAACTGGTTCAAATGTATTCTTTTTAATGGCTGAGTAATACTCCATTGTGTATATGTACCACAGCTTTCTTATCCATTCATCTGCTGATGGATATCTAGGTTGCTTCAATGTCCTAGCTATTATAAACAGTGTTCTGACGAACATTGGTGTATACGTGTCTCTTTCAATTCTGGCTTCCTCGGTGTGTACGCCCAGCAGTGGGATTGGTGGGTCATAAGGAAAAGGAGTATGTCAAGGCTGTATATTGTCATCCTGCTTATTTAACTTCTATGCAGAGTACATCATGAGAAAAACTGGACTGGATGAAACACAAGCTGGAATCAAGATTGCCGGGAGAAATATCAATAACCTCAGATATGTAGATGACACCACCCTTATGGTAGAAAGTGAAGAGGAGCTAAAAGCCTCTTGATGAAACTGAAAGAGGAGAGCAAAAAAGTTGGCTTAAAGCTTAACATTCAGAAAATGAAGATCATGGCATCTGGTAGCGTCACTTCATGGGAAATAGATGGGGAAACAGTGGAAACATTGTCAGACTTTATTTTTTGGGGCTCCAAAATCACTGCAGATGGTGACTGCAGCCATGAAACTAAAAGACGCTTACTCCTTGAAGAAAAATTATGACCAACCTAGATAGTATGTTCAAAAGCAGAGACATTACTTTGCTGACTAAAGGTCATCTAGTCAAGGCTATGGTTTTTCCTATGGTCATGTATGGATGTGAGAGTTGGACTGTGAAGAAGTCTGAGCACTGAAGAACTGATGCTTTTGAACTGTGATGTTGGAGAAACTCTTGAGAGTCTCTTGGACTGCAAGGAGATCCAACCAGTCCATTCTGAAGGAGATCAACCTTGTGATTTCTTTGGAAGGAATGATGCTAAAGCTGAAACTCCAGTCCTTTGGCCACTTCATGAGAAGAGTTGACTCATTGGAAAAGACTCTGATGCTGGGAAGGATTGGGGGGCAGGAGGAGAAGGGGACGACTGAGGATGAGATGGCTGGATGGCATCACGGACTCGATGGACTTGAGTCTGAGTGAACTCCGAGAGATGGTGATGAACAAGAAGGCCTGGCGTGCTGCGATTCATGGGGTCGCAAAGAGTCAGACACGACTGAGCATCTGAACTGAACTGAAGGCAGTTCTATTTCCAGTTTATTTTAAGAAATTTCCACACTGTTCTCCATAATGGCTGTACTAGTTTGCATTCCCACCAACAGTGTAAGAGGGTTCCTTTTTCTCCACACCCTCTCCAGCATTTATTGCTTGTAGACTTTTGAATCACAGCCATTCTGACTGGCATGAAATGGTACCTCATTGTGGTTTTGATTTTCATTTCTCTGATGAGTGATGTTGAGCATCTTTTCATGTGTTTGTTAGGCATCTGTATGTCTTCTTTGGAGAGATGTCTATTTAGTTCTTCGGCC
Source organism: Nanger dama (assembly GCA_917880005.1). NCBI lineage: Eukaryota > Metazoa > Chordata > Mammalia > Artiodactyla > Bovidae > Nanger > Nanger dama. Next base: position 59,307,829 of record CAKJTW010000004.1, on the reverse strand, counting down.
CATTTTTTGATTGGGTCGTTTATTTTTCTAGAATTGAGCTGCATATGTTGCTTGTATATTTTTGAGATTAGTTGTTTGTCAGTTGCTTCATTTGCTATTGTTTTCTCCCATTCAGAAGGCTGTCTTTTCACCTTGCTTATTGTTTTCTTTGTTGTGCAGAAGCTTTTAATTTTAATTAGAGCCCAGTTGTTTATTTTTGCTTTTATTTCCAGTATTCTGGGAGGTGGATCATAGAGGATCCTGCTGTGATTCATGTTGGAGAGTGTTTTGCCTATGTTTTCCTCTAGGAGTTTCATAGTTTTGGGTCTTACATTTAGATCTTTAATCCATTTTGAGTTTATTTTTGTGTATGGCATTAGAAAGTGTTCTAGTTTCATTCTTTTACAAGTGGTTGACCAGTTTTCCCAGCACCACTTGTTAAAGAAATTGTCTTTAATTCATTGTATATTCTTGCCTCCTTTGTCGAAGATAAGGTGTCCATAGGTGTGTGGATTTATCTCTGGGCTTTCTGTTTTGTTCCATTGATCTATATTTCTGTCTTTGTGCCAGTATCATACTGTCTTGATGACTGTGGCTTTGTAGTAGAGACTGAAGTCAGGCAGGTTGATTCCTCCAGCTCCATTCTTCTTTCTCAAGATTGCTTTTGATATTCGAGGGTTTTTTTATAGTTCCATACAAATTGTGAAATTATTTGTTCTACCTCTGAAAAATACCATTTGTAGTTTGTTAGGAATAGCAATGAATCTATAAATTGCTTTGGGTAATATACTCATTTTCACAATATTGCTTCTACCAATCCATGAGCATGGTATATTTCTCCATCTATTAGTGTCCTTTTTATTTCTTTCACCAGTGTTTTATAGTTTTCTATATATAGATTTTTGGTTGTTTTTAGGTAGATATATTTCTAAGTATTTTATTCTTTTTGTTGCAATGGTGAATGAAATTGTTTCCTTAATTTCTCTATTTTCTCATTATTAGTGTATAGGAATGCAAGGGATTTCTGTGTGTTAATTTTATATCCTGAAACTTTAATATATTCATTGATTAGCTCTAGTAATTTTCTGGTGGAGTCTTTAGGGTTTTCTATGTAGAGGATCATGTCATCTGCAGACAGTGAGAATTTTACTTCTTCTTTTCCAATTTGGATTCCTTTTATTTCTTTTTCTGCTTTGATTACTGTGGTCAAAACTTCCAAAACTATGTTGAATAGCAGTGGTGAAAGTGGGCACCCTTGTCTTATTCCTGACTTCAGGGGAAATACTTTCAATTTTTTACCATTGAGGATAATGTTTCCTATGGGTTTGTCATATATAGCTTTTATTATGTTGAGGTATGTTCCTTTTATTCTTGCTTTCTGGAGAGTTTTTATGATAAAAAGCCCAAAGGAAACTGTTATTTTTTCTCTCAGACCCCTGCTACAACAGGGACCCCAATAAAGCCTTGCTTGGAAAGAAAAAATCTAGCGGTCTGTCTAGCTGGAGAGAGAAGTTGTGCACTGTTGAGTAGTTCAATGATGACCTTAACACATAATTAAATGGCAAATGACTGGAAAAGACTTCCTGTTATAATCCATTATCAATTCACATGTAATGTGTGTCTGCTATAGGCACTTTTGTTCTCATTAGAGATTTTTAATTGGGTAAAACCTAGTACTCATCCTTGGACAGATCTTAACCTAGCAGAAAAAGAATACACAGTTTGAACTAATTTGCTCAGGGAAAACTACCAGAATGATTATTTTTAAAGTTCCCAGTGTAAGCACAATGGCTCAGGTAGTAAAGAATCCACTTGCAAAGCAGGACACACAGATGTGGTTTAATCCCTAGGTCAGGAAGATTCCCTGGGGAGGAAATACAATCCACTCCAATATTTTTACCTTGAAAATCCCATGGACAGAGGAGTCTTGTGGACTACAAATGATGGGGTTGCAAAAGGTTGGATATGACTGAGTGACTAACAATGGCAATGCAATCACATAATTACCTTGGTAAAAACATATCTCGGCTTTCCAGTGTCTGCAAAATCAAAAAGAGACAGTTCAGCAAGAGCTATCCTGCTCAACCTACCTGACTCTTCCCTTCCCTTTATTTTTCACTCTCATTCCTCTCAATGCCACCCTAAACTCCAAGACCATCAGCTTCTGGATATTCAGATATAACTTCTCTCTTCATGGAAACCCTATCTCCTACAATAAACACACCATTCCCCTTCAACTTCCCACAATTTATTACCCATCTACTTCTGAGTTCTTACTAGACTTTAAGGCTCTGCTGAGACATGACTTTCTCTACCAGCCTTCTCTGACACAAGAACAACTTATTATAGGAGTCAGTATTAATATTTTTTGCATTAAAAATGCTTAATAGAGCGCACAATCTAGAATAAAACTGGAATTGATAAGTTTGTGAAGATCAAATGTCAGTAGAGAAACTATAGATTAACATATACATATATGCCCTACTGTTCAGTTCAGCCACTTGGTCATGTCCGACTCTTTGCCACCCTACGAACTGTAGCACACCAGGCCTCCTTGTCCATTACTAATTCCTAGAGTCCACCTAAACCCATGTCCATTGAGTTGGTGATGCCATCCAGGCATCTCATCCTCTGTCCTCCCCTTCTCTTCCTGCCCTCAATCTTTCCCAGCATCAGGGTCTTTTCAAATGAGTCAGCTCTTTGCATCAGGTCACCAAAGTTTTGAAGTTTCAGCTTTAACATCAGTCCTTCCAATGAACACCCAGGACTGATCTCTTTTAGGATGGACTGGTTGGATCTCCTTGCAATCCAAGGGACTCTCAAGAGTCTTCTCCAACACCACAGTTCAAAAGCATCAATTCTTCTGCACTCAGCTTTCTTTATAGTCCAACTCTCACATCCATGCATGGCCACTGGAAAAATCATGTGGAAAAACACCTTACTGTACTATACATAAAACAGGTAGCAAACAAGTGTATACTCTACAGTACAAGGAATGATACTCAATATTTTATAATAACTATAAGGGAAAAGAACCTTAAAAATACCATATATGGGCTTTGCCTGTGTGTTCAGTTGTGTCTGATTCTTTGTGACCTCATAGATTCGTAGCTCACCAGGTTCCTCTGTCCATGGAATTTCCAAAGCAAGGATACTATCAAGGATACTGAAATGGGTTGCCATTTGCTTCTCCAGGAGATCTTCCTGACTCAGGGATAGAATCCACATCTTTGTATCTCCTGCAGTGGCAGACAGATTTCTTTACCACTGAGCCATCTAGGATGGAGAAGGCAATGGCAACCCCTCCAGTGTTCTTGCCTGGAGAATCCCAGGGACAGTGGAGCCTGGCTGGCTGCCATCTATGGGGTCACACACAGTTGGACATGACTGAAGTGACTTAGCAGCAGCAGCATCAGAGCCATCTAAGAAGCCCAATATCTATCTATTTCTTAATATAGATATTGATATCTTAGATATATCTATAGATATCAATATCTATATATCTATATTGATATCTTAGATATATCTATAGATATCAATATCAATATATCTATATTGAACAAGTGATAGCAACAGACCTAAAAACAAAGGGAAATATATAAATGCCATTGAGGACTTTGCTGCTCTTGATTAGAATTATAATATAGAAACAAAAATAATGCATCATTGGTCAAAGATACTGCTATTAGTAGAATTAGAAAATGGAAAGTAGGAGGCTAGGCTGGGGATATTGCTAAATTGTGATGAGGCTACACAGGATTTAAGATGGTAGCAAAACATCTAGATAGAATTGACCACTAAGTGGTTAAAATGTGGACTTTTAGATTTAGAGAGAATAGGGATGATTGATTTGAGGTTTGAAATTCATATATTTGTAGCATTTCAGAAAATGCTCAGTTCGGTTCAGTTGTTCAGTTGTGTCCGACTCTTTGTGATCCCATGGACTGCAGCATGCCAAACCTCCCTGTCCATCACCAAGTCCCATAACTTGCTCAACCTCATGTCCATTGAGTTGGTGATGCCATCCAACCATCTCATCCTCTGTGGTCCCTGTCTCCCCCTGCTTTCAATCTTTCCCAGCATCACAGTCTTTTCCATTAGTCACTTCTTCAAATCTGGAGGCCAAAGTATTGGCATTTCAGCTTCAGCATCAGTTTTTCTGAAAGAGTCAGTTCCTGGGTAGGTTGATAAGAGACTCCATGGTCCTCAAGGAGGAGAAAGGGATCTGGAATTCTCAAGGAGGAGGAAAGGGCAAACATCTTTTTTTTTTCCCCTCTACATTCCTGAGTCTTACTCACATAAAACTTTTTTACTTTAAGCCAAGAAATGATGATTACAGAACAAACAATTTAGTTTAAACTCTGTACTAAGGATTATATAGCAACATGTATCCTGCTTTAGGACAGTTTCTCATTCCTAGAAACATTCTGGCTAAACCTGTTATCCTAAAATGCACAATATGTGAGTGGGTCTGGTAAGATCCTTACAACCTTGAAACGTTCTTTTGATTTATTGTAATAATTAATTTAAAAGTATATAACTCCCTTGCTTAGACTAGAAAGGGGGACACTCTTTATCCCCCTTCTGATGTCTATGTCACAAGCTTTCTCTGTCCTCTTTCACTTGAATAAAACTCTGCTAAACCTCAGTGATCAATGCAAAGAAATAGAGGAAAAGAACAGAATGGGAAAGACTAGAGATCTCTTCAAGAAAATTAGAGATACCAAGGGAACATTTCATACAAAGATGGGCTCAATAATGGACAGAAATGGTATGGACCTAGCAGAAGCAGAAGATATTAAGAAGAGGTAGCAAGAATACACAGAAGAACTGTTTAAAAAAAAAAAAAAAAGAGCTTCACAACCCAGATAATTATGATGGTGTGATCACTCACCTAGAGCCAGACATCCTGGAATGTGAAGTCAAGTAGGCCTTATAAAGCATCACTACAAACAAAGCAGGTGGAGGTGATGGAATTCCAGTTAATCTATTTCAAATCCTGAAAGATTATACTGTGAAAGTGCTGCACTCAATATGCCAGCAAATTTGGAAAACTCTGCAGAGGCCACAGGACTAGAAAGGTCAGTTTTCATTTCAATCCCAAAGAGAGAATATCAAAGAATGCTCAAACTACTACACAGTTGCACTCATCTTACACACTAGTAAAGTAATGCTCAAAATTCTCCAAGCCAGACTTCAGCAATATGTGAACCGTGAACTTCCTGATGTTCAAGTTGGTTTTAGAAAAGGCAGAGGAACCACAGATCAAATTGCCAACATCCACTGTATCATAGAAAAAGCAAGAGAGTTCCAAAAACATCTATTTCTGCCTTATTGACTATGCCAAAGC